>CM057451.1:924947500-929947500 GCA_016271365.2 Neoceratodus forsteri
TTGGGAAGGGCCTTAGACAAGTAGTGCATCACGGTAACCTTCTCGGAGGTGTCTGCCTGTCTATGGCAAGGGAGATGCTAGGGCACTTCTCCAGGGAATTCAATGAGTGGTTGAAAACTGGTGTGGAGCCCAGGTTTGGCTTCATTGGGGACTGGGGAGCCATTTGAGGGCGCGGACCTATACTGGGCGATGGTCTGCATCTGTCCAGGAGGGGAACCAGGATCCTAGGTGAGTGGTTTAAATGCTTCATTGGCAAGCATTTAAACTAGCCAAGGGGAGGCACTGAAAGAAGCAGGGAAATCCAAGCCTCCCCCCACAAAACATGGTGATTAGTGAGGTAAACACCAAGGTACAGAAGTTATTAGGGAGCAGAACAGATATAAATGTAAAAAAAGGCAAAGACAGTAAGGACAGAAATGGGGCTAAAAGGGGTAAGGCTATCAAAAAGTGGAGGGTGATGAGTACCAATGCCCGTAGTCTGTGTAACAAGCTCCCTGAACTAGTGGCCTTGATGGAAGAGAGTTGCCTGGATATTGTGGCAGTCACAGAAACATGGTACACAGAGAACCATGACTGAGATGTCAACATACCAGGATACACAATCTACAGGAGGGACAGGGAGGGTAAAAGAGGAGGAGGAGTAGCTCTCTATGTAAAGGAAGGGATCAAAGCAACAGAACTAAAGAGTAAACAGGGAGCAGATGAGGTGCTTTGGGTCACCCTGGAGACAGGAAATGGCACCACAATCCGCATGGGGGTTGTATACAGACCCCCATGTCAGGGGGAGGGAATGGACAAGGAAATGATAGAAGGCTTTCTTAGAATGGCAGAAAAAGGGGAGATATTGTTGATGGGGGACCTGAATATGCCAGATGTTAACTGGAGCACCTTTGCTGCAGGCACATCCAAGAGCAGGGTCATTCTTGATGCCCTACAGGGGGCATGCCTCAGACAGCTAGTATCGGAACCCACTCGGGAGGGAGCAATCTTAGACCTGGTACTTTCAAATGAGGATGGAGAAAGAATCTCAGATTTAGAAGTGGGTAGCCATCTGGGAACAAGCGACCACCAAACTGTGGTTCACGATAAACACAGCCATACAATCAAGCCATACAAAGCAAGAGTACTAGACTTTAGGATGGCTGACTTTGGGAAATGAGAGAGTGTTTCAGAAAAGTACTAGCAAACAGGCAAGAAGGAGGGGTGGAGGAACAATGGGAGGATCAAAACAGCCTATCACAGAGGCAACAAGCCTTTGTGTAAAGCAAATCAATAAAACACAACGAAGGAAAAACTGCTATGGTTCACAAAAGAGGTGGCAGGGAAGGTTAAGGAGAAAGGACAGCATTCAGGAAATATAAGGAAACACAGAAGGAGCAGGACAGAGAACTTTATCAGTTAAAGCAGAAAGAGGTTGGGAAGGCAGTCAGAATAGCAAAGGCCCAAACCGAGAAAGGATAGCCATCCTTGTTAAGGAGGGGATAAGACCTTTTATAGGTACATTAGGGAGTGAAGAAAGACCAAAGGAGGGATACTGAAGCTTAATAAAGGGGAGGGAATGTGGGTAGAGGGTGACAGTGGAAAAGCAGGGATATTGAACGAATATTTCTGCTCAGTATTCACAAAGGAAGAGGAGGGGGAGTTACCTAAACCAAACAAGAGAAACACTCTGAAGACGGGGGTCCATACCAGTCCATTTACAGAAGAAAGGGTTCTGAAAGAACTAATAAAATTGAAGGTGGACAAAACAATGGGGCCTGATGGGATTCACCCAAGAATTCTAAAAGAACTAAGGTAGAACTAGTGACATCGCTGACTACTCTCTTTAACAAATCATGGGAGGATGGGTGGTACCGAGGACTGGAGGAGGGCAGATGTGATTCTCTTCACAAAAGTGGGAGCGGACAGAGGCAGGAAACTACAGACCAGTTAGTTTGACCTCAGTGGTAGGGAAATGATGGAATCACTTGAAGGAAAGAATTGTTGAGTACCTAGAGGCCAGTGGGGCACAGGACCCAAGGCAGCATGGATTCATGATGGGAAGGTCATGTCAGATGAATCTAATAGATTTCTTTGACTGGGTGACCAAAGTAGTAGATCAGGGAGGGGCTGTGGACATGGCCTACCTAGATTTTAGCAAGGCATTTGATACAGTCCCACACAAAAGATTAATACACAAGATAGCCAGCCTTGGAATGGGTCCCAAGGTGGTAGCCTGGATAAAAAATTGGCTAGACAACAGTACGCAAAGGATAGTAGTAAATGGAGTACACAGTGAAGAAAGGAGGGTTACTAGCAGGGTACCGCAGGGTTCAGTACTGGGACCGGTCCTTTTTAATGTCATTATAAGTGACATTGCAGAGGAACTGGAAGGAAAAATATGTCTCTTTGCAGATGACACAAAGATCTGCAACAGGGTTGATACACAAGATGGAGTGGAAAGGATGAGAAGGGACTTGGCAAGGTTAGAGGAATGGTCAAATGTATGGCAGCTGATTCAATGCAAAGAAGTGCAAGGTAATGCACATGGGAAACAAAAACCCAGGGGAAGCATACACAATGGGGGGTGAGATACTGACAACAGTAAAAATAGAAAGGGACCTGGGGGTAATTATATCACATGACCTAAAGGTGGGCAAGCAATGTGAGAAGGCAGTAAGGAAGGCTGGGGGGATACTGGGATGCATAGGAAGAGGCATCAATAGTAGAAAACAGGAAGTTGTTAACCCTCTGTATAGACAGTTGGTGAGACCCCACCTGGAGTACTGTGTGCAGTTCTGGAGACCCCATCTCCTCAAAGACATAGACAGAGTGGAGGCTGTCCAAAGGAGGGCAACCAAAATGGTGCAGGGCCTGCACCAGAAGACATATGAAGAAAGACTAAAGGAGCTTAATATGTATACTCTTGAGGAAAGAAGGGAGAGAGGGGACATGATAGAAACTTTCAAGTACCTCAAGGAATTAACAAAGTCCAAGAGGGTAGCATCTTCCAGAAAAAGAGATGTGCAAGAACAAGGGGGCACAATTTGAAGATAGAGGGGGACGGTTCAGGGGTAATGTGAGGAAGTATTTTTTCACTGAGAGGGTTGTGGATGCATGGAACAGCCTCCCTGAGGAGGTCGTGGAGTCAAGAACAGTGGGGGAATTCAAGAATGCATGGGACAGGCATAAGGCAGTCCTAGGGGTGGGTAAGAGGAAGTAAGCTGTTGGTTAACTAAGATCTGCAGCTTATCTGTTAGGTAGGAAAATGGGCAGACTAGGTGGGCCAAGCAGTCCTTATCTGCCGTCAAATTCTATGTTTCTATGTTTCTATGTTAAACATCCACCTACGGGCTACGATCAATTGATAAGTATTTACTGAATGTTCCTAGGTGTAAAACATCAAAAGGCTCCGTTGCTTTCTATCACTCATCTCCTAAGCTTTGGAACCCCCTTCCCCAAGCACTTAGACTATCAGGACCCCATGACAGCTTCAAAAGGGAGCTGCACCTTTACCTATCTCTTGCTGATCCCTGCACATGCTTTAATCATCCCTAATCTCCTCTATCCTCCAGCTGCTCATCGTTCACCTTCCACCCCATGCTCCCCAGTGCTACTCACCCCTTACCCTTGCCTTACTTTACTGTCTCATGAATTTTCAATGTTATTGATCAATCTAACCAATATTTTCTTAGTTGCTGAATTAAATTATCTTATATTTTTTCCATTTTCTCCTGAACTGTGTGGGTAATTTTACCCTGATCCTACATGTAATCTGTTAGAGTATTATGTTTCTTGGCTGTATGTATTTCTAGTACTGACTGCTTTGACTGTACTGACCAACGCTATATGTAATCCTCCTGTACCGATGTTATTGTACTTGTCTTTGATTGTTGTACTCTTGTGGGTCGTGCCTGAAAATAGTCATTTCATGGCTAGTGCACCTACCTGGTTAACAAAAACTAAGTAAATAAATAAGGTGGTAACAACCATGGGCAAAACTGATCAGTAATCAGTCTCCTTCTGGTATTAAATTTGATGCTTCTGTAATACTTAGCAGCATCCCTAAGGGTTCAGTGCTGGGGCTACTGCTCTTCAACACAGAAACATATGCTATGTTTACATGTACTGGGAATCAATTATTTTGTAATCAAGTCACTTCATTCAGACTGTAATCCTTTTTGGTTTACATACTGTTGGATTAATGAGAATGAACGGAATTGATTACAAGGTGATTGATTCCTATTGCATGTAAACACACAGCAATTGATGATTTTGAATATGGTTGCATTTCTTTTGCTGCAGTTTCAACAGTAAGTATAGCAGAATCAGTTCACTATCAGGTTTGCATGTACAAAGTAATAGGGTTCAAAATAATCAATGCTTTTGAACCACTGCAGTTGAACCCAGTTCAGACTGAAACAGGAACGCAATTCAGAATGAGTTTACATGAGCTTCCAATTGAGGAATGATGAAGAATTAATTCCACAAAACCTGCAGTTTGAACCCAGTTCCATTGTGCATGTAAATAAGGCATAGAAATTGAATTTGATAGTAGAAAAGACCAAAAACTACAAACGGTATCTGCCTCTATCTCCGAAATCAAACAAAGGGGCAGAGGACACTGCAGAGCTGGACACTGCAACACAGGAGCTAGCACAACAAAACTCTCCCAAAAGAGGAACCAAAACAAAAAAAGCAAAAAGGAAATCCAAAAACGTCTGATCATAGGAGACTCCATGATTCTGGAAGTTGATACTTATCTCCAGCCAGGGGTAATGGCCAGATGTCTCCCAGGAACCTCAGCGTGATGAGACACTGACCGCATTGCTAAAATTGTACGGGAAGCAGGAGAAAACATTGGTATCCTGGTACACATAGGGACTAACGATCTCACCAGCCGGTCAGTTGTGCAGATCAAGGAACAGCCGACCAGGCTGGGTGACAAACTATCATCCATTTCGTCAGGCATCTCCTTCTCTGAGATCCTGTCAGTCTGGGAGAGGGGGGGGCTGATGGACGGAAGGTCAGAGAAGGGGAGATAGGGGAGCTAAATATGTGGCTGAAGGACTGGTGCCAGGAAAAAGGACACAGATTTGTAGGGAACTGGCAACAGTTTTGGGAGCGAAAGTGCTTTAAATTTGACAGACTGCATCTCACTAAGGAAGGAGTCAGTGCATTGGGGCAAAGGTTTGACAACTTTGCAGAATATTTAAACTAGCAAATGGGGAAGGGGTGCAGCACCTGATACATCGAATGGGAAGAACACCCCTCCACCCTCAGCTAATGGTCAAACAGAAGTTCACCATGTTTGTAGTTCATTTGCATCAGCAGGTAAGGAGAAAGGTCCAGCTCCCCATATGATGCAGAGGGGAAATGCCAGACCTCACCCAACAACCAACACACCAAAATCCGGCCAATGGAAAATCATATACACAAATGCTTGCAGTCTGGGAAATAAGATCCCAGACCTATAGGCAATATTGACAGAGGCTAAACAGGACATAGTAACCATTAGCGAGACATGGTTTACCAGTAAGCACACTTGGGAGACTTCAGTACCTGGCTATGTACTGTTCAGAAGAGACCGAGGTGCAAAAAAGGGGGGTGGAGTTGCCCTTTATGTCAGTGAAAATATCAAAGCTACAGAAATTCAGAATACACATAAGGAGCCAGAAGAACTGTGGGTCACCCTGGAAACAGGAAATGGGACAGCCATACAAACTGGGGTTGTCTACAGGCCTCCAGAGCAGGGGGAAGACATAGACACATTACAGTTATAAGATATACAAAACATGACAGTTAAAGGGGAGGTTCTGATAATGGGAGATTTCAATATGCCAGAAACAGATTGGTCAATACCAGCAGGAACATCTGCTAGAACTAGTCACTAGTGGATTCCCTGCAGGGGGAGGGCCTCAAACAACCGGTACAACAACCCACAAGAGACAGGGCTATCCTAGATCTAGTACTGACTTATAGGGAAAGGATCACAGATCTCCAGGTAGAAGGTCACCTGGATGCCAATGACCATCACATGGTATGGTTCAAGTTGGACACTATAACTAAATCATCCCATTCCAAGGCAAAAATATGGGACTTCAGAGGAGTCCCCTTCTCGGACTTTCCGTCCATCTGCCCCCCTCTCTTAGACTGACAGGATCTCAGAGAAGGAGATGCCAGATGAAATGGATGATAATTTGTCACCCCGCCTGGTCAGGTGTTCCTTGGTCTCCACAACTGATCAGCTGGCGAGATTGTTAGTCCCTATGTGTACCAGGATGTCTATGTTTTCTTCTGCTTCCTGAACAATTTTAGCAATGTGATCAGTGTCTCTCCATGCTGAAGTACCTGGGAGACATCTAACCATTACCCCTGGCTGGAGATAGGTATCAACTCACAGAATCATGGAGTCTCCTATGATCAGAAGTTTTTTTGATTTCCTTTTTGCTTTTTTTGTTTTGGTTCCTCTTTTGGGTGAGTTTTGTTGTGCTAGCTCCTGTGCTGCAGTGTCCTGCTCTGCAGTGTCCTCTGCCACTTTGTTTGATTTCGGAGATAGAGGCAGATACCTGTCACAAGGGAAGAAAGAGACTTGAGCATCATCATCACAGATGACCTGAAATCATCCAAGCAGACCACTATAAAAATACCAGTCCTCTTCAATATCTTCATCAGTGACATTGCAGATGGACTGGTGGGTAAGGTTTGTCTGTTTGCAGATGACACCAAGATCTGCAACAGAGTGGATGATCCAGATAGGGTGGGCAGAATGAAAAAAGATCTGGATAAACTGGCAAAATGGCCAGAAGAGTGTCAACTGGGGTTTAACACAAAGAAGTGCAAGATCATGCACATAGGGAAGAGAAACCTTGAAGCCACCTATAGGCTTGGAAGGGAGTTGCTGGCAGTCACTAGCGAAAGAAAGAGACTTGGGCATCATCATCACAGATAACCTGAAATCATCCAAGCAGACCACTAAAGCAGTAGGTAAGGCTAGGGGGGTGTTGGGGTGTATTAGTAGGGGTCTCACAAGTCGTAAGAGGGAGGTAATAATCCCTCTTTACAAGATACTGGTTAGGCCCCATCTGGAGTACTGCATGCAGTACTGGAGGCCACACCTTCACAAATTGAGGCAGTCCAGAGAAGGGCAACCAAAATGGTGCAGGGACTGCATCAGAAAACATATGAGGACAGATTAACGGAGCTCAATATGTATACCCTAGAGCAAAGGAGGGAGAGAGGTGATGTGATCGAAACATTCAAACACTTTAAGGGCATTAAGAAGGTGAAAGAGTCTAACATGTTTCAATATAAGAAAAGTAGCAGGACAATAGGACACAGCATGAGATTAGATGGAGGCCGATTAAGGGGTAGTGTGAGGAAGTTCTTTTTCACAGAAAGGGTGGTGGATGCATGGAACAGCCTACCTCAGGAAGTGGTGGATATGAATACAGTGCAGGGCTTCAAACAGGCATGGGATAGGCATAAGGTAGCAATACAGATGAGTATGAATAGATAGGCCATTGACAGAGCAAAGGCCGATGGCATATTCATAAGGAAGAAAAAGAAATGGGCAGACTGGATGGGCCTTGTGGTCCTTATCTGCCATCAATGTCTATGTTTCTATGTTTTGAAGGTCTATCAAGTCTACCCTAACTATATTACGTCTTCATCCACAATTTGGAATATCATAATATGGAACTATCCTAACTATGTTATATCTTCATCCACAATACGCAACTTAGGGTCCCCAGCAGGCTGCTTAAGTTTGTGGATGACACTAAACTGACCAGGTTGATAGATTCCTTTGAAGATGGGGACAAACTTCAGGAGTCAAGCTCATGGAGCCTCTGATTCAATGCCGACAAATGCAAGATGATACATTTGGGGAGGAAAAACAAAGGAAGGATCTACACAATGTGTGGGGCTTCTCTTGCTGCAGTTGAGGAGGAAGAAGACCTGGGGTTATTATGGAAGTATGGCTGAAGCAGGACAAGCAGTGCATGGCTGCTACCAAGAGGGCCAGAAAAATACTGGGAGCATCAAAGTGAGATGACCAGCTTAGCAGTTAAAGTAATAGTGCCACTTTCCATGGCCCTAATCTGTCCCCATCCAGGGAAAAGTGTGTAGTTTGGGTTTCCTAAATACACACGAACATATGAACATATGAAACTGCCAGCAGATGCAGGCCATATGGTCTATCAAGTCTACTTGAGTGTTCAGCTAGCAATCCCATAAACTGCAGCTGCCTCTTCCTCCCCTCCGCCCATCACAGTGACCCCCCTCACCTTGTTCCATTCCCTTTTAAAACTGCCCACTGACTTACAGGACACCATCTCTTCAGGCAGCGCATTCCACAGACACCACCCTTTCCATGAAAAAGTGCCTCCTCATTTATTTCCTGAACCTTCCTCCCTCCAATCTCAGAACATGCCCCCTCATGTCCCCCCACTCAACTTAAAAATAAACAATGTACCAGTCTTGTTTATACCCTTCATGTATTTAAAGGTCTCATTCATATCTCCCCTATCCCTCCTCTTCTCCAGGGAGTACATGTTATGCTCCCTCAGCCTCCCCTTGTAGGGGTTGTCTTCCAGTCCTATGATCATCCTTGTTCTGTGCTTGACCCTGTCCAGTAATCTAACATATTTAAGTATGGGCACCAATACTGCATGCAGTACTCCAGGTGCAGCCTTACCAATGAACTGTACAGAGGCAGGATCACCTCGCTCCTCCTGGTGGTGGTTTCTCTTGCAATAAACCACAGCATCATGTTGGCTTTAGCTGCTGCCTTCCTGCACAGTGCTGCGTGGTTCATTTGCCCTGTTATTATCACCCCAAGATCCTTCTCCTCCTCTGTAGCAGCTATCTGCACCCTCCCAACTGATAACACCTCCTTGGGTTCCTTGCTCCCAAGTGCATGACTTTGCACTTCTTAGCATTGAACCCCAGCTGCCATATATCTGACCAGTCTTCAAGTTTTGTCAGATCATCCTGCAACCCCCTACCTCCCTACTGTGTCATCCACCACCACACTGATCTTGGTGTCATCCGCAAAAAGACTAATCTTGCTAATCTTGTTCTTAATGCCATATGAGATCTCAGCTATGAAAATGCCAAACAACAAAGAGCTCAGTACCGAGCCCTGCAGCACCCCACTTGTTACAGCCCTTGGAGCTGAGAGTTCCCCTCCCACCACTACCCTCTGTTGCCTCCCTTGCAGCCAGTTCTTGATCCAATTCACTATCTTTGACCCTGCTCCGTGGTAGCCCAACTTGCTAATCAGCCTCCCATGTGACACCAAATCAAATGGCCTGCTGAAACTCAGATACGGGACATCCACTGCATGGTCATTGTCCAGTTCCCTAGTCACTCAGTCATAATAATCAACCAGGTTGGTCTGGCAAGATCTGCCAGAGACAACCCCTTGTCGCTTCCCATCCTGGAGACCATTTCCTTCTAGAAAGGTTACTTACCTCTCTTTAAGGATTGTCTCCATTAACTTTCTCACAATGGATATGAGGCTTACTAGTCTATAGTTGTCTGGTTCATCATTGGGTCCACTTTTGTGGAGGGGCACCATGTGAGCGATCCTTCAGTCCTGGGGTACACACCCTGTTTCCAGAGAGGTACTGAGCAAGTCTGCCAATATCTGTGCCAGGACCTCTGACAATTCCTTCAGTACCTGGGGGTGTATGCCATCTGATCCTAGTGCCTTGTCCACCCTCAGTGCCCTTAAACCTTCTAGTACCCTTGCTGCTGTGCTTTCCCTATCCATCACCTTCTCCCTGTGCCTACCCTCCCTATCCCCTGAGGCACTGATCCATCCTTTTCCTTAGTAAACACAGAACAGAAGTATTCATCTAGCACTTCTGCCTGCTATGCCCCTTTCTCTGCCCACCCCATCCTTCCTGATCCTAACTATGTGATCTTTGCAGATTCGTCTCTCTCTTATGTACCCTAAGAAGTCCCCCCCCCCCAATGCCCTATGCCAGCCTAAGCTTTCTGGAAGCCTTGGCTGCTCTGAAGGCTCTGGTCACCTCTCTAGATTTCTTAAGGTACTTCTCTCTATCCTCCTTCCACCTGGATGTCTTGAATCTCCTGAAGGCTGCCCTTTTTGCCATCATCTTTTCCAACCCTTCTCACTTAATCAACTAGATTTCTTGGCCCTGCCTTTATGCTTTGTGTCTTGGTACATGATCTAGTGGCCTCTGGAAGTCCTAGCTTGATGATTTCCCATTTCTGGCCAGCATCCATGTGTGGGTGGATTGTGGCAAGGTGCCCGGTCACTATTTCCCCCATCCTCCCAAAGTCAGCTCACCTGATGTTCAACACCCTGGTCCCTTTTCCCACAGCCTCCTTGCCCATGCTGAATGAGAACCACACTGTGTGGTGGTCACTCCCTGCCAGCGGATCCTCCACCTCCTGCTCTCTTACAAATTCCCTGTTAGACAGCATGAGGTCCAGATTGTTGCCTAACCTGGTTGGCTCATTTACCATCTGTACCAAAAAGCTATCCTGAAAAGCCTCAAGGAGGACTTGCTCCCTTGTGCTTGAGCTGGCTGAGGTGCTCCAGCCCACCCCTAGTAGATTGAAGTCCCCCACGATCATGGTGTTAGCCCTCCCACTGACCCTCCTAATCTGCTCTGCTAGTTCTCTGTCGAAGTCTTCTACCTGAGAAGGTGGCCTATACAACACCCAACATAAAAGACAGTAAGACACTTGAGGTGGTGCAACACAGGGCCACCAAAATGATTAGTGGTGTACAGGAAACAAAAGCTATAAAGAGAGCCTGAAATGCCTTAAAGCATTCACCCTGGAGAAAAGGGGCAGAGAGGCGGCATGATCTATCTCTGTCTTTCACTTACTCAGAGATATTGACATGATAAAACAGGTGGAGATGTTTGATTTGGTGTCCTACAGCAGAACAAGGGGCTACATCCCAAAGCTCATGGGTGGTAAATTCAGGAGTAATGTTAGTAGGCATATATTCTCCTAGTAGGTGGGGTGGGGGAGAACGTGTGGAACAACCTTGCAGCTTTAACAGGGGACATGAAGACAGTGTAGGCCTTTAAGTTAAGCCTGGACAAATTTCCACTTACCAAGGGAATCTCTGGGTAGTAGAGTGAATAGGGAATCCCTAGACATTGGTATGTGTTTGCACAGCTCACTGATTTTATTCCTGCCTGTGAAACTGGTGGAGGGGAGGACATGATGGACCTGGAGTCCCTTCTGACCCTGAATTATTATGTTGCTGTGTTACTAAATTATATCAGAAGTCCTAATGGTCAATTGTATGAAGCTATTTCTAAAATGTTCTATAATTCATACTGTTCTTTGTGATTCTTTCCAAATGACCCTGGAGATTATGATGTGGTAGCACGTTTGCACCAGTGGTACTCAATATTGTATTGTCACCTCACCCAAAGCAGGAGGTGAGTATAAACATATCATAGGACACAGACCATCATAAACTGATGTCATTAAGCCATAAACCAGGGATCTAAGTATAGACTTCTTCTGCTATGTCTAAAGGATCAGCACAACACAGTATTTAGCCCAGGCCCATGCAAGTATGAGTCAACTGGGAAGCCTGAAGCACCTGCAACAATGGCCAAGGATGTAAATGAAGAAATATTTTAAATATAAAGGTACTTAGGGGAAGTGGATCATCAAATAGTGGAAGCAGTGTGGGGATTAGGGAAGATCAGTGTATCCTCGGTCATAGATGAGAGCAGGTCTCAAAAATTAAATGTAGAAATGAAACAGCAGCATACAACTTACCATATCAACTGAGTGTCAGGAATTATTTTATCACTCAGTAGCATAATGTGCAACATAATGTCCTAGATGAAGAGGTGTTTTCTGACATCACACACTATAATTTTAAAACAGAATTGTATATAAATCTATGTTGCTAAACAAACAATGAACTGAATGATCATGAAAACTTACTTTATAAGCTGTTCTGAAGTCCTCTCTTCATAATGTGATGGGATGTCTTGCACTGTGTGTTCTTTCCCACTTTCTGAGTGACAGTAGTGCCCTTCATTTGAATGCTAAAAGGTTGAGAGGTATGGGTTCACTCATGCCGCGCTTTGTAAAAAATCAGGCAGTCAAACAGGAATACTAAAAATATAGTCAGCAAAAGAAGAGCCCATCCCCCAATCCAAGCATGGCACAGTTATTCCAAATGTTTCTTTCACTGACAGCAATTATAAGAAAGGGATAATAAAGGTGAGGAAGGTGAATAATTTAGAAGAAAAAATGTTCAAAGCAGTAGGTTTGCTTACTTTGTAGACCAGTCAAGATAAATTAGTTTTTCAAATCTGAAAAGGAAGCTTTCAGTCCCATATTAGTGCTTTTTCCACTCCACTGACTTTGTCTTTTATGCTTCATCACTTTTCAGTGAATTTGAGGTGTGACCGTTACTGATATGAAACAGCCAGCAAAGGGATTCCTCTTCAATTGTGTGCACAGACAAAAGCTGTTCCTTAGCTTGCAGCCATTTCTTATTATTTGTAGCAAAAAATTAATTTGTTCCACTTCACCAGGCAAACAAGAATTCAAAGGAGAGTTGCTTCATTATTTGGTGACAGACAGCTCCTTCATGAGCAGGCTGCCTGAGAAGTCAGCTCAAATTGGCAAATGCAAGACGGAGTATCGACCGCAATTGTGGAGACATTAAGAGCTCGCAGCAGGAGAAAACAGGAAATGTCACAGCAGAAGCCCTCTGGACAGAAAACAAACTCTAGGGCAATTTCAGAAAACTTTTGGAAAGCCTGTTGGTCTATCTGAGACCAGTTTTAATTTTGCATTACTCTTTCATGGGCTTATGTTTCCATCACATAAGGACTCACAGGGGAACTTAACAAAGTATACTTTTTATACACAATTCAGTTTATATTTTATATATTTTCTTTGTTTCATGTCCCCATTTTCAGTTGATCTCTGCACAATAACATGCCAATAGGATAACTGATTAGTAGTTTTCATCTCCACTGGCAACTTGTGTGCACTTGACATCATAACAGTTTCCACATTCCATTTGATCTTTTCAATTGATTGGGGAGAATGAAAACTATCTTCTTGCCATGATGACTTTATAGACTTCAACATACCTATATAAAACTACAAAGAATTTGAATCTAAGACCTAGAGTGGCAGCCATCATCATTCATAGCAATAGGGTACTCTGTGGTGTTTGCTACTGCAATACTGATATCTGTCACTGTCTCTCAAAAGTATGAAGTTACATTGCACTGACAGTAGTCACTATCATATTGTGGTGGCCATAGTGATCACTATTATTACTGAAGGCAATGGTTACCACTGTATCCAAGTAGTTTTATTCTAGCAGTATTCCTGGGTAGGTTCTTTTCTTATTAAATTTCAGTAAAAAGTGTTAAGTCATGGAGCATATATATTGCATTAATGGTCAGTAAGATATGCTATTGGAACTTTTACAATCCACAATTCAATTTTTAACCTTTAGGCTGCCATAAGATTCAGAATGTATAGGTTTTTAGGATGTGTATACATGCCAGCAACACAGCAAGGGTTAACAATTTCAGCAAAACTATCTTATATTGTGTTAATGTCAAAGAAGTTTTACAAAAGTACAATTTTTCTAGTGAAAAAGAGACAGTGCATGAAGAGACAGCAGTTCACAAGAGCAGCAGCTAAGCCCGAATGGGCCAAAAAACTACATTTCTCTACGTCTGGGTGAAGCTTCTTCTTTTTCACAACATTTAGCTATTTCTGTATTGCTGCTATACAGTCTTGCCTATGTTTGTGCACACATTTTGTACTATGGATGGTGTTGTTTTTACAATACATTATGTGTTTTTTTTATATTTATGCAAGTCAGAATTAAAGCTTTTTCTAATGACTTGGTTTTCAGCATTCCCTTTTTTATTTTGGCTTGCCACACTTGCACGCAAGTCAACATCTTGGGAGAGTGCAGATTTGGAGGCGCGGCTGCTGTTGGGCGAATGCAGGGCACGCATCAGTAGGTGCGTCCCTCATTCCCCAATCAGCCTGCATGCCCACACCATACCATGCATGCTAATGTGGCGAGCACATCTAAGGAAAGGTCCGCTGCAATCCGAGCAAAGCTCGTCAGATACAGTGGACCTTTCCCGCATGCTGCCACATTAGAAGCATGGTGGGCGGCCGCCTAACGGCCAACTTCAGGGGTGCCCAATCCCCCAGCTCGCTTTCTGTGGCTGCATAAATTTGCCGATGGGGAGCCCACTGCCCATCGGCATACAGCAGCCCCCCACTTACATGACGGGGGGTGCCCAATCCCCTCGGTTCTTGCCACCCTTGCCTTCTTTGAGCCGATGGGGAGCCCACTCCATCAGCATAAATCAACCCCCAAGCATTTCTTAAATGCCAAGGGTAGTGCCCAATCCCCTCGGCTCTCTTGCCTCCTACCCCGCTGTCATTGTATCCAACGGGTGCCCAACTCCATCGTCATAACCACTCCCCCCCATTGTCTGCCGGATTTAGGGTGCCCAATCCCTCATCGGCTCCAGTCCCTCCAAGCAGCTTTTCCTGACAGCACACTGGGAGCCCACCCAGCTGGCAAATGTCCTGTGTCGCCCTCCTTGAAAAAAAAAGTCTCTGAAAGAAAAACGGTCCCTCATGGTCTCAGTGGCCCCTCCCCACCTGTGCCCACCCACTGCGCACCCTGCCTCCCCACACCCCTCACCCCATACTTACCTCTGGACTCTGGCGCGACGATCTTCGGTGGACTGGGAACATGTCTGCACTCTTCAAAGCCGACCGTGAACTGAGGAAATGCCAGTAAGCTGTATAATGGAATGAATAGGGTTTTTTCAACTTTGCTGCATATCTCTGGCATTTATTGGAATTTTGGCACCAAATTTTCAACATGGGGTTTTTGAGGCCCCTTCTCATGAATTCTATCACTGTCATGGCGTTAATCGGCCTCGAAAGGTGATTTTGCAGTCATTGCACAAAATCTTCTTTCGGGACCCATTAACAAAATGACAGTGCCAGTGTTCATGAGGTGGCCTCTCAAAAAGCCTATGTTCCAAATTTGGTGTGAAAAATCCAACAAATGCCTGTTTTACGAGCGTGCATTGCGCAGTTGTATGCGCAGGCTCGTAATCTCGCATACATTCGCACATTTTAATGCCGGATTTTCAGTATTGTTGCCATTTTGTACACCTCCTTGTGAACAATTCAGCTGTCATTTTCCACATCCTGCCCAAAATGCGTTTCCGCACTTCCGGCGCATAATAACGTAGTCACTGTGGGAAATCAGTGTTTGGGCCAGATTATGAAAATAGTGACACAGTTCATGAGCAGAGGTCCTAAAATGCCTATGTTGAAAATTTGGTGATGATACTCCATAAAATGACTGTGTTACCAGCGTGCGTTGGCAGATTGCACGCACTCTTGCACCGTCGTGCATTTGTGATATTTTCACCATTGCCATTTTTTCATACCTCTTGATGAACAGTACAGCCATCATTTCACATATCCTGCCCAAAATGTTTCGCACTTCTGGTGCAGAATAGTGTGGTCGCTGTGAGAAATCACTTCTTGGGACACTATGAGGAGATAACAGTGACACTGTACATGAGCAGAGGTGCTAAAATGCCTATGTTGAAAATTTGGTGCCGAACGCCCATAAAATGGCAGTGTTCCAAGTGTGTGTTGCATATTTGCCACGCACCCTAGTAACTTCACAAATTTGCTATATTTACATGCCACATTTTCAACATTAGCATTTTTTTACACCTCCTTATGAACGGTACAGCTGTCATTTTTCACATCCTGCCCAAACTGTGTTTTCACACATCTGGCGCACAATGGCTCAGTCACTGTGGGAAATCAACTTTCGGGACAGATTAACAAAATTGCAGTGCCACTGTTTATGAGCAGAGGTCCCAAAATGCCTATGCTGAAAATTTGGTTAAAAAATCCCCAAAATAATTGCATTACAGGCATGCATTGCCCAGTTTCTATGCACGCTCATGACTTCACCAATTTTTCATATTTTCACTCCAGATTTTCAACATTGCAATTTTTTTGTACCTCCTCGTGAAAAGTACAGCTGTCATTTTTCACATCCTGTGCAAAATGTGTTTTTGCACCTGTGGCGCCAAATGGCTCAGTCGCTGTGCAAAAATCACCTTGTGGCTAACGAACTGATAGTGCCACTGTTCATGAGGTAGGGTCACAAAAAGTCCATGCTGAAATATTGGAGTGAAAATGACTTGGGCGTTAGGGTTTCCAACCGTAACGCCCTGCCCTGTAGAGACTGACAGGTGTCAGGGGTGTGACTTGGGATTGTCGGACGTAATACTCACGCCATTCCACCCCCACCCCCCACTCCAGGCAGTGACAATCATCAAGATGTGCCTTGGACGCTTTGTTCAAGTTCACCCCACTGTCCTATACTGCACCCATCTCAGTGTATTTCCTTATGGAATGGGGTGAGGTGAAGCCTCAAGACCCCACGCACACTGCGACACTTCGTCGGTGTCTGCAGGAGAAGGTGAAATGGCATGAGCACTATGGCCAACACCCAAAGGGACACTCCAATGCCTGTCAGTCTCTGCAGCATGGGGGTTGGTTGGCATCAGTTCAATACTTCATTGCCATTCCTATTATGCATCTCTCTAACTCTTACACTACCAATGCCAATGCCAGCAAGCCAACATTCGGCACTGACAAATGCTTGTTAATAATTTGGGGCTGTAGTCTTTATATGCTTTTAGAATAGCTGCTCCATTTCGTTATGTCTTTACAAAGTGTTGTTGTTGAGAACACCATTCTATATAAATAGATTTCTGGAGCACATTTTTTTTGTTTACTTGTGTATATTATTAAAGAATTCTCACCAGATAGATACATTGGTATTTAACACTTTGTTTTCTGTTTTCAAGCATGATCTGCAATTTAATTTTTTTCTTAAAAAATGGGTAGAACAGTTGGAGGCATCTGATTGGCTCAGAGACTTATCTAGGTGGACATTTATGAGCTAAGAAGGCCACCTAAAACAAGTCCCTGTGCCAAGTGTCACATTACCCACTGAAATCCCTGTGCCACAATCGAAATGCAAACTTCATAACTGCCATTTTTTTTCCTTGCTTACCAAGTGAGCTACTCAGCTGTCTGGTGGTCACCCACCCCACGCTTTGTCAATTGTCTTCACAATGTTAGAGTAAATTTAAAACATCAAACTGTTCCAATACATCACCATACGACAAAGTTGCCCACTGTATTTTTCCCAGTCCTCCAACCACCCGACTGCTCTCTCTTCTGCTGCAAGCAAGTGTAAGTGGGCAATTTTTGCTCACAAGCCTTTCCAGTATAAATAATAAAACTGATAGTGAAGCAGATGGCACATCTCCATCTGCGGTAGTGCAGACCAGCTAAGAGCGGCTGGTCTCCGCATAGGTATTGCTTGTTGCTCATGATTTCCCCTGCTCTGCCCTAGCCCCACACCCCAGCTGTGATCCTCTGTATGTCATCTTCAGGTCTAATAGCAGAGTAATTGAAAAAGAAGAACATAAAATAACTCACACACACACAACCATCATTTGCCCGATCATACCAGAATGCACTGCCACTTATGAAATAAAAAGTGCCATTCACCAGATGGTGTTCAGAATGCAACTGCTAGAAACAAACAAACAAACGAAAGACTTCTAGGAGATATGGTTAGTTTGTTCTGTTCTGTCCTGCACAGTGAAGTGCAGGGTGTTGGGTGGGGTGAGAGGGGAAACAACAAGAAAACAGTAAACAGCCTGCCATAAACATCAGCACCCTCTACTGGTAATTCTATCAGCAGAGGAACTACTTTGCAAAAATTCTGTTGAAATGATTTTTATTATTTCTTTTTCAATTTTAACAATTTCTGTTTGTTAGTAAAAAAAAAATAGTAAACAGATGCCCATTTTCAAAATGCAATAATACTCAAAAGGGTGGGCAGTATTGGGCTATACCCACCGTTCCAGGGGCTATGAGGCTATCTGCCTGCAGTGTCAGGTCTCATTATACCTCTGGGAGGGCAGGCATACCCCAATAATCCCACCTTTTGGGTATTACTGCTTGCTTATTTATGTGATAATGGGCTAGCTGGGTCACTATATGAAGCAATAATGTGGTTGTAGAGTAAATAAGGTATGCAGCTGAAGGCCAAGTACTTTAGTACTTTACCTTCATAAGAGAACTTAAGACAATTACATTATTGCTGAGGATCGAAAACAAACTAGCACCATAACCATTATGCGTTATGTGTTTGCTGCAGAGAGTATAGACCAATCAAATTTCAAGAAAGAGGAAGATGACATTACTGTCAATTTGACAACAAAAAGAATGTTCTGAGCACTGAGCAGCCCTTTTATTGACAGTAAAATAACTGGGGTGAATTTGCTATGGAACAGAGTGTGTTTTAACCTGGCTTCTGACTGTAGAAGAGCTTCCACATGTAGTATAATAAAACAAGCATTTGTCAATGCCGAATGTTGTTTCGCTGGCATTGGCATTGGTAGTGCAGGAGTTAGAGATGCATAATAGGAGTGGCAGTGAAGTACTGAACTGACACCAACCCCACACACCCACCCTGCAGAGACTGACAGGCATTGGGGTGTGCCTTTGGGTCATCAGCTATTACGCTCATGCCATTTTACCTCACCCTACCCTGTAGGCACTGACAAGTGTTGTGGTGTGCTTTGGGGTCCTTGGGCGTTATACCTACCGCATTCCATAAGGAAATACACTGAAGTGGGTACAGTATAGGAGAATAGGGTGAACTTTCTGGCTGAACACTCCAAGACACACCTCGATGCCAGTCAGTGGCTGCAGGGTGGGGGTGGGGGGTGGAATGGCTGGAGCATTACAACTGATGATCCCAAGTCACACCCCTGATGCCTGTCAGTCTCTACAGGGTGGGGTGTAACAGTTGCAAACCCTAATGCCATAAGCGAGGGTTGGTATTTTCACTCTAAATTATCAACATGGGCTTTTTGTGAGCCCACCTCATGAAGAGTGGCAGTATCAGTTTGTTAGCCGAAAGGTGATTTTGCATAGCGACTGTGCCACTTGGCGCCACAGGTACGTAAACACATTTTGGGCAGGATGTGAAAAATGACAACTGTATTGTTCATGAGGAGGTGTAAAAAAATGGCAATGCAGAAAATCTGGAGCAAAAATATAAAAAATTGGTGAAGTCATGAGCATGCATAGAAACTGCGCAATGCTCGTCTGTAACCCAATTATCTTTTTTTTAAACCACATTTTCAACATAGGCATTTTGGGACCTCCCTACATGAACAGTGGTACTGTGATTTTCTTAATCTGTCCCAAAAGTTGATCTCCCACAGCGACCATGCCATTGTACACCACAGGTGCAAAAACACATTTTGGGCAGGATATGAAAAATGACAGCTGTATTATTCATAAAGAGGTGTGAAAAAATGCAAGTGTTGAAAATCTGGCATTAAAATATTGCAAATTTGCGAAGTTACAAGGGTGCGTGGAAACTGCGCAACACATGCTTGTAACACAGTCATTTTATGGACTTTCACAGCGACCACGCTATTCTGTGCCGGATGTGTGAAAACACATTTCAGCCAGGATATATAAAATGACAGCTGTACTGTTCATAAGGAGGTGTGGGAAAATGCCAATTGTGTAAATCTGGAGTGAAAATATTACAAATTAACAGAGTTATAAGCGTGCATAGAACTGCACAATGCACGCCCATAAAACAGCCATTGTTTGGATTTTTCCACCAAATTTACAACATAGGCTTTTTGACAGCCCCCCTCATGAATAGTGGCACTGTTGTTTCATTAATCGGTCCCGAAAGGTGATTCCGCACAGTGACCATGAAATCACCTTTCAGGAAAAACTAATGCCATGACAGTGCCTGAATTCATGAGGAGGGGTACCAAAAACCCAATGTTGAAAATTTGGTATCAAGATTCCAAAAAATGCCCGAGATATGCACCAAAGTTGAAAAAACCCTATGTATGCCATTATACAGCTTCCCGTCATTTCTTCAGTTCATGGTTGGCTTTGAAGAGTGCAGACGTGTTCCCGGTCCACCAAAGATCATTGTGCCGGACTCTGCGGGTAAGTATGGGGTGAAGGGGGTGTGGGGAGGCAGGGTGCACAGAGGGTGGGTGCGGGTTGCAGGAGGCGGCAGGGAGACAGCGAGGACCGTTTTCTTTTTACAGGTGAAATGAGGAAAAAAAATCGGGATTTATTTATTTATTTTTTTTTACAGGGTATTTACACACTGGGGTGGGCCCCAGTGTGCCACCCAAGTGTTTTTTTGGGGATGCAGTGCCGATGGGGATAGGCAACCCCATCAACACATGGAAGGGGAGTGGGGACACGAGCCAAGGATTTGGGCACCCCTGGCACAGAACAAAGGGGGACATCATGCTGATGGGAGTGGGTTCCCTGTTGGCAGATTGAACTGGGAAAGGGGGGGACTGAAGCCGATGGGGATTGGGCCCCCTGTCAGCAAAGAAAGGTGTGTTTTTGAGGTCGCATGATGCCGAGGGGATTGGGCACCCCCTCAGCACACAGCAGAAATGGGGAAGGAAATTATACAGACGGGGAGTGGGCTCCCCCGTCAGCACTGTGACAGGTGGTGGCAGCTGCAGTCACTGCCGCCATGTTGCCTGCACATCGGGAGGCATGTTGTGGTCACGCTGCATGAGAGCTTTGCTCTCATTGCAGCGGACCTTTTCTCAGATCTGGTGGCCAAATTAGATATGCAAGGTGTCGGCCCCTGCTGCTGGCTGATTGGGGAATCAGGGACACACCTACTGATGAGTGCCCTGCATTTGCCCAACAGTGACCACTCCTCCAAATCTGCTACTACCACAGAATGTTGGCTGCTCATGCGCAAACCAACATAAAAAAAATAGCAAGACAAGAAGACACAGCATGAGATTAGAGGGAGGCCAATTAATGGATAATGTGAGGAAGTTCTTTTTCAAAGAAAGGGTGGTGGATGCATGGAATGGCCTAACTCAGGAAGTGGTGGATATGAATACAGTGCAGGGCTTCAGATAGGCATAGGATAGGCATAAGGGAGCAATACAGATGAGTATGAATAGATAGGCCATTGACAGAGTAAAGGCCTATGGCACATTCATAAGATAGAAACAGAAACATAAAAGTTGTCGGCAGATAAGGACCGCAAGGCCCATCCAGTCTGCCCATTTTTTTTCTATGTCCTTTCTTAAATGAGGCCTACAGAACTGTACCCCACACTACAGGTGCGATCTAACCATGGTCTTATATAATAGCATCAGAACCTCCTTCTTTCTACTAGTTATGCCCCTTCCTATGCACACCATCATTCTATTTGCTTTGCCAACCACCTTACTACATTGATCACATACCATAAGATTGTTTGATATTATAATCTCCAGATCTCTTTACTGTTCTGTTTGCTTTATCTGCTCTTCCCCAGTGTGTACTTGGCCAGTCAATTTGTATGCCCTATATGCATCACTGCACACTTTTTTGTACTGAACTTCAGGTAGCATGTTTCTGACCATTTCTCTATTATACTCAAATCCCTCCTCATGGCCTCAACCCCTCCTTCAGTGTCAACGTTATTCCATAACTTGCATCATCTGCAAACAGACACATTTTCCCTTTAATTCCCTCTAGTATATTACTAATATATATGTTAAAAAGGATTGGTCCTAGTACAGACCCATGATGAACCCTGATGGTAACCTTCCTTACCCCAGAATGTACACCATTTACCACCACCCTCTGACTTCTATCCTTCAGCCAGTATTCCACCCATCTAGTTATTTTCTGTCCCACACTCAGGCTCTCTGCCTTGTTTGCCAGCCTACGGTGAGGGACTAAGTCAAAGGCCTTATTGAAGTCCAGGTAGACAACATCAACTGCCCCTCCTTGATCAACCACCTTTATTACCCCATCAAAAAATTCAATCAGATTTGTTTGGCAAGATCTCTCACTAGTGAATCCGTGTTGCTTTTCATCTAAGTTTGTTGTTCATTAAGTATTTTACCACTCTTCTCTTTATTAGCACCTCCATCACCTTGGCCACCACTGCTGTGAAGCTGACAGGTCTATAATGCCTTGCCTCCTCCTTGCAGCCTCTCTTGTGCAGTGGTACTACATCTGCCATTCTCCAGTCACTCAGAACACACCCTGCATCTAGAGACAAGTTAAATAACTTCGCTAAATGTGTTGTCAGCTCATCCCTCAACTACCTAAGAACCCTAGGATGCTAACCATCTGGCCCATTGCTTTATTTACCTTTAATTTTCCAAGTTCTTCCTTAACTCTTTCCTCACTTTATGAGCTTTGATCTACCCCACATTCATCTTCTCCCTTCTTCGTTAACTCAGGTCCCTTTCCATCCCCTTCCACTGTGAATACAGAGAGCAAAAATAACTGTTTACAACATCAGCTTTCTGAAAGTCCCCTCGACCTTAGTTCCCCCTCCCCCCTAAAACTTACAATCCCCTGTCTTGTCTTCCTCTTTCCTCCATGTCTTAAAAAGTTGTATCTCCTCATTTGACATGTTTTGGCATGTTTAGCAATTCTCTCTTCTGTTTCTGCTTTTGTTTTCCTAAACAATTTCCCTGCCTGTCTCAGTTTCTCCTTATAATTTACTACGTTTCATTTCATTTTCATTTTTTTTTATCCTTGTAAGTCTGATGAGCAAATTGCCCATTTTCACAGACGACAAGCATTACATTAAACAAAGACGATAACATCTACAATACAAAATGCAGTTCACATAAACATTTAACACTTACATTCTTGAGTACACTGCAAATACTTTTTCAATTTTGATTTAAAAGAAAAAATAGAATTACTAATTGAAATATCACATGGGAGTGAATTAAAATACTAGGTCCCCTATATAGCAATGAACATTGACCAATGGTCCTCTTGAAAAATGGAACATGAAATGTAATCTTAGACTGAGTTTGAATGCAATTAGGATTAACATATTTAGAAAAAAGAGAACTCACAGAATTAGGTAAGAGACCTGCTTTGATTTTGAATAGAAACAGACACATTTTAAACTGGATTCTATTTATAAGACTTATAACATCTTCTGAAAACTATCCTTCTGTCTCTTATTGCCTTTACAATCTCCTTATTAAACCAAAGAGGCCACTTTCATTTCCTGTAATTTCCTACCCTCCTTATGCATAGTTCATTTGCTTTTAATAACGCCTCCCTAATACATTTCCTCTACATCCTCTATCCGGTCACCTCATTTCATTTCCTCCCTGAAAATCTCCCTCATTCTATGGGAGGGCTTAAGCCTGTTGTTCAATGGGGGGATAACTCCGCTCCCTAAAACTACTTTAGCACACCCCCAAACTCACTCAGCATTCAGTTTATTTTGGACTGAACTGCTGTGTGGTTCATGGTCATGCTTTCCTATCTCTGCTGCTTGCTGCCTTATTTGCCGGCCTTTCCTTTCCCCCCACTCTCTGCTCTTTTTTCTTCCTGCTTTCTGCTTCATCCCCCTTCCTTCTGCAGGTGGCTGCAGGCTGCCCAGCCACCTTCCCCCCACCCTCCTTTCTCAGTGTTTCTCCCTCCCCTCTCATTTTTCTCTGTGTTTCCCCTTTTCCTGTCTTTTGCTCTGTCCTTCCCTATCTCACTGCTTCGCAGCATTCTGTGTTTCCTCCTGCCCATCCCTCATACCTTGTTTCCAGGTTGTGTCTCTCTTAGGGCTGATTCTGGTTCCCCCTGCTGCCTCCTCTCCTACTCCGAGGCTTGTGTCCTCTGCTGCTTCATCTCACTCCAGGCTCCTTTCTTGGCCCCTGCTCTCCTTTCCCTCTCCATCTTTTTCCGGGTGGTGCATGGTGACATCACAGCCCGGCTGTCTTCTGTTTCTCTCAGGTACTCACTTTTCTGTTTTTGCTTTCTCATTCTTCCTGGTTATTGGCCAGCAGTGCTCTCATCCTCACTGCTCTGGAAGACCCCTCAGTCCATTTTTGTTGTGCCCCTTGGCAGCTGTCCACCTGCAGCTATTCTTCCTTGCCATTGCCTTTATGCTGGGGATCACCTTTCCATGGCATTCCAGAATTCCCCTTCCGCACATCGGACCAGCATCCTCTGTCTGCATTTGGACTGCACTTAAAGACACAGTACTGATTTTATAAGCTCCTCATCCTCTGCCCACTTCTGCCTAGTGACTTTCATTCCCTTTCTTCACATCTGAGCCTGAGCAGCTTTGATGTCACTTCCTCTCCTAAGGATACTAAATCAAAATTGAGCCTTATCCGCTCTCACCAAGCTATATTGCTACTGGCAGCTCTCTGAATCCCTGCTTTGTTTTTCCTATGCTACAAAGGATAGCATGCCACCTCGGACCTCCACGGGGTCCACTTCACAGCTGCCTTCTATCTCAGAAGAGAGTCCCAGGCTTCCAGGTCCATCCTTCTACTCCATCTCCCTTGGGATATCATTCTCTACCACCTTGACTCCTTGCTGGCCCCTTGCTACCCATGGAGATATCCAGGCTCGTTGCCTTTCATCCTTGTCAACAGCATCACCCTCCTGCTGTTAACATCGCCAACCCTGGGGAGAGTGCATCTTCACACCCTCCAGCCTTGCAGGAACTGACTGCTCTTGGACAAAGTCCATCCAAGTCTCACTGCACCTTGAAGGACTGGACTGTCCCTCATCTCTTTTTGGAACTCAAGGGACTGGGCATTCCCTATTCACCCTCCATAAAGAAGCAGAAGTTGTTCAATTCACTCCTCCTGACTGAGGCCAGACCCAGCACTGCTCCTTCTCCTACTGCATCACTGCTCCATCCTGTTCCAGATGCCTATGTGAAATTCCACTCTCCCCTGACTCCTTCGGCTTCCTCCCTCTTTGACCTTCAGAATCATCTTACAACTTTGGAAGCCCGCCTGTCTGTCCAACAACCACCAGATCATGCCTTAATGGACTTGCAGACCCACCTATCAGCTGACAAGACCCAAATGGGTACACAGCCCATTCCCCCAGCTTCTGGACTGCCTCCCTCTTTGCCTACCAACCTCTCCAGCTCTTCAGAGGAGTTGCCCTCAGTCATCCTGCTGTCCATAGCTCCAGTAGCTTCAGCTTTACCATCTGTTCCAGATCTTGCATCTTCCAACATGACCGCTCCTCTTCCTGTGATATCTGCAGTCCACCTGGTTCCTAGTCACTTGCGCAAAGACATCATCGAGGGAAAGAATGTTAACCTTATTTCTCTCCTAATTTCCTCTCAAGACACCCTAGAAAACAGGGTCATCTCCTGTGGGGATGTCTTGGTGGTGCTTAAATCTAGAGACCCTGAGCTCACCAAAAAGCTGACCATCCCTGAATTTGTGCTGGCCTTTAGCCTATACAGGGACATTATATGCTCTGCTTTCCCCGCTCAATGCCAGAAACTGGATTCCTACCTGTATCTATTAGTAGACTTGGAGGCCAGATATGGGGGCATGCTCTTCTATGATTACCACCACTCCTTTTCTGCCAAAGCAGGTGCTGCCTTAGTCCATTTTAATACCAGGATTGACTGGTATACCCTGGGCAGTGAATTTTTTGCCTCCACTTTGCCGGCCAATAAGCCCAATCCTGTCAGCTATGTGATGAATTTTCTCGCTTCACTTCATTTTGCGCATTATCAGTATCTCATTCTATGGATCCACCTTCAAGAATCTCACCTGGAGACGCTGCTCCTGCCTCCAAGGCCATTACCTGCACCATACCCAATCATAGGGCTCTTCCTTGCTCCAGCCACGATAGCTGTGGTCAGCCAATGACCTTCGTGGGACACCAACAAGTTTGCAATAACTACAGTACCTCCAACTGCTTCATCTACATGTGTCGTTACCTCCATGTCTACAGCTATTGTAGCGAAGCCCATTCTAAGGTTGACTGTCCACGATTATCTCAACAGCAGTAATTGTCAACACTTTTGATCATTCAATCCATTCTCCCTACCATCTCAGAGGCCGTTGACTTCCTTCAACCCTAATAATCCTGCCAGTTGCTTGATACTTCCAATGGAAGACCTGCATTGGTGTTCCTTTATCTCCAGCTCAGCCCGCATGGGGGACTTTCTCATGACTCCCCTTCCTCCCTATCCCCTATGGCCGACCTGCGTGGGGGTTCTACCATCAGTGGTGTGGTGCACATGGGGGCCTTCCTCCTGACTCAGATCTTCTACACTCTCTCTGATGGTGGACCTATGTGGAGGTGTTGCCGTCCCTAGCTTGGCCCACAGGGGGGCCACATTCATAACTCAACCATTCTGCATATTATCTGGAGGTGGACTTACGTGGAAGTCTCACCATCCCTGGCTTAGCCCACGAGGGGGGCCTTGCTTACAAGTCACCCATTCTGCATTTATACTTGTGGTGGACCTATGTGGGGGCCTCACTATCACTGGCATGGCCCACGGGGGGGGGGACTTTGTCTACGAATCACCCATTCTGCAGTTGAACTCGTGGCAGACCTATGTGAGGGTCTTGCCATCCCTGGCTTGGCCCGTGGTGGGGCCTCACCTACCACTCACCATCCCTGGATTAGCCCATGGGAGGGGCATTGCCTGCAACTCACCCATTCTGCATTTGAACTCGTGGCAGACCTACGTGGGGGTCTTGCCATCCCTAGTCTGGCCCACGTGGGGGCCTCCATCATGACTCAACCATTCTCAACTCTACCCGGTGGCGGACCTACATGGGGGTCCTGTCATCTCAGTTTGGCCCATGTGGGAGCCTCACTCCCAACTCAAACCTTCCCCAATCTGTCTAATGTTGGATCTGCTTGGGGGTCTCACCATCCCTAGCCTGACCCACATGGAGGCCTCGCTCACGACTTACCCTTCTCTCTCTATTTAGTGGCAGACCTATGTGGGGGTCCCATCACTTCCAGCTCAGCCCTTGTGTGGCTTTTACTTCCCCTGCATGAACATCCAGATTCCTCCCTTAGCAGTTCTACTCGGGGTGTCTAGCCAATTCCAGTCTGGCCTCCACAGGAATTAGCAATCTATACAACTACTCCAATTCCTTCCTGGCTGAATTACTCAGATGTCATCCATCCTAGCTCAATCTACGAAGGGCCTGAAAAACACAGCAACTCTTCTCAGGACTTTCTACTTCATAATTCATCAACATTCATGGACAATGACCTGTTTCACATCAGCAAACTGTTCAACAGCCATCTGCCCTTGTCACTTGGATCACACACTCATAATTCACATTGAAGAAGATTCCAGACAAGAAGACTTCAATGACCCCCATCCTTCCTAGACGGTCGTCCTCTGAAATTCTGAGTCCACATTTATAGCATAAGATTACCTCCTCTTAGTATGCCCAGAGGAAGGGCAGTTCGACAACCATGGTTCCACAGAGATTTCCCCCACTGGGAGTTTTTCCTCTCCTGCGTGCTGCCGTTCACCCTTTCCGAGATGGAGGAGGTCTTCATGATACTTCTTTGTGGGCCTTAATTTTTCCCCTAATCCCAGCCTTTTGACAAAAAGGGGTGAGAACAAGTAAAGCCAAAGTAATGCATAATCACAAGTTCACACAAGCACATAATTCCCTCACATTGAATGGGAGGGCTTAAGCCCATTGTTCAATGGGGGGGGAATAACTCCACACCCTAACACTACTTTGGCATGCCCCCAAACTCACTCAGCATTCAGTTTGTTTTGGACAACCTCCATCCTCCCCACCCCCTGCTATTCAGAGCTCTTCTTAACCCTTCTTCAGGCCTTAATTTTTCCCCCGATCCTGAACTTTCAACAAAAAGGGGTGAAAATAAGTAAAGCATATCATAAGTTCTCACAAGCACATTATTCCCTCACAGTGAATTAAAGTTCACCCTCCTGAAGACTAGAACCTTCGTACTGGTCTTATTTGTTATCTTCTCTATTTGTAACTTGAAACTTACTGTGTTGTGATCACTTGTACCCAGACAATCTCCCACAATAACCTCTTCAACACTATGCCTGTTTGTGAGTACCACGTCCAAAATATTTTCCCCCTTGTGGGCTCCTTAGCCAGCTGATGTAGATATGATCCCTGCTGTGCTTCAAGTATCTCCCTGCTCCTGGCTGATGTTTTATTTAGTTTTTGTTGACAGGGTAAGTGCACTAGACAAATCCTGCCTATTTTCAGGCACAACCCAGGGGAAGGGGATACAGATGAATGCCAACTGACCTTGAATCAGATTAAGCTGTTGGTGGTATTTTTAGTGAATGAGGAAAATTTGGCCAGGACACCAGGGAAATTCCCCTACTCTACCAGCAGGGGGCTTGACTTCCTGTGGAGTGGAGGAGCTCAGTTTGGAGCAGAACAGCAGTGGAGGAGGAAGTGCTGATGTGGCAGGGGAGATGGCCACTAGGTAGGAGCTGATGGATGGTATGGACATCAGTGAGACAAGGGAGAGGGCCTCCTCTCCTGGTCTCAGAATGCAAGAGGCATTTATGGATTTGAGTAAAACAGAAGAATCTATGGAGTTTATTTTGAATGGAAATGGAGGGGAAGATTGTTTGCCTTCCCAAAATATACCTTTGGAGAATGACCATCAGGTTTCGACGGAAATACAACAGATAAGTGGAAATCCTCCTTTTACTAGTGTTTTGGATCCTTCGGATATACCAGAGAAAAAGTTAAAAGTTCTAATGATACTGGAATTTTAAAAAACTAAGGATATATGTGATAACAAGAGCTCCGAGTGTTTCGACAGCAATGCCAATAATTTTGATGCAGAACCTTCAAAGAAAGACGCCTCCCAGGCTTCAGAGCATCTCCTCCTGTCAAACGCCAACTGAAACACTGACATTAGACCAGAAAGGATTAGCTGGCAGTAAAATTGTGATGGATAGTGAGTGCCTAAAGCTGGTACCTTTTTATGTGATGAGTTCTGAGACTGATTTGGTTAAAGATGTAATTGCTGATAAACCAAGTTCTATTGTTACGGAAGCAGGCTCAGCTGAGGAATTGGCCGCAGGAGAAGCAAGACAAGAAGGGAACAGGCAAGAAAAACTTTTCACAATTGGTTCTACTTTTTCATTAGGTAAAACTGAGGCAAGAGCTCATGGCCTTACTAAACAAATACCAGGTGAGGGTGTTGTCTTCCAAACTGACCCATTAAAACAGGACCATGTAACAAACTTTTCTTTTTCTGCTGAAGAGCAGACTGCAAAAATTTCCTCAAAGGGATCTAAGCTCAAAAGGGTGACTGTAATGTCTGCAAATTGTAACTTGATTCCAGCTCCCCTATTATAAGAGGAGTCTAATCACCCACAAGCGACTCCTGAGAAGGTAAAAGACCAGTCTACTTCAGATCTTATTCAATCTGCCTTCTCTATACCCCAAGAATCTAATGTCTCTTCTAAAATTTGGTCCCCTGATGTAACCTTCTCTGAATCAGGGTGGAAAATGGGCCCCGCAGGAATATGGATTCCTGACCCAGACTGGTCATCCCCCTCTTTTCCCTTCTCTCAGCAATCTACAGATTGGGCCCCTACTATCTCAGGCCCTGTCAGTAAGGTTCTACCCTCTTCTTCAGGCCAGGATAGTAGTACAAAAAATACTTTAAAAGCAACTGGTTCAGATCCTATTCATAAATTAGCAGAGTCAAAGGATCCTGGAGAGAACACTGAGGGCTCCTCCCAACCCAGACCTCTTCTATCTGATCTTTTTCTCAAAAAAAGAAAGAAGCAGCACCACAGAGGAATGCTGTATGAATACGTTACAAGGGAGGCCTAGATATAAGGCGTGATTGAGTTTATGTAGGGGAAACACCTTCTTAAGGAATCCTTGAATTTTTCACCAAAAGATGTCTTCGCTTTCATTAACATTTCTGGGGAGGACAACTATGACATAAGCTTTAGATCCCCATTTCTGCTGGACCTTTTCTGGCAGAGATATAATCAGCTTAAGTTTTCTCCCTTATGTACCCCCTTTCTAGTTATTCCCTTAACCCAGCCTTTAATAAAATATATGACAGTAATGTTCCGGAATGAAGGGGTTCATGTGGCAGACATAACTTTTTGGTTCTCCCAGAAATATGACATGCTAAGTGCCCGCGAAGCTGTGCTGGACCCAGAACTTTTTTGGACTGGAAGCTGGAAATATAAGGTTAAATTAAGTCAGTCAAACAATGAAATTGAACATATCCCAAATTTCTTTACTTTGGGGAGGGACAGGGATGTTTGTTTTTACACCGAGCAGCCCCGGGCTTGTTATAAATGTGAGACCCGTAACCACTTGTCCAGCTCATACGACACTCCCCACTGTGAGATTTGTGGGGCAGTGGGGCATGGTAGTTTCCAGTGTAATAATATGTTGAAATGTGAATTATGTGATGAATCGGGGCATGGATATAGAGATTGCCCGTGGGCTGCAAAAAGCAAAGCCTCACTCATCAGCCCTGAATAGCTAATCCAAAAAGCACAGGATGAAGCCCTTGCTAAAACACCAAAAAAATATGAGATCTGATCCCCCTCCCTCCCCTCCCAGGGGCTCAAAAACAAAGAATCTCATTATAAAGGTTATTCCTGAATCAGTCCCACCTGCAAATAAAGAAAATAGAGAAGCCCCCCGATCTATCAAATGTGATTGACTTCCCCTGTGTTACCAGGAGGCAGAGGAACCTAAAATCTCAGTCCCTCCCCAGAAATAGGCCACCCCGCTGGATAAAAGGATTACTAGCAGTACAAACCCCCCTTCCCCTGAAGAACCCCCTAACTTTTTTTTTTTGAAATTCAACATCTTTATTAATTTATAATATAACAAAGAACGTATGGCATACAGAACAATGGACCACACTACAGTGACAACAAAATAGCTTGAAAATGGAATGATACTGAAACATCATTGAGACAGAATATACCTAAACATTAATAACAAAATAATGCCCATCCACTCCCGCACCCTCCCCCCACGACCTTCCCCACTTCCCTTCCCTGGAATGTGCCAAGTCAAAAGGTAGATAGAAAGGAAACAAAAAAGCAAAGAGTACTCCATCAATGACAAACATCCCAAGGGAAATAAAACAAACTGACGCAGTCAGAGGTCAGCATTGCTTGGATCTTGATTCAAATATAAAGCATATAGTTTACCCCATTTCTGGTTGAAGGAGGCCATGCGATTCCGGGAGCTTGCTATTAACCTTTTGGTGTTAAAACAAAGAGACATTTCCTTTAGCCATTCAGGATATGAAATGACCAGATGATCCATCCAGTGTTTGAGAACCAGCCTTTTGACTGCTATAGAGATTAAAGCCATATGAAACCTACACTCCCAGACTCCAATACTGGAGAACATCCCTAGCACACATATCTCTATGGTAAACAGCTCCCCCAGTCCTAGGAGGGGGTCTAACTTGGTCAGTGCCAAAAAATGTGTATCAGGTTCCCATCAGCTGCTCCACACTGTGTACAGGTAGCCAAAGGCAGTCTGCCAAATTTGGCCAGCTTAACTGGTGTATAGTACAGATTATTTAGAATATGGAATTGAATTAGCCTGTGTCTATCTTGAGTGAGATATCTATGCATGTCAACCCAAATCTGATTCCAAGGCAGGAGAGAATCTGGCAAGAGAGAAGCCAAATCTTAGAGCCGATAAGGGCGTTAGGATATTTGATACCCAGTAGAAAGGAATAGATCCTGGAAATTCCATGGGGTTTATTTGCATATTCCTGTATCTGTTCTAGAAAGGGCCTAGTTTGGGACAGTGTAAATGTGGTCCCAAAAGTGGAGACCAAGAGGTGTCTCAATTGAGAAACTTTAAATATATATTTCTGAGGGATATTCAATTTGGTTATTATGTCGGTTGAGGAAAGAAGAGAACCCTGAGAGTACAGGTTTTCCAATAAAACATCCTGTAATTGTGGAAGCCAGTCAGGGATCAGCGGAGAACTACCTATTTTAATATTAGGGCTTAAAATGACAGGTTGCACCTTATCCCTTTTAGATGAAATGTTAAAGAAATTCCAGCATTGGGACAGGACTTTTATGGAAAGCCCTACGGCCGAATATTGTACAGTATCCGGTAATGCGGAAAAGGTGTAATAAAAAATTCTGGGTGAACGGAGATTGTACATGTCCAACAGGTTAATCTCCAACTGTAGCCAAATAGGAAGATATGCATCAGGCTGGACTTCTAACCATAGCCCCATTTTGGATAGATGACTCGCCCAATAGTATAACATAAAATTAGGGAGGCGATGTCCGCTTCTCTCCTTGGGTAAGTTAAGCTTTAAGAAGGCCTGTCTAGGATGTTTGCCCCGCCAAATGAAGTTGGAAAGAGTAGAGTGAAGCTGTTGAAAATAAGACCTTGGGAGCCAGATGTTTAGTAAATTTAAGGGGTAAAAAATGCGGGGAAAAACATTCATTTTAATAATACTGATGCGACCCCATAAGGACAACGGGAGGTAGCCCCATCTATGGAGATCCTTCTGAATCTTCGTCACCAGGTCGTCCAAATTAAGTCTCTTAAGAACTTCTGGGTCTCGAGCAAGATGGATGCCTAGGTATTTGAGTGAGACAGGAGACCATCTCATACCAAACTGGGTAAAATTGGCTTGGAGCATGGAAGGATTTAATGGAAATATAACTGATTTGGATAAGTAGCTAACTATAAGTTGAACTTGACCAAACTGATCAATAATTTGTAAAACATGTGCTAAAGAGGATTCAGGATTGGTAAGATGCAGAAGAATGTCATCTGCATAAACTGAAAGAGTCAGAGGTTTCTGGCATATTAAGCAACCTGTGACCTGGGGTGAGTTCTTGATACTCAGTATCAAGGGTTCCAGATATAGGTTAAACAGATAGGGAGACAGGGGACAACCTTGCCGAGTACCGGTGTACAGGGGAAACCGAGATGAAAAAAACCCATTACAATAGATTCTAGCAGTGGGTGACCTGTATACCATCCGAATCCACTGAATAAAGGTTTCCGGAAAGCCCATTCTCCTAAGGGTGGACCAAAGAAAGTCCCAGTTTACTCTATCGAAGGCTTTTTCAGCATCTAATGCAATTAACGCCATGGGGCCTGGGAGTCTTGGGCAGCCTGAAAGATATGTGAGAGGGTTCTCAAAGGATCGGTAGCAGATCTGCCTTGAACAAACCCCACCTGTTCGGGACTCAGTAGTTGATGCCAAATCCGTTTGATTCTGAGAGATAGGATTTTGGTTAGAATTTTAATGTCGTAATTTAGTAGTGAAATCGGATGGTAACTGGCTGGCTCTTTCTGGGGTTTATCTGGTTTTGGAATCAGTACTATCGTGGCCTCTAACAAAGTGGGGTCAAGGGAATCTGAGGTGAATATATACTCAAATAATTTCAGGAGAAGGGGAGATATCTCCTTACAAAAGACCTTACAAAAATTGGAGGGGAAACCATCGGGACCTGGGGATTTGTCCAGAGCTAGCCCATTTATCGCCTCCTCCACTTCAGCCAGGGTAATAGGAGAGGCCAAAATCTCACACTGGTGGGCCTGTAGGAAAGGGAGACTTATGCTATCCAGAAAATGTTCAATACTAGAGTGGGAAGGCTGAGAAGTACCCTTGCCATATAAGTCCCTGTAAAAAGATTCGAAGATGCGGGAAATTTCCCGAGGGGAGGTTTTAATAGAACTGTCAGGGGAACACAGTGCAGGAATCAGTCTTGAACTTTCTATCTCCCGCAATCTAAGAACTAACATTCTGCCTGGTTTCTCGCCTTGGTCGAAATAACGAGCTTTAGTTTTAAGGATGGTGTACTCCACCTTTTCCCTTAGTAGGTCTTCATACTCGTTCCTAAACCTCCATAAGGCCTCCAGATCAGCTTGTGAAGATGAGGAGGACAAATTATTTTCGGCTATCCTTATTTGATTTGACAACAAAATAATTTTAGCGTCTCTCTGCTTTTTCCTTCTAGAAGCTAACTTTATAAACTCACCTCTAATAAAACACTTAAAAGAGTACCAGATCAGGTCCTCTCTGCATATAGAACCCGCGTTGAAATCTATGAAGGAAGAGATCAATGGTTTAATGTGAGAAATTATTCGATCTTCTTTTAAAAGTTACGTGTTTAATTTCCACAAAGTGTTCCTTTGACCATGCAGATCAGGGGAAATCAAAATCCATGCCAGAGAGTGATCAGATATGACAATTGGTTCAATACCTGTTTGGTGAATACCCACCAGGAGAGTATTGCTGATTAGAATAAAGTCAATTCTGGACCACGACTGGTGTACTTGTGAATAAAAGAAGAAGAGCCGGCCAGAGGGGTTAAGCAGACGCCATGGGTCACATAAACCCAATAAGTCCATGAAATCCTTCAGGGCATTTGAGAAGGGGAAAGGGATTTTAATGGCCTGTGGGTTTTATCAAGGTCTTGTGATGGAGCAATGTTCCAGTCCCCCCCAATATTAGTAAGGAGGGGAGAAATCCACTCAGTTTGTCAGCCAAATTCATGAGGAATTTTGGATCCCCTCCTACTGGCCCATAAATTGCCCCTAACACCACCCCGACATTATTGAGCAGCCCTTAACAATAACAAATCTGCCTCTTGATCTGTTAGACTTTCCTCTACCACAAATGATGTGTCTTTTGATCAGTATAGCCACCCCTCTGCTAGCTAATGACCCACCCGACACTAAAACCTGGGAGAAACCTTGCCGGCATAGCCCATTAGCTTCTGAAGCCGATAAATGGGTTTCCTGCATGAGAAGAATATCAATATTTAAAAGGGAGCAGTTTTTGAGAACCTGATATCTCTTGGACACGTCTCTGAGGCCTCTGACATTCCAGGTAGCAATTTTAATAGGCGCCATAGCCATGTAACTTTTTGCTAAAAGTAAAGGAAACATGGACCATTAACCTTTCCAACCAACCCAAAGGCACACCCAAACCCACCCACCCTCCCCAACAGTCCTGATATCAAAGAATCAGAAAACAGCGATTTCCATCCCAAGGAATTTCGTAAAATAGTACAGGTATTAAAAGGATAAGTAATATTAACATCCCAATGTTAGATACAAACGGGACAGTGACCCAGAACCCCCCCCAACCCCCTCAAAACAGATAGCCGAACAAGTAGACCCAAAACAAATAGTTCAACCTCCTCCCCCATCCCCAGCAACCCCTGCAAGAAAATGTTAGTAAAAAAGGACAATTTTCCCCCAAAAGCTTGATAAAACTTATGTAATGTTATTACTGCAGTAATAGTAATCTACCTATTATGAACTTGGACAAAACATCCGGTAATAAAGGCGTCCAATCTGTGACACCCCTCCTCCCAACCCCTCAAACTATATACAAATGATCCCCGAGTGATTACAGAAACAAATTTGGGGTTCTTTAGGTTTAATGGTGAGGACCGACCCCCATAAGCTGCAATCCCAAGAGAGATCAACATTAAGCTAAAGTGAACTGAAATACCCTGATCCAATTTAGTGAAATTTGACCAGTAGAATCGAGTCTTATTCTGATCTCTCAGCCTCTCGGGAGATGCACCTTCCCCCCCATCTCTGGACCGCAAAGCAGTTCTCCCTAAGCTTGGTCCATCCCGAAGCCCTCCCCCCACTGGACCCTTTAGGAAAACTTACATACTTTAGCCCTAAACTGACATAATAACCATCAAACTTATAAAAGGCTTGGCAAGTGAGAGTACATTGCGAGAACTCCAAAACAGAGAAACAGCATTTGCCACACCGACCTAACAAAACAGAGGTCTATTAACTCAGTATGTTTCGTTGGAGGCCTACTTACTCAATAATTGTAAATCCGGAGGGTGACGTCCAAAAAGCTCTAATTAAATCCTTCCTCTATCCCCCACCACGGGACCTTCCGGCCTCCGAGAAGCAGGAAATAGCCGAGTGATCCAGAACCCAGTAGGACCAGTTGGTCCATCGCAGCTAGGGACATCTGGAAACACTCTCTACACTCTAGGTTCCACTGCCCCCCGGAGCACCCTGACAAGCCTCTGAAGTTTACTCAGGCCCGCTAGGCCGCATCACAGTCTGCCGTCCCACCCAGCCAGCCCCCGCATGACAGAACAAAAGAAGAAAACGAGGAACATCTGACAGGTACAAATCTAATTCCCTCCTCACAATAGGAAAAGTCTAATAGTCCTTAGCTAACGAAACCAGAGTTCATCTTGGTTTAAAAAGATTAGGTAGTTTAGAGGTGAGGTCTGTGGCTGCTTGCTCCGGGGTTTCGTAGGAATGCCAAACACCATCTATTGCCACCTGTAACTTGGCAGGGTAGTTCATTTTGAATTGTACTCCTGCAGCAATAAGCTTACTAACAGTAGGGTGGAAGGCAGCTCTCTTCTGGCGTGTCTCAAAAGGAAGGTCCTGGGCTAATCTCAGCTTGGCATTTCCCCACAGGATGGCTTGGAGCTCCTTCGATTTAGCTAACACATGTTGTTTTTCTAAGAAGCTTAGGAATTTCACTATTATGGGCCTTGGAGGTGCACCAGAAGGGGGTTTTGGCTTCAGGGAGTGGTGGACATGCTCAATGTGATACTGTGGGTTAAGGGGGGAAGGACCCACAATCTTGATGAAGAATTTCTGCAAGAACGCGATGGTGTCTGCTCCCTCCTCCGCATCAGGTAGGCCCAAGATCAACACGTTATTCCTTCTACTTCTTCCCTCCAGATCTTCCGTTTTCAATTGGAGTTTATTGATCTGTTGTCTTAGATGAACGATCTCTGGATCGATTTTCTCTTTCCATTTTTCTAAAGAAGAGGTTCTCGCCTCTGAGTCTCCCACTCTCAGAGATAGTGAGCTGAGGTCTCCACGGATAGATTTTAACTCCGCGGAGATGTCTTCCAGAGTTTCTCTGAACGGCAGTAATTCCTGGAGGAAGCGATCCTCAGTTAATGGATTTGCTGGGGAGCCAGAGGGGCTTTGCTTAGGAGTATGCCCTGAGCTTTGATGCTTAGACTTCTTAGACGATTTTTCTGGAGTGATTGGCGGGGTATGTTTAATGCCGGCCTGCTTCATCTCCGCTTCCATGATAGCTGCTGCACAAATTACACTGCTGCAATCCGGTAAAAAGCTTCCACTGCAGTCCAGACTACTAGAATAGCGTATAACAGTGTCTAAATCGCCACTTTTGATGCTAGTAGGGCAAAAAAAGGAGTTAATAGCAGTCGGTAGGCAGGAGCTCCAGATTAGTGCTGCTTCTAGGTGCTCTGCATCACGTGACCCCGAACCCCCTAACTTTGAAATGGAGAACTCCTAGGCTATGTTGGATACTATGGGGGGTGATTCTGATATGGAGATAGGAATAGCAGGCTCTGCACAAACTTCCAGTAATAAGATTGCCCAAGCTGATTATAAAAGGAAAAAAAAGAAAAGGAAAAAAGGTCCTTAGGTAATATCTCTGGCTAATTTAAGTATTAGGTTTTTAAATTGTTGCAGTTTACTCAACAAGCCAAAAAGACTTGCTCTTTTTCATTCTCTTTTTCAGGAAAATTTGAAGATTTGTTTTTTACAGGAGACCTGGATATATACGGCAGATCAATGTTGTCTCTTTTCTGCAGAGTGGATTTGGGGCCTTCCTGCTGGTCCTTTGGACAGGACCAGGCAGATGGGGTGGGAATCCTTTTTAGTTCTTATGATTTTACTTTAAATAAACTGATAGATCTAATACCTGATAGATTATTGATAATCAATGGTAAATGGTGTCAGTTAAACTTTAGATTTATAATTGTTTATGGTCCACAAACTAAAGCAGGGAGAGTGTCTTTATTTAATACTATTTTACTTTTTCTAGGTACTACCAGTCACATTATTTTGGGGGGAGACTTTAATTGTGAACTCCCCCATCCCAGGGTAGGGACCTCGGGGAAAAAATATATACTGTGACTCCTCATCCCTGGGGAGAATTATTAAATTAGCAGATCTATAAAATGGGATGAACTTTCAAAAGTCAGGGCCACAATATACCTTTAGAAAAGGGAAATTAATCACTACTATAGATTATATATTTTTTCAAATAGTTTACTATCCCCTTTTTATATTGCACTTCCCAGTGAATTTTCAGACCATCTTTTGGTTACTTTGAGGTTTACTTCATCCCCCCCCAAACAAAAGATGGGTAATAGATGGAAACTAAATACATCTGCACTAAAAGACCCATGGGAGGTAAAGGATATGACCAGTCTCCTATGGGCTAGAACATCTGTGGCAGATTTATATGGTGATTTGTGGGAAAGGTGGGAGGATACTAAGGTAGATATTAAAAAATGGTTCCAAAACTATTGGAAATAAAGGGCGAAACACACAGTTTTTTCATTATTTAAAACTAAGAGCTAAACTACAGTATTTATTCTTCAGGACAAATACTTCCAGAGAAGACCTTTCCTCACAAATCGAGCAAATAAAAATAGAAATGAGGGCATACCAGTATGACAGGGCTCAGACCTTGCATACAGAGCTTTCTTTTGGGACACAGAAAAAACAATTGGAGACCCTTTTGAGGCCTTCAAGGGAAGGAATGCTACATCATGTATGGAAGATTTACAAGATGAGAAGGGGATCTCATAAACACCAGTTTAGGGATTTATAATATAATTCTGAACTATGTGAGGACACAGGATTTTCAGGACCCTCCAAAAAGGACAAAAATTATTGATTTTTATAAAAAGTTGAGATCCCCCACTTTCCACATATAGAACTACATAAGCTTGCTAACCCCATTTAGGTTTCTGAAATTTCAAAAGTTATTCTTTCACAAAAATTAGGTACTTCGCCAGGTCAAGATGGCTTGCCCTACGAGTTCTATAAATGTTTTTGTAACATCTTGGCAATATGTCTTGAAAGGTTTTTTTTATCTCTGCAGGAAAAACCCTCTATACCTACAAACATTTCGTCAGGCTACTGGTTTATCTCTTTAAAGGAAGGGATAAAATAAAATTGACTAACTGGAGGCTTATTACAATTTTGAAGTCCGACTTTAAAATACTATCTCAAGTATTAAATAATAGATTACGGGGAGTGGCCGGAGATTTGATATACCCCTTGCAATTTTGTGGTATTCCCACTAGGAAAATCCAAGGTGCTTTAGTAATCCTTAGGGAGGTAATTGAATATGTAAATAGGTCAAAAAAAATGGCTGTATTCTGTCTTTAGCTCAAAATAAGGCCTTTGATAGAGTTTCTAGGCCCTTTTTATTTTTAGTTCTAAAACATTATAGTTTACCTGTAGGTTTTATACGGTGTATTAAATTAATGTACAAGTCTGTAGTTGTATACCCAGTTATTAAAGGGAGGTTTAACCTTCCCATCTTAGTAAAGTCTGGAGTGAGGCAGGGGTGTCCTTTAAGCCCCTTGTTATATGCTTTTTCTCTCGATCCCCTGCTTAGAATATTAGCCTCATCCAATCTTCTCTCGGGTATTTGTGGTAATCAGGGTGGGGATTCTGTGGTGGTACAGGCCTATGCAGATGATATTTGTTTTTTTTTATCTGATATAATACAAATCCCTACTGTATTACAATATCTTGCTAGTTATGGGAAGGTTTCTAGCTCCAAATTAAATTTGGAAAAATCTAAAGGTCTCTTTACAGGACCTGGAACAAATAACTAAATAAATATTTTGGTTATTATTGTTTCTTCAAGCCTTTGTAAGATATTGGGTATCCTTTTTGGTTCTCAGAACTGTCCTTATGAAAACTGGGATATTGCCCTAAAAAGGGCTGAGTTAAAGTTACAGAGGTGGAAAGGGTGGAGACTTTCCAAAATTAAAAGGATCCATATTATAAAAAAAAAAAAATTCTGATACCAGGGTTACTATATATTGCTATGGTTTTTCCTCCCCCTATAGGTTTAGAAACTCATTTATATGCTTGCTTTTTTGTTTTACTTATTTACCTATAACTCAAGGTGGACTGGATATGGTGGATCCTATAGTCTTTTTCTTTGCTTTATTTATTTCACAAAATCTGAATTTTGAACCTCTTAACCCAGTGGGCGTACAACACTTATGAATTAAGAATAATTTTTATAGCTTTTTTGACATATGGTATAGTCTGTTTCCCAGACTCCCAAATCACATGTATGTCCCACTGTATTTCAAAACTTATGGTCTAAAGCTATTTAAATGGTCTATCTCTCATTCAGTGGTAAGAGAACATGCTGGGGCTAAGTTATACAAGATTATTCTGGGGAAGATTCACCCAGTTGAACCACAGTTTGCAAATTGCCCCCTTTCCTTAATAGGTTTGTTATTAAACAACTGAATAATGAGAGAGTACCCCAGCATATGTGGGAAGTTTTGTGGCTCTCAGCCTATGGAAGATTAAATATTAAGGGTAATGCAAAACATAAAATGATGTGTGAAAGGTATTGCCCATATCTTCAGTGTCATGCTTTAGAAGAAACAAGAGCAATTAAATAAAAAATGATCCATTATGTGAAAGGTTTATGGCTTTTTTTGAGTCAAAATGGCAATTTAAGTGGTTGTTAAAATTAGATTATCAAATCCTGGTTTTGGCTTTTTCCACATCTCCTTACCCATTACGACCATAGTATATTCGTAGTCCTTTTTTGTTGTCTGAAGTTTTATATTTGGCAGGCCCAATGTCAATGGGTCTTATAGCAAAAACTTATGTCTAATGATACCATATATATATTAGCCATGGAAGCAATGAGATCAGTTTACTTGAAGGACAACGCTATTAATATATCTCAGAAAGTGTTTCAGTGGTGGAAAGGATTATCTATTTTTATCAAATATAATTAAATGGGAACTATAAATAATGAGAGTTTTTTTTGTTTAGTATGTTTTGTTGTAATAAGCTTATACTTGTTTAGATAATATATGTGTGAAATAATAATTTATTCCTTTTTCTTTACAAATGCTAAATGATTTTTCAAATGTACTATTAATGTGAAATAGTACACCTTTTTGTTTTGATGTGCTTTCAATAAAAACTCCCCTGCTCTTTTCGATAAGTGCCATGGGATCTTTAACATCCACCTGAACTACCACCAATCCAGGCAGATGGGACCTTGGTTTAATGACTCATCCAAAAGACTGCACCTCAGAAGTGCAGCACCCCTCTCATGCTGCAATACAGTGTCAGTACTGGGATATTAATCCAAGTGCCAGATGTGGGAGCTGAACCCACAGCCCTCTGATCTCCCGGCGTCAGAGGCAAGTGTTCTACCTACTGAGCCACTAACACTGATGTTGCCTTTGGGATTCCCCATTCTACATCTGGTAATACAAGCTCCCCTTTGTTTGACACCCTTTGAACCATCTACATCATTTGCCTTTCTAACTCCTTTCCCAGATTTGGAGGCCTATATATCACTCTTATTCTTACTGTGGATCCAGGTTTTTTTTTTTCTAATGTGACACACATGAATTCTTTCTTACTCTACTGATTTTCATCCTGTCCTTCAGTTACTTTAATGGTCTCCTTGACATATAAAGCCACCCCTCCCCTCTTTCTACCCACCCTGTCCCTTCTGAACAGCATGTACCCCAGAATACTAACTTCCCAGAAGTGATGCTCCTAACATCTGGTCTCTGTTATAACCACAATATTGAGGCATTCATCCACCATCATTGTCTCTAATGTCGAATGTGTGACTAATGTCTAATGTCTGCCATATTTGATGGTAATGTTACAAAACAGATTGTAATAATTATTACATAAGTTCTGTTGCTACAAATTGATACAGATATTACAACTTCGGTATACTTAGTATGGTTCAGCTTTAATTTGAGATGTCTTTTTTATTTTATTTTCATTTTGGAAAGATTTATGCTTCTTTTTTGATTTGCCTGCTAACTATGCCTTGTCCTGTTTTATCATTCTTGTTATTCTCTTTTTTTTTCAGTGTCATCTATAAACCCATCCACATCCTGCCAACTTTACCTATGGATCACACTGGATCTTGCCAGGGTAGAAGCCCTCCATCCATGGACTGTGTGTGTGCCATGCTTTGGCAACCTGGTATTCCCTGATGCTTCTGATGTTCTTGCCACCCACAACCATGTTAAAATAGAGCCAATGAATGACAGACCCCAGTGTAGCTAATAGGCTTTGACTGGTCAGCTGACCTTAGAGGGGGCTCCAAGATTAAGCAACCACTGTGGAATGGTACGCAACATTGAAGACACCCTCCTGGAAGCATGAATTGCATCACCGAAGATGGGGTGGGGCATGGTGTCCTACCTAAGAACCCTCTCACCACCAGGTACACTCAAATACTGTCCTGAGTAGGGATGATAAAGGCGAAACTAATGTCTCAGTGTAGAACAGCTTCCTCTCCCCTGCCATTGGATCTGACTTTCAGGGCTGTTAGCCGAAGCCCCCACTCCCAAGATTTTCAAATTTCTATCTTCTCTTTTGTTAACAGTGAGCCCTGCCTGTTTGTTCAGATAAGCTCCACCTCCCCCAGAAAAAGAAAAGTTGCCTCCTAAGCCCAATTAACCTGATGCCGAAAGCAATCACCATCTGTTGGAGAAGCTCACACATCTTATTGGCTGCTGGGACTACACCTTCCTCCAGCCAGGAGGGACAGTATGTAGCAGCATTCCATGTGTGAGTGTCAGGTGGCAAACAAACTCCAGCCTTTATCTCCTACCCTCTAGGATGACCACTCTGATATGCTCGACTCCAGCCAGCCCAAGGGCATCAACCCAGGTCTTTCTGAACTGCCAACAAGAAGGATCATGCTGCACAATCACAATGAGGGGGGTGCTCGAACAGAAGGTCACTAGCCTTGGAACACTTCAAACAAATACAAAACAGTGAGCACTCTAAATGATATAAAGACACACCAAGTCCAGTAAATACACAGGTGTGTAATTTATTGCGATGCAAAAATGGTGAGCCAGCTATCCCAGCACTTCGGCATTCAAGCCTTCATCAGGGGGTGTGTCTAAATGAACAAACAGTGCATCATATATACAAGGTGGTTACATCATCAAAGTGCGACTTAAGTACTAAGTAATTCAAAGAGATATACAAAAAACTTTTTACTAAGACTCTAGATATAGTTCATTAGTTCCATAAGCTTACATATACAGAATGCATAATATCCTATTATAAGACTGAACTAATGGTTTAGGTTGATATGCAGTACATTTTTATATTTCAATTTGTTACATTCAAACATAGGCTCAATCTATATAGCTTCAGTCCTAAAATAAAGAAACAAGACTTAAGGCATAAACAATTCCTAACGGGTAGGCAAGATTGCTAGAGAGGAGAAAATCTGAGACAACAAGCCCTTAAAAAATAAATATAGAGTAATGAAGTAAAAAAACAATAATAACACCATTTTTTAGGAAGATAAGCCAGAGGAAAAGCCTGGAAAAAAGGGGGGTAGGGGAAGGGAGGAAAGGAGGAGGGGAACACCAGGAAATGGGAGGGGAAGAGGTGATGGGGAGGGGGTGAGAGGAAGGGGAAAGAAAAGAGGGATGAAGAGGGAGAAAGAAGGGGGGAAAACAGGAGGAAAGGAAGGGGGAAAAGAAAGTAAAGAATGGGAAAGGGTAAGAGAAGAAGAAGTAGAAGAGTATAGAAAGCATAAGGGGGACTGGAGATATGTCTTAATGTGATCATCATGTTAAATACTGCCATCCAATAGAATGGTAGTAATGCACCTCCATTGCGGTGGGGATCTACAGGAGCACAATCTCACCTGGAAATCTGAAAAGAAAAGAAAGAGGAAAATATATCTAACTAGGCACTGTAAACAAATTATATAGATACAGTTATTTATTTTTATCCTTCAGAAATGGTTTCAGATCCCATTGATCATTCAATCCATCAGGTTTGACAGTTTTAAGCTTATAAATCCATCTACTCTCTCTTTCGACTAGTTCATTTGTTCTATCTCCACCTTATTTCAAAGGTGGTTGCCAGTCAGTTCCCATAAATTTCAAACACCTGGTGTCAGAATTATGGTACGTAGAAAAATGTTGGCCCGCAGGAGTATCTGTTCTAACATTAATGATGTTCCTCACATGTTCTTGTACCCTCTGTTTTAAAGCCATTGTGGTCCTTCCAATGTACATAGTCTGGCAATCACACCATAAAATGTAGAGCACAAAAGTGGTATCACAATTAATGAATTCCCTGATGTCATGTTTTACTTTTGTGGTGGGGTGTACAAATACTGAACCTGGACCACAGTGACTACACACATTGCACCTTTGATATTTGAATGTGCCTTTCGGCTTATGCCCTAGCCAGGTACTCTTAGTTGCTTGTGTGAGTCTTCTTTTTACAAGAATATCCTTTATGTTTTCTGCTCTTGAGAAAGTAATACGTGCTTTGTCCCCTACTGCCTTGCCTAATAATGCATCTGTGTGTAAAATGTGCCAATTTCTGTATACTCTATTGCCAATTTGACCTGACCAGTTATTAAATTCTGTTACAAAAGTGACAGAATAGGTGTTATGACTCAAGTCTCCCTTGTCTTGTTTGAGTAGGTTTTCTCTATTTTTAACATGTGCTCTATGTAGTGCCTGTGTCAACACCCCCTCACTATAGCCTCTCTGAATAAAGCTGTCTCTCAGTTCCTCTGCTTGTGTCCAGAAATCCCCTTCCTCAGTGCAATTCCTGCGTATACACAGGAATTGCCCATAGGGGATAGATTCTTTCAGATTCCTAGAATGTGCACTATTGGCTTTAAGAAGAGAATTGGTGGCTGTGGATTTCCTAAAACATTTTGTTGTAATGCTGCTACCTACCACAACAGGTTTCTGTAGCATTAAATCCAAAAAGTCTATACTGTCTGGGTCTGCTTTGTGGGTAAATCTCATATTTATGTTATTTGTACTGAGCCAATCTACAAAATCACTAATTTCTGATATGGCACCATCCCATATAAATAAAATAGCATCAATAAAGTGGGTCCAAAATGCTATTTTACCCACAAAGGGGTTTGACTGCTGAAATACTGTAAGTTCTTCACACTTCCTGAGAAATAAGTTAGCATAGGATGGTGCCATAGAAGTACCCATGGCTGTGCCACAGAGTTGTCTGTAATGTTCTCCCAAAAATTCAAAATGATTATGGGTAAGAATGAAGTCAATAGCTGATAGAAGAAAGTGTATAGGGATATCTGATGTGTCTACTTCTTTTTCTAAGTAGAATTTACATGCATTGATTCCCTGTTCATGTGTGATACGAGTATATAAAGACTCAGCATCAGTGGTTAACCAGATCATGTTTTCTGTCCATTTCACAGCCTTCAGTTTGTTAATGACATGCGTGGTATCTTTTGTGTATGATTTAAGGTTCACCACCTTCTGTTGTAGAAAAAAAATCCACAAAGTTACCCATTTTTTCCTCAACCGAACCAATTGCTGAAATTATGGGTCTACTTGGTGGGTTCCTTACGTTCTTATGTACTTTGGGCAGCACACAGAAACATGGAACTATGGGGTTATCATTCCACATGAATTAAAATTCTTGCTCACTTATATCCCCTTTAGACTCTGCTTCCTGAAGAAAATGGTACAATTCAATCTTAAATTTACCCATTGGGGAGTCACGTGATGTCTGCTTGTTGAGTGGCAGCAGGGGTTTGGAGCTCTCCCTTCCCGTCAACAAATCTGATAAAATCGGTGATTTGCCGACCAGTTAACACCAAATTTTAATCCCTACCAGCACTGTTATACTCCGCCTGTCGGCCTTCGGGCGTTTTTTGTGGTACATCTCTAAGATCTGCAGGAAGATGGAGGCGGACAAAAAGCAGGCCGCAATCAGGCATATGCAGCCTGCCACTTCGGAAAAGCTGCCCAAAAAGCCACGGAATCAACCCGGTACCACCTCCAATAGAATGGGGGATAAAAATCAAGCAGCTAGCCCTCTCTCTGAAGAAAGATTCCTGCAAGAGATCACTCCTTTAAAAGATGTGCTACAATCCATCACCGCTGACCTGAAGTCTATTCGGGGGGATCTGTCATCACTTACTACGAGGGTATCTGATTCGGAGGCCAGAGTATACTCTCTCGAGCAATGGAACTCACTGCCGAGGCTGAGATGACTTCTTTAACTCAGCAAATCAAGAAACTACAGATGAAAACAGTGGACCTGGAGGGCCGCAGCCGAAGAAACAATCTAGTGATCTTGGGCCTACCGGAGCTCAAGGAGGGAACTGACCTCATTGCATTTTTGCAAAAATTTCTGGCCAAAATAGTAGGCCCCTCACCCCTCAACCCCCACTATCATCTGGAACGGGCACATAGGTCACTAAGGCCCAGGCCTCCACCGGGCTCTCCCCCACAACCTATTATTATGAAGTTTCTCAGCTATGTAGAATGACAGCATGTTTTCAGCAAGTCTCGGGAATTGCAGTCTATCATGTGGGGATCAGCTAAACTACGCATCACTCAGGATCTGCCAAAAGAAATCAGAACGAAGAGAGCTGCTTTTCACTCTGTTGTTCAGAAACTGGTTGCTGCAGGCATTTCCTTTCGCATGCTCTACCCTGCCACCCTTAAAGTTACTGTCGACGGCAGTTCCCATAGCTACGAATCCTCGGACTTGGCTCTCAAGGACTTGTCTGCTAAACTGCCCAATTTGTTTAAAGTAAATGGCTGAATTGATGCCCCTAGTTTAATTTTCTTGGCGAGGTTCTCCCTGTTTTATTTGGGGCTTAGTGCTTTAATAGTGTTTCCTTTTTGTAGTTGCCTGATTTAATCTTACCTGTTTGGCTGTTCCTGAGGTCGCCGGGCTGACTGGGGACTTCGGGCGGCTGGGCGGACGCTGATTTAGGCTGCGATGGTCCTTTTTTCTTTCCCTTTCTCTTAAGGGTACAACTACCCGGAACCTCCCTGGGCTGGCTGATGTTTCCTGGCTTACTGTTTTTTTTGGATGGACTGTTTCGGTCCCACCACCATTAAGCTCCCCCGGGAAACAACCTGCTCTCGTTGTGATGGTGCCTCCTTATTGAGTCTCACTCCACCTGTTTTCTTGCCCATTTGTTCCTGCCCTCATCGACGATGAGTAAGTCCTCTTCACTTGGGTCTCCTACGCTGGTAGGGGTACTGGGGCTAGTTTGGGAAAGCAGCTGTTTCCTGATTCCAAGCCGGACAGTTGTTGGTGGGGGGGGAATACTCCTGAGTCTCTTGCGAATACTCAAAGCTGCATTGCGAACTGATAGAAGGGGGGTCTGCAAACCCAGTTCCTAGATTAGGGTCTCCAGTAACTTCTCTGGGTTGGATGGGAGTTGCCCTCCTGTTGTGGCTTATTGAGTTCTGGTCACCTTTCAGTCTGCAGGACCCCTATAGCCTGATGGTTTCTGGGTTTGCATTGGGGAATTGGCTGCCAGGCTCTCACTGTTCCTGCACTTGCTTTAGGTTTGTTTATGCCTGGTGCCGATTTGTAAATAGTTGGATGGGTTTTTTTGAGGGGGGTTAAATGGGGGAGTGGATGTTCCAGCCTATTTGGGTTCATATCTGATTTGTTCAAAGTTAGCCCTATTTCAGTTGCTAGGATATTATTCCCTTGACAAGCCTCTTTGATAGGCTATGGGAGGCTGGAACTAAGGGTTTAAGTGTGCCTTTTGTTTTGGATCATACTTGCTCGGTTCTGTATCTGCTCTATATTTGAAATGGCTTTAAATTCTCAAATTTGCATCGTGGAATGTGCGTGGGCTCTGAGGAAAGTCAAGAGAGCTCAGGTATTTAAGCACTGTGACTTATTTCATGCTGATATCTTGTTTTGCAAGAAACTCATCTAACCAATGCGAGAACGAAATGGTTGCTCGGTCTGGTTTTTCGCAGGTATTTGTTGCAAATGGGTCCAGTTCTAAGCGAGGTGTGGTGATACTTATTAAAAAATACATTAACTTTTTGGTAAATAATACGATAGCTGACCCTGAGGGGAGATTTATATTGATCAAGGGTTCTCTTAATGGGGACACTACGGTCTTAGGATCAGTGTATGGCCCAATAGGGGGTAGTCCCGAATTTTTTATGTCCCTAGCAGACAAAATTAGTGACATGCTCCCTTCCCAAATTATATTAGGTGGCGATTGGAACCTCCCACCCTCCCATGTGTTAGATAAGGATCCTAAGTCAAACTCTCCACCTACTCCGGCTCAAAGGTCTTTGATGGACTTTATCCATATGCTAGGCCTTTGTGACCCTTGGCGTCTTTCCAATCCTTCCCTTCGCTCCTTTTCATTTTTTTCCCAACCCCACGGGTCCTGGTCTAGGATAGACTATATTCTGATAAACAAAACTCTTCTTCCGGGTCTCCTCCAATCAGGCATTGAGCCGATCATCCTCTCTGACCATGCAATTGTGTGGACAAATATATCCCCAGGCCCTAACTTTCAAAGGGACACTACCTGGATGTTTAATACCCAACTTCTTAAAGATTCCCAAATCGTGACTCACATCAAGACCCTTATTTCGTCTTTCCTGGAGAATAATCTTGGATCCACTTCTAGATTTGACAGCATGTGGTGCTCCCTAAAATGCTACCTTAGGGGCGAGTTAATTAAGCTTGCTTCAGCAAGGAAAAGGGCTCGACTGTCTCGGGCATCTTTTCTTATGGCTAAAATTAAAGAACTGGAGAGTTCTTGTCTCCCCTCTTCTCCCCTGTCCTCCCTTGAAGCCCTTCTGGCAGTTAAAAATGAGTATACTGACCTCCTTAAGGAAAAAGCTGAATATTGTCTCGTTAAGACTCAAGCCAAATATATTGAGCACGGTGAGAAAGCTGGTAAGCTCCTGGCTCTAAGACTTCGGACATTAGAAAGTTCCAGATTAATCCTGGCTATACAATCTTCTACTGGCTCTATTGAAACCTCTCCTAGGGAAATAGCAAAGGTCTTTGAGAGGTACTATAAAAACCTTTACAGTGCACCTTCCTCTCCTGCTTCCCTATCCGACATCTCAACATACTTAAAGGATATTGATATTCCGCAACTTTTGCCCTCCCACATAACTACCCTGACTGCCCCTATTTCACTCTCTGAAATTGAGGTTGTCATTGCCTCTATGGCTCCTGATAAAGCACCCGGTCTAGACGGGTTTCCCGCTAATGTTTACAAGGCCTTCTCCAAGGAACTTGCCCCAATACTCCTCAAGCTTTATCAGTATCTTTTCTCTGCTATCATGGTAGACCCTACACTTCTTGAAGCTACTATTATCCTAATTCTTAAACTGGACAAAATTCCCATGGACCCGGCGAGCTACCGGCCTATATCCCTCCAGAATTGTGATATGAAAATTCTCGCCAAGGTGTTGGCTGAGCGGATTAAGAAGATATGGACCTATCTTCTTAGCCCTGAGCAGGTCGGTTTTGTTCACTTTCATTCTCCATCCGACCACCTCAGAACCCTCTCCCATATTTCTCATCTAGCCCAAACGTCCCATCTCCCCATGGCCCTGGTTTCGCTAGATGCAGAGAAAGCATTCGACCGCGTGGACTGGCCCTTTCTCTGGGCCACATTGACCAGGATGGGTTTCCCAATTTCTTTTCTTAAATGGATCCAGGTTTTGTACTATTCCCCTTCAGCTAAGATATACTGTAACGGGGTTTCCTCTTCGAAGTTTCAGCTGTATACTGGTACCAGACAGGGTTGCCCCCATCACCTTTCCTTTTCAACCTATATCTCGAGCCTCTTCTTATTAAACTTAAGTCTTCCCCACTTATTAAAGGCTGCCGAGTGCACCAGCAGGATGTAGTCCTCTCAGCATATGCTGATGATATACTTCTACATGTTACCCACCCTGCTGCTTCTCTAGAGCAAGCAATACTTCTCATTAACCAATTCGGTAACCTCTCTCAGTATAAGCTGAATATAACTAAGTCTGAAATATTTCCCTTAAATGCCTATACATATAAACACAACCTCACTAAATTTGGAATGCATTGGTCCCCCAAGTCAATTAAATATTTGGGTATTCATTTTTCCTCGGACTCGGCTCTACTTAAAAAGCTTAATCTGGATATTCTCAAAACTCAGATTCAACAAGATTTACTAAGATGGTCTAATCTTCCTATTTCCCTTTGGGGTAGGATTAATATTGTTAAGATGAATGTCCTTCCCCATATCTTTTATCCCCTTAACCTATTGGGTCTTTGGCTGCCGCTGTCTTATGTGCAACAGTTTCAAGCGGCTTTCTCGAAATTTGTCTGGCGCGGGAAAGGGGTTAGATGTTCATTTCTTAAACTATCTCTCCCCAGAGACAAAGGAGGCCTTAGGCTTCCCAACCTTTTACTATACTACTGGGCCACTCATTTATCTAAATTAGGGAGATGGATCTCAACTCATCCTGATCCCCTTCCCCCGGTTTGGCTTCAAATCGAGAAACTGATTCTTTCGGAATCTAAGTTAGATCCTTACGTCATCTTTTATACTCCCATCTCCGTCCTCTCGCAGTGGATAACGGATCAAACAATCCTTACGTCTCTCAAGTCCCTCTTTCAGTGTTTACAGTTTTTAAAGATCCCTCCTAAATTTGACTTAGGACAACTTATTGCCCTTTAATCCCAACATTGTTGGGCAACTCGATGATTGTCCCTGACTGGCCTCACATATTAAGGGCACTACTTTGGATCAGTACTATGATCAGGGATCTCTCTCTCATCATTCGACATTCTTGCCAAATTTGGTATTCCCATTGGCAGAGTTTTTAAAATATATCAATTAAGGCACCTCATTGCTGAGAAGTTTGGTACTCAGATTAGGGAATCCAAGGTTCAACCCTTCCTTTCTCGCATCTTTACTCTTGCCTCTAAACCACACTCTGTTTCGGCAATATACTCCTTTTTACTGGATTATAAGTTTCCCAAGCCTACCGCGGGGTCTAATATCTGGCTTTCTCTACTTCCCGATGTTACCTTGAACTGGTCCCATATTTGGAGAGATCTACATAGATACCATACTCAGGACAGGCTTAAACTTACCCAATATTATATTCTGAACAATATGTATTACACTCCTAAGAAGCTTTTCCGGCTCAATAAGTTAGCTCTCTCCCACTGTACCAGGTGTTCGCATTGTGAAGGGAATCCCCTGCATGTTTTCTGGTACTGTATTAAAGTAGCCCCGCTCTGGTCAGCCATCCAAGACAATTTGGACCCCCTATTGGGCCTTACCACTCTTTTTACTCCTGAAATATGCATTTTAGGGGATTATAGTGCCATAGATTGTATTGAACGTCGATATCATATCGCCCTTGTGTCCAGTGCGGTTAAGAGATTAGTTCTTAGACATTGGACAGACCAACTGACCCTGACCTATTCGGAATGGTTGACTGAGCTCTCGGCTTGTCTTAATGTTGAAAGGTTGTCAGCCAGTTTGTGTAATCGTATGGACCTGTTTCAGAAAAGGTGGGGTAAATTATATGCCCTATATTTACACCAGTGATCTCCCGGCTTTTCCTCTGATGCCCAAGGAAACTTCTTCCTCTTTCTTATTTCTTATCCTTGTCCTCTGCTCTTCTGAGAGCGGATCTGCCTTTTGAAATATTTGTAAATTTATTAGTATTTTTTCAGTTATGCGGTCATTTGGCACACTTCTCCTGGGAGGGGTGGGGATGATATGGGGACGGGGAGGAGGGAGGAATGGGGTTGGCGGGGGAGGTTGGTTGTTTTTTATTTTTTTTCTCTTCTTTCCTTACTTTATACCATGTATAGACAATTGGCTTAATTCATGCTATGTTCATGTTATTTATCATTCTGCAAATTTAATAAACTTGAATTTCAAAAAAAAAAAAAAAATTTACCCATTGGATTTTGTAACAGTTTTTCATAATTTGTTACATCACTAAGAAATCTGTTAACCATTTCAATGTAGTACAGTCTGTCTAGAATCGTAATATTGTCACCTTTATCTGCCTGTTTTATGATTATTTCAGAATCAATTTGCAATTATTGTAAGGCTTTCTCTTCAGCCCTGGTAAGATTTTTATTCCTTGTTGTCCTGCCCTTAAAATTATTTTATCTACTTCTTTCAAAACCACTTTCTCAAAAGTGGATATGGCAGAGATAGTTACATTAGGAATACATTCTGAAGCAGGCATAAAAAGTGATTTTCTCTGTTGTAAAACATTATAGTGTGTACTTACATTTACTGGGCTAGTAGTTAAAGATCATAAGTGAAAAAAGAAGGACAAAGGGAGGGATAGTGAGACTGAAGGGGGAGGATGGGAGCCGCGTGGAGGATGACAACAGTAAAGCTGACATATTGAACAGGTATTTCTGCTCAGTCTTTACTAAGGAAGAGGGGGGTAATGGGTCTGAAGGGAGTACAAGGGGTGAGAATGGTGCAGAAATGGACACAAGTCCCTTTACACGAGAAAGGGTCCTGAAGGAACTGGAAGTAATAAGAGCTGATAAAGCAATGGGGCCAGATGGGGTGCACCCAGGGTCCTTAAAGAACTAAAGAGGTGGTGGCTGAACCTCTGGCTATCCTGTTCAGCCAATCACTGGAAACAGGGGAGGTACCCAAAGACTGGAGGACAGCAGATGTAGTCCCCTTATACAAAAGTGGGAACAAAGAGGAAGCAGGGAACTACAGACCAGTCAGCCTCACCTCGGTAGTGGGAAAGATCATGGAAGCACTACTGAAGGAGAGATTGGTGGAACAGCTGGTTGTCAATGGACTACAGGACCCAAGGCAGTATGGTTTCACCAGGGGGAGGTCATGTCAGACCAACCTCATTGAATTTTTTGACTGGGTGACTAGGGAGGTGGATCGGGAGGGCAGTGGACATGGCCTCATCTGGACTTCAGCAAGGCCTTTGACACTGTGCCACATAGAAGACTATTACACAAACTGGGGAATATGGGTGTGGGCAGGACAGTGTGGTGGGTAGGTAACTGGCTGGGTGGCAGGACACAGAGGGTGGTGGTAAATGGCTGTCACTCCACAGAGGGAAGAGTGACCAGTGGGGTACCACAGGGATCAGTGCTGGGACCGGTCCTATTCAACATCTTCATCAGTGACATTGCACAGGATATAGAAGGCAGAATTTCACTGTTCGCTGATGACACAAAGCTTTGTAACAGAGTAGACACACCAGAGGGTGTAGACAGAATGAGAAGGGACCTGCAGAAACTTGAAGAATGGTCAAGGGTTTGGCAGTTGAAATTCAATGCAAAGAAGTGCAAGATAATGCATATGGGGCACAAAAACCCTGGCACAATATATCAGTTGGGGGGTGAGGATATAGCATGCACCAAGCAGGAAAGGGATCTTGGGGTTGTCATCTCTGATGACCCCAAGGTAGGGAAACAGTGTGACAAGGCATCAGGTAAAGCAAATAGGATGCTGGGATGTATAGGCAGGGGCATCACCAGCAGGAAAAGGGAGGTCATAATTCCGCTATACAAGACACTAGTGAGGCCCCACCTGGAGTACAGTGTACAGTTCTGGAGACCATACCTACGTAAGGACATAGACAGGGTAGAGAAGGTTCAGAGGAGGGCAACAAAGATGGTGCATGGGTTGCATCACAAGTCCTATGAAAACAGGTTGAAGGAACTGAACATGTACTCCCTGGAGGAGAGGAGGGAGAGAGGGGATATGATAGAAACATACAAGTATCTTACAGGGAGGAACAGGGTGCAGGAAAACACTATTTTTAAGCGAAAAAGATGTTTCAGGACTAGAGGGCATGGGATGAAGTTGGAGGGAGGACGATTCAGAGGAAACATGAGAAAGAATTTCTTCACAGAACGGGTGGTGGACAAGTGGAACACCCTGCCAGAGGAAGTGGTGGGGGCTGAAACAATCACGGGATTTAAGAATGCATGGGATAGACATAAAGGAATTCTAGAGGTCAGGGGTAAGGGGAAATAGACTTCTAGGAAAACAAACTGAACTTACAAGCTCAAATGGGCAGACTAGGTGGGCCATAGGCCCTTATCTGCCGACACTGTCTATGTATCTATGTATCTATGTATCTCTGGTGATTTGCATCAATTTCATTTATAATGTAGTCAATGTCCTCTTGTTGTTCATCCAATTCAGCCATGTCTCTCTGCAGTTCCCAGGGGTTTTCTGTAAAGTTACTAACATCTTCTCCCAAGGTGACTTCCGTTAATCCCATGGTGGACTAAAAAGTACTAGTTCCCCATTTATTGGCAAAAAATGCTTTAAGTTTAAGTTTGCGAAATAGCTTATATAGATCCACCTGAAATTGAAAGGGATTTAAATATGGTGTAGGGACAAAGGAAAATCAATTTGTCAATACCCTTGTCTGTACTTCAGACAGTTCTTTCTGGGACAAATCAATTATTTGGAGTTCTTGCCCCGGCCTCTTCCCTGTCCTCATGTCTTCTGTGTATGTTGGGATGCGTTTTCCTCCTCTTGAGCCCCTCCTGGTTTGTCTGCTTTATTTGTTGTGTTGGTTGAAGAATGTCTTTTGTCTAAAAAAAGACTCTGATCTCTTCTCCTATTATTGCCAGTAGTATCTCCTGAGAAGTGGACCCTGGATCTGCTTCTGCTTCTACTTCTGCTTTAATAATACCTTTTCTTTTTCCAGATCAAAATTCTGTCATTATCAAAGTCATCTTGGTCCCTTGAAAGTTTCTTTTGTTTTTTGTCTTCTAACTCATTTTCATAGTTAGTGAGTCTCTCCTTCATACCAGAATCAAGTTCCTTAAAGGCTGCCGTTTCTTTAAAGACAAGCACTTCCTTTTTAGTTGAAACAATTTCAACATTTAATTCCTCTTGTTTTTTTATGTCTGCCTTAATTAATAATTCAATAAAAATTTCTGAGCATGCTAAAGCTGCAGCTACCCATTCATCTTTAAAAAGAAATGTTTCAAAACCTGAAGATGGTATAATTGTTATTCTGAGTACTCGAGGAGCTTGTCCTTTACTCAAATATTGTTCCAATGTAATCATTTTGTATGTGATATCAAGCTCTTTTTTTAAAACTTTCTCTAGTTTGTAAAAAGCACTTTTAATGTCACCTGGAATTGAGCCTGTGTCTTCCTTAACTTTAAGTTTCTAATAAGCCTTGCTCCTTTTATACTGTTGGGAGTGTGTGGGGAGCAAAAATACATGCTTTGTGTGTTTTAAATTTGCTTCATTTTTACTGGAGCCCTATCTTCCCTAACAGGAAGTAGGAAGGGAGTAGCTGCAGTCCCTCTGTAACTGGGGCTGAACTACTAGCGTGCTTGACAGTGCTTTTTATTCATTCCTGCTGCATATTACACATTCTGAACTGCCATTGTGCCACTGGGTAAGCCCTTTTTATGATGTCCTAACATTTTAACTAATTGGGAATGCCAAACCAAATTGTTATCTTGGTTTCTACTTATTGTTCCCCAGTTCCCCTTCAACCCTGACAACTGGAGTCAGTGTATCTGTAACCTTCCTCTGGCTGGGATAGAGGGAGGGAGGATGTGTCACAGACAAAATAACCAATGCTATTGGCACTTCCTGATCAGCTACTATAGTAGAAGGTGTGTGAATGCTGGCAACCAAAGCCTCACTCCCCAGGAGTTGAGTACATAACCTTTGTAATGCACTTAGCTCCCAGCTAGAATTCCCCCAATGTTGGGTTCTTGGGCTGGCAAGCAAACCCCAGTTTCTGAGACGACTATGCTGCACAAATGGTTTACATGTTGTTTTTGTAATTTATGTTCCCGATGACCAGCTGCATAAGAGTATGCATCATGGCTGTGACTCACTGCATCCTAATGCAGGAGTTTCAGTTAATTCTGGTTACCCTTTGCAAAAGTAAGCCTGCTCAAATCCTTTCTCTTTCATGATAATTATATTTTCATCCAGATTGATCTGTCTCTCATAAATGGGTCAAGTGTTTCAGCCACTGAGCTTAATTAAATAAATGAACAATCCTGAGCAATTCAGGCAGTAAAGCAGACGACAGACTCAAATTCATGTTTGTTTGTTTTTTTTTGTCAACATGGAGTCTTGGGTTGAAAGTCAAAGAGTACTCCTGCATCATTACATCTGGTTGCTTAAGAATGATGTGAAGTACAGCACTGTGACTGCCTGGTGTCAGAAATACTGATTTGATATTTCATTTTGCCATCCTAAGTCAATAGGCAAAGATTAAGGGCAACAGTCTCTATTAAAACTCCAAGCTCAAACCAGAATACATTATTGGGGTTTCACATCCTAAATGGCACAGCTGTCTAGCCAGATTTTGATCAAATACAGCTTTGCATCAAGTTACAGAATCTTGCTAGATAGCACCATCAGCATTCAGTGAAGGCATCATGTTTTTAGGGTTCCCTGCACCATTCGCCATGAGGAACTCTTTACCCATTTGAACCTTGTCCCTTTGATTGGATTTGCTATACTGTATCAGGTAAGCTCATGACATCATGATGTTACCACTTTGAAAGTTTCTGTTCAGATTATTGGTGTCCCTTGTATACTGTTTCAACAGAGCACCATAAGAGAAGTAATTATTACAAAAAAACTTTCAGATTCAAATATGACTTGCTCTATTGCAGGCTAGTTTTTTTTATGAATTGGGAGCATACAGCTGCTGTCTCAGGGGCTGGGGTTGCCTAAGAATATAAGAACAGCACAGTTACAGTATTAGTTCAATCATCTTTCAAGGAGGATTAATATTTCAAGGCAGACTGTGCCCCCACTTCCACATGCCAAAGTCTAGTCAGCTGATCAGTTAGCTCAAGGTCCTGCAGCTGGAGGTGGGACCAACTGAATTGCCATGATAAGGGTTATTTTCTATTATCCTATATATGGATAAGAAGCTGCACAACAGGATAAAATATTTTCTTGCACACTCCTGTACAGTAAGTGTTTCTGCAGAGATGCAGACAGAGAGAAGACCATTTGGTAAAGTGGAAAACATGATCAGTCCAAAGATGGAGTCTTGAGGCAATCCATAACCACTGGGATGGGGAGAAAGAACACTAATATACATCACCTGTGAGCAGCCGGAGAGGTAGGAGCATAGCCCAGTCAAAACTAGCTTTGGAAGCAGGATAGGGTGGGCAACAGTACTAAAAGTTTCCTCCAGGTCAATAAAGATAAAGTAAGGAGGCCATGCACAATCCCCTTAAGAACAAAGTTGGTATCCCTCAGAGTGAGGTGAATGTGAAATGATAACCCTGAAGCCAGAAAGAAAGGGATTGAAGAAGAAGGAGGCTTTCAGGAAGGTGGAGATGTAAGAGTGTACTAGCTTTTCTTCATCTTTGGCAGTTGCAGAGCATGGAGATAGAAAGCAGTCTGAAGGTTCCATGGTGTCACCAACCTAGTGTAGGGGAATCCCTATAACATGCTTCCAGGTGCAAGAAACTTTACAGGTCCAGAACGAGAGGTTAAGGAGGATGAAATGGGGCAGCAATGGTAAAAGCAGCTAGCTGGAGTAGGATAGGATCCAATCAGTCTGGATTATAGCATTTTGAAAGGTCAGATGCCCATAGAGTCTTAAACGTTGCAGCTAGAAATGAGGGAGTAAAAATAAAGATGGCAAAGCAAGGCATTTTGTATTATATAGTGCCCTATCCAGAGATGCTCAGAGTGCTGTACAAATCAGACATAACATTTCAAAAACAAAACAAGTTAATATATATCTGGTTGGGGGGTCTGAATTTCCTGCCCTGCAATGGATCCTTTTCCAGCCTATAATGGCTGGGCTGAGGAGGCCTCCTCCCATAGGGTGCAGGCTCCTCAAACGGCCAGTAACTCGACCATACTCTGCATATAACCCTTTTTGGAACTTATATAAATCGAGTTTCAGGTTGTTAGAATGGGAACATTTGTTGTAACTTTTTGAATAGCTTTATAAATGCTGAGCATTATTAACTGAGGTTCTTACTGGGAGAACCTTTGCATAAATCAGAACTGTATTTGACTGCTTCACTTTGAGGCTCCATACTAAAATGGACTATGTTGAATATAGGATGTGATGTATTTTGAATGGAGAACCAGGGTTTGAGAAATTAATTGAGTTCACAGACTCTTATGCTTGGAATTTACCATGGAATCAAATACTAATATTATTCAGGGTTAGCATATACTACTGTTCACTAAATTCATTGTTGCCTTTTTTCCTACAGCCTGTCTGGCTGCATCTACAATAATATGAGGCACTGTGGTTAAATTGTTATGGTCTCAATCTCTGCTTCTGGGGTAGAGCAGCTAGTTTTCTTTTGGCTTCATACTGGGAGAGTGGGCCTTTGGTTTGGGGGAGGGGGCGGTCTTTGTGGAGGCCTGATGGGAAAACTCTACATACTGAATGTAGTATGAAAACTTAGGCTTTCGTGGCCCATCACCCTTCCTGGAGCTATGTATTGAAAATGTTTTTTCTGTTATAATGTCTTGCACTAATACAGGTTTAACTGTTGTTATTTGCTCCCTCTCAATTGAGTGCAGAGAGTTTTCTGCCATGGGGAGCTGGGGTTACAGTTCGTGGGGACCTGGAGGTGGGGTGAGAGAATGCAGAGCACCCGCTAGGGTGTGCTCAGATTGACGAGGCATATGGAGAGGCCACCAGTAACTTTGCCTTATGTAGCAATATAAGAGGGTCAGCATTTCAGCACAGAGGTGATTGAGCAATGACAGCTAATCTGTTGGACGCCTTTAGGGCAGGGGAGGATGTTGGGGAACACCATTCTGGGTGTCCTGAAATGGCATCTGCCCTGTCGTCCTGAGCTGCCCCTTTCTATATTCCCCCTCATGAGGGGTTTCTGCATGGTGACTTCTGCTGGCTCTTCATGCCCTTTAAGGGGTACCTACTCACCCTGTTCCTAGGCTTGGAGCATAGTACCTGGCTTGGGTTGGCCACACCTCAGGTACTTTTACCTTTGTTCAGGATGGTATTAGAATAAATAACTTATGTTAAATCACTTGATTCATGTTGAGCTGGTATGGGTATCCCACCGCTCATCTATGAAAAGTAGTGGGAGCTAGAGGGTACCTCCAAAGAGGAGGGAAGTATGGGGAAGGAAGGGGCTTCCTCTTTGTTCGTTACTATTTTTTAGCTACTTAATGCTGTCAGTTCTACTGATTACTAAAATAAAACAAGGAGTTTTTGAATTGGGGTGGAATCAGGAGGGTACGTGGCAGTTTTGGGGGGTTTAGGCAGGGAAGGGGGGACAAGTTTGAAGGGGGATAAGAAAGTTCAAGAGGGTTTTATTGTTGAATGGTTGTGTTAAATGTTTGTCATCACAAGAAAAACAGCGGACAACAAATGTACGCTCAAAAAGATTAAAAGTAGCAGAGCATGGCGTTCTTGAGTTATAATACGTAACAGTATGGACAGAATGGGTCCCTAGAAGCTTTCATCCTGGAGTGTCAATGGACTAAACATGGTAGTTAAGGGTAAAAGGGTTTTGAGTTATATTAAGAAAGCAAAAGGAGATATTACATTCCTCCAATAAACCCGTTTAACCAGGGAAGAATCAGACAGGATCTCTAGGTACTGGGGGGGGGAGCACATTGCTGGTTTCCCCTTTTACATCTAGGGTGAGGGGGGTGGAAATATGGTTCAGATCAAATTTAAGGCCTGAAATACACTCCACAATTTCAGACCCGCATGGTCGATATATAGTGGTGGATGCCACAGTGGCATGGGGATGCTATACACTAGTCTCTCTCTCTACAGGCCAAACTTTGATAGCCTGGAATTTTTTTATCACCTGGCCTTGATATTATCCACTTTCCTGGAAAATATTATCATAGGAGGGGACATTAGCACTTTTTGAGACCCTATCCTGGACACTCGGGCACCAGAACAAGACCCCCAAAAAAGTACATTTGCTGTCAAGGAAATGGCAAAGGAAAGAGCTTTGCTGGAGGTGTGGAGGCACTTAAATCCACAAAAACATGAATATTCTTTCTATTCCCTTGCACATAAATTGAATACCAGAATTTACTATATCCTGGTATCCCCCGCTATGCTTCAGGATGAGATAGCTGCAACATATGGCCCTATCTGTATCTCCGATCATGCCCCTTTAAAAGTCTCACTTGTACCAGACCAAGACCCACCCCTGATAGTCAGTGGTGTTTAGACACCACTCTTTTAATAGATAAAGGCTATAGGGACCAAGTCTCACAGGTTATTAGAGATTGTCTTTGTGATAACCGGGTAGAGGACACCACAGCCTCAATGACTTGGGAGGCCTTGAAGGCCTACATCCAGGGGGTGACTATCTCCTGTGCCTTGTACCAGCATAAGCTGGCACTGAGGGTGGAACAGGATATGGAAAACCCAAGTACTAGACTTAGAGAGGAGGCTGATGGCAGAAGAGCAGGATATCAGTATAGGGGACTAAACAACTGAAGAGAAGATTAAATCAACTTTCATCATGTTATATTGAGAGAAGTCTACTGCTAACTAAGGTCAGCACTTACTTCAAGGGGGATAAGGTGGGGAAATGGCTTGCATGGCAAATTAATAAAAAACACGCAGATCAGGCAATTATCTCTTCAGAAATCTCGGACGTAACTTTGACTTCCATCTAACATATAATTTGTAATACCTTTAAACAGTTTTACGAAACCCTATACAAATCAGAAGTGCCACCTGACTCTGACCTCCAAACTTTTTTAAAGGATATTCCCCTGTCATCCCTGGATCCTGCCCTTAGTGCAGATTTATACTGGTAAGTAACAGCTCAGGAGATTAAGAAAGCGATTTGGGCCTCAAATTCCAGAAAAGCCCCAGGACCGGACAGGATACCTATTGTGTTTATAAAACCTTCTGGTCTGACCTCCAGCAAATCATTATTCAGATGGTGCAGGAGACTCTAGAGCAAGGAATTTTACCCCAACCCAAATGATGGCCATTATCACAGTTCTCCCAAAACTGGGGAAGGGCTCTACAAAATGCAGCTGTTATTGCCCTTTTTCTCTGCTTAATGCAGACAATAAAATCATAGCAAAGATGCTTGCATCTCACTTAGAAGGAGTCCTCCTGACATTGATTCATCCAGACTAATGCAGTTTTGTTGAGGGCTGCCAAGCCAAACATAACATTCATAGAACTTTAAATATTATGCACCATTGGACTGTGGGAAAAGGAATAGCGATCTGGGCCTTCTTGCGCTAGATGCTGAGAAGCCTTCAGCCATGTGGAATGGTCATTTATGTTTGCGGCCCTTGAAAAATTCAGTCTTGGCCCTCAACTATGGTCGAGGGTCAAGATCTTGTATAAGTTACCTCAAGCTCAATCAATCAATATTTATTTTACTAGGCAAAGCACTATTGAGCGAGCTCATCTGCAAGATGGACCTAGACAAATGCACATAAAAGTAAACAATATACAAAGGAAAAAGGTGGCTGTACAATTAAGGAATACAATGTGGAAGAGGACATAAAACATAGTACAGTATTAGACAAGGTCTATACAGGCCAATGTACAAGAGGCTAAGAAAAAAAAAATATTGTCAATATACATTATTATACAGTATGTACTTGAACAGTTCAGGAAAAAAGAGAAGGATGGGTGATAGGGAGAAGAAGGGAAAAGGAGTGATAAATAGGGAATCATAAGGCCTGGGAACAAATGTCCAACACTTATTTCACTGGGCTCCGGTTGGGGGTGGGGGCAGTTACAGGATTCTATAAAGGAATGACAGAATAGCGTTTTGAAGGAGGAGAAGGTTGTTGGGGCAGCCAGCTTCAGAAGTTTTTGTAATTTGTTCCATAGTTGAGGGAGTACATAGCTTATAGATGCTTTACCAAAACATGAATTAACTTTAGGAATGTATAAGGAAATAAATGAGCGGCTGCACAAGGAGTAATTGCCTACAGCGCATAGGGGCAAGCAGTCGAAGATATACTGGGGAAACTTATGTGTGATAGTTCTAAAAGTCCAAAAGGCGGCATTTCTTTGCCTTCTGAACTTGAGGGATGTCCAGCCTACTGCAACATACAGAGAACAGTGGTGGGTGAGGTATGGTAGAACAGAGATAAATGTCAAAGCTCGGTGATAGAGTGAGTCAAGTTGAGAGTGCAGAAGCAGAGCCTTGGCCATAGAGGAAGTCAACATAGTCCAATAAGGATAGAAAGGTGGTTTGAACCAATCTTTTTTTGGAGTCGTGGGATAAGAGATGCTTTATCTGGAAGAACAGGCCCAGTCTCTGCCTTAGCTTCTTTGATAGTTCCTCAATATGGTCTGAGTATGTAAGCTTGTGGTCTATCTAAAGCCCCAGATATTTAAATTTTGTCACATATTCTTTTTTTGTTTCCTTTCTGTTCATGCTCCTCCTGCGAAGTGGGCCCCACAACCTCCAGCCACCAGTACCCACACCCCAGGACCAGGTCTGGCGTGCTGATACTCCCCCATGCTCACAGGGGTTGGCCACACCCCTGACAAGGTGCCTGTTGTGTCTGGGAGTGCAGGCACAGCCATCAGCCACAGAGATCGCCCCACCATATTCAAACATTTTTTTGTCCCGGGGAGCCGAACGTGCAATGGCATTAAACATGTTCATGCTAACATCCATCATGCTCCCCCCTCTCTATGCATACAGCTGTAGCATGGCTGGCCTCTGCCAGTCACCGCTGCAGCGCGGTGCATTCCCCATGCCCACCCCAGAAGAAGGAAAGCTGTCAGGGAACTCTCAATCCTTCCTCTCCCCTGCCAGCCCCCGGCGGCTCGAAACCGCTCCTCGAACTCCAGGTCGCCAGCTTGGCCCAAGGTGTGGTGTCCAGCACCTCAACCCTCATTGACACCGGGCTGGCAAATTTTGTCACATATTCAATAGGTTCTCCCAGAAGCGATAGAATCTGCGGAGTTAAGCTATATAAGGAAGGTTTTTGATCTATGGCAGCAGGTGGGAAAGGTATGGCCTTTGTTTTTTTTTGCATTTAGAAGTAGTTTTTGGCTCAATAAGTTTAACTGCAACTGATTAAAGTCCACCTGTAGGTCCATACAGGGCTGCTCCGGGGTAGGCCTAGCAATGTATATGACTGTATCATAAGCAAAGAGATGAATGTTGGCTGCTTTGATTCCAGCATCAATGCTGTTAATATAAAGAATAAAGAGCAGTGGTCCTAAAATGGACCCTTGCAGCACACCTATTTGGAGAAATTTTAGGGGAAGGAGATCCCCTTGGGCTTTCACCTGTTGGAATCTCCCAGAGAGGTAACCACTGAACCATTTTAAGGCAGAAGAATCTAGACCAATTCTTTGAAGAATGTCCAACAGCAGGCCATGGTCCACTGTATCGAATGCCTTGCTAAGATCAAGAAACAAAGCACATACAGTACATATTTCTTTACATCCAAAGAATTTTGCCAGTCATAGGTTACCTTTGTGAGAGCAGATATTGTACTGGGACAAGCTCTGAATCCTGACTGGGCAGGGTTAAGCAGATTGGTGGTACTTCCTAAGCTGCACGTTAACCACTTTCTCGAGCAGTTTAGAGAGGATGGAAAGTAGAGATATCGGTCTGTAATTGTTTAGATCACATGGATCACCAGATTTGAGTAGGGGAATAACATGAGCAGTTTTCCATATGGGAGGGAGGTCTCCTTGGGCAAGAGATAGATTAAAGAGGTGGGTGATAGGTGCTGATAATACATGGGAGGCAAGCTTCAGAAAATAGGGGTCAGTAAGGTCAGCAGCTGCACTTTTCCTGGTATCCAGGGCTAGCAGGAGATCTTCCACTTGTCAGGGATAGAGGTAATGCTAGTGGGACTAACAGTATCCTGACTGCAAAGTTGTGTGCGGAGATTATAGGTGGGTGAGGAGTCAAAGGCAAGCCCAGCAGTGGCAAAGTGGTTGTTAAGCAGATCTAGGATTGTTTGTTTGTCTATCAGTGAATGTGGAGTCACCATAGAAGAATTTGGCCGAGAGAGAATTTGAAGATTCATGTCCTTCTATATCTTAATGGTCTTCCAAAACTTAGAAGCACACTTAGATGATAAGTCCAGAGCATTCTGAATTAGGTTTTTTGGATCTGACAAGTTTAGTACAAGTTTTCCTAGCAATTCTCAAAGTCAATCAGTTGGCAGAGAGCTTGGTTTTACGTGCTTTTTTCCAAAGAATGTCCCTATTAAGCAAAGCGGCCTTCAGGTTGGCTGCAAATCATGGGCATGATTTTTTCTTCAAGGGAACTTTATCCAATGGAGCGTGTCTATCTATAGCCAAAAGTACAAACCTTTTGAAAGGATTCATAAGCTTTGCACACTGACTTGGCTAGATAGAAATCTTGCCAACTAGAGTTTTGTAGTTCAGAAAGGAATGCTAGAAGAGCAAAGTTACATTTGCTTCTTTTGTATATATATCTTGAAAAGGAGACTGGTTTGGGAGCCGACCTCACACAAACAATGGAACAATGGCCACCAAGACTGGTGAAAAAAACACCTGAAAGGGTAAAAAGGTGAGGCTTATTAACTAGAATAAGATCAATTAAGGTACTTTTGGCAGGGCTTTTCTTATTAGGGCATGTGGCTTCAGGAATTAGTTGCATAAGGCCAAAGGTATCACATAGTTCTTTAAGGAGTTCAGAGCTTGCTAAGAGCCAGTCGAGGCTGAAGTCTCCCAAAATGATGACTTCCGAGGTCGATATGTTCAGTTCATGGTCTAGAGCCTGCCGAGGGTGGGCAGTAACATCCAATAATGCAGAGATCAGGAGGGAGAGAGCTGAATCTTCAGGGTCAAACTTCAAACTCCTTAGGCAAAGAGGTTGAATTGATAGTGGTCACCAAAAATGTATCTAGTATATATACAGCTACTCCACCCCCTCTGGTAGGTCAGTCAGTTCGGAAGACATTATAGGACGGAATGTTTATGGCAGAATCCAGAGTAGAAGGGCAGAGCCAGGTTTCAGTTTCTACCAGTATGTCAGGCATAGTAAGGAAGATCCAGGACTGAATGGAATCAAACTTCTTCAGAAGACTACAGACATTAATATGAAGGAATAGTATACCCTTGAGGTGAGCTAAATCCAAGACAACTGTTATCAAAGCGAATGGTCCAGGTTTCAGTTTGACATTGCCTGAACAGAGTAATAATATCAGCAACATTTTACTCAGGGCACTCAGCAGCAGTTATACTGGTACGTTCTCTTTTGCTCAAATACTTACAAACAATATTCTTTCCTCCCCCTTTCGACCTCAGCAGGGGAACACGGCAGGGGTGCCCCTTGTCCCCACTGCTGCATGTCCTGACAATGGAAGTGCTGGCCACTGCCATCCATTGCCATTCAGGTATCCAGGGATATTCCCTTGATGGACAACACCATGTCATATCTTTATCTGCAGATGATGTGTTCTTGTTCCTCAGTAACCTGGAAAAATCTATGCTGGCGATAATCCACATCAGTCTAGCTGCAGCATTCAGCACCAGCTGTATGTGGTGCTCCAGCCTTCCTGATAGCCCCAGTTAGAGAGCAATACAGTAGTCGAGCCACAAGGTTACTAAATGTATGAACCAGGGTCAGTAGATCCTCATGCATCAGGTAGAGTTGAATCCGGGATATATGTCTTATTTGAAAAAATTCACTGCAGACCACAACTGACACATGATGTTCTAGCATCAATCCATAGAAACATAGACATAGAAACATAGAAGCTGACGTCTCATAAGGACTGCAAGGCCCATCCAGTCTGCCCATTTCTTTTTCTACCTTATAAATGTGCCATCGGCCTTTGCTCTGTCAATGGCCTATCTATTCATACTCATCTGTATTGCTCCCTCATGCCTAATCCATGCCTGTTTGAAGCCATGCACTGTATTCATATCCACCACTTCCTGAGGTAGGCCGTTCCATGCATCCACTACCTTTTTTGTGAAAAAGAACTTCCTTACATTACCCCTTAATTGACCTCCCTCTTGTCCTGCTATTTTTCTTATATTGAAACATGTTAGACTCTTTCACCTTGTTAATGACCTTAAAGTGTTTGAATGTTTTGATCATATCACCTCTCTCCCAGAGTCCATAATGACTCCCAGATTTTTATCATGCTCCAGGATCACCAGAAATTTGTAATTTAAAGATGGCCATACTATGGACTTCCATCTGGTAGCCAGCCTTCAAGGTTCTGGCGCCACTAGTAAGACCTCAGTTTTGTTCGGGTTAGCTCAGCCAGCTAGAGGCCTACTAATCGGTGATCTTCTGCAGGCATTGCTCCAGTACTAAGATGCTGTCTGCCAACTGGATGTAAAAAACTGGTCCAGCTGAGTATCATCTACATAGCAGTGAAAACCCATGCCATACCATCTAATGAGTTGTCCCAGTTATAGTATATATACTACGAATAGGCAAGGCAAGGTAATTTTATTTGTTCAGTACCATATCCAAAAGGCTCAGAGCACCTTACACATTAAGTGCTGCCCCTATGCAGATCACTGTTAAGACCTCACCTGGAATATTGTGTCCAGTTCTGGAGACCACATCTCAGGAATGACATAGACATAGACTGAGTGGAGGTGGTCTAGAGAAGGGCTACCAAAATGGTGCAGGGTCTGCATTAAAAGCCCTATGATGAGAGGCTGAAGGAGCTAAACATGTACACCCTGGAGGAAAGGGGAGAGAGAGAGAGAGAGAGTATATGACAGAGACCTTTAAACACCTAACGGGGGTTAATAAAGCACAGGAGGGAGTATTTTTCAGAGAAAAAACAGTGCTCTAGAAGGTAAGATAACAAAGATGCCACAAACTATTCCTATAAGGAAATTGTCCTCTTAGGATTGAGATTTTCCTATCAGGAAATTGTCCTGTCAGGACCCAGCCAGCATGGTCTAAACCTCTACAGCTGAACTATAGCCGAGGAGCACAGGTCCATCACTGTGGTGTAGTGGAAAGGTCTACAGCCTCATAAACAACAGGTTGAGGGTTTGAATCCACACAATGTTACATTACTTTCCTTTTCTCAGAATTTCACTTGAGTGGTTAGTAATAGTAAATCTGTATGGGAAAATGGATTTAGATGGCACAAAAACTATGTCCTCACAGCTATCCTGGGAGGACAATTTCCTGACAGGAAGAATTTGTGGCACCTTTATTAGGCTTGCACTCTAGAACCAAGGGCATGTTATGAAGCTGAAAGGGGGTTAATTCAGAAGAGATGTGAGGAAGTACTTCTTCACAGAAAGGGTGGTGGATCCCTGGAACAGCCTTCCAGTCAAAGTAGTGGGGGTGAAAATAGTGGAAAGGTTCATAAATGCCTGGAACAAGTGCAAGGGAATTGTAGGGATAAGAAAGGATTGGCACCATAGATCAAGTGTGGTCTATAGCAAACAACAACAACAAAATATCAAGACAAAATGGGCAGACTGGGCAGGCCAAGGGACCTTTAGCAGCTGTCACATTCTATGTTTCTAAAATGGCATACACAAGTTCAGTAAAACATATAAACATAATTAATAAAACAATAAACAACTTTAATAAGTTAGTCTGTGAAGGCCTGTACAAAAAGATGTGTTTTTAGTTGTTTAAAGGAGCCCCCTATGTGAGCAGATCTATTTCCCTCCAGCAAGGAGCTGGAGAAGAGAGGGGCAGCAAAACCTAAGGCTCTGTCCCTCGATTGCTTTAAGTGAGAATGGGGAACCTGGCATATGCCTGCACCAGTTAATTAGAGCAGGTGGATGACAGTGTATGGCATCAAGAGGTCTTTCAGTTACCATGGGCTCAAACTGAGGAGGGCCTTGAATGTCAACAAACATATCTTGAAAGTGACGTGCCACCACACAGGCAGCCAGTGCAGACCGCACAGCACCAGAGCAACGTGGTCCCTTCAGGATGTTCCCATCATCAGTCGAGCCACAGCATTCTGGGTCAACTGCAGACATAGCATCAAACCTCCAGATAACCCTAAATAAAGAGCACTGCAATAATCCAGTCTGGAGGTGACAAAGGTATAGACTATCGTCCCCAGGTTGGCTGGTGCAAGATATGGTTTAATCCAAGCTATATTACAGAGATGGTAAAAACGGTTTCTGATGTCTGCTGACACCTGATTTTCTAGTGTCAGCTTACAGTCCAGAACAGCCTCCATATTCTTCATTGCATCCACAGCTTGAAGTGACTGACCATTCACCTGTAGTAAAAGAAGGTCACCACTCATCATTGCCAACCCTTGTTGACCTGGATCAATAAACATAACCTCTGTCTTGCCTAGGCTGAGACGCAGCTAGTTAGAGGTCATCCAGTCACTGATTTCCTGTAGCCACCACCCAAGCACTGAAACTGTGTTTAACCCATCAATAGTGCAAGACAAAGTTGAATATCATCTGCATAATAGTGAAACTCACCCCATACTGCCTAATGATCTCACCCAATGGCAACATGTACATGGCAAACAGCATAGGAGCCAAGATCGAACCTTGTGGAACCCCCCAGGATACCACAGCCACCCCAGAGGTGTAATTACTGAGGGCTATTTTCTGCAATCTCCCAGTAATGTAGGACTGGAACCAGCATAAAACCATGCTGGTGAGTCCCATATAGGAAACATAGAAACATAGAAACATAGACTTTGACGTCAGATAAGGACCACTTGGCCCACCCAGTCTGCCCATTTCCCTACGTACTGGATAAGCTGCAGATTCTAGTTAACCAACAGCCTACTTCCTGCAACCCCCCACTATAATTGCCTTATGTCTGTCCCATGCATGTTTGAATTCCCCCACTGTTTTAGACCCAACAACCTCTCGAGAGGTGGTTCCATGCATCCACCACTGTCTCTGTGAAAAAGAATTCTCACATTACCCCGAGCCATCCCTCTATCTTTAAATTGTGCCCCTTGTTCTTACACATCTCTTTTCTGAAAGATGCTACCTCCTGACTTTGTTGATTCCCTTGAGGTACTTGAAAGTTTTATCATGTCCCCGTCCCTCCTTTCATCAACAGTATACATATTAAGCTCTTCCTCTCTCCTTCATATGGTTTCTAAGGCAGACCCTGCACCATTTTTGTTGCTCTCCTCTGGACTGCTTCCATCCTGTCTATGTCCTTGCGTAGATGAGGTCGCCAAAACTGCACACAGTACTCCAGATGGGGTCTCACTAACTGTCTGTACAGAGGGCTAACCACTTCCCTTTTTCTACTTGTGATGCCCCTTCCTATGCATCCCAGTATCCCCCTGGCTCTCCTTACCGACTTTTCACATTGCTTACCCACCTTTATGTCATTTGATATGACTACACCCAGGTCCCTTTCCATTTTTGTTGTTGTTAGTACTTCCCCTGCTATTGTGTACTCTTCTCCTGGGTTTTTATTTCCCAGGTGCATTACTTTGCACTTCTTTGCATTGAATCTAAGTTGCCATATGTCTGACCATTCCTCCAACCTTGCCAAGTCCCTTCTCATCTTTTCTACCCCCTCTTGTGTATCAGCTCTGTTACAGATCTTTGTGCCATCTGCAAAGAGGCATACCTTTCCCTCCAGATCCTCTGCAATGTCACCTATAAAGATGTTAAAGAGGACTGGACCCAGTACTGAGCCCTGAGGTACTCCACTAGTTCCTGAGGTGATCAATCAATAAACCATGGTCCACCTTGTCAAATGTCAATGAGAGATCCAAAAGAACCAAGATGGAACAAAGTCTCTGGTCTCTCACAAAGAGGAGATGATGCATCACTCTGATAAGAGAGCACTAACACTGCACTGCACTAACCAAATTCTCGGCAGAAATCCTGTGCAATAATGACTCAGAGTCAGCACAGGCGCAGTCTTCATAGACCTCTCAAAAGCATTTGACTTGGTAAACCACAACCTCCTTTTACAAAAAATGTGTTCTCTTGGCCTGGACACCCATGCCCTAGGATGGTTTGCGAGTTACCTCACGGGCCGTACCCAGAGGGTCAAGTGGAAGGACAATGTCTCCCAGTCTGCTCCACTCAAAGAAGGGGTATCTCAGGGGTCAGTACTTGGCCCCCTTCTCTTCACTCTGTTTATAAACGATCTGCACTTACACTGCGGGAGCAGCAGTGTCATCCAATATGCGGACGATGCTGTCATTTACCGAGCCTCCCCCAACTTAGGTGAACTGGAGAATGCCCTTCAAGAGGACATCCTTCAGATGGAGGACTGGCTCACTCTGAACAAAATGGTATTAAATACCAGCAAAACTAAGGCAATGCTGTTCGGGCCCAGATCCCTGGGAACTGAGCAGTCCTGCTCCTTCAGCTGCAGTCCAGAGGGGGAGATAAACTTGAGGTGGTTACCTCCACTAAATACCTTGGTCTAACCCTGGACCAAGGCTTCACCCTAAAAAATCATGTTGACCAACTCACCAAAGCCATCCATGGAAACTCGTATCCTCTACAGAATAAAGAACCAGATTATCCTCGGCCAGAGTAGCCATCGCAACTAGCTTCCTTCCCTAAGCTCACCTACGCTGCCCTGTCTCCACAAGTGGCCTCTATGGAACTTGGCAGGCTCCAGACCTATACAACAAGATTGTCCGATTTGCCACATTATCACACCCTAGGACCCACCACTGCGAGGCTCAATCTAAGCTCAGGTGGCCATCATTGGAAGCTCGCCTCATCTACCCGACACTCTGCCTTACATTTAAGCTTCTGGGGCCCTCACCTCCCCCTAGCCTCAAAGGGCTAGTCAGGGTTAAATCCAATCTGAGGAGTCTCCGTACCTCAGGACAAACTCTCCTTGTGGTCCCCAAAACAAGGACTAAAGCTGGGTCCAGGTCCTTTGCTTTCACAGCCCCTTCCAACTGGAACAAACTCCCACTGGAGGTACGGGAGGCAGGGTCTGGCCCCTGCTTCCCGGTCTAAGCTCAGCACACCTGTTGACAGGAGCATTTGCCAATGCCTAAGGACCTGACCTTTACATCACTGCCCCTCCCTCACAGGAAGGTGAGCATTATTGAAACAACTTTCCCCCCTCCCATTAAGCCCTAAGGATGGTATCTTGTTTCTCTGGCAATTTCTAGCCGTTATCTCGTGCACTCCCTAGTTTACTTGATATGTGTATGAAAAATGTCTTATATATGTCTAACTCTTTATGTCCCTCGGCCCTTATGTTCCACCACCACCTATCTGATTGTAACTCTATGAAGTCTTTCACTGTTAAACATTATGGAATTTACCCAATTTGTACTGTTCTGCTTACCTGTATGTTATTTTTTACCCCCGGGTCACCCCTGAAAAAGGGACCTCCGGGGCCCAGTGGGCCTACCCGGTCAACAAAATTCAATAAATAAATAAGAGAGGTCTCAGTACTGTGACAGGAAAACTCTAACTGAAGAGGCTCATAGATGTTATACTTCACCAGGTAAACATCAAGCTGTGCTGCAACTACCTTATCGATAACCGTCCCTAGAAAGGGAAGGGTTTAAGACAGGCCTGTAGTTGACCAGACCATTGGGGTCCAAAGATGGGTTCTTAAGGAGGATTTTCACCATTGCCTTTTTCATAGCTGATGGGAAAACATTCTACTTGAAGGAACACCCCAACAATCTCAGCATATACTGGCCCTAGGGATTCAAGATTACCAACAAACAGCCAAGTACTGTAGGTCCAGGGTCCAGAAAAACAGTAAGTAGGGTGCAGACTTGAGATCACCTGGTCCACCTTCTCTTATACAACTTGCTTGATCTCAGCCCAGGGTAGGAGAGCACCCATGCCCCTTCTACCCTAGATATCACCTGCCTATGACAGGCCACTTGAGGCAATCCCAGTCTGAATGAAGGACAGCTTGTCAAAAAAGAATCAGCTAATCTCTTCACAATTCTCTGCAGAAAAAACTCATTTGGACTTCAGACAGAAATAATTTAATACAAATTGGTCTACAGTGTGAAAGAGCTAAGCTAGATGATTCTTGCTTGCAGCAATATTCCATGACAGGATAGCTGTCTTTTTCAAGAAGATTACCTTCTGATAATCACCACAGTGAGTTCTCAGAGGCAATTTGTCCTCCTCGGAGTGGAATTTCCACCATAAATGCTTTAACTTCCATACCAAGATCTTCAGCCATCTCAGCTCCTCACAGTACCATGGTAAGCTGTGGTGGTAAATCAAGGGATGGACACAAAGGATGATAGGAAGTCAATTCCTCCAAGTCGCATTGACAACAAAGTTGTCCCCTCCATTGCTATGGTCAATGTACCACAAAATACACAGTCATGATCAATGCCTTGAGCACAGGGCCAGAGTCATTGCCTAGCCCGGTCTCCATGATACAAACAAGACCAACAATGGAATCAGCAATGAAACCTTCTATCACTGCTGTTTCATACAAAATAGATCTCATGTTACAAAAAACAGCCCAAAGGTTGTGTCGGCTGACCTGCTAAGCAATTGCCTGCTTACATTAGGCACAACCCTAGGGAGTGAAATAAGACTGGGATGACCCCTGTCATTATTCCTTCTCCTCCCCAGGCACCTCTGAATCCAGTCTTCACTAACCCTATCTGACCCTCCTCATCAGCCCAAATGGCATCTCCACCACAGCCTTTGTTCTGCCATTGGAGGATCCCCAGTCCTGCACAGCAGCTAATAACCTCTGAGAGCAGGATTATAGTGGAGCACCCCAAAAGGACAGAACAGTCATAGCTGGTCCAAAGTGTAGCTGCACTTTATAACATCCATGCCCATACACATGATGTTGACCTTCTATCAAAATTGCACTAAAAATAACAGAATTACTACAAACCGAAAAGCACAGTAACCAGAGCCCCCTTCACCCTATCCCACACACACACACACACACACACACACACACACACACACACACACATAGAAACATAGACTTTGATGGCAGATAAGGACTGCTTGGTCCACCCAGTCTGCCCATTTCCCTACCTATTGGATAAAGCTGCAGATCCTAGTTTTACCAACAGCCGACTTCCTCCTATCTCACACTAGAATTGCCTTATGTCTGTCTCATGCATTCTTAAATTCCTCCACTGTTTTTGACCCCATGACCTCCTTAGGAAGGCCATTCCATGAGTCCACCACCCTTTCTGTAAAAAAATACCTCCTCACGTTGCCCCCGAGTCGCCCCCCATCTTCAAATTGTGCCCCCTTATTCTTGCAACATCTCTTTTTATGAAAGATGCTACCCTCTTGGACTTTGCTGATTCCCTTGAGGTACTTGAACATTTCTATCATGTACCCCCTCTACCTCCTTTCCTTGAGGGTATACATATTAAGCTCCTTTAGCCTCTCTTCATATGGCATCTGTTGCAGACCGTGCACAATTTTAGTTGCCCTTCTCTGGACTGCCTCCATCCTGTCTATGTCCTTGAGGAGATGGGGTCTCCAGAACTGCACACAGTACTCCAGATGGGGTCTCACTAACTGTCTGTACAGAGGGATGACAACTTCCTGTTTTCTACTTGTGATGCCTCTCCCTGTACATCCTAGTATCCCCCCAGCCATCCCTATTGCCTTTTCACATTGCTTGCTAACCTTTAGGTCATCTGATATGACTACCCCCAGGTCCCTTTCCATTTTTGTTGTTGTTACTACCCCCCCATTGTGTATTCTTCCCCTGAGTTTTTGTTTCCCAGGTGCATTACTTTGCATGCAGTACTCCAGGTGGGGTCTGACCAGTGATCTGTATAATGGCAGAATTACCTCCCTCCTCCAAGAGGTTATACCTCTTGCAGTAAAATCCAGCATCTTGTTGGTCACTGCTGCTGCTTTCCTACACTGTGCCAAGTTGTTCATTGCTCCTATAATGAGCACTCCCAGATATTTCTCCTCCTCAGTCACAGCTAGTTGCACCTCCCCAGATGGTAGCTCCTCTTTGGATCTTTTGCCCCGCAATGCAGCACCTTGCATTTTTTGGTGTTGAAACCAAGTTGCCAGGTGTCAGACCATATCTCCAGCCTTGTTAGATCTTCCTGCAATCCCTGCCACCCCTACTTGGTCATCCACCACTGATCCTATCTTGGTGTTATCCGTAAATAGACTGATCTTGCTATTTATGCCTACTGAAATGTCTGCAATAAATATTTCAAATACCACTGGCCCCAGCACCGACCCCTGTGGGACCCTGCTCATCACTGCCCTTGGGTATGGTAATTCTCCTCCCACCACCACCCTCTGCTGCCATCCCTGCAGCCAGTTCTCCACCCATCACACCAATTTTGTCCTCATCCCAGTTCCCCTTAGCTTACATGCTAGTCTTCCATGTGGCCCTGAGTCAAATGCCTTACCGAAGTCCAGGTACAGGACATTCACTGCATGCTCCTTTGTCCATTTCCCTGGTCACCCAGTCATAGTAGTCCACTAGGTTGGTCTGGCAGGATCTGCCCTTAACAAAGCCCTGCACCAACTGTCCTGCACCCCACTGACCTCCAGCAGGGTCACCAGCATCTCCTTCAGGATTGTTTCAATCAGTTTCCCCACTATGGATGTGAGACTCACTAGTCTATAGTTCCCTGGTTTGTCTTTGGGACTGCTCATATGGAGTGGAACCATGTGAGCCATTCTCCAGTCCTGAGGTACATACCCTGAGTTCAGAGATGCATTAAATAGGTCTGCCAATGGGCCTTCCAGGACCTCTTACAACTCTTTCAGTACCCTGGGGTGTATGCCATCTGGCCTTGTCCATCCTTAGTGCCCTTAACCCCTCTAGCACTCTATCATCTGTGATTTCTCCATCCATCACCCCTACCCCTCTGATCATATCATCCTCTGAACCTTAGATATCCCCCCTTTCTCTTTAGTAAAAAACAAGCAGAAGTAGTCATTAGGCTCTTCTGCCTTTTTGACTACTTTTTCCACCCATTCCCCCTCCTTCTTAATCCTTACTATTTTGTCCTTACAACACCTTTTCTCCCTGATGTACCTGAATAAGTCATTTCCCCCTCCTTAATTTATTTCGCCAGCCTGAGCTCCCTTGACACCATTGCTGCCCTTTCTTCCGTGGTCACCTCCTTTGCTTCCTTCAGGTACTTCTCCCTGTCCTCCCCTCCCAGTTCTCTTGTATCTCCTATAGGTGACTCTTTTTCCTCCCCACCTTGCCTATGATACCCTTGCTCATCCAGCTAGGTTTCTTTGCCCTAGCCTTTTTACTTTGGGCCTTGCTACTGGAATTTGCTGCCTCCAGTATCCCTAGCTTAATGAGTTCCCACCTCTGATTTGTGTCCATATTAGAATTAATTCTGTCCAGAAACTCTTGCAACACTTCACTCATCTTTTTGTAGTCAGCCTTTCGAAAGTCTAGCACCTTTGTGCCAGATGCCCCCAAACACAAAAATAAAAACTATTTTGTGTTAAAAAAAGAAAGTGGTGATCAATCATGAAAGTGCATAGCACCTGCCACATACTTATTTGCAAATTAGGACAATAAAGATTACTTGTGCTGTCAAAGTGTGAAACTGGTAAAATTTAGACATTCTTAGTCTAGTAGCATGTAGTTTTCAGTAATACCCTGTGTTTAGAAGGATAGTGAGTTTTCATCCTTCCTGGGATTAAATTATCCAACACAGCTCAGGCAGAATTTAAAATTAAAAACTAGAAGTAAAGCACTTCCTTTATACTTGGTATCACCCTGTTTTAGGCTATCACATGAAAAAGGTTTCAGAAATGAAACCTCAGAAATGGTCACTTGCTTAGCAGACTTTGTTTGCCAGCAGGAGATGAGCACAGTGAGAGCAAAGGTGTTTCAAGCTCTGTGAGCCAGCAAACAAACAGTGTCTAGCAGTAAAATCATATAATCAGATGAATAACAAAGCAAACAGCAGCACCCTTTCAAATGCTTTTCTTTTCCCAACTCAGACACACTTTTCACACAGAAAATGATAGGGAACTTAACTTGAAAAGTTTGATTGCCAAATCCAAGACAAGAGTGCAGTTACTTCCCAAGCTGTGTGACAGCACTGACTGATTGTAGAGCTTCTACTGGCATGTGCATCTATGCATCATCAGTACCCATGCTGGTTTGCTTGAGTGGGGCCATGAACTTTGAAATGGCACCAACCAGTTTTTCATACCTTGGCAAAGCAGAGTGAAGCAACTTCATTTATATTTAAATTAAGATGACATTAGGAGGCTAAAAGAGAAGTAATCGATAGTTATGCCCACAAACTATGCAGGTATAAAAAAAAAACATTTTGAAGGGACTTTTCCTTTAAATCTTCCTTCTGTTGGAAGGTATTAAGCCTTTGTCAGCTCCACCCCCCACCCTGTTACACTACTAATCCCTGGAAGAGCTGTGGAAGAAAAGCAATTAGCTCCTTCAGTGTGAGAAAGAAACTGAAATACCTTTAAGCCAAAAACAAAAACATGTAAGCACAAAACAGTAACAAAATAGTAACTTTGCTTAGCCTAAACAAAGCTCAAAATGTAAAACCTGTAAGCACAAAACAGTAATAAAACCTGTAAGCACAACTTGTAACAGTTTAGCAGAAAATATACCCTGCAAAAAAAAAGTTGAATCAGAGGAAAATAAAGCAGTAATCTGTAAGCACAAAACAGTCACAAACCTGTAAGCACATCCTGTAACAATGTAGCAGAAAACATACCCTGCAAAAAACAATTTCAATCAGAGAAAAATAAAGCAGTAAACTGTACAACCTGTAAGCACAAAACAGTAATAAAACCTGCAAGCACAACTGGTAAGTACAAAACAAAATAGTAACACAACAGTAACTCTGTTTAGCCAAAAGAAGCCTTAATGTTTTTCCTTGCTCTGTTAACGTTGCTCCTTGCTCTGTGCTTTCAAGCAAACCCTAGAAGAAGAAAAAAGCTCAGGTGAAGGTAGGTGCTTAATGCCAGCAAATCTAGTCTTCACCACAACACACCAACTAACTTGACCTTTTAAATCTTCCATCGCTGGACGGTACTAAGGCTTTGTCAACTCCATCCCCAGTTACACTACTAATCCCCTGGAAGAGCTGTGGAAGAAAAGCAATTAGCTTCTTCAATGTGAGAAAGAGGCTGCAATACCTTTAAACCCAAAACAAAAATCTGTAAGCACAAAACAAAATAGTAACAAAACAGTAACTTTGCTTAGCCTAACTATAGATCAAAATGTAAAATCTGTAAGCACAAAACAGTAACAAAACTTGTAAGCACAACCTGTAACAATTTAGCAGAGAATGTACCTTGCAAAAAAAAAAAAATGTGAATCAGAGAAAGACAAAGCGGTAACCTGTAAGCACAAAGCAGTACCAAACCTGCAAGCACACCCCATAACAATTTAGCAGAAAATATACCCTGAAAAAAGCAATTTCAATCAGAGAAAAATAAAGCAATAAGCTGTAAATTCTGTAAGCAAAAAACAGTAATACACCCTGTAAGCACAACCTGTAACAATTTAACAGAAAATATACCTTGCAAAAAAGGCAAACAATTTTAATCAGAGAAAAATAAAGCAGTAATCTGTAAGCACAAAACAATAACAAACCTGGAAACACACCATGTAACAATGTAGCAGAAAATATACCCTGCAAAAAACAATTTTAATCAGAGAAAAATAAAGCAGTAAACTGTACAACCTATAAGCACAAAACAGTAATAAAACCTGTAAACACAAAACAAAATAGTAACACAACAGTAACCCTGTTTAGCCAAAAGAAGCCTTAATGTTTCTTCATGCTATTTTAATGTTGCTCCTTGCTCTGTCCTTTCAAGTAAACCCAAGAAGAAAGGCGCTCAGGTAAAGCTAGGTGGTTTATGCCAGCAAACCTAGTCTTCATATGCTTAAACAGTAAATAATACCACTCATTCACCCCATCCTGTCCAACATAACAAATTAGCAACACAAGTGTTTAAGATTAAGCCAAAAAGCAAGGGGTGCAAATCTAACCTATTTAGAATGCAGTATAGTCACAGTTCAGATTGTCCAAATAAGTTTTTTGTGCAAGTGAGCATGGGTGACAGAACTGACCCTTGCAGAACCTCATAGATAATCACAGCTAGCTGAGATGAGCATGCCCACATCATAACCTACTGTATTCTGCCACATAGGAAAGAGTTAAACTGTTTTAATAATGTTTCCATGTACCCCAGGTATTCTGCAAGGTACTCCACCAGCACCCCATGATCCACAGTGTCAAACGCTGATGAGAGGTCCCAAACAACAATACAGCATTCCCCCCATCTTTCTCCAGAAGTAAGTCATTAAACACTTTTACAAATATACGGTTGTCTCTATACTGTGGCAAGCCTGGAAACCTGACTGGAAATACTTACAGATGTGAAACAAATTGAAGTTGAAGTTTATTTATATTTAAACAGGATAAGGCACTAGGCAAAGCCTGCTTTCAGGGCTGTCCTGTATATACACATAATGTACATAAGGTTACATAAATAGCAATAATACAATGCATAAAACATTAAAATTAATTCTTCATTATTTAAAATAAATTATTTTGGGGTATCAAGTTCCATTTGTAATTTTATTAAGTAAGTGAGGTCACCTTCTGCTGGATTATAAAGTGACTCATAGATGTCTAACTTTTCAATCTGAGCCCCAAGCTGCACACCAGTTTTGCCACAACTTTCTTGATAAAGTTTCCCAGAAAAGGAAGGTCCAAGGCAGGTGTGTACTTCACTGATACCTCTGTGTCCAGAGATGGCATCTTCAGCAGGGGTCTCAACAAGGCTCTTTTAAAAGCCTCAGGAATAACCCCCCCAATAGGGAACACAGGACAGTGCCCATGAACACCAGTCCCAGGGCATCACAGGAACCCACCAGCAGCTGTGTAAGCCCTGGATTCAACTCACAGCAAGAGCGATGCCGCACAGAGACAACCTCAAGCACATCACTTACAGAAACTGAAGATACAAACTGAAGGCCACTCTGAATTACAGGCAGTGCTTACAGTGGCAGAGTACAAGCAAAGGAAAAGAGCTGTGCACTCACCACACTTCAGACAGATGAGGACTCACTCCTGAAAACTTTGGTTGCTAAGGTGAGTTTATTCCATTTAAAATGATTAATGCAGCATGGCGTGCAGGAACATTGGCAGCTGGTGTGCTGTCTCAATGATTCACAGGTGAACCTTGCTTTATCAAGAGACTGGCGCCCCCCCACCCCCACTCCATCCCACCCCCTGCAGCCATTATAAAGGACTGATTTTAAAGATACAGACTGAAAAGGGGCAAGAAAACCTTTTACCATTCAGAACAAAATGTGTGTGTAAAATACAATCTTGCAAAACAATGCTGTGCATTATATGAGGCAAAAACATTTCAAAGATTAAAAATAACAGGTACTACTTAACACTGAAAAGATGCTGTGCTCAAATCATGTAAGATACAAACTGTGCCTTAGGATAATGGCACAAAAGGCAGTTTTCAGTATCTTCCAGAAAGGTATATATAAAACAGAAGGAAATTGCAGGTTAATAACATCCACATTGATTCCTGCATGACATCATCTCATTCGCATGGAAGTCCCATATAGCAAACAATGTCTGGTACCAAAATGGATGATTCCAGCCACATAGTATCAGTGGGCAAGTGCACAACCCCTACAGAAGATAATGTGGGGATGCCCCAAACACCCAAAACAGGTGGCCGGGAGGCAGGTCAGGCACTAAGGAGATTTGGAAAATGACACACGTGGGATTAACATTGCATCTCAGTGTCACAGGGAAACAAAAACCTGTAACAACTCATTCACCAGGAGGTCTCATTAAAAGCAATGGTATTTAATACGCACATAACTATGAGACCCAATAACCAATGTAAATAGTTATGAAAAGGGAGCCAACTCAATTTTGTCAATGAACCTGAATATAATCTGTAATCTGAAAGAACTTCTGGTTCCCTACTGCCCTGATCGATCACTCCACTCGGCCGATGAGCAGTTGCTGGAGATTCCAAGAGTGAATATTAAATCATGTGGCTGTAGGGCATTTTCATATGCTGCGCCCACTCTTTGGAGTTCTCTACCTCACCAGTTACGGGAGTGCACTTCTGTGGAGGAATTTAAGAGGGGTTTGAAATCCCATCTTTGGCAAATGGCCTTTTTAGAAATCTGAATGTTCTGAATTTGATGGTTTTATTTATGTGTTTATCTGTGTTTGATATCTGATTTTAATATTTGATTTTGTATTGTTTTAAGCTGTACAGCGCTTTGAAAAATGAAAAGCACTATATAAATAAAATTATTATTATTATTATTATTATTAATGGTTGCCATTAGTTTAAAAATCTAATACGATTCTCTCCTCAATAACAGGGCTTCCACATTACCCCCCACCTCCGCCTGATCCAACTAAGACCCTCTTAATGCCAGTGAAAGACCAGCCATGTGCGGCTACACTGCTGGGGCAATTCAAATTAGCAGCCAATGCAGATTCTAGGCTGCCATGAGTAATTGCACTCATATGATCCCTTGTCCATTCTTTGTATTTTCTTTTCATATGGCCCACGTAATGAGCCCCACATCAGCAGGTGACAAAATAATCAACATAGATTGCATCACCATTAATAAACTGTGATATTTTAGTTGATTAACCAGTGATAGGATTAGTAAAGCAGTCTCCAGGGGGATATTACCGTGCAGTATTTGCAACATCCACAACTGTGTACACCATTGGGCAAGGCTGGCAACCAAGTTGTGGGATGTGGGAGACACATTAGCAAAACTTCTGGTACATGAGCAACAATATTCTACAGTCTTTGAAAGACAATTCTAGTGGTATCTTAAACAAAAGGTTTCAGTTTAGGCTCAGTTTGTAAAATACCCCAGTGCTTTCCAATGAAAAACGATGTTCTCTACTTCTGCAGCTTTTCTGCTGAATGTTATGAAAAAATTCATGCTCCCAAAATCTCTCTATTCTTTGACTGGGTGTAAGCAGAGATTCCCTAGCAGTATTACTGGCTTTACATCTGGCACTACCGATGTTCTGATCCCTGTAGCCCTTTTGATGAAATCTCTCTTTTAGAATATCAGCTTGTTGATGAAACATATCACCTGAGTCACAATTTCTTTTAATTCATAGGAACTGGCCCACAGGAATGTTCCTGCTGGTGTAGCACAGGTGGCAGGAACTAGCTAAGAGAACAGTGTTCCTTTCAGTTGGTTTTCTGAAAATGTTACTGTTAACACCATCTTCCCAGTTTTTAAAAATCCTGGAGCCCAATATATATTCAAAAGTTTGTGTGGGCGTAAATGGAACTTTGCCCGTGCAAACTGGAGTTTGCGCTGGATCCTCATATTCAAAAGGGGCTGTTGCTTGGGCAAAAAGGGATAGTGCCCACACAAAACATAATGTATGCATGTGAGTAAGGGGAGGGTCATGGCCATAAATAGCTATGTTACCCCATATTCAGTGGCTTAGCACTGCGCAAAAGGCTTTAACATGGTCCTTTTGAGCAGTGCAAATACTGCTGAACAAAACCCTGACTTAACTCTGGCAACCCTTGTGGCTATCAAAGGCAATGCAGCCACCTAGCTGGTTGGCTGGTGGGGGTGTGGTTCCTGGCACCCCACCCCCAATGATTGCCAGCCCCTAATGTGCAACTAAAACTCCCTGGTGCTAGTGGTTCCCCCAAACTAATCACCAGCCCTACTGTATAAAAATATATCCCTAGTGGTAGTGATCCACCCTCTGATCGCCGGCCCGTACTGTATATAAATATATCCCTGGTGCTAGTGGCCCCCCCCTTCACCTGATCGCCAGCTCTACTCGCCGTATGTAACTATATCCTTGGTGCTAGTGATTCCCTGGGCCATTGCTGGCCTATACTGTATATAACATATCCCTGGTGCTACTGGTCCCCCACCAATCACTAGCCCATACTTATCCCTGGTACTAGTGGTGCCCCCATGCAGATCACCAGCCTGTACTGTGCTGATCCATGGCCTGTTCTGTACAAAATAACATCCCTGGTGCTAGTGGTCCCCCCCACACAGTCACCAGCCTGTGCTGTGATAACATTAAATCCCTGGTGAATCGCAGCCCCCCCCCCATAGTGGCACTGAAAACCAACTCCTCTGGTCACCTTCCTAGTCCCCTTGGTGCCATTGGTTCATACGGTGACCAGCGAAACCCTCCTCACACCTCCTTGGCCAGCCATTATATGTCCATGCATGGAGCATGCCCCTTATTTATAGGACAGGGCACATCATCCATATCCTATAAATAAGAGGCATGCTCCCTGCCTGGACATATGAGAGCCATCCAACAAGGTGTGAGGAGGGCTCTACTGGTTACAGTATGCACCTGTGGCACCATGAGGACTGGGAAGGTGACCAGAGGGTGGGATTTTGATGCCACTAGACTCCAGGGATTTCATGTTATCACAGTATAGGCTGATGATCAGTGGGGGATGACTAGCACCAGGGATGTTATTTTGTAGAGAATGGGCCAGCAATCAGTGAGGGGAAACCACTAGCACCAGGGATATATTTTTATACAGTATGGGCTGATGATTTGCCGGGGGGTGGGGAACAACTAACACAGGGATATATTTATATACAGTATGGACTGGTGATCAGTCAGTGTGGGGGGACTACTAGCACCAGGGATGTTATTTTCTACAGTACAGGCTAGTATTCAGTGAGGGGGAACACTAGCATCAGGATGTTATTTTGAACAGAACAGGCCAGAAACTGGGGGCAAGTACCGCTACGGATATATTTTTATACAGTATGGGCTGGCAATTGGCATGGGGATCCACTAGCGCTAGAGATATATTTATATACAGTACAGGCCAGCGATCGGTGGGGATGGGGGGGAACACTAGCACCAGGGATGTTATTTTGTATAGTACAGGCCAGCAATGGGTGGGGGGAACACTAGCACCAAGGATATATTTTTGTATAGTATGGGCTGGTGATTGGAGGAAGGGGGGACCACTAGTACCAGGGGTATATATTTATATACGGTACAGGCTGGCAATCAGTGAGGTGGACCACTAGAACCAGGGATGTTATTTTGTACAATATGGGCCAGCGATCAGATAAAGGGGAGACTACTACCACCAGGGATATCTACACATCTGGGACTGGGCAATGGGGAGCATCATGCTAACCTGCCATGTTACCCACGCAAATGAGCCCATAATGGGCATGCAAATGGCCTCTTAGTGCATGGGTCCCTTTAAATATTTAAAATAGTTCTCTGGCACTATCCATTCTGGTGGCATACTTTGGGAGCCCTGTTGGGGCAGTGCTAAGTGGCTTAGTGCTGGGCTGACATGGTCCTGTATTCAGCTGAATAGTATCAGCGCACTATTCAATTGAATATAGCAGCTTCAGGCACCTGGGCAATCCCAAGGCACAGTGAAAAATTTTGTGCTCCACTTTGCATGACTTTGAATATCAGACCCCTGATGTCCAAGAAAGAAATAGTTTCCGAACTGTGAGTTATTGCAGATCTCAGATTTGGATTTGTTCCTTCCAAACAGTTGACAAATTCCAACAGTTTTTCCACTATTCTCCATTACATCATCAGGATGTCATCAATAAAGCACTTCCAGAGGGAGATATACCTAAAAGAAGGAGTAGCATGTTGGGCAAAAACAAAACCTTCCTCCCACCTGGCCAAAAACAGAATAATGAAATTGGGGACGAAAGTAACTCCCATGACCATTCCACTAACCTGTAAGAAACAGTCACCTAAAACTACAAATACATCCAGCTCAAAAAAAAATTAGATAGCTCCAAAAAGAATTCTGTGGGTTAAAATGCTTCCTCTCCTCATGTTGAGGTAGAGTCTGACAGCCTGAAGCACTTCCCCATGTGGAATATTGGTAGCCACCTTAATGCGCCGAGAGAGTAAAGGGCAAGATGTTCGTACTCTGACATGGATGTCCTTAAGGATATTTAAAAGCCTCCATGGAATACTGCATATGATCTCAGGCACCCAGAAATGGCTTGATAAAAAATCCAGGCCCGTTGGCGTAGCAGTTGAATTTATGCTTGTGATGCCGGCGTCCCTGGTTCGGGAATGGACCTAGGTCATCAGAGGGCCATTCGGGAGAGAAGGATCGAGCATCCCATGGACTGCTCTCCTTCTCCAGGGGGAGGATGCGGTGTGTGACCGGCTCTCGAAGGACCCCTGGTGGAGGCCGGGGGCACCACAGCGACTGGCACCAACAAAGATCTGAGGGGCGGAACGGACGTTGGTGTCATTGCATGTTCCCACCTCCACTTACGGGGAGAAAAAGCCTGCTACCCACCACCTTGGTGATGCCCTTCCCCCAGCTGCAGTCAGCTCCCAAGCTGACTCCCGCCCTATCCTGTAGATCGCGACACCTTTCAGAGGGGTTGGGTGCCGCAAACCCACCCTGGGGGGTAACTCAAGGGGTAACGGAAGGGTAGCTAATATGGGAAGCCACAGCCGAGCGGTCCGTGACTGGGCAGATGATGCCAATGGTGGGAGGCACTGAAAAGTAGTAAATAAATATATTAAAAAATCCACGTAGTGAGACAGTGGAGTGGTTTAGTTAGGCAATTTATTCCCAAAATGATGCTTTTAGAATTGCTGTTTGTGTGGTGATTTAACTGTTTGTCATTGCTTAGCTTTGCAGACTTCCTTGCTGTACATTGCTATTGTGATGACATCAGTACTGTAACAGTTGCTCTTAAATTGGTTCACCATTTCCTTATAGTGTAGTTAACCTTCATGATATTAATTATGATAACACTAACAAGATCACAGCTACACAAAAAGCATAGTGGGGCTCACAACAATCAAGTTGTACCAGTTTGGTGCAAATGCAGCCAATATATTTTAGAACGTTAGTGGAGTGAGCAGAACCAACTGCTCAAATGCTGTTGCACAGACTCAAAAGCACATTGTTTTCTCAATAAACATATAGGAGAAAAGCTTACCATTTGCTGCAATTTCTCCCTTTTTAGTCTTGCAAAATAAGTGCTTAAAACAACGCTATATAAAGTGCAGGTAGTTACAAACATACAAAATGCGGTGGCAGTTCCTAGATGAAAAGGTAAATAAAGTTCTACTTTCTTTATCCAAACAAATGCCATGGCAAGACATTATACCTCTCTACAGTTATTTATAAATCTGTATATCTCTGTTTTTTAAGTAGTTATATTTTGTGTCTATGTATTGTGTGTGTGTGTGTGTGTGTGTGTGTGTGTGTGTGTGTGTGTGTGTGTTACACCCATTAATGAATATGCATGAAGGAGGTATAAAGGATGTTGCCATAATAATCAGCTCTGAGGAAGCCTTGTTAGGCGAAACGTCAGCTGTTTGGAATGTTAGCACGTTTGTGCACGTTCGTTTGCTTGACTGCTTGTACAATTTGGTTGCAGTGCAGCTATGTTGGTGCCTAAGGTGTTTATTTAGACAGAAAGATATCACTTATTATCTTCTCACTTTGTCTCAACTAGAGTTGTATAAACAGAGGATATTTCTTAAAGCATCTAGCAATAATTTTTTATTCACTCAAGACTGTTGCCAATCACGGCCCGCCAGCTAGCACAGTGGTAGCACTACTGATTGCCATCAAGACAACCTAAGTTTGCACCCTGAGCCTGGTATGTCTGGCGCCAACTGGGAAAGTAGAGTTCCTGTGTCTACCTTGGAGACAGTGATGTCATGCCCATAGGGCCTGAGGGGGCATGTGCCCCCCCAATATAATTGCCCAAACTAGCAAAAAATACATTAAATTTTATTTTATTTTCCAGAAAATCCCAACATTCAAAACAATATAGGCTTTTTACATTGGTGGTCGTACGGGTGGAGATCTGCTTACTGCTAGCTGGCTGGGCTTTGAGGAGTGATTAGTGGTCCATGATGGCATTCGATGTAGTTTCCTCCAATCACTTCTCCTGTTTGTGCTGTTTGTCTGTCTCCAAGGAGCTCTCCAATCCCGCAGTGAAGCTGACACGCAGCAAAGTGTGCATTTCCAGGCACCATCTTCACTGTGCGCACGAGGAGAACTGACTGAGGAGACAACCTATGTGAGAGAAAGCAAAGTTGCAACTATAACATTCACCGGCTGCGAGTCACAGTATGAAGAAATGAGATAGGCAGTGGCCGTGGTTGTGTATGTGCCGGCCCACCACTGTTCCTTCCCGGGTGAAAAGTAGTAGCAGTTCCAGCAGCAAGAGGAGGAGGTGAGTCTCAGCGTCTTCATTGACAGGGCTGGATTGGTTTGTAAAATACTCTGTTGTCGGAGGTCATTGCATGAGAGTAGGGGAGTGGGTGAGTCAGATGAGCATCATTTTTCAGTGCTGTGCCAGTGTCCACCAACTTGACTTGCCAGCGCCAGCCCACGGCGGAGGAACTCTGTGCTTGGTGGGTTCAGGGCTGAGGAGAAACATAGAATTTGATGGCAGATAAGGACCGCTTGACCCACCCAGTCTGCCCATTTCCCTACCTAATGGATAAGCTGCAGATCCTAGTTAACCAGCAGCCTACTTCTTTCTACCCCCAACCCCTAGAATTGCTTTATGACTGTCCCATGCATGCTTGAATTCAACCACTGTTTTTGACTCACAGCCTCCTCCGAAGGCCGTTCCATGCATCCACAACCCTCTCTAGAAAAATACTTCCTTAGATTACCTCTGAGCCAGTCCCCTCTATCTTCAAATTGTGCCCCTTGTTCTGCACCTCTTTCTTTGAAAGATGCTACCCTCTTGGACTTTGTTGATTCCCTTGAGGTACTTGAAAGTTTCTATCATGTCCCCTCTCCCTTCTTTCCTCAAGGTATACATATTAAGCTCCTTTAGTCTTTCTTCATATGTCTTCTGGTGCAGACCGGCACCATTTTGGTTGCCCTCCTCTGGACAGCCTCCACTCTGTCTATGTCTTTGCGGAGATGGGGTCTCCAGAACTGCACACAGTACTCCAGATGGGGTCTCACCAACTGTCTGTACAGAGGGATAACAACTTCCTGTTTTCTACTATTGATGCCTCTTCCTATGCATCCCAGTATCCCCCAGCCTTCCTTACTGCCTTCTCACATTGCTTGCCCACCTTTAGGTCATCTGATATAATTACCCCCAGGTCCCTTTCCATTTTTACTGTTGTCAGTATCTCACCCCCATTGTGTACGCTTCCCTGGGTTTTTGTTTCCTAGGTGCATTACCTTGCATTCTTTGCATTGAATCTGAGCTGCCATACATCTGACCATTCCTCCAACCTTGCCAAGTCCCTTCTCATCCTTTCCACTCCATCTTGTGTATCAACCCTGTTGCAGATCTTTGTGTCATCTGCAAAGAGACATACTTTTCCTTCCAGTTCCTCTGCAATGTCACTTATAAAGACATTAAAAAGGACCGGTCCCAGTATTGAACCCTGCGGTACCCTGCTAGTAACCCTCCTTTCTTCACTGTGTACTCCATTTACTACTACCCTTTGAGTCCTGTTGTCTAGCCAACTTTTTATCCAGGCTACCACCTTGGGACCCACTCCAAGGCTGGCTATCTTGTGTATTAATCTTTTGTGTGGGACTGTATCAAATGCCTTGCTAAAATCTAGGTAGGCCATGTCCACAGCCCCTCCCTGGTCTACTACTTTGGTCACCCAGTCAAAGAAATCTATTAGATTCGTCTGACACGACCTTCCCATCGTGAACCCATGCTGCCTTGGGTCCTGTGCCCCACTGGCCTCTAGGTACTCAACAATTCTTTCCTTCAGAAGTGATTCCATCATTTTCCCTACCACTGAGGTCAAACTAACTGGTCTGTAGTTTCCTGTCTCTGTCCCGCTCCCACTTTTGTGAAGAGGAATCACATCTGCCCTCCTCCAATCCTCGGGTACCACCCCATCCTCCCATGATTTGTTAAAGAGAGTACTCTGCGGTGTCACTAGTTCTATCCTTAGTTCTTTTAGAATTCTTGGGTGAATCCCATCAGGCCCCATTGCTTTGTCCACCTTCAATTTTATTAGTTCTTTCAGAACCCTTTCTTCTGTAAATGGACTGGTATCGAACCCTGTCTTCAGAGTGTTTCACTTGTTTGGTTTAGGTAACTCCTCTCCTCTTCCTTTGTGAATACTGAGCAGAAATATTCATTCAGTATCCCTGCTTTTTCACTGTCACCCTCTACCCACATTCCCTTCCCTTTATTAAGCTTCAGTATCCCTCATTTGGTCTTTCTTCACTCTCTAATCTACCTATAAAAGGTCTTATCCCCCTTCTTAACAGAATTGGCTATCCTTTCCTCGGTTTGGGCCTTTGCTATTCTGACTGCCTTCCCAGCCTCTTTCTGCTTTAACTGATAAAGTTCTCTGTCCTGCTCCTTCTGTGTTTCTTATATTTCCTGAATGCTGTCCTTTTCTCCTTAACCTTCCCTGCCACCTCTTTTTGAGAACCATAGCGTTTTTCCTTCATTGTGTTTTATTGATTTGCTTTACACAAAGGCTTGTTGCCTCTGTGATGGCTGTTTGATCACTCCCCATTGTTCCTCCACCCTCCTTCTTGCCTGTTTGCTAATGCTTTTCTGAGGCACTCTCTCATTTTCCCAAAGTCATCCCTCCAAAAGTCCAGTACCCTTGTTTTCGTATGGCTTGATTGTATGGCTGTGTTTATCGTGAACCACACTGTTTGGTGGTCGCTTGTTCCCAGATGGCTACCCACTTCTAAATCTGAGATTCTTTCTCCGTCCCCATTTGAGAGTACCAGGTCTAAGACTGCTCCCTCCCGAGTGGGTTCCAATACTAGCTGTCTGAGGCATGCCCCTGTAGGGCATCAAGAATGACCCTGCTTTGGATGTGCCTGCAGCAAAGGTGCTCCAGTTAACATCTGGCATATTCAGGTCCCCATCAATATCTCCACTTTTTCTGCCATTCTAAGAAAGCCTTCTATCATTTCCTTGTCCATTCCTCCTCTGACATGGGGTCTGTATACAACCCCATGAGGATTGTGGTGCCATTTCCTGTCTCCAGGGTGACCCAAAGTGCCTCATCTGCTCCCTGTTTACTCTTTATTTCTGTTGCTTTGATCCTTCCTTTACAGAGAGCTACTCCTCCTCCTTTACCCTCCCTGCTCCTCCTGTAGATTGTGTATCCTGGTATGTTGACATCCCAGTCATGGTTCTCTGTGTACCATGTTTCTGTGACTGCCACAATATCCAGGCAACCCTCTTCCATCAAGGCCACTAGTTCAGGGAGCTTATTACACAGACTACAGGCATTGGTACTCATCACCCTCCACTTTTTGATAGCCTTACCCCTTTTAGCCCCATTTCTGTCCTTACTGCCTTTGCCTTTTTTTACATTTAAATGTGTTCTGCTTCCTAATAACTTCTGTACCTTGGTGTTTACCTCACTAATCACCATGTTGTGTGGGGGGAGGCTGGGATTTCCCTGCTCCTTTTCAGTGCCTCCCCCCTTGGCTAATTTAAATGCTTGCCAATGAAGCATTTAAACCTCTCACCTAGGATCCTGGATCCCCCCCGGACAGATGCAGACCATCGCACCAGTATAGGTCTGCATCCCTCCAGGTGGCTCTCCAGTCCCCAATGAAGGCAAAACCCTGAGCTCCACACCAGTTTTTCAACCACTCATTGAATTCCCTGGTGAGGAGTGCCCTAGCATCTCCCTTGACATAGACAGGCAGCACTCCGAGAAGGTTAACTGATGCTTACTTGTCTAAGGCCCTTCCCAACTCTCTACAAACCTCTTGCACTGCTCTGATCCCATTCCTAGCCAGGTCATTTGTCCCTAGGTGGACAATGACATCCAGCTCCCTCCCTCGTGCAGCTCCTCCCACGATCCTGAGGATTCGCTTCCTGTTCCTCCAAGCCGTGGCGCCAGGAAGGCACCTTACCTCCCTCTCCCCTTCCTCCCCCATTTCTACCCCCCTAATGATTGAGTCCCCCACCAGGAGTTGTTTCCTTGCCCTGTGGGGTCCCATGCCACCCTCCTGTGGGTCTCCTTTGTGAAGGTTCCCAGCATCCTCCTTGGTCTCCACTGCAGGTGCCTCCATAGAGGAACCACTATCCACCAGAAGAGCGAATGAATTGTGGAGAGGTACAGCTGAAGGGATGAAACTCTGTTCCACCACCCTCTCCCTCCCTGAGCCCACCCTGGTCCAGCCTCTCCTCTTTCTTGGCAACCTCTGAGGTAGAGGCATTGGCCCTGGTGGTCCCTGGGTGGGGGAGGAGGTTTCACGAATCCTAGCCAGGTCAGCCTGGAGACGGGCAACCTCCTCTCTCAGACCAGAGAGGTGCCTGCAAATAGGGCAGCATCGCATCCTCCAGAATGTCTCCCGGAACACTGCTGCCCCACGGCAATTGCACTGCACCACTCCTAACATGTCTTATTTTGTGTCCCCTCTACTGTTTCTCTGGATGCTTACTCTCTCCTCTCCTTACAACTCTCACCCTTCCTGTTCTGGGACAGCAACTTCCTGTCTTCTTCAGTAGCCTCCTTCTTCCTTGCTCAATATCAGACCACCAGCAGCTGGGGGGAGTGAGCTACTTTTTCCTTTAGGGTTGACAAAACCAATGTTTCTCTATGATCCTTTCCTTCCTACTGCCAAACAGGAAGTTCCTGTTGACAGTCAAATCCAGTGGCTATAAAAGTAGAACTGGCTTTGGGTGGGATGGAGGGCAATTAGTAAGAAGAAAGGCTAGCAACAGGAAGTTGTAATTTGACTCACTTGCTTTTATGGTGTCTAAACCACACCCTCAATTAAGCTCTCTTTCCTCCTACTGGTTTAGCAAAGTCAGCTGATACAGAACCCTTCCCAGCACAGAACACACACTGACTTTCTTTCTTTTCTTTCTTTTTTTAACCCTAAATAAGACCCCTTCTATTTCTAATAAAGTTATCTGTCTACTTAATCTTAACAGACAACGACTCCTGCTGAGATATACTGTAAGTTTTAAATTAATAAGAAAATGTAGCTTCTTTTAGTTAGCTGCTTTCTGCTCTACAAACAAGGCTAGCAACAGGAAGTTGTAATTTGACTCACCTGCTTTTATAGTGTCTAAGCCACACCCCAATTAAGCTCTCTTTCCTCCTACTGGTTTAGCAAAGTCAGCTGATACAGTAACCTTCCTAGCACAGAACACACACTGACTTTCTTTCTTTTCTTTCTTTTTTAACCCTAAATAAGACCCTTCTACTTCTAATAAAGATATCTGTCTACTTAATCTTAACAGACAATGACTCCTGCTGAGATGTAAGTTTTAAATTAATAAGAAAATGTAGCTTCTTTTAGTTAGCTGCTTTCTGCTCTACAAGCAAGGATAGCATCTCCCTCATACAGTGCTAAATAGATTCTATAAATTGAGCCACAGCAAAGCTATATTAAATAAATACAGAAGATTTTTTTTTCTGGTTGTAGAATGCTGAAGCCTAATCAACAGCTGTTTACAGTGCTCTGCCAGCTATTCACCCACTTTGGTACAAGAATAAATAAGCAGATAGTGTGATGAATAATTGCATTTTAGTAAAATGTTGTTAAAGTGTTTAATGGTCAGAATTTGTACTGTAGGTACTGTACACTATTTTTGAAATCACATATTTAAACATTAAATCTGGGGGTTATTGGTGTTGGCAGTATAATCTAGAGGTTAGAGTAGCAAACTGTGAATGAGCTGATGACATCTAGCAGACCTGGGTTTTATTCCCACGACCTCCACTTGTATACTGTGTGATTCTGAACAAGTCACTTAACCTCCTCAGTGCTCCTGGGTTGTACCTAAAAATAGGCACGTGTGCCTAGTGGGCCTTACGCAGTTTCCCAAAAATTTTAAAAAAATACCAATATAGTTTTACTGCATTTTACAGTAGTCAGGGTATTCTATAATTTACCTTTGTTTTACTCTGGCTGCAATGATTTTATTTAGTTAAAGATAAATATTCAGATACATTTTGTGTTTTATAAGCTTATTTTTAGACTTTAGTCAGGTTTTTATTGTAGTCTTTACATGTGAGCATCTAGCGGGTAGTTGCTAAGAGTGAGGTCGCCATTAGCAACTAGCTTATTCAAGTTTAAAATCATCAGGGCCATCCAAAAATCCTCAGTTGTTTGAATCAAAACTAGTCTGAATGAAAGTATGCTCACAAGGAAAAACTTGCCCTGCCACTTACAGAAAGGCTTCATAGTTAGCACCCCATTTAAGTGAATGGGATAATTTTCACCCTTTCTTTCAACTTTTGTTTCAGTCTGTGTGGCAGCAAAAAGTTTTCTAATAGACTGCTTCAACATAAAACAAATGTTAAGTGTTCAAGTGTAGTTATGCTTGGCCAGAGGATTTTGAAACCAAACAAGACAAGGATTCAAAAGAAATCAGTGTCACATAAAACCCTTGCCCTACCTTGCACTGCATTGTTTCGGCCAAGCCCAAGTCTGCATGCAAAATTGTCAATATATTTGAGAGTATTTTATTAAAAATGTTAATACTTTTTACACAGTTCAATATAAAAGCTCAAGAATTGCAAGAAATTGCGGAACATGTCAATTTCTGCGGAGAATGATGAAAATTGCGGATTCCACAAAAAAATTCCAGGCACAATTTTCCAGTGGCCCTGCTAATGACAGCAAGCAACACTTGGCATTGACAAATGCTTGTTTGGCATTCTTCTTGTGGTTCATCCTGGTATTGGGTTTCAGGCTGCAGCAGTGCTTTTTTTTTGTTTGTGGGTTTTGGCAATAGGCAGCCTTTGTATAACACAACGTTCAGGACTGCATGTATGTGTAGCCTTTTCTTTGCACATGCCTGCCAGGGTACATGGCAGGGCACACACAGGTTTAATGTATGAAAGCCTAACTGCACCTACAGCTGTGAATGCATGAAGTGCCATGATGTCATCTGAGGCAAGGGGTGATCTTACCCCTTCATTCCAAGGCCAGTGCCAATACCCTCCAGCTGCAGTAGTCAGGTTGCAGTCTCAGTAAGGTTATAGGCTGATATGGAAATTGTGGTGGGGGGCATGTTAGGTGGGTACATGTAGCTGTCCTGTCCCCTACCATAAAGAGAGAGAGGGAGAGGGAGAGAACTTTTTATTTTAAGCAGAATTATTAGTCGGATCTGAACCTGTAGCAAGTCAAAACTATCAGCTTATTTATTTTTTATTTAATTCACAGTGAGTCAGGTTTCTAAAATGTATTGATTGAAGTTGTAATATCTGAATAAAATTCAGAACAAAAATGTTAGGAGCTTATTCCGAAGGTAGGAGGAGAGGGTAGTGTAATTCCTGCCCCCAATGCTAGCATGTTTTAGTGAAATAATCCAATATCAGTTGCAGATAAAATGCTTAAGGGCATTTTGAAATTGGCTCAGCTGTGTTCCTTCACTACAGAAGAGATCCAGAAACAAATGATTTGAAACCTTTTATTGGACCAACATGGATGTTACACAAAAAAAAAAAGTGCTCTAGTTTTCGAACCAACCAGGTCCTTTTTCAGCAGCTTTATGGCAGTTATTTTGAAAATCCCATACTATTAAGACTAGATAATGTTGAAAAAACAGAAATAATTCTCATTGGTTTATCGGTTTATTGGTTAAAAGGACCAATACAGTACCTACAACATTTTTTTTCACTACAGATGGTCATTTATTTAATTACTTTTTTAGTGGTGCTGCAGAATGAATCAGTGAGGAAGTGTGCCCTGGAAAGTTTAAAATGTATTTGGTGTGTATTTCTCTCTTGTCATCATCACCAAGTTAATAAGTTATTGCGTCTCTTTACCTTGTATCTTGTGATAAGTTGTGTTGAAAATCACACTGTGGGAAGGCAAAAGTGAAACTGGGAGGTAGTGTCATTGAACGGGCAGCACATGTGGTGGTGGTGGTGGTGGTGAGTGACATAGTCACTGTGTGGATACATGGGAGATGATGTAATCTCTATGGGAATAACAAAGTTATTCTCATAGTGATTATGCCATCACTCATTTATCCAGACAGTGACTCAGATAACTAGAGTTATCTGCTACTTTGTATCCTGACACCTGTTGCACAAACATGATAGCATTAGGGATTGCTGTAATACTAAACAGGGATGAGTGCCTGCAGCTGTATTGTGTGAACACGGGGAGTCTACAATAGACATGATCATCCCATTTTTATGGAGGGGGAGGTTGTGGCTTGTACATTAAAGGGGATCAGTCAGCACAAAGAACCTCATACTCAGGTGTGGGGCTGGTCCCATTGTGCACTTTTATTATGTGCAAAAACATTTTGGTTTACTTACTGTTTATTGTAGCATAGTAGACTGTATCAAACTACTGTCATTTTGTTTAGTTCTAGGTTGGCATTTTCTGTTTCTACAAATTCCAGAATCCCTTTCAGCTGGCATAGTAGAGAACAGACAGAACACCAGGAGGAAGGAGCTACTGGTATAACTAAAACTTCTCTACTGGGACTAAGAACTAGAAATCTTGCACTAGGACCTTCAATTTAGGGTAAAAAAGATGAGTTGGTGTGTTTGCCAGAGAGAGGTAGTTGAAGTAAATTGTTATCTGTTATCTGTGTACTTATCTAGGTGCTTGTCACAGGTGTAAGAAGGGAATTGTTATCTGTGAAACTAAGTGTAGAAAGATTTGCAAAGTAGGGGGAGTTGCTTCGCTAGAAGGAGCCAGGTTAAAACCAGATTTAAACACTGCCCTAGATAGCTTCTACCAGAGAACAGCCAGAACACCAGAAGGAAGGAGCTACTGGTATAATTAAAACTTCTCTACTGGGACTATATTGCCCTCCTTCCCTTCCCCCACCCTAAACCAGTTCTACTTTTATAGGCACAGGATTTAACTGACAACAGGAACTTCCTGTTTGGGAGCAGGAAGTGAGTGATCACAGAGCCACCAAAGACTCCACCATCCTAGAAGGGCAAGAGTAGCTCTCCGTCCCCCCCTAGCTGCTGGAGGTCTGACTCTGAGCAAGTAAGGAGACTACTGAGAAATATAGGAACTTCTTGTCTTAGAACAGGAAGATCAGGAGCTAAAAGGGCACAGAGGCAGTAAGCAAGTAGGGGAAGAAAAAAGAAAATAAACAGACAGAGGAAAGAGTAAGTATTCCAAACAAAAGCTAGGGGGCCAGAAAAAAGACATGATGGGAGTGGTGCAGAGCAGTGGCTGTGGCGCAACAGTCTTCCGGGAGACGTTCTGGAGGATGCAGTGTTGTCCCATCTGCAGGCATTTCTCTGGGCTGAGGAAGGAGGTTACTCATCTCCAGGCTGAGTTGGCCAGGATTTGTTGGACCTCCTCTCCCACCCAGGGACCACCAGCGTCACTGCCGTTGCCTCAGAGGTTGCCAAGAAAGAGGAATGGTTGGACCACAGTGGGCTCAGGGAAGGTGAGGGTGGTGGAACAGAGGAGCATCCCTCCAGTTGTACCTCTCCACAATTTCTATGCTGTTCTGGAAAAGTGTGGTTCCTCTATGGAGGCACCCACAGTGGAGACCAAGGAGGATGCTGGGAACCTCCACAAAGGAGACCCACAGGAGGGTGGCATGGGATACCACAGAGGAAGGAAACAACTCCTGGTGGGGGACCCCATTTTTAGGAAGGTAGAACTGGGGGAGGAAGGGGAGAGGGAGGTAAGGTGCCTGCCTGGTGCCATGGCTTGGAGGGACAGGGAGCGAATCCTCAGGATCACAGGAGCAGCTGCACAGGGGAGGGAGCTGGATGTTACTGATCACCTAGGGACAAATGACCTGGCTAAGAAAGGGATCAGAGCAGTGCAAGAAGCATTTGTGGAGATGGGGAGGGGCCTTAGACAAATAGCACACACGGTAAGCTTCTTGGAGGTGCTGCCTGTCTATGGCATGGATGAGGCTAGGGTGCTCCTCACCATGGGATTAAATCAGTGGTTGAAAAACTGGTGCAGAGCTCAGGGATTTGGCTTCATTGGGGACTGGGGGTTCACCTGGATGGATGCAGGCCTATACTGGCATGATGGTCTGCATCTGTCCAGGAGGGGAACCAGGATCCTAGGTGATAGGTTTAAATACTTCACTGGCAAGCATTTAAACTAGGCAAGGGGGGAGGCATTGGAAAGGAGCAGGGAAATCCTAACCCCCCCAAAAAAATCAGGGTACTAAGTGAGGTAGATACCAACATAGAGATGCCAATAGAGAGAAGCGCAAGGGTAAATGGAGAAAGTGACAAATGCAATAAGGACAGGGATGGGACAAAAAGGGGTAAGACCATCAAGAAATGGAGGGTAATGAGTACCAACACCTGTAGCCTGGGCAACAAGCTCCTTGAACTGATGGCCTTGATGGAAGAGGGATGCCTGGATATCGTAGCAGTCACAGAAACATGGTACACAGAGAACCATGACTGAGATGTTAACATACCAGGGTACACAACCTACAGGAGAGACAAGGAGGGCAGAAGAGGGGGAGTAGCTCTCTATGTAAGGTAAGGGATAAAAGCAACTGAACAAAAGAGTAAACAGGGAGGAGAGGAGGCACTGTGGGTCACCTTAGAGACTGGAAATGGCACCACAATCCGGACAGGGGTTGTATACAGACCCCCATGTCAGGGGGAGGGAATGGACAAGGATATGATAGAAGGCATACTTACGATGGCAGAGAAAGGGGAGATACTGTTGATGGGGGACCTTAATATGCCAGATGTTAACTGAAGCACCTTTGCTGCAGCCACATCCAAAAGCAGGGCCATTCTTGATGCCCTTCAGGTGGCATGCCTCAGACAGCTAGTTTTGGAGCCTACTCGTGAGGGAGCAATCTTAGACCTCGTACTCTCAAATGGAACAGTGAGAGGATCTCAGATCTAGAAGTGGGTAGCCATTTGGGAACAAGTGACCACCAAACAGTGTGGTTCAAGCCATACAAAAGTGAGGGTTCTGGACTTCAGGAGGGCTGACTTTGGCAAGATGGGAGAGTGCCTTAGAAAAGCACTAGCAAACAGGCTAGAAGGAGGGGTGGAGCAACAATGGGAAAATATCAAAACTGCCATCACAGAGGCAACAAGCCTTTGTGTGAAGCAAATAAACAAATCAAAACAAAAGAAAAGCCATTATGGTTCTCAAAAGAAGTGGCAGTGAAGGTTAGGGAGAAAAAGATAGCATTTAGGAAGTATAAGGAAACACAGAAGGAGCAGGACAGAGAACTGTACCAGTTAAGGCAGAAGGAAGCAGGGAGGGTAGTCAGAATAGCAAAGGCACAAACTGAGGAAAAGATAGCCAACTCGGTTAAGAAGGGGGATAAAACCTTTTATAGGTATATCAGGGAGCATAGAAAGACAAAGGGTGGGATAATGAGGCTGAATAGAATGGATGGTGAGTGGGCAGAGAGTGACAGTGAAAAAGCAGGGATACTGAATGAATACTTCTGTTCAGTATTCACAAAAGAGGAAGTGGGGGAGGTGCCTAATCCAATTAACAGAAGCACTCTGAAGAGGGGGGTCGATCCCAGTTCTTTCACAGAAGAAAGGGTTCTGAAAGAACTCCTAAAACTGAAGGTGGACAAAGCAATGGGCCAGAAAGAATTCACCCCAGAATTCTAAAAGAATTAAGCAGATAACTAGTGACACCACTGACTACCCTTTATAATAAATCATGGGAGGATGATGTGGTACCTGAGGACTGGAAGAAGGCTGATGTGATTCCCCTTCACAAAAGTGGGAGCAAGACAGAGGCAGGAAACTACAGACCTGTCAGTTTGACCTCAGTGGTAGGGGAAAGTAATGGAATCACTTCTGAAGGAAAGAACTGTTGAGTACCTAGAGGCCAGTGAGGCACAGGACCCAAGGCAGCATGGGTTCACAGTGGGAAGGGTCATGTCAGATGAATCTAATTGATTTCTTTGACTGGGTGACCAAAGTAGTAGACCAGGGAGGGGCTGTTGACATGGCCTACCTAGACTTTAGCAAGGCATTTGACACAGTCCCACACAAAAGATTAGTAGTCAAATTAACCAGCCTTGGAGTGGGTCCCAGGGTGGTAGCCTGGGTAAAACATTGGCTGAACAACAGGACACAGAAGGTAATTGTAAATGGAGTCCACTCTGAAGAAAGAGGGGTTACTAGTGGGGCACCGCTGAGGTTCAGTACTGGGTCCAGTCCTTTTAATGTCTTTATAATGACATTGCAGAGGGACTGGAAGGAAAGTATGCCTTTTGCAGATGACACAAAGATCTGCAACAGGGGTGATACACAGGAGGTGTGGAAAGGATGAGAAGGCACTTGGCAGGTTGGAGAAATGGTCAAGTATGGCAGCTTGGATTCAATGCAAAGAAGTGCAAAGTAATGCACCTGGGAAACAAAAACCCAGGGGAAGATTACACAATGGGGGGGAGGTAGTAACAACAACAAAAATGGAAAGGGACCTGGGGGTAATCATATTAGATGACCTTAAGGTTGGCAAGCAATGTGAGAAAGCAGTAGGGAGGGCTGGGGGGATACTGGGATGTATAGGGAGAAGCATCACCAGCAGAAAACAGGAAGTTGTCATCCCCCTGTAGACAGTTGGTGAGATCCCATCTGGAGTACTGCATCCAGTTCTGGAGAACCCATTTCCACAAGCACATAGACAGGATGGAGGCAGTTCAGAGGAGGGCATCTAAAATGGTGCAGGGTCTGCAAGAGAAGCCATACGAGGAGAGGCTAAAGGAGCTTAATATATATACCCTTGAGGAAAGGAGGGAGGTGGGGATATGATAGAAATGTTTAAGTACCTCAGTGGAATCAATAAAGTCTAAGAGGGTAGCATCTTTCAGAAAAAGAGCTGTGTAAGAACAAGGGGACATAATTTGAAGATAGAGGGGGAACGGCTCAAGGGCAATGTGAGGAAGTATTTTTTCACAGGTGGACGCATGGAACTGCCTTCCTGAGGAGGTTGTGGGGTCTAAAACTGTGGGAGAATTCAAGAATGCATGGGGCAGACATAAGGCAATTTTTGTGGGGGGTTAGGAAGAAATAGGCTGTTTGTTAAATAGGATCTGCAGCTTATCCTCTAGGTAGGGAAATGGGCAGACTAGGTGGGCCAAGCGGTCCTTATCTGCCATCAAAGTCTATGTTTCTATGTTTCCATGGCAGGAGAACAGCAGGCAGCAGTAGGAGATTCAAAAGCCTGTAGTGCATGTTAGCTCTTTTGTTTAATCTCCACTTAGATCATTTCCAGTTCTGTTTTACTCCAGTTGCTAATTACAGCCCTCTGGGCTTGTACGTGGCCCAGGGAGGATGGCAGCACCAGCAAACAAAATATCATAAGGAAACTTATGTAAACTATAACACAATGCAGGCTAATGAATCTCCCACTGCTGCATACTGTTCTGAGGCCAGCTGCAGGAGATTCTGGGATTTGTAATTAGACATCAGCCTAGAAGTAAACAATTAGTCTGATACAATCTACTGTGCTGCAATAAGCAGTAAGCAGTAAACTAAAATGTTTTTGCACACAGAGTACACATTGTGGCCAGCTACCACACATTTTACAGTGTGGTCCTTGTCTCCCACCTGCTGGAATTTACTCTGGGTCTCTCTAAATTGCAATTACAAATTGCAGATCTTCTCCAACCCACAGAATCAGTTCCACTCCACATGACGACTCGCACAGTCCACTTCTCACACTTCCTTGGCTGGCCACCATCTGAACTGATTTACCCAGATCTCATTGTTTGTGTGCTCAAAGTGTGTGAATTTTTTTCAGCTGTTGTCCTGACAAAGAGACAAGAGGGGGACTGTGTCAGTTGCTGTGGGTGGGGTTCTGAGTGGTTATTTGCCACTGGACATCACCATTTTGCCACATGCAGCTGAATAGGTTGACCTTGGTTCTTACTTAGCTTAACCTGCTTTTCACCATACCCCCATTTTAGTTCAATTCTTGCAAAATGTTTTTGAAAATACAAAAGTTTACTGTCCCCAGGCTGAACTGTATCAATAGTCTATCACTATGATGGCATTTAGCATGCTGGGGAACAGCTTCTTGGCCTGCTACAAGTCACCAAAATGCACCATTTGACCTCCATTTTTCAAAATTGTCCTGGGGGAGCATGCCCCCGGACACCCCTAGAGTGGTTTGGATTTTGTGCCGCTCCACATTTTGTGGTTGCATGACACCCCTGCTTGGAGAAATCTGATAAAGCAGTGTCCATTACTTTGTCTTGCACATCTGTAAATGGGCTACTTGGTGAATAAGGCCCTCAAACAATAATCCTAACAAGATCATAAATTGTACTTCTATTCCCCCTGATAGGCATTCTAAATTTATGAGTAACACTTTAAAGTTCTACATGTTACACATATAGTGATTTAATGGCACTAATGAGTTCATAATCAAAATTATTTATCCATTATGATATGCCTTCAGACAGAATTACATCAAATGGGGCAAAAAATAAAAATACTTGTCTCTCATATCCCTACTGATTAACTTGTCCAAACAATAATATGGAAAACATGATGTCCTGCTTCATTACTCTAATAAAGGTAATAAATTAAATTAGTGCACCAGACATGCCCTTTAGAGACGATATATTTTAACATAAACTTGTAGATAATTCACTCATGAGAAATGATTCCTTAATCTTGATAGAAAGCTAGCATTTCAAAATATGAAAGGACTATTTTAATTTCCACTGACTTTTGTTGCATAACTACACTAATGCATAATATCCTGATAAAGGATCAGCCCAGGTCAAGCAGACAAGCAAGCTATGAAAAATAAAAATGGATGCTGCTAATGCTTCCGAACACATCATCAGATCAAAAATCATCCATTCTTCTGATTAAGGTTTCCACAGCGCAACACAAGGAATAATAAATATTCCATTACTGAACATTATTTACACATACTGTATGCACACATACAGTATGTAGGGGATGAGTTATGGGCTACAGTGAAAAAACATATTTAGAAAATGGAGTCTTGTAAAACCCTTTTCTTGAATAGCCAAAACTGTGTCACACAGGGGATAAGTAAGGAATAACACAAGGAGTGTGTTGTTGTACTTCAATATATGGATGCCTCAGGTACGGTGTGAGGCATGAGGCATAGCTGAGTGTCTTCAGCCACCTGAGAGGTGTGTATCTCAGGTATGACTGCATACCACAGAGTGTGGTATCCCAATTATAAAATGGTAGAAAGGATAAATAAACATAAAAGCATACAAAAGAAATGCTAACACTGATGTTGCAAAAGATATACCATGGTTGTTATATACCTTAACCCACGCCTTGTCATCTGTTATGCCTTATTTATTCCCACACATGAGGAGATCTCCTGCTAGCTGAACTAGAGGGAGCTGCTCCTTTAACTTGGTGGTAGAATCTTGGATTTGGGAAGCCAGAGGGTTACAATTTCAAATTCTGAGTCCCCTGGTTGAAAATATGGGACTGCAGCACTAGGAACTGCTCAGCTCGTGACAACAGTAGTAGAGCTATCACACACCCATAACTCACCAGTGGAGTAGCCGTGAGTCAGTTATGAAGGTCCTCCCAATAAGGATATGCAGTTGGACTGGTTTAAATAACTGGTTTATTCTGATGAGCCATGTTTGATCTCTGTGACCTCATGAGTGGTGGAGCAAAGTAGAGTCATGAGTGAAGCTGCAGAGGGCAAACCCAGTGAGTCCGAATAAATTCCTTATTTAAACCAGCCACATTGCATGTTCACTTCATCACACAGGAGGCTGGCTGACAGATCTTAAATTGGAACTGTGAGGATAAATCATTTATTCCTATTTTCAAAAACACAACTGAGTAAATAAAGCATGTATGTGTCTTTTACAGCCACACTCCAGTTGTACCCCACTGTAGCTCAATATGTATGCCTTTATTGACTGTGCTCTTCCTAAGTAATGCTTTATTGCTAGTGCTCTTCCTAAGTAATGCTTTGTTGCCAGTGCTCTTCCTAGCTAATTCTTTATTGCCAGTGCTCTTCCTAGGTAGTGCTATATTGCCAGTGCTCTTCCTAGGTAGTGCTATATTGCCAGTGCTCTTCATAGCTAATGCTTTATTGCCAGTACTCTTCCTAAGTAATGCTTTATTGCCTGTGCTCTTCCTAGGTAATGCTTTATTGCCTGTGCTCTTCCTAGGTAATGCTTTATTGCCAGTGCTCTTCCTAGGTAATGCTTTATTGCCAGTGCTCTTCCTAAGTAATGCTTTATTGCCTGTGCTCTTCCTAGCTAATGCTTTATTGCCAGTACCCTTCCTGGGTAAACTTTTCCTCATTGCTTTTGTGCTGAGGTACTTTCTCTTTTAGGTCCTTTTTTAACACTACAGCATGGTAACTTAAAATGGTTTAAAAAATTGATTAATTACTGTGCTGTAGTGTCCACACTAGCACCAGCGTGTTGTAAACCATTCTTAAAGACAGTTTATAACATCCGCAATATTGCCTCCAGTTCGATTTAACTCCGAACCAGTTCCCATGTACTCACATGAAGGAGAACCATATCTTTGCATCTGCACTGCAAGTAAGTCCAATTTACCGGTAACATTTTTAAAACTGTGTTTAAGCCTACGTCTTATTAAGGTTTAAGCATATTTTTTTAAAATGTATTGCAATCTGTGATAGGTGTGGATGCAAATTGTGCTATGGTGATTTAAAATGGTTTAAGCTCCTTAAACCATTTTAAATACCATAGTGTGAACATGGCCATAGATTGCTTTCCTAAATTGGTTTCCCCAGACCCAAACCCACAAGACCATCACAGGGCTGGTTCCTCCTTCTCCTGGGCTGACATACAGATGAGGCACACTGATGAGTTTTCAGATGGATGAAACACATATTTTTTTTTGATTGAAAACTTTGGAGAATTACCTTTAAGCACAGGTGCTCATTTACACAAGTTCCAAGTAAAAGACATAGTCACAAAAAAACAATACAAATACAATAAACAGTTCCAGAGGAAATGCAGTCAAGTCAGACTCAAATCACTTAAGGCAAAACATTTACATAGTTTTGAACAAAAAAATCCACACAGATCCTTGTATAAAACTTCACGGGTAATGTACAAAGAGAAACAAAATAAACTGTTTAATAGTTATAACCGCATTGGACTGCAAAGGCAGACCGCACAGATCTCTTAAACTAATTAAACATGGGGAGATTTTGCAATGTATCAGGCAATTCATTTAACCAGTTGGCTGCCCTGACAGTGAATGACCACTTGCCCTGCAAAGTATACCTGAAAGCAGGCTTAAGGGCATTCCTGGCCATGTTCCTGGTGCTGTATTGGTTGGAGATGGTGTGGAAGGAATTTGTTAAAGCAGGGAGTGTTAGGCCTAAGATCACCATTTTAGCTAGCAAACAGGTCTGGAGCTTTATTCTGCTGGGTAAAGGTAGCCAGTTGGTGAGTGCATAAAGGATGCAACTATGAGTGTAGTTATCTGCCCCAAATACAAAATGGCACACCTTATTTCAGATCAGCTTTACTCTGTTTAGCACCATGTCACAGGCAGCTGCGTAGACAGGGATCCCAAAATCTATAAGTGACAGAATGGAGCTGGCCACAGTAATGTGTCTAGCAACCCAATGAGATTATCCATGTTACTATGTAGGGCACCCAGTCTTCTGTTATCTATGACCACTAGATTATAAATATGGGGTGCAAAAGATAAGGTGTCACCCAAAGTTACTCCAACGTATTTGAAGGTCTTCATCCTTTTAAGGTTATATCCTTGATCATTTCTGACATCAAATGGTGAAATTTTCTTTTCTGTGTGAAGCTAGAGAAGACCATGGTCTTTGTTTTTTGTATTTGAGGACTGGTTTGCTGTTGGAGAATCAACTTTCAAGTGACCAAAAGGAACTTTGAAGAGTGGCAGTAAGGTTATCAAAGTCAGGGTTTTTAGAATAGATGACAGCATCATCAGCATAGTTGAGTATGCTGGCTGTCTAACAAGCATCAAGCAGTTGATTTATGAAGAGATCATATAGGAGTGGGCCCAGGATGGAGCACTGGGAGGCACCAATTGATACTCCCTAGTGTTGGAAAAAGAGTTGTCAATCTTCACCTGTTGGGAGTGATTGGTGAGATAACTGTGGAGCCAGTAAACTGTGGTCTGTGACAAACCCAGGCTAAGGAGTTTGCTAAGTAGGAACTTATGGTTGACCAGTTCAAAGGCTTTAGTAAGGTCAATATACAGTATATAGCTTCATCTTGGTCCCCATTGTCAAGGGCCTCATGAATAAAGCTGGTGTATTCCAGCAGTGCCATGGTTGGTGGCCATGATGCTGTATACACAGGAAACTATTGTTCCAGGCACATGACAAGTTGGCCAGAGACTATTCTCTTGATGGCCTTGGACATGGGGTAGAGAATAAAAATGGGTCTGTAATTGGCAAGGCTAGTGCAGTCTCCACTTTTGAAAACTGGCATAACCATTTCAGATCTCCGCATCTGGGAACTGCGAGTAGCACAGGGAAAAGTTAAAAATTCTAGAGATGGGGTGGGAAAGCTCCTGTATTGTCAGGGCAAAAAGTTTCATATCAAGTAAGTCACTACCACACCTAGTTTTGCTAAGTACCCTACTGATGCATTTTGAAGTGTCTTTGACTGAAACAGTCTTAAAGTAGAATTTATGGTACCTTCACTTAGATCCCACCATCTGGGAGGCTTAAAGACCTGGTTCCCTGCTGGGGGTCTGGGCAGGCTCAGTGGGTATGACACAACTCAGGTCAGTAAAAGCTGTGTTACAGTAACTGCCAGTTTCAGTGGGATCAATGACCTCTCAACCCTCCACCATAACTATCTGAGGAGTGGTTTTAATGCCCTTGCCAAGGAGCTCTGAGCCACTGCCCCAGAATCTTTTACCATGCTCCAGTCGCAGATCTGCTGGTCCTTACAGATGTCAGATTTGGCCTTTCTATTTATACTGGTGCACTTATTGCGGGCTTCCTTGTACCTTTGCTGCCGGACAATGTACACTGTTTTCATGGCTAGCACCCACAAATTGTCCCTCTCCCTCATGCAGACAAGGATTTCGGAGGTGATCCATCCAGTAAGTGTTCCTCTTACCTTGCATTTTTTAAAGGGTGCAAATTTATCACAGAGAAGTGTAAACTCGGAGACAAAGAATTCTAGAGCCAAATCAATATTGGGAATGACATCTAAGAAGCTCCAATCAAATTGAGCCAAGTAAGATTTGAATTTGGGTACCTTCATTTTGTTTAGGACTCAGCTGACTGTTATTTGGGGGGGGGGTCTGTTTGACTGCCCACTGACATTGGTACCAGGGAATGTATGGTCCGTTTTGAGCCTCTGCAGCTTGTGAGAGTGGTCATTTGGCCTCATACACTACTGCTTAAAGCAAAACTTGTTTATATTCTTTTGTGGTGATTTGCACATATTTTGAGGGATGCGCTACACTATTGGGTTATATGTAGTTTTGTACTTCTTTGAAACATGGCTTTTATTGCCATTGTCCTTCCCTGATAACTCATGCCACAGAACTTTTGTACTGAGTTTTTTTGTCTTTTAGATTGCTTTTCTATTTTGGCTCACCATGCTTCAAATCCATAAAACCATTACAGAGGGTGGTGGTAAATGGAGTTCAGCCCCAGGAGAGGGGGTTGACCAGTGGGGTGCCACAGGGCTCAGTTCTGGGGCCAGTACTCTTTAATGTCTTTATTAGTGACATTGCGGAGGGGTCAGAAGGGAAGGTAAGCCTCTTTACAGATGACACCAAGATCTGCAATAGGACAGACACTCCAGACAGGGTGGAAAAAATGAGGAGACCTAGGCAAACTGAAGGAGTGGCCAAGAAAGTGGCAGCTTAAACTCAATACAAAAAGTGCAAAGTCATGCACTTGGGCAACAGGAATCCTGGAGGGGAATACAAAGGGGGATACTAACAACAACAAAACTGGAAAGGTACCTGGGTATGACAGACCTTTGAACGAGCCTTACCAGTGCATTCTCCCATGCAAACACACAAGAGAGACATAGGCTAGTAAATGGTGAAGTTTCACATGGGGTGACAGGGTACAGATGAGCACCTTACCAGGGCAAGTAGCTAAACATTTTTTGGTCTGTATTCCTCTACCAGTCATTTGGGGTGGGGGTTAAAAGAGCTGTCTCCCATGTCTACCCGGACTCTGTGCCTTGTGAGAGGAGGCATTTTACCATGCTTGGGCCTGTGGACTTGAAACCTAGTGACTGTAAAAATGTTATTTGGCTGTTGTTTGTTGGGACTTCTGCCCTTGGGCAGTATTTTCCACCAAAGCATTTCTCCTGTGTTAAATTGCTAGTTTTATGTGGGTGGGGGGTTTTGTGGGTGGTGTGGTTTTGTTTTAGAGTAGGTAAAGTTATTGTATTGGGAGTGAGTGAAGGTGTGTGAGCCGGGTCTATGATTGCTTAGTGTGAGTGTGGTGTGTGCATAAGCTGAAGCTGCCACTGCACTTGTTATTATCCAGTGCAGGGCAGGATTTTACTGTGGAAGTGTACTAGCCAGGCTGAGGATGTGTTGGTGCCATGGTCCTGCTTGAATTACTTACACTGCTGCTCAGCTCCATGACCTTCACCCCTTTACTGACCTTCCGGTCTCAGTCACTGCAGTGAGGCACTGCAGAGAGGTCAGGATCACTAGGAAGCATGTGGGTTGTCGAGGACTGAGGGCAGCTGAGGAGGGGGTGGTGAGCAGCATTGAGGTTGTTCGGTACAGGAGATGCCCTGGGTGTAAATGGAGCCTAGGGAGAGGCCAGACACGTTTAGTCTCTGTACCCAGGGTTCCCACCAGATCAAGTGAGCAGGCAGCTAAAGAGTTGGCTGTGTCCTCTAATCCCCTTTGGGCAGTGCTATGCAATGCTAGGTCAATGAGAAACAATAGACTGCTATTGTTGTGGACTTGATTTCCTCTGTTGACCTGACTTGCATTGGGGAGACCTGGCTGGGTGATGATGCTGGCCCAATTTTTGAGGCCTCCATCCCTGCCAGGTACTCCGTTGTGCACTGCCTAAGGAAGGATCGCAGGGGTGGGGGAGTGGCCATTGTTTTTCGATACAGCCTGGGCTTCACAGTGCTCCCAGTTGGTGACACCCAATATTTTGAGTGCATCACCATGCATGGGGGTACAGGTGCAGGTTGCAGGATTCTCCTCATTTACCACCCTACTGGGTTGGAGGGGGGGGAATCCTGCAGGAGGTAGCGGACTTCGTCATTGATCAGATGTTGGAGTCCCCCAGGTGTTTAATCTTGGGGGACTTCAATGCTTGGATCGATGATGAATCCTCTTGTTTTTCGATCACGACCTCTGCCAGTTGATGCAATCTCTGGGCCTGTCACAGGTTGTTGCTTCTGCTACCCACCAACATGGCCGCACACCCAATCTGGTGTTCTGGCTGGGGCTTGAGGTTGATAACCTCAAGATTGATTGGGTCTCTTGGTCTGATCATAGTACCATGGAGTTGTCATTTGGGGCCCCCTCCAGGAGTCCCTCCCCTGTGGAGATGATCAACTATCGCCCTTTGAGGGGTTTGCAAACAAAGGGACTTCTGGCGTTAGGTGACCTATCTAGAGTTGACAAGGCATGTGCAATTGGCTCCAGAGAGGTGGTAGCCACCTATACTAGGGTGGTCACTGAAGCCCTGGATGCCATCGTGCCGGTTTGTATATGACCCAGATCTCCTCACTTGGGATCCCCTTGGTTTTACAGGGATCTCAAAGCAATGAAGATCAAGGGTCGGAAGTTGGAGTGTTGCTGGTGGAAGACCCAGTTGGAGGCCGACAGGCTGGCCTGACGTGCTCACTATGCTGAGTACCAGCGGACAATATCCCGGACGAAGGCAGAATTCCTGTCCAGGGAAATTGCTGTGGGGAAAAACAGACCATCTCAGCTGTTTCGGACTGTAGACAGGTTTTTACATCCTGCCTGTCTGCAGCCTAAGAAAGGTTTTTCATCCACTTTATAAGAAGAGTTAGCTCTGTTTTTCTCCGACAGAGTGTCAGCCACCTGACTGGGTATCCCGCCAGGGAGGCAATTGCCTCACAGAGGTCAGACTAGGAGGTTCAGAGACACTGTGTCTGTATGGGAGGAGTTTAGGCCAGTAGATGTGATCTTAGAGCTGAAGCACACTTTCTGTGAACTGGACCTGGTCCCAACGCGTTTCTTAATGGGATGCGCCAAGGCTGTTGGCCCGGTGTTCACCGGGATTGCCAGCTGTGCGCTGGTGGAGGGGGTTTTCCCAGTTGCCTTGAAAGAAGCACTGGTGAGGCTCCCCTCTTTTAAAAACCTTACCTCAACCCTGATGTTCTAGCAAATTACTGTCCAATCTCCAACCTGCCCTTTTTGAGCAAGGTTGTTGAGAAACTAGTGGCACATCAGCTCAAGGATCACCTTGTGTTCTCGGACATCTATGAGCCATTTCAGTTGGGTTTTCTGGCCAGACACAGCACAGAAATGGCTCTAGTGAGGGTGCATAATTTTAGCTCAGGGCTTGAGATAGAGGAGACAGGTCAGTTCTTGTACTCCTCGATCTCTCTTCAGCCTTTGACACTCTGGACTATGTCATGCTTCTAGACTGGCACTGTGAGTTTTGTGGACTCACCGGTACTGTCATCAGATGGTTTGAGTCTTATCTCTCAGGCAGGGTGCAGCGGGTGGTGATGGGGAATATCTCCTCCTCCCCAATGCCCCCGTCTTGTGGAATGCCACAGGGCTCAATCTTGCCGCCGATGTTTGCAGTGTACATGCTGCCCCTGGCTGAGATCATATGACAATAAAGTGTGGAGTTTCACTGCTATGCAGATGATACCCAACTGTATTTGTCTTTTGCCCCAAGAACATCTGGAGCTGTCAATGTGCTCAATAACTGTTTGGCTAAAATCAATGACTGGATGGCTTCCAGCTGGCTGAGACTCAACCTGGCTAAGACGGAGGTGCCGGTGATCGAGCCTGGTTGGAGGTGTGATGGGCTGCCACCCGAGGCTGATACAGAGCTTGTCCTGGGGTCTACTCCATTGGTGGCTTCTCCAAGGGTGCAAAATCTGGGCATGATCCTGTACAGCAGATTGTCCTTTGAAGATCAGGTGTCATCTGTAGTCAGCAGTTTTTTTATCACTTGTGGAACTTTGCCCAGATTAAGCCCCTCGTTCCCCTCAAGGACCTGCTGATGCTAGTACACGCCTTTACTACCTCTAGGCTTGACTACTGTAACTCTCTGTACTTCAGGGTCATGGGAGGGACCCTCTGCAGACTACAGCTGGTGCAGAATGAGGTGGCTCGGTTACTTACTGACCTTTCAAGGTCCAGCCATGTGACCCCAGTCCTGCGTACCCTGCACTGGCTGCCAGTCAGGTGGAGGGTCCTTTTCAAGGTGGACTTACTCACCTTCAAGGCCCTATATAGACTGGTCCCTGGTTACCTGTCAGAGCTCCTGACACCGGTGACCTCTGCTTCTCTTCAAGGGACCTCCTGAACGTTCTCAAGGTTTGCCTCAAGCCCTCTGGAGACCGTGCCTTTAGTGTCTATGGGTCGATCCTGCAGAACTCGCTTTCACCTGCAGTCTGGGAGGCTCCCTTGATTGAAGTATTTAAGTGTAGGCTGAATGCCCATCTCTTTAGTCTGGCTTTTTATAATATCTGATTTCATCGCTTGTGTTCAGCCGGTTGATTGTGGCAACCTGAAGCTCTTTTTATGATGCTGACTTTTATCCTATATTATATTATTGATGGAAAATCTTTTGTTGCTGTAGTTTTAAATGTTTGCTTGTTTTTATGTCTGTAAGGTGCCCAGAGCCTCTAGGATTGGGTGCCCTGTAAATAAAATTGCCTTGCCTTACCTTTTCCTCCGATAGTAACCATGCAGTCTGCACTGAACTGAGAGTCGCACCCTGCTCACCTCTGTTTGGATGCAACAGCCTTCCAGATTTGCTTACAGGCACCTACATTGAAACACAGTAAGCAGCCCTGGATGAGGATGCTGAATGCTTGCAAAGGGTCAGAGCAGGCTCACAGTGTTTTATGGCCAGGGATCTGACTTCAGTGAGGAATGTCTCCATAGAGATGTAATATGACTGGGGGGGGGGACCCATGAGGCCTTGGGGATACCACCCTCAAAGGATAAGGCTTGTCAAGGGATAGCCTATTCTCCAAGAATATGTGGGGGAATCTTGAGACTAGGGGACCTGCAAGACAGAGGATTGCTCTCGGCCATTAAAGCGGGGGGGGGGGGCATCTCATGAATACTTCAGCAGTGGCATACTGTATGCCCCAGCAAAATTCTGGGCAGGATTCAGGCCCTCCCTACAAATGGCTGATTTATGCTATGATATTTCTCCTTAGATTATTATATCGGGCTAGCAAGCACCCACTGAACTGAGGGGGGCATGTTTTGGGGGGTGGAGGATGGTGCACCCAGTTGTAGGCAATACAAAGTTGTGGGCATACAAATGGGGAATGTGCAATAGAGACACCGCCATATGGTTCAGTCCCTCTAGAGGTACACTACCGGTCAAAAGTTTTAGATCACCCCCGATTTTCCAGTTTTTATTGAAATTTAAGCAATTCAAGTCCAGTGAATAACCTGAAATGGTACAAAGGTAAGCGGTAAACTGCTAGAGGTTAAAAAAAAAGTTTAGGTTAGCAAAAACTGCTGTAGAGAAATTGCAAAGAAAGCCAAAGTGTCAGTGAGTACAGTTTCCTACACCATCAAAAGGCACTTGGAAACTGGAGGAAACTCTGACAGGAAGAGGTCTGGCAGACCCAAAGCCACAACAGAATCAGAAGACAAGTTTCTGAGAGTCAACAGCTTGCATGATAGGCGGCTCACAGGACAACAGCACAGAGTGACTGGCACCCTGAACCAAAAGGGATACCACAGCATTTTGCAGCACCATACAATACCCTCTGGTCTACGCCTAGTTGGTCAGGGGTTTGTCCTACAGCAAGATAATGACCCAAAACATACCTCCAGGCTATGTCAGAACTACCTTCGAGGAAAAGAACAAGACGGTAGGCTTCAAATCATGGAATGGCCAGCACAGTCTCCAGACTTAAACCCCATCGAGCTGGTTTGGGATGAACTGGACAGAAGGGTGAAAGCAAAGCAACCTACAAGTGCAACACATTTGTGGGAACTTCTGCAACAGTGTTGGAAGAACTTCCTGAACAATATTTGATGTCCATTGTAGGAAGAATGCCACTAGTGTGTTCGCAGCTACAGTATATCTGCAAAAGGTGGCTACTTTGATGAGTCAAAAATTTAGATTAAATTTTGTTAAACAAAATGATTCTATGATTTCTTTTTTATCGCCAATTGTTTATTTGTTCTATGCTTTAATTTCAGAGTACATTGAGACATTAACCTGCGTAAATTTCAATAAAAACTGGAAAAATTGGGGTGTTCTAAAACTTTTGACCAGTAGTGTAGCTTAAAGGCATTGCGTGGGCTCAGACCTGATGAACTTTGAGAAGTATATGGTCAGCACACCACTATCTACCATGTACAGTCTGAATCGAAGCATGCCATTTTTTCAGGTGCTGCCAGGTAGCAAAATACACTTGCTAAACCCAGTCTTCAGGCAAAGAACAATGCTTGGTACTGGGGCTGGTACATCCACCATTCCATCTGGCCTACTAGAAGGTCCAGTTCACAGACCTAGCCATAGACCCAAAAGCAGCGCTAGGATGATGCCACTGACCACAACTTCAAGAGAGCAGAACAATACTTATAATACATACATACAATAGTCGGCAAATAAGGACCAACATGGCCCACTTAGTCTGCCCTATGATACCCATTCTCTAATGTGTATCCCATTTCAACCTCTGAAGCTCCTCCTTTCTTACACACCCGGTCTGGTCATGCATTGGTGGTGTTATTTTATGCCCTTATGCATTAGTTTGTTCCATGTGGCAACTTGGGTGTGGTGCCCCCTCCTTCCATCCCCTTTTGTTCTCTTTTATCTTTTCCTCATTCTCTTCCTGAGCCCTATTGTCAAAAGATACTGATGTGGCTGGGATATCTACCATAACATGATACTGGAATTAGATAAATGCACATAATGCTGGGGACTTTAAGCATCGAGGGGAGGCAGAGGGAAGGTTGAAGGATCTGGGAATCCTGATCATTGGTGGGGTTGGGGTGGGAGGGTGAGAACCTAAAGAGAGAAAGGCTACACACAGTAAGAGTCCCAGAAAAGCGCACCGCAGAGATGCTAGTGGAGAGCTATGTCCAGATACAGTGGGCTTGGAGGTAGTTAGTAGGGTTACCTCTCCTCAAGACAGACAGACCTTTGTATCAAGCATAGTGCTTGGGACTTACTTGGTATCTTTCATGTAACTGGTGGAATCAAGCATGTATGTATGGTGTAGAGATGCTTGTCATGGAAATTTATCTCTTAACGAATTGGCTAAGAAGTTGCACCAGTCTGCTGCTAAACAGGATGTTTCATGTTTTTTTTGTCCTTTCCACACAACCCCTATTTTTCTGCTGCATGAGCCTCTCTTCCTCGCACCTTTCTTCCACTCTCTTCTGTCTCTCAGTCTGGGACTCAGCCAAGTGAACAACTGAATTTGACTTCGACATAGAAGTTAAGATGACATTGGCCTTTTCTAAACATGGGTTTTCTGAACCAAAAGGGGAACTCTGATGTCTGAATTTAAGCTGATCTTGTGGAATGTTCAAGGATAAACCAACTGATTAAGCAAAAAAATATCCTTTCCTCCTGAAAATCTTTAAATATTTGACATAAGAAGATGCACCTTCTGGAAACAGAAGTCACTAAATGTAGGAGGGAGTGTGTGCAGGAGGAAATCTCTAGCTTCTATTCCTACAAAAGGTGAGGGATCTCCATTTTGCTCCATAGAAGTGGTCAATTTAGCAGCAAGGTAGGATGGAAAATAAGGAGAGACATTGGGTAATGGCTAGGGGAAAGCTGCAGGTCAGAGACATCTTCATTGTTAATATTTAGCTCCAAATGAGGATGACACAAACTCTTTCACCACCAAAGCACAGTGCATTCAGGATCTTCAGGTCCTTTCTGCGTAACAGTTGTAAGAGGGGACTTTTCTTTTTTTTTTCACTTTCTTTTTGTTCCACCTTACTGAACCCTCAACCCACTCCTTCAGACCATTGATCAGTCCTACAGGTCCCTCCCACAGAATCTGCCCCTAGAGTGCCAGGTGTGCTCCTTTATTCCTCCTACCTTCTCCTACTCCTTGGAGTGCCTGCACAATGGGGTCTGGATAGATAGAGCAGTTGATAGGGAGAAGGGCAGGGGTAAATGGAGAAAAAGACAAAGGCAGTAGGGAAAGGGATGGGGCAAAAAGAAATAAAGCATAACAAAATGGAGGGTAATGAGTACCAATGCCCGTAGTCTAGGTAAAAAGCTCCCTGAAATGGTGGCCTTGATGGAAGAGGGATGCCTGGATCTTGTGGCAGTCACAGAAACATGGTACACAGAGAACCATGACTGGGATGTCAACATACCAGGGTACACAATCTACAGGAGGGACAGGGAGGGAAGAAGAGGAGGAGGAATAGCCCTCTACGTAAGAGGAAGGGATCAAAGCAACAGAACTAAAGGGTAAACAGGGAGGAGAGGAGGCACTGTGGGTCACCATGGAGACTGGAAATGGCTCCACAATCCATGCAGGGGTTGTATACAGACCCCCGCCTCAGTGGGGAGGAAATGGACAAGGAAATGATAGAAGGCATCCTTGGGATGGCAGAGAAAGGGGAGATATTGCTGATGGGGAACCTGAATATGCCAGATGTTGACTGGAGCACCTTTGCTGCAGCCACATCCAAGAGCAGGGCCATTCTCGATGCTATACAGTGGGCATACCTCAGACAGCTAGTTCTTGAACCCACTAGGGAGAGAGCAATCTTGGACCTAGTACTCTCAAATGAGGACGGAGAGAGGATCTCTGATCTTGAAGTGGGTAGCCATCTGGGAACAAGCGACCACCAGTGTGGTTCACGATAAACTTAGCTGTAGAGTCACACCACACAAAAGTGAAAGTATTGGACTTCAGGAGGGCTGATTTTGTCAAAATGGGAGAATGCCTCAGAAAAGCACTAGCAAACAGGCAAGAAGGTGGAGTGAAGCAACAATGGGGAAACATCAAAAATGCCATCACAGAGGCAACAAGCCTTTGTGTGAAGCAAATAAACAAATCAAAATGAAAGAAAAAAACACTATGGTTCTCAAAAGAAATGGTGAGGAAGGTAAAGGAGAAAAAAAATAGCATTCAGGAAGTATAAGGAAACACAGAAGGAGCAGGGCAGAGAACTGTACCAGTTAAAGCAAAAGGAAACCGGTAAGGCAGTCAGAATAGCAAAGGCCCAAACCGAGGAAAAGATAGCCAACTCGGTTAAGAAGGAGGATAAAACCTTTTATAGGTACATTAGGGAGTAAAGAAAGACTAAGGCAGGGATACTGAGGCTGATCAAAGAGGAAGGTGGTTGGGCAGAGAGCAACAGTGAATAAGCAGGGATACTGAATGAATACTTCTGCTCAGTATTCACAATGGAAAAGCAGGGGGAAATACCTATTCCAGTCAATAGAAGCACTCTGGATAGGAGGGTTGATCCCAGTCCTTTCACAGAAAAAAGGGTTCTGAAAGAACTCTTAAAACTGAAGGTGGATAAAGCAATGAGGCCTGATGGGATTCACCCCAGAATTCTAAAAGAACTAAGGGAAGAACTAGTAACACCACTTACTACCCTTTTTAATAAATCATGGGAGGATGGTGTGGTACCTGAGGACTGGAGGAGGGCGGATGTGACTCCTCTTCACAAAAGTGGGAGCAAGACAGAGGCAGGAAACTACAGACCTGTCAGTTTGAACTCAGTGGTAGGGAAATTGATGGAATCACTTCTGAAGGAAAGAATTGTTGAGTACCTAGAGGCCAGTGAGGCACAGGAACCAAGGCAGCATGGATTCACAGCGGGAAGGTCATGTCAGGCAAATCTAATTGATTTCTTTGACTGGGTGACCAAAGCAGTAGACCAGGGAGGGGCTGTGGACATGGCCTACCTAGACTTTAGCAAGGCATTTGACACAGTCCCGCACAAAAGATTAATAAACAAATTAGCCAGCCTGGGAAGGGTCCCAGGGTGGTAGCCTGGGTAAAACACTGGTTGGACAACAGGACATAGCGGGTAATAGTAAATGGAGTCCACAGTGAGGAAAGGAGGGTTACTAGTGGGGTACCACAGGGTTCAGTACTGGGGCCGGTCCTTTCTAATGTCTTTATAAGTGACATTGCAGAGGGACTGGAATGAAAAGTATGTCTCTTTGCAGATGACACAAAGATCTGCAACAGGGTTGATACACAAGGTGGGGTAGAAAGGATGAAAAGGGACTTGGCAAGGTTGGAGGAATGGTCAAATGTATGGCAGCTTAGAGTCAATGCAAAGAAGCGCAAAGTAATGCACCTGGGAAACAAAACCCAGGGGGAAGAGTACACAATGGTGGGTGAGATACTGACAACAACAAAAATGTAAAGGGACCTGGGGGTAGTCATATCAGATGACCTAAAGGTGGGCCAGCAATGTGAGAAGGCAGTAAGGAGGGCTGGGGGGATACTGGGATGCATATGGAGAGGCATCACCAGTAGAAAACAGGAAGTTGTTGGCCCTCTGTACTGAGAGTTGGTAAGACCACATCTGGAGTACTATGTACAGTTCTGGAGACCCCATCTCTGCAAAGACATAGACAGGGTGGAGGCTGTCCAGAGGAGGGCAACCAAAATGATGCAAGGTCTGCACAGAAGACATATGAAGAAAGACCAAAGGAACTAAAGATGTATAGCCTCGAGGAAAGGAAGGAGAAGGGGGACATGATAGAAACTTTCAAATACCTCAAAGGAATCAACAAAGTCCAAGAGGGCAGCATCTTTCAGAAAAAGAGATGTGCAAAAACAAGGAGGCACAATTTGAAGATAATGGGGGATGGCTCAGAGGTAATGTGAGGAAGTATTTCTTCACAGAGAGGGTAGTGGATACATGGAGCAGCCTTCATGAAGAGGTCGTAGAGTCAAAAACCGTGGGGGAATTCAAGAATGCATGAGACAGACATAAGGCAATTCTAGTGGGGGTAGGAGGAAGTAGGCTGTTGGTTAACAAGGATCTGCAGCTTATCCGTTAGGTAGGGAAATGGGCAGACTGGGTGGGCCAAGCGGTCCTTATCTGCCATCAAATTCTCTGTTTCTATGTTTCTATGTCCTGCAGATCCTGAGGTGGATCGGTTGTCATCTTTGCCCGAGGGGGGATTTTCTGTTTTTCTCCCCTTAGTCCCTCCTACCCTCTGAGGACATCAGCATGTAGGACTGACGTCCAGTCATATGGCATGCTAACGCATATCGCCGACAAACGCCCACAACATCCTCACCTCCCCAACTCTTGAAGAGCCGCCTATGCACCAGTGCCCATGCTTCCACCGGCACAGGTGCGTCGGGTCTACGAGACACCCCAGGATCCCACCCTGGAGGAGGAGAGCATCTGTTGGGATGCACAATCCTCCTTCCCCCTTCCAACCCCCGGAGACCCGCGTCCATTCCCAAACCTGGGACGCCTGCATGGTGTGAGGTGTGGCATCCAGCGCCTCAAACCTCAGTGCCAATGGGACGGCTAAGAGGGGACTTTAATCTAGTAAGTTACCCACTGAATTTGATAGACATATTGCCTAAGGAGAAGGATACTCCCACATATCAAAATGTGACACTGGCAATGTCAAAACTATGTACAGCTCTGGTTCGGTAAAATATTTGGAGATTGCAGTATCCCACAGTATGAGACTACCACCAGATCCACACATTTTGGGATGCTGAGCAGGCTAAACTATTTCTTAATCAACTGTAGCATAATTTATGAAATACTGGATGTGTCCATACACCCTATAACAGTCTCAGACTACACTCCAGTTGCCACCAAAACGGTGCTCTCACAAACAGTGGGAAAAGCAACACGGTGGTGGATGAATCCATTTTGTTGCAATCCCCGGAATTTGTGGAGTGGCTAAAGCAAGAGATTGTTGCATTGTTTGAGATAAACACCTCCCCTGCCTCGTCCGAGCACACATAAGGGGTCATATCATGAGTTACTCCTCCCAACTTAATAAGAAAAGAAAAGAACTACAACAATTGAAGGAACAGCTATGAGCGGCTAAGAAGCAGTTATATATGAGCCAGATGTCATTGTCCACCTTGAAACTAATGACCTGGCTAGGGACAAGGCTGGGATAGTGCAGGAGGAGTTCAGGGAGCTGTGGGGGGGGGGGGCTTAGGCAGGTAGCATGCTCAGAGATGTTTTCTGAGGTTCTTCCTGTCTATGAGAGGGGAAGGATAGGGTACTCCGTACCAGGAGCTTCAACTCATGATTGAAGGAGTGGTTCCAAGAAGAGGGGTTTGGCTACATTGGTGACTGGGGTCCCACCTAGAGGGATAAGGGCCTATACAGAGGAGATGGCCTGCATCCATCCAGGAAGGGAACCGTTATCCTCAGTAAATGGTTTAAACATTGCTTTAATGAATATTTAAACTAGCCGGGGGTTGGCGGAAGCAAGCAGGGATTCATAAACTGCCCCCCAACCCGAACAGGCTGAAGTAGTCAATAGAGAGAACCCTAAGGGAGAAAAATCCCTAAGGTTACCTATTAATAAGAAAAATAAAATGGTAGTAATGAAGAGAGATGGGAATGAGAAGAGAGGGAGAAAGGAAAAAGGGAAAGGGGGGTGGACATGCAGGGTAAGAGGCAGTATAGCATAGTGGTTAGAGCACTGAGCTGCAAACCTAGATAACTGGGTTTGAATCTCACAGCCACCACTTGCAAACTGTGTGACTGTGAGCAAGTCATTTAACTTCTCTGTGCTCCCATGATGCACCTAGAAACAAGCCTCGGCTTAGTGTGTCCTTCCTAGCCAAAAATTGTAAAAAAAAAAATATATAAATCTGGAAGGCCATGTGGGCAAATGCTCAAAGTCTGGGAAATAAAATTCTTGACCTAGATGCCATTATGGCAGAGGCTGACCTAGATATTGTCACTATTATTGAGTCATGGTGCACTGAGAACCATGACTGGGATATAACAATACCAGGCTTTGCTCTGTTCAGAAAGGACAGGGTGGGAAAGAAAAAGAAGAGGAGTGATATATGTAAGGGAAAGCATGAAAGTGACAGAGCTACAGGGAATATAGGGAGGAGCGGAGGTACTGTGGGTCACACTAGAGATGCGGAATGGAGCCACTATTTGCACTGGCGTGATCTTCAGACCTCCAGCACAGGGGAGCTGGATGCAGTTCTGGTGGAATCCATCCAAAAAATGGCAAATAAGGGGGAGGTGTTACTGGTGGGGGGGGGGGGCTTCAATCTGCTGGATGTAGAATGGAGCCTCCCAGCTGCAGCTTCAGCTAGGTGAGGGACATCCTAGACTTCCTGCAGGGGGAATTCCTCAGGCAACTAGTAGAGGGAGCTCACTCATGATGGGGCAATACTGGACCTTGCACTCACTAATGGGGACAGTGTTGCAGACGTCATGGTGGAAGGCCACCTGGGGACCAGTAATCACTGTATAGTGTGGTTCAATATTAGAATCATGTCAGAATCAAACCACACAAGGGCGAGGGCCTTGGACTTCAGGATAGCCGATTTTAAAAAGATGGATTAATGACTGAGGGATGCCCTAGCGGTGGAGGGGGGGAGAGACTTGGGTGGAGTGGAGGAACAGAGGGCAAAGCTAAAAGTGGCCATGGTGAAGGCAACAAACCTATGCATCAAGCAAGTGAGCAAAAGCAAGAGGAAGAAGAGACCTCTATGATTCTTAAAAGAGGTGGCTGGGAAGGTTTGGGCAAAAAAGTTATCATTCAGGAGATGTAAGATGACACAGAGAGAGGAGGATAGGGAGGTGTATCAGGAGAAACAGAGGGAGGCTGGGAAATCAGTAAAGAATGTAAAGGTGCAAACAGAGGAGAGACTAGCCCAGGCAATAACGAAAGGGGCCAAGACATTTTTCAGGTACATAAGTGAAAAAGGAAGATCAGTGGAGGGATTGTAAGGTTAAGAAGGGGAAGGGGGACTGGGTGGAGGGGGACCAGGAAAAAGCAAAAATCCTAATCAAATACTTTTGTTCAGTGTTTACAGAGGAAGGGGAAGGCGGGGTGCCACAGAAAAGTAACAGGAGCATTGAAGGAAGGGAGGTGGACACCATTCCATTTTCAGAGGAGAGAGTCCTGAATTAACTCACAAATCTGCAAGTGGACAAGGCAATGGGGCCAGAGGGGGTGTATCCAAGGATATTGAGGGAGCTCAGGGAGGTACTAGCTGCACTTCTGACATTACTGTTCAACCACTCACTGGAGATAGAAATGGTTCCGGAGGACTGGAGGAGGGCAGATGCATAGATACATAGAATTTGATGGCAGATGAGGACCTCCTGGCCCACCTAGTCTACCCATATACCCTACCCTCCAAGTGTCCCTTGTTTACCCTTTCCTCATCATTGCTAGGGTCCTCTTATGTCTATCCCATCCATTTTGTGAATGCCTTCACTGTTTTCATCCTTACCACTTCTGTGGGGAGACTGTTCCATGCATCCACTACCCTTTCCATGAAGAAGCACTTCCTTACTTTCCCCCTGAGTCTACCTCCCTCCAGCCTCATATCATGACCCCTTGTTTTTGACGTCTCTTTTCTTAAAGAGGCCCCCTCCTAGACCCTATTAAAACCTTTGAGGTAAAAGTCTGTATCATATCCCACCTCTCCCTTCTCGTCTCCAGTGAATATATGCCAAGGTCTATTAGCCTCTCCTCATATGTGTTCTCATTATATGCACCATCTTTGCAGCCCTCCTCTGGACTGCCTCCACTTCGTCTATGTCTTTTCTGAGGTGCGGCCTCCAGAACTAAATGCAGTATTCCAGATGAGGTCTCACCAGTATCCTGTAAAATGGCATTATCACTTCCCTATTTCTGCTGGAGATACCCTCCCTACGTACCCCAATTTTCTACTGGCCCTCCTTATCGCTTTCTCACAGTATCTGGCCTCTTTTAGATCATCTGTTATAATTACCCCCAGATCCATTTCTTGCTTGGTGGGTGTCAGCAATTCGCCCCCACTGAATACTTTTTTCCTGGGGTTCCATACCCCAAATGCATAATTTTGCATTAAATGTTGCTGTACCCTTGACCATTCTTCTAGCCTACATAGTTCTCTTTGCATTCTTTCCACCCCCTCTGGAGTACCAACTTTATTGCAGATCTTTGTGCCATCCACAAATAGACACACTTTCCCCTTCAGCCCCTCCACAGTGTCTCTTATGAAGACATTAAAGAGCTCTGGACCCAGCACCGAACCCTGGGGCACCCCACTGCTTACCTCCCTCTCCATGGATTGAGCTCTGTTCACCATGACTGTTTGTGACCTCCCACTCAACCAGTTTCTAACCCAGTTCACCACCCTGTGCCCCACTCCCAGACTGCTCAACTTGTTTACTAGCCTTCTATGTGGAATGATGTCAAAGGCCTTCTAAAATCTAAGCAGGCCACATCAACCCCCCCCCCCCGATCTACCACTCTTGTTGCCCAGTCGAAGAATTATATCAGGTTTTTTTGGCAAGACCAACCTGCCATGAAACCAGATGTAGTCTCACTTCACAAAAGTGGTAGTGGGAGAAGGCTGGCAACTACAGGCCAGTCAGCCTTACTTCCGTGGTGGGGAAATTAATAGAATCAATACCGAAGGAAAGGATTGTGGAATATCTTGACTCCAGTTGCTTACAGGATTTGAGACAGCATGGATTCACAAGGGGGAGGTCATGTCAAATGAATCTGATAGATTCATTTGACTTGATGACCAGCGAGTTGGATCATGGTGTATGTGGCCTACCTAGATTTCAGTAAGGCCTTCAACACCATTCCACATAGGACACTCGTAATCAAGCTGAGCAGCCTAGGAGTGAGTCTAAAGGTGGTAAATTGGGTAAGAAATTGGTAAAGGGATAGGTTACAGAGGGTGGCCGTAAACAGAGTTCACTCCAAAGATGGGAGAGTGACCACCAGGATGCCACAGGGATCAGTACTGGGATGGGTCCTCCTCAAGGCCTTTATTAGTGACATTGCAGAAGGGCTGGATGGGAAGGTCAGCCTTTCTGCTGATGACACTAAAATCTGCAGTAGGGTAGACACTCAAGGAGGGGTGGATAAAATGAGTAGTGATCTGAGAAAGTTAGAGGAGTAGTCAAGTGTATGGCAGCTACCTTCCAATGCAAAAAAGTGCAAAATCATGCACTTAGGGCACAGAAACCCAGGGGTGGGATACAAAATGGGGGAAGTGGCATTGACGACCATTGTGGACCATGGGGTGTTGATGGAGTGCCTGCAGTTCCTCAGTGGACTATCGGGGACACTCCTCAGATGGTTTAGATCATTCCTCACCAGCAGGACTCAGTGAGTAGTGTCGAGGATTCATTCCTTGGCACCTCTCCCCCTGTCATGTGGGGTCTTGCAAGGCTCTGCCTTATCTCCATGTTGTTCGCAGTGTACGTACTGCCGTTGGGGGACATTATTAGGTGGTATGGGCTAAGTTTTCACTGATATGCAGATGACACTCAGCTCTACATGTCCTTTGTACCTGAGCAAGGTGGGGTGATCTTGGTCTTTTACAACTGCCTCACTGAAACCCGGGGCTGGATGAGTGCCAGTTGGTTTTGGCTGGACCCAGACAAAACTGAGGTGTGGGTAGTACAGCCAGGTCACCAAGGCTTGGGGCTTCAGTCTAGGCAACTCTCTGGATTTTGGCTCGGAGACTCCTAGCTGCTTACCTCAAATCAGGTGTGAAATTTGGGCATTGTGTTTGATAGCAGCCTGACACTAAAATTTCAGGTGTTGGCCTTTGTCAAGATCTCATTTTACCATCTGAAGAACATCACACGGTTTAAGAACCTGATTCTACCTGGCGATATGCCAACTCTGGTTCATGCCTTTGTAACCTCACAACTGGATTTCTGTAATGCCCCATACCTAGGGCTACTGGGGTTGATCTCCGGTGACTACAGCTAGTGCAGAATGCCATGGCCAGTCTGGTGGCTGGCCTACCAAGATCTTGCCATGTCAAGCCTGTTCTCTGGTATCTGCACTGGCTGCAGGTAGGTTGGTGAATCACCCTCAAGGTCAGCTTGCTGACCTTTAAGGCCCTACATGGTCAGGGACCCAGTTACCTGCAAGACCTTCTGTGCCCCTACAACCCCCTCCGCCCACTCCATTCCTCCAACAAGGAATTTATAGAGGATCCCAGGAACCATTTAAAGACATATGTGACTGTCTTAAACCCCCCTAATTTCCTTGATTGCCTGGCCACCTGCATTGTACCTGAGTATATTATATCCTGTACATTGGCTCTGGTCCTACTGTGGTTGCCTGCCCGCCTGGGTGTGGCCCTGTGTTAAGTGTGAAAATGTTGTATATACCGGTATATACTGCTTTAAACATTGTCATAGTGATTATGTATTGATCTTATATTTGACTGCTCCACTGTTGTAACCTGAGTTATCTTCTATGTATGTTATGCTTTTTTCTGATCTCAGTATCTGCCCTACTTGCTTCAAATTGTACTCTGTATGCTCTTTTAATTCCTGTACTCTCCTGGGTCATACCTGAAAATAGGCATATGTGTTGTCTAGTGTACTTCCCTGGTTAACAAAAGCTAAATAAAATAAAATCTGGGGCCCTCTCTTTTGCTTTTGCGGCCCCGACCCTGTGGAAATCTCTGCCTCATTAGATTAGAGAGTACCAGACAATTGACATTTTCAAAACTGAGTTATAGACATATTTGTTTGGCCAGGCATCCCAGGAGATATCTGATTAAGACACCAGACCTAATTTTAACTAATTATTGATTGTAGATGTACTACATAGTGATTTAATTTTATGTGTATTTAGGTTTTAATGTATTTTATCTGTAATTGATTGTAAAGAGCTATGATCAACTGGAATAGTGCTAACAAATAAACTTTGATTGATTGAAACAGGAAAGAGACCTGCGGTTAATCATATCTGATGACCTAAAGGTGGCCAGGTAGTGTGATAAAGCAGTTGGAAGAGCTAGTGGGATGCTGGGGTGCATAGGGAGGGGTATCACCAATAGAAAATGGGAGATGGTTTTACCTCTGTACAGATCACTGGTGAAACCTCATCTAGATTACTGTGTCCAGATCTGGAAACCTCATCTTCAGAAGGACATAGACAGTGTGGAGGCAGTCCAGAGGAGGACAGCTAAAATGGTTCAGGGTCCACATAAAAAGCCCTATGAGGAAAGTCTGAAGGACCTCAATATGTACATCCTAGAGGAATGGAGGTAGAGGGGGGAATATGACAGAAACTTCCAAATACCTCATGGGAATAAATAAGGTACAAGAGGAAAGTATTTTTCAGAAACAAAGATGCACAAGAACAAGGGGTCATGCTATGAAGCTGGAGAGGGTAGACTCAGGGAAGATGTGAGGAAGTAGTTCTTCACAGAAAGAGTGGTGGATGCCTGGAACAGCATCCCAGTGAAGATGCTGGAAACAAAAACTGTAGTGGGGTTCAAGAATGCATGGGATAGGCATAAGGGAACCTTAGTGGTAAGGCGGGGGGGGGGAGAGCCAGAGATCAAGTAGGGTATGCAGTAATACAGTAGGCAGAGAAAAATGAGCAGACATGGTGGGTCAATCGATCCTTATCTGCAGTCAAATTCTATGTTTCTGTATGTTCTATATACCTCCCCAGACCCCACTGCTAGTAAGGAATGGGAGGTATTAAATCTCAGATACAAAGTCAATACAATGATACACCAACAGGCAGAAAGAGCACTCTTTTTCACCAACCAGAATTATTGGCAGAGTGAGGAACAGGCCTCAAAAGTACTGGCATACCACCTTAGGAAGAAGGCTAGGGAGACAGATATAGCCTACTTCAAGGACCCTTGAGGAATGTGTTAGTGGCTCACATACAGATCGATTCGATGTTCAGGAGATACTATGAGGATCTCTCTACAACATGCTCCCAATCCCAGCTAGACACTATAGCTAGTTTTGTGGATGCTCAAAGCCTTCTAAAGGTGGCTGACAATCTGAAGAGGGACCTAGATGCCCCAATATCAATGGAAGAGGTCTGTGAAGCCATGTGGGCAACGGCAAGAAGGAAAGCTCCTGGGCCAGACTAGCTTAGCATGGAGTTCTACAACTTCTTTGTGCATTAGTTGGCACCTCAGTTACTGAAGGTCTACCAGCAGGTGGAGAATAGGGGAGCCCTCTCCCTCACAATGAAAGAAGCCACTATCGCCATATTGCTGAAACCTAACAAAGAGGTCTCCCAGTGTGCCAGATATAGGCCCATCTTCCTGCTGAATGCTGACACCAAAATCCTCACTAAAGATATGGCTATGCGGCTGGAGAGTGTTACTTACCCCAATCCACCTGTCCCAGTCGGGTTTAATTAAGGACAGAGAAGGCCTGGATAACATGAGGGTACTGGTACATAAATTCCACACTGCACAACATCAGAAAATAAAAACTGCACCTGTCTCAATAGTCACTGAGAAAGCATTTGACTCAGTAGAATGGGACTACCTCCTGGAGATTCTGAAACAATTTGTGGTGTGGCCAAATTTAATTAACTTTGTTTTAGCTCTTTATGACTCTCCTAAGACCGCTGTCTTTTTAAACTTAATGATTTTTATTATTTTCCAACTTACATATAAAACAAAAAGGAACATACAAGAACATACATACAGAGCATTTCCAATACAGAATACAAGCAGCTTCTGAGCAGCAGAGAAGGAATTATACATATTATCGAAGGTCTTATACCAAATGCATGTCTTATCTAGAGGTTGTGGGCTAGGCTGAAAATCTAAAGGAACAGGAGGTAATACCTCTCATCTCTGCTCTGCTCTGGACACAAAAGGAGAAAAAAAAAAAGAATAAAAACTACTAACATAACCTAAGTCAGGTTTTCTGATTGTTAACCAATGTAAGGAGGCCTATGTATGAGGGGGTGTATCGAATGCTCGGATATTCTGCTCACATGTGAGCTGGGCATGTCTGTGTTTAGTTTCATGTTTTACTTAGAGATGGGAATGAGGGTCAGCATAGCAATAGTATCGATAATAAGGGGAAAACCAAACGAGGCTGTTCCTGGGGTCAGCCTATTCCGGCCCTGGGTTTCAGGTATGCCTGGAAGGGGGCCCAACAGTCGACATACGCATTGGTTTTATTAGAATTATTGTGAATTAGTCTATCATGTGTAGCAAGGAGTGTAAGATCATGGTGCAATTCTCACATGGTAGGAACTTCAATAGTTCTCCACCAGCATAATATTAAACGTTTGGTAGAGATACCAACAAGGGCCAGCCATCTAATTTGAGAGGGTTTACAGTGCAGATCTGAGGGGGGTAGGCCCAAGATCCAGAGAAGGGAAGTTGTATATTTCATCCCAGGATGTCCCTAGCAAACTGGTTCACTGCTTTCCAAAAGGGGGCCAGCACCGAGCATTGCCACACAATGTGGTACTGATCTCCAGGCTGATTCTTGCATCTCCAACACACATTAGTATTTAGGAGATGAGCTTTATATAACATATCTGGGGTTTTATACCAGTGGTGTAGCAGTTTGTTTTGAATAAGCTTTCTTCGAGCGTCTGGATAACACGTACGTGCTAGCTTCCAGATTAAGGCCCTTTGATTATCACTTATTTCCACTTGTAATGCTTTCTCCCATTTAGATTTAGAAGCTCCTGACTGTGAGGGGACACTCTATCTGAGCTCTGCATATATGCTGCCCGCTTGTCCTCTCGGAAGTTTAAGCCAGGTACAGAGCTTCTGAGGACATGCCACTTCAGGGAGGTAGCATTTAAGGAAACCCGTGCTTGCTCCCATTGCGGCCAGTGAAAGGGCTTATTGCCTATCATTAAGTGCTGATTATGAAAGATAGGCATGAAAGAGAGGGGGGGTGGGTTAGCTTGTATCTTTTTTGTGCACCTTACACCAGATCTGGACAGCTGAGGCAATTGTGGGATGGGATCTTAAGGATGTAGGTAGGGGATTGTAGATTAGAAGAGGCAGGTTATGCACCTGGGCTATTGCCTGCTCCATATGTAGCCAGTGCGGAGTGGAGGAGTAGAGGGTGCTGAACCATTTTAGGGATTGTGCTGCCGAGCAGGCCCATGGGTATCCCTCAAGCCACAGGAGTCCCGAACCACCATCTTTCCAGTAGGAGTGGAGCTTCCCCCCTACTGTAACGTGGCTTTTTATTGTCCCAGAGAAAATTTCCTACTACTGTGTCTATTGTACAAAGCCATTTAATAGGAGGGGCTAAGGGGATATGTGAGACAGAGTATAGTAGTTTGGGCGCCACAATCATTTTGATAGTGGCTACTTTCCCGGCTAGGGTGAGGTGCAGCATCTTCCACCTATCTAATTTGGTTTGAAGGTTAGCAACCAGGGGACTGAGATTAATGTCCCAAAGTCTGGATAGCTCAGTGGAGATTTTGATACCTAAGTACACCAAGGAGTCCATGGCCCAGGTAAGTCCATTAGATAAGACTGAATTTGGAGTATATTTAGAACTGAGGGGTAACAGATCTATTTTAGATGTACTCATCTGGAGACCAGACAGCTTCGAGAAATTGGCAAGCAGTGATAGGATAGCTGGAAGAGTTATGCTGACATCTTCAACCAGGATTAGCAAATCATCGGCGTACATGAGCGTGGGGTATGACTGTGGCCCAATGGAGATGCCCCGGATAGTAGGATGTTGCCTAATGGCTACTGCTAGTGGCTCCACTTCTAGTATGAACAGGAGAGGGGAAAGAGGACAGCCTTGGTGGGTGCCCCTGCCAAGTTGGAAGGGGTTAGAAAGAAATAACCATATTGGTCCAGACTCTGGCCAGGGATTGCTGATATAAGGCTGAAACCCATTGCCTGAAGGCAGGGCCAAAGCCGAATCGCCATAGAACACCCTCTAGAAAGTCCCATTCGAGGGAATCAAAGGCTTTCTCAAAATCTACTGCAATGACAGCCAGCGGGGAAGGTAGTGATTTGGCCTGATATATGATATTAATCAATGATCTAATGTGTTCCCAGCTTAGACATCCCGGCACAAAACCCACTTGCGAGGGGTGCTTGAGTGCTGATAAAAGGGGCTAACCCTTGTAGCCAGTATCTTGGCAAAGATTTTGCTATTAGTATTAATCAAGGAGATAGGGCGATAACTGGATGGTAGAGTAGAGTCTTTACCCTTCTTTTGGAAAACCATGATGATTGCTTCAAGGAGAGTAGAGGGGAAGATGCCATTGTGCAAGGCTTTGTTGAACACCTGAGAGATAGAGAAGACGGGATATGTGAGGAGCAAGCAGTTGCCATATTTCGGCCGGGTAGCCGTCTCCTTCAAGAGACTTGCCAGTATTAAGGGCATTGACAGCCATTGTGATCTCTGACACACAAGAATCTGTATTATTATTATTTACCCTACACACCAAGAGTGTTTAGGCAACATCTGGAACAGGTATTTAGCCAGACAATGCTTCTCCAGGTCAAGGCCCTCTGTGTCCCATCCCATGTTTGCTTGGATATGGTGCATGACCTTCATAAATGATTGGTCATCAGGTAGGGACCTGGGGGGATTCCCTGGGGTCAGGAGAAGGAAGACCTCTGGGCAAAGAGGACCTAGAAGAGGAGGAAAAGGTATGGACTGACTCTTCTGAAGAAGATGACTGGGACCACGAATAACATTGCCGATGTCGGTGTTGTTCAGTGGACTTGGAAGAGGAGCTGCGACTTCTGTGTCTATGACCCAAGAGGCCCCTATTCCCATCTTCCAGAGGAAGGGGTAGCTGCTTTCAGGAGGGTAGTGCACTCCTTGGGTGCAGACTCCTCCACTAGGGTGGCAGGCTTTGGTGGGAGGAGATCACCCTTGATGATGTCCCACAAAGAGGAAAAAAAAAGTCCTTGGCATCTGACAGCAGGATTTGGGGTTCCTGAGGGACATCCAGTGTCGGGAGGTTTGCCGAACCTGGTGTCTGGCCCAGAAGTGGCATCAGAGCCTAAACAGTAGTCTGATGTCATCACTAGTGGGGGAGGTCAAGCCAGATGACGGGGCACCTGATGTCAGTCTTCATCCCAAGTGTTCTTCGACTGGTGGCAGGTGCGAGGCTGGTGACGCTTGGGTGGAGGTCATGGGAAATGAAGCTGGGATGCCAGTTTTGAAATGACCTGGGTGGACAGACTCTGGTCCAAGACGTCAGCCAAAGTCTGCTGATCTGACATCCGCTTAGGAGACAAACGTCCCATGGGAGGGCTGAGAAGCAGCCCTCCCAGAGGAGGAGTACTCTGAGCCTTGACATTGGTCCAGTGAGCCAGCATTGGTAGTAGTGGTTGACTTAGATGATCACTTCTCTGGTCCAACGAGAGTAGGCCTGTCACCTGAGGAGGAACTGGTGGCATCACCTGACTGCAGGCCAGGGGTCTGTGATGACAGTCGGAGTTTCAGAGGCTGAAGGACTGAGTCCAAGGCACCAGATCCAGAGTCTTTAGCACCTGAAATCCAGATCAAGGTGGGTGGTCTCACTACCGTGAGCCTGGTAGGGGAGCAAGCTGCCTGGGATGCTGAGTCTGAGCTCCCACAGGAGGCGGATCAGGAATCAAAGCCTGACTTGTGCATAAACCAGGACCTGAAGTCCAAGGAGAACTTCTCTCCTTGTGCTCATCCTTGTGGTGATGCTTCCTTGAAGATTTGTGAGAAGAGCCCTCCTTTTGTGAATCCTTCTGCATGGCAGTGAGTTTTTGTTCTAGCAAGAAGACCTGAAGGGCTTTTTGGTGGCGAATCCTGGTCCTGCTGTTAAACTTCTGGCAATGCGGGCAGGCCTCGGCGTTATGGTCTGGGCCTTGGCAGAGAAGGCAGGCCAAGTGTCCGTCTTTCGATGGTATTTGTTTGCCACAGGCACGCTTTGACTGGTGCTGGTCGATGGAGGATATTGGAGAAATCGTCATGCAAGTAAAACACAGAAGAAAGTATGGAAAAAGGAAAATTAAAAAAAATCATTGAAAATACATTCAATATGGCAGTCAAACTAGGCAGATGGTGTCCGTGGAGTCGATATGCATGGGTCAATGGCAGGAAAAAAACTGAGGTGGTGCTGGGGACCGTCCCTTTTATACCATGCATGATGTTGGGGGCTGGCCAATGTCGGAGGCGGTCCCCCACTGGATACTGCTAGCTAGAAGTTTTCTGTGGGGTCCTGGCACCTAAGCTCACCCTCAAAGACAGATCTACAGACCTCTCAGTCTTGCGTGTACTGTAGTAATGCTGTTGGAGTCACTGGTCAAAGAGGACCTCATGAACTACCTGGAGAACAGCGGGCTCCAGGATAGTAAACATCATGGATCTGTGGCAGGGAGGTCAAGGAAAGGCAAAGTTTATTTCTTCGGTGCCCATTTCCAAAGGCTCTGGGTGCCTTACATTAAGGTATAAAAGGGAGTAAAAACATTCAACAAATACACATAAAACACAGTACACACTAAAACAGCTACAAGAGCAGTAATTAATACAGATCAGCAGTCTTTATCTCATATTTAAATAACTATGTCTGGGAAAGCCAATGAAAAGAGATGGGTTTTAAGACAGCCCTTAAACACTTTGACTGAAGGGGCCTCCCTGATGGCTGGAGGAAGTGAATTCCACAGGACGGGGCTGGTGACACTAAAAGCCCTGTCACCAATGGTTTTAAGTCTCATCCTGGGAATCACCAGGAGGCCCCTAGAGGAGGAGCGGAGGGAGCAGACTGAGGCAGCAGGCAGGATTCGAACATAAGATGACAAAATAGCAATCAACACAAATACAAATTTAAATTAACAAACAGACTTCAAAAAATAATATATAAAAAAGGATGACTTTATTTGACTATTTTAAGAGTTAATAATCACTTTCAACTTAGCACTGAAAGCAGTGTCAGTGGCTCAGCAGGTAGCACAATCGCCTCTGAGGCCGGGAGATCAGAAGGCTGTTGGTTCTATCACCACACCAGGCACTTGGGTTAAATCCCACTACTGACACTGTAGTGCAGCATGAGGGGGTGCTGCACTCCTGAGGTGCCATCTTACAGGTGAGACATTAAACCGAGGTCCCATCTGCCTGTTCAGGTGGAGATTATGATCCCATGGCACTTCTCGAAAAGAGTAGGGGTATTTTTATTGAAAAAAGGGCTACATAACAAAATAAGTACATTATATACAATACATCCTTTAACACGATGAAACTGATTTACAGTGGACTAAGAAAACAAATTCAAGAACAAAAAATCCAAACAAAAAAACAAAATACAATTCATTTACCATTATGTATATATCTGCCTTAAACAGAGATATTTAATTATATCTGTTATGGTGCTGTCTAACCTCCTCCCTTCAAGGTGGGTCTTTCCATTTCTTGCAATGCAGCCAAATTAGTCTATACTTCTCTGGGTTAAATTTCTTAAAATCATTCTGAGCTACAGTTTGCAAGGTGGTCTCAACATTTTTCTTAATTTCTATGAGTGCACACTTCCATCTTGAGTCTCATTTCAGTGTTACTTCAGTCCAGACTGACAAAGCACTGCTTTTCATCAGTGCACTGTTAATACACTGCATTGACTTTCTGCTACACTGTTGTACCACTGCTCAATCTTTATTTTTTGATGCACTGCAAATAATTATTAGATTTGCATGCACACTTCTTTAGTACTGTATTTCCTTCACTAATTTTTGCTGCACACTGCAGTAGTACTGGCAACACTTTATAATTGTTATCACACTTCTTTAGCACTGCATTGTCTCAGTAATCTGGTTACCCTTACTGAATTTGTCACAATGGCAATTCAGTGGTATAGCAATGGCAATACTGTGGTCAGCTGAAAAATCCACAATGGTACTACCCAGTGGTACTCTGGTATCACAGTGGTAGGTGATACATAGATTTTCCTCTGTGCATCAGTAGTGCACTGGCAGAATGGTATCCCTATGGCATTTTTTACCATTTTCTTTGTCTCTCACACATACACTGGTAATACAATGGTATCACAAAATTTTGAGATTTTTGTCGGCTCCCACAAATACTGGTACTCTGGTAGCACAATGGTACTGTGTTATTTTGACATTTCGGTATTTGGTACCTCTCACAGCAACCCTAGACTCATGTGGTAGCACAGTGGTACCAGTATTAATCTCATTATACTCTGTACTCTAACGCATTATTAAGATAAATTACATTACAACCTCATGGAGAACAGCTCTCCATTCCATATTTTTATTTGTTCACTTGTCTTTATCTTACTGGTGATGTACTGTTATTGTTCACATAGACCAGAACATTCAAAGAGCACTTGCGAACTCTAAATGAGTAAGTGACTCTCAAACAACACTTTGCACCCCAAAAACTGGATAGGATCACAAAATGATATCTTGAATAGCATAATTAGTGAGTCTCTGACCAGTTGGTGAATGGCTCTAAAAGATGTTGCCTCCCTAAACCAGGTATTGTCACCTCTGCCTCCTACTCCTGCCCCTTTGAGCTCCCACCATCAGTAATATCGCACTTTGCCTGATGTTCGGTGGTGCTGCTGTCCATTCCGTACATCAAAAACTGCCAATACCTGCCTGCCTACCCAGTCCCATCGCTCCCACCATTCATGGCCCCCACCATATGTTTACACACTCTCTCCACAGTGGCAATTGGCAGAGACACTCTGCTAACCTCTGTGACCAACGGAGGACAGAATGCCAGTTTTGCACTCATGTGCCTACTGTATAAACAGCTGTGTACAGTTAGCACATGATTGTGAACTATATCATCCATTTTGTACCCGATCAAGGAGCTGAGAGCATGGTCTGTGCCAAACGTGGAAGGGTGTCAAATATATAGTAAGCCTGGGGACCAGGGGGTAGTATTTGCTGTAAGAACTAACTGGGTCATGGTGGGGACTTTGGATATACAGGGGGCAAGGGCTTTCACTCAACACACCACTGCTCACTCTATCAGGCCCTGGGCTGGCTTCCCCCATCAGCTCAACAGACCTATCTCCTGGCCAGCACAGTCAATAAGGCCATCCAAAACTGAGCTACCTCTCAGCAATCCCACCTCCTTTGGCCAAAAGTGTTTGTTCTAGAGCTCTGCCTCACTGCTGGCCCCATGCTTGAGTGCCCCCTAGTCTCCACCGTATGGGTAAATGTGCATTCTCATCTGCAGCCCCTTTCCTTTGGAACAACCTGCCCACTCCACTTAGCACCAGTGACTCTCCAGAAATCTTCCACTCTCTCCTTGGATCTCACCTTCTATCCTCCACTCCTTGCTCCTGCCCTCCCAACTTATTATCAAGCCTCTACTTCTCTTCCCTCCTTTTCCTTCTTGGTCCATACCTACACTGCCATGATGCACTTTTTCCTTTACTCGTCTCAAATCATGCTTAATTTGTATTACAACTTGGCTACTACTGTACCTGCTATTGTCATAAATGTTATTTATACATTGTGTTGCAAGTTTATATATATCTTCATATAAATATCCTGTATATTTTTATTACTGTCTATTGTATGCCTTGTCCCAGCCTCCTTTGTACTTGCTTGTATTCCTGTGCCATCCTCAAGTGCCCAGGTCATGCCTGAAAATGGTTCTCAGACCAGTGCACCTGACCTACTTGGTAAACAAATGAATGAATAAATAAATAAATGGGAACCACTGGACAGCAGGGATAGTAACAATCTACTGTATATCTGTGGAGTGATTGTAGGATGGGGTAGGACTGGAGAACAGGTAAATTAAGAACCTGGACCTGTGGGATAATTAGGGGAGGGGGCCCAATAGAGACTGTTTCCCAGGAGGGTGCTTTGGTGGTGTAACTCCTGGGACACGTTATGCCTGGTGCAGTAATGTGGCCTGTGCTGTAATTGGCATCAGCAACATGGCTGTCACACCAGCATGGGCGAACCCTTTCTCCACACCCTCCTGAGTGTCCACCCTATAACAGATTTTGGAGGCATCTGCAAAAGGACATACCTTCCCATTCAATTCTTCTGCAATTTCACTTATGAAGACATTGAAGTGGCCCAATCCTAGTACTGAGACCCACCCCACACCATGCCTTTAACCAACTGCTGAAAGCCGGTGTGGAGAGTACTATCTTCTCCCCAGATGTATATAGGCAAGCTTTTTGCAAAAGCCACCATGCATGCTTGAGGACCCTCCCCCTATCCCTGAAATTTCCCTGCACTACCCCTACCCCATCCCTTGCTAGGTCATTTGTCCCCAGGTGGACAATGACATCTAGCTCCCTCTCATCTCCTGCTGTCTAATGATCCACTGTATCTGCTCTCATCCCACTCCAAGCAAAGTACCTCTCAAGTATTTCACCTCTCTCTCTTTTACCCCACCCTGCTCACAAGTCTATCCCCCTAATTAAGTCCCCCACCAGCAGCTGCTTCCTACTCAGCTGGGGGCCTCTTCCTCCCTCCTTGTAACTGTGGAATGGTCCATGGACAGTGCTTTCCTTGGGGAAGGTTTCTCCAGGGGCTGAAAGGGTGGGTCAGCTGCAGGGAGAGTGGTTGGCTGGGCAGGGCCCATTTCAGATGCAGGGAGAGTGGTTAGTAAACAAAGCAGATGAACTGGAACTCTGACAAACAAACCTGCACAGGGGCAGAAAATGCAAGCCCCATAGGAAAGAGCACAGTGAGGGCTACAATAGGTAATTTACCAGATAACTCACAGCTCAGGGAACTACAGCTGAAGAGAACATGAAGAACAGGCAGGCATCAGAAAATGATGCATGGGGGCAGCGGATGGATGTGCACTCATGACGGCATGCATGGGAACTACAGATGCTGGGATACCAATGTTGGGGGGTGCAAAGGCCAGTTTAGATAGGTGGACACTGACCTGTAGGTAGAGTGCACAACACACAGGGACCCCTGCATGCTGGACAGCAGGGAAGTGTACCATGGAGCATAGCCCCGCTGCAGCACAGTAGCTGATGGGGGCCCAGGACACTGTGGACACAGAACTTGAATGTGACCATGGTGCACAGCACAGCCATGAAGCACTGGGACTGTGGGCAGACAGTGACACTACAGTACTGGTACAAACCACCCACAGACAAGTAGCATCTGCCACAGGTGTGGCCCATGGAGTGTGATGTGCAAACGAAGTGCAATCATACCTGCATGCCTGAGCTGGAACCAAAGCCGGACAGTGTAGCACAGTCCTCTGACACAATGGAGGACAGCGTGGAAGCCATGGAGGGGCCAGGGTGCTCAACTGCAACTCCAACAACAGGGACAATCTGTGAGGTGGTACCATCCAGAAAGGGAAAGTCCAAGCTGAATGTGAATGGCTACCTCCTGGTCCATGAATGGACATGCAATGAGACAGTGTACTTTTTGTAACATATTTTTCACCTGCTGCGGCACACACTCTGGCTTGGGGCATCCAGCTGCCAGCTCCACCCACCTGGAGAGCTGGGTAGCTCAAACAGCACCCAGGAGAATCAGGAATGGCCATCATGCCATCCTGCTGGAGGGCTCCCCCTCTGCCTCTACCAGCCAGAACAGCCCCGGACCCTCCTCAACAGGACTCCACCAAAGTCCTCCAGGTGGCTCGGAGAACAGCCATCAAGCTGCAAGGTCGTGCCCAGCCATTTTCCTTTGATTGTCCCCAGTAGCACGGACGTGCAATGACATCCAGGCAGAACGTGCCAACATCTGCCGTGCTCCACCATCTAGTGTTACCGACACTAGTAGTGCCCCTGGGCATCCCTTGGGGGCCACTACAGCATGTTGAAATTCCCCAACCCACCCCAGGACTGGGAAAGTAGTCTATGGATGTTCAATCCCAGTCCTCCTCTGCTGACCCCCGACGGCCCGGGCTCAATCCTGAACCTGGGTCACTGGCATGGCACAAGGTGTGGCATCCAGTGCCTCAACCCTCAGCACCACCGGTCAGCCTGAGACAGTGTAATGATGCTGCCAACACCATAAGTCCAAGTCCTGCCTCGGCCAGGCCATCACACTGCTCCTGGATGTCCAGCACCACCTAAAGAAAAAGAATGAGGACAATCATGCTCTGGAAGTGACAGATGCTCTACCAGCACAGATGCTGGCTGGCATCAAGTAGAAGGCACACAGCACCATGGTTAGCCCCGCACAGCTACTGCAGAGTGAGGCAACTGCAATGACCACTGAGCTGTGGCAACAGTTGCCAAGCAAGAGGGCCCTGCTGCAGATTGTGAACAGGACCCACTGCAAGGACCTCTCACCAGAACCAGTGACACTGGCTGTCCTCACTATCCCCAAGCAGCTACAGGCGGTGACTGGATGGCCATAGTACAGCAGGATCACCGGCAGCACCACCCACCAAGTCCTTCTACTCACCACAGAGGACAACATCAGGGACCTGGCTCAGGCACCCTTCTGGGTGATGGATGGTATGTTCAAGACTGTGCCACACCTGTGCACTCATTGTTCATCATCCATGCACCCATGGGGACGGGCTCTAACAACCTCATCATGTCATTGGTGTATAAACTGATGACAACAAAGAGCTTGCAGTGTTACTGCACCTTGCTCCAGGAGCTGAATAAATATGCCAGTATATAGTCCTGCACCCTCAAACCACCTACGATCATCACTGACTTTGAGCAGGCTGCGATCAATGCCTGTAAGATGGAATTCCCACAAGCCATAAACAAGGGTTGCCTGTTCCACTTTGGGCAGATTGTGTGGTGGAAGGTCCAGAGCTTTGGCCTTGCACCACAATACAGAAGTGACCCAGACTTCAGCCTGAAGATCCATCTCCTGGCACAGGACATTCCAGCAGCATTCAGCCTCCTGAAGCCAACCATTCCACCCAATGCCACCACACTCCTCTATTGTTTTGAGCAGACACATGTGCTGGGTAGGATATAGCTGTACAGTAGGGTGGCCAAGGTGCCCACGAGATATGACCCCATGTTCCCACCTCAGCTGTGGTTGGCTGCGGATCTCAATGAGCGAGGTATACCGTGGACCCAAAGCAATGTCTAGACCTGGCACTGCCATCTCCATGCCCTGCTTGGGAAGGTGCATGTAGGGGTCATGACAATGCTAGCAGAGCTCCACGGGGAACAGCAATGGACCTATGTCACCAGAGAAGGCATTTGATGTGGACTGCCATGGACACCATCCAAGAGCTATGAGGAGTGGATAAGGATGGTACTGGCATCCAAGGACAAGGGCAAGCTGCTGAAGTTCCTCTGTGGCATGGCACGCAACATCACCCTGTAGGGTTTCCATGGTGACATGGCACCTGACAGTTGCACACTCACAGTACACATCATGCATAGCCACCAGGTTGCCACTGTGGCCCCCTACTGTTGAATAAAGTTTCACCCCCACATTTAACATGCACCCCAACCTGGTGACGATGTCTCATCATAACACTGCTGGGTATCGCCAAAACACACACTGCCACGCTGCACTGTGTGTCACATGTTACACAGGCCTGACTCTGTGTGAGTCCCCCAAAATCCGTTCAGCTGTTTATGTGTTAACCACGTTGCACCAAACCTGAAACTATGTGAGTGCCCCAATCCTTCCAGCACATGCAACTGTGTGGCGCGCATTCCCTAATGGGCTCTTGTGGAACCCCCACAACACACCTGGCAGCCTTCATGCCACAATGGGCTCCTGTGCACAGGCCCTCCACAAACACCACCTCAGACTTTTTCTGTGTGCTTACTGCAAGCCCATAATGGGCTAGCATGACACGGCCACATGCACACATTGCATAGTTGGTGCAATGGCATGCTGCTCTGTGTCCTGGCATCCACATGTGGTGTTGCTGTGGACCATTTCCTGGTGCAGCTATCTATGCTCTCGCTGTGCCACTCTGCTGTGTGCCTGCAGTGTCATGCATGCACCGACCAACAGGTATGGTACTCCAATTCCTTCATGCATGCCCAGCTGGTTGGCTGTCAGCTGACATCATCATGCATGCAGTCTGCCATGCTGCCTGGGATGGCTGGTCAACACACTGGGGCATGCACAGCTATTTGTTTCATCCCTGTTCCACGGATGGTGAGACAGTCATCCTTACCTGGGGTCTGTGATCAGGTCAGTGTGTCCTCAGAGGGTGCACCACATAGGGGGTGGGTGTTTTCACATCGTCTGTGCTGTTCAATAGTGGCTCAGGTCCTGGGATGGGTGGCATAGGTCGGGATCGAGTGCTTCATGTGTTTGTGGAAAATCCACTCAACAGCAGCACAGCATCCCAACCTCCTCTGGTCTGACAGTGTGTCAGGCATTGTCCTGGGTCAGGCCACTGTGTGTTGGGCTGCTGGGTCTGTTGGGTTGTTGTGTGTGGGTTGCAGCATGTCAGACTAGTAAGCGCTGGGATTATAAAAGGGTACCTAGCAGGGCAGGGTTTTCTATGTGCAAGGAGAGTGGTCAGTGGTGGGATGGGCAACTGGTATCTGGGCAAGATGGGTAGTCTGGGTGGGTCCAGCTGCAGAAAGAGTTGTTATCTAGGGGGTGCAGGTCCAGCTCTAAGGAGGGTGCTTTGTTTGGTGAGGCTGGGAGGTTGGTCCAGCTGCAGGGAAGCTGGTCTACTGAGGTGGGGAGGCAGGTCTGGGGGGAGTCCACCTGCAGGGGGATCTTGTCTGAGGGTAGGAAGGATAGCCTGGAGCAGCCAGCTACAGGGAGGGTGATAGTTGATGGGGAGAGGCTGGTTTGGGGCTTATAGGGTAAAATAGCTGCAGGCAAGGTACACAGCTTGGGAGAGGTCTTTTGGGATGTTGACATGGTTGTCCAGCTGGGTGGTCATCTGGGCAGGGGGTGTTCAAGATGTGAGTGGTCAAGGGGGGGTGCAGGCCCAAAGGACTGTACTTGGGAACCTTCACTGAAGTCAAATACTAAATTTAGTATTAAAGCATTCATTAATTTGCCTTCAAAGACTAATTTTAGTCATTTTTAATAATCTTTAATCATCATTCAAAAATACAACTGCTAAGAATACTAAATTCTAAGACGTATTTCAGCAAACTAGTTGTTCAAGAGTAGTTATTGCTAAATGAAGATTAGAAATAGATCTGCAATGCTCTTAAAAGTACAATTTTTTTTTAATACAACTGAATCATAAATGAAGATTACAGTCAACGGAGTAGTTTTAGGATTTAAATTAGCCAGTCAAGGCTGGGTACATTACTGTGCATTTCAGTTCTACTAAGCAAGGAGACAGATACAACAACCAGCAACACTAATGAATTTTAGAGAAGGTAAGCAATCATAAAATGTGGGGTTTTACCTGGAAATATTATGGTGCAAAAAAAGTTGGCAGTGTCCCTTTAAAAGTCTATTCTAAACTACTTTTCCCATAAGTCTACTCAGTCAGACGCCTACATTTCCCAGCTCACTTCCTGTCTGTGCCCAGCCTGATGAAACTGCACAAGCACTCTGTGGTCTCCATTTTTGAACAACTGGGGTTGCCTACAGCTAAGATTCACATGTTAAGGTAAGAGCTTATGTTTAAAAAGTACATCTTTTTAACTCCCTGAAATTTTAAATGCAGTAAGGGAATTATCACTCATGTGTTTTTTTTTCTAAATGAAATGCTGTGCAGGTTTCACAGTCAATGTTTTGTCTTGAAAACATTTTCTCTTCTCTGAACTCATGGCTAAACTTTGAAATACACCTTTTATTTTCAATCACCCCCTCCCCCAAAGTGTCTAGGATGCATTGTGCCTCTAGATTACTTGTTATTTGTGGAATTTTTGCTGAGTTAGTTACTTTAAAGTAGTGGGGGTAGGTGCAGGAGAATGAACAGCAGGAAGATTGTATAATTGAGCAAATTCAGAATGCATTTTCTGTGTGTATCAATTTAGTAACCTATTTAACTATATTTACAGAGAAAAGATTACAACTTTTTTAATTTGAGAAAATCTGGAGTTACCTGCAGATAAAGGAAGCATTATTTACTGCAGATATTTGAGTGTGTTTGTGGGGGAACTGTTTGTTTGCATTTAATATTTGTATTTAACAGTTGCATGTGTTAATCCATTTTGTGATCTGAGGATCAGTGCATTTTTTTTTCTTTTGCTGAAGACTACATTAATTTATATTTTATGTTTATTTTGTTTTTGTTGACCGGCTAAGTGCACTAGACAGATTCTTGTCTATTTTCAGGCACGACCCGGAGGGAGGGGAATACAGATGAAAGCCAAGTGACCTTGAACCAGATTAAGCTGTTGGTGGTATTTTTAGTGAACTGGGGGGAAATTTGGCCAGGGCACCGGAGAAAATTCCCCTGCTTTTTTCAAAAAGTGCCATGGGATCTTTAACGTCCACCTGAACTACCACCAGAACAGGCAGATGGGACCTTGGTTTAATGTCCCATCTGAAAGACAGTGCCTCAGGAGTGCAGCCATCCTCCTCATGCTGCACTACAGCATCAGTATTGGGATATTAACATAAGTGCCTGGTATGGGAATAGAACCTACTGCCTTCTGATCTCCCAGCCTTGGAGGCAAGTGTGCTACCTGCTGAGCCACTGACACTGCAAATGCAATATGTTAGTGTCACGTACAGTATTTATTTTTGTTAACACTACATTGAGAAGTATGGGGTCCATGGTTGAGGAAGGTTGATAGGGGGGTCTAGGTGTAGGGAGGTTCTGCTCTGGATGGAAGAGTGTGTCCAACTTTTGGAAAGGGTGTTCAGCTCTGGGGAAGTTACTCAACCTGCAGAGGGAGGGGCTGGTCTGTGGGTGGGGAATGAACACAGGGGTCCAGCTGCAGGGAGGATTGTCTGCTGGGGAGGCTAGTCCAGGGCATGAAAGAGTGAGCCACAGCAGGAGGGTGGCTGGTGGTGGTGTAGCTAGTTCAAGGTTGGAAGTGAGGTCCAGCTGCAGGTGGGTGGTTGGATGGTGAGGCTGGTATGGGACTTCAATTGAGATCTAGCTGTAGGTTGGGTGGGGACTGCTGGTCCAGGGGCTTGGAGGGGACAGCTGAGATATGGTCTGTTAGAGTGGAGGTTTGGGTTGGTGCTCCAGCTACATGGAGGTTGTATAGAATGTAGTTGGAGGCTGGTCCAGATGTAGGGAGGTGGCTGGCAGGAGTAGCGGCTGTGCCAGAATCCTGTGGTGCTCTATCTCCAGTGCTCATTATGTGAAAGGCTGGGGCTAGAAGGGTTGTCCAGCTGTATGGAGAATAGTATGGTGCCTGGAAGGGTGATCTAGCAGAAAGGAGGTGGTTGACTATTTTGGGGGTGGGTGAGGCTAAAGAGTTGATTAGCCTAGGAGGGATCAAAATGGTGAAATTAGTATTAGGAACTGGTTAACATCGTGCCCTTCAGCTTAACAGTAGCACTATGACCTGTAGGCAGGTGACCTTAGTTCAGGAATGAGCTTAAAAAAGGGCTCTCTGGGAGAGGGAGGAGTATCAACTGTTATACAAGAGGCTCTCTTCCGGGGAAGAAGGACAGCCAGCTAGCTGTAATACTGCCAACTGAGTGACCACAAGTGGCAGTGCAGGTGGGAGCAGCCCATGGGTAGGAAGACATTGACTGGTGCTGTGCCACACGTGTTTGTGCACCCTTGCCACTTGTGTCCTAGGGGATGGAAGAACTTGTAAACGTATCCTGACTACCTAGGCAGCTGATCCACATATTGGATTCATTCTACGGTGGAGCAAGTCCTGGCAGATGCCAGAATGATGGTGTGGTTGTAAAACAGAGTAGTAGCTGGGGGTTGGGGTTAAGGTGTCAGAGGGTGATGGTTAATGGCACTCATTACAGTGATGGGACAGTGAGCTCAGCTCAGTACTGGCGCAGATCCTCTTCAGTGTCTTCACAAGTGACATTGCAGAAAAACTGGCAAAGAAGGGAATGCCTTTTTGCAGACAATACCAAAATTTGTAGGGTGGGCACTAGGAAGGGAGCACAGAGAATGCACATGCATCTTGGAGAAACTCAAAAAGTGGTCAAGATTGGGGCAGTTGGGGTTCAATGACAAAGTGCAGAATCGTGCACCTAAGGCATAGGAAACCAAGAGCTGCTTTTATAGGGTTGGGGGTGGTGCTGATGATCACCAAGTGGGGAGGGGACCTTATAGTTATTATGATCTGAAAGAGACTCACCAAGATACTGCCCTGCACTATACCCATCGGTGCTGTGCCGCCAGAAGACCCCAAGGAAGTTAATATATCCCTAAATTTATAAGCCGTTAAAAAGTTATGTCCCTCATAAAAATATACAAACCGGATCCCAAGGACTTCCTTTTTTTTTTTCTGCTGCACCAGCTCCACCCCCTTGCTCACTAGCAGGATGACGAGATGCCAGTAAGAGCGTGGGGGCACACTCCATTATATGTAATGGGTGGCAGCGTTTCTATTGATTTTAAACGATATAGTGGCTACCTGGCAACAAAATGTGGGTCTCATTCAACTAACAAGGGCTTGTTACTTGACTGATGCCTACGTTTCACTGCCAGGTAGCCACTAGATCATTTAAAATCAGCAGAAAACTTCACCATTACAGATATGAAGAAGAGCACCCCAGGCTCATTGGCATCTCGTCATCCTGCTAGTGAGCATGGGAGCAGAGCTGGGGTGGCAGCAAGCAACTGGGAAGTCCTTGGGACCTGGTTTGTATATTTTTACGAGGGACAGAACTTTTTAATGGCTTAACCATTTTGGGACATATTAACTTCCTTGAGGTCTTCTGGCAGCAAGGCACCGATGGGTATGGTGCAGGGGCTGACTCAGTTACCTTGGTGAGTCTCTTTAAATTTGCTGGGCTGTGTGACAAAGCAGTGGGTAGGGCTAGGAGGATACTGGGGCTGCATAGGGAGGGGTATCTTCAGCAGGAGGAGGGAGGTGATGGTGTTGCAAGTAATCCCTTATTAGTGAGATCCGACTTAGAGTACTGTGTCCAGGTTTGGAGGCTGCACCTTAGAAAGGCCATAGGGTGGAGGCAGTATAAAAGGCAACTAAAACTGTACATGGGCTGTTGCAAAAACCCTGTGAGGAGACTGGGATCTCAGCATATAAAATCTGAAAGAGAGGGGACATGATGGAGACCCACAATGTGCCTTACAAGGATGAACAGGGTGCTGGGGGGCTCCTTCAAATAGAAAAAGGACCATGGGGCATGTGATGAAGCTTATGGTGGGGGTAAGATAGATGTGAGGAATTACTACTTCACTGAAAGGGTAGTAGACACCTGGAACAGACTAACAGCATTATAGTGTTGGAGGTCAGGAGTGAAAAATGGTAGGGGGGGCTTAAAACATGTGTGCTATATTGACATAGGGAAATATCAGTAAATAAGCAGGGAAGAGGGAGGGGCCTAAGGGCCATAAGAGACCATTTAGAGTTTGCAGAGAAGGACTTCACAGGAGCCTATGGTTGCAGTTGTAGTGAGGTCTGGAAACCAGAGCAGAAGTGTGACCTAGAGTGTGGGCTCATCAGCAGTGGGGTTTGTGAGCATGCAGTTTATAGTTTCTAAGTGCTGGGGGAGCTCTGGTGGCAGTTGTAGCGAGTTTGGGAAATCAGAGTGGAAGAGTAAGAGTGAAGGCTTATCAGGTTTTGAGGAAGCAGTAAAAAAAAAGTCTGTTTTGTATATCGAGAGGTGTGGCGAGGACACGGCAGCAGCATGCAGAGTGTGACAGCTGGAGCGCAGCTTGGAGCAGCCAGTTGAAAAAGGTTTGGTCAAAAAGCAAAAAACTAAAACTGTTAAACAGAAACAAATGATCACTGTATGATAGTGGGAAGAATGAGGAGAAGCATGACTAAATGGCAGGTGGCGTGGCTGAGGGATGGTTAACCTGGAAGAAACAAAACTAAAAGCAAGATACTAGTAAGCAGTGCCAAACAACAGGGGTGAGGGATGGGGATGTGTGATGCAGTCCACTATTCACATTAATCGAGGATGACGTAATAACTATATGTATAAATGTAAGATTCTGCATGTATACACGTACATGCTCAGATAAAATGGATTTATCACACTCCATTTATGTCCACACCTATTGCATAAATTTATTTAATATTTATAACCCATCAGGGCTCTTTCTCTTTACTGCTCTGTGTTTTTAATTGTGAGCTGTCCTGGGCCTTATGCTGTTCTTTTCCTCCCCCAAATCCTTTTGTTAGCCCCTGATACTTTGGCATTAGCTGCTGTGCAGCTCTATTGCATGCAGTGCTTGCTACTTTCATGGTCCCCTCAGGGAGCCCACTGATTTCCCCTGTTTGCCTCCCACCCACAGCTACTTTTAAGTCAGTTTCAGGCATTGCCCTTCAGCTGCACTGTGGATTTTTCTTTGTGGCCCCTATCTTGTGCATTTGCTCTCTCAGTTCCTTTCTACCAGGCCCCCTCAGGGCATCTACAGTCTGCCACCATGTGGCTTAGCTACAGGTTCCTGCCATCTACTGCTGGCTGCCCACCCTCCAGACCCTCTTAACCTGCCCTGTGGGGGGTTCTTCACATGCCACTTTGTGGCTGATGGGTAGAGGGAGGCATAGTTGCTCTAGCCTCCTCCCCCCTTCCCAAAAATATCCCATCTTTATTCCCACACACATGGAGCAGGCTACAGCCTGAGCTCTGTGGGCTGAATCATAGACACATAGACCTTGATGGCAGATAAGGACTGCTTGGCCTACTCAGTCAGCCCATTTCCCTACCTAGTGGATAAGCTGCAGATCTTAGTTATCCAAGAGCTGACTTACCCCCTACCCACCAATAGAATTGGTTCATGTCTGTCCCATGTATTCTTGAAGTCCCCCACTATTTTTGACCCCACAGCCTCCTCAGGAAGGCCATTCCATGCATTCACCACCCTCTCTGTGAAAACATACTTCCTCATGTTGCCCCTGAGCCATCCCCTCTATCTTCAAATTTTTCCCCTTGTTCTTGCGCTTTTCTTTTTATGAAAGATGCTACTCTCTTGGACTTTGTTGATTCCCTTGAGGTGCTTGAAATTTTCTATCCTGTCCCCCCAACCCTTTTCCTCAAGGGCATACATATTCAGCTTGTCTGTCTTTGTATTGCTTCTGGTGCAGACCCTTCGCTATTTTAGTTGCCCTCCTCTGGGCTGGCAGTTGAAAGTGCCTGCCATTACTGTCACTGTAGTTCAGTAGCACTAAACTAGCCGCCTAGCAACAGCAGCAGCACTTCTGGTCAGCAGTTTTCTGAACAGCCTACTGCCTGCTACATACAGTCTGGGCCCAAGGACACCCCCCCCCGCACACTAGGTTCCAGGGAAAGATAATATATAAAGAAAAAAAATTGCCACTGTCCATGATGGAGTGACCCATTATATCACCAGCATACCTTTCAAACCACTGGCCTCCTGGGACAACTCAAAGACTCCTGAACCACCAGTGTCCCCTTTTTTAAATAATATAGGGGCCACTAGCCCAAATTCATTCCCACCTGCCCATCTGGACTACTACTTAAATTTATTGGCTACCTGCAGGTCACCTAGAGGCACTAAGGGGGTTGCCGGTCAGCAAATACCACTTTATTCTCTGTTCTTAGCTGTCTGCATTTTTTATTCCATCTCTAGTTTCCTTACTTTAACCTACAGTAGTTTGCCTTTTCCTCTAAAACTCCTCTTCCTTTACTCCTGTGCTATATACCTCTTTTGTATCTCTCTACTCTTGCTACTATAACTTCCCCATACTGATCTATTTTTCCCTTTATTTCTACAGATCTGGCCAAACATACCAATCAGATAAGTATCTTTGTTTAATTCTAACACTCTAATCTCTCCTCTAGCACCTCCGGCCCTTTGTATCCCTTCAACCTTCTCTGTTCTTCCCTTTCAGGTCCTACCAGAATACCCCGAACCAAGGACACCCCAACTCTGGACTCCCCTACTCTGATGGAGCAGGTAAGTCCTAATTACCTAACTGCCTTAGAATCATAGAAATCTGGTGACAGAAAAGGACCATTTTGGCCAATTGAGTTTGCCCCTTACCCCCCCCCACCAGTCATCATCTTTGTCAAGAGACACCCCACTCTGCCCACTGGTCAGCTCCTGGTGTCTGTCCCATGCCCCCTTGAATCCTTGCACCATTTTTGCGCACACCACCTCTTCCGGTAGTCTGTTCCAGCAGTCCACTACCTTCTCAGTGATGTAATGCCCCCTCACATTGCCCCTAAACCTTCCTTCTTCTAATCTTGGTTTATGATCCCTAGTTCTAGCACTTATTTTCCTTGCAAATAAGCTTCCCACTCTCACCTTACTAGTCTCCAGCGGGTACAGATCCGATTCCCTCCACCTCTCCTCATAGGGCTTCCTATGCTTAGCGTGCACCATCTTGGTTGCCCTTGTCTGAACCCTTTCAATCCTGTCTTATGTCCTTGTGTAGGTGAGGCCTCCAGAACTAAATCCCATACTCCAGGTGAGGCCTCACCATGGATTTATAAAGGTGCATCAGCACCGACCTCTTTCTGTTTTATAACCCTCCCTTTGCCCACCACTGTGCTGCACTGGTTCTCCGCCTTAAGGATATCTGAAATTATAATCCCCAGATCTCTCTCTTGCTGAGTTTCCTTACCCCCTCCCCCCCCGTGTGTAAATGGTTTGTGGGTTATTACACCCATGTGCATTACTGTACACTTTTTGGCATTAAATTTCAGCTGCCAAGTTTCTGACCACCTCTCAGAATCTTTGGCCCTGCCTGCCTCCACCTCCCCTACCAGGAGTGTCTGACCTATTGCAGATCTTCGTATCCTCTACAAATAGGCACACCTTCCCTGCAGTCCTCCGCTATCTAACATACTAAAAGCCAGCAGAATAAGCTGATGGTCTGTTGTGTCTACTCCGGTAGCCAGCCTCCTAATGGGTCTTTTTCTTTCCACCCAGCCCCAAGAGGTCATCCTCTGCTGAGTTTACCCTTGCCTGTCCCACTCCTCTTGAAGCCCTCCACTGTGCCTCCTCCACCAAGACTCCTGAACAGTGCATTCCAGGCTCTACCACCCTCTCAATGAAGTAATGTCTCCCATTCCCCCCCTGTAATTTCCCCTCTAGCTTCCCACTCATGTCACCTGGTTGTTTCCCACCTTCTAGTCTGAGACATCTCTTTTACATATTTGAGAGCCCTATCATGTCCCTCCTGTCTCGCTTCTCCTCCAGCGAGTACAGCCCAAGCTCTTCCAGCCTTTCCTCATACAGCCTTCTTCCCATGCTCTGAAGCATCCTGGTTGCCCTCCTCTGGACACTCTCCAACAGTGTTGCATCCTTCTTGGGGTGAGGTCTCCAGAACTGCATGCAGTACTCGAGATGTGGTTTGACCAAGGCATTATACAGAGGGAGGATCACCTCCCTCCTCCTGGACATAATCCCCCTGGCTATGCAGTATCCAGTTTGCTTTGGCTGCAGTTCTTCTGCAATTTTCAGTGTTATTCATTTTGACGTCTAGCACCACCCCTAGATCCCTCTCACTCGTTGTGGCTTGCATTATGACTCCCCCCCAGGTGTATACATGGCCCGGGTTTCTGGCCCTCTGGTGCAGCCCCCTACATTTCCCTGCATTCAACCTCAGTCACCACCTCCTTGACCAATTCCCTCCAGGGCATCCAGGTCCCTCTGTACTGTCTCTCCTCGCCTCCTCTGTCCATTCAATGCCCCCAGTTTTAAGTCATCCACAGAGCGACTCATCCTACTCTTAACAGCCCTTCCCATATCCAAGACATAGGCATTGAACAGGAGTGGCCCCAGTACTGAACCTTGGGGGACCCCACTGGTGACCTTCTTGGGGGAGGAGACTACCCACCACTACCCTCTGTATTCGCCCTGTTAGCCAATTTTCTACCCATCTGAGCAACTGTCCTCTCATCCCATCCCCCCCCAATCTGAGCAACTGTCCTCTCACCCCACCCCACCCCAGCTTTATTAGCAGCCCATTTGGGGAACGAGATCAAACACTCCTACTGAAATCCAGGCATAGGATCCTCCGGGTCTAAGCGGTCCAGGAATCCCAGTCATAAAATCTATGGGGTTGGTCTAACATGATCTCCCTGGGATGAAACCATACTGTTTGTTATCCAGTTACCCCAACCTTTCCAGCTGCCTCCTGAGCCTATCCTTGGTAATGCCCTCCATTACTTTGCCCACCACAGATGTTAGGCTGACAGGCCTATAATTCCCCATCTCCTCTCTAGACCCCCCATTTGTGGATAGGCACCACATGAGTCACCCTCCAGTCTTGAAGCACCCATCCTGCCAGCAGAGAGGTGTTAGAGTGCTGCTAGCTCATCCGCCAATTCCTTCATAACACTCAGATGCAGCCTATCCGGCCCTGGTGCCTTATCAGTTTTTAGTGTCCGAAGGGCCTCCCTCACCCTTTCCACTGTAATTTCTCCCTCCCAGCCCACCCCCTCATTTAACCACCCATCCCCTTCTAGACTTGGCCCAGTCTGAACCCCAACTTCTTTCAGTCCTCTAGACTCCATCTGACCTCTCGACTCTGCTGGCTCCCCTTCTATCCCATTGGGCTGGAGGGATCCCCTGCCTCCCCTGTAAATATCAAGGCAAAGTACTCACTTAGCACCTCTGCCTGATTCCCCGCCTCCTGAGTCCATCCCTCCTCAGTTCTAATCATGCTGATCTGTGCCCTCCCTTTTCTCTTCTCCCTTGTGTATCTATAGAATCCCTTTTCCCCCCTCCAGATATCCCTAGCCAGGTTTTGCTCCCTCCTCACCTTGGCTCCGCTCACCACTGTGGTGACCCTTCTAGCCATCAACTCATACCCCTCTCTCTATATCCCCTAGAGTGCTTAAAACATGCATAGGCAGCCTTTTTATCCCTCACCGCCTCCTGCACCTCCCTGGTCCACCAGCACGGCTTGTTGGCTCTACCATGCTTACGCCTTTCCTTTGTACAGGAGTTAGTAGTCTCCTGCATCCCCTTCTTAATGGCCTCCCACAAGCTGCCAACATCCATGTCCGGCCTAATCTTGTCCAAGCTCCCCTGTAGAATCCTGCCCATGTCCACGAAGTCCGCCCCCCTGAAGTCCACTACTACTGTATTAGAATGGTTAGCCCCCCCCGATACAGCAGAAACCAGACCGTAGTATGGTCACCACCTGCCAGTGGGCTGCACACCTCCAGGCCCTTTATCTGGTCACTGTCTGCTAGGACAACATCCAGTATCTGCTTCTCCCTAGTAGGTTCCCCCACCTGCTGGACCAGGGAGGCATCCTGGAACACATCCATCACTCTCTGTTCCCTGGTCACAAAGGATGCCATAGTGTCCCAGTCTGTCCCCGGCATATTAAGGTCACCCATAATCACCACCATACCAGTTCCACGGTCACAGTGCCCCTTGATGTTCTCAACTAGTTTGTCCTCCAGGGCCTCTTCCATCATTGGGGGGGTCTGTACACCACCCCTATTTTCAATCTTTCACCTCCCCTCATTTGTAGGGTTACCCAGATCTCCTCCACCCCCCCACAGCCTCCTCCACTCCACTAACCACTTTGTCATTTTTGACTATCAGTGCTACACTCCCTCCTCTCCCTCTTCTCTATCCTTCCTGAATATTTTGTAGCCCACCAAATTTAGGTCCCAATCATTTTTTCTGAGTGGCCCATGTCTCAATAATTGCTGCCACATCCACTGATCCCTCAACCAGTATTGCCTGGAGCTTGGGCATTTTGTTTCCCATGTTCTTAGCATTGATCAGAGTCGTCCTCCACCCCGATCCCTCTCTCTTCTCCAGTCATCTCGGCACTGAGCAGTCCCTACCTGCCCTTTCTTGCACAGCTCTGGATGGATTTACATCACAGTCACCTGCCTTCTTTTCATGCCCTAGACATGGACCCTCGAGCAGCCTTCCTGGAGCCACTCTTTTATTTAACCCCGCCCCTTTTACAAGTTTAAACTCCACCTCTTGACTATGAATCCAGCAAGTTTTAGTTTCAAGATCTCCCTCCCCTCCAAGTTGAGGTGTAGCCTATCCCTGGCATATAACCCCTTGTCCTCCTATGTATCCCCCAGTCCCCCACCAGCCCATACCTTTCTGCCCTGCGCCAGTCCCTGAGCCACTGGTTCACACCTCTAAGTTTATGTTTGGTCTCCCCGGACGCCCTAGGTACTGGCAGAATCTCAAAGAAGGAGATTGCGCTTCCTATAGAGTGGTAAACCCTGGACAGTTCCCGGAATCTCACCTGGATTTCTAGTTCACTGTTTTCCTCTAAGTCAGTTGTTCCCAGATGTTTTAGGAAATCTAGGGATTCCCCACATTCCAATACTATCGAGTATAGCTGGAATTTGGCATGGTGTACAGATATGCCTGGGATACATTTAGCCTTCACTGTGGTGCTTTTTCCCTCCCCTGCCCCGTCCCACTGGATGCCCCATGTCATGGAGTCACTCAGCAGGATCACCTTCACCCCCCCACTTTATTGGCCCGTTTGATTCCATCCAGGCTCTTCCTTCTGTCATCAACCCCCAGCTTACTTCTCTTGCCCCCCTCAGCCTGGGGATCACAAGCCTGTTGTTGCACTACCACGATCATTCTTCTACCTGTAGCTCCCAGCTTGCTCCTCACCCCCTCAACCTCCTGGGTGACACAGATTGCCCCCCCAGATCTCCCCGGACTCTCTGGGCTGGTATCCTCAGATCCCCCACCCAGGCTTCCTTCTACTGCTTCCCTCCTTGCCTCCCCTCCCCCACGTTCTGCATCCTTCACCCCAACTGCTGTGTTTCTCCCTATCCCCCCATCTTTCCCTCCTCTCCACCTCATCTGATTTCTCCCGCCCTGAAGCTGGCCTATCTAGAATTCCTTATCCTTGGCTGACTTCCCTAACCTGGATGCTTGCCCAACCCTAGTCCTCCCTCCTCCCACCCTGGCTTCACTCTGCACTCCCCATCCTCCCCACCTCCTCCCACCTAGGCTTATGTCTCTTCCCCCCTCCTCCCATTCTGTGGATCTGGCTCTCTCTCCTGTCCCATCTCCCCAGCTTACTGACCAAACCCTCTCTGTCTGCCTGCTCCCCTCCTCCCGGCAGCCTCTCCACCTCTTCTCCCAGATATAGCGGGGCGAATCAATTAGTAAGTGTGATGCTTGCCCCCGACTTGCTCTCTTCTGTCCCACCTCCTTTTGGTCATCCACCTCCCTACGAAGTGATATCCGTACATTGCTTGTTTCGTGCCCCACCCCTCCTGAGTAACCATATGATCCTTGTCCACCTGTTCCCTGAGTTATGCCATATTGGCCTCATCTACTCTCATGAGGTCCTTTCCACACCTTTCCTCCCACCCCTCCCACCTTCCAGCTGCCTCTGATCCCTCTACTTCCTCCTAAGGACGTGCCAACTGAAAGCACACTGGGCACCCTCTGAACTCCATGCCCAGTTTAATATTATTGCAGCCCCTGCACCTGTACACCCAATCACTTCACCAAGGTGCCGCTTGGCCACCCCAAGTCTACCTCATTGTGTGAGCTACGCGGCTCTAACATGAAATAATTCAGTCAGTGTTACACTAAAACCCAAGCAGTTTGCCCCCTCCAATTACAGCAATTTTCCCTCCTCTTTCTTGACAGTAGCCAGTTTTCTAACCCTAGCAGTGGACAGTTCACAAGCAAAATTAGCCCACTACAACACTAGCCAGCTCAGAGGCCCTAGCAGTAATCAAGTCACACACAGTTTGCCTACTCCCACAGATGTAGTTGGCATACAGTCATTTATACAGTCTGCTTCATTATGCCCCTTCCTGGTATTAGTCAGTGTTGCCCAAGCAGCACAGTGTACAGGACCCTTTTCCCCCAATCAATAACAATCCAGCTTCCTAGTGTTCCAGTTCACCCAATCTCGACTTGCCCTCCTCCAAGGCTCCACCTCACCGACCATTTAATAGAGGTCGGGGCCAGGTGGTGGTGTGGAACAAAGAACAGCTCTCCTCCTCTGATTGAGACTGGACTATTTGCCTTTTATGGCCCAGTCACACAGTCAAAGTTCGCGCCCTATTAAGCTGATTGGCATCCTTCCTGAGTCACCAGCTTGCAAAGTTGTGGCCGATGTGGCCCCGGTATGCATGGCCTGTTCCCGCCAACAAGAGCTCGTGTCAATCACCGATGTGATCCATCCTCCCCACCCATGCAGCCCCAGAATGCCTGCCCTGACCCCTTCCAGCGACAAGCCCCGGTCCGAAAGAACAGCTCTCCTCCCCTGATTGCAACTGGGCTAATCGTTGCTATAGATATTAAAAAAGGATGTGTCTCAGCACTGACCCCTGGGGCACACCACTCCCACCCTGGAATGCACCCCATTTGCCTTACCACCACCCTCTAGTTTCAGTCTTTCAACCAGTTCTCCACCCACCTTGTTATTTTTTGACCCACCCCTAAGCCTTCCAGCTCATTTACCAGCCTTCTATGTGGCAAAGCATCAAAGGCCTTGCTGAAATCTGGGTTGGCCACATCCTCCCCCATCCACCTTCCTTGTTATCCAGTCAAAAAACTCAGTTAAGTTTGTTGGGCACAACCTCTCTCCCATAAAACCAAACTGCCTTGGATCCTGGAGGCAGTATAGCACATTAGTTAAAGGCTCTGAGCTACAGATCTGGAGACCTGGGTTTGAATCCAACAGCTGTCTAAGTGCATACTGTGTGATCCTGAGCAAGTTACTTGACTTCCTTGTGCTCCAGGTTGCATCTGGAAACAAGCTTCAGCTTAGTGTGCTACTCCTGGTTAAACAGTGTTCCCTTCCCCCACTTCCCCTGTAGACCATTGACAACCAGGTGTTCCACCATTCTTTCCTTCAGCAGTATTTCCATTACTTTTCCCACTGTTGTGGTCAGGCTGACCAGTATGTAGTTCCTGCATTCTTCCTGTTAACACTTTTGCATAGTGGGACCACATCATCTCTCCTCCAATCTCTGGGCATGTCATCAGTTTACAAAGACAGTGTGAACAGGGTAGTCGGAGGCCCTACTAACACCTCCCTTAGCTCCCTCAGTGTCCAGGGATGCATCTATCTGGCCCATAGCCTTATTGCTGCCAGTTCCATGAGGATCCTTTCTTTTGCAAAGGAACCTGTGTCCTTTTCTGTGATCACTCCACCCTTATTACTTAATGCTGGCCCATTTCCTGTCCCCGCCTTTGTAAAAAAACGAACAGAAGTATTTGTACAGTATTTCTGCTTTTTGGCGGTCATCTTTTACCCTCCCTCCATCCACCCTTTTCAGACACTCAATATCTCCCCTTGCCTTCCTTTTCTCCCTGATGTACCTGCATGTAAAAGGTTTTGTCCCTCCTTACCACAATATCCACTGGCTGGCTTGTGTCAAGGGTCCCACATAAGTGTGGGTCTGGTGCCAATGTGCACTTTGCATATGGAGCCATTTTGGTTTGCCTACTGTGTGCTGTAGTGTAGTGGATTATGATGAACTGGTTTTACTTGATTCTGTGCTGACCGCTTCATTTGCAGTATATCCTGGAGTCCTTTGTGGTGGGAGATTGTCCTACAGTGCATGTTAAGAGTTTATATAGGCTCTCATCTTTTGTTTACTGGACCCTCTGTACTCCCTGGGCTAAGTTCTGTCACGGACTGATTTATCCCCTGGAGCAGAGCAGAAGTGGAAAACATCTGATTAGAGATTGTGGAAGCTCAAATGTGCACTGCAGGCTATTGAAACTTCTATTGCCTGTTGCTCTGGTGCCAGCTGCAGGGAGTTCTGGGACTGGTTGTGGCTGCAGATATCTGCCTAGAGATGGTCACAGTTGACCTGCTGTGATGTGCTATACTGTAATGGAGTGGTCGTTGGAAATTCCAAATCGTTTGGGGGGGAATTTAGAGGAAGGATTAGGAAGTACTTCTTCACTGAGAGGGTGGTGGACAACTGGAATGGGCTGCTAGGGAAATGGTGGGAGGGTTCACAAGGGCATGGGATAAGCACAGAGGGCAACTGGCAGGGGGAGGACTACAGAAAAGGCCTAGTGGATATCTAGGCAAACTGGGCAGACTAGATGGGCTTGCGGTCCCTTTCTGCTTTCACATACCTACGTTCCTATGTATTCTACAGGCAGATTGGGAAAAGGGAGGGGGGATCAACTACCCCACCAGGGAAGCATTCAGTGTGCCTTGAATATCTGTCCCTTGGTGTCTTTATCCTGTCCTGTGTTGGTTGATGTGTGAAGCAACATGACCTCCTACCCCAAAAAAACATTAGTTCTAGGGGCACAGGGCAAGGAGTCTTCCTCCCTTCCCCAACCATGACATCCCCTGAGTGACCGAGTCCATTCTAAAAGCCAGGTTGATGGTGTGGTACAGGTCTGTATCCCTCCCTCAACCCACTTTTTTATTTTAACCTCACGGAGCTTTCCCAACTGATCTAGCTGATCAGTATTTTTATTTTCATACTGACCCATTTTACCTTTTATATCTACAGGTCTGGCAGGACATTGACCAGGAGTAGGAGGACTGACCATATATGTATCAGATAAATATTGTTTTTTTGTTTGCCCTACATTGTTTGTCATATAGTAGTTCATAAAGAGCTGCAGATCCTTTGTGGGCCATTGCTGTTCCTGTTGTTTACAGGTCTGAATAGCATGAGACACTGGGTTGGAGCTGTACCTTGTGCTTTAGAAAGGAGGCTATGGGATGAGCATTAAGGTTGGGAACTCCAGGGAACACCACACAACCAATTTGCCAAGACTCGTGAGGTTTAAACCCTGTATTTTTGTTTTCTTGCTTTGTGCGCTTTGCATTCTAATACCTGCATTAATGTAGTGTTTTTGTTTTGCAACAAATACTATCTCATATATGTGTGTGTATGTGTAATAGATAACCCACTGTAGGGTGTGTGGTCACACTCTGATATACGCACGCCTTGGTGTGCGTTATTACACATGAGGCCGCAGGCCGAGTGCATCAACCACCCAAGCTGTGAGTATATCATTGCGCGACAGCACACCCCACAGTGGGTTATCTGTCTTATAAAATGGCAAAATTGTTTTGGAGGGGGAACAAAACTGCAGGTGTGTGGTTGCACTCTGATATACGCATGGTCACCTAATGGTGTTTGTCCAATGCGATTGATAATCCCATTATTGATATAATACACACACACACACAAACTTCACTTGGAACAGCCCCTTGATACCGAAAATCATTTTCCTCACCGTGCATGTGCTCCCAATCTGAAGAGGCTCTCTTCTCCTGCTGAAGATAAACCTGGAAATACTGGTGAGGCCCTGCATATCAGGGAGGCTTCCATACCATTTTCTGTAGACCAGAACCATCCATTTTTCACAAATCCATTTTCTGCAAACTAGAGCTATTGGTGGTCATTCCTTTGGAATTCACAGACAGCTTTAATTCATGCATATCGAAGAATGGTTCCGGTCACACAAACTGGTCATGAACTACAGCAAAACAAAGGTTATGACCTTCTACAACGCCAGGAGCAAGTACAAATGCCGTGACCTCACCATCCTAAACCAAACAGGGACCTTACTTGAACACGTTCCTGATTTTAAATACCTAGGTGTCACATTAGACAGCTCACTCTCCTACCATCGGCACATAGATTCTGTCGCCAAAGCCACCAACATCCGTATAGGCCTGCTTTACAGGCACAAACACTGCATGACTCCTGACACTCTCCGTTTGGCTATCAACAGCTCTGTCACCTCCATCATCGATTATGGGCTAGCAATTTATGGCTCTGCCTCCGCCTCTGCCCTCCGCAGAATTACAGTTGCACTCAACAAAGCATGCAGACTGCTAACTGGGGCTGACCAACTTACATACACTTGTGACCTGTACACTCAGGCAGGATGGCTTCCTCTCATCAGCTGGATACAATATCAAACCTGCCTCTTAGCCAAAAAAGTCCTCCTCGGGGTCATGCCCCTGGGCATTGAAAAGCTCCTCATTGACCACCACAGCACCCAGCAAACTAGAAGTTCACAACAACTAATCTTCCTTGTCCCCAGATGTTGACTACCATGGCCAGAGGTCTTTGCTCACAGAGCACCACAGTGTTACAACACTCTCAACAAAGAAACTCTTTACTGCTGCTGCTGTTTGGCCCTTTTAAGAGACAACTTGACTTCATCTTATTTTTAACTAGTCGCTAGACTGCCTTCGCCTAATCAGGGGCCCACTGCTCACTGCCCTCCACTTCAGTCTTGACAGCTACCTCTCCCATCTTGCCCCTTTCTTCCTGCCTACCCCTTGCCCCCTCTCCTTTCCTTCCCCGGCATTTTCTGACTTTTATCCCTCCCCTCCCTCCCTTTAGAGCTCTTACCCTCACCCTCTACCTCCGACAATGGCCTTCCTGCCTGCATAACCCTTCCTCTCACCTGCAGTGCTTATTTCTAAGATTACCCTTGGCTGGTATGTCATGCTACCTAACATTTGGCACATTTTGAATTACTGGAATTTCCTAAGCCTCAGTCTCTTACTTCTTTTATTGTGCAACTATGTATTATTATGTTGACCTTTGTATGTATGTATGTATACCCCCATTCCTTCCACGTGGAACCTTTGTAAACGAACAGTTCCTGCTCAAAGGTATTTGTAATCCTAGATTTCAATAAAATAAAAAAAATAAAATAAAACTTTCTCACTCAGGAACCCTTAAGCAAAGCTTCCTCTGCTGATGTTGTAGATACTTGCAGATGAATACTTGTGTTTTTGTTGAATTTTATGTGACGCCATCTTTAAAGCAGCCTAATACACTGAAACAGAACTGCAGCACTGCTGACAGGAGGGCTGCTAAAATCACACTGCACACTGAAGTGCACTACAGGTGTTGATGCAGTGCTAATTAACATAACTCTCACACACTGAAAAAGCAATGCAACACTGCTTCAGGCAGTGTTGATGACAAAACACTGCTAATTGCAGTACTTTTGCAGTGTGATTGCAGTGCTAATTAACATAATTCGCACACACTGTGTCAGCACTGCATGTACACCAAAAGAGACCTGAGGATGCACTGATTAAACACTGATGGACTGCATTATGAAATGAAGTGTGTAGGAAGTGTACACTGCTACTGTAACACTGAAATAACACCATATAGTGACTATTTGAACACTTCAGTTCCCCATTGCACCAGCCTCTGTTGAGTGATCCATACACATCTAGACTGCTATGTAGAATACCTGATAACAGCAACAATGATAAACAGAGTTTCTGAATGGCATTTCCCCCCATCCACCAGAGAATTCCCCTTACATTAAGCTTGGGTAAGTTAAAGTATTTAGTAGAGGCTCATTCCACTCAGCTGCTAAGCAGACCCAAAACTGCACACTGTATTCACACTCCAGAAACAAATATGCTTGTGTCTCAAGAGTCTGGATGCAGGTATCCCTTAGACAGTGCAGTGCCTCTCAATTACCTGTTTGTGCTTGCTGTTATTGTGAACACTCAGCCTCCCATAGCTCCCTAACCATACTGAGTTCCACACAAACTCTGGAAATCTTTTGCATGACAGGTTGTTAACAGCTTTCTGTTTACCCTCTTGGGAACAATCAGGGAATGTTACAGTTTCCTCAAATTCAGTCTGTAAAAAAATCTTTCCTTTTGGTTGTTTGTATCTGGGAAATCAAGACATTCCATTTTAGAAAGTTTTTTATTTGCTCTAACCCGTATCTCGGGAGGTTGTGGATTTTGTTCAACATTAAGGACTTCGGTTGATCCAGTGTGCTGTGCATAGTGATAACCAGTCTAGAACATGTGGAGCCCAGATCTTATTCCCTGGTCTCAAAACTTGCCTAAAATTGTACCACAAAGATTTGCTGCAATAAAAGGCTACCAGGCTGATCATGTCAAGGCCACCTTCCTAAATCTTTCTGTATGTGTGTTACCTCTTAATCAGGTTTAACCTACTCCCCCATAACCCCTAGAATAGGACACTAAAAAGTGCTGTGTATACAGCTAGTGGGGGAGGAAAAATGTAACTAATAAACAAAAAAATAGGAAGTAGTAGGGTTTTAATCAGAAGAGCTCTTTTCTTTTTTACTATTTGTTGCCCCTTCCATGTGGAGACCAGTCTGTTGGCTCATACCAGACCATTTTCCCAATTCTGTTTTGCTATATCACCGTTACTGTATTCAATGCCCAGGATAGTAATGTCCTATAAAATTCAATACCTAAGTCATCTGTTCCTGTGGCAAATTTAGTTTCAGTTTAGACACTGCTATCCTAACCTCCTCTATTGAGATGGGACAAGTCAGGGCCCTGCATTCTATCTCTTCTAATTTTGGGAGTGCTAATTGGTTCCAAAGGGGTGATTCTGATTCAGATTCTGGAGTTTTATCAAACAAGGTTTTAACATATTCCACCATCCTTGCTAATATGTCAGTGGGGGAGGTTACAATATCCCCTGTTTCTGCCACTAATTCTGTAATAATCCTGCGGCCCACCCAATCCTAACATTCCTTGAAAGGTCCATCACTCCTTTTTATGTTGACTTGGTGTACCTGCACAAGCCAACATCTTGCGGTAGTGCAGATTTGGAAGCACGGTCACTGTTGGGCGAATGCAGGGCACGCAGTCGCCCAACAGCGACCTGCATGCTGGCGCCACACCATGCATACAAATGTGGCGAGCACATCTAAGGAAAGGTCTGCAATCCGAGCAAAGCTCGTCAGATGCAGCGGTCCTTCTTGCCACCATTATGTGCATGGCGAGACACGTCCGTAGAACTGCCACTTGGGGTGCCCAATCCCTCTGTCAGCTGCCCTGCCCCTGTCAATGTGCCAACAGTGGGAGCCCACCCACCGTCGTGGCATAAAGCGCCTCTAACTGTGTAATGTCAAGGTGCACAATCTCCTGGCTGTCACCCCGCCCCCTTTCCTTGTGTGCCGATGGGGAAGCCCACTCCCCGTCGGCAGAAATAACCCTCAATTGTTTAATTCTGAGGGGTGCCCAATCCCCTCAGCTCGTCCCCTCCCTTCTTTGTGGCCGATGGGGTGCCCAATCCCCATCGGCATAAATCGACCCCCATGTTGTTTGTGACGAGGGTGCCCAATCCCCGTCGGCTACAGACCCCAAAACAGTTAGGGTGGCATGCTGGAGCCCACCCCAGCATGCCAACCCCTGAAAAAAAACTGTCCCAAGAATGTTTTCTTTTTCCTTTACTACTTGTTAAAGGAAAATGGTCCCTCGTAGTGTCTGTGCCCCCTGCCCCACCCGCACCCACCCACTTCACACCCTGCCTCCCCACACTCCCCATACCCCAAACTTACCCCAGAGCTCAGCATGACGATCAACGGTGGACCAGGAACATGTCTGCACTCTTCAAAGCCGACCGCGAACTGAGGAAATGCCGGTAAGCTGTATAATGGGATAGATAGGGTTTTTTCAACTTTAGTACATAGCTCAGGCATTTTTGCAAATTCTGGCCCCAAATTTTTAACATGGGGTTTTTGGCACCCCTTCTCATGAATTCTTGCATTGTCATGGCGTTATTCAGTCCCAAAAGGTGATTCTGCAGTCACTGTGCAGAATCACCATTCAGGACCACGTAAGGAGATGACAGTGCCACTGTTCATGAGGGGGGCTCTCAAAAACCCTAGGTTGCAAATTTGGTGGGAAGAATCCAACACATGACTGTTTCACGAGCTTGCATAGAAACTGCACAATGCACGCTCTTAAGTTAGCGAATTCGCAATATTTTAATGCCAGATTCTCAACATTGGCATTTTACCACACCTTCTTGTAAACTGTGCAGTTGTCATTTTTCACATCCTGGCCAAAACGTGTTTTTGCACTTCTGGCGCAGAATAGCGCTGTCGTGGTGCGAAATCAGTGTTCGGGTCACATTACAAAAATGACAGTGACACTGTTCATTAACAGAGATCCTAAAATGCCTGTGTTGACAATTTGGTGACAATACTCCATAAAGTGACTGTTTTACAAGCATGCGCAGCAACTGCACAGCGTACGCTCGTTCATTGGCACATTTGCACTATTTGCATGCCAGATTCTCAACATTGGCATTTTACCACACCATCTTGTGAACTGTGCAGCTGTCATTTTTTACATCCTGGCCTAAATGTGTTTTCACACTTCCAGCGCAGAATAGCTTGGTTGTTGTGCGAAATCAGTGTCTGGGACACATTACAAAAATGACAGTGATACTGTTCATGAACAGAGGTCCTAAAATGCCCGTGTTTAGAAATTTGGTGACAATGCTCCATAAAATGACTGTTTTACGAGGTGCATACCAACTGCGCAATGCACGCTCATAACTTAACGCATTTGCAATAATCAGTGTGGGATGCTTTACTAAACCCCTTGGGGTTTATGTAGTATCCTACACCACAGGTGTGTGTAAAATTCTCATTACACACACCACCCCATGCATTATTCTATATGTAATATGCTTTGAAATAAGGCCATGCTCCACACAATGCTTGCAGCTGCTCCACTCTTGCAAAGGGGGTGGACAACTGCAGAGGCCCCCCGTGCACAGGATGTGCACCTTTGGGGCACCCCACAGCATCCAGAGCCATTGTTGTATGCTTACTCCATGCCCAAATCATGGTCACAGGACCCATCTCTGCAGCGGGCTGGGGCAGGCAAGGGAACAGACAACTGCATGATCCTGCACATTGCCAGGGAAGCAAGTGCAGCTGGCACAGAGGGCATCTACTTTGAGGCTGTCATACCACCTATGTGCCCCTCTCTGACTGGTTGTCCAGTTCATTCCGGGGCAAGTACAGCCCATTCTCCACTGGCCCCAGTCCTGGGTGAAGAAGTATGGGCTGAGGGTGTCACTGGCACTGGTCTGATATTATGGCACATTTCTGGCTTGTTTTGAAGGGGGAATGGCAGCCTCTGGTGGACTCGCATGGGCTGCCATATCCTGTGGACCCCCACCTCTGGTGTCACCTGCTGGTCCTGCACAGTAAGGCCAGAAGACCCCAAGGCACACCACAACACTTGTCAGTGTCTGCAGGGTAGGGTGAGGTGAAATGGTGTGAGCGCTATGGCCGACGATCCAAAGGCGCATCTCAGAACCTGTCAGTCTCTGCAGGGTGGGGGTGGGGTTGGCATCAGTTCAATACTTCACTGCCATTCCTATTATGCATCTCTCTAACTTCTGCACTACTAATGCGAATGCCAGCAAGACAACATTCGGCATTGACAAATGCTTGTTTCATATTAGTACAAAATCTTGATTCTTGTTCCAGGGACTTGGCCCTACCATATTGCATTAGGAGCATCTGTTTATTTTATAGCATTAATCTGTGAACTACAATCCAGTTTATTAATTTCTGTACATGAAATCAATTTCTGAAGTTGATTACTTAACTCTAAATAAGTTAGGTAGTTCTTGTTGACCTTGTTTTTTGATCTATTTTGAAAAAAAATACCCCAAGATAAGATTGTTTACTGTTCTCCCACCAGGTCGAGATGTCATCATACATGCTTATAACTGATAATCTGGCATACCATTCATTTTGTCAGGCCTTTTTAGCACCTTCATCTTCTAAAATGTTATCATTTAACCTCCACAAGTTCTTTTTGCACCTCGAGGAAGATTCCCAACCTACTTGTACTGTAATAGACCTACGGTCTGAAAATTCCCAGGCCTGTAATTTAATTTTTTTAACTTGAAAAGCTGCTGAAATAAATATAAAATCTATCCTTGTAGATAAGGATCCTATAAAGTATGTATGCCCCCCGCTCTTGTTGGTTTCCCTGTATGTGTCAAAAGGTTAGCTGTGTTTATTATGTTTTGTAGGGCCTGGGTGTTGCAAAAGAGTTTGTCCATTCTGAGGCCTCTATCTAACCATGAAAGGCCACAGTTAAAATCCCCAGCCCTTATCTCCAGTCTGGATGTGTGTAAGTAGGGATGGAGGGAGGGATGGACTTAAACAGGGCCACTCTCTGTGCCTTGGTCTGAGAAGCATAGACCGTAATTAGTGTGAAACATTCCTTGTGGTAGTTTATGTCCAGGAGCAAAACTGCCTGACTGAATTTCAACAAGTCTAGAAACCTGGAGGGCCAAGCTGCAAAATAAAATTCCCACTCCATCACAAACATCATCCCCAATAGACCAAAAGGAGGCCCCACTTGTCCATATCTGAGATGCTTGTTGTAATTCCATCTGAGTTTTCAGTCTTGTATCTTGGATACAGTAAATGTCACTATCTCCCTCTCGTAGGAGTCTAAAGGAGGTAAGCATTTATTTATGGCTCAACATTATTTACGTTAATAATGGTAACCTATAAAGAGTCCATGTGATCTTAATGGGGAGTGGTATCCTAATTCTCAAGATGGTTTAGAGAACCTAGTGCATCTACAGAAGTGTTTTTCTACCCCCCCCCCCACATCTTAGGTAATGTCTGTTGTTGTAGAGGCTACTGAGGAAGCGTCTGACTCTTCTTTCCCTGAGTCTTCCCCCTGTGTGTCAGTGGTTAGTGCTGCAAATTTGTTACCAATTTTCCAGGGCTGTTTACTTTTCCCCTCTCCTTTGCTTGGGGTACCTGATTTTGTGGAGAGAGTCTTCCCTAGCCTGCTTCTCTTTTTGCTGCAACTTTCTTGAATGGTTGAATGGTTGAATGGTTGAATGGGCAGACTGGATGGTCCTTGCGGTCCTTATCTGCCATCAACTTCTATGTTTCTATGTGTTTCTAGGTTGTAACTGACTGGGGGGGGGATTTCTGTAGTACTAGCATCCTCAAGATCAGTAACCATTGGGGTGGAACTAACTGAGGGTTCAGAAGCACTGTCTGACATCTGTGTGTCTTCTACCTGCTCTGGTGGCTCTGTGACATTTTCTGGGTTTCCCTCTGGTGCTTCTTGTACTTGATTTTGTTCAGGGGGTTGTGGAATTTGTGCAGCATCTTGGGCAGCCACCCTCTGGGCCTGCATCTGCTGAGCTTTATTTATCAATCCTTCATGTGAAGGGCAGTCTTCCCTAATGTGCGATGCACAAGGGCACTTTCCATACCCATGCCCTGTTTTCTCACACAGGTTACATTTGAATAAGTTGAGGTATTTCACTGCCACATGTCCGTAATCTAAACAGTGACTGCAACGGGGGTGTCACAGGCAGAACTTAAGTGAGTCCTAGACCTGCATTTTAGGCATGCTTTTGGTTGACCTATGTAGAACAGTAACCTTCTATTCTTCCCTAGAAAGAAACTGCTGGGTGATGTACAGGACCATTGTTTGTGGAGTATAGCTTTACTCTTATTCTCCACCTCCTATTCCATATCTGCTCGCTGCCCAATATGGGGGTGGGCTGATCTAATACTGCTCATCTCTGGCGCAGCCAGAAGAGGACGTCCTCCACATTCACCCAATTGTTTCAAAACGTCACTGTTACAGTATATGCTTCACAGCTGGTTTGGTTAGGGGAACAGCAATATAGGGGATCCAGACTGGGTTACTCTTCACTGCCTGGTACTGGGCCCAGAACATGTCTAGACCAGAGACTGTTTTAAAACTTACGTCATAATTTGAGTTTCTTAATGTATAAGGGCAAAAATTTCTGAGGAAAAATACCCCATTGAGTCTTTCAACAACTGCTTAGCTACATATAACTTGTCAGGTGGGGATTCTAGCACCTCTTTATAAATTAACCTTACAGCATACATACAGGGAGCTAGTTCCCCTTTGTTCTGGAAAAAATCTGCTAGCTTAAACATAGGATTTAACCAGTTATTCTGCACAAAGTTTTGCAAAATACCCTCTGAGGGCCCGAGTCTATTGTTATATACCCTATCTGTCTGGGGCCTCTCAGGTACCTGTGGATCTCTAAGCCTGTTGGAGCTCTGTTGAAATCTATCATTGGGGCCATAGCTGGTACTGCAATAATGTTCTTGCGAATTACAGAATTTTGGGAATTTGCAAGAGCAGTTTCATCAGCGCTGCCTTCCCTGTTAGGGCTATTTCTCACAGTGTCCATCTCCTTGTTATATCTCAGAACATCATTATCTTCTGGGTCAGGTACCCATTGTCCATCCATTTCTTGCACCCACCCTGCTTCCTGAAGTGCCCTGGCAAGAGACCAATTTCCTGAAATGTCCACTGGATTGCTTGCCCCTCCATGGCTTCCCTGATCATCTGTTGCAGTTGTTTTCCCATTTGATACAGATATAGATGCTGTGGGGATTGCTGCATCTGAAATTCCATTAGAATGACAGCTTCTGTTTTTATCTGCTTGTCCAAGTTCTTTTCTTGTCTGCTTCATAAGTTCAGTAGCCGATTGCTTTGTTTTAGAGGGACGCTGTAGACCAAGCCTCACTCTGCCCATTTTTGCTATTCCTAGCTTTACCCCTTTCCCAGTCTCTTTTGGCTCTCAGCACACAAATGATTTTTTTCCTGCCAGCCAAGTTTGTTGCTTGACAGCTCATTTCAGGGCAAGCTGTACTTTCGCCAGTGGCCTTTCATGCTGCCGTGTCACAGTCCAGCTGAGTTTCAGCTGATGACTCAGCTTGCGACTCTGACAGGGGTGTGACTTGGAAGGCTTCAGTCTCAGCCTGTATTGCCTCCCTCCATGTTCTACACAGTAATTCTTCTTCAGCCAGTTTTTTTGACATTTTCTCTTTCAGTGAGAGAGAGAACCGCAATCAACAGTTTTATCAGTCTGTCCATACGATCAAATCTTGCTGAGAAGCAACTTTTCCTTGCAAACTTTACATGTCAGAATCAAAAAACACCTCTGGCAATTCTCCAATCTCCATTCTTTTCTCCACTTCGTTATCAGCCTCTTGCAAAGCAGAGACAGAGGAGGAGGCTGGCTCCTCTGTCACTATAGCGTCCACCTCACCTCCTGGATCCACCGAAGAGGCCATCTTGGATCGACAGCCAAGAGTTCCCCCTACTGGCAGAGTAGGGGAATTTTTTTATTGAAGAAAAAAACATCAATACAAGGAAAATATATACAATAATAAAGAAAATCACACAAAGGGTCACATACAATTCATTAAACAAACTTCAGTTTCCCACCAATCCCATCTATATGCTAAAGAGTAAATAATAAAAGAAAACATAAATAAAGAAAGAAAGGAATGAAACACAATCAGGAAGAATAAGAAAGAAAACTAGCAGTAATCCCCACAAATATAAAAAACAAATATAATCATAACCAAAAAATACAGTATGTTTCCATAAAATCCTAAACTTTGGTACAGTAAGGAGTGTTTGCTCCAATTCCTTCTGTTTACTAACTGCATCCTCAATTTGCGAAATCAAAAGCTGAGTTGGCAGGAGTAAATGCTGTATAGAGTATTGACATCGAGCTTGCCACGTATAAAACTTAATGCAAGCAAACAGAAAGTTCAAAGTACTAGGATGATATTGTGATAAAAGCCCAGTATAATCCCCCAAAACTAAACTTTCATAAGTAATATGTGTTGCTAAACCCCAGTGCCACCTAGTGGCCAAGTCGGTCCAAAATTGTTTCGAATACACACAATGGAAAAAAAAAATGTTCCATAGTTTCTTCCTGACCATTACACTCTGTTCACACTGACGCTACAAAACAGGCTTATGCTTCAGATCCCCTTGACCCCTAACCGACCATGACAACATAGCCACTGGACATCCCACATTTTAACTGGAATCCATTTATCCACAAGTGTATGTAATGCAATTCCTAATTTGGTAGATACACATTTAGAAAAATCTACCTGAGAAGCCAAGTTCTGCCTCATAATGTCAATATACAAGGGTTTCCGCTGCAAATTTGCTAGATGCTCTTTAGTAACCCCCCACTGTTTTAATTTCTGAATTGCAGCTATAGCAAAATCTGGGACTACTAAAGAGGCCCGTAGTTTGGGTATAGAATCCACCCATTTTTGTAAAAAAGGCTGGAACAACAGAGTCATCCAAGTATCCCATTGATGTTCACGTTCCATCGCACCTGGCAGTATGGTTTAAAAAAAAAAGGAAAAATAAAAAAAACAAAGGATGTATCATTCCAAGCTCACCTTGTTTAACTGGTAAATAAGTAAAATCCTTTTTAACCAGGTTAAGTCGGCTGCCCCACAACATCTGAAAAAAGATACTAAATAATCTTGTCTCTAGGGTTCCTGGAATAGGAAAAACAGTACAAATATACAAAAAAATGGGAAGCAGAAATTTTTTTGTAATCAAAACCCTCTTCATGTTAGAAAGAGCCCATGCCTTCCAAATTTGTACCTTCTGTTCTCCCACTCTTATTTTTTCTTCCCAATTAATATAGGCCAAAGGGCCATTACCAAAATGGCAACCAAGAATCTTAATAATGTCTGTAGAAATAACAATTTGTCCTATGCTGGGCTCATGTACCCCACTGCCCACATAAACCCCTGCACTCTTAGTATAATTAAGAGCTGCTCCTGCTATACTGGCATACTTATCCAATACCTGTAGAGCAGTCATGCCAGAAATCGGATCCTGTACTGCAACAACAAAATCATCAGCATAAACTGCCAATTTTTGGGGTTCCAAAAAAAGTAAAGGAGATAAACCTTTTATATTGATGTTTTGAAAAATGTCTCTTATAATGGGATACAATACGAAAGTATGTAATAGGGGCTAAGTGGACAACCCTGCCTCACTCCCCATTTGAGAGTTTAAGCCTCCCCTATAACCCCATTAACAGTGGGTAGTAAGATTGCTTCTCAGTATAGTAAACTAATCCAAGACATAAACTTAAAAGGTATCCCATACTTTTCAAGAACTTGCAAAAGAAAGGCGTGAGGCACCCTGTCAAAAGCTTTTGTTTGATACAGAGCCAGCAAGTAGCCTGACAGTCTCCCTTGTTTACCAAATTCACAAATATTCTGCAAAAAGGCCAGATTTTGTTGAATATTTCTTCCTGGAATAGAGCAAGTCAGGACTGGGTGAATCAATTTAGAAGCAACCTTTTGTAATCTATGACACAAAATAGCAGAGAATAATTAGTAGTCTGTGTTCAACAAACTGATTGGCCTCCAATTACCTAACTCCTTCTTAACCCCTTTTTTATATAAATAAATAAGTAGAGCAGTCGAGAAAGTACTAGGCATCTGCCCTGTGTTCAAAATTTCATTAAAGACATGAAACAAAATGTAACTAAAATCATCTACATAAGATTTATAAAGTTCATTCCTAAGGCCATCTACCCCTGGAGAGATACCTAAAGCTAAACCAATGATTTCATGCCTAATTTCTTCACTAGTAATGGGTGTAATCAAATCACTGTTGTCCACCTCAGACAGTGCTGGTAGTGCATAAGTAAAAATATACTTCAACTATACCAGTATAGTAAAAGGGGTTCCCTGAATTTCCTGTATAAACTCTCTAACAATGTCCAACATCTCAATATTAGAAGTTTTCGAAACCCCAACTGTATCTGTAAGACCCACCATCAATTTAGTATCCATCCTATGTTTACAAGCAGAAAAGGAGTCAGACGAAGGTGTCTATACAGCACCATACTGCATTTCTGCCTGCAGGGATGCCACATGATCATATTGATAATGCCTCATATGACTTTTGATAACATCAAGCTGTTTCTTTATGTGAACATCAGAGACATTTGTTAAGGAAGTCAATTTATAGTATTGATTCCGAAAGTCCAAATATGTTAAATACTCCTCATTACTTTTATCCTTCCCAAAAGAAATAAATAGACGCTGAATATCTTGCTTTGTATCAACCCACCACTGTGCCCAGGAATCATAAAATGCCTTTGTTGAAAAAGCAAAAAGAAGGGAGTTCAATTTAGATTGTACACCCAGATCTTTCAACAAAGAGGAATTTAATTTCCACCTTGAGGCAAGTGCTGGGAACTTAGTTGGGAAACGGGATATATCAATAGTGCAAAGAAGAACTAAATGGTCTGAAAATTCACAAGGTCTTAAAGAGAAGGTATGTGGAAAAAGGAATTTCGACAGAAAAATAAAATCAATCCTGGTACGAAAGGCACTACACCTATAAGTGGCCCCTATATTCTGATAAAGCTCCCTATAGGCATCTTTAAGAGAAGATAACAATAACACCTTTCGTAAGGCATGGGAATCACAGTACACCTTTTACACCTTTTGTTGCACTTGATCTTTAAGCTTAATATCTGAGCTACAATTCATATCGTTCCCCCAAATAATTTGTTTCTGGGTAAATAAATAAGGCTGTATACTATAAAATAAATCAATTCGCAATGACTTAACCTGAGGTGCATATGTATTAATCAGTCAGAGAGGAAACCCTTGATAAATGCAATCCAACAAAAGGGCCTTCCCTGGGTGTATATCAACCAATCTTGTAACGTGAACAGATATATTGTTAAACAAAATGCCCAAGCCATCTGCTGCATCTTCCCCATAGGACCAAAAAGTAGGCCCCTTAGGCCGTAATTTAGTAGCATGTCTAAGATCAGACAGGCAATTAAATCTTGTTTCCTGTAAAAAGGTAACGTCAACATTCAATGTAAGGCAATAATGTAGACATGCCAACCTTTTTTTATAATTCTTAATGCTACATGTATTCAATGAAACAAGTTTAATGCCAGCCATAAGATGTAAGGAAAGTTTTCAATCTTACAGTTTCTGAACATCTTTTTTGCATTTTTTCCATTTTTTTTAAACTTTTGACCCCCCCCCATCCTCACAATCCATATCAGAAACAACACCAGATTATGTGGACACATCAGATTTTGAATCACCCTCCTGATCCTGTAACACTTGAAATGAGTTACCTAGATGAGTGTCTACATGCAGACTAACTTGTCAACTAGAAGCCTGGGTTACCCTTCTTGAGTGGGGGTTTTGAAACTCTAAAGTAGAAGAAGGAGGTGACATAACATCCTGCCCACTAGGGGTTGTAGCAATGGGGGGGGGGCTCTGAATCTACCTCAATTGACTCTTGAGGAGGTACAGTGGGAACAGTATTAGGAAAGTGTACACTTGAATCCTGCCCTGAAGCCTGTGTGGTGTGTTAGAAGACTAGATTAACAGTAGAGGTGGAAGGGAGGCAGTGAAGCCTGTACCAGACATAGAAGTTGTAGGTTTGGGGCCTGCATGGGGCATGACCCTACTTTGATGCCTTCCCTGTGGAGAATTGATTAAGTCCTCTTTATCTGGTCCTCCCTGTTTGCTTTGTCCCACCCAGGGGCTCTAGTGATAGGCATGGCCCTGTTCATCACAAAGATTGCAAAGAAAAATGTTTCTACAGGTCCCACTATTGTGGTCAAGTTCACCACAAAGAGCACATTTCACCTTGTCACAGGCACTGCTAAGGTGTCTCATACTGCATTTATAGCAGGCCTTAGGTTGCCCCGGATAGAAACACACACCCCTATCCTTTCCCAAAAAAAAGCTATTGGGTATATGAACAACTTCATTCACTATAATATGAATCTTAACTTTAAATTTCCAACTTCCAGTCCATATACCTTCCCCATCAATAATTGCCTATGGGGGCCCCAACACTGTGCATTTGTGTTCTAACCAAAAAAGGATATCTCCCACATTTACTCCCTCATTTCTGAACATAATGTTAACTATTTTGTAGAGGGGTTTTGTGATGGGAATTGCCCAAAAGGGTAATCATAAAGGCTGTGATTTACAATTCTCATAGTGATGCCAGAATTTATCTAAGCCAGCAAATGTTTTAAAGCTAATATCAAAGGTGTCTTAACCTCTGATATTTATCAATGCATAAATGTCAGTAGCTTAAAAGTTCCTTGACTCATTCAGTAACTTTCTGGCAACATAGAGTCTATCCGGGTGTTCTCCAGTCCCCCACGATAACAAAGGTGGACAGCATTTCTTCTGGGTGCTCGTTCCAATCTGTTACTGCGAAACAGGTCAGAAAAGCGAGACCCGGGATGTCATTGCTCCCAAGGTGGAGATATAGGAGGGGAATGACTTTGCGAATCCTCAGGCAAGTCAGTTTCAACACCAACAGTAAAAGTTTCAGAGCGACCCCCTTCCTTAGTAGCTATACCTTAGTTCAACACAGAATCCTGACCTGTTTGTGAGTCCACAGTGGTCCCCGATTCCTTTGGCGGCAAATCCAGAGAAAAAGTCTCCCAGTTTGAATCCGGATCCATTTACCATCTCAGAGAATCCAGCCAGCATCAGTCAATGCACCGTCCTTAGACCATTCACGGCTTGGGTAGGAGTCTTTCCGAGCAGTTCCCTTTCGCATTCCAGCAGCAAGCACATCAGTGGGTGAGTCGTCCCAGCAGATTTTGACAAGTCCTGCATATCAGTCACTGGTGCTGTTAAAGGGGAATTCATAGATATTGGCAAAATCTGAGTAGGTAAATCCTGAGCTGCAGCCTGAATTGTCTCCATAGAAATGCTCTGTAGTAGCGGGGATACTGATGGTCGAGACTCAGCTCTCGAACCTGATTCTCCCATTGCATGGTGTTCACCATGCAAAACTTCACAAAACTCAAGGGGTGCACCCAAAACACTAGCAACGTCCCCAGTAGTAGCCATAACAGGGGAAGCGAGCTCAGACTGCACAGAAGCTCCGACCTGTTGCTCCATCAGCGTCTCAGAGGCATCTGCCATGCAAACACAGCAGCCGGTCCACTTACCTGTGAGTAGGGGAATTTCCCCAGTGCCCTGGCCAAATTTCCCACCATTCACTAAAAATACAACCAACAGCTTAATCTGGTCCAAAGTCAGTTGGCATTCATCTGTATCCACCTCCCCCGGATCATGCCTGAAAATAGGCAGAATTTTCTAGTGCACTTACCCTGTCAACAAACACTAAATAAATAAATACATAAAATCAAGTAAAGTATTATAAATATGCCATTGGAGTACATAAAGAAGCAAATTAGATAGAGTAATCAATATTATCACTTGGAGCTGTGTTGTATAAGTTATATAAGTTATTCATGTCTATTTCTCTTCTCTCTCTCTTTACAGAGCCAGCATTTGTGGTAGATAGTGATTTTGGATGTTGCTGATCCCCGATTTTCCTAATCCAAGGCAACTCACTTAAAGGGTGATCACACCTCCAGATTCCTTAAACACACTGGCACTCTATCTGATTTACTTCTTTATGAACTCCAATGGCACATTTCTAGTACTTCACTTGATTTTCAATAATAAGTTTGAAAGTGATTATTAACTCTTGAAATAAATGAAGCCATACATTGCTTTTTATGTTATTTTTTAAAGTCTGTTTGTAAATTTAAATTTGTATTGATGTTGATTGCTATTTTGTCATCTTATGTTCAATTCCACCACAGCCACTGAAAATGTAGAAATGATAATTGGAAAGGCTTTGCCTGGAGTTCAGTGGCCAAGCAGCTAGCCACTCCCACTTCCTGAGCTATATAAGCAGTTCCTCTCAGCCTCATTGTGAAGCACTTTTTCTTTGCAGCCGAAGGCTCTGTCAGTTTGTCCTCTGAGCTGGTTGGGCCTCCCTGGCTGGTTAGGGCCCGTGCTGCCCCCCCCACCTTGCTACTCCTGCTTGCCTCTGCTGGGCTTCTGTGTTTATTTTCCTGCTTCTGGCTTGTATTTTGCCTTTGGCTGTGTGTGCTTCCTTCTGTTTTTGTTCCCTGTTTTCTGTGTTTGTGTGTCTTTGGTTTTGTCTTTTGGGGGAGCTTTGTTTCTAAGCTCCTAGCATACTGCTACTCCAGAGCTCATACTACTTGCTTTCAGTTACTCACAACTCTCAAATTACTTGCACTGCAACTGCAAACCTGATCTGTGTATTTCAGCTCAACTATAGCTGCTCCATGTTGCATACTGAATTACTTTCACCTGACTCAGATTTACTTTTAACCTAGTTATACAGCTCACTCATGCTTGTTCTAATTACCTCATTGCAGCAGTCTCATTGCACTGCCTGGTGACAGTGCTTTCACAGCATTGTGCCTCCTTTTATTTTGTTTATTGCAGTTACAACTCAGTGTACTCAATTGTTTTCATTACTGCTGAACAGGCCTAATTGCATACTGCTACTGCTGCATTTACTCCCATTGCTATTGTACCTTGTTCTACTCTGAGGTTAGCTAAAGCTCCTGCTGAGGCTATTAAATTAGCTTTAATATCTGCATGTGGTTCTTGGCCCTTCCATTGCTTCCTTGTTTGTCCTACGGCAGGGACTGGGATGTGTTTGGGGGGTCGTGGCCAATGTGGCTAATTATTTATTTTCTAAATCAAATCAAATCAGCTTTTATTTATAACATGCTTTTCAGAAACCAAAGTGCATGTACATTATAAAAACACAAACATTTAATCAATAAAATATATAAAAGAAAAAATATAAATAAAAAGGCAGTAGAAATAAACTAAACATTCTTTCCAAAACCCAAGTTAAATAAATAAGTTTTCAGTGAGGCTTTAAAGGTCTCGGTGGACAAGCACTCTCTAATCCGATGAGGTAGAGAGTTCCACAGGGTTGGAGCCACAAAGGAAAAGGCCCTGGCACCTGATGACTACAGACAGACCCTGGGAACCTCCAGCAGTCCCTCACTGGTGGAGCGGAGTGGACAGAGGGGGCAGTAGGGCCGAAGGAGGTCCTGCAAGTAGCCTGGTCCCTGTCCGTGTAGAGTCTTATAGGTCAGCAACATGACCTTGAAGGTGATCCTACAACACACCGGCAGCCAGTGCAGTTCGCGTAGCACAGGCCACCGAAAATCCTCAGAGTTTGTCACCTTGATTGGCTTTGAAATGCCTGGCTGGCTTGCCCCACTATTCAGTGCTGTTTGCCCTATGTTATGCAGACCAATGTGTAGGTCCACTTATTACTACTCTGTTTACTGATCTATGTGCAGGTCCACACTTGCTTAGGCAACCATTGCTCCTTGCTTATGCAAACCATTGCTTCATGCCTACCGCCATCCCCTTGACTTCAGCTTCTGGGATTCTGCTGTACTCAATCTGCATTTGACCTTGCAAGGTCTCAGCACTCAATGCTCATTACGATCTCAGCACGCCGTGCTCATTCAGCTCACCAGCTTTTCAGCTCTCAATCAATTTCTGGAGCATGCCAGCCATTCTCTTCTGGTGCAGGGTTCCTGCAGCCGATGGTCTCGCTCTGCATTTAGTCCGCATCTTGAGCATGTCCAACTTGGGGTGGGATCCTTCTCACCTGGCCCATAGCTGGAAATGTCCTCACCCCAGGCTTGGCTTTAGCTGGCTGCTATGTGACAGCAGCTTCTGGTGTAGAATTTAAGACTAGCAGTGAAGGGTGGAAAAAGTTACTTCCTTTGGCTATAGTGTTCCACAATAATGGTTAGCCATTGACTTTAGTGGTTTCCCCTAACAAGGCACCTTCACTGCATTCTCCCTATGACTGCCTCTGGTTCACCTGGTTTGATTTAGGGTGGGTAGGCCAGGTGAGTGCCTCAGCAGTTGTTGCTCTCTCCTCCTGTACCTTGGATGCACGTATTGTTGTAGAGTTTTCTCACAACCTTCCACAGCGTTCCCGCTAGAAGGTTTGAGTGAGAGCCTTCCTCCAAACTGGAATATTTTCCTCCTCCCTTGAATTGGGTTTTCCAAATTGCAGCTGCAGAGCCATCACTAAATAAACTCTCCCAAGCCTGGAGGGAAGGCGACCTAGGCCTTGGATCCCCAGAGATTTCCTCCTCATAGGATTTTTTCTCTCCTCCGTTGCCTCAGGTCATAACACTTAGTTAGCATAGTTGTTTCCTCTAGATTCTTTAGGTAGGTTCTGCTGTTGGATGGAGGTGGAGGATGTCCTGCCATTCCCTCTCTCCTTATGGGATCCCCTAATCTCAACGCAAACCCATCAGTATCATGCTATGCAAGCCTGTGCATTCATTACGTTATCCAACTGAGCATCTCATTGCATTACCAAACTGCCTATGCTTCTCTACTACTACATTACAGTTACTGCTCCTATGTCACAGTTATTGCTTGCTCATATGCTTTGTATTGCCTCCTTCTTTGGGAATGATTGTGCTACATTTCTTTTGGGGATTCCTAAGGAATCTTTAACCATGGGAATCATCCCGTGGCACCTCTAGGGGTGGAACCCTCTCTGAGGGTTCCTTGCCTTTCATACCCCTACAGGGTGGTAATTCCTCTGGAATAGAGTGGAAATGGCCAAAACCAAACTAACATAGTTGCACAAGCATAACACTATTCTGACTGCGTAGGTCAGTGAGCTATTATAAAATGATCCACTGGTGGCAGCAATGAGCCAGAAATAAAGTATAAAAGGGGATTCTCTTGCCACATTAGAACTAACCTCCTAAGGAAGACTACGGTCAAAGTGCAGGGGTATTAGTGTGGCTATTTAGCTCACGTCATGTCTTGTTTATTTTGTATTTGCATCACAAAATAAATGTTTGAGGAACTGCAATTACAGGAGTAGTTCTCCTTGTATATTTTCTAGTGAGCAAGGTAAAAGTCAGTGAGTGTTTTGCTGTCCTGGATCATCAGAGTACTGGATGGATGGAATGAGATTTAGCATTACAGCTGATGAATGGGATCTTGAAGTTATCCTCAGTGACTCCCTAAAACAACTGAGTCAGTGCAACAAAGCATATAGCAAAGTGAGTAGGATGCTGGGTTGTATTAGCAGGGATACTTATAGCAGAAGGGAAGAGGAAATACTGCCCCTGTATACATCCCTAGTTAGGCCACACCTGGAGTACTGCACCTAGTTCAGTACTCACCGCAGGAGAGATAGGGATAGGCTGGAGACAGTGTAGCAAACAGTGATGAAATGATTCAGAGCCAACAGGACAGGTTCTATGAGGAGTGCCACAAAGCACTGAACATGTACTCACTGGAGACCAAAAGGAGGTAGATATCCGGTAGATATGATAGAGACCTTCAAGTTCCTAAAAGGAATTAACAAAATGAACTGTGGTACACTATTTAGCTTGAACACTAGTTTTTGATCACATGGACATGAGTGAAAACTAACAGGAGGGAGGTTCAGGATGGACATGTGAAAGAATTATTTCACAGAAAGGGTAGCTGAGGAACAGTCTTCCAGCAGAAGTGGTAAGTTCAAAAACCACTGGTGTTTTCAAGCATGGCTGGGGCAGAATGAAGGATGTAGTGCATGTTCAGGGGACAGAAACTGGGAGAAGAATGGGGTCTGGGGAGGGCTAAGACCCTGGAGGGACAGTAGGTCCTGGGGCTAAATAGGGAACTCGGGCAGACTGGATGGAATATGGGTCTTCTGCTGTCATTGCCTGTGTTTCTAATGGGGTCAAGGGGGAAATGTATTGGCTGACCCCCTCTATATAGGGATGCCATGGTGACTTCAGATGGAAGGTAAGTTGGCAATGTGCACTCCCTTGCATGCAATACTTCTAGACCAAAAAGCAGAGGGTAAGAATTCCACTTCACCCATTGCATACACTCTGGACTCATTTAGGACCTTGATGAAGCTTGCTGAATGGAAGATCCCCTCTCTGAGACTTCAAGAGGGGCTGTGGGGTAACTCCAGACTTAAAATTGGGGAATAAACAGCATACTGGAAGTCATGGGAAAAGATAGGGATCAACCACCTAGAACACTTACTCTGTTACCTATCTAAATCTCTACTATCATTCTGTCAGCTACAACTGCAGTTTCATCTGTCAACTTCAGACCACTGGTGATATTTGCAGCTGAGACATGTGCCACAACCTAGACTGAGGAACCAATTTGTGTATCGACCTGTTAGTACAGACCTGCTGTTGAATAAATGTATAAGGTGAGTCCAAGAAACTGAAAGCTTAGTGTATAAGGCCATACAGCGACTTCATTTCTCCAGTTGGGGCTCCCATAGGAAAAAATGGGAAGAGGACTTGCAACTGAGGCTCCTGGCAGAACACTTGGGCTACCTGTTTGACAATGGTACATCAGAGGTCCATGGACCCCAGACACCAACTGTTTCAAAAGAAAATCCTCAGCAGGTGGTGTAGGACTCCAGTGAAACACTAACATTTGGAAATACAAATTCCCAGCAATTGATGGAGATGCCAGGCAGAGGTTTGGGATATAGGGCATAACATGTGATCTTGCCATAAGCTTACCAACTACTGGATGGAGATTGGTAGGAAGACAGAAACCATACTGGGCACATATATCACATGAGCCCCTGAATTCTGGATCCTCAGGGACCTAATCAATTAACAGGCCAAGAGATATATTTCAAACCTCTAATTTACACCATGGCTGTGGAGGCTAAAAGGCAAATTTTGATGCACTGGAGGCAAACAGCCCTCTCCCCAGACTGGGGACTCAAAACAGGCTTCCTTTGTCAGTGTCCAAAATATGGCAATAGGGTCGTTCTCTGAATTTGAATGTGGTTGGGCATCCTGATGAATTTATCTGGCTCATGGGTACCTACCTACAGGAAGGGAAACAGGAACTACAGTTAATTAGGATGGTCTCTAGTAGAGTGGGGGAGTTACATTTTGGGGAGGATGCACATGCACTCGATATTCTATTAATGTATCTTTCCTCTAGCCTCCCCTTTTTTTCTCTAAACTTATGTGAAAAGGCTCCATGCACTCAAGATATTGTATTTCCTTAATATTCTTCTTTAGCAGTGAACATTAACCTGTTTGCGCATTTTTTGTTTCCTCTGTTTTCTTCTGCTTTTAGCAGGACAAGAAAAAGGACTGTTTCAATACATGTTTTCTAGGAGATGGGAACAAGGATGGTGAGCAATGGATAATACGTTCTGTGTTTTCCCATATCAGGTATACCACACACACACACACACACACACACGCACTACTCTATTTCATGGATACCAAGTAATGGGGGGGGTAGAACCTGTAGCTACATGTCATAGCAGAAGCTCATGGATATAGTAGAGTATTAGTTTTTATGCATGGTTAATGTCATTTGTACATCGGAATGTACAGAAGAACAAATAGGGACGCTTGCTGAATTTTAACCCTATTTTTTAGCAAACTTGCAAGTGGTATCAGATAAACTACTGTTTTTAAATTGCTTGTTGTTATGTGTAACCCCTGTTACCCGGGGTTACTAGAATCCCAGTAAGACCTAGTGGTAGGCAGGGAAGGCAGCTTGTGAAACTCCAGTTAACTCATTGCTTCCACAGGCTCATTCTGAGATTACACCACTTGCCTCCTGAATCTCCTGTATACTTTTAACAGTGAATCCTGGGCCTTTCTAAGCAAAATCAAGCCATAGTCAGTATGTTGCAAACAAATGCTAATAGCTCAATAACTGTACATGCTAGACACAAAGCATGAGTGGCAGAGTTATTCAGCGCAAAATTGGCTTTCCAATGGTGGCATGCATGTAATAATAAGTAATTTTGTATTTTTTCTATGCTGGTCGAAAGAGCAAACTAAATATTTTTTCACTAAAAAAGGGCAACATAAGCCATTTTTTGTTGGAAAATATGTAAAATATCAACACCAAATTAAGCATGCTGACATTAGATGGTGTTTTGATATTATGTTTGCTAAAAAAAGATATCTTTTTACTATAAAATGTAATTTTTCCCCATTTTAGTCAAGGTGCTTTGAGATTTGAGGGCTAAATCTCAACCACACACACCATATCATAAACAAATGCGTATAACTTCAAAAGTATACATGATACACACAAAGTATCAGCATGAAAGTTGATGAGCACAAAAATGCATTTCCAATGGTTCTATGCAACCAGTTGTAATCAATACGGTTTTTATTTTATACCTGCTGAAGTGCCAAAAAAGTGAATTTTATTCAAGCTGCTTAGGTGAATCTTGATGGAAAACATGTCAGCCATACACACCATACCATAAACAAATGCAAATAACTCCTAAAGTATACATGATATACACAAAATATCAGTGAAAAAGTTGTGCAGCATAAAATTATCTTTCCAACAGTGCTATGCAGTCAAATATATATTATATTCTGTTACAACATATATTAAAATATATAAGTGACTTCTCCAGATGTTGCAAGGGCACACTGGGAGTCAGTAGCCGACTTCTGCAGATGTCCTCAGGACACACCAGTGTTTTTTTACTGACGACTACAGGCAACTGCTAGGACACAATGAGTTAAATGGATTTCACACTGTCTCACTCTGTTCTCAGTCTCAGCTGAGACTGAGGGATGACATCATATTACAACTGTCGCAGCTGCATAAGCCACACTGGAATGTTGTAGTTGGAGGTTAGAGTAGAACACTGGGGAATTTGAAGCCAGTCTGCATGCAGTCTGAGAGAGAGACTGTAGTGCAGCAGAGTGTGTGCAGGCTCTCAGAACTTTAAGCTCTGTTTCAGAGCTACTTTTGTGTAGGTGTGTGTTTCCACCATAAGAGGAACACAGGGACTGAAAATTGAAGTGGTGGAGACCGCTCTCAATGGTTCAGAGCCCCATCCCTGAGGGGATGGGGGGAAGGTGTTTGCCTGTTTTCCAGGGGCAACCCCCCCTGGGTCCAGCTAAGGGAAAGAAGCTACCTGTCTGAGTTGTGCTGAGGCACCAGAAGCTCTGTGAGAGATTCCTTGTGGAGGAAATGCCTGTGGGGCACTTGCAACCAAAGGGTGAGTTTGCTCTGCAAAAGGGCCAAGTGTTTTCACCTGAACAGAAGGAAACTAAAGGGACTGTCACTGTGGGGTCAGGAAAAGACAGACAAGTACAGTTGGAAGATGTGGGGATTGGACTGCTTAACTTTGTGGGGGGTCTAGAGTAATGGACATTGCCACTTATCTTATGTATGTTCAAGTCCAGCACAAATGGGAAGCAAGACAAGTAGATGGAATGTGAAATACATTTAGCAAGAATCTACACAGCAAAGTGTTAAAGGATGAGGTGTTTACTGTCCAGAGAAATGGCTGGGTATGAATTGTGGGAGCGAGAGGTGGGAGACCCCCCCCATCAGTAGTAACCAAATTCAGATCTACGGATTTGCTCTGAGACACCTTTTGCTTTCCCTCAGGTACTTGGCCAGTGCCTGAGGAAAGTACCCAGACATGGGATTAAGAGGAGGAGGATTCCCTGATGGAGCAAAGGTGCTCTTAGGTGGTTTAGGGAGCCACCAGAAAATGTTTTCATGATATACAGAAGGTGTCCAAGTGGCTGGCAAGGGAGCCAAGCCAGGGGAAACCCAGAGTAGTTTACAAGTCTGGGTTGTGTAACCCAAAGCAGCATACAAATCCAGGCTGTGTGCCCAGTGTGTTGTAGAGCCTGAGTGCTAAAGTGATGAGGATGTGTTCTGGTCTCCTTTAATCTGCATTACCAGGAGTGTAGCCCCGTGGGCCTCCATCTATGCTTTATTTATTCTGTTTGGATGTGAATAAAAGGCACACTTTAGAATCCCACTTCTGGTATTGGACATTACAGTTATTGCTTCCTGTGTTTGGAGTTACTTGGGTGCCCCTGTGCAGAGTAGCCAAACCTAGCCTATGTGCTGAGTGACATATACCTCCCCGAACCCAGCCCACCTGGTAGAGCTGTCAGATACAAAATGGCATACCAGCCTGGGGTTAGATATGGTTTACTAGATATTTGTAATTTAAGATGAACTATTATCACCTGTTACATAAATAAGGTTGTTTATTTCTTTTATAGTATATAGTGGAGAGTTGTTCTGTATATAATTCCATCCCTTTCAAAATGCTGTTCTATCACAGTTCCAATGTCATGGAATGCTGTTCTACCCTACAGTGGTAGAACAGCATTCTAGAACCTCTAGAGACTACATGAGTCAGTTTCATTTTGAAAGCAGAAGAACTCACAAAACACATTTTTCAAACAGTACTACACACTATAAAAAGTACAGGATGAGCAACTCTATGCACAACCAGTGTGTTTTGCCACCTCGGGATTCTGATTCCCTTGGACCTCTCGAGCTTCACTCTCAAGGTCAGAGGGAATCAGAATCCCTCTGTGGCAGAACACACTGGTTCTGCATAGTTGCCTGTCCAGTATTCTCTATATATGGATGGCGTAAGAATACTTAGTTGCTTTATCATAATTTTAGTGTTGTTATTTCCATGGGGGTAACCCCAGTTAGGATTATATTGTATTGCATTGTAGTTGCATCTTGTATGATTGTTGATCTATTTAAAAGATAAAATCAACTTAAAAAAATAAATAAATGAGCCCTCCCACATTGATAACTAGCCCCCCAATTAGCATTTTCTGAGCTGATTGATGTTTTTTAGGTACCTTAAACTGTCTTCTTTTAATATTTTTAAGAGAGCAGTGTAACTTCCTTTACAAAGGTTGCCTCCTGCCATCTCATGGGTAACCACTTACTTCCTCTGTGCTAATGTGCCCTGCCAACTGTCATTGGTCAGCAGAGCACATTGCCACAGAGTGAGCAAGGTAACCACACTGTTGCCTGCAAGATGGCAGTGAGCAGCCTTTGGAAAGGAAATTACAGCGCTCTACTGAAAAGGAAAAACAACATTTTAAGGTACTTAATAAAAATAAATTCTGCCCTTAAAATGTTAATTGGAAAGTGGGTTAGCTACTGTATTGAGGAAGTAAGGTTTACTGTTTGTGTAGTTTACCTTTAAAGATGACATCTGGCTGTAGGCATTTTTGGAAGATGAATGCCTGCCTGGACAAACTATACCAGAATAAATTCTACTTATGAAAGTCTTACTGAAGAGGATACTTGCCAATTTGGGGGGGGGGGGGGTTCTTTATGAAATGGGCTGGCATATGCATCATTCATGCTTTGCTGGTCTGTGGAGCTCCACATGGTGATGCTGCTCACCGCATCTTATTTATTTAGTTATTTTATTTAATTAGTTGTTTATTTGAAAATTGAGAACTTGGAAAGGCTCACTGAGTCATAGCTCTTTTCCAGGATAACCTAGGGCAGATGGAACACAGAGTACAAAGTCAGTGAACAAATCAGCAAGGTGCATAAGTGACAAAATAAATAAGCTAATGAATATTGTTGTTACATAAAAAATCAATAAGATACAGTACTGCAGTGAAGCCCTGCGTGGCACTGTTTTTGACAGTGCTGTTTTGCTTTCGGTGTTTTGACAGGACACGTACGTGCTGCAGGTATCCCCCCCCTCTCCCCATCCATTCTCCTTGCATTTCTCCCAACCCATCACCTGCAGCATTGAAAGAAGTAGTCAGGATCAGATTGTTGGGGTGCAGGGCTGCTCTGGGAGTTGATGAAAATTCTGGGATTCTTCCTGTTCTCACTTTATGTGGCCTGCCAATGTACGGTATGTATGCCTACATGCAAGATGTAAGCAACACATAGCCATTGTGATTCAAGCCCTAAGTAAACAAAAACTATCTGTACTTGTCAGATTCTCCTATCACAAGAAGGAATGCACCAGTCTTTCTGGGTTTAATTAGAACTAGTTATAATTAGAATGCAAAGTCATACTAAAAGAGTCTTATTTTTAACCATGTTTCAAACTAATAAACTGCATGCATTTTCATATTAATTTTGTACTAATTACATGTCAATGGTGAAAATGCCTTTAGAACCATTCAGACAATTTTAGGGTAATGTTCTCTCAAGCTCCAAATGTTAAAAAGAAGCTAGGTTATGGGGGGCGGGATTATTTCAGTGTCTGTTCTTCCTACCCCTAATTGCAAGAAGTTTATTTTGGCTAACAAAAGAGATGCTGCACTTATTACAGTGGAGTACTGTTAGCCACTGTAGCTGAAGCTGAAAACCATTTTTCTGTTTAATTTACAGCTTTTCTTATTGCATATTTTCTAGGAATAGTGCTATATCGAATATCCTTCAGCAATGTTCAAGCATAGGCTGTCAACTTCAAGGTATTAATACCATGTCACTGGTAAGTGAACTGTCAAGCAACTGAACAGGTACACAAGGAAAACAAGCAGCATGGTGTATCACAAAACTAATTATAACTGCTGACACATTCATATATCAGCATTACTACATTATCGAAAATAAATGCTCTGTTTATTTTCTCATTGAACATATAACGAATATCTTGCAAACAGCTGAACATTTTTCATTGTTAGTTCTAACATTATTTTCTCAATTTGTATGTCTTTGCTCTTGATTAATACTACAAGGGAAATGCCTGCAGACTCAAATGATCACATATGGGAAGGGCAGAGCAAAATTTAAAAAATAAATACAAGTGCCAATTGGTGTCTTGCTAATCTCTGGTATATGGAAATGAGTTTGGGGACTAGGAGATCAATAGATTTCAAAATGTGCCTTGTCAGAAATTGTACTTTGCAGCTATGTCTACCCAACAAATATGTGCAAAAAAGCAGTCAAGGCACAAAGACAAACACAGAACATGTGTCACCTAATCTCTCAATTAATAATTTACACAATAAGAAATTCTGACAAAGCTGTTTAAAAATTGTTTTTGTCCTGACAAAAAATACCTTCCTGAGTGGATGGTTGGTTGGATGGATGGATGGATGGGTGGGTGAATGGATCCATCACTTTTGTACTATTTGGTTTACTTAGCAAAACAACAGTTGAAATACAGCCAGGTGGTATTTGATCTGTATTAAATGACCTGGCATAACAATGTGGATGTACAGAAATACAGTCTCTAGCAGAGAATGAGAACAAAATGTATTTCAGGTGCAAGATCATCCAGCACATTATTCGAAATCCTACACTACAATGCCCAAAGGCTAGTTAGTGAGTCAGTTAGTTCGTTAAGCAATGAGGTACAGCAGAGTGTAGGTTGTTGGGGATTTGCCATGCGTGTGGTGTGGGAGGCACAGCCGGTGACTTAACCACACAAGAAGTGGTAAATCACCCAATAACTCACACCTGGAGTGCCTTATTGCAATTATATAATGAACCCATGTGTAAAATAAATTTAAAATGTGTTTAAATATTTTTTTTATAAATGCCATTCCTCAGCTGTGGGTTATGCAGGATTTAACCACAGTCATGTGACATGTTTTGACCAATGAGGTTGCAGGATTTTCACACACCGTTGTATAATTAGCCATACATTTGGATCAGGAAGGGACTAGTTGCTATCTGTGTCAAAATCATTAAACAAAAGTAATATCAGGAGAGATTGAGGATGGCCAGTTGAAACTACAATATAATATAAAAATAATACAGAACTTAGGGTCAGGTGCAATTAATTAACAGCACTCAGAAAAGTACGCTGTACTACAAAAACAGAATAACTGAAAAGATGATGTACTTATTTAAAACCAGTAGAAGGATTACAGCATTTGATTGGTTCTGAGACTTTCCAAATCAGAATTGCTTTAAAATGGCTTAAATAATTTGACTTTTACTAAAAAATGTAACTTCTATCTAGTGGACATACTATAAAGCAAATGTTTCTAACACAGTACATGCTATTGTAGTTCCAAGCACATAAGCCCCTTTTTCTTCTAATGGATAGTATTGTTTGGAACACAAGGGGAACAAAATACTTACCATTAGTGCTGATGATAATTTGTGATTAGTGTCCTTTCAGCATCAAGGCTAACTAGCTCCATATGTTTCAACAGATTTTATAGGCAAAGACTGGCTCTCCTACAGTACATGTTTATCTTAAGCAGTGCCAGCAAGGGGTTACAGTGTTATTGTCCAGCTGTGTGGTGAACAGAGCCAAAACTGAAACTGCTACTTGAAGCTAAATTATGAATGTTATGTTTTGTCTTATTATACTGTATGTAGTACCTTTGTTCCAAAGCCTCGGCTCAGTAGAAGCCTACCCCTCACCCCCACTCACCCAGAGACCCACTGGTCCAGGAGGGTGGAGGGTGATGTGGTGCAGGAGGGGGAGAAGGGGCAGCCTTAAAGAGATTATCCAGCCCAGTTATATGCAGATGGCAAATTGTTTTGCACCCCTGGAGGAGACTCAAGCCCCTTACTCTGCAAGGGGTGACTCTGAGTCAGTCTTGGGTGATGGACAGGGCAGCACATTGGCATCCAGGGAGGGTAAGACTATAAGGAAGGTCCTAGTGATTGGGGAATCAAAAGTTAGGGCATGGACAGGGTGCTGAGGGGGCTGATGAAAGAGGGTTGGTCTGATGCCTTCCTGGAGCATCAGCCAACTGGGATGTAAATAGAATAGGGAGGATGGTGGAGAGGAAGTGGGAGGATCTGGGGGTTCTGGTGCACCTGGGTACCAAGAATCAGGCCAACCAGTCAGTTGAGACAGTTAAGCAGAGCTTCCATAGACTGGGGCGCAAGTTGGCTGCACATTCTGCTTCCCTGACCTTCTCAAAAGTCCTCCCACTCTGTGGCCGAGTGGGAAGGCAGGACAGGATTGGGGTACTGAGATAGCAGTACTCAATAGTTGGTTCAAGGGGTGGTGTTGATGCATGGGGTACCACATTGTAGGGGATTGGGGGATTTGTAGTACAGATGGCTCTTCAAAGGTGACGGGCTTCACCTGACAAGAGAGGGGACCAGTACACTGGGGCAGAAGTCTGATATCTATTTCAGGCATTTAAGTTGATTGTGGGGAAGTCCAGGTCTAGAAGATCCACAATGGAGGGTGAGTAGAAGTGGATCCAAGATAGTACTTCCCACACCCAGGGGACGGCAGCAGAATAGAGGGTACAGGGAATGCTGTAAGGTTTATAGGACTAAGAGAGGGACAGTTGTGAGATGAAAAACTACAGGCAAGGGCACTATTGGAGAGGGGGAGAAAACAGAAGCAGATGGACAGTAGCAGAGTCAGAGCAGGGGTCAAGTGGAAGGTGGTATGCCTTAATGCCAGGAGCCTAGGGAACAAACTTAGTGAGCTCCAGGCAATGATGACACACTCTGAGGTAGACCTTGTGGCCATCACAGAAACAAGAGCCACAAAAAATAATGACTGGGAGATGGTGGTCCCTGGATATAAATTATTCTGGAGGGATCAAAGGACAGGTGAGGTGGGGGAATTGCCCTCTATGTCAGGTAGGGCATTAAAGTGACTGAAGATGGGGGAATTAAAGGTAATGATGGGTGCAATTCACGATGGTCTCAGGCAGGAAAATAAGATTGGGGTAGTCTATAGGCCACCAGGTCAAGGGGAGGAAAGGGACAGAGAACTTGGGGAAGAACTTAAAAGAGGGGTAGCAAAGAGAGAGGTGGTGGTGGTAGGGGACCAAAACTTGCCAGACATCAATTGGGAGGTCCCGGTGGTCAAGAGCACCAGAAGAAAGTCACTGCTGGATACCTTTCAGGACTGTCATCCGGTACAACTATTTAAGGAATCCACCAGGCAGTCTACAGTCCTTGATGTGGTACTCACTAACACAGAGTTAGTGGGTGCTGTGAGAGTGGGGAAACCACTGGGGAATAGTGAACACAGCTCTGTGTGGTTTGAACTGGTCCTAGGGGCTGATAAGCCTCACTCAATAACCAAAGTCCTTGACTTTATAAGGACAGACTTTGATAAGATAAGGGAACTGGTCAGATATAAATTAGTAGGGATGGAGGGTGTAAGCAGGGTGGAGAAGAAATGGAAGGCAATCGAGGGAGCTATCTTTGAGGCATTGAAGACATACATAAAAGCAGTGACAAAGAATAATATGTCAAATAAACCACTATGGTTCTTATCTAGAGTCAGGGAAGTGGTCAGGGCCAATAAGAGAGCCTTTTATAAATATAAGAGTAAGCAAGGAGAGGCAGAATGGGGGGAATATTTTCAGAAAACCTGGTAGGCAAAGAGGATCATCAGTGAGGCAAAAGCAGATACAGAACTGCACATCACTGATGGTGTGAAGAATGAAGAAAAACAGTTTTTTAGATACATTAGTGAAAAACATAACAGGGGAGGGAATCGCATGGCTGGTGGGGGGGGGTAATAGAAGAGGATGGGCCAAAGACCCCCATTCTGAATAACTGTTTTTGCTCAGTCTTCACTTAGGAGGAAGGTAGGCTCCTACCTGAGAGTGGCATCAAAGTAGCCACAAAGGCAATCCCAGAAATGAGTAGCCATTGTTTACTAAGGAAAGAGTCCTGAAAGGGCTGGCAGACCTCAGGATAGATAAGGCCCCAGGACCAGATAGGTTGCACCCGAGGATCTGGCTAAACCACTGACTGGGCTGTTCAACAGCTCACTCAGGATTGGGAAAGTCCCAGAGGATTGGAAGTTAGCAAAAACAATGCCACTAGAAACATAGAAACATAGAAGTTGACAGCAGATAAGCACCACAAGGTCCATCCAGTCTGTCCATTTCTTTTTCTGCCTTATGAATGTGCCATCGGCCTTTGCTCTGTCAATGGCATATCTATTCATACTTATCTGTATTGTTCCCTTATGCCTATTCCATGCCTGTTTGAAGCCCTGCACTGTATTCATATCCACCACTTCCTGAGGTAGGCCGTTCCATGCATTCACCTCCCTTTCTGTGAAAAGGAACTTCCTCACATTACCCCTTAATTGGCCTCCCTCTAATCTCATGCTGTGTTCTTTTGCCCTGCTATTTTTCTTATATTGAAACACGTTAAACTCTTTCACCTTGTTAATGCCCTTAAGGTGTTTGAATGTTTCGATCATATCACCTCACTCCCTCCTTTGCTGTAGGGTATACATATTGAGTTCCATTAATCTGTCCTCATATGTTTTCTGATGCAGTCCCTGCACCATTTTGGTTGCCCTTCTCTGGACTGCCTTAATTTGGTTAATGTCCTTGTGAAGGTGTGGCCTCCAGTACTGCATGCAGTACTCCAGATGGGGCCTAACCAGTGTCTTGTAAAGAGGGATTATTACCTCCCTCTTCCAACTTGTGGTACTCCTAATAATACACCCCAACATCCCCCTAGCCTTACCTACTGCTTTAGTGGTCTGCTTGGATGATTTCAGGTCATCTGTGATGATGATGCCCAAGTCTCTTTCTTCCCTTGTGACTGCCAGCAACTCCCCTCCCAGCCAATAGGTGGCTTCAGGTTTTCTCTTCCCTATGTGCAAGATCTTGCACTTCTTTGCGTTAAACTCCAGTTGCCACTCTTCCGATCATTTTGCTACTTTATCCAGATCTCTTCTCATTCTGCCCACCCCATCTGGATCATTTACACTGTTGCAGATCTTGGTGTCATCTGAAAACAGACAAACCTTACCCTCCAGTCCTTCTGCAATGTCACTGATGAAGATATGGAAGAGGACTGGCCCCAGGACTGATCCCTGGGGTACCCCACTTGTGACTTGCATCTCTTCTGACTGTATACTGTTTACTACCACATAGACCTGTTAGTCTTACCTCCATCATGGGGAAGCTGATGGAATCTCTGATTAAAGATGACCTTGTAGGATACCTGGAGAGCAATGGACTCCAGAACAATAAACCACACAGTTTTGTAGCAAGAAAGTCTTGTCAGACCAACCTGATAGTTTTCTTTGACTGAGTGACAAATGAGATAGACAAGGGCAACGTGGTGGACTTGCTGTACTTAGACTTCAGTAAGGCCTTTAATTCAGTACCACATAAGACTTGTTTAAGAAAATGGAAGACGTGGGTGCAGATAAAATTCTAGTGAGCTGGGTGGATAACTGGCTGGCAGGAAGATGACAGAGGGCAGTGGTCAAAGGGGTTAACTCAGAAGACAGGGAAGTAACAAGCAGGATTCTACAGGGATCTGTCGTGGGCCTGGTTCTCTTCAATATGTTCATTAGTGACATTGATGAAGGAATCCAGGGCAAGTTGTGTCTCTTTGTGGATGACACAAGATTATGTGGAAGGGTGAGTAGTAAAGAAGGAATAAGGAATATGTGAAAGGACCTGCTAAAGTGACAGGGTGGTCAAAGATCTGGCAGTTAAAATTCAATACAAAAAAGTGCAAGGTAATGCACCTAGGGAAAAAGAACCCCAAGACGGTACTGGATGGCAGGGGAGAGACTCAGGACTACAACTGAGAAACAGGATCTGGGAGTTACCATCAACAACTCCCTTAAACAAACAAGTCAGTACAACAAGACCTATAGCAAGGCCAACAGGATGTATTGGGAGGAGGAGGATTGATAGTAGGAGAGAAAAGGTAATACTACCCTTTTACAGATCCCTGGTGAAGCCTCACCTGGAGTACTCTGCCCAGTTCTGGAGTCCTTACCTCAGAGCAGACAAAGATACATTTGAGACAGTACAACACAGAGTGACCAAAATGATTCAGGGACAGCAGGGCAAATCATATAAGGAGTGCCTCAGGGCACTGAATTTGTGCTCATTGGAAACCAGAAGGGAGAGGGGCGATGTGATTGAGACCGTCAAATTCCTCAAAGGAATTAATAAAGTGAACTGTAGGGAATTATTTAGCCTGACTACCAACTCACAGTCAAGAGATCACCAGTGGAAGTTGTCAAGCAGGAGTTTCAGGAGAGACGTGAGGAAATACTTCTTTATGGAAAGGGGGGTGGAGCCCTGGAAGAGACTGACAGCCAGGGTGGACGGAGCGAACAAAGTGAGTGGGTTCAAATAGGCCTGAGACAGAATGACAGGAAAAGTGATTATATGGGCCGACAGGACCAGGGAAGAAAATCCTGATAGGTCCAGGAGGGTAAGTACACTGAGGGAACATTAGGTTCCAAGGAAGGTTAAAGAGATTATTGGGAACTCGGGCAGACTGGATGGACCATTTTCTTTTTCTGCCATCATTGCCTATGTTTCTACCTTTCTAAACATATTGGGCCCTATGCACAAAGAAAAATATGCCTATGCATCGCTTATCTGGGGGTGTGTAGGCAACCTGAATAGGAATGCCATGCATCAGGGGTCTCGAGGACCCCTGGCAGCATTCAACAAGGGCGTGCAAGACACTTATGTGCCCTACTTCTCAGCACTGCGGGCACCTCCATGCTGGGGGTGGTCAGAGGGGTGTGCTTCAGCTCTACGGAATTCACTGCCGCATGGAGTGCCAGGCATGGGGGACACAAGTTACGGCAGCTGAGACCTTGCCATACCCACTGCATGCCACCATAGATTTCTCCCGCCGATTGTGGTGGGATCAGGAATGGAACCTCCGTGTAGCCCCATTCCACTTGGCTACTGGGGAAGGCTGGGACAGCAGATCGGCAGGTACCAGAACATTTGTGGCTTACAGTGTATTGCCGCGGATCCTCTCCTTAGCACTGCACCAGCCATATGGGTGCAAGGGATCCAAAATGGGGCCTGGGTCAGGTATCCAACTGGATGTCTGCCCGGGTCCACCCCTCTGCATTGGCCAGCCCCTGTGAACCTGTGCACTGGGAAGGCCACGAACAGGCACTCTGCGGGTGCTTGCAGTTGTGCATACCACTCACCCTGTGCCAATACAGGGCCATGGAGTTGTGCACATGGGTATGCACCTTTGGCACATACCATCTGCCCCATTAGTGCATTGGGGCCAATATATCTACAGTGTATCTTTTCCTTGACCAAAAGCACCTCCAGCCCTATCTGGAAATTAAACCTGGGACAGTAACTCCCTAAAGCAGCAGCGATAAACATTTAGCTAGAGTGGAATTTCCCCTAGCTGGGAGATTAGTGTGTCCCTTTGACTTTATGCATTGTATTCATAGTGACCCTATCACAAGAGGCCTGTTTTGCTGTCACAGGTACTCAGCACTGTTATTTACAGATGTACATATCTACATGGCACTGTTTGCAACCCTGTGTGGCACTGCCAGATAAGAGCCTCCAATGGATGGCAAGAGTACATCCACATTCATTTCATTTAGATGGAATGTTGCAGAACATTTGTTAGGAATGGATATGGTGCTATTTCTACTCCAAATAGGCTTGGGGTGTTCAAAACAGGTTTCATGAAGGCACTTATTTATTCTATTTGTTTTATTTAAGTTTGTTTATGGCAGAATAAGTTGATTGAGCCAATGAAGTTCAGTTCACAAAAACTTCCCGTTACAAATAAAAAATAATAAAAACTGGCTGGCAAACACATTATGTAATCCAGGCATGTACAAACTTTACAACATCTGAGATGAGCAACACTTTCAAAAGTGAACAAATAATGACTATTCCATGTATTTGGGTCAAGACCTTTCATGTTGCCAAAGCAGCAAAGGTGAAAGAAGCTAACATCATTAAATTTAATTTTGGAAATCTGAAAGGATAATTTATCACATTTATTAAACAATGATTTGAGGCCAGAAAGGAGGGCTGGAGACTACAAGAGTTGACAAATATGGGGCAGATGCCCATGTAGTGCTTTGTGGATTAATTAAAGACAATTTAGTTCCCTGCTATTGTAACTTCTAGAGAGGGCCAACTTAGGTGCTGGAGTGTGAACAATGATGAACTGAAAATTCACACAAGCCTTATTGATTGTATGCTTTAGATAATGAAGCAAGAGTGGTGGAATCACCATGCTTATAAATTACTTATCCTTAGTACAAGAGCTCATTTCAGTGGTGGCTCTGACAGCATGTATTTAATGTTCCAAAGAAGTAAGTCACATTCTAGAATGTGAATTATTTCTTTGCACAGCTGCAACACTGAGCTCCGTTCTCCACCTGAGTCACCAACAAACATGAGCTCATTACCACAGCTCCTATCAAGAGGTCCTCAAGCGCTACACTAATGGCTCTCCATGAGTGCTCAGTAAGGCTCCTGCACAGTACTAAAAAGCAATGGTAACTTGTAAGGGACCTTCCATGCTAATACTGAACAGGAGTGTTTCATAAATGGGCTTGTCTTGCAGTATATTAGTTATTTATTCAGTTGTTTTTTGATAACTGGATAAGTGCACTAGACATTAAATATGCCTATTTTCAGGCACAACCCGGGATATATACAATAAAGTACCCTAAACTGTGAGGTACAAGCTGGACTTCCAAACCTCGCTAGTGTGGTGGCATCATAAAGGCACTTAGACTTTGTTCTTTTGCCTATGATGTCACCACACTAACTCTGTGGAATACCAACTTGCACCTCACATTTGGATGTACATTATTCTCTGTACAGGCTAATACAGGTAAAACTGATTGCTTAACAATACAATCTACCTTCTCTAAATAATGTTTTGCTCTATTCAATTGGCCAAAACAAGTATGCACATTTGCAAATCAAAGTCTAGTAACCATAGTTACTATTGTGGGGTTAGCACCATTTGCTCAGCACAGGGATGAAAGCAATACACTTATCAGCATGGCATGTTGTGCAAAAGCTTTTAATCGCCATACATCAGCATCTCACTTCAGCAACAGTATTTTTGTTGTTTGCAGGCATGCAGTGCAAATTTAGGCTTGTTTGTCTCTTTTTATTGCAAATAGAACAGTTTGCAAAAAAAAAAACTAAAGGGCAAACTCACTTTGTAAACAGTTCAGAGCTACTTTTCGAGGTACTCTCACAGACCAGCCTTTCAGTCTGCAAAAGTGTTTCATGCTGTGCAGCTTTCCAGGTGTAACCTACAAATGCTGTGCATTTAATTCATCATCTCTTAAACTATCAATTACAATTTTCAAATCACACAAATAATAAACTGATCTTTACTGTTCAGACACCTCAGTGCTTATGTACATGACATCAGACTAATGTTTCAGCATATTTTCTATGCCTTCATTGGAGTCAACCATGGACTATAGGACCATAGGATGGGGCCTTTGCAACAAATTATTTTAAGTGGTATTACCCATTTATCACTAACGCACCCAGTGTAAAGCACTTCACAGGTTTCAAAATTACTAACACAGCTCATATTCATATTGAAATACTAAGAACAGTTTTTACACACAATATCAGTCACCATTATTTCATTCATAAATGTCTCAAAAAGTCAGTTCTAGAAACAAATGGTTTGCTACCTTTTATTGGACCAATGTAGATGTAACAAAAGAAAACAGTGCTTAAGCTTTCGGACCAACCAAGTCCTTCCGAGAAAGGACTTGGTTGGTCCAAAAGCTTAAGTACTGTTTTCTTTTTTTATATCTACAGTGAAACGCACCAGGATGAAGTGCAGTGTTGCAGAATTCTGCAGTAGAGTTACTGCAGGAAACAATGCAATTTCAATGGGAGTTAATCCCTTTTGTCATGCAGAGACTGTGACACTGTGCTTCATCCTGGTGGGCTTCACTGTATGTTGCTCCAATAAAAGGTATCACACCATCTGTTTCTGGATTGGTTTTTATGAGGACCAATATGGCAACTAACTATTTATGTGTGTCAAAAGGTCAGGGACATCTGTAATCCAATATTGCAATAAACTGTTTTGTCACACATCATTACCATAATTATCCCGGTAATGGGTAAAAAAGCAGATTTTCTATGAGAACATCTCCCTCCATTGAGCCACGTGATGCAACTGTAAGCCATTGGCGTCAGGACCAACTGGAAACTTTTTGCAGGCTGAGGCCACCCATGTCTACACATCTCATCAGAGCCTATATAACGTCAGCATCCCCAGCATGCCTCAGTTCTTTCTCCCACCATTAACTGCTCGTTGGTCTACTGCTGCTGAAAAATGCTGTTGAACTTTTGCAAATATTTTGCTATGACTTTATACATCTTCTCTTTGTTATTTTAAACTTATATTTTATGTTGCAAATGGACCAAGAACCACTGTTCTGCTATTGCCATTGTGGCAACATTCAAATTTAAAAAGACGATGACTACTCCAGTTGTATCTGTTGCTTTGGTACAATCCATGATATTAAAGCATACACAATATTCTTAGGCTTTCACCAGGCAACTAGGAGACATCATGGGGAAGTTTTAGAAAACTTACATTAGATCCAAGAAATGGAGAAACAGGCTGTGGCAGAGGTGGCTTCTCTGTTGTCATTCACTCACATTCCTGGTTTGCCATTGGCACATCGATCTCTGTGATCACCAGCGGCTATTACTGACTCTCCAAAAAAAAGACAAATCATCAAAGTCAGCAAATAAACACTGCCACACAGACAAGGAGAAATGCAGAAAGGAAAAAGAAGATTCTCCAGACTGTTCTCTTTCACCACTAAGATGGGGTAAATCAATAGAAAAAGTTGGTGCCCTGGCTACGGCCATGGGTCTTGCTGCCTCTGTGATTGTCTTACAGACACAAAGGTTGGGGTCTGTTATCATCTCGTTCTCCCCAGTTGGGGACTTGCAGCCTATTCTGCCATTAGGCATTGTCCCCTTTGTGTCTCAGCTGTTGACAAACCCTTTGGGCTCCACTGACATGCAGGTATTGTATCAAACCATGCTGCCATTGGTGCCTGCACTGTCGGTGCCTCCAGATGGTCCCTCAATGGCAATATAATTGGCACTTCCATATTCCACCCCTACTTCAGCGCCGGGTTTGGACAAGCCACAGTTGATGGGACACCCACTTAGTCAGCTTCTCCTCAGGTTTCTCCCTGACCCATCGACCCTATGCCTATGAAGATGGACATTGACAATGAATTGGAATACAATCCAGAATATATGTAAGAGGAGAAGGCTAAGGAGGAAGAGGAAGAGATAACAGATGTGGTTGGCTCAAGCTCCATTATATCCTCTTGCTCTGAAGGGAGGGTAGTAAATACACCTAGATCTCTTCCTGAAGGTGCCTGATTTCATGCCTTCCTTAAACAGGTTCAGCCCAAACTAAGGTTCCAGGCTAGGGAAGAGGATTCTTCCAAAATAAGTCTTTTTGATCTCTTGGAATATTCAACCTCCCCTACAGTGATTATCCCTCAAGTGCACTCATCTCTAGAGGACTTGACGTTGGTTGCCTGGCATAGGCCTGTACAGTTGTCTGTTGTTCCCAGGAAGGCAGATAAACAGTACCCTGCCCCTACTGCTAAGCCATATTATTCTTCACAGCATGAAATAAACTTTATGGTAATTATGGCAGCTCACAATAGGTTTAAAGTACCAAAACACTTGAGCTCCCTGCCTCCTAACAAGAGTCATGGAAGTTGGATGTAATGGGAAAGAGAATTTTTGCTCAGCTACCCTAGGCCTAAGAGTTGCAAACTATCAGGCATATATTTGCCTTTGGAAGACTATGGCCACTTTGACTGAAAAATTGCCTGAGGGACAGGACAAAATATTGGCTTAGCAAACAATTGCTAATGGCCGGGAGTGAGGTAAGCATCTACTCAGATCAGCCTATAAGGCCTCTGATGCTGCTGCCAGGGCTGTTGCCTCTGGTATATGAATTCAACACTGCTTCTGCCTTTGAGTAGCTGACTTTTCCTATGATGTACAACAATCTATAATGAATACTCCTTTCAAAGGGAAACAACTATTTGGTAATGACATTGAAAATACTTTGAGGAATCTGCAAACTTCAAGGATGACTTTCAGGTCCCTGCACACTTTGAACCCCAATTTTCCAAACACAGAGGACTGAGCCATGGTTCTTTTTGTAAGACCTATGTCTATCCTGGCCAAGCTTATTCCAGAGGCCCAGCTGTGTTACACAGAGACCTCAGCCCTCTACCTTCCAGGCTGCAAACCTGCCCCCTGGTATCCATGCTAGACTTGCAAAAGGTCAGACAATTACTGCCACTGTCTGCCCCCAGCGCCTTCTGACACCCCTCCATTGCCTCTGATCTCACTGCCTCAAGAGTTCTTGGTGGGAGGCAGTATCTCTTTCTTTCTATCAAAATAGAGGGAAAGCACAGATGCTTGGGTTCTGGAGGTGGTTCAGCACAAGTATGCCTTTGAGCCACTTACTGTTCCCCCAGTTACGCCCCCATTGTCACACTGGTATCCTTTAGAACATCTTGCTGTTCTGCTGGAGGAGGTTCAATCCCTCCTCCACAAAAGGGATGTGGAGTTAGTCCCAGCTGTAGAAATAAATGTAGGATTTTACTCCAGTTACTTTCTGGTTACAAAGTGGACTGGGGATTTAAGGCTAGTAAGAGATCGCAAGGAACTAAACTTGTACACAGAATACAAGAAGTTCAGATGGTGTCTCTGCAGTCCAGGTTGCCCTTACTTTTAAGGGGACTGGATGGTCTCACTGGACATGAAGGATGCTTATCTTCTTGTCAAGATAAGGAAATCTCACAGAAACTATCAGTGATTCATGCTTCAGGGCTCTCACTACCGGTTTTGTGTTCTTTCCGTTTGGCTTGTGCTCTTCTCTGTGTGTCTTTGCCAAAGTATTTGTAGCAGTAGCAGTGTTCCTCCACAGGACAGGTCTGTATGTCTTCCCTTATATAGATGATTGGCTGTTAAAAGCCCCATTGCATGAAGCAATATTATACAATGGCAACCAAAAATGATGGCTTCTGATTGGTTGAACTGGGACTGGACCCATGATGTTATCCCAGTACAACATCACTGGTCTAGTCCCAGTTACACAGAAGACTGCATCAAGTAAAAATCATTGACAGAATTTGTGTGAAGGGAGTAGGATTATGACGTGCCATCACTAATAACTGTTAATGCTCTTACTAGCCATAGTGTCTACCGAGGTCTAACTGCACTGCCTAGTGAGGCTAACGCTTAATCATAACCATTAGGCTGTCATTATACTGTCCACTAAACTCTTACTGTGGTTATTGTTCTCAGAGGGGATTAACTGGTTAATCACTGTGAAAATTGAATGTGTACTACTCAGTGGAAAAATAGGCTATACTAGTAGTTCCACTGGCCTTATACTGATAGCTCAGTATCTACCAGCCTTCAGGTGCAATTCTATCCATCCTCCCATCAGCTGCGCCTAACCTCCATTGCTGTTTGGGCAAAACAACCTAGCCGGACCACGCCTCCTGCCCAGATGTGGATCAGGCTCCCTTTCTTCCCGCCCAAGGAGGGTGGGGGGAACCCCTATGAGATGGCCCGGGGTGTGCTGCCTGCCATGTATAGGTCACTGGCTCTAAGGGGTCTGGTACTAGGACTCACCCTGCTCTATGTGGCCACCACTCCCCCGCTCACCCCGGGGGGGGCACTGGGAGAAATATCCCTTCTTTGAGGTGCCCGATTTCACCTTCTCAGACATCCTCGTGACCTCCCATACCCCCCCCCCGCCTCACCTGCTGTTTAAATCTCATGGGTCTAGTGCACACTGTCAGGGTAAAATGACTTCATGCTCATACTCCTGCTAAAGACCTATCTCCTATGAGATGGTGTCCTTATTGGCTCCTCCTCGTGTTAATACTACTGTCTGGGGATATTGAAACAAACCCTGGACCAAATACTCTGGCCCCTCCAATCTCCCCCAGGTTGGGGAATGGGCAAGGGCCTAAAAGTGTCTCATCTAAATATCAGGAGTCTGCTACCTAACCGGGATGAGCTTGTCTCATGGACTGTACTCTACAAACCTGATATCCTTGGAGTGACAGAGACCTGGCTTATACCAGTGATCCCTGATTCAGCCTGTGTTCTTCCTGGGTATGACTTCATACGGCAGGACCAAACAGGGACTAAGAGGGGGGGTGGCATCCTGATCCACTACAGGTGTCACCTCAAGGTCTCCCCAGTAGTCCTCCAGCAAACCCAAGTGTCCCCCTGTGAGGTACTACATGTACTACTCCTACTAGGGGACACCAAGAAACTTCATCTGGTATGCACGTACAACCCTCCGAGAGGTGGGCTCCCAGGAATGAACCATCTTCTGGACTCAGTTGGTCCTAGCATTGGTGACAATGAACTCATAATCATGGGAGACATTAACCTAAATTGGACCGGTGAAAATGAAAGGCAGTTTGACACCCTCCTTGCTAATCTCACCCTGACTCAGCTAATACAGGAGCCAACCAGGCAATCGGCCAATGGCTCCTCCAGCTCCCTTCTGGACTGGATTCTGACTAACTGCCCAGACAGGATCACCTCAGTGGGAAAGCTATCTGATGCCATTTCCGACCACTCTCCAGTCTACTGCGTATGGAAAGTTCCCACCCCCAGAATCCAACACAAGATCATGCATGTCAGGAACTTTGCCAGGTTTGATGCTGGAGAGTTCCTAGAGGATTTAAGGCTCACTGACTGGTTTGATGTGTTAGGAGCTAATGACCCCTCAGTGGCAGCCTCCTATTTCCTTACCACCTTTGGGGCCCTGCAAGACAAGCATGCTCCAAAGGTCACCCATAGGGTGAGGGGGTCTGCCACCCTCTGGTTGCACAGGAATCTTCTAGCCCAAATGCGGGCCAGAGACAAGTGTTGGGCAAACTTCAGATTGTCCCGTGATCCCGCTACTTTCCAATGATACAGACACCTCAGAAATGAGTGCAAAAAGGCTATTAGGATTGCGGAAAGTGACTTCTGCAAGTCTGCCCTAACTAGCTCTGCCAATGACCCCAGGAGAATTTGGAGAAATATAAAAACCCTAGTCAGTGGCTCCTCCCACCCGGGAGTATCTGATATGATTATAAAAGGTGTCTCCTGCAACAATCCCCTCACCATTGCCAACTCCCTAAATTCGCACTTCTCCTCCCTCTCGGCCTTCACCGCACTTTTCCCACCTGGTGTGGGTATGTCCTCCCCTCCTCCCTCTACCTGTGGGGAGGATCACCCCCCTCATCAAATGTTTCACATCAAGGCAGTGACAACCTCAGACATGCAGAGACGTCTAGCTGGTCTCTCCCAGTACTCCAGCCCCGGCCTAGATAACCTGGAGCCCAAGCTTCTAAAGCTTGGGGCATCCTACATTGCCTCCCCTGTAGCCCACATCTTTAATTTATCCCTTGCACAGGGGTCCATCCCAGATATCTGGAAGGAGGCAAGGATAGTCCCTGTCCTGAAGCAGGGTAACTCCAAAATACCAGACAACTATCGTCCAATTGCTATCCTTTCATCCCTTAGCAAGCTCCTCGAAAAAGTAGTGGCTGAGCAGCTCTCAGAGTATGTACAGCAGCACGAGCTGCTTTCCCCAACCCATCATGGTTTTTGAATGGGGCATAGCCCCACAGCCCTGATCTCTGTCACATCAGGCATTAGAACAGCCATGGACCAGGGCAAACTCTCTGGAGCCATATTTATCGACCTGTCAAAAGCCTTCGACCTTGTTCAAATCAAATCAAATCAAATTTTATTTATAAAGCGCTTTTCAAAATTATCAAAGTGCGAATACAATACAGATAAAACAACCAACAATAAATATACATTAAAAACAATTAAAAAAACCAATAGGTTGGCCTAATCAAAGGCTTTCTCAAATAAATAACTTTTTAAAGAAGCCTTGAATTGCTCTGTGGGCTGGCACTCTTGAATCTGATGAGGTAGAGAATTCCACAGGGTTGGGGCCACAAAAGAAAAAGCTCTAGCCCCTGATGATTGCAGATGAACCCTGGTAACCTCTAGCAATCCCTCGTCGGCAGAGCAGAGCGAGCGAAGAGGGCTGTAAGGCCGTAGACGATCTTGCAAGTAGTCCGGTCCCTGACTATGTAGGGTCTTATAGGTCAGCAATGCGACCTTTAAGGTGATTTTCCATCGCACTGGCAGCCAGTGCAGTTTGCACAGCACAAGTGTGATATGGCAAGTTCTTGAGAGTCCCATCAACAACCTGGCAGCCGCATTCTGTACCAGCTGCAGGCGACGGAGATCCACCCTCGGCAACCCTAGAATTAGAGCATTGCAGTAATCAAAATGCGAGAAAACAAAGGCGTGGACTAATACAGGTAGGTCATCGTGTGGAGCAAGGTGTTTTATCCAGGCAATATTCCTCAGATGGTAAAAAGAGGACTTGACAATGGCCGACACCTATGCCTTCAGTATCAGCTCACCGTCAAAAATTACGCCCAGATTTTGCACCTGTTCAGAAGGTCTCAACTGTTTATCCCCCAGCACAAGGCCGGAAGAAAAACCAGGAGACGACTTCTTTACACAGTGACCTGAGTCCACCACCAGCACCTTGGTCTTATCCGGGTTTAGTCTTAACCAGTTAGCACTCATCCAGCCCTGAATCTCAGCGAGGCAGTTGTTAAAGACCGATAAAGCGTCATTTTGTTTGGGTACAAAGGACATATAGAGCTGAGTATCATCTGCGTAGCAGTGAAAACTCAGCCCATAATGCCTTATAATGTCCCCCAATGGCAGCATATATACCATGAAAAACATGGGGGAAAGCACAGAACCCTGCACACCCCACAGGACAGAGCAAAGGAGCTGTGGAAAACATTCCTGATACTACCCTCTGAGTTCTGCCCGTGAGGAAAGATTGAAACCATCTGAGTACTATCCCCGACAGTCCACAGAACAGCCAAAGGCATTCTAGCAACATCCCATGGTCCATGGTATCAAATGCTGCAGAGAGATTGAGGAGAACCAAGATCGAACGGCTCCTCTGATCTCTCGCTATTAGGCAATCATTAAGTACCGAACCAGCGCCGTCTCGGTACTATGCCTCTTCCTGAACTGGACTGGAGAGGATCATAGATTTCATGGGTGGTAAGAAAGTCCTCAAGCTGCAATGCGACTACTTTCTCAATAACCTTGCCTAAAAATGGCAGGTTAGAGATCGGTCTGTAGTTAGCGAGACAGTCTGGGTCAAGAGAAGCCTTCTTCAAAAGGGGTGTCACAGTAGTCTCTTTTAGAGATTCTGGAAACACCCCTTGGTCCAAAGAGCACCAGACTATCTCAGCAAAGACTGGTCCGATCACATCCATACACCCCACAAGGAGGCGTGTAGGACCAGGATCCAAACTACAGTAAGTCGGTCGCAACCCCTGGACAATCTTCATGATATCCAGGATCGCTGGCCGGTCAGAAACCATCCAGATAGATTGAGGGCCTATAACCACGCATTGACCACCGTCATGCTCATTTGAACGCAAACTGCGGATCTCTGACCTGATCGATGACACCTTATCATCAAAGAACTGAGCAAACTCATCACACTTTATTTGTGGAAAAGGTCGACGACCCCGCAGACAGGTTGGATTGCACAATCTGTCCACGGTCTGGAAGAGCTGAGCTGGTCGATTTCTTGATGCAGCTATTTCTGTCAACAGTTGGGGTCACTTGGCTTTTCCCCTACTGCTATGAAATGGATTACGGGCTATCTACATGGTAGAATGCAGTGGACCTGCTTCAATAAAGTCCTGTCCAAACCCCTGCCGGTCACATCAGGTGTCCCTCAGGGCTCGGTACTGGGTCTCCTCCTATTTCTCCCTCTTCATCAATCAACTGCCAAAGGTGACAACCAATTGCAGTGCCATCCTATACACAGATGACCTGGTGATAACGGCCCACTCCAGTGACACTGCCACTCTTATCAAGAGTCTGTCCGAGGACTTTAACCAGGTCCTGACCTGGGTTATGGATCATAAGCTGGTCTTGAATCTGAAAAAAACTCAGGCCACGCTATTTGGCTCAGCTGCCAAAATCAAAGCCTCAACATCCCCCCTGAACATAATCAATCTGGACGGATCCTCCCTCCCTGTGGTGAACTCGGTCAAGTATCTAGGGGTCACATTAGACCCTCAACTTGACATGGGGAGTCACATCACTAAAGTCTGCAGAACAGTGAACTGCAAGCTGGGCCTGGCCTACAGGGCCAAGTACAACCTCACACCTGGGGCCAGGCTTGCCCTAGCGAGAGGAGTACTCCTTCCCTCTCTCAGCTATGGTCTGCATATATTTGCTCACCCCACTAAGACTCACCTCACCAGGTGGCACACGGCATACTACAGTATCTGCCATTTCGCCCTGGTGGCTCTCCGCCTCACCCATCGCTGTGAGCTTTATAATAAACTCCAGTGGCTCTCCCCAGACAGATACCTGACTTTGGGATAGGTTGCCTCACGGGCAAGGTGATCAGAACTGGTACCCCATCAGGACTGGCCTAGCTTCTACCATCTGCTGACATTTCTCCTTACTCATTAAGGTCCCAAGTCCAGGGGACGCTCAAAGTTCCTGCCACAAGAACTCTCATGGGAGCTAGGGACTTTGTTGTGCGTGGCACCAAACTCTGGAACTCCATCCCAGAGTCTGTTCGCTTGGCCCCCTCCCATCAGTGTCTCTGAAAAGCCATGTGGGATTTCTTGAAACAAGCCTCAGTATGTGACTGACCCCAGCCTCCCTAGGGCAACACTGCCTCTTACAGGGCTGCCTGGAAACTGCTGCTGCTCGCCCCACTCCACTACCATTACCTGACCTGGATTTAACTGTTGTCTGCAGACCTAGGTCTTGCCTTAATCTGTAATCCTTATTATATGTTTATTGACTTGTCCTTACTTGTAACAAAATGACCATTGCTTTCTACTCCCCTGTATAATGAGCCCTCTGTATTCTTATATGTTGCCTATGCTGTCATTATGTTAACGTGCCCTCTGTATTATTCTCATATGTTGCCCATGCTGTCATTATGTATTTGAAATGTGTCTTTGTACCTTCATGTTGTATTCTCCCGGGTCGTTCCTGAACATAGGCATAATACTTGTCTAGTGTACTTACCTGGTAAACAAAAGCTAAATAAATAAATTAATTAATTGCACGCAGCCCACTTTGCTGCTTCGGGCTCTGCAGCTCACTTCACTCGATCTGCAGCTGTTAGCCACCTTCAGTGTCCCAAGAAAAACCCAACAAAAACAAAAAACAACCCTCTTAAACCTCCCCACCCGAGTGTCTTTCTCCTATTTAAAAAAGAAACCTGCAGCTGAAACCGTGATTAAACTCATTACCAACAATCACGGTCAGACCGAGTGCACCCAGTGAGCGAGCGAGCGAGTGAGCAACTGAGTCTTTAAACAGTCACCATGTGGCTGTCTGTAACGCTCACTGACCCAACCCACTTTCTTCTGTTTTCCTTTGTTCTTTAACTGGACCAAAAAAACGCACTCCAAAAACTCCTCCCTACCTCCTCCTTCTTCTAGACTCTTTCAGACACATTAATGCGGCAGCGGGTGGCACACTGTAAGACAGACGGGTGGGGGAAGGGGGCACGGCAGTCCCGGTTCTCATTCAGAATCACAATTAAACCTGAGTCTTGGAAACACAGAGGAAAACAACGTAAATACCATCGCAAAACACAGCATAAACACAGAAGCAACAGGAAATATTAATGAGTGGCATCAGCAAAGGTTGCTATAGGACTGTACAGCCACTCAAAAAGCACTTCAGCTCCACCTGCTGGCTAGATCAGCACTACTTTTCACAATGTAACCCTTCCCATTCAAAAAATGACAAAAAATGTACTTTAAAGGCACTTTGTTTTTTTCATTTTCTTTCTTTCTTTTTAATGAGCCATTGCATAATAGCAATAATGCACTCCAGGGTGTGGGTTGTGCTGGGATAACATCACGCCTTGCTGTTGGATGTACTCAGCCTTCAGCTGTGTGCCCAGCCACGCAAGGCGTGACGTTATCCCAGCACAACCCACACCCTGTCATGCATTATTGCTTAAGTGTACACACTGTTTTGGGCCCAGCAACTGTTTGATCAACTGGGAATATTGGTCAAAGAGCTGAAGTCGGTCCTTACCCCCTGCCAATGGCTCCAGTACATTGGAACCATCCTGTACATGGGTTTTAGTCATGCGTTTCTGACCTTGGACTGTACCACAGCACTAGTAACTGAGGTACAGCTGGTTACCTTCAGAGATTATGTGTCACCCTGTTGTCTTCTAAGAGTGATCAGTCTGATGGTGGCTACCATCCTGACAGTTCTGCTGGCCTGTCTCCAACTGAGAATAGCATAATGGTTCCTTGGGACACAATGGGTTCAGCACTCAGACAAGTTGGAACACCTCATTCAAGTCAGTCCTCTTCTCCATCATTCCCTACTCTGGTGTCTGAACAGATCCAACCTGAAGAAAGGGTTACCATTTCTGTGGCCATTCACCATACTGGTTATGACCACAGATGCCTCAGGGAAGGGTTGAGGGTGCACATCTAGGCCTCTTCAGAACCCAGATCCAAATGCACCCTCTTGAGACAGTGATTCACAGAAGCATTATGGAGAAGAGAGCTGTCCTACATGGCATACTGGCCTTTGCTGCCTCCTTCCATGGAATCAATTGTTGATCAGAACAGACAATATGTTGGTGATGTACTATATCAATCCACAAGATGGAGTTCACTCATACGCTTTCTGCAGAGAAGCAATGAGAGTTTGGCACTGGCTGATGAAACCCAACATATTTCTGTCAGCAGTGTTCCTCCCCAGCACCCTAAACACACTTGCAGATCACCTCAGTCAATCAAATGTACTCTTCCATGAATGGAAACTCCTGGACTTCATTGTGGATGGCCTATACAAAAAATGGGGCCATCCAGAAATAGACTTGTTTTCGTCTCCATACAGTGCAAAACTACCACATTTCTGCTTGCTCACAGTAGGGCTTGGAGTTTTTTGGTGAGTCATGTTGCTCCTCTCCTGGAAAAGGAAATTTCTGTATGCTTCCCTCATTCCTCTCATGCAGAGAGTTCTGATGAAGCTGTGGGCCAAGCATGACACCATAAATCTGGTGGCTCCTCACTCACCAAGACAAATGTGCTTTCTACTTCTCCAACATTTGGTGGTGTTGCCTCCTGTTCCGTTCTCCCTGTAATCAGGAGTTCTGACTGGGTGTTCTGGAGCACCCAAATCTTTGGTTCCTGCACATTCGTGTATGGCTCCAGAGGACACAGAGCTCTCCCTCTTCAGAGTTTTCCTGGAGTAGGCAGATGTGCTCTTGGTAGCTAGAAAGCTGTCTGCCCTGCATGCTTATTCAGAAAAATGGAGATGTTTTACTGTATGGTGTACTCGACATGTGCTAAATCCCTTCACTTGTCCAGTTCCTAAAATACTAGACTTCTTATTGTCTCTTAAGAACTCAGGATTATGGTATTCTGCAATAAAGGTCCACATGGCCATTTTTTCTGCTTTTAGACCCTGTCAGAGGGTAAGATAGTGGCACAGCTGGAGGTTTCCCAATGATTCCTAAGGGGCATCCTCCTTTTGCACCCCTCAGACTGAGATCCAGTTCCAGTGTGGGACTTTAATTTGGTATTAGAGACCCTCATTGTACCTCCCTTTGAGGCTGTGTCTATCTGTGAGATGCGCTTACTCTCTTGGAAGACACTGTTTCTAATGGCTATGACCTCTTGTAGTTGCATCTTGGAGTTACATGCTCTGGCCACAGATCCTCCATTTATTATTTTTCACAAGGACAGGGTCACATTACATACCAGTCCTCATTTTCTTGCAAAGGTTTGTGTCTGAGAAAACATTAAATCAGACTCTAGAACTTCCTGTTTATTTTTTCTCTCCCACCGATAGTGGGGAGCATCGTTTATATACGATGGACATCCACAGGATGCAGCATCGGTACCTGGATTGTACTAAGCATTGTAGAAAATCCTCTCAACTGTTTATTGCTTTTGCCCCTTAAATGATGGAATCACCAATTTCTAAACAAGGCCTATTCAAATGGCTTACAAGTTATATTATGTTTTACCAGAAGCATGGTGAGCAGCTTCTTGGTCCTGTACATGTTCATTTCACCTGTGAGGTGGCTACCTCAGTGGCTTGTTTTCAGAATGTGCTGACGTTTGTGCTGCTGCCACTTGGAGTATTGTTCATGCATTCTCTAAACACCACAGTTTGGATATTGTGATTGGTTGGCATCCATGGCACTCCAGACATTACCTCATGGGTTTTAGCCCACCTGATAGGCTACTGATGCACATGACCCAGATCAAGTTTCCAGTATATCCAGGTCCCAGAAACCCCTGCTCTCTAGTTTCGAATCGTGCATCTGATCAGGCAAGAAGCACACCAGGAATCCCTGTTTGCTCCTAGAAGGTAAGACCTTAAAACCTGTATTATATATCAAATGATGTTTCTTATGTTAAGTAAAAAAAAAAAAAAAAAAGGCAGTTTCATAAGTTCCTGATTGTATTTGGCCCTGGATTTCTCTCTATTTTACCAGGTGCAAATTTTAGTTTAGTTCCTGCCTTAACACCAGAGACTCACAGCATGCACTCTGAATAGCAAGGGGGAATTATCTGAATTTTCACCCCCAGCTAACGTGAACGTATTAGTTGTGCCTTTTTAATGTGTGCAGTGATTGTTCTGCTGCTTTTAAACATGTAAAATGCCCGGAAGTCGAGGCAGCCTATGGGCAGGCCCCGCCTCGGGCCTAGAACTCCTTATAGAAGGCCCCTTTTTTAGATACCCACCCATACAGCGCTCCGCACCTGGCGGCCTAGCGCTACCTTTCCCCTTGTGTCCCCCTCCGTTCCGGCTCTCCGAACAACTCGCGAGGCGGGGGGGCCAGTCGCCTGCAGCGCCAAGCACCGGCCTCGTGGAGCCCCCAGTCTCATCGCTCCCATCTCGGAGCGTGGAAGGCAGCTCCCAGCGGGCCCTCACCTCCAATATCAGGAGGCCCCTTTTCCACTGTCTCCACCTCCGGGAAGTGGATTCCCCGAGGCCGCTCGCCTCCGTTGGTAGGCAGATCGAGCGGCCGCGCGGGGCGTGCAGGGCATCTCCTCGTGGTCTTAGGCCCTGCTTCTCCCCTCTGAAGGTGGATCCTCTGCAGTCGCTTGCCTCCGATGGGAAGCAGACCGAGTGGCCGCGTGGGGGGTGGAAGGCGTTTTGTTGTTTAGGCCTATTGGGCCTACCGCACCCTCGCGTCCTACCACACCTCCTCTCACTCCAGGACCACGCTACCTCTGCCCTCGCAGTCGCGCCTGGACGGGGGGTTGAGTTCTCGATCACTGTGTGGTTTTCTTGTGGAGGACACATGGATTGAACATCCATGGTCTTGGGTTTGAAACTTACCTCCCCATTTAGGAAGGCCCTCACCTTAGAAGGAGAGTGAGGGGACTCTCCCGGCCTCCCACAGAGCAACCACACTGGAGGCACTACAGGGCAGGGTTGTTTAAGCTGAGCTGCAATCTGGGAACCTGGGCCAGCACCCGGGGAGTCATCTTACAGTCCAGAGTGCGCTTTCCTCCCTCAGGGGCAAGGTCTCCCCGCTCACAACATATTTTGGCCCCCCCAAACCCTTCTCTTGAGGGGAGCAGGGAGGCTCTACCAATTATTCTTTGTCTCTGGTGGAAGGAGAAGACCGTGGATTCCTTCGTGGGGGTCCCTTCCACAGCGATCCCACCACCACAACCACTCCATCCAAGGCTCCTGCTCCGGTTCCTTCTCCAGGGGCCCCAAACTTATGTTTACCACTAGAGTCCCTCCCATAGTGACCCAAGTAGGTTCCAATCCTTCTGGCCCTACTCCCAGTGGCCACGGCTCCCTCCCATAGTGAGCCGTACCACCAGACCGCCATCCGGCATTGCAGGGGCCCTTACACAGCACCCCTCAACCCCCTGGTGCTCCTCAAACCCAGGGAGTCATGAGTATAACGTTTAAAAAAAAAAAAAAGACAAACACTGCGGGCCACCATGCTGACTCCGTTCCTAAGTATTTCCTCTCTCCTTCCAGATGGTGAAAGCAAGGAAATGCTCCACATGCAGCGCTAACCTCCTCCCCCAAACTCCGGGCCCCCTCTGTGCAGCGTGCCTACTGGACGACGACGACTGTTCACTGGAGCGAACCCCGCCCCTGGCCCCCAACAACCCCGGGCCCAGCAACCCTACATGGATGGACCCGGGCTCTCTCCTGATCCAGAACCAACAGGCCGCAGTTGCCATGAAGGAGAGCCAGCAGAACTTTATGCTCAAAATCATGGAGAAGCTGGAGTCCCTCACCCAAAACAGGACGAAGCCAAGCTCAGAACCCGACAAGGCGGGGGGTCAACCAGAAGATCTTCCAAAACCCGAGGACACCTTTCCAGACATTCCGCGTGACAGTGCTCACGAGGACGGGGAGAAGGAGGATGCAGAGGAAGAGCGATGAAGCGGATTCGGATGCAGAGGATATGGAACTACAGAGCGACCCCTTCGCTGACTTCAAGTTATGCTCGTTTGACACGATCCGGGCTCATGAAGGTCATCAAGGCCACCATGGGCTTTGACACTGAAGACACCGAGGAGAGCAGGCCCGAGTCGGAGCTCGACCCGATGATTCAACTTAGACCTTCAACCACAGAGACTTTCCCCATATGTCCGGCGATCGAGGACATCTTCAATACTGAATGGCAATCCCCCGAACCGGGTAGGATGCCAAATCACAGGAATTTGGACAGGATGTACCCAGTACAAGGGGAGAAATCGGACGCCTGGTGCAAGGCTCCCACCATCGACCCCCAAGTGGCGGCCCTCAGCAAAAAGACCGTACTTCCATGCGGCACGATAGCCCTCAGGGACCCTATGGATAAGAAGATCGAAGACATGCTCAAGAGGGCATTTGAGATTGAGGGCACCGCTGCTAAGGCGACCACTACAGCCATCTACACGACCCGGGCTCAGATCCGCTGGCTCAAGGAACTCCAGGAACAAGCCACCCCTAAGTCTAAGGAGGCAGAACTGTTGGAGTGCACCTTAGACATGGCAAAATACCTGGCCGATATGGCGGTAGACACCCTGCGACTCCAGGCAAGGGCCACCGCCATCACCAACCGTGCTCGCAGGGCACTGTGGCTGAAACTGTGGGACGCAGACCATGAGTCAAAGACATTGTTACAAAACTTACCTCTTAGGGGAAAGCATGTTTTCGGGGAGGGGTTGCAGGAGTATTTGAAGCAAAAGGAAGAGGGCAGAGACCTTCTCAAGAACAAGACCAAGTTCCCCTACCTACCCTCCTCAAGACGGAGGTTTCGGGGGGGAACAGATCACACCAACCCGAAGAGATACACACCAACAGGGCCACTCCTTTGAGGCAGCGGCACCTCCACCGCTTCCAGTGGCCCGTACCTCCGAACTATCAGCCCTCAACGTTCAGATCCGGGCCAAAGAACCGGAGGTCGAGGCAGAGGCTTCAGGGAAAGTGGCAGTGACTGCCCCTCCCAAAAACACAAAGCCTGGACCAGTACCCACCGTGGGGCAAAGGCTGACTTCCTCGCCCATCGCTGGGTCAACATGACCTCGGACAGATGGGTACAAGGCGTGGTAACCAGGGGTACTCCATCGAGCTGTCACATGCCCATGTTCCACACAGATTCATCTCCTCCCGTATCCTGGAGAAGGGCGTCCCCACATCAAATCCAACAGATCTTGTCAGAGCTACTTCAGAACAGGGCCATTCAGCCCGTTCCCCTACCGGAGCAGGGGCTGGGGGTTTACTCCATATTCTTCCTAGTGCCCAAAAAATTGGGGGAACTCAGGCCCATCCTAGACCTGAAACATCTAAACCGGTATGTGGTCTCCCACCGTTTCAAGACGGAGACCATCCGGTACACCCTGCAATGCATCCGGGTAGGCGATTTCCTCACGTCTATAGACCTGAAGGATGCCTATCTACATATCCCCATCATCCGGAAACACAGGCAATTCCTCCGTTTCCACATCCTCAGCCACCACTTCCAATACCAGGTGCTGCCCTTCGGCCTGTCATCAGCCCCGAGAGTCTTCTCCAAGGTCTCCATAACCCTGAAGGCCAGACTCAGGGAACGGGGACTGGACATCATCCCGTATCTGGACGACTGGCTCATCCGTGCATGGTCAGAAAACCAAGCATGGATACACACAAGATGCGCCATGCAGGCACTCGAGGACCACGGCTGGGTGGTAAATCGAGAAAAGAGCCATCTCAGCCCCACTCAACAGATCGAGCATCTGGGAGCGCTCATCAACTCGGCCAGGGGTGGGCAAAAACCGTCCCCAGTGTGAGTTCACAACCTGATGGAGCTGGCGCGCCAGATGAGAGCACGCCACCGCACCACAATGGGCAAGATAGCTCAGTTGTTGGGTTGTATGACCTCTTGTATAGACCTTGTAACCTGGGCCAGGTGGCATCTGCACCCCCTACAAAATTACGTCCTGTCATGGGAGCACCCAGCGAACACAACCTTCAGTGCATGGTGCCTCTACCCCATGCAGTGAGGTCCTCCTTGACATGGTGGACAATGGAGGAGAACCTGACCAGGGAGTCCCTCTGGAGCCCCAGCGCCCAGTCTCCATAGAGGCGGACTGAGTCTCTCAGGTTGGGAGCTTGCCTAGGAGACAGGATGGCACAGGGCCTATGGTCACCAGCGGAGGCTACTCTCCATCAACATTCTGGAAATGAGAGCTGTGTCCCATGCCTGAAGGCCTTCAGGCCCCAGATCCTCAGGCAATCGGTCCTGATCCGTTCCGACAATCGTGTGACGAGTGGCCTTATAGCAAAGCAAGGTGGGACCAGGAGCAGAGCCATGATGAAGGAGGCAACGACGGTCCTCAACTGGGCCCAGACTCACCTCACCCATCTGGGCATGGTCCACCTGGCAGGGAAGCTGAACGTCCACGCAGACTGGCTCAGCAGACAACAGGTACACCCAGGAGAATGGCAATTACACCCGGCCCTATTCCGGATCATACAAGCGACATGGGGACCCGTGTCCATGGATCTCATGGCATCACGGGACAACACCCAGGTCGGGGAGTACTACTCATGATTCAGGGACAGCTTCTCACAAGGAATGGATGCCCTGTCACAAGCCTGGACACGGGGGAACTCCTACGTCTTCCCGCCTCTTCCCCTGATTCCCCAGGTCCTAGCCAAGATTCGGGAGTCAGGTCACAGTCATACTGGTGGTACCTTACTGGCCGCGCAGGACTTGGTTCGCAGCAGTTCGGGAAATGTCACTAGCCAGCTTCAGAATACCCTACCACTCAGACATGCTCTCACAGGGACCAGTGCTCCATCCGACCCCACGGATCCTGAAGCTCACTGCCTGGCTCCTGAGAGGAGGAGACTGAGGGCAATGGGGTACCACGAGTCGGTCATCAGCACCTTGCTTCAGTCAGGCGGGCTTCAACCACCTCCACATACAGGAGGCAATGGGCCATCTTCAACAAGTGGTGCCAGGAACAGGGGAAAGTCCCCGAACAAACCGACATGGCCACCATCCTGCTATTTTTCCAGCAGGGGCTGGATAAGGGTCTAGCACACTCTTCCCTCAGGGTGCAACTGTCCGCCATAGGAGTGGCCATAGGCCTCATTGAGGGATACCCCCCAGGAGCTCATCCCGACACCATCCGCTTCCTGAGGGCAGTAGAGATCCTCAGACCAAGGACTCGACCGACCATCGCACCTTGGGACCTCCCCTGGTCCTTGACTCCCTCAAATCACCACCTTGAACCCCTCTGAGAATCGGGACCTGTTCTGGGTTGGCCTCAAGGCATGCTTCTTGGTGGCTATCTGCTCGGCTAGGAGGATCGAGGAGCTGGGGCCTATCCTCGCAGAACCCTACACAGTGTTCACCCCACTAGGGGTTACTCTGAGGACAGTCGGCTTTTCAGCAAGGTCTCCACCAACTTTCACAGAGAGCAGCCCTGTCAGGCTGCCCACCTTCCCAAGCGGTTCCACACAGGGCTCCAGCGTGCTCCCTCACCACCTCGATGTGGGATCACCCTCTCGGTGTACTTAGCCAGAACCCATCCCATTCGCAAGATGGAGAGGCTGTTCATCATTGCGAAGGGACAGAGGCAGGGTAATGCCGCCTCCAAGACCACCATTGCCGGGTGGCTAAGGTGAGTCATCCAGAATGCCTACATGGCAAACCAGCTGATTCCGCCTCAGAGGATCAAGGCTCATTCCACCAGGGCGGTTGCCATGTCTTGGGCAGAGAGAGCCAGCGTGTCCTCAGAGGACATTTGTAAGGCAGCCACATGGAGCTCCATACACACATTCGCGAGACACTACAGGTTGGAACAACTACAAGCCATATGGCCCGCCTTCGCCACCCAGGTCCTGGTGGCAGCATCCTCAACTGGTCCCCTTAGCTCTCGACCAACCCGGAGTTCTCACTGCTTCTTATCTACCCATGAGGTAATGTCTGGAGTGCCATGGATGCCAACCAATCACAATGGGTGTTTACTGACCTGGTAAAGGTGATTGTGTTGGTTGGCATCCATGGCACTCCAAGGCCCTCCCTCTAGAGTGTTCAGAGCGACCGGTTCCGGATAGAGGGGGGAGTCATCACCCGGGTAGACCCACAGGGAAACAGATAGCGGGTCTATGTCAAATGTTAAACGACCAGTAGGACCCTCGGGTCCGGAACTAGACTGTAAATAATAGAGGAATAAAGAACAGACCCCAGGGCCGTTGTTACTACTATATCGTAGTCCATTTCCTTTGTGGCTCTAGTCATCCCCCTTAGTATTCCTCTCTCTCTCTCTCTCTGGGCCTTAACTGCATCGTATGTTTTCTTCCTCCTTGTCTTGTTTACTAATTAACTTGATTTCAGCTGTGGAAGATTCGAACTGGAGAGCAGGGGTTTCTGGGACCTGGATATACTGGAAACTTGATCTGGGTCATGTGCATCAGTAGCCTATCAGGTGGGCTAAAACCCATGAGGTAATGTCTGGAGTGCCATGGATGCCAACCAACACAATCACCTTTACCAGGTGAGTAAACACCCATTATCTCTCGTAGGTGTGCCAGTTTTGGCCTCAGTGTTTTGCAGTGCCTCCTTACTTAGAATCATTAGGTCCTGCTGTCCTCTCTCAATGCTTGGTACTGGTTGGGAATCTTTCCACAGTGTGGCTCAGTGGAGGGAGATACCCTTGAAGAAGACAGAATTACCTACCTGCCATAACAGTAGATCTTCAAGAGAATCTCCTCCATCGAAGCACAGCTGTCCCTCCCAACTTACCCCCTTGTCAAGTGATGAGTGACTATACTGCCTGCTTTAGCATGTTGTTTCTCCTCTGATGTCCCTAAGGTATCTGTATTCATGTTTCCATGTCCTCTCCTATGTGCCTGGTTTAGTTCTGGTTGCTTTGATCCCTGCTGGTCCGATGATCCTCTGAGTTTTTCTCCATCTGGGAACTTAAGTATGCTTGTGATGCAAACGTCATATAGGCACTGATGAGGCATGTCACCATGGGTGGTCCTGTCCTGCAAAAAGTTTCCAGGTGGTCCTGACAGTGTCTTACAGTTCCATGACCTGGCTTAATGGAGGAGATTATCTCAAACATCTACTGTCACTGTTGGTAATCTATCTTTCTTTCTTTCTTTCTTTCTTTCCCATTCTCTTTATTTATTTATTTCTTTTTGAAAAGTGGTAAGTGAAAGGCACACTGAGCAAAACTTGTTTCCAGTGCCTTGGGAGGGAGGATGGAATAAGCAGAGGAAATACAGTAACAAAGCATTAGAGCAAAAATATTATACAGAAATTAGAATAAATTATGCCCAAGTTGCATGTTCAGAATTAAAGTGCTGTGAATGTCCAGCAGTGCACAAATTGGCAACAATAGTCAAAAAGGAGCAATAACCTGGAATGGAAAAAGTTCAGCAATCAAGATATCAGAAAGAAAGAAAACAGGAACAGGTGAGGAGGGGTTTGAAGTTTCAGCTGCAGCCTGAAGGAGCCAGTTGATGTGGAGTAATGGATGGAGCAAAGGAGTTTGCTCCAGGGTACAGGAATGTGATAGGAGAAGACAGATTGCCCAGCCGAGGAGTGGGGGCAAGGAGGAGCAAAAATGCAGTGGTTCCTGGAACAGAGGGAGAAAGAAGCAGGGAGAAGCTGGAATAAGAGAGAGAGTAGAGGCAATCAGGAAGGGAACCAAACCAGTATTTGGAAATGAAAGAGGCACAGTGACCCTGGTGGAGAGAGGGCAGAGGAAGGATGGCTAGGGAAGAATATAGCAAGCAGTGGTAGGTGCATGGGGGGGGGTTTGTAGCAAAGTGGCAGAAGGAATTGAGGAGGGTGTCCAGTCTGGCAGGAACAGATCCAGAAGCAAATGGTTTGATACTTTTTATTGGACCAACATAGATGTTACAAAAAGAAAACAATGTCTAAGCTTTCAGACCAACCAAGTCCTTACTTGGATTTGGTCTGGCTGTGTCAGCTATTTATAAAATAAAGGTCTTAGATATTGTCTTCTTTTATAAAATAAAGGTATCAAACCATTTGCTACTGGATCTGTTCTTAAAACGACCAATAACGCAACTAATCTATTTCTATATGTCAGTCAGGCAATGGAAGTGGAAGAGGAAGTGCCATAGACCACATCCACATAGTCGAAGACAGGGAGCACTGTTTTGGTAACAAGCTCCCTGTGGACCTACAGAGATAAGCAGTCTTTGTTATAATATATGGCACCAAGCTTGGGATGGAACTTAGTGTGGATGGCATCAATGTGGGATGAGAAGTCAAGCTTGCTGCTGAGCCACACTCCCAGGCACTTGAAGGACTGAACTACATCAAGGGGGGGTCATCCAGATTGGTGAAGACCAGGGGGCAGTGAGTCCAGCCAGTTTCTGACTGGAACTGAAGGTCATGGACACTGTCTTCATAGTGTTGACTCAGAGTTGGTTAGATTGAAACAAGTGCAGAACATTGCAGAAATCCGCTGGGAGTAAGTCTGCCACAGCCTCAGCAGGAGGACCAGAGGCAAAGATGACTGTGTCATCCACATACATCTGGATATGTTAGTTGACACAGGCAGTGGGGAGGTCATTAAGGAAGCTGGAAAAAACAATGAGGCCTAGGATGGAGCCCTTAGGGACCACAGCCCAGATAGGAAGGGAAGGGAAGGAGACAGGGCACCTCCAACCTGAACTGATTGTTATCGGCCCATTAGGTATGAATGGAACCAAGCAACAGCAGAGGCAGAGAGGCCAGCCAACCTCAGTTTGTCCAGGAAGAGAGGATAAGACACTGAATCGAAAGCTTTGGCCAGATTGATGAATATAGCAGCCATGATGAGCCCCCGATCCATACCAGAGAAGATGGTATCACTGACATGCAACAGGGAGGAGATGGTGGAATGGTGCTTCCAGAACACAGACTAGAAAGGTGAGAAGAAACTGGAGGATGAGATGAAGTTGTGTCATCTAGAGTGGACCAGATTCTCTTGTAACTTAGGGAAGGAAGGGAGGAGGAAGATGGGTCAGAGGTTGCCAGGAGAGATGGGGTTGCCACCTTTGTGAAGTAGAATAACTTTAGCCAACTTCCAGGGCTGAGAAACAGCACAGAAGTTGAAGGAGAGGTTAAGCAGGTAAGTAAGAGTAGCTGCAATGACAGGTTCATACTAAGGTTCGAAGAAAGAGCTAGTACGCCGAAGCCCATAATGCTCTTATACTAGGACAAAGAGTAACATGATACGTCATACCCAGACATAATTAACATGTCGAGGCAATGTTTGAAAATCTCTTTAGAATTACTAGTGACCACAGCAGATGGAAGTCTATTCCAGAGTCCAATAGTTCTCACAGTAAAGAATAACTTGCAATTATTATGTTTAAAGGATTTACCAGTTAACTGGAGGAAATGACCTCTAGTATTATGTATTGATGACTTAAAAGAAAATCCTAACTCAGTGATGACATAAGGGTCGTGAACAATGTCATCTAGGAGAGGAAGGTCGCCTCTAAGGCGTCTAGTGGTAAGAGGCATAAGTTTTAATGTGTCTAACCTAGAATCATAGGAAGTAGATTCAAGACCAGATATTTATTTAGTAAACTTTCTCTGTACCCTTTCAAGAATATAACTATCCGATTTTTTAAATGGAAACCATAACTGTGATGCATATTCAAGATGAGGATGGACATAGGACCTAAACAGGGGCAACAACACCTCCTGGTCTTGAGATCTAATATTGCGTGCTTTACAAGTTTTACAGTTTTATCTATCATTAGACTAAGCTTTCAGGGCTACTGTATTTGTTGTTGGTTGATTGTTTCTGCTCTTACCTCCTAGTTTCTTTTGTCTGTGGTTCCTCTTTTTCAGCAGGGGAAAGGCCACCCATTGAGCACCATCACCAACTACCCCATGCTACACTCCTTTTATAGGGTAGCACAGTCGTGACATTTCATGTAGCAAAGCAGAAAGGGGAGGATCAGAGAGGTATCCACACAGTGACCTCATTTTCAGGGGCACAAGTAGTTTAACTTGTTATAACAAGTTATACAAAAACAAACAAGCAAAACACAAAATCAAACATTTGCTTTAATTTTCCTCCTAATTACCTGGACCAGGTTAGAAACCCAGCAACTCATCTGGAATGGATATTATTAACTGCAGGTACTGCGGACACTTTTCAAAATGGCAGTTATACAGGATTTAGGACACTGTCCTTCATGCTGGACCACTGAAGATCTAAGGGCTCAGCTCCAGGCAGTAGACCCCGGAGTCAGTTGAAAAAACAATTATGACTGACTTACCACACATTATGAATGATTTTTTCAACTAGTTTGAAATTTGTGACTTCAACTAACTAAAGAAAATCCAACCAATTTTTTTAGTTTTCACCATCTTTGTATTTTATTATGTATTAGTTTCATTTTTCTTTTGGTACAAATGTTTTACAATACCACTTACCAATAAGGCACTCCCAGCATCCAGACTCCCAGGAGTTAGATTAACGGTCAGTGAAACACCCCATTGGGCCAATATGGCACTCTGCTGTGTCTCGTGCAACTTTACACCCCTTGGGTGATTAACAGACAGTTAATCTAACTACTGGCCATGCCATATTTAAGCTATAAGGCATAACCAGGGATTTGTTATGGTGATGGTGGGATAATGGCCCATCTCTGGTGGGTTGAAGCGCAAGGAGTAGCTCAATACTTCCACCACCCAAGAAGGGCCGTTAGCTCAACATTACACACCTCCTGGAGTACCTTATTGTGAATATGAAATGGGTCATCATTTTTAGCAGATGTAATGCACCATAGGCAACAAACACATACAAAAACAGTGATAAGATCATCTTTAAGGACAATCTCATGGCAGATTTGGAGCAGTAAGCAAGACTTTTTGAGAGAAAGGCTGAGGCTGCCAAGTTTGGGGAAGACTTTTTTATGTTTCTTATGCAGCGTCAACAGTGGCTCAGCAGGTTGTACACTCTCACCTGAGGCCAGAAGATCAGAAGGCTGTGAGTTCTACTCCAACACAATGCACTTTGATTAAATCCCAATACTGACACTGTAGTGCAGCATGAGAAGGGTTCCTGCTGCACTCCTGAGGTGCCATCTTTTGGATGAAATGTTAAACCAAGGTCCATCTGTCTGTTCTAGTGGTAGTTCAGGTGGCTGTTAAACATCCCATGGCACTTCTCGAAAAGAGCAGTGTTATTTCCCTGATGTCCTGGCCAAACTGTCCCCCATTCCCTAAAAATACCAGCAACAGCTTAATCTGGTTCAGTGAAAGTTGCCATCCATCTTTATCCCCCTTCCCCTGGGACAAGACTGAAAATAGTCAGAATTGTCTCATCCTACTTGCCCAGTCAACAAAAACTATGTTTTTTTTTTGTCTTGGTTTAAATGGATGGCACTGATACAGGAAAGGAAGTCCAGGTGTCAATCCAGCAACACAGCAAGTCCAGGTGTCAATCCGACAAAACAGCAAGGTACTTAAAATTAGATACTCCAAGTGGGGTACCATCCAGGGTTAAGTGCAGAAACTATACAGTGGCCTGTTGATGCAGTGGAACACCAGCACTCACAACACCAGTGAATATGGGTTTGTAATGAGCCAAGGTCATCCACTGCTCGCCATGGACAGGAAGACTGAGGGTCCCAGAATGGGGGTTTACAGCCTTCACTGTAATAATGCCACCTGGATGACCATGTGTGGTATTGCTGCAGAGGCACACTACGGGAGGGGAGGACCAGACGCAGGATGGAAACTGTGTCACCAGCATGTGTATGCACAAGTTGACCAGAATATACGAGAAACCCCAGCTGCAATGCAGGATGATGACGTGCCACTCCCCCAACATATGCAATTCCTCACCTTCCCCAGAGTTGAATGACATTAATAATTCCTTTTCTTTCTGTCCATTTATGAAGTTATAATCATAAATTCCAAAATGGACATCTGGCTGAGTGTGCGCACCCCACTGATTCCAATGGGGACTACTTTTTCATACATTTTAGTAAAATTTATAGTCAAGATTTTATCATTTTAATAAATCAAATGGACTCAATCAAGAATATTAGATTAACTGATGGTAATTGTCCCCCTCCCTCTTCAAAACCACTATCAGAGGCTCCCTGGTGGTACAGTGACTGTTGTTTCCCCTCCCTATCCTTCTGTCCTTCAGTGGAAGTCAGTCCTGCTGGGCCAATGTTGCCCCCCTTCCATTCCTTTCTTTATAACTACCCTTTATTAGTCCAGCAATTTCACTCCCATCCCAACTAATGCCTGGAGGTCCAGGCGCATATCCCCAAACAAAAACAATGTCAGACATTTGCAGCTGTGAATATTATGCTGCCAGCTGTGCTCATCAAAAGTCCTGCAAGCCTGTAACCTCCTGCTAAGTCAGAGTCACTGGTTGCATCTTTTTTGGGGGAGGGAGTGGGAGTGCCAGTGGGCACACTGGCATGCAACTTAGCAACTAGACTACTAAGGTTCACATTCACACACAGCATGTGCTGAAATGGCCCTACAGTGACCTGTTCCTGCTCTCCATCCCATCATGAGTCCATGGCCACAAGCAATGGGGTCCCAAGTATCCCCCAACCCCAGACGGTTGGATGTGCTTGTGCCAGAAATAAATTATCTTCTTGAAATATATTTTCCCCATTGTGAATTTACTTTCAAGCTTCGAAAACACAGGTCTCAGTGAAGGAATGGTACCACTGCAGCAGGTCATTTGTAATGCTGGAGCAAACAACAAATTCCAGCACTCCTCGAGGATGTATCCAAATAATCAGCTTTATTATAATAAACCAAAGCTGATTATTTGGATACGTCCCCAAGGAGTGCTGGTATTTGTTTTACTATTTTTTACTGCATCTGACTCAAGCCTGTTTTCCATTCTGCACACTTCCCAGTGTGGTTTGGAGCTGCAATTTGCTTTCTATATTAGACATTTTGTAATGTGCAGCTCTTCCCTTCTAATAATACATGTACAGTATCTGCAAGTTATAGTTCCTTCTCTTCGGGATGAGTCGGTCCTCAGATGGTGATGATTTATTTCTTCCGTCGGCATGGGCATGTGGTGGCTCAGGATGCCCGCTGGCCTGCCATGCCTCCCATGCTGCTGTGGCTCTGCTCTCGGGGGGGGGTCAGATCATGGTGTGGCTCACGGGTGCCAGTTGGTTTTGGGCCCTGTGTACTCTGCCTCCCTCTTCAGCTCCTCCCAAACACACGGTGCTGTCCTGAGAGACCTGACCACATTCCCTGCACCGGTGGTGGACTCAGACTGAGGAACTACTGCAAGTCTACACCCCAGCCCACGCCATGGCGACCACCACTCCTCTGACCTTCTGGTCTTCCTCCTCACAGTCCCCTTCTTGAACAAGGTTTGAGCTCTACGCTGCTGCCTGCCAATCAAGACTCACCCGAGGGTCATGTAATGGGCCCGAGCACATCACTGCACTGGCTGATTGACTGGCTCGCTGGCCGCACCCCCCCAAAAACATCGACAATTGCTGCATGTGGCTTTGATGGACACAAGGACTGGGACCTTTTAAAATTAAATAAGCCTTAAGGCAGGTGCAACAAATAACCACTGCTTGTTGAAAGAACAACAATGCTGGGCTGCTACTCGCTTCTTTGCCAACTTGCGCCTTCTCTCCTCACGTCTCCTCTCTCCTACCAGACTCAGTCACGCTCTCCCTGCCACCTGGTGCAGCCAGTCACAGACACTCTCGCTCCTGGCTCCTCCTTCTAACTATCCTAATTTGTGGAAGCTTCGCACCCAGGAGGAGTGAATTTTAATTGTTTCTATTGGTTTGTATGTCGACACAGCCAACTGTTACATATTTTGTGCCCCCAAAGGAAGTAAAGACAAAACATGAAGTGCAGCAAAAAAATATGGATGGGTCATGGAATATACGAGCTGCTGTTTCAACTCCACTATATTAAGACTGCAATTCAATGCAATTGCAACTGATTGCAACTTCACTGAATTGCAACCAATGATTCCAACTGCTGATGATGGCTCCGGGGACTACCAAGCAGCATGGGCAGAGACTGCACCCCTCAAATCGTATATTCAGGAAGAAGTATATTATGAGAACCACCTGCCATTTCCCCAACATCCAACAGAAGCACCTTGACCGCAGAGGGTAGTTGGTCAGGGAGGTTGGCAGGTAGTTAGGTGGGGCAAATTGGGTGCCCCATCACTCAGTGCTCTCCTACGTATCACCTCCACAAACCATATAAAAACTACAAACAGGTATCTGCCTCTATCTCCAAAATCAAACAAAGGGGCAGAGGACACTGCAGAGATGGACACTGCAGCACGGGAGCTAGCATAACAAAACTCACCCAAAACAGGGATTAAAACAACAAAAGGAAAAAAGGAAATCCAAAACTCTTCTGATCATAGGACACTCCATGATTAGAGGAGTTGATTCCTACCTCCAGCAGGGGGTAATGGTCAGATGTCACCCAGGTACATCAGCGTGGTGAGACACTGACCATATTGCTAAAATTGTGCAGGAAGCAGGAGAAAACATTGATGTCCTGGTACACGTAGGTACTAATGATCTCACCAGATGGTCAGTTGTGGAGACCAAGGAACACCTGACCAGTCTGGGTAACAAACTGTCATCCATTTCATCCAGCATATCCTTCTCTGAGATTCTGCCAGTCTGGGAGAGGGGGACAGATGGACAGAAGGTCAGAGTAGGGGAGATAGGGGAGCTAAACATGTGGCTCAAGGGCTGGTTCCAGGAAAAAGGACACAAATATGTAGGAAACTGGCAACAGTTTTGGGAGCAAAAGTTCTTTAAATTCGATAGACTGCATCTGACTAAGGAGGGAGTCAATGCATTGGGGCAGAAGTTTGATGTCTTTGCAGAATATTTAAACCAGCAAATGGGGAGAGGGATGCAACACCCAATACGTCAAATGTGAAGAACACCCCTCCCCCCTCAGTTAGTGATCAAACAGGAGTTCAGCATGTTTGTAGTTCATTTGCATCACCAGGTAAGGAAAAAGGTCTAACTCCCCATATGGCACACAGGGGAAATGCAGGACATCACCCAACAAGTAACACACTGAAATCTGGCCAATGGAAAATCATGTACACAAATGCTCGCAGTCTGGGAAACAAGATCCCAGACCTGCAGGTAATAATGACAGAGGCTAAACTGGACATAGTAGCCATTAGCAAGACATGGTTCACCTGTAACCACACTTGGGAGACTTCAGTACCCAGCTATGTACTGTTCAGAAGAGACTGAGGTGCAAAAAGGGGGTGGAGTGATCCTTTATGTCAATGAAAATATCAAAGCTACAGAAATTCAGAATACACATAAGGAGCCAGAAAAACTGTGTGTCACCCTGGAAACAGGAAATGGGACAGCCATACGAACTGGGGTTATCTACAGGCCTCCAGACCAGAGGGAGGACATAGACACATTACTGTTAGAAGATACATAAAACATGACAGCTAAAGGGGAGGTTCTGATAATGGACCAAATAACTTTGTTAGATGTACTAATCACTGAATGCAAATGTTTAGAGTATGTTAAATCATCTGAAATAGTAATTCCCAAGTCTCTCTCATCTGTAGTGGCACACAATGTTGAACCATCAAAAATGTATTGGAAGTTTAAGTTATTGGATCCCAAGTGCATAACTTTACACTTTGTAGTGTTCAATTTCATACCCCATTTGTTAATCCAAGTGGAAACAATGTCAAGATCATGCTGAATACAAGATATCTGATCTCGATTAGAAGATGGTCCCCAAATCTTCACATCATCTGCATATTTTATTGTAAAGGAGAGTTAGGAATTAGTTAAATCAGATATAAAAGCCTGGAAAAGACAGCGGCCGAGAATCAAACTCAAGTGGAACAACACAAAACTTTACCAGAGTTAGAAATAGTACCATTAATGATCACTCTTTGAGTTCTATTACAAAGCCAATTATTAATCCATGCAATTATGTAACTATTAATATTGAGTCCCTGAGTTTTTGAATTAGAGCCCAATGAGGCATAGCATCAAAAGCCTTACTGAAATCAATAAAGATAATGTCACACGCTACCCGGTTATCCAAACAGGAACTAAAGTGTTCATAAAAACAAAGCAAATTAGTCAAGCAGCTTCTACCCTTCTTGAAGCCATGTTGTTGTAGGTCAGATGCATCAATAACAGGGGCAATAATATCCTTAAGGAGACTTTCCAACACCTTGCATATAGAAGAGGTCAAACTGATGGGCCGATAGTTTTCCCAGAGATGTTTAGATCCCTTCTTATGAATAGGAACTACAAAAGCCTCTTTCCATTCAATAGGAATATAGTTATTCCTTAAGAAAAGATCAAACAAAAGTTTGAGTGGAAAGGCAATCTGGTCAAACAATAAATGAAGTAAATGGCCTGCAATATTTTCTGCCCCTGAACAAAGTTTACCTTTAAGTGTGTGTAATTTTTTAAGGATAGACTCCACTGAGAATATAATAGAAGGATCTGATGTTGTAATCATAGGCTGAGGTATTTGAACTCCTGATACAGAGAAGATTTTACAAAATTCAATATTAAAGACATCGACCATGGCCTTAGGCTCATGAATAAGTATGTTATCTGAGGTAAGAGGCCCCACCATACAAGGGATTTTCCTGAGGGAATTTATATAAGAATAGAAATGTTTAGAGTTTGACTTACTAGCCGTCTTAGCCAGATTCAGTTCCCATCTAGATTTTGCCCTTAGGATAACTAATTTACATTTCTTAATTGATTTCGAGTAGGACTCCCAGTTGGATGTGGTCTTATTTTTGAGGTAGTTACAATATTTTTTAATTTTTCGTTGATTATCCATTTAATGTTTTTATTCATCCATCTAGGAATCTGTTTGCTTTTAGAATTCTCAATTTTAGAGAGGATATAAGTGTCACGAAGAGTAGTAATAAGTGACTTGAGCAGAATCCAACTATGATATGACGATTGATGACCAAAAAAGATAACCAATCAATATTCTCAATATGTTGTTTAATGCTTTGAAGATCAGCTTTATCATACAAGTATATAATTGAGGAATTAGAATTAAAAACTGTATGACTCTTCTAAAATAAATAACATTGAATTGTGATCACTGCCGCCAATTGGTGGGGAAATATGCACATCCCTAACATCTAACTCAGCACTACTCATGACAAGATCTAATATATTATTACCTCTGGTAGCATAAGTAACCCATTGTTTCAAGTCCAGTTCCAGACAAGTGGACAAAAACTTGTTGCTGATACTGCTACAGGCCGAAAAAGACTGCCAATTATTGTCAGGAAGATTAAAGTCCCCTGTAATTATAACATTTCCCATTTGAGTAGCTCTTTCAAATTCAGAGAAAATAGCATCCAGAATAAGACTAGATGAGTTAGGAGGAAGATAGCATGTCCCAAGGATGATAAAATCCTGTTTTGCTAGAAAAAGTTTAATCCAAAGACTCTCAGTCGAGAAGTTACGAGTTTTTATAGAACTAGAAATATTCACCAAATTAATTTTATTATTAATAAATGAAGCAACACCACCACCTTTCCTATTGATACGATTCAGAAAATAAGAGATATAATCAGGGAGATGCTTGTTCCAAAGGGATTTATTGTCTCCCCATGTTTCACAAACATAAATAATGTTTAAATCCTTATTTGAAACTGCAATTTGTAATTCATCGAATTTCTGTGTCAAACTCCTAGCATTAAAACTAAGAAACTGTAAATGTTTACTAAAAGTTTGTGTGAATCAGATAAAGAGGAATGAGCCATTGACTCCTCCCCAATATTTAGTTTAAATTCTTATTAATTATAGACAGAAATTGTTGGCTCAGCAAAGCATTCCCTTGTCTGCTAAGATGCAAGCCGTCAGAACAATAAAGCTCTGATCTATTGGAAAACTCCTCCCAATGGGTGATACAATGAATGTTCTGTCGCAAGCACCATTGCCTAAGCCAGTTATTAATAATTTTGATTTTATGATTAAGAAACAGAGAGTAACGTGGTATGGGTAAAATCTCTGAAAAAGTATATCACACCCAAGTTCAATCATTTTATTAGTCATAGAGACATAGGCTAATTTGATATTCTGAACAGAGTCCTTGTAAATGTTGTTTGCTCCAACAGGATTTAAACATTATTTATGTTTGTGAAACATGGGGAGACAATAAATCCCTTTGGAACAAGCATCTCCCTGATTATATCTCTTATTTTCTGAATCATATCAATAGGAAAGGTGGTGGTGTTGCTTCATTTATTAATAATAAAATTAATTTGGTGAATATTTCTAGTTCTATAAAAACAGAGTGGATTGATGTCTTGAGAAGCAATAATATTATCAACCATATATGTAAGATCTGAGATTTTTGCACCACTGAAACTAGAACATGTTTGTCAGGCTCACAAATGGCCCTGTCCAAATGTTTAACTAATGAGTCACCCAGTACAAAAGTTTGTCTAATATGTGTATCAACACTATTGGGAACACACAAAGAAGATGCATCTTCAAAAGTAGGAATTGTGTCATGAATGGATGAAAAATCAATCAAGGGAATATCAGCCATATAGGTGGCAGAGTCAGTAAACAAGAGTTAGGCATGCTAGCCTCATTTTGGGGAATGTTTATAGAATTTATACCTTCAGTAGGAGCCTCGATAGGGGTACAATTAGTATTGACAGAAATAGTGGACAGAGGATCAAACCTATTTTGTAGAGGAATATTGAAATACTCAGCCTTTCTCCTTCTTTTTTTTTTTAGTAACTTTTGACCCTTGCACATTATACCAAGCAGTGTCCTCTATACTGTTCACATGACAGTGCTCTTCCTCTCTAGCTCTTTTTTTTAGATACCTCAGATGGATGAATAACTAGGCTACTCTCATTAGTGAGACAATTACTGTATCACTAGATATAGTTTTATCAGAAGGGATGCTGGTTACAGAGGTAGAAGGCGTCTCAATTAAGGGAGTGTGAGGTGCAACTGTAGCTCCATGAAATATTTTAGGGTCGGAATCCTTACTTGATTCAAGTGCCAGTAACCGTTTGTAAAATAAGCTATTTTCACATTGTAACACTACTTTATCAGTGCATTTAGGGCACTGAAAGGGGAGATTGTTAGAGGCAGTAGCTGAAAAGCTAAACATATTACAAGATGTACATTGTATACCAATTTCCTCTTTAGTGGTAGTAACAAACAAATTAATATTACTAGATAGGTTTAAGGGGGACTCCATATCCACGAATAGATAGTAGGGCAAAGGAGATCTCAATCAAAACTGTATGCGGTAAAGCTTACTAAATAATACTCACGAGTATATTGGCTGATCAAAATTGAATTAAGTAATCCTCCTAACACCGCCTAACACGCATAACATGCACTAAACATGAGTGTCTTAGCGCATGTCTTCACGCATGGAGGCTTGCACACCCTGCTCCCTTGCTTGCCCTGCTCGCACGGGGAGTGATTTAAATAGGCAGGAGTGACCTGGAAGTGCCCAAATAAGGTCACACAGCCTCCCGAAGTATAAAGTTTTCAAATCACTACTTAACTCTGCGAAAACCACTCATGCGTGGAGCTGGCAGTGTCGTACAAGTGAGAGCTGTCCAAAAATTAAAACAAACTGTCCCTGCTTGAGCTGTACTTCTCCGATGTATAGAGGAGAACTACACTCACTCTTCCTGCTTCCTGAGTAGGTAGGCAGGGCTCCAAGCACGCACTAGTGTGGTGCAAAAAACAATTAGGCAAAACACAGGTTTAGCAAGGAGACTTCTTTTTGTTTAAAATAACATGCAGAGAGATGCTCCACACTGCTCAATCAGTAAGTTTAAAATAACAAAGTGAGCAAACCGGGAGGATTTTTGTACTTGAGTCGTGACCTGGAAGTGCCCAAATAAGGTCACACAGCCTCCCGAAGTATAAAGTATTCAAATCACTACTTAACTCTGTGAAAACCACTCGTGCGTGGAGCTGGCAGTGCTGTACAAGTGAGAGCTGTCCAAAAATTAAACAAACTGTCACTGCTTGAGCTGTACTTCTCTGGTGTATAGAGGAGAACTACACTTACTCTTCCTGCTTCCTGAGTAGGTAGGTAGGGCTCCAAGCACGCACTAGCGTGGTGCAAAAAATGATTAGGCAAAACACAGGTTTAGCAAGGAGATTTCTTTTTGTTTAAAATAACATGCAGAGAGAAGCTCCACACTGCTCAGTCAGCAAGTTTACAATAATGAAGTGAGCAAACCGGGAGGATTTTTGTACTTGAGTCGTGACCTGGAAGTGCCCAAATAAGGTCACATGGCCTCCCGAAGTATAAAGTTTTCAAATCACTACTTAACTCTGCGAAAACCACTCATGCGTGGAGCTGGCAGTGTTGTACAAGTGAGAGCTGTCCAAAAATTAAAACAAACTGTCCTTGCTTGAGCTGTAGTTTTTTCTGGTGTATAGAGGAGAACTACACTCACTCTTCCTGCTTCCTGAGTAGGTAGGTAGGACTCCAAGCACGCACTAGCGTGGTGCAAAAAACGATTAGGCAAAACACAAGTTTAGCAAGGAGATTTCTTTTTTGTTTAAAATAACATGCAGAGACAAGATCCGCACTGCTCAGTCAGCAGTTTAGCTCCTTGGTTCTAAGAAAAACACCACACATGTGCTCGTTTGATGACAGGAGTGGAGAGGTAGAGGAACTTGGGATTCAGTCCATTTGGGCTTGACTTAGACAGATTGAGAGAAGAAAGAGTGAGCAAGGTTTCCTGGATGAAGACTGGAGGGAAAAGATGACCTGGAGAGAGAGAGAGAGAGATGACGGGGATGTGGAGAGGAAGGAGAAGAGCCAGGAGGGGGAGAAGAAGGAAGGGCACAGGTTGTGAAGAACTCATTGAAGAGCACAGTGACAGAGGAGGGGTCAGACACAGGTGAACCACCTATCACAAGAATTGGGGCAGTAGACTGGGCAAGGGGGTCAAAGAAGGAGTGGATAATCTTCCTGAATTTGGCTGGTAAGTTAAAATGAGTGTGAATGTTGCATTAAAATAATGTGATTTTACAGTCCGGACAGCCTTAGTATGTTTATTTCTCTGTGCCCTGCAAGAGGTGAGGTCAGGAGCAGAGTAGGATAGCTTGTAATGGGCCCAAGCAAGGTTCCAGGACTTGCACAAGTCTGGAATATTGGTGGTAATCCAGGGGTGATGGAAGGTTTTTTACTCTGGATTTCCTGAGCGGGGCTTGCTTGCTTCAGACAGAGTAAAATTTAAAGTGGAAGAGTGCAAAAGCCACTTCATTGTCTGAGGCAGTGAGGAAGGATGACAAGTCTGTTACAGTTAAGTTGCTCAGTAGAGCATTAATATTTAGCAACCAAACAGACCTAGTCCAAATGTTTTTTGGAGATGAGGGAGGACACCATATTTTTCTGATGCAAAACATCATGCAGTGGTTGCTGAAAGAGTCAGGCAAGATACCTGCTGCAACAGTGCAATGGGCTGACAGGTTAAAATCCAGTCCAGGAGGGTATGCTCTGTGGATTGAGACAGGTGGGTTCAGAAATAACCTGAGACAAATTAAGGGACTTAGTCCTCTAGACAGTAAATTTGGAGGATGAGGAAAGCCAATTTACATTGAAATCCCTGAGGAGGATGAATTCACCTATAGAGGAAAAGAGGCAGTGGAGGAAATAGCCTTGACAAAGTATGGATGTGAGATCCTAGGAGAGGCATAGAAAACATCGATGAAAACAGGTACTGAAGACGAGAAAGAAAGTGTGACTAATAGAATTTCATGGGAGGAGGGGGAGGCTTCCCGACTGGTCACAGTACATGAAAGGCTCTGGCAGACATTAATGGCAATCCCTCTGCCAAGTTTACCCCTGTCCTGCCTAAAAAGATGGAAGGGACAGGATAATATCTGGAGTTTTGGAGTAGAGCCAGGACTCAGTGATGTACAGGACATCAGGACAGTGTGAGTGAAGATGAACAAAAGAAGATCTAGTTTAGGTAGAAGGCTACTGGCATTTAGGTGTAAGATGCAGTGACTCTTGGCAGTGGAGGATTGGGGGAGGGAGGAAGTAAGGTGACCAGGATTGGGCTCCAGGTCACCAGATTGGAGAAAGGAGTAAGAGAAGTAGGAGAAGAATGAAGTGGGTCTTCCTACCCTTTGAGTGGATTGGGGAGTGGGGGTGAAGAGGGACAGAGTGGGGAAAGGAGTGCAAGGTGGAGAAACTCCAGGTAGAGGGAAGGGGATTGCAGGAGACCAGGGTGGCTAGGGAGTGAGAAGGTGAGAAGGGTAGGGACAGGATAGGAGGGATGGAGAGGATGGTGGAAGAGAGGGAAGGAGAATTGGCTAGGGGTTGAGGGAGAAGGGGAAAATGCAAAGGGAAATGGACCAGAAAGAGAACAGCATGGAACATTGTGGCAAGAGAGGAGAAGCAAGGCAAAACTGGCATAACAGTATCCACAGTCAATCAGAGCAGTGCACAGAGCAAAACAGAACACTGTAGATAACAGTACAAAAGTGCAGGAAATTAGCAGCAGTGCAGCAATACGAAACATTAGCTGCACTAGATGAATGGCTAGCAGCAACGGCTAACACATGGTAGCAGTCAAGTTGGTATACTAAATAAGCAAGCAGTAAACAGATGAGGCTGTAGCACAGAAATAGTCCACAGAGTACTTGGTAACTAAGTAGCAAAAGCCAAGCAACCTAATAAATATAGTGCAGAAAACTGGTTGTGACATTTGGAGGACAGAAACAGAAACACATTGATATATGATATGATATGATATGATATGATATGATATGATATGATATGATATGATATGATATGATATGATATGATGTTCTAGGTGCAGTAACATATAAGTTACATTAAAGGGCAACACACTAAATTTATTTTATTTATTTAATTTATTTAAAAACTTTACCAGGAAGGCACACTGTGCAGAATAGTGCTTGATTCCAGGTGTGCCTGGGGGAGGGGGAGCAGTGGATAACATAAATATATATACAGCAAGTATAAATGAACAATCTGTGATGAACTGAGATAGGTAGTAATACAAATAATATGAAAACCAATAGATAAAGCATTTCAACACTGTGGTACAGTAGTATAGTAGGACAAAAGTCAGCAAACAACAACAATAGCTACAGTGAGGCCAGGGGGAAGTGGACTAGGCTCAATAGCATTGGCAGAACCTTGGATACTCATATCAGAATCTGAGCATAAGTTTAGAGTTAGCCACAGACACAGGTGGAGCAAAATGTGCTTTGGTGTGGAAGATGAGGAGCTGAGTTGAGGACATGTGCTGGATGTCCAAGGGCAGGGAGTTCCACAGTTTAGGCATGCGATATCTGAGAGCTGCCTGGCCAGCAAAGGAGGGCATGCATGGCACAGCCAGGAGCCAAATGTTGAAATTCCTGAGAGGGTATGCGCAGGGGGTAGGGTAAGGGCTGCGATAACAGAGGTGAGGTACAGTGGTAAGGACTGGGACCAGACCTTGGCCATGAGTCTTGTACAGTGGGACAGTCTGCAATCCTGTAGCGAGGGGCAGTCAAGAGTCCAGTAGAGAGCACAGTGATGTGTGGAGGGTGGCAGTCAAGAGCAAAATGGCAGAAGGAGTGGAAGAGGGGGTCCAGTCTGGCAAGGGTGGACTTGGGAGCAATGTTGTAGACTATGTCTCCATAGTCAAAGACAGGGAGAATAATTTTCTCCACAAGTGAGCGATGGGCTAGCAGTGGGATGCAACCACGGTTGTGATATAGGGCACCCAACCTGGGGTGGAACTTTTTGTGGATTGCATCGACATGTGCAGAAAAGTCAAGGTGCTGGTCGAGCCATACCCCAAGGTATCTGGACGAGGTGCAAGCCTCCAGGGTAGCACCGTCCAGGGTGTTGAAAGAGGGGGCGGAGGGAAGCCTGGATAGTCTCTGTCTTGTGCCGAAGATCAATGAGACCATTTTCTTGGCATTAAGAAACAGCAGATCAGCATGACTCCAGAGCTGGACATTAACAAAATCCCGCTGTACCCTGGTCGCCACCTCAGTGGTCGAAGGGCCTGATCTATACAGCACCGTATCATCTGCATACTTGTGGATGGATGTGTGTGAGCAGGCAGTGGGCAGGTCATTGAGGAAGATGGAAAATAGGAGGGGTCAGAGGACCGAGCCTTGTGGCAAGAGAGTACATATGGGAGAGTAAATATGGTAGTTACGCAGCTGGAGCATGAACAAGCAAGACTTCAGGCTGGCTGTGCAGTACTATGCATTAGAAAGAAGCGGCTTAAAACTGTGAAAACAAAAAGCTAGCAGTGAACAATCAACAACAAAAGGTAACATGGGGAGCTCTGAATTAATACAATGCATGTGCTAGGAAGGGTATGACTGAGGGTGCATAGTGGGAAGGGGGGGAAGATACAGTCACCTCTGCAAAAGTACATCTAATGTGATCTGGTCGTGAGGCCCAGAGCGGAGACAGCAAACCACTGGGAAATCAGAGGAACAGCATGGGTGGACAATGGTTGACACCTGGCTGACTTCAGGCAGACTCCTCGATATCTTTAGCACTATAACAGCAACATAAATAGCAACAATCCCAGCAGCGACTCACTGGATCCCAGTATCCTCAGGCTGGTACTAGATGAAGTCCTTGCTCCGCTCACCAGCCTACTAAACCGATCACTCTGCCTGGAACAATGTCCCACCGCCTGGAAAACAGCCATAGTCACGCCCATTCATAAAGGTGGTGACAGGTCTCAACCAACAACTACCGACCAATCTCCATCCTCCCCAAAGCCCTGGAAAAGTCGTGGCCATTCAAATCACCGAATATCTATCCAAGCACAACATCTTGTGCCCTGAGCACACATGGATTCGTGCTGGCCACAGTACCAACACACATTAATCAATTCTCAATTTCCTTACTCCTCCTGGACACCAGCTCACTGGCTGGTGCAGTGTTCATCGACCTGTCAAAGGCTTTCGACACTGTCTCCCACCTCTTCTGCTGAAGCGCCCTCTGTCACACTGGTCTGCATGGCTGGCCCTCTAGCATGGTGCTCAAGCTACCTTGACACTCAGGTCACAGTGTGTTAAAATAAATGAAACACTCTCTGATACCCATCCCATACACTCAGGGTTCCCCAAGGCTCCATCCTGGGCCCCTCCTCTTCTCACTCTATCTGAACACCTGCCCAGTGCTTGCTCTGGCAAAATGCTTCTGTATGCTGACGATGCTGTCATTTTGCCACCAACGCAATCCCATCTCCCTTCAGGATCCCTCAACAGTCTTTCAATGAGGCTGATGCCTGGTTCAAGGAACACAGACTTATCATTAATCTTAAAACCAAAGCTATGCTTTTGCCCACCCCAAAACAAAGCCAGCAACCACCTACTCCATATTCTCCCTAGTACCAAACAGCCCCTGGAACAAGTCTGCTCCTACAAATACCTCGGGATTACCTTCGACTCAGCCCTCTCATTCCATGACCACATTGATGCCCTTGCATCCGCCACCAACATACAGCTTGGCATCCTCTTCCGCCATCGAAACTGCCTCCCCCCAAATGCTCTCCGGCTTGCTGTCACATCCTCAGTACTGTCCCTAGTAGACTATGGCTTACCAGTCTATGGTGCTGCTAACACGACTACCCTCAAAAAAATTCACATAACCCTAAATAAGGCGTGCAGACTGATTACTGGTTCCCCCAGGCTCACACACACCTGTCAACTGTATAACGATGCTAAACTCCTGACCCTGGAAGAACAACTCCGCTATCACACCTGCATACTCACTAAAAAAAACCCTACTCGGGCTGTCCCCACCTGGGGTGACTGCATCCATCCACCGGATCCCGCCCACTGTTGCTACACGGTCCTCCAACAGGACCGCCCTACTGGTCCCTAGGACAAGAACCACTCACTGTCAGAGGTCTCTCTGGTACAGAGCCCCACTCTGGTTTAACTCTCTCCCTGCCACCATCTCCAATGCCGCCACAATCTCCAAATTCAAAACCACCCTTCGTAACCAACTTCTCTACACTTGTAGCTGCTCCTGTCTCTAATGATGGGCCCACCACAACCTCTCCACTCATGACAATGCCCACTAGGCAGCTCCCCACCTAGCCCACCCCCACCCAGCGCACCATTCCTAAGTATAACCTGGCCTGAGCCTGCTGTCTCATGCCAGTTGATCTGCTCAACATGTGAAACCAACTGTGTAAGATCTATTTCAACTGCCTGTACCCTGTAACTATGTAACTCAAATGTATGTTGTTTTACCACATTGTGATGTGGCGTCTCGAACAAACGCCTACTTGAAGAAAACCTGTACTATGTAATCTAAAATGCTATGTATGTCTCAAATGCTATGTATGTCTCAATGTGATGAGGTACCTTCAGAAATGAGCCTCTGGCTCAAAGGTTGTAAACCGATTCTCACAAATAAATAAATAAATAAATGGTCCATTGCGTAGAAGGGCCACCATGTGGAAGGGCTGCTTGCGCTATTCCAGAGGAGAAGAGAGAAGAAGGGGATGTCCTGCCCTCAAACACGCACAACTGGTGGATCAGGCTGCCAGTGAAGAAAGGCAGTTGGGGCTCCAATCAGAAGCAAGTCTGGTGGGTGGGGGGAGGTTGAACAAAAGTTGGTGAGCAGGCTCTCTTCTCATGCCCTGGTATCTTGGACAGCAATAGACAAAGGGATGTGTGGAACTGGGAGAACAGACAGCAACTGAAAATTGCACCGTTCCTCAAATGTCCCACCCTTAAACCTACTTGACTTGTGGATCAGGCTGCCAGTGAAGAAAGTCAGTTGGGGCTTCAATCAGAAGTAAATCCAGTGGCGGAGGGGAGGGAGAACAAAACATCATGAGCACGCCTACTCCACAAGCCTCTTCACTGAGGCCATTAAAATACAAACTACTTAAAAGTAGAAATCCAGAAAGCCTATAATTTCAGAAGTCTATTCACAAGGTATCCCACCCATACCCAATTTAAGTTTTTCTAATCCAATAAGTTTCAAACATGATGGAAAACTGTGTCCCACTTCTACAACATGCCTGGCCACAGCACAATATTTCATAATTTTGTTCTTCTGTCCTGCATGAATATAGAACCGAATATCACTTTTCTTAAGGTTTTCAAGTGTTCTGATGTCAACTATTTATATTTATTTTTTATTATTTATTTAAAGTTGATAACTGGGAACACTGAGCCGAGGCTCACTTCCAGGTGTGACCCGGGGCAAGGGTAAGGGTACAGCATACATTAGGTTCAGTAACCAAATTGCAGAGCAGTTCACATACAAGAATACACTAAACAACATTTACATTAAGTACAGTAGCCCAATATACAGAGTAGTTTGAATACAAATAAATACTGTAAACAAAATATACAAAGCCGTTCAGTATACCGAGCAGTTCATTACAGCTGGTGGGTAAGTGCAATATATAAGCGTGATGTCAGAGAACATAAGTGAGGGAAAAGATCATTGGGTGGGACAGTACATAGGCAAACTGGCAAGGGTAAGGACAAAAAGGAATGCAGGAGGCAGGTGCGTATCAGTGCAGTAGGTGCATTTGGGATAGGGGATTGACACGTTTCACAAAATAGTGATTAGAGGTGGGAACTAGTGCAGGTGGAGATCTAGAAGGGGAGAGTATGGGGTGGGGCTGGAAGGGTGTTGAAGAGAGACCAGTGATTGGGGGGTGGAGAAGGGGGGTGCAGAGAGAGACTGGTGATTGGGAGGGTAGATGACAGAGGCTGGTGACTGAGGGAAAGATGACGGGGGTGTCTGAGAGGTTTTTGATCACAGCCGATGTCAAACCAAGTAACAATGAGAGGCAATGAGTTCCACAAGGTAAGGAGCTGGTAGACAAAGGATTGCATCCCAGTCTGAGAGTGAGGAGTAGCTAAGGAGAAGGAACACGGATCACAGGAATGCAGAGCATAACCAGGGCAAGCGGTAAGAAATAAGAGTAAGAGTAAGGAGAGGTAAGAGGGGAGAGTGTTGAACCAGAACTTGGAGATGAATGACATGCAGTATGCTAGCTGACGATTTGCTAGGGATGGGAGGGAGACAGCTTGGTATAGGTGACAGTGATGCATCCGGTAGGGGAGGTTTGTGGTGAAGTAACAGAAAGCATGGAACAGTGGGTCAGGCTTGGCTAGGGTGGATTGTGGTGCTGTGCCGTATACCACATTGGCATAGTCGAAGGAGGGGAGGATGAGTTTTGTTATAATTTCCTTCCTGATGGGGAGGGAGAGATTGTTTTTGTGCCTATATAGCATGCCCAGTATAGGGTGGGTTTGTTGTGGATGGAGTCTAGGTGTAAGGAGAAGTCCATCCTGGGATCAAGTCATACTCCCAGGTACTTATACCTGTTGACTGCTAGGATTTTGGATCTATCTAGGGCAAAGAAGGAAGGGGGAAGAAAGATTGGCCAGCTTCTGGGCAGAGCCAAAGGCCATTGCCACTGTTTTTTTTTTGTGTTGCATTTAAGAGACTTTGCGTCAAGTCAACGTAGCAAGCTTTCAAAGTCAGACTGGAGTGCGTATTTAGTTTGGGTTAGGGAGGAGCCAGAAGCGAAAATTACTGAGTCATTGGCATACATTTGTACTTGGGAGGATGGCCAGGCAGAAGGGAAGCGGTTTATGAAGATGGAGAAGAGGGTTGAGCCAAGGATTGACCCCTACGTAACACCAATAAGGATGGGGAAGGGGTCAATATTATCTTGTTTCACTGCAGAGATGACAGAAAAAGTCTGGCCAATGTCCTCCAATGAAAAAACTGTTTCCATTCTTGTCCTCAATAGTAAGGCACTCTCCATTCATATTGCATGCTGCCATTTTAATTCCATGTGAGCTCAATTACTATTACCAGCCCTTTCTTGCTAGAATCAATAGGTATCACCATATAGTAGTTTGAAAGTAGCTTTCCCAGGCTGTGCACATAACATCTTGAAGGGAATAAATTCAAATTCAAAGCAAAGTCTAGTAACTGTAGTCATTATTGTGGGATCAGCACCATATGCTCAGCACAGCGATGAAAACAACACACTTACCAGTATGGTGTCTTGTGTAACAGCTTTTAATTACCATACATCAGCTTCGCACTTCAGCAGCAGTATTTCTGTTGACTGCAGGCATGCAGTGCAAATTTAGGTTTGTCCATGGCTTTTATTCCAAATAGAGGTCAGGGAAGAGATACTTCATACATGAATTTATTAATTGAAGTACAGAAAAGGTGATTTATGTGCTCAGTTGTGCTTGTGGTCTGCATTATATTGGACAAACAAAAATGTCAACTCAAAAAAGGGTTAGCAGAGCATAATAAGGACAAAAAATTAATCGTAGACTATAGCCAGATACTTTGTGGAAGTGGGACACAGTTTTCCAGCATGTTTCAAATTTACTGGATTAGAAAAAATTGAATGGGCCGGAGGGGGGACCATGTGAATAGACTTCTGGAATGTGAGACTTCCTGGATTTTTACTTTTAATACTTTATACCCTAATGGCCTCAAAGAAGAATTGCTTTTTTAACTGTTCCTTGACTAATAATGGGAATAATTTGTGACATATTAGTATATTGAAATATTGTATTTCAGATGTCCCTGACCTTTCAAGATATTAATAAATGAAATAATGATGAAAGATATTGTGTGTAAAACCTGTTCTTAGTATTTTAATATGGCTATGAATATGAGCTGTGCTAGTAATAATGAAACCTGTGACATGTTTTACACTGGGGCCGAGATATTCAAAGGGGTTGCACTTTGTGCAACAGAGTTGTGCTGGCGCAACCCCACAATGTGCCCCGGTGGTATATTCAAAAGGCTGCCAAGCGGAGCACAACTCCCACTGCACTGGTGTGCAATGGTAATGTGTCGCGAAGCGCATAAAATTCAGGCGTGCTTACATATCGACACATCCCGATATTCAGCCCGGAATGTGCAGCGCACATACTGGCACAAACCCTGATGTGTGTCACATACGGGGGCACAAAGTTGAGTCTGTAAAGACTAGGGACAAACTGAGGCCACCCACAGGTGGGCAGCTGCATTGCAGAGCAAAACAGCATCCGCCTGCCATGGGTGGCCACCCTTCTAGCAGGGTCACTGTCCAGTAGCACACACACTGTGTCCATTGCCCAGTGTGACCCCACCCTCCCATGTCACCCACTCGTGGGCATGGCATATAGACAGTCCACCTGGTGGTCTAGTGGTTCCCCCACCCTGTATGCCCTATCGCGGGCAGTAATGATGAATATCCCCATACCTGGTGGACTAATGGTGACCCCCCTCCAGTACACCCAATCATGGGCATCCCTGGCTGAAACCCCATCATCTGGTGGCCCAGTGGTTCACCCCTTCCATCCCTCCCACAGAGGACCCAGCCACCCAGCTCCCCCCACGTCATCGGAGGGCGGCTACACCCCGCCCACATGCCACCATGCCACCAGCTGAATGACAGCTTACAGTATGATTCTGTAAGCCTATTAGTCCACATTGTGAATCAATAGGCTTGCACCATACAACACAACACCATTCACATATTTGTGCCGATGATGTACAGTATAGCCAGGCAGCCCATTGGTCCACAATGTGGACCAACAGATACAGATCATACTGTCACTTCATTCTTGCAAGGCATGGCGGCATGTGGGTGGGTGCAGCCACCTGCCGACGATGGGGGAGCTGGGTGGCCGGGGTCCCCAGTGGGTGGAGGAGGGGACCACCGGACTACCAGGTATCATATTCTACCATGGAGCCTGTGATCAGTCATAGGGGTGGGTGGGGGTCTGCTGGACCACCAGGGAGGTTGTTTTCGACCAAATGCCTGTGATCGGGTGTAAGGGCGGGGGGGCACCACTAGACCACCAAGTCGGGGTTATTATCCTACAATTGCCCATGATCGGGCATGGAGGGGGCCACTAGCCTACCAGGTTGACTGTTTCAGTAACATGCCCATGATCAGGCATACAGGAGAGGAGGGGGTGCACTAGCCCACCAGGGACCCCACACCTGCTGCAAGCAGTTATGCAGCATGCCAGGCAAATTTCACTGGGCTGCCCTGCACAGCGCATGCACATGGGGCCATAATGACATGCAAATGGCCCTGTTTGCATGCCCTCTTCTCACTATTGTGGGTGATGCGCCCAGTGCAACCGCATTTGCGCTGGAGCATTCCCAGTCCTCCCTGTCTGTGAGATGCGCTGGCGCATTGTACTTGCACCATGCACATTCGGTGCCATATTCAGTGGTGATGCACCATGGTGCATCACCTTTGAATATCTCCCTGTCCTGGCCCCGACACAGCTCAGTTGTGCTACGCACCCACTTGCACCACTGCCTGGTGCAGTTTGAATATCCCTCCCTGGGTGTGGTAGTGGTAAATTGGTAATATCACTTTGGCTGGCAGTATAGCCTAGAGGTTAGAGTAACAAGCTGTGACTAAGCTTGGTACTTCCAGCAGATCAGGATTTGATTGTCACAACCTCCACTTGTATACTGTGTGACTCTGAGCAAGTCACTTAACCACCCCAGTGCTCCCAGGTCGCCCCTGAAAACGGGTACTTGTGCCTAGTGGGCCTTACCCAGTCAACAAAGACTGAAAAAATAAAATAATTTGTTTAAAAGGCCTCATCCTAGAAACCAATGGCTGACTCTGATTAAGGCATAGGAAATATGTTGAAACATTAATGTGACATCATGCGTGAGGGCATTGAGGCAGCTGAACATAAAAAAACGATTTATTATTTTTGCAGTTTGAAAAGTTTAATTGATATATTTAAGAGATACTGGAATTAAATGCATAGTGTTCATGGGCTACACCTAGAAACCTGCACAGGACAGAATACTTTTTGCAGACTGAAAGGTTGGTCTGTGAGAGTCCCTGGTATGGTAACTCTGAATGGTTTACAAAGTAAGTTTGCACTTTGGTTTTTTTGTCTGCAAATTTTGTTTGGTCTTCTATTGGGAATAAAAAGCCATGAACAAGCCTCAATTGGCATGGCACTGCATGCCTCCAATCAACCAAAAAAACTGCTGCTAAAGTGAGAAGCTAATGTGTGGTAATTCAACACTTTTGCACAAGACACCATACTGGTAAACGTGTTAGTTTCATCCCTATGTTGAGCATATGGTGCTGACCCCACAATAGTGACTATGGTTGCTGGACCTTGCTTTGAATTTGATTTTTTTCCCTTTTGGTGTATGTGCACAGCCTGGGGAACCAATTTTCAAACTATGTTTGGTGAAGTATGCACATTTCTAGCAATATATGATATTCTGGCAGAAACACAATGATGGGTTAAAAAAAGCACTCGGATATTTAAGATTTTGGACAAGTTCTTGGGGGTAGCCTAAGTTTGTAATAGACAAAAAATGGGGTTCCTTATTGCTTTATATTAAGTGGCATCCCAACTTAAATTTTTTACCATTAGAATGACAAATTTTAGCACAAAAATCATACATAAATTGGGTCAGTATCAGCCTGTAGACAGCTGTTATTAGTATCAAGTGATTTATCAGCAGAGTACAGGACTGTGTCATCCTCATTTAGTCAGTCAGCATCAATAAGTATGGCAATGTTGGCAACAGTTTAAGAATAAACTGGTCAGAGCCAATATGTCTGTGGAGAGCTTTTGGGATGCTTTAACCCATTATTTCTAATGAATTTGCACAAGCAGATCTGTGGAGAGACACTTTCAATGTGATCTTCCTTTAACACATTTTTACAATGTGTTTTCCTAGAATATGCCTGCTGATTGCTATATATTTAGCCTGGATAGTTCACAGAAGAAATGGCATCTTATTTTATGTGGGGCTCTACATCTACACAATATTACTCTGCATTGTGTAAAATCAGAACACACTAAAACAATATTTTACATCTGGGGGGATATATTAAGTGCTGGATCGATGCACGAGCAGAAAGATGCCTTGCACAAAGAGGGTGCGCCGGTCAGCACTGATACAATATTCAAAGAAAATGCGCCACCGGTACAAGGTGTGCATACAGTGAAGCCTAACAGGATGAAGTGCAGCACTGCTGAATTCTGCAGTAGAGTTACTGCAGCAAACAATGCAATTTCAAAGGGAATTAATCCATTTTGTCTTGCAGTAAACCTGTGACACTGCACTTCATCCTGGAGTGCTTCATCGTTCCTGTTGAAAATGTAACCCTGGACAGGAGTCGCAGTGCGGGTGGCTGCCAAGTCAGGTACATCCAGGGTGACCCCAACCGAATATATTCCAGGGGGGGAATACGTGGCACATACCAGTATACACCACAGACCCCATGGGTGATATTCAGCCCAGGAATGCAAATGAACTAATTGAGCATGCAAGGTGCAAAGGGGCGTTATGCATGCTCATTACCAGTCCATTTGCATGTTATGGGGATGAATGTGCCGGAGCAGCTCTCGCCCCCAAGCCCCAACCCTGATTGTTCCCATGTGGGACAGTCCCTGAAGTCTCTGGTGGTATAGTGGCACCCCCCCACCCGTTTCACCAGCCCTGATTGTACCGGAGTCCAGGCTCCATCGGTTCCATATTGTAGGGACCCCAATGCCATCCCTAATTGCACCTGAATACACCTATAGTCCATGTCCATAGTGTAGTGGCCACTGCTTCCCCTCAACAGTGCAGAGACAACCCCCTTTACACCCCCCAGCCCATTCCATTACAATGACTGGCTCTCTAATGGGATCATACCACTCTATCGGTGGGTGGTGTAGTGCTCACAGTAGGATGCTGGAATGTGTTATACGTAGGCAGGAGCTGTGTGTGGGTGATAATACCCAGTGGCCATACTCCTCAGGCACTCGCATGCAGATCCATCATCCCAGTGCCATTGCACTGCACAGTGTGGGGGATGGATGATGCTACACCCACTCACACAGGTCCCAAAACAGGGATGTTACAGCTGACCTCAATTTGCTTGTACAGTTGGAGGACTGAGGATGACCCATCTATAGCCTGAAGCGCACACTGCAAATGGCGTTACAGGATATCGCACCCTATGGCACCCGGGATACTTCATAAGTCCAGATGGTGGCATGTTACACAGAGGAACAGGGGAAAGTGTGGACTTGCAGCAGTGTATGACAGCAGAAAGATACAGCATCGGCAAGGCATGCATTGGAGGTATGTAAATTCCCTCTTCAGTTTGCCAGGGATGTACACACGGCTGCATACACTGGTGGATCCACAGCTGGAATAGTGCCCCAATGCATGGTACAGACAGTTGGGTCATTCCAGAGTGCAGGTCCCCATCCCGGGCTCAGTGCAGTCAATGGCTGGCCAAGGCAGGGTGTGGATGGCACTACCAGTCTTTGCAACAGGTTGGGTATTGGGGAGTGAGGGTGTCTGTGTACAGGGGTGATGGATGGGAGTCCTCTAGACTATGGATATGGACAATGGTTTCCTCTGGTGCAATCAGGTCTGAGGGGGGCCCTACACTATGGAGCTCTTCAGGGATGGAGTTGGCTAGACTGGGGATGGAAAGGGGGTACCTCTAGTCCACCAGAGCTGCCAGGCTGATGTGTACCTAGGTGCACATATGCAGCCTGCCTGTGGGTGACTGGCCAGGTTAGGCCAGCCATTCATGGCCTAACAGTGGTCTGCGGTGCTCTGGATTATGAGGGACACATTCCCACAGAATATGCTGCAGCACGGCATATGCATGGGATTGTCCCCTCAACTTGATTGCATATCATTTGTGTGTGCCCTGGCCCATTACCTTGTAGCCAGCGCATCACGCACATTTGAATATCATGCTGCTGCGCATTGTGGGAGTTGTGCGACACATCTCCCTTTTTCATCGGGATGCGCCATGTATCTCCTTTGAATATGGGGGCCCTGGATTAGGTAGCCTGAATAAATACATTATAAAAATCATAAAATCATGACCCCACTGAAAATAAGATATTGTATCTAACCTAGGACAGCCTGAGTAAATAGTGCAAAAATGTGTAAATGAACATCCCTGTGACAATCAGATGTACAATCTCCCCTGCCCTATCCAGGAAATAAAATATAGGGCAAGACATATTCAGTGCTCCCAGATCCAAATAACCATTACTCTGTAAGAAGCCATCATTTTCCCTGTGTTTTCCCCACAAAGGCAGAATCAAATCCCTGTATAAATCCCTGTAAATTTTTCCATAAGCCACTGGTTCCTTATTTATGACTTTGTTGTTTATTTATTATATTTTTATTTAGCTTTTGTTAACTAGGTAAGTGCACTAGTCATAAAATGACTATTTTCAGGCACGACCCGGGAGAGTACAGACATGCAGAAACTTAACAGGATAACAATTTATAAGTGCTTCACATACAATGAGTTAAAGAGGATACAATATATCAGAACATGCAAAGTAAAGCACTTTACATACAATGAGTTAAAGTTGATACAATATATCAGAGACATATAGAGTAGATCATTCATAAGTTCATAGGTGCCTACCTATGCAATGAATAGAGAGGACCTTGGACAATAAATTATCATGTGACATATCATATAAACAGAACAAGGTACACAAAAACAGGTAATACAACAGGAAGAAATAACCATTGAGAGCAGGGGTGTCATTAAGGAAAAGGTCGGTAAGTGAGGAAAAGGAGAGCAAGCCATGAAATTAGATTATATGAGTATGTGTAAGTGTAAAGGAGATGCCTGCAATGCAAAATTGTATATAGGCAGAGAAACGGAGGCGGGACAGGCTGAGGCAGTAAGACAGTTATATAGAGGTGAGGAAATACTATTATAAGGCAAGAGACATCAGTCATTAGGTAAGATGAAAGCAGGAACAGGTATCAGCAATCAGCAGATTTGAGCGCAATTTTCTCTTAAAGCATGTGTGGGAGCTAGAAAGAAATATATCAGCAACCTTTTATTAGGAAAAGAGCTCTGATTTGCTGCTCAGTATTAATGTTATATGTCACGGTCGCCTTGGAATGATTTGGATTTATATGATATGCATTAGGCATAATGGGGGACTATGTGAAATAACAAATATCAAGCTCATGATTTCATGAACTATACTCAAAATTAGTAATCACAAGTCAGACAATCTTTCAAAAGATACTAGTAATGCCTGTAAACAAATTTATTGCAAATAGAGACATATATATATATATATATATATATATATATATATATATATATATTTATAAAATGGGTAGGAAATTGGTGCTCTTTTATTGGATGAGCACCACCACATGACCGTGCATATATCAGAGCACAACCACACACCTGCACTTTTACCCCCCTTCAAAACAATTTTGACATTTTATAAGAAAGATAAACCACTCTGAGGTGTGCGGTCGCGCTCTGATATACGCACGCCTTGGGTGGTTTACGTACTGGCCTGCAGCCTCATGTGTAACAATGCACACCTTAAGGCATACTATATCACAGCGTGACTGCACACCTCAGAGTGGTTTATCTATGCATATATATATATACACACAGCGCCGCGTCACTTACACACACTATTTTGCATCTTATAGTTGTTAGTTTTCAGACAAATTCTCACAGACTTTTTTTCTGTTCACTTGATGGAATCTTGAATGAGTTAATAAGTGTTATTATTTTATCAAGGCCCTGATCCAGCAACTCAGTAAAGGCACACTCAGTATATCATATTATAAAATGACAAAAAACAGTCTTCTGTTTGCAGTTGTTTGATCAGGAATTTTATAAATGGTGTAAGTTCTTTTTGTCACATCTATGTTGGTCGAATAAAAGGTATCAGATCATTTGCTTCTGTATCACTCATGGTTTGTCAGCAGTTAATTCATTAGATGAGGTCTCCCTTTCCAAGAGTTTGACTGTTTCTCCACCCCTCCCCAAACACACACACACACACACACACACACACTTTTACTATAAGAAATCTCAGTAGCTCTTATCTGTTATGTTTGGGAAGCAGGCCGCAGCCCTTTTTCTGTCAAAAAGAAATTTATGTATTTAGTCTGGGTACTTCACTGAAGACCTGGCATTTTATCAGATAGGTCTTGAGAGGTTAAAACAGTGTAAATCTTTACAAAATTTGCTGGGAAAGGTTAACATTTGTGAGGTAGGGAATCTTTCTTGAAAGATATTCATCCCCAGTTGAAGTCAGTAGTATAAAATGTTTAAATGCTAATGATTTAACTGTGCAAGCTTCACATTCTGAAGAGGGTAAACAAATCTCCAAGTTTAATAGGCAACCAATATTTAACAAGCTGTTTCAGTTTACTAATGGCCATCAGATAAGCAGCTTGGAGTTATGTCTCCAACATTCTAAACAGAAAGAAGGGATTATTTTATTTTAGTTGTCATAGTGATTAGTAGATGTGGAAGAATACATTGAAAAGTCTAAAGAATGAGTTCCATGAAACTCTATTTTCAAGCTACAGATAGCAAAATGGCTGTAGGCTCCGCCCACACCCATAAAAGGGAAAAGACACATTTAGATAAAATGGTTCCCTAGAGACTTCCACTGACAGCTCAAAAAAGAAAGACAACTGATCCCTCCCCAAATAACTGCCTGCTACCTAGGACAAACACATTGTGATATCTACAAAACCATAACAGGCCAAGTGTTTCATTAAAATTCATTATTATCAGTTTGAATATCACCAATTTCACTGCTGAATATGACAGGTCATTTAATATCAGAACTTATTGCATTACAGCAAATTTCTGGCTCTCAGCATTCCATTCCAGGTGTAAACCCTTACTGAGTATTTTATCCATGACATGGAGTATTGGTAATGGAACCTGTGACCAGCCTAAATGGTGCTGACCCAGCCAACATTCATACAAACATATGAACATACAAAATTGCTAGCAGAAGGCCATTGTAGTTTAGCAAGTCTTCTCAATGTGGACCTCATGGAATTTGAGTTACATGGTTCTCGTCCCCCTCTCCTGACACTATTACACTCCCCTTGACTTTATCCTACCTCCTCTTAAATCCCTCAACTGTTTTCTGGTTGACAGCCTCCTATGGCAACCTATTACAACCTGCTACCACTAAGATTCACTAAGAAAGTTGGAAGGAGTATAAGGTCAAAGCCCATGAACACTCCTATTGGTCACCCATAATACCCAAGGAATGGCCACGTAATAAATAGTTGTCTAGGTATTTTTAAGATATTCTTGGTTTTACTGATGGCAATATCTGTAGGGACTGAGTTCCATGGATTATAATTCTCTGAGAGAAGAAATATCCTTTCTTTTGTATTAAAGCATTGTCTTTTTATTTCAAGTGAATATCCTCTTGTGTTAATGTTTATCTGCTTGAAAGTGATGCCAATTTCAAACATTATGTTTTTATCATTTATATCTCTAGTGAGCATAAGGTCACCCCTGAGTCTTCTTTTTTCAAGAGACATTATTCCAAATTTGTCCAGTCTTTGTTCATAATTTAAGGACTATGCACCATCTATATAGTTTGTGATTTTTCTTTGAATTTTTTTAATTCTTAAGATGTCTTTCTTATTGTATAGACACCACAACTGAGAAGCATAATCAAACATGGGGTGAATATATGATCTGCACAGCAAAAGAATAACTGGTTCATCTCTTGATTTATTATTCTGTCTTATACTTCACCAAATGCGGTTTGCTTTATTTATGTTCTCAGTTATTTGAGTATTGAATGTTAATGTATTCTGTGTTGTTATTGCCAAGTCTTTTTCAGACTCTACCACTTTTAGGGGTAAATTATTGAGTAGGGTGTGATAGGATTTTCAGGTCCTCTTTGTGAAGAAGTGTCTCCTGGTCTCCTTCTTGAACCTTCCTTCCACTAATTTACAACTCTGTCCCCTTGTATTCTTGTTTTTGCATAACCCAGAAAGATCACTAAGATTGACCTTGTTAATACCATTTAGGTACTGAAGGTCTCTATTATGTCCCCGCACTCCCTTCTTTCTTTGCACCAGTACATGTTTAGACTCTCCAGTCTTTGCATATACAAGAGTCCCTCTTTACCCAAAATCATCTTTGTACCCTTTGCTGTACTGTCACCAGCTGGTTGATGCCCTTCTTATGATAGGTACTCTAGTACTGCTCACAGTATTCCAGGTACATTGACAACATAAATCTCTGTAACGGCAGTATGACCTCTCTCCTTTTGCTGCAAAACCCCTTGTTATGCAGCCTAGCATCTTGTTTACCCATGTCACTGCATTGTTGCATTTCATAGAGGGTTTTAGATTGCTTTTGAAAGCAGTCCCCAAGTGTTTCATTTCCTCTGACACTATGGCAGTCACATCCAGGGGTTAAAGTTATCACCTGTCTCAGACACCCAGTTTTCTCCAGGAACAGCAGGGTTTGTTTCTCTGACAGTACCTGGGACAGTCACCAAGTGAAAAACATTAGCATAACTAGGACCCAGGAGATGCTGTAACCTATAGGTTTTGGTTATGGACATGCCAACTTCATGGAGTCACATGTCGAGATCTCCATTCAACCCAATGTCCCATGATGGGCTCTTCTGTGTGATCAGTGGTTTCATCAAGCAGCAGAAATTAAAACAGTGCCACAGTAGGACTAGACTGTGCATGTGTTTTTTCTCATTGTGCATGTGCAGTTGCCTGTCTTCCTTTTGCTTTCTGTACTGCATACCTCATTTCTCTGTGCGATGTACTTGCAGCAGCAGCACAGGACTAGGTCTTGTTCACAGGAAACAGAGTTTTGGGGATACAAATTGAAAACCCTTTTCAGGGTTATTTACTAACAGGGGCCTGGTCAAGGCTAACTAAAAGCCATTTTAAGGGTGAGAAAACCATATCTAAAAGCCCTTTTCAGGGTAGATAGTCAAGGCAGAAAGTGGGAGAGACTCTGTATTTAGATATTAGGAGAAGAACAAAAAAGACAACCACTTAACCCCCTGTCATGGCAGGAAGGGTTCCAGAGATAGGAGATGGTGCAGCTGGTTAAAAACGCTTGTCAGGGTTACTAAGTAGGGACGTACACAGGAGTAGAGAAAGTAGATCAGTTTGCTAGAGCAAAGCAGAAGGGAGTTAATTAAGGGCCATTGTCAGGACTAGTATGGAGCATGAAGGGGAAGGAAATCAAAAGCTCTTATCAGGGCAGTGAACTGGTGGCACACTTGTTAAGTCCTTTTCAGGGCCATGTACCTGTTAATGGGCAATATTTAGTAAGTCTTTTTAGGGCATCTTACAATGGGCACCATCAGTTATTAAGCCATTTTCAGGACACTCTTGCAGCCAATGGGCATTATAGTTATTATTAACTCATACTGGGAAACAGAAATGTAAAATGAGTAAACAATATCAACAGGACAGGTACAAATTCTGTGAGACAGTCAAAATGAGTATCACACTTGTCCCTTGGACAGCCAACCACAAAAAAATATTTCTAGCCCTAGTCACACCTCCTAACCTGTACTCAGCACTGGAGTTCTTGCACCCTAAATTATGTGCATGATTTTGCAACTTTTTGCATTGAAACCCAGTTGCCAGATCTCAGACTAACTTTCTAACCTCACTGGATCCTCCATCAGATCCCTGACTCCCACCACCATGTCCACCCTTCTGCAGAGCCTGGTGTCATCTGCAAAGAGGTAGATTTTGCCCTTATATTGTCCCCAGTGTCAGTTGCAAACACATTGAAAATCATTGGACCAAGTACCAACCCCTGTGGAACACCATTAGTGACTTCCATCATCCCTGAGTGCTCCTCCTACCACCACCATTTGGATTTCCCCCAACCGGTTTGCCACTCACCTGGTGAATTCATTGCCCACTCCCAAGTCCTCCAGCTTCTTGATCAATCTTGTGTGTGGGGCTGAGTCACGGGGCTTGCTGAAGTCTTGGCATAGTATGTCTGCTGCCTCTTCCCTGTCCACTGCCTTTGTAACCCAGTCAAAGAAATTGATCAAATTTGTTTGGTAAGACTGCCCTTACATAAATTCATTCAGCAGAAAGAGGGAGGTGGCGTTGCCTCTGTATCAGTAGAAAGAGGAAGATGGTGTTGCCTCTGTATAGACCACGGGTAAGACTACATGTACAGTAGTGTCCAGTTTGGACATAGACAGAGTGGAGGTGGTCCAGTGGAAGCCAACTAACATGGTGCAGGGTCAGCATCAGAAACCTTAACAGGAGAGAGTAATGGACCCAAATATGTACATCCTAGAAAAGAGGGGCAATATGATAGAGACCTGTAAATATCTTTTGGGGGTAAACAAGGTACAGGAAGGAAGTATTTTTCATAAAAAAAAAAAGCTGCTCAAGAACAAGGGGACATGCTATACTGCTGGAGGGGGTAGGTTCAGATGAGATATGAGAAAGTACTTATTTGCTGAAAGAGTGGTGTATTGCTGGAACAGCCTTCCAGCAGAGGTGGTGGGGAAGAAAACAGGGGTGGTGTTCAAGAATTCATGGGACAGACATAAGGGAATCTTAGGGGAAAGGAAGAGGGAGGGGAAATGGGCCAGAGATCATGCAGGATCTGCAGTGATATGGTAGGTAGGTAGGTAGGGAAAATGGGCAGACTAGGTAGGCCAAGCAGTACTTATCTGCTGGCAAATTCTATGTTTCTGTGTTTCTATGCCTGTCATCCTAGAGCTCATTCACCTCAAGGAACCTGACCAATCATTCTTTGAAAATTGTTTCCATAAGCTTGCCAACTATCAACGTCAAGCTTTCTGGACTGTAGTTCTCTGGTTCATCCTTTGTCCCACTCTTGTGTAGGGGTGCTACATCAGTGACACTCCACTCTCATGGCACCATGCCTCTATCCAGGGAGCAGTTGAAAAGGTCAGCCAGGGGGCTGCAAGAACTGATGCCAGCTCTCTTAGCACACTGGGGTGCATGCCATCTTGTCCTGGGGATTTATTTACTTTGAAGGACTTCAACCTCAGTGGCCAAAGTCTGGCCCTTCAGAGGCAGAAGACTACTGTGGAATTCAGCTCACAGTACTAAAGAGCTTCTTTGTCACCAGTGTCTGCAGTTGTGCAGCTATGATCATAACTACTGTATGATGGGTTAAATTGAGGAAGAAATAGGATTTAAAATGTTTTAATGCACTTAAAATAGCATAGTTGCTATCTTGCAAACATAGTGGAAGTTAAACACTATCTGCTTACTTTTGTTTTTCATTTTCTTTTGTAACTTGCCCAGTTGTCCCTATGGGATTTAATAAAGAAGTCTGCCAAGGGAATTTCAGATGGTCCTCTGTAATTTACAGCTACAGCAATAGAGAGTTTGTCACACAGAAAGATGGTCACCATTCTAAATCACCAAGGGACTAGAATTTATGACATGGCTGCTTCATTGGGTATTTCTCCAGTGTGATGACTGCTACCTGTTATTCATTTTCACATTTTATTTTAGAATGATAAGCAAGTATACTGTAAATCTTTTTAGTGGAAGCTGAGTTTTCTGCTCCAATGCAACTTCAGTACATTGGCACAAGGTTAAACAAGGATTGCCTTATGACTCAAGGATCTCTTTTATACCTTCTATAGATAGGATATATGTGTTACAATAATCAGTGAAGACTGTGGCATATGTTGGGAGGAATAATTTAAGCAAACATGTAGCTTGATTTGCATCATTAGTATGCTACGCAGATAAACCATGCCAATGAACAACTGATCATGGGATTGTCAAGTTTATACTGTGTTACACCAAGTCCACACAAATGCAACATCTTTTATTATTAAAAAAAGAGAATATGAACAATCTACCTTTTTAAAATCCATAGTCTTTTAAAATGAACATATGATGGACTGAATGCCCATTTAAAAAAAAATAAAACTGCATTGCAGATGGCAGTGCTCATAGTAATGGTAAGTTGCTGAAGAGCTGATTAAAGTAATACATCTAAACCTGAGACAACTGTTGCAGACAAAACAGGCACCTAGGCTTTAAATGAGTTTCAGTGAAAATACACTCCTAGGTGTTTTGAATAGTTTTGGTTTTGGCTCTATTCCATTTAAAGGCTATGCGCAAATATGTATGCATTTGTTTTTTGTTTTATGATCAATCAGGCTGATTTTTTTACAGACCACTTTGTGCAACACTATCCTTTTATCACTAAATCTCTATGGGAGGGGGAAGGATACTTTAGAACTTCTTGATTTGCAAACATGCTTTAAATTTGCTTATTAAATGGGTAAAATAAATGCTGGCAGCTGCTTGGCTGACACAGGCTGGCACTTGCACTTTAATCTCAGTCTACGCACTGAGGAAAAGTACCAATGCCTGCCTGTCTGCATGTGCAGTTGCTACACATTAGTGGGCACTGGCACACTGTGCACTTTTACTTTCACATTTGCAAGTTTAAGGAATATTTCTGCTTTCAAAAATAACATTATGCTTACACTGAATTAACTATTATTCTGTAGTCTATGTGCATTTACCATAAAAATATATATATATTTATACAATAGGGGTGAGGTGATATGCTATGAAGTAAATGGTGTCACTGTGATGACATCACCACTGTGGATTTATTTCCTGATAAACCCACAGTGACTACATCACCAACAAACATACAACAATGGTGATGTCACCAGAGTGAGACCATCTACGCTGCAGTCTGCATTTAATAGCTTCACAGTTTCTCTTTCTCACTGAATCCTGCAACTAACTCAATTAGCATTGAAAAAGATAATCACCTGTGTCCCATAGTTATTCTGACAATCCTAGCCCATTACTGTGCTGCTCTAATCTTCAAACCAGCCTCCTTCATAAACCAGTTTCTCTTTCTGAGTGCTGACTGCAGCAGTTTCTCTGTCTCAGTGAAGCCTGCAACTTATTGAATAAACAGTCTGTTTCTCACTCCTAGCTGCAGGTAACACAAACATCATTGCAAATCACATGCACCTGTTTCTCATAGTGTCTAACAGTCTTAGCCCATTCAGAAACACTTACACACACTCAGACCACACACAACTAGTGCTGTGAGTATAGGCTAGAGTTTAGAGTAACAAGCAATGAACACACTTCTTGCATCCAGCAACCCAGACCAGTGTTTGATTCTCACAACTTCCATTTCAATACTGTGTGACTCTGAACAAATCACTGAACTGCCCAGTGCTTGCAGATCCCCCCTTAAAACGTAGCCGCTTATCAAAATAAAAAAACATAAACAGGGAGAAAACACAGAAAATTTTTTTCCCAATGGATACTAGCCCTATTGTATAAATCGAACACATGATGTGCGACTTGTGGAATATGGTAAACATTTGCACTCGTGCAGATATTTTCCATATTCCACAGTCACCCATCATGTATCCCCTATTTATATGTATGTATGTGTGTATATATATATATATATATATATATATATATAGTTGTTCTCCTCTTCGATGACCTGTCACCTTGGCCTCTGCCAGGACTTACTGCCAGTCATCTTCCCCCATGGTCCCCCCCCCAAGCGGGGTCAGTGGGGGTTCCTAGCCTCCACTGAGGTCCAGATCCAGTTCAGGGTGGTGAGCCCAGATATTTAGGTGTGTGGCCTGCTAGCAGCTGCTGACATCCTGCCACCAGCATTTTCCTTGTTCTGTGCTGGGAGGTGTGGCATGCAAGAATATCATGGCACATGCCATGTGCTCCCATGCAATGTGCACTGATGTCTGCCACACCTCCCAACAGTCTAGCCTGGGATGCATTTCCCCCAGAGGCCAGGCAACCATTGGGCTCTGCCCACCTCCCCGGAGAAGGAGAGCAGTCTTACGGATGCTAGATCCTCCCCACCCAGCTGCTCAAAATCCATATTAAAGTGCAATGAGACACTCCAGGATGTGAGTTAGGCTGAGATAACCACACCTCCAGGGCTGTAAGGCCCACCAACTGTAGTATCAGGCCTCACTATGCTCCTGTACCTGAGATTATCTCAGCCCAGTTCACACCCTGCCATGTCTTATTGCTAAGCATCATGCAGTTCTCAGTGTACAAGAAGGATTCGTGTTGGTAGTTAGGGAGCTCCTAAAAATAGAAAAAAAATTGTTAGGTAGTTTGAGCATGTTTATCTAGGCAAATATTATTCAAAATAGCCAACAGCTCTTTTGTGAACCATGACAACATTACTGTGTGGTATATTAGTATTTTTCAACATTTTTGTTCAGAATGTAAGTTTTCTGTTTGTGTTGGGTGAAGGGGGTTCTGAGTGAAGCAGACATTTGAAAAGGCACTTAGTGCACATTTCCTCCAATTAGAGATGCAGTGAATTTAAAATCCACCGTGAAGTGGCCACTTAGCATCAGCCTAACACTACGAAGTAGCCATTGGAAAAGTGTTAACCATTTGACGTTATGACTTCACGCTGCCATTCCACCTTAATGAGAAGTAAGGTGAAGTGACAACAATATAGGCAGCCCCTACACATCACATGGCTCACAGTACTGTAAGTCACATGCTTTAGCCAGGCAGGAAGGAAGTGAGTCATAAAATCAGTTAGTTTCACTTTCTCCTTTGCAGTGGTAGCAGGAGGAAGCATTTTTGTGTAGAGGAGAGTTTTGGTATTGTTCTTTGGTATTGTTCTTATCCTATCTTGTGAATTGTCTAAAAACAGCTTTTCTAAAAGCTAAATCTTTAGTTTTTTTGTAGTGTGTTTTTCAGTTCTTTGTTGCTACTGATTTGTTTTATAAGTTTTGTTTTGTGTGTGTGTATATGTGTGAGACTGTATGTGTGCGTGTGTGTGAGACTGTGAGTGTGTGTGAAGCAGTCTTTTGAGGTGTCGGTCAGAGAGGGAATTAGTTGTGTGCGATGGACCCGGGAGGAGAGTCTGTGGCCCATGGGTGTGGGCAGAGGGGAGGTTTCATTGGACCGCTCCCAACTGTTTGGTGTTGCCTCTCCCCCTCTGGAATCAGCAGCACCACCAGTGCCACCTGCAGTAGTACATCCACTAAGTCCGCCACCACCACCACTACCACCACCAGTAGCAGCTGCAGGGGCTCCAGAAGCACCCCCTCTACCACCTCCACAGTCGCAGTTGGAGCCCCAGTTCCATGACGGTGCAGCAGGCAGTACATCTGCCCCTCCTGTGCCTTGTGCCCCCTGGGGTGGGGAACAGCAGCATTGTGGTTTGTCATTTATGTGGTATGCATGTGCACTGTGGCCCCCGGGGGACACATTTAGGACTGGTGGCCAGCGCATACATATGACAAACCACCACAAGGAGGAGTAGCAGGCTGCCACCAAATGGTCCAGGCCTCCAGCTGCTGTCCCTTCTGTGGCAGTGGCAGAGGATGCTGGGGTGTTGTGCCTTGCCACCGCAGCAAGAGGAGGGCAACAGTTGCAGCTGCTCCACCACCACCACCACAGCCACCAGCACCACTCTCACCACCACCACTACCTGAATTTCCCCATAGTGGACCCGCACAGTGCCTGCAATGCAGGCAGACACTGCACTGGTGTGAGCGGCCCTTGAGGAAAGCAATGAGAGAGTGGATGCTGTGCAGCAACAGGTGGAGCAGATCCAGCAACAGCAGCTGCAGATAGTGTCAATGCTCCACCTGCTGCTGGAACACCATGCAATCCCCCTTTAACATATTTTTCTGGACACCTCCCCAACTGCTGTAGTGTTTTGTGATGTTTTTTATTTTATTTTTAATAATAGACAGTCATTCATGCTCCTATTGCCCTGTTGTTATAATCCAGTGTCTCAGTAATGTTTACTTTCTGTTGTGGAGTGGTGAAGTGCTAAATTGCATGTGTGCAGTCACTGTTGTTTCGTGTGTGTGTGTGTGTGTGTGTGACATCAGACATTGTGCAGCTTTTTGCAAACATGTATTGCTGACTTGTTGTAGTGTTTATGGCATAAAGAATAGTGAGCAGAAGAACATACTGTATATTTTATTGTCACCATCATCATCAGCAGACTAAGTGATACGATACGTTTTCAGAGGTGTCTGGCCAGAGTGTACCTTAGTCACATACTGCAAACATGACTTTTAGGAGAGCATGTGCTTTTTGTGCTATGATTTCCACTAAGTCATGTGTGCACTGTGAGTGACTGAGGTGCATAGTGACCCTATGGGCAGACTAGGTGGGCCAAGTGGTCCTTATCTGCCATCAAAGTCTATGTTTCTATGACCCGATACATCTGAAAAACTATATCACTTACTCCACTGGTGCTGATGGTACAAATAAAATATATGTCATGTATTCTTTGTTATCTTTATTCTTGAGATACTGCAACAAGTGACACCATATATATGTTTGCATGAAGCTGGGCAAAGTATGCACACACAGGAAAGAACATTGATGGCACACATGCAGTTTAGCACAACCTACTTGCAATGCTCAGTCATGCTTTTTGCGAAACACTCCAAATCATGAGTCCCGACACAAAGTAAACATTAATGAGGCTCCATAAATACTTCATTTGCGAAATAGACATTAAAGATATTCACCAAGTTACAGCATTATTTGCACCCGATATATGGGCGCCCTACTTCCAGAGGAATCTTTCTTGCTCCACATGTCCTTACATAGTGCAATACTTCTCTTGCAGAAACACGTGTAATTTCATTAAAGCAGGTCATGGAGGACTTCCCGTTCTGAAGAGCCACCCAAATTCTGCCCACCACGCTTAGCAACGTTATGACATGATGCCAAGGAGAGCGTGAGGGCATGCGCCATTATACTGAATGGCTGGCAGCTTTCGCATGTTTTTTATATCGGTTTGCTTGTGGTGAACGTGGTAAGTTTCCACTAACAAGAGCCTTGTTAGTGGAAATGTTCCCACGTTTCACCACAAACTGACCATTATAACATAAAGAAACATTCAGAAAGCTGCCAGCCATTCAGTATAATAGAGCACGCCCCCATGCTCTCCCTGGCATCATGTCATAATGTTACTGAGTGCAGCGGGCAGAACTTGGGTGGCTCTTCAGAACGGAAAGTCCTCCGTGACACACTTTAATGAAATTACAAGCGTTTTTGACAGAAAAGCATTGCACTAAAGACATGTGGAGCAAGAAAGATTCTCCTGGAGGTAAGGCACCCATATATTGGGTGAAATACCATAATAACTATGTAACTTGGTGAATCTGTTGAAAATTTTGACCTATACTTTTTAGTGCTACTTTACATTGCCACTTTACTTACATCCTGACTTGAATAATACTATCATTTCCAGTATTTGAGTCTGCTTTACTATTTTTTTTTTCATGTTTGAAATGATAAAAGAGCACTCCTTTTAACGCAGTGCGGGCCAGGTCTTTGTCAGTATTTTCCACTGCTTTTTGTCATCAGTTGTTATATATAACTTCTTTTGTAAAATTAACAGTTATGCAGCAGACAGTGTTTTATGACCTCACAGAACAATATTTATTCAAAAACAGCTGCAAATAGTGATACAACCTGGTCAGAACAAGATTAAAAGGCATGCTTCTTTCTTTTACAGACATGAGAAAAAATAGTAAAGCAGACAAAAATTGTGAAAAGAAGGGTATCCTACAAGTCAGGAGGTAACTAGTGGCTCACAATCTAAAATAGCATAAAAAAGTATTGGTCAAAAACGTCACCACATTGTTGCAATGCTGCTTTAATTTATAATTTAAGTATGACATTATGTGCTCACAATCAGAACACACAAAGTACATCTGTCTTGTGTACAGAAAATTGACATAGAAACATAGAATTTGATGGCAGATAAGGACCGCTTGGCCCACCAAGTCTGCCCATTTCCCTACCTAACGGATAAGCTGCAGATCCTAGTTAACCTACAGCCTACTTCCTGCTACCCCCCACTAGAATTGTCTTATGTCTGTCTCACGCATTCTTGAATTCTCCCACTGTTTTTGACTCTATGACCTCCTCAAGAGGGCTGTTCCATGCATCTACAACCCTCTCTGTGAAGAAATACTTCCTCACATTACCCTGAGCTGTCCCCCCATTATCTTCAAATTGTGCCCCCTTGTTCTTTCACATCTCTTTTTCTGAAAGATGCTACCCTCTTGGACTTTGTTGATTCCCTTGAGGTATTTGAAAGTTTCTATCATGTTCCCCCTCTCCCTCCTTTCCTCAAAGCTATACAACTTAAGCTCCTTTAGTCTTTCTTCATAAGTCCTCTGGTGCAGACCCTGCACCATTTTGGTTGCCCTCCTCTGGACAGCCTCCACCCTGTCTATGTCTTTGTGGAGATGGGGTCTCCAGAACTGTACTCAGTACTCCAGATGTGGTCTTATCAACTGTCAGTACAGAGGGATAACAACTTCCTGTTTTCTACTGGTGATGCCTCTCCCTATCTATCCCAGTATCCCCCCAGCCCTCCTTACTGCCTTCTCACATTGCTTGACCACCTTTGGATTGTCTGATATGACTACCACCATGTCCCTTTCCATTTTTGTTGTTGTCAGTATCTCACCCCCCATTGTGTACTCTTCCCCTGGGTTTTTGTTTCCCAGGTGCATTGCTTTGCACTTCTTTGTGTTGAATCTAAGCTGCCATACATTTGACCATTCTTCCAACCTTGCCAAGTCCCTTTTCATCCTTTCCACCCCATCTTGCATATCAACCCTGTTACAGATCTTTGTGCCATCTGCAAGAGATATACTTTCCCTTCTAGTCCCTCTGCAATGTTACATATAAAGACATTAAAAAGGACCAGCACCAGTACTGAACCCTGCGATACCCCACTATAAGTGGTAACGACGTGAAATAAGAGCGTTACACCACATGCAAAGTCCCCCAGAATTTGTTGCGCAGCCAGTCATGCATGCAGTGTCCACAGAGAGTCCCCAGATTTTTTCTGCATTCCCAAAATGCATCTGTCTTGTGTGCAGTAAATTGACAAGTGGTAACAAAGTGAAATGAGAGCATTACACCACATGCAGTGTCCCCCAGAATTTATTGCGCAGTCAGTCATGCGTGCAGTGTCCACACAGAGTCCCCAGATTATTTCTGCATCCCCAAAATGCATGTGTCTTGTGTCCAGAAAATTGACAAGTGGTAACAAAGAGAAATGGGAGCATTACACCACATGCAATGTCCCCAGAATTTATAGTGCAGTCAGTCATGTGTGCAGTGTCCACACAGAGTCCCCAGATTTTTTCTGCTTCCCCAAAATGCATCTGTCTTGTGTCCAGACAACTAACAAGTGGTAACGAAGTGAAATGGGAGTGTTGGACCACATACAAAGTCCCGTCAGAAATTATGACCATGAGCGAACTGTTGCTGATCCAATGTGTGCTGCAATTCCAGCAAATATGATGTGATCATCTCAACCAGATGGAAGGGTGCCCTTTGTCTGTACACTAAAAGTAGCCTTGGTGAGTTGATATAAAAATATATTTTTGTGTTTTGTAGGTGGGGGGTTGACATATATAGACACGTACTCATTGTATTGTTTTGTATCACAGGTCACAGAAGATACTGTTGGTGTGCAAATTCCAGTGCTTGATGAGAACTTTTTGTGTTGAAACTGGAAATGGATAACTCTCAAGCCAATGAAGGTAAGTATTTTTTTTTTCGGGGGCATATTTGCAGGTTGGTCTCATTAATGGTTTCTTATTTGGTTACTTCTTCACAGATTTCATCTGCATCCTTCTCGAGTCTGCTTGGTAATGACGGTCATGGTCATTGATTGAAATGACTTCTACGTGTTGCATGTCTGCCCCAACCCGAAGGTTGGGGTGCCTGATGTTGAAGAACTTCTTTGGATAAGGCAACTATGCCACAACAAAGCATCTGGAACTTTCCTAAAAAAAGAAATGAAGGACTTATTACAACTTGATTGCAGCAGTAACACATTATGTTTAAGCCGTGGCTGTTCCATGGGTATCTGGATTATTAACACAGATAGTAAGCTGTCACACTGCAATCAGCAGATCAATCATAACTTAATTTAGTACCAGACTGTGTAACAAATATACTGTGCCAGTGTCCCTGGTTCTCAATCTCAACTCAAGTTACATTACAAAACCACATCTTGTCAAGTAATACCACCTGTGTGCAACTTTTTCAACACTGTCATGGCTGCACAGCTGCAAGTTGGAATACAGTGCATGATATCTGGCAGAAATAGTTTTTGCGATGTACACATGTCACCTAGTTTATGAATCCTCTCAGTTGGATTTGTTGCACTCTTTTAAAAAAAAAATTGAACAGATGAAATAAAATATATATACTTACTGTACCAGTATGGATTTGAAATGGATTTTCTACTAGGTTCCTGTGTACGGTACTACTGCAGTACCATTGATACTGACTGTCAAAAAGCTAATTAAGTTTACTGTATGTGTCTGACCATTGCAGCTCAGAAAAGCAACAGAAAACAAAACATACAACTAAAGGAAGTTGAATAGCATAAAAAACATTAGTACACATACTCACTTTATACTTTTACTATTAAGAAGTCTTGTGCCTGCGGCTGATGGATGTGGTCTCCTGTTTGACTCCCTCTGCCTTGGCATGGTCAATGGGAAAACATTGTCAGGAGATCACGTGATGCAGGCTGCCTGAGAGGACACTCTCTCCAGCGCTGCGACCCGTCCAGTGCAAAATTATAGTTTAAATCTCCCCTTTCTTGGCAATTTAACATGTTTTCATCACCTAACATCAGACGGTCGATTAGATCGCGGGGAGGTGAGCAAAACTCGAATCATGGAGGTGAAAATAAGGAAAACGGGTCCCCGGCATACACCACCTATAACAGCTGGAGAAGGTCCCGAAGAAGCAGAGGGTGCCCACTGCAGTATCCTCGGCCCCACCAACCTCCGCTAAAGCAGAGCATGAACCACTTACCTGGCAGACTTTTTGGCCAAATTTCATCTGTTTCAGGACGAACTGCAGAACATGGCTGCAGAAATAAAGGCATTATCAGTAGCCATGGTGGAGACAGGGAGGAAGGTTTCGGATAATGAGGCCAGGTTGATCTCTTTTAGGCGGCAGGCTGAAAAAGGGGTTCTGAGGTTGTCGGGCTGTCCCAAAAGCTCACTAAGATGGAAGATTTAGAGGCGCAGCCGACTAAATAATATCGTGATTATAGGGCTCCCGGAACAAGAAGAGGGACCTGATGCAGTTTTGTTTGCCCAGAAGTTGGCGTGCAAGGTGGTGGGCCCTTCTCCCTATGGCCCTAATTATATTATTGAGAGGGCGCTTAGAGCCCTGTGTCCCATGCCTCGTCCAGGATCTCCCCCAGACCACTGATTATGTGCTTTCTAAATTATCTTGAAAGGCAGCATTTTCTGGCCAAGGTCCAAGAGATACAAGATCTGCAGTGGGAGGGGAAAATGTTTCGGGTGACTCAGGATTTGCCTAACTATCCAGCAGTGCAGGCAAGCTTTCCATCCTCTTGTCTCCAAGATCATTGCTGCGGGTATCCGTTTTCGCATGATTTACCCTGCGAAGTTGCAAGTTATGGTCACAGGATCCTGGGTGTCTTTCGAAGATGCTGAAGCAGCCAAGGAAGAACTTAAAGCCCTCCCAGACCTGTTTCGAGGCACTTGATGTGGTGCACTTTGGCGCTGAATGCTTGAGAGAAAAAGGATAACCTGTGGGTTCAAGGATCCAAAGATGTGTTGGGACTGTGTTTCTAACATGTTGAGTGTACTCATTTTTATTTTTCAGTGAAGGAGACCATGTTATGGGGCTGATTTTAATTGGACTTTCTGATTCAGCTGAGAAGGACCAGTATTTTGATCTGGAGCTCTACCCGGTTGATGGCTCCCTCCTAGCTGCTGATATTTAATTTAGACTCTCAGTCTTTCCGTAGTTAGTGTAATGAAATCGTTAATGCAGTTACAGTGGCACCGTGGTTCTCAAGCAAGCGTGCTGTTAATGCTTGGACTTTTACACCTGGACATTGAAAGAGAAGTTATTTTGTCTGTCTGTTTACCTTGTGCTTTACATTATGTTTATTCCTCAGTCTGTCCACTAGAGGGAAGTAGTGCCTTAGTTATTGGGAGAAGATTGTTTCTTTTTTATCATTCTCCTGTGTCATGCGTTATTTAGTGGGACAAGGAATGGTTCCCAGTCTGGTCTGGATGGGGGGGGGCTTCCCCCTCCTCTTCCTTACTCTGTGTCATAAGTTGTGCTCTCCCCATAAATGGACATATAGTAACCTGATTATAGAGGGAGTTTTGTTATTTCAGTAGGGTTGGAGGGGAGATGAGGGATTAAAGGTAGCAGCAGAACATTTTGCTGGGTAGAAATGGGGGGAGGGCAGGGTTTAAGGGGGATATAGGGGAGTTTAGGGGAGCTGGGTGTTTTTTACGGGTTAAGACGGGCTGGGGCTGGGAGGATGGTACAGCAGTTATCAAGGGGTTATGGATCTTTGATACCCATTGTAGCAATTTCTGGATATTACATATGTGCTTTCTTATTATTAGACTAGATGGCTAGCAATATCAATTTTGCAACCTAGAATGTGAAAGAGATAAGGAAAAAACCTAAACAATATCAGGTGCTGAAGCACCTGAACCTGTTGCGATCCCAGGTCACATTTTTACAAGAATCCCACCTATTAGACTCCGAAGCTTTACAACTCAGGAGGCAACAGGTGGGGCAAGTTTTTGCTGCCCAGGGGTCCACTAACAGCTGTGGGGTCATGCTAGTTGTCAACAGATGTATTCCCTTTGTCTCCACATGGTTTTCAGGGATCCGGGTGGTAGATATGTTTTGGTCCAAGGCACTTTTTGTTCCATGCCACTATTACTTTGTAGTATTTATGGGCCCAACACAGACGACCCTAGCTTCTTTGTGAAGCTTATTACCCTTATACTTCTCTTGCTTCCTATAGCGATAGTAATAGGAGGAGATTTCAATTTAGTATCAGGCCCTAATATAGCAGGTCAGGTTCGGCGTTGAGGGGACTTTCCCCTGGGCAGAGAGCGTTTAGGGACTTACTAGACCAGTGTGGGCTATGTGATGTATGGCGAGTGTTACACTCCAATACCAGGAAGTACACTTTTGTTTCCCCAGTGCATAAGTCACATTCCTGCATTGATTATTTATTAATACCCCCAAAAAAGTGGGATGCTTGTTAGGTTTAAGGATAAAACAGCAGGAATCAGCAAGATTTATCCCACCTGTGAAGGCTCAAACAGATGGATCCCTGAGGTCGTTCCCCCCGGAGGTTGTGCAGGAGTTTGCGCTGTACTACGAGCAATTATATAGGTACATGGACAGTTCCCCCTGTTGGAGGCATTGGAGGCCTACCTCCGGGAGTCTCATCTCGCTTCTCTGTCAGCTTCGCAGAGGAGATTTCTGTCCTCCCCTATATCCTTGGAGGGAATAATCGAGGTAATTAAGGCCTTGCCTTCAGACAGAGTCCCGGGGCCAGATGTTTTTTCCTCGTTATTTTATAAAGTTTTTCTGGAACAGTTAGCGCCGGTACTTCATCGGCTGTTCCTCCACATTCTCTCTGGGGAAGCCGTTGATCCCTATCTGTTTGAAGCCTTGATTGTCCTCCTCTCTAAATCTGACAAAGACCCTGAGCTGGCACAGAGTTATAGGCCCATATCCCTTTTGAACCAGGATATTAAATCCTGTCGAAGATATTGGCCAATATGATTACCCTGGTTCTCCCAGATTTGATTGGCATGTCACAGGTGGGATTTAAGAGGGGACGCTCATCATCAGATCACCTACGCACCCTTTCACATGTCTTCTCGGAGTCCAGGGACACCACCTTTCCTGCTGTGCTGGTGTCCCTGGGCGCCGAGAAGGCATTTGATCGTGTGAACTGGAATTTTCTATTTCAGGTTCTCAAGGCATTTGCATTTCCCTCCATATTCATAGACTAGATTCGTGCCCTATATCAGGCTCCCTCAGCTCGGATTTCAGGTAACGGGGCATTTTCAAAGCCCTTCCTTTTACACTCGGGAACAAGGCAGGGTTGTCCCCTTTTCCCTCTGTTATTCAATATATACTTAGAACCACTTATTCAAAACATTCTAGATAATCCGTAAATACAAGGCATACCGATCATGAAATAAGGTAGTGAAGATTACGGCATATGCTGATGATCTTCTTCTTCATCTGTCCCATCCTGTCACGTCCATTCTGGCCATGTTAATTGCGATTGCTAAATTTAGTTCCTTTTCAAATTACAAATTAAATTCCAATAAATCTTCCATTTTTCCCCTCAATCATAAGGTCTTTAAGCAAGATATCATCCCCTTTGGAATGTCTTGGTCATCTTGTTTTCTCAAATACTCGGGTATCAAACTGACACGTAATCCTTCCTTATGGTTTAAAGAAAACCTGGAACCCCTTTCCCAGATGATTATCCAGGATCTTGATAGATTGTCGAAGCTCCCTATTTCATTATGGGTCCGTATCAGTATAATTAAAATGAACACATTTCCCCACCTTTTTTACCCTTTATCGCACCTTAATTCATTTATCTCACTATCCTGGTTTCAGAAAATGCATAGTCTCTTTACTAATTTTATCTGGTCCAACAAACACCCCTGATTAGCATACCACAAACTGGGTACTCAAAAATTTGATGGGGGATTGCGTATTCTTCACCTGGCAATTTATTACTGGGCTAGCCATCTATCAAAATACCTTAAGTAGAAAAACCCTGGGCCCGAAAGTTTGAGGCCGGTTTGGCTTAACATTGAATTAGACTTTATCCAGCCTATGAATATGGATCCCCTGACCCTGTTCTATGTCAAGACTTCCTCTCTGCATGAAATCCATAAATGTCTGACTCTTATGACCTCCTTAAAAGTCCATGCACAGCTTTGCTCCTTTTTGCGTTACAAACAGCATCTGGACCTGTCTCAATCCATATGGAATTCTCTGACCTTTACCATAAATAAACAGAGGATCCCCACCATGTGGTTGCCCCAATTGGGGGAAGGGATGGTATCTACGTTCCTGGATGGAGAGGGAGCATGGCTCTCTGTAGCTAACATTATCTGGAAATTTAACATCCCAGCAGCCTATCACTTCAAGGTTCTTCAATTAAGGCATCTCCTTACTACCTCATTGAGCAATACTCCTCCCCATCCTCCGGCATTTTCCTTGGTATCTGAGCTTTCCTCCTTACTAGGACCCTCTAAGGTAATCATAAAGATGAAGCAAGTCCTTTTTCATTGGCGGTATGGTGGTTTCTATGGTCCTACCACTTACTGGGCCTCTCTGTTTCCCCAGTATAACTTCAAATGGCCTGAATTATGGCGGTATTGTCACAAGTATGTGTCGCAAGATAGACTACAAGTTATGCAATACCACATTTTACATAACTTGTATTATACTCCAGTAAAACTAGTGAAATTGGGTCTTCTTGAATCAGGACTGTGTACCAGATTTTTCCAGGAAGAAGAGACACTTCTCCATATATTTTGGTCATGTCCCAAGATATCTCCATTATGGGGCTCAGTTAAAGCCAAATTGGACCCTTTACTGGGTTTGCAGGATTGCTTTACTCCTGAAATTTGCCTATTAGGAGACTTGACCCCTATAGAGATTAAAGCTCAGAGATTTCACATGTCTATGATAACATTATCCATGAAAAAAATTATACTTAAGCATTGGAAGGATGATGTTAGCCCATCATATCAAGAATGGGTTCATGAAATCTTTGCCAATCTTCATACTGAGAAAGCTATTGCGAGTCTCTATAACAGGCAACGGAGTTATAAGCGTATCTGGGATCCCTTTCACACTCTTATTACGGTTGGTTTGGATAAATGAGATGTTGGCAATTGCTTGTCTCAGCTCAATCATGGTTTATTGTATCCGATATTATACTATAATATTTTAGTGTACTACTGTACGGGGAGGGAGGGGCAGAATATGCTTTATTATTATTATGCTGTGAATGTGTCACTAATTCTGCCCCTGTACTGTGGAAAATGTGTTACTAAAGTTTGAATTGAAAAAAGGAAAACATTGTCAGAATGACACTGGTTGTGGTTGGTGGTGGTGATAGCTGCAGCACATGATAACATTCCCTGTGACATCTTCCTGCATCTGGTGGTGGTGACAGTGGCTAACAGCAGTGGTGGTGGTGGTCCGGGGGACACACTACGTAATTATCTGTGGTGGTACTGGCAGTCCAAGGGGGCACACAAAGTCATTCTCTGTGGTAGCAGTGGCTAACATTGGTCCTCATGGTGGTGGTCCAGGGAGGCACACAAAGTCATTCTGTGTGGTGGCAGTGGCTAACATCTGTCCTGGTGGTGGTGGTCCAGGGGGACACACAAAGTCATTTTCTGTGGTGGCAGTGGCTAACATCGGTCCTGGTGGTGGTGGTCCAAGGGGAGCACACAAAGTCATTCTCTGTGGTGGCAGTGGCTAACATCGGTCCTGGTGTTGGTGGTCCGGGGGGCACACAAAGTCATTCTCTGTGGTGGCAGTGGCTAACATCGGTCCTGGTGGTGGTGGTCCAGAGGGGCACACAAAGTCATTCTCTGTGGTGGCAGTGGCTAACATCTGTCCTGGTGGTGGTGGTCCGGGGGACACACAAAGTCAGTCTCTGTGGTGGCAGTGGCTAATATCGGTCCTGGTGGTGGTGGTGGTGGTCCAAGGGGGGCACAAAAAGTCATTCTCTGTGGTGGCAGTGGCTAACATCAGTCCTGGTGGTGGTGGTGGTCTGGGGAGGGCACACAAAGTCATGAAAAAGAAAACATATATCATACAGCAAATGTCACAGCCTTTTAACAACTTCAATTAAAACCTGCAAACATTAACCACATCATCATCCTCATAAAGAAAGTTGCCCTCACAGTCATCTATGTCTGAAGTCTAAATAGAATAAAATAGGAGGCAGTATAGCGCAGTGGTCTAAGGCTCTGAGCTGCAAATCTGGTGACATCCAGCAGACCAGACCTGGGTTTGAATCCAACAGCTTCCACTTGCATATTGTGTGACCTTGAGCAAGTCACTTAATCTCCTTGTGCTCCAGGTTGCTCCTATAAAAAAGCTTTCAGCTTAGTGTGCTATACCTGGTTAAACAACTAAAAAAAAAAAAGTCTGAACTCTGGGAAATTCTATCTCCACTGTGTCATCATTTATGTCAGTGGTTGGCCGTTTCATGCTGCCACTGCCAGTGCCACCAGGATGGTCCATTTCTACATCACTAAAACCACCATGACTAGGCCAGGGTATGAATACTGAGGTTGCGGTCTGTGCTGGTATGTGCCTCTCATTCATTTTTATGAATGTTAGCAAACTAACATTTGCAGGAGAGAGGTTTGTCTGACGATTCCTAACTATTGCACCTGCTGAGTTGAATACCCTCTCAACACTTACACTGGAGGGTGGACATGTGAGGTACTTCAGTGCCACTGCAGTCAGCTCTGGCCATTAACTGACCTTTCCACTCCAGTATAAAAGAGGATAATCAGTTATTGACAGATGCCTATTTTCAGACAAATATGACTCAACCAGTGCTGCACTAAGTCCAGTGGTTGATGATGCATCATCCTGTTCTCCAGAATCATTTATTTCACAAAGCCCCACTTGGAACAAAGCCTCCCAAAGTGGGTTGATGCCAACCGATTTGGATGACAGACCACCTGGAACTGCAGTCCCCTTCCCCTTACAGAATATGCTTGATACTCCTCCAGGTGCACCTTCAGTCTGATTATGCTGCTGAGGTTTGCTGACCTTGGCACGTGACTTCTGTGCCCCATGAATCAAGGGCACCGGTTGCCCATTGACATTTTTTTACCTGTTCAGGCCCTCCCTCCTGTACTGAGGAATATCCATGTTTGTATCGTGGGTCCAGCATTGTTGCTATGGCAAAGTTGTCATGACGCTGAATGCTCAAAATGTGATGATTCTGGTTGAATACTGTCAGCATGTATTTCAGCAACATACCACCAGCACTGTCTCTGGCAACATCAAGGCCATGCTGTACATTCACCAATATCTGCCTCAGCAGCCTCAGCAGTGGAATTGATTGGCAAATGGAGGCAGACTCACCACTCACTGCCTGTATGACATGTTGAAAAGGCTTCATAATTGTTATTACAGAGTCCATGAGGCACCACTGTTCAGTCGTCATAGACATGGAGGCCCCGGAACTGTCATGGCTAGTATGCATCACAAGGTATTCTGAGATGACTTTGTATTGTTCATACAACCTCTCTGCCATGCATAAAGTGGAGTTGCACTGGGTGACACTGGGTGACAACTTCCAGCTTCAAGCGGTGCCGAGGGAGGCTGTTTCACATCTGTAACTGCTGAAGCTGGTCACGGGCCTTTGCAGATCATGAAAAGTGAGAACAGATATGGCTTGCAACTGTCAACATTTCCTTTACATCAGGGTGCTGCAGAAACTCCTGCCCCACAAGATTTAAACAATGGGCCATGCATGGAACATGAAAAAAGTCACCATTCGTGAAGCATTTCACCACATTTGACCCATTGTCACTTGCTATGAACCCAGCTCTCAGGGACAGAGGGTTCAGCCACTTGTCAGTTTCAGTCAGTACTACATCCAACATGTTTTCACCAGTGTGTGAACAGGTCACATTGCGCATAGCAATCGTTGCATGCTGTCGAATTCCTGGAAGATTGCTACCACGACACTCCACCTTACTGCACTGATTATTCACACTACCAACATCACAAACAACCCCTGGCACCTACGCCCAGTGTGCAGTTATACACAAATATGAACTCCCCACTGTTTTGCCACTTGTCCACATATCCATACTTTAATGGATGAATGGAGAGGAGGAATGTTGAAGGGCATGTCTTACTGAGTCGGACACAGTATGGTACAGCTCAGGGACAGCATGGGTCGAAAAGTATGTCCTGGATGAGACTTTTCATTTTGAACAGGCATGTGCAGCAAACCACCGGAACCCAGAATTCTCCACAAAGGAAAAGGGCAAAAGATCAATTGGCAGCATTTCAGCTACAGCAGCATTAAGTTCATGTGACACTGTATGATTGGGTGGGTACTTCAGCTTATGCGCAAAAACACTCTGTAACATGGGCTGACAAACGTTTTTACACGGGGTGTGATGGCAAATGGTTCTGCTCTGCAAATGACAGGGGGTGGAGTGTGGACATTTGATGAAGACAGTTGCACAGGTGATGATGACAAACCCACAAATGCAGTTATTTTACCACATTTACCAACTGGGGTTGATGTACCACTTGCACTAGGCATACTGCATTCACCACCACCACCACCAAAACTGCTACTCTCACCACCACTGGACAACATTTCAAAATCATTATGCTCCTCCACCTCATCATGCCTGTAGTAATCATCTGCTCTTATTTCCTCACTACTGCACACATTTTATTTCCTACCGGATTTAACAGTCATGGAAGGGGATAACATACTTGTTATGGTTGATGACGAGGGCGAAAGCCCCACTGTGGTATTAGCTGCCATCTTGTGTTGGGTCCACAGTGCCATGTGTTTTTTCTTATGATGCGTATGCTCTCATCCTGTGCCCAGATGGCTCCTCTTTTTACCTTGCCTCACATGCACATGGCAAACCTGGCAGATTGCAACTGGCTCATCATTTGTATCTTGCACAAAAAAATCCCAAACAAGGGATTGTGATGCTCTAGTTTTAACATGTCCCTGATGCTGCTTATTGGACTCCATTCTTTTAAGCCATGAAGTGGGGGGTGCTACATGATTTTTGGGGCAGAACACACTTGGACTGCAACTGACCACCATGACTATCTATCATTATTACTGGGTCATCATCGTCCTCATCATCACCATCAACTGAAATTGGTGAATCACAAGTTTTTACGGGGGGGGGATGGGGGAATTGATGCAAATAGACCCAGACACAGCCACCTTGAATTTCTTTTTTTCCAGTTCCCAACTGGGGTCAATTACATCATCATCATATTCATCAACATCACCCTCATCCACATCTTCTGCTTGAATGCTAGCATGTGGACTGCATGTTGCAACCACAGCAACATCATCATCATCAACACCACCATCACCCGATATTTTTTCACCACACTGTGAATCACTGCATGGAAAATGCATGACCTGAACTGGTTGGAAGAAATGTCACACTGTATGCTATAATCGACATGATTATCAGAATCCTCATGTGCAGCTACTCTGGATGTTACTGGGAAGTATGACGTCATCTATACTGGCACTCACTCGCACTGCTTCAGACTCCACTATATTTTTGGACATGGTACACTGATCAGAAGTGGAACTTGAGGCAGCAATACTCATACCACCACCAGCAACTGCACTATGACCACCGGCTGGGACAACATCATCTCCTTCAACTATGAATGAAGCTACTGATTGGGCTGTAAAAAAACATTGCAGGAGAAATACCTTTCCTCACATCAGCAATGCAGTTCTGTGTCTGTGCACTACCACGCCCACAGACAATCTTACCACTGGCAGCAGTGCCATGGCGAGAACCAGCTTTGCTTGCACATCTTTTTGCAGGCATTTTGGGGATCAACAATATTCTAAACAAATTTAGATTTTGGAATGTTCACTCTGGGTAGGAGGACACTGGATGTGAAGTCAAAAATAACTGTAGCTTCAGCAACAGTTACAGATGCAAATTCACAAGTGAAAACAACATCTTCACTAACCAGTGGTGCTGAAGTCACAAACAATCCAATCTGGAAAACAATTCCTTTTGCCAGTGGTGGGGGAACTGACTGCAGATTGTTATGGCAGTGCAAGCAGCAAAACAAAGAAAAGATACCACAATGGCAGTACAAAACCACGCAGCTGCAGTGGACAGCAGGTTCACACTGCTGCACCTACGATTACACTGTGGCACAATAAAGGTGTATTATTTGATGCCACGACTGCACACACACTCACACACACAATTTGTCAACAAGTAATGCATAGTAAATTGAAAAGTTCAGTAATATGCCACGTATCGTAATGTAAACAAATCGTGAATTATGAACTGCTGCACTAGATCCACACAACACACAATCAGCAAGAAAATGTCAACAATTACTGACAATAGTACTGTGTGTACATTAACACAGTCAGTTATGTAACAAAAATATAACCAAAAAACAAAGAACTCCCTATTTCTCCAACTTAAATCTACCTACGCCACAGATATGCCCCTCCCCCAAAGCACTCTTTCACCGTTTCTTACTACACAGACTCAGTGTTGTATATTGACATTCAAAACCCACACACAAACAAAAACGCTCAATGATATGAGCACAGGAGGGTTTCCTACAATCGATGAGCTAAAGTTTGAGCAAAACTAATTACTCAAAAAGGATTTTCCAACAGCTTTTAGAAGGTTTGAATCACAGACAGCTCTCAGAGTACACTGTCTCCTATAGCTTCCTACACACACTACTGAGGCGGTGCAGATCAATATAGAGCCCATGTGACCTGAAATCCCATGAATCACTGCAGAATTCACCTTCAGAGCTTAAAAACAAGGCAAAGTACATTGTTTTCAATGCACTTCACCTTTACAATTGGTGGAGTAATGCTCTGGGAAGGCGGAGTACTGCTAAGTCATTGTTTTCAATGAACTTCGTGTTACCTATCATAATGCAAATTACTCTGCTTCATGTTGCAGAGTACTCCATGAATTCACCTTGACTCCATGAATCATTTCGTGGGGCGAATTGAGCCCACTTCGCCCACCTCTACATCCAATAGCATTTTTAGAAGTTTGAATATTCCATTACTGAAACCTGATGCAAAATGGCTGCCTCAGAGGGATTAGTTACAGTGGGAGGAGGCCTTACTTGAGGGCTTTATGGCAACTTTAAGGAAGATTTTCCCTTAAGTGACCATTGTTGGTAGACATGACCCTTTTATGTCTACCTTCAGTAAAGTGCAACTAATGTAGCAAACCAAATAAAGTTGTAGGACTTTGATAGAAAACTGATAAGTTACACAAGTTAGAGCCTCTTGCATGGTCAGTGGAAGGATGTGTAGAACCGGTTCTTAAAACAGAACTCTCCAGATCCAGTATTGCCTGTAGTAATGCATTGTACTATCTATCATGCAGGAGATCTGGGTATTCCACGACTGTGTCAGAGGAGTTCAGCTGCTATGGAGATTAAGCAAGTGCTGGCTCCAAGGGGATACTGCTGGTTTAGCACCTGTCTTTTTATTTAGCACCTTTTTCAGTGTATGGCAGGATGACCTAAAGGCATAGGTGTCCGCACAATCTAAAACTAGGCCACATCCACAAGTGTAGGTAATACAGGCTCTTCTTGTCAGGGGATGTAGGTATGTGGAGCATGTGGGAGAAAATTTGAAAAAGGCCCACTAAGCACATCAGATAACAATCAACACCCCTCCCCGCTCCCAATCCAATATCACTGGGCCGCTAATAATGTTCCTCAATCCCCCAGCCACCACCTGGCTAACTCAACCCACCTCTCCCTATGCTACAGCAGATCCCCCACGAGGAGTAAGCCAGATGATCAGGCAAGTGGCGCCTCCTGGGGATATCTGGAGAGCAGCTGATGGAGATCTAAAGCGCATCCCTGATGGGCACAGGGATATAGGCAATCAAGAAATGAGATTTCCGAAACAAGGGAGAACCTCTCAAGCCTGTTCAGTTCTAAAACTTAGTACTGAGAAGACCATCTTGTAAAATAAATAAATGCAAATAAATAAATAGTTTCAGAGGTTTAAAATATAAATAACTAATTCATACCCCATATCAGAAAAATACCATTTAAATGTTTTAAAATTAATAGTATCTGGAACTGAATACTTGTAAAACAATAATGGGTTCCAAAGCATTTTCAGTGGCAGTGCCAAGTTTTTGGAATGACCTCCCAGATTCCTCTGCAAGTTGCTGTGCTACATGACCTTTAAACCACTTTTCATCAGTATTTATTTTAATCTTATATTTCTGATTGTGAATGAGATTATGTTTATTGTGATTTTTGTTATTTGTGCCTTTGGCCTGGGTTGTGAAAATAACTTTTGGTCTAATGTTCCTGCAAGGTAAACAAATTCCAAAAATAAATAAAAGTAAAACTAGGTTTAAAATCAGGTTATGAAATAGGAACTTTTTCAGCCTTTATTGGTTCTAATTTGAACTGCGTCCTGTTCGAACCAAGAAAGGTTTCCATCACAAGTTTAGTGAACTTGCAGGCTTCCAACCAAAGCTGATGAAGTAAGGTAGAAGGGGCAGGCCTGCCTGACTTAAAGTCCCTTCTGACCTTAAATTACTATGTACGGCAACTCTGTAAGTCCTATGGAAGATTTGACATAATCAGTGCTACCAGTGTTTGAAACATTATGTGTATCCTTCATGCTGGGGATAAGGGTAAACATCTCAACAGTAGAAATCAAGACCTCCTGATTACCTCAGTCACCACCTGATCCTAGCAAATTAAGCATATCGATTCTGTCCCACCGTGTTGTATCTGAGAGCTTAATCAGAGGCAGCAGGGTCTGAAGGGAAGGTTACAGATCCATTTGCACAGTGTCTAAGGTGGCTTTATAATATCGGACCTTTCATTTTATAGCTGGCAGAGGTTCACAGCAGATTGTTATGGATGACAAAGGACTGGAAATGGTAGAACAGGATGGCAAAGAAAGCATGTAATTGCTGCTAAATGACAAAGTGAGATTAAGTTGTCTGGCTGTGGATTCAAAAGGCCAGTTTCATCAGTCTGTCACTGTTCTAGCCCTACTATTTTTAATTAATGATATTAATTTAATTCATAGGTTATTAATGGTGCTTCAGAACAGAACAACTCTGAATTCTAAGTAAGACAGCAATTAGACTGAGAGAGAAACTTTGAGGGTATAACTAAGGTTAACAGATAAATGGTAATTCAGTTTTAGCAGCCTGTTGGTGTTGCTGGAACACTGCAACATGCTGCCTATAATAATGTCTTTGGTATGAGGATGTGAACCCAGAATTAAATCTCGTTCAATTAGTGAGCTCAGGTGGGTATACTAAAACCCCTTTCATATACTGTACTGTATGCATCCAGTACTTATATGGCAAGCCAGCTTTGTCATTCCAGAGTGTCTGTTTCCTGAAATCATTCTGGTGTCCAGTGTCATTTCTTTATTCTTTAATTATTAATTTCTATGATATATTGAACCCTTTGGAAAGAATTAGCCTCTGAAAGTATCTAAATGAAATGTTTTCCTATTAACCTAACTACCCCTTCAGCATGGTGAAAGGCTGACCTGAGTTATTGATTTATAACCTTTTTAAAAAGTGAGGAGGAGCAAGAAAATTACAGTTGTTAGCAGGAGTCAATTATATTTCAGTACAATAACAAGCATTTGTCAATGCCGAATGTTGTCTTGCTGGTATTGGCATTGGTAGTGCAGGAGTTAAAGAGATGCATAACAGGAATGGCAGTAAAGTATTGAACTGACGCCAACCTCAATCCCACCCTGCAGAGACTGACAGGCACTTGGAGTGTGTCTTTGGGTCATCTGTCATAACGCTCCACACCATTTCACCTTCGCTACCCTGCAGACACTGACAAGTGTTGTGGTGTACCTTGGGGTCTTTAAGTCTACACTCACCTCTCATTCTATAAGGTGATGGGTGCAGTATAGAGAATGAGGGTGAACTTTGGCACCGAAGAGTCCAAGGCACACCTCGATGCCTGTCAGTCTCTACAAGGTGGGGCATTATGGTTGAAAATCTTAACACCCTTGGTAAAGAGTTGGCATTTTCACTCCAAATTTTCAACATGGGCTTTCTGTGACCCCACCTCATGAACAGTGGCACTATCAGTTTGTTAGTCGAAAGGTGATTTAGCACAACGACTGTGCCATTTGGCGCCGCAGGTGTGAAAATACATTTTGGGCAGGATGTGAAAAATGACATCTATACTGTTCATGAGAAGTTGTAAAAAAATGGCAATGATGAAAATCTTGAGTGAAAATATGAAAAATTGGTGGTCACGAGTGTGCATAGAAACTGCACAACGCATGCCCATAACGCAATTATTTTGGAGTTTTTTTTAACCAAATTTTCAACATAGGCACTTTGGGACCTACGCTCATGAACAGTGCCACTGTGATTTTGTTAATCTGTCCCAAAAGTTGATTTCGCATAGCAACCACGCCATTGTGTGCCAGATGAGCGAAAACACATTTCAGGCAATATGTGAAAAATGACAGCTGTACTGTTCATAAGGAGGTGTGAAAAAATGGCAATGTTGAAAATCTGGAGTGAAAATATTAAAAATTGTCAAAGTTAAGAGCGTGTGTGGAAAGTGCACAAGGCAAGCTTGCAACGCATTCATTCTTTTGAATTATTTCACCAAATTTGCAACATAGGCTTTTTGGGACCCTACCTCATCAACAGTGGCACTGTCATTTTGTTACTTGATCCCAAAACATGATTCCATGCAGTGACCACAAAATCACTTTTCAGAACTGAATAATGATGACAGTGTATGTGTTCATGAGGTGGGGTCCCAAGAATCCCATGTTGAAAATTTAGAGCTAAAAGTCAAAAAAATGGCTGGCTGAGATAGCCACCTAAATTGAACCCCCACCTCCGCATTGATATCATTATTCAGCTTACCGGCATTTCTTCCTTGCAGTTTGGCTTTGAAAAGTCCAGACGTGTTCCCGCTCCACTGAAGATCGCAGCGCTGGACGTCCGTAGGTAAGTGTGGGGTGAGGGGGTGTGGGGAGGTGGTGTGCAGAGGGTGGGTGTGGGTTGGGGGAGGGGGCACCGCGAACAACAGATCATTTTCTTCCATTTTCCTCAAAGACATAGACAGAGTGGAGGCTGTTCAGAGGAGGGCAACCAAAATGGTACAGGGTCTGCACCAGAAGACATTCGAGGAGAGACTAAAGCAGCTTAATATGTATACCCTTGAGGAAAGGAGGGAAAGGGGGGACATGATAGAAACTTTCAAGTATTTCAAGGGAATTAACAAAGTACAAGAGGGTAGCATCTTTCAGAAGAAGAGATGTGCAAGAACAAGGGGGTACAATTTGAAGATAGAGGACGGACTGCTTAGAAGTAATGTTAGAAAGTATTTTTTCACAGAGAGGGTTGTGGATGCATGAAACAGCCTTCTTGAAGAGGTTGTGGAGTCAGGAACAGTGGGAGAATTCAAGAATGTGTGGAACAGGCATAAGGCAATTCTAGTAGGGGGTAGGAGGAAGTAAGCTGTTGATTAACTAGAATCTGCAGCTTATCCATCAGGTAGGGAAATGGACAGACTAGGTGGGCCAAACGGTCCTTATCTGCTGTCAAATTCTATGTTTCTATGTTTCTTTTTTTCAGGTACAAAAAGAAAAAAAAAGGACACTGCACCACGGGACAGTTTTCTTTCTTTACAGGTGAAATGAAACAAATGTTAGGCACACTGGGGTGGGCTCCTAGTGTGCCCCATGACATTCAGGGGGGTGATGTTGGCCACACTGGGGTGGGCTCCCAGTGTGCCACACAATGTGGGTGGGGCAGTGGGAAGAACATGTCGATGTGGTCAACTTTCTGAGTGGAGGCACATTGGGTGGCTCAGTGTGCCACACTCAATGGGGAGAGGGTTGATGGATATGCTGACACGGGATTGCACCCCTGATGTTGGCCTCTATGGGGATTGTGTGGTGGTGAGCCACTGCCATATTTACTGAAATGTTTCACCAGGAAAGGCATGTCTGGGAGGCGTGTCATCTGTCCTGCTGCATAGCGAGCTTGTCTCTGATTGCAGCAGCACGTTTCTTACAAGTTGTGTCCACTTTACATAATTCTTGTGTCAGTACTAGCATTTATTTATTTATTTAAGAGATTTACCAGGAAGGCATACTGAGCGGAGTACCGCTCGATTCCAGATGCGCCCTGGGGGTAGAGGGTTTACAAATGATACAGACGTACAGAAGAAGACAAACTCATACAACTTATGTGATTTTCACAGACAATGGTACAGTAGTACAAAAGAAATAAAACATACATAGGGTGGTTGTTACAGACAATGGGTGAGGCATTTCTTAAATACAAAAATAGCGTAGGTTCAATTTCAATTAATATTTAATAACCTTAGGTGCGGACCGAGAATGGTACCTAGACTGGTGCTAGCAGCTGAATAGGTAGGAGTTGAAATGGGGATTCAGTGAGGGAGAAAGCAGGAGCAATTTGTAGCGACGTGCGTTTTAAGAAGGGTATTCCATTCAGGAGTACATGTGGTGTGTCTGATATCAGCTGTCAGGGAGTTCCATAATTTGGGCAACCTGAAGCTGAAAGCTGCCTGGCCAGATCTGGTGGATCTGTGTGGAATGTGCAGGAGCCTAGAGTCTATGTTTCTGAGAGCGTAGGCAGGTGGGGAGAGGGCGGTTAGGGATGATGACACGTAGGAAGGGAGCGTCTGTGACCAGAATTTTGCAGCGGTTCTAGCAACGTGGAGTAATCATCGGTTTTGAAGTGAGGGGAGGTCCAGGGACTGGTAGTGGTCACAGTGATGGGTAGTGGTAGGACGGTCCAAGGAGAACCGGCAGAAGGAGTTGTAAAGGGGGTCAAGCCTGGCTAAGGAAGTTTGGGGGGTGGCACCGTATACAACATCGCCGTAGTCCATAATCGGGAGGATAATTTTTTGGACAATTGCTATTCTGGTTGATAGAGGAATACAATTCTTGTTGCGGTAGAGGGCTCCCAGCATGGGATGCAGTTTTTTGTGTAGAGCATCTATATGCGCTGAGAAGTCAAGGTGCTGATCTAACCAGACACCGAGATAACGATATGTGGTGCAGGCCTCGAGTGGATATCTGTCCAGGGTGTGTAATGTGGGTGGAGCAGTAAGTCGGGTTAGTTTGGCCCTAGAGCCAAAGGTGAGGGAGACTGTTTTTTGAGTTTAAGAATAGCTGGTTACTGAGGAACCAACGTTGGATGGAGTTGAAGTCCTCCTGGAACAAGCATTCAGCGGTTGCGGATGAACCGAGGGCGAACAGCACCGTGTCGTCTGCGTACATATGGATAGCCGTTTGTGGGCAGGCGGGTCATTGAGAAAGATAGAGAACAGCAGAGGGCCAAGTACAGACCCTTGGGGGACACCATTGGTGACAGGAAGTGAGGTGGATTGAGCTGAGCCAATACAGACTGATTGGGACCTACCTGACAGGTATGACTGGAACCAGTTATTTGCGTTCCCAGACAGACAGACCAGCTTAGGCAAGTTTAGCCAACAACAGGGGATGAGAGACCGTGTCGAAGGCTTTTGCCAGGTCAATAAATATGGCTGCTGTAATTTCCCCTTTGTCCATGCCTGTAAGGATGGAGTTAGTGAGGTGAAGGAGGGAGGTGGTGGTGGAGTGATTTTTTCTGAAGCCAGCTTGGTAGGGAGTGAAAAACAATATGGTATCTAGGTAGTGGTGGAGCTGGGACAATACAAGGCGCTCTTGAATTTTGGCTAGGATAGGGACAGGTTATAGAGCATGGTTAGAGGGTGGGCTATGGCCGGTGCAGAGAGTAGGAGCATTTTGGAATCAAAGCCCGACGGACATTTGCCTTTGGATGGGTTTAGTGATTGCAGTATTTTTAGCACCTGGCCAGGAGCAACTGGTCGGAGTGAGAAGGAGGCAGGGGAGGATGTTTTAGGGGGCACAAAGGGCCGGGATGGGGATGGGAGGAGAGTAGAGAAGAAGTAGTGGTGAAGTATGAATTGAACTCTGTGGCAACCAAGCAAGGATCCATGATGATTTTACCTTCTAGATTGAGAGTGGGAGTGGGGGGTTGGGCCGGTGGGGAGAGAAGGGATTTTATAGACTTCCAGAATTGTGTAGGGTGAGCGAAGTTATTGTTGAAAGCAGTTTGAAAGTAATTTGATTTGGCCTGGCGTATGAGTCTTGTACAGGCATTTCTCAGTGACCTGTATTGTTGCTGAGCCGTATGACCACTTGTGACCTTGAAAGATTTCCAGGCCCGGTCTCTGGCTTGAAGTTTTTCCATAAGGTTTGTTGTTACCCATGGTAGAGTGGGATCCTCTTATTCTGCATCTCCTGAGCGGGCTGGTAGGTCCCAGATGGAGAGGAAGTTAGTGGAAAAATATTCAGGGCCTCATCCATGGAGGTTGCCCTGGGGATGAGCACCAGTCAATGGTGTTAGGGTTGTTTAGTAAGCGCAGACAGAGCAAGTGATTTATAGACTCTGCCGTAGAAGCGGCGGGAATATTGGTCGAAGATTTTTCGCACTATAAAAACTGTATATGGTGGTCACTAAGGAGTCCGTAGTAGGCCAGCTCTAAATATCTGATGAGGGTGGGTGCAGTAAGCCCAATCCAGTAGTGTGTGTTATTGGATTTGTGGCTTGCCGGTGGGTTCTCTATTTGCTGGTGCAAATTTAGTGCATTTATTTGACATCGATTTAGAGGCAGTGCTGCCTAGCCAGTTCTGATTGAAATCTCCAAGGATATGGAGTTCACTGCCTTCCGTAAGGGACCGCAGGTTACCAAGGTGGTCAAGGATGCTACTCAGAGGTGTGTCCAGCAGACAGTATGACCCAGCTATGTATACTGGGATAGAGTGGGACCAGGTGATTTTGATTAGCAGAGAATCTATAGATTGTACGGGTGCCATCGGAGAGATTACGGAAAACTGGAGATTTGAGGAGATATACATGGCAGTGCCACCACCCTTCTTTCTGCCCTGCCTGTCTTGGTGGATTAGAAAGAAACCAGGAATAGAGAATTCTTCATCCCGGTTATGGGGCTTCAGCCAAGATTCTGTGATGATTACAATATCAGGGCGAAGGGCTAGGACAGTTGTTTGTAGGGCAGCTATTTTATTTAGGAGGCTGCATATGTTTAGGTGTACAATTTTGAAGCCCTTAGGGAGGTGCGTAGTTGGTGTGGATGGTTGGCCAGCAATGGGGGCATGGGGTCCAGGGTTACATTCAACATCCCCGGCTATGAGGAGAATGAGAGCCAGGGTGTGTCTTAATAAGCGCATGGCCTTTACTGATGACCCCCGTCGAGTGGGATGGTTAGGAGTTAGTAAGTTTGTCTTAGGGGCTGGGTAGAATGGGATATATAGGGCAGGTTTCTCAGTGTGGAAAGAGGGAGGGAGGATAGAGGCCCCCAGGGACCAGTTGTGCCAACGGTACTGGTTGTGGTCCACTGGTGCCGAGGAGGAGTGGAGTGGTGGCTTAGTAGCTATGGTGAGTGCTGTCAAAGGGTCTGGTAGAATAGGATGGGATGAGGGTGGAAGGGAGGATATGGGTAGGCAAAGCATAGTAATGGTTACAGTGAGAAACTGCATTTTGTTTTTTTTTTCAGTAGTAGGTTGAATCTGCTCTGCGGTGGCCACTAGTGGTAGAAAAATAAAAGGAGCTAATGGGAAAGTGGGCTGATTGGTTTACGAGCTCACAAGGTCAATGCTATATAAGGAGGAGCTCACCAAGGGTGGTGGTGGGGGCGGTGGGGAGACTGCGCATAGTGCAGGCAGGGCTAGAGCTCCGTGAAGAAGCAGCTGAAATGGCTACCGGCTGGCGCTGGTTCCGTGGTCCACGGAGAGGATCTTGGTTGCTGTGGGGAGGGCTGGGGACAGCTTGCCCTCTTGACCGCACTTCTGCTAGCGCTGGTTCCGTGATCTGCGGGGGGGATCTCGGTTGCTGTGGGGAGGGCTGGGGACAGCTTGCCCTCTCGACTGCACTTCTGCTGGCGCTGGTTCCGTGGTCCGCGGGGGGGATTTCGGTTGCTGTGGGGAGGGCTGGGGACAGCTTGCCCTCTCGACCGCACTTCTGCTGGCGCTGGTTCCGTGGTCCGTGGGGGGGATCTCGGTTGCTGTGGGGAGGGCTGGGGACAGCTTGCCCTCTGAACCACACTTCTGCTGGTGCTGGTTCTGTGGTCCGCGGGGGGATCTCGGTTGCTGTGGGGAGGGCTGGGGACAGCTTGCCCTCTCGACCGCACTTCTGCAGGGGAAGAAATGCTGCAATAAGTACAGGTAGGTAGGAAGGAGGAGCTTCTGGCTGAATTAAGGTGTTTCAAGTTCTTAAGCACTTCATAGACTGTCTAGGTGTTTTTTTACTTTTACATGCAGCAAATCGCAAAAGTGTACCCCCTTCCCCTTAGCCTTTTGCCGCCTGGGGCTTGTGAAGGTTACACTCGGTGCAGGCTTACACGGTTTACCCCTTGGTGCAAATACAGAAACGGCTCCCTTTCCCTTTGCCTATACCTTCTACGTTCCCACTTGTATTACAAGGCAGCAATAAACCCAGATTCCCCTTACAAGCAGGTTTATTAAGTTATGTTACAGGTTGGTTTGGGACAAATTCCCCCTAGCAGCAGATTTTGTACTACAGTTACAGGCAGGGTGCTGTGCACTGCTCCGCCGACATAAATTAAAATGCACCACAGTAAAAAGGCACCAAATTTGAAAAAGCTGTGGCATAGTGGAGCTCAGTGAAGAAGCAGCTGAGATGGCTACCTGCTGGCACTGGTTCCGTGGTCCATGGGGGGGGGATCTCGGGTGCTGTGTGGAAGGCTGGGGACAGTTTGCCCTCTCGACCGCACTTCTGCTGGCGCTGGTTCCGTGGTCCACGGGGAGGATCTCGGTTGCTGTGGGGAGGGCTGGGGACAGCTTGCCCTCTCGACTGCACTTCTGCTGGCGCTGGTTCCGTGGTCCGTGGGGGGGATCTCGGTTGCTGTGGGGAAGGGCTGGGGACAGCTTGCCCTCTCGACTGCACTTCTGCTGGTGCTGGCTCCCTGGTCCGCGGGGGGGATCTCGGTTGCTGTGGGGAGGGCTGGGGACAGCTTGCCTCTCGACTGCACTTCTGGCTAATTGGGAATGAGGGACGCACCTACTAAAGCATGCCCTGCATTCGCCAACACTGACACACCTCTGCATTTCCCCCACTACCACAAGATGTTGCTTGCACAAGCACAAGACAACATTAAAATTTAAGTGCATGTTATTCTGGTTAATTATTAAGAATATTTACATAAAATCAGAAACTGTGTCCTTTACAATTGTTTGCTGTGGAGTCTGATTCAAGTGCTGGGGTCATAATGCCTTCTTGTGACATTGGATGGCTGTCACAACAACATGCTGTAGTTTATTTTTAAATATTGGATAACTGGGAAAGGCACACTGACCTGAGGCTTGTCCCCAGGTGCAACCCGGAGGAGAGGGACATAGGATAAAAAGGTATGCAAGACACAATAAGACAGTGATATAGGCAGCCCGCTGGTGCAGCAGTAGGGCTACCACTTGTGGTGCCAGCAAACCGGGTTCAGAAACGAGCTTGGGCGGCTGGAGGGCTGGCCGTGGGAAGGAAGAGTGAGTGCCCACAGGCAACTCTCCTCCTCTGGGAAGGATGGGTTGCATGTCCCGTCACTATACAGCCATCTGGGTGACCACGGGTAGAGATGCAGCGGGATAGCATGCAAGCAGGGTGGGAGGACGTTGGCCAGGATCTGGAGTGCTGGCACATCATGACATGCTCCACCCCTTAGCTCTCCTAGAGCACTGACATCCTGAGGGATGGGACCAAAAAAGAAGAAAAAACACTGCAATGGATGCCTGGAGATGGGACCCGGCTGCCTGAGATAACTCTGCAACCAAGCTCCAGATGGGGCCTGTGCAGCATACCCAATGCACACTCATGGACTGGAGGGGACTGTGGGGAGTCCCTCTTCTCCCTGCTTGGGGGAGTAAACCCAGGCTGGATGGGGGCAGTGCTGCCAGGACTCTGGTTGGAGTTACCTGGGGAGGACCTATGGGAGCACGCACAACCTAGCGATCCCCTAGGATAGGGTCCTGGGTGGTGAGTAAGGGGGCATAAAACAGAGAATAAAAAAAAAAAGACAGTCATATAGGCAAAAGAGAAAAACAACTGTAGCTACCCCATCCCTGAACATCTAGGGAATGATTGAAATCGATGATGAACCGGGGGAGGGAGCCCACAGCATAGACACACTTCCAAAACTGCACAGCATGAAAGGCAAGAAAATACTTATTTTACCTCTCAATGGCTTCTTAACTTCTGTGACCCCAGGAACCCCCCTACTTTGGAAACAGGCACTCCACGATGAACTGCAGCCATGGCTCCCCTCAGTCCCTGAATCTCCAGCTGGTGCAAGCTTCTGGAACAGACAGCCTCCTGGAAATACAAACCCATGGATTGATTAAAAACTGAGGATTCATATTTCATTTAGCCCTATTGTCCACACAAAATCACAACTCACTGTTTCTTCCCAAATAAGCACTTTATTTATGCCAGTGCCCAAATAATCACAGGGCACCTTCTTACATTACATATCAGCTCCATGGGGCTAGAACCTTTACATATACTACAACTGCTGGCAACTCCAAGATGGAGACAGATCTTATAGACAGTTACTGCAAGGTTACACTCATCTTTTTTCCCTTGGAACTCTGGTGTTATATCCCAACCGGGACTTCTTCTCTTCAAAGAAACACAGGTCCCACATCTCTCTGGCACTGGTAAGCCACTCTGACTTTTGCGCTTCTTTTTCATTTTCTCTGGTCAGGCCATGCCTTCAATCCACAAGTAGAAGCGAGCAGCTTTTCCCACCTGGTTGCTGGACCAAAACACCAAATCCTTCAGGAATTTTTCCCCTCTGACCAGACCCCGATTGACCCTGGGAGCCTTGATTCACCTGTACAGACTTCCCTTTGTGCAGCCCTACTTATCCCTTTAATACCGTGGAACTGCAGCCTTAAGGGCCTAAAGGCCTGCTCATAAATGGAGAGCCTGGGGCCTGCCCCAGACTTGGGCAAGACAGACCTACAGTGTACACAGGCTGCAGCCTACTGCCACCTTGAACTGCCCTGCTGTATGAAGGATCCAGGGCCCTGCTGCAACCCAGGCTCTCCGAGCAGCTCCAGTCCTCCGCTGGTACCCTTGGCATACTGTTCCCAAAGTGCCCCTCCTAGATGGTAAACTGCATGACCTCTGAGCCTTATCTGCATTCCACCATCCAACTCCTGAGCTTGCTATAAGCATCCAGCCAGGAGCAACCCTCCATGGCCTGTCCAAAGACCAATGACCTGCCTGACTGTTAATTGATTGGCGCCCCAGGACCTGTCCCTCCAAGCAGGCCCCTTACAGGGTGGAAGCTCTCCTGTGCCCCAAACCACCTGAGCCACCCTGCCACACCAGGTAATGGGAGGGACCACAGCCCTGGCAGCCTCGCCAACACCTGCATGGAATCACTGGGTTCCTCCTTAAGGCCCTGCCTTCTCCCCCTACCTGGCCTCTCTCTAAGCTCATCCCAGGAAACCCCAATTCCCCAATGACATTGATCAGCTATCTGCCATCCTCCCTCAGAGCACCCATTCCCTTTCTGACGCACGTCGCTGCCCCACCGACTCTGACTACTCGTGAGGATCCCTCGACTCTGACTACTCACTTGGGGGTCTCCCTTAACAGTCCCAAACACAGACCAACAAGTTCCTGCCTTGCCTGCCTCGCCTTCCATTACCCCAACCAGCCATCCCCTAAATTTTCTGTTCCTGGCCTATTTATATCCTAAACTTGCTGTCTGCTGCCACTACATGGTGACCAGCAGAAACTGTGCCCCAGAGCACTAATAGCTTCCTAAGCTCTGGAGGCATTATGCAAGACTGGTTCCCAGGAGCATAAGCCCTCTCAAAGAGAGGAGGCTTACACTGGAGGCTTATACTCTTCCCCATCCAGGAAATCATTCCTCCTGGGAATGATGGCAGAGGGCCCACGATGACCTCTCTCACACAAACTGAGTATGCTGCATCTCCTAGCCTGCAAGGAAGAGAAACACCATATATTTTGGCCCAAAGGGGCACCCTACCTAACCTAACTGCTCTAACCCAATTTACAACCCACTGTGCCAGGAGAGTTCAAAATTTTAGAATTAAAAACTACTACTACGGTATAACTTACTGACAAGAAACATAATTATTTAGTGCAGTTCTAATACTAATAATCAAGCATTCAAACAGTTTTGAGGTAGAATTTTACAATTACCCTTTCCTAATTATACCTACCCCTTATTTGAACAGGTTACTTTATGTACAATAAAAGAATTTGAACATTCACCCACCAGACACTCACTCAAGCACTCTCCCAGTCAAAGGACTCACAACAGTTTAAGTAAGATTTAAACTTTTATTTATCCATCATTAAATTCAATGGCAACGTCAACAATGATCAGTCTTTTCATCTTCAAATGTTTTTTTTTCAAAGGAAGTATGCAGTCACCACAGCTTGCCCCAGTGAACAACTCTCCTGGCACAGTCCATGAGTTCTTTACAGGAGGCTTAAGTAGCAGGTCCCCCACCAGGCGGGAAATAGAAATCCAGGTCCTCCTTAGTGGTTAGATCCCCAAATGAGTCTCAGTCGATGACGTAGTACTTGGTGCATGTCCCCACCAAGTTCTGTACCAAGGCAAAGTTTTTGAACAGGGTAAGTCTGGACCACAGTACAGTGTGACACATTGCCAGTGCCTTCTGGAAGAGCTGCTGAGAAGGGGCACCTCCTCCTCCAGGTCAATGCTTCAGTTTCTCAAGTTGTTCTTTGTTAATCCATTCCTCTCACATCTCTTCTATGATATCCCAAACCCTCACTGACATGTATGGATAATCCAGAAATGGGTATTCAACTCACAATCTTCTCCTAACCTACCTCTCGGCCTGACGCCACTCTGGAAGATCTTGGATGCTGGTCTTCCAAGCTTGTCCTGATGGCAGCCATGCTTCTCTTCTATACTTGACATTTAGGGGGTCACTTCTGTTCAACCCATCCATCTGGGTCTGGAGAGTTCTGGCACGGACTGGCAAACATGGGTTGTGGTCATCCATGGTGACCACCGGGCAGTAGAAAGGTCAGGGGATTGCACAGTATACTTCATAATCTGAGAATTGGAATTTTTGGCCTATAAACTTCTCCTCATCCTCTTCTTCCAAGTCCTCTAGAGCCTTGGCACTCTCCTTAGTTCCTTCGGGTGCCCTTGGTTGCACAGTGCTAAGCCCAATAGGGTGCAGAATTTTTGTCTTGGCTTCAGCCGAGGGCTCCGATCTGACAGGGCTGGGGGGCTACTGCAGGACAGGGATCGGGTGGGGGCTCCATGGGCCTTCTGAGACCTCTGCCACTCCTCTGCCTCAGGGATAGTCAGTAGCTGATTACAGAGAGAAGAGCAGACATCTGTGCTCCCATCACCCCTGACTTTTCTTCCTCCATAGCACCCTCCTCTTTAACCTCAATGACCACGTCCAGAGTAATGCTCTGGCTTTAGCTGTTTCTTCCAGGGTGCTGTCCCCCAGGAAAAGTTTTCCAAAGGCTCCAGAATCCCCACTGCCCAGTGACCACAAGGTAAGAGAACCCTCTGAGACACTTGAAGGAGGTCCCCAGAGGAAATCTGGTGGGGCACAGTCAAAGATGCCTCCTGGGGTTGAACTGGAACAAATACCACACACTGGTAGTCACATAGTTCCTTCCCACCGATGTCCACACCTCACACAGTGTTCATCTGCTTGACCCCTCTCTCTTGCTTGCCAAAGCCAGGTCAGCAAAGAGGCAGGAACTGTCATCAACAGATCCTCCTCGGGGATTCTTCCTCTGACTTAAAACCATGGCCTGCCATTTTCGTCACCAGTCCATGAATTCACCCCACAACTCTCCTCAACTTTTCCTTTTTTCTCTCCCTCCCTCTCTCTCTCTCTCTCTCTCTGTCCTCCTCACAGTGCTCAGGTAATAAATGGAACGCTCTTACTTGGTTTCTGCTCCTCGATGCTGTTTCCACACTTTTTCTTTCTTTTTTTTGGCTTGTTCTCAACACCTTCTCACCCTTCTCTATGTTGCTAGAATATAGCACTGATTCACAGGCTGTTTTCCTCTCCCTGCAGCCATCCACCAATCAGACACACCAAAGGAGGTGTCAAGTGACCAGCCAGTCATGCGTGCATACCACACTAGGAGAGCAGAGGCCTACCTTTTGCTCCAAGCCTAGCTCCCACACCACCACCACAAAGATTTTAAAGTGCGCCACACGGTCTGCATGAGGTGGGAGGCCTGCCAGCACCTTGGATCTGGGGGAACCCAGGATCTGGTGGGATTTTGGGGTGCAGGGAACATCCCAGATGAGCCCCCATGTATAGCCACCTCCTCCCTGAATGTCTAGGGGATGATTGAAATCACTGATGAACCGAGGATGGGCCCACAGCATAGACACCCTTCCAAAACTGCACAACATGAAAGGCAAGAAAAAACGTATCCTACCTCTCAATGGCTTCTTAACTTCTGTGACCCCAGGTCTTCATTCCAAATATTGCAGGAAAACACCCCAGGAACCCCCCTTCTTTGGAACCAGGCACTCCATGATGAAATGCAGCCACAGGTCCCCTCAGCCCCTGAACCCCCAGCAGGTGCAAGCTTCTGGAACAGACAGCCTCCTGGAAATACAAACCCTTGGATTGATTAAAAACTGAGGAGTTATATTTCATTTACCCGTATTGTTCCACACAAAATTACAACTCACTGTTTCTTCCCAAGATAAGCACTTTATTTATACCTGTGCCCAAATGATCATAGGGCCACAAGGGCACCTTCTACATTAAAATGCATATCAGCTCCATGGGGCTAGAACTTTTCACATATACTACAGTTGCTGGCAACTCCAAAGATGGCCAGGGGAAGACCTGGACATGGAGCTAGCAGAGCAAATTAGGAAAGTGTATGGGAAAGGTAACACAGTAATCATGGGGGGACTTCAATCTACCAGGAGTGGATTGGGATACCCCAGCTACCTCGAGTGCTAAGGAGCAAATACTCCTGGCTGCCTTCCAGGACTGCTTCCTGGCACAGATGATCACTGAGCCGACCAGGTTGGGGAATACACTAGATCTAGTTTTGGCCAACAGGGAGGCTATAAAGGAGGTGGAGCGGAGGACCCGCTGGCTGGGAATGACCACCACTCAGTGTGGTTCACACTTAATATGAGCAGAGAAGCAGTGGGTACAGGGACCAGGGTGGTGGACTTCAGACAGGCTGACTTTGGTAGGATGGGTGAAATCTTAAGAGGGCATCTGGAAGGAATACATCCACTGTGGGATGCAAATCTGAAATGGGAAAAAATCAAATTGGGGATATTGGAGGCTACTGAGACATGTACCAGATTGCAGAGCAAGAAGGGAAGGGCAAAAAAACAAGCTGGTTAAGTAGAGGAGTCTTAGAAATGGTGAGGGCTAAAAAAGCAGCATTCAAGAAATACAAGAAATCCGGGAAGGGGGAGGATAGGAAGGAGTATGTGAAGAGGTCCAAGTAAGTTACCAGGGGAGTAGGAGCAGCTAAGGCCTCCAGGGAATTGATGCTGGTGCAGGGCATCAGGGATGAGGAAAAGGACTTCTTCAGATACATATGGGAGAGAAGGAGCAAGAAGGACCAAATAGTGAGAATCAGGAAGGACAGGGGGTGGGTAGAGAAAGGGGTGGATCAGGCGGAAGTACTGAATGAGTACTTCTATTCTGTATTCATGAGGGAGAAAGGAAGGCAGCTAACACAGGGATGGGCAGGGTGGGCTGGGGTAGAGAGGGGTAATGGATGGGGTGATCATCGAGGTAGGGTATTAGAGGGGTTAAGGGCTCTGAGGGTGGATAAGGCACCAGGACCAGATGGCATACACCCTAAAGTGTTGAAGAAACTGGCCAAGATCCTGGCTGGACTTCTGGTGGAATTATTCAATACCTCCCTGGACACAGGGTGCATACCGCATGACTGGAGGATGACCTATGTGGTACCCATCCTTAAAAGTGTACCAAAGGATGAGCTGGGTAATTAAAGACTAGTAAGCTTAAATTCCATCATGGGGAAGCTGATGGAGACAATACTTGAGGAAAGGCTGGTGACCTTTATGGAAGACAATGGGCTCTAGGAGAGTCATCAACATAGGTTTGACTCCAGAAAATCCTGCTAGATGAACCTAGTTGACTATAATGATTGGGTCACGAGGGAATTGGACATGGGTCATGTAGTGGATGTCATATACTTGGACTTCAGTAATGTCTTTGATTCAGTGCTGCATGGGAGGTTGGGAAGGAAGTTGAGACATGTGGAGATGAGACTAAGATGGTTAAATGTATTGAGAACTGGCTGCAGCGGAGACAGCAGAGGATAGTGGTGGGGGTGGAACTCTCATCTCCAAGGGCTGTGATGAGTGGGATGCCGCAGGGATCGGGTACTGGGGCCAGTGCTGTTTGGAATATTCATAGCAGACATCTTGTATGTAAAGGTGGGTGAAGTGCCAAAATTCACTACACATAGTATTTCACGAGAACCTTTAATTTCGTGATAATAGTCAACAAAGTGAAGCGACTAACTTCACATCACATAGTAACGCCGAAGATCCCATAGTTCTCATGACTTTGCAGTACTTTGCCCTTTGTTTTTTGCTCTATAAGGCGATTTGTGCAGTGATTCATAGGATGTAAGGTCACATGGGCTCTATATTGTCTTGCACAGCCTCAGTTCAGTGTAGTGTGTGTAGTGGAAAGCTGGAGACAGTTTGCTTTCAGAGCTCTGAGAATCAAACCATCGAAAACCTTTAAAAACACATTTCTGCAACAAAACTTTGTTTCAAAATTTAGTACATCGATTGTAGTAAACCCTTGTGTGCTTATATCATCAAGCATTTATTGATTTTGTGTTAATATCGAATGTTAATTTGGTATATTCAGTCTCTGTACTAACAGACACTGTAGAAGTGTGCTTTGGGGGAGGGGCGGTTCTGTGGTGTAGAAAGGAGATTAGTGAGAAAGGCAGTTTTTTCAATTGTTGTTGGCTAGTGTTTCATTTGTGTGTTCAGGTACACACAGTACAACTTCATCTAATTTTTATGTTGCTTGCATGCATGTGCAAGAAACACATTGCGTCAGCTTCCTGCAAAAGTGAGTTATGGAGGCGTGTCAGTGTTGTGCCGAATGGCAACAGTCCATTCTAGAGTTGGTCTCTGATGCAGCCAATAGAGGAGCATGCTGTTGATCACAGCAGTTAATGAGCATGCCACAATGCATAAAGAAATTTGGCCACGTCACCACACAATCAACTATTTTGGTGCATTACAAGCTACCAAAACAGCTGATTGCGTGGAGTCCCCATGGCGACGGCTTCTCCGTCAGCCTCTCACTGTCCCTACAAAGCCGATGGAAAGCTGCTGCCTGCCGTTCAGGTGCCTTCCTGGTGAAACATTTCAATAAATAAATTTAAAAAAAAAGCCAACGGGGTGCCCAAACCCCCTGTCAGCATGACCCCCGCCACAGTTCATTTAACGATGGGGTAGCCCAATCCCCGTTGGCATAATGCACCTTCCCCCATTTGTTGTTTACCAAGGGGGGTGCCCAATGCCCCCTCGGCTCATGCATTCTCCCCCAGCACACTGTATGGCCAACAGGGGTGCCTAATCCGCCCATCAGCTCCACTTCCCCAACAAACTTTCATCTGCCATGCTAGGAGCCCACCACCGAGGTGCAAAAGGGTGGAGTGGCCCTTTATGTCAGTGAAAATATCAAAGCTACAGAAATTCAGAATGCACATAAGGAGCCAGAAGAACTGGGGTCACCCTGAAACAGGAAATGAGACAGCATATGAACTGGGGTTGTGCAGGGCTCCAGACCAGGGGAGGACATGGACACATTACTGTTAGAAGATATACAAAACATGACAGCTAAAGGGAGGTTCTGATAATGGGACTTCAACAAGCCAGATACAGATTGGTCAATACCAGCAGGGACATCTGCCAGAACTAGACACATGGTGGATTCCCTGCAGGGGGAGGGCCTCAAACAACTGGTACAACAACTCACAAGAGACAGGGCTATCCTAGATCTAGTACTGACTAATGGGGAAAGGATCACAGATCTCCAGGTAGAAGGTCACCTGGGTGCCAATGACCATCACATGGTATGATTCAATTTGGCCACTAGAACAAAATCATCCCATTCCAAGGCAAAAGTATTGGACTTCAGAGGAGCTGACTTTGATAAGATGGCCAACAGAGTTAAGCTAGCACTGGCAAAAAGAAATACAGGTGAGGGGGTACAGGCAAAGTGGGCAAGCATTAAAAATGCAATACTTGAAGCAACATACCATTGTGTTAGTGAGAAAAGGAAGTGCAAAAGAAGAAGGAAACCACTTTGGTTCTCATACACAGTAGCAGAAAAGGTCAGAGCCAAAAGGCTGGCCTTCAGGAAATATAAAGGAACGCAGCAGGATGAAGAGAGGAAGGCATACCAAACTTCCGTAAGAGAAGCAGGGAAGGCAGTAAGGCAGGCAAAGGCCCAAACTGAGGAAACACAAGCATGAACAGTGAAAGAAGGTGACAAGACTTTCTATAGGTAAATTAGTGAAAGGAGAAAGTCCAGAGGGGGTATTGCTAAGATCAAAGGGGATAAGGGGGCGTGTGAGGAGGAGGACCATGTAAAAGCATCTATCCTAAATAGATACGTCTGCTCAGTATTTACTGAAGAGAAGGTAGGGCAGGGCCCACAGCTCAGCACCATGGACATGGGGGGAGGAGATGTGCACTAGTCCCTTCACAAAAGAAAGGGCCCTACAAGAGCTCGATAAGCTCAGGGTGGACAAGGCAATGTGACCTGATGGCATACATCCCCGGGTACTAAAGGAGCTAAGGGTGGAACTAGCAGAGCCATTATCAGAACTGTTTAGTGAGTCTCTGAGCACAGGAGAGGTCCCAGAAGACTGGAGAAGGCAGGGAACTACAGACCAGTCAGTCTTACCTCAGTAGTGGGCAAGATTATGGAGACACTCCTTAAGGAAAGGATAGTGCAACACCTGGAATCCAGAGGAGCACAGGATCCAAGACAGCATGAGTTTACAAAAGGAAGATCCTGTCAAACTAATCTCATAGATTTCTTTGACTGGGTAACCAGAGTGGTGGACCAAGGGGGAGCAGTTGATGTCGCCTACCTTGACTTCAGCAAAGCTTTCGATACTGTTCCACATAGAAGATTGATTAATAAGATGGGTAGGCTCAGGGTGGGTCAGACATTGGCCAACTGGGTGGCAAACTGGTTGACGGGCAGAAAACAGAGAGTGGTGGTAAATGGTATACAGTCAGAAGAGATGCAAGTCACAAGTGGGGTACCTTAGGGATCAGTCCTGGGGCCAATCCTCTTCAATATCTTCACCAGTGACATTGCAGATGGACTGGAGGGTAAGGTTTGTCTGTTTGCAGATGACACCAAGTTCTGCAACAGAACAGATGATCCAGATGGGGTTGTGCAGAATGAGAAGAGATCTGGATAAACTAGCAAAATGGTCAGAAGAGTGGCAACTGTGGTTTAAAGCAAAGAAGTGCAAGATCATGCACATAGGGAAGAGAAAGCCTGAAGCCACCTATAGGCTGGGACGGGAGTTGTTGGCAGTCACAAAGGAAGAAAGAGATTTGGGTGTCATCATCACTGATGACCTGAAATCACCCAAACAGACTACTAAAGCAGTAGGTAAGGCTAGAGGTATGTTGGGGTGTATTAGTAGGGGTGTCACAAGTCGGAAGAGGGAGGTAATAATCCCTCTTTACAAGACACTGGTAAGGCCCCATCTGTAGTACTGCGTGCAGTACTGGAGGCCACACCTTCACAAGGACATTAACCAAATTGAGGCAGTCCAGAGAAGGGCAACCAAAATGGTGCAGGGACTGCATCAGAAAACATATAAGGACAGATTAACTGAGCTTAATATGTATACCCTAGAACAAAGGAGGGAGAGAGGTGATATGATTGAAACATTCAAACACCTTAAGGGCATTAACAAGGTGAAAGAGTCTAACATGTTTCAATATAAGAAAAACAGTAGGAGAAGAGAACACAGCATGAGATTAGAGGGAGGCCGATTAAGGGGTAATGTGAGGAAGTTCTTTTTCACAGAAAGGGTGGTGATGCATGGACGGCCTAGCTCAGGAAGTGGTGGATATGAATACAGTGCAGGGCTTCAGACAGGCATAGGATAGGCATAAGGGAGCAATAAAGATGAGTATGAATAGATAGGCCATTGACAGAGCAAAGGCCTATAGCACATTCATAAGGTTGAAAAAGAAATGGGCAGACTGGATGGGCCTTGCGGTCCTTATCTGCCATCAACTTCTATGTTTCAACCCAGTGTGGCAAAAGTCTCTTTGGCTAATAGGGGTGCCCAGTCCCCTGTCGGCTCCACTGCACCCCCAACAAACTTCCATGCGCCACACTGGGAGACCACCCCAGCGTGACAAAAATCTCCTTGGCCCACAGGGTTGCCAAATCCCCTATCTGCTCCACTGCCCTCTCCAAACAAATCTTTCCGTGCCATGCTGGGAGCCCACCCCAGCATGGCATAAGTCCCCGTCATCTTTAAAAACCTAGAAGAAAATGGTCCCTCATTGATTCTCTTGCCCTCCCCAACCCGGCCCACCTTCTGCATACTCCACCTCCCCACACCCCTGCCTCACCCCACATTTACCTCCGGAGCCTGGCACAATGATTTTCTGTGGACCATGAACACATCTGCACTCTACAAAGCCGACCGTGAACTAAAGAAATGCCGGTAAGCTGTATAATGGCATAAATAGGGTTTTTTCAACTTTGGTGCATATCTTGGCCATTTTTGGGAATATTTTCAGCAAATTTTCAACATGGAGTTCTTGGGACCCCATGTCATGAACGCAGTCACTGTCATTTTGTTATTCAGTCCTGAAAGGTGATTTTGTGTCACTGCATGGAACCACCTTTGGGACCGATTGACAATATGACAGTGTTACAGTTCATGAGGTAGTCCCCCAAAACCCTATGTTGAAAGTCTGGGAAAAAATTCCCAAAATTACTGTTTTAAGAGCGACATTGTGCAGTTCTATATGCACGCTTGTAACTTCTAGCATTTTTAATATTTTCATTCCACATTTTCAACATTGCCATTTTACCACACTCTCCTTATGAACAGTACAGCTGTCATTTTCATCTTTCCCCAGAAATGTGTTTTGCACCTGTAGTACACAATGGTGTGGTCGGGTGTGAAATCAATGTTTGGGACAGATTAAGAAAATCACAGTGACACTGTTCATGAGGTAGGCCCCCAAAAACTCAATGTTGAAAATTTGGTGAAAAAATTCCCAAAAATGACTGTTTTATGAGTGTGTGTTGCGTAGTTCCTATGCACGCTCATAGCTTCAAGCATTTTTAATATTTTTACTCCAGATTTTCAACACTGCCATTTTGCCACACCTCCTTATGAACAGTACAGCTGTCATTTTTCACATCTTGCCTGAAATGTGTTTTCACACATGTAGGGCACAGTGGCGCAGTCGGTGTGCGAAATCAATGTTCGGGACAGATTAAGAAAATCACAGTGCAGTGACACTGTTCATGAGCAGAGGTCTTAAACTGGCTATGTTGAAAAGTTGGTGACAAACGTCCATAAAATGACTGTGTTACGTGCGTGCATTGTGCAATTTCCATACACCCTCGTAAGTTCACAAATTCGTAATATTTTCAGTCCAGATTTTCAACACTGGCATTTTTCCACAACTGCTTATGAACAGTAGAGTTGTCATTTTTCACATCCTGGCCAAAATGCATTTCACACTTCTGGTGCAGAATAGCACAGTCGCAGTGGGAAATCAGTGTTCGAACAGATTAAGAAAATCACTGTGACACTGTTCATGAGTGGAGATCCCAAATGCCTATGTTGAAAATCTGCTGTAAAATATCCCTAAACTAATTACATTATGGCTGTTCAAGTTCAAGTTTATTGCAGGAAAACTCCATTGAGCAAGCTCATTCACAAGGAGGTCCTGTAACATATAGACTTGCACAACATACATACATAAATAGTTAATAAACAATATATACATAAATGCAAGCATCACATAATACAAGCAAGATTAAATTATGGGTGTTGCTAGTTTCTTATGCACACTTGTGACTTCATCAGTTTTTTCATATTTTCACTCCAGATTTTCAACATTGCCATTTTTTACACCTCTTCACGAACAGCACAGGTGTCATTTTTCATATCCTGTTCTAAATGTGTTTTCACACCTGTGATGCCAAGTGGCACAGTCGCTGTGCAAAATCATCTTTCGTCTAACAAACTGATAGTGTCACTGTTCATGCGGTGGGCTCACAAAAAGCCCATGTTGAAAACTTGGAGTAAAAATACCAAGAAACACCCAGGGTGTTAGGGTTTTTGACCATAATGCCCTACCCTTTAGGGACTGACAGGCATCAGGGTGTGACTTGGGATTGTTGACAGTAATGCTCATGCCATTCCACCCCCACCCTGCAGCCAGTGGCAGGCATTAAGGTGCACCTTGGACCCTTTGGCCCCAGAGTTCACCCCATTCTCCTATACTGCACTACTTTTCAGCGTATTTCCTTATGGAATGAGGTGAGTGTAAAGCCTGAACACTCCAAAGCACACCTTGACACTTGTAGGGCATCTGCAGGGTAGGTGAGGTGAAATGTCGTGGACCGCTTATGGCGTACAACCCAAAGGCACACCCCAATGCCTGTCCATTTCTGCAGGGTGGAGGTGGAGCTGGCGTCAGTTCAATACTTCATTGCCATTCCTATACTGCATCTGTCTAACTCGTGCACTTCCACTGCTAATGACAGCAAGCAACACTTGGCATTGACAAATGCTTGTTTATAAGTGTTTTCTGGGCATTTTTTTCTGTCATTTTAAAAGACTGTCTGTGTTGTAGTTTACTGAACAGTTAAATTTTCTGTTTCTGACCTTTAACCTGTGTGCATGGTGTCAATTGATACACATTTTATTGCGGCACCGCAATAGCAGTACTCTGAATTTCTCAGCCTGTCTGCAATATTTTTTCCTGCTTATGTGTAGCTACTAGCTACTGCTGTCCCCCCCCAACCCCCACACAAAACAAGGTATTGTTTTTGGACTTTTGAATTTTTGAAGACTGGTTAAGGTATTGTGTTGTGCCTGTGTGGCTGTATCTCTTTAATTTTTTGCTTCCCATCCCCCCAAAACTGCAGAGATATAAAGTTGCTGTTAATTTTCTGTATAATCTTAAAAAATACCCATGAAGAGATGGTGTGGCAAAGCTGTTTCTGGCTGTGGCACTGCTGCCAATAAGACTATTGTCAGTGGAAGTTGTTGTGATGATGAGGCAGGTTCATCAGGGGCTAGCAAGTCTAGCAGTGTTAATAGTGGTCATGGCCGTGGCCGTAGTAGTATGCAGCAGAAGGGAAAGGTAATTGTTGTTGCAAGTAAAGGAAATTCTCTGACTCTATTTTTCACAGCGAAATCAATCACTACAGTGCTGGTTGGAGATACTGTTGTCCCTGCTGGTAGTAACGTTAATGACAGCATGGTTGATAACAGTATGGGTATTGCTTCAGGATCAACCCAGGCAAACTTATCGGGTGGGAAAATATTGATGAATGTGAGACTTAAGTGTAGTTGATGTCTCACTCCTCATTAAATTGCTGAACATGATTCTGATCATGCTAATGACTCACAGTCTCATGTTTCCCCTGACCTTGAGGTTAGACCATCAAAACATTCAGATGTTGATGAAAAAAGTGTGGATGATAATATTGAGGCTGTGATTGTAATGTCTCCACAGGACAGCATCCAAAGTGAATCTGTGGATGATGATTATGATGATGATGATGCTAGTGACCCCATTTGGGAACTGGATAAAAAAAAAAGTGAAAGTGGCTGTTTGTAAACAGTCTGTTAGTCAATCCTCCCTCCTCAAAGTTCGGCTGTAGCTGTGTCTGTTGATGATCCTGAAGTAATAGTCATAGATTGTGATGTTCAGTCAAAGTCCGTGTGTGCACAACACCAGAAATCATGCAGTACGCCTCCCATTTCATCACCACCAAACTGCCATTCCATATGCTATTGCTACGGCACCTGATCCTCCTGAACTAAGCACTCACCACAAGGACATCACAATCACCTGATCTGGCAGCACTTACACGTTAGTTGTCCCTCCTCCCTCCCTCGAAGTCCCTAGGTGGGTAACAATGAGACCTAGCCAAAGCTATTCGCTCCCCTACACTGTGCACATCACTAATATAAAATGTACCTAGTATGTAAGAAGTTTTTTTTTTAATTACTGTCATATGTCCATGATGACTGATTGCCTGCCACAATATCTGTATCTATATCTGTATCTGTATGTACTGTCTCTTTTACCATGCAATAACTGTTAACTCCTTGGTCGCCCCTGAAAAAGGGATCTCCGGGGCCCAGTGGGCCTACCCGGTCATCAAAATTCAATAAATAAATAAATAAATATGCAGCACTAGCAACAACATGTAAAGAGCAGGGCTTCAGAATCCCTAGTTTGGGATTTTTTCGTACAAAATTGTAGCAATGAAACAGTGGCAATCTGCCAGCTTTACCTAGTACATGTGAAGTGTGGTAAAAAGGGTTGCCATCGGGGCACTAGGGGCCAGCACACTCATTTCAAGAGCAGGCATATGGCACTGTGGACTTGGCACCAGAGGGGAGCTAAGACCATAGTGAGGAATTCACCTCCATCCATCTTAGTGAGCATGGTATCCCCTTCCTTCAGTGTAAGTAGCCATGTCGGTAAAAGTGGTGAAATAACATCAGAGGATTACTACAGGCATGAGGAAGAGAAGGAGGATTTTGAATGTTCAAGTAGTGGTCAGAGTAGCAGTGGTGGTCCATGTAGTAATTCTACTACATCAATCCCTGTGCTTAAAACAGAGAAATAACCGATTTATTGACTTGTCACCTGTGCACCCACCATCACAAGTCAGATGTACCCCATCCATGTCATTTCACAGAGGAGAGCCATTTGGCATGCCACATGCAAAACACCAAACAATGCAGCCCATGTTGCACAGCCTTTTTGCGTGGAACAGGAAATACCCGCCAAATCATGCAATTGCACATGAACTCAATGCTGCAGTGTGTGGAAATGCTGGCAACTGAACGTTTGCCATTTTCCTTTGTGGAGAATGCTGGATTCTGGCGCTTTGCAGCATGCACATGTCCTAAATGGAAGATCCCGTCCATGACATACTTTTTCACCTATGCTGTCCCTGAGTTATGTTGGATGGTGACAGAGTCTGTAAGACATGCCCTTCAACATTCATTTAAGCATGGATATGTGGATAAGTGGCAAAATGGCGGGTAGTCCCTATCTGTGTATTACTGAACATTGGGCGCAGCTCCCTGGGGTTTGTCTGTGATAGTAGGATGGGAAAGCAGTGTAATAAGTCAGACTGTCGTGGTAGCAACCTTCGTGGCATTAAACAGTATGCCACGCTTTCAATGCATAGTGTAGCAGGGTCGCATACAGGCTGAAACATGCTAGACTTGCTACTGGCAGAAATTGATGAATGGCTACACCCCCGTCCTTAAAAGCTGACTTCATAGCTAGTGGTAATGGATCAAACGCTGTTAAATGTATCAGCAGTGGTGGCTTTGTGAGGGTTCCCTACATGGCCCACTGTTTAAATCTTGTGGTACAGGAGTTTCTGCAATACCAGAAATAAAGCAAACGCTGACTGTTGCACGGCATATCTGTGCCCACTTTGCACACTCTGGAAAGCCCGTGACCAAATTAGGCAGCTGAGATTCAAAACAGCCTCCTCAGCACCACTTCAAGCTTGAATTTGTCACTAGATGGAACTTGACACTTTACATGGAAGAGCGGTTGTATGAGCAATACAGAGCCATCTCCAAGCACCTAGTTATGCACACTAGCCATGACAGTTCAGGGGCCTCAATGTCTATGACACCTGAACAATGGTGACTCATGGACTCAGTAATATTAATTTTGAGACCATTTGAACATGCCTCACAGGTGTGAGTTATGACAGAGCATCCATGATTCAAGCCATTCCAGTGCTCTGGGTGTTGAGGAAGACTTTATTTAATCTGCAGCCTAGCCTTGATGTGGACAGAGACAGGTCAAGCTGTGCATTACTGAAACATATGATTACAATATTAGACCGCAGTCGACACATCGCCACTATTCAGAAATCTCCAGAATTTGGAATAGCCACAATGCTGGACCCACACTACAAATGTGGAATTGCATCCATACTGGAGGATGTGCATGATCAGGTTCAAAATCTGACTGGACAGCTGGTCTGATTGGGTCATGAGGCACAGAAGTCATGTGCAAAGTTTTGCAAACCACAGCATAACAAGGCTGAAGGTCACTGTGGACCGAGTACATCCAGTAAGGTGGCTGAGGGGGCATGGGATAGTGTCAGCTGCACAGTTGTCCATTAATCCACTTTGGGATGCCTTGTCCCAAGTCAGAATTTGTTACCTAGATGAATCTTGTAAACAGGTGGATGATTCTTCAGGAATGCATGCATCACAGACTATGGTTGAGGCCTATTTGGCAGAAAACAGGCATCTGACAATATTGGACGATCCTTTGGCGTACTGGAGTGACAAGGTGAATGAATGGCCAGCACTGATGTCAGTAGCACTGAAGTACTTGACCTGCCCACCCTCCAGTGTAAGTGTAGAGAGGATATTTAGTTCTTCAGGGTCATAGTTTGTGACTGTCATACTAACCTATCACCTACAAATGTCAGCATGCTGACATTTATCAAAATAAATGAGGGTCACATACCAAGTAGGACAACCACATCTATGTACCCAGTCACGATGATGGTTGTGCTGATGAAGCAGGTGAAGCAGACCATCCTGGTGGCAGCAACAAATGGTGCACCAGTCAGGTTGATGATGTAGCCAAGGAAAAAGAATTTCCAAGTGGGTACAACTCTGGCATTGAGGATTGTGAGGGCTGCTTCCTCCTTGATGATGATGATGAGGATTTTGATGGGAGGGTGTAATGGCAAAATTACCATTTTTTCACATTAAAAAATGAAAAACAGTGGCCTTGACTATCAAATGACAATTGACAAATAATGACATATTGTTATATTTCAAATTCCCCTTTCTTGATTTTGAGGGTACAGTTCACAGAATTGTGCAATCATTATTATCCGCAGTCCTCTAAACACAAATGTCAATTTGTAGCCACTTAAATCCTGCTGACTGACTGACAGATAGCCTCCTGACACTGAAAAACAGTAATGCAACACAGCCAGCCACCCTGCTGAACTGAGTTTTCACTGCTGTGCAGATGATACTCAGCAGTACATGTGCTTTGTACCTGAACAGGATACAGTGCTCTCGGTATTTAACAACTGCTATCCGAGATCCAGAACTGGATGAGTGCCAACTGGGTGAAGCTGAATCCTGAGGTTTTGGTTGTGGACCCGGGTTGTCAAGTACCATCTGAGGAATATCGCCCGGATTAAACACCTGGTTCCGCCTAACGATCTTCCGACATTGGTCCATGCCTTTGTGACCTCCCACCTGGATTACTCTAATGCCCTGTACATAGGGCTACTAGGGTTGATATCCACCATTTGCAGCTGGTGCAGAATGCCACAGCCAGGTTATTAACTGGGCTTTCTTGATCTAGCCATGTTACACCTGTGCTGTGCAAGCTGCATTGGCTGCCAGTTCAATGGTGGATCACCTTCAAGGTCAGCTTGCTAACCTATAAAGCCCTACATGGACAGGGACCATACTACCTGAAAGAGCTTCTTAGCCCCTATTGCCCCTCCTGACCACTCCACTCCACTGGACGGGATTGCTAGATATTCCAGGGTTCAGCTGAAGACATCTGGGGCCTAGCATTTGCTTTTGTAGCCCCTACCCTGTGGAATTCTCTACCTGTCAGGTTCAGTATTGCCTAACTGTGGAGAGCTTCAGATCTGCACTGAAGACTTATTTATTTAATCTTGTGTTCTCCTCAAGCTGATATTGATTTGATTCTGAATTTTAAATATTATAGTTTTTTTTTGTATATTCTGTTTATTAAAAGTTTTCCAACACAAAGAACTTATACATACTACATACAACAAGAGACAAGTGCGAACACAGACACACACAAATCCTGGTTATCTTCTTAATACATTCCACATATTCCCCTTATTAGGGTATAGTCAAGTGTGCAGCATAACCCTACAACTTTTATGTATCCAGATCTCCGGATGACAACCCATTATTATTATATACAGTGCACAGAGCAAACATCCGATCCACAACTATTTATATTATACTAGAATGTTTGTGCCAACAGAAAGAGAACCTTCTAAACCAGGGTTTGACAGTTGTTCTTTCCTCACCATCCCCCCAGAGGGGTGTTTCCCCTATACCTGTCCAACCCCCTGGAGCCTATATATTCAACCCTGTACGGAGCATTACATTTTTGGACAAACTCAAGGTCACCATAAAGGGGGCCCAGTCCCTCAAGAACACCTCCTCCCTATCTCTAACTATCCATGTGAGCCTCTCCAAAGCCAATGTGCATATAACCAGCTTTCGCCAATCAGCCAGCATAGGCCCATTTCCAGTAACCCAAGTATTTTGAATGCAATGTCTGGCCAACACCAGCGAGACCCTTACCCATCTAGGCAATACTTGCCACTCTTCTTCTCCTTCTATTCTATCCACCCTGAATAGACAGACTAAGGGGTCATGAGCCAATCGCCCCCCCCCCTTGTTTACCTCCTGGACCACACTCCCCCAATAACTTACCAAAACGGGCACATCCAGAAGCAGTGAAAAAAGTGCCTAGCCCTCTGCCGCACCTTCTACAGTTCAGCGAAACCGCAGGGTGTGCCCGATGTACTGCCACAGGGGGCCAGTAAATTCTATGCAAGAACTTATAGAAGGCCTCCTTAAATTTATTGCATATCATAATTCCCTCCAGCATACTTAACATTACATCCCAGTTTCCCTCCGAAATCTGCAACCCTAGATCCCTTTCCCACAGGGCCTTCATAGGGCCTGTCAAGTCTGGTAGGCTCTGCTTCTCTTGTTTGGCTATTTTTCCTACAAACCCTTTTGTGTCTTTCCTAGCCTGACATACCATCCGCTCTATTCCATTTGGGTGCAGCCTCCCCTTTCCCCCTATACCCAGTCTTCCTACATATGCTTTTAGCTGCAGATATCGAAACAGATGAGAGGCTCCCAGCCTTAAGTCTCGCCTGACCTTATTGAACTCATCCAACTCCCTTTCTCCAACAGTACCCCTACACACACTGCACCCCTTTCTCCCATTCTAGAACCCCTATCCTCCACCCCAGGGACAAAGAAGGGTTTCTCACAATTGAGAGTAGAACGGTCTCCTCTGGGCCCCCCTCCGTCGCCATAAGTGGTGCCAGGCCTCCAACATCTCTCAGACCAGTGGGTTACCACCACCTAAGTCCCTATAAGCCCGCAGCCCTCTGCTATGGAGGTATGCTGTGAGCCTTCCTGGGGTCTCTTCCTGTTCCAGCCCTACCCAACTAGCCACCTCAGGCCTGTGGACCCAATCTGCTATGCCCCGGAGTTGCACTGCACTGCTCTGTAGTATGCATCCAAGTCTGGGAAGCTAAGCCCACTCCTATTTCTATCTGCCTTGAGCCTCACTAAGCTTATTCTGAGCTTTTTCCCTTGCCAAATGAAGTCCGTGAACCCTTTCTCTAACTGTTTCACATCCCTCTGCGTAAGCCTCATCTGCAGCATTTGCATGGGGTACAGGATGCGGGGAATAATATTCATTTTTATGAGATTTATCCTCCCAATCCAAGATACAGGTAATTGCATCCATCTCTTTAGGTCTGCCAATACCAAATTTATCAGGGGTGGTAATTCAGCTTATACAGCTCTTCCCACCTCTGCCCCGATACGGACCCCAAGATATTTAAAATCTGACCTGACGACCCTGAATCCCCTTTGCTGCACCTGTGGACCGACTTCTGGGAACCCCATGGCTTCGGATTTCCTAACATTAATCTTATACCCAGAGAAACCTGCAAACTTTTCAATAATATCCATTAGACATCCCATAGAGCCACTCATGTCCCCTAAAAAAAGCAGCATATTGTCCGCATAAAGCGCCACCTTATGCACTCTTCCCTCCCTGTCCCCCACTCCCACCACACCCTCATGCTGGCGTCTCACTGATGCTAGTGGTTCGATCACCAGTTATTATAGTTTTAATATATTTTAGACATTTAATTATTGTTAAAGTGCTTTAATATGAGTGAACTGCTCTCTATAAATAAAGATTATTATTATTCCTGTGAGTCACACAGAGATATTGTACCTTTGCCTAAGCTATGAACCCTCATCCAGCCACAGCCACCCTGCTTCTTGAGAGAAAGAGAGAGAGAGAGAGAGACATTATACCTGTGCACAAGCTATGAACCCTCAGCCAGTCACAGCGACCCTGCTTCTTGAGAGTGAGAGAAAGAGAGAGAGAGAGAGAGAGACACACACACACACATTGTACTGGTGCCCAATCTATGAACCCGCAGCCAGCCATATCCACCCTGTTTCTTATCACTAACTTACAGTAAGTATGTACTAATGTCATGTACTATGGTTTTGACTTGAACTGTGGTATGAATCCTTCCTTTACTGTTTTAAAGATGCCACTGTCACCAAATACAGGCAACTGATTTTAATTTTGTTTTCATGGGATACAGACTGTGTAAACTTGCAGGACTACAGTACTCCTATCAGCTAAAGGATAACATCTACAGGTAAGTATTGCTCTTATTTCCTCTTTCATTTTTGTTTAAAATTTTTTCTGCTGATGTAAAGCATTTAACGGTGGTGACATACAGTCCAGATAATATATTTTTTTCTTCACAGATGGGACAGGTGTACTTCAGTACACCAGGGTTGTACAATTTGTTACCCTGATCCTGAAAACACATGACTGTGTGTCACTCGTTAAAGGTGTTAATTTTTTTAAGGGTTGTACTAATAGCTTGGTATTTTAAGCTGGATATAAAAGAAGACAGGAACAGCAACACTGGGAACTGAATTTGCTCATACTATTAACTCCTAATAATTTCTCCTTCATCTGTTTTCAGGTAACATTGAGGTGCAGTGGACTGCCGTCAGTGGTATCTTCCCAATCTGAGGACAGACAACAATTAGGATATGGTGAAGACCTAGAAAGACCACAAAAACATTAATGAAACTTGTTTTCAAATGATGACCCCCAGCCCCCCAAAAAATAAATAATTAAATATTTATCTTACATAGCTTGACAGTTTCCATACAGCCAATGTCATCAACTATCCAAAACATGAGGAACACCAGTGTGCCTATGACCTGAGGAAAAAAAAAAAAGTAATCAGAAATGATTCTATTTCAGTCAACCACAGTAGTAAGCCCTTACCACTGAATAAAAATTAAATGTTACAGTACCACATTTGGTATCGGACTTGTAACATATGTCTGGCATGTGGATGTAATCATCACACACACCACGGTAAAGTGGAAATATTCCATATGTATTATGATGATTCCCTGAAAAGGAACAACATGACAGACTGCTTACAACACAGAACAAGATTCAACAGAAATTAAATGGCTGTGTCTATTCCAAAAAAAATTACAGTGAGGTGAACAATAACTCACCATTGTGGTATGAAGGCACACACAAAGGGCAGCATGTATCAGTGATGCAGCAGGTATCAACACAGGCAATGCTGTCACGTGGGACACTGACACATTTCTGTCCTTATTCTTCATCTGGACTTTTCATACAATTAAAGCAGAGGGGCAGCAGCAGTAACTGGTGTCAACAGGCAATGCTCTCACTTGGGACACTGTGATGAATTTATGGCCTTATTCTTCATCTGGACTTTTCATACAATTAAAGCAGAGGGGCAACAGCAGCAGCAGCAGTAACTGGTGTCACCAGGCAATGCTCTCACTTGGGACACTGTGATGCATTTCTGGCCTTATTCTTCATCTGGACTTTTCATGAAATTAAAACAGTGGGACATTCACAAGATAGGACATTCGGGGGGCATGGTAGGTGATTTAATGGTATTGTGATTATTGCACTGCTGTTTTAACCAAATGAAAGGGAAAAAGTCATAATTCTAATCTAAGACACCTCTCACAAATGTATTACACCACCATTATGCTTTCCACAATAAAAGGCAGTTTCTAAGAGCTCGTACTTACTTTCTTTTATTTTTAATGTCATAGGGTCTTCAAAATTGCAGACACTGCTGCTTTCACTACAGATGACACTGGTGATGCACCACCTGCTTCTATATAACTGTATTACAAGCGTGTGGTTGGGTGTTCGCTAATTAAAGGAAATGAAAGCACGCAGCATCTCAAAAGTTGGTGACCATGGGGATTTTAAAACATAAAATAAAGTAATAAGAAAAAAATTGTTTCTATTGTGGAAACCATAATGGGGTGGAACATTAGTGTGAGCTGGGGATTTATAATTATGAGCATCAAGAAATCCTTTTTAATTTTATGAACATTTTTTCAGGGGATTATTATTCACATCGGGTCACTAATACAGCATGGTAAATGATGTAAATTATAAGCCGGCAACATTCACAAGATAGGAAATTATTGTGGGGGGGGATTGCCAAGGTAGGTGACTTTAGGGTATTTTGATTGTAGTTGTTTTGGGTATGTATACTATGAAACTTTAACACAGTAAGCAGTATCCAAAAAGTAATACAGCCTGACAATGAAAGCATCAGTGCAAGATTGCGGTTCCAATTTTGGCCTATACTTTTTTATTCTATTTTACTTTGCCACATAATCTAATAACGTGTGTATATGAATGATACCATTCTTTCAACAATTTAAGTATGCAGCACTACATTTTTTGGGGAATTGGAAGTAATCAGTGTAGTGCTCCTTTTAATCGGCCTTGTACCAGGTTTGGATCAGTATTCTCACATGCTTTTGGACAGCAACTATTTAAATTCAGTTCTGTTGAGACTACAATGAAGTCACATGCAGCAGACAGTGCTACATGAGATAATGGAACAGTATCCATTCAAAAACAGCTGGGAATACTGATGAAAACTAGGTCACAGTAACATTACAATGAGCACTACTTTTATTATTTCTCATTTAAAAAAATGGAGTAATGCAGAATAACATAAATTGTGAAAAGAAAGGTAGCAGGCATATACATAAGTTATTAGATAAGGGGCAATGTAAAATAGAATAAAAAATGATCGGTCAAAATTGTAACTGCATTCTTGCACTGATGCTTTAATTGTAATGCTGTCTTACTTTTTGGTTACTATTTAATGTGTTACATACATTTTCATATTATACATCCCCACAACAACAACAATCAAAATACCATAAAGTCACCTACTGTACCATGACAATCAACCGCTCACCATAATTTACTATATTTTGAATGTGGCCAGATTATACGGATACCTTGCTACATCATTCAGCATGCGGTATTAGTGAAGAATAATCCCCTGAAAAAATTTTCAGAAAAGTAACAAGTATTTTAGGAGTTGTTAATTTAGTTTATTTTTCACATGACCGAGGATCAGCAAAATGGCAGATGCTGCGTACTTTCGTTATGGGTGAAACTGTGGTGCCGCAATGCATGCTGCAATAAAAGTGTCTTGAAGAGGGCATTTTGGTGCCACAATTTCAAATGAAATGAAAGCATGCGGTGTACAGAAAGTTGTCGACAGCATGACTTACTACATAAAATAAAGTAAGGAGTTAGAACTAAAAAATTTATATTGCAGAATGCAGAATGGGGTGGAGGGAGCATTTGGAGGAGGTGGGGGAATCGGATTTATCATTATGAGCATCAAGAAATACAGGAGTAATAAAATTAACATAAGGAAGAAAACATTAATTGAACATAAATTACATACTTAGTCTGTAATAAAAAAAGTGTTGCTTAAGAAAAAAAGGAAAAGCAGAAGACAGTTGTATATGGGGGAGGGAGATTTTGTTAAATAATAATTGTTTACTGGGCTTGTGGGGGCTAAGGCTGACCACCACCAAGTGTTTTTAACAAGCTGATTATTTCAGCATTCTGAGCCTCAATCCTGTTCAGATGCTACACTGCACCCTCTACTACATTTTTCATGACTTCCACCTCAGACCACAGCACAGCCAGGTCAGCTTGTGTGGCAGGCTGTTCTATGGGTTGCACTAGCGGGAGCTGCAGGAGCCAACACTTCTGCTGCCCTGGCCATTAATCTGCAATGCTGCACAGGTGGATGCTCTCCATCTTCAGCAGCCTCGGCTGCAGGAGTGGCTGGTATCTCCTGCAGCTTTGTTTCCTACTCTGCATGGTGGAGTGCTAAAAGGTGCATTCACTAACCACCCATGCCCAAGTGGCTGCCCTTTCGGCCCCAAATTATGAACACATCACACAACTTACATTTCGCTACCATCGGGTCACCGGGGAAGCAGTTGAAAAATTGCCAGAGGGGAGAGCTGCGGGGAGGATCAGGCACAGGCAGTGGTGGGGGGGGGTGCCAGATAATGCCACCTGCTGTGCTGCATTTGGTGGAGGGGCAATAAGCTGCTGCTGCTGCTGTGGTTCCTGCTGCTGATGATCTTCAGGCTGCTGCACATGGCCCTTTTCAACATTGGGCAATGCCTGTGAAGGAGCATTTGAGCTTGAAATAGTTCAAGTGAAATGGTTGCCCCAGGCCACCGTGCATTCAGGGCCCACACTGCCCATCACTTTGGCCACTAAATCAAAAATAAAACAAACAAAATACTAGTAGAACTACTAGTACTAACACTACACTAACTAAAAATAAGTAACAAAAATAAACAACTTTTTTAACTCAACCAAGTTTTTTAATCAACTCAAACTGCCTGCAAAACTTAAACAACACAATCAAAAAAACTTTAAAGCATAGAAATTTCTCAGTATATAGAGTCTGCTGCAAAAAGCACACTGTCCACCAACACTGCTGACTAAACAGCTCCTTCTACAAGAGCAAGTTTTATTTTATTGTTTAGATTTTATTTCGCTTTTGTCGACGGGTAAGTACTAAACAAATTCTGCCTATTTTTCAGGCATGACCCGGGGAGGGGAATACAGATGAATGCCAACTGACCTTGAACCAGATAATGCTGTTGGTGGTATTTTTAGTGACTGGGGAAATTTGTAATAGGCACTGGGAAAATTCCTTTACTGGACTGCAGGGGGACCCTTTGTCATTTTGGATCTCAGCCAAGATGGTATCTCCTGGAGTTGAGGAGGAGGCCATGGAGGTGCAGGAGTCGGTCTCCTTCCATACCTCATCTGCTGGAGAGACCAGAGAAAATGAATCTAACCAGGATATACTACTAAATGAAAATACACAGAATGCCTCTCAAATACCTGGTCTAGAAGCTAATATACCTGTAGTCCAAGATGTACAGGAGGATTCGGCTTCAACGTCAGCTGACAAGTCCATGGAAAAAGAAATGGATTTAATCTCTCAGACGACAGAGGCGACTCCTGTAATGGTGCAGGTTGAAATGGATAAAATCCATCAACAACTGGAGGCGGAAGAAAAGTTGTATCTCTTCAAGAAAATTACTTTAAGGAAACGGCTCCAGCAGCTGCAGCATGACTGCCAGAGAAAACTTGTCAGTGCTGTACAGCTGCAGGATGACGCACAAACATCAAATGGTTTGCCGCTGGACTGGGCAGAGGCAGTCACGGAGAAAGACAGACGAGGAGAAGCAAGCAACACTAATGCTACTGTGGAAACCGACCAAATGAATACCACTCTGGTAACTATGCCTTCTTCTTCTTCTTTGCTTGTTCACACAGGAGTAATGTCTGAAATTGCTGAAACTTCCCCCACATGGGAAAGCCTACGATGACACAAAAATCTTGTTAAAAATATGACTAACTCCAATGCTTGGTCTATTGGCAATGTCCTGCAAGCTGCAGGCTGGGAAAAAGATGCCTCTACAGGCAAATGGCAATTGGGGAATTCCCTCATCCACATGCCTGTGCCGGAAGAGTTTGAAATACCTGTACAAACCTTCCCTCTCCTAATAATGAAACTGGATTTGAAGGTGCTGACTGAGTTGGCACTTACACAGAACCCAGTACTACACTTCCCCAACATTCAAAATACAGGGGCCCCTACTATCATTGACTACCAACAACATGGGCCTTCAAGGCCACAAGTGTCTGTTCCACTAAATACTCCAAGGAAGACTAATCCTAGACCATATGCATCTTTATTTATAACACCAATCTTGCCTGCCAAAAGGCATAATGCGGTTCACCTCACCTACCTAGGTGGGATGCCTGAACCGCTAGACTGAGTAATTGTGGCACGTTCTCTATTAAAGGTCTCGATGAAATATTTTGCAAATGAGATATACGCCCTGATACATGTTTCGGGCGAAACAACATTTGACTTAAGTGTCAAATCCAACAATGGCTTAGAACGTTTCTGGGCAAAGTATAACTCCTTAAAGAAAACACCTCTATTGACACCTTTTTTAGCAACACCTCTCACTAAGCCTACTCATAAGACTATCATTGTTTTATTTAGAAGTGAGGGTATAAGTGCACATGATTTAACTTACTGGTTAAAACAAAAGTGTACTGTTCTGGGGGACCCTGAGGCATTCTGGATTCAGAAAATATCTGGATGGGTGGAAGGAAAGTGAAAGTGTTGTTGAGAACATCAGACACAGGAGTAGTACACCCTCCAAACTCATTTTTCTTGGGGGAGGGATAGGGGAGTATTGTTTTATCTGGGACAACTGAAGTCATGCTACTGGTGTGGTTCAGTAGTACCCCTGAGTAGTGTTAGTGACAAGGTAAAGTGTACTGCATGTGAGGAAATGGAACATTATGGAGAGAAGTGGGACTGCTTAAATGAGGGGAAATGTAACCTTTGTGATGAAGTGGGACACACATTTCAGAATTGTATATGGGCAGCCCACAACCATCCTAAACATACTAATGGCTTGGAACAAAGGGTTTATATTGCACTTGCACAAAAATCTAAAATGAACCAACAACCCAGGACTACACGCACTTTGATAACCACTGACCCTCCCCCATCAGACAGAAGTCATAGTACCTCCCCAGGTTACTACTTCTAAGACAAGGGACATTGCTCTCCCATACTCAAGTGACGAACAGCCCCCCAGTGTAGCCATGACTGAGATGGAGGTCTTGAGGTACAAGAAATTGAAAAAAATCTCTCCCCCCTCCTCCGAATCCAGGACTGGAGAGGGAAAGACAGATAACCAGACAGGTATCTAGATTAAGTAACCCTGCCCCCAAGGTGTTAAAACAAGACAATACTCTCCTTTCCAACAAATATGACATTTTGGCAGAGCAGTCAGACTCATAGGAAGATTCTGACTCCTCCTCAATGGTTTCCTCTGTACCTGAAGCTACTACTGACATGGAAATGTCTGGAACTGCAGTAAAGAGGAAAGCAAAACTTAAACACAAAAATAAAGAAAAGACCTACGGGAAGGGGAGGAAAAAATGAACCTGGATCTGTACTGGTTTTGAATGTATTCTGACATTTCTTTTTATACCATAAAAGTAAATAGTGTGAAAAACTTGAATAAAAGACTGTTGGTATTTTCCTTTCTAAAATACCTGCAGATAGATATTTTATTTCTCCAGGATGCTTATTTCCATACCTTGCAGGAAATACATAAAGCACAAATAGAGTGGCACATGGGCCCATCCTATTGGTGCATATGGCCTGAAACATGCTCAGGGGTAGGAATTTTTTTATTAAAATTGTATGACCTCATACCTGGTAGGGTACTAATTTTGGACGCACAAATACAAACTACTAGGTACAGGCTAATTAATGTATATGCTCCGAGGCATTTTTTTGTACATTACAACTAGTTTAACTGATTTAGCCCAGATGGGAGTTTTATTTTTATTTATTTTTTCTAAAGATGGAGCTTATACTGAACCGACTCAGACCCAAAGCGTACTACAGTGCCAAATTCCATTCAGTGTAAGCTCTGTCTTTAGAAAAAATACATGAACTAAAACTCCCGTCTGGGCTAAATCAGTTAAACTAGTTGTAATGTACAAAAAAATGCCTCGGAACAGATTACCATTTGATTAACTGCTGAAAGCTTGTTGTTAAAAAACAAAATGAGCAACTCTATCTCCAGCATTTATAGTCCTGCAAAGTAAGTCCAGCAATGCCCTTAAAAGTCAAATGTCTCCACTCCCATTCTCAGTCAGCACCCTGCACCCACGGCTGGTACATCTGCTGCTGCATTTATCTTTGTTGTACAACACTGCTAAGAATACAGTAATAAAAATAAGAACATGGCCACCGTTGTTATCCAATTTTTATTGCTGGAACATCACTAATAACTTAAGTCAGGTACAGGTTGATGTGTCATGCAAGAAAGTTAATATTAAAACTTAATTTTTTTCAATAGCTGAAATATAAATGTATACCAGGTCTCATCTGGAATCGAGCATCACTGCTCAGTATGCCTTCCTGGTAAATCTAAGTAAATAAATATCAGACTGTACCTAGCATAAGGCACAAGCTTGTTTATTCTAAAAAACTTTTAGTGCTGGAATGAAAACACTGACGTTACTCCCGTAAGCATCTTGGCAGCTATTGTTGCCGAATTATGTTTTGAACTGCTAGTTGTACAAGTCTGAATTACAGTAATATACAATACTCTGGCCAATCCTAACTGGTTTCACAACATTTTTATTTGCCTATCTCAAATAAAGCAGCCTCACTAGTCTGTGTCAGATATTTGCTGTCTACATTTTTCATCTGAGTCCAGGGAGGCAGTGTAGTTCAGTGGTTAGAGCACAGATCTATGACGCAGATGGTCACATGTTCAAATCCCACTAGAGATATTTAATTCTTACATGAACCTGAGCAAGTCACAGAGACTCACTGCACATTAGTCCACTCAATTATAAAACAGAGTTAAAGTAGGACCCTCCTGAAAATGTGATGTGGCTTTTATCTGTTTATCAACAGTCTGACAAATAGGATACATTCTATGAGATGCAAGTCTCATTAAACAGAATGCCCATAAGGTTAAAGAGGTGATCTAGGATAAGGCAACTCAAATTCATCACTAAAAAATGCAAAGTTATGCACATTGACAACAAAACCCCTGAAAAGGAATATTGGGTGGGGAGTGTTCTGGGTGGTTCAGACCTTAGAAGAAAGAAACCTTGGAGTTACCATCAGTGACAGCAGCAAATCTACTGATGCAACAAAGCAATGGGGAATGCTAGCAGGATGCAACAGTGCTTAGGAAGAGGATTTTCCAGTAGAAGGAGTTGGGTGATATTGTCACTGTACAGATACCTGGTGAGGCCTTACCTAGAATATTGTGGGCAATTCTGGAATTTGTTTATGTTTTGAGACTGGTGAGTATTAAACTGAACATATCTGCAGCTTCTTAAGGAACCTGAGGCTCCCAGACCCCTTTATGATCTCAGACTGGTGAACATTAAACTGAACACCTGCAACTTCTCACGTGACCCAAGGCTCCCTGCCTGTCTATCTTTTCAGACCATTGCATTTTTTTTTTTTTTTTTTTTTTTAGAAATTATCTGCTGGACTTGGCTGCACCTCCTGCCTAACAACATGCCTGAGATCTGCAATGACATCACCATTAATACACTCCCTGTCATTGCTTACTCCTTGGAATTTTTTTTTTAGAAACATGTTGAGGTATATGCATTTTTGACATGAAATGGCAATAAAAGGGAGTTTCATCACTTTGCACCACTGCCAGTTTCACCTAGTGTTTGCCAGTGATTAGATTTACTGTGAATGTTTAACTGAATTTGAGTGTTAGATTATATTTGGACTGGAAAGAATTGCTATTCATAAGCCCAGGCATTTACATCAGTTCTGCTCCTCAATTACAAGTTACAGATACAATAAAAATACATATCATAAAACACATTAAAATGAAAAGCGATGCCAAGGAGCATATGAAGTACATTTACATATAAGTTGTGTCCTTTCACAAATGGCGGTTTTTAACTGAGCAGGAGGATACACTGACAGGCATTTTATATTGTGACATCTCTAGGGATAGGAACATGAGCCATGTTTGTATAGTGTATTGTTTTTAAAGCAATGTTCGGTTTCATTTTGTTACAGAAACTGCGTCTCATTACAATTATATGGGGAAAGAGCCCAGATCATGTCAAACAATATGCATAAAACATAGACACATAGAAGCTGATGGCAGAAAACTGCTTTGCAACCCATTCAGTCTGACCAGTCCAATAAATAGCGTATTATGTAGTTGGGCACCCATTGAAATTTGGCTTCTCAAAAGGACTGATTATATCATCTCAATTCCATTTTATTGGTTCGGGAATCAGAACACCTCAAGGGAAGAGAGACAGTTATTTATTTATGTGTTTGCCACTAACAGACAAGGTCCTTGCATTTGCTACTTGGCTTTAAGTTAATACAGTATGTCGACCACAGTCCGTGTGGAGGATCTCCATAATATTATGCTAAAACGATTTATTGGCACCATTGTCTCTCTTGGTATACTTTTGTGATGATTCTCCACTTTTGGAGTCCATGGTCTGAAATACTCCAAAGTATTTGTATTATGTGCACCCAGTTCAATTTGGTACAGATCCATCTTCTCCTTCATCTCTGGTGATTGTATGTTATACTCTGTCACTGTGCTTGAGAAGGAGAAAAAGCATTGTTTCAAGTCTTCAGTTTGCTGCTTGCAACTAACATGAATATTATCAAAGGGTGTGTAATCTTAAGGTACATATCTCCATCATATGATATTATGTATTTTATATACTGTTTATACAATATTAACTTTCTCCATGACACATCCAACCTGTGCCTGACTTAAGTTATTAGTCATGTCCAGCAATAAAAAAAGAAATAGTCACTGTACCAGTTCGGAGTTTTCTTATTATCATAGAGGTCCCATTTCTTCTCTTGCTGGATCAATTGCCTACTCTGTTTTTGCAGGTATTTCTTAATGGTAATTGCCGTCACTCTCTCACTGTGCTGATTTGCCTATTGGAACATGGCCACCATACCTCTCAACTGTCGCACATTATGAGGTACGTCACTCATTTTATCCCACAGCAATCCTCTGTCCTACATTGAGAAGGTGACATTCCACAATGACCACTATGACTTTTAAGCAGAAATATGTAATAATATAAGATGCTAGGTTATCAGTAAACATTATTAACATTAGTGCACTTATTTCCACAGTATTCTGAGCTTGCAATGCCATGTTTGATGATGTGTCACACATTTTGCCTCTTGTCACACATCTCGTCGCACATTTGGGTGATAAAAGGTTGAGAGGTATGATGGCCACCATTGTTATCCAATTTTTTATTGCTGGAACATCACTAATAACTTAAGTCAGGCACAGGTTGGATGTGTCATGCAGAAAGTTAATATTAAAACTTAATTTTTTCTCAAAAGCTGAAGTGATTACTAGCTTTGCAAAATATGCCGATAGAACAGAACCCACAGGTATATCTATAAGTAAATGCATGCATACATGTGTGTATATATCAATACTTAGGCTGGTCAGGGTAATGTTTTGTCCCAGATTTAACTTCCTTTGAGTTACTACTGCCTCCCATTTACTATTAAATCGATCCATTTGGAGCAGTGGTTTTTAGAAACCTACTTCTGGTTCACTGGCGGCAACGTGGGGGGCAATCAACAATGTGGTCTCTCCACTTTTTATTAGAGCTGCAGGGCTGCGGGGGGTAGCCCTGCAGTGCTTTAATGAGCACCCCAGCCCACCCCCAAACCAGCTCCCACATCCATCCCTGAGCCAGTTCCTATGTCCACCCCTGAACTGGCTTCCATATCCACCCCCAAATTGGTTACCACATTCACCCCCAAACCATCTCCCATGTCCATCCCTGAACCAGCTCCCATGTCCACCCCTGAGCTGGCTCCCACACCCACCACCAAACTGGCTTCCATGTCCACCCCTGTCACTGGCTCCCACATCTACCATGAAACCTGCTCCCATGTCCACCCCCAAACCAGCTCCCACATCCTCTCCCAAACCTGGCTAGCCAGCACTGAAGCAAGCCAGCCAGCTGGTAGTCCTTTGATAAATCTTTAATGAAAATTTTTGTAACAAAAAGTGAAGTTTGTAATCCTTGTGTAGCCTAACTATACATGAGCACATTATGGTGCTTAGTTCAAGAAGGTAAATATGTGTAGCTGTTAGCCTAGAGTCCCAGATTTGACTTTGAATCTCACCACCGCCACTTATTGTTGACATTGAGTGAGTCATTCAAATCTCTGTACAAACATTGAAACTGATGGCAGATAAAGGACTGCTTGACCCACCTAGTCTGCCTATTTTCTCTACCTACTGTAATACCACAGAAGCTCCTTGATCTCCAGTTTTATCACACACACACACACACTTTAATGCTCTGTTTTTCACCCCATTAGCTTTTTTAACCTCCCTCCATCTCACTGAACCTCTCAGTGTTTATTCTTCCTCAGGTCTCACTTAAAGAACCCTGACACAATTGGGATAACTTTGAAATGTAAGATTTATATGTTCTGCCTTTATCCCCCTTTTCCATTATTACTGAAGACAGTTTCATGAAAACAGGATCACTGTCCTCTAGACTTCATCTACTCTTGGCAATTTGAGTGCACCTGACATCATAATCCCAGTTTATGACATCATAATTATCGCTACAGCAACAGACTGTGATGTCACAAACAGAACTGTGATGTCAGGTGTAGGCAAGGAGCCACAGCTGATAGGGCATAAATCCTGTTACCATGCAAATGTTGTTAGTAATGAAGAAATAAAGGTGAGAATTACAGAAAGAGACATGAAATATAAAATGGATTATGTTTAAATATTACATTTTTTCTAAAGTTGTCTCATGGGGTCAGGGCCTCTTTAACCTCAATTTGTTCCGAATGACTACCGCATCAGTTTGTGGCTTGTAAAGTGCTTTGGGATACAATGTGTATGAAATTGCCTATATAAAACCCAACTCCTTTCCTTTCAGCATGTACTGTAAGTATGACATAGTTGTTAGCAGACGTAGCTCTGGATCAAAAGGTCATGTGTTCTAGTCCCCTACTGGGACTTTGGCTCATACCTTAAATGCTCGCACCTAGATGCAATATTAGGGAGATGCTGAAATATTGGGGTGTATCAACCTTTGGAAGAGATGTTGACTGAGGTCCATTCTGCTCATCCCAACTGCTGTCCCAGTAGGTGTCCAGGTGGTGTTGTAGACTACCAGTCCATGGTACAGTCCCTGAGGATGCCCTAGTCCTGGATTAGACAGGGAGGTTCTTGTATGGCATCCCACCATTCCCACCCATTCAAACAGTGCTCGTAATGCTCAGAGAGAGCCAGCCACAATGCTCCTGATAATCCTGGAATGGATCAGGCAGACATGGTACTCAGTGCTTCTGATCTTGTCCAGCAGGATTCTAATCAGCCTACCAATGAAGTACAACATATAGACTCTATCTTGTCACCAATCCCCCAGTGTCATGATCAGGGCACTGCTGATTTTATTTTTAAATTATAGCTATCCTCCCCACACAACCCACCCTCTCTACCCCCAACCCCCAACACATGCAGCCCTTTTGGCTCTGGCCAGAATTTGTTTTGTATATCAGCGCAGTTGTTCCTCTGCTTAGGTGCCTGGAAACAAGCATATTGAGTCTATTCTTCCAGGCTCAACAGGTTCTCTAAAAGTGCTAATAAAGACAGTTATGGTCCCAACTTATATTAGGGACACTTTCTGCAGATTGAAACAATGGCAAGTAACAGCTCCATATCTGATAACCACCATCAGGAAAAAATTGTATCAACACCGCTGAGTTGACATGTAAGGTGGACAGAATTTTTAATACCTGCCCAGATGTGTATACCTTATCCTTACTATATTTCTGCAAAATTCTAGAATCACTCCCATATGTGGGATGTGCACTGGCTGACATGCCATGGAAAACTAAATGTTAAAGCCAACCATAAGCATAAATAGCTAGCAGAAAGATACTGTAGTAGGCCCAACTGCATTCAACAATTAGAAACACAGGATCATTTATTTTAACCTGTTCCTTTATCACCAATTTCTGGAATTATTTAGCATTGCAATGGTCTGAAAATATGTTTCAAATGGTATCCTGTCATATTGTGATATATGGACATTTTACAGGAAACTGAACTAAATGGCATAAAAATACTCTTGGTTTGATTTTTTGTTGTCATCAAATGGCATATCTGGATGGCTAGATGCATGATCACTTTACAACAGCAGGATGAGTCATACCCAGAACTCCTAAGGAAAATCACAAAGGACCTGCAAAAAGTATACTATAAGGCTTGTTCTCTTCTTCCCCAACACAAACTATTGGAATTATGGAAACACCTTCCGTGGATAACAGACTCTGATTCAGCTGTGACTTGATTTATGTTTTTGATTAATTGACCTTTCCTTTATTAATGAGACTTCTAGGGTTATGAGTTTTCATTTTTGTTTTATATATATTTTGCTTTTAATAAAATTTCCTACTCTTTTCAAGAAGTGCCATGGTGTCTTTAACATCCACCCAATGGGACCTCAGTTTAACATCTCATCCAAAGACAGTACCTCAGTGTCAGTATAGAGATTTAACCCAAGTGTCTGGTGTGGGGAAAGAACCCACAGTCTCCAGATTTCCCAGCCTCAGAGACAAGTGTGCTACCTGCTGAGCCACTGACACTGTTAAACTAGTTCACTTACTTCCTGCCTAATTAACTGCCTGCCTGCATCATGTGATCTGCAGACAGTCAGACATGTGATCTGTGGGCTGTTTCTTACCAACTTCACCTTTTCAAACTGTAACTCAAAGTGAACTCGAAGTGAACAATGTAAAGTCTATTAAAGGTGAATTTCGACCTTTTAATGGGAAGTTCATGTAGTGCTACACAAATTAGAAGTTAGGCATGTCGAGTTAACTTTTCAGGTGAATTTAAACTTCACTGCATCTCTACTCGTATGGCGTCAGGAATAAGATCAGTCTGTTTTGCTGATGATACCAAACTGGGGGTGGTGGTGGACAATGTAACAGGCTGGCAGGGGCTGCAGGATGACCTGATCAAACTGGTGGAGTGGTCATAAGCATGGCAGTTGGGGTTCAATGTGAAATAGTGCAAAGTACTGCACTTTGAAGCAAAGAACCCAGGGAGGGGTTATCAGCTTGGAGGGGTGCAGCTAGGTTCCACTGAGGAAGATAAGGATCTAGGAGTGGCTGTAACAGGGAAGAACAATACAGAGCAGTGTAGGAGGGCAGCAGAGAAAGCCAACAGAATGCTGGGTTGTATCACGAGAGGGATCTTCTCCTCCAGGAGCAGGGAGGTGATTCGGCCTCTCTACAGGGCACTGGTCAGGCAGCACCTGGAGTACTGTGTGCAATTCTGGTGCCCATATCTGAAAAGGATGTGAAATTACAGGAAGGGGTACTATACATGGGAACAGGGATGATCCAGGCATTGGAGGACAGACCATATGAGGAGAGGCTGAGAGAGCTGAACATGTACTCCTTGGAGGAGAGAAGTGACCAGGGGGATACGACTGAGACCTTAAAGTACATAAAGGGGATAAACAAGGCAGGCACTGAAGGGATACTCAGGCTGAGGAGGGGGAGGGACATGAGAGGGCACAGCCTTAGATCGAGGGGGAAGATTTAGAATGGAAATGAGGAGACTCTTTTTCATGGAGAGGGTCATGGCAGAAAGGAATGCTCTACCAATGGAGCTGGTAGCCTGTAAGACATTTGATAGTTTCAAAAAGGGATAGGACAAGGTGAGAGTGGGGGTAATTGGGAAGGGGAGGGGTGGAGCAGCTGCAAGGTGAGGGTGCTAGCTGCACACTTGAGCAGACTTGATAGACCAGTTGGCCTATTTCTGCTTGAAAATTCATATGTTCATAAGGAGAAAGATCTTATAGACAGTTACTGCAAGGCTATACGTATCTTTTTTCCCTTGGAACTCAGGTGTTTTACCCGAACTAGGACTTCTTCTATTCAAAGAAGCACAGGCCCCACATCTTTCTGGCACTGGTAAGCCACCCTATCTTTTGCTCTTATTTTTCCTTTTCCCTGGTCAGGCCATGCCTTTAATCTGCATGGAGAAGCGAGCAGCTTCTGCCACCTGGACAATGGACCCAAACACCAAGCCCTTAAGGGATTCCAGGAATTTCTTTTCCTCTGACCAGTCTCCAGTTGACCCTGGGAGCTTTGATTCACCTGTAAACACTTCCCTTTGTGCAGCCCTACTTATCTCTTTCCTACCGTGGAACTGTAGCCTTATGGTCCTAAAGGCCTGCTCAGAAATTGAGGCCCCGGGGCCTGCCTCAGACATGGGTATGACAGACCAACAGTGTACCCAGGCCACAGCCAACTGCCCACTGCCACCTTGAGCTGCCACCCACATGAAGGATCCAGGGCTCTGCCACAACCCAGGCCCTCCAATCAGCTCAAGTCCTCCGCTGGTACCCTTGGCATCCTGTTCCCGAAGTGCCCCTCCTATATGGTAAACTGGATGATTCCTGAGCCTTAGCTGTGTCCCACCATCCAACTCCTGAGCTTTATAAGCATCCAGCCAGGGCAACCCTCCAAGGCCTGTCTAAAGACCTTCAGCCCGCCTGACCCTTAATTAATTCAGTGTTCCAGGACCTGCCCCTCCAAGCATGCCCCTTACTGGGTGGAAGCTCTCCTTTGCACCCTAAACAACCTGAGCCACCATGCCACACTGGCTGATGGGAAGAGACTACTGCCACTGGCCCCTCTCCTGTGGGAGCCCTGCCATGACTCCCACAGCCCTGGCAGTATAGGCAGACATCTGCATGGAATCACTAAGGTTCCTCCTTAAGGCCATACCTTCTTCCTCCTATCCAGCCTCACTCCAAACTCGCCCCAGGAAACCCCAGCTCCCAAACAATGCTGACAGACTATCTGGCCATCCTTCCTTGGAGCACCCATTCCCTTTCCGATGCCACATCACTGCCCCATCGACTCCGACTACTCACTTGATAGGGACCCCCTTAACAGGCCCAAACCTAGACCACAGAGCTCCTGCCTTGCCTGCCTCTCCTTCTACTACCAAAACCAAACAGCCCCTAAACTTCCTGTTCCTTCCCTATTTATATCCTAAACCCCACTCTCTGCTGCCACCACATGGCAACCAACAGGAATTGCGCCACCAGAGCACTAATAGCTCCCTAAGCTCTGGAGGTATTGTGCAGGATGGGGTCCCTAAAGGAAGCATAAGTCTCTCAAAAGAGAAGAGGCTTACACAACAGTCAGGTAGCATCATCCAAGCAATACACAATCAGGTAGGAGGTAAAAGTATGCCGGAGTGCGATATAAAAACAGTAAAACCAACAACCTATAATTCGGTAGGTGGCACTAGCACATAGGATACATAGAGAATCATAGAGCAGGTAGATGGAATAGAGTAAGCCAAGGAATCTTGGCTTCATAGGGGTATTTATGGATAAATGGCAAAGAGGGACACAGTAGGTGGGCACAATGCAAAACTTATTTATTTATTTAGTTTTGGTAACCGGGTAACCCCAATGGGAACCAAGTCCATTTTCTGGATTGACCCTGAGTAGACAACAATGGATGTTTACAGATATTTCTGCCACAGAGTATATGTACAACAGCAGAAAACATTCCACAGAAGAACAGTTCACACATACAATGAATTTATTGAGCTGATGTATAGCATGTTAGAAAATGGGCAAGTGAAGTACTGTATTCTGATTGGCTGTTGCCATTCCATGGACATATGTTTTTTACCCAAAAAATCATCCCTATATGGAATTCCCTCCCTAGAAACATTGTGGAAGATAATAGTTTTGATACTTTTAAATTAAAATTAGATAAACACCTTATGAAAAATTTGCATTGGGATTATTGACCCGTATCACGGCAGAAGTGTTTTATGGGCTTCTTGCCTCTGCATTTCTTACCTTCTTAGTATGAATCCTTCCTAGTATGTTTATGTGCCAGTACTGCCCTGTAAAGAAAAAGGTCCAGCCATGTGATTGAGAATTTGGAGGAATCACATATAGAATTAATGAGCCACTTCACTCCTTCCTGATGTCTATCACAAACATGACTGCCACCTTTACTCTTACATAACAACATTCAACTAGACCCTAAGAATAAAACTCCCTTAAATAAAAAAAGAAAGACTTGAATGTTCTTTCTACTTATGACTCCTTCCTTACGCACAAAAATCAAGCACTATTCAGAGTTATTTCTGGTGTTTTTAGATAACAATGAAAAATTTATGTATTTTTATTTATTTATTTGAGGCCCTGCAATTGGTAACTAGCAGCTCAGTACTGTCCACTATTGATTATGGGCTGGTAATCTACAGAGCTGGCACTGACACTGCCCTGAAGAGGATAAAAGTGCTCTTAAACAAGGCCTGCAGGCTGGTCCTTAGGGCAGACTACCTGATACACACATGCAGACTCTACACTGATACTGGGTGGCTCCCACTTCATCTTAGGGCTAGATACCAGGCTCACCTGCTAGGTAAAAGGCCCTCCTAGGACTCACCTCTGAATCCATGGCAAACCTCTTCCAAGGTGCCCAATCCTCAAAAATGAGAAGCTCAGGCAAGGATGCACTCCATGTCCCTTTTAAGCTCACTACTTTTGCCCAGAAATCCCTATCCTACTGAGGACCTCAGTGGCTAAATGACCTCTCTGCCTCCCTCATTGACACCTGAAAGCTGGGCTCCTTTAAAAGAGAACTCCATATTCTCCTATCCCAAGCAAATAACTGTGATTGCCCCACCTAGCCACGGTTGGCTCCTGCTCATCCACACAGATGATCCCCTCCAAAGCTAGCACATAGATCCCCACCCCACCACCTACTACCTGGCTCATCGCTGTGCCGTCAGCTACCCTTCCTCCTGACAAAGCCATCTCTGGCTTCCACCACCCCATTACTGAGTCAGCCACCAGTGCCCCTGATGAATCTTTCCTTCTGCTACTCCTAAGTCAACCCACCTAGTAATAAAAAGTACACTACCTGATCCACATCTATCTGGAATGTTAAAAATAGGTGTAGAATATGGACCACCATTGTAGACAATGCAAATGAATTCTGATTTTTAAAAATCATTAGATAAGTTAAAAATGGAAGACAGAACAGTGATAATGGAAGACTTTAATTTCACATGGACAAATTGGACAGAAGTGGAGGAGACAACCCTGTTAATAAAATAATGAGTTTAAGTTTGGACAATGTGTAAAACAAGGAACAAGGGGGAACAGGTTACTCAGTTTAATATTAAGCAATCTGGAACATGAAATAGAAGACTGTACAGTTAGAGAACTCCTTGCTGGAAGTGGCCATAACATGGCATTATGTAGTATCACAAGCCACAAGCACAGATTTACAGGGAGTACTACAATTGAAAGTTATAACAAAGCCAACTTTGCTGCAGTGAGGCAAGAATTAAGAAACTGGGACTGAAAAGATATATTTGCAGGGAAAAATCTGAATGAAAAATAGGACATGATGGAAAATAAGTTAAGGGAATTGGTAAACATGCATGTACCAGAAAAAGCAAAATATGATAAAAAGGGGAAAATTCCCAATTGGTTTAACAAAAAAATTAAGAAGCTAATAGGGAAGAAAAAAAGGCACACAGAGTGGCAAAAAGGAATAATACTGAGACATTATGGAAATCATATAATATATTGGTAAAGGAATATAACAGATCAACAAGAAAGGCTAAAAGGGCTTATGAGCTAAATTTAACAACCAGAGTAAAGATAACTACACATCCTTCTATACCTATATAAATGAAAAGGAGGTAAGTAAAGATGTAGAACTCTTAGTGGATGATGGTAAGATTGTGGCATCAGAAGGTGATATGGTTGTGATATTTAATAAATTATTTTACAGCTTCTTTTGTGAAAAAGAAAACAGTGATATAAGTGGTGATTAAATCATTTATTTCCCTAGAATCTGGATTAAGGAGGATTAACATCATCAACAAGGAGTAAACCCTAATAAGGCATTGGGTCCTGTAGAAATCCATTCGAGACTGGTTCAGGAAGTGGATGAGGAAATAGCTGGCCCCATTACTAACAGATTTCAGCATTCTCTTGACACAGGGGAAGTGGTTAACAGATGGAGAGAGGCAAATGTGATACCATTATGTAAAAAGGGAGAAAAAAGCCAATCATCTGAATTACAGACCAGTTAGTTTAACCTCAGCGTTGGGCATAGTTCTCAAAACTATAATCGAAAAAGAAATAGAAAATGATGTCAAGGAAATTAACACAATAGATCAAACTCAGCATAGTTTTACAATGGGAAGATATTGTCAGACAAATTTAATAGTCGTTTTTGAAAACATATATAAGGCATTGGACAAAGGATTCCTTGTGGATATTACTTTCCTGGACCACTGCACGGCCTTTGATAAAGGGACACATTTAGAGTTGTAAATGATTGTTCCTCATTATGTTTGTAACTTACCCATGCTATACTCTGTGTAGTGATATTCCTAACTATAATAATAAATAATAATAATAATAATAATTAATAATAATAAATAATAAATATTTAATTGAGCGCCTTTCAAATTATCAAGGAGCTTCACAACAGTCTCAAATAATTCATAAAAACACAATTAAAATCACAATATAACAGAAATGCTTTAGACCATAAAAACATTTTCAGTGCCTGCTTAAAGCTCCCACAGTCCTGCACTCCTGAAACTGACAGGGTAGAGAATTCCAGATGGTTGGGGCGGCAAACATAAAAGCGCGAGCCCCAGAAGAATTCAAGGTAACCCTCGGAATCTCCAGCAACCCCTCGTCAGCCAAGCAGAGCTGACATACAGGGGTATAGGGAATCAGAAGCTCTTTCAAGTAGTCAGGACCAAGTCCGTGTAGGGCTTTGTAGGTTAACAAACCTACCTTAAAGGTGATCCGCCACTGAATTGGCTGCCAGTGCAGACCGCGCAAGACTGGGGTGATATGAGATCTCCTAGATACCTCAGTCAGTAAACGAGCAGCAGTGTTTTGCACTAGTTGCAAGTGGCGGATATCAACCCCAGGAAGCCCTAAGTAAAGGGAGTTGCAATAGTCAAGGTGCGAGTTCACAAAGGCATGAACCAGTACAGGCAGATCACTGAATGGAACAAGGTGCTTGATCCTGGCAATGTTCCTAAGATGATAAAAGGCTGACTTCATAACTGCTGACACCTGATGACAGAGGGTCAGCCTGTCATCAAGCGCCACTCCCAGGTCACACATCCGTTTAGAAGTAAGGAGCTGAGCTCCCCCCAAGAATATAACGGAGGGCAAATCAGTCCTCAACCCCTCTATCCTACATCCCAGGTTCACCACCAGAACCTCTGTTTCACCTGCGTTCAACTTTAACCCGCTCAAATTAATCCAGTCTTGGATTTCAGCAAGACAGCTGTTAAATACAGAGAGAACACTAACCTGGTTGGGGGCCAAAGACAGGTAGAACTGGGTATCATCAGCATAGCAGTGAAACCTCATCCCATACCATCTTACAATGTCTCCAAGGGACAGCATATATACTGCAAACAACATGGGGACAGCACCAAGCCCTGGGGAACCCCACAAAGCAGAGAGAAGGACTCAGAAGATTACATTTCCAAGATGACTCTCTGAGTTCTACCAGAAAGGAAAGATGAAAACCATCTGAGCACTGTACCAGTCAGTCCACAGATGGACCCCAGGCACTCAAGCAGTACCCCATGGTCCACAGTGTCAAAAACTGAAGAGAGATCAAGGAGTTCCAAGGTGGAGTGGTTTCTCTGATCTCTCGCCATCAGGAGATTATTGAGCACCTGAATCAGAGCAGTCTCAGTACTATGCCTCTTACGAAAACCAGATTGGAGAGGTTCATATAATATATGGATGGTCAAATGGTTCTCCAGTTGAGTCGCCATAACTTTCTCGATAACCTTTCCCACAAAAGGCAGGTTCAAGATAGGTCTGTAGTTTGCTAAGATATCCTGGTCCAATGAAGCTTTCTTCAGAAGGGGTGTCACCACTGCCTCCTTCAGGGAGCTTGGAAACTCTCCCGATTCCATGGAGCACTGGATGATCTGAGCCAAGACCAGGCCAATGATATCACTGCAACCCAAAATTAGGGAAGTAGGGTCCGGATCTAAACTACAGCACATAGGGTGCATCCCCTGGACAATGCTCATAATATTGATGAATTCCAGCAAGTCAAAGGTACTCCAGGAAACAAGAGGCACAGTGACTGAGCACTGACCAACAGCATCCCCCATAGAATGGGTCTGATGGATCTCTGACCTGATGTCGGCCACCTTATTCACAAAGAATTGAGCAATCTCATCACACTCAGTTTCTGAAAAAACTCGACGGAGCTGCAAACAGGCTGGGTTGCACAGCCTGTCCACAGTTCGGAAGACTTGGGCTGGTTGATTCTGAGCAACAGCCATCTCCCTGGACAGGAATTCTGCCTTCTTATGGGAGATCACTGATTGGTAGAGCTTATAATGCTCCAACAAGATAAGATGGTTGGCATCCAAGGCAGATTTCCACCAGCGACGTTCTAACCTACGTCCCAGCCTCCGCAGCTCCCTCAAAGACCCATCAAACCAAAGGCCCAAGGGCAAAGTGGAAGGGATGAACATGGACTGGGTCAGTCAGGTCAAGAGCTGAGGAAATGGCCTTATTATAGGCCTGAACCAACAGCTTTGGGCCTGAGCAGACGTCAACAAACTCCAAGAGGTCAATCACCACTGCCAGGTCTTCAGGGACAACATCCCACAAAGGGCAGAAACTGACCATCTCCACAGGAGCAGACCTACATGGGGGGCAAAAAAATTGAACCTCACAGTGTAATGATCAGATCAACCGACAGGTTCCACCCTCAAGTCGGAGGCCTCCATCCCCAGGAGGAAGACCAAATCCAAAGAGTGACCACCATTATGGGTAGCTGAGGAAATGACCTGTGTGAAGCCCAGTGATGTCATCAGCTGGAGGAAGTGTTGTCCAAAAAGCGAGGATTCATCGTCGACCCAGGTATTGAAATCGCCCAGAACCATCAGTCTGGTGACCCAATGCCATGTCAGCAGCGAAGTCAGCTACTTCCTGCAGGAATAGCTTTTCATCCCTGGGTGGACAGTAGATGAGACCCATCCTGCACACCACACAAGCTACCATGGTACACTCAAAGGATTTGGCCTCCTTTACTGGTACACTCGTGAGGCCCCATTAGGCCTTGAAACAGACCGCTACCCCTCCTCCCCACGATCCAATCTCAGGCGGTGTATCACCAAGTATTCAGGCAGGATAGCTGCCTCCAAAATTGAGCAGCACTTCCATCCAACCAGGTCTCGGGATGCAAACCAGATCCGCTGTTCCAACAAAATCTGCAATAAGTGCAGTTTTGTTTATATGATCTGGCATTGCATAACAAGGCCTGAGTTGGACGATGTTCGTGAGCGTCCTGCTACTTGCCCACCCAAAGGGGTGGTGCCCTTGAGTATGGGGACTAGACATGAACCACCATGTTCCAGACACCATTTTGCCCCAGGGCGTCTTCTAGACCTAACTACCCCTATGTGAGAGGTCCACACATTCGAACTCCAATGCCCACGTCCCCCTGCCCACCTACCCCTACCCCCCCCTTGAGCAATCCCCAGAGCATGACAGCACTGGTAAATAAAAGCAGGCAGGGGGGAGTCAGCAGGTGGAGGGCGCGGAGAGTGGAGGACGAATAGTACAGGGCTGGGGAAGCAAACAGGTACATTCTACAAATATCACTAAACTGTGGCTAAGGAGCAACTCTAAGTAATCCTAAATTCTAAATAACAGGATCCTAAAATAGTTGCAGTTTAGAGTGAAAAAGTAAAATAGGATAAAACCCCCAAAGTAACCATTAACAAAAACAAAATATCAAAAACAAACCACAATACCCCAAGTTCCCACAAACCCAACAGAACCAAATAAAATAATCAAAACAATACACAAACAAAAAAGTCCCTGGGCACCAGCCACTCTCACTAGCAGGTGCCCAAAGAACTATTTGGCACTCTCACTACCAAAAAAGTCATATAACAAAAAGAAAAGAAATTATAAAACCCAAAGTATCCATAGCTTATCTGAATGATAACAGTAATGATAAATCTAAATATTCAATGGGCAACTCTCACTACTATTGCATGGAGATCATGTAATGGTACTCTCACTACCATAAAACAGTTCTATAATCAAAGAAAAATAATAAAAATAAAAGAACAAAAAAGTCCAAAATTTCAGCACAGAATCCAATGAAAGTGTCACCAATTAAAGTCTGAAAATCCCCAGCCTGGCACTCTCACTGCCAAGACTTCAGGGAAGCAGAGGTACTCTCACTACCAAAATGGTTTGATGGTAAAAAGCAAACACACAAGCCAAAGTTTTAGTACATGACTCAGATAGATACAGTCTCAAAAAACACTCTCGCTGTTCATCTGACCAGCTGAATCCAAAAAGAGAGTTCCTGGAATCCTGTTTGGGACCAATTCATTCCACAGCTGAAAGCCCACAGTGGTTCCCCACCAGACTACAACAACTACTTAAGAACCCCCACAGGGCCCAATTAAGTAGGTCCCTGGGGATCCTGAGGGGAAACGGCTACCAACCACTGGTCCCCCAGTGGAGAGAGCCCAACCCCTGTGCTGATGCATCCCAAGAAAGGGGACCAATTAGATAGGATAGTTGAACAGCTGAGCATTAAACACTTATAGTCCCCAAAACCAACATTTGCTTCTACAAGGTCCAAAAGTCAGAGGTTACAGTCCCCAAAACCAGTAGTTGCATCTACAGATCCCAGAAGTCAGGGGTTAAATGATCAACTTGCAGAAACCAGGCTTTCACCAAAATAAACAGCCCTTCCAAATATGTTTTTTCATGAAGGTTGTAAGTGAGGCAGAACCAGGATGAATTGTAGACCCCCAACCAACAGTACTCACACCACAGAGATTTTGCACAAAACTGAAAAGCGGGGCAAACCCAAAATCGATTATGCACCCCCAATCAGCAGTGCTCACACCTTGAAGTAACGAATGTTCGAACAGTCAGAAAGTCAGTGGGGAAAGAAATAACCTTCCAAACCTCCTTCCAAGTGCTGGGTCAATGAACTGCTGTGCATTCAGGTTGAATCACAAACTGCTATACACCCAGGCTATCAACGAGGAGTTACACATCTCCCACTCCGAGAAGAAGCTCCAAAATCAAAGTCAGAAGATGCAATCGGGAAGGGAAAACAAACCATTCCACCCAGACCAGTAAATCCCCCGTAAAACTGACAGATCCAGTTCCAGGAACAGCAGAGAGCGAGAGGCCAGCTATTAACGTCGCACAGCAAAATAAAACAATTTAAATCAAATAAAAGCAAAAAAAAATCTTAACAAACGCTGTAAAAAAGAACTGAAATCACTAAATAGAACACTAAAAATGCTCACTGCAACGCTGACTATCACAGAGCAACCAATAGCATGTCCAGCCTGGTGGCCATATCAAACCCGTTCTCGTTTGTAACCTACCAGTGTTTGTCACCCATCCCCTGGGTCACACCTGGAAACAAGCCTTGGCTCAGTGTGCCTTTCCCAATAACCAAATTTTAAATAAATAAATATCTAAATTGAAAGAGACAGGTTTAAATGAAAGCTTGCTGAGCAAGATAAGATCATGGATTCATGATAGGAGACAATAAGTAGTCATAAAAGTGTGTACTTCAAAGTGGGATACAGTGACAAGTGGGGTTCCATAGGATTCTGTACTGGGCCCCACATTATTTAACATCTGTGTAGTATCAATGCAGTGTAACAGTGGTGAGTGGTTAGCAAAACTCATTGATGACACTAAGTTAGGTTCAGTGGTGGATTCAGAAGAGGCAATAAGTCATTTGAAATCAGAATTTAGAAATCTTGAAAAGTGGACATAGTCTCACAAATTAGAATTTAATGTTGATAAATGTGCTGTGATGCATATGGGTAGTAGTAACACTAGGACTAAGTCTATGGGGTGTGAGATTGGGGGAGTCCTAGGCCACCATGAGTGATTACTGGTTGGCACCATAGTGAGAGTATTTGGGGCATTAGAGAGGTACTCCGTGGTCTAAGTGCATCCACTGCACTCTGAGTCAGGTAATCACAGCAATGTATATACTGAAAACATCCATGGAGAGATATGCAAAGGAACACAAGGAGATTGCAGACGAGAGGCAGCTGTGCTCGTGACCACCTACAAGCTGAATTGGATGCAAGGTTTGCAAAAGTGCTGAATAGTCACAACCACATTTTATATCCATGCTGGATTCCTGGTTCAAATATGAGATCCTTCACATGGCTATGGATAGCCACAGAGTGAAACATTTTCAATAAGAACTGTCTGATGAGCTGACTGGTTGCATGGAAGGACTGGTGCAGACGCTGGCAGCTGGCTAAGAAGATCATGATAGAGGGAATGCCACTTAGCAGGCCTGGTTCTTTTGGTTAAGATGGGCAAGAAACACCTGGTACTGACAGCAGCATAAATGGGAGTGAGTGGGCACTGCTCAACACATTCTTGCATCAGCAGCAACAGAAGAGGAGATATTTACACCCTTTTTCTATGGAACAATTTATTGAACAGCAATGTTGTGGAGTCTCTTGAGCCCTTTCAGGTTGATCCATTAGCCTACTAGATGCAGAAGATGCATGTATCCCCTCACTTGGTGCAACCGGCTATGAGATGCACCAGTTGCCCCCTATGAGTATGCCATCCAGAAGGATGTTTAGCACAGCTGGTGGTGGTGTCGAGCCTCATCATTCAACACTACACCCTGAACACATCCAAAAGCTTATTTTCATCAAGCTTTACTTGCATTACTTGCATACAAGTACGAGTTATCACCATGAAATAGACATATAGTCTCTCAAGTCAGCTTTTGTTGACTCTTTTTCTCCATAAGTTAACCTCATATTTCCATGCCTCCTTCTTGCAGTGTTTCATGCATGCACCTTCATTATAATATAAATACATCATTTTTTTCTGTACCAGATACAACTTATTTTCTTGTTGTTTTAATACATGTCATTATAATGCAAGTCAGAAACAGCAAGGATGCTGAACAAAAACACAGCTATGATAGCCCCAAGGTAAATCAAAATTCAGTAGGCACTTGTTTCTCACATTATGACTTCTTAATAATGAGACTGTGAAACTGGGTGCTCACCAGTCCGCTTTTGCATAAGCCTACAACAACAACATTCCTGCTATTTTTTTGCTTCCCACATATCACCAATGTTTTGCTAATACGGCTTCTTTAGGAGACTGTTATTTATTTATTTATTTATCAGTTTGATAACCGGGTAGGTGCACTGATCCCAGGGACTGTTTTCAAGCACAACCTGGGCCACATACATTGGCACAGGAGTTAGCTTTAAGCAAAGTACATAGAACAGTGGAGCAGTTTAACAATGATGCCAAAAGAAAATACAATATTATGCAAAATACAAGGCAGTAAACATCTTTAATGTAGACGAATAGCAGGACAAGGTGTCAATTTCCACAGCAGACAAAACAAGCAATTTACAATAATAGTAACTGGACTAACAAGATACGTGCAGGCAGAGAAACCACTAAACGGGAGAGGTGTACCAATAAGTGCAGGGGAGTAGAGGGGAAGGAGGTGTGGGTGTAGGAGAGGGAGGGATTGGAGAATTTAACACAACAAGGGAAAGTTGAAACTAGGATGAACTCAAGGAGGTTAGAAAGGTAGGGGAGGGGGGCTACCCAGTAAAGCAATAGCAGCAGGATTCAGCCAGGAGCCTGTCCTTAAGGTGGGATTTGAACAGGTGGTGGGTGTCCAGAAAGTGGAGCTCAGCAGGCAGCCTATTCCACAGTGAGGGGGCTGCAGCCAACAAGGCTCTCCCACCCATATTTTTCTTATTTTTTATTTTTATTTTAGTCTTTGGTAACTGGGTAAGGCTCACTAGGCACAAGTGCGTGTTTGCAGGCAACCTGGGAGCACTGGGGGTTAAGTATGGAAGCAGTATAGCGCAATGGTTTATGATGCTGAGCTGCACTGGAGACCTGTGTTTGAATCCCACAGCCTCACTTGCATACTGTGATCCTTAGCAAGTCACTTAACTTCCTGTGCTCCCAGGTCGCACCTGTAAACAAGCTTTCAGCTTAGTGTGCTACTCCTGGTTAAACAGAAAAAAGTGACTTGTTCAGAGTCACACAGTATACAAGTGAGGTTGTGAGAATCAAACCCAGGTCTGGTCTGCTGGATGTACCAAACTAGTTCACGGCTCATTACTCTAAACTCTAGGCTATACTGCTAGCCCATAGGTAGATAGCCTGGGAACTATTAGAGGGGGGGATGTTATTGGAGCAGAGACAATGGTGTAGTGTTTAGACTTCGAGGATAGCTGCAAAGGGTGATTCCTGGCCAGTTTGGATGACATTATCAACCATGCAGCAAAGGGTGAAGTCAAAGCGGCCTTGTAGTGGGAGCCATCCGAGTGACTGGTAGAGGACACAGTGGTGGGTGGAGAAAGAGGGCAGTGAGGCAAAGCAACAGGCACTATTGTAGGCAGTAGAGAGTTTGGCCATGAGGGTTGCAGATGACCTAGCATAGATGATGGAGTAGTAGTCGAGTATAGGGAGTAGGTTCCCCTGGGCAATGGCATGTCAGGCCTCAAGTGTGAGGTAGTGCCTGAATCTGTAGGCAGCACCCAATAATTTGGTGTATCCTATGAACCACTGAGATGATGTGCTCAGAGAAGGAGAGGGAGGGATTGAGTAAGACACCTAGGTATTTGAAGTTATTGACATTTTCAAGGACCTGGCCATCAGGGTAGACAGTGTTGAGAGAGGAGGTGATCTGGACTTGGCTAGGAAGGGCTTGATCTAAACAGCATGGATTTAGTTTTCTTGCCATTTACCAGGAGGTGGTTGGCTGCAAACCAGCTGTGGGCAGCTGCATAGTTAAGGGTGAGAACTGAGGAAATGCAGGTGGAGAGTATTGCTGAAGAAAATGACAAGAAAAGGACAAGAGTTACTGCTGAGACTGTCCAAGGGCAGATTAAATTGACATATTTTTTCAAATTTAATACACTTTATTATGTTTTTAGAAAGAAAAAAGGAAGCATACATACAATGCTAGTAACAAACACATGGTACCAAACAGACATAACAGATGTCATGGATACAATAAACTATTTAACTATCCCTTCCTACCCCCCCATCGACTCCCTAGTCTCCTAACCTCAAACCAGAAGTACATCTGCCTGAAGTCAAGGTAAGGTCTAACGCAGAAGAGAATAATTCCACATCTGATGTATATTATCATAAACGGAAGCAAATCACTAAAATCACAAACCAATACTATGTAGTTAATAAGATTTGCAATGGTTCCCAAATACTTTGATATCTTCTGGTATTACCTGACAAGTTAGCTAAGACATTTTCCTCCTCTAGGATAAATAGAATCTCCTTATACCACTCATGAAATTGTGGGGTATGCTGGTCTAGCCAGTGCCTAAGTGCCATACCCAAGGGCACCACCGAATATGGTGGGCAGATGGCCTGTGCGGCCCGCGAGATTCGTCCAACTAGGGGCGGTGTTGTGCAATGCCAGGTCCATTAAAAACAAGACTGCAATTATTGCTGATCATGTTGGTATGGTGGACCTGGCTTGCATTACTGAGACCTGGTTGGATGATAACTCTGGCCCCATTTTGGAGGCTATGACTCCAGCCGGGTACTCGGTGTCACACCGCCCAAGATTGGATCGTAGGGGGGGAGGGTTGCAGTTTGTTTTAAGACTGAACTCGGCCTCACGGAGGTACTAGTGGGGAGGGTTGAGTCCTTTGAGTCTACAGTCGTAGCAGGTGTAGGCATTTGAATCACCCTCATTTACCGTCCACCCGATGATGAGAAGTGATTCCTTCAGGAAGTGGCAGACTTCGTCATCGATATGGCGTTTGAGTCGCCTAGATTGATGGTTCTGGGTGACTTCAATGCCTGGGTCGATGACAAACTCTCACAATTTGGTCAACACTTCCTCCAGTTAATGACAATGCTGGGCCTTACACAGGTGGTTTCCTCTGCTACACATAAATGTGGACACTCTTTGGACCTAATCTTCCTTCTAGGGGTCGGGGCATCCAATGTGGGGGGTGGAACCCGTTGGGTGGTCAGATCATTACACCGTGGGGTTTAGTTTTTGCTCCCCTTCTAGAAGGCCTGCTCCTACAGAGTTGGTTAGGTACCGCCCTTTGAGGGATATAGATCCCCAAGGCCTTGCAGCGGTGTTTGACCTCTCATCTCCCACGTTGAAGCAGTGATCCAGAGACCCTAATGTCAGCTTCATAACATAGCTGTTGCTGGGGCTCTGGATCTCATTGCTCCAGTTCGTGTTTGCCTCCTCTCCTCCACCCCAAGTCCCCTTGGTTTGATGGGACGTTGAGGGCAATGTGGAGACAGGGCGAAGGGTTACAGCATCGTTGGCGAAGGTCTGCCCTTGATGCTGACCACCTTAGATTGATGGATCATTATTTGGTCTATCAATCTGCAATCACCTGTAAGATTGCAGAGTTCCTGTCCAGGGAGATTGCAGTTGCTCGGAATCGACCAGCTCAGCTGTTTCGGACGGTGGACAGACTGTGTAACGCAGCCTGTCTTCAAGTTTGGAAAGTCTTTTCGTAATTGGAATGCTATGAGCTTGCTCAGTTCTTCGTAAATAAGGTGGCCGACATTAGGGCTGAGTTGTTGCCATCACACTCTATGGGGGTTGCCGTGAACCGGGGTGAGATCATGTTGCCTTGGTTTTCCTGGAGTTCCTTCAGTCAGCTGGAGTTCATTGATGTCATGAGGATCATCCAGCATATGCGCCCTATGTGCTGTAGTTTGGACCCTGGACCAACCTCCCTAATTTTGGGTTGTATTGACATCATTGGTCCAGTCCTTTTGCAGATAGTCAGGTGCTCCTGGAATCGGTGAGTTTCTAGCTTCCTGAAAGAGGCGGTGACACCCTCTTGAAGAAAGTTACTATGGACCCTGACTGTCTGGAAAAGTACAGACCTATCTCTAACCTTCCCTTTGTTGGGAAGGTGATTGAGAAAGTAGTGGCTGCACAACTGGAAGACCATTTGACCATCCATGACGTCTATGAACCCCTCCAGTCCAGTTTTCATAAAAGGCATAGTACCGAGACAGTGCTGGTTCGGGTGCTCAATGATCTCTTGATGGCTAGAGATCAGAAGAGTCATTCCATTTTGGTTCTCCTCAACCTTTCTTCAGCCTTTTACACCGTAGATCACATGGTGTTGATAGAATGCCTGAGGCAGTTCTGTGGAATATCTGGAACCGTCTTAAGATGGTTCTCATCATTCCTCACCGGGAGATCACAAAGAGTTGTGTCCAGGGTTTTTCCCTCGGATTCAACGGCTTTGTCTTGTGGGGTGCCCCAGGGTTCAGTATTGTCACCCATGTTATTTGCGGTGTATATGCTACCCATCGGAGACATTGTAAGGAGGTATGGGCTGAGGTTTCACTGTTATGCAGATGATACCCAGCTCTACCTTTCTTTGCCCCCTGACCAGATTGGAGCTCTCTCGGTCTTTAATAGCTGTCTAACCGAAATCCAGGAGTGGATGAATTCTAGCTGGCTGAGGTTGAATTCTGATAAGACTGAGGTATTGGTTGTGGACCGGTCATCGGATAAGGGGTCGGGTGTTGTTGCGCCTTCCAGAATTTTTCTTGGGCGTTCCTCTCCCGACCTCTGAACAGGTGTGGAACCTGGGGGTAGTTCTTGACGACGGGCTGACACTGCATTCGTAGGTGTCAGCAGTCATAAAGACTTCCTTTTACCATTTTAGGAACATTGCCAGGATCCAACATCTTGTTCCGTCTGCTGACCTACCAACGTTAGTCCATGCCTTCATGTCCTCGCACTTGGATTATTGCAACTCCCTTTATCTAGGGCTTTCAGGGGTTGAAATCTGTCACCTCCAGCTAGTGCAGAATGCTGCAGCCCGGCTTCTAACAGGTTCTAGTAGATCCTGTCACATTAGTCCAGTGCTGCGCAAACTGCACTGGCTGCCAATTCCGTGGCAGATCACCTTTAAAGTTGGCTTGCTGACTTTCAAAGCTCTACACGATCTGGGCCCAGGCTATCTGAAAGAACTCCTGGTTCCTTATCACCCAAATTGATCACTCCGATCAGCTGACGAGGGGTTGCTAGAGGTTCCAAGGGTGAATTTGAAATCTTCAAGTGCTCGGGCATTTGCGTATGCAGCCCCCACCCTTTGGAACTCTCTACCCCATCGGTTGCGGGAGTGCACTTCTGTGGAGGGCTTTAAGAGAGGCTCAAAGACTTTTTTATGAAAAACCGCATTTTTAGAACACTGATTGTTATGATTGTTTTGACTTATTTGTATTTTTTAATGATTTTTATTGTTTTATTTGCTATTTATGTACTGCGCCTGGTAATTGAAATGTGCCAAATAAAATTATTATTATTATTAAGAATAACCTTTTGCACAGGCTGAAATTAACGCCATATGAGGTCTCTAAATTCCAATGAGAGAGTCCTGATATTCCCCCAGGATATAAATCTCTGGAGAGAAGGCATCAGATGATCCCAGCAGGGGGTTTAAGCGGGATTGTAATGAGGACCAAAAAGGGGTTACTTTTTCGCATGATCATAAAATGTGAAATAGAGTGCCCAGTACTTGGCTAGATGTGGAACACAAATCTGTAGGCAATTTACCCATTTGCTATAATTTGGATGGGGTAAAATAGAGGTTATGAAGGACCTGAAATTGCATAAGATGATATCTGTCCAAATTGATAAATTTTTATAAATGTTGCCAAATGGTGGACCAGTTTCTTGGGGGCGTGTGGGGTTGGAGGGCTTGGTCCTAGTAGTAGAAGCAGGGTCCTTTCTTAGGTATCAAATAATCCTGCATGGATTGGTAAATGTAGGAAATATGGTGGGAGGGGGGCTGCTGTGTAGCAATGGTTGGACAAAGGATGCAAGCGGAACAGACCATGGCCTATTACCAAAGTGATGAAAGAGCATATGGGATATCTGGAAGTAGCAAAAGCAGCTGGAGTTGGGCCAATGGTAAGGACACTAGCCTCCCAGAAGGTTAGGGATTTTTGATTGCTAGTAAATTCTTCAACTACATTGATGCCATATTGGGCCAAAAGGTTTTGAGAGGTGCTGGCCTGCTATTTTAAGATTAGGGTTTCCAAAGAGGTTGAGAGATATCTCTGTATGAGGGTGTTAATTGTCTGGCTTCGACCCTCGCTACATGATAACTGGAGGTGGGGCTTAGTCAGAGTTGAGGTAGCAAGTGAGTTTTATTTTCTCAGAAGAAGCCAGAAGGGGAAGGAAACATATTAAATTCAGTGCTTTACAGTAACTGGTAATTGCTATTTTTCTTTTAAACTTAGATTGTGGGCTTTTAGTGACACTGTACTTTCTTTGTTGTCTTTACTTAGAATTGTTTTTGGGCTGTTGAAAATTTAAAACGTAGTGGTGTATTTCTTTGCTGTCTTTAATTGCTGCAAATTTTCACCCCCCCTTCCCCAAACTCTTAATTATATGCCCTGTTAAATCTGATTGACAGGAGCTAAACAGAGGGTATAGTAAGGGGTGTGGAGTAGGAGGGGCATAAGGGTGAAGAAGCCCACCGTCAGCATGACAAGTGTTTTGATTCATTTATTTATTTCTTGGTTTATTTTCTTTTTTTAAAAAGAAAAGTATCTGAGGATCAGTGGCAGGATTTTTAGGACAGTAAATTAATAAAAATGGAACTAGGATAGCTTCAGTAGCAGACAAGTAGTGGAATAGCAGTATAATTGCAGTATAATGTGGGGAGTGGTGCAATGCAGTGGCTGTGGGGCAGCCATATTCAGGCAGACCTTCTGGACACTAAGGAGCTGCCCTATCTGCATGCATCTCTCTGGACTGTGGGATGAGGCAGCCAGACTCAGAGTGGAAGTAAACTGGGTCCGGAGTACCATCACCCCTGTCCAGAGACCACTCAGTCCAATGCAACTGCCTCAAAGGATGCCAAGAACGAGGAGTACTTGGATGACAGTGGGCTCAGGGAGGGTTAGAGCGGTCAGGCAGAGGCACATCCCAGATCCTATTCCACTCAAGAACTCATATGCCACACTTGCAAACGGGGACAACCAAATAGAGGTACCCAGAGAAGTGGAAGAAAAGAATGTGGAGGTTAGCCAAGGAGGTGACCTCAGTGGGGAGAGCAGTGGACCCCAGCAGAGGAGGAAGAGAATCCTGGTGGGGACTCCATCATAAGAGAGATCCAGCTAGGAACACAGGAGGGAAGGACAGGGAGGTGAGGTGCCAACCAGGTGCCACAGCATGGAGGATGGAAGGAAGATCCTGGGGATCACTGGGAAGACAAGACGGAGGGTGAGCTGGATGTCATTATCCACCTAGGTACTAATGACCTGGCAAATAGGGAGCCAAAGGAAGTTCAGGAAGAGTTTCTGAGAAATTAGGAGGGGTCTCAAGCGGTAGCTACTTCTGTCACTTTCTCAGAAGTACCTGCCGAGTGAGGCAAGGAGAACATAGGGTGCATGCACCAGGAACTTTAATTCATGGTTGAAGAACTGGTGCTGTGAGGAAGGGTTTGGATTCATTGGTGACTGGGGACCCACCTGGAGGGATGGAGGTTTGTCTGCTCCTGACGGCCTGCATCCATCCTGAGGGGAATCCAAGCACTCAATGATAAGTTTAAATGCTACATTGACAAGCATTTAAACTAGCAAAGGGGTGGCAGGCCAGCAAGGAGGGTACCTACTTTCTCACCCCCACAGCTATCAGTGGAACCAGTGAACCAGAGGAGTGGCTATCTCTACAAAGTAGTGTGCAAAAGATGGAGATTAGCCCAAGAGGTGGATAGGCAAAAAGGGGCAAAATTCAGCAGAAGGGCAGACAGCCAAGAAGAACCAGGGATAAAGGACAACCAAGGAAGGGGCTGGAGTAGAACAGGCGAAACAGTCTAGGAGGTCAAATCATGGAAAGCCATGTGTGCAAATGCCAGGATCCTTAGCAACAAGATGGAAGATCTTGAGGCTGTCATGGCAGTCAGACCTGGACATTGTGGCCATCACTGAAACCTGGTATAATGATAACCATGACTGGGAGATGGCCATACCTGGCTACAACATATTCAGAAGAGACAGGGCAGGCAGGAAGGGAGAAGGAGTGACACTGTTTGTGAAAAATGACATAAGGGCCACAGAGATCCAGGAGGAACAAAATGGGGAGAGATACTGTGGGTTAAGCTAGAAAGGAAAATGGGGCCAGCCATCCACACAGTGTGGTCTATAGACCACCAGCCCAAGAGGAAGAAACAGATAGAGTTGATGCTAGCCATCCAAAGGATGGCAGACAAAGGTGAGGTAGTACTGGCTGGAGACTTCAATATTCCAGACGTGGACTGGAGCATCCCAGCAGCAGCATCAACTAGGAGCAGATTTATCCTGGACTCCCTTTAGGGTGCCTTCCTCAAGCAACTGGTCATGGAACCAACTCAGCAGAAGGCAATACTGGACCCTGTGCTCAGAAACAGGGACAGTGTGATGGGGGTAACAGTGGGGGAGCACCTGGGGAACAGTGACCACCAGTCATTGTGGTTTGAAATCACAGAAAGAGCAGAACCAAACCACACAAAAACACGTATCCTGGATTTTAGGGGGGCAGACTTTGGAAAATGGGAGATACTTGAAAGAGGCATTAAGGGTAATGGGGCAGGAATCAGGGGTTGAGGAACAGTGGGCAGTATTTAAAATGGGGATTACAAGAGCAACAGAATTATGCATTAAGCAGGTTAGTAAGAGGAAAAGGAAGAGGAGACCATTATGGTTTTCCAAAGAGGTAGCAAAGAAAGTGAAAGCCAAAAGATTGCATTCAGGCAATACAAAAGATACAGGCAGAAGGGATAGGAGAAGTACCAGGAGAAGCAAAGGGAGGCAGGGAGGTCAGTAAGGGAAGCCAAAGCTCAGACAGAAGAACACATTGCAAAATCAGTGGGTAGAGGGACAAAACCTTTACAGGTACATAAGTGAAAAAGAAAGGCAAAGGGAGGGATAGTGAGACTGAAGGGGGAGGATGGGAGACGCGTGGAGGATGACAACAGTAAAGCTGACATATTGAACAATATTTCTGCTCAGTCTTACTGATGAAGAGGAGGGTAACAGGTCTGAAGGGAGTACAAGGGGTGAGAATGGTGCAGAAATGGACACAAGTCCCTTTACGAAAGGGTCCTGAAGGAACTGGAAGTAATAAGAGTCGATAAGCAATGGGGCCAGATGGGTGCACCCAGGGTCCTTAAAGAACTAAGAGAGGTGGTGGCTGAACTCAGGCTATCCTGTTTAGCCAATCACTGGAAACAGGGAAGTTCCAAAGACTGGAGGATAGCAGATGTAGTCCCCTTATACAAAAGAGGAAGCGGGGAACTACAGACCAGTCAGCCTCACCTCTGTAGTGGGGAAGATCATGAAGCACTACTGAAGGAGAGATTGGTGGAACATCTGGTTGTCAATGGACTACAGGACCCAAAGGCAGCATGGTTTCACCAGGGGGAGGTCATGTCAGACCAACCTCGTTGAATTTTTTGACTGGGTGACTAGGGAAGTGGATCAGGGGAGGGTAGTGGACATGGCCTGTCTGGACTTCAGCAAGGCCTTTGACACTGTGCCACATAGAAGACTATTACACAAACTGGGGAATATGTTTGTGGGCAGGACAGTAGTGTGGTGGGTAGGTAACTGGCTGGGTGGCAGGACACAGAGGGTGGTGGTAAATGGCTGTCACTCCACAGAGGGAACAGTGACCAGTGGGGTACCACAGGATCAGTGCTGGGACCGGTCCTATTCAACATCTTCATCAGTGACATTGCATGGACCTAGAAGGCATAATTTCACTGTTCGCTGATGACACAAAGCTCTGTAACAGAGTAGACACACCAGAGGGTGTAGACAGAATGAGAAGGGACCTGCAGAAACTTGAAGAATGGACAGGGATTTGGCAGTTGAAATTCAATGCAAAGAAGTGCAAGATAATGCATATGGGGCACAAAAACCCTGGCACAATATATCAGTTGGGGGGTGAGGATATAGCATGCACCAAGCAGGAAAGAGATCTTGGGGTTATCATCTCTGATGATCTCAAGGTAGGGAAACAGTGTGACAAGGCAGCAGGTAAAGCAAATAGGATGCTGGGATGCATAGGCAGGGGCATCACCAGCAGGAAAAGGGAGGTCATAATTCCACTATACAAGACACTAGTGAGGCCCCACCTGGAGTACAGTGTACAATTCTGGAGACCTTACCTACGTAAGGACACAGACAGGTAGAGAAGGTTCAGAGGAGGGCAACAAAGACGATGCATGGATTGCATCACAAGTCCTATGAGGACAGGTTGAAGGAACTGAACATGTACTCCCTGGAGGAGAGGAGGGAGAGAAGGGATATGATAGAGACATACAAGTATCTTACAGGGAGGAACAGGATGCAGGAATGCACTATTTTTAAGCGAAAAAGATGTTCCAGAACTAGAGGGCATGGGATGAAGTTGGAGGGAGAACAATTCAGAGGAAACATGAGGAAGAATTTCTTCCCAGAATGGGTGGTGGACAAGTGGAACACCCTGCCAGAGGAAGTGGTGGGGGCTGAAACAATCACAGGATTTAAGAATGCATGGGATAGACATAAAGGAATTCTGGAGGTCAGGGGTAAGGGGCAACAGACTTCTAGGAAAACATAAACTGAACTTACAAGCACAACGGGCAGATCTGGGCTATAGGCCTCTATCTGTTAACACTTTCTTTGTATCTATGTATCTGTGTAAATTTTCATAACAGAACAAAACTGTAAATGTGTGATGACTGATGACCCCAGAGAGTGTCGTTAAGCTAGTGGGGAATTTTTTCTGAGGAAGATACAAAGTGACCAGAGGTCGAGACCGATAGCTGAGTATAATGAGTGTTCAATGTCCAACCATTGTGGAATGTACAACTCAGAATTAACAACTCTTGTTCAATAAAAAGCCTAGAAAGTTGGGTAGCCAACAATAGAGAGAAAAAATTGGGAACCTGTTGTCCCAGAGTGCTGGCTAACGTTAACAGTTTGGTTCGTTTTTTTTTTGCAGCCATGTCCGGAGTTGAGGGAGGTGTGTGTTGCAGGAGTGCTTGCCGCATTTCTGCCTCCATGGTCTGAAAGATTTCACAGTCAGCTCAATGTAAGTAGTTCACTGCTGTTTCAGGTATCCAAAGGTGCTAGCAACAATATAATGCAGGTTGGTAATTCAGTAGAAAATTAAATTATATGATCGACGAGTGGGAGAGGTGCAAGGGAGCTGTTTCTTCAGGTAGGCATCATGTGATCCATGTTTCTAAATTTACATATTTGAGTGAATTTGCTAATTTATCTATGAAACAAAGTTGGCCAACATTGCACACCTCTAATTGGCACCTTGCCATGCTAGAACACTGTTTAAGTAGTTTAGAGTCAATTTGTTTTCTAAGCTCATTATGTAATGCACATTTAGGCAAAAGGAAAACATGAAATTTCAGTATCTTATTTGGCTATATAGATGTTGGATATATTATACTTCTGATCTCTTCATGCAAAATCACTGACAAAAAAATAAATTTTGATACAGTAATGGTCAGTTTAGCTTAGTTGGTAGCACTGGATTAGAAGGCCAAGGGGTCTAGCCCCCGCCACAACTAGGGTTCTTATAGAAACATTGAAACATAGATGTTGTCAGCAGAAAAAGGCCACACAGTCCATCAAGTCCGCCCAGCCCTATCTATGTAATGTTGATTTTATGAGGGCTCTGTTGGTCATCACTCCTCTATTCTTCCTTCCCCTTTTGTCATTGTCTTTATCAGCTTCATATGCCTATCCCACTCATGCTTCAATTCCCCCCAATGATTTGTCACAGACAACCTCCCTTGGTATTCTATTCCACCACTCCATCATCCTTTCCATGAAGAAATGTTCTCTGATGTCTCTCATAAATCCCCCCCGGCCAGCTTCATTGAGTTCTCCATGGTGCTGGTGTTGCCACTCAGTGCAAACAGTGCTCCACTGTCAACTTTGTTAAGCCTATGGAAGTATTTATACATCTTTACAGTATGTGTTAGAACATGGTTATGTATGAAAAGCAAGTACTAGAATCAGCTTGTTGTGCTGCAGCAGTGCCGTCAAATTGCTGTTGTGCTGCACTAGGTACATCACTACTGCAGCACAACATCAAACTAATTCTTATGCTGAAATCTGCTCAAGCTGCGGTTGCCCTTGTTAACAGTTTCATCTGCTTGTTTCTGTCAGACTGTAACAGTGCTAATGGGGAAAAAAAACTATGGCAGCCACGGCCCAAGCAAGGCAGTTAATTATTTGCTCATAATAAATGATTCTCCAGTTATTCCATTCAGTTCTAGTGGTTTTGATGCTAGTTTAGCAGTGCTAAAGTTTTTTTTTCTCTCACTGTGCCATGCCTAGTTACTTGTGTTTTGTCATGTTGGGTTGTATTCAATAAGACATTTCTGTTCCTACAGTGGAGTGCTCACATTTTTTTCCTCCCTTTACAAATTTGTGTTTTAATCTGGGATACCTGCTCATACACTATAAAAGATTGTGTATAAACAGACATACACAGACAAGGCTGAGAATTAAATTTTGAGGTTTCCTTGATAACAGGAAACCTCTCAAGCTGTGCTCTCAAGCTAACCTGTTACCAAGGAAACTGTTTGATTCCATCACAGCCTTGTTGTGTATGCCTGCTCTTACACAATCCTCTATATCTTATCCCAGCACTGGCATTACACTGCAGTACTAGAGGGATGCGGGTCTCCTGAGATGTGTCATCTTTCAAGTGAGACATCAAAAGGTTCTTTCAGAACATCTCTTGTGCTGTCTAGGTCCAAGCAATGTTTTTAAATTCTGCAGTTCATGGAGTTCACTCAAAGTGTGTCAAGTCACGTAGTATTTCACTATGTAAACTGTGAAATTTGGCACCTGTGTAATGAATTTTGTGCCTTGTGGTGAATTTTAGTACACAAAGTGTCACACCTTGCAGCAAAAAAAATCACAAAGTGGCAAATAGCATCAATTTGCATTGTAATATTCACACAACTGCAGTGAATTGTGTTGTGAGGTCGCCACTATGCAAAACCTCTGCAAAGTGCACAGCGGTTGAATTCACTGCAATTCGCCTGCACATTTAAAACTACACACAGCCCTAGTGCTGTGCATTTGGGTGCCCAGGTGGACGTCAAAGCTACTTTCACATTAGTAGAAGCTCTTCCCAGTATCCTGGCAAATATTGCCCTTCTTGATAAATGTGGTTCATGCAATTATCCATGATTGTGTATGGGTGTTGATTCATGGAATGAATGCCACTACACAATTACCATAATTGGGGTAAAGTTGAAGGGAAAAAGTGGGGGTATGGTCCAATCAGATTTGAAAAGCTCACTAGGGTACATGGGGTTTGGAAGAAGCATTTATTTTAAAAGTGTCTATATGTTATACCCTTGCATACCCTCCTAGTTCAAACCCTGCAACTTCACAACCACTCTCTTTTATTGCTTATAATGTGCTTTGAGATACACAGTGTATCAGATGCACTATACTATTTAAATGCTGCTTCTTTTTATTCTCACCACAGACAAGTTGATGCTATGTCTATATAGAGTAGTCTTGACACTTCAATTTCTCTTTAATGAATATATAGGGAAGGTATGTGAAGATATGTCATGACATCTGCTATACCTGATGTAACCCCCTTGTTACCGGAGTAACTAGAATCCCAGTAAGACCTAGTGGTGGCAGGAAGGCAGCTTGTGAAACTCCAGTTAAATGGGTTTCACACTGTCTCACTCTGTTCTCAGTCTCAGCTGAGACTGAGGATGACATCACCAATAGAACTTCGAGCTGCATGAGCACATTGGAATCTGCAGCAAAGGGAGTTAGATAGAACGCTGGGAGTTTTCAAGTCAGTGCAGCAATTTGTCTGAGGAGGGAGTGAGCTTGCTGTTAAAGCAGCTCAGTAAAGGCTCTAGGAGCCTCAGCCCTGACAGAGGGCTACTTTTCAGTAATAGGGTGTGTGTCTCCACCTTAAAGAGAGACACAGGAAGATTGGTCAAGTGGTGGAGACCGCTGTTTTCGGGTCTCAGTGCCCCCTCCCTCCCTCCGGGGGGGGGGTGAGATGGATTTCCTGCAGATTCCTGGGGCAATCCCCTTAGTTCTGCTTGTGGAGGAGAAGCTGCCTGTTCATTCCAGTATTTATTTTGGGAGAAAAGAAGATTTGTGAGTCGCCTGTGGGGCACCTGCAACGTGAGGGTGAATGTCTGCTCTGGTTAAAAGGGCCTATGTTTTCACCCTGGGACTTGTGTGACAATGTGAGGATTGAACTACTAAATATTGGGAAGCCTAGAGAAATGGGCCAAGCAAAGTAAAAGTAGTTTCAAGTTCCTGAGTTTATTGGGATGCAAATGATATGTAGAGGAGATGTGACAGATGTCTACCCTTAATCTACATTTCAAAGTTCAGTAAAGGAATTGTTCAGTTTTCCAGAGAAATGGCTGGGTATAGGCTGTGGGAGCTGGAGGTGGGTGGACCCCCATCTTTAGTGACCAGGTCCACCTCTATGGATTTCTGCTGTGGTTTTCTACTTTGCCTCAGGCACTTGGCCGGTGATGGGGGAAGTACCCAGACATGGGATTGTAAGGAAAATTCTCTCTAGGAGTCGCTGACTCTAGTGTGGTGTGGGGAGCCATGACAGGATAATTGGTTCATTCCTCAAATGGACCGTGAACAGGATAATTGGTTCATTCCTCAAAAGGACCGCGGATCAAGCGGCCGGTGGGGAGCCGGGCCAGTGGGGAAAACCCAAGTGTGTACAAGTCGGGCTGTGTACCCAAAGCTGTGTGCAAGTCCGGGCTGTGTGCCTGGTGGGTTTAGAGCCTGAGGGCTGAAAATAGTGATAAAGTGTTCTGTTGTCTCTAATCTACATTACCAGGAAATGTAGCCCCATGGGGGTCCGTCTATGCTTTGTTTGTTCAGTTAGTATGTGAATAAAAGCCACACTGAAGAATCCCATTCCTGGTTCTGGACATTAAAGTTATTGCTTCCTGTGTTCGGATTTACTTGGGTGCCCCTATGCAAGTAGCCAAACCTAGGTCCCCTGTGCTAAGCAACCTCATCCTCCCGAACCCAGTCCCCCACAGGTACTGCTGTCAGCTTCAACAGAATGCCACCTGTCATTTTGGCAAAAGACAGGGGTGAGGGATTACAAAATGGAGGCACCGCTTTGGATTTTTGTTCTGGGAGGAAGGTGCTTGGGCAAGGGGCTAGGCGTTCTGGCTATCTGGCAGTGGAGTAGCAAAAAGCTGAAGCAATTTCCCTAGTGTGTTGCTGTGTGCTGTGGATCTTGTGCTGCTGTTTAAAATTGCCAACTGTTTACCAAGGAGCTGTAAAGCCAAAGAGTGTGCCCTTGTCCTGCATCAAATTGTTTACAGCATTTGAAATACTTTTAAAAATGAACTGTGGTAAATAAAAGTGTGGAAGACTAGGGGTAGCAACAGGAAAATTGTGCCCTGGACGTTTGAAATGCTTTTAAAATGAACTGTTGTGAAGAAAAGTGTGGAAGTCTTGGGTAGCAACAGGAAAATTGTGCCCTGGACGTTGGAAATGCTTTTTGAATTGATTGAGAGACTGCAGTGTAAATGGCTATGTTAAATGGCTGAAATGGCTCCCGCCGTGAAGTCAGTTGGTGAAGAGAAAAAAGCTGCATTCTGCAGTTTAAATTTGCCTGCTCAACGATCACTGTGAGGAGAAGAGCTCTCTCAGAGGAAGAAGAGGCTCATTTGCATGGTGTCGTGTGGTTGGTCAGGCTGCAATCAGTCCCACCCCTTAGCCAGCTCTACAGAGTCTGCCCCAGCATTCGAGAGGGGGTGTAAGTGGAGTGCGTGTACTGGCAGTGGAGGAGCATTGCAAGTGTTAAAATCACTGTAAAACTTGCTAAAAATAGACTATCTAGTTTAAAATCGGGCTCAACCCGCTTATCGATCGTCGGAATTGCAAGATTGGTGGTTGAAAAGACAATTGGTATGACTGCCTGCCCGTTTCTGTTCTGAGTCCTCCAAGAACTGGCTGCAAGCCGTTTTCCCCCATCGCAGCAAACTGCTACTGATAACAGTAAGTAACCACCTTAAAACTGCTCAAACAGTGATTTTCAGCCCTATGCCATATAAATGTGTGTGCAGCAGTGTAGTCGCTTTGCAGGTAACGACTGTGTCAAGTCCTGCCAGCAAGTGCAAGTCTGTTAAGCCATTGACTGTGTGCATAGTAATAAATTCAGCCTCAGTTTAAAGTTTGCAGCCAGAGAGAGACTGTGGGTTGTAGCCAATGTGCAGCACTAGTTATACAAGCAATCCTGTGCTAAAAACCTGAAGCTTTAAGGGACTGTGATTAAAAGAAATGTTTCCAGTGTGTAAAAAGTCCGTGGAAAATCCTGTAAATGTGTTTCTAGCAAGAACAGAGCAAGTTGTGCAGTTTGAGCAAAAGTTATCAGTAGCTTGTGTAAATCGGGTGCGCAGTGGCTTGACCCAGATTCTAAATGCTGATGCACAGGAGTGCTGCCGCTGCCATTACAGGGTGGGGTAGTAAAGTAAACACAGCAGCAGAGGAGCCATTTTACAGCTAAAGAGATGTGTTCGATAAAGTGGGACTTTCAGTTACAGTGAACTTTTGTTTGTTTTTCTGCAGTTATGGCCTCAGGACCAGCTCGTTACCCGGATCATGCCTGGGTTGCAGTAACAGCAGCAGTGAATAGACTGAGGATATTGAAAAGTGTGTGCTATGAGGCAACTGCCTCCTCATGTGGCGATTCCTAATTTTCCAGTGCATGTATGCCATATGCTTGAGAGCTGGAAGGGACGTCTTCATGATTCTTCACTGTGCTGGATGCCTAGAAAAATATGGCTTGTATAAAGCGCCTCCAATTCGTTTGGCTCCCACATGGACAAAAATTCAGGAATATGCAGTTGGCAGCACACAGCACCAGGCGGAGCCTGTGGAGGAAGGCCCCTCGGGGGAGTGTGGCACAAAGCTAGAGGCTGCAGAGTTAGAGACAGAACCAGAAGTTGAAGTTTCGGATGCTGGATCCCAGAAGGAAAGTTCGGATAAAGCATCAATCAACCCCTGGAGAGGGGGGCCTAGCCCAAGTCTCTTAGATGAAGATGAGATGCGGGAGGCCTTTGAGTGGGAGGTGTCGACCTCCGCACCTAGTGATGAGTGGATAGCCTCGGGAGTGAGAACGACTGCTCACTCTTGGACTCAGATCCTCAGTGAAGAGGAAGATGAGGGGGAACCTATGTGGCCTTGTGAAAAAGGAACGGGTACACAGCCTCAAGATCTTGCCTCGGAGGAATTCATGGAAGAAAGTGGTGATGCCACTGCCTGGCTTCACAGGAGGAAGAAGTCAGGGATCTGTTTCTACTTTCTTTAAGGATCGTAGCTGGGTACTGCGTGCAGTTCTGGCGTCCGTATCTGAAAAGGGACATTAAGTTACTGGAGGGAGTGCAGCGCAGGCGACAAAGATGATCAAGGGTCTGGGGACTTATCATATGAGAGGAGGTTGAAGGAGTTGAACATGTACTCACTGGAGAGGAGAGACAGGGGACATGATTGAAACCTTTAAATACATGAAAGGAATAAACAAGACAGGTACAGAGGGCTGTTCAAAGTAAGGAGGGAGGGCCACTGAGGGCCATGATATGAGACTGGGCGAGGAAGGTTCGGAGGGAGATGAGGAGACACTTTTTCAGAGAGGTGGTGGCTGGGTGGAATACGTTACCTGCAGAAGTGGTATGCAGTAGAACAGTGGACTGCTTCAAGCGAGGATGGGACAGGACAAGGGGAGGGTTAATGAAGGGGAAGGGTGGAAGGGAGGGCAGCTGCAGGAATATGGGCTAGCTGCACATTCGAGCAGACCTGGATAGACCTCTAGCCTTTATCTGCTGGGCAAACTCTGGTGATGTTCGTGATGTTCGTATATGTTCAGAGCTGGCAGAACTAGGACTGGCCACCCCAAGCCAGCCAGCGATCTCAGACTGGACCAAAGCAAGTAAAGAGGAGAGACTGGTTCGTAGGAAGGCAAATGAGATCTATGGTATGACCTTTCCTACCTTTCCTCGGAAAGTCTGGGAGGAGATTGAGAACTGCAGGAAATCCTGGATCTGGGATGAAGCAATGAAAAGTGTGCATCCTGGGGCCAACAAGCATGTAAAGAACAGACTGTTCCACGAAAAGTATACCCAGTGGAAGAGAGGCAGGACACTGTTTCTAGACAGAGTGAGAATAGTGGATGGAGAGGGACATGAAATCTCCCACTGTGTAAATTATGTGTGCCCAGATGGGGTAATAATTCAAGCTCCTGATCCCCGGTACTATTGGCCTCAGTGCAAGGACCTCTCAGCAAATGTGCCCGTGCCTACAAAATGGAGAGCCGAGCAGTGGTAGTCAATACTGCTACACCAGACTGTGAAGTGCCTTATTAATTCACCAGTATGGACATCCAGGACTCAGGTGCCCCACATTCATCAGTCTACAGTGTACTGGCCTTTCCAGCATCCATTGACTGGCCCACCAGATGACTTCAGATCCAGAGAGGACACCAGCCCAGCTGTATCCTGTTCATCGCCTGGTAATCGGATGACGCCGGACCAGCTGTTTTTTGTTCCTGTTCTAAGGTTCCATCTCCAGAGATGACATCACCCCAGCAGTTCCCAGATGTGCCCTCCTGTGGTTCCCAGAGGATGTCTGCCCAGCTGTATCGGAAGAAATGCTGCCAGGGAGAGTCTTCGTCAGAGGTGCAGGTCGGTGCCGAATTTTTCATACTACAAGTGGCTGGTAAGTCCGAACTTTCTATCGTTATGACATTGCAGTACACACCTACACTAACAGACTTCAAATGTGTGAACTGTCCGCAAAGAACTCTCTTCGGACTTTGGCCTGTTAGAACTGTGCTTCACCGGGCTCCGGCCCAGGAAAGACTCTTTATTGGACTAGCCTTCGGGCATTGTGGTCACTAGTTGGGACTTTCAGGGCACTCCATCCCCCCAAATGTGTATTGTAAATAATGTAATTGTTTTCTAATGTAAATACTGCTTTTCTACCTTTTCCTAAAAAAAATCTTTTTGGGATTTTTCAGTGTTTTGATGGTAGGGGTTTTAGGTAGACTGTGTATGCAGATTAGGAGCATGTATTGTCTTTCTTTTTCTTACAGGTGTTCCTAGAAAGACAGAAGAGAAGACAAGAAGAGGAGGAGGGGCTCATCGGAGTTCCTCATCAGTGCTTTAGTGTGTTTAGAAATTTAAAGTACTGTGGTGTTATGGTTGTTATTGCTGTATTAACCCTTTCCTTCCACAGGTGTGGTTGTAGGGGTAGGGAGGAGGCAGTAATGTGGTATTTTAATGGTGTGTTGCAAGTTGCCCAAGGTTGGGAGGTCCCAGGTTGTTTTTGCTTTGGGGTATTAGGTTAGAAGCAGATAGGTTTTCCCTAGAGGGTTAGGGGGATAGACAGGCTGTGGTCCTGAATGGCCATTGGGACGCAGTGCTGATCTATCAGGGCTATGCTCTGGATAGTTCTACCAGAGCCACTAGGTGTCCATAGTAAGTGGATAGTGTAGAGGCTGATATGTCAGCTAAGGACCTCTGGGCCTTAGTGTTGCCTGCCTGTGCTTGCACATGGTAGGAAGGGGCCTGATCACCCCTCTCTGCAGGTAGCACATAGGGTGGGATGGCCTAAGGCCGGGTAAATAATGACTGCGGACAGTCATTTTCCTGGTCAAGGGCGAGTGTAACCCCCTTGTTACCCGGGGTTACTAGAATCCCAGTAAGGCCTAGTGATAGGTAGGGAAGGCAGCTTATGAAACTCCAGTTAAATGGGTTTCACACTATCTCACTCTGTTCTCAGTCTCAGCTGAGACTGAAGGATGACATCACCAATAGAACTTTCAGAGCTGCATGAGCCACATTGAAATCTGCAGCAAAGGAGTTGGATAGAACGTTGGGAGTTTTCAAGTCAGTGCAGCAGTTTGTCTGGAGGAGTGGAGTGAGCTTGCTGTTAAAGAAGCTCAGTAAAGGCTCTAGGGAGCCTCAGCCCTGACAGAGGGCTACTTTTCAGTAATAGGTTGTGTGTCTCCACCTTAAAGAGAGACACAGGAAGATTACTCAAGTGGTGGAGACCGCTGTTTTCGGGTCTCAGTGCCCCCTCCCTCCGGGGGGTGAGAAGGATTCCCTGCAGATTCCTGGGGCAATCCCCTTAGTTCTGCTTGTGGAGGAGAAGCTGCCTGTTCATTCCAGTATTTATTTTGGGAGAAAAGAAGATTTGTGAGTCGCCTGTGGGGCACCTGCAACGTGAGGGTGAGTGTCTGCTCTGGTTAAAAGGGCCAATGTTTTCACCCTGGGACTTGTGTGACAATGTGGGGATTGAACTACTAAATATTGGGAATCCTAGAGAAATGGATCAAGCAAAGTAAAAGTAGTTTCAAGTTCCTGAGTTTGTTGGGATGCAAATAATATGTAGAGAAGATGTGACAGATGTCTACCCTTAATCTACATTTCAAAGTTCAGTAAAGGAATTGTTCAGTTTTCCAGAGAAATGGACGGGTATGGGCTGTGGGAACTGTAGGTGGGTGGCCCCCATCTTTAGTGACCTGGTCCACCTCTACAGATTTCTGCTGTGGTTTTCTTTTGCCTCAGGCACTTGGCCAGTGATGGGCGAAGTACCCAGACGTGGGATTATAAGGAAAAATTCGCTCTAGGAGTCGCAGACTCTAGTGTGGTGTGGGGAGCCATGACAGGATAATTGGTTCATTCTTCAAATGGACCGTGAACAGGATAATTGGTTCATTCCTCAAATGGACCGCGGATCAAGTGGCCGGCGGGGGAGCTGGGCCAGTGGGGAAAACCCAAGTGTGTACAAGTCGGGCTGTGTACCCAAAGCTGCGTGCAAGTCCGGGCTGTGTGCCTGGTGGGTTTAGAGCCTATGGGCTGGAAATAGTGATAAAGTGTTCTGTTGTCTCTAATCTGCATTACCAGGAAATGTAGCCCCATGGGGGTCCATCTATGCTTTGGTTGTTCAGCTAGTATGTGAATAAAAGCCACACTGAAGAATCCCATTCCTGGTTCTGGACATTACAGTTATTGCTTCCTGTGTTCGGATTTTACTTGGGTGCCCCTGTACAGAGTAGCCAAACCTAGGTCCCCCTGTGCCGAGTAACCTCATCCTCCCCGAACCCAGTCCCCACCATGTACTGCTGTCAGCTTCAACAGCATGCCACCTGTCATTTTGGCAAAAAGGCAGGGGTGAGGGGTTACATTGATATAAACAGTAATTGTTTATTGTTATGAACACCCTGTATAAAAAACACTGCACATACACACAGTTAATTCAGGCAGTCACAAGGCTGGCCCTAAAGGAGAACTACTGCTACTAGGGACCTAAACCTCCCAGATGTAGACTGGGAAATCCCGGATGCAGTGTCGTCAAGCAGCAGGAAGATACTAGCTGCATTTCAAGGGGTATTCCTTCAACAGCTAGTGAGGGAGCGGACAAGGCAACAACCTGCAGGATGTGGTCCTGACAAATGGGGAGAGTGGAGGAGGTGCAGGTGGGAGAAGCCTTGGGCAACAGCGACCACAGCACGGTAATGTTCAGGGTCAGAGCAGGGAGGAGACAAAGTAAAAGCTGTACTACAGACATGGACTTCAGACACACAAACTTTGACAAGATGAGAAGGATAGTAAGGAGACAATGGAGGTACGAAGAATTTAGGGGCAGTGGAGGAGTTATAGCAAGCTATCAAGAAAGGGGTACTTAAAGCTGTGGAAATGTACTTAAAAGGTTAGGAAAACAAAGGCGAGGAGACCACTTTGGTATACAAAGGAGATTGCAGGGCAGTGAGGGAAAGGAGGAGGGCTTTCAGAAAATTTAAGAGGACACTCAGCACAGAAGATAAGGAACAATATAGGAAAAGAGGAGTATGGCAGGGAAGAAGATCAGAAGGAGAAAGCAGATACTGAGGAGAAAATAGCATAAAAGTCCAAAGGGGATAAAACCTTTTCAGATATGTGAGGGAGAAGAAATGGCAAGAGGGGATTACTAGGCTGAGGGGGAGGAGAAATAAATTGGAAAGGGATTGTGAAAAAACTGAGTTATTAAATAAGTACTTTAGCTCGGTATTCACGGAGGAGGATGGTAGGGGGCCTGTGCTAAAGTCGAATGGGAAGGAGGGCAAATGGGTGGATCTGAGCCCATTCACTGTGTATAGGGTTAGGGCCAAGCTAGATAGATAGAGGGTGGACAAGACAATGGGATCTGATGGGTTACACCCAAGGATGATCAGGGAATTGAAGACGGAGTTGGCCACACCCTTGACAGGGCTCTTCAACTTGTCCTTGGATACAGGGAGAGTGCTGGAGGACTGGAATAGGGCAGATATATTGCCTTTACACAATGGAGGTAGTAAGAAGATGAAAGGAAACTACCGACCTGTCAGCCTCACATCAGTGATGGGGAAGGTATTGGAGGCATTAATCAAGGAGAGGGTGGTGGATTACCTGGAGGATAGTGGCTTGCAGGACACAGACAGCATGGCTTCATGAAAGGGAAGTCATGCCAGACAAATCTAATTAAATTCTTTGATTGGGTGACTCAGGTGATTGATCGGGGTGGACGTGGCCTATCTGGACTTCAGTAAGGCCTTTGACACCATCCCCATAGGAGACTGGTGAGGAAGATGGAAAGCCTGAGGTTGAGTGGGAAAATAACAAGCTGAGTGGAGGCCTGACTGTCAGGAAGAACTCAGAGGGTGGTGCTCAACGTGGCGCACTCCAGGACGGCAAGGGTGAAGAGAGGAGTGCTACAGGGGTCAGTTTTGGGTCCACCTTTCTTCAACATCTACATCAGTGATATTGCTGAGGGTTTGAGGGGGAGGGTGTGCCTATTTGCTGATTATACAAAAATATGCAATAGGATGGACACCCTGGGGGGGTGAAGGACATGAGAGAGGACTTAAAGATGCTTGAAAAATGGTCTGGGATGTGGCAGCTGAGATTCAATGCCAAGAAGTACACTGTGATGCACTTGGGGAGTAGGAACAGAAGAGCAGGGTACACTCTAGGTGGGGAGGAAATTAAAGTAGCAGAACAGCAGAGGGATCTGGGAATTATAGTCTCCATGAACCTTACGGTAGGAATGGAATGTAGCAGGGCAGCAGGAAAGGCTAATGGAATGTTGGCATGCATTGGCAGGGGCATTACTAGCAGAAAAAGGGAGGTAATAATGCCCCTTCACAAAGTCATGGTGAGGCCGCACCCATAGTATGGGGTTCAGTTCTGGAGGCCTCATCTCCGCAAGGATATAGATGCATTGGAGAAGGCTCAGAGAAGGACAACCAAGATGGTGCAGGGTATGCAGGGAAAGTCATACGAGCAGAGGTGTAAGGAGCTGGATCTGTACACACTGGAGACAAGGAGGGAAAGGGGAGGCATGAATGAAACTTTTAAATATGTAAAGGGGCTCAATAAAGTGGGAGAAGAGTGTTTACTTAAGAAGAAGAAGAAGGGGGTCAAAACTAGAGGGCACACCCTCAGACTGCAAGGAAGAAGATAGAGGGCAATGTGAGAGGGCATTTCTTCTCACAGAGGATGGTGGAGCCCTGGAACAGACTACCAGTTAGAGTGGTGGGGGCTAAATCGGTGGAAGAATTCAAGGGGGCATGTGACAAGCATATGGGCTGAGTATCGGGGGGAAGGCAGGGGCTGGCAGGGAGGGGGAGCTGTAGGGGAAAAAAAAGGACAGACAAGATGGGCCAGTATGGTCCTTTTCTGCCATCAAGTTTTTATGATTCTATACAACAAATAACACTGGCCCAGAGAGAGAAAGCAGTGAGTAATCTGTACATCATCTGTAGTTAGCAGATAGATAGATAGATAGACAGACAGACAGACAGACAGATACAATATATAGATAGATTTAGACAGAGTTTTATTTGTTTAGTGCAAACTCCCAGAGGCTCTGGGTGCCATACAACACACAGCAGTGTCAGTGGTTCAGCAGGTTGCACACTCTCTGAGGCTGGCAGATCAGAAGGCTGTGGGTTCTATCCCACACCAGGCACTTTGGTTAAATCCCAATACTGACATGGGGCTGCTGCACTTCGAGGTGCTGTCTTTTGATGAGACATTAAACTGAGGTTCTGCCTGTTCTGGTGGTTGTTCAGGTGGACGTTAAAGATCCCATGGCACTTCTGAAAAGAGTAAGGGAATTTTCATGGTGTCCTGGACAGATTTCCCCATTCACTAAAGAAACCACCAACAGCTTACTCTGGTTCAATTTCAAATGGTTACTTTCTATATTCCCCACCCCAGGTCGCCCCTGAAAAGGAACTTCTACAGTAGTCTCAGTGGGCCTCAGGTCAACAAAATTTAACAAATAAAAATACAACATCACAATTTACACAAAAACTATATACAGATATATAAGTGGGTTAGAGACAAGATGGCAATGGCCATGCTGGGCTGATCACTAAGAGCAGAGAATTGTAGCATTTTTATTTATTTTAGTATATTTTAAAATCTCAGTCAGTGTTTTGAGCATTTGTGCAATTTTAGTAGTAGTAGCACCAGCAGATTTTACTTTGTGTTTCTTACTTTACATTCCACCATTTCCTTATTGTGTCCATAGATACACAGATACATAGACATTGTTGGCAGAAAAGGGCCTTTGGCCCACCCAGTCTGCCCATTTAAGCTTGCAAGTTCACTTTATGTTTTTCTAGAAGTCTGTTGCCCTATACCCCTGACCTCCAGAATTCCCTTATGTCTGTCCATGCATTCTTAAATCCCATGATTGTTTCAGCCCCCACCACTTCCTCTGGCAGGGTGTTCCATTTGTCCACCACCCTTTCTGTGAAGAAATTCTTCCTCACGTTTCCTCTGAATTATCTCTCCCTCCAACTTCATCCCATGCCCTCTAATCTTGGAACATCTTTTTCGCTGGAAAATAGTGTATTTCTGCACCCTGTTCCTCCTTGTAAGGTACTTGTAAGTCTCTATCATATCCCTTCTCTCCCTCCTCTCCTCCAGGGAGTACATATTCAAGTCATTCAGCCTGTCCTCATAGGACTTGTGATGCAATCCTTTGTTGCCCTCCTCTGAACCTTCTCTACCCTGTCTATGTGCTCACGTAGATAAGGTCTCCAGAACTGTACACTGTACTCCAGGTGGGGCCTCACTAGTGTCTTGTATAGTGGAATTATGACCTCCCTTTTCCTGCTGGTTATGCCCCTGCCTATGCATCCCAGCATCCTTTTAGCTTTACTTGCTGCCTTGTCGCATTGTTTCCCTACCTTGAGGTCATCAGAGATGATCACCCCAAGTTCCCTTTCCAGCTTGGTGCATCCTCACCCCCCAACTGATATGTTGTTCCAGGGTTTTTGTGCCCCATATGCATTATCTTGCACTTCTTTGCACTGAATTTCAACTGCCAAAACGCTGACCATTCTTCAAGCTTCTGTAGGTCTCTCCTCATTCTGTCTACACCCTCTGGCGTGTCCACTCTGTTACAGAGCTTTGTGTCATCAGCGAACAGGGAAATTCTGCCTTCTGGGTCCTGCGCAATGTCACTGATAAAGACGTTGAATAGGACTGGTCCCAGCACTGATCCCTGTGGTACCCCATTGGTCACTCTTCCTTCTGTGGAGTGACAGCTATGTACCACCACCCTCTGTGTCCTGCCGCCCAGCCAATTACCTACCCACTGTACAACTGTCCTACCCACTCCCATATTCCCCAGTTTGTTTAATAGCCTTCTGTGTGGCACAGTGTCAAAGGCCTTGCTGAAGTCCAGATAGGCCATCCACTGCCTCCCTGATCCACCTACCTTGTCACCCAGTCAAAAAATCAGTGAGATTGGTCTGGCATGACCTCCCTTGGTGAAACCATGCTGCTTTGGGTCCTGTAGTCTGTTGGCAACCAGATGTTCCACCATCTCTCCTTCAGTAGTGCCTCGATGATCTTCCCACTACTGAGATCAGGCTGACTGGTCTGTAGTTCTCTGCTTCCTCTTTGTTCCCTTTTTGTATAAGGGGACTACATCTGCTATCCTCCAGTCTTTGGGTACCTCCCTGTTTCCAGTGATTAGCTAAACAGGATGGCCAGAGGTTCAGCCACCACCACTTAGTTCCTTAAGGACTCTGGGGTGCACCCCATCTGGTCCCATTGCTTTATTGACTCTTATTCCTTCCAGTTCCTTTAGGACCCTTTCCCATGTAAAGGGACTTGTGTCCACTTCTGCGCCATTCCCACTCCTTGCACACCCTTCAGGCCCATTACCATCCTCTTCCTCAGTAAAGACTGAGCAGAAATATCTGTTCAGTATGTCAGCTTTACTATTGTCATCCTCTATGCGGCCCCCATCCTCCCCCTTCAGTCTCACTATCGCTCCTTTGCCCTTTTTCACTTATGTACCTGTAAAGGTTTTGTCCCCTCTACCCACTGATTTTGTGATGTGCTCTTCTGTCTGAGCTTTGGCTTCCTTACTGACCTCCCTGCCTCCTGTGCTTCTCCTGGTACTTCTCCGTATCCCCTTTGCCTGTGTCTTTTGTATTGCTGGAATGCAATCTTTTAAGCTTTCACTTTCTCCGCTACCTCCTTGGAAAACCATAATGGCCTCCTCTTCCTTTTCCCTTGCTAACCTGCTTAATGAATAATTCTGTTGCTCTTGTAGTCCCTGTTTTAAATTTTGTCCACTGTTCCTCAACCCTAATTTGCTCCCATTCCCATTAATGCCTCTGTCAAGCATCTCCCCATTTTCCCAAAGTCTGCCCCCCTAAAATCCAGGATACATGTTTTTGTGCTGTTTGGATCCGCTCCTATGATTTCATATGACAGTGACCGGTGGTAAGTGTTCTCCATGTGCTCCACCACTGTTACCCACATCACACTGTCCCCATTTGTTAGCACGAGGTCCAGTATTGCCTTCTGCTGAGCTGGTTCCATGACCAGTTGCTTGAAGAAGGCACCTTGAAGGGAGTCCAGGATAAATCTGCTCCTGGTTGATGCTGCTGCTGCTGGGAGGCTCCAGTCCATGTCTGGAATACTGAAGTCTCCAACCAGCACCACCTCACCCTTGTCTGCCATCCTTTGGATGACTAGCATCAGCTCTATATCTGTTTCTTCCTCCTGGGCTGGTGGCCTGTAGACCACCCCTGTGCAGATGGCTGACCCCATTTTCTTTTCAGCTTAACCCACAGTACCTCTCCCAATTTTGTTCCTCCTGGATCTCTGTGGCCTTTATGCCATCTTTCACATAAGTGTGACCTCCTCCCTTCCTGCCTGCTCTATCTCTTCTGAATATGTTGTAGCGGGCATGGCCATCTCCCACTCATGGTTATCATTACACCAGGTCTCTGTGATGCCCACAATGTCCAGGTCTGACTGCACCATGTCAGCCTCCAAATCCTCCATGTTGTTGCTAATGCTCTGGCATTGGCACACATGGCTTTCCATGATGTGAACTCCTGGACTGTTTAGCTGTTCTATTCCTCGCCCTCCCTGGTTGTCCTTTATCCCTGGTTCTCCTGCTGTCTTCCTTCTCTTGAATTTTGCCCCTTTCTGCCTATCCACCCTTGGGCAGTTATCTCCATCTTTGCACACTGCTTTGTAGAGATATCCACCCTCCTGTTCACTGGTTCCACTGCTAGTTGTGGGAGTGGGCAATTAGATATCCTCCTTGCAGGCCTGCCACCCCCCCTTCACTTGTTTAAATGCTTGTCCATGTAGCATTTAAATTTATCAATGAGTGCTTGGATTCCCCTCCAGGACAGATGCAGGCCGTCAGGCTTGAACAAGCCCGCATCCCTCCAGGTGGGTCCCCAGTCACCAATGAATCCAAACCCTTCCTCACAGCACCAGTTCTTCAACCATGAGTTAAAGTTCCTGGTGCATGCATCCCTATGCTCTCCCATGCCTCTCACAGGTAGTACTTCCGAGAAGGTGACAGAAGTAGCTACTTGCTTAAAAGCCCTCTCCAATTTCCTAAACTCTTCCTGAACTTCCTTAGGCTCCCTGTTTGCCAGGTCATTAGTACCTAAGTGGATAATGACATCCAGCTCTCCCTCCCATCTTGCCTTCCCAGCGATCCCCAGGATCTTCCTCCCATCCCTTCATGCCATGGCACCTGGTAAGTACCTCACCCCCCTGTCCTCCCCTCCTGTTTTCCTAGCTGGTTCCCTCTTATGATAGAGTACCCCACCAGGATTTGCTTCCTACTGGGTCTGGGGCTTCCCACCCGAGGTCACCTCCTTGGTTGACCCACATATCCTTCCCTTCCACTTCTCTGGGTACCTCTGTTTGGTTGTCCCCATTTGCCAGTGCAGCGTGTATGAGTTCTGGAGTGGAATAGAATTTGGAATGTGCCTCTGCTGACTGCCCTAACCCTCCCTGAGCCCACAGTCATCCAAGTGCTCCTCACGCTTGGCATCCTTTGAGGCAGTGGCATTGGACTAGTGGTCTCTGGATAGGGGCGAAGGTACTCCTGACCCAGTTTACTTCCACTCTGAGTCTGGCTACTTAATCCTGCAGTTCAGAGATGCCTACAGATGGGGCAGTACCTCAGCATCCTGAAGGTCTGCCTGAATACAGCTGCTCTGCATCCACTGCATTGCACCACTCCCACATTATACTGTACTTATACTGCTATTCCAGTACTTGTCTGTTACTGAAGCTCTCTTGTAGCTCCTCTTTATTAATTTACTGTCCTGAAAATCCTGCCACCAATCCTCAGATACTTTTTAAAGAAGGAAAACAAAACAAAAAAAGAGCCAAAACACTTGTGCAGAAAGTGCTTCCCTTCCCTTTATGCCCTTCTACTCCACATCCCCTGCTCTTCCTGTGCTTGGCTCCTGTCAATCAGATTTAACAGGGTATATAATTAAGAGTGTGGGGCAGGGATGGGAGGATGAATGAAAATTTGAAACAAGTAAAGACAGCAAAGGAAAACAGCACCACTACAAGCACACCAAACTAGGTTTTAAATTTTCAACAGCCCAAAAACAATTCTAAATAAAGACAGCAAAGAAATAACAGTACCACTAAAAGCCCACAAATCTAGGTTTAAAACAAAAACAACAATGAGCAGTTACTGCACTGCACTGAAATGAATCTGGATCATTCCCCTTCTGGTCTCTTCTGAAGACCAAAAATCAACTTGCTACCTCAAATCTGACTTAGCCCCATCTCCAGTTATCATGTAGCTGAGGTCAGAGCTCAGACAATTAGCACCTCTCCACCAAACTACAGGGCAGGACTGACAAGACAAGACAAAATGTGCGGCAAGTAAAGATAGCAAAGGAAACAGCACCACAACAAGCACACCAAACTAGGTTTTAAATTTTCATCAGCCAAAAACAATTCTAAATAAGGACAGCAAAGAAATAACAGTACCACTAAAAGCCCACAAATCTAGATTTAAACTAAAACAACAATGTGTAGTTACTGCACTGCACTGAAATGAATCTGGATCCTTCCCCATCTGACCTCTTCTGCTAGTACTATGGACCAGAATGGACTAAGCCAGTATAAGCTGCTAAATTTAGATTAGTTACATTTAAGTCATTTGCCCATTTGCTTGGCGCAGCAATTGTTAACATCTCTTCAATTTTGTGAGCTGTTACTCTGTGTTTGTTAACCTGGGAAGGAGTCCTGCTGGTGGAGTTCAGTGGAGTCCGAGAGTGGATCTGAGTTTGGAAGAGGCTGTGAATGGAGGATTGGCACTGGAGACTGGCTGGAGGCTTTTGCTGGGGAGTGGTGCAGTGTGGAGATTTTCATCTGGGTCCTGGCCCCTGACCCGGTTGTGCTTGGTGGTGCAGCTGCCAAAGGGCAGATGCAGTTGTGTTGCTTCCATTCCACTGCACAGCGGCCAGTGGGCAGCCATGTTAGTGGTCAGGTGTGAAGTTGGGGCCAAGTACTGGGAGGTTTCTCTCCACTTAGAAGGCTGAGAACTCTCCAAGAAACATCTCCTGTCTTTGCAGAGGATGACTGGACAAGTTCCCTCAGTGCCCTAAGCTTTGGTTAAGGTGGCTGGAGACTGAAATCTTTTCCAGTTGATGGGCTAAAGAAAGGCTTAGCCGAAAACTCTTGGAGGGAGAATCAAACAGGAGAGAACTCACCATGGATTGTGAAGTTCCTAATCTGGTAAAATCTTCTGATTTTATTTGTATCTGCTGCTGGCATTGGGGAAAATTTGGGACAAATCAAGGAATCATCTACTTAGGTTAAGCTTAGTTTGAGGGCAGTATAATATTTGTCTGTGGCCTTGATGGGTGAGAGTCCCACAAGCTCTGGACATTAACATTTGTTGGTCCTAGGAGGAGGGGGCTCCTACACCAGGACTGCCAAGATTTTGCTTTTCCATAAATACAGAATGCTGGACATCCTAGGAGAGAGAGTCCTGAAAGCCTGGTTGTGGACATTTAGTAAATTCACAAAAATATTATCAGTGGGGGGCTATTTCCAGATTGAATAAAGATGATACTTTGCTTCATTTCCTTCTTAAAAGTGTATTTAATGAGGCCATACACTCAACGTTTCACATATTGAAAATACTTCATCAGGACAGTGCCTTCAATCCTATAAATGTAATAACACACTTATCCACTCATATAATTCATGATTTACAACTATTTTAATCAAAGACTAAACAGGAAAATTCACTTTTACAATGATGTGCTCAAACAAACCACTGTTGTGTCATATTGTATTATTTTTCTATTTATCTGGAAAAATACCTGTGCATGTAAAAAACATTTCTTTAGAAAAAATGTTTTTTATATGCTTTCATCATATTTCACACCAACCATGCTCATATTTTCTCCTTATTTCACCCTCTATTTAGACACAAACAATAAACAAACACATTTAATTTTAACATCCATAATTACAGTTTGTCCTAGCTGTCAAAACCATATGCATATGGCTACAATATTTAATTTATAATATTAAAATATTTTTCCTAATTTTCAAATAATGTTGTTTAATTCAATATGTACAGACAATAAATATGCACTTTTAATTCTTAACATCCATAATTTATACATTTTATCCTTGTTCTCAAAACCATAAATATATGACTTCAATATTTGATTTGTAATGTTAAGAATGTTATTCCTAATTTTCAAATTATATCGCTTGATTCAGTGACTTTTCCTCAAATCCCAATAAATTCAAACTTGATTGTCATATTTACCATTGATACACTGTATAAACATGATCTACTTGTAACATGATCTACTGCTCCAACACATTTGGCTTATTCTGTGAAAATACAAATGTCATCAGAATTAAAGCATGTCCTTTAAATGTTTCATCACTCTTAAACTAATCCTTGTATGTATACATTTTCATTATGCTGCATTTCCTTTTACTTTCCCTCTGTTCCAACTGATATGTCCAAACAACATAATTTTTCTCTAGTGTTATTTACTGTAGCACTCATTTCTATGCTATTCAAGCATAAAAGTAGCCTTTTCTGAAGCTTTATGCAACATTTTCTTTTATGCAACATTGATATACATATTTTAGACATGTCACCTCAATCTCTCTTCATTGACATTTAGTAGTCTTAGGAGGTGGGAGCTCCAAGGACTTTTTTAACAAGAACACTATTGGACTGGGTTCTATCCAAAGGGCCACTCCCTGATTTCCTCTCCAGTGCCTAATTCAAACTTCTTTACCAAAGACTTTCAGAAAAAAATTTGCAACCAAAATTTTCTCCTGTCTGCCTTCCCCAACCCCTGGCACTCTTTAAATACACTTTTGGCCAGAATGCCCCACCCCAACACTAACCTCATAGTGCATCTTACAGAGCATGAACCCTCTTAAAGAGTAAACACTGTAACTTGCACCCAGAGAGTCTGTCACCATCACCCAAGTGGTACTAAACCTCCTATTCCAACACACTGGGGAACATGAAGCCTTTAAAGCCTCTCCTTTCAGTGTTATCATTGCCAATCCTCCTCTCACTCAACCCCTCCTCAGTTGATAATTGAAGTGTGAATTATGGAAGACTTGAAGCACTACATGTAACAAGCTGCCCAAACTCTACATCGGCGCCAGTGTTTTCAATATTCTATGACTGGCACTCTCAACAACAGCATCTTTTGCTTTCTATCTAACAGTGCACATCCCCTCCCCTCTCTAGCATAACCTCCTCATACTGTCTAGCAAAAGCACTAAGTGATCACCAACCATTAGGACTCATTCACAGTCTCTGAAACAACTCAGGCTGCAAGTAACCTGACTGATCTGGCTGCTCTTGCTCCTGTCAGGCAACATCCACCCCAACACCTGCCCTAAAGCTATGGGAGCCAATCACCTTGATCAACATCTGTAGTCTTTTAGCCAAAGTCGACCTGCTGTAAGTCTGGGTAACCCAACATAGGCCAGATATTTTATCAGTTTTTGAGACATGTCTCACACCAAGGACCCCTGACACTGAAATACAACTAAATGGCTATACCTCATTTAGACTCGATAGAGTAGGGAAACGTGGAGGTGGTTGTGCCATCTATATTAAAGACCACCTACAGGGTAGGGCACTCCTACCTATAAACTCAGGTAAAAAGGTCCAAATCCTCCCAGTAAAAATAATCCTTGGAGCCAAAGGGAAGATCATAATTATCATTTCTACATACATCCCACCCAAGGAACAGGAAGCAGGCTTTAATGCACTTCTTGAGTACCTCTCTGGCCTCCACTGTAGTCTGAAACAATTGTGGTTGGTGATACCAACATAAATTGGTTATCCCCTGACTCCGCCCCATGCAGAGATGATATCACAGCAATATATTTTGAACAGATGGTAGCATCCCCCACATGTTTCAACTCCAGCACCAAAACCAGTACCTTACTGGACTGGCTGTTGATCAACCACCCTGAACAAATCACCTGCACTGAAGTGCTTCCAGACTCTATAGCGACCACTCCCCATAGTCTGTACCTGGACTAATACGTCACCAAAACTCCCTGCAAAAAAAATAACTACTCACATCTTAAGAAAAGGGCAACTAGGTCCCCTAAAAGATTACCTAAGGCAGCTAAATTGGTCTACAATCTATTCCACAGGAGATGTCAATACTGCGTTAGACAATTTCATTCAAATATTCAATGTCGCCTGTGACATTGTCTCCCCCAATTCCATAACAAAGGCTAGGGGATCCAATAAGCCCTGGATTACCCCATCCCTCATAGCCCAACTACAGTCCAGGGATAACCTCTGGCATAAGGCTAGAAGCTCAGGTTCCTATACAGACCTCCAAAACTACAGGGCTACCCATAACAGATGTACCCACACCCTTTGACAGACCAAAAGCCAGCCACTTTAGGGCTGGCTGGACAACTCCTGGGGTGATAGCCACAAATCTTGGGCTAATATAAAGGCACTAACAGGGGAACCAAATAAGTCACCTCCTACTTTAATGAACATAGACAGAAAAATAACACAGGATCCTATAACTGTTGCCAATACCTTCAATAAGGCCTTCACAGACCTTAATGGGGTGCTCCCCCCGACTACCTAAGACCTATCGGCAGCAACCAAATCAATTCATCAAGTCCCAACCACCCTATACATGTCCCCATTCTATCTTAAGACAATCACAAACCGAAGCAAAAAATACCTACAATAAGTATACGAAAGCTTGACACAGTGGTGATGGCCTGGATCTCAAGTTAATTCACTCACCCTTGATGTCATCCTGGCCCCTTTAACAAGAATTCTGAACCTCTCACTACTCATTGGGCAGTTCCCAAGCTCTGGAAAGCCGCAGTGGTTACTCCAGTTTTTAAAAACATTGATAGGACATTACTCAATAACTATCGGCCAATCTCTATTTACAGTAGTAGCCACAGACATTGCCAGCTATTTCCAGATATTTCATGAAATTTCTAAAGAGTTTCTCTCTGCTGCCCTACTGTAGAAATGGAAAGCATTAGATATACAATATATGGAAATATCACAGAAATTTCGGAAATAGATGGCAGTGTCTGGTGCTACTGTACCTCCTATCTCTAAAGCCCTAGAAAGGATTGTCTATGATCAAATGGTAGACCACTTAGACAAATACCATCTATAATGTCAGAACAACAATGCTTTAGAAAACAACATAGTACAACAACAGCCCTAGTTGAATTTACTGGTTTTATCCATGATGCCCTAGACTGAGGGCACTTAGTGGGCTACCTACATTGACCTTACTAAGGTCTTTGACATGGTCAATCATGAATTACTACTAACTCAACTAAGTGGGTCGACCATGTCCTCATCCTCACAGAGCTGCTTCCAGAGCTACCTCACCAGTAGGGTTCAACAGGTTAAAAATCAGCACCACACTATCAGACAGTCTAAGAGTAAACACCAGTGTTCCCCAAGGGTCCATCCTGGGCCCATGCTGTTAGTCTTTTCTTAAATCCCCTCTCATACACATGTCAAGACATCCTCCTACATGCAGATGATGCCGTCCTCTATACCAGCCACCTTATTTATTATTTATTTATTGAATTTTGTTGACCAGTAAGCCCACTGGGCCTAGAAGTCCCTTTTCAGGGGTAACCCGGGGAGGGGGATACAGATGGTAAGCAACTGAAATTGAACCAGATTAAGCTGTTGGTGGTATTTTTTAGTGAATGGGAGAAATTTGGCCAGGACACCAGGGAAATTCCCCTACTCTGTGTGGGGGTGCTGTTGGACCATGGATTCATTCATGGGACCCAGCCATTCTGCTGGTGTACCTGCAGGAGAGCAGAGCTCCGCTCTTGCAGGTCCAGCTTTGGAGCCTAAAGTACTGAGGATGTCTGACCATTTTGTTGATATGCTTGTGGATCTTGCTGTACCAGATGAATCTTTACCTGCTCAGTCTGCCTCTGCATCATCAGATTTTTTGCCTGCGGATGAACTTTGATTGAAGTCCCTCCTTGCTGCACATCAGGACCAGGTACTTGCTGTTGTTGATCCGTTAGCCCTTTTGAGTCGGCCTCTCCTGGGACATGGACTCTGTCGTCAGAACTAGGGGCTGTGGAGAATCTTCTTGCTTTCATTACGGATGCGGTACCTTCGGGCTCTTTGGAGGTGCAGAGTCGGCAACAATCTTCTGTAGCACCGGTCCTACCAGTGTTGCACCATGCTCTGTTGGAATTTTTGGTTCCTACAAATCTGGATCGAGCAGTGTCTTCTCCGCCTTTGAACTCAGTGGCGACTTTGCCTGGTGAACTTGTAGGTACTATGCATCCCTAGACCATGTGTTTCACCTCTAATGCATGAACTGTCTCGCCTTTTTTGCCTCCTCCCACTCTGTTGCCTTGTTCTAGCCCACTATCTGTCTCTTTAGAGGCCTCCCTGCAGAGTCGGGTTGGATACCCGGTTTGGGGCATGGATACTGACCCTGCCCATAGCCCGATACCTGGTTGTGGAGGCAACAGCCCCTTTGATAGACATGCCTCCACCTTTGCCTGGTAGCCCGGATTTGGATTTGCATGCTGAGGATGTTCAGCATCCTGCATTGGATACTACTCTGCTGGCTAAAGTTCCTTCTTTGCCTCCCTCCTCTTGGGTGAAGAGAGGCCCTAGCTCTCGGGGACCAGCATGGGGTGATAGAATGGACATGGATGTCCCGCTCTCTGACCCTCCTCCAGGCCTTCTCCTGACCCTGGGGACAAGGCTAAATCTACTTGGGAAGAATTTCATAGAAGAATACGTTTGAACTCCCCCCTCCTCTTCAATGATGGAATGCGGTCCGCCTTCAGTATATTGGGGCTCTTGATGTAGCTTCAGACCGTCTCTATGTGGGAAAGTCACTTTTGAAAGGATCTTTGGGTTTTTTTACAAACAAAATATTTGCATTGATTCATGTATCAGATTCTTCCTTATATGACATCAGTTTTCAAAGCCCTTGAGGATTAGATCGATTCTAGACAAAGTATGATACTCTTAAATACACTGAGTTGTGGCTACCATTTCAGGCTATCCCACTTACTAGACCTTCTATTAAAACTGTCACCATTTTATTTAGAAATGAGAATGTAGCAGCTAGTGACTTACGCATTGGTTAGCTAAACGCTGTGATGTCTTGGGGTTGCCACAGCCTATATTTGACTCTGAACACATGTGGACTGGTGGTTGGCATTATAGGGTGTGACTTAGAAATACGAATGTGGGTCCCATACACTTACCTAATAGTTTGCTTTTAGGTAGGGAATGGGGGCATTGCTTCTATGTGGGGCAGCCTCGTACCTGTTTTAAATGTGGCTCCCCTTCCCATCTCAGTGCAGCCTGTGATAGACTACGATGTTCCCTTTGTTTATCTTTTGGCCATGCTAGTGCAGATTGTAATTCTGAACTAAAGTGTAACCTGTGTGAAGAACTAGGTCATGGTTTTAGATCCTGTCCTTGGGCTTCCCATAACAGGGAAGATAGCCCGGATCAGGATGTGATCCTTCTTAATGCCCAGAAAAGGATATTCTACGGCTAAATCTCTTTCTTAGATGTTAAGGTAGTCACTGGTCCCCTTTATGCCCTGATATTGCGGTGCCTGCTCCCAGTCAGTGGTTTCAGTATCTGAACCTTCCTCTGAGCCTCCTTTACAGGAAGTTCCATGACCGGTTGTACAGGACCCTTCCTCTACGCCCCTCCCCTCTTTCTGTTGTTTCTCCGGTTCCTGCTGAACCTGTGCCTGTCCCTGACAAACCTCTGGATATTATTATTATGCCCCCTCCTGAGCCTAGTGTTCAGACAAAGAAATGGCCTCAAAAACAGACTACAGGTAGGGCCAAATTGGCTAAAGCATCTTCTCCTGGCGGCTCTGTTCCCTTAAGTAATAAATTTGAGGTCCTGTCCCATCACACTCAGTCTTCCAATGTGGAAGCTAATTCTGACACCTCCTCACAACCTATAGTATCCTCTGATTCTGAGAATGATAAATCAAAGGAGTTACCTAGGGATACTCGACCCTCGTGGTCGGTGGTGAGACCCCGGAGAAGTACTAGAAAGGGAAGGGTTACTTGATGCTGACTTATTTTTATTTCGACCCTTTATCTGATTCTCTTTCATGGCCATGGCATTTCATCTCACTGTAGCCACCCTCAATGTGAACAGTGTGAAAATGCTCATAGGCCCTGATTACTTTTCAACTTTTGAGTGATTTGGCATGATATTTGCCTTATTCAGGATACTTGTCTCAATACCCTTCCTTTGGTTAATATGGCCAAAAAGCTTTGGCGATGGGGTCCTTCTTTTTTTTCTTTAGGATTAGACACATGTAGTGGTGTTGGGGTGTTGTTTAGGGGTGATGGATTTCATGTTACCAAGTTGGTTGAACTGCTTATGGGATGGGCCTTAATATTGGATTTTACTTATTTACATTACACTTGGAGATTAATTGTGATTTATGCACCAGTTACGAAGAAAGGTCGAGTGGATCTCTTTTGTGAGGTGCAGCCTTTTTTGTTCACGTCACGCTTTCTCATATGGGGTGGTGACTTTAATTGTGTAGTGCATAAATCAGATCGGGGGGCCCGGACTGATAAGGATTTCTGTGATACAGAATACATGTCTCAGTCACATTATTGTCCAGGGTCATTTACAGGATGTTTATAGGGTCTGTCATCCTACTGGTGGATGTACTTTTTTTAAGGGCTCCTTATCCACTAGGATTGATTTTCTCTTTGTCTCTACAGCTTTGAAGGTGATTAAAACTCAAACCATTCCAGTGGAGATTTCAGACCATAATGTGGTAACTGCCACGTTAGGGGTGGGCCCTCATGCTAAACTGGGGCAGGGATATTGGAAACTGAATTCTTTACTGCTACTTGATGACAGGTTTTTGGCCCAAGTTCATGATTTGTTGAAAGCTCGTATGTCACTATCTGGACTTTCCGAAGATTTGTTAGATTGGTGGCTACTCACTAAATCTGAAATCTCTACTTTGGCTAGGAGGACATCTAAATATGCTGCAGTGACTAAATATAAGAGATATTTGTCTTTACGTATGCAGTTGGAAACATTATATTCAGCTATACACTCACAAGGCTTATCTTTGACAGCACAGGTACAGAATGTAAAAAAAGAAATGGCTGCACTACAGTATACTAGAGCTACTTCCCTGTTACATGAACATAGGGTTTGTTCTGCTAATAAATCTGCTTTGGGGGATGTTTTGGATTGTAGTCATAGGCGTTCTCGGATCGCCTTCTGACTGAAGTTGTCATACTGCTGGTACTAGTTACACTGCATTTCCGGATATCTTGTGAGCAGTCTCCTCGCATTTTCAGACTTATATGCTGCATCTCCAGTGGATAACGCTGGTGTAGAACAATTCCTTCCTCTCCATATTGCCCGTTGTTCTGATATACTATTATGGGCTTTAGTTGCTCTGATTAGTGTTGATGAGGTTAAAAGGGAAATTTCCATTTACAAAATAACACGGCACCTGGTATTGATGACTTGCCTGCAGAATTTTATAAAACCTGTAGTCCTTTGGTTTGTGATGTGCTCACAGTAGTGTTTAATTGGGTTTGCAACGTCCACCTCTCAATTTCCATTTTGTACTTCAATTCAGATTTTGTTATATAAGAAAGGTGATAGAACTTTACTTTCCAATTGGAGGCCTTTAAGTCTCCTTAATACAGATTTTAAAATTTTAATGAAAATATTGAATACCAGATTGTTGTTCAAAGCTCCACACTTGATTTCTCTACACCAATCCTGTTCAGTACCGGGCAGATCTATCTGTAATAATCTTCTTTTGCTTTGGGAACTAATGGAGCTGGGTAAAGTTGATGTTATAAAAGGTTTTCTTATGTCCATGGATTAACAGAGGGCCTTTAATCAGGTCCTATAGTTATTTGTTTCAGGTTTTATGAACCTATGGAGTTCCTGATCGCTTTATAACCTGGATTGCTTTGCTTTATAGTCATGCTTATGCTATGCCCTTGGTAAATGGTTACTTGGGTTCCTATATCCCTATTCATCGGGGGCTGAGACAAGGCTGCCCTCTGAGTCCATTGCTTTATGTTTTTGGTTTGGATCCACTTTTACATACAATTGCCCAAGATGTGCAGATTCTTGGTATTGCTTCTCCTCACAGTACCCTTGAGGCCAAAATTTTGGCTTATGCTGATGATGTCTGTGTCTTTGTTGCTGATTTGACCTCTGGAGATAAGGTGTTACATCATATTTCTAATTTTTTGGATGTTGCAGGTTCCTCCCTTAATAAATCTAAGAGTTTTTTTTATCCTCTGCATACTGCCATTCCTGAGGTTACGGAGCTGCAAGGCATTCATGTTGTACTGGGCCCAGTCTGAATTTTAGGTATTGATTTTGGTAAAGGTAATGTCGTTAATTGGTCAGCTAAAATTGAGGCAGTTCTTGATAATTCTAAGACATTGGTCGTCAGACTGCTCCCCGACCCTACTGGAGTGGCACCGTGAATGTACGTTAGCTCTTCAGCTGGAAAGATATATAGCTCATAATCGAGGCCAGACGAAAGTCTTTACAGCAAGATGGGGTCGCTTAGACCGCTTCTTACGATGCTGGAACTCGAAGAACTAATTTATACTACCTGGGCTAACCAATTTGTCTCATTTTTCTCCCTTCTTGCTTTCCCAACCATTTCCTTCTACAGTAACCTTGGGTAGGGGGTTTGGGTGGAGGGGACTTATCTGTTTTTCATACCTATTTTTTCTCCAGATCTGTTCTAGCAAATGTTTATTTTATAATATGCCCTAGATGTACCATGTTATCTCTCTAGGGATGTTCGAACTGTATCTGTCATAGTAAGATGCTGCTGTTTCCTTGTTGTTTTCTGGAGTGGCATATAAAACAATAAAATATTAATTATAAAAAATTGAGGCAGTTCAGTCCAGAATCAGATTATGGAAGTCTTGGCAACAAACTAAACAGAAAAAGGTTATCATTACTAAATCTTTACTTCTCCCTCAATTTTTATACCTTAGTGTGGTATACCCCATTCCTTCTGGTTTGGAAGTCACTTTATTGGGTCTTTTTTTTTTAAATTATTTGAGAGAGTTGCCTAAATTCCATTAAAAGAGTTGTGTTGTGTCTTCCTATTGCACAGGGTGGTTTGAATTGTGTGAATCCGATTACTTTTACTATAGTATTTTTTTTCATTGGAATTTACTAGACTTTAGTCATCCACACTCTGTGTTACGGGTGATTTAGGCATATGGTTGGTTACCTAAATTGTCCTCAGTGTAAGCCCAGGTTTGAGCGAAAAATTTACACACTCCCTAGTTACCGATTTATTTTAGACCTGTGATATCGAAACTTAATAGATGGAAGTTACTTCCGGCCCATGTGTATTGCAAATCGTGCAAATATATTTATGATGTCCTACAATCTAAAGCACATTCCATAGTCCCCTTTTAAGGATGTACCGGATGGTCATGTTGATAACCTCCTTAAAAGTTTGGTAGATAAATGGATTCCACCTAGATTATGGGATGTTTTATGGCTTAGTTGTCATGGGCGACTCAATGTTAGGGGGAATTTAAAGCATAAAATGATTACTGAACGTACTTGTCCGAGGGATACTTGCATTAATCAGGAGGAAACAATGTCCCATGTTTTTGTTTCCTGCCCCTTTGTGCAAGAATTCTGGATGACCCTTTCTGCCCATTGGAGCCAGCCTTTCTGGTGGGCTGTTACATATCTGGAAGTTGTGGGAGATTTTTGTTACATTCTACTTTGTTGGATGCAGGTGTAGTACGGCTGCTGTTCACTATGTTCAAGTTTCATTTATGGCATGCCAGATGTCACCTTACTCTACAACAGTTATACCACTCACCACTTGAAGTTCTTCAACATGTTGAACATGATTTGTTGTTACAATGTGATTCTGAACGCAAATGTTTGTCCAAAAATGTATGGATTATGAGGTGGAAAGAGGTTCCTTTTTTGAAAGACAAAATAGGTTGAATCATTATGCTGTCAGAGAATTGAGTATTGCTGATATTCTCTTTATGTTTTTTTTCTTATTTTCCATGAATTGTATTACTGTTTTTCTGATTTATTGTTCTGTTTATTAATAAAAACCTTCCCCTACTATTTTTCAGTAAGTGCCATGGGATCTTTAACATCCAAGTAAACTATCACCAATCCAGGCAGATGGGACCTCGGTTTAACGTCTCATCTGAAAGACGTTGACCCTGCTACCCTTGAACTAAGTCTTCAGAGAAATTTTAAGTTTGCCATAGACTGGTTCATCAATTCTCGACTGCTACTTAATTACAATAAAACTGAAACAATGCTGTTCGCCTCTACACACAACAAACACAAGACATTCAAATTATCCATCCACAACAAACAAAACGAAACACTCCAAGATGATCCACACATTCAAGTACCTCGAGATAACACTGGACCTCCTTATCTTATTCACAACACATAGACCAGGTTTCCAGATCTGCTAACAGGAAGATTAGTCAACTGTACAGACAAAGACCCTGCCTCACTTATGAAGCCCTCAAACTAGCCATAAATAGTTCTCTTTTCTCGGTAATAGATTATGTCCTCATTGTATACAGCTCGGCCAATATCACGACCTAAAAGAATAGCCCTAACATTGAATAAGCTTGCAGGCTTCTCCTGGGAGCACTGTCTACCTCACACCTCGACCTCTATTCCCTCATGGCTGGCTGGACTTGGAAAACCGCACTCACTACCTACAATTAGAGATGCAGCAAATTTAAATTACACCATCAAAATGCCCACGAAGTGCGACATATTAATTACTTCACTGTGAGTGCCCTATAGGAAAGCTCACTTAGCCTTGTTATTATTATTTTGCATTGTCATTCCACCTTAAACGCAAAATAAGGTGAAGTGACAACCCAAACCCCTCACCCCACCCACCCTGGTCAATTATTCCCTTTGTACTAGGGGTTCTGACATCACTTCCTCAAACAGGCAAAGGATTTGCACCTGTCATAACAGAAGCAGACATCCAGGAAAGGAACTGCAGCAAGTGAAGAGGTGACTGCTCTCTCAGTGGAAGGAAGTAATGCAAATCTAGGAGCTTTCATTATTACTACTTCATAGTTATTGCATTGGGTAAAGGAGGAGTAGAGTTGAAGAAGGTTGTGCAATGGCTACTTAAAGTATTTTTGAGTGTGGATAAGATATAAAAAGCAGTTATCTCAACATATCTAAAGCTTGTGCCACATAGGAGATAGGAAATAAAGAATGTTTTGCACTGATAGGGGGAGAGTGGGGACTTGGGGTAGTGTTTGGTATCCTGCATCTGGAAGGGTGGGAGGTTGCTGGTGGGCAATGACAGCAATGGGTAGGTGATAGGCTGCACAGCTGTGGTGCACCAATCTTTCTAAACATTGCCTGGAGAGTGGGAGGATGTTTAGTGTGCAACCACATAGAAAAACTTAGAAAGGAGATTGAGGGTCTGCAGGAGGAACTAAGACAGGCAAGGCAGATTGGGGTGGGTTTAGCCCAATACTGGAGGGAGGAAGAAGGAGATGAGGGAGGCAACTTAAGCCAACAGTGGTGAGGAGAGGGTCAGAAGAAGGAAAGCAGAGACAAAGGGCCCAGGCCAGGAAGAACGATTGCTGGGAAACCAGGTCAGGAGACAAAAGTCAAATGGAAGAAGGCAATAGGGACTTGTGAGGGAGGTAAGAAGTGCAAAAGTCATGGAGTGGAAAGGAGAAAACAGGTTACTATGCAGAGAGGGAGCAGGCATTTGTGAAGGATCTTCAGAAATAGTTTTGCACTGCTAGAGAGGAAGAAGGTGGAGGAGGGAAGTGATGAAATTAGAGGAGTAATTGATAAATGCCTGGACCAAACTGGAGCGGGGGGAAATTCTGCTGGGAGAACTGCAACAGGGGTAAAAGGGCATAATAATGTGCAGGAGGAAGAAGAGGAGCTGGAAATGAGGAGGGAGATGAAAGGAAGCAAGCAGGGAGTAAGAGGGGTGGAATCTTAGTGCTGGGGGACTCAATACTAAGAGGAGTTAGGTGGGGTAGCAAGGGGGAGAGGCATAGTCGCATTTGGGTGGAGGCCATGCCAGGAATGACAGCGGAAAGGGTGGGACAGTCTATTCTGAAATATGCTAGAAGGGGTAGGGACAAGCCTCATTTAATTATACATCTTGGGACAAACGACCTGGCTGACAAGACAGTAGATATAGTCCAGAGGAGGTTTGAGGAACTAGCACAATTATGTGAGGGGCAGGAAGATCAGTAACTTTTCCGAGATACTTTGGTGCCAAAGGCAAGCACAACAAGAAAGCTGAGAATAGAGGAATTTAACAGATGGCTAAGAACCTGGTGTTGTGCTAAAGGGTATGGGCTGTTGGGGGTGGGGAGGGACCTGGGAGGACAGTAGTCTCTATGCCAAGGACAGACTACACGTGAGTGAGGAAGGAAAGAAAGTGTTGAAGCAGAGGATGGAAGAATATATAGAGGAAGTTGGGAGTTTAAACTAGGAGTGGGGGGTGGCAGTTGGGGAAGAGATATGCAGAGACCACAGGTTGGGAAATCATATGAGCTTACCCCCCATAACAGTGACAAAGGACAAATGGCAAGTACTATTGGTGATGCTAGGAAAGGAGGGCAGGATGGGGGGAGGGGGAAAGGGTGGAAGGTGGTTACCCTTAATGCTAGGAGCCTTGGGAGGAAAACTGCAGAGTTGCAGGTTCTCATGGCAGAGGGAGAGGTGGACATTGCAGCCATCAAGGAAACATGGGCCACCCAATATAATGACTGGGACCTATCTGTACCAGGGTACAGGTTATTTCATAGGGACTGGGTGACTGGGAAAGGAGGGGTGGCACTATATGGAAGGAAGGACTGAAGTGTGTAAGGAGGAAGGGAGGAGGTAGTACAGAGTCACTTTGGGTGCAAATCCAGGATTCCAAGAATAGAGTCTTAGAATGGGAGTGGTGTACACCACCATCTCAGATGGAGGAGTTAGACAGGAACTAGCGGGACAGATCAGGAGGACCTGTAAGAAGGGTAGCGTGGTGATTGTGGGGACTTCAACATGCCAGGAGTGGACTGAGCACCCCAACAACCAGGAACAGAAGGGAGCAGGTACTGCTGGATGCCTTCCAGGACAGCTTCCTGCTGCAAATGGTCAGTGAACCAACCAGGTTAGGGAATACCCTTGACCTTGTGCTGGCAAATGGGGACTTTGTGAGAGAACTTACAGTGGAGGAACCTGTCAGGAGTGACCACCACTCAGTATGGCTCACATTGGATATGGGCAAGGAAGGAGTGGAATCTGGCACAAGAGTGCTGGACTTCAGGAGGGCCAACTTTGGGAGGATGGGGAAGTGGTAAAGGGTACCTGGCAGAATTCAATCTAGTATGGATACTAACCAGAGATGGGAGCTCATAAAGTTGGGGATAGTGGAGGCAACAAAACCTGCTGCAAAGCCCAGAGCAAGAAGGCTAGGCTAAAACCGAGCTGGTTGAGCAAGGAGGTCATGGAAAAGGTAAGGAGGAAAGAGCTGCCTTTAGGAAATACAAGAAAACAGGAGGGGGAGGACAGAGAGGAGTACTTGACAGAATAGAAGGAGGTGACAAGGGAAGTAAGGGCCAAAGCATCTATGGAACTCAGGCTGGCACAAGGCATTAAGCAGGGGAGAAGGACTTTTTAAGTACATCAGGAGAAAAGGAGCTGTAAGGACCACATAGTAAGGATTAGGAAGGAGGGGGTTGGGTGGAAGCAGGTACGATAAGGCAGAAGCACTAAATGAGTACTTCTGCTCAGTATTTACTAAAGAGAAAGGGGGGTACACCCAAGATGGGAGAAATAGCAGGCGCGGGGGAAGTGGTGACAGATGGGAAATCATGGAGGCAGAGTTCTAGAGGGTTTGAAGGCACTGAGGGTGGACAAAGCGCCAGGCCCAGATGGCATCCACCCAGGGTACTGAAGGAGCTGGCAGAGGTCCTTGCAGGACTTTGGCAGACCTATTTAATGCCTCACTACATTCGGGTGTGTACCTCAGGACTGGAGGATGGTTCATGTGGTGCCCTCCACAAGAGTGGGCCCCAAGGATGAACCGGGAAACTACAGACCAGTGAGCCTCACATCCATCGTGGGTAAGCTAATGGAGACTATCCTGAAGAGGCTGGTGGCCCTCTTAGAGGCCAAAGGACTACAGGACAGCAGACAGCATGGCTTCATATGTGGCGATCCTGCCAAACCAACCTGGTCGAGTTCTATGACTGGGTAACTAGGCAACTGGACAGGGGACATGCAGTGGATGTCCTGTATCTGGACTTCAGTAAGTCATTGACTCAGTGCCACATGGAAGGCTGGGAAGGAAGTTAGTAGGCACAGGGCAGTGCAATGCTGGTGAGATGGGTAGGAAACTGGCTGCAGGGAAGGCAACAGAGGGGTGGTGGTGGGTGGGGGCTCTCACACCCAAGGGCAGTGATGACGGTGTCCCACAGGGCTCGAGTGTTGGGACCAGTGTTGTTTGGGATATTCATTGCAGACATATCATGGGACATCAAGAGCAAGATCATCTGTTTGCTGATGATACCAAGGTTGGCGCGGTGGTGGATGACCTAGGGGATGGCAGGGGTTGCAGGATGATCTGGCAAAGCTTGAAACCTGGTCAGACACCTGGCAACTGGGCCTTAATGCCAGAAAGTGCAAGGTGATGCATTTTGGGATGAAGAACCCAATGAGGACTTACCAGCTAGGGGAGTGCAGCTAGCCCAGACAGAGGAGGAGAAGGATCTGGTGTGCTCATCACAGGGTCAATGAACAACTCCAGCACAGTGTAGGAAGGCAGCTGCAAAGGCCAACAAAATGCTGGGTTGTATTGCAAGGGTATATCCTCGAGGAGGAGGAGGTGATTCTGCCACTGTATAGGTCATTAGTTAGACCACACCTGAGTACGCGTGCAGTTCTGGCGTCTGTATCTGAAGAGGGACATTAAGTTACTGGAGGGAGTGCAGCGCAGGGCAACAAAGATGATCAAGGGTCTGGGGGACTTATCATATGAGAGGAGGTTGAAGGAGTTGAACATGTACTCACTGGAGGAGAGGAGAGACAGGGGGACATGTTTGAAACCTTTAAATACATGAAAGGAATAAACAAGACAGGTACAGAGGGGCTGTTCAAAGTAAGGGAGGGGAGGGCCACCAGGGGCCATGATATGAGACTGGAGCGAGGAAGGTTCAGGAGGGAGATGAGGAGACACTTTTTTACAGAGAGAGTGGTGGCTGGATGGAATGCATTACCTGCAGAAGTGGTATGCAGTAGAACAGTGGACTGCTTCAAATGAGGATGGGACAGGACAAGGGGGAGGGTTAATGAAGGGGAAGGATGGAAGGGAGGGGCAGCTGCAGAATAAGGAGTGCTAGCTGCACATTCGAGCAGACTTGATAGACCTCTAGGCCTTTATCTGCTGGCAAATTTCGTATGTTCGTATGTTCGTATGTAACAATATAGGCAGCATCCACCCACACAGTCACCAGAATTAATGTGCATCCCAAAGTGCTATCTTGTGTCCAGAGAACTCCCAGTGCTGAACTGATGAAGTGGAATGAGGCGTAACAAGAAATGCAAAGTCTCCCAGAATTAATGGCACACTCAGTCATCGCACTGTGGTCACACACACAGAGTCACCAGAATTAATGTGTATCCCTAAAATGCTACTGTTTTGTGTCCCGAAAATTCCCAGTGCTGACAAAGTGAAATGAGAGCATAACAAGAAATGTAGTCTCCCAGAATTAATGGTGCACTGCAAACGCACAGACAGATTAAGATTGCACTGTGAACTCATGGGATGCATAACGAAAAGGCACAACAACACCTAACCAGTGCTCATAAGTCACAAATCCAAATCTGGAAAGGAATACCTTTTGCCAGTTGGGGAATTAGTGCATGGCAGTAACAATCCACTACCAGTAAAGGTACCACAAAGCAGTATAAAAAATTCATGCAGGTGCGGTGGATAGCAGGTTCACACTGCTGCATTTACTCTGTGTACAATAAAAGGTGTCTGATTTAATGGCATGCATTACACACACACTCACACACACACACTACAAGTAATGCATAGCAAATTGAAAACCTTTAGTAATATAACCAAATGTTTTAAACAGACAAATTATACACTGCTGCACCACAACAATCAGCAAAAAAATGTCAAGAATTACTGAAAAATATTACTGTGTGTACATTAACACAGTTATACAAGAAAAATATAACCAAAATAGAAAGACTGCCTTTTCTCCCAGTTAATGTACCTACACCACAAATACCCCTCTCCCAAAGCACACTTCACAGTACACAGACAGACTGTTCTAAATTAACATTCAAAATCCACACACAGCAATAATAAACACTCAATAATATGAGCACAGAAGGGTTTCCTACAATCAATGTACTAAATTTTGAGCAAAAAACTGACTCAAAAGACATTTTAAACATCTTTTAGAAGTTTTGAATTACAGAGCTCTGAGAGCAAACTGTCTCCAGCTACCACTACACACACACACTACCCAGGCCAGAACTGAGGCTGTGCAGAAAAATCTAGAGCTCATGTGACCTGCAATCCCATGAATCACTGCAGAATTTTATTTGGAGCTCAATTATAAGGAGAAGTGAGGAGAATTACATTGATTTCAATGTACTTTGCCTTACAATTGGTGGAGAAGTGGTTTGGGGAAGGCGGAATAATGCAAAGTCATTGCTTTCAATGGACTTTGTGTTCCTCATTATGAAGCAAAGTACTCCGCTTCATATTGCGGAGTACTCCGCGGATTCTGCGTTACTCCATGAATCACTTTGCAGAGCGAATTGGAGCCACTTCACCCACCAGTACTTACAGTACTGTAACTCACATGCTGTACAGGAAGGAACGCGAATGCCTATGGCTGTACTTCCCCGATGAGCTGAGCCTGTATCATAAAACTCCCCAATTTAAAAACTCTTATTAATGAATACAGTGGTGGGGTGGTGAAGCCTGGAGAGATACTAGTACAAAACAGGCTTACAATACATCCAAGTAACTAGTAAAAAAATTTATTTTGTGAGTCGTGAAATCGTGCCATGATCGTGAATCGTGATTTGTGACTGCATTTGCGACCATGATGTTGAAGAATGTGATTTGGTGTAAGATAACCAATCTGGAACTGTATGGGAACACAAATGCCTACGGCTGTACTTCCCAAATGAGCTGTAGCACAAAACTCACCAACTTAAAAACACTTATTAATGAGCACAGTGGTAGGGTGGTGAATCTTGGAGAGATACTACAAAACATGCTTACAATACATCTAAGTACTGTAACTAGTAAAAAAATTTATTTTGTGATTCATGAAATTGTGACGTGATCATGAATCGTGATTTGTGACTGCATTTGTAACCTTGACGATGAAGAACATGATTTGTATCATGAGCGACTTGTGAAGATGATGGTCCTGACGTAAAAATGCATATTAATGAGTATAATGTTCATGCAGAATTATGCACCACACCAGTCCAATACTCTGAAGGGAAGCCAAAGAAATAATTGTGACTTTAGTTATACATGAAGATTGGGCCCTAAAGAGATACAAATGCACAGACAGAATAAGATTGCGCTGCACACTGAAGAGATGCAGACACAAAGGCACAACACCTAACCAGTGCTCACTATCAGAAATTCAAATCTGGAAAAGAATACCTTTGCCGGTTGGGAAGGAGCTGCAGCCTGAGGGAGGGGCTGCAGCCGCGGGAGAGAGCAGTGTACTGCAGTAACAGTCACTAGTACTAGTACTAGTACTAGTACTAGTACCAGTAAAGATACCACAAAGAAGTACAAAATCATGCAGCTGCAGTGGATAGCAGGTTCACATTGCTGAAATTACTATGTGGCACAATAAAAGGTATCTGATTTGATGCCAACGTCACACACATACACACACACACACACACACACACACACACAGTAATACCTAGCAAATTGAAAACTTCAGTAATATAACCACATATTTTAAACAAACTAAAATTATTTTTTATTCAATATATTGTATTCAAAATTATTTAAACATTAGGAACCACAGAGGAGCAGTCGAGGTTACATTGTAAAATTATAATACATAATAATGAGACTGTTTTCGTCAGATTTTTAAAACACAAATAAAAGGAGAAAAGTAATTTAACACCAACCTATACAGTAATCCCATTAACCCTCCCTTCCAAACTCACTCTTGTGCCAAATAGAGTGTCCCAATATCCTAAACATAACATAGTTGGTAAGTGGGCAGACTAGATCCCTAGGGTTTCCGGGCAGTAAGCAAAGCATCCAAGGGTCCTGTAACAGGTGTCCTGTTAAATAATAAAGTTTGTTCCTCCCTGAATGATTTTGGACTATGTATTAAAACAATTTTCCTTTCACTCTATCCTATATCCTATAACTTATTCTGTTGCTGTTCTTTATTCTTTTTTGTCAGGGTGGCCAACCTGACAAAATATTTATCTTATCTTTTCTATCCCTTGTTCCTGTTAAACTCACAAGTCCTTGTTAAGTGTAAAAGATATTGTTTAACTGGAGTGAATCTCCAGCCCTGAAAATACACTCCTGTTTATGTTGTTCCCAAAAAGATTGTGCTGGTGCCCTGTAAAATAATCAGAGTATCTCCTACTTATAAAGAAATCTTAGAGATACAGGGATTTAGTAAGTGGTAACGGCGGCGATGTGTGCGCACGCTCACACCATCGCATGCTCGCACCATCGCGAAGGAAACATGCACACGTTTGTGCAGGGATTTCTGTCCAAAACAAAGTCCCCAAGCAGCGTTTTTAAAGCTACTCCTTGCGAATTCGGAGAAGAACTTTGGGACAACCTTAAAGGCTAAGAACAGCTTGCTGCTGAGAGAAAAGTGTCAGCGAGTGTTAGTGGTTTTCCCCGAAGTGATAGTGCCCGAAGTCTGGTAGCAGTCTAGCGGAAAAGGATTTTTAAAGAAAAGACTGTTTGTGCTCAAGACTAAGAAGGGCATAGAAAATAAGACCAGCAGTGGATGTTTAGGCTAGAGACTTGCTGATTTAGGAGGCTGGCTCCAAGCCAAAAGTAAACATCTGTCAGCTGAAATTTCAGCCATCAGGAAAACGGAAGTTTTAAAAAGTAAAGCTCTTCTTAAACACTGGCTTTTGCTGATGGAATTAAAAGGAAATCATAACTGTAGAGTTAGGATAAAAAAAACAGCTGTCAATGGGAAATTTTAGCTGTGTGGGTTTAACTTACAATGTATGGAAGCCTGCTAAATATTATAGAAAGAGACTGGTGCAGCTTAAACAAGTAAATTATGAGAGGACAAAAAAATGGTTGTGTTTGGTGAAATAAGGATGTTATATACAGAAATATATATATAAATAAGTATTATTGCCTACATATACATTTTCTGAATATTTTCATAAAATGCTGAATACCTGAGGAGTCAATATGGGAAGTTTCTTCTATAGGGCTGGCAGCCCACAACATGGTTGTCTTTATAGGAGACTTGATGTACAAGGTCATAAAGGAGGCGGAGCTTAAAATGTCAAATCCTGCCCCTTTGTCTTAATTAAGTTTAAAATATGGTATTATAAGCCTATGTATTGAAAGTGGATTTGATGATGGAAACCACAGAAAGGTATATAATATTGTGGTTATATAAACATTGCAATAAAGCTTTTGGGAGGATAGAAAAAGGAAAATATCCTATAATTAAGGGTCACATGTCTCTGATGTCATGATGGGGGAGGAAATAAAAAGCTCAAAGACTCCACAATAGTATTTTGGTAGAAGGAAAGAGAAGGTGTGTAGGTTCTTCACACCAAGCAGTGAGATAATTTTCACTAGGAAGAAAGTGAAGCTGCAATTTAGATTTTGTTATTCTTTTTAGGTGTGCTGTTAACACCAAATTTCTTTTGCTTTCTGTATATAAGTTTTGATCCAGTTGGAATAAAAATTTATAAGCGTAACCTGCATTTATTTTATGCATCCTATTCCTCTTGTCTGTGTGTCTGTTTATCCCACCCTATTACAAGTCTCTACTTGTTTTGATAAGCTTGGAGCCTATTGGTCATTGGCAATATATTTGTTCCAGTTGGAGAGCAAATAGTACTTCCCTCGCCATTCCAGCACAGATGATAGGATTCTTCCTTCCAATGCCTCATTATTATTAACTGTACAGCAGATATAAAAGGCTATATCGCCTTTCATGTTTTAAGGGTTCTATGGGAATAACTAATAAGCAGGCAGATCTCAGGTACAAAATAATGATTCAAGTCCCAGCATTGGCTCTAAGGATCTTCTAATAGCTTGCCAGAATGTGTGAACTTTCGGATATGACCATAGCATGTGATATAGGTCTCCATCTGGTTCTAGACATTGCTGGCATTGAGAGGAGGGGAGCCTCCCCATTTTATGCAACCTCTCAGGGGTGAAATATAAATTATGCATGACATTGAACTGTATTAAATGAAGTCTGTCCTGCTTAATGAATCAATAGGTGCTACACTAGACCTGTTTCCAGATGCTAGGATCTGCTGCAATGGATAACTTTTGGGTCCAATAACAGCATATACCTTGGGGCAATTGAGGAATCCAAGGACTGCAGTACTTTATATACCTAGAGACCGAATGTGGCTGGTCTGCCACATGAAAAAGAAGAGAAAGTTCCATTTTCGGTGGAGTAGACCCTGACAAATTCCCCATGAATGAGAGCAGAGTCTGCTTGACTTGCCAATACTTAAAGAAGTGTCTCTCATGAATATGAAATCTCTGCTGAAAGTGAGGGAAGAAGAATTTCCCCATTAGGGGCTATGTCCTGGAGTTTGGCTTCATTTAGAGGAACCCAGTATGAAGAAGAAATAGGCCTGTTCCCAATTTTAAAGTGAGGATTGCTCACAATTGGTTGCTCAAGGGAGTTATGTCAATCAAGTGTTAGGTATTTCCGCTCCTGATGGAGAGCCTTGAGAGGCCATCCCATTGGGGTATCCTTTAGGGACTTGGGGAGGGATTTCGGGGAGGAATAAACCAAAGATAGTAGAGTACAAACGTTCTTAGAAGCCAGGTAATCCTCTATACCCAACCAGTGAGATGAATATGATCCTGGACCTAATGAGTCTGGTGTGTGGACCCAGTATCTCAACTTACTAATGTGGCGTGCACTATAATAAGTAAAGAATGAGGGGAGGGAGAGGCCACCCTGTAACTTTGGCACCGTGAGCTTCAGGTATGCTTGTCTAACTCCTTTCTCTTTCCATAAGTAGGAGCTTAACAATTTTTATAGGTTAACAAACCAGGATTTAGGAAGGAAGAGCCCTAGCATACCCATGGGATAAAGGATTCTAGGAACACATTCATCTTAACTGTGTTAATCCTCCCCACAGTGAAACAGGAAGAGCTCCCTACCTGTCAAGGTCTGCTTTCAGTGTGGCTATTAACTTGCAAAATTTTTTACCATTATAGGCACTTCTCTAGCTACTTCGATACCCAAATATGTCAAGGACTTTGACTCCCACAAGAGACCAAATTCCTGTATTTCACTTTGAGTGGTCCTGCTGTTCATTGGGTAGACTCTGGTTTTTGAGAGGTTAAGTTTATAAAAAGAAACTTAAGAAAAGAGGTTGATTTCCTCCAGTAAAGCTGGGATACCCATCATGGGTTCTTTGAGATGCAATAGTAGGTCATCGGCTTATGCCGATAACAGATGTCACTGGGCCCCGACCTCAACACCTCTGAGACGTGGAGTGAAGACTAACCTTCGAATAAGGGGTTCTAGATATATGTTAAAAAGGAGCGGGGATAGTGGACAGCCCTGTCTGGTGTCACAATACAATGGGAAGTGATCTGAGAGGACACCATTGCACCAGACATGGGCCGAGGGAGAAGTATATAACACCCAGACCCACTTAATGAACTCCTCCGGTAGGCCAAAACGCTCTAGGGCAGCAAAAAGGAAATCCCAGGAAACTTGATCAAAGGCCTTCTTGGCATCTAAGGATATTAATACAGCGGAATATCCGAGTTCCTGAAAAGTGGCAGTAGATGTAGAACTCACGCATATGGTTGCTAGAAGACCTACCTGTCATAAAACCCACCTGCTCACTACAATGAGGTCTTCCCATAATGGGTCCCAGCTATTAGCCAACACTTTGCTAATACTTTGACATCTGTATTAAGCAGGGAGATGGGGTGGTAATTCTCTGGTAATGCAGATTCTTACCTGTTTAGGGATGACTGTCATAATGGCCTCTAAAATCTACATTCAGATAGCCCATTTCGTACCAGAAGTTAAATCTATCTGTCAGTAGAGGAGCAAACTCTGGTGCACAAAATTTGTATAAGTTGCTGGAAAGCCATCCAGCTCCGGAGACTATATGTAAGAAGCTGCCTAATAGCATGCTTGACTTCCCAGAGTTGAATGCAGAAGCCCAAAGAGACAATCTCAGGGGAGACTAACAGGGTAGCTCAGCAGAATCAATATAATTCTGAACTTCTTCCTCTGAGGTATCTCTTCCTCTTGCACTGCATAGAGACTCTGATAATACTTCCTAGTCCTCAGCAATTGTCCTAGGGTCTGTAATAACAGGGCCATTTTTAGTAAAACATAGGCCAGGGATAAACCAAGTAGTCTCCATTTGCTTCATTCAGATAGCCAGTAGCTTTCCAGCTCTTTCTCAGTCTCGAGATATTTAAGCATAGTTCTTTTAAGAAAGCTCAGCTTTCAAGACATAAGGTCTGAGAATTTGGCTTGCAGGTTATGTAGTTTAACCCAGTCTTGTTCCAATGAGTAGAACTAATATCCCTCTCAACGCTTTAATTGAACCAAGCAAGTCCTTCATTTGGGCCTGAAATTGGTGAGTTCTGGTAGTGGACAGACATACACTCCCCTTAATGTACATTTTAAAGATGCCCAGACCACGTCTATTTTAGGGACAGACCCTATATTATTTTCTAGGAAATGCAAGACAAAGTCCTTGACAAGTTCCAGGGTGACCGGGATTTGAAGTAGCTGATTATTCATGAGCCACAGGGAGTCTCTTCTGACTCCTGGACCTAGCAAATAGATAACAGAGATAGGGGTGTGATCCGATATGACACGTACATGAATGATTGTATCTAGAACTTCCGAGATAGCAAAAGAGCTCACTAAAAAGTAATTCATTCTAGAGCAGGTTCGGTGTGGGGAAGAGAAAAAGTGCATTGCCTCTCAGCTGGATTCAGGACTGTCCAGATATCGATTAGGCTTACCCCAAGCATGAGGTATTTCAATGCTGTTTGAGCTGGTGACAGGCCATACTGGCTGGAGTCCAATCTATCTAGTTGTAGATGAGGAGTAAGATTCCAATCACCACCTAACAATGTGGTCTTGGGTAGGTGAGCAGTCAAAAGGCCCAAAAGATGGGTAAAAAAGTGGGTCGAGTCCGCATTTGGACCATATATTGAGCCCAATAAGACTTTGAGAGGCTAATACTCCATGGATTAATATATAGTGCCCATTGGTGTCCCAGATTTCCTGCTCCAGTTTAAAGGGAACATTCTTACCAATCAAAATAGCCACCCCACCTCTATTCGTGGAGATACCTGCACCGAAAGCCTGCCCTACCCAACCTTTACAAAATAGAGAGGTGTCTTCCCTCCGAAGGTGTGTTTCTTGCAAACAGGCAACCCCTGCTTTGAGATGCAAGAGCTGTTTCAGTATCACTTGCCACTTGCACCTGTCACGGGCCCCCTTTACATTCCAGCTCAATATGTTATATGGTCCAGCCATTTACAGACTGGTAGTGAGAACCTGAAATCAAGATATAAGCATAGAAAGAGTCTGTCCCATTCTTTGTCCATCCCCCACTGGGGATCTGAGAACACAAACATTTGGCACCCCCTTTCCCCTCCCGAAACAACCACAACATGTAACAGTAATCCCATTCCAATAGTCCCCACCTCCAGAGTTAACAAAACATGAAACTCACCCATTAATTACAATAACCACCCCCAGTTCAACTAACTGTACTGGCACAGATATACCGCCAGGTGATGTTATAAAGCAGATCTGCGATCAGACTCCCCACTCCCCGGCTCCCACCCTCCCACATATAGTTATCCAACCTTCTAGTGTCCAATGTCCTCAAACAGTAAACCCTTATGGAGGTTATATCGAAATCCAAGCCCAAAATAAATTTGCAATACTGTCTCCGTGCATTAGTGGAGAGTTGCATCTCTGAGAAAGTTTTGTGCCTTTACAGTCTGGTATCAAAGAACACAAGTCCTTGAACATGCCCTAAGGTTAAGAACTGTCCCAGAGGGGGAGACCACATGATGCAGGCAACCGGGTGCTATCTCTTCTTACTCACTCCAGCCACCCTCTCGCTTTATTTTGTTATTTTCTGTGCATTCTGGTTTAAAATATAGCCCTAAAGCTAGTTTCCAGCTGCCCAAAAAGGTATTATATTGTCCGTGAGGCGCAAAACGTGGATGGAGATCGAAATGAAGAAGGGACTGCCGAAGGGCACCCCACCCGCAATGCCTGAGAAAGGCCCTAAGAAGCCTCGAGCCTCAGCTGCCACGGATATCAAGGAGACCCCAACCGTGTCTTCAGACACACAGTCTCTCACACTGGCAAGTTTCCTGGCCGAGTTTAGGCCATTTAAGGAAGAATTGAAGTCTGTCACTTTGCAGCTCAAATCCATCTCATGTGCACTCGAAGATATTTCTCAACGCACCACGGACACGGAGACCCGTGTTGTATCACTGGAGAAACACATAGACCGACTGGATCCAGAAATTATGGTGAATAAGCAAAGAATCGCCAAACTAGAGCTCAAAATTGAAGATCTCGAGGGTAGGAGCCAAAGAAATAATGCTGTGCTTATTGGGCTTCCAGAAACCCAAGAAGGCCCAATCCTGTGTTATTTATGCAGAAATTCGTAGAGAGATCGCTGGTCCTTCTCCCTTTGGGCCAAATATGTAATTGAGAGGGCCCACGCACATTAAAGGCCGACACCCCTGCTGGCTCCCTCCGAGACTGATTATTTTCCGATTTCTTAATTACTTGACGCCAACACTTTCTAGTCAAAGCCAGAGACCTTCAAGAGATTCATTGGGAAGGTTTAAAAGTTCGTGTGGCACAAGACTTACCAGCTACAGTACGCCAACGTTATACTGCCTTCCATCCTTTGGTCACCAAATTGATTGCTGCGGGGCTCCGCTTTCAGATGAACTATCCCACAAGATTGCAAGTTCTAACCAATGGCAGGTGGCACACCTACGAAGATCCCAAAACGGCTCGGGCCAATCTGAAAGTCTCATTTCCTGATCTCTTCAGAGATACCTGAATTTGAGCATGAGAGGATCCGGAAGTTACCCCTGGTGTTTTGGGCCTCTGTACAGCAAAGTTGTTATTCCTATATCTCTCAAATTTCCCTTCTGGTCTGGTTTCTCTACCGAATGTTTTCTCATGTGTTTTTGGTAACCTAATCTCATATCCTCACCTTCTCGGAGAAGCGTCCTATTAAAGGCAGGACTTTTCTCCCTATTCTGGTTCCTTTGTCTGTCTGTCACATCGTGGAAGAATTGGCAGAGCAGCTTAACATACTAACATACTAACATACTATTTGCCAGCAGATTAGGCCTTATGGTCTATCAAGTCTGCTCGAACCTAGATCCTTAGTTGGGTGCCGAGACCCTCCCATCCCTTGTGCTCCAGAAACCCCTATCATCCATCCCCACCCCCCCGGGACAGGCCATCATCTGATACATCCACTTTCTGTGTCTGTCCCACCTTTCTTAAAGCTCTCCACTGTGGATCTCTGAACCAGCTCACCAGGCAGAGCATTCCAAGGGTCCACCACCCTCTCAGTGAAAAACCTCCTCTCTTTTCCCCTCACCCTTCCACCTTCCAACTTCAAACCATGCCCTCTGGTGATGCCTCCTGCTTTAGTCTAAAGATCCCTCCATGTTTACCCTATTTATTCCCTTGAGTGTACCAGAGACCTCAATCATGTCCCCCTGTCTCTCCTCTCCTCCAATGAAAACAGGCAGAGCTCCTCAAGTCTGTCCTCGTAAGTCAAATCCCCAGCCCTCGATCATCTTTGTTGCCCTCCTCTGTACCCTCTCCAGGAGCTGTGTGTCCCTCTTCAGAGTGTGGTCTCCAGTACTGTACACAGTACTCAAGGTGTGGTCTAACCAGTCCATTGTACAGTGGCAGAATCACTTCCTTGCTCCTAGAGGTGATCCCCTCGATGCATCCCAACATCCTGTTTGCCTTGCTAGCTGCTCTCCTGCACTGCTCAGTGTTATTCATACATGTATCCACCATGACCCTAGGTCTTTTTCCCTATTGAGGCTTCCAGCACCTCCCTCCCAGGGTGTACCTGTGTTTAGGGTTTCCCCGACCAAGATGCAACACCTTGCACTTGGTGATATTGAAATTTAATTTCCATGTGAGCCCAGCTTTCCAGGGTGTCCAGGTCCCTTGCAGGGCCAACCTCCTCTTCTCCCTCAACTACTGCTCCCATCTTGGAGTCATCCGTGAAGAGACTCATTTCACACCTATACCATCCCTGATGTCTGATATGTATGCATTAAACAGGATTGGACCCAGGACCGAGCCCTGTGGTACCCCACTACCAACCTCTGTAGGGTTCGAGAGCTCCCCACAGACACTACTCTGAGTGCGTCCAGCTATCCAGTTTTCAATCCTTATCCCCCTAATCTAATGACAATGTGACTTGTATTTCTGGCTCTGTTTTTGCTCCCGGGAGAGCCTTGTTTTGTCGGGGTTGTACCTTTTTGGCGGCGCCAGAGAGATGCTGCCCTTGGGAGATCATGATGCCATGATTCGTGGTGCTGAAGCATTATAGTAATATGCTGCATCTGTCACTAAAGGGAGCGCCAGAACTGATAGCTGGGCTTAATTCGAGATGCTCTCCTGTTCAACCTGCGAGAGCAATGGGGAAGAACGCTGTTTTCACCAGGGGCAGTTCAAGAACATCCCTCACAAAATTAGGGAGCTGTATAGACCACTAGGATCCATCTCGTTTTCGATCGAACACAGAGACTTCTCAGCCTTACTGCTCGCTTAAACTTGCAGATCTCATTTTTTCAGTTACATTTCTGGGTTATATTCTTGGCCTAAATGGCAATCTGGGGCTCGCTTAGAGTTTTCTGTTTATTGAAAAACACGGGCATTATCAGTGCCTTATTTCAGTTCTCCTATTAAGGAGGTTATGCTTGAGCCCTTGATTTAATTTCCTTCACACAATATGTTGGGCAGAAAGATGTCATATTGTGAACCTTATTGATGTTTATCAGTTAATTTTGGGTTAGGAAAGGAAAGTAAAAGGGTAGCCTAGACAGCAATACCTAATAGCTAAACCCCATAATACTTAGAAAGTATAATATATATATACTTTTATAGGGTTTTGTGTTGTGCGCTTCAAAACTCATGATGTAGCATTGTATTTGGTCTTTCTCTCTGTATTGCATTTATGGAGACAATTGAGGGTGGTTGAGGGAGGGAGCTAAGAGGAAGGTGAACTGCGGAACGCTGTCCACAATAGTTTGGGGGTTTGGGAGGGTTGGGTTTGCCTCCATTCATATACTGGTGGCACTACAGGTTGGTCACATTCGAGGGACAGAGCATAATCAGACACTTCATAAAGGGTATGGGGGGGTTGGCAACACAGAAACAGGGGGAGGTATGTGCAGGGCAACACTTGGGTTCAGATAGGATATAAAACCTATATCTTTTTTTGTTAGGAAATATGGCTAACTTATTCAAGATGGCTACCTGGAATGTCAAGGGCCTCAGGCAGCAACTTAAGTGATACAAAGTGCTAAAACACCTAGCCCTATTATCTATTGATGTTGCTTTTATACAAGAGTCGCATCTACTAAGCTCTGAGGCTACCCGTGTCAGAAGACTACAAATAGGGCATGTTTTCGCAGTGGGGGGGCTCTACTCAAAGCAGTGGAGTTCTAATATTGATTTCCAAAAATCCCTTTTTCACTTACACGCATAATTGAGGATCCTCAGGGCAGATATATCTTTATCCACTGTACTTTACATAACATGGAGATTCTGCTGGGTTCAATTTAGCCCTACTACGGACTCTCCAGACTTCTTCATGCAGTTAATTAATATATTAACCCCTTATGTATCGTTGCCCATAATCTTGGGGAGAAATGAACACTGTTTTTGACTGATCCACAGATCATTCCAATGGGTTTCGTGGGACTTTCTCCCCAGTTCAGCAGGCATTTCGAGACTTATAGATAAACTCGGCCTGTGTGATGTATGGCGGTTTTATACCTTTCAGAAAAAAATGACACTTTTATTTCCCCTGTTCATAAGACTGCCTCGAGAATCAATTATCTGTTAATATCCCAAGTATTCTTGACAGGAGTCTTAAATGTCTCCATTCAGCCTGGCCCACCTTCTGACCACTCCCTGGTCACTTGTCACCTATCTTTAGTCTCCTCTTTAAATAAAAAATCCACGTTGGAAAATCAACAACCAGTTGCTGAAGGATCCTGCAATAGTTTCTGTGCTTAATAAACATATAGAACATTTCGTTATGGACCGCGAAAAAATAACCTCCAAACCCGATATAATATGGTGCACTTTCAGGGCTATATGAGAGGTATACTGATAAGTTTATCATCACAGAGGAAAAAAAGAAAAGATCAGGAACTTCATTCTCTGCTTGGTCAAATAAGAGATATCAAAACACATTTGGTTCCTGATTCTCCTGAAGAGGTCAAACAGAAACTGACCAAGATGAGAGATGAATACCTGGAGATTTTGAGGGGAAAAAGCTGAGTTTGCCTTACTGAGAACGAAATCAACATACATAGACCAGGGAGAAAAGGCAGGGCGTTTACTAGCGTTAAGAATTAATCAACTAGAATCTGCTAAATATGTCCCTGCTATTTGATCTTCATCGGATGGCACATTGAAAACATCCCCACCTGACATAGTATCCGAATTCTGGGAATACTATGCCAATCTCTATGCTTCCATGTCTAATCCGTCTTCAGACCAGGAACTGGATTCCTACTTGGAGGCATCCCAACTGCCCTCCCTCTCAGAGGTTCAACAGAGAGCACTTATACTTCCTATAACTACTATGGAAATTGCTAAAACTATTCAATCCCTCCCTTCAGATAAAACTCCGGGCTGGATGGCTTTTCTGCAAACTTTACAAGAAATTCCAGAAACCCCTAATTCCTCTATTGCTAGCCCTATTCCAATATATCTTATCTGGAGTGTCAGTGGACAATACTTTGTTTGAAGCCTTAATAGTTCTTATCCCAAGCAGGACCGAAATCCAGAGCTGACTACCAGTTATCGTCCAATATCTTCATTAAATCAGGATATTAAAATTCAATCAAATTAATAGCCGAGCGATCAATATAGTTGTACGGATCTTATTGGTCCTGAACAAGTTGGTTTCATGGGCGTTCCTCAGTGGACCACCTCAGAACCCTCACCCTGTTCTCTCGGCATTCAGGGATGCCCATTTTCTAGCCGCTTTGGTCTCCTTGGACGCCGAGAAAGCATTTGACAGAGTGGATTGGAATTTTCTGTTCCGGGTCCTTAAGGCATACAAATTCCCCACTGAATTTCAAACTTGGATAAAAGCTCTATATCAGGCCCCCTCGGCACGGGTAGCTGCAAACGGGGTGATTTCCAGTCTATTCCCTTTAAAATCAGGAACTAGACAGGGCTGCCCCCTTTCTCCTACTCTATTTAATCTATACTTAGAGTCCCTGATCTGTAGATTGACAAATTGTGATCAGATCCAAGGGATACCCATTGCGTCCCAAATAGTTAACGTTTCGGCATATGCTGATGATATACTTTTACAACTGTCTCATCCGGAGACCTCGATTCCCCATTTCTTATCACTTATCAGGACATACAGTACCTTGTCTAACTATAAGCTTAACATAGACAAGACTCTGGTTTTCCCTCTCAATCATAAGGTCAATAAGAAGTCCATTACGGATCTTGGTCTGACATGGAAGCACGAATCCTTAAAATATCTTGCTATCATAATACCGAGAAACCCAGCTCATTTTCAAAAACTTAATCTGGATCCTCTGGTAAGAACTATCCATCAAGACTTGGACTGATGGTCCAAACTCCCTCTCTCATTATGGGGCAAAATCAACATAGTCAAGATGAACGTATTTTCTAGGCTCTTTTAGCCCCTGTTGCTGCTCAACATCTGGTTACCTCTCTCATGATTTAATAACATTCATAGACTTATCACAGAATTTATCTGGGCTAATAAACAGCCTCGACTAGCTTATGTGAAACTGGCAGCCCCTAAGGAAAGAGGAGGTTTACGTCTCCCTCATTTAACCTTTTACCACTGGGCTAGTCATGCTGTTAAATACCTCAGATGGCTATCTCCTGTCTGTACAGTTCTTGACTCTCCTTTCTCACCCCTCTGGCTCAGAATTGAACTATCCCTATTACAGAAACATGGCCTCAACCCGATTTCACTTTTGTATGTTAAGACCAAGGCCCTACCTGTAAATCTGCTTCCCACTCCCATAGCTATTTCGTGAGGAATCACACGCAATTATGTAGTTATCTCAAGTACAATCATATTCAGGACCCAGAACAACCTGTTTGGGGAAACCCCAATTTCAAAATAGACAATAAAACAGTTCTACCTAGCTGGATTCCTGGTATGAATGATCTACATCTCTCATCATTTATCTCAGAAGGGAACACATGGCTTTCCTCTCTCGACATTCTATCCATCCTCAACTTGACGACTAAATATAGTTTTAAAGTTTTCCAATTAAAACATCTCTTCTCTAAGATTTTCGGTCCAATTCCCCCTATGCTCGATAAACCATCTTTTACCAGTGTAATAAATCCTGAGCATTGTTCTCTGCACTCAGTATCCAACTACTATAAAATGCTATATAACTGGGCATACCAAACTGCGTTGCTCCTATAGCGTAGTGGGAACCCTTTTTCTCCGCTAATAAATTACTTTGGACTGAATTATGGCAGAATTGCCATAAGTACTTTACCCAGGATCGGCTACGCTTGACTCAATTTTATATACTGCACAATTTATACTATTCTCCACAAAAACTACACAAATTTGGCCTCCTCCCATCATCACTATGTACGAGATGTAAGAAGGAAGAGGGCACCCTATTTCACATTTTCTGGAGCTGCCCCAAAGTTGCTCCACTCTGGAACACCGTTCAGGATAAGGCTGATCCCTTACTGGGTTTGCAGGAGTTATTCACTCCAGAAATCTGCCTCTTAGGGGACTACTCGGCCATGCCGGTTTTGGTCAGAAGGTATCATATTGCTCTGATCTCTATGTCCGTCAAGAAATTAGTGCTACGTCACTGGAAGGATGATAACATTATTTCATGTATGGAATGGCTTGATGAATTCCTTGCAAACCTTAGGACCGAGAAGACAATAGCCAGTCTCAATAATAGACCTGAGAAATATGCAAATATAGGAACCTTTGCACACCTTATACTCTCTTTGATACTTTCACCTGCACATACAATATACTGTTGCCCAAGAAGATCTCTAGAATGTTATCTGTGTTGCATAATGTTTGGGAGGGGCGTCAATGGGAGGGCTTTTGTTGGGGTGGGACGAGGGGAGTGGTGGGTGGAGGGAGGACAGATCCTTGTGGATATAAATGTTGTATTCACTTTGTATGATACTCCTGGACCTGTTCTCATTGTTGTAAAATTTAATAAACTTTAAATAGAAAAAAAAGAACTGTCCCAGAGGCTAGTATCAGATGGGATAAAACTCTCTGTTAAAATCACAGTGATGTCCCCAGTATAAAGATCAGAAAGTATCAAACACATATAAAAGGTTGATCTGCAGCAGGTATTCATTAAGGGAAAGTCACCCCCAATTATATCAAACACAATAACAGCTTCCCTCTTGCTGTGACAAATGTGGGCTTGTTAGTGTTCAGTTCCCATCTGAGATTTTCATTCAGTTCCCATATTCAAGTAACTCCCATGCAATTCTATGTAACGTGATAAAGGCGAGAAACCTAGCTAGCCCTAGAAACGGTCGCAGGAGTTATAGCGTTCTCAGCCCTCCTCCTTGCACAAATCATTAGGTTCCAAATGAAAGTCAGAAAGTAGTCAGTTAAACAAATCCAAAGTAGCCCTGTACTCACGGATTATCCATACTTAGCACCATCTCACCACCCGGTCAGATACACTTGAAAAGGTCAGGGAGAAGCACTTTGAGCTCTTGGAAGCCTATTTCTGCATTTCAAAAGTTAGCCATTTGTCCCTTGCTTAATCTGAAGCGTCGCGATATTTAACTCTAAACTGTTTCCCAGCAGCAATTAACTTAGACGAATGGTTGCAACTTTTGCCTCTTCACTCGAACAGACTGGGGCAAATCCTGCATTATACATACTGTTTGGCCTTCCCATTGCACCTCCTGTAAAGCTTTGACTTTTGCTAAAATATGCTGCTTAACAAGAAAATTAAGCAGTTTAAATATGATAGGCCGAGGTGGTGAGCCGTGTGGTGGTGGTGGGTGAAGCGCCCTGTGCGCTCTTTCTATCACATATGTGGTGCCATTTGGGGAAGGCCCCACTATTTTTTCACAAAACATCTGCAGGAAAAGTATGGGGAGCTACCTTCCTCTTTTCTGGGATCCCAATAATTAGAAGATTGTTCCATCTGCTTCTCCCTCTAAGTCTTCTAGCTTTTCCTCCAACTTTTAATCCTCAGTGAGACATTTGTACACTACATCTCAGCTTTATTTTGCTTTTTTCTAAGGGAGATCAATCTTGAAACATGAAACATAGAAGTTGATGGCAGATAAGGACCCATAGAGCCCATCCAGTCTGCCTATTTCTTTTTCTACCTTATAAGTGTGCCATCGGCCTTTGCTCTGTCAGTGGTCTATCTATTCATACTCATCTGTATTGCTCCCTTATGCCTATCCCATGCCTGTTTGAAGCCCTGCACTGTATTCATAGCCACCACTTCCTGAGGTAGGCCGTTCCATGCATCCACCACCCTTTCTGTGAAAAAGTATTTCCTCACATTCCCCCTTAATCGGCCTCCCTCTAGTCTGATGCTGTGTCCTCTTGTTCTGCTATTTTCTTATATTGAAACATATTAGACTCTTTCACCTTGTTAATGCCCTTAAGGTCTTTGAATGTCTCGATCATATCACCTCTCTCCCTCCTTTGCTCAAGGGTATACATATTGAGCTCCGTTAATCTGTACTCATATGTCTTCTGATGCAGTCCCTGCATCATTTTGGTTGCCCTTCTCTGGACTGCCTCAATTTGGTTAATGTCCTTGTGAAGGTGTGGCCTCCAGTACTGCATGCAATACTCCAGATAGGGCCTAACCAGTGTCTTGTAAAGAGGGATTATTACCTCCCTCATACGACTTTTGATACCCCTACTAATACACCCTAACATCCCCCAAGCCTTACCTACTGCTTTAGAGGTCTGCTTGGATGATTCCAGGTCATCGGTGATGATGATGCCCAAGTCTCTTTCTTCCTTTGTGACTGCCAGCAACTCCTCTCCCCCACTCTGGTTGTTAAGCTCTCCACTGAGGATCTGATCTGACGCAGCTGATCCAAGATATTGGCAATCGATTCCTGCATCGTTGCATGATTTCAAAAATCTCTTCCGAGAGCCATGGTCCCAGCGGTTTTAGCACTGCTAGCAGCGTGCTGTTTAGCCGCCTGGGCCTTGTTCTTTTGGGTGTTGGGGGAGAAGAATGCCGCGGAAGTGCTTTTCTCATGTAAACCTCCATTTTCAAGGTAGTTGTCATCACCAGGTCTTCCTGTACTCACTCACTAACTATTTATCAGCAAACATTTCCGATTTGATGGATTAGCTGTAGGGATCAGAGGGAGCTTGCTTCTGTTCATCAGGTCACCATCACGTGGCCTCCCCCAAACAAACTAAAATTATGCACTGCTGCACCACAACAAACAGCAAAAAAAATATCAAGAATTTTGAAAATTACTGTGTACATTAACAGTTGTACAAGAAAATATCACCAAAACAAAAAGGACTGTATTTTTCTCCAAGTTAATCTACCTAAACCACAGATACACCCCTCCCAAAGCACGCTCCACTGTCTCTCAGTACATTCAAAATCCATACACAAACAATAAACGCGATGATATGAGCACAGGAGGGTTTCCTACAATCGATGAACTAAAGTTTCAGCAAAAAATTACTCAAAAGGCTTTTTAATAGCTTTTAGAAGGTTTGAATCACAGAGAGCTCTCAGAGCAGACATTCTCCTACAGCTCTACACATACTACCCTGAACTGAGGCTGTGCAGAACAATCTAGAGCCCATGTGACCTGAAATCCCATGAATCACTGCAAATTCACCTTTGGAGCTTAAAAACTGAGAGCAGTACATTGTTTTCAATGTACTTCGCCTTAAAGTTGGTGGAGTAGTGGTTTGGGAAGGTGGAGTAATGGGAAGTCATTGTTTTCAATGGACTTCGTGTTACCTGTTATAATGTGAAGTATTCTACTTCATGTTGCGGAGCACTCCGTGAATTTTCCTTCACTTCATGGAGCGAATTGATGCCATTTCGCCCATCTCTACCTACAATGTCTCCTCACTAAGAAGGCAGTCCTCGGTCTAACCCCTATTGGGGTTCAGGCTCTTCTATGCCTTGCTGCACATACTAGGCTAACCCTTGGGTCTCAAAACAACCCTTCAAGGTTCCTTTCAGCTGCACATCTCAAGGACAGCGATCCTTTGCATATCATGCCCCAAACTGCTAAACTCACTCCCGAGTGGCCTTCTAGCTGAACCAAAAATTGGGTCGTTCAAATCTAAATTACATGCTCTTCTCTCTAGTCAAATACAGTGCTCTTGCTCCCAATAACTGGAAGCAAGTTGCTGGCCTAATATCATGTCCTCTCAGCACTTATCCCTCTCCCGATCTGGATCTGGTCTACCAGCAGCAAACCCTCCTCAAGTCCCGCTACCCACCTATGTCCTCTCTACTCTTTCCTAACTAATTCTTATCCCTACCCTTCTCTGCTGTCCTCTTGCCCCTCTGCCTTCTTATAACCTCTACTCCTTTTACCCCCACCCCCACCCCTGCCTCCTCTACCCTCTCAACCCCCTTCTCCTCAACACCTCCCCACCCTCTCCCCAGCTTCCACCACCCTCTCAACCCCTTCTTCCTGACACCTCCCACTTTGCATAATACCTCCTTTCTTGCCCCACCTTGCTTACACTCATTCCCTCAACCTAACCCCTGCCCCCACCCTCTTCTCTCTCTCCTCCAGACCAAGGGATACAGTTCTCCCCACAATCACCCCTATCCCATCCCCAAGAATACCTGCCTTCCTCCCTTCCAACAAATTTCTCTTTTTGTTTATGCCCTTTTAGTTTTCATTGTAATTGTTAAATCATTTACAACTGTTAGATCCCAAATTTTCTTTTCTTCTTGATCATATTAGTTTTATTATTACTGTCAATTTAATCATCTTATACTGTCTTAAGCTAATTTTACTCTGTACTGTGTATGTAATGTTCTTGTGATGTATGTACTCACTGACTTGGAACCTCTGTAAATAAGCTCATAGATCAGAGGTCAAACCTAGAATTGAATAAATGAATAAATAAATAAACATATCCAAATACATCTTTATTCAAACTTAATTTAGATTAAACTGATTTATATTAGATGTAATTGTTTGTTTCTGGAAATGATGGCTAGTTAGCTGGAATTTGAGTTACTTGGGGGATGGAGGACTTCAGTGAGATTTTTAGTATAGTGCTGTGTGGGTGACTGTATGAGTGGAATGTGTGTATGTGTGGGGTATGTGCTGCTATACAATTGGTTAGTGCTGCTACTGTTAATTTGTAATTTATGGGGATGTGCTGGCTGAGAACATCGGTGGTCAGGCACTACTCCCCCACCAGGCTCAGAGGTCGTTGTCCTTTGACTGTCCTCCTTTAACATCAGAAGTGCATGGATGCTGTAGGGTACTTGGGATAGCCAGAAGAAGCAGGGATCAACTGGGCCTGGTGGGGTTGTGGAGGGTGGGTGGATTGGTGTAGTAAGGTTGAGAAGATGCCCTGGGGCAAAATGGGTCCAGGAGAGGGTCTTCCTTACCTGGTACCTATAACCAAGGGCTCCACATTTAGTGGACAAGTCGCTGGATCTACCTCGTCTACCTGTCCTTCCCAGTGGTGTTGTGCAATGCCAGAACTATAAATAACAAAACAGCAATAACTGCTGATCTTGTTGGAACAACTGATCTGGCTTGCATCACTGACACCTGGCTGGATGAGAATGCTGGCCCAATATGGGAATCAGCGGTTCCAGCTAGGTACTCAGTGGTACACCACCTGCAAAAGGATCATAGGGGTGGAGGTGGTGCCATTAATTTTAAAATGCACCTGAACCTTGTAGCCATCCCAGTTGGTGAGATCAGGTCCTTTGAGTGTGTCGTAGTTCCAGGTGGAGGTTGCAGGATCCTTCTCATCTACTGTCCACCTGATGATGGGAGGGAATTCCTGCAGGAAGTCACAGACTTCATCATTGACCAGGTGCTGGAATTCCCGAGATGGATTATTCTTGGGGATTTCAATTCCTGGGTCGATGATGAACTCTCACAATTTAGACAAGACTTCCTCCAACTTATGAGTTTGTTGGGCCTTACACTGCTGGTTGCCTCTGCAACTCATACTCACAGCCATACATTGGACCTGATCTTCCTGCTCAGGATGGAGATCTCTGACCTGAGGTGGAACCTGTCAGTTGGTCGGACCATCATAATATAGGGTTCAGGTTCGCAGTCCCCCCCAATAGACCTGCCCCTACAGAGATTGTCCAGTTCTGCCCTTTAAGGGGTTTCACTCCAGATAGTCTTATGAAGGTATTGGACCTATCAGGTGTAACAAGTGTAATCCAAGAGCCAGGGGAACTGGTACTAGCCTATAATTGCAGTGTCTGGGGCCCTCGACTCAATAGCTCCTCTCCACATTCAACCCCCACTCTCTCTTCAACAGAAGTCCCCATGGTTTGATGGGACTTTGAAAGCAATGAGGTGAGGCGGTCGAAGGTTGGAGTGGTGTTGGAGGAAATCCAGCCTGGAAGATGGCAAACTTAGATTGATGGTTCATTATGAAGACTATCAATCAGCAATTTCCTATAAGAAGGCAGAATTTCTGTCTAGGGAGATTGCTACAGCAAGGAATCGACCAGCTTAGCTCTTCAGGACTGTTGACAGGTCATGCAATCCAACCTGCCTTCAGTCCTTGCTGGGTGTGTTTATGTCATCAGCCTGGTCCTTGCTGGGATAGTCCAACATTCATTGGAGACTGGGATCTTCCCAGACCCTCTGAAGGAAGTGGTAGTAGTACCACTCCTGAAGAAATCTTTCTGGACTCTGACTGTCTTACTAACTACAGGTCTTTCTCTAACCTGCCTTTCATAAGCAAGGTTATTGAGAAGGTGGTAGCAGTACAACTGGAGGATTATTAAACAACACATGATGTCAATGATCCTGTCCAATCCGGTTTCAGGAAGAGGCATAGTACCAAGACCGCTCTCATTTGGGTACTAAATGATCTCCTGATGGCAAGAGATTGAAGGAATCATTCTATCTTAGTTCTTCTCTATCTTTCTGTGGCATTTGACACTTATGGACCATGGGGTGTTGCTGGAGCATCTGCAGACTCTCTTTGGACTGTCTGGCACACTGGTTTAGATCATTTCTCACTGGCAGAACACAGAGAGTAGTGTCAGGGGATTTATACATCGGCACCTCTACCCCTGTCAGGAGGGTTCCACAGGGCCCCCTTATGCCCCATGTTGTTTGCAGTGTATATGCTGCCATTAGAGGACATCATAAGGTGGTATGTGCTGAGTTTTCACTGCAATGCAGATGATACTAAGCTCTACATGTCCTTTGTGCCTGAGCAGGGAGATGTGGTCTCAGTCTTTAACAACTGCCCTGCTGAAATTTGGGGGTTGAATAAATGCCAACTGGTTGAGGATGAACCCAGATAAGACTGATGTGTTGGTGGGAGATATAGGTTGCGGACATGGGGTTGCAGGCTGGACAACCTTCTGGGCATTGGTTTGAGGTGCCCAGCTCCTGACCTCAAATCAGGCATGAAATCTGGGCATTGTTTTGACAGCAGCTTGACGCTAAAATCTCAGATGTCAGCTGTTATAAAGACCTCTTTTTATCATCTGAGGAACATCGCTCAGATCAAGTGCTTGATTCTGCCTGGTGATTTACCAGCTCTGGTTCATGCTTTTGTGACCTCATGCCTTGATTACTGCAACACCCTGTACCTAGGGTTACTGGGGCTTGATATTCTCTGATTGCAGCTAATGCAGAATGTGGTGGCTAGGTTGTTGTCTGGCTTGCTTAGATCTTGTCTCATCACACCTGTGCTCTGTTATCTGCACTGGCTGCTAGTACATTGGCGATTCACCTTCAAGGTCAGATTACTGACCTATAAGGCCCTTTACAGACAGGGAACCAGCTACCTGCAAGATCTTCTCTGCCCTTACTGCCCCCTCTGCTCACTCCGTTCTGCCAATGAGGGATTGCTGGAGGTTCTCAGGGTCCACTTAAAGACCTCTGGGACTCATACTTTTGTTTTTGTGGCCCCAACCCTGTGGAATGCTCTACCTCATAGGATTAAAGCATGCCGGATCACTGATAGCTTTAAAAGTGAACTAAAGACCTATTTATTTAGCCAGGCATTCCCTGAGTAGAGCTGTTTTCAGACATACTGTATTTTGTATTTTATACTTACTTAGATGTTTTATTGAAATTTTGTTTGTATGTTCTGTATTTATTGTTGATTATAAAGCACTCTGATCTCTTCGAAAAGCATTGATAAATAAACATTGAATAATTTAATGAAGTAGAACAGTTACACAATTCAGTATAGATTTAAAATTCAGTATGGGATTAAAAAACCTTAGACGTCAGCATATTTTGGAATTATGTTACTCCAACAAACTACAGTACATGATTTGGGCAAAATAATCCACTAGTGACTTGGTTATCATAGTCAGTCAATCAATCCAGTACCCATCTTCTTAACCAACTCTCCCACTCTCTCCCCATACAATTATGGTTTGTTTGCACTATTAGGATAGTGTCTACCAGAATTAATCACTGTCACCCTCAGAATGCTGTGATATCTTGCAGATATGTCACAATAAATTTTAAGTACTATAATGAAGATTTGGTAAAACAACCACCTACATGAAGGTGAGGTATTTGTGGTTTGATGTTGGTTGGGAGCAGGATAGTCACCACATTTGGTTTGTGTGAATCAGTTCTAATGTAAATTAAATTTTATTTTGGCAGTTTGTGTGTGCTTTTTCTGGGGTTGTCTTTGTAACCAGAATTTGCTGGTTTGTTGCTGGGGCAGCCTGTTAATTATGTGGTCCTGTGATTTTGTTTGTTACTGTTTGGTATGCTTTCTGGACTGCTGATTTATTATAGTGCATGGGACAGGATTATTGTTACCTGAACTCAATCAGTTCCCAGTGCTGTTGTACAGTACCATCAATGTGACGTCAGATAGTTCCTGTTCTACCTATAGGCCATACACTATAATACATTAGATGGAGACAGGTAACAACAATCGCGGAGTTCCTTCTCGAGGTTGTCATGCCAATGGTAAATACTAAGTTGTCATGACAACCTCTCAACGGGAACACAGCATTGTTGTTAACTGGTGTCCATCCATTATCCTCTTTGTAATTTAAAAGGTTTTCTCAAGGCATTTTTAGCCAGAATCCACCTGTTGCTAAGAAACAGCTTTCCTGGCATACTGTTCTGGTTCTAATAGAACATCTGAAGTAGCAGTTCACTGAGTTCTAGAATACTGATATTTGATCTGAACATTTGGATTACAATAACATTTGATGCAAGTGAAATATAGAATATATAATGGATTGTAGTGAATAACACATTTATCTCACTAGTGAGTGGTAAGAGCCATAACTCACAAGTGGCAAAGTCACAAGTTAGTTATAAGGGTCTTACCACTCATGTGTCAAGATACATGTGTTATTCTTCTGCAATCCATTATGTACAGTATTTGATATATGCCACACCATTTGTAATGTTTTTATTGGTCTTTTACCTTGTTTTAGATTAAAATGGCCTTTCTTTCCATTGTAAGTTCTCTATCTAGCCTATTGTTCTCTGTGTTCTATTTCCAGATTATAGGTGGAAATAACATGTTCTAAGTTAAATAAAGTGTGTTCTGAGTGAAATAAATGGTGTTCCAAGTGAAAATATAAAGGATAATGGAGGAGCATCTGTTAATAACCAGGCTGTATTCACTTTGAGAGGTTGCCAGGGCTGCATAGTAAACCTTGAGAGTGCAGCTCAAGAGGTTTACTGCTACCATGGCATCCTCGAGAAGTGAATTCAGTCTGGTTATTAACTGATGCCCATCCATTAGCTTTTATAGTGTATGGGCACCAATTAAGTGAAAAGTGTCCTTACTTGTCAGTATTTTTCTTGTGTGGCATTCTCCTTCAGTGTAACTCTCCCTGCCGTGGCTGTTTGTTGGGATGCGGAAGTCCGCAAACTACAGGAGATGCACATGTGCAATAAATAAGGTTGTTATGGTATTCATGATATAGTCAAGTTAACAACCTCTTGATGTCACAATGATACTATAACAACACTGTAAACTGCTCAGTTTCAAGTAGTAATAATAAGTGCTCCCCATACATTATAAATATTTATCCCAAATAACATGATTTATTTAAACAATTTATTCACCAATGGTGTGGTTTGTATATTTCTATATTTTTGTATATGTATATATTACAGGAGTAAGCAAAGTTAAGGAAGGAAGTAAGGGAAATGTAGGAAGTACTGTACTCCATGTATAACGTAACTCCATATACTATACTGTATAAAGCAGGCCTTTTTGGTTCCAGTGTAAAGGTACCAGACAGATAGAGGAAAGCAAGTTACAGTATTAACAGAGGTCTAGGGTCATCACAGGATCAGTATGAGAGTCAGTGGGGAGATAGTCAGTTGTGAGGACTGTGGGGTGCTGTTCTCCAGGAATACATTCTGGAAAAGGGGGCACTGCTTTATCTGCAAAGAGACCTAGCTTACCCCTGAAGGGTATCTACAGGCCTGTCCGTTTTACTTCTATTGTGGGTAAACTGATGGAGACACTAGTCAAAGAGAACCTTGTGGACTACCTGGTGAACAATGGACTCCAGGATAGAAAACAGCTTGGATCTGTGGAAGGGAGGTCTTGTCAGATCAACCTGATAGTATTCTTTGACTGGGTAATGAGGGTAGTGGATATGGATCATGTTGTGGATTTACTCTACTTCCATTTCATTGGGGCTTTCAATTCAGTGCCTCACAGAAGGTTGCTGAAGAAGCTAGAGGATCTTGGTGCAGCAAAGGACACAGTTACATGGGTGAGAAACCAGTTGGAAGGGAGACAGCAGAGGGTTGTGTTCAGGGCCCTGGGTTTTCCGCGACTCCGCGGCTATGGCTGACCACGGAAATATTTGCAGAATTCACAGCTGACCGCGGAAATTGCACCCAACTGCAGAAATTGCACCCAGCTGTGGAAATTGCAAAAATTGCTCCCGACCGTGGAAACTGACTGGCAGCCATAATGAAGTCTCAGTAACAGAGACTGCATGACTGCAGCACAAATCAGTGATAGTTTTTTTTGCTGGCAAAAGTATAAAATACCATGAAAATAAAGCCCCCAATAGCAGACATTAAAAAACAACCCTCCTGCCAGCACAGCAGTTTAACAACAGAAGACCTGTCAATTAATTCAGTTAGCTGTTCTCCGAGAGCTGTGGCAGTGACCGTGAAAACATTTCTTTTCTGGGTGGTGGCAGTTGCAAAAAGTTTGGTTTCGGCCGTTCAGTCCGAGTGAGTCGGCAGCAGGACTGATTTATTAGAAAACAATACAGAGTATTTGCTAACCATCTCTCTCTCACTCGGTCCCTCTTGGTGCCTAAGTTAATGTGTTGATTTTCAGCAGGATATGCAAGAGTTCATGCTTCAGCTCCGTGAGTCTGCACTTTGAATGCATCTGTGCTCGGTTTGCGCCTACTTAGTGTTAATCCCTCTGCTACTAACCTTGCTTTACATTTATTGTTGTTCTGTATGAGGGATTTTGCAGGTTCATGTTAGTTTTTCCTGTTACTGGCCTCTCGAGTCACCATCCTGTCACTTCATGCTTCTCCAAGTTACATTTTTTATCTGTTCTGTCATCAGATCAAAGTGTAGTCATTTTAAAATGCAACAGTGTTTAATTGGGGTACTAAGTTGTAATGCACCTTTGCCCCTGATCTTCATGACTGCCACATAGTTCATGATTTTTGTGTAAGTTAGGGTTTTCACAGGATAAAGTCGCTGATTAGTCAGCCATCAGCTGCAACAGCTCGTCACTTCTGCATCTCTTCTGCATCTGCATCCGAGATCGGGCATCAGAAAACCTTAAAGTTTCTGCTGCCTGATCTTGAGTTGTAGATGCAAAAAGACGAGAAATGACAGACTGTTGCAGCTGATGGAATGACAGATCAGAGAGCTTACCCTGTATGAAAAAGAGGGACATTTGGTTTAGTAATAGTATAGTACACCAGAAGAAAATAAGTGCTCTCCACAAGAAATACTGTAAAAGTCCATTGTATTCCAACACTTTGAGTCCAGTCCAAGTTCTTCGGGGGTAGTAAACCACTGCACTTGCACTACAGCATTTCTTGAGGAAAGTGCTTACTTTTGTTCTTCTGACGTATGTTACTGTTGTGTTGGTAAGCAGTTCTTCATTCTCCGTTGTACTGGACATTTTGTTTGTACTGTATTATTATGGGCACTATCAGACTGTGAGTACATTAATGCTGAGTCAGGTTGGTCCGTCAGATCATTTTTAATTAATTATGCAAACAGTTTGATTACTTTGCACATATTCCTCTTAAAGGGCTATGAAAGACAGAAACATTGTCAGTATACAGAGGAGAGTGCCAGTTTTCTTGGTTTGCCCTCCACCTCCTGGTGCAGCTGTTTATTGTTCTGGTTTATTTTAGAAATGTTCCATGCATGCTGCTATGTATGTTCATATTTGTAAGATACCCTGAGCAGGACAGATAGCATAGCAGGGCATCAATAAATAAAATACTTGATTAAATGGCCAGCTCCATATAAAAACCTTTACATAACTGAAGCCCTCGCTGTCTCTCTGGGCTAGATCCAGTTGCTGGTTGAAAAAATTAATAATAATCTTCCATCCTTGGCAAGTCCGCCTGGATATATGTACTTCCAGAGCAGAATTAAATCTGAGAGCCCTGCTTCAATACATATTTAAATTTAATAAATAAATATTACTAAAGATTAAAACAGTTGGTGCTGTTTCACAGTACCCTGTAAGACATGCTCTGTATCCATAAGGAGCCCCCCCCCCGTAAATCCTTTTGTTTCCCCAATAGCAGGACCAAGCTCCAGAGAGCCATGGAGGGCTTACACAGAGTTAAATAATTTCCACCTGTAGGAGTTCTCTGGCCAGGATGGCATTAGTATTTTTAAAATATTTCAGCCCTGGGGTATATCATTAAAGAATTAAATTTACAAAACATGTCCCCATCCGGGAGGGTGCCAGCTAGGAGAGGACATTATTTTTTATGTAATTTTCTACAGGTATTTGGGTTGAAGTGCTACAGAGCTAGGGAGGTTTCAGTTACATTTTAAAGCCCAGTGACCCAGCATTTGGGGGCAGGGGTAGTTATACTGTCTGGGTGCCACCCAACTGACTGTGTAACCAAAATTACTTCAGAACGCCAAGTTTTAAAAAATCACAACAGATTTTATAATAGCTCAGAAAAGTAGGATGGATGGAAACCATTCCATGTTTTCAACTAACATAAACTCCTATGTGAGTATTCTAAAACTTGCGGTTTCGGAATTAATTTTGGTTATACAAGCACCGTATGGATTTCTTGTGTACTTCACCTGGTTGGCACCCAGCTACAGTAAACTGCTGTCCTCCACCCTTGCTGGGACCCCGGCCTGGGTTCAGTCCAGCTGGGAGCAGGTATTTTAAAAATAGTAATGCCTCCATTAAATAACACTTGTATGTTTTAAGCAATTAAAGATGAATGTTAGTGAATGTTACAATATAAAAGCTTGATTCTACTCAGAAAATGTAAAATGAAGAAAACAAAACAAAGTACAAAAATAAGTGAAATAGTGTGACAGTTTTCTGCTGCAGAATTGCCGCAGAAATAACTGTCCACTGTCACGAGAAGTTCTATGGCAAATGGGAACCCTCACACAGAACTTACTCCAAAGTGCCGAGAAAATTGGGGCCCTGGGTTGTGGTTAACAAAGTCAAATCAGAAGAGAGGGAGGTCGCCAGTGGGGTGCCATGAGGATTGGTCCTGGTTTTAGTCCTTTTCGATATGTTCATCAGTGACATGGTAAAAGCAATCCAGGGCAAGATGTGTCTCTTCACAGATCACACTGAGCTTTGTGTCAGGGTAGAGAGCAAGAAGGGGGTTAGGAAGATGCAAAGAGACTTACAAAGGCTAGGGAGGTGGTCAAAGTTTTGGCAGTTGAAATTCAGTTCCAAAAAGTGCAAGGAAATGAATTAAGGTAACAAGAACCCCAAGAAAGAGTATTGGCTGGGGGAGAGTGTAAATCTGGTCATGACCTCTGAGAAAAGATACCCAGAGGTCATACAGTAAGGCAAACAGGACACAGGGGTGTATAGGAAGAGTATTGACAGCAGAAGGAAGGTGGTATTTTGCATCTTTATAGATCAGTTGTGAGGCCCCACCTGAAGTACTGTGCCCAGTTCTGGTCCTTACCTAAGGAAAGATAAGGACAGGCTGGAGATAGTGCAATGTAGGGTGAGCAAAATTATTCAGCGCTGGCAGGGCAGATCTTATGAGGATTGGCTCAAGGTTCTAAACATGCACTGTACTTGCTGGAAGCCAGACAAAAGAGGGAAGATATGATACAGACCTTCAAGTTCCTGAAACAAGGTAAATTGCGAGGAACTATTTAGCATAAATAGTGGATCAAGAACATGGGGGCATAAGTGCAAACTGACAGGGGGAGGCTTAAGTGGGAAGTGAGAAAGTTTTATTTTACAGAAAGGGTGAGGAAAACATGAAACAATCTGCCAGCTGATGCGGCAGGTAACAAAACTATCAATGTTTTCAAACATGGCTGGGACAGAGTGAAGTGGTTGCTGAGGGTGGTAATGGTAGGGTGGGGAGTATGGGGTGGATAGTGTGTTAGAATCCTGTTTGGACAATAGATCCTGGGTATGTTAGGGTTTTATGGGCAGACTGGATGGATCTATAGTCTTTCTCTGCTGTCATTTTCTCTGTTTCTGTGTTTACTTTAAAGATCATGTGCAACGTTTTGCATATTTTTAATAAAAGCTTTAAAAGCTGAAATTCAAGTCCTTGTGTCATGATTAGTGTTTCCTGAAAATTTCATGCTGTTTGGTTTTATGGTTTTCTTTAAATCAGCATTTGTTAACGTGCTCTACAGTGGAGTTATTTCTGTCCTCTCAGTCAAACTTAGAGTGTGATGACATCATTTTGGAGTAGCTTGCTGTTTCAGATTCCCAATCAGAGCAGCACTCTGTACAGTTTATGGTTTGCAGAGCTCTCTAGGTTCCTTACAAACCCAGTCTCTGGTTTGTGTTTAGATAGATCAGCTGAAAATATATCATTCTCTTCCTTTACAAAGCTGATCATTTCAGTTCTAATGCTGAATTGAAGTAGTGGAAATCTTTTTTTGTGAGAAATCAGCTTGTCTGTATAACAGCTCTGTTCTTTCTAATCAAACCTCAATGTTTTTCTAACTATATAATGCAGGGCTGTTTAATGAATATAAAATAAATCTAAATTTTGTTCATTCACAGAAACAGTTTGTCTTTGATGTAGCCTTCATAAATACAATCATGTAAGGAAATTTTTTTTTTCATGTCAGATTGACAAACAGGTGCTTGTCACACTGCTACAGTATTTCAAGCACATGTACTGTCAGAACTCACAAATTTAAGCTCTTTGGTAGTTTCTTTGTGAAAATACATCATGTACGTGTACAACTAGAACCACTATGTGGCATCCTGGTGCACAGTGTCTGCCCCACAGTTGAGGCAGCTCCAGTCTACTGCCACCAGTCCCCTGCCCCACAAGCCCCCCTGCCTTCTGCTTCACATTCAGGCTGCTGCACCCTGCTGCCCACTGTCTTCTCCCACACAATCATGGATTGTGCACCCTGCTGTCTCCATCTCCTGCCTAAAGAATCAGGACTACTGCACCCTGCTGCTCCCTGCCAAAACAATTGGGGTTGCTGCACCCTGCTACCATATCTCCCCTGTCCTCACAGTTAGGGAAGCTGCACCTGTTGCCCCTATTCCTGTCTCCACAGTCAAGGTTGCTGTGCTGCGCTAGGCTCTAGAGTACCATGTTCCCTGCCTCCAAAGCTGGGGCTGCTGCACCATACTTCCTAGCCACCAGAGGTGGGGCTTTGCTGCACCATGCTACCCACTTCCATTGCTCCAAGTCACAGGGCTGCTGCACCACATGCACCCCACCTCACAGTCAGGGCTGCTATACATGATGCCCCATGTGTCCTGCCCCACAGTCAAGGCTTCTGCACCATGCTGTTTTCTATCACCTATCACCACAGACAGGGCTGCTGCACCTGCCCTTTCTACACAGTTGTGGTTGCTGTGGCCTGCTGTGCTCTAGAGTCCAATGCCTCTGCAGTTAAGGCTGCTGCACCATGCTGCCAACTGTCACAAGATTCAGGGCATTTGCTGCACCTGTTGCATGCCTCCACAGTTGAGGCAATGCACCCTGCTGTCCCCGTGCCAGCAGAGTCAGATCCTTTGCTACACTCTACTGAGACAAGAAGAGGGGCCAACATGTGCAGTGTCCCTTGCTGTGAGGGTGAGAGAGAGAGAGAGTAGCAAGGTGCAGCAACCCCAACTGTTTGGTAAGGTGCAGCACAAGAGTAGGGCATTTGCTGCACCCTGTCCCCTGTCTGTGGAGGCAAGGGCTGTGGTGCAGCAGGACACAATGGTGGCAGAGGACAAAGGACAGTATGGTGCAGAAGCCTTGACTGTGGGGCAGGACACAGGTGGACATCAGGATACAGCAGCCCTGACAGTGGTACAGGAGTACATTGTATTGCCCAGACCATTTGGGGCAATGGAAATGTGTAGCAGGACTCAGCAGCCCAAAATGTGGATGCAGGTGGCATTAGACTCTAGGGTGGCACAACAATCCTGACTGTGGAAACAGGGGCAACCTGGGTGCCCTGGCCCTGACTGTGAGGGGTGGGGACAGAGGAAGCAGGTGCAGCAGCCCTGAATGTTCAGGCAGGAAGTAGGAGTGGCATCAGGACTACAGCAGCCCAAACTGTGGGACAGGGCACAGCAGCCATGTCTGTCTGGTACAAGGGATGTGGGCAGCAGGTATAGCAAAGGATTCGATTCTGGTGGCAGGGGACAGCAGGGTGCAACTGCCTCCTCTGTGGAGGCATGCAACAGGGCACAGCAAATGACTTGCATCTTGGCAAGTGGTAGCATGGTGCAGCAGCCCAAACTGCAGTGACATGGGGAACTAGAGCACAGCAGGCCATGGCAACCCCAACTGTGTAGAAAGGAGTAGGGAGCAGCAGCCCTGTCTCTGGTGACAAGGGATAGAGGACAGCATGATGCAGAAGTCTCTACTGTGGTGCAGAACACAAGGGGCATCAGGGTACAGCAGCCCTGACTATGAGATGGGGTACAGATGGTGCAGCAGCCCTGCCCATTTCGGGCAATGGAAGTGGGTAGCAGGGTGTAGCAAAAGCCCCACCTCTGGTGGTTAGGGCAGCATGGTACACCTGGTGCACTAGGGTTTAGCATGGCAGAGCAGTCCTCACTGTGGAGACAGGAACAGTGGTCAACAGGTGCAGCTTCCCTAACTGTGAAGGTGAGAGGGCAGCAGGGTGCACATCCCCATCTGTTTGGGCAGGGAGTGGCAGGGTGCAGCAGCCCTGATTCTTTAGGCAGGGGATGGAGGCAGCATGGTGCACAATCCCTGACTGTGTGGGAGAAGACAGTGGGCAGCAGGATGCAGCAGTCTCGTATGTGGAGCAGAAGGCAGGGGGCTTGTTGGGCAGAGATAGGTGGCAGTAGACTGCAGCTGCCTCAACTGTGGAGCAGAGACACAGTGCATCGGGATGCCACATAGTCTTTCTAGTTGTACATGTGTATAATATATTTTCACACAGAAACCACCAAAGAACTGACATTTGTGAGTTCAGACAGGCGCCTGTCACACTCTGCTACAGTATTTCAAGCACATGTACTGTTTGTCAATCTGACATAAAAAAATGTTCTTACGTGAACATATTTATGAAGGTTACATCAAAGACAAACTGTTTCTCTGAATGAACAAAATTTAGGTTTATGTTATATTCATTAAACAGCCCTGTGCTATATAGTTAGAAAAAAAATCAGATTTTTGATTAGAAAGAACTGAAAGCTGTGATACATACAGACACATTGATTTCTCACAGAGAAAGATTTCCACTACTTCAATTCAGCTTTGAAACTGAAATGATCAGCTTTTTATCAGAAGATAATGATATGTTTTAAGTTGATCTATCTAAACACAAACCAGAGACTGGGTTTGTAAGAAACTTGGAGAGCTCAGCAAACCATTAACTCTACAAAGTACTGCTCTGATTGGGAATCTGAAACAGTAAGCCTCCAAAATGATGTCATTGCATTCTAAGTTTGACTGAGAGGACATAAATAACTCCACTGTTTTCAGCCACTGTAGGGCAAATTAACAAATGCTGATTTAAAGAAACCACAAACTCAAAAAGCATGACATTTTCAGGAAACACTAACCATTATAATAGGACTTGAATGTCAGCTTTTCAAGCTTTATAAAAAATATGTAAAAACCATTGCACATGATCTTTAAGTTGAAGTGTATTGTACTAGTTGACATAGGGATGGATCAGGTATTTCTTCATATGCAAAAAAAAAAAACATTTATCCTGCAGAAATTATGGTGTACAATATGACAGGATTCTTCAGTAATAGTGACCGTCAATCTGTTACCACACACCAGTAGACGTGACTCAACCCCTTTACCACCTGTTGAGACTTGTGGAACTATTACACACACAAGAGAACTCAGGATTCAAACTCACAACCTATTAAGTTAACCCTCACCACAGGATGTATAAGACTTGGCAGTTCTGTAAAGGTTTCATTTGTAAACCGGTAATTTTTCCTCCATAGTTTTCTCAGCCTTCCCACTGAAAAGCATTTAGTTTCTGTTCATTTGTATGGAAGTAGAATATTCCTCAGAGACTCAACTGTTTTGCAAGTCCAGAGATTGGCAGGTTTGTCACCTTCTAATGCAGAAGTAAGATTCTGCATGTACTAAAGGAACATGCTTCAGCAGCTAGGTTTACATACATCCTTATTTTCGACTAGGATCATGCAGCTATGAGTTCCAAATACTGTATCATAGGGAGAGTGGTATTTAGAAGGTTTCATTCAAAGCCCATTTTGTTTGCATCTTCCAAGCTGTAGGAGGTGAATTTATTATAAATAGATGTATTTGTTTGTTAGCAAACATAGGAAAACCCTGGAAGAAACAGAAATTGGCTATTTTGAGCTTCAGAAAGATCATCAGCGAGATTCATATTATGCAAAGTTTACATTTGCAGTGTTTGAAAATTACAGTAAAATATTTAGGTTTAGTTTCAATTAGTTTCTGTTATTCAGGAGGAGGCACATAACCTTACACCAAGTACCTCATGTAATATATCACCAAACCACTCCAAAGATTATATTTAAAAATGTTTATTATATGCTACATAGCAAAATTTTAAACTTGATACAGCAGACATGAAAACTGAATCTGTTTCATGCCCGTTGTCTCAATGGTTACATTTTGCTATGTAGTATATAATAAACATTCTTGAATATTACCATTGGAGTGGTTTGGTGATATATTACAAAAGGTACTGGGTGCAAGGTTGTCTCCTATTTAATTTTATTACCTCTGCTCCTCTACGTTTTCACCACTTGAGCAGCTTGTTTGCATATCAGTTCTTTTATTTTTCACCTGACATTGCCAACTGTCTCAGTCTACCATTAAGTCATTACACTTATAACTGAGGCACCTTATCAGCCCTATCATTGTACTCTGCAGAACCTAAATCAGTGAACTACCCTTCATTTTAACACAGAGCCTTCAGTGCTGGCATCTTTTCATTTGTAAATCACATTGGAAAAATTGCACCATACTTGCAGAACTGATTGGCCCTTCCATTTTGTAATTACTGTTTGTGTTCAGATATACTCATAAAACTTAATTTCCCCAAAGTTATAACTGTTTGCAGTCATAATTTATTTGCTAACTGTGCTGCAGAGAGCAGGAAGTCCTTATAGAACAAAATTAAGCTTTCCTTGCTGATCTGAGTTTCCAGTTCCATCACAGGCTTGATTCACTGTTTACTAATGATGCTACTTATTTTATCAAGTTGTACTGCATGCATGATTAATGCATATTTATTTATTCATGTATCCACAGCAGTGTGTCGGCCTCCTGGCCAGCCCACAGTTGCACTATAGAATTCATCCTCATTGATTTCACCTGGTTAAGTAAAGGTTTTATTATTATTTATTATGTTCTGGCATGGAAGCAAAGCCCTACATCATTTTAATGCCCTACCCAAGGTGTTCCATTGATACTGAAATTTAACCTTTCTATCAAAATCACCACGAGACAGATGACTGCTGTCCTGTGCTATTTGGTAATACTGTGCATGCTGAACCAGTCTCTTGATATATGCAGTTCTGTAACCCATGTGTGTGCCAGCTTTTTTAAATGATTTTGCATCCAGTCTTCTGCAGGTATTAAAGTATGGGGAGCTTTGTTATAACAATGGTGTTCTCTGTAGCTGTTCTTATTACTTAAGCAGAGGTTTCCAGCCTTCAGAGGCCATGATGACCTGAAGAACACCACTCAATATTATCAAGACTCATCATGTTCACAGAAATCCAGTAATAATATAACAATGTTTTTCTCTTGAATGTGGTCCCTGCCAGAAAAACGATATAACCAGTGTCTGACTTGTACATGTAAGAGAATAGAACATGTTGTAATTGGGTCCATAAAGCACCTTTCATAGACACTGTACCACATAGCACTTTACAAAGCAATGAGTTAGATACTAGCAGTGTCAGGGCTGTATATGAGGCACATGCAGCTGCTGCAAAGTGCACTTATATGGTTTTGCAGTATTAAGTTGCTTAGCAATATTGCAGAGAATCTGTGATACTGAGAGAAGGATTATTGCAGGCTTACCACCTTGGAATATGATCCCCTAAGATCTCAAAAGCTAAGTAGGGTTGGACCTGGTCTGTAACATAGAAACATAGACTTTGCTGGCAGATGAGAACCATTTGACCCTCCTAATCTGACCATTTTTCCCTGCCTACAGAATCCCTACAGATTCTACTTGATCTCTAGCCCATTCAACCCTCACTTCAATTTCACCAAGATTCCATTATGCCTATCCCATGAATTCTTGAACTCCACCACTATTTCACCCCACCACCTATGCTGGAAGGTTGTTCCAGGAATCTAATACTCTTTCTGTGAAGATATACTTCCTCACATCTCTCCTGAATCTACCCCTCCAGCTTCTTAGCATGGCCACAGAAACATAGATTTTGTCGGGAGAAAAAGGCCTAATGATCTGTCACATGTGCCCCATAACTGTCTAATAAAGAATGTGATCCATAGTGGCTTCAGTTCCCTCCCTTCCTTCCTTCCCTTTCTATGTTTGCTTAATGTGCATGAACAAGCCAACAACTTGTTAGGAGAATGGCATTTTAGAGGTGTGTCACTACTGACTCTAATGTAGCTCAGGCTGCAGTGGGCTTGACAGCAACAGACCAATGGTCAACCAGACAAATCATGACACAGTTTTTGGCATTCTGGGCAGAAACTTCCCATAACTGAAAGGAAAGAGCCACTCTATCCTGGAGTGGCTCTATCATTTCATCTGCATAATGCTGCCCAGCAGCCAGCTGAGTGGCATCTTGATTAGCCTGCTGGTTGTCTTCAACCCTCAACCTAAAAACAATCCCATCCTCTACCAAATATCCCTCCCACCTCCCTGTCACTTCCCACACCCTTTGAAATAGATCCCACCCTCTGCCAGGTATCGCTCTAATCTCTCAGTCACTTCCTGTACCCTGTGCCTCTTTCCAACAGATCCCACCCTCTGCCAAGTATCCCCACCTCCCAGTCACTTCCCGTGTCCCTGTAAATATAAACTGACACGGGGTGCCAAACCTCTAGTGCTGGTACCTGAAATAAAGAAAACCGGCCCCTTATAGTCTTTTTAATTTAGTTTTATACCTTGCAAAATGAAACGGTCAGTCGATGTCTGTTGTCACCACTGCCCCTGCCATATTTATATCCACCATCCAACATACCCACTCAACATTCACCACTCCACTCTACCCCTTCTTACTTTCCTACCAGGGGTCCAATGCTATAATCCTCACTGGATCAGCCATGCCTTCTTCACCTTCAGTGCCAGACTGGGAAGTAAGGAAATCAGGTAGGCCAATGTACTTCAATGTGTTTTGAACTTGTACTCATAACTTGGTCATTTTTAAATGGTTTTCCTCAAAATTTTCAATATGGCCCTTTGGTACCCATCTTATGAACACGATAGATTGAACATTTTTTCAAAGCCAAAAGGTGACTTCACAGTTGCTCCATGAACTCACCTTTCAGGCAGAATTTGAAAATGTTCACCTACCAGGTTTCTGAGATGGGGTCACAAAAGACTATGTTGAAAATTTAGAGTCAAAATATTAAAATACAACAAAGTTATGAACTTTGTGATTTTGCAGATTTTGGCTGCATATGTACACATAGCCCTTTTGTTACCCCACCGAGGAACATGAGAAGTGTTATTTTTCAAACCCTTTAAAGTATGTTTTGGCAGTCCCTCTCTGAACCACCTTTCAGACAGGATTTAAAACAATTGACCTAACTTGATCATAACATGGGGTCAAAAAGGACTATGTTGAAAATTTGAAGTCAAATGTGAAAAAAATTAGGTTGTGAAGAAACATTGACTTGCTCCAAAGTTTACCATAACTTAATTTCTGCAGATTTTGGCCCATAATGTTCAACGCTTCCTTTGTGTCACCCCACTTCATGAACATGACAGATGTCAGTTTTCAAATTCCTTCTAAAATATGTCTTCAAAGTCACACTTGAAATCACCTTTGGGTGGGATTTAAAAATTCCACCTATCTTGATCATAACATCAGGTCATAAAAGACCATGTTGAAAATTTGGGGTCAAAATGTGGGAGGATACAAAATGACATATTGAGGCAGTATAGCGTAGTGGTTTAATGCTCTGAGCTGCAAACCTGAAGACCTGGGTTTGAATCTCACAGCCCCCACTTGCATACTCTGTGAGGCTAAACAAGTCACTTAGCTTCCTTGTGCTCCCAGGTCACACCTGTAAACAAGCTTCAGCTTAGTGTGTCTCTCTGGTAAAAAAATATAATTTGCTTCTCAGCTCGCTTGTCCTGGGTAAATACAATCTAAAATGCAGAAAACCAGGACACCACTAGAAATGAAATACTGCATCTCTTCTGGTCTATCCTTGGTAAATACACAGTCAAAATGTGTAAAAGTAGGACCCCAGTACAGCAGAGCCCCCACTGAACTATTCATCTATGCTACTGTATCCTGGGAAAAATACACCGTAAAAGCTGAATACCACTGACAGTGTAACTTGCCTTTCAGCTGGGCTATCCTGGGTTAATACATTATAACAATGGGTAAAATCAGGGCCCCATTGAAAAAGAGATACTGCTTCTCAGTGGTGCTATGGCAAATCCAGTGTAAAACTTGGAAAAGCAGGATCCCACTGAAAACAAGTTATCATCTAGCTGTACTATTCTGAGTAAATACAGTACAAAAATGTGTCAAAGCAGGACCCCATTAAAAATGAGATACTGGGCCGATTCAAGAAGGATGATGCAGGGATTGCATCAAGCCCTGGGTCAACTCTGATTTTTGGCACAACTGTGCCAACGATCTTGTGCAACTGTGTCCGATTCAGCAACGCTTGGTAGTTAAGTGACAATTTCTTCATTTTACCAGTTGTCTTGCTCCTAAGCTTTGGCACAAGCGCCATAAACTGGTTCCCCATTGGTGTACAGTTAGACCAGGGGAGCTTGTCTCATTTGATGTGGCTGACACAAGGGTCTTGCATCAGGGTTGTAGCAGGCACCCTTTGTGAACTGCAGTTGCTGCACTGATCACCACAAGTCAGCCCTTGCAACCAGTCCTCTGTGCAAGTTCCTACATCGCTGTAAGCCCCATCTTGAATCATGCCCATTGGGTCTCTGCTGCATTATCCTGGGTAAATACTGTATATTGCAACACTGTGTAAAAACAGGACCCTACAGCAGAAACCCTCTGAAAAGGAGATGTTGCATCTAAGATGATCTGTCCTTGAAAAATATGTTATAAAAACAGCACCACACTAAAAACAAGATAAACCCTGGCAGCTTTAATCATTCCATTCTGGATTTGATTTTAACTAACCAGGAAAACAAAATTCAATCCACTGGTGTACTTGAGGATGCAGTCAGTGACCATTTGTCCACTTACAGCGCCCAACATTTAGACCCCAAGAGTTCCACTTCATTTTGTTCAGTCTCATAATTTTAAAAGTTTAATCTAGATGTTTTGTTTTTGGAGTTGTCTAATATTATTGGTCTTACTTTGATTTGATACTGATGTTGCTCTAACTTTAGATTGTTTTCATTGTCAGTTAATTCCGATTCAAGAAAAATATTTTTCTAAACATTTGGTGAGAATCCAGGGTACCTCCAATAAATGGTTTTCAAATAATATAAAACATTGGACAAAACAAAGGAAAATGACTTGTGTTGCTTACAAATCCTGTTCTACCCACAGTCTGTTGCCCAATTACCATCAAGTCATGAACAAAGTTAAATACTTGATCAGATCAGATAAACTGACTTTTTAAGACCCCGTTGGATTAAAATTGGTCTGAAACTGCACTTCTAGGACAATATAAATTCTCTAACAAATTCTAAAGAGAGAGTTCCAATTAAAACATTAATTGTAGCTGGTCTAAAGTTACGTGATCATCTTAAAATTGCAAATTCTCTGAACTCTAAAAGTACTGATCTTTCTTGTTATGACCTGAAAATGTCAGTTGTTAGTTCCACCAAACTCACCGAAAAATTTTGATCTTGTAGATCAGTCAATTTTCTATTTTAGGCAGGTTACTGAAATTGAAGTCTCTAAATTGATCTCTTTTCTTCCTGACAATCAAAGTGATTGTGGGGACAGCCTAAATGGATTTTTTTAACACTTGTGGCCCAGTTTATTGTGTGACCTTTGTGCAGCATGTTTAATCTAGCTTTAATCTCTCATTAATTTCCTCTAGCTGAAATGTGCTAGGTTGTGCCTGTAGCCAAGAAATGTCATGCTGTCATGATTGAAGATTTTCAGTCTATTTCAATCTTAAATCTTAAGAAGTAAACTACTTGAAAAAATTGGAGCCAAGCAAGTGAATGGTTATTTGAAGAAGTATATGGTATTTTGTTCTAAACAGCATGGATTTTGAAAAGGTTATAGACTGACTGCTCTTTGGTCATTGTCACAAGCTCGGTCCTAATGGCTTAGATTCTGGACACATGATGGGAGCTGTGTTTGTGGACCTGACCAATGCATTTGATCTCATTGATCATAATATGCTTTGTTTAAAGTTGTAATCCCTTGGTTGTTCTGTAAATGTAGTTTCTTGGGTGCAACACTAGTTGATCAATCAAACTCAATATGTGGGGCTGGGTTCTGTTTCTTCAAATCATTGTAAGATAGGTAGGGGTATACCACACAAGGTCAATATTGAGTCCTATAATGTTTACTCTGTTAGTTTGCTCACCTCAGTCTTTAAATTGTATGATTCATTTCTTTATGCTGATTATGATATTTTCTCTACAGCAAAGGATTTGTCCACTATACCTAGTCGGCTAGAGCTGGAGTTCTTTCTGTATGCAATTGGTTTTTAATAACTCTTGATTCAGAATCAAAAAACAAAATCTATGCTTTTTAGTATATGTGAATGCTTAGTAGAGGTCTGTCTCTTAGGTCCCAGGATACTTTTGGAAAGGTAATTGAGCAGGTTTTTCAGTTTAGTATCTGGGGGTTCTTTCAGACCCAGTACTGTTCCTTTTCAGATAATTTAAAAGGGTTTTCTGAATATTAATCCAAAATTAGAAGTATTGTATTAATTGAATATTTTTTCCTTTTGACACCCAAAAGGTATTGCCATTAGTCATGTTTACCACATTTTGATTATGTTTAAATGTTTTGGTGGGCTGGGGTCAAAGAGTATCATAATCTTTCTGTTGTTTACAATAATATCTGTTGGGTTTTTGTTTGTTTCTTTTTTTGCTTGCTTCTCATGACTACCATTGCTCTTCATATTCACAATCTGGATGATTACCTTTGCCTTTAAGTACTGAGCATTTTTTTCTGGTTGTTTAGTTTTAAAATGTGCTTTCTCCTGTCCCAGCTGCTCTTTTGAATTTTTTTTTGAAAGGATTATGTTATCTAGTCTAAGATCAACAAAAGGGGTTGTTCTGGCTGAAACAGCATACAAATCCAAGGCTGGCTCTCAAATCTTTTCTGTAGCTATCCCTTATTACTAAGTTTGATATTTCTGTACTGGTCCCCAGTTCTACAGGTCTGTACTTATCCAAGTTTTGTCATACTGCCATATAATGTAGTAGTATAGTTTGCCACTCACCAGCCATGTATTGTTTATAATTGCTCCAGTTTTGTTTCTTCACCTGTTTTACCCTAAGTGCCTTCTCAGTTAGTACTGGTTCCTGTAATTTTCTCTCATTTGTTCAGTTTCTGTGGCATTGTACCTTGTTGTACTGTTCCAGATATTTTATTCTATGTCTGGTTAGACCCTCCTGTTTAGCATTTGGTCATTTTTTTTGCAGTGCTTTACAATGTTTTGTTTACACTTTATGTGTCATCTATATTACCTGGGTCATAACTGAAACCATTAACAAATAACAAATAAACAAATTATTGGAATAGTTCACCTAACTCATTATGGTATCTTTCTTCATGTTTGATTTTTAAAACAACTTTGTACAATATTTGCATGGTATTTGTGATTATATGTACTTAAGTACTATGTAGAAACTATGGTTTTATCTATATTTTCAGTTTGTCCATATAATTTGTATAGCATTTTATGCCAGGGTCGAGCTCTGAAAAGGACCCATGGTCCAGTGCCCTTTCTCTGTCAACAAAATAAATGAACTTAAAAAACAAATACAAATATCACATCTGAACTCCACTGTACTGGATAAATGCAGTATAAAATTTGTGAAATCAGTACTGCATTGAAAATGACATATTATATCTCATCTGGTCTGTCTTGGGTAAATATATAGTTAAAATGTTTACAAGCAAGTCCCAGTACAACAGCATGCAAGCAAACATTCAGCATTGACAAATACTTGTTTAATTTATCTTTCCAAGGCCCATACATCTGTCCCAATTACATTTAAATCCATCATCTTTGCATGGACCACCTCCTCTGTCAACTTATTTAACCCTCCACCAATCTCTGCTGAAAATGTTTGCTGATATCTTACCTGAACTTGCCCACCCCCATTGCTTCCCGGTGTTTCTCCGATATATGTTCATTTAAAATCTCCTATATCCACTTTATTCATCAAGTTGGGGTATTTGTACATTTCCATTATGCTTTACCTCTCTCCTCATTTCCAGTGAGAACATTTTAGATCAGACAACCTCTTCATAAGTCCTTTTCCTGTCATTCCTGAATCATCCTTTTGTATAAGAACACTTTATAGAGATTTTCCAATGTACAATTTGAAAAAGGAAAAACAGGAGCAATCAATGGGCCCCATGCACGAAGGTGCAGAGTGCTTCAATGCCATGTATGTGAGGCATGGAGGCACTCTGCACCCATTGCACCCCACACAGGATACACTAAGGGGGGCACGCAGCCCCAGTGTGCCCAATCCCCCAAGTCCATGGACTGCACTGCATGGGGTGTGGGCAAGGGGCATGCCAGCACTATGCACCATGCACAATGGCATGTAGTGCTGGCTGTGGGCAAAGGAAGCACAGGGCATGGCAAGGATAATCCTGCCATAAGCCCACTATGTGCCCCATGCACACATCCTGTCTCCACCCAGATGGGGCAGATAGCCCACAATACCATCGGACCACTGCGGCCAGACCCCCTATGGCTGTCCGGGTGCCACCTGGACCCAGAAAACTCAAGGCGTGGCCCCAACCAAGCATCCCCACCTAACACACACAACACAGGGGCCCTGGCCCAAGGATGCTGCCCCCAAACAGCACCACCAGCCCACACTCACCACCAGTCCTGCCAGGTATATGGTCGGGCACAGTGCCCCACGGCACCACTAACAGACCCCCACCTCATCCTTGTGCCCATCTCCAGTGCCACATCATGGGAGGCCAGCAGCTTCTCCTCCTCTCACCTCCACAGCTGCCAGCCAATGGTCAGTCCATGGGAGCACACTGCCAATGCACATCCCACCACATAGGGGTCCACTCAGTGATCTGTCCAGGCATCAGATTAAACACCTGGCTGGGTCCATGACCCTCCCCAGCTGCCCTGTGGAGTGCTGCATGTCAGGGCATGCCCATGGACAGGTTGCGCCATTGGTGATTACTGGTGGTACACATCTGTCCACTGGTGTGGAGCTACGTGGTGGTATATGTACATCTGGTGCTAATTCCACCCAGTCATGGATAGGCACCAATATCAACAGAGATACATTAACAACAGCAAGGTAAACAAAATAGGAGACTTAAAACAGAACCAACCAAACCGAAAACCATATTACACACACATTCTCGACTACCTCCTAAGAAAGCTAACATCATGGTAACATCCTCCCAAACATCAGCCCTACATGGATAAGAAAAAAGAAAGGAAAAACAACCACTGGATGTGTGGGCCACCTATGACATGGAATTATACACTTAGCATAAAACAAAACAAGCTCCAAGGGTCCATATACAAAAGAGTTTATTCCAAAACACACATAACAGAGCTGCACACTGATGCATTTCGACCTGTGTTATGTGTGCTTTGGAATAAACTCTTTGTATATGGACCCTGGAGTCTGTGTGATGCCTATTTTGGATGGTGCATGCCCACCTTTTGCTGTATGGAACTTTTGATTGGATTGGAGCACCACCTTACCTTGTGCAGATTTTTCATTTTTCTTATAAAGCAAAACACTCTGCAAGCTAAAAAGTTAATTACTTTTTGATTATATTACTCACCCCAGTTTTAGATAACCATGGCACCCATACCTCAAGGAATTTGGATAATGCTTCTCTATACCAAAAAAGAACTTGTAAGTAAGATGCCACCCTTGAGACAGCTTGAAGTCAATGATTCACTGTAGGAGTATTAGGGGTCACCTACCTTGGGAGAAGTAAGAGTTTAGCTTCTGATTCTGCTGTGTGTAGTAGAGGTTTATGTTGTAGAGCTTCCATGGAAAACACAAGGGGATCTCCCAAGATTCAAAATCTAGGGGAACGGACAGATGGATATGCAAAACACATTCTAACATAACAATAATGGCCCTCCACCACTCTGATATCAGTGGACAACCCCATAGTATGTGAAAGAGGGTCCCCGGTTTTGAATCGTCATTGTAGATTTCCTCTGCACTTCTTTTACTCTGTTCCTGTCCTTTTCTAAATTTCGGTCTCAAAACCTACACGGTATTTCAAGTTAGGACAGACCAATAACATAGTGTATACAGGAAATAGTAGGATGGTGAACATTAGGAGATGCAGAAAGTTGGGTTGGTAGCTCTGCAGAGGCACGCTGTCCATTAATTAAAAGTAATGACACCCCAGCTTGGTGTTTGGAAGACACTGCTGTTAGAGGTGCCATCTTTGATGATATGTTAAACCAAGATTCCATCTTGTCTGCCTATTCATGGTTGCTGAGGTTAACATTAAAGATCCCATGGACTTCTCAGAAAGAGTAAGGCATTTCCTGGTGTCCTGCCTGAATTTCTTCTATTTACGAAAAGAAAACCACTAACGGCTAAATATGGTTTTATAACATTTTATTTGCATCTGAATCCCTCATCCCCAAGAGACTGAAGAAAAGGAAATATTTTGTAGCCCTCCTTTCCTAACCAATCCAAAAATAAATAAACTGACAAACAAGTAAGTAAATATTGACCATAGCACTGGAAATTACCCACCTTTCTTGCCTTAAGTGCCATCCGCCTTGTCCACCACCCAGGATTGGCGAACAAGATCTCAGCTTAAAAGGACAACCCCCACCTGCCATTTGTGGCCCTTTAAACTAATGTAGGGGATGACAGTGGCATAAACAAAGCTTTTAATTTTGTGTTTAAGACCACTAAAAGATGCCTAACATTTAAAAAATAAATCCAGGTTTAGCAAAATACGGCTACAGTGCATTGCCTGCATTATTTGTTTGTCAGAAATTAGCTCAGTGCAAGCGATGGGAGTGCCCCCATGCAAAAGCTCAAGGATTTCCCAGACAGGCCAGCCAGTGGCATGGAGGGCTGAGATGGCAGGTGCCTTATCTCCTGCTACACTGGTGACCCATTTTTGCTTGTGGTCATGGGTTGCTGGGGATTGGCCGGGAAGGAAAGGATTGAACACTTGATGGCTGCTCTCCTTTCCAGGGTGGAAGACCTGCACTATCTGCTGAATGAATGCCAAATGACTGCCACCTGGTGGAGGTCAAGGTGGTAGTACAGGTCTAGAAAGGCAGTGGAGGGAGGGCTGTGGGACTCTCATGGCATGCGACACCTCCAGCGCTGCATCCACCAAGCGTGCCTCAGCGTGAGGAACTGAGCAAAACAAAAAAATGTGAAGGCTCTGGATTAGTGAAGCTCTGCTTGCCTGCCCCATTCTATATCACCATATGACCACAATCCTGGGGCGGTCAGTTGGGCTGGTGGATGCTGGATGGGGTGGCAGGAACAGGGATGAGAGCCCTCGAGCTGACCCAAGGAGAGAAAAAACTCTATTAAAAAAAAAGAAGAAAAAACAGGCTCTCCCAGATCAGTCCAATCTACAACTCTTAGAAAAGCATAATATTTTCAAAGCATAAACATTCTTGGGCATTTTCCAGAACAGCGAAGGTAGCTCAACTCATAGATGTTCTTGGTTTAACAAATCGCAGTCTGGAACAACAAAAACCAGCACCATCCACTGGACTTATATTTTGAAAAATGTATTCATTTACAACAAAAAAGCTTGTGCATGTAACATGCATGTAATCAATCAATCAATCAATCAATCAATTTTTTATTTCTAAAAGTTGCCTTTCCAAAACCAAGGTGCCTGTACAATACACACAACAAATCATGCTAAACAGAACAAATCAAATTATAAAACAGTTAAAATCAGTCCAATAATTTAAATAATTAAGAATCTAAAAAGAGTCTGGGTATGCCAGATTAAATAAATGGCTTTTTAATGCTATCTTAAAACTCTGGATGGTCAGGCATTCACGTACCCGATGAGGCAGAGAATTCCTCAGGGTTGGGGACACAAATGCAAATGACTGTGCCCCAGATGTCGTTAAACAGACCCTGAGAATCTATAGCAATCCCTCATCGGTGGATCAAGTGGGCGGGAGGAGTAAGGACAAGGAGATCTTACAAGTAATGGGGTCCCTGCTTTCGTGTAGGGCTTTAAAGGTCAGTAACCGACCTTGAAGGTGATCCACCACTGAACTGGCAGCCTATGCAGTCTGCAAAGCACAGGCAAAATATGACTTGTCCTCGAAGCACCAGTCAAAAGGATGGCTCTTGCATTCTGCACTAGCTGCAGGTGGCATATATCAACCCCTGGTAGCCCTAGGAAGAGGACATTGCAATAGTCAAGGTGGGAGATCACAAAAGCATGGACCAAAGTAGGAAGGTCATCAGGAGGAACCAGATGCTTCACCCAGGCAATATTCATCAGATGGTAAAAAGAGGTTTTGATGACTGCCGACATCTGAGATTTAAAGGTCAGGTATAGCTATAACCCGACAGGCCATGTGGGTATACTAGGCGTAATGCATGCCCCAGGTGTGATGTGAGGCACAAAGGGTACGGCCAGTGTCCTCCAACCAACTGGGGCATGCATTAATGCCTAGTATACCACGGTGCCTGATGGGTTATTGCACTTATAATGGGACTTTTCTGAGTGAAAAATTATCCAAGCTCTATTAAACCTTTTAAAATCATCTTTATTTTCTTTCTCTCAGTCCACCGTGAAAAGTAGTTCTGTCACGTTATGTGTTTTTTCTCAGAGATGTGGAAGTGGAAGACAACATTCATTAGCTTGCCGACAGTGCAGTTCTCAGCTGCTTAAAGCCAAATGTATACTCTGCTCCCTTGGCCCTCTCTTGAAGTGCAGATCTGACAGGATAGTAAACATGCACATCTAAAAGCCTGTTTCATGAAAGCCACATTTGGCAAAAATCAGGTCGGTTTTACACCAGCCAGGAGCTTTGTTGCACATTAGCACAGCATAGCTCAGCCAGGTATTTACTGTATCTTGTAATAAATTGTTTTCACTGCAGTCCTGGTACCGTATATTTTTGCTGTTACTGTTGGTTCATTACATGGCACAGAACCTAGTAGCTGAGCAGTTCTATTTTATGCTTGTTCATGAATTAAACGTAGCTGTCACACTACTGGCTTGGAACACAACCTCGGCTTCACCAGTCTCTGATCACTATACAGCATGCAGACAAAACAAACCGGCAGTCAAACGCACACAATGCAAGGAACAGACACAGCTGCTCTCACCTTCATTGTGCCACAGTGGAAGCTACTCACTGAGTCTGTCCTGGATGGGGTGCACAACTGACCAACAACACCCAGAAAACCCATCTTCCAACAATGGCACCACAAGACAGAATTGATAAGCTGAAGGGGGTGACTGTATCACTCTCTCCTCTGTCTGCCATGTCTCTAGGTCTCAGGCTGCATTTGTGGCACAGGTCGAGAACAACGGACTTTCAAGATTGCAGTATTGTCACTGACACTCATGGAGAGACCTGCTGGAGTGGACAGACAGGGAAGCCACAGGAAGGCAGAGTTCTGCTGAGCAGGTGGGTGGAAAATACAGTACTCCGACACTTGCTCTCAGTCTGGGGGGCACATGGGGTGTTGATAATGCTCGGGGACTGTGTTTCCCAATTACTGTATACCTGACATAGTTTACACAGAAAACATGGAACACGCTTAAAACAGCAGCCAATGGGGATCTCTCACTTCCCCACAATTACAAATGGCTGTCGTTCACTTTGGGGATGAGAGAAATGTAACAAGCGCCATTATGCTCACTGATACTGCTGGCCGCCCCATCACAGCAACTGTGTGTATACTGGGGATTAATCAATGGCCACGCAAAGGGATACAACCAATGGGAGCTGACATTTTTACTAACCCATTTTATAAAAAGAATTATAACTCACAATTGTCAGTGTACAGCAAACACAAAATGGAGCACCATGGGTGTTCTGGTTTTGGGATAGCTGTACACTCACAATTGTGAGTTGTAATTTTAAGCATGCCTCATGTACAAGCAGTTTTGCTGCAGATAAACACATTTTCAAAATATAAAGTCATGTAGATTGTGTCAATTTGTTTGTTCTGGACTTCCAGTTTTCCTCAGCTTTTCTTAAGCTTGAATGTCTAATCTTTTATACAGGCATAATGTGATTTTTAGTGTAAGAGCACTGGGGATGGGATTAGCATGGGAAAGTTGGGGCTAAAACTTTTACACTCCAGCAGCATGTGGGAAATGTGCAAAGTGATGCAAAGAGAAAAGACTACAGGAACTAAAAAGTTTTGTACAGTTCATAAACATGAGGAGTAATGTGTAGATTGTTAGTGTCTAGCTAAGAACATCTTTCATGTAACATTCAATACTATAGTCGGTCTCAGGCCCCTGCATTATTCATTTACTTTTTTTATAAACTTTCTTTATTGTATTATAACAGGTTTCATACAAACAAACACTAGTTCTAGGCAAGCCCAGGATCCACAACCCAAAACTAGTTGTGTAACCTATATACAATAGCAACTATTTACATGCACAGCCATGTCCCCTCAGTACATAAAACCAGATCTATTCATAACTATATCTTCAAAGGGCATTGTCATTGAGAGCACATAGCACTAATAGGTGACAGATCTACATTACTAGCCACATTACCCACTATATTATTAACTTCAGGCCACCTACATTAAACACAGAACATTCTGGAGGTAGTCCCCCACTGTGCCCCTGGAAAGAGAGAGAGTCACCCCTATACTTAAACCCCAGCAGACCAAAGCCTTTATTCTATTACCAAATCCCGATATGTGTTACAGCCAAAAACCCGTCCCTAATGGTTTCATCTTTTGACCCTGAAGAGAATCCACCGAATACTACATAATTCTGCACTATCAATATCTAATGCTCATCACAACCCGACAGACAGAGCTGGGTTTGGCCTTTGCCTATCTGTAATAGATAGATAGCCTCTAGATTTGACCATCTTTTATTATACAGCCCTTTTACCCTCCAAACACATGAACCTCTTTATTCTTCCCAAAGCCCTATATAAGGTCTCTCACCCACTGTACATATCCATATCTTTGTTCATCCCTCCAATGTTTCAAAATAAAGGACTTGACCTTTGCCGCCATCAAGGATATGTGATACTTGGGTGTGACACCTGTATATGCACTATATATCACCTAGTATACAAATATTGGGCAGTATAAAATCAGAATAGTCCAACATAGGGTCCATGTGCTTTTTAATTTCAGCCCAGAGTGGCTTATCTTACTACAGTCCCACATAACATGTAGGATATCACCAGACTCAGTTCCACATCTGAAACACAGGTCTGTCTGTCTCAGCTGCCTATCGCATAGTTTCTTAGGAGTATAATACATATTTGAGGCAATAAAGAACTGCATAATTCTATATTTGGGTATAGGTACATATTTAATACACCTCCAGATAACCTCACAAGCAGGCTGTTAGGGGGGCCAATATTCTATCCCAGCCTAGAACCCTTGTTGGTAAGTTCAGACTGAAATATTCTAGTAGCACCTTATAGACCTTTGACAGAGGGTTAGATAGGGGATCTATCCTATTCAGATACTCCCAGGTGAAGGCGTTAATTGGAGGATCTCCTAACCCTTTCCTCACCCCCTCCATCATTTTAACAAGCTGTAATCTTCTAAAGAAGTGAATTGCATCATAACCCACTGGGAGAGACACTTTATTGTCTTTTATAACATCTCTTAGCATCAGTCCCTCCAGCTGATTACTCCAGCGTTTTGTAATTACATGACCCCCAATCAATAAATTGGGATTGCCCAGCACAGGCTGGTCCCAAGTCTTCATTTGTTTCCTTCTCTAAGCAGGAGTAAGATACAGCCACCAGGCCATTGCTGTCTTAACAATTGGAGTCATAGCTGCTTTTTGAGACATCCTCCTAAATTGAAAAAGCAATGCCTCCAGAGATAGATTCAATTCTTTTATTAACTGTCTCTTTATCTGGAGCCATACTGGTATATATAGCCCCTCCTCCTTTCTTCCCAAATGAATCATGAGACCCAGCTGCCCAGCCACATAGTATAAGTGAAGATCAGGCAGTTTGATCCACCCATTTTATATGGCAGTGCCATGATACTATGTTTTTCCTAGGGGTTTAAATTCACAAAACGAGAGAGTACCTTTCTAATTTTAATGAACCACACTTTAGGGATTATGTATGGACAATAAACTGGATACAATATCCTCGGCAGTAGATTCATCTTGATTAGTCTCATTCTCGCTGCAAAATTTAAAGGTAGTTTATTCCATCAAAGTATATTCCCCTTAATGGGTGCCAACACCTTTTCCATATTCGTTTCTGCCCCATCCTCCAAATGCGCAGTGACCCATATACCCAAATATTTAATCTTATCCTCCGCCCAACTTATTTGCAATGGTGCAAAATCACACCTATAAACATGCGGAGTCAGAGGAAGAATCTGAGTCTTATTCAAATTTAACTTATAATTCAAAACTCTGGAGAATTGCTCTATAATTTCCACTGATCTTTGAAAACTTTCTCGGGTCCTGTAAGTGCAGCAATATATCGTCAGCAAAACAGAGAATTTCAACTCCCTACCCACAATTGTGATTCCCTTGATATTGGCATCTGTGCTAATGGCAATTAGCAAGGGCTCAAATATATATTAAACAAAATTGGCGAGAGGGCATCCCTGTCTAGTCCCATTTTAAGCTGGATCTCTGTGAAATATACCCATAAACAATACTCTAGTCATGGGTGCTGCATTTAAATTTTTAATGCCTCTGAGAAGGTCTTCAGGGAATCCCATCCTTTCCATTGTGGCAAAAAGAAATGGCAGGGAGACCCTATCGAAAGACTTCTCTGCATCAAGAGATATCAAGGCAAATGAGAGTTGGGAATCCAGAGCAAGCTGAGTATATGGTGAAGTTTTCTGAGTGTATCATGCGCCCCTCCTGGCATAAATCCTACCTGTTCCGGCTAATTAGATGTGGAGCAACCTTCAATATACAGTTAGCAATAATCCTTGTCAAGATTTTAATGTCCTGTTTCATTAGAGCAATAGGGTCTGTAGCTGCCAGGCAAATCCTTTGGTTTGTCCGGCTTAGGACCAACGTGATATAAGCTTGATATAGTGGAGAGTGGATCACACCTTCTTGCATTATGTTACTAAAAAGTTCCTTAAGAATGGGCAATATAGTGGAGATGCATCTTATAAAATTTAGCCGTGAGGCCATCCGGCCCTGGTGCTTTGCCCATGGGCAGAGCTTGAATCACTTCTACTACCTCACCTTCACTTATTGGGGCAGCCAGTTCTCCAATCTGATCCGGGCTCAATACCGGCAGCGGGATACCATCTAGGAATGCCCTGATTTCCTTCTCCCCACTGACTTGTAGTAATTGATAAATTTCTTGGTAATAGGAGGCAAATGCGTCCGCCATTTTCTGTAGGTCCGTAATAACCATCCCATCATACTTTATGGCAGTAACTGTTCTACAGGCTTCCTATTCCTTAACCCTAGCTGCAAGTAAATGCCCAGGCACATCCCTTTGCAGCAGATATTTAGCCTGAATCTTTTCTAGCCAAAATTCAGCTTTACTATATTGAATATCCTCCATTTCCCTTCTTAGACTATGAGGTTCAATTTCTATTTCCTCGGAGGTCCCTTCCAGCAGAGTCAGGGACTCAATAGCCCCCACTAAAAACTCCTCTTTAGCTCGTCTCATTCTATTTCTCCTCAATGCATAACCATGTGCTATACCAGCATATAAAACTTACAAGTTGGCCAGGCCAGGGATCTATTCTGTAACGTAGAGAGTTGGGTCTGAATTATTTCCAGAAGAGTCCTCTAGTTTAGTCTTAAGAGAAGTCTCTGTCAATAAGAGTCACTCAGCCTCCACCTAAATGGCCTAGCTGGCACGGGTTATTAGCTCCCAAGTCAACTGGATGGGGGGGGATCCGATAGCATCCTACATTTAGTCGTCACCTCCTAACCTCCCTAAGTGCCTCCTATTTACCAGAAAAATAAATTCTAGAATGAATCTTGTGGGCTGCTGAATAAAATGTCATATTGTCTCCTCCTATGGAGAGATCCCAGAGGGAGTCTACCAGGGCTGTAACCTCCAGCATTCTAATCATAGCCTCCTGGGCCCTAGATACAGGCCCTCTGGATGGCGGCAGTCTATCCTCCCAGTTATTTAGACAAAGGTTCCAATCCCCTGCGAGTATAATAGAGTGTGGGGAATACAGAGCAATATCCGTCTCTAATGACGCAAAAAATTCCGGGTTAGAAGGAGTTGGGCCATAAATGGAGGCGACTAAAAGTTCTATACCCAGAATATTACCCAAAAGAAAATCCTCTACAATCTTCTCTTATTGTCACCTGCTTATGTCATAAGGGCAGTTTCTCCCATTAAGATTGCAACAGCCCCCAATGCCATTTCCTTACCTACCCCAAATACCTGGCCCACCCACATCCTCCTAAGGGAACTCAACTCCTCTGTCAACAAGTGAGTCTCTTGTAAAGCAGCTATATGGGGCCCCATCTGTTCAATATGCTTCAGGAGTACTGTTCTTTTATGTCTACCTCTAAGACCTTTTACATTCCAAGATATAATTTTAACACAAGTCATCTTACTGTTTGTAAAACAGGTACAATCCATCTTTTTTTTAAAACTCTAGTATGGTCTGCATCACTGTCTTATTCCCTATTGGACTCTCTCTCTTTCCAAATCCCTTTAACCCACCCAACTCCCCCTTCCCGATCCCTAGATCGACCTTCTATATAACATCGATCCATGGACAAGCCATTTCCGTGCACTTCCAAGCCCTACAGGCTACTAACATAACTAAGTACCCCAACCCTCCCATAGACCTTTAGATCATTCCCACCCCCCAACAGCACACCCCTAATTATATAATTCACCACGAAGCCACTCTTCCCCATAGGCCCACCCCATGTACCTTACATCCCCATCTACCTATATAAATTGTGCTGCCTGATAAATAGCCTCATTCCTTCGTTTACCCTGATTAAGGATAAGTTAGGCCACCAAGTCAGGACCCCAGATCATAAACCTCCCCAAAGAGGAGGAACTTCCTACAAACTAAGTAGAGTGTGTGCCCACCATCCTCACTGGAATATTAGCTTCCACCCTCCTTCCTAGTGGCACACTGTCAAGGCCTGGAGTCCCACCTAAAGGGAAGGCATAGAGACCCCAACTTACCTGCTAGTTAGGGTAAGCCAGACTCTTAAGATAATAGGTCAGTTGTCACGCTTTTAATCAGGACAGTAGAGCAAAAGATTAGGGGTTAACCCCTCTAGCACAGATAAAGGTCCATTCAGATTCGAAAGAACAAAAAAAAAAAAGGGGGGGGCTCATTTCAAGAACTTACCCCACACATAGCTTCCCTTCCTCAGTAGTCTCAAACTGCCCTACCCCATTCTCCCACCCAAGAAGTAACCCAAAAGGAGCCCTAAAACGCTGTTGCAAAGCCCTCGCAAAAAACAGATGCATCTCTCTTCATCTCTCAAGTCCCAGTTCTACAGAGCCATATCAGCTCGCCACTTGTCTTCAAGAAACTCAGGTTATTGACTGGAATAATGCTGGAAGTTCAATCCGCAAGCCCTCCAGGGCGTCTCTCGCTGTCAGATATCTTTTCTCCCCGGCTTGCAACCGCACAGATAGAGTAGCAGGATATTGCATCCGAAATTTAATTCCAGCCAGATACAGCTTTTTCCTTATCTCGGAGTATTCCTTCTGCTTCTCTCTCACCAATGGTGTCTGGTCTTGAAATAACCAGATAGACACTCCATTCCACTGCAAAGCTTTATTTTTCCTGGCACAGGCAAGCACATGTGATTTGTCCTTATGATTCAGGAACCTCATAATTAGAACTCTGGGCCTCATTCCCGGGTGGGCATCTCTCTCAGCACCCTGTGTGCTCTTTCCAGATTATAGGCCTCCCCAAATGGTGTAGGGCCCAATAACTTAAGGAGGAGATCTTGTAGAAAGGAAACACAGTCCGAGCCTTCAGCCCTTTCAGGTAGCCCAGCCAGGATAAGGTTATTCCTCCGGCTTCTGGATTCCTGGTCCTCCAAACGCTCCTTGAGTTTCTTAATTTGCTTACAGGCTATCACCATCTCTTGCTCCATAGTCAAGACCTTCCTTTCTTGTGAGGAAACCCTAGATTCCACATCCCCCATCCTTTGGGCCAATGAATGCAGCACCGGCTTAACAGTGGCAAAATCTGTCACCAGCCCCTGCAAAAGTTGCTTTATCTCCAGCAAATCGTCAGAGTTCTTACATTCACCTCTGTTTCCATCCCTGTACTCCGCTTGCTCATCTGGTACCGGCGACTGAGGCTTCGGTCGCTTAACTGCTGGTGACTCACCGATAGGGGCTCACTGGTATCGGACTCCAACGCAATGCTGGAGGAGAGAAATTTGCCTGCAATTACCGCAACTCGTGATTTTTCCACTGAGGGACGACTAGCAAGCACTTCTGCAAGTTAACTGAGGTAGGGAAAAGCAATATATCACATCGGGGGTGGTTTAAAATACAATTTAAACTAAGTAGGGCCTAGGAGCAGCACAACCGACGCTCTTCACGCCCGCCTCATCACGTGATCCCCCTGCATTATTCATTTCTGACTATACCAGTTTCTGTGTTCTAGCTGAATTATACATACTTTAATATCAAGCATCTAAGGCTTTGTAAACCTGTTGTGAGCAGTTTAGCACTGGGGACTCATCTAAGAATAGGTCTTTCAAAAAAGATGTTTCAAGTTTTTTAAGATAGGTTGGGGTTTTGTCACTGTGTGAAATCCATTCTTCAGATAATTAACTGTTTTTTCTAACTTTCTTGTCATGGAGTTTGTACTTCACACTAATAAAATATCCTAGATTCCAGTATTCATGTTCTTTCAATTTGTGCATTCCTTTTGTATGCACATTGAAGGTATGCACATTCCTCTTGTACGTACAGTGTCAACATACTAACATACGAACATGTGAATAAGCCAGCAGAAGAAGGCCATGAGGTCTGTCTACTCTGATTGATGCAAAGCCCTGTTCAAATGATTTACAATTGGCCCCACCCCTCCCCAACAACTCTGACCTCCCTTTGCCCTGCCACACCCTCTTAAACCCAACCACCATTTTCTGGCTGACAGACTCAGATGGGAATTCATTCCACCCTGACACAAGTTACTGTGTAAAGAAGTGTCTTCTGACCTCTTTCTTGAACCTCCCCCCCTCCAGTTTGTAACAGTGCCCCCTTGTGTTCTTGTTTCACTCAAGCAGAAAAGGTTTCCAATATCCACCATGTTTATACTTTTGAGGAACATTTCAATCATGTCCCCTCTCTCCCTCCTCTCCTTGAGTGAGTACATATTGAGGTTCCTCAGTCTCTCTTCATATGTACTATCCTGCTGGTCCTTAATTATCTTCATTGCCCTGTCCTGCACTGCCTCAAATTGGTTTGCATCCTTCTTTAGGTAGGAACTCCAGTACTGCACACAGTATCCCAGGTGCGATTGCGCCAAGGATCTGTAGAGTGTCAGGATGACCTCCTTCTCCCTTCTGTGTGTGAACCCTCTATCTGTACACCCCAACATCTTGTTAGCCTTGGCTGCAAGCCTTCTTGCATTGTGTGTAGACTGTTTTGTGTTTCTGGAAACAGTTATCCCTATCCTTTTCCTCCTCAGATACAGTGACCTTGCCTCTCTAGTCTGTATCCAGCCCTTGTGTTTTGCCACCAGTGCGCATGACCTTGCACCTCTTAGAACTGAACCCCACTTGCCAGAGTCTGGCCCACCCTTTAGCTTCACAAAGGTCTCCTGCAGGTCCTGTACCCCTTTGTCTGAGTTCCCTCCACACACAGCTTTGTGTCACCCACAAAGAGGGACACCTTGCCTTTAATGTCATCCCCAGTGTCACTAATGAACATATGGAACAAACACTGGTCTGAGATAGACCGTTGTGGGACCCCACTTGTAACATCCTTGTACCTGAGTGGTCCCTTCCCATTTAGATGCTTTGGGACCACAGAGCCAATATGCCACCTACTGGGTCCATTTGTTTCATGCCCTAGCTCCTGCAACTTCTTGATCAACCTTCTGTGGAGAAACAAGTCAAAGGCATTGCTGAAATCCAAATAAAGCTTGTCTACTGCCTGCCCTTTGTCCACCACCCTCATCACCAAGTCAAAGAAATCAATCAAGTTAGTCTGATAAGACCTCCCTGCCATGAACCCCTAGTATCTCACATCCTGGAGACTGTTTATCACAAGGAACTCAACCAGCCTTTCTTTTCAAATGGTTTCCAACATTTTACCAACTATGGTGGTTACGCTGACTGTCCTATAGTTCCCTTTGTCATCCCTAGCCCCACTGTTATGCAGCAGAACCACGGATCTATGATGCTGGTTCGACAACTATGTTGTCGACCGACATCACAGTGACAGATTTATGTCAGCCGCAAATTGAGGTTGACACAAATCCAGCAGGAGACCCTGGTTGCTATTCTACAGGGGGTCTTCACCCCCAAACCCCTCATGCAGACAGCTGTGCCCCCGCACACCCCAAACTTAAGGATTATCAAGTATGAGTCAGAGTTGATTCAGGGAAGGGGTGCAGGACTGGGGGACAGAGTGCCGGGGTCTCAGGTGGACTATTGCAGTGAACTGTTGATGTTGTCAGCATCGATGTGTTAGCTTTAATGGTGTTGCCATACAGAGGGCATACCCAACAGAACATGTGCAGTTCTCCACTCTTGTGATATCACATAAGTATCTCTTGAGCTGTTGAACAGATCTGTCAACAGACCTCCCAGGTGAGTTGGTAAATCATCAATAATGTTTTTGAAAGTAAGTCATGACAGATCATTGTTAATCATCAGATGTTACCATATGATCATCAAGACAGCTCATGATTTAACATCATTATCTAGATCATGATTTAATCATCAAGCATGTAACTTTCAAATCACCAACTGATGATTATTTATCATTTTGTAGCTTAAATCAACAAGATGGGTTTTTATGATTAGTGGATGCTCAAATGATGATTGTTGATGATCATTGATGACTATTTGTTCTGTATTATATGATTGTAAGTCACATGAGTAATACTTATTAAAATGTTTTGTTCCTAATATGAAAATATGAATGTAAAATATCAGCAAAAGCTAATAATTATAATGTATATCATGTGAAGTCACGTTTGAATCCCTTTAGAAAGAGTAAATGTAATGTTCGATATAGAATACACATTTACATAACTAATTTGCGTATTTCAATAGCACAGTTTATCAACCAAAACAATAGTAATTTCTATGTTTGAAATAATTTTACCTTTACAGTAGTATTTTGCCAACTTTTACAAAAGGTTTCGAGCAGAAACCAGGTACTTGTAGAAACTCACCATAATCATAAAAGGGATCATCTAAAGGAGATATATAAATCAATTTGTGTTGTAACAAATGAAGTATCAGAGTTAGTATAATTGAAGCCAGAGTATTTGTATGAAACGTATCATAGCTGATAATACCAGTAAAGATGTTTAAATAGAAGACATAATATATTTCAAAAGTATAGAAAAAAGAAGAATATATTTTTTAAATATATTACAGTATTCTTGACCATGGGAAATCATGAAAAATCATGATGATATGCAATCATCATTAATCACAATCACCATTTCCATAACATGATGGTTTTTGATCAGCGGTCATTTCACATTGATGTTTATTCATTGTTAGTCATGATCACAGTGATGTTTTTTGAAGTCTGATCATGATCTTTGCAAATAATTGATAATGATTTTTAATGATACAACATTATAAAATCATTATCTTTGCAGCTGGCTAAAGTTCTGCCACCAGTTCTCTCAACACTCTGGGTGCATGACTTGTGGATGTAGGATTTGTTCCCCTTGGGGACATGAACCCCTTCTATACTTCGTCTTCTGTGATCCTGTCCTCAGCCATATCCACCTTCCATCACCCCACACCTCTTTACCTGTGGCACTGGCATTTCACAATCCTGTCTAATTGATGTCATTGGGACTATGTACATGCATAACAGCACCACCAATTGTTGTTTGTGATCCATCAATGAACCAGTGCTTGCATGATGATTGTGAGATGCCTGACAGCGTTGCAGTAACACTGCAATTCATCTTGCAATTGCATAGTGCCATTGACAGACCTCAAATGACAACAGCAGTGCTACCATAGAAATAGCCTTAATGTTAATTACTAATGTTGTGGAAACCTCCCAGAATTTGATCTTTGAACATGAACTGTCAAACCAGGTAAATTTCACCAACGTTTCCTTATTGGCAAACTAGTTTAAACCAGTTTGGCCTCTGAAAACCATTGGAGAATAGTGATAAAAACAAATTATATAATGTACAGTACTTGGCCAATGAAGCAACCAAACAGCAGGATGATGCAGTGGCCTACACTGAAGGCTACCAGTTCCAAAAATGATGCCTGTTTGGTGCCATATATGGGCAAGGCCACTGTTACTAGCTTTCTCAAACCCTTCAGATGCTGGGTACTTCAGTAGCTGCCACCACTAAGCACATAATGTCATTGGGGTATTTCTAGGTCTGAATCCCACCACAGTCACTGCCCACAAGGTACAGTGCTCCCTACCAAAAGGCAAATGACCCGCCCATCTCTCACCACTGAGAACACCTCATTTTAGAAACAAAATATGGTAATTGTAGACAAGACAAGGTCAAACATGGACAAAGCTTCCTGTTATACCATGGATAAGTGTGATGTACTGGTTATGTGGTCAAGTTCATTGCCTAAAAATTATTTAGCCCTATGTATGCCCATAAAACATTCTCATCTTAAGACAACAATGCAGCATCCTACAGTGCATATAAGCTACTGGTTCCAAAATGTGTGTTTATTGAGATAGTGCCAATCATGAAAAAGCTTTTTGTTACGCCATGAAGAAGTGTTGTACACACTGCTTATATGGCCAGCATTGCTCAAACACTTATTAGGCCTATGTAGGCCCACCAAACATTCTAATCTGAGGATGTAAAGTAGAAGTGCAGCATCCCACAGTATATGTAACCCACTAGTTTCAAAAACTGTGTCAATTGGGACAGTGCCAAGAATTCTGTAGACTAGGCTTCCTGTTACACCATCTATAAGTGTTGTAAGTGTTGTGCACACTGGTTATGTGGCCAGATGCATTGTCCAAAACATTACTAGGTCTGTGTAGGCCCACAAATTAAAAATATTTGAATCTGAAGACACAGAACAGCAGTGCAGCATCCTACAGTCACAGTGTGTGTAAGCTTCTAATTCTGCAAATTTTAGACTAATGGACACAGAAGCCCTCCTGATCCACCTCATCATTCTCTGTTTCAGCACAGCTGAAAGTGTAACAGATTCATTGTCCATTAACCTTGGCAATGAAGTCTTTGGGAAAAGGGATGGGTAAACATTTTAAAAAGTGAGTATTTCTATGTTTTGGGTTGAAAGGCATATTCTCTTGTTGATAGTTGTATTTCCTGCAGCACTGAAAATTATGAGTATGTACTTACAGATGGGCATTGAGGGACTCAGCAGCTACCTCTGTCAAAGTGGGCCAAATAGTCTTTTTAGTACTCATAAATTAGAGGCTTGTCTCCTACTAGTGTCACATTTTCATCCTGGTAATCCTGCACCATTTTGTTTGCTGGCATCGCAGGCACCACTGCGTCAGACTGTGACCTGCTTTGGTTTTATATCAAGCCAGCAGTTGTCCCCACGGTGGTTTATCATAAGTGAATGTGTTTTTTGGTGTGGGATGCAGCAGCAGTAAGTCTCTGTTGACTTGCAGCAAGAATGAGGCACTACTCTGTTATTCAGCAGTAACAGCGGTAACACCTCGGTATCCTCCCTCTTCCCTCTCTTCCACCTGGCATGTCAGTGTGCTTGGGGGGGATGCAGCAGCAACAATACAGCTCTGTTGACTTGGAGGCAAGAATGAGGAACTCCCTTGACATTTAGCAGTACCAGTGGCAACACCTTAGGATAGTTTCTCTTCCTCTCCTCCACCTGACCTGTCAATGTGTCTGCAGAGATGACAACTGTTTCTCTTCTTGTGCTAAGCGTGTGCTCCTAGCCTTTTGTTTTGCCACATGTGCAGAGACCAGGCAGTAATATGCCAGGCTTTCTAGAACTGCTGATTCTTTCTGCATTCCTTTGCTTGAAAGGCTGTCTCGAATGTGTCATTGAAGTGTGGGTCCAAATGATTGACCTGGATGTAGTGATCATCTCACACATTTCAGAAATCCCTGTGTCATTTCAGAAATGAGCTTTTATTTTTATACCACATTGACAGAAGCCCTTCATCTCTTCAGATGGAGACTTTATGCAAACAAGTTACAGGTTAATCAAGGCAATGAGGACTAATGCCTGTCTTAGATTTACTGCATCAGCAATTATTATCCATGTGGTCTCCACAAGGTGATTCGGCACAGTGCAGAGGGTCTCCTCAGTTTCGGCTGATTTGAGAACTGATTTGTTTACCTTTCCTTTGCCAGTACTATAGTCAGCTGTGTACTAGTAGATGGCCTTCTGTTGTTCTTGCAGCCACTGCAATATGTAATAGGTGGAATTCCATCTTGTTTCCATATCTTTTCAGGTGGTAGTGGGGATGTTATTTTACAGCTGAATGTATTACAGCAGTGTCTGTGCCTTAACACAATGGCTAAAACAACCACAGACCTTTTGGCTACACCTACCCAGTCTGCTCTCTGGTACCTTCCTTGTCTATGAATCCCTGATGTTCCAGATTTATACAATGAGAAAAGCAAAGAACATGTATATAGTCACCATTGTCAACTGTCTTTACAATGTTCTTTAAATTATCTCAGCAATCTTCTGCTGAAGGAGGTGTAACAGGTTTTCTGCCTGTTTTTCTGGTTTACATCCTTCCTTAGGTAGGAACTCCAGTACTACACACAGTATCCCAGGTGTGATTGCGCCAAGGATCTGTAGAGTGTCAGAATGACCTCCTCCTCCTCCCTTCTGCTTGTGAACTCTCTATCTGTACACCCCAACATCCTGTTAGCCTTGGCTGCAAGCCTTCTTGCATTGTGCAGACTGTTTTTAAGTTTCTGGAATTGTCAGAGAAAGCAATCCATAAAGCTGCTTGCTTGCAGAGGTTGGAGGACCTCGGTGACTTCTGGGTACTGCTATTGGCTGCTATTGCTGCCACTAAACTAGTTTTAAAAGAAGAAAAAAGATGAGAAACTAATACAGTGGTGGTTACTGCCATGTAATCAGTGGCTCACTACTCATCCACATATTAGCGGTGACATGAATCACTGGCACAAAAGTTTTATTCAGGACATGTGACACAGTGTCATAGACACTCTGAGACAAATCTGGAAGAGTCACTTTGGAAAACTATGTATGGGTGGACATAGGGTACTTTGACACTGCATCTTGCATTAGCAATATAAAACCTGCATTACTCACAAAGAATAATGGCAGCAAGTCAGTGGCTAGCATTTCCACAATTTCTTTTGTGAACTTTCTGGCCTCATGTCTGTTGGTTTTATATTTCTGGCTTCTTTCCAGAGACTCACCCAGAGAGAGCTGAGTGTTTTTTGGCTGAATCTGGCAGCTGGTCACTGCTTTTCTACCACTGGGGGTGGAAGTGGATGGGGATTTGCAGCCTCTTGTGGGGCGGGGGCAATGAGCAAAAGAATACACAACTTGAATTACTTCCTTCCTCTTGCTCTCTACCCTTAAAATTCTCCCACCCTACCCATCCTTATCATCAGCAGATGGAGCAGCATCTTTACTGCCTGATAGCACCGCTGCTGCTGCTGCTACTGATGCCAGGCATCAGCACTTTTCTCCTACTGAGATCTGTGGGACGTCAGCAAATTCCTTTTCATAGTAGATATTCCAAGTCTTGTTTTCCTCCTTACCCCAACTCAGCTTGTCCTTAAATATAAAGCATGCTATACATGTCTCTGTGATTCTTTGTCCACTCAAAATAATAACTTTTGGTAACCAGGTAAGGAGTCCCACACCACTAATGACACTGGTTTGGTCTTTCCTCAGGGCACCCTCTGCTGTTGGCTACTGGCTTGGCCACCATGGCATTCTTCTTCCACACACACCCCACCAGTTCACTGGGGTCAGGGAATGATTCTTCTTCAGCCTCTACCATGTGTCTTCCTGGTTCTGGTGTACTATGTGTCTTCCCTGTGTCTTTCTCTGCTGTTCATTTAGATGCTTGTTTTTTCCTTATCAGTTTTAGGCCTCTTTTTTGTGACTTTTGACAACCACTGTCTGTGTTTTTTGATCTCTTACATGCACCTGCCTTACATTTACTCCCCACCTGTTCCGCCTCCCTCCTCCGCCTCACGAACTGCTGCTGCTGTCCTATTTAACAGGTACAAATTCATAATCTGTGTCTCTGTCCTAGGCTCTCCCAAATCACTTTGCTTCTCCACCACCAACAACACCTCCATCACTACCTGCTGCCCTCTTTCTTGTTTTTCTCTACAGTTATTGCACATGTTGCAATCCGTGTGTGCCACTGTGAGTGGTTCCAGCAATGTGTGATACTTCACAGACTGCTCAAGCAGTTTCCTCTACACCTCTAGTTAACACTGAGGTTGAGGGGCTCTGGCCAACCCAACTCTGCTTTGGTTTTTCTTTGCTGGTTCTGTATGATTTTACCATGCCCCATCTCCTTATCATTTCTGTTGCTCCATTGCTTAAAGCATACTTGGATTGTTATAGTTTATTACTTTATTTCTTAGCATAACTTATGTTGTTGATGTCACAAATGTGTTAACAAGTAGTAGCCGAGCACTGGCAGGCTGCCAGTTGAAAAACACTTGCTGCCTACTGCCAATATCACACTACACTAGCATAGTTCAGGAGGATAAACACAGTTCTACAGAAGGAATCTCAGCAAGCAGGGAAGATGAAGACAGGAAGAAATTTTGTATTTTATTTTTACTTTTTTATAGTATGTTACAAAGTGCCAACGAGCAGTGACTGGGCACCAGCAGACTGCCAGCTGACACCCACTTGCTGCCCACTGCCCAGATCTCACTACACTAGCACAGCATAGGAGGACATGCACAATGTTGCAAGAGGAACCTCAGGAAGTTGTGGGCATGAAGACTGGAAGGGAAAAAAAAAATTTCTATCTATCTATCTATTAGATGCAAAAAACTCTGTTTAATGCATTAGTTAGGGTTGTTCCACAGCGACAAAAGTGAGGAAATTCACTGTTAGGGTTGAAAACCCTAACTCCAAATTCACCCCCCCCAGCACCACACACACACAGACACACACACACACACACATATGCAAGTATGGGGGAGGACCAAGTCAACACAACCAATGACAGACATCCAGCAGCAGGTGACAGAAATAACAAACAATTGTCTAGATGTACTACGAGACATCCCCACCCACCTGACCAGGTACTGCATGCTCAGTGGAGATCAACAGCAAAACTGAGGCCATGTACACCAAACGTACACATCCCTGATTGCAGCTGCACACAACATACCACACTTAGTAGTTGCATGGCCTCACCTACTGATGCCCACACCACACCACAACTGGTACTGTGTCGTTAGTCAATATAAATGCTGAAGGTGCATGATGACAGTTGTAGAAAGGTTTTAACACTAGTGAGTATACATTAATTAAGAGAAGTACATAAATTAATTACAAGACACTAGCATGCTCAAGATAAAGTAGTAGTGTTACATTTAGTATGTGATTTACTATAGTAGTACATTTACTGCAACTGTTTACTCAAGATAGAGAGGCTGATGTAAACTTATGGAAAAGCATTGCCTGTTCAACGTTGTGAAATTCAGTGCTGCCAGTATCAGATGCATTCTTACATTGAAGGTGTGTACTGCTGATGTACAGTACATAGACTTTTCAGTGTATTTCAATACTAAAGATGCAGTAAGTATTCTTTGTAAGTGAAACAGTGTAATTGTACGGATCCAGGCCAACAACTTTTAAATATCATAGCACTACTGAGCCAACAATGACGACCTGCATCGGAGATGTCTATAGGATAGATTTTCCTGTAGGCACTTACTGAGTATGTTGTACCTGAGAAAGACAATCTCATTGCATCTGTGATGACTAACTTATTCAAATAGTGATACATTTACTATTATGTTGCAATGAATGATCTATGCCACTTATGGACACAGTGTAATTTCTTTAACAGTTGTTTCACACTCAGGCTGTATGCCTAGTGTTTGGCTTTGCCACACTTCTGTCACTGATGCTATCAAAGTGATAACTATGTTAATTGTGGTAGAACAGGAATCAAGTAGGTATAGTGTAGATATAAACAGAATGTCTTTAGTATTGATTTAACTCACAATGGGGTAAGTGTACTAGGACAGCAGGGATTATTCTCTATCACTGACTCTGTCAGTTATAATCACACTCAAGGTTTCGATGACTGTAATGATCAAGTTACACTGTTCATCTTCATGAGTTCATATTCACAGCCATTCTCCAGCAACTCAGACAGTGTATGGTGTAACTGGGTAGGACACTGTGTTGCAAAGCTGCTGCAGTGCCTAGCAGAGGAGAGTATCTACTCATAAAGACATTACAATAAGGCATGACCAACAGTTATGTTAAATGGTCTGTTAATCACCCTGTAGGGGTTTAATGTTGAATGAGGCGAGTTGCCGAGTGCCACATATCGCTAGACAGTGATAAAGTGACCATTAACATAATACCTGAAGTGGCTTATTGCTATCATAATAAAACTGTTTTTTAAACAATATTAAACCATGTTCATCATATGGTTAGGCTCTACATGTATCTTAATAAAAACTAAACATAAGGCTGTTACAATGTTTACAGTCAATTAGAAAGCTGCATTTCTCAAACCCTTGTTATAATCAGAGTATTATACCTGTACAACTCTCTTTGGTTTTGCTCACTCTATTGCTCAGGTGGCTCACCACATGTGGTGTGGTCTGTGTGGGGCATCGTAGGTAAGGCCATGAAACTACTAAGTGTGGTGGACGTGTGTGCAGCTGCAATCAGGGATGTGGTACGCTTTGTGTACATGGCCTCAGTTTTGCTGTTGATCTCCACTGAGCATGCAGTACCTGGTCAGGTGGGTGGGGATGTCTCGTAGTACATTTGGACAATTGTTTGTTAGTTCTGTCACCTGCTGCTGGATGTCTGTCATTGGTTGTGTTGACTTGGTCCTCCCCCATACTTGCATGTGTGTGTGTGTGTGTGTGTGTGTGTGTGTCTGTGTGTGTATGTGGTGCTGGGGGGGTGAATTCGGAGTTAGGGTTTTCAACCTTGACAGCGAATTTCCTCACTTTTGTCGCTGTGGAACAACCCTAACTAATGCATTAAATGGATTTTTTTGCCTCTAATTTCCCTTCTTTTTGAGAATGATAACGAGAAATAGTGAACGTAATGTGGCGGCCGGAGCACACAGGAACAGCAATGCAAACAGAAGCGCTAACAGTGGCGCACATGGTAACGCAAGCACGAATTAGAACAGAAAGGGTAACGCACACGGTGGCGTAGACGGGAACGGTCTGCCACGTGATGTGTTGTCACATAGTAACATGGTGCCTGCAAATGGAAATGTCAATGGGCATGGTGACACAAAGTGAAACAGAAAGAGAAACAGTACTGTAGACACAAATGGCAAAAAAATAACAGAAACGCAAGCGCAAATGAAAATGCAAAGGATAACGCACATGGTGGCGTAGACGTCAACGGTAAGTGAAATGGGCACGGAACCGCAAGCGGAAAGGGCAACGGTAACAGTAATGTAAGCACACAGGCTGGTTTTCCCCAAAAGCTGAATAGAGAAAGACAGTGAGTACAAAGAATATATGCATAATAATGGGTATCGTAGCAGAAAATAAGGACTTGGAATACTAAATAGGTTATATCTCAGGACCCATACGACATAGAAAAAAAATTTAAAAGTCATTTGATTTATGACTGTCCTGGCTAGTTTTATCCTTAGCAGCATTAGGGGGCTAAGTATTTTTCCGACGAAAAGTCCGTATCTCGCACCGTTTCCAAGATACGGGCCCTGAAAGGCGCGGCGAACTCCGTAATGTTATCCTACGGGGAAAAAAGAGAAGTTTGGAGTGCCATAACTTTGCCTCCCTGTAATATTTTTTCACCAAACCACTGAAGGGCACATCTGTGGGCTGTTGGCTGTCTTCCCTCCCAAATTTCTGGAAAAAAGACCAAACCGTTATTTTGCAGCAGTGTGCCAAAGGATTCCTGTAATGCGTTGGGCGCCGTAATGTTATCCTATGGGAAAACCTGTCAACTTTGGAGTGCCATAACTTTGCTGCCGTGTAATATTTTTTCAACACAACACTGAAAAGCACATCTGTGAGATGTCGGCTGCATTTCCTCAAATTTTAGCCCAAAACTTCCAACTGTTCTTTTGCAACAGTGCCAAAAGAATTGCTGTCATTTTCCACAGACTAGAAAACTACTGTCGCAATTTAAAAGCTTTCGCAAAAATTTGCAACACTTTCATGAGCACGAAAGTAATTTGTGAAAGTACTTTTTCCAGAAATTTGAAAAACATATTTCTGGGGTGTTTTACCCCAAAATAAAGACATGGGTAGCATCCTCAGGGTCCGACTAGGTGAATACAAAAATAATTAGGTTGCTAGAGGGTCCCAAATTTAAATGTCAAGCATTTTTCTGATCACCAACTGAAAACAAAATGGTGTATTTGTGAAAGTAACAGGCCCATTTGCGAAAGTAAAAATGCATTTGCGACACTGTCAAACTTTTGTAACTTTTCCCATTGACTTATAATGGGAAATTGTTTTTGAATAACTTTTGAACCGTTTAATATTTTTTCACCAAATCTTTGAAAGACAACAGAGACCCTGGACACATGTTCCTGAAGATTTTGGGCTGGTGCACAAACCGTCACGACCTGTGGCGCGACTGTAGAATTCCAGAAAAAGTGTAACGTCGCGTCAGATCATGCTTAATAACTCCGCAGCTGTATATCCGACCAGTACAAAACTTGGCATATCCCAAGGCCTATGGTTTTGATCATGTATTCCAAATTTCGCAAATCTATCAAACAGTTGCAAAGTTATTAAGGTGCAAAGTTTTGGGGTTTAACATAGAAATGGCTCCTCAACCCCTAACTATGGTAGCACTATGCCTACCATAATCTATCTATCTATTTGTCATCTATCTATCTGTATTAACATAATAGTGAAAACTAGCAGCAGTTGAGTATTGACAGACTGCCAGCTAACATCCACTTGCTGCACTGCAGACGCGTCTCTGCTGTATTATGCTTACAGATGAAGCTTAAAAAATTACAGTCACTGAAAAAATACAGCAGCCTCCTTATCCTTCTGGTTTAAAAAATAAAGTCTAAGGTTTGTACTTGGGTTTTAGAGAAATGAGGAGGCATAGTTGCCTATTAAGAATACCCACTTACTGACTCAGCAGATTGTTCCATGATATTGACTATTGTTCATATATTTATCGGGGTGGAAGCTTAAAAGACTTCAAAGTAGGGGCAGTAACCATCTGTGACAGTAATCTGTTCCATTCCTACCTGCCATAATCATGAAGAACTCTCATACTGAAGGACTTTAGTTGCAATTGAAACATGATTTATTGACTGAGTGATTGATTTTAAAATTGGTAACCGGGAAAGGTACACTGAGACAAGGCTTGTTTCCAGGTGTGAACTGAGAGAGAGGGGAATAGATGTACAGAATGACTGCCAATTTTAAAAGCATCAACTAGCTGTTACATAGACAACATTTAAAGATGTAGATGAACAAGCAGATAAACAATGACATTGCTCTTAGCAGATGAAATGTAGACAAGCAGGTAGCTAATTAATCATACACAGTGCACAGTGCCTGTTAGAGAAATGCTATGGGTATAGGCACAGACCGCCAGGCTAAGCTACAATTAGCCTGACTGAAAAAAGAGAGTGAGAGGACATTTCAAGATGGGAGGATGTAAGGGAAGGGAAGGACAGTCATGATTGGGGTTGACAGGGACAGGGGGAGCAGGGAGGTACCTACACTGGTGTCAAAGGGCAGGGAGTGAGGGAGAGGGACAATGGAAGGGGAAAGCAGATTCCAGAGGGAGGAGAATGGGAATTCTTTTTGAATACCAGATTAATATCTTTTGAAAGTTTTATGTCATTAATAATATTGTATATGCAGAACATGTCTCCTTCAGCCCTTCTTCTCTCGAGACACTATGAAGCAGCAAAACATGGCTCAGTAGCAACTCTTAGATTTCTTGGCATTGAAAAAGTGGAAATGGGATTCAGAGGGGGTGACCTGAACCTTTGTTTGTTACAACGGGAATCTTTTTGGATTTTTGAATTGAATAGTTTGGTCCCTAAGGGACTAAATGAGGACATCCCACTGCACAGCTACATTGGCCACAGATGAGACTCTGTTAGGGGATTAGACTTGACGGCTCTGTCCCATTTGGAGATATGACTTGTTGGCTCTGTCTCTAGTTTGGTGTAATTAAGGAGTATTGTTTCGTTGTCTGCAGTACAAAGTCTATTAAGGAGATTAGACTTGTTGGCTCTGTCTCCTTTTTTGAGGGATAAGACTTGCTGGCTCGGTTCCCCTTCTATCTACTTTTATCTATGGTGACTGCTATTTTGCCTCTAGTCTCTCATTTTCAGGTGTCCCCCCTCCTCCTCCCTTTCCTTTTCTTGGTTTGTTCACCTCTTCTCCCCTCCCCCATCATTTTATTAATTTTGGCTAACTGTATTTATTTCATTCTTATGCAATGATCATTATTGAATGTAGGTGCTCCTTTTCTACATGTATATATTTTGTGAATTATGCAATTAGAGCTCCATGTGTAGAATATAGATTATAGGCAGTATATTTAGGTTTAGTGTATATTTGTAAGATATTTATCTTTTGTGGTTTATATCAAGTATTTTTATATATTTTGTTTAGATATGTGCCATCTATTGATACTGGCATAGTATACATATGTGTGTTGTAAGGATAAGCACATCAGTATCTTTTAAATCTTTCATTTAAATATAGCACTTCCCTATTGGTAGTAAGCTCTGATGAAGACCTGAGTGTGAGTCGATCGTAAATGCTCTACCAGGAAGTGCAGCGTTGCAGGAGTCTCGGTAGTGCACCAGTGTTTTTTTTAGTTTGTTCAACTTGGTTAGATGTTTTTAGTTCTTATGGTGTGTGCCAGCTAATTGCTGTCTTCATTCTCCTTGTTTTCGAGTGATGTCAAAGTTACAACCAGGTTGGTGACAGGATTTGTGTGTGGGCACCTCAGGAATAAGTCTACCATTCAACATTGAAGCTGTAAGTATGCTTTAAGCCATTTTTCACACTGACCCTGCAAATGTTTTTTATGTGGTGAGCTGTACTGCTTTCTATAGTTTTTTGGCAGTATGCGGTCTAGTAATATGTACAATTTTTTGTACTGACTTGGTGGTGAATTGGTAATATTGAATAAATGGTCATATTTTTTACCTATTACCTTGTCAAAGTGCTGACCTCATTTGTTCAAGCGTAAGTCTCATTGGACTATAATTTTGCAACAGATATGGATGGTTGTCAAGTTTTTTCACTAGTTGTGTAGCCCTACCCTGAACTCTTTCCATAAGCACTGCACCATTTCACAGATAAGGGGACCATAACTGGGAGGAGTTGTCCTGGTGGGGTCTCACATACTGTATGCTCTTTAGAATGGCATTATAATAGCTTTAGAGCAGCTAAAAATATCTTTTCTTGTTTTTTTTTTAACTTTTTTACTGGATATCAATTCCATGACATCAAAAATGATATAGCACTTGTTAACTTCAAACATTTCCTTTGCTAGTATGTCCATAATACATTTCCATGTTTTAAGATTAGGAGTACGTTACAAGTCATAGCCCAATATGGGGTAACAAGCCAATAAACTGAGAAAGAACAGAAAGCAAAAGTGGAGTGCATTGTGTCCTGTATTAAATAAATAAAAAGAATATCTGGGTAAATCTATTAATATCTGTCAGTTTTCTCTGACTAAAATGTTAAAGGTAGGTTATAAATATACTGTTAACATGTAACCCTCTTGTCATGTACCAGCCATTTGCAACAGGACATATCTGCCTTACCTCTCTTCCATCCAGTACATAGCAGTCGTCAAAACATCCTTCTACCACCTTAGGAATATCGCTAGAGTGAAACACCTTGTTCTGTCTGACTCGTTACCAACGTTGGTCCGCCTTTGTGTCTCGTGCTTGGACTACTGCAGCGCCCTGTATTTTGGGCTTTCTGGGGTTGAAATCCTCGCCTCCAGCTAGTGCAGAGTGCAGCAGCATGGGTTTTGACTGGGACAAGCAGGTCTTGCCAAATTTCCTCGATGCTACCGTGATCTGCACTGGCTTCCTGTTAGGTGGTGGATCACCTTTAAGTCTGTTTATTGACTTTTAAAGCCCTACATGATCAGGGTCAGCCTATCTGAAAGATCTCCTGGTTTCTTACTGCTGCCGGACCGAATACTCCGCTCGGCTGGCGAGGGGTTGCTAGAGATTCCAAGAGTGAGCCTAAATTCATCTGGTTGTAGAGCTTTCTCTTGCTGCTCCCACTTTGAAATTCTCTACCCCGTCAGTTGCGGTTGTGCACCTCCATGGAAGAGTTCAAGAGGGATTTAAAAACTCACTTGTATCAGTCTGCCTTTTTAGATCATTGATTGTGATGTATCATTCTGAGATTGAAGTTTTATCTGTGTTTTATCTGTGTTTTATTTGTGTTTTATAATCTTTGTACAGCACTTTGAAATTGGAAAGGCGCTTTAGAAATAAAATGTATTATATTATTATTATTATACTGTATAGTAGCCAGTCTGTGTTGACTTTATCTCTGGAGAGGCGTTATCTCTGCTGTTATACATTCCATCCAATATAACCTTGAGCACCTGTACTAATCTTCTAGGGTTGGAGCTAAGTGCATCAGTCACTTTTCTATAATTGCTTTGCAGGCTTAAGTGACAAGGACCTCATAGAACTTTTGGTTTCTCCTAGAGTTGATTTGTGGGGGTGTTGCAACCTTGTACCATATATTTATATCACAGGGCACAACATACACCAGCATCTCCTTAACCTTTGATTGGATGTCTTGCCAATATATATCAATTCTCATAACCCCAAAAGATATGATAATGGATGCCCCTGTCCCCACAGTCTCTCCAGCACAAACCTTTTCTGGAGCATAGTGAGTTGTCTGTGTGGGTGTGAGAAAAATCTAGTTACTAGATTCCACTTATATTCTTTCAAATTATGGAAGTTGAGACCATTTGCACACTTCACATATTTTCACTCATTATTTATCTTGTAACTCTCTCATTTCCTCCTCCCATTGTGTTTGGACTTTTTGAATCACCTTGCCATTTGGACCCTTGAAGATCCTGTACTAGGTCTGTAATGTGGATCTTTGTAATGGTGCATCTGCTCACCCCTAGATATTGTATAAGCAGATGAATGTCTTGAGTAACAGCTTATTTAGGGGAAGGGGATATTGTTTAACCAGAAAGGCACACTAAGCTAAAAGCTTGTTTCCAGTGACCTGGGGAATGCAAAGAGTTAAGTGACTTGATCAGGGTCACACAGCAAGTGGGGGTTGTGGGATTCAAACCCAGATCTCCAGGTTTGCAGTTCAGTTCCCTAGATCACAGAGCTATACTGCCATTTATGACAAATGCCCTTCTAGCTAATCTAAGTGCTAATACAGCCCAGTATCTTCCGTGTCTTATGTGCAACCTGGTCACAGTGCAACCTGGCTTGAGAACTCTACTTATTAATACATTAAGGACATTCTTTTCTTAACATTTATTATTTCTACCCCATTCAAGTGGTATTTTGATTGTAGGTTTTCTTCCCAAAGTGCATAACCTTGCACTTATCTACATTAAACTGCATACAATTTGTGTTGGCCTGTTAAGTTAACTTAGTTGGGTATTGTTGGAGAAATTTATATCACAGTCAGTAGTAGTGCAACTCTTAGTTTGCTATCAGTCCTCAGATTTAATCAACCTGCTCTTGATGTCATTTTGTAGGTCTGAAATAAGGTCTTTTTCTCAGCTTCTGGGTACTGCCAGACTGCCAACACATACCCACTTGATGCCCACTACCCAGTAGCTCCTGAATCAGCTCTAAGCTCATCACTGTATTATGCTCTGCTGCCACCACCACCTCATTCCCCTGTTGCCCACTGCTCAATCTCACTCCCTCCCTTGCAGTTCCACTCCAAGCAAACCACTGGTCTCAATGGTCTGTTGCTTTTCAGTGTACTTCTCAGCCTGACTGACAGTTTTTCTATTGCTTTTTCAGTTGCTTGGTACAGTAATAAATATCTCCTGCATCAGCCTGGCTTTTGTAGACTTTGTCTCTGTGATTTTCTATACAAAAGTAAAAATATTGACTTTTTAAAGATTTTTCTAGCTAATATAGTTAAATTCTCTGAGCATCCAGTCTAAACTACCTATCAGACTAATGATGAACACACAAGTGAGCTGCACCACAGTGCTGAGTCTAGCATAATACCTAGGATATGACTCGCACTGCCTAATTAACTATTCAGGTACAGACTGGGGTTCAACATTTGGTTTAAATGGTCCCCACCATACAAATCAAGGTGAATCAGGGGAACCAAAAGCCTACATTTTTACTCAAAAGATTCACCACAGTCCTCAAGAATTGAACACCTGAAGTTTGAGGTGTTCAGTTGTTTGGTAGAACTGAACTTTCAGTGCTATTAATTATAGATCAAAGGAGTACTCTAGACCGATCAGAGTTCTTCTTTCTTCCATACATGAGACACACTTACACTATAAAGAGTGTGTCTCATGTGCAGGTGCCCTGGAAACAGTTTCATTTGGGGCTAATACATATAATATATTATTGCTTGCTTTCGATCAATACTATATTAATACATCCTAAGAGACAATTTTTACAGATGAAAGATTGGTCTAACTTACAGTACATTCTTAGGGTATCAAAATTGCCCACCTTTGGTCTGTAGTTCTCATTCTCTAAGAATGTGCATAAGACCACTCTTACAACATTAGGAGTGGTTTCAGATAACATATTAATATACATCTTAATGCTTGCATGCATACTCTATTGCAAATCTATGTATTTATTGATTTTCATCCATTATCACCTCACATCCTCACAGATTATTCATGATTGGTAGTAGATATATAGTAATAGGAAGAGAATGAATGTGGCTAGTGACCAGGCCAAATGGGTGACTAGACCAGTGATCCTCAAGCCCCAAATCCTGGTGGCTTCAAAGTATAGCCACCAGAACATACTAGTGGCCTTATTCCTTATTTTCACCCAAACTCCTATTATATACCAACCCTGTGATATAACAGCTTTCTTTTCACATACTATACATTTAATCAGATCACAATGCATTTCACTTAAAATGTATCATCTGACTTTTTAAGGTAAGAACTTGTCCATTTTATTAACTTTGTAATTGGGGCTCTAAGGAGCTCTTTGGCTGCAGAAATTTTTGCTGATGGTACAGTAGCATGCAACCATGATGGCCTCATTTGAGGAACACTGGACTAAACTGGATGTACATTAATACATCTACTCCATGCAGCATGGAACAATGTCTCTCTTCAGACAATCTGGCAGTGCTGTCTCATGATATAAGCACAAGCCCCGAACAAGAGTTTTCCAAAGTACAGCTGCTGATTGGAATGGGGATTGAGGACTTTACACAGTACACATCAGGTGATGTCGATCAACCCACTTCCAAAGGGAAAAAAGGACTGGGTCCCACAGCATAGTTTTGGCATGGGGTCATTATGTTGCAGATGAAACCACGCACGTCAAACCCGTGCATGGAAAACAGCGTGCAGCAGCAGAGCGGTGACATATAATGCCGCTGCAACAGAAACAGTGCACACCTGAACAGTCTCTTGCACCCCCCACATGGGGGTTTCTCCCCCCACAACCCCCGGAATTACTGTAATTAACTCTGAGGGGGTGTGGACACAAGGGCAAGAAGAATATCCTGATCAGCACTTGCCATTGGCACATGAACAAAAGAAAAGTTAAAAAGGTTCCCTAGCAGGGACTCAAACCCTGGCCTTCCCCACATTTCTACTGGTAGGGCAGGTGCTCTTGCCGCTGCACCATGGAAGCAGCTCAACCAAGCACCTGACCGGCAGTGATTACATCCACTTCCTCTTCCTGTGCAGAGCGACAAAGGTAGCAATACTTGCATATTGCTCATCTACCCCGTCGCTCTGAAACACATTGTGCTATAGACCATGTGGTTCTTCATGCACGGTTTAGTCCATGACATAACGACCCGGCACCACACAGTTTCTATACACCAGAGTGTTAATTATTGACTTTTCAAAGCCTGCATCTAAGTAGCAGTGATAAAATCTTATTTGTAAAAGCATATTTAGTTATTAGTGTAATAAAATGTTGTTTTACGAAGATACTATTGCAAGTCCTAATTCATTTTCATTACCACCGTTGACTGAATAGAAAGTTCATTCATGTGCCATTTTGGATGAATGCACAAAAGTGTTATAGTATATGGCTTGGTCTTATTATGTATGAATTCAGTGGCCACTCAAATATTGTTGTGCACATTCTAAAAGTTGTTGTACGTTACGAAGAGTTGTTGTGCACACTCAAAAGCTATTGTGCACATTCTGTAATCAACATTCATGAGCTCCAATTAATATTCATGACCCCATACAAACTACGAACCACCTGAGTGGTCCAAATGGCCCTTTTCAAACAAAAAAACAAACAAACATGGTGACGCCACTCTACAACTGCCCAGTGAGATGGTCTGGGACATGGACTGCCGTAGTCAGCTCTGTGTTCCAAAACAATACAGATTTGATATTTTTATATTTTGTTGATAAACTGCTGCCTCGAATGGTAGGAGGTTGAGAAGAACAAGACCGCATCAACAGACTGTGCAGCAGTGTGACCTGCCACAACAACCAGGAGTGCAAATACAAGGTATGAAACCTTGTAAAGCAAAAATGATGAAACTTTTAACTTTTTGCATCTGAGGAAACATATACTATAAAAAATAAAATATGGGCAAGCATACACAACTCGCCTTGTGTGTTTCCATCTCAGGTTGGAAATACCAGCATGGACCTCTCAGCTTCACTCTGGAGATTGTGACAGAGTGCCCCTGTCAAAGCAAAATGCCCTGCCTGAAGTATATTTGTTCCCTTGTGTAAGATATCTGAATCTAACTAAAATAGCTATTTTATTCTCTCTTACTTTCCTTATTTTCATTGCCAGGCTGGCCACCTGCCATAACCTCTCCATTCTGTGCTATCCCTTTTCTTAATGTGGTTTATGGTCCCCCGTTTCCATCTCATAGGAAAATGAAAAGAATATATGTACTGATACTACATTTCAGGGATAGAAGGAAATGGCAGGTGCCCTTACAGTATGTGGTACAGAAATGCCTTTTTTTTTTCTTTTTTAGCTATTCCATCCTGGTTTACAGTTTTAGATGCAAGAGTTTATCCAGGAACCAAATCTCTAGGGAGCCTGTAGAATATTTGGAAAGAAAACAGATGTGGGCTTCCAGACTGAAGCGCCATAAGTGCTAGGCATTTGTCTGCCCAGAAACTGGTAACTAGAGCCAAATATGGCACTACAGGGTGTATGAGGACTACAGAGGTAGACAAGCTTATCCTCTTAGTTGTCTGTCTCGAATAGCTGCATGAATTAGTTAATCAAATGGAGCGACTTACATCGTCGGCTGACAGCTGGAAAGAAAACTGTACCAAGGTCCAAAATGAAAAGTTTACTGACAGGCTGAAATGTCAGCCATCAGAAAAGTGAAATAAGAGGTTAAACCTCTTAGTATAGGGTTACCACCTGTCCTGATTTTCGCAGGACAGTCCTGATTTGGGCAGCTCTGTCCTGCAAAAAAACATGAAAAATACTAAATGTCCTGACTTTACAGTAGAAAAAATATTTTCTAACTTTCCACTAAATGTTGCAGAAAACTATAATACCTGAACTAAAATACCTTAAAATGACAAGAAACAATAGAAGCAACTAAGAAACTACAAAACTTAGCCTTAATTCTGATTATATAGAGAAAACAAGTCTTTTGCATTGGTCGAGGTTATGTACTGTCCAGCCAAAAAATATGTTTCAGTAAGAAATGTCCCACTTTGAGCTTTTTGAAAGGTGGTAACCCTATTTTAGTAGAGGTTTCCTCCTAGCGTAAAGGCCAAGATCCTCTTTTAAAAAACAAAGAATACATACAATAACAACCATAAAAGTATTTATTGCAAAAGGGGAGTGACTGTCCAGAACAATAAAAATAAAAAGTACTCACTTTCCCTTTCTCACTATAGACAGCCACTCGCCAGCCTAGAAGTGATGGCTTTATGATTCTTTTTACATTAAATAAATAAACCTCCTAAAAGAGAGTAATTATTGTCAGAAAAGGCATCATGGGTTGGCAGGAGAAGGGAGAAGAGGAGAGTGCCCTTGTTCTCCCATTCCCCTTGCAAACCTAGTGCAGCCCTCAGAGATATTTAACAAAAAAATGAATAGCTGTATAGGAGCAGTAGGGAACCCAAAGAAAAAGAAAAATGCTCTGTACCTGTAATGTTGTATTCCCTGACTTACTATGGGATTGATTAGCCCTTCAAATTACTTTATTTATAGTAGTTTCAGGGGAGTGATGTCTCTATAAGGAGAGACTTAGCCCATTAAGGCTTATTATCTATGCAGAGGTGGTTTTATGCCTTTAAATCAAGGCAATGGTACTGCATAGTATATTTCCTGTTACATGCTTATATACTGTATGATTGTGGATGTTGATCTAGAGAAGAAGGAGAAGCTGAGGCATGTTATAGTTATTTTTTATTTAATGAACTTTATTAAACATTACACAAAAGTATAAGCATCATAAACACTGAACCAGAAACACCAGCTAGAGTAATTACAAAGTTGAACAGGAAATAACAGTATATAATGACTGGCAAACAGTAACAGTAAAAAGACAAACAAACAGACAAACAATACTCCCCCTTCCCTCAAGCATACCCACGCAAACACCCCACCTCCCTCCCATGCAAAGAGCATGATAAGTGATGCAGAGGGGAAAGAAAAGAGGTATTGAAGAGAGAACTAAGCAGGCTGTGATATAGGTAAAAGGGCCAACAAAAGACCCCATCTCCTCAGGAACCCCCTCATGACGACATTGTCAGTAGGCAATATGTCTTTCCAGTTCAAGGGCTTGGAAGTATTTCCGAATGCCATTCTCAAAAAGAGGGGGTGGAGTCATCTAGCCAATGTCGAACAATGATTAGTTTGGTCACGCTTGAAATTAAGGAAAGAAAGTCTTTAAGGTTACCAGTTGCATCCTCTGGAAAATAACCCACTAAAAAGGCCTGTGGGGTAAAAAGGGAGTCTAATCCTAGAAGTGGGTCTAACGAGTTCTGGATGGCTTGCCAAAATGGGACTACCAAAGGGCAGTCTGTCAATATGTGTTTTAGGGAACCTTCAGCACGCCCACAGTGACTACAACTTGCGGAAGCAGATTTACCCATGTGATACAATCTGGAGGGGGTAATGTTATAGTTATTTTAAGGAAAAGGGGTAGATCACCTGATGGTGATGTCATCCCTAGGTGGGTATAAAGAGATCCACCACTAGAGGCATTAGTTTAGCTAGGAGGTCAGTCATATCCTGGGTGTTGAAAGTGTAAGACCTCAGTAGTGTGCAATTACACACTGTTCACTGGTTTTCCTGAGAGGAGAAACTGTTGAAGATAAGCAGTTGTCTGGATAACCTTTGCTTTCTGGATCTTTTATTTGTTTTACCTGGTATGAAATAAAATGACAAATGCACTTGTGAGTTGTTTATGCACCTGACCTGTGGTCTGCCTGATATTGTTTTGTCCTAAACCCACACGGTGACAGAAGTCCATATGCTGGTATCTCAACCCTTGATGGAAACACAGGCTCATTGTGGATGCTCACCCATACTTTATTCCTTATGTCCTGGGCAAGTTCATAGAAGAGGTATTGGCTGCAGCTTCAATTGAAATGCATATGGGGGGACACCTAGAGATGCAAATGCTATAGGTAAAATAACAAGACAAAACCATCTGGCACCGGGCCAGTGGCACTGAGGGCTGGGGCACTTGATGCCACACTTTGTGCTACGCTGGCAACCCAGGTTCGGAAGTGAACTTGGGGCATCGGGGGTTGGCAGGGGTAGGGTTGAGGATGAGTGCCCTTGTGGTGCTCTCCTCCCCGGGATGCAAGGAGGGGGATGACCTGGCATGCAAGCGACCCCCAGTGGAGACCGGGGCGTTTTGCAGCAAGCTGGGTGGCACGTAACTAGCATGGTCGATGCAGGCAGGGTTGCCGTGCACCAGAGTGTTGGGGGTGCACCACGTACAGGAGGGAGAGTGCAGAACAGGGAAAACACCAGCTCGTGGGACAGGCGATGGCACCTGTCCCCCATTGCCACCGCTGGCCTCTCTCTGACTGGCCTTCCAGGTCCTCCACCCGGGCCCTTACCTGCAAGCCAGAGTCTGACATGCAAGATCACCCAAGAGGAGGGTGCTGGCTGCAGGAACGGTGGGGGAGAGAGGAGGCACAGTACGGAGGGGCCTCAGGCGGGCAGGAACCGGACAGGATGCCTGAGAGAGGTTCTACAAGCTGTAATTAGAGGGAAAAATAGTTGAAAAAAAAAGATAAAACCATCAGAGTGGAACTGATTCTGTAGCTGCAGAACATTCAGAAAACCTGGGAGAAACAGTGGTAGACAGATCATATTGTAGCTATGCTTGTACAGTAAATACAGTTCTAGTCAAATGGTACAGAGGATTACAATACAGACCTACAAATCAAGAGATCTCAGTTTAGTTCATGTCAGGGAAGCAAACTTTTTTGCCCATGGAAACCTTAGGTAATGTTATCTGCAGAAAACATTTATTTAACAAGCTGCTACTGTAACTTGGAAAAGATGAGACTGAAATTTACAGATGATTCAGCCTTTTCCTAGACCTGGACAAGCAGAATGTCAGTACCATTGTAGCTTAACTAGACTTTTCCGACTACAGTATCTGAGCTCAAGGAAAACACCAGACCTTCTAGAAACTTAAGATTTTTCGAACCATGATTTTCCTTTACGTCCTGGGGATATCCACAATTAGCATGGAAGCACCCTGTGTTTTTTTTAAACCTGTAACCTGTTAATGGTCTTAAACATGACACAATTAACACACCACATTAGTTTAAATGAGTCACAGTTGACCTGCAGGGGTTGACAGCATCCCTTTAACAACTCATCGAAGGAAGGCACTTCCAACAGTGCCCCACCCGATTAGTGCGGCACTGTAGTACTAATGTTGGCTACTCTCAAGATTTTGAAGGTTCGCCCTGCTAGTAATATATTGCTATACATACTTTTATAGAGATTCAGACCTGTAAGTGGGACTTAAGCAGTGGCTGGTTGCAGAGGTGAGCAGAGAGTAAGGGCTAGCCACTGTTACTGTGGTGGGGTGTTAGGAGGCAGTGTCAACCAATTAGATGTTACCAGGATTGGGAAAGGGTTCCACTAGACTACCAGTGAATATTATTTTATTTTAACTCACTGTGGCATCAGGGCAGAAGGGGATCCACTACAGTACTGGAACCGCATACCAGAGGTCCGAAGTTCAAATCCCGGTGCGCCCACATTTTCCTTTCTCATTTCTATCCTTGGTTTAAAAAAACTACAGTACTAGGGAATATGATTGTATTTTAACTGTCTCTGGGATCAGGGTGGGAGGAGGATACACTCAACTACTAGGGATTAAAATATATTTTTACTACTAAAACCCGGATCAGGAAGGGGATCACCACTACTAGGGAGGGAGGCAGTTCCATAATTATCCCAGGATCGGGTGAAGGAGGCAGGTGTTGCTAGAGCCAAGAATGTGTGGCCAGTGGGGTGGACTGCAACCCTCTTCCCTAGAGAGGCCACAGTCTCCACACAATCAAAGGAGCAAAGGATTGCTTCTAAGGATATAATGAGGCCATAATGGGATGCCAATGATCTCTTAGACCTTTCATGGGGAAAGATGTCATTTTCATGTGGACTTTCAAATAATGTAGCCAAAAAGCACAACCAGGTTTAGGATACCCTGACTACTTTTGCTGCTTGACAGCCTGAAAGACACCATACCTCTCTCTGGCCAAGGTGGTTGTGCTTTGTGAAGAGCATATCTGTTAGTAGATTCTTAGAGTTGCACTCTATGATGCAGTGGCAGAGCTGGGGAGGGCTAGGATGCTGCCCTTCTGGCTGCCCCAGTGTGAGTAGTGGTGCCCCACTATGATCTTTATTCACTGTTATGCCCATTGTGGAGCCCACAAGGATTGAATGGGCTCCCAGCTTCCAAATGCTCCCAAACCTGGCTCTGCCACTGCTATGATGCCACGCTCAAACAGGTTTTGGGAACTGCTGTGCTTAGAACATGTCCAAATAAAGAAACATTAGGGCCTTGCATTAATTTGTGCTCAGGATAGAGACTTTGTCAGTGCTACTTTAATCTTGCAAAATGGGGTCCCCATGTGTCTATTCTCCACGTGATGGTAAGTTTTCATAGTGCTTAGGTGAGACTGGATGCCTTCGGACCTTGGTGTGATTTAAAGCTGGACCCCAAGAACCAATAAAACACCATGCATTCCTTTCCCTTATTCCCCTTCTGTCTCTTTCAATTTCTTTTTTTCATTCTTCAGTTTCTGTTACTTTTCTCACTGTTGTGTCTGAGTAAGTTCACCTTATCTGTTGCTGTCATTACAACACAGATGTCAAGGCAAGCCAACAAAATGAGTGAGAATTCTATTCAATAAGATTGAGACAGGTTGAATCCCCATTTAAAATATAAACCAAGGTCTGATTTCTGAAGTGTGACAGAGAGAATGGAATTACATTTTGAAAAACCAAAATGAGTGAGTTTAACTCCAAAGGACTGTGCCATGATGTGTTACTACATTTTATAACGAAATGTAACCCTTCATTTCATCAGAATAAGACAGCTATAAGCACATTACATGAGTTGTTTCATGGTTGAAAATTAGATAAAGGGAAATTCACTTTCCGTGGAACATCTCTAGTTTATGCCTGATCATCTACTAGTAATCATTATTATTACATGGTTTATATTTATAAACCTCACTGAATGCTAAGTGTGAATTCCCTAGTTCTCATTAGTTCAGTAACAGAGGTTAACCCTCCAGTAATGGAGCGCTGGTGTAAACAGACTTCTGGCAGCAATTCTTGCTACAGGAAGCAGCATTCAGTATGTGCAGCTTTACAATTATTTACAATTAAAAGCATCCACCCACAAATAATGGCCAAGCACATGTTCTGCTCCAAACTGCATCATCAGTGATACTCTAAAAAAGGCCTGACCACAAGTTGTAACCTGTTGCTTTCTCCGCTAATGGGCGCATCAAGGGGAATAGCTAAGGATAATGGAGGGGGTAATGCAAGATGGGGATCTTTCACTGCTGTGTTTTCTGAAGATAAGGTCTAAGATTTTCAAACATTTAAATGAACAGTTGCTCACTGAGATAAAAAACATCATGTGATAGTTGATGCCTGATGCCCTCTTCCTCTGAGACATGGGTGGGAATAAATACTAGGGCTGTACAGGTCAGCAAACATGGCCCAACAGGACAATTTCGAACCAGGTTGAGCAAAACCTGAATTGGCCCAATTTTTCCAGAAATTAATGAAGGGTTCTGAGTGTCAAAACACACTGGATTTTTAATGGCATCTCATGTATTATTAAACTATGCTGCTAAAGTGCATGATAAGCAATGAACAGTATGTGTAAGCAGAACTTTCACAATGAGTGGGGTAGGGTACCATACCAAGAAGCTAAGAGCTGGATGGCAAATCCATAACCTTCCTGCTCCACTGTTCCATCCCAACCCAACCTGCTCCCCCACATGCATATTATGTAGTACTCCCCATGGCGGTGCTGATGATGGTGCAATGATTATAAAATTATGACAATGGCAAGAGAGTTTGAGAAAATGAAAATGATTAGCAATCAGAAAAATGAACATGAGCTGCTGCTGCAGTGCTGATGAGACTGACAAAATGTGAGCGATTGCATTGTGTCTGGCTGTATAACATGACTCACACAGGGCCAACACCTTCATCCTCCTCTGTTCCATCCCACCCAACCCTGCTCCCTAGGTACAATTCCCCATGGTGGTGCTGATGATGGCATGAAGATAATGATGATGATGATAATGGCAATAGGGCTTCAGAAAATGAAAATGGTCAGTAATCAGAAAAATGAGAGTGAGCTGCCATGCTGCTGCGGTGCTGAGATTGACAGAATGTGAAGCAATTCAGGGCAGGCAGGCAGATGCATATTGTGGCTAGCTACAGTGGACATCAGAGCATACCCTTAGACAATGCCTTCCTCCTCCTCTGTTCCATTCCACACAACCCTGATCTCCTAGGTAGCATTCCCCGTGGAGATATTGATACTAGATTTATGATGATGATGATGGCAATAGGGTTTCAGAAAATGAAAATGGTCAGCAATCAGAAAAATGAAAGTGAGCTGCTATGCTGCTGCAGTGCTGAGATTGACAGAAAAATGTGAGACAATTTAGTTCAGACGAACCTAATAGATTTCTTTGACTGGGTGACCAAAGTAGTAGGCCATGGAGGGGCTGTGGATATGGCCTACCTAGATTTTAGCAAGGCATTTGACACAGTCCCACACAAAAGATTAATATACAAGTTAGCTAGCCTGGGAGTGGGTCCCAAGGTGGTAGCCTGGATGAAAAACTGGCTGGACAACAGGATGCAAAGGTAATAGTAAAGTCTACAGTGAAGAAAGGAGGGTTAACTAGTGGGTACCCGCGAGGGTTCAGCATTGGGACTGGTCCTCCTTAATGTCTTATAAGTGACATTGAGAGCACCTGAAGGAAAAGTATGTCTCTTTGCAGACAACACAAAGATCTGCAACAGGGTTGATACACAGGTGGGGTGGAAAGGATGAAAAGGACTTGGCAAGGTTGGAGGAATGGTCAACTATATGGCAGCTCAGATTCAATGCAAAGATGTGCATGGTAATGCACCTAGGAAACAAAATCCAGGGGAAGAGTACACAATGTGGGGTGAGATAACAACAAAAATCCGAAAGAGACCTATGAGTAATTATATCAGATGACCTAAAGTGGGCAAGCAATGTGAGAAGACAGTAAGGAGGGCTGGGGTTACTGGGATGCATAAGGAGAGGCATCAACAGTAGAAAGCAGGAAGTTATTATTATCCTCTGTACAGACAATTAGTGAGACCCCATCTGGAGCACTGCATGCAATTCTGAGACCCCATCTCCACAAAGACATAGACAGAGTGGAGGCTGTTCAGAGGAGGGCAATCAAAATGGTGCAGTGTCTGCACCAGAAGACATATGAGGAAAGACTAAAGCAGCTTAATATGTATACCCTTGAGGAAAGGAGGGAGAGGGGGGACATGATACAAACTTTCAAGTATCTCAAATGAATTAACAAAGCACAAAAGGGTAGCATCTTTCAGTAAAAGAGATGTGCAAGAACAAGGGGGCACAATTTGAAGATAGAGGGGGGATGGCTCAGAGGTAATGTTAGAAAGCATTTTTTTCACAGAGAGGGTTGTGGATGCATGGAACAGCCTTCCTGAGGAGGTTGTGGAGTCAGGAACAGTGGGGGAATTCAAGAATGCATGGGACAGACATAAGGCAATTCTAGTGGGGGGTAGGAGGAAGTAAGCTGTTGATTAACTAGAATCTGCAGCTTATCCATCAGGTAGGGAAATGGACAGACTAAGTGGGCCAAGCAGTCCTTATCTGCCATCAAATTCTATGCTTCTATGTTTCCATTCAGGCAGGCAGGCAGATGCATATTGTGACTGGCTACAGCAGACATTGGAGCATACCCAGGGGCAACACCTTCTTCCTCCTCTGTTCCATTCCATCAACCTTGCTCCCCTAAGTAGCACTCCCCATGGAGGCGTTGATGTTGGATTTATGATGATGATGATAGCAATAGAGCTTCAGAAAATGAAAATGGTCAGCAATCAGAAACATGAGAGTGAGTTGCTGTGCTGCGCCAGTGCTGAGATTGACAGAAAAATGTGAGGCAATTCAAGCAGGTAGGCAGATGCATATTGTGGCAGGCTACGGTAGACATTGGAGCATACCCAGGGGCAACACCTTCCTCCTGTTCTGTTCCATTCCCCTCAACCCTGCTGTCCTAGGTAGTACTCCTCATGGTGGCACTGATGCTGGCGTGATGATGATGATGATGTTTATAATGGCAAAAAGACTTCAAAAAATGAAAATCGTCAACAGTCAGAAAAATGAGAATTAACTGCTGTGCTGTGCCTGCTGCAGTGCTGAGACTGATAGAAAATGTGAAGCAATTCAGGGCAGGCAGGCAGATGCATAGTGTGGCTGGCTATGGTGGACCCCCAGAATACCTAGGGGCAACACCTTCCTCCTCCTCTGTTCCGTCCCACCTAACTCTGGTCCCTAGGTAGTAGTCCCCATGGTGGTGCTGATGATGGAGCGATGATGATGATTATGATGATTTACAAGATACTGACCAAGACTGAGACTCCTCTTAAATAACCCCACACACATAGTAAATCAATTACATAAGAGAGGCAGAAAGGAGATTGTCATGTATTTGCAACACAGACTAGGGCACTCTGAATCTGATTATATAGTTTTAAGATAAGCAGACATTTTATACATGTAATTAAGTTGTATCAGGTTTATTTTCAGAAATTTACATTTTCAATCACAAGAGTGAGGTGAGCATATTTGTGGAACACATGCAAACAGAAGAGAGAATGAAGTCAATGCTTCAGCTGGGATTTGAACCCAGGCCACCCAGAATACTGTTTAGTTGCTACCACCATACTGGCTGCACCACCAAGGCAACTGGAAAGTGAGCCATCCTGAAGCACATTATTCTTTCTCCAATGCACAACCTGGTGCTGCACAGATACTTACATTTTCAATCACAAGAGTGTGGTGTGCATATTTAAGAAACACATACAAACAGAAGAGAGAAAAAAGTAAGTGCCTCAGCTGGAACTTCAGCCACAGGCCACCTGGAATACCATTCCAGTTGAACTACAAGCTGGGCCACCAAAGCAGCTGGAAACTGGACTGTCCACATTACTCTTTTTCCAATGCACAACCTGGTGATGCACAAATAATTATATTTTCAATCACAAAAATGCAGTATGCATTTTTATGGAAGACATACAAACAGAAGAGAGAAAGAAGTAAGTGCCTCAGCTGGAACTTGAACACAGGCTGCCCACAATACTCTTCCAGTTGCACTACCAGCTGAGCCACCAAGGCAACTGGAAACTGGGCCATCCCAGGGCACATTACTCTTTCTCCAATGCACAACCTGGTGCTGCACAGATAATTACATTTTCAATCACAAGAGTACAGTGTGCATATTTATGGAACACATACAAACAGAAGAGAGAAAGAAGTACAGTAAGTACCTTGTATGTGTTCCATAAATATGCACACCACAATCTTGTGATTGAAAATGCAATTATCTTTGCAGCATCAGGTTGTGCACTGGAGAAAGAGTAATGTGCTCTGGGATGGCTCTGTTTCTAGATGCCTTGGTGGCACAGCTGGTAGCGCAACCAGAATGATATTCTGGACTGCCTGGGTTCAAGTCCCAGCTTAGGCACTTACCTCTTTCTCTCTTCTGTTTGTATTTATTTTCAGAAATGTTAACGGTTCAACATGCTTAGGGTCTAAACTACTTAAAGAAGAGGATGCAACATCACCAGCAGTATTACAGATGCACTCTGATGGCACACTTGTGGGTGGACAGCCAAGATATGTTGCTGCAACTTGAGCCATGGCTGGCCAAACTGAGCACTTGCTTTTCCAGTAGATAAGAGGGTCACATTTGGGGTTGGTCTCTCATGGCTTTGTGAGATACATATTTAGCACTGTTTCAGCAGTAGGTACTCATGACTGTTGTGAAATTAGCTTTGAGCAGACAAGGGCATTTAGCTTTATTTTGATATCAACTGTGTTATGTTTAACATGAAATGGATGACACGGGGAAGAAGAACTCAATGTTTGTTGTCCCTGACAGTGCAGGAGAGCTACCAGTCGAGTCCCACTGTGAGAGCATTGGTGATGGGTGTTGCTGCTGAATGCCATTGATATTGTTTTGGACCTCCTGAATCTCTTCAATGAGTTCTGCCTTAATATCAGTTATTGGCAAACTGTCTTGCACCAAAAAGATGCCCTTGAAATGAGAATCTAGTTTTGTAGCAACAGTATAATTCTTGTCTGTAAGAACAGAATCAAACCTACTATGCAACTCTGTATTTAAAATGGTAGCTATTTCAGTAACCTCTTGGGATTGTCCCACATCTCCATTATTGTCCATGGCATCAGCTGTGTCTTTGAGAAGGATGTGTACCATTGGTATGACCTGACTGTTGGATGCACTGCTACTGCTAAGTACTTTTGTTGCATTTTCAGATGGTGCCAATATTTTAATAAGGTTTTCTAACAACTTCCATTCAGTGATCAGGCCCCGATCTCATGGACTAAGGCCATATTATGTACTGCCAGCTTTTGCTGCAGTAAGCGCTCCACATGTAATAGGTGTAATTCCACTGAGTAACTATATCTTGGATGAGATTTTTAGATGATGCTTTGTACTCACTTTGGTACTGCCAAAGAATGGCTGTAGCCTTTACAGATCTGTGAAAGTGCCCCCATATTTTATATGCAGATTGAATCAGGTAGCATACAATGGGCCCGATTGGCAAACGTCCCGAATCAACGCAAGGTGCATGCATCAATAGGAACAACGCAAGAGGCACCGCATGCAAAAGGATGTACCAAATGCAGCTCACAAACACACCTTGTACCAAATGCAGTGTGCCTGCAAGTAACCCTTCATGCATCGGCGGTGCACCAAAAAATGTCCAGCAACATGGCGTAAGGTGTGGTGTACTACATACATGACACAAGGCCCCAGGAATGGGATTTGCAAAGGTGCATACCAGTGAAAATTACAAACACCTGCTAGACCAGGCCCACATGATCTAAGGGGACTTAGAATATATAAAGGCAGGCACAGAGCAGGCAGGCAGAGGCCATACACCCCTGAGGCAACTCTGCAGCAGTAGGATAGACATTAGAGAAGAGGGACAATGCTTGCACCAGTGGCGCTACAGGGCATCAGGCTGGCCATGCTACGCCACCAGAGATATGCCCATCAACAGGCCCATCAGGGTGGTGCTGTACATGGTCATGACAGGCAGCAGACACTCAGGCAACAGGAACACAGACACAGGCAGCATGCCAGGTGTGTGTACTGCACACAAATATCATACCTGGATCACACAGAGGAGCAATGAATCGCCCAGTACCACCTTAGCAAGGTATCTATCGCATTGTTATGCCAGGAACTGGAGGCCGAACTGGAAAGCAGGACACACAGATGCTGATCCTTACCAATTGAGGTAAAGGTCAGTGCAGCTCTCCATGTCCTTGTCAGTGGGGGATTCCAGACCTCAAGCGGTGACACCATGGGCATATCACAGCCCTCTGAGTCATGGTGTCTGAGGCAATTTTTGGATGCCCTTGTATGCGCGGGGCACCAATACATCACCTTCACCGTGGAAGCCGGGGCAACTTGCCATCAAACAGGGCTTTTATAGTATAACTGGCTTCCACGCATGTTGGGCACAATTGACTGCACCACTTGCCATACAGGCACCTGTGCCAAACCCGAATCAACGTAAACAGGAAGGGATGCCATTCAATGAATATACAGGTCATGTGTGACAGTCAGTGCCGAATCCTAGATGTTGTGGCACAGTATCCCAGGTCATGCCACAATGCATACATATTCAGAAACAGCGGCCTGTGCCAGGCATTTGAGAAAGGAACCCTGAAGGATGGATGGCTGACAGGTAGGTCACTAACATTTACACGTAAGACCCTGACTGGCTAGCATGGTGTCCGCATGCATGCAGTGGCAGTGTCAGCCTGGACCATAACAAGATTCTCCACACAGTGCAGAGCTATAATGGATAGGGTGGGTTCACGAGAAACACCACCTCTTAGCTAACAAAGTCAAACAAAAGACTTCTGCACTCCACAGGCCCTGTGGAGTGCAGAGGTATTTTGTTTGATCATGCTGGACCATGCCTGGGCATGGAACTGGATGGGTGTAACAGCCAGCCTGAACCATGACATGCATAAGCCATGCAGCTAGCAGGGTAAATGTACAATGGAAGGTGCAGGATTGAAACTAACAATAACTGAGATGTGTTTATTCCCTCTCAGGCAACAGTGGATATCCCCAACAACCCTGCCTCATGAGGCTGGTGAGATGCCCAGTGATGGTGCCACAGCAGTGGTACAATGATTCACATGCAACAACATGCTGCTTAATTGAGAGAATCTTGGCCTACTCAAGATGAGGTTCTGCTGTCTGGACAGGTCTGGTAGGGCATTGCAGTGCACAACAGAGATGATATGCAAGATCATAGCATACTGTGTGCTCCACAACATTGCCTAAGCACACCGCATCGCAATGCCTGAGCCGGAGCTGCCATCAGAGGAGGATGACACTGATGGCAAGGAGGACCATTGTGATGCCATGGATATGCCTGGACATGCACAGATACACAGTGGCAGGACAATGTATCCATTGAAACCTAATATTCGCACACTTTGACTAACCACACAACAGCATGTGGCACATCCCATGCCGTGTGTGGCATGCCACAGGCACCGTGACACCCCAACAGTGGTCTGGAAGGCATGTACTGCACCACAACAGTGACAAGCTCGCTGCATGGGTATGGATGCATGGTACCCCCACCAGCAGCTACACAGTGGCATGGTGTTGGCAACAGTGTCAGCATGCATATGTGGATGCAGTGATCAACCTCAGCTGAGTGCCAACATCATTGTGGGTCATAGCGAAGGGACCACAGTATGTCATGGACCCAGACCAGCTGCGGTGATGTGGAGGTGTTGCAGCCTGGGGTTACACACAGGCCATTTCAACACTATGGCAAGGAAGGTGCCCATCACCTGTGTGTAGTCCCAGATGGCAGAAGAACAGTGGCATGTTGATGGTGGATGCCCCAATGTGGGGGTGGGTGGAACAGAGGGATATCCATTACCGCTTACAACACTGGACCACATGGCACATGGAGAATTGCCATGGCCAGGGCATGCATGGTGGATGCCCCAAACATGTGTGCATGGCTCCTGGTGATGGGCACCGAGACTGTCCCCTTGTGACCGGTGACTGGGTGTGCAGGTAGATGGACCCCCATCAAATGCACACCCATGTGGTGGTATAAGTTACAGGGGATGGCAGGTGCAATGTACAATGGGTGCCCAGGGTGTAGACATGCCAAATGTCAGTGGGTACAATACCCATACACAATGCAGACACAGTTCCATAAGACAACATGATACTGCGTGTGTGATGTGGCAATGGCCAATGATTGATCCCATACCTCCTGGTCTGGGCTCCAGTGAAGCAGGAGAATCCTAGTTGAGGCACCAGCTAAACTCAGCAACCTAGGACACACACCACACACTGTAATCCAGTTTTTTCTCCAGTAGAATATGTGAACTAGGTACAAGTTGCCCTACTAGTAATTGGGGGGCTCCACACCACAGCTCCATGCTGCACCTTACAAATCTTTAAAAAAATTGTTAATGTATCGCTTACTCCACTGATGTTCCAGGAAATAACATTTAAGCAGTGCAATGCCACTGTAGTATTGTACTGTAAAATAGAGGCAATAACATGGCAACAAAAGTGGAGAACCACTGCCTTCTGTTCCCTTCACCCCATCCCAACAGAAATCCCTTAAAGTAACAAACAGAATAGCACCATATATGTAGCAGGATATATCTCCCAATCTCCACTAAATAACATATGAATAAGGAATCCCTTCCAATATAAAACAACCCACATACCCGGATTACACATTGGGTGAAAAGAAACAACTGTATTGAGTGTTCCCAACTAGCAGAGACACACTATTAATTGTCCCTAATGGAATGTGAATGTTGCCAGTAGGCAGATACTGTCATGGGACCAAGTGGACCAGCGAATGAGACATCAATCACCCACACACCATCCACTTCCCTAACATAAACAAAATGCACAATAATCTCACATTCTGCCCAGAAACACATAGTCTGAAGTGTTAGCACCTAGGGATTCATAACAACTGGCCACATTAGTCACAATGAGCAGAGGGCAACCCCGCATTCCACTACCTGCTGACTGCAACCCTCTCCCACAAACAGACAACATCCCATCCTCTGGACAAATATAAGTCAGCTGAAAGAGGACATACAGAGGAATTCCAGCAAGACAGAACAACCTGAGGCCTCATAGATCATATCTCACTTCAGTCCCCCTTAATGTACAGTCCAATAAGGACAGACAAACCTGCGTCCTCCACAGCCACCCCCCATGCCATGTCGTCCACCCTGACAGTTGTATAGCCACCATCCCGCCCATGCCAGAAAATGCGTGATACATGCTGTGTCTACTATGGCCCTGACGCACCATGCAGCCCCACCCAGACAGCTGCATAGTGCAAACACATCCCTTCCAGGCACCAGCCTGCTGCAGCCTGCATTGGCCACTGGGTGTGCGGCATGTTTCATCAGCCTTGGAATCGTCAGAGGTGTACGCTGCACCACATCCGAGTGATCCCAGCCGGTGGTGTGAAGCCACATGCAGAGAACACTGGTGACACATGTTGAGCTGTAAGCCAGGGGATTAGAGTCCCAGCCAGAGCATCCTCTTACAGTGTAGTCTCCCACAGTGTGGCTAGCTTTCATGTGTTTGACGTGTGAGTGTGGCCTGTCATCGCCTTTCCATTGTGTGTGTGTGTGTTTGTTTGTGTGTACATAACAATGTCTGGCTGGACACATGCACATAACTTCAGTGACAATGTTCATCAGTCAAGTGGAGCAATGGTCCAGGATATTACTTCCACATGGCAGTCACAGCACCCACAACCACCCAGAGGGACAGGGTGTGGGTGGCCATTGGTGCCAAACTCCACCAGGTCTCCGGTATCAAGATGACAGGGAGACAGGTGAGGTACAGGTGGAATGACCTGGCCTGGAGGGAATCCATACTACTGGAGCACCTGAGGTCCATGGCAAGGGACGTCGATGTCTAGATGTGTGGTGGATTCCCTGTACAGACAGATATGTACCATACCGCCAAAATTTACTGAAACACTACGGCAAACTGCATTGCTCCTTGCACTGCATGAGCCTGAGCTGTGTATCTACAGTACATTCATGTCTCCGCAGGGCTCGAGACATTCACATCCAGAGATGGTTGCCCTGCACCACCAGGAGAGGGTGCAGAGGGACCCAAACAGAGGGGTGGGAGGCCAGGACCAAGCCACACAGTTAAGTCATATTGCCATCTGGCAAACCAGCAATGCTATGTACAATACAATAGGGCCTCATACACACCCAAGTGCACATATGTACCTGTGTGAGATTTAGCAATTGCGTGCGACTATGGCTTTGGCTGGAGAAGGTGCGGTGCACTGTACATGGTGCCACTACATGTGTGTGTGTGTGTGTGTGTGTGTGAGTGTGTGTGTGTGTGTTTGCATGCTGATGCTGGCACTGTGCTCTAGGCAGAGGTGCACAGAACCTGTGTAGTGGTGAGTGATGCACATGGTGGGTGGGCCAGTGTGCATACACAAAGCCCTGGTCCCACTGAACCACACCGTCTAGGGCATCAGCCATGTGCTGCACAGTTCAATGGCAGACAGCAGACACAGATGGTGCACCATCCTGCACATAGTGGTGCCAGCTCACAACACAGTTCTGCCGATGTGTCACAGTGTCCTGGCACACCATGAACAGTGTCACACATGTGCTACTGGCAATTCTGCAGATGGTGCAGGCACACACACACACACTCCTGCAACAGACACAGTGCCCACGCTGCACACAAGGTGGTCATCATGGAGATGTGTATGTCACATTGTGGACCCCCATGACACCGAGGATACTTCTACCCAGACATGGCATGGTGGATGTGTACCACATACAGGGCATGGCCATGGTGTGTAACATGATAGTTACACTGTGTGCAGCACATGACATGAGTAATAGGCAGTTAGACATGCACATGCCCCCCTGCTTTACAGTACCTCATATGTCTGATGTTTGTGTTGCAGGTGCCGGAGGGGGAGCACAGAGATGGCTGCATACAGTGCCTAATCGTATGCCCTGGAGAGGACCATGTGTTGACTGAAGAGGACTGAGGCATGGGCATATGCTGAGAGAGCATGAGGCATGCACAGGGGACCAGGCACAGGTGACACAGAGGGTCATGCTGTTGACGAACATGTACTGCCCATGTGGCGCCAGTGGTGATGCACAAGCTACACCAGCTGAGGGCCACAGGACCTAGAGAAACAGAGCATGGATGAGCTGGACAATGTGGAGACTGTGCATGCTGAACATGGGACTAACAGTGCCCAAGGTAAACAATGGCCATGGGATGTGGCACCTGGGGCCATGCGAATTCACACAGCCCAGAGATACAGACATTTGCAAGCGGACTGAGTACATGCTTCCAGCCATTAGTGGTGCACCTCAGTCTGCTGCGTGCTGACAATGCAGACCTGCTGTCCTATCTGGATGGCATTAGTGGACAGTGAACTATGTCCGCTCAGGGATGTGTACTGTTTGCGATCTTCAAGATTACCACTATCATCCTACTGTTGCCCATGTTTCCCTTTTGTTGTGGTTATGTATGTTGATGTTTAGTATTCCTGTTTAAATGACTGCTTGTGTACTACATAATTTAGCATACAGCGTAGTCATGTCTGTGAATGCCATGGTTATCCAGCCCTCTGTTACTATATGTGACTAAGCATTGTTTTATATTGTTTGTTTATGTTATACATTTTCTTGTTGTTGATTTGTAATGTTCATATGCCAATAAAGTGTGCTATGCTGTATTCCCCAGTCCATGTTTCTTTCACACATCACACCATATTTGCTATTACCTATGTTGCCAATATACTGTGTTCGCAAAACATGTAGTCCTGTCTGACACTGTGTGCCACTGCATGCACATGTGTGGAGGTGTGTGTTACTGAATCATGTGTATCATGCTGCGTATGGTGCACTGGTTCCATTTCCTGACAGAGACATGTGTCTCCCAGTGGAATCATACTCACATGCCCCCTCATATCATTTGGCTAGGAACACTATCTGTCACAGGGGTTCTCTTAGTTCCACAGTAGCATGCCACTGGGAGTAAGCCAAACCACCAAACGACAAGGTGGAACACCACGGTTTGGGCCTGCAAGTTTATTGCATGCTGGTGTGTGTCACTGTTGCTGTGTCCTTGCTGTGGGGTGCTAGCAGGTCTTGTACTGTCCAGCACCGTTGCATGTTCAGGTCGCCATGTGGTATATTCAGGCTGAGGGTCTTCTATATGTGCCCTCTGTGTGACTCATGGAGTGGGGCGTGGGGGTGGGTGGGATGGTGACATTTGTACCTTACTGTATTGGCGTTCCCTGTCACAGTCTATGTGACAGGTGGATTGGCAGTATGTGTGCATGACAATGTTGTAGGCTGACACCTGCAGCGGGGCCATGATGCTTGCTGTGCCCCATTGGTTTTACACTGTGCTTCTGGCCATGTTCCAGTGGTGCAGTTGCTCCCTGTAGATGGCTGTTGGGCATGTGCCTTGGTCTTCTGCGACTGGCAGGGTGCTGACACTGGGTTGGCATGTGTTACAGCATCTGTCCCTGTGCCACCAACAGTGTCCTTGAACATTCTGTTCCATTTGTACTGATGTGTTGCCTGTGTCACAGGTTGTGCTGTGGGTGATGTTTCTGTTTTTGCTGGCCCCTCCTTGTCCTTGCTTACTACTACTATGCCAACTGTCTTTTGCAGCCACTGTGCCTGCATTCTGTAACATCCTGGTGTGCTGGCACTGGCTGTGTGGCAGACATTGTGTTGCCTGAGGTGCTGTCCAGCACCATGGTCTCCTGTGTGCTCATGCCCTGTTCTTCACAGACATCACCATGTTCTGCCACTGGCTGCATTGGACACTGTAGCCTACTGCACCTTCCTCTTCACAGTCCACTGTACCCATGATGTTCATCATGATCTTGTGTCCCCTGCCACCTATCCTATGGACTGCTTCTTCCCAGGGGTGCATGGAACTCTGTGTGTATGCCACAGTGCATGGCTGCTGCAGTGCTGTTGTCAGCCTGTGGCATTTAATCCATGGGTGCCACTGTTGCCTGTGCTGTCACACTACCACCATGCTGTTTTGCTTGGACAGGATGCCTGTGTCCAATGCAAGTAGTGTTTGGGGTGCTACACTGCATGGGCTGTATGGGCCCTCCTCAGTGCCCGATGCAGGCGTGGTGTAGGGTGCCTGCCGGTGTGTAGCCATGCCATTGTCATGCTCCATTGCACATTGTTCATCCCATACAGCACTGTGTGTGACATCCTGTGGGCCACCCCCGGGGGGGGGTCCACTGCAGGTCGGCTCATGCCATACATTCACTCTTGCCTGTTGTTCCCCATGCTATCCTGTGGCACTGTCACAGTTGCTGGCCCCTCTATTGGGTTCCACAGATCTGCTTTGGACCAGTGTTATGTGTCCCATAGTCTGCCACATGCACTGGGTGATGTCCTGTAGTGTTACTGCCATTGCGGTGATGACAACAGTCTGGGTCACCTCTAGTGCAATGTTGCATTCCATCACTGTTTGTCACTATGGCATCCATCTGCTGCTGTGCACATTGGTGTATGTCTTACAGGATGGTACCTATATGTGCATGTTGTCCTGCATTCTCATGGATTCCAGGGATTATGGTATCATGGATGTCTGATGGCCCCTGCAGCTAGCACATGTGGGACACAGTGGCTGTGGTGTGCTCTATACAGCTGCATGGCTGCTCAACAGCTCCTGCTGTAAGACCTCCTGTGTAAACATGACATCCTGGCAGTATCTGCTCAGGTCTTCATCCAGCTCTGTGTCCAGACTGGTGTCGAGTGGCAGTAGTGGTGGTGTCACTGGCTGACTCACAGATGTTACCATGCTACCAGCCTGTGTACTGTCCTCTTTCCCTGCATTCTCCCCCTCACTGGTGGTGTCTGTTCCAGTGGCCTGTTTCGGCCCTGGTGTGTGCTCCCCATTGTTGCTGTGCTGCAAACTCTCGGTGGGTGTGCAGCAGCTGGTGGCAGCCATTTCTGCCTCTGTTGCATCCTCTGTGACATACGGCCCATCTGTGGATTCCACGTCCATGCTGGCCTCACACGCTTGCTGGGGCTGCACATATCTGGCCAAGTCTGTCTCTGGGTCTTGGGTTTTGGCCTCAGCATAGTTGATTCCTGTAGGGGACACAAAGACATGTGCATGATTAGTAGCTGTGGTGCCATTCATCATGGTATGTGTCCATTGTAAGCATGTGGTACCTGGTTTGGTGCCATGTGGCACCACTGCTGATGGTGGTTGGCCAGTGCCATCACCCAGTGCTTACATGGTATATACCTACCTCAGGCATGTTGAAGCAAGAGCAGGTCAAACTTATTGTCCCTTCAATGCTGCATGCACTGAACCGTGTGGCAACCCAGTCCTCCTGCCTGGTGAGAGGTTGTATTTGGCCTTGGCCACCCCCAATTCCACTGGTACAGCATCTGTTGGGTGCAACCTTCTCCTTGCACTTTCTTCAAAGATCATGGTAGAGCTTCTGCAGCTCCCGTATGCTTAGCCTACAGGGGGCTACTGCATTCAACTTTGTGGCCACAGCTCCCCAGGCTTGCTGTCAATGGGCTTTTAGCTCCTGGTCCCAATCTCGGGACAGTAGCAGGTCCACCTGTTGGATGTCATTTCACATATTCACATCCACTGATGCACAGTTGTACCGTGCATACCAGGTTCCCCAGGGCTTCCCCTTCACACTTACCTGTCTCTGTACCTCCTCAATCAGGATATCTGTCTCTGTCTCTGAAAAGTTCTTCTTTCTGGTGTGTCTTCCTTCTGTCTGCATAATTCCTGCATGCTGCATCATTTGGGCCTTGCCATATTGTTGCTTTGACGTAATGGCACTGCCTGCGACATTGCCTCTCTGTGCACTATTTGTAGGACGCACCGTACATCCTTACATCATGTGTTGCACCTTTGGTGCAAATACCGCCATTTTGTGACTGTAAGGCATGCCGCCTGGTGCAGTATGCTTTGGCGCATATTGCATCTGATGCATGGTGCATTGCTCTAGGGCTCTTTTGAGAATCTAGCCCATTAGCTCTGCACTCAGTGCCACAGTCCTAGAGAGCTTTGATAACATTTGCACCTTTATCCATCACAGTCATACCAATGGTAAGGCCCCTGGATATAGTACATTCTTGCCAAAGTTTCTGTAGAACAAATCATATATTAACTGCATTATGGTTGGTGTCCATTGGAGACATGCTAAGTAGTGCCACACTCTTGTATTGTAGAAGCAAAAATGTTTCAGTAGGTTGACTAACTTTTTTGATTTCTTCTAGTGATGATGCTGCGGGCTTTTTAAATGTGACCCAGTGAACTGTAAGAGATAAGTAAACATGTGGTACAAAGCTTGTCCAAAGGTCTGTTGTGAAATTAACAAATCCCACTTCTGCCTCTGTCAAGTTAATGGCAACTGCATTTCTCACTGCATCATATATGTCTTGAATAATGTGACTGGCAAAAGTACATTGTGAAGGCATTTGATACCTAGGATGTAATTCCTGTAACAGTCACTGAAAACCAATGTGTTCTACTTTTGAATATGACTCTACCTCAAGTGCAATAATTTCCTCAGTTAGACACTCAGTTTTGACAGCAGTCTGATGACCTGGTTGAAATCTGGTTTTTGCAAGCTGCCTTTAAAGTTATTAGTATTTTTTAGTAACTACCTCATGGTTGACTGGAGTTCAAAAATGTGTATCATTTCTTTTCTCAATGACATGATTGGCTGTTATGGTATTTTGTTGCTGCGGACTATGGGAAACCATCCTCCATAGACTGTGAAAAAACTGATTCCCTAGCTGGCTCTGCAACCTGTATGGGAGGACTGCACTGGTGCCTGTTGACATCATCATCATCATCATCATCATCAGGAATTTCCCACCATATTTTCTTTCCCAGAGGTCTTCTTGTGTACAGTGATGCACATGCATATGCTGATACACAGCACACTATTAGTGTCCGTGTCAGGACCTTTTCCTCAAAATGAGTCATCAGTTGCTTCTCCACCATCCCTCTGCCAGGTAGTGGGCATGCAATGGTACATGCTGTCTCCCCTCTCAAAAGGAGGAGAGCTGTCTCTGGGACATTCAGTCTTCTTTCCCTAGCCAGCCACTGTAGTGACATGAGTCTTTTTCGAAACCTGGTTTGCTGGCATAATGGACAGAAACACTACCAATGTGCTTCTGGGCCTGCTGACTCTGGCTATTCTTTCAGAGCCATGCTTGTTACAAAGTCTGAAAAGCTCACTGTTGAAAGAGAATCATTCATGTCTGAATTCAGGAATGAGCTCTGGTTGTTACCATTGAAAGGAACGTAGGTTAGTGATGCATTTATAGCTGTTAAAGTGCCAGTACCAATACATTCTGATCTTTGTGGTGGAAGATTAATTGAGGTGGCTCTCTGCCATAGCAAAGGTGGGTCAGGTTAACAAGTTCCCTGTCCTAGTGGCCTTGATGGCAGAGAGAGACCAGAATATTGTGGCAGTCATGGAAATATGGTACACACAGGAAGCCATGACTGGGATAGTAACATACCTGGGCACACAGTCTACAGGAAGAGACAGGGAGGGCAAAAAGGGAGGTGGGGTAGGTATCTACATCAGAGAGGAAATCAAAGCAACTGAGATAAAGGGGAAACAGGGTGGAGAGGAGGCACTGTGGGTTACCCTGGAGACAGGAAATGGCACCTTTATCTGTACAGGGGTTATCTTCAGACCCCCAGCACAGGGGGAAGAAATAGATAGGGTGATGGTAGAAAACATCCTTAAAATATCTGAGAAAGGGGAAGTGTTGTTGGTAAGAGAACCAAAATATGCCAGATGTCAACTGAAACACCTATGGGGCAGCCACATCCAGGAGCAGGGACATCCTGGATGCCCTGCATGGGGAGGGCCTCAGACAGCTAGTGGTGGAACCCACCTGTGAGGGCCAAAATAGGACCTGATGCTCCTAAATGGAGACAGAATAACAGATGTATTGGTGGGCAGCCATCTAGGGTCCTGCAATCACCTTACAGCATGGTTCAAGGTAAAAACATCTAGAAGAGGCAAACCACACAAAAGCAAAGGTCCTTGACTTCAAAAGGGCAGACTTTGCAAAAATGGGAGAATGCCACAAGAAAGCACTGGCAAAGGAGGAAGGAGGAGGGGTAGAGAATCAGTGGGAGAAACTCAAGAGAGCCATTATAGAGGCAACAAGCCTTTGTGTGAAGCAAGTTAAGGCAAAAAGAAAGAAAAAAACATTATGGTGTTCTAAAAAGGTAGCAGGAAAGGTTAGAGAAAAAAAACGGGCATTCAAAAAGTACAAAGAAACACAGAAGGAGAAAGACAAGGAACTGTATCAGACAAAGCAGAGGGAGGTAGGGAAAGTGGTCAGAAGCACAAAGATGTAAACAGAAGAAAGGATAGCCCAGACAGTAAAGGAGGAGGAAAAAAACCTTTTCAGGTTCGTTAGGGAAAAAAAAGACCAAGGGAGGGATAATGAGGCCAAGCAAAGGGGGTGGGGTTGTGGGTTGTAGGGTGCTGGATAGAGGAAGGCTTAGAAAAAAACTGAGATCTTGAACAAATACTTCTGCCCGGAATTCACAAAGGAAGAGGAGGAGGAGGGACCGAAATTAGGCTGTAAAAATGCACAGGGAAGAGGGGTGATAACCGGTCCATTCACAGAAGAAAGAGTACTAAAACAACACTTGAAACTGAAGGTGGACAAGGCAATGGGGCCAGATGGGATACATCCCAGAATACTAAAGGAACTCAGAGAGCGGTGCTGGTGACACCACTGACACCTATTCAACAAATCACTGGAGGAAGGAGTAGTGCCAAAGGACTGGAGGAGGGTAAATGTGATACTCTTTCACAAAAGTGTGAGGGGTAGAAAAAGGAAACTATAGACCAGTCAGTTTGACCTCATTGGTAGGGAAGATGATGAAATCGGTGTTGAAGGAAAGTATTGTAGAATATCTAGTGGCCAGCGGGGCAAAAGACCCAAGGCAACATAGATTCATGCAACAAGGTCCTGTCAAACAAATCTCATAGATTTCTTTGACTGGGTGACAAGGGTAGTAGATCAGGGAGGGGTGGTGGATATGGCCTACCTAGACTTTAGTAAGGCATTTGACAAAGACTCGCACAAGAGGTTAGTAAAAAAGTTGGACAATCTGGGAGTGGGTCCCAAGGTAGTAAACTGGATCAGAAGTTGACTTAGCAATAGGACACAGAGGTGGTGGTAAACGGAGTTTAATCGGAGGAGAGGAGGTGAGCAGTGGGGTGCCACAGGGGTCAGTGCTGGGGCCAGACCTCTTTAATGTCTTTATAAGTGACATTGCAGAGGGACTGGAAGGAAAGGTATGCCTCTTTGCAGATGACACTAAGATCAGTAGTAGGGTTGACATCCCGGGGTGGAGAAAATGAGAAGAGACTTGGGCAAGTTGAAGGAGTGGTCAAGACTGTGGCAGCTCAATTAAATGGAAAAAGTGTAAAATCATGCACTAAGGGAATTGAAACCAGGAGAGGAATACACGATGGGGGTGGGTACTAGCAACAACCAAACCTTGGAAAGGGACCTGGAGGTGGCCATAGCAGATGACATAAATGTAGCCAAACAATGTGAGAAGGTAGTGAGGAAAGCCAGTGGGATGATGGGGTGCACAGGAAGAGGTATTACCAGTAGAAAACAGGAGGTGGTAATGCCACTGTACAGACAGTTGTTGAGACCTCATCTGGAGTACTGTGTGCAGTTCTGGAGACTGCATCTCTGGAAGGACATAGAGGAGGCCGATTAAGGGGTAATGTGAGGAAGTTCATTTCACTCGAAATGGTGGTGGATGCATGGAGCAGCCTACCTCAGGAAGCGTGGATATGAATACAGTGCAGGGCTTCAATCAGGCATGGAATAGGCATAAGGGAGCAATACAGATGAGTATGAATAGATAGGCCATTGAGTAAAGGCCTATGGCACATCCATAAGGTAGAAAAAGAAATGGGCAGGCCAGATTGGCCTTGCAGTCCTTATCTGCCATCAACTTCTATGTTTCTATAGACAGGGTAGAGACAATCCAGAGGAGGGCAATGAAAATAGTGCAGGGACTACACCAGAAACCATACGAGGAGAGACTGAGGGCTCTCAATATGTATACACTGGTGGAAAGGCAGGAGAGGGGAGATATTATAGAAACTTTCAAGTACCTTAAGAGGATTAACACAGTTCAGGAGGGCAACATCTTTCAGAAAAGGAGATGTGCAAGAATAAGGGATCACAACATGAGGCTAGATGCAAGGATACTCAGGGGCAACGTGAGGAAGTATTTTTACACAGAAAGGGTGGTGGATGCATGGAACAGCCTCCTGAAGATGTCATAGGGGAAAAACAATAGGTGAATTCAAGAATGCTTGGGACAGAAGAAGGCAAACCTAGTGGTAGAAAGGAAAAGGTAAGCTACAGATGATACAGGCTCTGGAGTTTATACAATAGGTAGAAATGAGCACATTAGGTGGGCTAAACGGTTCTTATCTGCCACCAGATTCTATGTTTCTATGTTACTGCTTGCTGCACAGGACACAGCTTAGTGCCCTGAGCTTGGGGCATGAATGCAGTATAGCAGCAATAGGATTACATGTCTCGTGGATGATGTCCCAAGGTGAGGGAGGTCAGCACCTCCCAGTGTGATATCACAACCTAGGTGACCACAGGTCACATAGGTAAATGGGCAAAGTGTTCAGAAAATGATGTCCCTGTGCCTGGGTGACCAGTAGACCTAGCTGTCTTCTACTGTCAAACCCTGAATATTGGGAGTCAGCCCCAATAGTAATTGTAGTAAAGCTTTACTGGAGGAGGCACTCTTCAGGGGTACATGGTGGGTGGGACTTTAACAGTGATGCAGCATCTTGAAAGAGGCTGATTATTCAGAGGGAGAGTTCTTGGGGCCATGCAGATGGTTAAATGACAGCAGACTCAACCCCTTCGAAAGAATGAAAAATAAGAGTTCCAAAAAAGAATAGATACTATTGAGCTAAAAGAAATTGAAACTTATTAAATGATACAACTAACACGTTGATCATAAAAATGGAGAAAACTATTGCTAGATCATAAGCACAAGAGAACTATTAAATGGGCCGATGTCAAAAGTAGGTATGCATAAACTGAAATCAGGAACTCTATTAGCAGTTCAATGGCTCTGGTCACTTATTTCTACTCAGCAGAAATTGCCATTTACATTAACATACTGATAGAAATATCAATATGAATTGGATACATCTTGATTCATGATGGCAATTATTTTCATTCTTCCATTTTCTAAAAGGCTGGGAAGTGAGGTAGTCTAGTATGGGCATACCTGATGGACCCCTGGTTTCTTCTGCTATTACATTCTATGTTTCTGTATTCTACAGTATGCCATCGTTCACTCTCCTACAGTACATTGCAGTAGACAGGGTGCATATGGCCTGCAACATTTTAAAAGAAGGTGAATGAAGTTTCATTTCTATGACCTTTCTTTTTCATCTTTCTTACTAGTCTGTTGTTAGGACCTACAATCTAGACCTGAAATCCATTGATACATTCTCAAGCTACCTGTATCTGTAGTGGAGTCTGGAGGAAACCCTCCTATCAGAATATTGATGAAGCTGTTTTGCACAAATAGGATTGCCTGACTCATGGATGTCATGGGGTCTCACTGGTGTTAAAAACAGGGATAAAGACATAACAGGGTTCTGTTGTAGATCATTTTACTTTGGACAGCCACACAAAATTTTATTTAAGAAGTAAATCACCCAACAGGGTCCTTTATTGGATGAGATGCAAAGCTTCACTGGACATCAGGACTCCTATGGTGCTTGAAGCATTGAAAAAGCCGAAAGAGTATGAAACATACACAATCAGGGCTTTTTCTGTTTAAGACTGTTTTAAGTTAACTGGTAGGTTTGATTTGCACCAAATGAACCTTTAAGTTATTTCTAAAAGCAAGTAAAAAGTACCACTTTTAGTCAGTATGGTGCACGCTCCTGTGATCTGCAGTCATTACATCTCAATATGTTGGAATATATATGCTTGCACCAAGAAATGAAAGGGAGCGTGCAGCCAGCTCATCAGAGAAACATTAAAATCTTTCTCCCTCTTGATTGCCATAAAAGAAAAATATTAAGTTACAGCTGTCATTGTAATTCCTGTAAGTAACCCTGCTCACGGGCTTTCAGATGAGGGACGCACAAAACAGGCACTCTTTCAATTGCTCTTAGAATGAGTGGACCAGGTTATCTCAGTATAACTGAAATGAGGTAAGACAAAGGGACTGAGAATTTCAGGTGCCTTTTTTGTATCAAGGTAATGTAAACAGTAATAAACTCTGGGATTGTAATGCAGTATGGGCTCACCATTGTCTCTTCACTATATAGCAGCAGTGTCACCTCACATGTTCTTAGGGTGAAAGAGCTGAAAAATGAAGCTGAGATCTGCTTTTATTAAAAAAATTCAATGCTTCATAGAGTGCACACTGTGCACCCCATCCCAATTTCAAACAACTGCAAACGTGGTCCAATGACTCCAAATGTCAGTTCATTAGACTCCATGAACCATAGCTGTCACAAACCATTCATGAGCTAACTGAACTCCAGAAGAATGAAAGACTCATAAACTTTCCCAATTTTTGCTAAATATGAGTTCACTTTTGTTCATTGATGCAGACCACAGTTGTATGGTAACAGGGTTTGGGCTGGTGATCGCCTTATTCTGCTGCTTTGTACTTTGCAAATTTCTGAGGGAAAAAAAAATATTTCCTTACTGGTATTTAAAGGGCCCAGATTTCAGAAAACTGACATTCAAAAGCAAGAACAAGTCTGAGCAGAAAACACGCCAATTCTTCCAGTCTTAAAACACACACACAAGCGCAACAATTCATTGACAGGGTATCTTAGGCATTCATTGGGAGATATAGGCACTACTCTAGTGAATGCTGAGGTGTGAAGCTGCAGGCCAAGTTTTCCTCGGCACACACCAGGTGAAGTATGTATATCTCCCTAGGAATGCAGCATCCTGGAGTGTGTTATTGCAGTTATAAAATGGCAGTGGATGTGGAAGGGGGTTACTAATTTTAAAGGGGACCAGCACAATCAGATATTCTGAATTATAATTGGGTTGGAAATTCCTGCCTCCTGATTTGCCTAGAATGTTCTGAAGCCATGTTATTTGTGAAAAAACCCAAGACTTTGCTATACTTATTTTTAACTGAATACCCATTTTATTACAGCAATATGGCACTCCAAGGTGTGTCTCTCATTTCCTGAACCCCACTTCCATTTGGTTGAAAGCAGTCAGTGTCTCACAGTGCACTTGGGCGTGTGGCTCGGAACACAGTAACACACTGTTGTGTCTTATTGCTTACATATGACAGAAGAGGAGTCAAATGCATAGAAATGGATGCTATATGTACTGAGAGTAAGGGAATGTGTTCTTGTTTTGGGGTGCCAGTAACAGCAGGTCATTTTAAATTGCAGTAGGTGTCAGTTTACAATTGACAATTACTATTGTCTAAAGAACATATGAGTTCCTTGTGACAGTTCTTTCAGCAATATATAGCTGCATTTCTACAGTTTTCAAAAATTCACAAAGTTAAATACAAAATGTTAAATACTAAAAGGACTCCAACGGTATGTTCCAGTCCCCTTTAGTATAGAAAGTCAGCAAATGTGATCCTTCCACTCAGACCATTTTGTTTACATTTGACAGATAAAAACTGACCACATTTACATAATTTTTTCAATCAGTCAGAAAAAACTGTATTGCATGCCTTTTTGAGGCACTATCATGTTTTTAATTTTTTTGCAGTATAAGCATGTGTCAACTTTAAACACTAACCCTTTAAAATTAGTAAGTTTTATTTTAATAAACTAAGGGAAAATGTACCCAAGTTAGGCACAGCAAGGCAATTTTATTGATAAAGCACCCTTTTCCAAGAGCTCAGGGCACTGTACATAATTTAACAAGCATTTGTCAATGCCGAATGTTGTCTCGCTGGCATTGGCATTGGTAGTGCAGGAGTTAGAGATGCATAATAGGAATGGCAGTGAAGTATTGAAGTGACGCCAACCCTACCCCCACCCTGCAGAGTCTGACAGGTGTTGGGATGTGCCTTTGGGGCGTCAGCTATAACGCTCATGCCATTTTACCTCATCCTACCCTGTAGACACTGACAAGTGTCGTGGTGTGCTTTGGGGTCTTTAGGCCTTATACTTACCCCATTCCATAAGGAAATAAGCTAAGGCAGGTGCAGTATAGGAGAATGGGGAGAACTTTAGAGCCGAACACTCCAAGGCACACCTCGATGCCTGTCACTGGCTGCAGGGTGAGGGTGGAGGTGAAATGGTATGAGCATTACAGCCAATGATCCCAAGTCACACCCCTGATGCCTTGCAGTCTCTACAGGGTGGGGTGTTATAGTTGGAAACCCTAATGTCATAGGCGTTTGTTGGTATTGTCACTCCAAATTTTCAGCGCGGGCTTTTTGTGACCCCAGCTCATGAAGAGAGGCACAGTCAGTTTGTTAGCAGAAAGGCGGTGTTGCACAGTGGCTATGCCATTTGGTGACACAGGGACGAAAACACATTTTGGGCAGGATGTGAAAGATGACAACTGTATTGTTCATGAGGAGGTGTAAAAAAATGGCAACGTTGAAAATCTGGAGTGAAAATATGAAAAATTGGTGAAGTCATGAGCATGCATAGTAACTGCGTAACACACATCCGTAACCCAATTAGTTTTGGGATTTTTTTAGGCACATTTTCAAAATAGGCATTTTGGGACCTCCCTCAAGAACAGTGGCACTGTGATTTTGTTAATCTGTCCCAAAAGTTGATTTCTCACAGCGACCACACCATTGTGTGCCACAGATGTGGAAACACATTTTGGGCAGGCTGTGAAAAATGACAGCTGTACTATTCATAAGGAGGTGTGAAAAATTGGCAGTGTTGAAAATCTGGCATGAAAATATTGCAAGTTTGCAAAGTTACAAGGGTGCATGGAAACTGCACAACGCATGCTTGTAACACAGTCATTTTATGGATGTTCATCACCAAATTTTCAACACAGGCATTTTATGACCTCTGTTCATGAACAGTGTCACCATCATTTTCTCAAACTGTCATGAAAACTGATTTTGCACAGCTACCGTGCTATTCTGTGCCGGACATGCGAAAACACATTTTGGCCAGGATATGTAAAATAACAGCTGTACTGTTCATAAGGAGGTGTGGAAAATGCCAATTTTGAAAACCTGGAGTGAAAATATTACAAATTCATGAAGTTACGAGCGTGCATGGAAACTGCTCATTGCACGCTCGTAAAATAACAATTTTTTGTATTTGTTTCACTAAATTTGTAACATAAGCTTTTTGAGAGCCCCCCCCCCAAGAACAGTGGCACTGTTGTTTCATTAATCTGTCCCAAAAGGTGATTCTGCACAGTGTCCAGTGAAATATAACACGAGGACCGAATAACACCATGACAGTGACTGAATTCATGAGAAGGGTCCCAGTAACTCCACATTGAAAATTTGCTGCCAAAATTCCTAAAATGCCCAAGACATGCACCAAAGTTGAAAAAACCCTATTTATGCCATTATACACCTTACGGCATTTCTTCAGTTCATGGTTGGCTTTGAAGAGTGCAGGCGTGTTCCCAGTTCACTGAAGATCATCGTGCCATGCTCCAGAGAAAGTATGGGCTCAGAGAAAAGTAGGGGTGAGGGATGTATGGAGCAGGGTGTACAGAGGGTGGGCCGGGCTGGGGATGGCCACCAGAGTTGACAAGGGACTGTTTTCTGCTTTGCAGGTTTAAAAAAAATAATAAAAACATTGTGGGATGGTTTTTCTTTTACAGAGTCATTTGGCATGCTGGGGTGGGCTCCCAGTGTGCCACCTGAATGTTGTTTTTGGGGGGTTCTGTAGCTGATGGGGGATTGGGTACCCCTATCAGCACACAACAAATGGGGGGAGGACATTATGCCGACAGGGAGTGGTCTCCCCTATCTGTCAATGAAAGTGGGAAGAGGGGACATGATGCTGAGGGGGATTGGGCACCCCTTCAGCACACACTTTAAATGGGGGGATTGCATTATGCTGACGGGGCATGGGCAACCCCTTTGGCAAATTATGTGAGTTGGGACATGCTGACAGGGGGATTGGGCACCCCTGAAGTCAGCTCTCTGCGTGGCGGCAGTCAGCACCACCATGTTAATGGAAGGGCTTCACCAGGAAAGGCATGTAGGAAGGGCGTGTTTTGTTGCAGCTGCATGACAAGCTTGGCTGTCATTGCAGCGGACCTTTTCTTAGATGTGCTCACCACATTATGTATTCCTGGTGTGGCGCCTGCATGCTGGCTTATTGGGGAATGAGGGACACACTGACTGATGCATGCCCTGCATTCTCCAACAGTGACCGTGCCTCCAAATCTGCTACTAATGCAATATGTTGGCCGTGCAAGTGTGAGCCAACATAAAAATTATAAGACAAACAAATCCCATGATAAGACAAAAACACAATAAGAAAACATACATAACGACCATTAAAATATCTAAGCTATTTTGATCTCAAAACTCACTAGCTGGGGAAGGACTACTCAAAGAGACAAGTTTTAAGTAATCTATTAAAGGCCTCAACCATGCAAGCAGATCAGCTACTTCCTGGAAGGGAGGTCCACAACACTGGAGTTGCAATGCCAAAGTCTATGTCCCCTGACTGTCTCAGATGGGATGAGGGAACCACAAGGAGGCCAGCATCAGTGGAGTGGAGGGGTCAGGGTGGGAGGTAAGAAACCAGCAGATCTTTCAAGTAGTCAGGTCTCAAACCATGCAGGGTCTTGCATGTTAACAAGCATATCTGGGAGGTTATGTGCTACACAAAGCAACCAGTGCAGCACACAGAAGAGCAGCATTATGTGGTTTCTACAATAAATTCCATCACCAGCTGAGCTGTGGCACTCTGAACCAGTTACAGGCATCACATTAAACTGCCAGATAGCCCTAAGTATAGAACGTTACAGTAGTCCAACCAAGATGTAGCAAAAGCATGAATGATCATTGCCAGGTCAGCAAGAGCCAGATGTGGTTTGATCCTGGTGTTTTTCCAAAGATGATACAAGTCAGATCAGACCACCACTGAGACTGGTTAGTCTAGAGTCAGCCTGCTGTCCAAGATTCTTAACATTATCAACAGCAGCAAGAGGTTGGCCACCCAACATAGGAAGGGCTACCACATCTCCTATTGCTGTGGCACCCCATCGACTCAGCTCAGTCAACATAACCTCTGCCTTCCTTGGGGTCAGTCATATCCAGTTTGAGGCCATCCAGTTATTTACATCAGCAAGACTTTGCCCCAGCACAGAGGCCATATGATCCCTGCTGGGAGAACAAGACAGGTACAGCTGAGTATCATCTGCATAACAGTAAAATTCAATCATGTACCATCTAATGATCTTCTCCAAAGGCAACATGTACACAGAAAATAGCACAGGAGCAAGGATCAAGCCTTGGGGACCCCACAGAAGAGTGCAGAAGCTCCAGAAAGAAATTTCAAAGGAAACCTGCTGTATTCTCCTGGTCATGTAGGATTCATACCAGTGCAAGATGGTGCCAGTGAGACCCACATAGGTCCTCAGGTGATCCAGCAACACCTCGTGGTTGACTTTTTCATCTCGGTCCTTCTTTATCGTTCATCAGCATTTGACATGGAGTCCTCGATCCCTCACCAGGAGGAGATCATGGGTCACTCTGACAACAGCAGTATCAGTGCTGTGGCAGAGCCACAAACCTGACTGGAGATGTTCATAGATGTTCACTGGCCTAAGCAGCCAGTATAGTGTTATGCTTGTGCAACTGTGTTAGTTTGGTTTTGGCCGTTCGCACTGTCTATTCCAGAGGAATTACCACCCTGTAGGGGTACGAAGGCAAGGAACCCTCAGAAGGGGTTCCACCCTTAGAGGTGCAATAGGATGGATCCCGTGGCTAAAGGTATCTTAGGAATACCCCTAAGGAGAGAGTGCTGCCACTGGAAGAGGAGGGGAGGATGACTGGGCAAAGAAAAAATGCTTCACAGTGAGGCTTAGAGGAACTGCTTATATAGCTCAGGAAGTGGGAGTGGCTGACTGCTTGGCCACTGAACTACAGACAAGCCTTTCATTTCACTGGCCTATGCAGCCAGTATAGTGTTATGCTTGTGCAACTGTGTTAGTTTGCTTTCGGCCATTCCACTCTTTATTCCAGAGGAATTACCACCCTGTAGGGGCACGAAGGCAAGAAACCTCAGAGAGGTTACACCCATAAGGTGCAATGGGACTGTTCCCATGGCTAAAGGTACCTTAGTCCCCAAAATGTAGTATCATCCCCAAAAAAGGAGGCAACATGAAACATATGAGCAAGTAGTAACTGAGACATAGGAGTAGTAACTGTAACGTAGTAGTAGAGAAGTATAGGCAGTTTGATAATGCAATGAGATACTCAGTTGTCGTAATGACTGCCCAGGTCTGCATAACAAGATACCAATGGTTTGCTCTGAGAGTAGAAGATCCCCTAAGGAGAGAGGGAACAGCAGTACATCCTCCACCTCCATCCAACAATGGAACCTACCTCAAGAAACTAGGAATGCAACTAAGCTAACTCGTGGTTATGACCTGAGGCAACGGAGGAGAGAAAACACCCTTATGAGAGAAATCTCTGGGGATCCAAGGCCTAGGTCATCTTCCTTCCAGGCTTGGGATAGTTTATTTAGTGACAGCTCTGCAGCTGTAATTTGGAAAACCAATTAAAGGGAGGTGGAAAATATTCCAATTTGGAGGAAGGCTCTCATCAAACCCTCTAGCAGAACACCGTGGAAGGTTGAGAAAACTCTGCAACAATACGTGCATCCAAGGCACAGGAGGAGAGCAACTGCTGAGGCACTCACCTGGCCTACCCACCCTAAATTAAACTAGGTGAACCAGAGGCAGTCATAGGGAGGATGCGGTGAAGGTGCCTCACTAGGGAAACACTATATAGTGGAACACTAGAGCCAAAGGAGATCATCGTAATCACCCTTCACCACTAGTCTTAAATTCTACACTAGGAGCTGCTGTCGCATAGCAGGCAGCTAAAGCCAAGCCCGGGGTGAGGACATTCCCAGCTATGGGCCAAGTGAGAAGGATCCCTCCCAAGTTGGACACGCTCGAGATGCGGACTTAAAGCAGAGCGAAAACGTCAGCTGCAGGAACCCTGTGCCAAAATAGAATGGCTGGCATGTCCCATAAATTGATTGAGAGCTGAAAAGCTGGTGAGCTGAATGAGCACAGCATGCTGAGGTCGTAATGAGCATCAAGTGCTGAGAACATGCAAGGTCGAATGCAAAATGAGTGCAGCAGAATCCCAGGCTGAATCCGAAGGGATGGCAGTAGGCATGAAGCAATGGTCTGTGTAAGCAAGGAGCAACAGCTGCATTAGCAAGTGTGGACCTGATAGGTCAGTAAGCAGCAGTAGTGACAGGAGAATCTGCATAACATATGGTATAGCAATAAACAGCACTGAATTGGGGCAAGCCAGCTAACGAGGAATAGCCAAATCAAGGTGACATACACTCTGAGGATTTTCGGCAGTGATGCAAAATTTAATAACAAGCTATATTAACAGCCTCAGCAGGAGCTTAGTTGGCTGACCTCAGAGTTATAACTGCAATGAAACATGGAGACAAATGCTTTGAAGCAGGTGTAGCCAGGTAGTACAATGAAGCTCAGGTAGAATGAGAGCAGGAATGAGCAGCACAGCTAGGGTCAGAGTAAACTGTGTCAGGTGAAAAGAATTAAGTATGCAACATGGAGCAGCTATGGTTGAGCTGAAACACACAGCTAATAATAGCAATTACATTGCAGTAGTTTGAGCGTGGTGAGCATAGTGTAAAAAACACAAGCACTGAGTACAATAGTAATTAAAGTAAACAGCAGTGGCTGCAATTGTAGGTGACTGAAAGCAGTAGCATGTGCACTGAGTAGGTTTGCAGTTGCAGTGCAAGTAATTTGAGAGTTGTAACTGAAACAAGCAGTATGTGCTATGTAGTAGCAGTATGCTAGGAGTTTAGAAAATAAAAGCCCCCCAAAAAAGACTAAACCAAAACACAGAAAAACAGAAAACAGGGAAAGGCCCAAAATCAAGAAACAAAAAACACTGGGAAGCACACAGCCGGAGGAAAGATGCAAAGCAGAAGCAGGAAAACAAACACTGAAGTCCAGCAGAGACACACAGAAACAGCAGGTGGTAGGGCCCCAGCCAGCTCAGAGGACAAACCAACATAGCCTCCGACTGCAAAGAAAAAATGATTCACAGTGAGGCTTAGAGGAACTGCTTATATAGCTCAGGAAGTGGAAGTGTCTGGCTGCTTGGCTACCGAACTACAGGCAAGCCTTTCATTTATAATTCTCCAATCAATAAGTTGATCACCCACCACCTTTTCAATAACCCTGCCCATAAGGGAAAGGTTTGAAACAGGTCTGTAATTTGCCAGAATGTCAGTGTCCAAGGAAGGCTTTTTTTAGAATGGGTCTTACCATCAGCTTTCCAGGGCAGATGGAAAAATACCCTCCCTTAAGAAGCCACTGATGACCCTGGTGATCACCAGACTCAGGGATTCACTGCAACCCAAAAGCAGCCAGGTTGGTACCAGGTCCAGTATACAGCAGGTGGGATGCAAACTAGAGATCACCCAAAGCACCTCATCCTCCAAAACTTTACAAAACTCACTCCATAGGCAGATCTGCATTACCAGAAGGTAGAACACAGCTGGCCCTTTCGGGTCACTTGAAGAGATATCAGATCTAATGGGACACCTTGCCAGAGAAAATTTACCAAACATTTAACACTTATCTGCTGAAAACACTCTAATTGATCGCAGACAAGGAGGATTTAAAATCTGTCTACAGTGCAAAAAGAGCTGAGTTAGCTAACTCTTCCCTGCACCAATCGACCTTGACAGGAACTCTTTTTTTCATGTTGATTGTTCATTGATACTCACTGCCAGCCTGTTCTCCCCAGATTGTGACCTTCTCCAAGAATGCTGCAACTTCCATCCCTTAGTCTTCAACTGACACAACTCAGTACAGTATCACAGTGAACTATAACAGGAAATCAAGGAACCAACAAGGTAAGGTGCCAGGAGTCTAAGGCAGACACGTGAACTGTATTATAATGCTACACATCCTTCTCAGCCCCTGGGCACAAGAAAGCCCTCATAATTAAAATATCTAGTACTTTCTGGAGCTTGCATGGCTCCAAATTATGTTTGAATAGTACTAGACAATCTCCACAGAAGGGGTATTAAAGGGGCCCCAAAGGAATGACACCGCATGATCTGACCAATTGACCTGATCACCCTTGAGCACACTAACATCAAATCGCAATGAGAAGATCAGGTCCAAAGTGTGGCCAAGCTGATGCATTCCAGAGGCAACTGCCTGTGCCAGTCCCTGTAAAAACATCAACTTGAGGAATTGTTGTCCAATCAGTTAGACCACAAAATATGCAAGAGTGCTTTTACAGGATGCAGTTCAGAAATGTTTATTTGTTCATCCAAAATAAAGGGTGATATTTTATTTGTGAGTAGGTCTGCGGTCTCATACTGAGCTTCTTTTGTTTCCAAAAAAATTGGTTTTTGACTGAGACATTAAACGTTTGAAATTTGGTTTATCATACTGTGTGTGGGTTGTGTTTAATTTCACAAACCTCTGACATCAGAGTGGAGTGGTGCAGGATACTGTGAAGAGGTATATTTTATCTCAGTTTCATCTCATTCCCCCCAATCCCAGTGCTTGTGGTCACTATGGCTGCCCCTTTTCTTGGGCTGGGAGGACAAGCCAGTGGTTGCCTTTGCAGCTGATACCAATGCCACTACTAGATCAGCCAACAGGGTTTGCATGAATTCCTCCCTCCTCAGGTGCTAAGTGCCTCTGTTTGACAATGTGTCCAGCCTACAGACAATATTTAGTGTGAGTTTCCAGGCCTCATATGCAAACCCCAGTCTCCCAGGTGGAGGATTAGAGTAAGAGGAGAAAATGAATTTAACTGTAGTTAGAAAAACAAAGGCAGGAGGTTTACTGCAAACAGTAACTAAAACATGTTAAAGGAGACATCCTATTGATGCAATAATAAAGCTACAGATCATAAATCAGGTGACCCAGCTTTGGGAACAAGCTTGGGCCAGCAGGGGCTGGCTGGGGGCAGGAAGATGAAGCATCCTAGAGGATGCTCTCTTCCTCAGGGGTAAGCAATGTGAAGGTTAGTGGGTGACACAGATGCACAGACTCAGGTGAAAGGTAAAGAATGCATTTTGCAGTTCTTATTTTCCAAATAAAATAATAAAGCGTACTGAAAGGAAATAGGTGATTAGTCCTTCAGTTCTGCAAAAACAGTGCACAATTTCCAGGCTTCATTCAAGCCAAATAGATTCATAGCACATGAAAACTTGCATGTACTATGAGATGCTTCCTCCACAACACTCAGGTCTTCACTGATTGATTTATCTGACTTATCCATTTTGCATCACAGGAGGTAGAGTTTTATTCCTGCATACTGATTATGTCAGCACCATGTGAGCTGTCTGACTCACAATTCTCTAAGTAAACACAGGCAGGCTGACTCATCCTGAATAAACACATTTCTCTAAGTAAACACATGCAGGCTGACTCATCCTAAATAAGCACAGACAGGCTGACTCATCTGACCTTTACACACCTCTGCTTCACCTAGGAAAGAATGTTTTGTTTTTGGCTTCTTGCAAACCCAAAGCAGTTTACATAGAATACAACACTGAGTGCAAGGCTCTGTGTTTCAGTTCTTTCTCATTACTTACATTCCTCTGTGTCTGCCTGCAGTACAGCACAGGAGAAGGCAAGCAACTTACTGCCTCTTGTCTTACTTATATGTTCCCTATACAGTACTTGGGAGAAAGTGGGGAGAGACTACAAGACTGAAAGTTGCCAGATTTCAGCCTGTAGCTAGAACAGTAAACTTACAAGAACAGGACAGTGTAAAAGAAAATGCAGCATAAATTCAGACAGGTGCTCTGGCCCTGTCACAAGAAGCTGCAGATACAACACTGTTGCCTGGGTGACCACAGGTGGCAGTTCAGTTGCAGCACAGTGGAGAGGGGGGTTCTCAGCTAAGTTCCACTCAGGCATGCTCTATGTGGGCTGGCATGGAGTACCTAAAATGCTGGCATCCCAGGGGCTGGAGACTTTCAAAAGCAAAATATGACTGACTCATGCCGGATAATCTCAAGAGTGCTTGGACCCCAGCCCCAGCCATTGTCTGCTCATTCTGTACTCCCAACAGGAACACCTTCTGCAATTCATTGCAGGAGGAGGGAGGTCAGATCTGCTACAAGACCCTAGCTCAGGGGGTGGGCAAGCCCGTAGCTGGAAAACTGCAAGGCAAGTAGAAGGGTGGGGCTGGGTCCATTCCATGGAGAAAAGTGCAGTCATTGGGAGCATTCACAATAAATGAAAAAAAAGTTAAAGTGACATGACTAACAGCAGACAAACCCATAAGTCCGAAAGTATAGACATAAGGTCTGAATAATCAACTGGCCCACAAATGAGGCAGTTACATGCTAACACATGTAATCACTATGCATGTTCTATCATCCACATAATGCATGCAAGTCATCTGGCTACACCAGTGTAATGCATGTAATCATCTCGCTAGTGCAGCAAGACATGATGGGATTGAGAGACACAGCGCCTGTGTGTGTGTGTGTTTTGTGTGTATGTTACTCCAAGGACCCCACATTGCTACAGTGTAAAACCATGTGCATGGTTCCATGGTACAACTTTAAAGAACCTGTTTCTCATACAGGCTGTTGTCCTGTATTATCTTCTGGCAGGCTTCAGAGAAATCCAACTGCTCAATCTGGACTGCAGTCAGGATGTGCGTGGCATTGTGTAGTTGCTTAAACAGTACAAAGACACAAATCTGACTAAATGTAATCCTATAGAAATATGTCTGCTGTTTGAATGCATGCAGGTATCCTCTCTATCATCCTTTTAAGGAGCTCATGACAGAACATGGGAACATTTAAAAATATAAGTATACATATACTTTCTTTGCTATTTATTGACACAGGATAGCCCAGCCTGACACTTAGCAGAGCAGTCTGGCTTTTCTCATTTTTGGCAGATGAGCACAGTAAATCAAGAAAAGCTGAGTGTTTATTGACTTGCTCAGCCTCATGCAGCCTACTATGGGATTTGAACTTGATCTCCAGGTCCCAAGCCTATTGCACATACACTCATAGTTTTGTTTTACTGTATCTGCTGTAATTTATGCAGTTTGTAGATTTTAGACTGGACAGCTAATTGGCATCGGCTTAAGCAATGGAAGGTTCTGACTTCATATGGAGCTATTGGAGGTTATGGGTTTAACAGCTGAGGACTTAATATTCAGTATTAAATATCCATATGTGCTGTATAAATGTAGTTAACATTAATATTGCCATCATAAATGTGTATTTATTGTATTTCTGTATATCAATAACTGGTTGGAAAAAGTGCCCTTTATACTGTAACAAGTGCCCTTCCAATCCTTCAGCACCCAACTTTTACAATTTTCCAGCACCCTGTGTGTGTGTGTGTGTGTGTGTGTGTGTGTTGGTGTGTGTGTATGTGTGTGTGCATGTGTGTGATGTGCATGCATGTGTGTGTCTCTATGTTCAGTGTACCTGATTCTCAACAAGTGGGTATTTATTAGTCCCAATGCTTTGTCCAACCTTTCTTGCATGAGAGGCTTCAGTTTAGATACAGACATCTATAGGAAAGAGAGCATCAGCAAACAGTTACACAGGCTGCAGCTCTGTTTGTCAAGTCCAAAATATAAAAAGTCCTCTCCATAAGTCAGTCCAGTGGCACTGAGGCATGAGGTGCTGGATGCCACACCTCACTCTACACCAGTGACCTGGGTTCGGGAATGACCATGGGTCATTGGGGTGCCAGCATGGGGGGAAAGTAGGATTGAGCATGCCAATGGGCAGCTGTCCTCTCCCGAGGGTGGTGAGGGTGGTTGGTGCTCCCCTCCTGTAGTTCCACTCTGAATGGGTGGAGGTCCGATGGGTAGCGTGGAGTGAGAGGGAGCAGCAAAAGTATCAGGAGGTGCAATGGGCTGAGCTGGTGCCATGGGTGTGTAGCATCCTCCACACTTGCACTGCCATGTGCCAGGGCCTCAGGGTCAGGGGAGAAAAAAAAGTAAAAATACCTATGTGTCCCCATCACCAGTTGGTGGGAGGAGGCAACAGGAACCAAAGAGCTATATACAAAAAAAAACAAACAACTCTTCTCTACTGTTGTATTGTATTGCACTATTTTATTCCCTGTGAGGACTGCACATCCAAGATGAAGCCAGTATGTATTTGTAATTACCTAAGTGAGGGTGACTACCATTGTGTATATTGTAGTTTAGAAGCATAGATCCAACATCACATGCATTCCCATTTGTTAATCAGAATTATATGATTTCAATACATAAAAGAAAGCAGTTGAACATGTTAATGAGCTTCTGTTTCATCATCACATGTATGAGAGGTGACGACTGTTGATCTATTTCAGTCTCCATTCTCATCTTCAGTTCATTTGCAGAGGAAAGCTCTCCACCTACCATAGCATCTGTAATTGCTTAATTTATTTATTTATTTTTATTGACCGGTAAGTGCACTAGACAAATCCTGCCTATTTTCAGGCACAACCGGGGGAAGGATACAGATGAATGCCAACTGACTTTGAACCAGATTAAGCTGTTGGTGGTATTTTTAGTGAATGAGGGAAATGGCCAGGACACCAGGGAAATTCCCCTACTCTGAGGGTGGGAACCCTTCCCATGAGACATCTGGACTCGGTTCAGAATGTCTCAGTCACCGCAGGAATGGAGGTGGTAGGACATGGTCCTCAGATACCCAATGCAACACTTGAGGAGGTTGCTTTTTCTTCAGCAAAGGAGTTACAATATGATTCTGCAGTGGTAAATGAAGAGCTACCCCAGTCTGACTTATTCACTGATATAGGTGAGACCAATGCCTTAATGAATATAGCTGCTGAGGAGGATAAGAAACTGAAGCGTTTAGAACTGGGACAGACAGTTTGCTCTAATATGGCAAAAAAAAGTGTTAAGACAAACACTGCTGACCTGCAAGGTGATATTGCTGGCGTTCAAGAAATGGATGGGGATTCTTTCCCCTTTTCAGCCCGTTTTGCTGCTTGGTCCCCTGAAAGAGCACTGCAGGCGGCAGGTTGGATACAGACCCCCGAGGCATGGATACCAGATCCGTCGATCCCGTTGCCAGGAACAGCTTCTTTGAACCAGGAGGACTGTTTTTCCGGTACACTGTTGATGGAAGGACCAATTTTGGTGACGGACCGGAACACCGTGTCACTTCTGCCTTCCTCAGCTGAATCCAGGAGCCCTGATGTTTCCCAGCCGAAAATGGACCTTTGCACCACAGAGAACGTCGATGGAAGAATCAAAACGCCAGACAACACGGACACAGAGATTCTGGACACTACAGCATCGGACCCTATGCCACAAGACCGGTGTATTGATCGGGACTCTACAGCTGTTAAAGGTACTGTTCCTCCTGACTCACCTCCCCCAACAAACCAGCCTTTAAACCAGTAAGTTATGCCTCCCTCTTTAAAAATAAGGACATACCAGCCAGAAAACGTTTTGTTGCCCGAATTCACTATAAAGGAGGCTTAGAACTTCCCCCTGACCGTCATTATGTGGGAAAATCTCTACTAATTGACTCTCGAGGGATTCGCCCTGCTGATGTTTATGCCTTTATTCATACCTCAGGAGATTGTAACTTTGATATCTCATTCAGAACTGCTGCATTATTAGATAAATTTTGGGCAGCTTATTATACTGCCCAGATGGACTCAGTTTGGAAACATTTTATTGTTATTCCTCTTACCAGACCAACGGCTAAAGTTGTTACTGCTCTTTCGAAATGAAGGAGTTAATGTACTAGATATTGTATATTGGTTGAAACAGCTGTACAGTAACTAGTGTTCCATGCACTCATAGATGACAATGGGTTTTGGACGGAGGGTGGAAGTTTACTGTACAACTTAAAATCACTGAAGCAGGTACAACACCTCCCTAATTGTTTCTATCTAGGCAGGGACCGAGGTGTATTGTTTTATCCTGGTCACCACGCTTCTTGTTACAGATGCAGTTCGTTATCCCATTTGAGTTCGACTGTGAACAGTTGAAATGTGCTTCTTGTGGTCTGCTAGGTCATTGGTGCTATCTTGCGGTACCACCTACTTGTAACTTATGTGGTGATTCTTTACATTTTTCAAACTTGTCCATAGGCGGCCCATAATACTGGATTACACGGACATGATTCATATAGCCAAATCATCGGCTACTGCACAACCACTCAAGCTCTGTGCACACTATGGGGAACACAGTTATAGGCTCTCCACTTCGGTACCTCAGTCTGTGAAGGTTTCTCCTCCTTCTGAGAGTTTACCAGATATGGTTGACCCCAACCCCCCGAATCTATGGAGATTTCGGTGTGCAGTACGTTGCCCACCACTTCTGTTGTTCCAGCCCGATTGTGGACCCACCTACTTCTCTTCAAGTTAGTGAAGATGTAAGGCTCGGGGATCATTCAACCCCTCCCTCGACAACTCGCTGTCTTCGCTACCAAACAGGGAGACCCAATAACTATGCCTCCCATCCCAGTCTCCAATCCCTATGACCCGTTACAAAGTTGGCGATGCTATGGAAGAAGAGGACTTAGATGACTCTTCTCTTTCCCAACCTTCCACGGCTGCCTCAGTGCCATTAACTACTACTTCTGGGATTCCTGTACAGAAAAAGTCAGTCAGAACATGGAAAAAGAAATGAAGTGTTATTGCTATCTGTGGTTTACCTTTTTCCCTTTGCTTATGTCTTTTTTACAACTAGCCAGTCTTAATGTTAATAGTATTCGGTCTCCATATAAGCGCACTGCAACCTTTTCAGCATTACAAAGTTTAAATTATGATATTTACTTGCTGCAAGACATTAGGTTGTATACAGCGGAGGAAGTCACAACTGCCTCACGGAACTGGAGTTTAGGGCCCTCTTATTGGTCTGTAGGGCAGGATTTATGTTCTGGTGTGGGCTTTTGTTTTCGTTCTTCAATTTTCCTTTTGCAAAAAATGGTAGATTTAGTTCCCGGAAGAGTATTAATTTTGGATCTATTATGGTATGATTCCCCATATCGACTTATTAATATCTATGCACCACAACAAAAAGCTACCAGAGTTCAGCTTTTCCGTTTGATCAAACCATTTTATTTACTAACTAAACTATTTTATGGGTGGTGATTTTAATACCAGCTTGGACATCCCCTAATAAGAAAACCTATTGTGATCGTCTGTTTTAAATACCATTATTAAAGAGACACATCTACTTGATATATTGGCCCAATCCGGTTACCTACCTTTTCAAAAGGAAAATTGACCTCCAGAATAGACTTTTGGTTTTGTTCTCAGACTGTTAAGGTTGTGACTGGTATTACTACACCTATGGCTACCTCAGACCACCATTTAATAGGTCTCTGAATACCATTAGAGAGACTATAGCACAGGGTCCGGGGACTTGGAGAGTAAACTGTCCTTGCTATCTCTTCCTGAGTTTCTTAAAGGGTTTCAGAACCTAATTACAGACCGTATCTCTGTGGAGATTCTTTACGATTCTATAATAGACTGGTGGACTGACACTAAAACTATGTGATTTCTTACTTTAAATACTATGCTAGGTTTCTAGCTGACACACCGACACCGTACTGCAAGTTTTTAAGGGCTGAACTGTTGGAATTGTTTTCAAATCCATATATATAATGTTGATTGTTCAGCCAGTATTAAGGAAGTTAAAATTGCTCTGGCTAAAGAACAATATGACAGACAAAAAACTATTCTCTTTGAACAAAATATCATACTACTGGGACACAGTATCAATTTAACCCTTTGAACTAGCTACTGACAAATTTCATAGTAAACAAATACACAATTCGTGATGATCAACACTGTGTACTTACTGGACAAAACAATCTCATGAAATATGTAACATTTTTATCAAAACAACTTTTGAGACCCCTGTTGTTGAATCACCTGATATGGAACTTCTGTTACAGACGTTAGATGTACCGACTATAACAACATCACAGAAGTCTGAACTTCTGGCACCTTTTACCTCTGAGAAGTGAGACCAGGTTATTTTTAGTTTTAAAGATAGGGTAGCTCCTGGGTCAGATGGTCTTTCAGTGGAAATTTATAAATCTTTATGGCAATATATGCCAAGTCAGTTACTAGCTATTTTTAATGCCTTTCTGCAGGAAGACCGACTGACTAACCAGATGTATGAGGGGTTAATGCTATTTCTCTATAAAAAAGGTGATAGTTGTGACCTGACAAATTGGAGACCGATCACATTACTTAATACTGATTATAAGATTTTTTCTAAATTGTTAGGGAATCGACTGTCTAAACTTTTACCGTCAGTACTCTCCCCATCCCAATATTGTTCAGTCACTGGCAGATCTATTCATGATGCTTTGCTTTTACTAGGAATTATTTTCCCAAGGTCAACAAGGTGCCTTAACGGTTATTTATTTAATTTTGACCTCTCCAAAGCTCTTGACCGTGATTTCTCAAGAATTTATTTGGTTAACACTTAATGCTTATGGGTTCCGAGTCCTTTTATTAATTGGCTTCGTTTATGCTATTCCTAGCTTATGTAAGACCATATGTTAATGGTAGAATTGGTTCCCTTGCTACATCTGCAGGGGTGCGGCAAGTTGCCCTTTAAGCCCTTTATTATTTGTTATCGCTCTAGACCCTATAATTCGACTTCTTTCCAAATCCCCAAGACTTCTAGGCCTTCATGATAAAAGTATTCCAAAAGTAATCTGTTATGCAGATGACTTATGTGTTCTTGTCCCTACGGTCCTGATAGGGCACTTACTATGTACAGTGTTACCCATTTTTTATCAGTTATTGGCTCTCGGTTAAATTTACAAAAAGTGTATGCTTTAATCTCACTGTGTCTATCACAACTGTAGGCTCGATTGCTGGTATTCAACTAGTGAATAATCTGCATAAATTATTAGGACTTTATTTTGGTATTCCAGATATGGCCAAATATAATTGGGAGCTGTGTATAAACAAAGGCAGGGAAAGGATATGTAAATGGAATAAATGGTATCTAGGCAAAAAAGCGTATTTTTTAATTAAGACCTGTTTACTACCACTTTTTACATATAGCACATGTTTTCCATTGCCCAAATGTTTTCATCCCTCTCCTTAGTCTTTTCTTTTCTTGTTTTTGGGGTAGTCGTTTAAATCCCATTAAGCGTAATGTTTTATTACAGTCCTATCATCAGGGAGGTGTGACTATGATTCACCCAATAGTATTCTTTTTCTATTTTTTATTACCAATTTGAAACCTTTGGTTACAGAATCTCTAAAACTTTGGATCCCCTTTGTGCATATGTCCTCTACTGAAATTTTTCAGGAATGGACTGTAGGTATTTTCTACATAAAAACAAAAGGCGTTATGTTTTATCTCCAGATTGGATGATAACGTTTGATATGTTAAAGACATGGCATATAACAGTACAGATGATCAAAACCCTCACTAGAAAACAGTTATATACACATATTATTACATCTCACTTTACGAAGACATTTTTCCAGACTTTCACGTTACCAGAATGGACACAAATTGGTAATCGCTTAATTGATCCACGGATCCCTATCACAATGTGGGATATTAGCTGGTTAGGAGTCCACGGTAGAATTAATGTACGCTGTAACTTGAAACACAAGCAAATAGCTGCAGATATTGTTTCCGTGATTCTTGTCCAGATACAGTAGAGACAATGTCTCATTTATATTTTCTTGCCCATTTATTCTTAGTTTCTGGTTTTTGTGGCGTCGACATTTTGGAACAAGGTATGGTGCCACTGGATCAGAGCTCTTTTCTTTGGTCTTTTCCAGATACTTGGGCATCTTGCAATCCTAGTACTTTGAACATAGTGGCAGTTGTAATATTGTACTGGGTGTGGCAGATTAGATGTTGTTTTTATTTCAGCAGTGTTACCTCACCCTGACGAATTATTTACAAAAATATTGAATTACCTTGATTACTTCAAAGAAAAGAAAGGAAATCTCTTAAGACAGGCATATGAGAATGATATTGGAATTTCTTTTGATTCACTGTGTTATTTGCTTATGAGATGTTTTCTTTATTGTATTTTTCACATATTTGATGGTTTTCTGGTTTTGACATTTGTATTATTGCTGTATTTTTGTTTTGTTTCTGAAAAGTTTGTACATATGTTTTGTTTTAAATAAAATCCCTACTCTTTTCAATAAGTGCCATGGGATCTTTAACATCCACCTGAACTACCACCAATCCAGGCAGATGGGACCTTGGTTTGCGTCTCATCCGAAAGATGGCACCTCAGAAGTGCAGCACCCCTCTCATGCTGCACTACAGTGTCAATACTGGGATACTAACCCAAGTGCCAGATGTGGGAACTGAACCCACAGCCTCTGATCTCCTGGCCTCAGAGGCAAGTGCTACCTACTGAGCCTTAACCAGTAATGTATGTTTATATCTATGTACTTATGCCACTACTACAAAAAGTGGTGTTTTGTATTCTAGTCTACCTCAGTGCCATCGGGGCCACTAAAGCAAGACACCTGAAGTGATTCACAGCAATCTTCATTTGGCAATTTGTTGTTTGACTTTTGGAGGTGTGTGTGGTGGGGTCTCTCTTTCCATAGTACTGTAACCATACATTGTCAGTCATGGCTAGGATGCTAATGACTTAAACCAAGCCTTTGATACCACCTAATTGCTAGCTGGACAGTGAGGATGGACTACGAATACATGTGTGAGTGCCCCAGTGTTTTTTTCTGTGTGTGATCTGTGTGTGTGTGTGTGTTTCATGTACATGTGCATGTGTGCATGCGTGCGATGTGTGTGTGTGTGTGTGTGTGTGTGTGTAGCATTAGTGGTGGGGATCTAGTGGCACTGGTGTTGGCGCAAAGGTCTGGGTAGAGTCATGTCTCCTCCAACCTTTTAGCTGTGGTTGCATGTGTGTGTGTGTGTGTGTGTGTGTGTGTGTGTGTATGTGTGTGTGTAGACACACAACCACAAGAGGACTTACAATTATGCTGAAAGTGTGCAACTTTATGGGTGGTGATATAATGTATTTTTTATTGAAAGTGTGGTCCACTGCTTGGACATTTGGTCGAGACTTTGTTGGGGGTCAAACAGTATTATACTGCAATCTATGACACGTCAGGAAAAAATGTTTATATAAAATCAGTATGCAGGGAATACCAATTAGATATTGTTGTGAGGTACTGTGTTAGAACATAAAATAATCCATGTGATCTAAATGTTCAAACCGGAGTTCTATTACAGATTACAGAGCCAAGTGGATGTGACAAAATGGCTCATTGTCAGGACCCTATGTTCAAGTGCATTCTTCATCACATTTGCAATACTGTGCACACTTCCTCCCTGCGTAATGCTTGAGACATCAGGTAACAAGTGAGCTAGCACTACTGCAGAGCTGCATCTTCACCATGGACTTTTTGTACAAAGATGAGAGCAGGAAAGATGCTGGCAGCAGGCAGTAAGCTGGCAACTACAGGACCATCAACCTGAATTTGGTGGAGATGAAAGTAATGGAGACACTGTTGAAGGAAAGGACTGTGGAATATTTTGAGATCCTGTGGCCTAGAGTATCTGTGGCTGCATGGATTTACTTGGGGTTGGGAGCCGATGTCAAAGTAATCTATTAGTTTTCTTTGGAGGTGATGAAGGATATTAATCAGACTGGAGTGGTGAATGTGGTTTACCTGGATTTCAGTAAGGCCTGTAATACCATTCCACATAGCAGAATAGTAAAGAAGTTGGGCAGTCTGGGAGTGTGTACTTAAATGATAAACTTGGCAGAGAATTTGTTGGGAAGTTGGCATCAATGGGTGGTTGGAAATGGCGTTTACCTGGTGTTGGGGGAGTGACCAGGGGTGTGCCACACAGATCAGTACTTTGGCCTGTACTCTTTCTTGACATCACTGGTGATAATAAAGAAGGGTAAGAAGGTAAGATATGCTTTTTTTATGGTTAAGACAAAGATCTACCACAGAGTAGACACAACTGAGGGAGGTGGAAAACTAATGGAACAATGAAGACAGAACTACTTAAGCTTCAGAAGTGGTCTAGTGTGTGTCATTAAATAAAGAATAATGGATGGGCAACTATGCACAACCAGTGTGTTCTGCCATAGATGAATTCTGATTCCCTCTAACCTTGAAAGTATAGCTTGAATTGTCTGTGAGAATAGAACCCGAGTTGGCAGAACACACTGGTTGTGCATAAAGTTGCTCATCCTGTATTTTATCTATTGTATATAGTACTGCATTAAATGTGCATGCGACAATTACATTTATTTCAAATGAAATTGAGGTGTACAGTCTCTCTAGGTTTCAAAATGATGCTGTAACACAAAGGGTTTAATCACATCCATGACCTTTGAACTGTGATACAACAGCATATTATAAAGCATGAATTCTATACAGAACAACAATCTGCTATACACTATAGATTCATTGTGAATAAATGAGAAATCAAGTACTTGGTGCATAGAAACCAAGGGGTGGAGTACATGAAGGGGGTACTGCAACAGTGAGCACAAAAGATAAAAGTGAACTGTGGACTGTCATTTCTGATGACTTAAAAGAAGCCAAGCAGTGTGACAAAGCACCAGTGGGATGTTGCTGCACATAGAGTATCACTAGCAAGAAGTATGAGGTGTTTATACCACTGTAGAATTAAGTAATTCATGAATCCTCAACTAGTGTAGTGTGTCAGTTCAGAGGCCACATCTCTGAAAAACATACATTGGTTACAGGTGGACTGAGAGGGCAACTAAAATGGTGCAGTGGCATGCAGTCACCACTAAACTTGCCCTGCATAATGGAATGCCTACAGGGGCATACAGTGGTATGGGCATCCCAAGTTTTACATACCTGGGGATGAACATCACCTCACTATAGAAGAACTTGGCTGAGGCGAACTGCACACCATCACAGCCTCCATCAGAGTGGAAACACAGAGACTGACTAAGCTACACCTATCCCTGAAATACAGGGTAGATGCCATACACATGTTTGTGCTGCCTAGATAGCATACCTCATGTGCAACCTACCAATCACTACTCCATGAAACACACTTCTGAAAATCAACAAGGTCATAGCAGGGTTCATCTGGGAAGGCAAAGCCTCAGAGTTGGGAAAACTAGATTACAGGCGTATTACTTTGGGGAAATGGTTCTCCACCTGGCTGCAGGGATACTTACTAGCATACAGGGCTGTACAAGCAACCAGATGGTTTCTCCTAAAACCCTCAGTACCCCTGTTGGATGAATCTGAAATGGACCTATTGGAATCCAAATGGCTGGGAACCTACTAAGCAAGGGGACACCCAAGGCCACCTTCCTCCTTTTATCTGAGAGATAAAAGATGCTTGGCACAGATGCAAACATCTCACTTAATGACCAGCACCCTTGTGGGTACCACCTGTACAGTAAAGTCCTTATGGGGCAACCCAGATGTGCTAGCGGGAAAAACATCAACTGGCACTCTTGGTAGTAGGCGGGCATCTGTACACAGCAGATTTATGCACTGGACTCTGAAATCATGATGCCCTTCCTGTAAATGCAGGTATAGTATCTACTACCCAAATGGACTTTGGAGATGTCTCTAGATCCAGGATGAAACCAAGACCCCCAGAACCACAGCACCCATGGAAGATGGGTGGAAAACTGACCACCACACATAAACAAGGCAAAGTAAAAAGTACTGCAGGCAAGATCTTATGGTTCTTAGGGACTTCCTACCCAGTAGTATAAGGCGCAATGGGAGCAGGACCTACAAATAAACATAACAGACACCAAAGGGTCACAGTATCTCAAGGATGCCCATCTGGTCTACAGGGACTTTAGGAGCCAGCTTATACACCTTAAGGTGCAGCTGAGATGGTACCGTACCGCGGCCATACTCAAAAAGATGGGACTCATCCCCCATTCCGCATGCTGGAGGTGCCAGGTCCCACAGGCCAACCTGCTGCACATACTATGGCAGTTCCCCATACTGGTGCCCTTCTGGAAAGGAGTAATTCAGGACTGTGCCAAGATCCTGCAATCACAAGTCCCTGCTACCCCAACCCTTGCCTCTTGGGCAATACCTTGAAGGTGTCAAACTGTTCCATCCAATCCAAAAAATGGCTCCGCGTGGTACTACTCAAAGCCAAAAGGGTTATCCTAATGAGGTGGCACCAGAATCTACCTCACTCACTTCTTCCATGGCATAGGGCAGTAGCTAATTTAGCAATTTTCAAACAGTTGATTACACCACAGCCAACCACATACAGGTTTACTACAAGAAATGAAGACTTTATCTCAGATCTCACCTATCTCTACCCCCACCCCACCACCTGGCAAACCACCTTCTGACCCAGTTGACACTGTTATCCACTTTAAGCTTCCACCCTGAACTGATGCACTTCAGTCCTTATAGGCTGAAAGGTCCTAGAAAGGGTCACTCTTAATACAGGTTCACCCCGATGAATCAGCAATGGCTGGTAATATTCATGATTTTGCTCAATTCCCTTCTATAGAGGTTCAACAAGATGAGTCCATGCCACTTCCAGGATGATGTATGCCTAGGCTGCATACTCCTTTATCAGCTCAGGGCTAGAGGGTATGGATCATCATGCCATAGTTGACATTCTTACTTATTATAATTTAATACAGGAGAGAATAATTATCCCAATGTAGAGTTCTAGTAGTGTTAAATTCCTTCAGTGCATGCCTGTATTTGCAAACAGTTTATCCTATAAGCAAAAGTTAAGTATACAACTGTTATCTAATGCATTTGATGCAAAGTAATCTCTATCATGTATGTTCCATTGTTCAAAAATCACAATAAAATCTTCTATGTTAAAAAAATGGTGCAGTGACTGTAACATATAGAATAATGGATAAGAAGTGTGTGTTACGAGAATTAATGGTAGCCCGAGGTGTGGGATGCTACAGAAACCCCAAGGGTGAAGCCTGAGGGTTTATTAAAGCATCATACACCAAGGCAACCATTACATTCTAAGTGGACACTTCCCATCTTTATTTTCTATGATTGCTGGTCAGCAATTTTGTTTTGCCAAAGTGCATTTGGTATTGCTGTGTCTCACTCATGTGTCAGTCTCACACACACACACACACACACACACACACACACACACACACACACTCTCTCTCTCTATCATTGTCTCCTTTGTTTTTTTGCTTTTTTTGTAAAGCTTTTTATTTAACCTGGCATTTACTTTTTCACTTGCAGACTTGTAGACTTGGACATTTGGATCACAATAACGATCAGGCTTACCTCAGGCACCTCGGCCTTGGAGTCGTTCCTGGTTCCAACTGGTAGTTGTTGTCTGCTGCTGGTTCTGAATGGCAGGATCAGCCAGATAGATTTTTTTTGTAGATGTTGAGCTCATTGAAAAAAGAAAAAATTATGATGACTCTCATTCTGGTGGCTCCTCGATATGTGGGATAAGGAGCCATCATGTTTCTGAAACTGTTTACTCCGCCCAGTAGTACAGCAACAGCCAATCAGGGATCAGCTGTTTTTGAGTGACTCAGCAGCATGCTCACCATTATAACCCATGGGTTATAATGGCATATTATAACTCAGTCAGCCTATGTAAAAATTGCTGACCAGTTTTCATAAAATAATTATGACCAGAGACTAAAGTATCTCATTATATATACTCTGGAGGTAACTAGAGATATGGTATGATATGACAAATATCTCACAGATATAAATAAGGTTCAAGAGGAAGCATACTCAGACGAAAAGGTGTCCAAGAACAAGGGATCATGATATGAAGCTGGGGGAGGGAAGAACTAGGCAAAATGTGTGAAAGTCCTTCTTCTCTAGAGCAGTGAATTCATTGAACATCCTCAAAGCAGAGGTGGTATGGTCTGAAATGACACCAGCATTCAAGAATGTATAATATATGCAAAATGGAACATTGATGCAGTGGAAGTGGTGATAAAGCCAGCAAATATGTAGGGTCTGTTGCATTACATTAGGTAGGGAAAACAGGCTGCTAGGTAGGGAACGATATGCTTTTCTGCCAAGAACTGATATACAGTGTATAGTAGAGCATTGTTCTGCATAGAATTCCACCCCTGTCAAAATGTTGTTGTACTACACTTCAAAGATCATGGAATGTGACTGTACCCTTCTGTGGTTCTGGAACCTCTAGAGACTGCACATGACAATTTAATTCTGAAAACCAAAGAACTGCTGTGTGCACATTTCACATAAATGTATCACGACCCTATGTTACAGAACATTGATACCTTACCTGTATTTATGTACTTATATATCTTGTATATTGCCCACCTTGTTTGCTGTATCTTGCACTGTGTGCTTGTATTGTTATTTGTCCACTCTGTATGTTCCCTGACTGCACTGGATTCTGTACTTGCTTATGTATGATTCACTGCTGTTGGTCACTGTATTTTACCATTGATTGTGCTAGTCTCTGGCCCAGACCATGTCTGAAAAAGGTCTTTGGACCAGTGCACCAACCTAGTAAACAAACAATAAATAAATAATACTATACACTACAAAAATTCAGGATGAACAACTTTGTTCACAACTACTGTATTATGCCACCTCGTGATTCTGATTGCCATGGATCTCTTGAGTCAGTGCAGATGTACAAACTCCAGTTGCCATCTTGGACATGGCACAATTTTTTGCCTTGAGCTCCATCTTCATGCAGAACTTCATCACAGGAACTTGGTTAGTAACTGGCTGGGGGATAGAAAGCAGAGAGTGGTGGTTAACGATATCCAGTCTGAGGAGAGGAAGTGATCAGTGAGGTTCCTTAGTGATCAGTTCTGGGACTGGTCCTTTTCAATGTCTCCATTAGTGACATTACAGAAGGGCTGGAAGGAAAGATTTGACACTTGCCAGATGACACCAAGATCTGCAACAGAGCAAACACTTCAGAAGGGTGGAGAAAATTAGAAGGTACCTAGAAGAGCTGGAAAATGGTCCAAAGTGTGGCAACTGAGATTCAATGTGAAGAAGTGCAAGGTCATGCACCTGGGGTGCAGAAACCTCGCAGAGAGCTACTGGATGGGGAGGAGGACTGCTGGCAGTCACTAGGAAAAAGGAGACTTGGGATTATCATCTTGGATGACCTAACAGTGGCCAAACAATGTATAAAGGCAATAGGGAGAGTCAGAGGCATGAGGTGCACTGAAGGGTATTACAAGCACAAGAAGAAAGGTGGTGAAACCACTGTACAAAACACTGATGAGGCCTCATCTGGAATACTGTTTGCAGTTCTGGAGCCGCATCTTCGTAAAGATGTAGACAGGGTGGATGCAATTCAGAGAAGGGCAACTATGATGGTACAGGGCTTACACCACCAGATATATGAGAAGAGACTGAGTGACCTCAAAATGTATTCGCTGGAGGTGTAAAGACACAGTGGAGATATGATAGAAACTTTCAAGTATCTTAAAGGCATAAATAAGGTGCAAGTGGGTGACATCTTTCAGAACAAGTACAAGCGCAAGGGTGGCACAATATGAGATTGGGGGGGCAAAATAAGGGGGAACATGAGGAAGTTGTTCTTCACTGAAAGGGTGTTGGATACATGAAATGGCCTGCCCCAAGAGGTGGTGAGAGCAAGCATAGTAGAGGGATCCAAGCATACTTGGGATAGACATTAAGAAACCCTAGAGGTGGGAAGGAGAGGCTAAGATGATGCCCAAACAGGGTCACCAGCCACTGTTACAGGTAAGGAAAAAGGGCAGACTAGAGGGGGCTATTGGTCCTTTTTTACCATCAATATTATATGTTTCTAACTTTCCCCCATGAGCCCTTTGCTCTCCGCAAGCAGTGTGAATGGCTTTATGCTGCCATGTTGGCTCTAACCAGAGTTTGTTTTCCTGGCTTCAGTGCGGCTGTGTGTACAGGGTAAGGGGCAGATGGTTGGCAAAATAAGTCTTTGACTTGTAATGTCCAGGGGAGAGAGAGAGAGAGACTGCAGGGGGGACCCACGATAAATGTAACAGTCCCAGAAATTCCAAATACAATTTATTTTCCTGGCTTCAATGTGGCTGTGTGTACAGGGCAAAGGCAGCAGGGTGGCAAAATAAATCTTTGACTTGTGCCATCTATTTGCATCTGTCTGTCTGTCTGTCTCTTTCCATCTATCCCAGCACACTCATGTCTCTGGACCCTAGCAGGATATGCCACCATTATAGGCCAGCCATGAAGGGGCTAATAGTGCCTGATTGCTTTTTATTTAGCAGTTTTACTTTAATTGTTTTATACAAATAATCTATTAAATTATTTCCTTTGGGCATCTGTGTCAAATGTGAGTGACTTTGACTACTTTTATGCATTTTTGAAATATTGGGACTTGGGGTTATAGTTACAAATCAGTTAACAAATGGGGATCAGTGTAGAAAAGTGGCACAAAGGGGCAATTACATATTGACAGCAATAAAAGATTGTTTGTTACCAGGAATGAAAATTGTATCATTCCATTATACAATACATATATTTGTCCTTATACTGATTATGCTGTATCCTTTTGGGCTCCATATCTATATAAGGATAGAAGCATCATTGAAAGTATGCAAAGAAGGGCCACCAAATTGGTCCCTAGGGTCAAAAAACTTCATATAGGAAAAGGCTACAAAAATTGAATGTGTATGACCTGCAGACTAGAAGAGACAGAGGGATCTGCTCCTGTTATTTAAAATATTAAAAGATACCACCCTTATTAAGGATTAAAATATCATAATGGCAGATAAACCAATAAATCTAACATGCCACAACAGACAAATAAGGATACCAAGAGTTTTAGTAACAAACATAAACATTACTTTACAGTAAGGGCCCCAATGCTTTGGAACTCACTTTCTCAACATATGGTAGACTTACAAAACTTTAATGAGTTCAAGAACAATTTGGACAAGCTATTACTGGGCATAGAGTAACATATGCCCCACTGGTGTGGAGAAGATGGTCATGATGGGCTATATGTCTTCTTCCATCTTTAAAATAATGAGTAATATCGAGTAAATCAGAACTAATCAGAACTAAACAGAATAAATCAGAACTTCACCGTGTTCCGGTTCTTATTTAATAAGGGTCAGAACTTCATTGAGTTCTCCCAGCCCTACTTTTAATTCCTTTAAGGAATATGATGGTTCCCATCATATCATACATCTCCTCTGGCCCCTAGGAGTACATGTTCAGTGCCTTAAGGTGCTCCTCATAGGACTTGCCCTTTTGGACCTGAAACATTTTTCTAACCCTGCTCTGCACTGTCTCCAGCCTATCCCTATCCTCCCAAGGGAAGACTCCAGGAGTGGGTGCAGTACTCTAGGTGTGATCACACTAAGGATCTATATAGGAGTATTACCTCTTCCTTCTACTATCAGTACCCTCTGGATAGAGCCCAGCATCCTACTCGCTTTGCTATCGCCTTTTACACTGACTCAGTTGTTTGAGAGAGTCACTGATGATAACTCCAAGGTCCCATTCCTCAGCCATAGTGCTAAGTCTCACCCCACCCCTCCAGTACCCTCTCCTGGGGTTCTTATTACCTAGGTGCATCACTTTGCTCTTTTTGACATTGATATTCAGCTGCCAAATCTTAGACCACCACTCTGACTTTTGTAAGTCACTCTACGTTTCCGTGATTCCCTTATCACTATCCACTAGCCCACAGAGCTTAGTGTAATCTGAGAAGAGACACAACCTGCCCCAAATTCCCTTGCCAATCTCACTGATGAACATATTAAAGAAGACCACACCCAGGACAGAACACTGTGGTACCCCGCTCATGACATCCCTCTCTTCTGATTTGACCATGTTGACCAAAACCCTTGAATCCATGTCAATTGAGAGCACAGAATTCAGTGCAAGTCAATTCAGCTGAGTTGTTTCAGCCCTGTGTTAATTCAGCTCCTGTATTTCAGCTCATATGTCAATTCAGCTCCATTTTGTTCAGCAGCATCATGTTCATCTTGAAACAGTGCACAGCTCTTAACACACTTATTTCCATGTGCTGCATAAATCTGGAGCAATTCAAACTTGCTTGCTTCTGGCTGTCAGTAAGCCCCTTTTACATTTAGCAGCAGACAGGTGATTAAAAGAACCAATTCAAACTTGCTTGCTTATGGGTGTCAGTATGCCAGTTTTACATTTAGCAGCAGAATAGTAATGTGTTTAGCAGCTGACAGTGATGACAGTGCTGACACCGACACAAACAATTAAATAAATACATAATTTAACAGCTGTGCATGGTTTGTGATGCACACTTCGCTAACATCAGTGATGGCAGCAAATACTATTATCTATTTTCTATGAGAGCAGCAGTGTTATTTCTTCTTTGTTTAGAACACCCCTCTCCCCCCTTCTATTCTGATATCTCCATTCCCCACCCCTTTTTCCTTTAGCATATTTGTACTTTAATTTATCAAGAGAAGCCTCCAGTAAGAATGCTGATCTTAAGAAACTTGAACAGTGGTTCAATGACTGGCAACTAGATTTAATGCTAAAAATGCAAAGTATTGCACCTGGTGAAACAGAACCCAATAACTCAATAATTCCTAGATGGGCATCAACTTGAAGAGACCAGGACTGAATGGCACTCAGGTGTAATCATATTGGACCACCTTAAAGCAGGGAATCAATGTGAAAAAGTGGCATGAAAAGCAAGCAGCATCCTCAGATGCATAGGCAGGGGATAACTAGAAGGAAACAAGAAGTGATCATTCCACTTCATAGATCCCTGGTGAGGCCACACCTGGAGTACTGCATCCAATTCTGGAGGCCCCACCTGAAAAACGACATAGAGCGCTTGGAATCAATTCAGAGAAGTGCCACAAAGATGGTGCTAGGCCTCCATCACAAGCTATATGAGTCTGGACTCCAAGACCTAAAATTGTACTCACTGAAACAGAGAAGGGACAGAGGGGATATGATAGAAACATTCAAATTCATCAAGGGTATAAACACTGTTCAGGTAGACAAACTCTTCCGTGCAAACGGAGAGGTGTGTTCAAGAGGGCACAACCTACACCTGAGAGGAGGAAGACTCAGGAGGAAATATCAGGAAATACTTTTTATGGAAGCGTAATAGACACATGGAACAGCCTGCACCCAGAGTGGTTGCAGCAAAGATGGTGAATGCATTTAAACATGCATGGGACCAGCACTATGGTATAAAGAAAAACAGCAAACTATAGGGAGGGGTTGGGTTTATGGCAGACTAGACTGGTCACTCGGTCCCCATCTGCCATCAAATTCTTATGTTCTTATGTTCAATTTTAATCTTGTGTATATATTTATATTGACTTTTATGTACAGAATGAATATACGTGTGCTTTATTTATTAATCATTGGTCATAGCCATCAATTATAATTCAAATAATTTTTAACCAGTCAGGTTATGATCCATTATTGACGTCACAACATCACATGGATCTGTATTAAGTATTTAAACATTCATTTGTCTGTCATTTCCCAGCCTTTGATAAAGGAATTTGAGGTACAAAAGCGTGCGTGGCAACTAAGGTTTAATATAAAGAAATGCAAATTGTGCACGTGGGAGCAGGGACCCTGGAGTAAGCCACAGGTTGGGGAGAGCTGTTGGCAGTTACTAAGGAAGAGAGGGACTTGGGGATCATAATCACAGATGACCTGAAGGCCACAAGGCAGATGGCCAAGGTGGTGGGGAAGGCCACTGGGTTGTTGGGGTGTATTGGAAGGGGAATCACAAGCTGAAGGAGGGAGGTAATAGTTCCTCTGTACAGAACACTGATGAGGCCTCACCTTGAGTACTGTGTCCAGTTCTGGAGGCCACACCTTTGTAAGGACATTGACAAAATAAAGACAGTGCAGAGGAGGGTGACCAACATGGTGAAGGGTCTACATCACAAGCCTTATGAGGAAAGAGTCAGAGATCTCAATTTGTACACGCTGGAGCAAAGGAGGGAGAGGTGACATGATAAAATGTTCAAATACCTCAAGGGCATGAACAAGGTGGAAGGGGGCAACATAATCCAGTTTAAAAGTAGTGCCAGAACAAGAGGGCATGATATGAGACTAATGGGTGGCTGCATAAGGGGTAATGTCAGGAAGTTCTTTTTTTATGGAGAGGGTGGTAGATGCATGGAATAGCCTGCCCCAGGAAGTGATGGCCACCCATACGGTGGCAGGCTTCAAACATGCATGGGACAGGAATAAAGAAATATTAGAGGCAGGCAGAAGCCAGTGACTAGATAGGGTCTCTGGCCACTTTGTCAGGTAGCATAAATGGGCAGACTGGATGGGCCTGGCGGCCCTTATCTGCCGACAATATTTATGTATCTATGTAACGCGACAGGCAGGTCTGGTGTGGCTTATGTTAAATAAAATGATTTTGTAACTACAGTATACTGGAGCGCATCTTAAATATACAAGGTAGTGAGTGCTGGAATTTTTCCATTGTGTGGATTTGGATTTTACAGAGCACCCCAGGCCTGATGCACACTTTTTGTGTGTATTTCTATACTTGTAGAAGGCCTTTTCTTGGCCTCACTACTTTTCTGACTCTTGCTAAGAAACAACAGTCTCTTGAACCTGTTCTTTTGGTTAGTGTTCTCATGCATTACTCAGATGCATAGAGCATGGTTCCTTTAATTGCCCCTATCTCTCTCCCACCCCATGCTGTCCACCCCAACTAACTTTTCCCAGACCAGCTCCCTCAGTCTGTTGAAGTCAGCCATTCTAAAATCAAGTATTTCAGCTCTCTCTTGGGATTTTCCAGATCCAAGGGTGAGTTTGAACCAGATGGCATTATGGTCACTGTTCCCCAGTGTCTCTCCTATTGTCACGGCTCCTATCACCTCCAGGTTGGTGAGCACCAGAATCAGAAGCGAAGTCTGCCTGGTGGGTTCCTTAACTAACTGTACCAGTTGACAGTCCTGGAAGGTGTCCAGCGAGGCCTGACTTCTAGCACTCCTGGCCACTGGAACATCCCAATCGAAGTCTGGCAAATTCAGATCATCCACCACCACCACTACTTCCCCCTTTTCCACCCCTCTTTCAGGTTCTTCCCTGAGCTCTCTGTGCCTCTCTTCCCCTTGCCCTGGCAGTCAATAGATCACCCCAACTGCAGTTTCTTGCCTGAGGCTGCCATGAGTTGCACCCACAGTGACTCTGTCTCCCCATTACTACCCCGATGCACCCATCGTCTGCCACCTCAATGCCATCCTTGACAAAAAGGGGTACTCCTCCCCTATACCTGTTTCTCTATCCCTCCTGAACATTATGTACCCAGGGACCATCAGGTCCCAGTCACTGTTTTCTGAAACCCAAATGTCTGTGATCAATCAATCAATCAATCACTCAAATCTTTATTTATATAGTACCTTTCAAAAACTAAGGTGCTCCACAGTTTTTAGTCTAAAATAATAAATATATCAATAAATTTAATTTTGTCTGGGAAGGCTAGATTGAACAAATATGTTTTTAGGTCAATTTTGAATCTATCGACAGTCAGGCATTCTCTTAACCGACGAGGTAGAGAGTTTCACAGGGTAGTTGCCACAAGAAAAAGCACAGGCACCAGATGTTTTTAAATGAACCCTGGTATTCTCTAGCAATCCCTCATCAGCAGATCAGAGAGGACAGAGGGGGGCAGCAGGGAGATAGAAGATCTTGTGATGGCCACAAGGTCCACCTCAGTGTTTGTCATCACTGTCTAGAGCTTGCTGATTTTGTTATGCGGGTTCCTGCCGTTAAGGCATACCCCCATCCTTCTACCTCTGATCCTACTCTGCTAATACCTTTGTGCTTTCTTTGTCCTCTCATCCTCTTGTTTTTCTGGTGTTTGCACCTTTGCATTCTCCCTCTTTAATGTCCCCTCACCTAGTCCAGTTAGGGCCACAACTCTTTTTGTACCCACTGTGCTGCTACAAGCACCCAGATGTGAGAATGTACTAGCTAGGATCCCTTTGCTCACACTTGCCACCATGGATCCTCTAGTCCCAGTCTCCCCTGCAGTCAGTCTAAACATCTGATATAGACATTGAACTTCTGCCCCAGTGCACAGGCCCCCCTCTCTTGTCAACTGAAGTCCATCACCCGTGAAGAGTCTCCTGTTTCAGAAGTCTCCCTATTCCCAACAAAGTGGTACCCCTTCTCCTGACACCATCCCTTGGTTAGTTGATTCTGGGTGACTTCTGTGCCTGGATTGATGAAAAACTCTCACATTCTGGTTATGACTTCCTCCAGATGAAAACTTTGCTGGGCCTACGTTAAGCTCTCTTGCTTCTTCGCCACTTCTAGCCACGGGCACGCCTTCAAATTAATGTTTCACTGGGGCTTGGAGGGGTCACTGACCTCAAGATTGATCTGGTCATTTGGTCCAATCATTGCATGGTAAAGTTCTCATTCGGGGCCCCTTGTTAGTCCTCTCTTGTTGAGATGGTCCACTACTGTGTTTTGAAGGGGCTGTCCCAGAGGGACTGATGGCAGTAATGGACCTTTCTGGTGTGAGTGTTGCTTGTGCAACAGGTGCATGTGAGGTGGTGGTAGCCTTTAACAGCACAATCTCCAAGGTGCTCGAATCGGTTGCACCGGTCCTTACATGATCCAGGTCTTCTTGCTTCAGTCCCCTGTGGTTTGATGGGGCTATCAAGGAGATGAAGATCAGGGGTCGGGGGCTGGAGCATCGTTGGCGGAGGTCTTGGTCCGAGAAGGACAGACTGTCTTTGAGAATTCACTACAGTGAATTTTAAAGCGCAATTAACCATATAAAGGCAGTGTTCCTGTCCGGGGAGATAGCTGCAGTGAGTAACAGAATGGCTGTGCTTTCTTGAACTGTAGATAGGCTACTCCATCCTGCCTGTCTGCAGCCAAAAGAGCAGTTTCAGTCACTCAGTGCTAGGGACTTTTGGTTCTTCTCTGACAGGGTATCCTCCATTAGGGCCAGGATCTCTCCAACAGGACAGATGCAGTCCTGGGTGGCAAGCCACACATTTTCAGAGGCACTCCTATTGTCTGGGGTGAGTTTAGGTTGGTGGGGGTAGCAGAGGTTTGTGAGGTGATTTAAAAACTGTGGCCCCCATACTGTGAACTGGACCCAGTTCCAAATCATCTGTTAATGGGATGTGCTGAGTCCGTTGGTCCAGTGTTCAATGAGATCATCCGGTGTTCACTTTCAGAGGAACTTTTCCCAGTGCCCTGAAGAGGCGCTGGTGAAGCCCATGCTAAAGAAACTACCTCTCAACCCTGATGTCTTGGCAAATTATAGATCAATCTCTAAGCTCCTATTTTTGGGTAAGGTTATCAAGAAAGCAGTATTTGACTCTGCAGCTCGATGTACACCTTGCAGCCTATGTCATCTACAGTATGAGCTATTCAAGTCTGGGTTTAGGTTCAGGCATAGCACCAAAACAGCATTAGTCAGGGTGCAGAATGATCTCTTTGGGGTGAGAGATGGGGGAACTGGTCAATACTCGTTCTTGATCTCTCTTCAGCCTTTGACACTGCATTACGTAGTGTTGCTGAATCACCTAAGGGAGCTTTGTGGACTCACCGGTACAGTCATCAACTGGTTTGAGTCTTTTCTCACAGGCAGGATGCAGAAGGTAGTAATGGAGAATTTCTCCTCCTGCCCAAAGCCCCTGACTTGTGGAGTTCCCCAGGGCTCGATCCTGTCACCTATGTTGTTCACAGTGTACATGCTTCCCCTGGGTGAGATCATTAGACAGTACAGTTTGGGTTTTCATTGTTATACAGATGACACCAAACTGTATATTTGATTTGCTCCCAGCATGAGTGACACTGTGGTGGTGCTTAATGAATGTCTGCCCAAGATCCAGGACTGGATGTCCTCTAGCAGGCTGAGACTCAACCCCGATAAGACAGAGGTGATAGTGGTTGAGCCTGGTCACTGACGTGATGTGGGTGATGCCAGGGTGGAAACTGAGTTATTCCTTGGCCCTACTCCTTTGGCAGCATCCACTAATGTGAAGAACCCGGGTGTCATCCTTGATGATGGATTGACACTTGAGGCTCAGGTGTCATCTGTCATTCAGAGTGGTTTTTACCACCTTAAGAATGTCACCCGGATCAAAGCCTTAATTTTGCCTGGTGACCTGCCCTCACTGGTTCATGTTTTTGTAATGTCTAGACTCAACTACTGCAACTCTCTACCTCGGTGTCAGTGGAGGATTCTCCATCACCTGCAGCTGGTGCAGAATGCAGCAGCCAGGTTGCTAATGGCCTTCTGGGGTCTTGTCATTTGACCCTAGTCCTGCACCACCTGCACTGGCAGCCAGTGAGATGGAGAATCACCTTCAAGGTGGGCTTGCTCACCTATAAGGCCAATTACGGATCAGACCCTGGCTATCTGAGCGACCTCCTGACTCCTGTCCACCCTGTGCGCTCAATCCACTCCTCCACTGAAGGTCTCCTAGTAGTTTCCATGGCCCAGTTTAAGACCTCTGGAGAGTGTTCATTTGAGGTGGCAGGCCTGGCCCTGTGAAACTCGCTTCCAAGATCTTTGAGGAAGGCCCCGTCGGTGGAGGTGTTTAAGTGGGGTCTGAAGGTGCATCTTTTCAGAGAAGCATTTGAGAACTGTCTATGAGTCTCAGGAATTAGCAAACTGCTGAACTGTTTATTTTATTGAGGATTGTATTTTAGTATTGTTGCTCATGATTGCTGTCATTAACATATGTTTTCTATTGTTTTGTTATTTATTTTACTTCTGCCTGCCTATACAGCACCCAGAGCCTCTATGGTTGGGCGCTTGATAAATAAAGATTTACCTACTTACTAATATGTTATAGTACAGCTCACAGAGCCCTTAGATCTACACCCGGAGATGGGGGAAAACCACGGCCACTGATTTTCAAGCTTTTGAATTTTCTAGATAAGCAGCATATATTGACACTGGTGTGGAGCTTGTAGAAAGTCCTCTAGGAGATTTGCCTTTTCAAATTTGGCAGAAAAGAGCTGTGTATTGTCCCAACACAGCAAAACTGCCAGCAGCTAACATTCAGTTTCGGCTATTATACCCTGCAAATTACAAATTCTCCATGATGGCACCCAGAAGATATTCAATACCATGGAGCTAGCCCAACTAGAACTTCCACTTCTTTTTCCTGATCTTTTTAAGAAATCTGATTTTCTGTGATGTACATTTTTGCCAGTTTGTAGTTTAATGAGACCTGTGAACATTTTTGGTGGACTAACTTATGTTGTTGTTTTTGGAGCAGTATTCTTCTATTAATTACCCAGTGTTCAATTCTTTGTTGTTACCCCACCACACATAAAGTTTGTTCTTTATCAATATCTATTCCTTTTATCTTGTAATGGCTCCTTGCATTAACATGGAGCATTTCTATTAACCAGTCATTGGTATAACTTAGCACAGAGACTTTTGAACACCTTTGGTGGACTACTTCATGTTGTTTTGCTGCCATCTAGTGTTCAGTAACATTTGAGCAGCATTTAATGTCTGATTCTAAACAGTTTTGCTATGGTATATATTATATTCTGCTTTGTCTTTATCTGTTCTCTACTTCTTAGTGTTTCTCTGTTTTGATGGGTGGGCTCCTCTTGTACATTGTGTCTGTTGGGGTACTATGAGGGGTTCATATAGCTATAATATGTTAATCTGTTCTTATAATGATAATAATAATAACTTTATTTATAAAGCGTCTTTCAAAAACACAGGCGCTGTACATAAAATCATAAATAAAACAAGCAGCAGTTTTAATAAAATCCAGATTAAAATATCATAATCCATAAAATCAAATGACAAGATAACTTATAAGGATCAATTTGCAGGAATTCTTGCGAGAATAAAGTTCTTAGTGCTGTCTTAAAACTTTCAACGGTCTGGCACTCTCTCACCCGACAAGGTAGAAATTCCTTGGAGTAGGGGCTGATTAAGAAAAGACAGAGCCCAGATGTCCTCAAGCGTACCCTGGGAATCTCTAGCAATCCCTCGTCGGTGGATCGGAGACAATGTGGGGGCGGTAGGGATGAAGGAGATCATTCAGGTAGTGGGGTCCCTGGTTGTGTAGGGCTTTATAGATCAGCAATCTGCCACTGTACAGGCAGCCAGTGCAGTCTGCGGAGGACAGGTGTGATGTGACTGATCCTAGAGGCACCAGTCACAAGCCTGGCCTCCGCATTCTGCACCCTGGTTCGGAGCTCTTTTTATGGATAATTTGTTGTGCTACTATGCAGTGTTCAGTAGCACTAGTGCAGTGTTTAAAGTCTGATTCTAAACATTTTTTGCTGCTATTTATATAGTATTATTCTTGGTCTTTATCTTTTCTCTAGTTTTTAGTGTTTCTCTGTTTGTCGGGTGTGCTCCTCTTTTGTATTGTGATTGTTGAGGTAACATGGGGCAGGGGGTTATATAGTTATAAGATGTTACTCTGCTCTTTTAATGGGATATTATGTTACCATTTTTCTTGTTGAGGAGGCTGGAGCTCACTATTTATGAGACTTTTGGTTGGGATTGAGTGGACCTACCTGCCGTGGATTCATGCTCCTAGGGACTGGGACTGTTTTCTACTTTGTTGTTTGTAAGAGCTTACTGTTACATTTTGCTTTTCCTTGAAGTTGTTTTTGTGGATTTTATGCCATTTATCTTTGTAGATGGAGTACACATTAAGGTGGGTGGTGGGTACTGCTACCTCAACTCTGATCATTTATATACAGTGTCTTTTATTGCATGTAGTTCATCTTCTTGTGAAATAATTAGGGAGCCACTAGGTATTTTCTACCTGGGATGTAAAAGGTGCTCAGAATGTTAAGAAGCACTATGCTGCTGCTGGCCCAGTGGCACAGAGAGCTGAGATATCTCTGCCTTATCTCACACCATGCTGGCAAGCCAGATTCAGGAACAACTTCGGGTCGTATGGGAGCCATCATGGTGGGGAGATGAGAGCTGGACTGAGCTGCCTATCAGTGGCTCACCTCTCCCAGGGAAGGGTATCACCCTCCCGCAGTCCTGCCATCATCAGGTTGAGGTCCAGTGGTGGCATAGGTGGGTGATGGGTGATGGGCGACCAGTAGGGTGGGATATTCTGCAGTGTGTGGCATGTGTGTGCCTCCACAAGTGCATGCTTGCACCAAGGCTGTGAGTGCGGGGGGCAAAAACAGGGAACAAAAAAATGGATAAAAAGATGATTAAAAAAAGAAGCAGTATGATGTATTAAAACACCTGAAGCAGATGGGTACTGACCTTGCTTACATATAGGAAACTCATTTAACAAGAGATCAGCTTTCCTTTTTTGGTGAGATTAGGCTGGTTATGTCTACAGCATAGGTAATAGTACTAAAAAGATGGGTGTCTGTATCTTGATCACAAGACAACTTCCATTTCAATTTATTTCAGAAAGGTGTGATTCTGAGGGGCGTTATATACATGGGAGGCTTGGATTGCATGAAGTCCTATTGGGCTCTGTGAACGGTCCTACTCTTGACAACCCCGATTTTTCACCCAATTAGCCACCTTGTTGGCTTCCTACTCATATTACTATCATTGCTCAGGGTGATTAGAGTATCATATTCCAAACTGACTTAGATAGGCCGTACCAGCCTAGAAAATGCCTCTCACCTGAGCAATGTGGCCTACGGGAATTTATGGATCTCCTGGGCCTTACTGATTCGTGGCGTATGTTACACCCAACTGAATGTAGTTAAACATTATATTCTGCCCAGCATAATTCTTTTTCTAAGTTGGATTTCTTTCTTTTTTTTAAACTTTATTTTTAGTTCAGAGAGATAACATTTTAATACATAAGGAAGAAAAATATCAAACCAAAAGAAATCTTCTCGAAATAATTTACATTATTCCAAATCCATAAAGTTATAATATTTCACGGGGGTTAAAAGTTTCTCATTTGCACAATCATATAGGGAAGCTTCTTAGGTTATTATGTTAATTATAGCATTTCTTTCTTATAAACCAAGAAAATGAAATGTTTCCAGTGTAGTGGGTTAAGAAATTCAGGAAATAGTTATTTCTGATCATGCCACAGTTTGTCTTGCACTTTCCATTTGGGGTGGCTCTGATAAGGATTTTGTATGACTTTTTTAAATACATCTGTTGCAGGATGAAGCAGTTGTGGATACCTAATGACAACTTATCTGGTCCAGTTTTGATTCTAATGTAAACTCAGTAGCTCATCCAGATATGTTGTTGGGTGTAGCTAAAACTGCAACTGATGGTGAAGGCATCCACATCCACCTTTCCACTAAAAAGGCTAAAGAATGTCAGGTGCAACATTTATTTATTTATTTAAAGTGTGATAACCGGGAAAGGCACACAAAGCAGAAGCTCGTTTCCAGGTGTGACCCGGGGACAGGTGGTGCAAATACAAACAAGGGGAGAACAAACAATCAAATCCAATGCAATACAGAGTAACATATATAACTTAATATTTACAGTATAACATATCTGACTTGATATTTACAGTATAATACAGGAATAAGATTCTGTAAAACAGTGCAATACATAGGGTAGGTAAGTACATGGTATAGTAACACAATGCACAGTAATGAGCAGGAGCTACTGAGGGAAGGGAGGACATGTAGTTACATGCAGCAAGCAAAACATACTAGTAGCAACTGAATGTGGGAAGAGGGGGGGGGAAGAAGAAGAGGAGGGGAGGAAAGGAGGACAGGACTGACCTTTTTTCTTCAAATTAGAACTTTAGAAATGTCCCTTTCTCCCTCCACACTGTAACCAGCTTGGCTATTAACTCCCTTTGCTCCAAATAAAAACTGGGCTGGCTATTTTTCAAACAAATGCCCACTATTTGGTGCAGGGGTAGCTGGTGGGCAAATTATTAGCTCTTCGACTAAGGCAGCTGGAATCTACCGGATGGTGCATGAGCTTAAGTTGGATGGTTCTCAAGACCTTATTACTAAGTCAGGAGATATCATAGTTGCCTTTGGGACTTATTTTGAAGCTTGTACTCACTGCTCTGGCTGACCGTGATTTTCATAATTTGATTTAACAATATTTTTACAAGATGTACCCTTGCCGCAACTTTCCCATGAACTGAGTACTTCTCAAGCAGGTCCTATTACAGAGGTAGAAGTACGCTGGGCAATTTCTTCTTTTCATACTGACAGAGTTCCTGGCCCTGCTTGCTCCCTCTAACTTCTGTAAAGCCTTTTCATCTGAACTTACTCCAATTATAGTTGATGGTTTCAAGTTTCTACACTGTCACAATGTCACTGATTTATCTCTCTCTCTGGAGCTTGTATTACTCTTCTTCTTAAATCCGGAAGGAAGAATTTCTTCCCCTAGCTGTTGTCTCTTCTCACTTATAAATACTGATTTTAAAATATTGGCAAAGATTTTAGCCCATATACTGGAAGGTGCCTGGGCTAGCTTAATAGATCCAGAACAAGTTGATTTTATGAAGGGCTGTTATTCTAGCAATCATACTCACAAACTATTTAATTTAATCTCGGCCTCCAGGGAGACCTGGACCCCTGTGGCTTTGGTCTCCCTGGACACCAAGAAAGCTTTTGATCAGGTCTCATGGCCGTATTTATTTGAGGTCTTGTATACTTATAACATCCCTGACAATTATATTCTATGGAACTGACTCCTTTATGATAACCTCTCTGCTGCTATCCTTTGTAACATGGTTCCTATTACTTCTGGTACTTGACAAGGCTGGCCCTTGTCCCCTTTTCTTTTTAACCTACATTTAGAACCTTTAATTTTAAAATTGAAGGAAACCCAGGAATCCAATGAATTCAACTTCAACAAGCGGAATACAAGCTTTCTGTTTATGCTGATGATATCTTACTACATCTGTCCCTCCTGACACATCTATTCCTACTGCCTTAACTAAAATTGAAGCCTTTGGAAAATAGCAGTCTATAAGTTAAATTTGGGAAAAAACACTGTATTGCCACTAACGTATCTGTAGATGAACATATTGGGCCTATGCACTATGACTGTCGCCCACTGGAAACTGAAGTGTGAAACGAACTTGCCTGAATGATGTTAGTGGGGTCCTGTGGCCCGCGCAGCAATCACGAACAGTGTGGATGTCATTTACAGGCCCTATCCCCAGTTGCACAGACAGCAACAGCAATGTGTCAGGTGGGCAGGGGCATGCCAACACTATGTACCATGCACTAAGGCACATAGTGCTGTGAACCAGGGGCATAGGAGGCTGCCAGTTATGCCAGGGGGACCCTACCATAACTACTGTATGTGCCCAGCCTCACGCACACAGCTGCCCTGTCCCCATCACTGTATAGCATCCCCTGCCCTGACACATGGCAGCTCCAGTCCCCATCACTGTATAGCACCCCGTGCCCCCCCGAGACATGGCAGTCCTGGTCCTCATGTGCAAAATGCACAACCCCCCCACCCTCAGCACAGGACTGCCCCAGTCCATGTGTCCACAATTCATACCCCCGCCTCCTGACACACGACTGCCCTGCACGCCCGTGTTGCACATGATCTCCCCAACACACATAGATGCCCCAGTGACCCCTGTTATACAAGACACCACTTCCACTCATAGAGAGACAGAGATACTCTGGGCATCTGTATCCTGACCTCCATCCCAGTACCCCTGCAGATCCATTGGTGGGCAGTGGCCCCACCCACCCCATCCCCACAGCACCAATGACACCCCATCAAGGTCCCTATACTGTCCTGTTGTGCTGTGGTTTGGGAAAGCTAGCAGCACAGCCATCCACACTCCTTCATGGCTTCTGTCCATCCAAGTGATGCTGGGAGCATGCCTCTATATATGGGCGTTGCATTCCCAACATCACTTGGACAGCTAGTGGCCATGGAGGTGTGCGGAGGGCTGTGTTGCTGGCTGTCCTGAGCCGCAGCACATCAGGACAGTACAGGGACTGGGGTGGGGTGTCATCCGTGCTGTGGAGGTGGGAGGGGGACACTGGCCACCAATGGATCGGCAGGGGTACCAGGTTGTGGGTTGGGATACAGATGCCTGCAGTATCTGTGTCAGCAAGGTTGTGTCTTGTACAATATGTGGGACACTGGGGCACCTGTGTGTGTGTGTTGGGTGGGTCAAGGCACACTGGGATCGAAAGCGGTCATGTGTCAGGACGGGGTATGACTCAGGCAATACAGGACTACGGCTATCTTGTGCTGGGGGCAGGAGGATATGACTGGTGCAATGGAGGACAGGGGCTACCATGTGTCAGGAGCAGGGCAGGGGGTGCTTTTGCCAGATGGGGACAGGGCAGGGATGTGGGGCTGGGCTATTGCTGTGTAGAAGGGAGGCTGTCTATTGGGCTGCTGGACACAGGAGCATGGTCGCATGGGTCCAGGTGCTATTCATGCACCCAGACCCACAGTCCCACATGCAAGTGATCCACTCTGGGACCTGGGATGGGCAACCCGATTGGATGCCCGCCAGGGTCTGCTACTCTGCCCCCAGCCACCCTGTGTGGTACTGCATGCCGGGGGGATGGAACCACTGACAGGTGGCTTGAGAGTGCATGTGGTAGTACATACAGTGCACCTCATGGCTGTCAGTGGCTGCAGAGCTGCGTGGGTGGGATACGCACCTCCAGCACATAATTCCTGCCTGTTCATGCATAGGCACCATTGTTCTCGCTTTAAGCCTTAAGTGGGAACCTAAGGCATGTTGATACTTGGGGTTATATATCTCACAACGTCTCTCTGCCCTCTGTAAAATAAATTTAGACCCTTTACTTTTTTCTATTAAAAAGGATTTGCATAGATGGACTGCCTTACCACTCTTCCTTTGGGGTCAGGTAAAAGTAATTAAAATGAACATTCTCCCTCATATTTTGTACCTCCCAGGGATGATAAATATTATTTTGCCACATGCTTGGTTCTGACAACTGCAGTTGTTACTTAATACATTTTTATAGTGGGGTAAATTGGTTTGGAGAGCTTATTATAAACTCACCTTTCCTAAATGACAGGGCGTGCTTCATCTTCCTAATTTTAATTTTTATTATTTTACATTACAGTGGTCCAAGTATTTTAAGTGGAGATGCCCTTCTGGGGATGCAAATGAATTTTATGAGCCACAATGGTTAACTATTGAAAGAGCTTAATGATGGAGTTTTAACCTTCAACCCTTGGCTTTTATATATGTCTCCCACTTGATCCTCCATCACCCTTTGAAAAGCACCCCAGTGTATTGGTCTTTGCAGGTCCATGCCCAGTTCTGTCAATACATTCATATTTCTGCTACACACAGCCTATCTCAACCATTATTTTGTAACCCCAACTTTAAGATTGCCCACAACCCTATTTCTCCAAATTTTATTCCCCTTGAAGCAAACATTGCTGTATCTAAGGTATCTTCTGAAGACTGCCCTTGTGCTTTCCCTACCTTTTGGTCAAAATATAACCTAGCTCCTGAACATTACTTTAAATATTTACAATGGTCTGAGGTGATCTCTGATCATTTAGGTCCTCCTCCTTGGCTTGATGGGTCATTCACCCTTAGTAGAAATGAATGATTCAGGTGTCAGGCTACCAACATGCTGTTGACCAGTTGTACACTATTTATCAAACTCTTGATCTGCTCAAACCCTCAGGCATTTGTTATCATTGGAAGAACTGCCTCTCCTTAGAGTGGTCATTGCTTGATTTGCAAAGAGTTTGGATGGATGTTTATAAGATCCTTAAACAGGACCGCTATAGGTTAACTCAATTTAAAATTTTGCACAATTTGTATTTTACTCCTCAAGTGACTTTGTAGAATGAGTAGACAGTCTCAACCCCTCTGTTCCGGGTGTCACAAAGATATTGGTTTTCTTTTCCATTTACTATGGGCCTGCAAGAAGGCTGTTCTATTTTGGAGAGCCACTAAAACCCATTCAAATCTGTTATTTGATATGGCTAACACTTTTACACCTGAAGTTTGTTTACTGGGCTTTTACAAGGACATTTCGCTAAATTATCAGAAGACTTTTATTGCTTTTATTTTGGCTGCCACAAAAATTGCTTTATTATTGCACTGGCTTGGTGATCAAATTCCTTCATGATCTGAATGGCGTGCTGAAATCCTTAGCACCTTAAATGCAGAACTACATATTGCCAAATATCAGGCATAGACATCATTCTTTTTTTGCAGAATGGGGTTTACTGTATGCTTGGTTAACAACTGTACAGGTAACCGACCAGGAAACCAAGGTGGGTCTTCTCTTTCCTATGGTGCAACCGCTGTAGGTAGTCTTTTGTTATGATTTAATGGCACTCATTTAAGGGGGAGGTTGGGGTTGTGAGTTTTCTTAATTTTTTTATTTCTGTGCACAATTTAATTTTCTTTTTTTTTAGATTGTTGTTTTTACATTTCTTTGGTACAGTACTTGTATTGTAGTTTGTTTCTACCACTTTGTACTATAACTGAGAACTAATAAAGTATATTTAATTAAAAAAAAAAGAAATAGACCCTCTGTTTGCACCTTGTTCCCTCCAATTAGGTATTTGTAGGCTTCAGTCATGTCCCCTCTTGCTCTCCTCCTTTCCAGGGAGTACATGTTGAGTTCATAGGTTTCATAGGTCAGTTACAAGCTAAGTAAGACATATATCCATTTACAGCTCTCCCTTAACTCAAAGAGAATAACCATTAATATTGTTCTTCTTACAGTAATCATCTAGTTTGTTTTAAAATTCTGTCATATTCCTGCTTCTTTCTACCTCAACTGAAAGGTCATTCCACATGGCTACCACTCTGGTTAAACCAGGCTGCCCTTTTCATACTATGGTTAATATCTCCTTCAGCTGCAATATATGAGATCTAGTGTTATAGCTATGACCTTTGATGTCTAGTCCCAGACAATCCCATAAATTATGATTAACAAAAGCACCATGTACTAAACATAGATCCTTGCAGCCATCTATATTCAAAAGAATATAAACCCAATGTGTCCAACCTTTCTTTACAGCTTATATTTTTAACACTGTTACCATCTTGGTGGCCATGTGCTGGACCCCTCTCTAGGATTCTGATTTCAACTTTTGTGCTTGGTGAACAGAACTGAGCACATTATTTCAAGTGTGGCCTAACCGAGGAGACATATAAAGGAACCATTACCCTCATATCTCTACTCTCAATATGCCCTGATGCATCCAGTATGCCATTCACCCTTGTGGCCATTGACCAGCAGTTTCTTTTACACCTTAGGTAATGTGTAATTTTTACTCCTAGATCCCTTTCTGGGTTGCTTCCTTAAAGAGCTGCTGACACGTCAAATAAAACTTTGAAAAACTTAATATTTAGGTACAATTCAACATGCATTCCATATATATTAAATAGATTTCTCCTCAACATTATTTATTACTGAGGAAATTTGCATGAATTCCTGCTCTTATAGCTCAGAGTTCATCTGTCTCAGTAACTCCATACTTCCGTCATAATCTTCTGTTGTGACATCACAATCTGTTGCCATGGGAGTAATTGTGATGTCACAAGCAGTGCATTATGACTTCAGGTAGGGAGAGAGCAACAGGAATTGATGAACTCTTCAGGAGCAAAAGATCCTGTTTTCATGCAGATTACATCAGTAATAAATAATGGGAAAAGAATACAGAACTAATGTGACATACAAGCTGAACTGTGCCTAAATATTATGTTTTGTTAAAAGTTCTCCTGAAGGCATCAGCTGCTCTTTAAAGTATGGCCTTTAAATGCATATTTAGCCTTTGTATTTGTTTATCCCAGATGCATTATCACGCATTTCTAAACATTAAAATCTAATTTGTATGTAATGGCCCATTGTTCTGGCTTAGTCATTTCTCCTTGTAGTTTGTCAATCTTCATCGTATTACATACCACTGATCCTATTTTCATAACATCTGCAAACTTGGATAGCTAGACATCCTTCTCACGAGTCACTGATGTCACTTACACGTTAAATAAACAGGGTCTCAGTCCCAGAACAAAGCCCTGTGGCACACCACCAGTGACATTTGTCCACTCTGATTTGTTCCCCCATAAATTCACGTGTTTCCTATTGTCCAAGTCACTGTATTAGTATGTAGCCCTGTGTTCTGCAGGACCGCTACCAGTTCTTTATGTAGCACTTTGTCAAAGGCCTTGCTGTAGTCCAAAAAGACCACGTTTACTGGGTGCCCATCATCCAAGGCCTTACTAACCCTGTTGAAGAACTCCATCAAATTAGTTTGATAGGATCTTCCTTTAGTAAACCCCTGTTGTGTTTTGTAATCCAAATCTGCCCTCTTAATGTAATCCTCGATTGCATCTTTCAATATCCTTTCTAAAACCTTCCCCAATACTGATGTCAGACTGACAGGTCTGTAATTCTTTCTCTCCTTTCTGCATCCTTTCTTGTATATTGGAATAATAGTAGCTTGTCTCCAGCTGTCAACCACCACACTATTGTCCAGGGATGCTTGGAATATCTTAGTTACTGAGTTCCTGCAGTCTTTTCTTGCATGGCTTCTCGTGCACCCCTCACCATCTTGGTTGTCTTACTCTGTAAGGCCTCCACCCTTTCAATGTCCTTGTGGAGATGTAGCCTTCAGAACTGGACACAAAACTCCAGGTGGGGCCTCACCAGTGAGTGATACAACAGAAACACCACCTCTCTCCTCCTGCTAGGAATCTTCTCCCAGTGCACCCCAGCACACTGCTCACCTTTCTCACTGCTTTTTCACATTGCACAGCTACATTGAGGTCATCAGATATGATGACCCTAAGGTCTCGTTCTTGCTTGGTGACTGTAGGTTCCACTCCCACTATCTTATACACAGCCTCTGGGTTCTGCAGCACTAAGTGCATAACCTTGCACATTTTGGCACAGAAACCCTGCTGCCACCCCTAGACCATTCCTGTAGTTTCTTCAGATCCCTTTGCATTCTCTCCACCCTTCCTGAGTGTCAGCCCTGTTGCAAATTTTGTATCATCTGCAAAGAGATGCACCTTGCCCTCAAGGTCCTCTGCAGTGTCACTTATGGAGACATTGAAAGGAACAGTCCCAATACTGAACTCTCACGTGCACCCACTAGTCACTCTCCTATCACTTGAGTTGCTACCAATCACCACCACCCTTTGCCTCCTATCTCTTAACCAGTCTGAGACCCAGCTTGTCACTTTCTCCCCCATCTCCAGCCTGCTTGGTTTCTTAACTAGCCTCCTGTGCAGCACAGTGTTGAAAGCGTTACTGAAGTCCAGATAGGCCAAATCCACTTCTCCCCCTTGATCCACCTCCCTGGTAACCCAGTCAAAGAAATCTATCAGATTAGTTTAACATGACATCTTCCCTGTGAAACCATGCTGCCAGTGGTCCTGCAGCCATTTTGCCTCCAGGTGCTCTACGAGCCTCTCCTTCGGTAGTGTCTCCATTATCTTCCTCGCCACTGATATGAGACTTACTGACCTGTAACATAGAAACATAGAATTTGATGGCAGATAAGGACCGCTTGGCCCACCCAGTCTGCCCATTTCCCTACCTAATGGATAAGCTGCAGATCCTAGTTAACCAGCAGCCTACTTCTTCCTACCCCCACCCCCTAGAATTGCCTTATGACTGTCCCATGCATGCTTGAATTCCACCACTGTTTTTGACTCCACAACCTCCTCCGGAAGGCCGTTCCATGCATCCACAACCCTCTCTGTGAAAAAATACTTCCTTAAATTACCTCTGAGCCACCCCCCCATCTTCAAATTGTGCCCCTTGTTCTTGCACACCTCTTTTTTTGAAAGATGCTACCCTCTTGGACTTTGTTGATTCCCTTGAGGTACTTGAAAGTTTCTATCATGTCCCCCCTCTCCCTCCTTTCCTCGAGGCTATACATATTAAGCTCCTTAAGTCTCTCTTCATATGTCTTCCGGTGCAGACCCTGCACCATTTTAGTTGCCCTCCTCTGGACAGCTTCCATCCTGTCTATGTCTTTGCGGAGACTGGGTCTCCAGAACTGCACGCAGTACTCCAGATGAGGTCTGACCAGCTGTCTGTACAGAGGGATAATAACTTCCTGTTTTCTACTGGTGATGCCTCTCCCTATGCATCCCAGTATCCCCCCAGCCCTCCTTGCTGCCCTCTCACATTGCTTGCCCACCTTTAGGTCATCTGATATGACCACCCCCAGGTCCCTTTCCATTTTTGTTGTTGTTAGTATCTCACCCCCCATTGTGTACTCTTCCCCTGGGTTTTTGTTTCCCAGGTGCATTACCTTGCACTTCTTAGCATTGAATCTAAGCTGCCATACATTTGATCATTCCTCTAACCTTGCCAAGTCCCTTCTCATCCTTCCACCCCACCTTGTGCATCAACTATGTTGCAGATCTTTGTGTCATCTGCAAAGAGACATATGTTTCCTTCAGTCCCTCTGCAATGTAACTATAAAGACATTGAAGGACCGATCTAATACTGAACCCTCACGGTGCCCACTAGTAACCCCCTTTCTTCAGAGTGGACTCCATTTACTATTACCTCTGTCCTATTCTCCAGCCAATTCTTACCCAGGCTGTCATCTTGGGACCCACTCCCAGGCTGGCTAACTTATATATTAATCTTTTGTGTGGGACTGTGTCAAATGCCTTGCTAAAGTCTAGGTAGACCATGTCCACAGGCCCTCCCTGATCTACTACTTTGGTCACCCAGTCAAAGAAATCTATCAGATTCATCTGGCATGATCTTCACACTGTGAATCCATGCTGCCTTGGGTCCTGTGCCCCTCTGGCCTCTAGATACTCGACAATTCTTTCCTTCAGAAGTGATTCCATCATTTTCCCTACCACTGAGGTTAAACTAACAGGTCTGTAGTTTCCTGCTTCTGTCTTGCTCCCACTTTTGTGAAGGGGAATCACATCTGCTCTCTTCCAGTCCTCGGATACCACTCTATCCTCCCATGATTTGTTAAAGAGGGTAGTCAGTGGTGTCACTAGTTCTACCCTTAGTTATTTTAGAATTCTGGGATGAATCCCATCAGACCCCATCGCTTTGTCCACCTTCAGTTTTAAGAGTTCTTTCATAGCCCTTTCTTCTGTAAATGGGCTGGTATCAACTACTGTATCCAGATCATCCTTCCTACTGCTTCTTTTGTGCAGAGGGACCACATCAGCCCTCCTCCAGTCCTATGGAACGTCTCCCATCTTCACTGAGGTGCTAAAAGGTTATGCCAGAGGGGCAGCCAGACCCATGCTCAATTCCTTCAGGACCCTTGGACAAATCCCTTCTGGCTCCATTGCCATATTCTCCTTTAAGACTTCCAATCTCTTCCAGACACTTTCCACCAGAATAGACTTGTGTCCCTCCCCTCATCCTGGTGCTTACTGTAGCATGCTGGCCTTCACCCCCACCTCTACCCTGTATCCCTAAAGAAGAGTGCCCCACAGTCACCACAACTGAGTCCGTCCCCTCTGAATGCTATTCCTATACAGGCCTATGAATGATGCTAAACATAGCTGATGTGGATTTCCAACAACAGATTCACAGTTTACAGCATGTGGTATTCACCTGGCCTATAATATTAAACAGAAGTCAGCAAGCTCAACAGCTAAAGTACTAAACAGATGACTAAATTAACTCATAGTGCTCACCCAGATAGGGTGTAGTTGTAAGGCTCAGCTATAATACAGAAAACAGGAATAAAAACTACCTCATAGTGTTCATCCAGAGAAACATAGTAATTGACAGCAGATAAGGACTGCCTGGCCCATCTAGTCTACCTGTAAGCCCTTCTACTGGATTACTGCTTCCGACCCACCCACTGCTGTACCTCTATGGTTCCCCTATACCTGTCCCAAGCATGCTTGAATCCATCTGCAGAGCCGCTCCCACCACCTCCCTGAGGCAGACCATTCCATTAGTCCACCACCCTATCTGGGAAGAAGAACATCCTCACATTACCTCTTAACCTCCCATCTCCCAATTTCATGTCATGCCCCTTGTTCTTGTGCTCCTCCTATATTGGAAAATGTCTCCCTCCTGCACCTTTTTTATACCCTGAAGTACTTGAATGTTTCTATCATGTCCCCTCTTTCCCTCCTCTCTTCCAGCGAGTAAATCGGGGTGCATCTGTAAGACTTAACTACTGTATAACACAGAAACCGTCTAGCAAATTACACCTATATAGCAATAAGTACAACTGTAGCAGAAGCAGGCTACTCCATGAATATGCAATGCTCACTCAGACAGGTTGCAGCTAGGATCTAGTTGTAGCACACTCAACAAACAATGCAGTTAACTTTTTTAAACAATTTTGCATGTGATGCAGAGTTCCTGGTTGCTGGCTGCCTATTCTGGCTGGCTGTCCCTGACAGATGTTTCTGATGTCCATTGCGCTGCTGTCCTTAGAGCTGAGGATCACAAGCAGAGGAAGGCTTAAAATGGATCTGAGAAAAACCTGACCCTGCTTTCACAGGTCACAGATCCTTCCCATTTAGCTGTCTCAACTGGGTGCTAAGTGAAAGTAGGGAGATGAGGAGCATTAGCTGACTCTACCTCTCTATTCTCCCTAATGTGCTGCTTTTAAAAGCAGAATAAAAAAATGTGGGTCTAGGGTAAGGGTACAAAGTTAGTTCCAGTTAAGTTACTGAGTATAGGAATGGAGATGTTGGGAGTGGTGCAGTGCAGTGGTTGAGGAGCGGCAGTCCTCCTGGGGACTAATGTGCTGTTCTACCTGCATGCAGCTCTCTGGACTGAGGGAGAAGGTCACTAGACTCTGGACTGAGCTGGCTAGGATTCTGAGGGTCTCATCCCCCACCCCAGGGCCACCGAGTCAACCACCATCACCCCAGAGAATGCCAAGGAGGAGGGCCAACTGGACTCTGGTGATCTGCGGGAGGGTGGGGGTGGCAGGTCGGGGGCACATTCCTCAGCCAGTGCCACTATATCATTCATTTACTGCTCTGGCAGGATGGGACTATTGGGAGGAGGCACCCATGGTAGTAGCCAGGGAGGACATTGGAGTCCTCCATGGGAGGCCCAAGGTGGGTGATAGAGGACCCAGCAGTGGAGAAACATCTTCTGGTGGGGAACTGGATTGTTGGGGGGTAGATTTCAGAACAGGAAGGAGGGAAAGAGGAGGTGAGGTGCCTACCGGTGCCTTGGCTCAGAGGGATGGAAAGCAGATCCGAAGGGTCACTTGAGCAGTGGGGCAGGAGGGGGAGCTGGATGTCATTGTCCACCTGGAGACTAATGACCTGGCTAGGCATGAGGCTTGGGTGATTCAGGGAGATTTTTAGGGAGGTGGGGAAGGTCTTAGGAAGGTGGCTTTTACTGAGATGCTGCCTGTCTACAACAAGAGGGAGGTTAGCGGTCTCTGCACCAGAAGCTTCAACTCATGGTTGAAGGAGTGGCATAGAGAGGAGGGGTTTGGCTGCACTTGGGACTGTGGACCAACCTGGAGGGATAAAGGCATATACAGGGGCGATGGCCTGTATCCATCTGGGAAGGGAATCACAGTCATCAGTTCACATTTTAAATGTTACTCTGATGAACATTTAACTGGCTGAGAGGGTGGCAGAAGAAATCAGGGGGGCATAAACTGTCCCCCCAGACTGAAGCTGAAAGGAGGGAGGACTAAAGGGCAGGTAGGTCCCCAGGGTGCAAAATAAAGAAAATAACAGAGTGGTAGAAATGAAGGGGCAAGAACACTAGCTGTAAAAAGAGAAAGGAAAAGGAGGCAGGGCAAAAGGAAAAATGGGAGTAGCAGGCAGAGTAGTAACAAAGGTGGAAAGCCATGTATGCAAATGCAAAGTCTAGAAATGAAATCTAGACCTAGAGGCTATCATGGCAGAGTCAGACCTGGATATCATGGCACTTACTGAGTCATGGTGCACAGGAAACTATAACTGGGACATGGCCATACCAAGCTACACTCAATTCAGAAAAGATAAGGTGGGAAGGAAGGGAGAAGGGGTAGGGGAAGGGAAAAGGGAAAATTGTTTAACCAGGAAAGGCACATTAAGCTGAAGCTTATTTCCAGGTGTGACCTGGGAGCACAAGGAAGTTAAGTGACTTACTCAGGGTCACACAGTATGAAAGTGGGGTGTGTGGGATTCAAACCCAGGTCTCCAGGTTTGCAACTCAGTGCTCTTAACCACTACACAATACTGTGCTATAGTGCTGTATGTAAGGGAGAGCATCAAAGCAATGGAGACACAGGAATCCAGAAGGGATGGAGGGATTTAAGGTACTGTGGTTCACCCTAGAGATGGGAAATGGAGCTGCTACAGACCTCCAAAGCAGGGAGAAAAATTAGATAAGGCACTGGTGGAAGCCATTGGCACAATGGTGGAAAAGGAATGGTGCTGGTGGTGAGGGACTTCAGTTTACCAGATGTGGATTAGAGCCTCACAGCTGCAGCTTCAGCTAAAAGCAGGGACAACCTGGATTCCTTGCAGGGGACTTTTCATGCAACTAATCAGGGAGTCCCCTCATGATGGGGTCATGCTGAACCTTGTGCTCACTAGCAGGGGCAGCATTGCAGATGTCAAGTTGTGGAGCCACATGGACACCAGTAATCACCGCACAATGTGGTTCAGGATAAGGAAGGCAGTTGAAATTAACCACACAAGGACAAGGGTCCTGGACTTCAGGAAGGTAGATTAAAATAAAAAAGGGTGAAAGCCTCAGAAATGACTTAGAGGGGGATGGTCACCAGGTTGGAGTGGAGGAACAGTGGGTTAATGCAGTCGTTTTTTTTTTTTTTTTTTTATTTTAGTCTTTGGTAACCAGGTAAGGCCCACTAGGCAAAATTTAGGGGTGACCTGGGAGCACTGGGCAGTTAAGTGACTTACTCAGAGTTATACAGTATGCAAGTGGAGGCTGAGAGAATCAAACTCAGGTCTGCCCTGCTGGATGTATCAAGCTTGTTCACACCTCATTCCTCTAACCTCTAAGTGATACTGCAACATAATGGAAGGCATAATGAAGGCAACTAACCTCTATGCAAAGGAAGTGAACAAAATCAACAGGAAAAAGAGACCTACAGTACATTGTTTTTAGAGGAAGTGGCTGAAAGATAGCATTCAGGAGGTAAAGAGATACAGAAGGAAGAGGACAGGAAGGTATATCAGGAGAAGCATAGAGAGGCAGGGAAAATTGTGAGGAGAACAAAGGTGCAAACTGAGTAAGTATAACCCATGGGGTAAAGAATGAGGACAAGACTTTTGGGTACATAAGTGAAAAGAGAAGGACTAGGGGAGGGACTGTGAGGTTAAGAAGGGTAGGTGAGGACTGTGCACAGGAGATCAGGAAAAAGTAGCTATCCTGAACAAATACTTTTATTCAGTCTTCACAGAGGAAGGGGATGGGCCATGTAAAAGCCACAGGAGCACCGGAAGAAGGGAGGTAGACACAAGTCCTTTTGCAGAGGCGATAGTCCTGAAGGGACTCACAAATCTGAAAAAAAGACAACACTATAGAGCCAGACAGGGGTAGAGGCAAGGGTATTGAGGGAGCTCAAGAAGGTACTGGTTGCACCTCTGAAAGTAATTTTTAACAACTTGCTGAAAACAGGAGTGGTTCTGGAGGACTGGAGGAGGGCAGATGTTGTCCTGCTTCACAAAAGCAGTAGCAGGGATGAGGCTGGCAACTATAGGCCAGTGAACCTGACATCTGTGGTAGGGAAGCAGATAGAATCACTGCTAAAGGATGGAGAAAGGGCAAAAATTGTTTAACCAGGAAAGACACACTAAGTTGGAGCTTGTTTCCAGCTGCGACCTGGGAGTACAAGGAAGTTAAGTGACCTGCTCACGGTCACACAGCATGCAAGTGGGATCTGATGGGATTAAAAACCAGATTGCCAGGTTTCTAGCCCTGTGCCATTAAGCACTATGCCATATTGTGGAGTATCTTGAATCCCATGGGTTGCAAGACCCAAGGCAGCACAGAGTCAAAGGACATAGGTCATTCCAAACAAATCTTGTAGATTTCTTTGAGTAGGTCACCAGGGAGCTGGATCAGGATGGGGTGATGGATGTGGCCTACTTTGATTTCAAAAAAGGCTTTCAACACCATTCCACATAGGAGACTCATAAGGAAACTGGGTAGCTTAGGACTGGGCCCTAAGGTGGTGAACTGGGTAAGAAACTGGTTAAGGGACAGATGACAGAGGGTGGTGGTTAGTGGTAGGTGAAGCACCAACAATTTGCTCCACAAAGTGATTCATGGAGTAATGCGGAATCTGTAAAGTAATCCGCAGTGCAAAGCGGAGTACTTCGCGTCATAATGAGGAACGCGAAGTCCATTGAAACCAATGACTTCACATTACTTCGCATTACTCCGCCTTCTCCCAAACCACTTCTCCACCAATTTTAAGGTGGAGTACATTGAAATCATTGTACTTTGCATCACTTCGCCTTGTAATTGAGCTCCAAGGCAAATTTTGCAGTGATTCATGGGATTGCAAGTCACATGGGCTCTAGATTGTTCTGCACAGCCTCAGTTCTTGCATGTTCATGTAGTGGTAGCTGGAGACAGTTTGCTCTCAGAGCTCTGTGATTCAAAGCCTCCAAAAGCTGTTAAAAAAAGCTTTTTTGTTGCATTTTTTTTGCTCAAAATTTAGTACATCAATTGTAGGAAACCATCCTGTGCTCATATCATCGACTGTTTATTGTTTGCGTGTGGATTTTGAATGTTAATTTAGAACATTCAGGATTAAATCAGGGGAGAGATGGGCACAAGACCCGAGGGAGCAGGCTGAGGTACTAAATGAGTACTTCACCTCAGTTTTCACCAAGGAAAATGGAGGTGCTGCATCATACATGGGAGGAGACAGAGATACTGAGGAGGGGGGGGACCCTTACCGATCGGCGGGTCTGGGGAGAGGGGGAGGCATCACTGGCAGGAGGGAGGGCTAAGCAGGGAGAAGAGGTACTGGAAGTGGAAATCACAGCAGAGAGTGAGGGAAGCCCTCAGCTCCCTTAAGACGGAGAAAGCACCGGGGCGGATAAATTACATCCCAGAGTGCTGAAGGAACTTGCGGATGTCCTGGCGAAACCCTGGCAGAGCTTTTCACCATCTCTCTGAGGACAGGGTGGGTGCCCCAGGACTGGAAGGTGGGCATATAGTGCCTATCCACAAGGGGATAAGGGAGTGGCAGAGAACTACAGGCCTGTCAGCCTGACATCGGTGGTGGGCAAGGTGATGGAGGGCATTGTCAAGGAGAGGCTAGGGGGGACTTGGAAAAGCCAGGGTGCCTGGACGATAGACATCATGGATTCGTCTCGTGGAAATCGTGTCAGACAAACCTTGTGGAGTTCTATGACTGGGTGACGAGTGCCTTGGACCTTGGTAGACCAGTGGACGTCCTCTTTCTAGACTTCAGCAAGGCATTTGACTCTGTTCCTCACATGGGCCTGTTGGATAAGCTGGGAGAAATGGGGGTGGGGAACCAGATGATCAGATGGATAGGCAATTGGCTCCAGGACCAGACCCAGAGGGTCGTAGTTGGTGGGATAGTCTCATCCCCAAAGAGGGTCATTGGTGGGGTCCCACAGGATCCAGTCCTTGGGCCCCTCCTGTTCAGCGCCTACGTCTCTGACATAAGGACAGGAATCAGGAGTGAGATGAGTCTCTTTGTGGATGACTCGAAACTGGGGCGGTGGTGGATGGGGAGGAGGGAGGTGGCCCTACAGGGGGACCTGGAGGCTCTAGAAAGATGGTCTAGAAAGTGGAAGCTGAGGTTCAATGCAGGGAAATGCAAGGTACTCCACCTGGGGGCCAGAAACCCGGGCCAAGTGTACACCCTGGGGGAAATGCTGCAAGTCTCGATGGCTGAGCGGGACCTGGGGGTGGTGGATGTCAAATGAACAACTCGGAGACTTGTAGGAGGGCAGCAGCCAAGGCCAACAGGATGCTGGGATGCATCGCTAGGGAGATCACCTCCAGAAGGAGGGAAGTGATGCTCCCTCTGTATAACTGCTTGGTGAGGCCACACCTTGAGTACTGCATGCAGTTTTGGAGGCCACACTTAAAGAGGGACATTAAACTCCTGGAGAGGGTCCAGAGGAGGGCAACCAAAATGATTTGGGGCTTGGGGGACAGGACCTATGAGGAGAGGCTCGAAGAGCTAAATATGTACACATTGGAAGAGAGAAGGGACCGAGGGGACATGATAGAGGTCTTCAAGTACATGAAGAGGATAAATAGGGGAGGAACAGTCAGGGTGCTTCGAAGGAAGGAGGAGGGGGCCACTAGAGGGCATGGGTGGAAGCTGGAGGGGGGAAGATTCAGGGGAGAAAGAAGGAGGTGCTACTTCACTGAGAGGGTGGTGGAGCCATGGAATGCACTGCCCAGGGGGCTGGTGGAGGCAGAGACGGTGGAGAGGTTCAAGAGGGGCTGGGACAGGTACAGGGGAAGGGTTCTGGAAGCAAAATCCATTGCAGCAAGAATATCCGGAACTGGGAAGGGAGAAGCCAGAGAAGGCAAGGGGGGCAGCAAGGTCAGCACCCATGGTGGGGGCTGACCAATCGAGCAGACTCAAAAGACCATTAGGCCTATTCTGCTGGCATTTTAGTATGTTAGTATGTTAGTAGTAACATTCAATCTGTGTACTGACAGACACTTGAACTGTGTTTTGGGGGAGGGGCGTATCTGTGGTGTAGGTAAATTAACTGGGAGAAAAAGGCAGTCTTTCTGTTATGGTTATATTTTTCCTGTATAAATTTGTTAATGTAAGCACAGTAATATTTTCAGTAATTCTTGACATTTGTTTGCTGATTGTTGTGGTGCAGCAGTGCATAATTTCAGTTTGTTTAAAAGATTTGGCTATATTACTGAAGTTTTCAATTTGCAACTCATTACTTGTAGTATGTGTGTGTGAGTGTGTGTGTGCGATGCATGCTATCAAATCAGACACCTTTTATTGTGCCACAGAGTAATTGCTGCAGTGTGAACCTGCTATCCACTGCACCTGCATGATTTTTTTGTACTGTGTTGTGGTATCTTTACTGGTAGTGGACTGTTACTGCTGTGCAATACCGCCTCCCCCCCCCCAACCTGGCAAAAGGTATTCTTTTCCAGATTTGGATTTGTGACTTGTGAGCACTGGTTAGGTGTTGTTGTGCCTTTGCATCTTTATCTCTTAGGTGTGCAGCGCAATCTTAATCTGTCTGTATTTGCATCTCCTTAGGGCCCAATCTCCATCTGTAACTTAAGTCACAGTTGTTTGTTTGGCTGTCCTTAGGAGTACTGGTGTGCCATTTCTGTATACTGTGTTAAACTGCATGTGTGCAGTCAGTGTCCAGCTTCTTGCAAACATATATATGCTGACTTGTCGCAGTATTTATGGTATAAAGAATAAGGGTAAGAATATATAACATATATTTTATTTATACCATCAGCAGCAGCACACAAAATTATATCATATGTTTTCAGAGGTCTTGGGCCAGTGTGCACCTCAGTCACAGTGCACACATGATTTTTAGGAGATAATAGCACAAAAAACTCCTTCTTTTCAGCAAACTGTTCCCAACAGACATGAAATATTGCTGAGGCACCCAAAATATTTATGAATACATCCTACAAAAAAAAAATCAATGATACTACAACTTTATTGATGGCAAAACAAGGCACACACAAATGACCCTGCACTTTGCCACTTAAGTCTTCATTAGGCACACCACTGAAGGCCTAACTGGCAAAACACAAGGTTCATTACTGTGTGCCTTGTTTTGTCATAAATACAGTTGCAGTAGCAGTGAAACTTTTTCAGTGGTATTTATTCATGTGGAGTTATGGTTTTCTGGTTTTGTTAAAGGAGTAGTCAACACAGAATTTGAAAAAAAAATGTTATGCAGAGCACTTCTGATTTGTATGTAAAGTCCTACTGCATCCTTCCCTTTGTCTGCTATTAGGAATTTTTACTAAATTAGCCTGCTACCTTTATAGTAGTTTTATGAGCCCTGTAGATCTTCTTCATGTAAAATCGGTTTATTGCCTTCATCACTCTGACATTGTACCCTGCGTCATGTGACATTGATGTAGCATAGCCCATAGATTTATCATATGCACAACAGCAGAGCTGTGTAACTGTTCTTATGCAGTGGCGCCAAATGGCAACTGTTAATGCACCTCAGACCCTGCAGTGGAGTTTCTGTATGAAAACTGCTAGTCAGTTACACAGCTCTGCTGTTGTGAACTGTGCATTTGATAAATCAATGGACTATGCTACATTACTGTCACATGACACAGGGTACATTTTCGGCACAATAAAGGCAATAAAGTGAAATAACATGACTTCACAATTTACTAATTTAGTAAAAACTCCTAATAGCAGACAGAAGGAAGGACACACTAAGGAAGGGACATTACATGCACATCAAAATGCTCTACATAACATATGCTTATTTAAATTTGGGTTAGACTACTCCTTTAAGTTGAAATAATGATGGCAGGGGTGAACCATTTTAACTGAAAACAAGGAAAACCAAAACAGCACACACACTTAACAGAAGGAAGGGTGACAGGATACAAAGTGTCACGCATACAGAAGACAAGAAAAAAGTGCATAACTAGATACAGGGGTGGTGGGGAATACATTTTATTACACAGCAGGAAGGGTGGGGGCTGCGATTGGGGAGGGAAAAAAAAACTAGTCTGCGGGTTCCATGGTGGTCCAGCAGCAGTTGGAGCACAGACACAATCTGCAATTGATGGCCCTCTATCCGTTCCAACTGCTGCTCAACAGCACTTACCTTCTCATTCGTCGCATCCACAGCACTCCAGAGAACTGTGACATCTGCCTGACTTACAGGCAGTTCTTTGGAAGTCTGCAGGTGCTGCAGCTGTTGGTGGTGGTGGTGGTGGTGGTGCTGGTGGAGCAACAGGTGCTGCTGTGACCTTCCTTCTCTTAGGGCCATGCACAGTCGCACCTTCTGCCACAGAAGGGCCAACAGGTGCAGGCCTGGCCGTTTCTGTGGCAGCCTGCCACTCCACCTGGTGGTGGTTGATCAGTGCTTGCAGTGGCCCCAGTCCCCAGGTGAGTCCCCTGGCTGCCATGGCTCACCTGCACCCTACAAATGCAGCACCTGACCGGCTGCTGTCCCCCCAACACAATCAGAAAACTCCCAAACCAGGGAGGTGCAGGAGGACTAGGCACAAGTGGTGGGTTGCCAGATGCACTGGCAGCCTGGTAACGTGCTGAGGGTAGCTCCACACTTGGGGCCAGGGCAGGCACATCCTGCTCAGGATGAGCTGAAGCTGGTGCTGGTGGAGGTGGTAGTGCCACTGCCTGAGGAGGTGGTGGTCCTGCTTCCAGGGGAGCACGCAATATTTTTGTCTGGTCCAACATGAAGCAAGCATGCCCCCCACATGTGTGCACTCCTCCCTTGACATAACATGGTCCCGGAACTGCCCCTGCCCCAGACATTCCCTGACCCTGTTCCATCTCTGCTCGACCCACTCAACTCAGTTGACTGCCCTCCCTCAGTCAAACAATGACACAAAACAGTCACACACAGACACACACAACACAGGCACACACAGTCAGACACAGACAAACAACAACTTATAAAAGTAAGAAAAAAAGAAATTCACGGGAACAAATTAAGTAAAACAAGCATTTGTCAATGCCGAATGTTTGCTTGCTGGCACTGGCATTGTTAGTGTAGAAGTTACAGAGCTGCATAATAGGAATGGCAGCGAAGTATTGAACTGAAGCCAACCCCACCACCACCCTGCAGAGAGTGGCAGGCATCGGGGTGTGCCTTTGGGTCATCAGGCATAACGACCACGCCATTTCACCACACCCTACCCTGCAGACACTGACAAGTGTCACGGTGTGCCTTGGGGTCTTTGGCCCTTATGCGCACCCTATTCCATCAGGAAATACGGTGAGATGGGTGCGGTATAGGAGAATGGGGTGAAGTTTGGGCCCGAAGAGTCTGAGGCACACCTTGATGCCTCTCACTGGCTGCAGGTTGTGGGTGGGGGTGGAATGGTATGAGCACGACAGGCAAGAATCCCAAGTCACACCCCTGATGCCTGTCATTCTTTACAGGGTGGGGCGTTATAGTCGGAAACCCTAACACCTCAGGCATTCATTGGTATTTTCACTCCAAATTTTCAACATGGTTTTTGTGACCCCCACCTCATGAACAGTGGCAATATCAGTTTGTTAGCCGAAAACTGCTTTTGCACAGCGACTATGACATTTGGCACCACAGGTGCAAAAACACATTCCGAACAGGATGTGAAAAATTACAGTGGTACTGTTCATGGGGAGGTGTAAAAAATGGCAATGTTGAAAATCTGCTGTGAAAATCTTAAAAAAACTGGTGAAGTCATGAGTGTGCGTAGAAACTGTGCAACGCACACCCGTAATGTAACTAGTTTGGGGAATTTTTATAGCAGATTGTTAACACAGGCATTTTGGGACCTCCGATCGTGAACAGTGTCAGTGTGATTTTCTTTATCTGTCCCGAACAATGATTTCCCACAGCGACCACGCATTTCTGTGCTGAAAGTGTGAAAACACATTTCGGCCATGTTGTGGAAAATGGCAGCTGTACTGTTCATAAGGAGGTGTGGAAAAATGCCACTGGTGAAAATCTGGACTAAAAATATTACAAATTCATGAACTTACGAGGGTGCGTGGAAACTGCGCAATGCTCACTCGTAACACAGTCATTTTATGGAGTTTTGTCACCAAATTTTCAGCGTAGCCATTTAAGACCTCTGCTAATGACCAGTGTCACTGTGATTTTCTTAATCTGTCCCAAACATTGTTTCGCTTTACCGACTGTACCATTATAAGCTACATATGCGGAAATACATTTTAGGCGAGATGTGATAAATGGTAGCTGTACTGCTCATAAAGAAGTGCGGTAAAATGGCATTGTTGAAAATCTGGTGTGCAAATAATACAAATTCGCAAACTTGCCAGCGTGCGTAGGAACTCTGCAACGCAGGCTCGTAAAACAGTCATTTTTAGGAATTTTTTCACCAAATTTTCAACATAGCCATTTTAAGACCTCTGCTCATGAACAGTGTCACTGTGATTTTCTTAATGTGTCCCGTACATTGATTTCGCCACCGACTGCGCCATTGTGCACTACATGGGCGGAAACACGTTTTGGGTGAGATGTGAAAAATGACAGCTGTACTGCTCATAAGGAGGTGTGGTAAAATGGCAATGTTGAAAATCTGGAGTGAAAATATTGAAAATTCGCAAACTTACGAGAGTGCGTAGGAACTGCGTAGCGCATGCTCGTAAAACAGTCACTTTAGAATTTTTCACCAAATTTTCAACATAGCCATTTTAAGACCTGTGCTCATGAACAGTGTCACTGTGATTTTCTTAATGTGTCCGTGCATTGATTTTGCACCGACTGCACCTTTATAAGCTACATGGCGGAAACACATTTTGGGTGAGATGTGAAAAATGACAGCTGTACTGCTCATAAGAAGGTGTGGTAAAATGGCAATGTTGAAAATCTGGGTGAAATATTGAAAATTCGCGAACTTACGAGCGTGCGTAGGAACTACGCAACGCACGCTCGTAAAACAGTCATTTTTAGGAATTTTTCCACCAAATTTTCAAAATAGGCTTTTTGAGAGCCCACCTTATTAACACTGGCAGTGTTGTTTTGTTAATCATTTCCAAATGGTGATTTCATGCAGTGGCTGCGAAATCACCCTTCGGGCCTAAGTAACGCCATGACAGTGACAGCATTCATGAGAAGGCATCCCAAAAACCCCATGTTGAAAATTTGGTGCAAAAATTCCAAAAAATGCCCGAGATATGCAGCAAAGTTGAAAAACCCTATCTATTACATTATACAGCTTACCGGCATTTCCTCAGTTCGCGGTCGGCTTTGAAGAGTGCAGACGTGTTCCCGGTCCACGAAGATCGTCGCGCCGGACTCCAGAGGTAAGTATGGGGTGAGGGGTGTGGGGAGGCAGAGTGCGCAGTGGGTAGGTGCGGGTGGGGGCAGGGAGACTGCTAGGGACTGTTTTTAATTTACAGGTTTTTTTATTATTACTAAGGCGATGCGGGGCGTTTGCCATGCTAGGGTGGGCTCTCAGCATGGCAGCTGGAAAAACTGTTTGGGGGCTGGAGCCGATGGGGATTGGGCACCCCGTCGGCCATACGGGCTTGTGCCACGCTGGGGTGGGCTCCCAGCGTGGCAGCTGCTAAACTGTTTGGGGAGGGTTGGAGCCTCACGAGGGGACTGGGCACCCCGTCGGCCATCACAGACGTGTGTCACGCTGAGGTGGGCTCCCAGCGTGGCACCAAAACTTTGGGGGCATGGAGCCGACGGGGCATTGGGCACCCCGTCGGCTTACAGTATGTGCATGGGGGGAGCGTCAACACACAATATGCATGCATGCGTGTTGAGGGGAGCTCTACTCACTGAACCATAGCTCTCCCTTTCAACTGTATGCCACTGCATTTTCAGCTGTCATAGACAGCTGGAGTAGTGATTGGCGCACTGCGACCATGCCTGCAAACACACTGACTGAATTGGAAGAGGCTGACACACCTCTGGAAAACTCGGATGATGGCACTATGTTTCTTGCACATGCGTGCAAGCAAACATAAAAACAGTCTACAAAAAACACAAACAACTGTAGCTTTTAAAAAAGCTGTTGGGTCTCTCTCTCTCTCTTTTCTGTCTCCTAACTGCTGTCACAATCTCACTGCCTCCTCTCTATCCCTCTGCACAGAAGAAAGTGAAAGTATCTCCTTGCATGAGTCACTTCCTTCATGCCTGGCTAAAGCAAGTGACTTACAGTACTGTAAGTCATATGATGTGTGGCTAGCTGCCAATATTGTTGTCACTTTGCCTTACTTCGCGTTAAGGCAGAATGACAGTGTGAAGTAATAATCACAAGGCAAAGTGAGCCTTTCATATTGGCCACTTTGCATAGAGGAATGACAAAGCACAGGGTTTTAAATAATTGATTAGCACTTTTTTTCTTGAGACAATACTAACTGTACAGAAAGCATTTATATAGGTTTTCTAGGAGTGTTATGTTTGTTAAACACAGTAAAGCAAGTGCTATGCATTTTCACAATGTTTTAGAACTTTTATGAGCAAACGCTAATCAATTTTAGAGTTAAATAAAACCCTGAAGCAAAGTGGCCCTTGGGCACTTCACCAGTGAAATTTAAATTTGCTGCATCTCTAGTGGTGGTAAATGACGTGCACACTGGTGGAAGGGAAGGTGACCAGCAGGGAGCCTCGGGGCTTAGTACTGGGACCAGCCCTCTCTAATATCTTTATAAGGCCATTCCCTCATTATTCCTTCTAGAAAATCTACTGTTGGCCAATTTGCTTTCTCATACTGCTTTCCTGAACTTTGGCCCTCCATTCCCTTGGCAATTTATTCTGCCTCGTCGGCTTTCTCCTTAAAGTCTCTTCTTCATGACTTTTCTTCACCCTCCTGTAACTGTCCATAACTCTATAACTCTCTCAATCACTCCCACCCCGCCACACACACACACACACACACACAGAGTAGTTCTGCACTGACAAATTGTTTACTTCATTATCCGTACATATGATATTGTGAGGTGTCTTGAATTTTGATTATGCTCCTTTATATATTGTATTTGCTGTATATGATTTTTTACATCCCTACCCCAGGACACATCTGGAAATGAGCTGTTAGCAGCTCAGTATGTCTTACCTGCTGAAACTTTTGAAATAAATCAATCAATTAATCAATCAATCAATCAATTAATCAATAAATGCAGTTGAGCTGGAAGGGAAGGTCTGCCTCTTTGGGATAATAACAAAATCTGCAATTGGGCAGACACAGCAGAGGGTGTGAAAAGAATGTGTAGAGACCCGAAAAATCTTTAAGAGTGGTCATGGGTAAGGCAATTGGGTTTCAAATGTGAAAAGGTGCAAAATCATGCACTTAAGGCACAGAAACCTGGAGGTAAAGTATAAAGTGGGTTTTGGTAATCACCAAACAGAAAAAGGACCTGGGAGTGATTATATCTGATGACCCGAAGGTGGCCAGGCAGTGTGACATGACAGTTGGTAGGGCTAGTGGGAAGCTGGGCTGCACAGGGAGGGGAATCACCAACATAAGGAAAGAGGTGATGTTGCTACTGTGTAGATTGCTGGTGAGATCACACCTGTTGTACTGTGTGCAGTTCTGGAAACCACATCTCAGGAAGGACACAGAGTGGAGGCTGTCCATAGGAGGGCAGCTAAAATGGTGCAGGGTCTGCATCAGAAGCCCTGTGAGGAGATACTGAAGGACCTCAATATGTATACTTCAGAAGAGAGGCAGGAAAGGGGTATATGATAAAAAACCTATACATATATCACAGGGGTAAATAAGGTATAAGTGGGAAGTATTTTTCAGAGGAAGAGATGCATGAGAACAAGGGACATTAAATGAAGCTGAGTGGGGTCAATTCAGGAGAGATGTGAGGAAGTACTTCTTCACTGAAAGAGTAGTAGATACCTTGGACAGTTTTCAGTGAAGATGGTGGGAGCAAAACAGTTGTAGGATTTAAGAATGCATGGGAATAGTCATAAGTAAACAATAACGTATGGCTGGGTATTGGTAGTACTGATATACCAGCAAACCCTGGGGTGTGTGGCCTCATGCCTTCAGCCCCTGCATGTGCAGTTATCTCAATACTACCAGCACCCAGCCATGTCTTCTTGTGCTTATAAAATGGGCTTCTGAAATTTAAATGTGTTTAGGAATTTTAAAAAATTATGTTAACATATGTAAATAAGGAAAACAGTCCTTGCATTTTATATTAAATAATTATTCTGCTTTCTGGAACTAGATGGCATTTTGCCTTTGCATTAGGAATTTTTTACCAATGTGGCATCCATATTTGTAATTTTCTGACTTGTATAGCTCTGAATAAAAAGAAGACAGTGGCCCAGATATTCAAAGGTTGCATGGCGCAGCAGTGTTACACCATGCACAACGACTGATACCCGGTGCGATATTGAAAAAGGAAAGGTGCGCCTGGACAAATCCCGATCGCCGGGGTGCATCAACTAATGTCTGAGCACAGGTGAGAGGTATACTTATGCATAAACTGCACAGCCCGATATTCAGCGGAGCTGTGCAGAGTTATCTGGCGCCAATACCTGCGCCTGCACAAAAATGCAACAAAAAGGAACAAGTCGAGGCCACCCACAGGTGAGCTGCTGCATTGCAGGGTGCAACACAGCAGCTGCCACCTGTGGGTGCTGGTCTTGATCCGCCAGCACCTGAGGCGCCCCCATGCGATCGGGGCTGAAGTGTCCCCGCAGCCCGATCGTGGGCATAACGTTATATCCCCCCATTAGCCCGATCGTGGCCATAACATTATGTTTCCCCCATCAGCCGATTGCAGGCATAAGGGTTATATGTTCCCCGAACAGCCCAATCGCGGGCATAACCAGAAAGTCCCCAAAGTAGCCCGACATCAGACCGCCCCAGTGAGTAGCCCGATTGCAGGCAGCATCCTCACCCCACATCAGAAATACCTGGTGATCTAGTGGCCCCACCCACCCGGAGAGCCCACCACCCCAGAAGCGGGGTGGTGGGGCTCCGGTAGTAAAAATGATAACCGTCTATTCTGATAATGAAAGAAAGTAAAGAATACCGCCTGACTCGGAGCTACTCATCCCACTGGACCACCAGAGATATTGGACTTGGGGGTCTGATGCCAGCGATCGACTACTCGAGGGGGACTTTCTGGTTGCTCCAGTCAGCTGCTGAAGTGACATAACCCTTATGCCCATGATCGGGCTAATGGGGAATATCATTATGCCCGTGATTGGGCTAATGGGGAACATAACATTATGCCCGCGATCGGGCTAATGGGGGGAAACATAACATTATGCCTGTGATAGGGCTAATGGGGGGGGACTTTCCAGTTATGCCCGCGATTGGGCTGCAGGGGGCGTCGGCCCCCCACGGCTGCTGCCTGGCAGGGTGCCAGGTGCAAGTCATCAGGGATCAGCGCACCTGCATGCTAATGGCATGCAAATGGGTCCATAATTAGATGCAAATGGACCCCCTGCACCTTGCATAAATTATGGCCCCATTTGCATGTCACCCTTTGAATATCGCAGGTGCTGCGCATGGTGCAGTGGAACTTGCACCACCGCATCTCAATGCTCCACTCTGACCACTTGTGCTGGCGCAGTTCCACTCGCCATGCACAGTGGGCATAGCCGAGGCGATATTCAAAGTTGCGCCGCCGCGCAGCTCGTTGGCTCTCGCCTGTTACCCTGTGCAACTATTTTGAGCAGTGCTGGGTCTTGCGCCACAAAATGGCGCAGTTTGAATATCTGGGCCAGTAAATAAAAGAATGTTTGCTACAGGTTTTTTTTTTTATTTCCTTTACTTAAATCTTTCTTTTCATTTTTTAACATCTTTTTTTGAGCCAGTATAAAGTTTGAAAGTTTGGGAGTTGTGTTGCCAGTTGAAGTGCCATCCCCTCTCCTCCCCTGCTCATTGTAGTGAAAAAGAAGAGATGGTATGGAAGAAGTGGTAAGAAGAAATTTGTAGTTTTCATTTAATGTTTGGTGTGCGATGTCCTTGTGTCATCTTTCATTTACACAACTCCCCTACACCCTGCTGGATGCCCGCCTGTTTGTCAGTGAAGATGGTGGAAAGACAAAGCAGTGGGTGTAAATTCACTTTCACTTTCAGGAGCTATGATTTGTGCAGATAGGCATGACAGATGTGAATGCTGCCACAATGTGCCCAGGTCGGTAGGTTAGTGAAGCAGACAGAGATACAATTAATGTACAGTGTTGAGAATAAGTAGCTCCGCACTCAGGGATTGTACTGTGTGCTCTACTTAGGACCTATGTCCAATCACAGAACTTGCCAGGTGATGTTGCCAGCACATTGATATCTGTGGTAGCATCCTCAAGACAAATACTGCTGCTCTGCCCATGATACCACACTTATGACTCAATCGACAGGCGTGTGGCAGTTAGTGGGTTGATTCAGTTACTGTTGGTGAATCACCTGGACATGTACCTCGAATAGTTAGAAAAACTGTTCATTTACTTTTTATTCATTAAAAAACATAATTTACAAGAAGCAGGTGTGGGTTTGTTAGGGTAGAGTAATGACAGGGGATTGGGTCATCTAATAATTTACAAGTTAAAAAAGTATCTGAACAGAGGATAGCATTTTTTTTGAGAGAGTATGGGTGTGCTATTTGATTGAATTGAGTGAAACAGAGAAAAGACAGACAGTGATCAGAGACACTGGTGTCTGTTTATGTAGTTTTTGGGTTTGTTTCTTGGCTTGTTTGTTTGTTGAGGATAACAAACATGACTGCCTCACACTTTTTAAAATTCCATACTTGTTCAGTGATTTGTGATAAGGCTAAATACCCGGATAATCATGGTTAGTATGGCATTTATGCATCATTATGAGACTGGTACTAGCCAATCAGGATTTGAGGATTTCATTGCTCATTTTATAGGGGAATCTTTTATTTATTTATTTAGCTTTTGTTGACGGGTAAATGTACTAGACAAATCCTGCCTATTTTCAGGCACACGACCGGGGATGATACAGATGAATGCCAACTGACCTTGAACCAGATTAAGCTGTTGGTGGTATTTTTAGTGAATGAGGAAATTTGGCCAGGACACGGAAATTCCCTACTCTTTCGATAAGTGCCATGGGATCTTTAACATCCACCTGAACTACCACCAATCCAGGCAGATAGGACCTCGGTTTAACGTCTCATCCGAAGGACGGCACCTCAGAAATGCAGCACCCCTCTCATACTGCATTACAGTGTCAGTACTGGGATATTAACCCAAGTGCCAGATGTGGGAACTGAACCCACAGCCCTCTGATCTCCCGGCCTCAGAGGCGAGTGTGCTACCTACTGAGCCACTGACACTGCTGTAATCTTAGTGGATGGGAGAGGGGGAGCCAAAGATCAAGCAGAGTCTGCAGTGGCAGTATAGGGCAAGGAAAACATGTGTAGACTGAGTGGGCTAAGCAGTCCTTATCTGCTGTCAAAATCTATGTTTTTGTGTTTCAACACAGACACACATACACAGGATCATACATACATAAGAACACACGCACACATGAGCACTTCAAACACTTACGCATGCACATACAGCACTACATAGATACAGTACATGCACACAAACATACCACTACAGATGCACAAACACACTCATTCATATTACAAACAGATACACCAGCACAAAGCTCAACATACACATAAGCACACAAAAACAGGAGTAATTACAGTAGACACATACATGCAAATACGCACAGCAATACATATGCAGATGTACTGTAAATACACATAGCACTATATACACAGACAAGTGTGCTCACTACTGTATACACAGATGCATACACCTACAATACTGTAACTTTATTTAATAAGGTGTGCTTCCGAAGAGGCTCATGGTATCATACATAAGTTAAAACAGAACACATAAATCAATGCAAAAAACATAAACCCCATCATAAAATACAGTACAGAATAAGCAACACATTAGAAGTTTATTCTAGAGTGGAGAATTGCTATCACATTTATTTTATGTTGTATTAGCAGGATAGTGTCACAGCCATTTTCCTGGTACCTCAAGAATACCGCTGTCACAAGAACCACCTGTCCTAACCGCATGAGAGAAGAAGGTACAAAGGCCATTGCTACTGCCACATCACTGACACAAGACATGAAAATTAACAGAGAAATATTTTCCTTGGAACAAACTTTACATTTAAAGTAACATCTTACCCTCTTAACACAGAGTCCATTTTGTACTTTATTTTGCTTATATTTTTTATATAAGAGCCATATTTTTCTATAGTTTCAAGCAGGCAAGATTACAATTTCTTTGTACTTGAAATTTGCTGTTATTAACAAGATTAATAATTAAGAATGGCAAAAAGCCAATGCAGGACACCCATGGAAAGTAAAAAAAAAGTGACACATGCAAATAACACAGCAGAAGAAATAAAACAAGGCTGCAAAGAAATGTCATTCTGTTTCATTACCCCGGTAGCCAAATTGATTCAATAGGGGAAAATGAAATAGCAAGAATTGAAGGACCATTAGTCCCTAAAAACACCTTATCATCTATAAGAGCAGGCTGCTTACTCCCTCTAATAAATGATCACCCTTTATTACTCGAAATACAAGATTTAGAAGCACCACAGCTTATTATAGCTACAGAGGGACATCAGAATGGAGATTATCAGGTCAGACAAAAATTAAATGTGTTTATGAAACAAATACTGTACAATTAGAAAACAATAAAAAAACAAGATCAACAAGGTGATAGTGTTAATACACAAAAGGAAATAGAGAAGGATAATGCAACAGTGAGGCTAGAACCAAATAATATAGGAATTATAGGGAAGTAATCAAAACTAAACTCAAAATCCTTTCTACAAAATTTTGAACAGTTTTTATCTCCATACGTAAATAGACTTACTATGGAGCCATTAAATAAGAACCCACCTGATTTACCACTTCTATGGCCACAAATAGAGGGCTGCCATGAAGGCTAAACACTGAACTAAATCTCAGGAAATGAAACAAATGGGCTGGGGAAATGTGCATTTGAACTGTGACATTGAATTGAAACTGGTAGAAGTGAGTTTGCATCAGATTAAAATGGAATTGGTTAAAAATGATGACTATATTACACACCTGGTTGTTTTGTTAACAACAATAGTAGTAAAGGAGTCAAACAGTTTGGGTGATTCTCAATCACATAACCAACAAAAGACTACTAGTAACAAAAGGAAATCAGAAGGATAACTGAACAAATAGCAGAAGAGAAGCACTAGAAATAGAAAATCAATTGAAGATCATAGTAAACAGGAAGAAAAGGAAAAGAAACACAAAAGAATCATGAAAAGGATACAGACAATAAGATAAAGGTACATAATGCATGGGAAAATAATTTAGCAAACAGGAAATAAGACAACAGGCAAAATACATATGCAATAAAAATAAAAAGAATGGGAAATAAACTTGATGAATCTTTTGAAAGACAGAAAGAAGAAAGAAAATGGACACAGGTTACCAGACATATTTCTGAAAGGACTACTGAAAACAAGAACTGAGACACCTGAGTCCATTAGAAGAATTGTTTATACTCTATGTGAAAAGCTGTAGGAGACAAAACAGATGGAATGATTTAAAAACAGTATACAGATATTTTACAGGAAAATGGAGGGTTTGGTTTGCCTAGTGACAAATAACACCACAAATAGGTGTATGATATTATAGAAACATAGAATCTGACAGTAGATAAGGACCGTTTGGTCCAACCAGTCTGCCCATTTCCCTACCTACTGGATAAACTGAAGATCCTAGTTAACCAGCAGCCTACTTCTTTCTACCCCCACCCCCTAGAATTGCCTTATGACTGTCCCATGCATTCTTGAATTCCACCACTGTTTTTGACTCCACAACCTCCTTAAGAAGGCTGTTCCATGCATCCACAACCCTCTCCGTGAAAAAATACTTCCTCACATTACCTCTGAGCCATCCCCTCTCAATCTTCAAACTGTGCCCCCTTGTTCTTGCACACTTCTTTTTCTGAAAGATGTTACCTTATTAGTCTTTGTTGAGTCCCTTGAGGTACTTGAAAGTTTCTATCATGCCTTCCCTCTCCCTCCTTTCCTCGAGGCTATACATATTAAGCTCCTTAAGTCTCTCTTCATATGTCTTCTGGTGCAGACCCTGCACCATTTTAGTTGCCTTCCTCTGGACTGTCTCCATCCTGACTATGTCTTTGTGGAGAATGGGTCTCCAGAACTGCACACAGTACTCGGGGTCTCACCAGCTGTCTGTACAGAGGGATAACAACTTCTTGTTTTCTACTGGTGATGCCTCTCCCTATGCATCCCAGTATCACCCCCCCCAGCCCTCCTTACCACCCTCTCACATTGCTTGCCCACCTTTAGGTCATCTGATATTACAACCCCCAGGTCCCTTTCCATTTTTGTTGTTGTTAGTATCTCACCAGGTCACCTTCCATTGTGTACTCTTCCCCTGGGCTTTTGTTTCCCAGGTGCATTACTTTGCACTCCTTAGCATTGAATCTAAGCTGCCATTCATTTGACCATTCCTCCAACCTCACCAAGTTCCTTCTCATCCTTTCCACCCCACCTTGTGTATCAAATCTGTTGCAGATCTTTGCGTCATCTGCAGTAAGACATACTTTTCCTTCAGGTCCCTCTGCAATGTCACTTATAAAGACATTGAGAGGACCAATCTAATACTGAACCTTGAGGTACCCTACTAGTAACCTCCCTTTCTTCAGAGTGGACTCTGTTTACTATTACCCTCTGTGTCCTGTTCTCCAGCCAATTCTTTACCCAGGCTACCATCTTGGGAGCCACTCCAAGGATGGCTAACTTGTATATTAATCTTTAGTGTGGGACTGTGTTAAATGTCTTGCTAAGATCTAGGTAGGCCATGTCCATAGCCCCTCCCTGATCTACTACTTTGGTCACCCAGTCAAAGAAATCTGTTAGATTCGTCTGACATGACCTTCCCGCTGTGAATCCATGCTGCCTTGTGTCCTGTGCCCCCTGGCCTCTATGTACTCAACAATTCTTTCCTTCAAGTGATTTCATCATTTTTCCTATCATTGAGGTTAAACTAACAGGTCTGTAGTTTCCTGCTTCTCCCTTCTCCCACTTTTGTGAAGTAGAATAACATCCACCCTCCTCCAGTCCTCAGGTACCACCCATCCTCCGATGACTTGTTAAAGAGGGTAGTTAGTGGTGTCACTAGTTCTACCCTTAGTTCTTTTAGAATTCTGGGATGAATCCCATCAGACCCCATTGCTTTGTCCACCGTCAGTTTTAAGAGTCCTTTCAGAATTCTTTCTTCTGTGAATGGGCTGGTATCAACCCCTATATCCAGAGTGTTTCTATTGTTTGTTTTAGGTACCTCCCCCCTTCATTTGTGAATACTGAGCAAAATATTTGTTTAGTATCTCTGCCTTTTCACAGTCACCCTCTGACCACCCCCACCTCCCTTTTATTAAGCCTCACTATCCCTCTCTTGGTCTTCCTTCACTCCCTGATGTACCTATAAAAGGTTTCATCCCTATTCTTAACTGAGTTGGCTATCTTTTCCTTGGTTTGGGCCTTTGCTGTTCTGATTGCCTTCCCTGCTTCCTTTTGCTTTAACTGATAGAGTTCTTTGTCCTGCTCCTTCGGTGTTTCCCTGTACTACCCGAATGCTTTCTTTTTCTCCCTAACCTTCCCTGCCACTTCCTTTAAGAACCATAGTGGTTTCTTACATCATTTTGTTTTGTTTATTTGCTTCACACAAAGGCTTATTGCCTCTGTGATGTCAGATTTGATTATTCCCCATTGTTCTTCCACCCCTCCTTCTTGCCCATTTGCTAGTTCATTCCTTAGGCACACACCCATTTTGGAAAAGTCAGCCTCCTAAAGTCCAGTACCTTTGCCTTTGTATGGCTTGACTATACTGCTGTGTTTATCGTGAACCATACTGTTCGATGGTCGCTAGTTCCCAGATGGCTACCCACTTCTAAATCTGTGATCCTCTCTCCATCTCCATTTGAGAGTACCAGGTCTAAGATTGTTCCCTCTCAAGTGGGTTCCAATGCTAGTTGTCTAAGGCATGCCCCGTGTAATTCATCTAGAATGACCCCACTCTTGGAAGTGGCTGCTGCAAATGCACTCCATTTAACATCTGGCATATTCAGATCCCCATCAACAATATATCCCCTTTTTCTGCCATTCTAAGGATACCTTCTATCATTTCCTTGTCCATTTTCTCCCCCGATATGGAGGTCTGTATGCAACTCCTGTGCGGATTGTGGTGCCATTGCCTATATCCAAATTGACCCACATTGGTTCATCTCCTCCCTGTTTACCCTTTTGTTCTGTTGCTTTGATTCCTTCCCTTATGTAGAGAGCTACTCCTCCTTGTCTTTTACCCTCCCTCTCCCTCCTGTAGAGGTGTCCTGGTATGTTTACAGCCCAGTCATGGTTCTGTGTGTACCATGTTTCTGTGACTGCTACGATAACCTGATGTTCCTCTTCCATCAAGGCCACTAGTTCAGGAAGCTTGTTACCCAGACTATGGGCATTGGTCCTCATTACTCTCCATATTTTGATGGCTTTACCTCTTGTAGCACCATCCCTGTCCTCATTTACTTTGCTTTCTCCATTTACCCCTGTCCTGCACCCTACTGACCTTTCTACCTTGGTCTTTACCTCATTTAGTACCCTATTTTGTAGGGGGAGGCTGGGAATTCCCTGCTGCTTATCAGTGCCTCCCCCCTTGACTAGTTTAAAAGCTTGCCAATGAATCATTTAAATTGATCACCCAGAAGACTTGTTCCCTTCCTGGACAGATGCAGACCATCCTGCCAGTATAGGCTGGTATCCCTCCTGGTGGAACCCCAGTCCCCAATGAAGCCAAACCCCTATGCTCTGCAACATTTTTTCAACCATTCATTGAATTGCATCGCAGAGTACCCTTGCCTTACCCATGCCATAGACAGGCAGCAACTCTGAGAAGGATACTGTGTGTGCTACTTGCCTTAGGCCCCTCCCTCAACTCCACAAACTCCTCCTGCACTGCTCTAATCTCATGTTGAGCCAAGTCATTCATCCCTAGGTGGACAATGATGTCCAGCTCTGTCTCCGATGCAGCTGTTCTTGTGATCTTGAGGATGTGCTTCCTGTCTCTCCAACCCATGGCACCAGGCAGGCACCTTACTTCACTTTTCCCTGCTCCCCCCAGTTCTATCCCCCTAATAATTGGGCAATTATATATAATTATAGGCAGTAGCTGAGTTCTGTCCTCTTGGCATTAATGTTTTCAAGCAATGTGAATAAAATTTGTAAAAAAGGAGAAAAGATGCAGTGCAAGACAAAAAAGAAATTCTGGAAATACAGCATATGGGGCACCAGGGACAAGGAATGGAAAGTAAAGATAGAAGTCCTAGAAAATCAGAACCATAAAAACAGATTACAGTATGTCAGGAAACCTGAAGTTTCCTTAGCTTACAATGGAATGATGACTTTACACCTTGGAAAGAGCAAACATTGATTAGAGGTAGAAAACAACAAAGACCAAGAATTTATAGTTGCATGGTGTTACATGAATCAGATACAGATTCTTCTTGCACTGCAACAAATATAAGCACAGTGGGAAGCTTAGAACAGAAAGAGAGTAGAACTTCCAAGAATACAGCTATAGTATTGGATTGACTCCATAATCAGTGGAATTTTAATAAATGTATCTCGCTAATAAGCTGGAACATAGCTGGAATTATCAATAAGGAAGATGATAAAAATGGCTGGAGTTTCTAAATATGCACAACATTATACTTATTTAGGAGACCTGATTGAAAAAATAAGGAATGCCTAATGGTAGGCTTCTTTAGTTTTCAACTCTCTGCAAGGACTGACAAAAATATGGGTGAGTATCTGGGAGACTTACAGTATTTCAATGTTTTCAACCTCTGTTTTTGTAAATGTGCAAATTTTAGCATATGGGCATCCATTTTTTTTATGTCATGTTATATTATTTAATTATACTGCACTTATAACTGTGATCAATGCCTGTGTCTCTCTTGTAATTAATATCCATATGGGGAGTCTACACAAAATTCTTGACACTTTTATAGTGAGAGCAAAGTCAAAGTTTCCAGGAGCCACCATAATAGTTGCTGGTGACTTCAATATGAAAATCGGTACTCTGAATGAAGTGATTTTCCAACAAAGGAACATTGATGTTACACTGTCTATTCCCTTCGTCAATCAGAAGATAAAAAAATAAGAGAGACATAGAGCTTATACACATAGAAACAAAAACAGACATGGAAATTAGAATTATGGGAGATCAACATGGGCATGTGACTTTCCCAGCTGAAAAAGGAGGGAGCATGTTGAACTTGGTATCAGTGGAAATATTCTGGTATAGAAAGATTAATAAAATGGCAGTAAAGGACATATGGGAAAGTGACAATTTCCCATTAATTGCATCAAATTTTGCTCCAGATATACTAAAAGACAGAAAAGATTTAGTTATGGAAAAGGAAATAACAGAAAATATGAGCATTCGTAATCATGAAAAAATTTTGTTGGAACCCCTTCATGAAAGAAAAAAATTAATAACATTCTAGATAATCAAATAGATATCAAGCTCCCCTAGAAAAATTTAGTAATGTATAAGGGAGAAATACTGTAACTGAAAATGAGCCTTACTTGGTGCTTGAGTATACAATCAGACAATTATTAAATATATTGCCAAGATAGGCATAATTATACAAAATCCTGTAGCAGGAATTCATGGTATGATAGGAAATGACATAGTCTTAGAAAGGTCATGTATAGAATGGGTAGGAAATAAAAAAAAAAGCAATAACACAGATTATGAAAGAATTTTCTTTAAGGTTAGAAGGGAGTACAGAAGAACAATTAACCACAAGCATTTGTCAATGCCAAATGTTTGCTTGCTAATATCAGCATTGGACATGCAGGAGTTAGACAGATGCAGAACAGGAATGACAGTGAAGTATTGAACTCAGGCCAACCCCACCTCCACCCTGCAAAGATGGACAGGCATTGGGGTGTGCCTTTGGGTTGTCACCCATAAAGCTCACGGCATTTCACCTCACCCTATCCTGCAGACACTGACAAGTGTTGAGGTGTTCCTTGGGGTTACAGTCACCCCATTTCATAAGGACATATGCTGAAATGGGTGCAGTATAGGAGAATGGGGTGAACTCTGGGGCCGAAGAGTCCAAGGCACACCTCAATGCCTGTCACTGGCTTCAGAGTGGGGGTGTGTGAAATGGCATGAGCATTACAGCTGGCAATCCAAAGGCACACCCCTGATTCCCATCAGTCTGTACAGGGTGGGACGTTATGGCTAGAAACCCCAACGCCCCGGGCGTTTGTTGATATTTCACATTATAAATTTTTTTACCTTTTTTTTTTTACCTTTGTTTTACCAGGAAAGACACACTAAGCTGAAAGCTTGTTTACAGGTGCAACCTAGGAGCACAAGGAAGTTAAGTGACTTTCTCAGGGTCACACAGTATGCAAGTGGGGGATATGGGACTCAAACCCAGGTCTCCAGGTGTGCAGTTCAGAGCCTTAAACCACTGTGCTATACTGCCTCCAAATTTTCAATATGGCCTTGAAACACAGTCATTTAGTGGAATTATTTCACCAGATTTTAAACATAGGCATTTTGTGACCTCTGCTCATAAACACTGTCACTATGATTTTCTTAATCTATCCCGAACATTGATTTCCCACAGTTACCCCATTGTGTGCCAGATGTGCGAAAACATATTTCGGGAAGGATGTGAAAAATGACAACTGTACTGTTCATAAGGAGGTATGAAAAATTGACAATGTTGAAAATCTAGAGTGAAAATATTACAAATTCTCAAAGTTACGAGTGTGCGTGGAAACTGAGCAACGCATACTCCTAACATAGTCATTTTATTGACTTTTGTCACCAAATTTTCAACATAGGCATTTTGGGACCTCTGCTCATGAACAATGTCACTGTGATTTTCTTAATCAGTCCTGAACACTGATTTCTGACAGGGACCACAAAATCACCTTTCAGGACTGAATAATCAGTTGACAGTGACTGAATTCATGAGATGGGGTCCTAAGAATCCCATGTTGAAAATGTGGTGCCATAATTCAGGAAAACGACCGAGATATCCACATTAGTTGAAAAATACCCATTTATGCCATTATACAGATTACAAACATTTCTTCAGTTCACGGTCGGCTTTGAAGAGTGTAGACGTGTTCCCGGTCCACTGAAGATCGTCGCGCCAGGCTCCGGAGGTAAGTAGGGGTGAGTGAGTGTGAGGAGGTGGGGTGTGCAGAGGTTGGGTGCGGGTTAGGGCAGAGGGGCACCGCTGACAGCGAGGTACCATTTTCTTTTACTGGTTGTAAAAAATAAAAAAGCAACGCAGGAAGGTTTTCTTTTTTTACACGTACATTGGCATGCTGTGGTAGGCTCCCAGCATGCCACCTAGGTGTTTATTGGTGGGAGGCTGTAGCTGAGAGGGATTGGGCACCCCGTCGGCACATACAAAATGTTTGGGGGTGCATGAGCCAAGGGGATTGGGCACCCCCCTCAGCACACAACAAATGGGGGGATATTACTCCAATGGGGATTGGGTTCCCCTGTCAGCAATGAACTTGGGAGGGGCATGCCAACAGGGGGATTGGGCACCCTGTCAGCTTTCATGGGGACTGTGAGAGGTGGATGGTGATAGCTGCCACCATGAAAACAAACATGGGGTCATTATGCCAATGGGGATTGGGCTACCCCGTTGGCAAATGAACTGGGGAAGGGGCAGGCTGACAGGGTAATAGAGCACCCTCATCAACTTTCATGGAGACTGTGCAGGGTGGCGACTGTCCAGTGGCTTCCATGGGGACTGTGAGAGGCGGACAGTGATAGCCACTGCCATGTTTATTGAAATGGGACACCAGACAAAGCAAGCTGTAATTCGTTGCTGCAATTGGGGACCACCCCAGCAGCAAAAACAGCTAATTGTTAATGATGGGGTGCTCCCTTGTTGCAGCAGAGAGTTTCTTTTAAGTTGGTGGCATGATACAATACTGCTGTAATTGACAGAGTGCGTCTCTATTGGCGCCACAGAGACCAGCCCCAAAATGAACTGCTGGCATTGGCTACAACACTGCTGCACCTCCACAACTCACTACTACAGCAAGCTGCTGCAATATGTTTCTTGTGCATGTGTGCAAGAAAACATAATAAGAAAGCAGAGTATAAAAACTAGTTATGGGAACAGCTACAGAATGCAATCATAGAAAAAGGAGCAAACAATTTCTGGCACTTAGTAGCCTATGACACTAGGAATCAAGAGTTAAACATCTTGGGAAAATTAAATGTTAAACAATGAAAGTATTACTTTAGATTATCCTATGAGGATCCCAGTATGGACGATGACATCATAACACTACTTACAAAAAACAAAACAAAAAGGAGATAAGCAGGGTCGCCTGCTGGCGTTGCTATGTTTTAATCATCTGTATCTCAGTTAGATGGAAGGAAAGTTCAGATCCTATTTTATGGGGATGATGCTGTACTGTACTCACAGACACCTTTGGGGCTTAAGAGAGCAATAACCATTATGGACAGTCAGCTGAACAATTTACACTTGAAAAGTGAATATTAAAAATCCAATATAATATTAACTGGAAATAAGAAATACAAAGAAAGCTACTGAACAACAGTAAAAAAAACAGAATAGAAAAAAATTGACTTGTACAAATATTTGGGAACCAAGAAATGGTTGGAAGACTAACATAGATAGTATTAAGGATAATACTATGATAGTCACACAAGAGATACAAACATTTGGACAACCATATGCCAGTAACTCTTTTGCGGCATTAAAGAGAGTCTTTGAAGCCAAAATTTACTCCCAGATCCTGAATGCTATGGAAGCTTAGTGCTTAGATAAGAATGTAAGACTACTGGATTCACTCAAAACAATTTTTTTTTCACCAAATACAAGGCCTTTGCTGGGATGCTGCAACAGAATATGTGTATTTGGAGGCAAATATTTTGCCCATGGGATCTAGGGCATTTTTAAGGACCATGGTTTATTGGAGTAAAGTTATAAAAATGGATCAAGACAGGATCCCAACAATTGCTTGGGTAGACTACTTAAAAAACACATATAGAGTGTTGGTTCACAAAACCGAATGGTCTCAAGAAACTTGGTATCCCAGAGTTGTGGTATCCTGATGTGCTTCATAATGTGGATTCTTTTATCAGTGAAACAAATTAGAGTGCATTAGATGTCCATTGGCAATCCCAATGGGCTAAGTTACAAGGCATAATAGGTAGTAAGCTCTATACCCCTGATGATGATTTTATTGTATTTTATGAACTCTGCTGTTATTGAATTTGTGTTTATTTTACTGTTTTATGCCTAGTTGCTGTAAAGGCGCCTTGGTTTTAAGAAAGGGGTGGTATAAATAAAGTTTTGTTATTATTATCATTATTATTATTATTATTATTATAGACATAATGTTAGATGTGGTGAAACCCCATTGTACTTAACATTTGTGATAGCCAAACATAGATACTGTATGTAATGTGCAGATTAAGACTGGCAATGCTAGAACCTAATAACATTTATGTCATAGGGAGATTAAGAGTGAATATAGCATCTTGTATATGTAATGGAAATGAAAGATTACTGTAGGCCATTTGGTTTTTGATTGTCCTGTGATAAATGAAGCAAGGGTAAACATACTTGCCCCAATGTGTAACATGCTAAACATTCCATCTAATAGAAAAATATATTAGAGGTTCTGCTGTGTGGCGACAGCAAGAAATATGTATTTGCTACTGTAAGTTTTGCTGCACAAGCACTGATGACACCATATAATTGATGTTGATGCCTAAATTGTAATGCATTTTATGGTTATGTGCATGTACAGTGTGTCTGTTTTCTCTGTTTTTATATATTTGTGTATTTAACTAACACCTGTTTTAATACATACTGTAAGAAACTTGAACTGCACTGAACTGAAGTCAGTGGCTGAAAGGGACATGAATGACTTTTAGAATTTAGATTTTTGTTATTCTTGCTAAAGCTTTTGACACTGTGGCATGTTCCCTCCTTCTGGGCAAACTTATAGCAACAGGCCTCTCTGACTCTTCAGTCAATTGGTTTCATTCTTACATTGAAGGAAGGTCTCGAGCTGTCCAGATAGGAAAACCCATTTCATCCCATTAGCTCAGGTGTCCCTCAACGGTCTGTCCTGGGCCCTATTCTCTCTTCCATTTTCTTAAATGACCTCTCTACTGTCTGTTCCTCTGCATCCATTCATACGTATGCTGATGACACAGTTCTTTTTGCTTCTGGCTCCTCTTCCCATGACCTTACCTCTCTGCTGCAGTTGGATTTTGACAACATTCAGTGCTGGTTCAAGTCTAACAAGTTGTACCTAAATGCCAAAAAAACAGTCTCCTTGACTTTTGGCAACCATCAGAGGCTTGCCAGATTTACTTCTCTCTCACTATTTAATACCCTTGATGGTGCTAAGCTTGAAGATGTTTCCTCATTTAAGTTCCTTGATCGGCATCTTGATATCTCAGTGCATATTGATGCTATTCGCCATAAACTACACCCTAAGCTTGGAGCACTGTACAGAAATAAAGTGAGTATTACGCTTCCTGCCCACCGAGAAATTGTAGTAAAATGATTCTCCCTATCTTTGACTATGGTGACTTAATCTACAGTGGTGCCCTAGAATATTCTCTTGTCAGACTGGACCCCCTCTTTCATTCTTTCATTCTTTCTTTCATTTTGCTTTAGATAGCCCCCCTTGTACTCTTAACTGCTCCCTTTATTCATCCCTTTTTCTCCCCTCTCTTGCTGCTAGGCACCTTTTCCATTGTGCCTCTTTTATGTCCAAATTCTGGTTCCATTCCCTTCCCTCTTATCCTAAATCCTGTTTATCCCCTCCACCTTCTTCCTCCTACCCTCTCCTCTGTAGAGTTTATGTTTTCCGGGGGCTCGGGCTCAAAACTATTAGCCCAAACAGGTAACCTATTTTTAGACTACCCTATCTGGTGGGGGGGAGCTCGATCCTAGAAGTCCCCTAAACTCTATGCCTATGCTCTCTGCAATAATATTTCCCATTCACTCTCTATTCCTTCTAAAAAATCTAGTGTACACTATCTGCTTTTTCTTACTGATTTCCTAAACTTTGGTCCCCCTTCCCCTTTCAATTCATTCAGCCTCTTTTCCTTCCTCCTTAACGTCTCTTCTTTATAACTTTCATTATCCTACCTGCAATTGTCTATGACCCTTTCCTCCCATATTCACTTCCACTTTACACATACAAGTGTGTTTATTTGCTACTTGCATTTATTTATTTTGCCTCTAATATTTATATCTATGCTTCTTATAAACCATATTATTGTATTTTGAGTCATATTTTCAATAGTTTTATTGTTTAGCTATCTCCTTCTCCCCTTCCCCTCCCCCTCCCCTCGGGAATGAGTTGTTTTCAGATCAGTATGTCTTTCCTGGTTAAACTTTGAGAAAAATGAATAAAATGGTTGGGGAAATCCTTGAAGTTGATTGGCTTAGGCCACTAATCACCTGGTCTGGTATCAGGCAACAGAGACTGGGTAATAGTGAGTCCCCATCTCCGCATGCCTATTTTTGTTGGAAATCATTGAGCTAAAAGAATGCTCAGTTATAATTTTTTTGACTTGCTTAATGACAGCTGCGCCTTTACCTGACATTTAGTTAGACCACCCTCCAATCTGTGCACTTTGTTAAATAAACATTATTTTTCATGCAGCAAGATACTATTTTTATTATTCTGTCTACTCAGTTGTCAGTGACATGGTGCTAAACAGAGTAAAGATGTTCTATAATAAGGCGTGCCACTTTGTACTTGGGTGCAGATAACCACACTGGTTTTACTATAGCGCTTCGACAGTGCTAGCACCGACATCCCCCACAGTGGCAGCCACAATGCTGACTGTTGGCATTGTACTGTTGAGGATGTCGGTGCTGTTATATCGGGGGGCTGTGACCCCCGAAACCCCCATATGGGGGCTCCACCCCCTACCCCTAGTTGCTAGGATTCTAACTCCAAGTTGGAGTTGGACCGGGTGTCAGCAGAGTTCCAGCACAGCAACTCTCCACATCCTGGTGAAATCTGTCACTGTGCTGGACTTTGTCTTAGTGGTGTCGACCCTGTGTCAGTACACCAACCACACTCATAGCTGTGCCCTGGTAGCCTGTGAAGTGGGCACCTGTACTAAGGTGCTGTCCAATATGGTGGCGCATTATGGGTGAAAGCCCGAATGGCGATGGGCAGGGTAGGGCGACCAGATGTGGGAGGTGGTGGAATCCAGCAACAGGATGTCACTATATGTACATGCGTGGGGGGGGGAGTGAACACAGTGAGCGTGGGCTGGGAGGGGCAGATGGGATGTAGGGGGTGGCACTGCGCCAGGTTGCCAAGCTGTGCCATGGCACTGGGGGGTTGGTCTGCGGTTGAGGTGGGTGAGGTACTGGGTTTGGGTCTGGGCACTGGTGCAATTTTATTGTGCCCAGCCTGAAACTTTATTTTTTCATACTTTCACCCCCCAACATGCACTCCTAGGTGAGAAGTCCTTTAGTAGGGGTTTAGGCCACAGCCTCCCCGACAGAAAGCATGAAATCTGTCTTGGCACCGTTTTTCTATGTGCTGAGGATGTCAGAGTGGCGAAAATGTTTTTGCTGCTCTGACATTGCGATAACGCGGCTCACCATTTGGTAGTCACCATTATCACATAGAACCCTGTGCCCTTTACGTACTCACTAACTGGCTACTGTTATACTGCAGAATAAAGTTCCTGACTGGTTTGCTACACAGAAAGATGCTCCTGGGCCTAACACCTCCTCTTTTAACAAATTGTTTCTACACTGTTTCTAAGCTATGCAACCAGGAGTATGGCCAGGAATGCCCTTAAACCTCCTTTCCAGCATACTCAGCTGGACAAGCAGTCATGTGTTGTCAGGGTCACCATTTGGTTAAACAAACTGTCTGACACTCTACTAAATCTCCCAAGATTAATCAATTTAAGAGATTTTTGTGGTTTGCCATTGCAGTCCATTGCAATTGTAACTGATAAACTGGTTTATTCGGGTTCAGCTTCTCTCTGTACATATTCTGTGATTTTTTTTATACAACAATTTGTGTGGATGTTTTCAAAACTATATGTAATTGATCTGTCTTAAGTGCTGTGAGCCCGATTTGACTGCATTTTCTCTGGAACTGCTTATTGCACTTGTAATGTTTTTGTGACTATGTATTTGTTGTGAAACATTGGTAAATCCGCACCTGTTCTTAAAGGTATTCTCCAAAGTTTTCAGTAAATAAATAATAAAAAAAATTTTTTTTCCACCTACCTAAAAATATGTACTTTCTTGAAAGCTGCCTGCTAGTTGTCACCCACTTGTTTACACTCTTCCTCCAAACCCCCCCCTACTTCCCCGCCAGCACTCCAGTTGCTTACTTACCTTGATAGCTGTAGTGAACAGTCACAGCAGATTTCAAACTCCATCTAACATTCTCTTATTGCAGTTTATCAGGCCACGCATTCCCTTTGATAAAAAAAAAAACAAAAATACCAAACGGTTGTGGAGCTGAGAAAATGTGAAAGGACAGTCTCTCTCAAGTCTCAACCATCTCCATATCACTGCAAGCACTACTTATAGTGGTGCCAAAATAAAAAATGGCAGAGCACCCAAAATCAGTGACCCCATCACAGGAGTTTGGCACTAAAACAAAACAAAAAATCCTTTTAAAAAGTGCAGCTGTCCCATAGGCAGGGGTGGGTGACAGTCCACATGGGAACAAAAGTGCCTAGAGACTGCAGAAAATGGATGTGACTTTGAAACAGTCTCTCTAAAAGAGCAGTGCCCTCTACTGGCACACGTGCGAGTAGATGAACTACTTTGCAGGAAAATAAATGTCTGTTCTTTTTTATTAATATTTACATTTTTTTTATCCTTTATTTTATTAAAATGTTTTCTATAACCCATTTTCTAAGTACAGTACTACCCTCCAGGGTGGGTGTGTGGTATGGGCTATACTGGACTTCCAGGGGTTATATGCCTCTGGACAGTTCAGTATAGCCTATTACTGCTCACCATCTTGGGTATTATAGCTTATGTAGCCCTAAAAGGGTGCTGAACACCAAAGTATAAACTGGAAATGACCTCTGAGATTTCTGTAAGGCCTCTATAGATGAATCAGTACCAGAACTGAAACCAGTGCTTTTTTTAAAAAACAGCTTCAACTGAGAAAATTGACTTTTAGGTGCAGTGCAGTGCTCCTTTAAATTGTCACATTTTTATGTTGACTTGCTGTGCAGGAGCAAGTCAACATCTTGGGGTAGTAGCAGATTTCGGGGGGGGGTCAGTGTGGGCAAATACGGGGCATGCTTTAGTAGGTGCGTCCCTCATTCCCCAATAAACTAGCATGCAGGCACTGACACAAGAAATATGTAAAGTGGACAAAACTTGTAAAGAAAGTGGTGCTGCAATCAGAGACAAGCTTGTCATGCAGCGGAACAATAACATGCCTCCCGACATGCCTGCTTTCCAGGTGAAGCATTGCAATAAACATGGTGGCAGTGTCTGCCACCCTCTCTTACAGGATTCCTATAAAGCTGACTTTGGGGGTTCCCAATCCGCCTGTCAGCATATCGAATACCCCCCCCCGAAAAGATTGAGTGGCACACTGGGAGCCCAACCCAGTGTGCCTCCATTGTACAAAAGCTGAACGCTGTTGGCATGTTCCTGCCCCTGCCCCACTCAAGATGAGTGCCACACTGGGAGCCCATCCCAGTGTGGCCAACATCACCCCAAGTCACCCAGTGTGCCCAACATTTTCTCTTCGTGAAAAAAAAAATGGTCCTTGATGTTTTATTTATTTATTTTTTAATCTCAAATAAAGAAAATGGTCCCTCGTTGTATTCTGTCCCTCCCCCAACCCACACCCACCCTCTGTGCACCTGCCTCCCACCCCCAACCCCCTACCTCTAGAGGGGGTGCTGCAATCTTTGGTGGATCCGGAACACGACTGCACTCTTCAAAGCCGAACGCGAACTGAAGAAATGCCGGTAAGCTGTATAATGGCATAAATGGGGTGTTTTAACTTAGATGGATATTTCATCCATTTTTTTTTAATTTTTCTTCCAAATTTTTAACATGAGGTGCTTGGGATCCCACCTCATGAACACATGCACTGTCATCTTGTTACTCAGCCCTGAAAGGTTATTTCATGGTCACTGTGCAAAATCACCTTTCTGGACCGATTAATGAAAGGACAATGCCACTGTGGGGTCCCAAGAACCCTATCTTGCAAATCTGGTGGAAAAATTCCAAAAAATGACAGTGTTACGAGCATGCATTGTGCAGTTTCAATGCACACTCGTAACTTTGACAATTTTTAATGTTTTCTCTCCAGATTTTCAACATTGCCATTTTCACACCTCCTTATGACCAGTACAGCTGTCATTTTTCATATCCTGCCTGAAATGTGTTTTCGTGCATGTGGCGCACAATGGCGCGATAGCTGTGCAAAATCAATGTTCAGGACAAATTAACAAAATCAAAGTGACACCATTCATGAGTGGAGGTCCCAAAGTGCCTATGTTGAAAATTTGGTAAATAAAATCCCCAAAATAATTGCATTACGTGCAGTTTCTATACACTAGCATGACGTCACCAATTTTTCATATTTCCACTCCAGATTTTCACCATTGTCATTTCTGTACACCTCCTTATGAAGAGTACAGCTGTCATTTTTTACATCCTGTCCAAAATGTGTTTTCACACGTGTCACACAATGGCGCGATCGCTGTGGGAAATCAATGTTCCAGACAGATTAACAAAATCACAGTGATACTGCTCATGATTGGAGTTCCCAAAATGCCTATGCTGAAAATTTGGTTACAAAAATCCCCATTGCCAGCCTGGTGGAGTAGAGGGTTGAGGCACTGGTGCCTTACCTTGACCCACGACGGCGACCCGGGTCCAGGAACGGACTCAGGGCACCGGGGGTCAGCAGGGAAGGACATAATTGAGTGTCCAAAGGACTGCTCTCCTCTCCTGGGGTGGGTTGTGGGAGTGTGTCACTCTGTAGTGACCTCCAGTGGAGACCGGGGGTAATGCAGATGCGCATAAGTGAGGAAACATCACCAGAAAACGGAAAACTGGCTCTGCACCAGCCAGATGACGGACACCTGGCAGTTCAATGCCATCAATGTCCTGGGAGCCTTCTGTCCCTCAGCAGTACCCCAGGGCCAAGAAGTGCGCTTGCCTGCCCCACAGGTGCCTCTTCCCTCGGAGGAGGGGGGCCCTCCCGGAGAAGGGTCATGTCCGGGTTACCCTGGGGATGATTGCAAATATGAGAGATGGGGCACGGGAATAGGATGGATCAGAAGTGCCTTGGCACAGCCTGAAGGACTGGCTGAGAGTGGTAGCATGTAGGGGAAAAAAGATAACAAAAAAAAATAAAAAATCCCCGAAACACTTGCTTTACGGGCGTGCGTTGAGCAGTTTCTATGCATACTCATGACGTCACGAATTTTTCATATTTTCACTCCAGATTTTTAACAATGTCATTTTTTTACATCTCTTCATAAACAGTGCAGCTGTCATTTTTCACATCATGCCCAAAATGTGTTTTCACACCTGCTGTGCCAAAATGCATAGCCACTGTACAAAATCACCTTTCCGCAAACTAACTCATAGTGCCACTGTTCATAAGGTGGCATCACAAATGGCTCATGTTACAGATTTTGAGTGAAAATACCAACAAACACCAGGGGCATTGGGGTTTCCAACCATAATGCCCCACGCTGTGGAGACTGACAGGCATCAGGGATGTGACTTGGCAGTGTTGGCTGTAATGCTCACACAATTCCACCCCCACCCTGCAGTCAGTGACAGGCGTCGAGGTGTGCCTCGGACTCTTCTACCCCAAAGTTCACCCCATTCTCATATACTGCATGCATATCAGCATATTTCCTTATGGAATGGGGTGAATGTAAGGCCTGAAAACCTCAAGGCACACCTTAGCACTTGTCGGTGTCTATGGGGTAGGGTGAGGTGAAATAGCATGAGCGTTATGGCCGACAACCCAAAGGAACATCCCAGTGCCTGTCACTCTCTGCAGGGTGGGGCTTGGTTTGACGTCAATTCACTACTTCACTGCCAATCCTATTGTGCATCTCTAACTCCTGCACTACCAATGCCAGTGCCAACAAGCCAACATTTGACATTGATAAATGCTTGTTTAGTCTACTAGATCATACTTATGGTAAAAGACAGAGAATCAACTGCACACAAAATTAGGAGATGAGATTTAAGAAACTGTTGTACCAAATACAATTTTTATTTTTTTACCTGTAGCAGCCACAGATAGAACAAACATACTCTGCGCTTCGGACCACACTGGTCCTTCATCAGGGAGTCATACCTGAAGGAACGACACTCTAGTGTGGCTTCCACAGCTTGCTGTGCTTATCATGAGCATTTGTGCTACATGTAGGCCCTGCTTACAGTAAGTATAGATGCAAGGGGAATGTTGGGAGTGCATCGAGCATCATGACTTTAGACATGCAAATGTCAGTGGATGTGCCTGATGGCAAGTTTTGATAATCAGCATTTTAATAACTACTACCGTTGCCAGATGTTGTAATGTCTGGGAAAATCTTAAAAGTTCTTCATTCCTCCCACCTATACCACTGGATAGGAAAGGAAGGAATTTGTTTTTTTCTTATATAAAGCCTTTTATGCTGAACTATCACAAAGCACTTTACAAGGCATTAGACAAGCACTGTGAGGTTATGTGAGATTCAGGTAGGTTAAGAAAAGCTCAGGAAGACTGAATGTAAACTGAGCTGGAGATAGAGAATAGTTAACTGATTTTGTCAAGGTCAGCGAGTACTGTGTGTTGCAGTAGTGAGATTCAAACCTACTGTACAGTAGTTTTCAAGGTTTATAGTTTTACATGCTAGTCCTAACCTTTGGCTAAACTGCTTCCCAAAGCAGAACCTCCTCCCCATACCCCCCAACACCATAAACATGATTTTATATCTCATCTTGGTTGTGTATTGTAAATAAATGACTTTATAAAAACATACTAGTCTTCATCTACAGGCAAGTAATTAGCCGGAGTTCTGAAATCATAGCTTCTAATATATTTCCTGATTGCGTCTTCTTGTTTGTTTAACCTTAAAACAGAGTGGGCAATTTTGTTTAGCTTAATTTTTAATTAAAATTGTCTAACTGTATTTGATCACTCCAGCTTTCATTAGGATATATTAAAAAATCTAATGAACAAAAGCCCTGCTGCTGCTGCTGGTCATGTATTTTCTTTTTTCTGTGACTAGTTGGATGTCCATGGATTTAAATGAAGAAACTTTAGGCTGGTGGAAAATGTTGACTAAATGACCTCAAAGTAATAAATGAATGTAGGCTTGCACATTCTCCTAATTGTGTAAACCAGTCCTATCTCCCACTCCAAATGGCTTCCTGAAGGGGCGTCATTGCCATCCATTCCCATTTAAGGCCATTCAGAAGCATAAAGTGATGAAATAGCCCATTAAGAAACCAAACACCTCATTAGCAGATAAAAAGCCAGCGGCACAGGAACTCCTCAAACAGACAACTTGGTCTCTCCAGCCAATACTTAAATATAATGTGTGTGCATTTGTGGGGAAGGGGGGGGGGAGGTTTGATGTGCTACACAGCCGGAACTTTTTCATTTCTTTAAAAAAGTTAAACAGTGTCAGAAAGGAAGATTTCATAAAATGATTGTTTCTTAAATTAGCAGCTACATTGGAGCCTAAAGGCTTTTATGCTTATGTTGCAGTGTGTGCCTGTTACCTATCTACTGTATCTGTCTGTCTGTCAATTGTTCTGTCTAATATATATATATATATATATATATATATATATATATATATATATACACATATCTACAATATATATATGCACTATCTACGGTATCTAGCATCTGTCTATCTACTGTATCTATCTGCATATCTGCCTAGCTACAGTACCTCTCTGTCTGTTTGACCAACCATCTGTATGTCTATCTACAGTATCTGTCTGTCTGTCTGCCTGTCTGTTTTTCTCTCTCTCATCCTTCGACCTCCAGTCAGGATGCCTAGTTTCTCCACAGCACTTCAGCCTTGATTTTCTGGCAGGGATTTAAGGGGATCATATCAAAAGCTTGATCGTAGCACTGGGCAATGTCCCCTATTGATGTGCAAAGTAGCTGGATGTACTCAGAGTGGTACTGTATATTCAGACATGCACAGAGCGCAGTTTGCCTGTGCAAAGTATGTTCAAGAATAGTCCATTGTGAATGCAGTGCAGTGCAATGATGGTGCAAACTGCAGCCAAAATCCCCTGCAGGCCTATAAAGAGGAAACATCTGGGGTCAAGGAATTGGCATCACACACATGCATGGGAGCAAACAAGTATTTGTATAGGGCAAACCTGTTTGTTCCCGAGAACCCACAGCCCTGTATTGGAACCTTACCATGCAAATGACCACTCTTCCCTGACAGGGCACTAAGAAGTTATTTGTATCTAACTATAGGTTTATTATAATATCAGGGGTGATATTTTGCTCCTTGGATTGCACGGGAGGTACAAGAGAGGTTCAGTGAGGTTGGGAAACTATGTGAGAAAAGAAGGTGCTCAGTTGCATTCTCAGAAGTGCTCCCAGTACCCAGGGCCAGCTCAGCAAGGAATTGGAGGATAGTGGAGTTTAACACATGGCTGGGGAAATTGTGTCAGTCCAGGGTGTACGGTCTGGTGGGGGAGTGGGGTGGAACATGGGAAAACAAAAACCTGTATGCCTGAGACAGACTGCATCTGAATAGTGGAGGAAAGGAAGTCCTGAAGCAGAGGCTGGGGGAGTATATGGCAATGTGGAGTACACTTCTGTACTTATATATGGGGCTATTGCCAGCTGCCATCCCTTTAAGTGCTCTCAGAACTATGTAGCAAATATTATTTTAATTACTGTCTTAGCAGGGGCTAGAAACCCCTTAGATTCTCAGTCAGTTGGTCAGTCTGGGGCTAGACCTCAGGAAGAGAACATGTCTGCTGTACAGAATAAACCTTTATTCATTATTTTTTGCATTTTATTTATTTTCTTATTTGTCAGAGATCGGAATTACAATCCTTTGAGTCAGGGACTCATTTCCAAACGCTCCACGTCATAGTACACATAAGGGAACACATTAATTACGAGTAAATACATTCAAGATATAGCATAAGAATTGGCATTGTTACATAGCACAGTTCATGAGTACACATAAGGGAACACATTAATTACAAGTACATACATTCAAGATATAGCATAATAACTGGCATTGTTGCATAGTGCGGTTCATGAGTTACAACTGTTACAACAGTATATACATCACAATATTCTAGGTGCATAAAAACAGTATATACAGGAGAGGCAGTGAGCCTGAAAAGAAGCTTATACAGTGGTGTAGTTAATCATAGGGTCAGATTGCTACAGCCATAGTACCAAAGGGATATTTACAGAGGCAGTCTAGATAGTAAAACTTTGTCAATGGATCAAACTAGGTCATTATTACAGTTCAGGTTAGCGGCTCACCGCTGAGGGCACCTACAGGTGCAGGCTGTGAGAATGTGGTTCCTGAGGGTGACTTTGAAAGCACCAATTTTGGGCAGATTGGTGACAGCCACAGGGAGGGAGCTGAACCAGGATGGGGCCCTGTAGGCGAAAGACCTCTGGGCCAGGGAGGTCCTCACCCTGGGGACTGCTAGAGAAGATTTATGGGTGCTGCACATGGCAATGGAAGGGGTTGAATGGTGGAGAGATGACGAGACTCCAGGTGGCATTAGCCCAAGGAGGGTCTTTTTTACCATGAAGCATGACTGGTATTGGAGCCTTTCCTCAAGGTTGAGTATCTGGGTGAGGGAGTAGAGGATGCAAGTGTGAATTAGCTGGTTGGCACATGACAGGAGCCTGCATGCTTTATTGATGGATACTTTTATCTTGCCAAGTTTGTGGGCATCAGCAGCTGCATAGATCAACAGGCTATAGTCAATTAAGGACAGGATCGAGGAGATGATGGCTAGCCAGAGAGCTTCTGGTGGCAGGCAGTCTTTGTGGTGGTAGAGGAGGCCGATACGTGCATTGGCTGCAGATGTGACAGCATTTATGTGGGTGTGAAAGGTGAGAGCTTGGTCAAAGTTTATGCCCAAGTATTTATAGGAGGTGACATGTTCGAGGGGATGGGGGGTTCTGGAGAGGATCTGAAGGGGGAGTTTTTAAGTTTATTATGACGGTGGGCAAAAATCACGACTTTGTTTTTTTTCAGGTTAATGACCAGTCTATGGTCCAAGAATCAGCATTCAGTCTGACTGAAGAAGAGCTGGAGTGAGGCCTGCAGACTGATTGGGTTGGTGAGGGAGGCACAGAGGACAGCGTTGTCTGTGTAGAGTAGGACTTTGCTGATATGCGAGTTAGGTAGTGCATTAATGAACAGACTGAAGAGTATTGGCCCCAGGATGGAGCCCTGTGGGACTCCTGAGTGGATGGGGCGGGTACTGGAGAGTGTTGTGTTGATCTTAATGCATTGCACCCTGGAGGCTAGGTAGCTTGTGAACCAAGTTAAGGGGTTTTAGGAGAAACCCACTTGCAGAAGGGAGTCAAGCAGGAGGGGGTGACTGACTGTATCAAAGTCTTTGGAGTGGTTGATGAACACAGCTCTTCCCAGCTGTCCCTTTTTGAGTGCAGTGTGGAGGAAGCTAGAGAATTCTAGGAGTGCTGTGGTTGTGGTGCTATGGCATGAGTGGAAACCATGCTGTTCCTTGCAGAGCAGGTCATGGGTTAAGAGGTAGTCAGCAAGTTGGTCTACCACTTCCTTTTCAAAGGCTTTGGAGAGCGGAAGGAGGATGAAGATTGGTTGGTAGTTCCCAGGGGACAAGTTATCCCCACCTTTGTGGATGGGTGTTATTACTACAGTCTTCCAGGCACTGGGGAACTGCTCGAGGCAGAGAGAAAGGTTTATATTGGGTCAGTCAGGGGAAGGAGTAGCTCATCTAGTGCCAGGCGGAGGAGCCTTATATCCAAGGGGTCATTTTGGGGGCTGAAACTGTTGAGAGCTTTGGCAAGGTAAGGCTTGGCTTCTTGTGGAGAGATTGTCCAAAGATAGAAAGGGGGGAGCATGAGAGAGTGGGTGGTTGGGGGTTGGTCGCATCCATCAATTATTCACATGGTCCAGAAAGGGGTCCTCACCAGCAGCGACTGATGGGTCTGGCAGACCAAAGAGAAGGGAAGGGTCTTTTAGTTGCAGACCAAACCAAAAATGCCACACATGGTGGAGAATGCTGCCCTTCTTCTGCCTAGACCCCCATGTCACTTGTCTGCATTGCTGGGTACCCCAAGTCATTACCCCTGAATGCCTGAGCAGTCTGAATGCTATTTACACCACAGCCTTGGCTGCACAGAGAAAAGATGAACTGTATCCTGTTTGTACAGCAGCCTGCAGCCTTCTTAACACTATAGGCTGTGAGAAACCTGTCAAATAAAACACCAGTCAACAGTCAAGTTCTTTAGCCTACAAACCACAACGGAGCGCCACAGCAAAATGGACCCATCCCCCCCACCACATGGCAGGGCTTCTTTTAAGACTGCTCCATTTGCCATCCAACCCCCCAATGCCTCCCAGCTGCAGATGTTAAACCCAAAACCTCTCCCAAGTGAGGATCACAGCTCCAAACAGAAGAGATAAATAAAAAAAAATACATACATCAACAAACTGCACTAAGCGCTCTACTGCACATCTTGTTAGTCCAGCCTCCTGGCTACATCGAGGGACTACTTACCTCATGATCTTTCTGCCCTCCTTTTCTCTCCTATGCTAATCCAGCTCCTCAAAGACACCAAACAGCCTTCCAACCACCAAGCAAATTGCGTGGCTTAGCTCCATCCAGACCTCGGCTTCTCCAGGAGCCCAAGCTGCTCAGTCCTTTTTCTCTCCCAACCTCCAGCACTCCTCTCACCCCTGCTGTCAACACAGAGCCTCTGCTCCCTCTCACACTAACACTGTGACTCAGTTCCACTTCTCCTGAACAGCCGCTCCTGCAAGCAGGGAGACTCCATTTGTCAGCCACAGCAAAGCCGCTCCAGCTCTGCTCCTGTACAATAGAGCTCCACTACCTCCCGACCATGGTTTCTTTGGGGGCCTGCAGCAGCACAGACAGCAATCGAGGCTTCCTGCTCACTCCAGCAGCTGCACGGAGTGCTCCACTCCCCAACTCACCCCACTCGGCCATGTTTCAAACTATAGCCATACAAATCAATAAATAAATAAACAAGAGCCCTACAAAAGAGATAAAGAAAAAAAATATATATATATAACCACAGGGAGCCACAGAAGCCCCAGGGAGCAAATAAATAATCAGTGCATGAAAACAAAGTAAGCAGGGCAGCTCAATAAAGAAATGGGGCAGAAACATAATCGGAGGAGCCAAACATAAAGAAAATAAATAATCCAAAAGGAGCCTCTGAAGCCCAACCTAGGCAGCAGCGGAGCCAATCGAGCAGGGCACAGCACTAAACAAATAAGTAATTAGAGAGCCATAACTGAAATAAAACGAAGGCCACCTGAGAGGCAAAGAAAAAACAATGCAGCACAATAAATAAACAGAAAGCACTCAGTTAAAATAACATAAATTCCTCCAATAATTGTGCCACTCACCACTACATATAAATCCTGCCATTTCTGTTGGGTAAGAAGGGCACCCATGTGGGAATCGCCATTTTGGCCATTGCAAGCAGCACACCAGCCTCGTGGCAAGAAGCAGCCATCTTTGTTTACAGAAAAGGCAAGGAAGTGACCCTTACCCCCTTGCTCGTGACCATCTTACTACAGTCAGGAATGCAGGAACTCAATGTCAAAGTTCAGTGACCATCTTGTGAAGGGCACTAAATAACCTCACTCCATTGAAATCAATAGCAAACCTATTGAAATGAATGGACATTGCAACAAACAGCTGATTTTTGCAACAAATCCTTTATTTAAATAGCAGACAACACTAAATTGAGTGGGAATTGTTTATTAAGATGTCATTTGATGAACTTTGCTTACAAATAATTGTACTTTTGTCTACAAAAATATTTTCCTCTCGGCACTTCATCTACTCCATGACATCCCGTCTTCTGCATGACAGCAACTCCTTCTCATCCTTACAACCTTTATTCAGTGAAGCACAGCTCATCTCCAAGCACAATGTCCAAAGACGATGAAGAGATGGGCTCCGGAGCATCTGGAGTTCTACCTTCACCCACCTCAAGGGCGTGGGGCTACAAAATAGAAACCATCCTGCACGACATCCATTCATCCATCTCAGCTCAAGGAGCACCAGCTATGCAAGCCATTCAAGATGACCTGGCCTACATTAAAACTATTTCACCACAGACCACAGTCCATACCAGCCTACAGCCAGTAACCTTCTCAGCCTTGCCCCACTAAGATGCCGTTGACTGGCTCAAACAATTCCAAGCCTGGATTTCCTTACATGGTTGGACTGATCCTTTGCATATTTCCAATGCCTTGGGCTTGTTTCTGAGAGGGATTGTCATTTCTTTGTTCAACACACTTCCAGAACAAGTCAAAGGAGATACTGCCAACCCTTATACAACCTTCAAAGACCATTTCCTCCAAGCACATCCACCCTGGTTATTGGAGCAACAGCTGTGAGAATGTACCATTCAACCCTTTGAATCTCTAGAAGCCTTCATGGTGGATACTGAGTCTCACTGCAAACATCTGCAGAAGCCTGAGAAGAGCAAATCACAACCTTTGTCCGGGGATTGCTTCCTCAACTCTGTCTTCATGTAATCCAACAGAAACCAACAACCTGGATGGAGACATTCTAAGCTGTATGACTTGCACAGGAGTCCATATTACTGTCCCAGGCCACCAGTGTACAAACACCTCAGTTGTCACAGTTAGCCACACTTGCAACATGTGTCCAGCAGCAGCAGCAATCAATAATAGAGACGCTCACTGTAACTGTCAGTAGTCTGCACCTCAGCTCAACTGCTTCTTCTGCTACCTTTGTCAATGCTCTTCAACCACTTCGACAGTGAACTGAGCCACCCCCACCTTCAAGAGAACCAGTGACCTGCCAGTAGTGTGAATTCAGAGGGCAGTCTGCTGCTGTCTGCTGAAAGCTGAAGTACAGCAACAGAAATTGAAAGAACCAAAGGCACCCCCCACTGCACAATCAGCAAGATAATCACAACTACTACCAGGATCAGTGGAACAGAGCAACTGACCACCCCTCTGACTCTCGCAATTCAAACAAACTGCATCCTCTAACTGCTAACTCAGGCACCCTCTTGCTTCCAGGGACAAAGGTACCTGTCATCAGATCACCTCTCCTTGCAAACTATGTACCTGTAACCATCGGAGGTTGGTCCATGCATGCCTTAGTCAACACTGGAGCAGAAATCTCAGTTATCGACAACAGTATTCTGAACAACCAAGCTGTTCATCACATACCTAATGTCTCTCCAGCTGACCTAAAGTACATTATCACAGCAAGTACAGCTACAGTACCTATCACAAGCATGGTCCATCTCAAGCTACACTTTGGCTCACAGCAAGCTACTGACAAGTTCTACATATAGTAGTGCCTAATCTACAACCTGCAGTGATTCTTGGCCTGGACTTCCTCAAAGCTCACAAAGTCATCCTAGACTTTGCATCTAACAAACTGTCACTAGGCCCTTGGAGGCAACTGGCAGCTACAGACTCAGTCACTGTGCCTCCTCAAACAGAGGTGGTTTTGATTTCCAAGATTCAAGGTGAACCACTTCCACAAGGTGTTGTTGGCATCATCATGGGATCCCCTGCTCTGTATTCATCAGGTCTTCTCCCAGGAAACAACTTGTCCACAGTGCATAGCAGCACAGTCTTCCAAAAATGCTGCAACTTCACAGATGAGCCAGTAGTCATGTCAAAGGGTGCCAACATCAAAATGTTTGTCTGCTTGTCTACAGGAGACCAGCTCCACCTCATGCAAGAACCTCAGCCTGGTTCCACCAACTCTAGTCTTGTCAGTACTATCACGACTACTCCAGCTTCAACAAAGTTACCCTTCAGTCAGCGACTATCCTCTTCTAAATCTCCAGCATCTCCAACTGAGAAACAGCAACTTTTGAAACTCCTGGAAAATTACCAGGATGTCCTTGTAGGTCCAGGTAACAAGCCCGGATGCTGTGATATCATGCAACACATCATCACGGTGCAGCCCAACCAGAAACCAATCCATCAGTGAGCCTAAAAAGTGGGACACTAACAGAAAAAAGTACTTGAGGACATAATCAAAGACATGCTTGAACAAGTCATTATTGAAGAGTCTACAAGTCCCTGGGTTCCCCCTTGCCTGCTGGTGGTAAAGAATGACAAAGGTTATTGCTTTGTGGTCGACTACAGAAAACTCAATGCCTACACAGTGTAGGTTTCTCATCCCTTACCTACAACTGAAGGTGCCTTAGAGAGTCTTGGTGTGGCCAGTCCTACTTACTTCACTACTCTAGAACTTCAGAGTGGATTCTACCAAATTTCCATTGATCCAGCTCCTCGTCCATACACAGCATGGTGCTGCCACTTGGGACTTTTTAAAATCAAACGTCTGCCTATGAAACTTTGGACTAGTCCAGCCACATTCCAACATGTTATGGAAGCCGTACTGTGTGGTTGTCTTGGAAATCTTGCCTAGTCTACCTGGACAAAGTTATTGTCTTCAACAGGACCTTGTCAGAGCACTTCCAACATCTCAAAGAAGTTTTTGAAAATCTCAGACAAGCCAATCTTGAGCTTCGCCCAGAGAAGTGTTGTTTTGCACAGCATTAAATTCATTACCTGGGACATGTTGTTAGTCCTCAAGGCATCTCTCCAGACCCAGACAAGCTGTCAGCAGTCAAAGACTATCCAAAACCTAACAATCTCAATGACCTTCTAGCTTTCCTGGGCTTGTCTGGTTACTACCGAAAGTTCATTTGCAACTATGCCAAGAGCGCAGCTCCATTGTACACCTTTACCAAAAAGGTATGTGACTATACATAGACTTCTGAATGCAAAGAGGCCTTTGAAACCTTAAAAGAAAACCTAATATCTTTTTCATTATTGGCCTACCCAAGGTTCAACCAACCCTTCAAGCTCTACTCAGGTGCTAGTTGCTTTGTAGTGGACTCCGTGCTATGTCAAATTCAAGAAGGAACAGAACGAGTTGTTTCCTATGCTGGGCACTCTCTTTCCTCAGCTGAGCATAACTATGGCATTACAGAAAAAGAATGTCTAGCCATAGTATTTGCCTTAAAGAAATTTGACTGTTACCTTCGCTACTCCTCTTTTATAGCTATCATCGATCACTCTGCCCTCAAATGGTTATTTGAAATGAAAGAGCCAGTAGGCAAGTTTGCATGATGCATTGCCATGCTGCAATTCTACAACTTTTAAATTCAGTACAGACCAGGTCGAGTTCACTCAACTGCCGATGGTGTAAGCCAGAGACGATATCCCTCCACATCATCCTCAACAGGCAAAGAATCCTGCTTACAAGCTCTTCCCTTCCACACCATGGATGTGCTTCCTGTGGACACTTCTACAGCACCTCAAGTTGCTTTGCTGCTACCAACTGCTTCTACAGAAAAACGCACCAATCCTCATCTACTGCAAGCAGTCGAAGAGCTTCTCACCTCCTTTACATCTGATCTGCCCCTGGCAACTTTTAAAATGCAACAAAGAACTGATCCTCAATTCACAGATATAATCACGTACTTAGAGTCTGGAACCTTACCGCAACAAGGGAAGCATCACCAGGATGTACGTTTCTTTGCTTCACAATACCTCCTCAATGATGGTGTGCTTTTCCACGTTTGGACCAAGGAAGGCAAGGGTTATCGAACGGATAGAACTCACGTACAGCTAGCTGTGCCAGCATCTCTAATCAATCAAGTTCTTCTCTTCACTCATGCCTCTCCACTTTCTGAAGGTCATATGGGAATCCACAGAACTCTCGAAAAGACAAGGCTTCACTTCTTCTGGCCTCACATGAATAAGGACATTGTCTGATTTGTCAAATCCTGCCAGCTTTGCTCCCAAAGAAAGCCTCCTGTCAAACTGACAAAAGCACACATCATTCAAATGCCTGTAGACACTGACCCATTCCAAACAGTCAGCACAGACATTCTTGGGCCCTTATTAACATGCTCTGACTCTGGCAACAAATACATTCTTGTTTTTGTGGACTACCTAACAAAGTATTTGGAATGAATCCCCCTAAATGACATCAAAGCTGCCAGAGTGGCAAGTGCCTTCTTCAACACAGTCATTTGTCATCATGGTACCCCATCGTACCTGCATTCAGACAGAGGCATTAACTACCTTTCAACCATTGTCTGAGAAACATGCAAACTTCTCAACATTAAAAAGACACACACGATAAGTTACCATCCACAATGCAATGGACAGAGTGAAATAATTATATCTACCATTCTCAACACACTCTCCAAGTACCTGGATGAGACACAACACTTGGGATTGTTTTGTTCCATTTATGTAATTAGCTTACAACACAAGCCCTTGTGTCAACAGTACAGAGTACACACTGTTTTTCTTAGTCCATGGACGCCACCCAAGAACTCCACTGAACAGGGCTCTCTCACTGCTTAAAGTTCCAAAATCAGCTTCTTCCTTCATTATTCCAGTGCTGGAACAGCTTGAACTTGCCAGATGTGTTGCAATCACCATGATGGGCAAGAGAAAATCTGCAGTGCAGAAAATGGCATTTTTTCCAAATGGCTGAAAAAGGGGAGATACTGTTGATGGGAGACCTGAATATGCCAGATGTTAACTGGATGACATGTACTGCGGACACATCCAAGAGCAGGGTCATTCTCGATGCCCTGCAGGGGGCAGGCCTTAGACAGCTAGTGTTGGAACCCACTTGGGAGGGAGCAATACTAGACCTGGTACTCTCAAATGAAGAGAGGATCACAAATTTAGAAGTCAGCAGACATCTGGGAACAAGTGACCACTGCACAGTGTGCTTCACAATGAGCACAACCATGGAGACAAGCCACACAAAAACAAGGATACTGGACTTTAGAAGGGCTGACTTTGGCAAAATGGGTGAATACCTGAAGAATGCACTAGCAAATGGGCAAAAAGGAGGGGTGGAAGAACAATGCCTTTGTGTGAAACAAATAAAGAAAACAAAGTGGAGTAAAAAACCACTATGGTTCTCAAAAGAGGTGGCAGGGAAGGTTAAGGAGAAAAAGGCCGCATTCAAAAGTATAAGGAATCACAGAAGGAGCAGGACAGGGAACTGTATCAATTAAAGCAGAAAGAAGTGGGGAAGGCAGTCAGAATAGCAAAGGCCCAAACCAAGGAAAAAATAGCCAACTCAGTAAAGAAGGGAGATAAAACCTTTATAGGTACATTAGGAAGCATAGAAAGGTTAAGGGAGGGATAGTGAAGATTAATAAAGGAGAGGGGAGGTGGGCAGAGGAAGACAGTGAAAAGGCAGAGATACTGAATGAATACTGTTGCTCAGTATTCACAAAAGAAGATGAGGAAGAGTTACCTAAACCAGACAATAGAAGCACTCTGGGTAGGGGGGTTGACACCAGTCCATTCACAGAAGAAAGAGAGTCCTGAAAGAACTCCTAAAACTCAAGGTGGACAAAGCAATGGAGCCTGATGGGATTCACCCCAGAATCCTAAAAGAACTAAGGGAGGACCTAGTGACACCACTGACCATGCTTTTTAACAAATCATGGCAGGATGGGGTGGCACCTGAGGACTGGATGAGGGAAGATGTGATTCCCCTTCACAAAAGTGGGAGCAAGGCAGAAGCAGGAAACTACAGACCTGTAAGTTTGACCTCAGTGGTAGAGAAAATGATGGAATCACTTCTGAAAGAAAGAATTGTTGAGTACCTAGAGGCCAGCAGGGCACAGGACCCAAAGCAGCATGGATTTACAGCAGGAAGGTCATGTCAGAAGAATCTAATTGATTTCTTTGGCTGGGTGACCAAAGTAATAGACCAGGGAGGGGCTGTGGATATAGCCTACCTAGACTTTAGCAAGGCATTTGACACAGTCCCGCACAAAAGATTAATAATCAAGTTAGCCAGCATGGGAGTGGGTCCCAGGGTGGTAGTCAGGGTAGCAAACTGGCTGCACAACAGGACACAGAAGGTAATAGTGAATGGAACACATTCTGAAGAAAGGGGGGTTACTAGTGGAGTACCTCAGGGCTCAGTACTGGGTCCAGTCCTCTTTAACATCTTTATAGGTGACGTTGCAGAGGGTCTGGAGAGAAAGGTATGCCTATTTGCAGATGACACAAAGATCTGTAACAGAGTTGATACACAAGAGGGGGTAGAAAAGATGAGAAGGGACTTGGCAAGGTTGGAGGAATGGTCAGACATATGCAACTTAGATTCAATGCAAAGAAGTGCAAAGTAATGCACCTGGGAACAAACACCCAGGAGAAGAGTACACACAGCAGGGAGGTACTAACAACAATAAAATGGAAAGGGACCTGGGGGTAGTCGTATCAGATGACCTAAAGATGGGTAGCAATGTGAAAAGTCGGTAAGGAGAGCCAGGGGATACTGGGATGCATAGGAAGGGGCATCACAAGTAGAAAAAAGGAAGTGGTTATCCCTCTATACAGACAGTTGGTGAGACCCCATCTGGAGTACTGAGTGCAGTTTTGGAGATCTCATCTACACAAGGACATAGACAGGATGGAAGCAGTCTGGAGGAGGGCAACTAAAATGGTGCAGGGTCTGCAGCAGAAACCATATGAAGAGAGACTGAGAGAGCTTAATATGTATACTCTTGATGAAAGGAGGGACGGGGGGACATGATAGAAACTTTCAAGTACGTCAAGGGAATCAACAAAGTCCAGGAGGGTAGCATCTTTCAGAAAAAGAGATGTGTAAGAACAAGGGGGGCACAATTTAAAGATAGAAGGGGGACGGCTCAGGGGTAATGTGAGGAATTTTTTTTCATGGACAGAGTGGTGGATACATGGAACTGCCTTCCTGAGGAGGTCGTTGGTTCTAAACAGTGGGGGAATTCAAACATGCATGGGACAGACATAAGGCAGTTATAGTGGGGGGTTGCAGGAAGTAGGCTGTTGGTTAACTAGAATCTGCAATTTATCCAGTAGGTAGGGAAATGGGCAGACTGGGTGGGCCAAGTGGTCCTTATCTGCCGTCAAAGTCTATGTTTCTATGTTTCTAATGTCAGCAGTCAAGTTGCATGAGCCTTCATTCTCTGCTGGGGACATTGTGTATGTGTATCGACCTGTCCTAGTTCTGGGTGCTACCTAAAAACTGCTTCGCCCCTGGACTGGTCCCTTCTACATTGTAGAAAAGCTTTCTCCTGTGCACGCTCATCTACACTGCAAGTCTGATGAAAAGCTGGTACACAACAAAGTCCACATCAATTGCTTGAAACATGGGTACCTGAGTAACACCCTTTCAGACAACCCCAGTCCACCTAACAATGAAGCTGCACTTGAGCCTGCCATCCTCTCTAAAGGTGAGATCCCTTCAGGCAACTTGCAACCAGTTCCTACAGATCTTCCCACTCCTGACACTCTCCAGCCAGATTTCATTTTGCCTGATTTACCAGATGATTTCCATGGGACTTCTTCTTCTTCTTCTCAGGACTCTCTTGTACATGCACCGGCGCACTAGATTGAGAAGATCTTAAGGAAAAAGTACACAAATGGATCCTGGACTTACAGAGTCAAGTGGTGCAGATTTGACAGTGTGCAGAACTCCTGGGTCACTTTTAGCAACCTGACCCCATCTTGTAAGGAACTGGTGCAATCCACTCATGCCTCCATTCCCACTGATCAGAAAAGTCAACAGAGGTCTTGAACTTTTGTGTTACCAGACTCAGTGTGTTTTGGGACTAAATCTTCTACTGCTGTGGTATTCTCTGGGGTAATTGTTTTGCAGTAAATGTTTTTTGTACCTCCAGCAACTGTTGCTATGATACTGCATACCCGCATTAATGTTTTTTTTCTCTCTAGGATTGTCTCTTCAAATGGACAGTCCACCTGTTCTTACTGTTCTGCAAATGTATCTTGCATTCTGGGTATCATCCTGCTGCTCCCCTTCCCACTCTTCCTTCTACCTTCCTCTGCACTTTAGCACTTGTTGCATGACCAAGCTTCAAGTTGCTATGGTGTTCCCCCTTTCCCTGGCACTACTCTGACTGGTCACCAGTGTAGTCCAGATTACCCCATCCCACCCCCACCCCCCAGTGGAGTACTGTTTTGTTTAAATGTAACACCTTGAAATGTTTAAAAATGTTTTTGCTTTAAAACTTTCTTAGAAACTGCTATAGTGTGATATTGCTTTGCTAGAGTGTGGTCACATTAACTGTCCCGGGAGTGATGTGGAGTACACTTCTGTACTTATATATGGGGCTAATACCAGCTGCCATCCCTTTAAGTGCTCAGAATTATGTAGCAAATATTATGCTAATTACTGTCTTAGCAGGGGTTAGAAACCCCTTAGATTCTCTGTCAGCTAGTCAGTCTGGAGCTAGACCTCAGGAAGAGAACATGTCTGCTGTACAGAATAAAACTTTTTTCATTATTTTCTGCAGCCATCAGTTATTCGCATTGTCCAGCAAGGGATCCTCACCAGCAGCAACAGATGGGTCTGGCAGACCAGGGAGAAGGTAAGAGTCTTTTAGTGGCAGACCAAACCAAAAATACCACAGCAACTAGGTTTCAGTTAAACTAGGTGGGGGGGGCAGAAGGTTGGGTTCTCTGATGAACCCGACCTGCCAGACTGCCACCCACAGTCCAGGTCTGAAGCCACCAGCCCCTCACAGAAATGCAGGTAGTCTGAGAGCCACAGCCGTGGTTCTCTGACGAATCCGACCAGCCAGACTGCCACCCGCAGTCCAGGTCTGAAGCCACCAGCCCCTCACAGAAGCGCAGGGAGTCTGAGAGCCACAGCCGTGGTTCTCTGATGAACCTGACTTGCCAAACTGCTACCCACAGTCCAGGTCTGAAGCCACCAGCCCCTCACAGAAACGCAGGTAGTCTGAGAGCCACAGCCATGGTTCTCTGACGAACCTGACCTGCCTGACTGCCACCCGCAGTCCAGGTCTGAAGCCACCAGCCCCTCACAGAAACATAGGTATGGACTTGCCCTCAGGGACTGATTACCTCCAGGAAGGGAGCCCTAGCTGCCAATTTTTGCTTTCTTTACATGAGGACAGTTGTCTCTGGGTTTAAATCCAGAGTTTTTTACTGCTGTGGCCAACTGGCTGCAGTCAGCCCCAGGAGTACTCCGATTGGCTCCATATAGCTTGACACTGTTAATGTTTGATTATATTGTGCTAGATTATGTTTTCTGTTAAAACTGTCTTGTTTGTATTTTATAGCTGAAGTTTTCTGATTTAATGTAAATGCTTGTATTGTGTTCCTCATAAGACCAGTAGCGATCTCAGCTCAGGCCTTTGAACCTTCCCCTTCACCTTTTTATGCTAGTATTGTGTTTTGAATAGCTCTGTTATTGCTCACTCAGACTTGGAGGCACCTTGCCTAACATCTTGGTCTGCAACACCCCCACCCCGTTTAAGCCAGTCTCCATTTCTTTTTAGCTCCACGAGCAGCCCCACCCCCTCTGACACTCTTATTTAATTCTCCTCTGCCTTCTACTTCCAGGTAGTCTGAGAGCCACAACCATGGTTCTCTGATGAACCCGACCTGCCAGACTGCCACCCGCAGTCCAGGTCTGAAGCCACCAGCCCCTCACAGAAATATAGGTACGGACTTGCCCTCAGGGACTGATTACCTCCAGGAAGGGAGCCCTAGCTGCCAATTTTTTCGCCCACGCACGCACCCCCCCTGGTCCTGATTAAATACACATAAACCCCGCCCCGGCTTTCTAGCTCACTCTCTCTAGCTCCCCATCCTTATTCCACTATGCTTCAAATCATGGATCCTGTTCTGGTCCTTCTTCTATCTTACATTGCATGCCCAATATATGCCACCTCAAGCCTTTATTACTGTGGATACTAATCTGATCTGCTCTGTAACTAGTTCCTGTCCCTACGTGGATATATGCCTTTTCAACTCCCCAGTTCTTCAACACTATTTTCATATTACCTTTAACGCTGGCACATGAAATGAATTACCACCTTAGCTTATGACTTCCACCAACATCATAATGGTGCCCCTGCTTAATGGTAGAAATTAATTCTCAGATGCTAATGCAATGGTTTCCACTGTGTTCTGAGGTACTGTATCTTCATGTTTCATGATGTGTCTTAATCATCATGTGGTTAGTGTCCCTCATTGTTCCTCATTTTGAGAGTCCATGTTCCTCATTTCAGTGACAAAATGTGAGGTATGATGCATGTTTCCAAGATCCTACTCAGCACAAAGAGTGTTGAGCATGGCAATAGTGTACATGCTCAATACTGAATGACAAAGGGAAAGTAAGTGAGATGTAACAGTCATGGAGAAACACATTTGTAGCACTAAATATGCATAAGGGATTTGCATGGTCCAAAACAAAAAGGATAGGCTTCACAACACAGAGGCTCCTCTTCATACATCTGGAATGGGGGATGTTGACTGGCTGTATCCTAGGCATTTAATGCAGTAGGCAAACAATACAATACACATTAATGGTGATTTAATGACAAAAATCAAAAGCCATTAAACAACTTGCAAAAGGATCAGAATTAATGAGTTTACCTAATTTTTATGGGAATTCAAATAAAAATATATTTTAATAACTAATTGCCAGCAGTAGTATAAGAAATAGAAACTGATGTGTTTTTTTAGATGAGATTTGTACCAGCTTAGCTGCTGTACACATGGCAAACATGCAGCATGTGAACCTGATGTGATGTTTAAATGATATTCACACTAGCTTAACTGCTGCACTCATGTCAAGTGTGCAACACGCAAACCTGATATAATTTTTAGAAGATGTTCACACCAGCTTACCTGCTGCACGCATGTCAAGCTTGCAGCAAGTGAACTTGATTTGCTTTTTAGACCTGGTTCACATAGGTTCACTTTGTATATGCAAACCTCATGCAAACATTACACAATTAAGCATGTGGCATGCATTCTGCATGTACACAGCACACCTATAGTTCTGTAAGGGAGGGCAACCTTGTCTGGTACCTCATTACATGGGGAATGGGGGTGAGTATAGTTGGTTGATGAGCACCGAGGTCACTTGGCACTGTTAAATGAGCTTGACCCATTTAAGTGATTCTGGGCCCACCTCCATGTGGGCCATGGCATCCAGTAAGAACTCCCACTTCACCAAATCAAAAGCTTTTTCAAAGTCCTGAGCCAGAGCAATGGTGGGGAAGGGAGACTTCTGGGTGGCACAGATAACATCAGACAGGTTGCTGAGATGGTCAGTACTGTGATGCCCTTTTATGAGTCCTGTCTGTGATGGGTAAATTAATCTGTTCAAGTGTGTGTTTAAGATGATTTGCCAGAACTTTTACCAGGACCTTGGCATCAGTATTAATAAGGGAAATTGGTCTATCATTTCCCAGGATTACTGTGACTTTGTCTTTTTTTGGAAGGTTTGTGATGACTGCGTCCCTGAAAGTGTCAGGGGTGCAACCAGTGGCAAATGCTGCCTAGATCACGTTAGGGAGCAGTGGTGCAAGATCCTCACATAGCATGTGGTAGTAGTCCACCGGAAATCCATCCCCACCAGGTGCTCTGCCCTTGTTCACAACTAAAATAGCCCTCTTGACTTCTGCAACCATGAAAGGGGCATCCAAGGCCTCCATCTGCTGCCGAGGGATTCTGGGAAGGGGAAGTTTGTCTAGGAAGTCTCAGATGACCCCAGGCTGACATGGGAAGGTGATACATACAAGGACTGGTAAAATGCTCGCATGATGTTGTTACCCTCGTGAGGGTCACATCTGATTGCTCCTTAGGGGTCTATAAAGCCTGAGGTATGTCTTTCTGCCTGCCATTTATGAGGCCATATGCCAGTATCTTGCCGACCTTGCTCCCCCCTTCCCATTAGCTGTGCTTCATGCAGAAGAGAGAAAGCTCAGCCTTTCTGCTCAGTAGTTTTATTTAGTTGTTTAACCAGGAGTAGCACACTAAGCTGGAAGCTTTTTTACAGGAGTGACCTGGGAGCACAGGGAAGTTAAGTGACTTGCTCAGGGTCACATAGTATGCAAGTGGAAGCTGTGGGATTCAAACCCAGGTCTGGTCTGCTGGATGTCACCAGATTTGCAGCTCAGAGCCTTAAACCACTGCGCCATACTGCCTCTATGTAGTAGTTCATTAAGCTTGATTCTTGTACTGACCATCTTGGCAGCCAAGGCTTGGGGCCTGTTTGTAAGAGTGTTCTAGCTGCTGGAACCATTTTTCCAGTTATTGAGCCTCAGCTTCACTCTGTTCCTCTTTTTGGGCAGCAAAACTTATAAAATTGCTCATGAACATGGCTTTATATGCCTCCCACACCCATACCCTTGGAGAGATTGCCACTGTCATTCTCAGAGAGAAATTTATTTGTCTCTGTCTTGGCCCAGATTTGGAAGGTGTGGTCTCATAGGAGCAAGGGATCCAGTGATGATGATTTTGTATAAGGGGTCTGGGTGCCCTATAGCATAGTGAGTGCTACCTGGGCATAGTCTGAAATTATTTTTTTAATTTTTTTAATATAATTTTTATTGTCATTTTGATAACCATACAGACAGACAAACATTAATACCCAGATAATTCCCGGGTCCACACTCCCAAACTGGGTGTGGTCACTATATACGGTAATAACTATGTACATACACAGCTGCAATGACTACCCCCCTTCAATTATCCTAGATAGCTATACTAATCATTCTATAGACAAGTTCTTGTATCTAGGCAGCAAACTCCTATAATGAACAGCATCTGTTTGAGTGGCTCCCCCCCCCAAAGTTAATATAATCTCCATATACATATCAATAGATTGGGGTAGATCCATGCCACTGCATCCCTAAGAAAGAGAAAGAGTCCCCCCCACCCACAATCGTTTGGCAGATAATGTAACTCATACTATATAATCCTAATAATGACCAACAAAAGTATACATAACCCCTTTCAGTGGAAAATAAATAAACATAACTCCATGTTATGCATCTACTCCCTACCTATAAGTCTTGAGCTAACTACAATCAAACAGACAGATCCGTGTTTGGGCACCTTTAGCTTGTATTGAGTAAACCGCCTCGAAGGTCCTCCTCCTCTTGTCATATGTTCCCTTCCTTCCATCCAGAAGCATTTGCCTCCTAAGCCTATCAAGTGTCTTCAGCAAATCCCCTACCCACTGGTCATATGGATAGATAAAGTCATTTTTCCATTGCCTTAGGACAAAAGCTTTGACTAGGGTGGACATCAAGGATATATGGCGTTTAGTAAGCATCCCTGGAATTTGGGCCATATCCCCCAGAGCACAGATCTCAGGTAAAATGAATTCCGAGTAATTTAGAATGGGATCCATATTTTATTTAATTTGAACCCAAAGGGGTAAATCTTGGGGCAATCCCAGAGTACATGTAATATATCCCCTGGGTTCGTGCCACATCTAAAACATAGATCTGTCTGTCTAAGGCTTCTAGCACATCATTTGGAAGGGGTATAGTATATAGTAGAAAATATAAAAAACTGCATGGTCCTGTACTTGGGTATAGGTATATAGCCACCGCTCTTCCAAATTTCTTTCCAATCCGGCCCCGGGGGAATATTCTTTTTTTCCCAGTATGAAACCCTTGCAGAAAGATCCCTACTTAGAAAATCTAACAGCGCCTTATATACATTGGAGAGGGTTTTTTGCGAATAATTGATTTCCTTAAGGTTATCCCAGGTGAACGGGATATCCCGGGTGCCCCTATTCTCTCCCAACACCTTCTGCACCATTTTGGTAACCTGCATCCTCTTAAAGAAGTTCATGCTTTTGCACTGGGCTGGGAAGACCACCCTGACTTCTACAATAAAATCTGCCCAATTATAATTGAATAATTGAGGGGCCCATTGTTTCCTAATTATTTGACCCCCAATAGTCATGTTAGGATTACCCAATATAGGCTGCTCCCTGAAGCCCTTTTGAGTTTTTTTCTGATTCGGAAATAAAAGAGCCCACCAAGCTGACACTGACTTGTATATTGGAGTTTGTTCCCTCCGGTAAGCTTTCTGGATTGGTAAAGAGCAATGCTGCTGGGGAGATACCCACGTCTTTAAGAATTTTGTCTCTCAATGTGTAGCCAAGTTGGAATGTATCCCTCTTCCTCTGGCGTTCTATTCCACTGATCCATTATACCTAGTTGTCTAGCTACATAATATAAATGGAGGTCTGGGATTTTGAGACCCCCCCATATGATAGGGAAGACGTATGATGTTATGTTTTCTCCTAGGTGGTTTTAAATTCCATAGGAAATCAGAGATTAATTTTTGTACCTTACTAAACCAGCACTTTGGGACATTATACGAGGACAAATGTATTGGATACAAAAGTCTAGGCAATAGATTTATTTGAAACCAAGTCTAGCCATCAAATTCAAGGGGAGTTTATTCCATCTAATTATATCAGCTCTAGCAACTGAAAGCACCTTGTTTATATTTGCTTCCACTCCTTCCCCTATATTAGCAGTAATCCAAATGGCAAGATATTTGATCCTATCTGGGGCCCAATTCAATTGTAAAGGTTCAAAATCTGCTTTGTAGGTATATGGGGTGAGTGGAAGAACCTGTGTCTTATTCAAATTTAAACTATAATTCGAAACCATAGAAAATCTCCTTATAATTTCAAGAGCCCTTTTAAAGCTCTTTGCTGGTTCCTGTAGATGTAACAATATGTCATCTGCAAAAACAGAAAACTTCATTTCCCTCCCCCTAACAACAATCCCCTGTATTGCCGGGTCCATCTGAATCGCTCTTAATAGGGGTTCCAGGTATATATTAAATAGAATTGGTGATAAGAGGCATCCCTGTCTAGTCCCATTGTCAAGGCAAGACTCCTTCGATAGATAGCCATTACAAAGAACCCTAGCCATGGGAGCAGCATAGAGATTTTTAATGCCTCTGAGAAGGCCCTACGGGAAACCCATCTTCTCCATAGTAGCAAATAGAAAAGTATGGGAAACCCTATCAAAGGCCTTCTCGGTGTCTAATGAAATTAACTCCATGGGTGACCTGGAGTTAGGGGCCTTGCTAAGTACATGGTGGAGTTTCCGAAGGGCATCATGTGCCCCATTACCTGGCATAAATCCGATTTGCTCTTGACTAATTAGTATAGGGCAATCTTTAGAATTCTATTGGCCAATATTTTCGTCAACAGCTTAAGATCTTGGTTCATCAAAGCAATAGGTCTATAGCTTCCAGGGAATTATTTTGGTTTGTCTGGTTTTGGAATGAGTGTAATGTATGCTTGATATAATGGTGGATGAGGGACCCCTTCCTGCATAATATTAGAAAATAGATATTTCAATAGGGGTAATATGATTTGAGAATGGGCTTTGTAAAATTGAACTGATAGACCATCTGGTCCCGGTGTTTTGCCCCTTGGTAGTGAGTTAATCGCCTCCCTTATTTCAGACTCTAGTATGGGGGCCGCTAATGCCTGGGCTTGTGCTTGGTCCAGTCTAGGTAACATTATATTCTCCAAAAACCCCAATACAGCCGCCTCATTACTGGGCGAGCCCTCTTGATAAATCTCTGTGAAATAAGCCGTGAAGGCATCCGCCATTCTCTGAGGCTCTGTTATTATTGCCCCCTGGTAGTTTATCAAAGGAATCGTTTGGGCTGCTTCCCACTCTTTAATTCTATTTGCAAGAAGCTGACTAGGTACGTCCCCCTGCAACAGATAGTTAGCTTGAAGCTTTTCAAGCCAAAAATCTGTCTTGCTATAAAGAATGCCTGTCATTTCATCCCTTAATTCTTTAAGCTTGGTATCCACCTCCTCTGAGGATCCCTCCAGGGGGACAAATGAGTTGATAACACCCCATATGAACTCCTCCCTTGCTTTTCTCATACTGTTTCTTCTAGCTGTATATCTCTGTGCTACGCCAGCGTATAATACTTTACAGGTGGGCCATGCTAGACTCTCATTTTGAAGTGTGGGGATTTGGGTCTGGATAATTTCCAGCAGGGCTTCCTCTAATCGAGATAACATATTATCCTCTAGTAGCAGAGATTCATCTAGCCTCCATCTAAAAGGTTTCATACGAATAGAATCCATCACCCACGTCTGCTGTACTGGAGAGTGGTCGGATGCAATTCTGCTATGGGTGATCACTTTCCTGGTTCCCTGCAGTGCCTCCTTATTAACCAAAAAAAAGTCGATAAGCGAATGGGTTTTGTGTGCCCCGGAAATAAAAGGTCATATTATGGTCCCCTTTACTATACACCCGAAACAGGTCCACCAACACTGTTACCTCTAGGAGTCTAGCCATAGCTACCTGAGCTGTAGAGGGTGGCTTTTTAGATGGGGGGTTCCTGTCTGTCAAGTTCTTAAGACATAAGTTCCAATCACCTGCTATAATTAAAGGATGGGATGAAAAGGTAGCTATGTCTATTTCCAGCGAGGTGAAAAAATCTGGGTTAGATGGGGTAGGACCATATATAGAGGCAATTGATAGTAGCTTACCCATGATAGTACCCATGACATATATCCATCTAGCATCCTCTCTTGCTTTGATTTGTGATACTGTAAACGGACAAGCTTTCCCAATCAAAATCTCTACCCCCCCTGAGGCTTTTGCCAGTCCCTCCTGGGTATACCGTAGTGCACTGCCCCAGAGTGGAATGCAGGGGTGGCAGTGTAGCTATCTGTTTTAGATCCAGCCTGACCTTCACCATGCACCCGGTGAGAACTCCGAGTTCTTTTGAATGTATGGCCATCCGTGGAGGACCTGATGCGGGCTGCAGGATTTTTCTCATCTCCCGCCTTTCTGGGCCGATGGGAGATTTCCTGCAGGAGATCGCAGATTTCGTTGCCGATGGAACGTTGGAATCCCCCAGATGTGTTTTTCTGGGGGATTTCAATGTTTGGGTCGATGACGTGAATCATAGATACAGCTATGAGTTTTCTCAGATTATGTCCTCCTTAGGTCTGATGCAGGCTGTTACTGCATTGACTCATCGGGATGGCCACATGTTGTACCTGGTGTTCTCACTGGGACTTGAGATTAGTGATCTCAGGATTGATCGGGTCCTTTGGTCCGATCACTGCATGGTGCAGTTCACGCTTGGGGCTCCCGCCATAAACCCTTCCCCTGTTGAGATGATTAGCTGTTGCCCTTTACGGGGTTTGACCCCTGAGGGTTTTTAGGTGGCAGCAAAATTGTCTAGTGTGGGTGCTGCATGCGTGGGAGGTGTTGCTGTTGGGGTTGACACCTATAATAGGGTGTTATCCGACACCATTAACTCCCTCGCACCCGTCCGTGTATGACCCAGAACTTCATACCTGAGGTCACCGTGGTTTGACGGTGAGCTCAGGGAGATGAAGAAGATGGGTCGGAGATTGGAGCACTGCTGGAGGAGATCCCGTCTGGAAGCGGATAAACTGGTCCTGCGTGCCCACTATGGTGCGTACCAGGAGGCAATCAACCGTAAGAAGACAGTGTTTCTGTCTAGGGAGATTGCTGCTGGGAAGAACCGACCGGCCTCACTCTTCCAGACTGTGGACAGCTTCTCCACCCTGCCTTTCTACAGCCCGGGAGGGTTTTTTCCAATATAGATTGTGAGGAATTCACTCGGTTCTTTTCGGACAGGGTGTCCTCGATCCGGCGGGTGGCCTCTTCAGCCAGCAATGTTATAGCTGACAGTGATCACCTGATGTGCTCTGAGTGCACTCCATCTGGTTGGGGAGAGTTTAGACCAGTGGAGGTTAGTGAGGTTATCGAGGTAGCAGCCAATATGAAGCATACCTTTTGTGAACTGGACTAGGTGCCAACGCGTTTTTTAATGAGATGTGTTGACTCTGTTGGCCCGGTGTTTGCCTTGATTGTACAGTGTTCCCTTTCTGAGGGCGTCTTTTCGGATGCCTTGAAGGAGGCTCTGGTGAGATCCCTCTTAAAGAAGCCATCTTTGGACCCGGAGATCAAGGCAAATTACCATCCTATCTCCAACCTTCCATTTTTGGGGAAGGTTGTGGAGAAGGTGGTAGCGCTTCAGTTGGAAGAGCATCTCGTGTCTCACGAGTTGTACGAACCCTTTCAGTCAGCTTTTTGAGCCAGACATAGCACTGAAACTGCACTTGTTCAGGTGCAGAATGATCTCCTCAGGGCTAGAGATCGGGGAGACAAGACAATTCTTGTTCTCCTAGATCTCTCTTCAGCATTTGACACTGTGGACCATTGCGTGCTGCTCGTCTGTCTTAGGGACCTATGCAGACTCACCGGTACTGTCATCAAATGGTTTGAGTCCTTTCTTACCAACAGGAGGCAACGGGTTATGATGGGGAATTCCTCATCTATACCCAGTCTCCTTTTTGCTGAGTCCCTCAAGGATCAGTACTGGCCCCAATGCTGTTCGCAGTGTACATGCTGCCTCTGGGAGGGATCATTAGGAAGTATGGTCTGAGTTTTCATTGCTATGCTGATGATACTCAGCTATATCTTTCCTTTGCCCCAGGAACATCAAATGCAGTGGATGTGCTAAACATCTGTCTGGTCGAGATTAACGACTGGATGGCCTCCAGCTGGTTGCGACTGAACCCTGATAAGACGGAGGTATTGGTAGTGGAGTCGAACAGAGTCCGTGATAGGATGGTCTCTGACTCAGAAACTGGGCTTGTTCTTGGAACTGTGTCATTGAAGGCCTTCTCTTGGGTACGAAATCTGGGAGTGATTCTGGACAGGGACTTAACCATGGAGGCTCAAATATCCTCCACGGTTCGTACCTGTTTTTTCCATCTCAGAAACATTACCAGGATTAAACCCCTCGTTCCGCCTCTGGACCTCCCTACCTTGATACATACCTTAGTCACATCAAGACTTGATTACTGTAATGCGCTCTATCTTGGGGTCACAGGAGGATCTCTCCGCAGACTGCAGCTGATGCAAAATGCAGCTGCCCGGTTGTTGACTGGGCAGCAAAAGTTCTGTCATATTACACCGGTTCTATGCGAGTTGCACTGGCTGCCAGCCAGGTGGTGAGTCCTCTTTAAGGTGGGTCTTCTCACCTATAAGGCCCTACATGGGCTGGGCCCCGGTTACCTGTCAGACCTTCTGTTACCTGTCCTCTCCACCCACCCTCTTCGTTCCTCTAGTGGTGGCTTCCTGGCCATTCCCAGAACTAGGCTTAAATCCGCTGGTGATAGAGCATTTAGCGCCGTGGCTCCTGTTCTGTGGAACTCTTTGCCAATTATGGTCAGGGAAGCCCCCACAGTAGATATTTTTAAGGCTCAGTTGAAGACTTTTCTTTTTTCTAAAGCATTTGATGTTTAGATTAATATTGATGGTAATGTCTGTGATTTTATTAGATTTTGTACTTTTATTATGTATAAATTTATATGTTTATTATGCCTAAACTTTGTTTTAAAAATTTGTACGGTGCCCAGAGCCTCCGGGATTGGGCGTCTTTTAAATAAATTTTGCCTTGCCTTGCCTTGCCTTCTTCTAAGACTTGGCCCACCCACAGTCTCTTCAAAAGACTTAACTCATCTTTTAATAAGTGGGTTTCCTGCAATACTGCTATTTGAGCCCCCAGCTGGTATATATGTTTTAAAATCACCAATCTTTTCTTTCTCCCTCTGAGGCCTTTAACATTCCAGGAAATAATGTTAATATTTGTCATATTGTGTTTCCATACCCCTTCCTCTCACACTAACAAAATCTGCCCAAGTATTTGTACCTGCTTTTTGGACTCTTTCTCTTCCCCAACCCCGCCAATCCCTTCCCCACCTTATCACAATCCCCGATCCTTCGATCGCTCTCCTACCACAAGTTGAAACAGAGATGAGCCAACCCCTGAGAGCGCCCCCATGTCCCCCGAATCTTTTAGAAGCACATAGGGCCTCTTGACTCCCCTGTGTTTCTACTCCCCCCAATTAGATAGGGCTAGGTTTCCCTTGTTAAAGTATTAAGCCCCATTTATATTCTCTCTCAGCCCTGATTATGTTGTATCAAACTATACCAAAACTAGTATCAATAATAATAATATTAATGTGGCCCCATATAACGGGAGACAACTATAATTATACATTGTAGTGCTTCAATTTCCTGTCTTTCTGAGGCCCCATATTTGGATTAAATCCCTTTGAGTCCAGGGTGGGATCAATGCACCTTTTCCAGAGACTGCACTAAAAAAAAATAAACATGGCAGATCATGTTTAACCAACTATGATTACTTCTATCTTTTCAGCAATACACATTGACCTATCCACATGTTCCTGAACCTAAGTATTAAAATAAAACAGCAGTCCCATTGAGTTTAAAACAAAAAGAACTCCTCGAGGAAGCTTTAAGATAATTCTACCACTCAATCTTGCTCCATATACTGTATATGCATTCACACGATTGGCAATTCTCAAAATTAACTGGGGTCTTCATTCCCCCCGCACAGTCAAGTCGCAGGCCTCAACAAATCCGGGAGCTCAGCTCGCAGTCCCTCAGCAGCATCCCTCGCTGTCAGGTACCTCCAATCTCCAGATTGTAATTTCAGCACCAAAGTAGCAGGGTGTTGAATTCTAAACTTCACTCCAGCAAGGTATAGCTTTTTCTTTATATCCAGGTATTCTTTCTGCTTCTCACGAATCACAGGTGTCTGGTCTTGAAATAGCCATAAGGATGCCCCATTCCATTGCAAGTTTTTAAGTGCTTTGGCTCTACTAAGGATGTGAGCCTTCTCTTTATAGTTCAAAAATCGCATAATAATGACCCGAGGTCGAGCCCCCGGTGTAGGTATTTCTTTCAGCGAACGATGTGCTCTCTCAATGTTGTATGCGTCTCCATATGGTGTTGGACCTAGCAGCTTCAATAATAAATCCTGAGTAAAGGCTATGCAATCGGATCCTTCTGATTGCTCTGGAAGACTTGCCATAATCAAATTATTTCTCTGGCTGCAAGATTCCTGATCTTCAACTCAATCTTCAAGCTTTCTGACTTGTTTCCGTAAAGCCACCAACTCTTGCTCATGTATTGAAGTTTTCCTTTCCTGGGAAGCAACTCTAGCTTCCACATCTCCTATTCTCTGTGCCAGAGCGTTTAGCATCGGTTTAACTGCAGAAAAATCAGCCACTAGCCCCCGCAGTAGTGTTTTGATTTCTGAAATATCATCGGGGGATGCCTGGCCTCCTCCTTCCATGCTCAGTCGGTCCTCTTGGTCTTCCAGCACTGGCGAGAGGGGGGTTTTGGGTGCTTCGTCGCTGGCTCTCGTGCATCCAGGATTTCGGGGCTTCCGCACTCCATCTTGGCCATCGCAGTCAGCCCTCTACTTCAGCGTAAAACTCTGGTAAAATCCCACGTTCAGCACAGAAAGGCTCCTCCAAGAATGCGAGTATAGTTCAGAAGCCTACCCACATAAAGTCCACCACCACACTGGAGTCAAAGGTAATTTTAAAATTTAGTAGATTCAGCAAGGCCTGGGAGCAGCGCTCAGGATATCCTTCCTCAGTTAGCTCATCACGTGATCGGCATAGTCTGAAATTATGATGGAGTAGATCTGTACCTCTACAGTGCTGTGTGCAACTGTGGGTGAAGAAAGCCATATGTCTATTCTACTGGCCTTGGAGTGGGCCTCAGAGAAGCTCATGTAATCTCTGGTGCTCAAGTTTAGGAGTAACCATATGTCTGCTAGGTCATGCTCCTCCATCATCTGGTTAAGGTGGGTGGCCCTGTACTTTGTATGGTTTTACAGAGCCAGCATACTGTGATTGAGGTAGGCTTCCACAGAAATGTTGAAGTCCTCCTCCAATTAGGAGCAGTGTAGAGGGAGGCCTGAACTTAGCTCCAGGCAGAAGCTGTGAAAAAAACACCAGGTCATCTGTATTAGGCCCATAAATATTGACTAGAATAAACAGACCTTCTGAAGTATTGACTTCTGCTACTACCCAACTGCCCATATGGTCCATTGCAGAGCATGTTAGTGACCATTTAAGGTTTTTATGTATAAGTATTGACACCCCACATTTCTTTTCAGGACCAGCACTGTGTATTTCCATGCCCAACAACTACCACTTTAATTCTGCAGCTTCTACTGTCATGGGCCGGGTCTCTTGCAAAAGAGCAACTTGGGCATGGAGTTTTTTTTGAGGTGTGCCAAGATCTTCTTCCAGTGACAAAGGAATAGATTCCCCTCATATTTCGACTTGTAGCATGAATATCAGCCATGGGGCCAGGGGGAGGCCAACATGTATAGGAAAATTAACTCTGGTCAGTTTGCAAGAGTCCCATCCTTTACAGAATGAGTCCTGGACTGTACATTTCAGATGTATGAACCCCACACCCCCACTGGAGCTAGGAGGACCCCATTCTACCCTCTCCCCTTCTACTAAACCCCTCCATCCCTCCCACCCTATCACCCACTGCATCTGCTGTCAGGAAGTGCATGAGCCAACCAGATCATCATTCTCAGGGGGACCACAAATGGATGTTTAGCAAACCCTTGGTTTTGCATTTTAATCCCATTAAGTGTATGTGTGTATCACTTTCACCCCCCACTTCCTAGCGATGCCTGTGTATTTTGTAAAATTAAAGCTTCTGTGGCCAATTTTTAGTTTAGAATCATGTCTTAGATTTCTAGTGGCATTTCAAATCAACAGGAAGGTGATCGTCTGCCATTTTGCTAATAGCCAATTTCATACCTTCAGTAGCCCAAATGTATTTGGTAGCTTTTCTATTATGAATTTTTCACCATATCTACACAAGTATATCACTTTCATGAGTTCAACAGCATACATTATACTATTGTTGGCTGTAACTTGGTTTCTGATGACTACTATGAAATGAGTGTGTACTACTTTAAGAGGTGTCTCTTTAAGAGTACCTTGCAGGCAGGACAGCCATCTCTTGACAAAGTGCATGTGCTGATGCACAAAATGTTGAGACATCCTGTTGACAGTTTGATTACCTGTTCCTGACTACAGTATATTGCTGTGTGTGTGCCTGTGCAACTGCATCAGTAAACTTGCATTTTGGGGTCAGCTGTATCTCGGCTCCTGTGCTTCCTTCAGTTTTGGGGAGTAACACCACTTCTTTAGCCTGTTTGTTAATTTGTGCTGTCAGTTGCTGGAACATTGTTTTAATCTTGTGCTGTTGGTTGCTGGAACATTGTTTTAATCTTGTGCTGCCAGTTGTTGGAACATTGCTATAATCTTGTACTGTCAGTTGCTGGAACATTGTTTCAATCTTGTGCTGTTGGTTGCTGGAACATTGTTTTAATCTTGTGCTGTCAGTTGTTGGAACATTGTTTTAATCTTGTGCAGCCGGTTGCTGGAACATTGTTTTAATCTTGTGCTGTTGGTTGCTGAAGCATTGTTTTAATCTTGTGCTGTCACTTGCTGGAACATTGTTTTAATCTTGTGCTGTCAGTTGTTGGAACATTGTTTTAATCTCTTCCTGGAGCTGGGCTGCCTTGCTGGAGCACAGTCATGAAGATTGGGCCTGTCACTAGAGAGCAGTCTAAGATAAAACTCCAACTGTTATTTTTACCATTGGCTACTGTAGAAGGCATTTAAAAATTATACCAGACTGTACAGAGGTGTGAGTTGCGTTGAACTACATTACGATTGTTGCAGTAGGTTTAGCCATTCAGCAGGCTTGAGTAGGATGATTAAAGGGTATTTAGAACTAGGGATTTAGGTAGCATATTGCAGGCAGCCAGGTCACTACCACACTCAGCTGAAACATCCCGCATAAATGCATTGCAAAAACGGATAAAAGCAAGACCCCACTAGAAAATAGATATTGCATCTGCATTGGGCTATCCTGGGTGCATATAGAGATGGGAGAAGTGGATAAAACTCATTCTGCAAATTGATTTGCAAAGCTGGTGAAATTTGCAAAGTGTGAAGTGTCTACTTCACAAAGTTTTTACAGGGCGAAGTTGCCCTTTTTCTAGGCGAATTGACTTAAATTCATCTAACTTCACCTAACTTCACCTTAACTTCGTCACTTTTCTAGGTAAAGTTAGGCAAAATTGAGCAAAGTTAGGCAAGGTTGCCAAGTGGGAACTACACAAAGTAATTCACGAAAGCGAATTTTGCAACTTAGCCGGAACTTCGCTGGTGAAGTAAAACTTTGCAACATCCTTACTGTAAAAATTGGTTAAAGTAGGATCCCACTGAAAGTGAGATCTTGCATCTCAGCCGGGCAATCCTGGGTAACTAGATTGTAAAATGGATAAAATTTACTTTACTGAAAATTAGAATTAGCCTCTCTGCTGTACCCTATTGAAAACAAAGTATTTCATCTCATGTGGCCTATCCTGAGTACAGTGTAAAAATGACTAAAAGCAGGACTCTACAGAAAACAAGATATTGTATTTCTGCTGGGCTATCTTGGGTAAACACATTATAAAAATGGGTAAAAACAGAGCACCACTGAAAATGAGATATTGCATCTCAGCCGCCCTGTCATGGGGAAATGCATTGTAAAAATGTGTAAAAGCAGGACCCAACTGAAAACAAAATATTAAATCTCACCACCTGGGCTGTTCTGGGTAAATACATTGTAAAATTGGGTAAAAGCAGGACCCCAGTGAATATGAGATATCCTTTCTCAGTTGTACTATCCTGGCCTCTAAATATATAGAAACATAGAAACATAGAAGTTGACGGCAGATAAGGACCGCAAGGCCCATCCAGTCTGCCCATATATATATATATAGCAAAAAGACATTGATTCTCAGCAGGTATATCCTGGTAAATATATTTTAAAAATGTGTAAGAGCAGGAACCTCAATCAAGATTATTATAAGAGTGGGAATGAAAAAATAATCTGGTTGGCTGACAAAGTTCTAGGCGTCTTACATTAATGTTAAATAAATATACCTGCTGGACCTGATCACATGGCGTAGTAATTTCTGTGTTTCACGGACTTGATTTAGGTAAGCCTTCAGGAAATACATGCCAAGTTTAATGGCACTAGAAACAGAGAATTTGGGGGTCCTTGAAGAGGGAATCCAGCCACAATTTCTGGCATCACTAAATTCAGTGTTTGGATCAGCATATCCCCAATTAGCACAGAGCCAAAATGAGATCACTAAGTTACTTTGTTTAAATATTATAAGCCATTTTGTAACCCTACATTTCTGAATGTGGCAGTGGCACATAAGTTTAGAATGTGGCGCAATGCACAATCTCGGAATGTGGCAGTGGCACACAGTCTCAGAATATGGCAGTGGCACACAGTCTCGGAATGTGACAGTGGTGCACAGTCTCAGAATGTGGTGGTGGCACACAGTCTCAGAATGGGGTGGTGGACACACAGTTCCGGAATGTGGCAGTGGTGCACAGTCTTAGAATGTGGCAGTGACACACAATCTCGGAATGTAGCAGTGGCACACAGTCTCAGAATGTGGAGGTGGCACACAGTCTTGGAATGTGGCAGTGGCACACAGTCTTGAAATGTGGCAGTGGAGCATAGTCTTGGAATGTGGCGATGGCGTGCAGTCTCAGAATGTGATGGTGACGCAGTCTTAGAATGTGGCAGTGACATACAGTCTGGAATGTGGCAGTGGCGCACAGTCTTGGAATGTGGCAGTTGCTCAGACTCTCAGAATGTGGCAGTGGCACACAGTTTATGAATGTGGCAGTGGCACACAGTCAGGGAATGTGGCAGTGATGCACAGTCAGGGAATGTGGCAGTGGCACACAGTCTGGGAATGTGGCAGTGGCACACACACTCTCAGAATGTGGCAATGGTGCACAATCTCAGAATATGGTTGTGGTGCACAATTTTGTAAATGTGGCGGTGGCATCTGGGAAAGTGCCATCAGTGTCTTGGAATGTGGCAGTGGTGTCTTGGAATGTGGCATTGGAGCACAATCTCAGAATGTGGCAGTGGCACACAATCTTGGAATGTGGCAGTGGTGTCTTTGAATGTGGTGGGGGTTCACAATCTTGGAATGTGGCAGTAGCACACAATCTCAGAATGTGGTGGTGGTGCACCATTATGAAATGTGGCAGTGGCGTACAATTTTAGGATGTGGTGGTGGTGCCCAGTCTCAGAGTGTGGCAGTGGTGCACAATCTCAGAATGTGACGGTGCTGCACAATTTCTGAATGTGGTGGTGGTGTACAATCTCAGAATGTGGCAGTGGTGTGCAGTCTTTAATATCATGGTGGCACACAGTCTCGGAATGTGGTGATGGCGCACGTTCTCAGAATCTGGTCGTGGTGGTGCACTGTCTCAGAATGTGGCAGTGGCACAGTCTTGGAATGTGGCAGTGGCTCAGAGTCTCTGAATGTGGAAGTGGTGCAGAGTCTCAGAATGTGGCAGTGGCACACAGTCTCGTAATGTGGCAGTGGCACACAGTCTCGGAATGTAGCAGTGGCACACAGTCTCAGAATGTGGCAGTGGTGCACAGTCTCAGAATGTGGCGGTGACGCAGTTTCAAAATGTGGCAGTGAGGCACAGTTTCAGAATGTGGCAGTGAGGCACAATTTCAGAATGTGCTGGTGACACAACTTCAGAATGTGGCAGGGATGTGCAATTTTAGAATGTGACAGGAATGTACAATATCAGAATGTGGTGGGGATGTGATGCACAATTTTGAAATGAGGTGGCTACATACAATTCGTGAATGTGACAGGGACAAGCAATTTCAGAATAAATTAATCAGATATTTATGTTGTAACTTTTTACTGGACTTTTCTAATCATACCCATTACATGCAGAAATAACACAATGTATGTACATATATTGAAATAATAATATGTGTTGCTATCTTGTCAGAAACGGATTTGCTTTAGGATCACGTGATGCGCTCAGAGTGACCAGATGCATCTTCCAGAGCTCGGGTACCTACTGGAATAAAACATGGAAAATCCATTTTAATCAGATCAAAAAACAGCTCTTGAGATTGATTTCATTAGCTAAATCTTTTTACTAGTGAAATACCCCAAAACCGCAATGGAGAAGGATGGCAGTACCACGACAAATGGGCATTGAATCCCCAACCCCAGCTGCCACAACCTGCTAGGCTATTAAGCACCCGAAAACAGACTTTGATAATGGTGCTTTACTGGAGCCTAAAATGCAGAAAACATTAGAGGAGAAAATGGACAGATTCTTCACTGATTCTGCCTCCATGAAACTAACTCTCTGTGATCTGGCTACTGACTTTAAATCCATTAAGCCAGTGCTTGAAACACTAACGGGCAGAATCTCAGATGCTGAGACAAGGATTAGCTCAGTGGAAGACCATCAGCACAGAGAAGCACATGAAGTCTTAACTCTAAAAAATAAACTGTCCAAATTGGAAACCTGAATAGAAGATCAAGAGGGCAGACTATGAAGTAATAACCTGGTACTGGTGGGGATACCAGAGAAGGTGGAAGGGAAAGACGTACTGCTTTTTTTTCAGAAGCTGCTACGGGACATAGCAGGACCACCAGAGCATGGCCAGGAATACTCGATTGAAACAGCCCACCGGTTGACTAGACCATCTCCCAAGCAGGACAACAAACCTACAGCATTCATAGCCCACTGCACACATCTACAGGACAAGCTTTGCATTATGTCCGAAGCGCAGAACAAAGGACCCCTGCATTGGAATGGTCAGAGATTCTATATTTTCAGTGATGTGACCCCAACCATGCGGGACAAGCAGACAACTTACCAAGAAATAAAGAAGACACTCCACATGGCAAAAATCCCCCTTAGAATACTCTACCCTGCTAGACTGGTGGTCACACCTCCTACTGGCCTGAAGGAATTCCAAAATGCAGAGATTGCCTGTAGAAAACTCCCCAAGTTGCTACCCTAGGTCTTCCCTTTGCATTGAAGTCACCCGCTCTCAACATTTGCCTCCTGGCTGGATCCCCCATACCTCGGCTGCCAGGCTGCCCCCTCAACTAACTTAAAACTACACTCTCTCAAAGTATCTTGCAACCTGGGACGTCAGTCTGGAGGCCCGGGCAGCTGGGAGGGGACCCCCAAAGACAACTGAACATGTAACTACATAGTTCAAATACTTCAAACCTGTATCTTTTGAGGTGCCTGCCCTTCCCACCTAATACTGCAAGCATCAGCTAAACCTGTCTGGGATGGGGCATTTACTTTGGCAAATCCCCGTGGCGACCCTTTATAGAGGACCGGATCACTACAACAAATGGGACAGGATGTTGATCAAGATGGCGATTTAGGGTAGCCTCTTTTGACTTAAATCCAATCAACTACTCCTTCCTGCTGCCTGCCTCTTAATTTATGGCCCCTCCACAAATGACTTTTACTAGCTCCTTGGACAGCTCTCAAGGATGGGAACTCAACCTGCCCCCCCTCAAGGGGGAATGCACGAGAAGACCCACCCCAGGAAGCCCCTCACACTGCCCATCCGGAACAGCGATGACAGACTCACTGAGAGGAATCCACAGCCAGACTGTTTCACCTCACCTACCTCTCCTGCCGCACACAGACATGTTGGATCCACCGGACACATCAGCAGCTATGAACTGACATAACTCACAGCTGCCTTCATGGCAGTGAAGGTATGAACCTGAGGCAACAATGATGAGCTGTACTGGCCAGAGGAAGCATGAACTCGATCACAGCCAAGAAGACATACACAGGCCTTGGTCCACCTAGCAGAGCATGATCCACTGGACCCCTACCAAAGCCATGGGGTTCACCAGTCTCTGATGACACCGCTCTTCTACATGACTCAGAGAATGCATTGGACTGCCACCATATGGTAATCTTGCATAGGGCTCTGTTGTCGGACAGGATGGTTCTTCTCTTTGCCCTCTCTTATGAGGAGTGGGGGAAAGCACACTGTAGGGCTCCCGTTACACGGCAGGAGTCAGATTGTGGCACATCAACTGCTTAATTTCGAGTAACTTGAGTTTCTAAGGGCAGAGTGACAGCTCCCCGGGGATGGGGGGAAGGAGCCATGGCCCACGCTAAGAGCCCCAACATGGGCAACCCATTGCAGCTACCAATGCATACTAAAGTAGTATGGGCTTGTTGAAGGGTGGTCACGGGGCTCGCCTACCTCCCCTCGCTATGGAGGGTCTGGCAGAGACCTCACCTCCCCGTGGCGTGGAGGGAATGGAAGAGGGGAAGGTAATAAAGATCAAAGGGCTGACAACAAAGGGCAACATAAAGCAGGGCTATAAGCCCTTCAGGCAGGGGAAACTAAGGGAGGGGGGCTACCCAGAGCGATTATAACAGTCCAGAGGTGAGTCTAACACAGAAGCATCATTCTGAGGTGCCCAAGCATGTAGGTTCCATCCTTTCTAAAGCATAGAGTTATAAAAACCAATACAGGGAGGGGCAGAGCTGGTGTATGGAGGGCGATTTCTAAATATCTAAAGCAAAAACAGGAGCACATGTTAAACAAATACAAAGTGAAAATATGCAATGACGGGGGAGGGATGGGGGTGGACCAGACCTGCAGATCCTAATAACAGCAACTGATATAAAGAACCAGAGAGAATGGATGGCTCAGAAAGAGCTACACATCCAGTAGCATAGAGGAGCTCAGAAATGCCAAGATCATGAGTGAGAATCACAGATGTAAAGAGATGGGAACTCACCCTAGCCGATCCATACCACACAAATTAGGGGTGAAGGATCATGGCTACAGTGAGCCTGGGTTAGTTAGTATGATTTTCTGTAGTGTATATGAGAGTCAGCTTTATAGTAGATAGCATTTGTAGTATTGTTTCATTTTTTTGCATTGTACTTTTTGACTATGTTGCTCAGTCACCAAACTTAAACACTATACAGCACCCATCCAAATGCTCATCCGTGCACTGTTGCAGTCACTATTTGGGAGACATAGGAACCCACACATCTCAAACTGTGAAGCCCAGACCCAGGGGGATCAGGAGGGACACTATAGACCTGGAGCGACATCCCCCTGTCCTTGAACAAATGACTGCCCACACTCACCCAATGCACTATAAATAGGGATGGGTAAAACGGATCTCAGCCTCATAACCTGGAATGTGAAAGGGACCCAAACACAGGAGAAGAGAGTACAACTACTTCACCATTAAAACAGATAGACACATCCATCGCATTTCTGCAGGAGACATCCACACAACCACTGATAAAGCTACACTATGGCACAGGACATAGGTGGGCCACGTCTTTGCGGAGGGTCAGAGCAACAGGAGGGGTGGTAAGGTCATACTGATACACTGGAACACACCGTTCCAGCTGCATAAACAACTCATGGACCCAGAGGGCCACTACCTAATCCTTCACAGCACACTAGACGGGACGGAAATTGTTCTTGGGTCCAGCTACGTTCCCAACACAGAGAGCCCTCAGCTCTTCACACATCTTCTCACAGAGCTATCTAGCCTCCACTCACTGCCCATGATATTAGCTGGTGGCTAGAATGTAGTTTAAGATCCCACCTTGGACAGATCCTCCAAGTGCAGAGCGGGCCTGACACCCACCCAAAGAGCTCTCCAAGAACTTCAAGTCTCCTTGGGGCTCATTGAAACTTGAGAGTCCTCCATCCAGGAGACCGGTCTTATACCTTCCTGTCCTCAGCACATAAATCATCCTCCCGCCTAGACTACTTTTTCACCAGCCCATCCATCCTCATCAAAACAACTAAATGTTCCATACTACCGAAAATTCTTTCAGACCATGCACCAGTTCTCCTTAGTTTCCACACAGTTAGCCATCAGAACAAGGACAGCATATGACAGGTTAACAACAGCATATTAAAAGACCCTAACACTATAGCCAAACTCAAGACTATGACAGACCACTTCTTCCAGAAAAATCAGGACATGGTACCAAGTCAGGGACACATCTGGGAAGCATACAAATGCACGATCAGGGGCGAACTGATACGCATAGTGGCAACCAAGGAAAGGAAAAGAGAACAAGTGGCCTCCACTCTACTTAGGAATATTAGGGCACTAGAGAATTCCCTCTCCAAAACCTCCCCGGAGGCCAAATGGCTTGAACTAAACTCCCTAAGATACAAGTATGAAGATCTGCTGAGAGAGCAGACAGGGTTCCAGATCTTCCGGGCTAAAATGAAATACACAGACCAGGGAAGAAAGCAGGCTGACTCCTTGTCTTGAGGCTGAGGCAGAGGGAATCTCGGACCTCGATCAAATGCCTCCGACCCTTCCCAGACAGCCACCCGATCACCAGCCCTAGAGAAATAGTAACTGCCTTTGCTAACTGCTTTCAGTCCCTATACAAGGAAGACCCAGTGCAGCCGTAACTTCTCATCAGACAGTTCCTAAAGGAGGCAAACCTCTCCACACTCACCAATGAAACTGGGGAGGGACTGGGAGCTCCTATTGAGCTCAGGGAGAAACAGACCACAATAGCTGACCTCCAGCCGGACAAAGCCCCTGGCCTGATGGCTTCTCACCAAACTTTTACAAGGCCTTCCAAGATAATGTAGCTGAACCGATATGTAATATGCAAGGCCCCTAGAATTCTGCAGCTGCAGAATTTTGCTCAGAACTTGCAACCTACCGCAGGACTTCTGCAGTGCTGCAGAATTCGCTGTCCTTGGTGATTCTTTATTAATATTTCCATTTATCCATAGAACTTGGTTCCCTTCCCCTCTTGCTATATCCCAAACCCCTCTATGCTCAGAATGTAATGTTATCAGTGCTATAACATCATACATTAGCTAATGAAATGGCTGCATTTTGCCACAGAAATGAATAGTCACTTATCTACCATAGCTCTCACTGCCAGAGGCAGTCTCACAGCACATCAGGCACGAAGATATTTGTTCAACCTGCCCTACAGCCTAATATAATTTTCAGTCTTGCGTTATTGTACTAGGGCCAATTAAACAAAACCTTGACAATAGCACAGACCTGTCAAGTCCACACCTTACTTTGTACAAGCTTATTTGTGCCTTTAAGGTACAGAGATGATATTTGAAATGAATAACTGGTAACATTAATTAACCAGTCATTTTTAAGAAAAATAAAGTAATTATGCCCAGAAAAGTGGAATATAATACTGTGTAGACCTGCTGAAAGACTAGACCTGTTAAATAAACAATTGCGCTGTACACATTTTTGCCAGGGTTATTGCTTACATATTGTCATTGGGTGATAGAATCACCTAAACATTATGGAGAAATGTTGTGTGTAGGGTCACCTGTTGGGCATAAGGGTAGTATGTTGTGTTCCTGTGCCGGCAACTTGGGTTCAGAGACGAGCTCTGGGAGCTGGCTTGGCAACACACGGATTGTGGGAACACATCACAGCTCTGAGCCTAGGAAGGTATAGTGTAATGTTCTGTCACACGAGGGACACATTGTGATGGGCTGGAGAGCTTTATCTCACAATGGGTTCACATGCATGTCATGGCCTGATGGTGTTACGTAGTGTGCAGGGGAAGTGGGTTGGCATGAAAAATGAGTTTTGCAATATCTCCTCTTTTCTGTTTATCCCATTTCAAAAGGGACCTGTATGAATGAGGATACAATTTCATGGAAATAAAAAATATATATATATATATATATATATATATTTATCAATCAAAAATTTATTTATAAAATAGTGCTATTCCCAAAGGACCATAGAAACATAGAAACATAGAAGTTGACGGCAGATAAGGACCGCAAGGCTCATCCAGTCTGCCCATTTCTTTTTCTATCTTATGAATGTGCCATTGACCTTTGCTCTGTCAATGGCCTAACTATTCATACTCATCTGTATTGCTCCCTTATACCTATCCCATGTCTGTTTGAAGCCCTGCACTGTATTCATATCCACCACTTCCTGAGGCAGGCCATTCCATGCATCTACCACCCTTTCTGTGAAAAACAACTTCCTCACATTACCCCTTAATCGGCCTCCCTCTAATCTCATGCTGTGTCCTCTTGTTCTGCTATTTTTCTTATATTGAAACATGTTAGACTCTTTCACCGTGTTAATGCCCTTGAGGTGTTTGAATGTTTCGATCATATCACCTCTCTCCCTCCTTTGTTCTAGGGTATACATATTGAGCTCCGTTAATCTGTCCTCATACGTTTTCTGATGCAGTCCCTGCACCATTTTGGTTGCCCTTCTCTGGACTGCCTCAATCTGGTTAATGTCCTTGTGAAGGTATGGCTTCCGGTACTGCACACAGTATTCCTGATGGGGCCTAACCAGTGTCTTGTAAAGAGGGATTACTACCTCCCTCTTCCAACTTGTGATACCCCTACTAATGCACCCCAACATCCCCCTAGCCTTACCTACTGCTTTAGTGGTCTGCTTGGATGATTTCAGGTCATCAGTGATGATGATGCCCAAGTCTATTTCTTCCTGTGTGACTGCCAGCAACTCCCCTCCCAGCCTATAGGTGGCTTCAGGGTTTCTCTTCCCTATGTGCATAATCTTACACTTCTTTGCGTTAAACCCCAGTTGCCACTCTTCTGACCATTTTTGCTAGTTTATCCAGATCTTTTCTCATTCTGCCCACCCCATCTGGATCATCTACTTTGTTGCAGATCTTGGTGTCATCTGCAAACAGACAAACCTTGCCCTCCAGTCCATCTGCAATGTTACTGATGAAGATATTGAAGAGGACTGGCCCCAGGACTGATCCCTGAGGTACCCCACTTGTGACTTGCATCTCTTCTGACTGTATACCATTTGCCACCACTCTCTGTGTTCTGCCTGTCAACCAGTTTGCCACCCAGTTGACCAACTTTTGACCCACCCTGAGCCTACCCAGCTTATTAATCAATCTTCTGTGTGGAACAGTATCAGAAGCTTTGCTGAAGTCAACTGCTCTCCCCCTTTGTCCACCACTCTGGTTACCCAGTCAAAGAAATCTATGAGATTAGTTTGACAGGACCTTCCTTTTGTAAACCCATGCTGTCCTGGATCCTGTGCTTCCTATGGATTCCAGGTGTTGCACTATCCTTTCCTGAAGGAGTGCCTCCATAATCTTGCCCACTACTGAGGTTAGACTGACTGGTCTATAGTTCCCTGCCTCCTCCCTGCTACCACTCTTGTGGAGCGAGATCACATGAGCCCTTCTCCAGTCTTCTAGGACCTCTCCTGTGTTCACAGACTCACTAAACAGTTCTGATAATGGCGCTGCTAGTTCCACCCTTAGCTCCTTTAGTACCCTGGGATGTATGCCATCAGGTCCCATTGCTTTGTCCACCCTGAGCTTATTGAGTTCTTGTAGGACCCTTTCTTTTGTGAAGAGAATAGTGCACATCTCCCTCCCCCTGTGTCCATGGTGCTGAGCTGTGGGCCCTGCCCTACCTTCTCTTCAGTAAATACTGAGCAGAAGTATCTATTTAGGATAGATTCTTTAACATGGTCCTCCTCCTCACATGCCTCCATATTCCCTTTGATCTTAGCAATACCCCCTCTCTGGACACTAATGTATCTATTGAAAGTCTTGTCACCTTCTTTTACTGTTTATGCTAGTGTTTCCTCGGTTTGGGCCTTTGCCTACCTTACTGCCTTCCCTGCTTCCCTTAGTGAAGTTTGGTATGCCTCCTTATTTTCATCCTGCTGCATTTCCTTATATTTCCTGAAGGCCAGCCTTTTGGCTCTGACCTTTTCTGCTACTGTTTTTGAGAACCAAAGTGGTTTCCTTCTTCTTTTGCACTTCCTTGTCTCTCTCACAATGGGATGTTGCTTCAAGTATCTATTTATTTATTTATTTATTGAATCAATCGGATTACAACCTTTGAGTCAGACACTCATTTCCAAAGGCTCCACGTCAGAGACAAAACATAACAAGAGGCAGACATTATACATAGTTACATAAGGGTGGAGGCAGACAGAGACAACAGGGTATATACATTATGTGTTGCATATAGGCAGAGTACTATAAGTGGGGCAGGCGGGTATTGCTGCTAGACCTATACAGATTAGGTAGCTATACAGTCTTGTAGGGAGCTTAAGCAATACAGTGAGTATAATCATGGGGCAGGCGGATATTGCTGCTAGAGCTATACAGATTTGGAAGCTATACAGTCTTGTAGGGAACTTAAGCAATACAGCGAGTAGTACAATCATCAAATATATGCAGGGTCTAAAATGCTGGTAGGTGGTTAGCGCAGCCGGAAAACCAGCATTGTCAGAATACATGGTGGCAGAAGCGGGACAGGGGTGTCTTTAGTCCAGAGATTTACCGCCTGTGGCCGTTATCTGTATGTTAGTGGGGGCAGTGGCAGGGGCCGGTGGAGATAATGTGGTTCTTGAGAGCTGTTTTGAAGGGGCCTAGTCTGGGGATGGAGGTGACAGTCAGGGGGAGTTCATTGCACCAGATAGGTGCTCTGTAGGAGAAGGACCGTTGTGCCAGTGAGGTTGAGACTCTGGGAACCACCCATATTAATTTGCCTGCTGTGTGGATTTTTGTTGTAGTTTGTGCAGCACAGAGGGAGGTGGTGACTCCAGATGGGGTAAGGCCTAGTTGGATCTTCTTAGTAAGGAGACATGTCTGATAGCGTATTCTTTCATCTAGGGTGAGGATCTTTGTTAGTGTATATAGGGAGCAGCTGTGGGTATGCTTATCCACACCAGCAATGAGTCTACAGGCTTTGTTAATGAATAGGTGGATTTTGTTTAGCGCAGTGTGGTCAGCAGCCGAGTAGACAGTTAGCCCGTAGTCTGCCAGGGAGAGAACAGAGGAGGTGACAGCAATGTTTAGCGCCTCCTGGGTTAGGCTGGCTTTGTATCGATACAGCATTCCAGTACGTATATTTATGGTGGAGGCAAGATTACTTATATGTGGGTGGAATGAGAGATTAGGATCAAAGGTTATGCCCAGGTATTTATAGGTGTAGACCTGTTCTAGTGGGAGGCGGATTTTGGAGAGAAGACTGTTAGCTGGGCATTGTGGTCCTTACTCTGTCTGTGGGAGAAGAGCATTGATTTAGTCTTATTGGTATTGACCACGAGTCTGTGGTCAGTGAGCCAGTGTTCAACTTGGCTGAAGGCAAGTTGTAGGGAGGACTGAAGGATTACGGGATCTGAATGAGAGGCATACATAATCGCATCGTCTGCGTAGAGTAGCTAGTTACAGGGACAGGATTTGAGCAGGATATTCAGGAAGATGCTGAATAGCAGTGGGCCAAGGATGGGAGCCCTGGGGCACCCCAGAGCGGACTGGTAGTGTGGATGAGAGGGTGCTGTTCATCTTTACATGCTGTGACCTATTTGTAAGGTAACTTGTGAACCACGCGATGGGTCCAGGTGGCAGTCCTGTGCTGCGAAGAGTATTTATGAGGAGGGTGTGGGAGACTGTGTCAAAAGCTTTCAACAGGTCTATGAATACAGCACCTGTTAGCAATTTTTTATCTAGCGCACTGTGCAGAGAGTTGGAGAACTCTATGAGGGCAGTGGTTGTGCTGTGTCCCACTCTAAACCCGTGTTGTCCCCTGCAAAGGAGGTCGTGTGCATGTAGGTAGTCGGTGAGCTGGTTTGCAATTATTTTTTCCAGGGCTTTTGAGAGGGGTGGGAGTATTGAGATGGGTCTGTAGTTATTGGGCAGTGTGGGATCCCCACTCTTCAATATTGGGGTGATGGTGGCCACCTTCCAGTCACTTGAGAACTGCCCTAGACACAGGGAGAGGTTGAGTAGATCAGTCAGCTGGGCTAGTACTGAGTCAAGAACCAAATTAAGGATTCTCATGTCAAAGGAGTCTGTGCAGTAGTTTGAGCCCCCTAGAGCTTTTTTAAGGTAAGAGCTTGCTTCACTCATAGTAATCACCTTGAGGTAGAAAGGACGGTAGGTGTTGATGGGTTCAGGGTGGTTAGGCTGGGGTTGAAAAAGTTGCTTGGTAGGACTGCGATCAGATCAGAGAATGCTGCATTTAGACTGTTGGCAACAGCGAGAGGGTCCATAGTAATAATACTGTTGACAGATAGCTGGGCAGGGGGAGGCATCCTGAACTTCCCGTTAAGTTTCTTTAGGTTGTCCCAGAACAGCCTAGCATTTCCCCAGGAAGAGGTCAGGGTGGACTTGTAATAGGAGGATTTGGCCATTCTAATAGCCCAGGTGCTCTTGTTGAAACCCATTTTATAGGCCAGCGTATCCGTGTGTTCCCCGGTGGCGACAGCTCTGTACCAGAGATCGTCACATCTCTTCAGCTGATTTGCATCCTCAATGCTTGCCCACTTTGCCTGTACCCCCACACCTGTATTTTTTTTTTGCCAGGGCTAGCTTAACTCTGCTGGCCATCTTATCAAAGTCAGCTCCTCTGAAGTCCCATATTTTTGCCTTGGAATGGGATGATTTAGTTCTAGTGGCCAAATTGAACCATACCATGTGATGGTCACTGGCCCCCAGGTGACCTTCTACCTGGAGATCTGTGATCCTTTCCCTGTTCGTCAGTACTAGATCTAGGATAGCCCTGTCTCTTGTGGATCGTTGAAACAGTTGTTTGAGGCCCTCCCCCTGCAGGGAATCCACCACTTGTCTAGTTCTGGCAGATGTCCCTGCTGGTATTGACCAATATGTATCTGGCACGTTGAAGTCTCCCATTATCAGAACCTCCCCTTTAGCTCCCCTTTAGCTGTCATGTTTTGTATATCTTCTAACAGTAATGTGTCTATGTCCTCTCCCTGGTCTGGAGGCCTGTACACAACCCCAGTTCTTCTGGCTGTCCCATTTCCTGTTTCTAGGGTGACTCACAGTTCTTCTGGCTTCTTATGTGTATTCTGAATTTCTGTAGCTTTGATATTTTCACTGACATAAAGGGCCACTCCACCCCCCCCTTTTTGCACCTTGGTCTCTTCTGAACAGTACATAGCCAGGTACTGAAGTCTCTCAAGTGTGGTTACTGGCAAACCATGTCTCGCTAATGGTTACTATGTCCAGTTTAGCCTCTGTCATTATTGCTTGCAGGTCTGGGATCTTGTTTCCCAGACTGCAAGCATTTATGCTAGTATATAAGCAGTAAAACAAATTCACATACAAAACAATTGCAGCAGCTTATACAAAATCAGAAAATGCCAAAGTAAATAAATACGTTTTCAAGGCAGATTTGAAGCTCTCCATCATCAGGCACTGTCATATCCGACGAGGTAGAGAATTCCACAGGGATGGAGCCGCAAATTCAAATGCTTAGGCCCCGGATGACTTTACACGTAGCCTGGGAATCTCTAAAATCCCTTGTCAGTCGAGTGAAGCTGATGGGAGGGGCAGTAGGGATGAAGAAGATCTTACAGATAACTCAGTCCCTGTCCGTGTAGGGCCTTGTAGGTCAGTAAACTGACCTTAAAGGTGATCCGCCACTGAATAGTTAGCCAGTGCAGATCGCGCAGCACTGGCATGACATGGCAACTACTAGGCAGCCCAATCGGCAGAGCTGCTGCATTCTGTACCAGCTGCAAGCAGCGGATATCAACCCCCTGAAGCCCTAGGTAAAGGGCATTATAGTAATCAAGGTGCGAGGTTACCAAGAAGTGATATATATATACATATACATATATATATATATATATATATATATATTGATATATATATATATATATATATATATATATATATATATACTGTATGATAGATAACCCACTCTTAGGTGTGTGGTCGCACTTTGATATACACACGCCTTGGTGTGCATTGTACGGCCGAGTTCATCAACCACCCAAGGCGTGCATATATCAGAGCGTGACCACACACCGTAGAGTGGGTTATCAATCTTATAAAATGGCAAAATTGTTTTTTAGGTCAGTAAAAGTGCAGGTGTGCAGTCGCGTTCTGATATACACACGGTCATGTAATGGGATCCAACAAATCAGCAGACATAATTTTTCCTACCCATTTTCTAAATATATATATATATATATATATATATATATATATATATTTATATATATATAGCATCTCTCTCACTACATATACAGTGCATGTATATACACACACACACACACACACACACATTTGTATGTATATTAATATGTTACAGATTGAATATAGATATATAAGTGATACACAGTAGGGACCTCTTGAGCGGTGTAGACAGCACATATAAATATATACATGATACAGTGAAGACCTCATGATTGGTATAGAAAGCATGAGTATAGAAATACCTTATTTATCACATAAGGTCCCCTCTGCTCATTTCATTTATGCAATAGGCTAGGACCTTAGGGGCTAGATATCTTTTTTTTGCTTTTTTAGATATAAAATTATTTTTATAAGTCTGTTATTTTTTGAACTAGTGTTACTGTGCTTTCCCCCATCCTGATTGCTATAACCATTGCCATGGACGTGAAGTCAGGATAACAAGCTGACACTGTGATGTGATAGTTCGTAATTGCCGCAGAACTGCCACAGAAATTACAAACCAATGCTGCAGAAGTTCTGCTGCAAACTGAAATCTTACTAACATACTAAAATGCCAGCAGAATAGGCCTAACGGTCTTTCGTGTCTTCTCACTTGGTCAGCCCCCACCCTGGTAGCTGACCTTGCTGTCCCCCTCTCCCTCTCTGGCTTCTCCCTTCCCAGTCCCAGATATTCTCGCTGCTCCGGTTTTTGCTTCCAGAACCCTTCCCCTGTACCTGTCCCACCCCTTCTTGAACCCCTCCACTGTTTCTGCCTCCACCAGCCCCCTGGGCAGTGCATTCCATGGCTCCACCACCCTCTCAGTGAAGTAGCACCTCCTTCTTTCTCCCCTGAATCTCCCCCCCAGCATCCACCCATGCCCTCTAGTTGCCCCCCTCTTCCTTCAGAGCACCCTAACTGCTCCTCCCCTATTTATCCCCTTCATGTACCTGAAGACCTCTATCATGTCCCCCAGTCCTTCTCTCTTCCAATGTGTACATATTTAGCTCTTTGAGCCTCTCCCCTTAGTCCTATCCCCCAAGCCCCAAATCATTTTGGTTGCCCTCCTCTGGACCCCCTCCAGGAGTTCAATGTCCCTGTTTAAATGTGGCCTCCAAAACTGCATGCAGTACTCGAGGTGTGGCCTCACCAAGCAGCTATACAGTGGGATTATCACTTCCTTCTGGAGGTGAGCCCTCTAGCGATGCATCCAAGCATCCTGTTGGCCTTTGCCGCTGCCTTCCTACAAGTCTCCGAGTTGTTCATCTTGACACCCACCACCACCCCCATGTCCCTTTCTGCCATCGAGACTTGTAGCATCCCCCCCCCCCAGGGTGTACACTTGGCCCGGGTTTCTGGCTCCCAGGTGCAGTACCTTACATTTCCCTGCATTGAACCTCAGCTTCCGCTTTCTAGACCACCTTTCCAGAGCCTCCAGATCCCCTTGTTCCCAGTGTGCCATAGAAAAGTAGGGGCCTTGGTAATATGCATAACTTTGCCTATGCCCAGGGGTCACTGGAACCCCCCCCACAAGCAGCCATCACTTTGATCCACAAGCCGGGGAAGGACCCGGAAGGGGTAGAGAACTATCGCCCCATATCACTCCTCAATACTGACCTTAAAATCCTGGCCAAAATCTTAGCCAGATGTCTGGCCACTGTCTGGAGCTGCCTAATTGACCCCGAGCAGGTCGGCTTTATGCATGGCTGACTCTCCTCAGACCTGATGCATAAACTCACACACCTAATGGCCATGGCTAGGGACCCCAAATGCCCGGCAGTGCTACTGTCCATCAACACTGAGAAAGCCTTTGACAGGGTCTTTGCAATTCCTATATCTAATACTGCAGCAATTCGGCTTCTCCACTGAATTCATAAGCTGGCTCAAACTCCTCCACGCCTCCCCAACAGCCTTTATTAGATGTAATGGGGTCAACTCCCAACCTTTCTTCCTACAAAGAGGAACATGGCAGGGCTGCCCTCTGTCTCCCCCCCCCCCCGCTTCAACCCATACCTGGTACCACTCACCAGGACCATTATGCAGTGGGAAGACATTCAGGCAATTCAAGTGGGCACCCAGCGGTACTAGATCTCAACATACACTGATGACATACTATTACACCTAGAGGACCCCATAAAATCCATCCCTGCAACTTTTAGCCTCCTCTGGGAATTTGGCCAACTCTTGGGTTACAAGGTCAACCTGGGGAAAACCACTATAATGCCCCTCAAACACCAACTGCTAGAGTGGGAGGGGGGACATGGGCTCTGAATACCCTAAGGTACTTGGGTATCCAACTTTTCATTAGCACAAAGCACACCTTCACACTAAACTTTGACCAGCTGCTCACTACCATCAAACAGGACCTTGGGCGATGGTCAGCTCTCTGCCTCACACTATGGGGATGAGTGAACATTATTAAAATGAATGTTCTGCCTAGACTACTCTATTCCCTCGGTATAATCCCAACATACATCCTGGCGACTTGGTTCACCAAACTCAAAATCACTCTAACCGCATTCCTGTGGGAAACCAAGGCCCCGTGCAGGGCACTCCACAAGATTACACCCCCACAAGAATCAGGGAGGCCTGCAACTACCTGACTTCTTCCTCTACTGCATTGCGCTACAAGAGGGGAACTTCCTTAGATGGAAAACCCAGGATACATCCCAACCACAGGGATCATATACCCCACAATGGCTCCAAATCGAAAGAGATGTCTGCCATCAAGCCAAACTTAACCTGGGAGCCTTGATTCACATCACACTGAGCAAGCTTCTGAAAAATCTCAGAGGCTCCCCAACTGAATCTTCTTTACTAGTGAACAAGCAACTACACCACCTGTTGGGCACAAAACCGCTCTACTCCCTCGATCAACCCATATCAGTAGCCCTAATTTCAAAATCCAAAACAGGGTGATACCCCCAACTTCCTGGGGGCTCTCCCCCTGACACACCTTGGCCAGCTCATATCCAAAGATGCCTTCATCTCATACATCAGTCTAAGTGAGGCGCACCCAAATCTGAGGATCCCCCCCTCTTTGCCTTCCTCCAGCTCCAACATGCCATTGCAGGCGCGCTAGGCCCAAGACCATGGCGTTTCCCAGAACCCACAAAATGGGTGGAGATTGCTAGATTGGCGACCTTACGCCACTCCACCTCCCTAATATACAAATGGCCCCAACTTGAAACCACTGCTTCAGACTTGGACCAATGCACTTTTATTTATTTATTTATTTAAGTCTTGGTACCCGGATAAGTGCACTGATCCAGTGGACCATTTTCAGGAATGACCCAGGCCACAGCAGGCGGCAATGCAGGAGAAAAAATAAAGTACAAATAGTCCAGAACAGGTGCAGATACATATAAAGTAAAATACAACAGAAGAAATGCAACTAATGGAGACTGTACCAAAAAAAAAATGTCTCTGATAAGCTGTTCATCAGCATAAAATTAACATGGGGGAAAAAGACTAACTGTGCAACAGTACAGCAGGCTAGGTAACAAGTACAAGTAAGTGCAAGACATTGGAGAACACTTGAGACACTAATTAACGAAGCAAGTATTGATGGAGATTAGACATAGACAGGTCCCAAGATAACGGACAAAGTGCATTGGGGGGGTCAAACTGTATGACTGGAGTACAACTGGAGTGATCAGCGAGGGGAGGGGGAGGAGTCAGCCAGGAGAGCAACAGCACTTGGCTTCATTGAGAAGCCAGGATTTGAGGCCCACCTTAAAGGTAGCATGGGTGTCCATGGAACGGATGGGCGCAAGGAGGCTGTTTTCACAGAGTAGGGGCAGCTACAGATAGTGCTTTACCACTCATGGCTGAGGTGACTTTTGGGATGTCCAGGGTGGGGCTGATTATGCCTGAGGCATCTCACAGGGATTCTGCTGTTGAGGAGGGACGTATAGGGGGACACATTGCCATGCCTGAGGGTGCTGTCCAGAATGCAGCCAAGTGCATAGTCAAATTTGTGATGGAGTGGGAGCCAGCCTTGTGTCTGGTAGAAGTGGCAGTGGTGGGTAGAGTACGGCGCCAGGAGGGTGAAGCGACAAATGTTGTTGTAAGATGAGCAGAGGTGTGCATGCAGGGCTGAGGATGTATGCGAGTAAATGGGGGAGCAATAGACAATAATGGGCAATAAGTTTCCCTGCACAATGGCAATGCAGGCTTCCCTGGTCAGGGATGGTTTAATCTGATAGGCCGCACCAATTTTCTGGTTTACTCGACGGATGACTGAGGTAACATGATCAGTGAAGGAGAGGGAAGAGTCCAGGATCACACCCTGATATTTAAAAGTATGCACAATTTCTAGTACAGTATTGCCTGGTGTGATTACTGAGAGGGAGTACCCTGCCTTGGCAACCTTTGATAGGAAAGGTTTGGATCCAAACAGTATGGATTTAGTTTTTTTGACGTTCACAAGTAGGTGGTGTGACTGGAACCAGGAGTGAGTGGAAATTAGTTACTGGACAATACTGTGGAAATATTCTCAAGAGCCTTGTCACTCATGAAGAGGACAAGGTCATCACCATATAGGAGTGCGTCGCAGGAAGGACAGTCAGAGGGGAGAAAGTTAATAAACAGTGAGAATAATAATAGGCCAAGAATGGAGCCCTGCGGAACTCCGGTGGTAACTGGGAAGGCAGGGGAGGTGGCATGACCAACAGATACTGACTGGGGTCTGTTTGAAAGGTAACATTGAAACCACTAAGTGGTCTTAGTTGAGCAGCCAAGGTTACGGAGGGAGGAGAGCAACAGGGTGTGGTCAACCAGATCAAAAGCTTTAGGCAAGTCAACAAAGTCTGCACCCTTAGCTCTCCCAAGGTCCATATTCCTGAGAATATGATTGGTAAACAGGGCCAAGGCAGATGTGGCTGAGTGATGCTTGCAGAAGCCATGTTGCTGTCTTGACATTAGATTGTAAGAGTCAATGTGGTTGGACAGCTGTTAGTGTATGATCTTTTCTAGGAGCTTACTAAGGTGGGGAAGCAAGGATATAGGCTGATAATTATCCGCGGATAGCAGGTGACCAGTTTTAAAAATTGGTACCACCTTCGCATGTTTCCACATGCTGGGCACCGAAGAAGTGGACAAGGCCAGGTTAAAGAGGTGGGTGAGTGGATTTAAGATGGCAGAGGATAAGAGCTTGAGCAATTCAAGGAAAAGACCATCACTGCCAGGACTGCCCTTGCTAGGCAGGCTCTTTAGCAGTTTGGCAGTGCCCCTAAGGGTGATAGTCCAGAAGTAGAAAGTGGGAGGGGTGGATTTGTCAGGAGTTGGGGCAGACAGATCATGCCTGGGGCTTGGCCATGCCAGGGTAGGCAGCTTGTTAAGAAGGGCTGATAGGTTTGTGAACCTATTATTGAAAACCATAGCAAATGGCCCAGTGGCGCTGATGGCTGAGGCGCTGGACGCCTTAACTCACACCACGCCGGCGACCCATGTTTGGGAATGAGCACGGGCCATCGGGAGTCGGCAGGGGAGGAGAAGGATTGAGCATCTGTGGACTGCTCTCCTTCTCCGGGGTAGGGGGGACACCAGCTCCCTGTGTATGACTGGCCCCTAGTGGAGGCTGGGGACTAGCACACTGAGGCTCAAGAAGAGCATTACATGCAGCAGATGCTTGGAGGAGCACATGCGGTAGTGCATGCGCTCACTCCTTGGCATCATTGCATGCTGCATCTCTGGGATAAAATGGAGGAAATACTGAAGGCACTGGCGGGCAGAATGATCCACTCCCCGCAGGTGCCTCCTTCACGATGAGCAGTAACCCTCGGTTCTGGATTCATGATAGATGGTGGAGGGAGTCCCACCACCCTGCCACGGGGGGCATAGCCATGGGGACACACTGAGAGGTAAACTGTGAGCAGGGGATGGGTCTGGAGAACCAACAGTGCCTGGGGAGAAAAATAAGAGTAGCTGCAAAAAAAAAAGAAAGCCATTGCAAATTTGGCAGGGTCAGTCAGCCGACCGGAGGGGGTGTCAAGGTGAATAGTAGAGTTATGAGTATGTGGGTTAAGCAAGGAGTTTATCTCACCCCAGAAATGGTGGGAGGTTCCAAGGCTTTCTCTTTATTTGCTCTGAAGGAAGGTACACTTTTGGACAAGGGCAATATGTTTACATTTGTTTCATAGGCGCCTGTAATCGTACCAGTGGGCAGTGGAGGGGGCCTTCTTATAGGCTGACCAAGATTTGTCCTTCTCCCTTATCAGGGCCAGGAGATCCTTAGTAACCCAACGAGAGCAGTCTCCCCTAACTCTACGAGGGGTCAAGGGGAAATGCTAATTTTGGAGATGTAGAAGTGCAGAGTGAAAGAATTTCTCAGCCACCGACACATCGGAGAGGGTGTAGAAGGTGGACCAGTTTATTGCCCAAGCATCCACAAGGAGGGAAGGCATATATGGGTGGTTGAAGTTATGGAAAAAGAGCAGTTTGGGGGGGGACATTTAGCCTTCAAGGCCCAGACCATGTAGGTGGGGGAGTGATCACTAATGGCATCCAATAGTGTCTCCAATTGGAGCACCTTTTCTTCTCTGTTTGTGATAACCCAGTCAAGAAGTGTATGGTTTTGGGTATGTGAATTGTGTCTTGTAGGGATAGTGATAATCTGGAAAATGTTATGGAGCTTGAGTACGTTAGAGTAGTCTGGTTCATGGGCACTAAGCCAATCCAGATTGAAGTCCCCAAGGAGGATAGTGTCTCTGATGGGGAGAGACTATCCACCCCTTCTAGGTAGGCAGCAAGACCTGCAGCTTGTCCTAGTGGGAGGTTGTAGCAGCACCCCACATAGGACTTTTTAGCAGCACCGATAGCTCCACTAGGAGCCATTCACTGAGGGAGCTGGGATCAGAGTGTAGGACAGGGGCAGCAGAAAGGAACTTGTGAATGTAGAGAGCCACCCCTCTGCCCTTTTTCCTTCCAGGCCTGTCATGCCTCATCAGGGAGTGCCCAGGGAGATGATGGACAGCACTGAGAGATGGGGTTTCAGCCAGGTTTCAGTGATGCCAAGTACTTGCAGTTCATATAGGACAACACAGGGTTCAAGGTCAGTGAATTCAGAGGGGAGGCTGCAGAGGTTGATGTGGGCAATTTTTAGTTCAGAAGGGGAGTTCCATACAGGATTAGAGTGATTAATGGTAGTACTTGGGGGGCCAGGGTTGCTGTCAATGTCTCCAGCTAGGAGCAGCAAAGAGAAGGGCAAACTGAGTGCACTAATCAGGGGCAGAAGGGGGATGGAGGTAGAGACAAAGAGGAAACCAAGGTAACGACTGTCCTGTTTAGACTGGACTGCATAGAATGTAAGGCCCATAGGTGTGCCCTCCCACCTAACAGTAGGATGGGGGGGGGTGTTAGGGTGGAAGGAAGGTGTAAGACAGGCTAGGAGCTTCTGATCAATCAATGACAAGGATGAAAGCATCAATGTCTACCAGGAATAGGGTGCCAAATAGTGAGACTGCCAGCAGTGTTAGAGTGGCCGGCTTCATTAGAATGAAGGTTAAGTGAGAGCAGATAGCTAGTATGTCAGGTTCTCTGGGAGGGGGTGAAGGAGAGCGTTTGAGAAAAGGCAATAAAAGGGGTGTGATTAGAGGCACATTACCCAAGCAGCACAAGGTGGCTCAGTTATGGGAAAAAGGAGTGGAGATAAAGGGAAACTTGAGGACAGGTCAGGGGAAGTAGCCAATAGAAGGTAGAAAAGGGCTGAAGGTATAAGGGGAAGATATAGCAGGGGAGGACGCACTAGTGACTCCTAGTGGTCACAAAGTATAGCCATCCAATGGAAAAGTAGGGATATAAAAACTGAGAGCTAAAGGTCATGTGACCAGTCACATGACCTTAGGTCCCTATAAATTTAGAGTCGGACCAGAGTGGGGGGGCAGGCAATGCGCTTGCTCATCGACGGGCTACAGTAGCAAACAAACAGCACTGTGCTGCTTGCTCCGTGGGCTCTTCTGTACCTGGTGCATGTGTTTCCAAGGCTCTTGCAGTGAATTCAGGACTCCAGAGCAGAGTACAGGTGATCCTGTAGGGATAACAAAGATATACAGCATTGGGGGGAGTAGACCTGGGAACAAAGGGCAAACATGCAGGAATTCAGAGTGGAGCAGTTCAATGTAGGAGGGGAGACAGGCACTGCTCTTACGCAGCTCAGGGACCAGCAGTGCACAGCACGTAAATTCAGATTAAAGTAAACACCAGAGTATCTCAATTCAACATGTTCAACTTGGCTAGGAATAGCATCAAGGCAGCTACAAATGCAGTTAAAAACACACAGCAAGTCAGTTACAGAACGAGCTTAAGGCACAAACTATGTTCACACTAAAACAAGCCAGAAATAGACTGGATGCTAGTAATTGAAACTATCAGACACTCTCTGCTGATTGAAGCCATAGTTAAAGCAATCCAGAACACTAGCGAACAAACAGCACTGTGCATCTTGCTCTGTGGGCTCCTCCATACCTGATGCTTGTGTTTCCAAGGCTCCTGCGGTGAATTCATGGCTTCGTTCTCCTACTGGGAAACCATCTTCCCAGAACTACAGGACCCCAGTACATGAACCACAATGTGGAGGAATATACACAAATTCATCAGGCAGGATAGCTTCAGACTCATGCAATACAAAATTGCACATAACGTATTATACTCCAACTAAGCTAATGGGGATGGGCCATGTACAATGTCCAAAATTCACTAAGTGCCAAGACCAAATTGGGACACTCAAGCACATACTCTGGGACTACCCCAAAGCCCAGTCTTTCTGGAACGAGATCCATACTAAACTAGACCCCCTCCAAGGCCTTGAATCAGCACTGACCCCACAGACATGCCTCCTGGGCTTGGACCTGGATACCATGTTTGGGAACAAAAATACCATATCCTGCTAGTGGCTGCAATAACAAAAAAAGTAATTAAGCATTGTCTGGACACCTTGGCACCCTCCTATAGGGAATGGCACAACACAATTCTAACGGCCTTCAGAATGGAAAAGATGATTAGCTCCATGGCTAACAGGCCAGCTCAATTTCAAAATTGGGCAGTGCTTGAAACCCTGCTACAGGTGGCATAGCCACATAATCACGGCCGAGAGGCTGAGAGGTGACCCTGTGACCCTAAGGCCTGACTGCAATAATGTTCAGGTTTTTATACACATAATAGTTACTTCACTTATATCGAGCATACCACTGGAGATAAGGACCTACCTGATTTACTGCTTGAGTTACCGTTATAGCTGTAAGGTTGTTCTACTATATCATTGCATCACTACACTGTGACTGAACTGTATATGTTGTATCTGTGTATCCTTCAGAAATCTAATAAAATTTATTGAATTAAAAAAAAAAAAGAAACAGATTTGCTTTGGAGTCAACATTGTATGCACAAGCCTTTAGACTGTTTCCCACATTTGTAAAACCTTTTATCTGCCAGAAAAAAAAAACGCTGAGACTGTGACAAATAGCACAGCAAACAAACCAAATCCTATGCAATTTACCAAGGCAGAGGGCCTATTTTATGTTAATCTCATGCCAAAATAAGCAAAAAAATTTAAAAAATGTATTGAAACTACAGTAACTCGTAACCCAGTTGTTATAATAATAGCAATAATGAACTCTGGTGAGTTATGTTAGTGTCCAGTTAATCACCCCCTGGGGGCTTGTGGCACTCGGCTTCAACTTGTGCCACATTATGCCCCCAAAGGGTGATTAACAGGACATTATCATAACCCCTCTCATTCATTATTGCTTAATACTACGTCTCAGCTGGACTGTCCTGGCTAAATACATTGCAAAATGCGTATAATCTGGAACCCACTGAAAATGAGATATAGCATCTCTGCAGTGCTGTCCTGGATAAATACAGTGTAAAAATGTGTAAAAGCAGGACCCCATAAGATATTGCCTGTCAGCTGGCCTATTTTGGGTAAATACATTGTAAAAGTGGGTAAAAGCAGGACCCCAATGAAAATCAGATACTGCATCTCATCTTGGTTATCATGAGTAAATATACTGCAAAAAGCGTAAAAGCAGGACATCAATGAAAATGAGATATTGCATCTCAGTTATCTATCCTGAAAAATTACATTGAAAACATGGATAAAAACTGGACCCAACTGAAAACAAGATATTGCATCTGCACTGGGCTATGGTAGATAAAATATACAATAATGGATGGGAAGTGTGCTTAATGAGAAATTAATGGTTGCCCAAGGTGTGGGATGCTAAATAAACCCCGAGGGCGAAGCCCGAGTGGTTAATCAAGCATCCCACACAATCTAAGGACCATTAATTTTGAATTTACCTCTATCTTTTATTATTACCTGGATTAAGGGGTAATATAAGGAAGTTCTTTTTCACAGAAAAGGTGTTGGATGCATAGAACGGCCTACTTCAGGAAGTGGTGGATATGAATACAGTGCAGGGCTTCAAATAGGCATGGGATAGGCATAAGGGAGCAATGCAGATGAGTATGAATAGATAGGCCATTGACAGAGCAAAGGCCGATGGCACATTTATAAGGTAGAAAAAAAAATGGGAAGACTGGATAGGCCTTGTGGTCCTTATCTGCCGTTAACTTCTATGTTTCTATGTTTCTATAATTGCTGGTCAGCAATTTTTTGCCACACTTGATTTTTCCGATGTCTGAGACACAGACACACACACACACACACACACACACACACACACACACACACATGTACACACCATCTATTTCTCTCTCTCTTTTGACAGTATTTAATTTGGTGTTTTCTTTTTTTGTTTTTTTGAGCATTTTTGATTTATTTGGCTTCTGGTTTGTCCCCCTCCCATTGGCGCTTACCACTGAAGAGCATCCGAGGAATTCCCGGTGGAAGTTTTCCTCTGGTGCTGCTGTAAACTGCTTGGTGCAGTTTCTGAATGGCGGGATCAACCAGATGGAAAAAGGGAGAGAAGAACTGTTTAAAAATTAAAAATAAAAATAGACATACTCTCGGTGTGGTGGCTCCTCATTAAGTGGGATGGAGGAGTTGCCATGTTTTTGTGTCTGGTAAGCCTGCCCAGGAGGAGTAAACAGCCAATTAGGATGCAGCTGTTGTTTGAGTGACATGGAGCATGTTTGCCCGTTATAACCTGTGGGTCATAAAGGCAACTTGTAACTGGATCAGCCTATGGAAAAATTGCTGACCAGTTATTATATATAGAATAATGCATGGGGAAGTGTGGTTAATTAGAATTTTATGCACACTCGAGTTGTGCGATGCCCCATAAACTCCGAGGGTAAAGCTTGAGGGGTTTATTGTGGCATCGCACACCTAGGGTGTGTATAAAATCCTCATTTAATCACATTTCTCATGTTTTATTTTTTATATTTTTCTGGTTGATATTGTTTACTGCAGATAGTCATATGGTGGGGGAGAAGGAGGTAAAGAAAGAAGTAAATGTTTAGTTGTTCTTTATTAAAAAAAAAAAAAAAGTTTATTTCTTTAGAAAGTTGCAGATAGCACTCTTCTTGTGCTGCCAGTGCCTCACCGCCTCGACCTGCTTTGTGAGGTGGGAGGTGGTGGCAGAGGGAAGGACTTTCAGGCAAGGGAGCAGGCAGCAAAAGGGGTCCTTGGAACTTCCAATGCTGCAATGCACTCCTCCGGGACTGACACTTTGCAAAGATGCAGCTCTTCAGCACACCACCGCCTGGGGACTAGAAAGGTTTACTTTAAATGAAAAAAGAACACTAAAACAACAAAAGGGCAGAATAGCTCATGCCATGGCACCAGAGGATGGAGTTAATGCTGCACCAGTTTCGGACCGCCGCATCGAGGGATGAGAGGGAGACCACAGGTAAGCTGTTAAGAACTCTTATTGACCTGTGTCCCCTTTCTTCCTCACAGCACCGCAGCAATCAAACTTGTCTTCATATTTACTAATTTATATTGTTTATCAGCCACTGGCAGTTAGAGGTGCTTGTGGCAGTGAAAGGTTCTTGGGCAAACTCCGTTATTCACAGTCTGTTATTCACACATGTGAATAATGGAGTTTGCCAGCCACTGCCAGCAGGTGATAAACAATATCAACCAGTAAATATTACATTGTAACAATTGCTAAATAAGAAGACCACACAAAGAGTGACATATTGCATATCAGATGACCTACCCTGGATCAATACATTGTAAAAATAGCTACAGGCAGGAAGAACCACACCGAAAATGAGATACAGTATTGCATCTCATATGCTCTAACCTAGAAAAAAAAGACAATGTAAAGCCATGTAACAACACAACCCCACTGAAAAGGAAATTTTGCATCTCAGTGTGCCTCTCCTGGGAAAAAAATGTACTGTAAAACTGGGTAAAAATAGGACTCAGAATGAGACATTACATCTTAGCTCAGGAATCCTGGGTAAATGCAGTGTCAAAATGTGTAAAACCACCACCCACACTGAAGAGATATTTTATCTCAGTTCACCAATACAATGAAAATACATAGAAAAGTTGAGTAGAAGCAGGACCCCTCAGAAAACCAGATATTGTACCTCAGCTGGACTATTGTACAAACATACATCATACAAGTTAAACAAGCATGACTTCAGTGAAACAAGATACTGCATTTCAGCTGGGCTATACTGGAATCAGCTGTCCTATCCTGATTAATCTCCCCATCCTGCCTCTAGTACTATCCCATTTGTCTCTGGTCCTCCAATAACATTAGCCCAGGTGTCTACTGGCACACCACATACTATCTGTCCCACTGCCAATATCCCTAGTATCTGGTGGTACCTCCACAACCCACTGCTAAAATACTACTGGCACAAATTCTCTACTGACCTACATAGCCGGGCACTATTTGATGCATGGAAATCCTGTATCACAATACAAGCAATTACAATATTACAGTGCTTTCTAGAACTCTGATTAAACCATTGCCTTTTGTGTGTGTGCACAATGGTTGTAATGGCTAGTGTGTGTGTGTGTGTGTGTGTGTGCGCGCGTGCGTGCGTGCGTGCATGCGTACGTGAGTGTGTGCATGCATGCGTGTGTGTGTGTGTGTCTATGTGGGCATGTATGGCTGTATCGGGGGACTGGGGGGTATGGTATTTCCAGAGCCAATGGCACCTCCATCTACATTATATTCATCTTTAAAGTTTTCAGTTTTTTCTATAATTGTGATGTAAGTCTGGAATTTTAGTATCACAATAATATAGCAAATAAATTAAGATCCTGCCCACACTTTAATTCTATATCACTTATCAGGTTAATTCATTGGCAGTCATTGTGGCTCTGACCAGAGTTTGTATGTATTGTTTGTGACTTCATATTCCACATTTTCAGCACATCCAGTGGTTAGTTTTGGCAGGAAATCTCAGGAGCTCAGTTCCATCTCCTCTGACACCTTTCTTCATTAAATAATATGGAAAGTCCTACCTCTTAGGGATGACAGTGCCACCTCCTACAAATGTAGAGATTACAGCTACATCTCCTTAACATTATCAGTTTAACCACTGACCAGATCCCATCATGTTCTACATTTTCTTGGACTGTGGAGCCGGAATGTCATTGGAAATTGCCATACTATCCTTGGAGGCTGTTGGAGGACTTTTCCACTACACCTCAGACATCTGGAGCAGTGCAGACTCCATGCATGCATATCTCTTCTAGACCACACACTGGTGTGTGCAAAAGCCTAGGCCTCCTGCTTTGCCCACACCTTACATCTAGTGGTCACATCTGTGCTATATCACTGTTTTGAGGTTTGCAATGCTGTCTCCCTAGCATGCTCCATCTGTGCTCATTTGCTTTGCTCTCTAAGAGTGACCAACCAACTAAGAGAAGTACAGCAATGCCTTGATCTGTCTCAGCATTGATTGATACAGCATGAGGGTACCAGATGGAATTCCTCCTGCCCGATGCTCTTTAGATTGCTAGAACAGAAGCAGGCACTTCATGATATGCCAGTTGAGTGCAACATTGGAGGAGTCATAGGCCACCATGAGTGGTCACTGAATGGTGCTGTGGTGAAAATACTTGGCCTTGGGCCATTTGGGAGGAGCACAACTGGTCTAAGTGCATCCACTACAGTTTTTGTTCCCTATCTCAGTCCCAAGTTAGAGATGGTCATTATGTTCATACTTTCATGTGGTAATGTTCAGTGTGCCTTTTATGGCCAAAAATTGTAAAGTAAATGGAAAAAGAAAAGACCACCACTAGACAGACATACAGGTTGATTAGGTTTTCTTTTATTGCCCCCAAATTCTACATATTTTGCATTTTTTGCACAGGCACACACTCATTTTTGAGTTCTCTTTCTCAAATTCTTGAGTTATCTCTCTTAGTTCCCTTGCAGTGTATTATTTGGATTTGGTTCTGTGTCAATCTGCTGCAGTGTTTCCCTTGTCCAGCTCATGAAGCCTGCTTTTGGATTTTCATGCTATTTTACATTGGGCATGTATTATTAATAATAATAATATACAAGAATGGGTATAATGACAATGACAATGATAAGTGTGACAGGCCAGGCTGGCCTGTGTGGAAAAGGCATTTTAAATGACAATAATATAATAGTCCACACAAACAAGAATGCTCCACAAGTAACTAATCTGTGCCTCAGCTAGAATCAGTGAAGAACAGAGAAGGCTGGGCACCAGAATCAACTGTAAAAAACTGTTTATTACAAACATCAGTTGCACTCACAAACAAAGGCTTTTGTTTGTGAATACACCCGATTTCTGTAATAAAGCAGTTTTTTGCAATTGATTCTTGTGTCCAATAATATAATAGTGTCTAGCTGCAGTGAAGTCAGTCACGGGGTCAGATAGGCACCATACAGAAAAGTTACATGTATAATAAGTATGAGATGAAGTAAATGAAGAAGCAAGACACCAGTGTAAATAAAACAAGCTTGGTTTGGAAATCCTCCTTATTATAGTAGAAATGGTAAAGAAGATCTCATTAGGTGTAATAACGTAGAGAATGTACACTCAATCTGCAGTAGCAGTATGCACACAGCCATCAAAATACTGAACATTTCCAATATCAGGTTGCTACATTTTTCCCATTAACACCACACAGCAGAGACATAGTCACCCTGATAGGGCTTGTTTATGGAAGCATTTTACACCCTTTCTTGCTTGCAATTATTTATCACCTGTAGGTAGGTTAAAAATGAACAAATTGGGTAGGCCAAGTGGTCCATTTCTGCCATCAAATTCTATGCCTCTATCACACTGCTTTTATGGTTGTTTTTACATCCTTTCATTTCATGTTTAAGGAGTGCCCAAGGGCAAGACCTCCAGAACATTTTTGATAAAGTTCCATACTGGTCTCTTTACAGGGATCCCCAACCCAGTAGTAGTAATAGCAATGTTTTTATTGTTCAACATACATGTTATTACAACTTAATATACATACTGTAAAGCCACAGAATAGTAAATATATGTCCAACACATTATTTTCTATGTACAATCAGATAAAATTGGGATTTAATATGAATCAGTACATCGTATTGCCCATTTTATCTGATAGGAAGTTATGGGTAGAGGCCTTAGAAAATCTTTCTAGTGAAAGAAGATGGGGTTAATAAATAAACATCTATGATCACTGTAAGAAAAACAATTCCAATAATGGACTTATAAATGATGTACCATAAAGTCCTTATTATTCATCCCAGCTCCGCTTAAAAGCTGTGGTTATGTGGAGAAGAGGGTTTCACAAATTCACAGAAAAACTGTGAACAGTTGCATACAATATTTAATAGTAAAGTTGCCTGTGATCCTTGATCCTATTGAACTTGCAGCATAATAATGTCTTTTAACTTTTTTATTTCAATTGGGTTCACTACAACATAACCCAGATAGACCATTATAGGGTAGCTGGTTTATTCCACTGGGGTGTCAAACAGACGAGACATACTGATGAGTCCTGGTAGGATGAAATACGTGACTGTGTCTTCTGTTGGCACCCTTTGCAAACTGTGTGAGAGGCCTTTCGGCATCATGCATTTCTGCTTAAAGTTGAACCAGCATAAAATTCTGTGGTGATTTGCATGTGCAGCCCATGATGCTTTGCATTATGGCGGCATATGTGATTTTTGCATTTCTTAATAATAACTGTAGTCCCTTACAGCATGAAAAAATGCTAATATGTCTCCCAAAAAGAATGCAAAGAAGACCTATGCCTATATCCTCACAAACATGGAAATAATTATTTTCATTTGCATAGAGAGAAAAGGTACTCCACTATCAAAAAGGAGTGTTTAGCAGCAAAGTGGTCCATGGAGTCCCTCAAACTGTATTTGCTAGGATGTGAATTTGTTCTTGTAACTGATCACAATCCTCTCTGTTGGCTTAACCAGATGAAAGATAAAAATTCCAGAATCACAAGGTGGTACCTGGCACTGCAGTCATTTAAATTCACTGTGATTCACAAATCTGGTAAAGAGAATAGCAATGCTGATTTTCTGTCAAGATATGGATCAAGAATTGAGGGTTCTGATGGTTAAAAAAAGACTGATGTGTGGGTTTGAACTGTACTTTTTGCTGTACTGTAAAAAAAGGATGAAAATGTGCTTAATTTCTGAAAGTAGAAAATGTTAATAGAGAATCTAATGTTTTGGAAACCTGTTTAATAAAACAGGCTCCCTCTTACGGAGAAAGTATTCAAATGCAAGGATCTGTATTCTTTCCTTTTCTCTCTTCTCTGTCTGGTTGCACAACCAAACTTTCCTGTGAGACTTTGGACTTGATCAACCCGAACAGTCTTGCAATTCTTTGCCTCTCATTGTCTGTTTTCTCTTGCTGTCTGTTTTCCTCCCTTGCATATATAGATTTGGTAATATAAGAATATGTGCAAATCAATATATGGAAATAAAACTAATAATGGGATCACTTTTGTTTAGAAAATATGGTGTTACTGTTGAAATGTGTATATATATATATGGAGTCACGTGATGCGGGACACGGAATAGCAGCTTCTCCGTGCGCTCTGACCTGCCATCCGTTAATTCTGCGATTACATCATTTTCAGGAGGCTTAAACCACAATTGTTACATCGGGTACAGAGGAGAACCTGTGCCCTCACCTTAGATGGAGTCGGAAATGAGGAAATTGCCCCCTAAGCATACTCCTCCCGCGACCCCTGAAAAAGCGGCGAAGAAATCTAAGGCCTCGGCATCAGCGTTAATGCAAGCGGCCGGTGAGCATAATGTTTCAGATGAACCCCTCACTCTGGCGCGGTTTTTGGAAGAAATCAGGCCGCTGAAGTCAGCAGTGCAGGATATAGCAGGGGAAGTTAAGAACATCAACGTCGCCGTTGAGGATCTAGCTCGCAAAGTTTCAGATAATGAGGCCCGTATCAAATCACTAGAAGGGAAAGAAGAAAAAATGAATGAGAAAGTGAACCTGTTGTCCCATCGTATACATAAATTAGAGCTGAAGGTCGAAGACCTGGAGGGCCGGAGCCGGCGTAATAATGTTGTGGTTATTGGATTGCCAGAAAAAGCAGAAGCCCAAAACCCGATTGTGTTTGCCCAGAAACTAACAGAGAGAATTGCTGGGCCCTCACCCTTCGGATCTGCATACATAGTAGAGAGGGCTCATAGAACTTTACGTCCAGTTCCTTCACCTGATCGCCCACGAGGCCTTTTATTATTAAGTTTTGAATTACCAAAGAGGCAATCACTCATCGACAAGGCAAGAAAGACAAAGACATCTTCTGGAAGGGCTCTAAAATTAGAATAGTGCAAGACTTGCCACTCTCAGTAAGGCAGAAAAGGGCGGCCTATCACCCACTGGTTAAAAGCTATAGCCACTGGCATCAAATTCGCGTGGGCTATCCAGTAAGATTCAAGTTTTCATTCTAACGAATGGAAGTCCTTTGAATCTCAGAAACGCCTTGATGGCATTGCGTGATGCTCTCCTGCATTATTCAAAGATCCGTGAATGGTGGGCTATATCGAGTAGAGATCTGGAGTGTGGAATCGCCAGGTGATGTGGGACTGTGAAGCGATATATGGAGACATGGAGCAGAGGAACTAGTAGGAAGTTATCATTTTGGTTTTACTTTCTGCCCTGGCTTGATGTCTCCACTTGCATATAACAGGAGTGCCCTCCATGCAGCGTTATTTTATATTTAGCCAACGGACGTGCTATCTCTAGGAGACTGGGGATATTTGATGTAGCTGGATGAAAGATTGTACTTAACACTGGATCCTCGGCATAATCAGTTCTTCTTATTTTTTGTTTTTCTATTGCCGCAGTATTTGAGGCCCCAAAACTATGATGGACTACATTGTAATGTTAATTGGTTATAATTTTATCATAATTATTTTGATAGGAGTTAATATTTGGGAGTAAATTACATGCCTTAAACAGGTTTGAAACACTAAACCTGCTAATTAAATCGGGCCCTGTTCGGGCTATCGATCAACATGGATCTATTTGGACCCCCCCGGGGTAGGGGAAGAATATCTACCCTCTAGCAGAATTAGGCAGGTGGTGTTGTAATATTGGCTACATTTTCACTCTTTGCTACTGTTTGTTTAATAATAAAGGAATTTTCTGACTCAACGATATATGGAATAAGCCCAAGGACAACATTAGTTTTATTTTAGATTTATTTGTTTATACAATATGAATATAGTTATGGATGAAAAGGACTTTGTCATAAAGATGGGGGGGATGGCTGGGGAGTGAGCACGGACTCAAGCGCTAAGTGGGCTGGTGTCATGGGCCATAAAAAAACATGGTTCCTGTTGGGGGAGGGAGGAAGGTTTGTTTTTTGGGATTTGTATTAGGAGATGGGAGTAGAGACGGGGTGAGGGGTGGGTTTTCTCTTTATGGGGTTTATGGGGGGCGAGTTATAGGTTTCTGGGGAGGGACACAAGGTTGCTGGTTTTACCATGACTCATTTTGCAGAGATACGGTCATTTAAGCGTAGCATCATTAATAAATCTGAATGGGGTGGGATACCCGGATTAATTTCCTTACATGGAGCGTTAAAGGGCTCCCTTAGAATCAAGCAATACGGATACTGAAATATATTGAGGCTGTGAAAGCAAAGTAATATTTTGCAAGAAACCCACTTACTTCTGAAGAAGCCGGTAGTATAGGAAGGCTGCAAATAGGTGAGATTTCTCCTCAAGGTAACACACAGAGTAGGGGTTATGATATTAGTACACAGATCAGTACCTTTCTTCTCCCAAAAGGTAATCCGGGATAAGGAAGGTAGATATGTGTTAGTGAAAGGAAAACTACAAAATATGGAAATTCTATTACGGCAGTATATGGGCCCAATACGGATCGTCATGATTTTTTGGTGAATCTACTAAAGGCTTTGCAACCATTCAGTCAACTACCCATGATTTTGGGAGGGGATTTCAATATAGCACTTGACCCCCTTTTGGATAAATCCTCCAGGTCCCATCTATATTCAACCCCTGCCTCTCGTGCCTTCAATGATCTTGTAGACCAATTGGGCTTGGCGGATGTTTGGAGGGTGCTCCACCCCGAGACTAGAGAATACACTTTCTTTTCCTCTATTCATGGTTGGGCTCCGAATTGATTATATATTTCCTCACGTACCTTGATTAAAGGAGTTTTGGCTCTGAGATTAGGCAGCCCACTCTCAGATCACTCTGCGGTGGAAGTTACTTTTCCTTTCCTCCCTCATAAGAAAAGGTAATAGATGGAAAGTAAACAATCAACTACTGAGAATGCCCAAGGTAGTCTCATCGTTGATGAAACAGATAGAAGAGTTTATTGAGGTCAATATGAAGGACAATGTCCGTCCAGATATTTTCTGGTGCGCATTCAAGGCCTACATAAGAGGTCTATTGATTAGTCAAGCCACTAATAGGAAAAAGGAAACAGAGGTTACTATGTTGGATTTATTAAGTCAAATTAGGTTGTTAGAATCCGAGACGATTTCCAATCCTCGTGAAGAGGTTCAAGTGAACTTAATCAAGACTAAGGAGACGTATCTTAGAATGCTGGGGGATCAAGCTGAATTAGCTATAATCAAAACCAAAGCTAGGTACATAGATCAAGGAGAGAAATCGGGAAGTTCTTGGCCAGGCGTATTGCACAGTTAGAGGCATCACGTCTGATTGAAGGAATCATTTCCGAGGAAGATGGGAGTATTAAGACCACTCCTGAGGATATGGTTCTAATTTTCCAGAAATATTATGAATCCCTGTACAGCGGTATGCATTCACCCCCTCCTCATTCCGAAATCCTGTCATTTCTGGAACGTCTTCCGCTTCCCAGATTAGATGAGCTAGATTATGGATCTCTCAATGCTGATATAACGCAAGGGGAAATAGAAGCAGCTATTGAAGATCTACCAGTAGATAAAACCCCAGGCCCAGATGGGTTTATGCCTAATTTTTATAAAACATTCTCCTCCAAACTGACGCCCTTATTGTTTAGTTTGTTCAGATATATTCTATCTGGGGCGGGAGTAGATAAAATGATTTCGGAGGCACTTATAGTCTTGATTCCTAAACCAAATAAACCACCAGAAAAGCCCGCCAGCTATAGACCTATCTCCCTGTTAAATTACGATGTTAAGATCTTGGCTAAAATATTGGCAAAAGAATTAACAAAGTATTGCCCAAATTGATAGGAGCTGAACAAGTAGGATTTATGAAGGGTAGATCGTCTGCTGACCATTTTAGAACATTGGCACATGTCTTTTCGGCCTCCGAGGGATCCAATCACCTGATAGCGTTGGTCTCCTTGGATGCCGAAAAGGCTTTTGATAGGGTGCACTGGGCATATCTATTTTGGTTATGGACAGATTTGGATTTCCAATGAAATTTGTGGATTGGGTTAAGGCACTGTACTCTAATCCTTCCGCTAGAGTTACGTGTAATGGGGCGGTGTCAGCTCCCTTTAATTTGCAGGCTGGTACTAGACAAGGTTGCCCTTTATCCCCTCTTTTATTTAATTTATATTTGGAACCTCTGATAAGGTGTATAGTGGCATCCACTGAAATCAAAGGGATTAAAGTTAATGGCCAAATCATTAAGGTCACGGCGTATGCAGATGATTTACTAATCTACATTTCGAAGCCTAATAATACAATTCCGAATTTATTAAAGGTGATACAAAATTTCAGCGTACTAGCGAATTACAAACTGAATCAAGATAAAACGGTCGTCTTCCCCCTCAATAATAGGGTATTCAAAAAAGAGATCGAAGACTTGGGCTTGCAGTGGAGTTCGAAATCCCTTCATTATTTAGGTTTGTATTTGTGAAAAGAGCTGAGCAGCTTCGTCAATTGAATTTGGACTCTTTAGTCCGTGATAGAGAACTGACATGAGAAGGTGGGCCCAACTCCACTGTCGTTATGGGGCAGAATAAATATTGTTAAAATGAATATATTCCCTAGACTTTTCTACCCCCTTAGTGTGCTGAATGTTTGGATCCCCTTATCATGGTTCACTAAACTTCATAGCAAAATTGAGGATTTTGTGTGGGGTTATAAGAAAGCTAGAATGTCTTACTCTAAATTAGCGGCTCCTAAAATGTTGGGCGGGTTTAAATTACCTCAATTTGCTCTTTACTTTTGGGCAACACATGTTAACAGGTATGGTAGATGGGTCTATTCCTCGGACAGTTCCCCTGCTGCAGACTATGTTCCATTGTGGGTAGAACTCGAACTAAACTTATTAAGTGTTCTGGTCTTAATCCAAAGGCCTTACCCTATGTCACTGGTAGATTATTACCGTTGTCACTAAGAAATTCTCCCATTGGGCTTTCTCTACGGATTCATAATCAGCTTTGCAATTTCCTGAAATATGACCAGACTAAAGATTGGGCTCAACCTATTATAGGTAACCCCCGATGGCTAATAGGAAATAGAACCATCAGGTATAATTGGCTGTCTTTGCCTGGGGATGGTTCCTTATAAGATTTCCTTAATAATGAAGAGAGTCTCCTTTCAACCATTGAGCTAATTAATAAATACGGGCTATCTATGAAAGACAGCTTTAAGATTTATCAATTGCGACATTTATTAGCTCAAAGTATTGGTCCAGGTTTGGCTGGCCTGGCCCGTATACCGTTTTGGACGGATCTTGGACCGCCGATAGGAACTTCCCAGGCTATTTCCAAAATTTACCAAGTCTTGTTCCACTGGGCATTTTCAGGGAAGGTGGCTCCGTCCTCATACTGGGCCAGAATTTTTCCTATTGCCACATTAGATTGGCCGCAGATTTGGCAGAATTGACATAAATTCATTTGGCAAGACTGCCTGAGACTTATACAATTTAAAGTCCTACACAACATCTATTATTCCCCCAAAAGTTGGCAGATTTAAAACTGGCGAAGATTCTAAATGTTATAGGTGTGGTCAGGAAGCGGAGATTTAATGCATGTTTTTTGGCAATGCTCCAAAATTACTCCATTATGGGATGAAATAAAGAGTAAGGTTAATCCGTTATTAGGGTTAGAGGAGCTGTTTTGTCCAGAGGTTTGTTTATTGGGAGACATGTCAGGTGTCTCAGTTAAACTGAGGAATTTTCATATGGCCTTGATTTCCATCACGGTGAAAAGGCTAGTTCTTAAACACTGGAAGGATCCCATGAAGATCACTTACGCTGAATGGGTAGCGGGTCTTCTCACAAGCCTTAGAATTGAGAGGATGATAGCAGTTTTGCACAATCAACTACCCCTATTTGAAAAAATCTGGTCCCCTTTGCTTATATCTTACTCATAGATTTGGTAATGGTATGCATTGTATTGACACATGGAAACCAGCACCTTGTAGGGGGTGGGTATGGGGTATGGGGAGGGTGAATGGTGGGGGTGGGTATGGAGAGTTTTATGGAGATCTATTTTATGTCAATTGTTACAAAGATTTTGTAATTCAAGGCTGTATGTGTTTATATTTTGTCTTGTTGTTATGTCTCTACAACATAAAATGAATAAAAAGTGAATGGCAAAAAATGTATATATATATATATATATATATATATATAATAATAAATTTATTTATATGGCGCCTTTCAAATATCAAGGAGCCTTACATAAACAACAGTTAAAACAATTAAAAAAATCATTAAAAATATTCAACAAAACCAAGACATTATGTCAGTCAATATTCCAAAAATGCTTTTTCCCAAAGAAAGGTTTTCAGACCCCTCTTAAATCCCTCCACAGAAGTGCACTCCTGTAACCGACAGGGTAGAGAGTTCCAAAGGGTGGGGGCAACATATGAGAAAGCTCGAGCACCTGATGATTTCAAATTCACTCTTGGAACCTCTAGCAACCCCTCGTCGGCCGGGCGGAGTAATCAATCGGGGCAGTAGGGAACCAGAATTTCTTTCAGATAAATCGAGCCCAAATTGTGTAAGGCTTTGAAAGTCAGCAAGCCGACTTTAAAGGTGATCTGCCACCGAATCGGCAGACAATGCAGTTCGCGCAGCACTTGAGTAATATGGCAGGATCTGCAAGAACCAGTCAAAAGCCGGGCTGCAGCATTCTGCACTCACTGCAGGTGATGGATTTCAACCCTTGAAAGCCCTGGATAGAAAAAGTTTCAGTAATCCAGGCGCGAGGACACAAAGGCATGGACTAAATTTGGAAGGTCGGCAGATGGAACAAGACGTTCCTAAGATGGCAAAAGGAAGTCTTGACAACAGCAGACACCTGCGACTGCAATGTCAGTCTATCATCAAGAACCACCCCCAGGTTACGCACCTGTTCAGAGGTCAGGAGAGAAATGCCTCCAAGAAAAATTTCAGAGGACGCAGCACCACCGGACCCCCCTATCTGTTGACCAGGGTCCACAACCAGCACCTCAGTTTTTTCTGAGTTCAACCTCAGCCAACTAGAATCCATCCACTCCTGGATTTCTTTTAGACAGCTGTTAAAGACTGAGAGAGCTCCTTGCTGGTCAGGGGCAAAAGAAAGATAGAGCTGAATATCTTCTGCATAACAGAGAAACCTCAGCTCATACCTTCTAACAATGTCTCCAATGGGTAGCATATACACCGCAAATAGCATGGGTGACAATACTGAACCCTGAGGCATCCCACACAACAAAGCCATTGAATCTGAGGAAAAAAACCCCGGACACAACTCTTCGCGATCTCCCAGTGAGGAATGAAGAAAAACATCTTAAGACAGTTCCCGATATTCCGCATTAGAGCCTCAGGCATTTTATCAACGCCATGTGATCTACGGTGTCAAACGCTGAAGATAGGTCGAGGAGAACCAAGACGGAATGGCTCTTCCGATCTCTAGCCATCAGGAGATCATTGAGCTCCTGAACCAGTGCTGTCTCAGTACTATGTGTTTTACGAAAACCAGACTGGAGGGGTTCATAGATGTCATGGATGGTCAAATGGTCTTCCAGTTGTGCTGCTACTACTTTCTCAATTACCTTCCCAACAAAGGGAAAAGAAGGTAAGAGATAGGTCTGTAGTTTGCAAGACAGTCAGGGTCCAAGGAAGCTTTCTTCAAGAGTGGTGTCACCACCGCCTCTTTCAGGGAGCTAGGAAACTCACCAGATTCCAAGGAGCACCTGACTATCCTCACAAGGACTGGACCGATGATATCAATACAACCCAAAATTAGGGAAGTCGGTCCAGGATCCAGACTACAGCACGTAGGGTGCACAATTTGGATGATCCTCATGACATCCATGAACTCCGGCTGACCGAAAGAACTCCAGGAAAATTGAGGCACAGTGGTCTCACACCAGTCCACGGCAACCCCCTTAGAGTGAGATGGCAGCAGTTCCGCCCTAATGTCGGCCACCTTATTTGAGAAGAATCGAGCTAGCTCTTCGCACTCTAATTACAAAAAAGCTCTACGAAAAAGCTTTCCGAACTTGCAGACAGGCTGGGTTGCACAGTCTGTCCACAGTTTGAAATAGCTGAGGAGGTTGATTCCAAGCAACTGCAATCTCCCTGGACAGGAATTCTGTTTTCTTACGGGTGATTGCAGATTGATAGACCAAATAATTATCCATCAATCTAAGGTGGTCAGCATCAAAGGCGGACCTTTGCCAGCAACGCTCTAACCTTTGCCCCATCTCCGCATCTCCCTCAATGTCCCATCAAACCAAGGGGACTTGGGGCAAAGGGAGAGGGAGCGAACATGAACTGGAGCAATGAAATCCAGAGCCCCCACAATGGCTGCGTTATAAGCCGACACAAGAGTCTCTGGATCACTGCTTGCGAACGCTGGAGACGAGAGGTATATATATTTATGATTTGAGATGACTGTAGAAAAGTAGAGGTTACTTGAGTACAAATGTCTCAACCTTTTGCAGCTGCTGTGGGGACTTCAGGAAGCTCACTGGTCTAGCAGATCCTGCCTGAAATTGATGAGAACAGAATGTTTTGCAAAGATAGGGTGTCTTGCTAAGGATGGGGGTTGAAAAGCCTTATAAAACAGCTAAGCTGCAATTGCAGAGAGAGTTTTTTTTTTGGTTTGGAAGAACAAGAGAGATTTTTACAAGAAAGATTTATTTTTTGCTTCTGTACATAGTTATTCTGAACAAGTTTATGTTTTTTTTATGTTACTGCAACTACAAATAAACAGTTTTATGGAATTGTACAACTGCTCCTGGTTTTCCCTATGCTTCCTAAGCTGTGCCTTGATGACAAGCTCACATTTCCTACATGCTATTTCACCCCTGAGTATTGGTTGTGGATGGTGGGTTTTACTTTTTTTTTGGTATCACTGTAACCCCCTAGTAGCTGTCAACTTTTCATGTAGTATTAACCTACCCCATTTTTCCCTGCCGCTACTATTGCAGATGGGATGGCCCTGTTATTTTTCCCTATTTTCTTTTATTCCAGTTTCCTTCTTTTTTTTTCTTTCTCTAGACTATTTTTCCCATTCTTTTTACGTTCACCCTGCATGCATGTGCACTGAACTTCTTGCTATAAGATTGGCTTTTGAAGGGTGTAATACTATCTGTCCAATGCAGACTGGTCTGCAAGGGGCAAGTTAGCACCACGCCAATTGTCAGCTAGGCTGATTGTGATGCTGGTTTTGCCTTGATGAGCGGAAACTTTGTCTAGTTGAAAAGGAAAAGCCAAACCAATCATATGGCAGGTTTGTTCTTTCATCTTCAGGACACCACACAGCAAGCAGCTGTTCGGTGTCCTGATCAGCCTGGCTGATGTCACCCCTTTTTTGTATACATCTGCTCCCCCTTCACTACCCCACTGGTCCCTTCCCTTATTGTCTCTACTCCAGAATGGGATCAGGACAATCTTAGACTTGCCCCTCCCCTTGTAGTGTCTATCTGAATTGCAGCTGTGGCTGGGACCGGGCGCTGCTGGACTGTCCCTACTAAAGTACTGTAAATGGGGTCACTTTATACTGGTGGTCAAACTCTGTACTGAGGATCACTCTGAATCACTCTCCTCAAAAATCCCAGAGTCTCCAGAACAAAGAATGTGCAGTCCCTTTCCATGATTCTTGCTGAGGTAAATGGGTCCCTTCTACTGGTGATTGAACCCAGAGGAGTGCTCTGAATCACTTTATCCCTCCCAAATCCCACTGTCCCTGAAACCAGGCACTTTCAGTCCCTTTTTGTGTTCCTTATTGAGATAAAAGGGTTGCTCAATACTGGCGATCAAACGTTGGGATACCAAGCAGTGCTCCAAATCCCTCCTGCTATTTCTGGTACCAGGCACTGTCGGTCTATCTCTGCCACCCTTACGGGGTTGAAGTGCTGATCCATGGTGCTGGTGAAGGAAGCACATTTCTTTCAAAGCTGCTCCTGTGGTAAAATGGACGTCCCCCCCGTCCCCCAATCACCTAATCAGGGTTCAGAGACATGAGGGAAGAACCTGAGGGGCCACCAAAGTTGTTTTTAAAAAGTGCATGTAAATAAGTCAGCAGCTGAGGCTGCTGGAAACTGTAGTCCTGCCCCACCAGTACCATAGCAATATGAACAGCGAACTTTCATCATTGATAAATGCTTGTATTGCAAGTGTTTCTTTGCCGACAATGAAAAATCCACCTACTGTCTTTACCTGCTTATCAGCAATCTCTTCTGCTTGCCCTGACAGAGATATAATTGAGTCTCTGGCTCCACAAGAGGCCTTTATAGTGTATAGTAGAGCATTATAGCACATGGTTAGCCTTTGTTCTGTATAAAATCAGCCTGCTTAAAATCCTTATTGTGCATATTCTAAACCATTGTGCGCATTCCAGAGTGTTATAGTGTATGGTCTAATGCTGTTGTGTATGGAAAACCATACAATGTAAAAAGCTGTACTGCGTTAGTAGCAACTAACACAGAATTACTTTTTGTTCTGCTTTAGTAGCTACGTCACAATGCAACCGCACCCATCAGTGCTGTTCGTAGGATGGGGCGGTTGAAGCACTGTGTGTGTGAGCTGGATGGCGATCGCATGGCATTGCGGACAACAAAGACTGACTCCCTCTACAATAACAAATGTAAGCGATTGTGTTTTGGGGCCCATAGACTATAAAGACCAGTGTATGGCATCCCGAACACAATTTGGCTACTCTTCCCCTTCTTGTTTTCTATGACGGCAGAAGGACCTCTCAAGCTTGGCTCCTGAGGTCTTCAGCCATCATAGGAAACACTCGAGTGAAGAATAGCCTTGCTGTGTATGGGACGTCATACACTATCCTATATGTTGTGTGTGTGTACAGTCAGTTGGGAGAAGAACATGCTGCCAGTGGAACGGAGCAGAATTTTGAACCACAGCTGTGTTCCATGGTTAACATTCCATATGTTGAATGTGGGGCAAGAGAGAGAGAAAAAAAACAGAATGAAGAAAGTAGGCAAAGTTTGAACACATTTCTATTTAAATCAGTACATGCACTGATCTGAAATGTAAGGTAACATGTTTTATTTTCTTAGAACAATGTGTGCTACACATTTTTTCATTATGTTTTATTATCTTTAGCTAACCCCCTGTTACCAGAATAGAGATTATTTTTTTGTATTTGGAGTTAAACGTACCAAAATTCAAATCAATAAATAAATAAAATGGAAGCATATTTCAAAGAAAGGTCCAATTTTTTATCTTTTTAAGTCTTTCTTCATATTTCATTCATTTTAAGTCAAATGTTTAATGCCGCTTTTATAAGAGCAATAAGACACTCCAGGGAGTGCCATTATGGTGAAATAATTGCACTTCTCAAGTGCAATTAATGGCACTCAGCTGCGCCTCATGCCTGACAACACACTTGAGGCATGCAATTATTTCACCATAATGCACACCCTGTCATGCCTTATTGCTTACATAATGCATGTACTATGCACATGTAAGAAATGTCTTAAACTGCTTATTTAGATGTAAAATCCTTGACAATGGTATATAAAAAGCTATACACTTCCCATTATCAAGGACAGCACTATATATGCTTGGGTAACTCATTTATTGCTAACTTAAACATACTTTTAGAATACACACAATCCAAGACAGTTGTTAGATATAGACTGTTATAAGTGTCTGACTTTTAATCTGACATCCATATTTAGGAACATTCTGGATGATAAGACTGATACTGCATTTGATAATGGTTGGCTGGATGAGGATGATAGCTCGGCCTACTCTATGTACTCTGCCCAAGGTGCACAAAGCTGTGAGAGACCCATTGTGGCTGGTATTGGGTCGTTCAGTGGGGGTCCCTCCAGATTTTGACCATTTCCTAAAAAAAAAAATTGTATAAAAAAAAATGTGTCATCCACATGATACAATAGTTGCCTTACAAAAGCTGCAGGGATTCCATTGGTCAGAAAATTAGTGCTGGCTGGCTGCAGACATTGCCTTATGTTATGTAAGCAATAACACCTGACAGGGTAGGCAGTACTGGGCAATACCAGACCGTCCAGGAGCATTATGAGGCCTGACACCGTAGGTGAAGGGCCTTATAGCCCCTGGAAGGCCCAGTATTGCCCATACAGCTCACTCAGGAGGGTATTATTGCATTTAGAAAATGGGCAACTTTATTTTAATGTTTTAAAAAAATAATTTGTATGTAAACATTTTAAATTTCTTCAATATTTTGTTTTGTAAAAAAAAAAAATCGTTCCTCCATTTGCACTGCAGTGTTTTTTTTTTCCTTTTTAACCTAGGAAATTTTGTCCTATTTGAGCTTATATAGTTGATGGTTTGGTAGTTGGTTGTCATGGTTACCCCCCTCCCCACACACACGCGTGCACGCACACACACACACACACTTACACCACTTTGTTTTACTGTCTATTTTTATTTGTGTATTCCTTTTTATGTTGGCTCGCACTTGTGCAGCCAACATACTGCAGTAGTAGCAGATTTGGAGGTGTGGCCACTGTGGGCGAATACAGGACACACATCAGTAGGTGCATCCCTCAATCTCCAATAAGGCAGCTGCATGTGCCAACACCCTCAACATGTAAACTGGCCACCTGATCTAAGGAGAGGTCCACTGCAATGAGAGCCAAGCTTCTCACGCACCGGCATGCCTTTCCTGGTGACCAGTTTACAAAACATGGCGGCATGCTGCCATAGAGTGCCCCGACCCACTTCATTTGCCGACAGGGAAGCCCACTCCCCATCAGCAAAATGCAACTCCCCCTTCCATTTAATGTGTGTGCCAAGGGGGTACCCAATCCCCCTCGGCATCATGTCCCCCCTTCCCAGTTTAATTTGCTGATGGGGGAGCCCACTTCCCATCAGTATAAGGTCCCCGTGAACTCCCCATTTGTTGTGTGCCAACAGGTGCCCAATCCCCGTCGGCTACAGACCCCCAAAAACAAACACTCAGGTGGCATGCTGGAGGCCACCCTGCATATCAAATGCCCTGTAAAGAAAAACCATCCTGCAAGTTTTTTTTTGTTTTTTAAACCTGCAAAACAGAAAGCGGTCCCTAACTCGACTCCGGTGGCCATCCGCAGCCTGCACCCACCCACTGCGCACCCTGCCTCCCCACACCCCCTCACCCCATACTTACCTCTGAAGCATGGCACGACACTCTTCGGCGGACCGGGAACACATCTGCACTCTTCAAAGCCAACCGCAAACTGAAGAAATGCTGATAAGCTGTATAATGGCATAAGTAGGGTTTTTTCAACTTTGGCGCGTATCTCAGGCATTTATGGGAATTTTGGCACCAAACTTTCAACATGGGGTTATTGGAACCCTTCCTCTTGAATTCAGTCACTGTTATGGTGTTATTTGGTCCCGCAAAGGTGATTTTGTGGTCACTGCGTGGAATCACCTTTCAGGACCGATTAACAATATGACAGTGCCATTGTTCATGAGGTGGGCTCTCAAAAAGCCTATGTTGCAAATTTGGTGAAGAAAATCCAAAAAATGGCTGTTTTATAAGCATGCATTGCGCAGTTTCCACACACGCTCATAACTTCATGGATTTTTAATATTTGCACTCCAGATTTTCAGCATTGGCATTTTTCCATACCTCCTTATGAACAGTACAGCTGTTATTTTACATATCCTGGCTGAAATGTGTTTTCGCGCGTCCAGCGCAGAATAGCACAGTTGCTGTGCTAAATCAGTTTTCAGGACAGTTTGAGACAATGACGGTGACACTGTTCACGAGCAGAGGTCCTAAATGCCTATGTTGAAAATTTGGTGATGAAAGTCCATAAAATGACTGTGTTACAAGCATCGTTGCGCAGTTTCCACGCACCCTTGTAACTTCGCAAATTTGCAATATTTTCACACCAGATTTTCAGCACTGGCATTTTTTCACATCTCCATATGAACAGTACAGCTGTCATTTTTCACATCCTGCCCACAATGTGTTTTTGCATCTGTGGCGCAGAATGGCACGGTTGCTGTGGGAAATCAACTTTTGGGACAGATTAACACAGTCACAGTGCTACTGTTCACGAGGGGAGGTCCCAAAATGCTTCTGTTGAAAATGTGTCTCTTCAGGGTGGGGTGAGGTTGGCATCAGTTCAGTACTTCACTGTCATTCCTATTATGCATTACTAACTCCTGCACTACCAATGCCAATGCCAGCGAGATTGACATTCGGCATTGACAAATGCTTGTTAATGTATGTATTTGTGTTTGCTGCCTGTATTACTATGCTAGAAGAGATGCACCAGTACCTTGTGGCTGCCCAGAATACATGACACTGGAAGTGTAGTATGGCAGAATGGGAAAGTGCGGCAGACCACTACATTTCTTTTTTTTAACTCAAATTACCGTTGAGGTTTGCCTTTGTTTTATTTATTTATGTACTGGGTGCTGTGTTCAAGCAGGACCAAAGGTGGGGAGTGGCTCACCCACAACAGCGTCGATTGAGATATGATCAGCAGTGGTGATGGTCAGCTGCAACTAATGTTTTTGTGACTCGAAAAGAAAGTCTGTTAAAATTATAATGATGCACTCTCGCCTAGTATTGTTGTTTTCTTTTTTTGACTGAGTGACAGCAGGTACTCATATTCAGCAGAGCTACTGTATGTGTGAGCATGTGAAAAAGGAAGCACAAGCTCATTGAGGGTATAAGATTTAAAATACCGGGACTGATGGAGGGGGGAGGCGCAGATCTGGCAGAGAGCCAAGATTAGCAGGCACAAGAGGAAGTAGTCAGGAGCCACGTACCTAACATAAGATATGGGGTTGCTAAATAAAGAAATATAGAAAAACAGTTTTCCAGGGGACTGTATCAGACTTGGTTGGGGGCACAGCTGCAGGAGAACTGGGATGTAGCTGTCGGCTTTCAGCAGGAGCAAGTGGTCAGGTACCTACTTGACATAAGATGTGATGTTGCTAAATAAAAAAAATTAAAAACACTACTCTATAACTCCCACCAACATGATCTTTGGCTTTTTTTCCCCTAAGTTACCAAAAATACATGGTATACTTCGGCACCTCTAGGGGTAGAACTGTCCTCAAGAGGGTTCCTGTGCCACTGGTTCCCCAAAGGGGTGGTAGTCCGTTGTGAACAGAAGGTAGAAAAGGTCAGCATAGACTAGGTTTACTTGGTGCAGATAACCGCACTCATAGTTGAACCCTTTACGCATTCACTAACTGGCTGCCTTTACCCAGCAGAATAAAATTTCAGGCCTGTTGGCGAGTTAAAAAGGTGCTCTTGGGCCTTACACCCCCTGCTTTAACTAATTAATTCTGCGACAACATGAGGAACATGGCCAGGAATTCCTTTCAGCCTCCTTTCCAGCATACTCAGCTGGGCAAGCTGTCATTTGCTGTCAGGGCCACTAACTGGTTAAATGAGTTACCTGATGCACTGCTGAATCTTCCCACATCTAATCAGTTTGAGATCTCTATGGATTGCCTTTGCAGTCCAATGCAATTGCAACCATTAAACAGTGTTATTTGATTTCCCTCTGTACATAACCTGTAACTTTTTATAAAGTACCTCAATCTGTAGGGATTTTTTTTTCAAAACTATATGTAATTGTTCTGCCTTAAGTGCCTTAAGCCCAACTTGACTGCATTTCATCTGGAACTGCATACAGTACTTATAATAATTGTTGTGATTATGTATTTGGTGTAGAACCTTTGTAAATGAGCACTTGTGCTCGAAGGTAACCTCTGATCTTTTCAATAAATAAATAAATAGATAAATAAAACTACCAACTTACCATGCTTGAAATCCATATAATGTTGATCAAGCACCAGTGAATTGCAAGTCTAAGCTTGGATTCAGTAGGACAGCAGGCAACACTTGTCGCACCCCCTGCTGAGCACTTCTTAAGCACAGTAAAGAAAATCCCCCGAGGGTCCGTGAGGCAAAGGACGCCCTCCCCCACAAACAGCTCAGCAAAGAAAATCCCCGGAGGGTCCGTGAGGGCAGAAGGACACCCTCCCCCACAAACAGCCCAGTAAAGAAAATTCCACGAGGGTCCTTGAGGGCAGAAGGATGCTCTCCCCCACAAACAGCCCAGTAAAGAAAATCCTCCGAGGGTCCATGAGGGCAGAAGGACACCCACCCCCATAAACAGCCCAGTAAAGAAAATCTCCCGAGGGTCCTTGAGGGCAGAAGGATGCCCTCCCCCACAAACAGCCCAGTAAAGAAAATCCCCCGAGAGTCCATGAGGGCAGGAGGACGCCCTTCCCCACAAACAGCCCAGTAAAGAAAATCCCCTGAGGGTCCTTCAGGGCAGAAGGATGCCCTCTCCCACAAACAGCCCATTAAAGAAAATCCCCCAAGGGTCTGTGAGGGCAGAAGGATGCCCTCCCCCACAAACAGCCTAGGTACGGCAATAGGCTCTGATAAGAACTGGGACCATGGTGTTTTAGCATCTGGCCGAAGAGGACTTGGTGCCTTTTTTTATTCAAATTCCAAGCACCTTTAACTTTTATTTTAAGTCGCCCCACAAATGAAGATAGAATTTTCACTGCTTGGCAGACTGAATCCCTTGATTTTTTAATGCTCCTTTTATCAGCCTTAATTTTAATTAAGTAGATATTGCAAGAAAGCTGACTAGATTTTACTGCATGTAAATCCTCACTGTATACTGCATGTGAAGCTAACCAAATTGTTACCATTACTACTGTTTGAATTTGCTGTTTGCCTTCGCAGTACTATATGTGCTACTGTTGACCCTTTAACTTTTAATTTTACCCTTGGCAAGATAATCTGCATGGAAACACTGTGTGCTACTCGCTAGTGCGAATCAGTAAAACTGCTTTTAAATTTGAATTACTACATAGCAGTAAGAGGGCTAGCCTGCTGTAGTGCTGAATTAATTACTTGGGACAGGCTACGCAGCTTCTCTTGGTGCACACTACCATCTCCCTCCCCCCTCTCTTTGTTTCAGCAGTCCCTCCCCAAAAGACATACCTGCTTTTAACTCTCTTGTTGTTCTCCTTCCCCTCCACAGTAAAGAAAATCCCCCGAGGGTCCGTGAGGGCAGAAGGATGCCCTTCCTACAAACAGCCCAGGTACAGCAACAAGCTCTGATCTGAATTGGGACCTTGGTATTTTAGCATCTAGCCAAAGAGGTCCCCGCCGTTGCTTCACTCCGGCTCCCCACCACCCCCCTTGGTCATCTGTGTATTATATAGACAGAGACACATGACGCACAGAAACCGATCAGGCAACTTTCCCATCTGCAAGCTATGAGCACTAGTGGCTGCTATTGCTGACAAATCTCCCTTACACACTGTCTGGTGTGTGAAATTTCAGTTAACTCATACTCCCACTCTATCTGCAAACCTTATATCTCCTCCCCTCTCACAGCAACAATAAGCTTATCATCTTCCTTTATTCATAGCATTTACAGCTATATACAGTATCCTATACTAAATAACATCTCACATACTGTTAGCAACACTACTATCCCTCTCTCTCTCTCTCTCTCTCTCTCACAGAATGATGACCTGGCTTATTCTCCTCTCTATAACTCTCCCCCTCGGCTACCTCCCCCCAACCCCTCCCTGCTCAACCTTACATTACCCCCCTCCTGTCCCCCTAGTACCCCTTCTGCTGCCAGGCCCTATGATTACTCCTCCTTCAGTAACCATGTCCTACCAACCCTATGTCCCACTTGCTCCTAGCCACCTGCTCCCTGCAGCCGCAGTCCCCCCCCCTTATATATAGTCCAGAAATACTGCGCTTTGCCTACTCTCATCCCGTTAAACTACTTCAACTTGCAGGCCCGGCACTGCATATTCACAAGATTACCCTAAAAAGTGCCCTATCCAGGATCTCCATTATCCTACTGCTACTTATGGGCAACATACACTCCAATCCTGGCCCCTCTACCACCATCCCTTGCCTATCAATGCAATCCAAAGGGCTACGGCTGGCCGCCATAAACATATGTAGTCTCCAAAAGAATCTTGCCCCACCCCAAGCATGAGTCTGCCTCCACAACCATGATGCACTAGCTGTAACCGAAACACGGCTAACCCAGAATACCCCAGACTCGGCTGCCTACATACCGGGCTATCCATTGTTCAGATCAGACAGACTGGATAGGCAGGGTGGTGGGAGTGTGCTGTACCTTGGGGACCACCTACACAGTCTTAAAATTCCTACAATGAACCCCATGGCGGGTGCACAGTCCCTCACCCTTAAGATAGCAGTTGGCAACTCAGGTAAATCTCTCTACCTAATGTCAGTCTACATACCCCCTCGCAACCAAAAGGAGGCTTTCTCATCCATCCTAAATATCATCGCCCAACTACCACAAAACTTTGAAATCATCGCCCTAGGTGATTTCAACACTAACTGGCTTTCCCCCCAAACATCCTCCATCAGGGATGCAGCCACGGCCGAAAATCTAACACAAATGGTCCTTACCCCTAGCAGAGTAAACCACCACAGGGGCACTAGTTCCCCCATTGATCTTATCTTCATGAACCATCCTGAGAGCTTACAGGAAGTCCAGGTCATCCCAGACTCACTCAGTGATCACTTCCCTGTTACCTGCCACTGGTCAAATAGTTGGAAGCACACACCCCCCCGAGGATCGCCATGTATCACCAACTAAAGAAGGGTTCCCTGGCACATCTCCAAAACCATCTCCTCAACCTCGACTGGTCTCCACTTGATCACCTGTCATTGGTGGATGCCGCCTTGTCCTTCTTCATCAGCTCCTTCCAAGCTGCCTGATATCTTTGGCCCCTTTGTTAAGTGGACTGAAAAAAATAAATCCTCCCCCTGGGAAAATCGGTCCTTGCTTGACCAAATGAAGGCCCGTGATAACCTATGGCACTGTGCCCTTGAGTCTGGTCGCCCCTCTGATCACCAACTGTATCGTGCTGAACGTAACTAATGCACCTGGGCTATCTGCCAGGCTAAGGCAGCTTTCTATCAGTCCAACCTTGCTGCCACCTGGGGAATTGGGAAGAGGTACTGTGAAAATATGAAGCAGCTTAGTGGCAAATCTCCCTCCCCTCCTCCCTCCATGCTTGTCATCGACGGTGTTTCCAGCCAAGACCTTAGTAAGATAGCTAATGCCTTCAATGCATCTTTCTCTGACCTCAGCTCTATCCTCCCTCCCAACTTCTTTTCTGCATCTACCGGACAGTTCCTGCCACCCTCCAGCGCTCCTCCTTTTTACTTCAAAATGATCTCCCCTAGTGTCGCTCGCACATATCTTGCCAAGTTCCTTGGAAAGACAAGGCAGAGAGGTGACTCTCTCGATGCAAAACTGCTCTCCTTAACCCTGGATGCAGTCCTAGCACCCCTAACAAAAATACTCAACATGTCCCTGTGCCTAGGGCAGTTCCCTACACTATGGAAGAGGGCGTTTATCACTCCAGTTCATAAAAATGGTGACCGTTCCTCTAGTAGTAATTATAGGCCCATTTCCATACTTCCTCCCCTCTCTAAAGCGCTGGAACAAATAGCTGCAGATCAACTCCCTGACTATTTAGACTCGCACCATCTACTGTGCCAGCAGCAGCATGGCTTTAGGAAAGGGCACAACACAACTACTGCCCCGCCCTTGACCAGGGAGCCCAGGCTGGATCTGTCTATATTGATCTGTCCAAGGCTTTTGATACTGTCAATCACAGTATGCTGATTAACTCCCTCCTCTCTGTTGGTGTATCCCAAGAGACAGCTGACTGATTCTCCAACTATCTCCATGGCCGTACCCAGCAGGTAAAAATAAATAGCACCCTTTCTACTAGCCTCCCAGTCCGGTCGGGTGTCCCATAAGGGTCCATCCTTAGCCCGCTCCTTTTCTTCCTATACCTAAACTCCCTCCCTTTGGCCTCCTCTGGGTGCCTACTCCTTTATACCAATGATGCAGTGATCTTTAGCCGGCACCCAGACCCTACCCAGCTCCAACAATCCTTGCAGGGCTCCTTCACAGAAATAGAATCATGGTTCTCCTCCCACAAACTTGTCCTCAACTACAAAAAACTAAGGTTATGCTATTCGCCCACCCTCAATATAAACACAACACGACCACGCTATCCATACTGAATTCCCAGGGTATCACGCCAGAATCAGTTGCCAGTTTTAAATATCTAGGGGTAACCCTAGACTTGACCCTTACCTTCCGTAAGCATATAGCATCGACTTGCTCTGCAATAAACATTAGAATCAATCTCCTGTATAAATATAGGCCCTGTCTCCCTCATGATGCCCTCAGTTTAGCAATCTCTAGCTCCATCCTTTCCCTGATAGACTATGGCATAATCATATATGGTGCCGCCTCTGACACTGCCCTGACCAGCATTAAGTGCACCCTTAACAAAGCCTGCTGACTGGCCATAGGCTGTGATCGCCTCACGCATACCTGTGACCTCTACCAATGGTCATCATGGCTAAACTTTCAGGAGTGCCTACTCTATCAGACCTGCTTATTGGCCACAAAAATTCAGTTAGTGCAATCTTACCCTGGCTGTCTCGTGCTCCTCCAGATGTGCTTGCCAAAGAGGGCCACAAGACACTCTGTAACCACTGCCTTTCACATCCCTTTTGCAAGGACCACTTCCAGCCAAAGGTCCTTTTGCTACAGGGCACCACTCTGGATGAACACCCGCCCTAATACTGCCCTATCTATTCCCAGGCTGGGGCTTTTTAAATCTAAGCTACGTACCCGCATTATGTCCAGCTCTAACTGTGATTTCAGATAAACTCCTCTAGCAATGGTTAAGTTCCACTGCTAAATTTACTCTGATTCTAATTTATGTTTCACCGTTATACACCTTCGGTGCTTGCTCTGTATATGTATTATCCATTTTGTCTCTGTACTTAGTCACTGTACTTATCATACTCTGTATTTGTCCACATTCAATGTATGATCTGGAACCTTTGTAAACAGAAACACAGAAGTTGACGGCAGATAAGGACCGCAAGGCCCATCCAGTCTGCCCATTTCTTTTTCTACCTTATAAATGTGCCATCGGCCTTTGCTCTGCCAATGGCCTATCTATTCATACTCATCTGTATTGCTCCCATATGCCTAGCCCATGCCTGTTTGAAGCCCTGTACTGAATTCATATCCACCACTTCCTGAGGTAGGCTATTCCATGCATCCACCACCCTTTCTGTGAAAAAGAACTTCCTCACATTACTCTTTAATCGGCCTCCCTCTGATCTCATGCTGTGTCCTCTTGTCCTGCTATTATTCTTATATTGAAACATGTTAGATTATTTCACATTGTTAATGCCCTTAAGGTGTTTGAATGTTTTGATCATGTCACCTCTCTCTCCCTCCTTTGCTCTAGGGTATACATATTGAGCTTCGTAAATCTGTCCCCATATGTTTTCTGATGCAGTCCCTGTATCATTTTGGTTGCCCTTCTCTGGACTGCCTCAATTTGGTTAATGTGCTTGTGAAGGTGTGGCCTCCAGTACTGCACACAGTACTCCAGATGGGGCCTAACCAGTGTCTTGTAAAGAGGGATTATTACCTCCCTCTTCCAACTTGTGATACCCCTACTAATACACCCTAACATTCCCCTAGCCTTACCTACTGCTTTAGTGGTCTGCTTGGATGATTTCAGGTCATCGATGATGATGATGCCCAAGTCTCTTTCTTCCCTTGTGACTGCCTGCAACTCTCCTCCCAGCCTATAGGTGGCTTCAGGGTTTCTCTTCCCTCTGTGCATGATCTTGCACTTCTTTGCATTAAACCCCAGTTGCCACTCTTCTGACCATTTTGCTAGTGTATCCAGATCTCTTCTCATTCTGCCCACCCTATCTGGATCATCAACTCTGTTGCAGATCTTGGTGTCATCTGCAAACAGACAAACCTTACCCTCCAGTCCATCTGCAATGTCACTGATGAAGATATTAAAGAGGACTGGCCCCAGGACGATCCCTGAGGTACCCCACTTGTGACTTGCATCTCTTCTGACTGTATACTGTTTACCACCACTATCTGTTTTCTGCCCATCAACCAGTTTGCCCTGACTCAAAGGGTTGTAATTCCGAGGCTCTATATAAATAAAAAATAAACATGCCCCAAGCATCCTCCTTCGAACTCATCTTTACCCTTACCATCTATTATTCCTACTCTTTCTACTACTTTCAGGTAAATGCCTTAACAACCACCACACCTTGTCATACAGGCACACGAACCTCCAACAACTGGGTATACACCCACTCTCGGTCCCTCAAGGGCAGTAGATGTTCACTGTCTATGGATTTGTACTGCAACAACCAGTAAGCTTTTGCTCTCTATGGCTTCATACTGCACCTAGCCAATCTCCTTAATGAAACACTGTCAACCCACCTTACGGCTTAAATTGTCTCTAGTTTAAAAACCATATTTTATGATTTCTCACTTTAGGTAGAATGTGTTGATGTAACTGGTAGTATGATTTGGAATCCTTTTTAATTTGTAAAAGTGAAAAACAGACTGCTCACCACACAGATGTCACCACACAAAAACGTGTGTGTTGACATACCTGTCTCAACCTCTACTGTATCTTTTCTGGACTTGGGATCACTCCCAGCATTGTCTAGCCACTCCAGATGCAGTGAGAAGACAGGAGACTATTGCATCATGAGTGCCTGCACTGCTAAAGGGTGTTCCTAATGTTCAGGAAGTATACGACATGAGTAGATCAAGGATGTGAAACAAAGCAAGATTGGGTATAATTACACTACTTGTATGCATCTCAGTTCTACTGAGAAATTAAGCAGATAAAACAATGAGCAACACCAATGAATTTTAGAGAAGGTAAGCAACCATAAAATGTGGGTTTTCTATTAGGAAAAAAAGGTTGTCAATGTCCCTTTAAGGGATTACCTTCATATATCCTCAGGCATTATCACAAGTGTTTTGGGCCACCAAGCCTAAAGTAGCTACGTCCAATATTTTCCTTTCCCTTGGGGTGTTTCAAACCCCAGTCATTCTTGGCATGACACTAGCTATGCTCCTATAGGGTAAGCCTTCAGCTCCTTTTTGAAAGTCCTCAGGTATCTGGACTTCAGCAAGGCCTTTAGCTTGGTGCTACATGACAGGTTGATTAGTAAATGGAAGAACCTGGGAGCAGGGGAGAAACTGGTAGGATGGTTAGGAGCTGGCTGCATCACAGGCAGCAGAGGGTAATTGTAGGGGGAGAACTCTAGACTCCCAGAACTGTAACCAGTGGGGTACCACAAGGCTCTCTACTAGGACCAGTGTTATTTAACATCTTCATTGATGACATATCAGATGGGATTAAGAGCAAAATTGGCCTTTTTGCAGATGACACAAAGATCGGTGCAGAGGTGGATAGTGTGGAAGGGAGGCAAGACTGCAAGAGGACCTGGCAAAGCTTGAGTGCTGGTCAGCCATATGGCAGCTGGGGTGATACACTAAGAAGTGCAAGGTCATATACTTGGGAGCCATGAACCCAGGGAATAGCTACTGGCTGGGGTGTGCAGTTATTCACTTCAGAAGAGGAGAAGGATTTAGGGGTACTAGTCACAGGGGACATAAATTATACTGTGCAGTGCAGGAATGCAGCTACAAAAGCTGATAATATGCTGGGGTGCATTGCCAGAGAAATCACCTCTAGAAGAGAAGAAATCATCCTGCCACTGTACAGGTCACTGTTGAGACTGCACTTGGAGTACTGTGTGCAGTTCTGGTGCCCCTATTTAAAGAAGGACATCAAACTACAGTACTGGATTGGGTCCAGCGTAGGGCAACAAAATGATCCTTGGACTGGGGGACAAACCATATGAGAAAAGATTAAGGGACCTCAATATGTATTCCCTGGAGGACAGAAGGGAGAGGTTATATGATTGAGACCTTCAAGTATTTGAAGGGCATTAATAGGGTCAGTATTGACAGCATTTTCGGATGAGGGGAGAGCAATATGAGGGGGCACAGTCCGAAATTGGAGGGGGGAAGATTCAAGAGGGGAATGAGGATACACTAGTTCATGGAAAGGGTGGTAGTGAGGTGGATCAAGGTGCAAGAGTAGGTGATATTGCTGAAACCTGTAGACAGTTTTAAGAAGACTTGGGACAGAGTAAAGGTAAAGTCATAACTGAGGGGAAGATGGGGAGTCGGCTGACTGGGGTGATAAATCAGATGGGTGGGAAAGGTGTGGGGGGCAGTTGCAGTAGAACAGACTGGGAGCTGCCACTCAAGCAGACTTGATAGACAATATGGCCTGTATCTGCTGGCATTTTCATATGTTCATATGTATGCACGGTTCTAGGTGAAATCGGTGAACTCAAAACAATGAATATAAAAAGGCGATGGCTAAACAGCGAGAACACAGATGGTGACCGGGAAATCACAGTGATCACTGAAATGGCAACAGCACTGCTGCAGTGAGTTTCTGAAGGGGGCTTCACACTCAGCCCCCCCCCCATTATGTATAATCAACTCCAGTGGGGATGCTACTTGGGGAAGGTAAGAAAGCCCCAGGTTGTCATTTCGGCGATCGCTGTTTCCTGGTTGATTTATTTGAGGCGCCATTTTTCCATCACCATTTCTGAAGTCACTGTTTTGCAGTTGCTGAATGCACAGGATTCCATTCATATATTCCTTAGACTGTAGCAGCACATATCAGGCCCTGCCAGACAATATAACAGTGTGAAGCCTTGGATCCCCAGAAGTTTCCTCCACGGGGGTCCTCTCCTCTCCTCTCCTGTCCTCCTCTCTCCTCTCCTTTCCTCTGTGCTGACAGTCTTAAACATATAGTAGTTAGCTTACTAGAATTTAGTTTGTTGCAATTCATCAGACAGGTTGAAATGTGGATGGCGACTCCTCTTCTGTTTTCTTCATTGGTCATTCAGTGTTGTGGCCTTCCCTCTGCCCTTAGCGGAAGTCAATGCTTTGACAGGGCTGCAGATGCCTGCAGCTTCAGCTCTGGCTTTTTTCCTAAACTACCTTTAGTCAAAGGATCTGCAGTCATGTGGCGCCTCTAGGAGCAAAACCCTCCTCAAGACAGTTACTGTGTCAGTGGTACCACGAAAGGGTGGCAGTTCTTCACTAACAGAAAGCTTGAAAGGCCACATAGACTACAAGATAATTATAATTCAAATCCATATGATGTTGCACAAGCACAACACTCCAAACAATCAACTGCACTAGTTACTCCACACTTAAATACCCACTGAGCCAGTGACCTGCAAGGCTACACCTGCTGTTTAGTGGGTCAGAGGGCAACACTCACCATCCCCCTCCCCCCCACCAAGTGTTAAGTAAGCACACATGCCCCAACTGTCCTCCGGATGCTTGTTTGTTTTTTGTCCCACCATAATCCCCTCCACATTCAGTGGCTCCACTCTCTCTGCTTCTGAGCTTCTTTCCTGAGGTACCTCTAGCCAAAGGACTTGCCATCCTGTAGCACCTTTAGAGGTGGAATCCTCCTCAAGAGGGTTACTGTACCTCCAGTACCCCTAAAAGGGTGGTAGCTCATTCTGTACAGAGAGTAGAAAAGGTCACACAGACTACAAGCTAATCATGTTTCAAATCCATATTGTATTGCATAAGCAGAACAGTCCATGCAATCAACTGCACTAGTTGCTCCATACACAGATTCCCACTGTTATGTTGGGTACTATTAGTAGGGGTAATTTAGAGAGGATCACACTGTATGTTATCACATGATTCTCTTGTAGGTAGTGTCAGTGAAGTAGGTACTGTCAATAGTGACATTAGAATTGCACTCCCTGGTGTGTTAAGTATTTCCATATGTCCTCCCTAGTCTATGTGTAGGGCCCTAAACTTATATAGAGCAAATGAGAGACTTTCTCTCCTTTTGGATGGATTTATTAATTTTATTTGCTTTCAACAGAATTGTTTCTTTCTCTCTGGAGGCTATCATGGGAACAAAACAATTAGCACGTTCCCAATCAATCCTAAAAAATGGAATCCCTTTACCTGTAGGCATAGATGTCTTCTCCTGCTTGTTTTGCTACTATCTGGATCTATTCACCCCCAACCTCAGTCCCCTTTGTGGGAATTCAGATAGTGAGGGTCACCCTCCAAATGATAGCAATCTAATTAAAATTATTCACTTACACATTCAGAATCTAATGGTAAAAAATTTTATTTTGAATGATGTGTTACAGAAAACAGATTTTATATTATAGCTTTAACCAAGACTTGGCTCAGAGATAAAATTCCTTCCTGTGAAATTAATACTGAAAGTTACTCAGTGATTAGAAGAGACAGAGTTGGTGAGGGGTTGGGAGGGGGGTGCTTATTTTATATCTCTGAGCACCTCACATTCTTGGAGTTGGCTATTGGTGAGAAACTTACACATTTGAATCACTTTCTGTAAATCTTGTTCTTGGTAATAATAAAACAATCACTTTGACTGTGGCTTATCTACTCTCAGTTACTCCAAGTTGTAAATTAGAAACACAGCTTGACTTAAAAAAACTCTCACCCATGTAGTCAGGAATGGATTACTTGGGGGATTTCAACTTAAATTGGTGGTCAGTAAAGGCCAATGAGGCCAGAGCATCTATTGCTAGGCTAGGCATGCACCAGATTATTTTGGCTACCACCCATACAAACTATAAAACGGGGTATGAATCTGTCCTGGATTGGATTATCATCACCAACACCAATCACGTTGTGGCATGCGGGGTTCTTCCAGATGCTCTTAGTGATCACAGTGCTATATGTTGCAAATGGTTAGCAAAGGGTTTAAAATGGGAACATAAGTATATTTTTACTAGACAATTAAAAACTGAATACTGAAGAATTTTCTAAAGCCGTTTCTGCCGCAGACTGGTCTTTTACTGGTAGCATCAAGAGTGTTGATAATGCCTTGGACTCTTTTAGTATGACCATTCTAAGCATCTGTGCCTCTTTCTTTCCCCTTAAAAAAGATTAGGGACAAAGCCCCCCCCCCCCAAAAAAAAATTAATGAGTCATATCAGATCTCTTAAATATAATGCAGAAGAGAGCTAGGGCTCGGGCTGAATATATGAAATTTAAACTTCTAAATTTCCTGCAACAGCATAAAACACTCTGGAATAAATGTAAAGCAGCAGTCTGTGCAGCCAAAATAAAGTTCCTTAGAGACAAACAATCAAGTGAGAGGAGAAATGCTAAACTCACTTGGAGATGTAAGAAATTACCCTTACCAAGGAGGGAAGAATCATTAGTGAGCCTCGAACGTTTGCCAGTTTCTTCAATTCTTAATTTGGTGACCTTGACAGGTATAAACCCAAAGATCCTATGCCTAATGAGTTTGGTTCAGACGGAACCTTAGAGTCACCTCCCAATCCCTCTGAATCTTCCACATTTTACCCCAAATTCTATTTTCATTTCCTCTCACCAACATAAATAATTTAATATATATAAAAAAGAATTACCCCAGGCCCAGTCTGGGCCTAGATGTCACAGACTATTGTATTGTGACACTTGTCTATGAACCCATTGCTCTTCCTTTTATTAACATCTTCAACTATTCTTTGTGTACAGGGGTCATTCCTAGTAAATGGAAAAGTGCCATCATTAAACCTATCCATAAATCTGGTTCCAAAAATTATGTTTGCAATTTTAGACCAACTTTTCTCCTCACTCCTCCCTCCAAAATCATTGAGAAAATCATTCTAGATCTGACGATAGAATATCTGGAAAAATATAATATATTGACAAGAGTCACTGCATGGGTTCATGGCTTGCCATAATACAGAGAGTGCCCTAGTGAGGCTCACAAACTTTATTGATAAAGGTAATGATGAAGGTCTGTTTACTGGCTCAGTGTTTGTGGACCTCACCAAGGCAGTCGATCTAGTGGACCATGATGTACTCTTTAATACACTATCCCACTTAAATTTTGTCAGCAGAAGTACTTAGCTGGATCAGGAATCACTTATGTGATAGGTCACCTAAAACAGTGATCCAAGGACTATACTCAGATGTATGTTCCACTAAATATGAAGTCCCGCAACTTTCCATCTTAGGCCCCTTACTGTTTACACTTGTCAATTCCCTCCTGGAAATACATACTGTACGTACACAGAGCTTATTCTTTACACTGATGATGCAGCTCCTTTTTGTAAAGATAAGAGTCCCTCAGTCCTTCTTGACAAACTTCAACATGACTTCAGCAAACTACATTCTTGGTTCTTTGCATGAGGATTAGTACTTAATGCCCCAAATAAACAGTCAATGGTATTTTCATGTATTAGAAAAGCCGTTGACTTTGATTCACTCTCAAAGATAATGATGGCAACCTGACTGAGAGAATCACTGAGTTCAAATATCTAGGCATTTACCTGAATTGTCACTTAGCTTTTAAAAATATCATATCAATCAGCTGATTAAAAAAGTACACCAAAGGCTCAGCATGCTATACTGTGTAAAACAATTTCTGATACCCAAAACTAGGGCCCTATTAGCAAATAGTTTTTTTGCTGTGCTTAATAGACTATGGCTCATTGGTTTACTCCTCCTCCTCTCCCTCTCAAAACATTTTTGGTACGTTAACATAGAAACATAGAAACATAGAAGTTGACGGCAGATAAGGACCGCAAGTTAAGGGAAACATTTCACAACATTATTTGGTTTCTAACTGAACTCCCTAGAAGAACCCATTATTGTGATCTCTACAAGGCAGTACATTGGCTTTCGTTAGAGGATAGGTCCGATAGTAAAATTCTGATTTTATTTTTACAAAATTCTCTGGGATCATTTGCCAAGTAATATTGTTTTCATTTCTCAGAGACCTGTCAACACAGGGACTACTAGATTTACCTCAGGTTACTCTTTTTCAATTCCTTTTTGTCACTCTACCCAAGGACAACATTTCTTTCCATATAGGGGGTGTCAAACTCTTTAATAGCCTGCCATTTTCTTTGGTTCAGTGTCTGACAGTGACATGCGTTACCTTTCTGACAGAAATGCATGTAAATGATCCTGACTCTATGTTCTTACCATTGGCACATGTAATCTATGATTGTGCTATTTATTCAGGTTTTGTTTGTCACTGGATGCTTGTGAAAACAGGCAATTGTGCTCACATGCCTTTCCAGTATAAAAAGTAAATGACATTAAATTAAATGAAAGCAGTAAATGTGAAGCCATGCATCAACAAATAAAGCACATTTACTATCTTACTCCTTGAAAGTGAGCTTGTAGCAATGAGGCAGATGAGAAACAGTGAGTATTTCTGTTGGGACATTGCAGCTTACAGTTTTATCAGTGATGTGCATGGAAAACTGCAAGATCTTCAGAAGCAGATGGAGATCTGTGGGAAAAGACAAAATTATTGAAAGTAAACATGAAATTTTGTTTTTGAAAACTTGTGTACTGTGTAATGAATATCAATAAAGAAAAGTTGGGTGTGATTCTACATTTTATGTAACATCAATATTGGTTACTTTACCTATGGTTACTGAGGTCTCCTAATTTATAAGGGATGGGGGCTATTCTTATTCAGACTCTAGGAGGGGTGGTGGTTAAGCAATATGAGTTTTGGCATGTTCAGTTTGGAAAGAACCAGGGTGAAAATATCTGATAATGTACAGGTGATCAAAGGATCATGAGATATGTATGAGGTTAGGACTGAAATTTAAAGGCGGGAAAGTTATTATAACAAGTGGACATGACCTGCAGATCCAGGAAGATCAGTTTAGAGGGATGGCAGGACATACTATAAGGTTAACAGGGTCTTCTTATGGTGTCTTATGGTATAAGAGACTCCAAGTGTGAGGTTTGTGCAAGAGAACCACAAAGCAAAGCTGAGCAGTTCTGACTGTCCAAACATCACTACAGAAGCCTCATGCACCCTAAAAGACACCCCTCGGAGGCCCTATTAACCTATGATAAATCACTTGAGTCACTGTAGCTAGAGTGATTTATGATAGTCATTAAGTTTTTTATATTTCAAATGTTAAATGAAGTTACTCTCACTGTTTGTGAAGAGGAGTACTCCACTCTTCCCATTCCTGCATGAGAGATCACTGTATGTGAGATAAGAGGTTCAGTGGATCTGTGTGCTAGTTGGCTAAAATTATGTAAATGATTTATAATTGCACGCCCACAGGACAGCAAGTCTGTGGAATGGACTACCAGAAGCCATAGTATACTCAAGGGGTTTGGGCTGCTTCAGACAAGCACATGAGAGATAGTTATCTCAACAGGTGTTACTACTGAGACATAGTGGACTCTCTCACTGGGCACATGTTATTCTGTTCTTGTTTAAGACTGCAGTATTGCTTGTCTCTGAAGCCCTTATGAGGCTGTCTCAGAGGATTTCGAAATCTTAGAAGTGTAACATGCACTGTAGACACCTTCCTTCTTACCTGCATACCTGCTGACCACAATTGGGAGCACAAAGGTAGATTATAAAAGTGTTTACTGTACATTATGGACTGGGAGTTTGGATAATCAGCTTATCTGTGTTTGAAGGTTTCTAGTGATTTTGATTAAGTAAAGTACATCAATCCTTTAAAACAGTATGCGGAAATGTTTATTCTCTTGTTTCATTAACTGAAGGGTTGTTGGTCATTACTGGCTCCATTCCAGCAGCAAATAATATGTTTACATCCCTGAAACTGAACACCAGTATCTGTGAGTGACTTCAGATCCCAGGATATCAGCAATTGTACAACTGATTTTGATGCCTGCCTGAACCGTTTTCTCAAATATGTTGTAAAGTCTGAAATGATCAAGAACCTTTCATGTATACTCCTGGGTTACTTATGGAAGCTTATGCATGCATTCAGTTCATACAATGTTTTCTAACTGTATCAAACTGTTCAAATGTATTCATTAATTTTCCATGAACAATAAATTGGAACTGCTTGTCACAAACCCTGTCCTGGGGACCGGAGCCACTGAGCTTGCAGAGCCCTCCCCTAAGTGTAACCTTTGACAATGGCAAGTCAGGAAATACCCTCCCCATGTCCTTTTAGAGTGCTCGCTGATTTCACAACTGAACACTGGCCATGAGGGCACATGTCTTCTTCTTTTATCTGGGTAAGGGTAACATACAGTCTCGAGTCTGTAGGCAGGTGAGAACCCTCTTTGGTTGCTGCATGGAGGGAGGACCTAGGCATTACAAACTCTTCATGCTGCTCTCATAACCCCAGTTTGTGTCTTCTCCCACAGGTTGCAGGAATCTGGTTCAAACCCGACAGTCCCCTCCAAAGACCTTGCATACTTTCTCTTCTTAGGCACCCTGATTCCCTTCCAGGATCCTAGTTTTGGTAACTATGGCACCTTAGTGCTACAGAGGCATGTTACAGATTGAATAAACCTTCTCACCTTCCCACACACAACAAATCACTCTCAGACAGTTATTTTATTGTATTTATTTGTTTAAAAGTTTTACCAGGAAAGCATACTGAGCAGATGAACTGCTCGATTCCAGATGCGTCCTGGGGGAGGAGGGAAACAAGGACACAGTACAAATAATAGTATACAGTAAAGAAACAGTACATTTTACACAGATACAAATGCAATAGGAAATTATTTATGATATCACAATCACAGATAAGTTACAGCAAGTCCAAACATTAAACAGCCAGATGTTCGATCCAACAGCATGAACTGACATCTTTGCCAGACAGGTTAGAAATGCTCAGGCCTAAGTAGGGAGTGGAGGGATTAGGTGCATGCCTATGAGGAGCTGAAGTGGGCTTTGAGGAGAGAGTTAAGGTAGTGTGCGGAGGAGGCGTAACTGTTATAAACGCACTCAGCAGGTCAGGCTCTCTGCTCCCACAGTGCCAACCTCAGAGCGCAATAGTGTGAACAGATAACAGAAAGGGTAACCCTTCTGTCTGCTTTTGGGTCAGAATCACCTTTAGTCTCAAGTTCTGAAGGGGATTCAAACTGTGAACCTTATGCTAGTGTACCCAATGTACAGGCTCAGATACATACCCTCTTTGGGGACTGTGGTACACTCTTTCACCAGGGGAACCAAGCAAGGCTTCCAAAATGAACCCTTAAAACTCTATAAGAGACCTCAGGTATATTCTTACCTTTTCCCAGTTTAGTAACACCATCAAACCCTTCAAAACAGCTGTCAGACTTAAACACGTGTACATCACATGCAAAAAGAACTTGGAAGACACATCCAGGCAGTATGCTGAAAAAAGATTCTTTACTAAAAGATGATAAAAATATGAAAAATGTAAACACAGAACAATATATCAAAGAGCTCACAATCACATAAAAGAACAAGGAAAGATTACAAAATAAAACTCCTACCACAATACATTTAGAGTTTTGCTATCTAAGGTATTACCTCTGGAAGTGCATTTACAGTTAGATCAGAGAGCTGCATCTCTCTGGAGTCCCAAAATGATATAACAACATTTCAGACACAAGTATCAGTTTGAACTCTATGTCACCACACCCCTTATGTGAGTCATCTAGCTCCTCCTTTTAGAATATAAGATTACAAAAAATGATTTCCTAGCAGAAGGTATTTTAAATAAGGTGCCATCAGAAGAAAAATGACATTTCCTATATATAACTCCTTCATTACACATGTTTCCTTTGAACTTAGCAATCCCACACTGGTACCAATGTGTTAAAAAAAACACAACAGGAATCAGCCTAATGATGTCCTGTTTCTGAAGTCATAAAGTCACATTTGATTTCCGCTTCAAAAACATGAGGTCATAAAAAGGTAATAAAATGCCATTCTGAAGGAAGTCAGTTAATGAAATGGTTCCTGATCAGTTTACATATCCTGTAGCTTCACTGAAACCTGGAAGGGGGGCACCCATGGAAGCACAGGCTGTCTTATATGAAACAATCACATAAATATCATACAGTAATCATAACCAGCTGGCCAAGCATCACAGTGATGAATGGCCAAGGGGAGTGAGTTCCACAGTTTTGGCTTGCGGTAAGAGAAGGCTGCCTGGCCTGCAGTGGTGGACGTATGCAGGAGGGTGAAAGTGCAAGTGTCATGGTGCCTAAGGGAGTGTGAAGGGGAGAGGTGAGAGTAGGGCTGCGGAGAGGTACAGGGGGTATAGATTGGTTCCAGAATTTGGCCATAAGCCTAGCACAGTGGGACAGCCTTCTTTCCTGAAGATAATGGAGGCCCAGGGATTGGTAAAGGACACAGCAGTGGGTTCTGGGAGGGTAGTCAAGCACAAAATGGTAGAAAGAGTAGAAAAGGGTATCCAGTCTGGTTAGGAAAGTTTTGGAAGCAGCACTGTAGACTACATTGCCATAGTCAAGAAATGGAAAATCATTTTCTGTACAATAGCATGGCGAACCTGCAGTGGGATACATTGACGGTTGCAATACAGGGCACCCAGCTTAGGGTGCAACTTCTTGTAGATTGCCTCGATATGTACAGAAAAGTCAAGGTGCTGGTCAAGCCAGACCCCAAGGTGTCTAAAGGAGGTGTAGTTCCAAAGTTTTGTCCTATCCATGGTATGGAAGGTGGGGAGAGAAGGGAGCTGAGAGAGTCTCTGCCTTGTGCTGAAGGTTATGGAGACAGTTTTCTTAGCATTAAGGAATAGCTGATTAGAGCAAAACCAGAGCTGGACATTGTTGAAGCTGTGTTGAAGTCTGGCTGCCACATCAGAGGATGGGGGGCCTAATGCATACAGGACAGTGTCATCCGTATACATGTGAATGGATGTGTGTGGGCAGGCAGAGGGCAAATTATTGAGAAAGCTGGAGAACAGTAGCGAGCCAGGGATCAAGCCTTGGGGGACTCCAGTCAAGATGGTGAGTGAGGTAGAGATGGAGTTTTCAATCCTGACAGATGGTGTACTGCCTGCAAGACAGGAGTGGAAACCACTGGTGGCCTCCCTAGAGAGCCCAGTGAGGGAGAGCTTGGATAGGAGGAGAGAATGAGATACAGTGTCGAAAGCCTTTGCAATGTCAACAAAAATAGTGGCAGTGGTGTGGCCTTGACCTATACTGATCAGAATGGAGTCAGTGAGCCTCAGAAGTGAAGTGGTGGTGGAGTGGAACTTCCAAAATCCACACTGGTAAGGTGTGAAGAAAGAGGTGGAGTCGAGGAGGGAGGAGAGCTGGGAGAGGACTAGGTGTTCCTGGAATTTTGCTAGGATGGGGAGGAGGGAGATAGGGCGGTAGTTACTGGGGGGGAAGGGTCACCACCTTTCAACAGGGGGATGACAGTGGCATGTTTCCACTCAGCTGGTGTAGAAGTGAGAGAGAAGGAAAATTTGAAAAGTGAAGCCGAGGGGGGGGGGGGCAATGGCAGGGCTGCCAGGAAAAGTCATTTGGAGTCTAGCCCGGTGGGTCATTTGCCCTTGGAAGGGTTTATGGCAATTAACACATTGTAAACATTAGCCAGAGTTACACGGAGGAAGGAAAAATCCAGGGGAGGAGGCTTGGGTGGGGCAGAGTGTGGTAGAAGGGGCTGTCGAGGCAGGTGGGAGGGTGAACAGAAGTGATGTAGTACAATTTGTGAAGAAGGAGTTAAACTGTGTAGCCACTGTGAGGGGTTCAGAAGGGTGACTGTGCCACCTTCCAGAATTTAATGGGGTGTTTTATGTTGGAGTGGAAGGTGGTTTTGATGTGGTATGCCTTTGCCTGGCGTACCTGTCTTGTGCAGGCATTACAAAGAGTACAGTACTGCTGATAAGCTGCAATGGAGTAATTAACTTTATGGGACTTTCAAGCCTGGTCTCTGACTCTGAGGCTGGCCATGATGTTAGCAGTGATCATGGGCAGGTGAGAGCCCTGCACCCGAGTACATCCAAACAGGGCATAGCTGTCCCAGACTGACAGGAACTTAGACCTGAAGTAGTCCAAGGCAGAATTAATAGAGGTGGCATGAGGGATGAATGACCAGTCAATGTTAGCCAGGTCATTTGGGAGGGAAGTATGATCCAAGGATTTGAAGGACTGAACCAGTACGGTTTTGGGGGGGTGCCTTTGGCATGTGAACTTTTCTCACTGAATAGGTTAAATGGTGGTCACTTAAGGAGTCAGATAAGAGACCTGCTGCTATTATCTGATGTGGGTGGGAGGTGAGTAACCAATCTAGTAGAGAGTGATCTGGGATTTTTGAATTTAGATGAGTGGGTTTTGTAATCAGTTGGGTCAGATTTAGAGCAGTTATGTCATTACGAATTTTCAAGCTATCGACGGAGAGTCAGTTTACATTGAAGTTTCTGAGGATATGAAGCTCCCCACCCGATGCATGTGAGTTGAGGGCAGCTAGGAGGTCCATGATAGTGGCCACAGGGGAGTTAGGGGGACAGTAAGAGCCAGTTACAGAAATGGGGATGGAGTTGGGAAGGGTGATTTTCACCATTAAGGAATCAATGTTTTGTATATGTGTTAGCAAAAGAGGCATTGGTGCGAATAGGAGGCTGGAGTCGATGTACATGGCAATGCCACCAACTCTTTTGTTGCTGGGCCAATCATGCCAGATGACTGTGTAACCTAGAATTGAGATGCAGGCATCCTGGGTGTGCGGTTTGAGCCATGAAGGGGTGGAGGAACAATGGGGAATAATCAAAACAGCCATCACAGAGGCAACAAGTCTTTGAGTGACGCAAATCAACAAAACAAAACAAAGGAAAAAAACACTATGGTTCTCAAAAGAGGTGGCAGGGAAGGTTAAGGAGAAAAGGACAGCATTTAGGAACTATAAGGAAACAGAAGGAGCAGGACAGAGAACTTTATCAGTTAAAGCAGTAGGAGGCAGGGAAGGCAGTCAGAATAGCAAAGGCCCAAACTGAGGAAAAGATAGCCAGCTCTGTTAAGAAGGTGGATAAAACCTTTATAGGTACATTAGGGGTGAAGAAAGACCAAGGAGGGATATTGAGGCTTAATAAAGGGAAGGGAGGGTGGGCAGAGGGACAGTGAAAAAGCAGGGATTCTGAACGAATATTTCTGCTCAGTATTCAAAATGGATGAGGAGGGGGAGATACCGAAACCAAACAAGAGAAACACTCTAGATAGGGGAGTCAATACTAGTCCATTCACAGAAGAAAGGGTTCTGAAAGAACTCTTGAAACTGAGGGTGGACAAAGCAATGGGGCCTGATGGGATTCACCCCAGAATTCTAAAAGAACTAAGGATTGAACTACTGACACCACTGACTACCCTCTTTAACAAATCATTGGAGGATCTGGTGGTACCGGAGGACTGGAGGAGGGTGGATGTGATTCCACTTCACAAAAGTGGGAGCAGGGCAGAGGCAGGAAACTACAGACCAGTTAGTTTGACCTTAGTGGTAGGGAAAATGATGGAATCACTTCTGTAGGAAAGAATTGTTGATTACCTAGAGGCCAGTGAGGCACAAGACCCAAGGCGGCATGGATTCACAGCGGGAAGGTCGTGTCAGACAAATCTAATAGATTTCTTTGACTGGGTTGCCAAAGTAGTAGACCAGGGAGGTGATATGGACATGGCCTACCTAGATTTTAGCAAGGCATTTGACACAGTCCCACACAAAAGATTAGCGTACAAACAAGCTAGCCAGCCTTGGAGTGGGTCCCAAGGTGGTAGCCTGGATAAAAAATTGGCTGGACAACAGGACACGAAGGGTAATAGTAAACGGAGTCCACAGTGAAGAAAGGAGGGTAACTACTGGGGTACTGAAGGATTCAGTACTGGGGTCAGTCCTCTTTAATGTCTTTATAAGTGACACTGCAGAGCACCTGGAAGAAAAAGTATGTTTTTTTACAGCCGACACAAAGATCTGCAACAGGGTTGATACACAGGGTGGGGTGGAAAGGATGAGAAGGGACTTGGCTAGGTTGGAGGAATGGTCAAATGTATGGCAGCTCAGATTCAATGCAAAGAAGTGCAAGGTAATGCACCTGGGAATCAAAAACCCAGGGGAAGAGTACACCATGGGGGGGGAGAGACCAACAACAACAAAAATGGAAAGGGACATGGGAGTAATTATATCAGATGACCTAAAGGTGGGCAAGCAATGTGAGAAGGCAATAAGGAGGGCTGGGGGATACTGGGATGCATAGGGAGAGGTATCAACAGTACAAAACAGGAAGTTGTTATCCCTCTGTACAGAAAGTTGGCGAGACCCCATCTGGAGTACTGTGTGCAGTTTTGGAGACCCCCATCTCCACAAAGACATAGACAGAGTAGAGGCTGTCCAGAGGAGGGCAACCAAAATGGTGCAAGGTCTGCACCAGAAGACATACGAAGAGAGACTAAAGGAGCCTAATATGTATACCCTCGAGGAAAGGAGGGAGAGGGGGCACATGATAGAAACTTTCAAGTACCTCAAGGGAATCAACAAAGTCTAAGAGGGTAGCATCTTTCAGAAAAAAGATGTGCAAGAACAAGGGGGCACAATATGAAGATGGAGAGCGACAAAGAACAGAATTTAACACACACCTTCTGTGTAGGATGCTTTTATAAACCCCTTGGGCTTTGCCCTCGGGCTTTATATAGCATCCCACACCTCGGGTGTGTGTAAAATTCTGGTTACACATGCCCACCCATATATTATTCTATATTTTAATAATGCATTTCAGGGTATGCATATTTTAACAATGTTGTCCATTTATGTGTTTTTGCAATTAATAAACAAGTTATTGTGTCCTATATTCTTTTCAAGTCTGTCTCACTGACAGCCACAACTTGTCTGCATTTTTGAACTAAGATGAGAGGTTTTGCACACTTGCACTTATGCTAAAATAAAATGGGGATTTTTTTAAAACCATTTAACAGCCTGTGCCTTTATGGGAGTTGCTTTATTTTTGTCATTTCAAGTCAAAGCTCAATAGAAAGAGCATAATATTTTCAGAATTGTAACACATGCTAAGATTGTTTTTAGTGTCTTTGTCCAGGAAAGGAAAGACGCACTGAGTTACAGTTTGTTCCCTGGTCTGTTGTGGAAGCATATTGCTCTGGTCACAATGATATGATGGTAATTCGCCAGGACATCAGTGTCAAGAGATGGCTTCTTCAAGAGGGGGCTTACCAGAGCCTATTGCAAGGCCTCTGGAAGCACTCCCTTTTGACAATGAGCACCAGGCAATCCTAGCGAACACCACGCCGATGGTCTCGACACATCCCATTAAGAAATGGGTTGGGGACAGGTCCAGTTCTCAATAAGTGTGCCTCAGCTTCACAATCTCTTAAATAAAATTACCTCTGACACCTCCAATGGTCTAATCTCATCCCAGACAACCAAAGCACCTCTTCTCCTCCCAGGCCAATCACTGCGAGGCAGAATTTGCCTCGCTGACGGGATCCCCGACCAGACAGAGAACACTCTGCCAGAGAAGAACCGAGCAAACTAATCACATAATGCAGTTCAAAAAGCTTTTTTCAGCTGTAGACACGATGTAAGAGTCCATCCACAGTCCGAAAAAGCTGAGATGGTCTGTTTCTCCCTGCAGCAGTCTCCCTGGACAAGAACTCTGACTTCTTATGGTTGATTGCCCCTAGGTACTCATAATAATGAGCACACAAGGCCAGTTTGTCCGCCTCCAACTGGGTGCTCCAGCATCTGATCCCTGATCTTCATCGTCTTGCGATCCCCATCAAACCAAAGGAGATCTCAAGTGAGGAGATCTTGGTTGTATACAGACTGGTGCAATGGCACTGAGCACCTCAGATGCTGTCTTGTCATAGGTTGCCACGACCTCACCCATGCCCACTGCACATGCAGCATCAACACTAGATAAATCAGCAATGCCAGCAGTCCATCTGGGAACAGTCCCCTTAAAGGGTGATCGCTAATCATCTGTTACAGAGAAGGGACTTTTGGGGGGGGCAAACAAGACAACTTCACCATGCAGTGATCAGACCATGTGACCTGATCAGTGTGTTAAGATTCATCACCTCAATTTCCAGTGAGAAAATCAGGCACAATGTGTGGCCATGGTGACGGGTTGCAGAAGTAACTCCGTGTGACAGGCCAAGCGAAGGCATCAACTAGAAAACATCATGACCAAATTGCAAGGATTCTTCATCAGTCCAAGCATGGAGGTCCCGCAGAATCAACCATCTGGTTAACTATAACACACTGTCAATGATGAAGTCCACAACCTCCTATAGAAAATCTCCTCCTGACCCCAGACAGTGGTAAATGAGGAGAATCCTGCAACCTGCACCTGGACCACCCCCGCACTGCCACACACTTAAAGGACCTGGTCCTTGCCACTGGGTGCACAGTGAATCCCAAGCTGGATTTAAAGCGATGGACACACCCCATCCTTGTGTTTCTTCCTCGGGCAGTGCACCATGGAATATCCAGAAAGGACAACTTCCTCCAAAATTGGCCCAGCATCATCACCCAACAAGGTTTCCTTAATGCAAGCAGATCAACCGAGGAAATTAAGTGATTCATAATTAAAGTCTTGTTCCTCATCGATCTGGTACCAGCATGGCCAGAAGGGACTAGTGGATACTCGTAGGCCCCTGGCTGGCCTGCCTACTCAGCCTGGTGGGAACCCTGGGGAAGGAGAACAAACATGTCTGGCCTCACTCTAGGCTCAGTCTAACCTCAGGGCGTCTCCTGCTCCTGACCATGCCAATGCCCTTCATCTCCACAGAGCCTGCTGCACCACACCACCACCAACCTACACACTCCTTAATAATGCCAACCTCCCTACAGTGCCTAGCTGCAGTAGCTGAAATAGGGAGGTCAGGGAAGGGGCAGAGGTCATGCAGCTGGGATGCAGCATAAGCAATGCAAATTGGTCCAAGGCTCCGGCACATCCCCCATGCTGACCAGAGCCATTAAAACTACTGCCTTAATCATCCAACTATCCCCAGACTAATAGGGATAGCTCCACACCTGCTGGGTGTTTAAAGAACTATAATATTTAAGCTTACAGCACCTTAATACACAAAGACAACCTAAACACCCTCACTCTCCAGACCACACACACACATCCAAATCCAGTCCCCACACTAAACAATATCCTCCCTAAAACCTCCCACCCTTCCTAAAATACTAAAACAAGTTTAACCAAATTATAGTCTTTAGGATTAACCCAAAACAATGCTGCGGGGGATGGAGCTAGTTGTCACAAATGCACTCCTCAGGGCAGGCCCTCTGCTGCCACAGTGCCAACCTCAGAGCACAACATTGTGAACAGGTAACAGACAGGGTAACCCTCCTGTCTGCTTTTGGGTCTGAATCACCTTTAGTCTCAAGTTCTGGGGGGATTCAAACTGTGAACCTTATGCTAGCATACCCAATGTACAGGCTCAGATACGTACCCTCTTCGGGGATTGCGGTACAATCTTTTTTAACCAGGGGCACCAAGCCAGACTTCCAAAATGAACCCTTAAAACTCTATAAGAGACCTTAGGTATATTCTTACCTTTTTACTCAAGCTCAGTAACACCATCAAGCTGTTGAACAGTTTTGTCAGACTTAACCATCTATACGTCACATGCAAATAAAGAACTGGCAGACACCCAGGCAGTCTTTCAAATAAAAGATTATTTACTAAAAGATGATAAAAAATATGAAAAATGTAAACACAGAACAATATATCAAACAGCATCACAATAACATAAAAGAAAACAAGGAAAACTACAGAACAAACTCCTACCAACATACAGTTAGATCTTTTCTATCTAATGTATTACCTCTGTAAGTGCAGTTAAAGTTAGTTTCTCTTGGAGTCCCAAAATAATATGACATTCATTTCAGACATAAGTATCAGTTTAAACTGTGTCTCCATACCCTTCTGAGTCATCTAGCTCCTCCTTTTAGAATAAAAAAAAATACAAGCATGATGTCCTATCAGGAGGTATATTAAATAAGGTGACATCAGCAAAAACTCATTTCCAAAATTATGACTTTTTCATCAACCAGTTCCTTTGAGGTTTACAACCCTGCAGTCTGTCACCTAGGTGCGATATAGCCAACAGGAATCAGCTAAATGACGTTCTTTCCTGATGTAATAAAATGTATATTTGGTTTCCAACTTCTGAAGCATGCGGTCATAAAAAGGCCATAAAAAGCAATTTCTCAAGGAAGTTAATTACATTAAAGAGATCTCCTGGTTAGTTTACATATCCTGTAGCTTCACTGAAACCTGGGTTGGGGGCACCCATGGAAGCACGGCTGTCTTATGTGAGACAATCACATACTATATTTTTATATTACAAATATCATACAACAATCATAACCAGCTGGCCAAGCGTCACAATTCTCCCCACCTAGACTGAATTTGGGGGCTCTATCCCCTGCATGGGATGAGCTTCCCAAAACAGTTCACTCCTCATATAGACATGACAAGCCATCTGTGTTCTGATTGGTCGCTCCAGCCCTATGTAAGATTGTCACGTCATACCCTTGCAAGGCAAGACTCCATCTTAATAGTCTACCATTAGTTTTTCCCATTTGTGTCAGCCAAACCAGGGGGTTGTGGTCAGTTTGTACCTCAAAATGCTGCCCATATAAGTATGGCTCTAACTTCTTTAGAGCCCACACTATGGCGAGACACTCTTTTTCCACAGTGGAATAAGCTTGCTCCCTGGGAAGTAACTTTTTACTCAGGTACACTACAGGGTGATCTTGCCCTTGGTTGGATGCCTGACTCAGTACTGCCCCAATACCTATGTCTGAGGCATCAGTCTGGGCTATAAAGGGTCTGCTATAGTCAGGACTTGTCAATATAGGAGCACTGCACAGTGCCTCCTTCAGTCTGGTAAAGGCTTTTTTACAGGCTGGTTCCCAGGTAATTTTCTTAGGCATCTTTTTCTTTATCAGGTCAGTTAGGGGAGCAGCCAGGGCACTATAATTGGGTACAAATTTCCTATAGTACCCTGCTGTCCCTAGAAAACTTCTGACCTGCTTCTGCATTTCTGGTCTAGGCCATGATTTGATCACCTCTATTTTTACTTGGTAAGGACGGATCTGTCCCCAGCCTACAACATGCCCAAGGTATGCCACTTCAGCCATGGCCACCTGGCACTTCTCAGCTTTCACAGTGAGCCTGGCCCTCTGTATCCTGCCCAGTACTTCCCTAAGGTGGGACAGGTGTTCCTCCCAGCTGGCACTAAAGATGGCAATGTCATCCAGGTATGCCACAGCGTACTCCTCAGCATCATTTAAGACCTGGTTCATCAACCTTGGAAAGTGGCCGGGGCGTTCCTCATTCCGAAAAGCATTACTTTAAATTTAAATAAGCCTATCGGAGTGATGAAGGCTGACCTCTCCCAAACTCTGTCAGTTAACTCTACCTGCCAATACCCCTTTGTCAGGTCAATAGTCGTAAGGTATGTCACCCCTCCCAACTTGTCCAGGAATTCATCCATCCAGGGCATCAGGTGGGCATCCAACTTTGTGACTGCATTCAGTCCACAATAGTCCACAGAGAAAGGAGTAGAGCCATCTGGTTTGGGCACAAGGACTACAGGTGAGGCCCAGGGGCCATGGGATCTCTGGATTGCCCCTAAATCCAGCATTTCCTCCACCTCCCTCCTAATGTCTTTTTGGACAGCCTTGGACACCCGATATGCTCTCCACCGTATGGACGTCTGTGTCCCTGTCTCTACATCGTGCGTTGCCAAGGGGTTAGTCCAGGCTTGGCACTAAACAGGAGGGCAAAGTCTGCTAAGACCTCCCTTACTTCCTGGATCTTGTCAGGGGCCAGCTGGGGTGAGAATTTAACTGCCTCCACAGAGAACTCCTGCTTACTTTCTTCCAGCAAGTCCAGAAGAGGGACTCCTTCATCCGTCCCCTCCCCAGGACTACATACTGCAAACACCATGTCAGCCCTATTAGCATATGGTTTCATCATGTTGACATGGTACATTCTTTCTGTATGTCTTCTGTCAGATAACTCTATGATATACTGTAGTTCACATCATTTACCTTTCTAACTACTTTGTACGGTCCTGCCCACTCAGTCTGCAGCTTTTCTTTCCGTACTGGAATGAGGACTATGACTTTCTGACCCACCATTTACGAGTGAGCTCTGGCTCTGTGGTCGTACCACACTTTTTATTTCTGTTGGGCAGCTGCCAGGTTGCTCTGGGCAGTCCCCATAAGCTCCTCCCTAAACCTAAGGACATAATCCACTATAGGAGTGCCTGGGTGGTGTGCTTGCCTTCCCAGTCCTCCCAGATCAAGTCTAGGGGCCCACGTACCCGGCATCCATATATGAGCTTGAAGGGGGGAAAACCCTGTCGACTCTTAGGGTACCTAGCTGTATGCAAACAACAGGTGGGGAAAGTATTTCTCCCAGTCCTTCCCATGCTGTTCAGCAAATGCTTGGAGCATTGACTTCAGGGTACCATTAAATCTTTTCACAAGCCCATTGGCTTGTGGGTGATAAGGTGTCATGTGCCTCTGCCCCAACCCACACTTTTCCCAAAAACATTTCATCAGGTCCGACATGAAGGAACCCCCTCGATTGGTGATTACCTCGTGCAGAAACCCAACATGGGAGAAAATCCCAAGTAAGGCATCTGCCACTTTGTCTATCCTCAGTGAGGATAGAGCGACTGCCTCTGGGTACCGGGTGGCATAATCCACCACAGTCAGGATGAACCTCTTCCCAGAGGATCTGGGGGTATTTAAAGGCCCCACAATATCCATTCCCACCTTCTGGAATGGCTTCTCCACTATGGGCAATGGAATTAGGGTGGCTTGGGTTTTCTTACCTGCCTTCCCTATTTCTTGGCACCGATGACAAGACCTGCAATATTCCTCACCTGCTGTATAATGTTTGGCCAATAGAAATTCTGGGTCAACCATTGCATAGTGCACATGATTCCCAGATGACCAGACAAGGGAATATCATGTGCAATCTTGAGCAACTGCTCTCGGTAACCCTGGGGAACGACAAGCTGCCTATCACCCCTTCCTCTGTCTTCACATCCTGAGTATACATTAGCCCATTTTCCCAATAAATCTTATGTTTACCATCACCTCCCCGTGCTCCATCAGAGTCTGCCCAAGTCCTCAACTTCTCTAGACTAGGGTCACTTTTCTGAGCAGCTGCAAACTCCTTACACATTCCCAAGGCATGGGACAGGTCCCCTTCAGTCTCTAAACTAGGGTCCCTAGCACTAGCGTCAGGGCACTCAGGATCACTGTTTATTGTTATTTATTTAGTTTTTGTTGACTGGGTAAGTGCACTAGACAAATCCTGCCTATTTTCAGGCATGACCTGGGGGGAGGGGGATACAGATGAATGCCAACTGACCTTGAACCAGATTAAGCTGTTGGTGGTATTTTTAGTGAATGAGGGAATTTGGCCAGGACACTGGGGAAATTCCCCTACTCTTGCTTCCTGTGAGCAGGGGGGAACCTTTTTCCTGCAGAACCAAGATGGCTGCCATCCTGGACCCTGGAGGAGGTGGAGGTGACTGCATTGCTGTCAGGAGGGGGAAACCTATGGCCGAGGAAATGGCCAGTCCAGATCTGCAGTCGGAGAGGATGGAGATGCAAGCTCTACAGGGGTCTGAATTACCTCAGTTAGTGCAAAGTATGGAAATGCAGCATTTGGTTGAAACCTTGTTACACTCAGATGAAGAAGGAAATGCTCCTACAGAATTTTTTTCAACAGAGGATCTTACAGCTAACCCAACAAATGAGGTAAAGGCCACGAGTTCTAAGGATACAGTTGAAAATGCTGAACAGACTTTATGTTTATTTCTACAAAAGGAGGAATTGAGGCACGCTCAGGAAAAAGCCAAGTTGCAAGTTAAACTTGAGGAAGTAACACGTTTGGCTTTAAGCACAAATACAAAGGAGAAGCCGGTCAGGGAACCCTCTGACGCAGCAAACTCAAAGGCCCAGCTGGAGCAGGGTGAGTCAGTCACAGTTGCCAATCATTCCTCTACTGTCTTTGAAAAAGTAAAAGGGGAGAATCAGCCGGCTGGCCATTTAAACGTAGCAGTCTCAAACGTGTGCCTACAGCTGAGCCCCTTAGTTGAACGAACTGGGATTAGTAAGGTTGCCGAGATGCCTATCACTCAGAATAACATTAAAACTGTTGACACCACCCTTAAGTCAGGGCATTTAACGCTGTCAAAAACCTTGGGGTTTATGGCCTTACCTGACGGTCAAGCGGCTGTCAGATTTCAGACAAACAACTTGGAAACACAAGCTACGGCAACGCATTTTTCCTTTACTAACTTAAACAAGTTCAGCCAAAAAGAAATCCAGAAAGATAAAAGGCTAGCACAAACCTTAGCACACTGACATTTAAATATGAAACCTTTACAAACTGTATCAGTACCGACTCTCAAGACAGCTGAATTGCAAGATACAACCTGGACTCCAGGTGGAGCACTGTCCCAGTCAGGTTGGAAACAAAACCCTGCAGGAATTTGGGTACCAGATCCGGAGTGGGATGATAATTTATCATTCACTTCTTCTTCATCGACTTGGACTCCAGGACATGGTTTAGAACAAGCAGAAGTTACTCTTAAAAACCAAGAGACACCAGATTCAAAACAAACAAATGTTGTTGAGGTGGCCATTGAAGTACATTCTCCAACAGGGGGAACTGACACTGCTAGACAGGTTCAAGAAATCCCAATAACTAGTGCGGATCCTGAGATTGAGCACAATTTGGATGAATCTGTAAATAAACAACCTCTGCTTTCAGAACTGTTTGCAAATATAAAAAAAGAAGCAGCTCCTAGGAGGAACACGGTGAGAATTCGGTATAAAGGGGGCATGGAGGACAGACCAGACAGGCATTTTGTAGGAAAAACATTATTGAAAGACTCTTTAAGGTTTTCCCCCCGAGAGGTGTTTGCCTTCATAAACATCTCAGGGGAGGACAATTTCAACATAAGTTTTCGATCTGCTTACTTTTTAGATCTCTTTTGGGAAAGGTATGCCCAGGTAAAATACTCCCCTATCTGGTCTCCTTTTGTGGTTATCCCACTTTCTAAACCATTGGTCAAATTCATTACGGTAATGTTTCGTAACGAGGGTGTGCATGTAGCAGATATAACATATTGGTTATCCCAGCATTGTGAAATATTAAGTGACCCTGAGGCTATTTTGGATACTGAACTCTTTTGGACCGGGGGTTGGCGATATAAGGTTAAACTGCAAAATATAGATTCAGGCATAGTCCATATTCCTAACTCATTTATGTTAGGTAGAGACAGACGGGTGTGCTTTTACGTGGAGTAACCCAGAGCCTGCTACAAATGTGGTTCCTGTACTCATATATCAAGCACATGTGATAAACCTAGATGTGGGAATTGTGGGGAGGTGGGACACATTTCATTTCAATGCGCATCACACACTAAATGTGATTTGTGTGACGATGTAGGACATGCATCTAAGGATTGTCCCTCGGCTGCTAAAAATTCGGCTTGCAATGTCAGTCCTGATCTCCTAATTCAACAAGCACAAGATATAGCTGAGGTACCTGCACAACTGCTACAAAAAGAATCGGAGAAAGAGCCTTGTTCTGAAAGAAGTTTGGGCCAGGTTGCAATTCAGCATTTAACCACCCAGACTACCATCCCTATCCCTCCCCCTCCTCCCATCCCTCATAAGTTGGAACAACAGGGTTTCAGCGGAATGCTTGATTCTAGTGTGTTATAGTGAACCTGCTCAGGATAATGTTCTTGAAGCTTCATCCCCACCTCAGAGGCGTAGATCCTCAAGAAATCAAAGGTCACTTTGTATTCCCCTCTCCACTACTCTTCCTTTAGATGTTGTGTCATCCAAAAATTCTTCAGAGGATGTACAGCCCAAAAACCCTTTTGCAGCGCTAGCACCAGAATGGGGGGACTCAGATATGGACCAAGATGAAGGGGACAGTAATACTAGGGACCAAGACATGGAGACTCTAAAAGGGTTTGCAGGGTACAAAGGAAAAATAAAAAAGAAGGAAAAAAGTTGATCACCAAGAAGGTCTAAACGTTTTCATCTGCTGATCGTAAAATCGGATCAATAAATGAACACAGTTTGTTAAACTCAGGAAAAGACAGATTGTGTTTGATTACTTGCATATGCTAATTTGGAAATCTGTTTTTTACAAGAACATTTTTTACTCATAATATCTGAAACTATCAGAGTGAGACGGTTTTGGGGACCATATTATTGGTCCTTCGGACAGGATACTGCAGACGGGGTGGGGATTGTATTTAACTCTTTTTCTTTTCATCTTCTAAAATTGGTGGATATCCTTCCAGGAAGAGCCTTGCTATTGGATGGGACATGGAAAAATAAGCATTATAGGTTAATTAATATTTACAGCCCACAGATTAAAGCAGGGAGAGTAGCACTGCTGGCGGCAGTCAAACCTTACCTAATGACCACTCAGAATATAATTTTTTGTGGCAATTTTAATTGAGAAATTCCATCTAATGTTAAAACTAGAAAGCCTATGGCTAAAATATATTGCAATTCCAATGCTCTGATAGAGTTAATATCCTCAGCTAACTTGATTGATTACAGTAAATTCAAGGAACAGGGTCCAGACTTTACATTTAGGAAGGGGAATTTAAAGTCCACTATAGACTATGTACTGGTGTCTAAGGCTTTATCTAGAATTAAAATGGTAAATTGTCGAGTGGAATTTTCAGATCATGCTTTATTAATAGTACAGATATACGATATCCCTGAATGTACATTTTCTGTTACCAGATGGAAATTGAATATTAAAGCCCTGGATGACCTAGGGGTCCAACAAGGAATAAGAGCCATTATTAAGGCAAGATGTTCTGTTTATTTTTTATATACAGATATAGGCCAATGGTGGCTGGACTCAAAAAAAGATTTCCAAGACTGGTTAAAAAAATATGGGAAACAAAAGGTGAATGATGATTTTTTTAAAGTATCTCTCCCTGTGACAACAATTATATAAACTGTACACTTGGGCTAATACTTCAAAAATTAATTATTCTGAACAAATCAAGAAAATTAAATCGGAAATGTTAGTCTATCAATATGATAGAGCTAAAACCATGAAAGTATTATTTCAGAATGGGATAAAAAAAAACAGCTGGTGATCCTTTTCAGGCATGTAAAACTATAAGAGAAAATACAGAAATGACAGCTCTGTTTGATTCTCAGGGGGTGTTGCAAAGTTCAGTTTATGACCTTTTTTTTATCATAAAAGATTATTGGGTAACATTATTACCAGATAGTTATCCCACAGTTCAGGATATTGGGGCTTACCTAAATTATATTCAAATTCCTCCTATACCTTCTGAGCTCCTACACAATGTCACGAGTATTGATTCTTCAGAAATAAAAATAGCAATTCAGAAAATGACATCAGGGAAATCCCCAGGGCTGGATGGGTTGCCCATTGAATTTTATAAAACATTCGAGGTGGAATTTTCTGATTGTTTAGCAGTAGTTTTTGGCTATTTTTTCAAAATGAACAGAATCCCCCCAGCTTTTTTAGATGGTATTCTAATGTATCTTTATAAATCAGGTGACAGACAGCACATTTCTAATTGGAGGCCTATTACCATACTTAATTCGGATTATAAAATTTTACACATTTTAAACAATAGGTTGAAGCTTTTTGATGATCAGGTTATATCTCCAGCTCAATATTGTAGTTTACCCTCACGGAAAATACAATCAGCCCTAATGATAGTGAGAGATGTTATTGAACATCTTTCTCTTTCAGGTAAATTTTGCACATTAATAACAATAGACCAAAAAAAGGCATTTGAGCGGGTTTTCCATATATATTTGTTTTCAGTTCTGAAATATTACGGAATTACGGAGTACTTAATCCGATTAATTAAATTAATTTATAGATCTACAACAGTTTACCCAATTATACAAAATCAAATTATTTATCATTTTAAAACCCAGCTTGGGGTGCATCAGGGCTGTCCCCTGAGTCCTCTTCTTTATGTCTTCTCTTTGGATCCTTTCTTAAGATTTATATCAGATAAACCTAAGTGGAAAGGTATTCAGGGACTAGGCTTGCAACCAGCAATAAGTGTTCAAGCTTTTGAGGATGATCTCTGCCTGTTTTTTTCAGAAATTTCACAATATCGGAAATTTTCAAACATTATGTTGGATTTTACTTAAGTATCCAACTCTAAAATGAATATAGCAAAAAGTCAAGGTTTATATATTGGGGTAGGATTCCCGGAGGCTCAAATAGTACGGGGTTTGCATATATCCTCTGAACCATTGAAAATATTGGGTATTACTTTTGGACCCCAGAATATGGCCTTATTTAATTGGGAAAAATCATTATTTAAAGTGGAAACCAAAGTATCCCACTGGAAATCATGGAGTATGTTGAAAATTAAACGCATACAGATAATAAAAAAATTCCTGGTCCCACTTTTACTTTATGTAGCTATGTTGTATCCCCCACCAAAACAGTTAGAGGTAAGATTAAATGGTATTTTCTTTCAAATGCTTTGGGGAAACCGTTTAAACCCTATTAGGAGGTGTTTTGCTTGTCTCCGAAAAAAGGGGGGGGATTAGGTATGTTAGATCCTATTGTTTTTTTTTCACACCCTTTTTTTATCGCAAACGGTTAAATGTGGTTTAGGATCATCATCATCACCACAAAGGTCATGGTGTAGATTAAGTTTAGACAGATATTTTAGGGCGTGGGGGGGCGGTGGCCCCAAGATTAGGGTCTTTTTTACATGTTCCTGATTTTTTTTAGATCAGCTGTTTCCAAATTATATATTTGGAACCTCACAAAAAAAGAGATTCTGGTTCAATCTGGGAAGCAACTGTATAAAACTGTTTTAGATAAAATCTACCCAATAGAGCCGAGTTTTAAATTTTGTACCCGGACTGTAATAAATATATTTTGGCTCAATTAGTAAACCCCAGAATCCCGCCTCAGATGTGGGAACACTTGTGGTAATCAGTTTATGGTAGAACCCAGGTAAGGGGGAAAGCTAAGCATAAAGCTGTTGAGGAACGGAATTGTCCCTATCCGGATTGTATAAATGTGGAAGAAACCATGGAGCATCATTTATTTTTTTGTCCCTCTTCTACACAATTATGGGGCTATTTGGCCAAAGTATGGAATATACCTTGGCTTGTTAATTTAAATTATGAGATATGCGTTATAGGCAATTATTCCTTTTTGGGCTCCAGCTTCCACTCAGAAACTCTTCCTATTTTTTTTTGTTGTTTAAAATTTTATCTATGGCAGGCAAGATGTAGTTGGGTACTTCATCAGAATAGAATGTCTTACAAGATGGTTAGGATCTTTATCTGTGATGCTATGGGTCAAGTATATGTTACTGATACTACACAGGCAACGGATAGGCAAGTCCAATGATGGTGGAAAGGTTTTTCATTTTTTATAAAATATAAATAAGGTGTTTAGAATAAATTTGGTTTAAATTATTTATTTTTGGGGGGTTCTACTTCATTTAAATGGGGATTTTAGGGTAAGGGCAATCACTAATGGTGAAATGTTATAAGGTGTATTATGGAAAGTTTTTTTAGTTTTTCAAGGAATTTGTTTCTTATTTTATTTACACTTCTCAAGGTATGAATTGTTTTTTTTTTTCTTTCTGTATTATAATTGTTTAATTATGTTTCCTTGCTCTGTTTCAAAAGTTGTTTATTTGGATGTATTTACAATGTTTTTCTTCTTAAAACTACCCCTACTCTTTTCGATAAGTGCCATGGAATCTTTAACATCCACCTGAACTACCACAAATCCAGGCAGATGGGACCTCGGTTTTAACATCTCATCTGAAAGACGGTAGCTCAGAAGTGCAGCACCCCTCTCTTGCTGCACTACAGTGTCAGTACTGGGATATTAACCCAAATGCCAGATGTGGGAACTGAACCCACAGCCCTCTGATCTCCCGGCCTCAGAGGCGAGAGTGCTACCTACTGAGCCACTGATACTGCTACCTAACCCTCTGGCAATGGGTCACCCCTCCTTCTTTGTAGTAACCCTCCATAGCTGTGTGGTTAACTGCTACTGGGGGAATTTCTACCTCTGTTTCATTAGTCTCCATATCAGGAGACACAGGCTGGGGAACCAGCCTCCCAGTGGTTTCCACAATGGCTTCTGTGGGATCCAGGGAACTACAATTTTCCCTTTCCACTTGGCTACGGGTAGCTGCACACACCATCCCCTGTTTGAGATTGCTGCCAAGGATGACATCAACTGCTAACATTTTGGCTACAGTCACCTGTTTCACAGTTCCCCCTGTTTCACCCCAGTCTAGGAGAACACAAGCGAGTGGCAATGTTTTCTTCTCTCCAGTGAAGTCTTGTTCAGTTACAAATTTATTGGGTATAGGCTGACTGGGCTCTACCAGATCCCCTTTTACCAATGTCAGGGATGTCCCTGTGTCCCTTAACCCTTGGGTCTGCACACCATTCACAGTGACTGGGTGCATGTGTTCCCTCATGTTCACAGGCATGCTTCCAGGGATGCACAAACAACCCACTTCTTTTCTAGCCCCATTTTGCGTATTGCTCATCCTTTTGGGACATTGTCTGGCAATATGCCCAGTTTCTTTACAAACCCAACATTCAGTTCTTTTCTCAGAAAAATCTTTACTTTGAAACGTGAGGCTAATTGGTTTCAGTGGAGGTAGTGAGGGTTTTAGCTGCACTGAAGGCACACTTTTCCCTTTCTGCACTGCCACACCCACCCCATTCACTCTCAGAGCAGGTCTGCTCTTGGCATAGCGGTCTGAGAGTTCAGAAGCCTCTTGCACTGTTTTGGGATCTTGGTCCTCCAGCCAGGTTTTCAGCTGTGCTGGGCATGCCCCAAAAAAGTGCTCTAACAATATAGCATTTTCAATTGTATCTACAGAGTTGGCTTCAATTCCTTCCCACCAACATTTTAAACACTGCTGTTGTTTCATGGCTAGCTCCTCGTAGCTCATTTCAGGGCTTCTCCTGAGCTTAAGGAATTTAGCTCTGTATGCTTCTGCAGTTAAATCAAACTTTTTTAAAAGTGCAGGTTTAAGTTTGCTGTAATCATTACTGTCCTCATTGTCCATTTGACCCAATGCATCCTGAGCTTTAAGTAAGTAGTGGAGATAGCTGGAAGCTCCAGGACCCTCTGGGTCTGAGTATACAAACTTTTTGAAAGGAATTTAAAAAGGCATCCATATCCTCCCCCTCTTTAAATTCAGCTATCAATTTGTAATTTAATGTGTAACCCAGTCCTGTAGTTCCAGTTAAACTGAAGACACTTACCTGCTCTGGTGCTGGTGGTTGGAGTCGTAACTTCTCCAGTTCATGTCACCACTGGCGCTCATGCTCTTCATGGTCTGCCTCTCTCTGTTCACAGTCAGCTTCTCATTATTCTCGCTCCCTCTTCTCCTCTGCAGCTCATTGTTCTTATTCAGCCTCTCTCTGTTCTCACCCTTCTCCTCTGTGGTTCACTGTTCTAGCTTCCTCTTTTCCTCTACAGCTCGCTGCTCTCGCCTCTCTTCTCTCTGGAACTCCAGCTCCATTCTGCACAATTCAATCTGCAGCCTGATTGCTTCTGGTATCAGAATGCTGGTGACCTTCCTCTGCTGCTCTGGTCCTTGGCTTGCACTGGCCCTGCTGTCCTCCCCACTGGATCTGGACACTGCACTGGCTGCTAGTCCCTCAATGCCCAAGGTTTGGTCCTTTACAGCCATGGACTGTGACTCAACCCTCTGGGCATCAGTGGCTATCAGATGGTCCATGAGGTTCTTCTTGGTGGCTCTCCCCTCATGTAGGACTCCTCTCTTCTTGCACAACTGCTTCAGGTAGTCTGCAGTGTGCTCACTGTAGTTCAAAGTCATATTCTTCTGTAACTATGGCTACTCTAACTTGTACTTTGAAAAAAAATAAAACAGGTAGGAACCTGACTGTAAGCAAAATGATATAGTTCTGTTTCCTTTTTAAAAATAAATCTTATTTTGCAAGTGAGCTGCACAGTATTAAGCTGACACACTGAACTGTTAAAGCTTGTGTTACCAATTTTTTCACAGCACTGTTAACCACATCTGTCACAAACGCACTCCACAGGTCAGGCCCTCTGTTCCCACAGTGCCAACCTCAGAGCACAATAGTGTGAACAGGTAACAGACAGGGTAACCCTCCTGTCTGCATTTGGGTCCTAATCACCTTTAGTCTCATTCTCTGGGGGGGATTCAAACTGTGAACCCTATGCTAGTGTACCCAATATACAGGCTCAGATATGTACCCTCTTTGGGGATTGCGGTACAATCTTTCACCAGAGGCACCAAGCCATGCTTCCAAAATGAACCCTTTTAACTCTATAAGAGACCTTAGGTTTATTCTTACCTTTTTACTCAAGGTCAGTAACACCATCAAGCTGTTGAACAGTTTTGTCAGACTTAACCATCTATACGACACATGCAAAAAAAGAACTGGCAGACACCCAGGCAGTCTTTCAAATAAAAGATTCTTTACTAAAAGATGATAAAAAATATGAAAAATTTAAACACAGTACAATATATCAAAGAGCATCACAATAACGTAAAAGAAAAACAAGGAAAACTACAGAACAAACTCCTACCAACATACAGTTAGATCTTTTCTATCTAATGTATTACCTCTGTAAGTGCAGTTAAAGTTAGTTTCTCTTGGAGTCCCAAAATACTATGACATTCATTTCAGACACAAGTATCAGTTTAAACTGTGTCTCCACACCCCTTCTGTGAGTCATCTAGCTCCTCCTTTTAGAATTAAAAAAAATACAAGCATGATGTCCTATCAGGAGGTATATTAAATAAGGTGACATCAGCAAAAACTCATTTCCCAAATTATGACTCTTTCATCAACTGGTTCCTTTGAGGTTTATAACCCTGCAGTCCATCACTTAGGTGTGATATAGCCAACAGGAATCTGCTAAATGACATTCTTTCCTGGTGTAATAAAATGTATATTTGGTTTCCAACTTCAGAAGCATGAGTTCATAAAAAGGCCATAAAACGCAATTTCTCAAGGAAGTTAATTACATTACAGAGATCTCCTGGTCAGTTTACATAGCCTGTAGCTTCTCTGAAACCTGGAGGGGAAGGGCACCCATGGAAGCACGGTTGTCTTATGCGAGACAATCACATATTATATTTTTATATTACAAATATCATACAATAATCATAACCAGCTGGCCAAGCATCACACTAGCCATCAAAATGGTGGCAGAATAATTTAGTCAGACAGCACCTCTGGAGATTGGGACTAAGTCTCTTTGGTCATTCATTCAGGCACGGTGGATCAGCTAAGGACCAGAAGATACAGGTGATGATTGCAGATATGTTAAGAAATGTATTTATAAAAATCCACCATCCAGATCCAGAGATATCACTGTGAGAAGTAAAGCAGATCTTCACCACATGCTGGGCCCTCTGTCATTCCCCAGACCATTGGGTGAAATTGACTAAGAAAAAGTGATAATTACACAGTGTGGTGGGTATACCTCTCGACTGTCCCTAATTTTCAGGGATGTCCCTGATTTTGCCTCAAAATTTTACTCTGTCCCTTCTAAAATTTGTGTTTTCATGGCTAAACAGTGGAGATCGGAAGCAGAAAATAATGTCAAACATAAAAGTTACAGACTTGTTCTTCTTTAAGAAAATGCATTTTGCACTAAGCACCTTTTTCTACCAGGTTCCCGAATGTATTATCACCAGTTCTGAAGCTGTGTCCCTGATTTAGTCCTTTGCCCCTGCTTTATGAGGCTGGAGGTTGAGAGGTATGGCAGTGGGTGTGGATGTCTACCACGAGGATACCCCTACAATTCCTGACTATGGCACAGCTTAACCCAGCACCACTCGAGATGACATGGAAAGGATGAGAAGGGACTTGGTAAGGTTGGAGGAATGGTCAGAAGTATGGCAGCTAGGGTTCAATGCAAGGAAGTGCAAAATAATGCACCTGGGAAACAAGAACCCAGGGGAAGAATACACAATGGGGGGGAGGTAGTAACAACAACAAAAAAGGAAAGGGACCTGGGGTAATCATATCAGATGACCTTAAGGTTAGCAAGCAATGTGAGAAGGCAGTAGGGAGGGCTGGGGGTATACTGGGATGCATAGGGAGAGGCATCAGCAGCAGAAAACAGGAAGTTGTTATCCCTCTGTACAGACAGTTGGTGAGACCCCATCTGGAGTACTGCGTCCAGTTCTGGAGACCCCATCTCCGCAAGGATATAGACAGGATAGAGGCAGTCCAGAGGAGGGCAACTAAAATGGTGCAGGGTCTGCAAGAGAAGCCATATGAGGAGAGACTAAAGGAGCTTAATATGTATACCCTTGAGGAAAGAAGGGAGAGGGGGGACATGATAGAAACTTTTAAGTACCTCAGTGGAATCAACAAAGTCCAAGAGGGTAGCATCTTTCAGAAAAAGAGACGTGCAAGAACAAGGGGACACAATTTAAAGATGGGGGGGCTGTTCAGGGGCAATGTGAGGAAGTATTATTTCACAGAGAGGGTAGTGGATGCATGGAACAGCCTTCCTGAGGAGGTTGTGGGGTCTAAAACTGTGGGAGAATTCAAGAATGCATGGGACAGACATAAGGCAAGTCTTGTGGGGGGTAGGAAGAAATAGGCTGTTGGTTAACTAGGATCTGCGGCCTATACTGTAGGTAGGGAAATGGGCAGACTAGATGGGCCAAGCGGTCCTTATCTGCCATCGAAGTCTATGTTTCTATGTTTCTGAAATGCTAAGCTGTGTCCCAATAGATACCACTGAGCTCAAATCCACCACCACACACACACTAACATGGATTTACAAACTTTAATAGCGAGGGTGGCGGGCATGGAGCAAACAGTACGCCAACATGACAGCATGCTCATGGGTTGCTAAGGGACCAGCAGAGACAAATCAAATACCTGCTCTCCAAGGTGGACGATATGGAAAACAGAGTCCACTGCAAAAACATTAGAATTGTGGGTTTACCTGAGGGCATGGAAGGGCGGGACATGCACTAATTTCTGCAGAAATCATTACCCCTCATGCTAGGAGTTCCATTCAGATCCCTGATCAAAACAGAGAGACCACTGATCTCTGACTCCAAGATCTCAGCAAGGGGAGCGGCCATGTCCGATCCTATGCAGACTGCTAAAATACCCAGTTAAGGAAGTTATTTATAGGGTCAGTGGCTCAGCAGGTTGCACACTTGCCTTTGAGGTCAGAAGAACAGAAGGCTGCGGGTTCCATCCCCACACCAGGCAATTAGGTTAAATCCCAATACTGACACTGTAGAGCAGCGTGAAGAGGATGCTGCACTCCTGAGGTGCCATCTTTCAGATGAGACAGCAAGCTGAGGTCCTGTCTGCCTGTTCTGGTGGTTGTTCAGGTGGACATTAAAAGATCTTATGGCACTTCTCAAAAAGAGCAGGGATGTTTTTATTTCAAAATCAGTGAACATACAAATGAAAAATAACATTAGATTCATTTACATGGATTTATACATATAAGAATACATTGTCAAAGTCAGATATAATTAGAAATATAACAAAACAGAGCATTTCATCATGCTGAAAATAGGAAAGAAAGGAAAAAACCTGAATTTAAAATAATACCCTATTCTAAGCTACATATGGATCCATATGATAACCTTTAACTCCTTCATATTTACTATTCTTACAAGGTTGAAAAAGACTGTCTATTCTAATCCAGTCCAATTCATACCATTTCTGTTTGTATATAGTATTGGTTTTACATTTCTTCCTGCAGATATCTTGAATATTTGTCTGGAAAGCTTGCTAGATTTGTTCTTGTGATCATACTATTTGCTGCAATGCCAGTTTGCAATGTGCTTGCCAGATCCAGTATTTAAGATCTGTTATTAATATTGTAAGAGTGCCTTCATTATATGTTGATTTTGAATTGGAAACTATTTCTAAGTTTAATACTTCAGATGAGAGAATCTCTCTATGAAACTCTTTCCATTTTTGGGATACAAATTCCCCAAAAATCTTAATGAATGGACAATCAAAAAATAAGTGTTCCATGGTTTACAGATGTGCTATGCAAGTCTGTCTAGGGCACATCCATTCTGACATTTCTTTATGTTTCATATTCACCTTAACTGAAAGTTTCCCATGAACACATAACCCCATGGTGTCCCACATTTGAGGTTGTATCCTTTTTTCTGTTACGAGAGCCTTAGTGCTTAAAGTCTCTGAGAGAGGTCTTGTCAAAGATATTGGTTGTTGGAAATAGTATTCCTTTTGGATAGACATATAAAACTGTTTCCTGGTACTTGACCTTATAGTATCCCATGTGACCTTCCATGCCTTTAATTTACTGATATTATCACTAAAGTAGGTGGGATATGTAGTGAGTTTTGCCTGTTTGGGATGTACCTTGTTTCTGGCCAAGATTTGTAATAAATGACCTATCCAATCTGTTACCCATGAGTCCCAAATTACTAATTGTTCTATTATTATGGGCTTTATGTTTGCATACAAAAAAAAGATGCTATGGTAGAACACAATTGGATTTACTAATTTGAGGCCCCCCCTGTGCTATGTCCATGTAAATTGTATCCCTTTTTATAGGGTTCAAATGGCTCCCCCATATGCCTTGGAAGAAGCAGCTTAAAATCCTAGTTTCTAAAGCTTTTTTTTTGGGGGGGTACACATAGCTGAGATATAAGAACATTGGTAATAAGAAGGTATGTAGCATATATGTCCTTTTTTTCTTACTCATCTTCCGCTGGTTCCATTTTGCTACCCTATCCAAGGCTATATTCAGTATGTATTCACTACTATAGTGAGCTGCATTTAGATATGTGGTGGAATTTTTTATATCCTAAAGTATAATACATTTATGTTCTAAAGCTTATTGTACCAGAGCTTATAACTGTTATATGTGATTATAGCCATATAGATATGTTGCTTTTCATATGCTTTAAAACTATCTGCTTTGTAAAACAGCCATAATGAATGTGCAGTTCTGTGCTAACTAAAACAAAGGAGGTTGTTTGACAAAGATAAGAAAACCTTGAAAAATTAATGAAGTGAAATACAGCTGGTTGTAACCAAGATAAAGGAGACACATAGTAGTATAAAAACAACTCCTTATACGGAAAGTGCTGAATCTAAGGTTTTGCTAAAGATAAGGAGAAGCTGTTGTTAAGCATGAGATCACTGTTAGACTGTGAAACTAAAAAAGGTATATAAGCCTCTGTGAACAATAATCGAGGAGCCTTGCATGATTTTTGGAAGCAGACTCCCATATGCATATGTAATAAACCGTTCTTTTTACTATGCAGTGGTCCTGAGTATGATTTTAAACTAAAGTGTAAGAACATATATTTTTTCCACGACAATTTGGCGTAGTCGGCAGGATCAGCATGCTCGGACCTCAGTCATCTCGGTCGGGGACTGCTTCCCAGGTCTCCCACTTGAAGGAGAGGTTCTGATGCTGAGGGGAATGCTGAAGGAAAATCTCAAAGATACAGCCAGGGGGAGATTGAAATGGGACGGCCCCGATCGTGATGGATTTTTCCCTGGGCTCAGCCGGGCGCTGATCTGTAAGTATCCTTTGCCTTTTGGACGCTGCATGTTATAAAGAATGAGTCACTGTAACTGAGGTCAAAATTGCTTGTATAAGTTGTAACTGATATCAGGATAGCTTGAGTCTGAAATAGTGACAAAAGAAGCTAGAAGTCTGAGCCTGAAATAGTGGCAAAGGGACCAGAAGTCTGAGCCTGAAATAGTGGCAAAGGGACTAGGGCGCCATAAAGCAAACCGTAAACAAGTTAATAGGGATGTTTGAGCCTGCTTTGACAGTGTGTGAGCACAAGACAGACAAAAGGGGGCAACAGAAACTTTTATAGGTTGAGCACCCAGCAACAGAACCTTTATGGGTTGAGCACCCCAGCAACAGAACCTTTAAGTGGGTTGAGCACCTTTAGAAAGCTAGGAAAGGAAAGGTGGAGGAGGCAGGCAACAGTAACTCCCGGTGTTTTTTTTTTTATTTTTATTTTATCTTTTCTTTGATGAAACTGTGGAAGAATATGTGGAGAGATGTATTAAGAAAAGTCTCTCAAACAAGCAAGGCAACTGCCCTTTGCCCTTGTAATTTGTGCTTGCTACAAGTATATACTGTTAGAGTCAATGATGGCTTTCACAGTTCAGGGCTGTTTTAGTAGAAAAGCAGCGGCTGATTAAGAACGTTAGATAAGCAACATTTAGAAAAAGAAAATAAACTACTCGGGATGTACACACAGTAGGTGACTACAGACGGATGATTTGAAAATCCTCCCCCTCCCCATGTTGCCTATCTGTGTAGTTTCAAGTTTTTTGTATCAATTTCCAGTTCCCTTGCCTCCTATAGAGGCTGAAACATTTAATCACAAACCCAACTACTGGGGACCTCTACCAGATGGATCTCAATCTAGTACTGTTAGAGATTTTTTTGTTGTGTTTTTTCAACTGCAAACCAGAGCTCTGGAAAAAGACTTGGTTTGGCAGGTTACTAAAATGGCCAAAAGAAAACATTTGAAAGGGTTAAAACCTTTGAAAGAGTTAATAGCTGCAGCGTTTTGAAATTATCATGAAGGTCCTGCAGTCAGTTTTCTTACTCAGACTTGTGTATCGAAAAGAAGAAGAAAATACCTTGGCACCGGGTAAGTCTGAATTTTTTATTCAAAGTTGTTTTATGTCTGTCTGTTTTATTTCTGTAATACGTATACTAAACAAGGTACTAGCTTATATCTGTGTTCTGTAATTATGTTCTGTTGTCAAGGTTGCGAGATAGGATTGACTGCCTTCCGTGCACATGTTACAGTAAAAAAAAGAAAGAGGGAAGCTTCTTTGCCTCATATCTGACTGTTTTAATTGGTTTTATTTTTAATGAAACATTTGTGCTGCCTAGATAGGGTCAGTGAAGAAATTTTGTATGTAGTTGTTGGATGAAGCAGGTAGTGTTGAAGGTGAAGAGATATGACGTCATAGATTGCAATGGCAGAAAGATTTGTAGTTTGCAAACAACGTTCCAAGCCACTGCTAAGTGAAAATGTAATGTGTTAACAGCTATAAATGGCTTTATCATACTTCTAGTTAAAACCAGAAACTTTTTGGCAAATGGCAAGTGCCATATTTTGGCTATGCGCCAAAAGGTGTAACCATGTTATACAAGATGTGTTCACTTACAGATGGTACGCTTGGTTGTGTTTTAAAGGTGTTGAAAGGAGTTATTAGAATGTGTTTAAAAAGGGTTTTGTTCTGGAAAGATTTGGCATGGCAATATGTATAAATGTGTTGGTTTAAAATTGTCAGTATTACAAGACAGGCAGGAGGCAGCACATATCTAAAACACGTACAGTTTTCTAATGAAACTATGGGCATTACCTCAGCAAATTGGTGTGAAACAATGTCAGTCTTATTTTGTGTTAAGTAATTCTTTTTGTGTATGTGTATGTACTGTCTTGGCCAGCAGTTTTATTGTGTAAAAATATTTTAATATTGGTGGTGTTCCAAGGACACTACAGGAATGGCTGGGTTTAAATGACCCTTGCATGCACACTGTGACCTTTTGCACGTTATTTGACCTTCTTGTGTTTCAACATTTTATGTTACTACCAGTTCAAACTTGATGTGTATTCCATACCTAAAGCACAACTTTTCACACAAAATGTATGTTTTCATGAAAGCACACCAAGAGTGAACCATGTAATTTGACTTTTTGTTGCAAAACTAGTATTCTAAGTGAAGAGGAACAAACTTTTCTTCTCCTCTCACTGCTTCTGACTTGCAGCCAACACAGGCAATACTCCAGCTGGAAGGGGAAAATTATTCATCGTCTCCCCATATTTTTTATTATATATATGTACAGTACGCTTTGAAAAAAAGACTATTACAGCTGTTTTGAGAGTTTACCATCTACAGTTAAAACAATGGTTTTTGTTTTTATGTGTGACCATGGTGTAATCATTTTTTTGTCTTTTAAATGCATTCTAAGAGATACGTACGTCGTATTACCATCAATCTGGATTTTTATAAAACTCAGCTGACATTTTGTCATGCTTAGGATAAGGAACAGGATGCTTGGCTTCTTTTATCCTATGAAAATAATCTTGTTTTATTTTTAAACTGGTGTGTGTTTGTTTTGTTGTTTGTCTGTGTTTCTTCTCTTTCTTCTAGAGAAAAAGTTTCCCATCTTTATAGTAAGGTATGAAACTTACTAAACTAATTGTAATATTATCTTGTTATAATTTAAAGTGTAGTAGGTGGGGATCATGTCACCATCCACAGCTAACCTTTTTATTGCTACAGTGTTGACTGTCTCTTTCACTTCGAGCTGTCTCTTCCACCAGTAGGAGCTTGGGGGGAGGGGGTAAGCTACCCTTCCTCTATCCCTTCCAGTGTAATACCCACAAAGGTTGCAAGGTACATCACTGTTCCCCTAGAGGGGTAAATAAGAAAAATATGTATTTGCCAATAATTGTTTCTTATTTACAGGTTTTAAAAAAGACCCAAGGTATTTTAACAGCATAACCCAGCTGAAGCCCTTCTGTTTTTTCTAGTGCAAACAGTTAAATCTCACACCTATTATTGGTACAAGGGTTTCTGCCCTCAGCAAGTAATCAGTTACACTGGAGGGTGAAGTTGTGTATGTATGTCCACACATATTCATTCTTTTAATTGTCTTTTCAGCTTTCTTATCCTTTTAAAACAGATGCAAAACAACTTTTGTCATTGCCTTACAGCAATAAATGCATTTTTTTCAACCAGTAAATTCACAGTACTCTAACATTTCTGGATTCTAAGCTAAGTTTACAGTCTATATGTGTTGTTTAAAATGTATTTTATGCATTATGCTCAATACTAAAATTGTTCTATTACAAACATGCTTATGTTTCATGTTTATGTTATAATGTTTTGATATACATCTTGCAACACTGTATCATGTGTGTACTCAGAAAAGTGTTCCACATGTATAACGTTTTTAATGCTCATAACCAAACCTAAATACTGGGACCAGCATTGCTGACCTACCCCTACAATATGTTCCAAAGCAAAACCAAAAGTAAAATTAATGCTCCGCCTGTCTTATTGCTCACAGGTACCCCTGAAGAATAAGTGTACTCTATGCAGGTTTTGTCATTTTAAATTTTAACAATTATAATATGCACAATTTACATTGTACTCCAAACCTATGCTTCAAGCCTTATCTCACTCTTCGAGATCAGTACTTTAAAGTATGTCACTATACAGGGTAAAAAAAAAAAAAAAGAAGTAGACCTTTTCATGTGTCACAGGTGCAATAGGCACTGTTATTAAATTGGCATAGACCAACAACATATGTATTTGTCCCACTGATTGCATTGTGTAAAAGGCATATTGTTATGAACAATATGTTTAAAGCGTGTACTCAGGTCTCCGTCAGGCCTGCTTGCAACAGACAGGGAAATAATGTTCATCACTATCATAACTGTTTCTGTGATTTAAAAGCAGGAGGTAACCATAACATTGTCATGATTTACAGATGGTCAAATGGTATAACTGAACCTTGGCCTGCACCCCATTTTTGTCCCATTTTTATTTTTTCTCTTTCTAATTGCCAGAATTTAGGCTCTGTCACACCACTCTTAACAAAACAAAAAGTAAATGGTTTAAAAGATTGTTATTTATGTGTTTTTAACTCGGTGTCTAACACACTTTGCAAGTTTGCAGGTTTCCACGGTGTGGCACACATAAGATCTCCACGTTCAACAGCAGTAATACTTTCATCTAAGTTGCCAGACCTTCATCTTTTCCATATAAAAAAAGGAAAACAACTGCCACAGTTTTGATGTTATCAGCATCTTTGTGCCTGACTGGTTTCTTATAAGGACTATTGCATAAATCCAGTTATTACTAACTCTGCAAGTGTAATGTTTTCAGCAAAATTACACCTATTTGTAAAACTTTAAATCAACTGAAAAAGGTCCAGTCAGTTCAGATTCTGCAATCAAGCTTATTGTTTCTGCTTACTATAAAGTTAAGTCTGGGGAAGGGGCACTCCCCAACTCCAGCGAGAAGATTCTGCTTCAATTGACCTTCAAGCAATACATCCATTTTCTTCGCTGCTGCTTGTTCCAAACATGGCTGGTACTTTCTACAACCCTATTGCTCTGTTATGGACTGTGTTCTTAATGGTTTATTGTCAATTGTTACCTTTATGGACTGTTAATCTTTATGCTGGGGTGTAATCAACTACGACAAAACAAATGCCATGCCAGTGTGTGTGTGGCTATTCCATTATAAGGACTTAATGCACCCTGGCCAGTGTGCCTACCGTCCCAGCAGCTAGCCAGCAAAATGAACACTGACTTGTCTACTATGCTGGTGTTTTGTTTTAAATTACTGTCTGCATTGCCCCATATGCCTCGTAAGTTACCAACATTCTGCAAATGACATTTCATCTGTACTGTAACTACATCAACCTGTGAATACTTATATGAACTTATGAACTGTTAATTTCATGGACTGTTATGTTTTATAAGGACTTATCTGTCAAGAGACATTATCAACACATTCTTCAATCAAGCTCCAAGGGTGTGCCACACCTCAACACAAGGTAGCATCTACCTTATTCACTCTCAAAGTGCATTCCATGAACTCTTTTTCATCAACAAAATTGTTATGTTATATTGTGTTATATGTGGTGTCACATATTAGTATTTTTTCACATATTTCAATTGTGGTGTTGACATCCCTCAATTCTGTATTATGTTTTACAAACTCACGATTTGTGTTCCGTCTGTAACCACCCTGTCCAACTCCAAAACAGGATGCTTTTATAATGCCTTGACTATCTGTATGCTGGCAACCAGTTTTAAATCATATAAATAAAAAGGGGGGTGGTTAGTTGATACAGAGTATCAAAAGGGGGGAGTGTGGTGGAATTTTTATATCCTAAAGTATAATACATTTATGTTCTAAAGCTTATTGTACCAGAGCTTATAACTGTTATATGTGATTATAGCCATATAGATATGTTGCTTTTCATATGCTTTAAAACTATCTGCTTTGTAAAACAGCCATAATGAATGTGCAGTTCTGTGCTAACTAAAACAAAGGAGGTTGTTTGACAAAGATAAGAAACCTTGAAAATTAATGAAGTGAAATACAGCTGGTTGTAACCAAGATAAAGGGGAGACACATAGTAGTATAAAAAAACAACTCCTTATACGGAAAGTGCTGAATCTAAGGTTTTTGCTAAAGATAAGGAGAAGCTGTTGTTAAGCATGAGATCACTGTTAGACTGTGAAACTAAAAAAGGTATATAAGCCTCTGTGAACAATAATCGAGGAGCCTTGCATGATTTTTGGAAGCAGACTCCCATATGCATATGTAATAAACCGTTCTTTTTACTATGCAGTGGTCCTGAGTATGATTTTAAACTAAAGTGTAAGAACATATATTTTTTCCACGACAGATATCCCAAAAAAAAGACCTAGAATGTTTCCTCCCTCCTGAGTGATTGGTATATTAATAATGTGGGTATCAGTGGCCATGTTCCTACCTATGAGTATACATTTGCTTTTTTGCAAATTAATTCTGGATCTTGAGATGGTTGAAAATTCATTTAATAACCCCTCTACTGGTATAGCTAAGAGATGATCCATCAGTATGATACACAGATCATCTGTGTAAGCCAATGTTTTTATTTCACTGTCCTGGTTTGAGACTAATAATCCAGGTATGTCTAGGTCTATATTAATTCTCTTAATCGGGGGGTCCAAAGATATAATGTACAATAGAGGACTCAACAGACATCCCTTTCTAACCCCTATGTTCTGCCTCTCTCCTATCCTCCCACACCTTGGTGAACACCCGCACTGCCAACTGACAGGTGTGGTCCACCCTGAGGGTTAGAACCTCCTTAGCCCATGGGTCATTCCCACACAGGGCCCCAGCCTGGTACAATGAACTCCCTTCTGACGCCTCCTCCATCTCCAAATTAGGACCTTGCAAGTCAGCCCTCACAGACCACATTCTCGCTTCACGGTGCTGCCAATGTACCATCTAGTGCTGGGTCATCAATCTATCATCTTACGGGCCCACCCCACCACTGAGCTCCTACCGATAGGGCTACCAAACATCACCTATTAACAATGCTGGGGCCCTGTGTGGGAATGACCCATGGGCTAAGGAGGTTCTGACCCTCAGGATGGACCACACCTGTCAGTTGGCAGTGCGGGCGTTCACCAATGTGTGGGAGGATAGGAGAGAGGCAGAAACCCCCAAGGTGGTAAGCCCCAGGTGTATTTTCTTTGTGAGGAGACATGTTTGATAAAATAGCCTTTCATCCAGGGTGGAGAGATTTGCCAGGGCATATAGGGTATAAGTATGGGTACTCTTGTTTGCCCCAGAGAGGAGTCTGCATACTTTGTTTATGGCCAGGTGGATTTTGTTAAGGGCTGTGTGGTCAGCAGCCAAGTAGATAGTGAGCCCATAATCAACTAGGGAGAGGACTGAGGAGGTGATAGCCAGATTAAGGGCTTCCGCAAGTAGGCAATCCTTGTGCTGATACAATAGGCCTATATGGACATGTATGGCTGATGATAGAGTGTCAATGTGTGAATGGAAGGAGAGGCTAGAATCAAATGTAAGGCCCAAGTATTTATATGTATGGACCTGTTCTAGAGGAAGGAGAGAGTGGGAGAGGATTGTTAGCTGCGCATTCTTGGTCATATTCTGTCGGTGGGCAAAGAGCATGATCTTTGTCTTTTTTACATTGACCACAAGTCTTTGATCTATGATCCAGTTTTAAATCTGGTTAAATGCATGTTGGAGGGAGGACTGCAATACTGTGAGATCTGGGTGCGAGGCAAAAAGAACCGCATCATCTGCATAGAGTAGTTGATTGCCGGAGCAGGAACTGGGCAAGGTGTCTAGGTAGATGCTGAATAATAGAGGGCCGAGGCTGGCAGGGTGGTTGAGAGGGTGTTGTTTATTTTTACACATTATGATCTAGCTGTGAGGTAACTGGTAAACCAGGAGATGGGTCCTTGGGACAGACCTATGTGGCGGAGTGTGCTTAAGAGTAAGGGGGTGGGAGACTGTATCAAAGGCCTTGGACAGGTCGATGAAGACAGCTCCAGCTAGGAGTTTTCTATCCAGGGAAGAGTGAATAAAATTAGAGAACTCAGTGAGAACCATAGTTGTACTGTGCCCAGATCTGAAGCCATGCTGATCCCTGCAAAGTAGGTTTTGAGCAAGCAGGTACTCAGTGAGTTGGGTGGCTATAAGTTTTTCAAGGGCTTTCAAGAGTGGTGGGAGAATGGATATGGGATGGTAGTTATTGGGGGAGGTGCTGTCACCACTCTTTAGTACTGGGGTGACTGTGGCAGTCTTCCAGACTGCGGGAAACTGCCCCAGACTTAGGTAGTGGTTAATGAGGTCAGTCAGTGGGGAGAGGACTGTATCTAGTACTAGATGTAGGATTCTCATATCAAAAGAATCTTTGCAATAGCAAGAGCAACTGAGTGCTTTAATGAGATAAGGCCTTGCCTCATTCATAGAGATCACCCTGAGATGGAAGGGGGATGCTGGGTGTTAGGGGGCCGGGTTGCAGGAGTGGGGTTGAAGAAGTTATTTGGGAGTATTGCACTAAGGTCAGAGAATGATGAGTTGAGGCAGTTGGCGATGGCTAGCGGGTCGGTGGTAGGGACATTGTTGACAGATAGTGGGGGGGGGGAGCCGGGATTTGCAGTTGAGTTTCTTGCTATTGTCCCAGAACAACCAAGCATCCCCCAGGAGGAAGCAAGGGTCATTTTGTAGTAGCCCGATTTGGTCTGTTATATGGTCCAAGTGCATCTGTTATGAGCCACTTTATAGGCTTGCCTGTCCGTCTGTGTGCCGGATGTGACTGCTTTATGCCACAGATCATCTCTGTGCTTTAGCTATTGGAGCACTGCAGGCGTGATCCAGGGGGCATTACATTTCTTGGATTGCACTTTTGCTAGTGGGGCATAGATGTCACATGCTTTATTAAAAGAACAGGTGAAATAATCAAGGGTTTCATCTATAGTAGGGTCCCGGGAGATGAAAGACCAATCCCATTGAGATAAGTATTTTCTTAGTTTTGTGAGGCCTCCGGGTCGGAGACGATGCCGGGCAATATAGTTTGGTTTGGGTTTCTGCTGAAGACACAACCAGGAAAAGAGGATGGGTGAGTGATCACTTAGGAAGTACGGAAGGACCACCAGGTCAGAGATTCTGTGGGGACAGTTGGTGAGGAAAAGGTCGATCAGGGTGCTAGAGCCATTAGTGAGGTTCACCCTGGTAGGTTGGCTAACCAGCTGGGTCAGGTCTAGTGCAGTGAAGGTGTCCTTGGTGTGGGAAGCTGAACTGGCAAGCCAGTTCACATTATAGTCTCCAACTATGATGTGTTCCATTTTGGGGGGGATGCCAGAGATGTAATTTGCAAGGGATTGTATAGCAGGAGCTTGGTTACTTGGGGGGACATATGCAACAGTAAGAATTACAGGAGCTCTGGAGGGATCTGGAGTAAGTTTTCATGATAAGGCTTGGGCACCATGGTCTAATGGAGGTATTGGAAGGGCATGGCCTATCATGGAGTCACGGAAGTACACAGCACACCCCCACCACGTTTGCCCACTCTGTCGGCTCTGTGAAGGGTGAAGCCAGGGAGGGTGACCAAAGAGTCAGGTGTTTTTTGGAGAGCCAGGTTTCTGTGAGGACTAGCACATCTGACTGATGTTGCAGTATCCAGGAACGGAGACCTGCTGTCTTTTTGGTTAAGCTGCAAATGTTCATTACAGCTATTCTATAATAAGGTTGTATCATGCCAAAAAGTTGAACCCTACTACCTTGTTCTTGTGGCTTATATATATTAATGAGTCTAAAATCCTGTTTTTCTAAAGAAATATCTATGAGCATGGCTCTTCCTGGATAAATATCTATTATGCTAGTCAGTTTTATTGAGGGGTTATAAAACAAATTCCCACCCCGCTGCAGGTATCTTCCCCCACAGACCAGTGGGAGGGACCCAATATCCTGTCCATACTTGCTCTTTGTAGCTCCCTGGTAGTGAAGAGGCGAGTGTTCTGAAAGAATACTACATCAAATTGGTTTTGTAAGAAAAAAATCAAATTCTGATTTTCATTTTTTAGCCAATCTTAAACTATTAGTGTTTAAAGAGGCTTGATGTGCATCCTCCTTCATTGTAAGATAGTCAGCCAAGAGGATTCTTCTTCCTCAGACTATATCTGATACCCATGTTTCTTTTTCTTGTTTTTTTCTTCTTCCTGAGTCTGCAAGTCTTCATGTTCTGAGGCCCCCACCCTTTGCATGAAGAGTGTTCGGAAGTGCCGTCTGACTCTTCTTCCATCTCAGTCTCCCCCCACTGTAAGGCTGTGTATTTATTTTTTAAAGGGTTCCCTGTCTCTTTTGGTGGTTTCTCCTTGCTTGCTTTGTTTGTGAGTGTTTGGAATGATGTCTCTGCCTGTTGGAGGGGAGGGGGGTGGCATCTCTGCTATGTGTGGCTCAGTTTCCATGGTTATGGCTATGGGCTCTGGTTGTACCTCTGCAGTTTGTGCTGGTGGCTCAGGACTTGCTTGTTTGTCTGCCTCTCTTTGTGTCTGTTGTCTCTGTTCCTTAGGGGGAGGGGTTCCCCTGTCTCCTGATGCCTGTCTGGTAGATTTATTAATATAAAAGTCTTGTTCAGTGAAATCTGAATTACCTGTGTTGTGTGAGGTCCAGGGGCATGTCTGAAAAGAATGTCCTTCTTCTTTGCATAAATGGAAAACAGATGGGTAGATACAGTTCCATTAGTGTGTCCAGTGCTCCCACGTACAAACATCATACAGCACCACAGTTAATACTTACATGCCTGTGGGAACCACACTTGTAGCATTGCCAGGTCTGTCCCTGGTAAAAGAGAACCTCTTTGTCCCTTCCTAAGTGAAAACAGTTAGAAAGGTGTTTTATCTCCGAATCATCTTGGTGTAACTTTACTCGAACTCTCCACCCACCCCCATCCAAAATCCTTCATCATCTACTACGGGTTCAGGAATCACTTGCACATCACCTTTTTTCCCTAACCAGAAAATTATATCTGATATGTTCATCCCTTCATTCCTAAATAAAATAGAAACCAACATGAGAGTGGATTTTGTGAGCGGTATTACTATGAAGGTGGACCATAGAGGTATATTTTTGTGACCATTGTACAACAACCAAAATCTATCTAACAATGCAGATGATCTAAAGCTTACATCAAATGTAGCTTCACCAGGCACATGAATTAAGGCATACATCTCAGAGGGCGTAAAGCCCATGTCCATCTTGAGTAGTTGTTTACCCACATAAACTCTGTCTGGAGGTAATTCCAGACCCTACCGGGGCCAATATGTCATATGCTTAATAGCGTACGATATTAGCACTAACCCGAAATAGCACTGTAGGGAAGAGCGAGAGGTGCAATACTGTATTTGGTATTGCACCCTCTCACTGTCCCAGGCAGAGGATAAGACCTCTGCTGGGATGGAGTTCCTCCTAGCAGCTGCTGTGGCTCAATGGAGTAAGCCACTGGTAGCAGGGAACCCAAACACTGCATTTGGGACCGGGTAAGATTCCCAGTCTCAGATGCAAGAGAATTTTTTATTTTTCGCACTTTTGTACGATTTCAATGTTAACCCCCACCCCAGAGTTGAGAATCCTTATTGGGGGGGGTTCGAGGGTGCAGCCCCCCCATAACAGGGGGTGCGGATCCCTCCCCCCAAAAAAGGACTTATGCTGCATGCAAGAAATTGCACTGTATTGTCAGTGTGATATTTGCATGCAGCATAAAGTCTTGCGACATTATGACCCCATGCCATTCCAGACCCCCCCATAGCGCAGTTTGACTGCATGTCTTTTTTTTGCTTGTTCAAGCATTTTTTTAAGAAGACTAGCATATGTAGGTTGTGAATTAGAATTTTTTGTCGAGCCCTGAGGCCCATCATTTGACTTAGAATGATCAGTTGGACTAGTATTAGGTGGCGCCACCTCAGTTAAAGCTTCAGAAAATATTTCAGAAGTGCTACCCATTGGAGAGTAAGAAATACCTGCATCCTCAGTATGCCGTATCCCATGTTGCTGCACAGTATCTGAAGAGCTTTCTTTTAAGCCATTTATTGTTTTCCCTGTTTGGGGTTGTCCTTGAGTCCCTGATGTTGCCTGTGGCCAGTGAGTTCCTCTGTGGATGTACTGCCATTTATAACCGAGCCCTTTGGTAACCCTGCTGTAGCCGTTGATTTGGATACTGGCAAAAGGTTTATTTCTAGACTGTCATCTTTATCTCCTTGTGGTTAGTGCAGTCTGCAGTGTTGTCACCAGGTTGCTATGTGTCTGCAGGAGTAACCTGGGAGGTTGTTGGGTGATCCACAGTCACTGTCTCACATGATGTGGGTGATTCCACCCATTGGGAACTGTCTATTGCAGCAGTAGCCATCTCGCTGCTGACTGCATTGTGGGCACTGATCCTGGAAGCAGAATGTTCAAGTCAGGGATCCAGGACCCGTCCGCAGTCTGAATCTAACCAGAGCCTTGCAGAGCACTTCCAGGCACCCAGCAAGACTCAATATCAGTTTCCACTTCTGTGTTTGTTTTTCTGCCCTACTCTCTATGCGAGGGGCTCTCCGTGCTGAAAATAAAGATCTTGGGGGCTGAATTACCATCTAGTGAGTGTCCCTTGTATCTTTTTCATTTTTTTTTTGATCCTCCAAGTGTTCTTTACTCTTTTGGTAGTCTTCTTCTATTTAGGCTAGTTAGGGTAAGAGTTCTTTTTTTTTTCTCACTGGTCTCTGTAGCAAGCTGTTTGGCTTGAACGATCACCGAGTCCTCCTGTTGTACATCAATTTCCATAGGTTGAGCAATGTTACTCTGAACTTGGCTTAATTCCATAAGCTGTTGGGGGGACTAGTCTCCCGGAATGATATGCTGGCCACCCACAGTAGCAGGGTGCATGCCAGCCATTCCCTCTGTCTGCCGGACATCATTCGGCTCCTCCATCTCCTTGGCCAGTGGTTCCTCCTACTGGATAGTAGGGGAATGTATTTTTTATTGAAAAATCACACACATAAAACAAGTAAGATACACAATGTAAACAAAAAGGAAAATCACAAAATAATACATACAACAAATCATTAAGGAGCTCCTGCTGACAAAAAGAAAAAATGACCTTGTGACATTAAATACTTTAACATTGTTCATGTAAAAGGTACACCGGAATCTGTAACCCATGGGAGAGTCCTCCAGAACTGTATAACAAGAGCTCTCTGCCTACTCCTAGTTTCCTCAAGATAAATAGATCGTAACTCCCAGGTGATTTTTTCCAGCAAAGCAATATGGGGTACATCCTTCTGTTGTAATGTAAACCAACAACGGGCATTCCATATGTACCATTTTTTTTTCTATTCTTTTTTCTGCGCTGCTCTGGCTGTCGGGATGTCAGCCCTGGTCATGGCGCCCTGAGCCTCCACCTCCTGTGTTGCTGGTGACTCCCTCGGTCACCCCTGGCTTGCCCTCCAGATGATGGGGTCGTGGCACCGTTCCCCAACTGGCACCACGAAACTGGGACTAGTCAGGGAGCCCCAGCTCAGGAAGCTAATCGAGGCCAGGGCAGGGCTTCACAAAGACGGATGGGCAGCAGTAATTTTTTGTGTTTTTCTGGGAGGCGGAGACATGCAATGACGTCCAGCATCCGCCCCGCCTCCTGGATCAGCTTGATGCTGGTTGCGATGGAAGTCCCAGCCACCGCTAGGGGTCCTCCATGCACCGAGTGTGTGCCCCACCCTTCCCCTGGAGAAGGAGAGCTGTCCATGGAATGCTCCATCCCTCTCCTCCCGGCTGGCCCTCCGACGACCGGGATCCGTTCTCAAACCCGGGTCACCGGCGACGCAAGCAGAAATTTAACTGCTGCGCCATCGGGCTGAGCCCCATATGTACCATTTTAATACTGGAAATATCACATGTAGAGTAGAAGTGTCCCATGCTCCCCAAGATGTATCAAGATGTCCATATAGCAATACTTCTAAATCTTTTCTATGCAAATTAGGGATATTCCACTGTTGTGCCAATAGACCCCAAAAGGGTGAAATGTAAGAACAGGTAAAAAATAAATGATCCATTGTTTCTAGCTGTTGTGAACATAGAGGCCTAGAGCACATTCTTTCTGGCAGCTGTTTGTGCTTTTGGTTGGCATTAACTCTAGCCTATTGTGACAAAAGAGCCAGTGGATGTCCCACATCTTTCATGGTATTCTGGAACAATTAAAATCATCTAACAATAATGGGAGCGAAGAAATGGGACAATTGGGAAATGCAATCTGCTCTCTGAATTTACGGTGTATAACATGTTTGTACAAAAGCTTCCTGTCCATATTTGTTACCATGTGGGCAGTTATTTGCCAACTTTTCAATTTAGCAAAAGACTTTCCTTACATAAGGAGGGCTAACATTAGAGAGTTTAACTTGCGTAAGAGAATCAGATTTCCATTGGGGGAACCAAGGACAACAGGAAATATCATGCAAAGGTAACCATATTGGCCTGGCATGGGAAAATAGGGGTCTTAGGTTAGCCACAATATACATACAATAATAAAAAACCAAAGGGTTGACCATCCCCAAAACTCCCTGTTTCCTTGGGAGGTACAAAATATTCAGTTTTAAAGGATTTAATGTACTCCCCCATACTGCCTGAAAAAATATATTATACAATGTGACTTCCAGAGCCCTGGTGGGGGGGGGGAGCAAACTGATGTGCAAAACAATAGGCAACAGAAATGATTTTATCAGATGAATCCTCTTTTCTTTACTCATTTGCCACCTGTGCCAGCTGTGTACCAATCTTTGTGCTTGATTAATCTTAGGACCCCAATTAAGGATGTCTAAGTCCTCCGACCCAAAGAGAATTCCCAAAATATTTATAGGATCCTGAGTAAGAGTGATGCCAGATACTGCAAGCAATGGAGAGTCAGGAGTATCAAATTGCCTGCCCTTACGCTTGTTGAGATGAGATGAGATGAGAGGCTCCAGATAGTGCCCCAAACCTGTGGCAGATGCATAGCGCCTGCTTAACCGACACTGTATCATGCACTAGAAGTGAAACATCGTCAGCATATGCTAGAACAACTTGAGGTAACATGTATGTATCTACCTGAATATGTCTAATGGTCTGAGAAGAGTTAATAATAATAATAATAATATTTTTATTTATATAGCACAATTCTAAAGTCAAAGCACTGTACATACATAAACATCATAAAACAATTCAATAAAACTTTACAAATAATTAAAAAGAACTTCAAATAAAACATCCCAGTCCATAAAAATGTCAAATGCTATATGCCTGCTTAAACAGATGTGTTTTTAGGATTGTTTTAAAGCTCTCCACAGTCCTGCACTCTCTAATCTGACAAGGCAGAGAGTTCCACAGGGATGGGGCCGTGAACATAAAAGCCCAGACCCCAGATGTTTTCAACCACACCCTGGGAACCTCTAACAACCCCTCATCAGTTGAGCGGAGAGCATGGCTGGGGCTGTAGGGAGTCAGGAGCTCTTGCTGGTAAAACAGTCCCAGTCTGTGCAGGGCTTTACAGATCAGAAGATCAACCTTGAAGGTGATCCGCCAATGTATAGGCAGCTAGTGCAGATCATGCAGCATGGGGGTAATATGACTGGAGCATGAAGTCCCAGTCAACAGTCATGCCACAGTGTTTTGCACCAGCTGCAAGTGGTGGATATCAACCCCTGGAAGCCCCAGGTAAAGGGAGTTACAGTAGTCAAGGTGAGAGGTCACAAAGGCATGGATCAACATAGGCAAGTCACCGGATGTGACAAGGTGCTTAATTCTGGTGATGTTCCTAAGATGGTAAAAGGAGGAGTTGATGACTACCGGCACCTACGCACGCAGTGTCAGCCCATCATCGAGCCACCCCCAGATTACACACCTATTCAGAGGTAGGCAGTTGTACACCCTCAAGCCAAAGCCCAGAGGGTAAACCCACCACCAGCCTCTCTAACCGGTGCACCGGATACACAACCAACACCTCAGTCTTCCCGGAATTCAATTTCAAGCAGCTGGACTTCATCCAGTCATGGATCTCCGCCAGACAGCTGTTGAACATTGAGACCACACTATCCTGGTTGGGTGTGAAAGACAGATAGAGCTGTGTATCATCAGTATAGCAGTGAAACCTCAGCTCATATCATCTTATAATGTCTCAGTGGGGCAGCATATACACTGTGAACAACATAGGGGACAGCACTGAGCCCTGAGGGACCCCGTATGGCAGAGAGAATGGATCAGGGGAAAAAAAACAGATACCACCCTCTGAGACCTGCCAGCTAGGAAGGAGTTAAACCATCTGAGAACTGGACCAGCTAGGTCACAGATAACCCTCAGGCGTTCGAGCAGAACTCCATGGTCCACAATGTCAAATGCTGAGGAGAGATCCAGAAGCACCAAGAGGGAACGGCGTTTCTGATCCCTCGCCATCAGGAGATCTTTGAGCACCCAAACCAAAGTGTTTTTTGTAGTATGTCTCTTCCGGAAGCCTGACTGAAGAGGATCATAGACATCGTGGATGGTAAGATGGTTCTCTAGTTGCAGCACAATCACTTTCTCAATCACCTTTCCAGAAAAGGGAAGGTTAGAGATGGGTCTGTAGTTGGTACAGCTGTTTGGGTCCAAAGCAGCTTTTTTAAGAAGTGGTGTCACCACTGCCTCCTTCAGGGAGCTGGGGCATTCACCCAAATCTAAGGAGCACCAGACATTCTTTGCAAGGACCAGGCCAAGTACTCCATACACCCCAATAATAGGTGAGTAGGGCGCAGATCCAAACTACAGCATGTTGGCTACAAATTCTGAACAATTCATATGATATCTACTATCTCCGGCCAGTCAAAAGCTATCCAAGAAGACTGGGGGGAAGAGACCATACACTGACCACCACCAACCCCCACAGAGGGCGCTGGATGGATTTCGGCCCTGATGTCGGCCACCTTATCTGCAAAGAATCGAGTAAACTCATTACACTTAACCTGTGAAAATGCTCCTCAAACCTGTAGACAGATTGGGTTGCACAGCCTGTCCATGGTTTGAAAGAGCTGGTCCGGTCGATTTTGAGCAGCTGCAATCTCACCAGACAGGGACTCTGCCTTCTTACATGTGATTGCTGATTAATAGCTTTGATAATGATCTATCAATCTAAGGTGGTCGGCTTCAAGGGTTGATTTCCACCAGCAATGCGCTAACCTTCATATCACATGTCTCAACTCCCTCAAGGTCCCATCAAACCAAGGGAACCGAGGGCAAAGAGAGAGAGGGGGTGAACACGGACTGGGGCGATAAAATTCAGAGCCTCAGTAATAGCCTTATAATAGACCAGAACTAAACTCTCTGGATCCTCGCCTACCCTCGAAACTCACGATAGGTCTAATACTGCCAGAAGACCTTCTGGGGTTACACCCCTTAATGGGTGGTATCTGACCATCTCCACAGGGGCAGGCCTATGGGGGGGGGCTGGAGATTGGATCTTACTGTGTGATGATCAGACCACATGACTGGTTCCACCACTGGAGGACTCAATCTCCAGGTGGAAGACCAGTTCAAGCTTGTGACCTTGATTATGAGTGGCAGAGGCAACTACCTTTGTGAACTCCAATGAATACATAAGTTGGAGGAAGTCTTGGCCAAACCTGTGAGATTTCATCATCGACCCAGGCATTGAAGTTACCCAGGACCATCAGCCTGGACTACTTAAATGCCATATCGATGATAAAGTCTGCTACTTCCTGCAGGAACAATTTCTCACCTCTGGGTGGACGGTAGATGAGAATGATCCTGCAGCCCACAGCTGCTACTATGGTAAACTCAAATGATCTGGCCTCCTCAACTGGCACACCAGTAAGGCCTAATTTCGATCTAAAACAGATGGCCACATCCCCCACCCCTGCGATCTAGTCTCTAGTGGTGTATCAACGAGCACCCGGCCGGGACCGCCACCTCCAGGATGGGGCTTGTGTTGTCATCAAGCCAGGTCTCGGTGATGCACGCCAGGTCTGCTGTCCCAACAAGGTCAGCAATAATCGCTGTCTTGTTTCTAACAGACCTGGTGTTACATAACATCACTCGAGTCAGATGGGGTTTCGGAACTGACCAAGCTATCTGCCCAGAAGTACTGAAGCCCTTGGGTATGGTAACTAGATATGGAGAACCACAATCTAGAAACCATTTTGCCCCAGGGCTTCTCCTGGGCCATACAACCCCAAAACAGCCACCCCGCTCTCCCCCCAGGTCCAGGGCTCCCAACCCACCTCCGCTCCCTGCTGGCAATACCCAAAGCCCTGCAGCGATTATAAACTTCTGCAGGCAGGGCAGGAGAGTAAAAGGGCTGGAGGTCCCAGAGTTCAGAGGGGTAGAAGGGCCTGACAGGGAGAGCAGCAGGCCAAGACATCTTCAACCAACAATGCGCCCGTACTTCTCCCGGCCCCTAAAACAAATATAAAAAACAAACTGTAATGCAGATAGTCCTATAAAATACCCACCCTCTCCAAAATTACCACATAATAGCAATATTTAAAATCAATTAAACAAACACCACACCAAAACAAAAAGTATACAATAAGAAAAATACAAGATATAATGGACCAGAGTCCTCTCACCACTCCAGTTTTAAATATCCGAAATAGATCACCCCCACTACCTCTCATGCAGTGGGGAGAAATCTAACAGAAAAAGAAAACAAGTAAAAATTAAATAAAAACAACTAAACATAAAAACTTTCAGTCGCATGCAATCCAGTTTACAAGGGAGGGAGACTACTGCTACATAGTCCACAGCCTTTAGACATAATCCTGCCACTAAACAACTAGGGCAAGTTGGAATTATAAAGTCAAACCAAGTTCAGTATCAGGAAAACGAACCCAGATTGATCAAATTAGTTGCCACAAAACAAACCTTGGTGGCCAAAAATAAATCAGACCTCAGGCCAAGCTGCAGTTCCAAAAGCCTTCAGGTGCAAGTCAGAGCATCAACATTGCAGCAGCGGACTGGGGCAAGCAAGCTAGCTCCTAAGGGAGGAACCCCCCCTCCAAATGCACCAAAAACTCATGGGCTACACTACCCCACCGCCCACGACCTGCTGCTACAATCCCCCAGGGGACACACCACAGGGAATGGGCCACAAGGGATTTAGGTGAGGCCCAACCAGGGCCCCGGCCCCCTGAAGACACAGAGGGTGACTCCCGCTCGGTCACGGGAAGCACAGCCAGCCACCAGCCCAAGGCACATGGCGGAGACTCCCCCCCAACACAGCCCCCAGACATGCTGCTACTCCAATTCAAATCCAGCTACCAGTTCTCAGGCAAGATGTTTACTACTCACGGTACTTGATCAAAGTTCCACAGTTCCTCCAACAAATTCAGAACCAGAGTGAGCTGCAGCAATAGACAGAGATAGTCCAGTCAGACAGATAAAACAGGCCCTGCGAGGTGTCTGTAACAGTCTACTGAACCACCAAGTAGTAGCAATCCTGGGCATCCAACAGACAGACTAAAATCCAACCATCGGCTTCCGAACTGGCCGTCCCTTGGGATCATTGCTGGTCCACCACAGAAACAACGGACCAAATGGAATATTCGGTAAAAACTGCGGACAATCGCACAAGTGGCACTATATAAACAAACAAACTTAAACCAATATAAAACAAAATAAAATACAGAAATGGGCATAGAAAGAAAATACTCCACAGGCAAACAGCTTACAAACATGGAACTCCTGATAGCTGGCTCATTCTAGCTGCCATCTTTTTTAAGAGCCCAAAGTAGGGGATCTATACTAAAGACGTAAAGCAGGGGGCTAAGAGGGCATCCCTGTCGAACTCCCCACCATACTGGGATCATGGACCTAACCAGTCATTTATTTGTGGGGTGACAGTTGCTGTTCTATACGTAATAGATAAACCACTCTGAGGTGTGCGGTCACGCTCCGATATACGCATGCCTTGGTGTGCGTTGTTACGCACGAGGCCACAGGCCGAGTGCGTCAACCACCCAAAGTGTGCGTATATCAGAGCTTGACTTCACACCTCAGAGTGGTTTATCTATCTTATAAAATGCCAAAATTATTTTAGAGGGGGGTAGAAGTGCAGGTATACGGTCGCGCTCTGATATACGCACAGTCATGTGATGCTGTTCGGCCAATAATATTGCCATAATTTCCTTACCAATTTCATAAATAGTTTTAATCCACTGCAGAAAAGGGCATGGGACACCATAATGCCCGAGAACCTCCCATAAATACTAGTGCTCTACCACATCAAACGCTTGTCTTTGATCCAGAGACAGAAGAAAACTTTCCAATCCTGAGCCATTATCCTTTTCTATTAATTCCCTTAATAAAATTAAATGATTTATTATTTTCTGCTCCGGTATGGAACAGGATTGTATAGGGGGAAATAAGATATACAGCAATCCATAACAGTCTGATATGAAGTATTTTGGACAAAATGTTAAAATCAGTATTAAGGAGACTGATGGGTCTCCCATTTGAAATATAACTCTTATTCCCTTTCTTAAAGAGAAATATCAACAACCCTTTTGACATATCCAGTGGGATAGCATCATGATTTAACATGTAAGTGAAGGTTAAGGCCAACTCATGTGAAATGCAGGACCCAAGCAGTTTATAAAGTTCGGGGGTCAACCCATCTAAACCTGGAGCCTTATTATTATGTAAGTGTCTGATCGCCATTTCAACCTCCAGAGCAGAGATATCTTTAGTAAGTTCTTCCAAAACATCTGGAGAACATACTGGCAATAAAAGTTTAGGTAAAAAGTCTGACACAGAACCCACCAGAGGGGTCCGCTGACTGAAAAGCATACTAGTATGCTGAGAGACTATTTTCACCAGATTTTCTTTGTCTGAAAACAATGTTCCAGAGGAATCCATAAGAGATTCCATATTTTTATGTTTAATTCTTTTCTTACAATGTAAGAAGGGACAAATCACGTTCGCACTGCCCTGAGTGCCAAACATCTGCTGCTTCAGCAGACTTTCTTGCTGACGCAAGTGGAAAGCTTGCATGTCTTGTTTTAACAGTTTGATTTGTGATGAAAAATTATGTGTTGTGGTTCATGCCAAAGACTGTACCTTTTGCAATTGCTGTCTCGGCCTCAAGTATGTAAAATAAGCCTTGAACTGCAATTTTTGCTTTCCTTCATTAAAAAGTGTCTAAGTACAATTTTGACATCTTCCCACCAGAGGGCAGGATTGTCATACATTTCTATGACAGACTTTTTCAAAGACAGAAAATATTAGATGCTCTGTGAAACTTCTGAATTTTCAGAAGCAAGGAAGAATTAGATTTCCAGAGTCCAGGGCCCTGCAGTGCTACTGGAGGGGGACCATTCTGTAAGTCCAGGAGTTTATGGTCAGAGAATTTAACCTCCCTGACAGAAATCAAAGAAATATGTAGAGCCATTGAAATAGAGAAAACATCTATGCGAGTAGTTAGATGACCTTTTTGAAATGTAGGCGGTGGGGTATGATGGGCTGACATATAGGCATCCTGCAATTGTGAGCCGGTAACAATTGATTTTAAAGCAGACATGTCACAAAAGATGTTGTTAGTATGTATAAGTTTTCCCCTGTCCCGTACATCTAAACCACAATTAAAATCACCCCCAACTATAACTGTGTGGGAAGATAGCAAATATGGTTGTATTGATTTAAAGACAATAATTTTTCTGCCTTAGTTTGAGGAGCATAAACATTCACAAATCTATAATAATTATTGAAAATGTTTGTGTCCAAAATCAGAACCCTACTGGGTACCAAATCCACCAATTTGACTAAAGTAACCTAAATGCCTGATTTAAAAAGAATCCCCACACCAGAACATGTCTCAGTCCCAATCGACCAGTATGATGGGCCGATGGGCCACATTTTTGTGTTAAGCCTAATTTCTGAAATAGTATGAAGCTGTGTATCTTGCAAAACAGCACATCAAAATGGCAGGAGAGAATGTAAGAAAGAACTTGTTGCCTTTTCCTAGTACTTTTCATGCTATTCACATTAATGGATCTGATGGCTAGGGGTGGGAATATCATGAGGCAGGTGAGTTAGGTGACCAAAAATAAAGGGGACTAGGCAGTGTCAGGGTGGTTTCTTTTTAATCCTCTTGGATCTTCTTTGTTGTGCTCTAGGTGTTTGCATTGGCTCCTCGTGTTCAGATTGAGGATCAACCTGTGAAGACCAAAGAGAGAAGTCTTCAGACTCCACATCCAACAAATCTGAGGTAGCCTAGAAGGTCTCAAATCTATTCTGTAAGGGCAATTCCGAGGTTCTAGAAACCTTTGGAGCAGATTGTTCTGAAGACTGATTTCTTTTAGTCGTTTGCTTGCTAGGTTGGGGGGACATGCTAACTGGATCAGTGGACATTGATGCCACTTCCTCCGTAGAAAAAACAACTTCTTCCTCTACACTTGGAGTTTGGGGTGGGGGGTAGAATCTCAGTATCTGCCTGCATGATAGGCAGAATTATTACCTGGACTTGTGGGGTGTAGTACCTGGACGGAGCCAAAACCTGTGGAGGTGGCTGTGGAAATGATGCCCACTGCGCAATGGCAATCAGAAGTCTCTGCTCCTCATTATCAGACTGGTGTTCTTGATTGTGGGCTGCCCAAGAACAGCTCTGGTACATGTGCCCAAGGATGTCACATAAATTATATTTGGGCTCATTGAGACAGTGACCACTAGTATGTCCAAGTTCCTGACATACGGTACTATTTATTTGAATACTACTGAGGTGCAAGGTAGAATCACACTTGTAGCAGGCCTTGGGTTGGCCTGCATAAAAGAGTACTCCCCTATCACGGCCTAGTAAGAAACAATTTGGGAGGTGACTGAGACCTGAATCAGTGGAATGTATCATAGCCTTAACCTTCCAACCCCCAGTCCATATGTGCTTAGTATCAAAGATGGCTTCAGGTGAGCCCAGTACTGAGCATCGCTGTTTAAGTCAATATGTTAAATCAGTCACACTGACTCCCTCATTCTGAAACAACACCATAACTGTTTTATAAGCAGGTTTGGTGAGGGGGATAGCATCAAATAGGGCCCACAAACGGGTTAGTTTCAACACTTGAAATTTTGACCAGAAGTGCTGTAACCCAGCATTCAACTTAAAATTCACATTGAACGTAGTTTCACCTGAAACATGAATGACAGCATGCAGTTCATTAGCAAAAAACTTCATAGAGTCCTTCAACAAAGTTTTAGCAACAGAAACCCTATCTGGAAGTGTGTCCATTCCTTCTTTATAAAGAAGTCTGACTGCATTGTGTCTTTCGGCATGAAATATGGGGTGATGAAATAAGGAAGCAAAAGGTCTATTAGCAGTCCTGTTGATAAGTTTTAATGGTGCTTCAGGGGGGAACCTCTGGTGCAGCCTGTTGAGTAATAGCAACAGCAGGTAGAGCAGAAGCAGAATGTGTCTCAGTAAGTGGTAGCCGTAACACAGGATCGTTAGTTTGCATCAGATCAGCTGGCAAAGTCAATGGTGAGTCGGGAATATTGCCAGTAATAGTCCACACAGTTTGTTGCACATCTGTGGCAGTAGAAGGAAACAAAACATTTTGCACTGCAGGCTTGTGGTTTGGGGAAGTGGTGATCAGTTTTGGCCCAGATATCCACTGTCCCAATTCAGAACGAACTCATCCTGCACCTGCTAGTGCAGTATTCACTGTCCAAGTGCTCACTGCAGCTGTTTCTAGGGATGGGCATCTTAGGCCAGACACTAAATCTGTGTTTGCCATTCCCGGTGCTCCCCCTCACTATTCATAACAGTATGTACCTCCAAAACAGTGTCAGTAGAACATTGTACTGTACCAGGCAGGAGTAGAGGAATAGTCATGCCGTTGTCGCTCTTGTCAGCCTCTGCGAGTACCACCATCGGCGGTTCCTTGACCAGCTGTTGTCCCAAAATGGGATCCTGAGTCACAGCAGCAGTAGTCTCATCCACTAAGGCTCAATGCAGTGCCATCTGCCATGCAGCAAAATGAACCTCTTCTTCCTGCAGCAAACTTTGCAGTTGCAATATAGACAGGGAATCCATATGCGAACTAACATCCGTAGCTGAAATAGAAGTTGACATCTTGTCACTTATTATTAATAAGATCCGCAGATCACAGATGCAACCCGGTCATCTGTTTGGCATAAATTCACATTTCCTTCACATGTAGAGTCAGTCTCAGGCAAAGACAAGGCAGGGGATGAGACCAGCTCTCCTGCCTCCAGAACCTCCATCCATTCCTCTGTTTTTCCATGGGTCACCATTTTGTCCAGTAGCCAGGATGACAAAGGTTCCCCTACTGGCGAGTAGGGCATTTAGTTTTTATTGAGAAATCACACAGACATGAGAATGCAATACATAGAAACCAATGAAAAATAAGAGAAATTAATCACAATATTAGGAACAAAAAAAAAGAAAGAAAAAAAAGCAGTTGTCAGACACAAATGTTACATTCTCCGTACTTTCAAATAACAGCAAGATCAGCATAAAACTCATGTGATTGGTACATCTGAGTCTATAATCCAAGGAAGATTTCTCCAGGCCTGGAAAACCCAGTTATGAGATTTATTTTGAATCTCATGCCTATAAATCAATTTCATGTCCCACACAATTTTTTCAAACAATTCAATAGGTGATACCGTATTCTGTTGCAAAGTAAACCAACAACGAGAATTCCAAATGTACCATTTTATCACAGTAAAAAGTACTTGTAAAGTAGATGTGTCCCATTCATTCCAAGTTGTATCTCAATTCCCATATAAGACCTCTAATGTAAGATGATTGAAGTTGGGCATATGCCATTTATGTGCTGCAGAGGACCAAAAAGTTGAAATGTAAGAACAAGTAAAAAATTAGTGACACATTGACTCTAACTGCAAAGAGCAGTGAGGTCTGGAACACATCTGTTCTGATAACTGCTTGTACTTTTGATGTGCTTTTACATTTAGCCGGTTATGACAACACAACCAGTGAACATCCCAAATCTTGTCCGGAATTCTAGGATTACTTAAGTAGTCAAGCAGCACAGTTAGTATATGTACTGGACAGCTAGGAAATGAAATTAGCTCCTTAAAGTTGTCAGTGATAATCTGTTTATATAAATACTTTCTATGTTGACTAGAGATCAATCTAGAAGTCAAGTGCAACTTTTGAGTTTAAGAAACACATCCTGTAATTACTGGGGACTCATATTAGACTTCTTAATCAACCTAAGGGAGTCAGCTGACCACTGAAGGAACCATGGAATACAGGAGAGGTCATATAAAAATACTCATGGACGTCTGACATGGGTCAATAATGGCCTAAAATTTGTTAACATATACCTAACATGAAACATGACAACTGGGTTTACCATTCCCAAACCCCCTTGATGCTTGGGTAAATATAAGATATTACATTTTAGGGGGTTAAGTCGGCTCCCCCATATAGCTTGAAAGAAAATGCTGTACAATGTGACTTCTAGGACTTTAGGGGGGAAAGAGCAAACTTATATGTAAGAATATCGATAGAAGGAAGGCTTTTACCAAGTACACGCTCTTCAGTTTACTCATTTGCCATGAATTCCAACTTTTTACCAGTTTTTGTGCCTGTTCAAGTTTTGGCTGCCAATTGAGGATATCTAAGTTCCCTGAACCAAAAGAGATACTCAAAATAGTGATCGGGTCCCTTGTAAGAGTTATACCAGCTACATCAGGGAGGGGGGATATTGGGTTTCCCCAGTTGTCATCCTATACATTTCTGTAGATTCAAAGAGGTACCAGCTATAGATCCAAACACCTGACATGTATTCATCACTTGGGACACAGAATCTACATTGTGCACTAGTATAGTAATTTCATCTGCATACACCTGCACTACATGTGGAACAATTTAATTGTCTATGTGCATATGTGCTAAACTACTGGTAGAGTTAAGCTTCCTTAAGAGGGGGTCAATGCTGAATATATATATAATAGGGGGCTGAGGGGGCAGCCTTGCCTCACACCTCTTTTAATGGGAATCATTGGTCCCAACCAACCATTCATTTGTGGAGTTACCATGGCAGATTTATACAGGATAGTAAGCCAGTTAATAAAGGAAGCTGGTAAACCATAACATGCAAGAGTGTCCCACAAATACTGATGTTCTACAGCATCAAAAGTCTGCCTCTGGTCCAAGGAAAGAAGAAAACCATCTAACCCCACACAATTGTCCATTTCCATCACTTCCCTTAAGAGAAGCAAATGATCACTCAGTTTTCTCTCAGGAATAGAACAGGTTTGTGTAGGTGAGATATAATACATTGCAGCCTGTAATGATCTGGTATGAAGTATTTTTGCAAGAAGTTTAAAATCAGTGTCAAGGAGACTAATTGGTCTCCAATTTGAAAAGTCAGTTCTCTCTCCTTTCTTATACAAAAATATCAAAAGACCCCTTGCCATATCGAGTGGAATGGAGCCCTGATTTAATGTGTGTAAAAGCTAAGGCTAGTTCATTAGAAATTAAATGGCCTAGTAATTTATAAAGCTCCAGGGTCAAACCATCAGGCCCTGGAGCCATATTATTTTTCCATGTTTAGATGACCAATGTCATTTCAGTAGCTGATATAGCCTTTGTTAAATCTTGTAGTATAAAAGCCAGACAGGCAAGAATCCGATCTGCTGGTAGAAACTCAGAAATCCATCTCAGTGAAGCCCCTTTCTGAGAAAAGAGAGCCATTGTATGTTGTGTTACTATTCTTCAAATATCAGCTTTATCATGAAATATAAGTCTAGCAGAATCTCTAAGTGAATCAATTTGTTTATGTTTTATTCTATCTTCATTCTGCAGAAAGGGGCACATGACCACCGCCTTACCCTGAACACCAAATTTCTGTTGGTTGTGCAGACTGTCCTGTTGCCATAAATGAAAAGCTTGCATAACATGTTTTAAAGTTTGAATTTGTGTACTAAAATCATGTGTAGAACATCTAGCCAAAGATTGTAATTTTTGCAGCTGTTGTCTCCGTTTCAAAAAAAGGAGATAAGTTGCATCCCTATGGGACCTACTTTCTTGTTTTAATAACCTTCTCGGAGCAATTTTAACATCTGCCCACCAGAGGGCAGGATTGTCAAACATTTCAAACAATGACTTCTTACAGGTAACAAAATACTGAATAGTCTGAGTTATACTTGGTGATGATAAAGGAGAGGAATTAAATTTCCAAGTACCAAGACTCTGGGGAAACTGAGAAGGAGCACCCATGCGTAAGTGCAACAGTTTATGGTCTGAAAATTCAATCTCAGATACCTGAATAGATGATATGTTTAAAGGTTTGGAAATAAAAAAAAAATCAATCCTGGTAGCTAAATTCCCTTTTTGGAATGTTGGATGAGCTACTGTATGTGATGTACTGGCATGTAAGCATCTTTTAAATTTGATGTGGGAATGATAGATTTCAGAACAGTCATGTTGTAGTATATTTTACTAGTCGTAGCACCCTGTCCCCTATCCCTTTTGTCCAAGCCACAATTAAAATCCCCCCGAAAATCACCTCCTGAAAAGAAACCAGATATGATTGAACTGATTTAAATAGTGTAATCCTCTCTGCTTTCGTTTGTGGGGCATATATATTAAAAAACCTATAGTAGGAGTTGAAAATCTTTGTATCCAAGACTAAGGCCCAATCAGGTATCAGGTCCACCAATTTTATTACTTGAACCTGTATGTGAGATCTAAATAAAATCCCTAACCCTGAGCAGGTTTCTGTGCCAATGGACCAGTATGATGGCCTCACGTGCCATAATTCGGTGGTATAACCAATCTCTGAAATAGTGTGAAGCCTAGTATCCTGTAAGAATAGAACATGAAGAGGGCTAGCCAAAAAAAGGATAAAGCTATCTGTTTCTTTTTGCTACTTTTTATGCTGTTGATGTTAAGAGAACCAACAGCTAGAGGGGTAGGTGTCTTTTTGGAAAAGTAGCTGTGCTCCTGTCAGAAAAGGGAACATTAGGCATCAAGGAGGTTTTTTTCTTGTTCTCCTAGATCTCCCTTGCTGCTCTTTAGGCTTCAGTTGTGGTTCATCATGTTCCGAATGCGGGTCCACCTGTGAGGACCACAAAGCAGAACCTTCCGAGTCAGCATCTGAAAATTCTGAGACTGTCTAAAAAGCCTCATATCTATTATATAAAGGTAAGTCAGAAGTTTTGGACATCTTGGGGGCTGGCTGTTCAATAGCCTTAGTTCTTTTGGTCATCCTTTTTTTGTCTGGAGTACATATCTATAGATTCCCTGCTAGGCCACTCTGTGCCTTCCACAGAAGGAGCAGTACCTGGCTCTGTTTGTTCTGGCAAGAGGGTGAGCCTCTGTACTCCCTGGTGGGTCCAAGGGTCCTGTCACGGTGGGGGGGGGGTACTCTAGAGATCTCTATCTGTCTCAAAGGACGAGGAAAGGACTCTCTTTGCGCAATGACAATCATGAGCCGTTGTTCAACATCATCTGAGGATTCAGCTTGGTTGTGGGCTACCCATGTACTGTACAACTTTGATAAGTATGTCTCATTGAGTCACACAAATTGCATTTAGGTTCATTTAGATAATTCCCACTGGTATGGCCTAACTCCTGACATAACGTACACTTCACTTGGTCACAAATGCTACTAAGGTGGGCTGTGGATCCATACTTGTAGCAGGCCTTCGGTTGGCCTGCATAGAAAAGTACACCTCGATCCCTACCTAGGAAAAAACAGTTAGGAAGATGTTTAAGCCCTGTATCAGTAGAACATAGCATAACTTTTACTGTCCATCCTCCTGTCCATATACGCTCTGAATCAAAAATTGCTTCCGGAGACCCAAGAACTGAACAATGCCACTTTAACCAATAGATAAGATCAGTAACACTGACCCCCTCATTCCTAAATAAAACTGTAATGTTCTTATAAGCAGGCCTAGTAAGAGGGATAGCTTCAAACGGTGCCAATAAGGGGGTCTGTTTCAACACATCATACTGTACCCAAAACCTTTGCAACCCATATTTAACTTAAAACTCACATCATATGTGGTCTCACCAGAGACATGTATAAGCGCATAGACCTCACTGGCAAAAAATGTCATAGATTCTTTTAGCAAATGTTTCGCAATAAACACTCTATCTGGTATTGTGGCCATGCCACCTTTATTAACAGACTAACGGTGCTGTGCCGTTTTGCAGGATAAATTGGTTGGTGAAACAATGAAGCATATGGTCTTTGCGGAGTCCTGTGTAATAAATTAAAAGGTGCTTCTGGGGGCCCCTCCGTTGCAGCTGGTAGTGAAGATGGAATATTTACTGTTGAATGTCCTGTAGCAGAATTGGGCTGTTCAAAATTCAACACAGGATTCCCTGTCAACCTTAATTCATTTGACAAATGAAGGGGAAGGGAGTATTTCCTCCAGTTGAATGGTCTCCCCACAGCTGGTCAACAGCAGGAGGTTTGTGGGGGGACTCCTGAGATACAGTGTCACTCTAGCATGCCGGCGATGTTACGATGGGGGTCAGTTCCGATATCCATTTACCCTGTGCATCGTGAATTCATCCTGCCATTTCAAGAGCACAGGTTGTGCTAAAACAGTACTGTCAGAAGAGTGTCTTAGGCCAGACTCGCTGTCTGTAATTGGCATTCCCGGTGCTCCTTCTACTTCGAAAACCACCTGTGAAACAGCGCAGCAATCCTAATGAAGTGGAAGCCCTGGTTCCAGAGTCAGGAGAAGATGCGACCGGCTGTACTGAGTGTCCAGCAACTACTTCTGTCACTGCACAAGGTAAAACACTAGTTTTCTGTACCTCTCATGGGGAAATCACTGCCGGAGTATTAGACTGAGCTAATTTCAGTGCAGTTTGTAGCAACTGTCTGCAGTGTGCATAGTACTGTTCTTCATCCTGCAATAAAAGTTCTAGACTGTCAACAGTTAAAGAGTCATTACTTAAACCTTCCATAACATCAGGTGGCTCACCAGTGATGCATTAATTAAAGGATGGACAGATTCAGGTTGACTCCCAAGAATTTCCTTCATAGCAATGATTCCTTCAGTTTAATTCCTTCGGGCAATGCGGTCTGAGAACAAAGAGAGGCAGGGGTTGAGATCTGTTCCCCAGCCTCTGCTGCATCCATCAGTTCCTCCAGCTCCTCCACAGTGGCCATCTTGGTCCAGGACCAGGATGTCAGAGTAGGGGAATTTCCCCGGTGTCCTGGCCAAATTTCCGGATTCACTAAAATACCACCAACAGCTTAATCTGGTTCAATTTCAGTTGGTTACCATCTGTACCCCACCCCCACCCCCCACGGCTGTCCCTGAAAAGGGGACTCTAGTCTCAGTGGGCCTACCCAGTCAACAAAATTCAATAAATAAGTATTTTTCAGGCAGTCAGAGAGTGGGGGAAATTGCAGTGCGAAGGAAACCACATCATGATCTTTCAAGACTACTCTCCCAAATTATCCAAAAAAAAAAGAGCATATGGGCAGCCGAAACAACAAATGTATAACCTCAGCATTCCCACCTCCACAAGGTACATGGCTCTATTAAGAATCCAGTTTAGAGGAGACTTCATTACATTCAACAATCCTAGTGAAGCAGAGCATTTCCTTTGGGAACTTCAGGCTAACCAGAATCAAACAGCACCCAAATAACCCTTGTGGCAGCAGATCCACTCCAATGGAGAAAATGCATCATGACGCAGGAGGCCCAACTTCCACTGGTAATGCACAGCAGCCCTCTGGTGGACAATGGCAGCCTAGTGGTAGGAATAGAATGAAGAAAAGAACCAAACGCCTTACCCTGCAGAAGCCACACTCTCGCAGAGCCAGATTGAGAAGCTTTCAAAGACCATATTGGAGAGCTGGTCTGAGCAGCAACTCACCATTGGACACCTTGGTTAAAGTGCCAATAGATTTCTTTCCCTAAGAGAGTTGGTACCTGCTTCTCTCAACCTTGCCTTGCCGCTGGACAATGGTCAGAGCTCCAAGGGGAAAGCAGCAGAAGGACTGGTGGACTGGACATCGATTTACCAGGAGTGGGCAGAATATTTTGAAGACCAGAACAAAGTGGTTGCAACTCCATTAGAACAACAGTAAGAGACACCTTCATGAGTAGTCAATGAGAAGCCACAATCGCAGGAGGAGAACCAAAGGTAATCACCAGGGAGTTTCCTTTTGGCTCTTCATTTCTGGATCACAGGTAACATTAAGCATTTATTAGCTTGGGTAGAATCAGGTATGAAGGGGACCTCAAACACTAGTTTGACAGCCAGCCCCCAGCTCCTCCCCCCCACACCTCTACAACCACAGAATTTGTGATTGTGACAGTACTGTTGTTTGTTTCTCAGTTCATTTTCAAACAAGCAATTGTCAATGCCAAATGTTTGCTTGCTGGCATTGGCAGTGTAGTGTAGAAGTTGCAGAGCTGCATAATAGGAATGGCAGTGAAGTATTGAACTAAAGCCAACCCCACCACCACCCTGCAGAGAGTGACAGGCATTGGGGTGTGCCTTTGGGTCATCAGGCATAATGGCCACGCCATTTCACCACACCCCACCCTGCAGACACTGACAAGTGTCACGGTGTGCCTTGGGGTCTTTGGCTCTTATGTGCACCCCATTCCATCAGGAAATACGTGAGATGGGTGTGGTATAGGAGAAATGGGGTGAACTTTGGGGCTGAAGAGTCCAAGGCATACCTCGATGCCTCTCACTGGCTGCAGGGTGTGGAATGGTATGAGCATTACAGGCAAGAATCCCAAGTCACACCCCTGATGCCTGTCATTCTCTACAGGGTTGGGCGTTATGGTTGGAAACCCTAATACCACAGGCATTCATGGTATTTTCACTCCAAATTTTCAACATGGTTTTTTTGTGACCCCACCTCATGAACAGTGGCAATATCAGTTTGTTAGCCGAAAGCTGCTTATGCACAGTGACTACGACATTTAGCACCACAGGTGCAAAACATTCGAACAGGATGTGAAAAATGACAGCTGTACTGTTCATGAGGAGGTGTAAAAATGGCAATGTTGCAAATCTGCAGTAAAAATATTAAAAAAACTGGTGAAGTTACGAGCGTGCATAGAAACTGTGCAACGCACACCAGTAATGTAATTAGTTTGGGGATTTTTTACAGCAGTTTGTCAACACAGGCATTTTGGGACCTCCGATCATGAACAGTGTCACTGTGATTTTCTTTATGTGTCCCGAACAATGATTTCCCACAGCGACCACGCATCTCTGCGCTGAAAGTGTGAAAACACATTTAGGCCTTGTTGTGAAAAATGACAGCTGTACTGTTCATAAGGAAGTGTGGAAAAATGCCACTGGTGAAAATCTGGACTGAAAATATTATAAAGTCATGAACTTACGAGGGTGCGTGGAAAATGCGCAATGCTCACTCGTAACACAGTCATTTTATGGACTTTTGTCACCAAATTTTCAACATAGCCACTTTAAGACCTCTGCTCATGAACAGTGTAACTGTGATTTTCTTAATCTGTCCCAAACATTGCTTTCGTACACCGAGTGCACCATTGTGCGCTACATGTGCAGAAACACATTTTGGACGACATGTGAAAAATGGCAGCTGTACTGTTCATAAGGAAGTGTAATAAAATGGCAATGTTGAAAATCTGGAGGAAAAATATTGAAAATTTGCAAACTTACGAGTGTGCGTAGGAACTGCGCAACACACGTCGAAAACAGTCATTTTAGGAATTTTTCACCAAATTTTTAACATAGCCATTTAAGACTCTCTGCTCATGAACAGTATCACTGTGAATTTTCTTAATGTGTCCCATACATTGATTTCACGACATCGACTAGCCATTATGCGCTACATGAGCGGAAACACATTTTGGGCAAGATGTGACAAATGACAGCTGTACTGCTCATAAGGAAGTGTAATAAAATGGCAATGTTGAAAATCTGGATTGAAAATATTGAAAATTCGCAAACTTACGAGCATGCGTAGGAACTGCGCAATGCACGCTCGTGAAACAGTCATTTTTAGGAATTTTTTCACCAAATTTTGAACAGAGCAATTTTAAGACCTCTGCTCATGAACAGTATCACTGTGATTTTCTTAATGTGTCCCATACATTGATTTCACACACCGACTGTGCTATTATGCGCTACATGGGCGGAAACACATTTTGGGCAAGAAGCGAAAAATGACAGCTATACTGCTCAGAAGGAGGTGTGGTAAAATGGCAATGTTGAAAATCTGGAGTGAAAATACAAAAAATTCACGAACTTACGAGCGTGCGTAGGAACTTGCATAGCGCCGCGCTCGTAAAACAGTCATTTTTATGAATTTTCCACCAAATTTTCAACATAGGCTTTTGAGAGCCCACCTTATGAACAGTGACTTGGTATCATTTAGTTATTTGGTCCCGAAAAGGTGATTTTGCGCCAATGAGCTGTGAAATCACCTTCGGGCCGAATAACGCCATGACAGTGACAGCACTCATGAGAAGGAGTCCCAAAAACCCCATGTTGCAAATTTGGTGCAAAAATTCCAAAAAATGGCTGAGATATGCAGCAAAGTTGAAAAAACCATATCTATCCCATTATACAGCTTGCCGACATTTCCTCAGTTCGCGGTCGGCTTTGAAGAGTTCAGAAGTGTTCCCGGTCCACCGAAGATTGTCGCGCCGAGATCCGGAGGTAAGTATGGGGTGAGGGGGGGTGTGGGAGGCAGGGTGCACAGTGGGTGGGTGCGGGTTGTGGGAGGGGGGCAGGGAGAAGCACCGAGGGACAGTTTTTTATTTTCAGGTTTATTTTTTTACTGAGACAACGAGGGACGTTTGCCACGCTGGGGTGGGCTCCCAGCATGGCAGCTGAAAGGCTGTTTGGTGGGGCTGGAGCTGACGGGGGATTGGGCAACCCGTTGGCTATAACACATTTTGCCATGCTGGGGTGGGCCTCAGCGTGGCACCCTGTACCTGGGAGACAGTAGAGCTGACGGGGATTGGGCAACCCCATCAGGCTGCATGATGTAGCCACGCTTGGGGTGGCACTCAGCGCAAGGTGGAAGGCTTTTTGGGGAGCAGCACAGCCGATGGGGATTGGGCACTCCCTGGCCGGCTATACAGTGTGTGCATGGGGGGGTGGTACACAGTATGCCTGCGTGTGTGTGTAGGGGGAGCACGCATGAGCAGGCAATATCTTATTGCTGCTCACTGAAGTGTAGCTCCCCCTTTCAACTGTATGCCACTGCATTTTGGAACTGTCATAGACAGCTCCAGCAGGCATTGGAGAACTCCAGCCGTGCCTGCAAACACACTGACTGAATTGGAAGAGGGCTGCCACACCTCTGAAAACTCGGATGATGGCACTATGTTTCTTGCACATGCGTGCAAGCAAACATAAAAATTGTCAGGTGTATGGTAAAGAAATGTTTAAACCACAGGAAGTTGACCGAATGGGCAAGGGTGGTAAGGGTGACCATACCGAGCCCAAAAGAAAGGAGAAAAAAGTATATAGGAGTAAGACACACAAGGTAGCATTAGATACACAAGACAGGATAATACAGGCAGAACAGAGTTTAGCTAGAGATAAGATGCAGGAGAGATGGGAGCACAAGAAGCTACCACGTAAAGGCACTCATGGGCTACAGTCAGGGCTAATAATTACTCACATAGTACAGTTTTGGACACGAACACATTTGTGGCAAGGATAGCACCAATTGTGGCCACCACATGGAACATGACAGGCCTAAATTCCCCCATAAAAAAGGAAAATATATTGACCCAAATGAGGCAACTGGGGACCCAGGTGGCTTTCTTACATGAGACTAAAATCCCTAACAAGGGATCTGTTAAGTTAGTCAGGGACTGAGTGGGATGGGAAGTGCATTACTCAGTGACCATGACAACAAGGCTGGTATCCATCTTATGTCATAAAAAGCTGGATTGGAAACCAATCCCCCAGAAAAAGGACAGGGATGGGAAGTGGATTATGGCCAAAATGGCAACACAAACCGGATCTTTTTCAGTCTCCTACATACCTGGCTAAGAGACACAATGCTGTGAGGCTATTATACAGAAGGGGTTTGGAATCTTTTCCGGATTGGAAATTTGAAGCCAAAACTTTGTTAAAAGATTCAGTGGATTTTTTCTGCAGCTGAGATGTATCTTACTGGTTAATGTTTAGGCACCTAATGAGGATTGCCCCGCATTTTTGGATTTTCTATCCCAAACAATAATGGGCCTAGTATTCAACAATCCAGATGTAATCATGGGGGGAGGGACTGCAACTTGGCATTAAACCACCTACTAGATATATATATATATGTATTTTTTTTAACTTGCATTTTACCCCCTGGATCCGACCGGCTTCCCCCAACCCACCTCAACTGCGATCCACCAGTCAGGCTTTCGCATGTAGCCTTAGCCATGCCGTCCAGGCAGGGTTGGGGTGGAGGGACTCCCGAATCCTTCATGTCTTGATGAGCCCCCCATTGTGGTCTTGCAAGTCGAGTGGTGAATGGCACCACTTCTGCTGGAGGAGCTCCAGTCAGCTCCATTTTCCCCTTTTTCTCCCCAGAGTCATGGTTGCGCCATGACATCAAGGCACATACGCTGATGTCCTACCATGCCCCCCCCCCATGTGTGGCACTGGGCTGCTGCACCTCTGGCCTCCACCATAGGTCAGACCAGCACCGGCCTGTTGCCCCCCTCCCAGGAGAAGCAAGCTGTCCATTGGAAGCTTAAGCTTCCCCTCCTTGGCCAGCCCTCCAGCTCCCAGGCTCATTCCCGAACTTGGGTCACTGGCATCACTAGTGGTAGCGCTACCAGCGGGATGGCAACCACCTACTAGACAGAACCAGTTCCAAAGCAGAATCTCATACACATGTCCTGAAAATGTTAAAAGAAATGCTCAGCTTGCACCAGCTCTTAGATGTGTGGAGGTTAACCCACCCAGATGCAAGGGACTACATCTATTTTTCTACAGCAAACACAATAGCTAGTAGACTAGTCTAGACTACTGGCTTAAATTCCCAAATGTCACTTGTAATGCGAAGGATGTCTCTATTGCACCAGTATCTTTTTCTGACCATGGCCCTGTGACATTAAACTTCTCCATACCACCACACACAACAAGATCCCTGACTTGGAGAATGGACCCCTTACTCTTACAGGATGGGGAGTTCAAACAATGGCTAAGCACAGGGGTAGAGAATTATTTCCAAGATAACCCCCCAAAGTTGGCCTCCCCAGATATGATTTGGGAAGCCTTTAAGGCAAACCTTCAAGGCAAAATCATAGGGTATGCGGTGCATAGGAGAAGGCAGAGGGGGAAGGAGGCTAGGCAGTTGGAAGCCGTACTCCAGAGTAAAGAGCAGGAGTACAAGAAAAAACCCCAGTAGACTGACAGACAACAAGCTGGTATATGAGTTGACATCCCTGAGAATGCAGTTGAACTGGTCGACCATAAGGAAAGCTGAATTGCAACTTCGTAAAATCCAGCATAAGTACTGGGCTGAAGGGGAGAGGGCGGACAAACTGCTGGCCTTTAGGCTCAAGAAAAGGCAGGTCGAAAGACACATTCTTATGCTAGTGGACCCTTCCAGGCACCCCAGCACCTCCCCTGAAGTGATTAATAGTACAATGGCTGGGTTTTACAAAAAGTTGTACATCTCTCAGGGTAATTGGATGAGCACTGATTTACCAGTTTAATGGCAAATCTAGCTTTACCAACACTACCCCCCTCCAAAAGGCAGAACTGGATGCCCCCTTTTCAGACAAAGAACTAAAGCTGGCCATGCAATGCATGGCTCCACACAAAGCCTCCAGGAGTGATGGATTCCCAATCAACTTTTACCAGCTGGTGGTGGATAAAGTCTCTGGCCCTTGCTGGCCATGCTGCAAAAAGACTTTCAGATGAGGAAGCTCCCTGGCACACTCTCGGAGGCCATAATTTCTGTGTTGCCCAAGAAGGGAAAAGACTTTAGTTTGGCATCTAGCTACAGGGCCATCTCCTTAATAAATGTGGATGCCTAGACAGCAGCCAAAATGTTAGCAGGCAGATTGAAGAAGCTACTGCCCACAGTTATACACCCTTCCCAAGCTGGGTTTGTGCAGAGCAGAATTAGTTCAGACCACTCATGCGCTCTCACTACCCTATTCCAGGTTGCTTCAGAATTTCCATCTCCCACGGCAGCCATAATGCTGGATTTTGGGAATGCATTTGACTCCATGGAGTAGGACTATCTCCTAGCAGTGCTCCAGAAATTTAACAAGGGGGATACTTTCTGTGAACGGATTCGTACACTATGCCAATCCAATGGCCAGACTTCTAACTGACAGCTCTCTATCTGAACCTTTCCAGTTACACAGAGGCACACAACAAGTTTGCCCCCTGTTGCCCCTGCTATTTGTTTTGGCTATAGAGCTGCTGGCAGCGGCTATCAGGGAGCACCTGGGAGTAGGTGGCATAAAGGACAGTTCGAAAGAGTTCCACACGAAGATGCATGCAGATGAATGCCTGAGCCTTACTAGGAACCCTGAGACTAGTATCCTACATGTACTGTCTACCCTAAAAGCCTTCGCCCACATCACTGGCCTCAAAATAAACTATGGGAAGTCCTCCTGCTTAATAAACACACAAAGCAAGATTTACTGTAGTGAGCAGTACAGGGCTAGCATGGGCCCCCCTACTCTATTAAGTACCTGGGAATTTCACTGTTCACGGATCTGCATAACCTGATAGCTAAAAACTTCCAGCCCCTCATGACCAAACTAAGAGGAGAACTCAAGTGGTGGAAGTTGCTCAGCCTCAACCTAGCAGGTAAAATAAATGCCATCAAAATGATGATGGCACCCAGGATATACTATTTGCTTTTCCAAACACCACGTGAAATCATCAAGGTTTGGTTTCGGAAGATTGTTGCCTTGATGAGTAATTTCCAATGGGGCCCCTCCCCCCCGAACAGGCAAGCTGAACTTAGAGCCCATTGGTCAAAAGGGGGTTGGAACCTTCCCAACTTTAAGCACTACGCTTGGGCATTTCAGGGATCCTAAACCTGTCGGCTATTCCAGGGCGGGGATGACAAACCAATAGCCTGGATGGAGTTGGAGTGATGAATCCTGCATGAAGCACCCATCACAGCATATCTGGGTCACCAACTCCCTACATAGATCAAAAAATGGCTTGCTGTGAGATCAGCCCACTCTGCATGGCACAACAGTGGTAAAATGTCCATAAGATGCTGTCAGCTGGGAGGTATACCCCCTTGTGGAATAATACACACCTATGTGTTGAGAATCTCCCCTTCAAATGGAAAGAGTGGGAACATAAAGGGATATCAAGGATGGTGGATCTAGTACTTCCAGATGGGAAGACCCCTGACTCGTTCAACGGGTTGTAAGACAAATATGGTTTAGACAAGACAGACTTATGGAGATACCTCCAAGTGTACAACCTTTACTGTATATGGGTCAGGGGAAAGTACAAATGTGTTGCCTGTAAATCTCACTCCCAGGGAATCCCTTGCCTATGCCTATAAAGAGCTGGATCACTGGCAGTACATGTAAAGGGAGGGTGAGCAGAATCCAGAAGGTGCTCCTGGATGAGGCCTCGAACCCATCCTTCCCAGCCAAAAGGCAATGGAAATCACTCAGTTCAATTTACTGCAGGGAATATTCAAGTTTATTGCAGGAAAAACTCCATTGAGCAGGCTCATTTGCAAGGAGATCCTGATACAAAATAAACAATACTACAATACAATAATAGAAATAATAGAACTAAAAGCACATTTGGACATACATAGTTGTATAACATATTTACGCATCGAAGCCTAAGAAATTATATAAAATCAAACAAATGATAGAATGCTATATGGTGAAATGTAGCAGGAAATACAAGCAAAGGTGTAAAGGAACATTTGGTAACATAATTACAAATGCAACAATACCAGCTGTGGGACAGCAACAGGTAAAATGGAGTTGCCAGAAATAGGTGAACAGAGCAGTAGGAAAACAGAGGCGCCAGAATGTGCATGAAAAATGTGATTAATAACATCAGAGTTTGGCTGAGGGTGGGAGAGCAGAAGGGTAAGAGGAGAAGCATAGAAAAAGAACAACAAAAGGACACCAACTGGGGGTCTGCTGTGAAAGGAGGGCCAGGATATCTGCTGGAAGGGTAGAGGATTACATAGTGAGAGCAAGAGAGTAGGGCAGAAAGATAGTGCTAGCATGCTAGAAATGGGAGGGAATTCATCAAGTGTGTAGGGTGGTGAAGAGGGAAACCAAGATGATGAAAGGCTGGCCTGGAATGGGAAAAGAGGACTGGTGAAGGAAGGGGCTTGATGAAACAAGGGAAGGAGAGAGAGAGGGGAGGATATGAAGAGATGGTGGGGTGGGAGACTATAGCATGCTACAGATCCAAATATCAGATGCAGAGTGGCATCAGTGCCGGGGATTGGCACACAGGGTGTGCAGATATCAACGTGCTCTCCCTATCCATAACAAAATTCTGCATCTGTGATATCGCACCTCCAAGAAACTCAAGGCAACAGGTGTCCTGCAACATGATAACTGCTGGAGATGCAACTCTACGAGGGCAGATCATCTGCACATAATATGGGAGTGACCACTGATTAAGCCTTTTTCGGCCATCATACTGAATACCTGTTCAAAAATCTTCCAGGCTCCAGTTCTGCCCTCTGCATTCTAGGGCTAGAGCAACAGAAAGTAAGGTTGTGGGGGCCATCAGGTGGGGTGGTTCCTACAGGCAACAGTAGACGTTAAAAGGCTGATCCTAGGAAAGTGGTGCACTAGTGTCATCCCTACTTATATGGAGTGGATCTAAGCCTTAGAAACCCTTGCCAACCACTCCAAAATGCAGCACTTTGCATCCTTCACTTCAAACATTCCAAGGAGACTGGGGCCAGTACCTAATGTATGTACAAATCAAGGCCGCAGGCACTCCAGTGCCCACCACCAAGGACCTGCTAAAACCACCATGAAAGAAAGGGGGTTATTACCATTGGTCTAAAGTTGTTAAAAGGTGATGTGGTTGTTAATGTGGATTGGGAATCTGTAACACCACATCTGGTGCACTATTGTGCATGACCAAAAGGGAGCCAAATATTTATGTGCCTATCCCTTGTGTGCTTATGAATTTCTGGCTATAATTCTGTTATCCATGTAAAGGTCCTGCCGCCACTACAGAAGTGATGCTGCTGAAATATGTTACCTACCCTATTAACAAATGAAGAGCTGTTTGTAATGTGATGTCTGTCTGCAAAGTTATACTCAGTAAAAAGTTTAACTACAAAAAAAAAAAGCGGCAGAAAAAGTTCTGTATAAAAACAGCTCCTTTTCAGGAGCAATGTTTAAGAGTTCACTGTTCTTTAGAATTATAAAGTTAGCAGAGATGTATGTCCAAATACAGACATTGTAAAATTAAAAAAGACCACAGTGAACTCTTGCCAAACTGAGACATGTTACAAGCTGTGCTCTCAAGACCACGCTAACAGCATGTTAATAAACAGATATTGCATAGCTGGTGAATTACACAAAACAGGAGGGTGCTTCTGGAGGAGATATTTCCAAGGAGTTTTCCCCCAGAGACTGCTCTCACTTGCACAGGGGTCAAATTCACCTGAAAACAGGCTGATTAGGGTGTGGAGGCATGTACTCACCAGGCCAAACTCCCTCAATTAAAACACCGCCCATAACCACTCTCACCAGAGCTAAACGTAGTTCAAACGGACAATTCTTAAAAGAACTAGCAACTGTTAGCCCCAACAGAACAACAGTCAAAAGAGTTCCACGATCATGAACTGCACTTGACAGCTTCACTCCAGGGCTCGCCCACCTGTATGGGCTGAGGCTGCACCCCGGTAGGTCCTGCAGTCTGTTGTGGGTGCTACTGACTGGCTGTGGCTAGCCCAGCAGGATGTGCCCCTGGGTGTCGGCCAGGTTTGGTACGGCGAAGGCCATTCCATGGCTGGTGTCCTCGGGTACACACAGCAGTGGCTGTGCCAGGGACTGTGGTGAGCTGCACCCCGTGACCACTGGACCATGAGGGGACAGCAGCTGGGCCCCACTGATATGGGGCTGGCAGGGAGGGACAGCCTCCACTGGTCAGAGGCAGGCCCTGCTAATTCAAAGCTGTCAGTGTGGTTCTCATTGTTGTCCTCTTCCATGTCATCCTTGCTGCTGTCTTCTGGCTGGTGCAGACAAGTGGGCGGCAGGGGCTGCAGATGTCAAGATGGTCCTGGTGCATCCTCCATCATGTATAATTTGACATGGTGTGCTGTTGGGAGAGCAGAAAGGAGGGGAGTTATATAGTACTGTCCCATAGAGTGGCGTACAAGCCACGGCAGCATGCATGCCTGTTGTACAGTGCCACATCACAGAAGCAATGTGTGCAGTGCACCCACTATACCCCACAGGTACCTACACACCCCTGCACTGGTGAGCATACACTCCGTCACCATGGAGCACACAATCCAGCACCAGTGTGCACATGTCCTAGCACCATTGTGCTCATACCTCTACACCTGTGTACATGCATCCAGCACCACTGAGTACAGACCCAATCACCAGTGACCACCCACCCAGAACCAGTGGACACACAACCCAGCGCCAGGGTGCACACACTCAGCACCTCTAGACACACTTCCCAGCAGCAGTGAGCACAGACCCCTCCCCAGTGACATCCCAGAACCAGAGAACATATGGGCAACACCACATGGAGTACAATCATGGAACTGCATGCAGACAGCTACACACTGGGTTAGAAGGAAACAGTAGGGTGGTGTACAACCAAAGTGTTACCTAGTACTGGCATATGCATGGTCCCATACATATACACACCCAGACATACACATATGGCCTACAGTACGTTGAAATGGCAGTTACTCACATGGCTGGGCAGGTCCCACTTGGCTTTCATAGCTGCATTCCGACACCTCCATGGGCCATAGGGTGGATGCTATGGCCTTCTTTGCAGGGTCCAGGACACGCAAGCAATGTGAGAGGGCAGCAAGGAAGGCTGGGGGGATACTGGGATGCATAGGGAGAGGCATCACAAGTAGAAAACAAGAAGTTGTTATCCCTCTTTACAGACAGTTGGTGAGACCCTATATGGAATACTGCATGCTGTTCTGGAGACCTCATCTCTGCAAGGACATAGACAGGATGGAGGCAGTCCAGAGGAGGGCAACTAAAATGATGCAGGGTCTGCACCAGAAGCCATATGAAGACAGACTAAAGGAGCTTAATATGTTTACCCTTGAGGAAAGGAGGGAAAGGGGGGACATGATAGAAACATTTAAGTATCTCAAGGGAATCAGTAAAGTCCAAGAGGGTAGCATCTTTCAGAAAAAGAGATGTACAAGAACAAGGGGGCACAATTTGAAGATAGAAGTGGATGCATGAAACAGCCTTCCAGAGGAGGTTGTGAGGTCAAAAACTGTGGGAAATTCAAGAATGCATAGGACAGACATAAAGCAATTGTGGTGATGGGGCAGGAGGAAGTAAGCTGTTGTTTAACAAGGATCTGCAACGAATCCAATAGGTAGGGAAATGGGCAGACTGGGTGGGCCAAGCAGTCCTTGTCTGCTGTCAAAGTCTATGTTACTATGATTCTATGTGCAGTCGCTGATGTCCATGAGCCCCTGCCTGTGGTATGCAGCTCCTTGTGCTCCATTACCATGACCTCCTTCATCTGCCTCCTCATATCCCTGAAGTGCTTTCTCACTACTTCCATAGCCCTGTTGTGATCACCAATGGCATTAATCTCTTGAGTTTTCTTGGCCCAGGCCTGCCATACCTGGCATTTGTGCTCTTGCTCTGGGACACAATCTCCTTCTTGGACTTATAGAGACTATGCCAGAACATGTAACTCCTCCTCTGTGAAGCGGTGGGTCCAAATCTGGTTGGTGTCCTCTATGGTTCTTGCTGGAGAAGGGAGTGCAATACAGGTGACCATGGAATACACCCAGTAGCACATAGTTGAACAGGACAGTGGTGTAGCCCCCTACCTCCAGCCAGATAGGTGTCCCAGGAATGCTTGCCCTCCCATAGCCCTAGGCCTCCTGACACTGGGTTGCCAATGACTGCCCCCAGCCATTGTGAAGGTCACAGACAGGTGAAGGTGGGCAAGGGCATGAGCCCACAGGCCTCATGTCTGCCACCACATACACATGTCTATGAGGGGTTGACTCTGCCAACAGTGTGCACCAGGGACTATGGGAAGGGGTGCCTCCTCCCAAACATGGCATCACTTCCACCACTAGATGTGGACAACATCGTCCTCCCACCACCATATGACCAGGGTACCACTTCACACAGCATATGCACGCACACACACACACACACACACACACACACACACACACACACACACACACACACACACACACACACATGTATATACACACAGGGGTTACATTGGGCAGGAGTCACAGGGCCTCCATTCAAGCATGTCCCTGGCAAATGTCTGAAGGCCCACCATTGCTATCATCCTACCCCACTGAGTACTATTAGCAACTACCACCACCTACGGAGTCCATGTCTGCCACCTAGAAATCAGGATGTGATGGGTTTCCCACTTAAACATTAAATGTGTAGCAGGGCCCCCACTTGTACAGAGTGTCCTGTATAGTACAGGGCAAGGGGGACATGTACATGTAGAATGTGTTTATGGTGGTACATTATGTGTTTATTTATTGAATTCTTAGAGTAAGACCTTTGAGCTAGAAAGCTTGTTTACAAAGGTTCCACATTGGGCTTTATTTATATCTGGCTTTAAGGCAAAATTGAAAGAGTTCTTACTGTTTAAATTTTCATGTAGTTGTTCTTTGTAATTTATTGTGTTATGTACATGTGTGTTTTTTATGTAAATTTGTGTTTTTTTCTACTGTGCTCTAGGTCGAGCCTGAAATAGGGCATTTGGTCCAGTGTCCTTATCCAGTTAACAAATGAATACATAAAATGATAAAAATAAATAAATAAAAATGATACAGACATTTTACAAATACAAGCAGGGTACAATTACAACTAAAACAAAGTTAACAAAAATCAAGAGAACAAAATTATGGGTACAACAAATAAAGTATAACAACTGTACACAAGTTACACCTGTAACAAGAAAGCCTAGTAATGGGAGGTTTCAGTGGTGTTATGCTTAAAGCTACCTGGGGCAGGCTAGCACAGTTTCAGATAGAGGAAGGCCCTTGCATAGGGGGAAGCTGGGTTCAGAAAGTTGAGGAGGGGGAAGATGCTAGAGAGAGGAACAACCCAGGCGGTTACATGGGTAGGGGGTTGGAATAGGAAAGAATCCACCCATAGGGTTTCATTAGTGTAGGTTTGGGGTGGAGATGGTTTTTGAGTATATGGAGGTGAGGGGTGAGGCTGAGAGAAATAGAAGGGAAGACACCAGCAGGTTACTTAGATGTGGTTTTAGAGGTGGGGATGATTTGAGTGGGAAAGGATGTGAAATAGTGAGAAGGTTAAATTATATTTGATACGGGGAAATTTAGGGGAGGATGAGGAGAGGCAGGAGGTAAGTGCTCTGTTGGGCGTATACCTAATGGCATTAGGTTTTGTATCACAATTGCACATACTGAGAGTGGCCAGATGCGCTTGCAGTTTGGATTTAAAGGGGCCTAGTTTTGGTTCCATATCCAATACAGTGCTGAGAGAATTTAGCCAAACTTGAAAGATCGCTGCCCTTGCGAAGTATGGTGAAACGGAATATGGAAGACAGCTTTGCTGGATCCCCTGGTTTGTCTGGAGTTGGTGGAATAGCTGAGGAGTTTCTGCACTCCTGGTGATACAAGGCCAAGAGTGTTTTTTAGCTAGCAAACAAACCTGGTATTGCATCTTGTTCAAGTTTAGCCATCCAGTGCTAGAGTAAAGCTCACAGGTGTGAGTTAAGCGACATGCACCCAGAACGAGTTTGCAAGCTTTGTTTAGGGCAGTCTTAATTCTCTTAAGGACAGTGTCACTGCTTACTCCATAGACAACCAGGTCATAATTTATGACTGACAGCACTGAGCTGTTGACTGTAAATTTTATAGTACTCTCTGTAAGGCAGTGTCTGTGCCGATATAGTTGGCCTACTCTGGTGCAGGCTGCCCTGATGACGTGGTCTATGTGTAGGCTATATGAGAGAGAGTAGCCTAGGATGACCCTGAGGTACTTAAAGTTATTGACCATGTTAAGTATCTTGTGCTTGTTATATAGTTTGAGGGGATAGCACTTACAGCAGTTTTGATGAAAGGTGAACAACATCATTTTTGTTTTTTTGTAATTTAGCAGGAGCTTGGAATTAAGGAACCATTCTTCTAACGCACAAAAATCAGCCTGCATCATTTCTTCTAGTGCTTCTGGTGCTGAGTGACAAGTGTAAAGCACAACATCATCTGCATATAGATGGATCTTGTACTGGCATATTTTGGGGAGATCATTCAGAAACAGGCTGAATAGCAGGATGCCTAATATAGAGCCTTGGGGCACTCTTGTGGTGACATTTTAATGGTCAGATAAAAGTCATGGATCTTGACCTGCTGTGTTCAGTTGGAGAGGTAACTCTGGAACCAGCCCAGTGGATTGGTGGATATTCCAATGTTAGTCAACTGATTGAGAAGTAAATTATGCTTAACCGTGTCCAAGGCTTTGGTGAGGTCAATAAAGGTAGCCCCCACCAAAAGCACCTGATCAAGTGCTTCATGAATATAGCCAGTAAAATCAGCCAAGGTCATGGTAGTACTATGTACCTTCCTGAATCCCTGCTGCTGCGGACATTGAAGATTGTTCTTATCTAGGTATTCCACTATCTGGTAGTAAACTATCCTCTCTAGGGCTTTAGAGAGAGGAGGGAGAACTGAGACTGGCCAGTAGTTGGCAAGACTAGTTCTATCACCACTTTTAAAAATCAAAGTGACCAACGCAGTCTTTTAGAATTGGGGGAACTTGCCTGTAATTAATAAGAGACTTAGGATCTTGGTTAGGGGGAGAGTAGAACATACAGGGTGAGCGCTAAAATCTTGAGGTCAAGCGAGTCACCACTGGATCTTGTTTTCCCAAGGACTTTTTCCAGATATGTTTTAGCCTCAGCAGTAATGAGAATCCTAAGGTAGAAGGGTGGTGTTGTATTTGTTGATAGGGCGGTGTTGCTGCTTAAGTTGATACTATACATGGGTAGAAGAAAGTCCAGGGGAAACACTCCACTAAGGTCTGTGAAGGCCTTATTGAAGGCATTAGCGATGTTTTTATGATCTTGTGTATTTACTTCATCGATATTGAGTAGCGTGGGAGGGGTTTTGCTAGCTCTACCTGTTAGGGATCTAATGTTCTCCCAGAAACTATGGCTTTCACCCCAGGAGTTATTTAATTCAACTTTGAAGTGGGATCTTTTAGCCTGGCAGATAGCACTGGTACACTTATTCCAGGCTGTTTTGTAATTATGGAGGTCGATGTGAAACCCTGAGCACTCAGCTATGTGCCACAAATTATCCATAGTCTCATAAGATCAAGGAGCTATGGTGTAATCCATGTCTTACTGGACCCTTTGATTTTCCTCATTTTAAAGGGAACATATATGTTGCAGGACTTATTAAAAGTGTTAATAAAGCACTCTAGAGTAGTGTCTACATCAGAAGCAGCATAGACCCCTGACCAATGTTGCATACGAAGGTGGATATTTAGGGAGGCAAGCTGCCCTTTTTTTTTTTAGTACTCCCGAGGTTATAGTTCTGAGAGGGATTTTTGGTGCCTTGTTGATCCAGGTACATATGACTGGTGAGTTATTGCTGATAGTATCAGCTAGCACAGTAATACTAGATATGCTTTGCAGCTGGTTAGTTAGTATCAATTCTATAAGAGTACTAGTCAATCAATCTTTATTTAACCAGGTGGAACACCATCGAGCAAGCTCATTTGCAAGGTGTGCCTGGGTAGTACTAACATACTAAAATGCCAGCAGAATAGGCCTAACGGTCTTTCGTGTCTGCTCGTTTGGTCAGTCCCCAGCCTGGGTGCTGACCTTGCTGTTCCTCTTGCCTTCTCTGGCTTCTCATTTCCCAGTTCCGGATATTCTTGCTGCATTGGATTTTGCTTCCAGAACCCTTCCCCTGTACCTGTCCCACCCCCTCTTGAACCCCTCCACTGTCTCTGCCTCCACTAGCCCCCTAGGCAGTGCATTCCATGGCTCCACCACCCTCTCAGTGAAGTAGCACCTCCTCCTTTCTCCCTGAATCTTCCCCTCCAGCTTCCACCCATGCCCTCTAGTGGCCCCTTCCTCCTTCCTTCAAGCACCCCGACTGTTCCTCCCCATTTATCCTCTTCTACACCTAAAGACTCCCACATGTCCCCCGGTCCCTTCTTCCAATGTGTATATTTAGCTCTTCGAGCCTCCTCATAGGTCCTGTCCCCAATCCCCAAATCATTTTGGTTGCCCTCCTCTGACCCTCTCCAGGGAGGTTAATGTCCGCTTTAAGTGTGGCCTACAAAACTGCACGCAGTACTCAAAGATGCGGCCTCACCAAGCGTTATACAGAGGAGTATCACTTCCTCCTTCTGGAGGTGATCTCTAGCGATGCATCCCAGCATCCTGTTGGCCTTTGCTGCCCTCCTACAAGTCTCAGAGTTGTTCATCTTGACATCCACCACCACCTCCAGGTCCCTCTCAGCCATTGAGACTTGTAGTATTTCCCCCCCCAGGGTGTACACTTGGCCTGGGTTCCTGGCCCCAGGTGGAGTACCTTGCACATTTCCTGCATTGAACCTCAGCTTCCACTTTCTAGACCATCTTTCCAGAGCCTCCAGGTCCCCCTGTAGGGCCACCCTCCTCCTCCTCCCCATCCACCACGGCCCCAGTTTCGAGTCATCTGCAAAGAGACTCATCCTCACTCTGATTCCTGTCCTATGTCAGATACGCCGGCTGAAACAGAAGGGGCCCAAGGACCGCTGTGGGACCCCACTAATGACCCTCCTTGGGGATGAAACTATCCCACCAACTACGACCCTCTGGGTCCGGTTCCTGGAGCCAGTTGCCTATCCATCTGATCATCTGGTTCCCACCCCATTTCTCCCAGCTTATCCAACAGACCCACGTGAGGAAACAGAGTCAAATGCCTTGCTGAAGTCTAAAGAGACATGCACTGGTCTACCCAGGTCCAAGGCACTTGTCACCCAGTCATAGAACTCCACCAGGTTTGTCTGACACGATTTCCCCGGGATGAATCCATGCTGTCTATCGTCCAGGCACCCTGTCTTATCCAGGTCCCCCCCAGCCTCTCCTTGACAATGCCCTCCATCACCTTGCCCACCACCGATGTCAGGCTGACAGGCCTGTAGTTCCCTGCCACCTCCCTTGATCCCCCCTTGTGGATAGGCACTATATGCGCCACCTTCCAGTCTTGGGGCACCCACCCTGTCCTCAGAGAGATGGTGAAAAGCTCTGCCAGGGGTTTTGCCAGGACATCTGCAAGTTCCTTCAGCACTCTGGGATGTAATTTATCCGGCCCCGGTGCTTTCTCCGTCTTAAGGGAGCTGAGGGCTTCCTTCACTCTCTCTGCTGTGATTTCCACTTCCGGATTCCCTTCTCCCTGCTTAGCCCTTCCCCCACCTGCCAGTGATGCCTCACCCTCTCCCCAGACCTGCCGATCGGTAAGGGTCCCCCCCTCCTCAGTATCTCTGTCTCCTCCCATGTATGATGCAGCACCCCCATTTTCCCTGGTGAAAACTGAGGTGAAGTACTCATTTAGTACCTCAGCCTGCTCCCCGGTCTTGTGCCCATCTCCCCTGATTTAATCCTGCTAATCTGCCCTTCACCCTTCATTTTCCCCAATGTATCTAAAGGACCCCTTGTCTCTCTCCTAATTTCCCTGGCCAGGTTCTGCTCCTTCCTTGCCTTAGCTGCCCTCACTCACCTTGTAGTGGTCCTTCAGCCATCAGCCTGTACTCCCCTCGATCCCTTTCACTCCTTGAGCACTTGAATTGCTTATAGGCTGTTTCTTTCCTTGCACACCTCCTGGACCTCCCTGGTCCACCAACAGGAGTTTTGGGCCCTACAGCATTTCTCTTACTCTTGCACAGGTGCTGGTAGCATCCTGCACCCCTCTCCTGATGATTTCCACCTACTATCAGCGTCCATGTCTGACCCAATCCCATCAAATGCTCATGGGATCCTTCCCATTTCCTTAAATCCGCCCCTGAAGTCGGTTACTTCCGTCTTTGTGCAGCCTTCTACCCCTCCTAGGTCCAGGCAGAACCAGACCGTGGCATGGTCACTCCCCGCCAATGGGTCCCTTACCTCCAGGCCCCCAATCTGGTCACTGTCTGCCAGGACCACATCCAGTACCAATTACCAGTACAGGACCACATCCAGTACCAAAACAGTACCTAGTACACATAAGTGATTCAATAGAACAACAATAACACAAGTCAGCACAACAGGATAGCATAGACAACCTGAAACATGTTAGGGTAAAGGGTAATACAACAACTCTGAGTACAACAAAATAATTGTATACAATAAGTATACATGTAAAACAGTTCTTACTATGAGCAATGTGGCAATATAGGAGTCAGCCTGCTAGGAAGAATGACAGAAACATAAGGAGGCACAAAGAATAAGGGGAAGGGAGGGATGAGGGTAGGAGGAAGGATGAAGGCTACAAATATCACAGTACTGGCAGCAGTGCAATTGGCGACAGGGAAAACATTTACAGGGCTCGGAGAAGGATCTCGAGTAAAGTGATTTGAACTCCACAAGACTAATTGGGTTAACTAGCTTTAAAATTGTTTGAATTTTATTTCATAGCTGGGGCAGCATGTAAGTGAGGGAAGCTCTACCAAAATGGGAATTGACCTTCGGTACATGCAGTGAGATGTAAGAGTAACTTCTCAGGGCATAATTGCCTAAGGTGCAAAGGGGTAGACAGTCAGATATGTAGAGGGGGAGTTTCTTAATAATAGCTGTGTAGATCCAGAGTATAGCACTCCTTTGTCTCCTGAACATAAGTGATGTCCAACCCACCAGGGAATAAAGTGCACAATGATGTGTAGTGTAAGCTGCTCCAGAGATGAAGAATAGGGCTCTGTGGTACAAGATGTTGAGCTTTGCTAGTGCTGACCATGGAACTTGACCATAGAGGAAATAAGCATAGTCCAAGAGACTAGGAAGGTGGCTTGTACCAGCCTCTTCCTAGCCTCTTGGGTAAGCAGATGTTTAATTCTATAGAATAGGCCAAGCCTTTGCTTCAGTTTTTTTGAGAATTCCTCTACATGCTCGGTAAAGCAGAGTCTGTTGTCAATCCATACCCCTAGGTATTTGAATTTCACAACATAATACAGTGATTCACCAAGCAACGTGGTGATAGGTGGCACTGGGCCAGATTTCAAAGCCGTAACAAGCAGAGACACAAGCATGGCTTTTGGGTGGTTTTTTTTGCGTTTAGTAGCAGTTTTTGGTTAAGGAGGTTGCGTTGTAGAATATTGAAATCTGATTGCAGGTCCATACAAGCACTCTCAGGAGTAGGCCTGGTGATGGGACTAGTACCGGTGCGATAGTTTACCCATGTAGAGGACTGAACAAGTTGGACCATATCAATAGTTGAGATGGCATCCTTATATGGTGCCACGTCGGGGGATACCCAATTTATACTGAAGTCCCCTAGCATTAGAACTTCAGTGTTATTGCGAAGTTTGGATAAATAGTCAAGAGCTAGTTTGAAACAAGTCACCTGATTCTTTGGGAGAATGTACACAGATATTAGGATGAGGCACTTTCCCTGAGTGTTGAGTTGAAACTGGACTGCAAGCAGTTGGGAGCTACCCCCAGTTGGTGAGATAGGGAGTGCTCTACCTTGGAGGGTGTCCTTAACATAAATGACACAGCCTCCCCCTTGTTTCCCTAATCTGTCCACCCTGAAAGATGTGTAGCCCTCCAGCTGGATTGCCAGGTCAGAGGTTCTCAGAGTAAGCCAGGTTTCCACGACTGAGAGGACATCAGGCTTATGTTGTGTGGCCCAGACCTGCAGAGCATCAAATTTTGCCAAAAGGCTGCAGATGTTGATGGACCCAATTGTTATTACCCTGACCCTCTTTACTGATATTGGTATATTAGCTCCAGTGCCTGGTCCATTAGGTACACAGGACAACTGTCTACGCTGTGCTTTATATTAAGTGAAGGAAGGTTTTGGAACACTGCAGAACACGCCCTGGAGGCACAGTAACAGTACTCCCTGATTGCTGTAGTATGTGCCCTGGGGCTTCATGTCTCAATTCCTGTGTTTTCCTGTAGCATACATTATGGCCTATGGGAGCAAAATGTCTCTTTTCTTTCCCATATAACAATTGCACGACTATAGGGCATGGTCCTGTAAATGGCTACATTTCCCTGTAAAGTGCATGAATCCCTGTAGAACTGGAAGCCTTTCCCTGAACATGACACATGGCTCTGGGAGCCATGCTTAAGCCAATGCATACACATAGTCCACTGCACACCCATCCTTTTGTAGGCCATTCCACAGGACACTCACCTCTGTACCAGTTGCACCCCTCAGTAGAAATGTGAATTATATTTTGTGAGCAATGCAAAGACTGGAGCATGCTAGTTTTGGAATTCACTCACCTCTGTTCACCTGCAGTTCAGCTGTGGTGTCTAGGTGGTGCATTGTGCTCCTTTCTATGCTCCCGGCAAAATCAGACATGTTAATGCATGCATACCAGGGAGTGATGACATGCAGATGTGGTTGTTTGCTCACTTTCTGCAAAATTACCTCATTTGGATATGCTAATGAGATATTACATTTTGCTCAGTCTCAGTTTGCGCTGTGTAATGGTACGCAGTGCTAGCATGTACTATAAATGTGTTCGGGGGGGGGCACAGCAAAGGCCAATAATTAACTAGATTGCAAGGTGTGTATGTGCTTTCCAAGCCCAGGTTAGCTGGACCATACTATCAGTATACATAACTGTTGAAGATATTATATTGTGTGTTTCCTTTAACTGAGCTGAGACAGTTTATGGTTTATAGTTTATAATACATTCTGTAATAACTGGCTTCCCCTTTTTCCCATAGGGAAATGGTAGTGTAATTTGCCATTATAAAACAGTATTTATAACGGAAAACATGCACACGGTTTCCCTTGCTCTGGGCATGCGCACCTCATAGTTTCTCTCCTCCAGACCACTCACATTCTGCCCAATAAGTTAACTGCCTCTGCAGCTCAGCGGTAAGTTATTGTTTTTAAATCAGGTAGTTTCCAACACAAGGAGGCAAAAAAAAAATTTCAAAACATTTTAAAACATGAGAAATGTGTGTGCGGGCAGATCAGCCGAAAACGAAACCTGAGTGCAGTCGAATCGGAACTTGTGATATTTTATATAATTGTTGTGGCGGAGAAGGGAAAGCCAGCAATTATATAAAATAAAATGTGGAGTAGGGTGTGTAAACCTGAAGTTCACACCCCCCCTCTCAGTATTAGATGTTTTAATAAACCCCTTGAGCTTCGCTCTCGGGGTTTGTGTGTAACCCCTAGGTGGCGCTATCCCAAGGGCTACTATCCCTGCCTGCTTGACTAGTAGCATGTTAAGGGGCCTGGGTAATGAAACAGGTGTCTCCACCCAGAGGTCAGGGTTGTTAGTGGTCAAGCTAACCTGGGCACAGCCCTCCGGGACACTGTAACCCCCCTCTTTCCCCTTCTAGTGGCCTGAACAATATACAATAATTACTTTCACAATGACCCTTATTCACCAGGCAATTACCCACACTGTTTGCACTTACCACCAGGGCTGGTTCCTCTAGCTTGACCCTGGGGACCCCCTGTAAAACAAGGTTAAGCACAGCAAATAGCAACAGTACAATACTTTTGGCACAAACTGGAACCAAAGTCAGGTTAAATGCAAACAAAGTTAAATCTGATTTATTCAGGGGACTTGAACAAGGGATGGGCATAATCAGGTTGATTTGCTTAAAAGCTATATTAATCAGACAGTTATGCATGCAGTTCAGAGTTCCTACACAGTCACACACTCTGGGTACCCAGGTAGGAAAACGGTGGGCTAGCCAGGAACATTGCAGCTGGTTGGGGCCCTGTGATGGAAGAAAGCAACATGCACAACACACACTATTTGTAATCCGAAGCTGGAGGGCTCAGTTTGTGAAAGAAAAGGCAACAAGACAATCAGATGACAACACTTTTAGATTTAGCTGTTGTTTCAGGAAGCTACCCTGATATTTACTCACGATACCCAATACTGAACACAGGCAGGATGAAATTGAGACTGCAAGCTGTTGAGCTGGAGTGCCCGGAGAAGCAGGGCCCACATGAATCACCGAGGCATTGTTCCTGTTCAAGGCATTGAGCAGGGGGGCTGATCCCCAGGCCGGTCTCTCGTTGATGACTTTCTCTGCGTAGCAGGTTTTCTGGCTGGGCCAGTGTAGCAGGGTACAGGCAAATGAAAATGAATACCGATTCAGTCTGTGGAGCTGGATACAGCCTCCAGCAAGCAAAACACAGTTCAGACACACAGTGGGGAACCAAATCACAACCCACTATAAGCGCACAGCACATTCACACGTAAGAAAATTCCACTGTACCAGGCAAATGGCTCTCCGGTCGCAATTACAGAGTCTCTGCACAATCCGGGAGTTCAGAGGTAGCCGGAAGTCCTGACAGGCCGATCGCATTCAGCAAATCTTTGGTCTTCTTCAGGTTAAAGCCTGGTCACAATTCAGTGGCTTAATTCACTCTCCAAATTCGGATTCAGTCCGAAAAAAAAAGCACAAGTTCCCTCTCAGGAACAACAGACAGGCATGCAGGCCAAACTCAGGCCTTTCCACAGTTCTCCCTCGCGAATCCACTATGGATTGCTGCTCGTACTATCTCGAACTGTTACTTCTTCACTTCCCAACTCAGATCTAACTGAAACTGCAAGCAGTGTGGGACTTTCCCCAAGATCCAAAAGGTTCGGTTGTTTGATCTGTCTGCCAGTCACAACAAGGACTCCACCTCCAGGTTATTTTAGGCGCCAAAAGCATAAAACTACAATTCCTACAAGTTTTGGCCCCACCAAGCCCCTGTAGGTAGGCTCCATTTTAGAGTCCCAAATGTACTGATTGGCCCATTCTGCAGTCCAGGACCAAGATGATGGAAACAAACAGAATTGCTCATGCTACAAAGAAGGCAGGTTAGAACAAACTGCAATATTATTACTACTCTAACAAATGATCCTCAAACAAGTACATCTTCTAACAGAGCTCCCTCTGAGACTAATTATGACTGCAATCCAGGCAGTTCTTAAAGAGACAGTACACAGAGGCTATACAGGCACTCTCTGGCAATACATTTAAACTGCTAAAATGCAGGACACCAACCTGGCAGTGAGCCTTTAAGCAAGCTCAAGGAAGACTTTTTGGGAACCCCCATTTGTAGGGGGGTTACATATGTAGCATCTAAAACCTTGGGGGTGTAAACTTCTTGTTACACACACCACCCCATAGTTTATTCTATATGTAATAAAGCGTGAAAAAGGTTACACAAGAAGCATTTTGTGTGGTCTCAGTGTGGTTCTTGTGCCCTCTGAAGCCAAAACCACAAACCCAAAACTAGGAATGTAACAGTTGTGTGTCTTAGGATCATGGTACAAGTCATGATGCTGTGCAGTCATGTACAGCACAACAGTGTGCAAGTGTGTTGCACATCCCCTCATAGCATGGCACATGCACAACGCATGCATGCATGTGCACTGCGCATTTCCACACAGCATGGTGCATGCACAACACATGCATGTGTAACCCCCAGGTGGCGCTATCCCAAGGGCTACTACCCCTGCCTGACTGACTACTGACAGGTTGAGGGGCCTAGGTCCAATGGCGACTGCCTCCACCCAGAGGTCAGGGTTTGCAGTAGTTAAACTAACTTGGTCACAGCCCTCTGGGACACTGTAACCCCCCTTTCTTCCCACTAGTGGCCCACACAATGCATCAGGAATATCTTCACAATGTACACTTACCCCCAGGACTGGCTCTGTCGACTGGACGCTGGGGGACCCCTGTAAAACAAGATGATACAATGCAAAAGCCACAGTACAATACCTCAGACAGTGTAACTTTGACGAAACAAATAGATCTGATTTATTTAAGGAGCTGTAACAAGGAAGGGGAAAATCAGGTTAATTAGGTTAAACACATTAATAATCACAGTACTGTGCGCATATTCAGAGTCCCAAATTGTCACTTTCACTGGGTACCCAGGATGGGGGGGGGGGCCTAGCCAGGATCGGTGCAGCTGGTTGGGGCCCTGTGATGGAAAAACACTGGCACAATACCCAAATTGTTATCCAGAGCTGGTTGGCTCAGTTCGTGAAGAAATAAAAAAAAAAACAATTAGATGATACACTTGCAATTCGATAGACAGATGGCAGGGAGCTACCCTGCTTTGTACTCACAAACTCAATGCTGGGAACTGGATGGAAGGCAGATTGTCCTGGATTGCCAGGAGGAGCAGACCATGTGGACAAGGTCCTTGTGACTGGATCCCACTGCAGTTTAGAGCAAATGGATGGAGTCTGGATTAAGCTGGGGTTTACTTCCAGCCTCGTGCACTCAATTCACTGTACAGGGGATTTGAAACGCGATTCCCCACAAGCACTACACACATTTAAATGTAAAAGGAAAGTACTATACCAGGCAGGCTGCTTCTCTATCCCAGTTGCAATTACTGCACAATACCTTGGAGAACACACAGCAGATTCAGTTCCTGACAGACCGAGCGCGATTCAGCAATTTCTCCAGTCTTCTACAGGGTGAGCCTGGTTTCTACTCTTCAGATCTCCTTGATTCTCCTCACAGGTCGGATTCAGTCCAAACGGGAGTCTGCACAAGCTGCAGACTGAAACTTAGGGCCTTACACACGTTTCCCGCACTAAAACTACACACCGAAGAAGCACACAGCTCCTTGTCTCTTTACTGCCCAAAACTGATATGACCTTTCCAGTAGACAGAGCCAGGCATTTCCTTTGAGTTCCTCCCAGTTCAGTTGGCTGGTTTGGCTGTCACTCACAATCAGACTCCCCATGTTGGTGCAAAAAGGCGCCGAAGTCCAAACTACAATTCCCAGAAGCATTGGCCATACAGTACATAGGTGGCTGGCTCCACAATGAGAGTCCAAGTTCTGATTTGCCAGCAGCCGGTTCCATTTCAAAGGTCTCCCCACACTGATTGGTCCAGTTCAGCGGTTCAACCAGAATGGAGGGCTAGGCAAACGCAGTTCTAACTGCAAAGAAAAGCAGGTTAGACAAACTGTATTTTCGTTATTACTCTAAATGATTTCTAGCAGTTACATCTTTGAAAAGTGCTCACTTTGCCCACTTAGTGATGGCAGAAACAGAGCAATTTGGCAGCAGCTCGAGTGGGACTCAAGCAGGGGAAACACACAGTCCCCCCATAGAAACTAACTATGTCTGCAAGCAGACAGCTCTTAAAGAGACAGTACCAGAGGCTCTAAAAGCACTCACAGATAAACAGCTTAAACGCCAAACACCATTCAGGCTTGGGGCATTCAAGCAAGCTCCTGGAAGACTTTTATCTGAACCCCCCTATTTGCAGGGGGGTTACACCCTTCTCAGCCTGGGAAAGCTTGGCATCTGTGTCAAGCAAGTACCCCCATAAGTTTCAATACAACCATATACATTTTCATCAGTATCACATTAGGCCTATACATGTAATCATCAGTCAATATATCACTTTACCAGGAACACATTTCTGAAACTTTGCAGTACGTCACTCTTTTACACAGTATTACACACACATTGTACCATAACTCAGGTTATTACCTCTTGTACATGAAATCTGAAGAGAGGGGGCCCTTCCCTATCAGCTACCTTGGGGCTGGATGGGGCAGGGACATCATACCTAGAGGGCAACACAAGTAACTTGGAGTTAGCACTGATGTTCAGTTTGGGCAATGAGCTCGGGGACACATGCACTCCTTTATGGACAACATTGCAAGGCAAGTCCACAGGCCTCTCAGGGGAATCATAACTGAGGTGCACCACAGGCTTTACAGCTCGACCTGTCTTTCTACGGGGAACTGTTACAGTCTCTGCACTCTGAGCCTCATTTTCAGCATTGTCCTAACTTGTCAGGGGAGTCTCCATTGGGATAGAGAGGCTAGAACTTGGGGCACTTTCAGCTCCAGGAGTTACAGTCTCTGAGTCCACAATACTTGGCTCACGTGGAGAGCTTTCTGACACTGACAGTGAATTATCAGGGCACTCAACACACTCTTCTTGTTCTGGTATGTCACCAGTCTGTTTCAGTCCATCATTTTCCTCCTCTGAAAGCTCAAACAGTTTAACCATACACAATGATTCCATATCATCTGACTTAATGCTTTGCACTTCACTTTCTGGGAGCATTGGCTCCACGGACCAAGCTGGGGGCTTAGACAGTCCAGAAGGCCCAGCTTCATCTCTAGGATTGACTAGGGGATTGCCCCAAAACAATTGACTCAGTTTGTAAGAAGGGTAGTATTCAAAACCACACTCACTTTCCTCTGACATGGACTGACAGTTATGTTCAACTGGGACTTGTGGAGGGGAACACTTTAACTCAGCTTCTGTAGGTGCAGACTTTCTTGATTTTTTCTTAGCAGCAGCTCTAGTCACTGGTCCAGAGGGGGCATTTTCTTGGGGCTCAGACTCAATCAAGATTTGTCCAATGGGCAGTAAATGATTTCTATGCATTGTTTTAACATCTTTTGAATTATTCTCAGGCCTTACTTTGTACACTGGCAGATCATCTAGTTTGCCCACTACAATGTGAGGGAGATGGTGCCATCTGTCAGCAATCTTGTGTTTGCTATGTAGTCCCAGATTTCTTAGTAATACCCGATCTCCTCCTGGAGTTCCTGTGCTTTCACCTTTTATCATACCTTTTCTTTGTTGGCCAGATTTCTTTTGGCAGCCATGGTTTGAGGCTAGTTGGTACACATGATTTAGCTGGGCCTTTAACTTTTGCACATACTGTAAATAGTTGTCATCGAACCCATCAGGAGAGACCCCAAACGCACATCTATCGGCAATCGAGCTTCTCTTCCAAACATCGAGGTGGGGAGAACCCAGTGGCATCACTTTGGTGCAGTTGTAGGCATGTACCAGGGTGCTAATTTGTTGGCTCCATCTAGGCTTGTCCTTTGGGTGGAGGGTGCCTAGCATATCTAGCAAAGTGTGGTTGAAACGTTCAGGCTGTGGGTTCCCTGGGGGGTGGTAAGGGGTGGTTCTGAACTTTCGCACTCTCCATAGAGAAAGCATCTCTTTGATCAGACGACTCTCAAAGTCTCTCCCTTGATCAGAATGGATCCTATGTGGAGCCCCATAGTGAACAAAAAAGTTTTCTACAAGTACTTTTGCCACAGTGGATGCCTTCTGGTCCTTGGTGGAGAAAGCTTGGGCATATCTTGTAAAATGGTCAGTGACCACCAGCACATTACTAATATTTCTTTGATCTGACTGCATACTTAGAAAATCAATACAGACCAGCTCCATGGGTGCACTGGTGGTGATGTTAATAAGGGGGAGGGGCAGCCCTCTGGGGCAAAGCTTTCCTCTGTAAGCAGCGACTGCAAGTTCGAATGTTGCTCCACATCAGCCCCCATCTTAGGCCAATAGAATCTGGATCTCACCAAGCTAGTGTTCTGTCTTTACCAAGGTGCCCCATGTGGTTGTGTAAGGACCTCAGTACTGAGTCTCGAAAGGCAGTGGGCAGCACTAGTTGTTGTTTGTCTACTTGTCCCCCTCTGTATACTGTTTCTCTGTATAACAGTCTATTGATCAGTTTCAACTTAGGACCTTCTTTGTATAACAATGCAGTTCTCAAATCAGTGGAACGTAATTTGGACACATCTTTACCTGCATAGAGGGCTTCTAAAGCTGATTTGATCATGGGATCATGGGATTGAGCCACCAATACTGTCATTGTCCAGCTGAGGCAGTGCACAATGTCTATTGCAGAAAAGTGGCAATAAGCAGCAGGTATGCAATTTCAGAGGGTCCCAAACAATCCACTATACAGTCCACTGCGTCTCGTGGACATTTGTTCCTCCTGTCAAACTTCTCAGAGTGCTCTAATAGGTTCTGAAAGTCTGACCTAGTCATTCTGGGGAACAGGCCTCGGGAGAGCATCAGCATCTATGTGGTTCAGGCCTGCTCTGTATTCAACAGCATAGTCATATGTAGATAATGCAGAAAGCCACCTATGGCCAGTGGCATCCAACTTAGCTGAAGTCTGCACATAGGTCAAAGGATTATTGTCAGTTTTACTAGTATTTTAGCCCCATACAAGTACTGTGGAATTGGTCAACAATAGCCTCAAGGCTCTAGGAACCTAACTTATGTACAGGATAGTTCTTTTCGGATGGGGTCAGGCTTTCTCTGGCAAAGGCCACTGGTCTCAGGCCATTCTCGTGCTCTTGGTACAACACAGCCCCCAACCCTTGCAAACTAGCATCAGTGTGCAGGACATAAGGTTTTGTTGGATCAGCATAGGCCAACACTGGAGCATGGGTAAGTTGATATATGATCTCATGAAAAGCAATCTCACAATCAGGAGTCCAGCAGGCCCCAAATAATTCACGTGGATGAAAATACACTCTTTCAGTCTCAAGGAACACTGACATTTTGTATTTTTTGTGGGTTGGGGGATACCCTTGAGTAAGGTTAAGTAAAGGGTGGATCACTCTTGAACAGTCCTTGATGAAACGCTGATAATAACCACAGAATCCCAGGAATCTTTGCAGTTCTTTTAGATTTTCGAGCTGTGGCCAGGTGGTCAAGGCTTCGACTTTACTTGGGTCAGTCTCTATTCCCTCGGTGGATACTATGTGTCCCACATACTTTACTGATGTTTGAAAGAATTAACACTATCAATGGACAGTTTAAGGCCAAAGTCTTCCAGTTGGTCCAACACCTTGAATAATCTGCTCTCATGTTCCTCCAGTGAGCTGTCAAACACTATAACATCATCTAGGTATACCAGGCACTTTAGTAGTTCTATGTCCCCACTGCATGCTCCATCAATCGTTGAAAAGTGGCTGGGGCATCTGAAACCTTGAGGCATCCTCATGAATTCATAGAAGCCAAGCGGACAGATAAAGTCTGTCTTCTCATGGTCCTCTGGGGCCATCGATCTGGTAGTACCCATCATGGAGATCCAGCATGAGAACCACTTGCTCCCGCTTAGGCAGTCCAAAGCATCCTGAATGCGGGGCATTGTGTACTGATCAGGGATAGTCTGCCGGTTTAAAGTGCGATAATCCATGCACATCCTTACTGTCCCATTCTTTTTTCTCACTACCACAATGGGGGAAGCATAGGGGCTTCTGGATTCTTGTATTACACCAGCAGCTAGCATCTCTTGCAGATGCCGTCTCACATCATCTATATCAGCCGGTGCCAGGCATCGAGACCTCTCACAAAATGGCCTTTCATCATGCAGCCAGATATGGTGCTCAGCTCCTTGCACGCATCCTACGTCCCATTCCTTTAAAGAAAACACCTGGTCTATCTGGGTAAGCTTCTCACTGATCCTCACTTTCTATTCAGCTGGCAATGGGGAGTCACCGACATCAAACAAGTCAGGCGTTACTATGTCATTCTTCCCTGAACTCTTGCTACTGGGTAGCACTGCAGTGTCTGCACAATGCACATTAGACAGGGTGCAACCTCTATTTACTCGAATCTCTCTGTTAGACACATTATGTACTTGAACCATTACCCTTCTGGCATAAGCATGGGCTCTAGCAGTCAAAATACTAGGCTTGACCAGCAGTCCCTCCGGCAATTTTCCATCGCCTGGTGCATCCAACATTAATATTTTAGTCTTGACATCCTTTCTGATACGGACTTCTCCCTGTAAGGTACACTGGGCATTTGGCACCAGGATCAGAGACTCAAGATCCTTTTTCCAGACAACTCCAACCGGGTCCTCTGGTTCCACTTTGTCAGCATCTCTCTGTGTCTCATAGGCCTTCTTGATCAAGGCTGGAATTCTTAAAGCTCTACTAGTCCTTGACCCCTGTTTTTCATAACACAACTGTGCCAGCCATCCAAACATATGTGCATTAGTCTCAATTAGTAAAGGAACCCCATCATACAGTCCAGTAGGGGGACACACTAAGGCCAGGGTCTCTACTTGCTCTGCCACCCCAGCCACGGAGGTGGGAAAAGACAGCCAAATTTGGATATATCCCGAGTAGGGGTAGGCCTTCTCACTTAACCCCCAAACATGCAGCCCCTCCAACGGTTGTAAAGGTACATCAGACAAATGCTTCTGATACCAGTCTTGGAACATAATTGTCACTTGGGAGCCACTGTCTAGTACAGCTCTTGTAGACACTCCATTCACCTTTACAGTGGTCTCCATGGAGGGACCCATTATCCTGGACCAGTCTGGAGAGGTGGTAGCGGGGGCCTGGACAAATGACTTTGCCACAAAGGGACGTGAGTTAACATTTTTGGGACCTTCACTGTGGTCATTTCGTGCACCTCTTAACCACTGTTTTGTGCTCCAAAGCTCTCCTTGTAGCCGGCTCACCACTCTCTCCAAGTCTTTCCGAGACCAGCATTCCCTCTTCATGTGCCCATCCTTCCCACAATTATGGCAAAATATGTCAGCTGAAGTTTGGGGTGACCGAAGCATCACATTGGGGGCTGCAGCATTGGTACTGTCAATAGAAAACCTTGGCGCCACCTCAGCCGGCAGTGGGGTGGACATTTGGAGACTTCTCTTCAGTTCCCTCACTTCCATGGTCAAGGCATCAAGTTTTGAACTGTTGTCAACATGAGGTGCCTGGGTGAGCACCCCTACCCCCATAGCAGAAGCAGTCAGGCAAGTGTCAGTGCCCGTACTCGTAGGAGTGGCCTTCATGATGAGACTGTCCGTTGCTTTCCTAATCTCCCTCAGCAGTTCACCCCATGGTAGCACACCCTTTTCCTTCTCAGAACACTCTTTAACTGCCAACCCTTGCCCCTGAACTTCACTTGACGGGTCACCCTCAGTCATTTGGGTCGTAGCAGCAGCTATTGGTGCAAGTCCCTCCCAGGGTCACCTTTTCTCAACTCCTCAAATTTCTCTCATTAGCTCATCATAGGAGGGTGGGGATTCCAGATGATTGGCCAGGTGTAACTGAAGCAACAGCAGTTCTGAGAAGGGGGCAAACTTAAGGATCCTGTCCAGCCTGGTTCGGTCCAATTCAATCATTGGCAGACTACCCTTTCTGAGGCATTCTTGCAACAATTTTTCCAGCCGAGATACATACACAGACAACAACTCCCCTTGATACTGTTGTGCATTTCTTACTCTCCACCACAGGTTCTCATCGGAATCTGGGCTCCCATACACATTCTCCAAGGCCTCAAGATAGTCCTGTGCAGTCGCTTCAGGGTTACTGGCCAGTTTGGCATGGATGGTAGCCAGGGCAGGACCTCGAGGCTCTCACTTACCCTCTTTCGCTTTTCTGCTTCTGAGCATTGCCATTCTAGTACTTGAGGGGCAACATAGTCTATCCAGGTCTCCCAGTCATCCTCCCCTTGTGGGGTGGGGAGGGTGCCGGAGAAAATTTTCAACCTGCGGTGAGAGTCGTGACTATTGGCAGGTACAGACATATGGGCTTACTCTGGCACACAAGGAGGGGCAATAATGGGTGCTGGAGGGGGAGAGGGTGTTGGTGGAGGAACGTTCTCAAGTGGCAATAATAGTTTCTTTAAATCCTCCACATTTTTCCATTCCTCCAGCAACAATTTAGCAAATTTCTCCTCAAAAGTTTCAGATAGTGGGGGGGGCTCGTTCTCCCAGGGGTCTTTACTGTTTTTAGTTATCACTTTCCAAGCAGTGAGGGCTTCTTCTGGGGTAATGGTCTGTGGCACTTTAGAACTGTCTATAGGGTCCTTACACTCTATTAGAGCCATGAAAGTTTGGGTGAGCAGATCAGCCAGCCACCCCACCACCACAGGATTTCGTAAACATTCGACCTTGGAAAGTATTCCCTCTACAGTGTCCGTACTGGTACCCAGCGGGATATCCAAGACAAGTACAGCATTTTGGGGGTCGATCTCCTGCCCAGTACACCACTTCACCAAATGGTGTACAGCTGCTTCTGTTGGGGTACCCATTTATTTTTAACAGTAATTCGTAAATGTGGACACTAGGGGACACACAATCCCAGTGGTGAGCCTCCAAAATGTAATCCCCAGGTGGCGCTATCCCAAGGGCTACTACCCCTGCCTGACTGACTACTGACAGGTTGAGGGGCCTAGGTCCAATGGCGAGTGCCTCCACCCAGAGGTCAGGGTTTGCAGTAGTTAAACTAACTTGGTCACAGCCCTCTGGGACACTGTAACCCCCCCTTTCTTCCCACTAGTGGCCCACAGAATGCATCAGGAATATCTTCACAATGTACATTTACCCCCAGGACTGGCTCTGTCGACTGGACGCTGGGGACCCCCTGTAAAACAAGATGATACAATGCAAAAGCCACAGTACAATACTTTAACATAAACGAATACCTCAGACAGTGTAACTTTGCTGAAACAAACAGATCTGATTTATTTAAGGAGCTGTAACAAGGAAGGGGGAAATCAGGTTAATTAGGTTAAACACATTAATAATCACAGTACTGTGCGCATATTCGGAGTCCCAAATTGTCACTTTCACTGGGTACCCAGGATGGGGTGGGGGGCTAGCCAGGATCGGTGCAGCTGGTTGGGGCCCTGTGATGGAAAAACACTGGCACAATACCCAAATTGTAATCTGGAGGCAGTTGGCTCAGTTCGTGAAGAAATAAAAAAAAAACAACAATTAGATGATACACTTGCAATTCAATAAACAGATGGCAGGGAGCTATCCTGCTTTGTACTCACAAACTCAATGCTGGGAACTGGATGGAAGGCAGATTGTCCTGGATTGCCAGGAGGAGCAGACTATGTGGACAAGGTCCTTGTGACTGGACCCCACTGCAGTTTAGAGCAAATGGATGGAGTCTGGATTAAGCTGGGGTTTACTTCCAGCCTCGTGCACTCAATTCACTGTACAGGGGATTTGAAATGCGATTCCCCACAAGCACTACACACATTTATATGTAAAAGGAAAGTACTATACCAGGCAGGCTGCTTCTCTACCTCGATCGCAATTACTGCACAGTACCCAGGGAGAACACACAGCAGATTCAGTTTCTGACAGACCGAGCGCGATTCAGCAATTTCTCCAGTTTTCGACAGGGTGAGCCTGGTTTCTACTCTTCAGATCTCCTTGATTCTCCTCACAGGTCGGATTCAGTCTGAACGGGTGTTTGCACAAGCTGCAGACCAAAACTTAGGGCCTTACACACGTTTTCCGCACTAAAACTACACACCGAAGAAGCACACAGCTCCTTGTCTCTTCACTGCCCAAACTGGTATGATCTTTCCAGTAGACAGAGCCAGGCATTTCCTTTGAATTCCTCCCAGTTCAGTTGGCTGGTTTGGCTGTCACTCACAATCAGACTCCCCATGCTGGTGCAAAAAGGTGCCGAAGTCCAAACTACAATTCCCAGAAGCATTGGCCATACAGTACATAGGTGGCTGGCTCCACAATGAGAGTCCAAGTTCTGATTTGCCAGCAGCAGGCTCCATTTCAAAGGTCCCCCCACACTGATTGGTCCAGTTCAGCAGTTCAACCAGAATGGAGGGCTAGGCAAACACAGTTCTGACTGCAAAGAAAAGCAGGTTAGACAAACTGTATTTTCGTTATTACTCTAAAAGATTTCTGGCAAACAGTTACGTCTTTGAAAAGTGCTCATTCTGCCCACTTAGTGATGGCAGAAATGGAGCGATTTGGCAGCAGCTCAAGTGGGACTCAAGCAGGCAAACACACAGTCCCCCCACAGAAACTAATTATGTCTGCAAGCAGACATCTCTTAAAGAGACAGTACCAGAGGCTCTAAAAGCACTCACAGATAAACGACTTAAACGCCAAACACCATTCAGGCTTGGGGCATTCAAGCAAGCTCCTGGAAGACTTTTTGGGAACCTCCATTTGCAGGGGCATTACACATGCATGTCCCACACAAGTGCCACCCCATGCCAGTCACATGCCTACAGGTCAAACCCCACCCCGGGCGTGCATGCTGCACAATGCAGTGCAAGTGGTCCAATGCTAACAAGGAAACATGCTGTGCAACACCCAGACAGGCCTGAAACAGGACACAGTGTGGCTTCAGAGTGCTCTGCTAAGAAGAGGGAACACCCTGGCTGAGTGGTGACACAGGACTAACCAGCAGCAGGACCATAGATGGTCAAATGATGAGTTGGCCAATCTGGTAACCTCTTAGTGATCAGGGAAGATCAGCTGCTGGAGGAGGCAGCAGGGGCAGATAGGCCCAGCAGTGAGGTTTAGGTGTTAGTGGGGCAGCGGGGTGGCACCTCATGCACTGGACAGATGTCACCCACACCAATGAACCAGTGCAGGCACAGATTTAATGACCTGCAGAGGAGGGAGACTCACTGCCTGCGGGAACTGCAGGCCATGGTGGATGGTGGCACCGTGCCCAGGCCAGAAGAGTACCGATCTATGTATGGTGTGTGTACTGGCCTGTGTGCGGGCCTGTGATATAGTAGTCTGCAATAGGGCTTGATCCCTGAGGCACTGTGCAGATCACATTTGTGCCCTCAGTGATCCCCTGTGTGCCAAGGGACATGTTCCTCTGCATGACTTGCCAGGTTGTATACAGCTCTCTGGGCCCCATGTCTCATGGGACATCCATGTGCCATGTCCAGAACTGGACCCAGCATGGTAGTCTGAGGCAGGTACCTGACTTGGCTACATGATTGTGGGTCACTGCATTGATGTGATGGCAGTGTCACAGACATAAGAAGCTCATGTATACTGGCATGACATAAGCAGAGAATTGGTACAGTGACCCAGTTGTGTCAATGCCCATTGCCACTGATGACTAGGGAGGAAGTCACATGTGTCCTACACGTACCTGTCTGTGGCCTCTGTCATTGTCATGTGCACTTTCCGTATTATGCCAGATGCTTAGTCTACTCCCTTCCAACCTCATGTTATGCCCCCTCATTCCTGGACATCTCTTTTTCTGAAAGATGCTACCCTCTGGTACCCTATTTATGCCTTTTAGATATTTGTAGGTTTCTATCATATCTCCCCTGTCTCTCCTCTCCGCCAGGGTATACATACTGAGGTCTACAATTCTCTCCTTACAGGACTTTTGGTGCAGGCCATGCACCATCTTTGTTGCCCTCCTCTGAACTGCCTCCACCCTGTCTATGTCTTATGGAGATGCGGTCTCCAGAACTGGACACAGTATTCCAAATGAGACCTCACCAATGAGCTGTACAGCGGCATCACAGCCTCTTTTCTTCTGCTGGTGATACCTCTCCCTATGCACCCCAGCATCCCACTTGCTCTCCCCATTGCCTTGTTGGGCTTATGCTCAATGGAGCGGAGCACCTCTGTGACGTGTATGTGAGGCGTGGAGACACTCCTCACCCATTGTGCCACCTGAGCGACATTCACTAAATGGAGCACGCAGCCCCTACATGAACGATCCCCCACCCACGTGGATCACAATGCGCAGGGGGCAGATGGGGGGGCGTGCCAGCACTATGCGGCATGCACATAGACATGTGGAGCTGTGCACCAGGGCATGTAGGGGGGCAGCCAGCAAGCCAGGGAAACCCTGCCATAAGCTCACTATGCACCCCACACCCCCATCCCTCAACAAGGAGACACTACACATGTGCAGTGATTGGCCACCCAGGCCACCCACCTTGGCACCCAACTGTGCCCCACACCTTCCCGTGCATGCCACACCCCCCCCCCACACACACACATGGGGGCACTGGCCCCTGGATTGCAGAACCCCCCCACAAACACACCTTCTGCCCACCTCTTGTCCTCTCGCCCCACTGGTGTAGTGAGCAGCATGATCCCACTTCCCCACACACACCCTCGTGCCATCACCTCCGACCCCTGTTCCACACCATCTAGTTGGGGGCAAGGCATGGCCAGCAGCACAAGTCACCTCTCACCTCCACAGCAGCCAACCATGTGTACATATGCCGGGGAGCACAGCTAACGCATCCCCCACCATGCAAGGGATCTACTGTTGGTCTCAGACAGGCATCCACCCCCAGCTGCCTCACAGAATGCTGGGCACCAGTGGGGTGTGTGCCCGTGGACAGGTCGTGGCCATTGGGGAATACCAGTGGTGCACACCTGCCCACAGGTGTGGAGATCCACGGGTGAGATACGCACTTTGCACATGTAAATCCTGCCTGGTGGAGCCTAGGCCCCATTATTTGGCCACCTTTAGATCATCAGATATGATTACCCCCTAATCCCTTTCCTGTTTGGTGACTATCAGTATCCCCACCATCATTTAATTCTCCCATGGGTTGTTGCACCCCCAAATGTATAATTTTGCACTTTTTTGCATTGATTCTCAGCTCTCACACTCTAGACCATTCCTTCAGTTTACCTAGATCCCTCCTCATTTTTTCCACCCCTCAGCATTTCCACCCTGTTGCAGATCTTAGTGTCATCCACAAAGAGGCACACGTTCCCTTCTAGCCCATCAGTAATGTCACTTATGAAGACATTAAACAGGACTGGACCCAGGACTGATACCTGTGGCACCCCGCTGGTAACCCACCTTTCCTCTGATTGAGCTCCATTTGTCACTACCCTCTATCTTCTATCACACAACCAGTTCCTAACCCAGTTTACCACCTTGTGACCCACTCCAGGCTGTACAGCTTGTTCACCAGTCTTCTATGTGGAACGGAATGACATTGCTTGTCAGACAATGACTTGGTACTGTTGTACCGAGTGCTGCAATTTTACCTCTGGCATGCCCTCTGATGGGCATGTGTCTATTCCAATCCCGGGCATGCTCTATCCATTGCATGTGCAATCCTCCACCATATTGGTCCACAGTGCTGTCCACAGTGCTGGCATATGAGTGACAGAACTGTGGATCCACACGGGTCCACGGTGCTGTCACTGGTATGCCATGACTGGATTACTGTGGATGTCAGCTACCCAATACCCATCTGTGGCATGGTGGTGCATGTGTTGGCAAGTTATACCACAGTTACATATAGTAGGCAACACCTCTGTTTCCCATCCTGTGTGCACAGCTGACTGAGGTTGTTGTCTTTCTGTCCATAGGTGCCCAGAGGAGCACTGGCCATCATGGCTATCCTGAGGACCAGGAAGGGAGGCACAAACTGCTCCACAGAATCATCTGCCAGCAGTGGCTTCTTCTCCACCAGGTGGTAGTCATTGCAGAGGCCATGTGGGACCTGGCCATGGTCCACTGACAGCAACAGCCACCACCACCACCACCACCACTGGCAGTGGCAGGGGTCCCTTGCAGATGTGGCTGCATCAGAGGAGTGTCTGTTGTCTCTGTGGATTTTCATTCACCCCGTTTCTGGACAGTTGCCCCCATTGTTTTTCCCCCAGTAACCTGTGATATGGGCAAATGAATTACAGTGAGTGAATATGGGCAACGTCAAAATGGCGAGTGTAAAAATGGCTATGTGCACTTAATAGCACATAGCAACCATAGCAATATTGCATCTGGAGGAAGTACTCATGATGTAGTATAGAGGGGTGTGTTGGTCAAGCCAGCCCTGAGCTGGCCATCTGGTGTAGTGGTTAAAGCCACTACCTCTGTGTGTGTAGGACCCAGGTTCTGGACTGGCAGTAGGATTTTTTATTTAGATTTTCTTGCCCCCTCCCAAGTTTCCAATTTTCCCCATTGTCATCCCCCACCTGGAGTTGATTATAATAAAAATTGGGGGGATGCAGGGAGCCTGCCCACTAAATGTAAGTAAAATTCACTCCCCTATAGAGTTTAATAGCAGCAGTCGCTGATTGTGGTGGTCGGCATTGTGCCAATCGTCATTTTGACTTTTGGCGATGTGTAATCACCCTTATGTTCGGTGCCGTTTTTGTTGGTGCTGTTATCATATGTCACCTTTTTCCCAATCCCTGATCTGTTTATTACTAAGTGTATGGGAGTGGGTTGTTCTGCACAATATTCAATGGAAAGCCAAGATTGCTGTACCATCGTTGTGACGACATGCTGATGTTGTATCATTGTTAGTACATCACAGCGATGATACAACAAATTAGAATGCTGTCGTGTGCACTTTCCCATGCTCTAACACTAATTGCTCATTTCTTTTTTTTAAAAATCACTCTCAAACAGATTCCACAATTTTTATATTTTTTTCTTTCCCCAGGTACCTGTTATGTCTCCTGCATGCAGCTGTATCTCCTACTTCACTGCATCATGACCTCTGGAGACACTTCCATTTGACATACAGTGCATCTTTGACCTGTGATGACTTCCAAGTCGCCCTCATGACTCGCCACATACAGACCGTTGTTTTAAATATTCTGCAGGTCGAATTTTGTTTTTCTTTTTAAATAAAGTTACATATTTATTAGGTTTTCTCATTTGTACTCAAATAAAAATTCTATTGCATTTCAAAGTCAGCAATGTCCCTGTCTTCACTGAATGGTAAGGAACTACAAATATGACTGATACTGTTTTGTGGCAGTATTTGTATTTCATGGTTTTAAAAGCAAATTGTTACATTTTAGTGCTTGATCACTGTAACTGGTGCCCATACACTATACAAGACAATGGATGGGCGTCAATTAACAACAAGCCTAAACTGACTTTTTGAGGTTGCCGTAATAACAGTAAACCAGTCAAACTTCGCTTTCGAGGTTTACTGTGTTGTCACAGCAACCTCTCAAAGTGAATACGCCCTTGTTGTTAAGTGATGCCCACCCATTATCCTCTTTGCTGTGTTTTGTTCTGTCTGTACAGCCTGTTGCTCTTTTTGTTGTACTAATGTCTGCTTTTGATACTGATGAGGCCGTGTTGTGTGTGTCATTGGTGCCCTCCTCCACACCCACAGCCGCCCCCAGTAAGCAGCTCCATATCCAGTCCAGTGCTCTCGTCAGGGCTGTGCTACTCTTGCTCCCTTTGTGGTCTGTGCTATCCTTAGTACAGTATTCAGAGCTGTACTGCTGCAGTTCGCAACACACTCTCCTGTCATTTGCGCAGCACGCACTCAACGGTCATTTGTGTGGCACCCAAAAGCCTTTTGTTTGCCTGGTGTACAATCATCTGTTGTTTGCACAGAATGCAATCTGTCCTGTATTCAAGGGGTTTAGTGCCAGTGCAATGCCTCTGAATATGGCAGGCTAAGGGACCAGCACAAGTGCAGGCACAGTGAAAACATTGCCCTTGTGCCCACCTTTTAATGTCTGGCTCCAGATACTAGATAGCCTTATCCTTTATTAGTGATTCATCATTTTGAAGGCAACCCTGTTTAAATATGAAAGACCCTATTCTCAAAAGGTGTTTGCCTTTACCTAAAAGTTACCTTTTTTATGTTGAGTTATGCGCATGCGCAAGCAACATCTTGTGGTAGTAGCACATTTTAATGCTGGCTTGCATGCACGCGCAAGCAACATGTTGTGGTAGTAGCATATTTTACAGGTGTATCAGCATTGTGGTAAATGCAGGGGATGCTTTAGCGGGTGCATTCCTCAGCCACCAATCAGTGAGCATGCTGGCAATGACAGCAGCTTCAAAGAGAACCAAGGAGTTGAAACGAATCTGCTGCTGCAATCACAGACAGTTTCGTCATTGCAGCGGCACTCCCCCCGTAACCTCGTCATCTCCTGACACGCAACGAGCACTCTGTCCCTGGGCCTTGCTCTATGAGAGCAACTTGTTTGTTCACTGTGCCTTTCCTAGTGAAACATTTCAATAAATAAATCAGCCCCTGTGCACCTTTCCACATTGGCGGCTCCTGCCACCAGCCACACACTCCCTTGAAAGCCAACATCGGGGTGCCGAACCCCAAGTCAGCATGTATCCCCCCCCCACACTGTGGCACAGTGGGAGCCCACCCCAGTGAACCCAGATAATTGTTTTATATATTTATTTTTCTGACACCAGGACCCCCCCCCCCAAGCTCACTGTCTTTGCCGATGGGGGTGCCAAATCCTGTCAGCATCATGTTTCTTCTCCCAAGCTCACTTTCTTGCCAGTGGGGGTGCACAGTCCCCATCGGCATAATGTCCCCCCTCAAACTCATATGGTACACTGGGAGCCCACCAGTGTGCCCAAATGTTTTGGTTTTTTTTGAAACTGTAAATTAAGAAAACCGTCTCTCAGCATTTTTTTTGAATCTGCAAAAACAAAAACGGTCTCTGGTAATCTCCCCACTGCCTCTCCCTATCCCCACCCTCCCACTGGGCACCCACCTCCCTGCACCCCCCATTACCCCATACTTACCTCTGGAGGTAGAAAGCAGCGCTCTTCTGTGGAGCGGGACATGTCTGCACTCTTCAAAGCTGCCCGGCAAACTGAAGAATCAAAGACAAGCGCGTATAATGGCTGTTAATGGGAGTTTCAATTTATGCTGCCATCTCAGCTATTTTTAGGAATTTTGGCCCAAAATTTTTAACATAGGGTGCTTGGGAACGTACCTTGTGAACATGTTACTGTCATTTCATTGCTCAGTCCCGAAAGATGATTTTCGGTCACTGCATGGAATCACCTTTTGGGACAGATTAACAAAATGACAGTGCCACTGTTCATGAGGTGTGGTCCCAAAAAGCCCATGTTGCACATTTGGTGAAAAAATTCTGAAAAATGACTGCGTTATGAGTGTGCATTGCGAAGTTTCTACATACACTCATAGCTTTGCCAATTTTTAATATTTTCACTCCAGATTTTCAACTTTGCCATTTTTTCACACCTCCGTATGGACAGTATTGCTGTCATTGTTCACATCCTGCCTGAAACATGTTTTCTCACCTGTTGCACAGAATGGTGCAGCTGCTGTGGGAAATCAACTTTCAGGACAGATTAACAAAATCACAGTGCCACTGTTCATGAGGGGAGGTCCCAAAATGCTCCTGTTAAAAATTTGGTACAAAAAGCCCCAAAATTGTTTGCATTACAGTCATGTGTTGTGCAGTTTCTATGCATGCATATAACTTCACCAATTTTTTTATTTTTATTTCAGATTTTCAACATTGCCTTTTTTTCACACCTCCTTATGAACAGTACAGCTGTCATTTTTCACATCCTTCCCAAAATGTGCTTTCACACCTGTGGCACTGAATCGCGCAGCTGCTGTGTGAAATCACCTTTCAGGATAGAGTAACGAAATGATAGTGCCATGCTCATGAGGTGGGGTCCCAAAAAGCCCATGTTGAAAATTTGGAGTGAAAATACCAACAAGTGCCAGGGGTATTAAGGTTTCCAACTGTAACACCCCAACCCTGTAGAGACTGACAGGCGTCAGGGGTGTGACTTGGGTTCATCGGCCATAATACTCACAGCATTCCACCCCCACCCTGTAGCCATTGACAGGCATCGAGGTGTGCCTTGGGGCCTTCATCCCTAATGTTCACCCATTTCTCCTATACTGCACCTATCTCAAATTATTTCCTTATGAAATGGAGTGAGCGTAGGGACCAAGGACCCCAAGGCACACTGCGACACCTGTTGCTGTCTGCAGGGTGGGGTGAGGTGGAATGGCTTAAACATTGTGGCCGATGACTCAAAGGCACACCCCCAATGCCTTTCAGTCTCTGGTGGGGGGGGGTTGGCGTTAGCGCAATACTTCACTGCCATTTCTATTATGCATCTCTCTTAACTCCTGCACTACCAATGCCAGCAAGCCAACATCCGGCATTGACAAATGCTTGTTCTAATTATGGTCTTTCAAATGGAATTACTGCACACCTTCCATTCATAAACAGAAAGGCCAAATTGTTTTTTATACCATTAAAATTAAGATGTGGTCAGCTTAAATACTACTTTTTGCATGTTCTGTTAATTGACTTTTAAAAAATATATTTTGTACTGTTAAATTGTATTACAACATGGGGTTGGAAAAAGGAGATATCCAATATGTGTAATAGCATCAGGTGACCATGCATTAATCTGTGATATATGCACAGTTGCTGTAAAATGTCCCCGTGGCAAGATCCCTGATAAACATTGGGACCTGTTGCCTGCTGAAGCTAAAGAAATCAGCAGGGCAGACATTTAAATTTCCACACATGGGCAGCAAAGTATGTCCTGAAGTGCAGCAGGATGAGAGGGACTGTATGTGTTCCCCCTCCCGGTCTCTGTCTCTCTCTCTCTCTCTCTCTCTCTCTCTCTCTCTCTCCATGTGTGACAGAAGCAGTGCAGCTATCTAGTTTTTTGTTGGCTGTCCCATTCCTAGTCTATGCACAGTAATCCTGCCCCCCCCCACCCAGCATGATGTGTGGTGAACCCCTGACATAGATTTTCCCCTCCCTTTCCTGTTGCTGGCTCTTTGTCCCATGCCTAGGAGCCGCAGTTGGCCCAGTCATCACGTATGCTTGCAGCAATTTGTCAGTGCTCACCACCCCGGCAAGCTCTGCTCCCCATCTACTCCACTCAGAATGTGTCAGTGCACCCAAGCCATGCTAAAGATCTCCAATCCTCATCTGAAGGCCACTTAGAGTGAGAGTCAGTGTCTGTGTAACAGAGAGAGAGAGAGAGAGTGAGAGACAGCGGGATCAGCAGATACAACAGAGACAGAGATAGTTAGGGGCACAAACTCCCCCATCACAGTTTGCTTAACCATGTGGAGAGGGAGAGAGAGACATGGTACAGGCACACAGTGAGAGGCAGTAGAGTAACCGGACCCCCCCTCAGGCATGCTGGCTGAACTGCGGTAGTCCTGTTGTCCCATTCAGAGAAGTAAGTGAACAGTGAACTAGTGATCCCATGTCTGTGTCACAAAGGAGTCCTGAAACAGTATTTTCATAACAGGAAGATTATTCGAAAAGATTGGCAGCCTCACAGTTCAGTGTGGCCATGTTGATAGCAGTCAGTATCCCTGTACAGCTCATGGCATGCAGTCCCCTCACCACAGTCGCCTCCCACCCCCAGCACTGCAAGGATGTCCTCTCCCCACACTGGGTCTACAGTAGTCCACAGTGTAAGCAAGAGTGTGACTATCAGCCTTTTGATCTGTCAGGAGCAGATATGGGGGGGTAGTACAGGACTGCAGCCAGCATGAAGTATTCCCCCCACCCACCGCAGGATGGCAGCTTCAGTTACTGTAGTAGCAGCAAAATATGGTAAGGACCTGCTGACATCGGGGGAAAGAGATATCCATGAAACTGTGTGAAATGGCCTGTGCCCACTGTCAGTCAGTGAGTTCTGACCACTAATTGTGGCAGTAGTGAGGTGTAACTGTTAATGTTGCTGTGTGTCCCAGTGCCAGTAGTGTCATGTCTAACTGTTGTGTCCCCCCATGCTCCATCGGGAGAGATCACCAACAGGTTGTGCAGGCAAGTGCAGTCAGAATGAGAGACAAAGTGCAAGTGAGCAACAGGAGACAGAGTCAGTGCCAAGCTCTGAGAACTCGAGCAGCCAACTGTGGAGGGACTAGAGCATTGGGCAGATCATTATGATCGCAGTCATGGGGAATATGTGTACTTGCTTGCCATGTGTAAATGTTTACCAGTACTGCCATAGAATTGTTTAATTGCTTGCCCATTTATGCACTTGCCATGCATTAATGTTTGCCAGTACAGTACCCCGTCAAGTGAGTGTTACTAGATTAGTGCCGCACTATACGGCGCTAGTCTGGTAAGCACTCACATGGACAGAGAGAAGGGTTTTTCAGCACTAGCTGTAAGCGCTCCACTGGTCGCTGTCTGTGGCCCTGTACACAGGGCAAGGGCTGCTGGGAACAGGAGGCTGGCTGAGTTGCTCCCATGGCGTGGAGGGCTGGGTCACAGAGCAGCTAGGCCAACAACAATGAAGACCAAGGTTCTAATCCTGGTCTCTGAACTTTTTAGCGCATTGGGACTTAGAATTTTTTTACATGGGGCTGTTGAAACAGTATTCCATGGCCCCACGAATTTGAACTTTCCCCAGGATCCGTTCACCCTTGGAGTGAGAATCCTATAGACAAGGGGTGTGGGGTCAAAGCTCCTCCTCCCGCAAAACACAAAATGGTGCCTTTTTTACCATGCACACCATGCCAATGCTATTATTGTCAGGACTCTTCAGACCCAGTGCCTATCAGTACTGCCATAGAATCTTCATAGCTCCTTACCACGTTGTTTGTCATGTCAACCCTATGTATGTACCTCAGGTGGACAGAGAGGTATGGTTTGCTTAGTGCACTACACAGGGGGATATGTTATGGTACTAAATGTAATATTCCTGTAATAAATGTTACTGTTTTTCTCTCCGAACAGTGTCCCTGTCATCTGTGTGAAAGATACGTGAGCAGCATTGAAAGAGTGAGACTACTTTGTTTCAGGGAGGGATAAATCATAAAATCTTTACTTTTTCATACTTTTATATACTTTCCCCATGTTATTAGTGCAATAACCCACTCCATAATATGGGGTTAATGGGGAATCAATCAACTGCAGATTAATCAACACCCTGGGTGTTGGGTGTTGATTAATCCCCAGTAACCCCATACACTGTTGTGGGTTATTGCTTGCATAAATCTGATCTTGTGATTATTTATATCATCTAAGGTTGGACACCTATGAACAAATAAATAACTTAAACATGATTTCTGTCTTAGAAGAAGAATCAGCATTTATATAGTGCTTTTCATACACTGTGTATCCCAAAGCACTTTACAAGCAATGCTAGACTGGTAGTGAAGAGACTGAATGTGTAGCAGCAGCAGCAATATCACACATCAGCCTGGACAATTGCTTGAAACAGTTTTATGGGAAGGAAAATGGTTTCCTACTCTTTTCAAAGAATGCCCTGGGTTCTTAAACTTCCACCTGGACACTCACTAGAGTAGAAGAGATTTCAGTTTAATGTCTTATCTGAAGGATAGCACACCCCAGCAGTACAGCACCCCCAATACTGCACTCGGGTGCCAGCATTTTAGGTACAAGTCCAGTCCCAATGTGGAATTAGAACCCATTATCTTCTGGTCCAGAGGAAGATGTGCTACCAACTGAGCCACACTGACACCTAGGTCTTGGTTCACCTCAGCAACTTCATGATTTTTGTATTGATGAACTGATCCTGAACAGAACAGCAAAAAGAAAAAAACTATCTGGTAACCTTGGATGAATGTTTTTGAATGATTCATGAACATTCCTCAAAGCTCTTGGGTTAATGGCCTTAATGTAGTTTTCTATTTTTTCTGCGATGTCTCGGTAACAGACAAAGTGAATAAACATTTATATTAACCATAACGACATATAAAAAGAATGCCAAAAAACTAATAGTGTATACTTCATTAGGCTTTTAGTTAAAAAATACACAACACTTCACTCTAAGTTATTCATAAACAGCCTCTCCCAAACAGGTAACCTCTTCAGCCTCTACTAGTTGGGTCAGGTTTCTACTGGTTAGACACCTCTTATAATGATCTTAAAATTGTTTATTTTACAATTCAGTTACTACAAATAACCCGATCTAATTTTCAGTGGGGTCCTGCTTCAACTGCAGTTTAAACTGGAACACCTCCTGAAACTGAGGGGCTGGGGGTTACATGACAAGATCAAGGTCACAAAGTGCGTAAGTGGCACTGGCAGGATTTAACCCTGTGTTTCCTGGTTCCCAGCTGCTAGATCACACTGTTTCCTAAAACAATGTTCAACTGAAAGCCTATCTTTAAGTCTTGGAAACTTAAAATTTCCCTGTGGCCTCTGATTCCTCCCTTCCCTACCCTTCCTCAGCTACAGCTACACACTTTGTTCCCTGTCTTTGCCTGGGAGTTGTCTCCTTGCAGACTTACCAACAGCACTGTCATGTTTTGTACATTATTAACCCTAAATTGTGACTTTTTGCCAGTTTTGTTCCTATTATCACATGTGATATGCACCTCCTCTATGTACCATGTAACTTGCTCCTCTGTATAACTGTTTGAAACTCCTATTGTACAACAAATTGCATTTGTTTTTACCTGTTCCTAGATTTGTACTCTCTGGGGTCGTGCATGCAAATAGGCAGTTCTGTCTAGTGCAATACCCGGTTACCAAAAGCAAATAAATAAATAAATAAAATAAATAATGCACAAAAATGTTCCTGGCAGGCATGTATTTTAGTTTTACAATCCTTTTCATGTTTGCTTGCACTCATGTGCGAGAAACATAGTGCCACCATACGAATTTTCATAGGTGTGCCACCCCACTTCCAATGCCCTGCTCCTTCTTGCAGGCACAGCCTCACCGCAACAATATATGTCTGAGCTGTCTATGACAGCAGTTCAGATGCAGTGGTGTACAGTTCAAAGCAAAAGACCACTGTAGTCAGCTGTAGTAACGTGTAGGCAATTTGCATACTGCCGATGGCAGGCAATTTACATACTGCCATCAGCAGTATGCAAAATGCCTACATGTCAGCACTGCATCTGAACAGCTGTCATAGACAGCTCCATTTTTTTCTTGCCCCCCCAACAAACACCCAAGTAGCATGCTGGGAGTCCACGCCAGTGCTCATGTGCCTCCATACACTGTATGGCCGACATGGGGGGTGCCCAATCCCCATCGGCTCCACTGCCCCCCAAACAGACTTCCAGGTGCCATGGCGGGAGCCCACCCCAGCATGGCAAAAGTCTGTATGGCCGATGAGGATGTCCAATCCCCTGTCGGCTCCACTGTACCTCCCCCCAAAAACAGTCTTCCAGGTGCCGTGCTGGGAGCCCACTCCAGCATGGCAAAAGTCCATATGGCTGAAGGGGGCTGCCCAATCTCCCATCGGCTCCACTGCCCCCCAAACAAACTTTCATCTGCCATGCTGGGAGCCCAACCCAGCATGGCAAAAGACCTATGTCATTTTCATAAAAAAGGAAAAATCATCACCTGTAATAAAAAACGGTCCCTCGTTGACTGTCTTGCCCCCTTCCCAACCCATGCCCACCCTCTGTGCACCTACCTCCCCACACACACCCTGATCCCATACTTACCTCCGGAGCCCAGCGCGATGATCTTTGGTGGACCAAGAACATGTCTGCACTCTTCAAAGCTGAACGCAAAGTGAAGAAATGCTGGTAAGCTGTATAATGGCATAAATGATGTTTTTTCAACTTTGGTGCTTATCTCAGCCATTTTTGGGAATTTTTTCGCCAAATTTCCAACATGGGGTTCTTGGGACCACACCTCATGAACTCAGTCACTATCATTTTGTTATAGGGTCCCAAAATGTGATTTCGCAGTCACTGTGCAAACCATCTTTCAGGACCAATTAATGAAATGACAGTGTCACAGTTCATGAGGTAGGCCCCAAAAACCCTATGTTGAAAATTTGGTGAAAAAATTCCCAAAAATGACTGTTTTACGAGCATGCATTGCACAGTTCCTACACACGCTTGTAAATTTGAGAATTTTTAAAATTTTCACTCCAGATTTTCAACATTGCCATTTTACCACACTTCCTTATGAACAATACAGCTGTCATTTTTCATATCTCACCCAAAATGTGTTTTCGCACATGTAGCGCACATTGGCATGGTCTGTGTGCTAAATCAATGTTTGGGACACATTAAGAAAATCACAGTGACACTGTTCATGAGCAGAGGTGTTAAAATGGCTATGCTGAAAATTTGGTGACACAAGTCCATAAAATGACTCTGTTAAGAGTGTGCATTGCGCAATTTCCACGCACCCTCGTAAATTCATAGATTCGTAATCTTTCCAGTCCAGATTTTCAACATTGAGATTTTTCCACACCTCCTTATGAACAGTACAGCTGTCATTTTTCACACCCTGGCCGAAATGTGTTTTCGCACTTCTGGCGCAGAATAGCGCGGTCACTGTGGGAAATCAGTGTTCGGGACAGATTAAGAAAATCACAGTGACACTGTTCATGAGCAGAGGTCCCAAAATGCCTATGTTCAAAATCTGCTGTAAAAAATCCCTAAACTAATTACCTTACGGGTGTACATTGTGCAGTTTCTACGCACGCTCGTGACTTCACCAGTTTTTGTATATTTTCACTCGATTTTCAACAATGCCATTTTTTATATCTCCTCATGAACAGTACACCTGTCACTTTTCACATCCTGTTCGAAATGTGTTTTCGCACCTGTGGCTCTAAATGGCACAGTCACTGTGCAAAATCACCTTTCACCTAATGAACTGATAGTGTCACTGTTCATGCGGAGGGGTCACAAAAAGCCCATGTGGAAAACTTGGAGTAAAAATACCAAGAAATGCCCAGGGCATTACGGTTTTCAACCATAATGCCCTACCCTGTCGGGACTGACATGTGTCAGGGGTGTGACTTGGGATTGACGACAGTAATGCTTATGCCATTCCACCCCCACCCCCAACCCTGCACCCAGCGGCAGGCATCAAGGTGCTCCTTGAACCCTTTGCCCCAAGAGTTCACCCCATTCTCCTATACTGCACCCATTTCAGTGTATTTCATTATGGAATGAGGTGAATGTAAAGCCCAAACACCCCAAGGCACACCTCGACACTTGTCAGTGTCTAAAGGGTAGGGTGAGATGAAATGTTGTGACCGTCATGGGTGACGACCCAAAGGCACACCCCAATGCCTGTCCATCTCTGCAGGGTGAGGGTGGAAACATAGAATCTAAAACATGGAATCTGATGGTAGATAAGGACCACTTGGCCCACCTAGTCTGCCCATTTCCCTACCTAACAGATAAGCTGCAGATCCTAGTTAACCAACAGCCTACTTCCTCCTAACCCCACTAGAATTGCCTTATGTCTGTCCCATACATTCTTGAATTGCCCCACTGTTTTTGCCTCTACGTCCTCCTCAGGAAGGCTGTTCCATGCATCTACAACCCTCTCTGTGAAGAAATACTTCCTCACATTACCTCTGAGCTGTCCTACCTGTATCTTCAAATTGTGCCCTCTTGTTCTTGCACATTTCTTTTTCTGAAAGATGCTATTCTCTTGGACTTTGTTGATTCCCTTGAGGTATTGGAAAGTTTCTGTCATGTCCCCCCTCTCCCTCCTTTCCTCGAGGCTAGACATCTTAAGCTCCTTTAGTCTTTCTTCATATGTCTTCTGGTGCAGACCCTGCACCATTTTGGTTGCTCTCCTCTGGACAGCCTCCACCCTGTCTATGTCTTTGCGGATATGGGGTATCCAGAACTGTACAGAATACTCCAGATGTGGTCTTACCAACTATCTGTACAGAGGGCCAACAACTTCCTGTTTTCTACTGGTGATGCCTCTTCCTATGCATCCCAGTGTCCCCCCAGCCCTCCTTACTGCCTTCTCACATTGCTGGCCCACCTTTAGGTCATCTGATATGACTGCTGTACCCCCAGGTACCTTTCCATTTTTGTTGTTGTCAGTATCTCACCCTCCATTGTGTTCTCTTCCCCTGCGTTTTTGCTTCCCAGGTGCTTTACTTTGCACTTCTTTGCATTGAGTCTAAGCTGTCATACATTTGACCATTCCTCCAACCTTGCCAAATCCCTTCTCACCCTTTCCACCCCACCTTCTGTATCGACCCTGTTGCAGATCTTTGTGTTGTCTGCAAAGAGACATACTTTTCCTTCCAGTCCCTCTGCAATGTCACTTATAAAGACATTAAAAAGGACTGTCCCCAGTACTGAACCCAGTGGTACCCCACTAGTAACCCCCCTTTCTTGACTGTGGACTCCATTTACTATTACCCTCTGTGTCCTGTTGTCCAGCCAGTATTTTAGCCAGGCTACCACCCTGGGACCCATTCCCAGGCTGGCTAATTTGTTTATTAATCTTTTGTGTGGGACTGTGACAAATGCCTTGCTAAAGTCTAGGTAGGCCATATCCACAGCCCCTCCCTGGCCTACTACTTTGGTCACTCAGTCAAAGAAATCAATTAGATTTGTCTGACATTACCTTCCTGCTGTGAATCCATGCTGCCTTGGGTCCTGTGCCCCACTGGCCTCTAGGTACTCAACAATTCTTTCCTTCAGAAGTGATTCCATCATTTTCCCTACCACTGAGGTCAAACTGACAGTTCTGTAGTTTCCTGCCTCTGTCTTGCTCCCACTTTTGTGAAGAGGAATCACATCTGCCCTCCTCCAGTCCTCAGGTATCACACCATCCTCCATGATTTATTAAAGGGTAGTCAGTGGTGTTACTAGTTCTTCCCTTAGTTCTTTTAGAATTCTGGGGTGAATTCCATCAGGCCCCATTGCTTTGTCCACCTTCAGTTTTAGGGTTTTGCAGAACCCTTTCTTCTGTGAAAGGACTGGGATCGACCCCCATCAACAGTGCTTCTGTTAATTGGATTAGGCACTCCCCCTTTTGTGAATACTGAGCAGAAATATTCGTTTCAGTATCCCTGCTTTCACTGTCCCCTCTGCCCACCCACCGTTCATTCTATTCAGCCTCACTATCCCTCCCTTTGTCTTTCTATGCTCGCTGATGTACCTATAAAAGGTTAGAGGCTAAAGGAGCGTAATATGTATACCCTTGAAGAAAGAAGGGAGAGGGGGGACATGATAGAAACTTTTAAGTACCTCAATGGAATAAACAAAGTCCAAGAGGGTAGCATCTTTCAGGAAAAGAGACTTGCAAGAACAAGGGGACACAATTTAAAGATAGAGGGTAGTGGATGCATGGAACAGCCTTCCTGAGGAGGTTGTGGGGTCTAAAACTGTGGGGAACAGACATAAGGCAATTCTTGTGGGGGTTGGAAGAAATAGGCTGTTGGTTAACTAGGATCTGCGGCCTATCCTGTAGGTAGGGGAAATGGGCAGACTAGATGGGCCAAGCGGTCCTTATCTGCCATCAAAGTCAAAGTCTATAGCGCCAGCACAGTGCCTTTGAATATATTTATTTAGCTTTTGTTGACCGGGTAAGTGCACTAGACAAATCCTGCCTATTTTCAGGCACGACCGGGGAAGGGATACAGATGAATGCCAACTGACCTTGAACCAGATTAAGCTGTTGGTGGTATTTTTAGTGAATGAGGGAAGTTTGGCCAGGACACTGGAGAAATTCCCCTACTCTTTTCGATAAGTGCCATGGGATCTTTAACATCCACCTGAACTACCACCAATCCAGGCAGATGGGACCTCGGTTTAACGTCTCATCCGAAAGACGGCACTCAGAAGTGCAGCACCCCTCTCATGCTACACTGCAGTGTCAGTACTGGGATATTAACCCAAGTGCCAGATGTGGGAATTGAACCCATAGCCCTCTGATCTCCCGGCCTCAGTGGCGAGTGTGCTACCTACTGAGCCACTGACACTGACATTGGACCAGTGCAAGTGCAAGGAAATTATACTGCTAGCATGCTTTTCTGAATTTCAGGCCCATAATGTCATGGAATATAGAAGAATGCACTTTTATTCTGAAAATAAAATGATAGTATATTATAATGGTGATTGAAACTGAGTGACTCACTTGTGAGTGATTAAGTTTCAGTGCCTGTGATATGAGTTACCTTGAAAGGGTAGAGTGGTGCAGTTATAGTGCCAGGTTAGGGACAAAAATAGTGAGGTGATATGAGGGTGAAGAAATGGAAGGGAAGGATTCAGGAAGTAAGAGGTATGTGAGCTGCAGTTTGGCAGTGTGCTGCAAAGCTGCTGTTCTGTTGTGGTGGTAAGTTGTAGTGAGGGAAGTTCAGGGCTGGGCAAGGTTTTTTATTTGGTTTCTCGCCCTCCCCGACATGCACCCCCCCTGAAGTTGAGAATCCTAATTTATGGGGGTGTGGGGATATATTGTTGTTGGTTTTCATAACTGTTGTCAGGTTTGGTGGGGAGTGTACATCGCCATTTTGATTTACGGTGATGTACACTCTCTGTAACAGTGATCGCTGTTTAGTGATTGCTGTTAAGACATGGAACCAAATAAAATATATGGTATGTATTGCACACTGCTGTGCACATTTGCTATTCTTGTCAGCTCCTTTTGTAGACTTAAAAGAACTGCACAAAGAAAAAATAATAAAAAACAATAACTTTATGGGGAATGGGATTTTTTAATGGGGGGCCTATGGCATGCTAATACCAGATGCTGACAAAGGGAAGTCATCATAACAAACAGCCACATTGAGCTGTAGAATTTCTTTATTAAGGGTGTGTGGGTTCTTAATAGTTCCTCAAACTAGTTATTGTCTAGACCATCACCATCAGTCAAAGCACTCATGTCATTTTCAATTTATGTTGCAACTACACTTGGAAAAGCACTATATCTCTCCACAAAATGTAGGAAACTGACTTGTTGCTTGCTGTGGTGCTAGGGGATTGATGTCTATCCAACTCCAAATTGTTTTAGTGCTTAGATCTGGAAACTCTCACTTATGATTCTTAACTTGACATGGGCACTCTCACTTATTATTCTTAACTTGACCTGGGCACTCTCAATCAATCTATCAATCAATCAATCAAAATCTTTATTTATCCAGGAGGGCACCATTGAGCAAGGCTCATTTGCAAGGTAGTCCTGGTCATGAATACATCAAAGTACAGTACAGAAGCAGGTATACAAAAATCAATAATACACAAGGAAGAAAAGGTGTATACAGTACAGTACAAGGTTGAAATTAAAAAAAAAAAAAAAACAGCATTATTTTACAATTGAAGAAGTCAGCAGATGTACAATCAACCATAGGCATACAGGGGTTATAAGCAGAGATCTTTTGAGTGAGGCAGCCGGCAACTACACATATAGGGGAAAGAGGTCATGTATGGGGTGGCAGGTTCGAGAGGAAAAGAAGAGGAGGGATATATTACCGACGACTGGGGGAAAAATTGGGCTAAAACCAAAGAAAGTGACGATGGCTGTCGTGTACTTGTTTATTATGATAATGACGGAGGAGGGGTAGATAATTGGGACACTACTATGGATGGGGTGGGACTTTAGCCAGGCTGGAGCAGACAGGGAAGGGTGGGTGCAGCAGGAAGAGTTAATAGGGAAAGAGTGAGAGCCGGGGTAGGAACATGGCGAGCGTCAGGATGGAAAGGGGGAGTTGTAGAATTAGTGGGCTAGTGTTGAGGAAAACATTTAAAAGGTGCTTTCATGTAGCGATCGTACAGTGCCTTGAAGATATTCAGGCTAACAGGGCAGCTCAGCTTCAAGTTTCTTTGTAAACTGTTCTACAATGTGGGTAAAGAGAAGCTTAGAGCAGCTTTGCCGAAATGAGTGTTGATCCTTGGAACTTGGAGGGCAATTAGGGAATAGCTCCTTAGAGGTAGGTGGCTAACACACTCCGGGGAATACAGTCTGAGACATATGAGGGGAACTTGTTGGTCACCACTCTGAAGGCCCATAGGGCAGCGTTTCTATTCCTTCTATAGTGAAGGGAAGTCCAGCCTGACGATGAGTACAGGGAGCAGTGGTGTGTAGAAAGTGGAAGGCCAGTAATGAACCTGATAGCTCTGTGGTAGAGGGTGTCCAACTTAGCCAGTGCAGTGGCTGTAAAGCAGGTCTGAATAATCTATTAAAGATAGGAAGGTAGCTTGAACCAGTTGAATCTTGGCCTCCTTTGTGAGCAGGTGGTTAATTCTGTAGAATAGTCCTAATCTTTGCCTTAGTTTCTTCTGTAGTTCTTCGAGATGGTCGGTGAAGGAAAGTTTATGATCAAGCCAAACTCCTAGATATTTGAATTTAGCTATATACTCTAGTGTTTCTCCTAGGATAGCTCCCCCCCCCCAGCAGGAATTGCCGCATGCAAGGAAAGGGAGAAGAGCATGGCTTTTGTCTTTTTCGCATTGAGCAAAAGCTTTTTGTTTATGAGCTGGTATTGTAGAAGGTTAAATTCAGCTTGGAGGTCTTCACAGGCTGCGTGGGTCGACTCAAGTACAGTACAGTGTTGTCCGCGAATAAGTGGATGTTTGCTTTTTTGATGGGGTCATTAATGTTGTTAATGTAGACTGCAAAGAGGAGGTGACCAAGTATAGAGCCCTCTCATTTCTGTTTCTTAATTGGACTTTGCTAACTGTAGTAGTAGAAGGATGCAAGTATCCAAGCTCTTTGTTATATAGAAAAAGAAATCCTTGCACACCAGTTGGGTGTCAAAACGTATAAATGCATTAACAGTGCAAAAACTGCAGAAGGGAATGGGGGATACTCTAGCAAGCCTCTGCCTGGTGTCACGCATTACAGATACTGTTTTCTTTGCATTGAAGGATAATTGATTTACTCATAACCAGTGCTGGATGTTGTTAAAGTCCCATTGGAGCTGATTCTTAAAGGCAGAGAAGCCAGAGGTAAACAGAATTGTATCATCAGCATACATATGAATGGACACAGACATGCAGTGGAGGGGGGGGTGGGTTGCTTGAAAAATGGAGAAAAGAATTTGGCCCATGACAGACCCTTGGGGGATTCCTGAGCTGACTGGGAGCTGAATGAGAGGAAGGCTCCAACATGGACAGCTTCTCAACTGAAGTGGCTGAGACCCTAGCCTTAAGTTTGTCCAGAAGAATAGGGTGAACAACAGTGTTGAAAGCTTTGGCTACGCTGACAAAATCGGCGGAGGTGACAAGGCCCTCATCCATGACAGAGAGAGTAGTATCAGTGAGCCAGAGAAGAGAGGTCATCCTATTGAGGGAGAGTAAGGAAAGCTATAGGAATGAGGTGTCACAACCCCACTCAGCAGGTCAGCCCTCTACTCCCAAAGTGCCAACCTCTGAGTGTAGTATTGTGAACAGTTAACAGAACAGGGTAACCCTTCTGCTTGTTTCGTGGGTTCAAATCAAACTTTGGTCTCAAGTTCTGAAGGGATTCAAACTGTGAACCTCTTGCTAGCGTACCCAAAGTACAGGCTCAGATAATTCTGCTCTTTGGGGAAATGCCAGCTGTCTTTCACCTGCAGGCACCCAACCAGGTATTATAAAATGAACCCTTAAAACTCTATGCAAGACCTTAGAAAAATGCTTACCTGTTTCCCAATTTGGTATCACAATAAGCTTAAGCACAGTGTCAACTTTAACCATCTAAGCTTCACTTTCAAAAAAAAAAAGAACTTTCAAGGCACACCAGGCAGTTTCTGTTTTAAAATATATATCTTTACTTTAAGATAGATAAAAATAGGTAAACAGTAAATACAGAATAAAATATCCCAATGCATACAATCTTAAAAACAAAACAGGTTTAAAAATGCAAAATTCCTACCAACCATTAGACTATTTATCTAAGGTATTTCTTATAATCTTTCAGTGCTCTTAGATGTTCCTTCCCTTAGTCCAAGTATATGAATGTATGTGTATCTAAAGATCAGCTACAGCATACTTAAAAACAGTCTTGAGCCAGCCTTCTCTCTGAGGTCACCTAGCTCCTCCTTGGTGTATTAAAATTTATTTTTACAACACATGGTGTCCTAATAAGGAATGTTAAAAATAAGTGACATTAGCGAACTTCCTCTCTTCATATGACTTCCCAATCTAGTCTGTGATCTGCTAGCATTTTCTTTCATCCAGGAGCAGTGTCCTGCTTCACAAAGACATGAAATAATTCTTTGATGAAATTAACTGGCTTCCTCTGAAGACGCCCAAACAAATGCATATGCCAATTCCTTGTAACACCAAGTGCAATCAAAGGATGTTCCTTAAGGCATTATAAAATGCATAGTTTAGCTACGGATTTCAAAGCAACTGACAAGTTAATTGCATTCCAGAGATCTGTAGTTTAAGCTACGTCCTGTCCTTTGAAATTATACCAGGGGGAAGGGGTTTGATGTGTCATTTCAGCAAGACAGTATTTTCTCCTTACAGACAATCTCACTACATATTTCATATTGCAAAAATCATAGTGTAATCAGATCCAGCTGTCCAAGTGTCACAATCCTCCCCACCTAGACTGAATTTGGAGGCTCTATCCCCTGCATGGGATGAGCTTCCCAAATCAGTTCACTCCTCATAGACATGAGACAGCCCATCTGAGTTCTGATTCTTGGCTTTGGCCCTATGTATGATTGTCATGTCATACCCTTGCAAAGTAAGGCTCCATCTCAGCAATCTCCCATTATTTCTGCCCATCTGCGTCAGCCAAATCAGGGGGTTGTAGTCAGTCTGTACCACAAAATGCTGCTCATATAAGTATGGCTGTAATTTCTTTAGGGCCCACACTATGGCAAGTCACTCTTTTTCCACAGTAGAGTATGCCTGCTCCCTGGGAAATAACTTCTTACTCGGATACGCTACAGGGTGATCCTTCCCTTGGTTGGATGTCTGACTCAGTACTGCCCCAATACCCATGTCTGAGGTGTCAGTCTGAACTATAAAGGATTTTCTATAGTCAGGACTTGTCAATACAGAAGCACTGCAGAGTGCCTCTGTCAGACTGGTAAAGGCTTTCTCACAGGCTAGTTGCCAGGTAATTTTCTTTGGCATCCTTTTCCTTTCCAGGTCAGATAGAGGGGCAGCCAGGGCACTGTAATTGGGTACAAATTTCCTATAGTACCCTGCTGTTCCTAGAAAACTCCTGACCTGCTTCTGAGTTTCTGGTCTGGGCCATGCCTGGATTACCTCTATCTTTATTTGGTTAGGGCAGAGCTGTCCCTGGCCTACCACATGCACAAGGTATGCCACTTCTCCCATGGCCACCTGGCACTTCTCAGCTTTGACAGTGAGCCCGGCCCTCTGCATCCTGCACTTCCCTAAGGGGGGACAGATGTTCCTCCCAGCTGGCACTAAAAATGGCAATGTCATCCAGGTATGCCACGGCATACTCCTCAGCACCATTTAACACCTGGTTCACCAACCTTTGGAAAGTTGCTGGGGCATTCTTCATTCCGAAAGGCACTACTTTAAACTCAAATAAGCCTATCAGAGTGATGAAGGCTGACCTCTCCCTAGCTCTGTCTGTCAACTCTACCTGCCAATATCCCTTAGTCAGGTCAATAGTCATAAGGTAGGTCACCCCCCCAACTTGTCCAGGAGTTTGACTGTCCAGGGCATCGGGTGGGCATCTGACTTTGTGACTGCAGTCAGTCCATGATAGTCTACACAGAAATGAGTAGAGCCATCTGGCTTGGGTACAAGGACTACGGGTGAGGCCCAGAGGATGTGGGATCTCTGGATTACCCCTAAATCCAGCATCTCCTCCACTGCCCTCCTAATGTCCTTATGGACAGCCTCTGACACCCAATATGCTGTCCACTATATGGGTGTCTGTATCCCTGTCTCCACATCATGTGTTGCTAAGTGATTTAGTCCAGGCTTGGCACTAAACAAGGGGGAAAAGTCTGCTAGAACCTCCCTTACATCCTGGATCTCATCCGGGGCCAGCTAGGAAGACAATTTTACTGCCTCCACAGAGGACTCCCACTTGCTTTCTTCCAGCAAGTCCAGAAGGGGGTCTCCATCATCCTTCCCTTCCCCTCCCCAGGACTACACACTGCAAACACCATGTCAGCCCTATTAGCATATGGCTTCATCATTTTGACATGGTACATCCTTTCTGTCTGTCTTCAGTCAGGTAACTCTACAATATAGTTCATGTCATTTACCTTCCTAACTACTTTGTATGGTCCTGCCCACTCAGCTTGCAGCTTGTCTTTCTGGACCAGAACAAGGACCATGACTTCCTGACCCACCATGTACGAGCGAGCTCAGGATCTGCGGTCATACCACACTTTTTGTCTCTGTTGGGCAGCTGCCAGGTTGGTCTGGGCTTTCCCCAGAAGCTCTTTCAGCCTTTCCCTAAACCTAAGGACATAATCCACAATGGGAGTACCCTGGGTGGCGTGCTTGCCTTCCCAATCCTCCCAGATCAAGTCTAGGGGACCACGTACCTGGCGTCCATATAAGAGTTCGAAGTGGGAAAATCCTGTTGACTCTTGGGACACCTCCCTGTATGCAAACAACAGGTGGGGAAGGTATTTCTCCCAGTCCCTCCCATGCTGTTCAGCAAACGCCCGGAGCATTGACTTCAGGGTACCATTGAATCGTTCCACAAGCCCATTGGCTTGTGGGTGATATGGTGTTGTGCATCTCTGCACCACCCAACACTTCTCCCACAAACATTTCATCAAGTCTGACAAGAAGGAACCCCCTCAATCGGTGATAACCTCCTGCGGAAACCCAACACAGGAGAAAGTCCCAAGTATGGCATCTGCCACTTTGTCTGTCCTCAGTGAGGATAGGGCAACTGCCTCTGGGTACCAGGTGGCATAATCCACCACAGTCAGGATGAATCTCTTCCCTGAGGAGCTGGGGGTATTTAAAGGCCCCACAATATCTATTTTCACCCTCTGGAATGGCTCCTCCACTATGGGCAATGGAATCAGGGTGGCTTGGGTTTTCTTGCCTGCATTCCCTATTTCTTAGCACCGGTGACAAGACCTGCAATACTCCTTCATCTGCTGGGTGAATTTAGGCCAATAGAAATTCTGGGCCAACTGCTGCATAGTGCACGCAATTCCCAGATGACCAGACAAGGGAATATCATGTGCAATCTTGAGCAACTGCTCATGTTACCCCTGTGGAACGACAAGCTGCCTGCCTAGCATCCCTCCCTTTGTCTGCAGAGCCTGAGTAAGCATAAGTCCATTTTCCCAATAAACCTTATGTCTGCCATCATCTCCCTGTGCCCCATCAGAGTCTGCTCAAGCCCTCAGCTTCTCTAGACTAGGATCACTTCTCTGTGCAGCTGCAAACCCCTCACACATTCCCAAGTGATGGGACAGGTCCCCTTCAGTCGCTAAACTAGGGCCCCTAGCACTAGCATCAGGGAACTCAGGATCACTGCCAATCCCAACCCTCTGACAATGGGTCACTCCTCTGTCTTCGAAGTAACCCTCTGTAGCTGTGTGGTTACTTGCTACTGGGGAAATTTCTACCCCTCTTCATTAGTCTCCATATCAGAAGACACAGACTGGGGAACCAGACTCCCAGTTGTCTTTACAATTGTTCCCATGGGTTTCAGGGAACTACCATTTTCCCTTGCTGCTTGGCTATGGGTAACTGCACATACCATCCCCATTTGAGATTATTACCCAGGATCACATCCACTGCTAAGGTTTTGGCTACAGCCACCTGTTGCACAGTTCCCCCTGTTTCACCCCAGTCTAGGAGAACACTAGTGAGGGGCAATTTTTTCACCTCACCAGTAAAGTCCTGTACAGTGAAGTATTTATTGGGTATATACTGACCAGGATCTACTAGATCCCCCTTTACCAAGGTCAAGGATGCACCTGTGTCCCTTAACCCTTGCATCTGTACACCATTCACCATGACTGGGTGCATGTGTTCCCTCATATTTACTGGCATGCTTCCGGGGACACACAAACAACCCACTTCCTTTCTAGTACCATTCTGCGTAGTATTGCTCATTTTTCTGGGATACTGTCTGGCAATATGCCCAGTTTCTTTACATAACCAACATTCACTTCTTTTTTCAGAGAAATCTTTTCTCTGAAACCTGGGGCTAACTCGTTTCGGTGGAGGCAGGGAGGGTTTTAGCTGCCCTGAAGGCACGCTTTCGCTTTTCTGTGCTGCCATGCCACCCATTACTCTCAGATCAGGTCTGTTCTTGGCATAGCGGTCCGAGAGTTCAGTAGCCTCTTGCTCTGTTTTGGGATCTCGATCCTCCAGCCTGGTTTTTAGCTCTGCTGGACATGCCCAATAAAACTGTTCTAACAAAATCACATTTTCAAATTAATCAACAGGGTTTGCCTCAATTCCTTCCCACCATTGTTTTAAAAACTGATGTTGTTTCCTGGCTAGCTCCTCATAGCTCATGTCAGGGCTTCTCCCGAGCTTACGGAATTTAGCTTTGTATGATTCTGCAGTTAATTCAAATTTTTTTAATAGTGCCACTATAAGTTTGCAGTAATCATCACTGTCCTCAGTGTCCATGTGGCCCAATGCATCCCGAGCTTTCCTGGTAAGTAGCAGGGATAGCTGGAAGCTCCAGGACTCCCTAGGAATTTTAGCCTGAATACAAACTTTTTCAAAAGAATTTAAAAGGCATCTATATCCTCCCCCTCTTTAAATTTGGCTATCAATTTGGAATTCAATTTGTAACCCAGCCCTGTAGTCCCAGTTAAACCCAAGCTACTTATCTGCACTGGTGCCACTGGTTGGAGTTGTAGCTTCTCCAGTTTGTGTTGCCTCTGGTGCTCATGCTCCTCACGGTCATCGTCCCTCTGTTCTCACTCTGCCTCTCAGCATTCTCACTCTGCCTTACAGTCCGCCTCTCGTTGTTCATGGTCCACCTCTCATTATTCATGGTCCACCTCTCACTTTTCTTGCTCCCTCTCCCTCTGGAACTCCAGCTCAATCCTGAGCAACTCAATTTGCAGCCTGAGTACTTCTGGATCAAAGATACTGGTGACCTTCTCCTGCTGCTGTGGCTCTTCGCTAACAGTGGCCCGATTGCCCTCCTCATCAGACCTGGACACTGCACTGGCCACTAGCCCTGCCACACTCAAGGTTTAGTTCTCTTCAGTCACTGTCTGTGACTAGATGCTCTGGGTATCTGCTACTATCAGGGCATCCACAAGGTTCTGCTTTGTGACTTTCACCTTGACGGGACTCCTCTGTCCCTGCACAACTGCTTTAAGTAGTCTACAGTGTGCCTGTTGTAGTTGGAAGCCATCTTCCCTAACTACTGCTACTCTGACTGGCACTTTAGAAAAAAAATAAAATGGGTAGGAACTAGACTGTAAGCCAAGGGATATAGTTCTATTTCCTTTTAAAAATAAAACACTGCCTTTCTTTTTTTCCAAGTGAGCTGGACAGTCTTAAGCTGACACACTGAACAATAAAGCTTATAATGCCAAAATTATCTCACCACTGCCAACCAATCTGTCACAACCCCACTCAGCAGGTCAGCTCTCTACTCCCAAAGTACCAACCTCTGAGCGTAGTATTGTGAACAGTTAACAGAACAGGGTAACCCTCCTGTCTGTTTTGTGGGTTCAAATCAAACTTTGGTCTCAAGTTCTGGAGGGATTCAAACTGTGAACCTCTTGCTAGCGTACCCAATGTACAGGCTCAGATAATTCTGCTCTTTGGGGAAATGCCAGATATCTTTCGCCTATGGGCACCCAACCAGGTATTACAAAATGAACCCTTAAAACTCTATGCAATACCTTTGAGAAACTCTTACCTGTTTCCCAATTTGGTATCACAATAAGCTTAAGCACAGTGTCAACTTTAACCATCTAAGTTTCACTTACAAAAAAAAAGTTTCAAGGTACACCAGGCAGTTTCTGTTTTAAAATGTATATCTTTATTTTAAGATAGATAAAAATAGGTAAACAGGAAACACAGAACAAAATATCCCAACGCATACAATCTTAAAAACAAAACAGGTTTAAAAGAGCAACATTTCTACCAACCATTAGACTATTTATCTAAGGTATTTCTTATAATCTTTCAGTGCTCTTAGATGTTCCTTCTATTAGTCCAAGCATATGAATATATGTGTATCTAAAGGTCAGCTACAGCATACTTAAAAACAGTCTTGAGCCGGCCTTCTCTCTGAGGTCACCTAGCTCCTTCTTGGTGTATTAAAATTTATTTTTACAACACATGATGTCCTAATAAGGTATGTTAAAAATAAGTGACGTTAGCGAACCTCCTCTCTTCATATGACTTCCCAATCTAGTCTGTGATCTGCTAGCATCTTCTTTCATCCAGGAGCAGTGTCCTGCTTCACAAAGACATGTAATAGTTCTTTGATGAAATTAACTGGCTTCCTCTGAAGACGCCCAACCAAAGGCATATGCCAATTCCTTGTGACACCAAGTGCAATCAAAGTATGCTCCATAGGGCATTATAAAATGCATAGTTTAGCTACTGATTTCAAAGCAACTGACAAGTTAATTGCACTCCAGATAGCTGTAGTTTAAGCTACGTCCTGTCCTTTGAAATTATACCTGGGGGAGGGGGTTTGATGTGTCATTTCAGCAAGACAGTATTTTCTCCTGACAGACAATCCCACTACATATTTCATATTGCAAAAATCATGGTGTAATCAGAACCAGCTGTCCAAGTGTCACATGGGGTAGGTGCAAAGAAAGAAAGAGAGGGAAGAGGAAGAGGCTGAGATGGAAGATTAAGTATGGTGGTTTTAAACTTGAATGCCTTCTACATGGTCACATGGTAAGTTGAGTAACTGGCAACATGGGATTCAGATATGGTTCTCAGCCTCAAGATAAGTGAGAAGTGATGTTATCCCAGCATGACACACACACCTGTCATGCATTATTGTTATTATACAATGGCTTATTTCTATATGTAAAAATAAAAAGATTAAAAAAATGTCAATAAGATTTTTACTTAATTTTGCTATGTGCAGGTATCTCTATTAAAAACAGAGTGCACCATAGCTGATTTCTCCACTAGGTGGTGCTGTTACTACATGCTGTTTGCTCCCCTGGTGCTGCTATGTTACTACTACATGATGTCTGTCTCTCTCTCTCTCTCTCTCTCTCTCTCTTTAAGTTTTCCCTCTCCCCAGTCCCATTGTTTGCCCACCTGCCTGGTTTCTGTAAAGGTTCTCATTCCTTCCCCATCTGCTCACTGGTCTGTTCCATATCAGTTGCAGCTTGCCAAGGTTTCCATCCACCCGCCCCTTGTCACCTATGGTTAGTGTGATTCGCTTTGCATAGCAATGTCACTGTCACGGGAGAAGAAATTTGTACAATTACTGCCAGTGACAAGAAAGGTGGCAGTCAGTATGTTGAGCACAATGTGCTGTTAAAAAGCACATGCACTGTTTCAGAGGGTAGAGCAAGCACAGCTGGTTTGTGCTGACACTGAAACATATCAGGGTTACTGCTTTATTTTATACTAAATTGTTTCATGTTTTATAATTTGACTCCCAGTATCATGTGTAATTGTAGAAAGTGGGAGTGTGTTTGGTTGAGGTTTTGTTTAAATGGTGTCACAGTTGAGGCAGAATGTGGGAGAGAGTGATTTTTATTTTATGTTATGTGGTCATATGTGTACCAGACCTTGGTATAGTGATGTTGTGTTGGGATAACATCACTGTACACGGTGGCAACTGATCAATCAGAATGCTAGAAGTTTTCTTGCCATTGTATAATTTCATATTCCATGTAGACACAAAATATAGAATGATATATAGGTAACTATGCACAAGGCTGTGTTTCCAACAGTGGATTCTGATGATACCATGCTATTGCAGTCTATAATGTCATCACAACCCTGAGACAGAAACACTTGCATTGTTAACCTTGGCTACCTATGCATTGTTTTTAATATTATATGGTTGCAAACAAAAATGGGAGATTTTTCAAATGGGCACTAGAGAAATTAACTGGCACAAGATTCTGGCATCTCAATAATATATCATAATAGTAATAATGGAGTTACAGTCATGATACAACAACTCTGTGTGACATTTACACTGTTATAAAACATGTATGCATGTGCTGTTGAACTTCAATGCATTACAGACCATTATAGACTAATCAATAGGGAATTGTGCACAAAATGGTAATGTTTCCATCGAGGGGGATGATGACATCATAAACCTTGAAAGAAAAGCTCAAGCAGTCCCTATGATGTCATAAACCCCAAAGAAGAAAACACAGTTTTGTCTGTGGACAGTTCACATAAATACATAGATACATAGACAGTGTCGGCAGATAAGGGCCTATGGCCCACCCAGTCTGCCCATTTAAGTTTGTAAGTTCAGTTTATGTTTTCCAGGAAGTCTGTTGCCCCTTACCCCTGACCTCCAGAATTCCTTTATGTCTATCCCATGCATTCTTAAATCCCGTGATTGTTTCAGCCCCCACCACTTCCTCTGGCAGGGTGTTCCACTTGTCCACCACCTGTTCTGTGAAGAAATTCTTCCTCACGTTTCCTCTGAATCGTCCTCCCTCCAACTTCATCCCATGCCCTCTAGTCCTGGAACATCTTTTTCGCTTAAAAATAGTGCATTCCTGCACCCTGTTCCTCCCTGTAAGATACTTGTCTCTATCATATCCCCTCTCTCCCTCCTCTCCTCCAGGGAGTACATGTTCAGTGCCTTCAACCTGTCCTCATAGGACTTGTGATGCAATCCATGCACCATCTTTGTTGCCCTCCTCTGAACCTTCTCTACCCTGTCTATGTCCTCACGTAGGTAAGGTCTCCAGAACTGCACAGTGTACTCCAGGTGTGGCCTCACTCAGTGTCTTGTATAGTGGAATTATGACCTCCTTTTCCTGCTGGTGATGCCCCTGCCTAGCATCCCAGCATCCTATTTGCTTTACCTGCTGCCTTGTCACTGTTTCCTGCCTTGAGGTCATCAGATGATAACTCCAAGATCCTTTTCCTGCTTGGTGCATGCTGTATCCTCACCCCCAACTGATATATTGTGACAGGGTTTTGTGCCCCATATGCATTATCTTGCACTTCCTTGCATTGAATTTCAACTGCAAACCCCTGACCATTCTTCAAGTTTCTGCAGGTCCTTCTCATTCTGTCTACACCCTCTGGTGTGTCTACTCTGTTACAGAGCTTTGTGTCATCAGCGAACAGTGAAATTCTGCTTTCTAGGTCCTGTGCAATGTCACTGATGAAGATATTGAATAGTACCAGTCCCAGCACTGATCCCTGTAGTACCCCACTGGTCACTCTTCCTCTGTGGAGTGACAGCCATTTACCACCACCTCTGTGTCCTGCTGCCCAGCCAGTTACCTACCCACCGCACTACTGTCCTGCCCACACCCATATTCCCCAGTTTGTGCAATAGTCTTCTATGTGGCACAGTGTCAAAGGCCTTGCTGAAGTCCAGATAGGCCATGTCCACTGCCTCCCTGATCCACCTCCCTAGTCACCCAGTCAAAAATTCAATGAGGTTGGTCTGACATGACCTTCCCTGGTGAAACCATGCTGCCTTGGGTCTTGTAGTCCATTGACAACCAGATGTTCCACCAATCTCTCCTTCAGTAGTGCTTCCATGATCTTTCCCACTACCGAGGTGGGGCTGACTGGTCTGTGGTTCCCCTTCCTCTTTGTTCCCACTTTTGTATAAGTGACTACATCTGCTATCCTCCAGTCTTGTACCTCCTGTTTCTAATGATCGGCTAAACAGGATAGCAAGAGGTTCAGCCACCACCTCTTAGTTCTTTAAGGACCCTGGGGTGCACCCCATCTGGCCCCATTGCTTTATCAACTCTTATTACTTCCAGTTCCTTCAGGACCCTTTCTCGTGTAAAGGGACTTGTGTCCATTTCTGCACCATTCTCACCCCTTGTACTCCATTCAGACCCATTACCCTCCTCTTCCTTAGTAAAGACTGAGCAGAAATACCTGTTCAATATGTCAGCTTTACTGTTGTCATCCTCCACACAGCCCCCATCCTCCCCCTTCAGTCTCACTATCCCTCCCTTTGCCTTTCTTTTTTCACTTATGTACCTGTAAAAGGTTTTGTCCTCTACCCACTGATTTTGCAATATGTTCTTCTGTCTGAGCATTGGCTTCCCTTACTGACCTCCCTGCCTCCCTTTGCTTCTCCTGGTACTTCTCCTATCCCTTCTGCCTGTGTCTTTTGTATTGCATGAATGCAATCTTTTGGCTTTCACTTTCTTTGCTACCTCTTTTGAAAACCATAATGGTCTCTCTTCCTTTTCCTCTTGCTAACCTGCTTAATACATAATTCTGTTGCTCTTGTAATCCCCATTTTAAATACTTCCCACTGTTCCTCAACCCCTGATTCCTGTCCCATTCCCTTAATGCCTCTTTCAAGTATCTCCCATTTTCCCAAAGTTTGCCCCTCAAAATTCAGGATACGTGTTTTTGTGTGGTTAGGTTCTGCTCTTTCTGTGATTTCAAACCACAGTGACTGGTGGTCACTGTTCCCAGGTGCTCCCCCACTCTTACCCCCATCACACTGTCCCTGTTTGTGAGCACAAGGTCCAGTATTGCCTTCTGCCGAGTTGGTTCCATGACTAGTTGCTTGAGGAAGGCACCCTGAAGGGAGTCCAGGATAAATCTGCTCCTAGTTGATGCTGCTGCTGGGATGCTCCAGTCTACATCTGGAATATTGAAGTCTCCAACCAGTACTACCTCACCCTTGTCTGCCATCCTCTGGATGGCTAGCATCAGCTCCCTATCTGTTTCTTCCTCCTGGGCTGGTGGTCTATAGACCACACCTGTGCGGATGGCTGGCCCCATTTTCCTTTCCGGCTTAACCCACAGTATCTCTCCCCCATTTTGTTCCTCCTGGATCTCTGTGGCCCTTATGTCATTTTTCACATACAGTGCCACTCCTCCTCCCTTCCTGCCTGCCCTGTCTCTTCTGAATATGTTGTAGCCAGGTATGGCCAGCTCCCAGTCGTGGTTATCATTACACCAGGTTTCAGTGATGGCCACAATGTCCAGGTCTGACTGCACCATGACAGCCTCCAGATCTTCCATCTTGTTGCTAAGGCTCCTGGCATTTGCACACATGACTTTCCATGATTTGACCTCCTAGACTGTTTCGCTGTTCTACTCCAGCCCCTTCCTTGGTTGTCCTTATCCCTGGTTCACCTTGCTGTCTGCCTTTCTGCTGAATTTTGCCCTATTCTGCCTATCCACCTCCTGGGCGCTAATCTCCATCTTTGCACTTGGCTAACTCCACATCCTTTCCTTCCATTTCTCTGGGTACCTCTATGTGGTTGTCCCTGTTTGGCTGTGTGGCATATGAGTTCTTGAGTGGAATAGGATCTGGGATGTGCCTCTGCCTGACTGGTCTAACCCTCCCTGAGCCCACTGTCATCCAAGTACTCCTCGTTCTCTGCATCCTTTGAGGCAGCTGCATTGGACTGAGTGGTCTCTGGATAGGGGTGATGGTACATCTGACCCAGTTTACTTCCGCTCTGAGTCTGGCTACCTCATCCCGCAGTCCAGAAAGATGCATGCAGATAAGGCAGCACCTCAGTGTCCAGAAGATCTGCCTGAATATGGCTGCCCCACAGCCACTGTATTGCACCACTCCCCACATTATACTGCAGTTATACTGCTATTCCACTACTTGTCTGCTACTGAAGCTCTCCTAGTTCCCTTTTTATTAATTTACTGTCCTAAAAATCCTGCCACTGTTCCTCTATAATGTTTGAAAATACATTCACTATCTGTTGTTTTATATTATAGGGGCACGGTAGTACCCCTACAGTTATGATTGAGTAGCTTGTTTAGTGTTAAACCCCTAACTTTGCAAATTAATATCTTTGGCTCCATTTGACAAAATGAAATGAATTTTGTATGTGTATTATTGAATTTTAATGTTTGATTCTACTGTTTTAATATGTACAGCGCCTTGAAAAATGAAAGGTACTTTATAAATAAAATTGATTATTATTATTATTAACTATATGGGGCTCACTATATGTATACATATTATTGTTTAAAATAAGAAAGTGCTACACATTCTGGCCCTTTGCCATGATTTTTGAAGGCCAGTGCTATGGTTTTTAATGCTGAGAGGTTGAGAAGTATGCTCTGAGGTATTTGTATTTATCTACTACCAACGCTGGCCTTAGTTAGGTGCAAACTGTGTCCCTGCACCTTGGGGGCCCATACCTTTTTCTTGTGGAAAAAAAATTATTTAAAACATTTAAAAATGTCCAAATTCTGTTAGAGATGAAAATGTTTTACCAGCAAATGAAACTGGAAGACAACTGGCTCTGTTACTGTTACAAAAGGTGGGGGCAGCTGTGCTGCTATGCCACTTTAAGGTGTAGTGGAAAAGATTAGGTTAAGTAAGTACTAATGGTGATAATGGCCATACTTTACACCTCCCAGGCTGACTGCTTTCACAAATAAAGGGCTATATTGACAAGAAAACTTGTCTGTAACCTAGACATGTAGCTGAAACAATGAATGATATGACACAATCTGTTTCAAAAGTATTTGAGCACTCAAAATGGCTCAAACACCTGACCAGCACAGAGCAAAACCGGATTACCTGATAGGGACCCTGAAAACCTGATCACTAGGTAAAAAACCTGACAGGTGGCAACCCTAGAAAGGATGGGTCTACTGTGGAATTAACCCATGGTTTGGGAGGGGGAAGGGGTTACATTGCAGTACTTCTGTTATGTTGGACTGACTTTCCGAGTCTGCAAGGTCTGTCGGGGGGGTTACTGGCTGAGTGTTTGGGCACAGACTACCTTCGCACGGGAAGGACAAGCAGTATTAACTCCATTGTTCCAGGTTGTTCAGCTCACTCCTCACTGAGGTTGTGTACCACAAGCAGGATCTCAACAGTGGTCTAATTATTTTAGGGCAGTCCCGATTGGTACCATGGTGTACTGTGGAATTAGACCATGCTTCTTCATGTACCACATGGTATCTTTTGACTAATGAGATTTCTTGTTTTTGGTTGTGTTTTTTATGCCATGTTACAAATGGCCATACTTTACACCTCTCAGGTTGACTACTTTCACAAACAAAGGGCTATACTGACAAGAGAGCTTGTTTGTAACATGGACATAGAAACATAGAAACATAGAAGTTGACGGCAGATAAGGACCGCAAGGCCCATCCAGTCTGCCCATTTCTTTTTCTACCTTATAAATGTACCATCGGCCTTTGCTCTGTCAGTGACCTATCTATTCATAGTCATTTGTATTTGCTCCCTTATGCCTATCCATGCCTGTTTGAAGCCCTGCACTGTATTCATAGCCACCACTTCTTGTGGTAAGCCATTCCATGCATCTACCACCCTTTCTGTGAAAGAATTTCCTCACATTTCCCCTTAATCAGCCTCCCTCTAATCTCATGCTGTCCCTCTTGTCCTGCTATTTTTCTTATATTTAAACATATTTAGACTCTTTCACCTTGTTTATGCCCTTAAGGTGTTTAAATGTCTGGAGTCATATCACCTCTCTCCCTCCTTTGCTCAGGGTATACATATTGGGCTCCGTTGAAATCTGTCCTTATATGTCTTCTGATGCAGTCCCTGCACATTTTGGTTGCCCTTCTCTGGACTGCCTCAGATTTGGTTAATGTCCTTGTGAAGGTGTGGCCTCAATACTGCTGCATGATACTCCAGATGGGGCCTAACCAATGTCTTGTACAGAGGTTATTACCTCCCTCTTACGACTTGTGATACCCTACTAATACACCCTAACACCCCTAGCCTTACCTACTGCTTTAGAGGTCTGCTTGGATGATTTTAGGTCATCAGTGATGATGATGCCCAAGTCTCTTTCTTCCTTTGTGACTGCTAGCAACTCCCCTCCCAACCTATAAGTGGCTTCAGGGTTTCTCTTCCCTATGTGCATGATTTTGCACTTCTTTGCATTACATAGAAACATAGAAGTTGACGGCAGATAAGGACCGCAAGGCCCATCCAGTCTGCCCATTTCTTTTTCTACCTTATAAATGTGCCATCGGCCTTTGCTCTGTCAGTGACCTATCTATTCATAGTCATTTGTATTGCTCCCTATGCCTATCCCATGCCTGTTTGAAGCCCTGCACTGTATTCATAGCCACCACTTCTTGTGAGTGGTCATTCCATGCATCTACCACCCTTTCTGTGAAAAAGAATTTCCTCCATTTCCCCTTAATCGGCCTCCCTCTAATCTCATGCTGTGTCCTCTTGTCCTGCTATTTTTCTTATATTTAAACATGTTGAGACTCTTTCACCTTGTTTATGCCCTTAAGGTGTTTAAATGTCTCGATCTATCACCTCTCTCCCTCCTTTGCTCAAGGGTATACATATTGAGCTCCGTTAATCTGTCCTTATATGTCTTCTGATGCAGTCCCTGCACCATTTTGGTTGCCCTTCTCTGGACTGCCTCAATTTAGTTAATGTCCTTGTGAAGGTGTGGCCTCCAATGCTACGCAGTACTCAGATGGGGGCCCTAACCAATGTCTTGTACAGAGGATTATTACCTCCCTCTTACGACTTGTGATACCCCTACTAATACACCCTAACACCCCTAGCCTTACCTACTGCTTTAGAGGTCTGCTTGGATGATTTTAGGTCATCAGTGATGATGATGCCCAAGTCTCTTTCTTCCTTTGTGACTGCTAGCAACTCCTCCCAGCCTATAGGTGGCTTCAGGGGTTTCTCTTCCCTATGTGCATGATTTTGCACTTCTTTGCATAAATCCCAGTTGCCACTCTTCTGACCATTCTGCTAGTTTATCAGATCTCTTCTCATTCTGCCCACCCCATCTGGATCATCTACTCTGTTGCAGATCTTGGTGTCATCTGCAAACAGACAAACCTTACCCTCTAGTCCATCTGCGAGGTCACTAATGAAGATGTTGAATAGGACTGGCCCCAGGACTGATCCCTAGGTACCCCACTTGTGACTTGCATCTCTTCTGACTGTATGCCATTTACCACCACTCTCTGTTTTCTGCCAGTCAACCAGTTTGCCACCCAGTTGACCAACTTCTGACCACCCAGGCCTACCTGAGCTTATTTATCAATCTTCTATGTGGAACAGTGTCAAAGCTTTGCTGAAGTCAAGGTAGGCGACATCAACTGCTCCCCTTGGTCCACCACTCTGGTTACCCAGTCAAAGAAATCTATGAGATTAGTTTGACAGGACCTTCCTTTGTAAACCCATGCTGTCTTGGATCCTGTGCCCCTATGGATTCCAGGTGTTGCACTATCCTTTCCTAAGGGTGCCTCCATAATCTTGCCCACTACTGAGGTAAGACTGGCCAGTCTGTGGTTCCCCGCCTCCTCCCTGCTACCACTCTTGTGGGGTAGGATCATGAAGCCTTTCTCCAGTCTTCTGGGACCTCTCCTGTGCTCAGAGACTCACTAAACAATTCTGCTAATGGCTCTGCTAGTTCCTCCTTTAGCTCCTTAAGGCACCCTGGGATGTATGCCATCAGGTCCCATTGCCTTATCCACCCTGAGCTTAGCAAGCTCTTGTGGGACCCTTTCTTTTGTGAAGGGGTAGTGCTCACCTCCCTCCCCTGTGTCCATGATGCTGAGCTGTGGGCCCTGCCCTACCTTCTCTTCAGTAAATACTGAGCAAAAGTATCTATTTAGGATAGATGCCTTTGAGGGTCCTCCTCTCACATGCTCCCTTTTCTCCATTAAGCAGCAATACCCCTCCTGGACTTTCTCCTTTCACTAATGTATCTATAGAAGTCTTGTCACCTTCTTTTACTATTCGTGCTAGTGTTTCCTCAGTTTGGGACTTTTGCCTGCCTACTGCCTTACCTGCTTCCCCTTAGGGCAGTTTGGTATGCCTCCTATCTTCATCCCGCTGTGTTCCCTTATATTTTTCTAAGGCCAGCCTTTTGGCTCTGACCTTTTCTGCTACTATATTTGAGAACCAAGTGGTTTCCTTCTTCTTTTGCACTTCCTTTTCTGTCTAACACAATGGGATGTTGCTTCAAGTATTGTATCCTTAATGCTTGCCCACTTTGCCTATTACCTCCTCACCTGTGTTTCTTTTTGCCAGGGCTAGCTTAACTCTGTTGGCCATCTTATCAAAGTCAGCTCCTCTGAAGTCCCATATTTTGTCTTGGAATGGGATGATTTAGATGTAGTAGCCAAATTGAACCATACCATGTGATGGTCACTGGCTCCGAGTGACCTTCTACCTGGAGATCTGTGATCCCTTCTTTGTTAGTCAGTACTAGATCTAGGATGCCCTGTCTCTTGTGGGTTGCTGTACCAGTTGTTTGAGGCCCTCCCTGCAGGGAATCCACTATGAGTCTAGTTCTGGCAGATGTTCCTGCTGGTGATTGACCAATCTGTATCTGGCATGTTGAGTCTCCCATTATCAGAACCTCCTTTAGCTGTCATGTTTTGTATATCTTCTAACAGTAATGTCTATGTCCTCCCTCTGGTCTGGGGCCTGTAGACAACCCCAGTTCTTATGGCTGTCCCATTACCTGTTTCAGGGTGACCCACAGTTCTTCTGGCTCCTTATGTGTATTCTGAATTTCTGTGGCTTTGATATTTTCATTAACATACAGGGGCCACCTCCCCCCCTTTTTGCACCTCGGTCTCTTCTGAACAATACATATCAGGTACTGAAGTCTCCCAAGTGGTTACTGGTAAACCACGTCTCACTAATTGCTACTATGTCCAGTTTAGCCCTCTGACATTGTGCCTGCAGGTCTGGGATCTTATTTCCCAGGCTGTGAGCATTTGTGTACATGATTTTCCATTGGCCAGATTTTGGTGTGTGTGTTGGTTATTGGGTGAAGTTTGGCGTACCCCTGTGCATCGTATGGGGGACAGACCTTTTTCTTACCTGGTGATGCAAATGAATAGCAAACACTATGAATTCCTGTTTGACCACCTAGCTGAGGGGAGGGTGTTCTTCCCATTCGACGTGTAGGTGCTGCACCCCTCTCCCATTCTAGTTTAAATATTCTGCAAAGGCGTCAAACTTCTGCCCCAATGCACTGACTCCTCTTTAGTCAGATGCAGTCCATCAAATTTAAAGAACTTAGCTCCCAGAACTGTTGCCAGTTCCTACAAATCTCTGTCCTTTTCCTGGCTGCAGTCCTTGAGCCACGTGTTTGGCTCCCCTATCTCCCTTCTCTGACCTTCCGTCCATCTGCTCCCTTCTCCCAGACTGGCAGGATCTCAGAGAAGGAGATGCCGGACGAAATAGATGATAGTTTGTCACCCAGCCTAGTCAGGTGTTCCTTGGTCTCCACAACTGACGGCTGCTGAGATCATTAGTCCCATGTGTACTAGGACATCAATGTTTTCTCCTGCTTTGTGAACAATTTTAGCAATGCGGTCAGTGTCTCTCCATGCTGATGTACCTGGGAGACATCTGACCATCACCCCTGGCTGGAGATGGGTATCAACTCCCCGAATCATGGAGTCTCCTATGATCAGAAGTTTTTTGGATTTCCTTTCTGCTTGTTTAGTTTTGGTTCCTGATTTGGGTGAGTATTGTTGTGGCTAGCTCCTGTGCCGCAGTGTCCTGCTCTGCAGTGTCTTCTGCCTCTTTATTTGATTTCAGAGATAGAGGCAGATACCTGTTCAGTAGTGTTTATATGGTTTTGGGTAATGTTTTGGAAGCAGAGAGTGATGGGGCACCCTGATTTGCTCCTCCTAACCACCTGCCAACCTCCTGGACCAACTACCCTCTGCGGTCGAGGTTTTTCTGTTGGATGCTGGGGAAATGGCGGGTGGTTCTTATAATGTATTTCCTCTTCAATATGAAATTTGAGGCGTGCAATCTCTGCCCATGCTGCCCGGAGCTGAGACCTAAGATCATGCAGCTGAAACAATGAATGATATGACAAAATGTGTTTCAAAAGTATGTGAGCACTCAAAATGGCTCAAAAACCTGACCAGCACAGAGCAAAATCGGATTTCCTGATAGGGACCCTGAAAACATGATCATCAGGTAAAAAAACTGACAGGTGACAACCTTACTGGTGCCCCATGATAATCCTCTCTATTCTCTCTCACTCACGCCTCCAGAAAACTTAAGTTGTTTAACTTGTTTGCAGATCAGAGTATTGAAGTGTGAGTGTCCAGTGATGATGTCCCTGTCCTTACAGAAATGAATATGGTAGTAGTACCATACTTGCTTAAGTTCTTGCTCCAGGCTCAGTGAGATTCATTTCCAATGGTGAAGTCAAATAATTCAGTGCAGTCAATGGCACTAATTAAAAGATACTTGTTAAACTAGTAGACCTGGTACTGCTTTATTAATACAGGACAGGAGGGTTAGTCAGGTGTAAATGTTGGATGTGGGGAGGGGCACAGAGAATGGAGTGGTGGGGCCCGGCAGGGGGCTACACAGGGGCCCAGAATGGTTAAGGCCGGCCCTGTCTACTACTCTGAGGATGTCTCCTAATCAGGTAGTTATGGCTGGGGCTGATACACATTGTGAGGCAGTGTTGTGTGAGGTAAAAATAGAAACATAGAATTTGATGACAGATAAGGTCCACCTGGCCCATCTAGTCTGCCCATTTTCCCTACCTGCTGTATAAACTCCAGATTCTACTTGATCTGCAGCCTACCTCCTCCTTCCCAACCCTATTGTTGCCTTCTGCCTTTCCCATGCAGTCTTGAATTTGCCTACCATTGTTGCCCCCACAACCTCCTCAAGGAGGCTATTCCATGCATCAGCCACCCTTTTTGTGAAAAAATGTTTCCTCACGTTGGCGCTGGGTCTTACGCCCTCCAACATCATGGTGACCACTTGTTCTTGCACATTTTCTTTTCTGAAAGATGCTGTCATTTTGAACTCAGTTGATCCCTTTGAGGTATTTTAATGTCTCTATCATATCCCTCCTCTCCCTCCTTTCCTCCAGTTTATATATATTGAGTTCACTCAATCTCTCCTCATATGATTTCTGGTGTAGCAATGGAACCATTTTCACTGCCCTTCTCTGAACTGCCTCCACCCTGTCAATGCCCTTTCAGAGATGAGGTCTCCAGAACTACACGTAGTACTCCAAATGAGGCCTCACCAACTGCCTGTACTGCAGCATCACCACTGTTGTATTTGGTGGCAGAAAATAACATAGAAACATAGAAACATAGACTTTGACGGCAGATAAGGACCGCTTGGCCCATCTAGTCTTCCCATTTCCCTACCTACAGGATGAGCTGCAGATCCTAGTTAACCAACAGCCTATTTCTTCCCACCCCCACAGGAATTGCCTTATGTCTGTTCCATGCATTCTTGATTTTCCCACAGTTTTAGACCCCACAACCTCCTCAGGAAGGCTGTTCTATGTGTCCCCCACCCTCTCTGTGAAAAAATACTTCCTCACATTGCCCCTGTGCGTCCCCCATCTTCAGATTGCGTCCCATTGATCTTGCACATGTGTTTTTCTGAAAGATGCTACTCTCTTGGACTTTGTTGATTCCACTGAGGTACTAAAAGTTTCTATCATGTCCCCCCTCTCCCTTCTTTCCTCAAGGGTGTACATATTAAGCTTCTTGAGTCTCTCCTCATATGGCTTCTCTTGCAGATCCTGCACCATTTTAGCTGCCCTCCTCTGGACTGCCTCCATCCTGTCTATGTCCTTGCGGAGATGGGGTCTCCAGAACTGGACACAGTACTCCAGATGGGGTCTCACCAACTGTCTGTACAAAGGGATAACTTCCAGTTTTCTGCTGGTGATGCCTTCTCACATTGCTTGACAACCTTAAGGTCATCTGATATGATTACCCTCAGGGCCCTTTCCATTTTTGTTGTTGTTACTACCTCCCCCCCTCCATTGTGTAATCTTCCCCTGGGTTTTTGTTTCCCAGATGCATTATTTTGCACTTCTTTGCATTGAATCCAAGCTGCCATACTTCTGACCATTTCTACAACCTTGCCAAGTCCCACTCCCTTTTCGACCCTGTTGCAGATCTTTGTGTCATCTGCAAAGAGGCATACTTTTCCTTCCAGTCCCTCTGCAATGTCACTTATAAAGACATTAAAAAGGACTGGACCCAGTACTGAACCCTGCTGTACCCCACTAGTAACTCCCCCTTTCTTCAGAGTGGACTCCGTTTACAATACTTTCTGTGTCCTGTTGTCCAGCCAATGTTTTACCCAGGCTACCACCCTGGGACCCACCCAGGCTGGTTAATTTTTATTAATCTTTGTGTGGGACTGTGTCAAATGTCTTGCTAAAAGTCTAGGTAGGCCATGTCCACAGCCCTTCCCTGGTCTACTACTTTGGCCACCCAGTCAAAGAAATCAATTAGATTTGTCTGACATGACCTTCCCGGTGTGAACCCATGCTGCCTTGGGTCCTGTGCCCACTGGCCTATAGGTACTGAACAATTCTTTCCTTCAGAAGTGATTCCATCTCTTTCCCTACCACAGAGGTCAAACTGACAGGTCTGTAGCTTCCTGCCTCCATCTTGCTACCACTTTTGTGAAGGGGAATCACATCCACCTTCCTCCAGTTCTCAGGTACCACACCATCCTTCCATGATTTGTTAAAAAGGGTAGTCAGTGGTGTCACTAGTTCTTCCCTTAATTCTTTTAGAATTCTGGGGTGAATCCTGTCAGGCCCCATTGCTTTGTCCACCTTCAGTTTTAGGAGTTCTTTCAGAACCCTTTCTTCTGTGAAAGAACTGGGATCGACCCCCCCAATCCAGAGTACAGTACTTCTGTTAATTGGATTAGGTACCACCCCCTCATCCTCTTTTGTGAATACTGAGCAGAAGTATTGGTTCAGTATCCCTGCTTTTTCACTATCTCTTTCTGCCCACCCACTGTCCATTCTATTCAGCCTTACTATCCCTTCCTTTGTCTTTCTACTCTCCCTGATATACCTATAAAAGGTTTTATCCCCTTTCTTAACCGAGTTGGCTATCTTTTCCTCAGTGTGGGCCTTTGCTATTCTGAGGGCTACTTACAGAGCTTTAAAGTCCTTGAAAAGGGAACATCTAAGGGCAGTAAATAATAGAGACCCAAAAATGCTCTAGCAGTGCATATGGAGAGAGTTAAAAATGCGAAGGAACACACTTGGTCTTTTATGGGCAAAGAGAAACCAATAAAGAGCCCAAGAGGGGGAGACTATAATAATGTTCTGTTGAAGAGAGAACCATATTGGATTTTTGCAACAGGGGGATCAGAGAGACCAGGTCTAAATGAAAGAATTGACCTTAAACCTTTTCTGAAAAAATAATCCCCCCCCCCATTGACTACTGATATCAGTGAAAATATAACTGAATAAGACTGTATGAATTTAATGTGAATATAAAATAGGATGGTGCAACTTCAGTTTTCACTGGCACATTGACTCTGTTCTATGTTTATTATTTTCAGATTTTCATTTTAAAATGGCTGCAAAGTGGATCCTCATGGAAAACCATGTTATAGTAAGAGGAGGACACTGGTGCACATAACAGAAATGGTAAAACGAAATGGATAAAAGAAATGAACCAAATGTATTGGTAATACTGTACTGCTCATTAGAAATATTTTTGAACATAAATATGTAAGTTGTTAAATGACAATTGCCATAATCATTGCGTTAATATGTCAACCACCAGTTAAGAAAGATTTTGGAATAATTCATATAGAAATGTGATTGTTTTTAATATGAACTTTTTCTTCATAATTTGAACTTTTTCTTCATACTTTGTTTTTAACATTATATGGGCACTGTCACTTTAAACACATTGTATTAAATAGTTGTTGGTGTATTTGATTGTTATTCCTATGACTAAGCACCAGGAGGCATGAAATGCATCAGGAGAATGTGCTTCACTGTAGGAGAGGGCAGCATGCAAAGAAGTGGAAGAATTGTGCATCTTTTAAAATAAAATCAAGCACTTATGGAACCTTAAATAAGGCCTTGCTTCCATTATTTTCATCCAGGCACTGTAGCAACCTTTTAAATGACTTTAAAGCTCTGTAAATAGCCGGTGCTGGCATTTACCACTTCTTAAATCTACTTGTTTGTCAGCCAAGCACAGCACTCAGGTGCAGGCCTAGAAATCTCTTTCGCTTTGCTATTCTGACTTCCCTTCCTGCTTCCATCTGCCTTAAATGGTACAGTTCTCTGTCCTGCTCCTTCTGTGTTTCCTTATACTTCCTAAATGCAATCTTTTTCTCCCTAACTTTCCCCGCTGCCTCTTTTGAGAACCATAGTGGCTTTTTCTTTCATTTTGATTTGTTTATTTGCTTCACACAAAGGCTTGCTTGTTTATTTGCTTCACACAAAGGCTTGTTGCCTCTGTGATGGCAGTTTTGATGTTTCCCCATTTCCGCAAACTTGGTTCTCTGTACTGGCTAAAAGACCAGCTCATCCCTGAGGCCAGGACCTCAATCGCCACAAGTGTCCTCCTCCCCATCCTGACTTATGCTGCCCCAATCTTACAGGGCATGGCCAAACAGGAGGTCACCAAGATGCAAATCCTGTATAACAAGGTAGCCCGGTTTGCTACTCAGGACCACTCGCGAAGGCACCATTGTGACACATTTGCCCAGCTACGCTGGCCCTTGCTGACCTCTCGTCTCCACTACCCCCTGCTCTGCTTGACCTTCAAGCTACTCAGCCCTTCAGCTCCACCCAGCATCACTGGAACTATCGCACTCAAACATAACCCTAGGAGCCTACGGACATCTGGACGTACACTGCTTGAAGTTCCCAGAGTCAGGACTAACGCTGGCGGCAGGTCGTTCTCCTACTCAGCCCCCCCTACCTGTGGAACAAACTCCCACCCCTAGTGCAGGAAGCCTCCTCACTGATGAACTTCCACAGCAGACTCAAAGCCTATATGTCTAATACTAGCACTTGTCATTGCCATGGCTCATGACTCCCCCCCTTGCTTCTATCCTCCTAATATCCAGATCCTCCAAACACCTTATCATGTTCCACAGTGCTTCCCTCTAGGCATAGTACCATAGCTAACTTTCCACTGAACCATGCCAGTAGTAAACAATGAGCTTACCATGTAAAATTACATTTCTTCTGCACCTTTTGTTAATTCTACTGTCAACATATTTGTAAGGACTGATGCATGATGATAACCATGGCTGTAACCTGCTCACGCACCTGAAACTACTCTGTAACCCAAGTCTTTCTCTGTATGAAAATATGTATTGTTATCCCGGGTCGCCCCTGAGAAAGGGACCTTCGGGGCTCAGTGGGCCTACCCGGTCACCAAATTTTAAATAAAAAATAAAATAAAATGTAGGGCACATCCCCTGGACAATCCACATAACATGCACGGTTTCCGGCTAGTCGAAGGAACTCCAGAAAAAAGGGGGGATAGTGACCAAGCATCGATCATCAACAACTTGCATAAAGTCTGCCACACGAGTCTCCAACCTGATGTTGGCCACCTCTTCACACTGCATTTGTAAAAAAGCTCTTCAGACCTGCAGACAGGCTGGGTTGCACAGCCTGTCCACAGTTCTGAAGAGCTGGGCTGGTTAGTTCTGAGCGGCAGAGATTTCCCCGGACAGGAACTCTGCCTTCTTATGGGAAATTTCTGACTGATAGAGCTAATAATGCTCTAGCAGTCTAAGTTGGTCAGCAACTAAGCCGGATTTCCACCTGCATTGTCCTAACCTTCGTCCTAGTCACCTCAACTCCCTCAAGGCTCCATCAAAGCACAGAGACCGAGAGTGAAGGGAGAAAGGACGGACGCAGACTGGAGCAATAGAATCCAGTGCTGAGGTAATGGCCTTATTATAGGCCAGAACCAAAACCACCAGATCCCTGCTAGCCACAGGAAATTCTGATAGATCAAGCACCACTGCTAGGCCATTGGGGGTAACATCCGATAAAGGGTGGTACTTGACCATCTCCACAGGGGTTGGCCTACGAGGAGGGGTGCAGAAATTGAATCGCACAGTGTAGTGATCAGACCATCCAACAGGTTCCACCCCCACGTTGGAGGCCTCGATCCCCAGGAGAAAAACCAGGTCAAGAAAATGGCCAAGTTTATGCATAGCAGTGGTAACCATCTTTGTGAGGCCCAGTGAATTCATCAACTGGAGGAAGTGTTGTCCAAATTGCGAGAGTTTGTCATCGATCCCAGCATTGAAGTCACCCAGGACCATCAGCCTGGGTGACTCAAATGCCAGGTCGTCCACGAAGTCCGCCACTTCCTTAAGGAATTGCTTCCCATCTCCAGGTGGACGGTTGATGAGAGCTGTCCTATAGCCCACACCTGCTACCACAGCACATTCAAATGATCTGGCCTCTGGCCTATAATTGCTGGGGAGCGTTTTCACACCACAGCAATTATATAAAATAAAACTGTGGTGGTTGGTGTGGAAGAAGCAAGTCCGAAGTGGAGGAAACTCGGTCAGCGCTCTAGCGGAGCAGGTCTTGAAACCTTTTTTAAAAAAAAAAGTTTAGCACAGGAGGCAAGTAGGTAAGTTTCTTTTTTAAAAAAATTACTGCCGACACATGGCAGTGTAGTGTCCAGGGCACAGCGTAGTGCTGAAGTTGCTGTGACTGTCTGATGCCATGGTTAGCGGACAGCGTGGAGGCAGGTGAATGTGTGGAGCTTTGGAAACCCATTGTGTGTTCGCCGTTATAACCCGTGAGTTATAACGCGAATTATAACCCGGGTTTCCAATGGGAGAAAATGCTCCCCAGTTATTATAAAGCAGCAACACATTCCAAGGTGTGGGTTATAGTCTGATAAATGCATGCATAGGGGCCTACTGAGGCATGAGTCCACATGCCCATAGAACTGTGCTTATCTGACAATAACACACACCCTGGAGTGTTATATTGCACTTATATAAAATGGACAAGGAAATTCCTGTGTCCTGATTGGCTGAGACTTGGTTCTAATCATTGCCTTAAGAGAGCACTACATTACCAATGGCTAGAGACAAGTACCTGCCAACTGGGGCAACTCACAGAATTCATAAACCATAAGCTTCCTAATCTCCATCACAAACATGGCTGCAACTTTTACTCATATATAGAAACCTCCAACTAGGCCCTACAAATGAAAGTCCATTAAATTAACTAAAGAAAATAAATAATTTAATGTCATTTTTACTCAAGGCCCTCCTTACACACATACACAAATATAGAAAATCAAGTACTATTCAGATTTTCCATTGCTGTTATTTCTTTGATGACCATGAAAAATCCCCCTCCTAGCCCTACCAGTTTGCTATGGAACTCCCTGCTCCTTACCAGGCAACAGATAAAATTGAGGTCCTGGCTCCACTTGAGGCCTGTGTGTGTATGCTAGTGGAACTCTGAAGAATTTTGAATTCATGCATTCCATGATGCCATTCCATGTGTGTGTGTGGGTGGGGTAGGAGCACTCTTCTACTCGAATAATGCAGAGCTTTGAATTCTATTATTCCATGGTAAACATTCAAACAGTGTACTTAATATGAAGAAAGACAAATGAATGACAGATGTAAAACATCTGTGGATGGACTATTTTACATTATTTAGTAGCATTTTATTATAATTTTTGTGGGTTTGAACACTTTTAGAGTGCTTGTTTTTTAAAAGTTGTCTCTGATCCCATTTTATTTAAGTAATAAGGCACTTCAGGGACATTGGTTATACTAGGTTTACCCCATAGTTGGGGCTTCACCTCTTGCCTTACAATGCCCCTGAGCATGGAGTAAACCTCATTCAGCCAATGCCCTGTCGTGCCTTATTGCATAAATAAAATTGGGGTTGTCTAACTCTATTTACATAAAAAAAGAATACATAATCAAAGTAATGTTGTTTTGTTTATTAAATATTTATACTGCTGCTAGGTGTCATTAGGGTGCTACTGCTATATGCTGTAATTGTAACCTGTGAATTAAATTGTTGCCGCCTCGTCTTCTTAACTGTACGTTACTAGTTTATAGCGTATAGTAGAGCATTGTTCTGTATAGAATCCATCCTTTTCAAAATGCTGTTGTACCAAAGTTCAAAGGTCATGGAATGTGATTGTACCCTTCTGTAGTAGAACAGCATTCTAGAATGTCTGAAGACTGTACAAGTCAGTCTCATTGTGAAAGAGAAAAAAACACAATGCACACATTTAATACTATGAACTATAAACAATACAGGAAGAACAACTTTATGCATAACCAATGTGTCCTGCCACCTTGGGATTCTGATTCCCACAGTTCTCTCAAGCTTTGCTTTTGAGGTCAGAGGGAATCAGAACCCCTCTGTGGCAGAACCCACTGGTTGTGCATAGGTGTCCATCCAGTATTCTCTATGTTTTACAGTTTGTTTTGTTAACCCTTTTCTTATTTGTCCTGTTTTCTACGAGTGGGATGTCAGAGATCGCTCAAGAGTCTGTCAAAGAAAGATCCTTCCTATTATAGCCATGTAGCACATCAAACTATATGGAGAGGTGAGGAGAGACAGCAGTTCCACGGTGGGAGGAGAGCATCATGGCATCGTGTTTTCTTGGTAAGAAAAGTTAAAAAAGAATTCTGAGAGAAATGACAAGAAAAATATGAAGTCAGACATATCAGGCTGTATTGGGGCGAGTGCATTTACAATGTAAAAAGAATCTTCATAAAAAGAATGGTCAGGGGCCAGACATTTGGTAGGGGCTGCAATGGCACTGTAGGCAGGGAAAATGGGCAGCTGGCTGGGCCATCGAGGTCTTTATCTCCCGATACCTTCTATTTTTCTGTGTAAGTCCATGGAAAATCTGCTCATTTACACACTGCAGATGCAGCCAAATGTGAGCCATTAATAATCCACTAAAGATTTGATTTTGCTTGCACCCCTGCAGCAAATCAGGATACCATGTGAAAGAAAGTCACTTCTTAGCTGAGCTGCTGTGTTAATTCTGTTGCAGGGAGACGTCAATGGAGTAACCCGTGGTGGTAACACTGGGATGGGCTGAAACTGTCTGCACTCCCATGAAGACCCTTTCCCCTACTTTTAGGAACAGGTAGTGTTGGTGTTATTTACTTTAGTTTCATTTTTACAGGAAGGAGGAGTGTCCCACAAGGTCACTTTGTGTTTTCCATGTGAACTAGGAAGGTTCCTGCACTGAAGCCACACAATGAAGCCCCATGTTGTGAGGCTAGGAAGACTCTGTAGCATAGATCAGGGGCATGACTGGTATATAGATAACTTTGGTGGGATTTACAATGTACAGCTGGTGATTAGCTGATGTTGGATGGCACCTGCAATAAGATGTGTGGGTGTCTGATCTTGTTGGATGTGCCATTAATTTTTGGATCATTCCACCAGCAGGTTTCCCCTACAATGTGGTAATTTTGCTACCAGTGACCGACGCAAGCCATAGTGATACCAGGCTGCATGATCATTGTGGTACCACCAGCATAAGGCATGGAAGGAGACCATTGTATTTCCACTGCAGGTGCACTCATTGTGCTACCACTGACTCATGGTACCACAGGGGTCACAGCGGTAGTGCAATGGAATTAAAACAAATCCATTGTGATACCATTTGCAGTGGTATCACACTGGTGTTTGTTATTGTGCTACCATTGCACAAATATTTGCCACTGTGCTACCACTGTGGGTTGATGGTAATACAGTGGACACAGTGGAATCACACTGGAATTGGACCAAAACCACTGTGATACCAACAACCAGTGGTATCACAATGGTGCACATTTGTTACCACCGTGGTACCAGAAGAGTGGCGTTAACAGTGAACTACCACTGTCTGCATGGTATCACAGTGGTTACAGTGGTATCACAATGGAATTGGAACAGATCCTCTATGATACTGTGGAACCCCACAATAGTAGTAAATTGGAAATCGCAGTGATAGTACAATGGTAAACAGGTATTACAGTAGTATTCAGAAGAAATTTTTGTAAGGATGCACTTTCCCACAGAAGTTTTATAGAAAACACAGTACAGATCGGGCCTTCACCTCTCCTATCCCGCCTGCAGTCAAGGTGCAGGACAAGAAAGCAGAAAGTGCAGATCAGCAGCACAAGGAAGCCAGTTGGGTAGGTGAGCAGCACAAATATAGCAATACAGCACAGCAAGTATCCACCCCCCGACAGACCAGCACAGCCACTATCCCCATCCAGATGGACCAGCACAACCACCCCTCACCCTGACGCATCCAAAACATCCCCAGGTACCTGCACGCCCACTCCCATGCCCTGAACCAGCATGGCCAGTTGCCCAAGCAACATTGACCCGCACACCCATTACCACCCCCTGGATCAGCACAGCCACTATCCCAGCCAGATGATTTCCTCAATGACATTGTGGATGGCATTAAAGGCAAAATGTGCCTATTCGCAGATGACACCAAGCTCTGTAGGAGAGTGGACACAGCTGAAGGGATACAGGACCTACAGAAAGGTCTGGAAAAGCTGAGTCTAGGATCTGGCAGCTTGGCTTAAATGCCAAGAAATGCAAAGTTATGCATAGAGGGGCGTCATTTAGGGGGCGCCAGGGGTCGCATTCGCAACCCCTATGAAAATTATGTGACCCCTATGACAGGGCTTGTGACCCCTGCCTGTCCTGGGGCTCCCTATGGGACCGGATGCACTTTGCCGGCTGCTGCTTGCCCGCTTGGTGGCATAACATTCCCCCTTGGCCGTGCGCACGATTGTGCTGCTGCACAGTGTGTGAGGAGGACCAGAGAGCTGGTTTCTTTCAGCCAGGGACTCAGGGAGCCTGACAGTCTGCTGTGCTGCAAAATTAGCACAGACACAGACTGTTGATACAATCAGGGATGGAGGATGGCGCCGCGCCTACCGTCTTGCAGGTTAGCTTACCCCCCCTCCAAAAATCATTGGTGGGAACTTTCGGTAAGGGCAAGGCATTGAAGGCAAGTGCAGCGGTGCCACTTCTTTACTTACTTGCTGGGGCTGGTGCTGCTGCGATTGGCTGCCTGGCTGGCTGGGAGGGGACTGGCTTAGTGGCGCCTTAGGTGCGAATCTGCGATATGCGCGTGCGTGGGGAATCGGTGGGATTTGAATACCGGGTCCCTGGGTCTGTCGTCGTGGTGCAGCAGGCAGTCAGAGGCAGGCAGCTGAGAGAGACAGTCATCGGAGTCGGGCAGCAGCCAGCCAGGGCAGAGTGGCAAACTCTCAAGGGCTAGCAAGGCAAGGATTAAAGCGTCAAGCCGTCCGAGAGCTGGAGCAGCTGATCGATCCAGGCGGGCGGCCGCGGGGCGATCGATCCGATCCATCAGGCATCCACACGGTGGGGTGCACCACAACTTAAGGACAGGCACAGCAAAGCAATCCATCGGCAGAGCTAGAGCAGGCAGCTGGGGCAGGCAGAGAGAAGACACAAACAACTGCAGTAAGAAAAGTCAGGACACGGGGGCCGAGGGAGACCGTGGTACTCCTGTTGTTGGCAAGTCGGCAGTGAGTGCAGTCAGCAGTGTGTGTGTCTTGTCTACTGGGAGATGAACTGAACATTAAAAATGGGTAAAGGTGGTGATTTTATCTATGAAAGATGGTGCACCGCATAGCCGTGGTGTTTCTTTCCTGGCACTTGCCATGCTGTTTTACCCACCATTGACCTGGTAAGCTACAACAAAAGTTCTGAAGATGAAAATGCGCTAAAGGGGATAAAGTGCAGATAACATTTTGATGGTTCAAATATTTTGCCTTTTTCTCCAGAGCAGTGCACAGTTGAATTGTTTATTGGGGGGAAAACAGGAGAGTCTGAGACTGGAGAGCGAGCGATCAGAGGAGAGGACTGGGTTGGGAGGGGGAGTCAGTCGGCCAGTCGGGAGACCACCAGGCACTCCTGGTCAGTTGTGTGCTTTGTTTACAGTCTACAGAAGAGCCTGTAGATAGTTTATTGGTCAGGGCTGCTGCACTTGTCTTTAGTTAAGTCACCTGCTGCTGCTTCCAGGGTCTGTGTCTGACTGTAGTGGTCTAGGGAACTCAGCCCTCCAAGAAAGTACTAGATACTGGGGGCCCATCTGGGAAATCAATAAGGGGCCTAGGGTTGACACACTCATGTCATCACTACAACTACACTTCTAATTTCATCTCGTCATTCGCTGTCCGGTGCTGCTGGGGTGATGCTGGGGAGAGAGAATAGAGTGAGTGGTGGGCCAGGCAGGTGATGATTGGAGCACTCTGTCTGCAGGGTGGTTCCGTCAGGTGGGGTTGCCATTAAGGTCGGGTGGGGAAGGACTAAGGAGGAGGAGGTTAGTTAGGCAGCTAAGGCAGGCTGAGTGAGCCTGAGGCCTACAACAACAGATGCCACACTTGCACACAGTCAGCTAGTTGGGGAGGGTGCTAAGGATTATTTAGGCATCTGGCAGGTGAGGTGAGACAGCGGAGGAGCATTGCTCCAGGCAGCGTGTAGGTGTAGCCAAGCCAGACAATATACATATGTACACCAGGACTGTGTGTGTGTGTGTGTCCCTGTATGGCACAATGCACAATCAATACACATTTGTACTCCCTGATACTGGTTGCTGCCCCCCCCATGCATGAGTATATGCAGATGTCATGCATTGTTCCTTGAGACACCAATATACCAGCCCAGACCCTGTAAAGCTGTATAGCCCCTGGGCTGAAAAGACAGTAGCAGTGGCCAATCCTTCTGGTGCTGACATATAAACATACAGAAAGGTTCTTCTGGTTCTGTGTTGTGTTCATGGACTAGGAAAGCTGTTCAGGGCTTATATGCTGCCCCCCTTCAATACAAGTATACACGATGGTGTACATGGAGTATGCCTGCCTACACCCATGGCTCCAGGATAGTAGTCCAGCTATGAAAACATTTTAACAACAGTGAGGTCCCCCACTCCTTTCTGGGTGATTGTGAAGAGAGTCGGGCCAGCCGAGGAGTCACATTGCATAGCCACGTGCCACATGACATATTTGCGTAGATATTACATGTTTACTTTTGTGGCGGGGGTGAGGGGGCACAGCCCCCCGATGAAAGATGACATTAATTTGTTATGTGAAGGATGTAAGGATGGACAGAGCTCAAAGGGGGAGGGGGGGTGTTGGGGGCACAGCCCCCCAATGAAAGCTTACGTTCATTGATTAAGTCTGCTATTGTGTGTGTTTGCTTTTTACTACTCTTTTTCATGATTATTTATTATGGTATTTGTGTTTCGTGATGTTAAGCCGAGTTCACATATTCTAGATGGCTGGGGCACTTGGCACGCGTGTTTCGCATGATGCTGCACCTACGTTTTCAGCGGAAGGCGGCGTGTGATTCTCGTAGCTTTTTACGCTGTGCAATCTGGCTGGTCTGACTCTCTTCACAATCGCCCCTTTCTACCCAGTTTTACATCTGGGAGAGATTTAAAGCATAAGGAGGCCAATTAAGTCCTGCTTAAGGGTTCACTCCAAGCTAGATGTTGAGTTGTAGTGGGATTTGAACCTGAAGTTTTTTTGTGCTGTTCTCTAACCACGGGGACAACAGTCAGTTTTCCTGCTTCAGCTGAATCTGCCTAAATGATAAGAAATGAGCAAGCAGGACAACTAAGCTTTAGGGGTGTGTGTGTGTCAGTGTGTTTGGGGGGGGGGATTAAAAAAAAAACTCTTCCTATGAAGAGGTTCAAGGCTGCAGGACATTTCAGTTTTGTTAATGGTTCAGACAGTGCTAAATGCTTACAGTTGATTACAGTCACCCTTGATTTATGTCTGCTGAGCTGAGCTGGGCTCTGAACATTTGGCAGCAGCAGTGCAACAGCTTACTCAATGTAATTTGTCAATGTGAAAAGGAATGCAGACACAATTACCATTTTTATTTGTAACTGTACACTGCTTCTACAAAAAAGTCCCATGACGTCATGACGCTTTCAAATGTTAGCAGCCGTGTTTGGACAAGGAGAGAAGCCCTTGTTGTGCTGGAGTACAGCCACGTCTAACATTTCTGCTAATATAGTATGACTAGGTAATGGTCTGTTAATCACCCTCTAGGGGCATAATGTGGCACGAGGCATTGCCGAGTGCCACATGCCCCTAGAGAGTGATTAACTGACCATTAACATAACCCCTTGGAGTGCCTTATTGCTGTTATAATAAAAATGTGTTTTTTTTTAAACGGTGTTAAACCTTGTTCAGTATATGGGTAAGTTGTACAAGTATGTTAATTAAGCAATTTATCCCACCAGGGTATGGGTATACTGGAGGATTTACCACAGCTGGTGTGATTCGGTCACGAGGTGCAGTCGAGTGACCGAACCGCACCAGTCGTGTTAAGTCCTCCAGTATACCCACACCCTGGAGGGATAAATTTATATTATACAATGGCAAAATAGTTTTATTTAATTTTTTTAGATATTTTGTAGGTAACTGAAGTCCGTACGGTTGGAAGGAGAATGTAATTTTTTTAAATATTTACCGCGGTGTTTTAGCGAAGTGGTGACAGGACGAATGACTACAGTTTTGATCAAAATGAAAGCGACCGGATTGGCACGCTATAAGATTGGCTGGTACTTTTTCCAGTGGGTACACTGGAGGATTCACCACGTTGGGAAAGGTACCAGCCAACCAATCAGGTTGCAGGATTTGGCTCATTCGATTTACCACATTGTATAATAAAGCATTATACCCCTCCAGGGTGTGGGTATACTGGTGGATTTATCATGGCTGGTGTGGTTCGGTCACGAGGCGCAGCTGAGTGACTTAACCACACCAGAAGAGGTAAATCCACCGGTATACCCACTCCCTGGAGGGGTATATTGCTATTATGCAATGGCTTACATTTTTGGGTGACTAAAAATATAGAAATACTTTTTGTTTCTCTTTTTAATCATCATTTTTGTTATTTTGTTGCTCCACCAAACAAAATAGTTCCTTGTTGCTAGGCATAGTAGTGGTGATGCCCCCCCCCTTAGTTTTTCTTTATCTCGTTTGTCGAGGCTCTGAATTGAATTGCGTGTGTGTGTGTTTTTTTTATTTGTTTGTTTGTTTGTTTGTTTTTTACTGTGAGCATTAAGATTTGCAGTTTGATTTGTTGTTTTTTTGTGCATCTTCCTATAGCGGGAATTCTACAGGGCTGTCATCTGTGACCTCGTGCTTCCGGTTACTGCACGTAAAATTATTGCAAGACTGGAGAATATTTTGTTTTTTAAGTGTTTTATGTCGGTTCGGGGTCTTTTTGGAAGCGATGGGGCAGTCCGTCCGACACAGGAAAGTTGCTGTTACGAAGGGCTATTGAGGAGGTGATTCAAAAAATACAAGTTCGAGTTTTTCGACAGCTCAGAATGGGAACCACTGGTACTGTGAGCACTTATGGAAGTAAGCATAGGATCGTAGTGTGTTTGTCACTGTTTGGATTCTGGCAGTCGGAGTGATTTTTGCGAGGGTTCCTGCTGCAGCTGACTGGCTGCTGGCACCTTTTCCAGTGGGTACACTGGAGAATTTACAACGCTGAAAAGGTGCCAGCCAGCCAATCAAAATGCAGGATTGTGTGAATTTTTTGTGCCCATTGTATAATAAAAGATTAATATAAGGCTGTTAGGATGTTTACAGCCAATCAGAAAGCTTCATTTCTCAGACCATTGTTATAATTTTATTTAATAAAACTGAGGAATTAGCTTAATGGTGCTTCATGTACACTTATCACATTACATGAACTAGATTCTGAAAATGAAATTTCTTCAGAGTGATGCTGTAGGCAGCATTGGTGCCCCCCCAAAACAAAATACCCACTAAAAGAAGAAAAACAAATCTCACTGGAGAAGAGGTTGAGAAACTGATGCACTTTATGACTTACTGGGAGACAGTGGCCCAGTGGTTAGAGCACAGAACTGTGATCCTGAGACCTGGATTTGAATCCTGGAACTGACACTTGCTGTGTGACCCTGAGCGAGTAAGTTAACTTCCCTCTGCTTAGTCTCTCGCTGTTTTTTCTGTGTGCTCTCTCAATCTCCCTGTGTGCTTAAAGTGGCAGCAACATTATAACATGAAAGGCACTATTTAAAACCCAGTGGGTCCAAACAAACTACAGTTCTGAGATGCTTTCAAATAAATTGGATGCTGGTAGTTTGTAACCACTCTATGCTGACCATTTATTAATAAGACACTGATGTGTACAAATTTCTTACTAGAGTGCACTGAGGACTAAATTTATTTTAAAAATGTGGTTTTTTTTTTTTCTAGATAAGAATTTCAGGTGCCAACAATGCTCCAAATAATGTTGGCAGGTAGGAATTTACTCACCAGTTTTAAAACATAGTGAGTAAAACAAAAGTGGGATACATAGAAGTGTAAATCTGGCAAAAAAAACTGTTACTTTTGAATCACGAGTTATGTTATGAAGCATTATTCTTTGGCGTGTTGTGTGGAGTATTTACAAATGGTGGACGAGTACAGGTACTCATTTAAAAAAAATTTCTGAAGAGTAGTTCCTAAAACGAGGTGAGTAAAATAGACTGGTACACACCTTATCTGGAGCTGTGGTCATGACTATGTTGGTAAATGCCATCTGTGACATCATGACTGTAGATAAATGTATTTATTCAATGGCTCTGCAGATCTATTACACAGCAGTGAGAATATATGCATTTATCCAACGGTTTGTCCACTCACCCCTATCGTATAAACATACATAGATATTTTATTTAAAAACACGAGATTCAAGGCATTGTACAGTTGACAAGGACTCGAAAGTCAAAAACAAACCACACAGACCAATACCATCTTACATCAACATCTTTAAACATAATAACCCCTTCTCCACTGGTTACAATAAGTACTCCCAAACTGGCCACAATTAATCTGCAAAGGCCAATTGGAAACAAGGTTTTTAAGAGTCTTAAAGCAGCTTAAAGACATGGCCAGGCCAGGGCTCCAGATAAGGTCTGTACCAGCCTATTTTACTCACCTCATTTGAGGAAATACGCTTCAGAAATTTTTTTAATGAGTACCAGTACTCACCCAACATTTGTACATACTCCACACACCAAAGAATAGTGCTTCATAACATAACTGGTGGTGATTCAAAAGTAACATTTTTTTGCCAGATATACAGCACTTGTATGCATCCCACTTTTGTTTTATAACAGAAATGTTTTAGTGTGTCCTTGCATTTGTAAGATTGCTTTTAAAATTCAGAATTATAATAGACCCTTTTTTTTTTTTAGGTTCATAGGTACAGTTAAATGAAAATTTACACCCATGTGTTAATGTTTTTAATTCCCTGATATCATCACTGTTTGCAGATTTCGTAATGCACCCTGGTGATTTCTTTAGACTGTGTGCACATTTGAATTCATAGCTGTTTTTCACGGGTTTCAAAACTGATATCTGATTTGTTAATCACTGGGCATAGCTGCTGGCAGTCCAGGCAACTGACTGTAGTCTGTACATTGCCAAATTTCTTCTTTAGTAGCCTTCACTGATTGAAATTTCTTTGAAGTTGGCTGCTAAATAAGTATTACTGAAATGTCTCTGTCTCTGTCTAAGAAGAAGGCATCCAGTGATCCAAAGCAACCATTGGTGCTTCAGTTATTTGCTAAGAAAAGAATTACAGCAGATACTGCACATGCTGAACATACAGTGAAGAAATCAAGACCTGAAGATAGTGTTCTGTTAGCTGGTATGCATGAATCTGATAGTAGTAGTATAGTTTCAGAGCCTAGTTATGCTGCTACAGGCCCATTACTTGTTGCTTCGCCCTCACCCTCTGATGCATGCGAAAGCACATCCTACAATGCATGTGAAAGCATGTCATTGCCATCTGGTGAAGGCTACTCATTTTCAGTGGGTGAGTGTGTTGATCACGATACTGTGCCAAGTGACATATGTGCTACTCCTTAACAAGCTCCAGTTCAGCCAAAGTGTGTTTTCCCTGTGACAAAATCACGTAAATTTAATGGTGATTACAAAACTCATAAGTGGGTAGAATATTCAGTACAAAGAGATGCTGTATACTGTTTTGCATGCAGGCATTTTACTAGCACTCATACTGCACCTGGAGGTAGAGGTCGTGAACGTGGAAACATTCCTTTTGTCGACATTGGTTTCTGTAAATGGGAAAAAAAATTGGTCGTGCTTTAAGAAAGCACAGCGAGTCTGAGAAACACAAAGCTTCTGTTGTAGCATGGTGTGAATTTAACCATATACAGTCTTCATCAGGACATCAGTCAGTTGTGAGACGGCTGGAAAAAAATAGGGACATTGAAATTGAAGAAAATAGATGCCATGTTGAATTACTACTGCATGCAGTGTGTTACCTAGGATGGCAAGGTCTTGCTTTCAGAGGTGGTGATGAGTCGACAAATTCCGATAACAAAGGCAATTTTATTGAGTTTCTGGAAACATTATCTGCACATGACTCAAAATGAAAAGAAAAAATGTCTAGGAGATACGGTCATTATACCTCTCCAGAGTATCAAAATGATTTGATTAACATAGTTGCAACATTAATACGAGAGAAAATTGTAAGTAAAGTTACAAAATATTTCTCTGTTTTAGTTGATGAAACTAACCATGTATCACGCAAAGAGCAGCTCAGCTTTGTAATCCGTTTTGTTGACGGAGATGGTAATATCTGTGAAAACCACTTGGCTGCTACCACATGGATAAACTGGATGCCGGTAGTTTGGCTGGTGCCATCAATCAGGCAGTATGTCAGGCTGGACTGCAGTGGAAGCACTGTGTGGCACAGTGCTATGATGGAGCCTCTGTCATGAGTGGGTGCTTCAGTGGAGTACAAGCAAGAATAACAGAGATTGCTCCTCAAGCTGTTTATATTCATTGTAATATATGGATAATTAAAATAATACCCCCAAAATGCATACAAAAAATCTCCTGTAATACATTGTCCAAAACTCAATAATACCATCGATGGAACTCAATAATACTATCGTTGAGATCTCGTAATACTATCGATGGAAGATCTCAACGAGAGTATTATTGCGAACTCACAACAGCGCAAGCGCCACCGGCAAGCTCGAAAGTGCTTTCACTGATCAAGAGCCGGGTTTTTACTGTAACTGTCATACAGTAAAAGCCGACTACACATTCAGGTTGTGGTAACACTCTCAGGAAAAATGTCTCTTTCAAAGCAGACACTCAGCAAAAGTGCTCAGTTTTCTACCACACCAGGAAATAACTTTGGATCGCACTGCAACTTCTTTGGCAATGTAGCAATAAGCACTTCAAAATCTCCTCAGGCAGTGAAAAAAAGACGCTACCTGATGTACTCAGACTCCGAGTCCAACTAGCTCTCCACACTAACTGTCGCTCCTTCCACATGAAAAAAAAATTTACGACTGTTTTTTTCGAGTTCTTTAACACTGCTCGGTTTTGCTTTTTCAACTGTTAAAAGTTCTCAGTTGCCACAATCATTGGCTGTTTCTAACAAAATTACCTCACCACCAACCCAACCTAACATTCCTGACTCTATGGCAAAGGTAAGAAACTACAATTCTCTTACATCCATATATTACAAAAATAACAAATATATTCTGGTGTTACAAGGCAGTAATTCATCTCCTAGGATCTAGGGGCATAAAACCTCTAGGAAGCAGCTCCTAGGTTTACTGTGCCCCCAGATCCTCCTCGATGAATCACTGCCTTGTAATACACCATAATGTATCTATTATTCTATTTGTCATGCACACAGACTGAATCTTGTCTTGGTGCAAACAATTAATAATATATCAGAAGTGAAAGAATTTTTCAGCATCTTACAGGCTGTATATGTATTTATTTCTCAAAGTTCACCAAGACATGAGTTGTTTGTTAAAGCTCAGAAAGAAGAAGGTCTACAAGTTCTGGAACTGGAATGACTGTGTGGTACACGGTGTTTTTACTGGTACAACTGTGTCAAGAAATTTCAGTTGCATCTAGAGTCCATTATTGTAACACTTCATGCTATTCAGTCACAAAACACTGACAAAGAGGCAAGTAGTGAAGCAAAAGGTCATCTGTTTAAAATTCAGAACTTCACCTTTGTAGTAACACTGTACAGCCTAGAAACAATTATAAGGAAGATACAATCGGTGTCTGAGGAACTTCAGAGAAAAGATTTGGATTTGCCAAGTGCCTGTAATCTTGTTCAGTCTTCGAAAAGTGAGCTCTTGTCTCTACATAATGATTCACAGCGGCAAAAGATTTACAAGGAGGCACAACAAGCTGCTGATCACTGTGGCATTGATTACGATGTACAAGACACTTTGCACACAGGAAGGTCACCGCGCAAACATCGGTTGAGACGAAAACTGACAGAATTTTTTGTTTCATCCACTTTGGGGAAACGGACTGCAAATATAGAAATTCAGGACATTTCTGCAAGATCTAACAGTGACAGGCTTAAACAGGAAATATACCTGGCCTGCATTGACAGGTTTGTTACTGAACTTGATTCATGCTTCACAAGTAATCTGGACCTTTTAAAAGCTGTTGCTGCTGTCAACCCAAAGGATGACAGTTTTCTGAATTACTCTGCTTTAAAGGTCCTAGCAGAATCTTACCCAGGAGCAAATATAGACACAATTGTGTTAGAGTCACAGCTGGAATCAGCAAAGGCATACCTACAGAACAAAAATATGCAAAGTATTCATTGTGTCAAACAACAGTTGCAATGCCTTTGTAATGCATTTTCAGAAGTCCTAGAGATTTTGAACCTGGTGCTGGCACTCCCTGTGACCACAGCTTCAAATGAACGTTTCTTCTCATGCATGAAAAGAGTGAAAACTTACTTAAGAAACATTTGTGGTGACAGACAACTCAGTGACTTAAAGATGATGGCATGTGAGTCACTGGAGGTGAAGCAGCTAGACCTGTCAGTAGCAATAGACAGATTTGCTCAGATGCATTCAAGAAGATACACATTACTGAAGTAACATTACTATATACAGTCAGCCATCAGTCATGTGTGCTACCAGTGTCTGCAGTCAGCCACCAGTCCTGTGTTTCAGTTCTGTCCTAGGCATCTCCGCTACCAGTCCAGTTTGCAACTTGTGCCTCCAGTCAGCAACCAGTCCAGCGTGCCAGCAGTGTTACTAGTCAGCCAACCAGCAGTCCAGTCTGCCAGTAGTGTCTCCAGTCAGCCAGCAGTAAGTGTGCCAGCCAGTTCTGTCCCAGTCAGCTCAGCAATGAGTCCAGTTTGCAACTTGTGCCTCCAGTCAGCAACCAGTCCAGTGTGCCAGCAGTGCTACTAGTCAGCCAACCAGCAGTCCAGTCTGCCAGTAGTGTCTCCAGTCAGCCAGCAGTCAGTGTGCCAGTTCTGTCCCAGTCAGCTCAGCAACAAGTCCAGTTTGCAACTTGTGCCTCCACTCAGCAACCAGTCCAGTGTGCCAGCAGTGTTACTAGTCAGCCAACCAGCAGTCCAGTCTGCCAGTAGTGTCTCCAGTCAGCTAGCAGTAAGTGTGCCAGCCAGTTCTGTCCCAGTCAGCTCAGCAATGAGTCGAGTTTGCAACTTGTGCCTCCACTCAGCAACCAGTCCAGTGTGCCAGCAGTGTTACTAGTCAGCCAACCAGCAGTCCAGTCTGCCAGTAGTGTCTCCAGTCAGCCAGCAGTCAGTGTACCAGCCAGTTCTGTCCCAGTCAGCTCAGCAACGGGTCCAGTTTGCAACTTGTACCTCCAGTCAGCAACCAGTCCAGTGTGCCAGCAGTGTTACTAGTCAGCCAACCAGCAGTCCAGTCTGCCAGTGGTGTCTCCAGTCAGCCAGCAGTCAGTGTGCCAGTTCTGTCCCAGTCAGCTCAGCAAAGAGTCCAGTTTGGAGGTAGTGTCTCCAGTCAGATACCAGTCCAGTGTGCCAGCAGTGTCTCCAGTCAGCCAGCAGTGTGCCAGCAGTGTCTCAACTCAGATACCAGTCCAGTCAGCCAGCAAGTCAGTGTGCTAGCAGAGTCTCCAGTCAGATATCAGTGTGCCAGCAGTGTCACCAGTCAGCCAGCAGTCCAGTGTGCCAGCAGCCAGTGTCTCCAGTCAGCTTAGCTACCAATCCAGAGACAGTTTGCCAGTTTTGTCTCCAGTCAACTACCAGTCCAGTTTGCCAGCAGTGTCCCCGACTAGTCAGCAGTCCAGTGTGCCAGCAGTCACCAGTCAGCTTCCAGCACTTCCAGTCACCTACCATCCCAATCTCCAGTGTGCCAGCAGTGTCTCCAGCCTCTAGGCAAGTAATAACTCTCCTATGTCCTTTGCTTTATCACTTTCATGAGTGTTTGGGAGGGAGTTTATGCTCTTTTAAATTATTGTGAGAGGGAGTAGTAGCCTTGGTGTGGAGAGTTAAAGAGTATTTTCATTTGCTTTGCTGCAGTAATTGGAAGTCTGGAAGACTTTCTTTTGTGTAACCCTGGGACTCGGTTCTTTTTCCTTTTATTACAATTTTTCTTTACAGGTTTTTTGGTGTACAATTTTACTAGGATCTTTTCTTTTATTACTTTTTTCTTTACAGGTTTTTGGTCGGTGAGTTTTAATCGGTTCTTTTTCCTTTTATTATTTTTTCTTTACAGGTTTTTGGTGTGATTTTTTTTTTTCATCAGTTCGTTTCCTTTTATTACTTCTTTACAAGTTTCATTGTGTCATTTCTTTTACTAAGCTCTTGTTTTAACAGAGGAAAAGTAAAGTTCTCTCCATGGTTCAAGGTTCAAGTATGCTTTCATAACAGTATAATTTCTCTCATGTTTTGATGTGTATTTTTTATGTACTGTAAGGTATTGGTATAGAGACGGTTCTTTATTTTTAGCAATGTGTACCTTAGCTTGTACAGTACCAGTCATTTGACATGAACAGTGTGGTAATATTTTTTTGGACACAGACAGTGTGGTAATATATAGAGGATAATGCCTGATGTACAGGTGATAACCATGGTATAATCACTTTGAATGGCATTTAGGGCATCAGTAAACCTAGAGTGCACAGCTTGAGAGGTTTACAATTGACCTAGCAACCACGAGAGATGTTTACACCCTGGTTATCACCTGTACATCATGCACTGTCATTTATAGTGTATGGGACTCGACATGAAGTCCCCCCAACACAAGTAATTTAGCCTTACCTTATTAATTAATTAATTTATTTATTTATTTATCAAGTCTAGGATTACAAATACCTTTGAGCCATGGCTCTTTTACAGAGTTCCACGTCAGAGAAATACAAATTATGGGGAACATCAAACAGGCATTACAACAATGTGGACATTGCAGAGTACAGATTAATACAGTTCAAGGGCAGCATTGTAACAAGGCAGCCAGTGGCATTTGTCAGAAAATAGACAACAGCTAAAAGTGCCAGAGTCATAGGGAGAGGAAGAGGGTGGGGGAGAAGGAATGTAGGAAGGTGGCAAGAGGTGAAAAGTGCAGCATTGGGTATACCAAGATGTGAGGGTAGAATCCTGTGAGGAGGGAGGGAGGAGGGGACAACTAGAGCAGAAAGGAAGTGGAGAAACAAGGTTAGAGTTGGGCAGTCACAGGAGCTGTTGGTGAGTGAGATAGTCCCAGGGCCAAGTTTAAAACATACCAATAGTTGGGGCAGAGGAGATGGTTGGGCTGAGGCCATTGAACCAGAGTGGCGCTCGATAAGCAAAAGAGCGTTGTCCCTGTGAAGTGTGACAGTGGGGGACTTTCAGTAGCTGTAGCGTGGATCTCCTAAGGTGCCATTTGTTAATTCAGTGTTGCAACAGAGTTGAGACCCCAGAAGGTGCAAGGCCAAGATAGATTTTTTTCACCATGGAGCAGGTGAGAAACTTTATGCGGTTTGATAGTTGGAGCCAGCCAGTCTGAGTGTATAGGTCACATGTGTGGGTGAGATGGTGAGCACCAGTGATAAGCCGACATGCTTTATTTAAGGTAGTTGAGAGGCATCTAAGGGTTGTGGTTGTGGTTGTGGCTGAGCCATAAATGATGAGACCATAGTCTATTACAGAGATCACAGAGCTCAGGACTGCAACCTTCAAAGCTTCTGGCATGAGGTGTGGTCTGTGTTTGTAGAGGAGACCAAGCCGTGTATTAGCAGCTCTAGCTACATCATCTACATGAAGTCCATAGGAGAGATTAGGGTCAAGCTGTATCCTAAGTATTTGAAGGACCCCACCTGATCTAGAGTGGTTCCCCTGGAGTGCGTGGAGATAGCCAGGAGTGTAGCTTGTGTGGTTATGAGAGCTGCAGAGAGCACAGATTTGGTTTTCTTGTCATTGAGGACCAGTTTATGGTTAAGAAACCATGTCTCTACAGAACTGAAACCAAGTTGAAGGTTGTGTTGAAGAGTTGCAGGATCTTTGTGAGTGGAGAATACAACAGCATCATTGGCATATAGTATGATCTGCTCAGAGCAGTGGTAAGGGAGGGAGTTTAAGAAAAGGCTACAAAGGAGGGGTCCCAGTATGGATCCCTGTGGGACACCCAAGCAAACAGGCAGGGTGTTAGAAAGACCGTCCGCAATTTTTACTCTCTGTGACCAGTTTTCTAAGTAGCTTTTAAACCAGAGAGAAGAGTCAGGTGATAGCCCGGCATTCAGTAGTTGGTGTATTAATAATCCATGGTGTACTGTATCAAAGGCCTTGGAGAGGTCGACGAAAATGGCCCCTGTGAGAAGGCCATTGTCAAGAGATTTGTGCAAAGCTCCAGTAAACTCAGAAGGGCTGTGGTGGTGCTGTGACCTTTCCGGAAGCCGTGTTGTTGTGGACAAGGTATATTGTATTTATCCAAGTGGTCGGTAAGTTGATCAGCCACAATGCGCTCAAGTGCCTTAGAGAGTGGGGGCAGTATGGAGATAGGGCGATAATTTAAGTGAATCGTCTTGTCCCCACTTTTATGGATGGGTGTCACGGTGGCTGTTTTCCATAGGTCTGGTAATTTTCCAAAGCTGAGAGAGAGGTTAAGGATTTTTGTTAATGGATGAATTACCTCACCGAGGGTGAGCAAAAGAAGCTTAAGGTCCAGGGTGTCGCTACTAGATCTAGATTTAGAGATAGCTGCAGTAATATAGCGGCGAGCTTCATTTAGCCTTACCTTCCTGAAGTAGAAGATGGGATGGTTAGACTGAGGGATTGAGGTATTCGGGGAGTTTGCCCTGTTTTCGAAAAAGTCATGGGGTAGAACAGCACTAAGGTCTGAAAAAGCCGTGTTAAAGATGTTTGCGATCACCTTGGGGTCAAGGGTTGAGGATCCATCAACCATTAACATGGCCAGAGAGGATTTTGGCTGCTTCCCTGTGACATCCTTGATATTGTCCCAGAAAGCATGACCATTTCCCCATGTATTGGTGAGAGCATCTTTGTAATAGGTGGATTTCATTAGCCGTATGGCTTTTGTGCAGGCATTTCGTGCTTGTTTGTAATTTTGGATGTCCAGTTGTTTGCCAGTGGCCCTGGCAACTGCCCAGATGTGATCCCTTAGTTTCAGCTGTGAGAGAAGAGCCGCGGTGACCCATGGGTTAGAGAGAGATTTTGTTTTGCGCCTTTTAGCAGGGGCAAAGAGGTCGGAGGCTTGGTTGAAAATTGAGATGAAGTGATCAAGAGCCAAGTTAACATCTGTTGCTTCATAGATGGATAGCCAGTCTTGTAGAAGCAGGTGTTGTTTGAGATGTGGAAGTTTTCACGAGGAAGGACTCTGCTAGCGATAATTTTGGGAGGGGCTTAAGGAATTTGTTAGACCATGACACATGACTGGGAGTGGTCACTGAGTGAGTCTGGGAGAATGGTCGTATGAGAAATCCTTGTGGGGTGAGTAGTGAGGACCCAATCCAAGAGAGTACTGGTGCCAGTTTTGTAGTTAATCCTAGTAGGGGAGTTTACCATTTGCGTGAGGTTAGCAGCTGAGATGGAGTCTTTATAGGCACTGGCACTCGATGCCAACCAGTTTATGTTGAAATCCCCTAGTAGAATAAGTTCAGTTTCGGGAGGATGTGAGTTGATAAAGTTTAGGACGTCGTTGAATCCATGTTTAGGGTCCCTGGGTGGGATATATACGGAGACAATAGTCAGAGCTTTATGGCTGGGACCTAGGATGATTTTTATTGGCAGAATCTGGGCTGAGGCAGAAAGTGATGGAGTTGCTACAGGGTGCCAAGACAGGGAGTATTAATGAATCTGCACTACACCCACATGATTGTTTAGGAAAACAATGTATTAGGATACACGGACTGAATGACAGTGGGCCAAAATAGCACCAGAGTTAAAATCTCTATCAGACATAGTGATTGCTAGACAATAAACTGTGACAATTGGAATGTTATTTGAATACTGTACTGAGACTAACAATCACATTCTAGGTATGTAGAATACTGAATAACACTGGCATTCCATTTTGTAAACCCACTGCTATGACATAGAGATAGGTTTATAAGGTTCTGACATCACAACAGTGGGATTACAAGGTTGTAATCTGTTTGATTTCAATGGGTAATAAGGGCTACCCATGCATTAAATAGAGGATAATGTATGGTCCTCTATCGTTAACCGGCCAGTTAACAGTCGAGAGGTTGCCAGGGCAACCGTGCAAACCTCTAGAGCGAAGCTCGAGAGGTTTATGTCGCCATGGCAATCTCGAGACGGTTAAAATTGACCGGTTGCCGATAGAGGGACCATACATTATTTTTTATAGTGTATGGTCCCAAGTAAAAAGGCTGCTTACTTTTTGATTACTAGTCACCGCCGCGGCCGTTCAGTCCTTCCCTAACCACTGCTGTTCATGCGTCAGTTCCCCACTGAAAAAAAGCGCACACATGCGCAGACCAATTGCTGTTGTTAACCTATCGATGTGATGTAGCATCGATAGGTTAACAACATATCTACGTCACATCGATAGGTTAACAACCTTAGGAAATGATGATTTCCTAAGGTTAACAGCGTTCTACCATACATTATTATTGTTTAATAGTTGTACAGTTGAGGAATGGGACTTTCACTATACTGATGATTCCATAATTTGATGAAAACTAGCTATTTAATTTGAATAAACATCTGTAATGACCCATTTCAGATTTATATTCAGACTTTACTATCCAATTCATACCCATTTTTAAATTACTTGGTAACTAGCTCTATGTCACATTGACAAATGCCACCCTCTCTGGCTCTGCCCACACCGTGGCCCCAACCACACCATGGCCCTACCCACATCATGCCCACCCCACCTTGCTACCCCTATGATTTTGCTGAAATGATGCCCCTGTATGCATATGGTAGCCAAGAATCCCAGGAAAGAGTATTACCTGGGTGGAGTCCGAGTATCTGCATCAGAGGAGGAGAAGGCTTGGTGTGATGATCACTAATGACCTAAAGCACTCCATGCTGTGCAAGAAAGCAGCAGCAGAGGCAAACAAGATGTTGGGATGCATAGCCGGGGGTGGTGGTGTAAGGCTGCATCCAGAGTATGGAGATCAGTACTGGTGCCCATACCTCAAAAAGGACAACCTGCTCTCGAAGGTCCAGAGGAGGGCTACAAAGATAATAGCTGGTCAGTACGGCAAGGCATACAAGGAGAGGTTGAGGGCACTAAACATGTACTTCCTGGAAGATAGGAGACAGAGGGAACATGATTGGGATCTTCAAGTACTTGAAAGGGATAAATAAGGTTGATAAGGACAGTCTCTTTAAGCTGAGTGGCAATCACATCATGATGGGTCAGAGTCTTAAGCTGGAGGATGGGAGGGTTTGGGGGGAGGTCAGGAAGCACTTTTTCACAGAGAGGGTGGTGGGCACTTGGAATGCACTGCTGGAAGAGGTCATCTCATTGAAAACAGTGAGCAGCTTTAAGAGAGGGTGGGCTGGGCATACAGTGAAGGTCAGGATCATGGGTAGGGAGGATGGGAGGAGTGGGGAGGGAGGGCAGAGACATTAGCTCAAGCTGTGGACCCTGCAATACGAGCAGACTTGATAGACCAAATGGCATTCTTCTGCTGGCTTCTTCATATGTTCATATGGACCAGCACACCTACCCACCCTGATGTAGCTAGACCAACCCTCATGTATCTGCGCTTCCACTCCCACCCCCCGAACCAGCATGGCCACTATCCCCAGCCAGATGAACCAGCACAGCCACCCACCCTGATGCAGCCGACCCACCCCCACGGACCAGCACACCCATCCACCCTGTTGCAGCCGACTGACCCCCACGTACCTGCACGCCCACTCCCACCCCCTGGACCAGCACGGCCAGTTGCCCAAGCAACACTGACATGCACACTCACTCCCACCCCCTGGACCAGCACGGCCACTATCCCCAGCTAGACAGACCAGCACACACACCCACCCTGATGCAGCCGACCCCCCCCGCATACCTGCACGCACACTCCCATTCCCCAGACCAGCATGGCTGCTATCCCCAGCCAGATGGACTAGCACACACACCCACCCTGATGCAGCTGACCCACCCCCATGTACTTACACACCCACTCCCACCCCCTGTGACCAGCACTGACACTTGCCCAAGCAACACTGACCTGCATGCCCACTCCCACCCCCCAGACCAGCACAACCACTATCCCCAGCCAGATGAACCAGCACCCACCCTGACACAGCCAGACCAACCAACACATACTGCATGCCCACTCTCACCCCCACAGACCTGCACAGCCACTTGCGCAAGCAACACTCTCACTCCACTCCAGCAGACCAACACATCACCACTCCACATGAACCAGCACTTCATCCTGCAACCAGCTGTACACTCCCCATAAGCTGCCACTCCCTTCCCCACCTGCAAGCCATTCCTCCTACCCCACCAGCATGCGTGATGATGTCCTGCCTATAGATTTTAACATTTCAGTAGTTCACAAGCTCAACTGTCTGTGGATTTTGAGCAACATCCTGATGTCAAAAATTGCTGCAATGTGCAGTGATGAATTTACACAAAATTAAGCCCTATCCCCCACACCCCCTTTTAAGCCCTATTCCCCAACCGCATTTCATATTAAAGTGTGGTTGCAGCATTCATGCAACAATTCCTTAACCCTTTGCTTTTAATTTCAGTAAAACATACTGCAGTACCAAAAACTTCATTATGGGTAAATTGGAGCACTCACTCTGTGAAAAATCCTGAAATTTCCATACAATTTTTGAAACATACTGCTCCCAATATAAATATGCTGCTTGCCACACTCACTCCTCGCACTGCACCCACATGGGATAGTAGAGAGTGTGTTCCTTTAAGAGCTGCACACATGTGTGATCCTGTCTACTACAGCATTCTGACATGGTCGGACATTTTTTGAGTGATCGAGGAGGATTTCAGATACCTGCAGGATCTGGTGCCCCCATCCAGCCACCACGACCCAAATAAAGTTGCAGTGTGGTGGTCCCAGCTTTAATTCCATTTGTGGGAATCAAGTAAGTGCGCAGCTCAGCACTGTGTTTTGCTGATCGAGAGGGAGCAGTAGCAATTGTGAGCTGTTTTGCAGCATGTGTCACATTTTTGCCAGCTAGCTGGATTGATTTTTTTATCTGGGATTGGCTATAAGCTCTAGAAACAGGCCAACTCTGTTGCAGGATCAAGAGGTGGAGGTTTCACAGTGGCCCAGTGGCTATGAGGGTTGAGGCGCTGGACGCCACACCTTGTGCCATGCCGGCAACCCAGGTTTGGGAGCAAGCCCGGGTCATCGGGGGTTGGCAGGGGTGAGAAAGGATTAAGTATCCACAGGATTGCTCTCCTTTCCTGAGGAGGGGGATCTCGGCTGGCCAGTTTCTGGTGGCTCTTAGCAGAGGCTGGAAGCATAGCACCAGAATGGCCTGCAGTGTTGTTGGGTGGAGCCTTGGTAGGACATCCAACAGGGGTGCGCAGGAGCACACACTCCATGTGCAGGAGTCCATTGCTCATCCAAGGCCCCAGGAGAAACCAGAACAAGGAAAAAAATTTAATCGATCCTGGTAGGCGACGATGGGGACCAGGAGCTACCCCCCACACCCAACAGTCAAGCGCGCTGGCTGACCTCAGAGCTTCCCCGAGTCAGGGGATGTCTGCACAGCATGGAATGGAAGTCTTGGGGGTGCGGATGCCTGATGGTGGAGAAGTGCGGCTGACCGAGAGTCAGGACTGAGTCTTCAATGGGGCCGGATGAAGATAAGTTGAGAATCCTCATCTGAGAGAGTCCAGGATCGTGTGTGATGCAGATAAATAAAAGTGTAAAAAAAAAAAATAAAGAGGCAGAAGTTAGGATTTTAAAAAGGGAGAGTATTTCTCGAGCATCGCTTTGTAATGTACCATGCTCAAGCCAAAATTTTGTACATTGCACTGTCTGGAGCAAGCAGTTATCAAACAGTGCCAAATATCATAATAGAACTCTGTAGCATCAGGTAAAAGAAAATGTGCCAGGGAGATTTATTTCAAATCTCTAATCCATATTTGTAAAATGTCCGGCACCATCGAAGAGATTAATTATGTTGGTGTGGCAGTCTGAGGCATGAGCAAGTCAGTCTTGACACATAGAGGGGGAAAAAATTAAGACTGAGCCTATATGACAAATATGTAAGTAAGCTTAGGTCGAAGATCTCCATCTTAGTGCTTTTCAAATGTACAGTAAATCGGAATCAGGAGGGCAGGCAGTCTGATAAAATAAAAAAACTGGGATCCTCAATTGAACATGGCCCCCAAAATGATCGCATATAGGCCCTTTATTTAGGGTGTGACAGCTTGCACACATTAAAATCAATAAGCTGCTATTTATTGCTTTCGAGGGGTGGAGCAGCAAGATGGCTACAACCTGCTCTGATCCTAGAAGAAGCTTGCTTGTAAAATTCTTACATTTTTTTTAATTCTCTTTTTTGTCTGCTTCCCCTAAACCCACAAACGGCTTTCACCCTGCTCCGGCGTCTGACCCCCACATGCTCGGGGCTGAACCCCCCAAAATGGGGCCACTGACAGGGGAGTTAGGTGGCCAGAGGGGTCAGAACTGGAGCCGGCTCATTAGTGGGAAGCAAGAATTTTCCTAGTTTTTTTCAGGAGTGGGGACGTGCAATAACGGCCCCCTTACATTTAGGCGCCGGATCACTTGTGGTACCCCTAACCTCCACTGGGGTTCCACGCTGCACTAGGCACTCAGCCCTCCTCCCCCCAGAGCAGGAGAGAGCAGTCCTATGGAGTCTCAATCCCGCTCTCCTCGGCAGGCCCTCCAACACCCAGATCTGTTCCTGAACCCGGGTCGTCGGCGCCGCAGATGGCAGCCATGCCTTTGTGCCAGCAGGCTGGCTGCTTGTAAATTTTTTTGCTAAAAAAGCAGCATTTTTTATTATTTTACACTGGTGAATGGAACAAATGTTTAAATTGCACTCTGCTTATATTGAAGTTAAGTGCTGCTACGCCTATGGACACTATGTAGTTCTAAGTGCATGTAGCACACTGCTGGTCGGTTTTGTAAGTATTTAACCGGCAACAGATTTTTTTCTTCGCTCATTTTATGAGCCACTTGAGTGGAGCTTTTGTTTTGTTCAGGCACTGTATATTTGTTAAAAGTTTTCTGACAGTGTGGAGTTGTGTTTAAAAGGCCACAGTGCTTCTTGGCTCAGCTGTGTGTTTTTCTGGTTGAGGAGTGCTAGTCGGTGTGCTGAAAGATAAGCCACTGTTTAGGTGGGATCCATATTAAGTGCTGGAGAGTTGTCACACATAAAGAAGATTTATTGTAATTGAATGTTTGGGAGAGGAAAATAGGATGCCCTGGCCAATTTTAAGACATTTTAGTGCTTTTGCCTGAGAAAAGGTACTGTATAGCTGCAGTCACTTTTTGGAGCTGTAAAAAGAATCATAAAGACAAAGTCCCAAGTTGAAGAAAATCTTAAAACCAAACTGAAGTAAGGAGAATACGGTGGACTGTGAGAATTCACAGGAGAGATTTAGACTCCTAGATTCCTGTTTCCTGACAGGTTATAAGGTTTTCACAAGTTTAATTGTGTTAGTCTCATCTCTTAAGCTTCACAAGGACACTAATACAGCGACGGAGGAGTCACTGGGGGGTAAGACCCTAAACAGGTAGCTATATACATCATTTTAGTTAAAGTTTCAGCTACTTACTGAGCCCACATTTTGGAAGTAGTGTCTCTATAATTTTTAGAGTCACAACTTTGGACGACTTGAACTGGAGTCATATGACTTATTATATTATAAGCAGTAAACACCCCCACAGGTGTGAGAACACCTTACAGTATATTTCAGAGCAAAAGGTGATGTTATTTTGAACTGAGGGCTCCTCTCAACTGGGTAATACTGCTTATTTGGACACATTCACTACATTTACATGCACGCTAGCGTTACCGGGTAAGCAGTTACCGGCTAACAGAATTACCCAGTAACTCCTAGCCGCATGTATACATGCCAATGATCAGCTGGAGCAGTCCTGTTCATCTGAGCATGCACTTACAAGTGGTTCAGCAGCACTGGTAAACCGTTCCTATGGACTGTCTTGGCATGGTTATTATTTGTTTTTTATTAACCAGGAGGAGAGACACACTAAGCTGAAAGCTTGCTTATAGGTGTGACCTGGGAACATAAGGAAGCTAAGTGACTTGCTCAGGGTCTCACAGTATGTAAGTGTGGGCTGTGGGATTCAAATCCAAGTCTCTAGGTTTGCAGCTCAGAGCCTTAAACCACTGCTCTATGCGGCCTCCCCTACTACTAACTTTCTGTGTAAAGGAGCTGCAAAAGCAAATATTGTGCATAGACAAGGGCAGAATAGATGGCCGAAGGGAGTGCTGCTTACAATACTGCACACACTGCAGGCCATGGTACAGATTATGGTGTTTAAAGTTTTTTTTTTTTTTTTTTTAAACATTCAGTAAATATTGTTTCTATTATGACATGTAGTATTTTTCATGCCGGATATAGCTGCACAGATATGGACTTTCCTGTGACTTGGACCAATGGTAATCATACAACAGCATTGTGTACTGTGCACATTTTCAAGCTTGTTTATGTGTCTGAATAATTCTATAGCTATCAAAATCAACACAGACAAGCTGATGGATGTACAACAAATGTCTGCCCATAATTAACATGCAAGAAATGGTAAAACGTAATAATTTGCAATAATTCTAATTGCTAATTCTTATTATGATGAATACTTGTGTTTTTGTTGAATTTTATGCAATGCCATCTTTAATGCAGTCTAATACACTGAAACAGAACTGAAACACTGCTGACAGGAGTGCTACTAAAACCACACTGCACACTGAAGTGCACTACAGGTGTTGATGCAGTGCTAATTAACATAATTCGCACACACTGAAAAAGCAATGCAACACTGCTTCAGGCAGTGTTGCTACACCAACACTGCTTCAGACAGTGTTGATGACAAAACACTGCTAATTGCAGTAATGTTGCAGTGAGATTGCAGTGCTAATTAACATAATTCGCACACATTGTGTCAGCACTGCATGCACACCAACAGAGACCTGCAAGTGCACTAATTAAACACTGATGGACTGCACTATGGAATGAAGTGTGCAGGAAACGTTCACTGCTACTGTAACACTGAGATAACACCATATAGTGACTGTTTGAACACTTCACTTCCCTCTGGGGTGGAAGAACAATAGGGAAAAATTAAAACTGCCAACACAGAGACAACAAGCCTTTGTGAGAAGCAAATAAACAAAACAAAATGAAGTAAAAAACCACTATGGTTCTCAAAAGAGGTGTCAGGGAAGGTTAGAGTGAAAAAGATAGCATTCAGCAAGTATATAGAATCACAGAAGGAGCAGGACAGAGAACTGTATCAGTTAAAGCAGAAGGAAGTGGGGAAGGCAGTCAGAATAGCAAGGCCCAAATCGAGGAAAAGATAGCCAACTCAGTTAAGAAGTGGGATAAAACCTTTTATAGGTACATCAGGGAGCGAAAGAAGACCAAAGGAGGGATATTGAGGCTTAATAAAGGAGAGGGGAGGTGGGCAGAAGGTGACAGTAAAAAGGCAGAGACACTAAACAAATGATTTTGCTCAGTATTCACAAAAGAAAAAGAGGGGGAGGTACCCAAACCAAACAATAGAAGCACTCTGGACAAAGGGGTCAATACCAGTCCATTCACAGAAAAAAGGGTCCTGAAAGAACTCTAAAAACTCAAGGTGTACAAAGCAATGGGGCCTGACGGGATTCACCCCAGAATTCTAAAAGAACTAAGGGGAGAACTAGTGACACCACTGACTACCCTTTTTAACAAATCGTGGGAGGGTGGTGTGATATCTGAAGAGTGGAGAAGTGTGGATGTGATTCCCCTTCACAAAAGTGGGAGCAAGGCAGAGGCAGGAAGCTACAGACCTGTTAGTTTGACCTCAGTGGTAGGAAAAATGATGGAATCACTTCTGAAAGAAAGAATTGTTGAGTATCTAGAAGCCAGCAGGGCACGGGACCCAAGACAGCATGAATTCACAGTGGGAAGGTCATGTCAGACGAATCTAATAGATTTCTTTGACTGGGTGACCAGAGTAGTAGACCAGGGAGCGGCTGTGGATATGGTCTACCTAGACTATAGCAAGGCATTTGACACAGTTCCACACAAAATATTAATAAACAAGTTAGTCAACCTGGGAGTGGGTCCCAGGGTGGTAGCCTGGGTAACAAATTAGCTGAACAACAGGATGCAGAGGGTAATACTATACGGAGTACACTCTGAAGAAAGGGTGGTTACTAGTGGGATGCTGCAGGGTTCAGTACTGGGACCGGTCCTCTTTATTGTCTTTATAGGAGACATTGCAGAGGGGCTGGAAGGAAAAGTATGTCTCTTTGCAGATGACACAAAGATCTGCAACAGGGTTGATACACAAGGGGGTGGAAAGGATGAGAAGGGACTTGGCAAGGTTGGAGGAATGGTCAAAGGTAAAAGCAGCTTAGATTCAATGTAAAGAAGTGCAAAGTAATGCACTTGGGAAACAAAAACCCAGGGGAACATTACACAATGGGGGGTACTAACAACAACACAAATGGAAAGGGACCTGAGGGTAGTCATATCAGATGACCTTAAGGTAGGAAAGCAATGTGAGAAGACAGTAAGGAGGGCTGAGGAGACATTGGGATGCATAGGGAGAGGCATCACCAGTAGAAAACAGGAAGTTGTTATCCCTCTGTACAGACAGTTGGTGAGACCCCATCTGGAGTATTACGTGCAGTTCTGGAAACTCCATCTCCACAAGGACATGGACAGGATGGAGGCAGTCCAGAGGAGGGCAACTAAAATGGTGCAGGGTCTGCAGCAGAAACCACATGAAGAGAGACTAAAAGAGCTTAATATGTATACCCTTGAGGAAAGGAGGGAGAGAGGAGACATGATAGAAACTTTCAAGTACCTCAAGGTAATCAACAAAGTCCAAGAGGGGAGCATCTTTCAGAAAAAGAGATGTGCAAGAACAAGGGGACACAGTTTGAAGATAGAGGGGGGATGGCTCAGCGGCAACATAGGGAAGTATTTTTTCACAGAGAGGATGGTGGACACATGGAACAGCCATCCTGAGGCAGTCATGGGGTTAAAACTGGGGGAATTCAGGAATGTATGGGACAGACATAAGGCAATTACAGTGAGGGATAGGAGGAAGTAGGCTGTTGGTTAACTAGAATCTGCAGCTTATCCAATAAGTAGGGAAATGTGCAGATTAGGTGGACCAAGCAGTCCTTATCTGCCATCAAAGTCTATGTTTTTATGTTTCTATGTCTACTGTAAGAGCCTCTCAAAGATCTACTGTTATGGTAAGTTCTTACAAAACTGTAATAGTGAAGTACTCACAGTTTTGATGTTTAAAATCGCTGCTGATTTTCCCATTTTTTGTAACCTAATTTTGTGCTGTCTGTGCCATGTTTCTTTCTGTTGGTTCTCGTGTATGCGGCTCTAGTGTGTGTATGCGCTTGCACAATGGTCTTAAAGATGCATCGTGCAATTATACACTCGTTTATGGCTTTACCCCGCTGAGTGCTGAAATGTATTGTGCACCCTGACTGAGCGACAGTACAAGGCTTCTTTCTCTGTGAATATTTTATGTTTTTACATGAAAAAACTATTGTCCTCTGCCCTCCTTATGTTGGGTGTCATACAGTGATTTCAGAAGATAGCCCCTTGTGTTTTGACAAGTAACTGACCTCAATCAGTTGACTTGCTTTCTCTCTCTCTCTCTCCCCCCACTCCACCGATCTTTCAGTTTGTTTACTTCTTTTACTGAAAGTAAATATGCAGCTGTGAAGTGTGATGTGATGCAGTACCACTTTTTTCTTGTGAACACAGTACAGAACCCTTTCAATACAGCATAGTGCAAATGCAGAGGAGCTGTTCTGCACATCACTCTGTCTACCATGTTGTGTTGTAGCTAGGTGACAGCTTTGCGAACATCAGTGAAAAGTAAGCAGGATTTTCTCCTGCTATTTTCAACAAGGTGGCATTTGATTTGACAACTCAATATGTGCTTGTTACAGTGTGCTTTCACGTTGTCAAGTACTGTCCAATAAAAAGATTACCCTTTTAATTTGCCTTTAGTATTTTATTGACTGCTGATCAAAGATTATTTGGTGACCGCACTGGACAGATAGTATTCATTTCAATTTTTTTTTCTTTTTATTACCTAGCAGCATAGCTGAATTAGTCCAATAACTGTCACTCCTATTTCAGTTTTGCTTTTCTTGCTTGTCCTGTCATCAACACACATCTGAACAAGCATTTGTCAATGCCAAACGTTGATTGCTTTGCTCAGTTGAGCTTGCTCACTCTCCCTCTCTCACCTGCTTGTTCTGTGTCTCCTGGCACTGCAGGCTGCCCTTTTGTACTGGGCTCCTGCCTGCGTTGGCACCTTTGTCTGCCCACAAAGAAATCTGCAGCTGTCACGACAGAGCTCCATTGAGGTCGCTCAATCCCCCTCTCTCACACACTTATTCTGTTTCTCCTGGTGCTGCAGGCTGCCCTTTTGTACTGGGCTCCTGCCTCTGTTGGCATCTTTTTCTGCCCACAAAGAAATCTGCAGCAGTTCCGACAGAGCTCCGTTGAGCTCGCTCACTCCACCTTTCTCACTCGCTCATTCCATTTCTGCTGGCATTGCAGGTTGTCATTTTGTACTGGGCTCCTGCCTGCATTGCTGCCTTTTTTTTGCCCACAAAGAAATCTACAGCAGTCATGATAGAGCTTCGTTGAGCTCACTCACTCCCCCTCCCTCACCCACTCATTCTGTTTCTCCTGGCGCTGCAGGCTGCTGTTTTGTACTGTGCTCCTGTCTGTATTGGTGCCTTTTTCTGCTCACAAAGAAATTCACTGCAGTCCCGACAGAGCTCAGTTGAGCTCGGTCACTCCTCCCTCTCACTCGCGTGATCCTAATCTGTCCCAAACACTGATTTCCAAAAGCGACTGTGGTATTCTGCACCGGAAACGAGAAAACACATTTCAGCCAGGATGTGAAAAATGACAACTGTACTGTTCATAAGGAGGTGCGAAAAAATGCCAGTGTTGAAAATCTGGCGTGAAAATATTACTAATTTGCGAAGTTACAAGGGTGTGTGGAAACTGCACGGTGCACGCTCATAACACAGTCATTTTATGGAGTTTCATCTGTCATAGACAGCTGCAGCATTTATTGACGAATTGTGGCCGTGCCTGCAAACACACTGACTGAATTGTATGACAGGGTGCCACACCTCTGAAAACTCGGATGATGGCACTATGTTTCTTGCATATGTGTGCAAGCAAACATAAAAAATGTGCTGCTGAACATATGTTCACTACAGAAGATGACAAAGTTATTCAAAAAGTGGAGGGGGGCCTTAGAGCAGCTGCTATTATTCATAGGAAGCGTAAGTAGCACTTCTGTATATGCATATATATGATGAACGTCACTATTTTAGTATGTATGCATATTCTCAATTGTTGATACACATTGTAAAATGAACATATTTGCACCTACCATTTCATTCTTATTACAAGATGCAGTTTTAAATGTTTGAATTGTAATATTTTTTTTTTAAATAAGTATTTATTGTAAAATACGTACTCGTATAAAGGTCTTTGACCAAACAATAAAGTTTACTACTATTACTACTGCACAGGATGTGGGGGTGGGGGGGGCTTCCTTGTCTGAGGCCTTGCAAGGTCCCATGGTGGAATCGTAAGCCAGGTGGGTGTTAGGGAGGTAGGACGGTCATGGCAAGGGAATTAGTTGGGTTGTGAGAGTGACTTCCAGATTCAGCACCCAGGACATAGAGGGGGGCTTCCTTGCCTGAGGCCATGCAAGGTCCCATCCTGAAATCATAAGGCTGGTAAGTGGTAGGGAAGTAGGACAGTTGTGACAAGGGGGTCAGTTGGGCTGTGGTAGAAACTTTGGGATCCTGCTCCCAGGATGTGGGAGGGGAACCTTCCTTATCTGAGGCTGTGCAAGGTTCCACAGTGGAATCATAAGGACGGTGGGTGGTAGGGAGGTTGAACAGTCATGGCAAGAGGGTCAGTTGGACTGTAGGAGTGACTTCAGGATCCAACACCCAGGATGTATGGGGAGAGGCCCTTCATTGTCTGAAGCCATGCAAGGTCCCACAGTGGAATCATAGGGCTGGTGGGTGGTAGGGAAGTGGGATAGTCATGGCAAGCGGTCAGTTGGGCTATGGGAGTAACTTCAGGATCCATCGCTCTGGATGTGGGGGTGAGGGTCTTCCTTGTCTGAGGCTGTGCAAGTTCCCAAGATGGAAACATAAGCCTGGCTGATGTTAGGTAGGTGGGACGGTCATGGCAAGGGGGTTAGTTGGGCTGTGGGACTGACATCAGGATCCAACCCCCAGGATGGGGGGGCACTCCTTGTCTCAGGCCATGCAAGGTTCCACAGTGGAATCATAAATCAAATCAAATCAAATCTTTATTTATCCAGGTGAACGTCGTTGAGCAAAGCTCAATTACAAGATGGACCTGGTTAATACCAGGTCAGAGAATACATTACAAGAGAAGATTATTACAGTCAATAGAAACAAATAACATCGACCAGACAACTAATAAATATCAAGTATGTGTACAATGTAACAACAGACATATACAGGGGCAGCATACAACAGCTCAGAGGGCAACTGTAGTATATATCGATGAAACATTAGATATCTTAAGTGAAACTTGACATGGGTGTTGGATAAGCAACTAGAAGAAAGAACGGCAAGGAAATGTGGTTGGTATAGTGCCTTATCCTAGCCTTGGAGGTACGGCTAAGCTGAGGGAATGTACAGAATTCCCAGAAGACTGCGGCTGATGAATAGAGTGGAGGAGGTAGCATGGGGGAGAGGGGAATGGTAGTTGAACCAAGGTAAAGGGGAAGGGAATCAGTGACCAGGACAAGATATACAGACAGATAGAGTGCAGGGTGCCTAGAAATCAGAAGCAGCCTAGGGGAGCAGAGAAGCAATTAAAGAGTTCCTGCACGGAGTGGTAAGTTAAGGTCATGGGTGGCTCCACAGTACTGGGGTTGCCCAAGACAGCAGTTACTATATAATGTTCTGCTAAGGGTCGAGAGCAGAGGGCATAAAATTCAGGGCAGGTTAGAGAGGAGGAAAGCAGTTACAGGGTTCACTCACGGTCCAAACGTACAAAGTTTTGAAGGAATCCAAACTTGTGGGAATGCTCAATTTCAATAATTTTTGCAATTTATTTCACAAGGATGGCAGCATGAAGCTAATTGTCACTCTGCCAAAGTGGTAGACAACCTTGGGAATACATAATGTGATGAATGAGGAACATCTTAAGGCACATATACCTGGCGTGCTTAATGGGAGACAGTCAGAAATATATTGAGGAAGCTTTTTTGTGACAGCTCTATAAGTCCAAATAGTCACATTTTTATTATGCCTAAACATGAGACAGGACCACCCTACAGCTGAGTACAAGGAGCAATGGTGGATGGAGAGGGGAAGATCTGTAATAAACCTGATAGCTCTGTGGTGGAGCATATCCAATTTAGCGAGAAAGACTTTTGGGCATTGACTATATAGGAAGTCTGCATAATCGACCAGAGAGAGAGAGAAGATGTTTGGACCAGGCACTTTTTTGCATCTCTAGTAAGGAAATGGTTAATTCTAAAGAAAAGACCAAGCCTCTGCCTTAGTTTCTTTAGCAAGTTCTTGATGTGCTCAGTGAATGAGAGATTATGGTCCAACCACACTCCTAAGTATTTTGTGACAAACTGCAGGTTCTCTCCAAGGATTGTGGTGATGTGGGTTAATGCGCCAGTGCTGGCCGGGTTCATTATGCGGCTATGGGGTGAGAAAAGCATTGCTTTTGTTTTTTTAGTATTTAAGAGAAGTTTTTTGAAGAAAAACTGGTTCTGCAGCTGGTTAAATTCCTCCTGGAGGTCAGCGCAGGCGGCTTCAGGCATTCGACAACTTAGATAAATAACCAGGCTGTCAGACTGTCAGACTGACTTTGATTTGTCTGTTGGAAGCTGAGAACCTTGCTATACAGCAAAGAACAAACAATAACTCCATTTAGGACCTGGGAACCTGGTAAGGCATAATATTGTTGGGGACTTGTTAAGAAGGGGAGCTACGCTTTCTACAAAAAGTTTCATTTTTTTTTCCTTATTGGCATTAAGCAGAGAATTCCATTAAAAGTGTAGTAATTTTATAACCAGAGGGAGTGAGATACAACTGAATTTGCTTGATTGTTGGGGTTGAGACCTAGGATTTGGAAGGATATTTTTGCAACATTTTAAAAGTGTCCTGCTGGCTGAGGAGTGAGTTCATTTTTATCCCTGGACTCAGTAGAGTGGTTTGTGTAGGAGCAGTGGTCTAGTAAATTGTGGTGTTAGTTGAATTACTATAAAGGGCAGTACTCACCCGGGTGGTGGAGCAGTTGTGTATTTGATTGTTTCTAACAGTTACCAGTGGCTGTGAACTATCCACCCACCCACCCTTCCCACACCCCACACCCCAGGTGTAGCATTTCCTTTATAGCCAAAGATCTGACATCATTTCCTCAACAGGTCTTGGGGCAGAACTGTCATATTCTTAATAACCCAGCACAGTGCATAAAGGGTAGGTACACACCACAAATAACAATAATAAGTATATATATATATATATATATATATATATATTACATATTGTATATTATAAGGAGAGAGGGACATGTGGGGAGTGGTGCAATGCACTGGCTGTGGGGCAGCAGTTTTCCAGGAGACATTCTGGAAACTGCACTGCTGTCCTATTTGCAGGCAACTGTCAGCTCTGAGGGAGGAGGTTGACCACCTCCAGGCTGAACTAGCAAGGACTAAGGAGGCCTCCCCCACCCAAAGAGCACCACTGCCACAACCACTGCCTCAGAGGTTGCCAAGTATGAAGAGCAGTTGGACCACAGTGGGTTCTGGGAGGGTGCAGGTGGTGGACCAGAGGTGAAGCCCCCTAGTTGTACCTCTACACAAATCATATGCCATTCTGGCAGAGCAAGGTTCCTCTATGATGGCACCCTCAGTGGAGACCCAGAAGAATGCTGAGGACATCCACAAGGGAGACCCACAAAAGGGTGGCAAGGGACACCACAGGGGAAGGAAACAGCTTCTGATAGGGGATTCAATTGTTAGGGGGGTAAAACTTGGGAAGGGAGAGGAGAAGAAAGTAAGCTGCCTGCCTGGTGCTATGGCTTGGAGGAACAGGAAGTGAATCCTCAGGATTGCAGAAGCAGCATCACAGGAGAGGGAACTAGATATCGTTGTCCACCTTGGGACAAATTACCTAGCTAGGTGTGGGATCAGTGCAGTGCAGAATGAATTTGTGGAGTTGGGGGAGGGGCCTCAGATGGGTAGCCAGCATGGTAGCCTTCTCAGAAGTGCTGCCAGTCCATGGCAGGAGTGAGGCTAGGGTACTGCACACCATGCAGTTTAATGAATGGTTGCAAAACTCGTGCAGAGCATAGGGCTTTGGCTTCATTGGGGACTGGGGGTCCACCTGGAGTGACAAAGGTCTATACTGGCATGATGGTCTGCATCTGTCCACGAAGGGAACCAAGCTCCTAGGTGACTGGTTTAAATGCTTCCTTGGTAAGCTTTTAAACTAGCCAAGGGGGAGGTGCTGATAAAAAGCAGGAAATGTCAAGCCTCCCCCCAACAAAACATGGCAGGTAGTAAGGTAAACACTGAGGTACAGAGCTCAACACGGGGCAGGATGGGGTAAATGGAAAAATAGACAAGGGAAATAAGAGCAGGGATGGGGGGAAAAGGATAAAGCCAACATTAAATGGAGGGCAATGAGTACCAATGTCCATAGTCTGGGAAACAAGCTTCCTGAGCTAGTAGCCCTGATGGAAGATGAACAATTGGATATCGTGGCAGTCATGGTACACAGAGAACCATGACTGGGATGTCAACATACCAGGGTACACAGTCTACAGAAGGGACAGGGAGGGTAAAAGAGGAGGTGGAGTGGCTCTATACATAAGGGTAGGGATCAAAGCTACAGAACTAAAAAGTAAAGGAGGAGGACAAGAGGCACTCTGGGTCACCTTGGAGACAGGGAATGGCATCACAATCTGCACAGGGGTTGTATATAGACCCCCGTCTCAAGGGGAGGAAATGGACAAGAAAATGATAGAGGACATTCTCAAAATGGCTGAAAAAGGGGAGATACTGTTGATGGGGGACCTGAATATGCCAGATGTTAACTGGATGACATGTACTGCAGCCACATCCAAGAGCAGGGTCATTCTCGATGCCCTGTGAGAGGCAGGCCTTAGACAGCTAGTGTTGGAACCCACTTGGGAGAGCAATACTAGACCTGGTACTCTCAAATGGAGAGAGGATCACAAATTGAAGTCAGTAGACATCTGGAACAAGCAACGCTGCACGTGTGCTTCACAATGAAGCACAACCATGGAGATAAGCCATACAAAAACAAGGATACTGGACTTTAGAAGGGCTGACTTTGGCAAATGGGTGAATACCTGAAGAATGCACTAGCAAAATGGCCAAAAGGAGGGTGGAAGAACAATGGAGAAAAATCAAAACTGCCATCATAAGGCACAAGCCTTTGTGTGAAACAAATAAAGAAAACAAAGCGGAGTAAAAAACCACTATGGTTCTCAAAAGAGGTGGTAGGGAAGGTTAAGGAGAAAAAGGCTGTACTCAAAAAGTATAAGGAATCACTGAAAGAGCACGACAGGGAACTGTATCAATTAAAGCAGAAAGAAGTGGGGAAAGCAGTCAGAATAGCAAAAGCCCAAACCGAGGGAAAAATAGCCAACTCAGTTAAGAAGGGGGATAAAACCTTTTATAGGTACATTAGGGAGCAGAGAAAGGTTAAGGGAGGGATAGTGAAGATTAATAAAGGAGAGGTGAGGTGGGCAGAGGGAGACAGTGAAAAGGCAGAGATACTGAATGAATACTTTTGCTTAGTATTCACAAAAGAAGATTTACCTAAACCAGAAGGAGTTACCTAAACCAGACAATAGAAGCACTCTGGGTAGGGGGGTTAACACCAGTCCATTCACAGGAGAAAGAGTCCTGAAAGAACTCCTAAAACTCAAGGTGGACTAAGCAATGGGGCCCGATGGGATTCACCCCAGAATCCTAAAAGAACTAAGGGAGGACCTAGTGACACCACTGACCACGCTTTTTAACAAATCATGGCAGGATGGGGTGGTACCTGAGGACTGAAGGAGGGCAGATATGATTCCCCTTCACAAAAGTGGGAGCAAGGCAGAAGCAGGAAACTACAGACCTGTAAGTTTGACCTCAGTGGTAGGGAAAATGATGGAATCACTTCTGAAAGAAAGAATTATAGTGTATAGTGGAGTGTTATTCTGTATAGAATTCCATCCCTTTCAAAATGCTGTTGTACCACAGTTCAAAGGTCATGGAATGTGATTCTACCCTACTGTGGTAGAACAGCATTCTAGAACCTCTAGAGACTGCATGAATCAGTTTCATTTTGAAAGCAAAACAACTCACAAACATAGAAACACTGTACTATACACTATAAAAAATACAGGATGAGCAACTCTATGCACAACCAGTGTGTTTTGCCACCTCGGGGTTCTGATTCCCATGGACCTCTCGAGCTTTGCTCTCGAGGTCAGGGGGAATCAAAACCCCTCTGTGGCAGAACACACTGGTTGTGCATAGTTGCCCATCCAGTATTCCCTATGTTGAGTACCTAGAGGCCAGCGGGGCACAGGATCCAAAGCAGCACGGATTTACAGCAGGAAGGTCATGTCGGATGAATCTAATTGATTTCTTTGACTGGGTGACCAAAGTAATAGACCAGGGAGGGGCTGTGGATATGGCCTACCTAGACTTTAGCAAGGCATTTGACACAGTCCCACGCTAAAGATTAATAATCAAGTTAGCTAGCCTGGGAGTGGGTCCCAGGGTGATAGCCTGGGTAGCAAACTGGCTGCACCACAGGACACAGAAGTAATAGTGAATGGAACACATTCCGAAGAAAGAGGGGTTACTAGTGGAGTACCTCAGGGCTCAGTACTGGGTCCAGTCCTCTTTAACATCTTTATAGGTGACATTGCAGTGGGTCTGGAGGGAAAGGTATGCCTCTTTGCAGATGACACAAAGATCTGTAGCAGAGTTGATACACAAGAGGGGGTAGAAAAGATGAGAAGGGACTTGGCAAGGTTGGAGGAATGGTCAGACATATGGCAACTTAGATTCAATGCAAAGAAGTGCAAAGTAATGCACCTGGGAAACAAAAACCCAGGAGAAGAGTACACAATAGCAGGGGAGGTACTAACAACAACAAAAATGGAAAGAGACCTGGGGTAGTCATATTAGATGACCTAAAGGTGGGTAAGCAATGTGAAAAGTTGGTAAGGAGCCAGGGAGATACTGGGATGCATAGGAAGGAGCATCACAAGTAGAAAAAGGAAGTGGTTATCCTCTATACAGGCGGTTGGTGAGACCCCATCTGGAGTACTGTGTGCAGTTTTGGAGACCTCATCTCAGCAAGACATAGACAGGATGGAAGCAGTCCAGGAGGGCAACTAAAATGGTGCAGGGTCTGCAGCAGAAACCATAAGAAGAGAGACTGAGAGAGCTTAATATGTATACTCTTGATGAAAGGAGGACAGGGGGACATGATAGAAACTTTCGAGTACCTCAGGAATTAACAAAGTCCAGAGGGTAGCATCTGTCAGAAGAAAGTGTGTAAGAACAAGGGGCACAATTTAAAGATAGAAGAGGACAGCTCAGGGTAATGTGAGGAAATGTTTTCCATGGAGAGAGTGGTGGATACATGGAACCGCCTTCCTGAGGAGGTCGTTGGGTCTAAAACAGTGGGGGAATTCAAACATGCATGGGACAGACATAAGGCAATTATAGTGGGGGTTGCAGAAAGTAGGCTGTTGGTTAACTAGAATCTGCAGCTTATCCAGTATGTAGGAATATGGGCAGACTGGGTGGGCCAAGTGGTCCTTATCTGCCATCAAAGTCTATGTTTCTATGTAACCATGTCATCTGCGAACAAGTGTATACTGACCTTTTTTATGCTGTCATCAATGTTATTAACATAGATAGCAAACAGTAGGGGGTCAAGTATTGACCCCTGCGGCTCTCCCCTTTGAAGAGGTTTGAGTGGGGAGAGCTCACCCTCTTCCTTGATCTTCTGGAACCATCCTACAAGGTAATCAGTAAACCAGGGCATTGATAGTAAGCCAAGACCTATACTCCTTAAAGAAGAGAGAAGCAGGCTATGATCCAAGGTGTCAAAAGCCTTGCTGAGGTCTAAAAATGTAGCAAAAACACAATTTCTACTATCCAGGTCATGGTGCCAATCATTGGTTACTTTGGCAAGGGCTGATATAGTGCTGTGTCTTGTTCTGAAACCAGATTGCATGGGGTTTAGTAGATCCGTGGATTCAAAGTTGTTCCTAAGTTGGTTGCTCACTATTTTTTCCAGAAGTTTTGACAACATTGGAAGGAGAGATATCGGTCTATAATTGTTAAGATCGCAAGGATCCCCCTGATTTAAACATGAGAATGACATGGGCAATTTTCCAATTTGGGGGAATAATCCCTTGGGACAGTGATAAGTTGAGCAGGTGGGTGATTGGCGCAGCTAGAACATGATAGGCAATCTTAAGGAAATAGGAATCTAGTGCATTGGCACCAGTGCGTTTCTTAGCATCCGACTGAAGCAAAAGATCTTCCACCTCTTCAGCGATGCAGGTTGGAAGGAGATGCCAGGGATGGGGGCAAGAGATTTGACGCATTGTGCACTTAGCTGAGAGTGGACCAAGGATGCTGGAGAGTTGTCAAAGGCAAGACCAACAGTGGCAAAATGATTGTTAAAGGAGTCTAAGATCCCCATTTTATGACAAATAGTAGTGTTCCATGAGATGATCTTAGCCGGCAGGGAGCTGCCAGGTGTGTGCCCAGACATTTCCTTTATTGTCTTCCAAAATTTAGAGGAGCACTTTGCAGCAGAGTCCAGTTCATTGCAGTAGAATGCTGCCTTCGCTTCCCTAACTATTTCTGTGCATGAGTTCCGCGCCTTCCTGAACTGACACCAATCCATGTCATAAGCCTGGTGGGTGTTAGGGATGTGGGACAGTCGTGGCAAGGGGGTCAGTTGGGCTTTGTGAGTGATTTCAGGATCTGGCACCCAGGATGTGAGGGAGGCCTTCTTTCTCTGAGGCCATGCAAGGTCCCACAATGGAATTATAAGCCTGGTGAGTGTTAGGTAGGTGGGACGGTTGTGGCAAAGGGGTCAGTTGGGCTGTGGCAGCGACTTCAGGATCCAGTGACCATGAAGTGGGGGGTGGTCTTCCTTGTCTGAGGCTGTGCAAGGTCTCATGGTGGAATCATAAGTCAGGTGGGTGTTAGGGAGGATGGAAGGTCATGGCAAGGGAATTAGATGGGTTGTAGGAGAGACTTCAGGATCTAGCGCCCGGGACGTTAGGGAGGGAGCTTCCTTGTCTGAGGCCATGCAAGGTCCCACAGTGAAATCATAAGGCTGGTGGGTGGTAGAGAGGTGGGACAGTCATGGCAAGGGGGGTCAGTTAGGCTGTGTAAGTGTCTTCAGGATGCAGGGCACATAATGTGTGGGGGGGGCATCCTTGTGTGAGAATGTGCAAGGTCCCAAAGTGGAATCATAAGCCTGGTGGGCGGTAGGGAGGTGGGATGGTTGTGGCAAGGGGTCTGTTGGGCTGTGGGAGTAACTTCAGGATTCTGCACCCAGGATGTGGGAGGTAGAGCTTCTTTTTTTGAGGCCGGGCAAGGTCCCACTATAGAATCATAAGGCTGGTGGGTGGTAGGGAGGTGGAATGGTCATGGCAAAGGGGTCAGTTGGGCTGTGGGAGTGACTTCAGAATCCTGCACCTGGGATGTGGTGTCCCCACTCCACATCATGGGTGCAGAATCCTAAGTCACTCCCACAACAACAGAAACCCCCATGCCATACAGGTCCCACCTCCCTACCACCGCCAGCTTTATGATTCCACAGTGGGATCTTGCATGCCCTCAGAAAATGAAGCCCTCCCTCCCACATCCCGGGTACCCTCGTCAAGGGGTCTCCCTTGTCTGAGGCCATACAAGGTCCCACGGTGGAATCGTAAATCTGGTGGTTGGTAGGGAAGTGGAACAGTCATAGCAAAGGGGTCAGCTGGTCTGTGGGAGTGACTTCAGGATCCGGCACTCAGGATGTAGGGGGACCCTTCCTTGTCTGAGGCCATGCAAGGTCCCAAAGTGGAATCATAAGATCGGTGGGTGTTAGTGAGGTGGAACAGTCGTGGCAAGCTGGTCAGTTGGGCTGTGCGAGTCACTTCAGTATCCGTCACCCAGGATGTGGGAGGGGGCTTCCTTGTCTGATGTTGTGCAAGGTTCCACAGTGGAATTATAAGGCTAGTGGGTGGTAGGGAGGTGGGACGGTTGTAGCAAGGGGGTCAACTGAGCTATGGGACTGACTTCAAGATCTGGTGCCCAGGAAGTTGGGGGGGATCCTTCCTTGTCTGAGGCTGCGCAAGGTCCCACAGTGGAATCATAAGCCAGGTGGGTGTTAGGGAGGTAGGACAGTCATGGCAAGGGAATTAGTTGGGTTGTTTGAGTGACTTCAGGATCCAGCACCTAGGATGCTGAGGGGGCTTTCTTGTCTGAGGCCATGCAAGGTCCCACACTAAAATCATAAGGTTAGTAGGTGGTAGCAATGTGGGATGGTGATGGCAAAGGGGTCAGTTGGGTTGTGGGATTGACTTCAGGATCCTGCACCCAGGATGTGGAGTCCCCCCACTTCACATCCTGGGTGCAGGATCCTGAAGTCACTACCTCAGCCTAACTGACCCCTTTGCCATGACTGTCTGACTTCCCTACCACCCACCAGCCTTATGATTCCACAGTGGGACATTGAATGCCCTCATAAAACAAATCCCTCTCTCCCGCCCGCATCCCGGGTGCCCTCGCCAAGGGGCCTCCCTTCTCTGAGGCTGTACAAGGTCCCATGGTGGAACTGTAAGGCTGTGGAATGGTCATGGCAAGGGAATCAGTTGGGCTGTAGGAGTGACTTCAGGATCCGGCAACCAGGATGTGGGGTGGGCCCTTTCTTGTCTGAGACCGTGCAAGGTCCCATGGTGAAATTGTAAGGCTGGTGGATGGTAGGGAGGTTGGATGGTCATGGCAAGGGGGTGAGTTGGGCTGTGGGAGTGACTTCAGTATACTGTGCCCCAGATGTGGGGGGAAGGCCTTACTTGTCTGAGGCTGTGCAAGGCCCCACAGTGGAATAATAAGGCTGGTGGGTGTTAGGGCAGTGGGACTGTTGTGGCATGGGGGTCTGTTGGGCTGTGGGAGTGATTTCAGGATCAGGCAGTCAGGATGTGGTGGGTGCGCCTCGCTTGTCTGAAGCTGTGCAAGGTCCCATTATGGAATCATAAGGCTGGTGGGTGGTAGGGAGGTGGGACATTTGTGGCAAGGGAGTCAGTTGGACTGTGGGTGTGACTTCAGGATCTGGTGCCCAGGAGATATTAAGGACAACAAAACTAGAAAAGGATTTCAGGGTAATCATAACGGATAACCGAAAAGTAGCCAAGCAATGTGAGTAAAAGGTGGGGAAAGCCAGAGGGATGCTGCAGTGCATAGGGAGAGGCATGACCAGTAGGAAACTGGAGGTGTGATGCCTCTGTACTGACAATTGATGAGGCCACATCTGGAGTACTGAGTTCAGTTCTGGAAGCCATATCACCAGAGGGACATAGACAGAATGGAGGCAGTCCATAGAATGGCAATGAAAATGTTAAAAGGATTGCACCATAAACCATATGAGGAAAGACTGAAATAGCTCAATATGTGTACCCTGGAGTAAAGGAGGGAGAGGGGGGATATGATAGAGACATTCAAGTACCTCAAGGAGATAAACGAGGTTCAGGATGGAAGCATCTTTCAGAAAAAGAGATGTGCAAGAACAAGGGGTCAAAGTATGAGGATATGGGGGGGACTAAGGGGTAAGGTGAGAAATACTTTTTTACAGAAAGGGTGGTGGATGCATGGAACAGCCTTTCTGTGGAGATTGTAGTGGAAAGAATGACTGGTGAATTCAAGAATGCATGGGATAGACAGAAGGGAACCCTAGTGGTAGGAAAGATTGGATAAGCTGCAGATTGGTTAGGATCTGGAGTTTAGGTAAGTAGGGAAATGATCAGACAAGTGGGGCCAGGCAGTCATTATCTGCTGTCAAATTCTATATTTCTGTGCATTGGGTGTGGGTGGTGCCTTCCTTGTTTGAGGGCATGCAAGGTCACAGAGTGGGTAGTAGGGTGGTGGGACAGTCATGGGAAGGTGGTCAGTTGGGCTGTCAGTGTCAGGTCATAACCGGGTAACCAGTATTGTGGTGGTGGTGGTGGTGTTGTGGGGGGGCATCCTTTCATAGGTGGAAGGGATTGCTGCATCTTTGATTTCATGGTGTTGTAGTGGTTGCAGGAGAGTGAGATGTGGGCTTACATGTCATCCTCTGGTGTCGTCACCTGATGGTATATTAGTATCAAAATAGCAACCACTGCCACTGCTGCTTTTACGATTTCTCTGCACTGTTCAGGAAGCCCATGGATGCTCAGTAATGAGCACCGCTCAGGTATGTTGACTGCAAGCTGACCAAGGTTATCCACCACAACAAACTTTCACGGAAATACCCTTTGCGGCTGGCAGTTCCTTGTGGGGAGGGGGGGTGTTACAGAATTCACAATGCAAAACATTGCTGGTTATAAAATGGGCATCCAAAATAATGAAGTCTCATTGGTCAAGACATATCATGTGACCATGCATAAAATCTGTTCCATGCACGGTCATCCTAGTTCTAAACCACATCACACAATGAGCAAATCAGTCCTCCTACTGTATAACCAGACCTACCTTCCATCATTCCCCTTACAACCAGAATTAATCACTCATCACAAACATGGCTGCTACCTTTACACTGTAAAAAATCTTCAAGTGTTGGGCCCTAATAATAAAACTACATTAAATGAAAAATAAAACAAATTAATTAAATGTTGTTTCCCTGATCATCACACTCTACTTACACACTTAAACAAATCAGAAACATTAAGTATTGTTTATAGTTTTTATTACAACTGTTTCTTTGCTGACAATGAAAAATCCCCCTTCTATCTTAACCTGCTCATCAGGGAAATGTCTTTTGTTTGTGTTGACAGTGAAATAATCAAGTCTCTAGCTCTAGAGGAAGCCTTTGCTCTGTGTGTGTGCGTGCGCGTGCATATGTGTGTGTGTGTGTGTGTGTGTGTGCATGTGTATGTACAGTATATTAGGAAAGGAACATTCTACCAGTGGAACTGAGCAGAATTTTGAATCCATGTATTCCATGGTAAGCATTCCATGATAAACATTTCTGGATTTTAAGAATGCACCATGCACTTGTAGATATGTAATACATTAGTGCTGTTTGGTGTTGGGTATATCTTAAACAAAAAAGAGATGTGTAATGTTGGGATGAAACTATGGTGAAATAAAATTAGGATGATGGAAAGAATTTAAATAGTGGACAGGTGATATTTATAAATATGGATTTGAAAATGATGCTTGTCTTATGTATTTCAGGATTGGTTTAACTAAGTGTTGAAATACACAGTGAATCATTTGGCTTATGTAAATAAACTTATGTAAGTAGCACTGGTAGTTGTTTGGACATATTCATTTTTTTTACATTCATTTATTGGCTGTGGGCAGTATTTTTAACTTTTGTATGTTTGTTTAGAGACGGCATCTCTTGAAAAAGCCTGCTCTGTAGGTGAAACGTTGAGACATTTGCCAAATTTTAAATAAAAGGAAAATAATGTGAATGCGACGTAGACAGCCAGTTCTAAAGTGCTGTATCATATTTTTTTTTATATAAAATGTATTAATGACTATCTCTGCTGAAAAATCTAATGCTCTGGGAGTGACCTCAACCCCTCCCCCCCAGTTTTCAGCTGACAGATGCAAGCTAAGAGAAATGCTGACAACATGTGTATCATATACACTCAGTTTTTAGAGGCAATGTGTTACATGGAAGACTTTAATCAATGATCCTGTTTCTCTGAGTTAATTACAGACTTGTTTAAGTTAATTTTGTTAAGAGAGAAATCATAAACAAGGCTTATGATGTTAGAAGGGGAAGCTAGGATGTTACATGGGGTGTAAGGTTGTAAATGACCCTGTGAAGCCTGTGTGAGGGAAGGCACAGCATGAGATCAAAGAGGTGTCATTTGAAAGTGAGTTATACTAAGGTTGCAGAATTAATACTTTGAAATTACATCCTGTGGTTGTATAGAAATATATATTTTTAGATATTTTGACAGGAGGAGCTAGATGACCTCATGCAAAGAGAGTGGGCAAAACCAGCTTTAAAGATTATTCTTTTCACTACAGACACACTTTCATCTGACACTGACCAAGAAAGCATCTGAGCACTGAAAACAGGTATTTAGAAAGCTAGACAAATCTAAATATTGTTGTAGGAATTGCACTGTTTTACACCTTGTTTTGTTTAAAGATATGTATGTCTTGTGATATAAGAGTTCTGTATTGTATGTTTGACATATTATTATATATTTTAGTAAAAACTATAATTTTAGAGCATACCTGGTCTGTCTTTGAATTGTTTTCTTTTGCTAAGAAATATTTATGGTTATAGCAGACAGCAGACATAAGCTTGTATGATGGTACCAAACTGGAAAGAGAAGCATTTTAAATCTGGGGTCTTTATTAAAGTTTTAAGGGTTCATCTCTGAATACCTGCTCAGGTACCCACAGGCAAAGATATCTGGCCCCCCGAAGACAGATGTCTCTGAGCCTGTGCATTGGGTATGCTAGCAAGAGGTTAACAGTTTGGATCTCTCCAGAATTTGAGACCAAAGGTTGATCCGAACTCACAAAAACAGACAAGAGGGTTGCCTTGCCTGTTACACTGTTCATAAGATTGTGCTCAGAGGCTGGCACTTTGTGAGTAGAGGGCCTGACCTGCTGAGTAAATCTGTGACAGATTGGTTGGCAGTGGTGGCATAATTTTGGTATCACAAGCTTTATTGTTCTGTGTCAGCTGTGACCGTAAGCTCTCTTGCAAAGAAAGAAAAAGACAGAGTTTTATTTTCAAAAGGTAACAGAACTATATATCACTTGGTGTACAGTCAGGTTCCTGACAATTTTTTTTTTTTCTAAAGTGCAAAGTCAGAGTAGCCATAGTCAGGGAAGAAGAAGATGGCTTCCGACTACAGCAGGCACACTGTAGATTACTTGAAGCATTTGTGCGGGAACAGGGGAGTCCCGTTCGAGGTGACAGCCAAAAAGCAGAACCTCATAGAGGCCCTGCTGGTAGCAGATACCCAGAGCAGTGAGTCACCGACTGTGACTGAAAAGGACAGCAGGGCCACTGTCAGCGAAGGGCCACAGCAGCAGGGAATAGCTACCAGTATCCTGACTCCAGAGGTAGTCAAACTGCAAACTGACTTGTGCTGGATGGAGTTGGAGTCCCAGGAGAGGAGAGGAGAGAGCGAGAGAAGCGAGAGGCGGACCATGAGGCAGAGCAAGAACGCAGAGAGGTAGAGCGACAACAGAGGGAGGCAGACCGTGAGGAGCGCAAGCAAGCTGCAGAGGAGAAGAGAGAGGAGCACCAGAGGCAACACGAGCTGGAGAAGATGTGACTCCGACCAGTGGCACCAGAGCAGGTAAGTGGCTTGGGTTTAACTGGGACTGCAGGACTGAGTTACAAATTTAACTCCAAATTAATAGCTGAGTTTAAGGAAGGTGAGGACATGGACAACTTTTTAAATTCTTTTGAAAAAGTTTGTACTCAGGCTAAAATTCCTAGAGAGTCCTGGAGCTTCCAGCTATCCCCGCTACCTACCGGGAAAGCTCGAGATGCATTGGGTCAAATGGACAATGAAGACAGCAATGATTACAGCAAGCTAAAAGCTGCACTGTTAAAAAAGTTTGAATTAACTGCTGAATCATACAGAGCTAAATTCCATAAGTTCAGGAGAAGCCCTGATATGAGCTATGAGGAGCTTACCACGAAACAACGTCAGTTTTTAAAATGTTGGTGGGAAGGAATTGAGGCAAATTCTGTTGATAAAATTGAAAATGTGATTTTATTAGAACAGTTTTATTGGGCATGCCCAGCAGAGCTAAAAACCTGGCTAGAGAACCGAGATCCCAAAACAGTGCAAGAGGCTGCTGAACTCTCGGACCAATATGCCAAGAGCAGACCTGCTGTGAGAATGAATGGGGCAGGCGTGGCAGTGCAGAAAGGGAAAAGCGTGCCTTCAGAGCAGCTAAAACCCTCACTGCCTCCACTGAAGCCAGTTAGCCCCAAGTTTCAAAGAAAAGATTTATCTGAAGTAAGAAATGATTGTTGGTTGTGTAAAGAAACTGGGCATATTGCCAGACAGTGCCCCAAAAAGGTGAGCCATAATACACAACAGGGTGCTAGAAAAGAAGTGGGTTGTTTGTGTGTCCCTGGAAGCATGCCAGTGAACATGAGGGAACATATGCACCAAGTCATGGTGAATGGGGTACAGACGCAGGGACTAAGGGACACAGGGGCATCCCTGACATTGGTAAAGGGGGATCTAGTACCACCTGGTCAGCTTATACCCAATAAATATGTAACTGTACAATGGTTTACTGGTGAAGAGAAAACATTGCCACTCGCTAGTGTTCTCCTGGACTTGGGTGAAATAGGAGGAACTGTGCAGCAGGTGGCTGTAGCCAACACATTAGCAGTGGATGTGATCCTGGGTAACAATCTCCAGCAGGGGGTGGTGTGTGCAGTTACTTGTAGTCAAGCAGCAAGGGAAAATAGTAGTTCCCTGAACCCCACAGAAACCAGTGTGAAAACCACTGAGAGGCTGGTTTCCCAGCCTGTGTCTCCTGATATAGAGACTGATAGGGGGTAGAAATTTCCCCGGTAGCAAGTGACCACACTGCTACGGAAGTTTATTCCAAAGAGGGAGAGGTGACCCATTGTCAGAGGGTTGGGATTGACAGTGATCCTGAGGGCCCTGACGCTAGTGCTAGGGACTCTAGTTTAGCGACTGAAGGGGATCTGTCCCATGTCTTGGGACTGTGTGAAGGGTTTGAAGCTGCTCAGAGGAGTGACCCTAGTTTAGAGAAGCTAAGGGCTTGGGCAAACTCGGAGGGCACAAAGGGTGGTGACGGCAGACATAAGGTTTATTGGGAAAATGGACTTATGTACACACAGGCTGTACAGACAGAGGGAGGGATGCTAGGCAGGTAGCTTGTCATTCCACAGGGGTATCGTGAGCAGTTGCTCAAGATTGCACATGATATTTTCTTGTCTGGTCATCTGGGAATCGCGCACAATGCAGCGGTTGGCCTAGAATTTCTACTGGCCTAACTTCACCCAGCAGGTGAAGGAGTATTGCAGGTCTTGTCACTGGTGCCAAGAAATAGGGAAGATGGGCAAGAAAACCCAAGCCACCCTGATCCCTTTGCCCGTAGTGGAGGAGCCATTCCAGAGGGTGGGAATGGATATTGTGGGGCCTTTAAATACCCCCAGCTTCTCAGGGAAGAGATTCATCGAGACTGTGGTGGATTATGCCACCCGGTACCCAGAGGCAGTCGCTCTATCCTCTCTGAGGACAGACAAAGTGGCAGATGCCTTACTTGGGATTTTCTCCTGTGCTGGGTTTCCGCAGGAGGTAATCACCGATTGAGGGGGTTCCTTCATGTCAGACCTGATGAAATGTTTATGGGAGAAAGTGTGGGGTGGTGCAGAGATGCACGACACCATATCACCCACAAGCCAATGGACTTGTGGAACAATTCAATGGTACCCTAAAGTAAATGCTCTGGGCGTTAGCTGAACAGCATGGGAGGGACTGGGAGAAATACCTTCCCCACCTGTTGTTTGCATACAGGGAGGTGCCCCAAGAGTCGACAGGAGTTTCCCCCTTCAAACTCTTATATGGACGCCGAGTACGTGGGCCCCTAGACTTGATCCGGGAGGACTGGGAAGGCAAGCACACCACCCAGGGAACTCCCATTGTGGATTATGTTCTTAGGTATAGGGAAAGGCTGAAGAAGCTTATAGGGACAGCCCAGAGCAACCTGGCAGCTGCCCAACAGAAACAAAAGGTGTGGTATGACCGAAGAGCCAGAGCTCGCTCATAGATGGGGGATCAGGAAGTCATGGGCCTTATTCCAGTCCAGAAAGACAAGCTGCAAGCTGAGTGGGCAGGACCATACAAAGTGGTAAGGAAGGTAAATGACGTGAACTACATTGTGGAGTTACCTGACTGTAGACAGACTGAAAGGATGTACCATGTCAACATGATGAAGCCATATGCAAATAGGGCTGACATGGTGTTTGCTGTGTGTAGTCATGGGGAGGGGACGGACGAAGGAGACCCCCTTCTGGATTTGCTGGAGGAAAGTAAGCACGAGTCCTCTGTGGAGGCAGTAAAATTGACTCCCCAGCTGAACCCGGACCAGGTCCAGAAAGTAAGGGAGGTTTTAGCAGACTTTGCCCCCTTGTTTAGCTCCAAGCCTGGACTAACCCCCTTAGCAACACACGATGTGGAGACAGGGACACAGACACCCATACAGCGGACAGCATATCGGGTGTCAGAGGCTGTCCAAAAGGACATTAGGAGGGAAGTGGAGGAGATGTTGGATTTAGGGGTAATCCAGGGATCCCACAGCCCCTGGGCCTCACCTGTAGTCCTTGTGCCAAAGCCAGATGGCTCAACTCGTTTCTATGTGGACTATCGTGGACTGAATGCAGTCACAAAGTCCGACGCCCACCCGATGTCCCGGACGGACGAACTCCTGGTCAAGTTGGGAGGGGTGACCTACCTTACAACTATGGACCCAACCAAGGAGTATTTTCAGGTAGAATTGACAGACAGAGCTAGGGAGAGGTTGGTCTTCATCATTCCAATAGGCTTATTTGAGTTTAAAGTAATGCCTTTCGGAAAGAAGAACGCCCCAGCCACTTTCCAAAGGTTGGTGAACCAGGTGTTGAATGGTGCTGAGGAGTACGCTGTAGCATACCTGGATGACATTGCCATCTTCAGTACCAACTGGGAGGAACACCTTTCACACCTTAGGGAAGTGCTGGGCAGGATACAGAGGGCCAGGCTCACTGCCAAAGCCAAGAAGTGCCAGGTGGCCATGGGAGAAGTGTCATACCTTGGGCATGTGGTAGGCTGGGGACAGCTCCATCCTAACCAAATAAAGATAGAGGTGATCCAGGTATGGCCCAGACCAGAAACCCAGAAGCAGGTCAGGAGCTTTCTAGGGACAGCAGGGTACTACAGAAAATTTGTACCCAATTACAGTGCCCTGGCTGCTCCCCTATCTGAGCTGACAAAGAAAAAGATGCCAAAGAAAATTACCTGGGGCCTAGCCTGTGAGGAACCCTTTACCAGACTAAAGGAGGCACTGTGCAGTACTCCTGTTTTCACAAGTTCGGACTATAGCAAAACCTTCATAGTTCAGACGGACACCTCAGACGTGGGTATTGGGGCAGTACTGAGCCAGACGTCAAGCCAAGGGACAGATCACCTGGTAGTGTACCTGAGCTGAAAGCTGCTTCCCAGGGAGCAAGCATACTCCACGGTAGAAAAGGAGTGTCTTGCCATAGTATGGGCCCTGAAGAAATTAGAGCCATACTTGTATGGGCAGCATTTTGTGGTGCAGACTGACCACAACCCTCTGGTTTGTCTGGCACAGATGGGGAAGAACAATGGCAGACTACTAAGATAGAGTCTTGCTTTACAAGGGTATGATCTAAAAATCGTACATAGGGCTGGAGCAAAGAACAAGAACTCAGATGGGCTGTCTAGGGTCTCTGAAGAGTGAACTGATTTGGGAAGCCCATCCCATGTAGGGGACAGATCCCCCAAATTCAGTCTCAGTGGGGAGGAGTGTGACGTAGACAGCCAGTTCTAAAATGCTGTATCATATTTCTTTTATATATAAAATGTATTAATGACTATCTCTGCTGAAAAATCTAATGCTCTAGGAGTGACCTCAACCCCCCCCCCTCAGTTTTCAGCTGACAGATGCAAGCTAAGAGAAATGCTGACAACATGTGTATCACACACACTCAGTTTTTAGAGGCAGTGTTACATGGAAGACTTTAATCAAGGATCCTATTTCTCTGAGTTAATTACAGACTTGTTTAAGTTAATTTTGTTGAGAGAAATCATAAACAAGGTTTATGACATTAGAAGGGGAAGCTAGGATGTTACATGGGGTGTAAGGTTGTAAATGTCCCTGTGAAGCCTGTGTGAGGGAGGGTACAGCATGAGATCAAAGAGGTGTCATTTGAAATTGAGTTATGCTAAGGTTGCAGAATTAATACTTTGAAATTACACCCTGTGGTTGTATAGAAATATATATTTTTTAGATATTTTGACAGGGAGGAGCTAGATGACCTCATGCAAAAGAGGTAGGCAAAACCAGCTTTTGAAGATTATTCTTTTTCACTACAGAAACACTTTTATCTGTCACTGACCAAGAAAACATCTGAGCACTGAAAACAGTTATTTAGAAAGCTAGACAAATCTAAATATTGTTGTAGGAATTGCACTGTTTTAAACCTTGTTTTGTTTAAAGATATGTATGTCTTGTGATATAAGAGTTCTGTATTGTATGTTTGACATATTATTATATATTTTAGTAAAAACTCTAATTTTAGAGCATACCTGGTCTGTCTTTGAATTGCTTTCTTTTGCTAAGAAGTATTTACTGTTATAGCAGACAGCAGACATAAACTTGTATGATGGTACCAAACTGGAAAGAGAAGCATTTTAAATCTGGGGTCTTTATTAAAGTTTAATGGGTTCATCTCTGAATAACTGGTTAGGTGCCTGTAGGCAAAGATATCTGGCCCCCCAAAGACAGATATATCTGAGCCTGTGCATTGAGCATGCTAGCAAGAGGTTAACAGTTTGGATCTCTCCAGAACTTGAGACCAAAGGTTGATCTGAACTCACAAAAACAGACAAGAGGGTTACCTTGTCTGTTACACTGTTCACAAGACTGTGCTCAGAGGCTGGCACTTTGGGAGTAGAGGGCCTGACCTGCTGAGTAAACCTGTGACAGTGAACACCAGAAACAATCGTCTGCAGCAATATTTATTCAGCGCCCCACCCCCATTCTGACTCAGAGACTGTTTGCACCATTGTAATCTGCCTGAACACCCTTATGTATGTATGCATGTAATCTAGCCTCCTTTGTACACCTCCCCCGGGTCACACTTGGAAACCAGCTGCAGCTCAGTGTGCCTCTCCAAGTTACCAAACTTTCAATTAAAAAAAAAATAAAATAAAAGAATAATGTACTGTGGTGGTGCAGAGCTTGCAGTACAGGTCAAGATCAGATTTCATGAAAACACTCACAGAACACAATGATGGTCGAGCATTGGCAGAACATGCTACCACAACCCCACACCACATACCAATGACTTACAGTACTGTCACAAATGCAGTTTTTGAACAGTAAGGCAATGTGGGTACTGGGATTGGGGTCCGTGGACCCTAGGAAGCAAACCATGGATATGCCAGTAATGCACTTTGGTATAAAGCAGAAATATAAACATAAAATATAATAGAAATGTATGGTGAGTGTGCAGAAGTTAAAAAAAAAAGTACCAGCATCATTGGCTGTGTCTGCAAATGTACAGGATGGGAATGAGGAAAGATGGCGGGACCTGAACCTTCTTTTAAACAATGTCCTGGATTGTCCAGGTCTGTAAAAAGTGAAAATCAGAAATGTCACAGTTGAAAATGCAATACTTTACTTCAAAGTGTTGTATTATAATAATGCCAGAAACACCCAGTGCTTACTCTTTAATACATTAGCGGCCGGAATATAAAAATCTTCATCCCTGAAGTGGTCAGAACATATCACATGACTACGTGTGAGTTGAAAGATGTCAATATTTCTGTCAAAACAACTTAGTGCATCGAGCCATTTCTGCATGTCCATTGGTGTTCCAGGTAAGTGATGAAATGTAACTTTGCAACCAAAGTTTTTCTTACTAGTGGTGTTTCCACACCCAATGGCCATACTGTACATGTGGTCTTTTTTATGTTGATTGCGTGCATGCCCAAGAAACATATTGCCGCAGCTTGCTGTAGAAGCAGGTTGTGGAGGCGCAGCACTATTGTGGCCAGTGTTCCCACAGCCTTTGGAGGCTTGGCCCGCCTTTCCAATGGGGTGGAACGCTGCTGCTGACACTAGTTCAGCCAGCATGCCACAACCTTGTAAGGTTCAGCCGATGCAATCTGGGGCCGCCTCATCATTGCAGCGTAGGCCATTCCGCTGCAATGAGGGAGTGAGCCGTCATTGCTGGGCGGAACCTTGCTACTGTGATATTGTTTGTAAACATGGTGGCAGCTTGCTACCATGTTCACAAACAATATTAGTGAGCCCCCAGTACCGAGGGGGTGTCCAATCCCCCTCGGCAGCATATGCCTCCCCACAACAGTGGTTGTTTGCTGACGGGGGGCCCCTATCCCCATCGTCTTCAGTCCCCTGCGCACGTTGGGGTTGCTGATGGGGGAGCCCACTCCCCATTGGCATAATCTCCCCCTCCCAGTTTGATTTGCCAATGGGGGGCCCACTCCCCATCGGCATCATGTCCCCCTCATGATGAAACATAGGTGTGTGCCGAGGGGGGTGCCCAATCCCTCTCGGCTATTGTGCCTCCCCTGTATATGCCGACAGGGTGCCCAATCCCCCGTCGGTTACGGTCGCCCCCCACACACAACAGTAGGTTGGCACACTGGGAGCCCACCCCAGAGTGCCAAATGTCCATATATGCCCCTGTTAAAAAAAAAAAAAAAAAGTCCCGCGGTATATTTATTTTTACCTGTAAAGCATAAAACAGTCCCTCGTCGAGTCTGGCAGCCCCTCCCCAATCTGCGTCCAGCCTCTGTGCATCCCACCTTTTCACCTCCCCCTCATCCCATACTTACCTCCGTAGCCCAGCGTGACGATCTTCGGTGGACTGGGAACATGTCTGCACTCTTCAAAGCTGACCGTGAACTGAGAAATGCCAGTAAGCTGCATAATGGCATAAATAGGGTTTTTTCAACTATGATGCATATCTCAGGCATTTGTTGGAATTTTGGCACCAAATTTTCAACATGGGATTTTTGGGACCCCTCCTCATGAATTCAGCCACTGTCATGGCATTATTCAGCCACAGAAGGTGATTTTGCAGTCACTGCGTGGAATCACCTTTTGGGACTGATTAACGAAACGACAGTGCCAGTGTTCATGAGGTGGGCTCTCAAAGAGTCTATGTTGCACATTTGGTGGAAAAAGTCCAAGAAATTACTGTTTTACGAGCGTGCGTTGGGCAGTTGCTATGCACGCTCGTAACTTTGCAAATTTGCAATATTTGCACTCCAGATTTTCAACGTTGCCATTTTCCCACACCTCCTTATGAACAGTACAGCTGTCATTTTCCACATCCTGGCCAAAATGTGTTTTCACACTTCCGGCACAGAATAGCGGGTTCACTGTGAGAAATCAATGTTTGGGACACATTATGAAAATCACAGTGACACTGTTCATTAGCAGAGGTCCTAAAATGCCTACATTGAAAATTTGGTGATGAACGTCCATAAAATGACTGTGTTACGAGCGTGCATTGCGCAATTTCCATGCATGCTCTTAACTTCACCAATTTGCCATATTTTCACTCCAGATTTCCAACATTGCCATCTTTCTGGCCCTCCATATGAACAGTACAGCTGTTATTTTTCACATCCAGGCCAAAATGTGTTTTCGCAGTTCCAGCGCAGAATAGCGCAGTTGCTGTGGGAAATCAGTGTTCAGGACACATTAAGAAAATCACAGTGACACTGTTCGTGAGCAGAGGTCCTAAAATGCCTGTGTTGAAACTTTTGCGATGAAAGTCCATAAAATGAGTGTGTTACGAGCATGTGTTGCACAGGTTCCATGCACGCTAGTAACTTCGCAACTTTGCAATATTTTCACTCCAGATTTTCAACATTGCCATTTTTCTGCACCTCCTCATGAACAGTGCAGTTATCATTTTTTACATCCTGGCCAAAATGTGTTTTTGCACTTCCGGCACAGAATTTTATTTATTTCGTTTTTGTTAACCGGGTTAGGTGCGCTAGCCAAAGTTGACTATTTTCAGGCACGACCCGGGAGAATAGCATGGGCGCTGTGGGAAATCAGTGTTCAGGATGCATTACAAAAATCACAGTGACACTGTTCAGGAGCAGAGATCCTAAAATGCCTATGTTGAAAATTTTGTTTCAACCATTCTTTATACTGCATGGTGCAAAGTACCCTCGCCTCACCCATGCCACTGACAGGCAGCACCTCTGAGAAGGATACTGTGTGTGCTACTTGTCTTAGGCCCCTCCCCAACTCTACAAAGTCCTTCTGCACTGCTCTGATCTCATGATGAGCCAAGTCATTTGTCCCTAGGTGGACAATGACGTCAACTCAAACTCTCATGCAACTGTTCTCCGTGATCCCTAAGATCGCTTTATGTCCCTTCAAGCCATGGCACCAGGCAAGCACCTTACTTCAGTTTTCCCTGCTCCCCCCAGTTCTATCCCCCTAATAACTGAGTCCCCCACCAGGAGCTGCTTCTTTTGCCTGTGGTGTCCTCTGCCTCCTTCCTGATGGCCTCCCTTGTGACAGTTGTCTGCAGCCTCCTTAGTCTCCTCTGCGGGTGCATCCATAGGGGAACTATGCTCCCCAGAAAGATGTATGGATTGTGGAGTGGAACAACTGACTAGGTGTGCCTCTGTTCCACCACCCTTACCCTCCCTGAGCCCACTGTGGTCCAACTGCTGTGCTTTCTTCGCAACCTCTGAGGTAGTGGTGATGGCTCTGGTGCTCTCTGGATGGGAGGTTCCTTCCTACCATCCAGTGTTGGCCTGAAAATGGGCAACTTCCTCCCTCAGGGCAGAGAGTTGTCTGCAAACAGGGCAGCATCTCAGCCTCCAGAAAGACTCCTGGAAGACTACTGCCCCACAGTCATTACATTGCACTACTCCCCACATGTCTGTCTACCTTCTTGTTTTATTTTTTTTTTGTCTGTTTTTTTCTCTGTTTTTCAATCTCTCTCTCCAATGTATTCGAAGATGTCTTTTCTCCATCATTAATGCCCTGTTCCAGCATCACCTCTCTATATAGGTTTGCCACTCTGAACAGTCTGTTGACCTCCCTGTACTTCCTCCTACATTCATTCTTGTGGTGCCCCCTCCATCTAATTTCTTGACTCACCAAAATGCCTTCATGTTGTCAGTCACCACTTCCATGACCTCCTCAGTCAGTTAACTGTGATTCTTTAACCTTTCCTTCTTACTCCATGTCCCTGTACATGTCCCTGTAGCTTCCTGCCATGCCTCTGTAATGATATCTAATTCATGGCTATTATACAGTTGTGTTGAATCACCGCCGGCTGCATCCCCAAGATTTACCTCATCTTTTTAAAGTCAGCCCCCTTAATTTCAATCACTCTGGTACCTGTGCCTCCTGTTTCCCTATCTATATTGAGCATGAACAACACCGTGTGGTGGTGACTCCCCACTAGAGTGTCCACCACCCACAGATCCCTTACAGTGTCACCAACTGATGCTACCAGGTACTGAGTGTTGCCTAATGTACTCGGCTCGCCAATGAAATGCACCAGGAAGCTGAACTGCACTGTACTGAACTGACTCTAATATGATCCACTCCTTTGCACATGCACTTGCACTTGTGCTGCTTTGTGTGCTAAAATCCACCTCCGGTTGGTTGAGGTCTCACACCACCATTGTGTTCCCTTTCCCACAGACGCTTACAATTTGCTCAGCTAACTCTCTATCCATGTTATCCACCTGAGTTGGAGGCATTTATACCACACCCATCATCAGTGTCCCACTTTTCAATTCTTTCTAGTGCATCCATGGGCCCTGTGTCCTGCCTTCCTCGCCATCCTCTCTTATACACCCCTATACACCTTATCCCTCTCTGCACATCGATTGACCCCCCCTTTCCCCTTTGCCCTATCCTTCCTGAATATCCCATACCTTGTTAGTATCATATTACAGTGCTTGTACTGTGTGGTCCACATTTCCTTGATGGCCTGAATGAACACCCTACCCACTGCCAAGAGAGATTTTAAGGCAGCTGATTTGTTGCCCAGGCTTCTCACAGTCAGTGAAACCACACTCCACCATAGAAACAGAGAAACATGGAATTTGACAGCAGATAAGGACTGCTTGGCCCACCCAGTCTGCCCATTTCCATACCTAATGGATAAGCTGCAGATCCTAGCTAACCAACAGACTACTTCTTCCACCCTCCAACCCCGAGAATTGCCTTATGTCTGTCCCATGCATTCTTGAATTACACCACTGTTTTTGACTCCACAACCTCCTGAGGAAGGCTGTTCCATGCATCCACAATCCTCTCCGTGAAAAAATACTTCCTCACATTACCTCTAAGCTGTCCCCCCTCCAGCTTCAGATTGTGCCCCCTTGTTCTTGCACACCTCTTTTTCTGAAAGATGCTACCCTCTTGGACTTTGTTGATTCCCTTGAGGTATTTGAAAGTTTCAATCATGTCCCCCCTCTCCCACCTCTCCTCGAGGCTATACATGTTATGATCCTTAAGTCTCTCTTGATATGTCTTCTGGTGCAGACTCTGCATCATTTTAGTTGCCCTCCTCTGGACTGCCTCCATTCTGTCTATGTCTTTGCAAAGATTGGGTCTTCAGAACTGCAAGCAGTACTCCAGATGGAATCTCACCAGCTGTCTGTACAGAGGGATAATAACTTCCTGTTTTCTACTGGTGATGCCTCTCCCAATGCATCCCAGTATCCCACCAGCCCTGCTTACTGCCCTCTCACATTGCTTGCTCACCTTTAGGTCATCTGATATGACTACCCCCATGACCCTTTCCATTTTTGTTGCTGTTAGTATCTCACCCTTCACTGTGTACTCTTCCCCTGGGTTTTTGTTTCCCAGGTGCATTACTTTGCACTTCTTAGTATTGAATCTAAGTTGCCATACATTTGACCATTCCTCCAACCTTGCCAAGTCTCTTCTCATTCTTTCCACCCCACCTTGTATATCAACTCTATTGCAGATCTTTGTGTCGTCTGCAAAGAGACATACTTTTCCTTCCAGCCCCTCTGCAATGTCGCTTATAAAGACATTAAAGAGGACTGGTCCTAGTACTGAACCCTGCGGTATCCCATTAGTAACCCCCCTTTCTTCAGAGTGGACTCCATTTACTATTACCTTCTGTGTCCTGTTTCCAGCCCATTATTTACCCAGGCTACCATCTTGGAACCCACTCCCAGGCTGACCAACTTGTATATTAATCTTTTATGTGGGACTGTGTCAAATGCCTTGCTAAAGTCTAGGTAGGCCATGTCTACAGCCCCTCCCTGATCTACTACTTTGGTCACCCAGTCAAAGAAATCTATTAGATTCGTCTGACATGACCTTCCTGCTGTGAATCCATGCTGCCTTGGGTCCTACACTCCTCTGGCCTCTAGGTACTCAACAGTTCTTTCCTTCAGAAGTGATTCCATCATTTTCCCAACCACTGAGGTTAAACTAACAGGTCTGTAGTTTCCTGCTTCTGCCCTGCTCCCACTTTTGTGTAGCGGAATCACATCTGCCCTCCTCCAGTCCTCAGGTACCACCCCATCCTCCCACGATTTATTAAAGAGGGTAGTCAGTGGTGTCACTAGTTCTAACCTTAGTTCTTTTAGAATTCTTGAATGAATCCCATCGGACCCCATTGCTTTGTCCACCTTCAGTTTTAAGAGTTCTTTCAGAACCCTTTCTTCTGTGAAAGGGCTGGTATCAAACCCCGTATCCAGCGTGTTTCTATTATTTGGTTTAGGTACCTCCCCCTCTTCATTTGTAAATACTGAGCAAAAGTATTTGTTTAGTATCTCTGCCTTTTCACAGTCACCCTCTGCCCACCCACTCTCCCCTTTATTAAGCTTCACTATCCCTCCCTTGGTCTTCCTTTGCTCCCTGATGTACCTATAAAAGGTTTTATCCCCCTTCTTAACTGAGTTGGCTATCTTTTCCTCGGTTTGGGCCTTTGCTGTTCTGACTGCCTTTCCTGCTTCCTTTTGCTTTAACTGATATAATTCTCTGTCCTGCTCCTTCTGTAATTCCTTGTACTTCCTGAATGCTCTCTTTTTCTCCCTAACCTTCCCTGCCACCTCCTTTGAGAACCATAGTGGTTTCTTACATAGTTTTGTTTTGTTTATTTGCTTCACACAAAGGCTTGTTGCCTCTGTGATGGCAGTTTTAATTATTCCCCATTGTTCTTCCACCCCACCTTCCTGCTCATTTGATAGTGCAATCCTTAGGCACTCACCCATTTTGGCAAAGTCTGCCCTCCTGAAGTCCAGTACCTTTGCCTTTGTATGGCTTGACTCTACCTCTGTGTTTATCGTGAACCATACTGTTCGATGGTCACTAGTTCCCAGATGGCTACCCACTTCTAAATCTGTGATCCTGTCGCCATCTCCATTTGAAAGTACCAGATCTAAGATTGCTCCCTCTCGAGTGGGTTCCGATACTAGTTGTCTAAGACATGCCCCCTGTAGGGCATCTAAAATGACCCCACTCTTAGAAGTGGCTGCTGCAAATGCACTCCAGTTAACATCTGGCATATTCAGATCCCCCATTAGCAATCTGTCTCCTTTTTCTGCCATTCTAAGGATATTTTCTACCATTTCCTTGTCCATTTCCTCCCCCTGAGATGGGGGTCTGTATACAACCCCTTTGAGGATTGTGGTGCCATTGCCTGTCTCCAAATTGACCCACAGTGCTTCCTTTCCTCCCCGTTTACCCTTTTGTTCTGTTGCTTTGATGAAATTCCCTTATGTAGAGAACTACTCCACCTCCTCTTTTACCCTCCCTGTCCCTCCTGCAGATGGTGTAGCCTGGTATGTTTACGTCCCAGTCATGGTTCTGTGTGTACCATGTTTCTGTGACTGCCACAATATCCAGATTTTCCTCCTTCATCAATGACACTAATTCAGGAAGCTTGTTACCCTGACTACGGGCATTGGTACTCATTGCTCTCCATTTTTTGATGGTTTACCTCTTGTAGCACCATCCCTGTCCTCACTGACTTTGCCTTTTCCAATTAACCCTGTCCTGCTCCCTACTGACCTTTTTACCTTGGTCTTTACCTCATTTAGTACCATGTTCCTTTACCTCCTCTGCCCTCATTTTCCCCTATCCTAATCCCACATAGTTCCACCACCTCATTTGCCTCCACGATACCTTGTGGGGTAAGCTTTCTTGTCCCCCCCCCAGTGAATCCTGCCTAACACTTGTCCAGTGGTACCCCTACCACACCCACTTGAAATTCACCTTTGTTGCTATGTATCCCTCTAAACTCTGATTTAATCCCCCCTTCCCATCTCCGCTCAAGTGCAGCTTGTTCCCTTCATATAGATCCTTTTTGTCCCAGTTTGTGTCCCAGCCACCCACCCACCATACTGAACCCCTCATCTGGACAACATTCCTCTAGCCGGTTGTTGAACTTCACAATCCTTACTTTCCTAGCTGTACTTGACCAGGGTACGGGGCCCACTTCTGAGCAGGTCACTGATTACTCCATGTCCCCACACAGCCTTCCCAGTTCCGCGAACCTCTCCCTCACCACTTCCACCATCTCACCAGATAGGTCATTCATACACACATGCAACACAAGATTCGGTCTCCACCTACCCCTACTTACGCACTTAACAATTGATTGCCATGACCTACTGTACACACCAGTAACAGAGGTATACAGTCTACCCAAAGGCGACCATGCCTTTCACCCTTAGTGCCACATCTGATTCCTTTTACGGTGGAATCCCCTGGCACCAATCACACCCTCCTTCATTCATCATCCCTGCCACCACCCTTGTACCTCGATAACTGTTGCTAGAGTCAGCACCATTTCATGGATTCCCGAGACCCCTTACACCTGCACCTCCACCATAACTACACTACACACATATCCCCTCCACATCTCTCAATGTTGTCTCTCGGTCGTCCACATACCTCCCATGCACCCTGCCCCCCCCGTTGGCTCTCTCATCATCCCTCCCATCATTGCTCCTCTCCACTTAATCCCTCCTCCATTTGTACCACCTTCCAGCTGTGACCCACCCCCATCATTGCTGCGAAACTCCTCTTCCTGACTACTGTCCCTTCTGCATTCCCCTTCCATTTCCTATCCTACTCCCTACTGGAGATCCCATCCCCATTCCACCTCCATTCTCCCACTGCAACACAAAGCTATTACATACACCCTCTGTGTTGCTGTGCAGAATCTCCGCCCTCATGATTCTAGTCCCGCCAGTGGTAGGCCCTTTATCTGTTCTTCTCCCACACCCCCTCCCCATCTCCACCCTCAACCTGATGCTCCTCCCATGAGGTGTACTCATGTAACACCCTAGAGGAGGCCCACCTGCCCCAGCAGCCCCACATCCTTACCAACTGTCTTCAAAGGCACATCACTGCTTCCTGTAGACTCATCAACCTGTCACACATCGGACACCCTACCAGCTTTCATAGCATGTGCATCCAAGCCTGTGGTCCACAACTATTGCATCCTACTTTTACACCCATGTTGTCACCCCTGTCATCCTGCTTCCCCGTGCCAGTCTTACATTGGATGATGTGCCATCATCCTACCCTACTGATGTCCCTAGGGTAGTGATCTGTCTGCATGATATACACTCACTACGTCATTTATTTCCTGCAAGTTCATGTGTTGTTATCGAGCACATGCATCATGGTAGTAGTCCTTCTGTGGACCACCTACACCCTTTATATAGCCTTCCAAGTGTACTCCATCTGGAACTGCACACAGTCATCAATGCTTACGCATAAGTACTGTTTCCAACTATGGTATTAGCACCTCCCACCACCTTCTGCTGCTGATACTTCTTCTTAAGCACCACATCACGTCAATACACCTTCCCTAACCCTTTGCTGTTTTGTCTCACTCTTCTCTGTCAATTGACATGATAACTGAGACTTACCTTTATTCATCTGTGATCATCAGCCTTCCACCCTTCCACCCAACCTGTGGGCAGTTGGTGAAGGTTCATGTGTGTTTGGTAATACAAGACTTGCTAATGACATCTTTTCTACTTTCAGTTCTATATGTGAAAGCATACATGTGTCATAGCAATCTTATAACTTGTATCATGTTTAATAATGTCGACATTACTCAATATTGCTGTTATTCCTGCAGGTCTATGCGCCTTGAGGCATACATCCAGTACACACACTGGATTCATGATATCTTGGGCAAGACGGTCAGGAGAGTAATCCCTGCATGTGCAGTGAATGCAATTCGCAGCAAGTGGCCTGAGCCAGGTGGCCAATATAAAGGTTTTCACGAGGCCGATGAAGATGACAACCATGAATGGACACAGAGCTTCTTGCAGGAAATACCCTAACACTTTCTTCTTGTGTTCTTGCCAACACAAAACCATCGCTGTGTTTCATGGACTGTTCCATGTGTTGTTTCCTGTTTTGTAAATTTTTTTCTACGAAGCTTCACTCATAAATGGTTTACATATTGTTGTGCGGTTGTGCAAGCATGAGTTCTTCACTGTTTGTTAAATGAGCAGTGCTTCAGATAAGTCTATTCTGGATGTATTTTACGTCCATTAATTAGCTGAAAACATCCAAAAACTGACTCATTGGAGTCACTGACATCTATTTAAATTCCTTTGTTTAATGTCTGACGTCTGTTTTTACTGGTGTGAGCGTAAATTGCCATGATTGCTGATGATGTTCATTTTTAAGCTGTGGGGGGTAGTTTTTTTAATTTTCAAGTTTGGTTTCAAATTCCATCCCCCCCACCCCCGCAGACTGCCAAATGCATTCAATTTGCACATGCACAGATATTTGGCACCATTCTGTGCTACTGGTGCCACTCATCGTGGGAGCTGAGGAAGTGCGGTGACTGGTGACTGGTGACTAGTAGGCTTCACAATTTTGCAAACCGCGTGCAATGTACATACAGATGGATGGTTAGTGTGAAGGAGCCAGTGGTTTTTAAGGGACCAGAGAGTCATCAGACTGGCTGTGTAGTAGGAGTCACCACCGGGGTGCTTGAATTTGTGAGGACTCCTGACGGATTAATGGGAGCAAATCGAAGAGAACCCATTACCCAGGCCAGAGCAGAGGGTTGCGGACCAGTTGTGTGGTGTAGCCTGGAGTGTGGTCGCCCATCAGTTGGAGGAGGAGTGGAGGCTCGGAGTTTTACGGTTCCATGTGTGAGAGCCAGGACGACCTTAGGGAGCTTGAGCTGTGGAGGGAAAGTGCAGACTGCGCAGCAAGGGTCGTCATTGGCACCTCGGTGGCCACTGGCCTGTGTTGTCTGAGCTGCCTGGCAGTGGCACACAGCAGATTGGGAGTGGAGGCTGTAGTGTGCAGCGGGCTAGCTGAGTAGGCTGAGCAGCCCTGCAGCATTCTGACAGCAGAAGAAAGAGGAGGACCAGACACAGTGCAGCAGCCAGCAGGAGAGTAGCGACTCTGCTCACTCTTCTATTGGAACAACACAGATAAAAAGGTATTTTTTCAATGTAAATTAGAGACTGTCTCATCTGATATAAATAATACTTCTACAGTCCGCTGTTTTGTCAGCGCTTTGTGACTGGCACTGCAGAAATGCAATTGCAAACTCAGACTTTTGTTTACAGCACACATTCATCATACCTCAATCTACCCTGGCCCTGCATTGTTGCTATTGCTACCATATCAAGTTCTATAGCAGTTGTGTGCCACCACGTGTTGCTCACCCTAGGATAAAGTGCATGAAACCATACTGAAGAATCTAGACAATAAAACTTGAAATAATATTTTTATCATTAGGCTTTCTTCAAGAATGAGATAGGTAAAGAAAAATATGACCTACCCAGCTTACTGCAGCAACATGAGGTTATTTTGTACATTAGGATTTCAAGGCAGTAGTGCATGACAGAATTTTCTGAACAGAATCTCATGATCTGTAATCTCTCTGGAACCATATGTCAGGTCAGATGACAGCAACAGGCTCATTAGTCTATTTTAGTCTAGAGTTGTAAGGAGAGGAGAGAGTAAGCATACAGAGAAACAGGAGAGGGGACACAAAATAAGACATGATAGGAGTGGTGCAGTGCAATGGCTGTGGGGCAGCAGTGTTCTGGGAGACATTCTGGAGGCTGCGATGCTGCCCTATTTTCAGGCACCTCTCTGATCTGAGAGAGGAGGTTGCCCGTCTCCAGGCTGACCTGGCTAGGATTCGTGGAACCTCCTCCCCCACCCAGGGACCACCAGGGCCAGTGCCACTACCTCAGAGGTTGCCAAGAAAGAGGAGAGGCTGGACCAGGGTGGGCTCAGAGAGGGAGAGGATGGTGGAACAGAGTTGCATCCCTCCAGCTGTACCTCTCCACAATTCATTCGCTCTTCTGGTGGATAGTGGTTCCTCTATGTAGGCACCTGTAATGGAGACCAAGGAGGATGCTGGGAACCTTCACAAAGGAGACCCACAGGAGGGTGGCATGGGACCCCACAGGGGAAGGAAACAACTCCTGGTGGGGGACTCAATCATTAGGGGGGTAGAAATGGGGGAGGAAGGGGAGAGGGAGGTAAGGTGCCTTCCTGGCGCCACGGCTTGGAGGGACAGGAAGCGAATCCTCAGGATCATGGGAGGAGCTGCACGAGGGAGGGAGCTGGATGTCATTGTCCACCTAGGAACAAATGACCTGGCTAGGAATGGGATCAGAGCAGTGCAAGAGGAGTTTGTAGAGTTGGGGAGGGGCCTTAGACAAGTAGCGCATACGGTAACCTTCTCGGAGGTGCTGCCTGTCTATGGCAAGGGTGATGCTAGGGCACTCCTCACCAGGGAATTCAATGAGTGGTTGAAAAACTGGTGTGGAGCTCAGGTTTTAGCTTCATTGGGGACTGGGGAGCCACCTGGAGGATGCAGACCTATACTGATAGCGATGGTCTGCATCTGTCCAGGGGAACCAGGATCCTAGGTGAGAGGTTTAAATGCTTCATTGGCAAGCATTTAAACTAGCCAAGGGGAGGCACTGAAAAGAACAGAAATCAGCCTCCCCAACAAAACATGATAATTAGTGAGGTAAACACCAAGGTAGAGAAGTTATTAGGGAGCAGAACAGAGGTAAATGTAAAAAGGCAAAGGCAGTAAGGACAGGAATGGGGCTAAAGGGTAAGGCCATCAAAAGTGGAGGGTGATGAGTACCAATGCCGTAGTCTGTGTAACAAGCTCCCTGAACTAGTGACCTTGATGGAAGAGGTTGCCTGGATATTGTGGTAGTCACAGAAACATGGTACACAGAGAACCATGACTGGGATGTCAACATACCAGGATACACAATCTACAGGAGGGACAGGGAGGGTAAAAGAGGAGGAGGAGTAGCTCTCTATGTAAAGGAAGGGATCAAAGCAACAGAACTAAAGAGTAAACAGGGAGCAGATGGGGCACTCTGGGTCACCCTGGAGACAGGAAATGGCACCACAATCCGCATGGGGGTTGTATACAGACCCCCATCTCAGGGGGAAGGAATGGACAATGAAATGATAGAAGGCTTCCTTAGAATGGCAGAAAAAGGGGAGATATTGTTGATGGGAGACCTGAATATGCCAGATGTTAACTGGGGCACCTTTGCTGCAGGCACAACCAAGAGCAGGGTCATTCTTGATGCCCTACAGGGGGCATGCCTCAGACAGCTATTATTGGAACCCACTCGGGAGGGAGCAATCTTAGACCTGGTGCTCTCAAATGGGGACAGAGAAAGAATCTCAGATTTAGAGGTGGTTAGCCATCTGGGAACAAGCGACCACCAAACAGTGTGGTTCACAATAGACACAGCCATACAATCAAGCCATCGAAAAGCAAGAGTATTGGACTTTAGGAGGGCTGACTTTGGGAAAATGAGAGAGTGCCTTAGAAAAGCACTAGCAAACAGGCAAGAAGGAGGGGTGGAGGAACAATGGGGAGTAATCAAAACAGCCATCACAGCGGCAACAAGCCTTTGTGTGAAGCAAATCAATAAAACACAACGAAGGGAAAAAACGCTATGGTTCTCAAAAGAGGTGGCAGGGAAGGTTAAGGAGAAAAGGATAGCATTTAGGAAATATAAGGAAACACAGAAGGAGCAGGACAGAGAACTTTATCAGTTATAGCAGAAAGAGGCTGGGAAGGCAGTCAGAATAGCAAAGGCCCAAACCGAGGAAAGGATAGCCAATTCTGTTAAGAAGGGGGATAAGACCTTTTATAGGTACATTAGGGAGCGAAGAAAGACCAAAGGAGGGATACTGAGGCTAATAAAGGGAGGGAATGTGGGTAGAGGGGACAGTGAAAAGCAGGGATACTGAATGAATATTTCTGCTCAGTATTCACAAAGGAAGAGGAGGGAGGTACCTAAACCAAACAAGAGAAACACTCTGAAGATGGGGGTCGATACCAGTCCATTTACAGAAGAAAGGGTTCTAAAAACTAATAAAATTGAAGGTGGACAAAGCAATGGGGCCTGATGGGATTCATCCAAAATTCTAAAAGAACTAAGGGTAGAACTAGTGACACCCGCTGACTACTCTCTTTAACAAATCATGGGAAGATGGGTTGGTACCTGAGGACTGAAGGAGGGCAGATGTGATTCCTCTTCACAAAAGTGGGAGCAGGACAGAGGCAGGAAACTACAGACCAGTTAGTTTGACCTCAGTGGCAGGGAAAATGATGGAATCACTTCTGAAGGAAAGAATTGCTGAGTACCTAGAGGCCAGTGGGGCACAGGACCCAAGGCAGCATGGATTCACGATGGGAAGGTCGTGTCAGACAAATCTAATAGATTTCTTTGACTGGGTGATCAAAGTAGTAGACCAAGGAGGGGCTGTGGACATGGCTTACCTAGATTTTAGCAAGGTATTTGATACAGTCCCACACAAAAGATTAATACACACGTTAGCCAGCCTTGGAGTGGGCTCCAAGGTGGTAGCCTGGATAAAAAATTGGCTAGACAATAGGACGCAAAGGGTAGTAGTAAATGGAGTGCACAGTGAAGAAAGGAGGGTTACTAGCGGGGTACCACAGGGTTCAGTACTGGGACCGGTCCTTTTTAATGTCTTTATAAGTGACATTGCAGAGGAACTGGAAGGAAAAGTATGTCTCTTTGCAGATGACACAAAGATCTGCAACAGGGTTGATACATAAGATGGAGTGGAAAGGATGAGAAGGGACTTGGCAAGGTTGGAGGAATGGTCAAATGTATGGCAGCTCAGATTCAATGCAAAGAAGTGCAAGGTAATGCACATGGGAAACAAAAACCCAGGGGAAGAGTACACAATGGGGGTGAGATACTGACAACAGTAAAAATGGAAAGGGACCTGGGGATAATTTATCAGATGACCTAAAGGTGGGCAAGCAATGTGAGAAGGCAGTAAGGAAGGCTGGGGGGATACGGGGATGCATAGGAAGAGGCATCAATAGTAGAAACAGGAAGTTGTTATCCCTCTGTACAGACAGTTGGTGAGACCCCATCTGGAGTACTGTGTGCAGTTCTGGAGACCCCATCTCCATAAAGACATAGACAGAGTGGAGGCTGTCGAGGAGGGCAACAAAATGGTGCAGGGTCTGCACCAGAAGACGTCTGAAGAAAGACTAAAGGAGCTTAATATGTATACCCTTGAGGAAAGAAGGGAGAGGGGACATGATAGAAACTTTCAAGTACCTCAAGGGAATCAACAAAGTCCAAGAGGGTAGCATCTTTCAAAAAAAGAGATGTGCAAGAACAAGGGGGCACAATTTGAAGATAGAGCGGGGACGGCTCAGAGGTAATGTAAGGAAGTATTTTTTCACGGAGAGGGTTGTGGATGCATGGAACAGCCTCCCTGAGTAGGTCGTGGAGTCAAGAACAGTGGGGGAATTCAAGAATGCATGGGACAGACATAACGCAGTCTTGGTGGGGGGTAGGAGGAAGTAAGCTGTTGGTTAACTAGGATATGCAGCTTATCTGTTAGGCAGGAAAATGGGCAGACTAGGTGGGCCAAGCAGTCCTTATCTGCCGTCAAATTCTATGTTTCTATGTAGAAGAGGTGCTTGCCTGCTAAAAGTCTGATGGGCCAAAGTTCCACAGATGTCATCAGATTGGGAGAAAAAATTGACTCCGCTTCTATCTGTGTCTGTCAATGTTTTTTGGCCTGGCGACCCTGATGGTTGCGTGTATTGCATAATTTATTTTTATTTAAGCTTTTAGTAATTGGATTTGATCACTAGACAGAAAACCTATTCACAGGGTCAAGTTCCAACCTGTTCAGTTCATCTAGCATGCACCACAAAAACAGAATCATTGACAGTTTTATATTGGCTCAGTAACAAGAACAGAAACTCAAATTCAGTATAAGATTCTGAGTCTGTTTTCACAAAGAATTCATTAGTTGGTAATGGTAACTTGTTGCTACATTATCCAGAGGCTGAGCTTTTATCTCTACGATTGATAGGAGTCAGTCAAACTCAGTTCCTCATATTTCAGTCAGGGACCAGGCTGAGAATGAGATATGTGGTGTGGACGTTTTAGTAGTAAAGGGAGTAAGGCAAAGACTTGCTCACTGGCAATGACAAACATGCCTCTCACTACAGCTTCTAATTTATCAGGGAGGTGGTCCTTGATTTTACCTCAAAAAGTTTATCAGCCCACCAGATCTTCTAGGCTGCCTTAATTTACTGTAATACTGTGTACGTTTTCCTTTCCTAACATTAAGAAATGTATTTCTGTGGATGTGGCATGGATTACAGTGAGGTATTCAGAAGGCCAATGAGTTGACTTCAAAAACTATATTACTTGGAGCATTCTGACTTCCAAAATTTGTCGAACGGAATTATTTTGACTTCCAAAAATTGACAGCTGGAGTATTTTGACTCCAGTAAAACTGAAATGACTTCCAAATTTCAACCCATGGAAGTATTTGACTTCCACCCAAAAAAATATTATCTGAGTGCCTGTTAATGAGTTTTATTAAATAGCACTGTTACATAAAATACTTGAATTTTGTTAGCAGAAATGTAGCATACTCTATATGATTGACAAAAACAAGTATGTAAAAACCAAAACAGTATCTACACCTACACTGCACTACGGCCACATCACTGACAATGTCAATGTAGACATAAAAGCACATGTTACATACATACATAGACAATGTCGTCAGATAAGGGCCTACGGCCCACCCAGTCTGCCCATTTGAGCTTGTAAGTTTACTTTATGTTTTCCTAGAAGTCTGTTGCCCCTTAACCCTGACCTCCAGAATTCCTTTATGTCTATCCCATGCATTCTTAAATTGTTCTTAAATGTACCACAACCTCTGCGTATGTCCACAATGTCAAGGGGCCCACTGTGACATATGACTGGCATCAGTGGTCACAGGCCGAGTACTAACACCTTCATGTCAGGTATGTGTCAGCCTGATCATCCTTTTACTGTCCCGATGTTACAGCATTGGTCAGTACCAACACTCAGATACAATATCAGTGCTAAAAATGTTACAGATATGACCAAAACATGGTTTACATTTCACCATGCCAAGGTTAGGGAATACAGTGCTTTTTCATGTCATGTATGTTTAAGGACACTTATTACCACCATGCTGTGATGGTAACATTCTGCAATTTTGGTGCATTACTGTTTTGTTCATGACACTGATGGCACTGTTCTGTAAATTTCACCCAGTCGTGAAGCCTGATTGCAAATGCACAGACTTGAATTGTTGTCGTATTACAATGTATCTGTTGGGGACAGTCATGGCTGAACATGCCTAACTTTCATACAAACATTGTCGTGACAGACACAACTGTGGGTACTGAAATTCCGTAAGGGGGACAGAATAACCAATAACCACAGTACATAACTTGATGAATAGTAATAGAGTTCTGGTGACTCCGGCAGCCTAATGGCTGCTTGAGTTCTTGGCTCCTCTCACCTTTTGAAAAAATCCAACATCATCTGCCTAGAAAAGACATTACTTCGCCAGTGAAAGCAACCCAGTCGAAAACTGTACTCACCAGGAATCCATCAATACAGATACAGAAGCTAAAAGAATTGTTACAGCAAGAAAAACTTGGCTCTTCAGATGAGAGTGCCAACCCAGGCAGCAGCATAGCAACCAATACTGGGGAAGAGGGCATGGATATTATTGCATCAATCCTGCAGACAGCGAAAACTGTCACAAAAATCGATCAAACCCTGTCGGAACTTAAGACAGACTTGGGGAAAAATTGAACATAAAACAGATCAATTGGTAGTGGGCCTGTCCACAGTGTTGGAACAGGCAGATCATCACAACCATCTGTTACTCTACCTTCTGGCTAGGGACAGAGGGCTGACACATTGCCTCGATGATCTAGAAGGGTGCAGCTGCTGACAAAATATCCTACTATATGGGATCCCGGAGGAAGCAGAGACAGGCTCAGCCTATGTGATCACCTTCCTTCAGTCTGTCCTCCAAGGGGCCCTCCAACTGCCATAAGATTTTGATTTGGCCATGGACAAGACGCATCGCTAGCTGGCACCAAAACCTAGCAACACCGGAGCATGCCCACACTCATTTGTAGCCAAAATGACGTCATATGCAGTAAAAGAAGAATCATTAAAAACAGCATGGGGCACGAGGAATCTGATGTACCAGTACCACCGCATATCTCTAGACAATGACTACATGATGGTCGTACAGGACAGCCACTGCACAATGTGGCCAATTCTGAAACAATTGTGGGCAAAAAACATAAAAGCCCAACTACTCTACCCTGTGAGGCTACAGATCGAGGCAGGAAAAGGCACCCGTGTCTTCAAAGATCTCCTGACTGCATCCACATTTCTGGAGGAAAAGGGCATTCCAGATCCCGCTCTCACCAAGGAGTGCCTGGAGAAAGAATTACTCTGGTCAGCGTGGTTGGTGGCTCACAAAGGACTCCCATGAAGCCACCAGCCGCAGAAGAACCAACAAACCCACCTGAGAGTGGACCTGTGCTCCACACTCAGCAAATACATCTCGCCACTTCAGATTGCAAACATTCAACCCAGGGAAAGAGCCCAAGAACCATCGGAACATGCGACTGACGGTGCAGAACCTTGGGACACTTGAGTTATGGCCTCTAGATAAAATAGCCGAACACATTAAGGTACATCATAGGAAGTTAATGGACAGCATTCCAAAAGGACAGTTTATGAGAGTGAAGAGGAATACAAGTAATGCTCAGATGCTAAATGAACTCCTTAGAACAGAGAAGAAAAGGTTCGTTGATAGGGGATACAATAAAGCCTTCTTGGAAATAACTAGAAATCAAGAGGAGGAAATGTCTAGGGCTGATTTCTTGCAACCCAAGAATAAAAATATGGTGCAGAAACTTAACTTTATTTTTGATTTTACCCCTCAGAGCTATAAGATAGAAAACATTACAAAAAATAATTGGAACATTTTGAGAACAAAACCTAAACTGGATGGTACTACAACTCCCCCAACCGGATGGTCCACAGGAGAGGAAAAAGTAGGGACATGGTCAATCAACAGAATCTGAACCGTCCCTCCCAAAAGGAACATTCCATTGTGGACATTGCAGTTTCTGCAGATATGTACAGACTGCTGATTCTTTTGCTCATCCTGGAAATGGTCACACTTATGAACTGAAAGCCTTCATAAACTGCAGCACGACCCATGTCATGTATGCAGCAACATGCAGTAAGTGCAGATAACTTTATGTAGGCAAAATAAAAAGGAATTTTAAATTAAGGATTGCTGAACACCATCGTAGTATTGAAAAGAAGGAAATAGCAAATGCTTTGGCAGTACATGTGATGAACAGGGGGTGGAACATGCCTTCAGTTTTCAGGGTCTTGAAAAAGTTAGAATAGGCCCCAGAGGGGGTGACTTAGACTATTTGTTGCCACAACAGGAAAGCAAGTGGCAGTATGTTTTAAGAACTAGCTCAGATAGAGGACTAAATGAAACTTTCAGTCTGATACCTTTTCTGAAGAAAAGACGTTAAAAATGGTTGCAATAAATCAGTGTTTTTAAATATATGTTAAATGTTTATTGTTATTGGACATGTGATAATTTATACAATTTTTGTGGCGTCATTACTTGCTGTGCTGTGTTTGCATCCTCTATGAGGATATTTTATTGCTTGAACACTGACATCAACTGGTAGAGATAAGTATTGCAGTATAATTTAAATATGAAGCCATAATATAAGATATCCCTGACTGGCTCTTTTTGAATACATCATGTGAGTCTCATACCCCAATTAATTGTGCACTGAGGAAGCAGAAGCAGAACACACCTGTTTGTAGCCAAATTATCTCGTTTGAAAGCCAAATTAATTGTGCATCAAGGGAGCAGTAGCAGAATACACTTGTTTGTAGCCAAATTACCTTGTTTGAAAGCCAAATTAATTGTGCCCTTAACTTTAAAGTTTCTAGTAAAAAAACAGGTCTCTCACTCCAACTTTCCCAAGCCTTACAATACACTCCCCACTTGGCCGTGCTGATACACAGCACACTATTAATTTACAAGCAGCATCTCCTGTTAACTGGGTCAGCATTTCTCTAGCATTGTCAGTCAGGGCTAGTCTGCGCTATCATGACCCCCTCACCCTGTTCAGACACACCTCTATCCGTACCTGCTATAAAGCTAGCACCTTTCTCCTCTATTTCCACAGGTCTCTGCAGTGAATATTCAGCTCCCCGGAGGGTCATAAGGGCAGAAGAACACAGGCCTCCCCCATAGCCTTCACAGCTTGCCTAAAGGTACGATTCCAGGAGCTCCACTGCGCTTGGCTAAAACGGCCGAGGAGGACCCCGCTGACACTCTGCATCAGCTGCCCCATCACCCTTGATTGACTTGAACCTTTATAGCAGCCATCATGTGATGGCAAAAACATATCAGGCAACTTTCTCATCTTTAGATTACCTGATCTCACCTCTAGTGGCCGCTAGTCCTCAAAACCCAGCTCTGTCAGCTAAGCTCTATACTTGCATATTATCTGCTCTTGCCTCTAGTGGCTGCTGCTTCACCTATGCCCAGCTCCATTCCAGCAAAGCAGAGCTACAATGCATACCTCTATACTAAGCTGCCTTCTCTTGCAAACTATACTCATCTCACCACCTTCACCACCCCTCTTTAACACTCATTTTGATAACCTCTCTCCACTCTTCCAAGAACCCTCCACTCCCTCCATCCCCCAGGAGTCAGCCCCTCCCACCCCAATGCTAACTCTTCTCCTTTCCCTCCCCATCCCTCCCCTATCCATCCCTTCCTACCCACCCCATCCACCCACCTCTCTGCTCCACTCCCCAGCTTGGAGGCTCTACTACAATGCTTGAACTTACATGCGCCACCCTCCAAGTACGATTCCAGCACATCCAAACTGTCCCCATTACTCACCTATTCTGTCCCCCTCTTGCTTCTGGAGGGCGACCTACATCCCAACCCTGGCCCCTCTTTGCCCAGGCAAATCCCTAACTCACCCCCCACCTCTCCAGGCCTGCCCTCTTGCCTCACCCTGGACTCACTCTCCAAGGGCCTACGCATTTTCCATTTCAATGCCAGGGTCCTACTCCTCAAATTGGACGCCCTAACAGTATGGGTCACCCAGTACCGCCCCGACATACTCTGCATCACAGAATCATGGCTTTCTGCCAAAATCCCTAACTCCTGTCTTGCTATTCCTGACTACAACTTATTTCACCAGGACCAGGGCAAGCATGAAGGGGGCATGGCACTATACATCAGGAAATCCCTCTCGTGCTCTGTCATCTTGAATGAATTTTGCCCTTCCTCCCACGAATCCATTGTCGCACTCTTATCCTTTCCCTCCTCCACCTCATCTACATTGGGGCTTTATACACCCCACCAAAGACCGTCCTTGCCCGACTCTCTTCAATCTCCTCCAGAACATCTAATAGTGAACTTGTGCTTCTAAGCAACTTCAATCTTGACTGACACTCCTCCTCTGCCAAACCCACCACCACCCTTAGGACTGAAGGCCTTAATCTCTCCCAGCTAATCCGGGAACCTACCCACCTAAACCATAGGTCCCAAACCACACCCTTCTGGACTGGATTTTATCCACCCATCCCCACCATATCATGGCCTCTGGCATTTTCTCTGATGCCCTTAGTAACCACTGTGTTACTTATTGCATCCGCAAAATCCCCTCCCCGCTTTCTCATCCCAAATTCATCTGGCTCACCCCCTACACACCTTAAACGAGTATGCCCTTCAACATGACCTCTCAAATGCAGATTGGCAACCAGTCCTCTCTGCATCTGATGTAGACATCGCTCTTTCCCAGGGCTGCAGTATTTTCTGGCATATCTGGGACCTACACGCATCCCTCAGGAAAGTTAGGGAAAAACACCACCATCACCCCTGGATCACACCTGACCTTATCGCCCTGTGTCATTCTAGGGACAAGGCATGGAAACTGTACAAAGCCTCCCCATACCTCACGGACCTACAATCTTACAAACATCTCAGAAATAAATGCACTAAGGCTATTTGGCAGTCCAAATCTTCTTACTTTAATGCACAATTCACACAGATCCAAACCCCCCACACATCCTTCTGGAAGATGATCAATTCCCTACTTGACTCCTCTACTAAACAGGCATGCCCAGCCCTTAATATTGATGGCAGTACCGTCTCCGATCCCACTCTGTGGCTGAGCTCCTCAATCAGTTCTTCATTTCCTGTGCCCTCCCCGACTCTCCCCCTCCTGCCCCCAAGTCGGCCAAACCATCCTCTCCCACCTCCAGCTTCCTTCTTCTACCCCTCACACCACTGGAAGTATACAATGCACTCTACTCCCTTAACAGTCCAAATCCAGCCCTGACAGTATTCACCCCAAACTGTTCCGCATCTCTGCCTTCGCTATTATGGACCCCTTAACTCACATACTAAACCTCTTTCTATCCACAGCCACTGTACCAAAAGCCTGGAAAATGGCCCAAATCATCCCTCTGCACAAAGGTGGTGATCCCTCCATACCAGAAAATGACAGGCCTATTTCGCTCCTCTCCTCTCTTGCCAAAGTCCAGGAATCTCCCATACTGTCCAAACTGTCTGACTTTCTGTCTTTCAACAGCTCCCTCTCACCCATACAGTCAGGTTTCGGAAAACACCACTCCACCATCACCTCCCTTCTACACGTAACCGACTCCATCCTCTCTGCCATGGATAACAGCCTAACCACAGCTGCCATTTTCATAGACCTGGCTAAAGCCTTTGACTCTGTCTTCCACCTGCTGCTACTCTGCAAACTTAATTCTTTTGGCCCAACCTGCCATCACCTGGTTCCACTTGTACCTCCATGACAGACAACAATCTGTTCAAATAGGTGACACTCTCTCTACCCTTCTCCCTATCTTATCTGGTGTCCCCCAAGGCTCTATACTTGGTCCTATCCTCTTCTCACTCTTCATAAACGACCTTCCCTTTACCTGCCTCCCCGCCAATGTGCATCTATATGCAGATGACACTATCATCTTTGCCTCGGGCCCCTCCTCCCTAATCTCCAAAACGACTTCAACAGAGTCCAATCATGGTTCCTTGAGAACCTGCTTGCACTCAATGCTAAAAAAACTGTCACCATGGTCTTTGGTTCCAGGCAGAAGCTTCCTACCCCCAGCGAATACCACCCTGGATGGCTCGCCCCTGGAGCTAGTTCCTGCTTTCAAGTATCTGGGAGTATGGCTGGACAGCCACCTCAACCACTCCTCTCATGCCCAGGCCATCTGCACTAAACTCCAGCTCAAACTCACCATCCTCTATCATCACAAGGCCAGCCTACCTATCCCCACCCATTGTGAGCTCGTACATAAAGCAATCTTGCCCGTTATAGACTATGCCGACATAATCTACAGTATAGCCCTAACCTCCTCTCTCTCTCTCCAGGCTAGACATCCTTCTCCACTATTTCTGCCGCTTCACCACTGCCTCCCCCCAACTCACTCACCACTGCCTACTCTGTGCTACACTCTCCATTGCCCTGCAGTCCCACAGAAGAACCATCCACACGGTCTCCTTCACAGCAAACTATTGGCTTGACTCCCTTCCCCACTACCTCACCTCCTGCCTTTCTCCTGCCACCTCCCTAAATTACCTTCTTTGCCACAGGGACCACGCACTTTCCACCTGCACCACCCCCTCACCCTCTCACTGGCCAAGCTGCCTTCTCATACCATCTTCCCTTTATTTGAAACAACCTTCCCTCCAACCTTCACTTGTTCCCTTCTCATTCTGCCTTTACACAACTCCTCAGGCTCCTCCCCACCCCAGACTGCCCTAAATGCTCCAGTGGTCACAGCATGCAGCAGAGGCCCCTCACAGTCTCTACTTACCTACCCTAGCCCTCGACTGTACTCTTGCCTCACTCCGTTTATTTACTGTGCAAGTTAACTCATTATATTTTATTGAAAATGTATTATATTCTTTGTAAAAATGTCTGTGTATACTGTTTGTGCTCTTCACCATTTGTCACTCTTTTTCTTCTCTGTACACTCTGTAACAAGGCTGCACCTGGAAACGAGCCTTGGCTCAGTGTGCCTTTTCTGGGCATCAATTTTAAATAAATAAATAAATCATAAAATACCACACCTTGATAAAGCGTTAGTATAACATTGGTGGTGTTTTGCACATCAGTTATCTATATGCTGCTATCTAATTATTAATTTTAATCAATAAATATATGATTTTCGCTTCACTTAGAAGTGAGTATAGTCCTTCCTGAGTTGGCGGACTTTTTTGCTTCTCGCCGAAGTACTTGTGCCTGGGCACCAGGACTTCTAGTAGCTAGCCTAACTCTCCTTTTTGTAATAACATTAAGGTGCTGTCCAACCTTGTATAACTCCCAGGCAAGGGATGGTGTAGAGGGGCCCCGGGTGTAACACTTTTTCAATGTCCAGTCAACTCAGCATACATGCATCGTGAGCTAGAGAGGGGAATTACCCCTTAGCTCCCAAGGGAACCAGAGACTAACAAACTGCAGAGAGATGCTGACCACCTCTCTGGCTTAAACATTCTAAAGTTACTTAGAGTTGACTAAGGGTACAGTGGACAGACCTATATCCTGGGACCAAACACTTGCAGCTGCCTGGTATTGAACTCTCTCTCCTACTGGGACCATGGGCAGAGTATCTCCACAACTTGAGGGGTGGCAGACATGCCGAGGTCTCTTCAGTTGCCCATATGATTTCTACTGTCTTCCCTTGCAGAAATGATAAGCATTATACATTATATGACATCAAGCATAATAAAGGGGAAATGGCTGGGGATCATGAGGGATGGAGCAGGTTTTGGGGGGTACGGGATTATAAATGGAAATATATGAAGGGGCAGAACTGTGAAGAACTCTAAGACAATTATGATCATCAAAGACTGGCAAATGAAAGATCATATTTCAAAGTAAAATGCAGAAGAATGTGGGAGGAAAGGGGGAAATGATCTCCCACTTCTCTCCTAATTAATAAATGGATCAGGGCGGGAGGGAAAGGCAATGGATTTTCATCTATATGTTTTGGCAAGAGCTCTTTTTTGTGCTGCTGATGTTGGTTAAGCCAGTGGTCCAGGGACAGCATTCTCTCTCTGGTCCGATTTTCTGGTTAACTCCTTGTTATGACAAGGAATCTGGTGCCACAAAAGTGACACCCCCAACCCAAAGAAACAACACAGGGTTGGCTACGGAAGTTTTCCAGGAGTACAGGTATAGGACTGTTTCCTCCCTAACAAGAACTCCTCCATATGGGGAGGCACTGTGCACTACAATTTTTACATGGCCCTGAATGACAAAGGTGCAAATTCAAGCTGTTCAGGGGTCGTAAGGGCCCCACGGTTACCATGTGTATGTCAGACATGGGGTCACAAGGTTTTCCTGTTTCTCGTAGATGTTTGTTTAGAAAACATGGTTAGTGATACTGGAATGTTAGTAAATCAGAGTAGATTGTATAAACAAATGCCATCTAGTGGCATAATTAGTATCATTCACCAACAGTTCAATAAGTTAATTTGGCCTGCGGATGTTTTTGCAGAGGTTAACAGTTGCTGGTATTACAAATGTTCTATTGTATTTTCTAGTTCATTGGGGCATGTGCATAGGTACACTGAATTGGAAGAATATTCCTCCAAGCAATCCCTAATAATGGTGCAAAATCATGACAATGCCCTTCTTCAACTTCATCATGGCACCCATTAACGTCAGGGTTCTATCCTACAACATAAATGGGATTAGCAACGCAATTAAGAGAAAACAAATTCTTGGCTTTCTCAAAACACAAAAATGTGAAATTAATTTCCTACAGCAGACACACCTATGCCCCCGAGAGGCCATAAAGCTGAAGTCTAAAACCCACCCAACTGGAGAAGGGGAAAAAGAGAGGGGTGGTTGTTCTTCTTTTGGCCACATTACCATTCGAGGAACAGGAGATAATAGCTGATCCAGGGGCCTGCTACATAATAGTAGTGGGCAGACTCCAGGATACACTGATCATGTTTATGAACGTGTATGCCTCCACAGGCTGAGCTCCCAATTACAAGGCCATATCCCTTTTCATCTGGGCTTCGGGTAAACCCTGAATCAGAAGCAACACAATGCAAACAGAAAAACAAAATGGGGGGAGAGCTCTCCCTAATTTGGAAGATTATTACCTGGTAGCTCAACTCTGGTATGCATTGCTGTGGTCAATGAAGGGGTACAAGGTCCACTGGAAAAGTATGGAAAGGATATTGGCTGAGGGAGTACCCCTAGGGACTAGGGTCATGTCATGGACCCACACAATAAAATACAAATTGGGAATATCCCCCTCCTCTCAGTCAATAACACCTTACAAGCTGCATACAGGACATGGGAAAAATTTAAATTGACAGAAATTCTCTGGCCCCTCAGATGGTTCGCATGGGATGATGAGTTCTCGCCCTCCGGGCAGGTCCTAACTTTTAAGAGGTGGTCAAGGCTGGTGCTATACCATCTGGGACAGCTCCTTGCAGGAATTCTCCCAAATTAGAGATACCTACCAACTAAGAAATTCAGACCACTATAGGTTTTTGCAGCTTAGATCTCATATTATGGGCCTCCAGAGACGAATACAGGGCACCCCCTCCACAGACTGCCTCCTGAATACATTTCTGGAGATCCTAAACCTAAAACTAGAGAAAGGACACATTTTGGCTATATATACAGACCTCAGGAATCTGGGCATAGGTTGTACATCAACCCTAAAAAAGAAATGGGAGCAGGAGATGGGGTTATAGCTGTTAGAGGGAGAGTGGGAGAGGGTGTTTACAGGGGCAGACAAAGCCACACATTCCCCATTCTGGCAAGAGTTTGAATGGAAGATTAAGATTAGGTTCTTCTATACACCAATAATTCAAAATAAATGGAATAGGGAGGGCTTGGCGGGATGCTGGTGGTGGTGCAAGGAACCTAGGCACATCATTCACTCATGTTTTGGCAATGCCCAGTCCTACAACCCTTTTGGGAGAGAATTAGAGATGCTCTGAGAGACCTCTTTTCCCTTATAACCCCAATGGATCTTCCTCAGTTGCTTTTGGACCTGCCATCTCAGGAGATTTGAGGAACAAATAGACTATCTCACTGGAACATTCAAGTGGTGGCAGCCCATAAGGCAATTACACGAAGTTGGTTAAAGGAGGACCCCTCCCCCACACTTATGACCAGTGGTTGACAATAATCCAAGACATACAAAGTATGGAAGAGCTAACCTATAAAGTTAACCTAAAATCACATGTATTCATCCACAGGCGGACACAATGGGTTATTTGGAGTGGGGGGGAGACAATCAGGTGACCAACATAAATTAATTAACTTCAACACATCAAGTATGAGGATTGAACATGGAAATTAGTAGGGAGGCCAGGCCTGGGGGGGAGTCTAACTAAGTGGAGGAACTGGGTTAAAGTAAATAGGATCATTAAGTAAATAATAGAGATTCCATATTTTTGTCTCTAGCTATCAAACTGGAATGTGTCTGTTAAGATTGCACTAGATGATGTAAAGTGTTTTTACTCTGTTAAACATGGATGGAAATTAATCAAATATGTATATATTCAGTTAATATATTTTCTATGCACCGCCCCGTGTTTCAATAAACATGAATTTAAAACAAGCATTTGTCAATGCCGAATGTTGTCTCACTGGCATTGGTAGTACAGGAGTTAGAGATGCATAATAGGAATGGCAGTGAAGTATTGAACTGATGTCAACCCCACCCCCACCCTGCAGAGACTGTCAGGTGTTGGGTTGTGCCTTTGAGTCATCAGCTATAACACTCATGCCATTTAACCTCACCATACCCTGTAGACATCGACAAGTGCTGTGGCGTGCTTTGGGGTCTTTGGGACTTATACGTACCCCATTCCAGAAGGAAATATGCTGAGCTGGGTGCAGTATAGGAGAATGGGGTGAACTTTAGGGCCAAATGTTCCAAGGCACACCTCAATGCCTGTCACTGGCTACAGGGTGGGGGGGGGTAGAATGGCATGAGCATTACAGCCAATGATCCCAAGTCACACCCCTGACGCCTGTCAAGTTCTACAGGGTGGGATGTTACAGTTGTAAACTCTAACACCGTAGGCGTTTGTTGGTATTTTCACTCCAAATTTTCAACATGGGCTTTTTGTTACCCCACCTCTTGAAGAGTGGCACTATTAGTTTGTTAGCTGAAAGGTGGTTTTGCACAGCGACTATGCCATTTGGTGACACAGGCACGAAAACACATTTTGGGCAGGATGTGAAAAATGACAACTGTATTGTTCATGAGGAGGTGTAAAAAAATGGCAACGCTGAAAATCTGGAGTGAAAATATGAAAAATTGGTGAAGTCATGAGCAGGCATAGAAACTGCGCAACACACATCCGTAACCCAGTTATTTTGGGGATTTTTTAACCACATTTTCAACATAGGCATTTTGGGAGCTCCCCTCATGAACAGTGGCACTGTGATTTTGTTAATCTGTTCCAAAAGTTGATTTCCCACAGCAACCATGCCATTGTTTGCCACAGGTGCGAAGACACATTTTGGTCAGGATGTGAGAAATGACAGCTGTACTGTTCATACAGAGATGTGAAAAAATGCCAGTGTTGAAAATCTGGAATGAAAATATTGCAAATTTGCGAAGCTACAAGGGTGCGTGGAAACTGCGCAACACATGCTTGTAACACAGTCACTCTATGGACTTTCACCACCAAATTTTTAACATAGGCATTTTAGGACCTCTGCTCATGAACAGTGCCACTATCATTTTCTTAATCTGTCCCTAAAAGTGATCTCCCACAGCGACCGTGCTATTCTGTGCCAGAAGTGTGAAAACACATTTCGGCCAGGATAAGTAAAATGACAGCTGTACTGTTCATAAGGAGGTGTGGAAAAATACCAATGTTGAAAATCTGGCATGAAAATATTACAAATTCACAAAGTTACAAGCGTGCGTGGAAACTGCGCAATGCACACTCGTAAAACAGTAATTTTGGGGATTTTTTTTTCACCAAATTTGCAACATAGGGTTTTTGAGAGCCCACCTCATGAACAGTGGCACTGTCATTTCATTAATCAGCCCCGAAAGGTGAAGCTGCGCAGCGACTGCAAAATCACCTTTCAGGACTGATTAACACCATGACAGTAACTGAATTCATGAGGAGCAGTCCCAATAACCCGATGTTGAAAATTTGGTGCCAAAATTCCCCAAAATATCTGAGAAACGCACCAAAGTTGAAAAAAAAACTATTTGTGCCATTATACATCTTACCAACATTTCTTCAGGTCGCAGATGACTTTGAAGAGTGCAGATGTGTTCCCGATCCGCCGAAGATCATTGCACCGTACTCCGGAGGTAAGTATGGGGGGGTGTAGGGAGGCAGGGTACGCAGAGGGTGGGCGCGGGTCAGAGAGGTGGCAGGAGAGACCACGAGGGACCATTTTCTTCTTTTACAGGTTTAAAAAAAAAATTAAAAAAGACAACGAGGGTTGATTTTCTTTTTTCACAGGTGTTTGGTACACTGGGGTGGGCTCCCAGTGTACCACTTACGTTACAGGGAGGGGGGCCACAGCCAACGGGGATTGGGCTCCCCGTTGGCACAGAAATGGGTGGGGGGCATGCATGGTGCTGAGGGGGATTGGGCACCCCCTCAGCACACAGCATAAATCGGGTTTGACGACATTATGCTGATGGGGACTGGGCTCCCCTGTCAGCAAACTGACTAGGAAGGGGGGGACTGAAGCCAATGGGGATTGGGCCCCCCATCAGCAAGGAAAGACTGTGTGGGGGGTGCATAATGCTGAGGGGGATTGGGCACCCCCTCAGCACATAAGCAGAATGGAAGGGGGGTCATTATGCTGACAGGGACTGGGCTCCCCCATCGGTAAATGAAGTGGGTCAGAGCACTCTATGCAGCGGCAGTCAATGCTGCCATGTTTAGTAAACTGCTTCACCAGGAAAGGCACGCTGCTGCATGATGAGCTTGGCTCTCATTGCAGCTGACCTTTTCTTTGATCTGGTGGCCAGTTTACGTGTTATTGGTGTCAGCACCTGCAGCTGGCTTATTGTGGAATGAGGGACGCACCTACTGATGCGTGCCCTGCATTCGCCCACAGTGACCGCACCTCCAAATCTGCTACTACTGCAATACGTTGGCTGGCGCGCAAGCACGAGCCAACATAAAAAAGAACAGTAGTAGAGAAAATTTACCTTTCTTGAAACTTGAGTATGTTTAGTTTTAAATGCAACACAAACAGAAGCAAAAAAGTGATTTTGTTAATGTACAATGAATGTAAAGTATTTACTTCAAGCTATCAAAGTTTATATTTTTATATAATGCTATTAACCAGTATTGGTTACAAGTTCAGTAACTGCTCAAGTACATGTAAGGAAACAAAACACATTTACTGTGGTATTCCTCTTGCACAACAGTGTTACACATGCACCCTTGGAACCACAAGGTAATGGAAACTTTTTAACGCATGACATTATCACTATGGTCATGGTTATCCAGCACTGTTTTAACACTTAATGTTGTGCGGTGATGGGTACTTTGCTCCATGATGTTACCATATTGATTGAAAAAGGGTCATGACATCACAGAGAACCATGTGGTGCCTAGATTGTACAGTACCACTGCCACATTTACATGATCCTATAGTGGAGCAGTAAACATTGCTAACTATGGTTTCAGTAACATGATGCTGTGAGAGAAACACATGTACATGGATGCATGAACATCAGTAAAGACATTATAACCTGAAAAACCTATTTCTTGGCTGTTTCATGAATGGCAACTGTTGTGACTTTCTCTTATGTTAGGATGAAGCAGTAACTGAGTACTTATGTTCATTATTGACGAGGGGGGATGCAGCTTCAACAGGGGGTGGAGAGGGTTGCTGGGGGGTGGAGGTTTTCACAGAGGGGGTGATCACTGAAGGAAGGGTATTGGAGGGTCTGAGGGCTTGGAGGGTGGATAAGGCACCAGGTGAGGATGGCACACGTCAATGGGTGCTAATGGAACTGGTGGACTTGCTATCTTGTCTGCCTGTGGACACATTCAACACCTCACTGGAGACAGGGTGCATGCCATAGGACATGAGGATGGCCAACATGGTTGCCCTCCATAACAGTGGCAGTAAGGACCACCATAACAGTGGTCATAATGATTAGCCTGGCTATTGCAGACCTGTCTGAATACTGGCTGTTGTGGTTCAATGTGTACAAGTGCAAGGTGATGCACTTTTGAGCAAAGAATTGAATGAGCAGCTATCACCTTGGTGGGATACAGCCATGTACCACTGAGAAGGAAAGTGAAGTAGGGTTTGTTGTCACTGTGGAAATGAATAAATCAGGGCAGCACAGTAAGGTGGCAGCTATGACCAACATGATTCTGGGGTGTATTGACAGAGAAATCTTCTTCAGGAACATGGAGGTGATCCATCCTCTGTCAATGTCAGTGGTCAGGCCACGCAGGAGTAGTGTGTGCAGTACTGGTGCCCATCTGTAAAGAATGATATAAGGGTACTGAAATAAGACCTACTAAGAATTTGAGCTATGGAAACAGGCTCCTTAAATTAAATCTTTATTCAATTAAATGTAGGCCAGAAAGAGGAGACCTTTGTCTAATTTATAAAACATTACAGGATGTGTACATGACAGAAACTCCTGGGTTTAGGAGGAATCCAGTTATCGAAAGTACTAGAAGCCACAAACTGAAATTGAGGGGTGAATCAAATAATACAGTTAAGCGAAGTAAGTACTACATACAACGTGTGATATCTAAATGGAATAAGCTTCCAAGCTTTGTTGTTGATAGCCCCACTATAAGTACTTTCAAGGCTAATTTGGATAACTTTATGAAAAGGTAAGAATTTTTTATTCCACGCAAGTTCACTAAAGGGCTATATGCTCTCTGAACTCATAACTCACTACGAAACTATGAACGGGTGCAGCCAAGATCAGCTGAGATGATCTACTGATTGGGGTTTAGGCGATATGAGGATAGGCTGCGTGACTTGAATGTGTACTGCCTTGAGTAGAGAAGAGATCAGGGGGAAATGACTGAGACATTACAGTGCCTAAAGGTGATTATGAATACATGTACTGTAGGAATATTTACATTAAGGAGTGTGAGGGACACGAGAGATCATTGTCTTACATTGAAACATAGAATTTGATGGCAGATAAGAACTGCTTGGCCCACCTAGTCTGCCCTTTATGGAGGGAGGATATAGGAGGGAGATGAGGACACAATTTTCCACAGAGAGGGTCGTGGAGGAATGGAACTGTGTGCCAGAGACTGTGGTATCCTTTTTTTTTTTTCCATTTTATTCTTTTCTCCACCTGCCCTAGCTGCCGGCAGCCCGTTACTATCAGCCCGGTCACGAACCACTGACTTCCACCCCCCATATCAGCCTCAGGCCCTCCGATACCCGTGGCTTACCCCCCACGGTGGGGCTGCGGCACTCTGGCTGCATGCCGCAGTCATCGGACTAGGTCGGAGGGCTGGCCTGGGGGGCTAATTGAAGCCATGGCGAGCTTCATTTAGGGCTGGCGGCAGCTTTATCCATTTCCTTTTTTTCGGGAGGCGGGGTCGTGCAATGACGCGGAGTGTCCTGCCCCGCCTCCAGTACGTGCCTGTTCCGGCAGCTGTGTGACTCCTGGCCTCCACCAGGGGTCATCCGAGCTCCGGACACCTCCCCTCCCTCCCTCTGGAGAAGGAGAGCAGTCCCTAGGATGCTCCATCCTTCTCCCCCCGTCCAGCCCTCCAGTGACCCGAGTCCGTTCTCTAACCTGTCACCACGCCGCATGCAGAAATCCACCGCTGCGCCGGCGGGCCGGCTGAGACTGTGGTATCCTGCAAGACAGTGGGGGGGATGAAAGGGGATGGTTTGGGGTGATGTAGGGGTGGGGGTACTCTGAAGTAATGGAGGGTCAGCTGCAAGATAAGCATTGCTGCCTACACACTCGAGCCAGCTTCGTAGACAATGTGGCCTGTTTCTGCTTGCAAATTTCATATTTTTGTGTTAATGCAACTGGTCTCGGAACTGCCCAATGCACAGGCAGAGACAGGGTTGGTGGACATGGAGCACACTCTGGTTAGAGAGTGGTAACCAGCTGTGTACTGCAGGCATGTTCACTGGCAGCAGTCATGTTCAATGTATTCATTATTGACGCTGAAGAGTCTGCGTGTCTGTATATGTCACTGAGATTGACAGCAAAAATGGTACTGCAGAAGGCATGCATTGCATGAACAGGGACCAGGACAGGCTTGATAGATAATGAGACATGTGCCAAATATGGTTCACTGCAAAGAAATGCAAAAGAAGCCAACTTCATAAAGGCAAACCTGTGTTGAGTCAGAGGGTGGGTAGGTGGGGGAAGGTGACTGTCACCAAAGACAAGAAGGACTTCGTGGTTATCATCTGTGATGACATTAATGTATTGAAGCAGTCCACACAGTTTTCAGGGAGGGCCACTGGAATGGTGGATTGCATGTGCAGTAGTATCATTAGCAGGATGAGGCGGGTGGTGCTGCCATCACATTAAACATTTTAAATGCATTAACTGGAGTACTGCGTTCATTTCCGGGGGATTGTGCAGTGCAAAGAAATACACAGCATACGCAATATCCATACGTGGGTGAGTAAGGTGGTGAATTCCTTTCACTAGGAAGCATATGAAGACAGACTATGGGACGTCTGTATGTAATCATAGGAGGAGAGGAGGAAGTAGGTGTAGATGATGGAGCATGTCAAGCACCTCTAGGGTGCAAACTATGTGCGGGTGGTGGGTGGGGAGAAATTTTGCAATGTGGAAAAAGCACCACCACAGGGGGCAATATATTACACCACATGGGGTTTGGTTAAGCATTAATGTGAGGAAGGTTTCATACATAGAAAGGGTGGCAAACGCTTGTGATACTGTGACAGAGTAGGTTCTGTTGGCAAGCACAGTACAGACATTAAGGCATGCCTGGGGCACCCACAAGGTACTCTTGGGAGAGTAGGGAGTGATAAAAATATATTACTCACATAGGGTAGATGGTAACATTCAATATATTCAGCCTATGGGCAGAGTGCATGGACCTACTGGTAGATATCACCAGAGCAGTTCTAGGTTTCCATACAGCAACAGCCAATATGGCTATCACATCAAGGTGTCTTTCAATTGTTAAGGAGCAACATTTGACGGGAGTCATCCCAGTCACCCATTATGTCATGGGCATTGAGCACAGACACTATAGGAAGGAAGAAAAAAAGCAACCTGCAAACCACAACAGGACATATACTGAACTGCAGTTGTCCAACCTCCACAACTTGTACTGGTGAATGAGTATAGAAACAGTGTGTGTAATAGGTCAACAGAACAAACATTGTCATATGAGATAGAAGAAATGGTTCATGTTAATAACTTACAAGCCTCTCCATGAGAGTGTGTCTGTCTGTTTGAGGGTCATTGGGGGGGAATGAGGATGTCTGTCTTGTGTTACACCAAGGGCTAAGTCTTGGAATGTGTAAAGGGACATACTGCGTGTCAATGTTTCCTTTTCATTCCATTACATGTTCATGCTGTGTTGCAATTCAATTGATACATCACCAGTTTGTATGCCATGGTGGATACTTTAAGGAGTAATAACATCATTACAAGTACCATGTCCAATTTCAGACATCTGTGGTTGTGAATGTTCATGCATCAGCTCTCCTGTTTTTTATGGGAGGTTGCAGTAGTGCTGCCTAATCAGTTTGTCGGGGTCAGGTCTTTCTACTGAGGGGATGTTTCATGGCAAGACAGGCATTTCGATATGTGGAACATCGATCAGAACTCCCTCCTTCAATTGAACAACTTCAGCCATCAGATTGTCCAGGTACTGGTATATCTTTGGCACTGGAACTGGTTTTGCGACCCACTGCTTTGTTAGCTTTGAAAACGCATTTCTGCATTTCATGGTTCCTTTCTTGATGCCGGTGGTCACCGCAGCTTGGGGTAGTTACAATTCTCTGAATAATCAAGCATGGCAAGTTGGGGCTTGGCCCACATGCCTGCGTATAAAAAGTGCTGGTGTTTTGAGTAGTACTTATTCAGGAGGGAATGGAACATCTCTAAGTTTCCTGTATGGCAGAATTTGGTTATCTTAGAGACGTCTTTCAGAAACTGGGTGTCCCTTACAATGGTCTTAAGTGCTTTGTGTGTGGTACTTCCTTGTGTCAACCAAATTGTTTCTCCGTCTTCAATCTTATCGATGGACAGATTCTAGCATTTACGGACAACTAGTCCCATCATCCATGAATGAACATTGCCGGTGTGATGGAGTACTGACAGCCACTTTTCCCGAAGTACAATGTCACTACCATCACAGGTCACAGCACACCACCACAAGTGGTTGACAATTGACCTGGTCCCACCAAGTAAGTCAAGGCAATGTCTTTGCTTTCCTTTAACGGTAAGCTTCTTTGCAAGTGATTTGGCCAAATGCCATATGTCGTACTGATGGTCCACATTTTTGAACTCAGATGCTTTGGCCATAAGTGCTGAGATCTGCGTGTGCCTATCGGTTGCCACAGTGCCAACCATTAGTCCGTCATGTATTATTTTATGCATGGCTCTTTGGAAACCCTCCTTCTCCATGCTGTTTGAGTTGGCCACTTCTGTGACCTATACCAGCTCAGACTGCAAGATTGACATTGCTGGCCATGTCCATCACCGTGTAAGTGTAATATTCGGCATTATGGCCGACGAATCGTAGCACCCATCCCCGATGACAGTAAGAGTGTTGCCACTGACCAACTCCTAATTTCTTTTCTGTTGCCACACCCAGTTGAGGTTCACTACAGGGAAAAGGTATGCGGCTTGAATCCGGATGTATTATGACTCATTGAGGACTGGAATGCATAAACACTTTAACAGTTGCGCAATGCAGGTAGACGTGTTTCCCATGAAAAGAATGAAAGCACTCAATAAGGCATTGCCCATGCTCATTTCACCAATTAATGGATGAGAATACCAGGAAAATGTGTGCAATTTGACACAATTGATCTGCACAATATACTGTACATAGAACCATGGACCGAGGAACCCGTTATCATAAGCGGCATATGACACTTGTGACAGGTAAGAAGCTGAAAGTGACAGAACAGGCAAGATTTGAAGACGAGGAATTTGGTTTCATTGTCAGGGGTAGTGACAATTGTCAGCGTGTCAGCCACTTCTGAGTGCGGCTCACTTTCGCAGTCTTCATCTGAATCAGGCATATACATAAAGACATCTGTTTCTAAATGCTGTGTGTCATGCGTAGATATAAGTGACAGTACTGAACTGTCAACCTCGGGTTCTACTGGTGTGCTCTTCACAGGTGTGGATGTCAGTACTAGTGTGATCTTAGCAGGTATGCTACTTTCATCATTTGATAAGCAAGATGAGGACACAGACATGTTATGCTTTGTGATCTGACTTGAAGGGAGTGATGTGAGAGTCTTTGAATATACGTGGTTCTTCAGCATGGATTCAGCAGACTCTTGCCACTGACATGCAAAGTCCTGTTTTTCAACCGTGCACTGAATTGTGACTGTTGTGGTGCCAGTTTCAGGAGTAATTGAATTCTGTGTGTGCATTGTTTGGTCACTGAAGACTTTCTCACCACAGCTGCAACAATACATGCCTTGAAGTGAAGCATCTTCGTATGATGTGTAACTTTCAAGCAATGGTTCATAGGCACTGGTACTCTTCCCATGGTCATGCATCAAACGTTGCGAAGCAAAATCATGTGTTATTTTGGTTACTATATTCATACCATGATATACAAAACTTTTATGTCCGTTCAGATATGGATAAACATAATTGTCCTGAATGCTGATTTTCACACACTGTTGGGCATGTTGTGTAGCACCGATGCTGAATGTGCTGAAATGTGACAGCTGTTAACACCTACAGTCACACATCTGTAACCATTTGTAGATTGCAGTACTAGCCTAATGACTGTAGTGATCAGGCCAAACTTGAGTTAGGGGACAAGTCAAGAATTCAAAATAAGTTACAAGTGAAGTCATTGCGGCCAAGGCTTCAATGGACTTGAGGCTGGCAAAGGGCAGAAAGGTAAGTAAGTAGGAGTGTTTAAGACAGAAAAGGTACAAAGTGAGATGCAATGACCATGTAGTGAGGATTACTAAGGGGTGAGGGTAGAGAAAGGGGTGTCACTGGCAGAATTAGTACATGAGTACTTGTATTCTGTATTTATGAGGGACAGTGTTGGCACCTGTGGAACGTTGCAGAGAGAATGGAAGGGGTGGAGGTTGTGATCGGACACAGTGATCTATGATGTCACTGTATTGTAAGGTGTAATTGCTCCTCCGCTGCTGGATAAGGTTCCCTGAGTGGAGGGTAGACATCTCAAGATGCTGAAGGAAGTGAATGGGGTACTGGGTGGCCCAGTGGCTGGAACAATTCAATACCTCCTTGGACACAGGGTGTGTACCACAAGACTACATGATGACCCACAAGGTGCACATCCAGGACAGTGGGCCAATGGATTAACTGTAAAATCACAGCCAAGAACACGTAACATCCAGTTAGGGTAAGGTAATGCCAACAATCCTGAAATAGATGCTGGTCCCCTTTTTGTCAGGCAATCAGCTCAAGGCCAGTCATCAATGTGGATTGTCGTGGATGTCCTGTCACAGTAACCTACTTGAGTATTACGACTGTGTAGTACTGTCATTGGACATGGCCCATGCAATGATGACCATGTGTTTCAACTTCAGAAAGGCCTCTGATCCAGTCACACAGGTGCGTAACCACAGCGATGGAAAACCAACAGTCGTGATCTTCCTTTATGGGTGACATGCAGGTTTGAAAGTGAGGATATTGTGATGAAACAGTATATTTAGAGTCAAGCAACCGTACCATTGCTAATGGATACAGTCTGTGGGACTGCAGGGTGTTACGTACTGAAATGTTTTAACCATGTCATGCTTCACTGGTGCATTCAATGGCTGTGTAAGCACCATTAGCAGAAAGAATGATGTTTACAGCACATTCCAGCAGCGATGGTGCTTCAATAAAAGGTACCTGCTTCAATGCACATAGACATAATGAAGTGTGACATTGTGACCACATGACACATTCATTGTCACACATTCATTGTGCCCGTAAATCATGCATCATTTTTCTGGCTGTGCCATTGCATGGTAACAGGGTTGTCAACTCTCCTTCACACTGTTGAGGTTCACCATATGTTGTCTACAGTCATGTTCAAAAACATGTATTTGGGTCTGTACTACCACCTACAGGACCACAGACTTCCATATATCCAACAGACTCCCCCAGAAACACAAGTTGGTTACATTTCACACCAGCCTTGCACCTTCACAGAAAATGTAGGACTGCTTGGAACAATAATGCTCTCACATTGTGACATGTCCCAGCAATTCATTTTCAAGTAACTGGAATGTTTATGTAACATCCAAGCAATGCCTAATTGGATCATTAAAGTAATGAATACTTTTCCACATCAGCCAATCAGAGTTCTGCAGTGCTGAAGTGGTGCTGTGACTATGGACAGTGAACAGTAACGGTTGGCTGATAAATGGTAATGCACCAGACACATAAATATGCTATGTCGTCACTGTACTGGAGCGAAGTCTGTGCAACCACATGTAGTACTGTTACAACACACATATGATGGATCAACATAACATCACAGGCAGTTGCACACATAGGTTTGAACATGGCAATGACATTTATTTATTTGCTTTTATTATTTGCTGGAGTTACTACGACTGTGGCACACCGCACAATGATGCAGGACATGATACTTGTTTGGGCCTGACAATAACCAGGACATGGGGACTGTCTGATCATGCTGTATATCATATGAATGTCCTGCCATTGCCACGTAACAGTTTCTGCCTTCTTGGTAATTGTGTAGTGCCCTACTGTGATGGCACTTAATGCATTACACCTGTTGCATACATCAATTGTGACTGTTGAGTTCAACATACTAACATGACAATGTCAGGTCACTGATAGCATGCCATCTATGTCGGGTGAACCAACATAGAACATAGAACTTTGTTGGCATAAAAGGACTGCGTGGCCCATGTGGTCTGCAAAAATTCACCCCTATAGCAAGACTTCTGCACTCCATTCTCTACCTGCCCACTGCTGGATTGGCCCATGTGTGTATCCAGAGGTCTTTTAGACTTGTTCAATGAATATACCATCACCTATTACCACCCTCTATTTAATGGCACCTTCACACTGTACGTGCATAATTGGCACCTGATCACCTATGTAAATCTGACCCCAGTGGTGGACTTGTTGTCAATCAGTCTTCAGATGTTGGCAACCCTCACCCTGTTTCAGCCCTGCAAGAACCTTAATGTTCACACCATTTCACTTTTATCACTCCTCATCTTGACTGTGTACAGGCCCAGATCCCACTGTATTTACCCATAAGAATTAACATGCAGCCCTTTCACCACTTTGGCTGCCCTTCTATCGACCATCTCCAGCCTGTCCTTCTGCCCTTGTAAGTATGTGATCCAGCAATGGACCCAATATTGCAGGTGTTGTTTGACACTGGTTTTGTATAATGGCATGATGACCTGCCCTTCCTGCTGTTAAAGTCCCTCACTTTGCATGGCAAAATTATGAGTGCTTTACACGCTGCCCTGTCACACTGCATAAAAACTGTCATGCGGTCAGGAATCGTGATAGCCAGGTCCACTTCCTGCTGACTTCCACCAAGCTCCTCCCCCCTTCTTCACTCTCTAGTCATAATTTTGCCTTTTGTATTTTATGTGCCATAAAAATCAAGTCACCTATATAGGGCTCCAGTGATCCATCCACACCACCACTCACCACTGCCCAAATTCCTACCTGTACATACAGGTCAAGCATGCAGACTCTCCATCTTATTAGCAGGAGTATTGGCATTTCGTGCAACAGCCTTCCACTGTCCCCTCCTTTTTCTATCACCTTATCCTCCACCTAATAGTTGCCTGCACCGTGGGGGAGGCTGAAGTGTGAAAGTTCGATAAGTTCCACCCGGCTGGCCAACCCCCTAAGCTACGCAACCATCTTGTGCTAGTTTAAATTGCTCCACATTAATCTATGTATGCATCCATGTTGTTTCACTCGCCATAATGTAGTACACTCATCACTGATATGCAGCACATCCCTCGCATACAGGTGTTTATCCACCCACGCATCTCCGCAATCATATACACACTCATAACCCTCCATCCTACAGCACTGGCTCAGGCAGTGGTCAAATTAATTGATTCTCAGTTTTCTAGATGTACTGGCACAGAATACCCACAATCCCCTTGCAGAGACTTCCCAGTTCTATGAACGTATCATGCACCCATTCCACATGTTCGACTGATCAGTTGTTCCAAAGTTTACGACTAGGCATCGTTTCCAGTCAAGCAGCTTAATGCATTCCTCAGTTTTTGGAAGCGCTATGCTCATCAACATCACAGGCTTAGAAAAAGCGACCTTCCAGTAAAAGCCAATACCTTCCTAACCAGTGGATTCCTCTTACGATGGAATGCTCATGCACTGTCACATCTTTGGCGTGCACTAACCACAATGGGTCCTCCATAGCCGTTACTTGGCTTCTTGTGCTGTCCCCTCCAACACAGGCTGCACCCTATCTTGACTCCTGCATGCATTATCCCTTCATCCACCTGCACTTCAGGATGGTTTCCTGTGTAACCACCCCCATATCCTCCAATCCTGACCTATGCCTTTTCCCATATCTCTCCAACCTTGTAATCAGTCATCTACCTGTTTGTCTACAGTCTGTCTCCTTTCATGCTGCCACCTGCCTTTTGCTTAAGGTCCTTTGCCTTTTTCCTATTTATGACCTGCACCTTTATCGCATGTACCTCCACATTAGTCTTCATTTGCTTCAGTGTCGAAGTACTGCTAATGTCTTGTAACCCCCATTGTGAGACGGTGGTGCAGAAAATGTCCTTACTGTTAAATTACTAACCCCAAAAGACAATATAGTAACCACATTGCATGACAATGCATCCAGCGACTTGCACACACTAGACAGATGGAGGTGGCAAGCTCCTCGATGGCATGCAGAAACACACCAGTGGGCCGCCATGCCATCTGGCCTGGGGGGGGGGCATGGGAGGGATAGGAATTATCTGGTACAAAGAGTGATGGAGAATAGAAAACACACGGAGGAATGACAGATGTGGCTGGATCAAGGAAAACAGTACTTGGAGCAGAAATCATATTAATCAGAGACAGGCACCACATCCAAGTAGGCAGAATCATTGCCGAAAGTAACGACTGGAGAAAAAGTGAGGTCTTAAAGGCATGGAAACCATAATGTAAGTTGCTTAACATCTAACCTTCATGCATTTGCTTGGCTGTAATACAGTACTTCCCCTGTTGCAGTTGAGGTTAATAGTGTGGGAACAGCATCTGGTTTTAGACATCTGTTGTTCTCATTACCATCTGTGAATAGCATCAGGAGAAGAATATAATTAACTGAATACCAAACGTGGCATGACGCAACATCCACAGGTACAAACATAAATCACTGCCCAATGAAGCAACATTTAGACCACATCAAGAACACCACTGAAGTTAGCACAGCACTGTAGTCTGTTGTTGTTTCTGCATATACAGGTAATCAGTCTCAGTCAGCATTACAGTACCTTATTTGTTCATCAGGAAAGACACCAATATATGTGTGCTGTAACCTTGTGGTGACTTGAAATCCAAACCCACACACAACACATGTCACAGCACATCATTCAATAGTTGAGTGGTACCAAGTTACATGGTCAGCAGACCAGAAGCCCCACTCATGACATGTGTGACTTGATAAGTCACAGTGGCACAGTGACAGTGCACAACTGACACAGGCTCAGTAGGTAAGAGAAACTGGCCATGTGTTTTGACATGCAGGGGAACACTGTGTTGCAATTGATCCGAAATGACACTGTGACACTTACAGCGAGCAAGCAATCCATGACAAACTGTGACTGCAAAAGAACATGGGATAACTGCACGTACTGTACAACAGTCATAACAGTGTAGTAGGCCTGACTTATGTTCCCAAAATGAACACATGCCAGTGCAGCCACAGAAATACCAACCAGGTGTGGATCATTGATCCTTGTGGCTGTTCCAGCAGACCAATGACTCATACTGTCATTATCTGGGTAACTGACCACAGAACCAGTATGGAGCAGCAGGACTTTTGATTGAGTCAGCAGGATGGAACCCAGTTGTACCACCATGCCACTTCACAGTGTGTACCACGCTGGTCTGGTGACCACACATGGGTGAATTGAAAGCCTTATTGTTTAGTGATTCTTGCGAAATGCATCAGTGTGAGTAACAGTACTGAAGTTGCCAAGGTGTACAGCCACAGGAGATGTAGCAACAGATCATGTATGACAGGGGCCTGGTAGGTGTTGTCTCTGGATATGCATTTCAAAAAAGTGGTGAAACACACACAGTGCACTGTGATCGGTTCTAAGGGGTCAGCTCACCACATATCGGTTCATGCACAGTAGAAGAATTGATTAATGCGAAGTGAAAGGCCATGGAGAGGTATGATGGGACAAATGCCAAATTGTAACTGTGGCATAGAAACTGAGCACCAGTTCATGAGGCAACAGTAGTAGTACTTGTTGACAAACACCACTGTCATAACAGGAATGCCACGGCAGTACTTCTAAAGTGTAAATGAAAAGGGACACTGGAGTTTTAGTAGTAATTCAAAGCAGTGAGGGTAACAGGCACAGGAATGAAAACATGAGGTGTGAAGGTGGTCAGTATGAGAAAGATTTAACAGCCACATAGGTGCCTGTGCATGGATGGCCAGTAAAAGAAATAATGTTGAAAACAGATTTGAGAGATAAAAAGTCAAGAGCTGTCAACAGATTGATTTGTCCCAGTTACAGAAGACAGAGGCCAACATGATCCAAAAATAGTGGCACTAAAAGATGTGATCATGTGCAGTACCGGAGCATTGAGTTGAGAACATGTAGTACAAGCGGTATGATAATGCCCAACCTTTTGTGGTCCATGCCATGCATGGGTTTAATTAAACAGGCACACATGTTTTATGAACAGACACATACATCAATACTCAGAAATTAACTGCTAATATCACTTGAAACACGTCACCTGCCACACGGCTATAACCTAAAACGGTTACAGATGCAAGGCATGTCCTCTCCTTGATCTTTGGTCATGGACCCTGCTTCCTCATGCTCATCAATAAGTAATGTAATCACACCACACTTGGTCACTGACTCACTCACTCACTCACTCACTCACTCACTCACTGAATAACCAAATCAGTCACTCAGTCAGTCACAGACGAACCAGCCAGTCAGTCACTTAGCAACATTACTAAACATCAGTGACTGACTAACTCAGTCACTCACTAACCCAGTCAGTTACTCAGTCACCAAGTCACCAACCCACTGAGCTAGCGAGTCACTCTTTCACCCACCCACCCAGTTTTCCCAATTACTGACTCAGCGACTCAGTAATGTCAGTGCTCAGTTGGTAACACACTCCAACAATAACCCGTGCAGTCACCCACTGACCAGGCAACTCACTCACACAGTCACTCAGCCACCACACCACTCACTCACTCATCTCACTCCTTATTTAAGAAACACAATCATCCACTCACCGACACACTCACTGGCTCACCCACTCACCCACCCCATGCACTCACTCAGTCACTTACTCAGTTGGTGACTCTCTGATTCAATTATCAACCCACTGACGAACACCCACTCACCCAGCATGTCAATAACTCAGTCATCCAGGCAGTTTCACACTCGGTAAGTCACCTCATCCATTACTCACCAACACTTTATTCCCATCACCCTTTCGCTCATGCACCCAGTCACCCACACACTTAGCCACCCAACAGTCACTCATCGTACTCCTCACTCACCACAGATAGATACCTGGCCATGGATGGCCAGATAGATACAAAGTCTAAAGCAGTCAATGTACTGATTTTTCCCTCATACAAAAGGCAGAAGCCTAAGATTATACCAAAGTAGTCACAAAGGACATGATGTGTAACACAGAAGCAGTGACATTAATACAGGTACCTGTACATAAACTGCTGCCCGGCCATGCCATGTAGGTTATGAATTGTACAGAGACACATGTGTTATGGATACACAGATAAAGCAATAATCAGAAATGAAGTGCTTATATTGTCAATGGGGACCAGTTACCTCCCACACTGCTGGCAACAGAATGAAGGCAAGATGCAAGGCTGTGACTATCCTTGGTTTTTGGTCATGGGCTCCATTCCCTTACTCACGTCACACACTAACCTTACCTTACCTGGCTCTTTCACTCACTCACCCAGTTACTCAATCAAAACTCAGCAACCCAGTCACTCACTCAATAACCCAATCATTCATTCAGTCAGTCAGACACTGATCAACCCACTCACTCATTCAGTCAGTCAGCAACATTACCTAACCACAGCCACTAACTCACTCAGTCACTCACTAACCAAGTCAGTCACCAAGACACAAAATCACCAACCCACTGAGCCAGCACTGAGCCGTAATCATGGTAGCATCCCACTGCCGGATTACTGTGCTATTGTACAGAAAATGATCCTCTCCATCTTCAACTACGGGGACGTAGTCTACAGTGCTGCCCCAAAGTCCACTCTAGCCAGACTGGACCCCTCTTCCATTCCTTCTGTCACTTTGCCCTCGACTGTCCTCCAAAAACTCATCACTGTATCCTATACTGTAATCGTGACCTCCCCTCACTGCAGGACTGGCGCCTCTCCCACAGTGTCAGTCTCATGGCCAAATACTGGATGGAGTTCCTGCCTCCCTATCTCACCTTTGTCCTCTCAGCCCCTACCCTCCAGGGCTATGCACTAAAGGAACAATGACTCACGTCAACTGTCCATTCCACTCATGTCAACCGTGACAGGCCAGTCAGTTTTCACATATCGAATGCCAAAACTTTGGAACTCTCTCCCATTGGATATCCGTCATGCTTCCCATGGTCAGAAACTACACTCCATTCTCAAAAAACATTTCTGCTGTATCTGCACTTGCTCTAGCCCATGACATGGTAATCGGGGTCACCAGAATAGGGCTTAATCCGAAACTTTCAGACATTTTATCTAGCCGCAGTAAACTGACATGTAAGAAATATTCTAACTGTTCATTGTCTCATTCAACTGCCATTGTACAGCACGTTATCTTGAATGTTTATCTTGCAAAGAGTTTTTTATTTCTACTTATAGTACATCCATCATGTTATTGTCCTAGACATAGCTGCTTGTATTTTTAACTGGTTATTATATCTCAGTGTCATCTGTCTTGAACATTTGCCAGCAGCACTGCATCCTACCTTATATGCTTATCTTGACTTATTGCTTTGTATCTGTTTTATGTGCCTGCACTCCCTTGCCCCGTCCCCCTAGGGCGCATCTGGAATCGAGCAGTAGTCTGATCAGCATGCCTTTCTGGTGAAACCTTTAAATAAATAAATAAATTATCTCACTCATCACTCACAAAACCCATTCAGCCACTCACTGATCCACTCACCCACTCACTCAGTCAATAACCCACCCACTGATTTACTCAGTCACCCACCCAGTTAATGACTAAGTCTGTCTCTCACCAACCCACTCACTCACCCTCTCACTCAGTCACTCACAAACCCAGTCAATCTCTCACTCAGCAATCCATTTAGTCAGTCTGTTACACAGTGACCAACCCAATCATTCACCCCATCACCCACCCATGCATTCACTCAGTCACAATCAATCACTCAGTGAGCCACCGAGACAGTCATTGACTCACACGCTCACCAACCCAGTCACTCAGCCACCAAGTTAACCAGTCACTCAGTCACTTCACTATGCACTCTCCAACCATTTCATGCAGCCACCCACCCACTCACCCACCCTGTCCCCCATTTACTTAGCTTCACTTCAGTCTATCATTTGGCTCCTCCCTCACGGCACATAGGTACAGTGGCAAGGATGGCTACAGACATACAAAGTCAACAGCAGTCAACCGAGTGATTTTTCCCACTTACAAAAGTCAGAGGCACAAGATGACACCAAACTAGTCACACAGGACAAGACTTGTAACACAGAAGCAGTGACATGACTCTATGTACTAGAACTGTTATGTTACTGAAGATACTTTACGGGGCTATGCCATGCAGAGGTTGCATTAAATAAGGACACATGTGTGATGGATACAAAAAAAAGCAATAATGTGAAATGAAGTCCTGATATTTTCACTGGGAACCCATACCATGCCATGCAGCTGTTAGTGGAAACATAGAACATAGACTTTGACAGCAGATAAGGACGGCTTGGCCAACCCACTATGCCCATTTCCCTACCTACTGGATAAGCTGCAGATCCTAGTTAACCAGCAGGCTATTTCTTCCCTACCCTCCTCCTACCACTTCTTCCCACCACTATAATTGCCTTATGTTGGTTCCATGCATTCTTGAATTCACCCACTGTTTTTGACCCATCTACCTCCTCAAGAAGACTGTTCCATGCATCCACCACGCTCTCCATGAAAAAATACTTCCTCATGTTGCCCCTGCGCTGCCCCCCTTCTATCTTCAAATTATGCCCCCTTGTTCTTGTGCATCTCATTTTCTGAAATATGCTACCTTCTTGGACTTTGTTGATTCCCTTAAGGTACTTGAAGGTTTCCATCATGTCCCTCCTCTCCCTCCTTTCCTCAAGGGTATACATATTAAATTCTTTTAGTCTCTCTTCGTATGGCTTCTGATGCAGACCCTGCACCATTTTGCTTGCTCTGCTCTGGAGTGCCTCCATTCTGTCTATGTCCTTGCAGAGATTGTGGGCAGGATTCACAAAGAAAGCCAAAAATCCCGCAGCTGTGGGAAAAAGGCCTGCAGCACTGCAGAAAAGCAGTTGCGTGATATTCACATAGAAATTTTGAGCAGGTGCGAATTTCGTAAAATCCTGCAGCTACGAATTTCAGCAGCTCTTACGAGTGCCTTTATGCTGAAAATCTGCAACTGCGGATCCGCGCTACAGAAACAGCTTAGGATGCATAGCGACAGTGAACATAATTAGCTGGAACAGCAGACTATAAAGGCAGGATTCACGGCTGCAGGTAAACCTTGGCGCAAGTCGGCTGCAGACTACCCGCAGTGGAGGGTATCCACAAAGCTGGAGCCAGATTACGACCAGCTCCATGATCTACAGCTGCTTGTGGGTGGAGTTGGTGGGGAGATGGCCACAGCTGTGGGAATGGGCTATGGCTGCTGGAAGCAGCCATAACCTTTTCTGCAGCTGCTGTAGCTGTGAATCGGAACCGCCACAGCTGAGGGAGATTCCGGTCCGCAGCAGCAATTGAGGAGGAAAACTTTGTAGAAAAACATTTGTGAATCCTACCCTAACAGTGCTGCCATAGAATGAAGCTGAAAGCACCCACAAAGAGACCAGCAACCAGTCCCTCAACTGGGACCACTGCAGCACCACAGGTACTAGCAATACCATGGCACCACATTGGCCAACTGTCACTGCTGGTCCTCCCTCCATGGGGTGTTCCTGTTGCCTGCAGGGGCAGCACTCACTGCAGGCTGGCCAGGCTCTACTGCCTGTGGGGCTTCGTCATGGGCTGCACTGTGTCTGGTGGTTGTTGCCTATTGCCATATCATGACAATGTGTGCTTTTGTTGCTGTAACATCAGCCACTGTTATACTATCTGGGATGCTATTACCTGTGCCTCACCTTCACCTTAATTGATTCCAATTGCTGGGGCACTACTGCAATTTGCTGAAAGAAAGTTACACCTCATTCCACTGTGTGTAACATTTTTTCTGCAACTGCGGAAAAAAACTGGTTGTGAATAGCCTTTCAGGGGTTGCTGCCTGCATATCATGGCACTTTTTCCCCGCAATATACTTTCCACAAATGCGTTTTTTCTCAACCGCAGGAAATTTCTCCTCCACCTGCGGTGGATTTGTGAATTCCCCGCAGCGCATGTAGGTGTGTTTTCCCACAGCTGCACAGTATTTGGACACTTACAGGTTTTTTTCTGCCCTACTTTCTTTTGTGAATCCAGCCCTGTGTCTCCAGAACTGCACACAGTACTCCAGATGGAGTCTCACAAACTGTCTGTACAGAGGGATAACAACTTCCTTCTTTCCACTGGTGATGCCTGTCCAAATGAATCCCAGAATCCCCCCAGCCCTCCTTACTGCCTTTTCACATTGCTTGCCTACCTTAAGGTTGTCTGATACGAGTACCCCCAGGTCCCTTTCCATTTTTGTTGTTGTTAGTACCCCCCAATTGTGTACTCTTCTCCTGGGTTTTGTTTTCAGGTGCATTACTTTGCACTTCTTTGCACTGAAACTAAGCTGCCATACGCTTGAACATTGCTCCAAACTTGTCAAGTCCCTTTTCATCCTTTCCACCCCTCCTTGTGTATCAACCCGGTTGCAGATATTTCTGTCGTCTGCAAAGAGGCATATTTTCCTTCCAGCCCTTCTGCAATGTCACCTTTAAAGACATTAAAGAGTACCAGTCCCAGTACTGAACCCCACGGTACCCTGCTAATAACTCCACTTTCTCCAGAGTGTGCTCCGTTAACTATTCTCCTCTGTGTCCTGTTGTCCAGCACATTTGTAACCAGGCTACCACCCTGGGACCCACTCCCAGACTGGCTAGCTGGTTTATTAATCTTTTGTGCGGTGCTGAGTCAAATGCCTTGCTGAAGTCTAAGTAGGGCATATCCACAGCCCTCCCTGATCTACTACTTTGGTCACCCAGTCAAAGAAATCTATTCAATTCGTCTGATATGACCTTCCTGCTGTGAATCCATGCTGCCTTCAGTCCTGTTCCCCGCTGCCCTCTAGGTACTTGAAAATTCTTTCTTTCACAAGTGATTCCATCATTTTCCCTACCACTGAGGTCAAAGTAACAGGCTGTAGTTTCCTGCCTCTGCCTTGCTCCCACTCTTGTGTAGGGAAAGATTCATAGATGCAAGGCCTGGACTCCTTGATCTTTGCTCATGGTCTCCATTCCCTCATTCATGACACTCACTAACCTTACGTAACCTTACTCGCACAGTCTATCATTCACCCACTCAGTGACTGACCAATGCACTCACACAATCAGTAACCAAGTCACTTACTTAGCCACTCACCAACACAGTCAGTGACTTACTCACTCACTCAGTCACTCACAGTCACCAACCCACTTACTCAGTAAACCACTAGGCACTCACTAAAACACCCACCAAGGCACTCACTCAGTCAGCAACCCACTCACGAAGTCAGTCACTTACTCACCCATACATTCACTCACCCACTCTGTCATTCTGTCACTGACAAACCCAGTCAGCAAATCATTCAGTCACTCACACAGGCACCAACCCACTCACTCATCCACTTACACACCCAGGCAGTGACTTACTCACAAACCCAATGAGGCACTCAACAACACACTCACTCAGTCACACATTCAGCAACTCACTCACTCACCCACCCAGTAAATCAGTCGCCCACTATGTCACTTAGTCACTCACAAACACAATCATTCACTCACTCTGTCACTCACACACTCACCAATACACTTACTTAGTCACTCACAAATCAATTCAGTAACTCAGTCACTATGCAATCCACTCAATCAGACACTCACAAACCCACTCAATCAGACAACAATTCAGTCAGTAACTCACACATTGGCCCAGCCACTCACTCACTCTGTCATCCACTCACCCACCAACTGAACCCCTCGATCATCAACTCACCCATTCACTAACTCATTGAAACACTCAGTCACTTATCTCACTCTTCATTTACCAACCCACTCATCCACTCACCCACCCACCGACACAGTCAGTCACCATCCCAGTCACTCAGTCAACAACGCACTCACTGACTCACTCACTCAACTAACCACTCAGTCACTCAGTCACCATCCCACTCTATCACCCACTGACTCAGTCACTCCCCAACACACTCAATCATTCACTCACTCAATCATTCACTCACTCAGACAACCACCCACTTGCCCAGTCACTCATCACTCTCCTCACTCAAAAACCCAGTCATCCACTCACCCACCTAGTCAGCGACATATCACTCAGTCACTCACTCATCTCAGTCCCCTCTCACCAGACATAGGTACCTGGGCTTGTATGGTCACGCACATAATAACTCAAGAACTGTGAACGTAGTCATGTACTCTGCTTAGAAGCAGTGGAGGCCCGTGTGACACCAAAGTACTCACACAGGACAAGATGTTCACTACAGAAGCAGTAACATTTCTACCTGCACCACAGCTGCTATGTTGCTTCAGACACTTTACAGGGACACACCATCCAGGGGTTGCAGTACACAGGGGCAAATGTTTCATGGATACACAAATAAAGCAATAATCAGCACACATTACCCATTGTAAAGTCACACATTGTTATTGGTAACCCACCACAGTTTCACTGCAGACATGCATCACAACACATTAGAGGGATATACAAGTTCATTACATTTTCCCATTTTTTTAGGACACAATACAACAGGCAAACGACAGCATGCATCACTAACAACACTACATAGCAAATAGAAATGGATGACAAGTGAGTATTCCTAATGTGCTGCTTGCAATGTAAACGTATGGCTGCAGTGCTATCTGAAACATCCCAGTACAGGCACTTACGTTTTATAAAGTAATCACTGGGAGTAAAATGCTCTGAGTATATTACATGATGTTTCTTTGCCACATAGTCTGTGCATTCAATGTCTGAATATTGCAAAAACGATAGACACTTTCTTTGTAATTCAGCACTGCATGGAATTCTATGGGAGCTAACTTTCTTGCCATACTTTACTTTGCCAGAGGTATTTGCCCAGCCTTTCACCATGCATGTGAGCATTTGTAATGAAGTTCTGTAACTGAATGATCAAAACAAGTACCAGAATCCAGTATTTCAAAGAAGTAATAATTATGCCTTGAGGGAGCAACTAGAAAAAAATGAAGCATTCCACAAATATAATGACAGGACACTTAGGCTCATTCATTTATCATCAGCAGCATTCACAATGTGGGAGAAACAGTGGACAATGGGCAGGAACAGAAGCAGACACAGGATCAGCTGGTCTGCTTTGCCCATGCCCACTGCCAAATGATGAGTACATTCGTGGCAACAACAAGGGAGTGTCACTACGTGATGCCAACTGGAACGCGCTTTTCTGACTGCAAGGTATGGCAAGCAGGATTGAAATGGCACCCACAGCATTGGAGCAGGGACCACAACGGAGACGAAAACAGAAACCACCAGGTACAGTAGGAAGGTCAGTGTGTGTAGAGAACAGCAAATGAATGCAAAACATGTGGGTGGGGATAATAAAAACGAGTGATAGCACCTAAATGAGTGTTTTCCTTTAATAAAGAATGTGGGAACAATCAATCCTTTTTCTATTAAATGTTCTTTGTTCACTACTTCAGCATTCCCCGTAGTTACCTGGTAGTGGTGGGCGAAGTGGGCTCAATCCTCTCCATGGGATTCACAGAGTGCTCTGCAATGCAAAGCGGAGTACTTTGCGTTATAATGAGGAATGCGAAGTGCATCAAAAACAGCTACTTCACGTTACTCCGCCTCCACTGGTCATTTCTCTTTCAATTTTTAAGGCGAAGTACATTGGTGGCAGTTCACTTCACCTCACTTCGCCTTGTTTTTGAGCTCTGAAGGAGGATTTTGCAGTGATTCATGGGAGTTCAGGTCACATGGGCTCTATATTGATCTGCACAGCCTCAGTTCGAGGTAGTATGAGTAGGAAGGAGTAGGAGACAGTGTGCTCTGATAGCTGTCTGTAGGAATCTTTTAAAAGCTGTTCAAAAAGTATTTTTGCTTTTTTGGGGGGGTCCAACTGTAGTTCATCAATTGTAGGAAACCCTCCTGTTCTCACATCATCGAGCGTTTTTGTTTGTGTATGGATTTTGAATGTAAATTTACAACATTGAGTGTGTGTGTGGTGAAAGACAGTGAAGTGTGCTGTGTGGGGGAGGGGCGTATCTGTGTGTAGGTAGATTTAAGTTGGAGAACTAGTGATTTCTTTATGTTTTGGTAATATTTTTGTTATATAACTGAATGTGTTACTGTACACATAGTAAAATTGTCAGTGATACTACAAATTTTCTTGCTGCTTGTGTGAATGTGGTGCAGCATTTCATAAGTTCAGGTTGTTTAAATTACAAATTTACATTACTTGGGGCTGAGTACACTGAACTTTTGCATTTGCATTGCATTCCTCGTTCAGCATTGTACACAAAGTGTTCTGTGTTGTGTGTGCAGTGTTGCGTGCATCAAATATAATACACCTTTTAAAATTTGTGACACAGATCAGTGTAAGTGCAACTAAGCGCAGCAGTGTGAACCTGCTATCCTGATTTTGTACTGCGATCGTGTTCTTTGTTCTTAGTGTTGCTGCTTGTAGTGCCGTAAAAATCATCACTGTCTGTATTCAGTGTCCCCCCCCCACCCCCACGTTGAAAAGGTATTTTTTTACCAGACTGGATTGTTTTTGTGACCCCATCAGCACCATTGGTTACTGAAGTTGTTTTAATTCTGTGACAGTGTCACAACACAATAGTCCCTTATCTGTTGCTGAAGCTACAGCTGTTTATTTTGCTTCACACCCAGCTAGCGATAGTAGTGAGTAGCGACCCTCCAGTCAGAAAGTGAACATATCAAAATCTGAATTTGGTAATAATATTTGTAGTTGATCCCCCAAAATGCCTGCAAAGAGACGTGCAAGTAAAGCTGTTTCTGGCCATGGCAACGTTGGCAGTAAGACGGTCTGTGGGCGTGGTAGTAGTACGCGGATGGAGAAGTGCATTGCTGATGTGAGGAAAGGTATTTCTTCTGCAATGTTTTTTACAGCCCAATCAGTAGTTTCGCTGATAGTTGGAAGACATGATGTTTTCCCAGCTGGTGGTGTTAGTGTTATTTGTGTTAGTGGTGGTGGAGGAAGTATTAGCATTGTTGCGTCAAGTTCTAATTCCAACCAGTGTACCGTATCCAAACATATTGAGTGTGAAGCAGTGCAAGTGAGTGACAGCGTAGATGATGTCATACTTCCCAATAACATCCCATTAACTGAACCCGATTCTGATGATCATGTCAATGATAGCATACAATGTGATATTCCATCCACCGTGGCACTTAATGTCACTCATTTTCCATGCAACAGGGATTCACAGTGTGGTGAAAAAATATCAGGTGATGGTGGTGTAGATGCTGATGATGAATGTGATGATGCTGATGATGATAATGTTGCTGTTGTTGCAACGTGCAGGCCACATGCTAGCATCCAAGCAGAAGATGTGGATGTGTTTGACAGTGACGTTGATGAATATGATGATGATTTAATTGACCCCAGTTGGGAACCGGAGAAAAAGAAATTAAAAGTGGCTGTGTCTGCAATTTCTGAATCTGTTTGCAGGAATCCCTCCCCCTGTAAAAACTTGTGATTTACCGGTTTTAGTGGATGATTATGATGAGGATGATGACCCAGTACTCAATATGATAGGTAGTCGTGGTGGTCAGTTGCAGTCCAGGTGTGCAGTGCCAGAAACATCACGTGCCCCCCCCCACCTCAGTGCTTAAAATAACACACTTAAATAAGCCACATCATCATGGACATGTTAAAAGCAGAGCATCACAGTCCCTTATTTGGGATTTTTTTGTTCAAGATGCAAATGATGATTCAGTTGCAATCTACCAGATTTGCCATGTGCGTGTGAGTCGAGGTGAAAAGGGGAGCCATCTTGGGACAGGAGGACAGCATACGCATCTTAAGAATAGGCACTTGGCTTTGTGGACCCAGCACAAGCTGGCAGCTAATACCAGACTTGGGCGTTCACCCGTATCACCGGCGGCAACCATAGCCAGCATGTTATCCCCTTCCATGACTGTTAAGCCCAGTAGAAAATTAAACGTGTGCAGTAGTGCGATAATAAGAGCAAAGGATTACTACGGACGTGATGAGGTGGAGGACCATAATGACTTTGAAATGTTGTCTAGTGCTGGTGAGAGTAGCAGTTTTTGTGGTGGTGGTGGTGAATGCAGTATGTCTAGTGCAAGTGGTGCATCAACCCCAGTTGGCAAATCTGGAAAAATAACATCATTTCTGGGTTTGTCATCATCATCTGTGCAACCGACTTCATCAAATGTCCACACTCCACCCCCTACCAATGCATTCATCACAGAGCACAACCATTTGTGACCAACAACACACACCCCCTGTAAAACGTTTAAGTCAGTCCACATTACAGAGTGTTTTTGCGCATAAGCTGAAGTACCCCCAATCATACAGTGTCACGTGAACTTAATGCTGCTGTAGGGGAAATGCTGGCAATCGATCTTTTGCCCTTCTCCTTTGTGGAGAATTCTGGGTTCTGGCGGTTTGCTGCCCGTGCCTGTCCAAAATGGAAGTCCATCAGGACATACTTTTCTACCCGTGCTGTTCGAGTTGTTCCGCACTGTCTCAGACTCAGTAAGACATGCCCTTCAACATTCCTCCTCTCCATTCATCCATTTAAGTATGGATATGTGGACAAGTGGCAAAACAGTGGGGGATTCATATCTGTGTATAACTGCACACTGGGCGCAGGTGCCGGGGGTTGTTTGTGATGCTGGTAGTGTGAATAATCAGTGCAGGAAGGTGGATTGTCACGGTAGCAATCTTCTGGAATTTGCCAGCATGCAACAATTGCTATGCACAGTGTGACCTGTTCACACACTGGTGAGAACATGTTGGACATGGTACTGACTGAAATTGATAGATGGTTAAACCCTCTGTCCCTGAGAGCTGGGTTCATAGCAAGTGACAATGGGTCAAATGTGGTGAAATGTATCACGAATGGTGTTTTTTTTCGTGTTCCATGCATGGCCCACTGTTTATATCTTGTGGTTCAGGAGTTTCTGCAGCACCCTGACATAAAGGAAATGCTGACCATTGCACGATGTATCTGCTCTCCCTTTTCAAGATCTGGAAAGTCCCGTGACCAACTGTGGCAGTTGCAGATACAAAACAGCCTGCCTCAGCACCGCTTGAAGCTGGAAATTGTCACCCGATGGAACTCCACGTTATACATGACAGAGAGGTTGTATGAACAATACAAAGCCATCACAGAATATCTTGTTATGTACACTAGCCGTGACAGTTCTGGGGCCTCCATGTCTATGATAACTGAACAGTGGTGCCTCATGGACTCTGTAATAACAATTTTGCGGCCTTTTGAACATGCCACACAGGCAGTGAGTGGCGAGTCTGCCTCCATTAGCCAATCAATTCCACTGCTGCGGATGCTGAGGCAGACATTGGTGAATGTACAGCATAGCCTTGATGTTGCCAGAGACGGTGGTAGCAGTATGTTGCTGCAACACATGCTGACAGTATTCGACCAGAATCGTCACATTGTGAGCATTCAGCGTAGTGACAACTTTGCCATGGCAACAATGCTGGACCCATGATACAAACGTGGAATTGCATCAGTACTGGAGGGAGGGCCTGAACAGGTAAAAAATATCATTGGTCAACTGGTTCGCTTGGTTCATGGGGCACAGATGTCATGTGCCAAGATCCACAAACCTCAGCAGCATAATCCAGCTGAAGGTGTAGCTGGAGGACCAGCAAGCATATCATGCAAGGGTAAGGGGACTGTAGTTCCTGGTGGTCTGTCATACAAAGTGGTTGGTGTCAACCCGCTTTGGGAGGTTTTGTCCCAAGTGGGTATTTGTGACATCAATGATTCCGGGGAACAGGCTGATGCATCAACAATCGGACTTAGTGCGACACAGAGAATGGTTGAGTCATGTTTGTCTGAAAACAGGCATCTTATAATAAGTGAAGATCCTCTTTTGTACTGGAGCGGAAAGGTCAGTGAATGGCCAGAGCTGACTGTAGTGGCACTGAAGTACCTCACATGCCCACCCTCCAGTGTAAGTGTTGAGAGGGTATTCAGCTCAGCAGGTGCAATAGTCAGGGATCATTGGACAAACCTGTCTTCTGCAAATGTTAGTTTGCTAACATTCATTAAAATGAATGAGAGGCACATACCAGCACAGACTGCAACCTCAGTATTTGTACCCCAGCCTAGTCATGGTGGTCTTGCTGATGTGGAAATGGGGCATCCTGGTGGCACTGGCAGTGGCTGCCTGAAACGGCCCACCACTGACGTAGATGATGACACAATGGAGAAAGAATTTCCCAGTGGTCAGACTTCAGACATCGATGACTATGAGGGCAGTTTTCTTTTTGAGGATGATGATGTGGTTAATGTTGGCAGGTTTTAACTGCAGTATTTAAAAGGCGGTGTCCCCCACCCCTGACCACCACCACGGGACTGATGTTATCCAAGTCTGCTGCCACCATGAGTCTGTCTGCCCACCCCGGACCACCACCACCAGGACTGATGTTATCCAAGTCTGCTGCCACCATGAGTCTGTCTGCCCCCCATGGACCACCACCAGGACTGATGTTATCCAAGTCTGCTGCCACCATGAGTCTGTCTGCCCCCCATGGACCACCACCACCACCACCACTGGGACTGATCACTTGTCAATTTTCTGGACACATGGAGTATGCATTCTGGGCCTGCAGAAAAAATCTGGGGACTCCGTGCCACTTTTGTGCACATGACTGAGTGCGCCATAAATTCTGGGGGACTTTGTATGTGCTGAAACAGTCTCATTTCACTGTGTTGCCTCTTGTCAATTTTCTGAACACATGGGGGATGCATTTCTGGGGCTGCAGAAAAAATCTGGGGACTCTGTGCCACTTTTGTGCGCATGACTGAGTGTGCCATAAATACTGGGGGACTTTGTTTGTGCTGAAACAGTCTCATTTCACTGTGTTACCACTTGTCAATTTTCTGGACACAAGGCAGATACCTTTTGTGGATGCAGAAAAATGAGGCACCAAAACAGCGCACACACATACAAAACACACAGACACTTAACAGAAGGTAGGGGCCCCAGAATACAAAGTGTAACGCATGCTGAAGACAACAAAAAAGGGCATAATTACGTACAAGGGTCAGGGATGGTGAAGGAATACATTTTATGGCACAGCAAGGAAGGTGGGGGGGGACATGGTGTGAAGAAACAAAACTAATGTGGGATCCTATGGTGATCCAGCAGCAGTTCCAGCATGGACATAATTTGAAGCTGATGTCCCTCTATGTCATCCAGCCGCTGCTCCACAGCACTCATCCTCTCGCTGTTCTCCTCAACAGCACTCCAGAGAACTGTCAAGTCAGACAGTGTTACACACACTTCTCTGGTGTCCACTCCTTCAACAGGCTGACCTGCTGGTGGTGGTGGTGGTGGTGGTGGTGGATGTGCTGGTGGAGCAACAGGTGCTGCTGTGGCCCTCCTCTTCTTAGGGATGACACGCCCGCTATGCACAGCGGCACCCTCTACCACGGAACAGCCAGCAGGTGCAGACATGGTCCGTTCTGTGGAAGCCTGCCACTCCAACTGGTAGTGATTAAGCATATGGGTGCGCTGGCCCCCAGTCCCCAGGTCACTGCCCCGGGGGCCACGGCGCACCTCCACCACACATAGGCAACACTTCACCACACTGCTGTCCCCTCCGACACAGTCAAAAAACTGCCAAACAGCGGAGTTGCGGGGAGGACCAGGCACAGGCAGGGGAGGGCCAGATGAACTGGCAGTAGGCTGCTCACACTGCTCAACAGTACTGATGGGATCCACACCTGGGCCTGGGGGAACAGGCACATCCTGCTCCAAAGGACCTTGTGCTGGACTTGGGTGGTGGTGGTGGTGGTGGTTGAACTGCCTCAGAGTCAGGAGGCGGTGCTGGTTCTGCTTCTGGGGGTTGGACACTCATAAGTTTGAAGCGGTCCAACACAAATGGGTCCCATGCCCCCACGCCTGTGCGCCTTAAGTACGGCAGCATTACCATGCTCTCCCAGAGCTGCCCCGCCCCCAGACATTCCCTCACCCTGCTCCATCTCACGACACAAGCACAACACACACACAGTCACACACACACAGACAAACAACTAAGTAGGTAAGAAAAATAAAATTTACAGAAAGAACAAATTAAGTAAAAAACAGTACAGAGAAGACAAAAAAATGTAGCTTTTAAAAAAGCCGCTGGGTTAAGTATCAAATTTTAACTCTCCTCCTCTGCAATCAAAACACCTCCCTCTCTAGTGCACACTCTTCTCTCTCAGTCTGCAAAGGAGAAAGTGAAACTGTCTGTGTGACTCACTTCCTTCCAGCCTGGCTAGACAGCATGTGACTTACAGTACTGTAAGCCATGTGATGTGTGGGGGGGGCTGCCAAGTCTGAAACACCAAGTGGATCACTTAGAATCATAATGAGGAGCGAGTCATTGAAATCAATGACTTCGCCCTTATTCTCATTATGCCAGCATGTGGTAATGACAAGATGAAGTGAGCACTTTGCACTGCCCACCCACGAAGCGGAGAAGCAACGCGAAGTGCCCACTTCGAGTGCACTTCGCCAGCGAATTTTAAATTCGCTGCATCTCTATTACCTGGTTCCCCTTAGTACTGTGGTGTTTGTTTCCCATCTCATTCTTGTATATAGATGTTATCTCTTCCATCCCAGTAATAAGATACCTTTTTTGTATGCTACCCCCTTCCAGTAGTAACACATTCTGAACTGGTTCATTTGAACCTTTGTGACCTAGTATGGCCTTCTTGACTTTTTTCTTAACTTTTTTCCCTTGATTTTCGATAACTTTCTTTTCACTTTTATAATTTTTTTTTAACATTTTTTAGTTCATTTACTAGCATTTGTGTCTCCATCACTTCTTTGTTGCTAATTACAGTAATTCTGTGATTTTCCTTATTAAAATAGGTACCTCTATGTCACTATGATCTTTATTGGCAATGGAGTTAGTATCTTTAACGGTTTTAGTGTTGTTAGCATCTTTTTTCCCACTAAGTATATTGTTTAGGGAGGATCTTAAATTGATTAACATAACATTGTTAAGCAGAATTTCATTATGTATTTCTTTAAAGATCTCTATTATGGAACTATCATCCTTGTGTACTAAACCTTTAGTACCTATTTTTTCCTTCTTCCCCTTTATTACCTTTCTCTCTGTCTTCTTTTTTTATTTTCTTCTGACCTGGTATGTGTATAGTATCTAAAGGTGGAAATAGTTAAGGGTTCAATGTTCATTCTTTGAATGTATGGAGTAAAAAACTCATCAAATTCCTCAAGAAATGATCTCCTAGGATTGTGAAGAGATATATCCCCTACCCTCTTTTTCATTATTCCCTTTATTCTCTAACGCTGGGGCTGTATTTTTACTAGGATCCTCTGGAACTATGCTGGGAGTGGAATTTTTCCCAACTATTTCCTTTTCTTCCTTGTTCTCATGGTGGTTACATACTAACATACTAGCATGCCAGCAGAATACGCCTAATGGTCTCTTGAGTCTGCTCGATTTTCAGCACCCGCACTGAGGGCCGATTTTGGTGTCCCCCCCTCCCCCTTGGGTTATACTGTCCCCAGTCCCAGATGTTCAACCTATATTGGGCCTGGTCAGATTTACCCTCCCCCTGTACCTTTCCCATCCCCTCTTAAATCCGTCCACAGTCTCCACCTCTACTAGCTCCCTGGGCAGTGCATTCCATGGCTCCACCACCCTTTCAGTGAAATAACATCTCCTCCTCTCCCCCTCTGAGCCTTCCCCCTTCCAGCTTACACCTGTGACCTCTTGTTGCCCCACCCTCCTTCCTTTGGAGCACCATGACTGGGCTTTCTTTATTGATCCCTTTCATGTACTTAAAGACCTCTATCATGTCCCTCTGTCCCTCCTCTCCTCCAGGGTGTACATGTCGAGCTCCTTGAGCCTCGCCTCATAGGTCCTCTGCCCCAGGCCCCAGATCATTTTGGTTGCCCTCCTTTGGACTCTCTCTAGGAGTGTAATATCCCTCTTTAAATGTGATCTCCAAAACTGTACACAATACTCAAGGTGTGGCATAACCAAGCAGTTGTACAGTGGAAGGATCACTTCCACCTTTCTGGAGGTAATCCCCCTGGCGATGCATGCCAGCATCCTAAGGTTATCCTTATTAATATTAATTATATCTACATTTCCTTGCTGAATGATATCATTTTCATTTTCCAAAATTCTAACTGTTTTCAATACTGGGTGTTCACTGGCATCAAGTATTATAGATTTATTTCTGCTTCTGTTTCTACCTGATCTCATGGAGGAAGAGCTAAGTGTAGGGAATGATAACCTTTGAATTCTTAGAATGTCATGTTTTCCTATTAAATTTATCTGGGAACTGGAGGCCAAAATATAACTTGTTATCTTCTTCCCCCCTGTTCCAAGATCAGCAACCGAACAGTCTCTTTTCCCCTTCCCTTTAACTATGTGCTATAAAAGTTTAAATTTAAATTTAGTTAGCCAAGTTTTAAAATACTTATAATGAATCAAGTTAAAGTTATTACTTACTTTCCAAACGGTTTGTACAGAATACGTTTGTAAAGCTGCGGCAATGATTTCAGTGATGGAAATTGATCGAAGGCTGCTCACAGTTCACAGCACTGAGCTATAATAGCCAGTCAGTATCCAGCGTGGTTCACTGACCATAGAAGGTAACTAATTTGTTAACAATTAAAACATTAAAAGAGCAGTAAATAACTTTAAAGGCCAAAATAATACAAAGTAAAATAACACACTTCACTTTAAACTCCTGCGTCAACTTGTGCAAAGCCTGAAAGATAATAGGAAGTAAATGGTAACCGGTGATCAGAATTCAGAAGCTCACCCAAAAAGCTTCCTCTAATGTTACTCTCTGATCCACCTCCTTAGCTGCGCAACAAGAAAATGACAAATTCTAACCAAGAATGCCATGCATGTGCTTTATTGTGAGGGGTCACGTGACCTCGTGGGTCAAAAAATCTCCAAGATTGAAACTTAAAAATTAAAAACTAATAACTAAAAAGGAGAAATTTAAAGTTATAATTCTTCTTAATGTCCAACAGGTACCTAGCTAATATATATAAAATCTTTAGCTATGACTTTGATTATACACAGTACTGTGGGTCTGCCACGGGACAATATGTGACTAAAACTAGCACGGTAAGTAGAAAAAGAGGGAGAATAAATAAATAAATATAGGCACAGGAACGTCTCTACAGTGGCCTCTCTTCTTCAGAAGACCAAAGTTAATACTTTCAAATCTTGGTAAAGTCACCACCAGGGAGCCCAGGTTCCGAGACGTAAATCACATCAGAACTTCAAAATCCTCTGAATTCTTTCCTTCTCCTCCTCTTCTGACCTTTTCCTTCTCCCTTGTTTGCCACTAGCAAAGATTCCCAACCATCCCAAAGTTGTTTTCCAGCCATGCATCCCCCTCAGGGTGTCTGCGCTTCTCACCATCAGGAAAGGTTCTCCCACCGCCAAGATTCCACGGCCTGCTAAGGAAACAAAAACAGAGCAGAAAAACAGCAGGAACAAATTCTGCGACACAAGAATGTCTGGAAAAGAGCTAGAACTGGTTAAAAATTTAAGGCAATGTTGGCATAACTTTAGATAACTGAATCAAAGCATTTCTAGCTCTTTGCTTTGTTCAGCACCTGGACCAGTGTGCAGCTGCTCTCTCTCAACACAGTAGAGGAGTAGAAGAGAGGGCCTCCTCAGAGTCAGTATGTTAATGTTTTATTCAGGTATCATCTGAAATTAGGGTGAGTAATGTTGTCTTATAGAAATGTCAAACGCTCAGTGTTTTCTAGTGTAAGACAGGATCTTGTGTCAGTAATAACATTACCAGCTGAACTAAACTATTGTTCTGAATAGACACTAGTCAGAGGGCAGTTCATGTGCTTCATTGCAATTTGTTCTAAAGAAGGCCACACATTTTCTTTGGAGTTCCAGTATTTCAAAGGATCAGCATTCAAACTAATATTGGGCTCGAACAGGTGCATCTCAAAAATGGTCTGTACTGAGGCTGTGTTAGAAGATGTGGATGAAGAAGTTACAATGACATCTTTTAAGGACTCCAGAGATCGGAAGCTGAAGCTGAACCATGTGATCATGAGGCAGTGCTATTTCTGGATGGTGGCGAAGAGGATGATTCTACCACAGTGGCTGTAGAGGAAGAGGGAAAAAGTGCTACAACAATGGGTAGGAGCACCTGATGCTGTGCTGTGTTGTGAAGAAGATTCTAATTCTGATGCTGTACTATGTTCCATGATAGCATGCACTTCATCAATTATTTCGTGCTTGTATATCTCAAAAGAAGTGTCATTCAGCAGTTTCTTTGATTTGTACTGTAGGTCCAAGATTTTTGCTTTAACGTAGTGATCAGACTGACATATTTTACATGGTTTTCATCTTCATCAACTTTTTTGATCATACATCTGGTTGTATCTTTTTTGTATTTTGGTGGGCAACCGGTTTATGTCATCACCACTGTCAGCATGTGGGATGCAATTGTCTGGGTTTTCTAAATGTTCCATAATCAGATTCAATCAGAATTTTAAGATTTGTATTAAGGGTACCACCAGGCTCAGAGCTTCTGTGTTTGTACACACCTCTTTGATGATTTCCTCAAATGGCTGAAGGAGTAAACTTAAAAACTCCAGCATGGCCCACTTCAGGGGAGTGATATAGATGTCTGTATTGGCAATAATTTTTTCCAAGGTATACTATATGACAGCTTTCTTTTGTTCCAACAACCTTTGGAACATAAGAAAGGTTGAATTCCATCTAGTAGAAATATCTTGGATCAATCTGTGCAAAGGTAATTTGTGCTACTCTTGTATTTTTTCAAATAAGTGATGGGATTTGCTTGTATGACTGAAATGAGTACAGATTTTTTTAGCAGTGCTAACAACAGCTTTAATGTCCCCGTCCTCCTCAAAAAAACTGTTAAGTATTAAATTCAAGCAATGCACAAAGCAGCAGACGTGAATGAAACCCCCTCCTCCAAGGCCTTCCTTACGTTTGACCCATTATCTGCAAGTATAAAGCCATGTGACAGTCCCTGTGACTTGAGCCATTGCTGTATTGGTTGTTTGAGCTCCTCACTGATGTTTTATGAGATGGAAAATAAAACATTCTTAGAACAGCAAACTGCATTTCACTATCCCCACAAGAGTTATTATCAAGACATGCCCAATGTGGAGTGACAGACCTTACAAGCTCAGATTGATAGCTTGTCCAGATATCTGTTGTGAGATGCAGCACCCTTCCAGCAGTGTTGGCCGAAACATGTCTCAGTTTTTAACATAGGACATTGCAGAGATCTGGAATCCTTGTTGAGGAAAAGTTATTTTCTTTTTTTTTTCAGTTAAATGTTTTATTAGGCTTTCAGACATACAGAATCAACAGTCAAATACCGGAGTAGCAATCTTCATACATTGATAAAACAATTGACCGATGACTCATGACTAGTAAGACACAGATCTGCACAGGTACAAGATATCACTGTGTACATGCCTGCCTTCTGGAGTGCAGGCCAGTACCAAGAGGAAGGTAGTGTGTTTGGATCAAGTGCTGCTGAGTAATCGAGATGTCATACCTGCCTGTGGTGCCGAAACATGCCTACCAGTCTGTAACGGAGAGAATATATCCACAAAGAAGCACAGAACGTAACTCATACATACATAAACTAACTATATACAATCAATTTGGTCAGTAGCATGCAGCATGCAGAGAATAGAAAAAGCCATCTTTTCATGGTTTCATGGGGGATGTCAAGTTCATATCCTTAGTTGGTTCCTAAAGCCAGGGAGTCATCTCCACTATAGCCTATGTCTGCTCTGGATGCAAGGCATGCCTGATATGATGCCCAGCACTTCTGAAAGTGTCCCATTTGATGCTGAACTATATGAGTGTGATTAGCAGGTTCATATATGGTTGAGAGTGATGTGATAATGTCACTGAAGGCAGGGATGGTGGTACTGCGCCATTTGCTAAGAAGAGGGTGTTTGACTTGCATACTGAGCAGCAACTGCCATCAAAGTTTGGAGAAAGTTAGATGTGATGCTGCTGATCTCAGGCCAAACAGTAGAAGTGGGGCTGACATTGGTACCATTTCGTGAAGTACCTTACTGCATTCTTGGGCGATCTTCTGCCAGAGAGGGAGTATTTTGGGACATGCCCACAATATGGGATGTGAAACCCTTCCAGGCTGATGACAACACCAACAGTTATCATTACTCAAGAGTCTGACCTTGTGAAGGGCAGCTGGAGTCCTGTAGCAGGAGCATAGTATCTTATTATGTATAAGTCTGCTTCAGACATCTCTGTGAAATTTGTGACCTACTGTCCAGTGTTACTCCCACTAAGAATCTGAGATGGTTATGTTCAAAGCCTTTTCCCACTTGTATTTTGAGCCTGGTATTTGGCTGGGTATTGTGTCACTGACCTGAGAGTATAGGATTCCTGCGCTACCTCTGGGAAGGACTAGCCATTTCATAAGTGGTGTGGAAGTAGAGTACTGCATCTTAGCTGGGAACAGAAAGGGTTTCACTGTGTCACTAAGCTGGAGGTACAGTACCTCCAAAAGTCTAGGAAGGGTATACCCCACTTTGTTGGAATATTTTAAAATGTGTTCACGCCTCTGGTCATAGGTGTTGTGATGTCTTTGACATAATAGATTCTCCTTGTGGCCCAGTAGGACCACTATATAGGTTGTCTGTCTATCAGCAGTGTAGCATTGCACCACAGGGTATGTGTGTAGGTGGCCTTGGGGATATTTCGAGTTTCTTATGTAGCTGCTTCCAGTATTTGATTGTGGGGCCAATGATGGGGTGCATGTGGTGTCTATGGGGAGAGTCTGACCATAGTAAGAAGGCAAGGAGGGGAGTTCCTCCATTGTTTTGCTCCTTATGGATTCATTGAGGTGACATGTCAGAGCCTGGTCAGAACCAGTGCAGTGTTTGAGAATTTGGAAAGGCAATTTTTATCCCTCAATTCAGGGGAGGCACCACCCACCCACCCTCCATTGGGCTCTTTATTTATTATGACTACATTGTGGCTTGCAGGAGCCCCATAAAAAGGTCCCCACCAGTTTGTCTATCTTCTGGTACCAAGTAGTTAGTAGGAACAGGAAAATATGAGATAGCAAGTAGAAACTTTTTGGTGTCATAGTCATTTTAATGGCGGCAATTTTCCCCACCATAGTTAGGTGGAGACGCGACCATTGATCTAGTTCTCCCTTGCATTCTGCCATTCAGGGGCCTATATTTCTCTCCCATGTAGACTCTGTCCTGGTTCTGAGTCTGATACCTAGGTAGGTAAGTACGTCCTTCAACCATTTTAGGTCCTGGATGAGCAGGTTCTGGGACTAACATAGTCAATTAAGGATGAGAATTTCAGTTTTGTTTTGATTGACTTTGAGGCCAGACTACCATGTGAAATTAGTTAGGAGATCCATCAAAGGTTTAAGTGATCATTGGTTATCTGCTAGGGGAATTAGCAGGTCATCACCATACATCAGAGTGGAATATTGATTATTCCCTATTTGCAGGACATGTATGTCCTTGTGTTGGTGGATAGACACGGCTAAGGGCTCTACCACCAAAACAAAAGAAGAGGTGACAGGGGGTATCCTTGCCTGGTACCCCTTTCTAATACAAATGGGTCAGACACCTGGGAGTTTGTAAGTATGTAGGTTTGGGGGGTGGTGTATGTCGAGCTGATCCATGATCGGAATCTAGGGACAAATCCAAGGTGTCAAGGTGCTGAAGTACTATAAGTCTTCTTGAAGTTGACTGCTAGGGTGGCTGCTGGAGTGCTGATGTTTCTGGTGGTGTGAATTAGGTTCGTCAAGGAGCAGATATGATCCATGCTATACCTGCCTTGCACAAAACTGACTTGGGAAGGATGTATCAGGATGGGAAGGAGTGGATTTAGTCTAGTGGCTATGGCCTTCACATAAATCTTGCTATCCATGCTGATGAGGGAAGTGGGCCTGTAGCTAGCTGCTGAAGTAGGGTATTTCCCTTTTTTGGGCAGTACTGTTATGACTGCCTCCTGTAGTGTGGGTTGCAGCATGCCCTTTGACTCTGCTTCTAAGTATACCTGGCAGAGAATAGGGGTCCAGTTTTGAAACAGAAACTCTTTTCTACTTCTTAAAAAGAAGGTTTTATGGCGATAAAGTACTATGATTCCCCAATTTTTACCTCAGTTTGTTCCGTTAATGTTTCACTTTTCATGTTATGTAGTCTGTTAAAAAGAGGGTAAAATGGTGGCTCTCAGTGTTTGTTTAACATTCAAGTGCTTTCACCATATAACTAGATTTCTCTAATCGTTTGCACACTAATACATTTGTTGCTTTCACTTACTACTATGTGGACTGTAGAGTGGTGTGGGCCATCCCAAGTTCTCTTACGTAATAGAGGAGCTAACTGCCCGCTCTATGCAGTTCTTTGTGACTAATTCAGGCCAGAATCAGGCGACGGGCATAACGCATCATCGCATGACATCACCAGATGTTCGCGATGCTTGGCGCGAACGCTGGGTGCCTGACCTACTATTTGCAGGACCTGAATAAAGCAATCCTGGTGTCTAACATGTAAAATATGAAAGATTTTAGAATATTTTCACTTTTGTTTACTTCCTTCACTCCCATTTTATTACATTTTGTCACAGGTTAAAAACGTTCAGCTACTTTTGTTTACTAACTATGCACTTCTCTATTAGGATCTCCTCAGTCCCTGAGTGAGTGAACTTCATGCACCAGTGGGAGGTCAAGGAGGTCATTATAGGCGCCTCAGAATTCAATAGCAAAACTACGTTATGTTTCATTATTTATATATATCCAACAACCAGAAAGTTATATTTATTTGGAATTGTAGTGGTCAGGTGTTAGCAAACCAGAGAGAACTTGCCCCTAAAGATCTACCCGCCTTGTTACTGCAGTATACCCCCAAAAACATTTCTTTTCCTCTGCTTGCACATTTTGATATTTCCTGTAAACTGGTACTTAATATACCAAAGTCCAGGCAGGGAATAACTGCTAGCATAGTTTAATTCATATACCCATGTTTAAACTGCAGAAACCTTCTTTAAATAATGGGTTGCCAGTCAATTGAGTCATTTAGGCCATACCTGGGGTTAGTAGTCTCAAATCAATCGATATAATATGACTCTTTTGTCAGGATTTTGGTTCTGTAATCTCCCCCTTCCCTCTCGGGTCTGGTATTATTTTTCCAACCCAAAGAACCTCAAATACGGTAACTGGCGATTATAATCAATGAAGTGGCGTACTACAGGTGATGTTGGGTCTTGCCTTCTTATGTCACTTTTGTGTTCTGTGATTCTATTTTTCTGTTGCTTGCATGCATGTGCAAGAAACACATTGCATCAACTTCCTTCACAAAAGCAGGTTGTGAAGGCATGGCAGTGTTCTGCCAAATGGCAGCAGTCCATTCTGGGGCTGGTCTCTGCCTCGGTGAATAGAGGAGCATGCTGTCGATTAAGACAGTTAATGAGCATGCCACAATGATCAAAGAAACTTGGCCACTGCAATCAGGGAGTCACTACGCAATCAACTGTTTTTGCTGCAGGGCATTCCTGACTGCAGCAGCCAATTACAAGCTGTATTGTGTGGTATCCCCATGTCGACGGCTTCTCCATTGGCCTCTCACAGTCCCCACGAAGCTGATGTAAAGCCGCCGCTTCCTGGTGAAACATTTCAATAAATAAATAAAAGCAAATGGTGGGGTGCCCAATTCTCCTGTCAGCATGATCCTCTCCCCAGTTCATTTGCCGACACGGTAGCTCAATCCCCATTGGCATGATGCACCTCCCCATTTGTTGTGTGCCAAGAGGGGTGCCTAATCCCCCCTTGGCTCATGCACCAGCACACTGTATGGCCGATGGGGTGCCCAATCCCCATTGGCTCCACTCCCCTTGCCCAACAAACATCCAGGTGGCACGCTGGCAGCCCATCCCCAGCGTGCCAATCGTCCTGTGGTGTCCTTTTTCTTTTTTTTTTTAATACACTGTAAAAATAAAGAAAACAGTCTTACACTGTCTGTGGCACCCCCGCCCAACCAGCGCCCACCCCTCTGCACACCCACCTCCCCACACCCCCACCCCATACTTACTTCCGGAGCCCAGCGTGATGATCTTTGGTGGACTGGAACACATCTTCACTCTTCAAAGCTGACCACGAACTAAAGAAATGCTGGTAAGCTGTATAATGTCATAAATAGGGTTTTTTTCAGCTTAAGTGGATGTTTCAGCTATTTTTAGGAATTTTTTCACCAAATTTTCAACATGGGGTTCTTGGGACCCCACCTCATGAACCCAATCACTGTCATTTTGTGGTTCGGTCCTGAAAGGTGATTTCACACTCACTGCGTGGAACCACCTATCAGGAATGATTAACAAAATGACAGTGTCTAGTCATGGTGGCTAAAACCCTATCTTGAAATATGGTGAAATTAAACTGTTTTCTGGCGTGCATAAGTAGTTCCTATGCACGTTAAGAACTTCAAGGATTTTTAATATTTTCACTCCAGATTTTCAACATTGTCATTTTACCACTCCTCCTTATGAATAGTATAGCTGTCATTTTTCACATCTCACCCGAAATGTGTTTTCACACATGTAGTGCACAATGGCACGGTCGGTGTGTGAAATCAATGATTGGGACAGATTAAGAAACTCACAGTGACACTGTTCATGAGCAGAGGTCTTAAAATGCATATGTTGAAAATTTGGTGACAAAAGTCCATAAAATGACTGTGTTACGAGTGTGCATTGTGCAGTTTCCACGCACCTGCGTAACTTCACGAATTTGTAATATTTTCACTCCAGATCTTCAACATTAGCATTTTTTCCCACCTCCTTATGAACAGTACAGCTACCATTTTTTACGTCCTGGCCGAAATGTGTTTTCGCACTTCTGGCACAGAATAGCATGGTCGCTGTGGGAAATCAGTGTTCGGGACAGATTAAGAAAATCACAGTGACACTGTTCATGAGTGGAGGTCCCAAAATGCCTATGTTGAAAATCTGGTGTAAAAAATCCCCAAAATAATTACAGGTGTGTATTGTGCAGTTTCCACACACATAGAAACATAGAATTTGACGGCAGGTAAGGACCGCTTGGCCCACCCAGTCTGCCCATTTCCCTACCTAATGGATAAGCTGCAGATCCTAGTTAACTAGCAGCCTACTTCTTTCTACCCCCACCCCCTAGAATTGTCTTATGGCTGTCCCATGCATGCTTGAATTCAACCACTGTTTTTGACTCCACAACCTCCTCCGGAAGGCCGTTCCATGCATCCACAACCTTCTCTGTGAAAAAATACTTCCTTACAATACCTCTGAGCCACCTCCCCATCTTCAAATTGTGCCCCCTTGTTCTTGCACACCTCTTTTTTTGAAAGATGCTACCCTCTTGGACTTTGTTGATTCCTTGAGTGCTTCGAAAGTTTCTATCATGTCCTCCTCTCCCTCCTTTCTCAGAGGCTATACATAGCTCCTTTAGTCTCTCTTCATATGTCTTCCGGTGCAGACCCTGCACCATTTTAGTTGCCCTCCTCTGTACAGCTTCCATCTTGTCTATGTCCTTGCGGAGATTGGGTCTCCAGAACTGCACACAGCACTCCAGATGGGGTCTCACCAGTTGTCTGTACAGAGGGATAACAACTTCCTGTTTTCTACTGGTGATGCCTCTCCCTATGCATCCCAGTATCCCCCCAGCCCTCCTTACTGTCCTCTCACATTGCTTGTCCGCCTTTAAGTCATCTGATATGACTACCCCCAGGTCCCTTTCCATTTTTGTTGTTGTTAGTATCTCACCCCCCATTGTGTACTCTTCCCCTGGGTTTTTGTTTCCCAAGTGCATTACCTTGCACTTCTTGGCATTAAATCTAAGCTGCCATACATTTGACCATTCCTCTAACCTTGCCAAGTCCCTTCTAATCCTTTCCACCCCACCTTGTGCATCAACTCTGTTGCAGATCTTTGTGTCATCTGCAAAGAGACATACTTTTCCATCCAGTCCCTCTGCAATGTCACTTACAAAGACATTGAAGAGGACCGGTCCTAATACTGAACCCTGCGGCACCCCACTAGTAACCCCCCCTTTCTTCAGAGTGGAAATTTACTATTACCCTCTGTGTCCTATTCTCCAGCCAATTCTTTACCCAGGCTATCATCTTGGGACCCACTTCCAGGCTGGCTAACTTGTATATTAATCTTTTGTGTGGGACTGAGTCAAATGCCTTGCTAAAGTCTAGGTAGGCCATGTCATAGCCCTCCCTGATCTACTACTTTGGTCACCCAGTCAAAGAAATCTATTAGATTCGTCTGGCATGACCTTCCCACTGTGAATCCATGCTGCCTTGGGTTCTGTCTCTCTGGCCACTAGGTACTCAACAATTCTTTCCTTCGAAGTGATTCCATCATTTCCCTATCACTGAGGTTAAACCAACAGGTCTGTAGTTTCCTGCTTCTGCCCTGCTTCCACTTTTGTGAAGGAATCACATCTGCCCTTCTCCAGTCCTCAGGTACCACCCATCCTCCCATGATTTGTTAAAGAGGGTAGTCAGTGGTGTCACTAGTTCTACCCTTAGTTCTTTTAGAATTCTGGGATGAATCCTATCAGGCCCCATTGCTTTGTCCACCTTCAGTTTTAAGAGTTCTTTCAGAACCCTTTCTCCTGTAAATGGGCTGGTATCAACTTCTGTATCCAGAGTGTTTCTATTGTTTGTTTTAGGTACCTCCCCCTCTTTGTTTGTAAATACTGAGCAGAAATATTTGTTTAGTATCTCTGCCTTTTCACACTCACCCTGTGCCCATCCCCCCTTCCCTTTATTAAGCCTCACTATCCCTCCCTTAGTCTTCCTTCGCTCCCTGATGTACCTAAAAAAGGCTTTATCCCCCTTCTTAACTGAGTTGGCTATCTTTTCCTCAGTTCGGGCCTTTGCTGTTCTGACTGCCTTCCCAGCTTCCTTTTGCTTTAACTGATACAATTCTCTGTCCTGCTCCTTCTGTGATTCTTGTACTTTCTGAATGCTTTCTTTTTCTTTTGAACCTTCACTGCCACCTCCTTTGAGAACCATTCATTTTGTTTTGTTTATTTGCTTCACACAAAGGCTTGTTACCTCTGTGATGGCAGTTTTTATTATTTCCCATTGTTCTTACACCCCTCCTTCCTGATTATTTGCCAGTGCATTCCTTAGGCACTCACCCATTTTGGCAAAGTCAGCCCTCCTGAAGTCCAGTACTTTTGCCTTTGTATGGCTTGACTCTATTGCTGTGTTTATTGTGAACCATACTGTTCAATGGTCGCTAGTTCCCAGATGGCTACCCACTTCTACATCTGTGATCCTCTCTCCATCTCCATTTGAGAGGACCAGGTCTAAGATTGCTCCCTCTCGAGTGGGTTCCAATACTAGTTGTCTAAGGCATGCCCCCTGTAGGGCATCTAGAATTCCCCACTCTTAGAAGTGGCTGCTGCAACTGCACTCCAGTTAACATCTGGCATATTCAGATCACTCATCAGCAATATCTCCCCTTTATCTGCCATTCTAAGCATAATTTCTATCATTTCCTTGTCCATTTCCTCCCCCTGAGAGGGGGGTCTGTATACAACCCCTGTGCGGATTGTGGTGCCATTGCCGGTCTCCAAATTGACCCACAGTCCTTCTTCTCCTCCCTGTCTACCCTTTTGTTCTGTTGCTTTGATTCCTTCTCTTATGTAGAGAGCTACTCCTCCACCTCCTCTTTTACCCTCCCTGTCCCTCCTGTAGATAGTGTATCCTGGTATGTTTACAGCCCAGTCATGGTTCTGTGTGTACCATGTTTCTGTGACTGCCATGATATCCAGATTTTCCTCCTCCATCAAGGCCACTAATTCAGGAAGCTTGTTACCCAGACTACGGGCATTGGGACTCATTGCTCTCCATTTTTTGATGGCTTTACCCTCTGTAGCAGCATCCCCCACTGACCTTTCTACCTTGGTCTTTTTCTCATTTAGTACCCTGTTTTGTAGGGGGAGGCTGGGATTTTCTTGCTGCTTATCAGTGCCTCCCCCCTTGACTTGTTTAAAAGCTTGCCAATGAAGTGTTTAAACCGATTGCCCAAAAGACTTGTTCTCTTCCTGGACAGATGCAGACCATTCTGCCAGTATAGGCTTGTGTCCCTCCAGGTGGAACCCCAGTCCCCAATGAAGCCAAACCCCTGTGCTCCACACCATATTTTCAACCATTCGTTAAACTGCATGGTGCAAAGTACACTGGCCTTACCCATGCCACTGACAGGCAGCACCTCTGAGAAGGATACTGTGTGTGCTATTTGCCTTAAGCCCCTCCGCAACTCTACAAAGTCCTTCTGCACTGCTCTAATCTCATGATGAGCCAAGTCATTTGTCCCTAGGTGGACAATGACATCCAGCTCAGACTCCCGTGCACGTTCGTGACTTCACCAGTTTTTTTACATTTTTACTCCAGATTTTCAACATTACCATTTTTTTACACCTCCTCATGAACAGTACAGTTGTCATTTTTCTCATCTTGTTGAAATGCACTTTCGCACCTGTGGTGCCAAATGGCGCAGTCACTGTGCAAAATCACCTTTTGGCTAATGAACTGATAGTGTCACTGTTCATGTAGTGCGGTCACAAAAGCCCATGTTGAAAACATGGGTAATATGCAAGAAAACACCCAGGGCATTAGGGTTTCGGCCATAACACCCCTACCCTGCCAAGGGACTGACGTCAGGGGGTGTGACTTGGGATTGTCGACAGTATTGCTCATGCCATTCCAGCCCCACCCCCACCCTTCAGCCAGTGACAGGCATCGAGGTGTGCCTTGGACTCTTCAACTCCAGAGTTCACCCCATTCTCCTATACTGCACCCATTTCAGCGTATTTCCTTATGGAATGAGGTGAGAGTAAAGCCCGAACACCCCAAGGCACACCTCGACACTTATAAGAGTCTGCAGGGTAGGGTGAAGTGAAATGTCATGACCGTTATGGGTGATGACCCAAAGGCACACCCCAGTGCCTGTCCAGCTCTGCAGGGTGGGGGTGGAGTTGGCATCAGTTCAATACTTCACTGCCATTCCTATACTGCATCTGTCTGACTCCTGCAGTTCCACTGCTGATGCCAGCAAGCAACCATTCAGCATTGACAAATGCATGTGTTCATTTGCAAGGCAAGTAAACATACTGGTATTGGTCTGAACTGTGAGGTGGCTTCGGGGGTGGAGAACCTTCCCCTCCTCCACCTATCAAAGCTTCAGAATACTGAATCTACTCCCTAATTACATCCACTGTCTGCCTTTCTTTTCCTTTTTATGGCTGCATGGGCAGAGCCCTGCAGATGTTTTGCATGTAGAAAAGGGCTGACATCATGTTTTCTGTCCATGGAACTGTTTTTCCTCCACCTGACCCTCCCCCAAGAAGCAATCCACCCATGTTGTCCCTATGGACTGCAGCACTGCACTATATTTATTTATTTATTTATTTAGCTTTTGTTGACCGGGTAAGTGCACTAGACAAATCCTGCCTATTTTCAGGCACGACCCGGGGGAGGGGGATACAGATGAGTGCCAACTGACCTTGAACCAGATTAAGCTGTTGGTTGTATTTTTAGTGAATATCACAGTTATAATTTTGTTATATCACAGTGGGCATTTTTTTTTGTACATTTCTGCATCCCTGCCATTTCTGTCCCCTTCCCTTAATAGCAAGGGCGTAGCTACCGATACGTCTGGCACGCCATGGCGTGCAACACACCAGCGCGTGGGGGGGTAGCAGCCCATAGCTCAACCCAGTTTATGATCTGATAAAATCGTGGAAGTTGGTTCTATTAAGTTTTCATAGCACTTAAACAGCGAAAAGTCGCACACCTTGAGACAGACTCAACCCCACTCCATCACAAGTAACAAATATATACACAGGCTGTATGTATTCACCCACCTACCCCCTTACCTGATCCTTGGCACTCAAAGCAGCAACAGTATCAAACTCCGAGAGAGAAACTATCTACTACTGAATATGAATATAAATCCACATCTGTTAATGCATAGTATCCCCATTATGAACTGTAAATGCCCCTCCCGTATTTGTGCCCCCTACTAGCATTTCAAAAAGTAGCAGCCAGAGTCAGAGGCTCTGAAGGAGGGAAGGAGCATGTGACCCTGCCCCCCCCCCATTGCCTCATGGTCCTTACTGGGAATGTAGATCTCTCCACGCTCCTCGTCCAGCAGCTCGAGTACGATATATGGGATAGTGCATGGGGAACAGTTGACAACAGGGCTATTCTTTCACCAAGTTGGCACTATGACGACGGATTACCTCGAGAGCACAGCTCAAGAGGTAATCTGTCGTCATAGTGCCAACGAGGTGAAAGATGCCCTGTTGTCAACTGTTCCCCATGCACTTTTCGTTATAGTGTATGGTGGAATGTTGTTTTTTGGGGAAAAAAATCACTACAGCATGTTTCTGCTTCAAACATTTTTACTGGGTTACTAGAAGGAAAACATAACTTTACATTTTGAACATTTTCACGCTTGACATTTTAACTGTTTAAGAACTTTACATTTTGAACGTTTTAACGCTAAACATTAGTACTGCTGCCGACATTGCTGCTTTCGCTATGTGTCCTGTCTATGGAGTGAGCCCTAACTGTCAAATGCTGCTCGAGGACACAGTGTGTGACGTTCGCAGTGTAGTAGAAAAAATTGTTCTGCTGCACTGCGAACATCACTAGTGTAGGAGAACAACATTTTGACAGCGATGGATTTCGGTGGAGAACGGCGTTCCACCATACACTATATATTTATTACCACTCAGGCAACTTTTTTGTTGTTGTGTTCTGTATCCCTATCTGTTATAATTCCCAAATTAGCAAATGATTTATCAGGCACCCTGTACCCCATAACTGCTTACCTCACTTCTGACTACCGAGCTGGCATTATTACCTGGCCATCTGCTATTGGGAAGAGAGGGACGACAGAAGGCGGCAACGTGCGTCCAGACTGGAAGAATGTTGCGAGTCTCCTGATCCTGAACACTAGTCTTAAAGCTGACTATGAGCTGCTGCTGCTGCTGGGTTACTACTGAGCAGCTCAGCTTCCTTCTCTTTCGGTTCCGCAAGTCCTGCTCATGCTGCGGGTGCTGTGCTGGGTTTTATACTGTGAGGATCACCACGGTACTGTTTCATGTCGAGTTATAGAGAAGCATGAGTTCATAACAGTAATGAAAAATACATACAGATAGCTTGATTCCGAGGTTCCCGATTCCGTATTTAGTCATATTAATTATACTACAGTATCTAGTCCTCCAGCAATAGTTTGTTTTTCGAACCTCAGTCCGATTTTTTGTGACCTTTGTTTTACCAGGAGAGAGACATTAAGCTGAAAGCTTATTTCCAGATGCGATCTGGGCACACAAGGAAGTTCAGTGACTTGCTCAAGGTCACACAGTATGCAAGCGGGGCCTGTGGGATTCAAACCCAGGTCTCCAGGTTTTCAGCTCAGAGCCTTAAACCACTGCGGCTATGCCTTTCTTTCTAAATAAAGTAAAATATTTATATGAATAATTCATTGTCTGGGTACACACAGCCTCAATTCTAATACCCGCCCTCCCCTACCCTTGAATACTTTTCATTAGTTACCGTCCGTCCCCGATTACAGAACTACCATTTTAATAGTGATTCATAATGTGGGTGACCGGTGACGCCATCCGTGTTGGATAGAGGGAGAAAACTCGAAACAACTTTTCTGTATGACACAGAAAAGATATTCTACTACAAATCTGTATTTGTTTGCCAGACTATTTTTCCATGTGGGACAAAAGGGATTTCACAAGTGCTCAGCCCCTGTTCATTTTCTGAAGTGAAGATAACAATCTGCTAACTAAATGGTTTGAAATGGTACAAATGTTCACTTCTTGTATTAAACTCATCATTTTAAATAAAATGTGGTAAAATTATGAAATTATAGGGGCTCCAGGAGTGCATAAGAATAATTTTGATCACAGACCGAGACTTTATTTATGTGCTGTAGAAACTGGTATTAATTGAACAAGAATATGCATTGCTGCAACACGTATATTACTCCATGGTCTGTACAGCAGGGGTAAATGATATAAAGTATTTCATTTCCTGGAGACTGCAAAGACCTACTGTACCTGGTTAATCCCATGTCCCTTTTTAGGGCTCTGCTACCTGCTATCATAATTTGTTGCTTCACTTGGTTGCCTCCATATTCAGTCCTGTAGCCCACCCCACCCCTTCTTGCACCCAAGAAAAGCACAAGACTTCACTGAAATGATCCAGCCAGGGTGCTGTTACCCCACAGGAGGCAAGAAAAATGCACTGTTTTGCTGATGTCAGCTGCTCTTTCAGCAAATGCCACAGAAACAAAAATGGGTGTACTAGATGGACCCCTAGTTACCTTCTGCTGTCACCTTTCTATGTTTCAGTTATGTGTGGTCCAGCATCATTGCAGTGGTTGTGTATACTTGGTTGTAGGTGGTGGGGGTTGGGAGGCTTCAATCATACAAGACCTAGGTAATTTGTCAAGGGGGGCAGTAAGTGCAGAGAAGGGATTTCATAGCAGTGCTAGTGTTCTCTGGAATAATTGAGCATGTTAATTTCTTTTAATATTTTTCATTGTTCCAGATGCCCAGGTGTGATTAATGGGTCCTTAAGATCTTGCACCTAGCAATACAATGTTAGGGATCACACAATGGACTAAATATGAGTCCTTAGCACACCATTATTTATCCTCAGCTAATCTCCTGGCTTTCAGCAGGCGATGTTAAGTGCCCTTGTTTTGTAACAATTTATTTAATTTAAATCTAGTCTTGGTGTAATTTAAACAGAATTGACAATATGACACAGAAAAGATAGCTCTTAGTGTATTAACATTCCATATTTTCCAAAGCAACTGACTACATTACCTTCATAAACATACAATTTGACACTAGGTAAGGACCACAGGGGCCATCCTAGTCACCCATTTTCTTCGCAAACTTCATTATGCAGCCATGGTAGATCTTACAAGAACTTGTTTATGTTGCTTGCGTTTGCACAAGAAAGGTTTTGCTACAGAGAACGGCATTGCAGAGGTGTGTCACTGACTAGCCCAATGCAGGTCAAGCTGCACTGGGCTCATCCTTGACAGACCAATTATCATGCAAGTGAAGGATGACAATGGTTTACAGTTTATGGGTGGAAACTTTGTGTACTTGAAACAAATGAAGCGCTCCAATGAGAGAACACTTCTTCTGTTTCATATACATAAAGCCGTCCCCCCCTTCCCTCCATCGCTCCGTGTTCCTTGCTGTCTCTCCCTCCTCCCCTGCACACACCTTTTGTCTCATGTGTTCCCTGTACCTCATATCTCCCTTGTTGTCCCTCTGACCCTCCTGTCTCTTCATATTTTGCATTTCTTCGAGCCAGGCTTCAGTGACCACGCTAACGTGACTGGCTAAGCTGTGAGGGAGGAACCAGAGAAGCTTTAGCTTAAATGAAGCACCACAAAGCTGCCTAGTGCTCCATTGGACAAGTGTTGCTGTAAGCGCTGAAACCTGATATGCTCTAAGAGCCAGAGTGGATGGCAGACTCAGACTGTGCATGCATTTTCTGAATAGCAGAATACTCCGGTAGCACTCCAAATATTCCCATGGCTCTAAGAATACACTTTTTTTCTTAAAGCAAATCCATACAATTCTTCTTTTGAATGTATTTGATTGACTGTGTGGCAGCACCTGACAGTGCGATAATACAGACCTCTGTGCAACCAGAGCACAGTTAACAACTTCTGTGTACACACTCAGCCACCCCGTGGACCACCGAGCACCGAGCCCACAGTGAAATCAGTACCATCCTGCACAATTTGTAGCTTCTGAGGCCCCAGTCCATGCTATGTGCAGTCAGATTGCATTTTTAGACTGCAGTCCAGTGGCACAGACAGATTATGTCCCCAAGTTGGGGAAGTGCAATGGGGACAAGCCGGGTGACGTGATCCCACTGTGCAGTCTGACGCAGAGAGAGAGAGCGACCGAGACAAAGACGATGTCAGGCAATGGTATGGCAATCTCATGTCAGTGTGACAAGTTGTGGCTAGGGGACACAGAAACATCACACGATGCAAGAAAGCAAAACGCGCATGGCAGCTGTGTAGCCTGTGAGCTCAGAGACAGAGTGCCTGTGTGTGTTCTGCCTGCCACTACCCTGTCCAGTTTCCCGATAATCAGCAGTCCAAGTGGGCAAGAAGGTAATAAAGAGTGACAGCAGCCATGCAGTCTGGTGTGTAAGACAGAGAGAGAGAGACACACAGACAGTGGGAGACAGTAGGTACCAAAGTTGCAGCAATGTGCTGCATATTTCTCTCTCTCTCTCTCTCTCTCTGTCTATGTCTCTGTCCGCAGAAACAGTGGATGCAATGATCAGCAGTACAGAGCCCTCTAGCAGGCTGTAATACAGGAGAGTAGAGGAGAGAGCAAGCGTGATAGTGGCCACCCAGAGTTTCCTTTCCTGGCACCCCCCCAACCGTGGCTGCCCCATTGCCGTTCCTCACCCTCAGTGCACAGGCAATCAAGAGAGTGAGAGACAGCAACATCACTCTTCCGCACCTGCACCATGGCTGAAAGGTCCTTTGAGACAGCAAGGAGAAAACATTGGGATGTTGTTGTCTGTGGCCTTCCCTTGCTCCCCGGTACAGAACAGTGCTACAGTTTGTGTGCAGGAAATACCTGTGTATTGCTCTCTCTCTGTCTCTCTGTCTCTGTCTGTCTGTCTCTCTCTCTCTCGCTCTCTCTCTCTCTCTCTCTCTCTCTCTCTCTCTCTCTCTCTCTATCTGTCTCTTTCTGTCTCTGTCTCTCTCTCTCTCTCCCCCAGTGTCTTTTTCTTTGGCAACCTCTGTGCTGCTTTCCCACCTCCCATACAACAAGTTCTCTGTGTCCCATTCTGCCAGCCCCCTACCATCCCAGTGACAGAGAGTGAGAGAGTGCAACTGAGTTTTTTCCCAGACAATGAAGAACGGAGCTTGGTGCTTAGAGAGAGAGTGACATAGAGAAAGCAAGGCAGGGAGAGTAACAGTGAGAGAGAGAAAGAGACAGAGAGACAGAGACACTGGAGGAGCAGCATTGAAGTGACAATGTGTGCTGTGTCCTCTCTCTCTGTGTCTGTGGCTAGTAGTGTGTTAGGGAGGACATAGTGGGGAACAGCACATGCAAGCGGCATTTGCTTGAGTGTTTCTCTCTCTCTCTGTCTAATTCATAAGAGAAAGAGACACAGACATAGAAACAGAGAAATTGACAGCCAATAAGAACTGCCTGGCCCATCTACTCTGCCTGTAAGCCCTTGTACTGAATTACTGCTTCTGACCCACTCTCTGCTGTTCCTCTATGGTTCCACAATGCCTGTCCCAAGCATGCTTGAATCCATCCACAGTGCTCACTCCCACCACCTCCTGAAGCAGACCATTCCACATGTCCACCACCCTCTCTGTGAGGAAGAACATCCTCACATTCCCTCTTAACCTACCACCTTCCAATTTCATGTCATGCCCCCTCGTTCTTGTGCTCCTCCTGTATTGGAAAATGTCTCCCCTCTGCACCTTGTTTATACCCTTGAGGTACTTGAATGTTTCTATCATACCACCTCTTTCCCTCCTCTCTTCCAGTGAGTACATATTGTGGTCCCTTAATTTCTCCTCATAAGTCTTGTGTTGCAAGCTCTGTACCATCTTATTTTCCCTTCTCTGGACCATCTCCAGCCTGTTAATATCCTTATGAAGGTGCCACCTCCAGAACTGCACACAGTATTCCATGTGAGGCCTGATCAGGGTTTTATATAATGGCATCACTACCTCCCTCCTTCTGCTGGTGATACCCCTGCCTATGCACCACAGTATGTCACTGGCCCTCCCAGCTGCCTTAGCACTTTGACATTTTCAGGTCATCTAAAATAAGAACCCCCAGGTCCCGTTCCTTCTTTGTGACTTTCAGAAACTCCCCCCCAATTCCTGTAGCTTTCCTCAGGATTTCTGTGTTCCAGGTGCATAATTTTGCACTTTTTTGAATTAAACTTCAGTTGCCAGTCCTCAGACCATTTATCAAGCTTCCCCAGGTCCCTCCTCATTTGCTCCACCCCTTCTGGGGTATATCTGCAAACAGGCAGACCTTTCCCATCAGCCCTTCTGCAATGTCACTAATGAAGACATTGAACAGGACTGACCACAGGACTGATCCCTGCGGCACCCACTGGCTACCCCCTCTCCCCAGACTGCATCCCATTTACCAACACTCTCTGCCGCTTGTCTTTTAGCCAGTTTCTAACCCAGTTTACACCCTTTCCCCCATGCCCAGCCTACCCAGCTAGTTTATCAGCCTCCTATGTGGGATGGTGTCAAAGGCTTTGCTGAAATCAAGGTAAGTGTTGTCCACTGCCCCACCCTGATTTACTTCCTTTGTCATCCAGTCAAAGAAATCAATCAGATTTCTCTGACATGACCTCTCCACTGTGAATCCATGTTGCCTATGGTCCTGGGCTCAGATGGCTTCTAGATGCCCCACTATCCTTTCTTTAAGCAATGTATCCATGATCTTCCCCACTACTGAGGTGAGGCTGACAGGCCTATAGTTCCCCGCCTCCTCCCTGCTGCTGGATTTGTGTAGAGGGACCACATGTGCCCTCCGCCAATTCTCTGGTACCACCCCTGTGTTGAATGACTCAGTGAACATGGCTACCAGAAGTATTGCTATCTCCCTTCACAGTTCTCTTAATATCCTTTGGTGTATGCCATCTGGTCCCATTTCTTTGTCCACCTTCAATTTAGTGAGCTCCTGCAGGACTGTTTTGCCTGTGAGCAGACTATTGTCCACGTCTTCACCCCCTTGGCAACTGCTGTACTGCTGTGGTCCTTGCCCCTCCCACTCTTATTTATTTATTTTATTTATTTCAAGATATCGGAATTACAAACCTTTGAGTCAAGACTCATTTCCAAAGGCTTCACGTCAAAGAACAGTATACAACATAATACAGCAGGATAAACAAAACAGTATGTCACAGAGCGGAGGTAACACATTTTGTACAGTGATAATGCATAAGATTACATTTTGTACAGAGGTAGTACAATAGATTATAACAATTAAGGAGGCCTATACAGATTGTTAGCTAAACAGGTCCCTGCATTTTAGGACCATATTATTGTCCTGGGAAATACGCAGCCTGGAGATTTATTATTCACATAAAACATACTTCACCACCACCTGCACATGCACATGTGAGCAGGAGTTCAGAGAGTAGTGGAGCAGTCTGATGAGACTTGTCAGTGGAGGTGGGTTTGGTTGTTGGGTCATTACAAAGAGATGGACTGGGTGGCAGGCCTATGGAGGTCGCCAAAGACACGGGAGGTGGGCCTACTGTGGGAAGGTGCAAGTGCAGATGGCAAAGAGGTGGTCTTTGATCGCCACTTTGAAATGGGCCAAGTATGACTTGGTTGGTGATTGATGGGTCAGAGAGTTAAACCAGGTGGGGGCCCAGACAAGAAAGGATCTCTGGGCCAGTGTGGTCCTGACTCTCTGAATAGCCGGGGCAGCTTTAGCTGAGCTGCGCGTCTTCACAGCTGAGGCGGTGGCAGTTAGGGAGGCAGATAATCCTGGCGGGGTCAGGCCAAGAAGGGATTTTTTGGCCATGAGGCAGGCCAGGTACTGGACTCTCTCATCGAAGTTAATTATCTGTTCAAGGGAGTAAAGAGTGCACGTGTACATTGTATGGTCAGCAGCAGTTAGGAGCATGCAGGCTTTGTTAATGACCATTTTTATTTTATTGATGGCAGTGGCATCAGCTGCAGTATAGCCCAGCAGCCCATAGTCAATCAGGGACATGACTGAAGAGGTAAGGGCTAGTCTTAAGGCTTCTGGTGGTAGGAAGTCCTTGTGGCAATAAAGGAGGCCAATATGTGCATTGGTAGCAGAAGTGAGGGTGTTGATGTGTCCGTGGAAAGTGAGGGCAGTGTCAAAGGTAACTCCTAGATATTTGTAGGACAAGACCAGCTCCAGGGTGTAGAGTGACTTAGATTGGATATGCAATAGGGCATTTTTTAGCTTGCTCTGGTGATGTGCCAATAATGGGGTCTTTGTTTTTTTAGGGTCATGACTAGCCTATGCTCAGTAAGCCAGTGCTCAACTTGGCTGAATGCATTCTGGAGTGCGGCTTGCAGGTCAGTAGGGCTTGTGTGGGAGGCGCAGATGATGGCGTCATCTGTGTATAGGAGAGTTTTCTCTGTGCATGAGGTGGGAACTTCATTTACGAACAGCCCTGAAATGGAGCCTTGCTGGACCCCGGATTGGATAGGGCACAAACCAGAGACTGTGCTATTTATCCATACACACTGAGATCTGGATGACGGGTAGCTAGAGAACCAATCCAGGGGTCCTTGAGAGAACCCAATTTGGTGGAGGGATTTTAGTAGGAGGGGGTGACTGACCGTGTCAAAGGCCTTGGATAGGTTTATAAACACGGCCCCTGCAACATGCCCTCTGTTGAGAGCAGAGTGTATGTGGTTCAAGAATTCTAGGAGGTCTGTGGTGGTGTTATGCCCAGCATGGAACCCATGCTGTTCTTTGCAGAGCAGGTAATGGATTCCAAGGTAGTTTGTGAGTTGGTCAGCCATGATTTTTTCTAGTGCTTTGGACAGTGGGGGTAGAATGGATATTGGTCGGTAGTTTCCGGGTGTTAGGGGGTCACCTCCTTTGTGGATGGGTGTGACGACCACATTCTTCCAGGCTATGGGGAACTGACCTAGGCAGAAGGAACAGTTCAGGAGACCAGTGAGCCAGACAAGCAGCACATCCAGGGCCAAGCAGAGGAGTTTGATGTCAAGTGGGTCATTCAGGGGGTTAGTCCTATTCAGGGCCTTGGCTAGGTAAGGCCTTGCTTCCTGAGTGAAGATGGTTTGGAGATGGAAAGGTGGCCATGGAAGATGGAGGGGGTCAGTGGCTGGTACGGGGGAAGGAGAACAGAGCTTAGGTCAGTAAAGCTGTCATTGAGTGTATTGGCAATTTCCTTTGGGTCTGTGGTGACCGATCCCTTTGTTGCAATCTGGGAGGGGGTGGCATATACGATTTGCCATTTAAGGTTTGTATGTTGTCCCAGAACTTGCATGATGAGCCCCAGGAGGTGGTTAGGGTGGCTCTGTAGTGTTCAGCTTTCGCCTTGCGAATAGCCTAGGTGAAACTATTCCATGCAGTTCTATAGGCCTGCCTGTTGGCCGGTTTGCCTGAGTCATTGGCCCTATGCCACAGATCACCTCAGCATTTGAGCTGCTGGAGGAGGGACGGCGTTATCCATGGGGCATTCTGTTTCCTGGTGTTTGTCCTTCTTAGAGGGGCAAAGATGTCACAGGCCGGGGTGAAAGAATCATGGAAGTAGGTGAGTGCCACATCTATGCTTTTGGCCCAGTATATTGGGGACCAGTCCCACTGAGCAAGATGCTGCTTAAAGTTGGAGAGTTTGAAAGGGCGCAAGTGGCGCCAGAGTGTAGTGGCAGGGGGTGGAGCAGGTAGCTGGACTGACCATGAACAGATCACTGGGGAGTGGTCGCTGAGGGAGTTTGGAAGAACAACAATGTCTATTATTTTGTGGGGCCAGTTGGTGAGAATGATGTACTCCAGCAGGGTGTGTTTGCCAGTGGCTGGGTTGCACCTAGTTGGCTTTGTTACCATCTGATGCAGGTCGAGGGCTGTGAGTACCTCAAAGGAAGAGGTGGCCATGTTGCCAAGCCAGTTTAGGTTGAGGTCACCTAGGAGTATGCATTCTGACTTGTGGAGGAGGCTGGCAAGGTACTCCGTTAGTGAGTTGAGGGCATGGGTTTGCTTACGGGGTGGGATGTAGGCCACTGTGATTATTAGATGGGCCTTGGATGGGTCAGGGGTGATTTTCAGTGACAGTGCTTGAGCTGCATGGTCTAAGGTGGGTGGGGGTAGAGCTTAGGCCAACAGGGTGTGTTTAATGTAGAATGCACAGCCGCCACCCCGCTTACCCATTCTGTCGGGCCTAAAAAGTGAGTAGCCGGGGAGGGAGATGGCAGAGTCGGGGTGGACTTGGACAACCAGGTTTCAACCAGGGCTAAGACATCTGGTTGGTGCCTAGCGATCCAACATTGGAGAGCAGCTGTCTTTTTCAGAATTCTGCATATGTTCATAGACCCGATGCAGAAGCCAATAGCTGGTGGCCATTGCTGCATGCTGGAGGACCTAAGGCCTAGGTTGGGGCAGATGTTTCCAGATAGAAGTAGGAGCAGAGAGATAATTCTGAGGAGAGGCTTGTTCCTGTTTATTTGACTGGCCGTGAGACAGTAAGATCTGCGTATATGCACTGTACATGGAATTGCAAGAGACCGTAGGGTGGGGATTGCGGGACCAATTATGGACCACGTTGAATTAGTGTTTGACAACAGCAGTAGCATATGCATGGGTGGATTGGGGGTCCGCTAGTGGGGCTGTCAGTGTGGGGGAGTTGTGACAAGGGGAGAAAGCTTGGAGCAGTGATGGGTCTGGAGCCAGGGTGGAGGGGGGTGTAAAGGTCATGGGGAGGGACAGGATCAGTAGCAGTAGTGGAGTCATGACAGCGAGGTAGGCTGGGCTGGCCATGAGAAGTGGGGAGACTATAGTTAGGAAAATTATAAGGGGTAGTCTGAAGCATACACTAATAGTGGGAGGCTCTGTGGTGCAGTGGCAGGACTGCAGACTTTGGTGCGTAAGGTACCAGGTTCGAGTCTGGTGGGGGGGACTCCTAGTATGCAGGCTGGTGGGCGGTATGGGTCTGAGAGATATACCACGAGGCAGTGGATGGCAGGCTTGAACAGGGTGTGCGGTAGTGACTCCTAGTAGTTGCTGAGAGGGAGTGCGGGGGGAGAGGTGTTCTGAGAGAGGAAGGGAATCGGGTGCCACTAAGATATAGTGAAGTTGGCTAGGGGGCAGTAGAGCAGAGGGGGGGACTTAGAGTGCCAACAGTGCATAGATCATAGATAGGAGGGGTGGGTAGAGAGCAGAGGAGAGGTCTTAGGCAGGAAAGGAAGAGAAGACCTCCGGTGGAGGGTTTGTATAACCTGCAGGTGGGAAAGTGGGGACTTAGTTTCTGAGGCAACCGGAAGTCATGTGACCTTTAGTTTCTGAGGCAACAGGAGTCAGTGACCAGAAATCACTATAAGTGGACAGCCAGGCTTGGGTGGGAGGGTGGCTGGGGCGGGTGGGAGAGTCGATGCACAGCATCGATGGGCTAACACCCCCAGCAAAGATGTGCACGGGGGGTCAGTCATTACCTCTTGTGCTCCTTCTGGAGTGCTCCCACACCAGCAGAAACGCTGCTTTAGGCAGCTGCTGTAGAACTCTTCTGTGAATACTGAACAGAAAGACACAGTGGGTGTCTTGGGGGGGGCACATGACAGTTCTTCAGCACAGTACTATCACTTCCAAATACCTGAACGTCACATACAAGCAAGCAACATTTTGCATTGACAAAGGCTTGTTTAATATTCTTTCAGTTTTACTCACATACACCTTGTCACAAGGACATTTAAGCATATGCACTACCCCTACAGTTGAACAGTTAATAAATTGTTCTATTTTGACATCTTCGTCCGTCACAGTATTCCTTATCTTTTTTACCTTACCAGATTTTGTTGCAGTGTATACAGTGGTCGCATTGATAATTCCCTTTCAGGTCATCTGAACTCAATAACTGTTGGGGTTTCATTTCTGGTATTTTGTGTTCAGTTCTTACCAGTCTGTTCCCAAGTGTCCTATTTTGTTTGGCTACCATCAATGGTTTTTCATTAAAAATGTGTGCCCTTGTTGGTGTGGATCTTAGAATGTCCCAGTGTTTATTTATGACACCCTTTATTGTGTAAAATAAGTCATTTTAGAAGATGGGCTTAAAATTCCAATAATCTCACTGGCTGGCAGGGTACATTAACTTATAGTGAGAGCCCTGTAAGTAAAGGTGCAGCCATGCCAACCCTGCCAGCCTCACAAATTGTATCCTTGTGCTCAGCCTGCTTTGTCATTGGCTAAATAACTGGGCAAAAAATGTAAAACTGCCACCATTTAGGTGAGTGAGCCACCACACATACAAGACAAGGATGTACAGCCGAGTGTCAGACACAGTCCCAGCGTTGTCTGCTTCACGCGCTCGCACATAGCACATAACAACAAGGGAGAGCACTTTCTTTCCAGTTTTCTGGGAGAGGACATAAATATACTTTATGTTGCACACTTACTTTTCCAGTCACAGTGGAAACGTTTTTGCAGCTGACTGCCACCACTGCTGATTGTATCACGATCGGCGCCGCTACTGATGACCTGCTCACTCTTCACAATATCCCACTCGCACCCAGCACCCAATAAATAAAGTAATTAACAAACATATTTGAACGTCAGTTTAAAATAAAGAAATTTAGCGGCATGCTGCTCCTTCCATTCACCATAAAACCTTCTCTTTAAGAAGAAGAAAAGAGTTTCTGTTTTAAAACTGGACACTGAATTTTATTTTGTTATAGACAAACAAACTTTTTGATGTCACTGGAACAGGATAAGGAATGGTCTACCTGTCCATGAAGTGGATTAGGTAAATAACACACAGCAGCTTGTGGTTCAAAATGTCCCTTACCTATAGAAATAACTACTCTGAGAGGAAACAAAAGTAACTCAGTTCTTTCTTTATTTTTAATTTTTAACTACATATATGAGTGTGCTGTTACCTTTAAAAATGATCAGAAACTGTTAACCTTTCATTTCTAGTAAGGGCTGCAAGTTCTCTCTTCTACAATTCGTGTATGTATATATATATACATTTTTAAGATTAATTTGAATGTGTGTGTGTGTGCATATATATATATTATGGTAGTACGGTAGTGCTATCATAGTTAGGGTTGAGGAGCCATTTACATGTTAAACCTAAAATTTTGCACCTTAATAACTTAGCAACTGTTCAATGGATTTACCTGAAATTTGGAATATACGATCAAGAACCATACATCTTGGGATCTGCCAACTTTCGTACTGTTTGGGTATACGGTTGCAGAGTTATTAAGCGTGATCTGCGCACACATTTACACTTTTATGAATTCTTTGCTCGCCTCTACAGGTCGCACGGTTTGTGCAACCAGTCTGAAAACTTCAGAGAACGTGCGGCTGGGGTCCCCAATGTGCCTTTTGAAGATTTCATGAGAAAATATTAAACGGTTCAAAAGTTATTCAAATAACAATTTCCCATTATAAGTCAATGGGAAAAGTTAACAAAAAGTTTGACAGTGTCACAAATGCACTTTTTAGTGTCTCAAATGGCCCTAGTAGTGTCGCAAATCAGCCATTTTATTTTCAGTTGGTGATCAGAAAAATGCTTGGCATTTAAATTTGGGACCTTCTAGCAACACAATTATTTTTGTGTTCACCTAGGCGGACCCTGAGGATGCTAGCCATGTCTTTATTTTGGGGTGAAACACCCTAGAAATATGATTTTCAAATTTCTGGAAAAAGTAGTGTCGCAAAGTAGTGTCGCACTCATGACACTTTCGCAAATGCTTGTGAAAGCTGTCGCAAATCACACTACTTTTTCAGACTATAGCCAAAATGACAGCAGTTCTTTGCCACCCTGCTGCAAATGAACAGTTTGGTCTTTTGAGAAGAAATTTGGAAGAAAGGCAGCCAACATCTCACAGATGTGCCTTTTGGTGGTTTGATGACAAAATATTGCATGGATGCAAAGTTACGGTACTCTGAAGTTGACACTTTTTCCCATAGACTAATATTGTGGCATCCACTGCATGACAGGAATTCTTTGCCACCCTGCTGCAAAATAACAATTTGGTCTTTTAGACTGAATTTTGGAGAGAAGAAAGACAACATCCACAGATGTGCCTTTTGGTGGTTTGGTGACAAAATATTACAGGAGGTAAAGTTATGGCATTCGAACTTATTTTTTCTCATAAGGATAACATTCGACGTGCTTGGCACCTTTCCAGGGCCGATATCTCGGAAACGGTGCGAGATTCGGACTTTTCATTGGAAAAACTAACCAGAAAAGTCATAAATCATATGACTTTTAAATTTTTTTCTGATGTTGTACGGTTCCTGAGATATAAGCAATTTAGTATTCCAACTCCTCATTTTCTGCTCCGGGACACATTATTATGCATACATTCTTTGTACTCACTGTCTTTCTCTATGCAGCTTTTGGGGAAAACCAGCCTGTGCATTTACATTACTGTTACCCTTACTGCTTCTGCTTGCAGTTCCGTACCAATTTCACTTACCGTTCCTGTCTACCCCACCATGTGCGTTACCCTTTGCGATTTCATTTGAGCTTGCGTTTGCATTATTTTTACCATTTGTGTCTACAGTACTGTTTCTCTTTCTGTTTCACTTTGCATCACCATGAGCATTACCATTTGCATTTGTGGGCACCGTGTTACTATGTGACAAGACATCACGTGGCGGGAGCGCGGGGCCCCGCAGCCGCATTACATTCACTATTTCTCGTTATCATTCTCAAAAAGAAGGGAAATTAGAGGCAAAAAAATCCACTTAATGCATCAGTTAGGGTTGTTCCACAGTGACAAAAGTGAGGAAATTCGGTGTTAGGGTTGAAAACCCCCCTTGGACCCCCAGCCTACCCCCCCAACAGGCATCGGGGTGTGCGTTGTGGTCGTCGGTCCTAACTTTCACCCCATTCTCCTATACCTCTGCTTCTTTACACATGTGATGGGGTGAGAGTTGGGGTCGATGACCCAACACACACCCGATGCTGACAGAGATGGACTGAGAGGTCAAGGTGGTTTTCAACCTCAACACCAAATTTCCTCACTTTTGTCGTTGTGGAACAAACCCTAACTGATGCATTAAACAGAGTTTTTACCTCTAGTATATTATATATGTATATATATATATATATATATATATATATATATACACACACACATATAGATGAGGAAGATGGCCACGCTGGGCAAGCCGTCAGTCGTTAGTATAGCTTAAGCATTTTAATGCGATTTATTTCGTGTTTCATATAGTTTATAGCTTATTTGGTGTGTATAGATCTATGTTTTGTGGTCTCGTCTGCCTCGGGGTACAGTTTCCTCCCTGCCTGTATCTCCGTTTATTTGCTGGAGACCGGGAGCAAAACTGCAGCAGTCGGGCGTATTATATGCTCGAGTGGAGCCGTGGTGCTTGCTCCATACCACTTTACAGCATGTATTGAGGTTGGTTTGTGCTGACCCATTACCTTTTTTTTGGCGATTGGTCGGACTGGTCGCTGCCTCCTCTTCTAAAACTTCTGCTGAGATAAGCTGTTGCTTGTCGGAGATTGTATGGACTGTATGGAGTGTTGGCCGGCTTTTAGAGGTGGCTCTTGAGAATACTAGCGAGGATATTGGGAATAGTCACCACCTCGGGAAGTGGTATTAACTTTTTTTTGTGGGGATGACTTGGATTTCCATGTCCAATTGGATCTAACTGTTGGACTGCTGGCTATGTGGATTTAACTTCATGAGTTCTCTGAATGGTGGTTCGTGTTTGTGTTTAAGAACTGCAGATATTTGGAATACAGCTTTACATTTGGTGCCGGAGTGTAGGTCTTGATCCCGGGGGTGGGCTGTTTGTGGTGCGCAGCTGTGTGGGGTCCTGGTCTTATTCCGCCGAGTAGTCGGTGGTGTAGCCCAGTGTCCCTTAGGATCTCTCCCTGGGGATTGCTGGAGAGTGAGCCCAGGGGGAGGACTGTTAGCAACGGCCGTGGACCTGTATTTGTCTGCCGAGAGGGATTTATCAAGGCTTTCTCCTGGCCCCAGAGCTACCTGATCATTGAGGTGGACTTCTGCTTTGGACCCATTTTCTGCAAACTATGGTCAGATGTCTTTTGTGTTTACATTTAAAACTGTAAGGCAGTGAGAGTGTCTTTTCTAGGTCCGGGTACCATGAGAGTGTGCGTAGTACCTTAGAGCCTGGACATAATTTACTATTTCCCTAATCTGATCCCATTTGGTGGTGTGAGGACCATAGGAGTTCAATTTTTAGTATTTCTTTACAATTCTATGCTCATGACTATTTAACTTTGCAGTGAATTTGGAAACTTCAAACGTGGATTGGATGACTGAGACATTTTTAGGTTTTAATCTGCATTGTTAGTGTTGGCTAATTTTTCTTTATCTTTCATTTTGGTTTTTTGAAATTTTTTAGAAAGTTATTTTAATTAGAAGATTGTGTGTGTTTACTTGGTCTATTGAAATGTGTAGGAGGCCTGCCCCCAACCATTGTGCGCTATTCATCCTCCGCTCTTCGCGCCCTCCATCCTTTTATTTCCCCCCATTACAGTTTATGACGTACCAGCTCTGTAGAGCGTTAGGTATTGTTCATAGAGGGGGATAAGTCGGGGGCATGAACAGTGGAGGGTGAATGAGCGGTCCATCTATCTGGTTTGTGAGGTCCGGAGACACCCAGGGGAAATGAAACCTAGAATGTGTGTTCCATATCTGACTTCCACACCCAAGGGCACCAAAAATTTTAGTGGCAGGTGGCACGGACAGCCCTGAAGTTCATCCACCTTGGGTGGTGTTATGCAATGCCAGATCTATTAAGAACAAGACTGCAATTATTGCAGAGCTTGTCGGAGCAGCAGACCTGGCATGTATCACCGAGACCTGGCTAGATGAGAATTCTGTCCCAATTTTGGAGGCTGCTGTTCTAGCCAGGTACTTGGTGATTCATCACCAGACTGGATAGTGTGGGGGTTACAGTCTGTTTCAAGATAGAACTGGGCCTTATGAGGTGTTCCAGTTGTGGAGACCAGTCATTTGAATGTACCGTGGTAGCAGGTGTAGGTTGTAGGATCGCTCTCATCTACCGTTCACCCGGAGATGAGAAACGTTTCCTATAGGAAGTGATGGATTTCAAGATCAACATGGCGCTAGAGTTGCCTAGGCTGATGGTCCAGGGCGACTTCAATGCCTGGGTTGATGATGAACTCTCACAATTTGGTCAGCACTTCCTCCAGTTGATGACATTTCTGGGCCTTACACAGATTGTTTCTTCTGCCACCCATAAAGCTGGTCATTCTCTTGACTTGGTCTTTCTTCTGGGATTGATGCCTCCAGTTGGGGTGGAACCAGTTGGATGGTCTGACCATTACCCGTATGGTTCAATTTTGCACCTCCTTCATAAGCCTACCCCTGTTGAGATCATCAGGTGCAGCCCTTTACGAGATATAAGTTCTGCAGGCCGGGCGGCGGTGCTTGACCTATCTGTCCTTCCTGTGGCAAACAGTGACCCAGAAGTCTTAGTGGTGGCCTATAATACAGCCATATCTACAGCTCTGGATGTCATTGCTCCGGTCCATGTTCGACCTCTCTCCCTTCATCCTTGGTCCCCCTGGTTTGATGGGTCTCTGAGGGAGATGCGGGGACTTGGTCGAAGGTTAGAGCATTGCTGGCGGAAGACCCATCTTGATGCCAACCACCATAGATTGATGGACCATTATCAAGCCTATCAATCCGCAATCACCCATAAGAAGGCAGTGTTCCTGTCTGGGGAGATTGCAGCTGCTCATAGTTGACCAGCCCAGCTTTTTCGAACTGTGGACAGACTGTGCAACCCAGCCTGTCTACAGGTTTGGAAAGCGTTTTCGCAAATTAAGTGCAATGAGCTTGCTCAATTTTTTGTGGCTAAGGTGGCTGACATCAGGTCGGTACTCCATCCAGCACACTCCATGGGTACTGCTCTGATCTCATGCCTGGGCACTGCACCTCGGTATTCCTGGAATACCTTCAGCCATCCTGAGCTTTTGGATATCATGCAGATTGCCCAGGGTATGCGCCCTACATGCTGTAGTTTGGATCCTGGACCAACTACCCTGATTTTGGGTTATAATGATACTCTTGGTCTGATCCTAGCATGGATAGTCTGGTGCTCCTTGGATACAGGTGAGTTTCCCAGCACCTTGAAGGAGTCGGTGGTGACACCCCTCTTAAATAAAGCTTCCTTGGACCCAGACTGCCATGCAAAGTTCAGACCTATCTGGAACCTCCCCTTTGTGGGGAAGTTGATCGAGAAAGTAGTGGCCGTACAACTAGATGACCATTTGACCATACATGATATCTATGAGCCTCTCCATTCAAGTTTTTGAAAGAGGCATAGTACTGAGACGGCGCTGGTTTGGGTGCTTAACGATCTCCTGATGGCCAGAGATTGGAAGAGCCGCTCAATCTTGGTTCTTCTTGATCTCTCCTCAGTGTTTGACACTGTGGACCACGAGGTTTTGCTTGATCCCCCTGAGGTTCATCTGTGGCCTGTCTGGTATAGTCTTCAGGTGGTTTCATCTTTCCTCACGGAAGAACTCAGAGGGTGGTGTTGGGGATTCATTCCTCTGATCCAGTCCCTCTATCCTGTGGGGTACCTCAGGGATCAGTGCTTTCCCCCTTGTTGTTCGCAGTGTACATGCTACCCCTCAGAGACATTGTAAGAAGGTATGGGCAGAGGTTTCACTGCTATGCTGATGATACCCAGCTCTACCTATCTTTTGCACCCGACCAGGATAGAGCTCTCTCAGTATTTAACAACTGCCTCACAGAAATCCAAGAGTGGATGAGTTCAAGTTGGTTGAGGTTGAACTCGGAAAAGACCCGAGTGCTGGTGGTTGACCCAAGTCGACGGATAGAGGGGCCAGGGGTAAGACTACCCTCTGGACTGTTTCTTGGGGGGTTGTTTCTCCCTTCTCTGAATGGGTGCAAAACCTGGGGGTAATTTTTGAGGAGGGGCTAACTCTGCGTTCGCAGGTGTCAGCTGTCATCAAAACTTCCTTTTACCATCTAAGGAATATCTCCAGAGTTAAGCACCTTGTTCTATCTGGAGACCTGCCTACTTTAGTACATGCCTTTGTGTCCTCGTGCTTGGATTATTGCAATGCCCTTTACCTAAGGCTACCAGAGGTGGATAGTTGCCGCCTGCAGCTGGTGCAGAACACGGCAGCTCGGTTATTGACAGTAACTCCTCGTTCCTGCCATATTTCTCTGGTGCTGCGTGAACTGCACTGGCTGCCAGTACAGTAGTAAATTACCTTTAAAGTCGGTCTTTTGATGTATAAAGCCCTACATGGACTGGGTCTGGTCCACCTGAAAGAGCTCCTGGTTCGTTACTGCCCTGGGCGATCGCTCCGCTCGACTGACGAGGGGTTGCTAGAGATTGCAAGGGTTTATTTAAAATCTTCTGGGGCTCATGCATTTATGCACGTTGCCCCTACCCTGTGGAATTCTCTACCCCATCAGTTATGGGAGTGCATAACGATGGAGGGCTTTAAACAGGCCTTAAAAACTTTTTTATGGATCCAAGCATTTGGGGAATAGCCCAACTAATTTTATTGTTTACTCTCTGTATTTTAAAATTTTTTATAAAGTCTGTATTTATGCGCTGTAGCTGTTTTATTATGTGAGGGGCCTTGGTACTTTGAAAGGTGCCATATAAATAAATTTTATTTGATTTAAAATATATATATAAATATAAATAAATATATATATATATATATATATATATATATATATATACATAAAAACATTGTATTAAGGTACAGTAAACAGCACTGAGGAAGGAATGTATCTGAAACGTCTGCTATGTTAAACTGTATCAAATGAAATGAAAACTACCAAATGAACAGTAAAAATTATTATTTTTAAACTAAAACACTGGGTGAGTGGGCTTATTGTTGACCAATCTGTCTTAATAGGATTCTTGCATTTTTATTGGTTTCCGGCTCCTCCCTGATTTCAATTTCTGTTTATACCGAGGTGGGCTGGGCTGGACTGGACAACACTTCTTAGAGAATAGGGGACACCAGGAGAGCAATGGCCTGTAGGAAGTCCACCGAGAAACCATTCGCCACCTGGGTCCTTGCCTTTTTTTAGAGGCATTAGGGTTTTGCCCACTTAATCTGCACTGAGAGGGGCTTATAGCATCTCTCTTTGTTGAGAGGAGATCTTAGGAAGGGAAAGGATTTCTAGACATGATTGTGCCAGGGATTTCAAGTCAAGAGATTGTATATAGCTTAGTGTAGAAAAAGGCATGATGTTATTGACCTCTGTGGGGGTCGTATGCACCTTTTGTGTGTGTGGGTCTGCAAGGCCTGCAATAAATGTACTGCCTGTTGTTTCTGTATCTGGTTCATGCTCTTTCCCACTCTTATCAGCCCCCAGTAGGAGTGCCTAAGTCTGAGCAAGGCTAGCTCTGACTTTCTGGAAGGAGTTTGTTCACCTCCATGCACAATTTGATTATCATAGAAATGATAGAACCTGCCAGGAGAAAAGGACCATACAGCCCATTAAGCCTGCCCAAAACAATGATCCCCACCTCCCTCCCTTTAACCCCTCCCTCTGCCCACTATCTCTATCCCTGCCTACCCCATGTGGTATCCCATGCCCTATTGAATTTATCCACTGTATCCATCTCCACTACCCATGTCAGAAACCTATTCCATGGCCCCACCACCCTTTGTGGAACTCCCCTGGCGTAATCTCAATATTTGCCCCCTCAGCTTGGTGCTTGACCCTGGTGGTTTGTTTTTACTCAGTCTGAAGATACTAGTCCCATTGACTTTGTTTATTCCTTTCATGTATTTGAATGTTTACACCATGCCCCCCATCCCTTCTCATTTCCAGTTTGTACAGACTAAGCTCTGCCAGCCTCTCCTCATATGGTCGCTCGCTCACTCAGCCACTGGATCATTTTAGTCATCCTTCTCTGGACCCTCTCCAGCCTATCCTTGTCTCCTTGAAAATGGGGCCTCCAGAATTGTACTCCATACTCCAGCTGTGGTCTAACCAGTGTCTTATACAGTGGCGTGATTACCTCCCTCCTCCTACTTATGAAACCCTTCCCAATGCACACCAACATTGTTGTTGCCTTTCCTGCTGCTGTTTCACACTGGTTTCTAGCCCTTAATGTGTCAGTGATCCAAATACCCAGGTCTTTGCCTATTTCTTGAGGAGATGGCTGGTGTATGGCCTTGTATTGGTTTTCAGGTGTGGTCAGTTCCCCCTCCAAGACCTTCAGTTGCTGTTCCCTTTTTATGTTTAAGTGCGCGCATGCGCAAGAAACGTATTGTGGCAGCTTGCTGTAGTAGCGAGTTGTGGAGGAGCAGCAGTGTTGTAGCCAGTGCCAGCAGTTCATTTTGGGGCTGATCTTCATGGCACCAATACAGGAGTATGCTGTCGATGACAGCAGTATTGTAGCCAGCCACCAACTTGAAAGAAACTCGCCGCTGCAATCAGGGAGTACCCCATCATTTAACAATCAGCTGTTTTTGCTGCTGGGGTGGTCCCTGATTCCAGTGGTGAATCACAGCTTGCCTTGTCTGGTGTCCCATTTCAATAAACATGGCAGCGGCTGTCACCATCTGCCTCTCACAGTCCCCATGAAAGCCAACGGGGTACCCAATCCCCCGTTTAGTTGCCGATGGGTTAGACCAGTCCCCGTCAGCATAATGTCCCCATTTGTTTTAAATAAAAATGGTGGCAGCTGTCGCCGTCCGCCTCTCACAGTCCCCATGAAAGCCAACAGGGGTGCCCCAGTCCCCCTGTTGGCAAATATCACAAGTTCATTTGCCAGTAGGGGCCCAATCCCACGTCGGCATAATGTCCCCCCATTTGTTGTGTGTCGAGGGGGTACCCAATCCCCCTCGGATCATGCACCCCCCCAAAACACTCTATGTGCTGACAGGGTGCCCAATCCCCGTTGGATACAGCACCCCCAACAAACACCCAGGTGGCACACTAGGAGCCCACCCCAGCATGCCAAACTACCTGTAAAAAAAGAAAACCTTTCCACATTGTTTTTTATTTTTTAAAAACAGGTAAACAAGAATACAGTCCCTCACTGTCTGCGGTGCCCCCTTCCCCAATCCACACCCACCCTCTGTGCACCCCACCTCCACACAACCCCCTCACCCCATACTTACCTGCTGAGCCTGGCGCAACAATCTTCGGTGGAGTGGGAACACGTCTGCACTCTTCAAAGCCGACCGCGAACTGAAGAAACGCCGGTAAGCTGTATAATGGCATAAATGGGGGGCTTTCAACTTATGTGGATATCTTGTCCATTTTTGCTAATTTTTACACCAAATTTTCAACATGGGGTTCTTGAGACCCCATCTCATGAATTCAGTGACTGTCATCTGATTTTTCAGTCCCGAAAGGTGATTTCACAGTCACTGCATGGAATCATCTTTTGGGACTGAATAACAAAATTTCAGTGTCACTGTTCATGAAGAGAGCTCCCAAAAAGCCTATGCTGCAAATTTGGTGAAAAAATTCCAAAAAATGTCTGTGTTACAAGCGTGTGTTGCGCAGTTTCCATGCACACTTGTAACTTGACGAATTTGTAATATTTTTCACTCCAGATTTTCAACATTGGCATTTTTTCACACCTCCTTATGAACGGTACAGCTGTCATTTTTCACATCCTGGCTGAAATGGGTTTTCACACTTCCAGCGCACAATAGCATGGTCACTGCAGGAAATCAGTGTTCGGGACAAATTAAGAAAATCATAGTGACACCGTTCATGAGCAGAGGTCACAAAATGCCTATGTCGAAAATTTGGTGAAATAATTCCACTAAATGACTGTGTTACAAGCATCTGTTGCACAGTTTCCATGTATGCTCGTAAGTTTGAGCATGTTTAATATTTTCACTCCAGATTTTCAACATTGCCATCTCTTCACACCTCCCTATGAATGGTACAGCTGTCATTTTTCACATCCTGCCCGAACTGAGTTTTCACACATCTGGCACAGAATTGCGAGGTCGCTGTGGGAAATCAACATTCGGGACAGATTAACAAAATCACAGTGCCATGTTTCATGAGCAGAGGTCCCAAATGCTTTCATGAGGTGGGGAGGTCACAAAAAGGCCATGTTGAAGATTTGTAGTGCAAATAACCATAACGTCCTACTATGTACAGACTGACAGGCGTCAGGGGTGTGCCTTTGGATTGCTGGCTGTAATGCTCATGCCATTCCACACCCACCCCCACCTTGAAGCCAGTGACAGGCATCCAGGTGTGCCGTGGACTCTTCAGCCCCAGAGTTCACCCCATTCTCCTATACTGCACCCATTTCAGCATATGTCCTTATGAAATGATGTGACTGTAAAGCCAAACAGCCCAAGGCACACCTTAACACTTGTTGGTGTCTGCAGGATAGGGTGAGGTGAAATGCCGTAGGCGTTATGGGTGATGACCCAAAGGCACACCCCAATGCCTGTCCATCTCTGCAGGGTGGAGGTGGGGTTGGCTTGAGTTCAATACTTCACTGCCATTCCTATTCTGCATCTGTCTAACTCCTGCATGTCCAATGCTAATATCAGCAAGCAAACATTCAGCATTGACAAATGCTTGTTTTTCTCTGGTATGCCGTGTACTGTATAATTGTACCCCTGATGGTGACTTTATAGGCCACCCATGTGTTTCCTGCTGCGGTGTCGGAAATAGGGTTTTCATGGAAGAGGGCTTTGGTTTCACTTCCCACCCATGGTATAAACTCCGGGGCTCTTAGTAACAGGGGATCGAGTCTCCAAGTGGGTGAACTTGGGGGTGAGGGGCCCCAGGACAACATCAGCTATACCGGAGCATGGTCTGAGATCATTGTAGAAAGGATGCTAGAGTCCAGTATGGATTGTGTGATCTTGTGGGAGGTAAGCCAGATGTCTAGCTGGCTGTATGTGCCATGCACCCCAGAGTGTAATGTATAGTCCCTCTGTTTTGGGAAAAAGGTCTTTTCTCATTTTTTTACTCCTTCCACAATCCTCAGCTCAGTCTCGGCTTGAGGACTCCTTATCACTTTTCCTGCTTCCTTCATTTTCTGTTTGTAGTTTCTTTGTCTTCTTCATTATTTGTCACTCTGTACTTCTTATAGGCTGCCCTTTTTTTTTACAGTGGTTGCCACCTCCTTGGAATACCATAGTGGCTTTCTTTTCTTCTTTGCCTTGCTTATTTTCCTGGTATATTTGATGCCCCTCCCTATGCACCCCAGCATCCCTCCAGCCCTCCCCACCACTTTTTCACATTGCTTGGGCACCTTCAGGTCATCTGTTATGTTTACCCCCAGGTCCCTTTCTACTTTTGTTGCTGTTAGTATCTCCCCCCCCCCCCATTTTGTATTCCTCTCCAGGATTCCTGTGGCCCAAGTGCATGGCTTTGCACTTTTTTGCGTTGAATTTAAGCTGCCACACTCAAACACTTCTCCAATTTGCTTAGGTCTCTTTTCCTTTTTTTCACCCCATCTGGAGTGTCTACCCTATTGCAGATCTTGTTGTCATCCACAAAGAGGAACACCTTCCCTTCCAGTCCCTCTGCAGTGTCACTAATGAAGACATTGAAGAGGACTGACCCCAGAATTGAACCCTGTGGCACCTCAGTGGTCACCTCCCTCTCCTGGGATTGAACTCTGTTCATCACCACCCTTTGTGTCCTGTTGCTCAGCCAATTTCTGACCCATTGCACCATCTTGAGACCTACTTCCACAATGTACAACTTGTTTACTAGCCTCCTGTGTGGATGGTGTCAAATGCCTTGCTAAAATATAAGTAGGCCATGTCCACTGCCCCTCCCTGTTCCACCACTTTGGTTACCCAGTCAAAGAAATCTATCAGATTTGTTTGACAAGATCTTCCTGCTGTGAATCCATGTGCCTCGGGTCTTGTGCCCCACTAGCCTCCAGGTATGCCACAATCCTTTCCTTTAACATGGATTCCATGATTTTCCCCATCACTGAGGTCAAGTTGACCAGCCTGTAATTTCTAGCCTCCATCTTCCTCTCACTTTTGTGTAGTGGTACCACATTCACCCTCCTCCAGTCCTCTGGCACCACTCCCTCCTCCAGTGATTTGTTAAATAGAGCTGTCAGTGGTGCCTTTAGTACCACCCTGAGTTCTTTCAGTATTCTTCGATGCATCTCCTCTGGTCCCTTGCCTTGTCTATTTTTAGTTTCGAGAGTTCCTTTAGGACTCTCTCCTCCATGAATGGACTGGTGCCCCCCCCCCAACCCCGTGTGTGTTTCTACCCCCTAATTTTGGTTCCTCCCCTTCTTCTTCCTTTGTAAATACTGAGCAGAAGTATTTGTTTACAATGTCTGCTTTTTCTAGGTCCCACTCTGCACACTCCCCCCCCCTTATTTAACCTCACAATCCCTCCATTGGTCTTCCATTCCCTGATATACTTAAAGAAAGTTTTGCCACCTTCTCTTACTGACTTTGCTATCCTTTCTTCAGTTTTTGCTTTTGCGCACCTGACTAATTTCCCCACCTCCTTCTGTTTTGCCTGGTACACTTCCCTGTCTCTCTCCCCCCCTTCCTCTGTGTTACCTTGTACTTTCTGAACACCTGTTTTTTTTCTCAAACATTCCCTGCCACCTCTTTTGAAAACCATAGTGTTTTTTTTTTTCTTTTTGCTTTGTTTATTAGATTTATACAGAGGCTTGTTGTCGGTGCTATGGCTCCTTTAAGTTTCTGCCATTATTCCTCCACTCCTCCCCCTCCTTCCCCCTTTGCCAGGATTTTCCAGAGTTGCTGAGAGGGAATGTGGGGGGAGAGGTGTTCTGAGAGAGGAAGGGAATCGGGTGCCACTAAGATATAGTGAAGTTGGCTAGGGGGCAGTAGAGCAGAGGGGGGGACTTAGAGTGCCAACAGTGCATAGATCATAGATAGGAGGGGTGGGTAGAGAGCAGAGGAGAGGTCTTAGGCAGGAAAGGAAGAGAAGACCTCCGGTGGAGGGTTTGTATAACCTGCAGGTGGGAAAGTGGGGACTTAGTTTCTGAGGCAACCGGAAGTCATGTGACCTTTAGTTTCTGAGGCAACAGGAAGTCATGTGACCAGGAAATCACTATAAGTGGACAGCCAGGCTTGGGTGGGAGGGTGGCTGGGGCAGGTGGGAGAGTCGATGCACAGCATCGATGGGCTAACACCCCCAGCAAAGATGTGCACGGGGGGTCAGTCATTACCTCTTGTGCTCCTTCTGGAGTGCTCCCACACCAGCAGAAACGCTGCTTTAGGCAGCTGCTGTAGAACTCTTCTGTGAATACTGAACAGAAAGACACAGTGGGTGTCTTGGGGGGGGCACATGACAGTTCTTCAGCACAGTACTATCACTTCCAAATACCTGAACGTCACATACAAGCAAGCAACATTTTGCATTGACAAAGGCTTGTTTAATATTCTTTCAGTTTTACTCACATACACCTTGTCACAAGGACATTTAAGCATATGCACTACCCCTACAGTTGAACAGTTAATAAATTGTTCTATTTTGACATCTTCGTCCGTCACAGTATTCCTTATCTTTTTTACCTTACCGGATTTTGTTGCAGTGTATACAGTGGTCGCATTGATAATTCCCTTTCAGGTCATCTGAACTCAATAACTGTTGGGGTTTCATTTCTGGTATTTTGTGTTCAGTTCTTACCAGTCTGTTCCCAAGTGTCCTATTTTGTTTGGCTACCATCAATGGTTTTTCATTAAAAATGTGTGCCCTTGTTGGTGTGGATCTTAGAATGTCCCAGTGTTTATTTATGACACCCTTTATTGTGTAAAATAAGTCATTTTAGAAGATGGGCTTAAAAATTCCAATAATCTCACTGGCTGGCAGGGGTACATTAACTTATAGTGAGAGCCCTGTAAGTAAAAGGTGCCGGCCATGCCAACCCTGCCAGCCTCACAAATTGTATCCTTGTGCTCAGCCTGCTTTGTCATTGGCTAAATAACTGGGCAAAAAATGTAAAACTGCCACCATTTAGGTGAGTGAGCCACCACACATACAAGACAAGGATGTACAGCCGAGTGTCAGACACAGTCCCAGCGTTGTCTGCTTCACGCGCTCGCACATAGCACATAACAACAAGGGAGAGCACTTTCTTTCCAGTTTTCTGGGAGAGGACATAAATATACTTTATGTTGCACACTTACTTTTCCAGTCACAGTGGAAACGTTTTTGCAGCTGACTGCCACCACTGCTGATTGTATCACGATCGGCGCCGCTACTGATGACCTGCTCACTCTTCACAATATCCCACTCGCACCCAGCACCCAATAAATAAAGTAATTAACAAACATATTTGAGCGTCAGTTTAAAATAAAGAAATTTAGCGGCATGCTGCTCCTTCCATTCACCATAAAACCTTCTCTTTAAGAAGAAGAAAAGAGTTTCTGTTTAAAACTGGACACTGAATTTTATTTTGTTATAGACAAACAAACTTTTGATGTCACTGGAACAGGATAAGGAATGGTCTACCTGTCCATGAAGTGGATTAGGTAAATAACACACGCAGCTTGTGGTTCAAAATGTCCCTTACCTATAGAAATAACTACTCTGAGAGGAAACAAAAGTAACTCAGTTCTTTCTTTATTTTATTTTTAACTACATATATGAGTGTGCTGTTACCTTTAAAATGATCAGAAACTGTTAACCTTTCATTTCTAGTAAGGCTGCAAGTTCTCTCTTCTACAATTCGTGTATGTATATATATATACATTTTAGAATAATTTGAATGTGTGTGTGTGTGCATATATATATATTATGGTAACGGTAGTGCTATCATAGTTAAGTTGAGCCATTTACATGTTAAACCTAAAATTTTGCACCTTAATAACTTAGCAACTGTTCAATGGATTTACCTGAAATTTGGAATATACGATCAAGAACCATACATCTTGGGATCTGCCAACTTTCGTACTGTTTGGGTATACGGTTGCAGAGTTATTAAGCGTGATCTGCGCACACATTTACACTTTTATGAATTCTTTGCTCGCCTCTACAGGTCGCACGGTTTGTGCAACCAGTCTGAAAACTTCAGAGAACGTGTGGCTGGGGTCCCCAATGTGCCTTTTGAAGATTTCATGAGAAAATATTAAACGGTTCAAAAGTTATTCAAATAACAATTTCCCATTATAAGTCAATGGGAAAAGTTAACAAAAAGTTTGACAGTGTCACAAATGCACTTTTTAGTGTCTCAAATGGCCCTAGTAGTGTCGCAAATCAGCCATTTTATTTTCAGTTGGTGATCAGAAAAATGCTTGGCATTTAAATTTGGGACCTTCTAGCAACACAATTATTTTTGTGTTCACCTAGGCGGACCCTGAGGATGCTAGCCATGTCTTTATTTGGGGTGAAACACCTAGAAATATGATTTTCAAATTTCTGGAAAAAGTAGTGTGCAAAGTAGTGTCGCACTCATGACACTTTCAAAATGCTTGTGAAAGCTATGCAAATCACAACACTACTTTTTCAGACTATAGCCAAAATGACAGCAGTTCTTTGCCACCCTGCTGCAAATGAACAGTTTGGTCTTTTGAGAAGAAATTTGGAAGAAAGGCAGCCAACATCTCACAGATGTGCCTTTTGGTGGTTTGATGACAAAATATTGCATGGATGCAAAGTTACGGTACTCTGAAGTTGACACTTTTTCCCATAGACTAATATTGCGGCATCCACTGCATGACAGGAATTCTTTGCCACCCTGCTGCAAAATAACAATTTGGTCTTTTAGACTGAATTTTGGAGAGAAGAAAGACAACATCCCACAGATGTGCCTTTTGGTGGTTTGGTGACAAAATATTACAGGGAGGTAAAGTTATGGCATTCCGAACTTATTTTTTTTTCTCATAGGATAACATTACGGCATTCGCCGCGCCTTTCAGGGCCCGTATCTCGGAAACGGTGCGAGATTCAGACTTTTCATTGGAAAAACTAACCAGAAAAGTCATAAATCATATGACTTTTAAATTTTTTTCTGATGTTGTACGGTTCCTGAGATATAAGCAATTTAGTATTCCAACTCCTCATTTTCTGCTCCGGGACACATTATTATGCATACATTCTTTGTACTCACTGTCTTTCTCTATGCAGCTTTTGGGAAAACCAGCCTGTGCACTTACATTACTGTTACCCTTACTGCTTCTGCTTGCAGTTCCGTACCAATTTCACTTACCGTTCCTGTCTACGCCACCATGTGCGTTACCCTTTGCGATTTCATTTGAGCTTGCGTTTGCATTATTTTTACCATTTGTGTCTACAGTACTGTTTCTCTTTCTGTTTCACTTTGCATCACCATGAGCATTACCATTTGCATTTGTGGGCACCGTGTTACTATGTGACAAGACATCACGTGGCGGGAGCGCGGGGCCCCGCAGCCGCAGTACATTCACTATTTCTCGTTATCATTCTCAAAAAGAAGGAAATTAGAGGCAAAAATCCACTAATGCATCAGTTAGGGTTGTTCCACAGTGACAAAAGTGAGGAAATTCGGTGTTAGGGTTGAAAACCCCTTGGACCCCAGCCTACCCCCAACAGGCATCGGGTGTGCGTTGTGGTCGTCGGTCTAACTTTCACCCCATTCTCCTATACCTCTGCTTCTTTACACATGTGATGGGGTGAGAGTTGGGGTCGATGACCCAACACACACCCGATGCTGACAGAGATGGACTGAGAAGTCAAGGTGATTTCAACCTAACCTATTCTCGCACGTCTTTGTGAACAACTAACTATGCATGACTGAAGTTTTGCCTCTAATATATATTATATATGTATATATATATATATATATATATATATATATATATACACACACACACATATAGATGAGGGAAGATGGCCACCACGCTGGGCAAGCCGTCAGTCGTTAGTATAGCTTAAGCATTTTAATGCGATTTATTTTACGTGTTTCATATAGTTTATAGCTTATTTAGTGTGTATAGATCTATGTTTTGTGGTCTCGTCTGCCTCGGGGTACAGTTTCCTCCCTGCCTGTATCTCCGTTTATTTGCTGGAGACCGGGAGCAAAACTGCAGCAGTCGGGCGTAATATATGCTCGAGTGGAGCCGTGGTGCTTGCTCCATACCACTTTACAGCATGTATTGAGGTTGGTTTGTGCTGACCCATTACCTTTTTTTTGGCGATTGGTCGGACTGGTCGCTGCCTCCTCTTCTAAAACTTCTGCTGAGATAAGCTGTTGCTTGTCGGAGATTGTATGGACTGTATGGAGTGTTGGCCGGCTTTTAGAGAGTGGCTGCGAGAATACTGGCGAGGATATTGGGAATAGTCACCACCTCGGGGAAGTGGTATTAACTTTTTTTGTGGGGATGACTTGGATTTCCATGTCCAATTGGATCTAACTGTTGGACTGCTGGCTATGTGGATTTAACTTCATGAGTTCTCTGAATGGTGGTTCGTGTTTGTGTTTAAGAACTGCAGATATTTGGAATACAGCTTTACATTTGGTGCCGGAGTGTAGGTCTTGATCCCGGGGGTGGGCTGTTTGTGGTGCGCTGGCTGTGTGAGGTCCTGGTCTTATTCCATGGTGAGTCGGTAGCCAGTGTCCCTTAGGATCTCTCCTGGGATTGCTGGAGAGTGAGCCCAGGGGGAGGACTGTTAGCAACGGCCGTGGACCTGTATTTGTCTGCCGAGAGGGATTTATCAAGGCTTTCTCCTGGCCCCAGAGCTACCTGATCATTGAGGTGGACTTCTGCTTTGGACCCATTTTCTGCAAACTATGGTCAGATGTCTTTTGTGTTTACATTTAAAACTGTAAGGCAGTGAGAGTGTCTTTTCTAGGTCCGGGTACCATGAGAGTGTGCGTAGTACCTTAGAGCCTGGACATAATTTACTATTTCCCTAATCTGATCCCATTTGGTGGTGTGAGGACCATAGGAGTTCAATTTTTAGTATTTCTTTACAATTCTATGCTCATGACTATTTAACTTTGCAGTGAATTTGGAAACTTCAAACGTGGATTGGATGACTGAGACATTTTCAGGTTTTAATCTGCATTGTTAGTGTTGGCTAATTTTTCTTTATCTTTCATTTTGGTTTTTTGAAATTTTTTAGAAAGTTATTTTAATTAGAAGATTGTGTGTGTTTACTTGGTCTATTGAAATGTGTAGGAGGCCTGCCCCCAACCATTGTGCGCTATTCACCCTCCGCTCTTCGCGCCCTCCATCCTTTTATTTCCCCCCATTACAGTTTATGACGTACCAGCTCTGTAGAGCGCTAGGTATTGTTCATAGAGGGGGATAAGTCGGGGGGGCATGAACAGTGGAGGGTGAATGAGCGAGTCCATCCTATCTGGTTTGTGAGGTCCGGGAGACACCCTGGGGCGAAATGAAACCTAGAATGTGGTGTTCCATATCTGACTTCCATACCCAAGGGCACCAAACATTTTAGTGGGCAGGTGGCACGGACAGCCCTGGAAGTTCATCCACCTTGGGTGGTGTTATGCAATGCCAGATCTATTAAGAACAAGACTGCAATTATTGCAGAGCTTGTCGGAACGGCAGACCTGGCATGTATCACCGAGACCTGGCTAGATGAGAATTCTGTCCCAATTTTGGAGGCTGCTGTTCTAGCCAGGTACTTGGTGATTCATCACCCGAGACTGGATAGTGTGGGGGGTTACAGTCTGTTTCAAGATAGAACTGGGCCTTACGAGTGTTCCAGTTGTGGAGACCCAGTCATTTGAATGTACCGTGGTAGCAGGTGTAGGTTGTAGGATCGCTCTCATCTACCGTTCCCCGGAGATGAGAAACGTTTCCTATAGGAAGTGATGGATTTCAAGATCAACATGGCGCTAGAGTTGCCTAGGCTGATGGTCCGGGGCGACTTCAATGCCTGGGTTGATGATGAACTCTCACAATTTGGTCAGCACTTCCTCCAGTTGATGACATTTCTGGGCCTTACACAGATTGTTTCTTCTGCCACCCATAAAGCTGGTCATTCTCTTGACTTGGTCTTTCTTCTGGGAATTGATGCCTCCGAATTGGGGTGGAACCAGTTGGATGGTCTGACCATTACCCCGTATGGTTCAATTTTGCACCTCCCTTCATAGGCCTACCCCTGTTGAGATCATCAGGTACCGCCCTTTACGAGATATAAGTTCTGCAGGCCGGGAGGCGGTGCTTGACCTATCTGTCCTTCCTGTGGCAAACAGTGACCCAGAAGTCTTAGTGGTGGCCTATAATACAGCCATATCTACAGCTCTGGATGTCATTGCTCCGGTCCATGTTCGACCTCTCTCCCTTCATCCTTGGTCCCCCTGGTTTGATGGGTCTCTGAGGGAGATGCGGGGACTTGGTCGAAGGTTAGAGCATTGCTGGCGGAAGTCCCATCTTGATGCCAACCACCATAGATTGATGGACCATTATCAAGCCTATCAATCCGCAATCACCCATAAGAAGGCAGTGTTCCTGTCTGGGGAGATTGCAGCTGCTCATAGTTGACCAGCCCAGCTTTTTCGAACTGTGGACAGACTGTGCAACCCAGCCTGTCTACAGGTTTGGAAAGCATTTTCGCAAATTAAGTGCAATGAGCTTGCTCAATTTTTTGCTGCTAAGGTGGCTGACATCAGGTCGGTACTCCATCCAGCACACTCCATGGGTACTGCTCTGATCTCATGCCTGGGCACTGCACCTCGGTATTCCTGGAATACCTTCAGCCATCCTGAGCTTTTGGATATCATGCAGATTGCCCAGGGTATGCGCCCTACATGCTGTAGTTTGGATCCTGGACCAACTACCCTGATTTTGGGTTATAATGATACTCTTGGTCTGATCCTAGCATGGATAGTCTGGTGCTCCTTGGATACAGGTGAGTTTCCCAGCACCTTGAAGGAGTCGGTGGTGACACCCCTCTTAAATAAAGCTTCCTTGGACCCAGACTGCCATGCAAAGTTCAGACCTATCTGGAACCTCCCCTTTGTGGGGAAGTTGATCGAGAAAGTAGTGGCCGTACAACTAGATGACCATTTGACCATACATGATATCTATGAGCCTCTCCATTCAAGTTTTTGAAAGAGGCATAGTACTGAGACGGTGCTGGTTTGGGTGCTTAACGATCTCCTGATGGCCAGAGATTGGAAGAGCCGCTCAATCTTGGTTCTTCTTGATCTCTCCTCAGTGTTTGACACTGTGGACCACGGGGTTTTGCTTGATCCCCCTGAGGTTCATCTGTGGCCTGTCTGGTATAGTCTTCAGGTGGTTTTCATCTTTCCTCACCGGAAGAACTCAGAGGGTGGTGCGGGGATTCATTCCTCTGACTCAGTCCCTCTATTCTGTGGGGTACCTCAGGGATCAGTGCTTTCCCCCTTGTTGTTCGCAGTGTACATGCTACCCCTCAGAGACATTGTAAGAAGGTATGGGCAGAGGTTTCACTGCTATGCTGATGATACCCAGCTCTACCTATCTTTTGCACCCGACCAGGATAGAGCTCTCTCAGTATTTAACAACTGCCTCACAGAAATCCAAGAGTGGATGAGTTCAAGTTGGTTGAGGTTGAACTCGGAAAAGACCGAGGTGCTGGTGGTTGACCCAAGTCGACGGATAGAGGGGCCAGGGGTAAGACTACCCTCTGGACTGTTTCTTGGGGGGTTGTTTCTCCCTTCTCTGAATGGGTGCAAAACCTGGGGGTAAGTTTTGAGGAGGGGCTAACTCTGCGTTCGCAGGTGTCAGCTGTCATCAAAACTTCCTTTTACCATCTAAGGAATATCTCCAGAGTTAAGCACCTTGTTCTATCTGGAGACCTGCCTACTTTAGTACATGCCTTTGTGTCCCTCGTGCTTGGATTATTGCAATGCCCTTTACCTAAGGCTACCAGAGGTGGATGTTGCCGCCTACAGCTGGTGCAGAACCACGGCAGCTCGGTTGTGTAGTAACTCCTCGTTCCTGCCATATTTCTCTGGTGCTGCGTGAACTGCACTGGCTGCCAGTACAGTAGTAAATTACCTTTAAAGTCGGTCTTTTGATGTATAAAGCCCTACATGGACTGGGTCTGGTCCACCTGAAAGAGCTCCTGGTTCGTTACTGCCCTGGGCGATCGCTCCGCTCGACTGACGAGGGGTTGCTAGAGATTGCAAGGGTTTATTTAAAATCTTCTGGGGCTCATGCATTTATGCACGTTGCCCCTACCCTGTGGAATTCTCTACCCCATCAGTTATGGGGTGCATAACGATGGAGAGCTTTAAACAGGCCTTAAAACTTTTTATGGATCCAAGCATTTGGGGAATAGCCCAACTAATTTTATTGTTTACTATCTGTATTTTAAAATTTTTTATAAAGTCTGTATTTATGCGCTGTAGCTGTTTTATTATGTGAGGGGCCTTGGTACTTTGAAAGGTGCCATATAAATAAATGTTATTTGATTTAAAATATATATATAAATATAAATAAATATATATATATATATATATATATATACACATATACATAAAAACATTGTATTAAGGTACAGTAAACAGCACTGAGGAAGGAATGTATCTGAAACGTCTGCTATGTTAAACTGTATCAAATGAAATGAAAACTACCAAATGAACAGTAAAAATTATTATTTTTAAACTAAAACACTGGGTGAGTGGGCTTATTGTTGACCAATCTGTCTTAATAGGATTCTTGCATTTTTATTGGTTTCCGGCTCCTCCCTGATTTCAATTTCTGTTTATACCGAGGTGGGCTGGGCTGGACTGGACAACACTTCTTAGAGAATAGGGGACACCAGGAGAGCAATGGCCTGTAGGAAGTCCACCGAGAAACCATTCGCCACCTGGGTCCTTGCCTTTTTAGAGGCATTAGGGTTTGCCCATTAATCTGCACTGAGAGGGGCTCATAGCATCTCTCTTTGTTGAGAGGAGATCTTAGGAAGGGAAAGGATTTCTAGACATGATTGTGCCAGGGATTTCAAGTCAAGAGATTGTATATAGCTTAGTGTAGAAAAAGGCATGATGTTATTGACCTCTGTGGGGGTCTTATGCACCTTTTGTGTGTGTGGGTCTGCAAGGCCTGCAATAAATGTACTGGCCTGTTGTTTCTGTATCTGGTTCACCAACTCTTTCCCACTCTTATCAGCCCCAGTAGGGTGCCTAAGTCTGAGCAAGGCTAGCTCTGACTTTCTGGAAAGGAGTTTGTTCACCTCCATGCACAATTTGATTATCATAGAAATGATAGAACCTGCCAGGAGAAAAGGACCATACAGCCCATTAAGCCTGCCCAAAAACAATGATCCCCACCTCCCCCTCCCTTTAACCCCCTTCCCTCTGCCCACTATCTCTATCCCTGCCTACCCCATGTAGGTATCCCATGCCCTATTGAATTTATCCACTGTATCCATCTCCACTACCCATGTCAGAAACCTATTCCATGGCCCCACCACCCTTTGTGAGAAGCAACTCCCCCTGACGTAATCTCAATATTTGCCCCCTCCAGCTTGAGTGCTTGACCCCTGGTGGTTTTGTTTTTACTCAGTCTGAAGATACTAGTCCCATTGACTTTGTTTATTCCTTTCATGTATTTGAATGTTTACACCATGCCCCCCCCATCCCTTCTCATTTCCAGTTTGTACAGACTAAGCTCTGCCAGCCTCTCCTCATATGGTCACTCGCTCACTCAGCCACTGGATCATTTTAGTCATCCTTCTCTGGACCCTCTCCAGCCTATCCTTGTCTCCTTGAAAATGGGGCCTCCAGAATTGTACTCCATACTCCAGCTGTGGTCTAACCAGTGTCTTATACAGTGGCGTGATTACCTCCCTCCTCCTACTTATGAAACCCTTCCCAATGCACACCAACATTGTTGTTGCCTTTCCTGCTGCTGTTTCACACTGGTTTCTAGCCCTTAATGTGTCAGTGATCCAAATACCCAGGTCTTTGCCTATTTCTTGAGGAGATGGCTGGTGTATGGCCTTGTATTGGTTTTCAGGTGTGGTCAGTTCCCCTCAAGACCTTCAGTTGCTGTTCCCTTTTTATGTTTAAGTGCTGGCGCATCATAAAAGCTGTGTGGCAGCTTGCTGTGTAGGAGTTGTGGAGGAGCAGCAGTGTTGTAGCCAGTGCCAGCAGTTCATTTTGGGGCTGATCTTCATGGCACCAATACAGGAGTATGCTGTCGATGACAGCGTATTGTAGCCAGCCACCAACTTGAAAGAAACTGCCGCTGCAATCAGGGAGTACCCCATCATTTAACAATCAGCTGTTTTGCTGCTGGGGTGGTCCCTGATTCCAGTGGTGAATCACAACTGCCTTGTCTGGTGTCCCATTTCAATAAACATGGCAGCGGCTGTCACCATCTGCCTCTCACAGTCCCCATGAAAGCCAACGGGGTTCCCAATCCCCCGTTTAGTTGCCGATGGGTTAGACCAGTCCCCGTCAGCATAATGTCCCCATTTGTTTTAAATAAAAATGGTGGCAGCTGTCGCCGTCCGCCTCTCACAGTCCCCATGAAAGCCAACAGGGGTGCCCAGTCCCCCTGTTGGCAAGCCCTCTCACAAGTTCATTTGCCAATAGGGGCCCAATCCCACGTCGGCATAATGTCCCCCCATTGTTGTGTAATAGAAATTTTAATCCCCTGGGATCTACACCCCAAAACACTCTATGTGCTGACAGGGTGCCCAATCCCCGTTGGATACAGCACCCCCAACAAACACCCAGGTGGCACACTAGGAGCCCACCCCAGCATGCCAAACTACCTGTAAAAAAAGAAAACCTTTCCACATTGTTTTTTAATTTTTAAAAACAGGTAAACAAGAATACAGTCCCTCACTGTCTGCGGTGCCCCCTTCCCCAATCCACACCCACCCTCTGTGCACCCCACCTCCACACAACCCCCTCACCCCATACTTACCTGCTGAGCCTGGCGCAGCAATCTTGATTGGGTGGGAACACGTCTGCACTCTTCAAAGCCGACCCATGAACTGAGAAAGCGCCCGGTAAGCTGTATAATGGCATAAATGGGGGCTTTCAACTATGTGGATATCTTGTCCATTTTGCTAATTTTACACCAAATTTTCAACATGGGGTTCTTGAGACCCCATCTCATGAATTCAGTGACTGTCATCTGATTTTTCAGTCCCGAAAGGTGATTTCACAGTCACTGCATGGAATCATCTTTTGGGACTGAATAACAAAATTTCAGTGTCACTGTTCATGAAGAGAGCTCCCAAAAAGCCTATGCTGCAAATTTGGTGAAAAAATTCCAAAAAATGTCTGTGTTACAAGCGTGTGTTGCGCAGTTTCCATGCACACTTGTAACTTGACGAATTTGTAATATTTTTCACTCCAGATTTTCAACATTGGCATTTTTTCACACCTCCTTATGAACGGTACAGCTGTCATTTTTCACATCCTGGCTGAAATGGGTTTTCACACTTCCAGCGCACAATAGCATGGTCACTGCAGGAAATCAGTGTTCGGGACAAATTAAGAAAATCATAGTGACACCGTTCATGAGCAGAGGTCACAAAATGCCTATGTCGAAAATTTGGTGAAATAATTCCACTAAATGACTGTGTTACAAGCATCTGTTGCACAGTTTCCATGTATGCTCGTAAGTTTGAGCATGTTTAATATTTCACTCCAGATTTTCAACATTGCCATCTCTTCACCTCCTATAGAATGGTACAGCTGTCATTTTCACATCCTGCCGAACTGGGTTTTCACACATCTGGCACAGAATTGCGGTCGCTGTGGAAATCAACATTCGGGACAGATTAACAAAATCACAGTGCCATGTTTCATGAGCAGAGGTCCCAAATGCTTTCATGAGGTGGGGAGGTCACAAAAAGGCCATGTTGAAGATTTGTAGTGCAAATAACCATAACGTCCTACTATGTACAGACTGACAGGCGTCAGGGGTGTGCCTTTGGATTGCTGGCTGTAATGCTCATGCCATTCCACACCCACCCCCACCTTGAAGCCAGTGACAGGCATCCAGGTGTGCCGTGGACTCTTCAGCCCCAGAGTTCACCCCATTCTCCTATCTGCACCCATTTCAGCATATGTCCTTATGAAATGATGTGACTGTAAAGCCAAACAGCCCAAGGCACACCTTAACACTTGTTGGTGTCTGCAGGATAGGGTGAGGTGAAATGCCGTAGGCGTTATGGGTGATGACCCAAAGGCACACCCCAATGCCTGTCCATCTCTGCAGGGTGGAGGTGGGGTTGGCTTGAGTTCAATACTTCACTGCCATTCCTATTCTGCATCTGTCTAACTCCTGCATGTCCAATGCTAATATCAGCAAGCAAACATTCAGCATTGACAAATGCTTGTTTTTCTCTGGTATGCCGTGTACTGTATAATTGTACCCCTGATGGTGACTTTATAGGCCTCCCATGTGTTTCCTGCTGCGGTGTCGGAAATAGGGTTTTCATGGAAGAGGGCTTTGGTTTCACTTCCCACCCATGGTATAAACTCCGGGGCTCTTAGTAACAGGGGATCGAGTCTCCAAGTGGGTGAACTTGGGGGTGAGGGGCCCCAGGACAACATCAGCTATACCGGAGCATGGTCTGAGATCATTGTAGAAAGGATGCTAGAGTCCAGTATGGATTGTGTGATCTTGTGGGAGGTAAGCCAGATGTCTAGCTGGCTGTATGTGCCATGCACCCCAGAGTGTAATGTATAGTCCCTCTGTTTTGGGAAAAAGGTCTTTTCTCATTTTTTTACTCCTTCCACAATCCTCAGCTCAGTCTCGGCTTGAGGACTCCTTATCACTTTTCCTGCTTCCTTCATTTTCTGTTTGTAGTTTTCTTTGTCTTCTTCATTATTTGTCACTCTGTACTTCTTATAGGCTGCCCTTTTTTTTTTACAGTGGTTGCCACCTCCTTGGAATACCATAGTGGCTTTCTTTTCTTCTTTGCCTTGCTTATTTTCCTGGTATATTTGATGCCCCTCCCTATGCACCCCAGCATCCCTCCAGCCCTCCCCACCACTTTTTCACATTGCTTGGGCACCTTCAGGTCATCTGTTATGTTTACCCCCAGGTCCCTTTCTACTTTTGTTGCTGTTAGTATCTCCCCATTTTGTATTCCTCTCCAGGTTCCTGTAGCCCAAGTGCATGGCTTTGCACTTTTTGCGTTAATTTAAGCTGCCACACTCAAACACTTCTCAATTTGTTAGGTCTCTTTTCCTTTTTCACCCCATCTGGAGTGTCTACCCTATTGCAGATCTTGTTGTCATCCACAAAGAGGAACACCTTCCTTCAGTCCCTCTGCAGTGTCACTAATGAAGACATTGAAGAGGACTGACCCCAGAATTGAACCCTGTGGCACCTCAGTGGTCACCTCCCTCTCCTGGGATTGAACTCTGTTCATCACCACCCTTTGTGTCCTGTTGCTCAGCCAATTTCTGACCCATTGCACCATCTTGAGACCTACTTCCACAATGTACAACTTGTTTACTAGCCTCCTGTGTGGGATGGTGTCAAATGCCTTGCTAAAATATAAGTAGGCCATGTCCACTGCCCCTCCCTGTTCCACCACTTTGGTTACCCAGTCAAAGAAATCTATCAGATTTGTTTGACAAGATCTTCCTGCTGTGAATCCATGTCGCCTCGGGTCTTGTGCCCCACTAGCCTCCAGGTATGCCACAATCCTTTCCTTTAACATGGATTCCATGATTTTCCCCATCACTGAGGTCAAGTTGACCAGCCTGTAATTTCTAGCCTCCATCTTCCTCTCACTTTTGTGTAGTGGTACCACATTCACCCTCCTCCAGTCCTCTGGCACCACTCCCTCCTCCAGTGATTTGTTAAATAGAGCTGTCAGTGGTGCCTTAGTACCACCCTGAGTTCTTTCAGTATTCTTCGATGCATCTCCTCTGGTCCCATTGCCTTATCTATTTTTAGTTTCGAGAGTTCCTTTAGGACTCTCTCCTCCATGAATGGACTGGTGCCCCCCCCCAACCCCGTGTGTGTTTCTACCCCCTAATTTTGGTTCCTCCCTTCTTCTTCCTTTGTAAATACTGAGCAGAAGTATTTGTTTACAATGTCTGCTTTTCTATGTCCCCTCTGCACCTCCCCTTATTTAACCTCACAATCCCTCCATTGGTCTTCATTCCCTGATATACTTGAAAGTTTTGCCACCTTCTCTTACTGACTTTGCTATCCTTTCTTCAGTTTGTGCTTTTGCCTCCTGACTAATTTCCCCACCTCCTTCTGTTTTGCCTGGTACACTTCCTGTCTCTCTCCCCCCCTTCCTCTGTGTTACCTTGTACTTTCTGAACACCTGTTTTTTTTCTCAAACATTCCCTGCCACCTCTTTTGAAAACCATAGTGTTTTTTCTTTCTTTTTGCTTTGTTTACTAGATTTATACAGAGGCTTGTTGTCGGTGCTATGGCTCCTTTAAGTTTCTGCCATTATTCCTCCACTCCTCCCCCTCCTTCCCCCTTTGCCAGGATTTTCCAGAGTTGTTCCCCCATTTTTGCAAAGTCTACCCTCTTGAAGTGCAGGATCTTTACTTTTGAGTGGCTCGACTCTACTATTGTCTTCACCTTAAGCCACACTGTATGGTGATCACAGGTCCCTAGATGACTGCCCACTGACAGATCTGTTATTCTGTCACCATTTGTGAGAACCAGGTCTAGTATTACTCCCTTCTGTGTGGGTTCCTTCACCAACTGTCTGAGACACACCCCTTCCAAGGCATCCAAGTTGTCTCTGCTCCTGGTAGTGGCTGCTGCATATGTGTCCCAGTTAACATCTGGCACGTTTAGGTCCCCCACCAGCAACACCTCCCCTTTCTCTGCCATTTTGTGTATGGTTACAATTAATACCCTATTTCTTCCCCTTGTGGTGGAGATCTGTAGACAACTTCAGTGTGGAGGGTGGTGCCATTTCCCATCTCTACTGTGACCCATAGAGCCTCTTCCCTTTCCTGTCTTCCCATATCTCCTTTGCCTTGATCTCCTCTCTGATGTACATAGCCACCCCTTCCCCCTTTTTGCCCTCCCTGTCTCTCCTAAAGATTGTGTACCCTGGTATGGTAACATCCAAGTCATGGTTTCCTGTGTAACATGTTTCAGTGACTGCAACAATGTGTAGGACTTCCATCACCATCAAGGCTGCTAAGTCTGGGATCTTGTTTGCCAGGGTCTGAGCATTTGTACACATGGCTTTCCATGTTTTGGCCTCCCTGCCTGTACCAGATCAGATTCCCTCCATCCCGATCCCTATGACCTCCTTCCATGCCTCCCCTGCTGTTTTCTTTCTTTGTGTTTTCTTTTGTAGCTTCCACGGTCCTGGCACCAGCCTGTTTGTTTACCTCATCCTGTGGGAGGGGGAAGTTGTTTTTCCCAGTTTAATTCTGCCATCCCCCTTGGCCTGTTTATATGTTCCTTTCTCGTCTCTAGTATCTGTCTGTCTACCCATGAAGCAAAACTGTGGTTCACATTAAAAAATCATGGTTTGCTTTAATGGGACATTGTGATCTTTTGGAATTTTTTTGTCCTTTGTGACCAGTGTGTCATGCACAGTTGCCATTTGTTCACAATCAAGAAATGGGCCTAAATCTGCTTTGTGTGTTTTCTTTTTAAATTTATAAAAAAAAAGGTATTTTTGATGCAGTCTGTGCTTTTTACTGTTAGCACAGCTGACGAGCCATGCCCTAGAGCCTTTGTACGTTCACAGTGCGCTCAGTCCCACAGTGCACCCCCATTCTGAGTGTATAGCTGTGCATGCACAGGTCCCAAGATTTGTATGCCACACAATGGTTTTATAAATTTAGAAAGAGATCTTACTTTTGAGAAGCTCTGTGTCAGTATTGTTGGAACATAAGTGGTATTGCTCTCAAACGAGCAATTTCACATTTGAATCCATGACTGGATATATGCATTTGCAGTGCTGCTATGAGGTCTGCCCAAGGCTTGCCTTCCTCAAATACAAGTGAGAAAGGCAGCACCACCATGACAGGCAGAAGGAGCTTTTGCACCGGAGGGCAGTCTCACAAATCAAACCAAGGACAACCCAAGAAAAATGAATTCCAAAATGTTTCCCAAGTATCAGGAGGGGATGATCTTGATTTGTTTTTAAAATCCTTTGAACGGATTCATGGGCAGTTTAAATTGGGGAGACCTTCTTAAGCAACACAACTTTAATCACTTCTTATGGGCATGGAGTTAGAAGTCTTTGACAGGATGGACAATGAGGACAGTATGGACTATATTAAATTTGAAAAATGCCCTGTTAAAGCCTTTTGAATTTACTGTCTAGGCATATAGACAAAGATTTAGAGGGCTAAGGAAGGCACTGGGAGATAGCTATTAGGAAATCTGTGTTCAGGTACACAGTTTGTTAGAGCATTGGTTAGAGGGTGCAAAGGCTAGCTCTATAGAACAGATTAAGGATCGGTTCCTCATGGAACAGTTTCTAAAGACTGTACCAAAGGAGTTGAGAATATGGTTGCTGGATAGGAGTCCTAGCTCCACTAACTCCACTGCACACATGTACCCTGTGATAGTTAATGGGATGGTAACCCAGGGATTGAGGGACACTCCGTGTCAATAGTAAAACAGGATTAATTTGATATGGATCAGATCCTGCGAGCCAGTTTTCCCGAATTAGAAGAGTGACGAGTCCTGTGGTCTCAGTGTCAATGGCCCAGATTTTTATAAGCTGGGAAGGTGGTCAGGGCATATGGGAAATGGGTGCTGTACCTGATCTTCCTGGTGATGTAACTGTGTGTAATGACATTGACAGTAGGCTAACACTGTGTGTATGTCACTTACCTGTAGTAAGGCTAGGGAACCAACTCCTGAGGACACAGAGAGGGCAGTACAGCTGGAAACAACCCCTCCCTCAGCAGCAGGGAAAGTTATGGCTGAAGAATGAGCTGGGAGCAGCAATTCTGAGCCCCAGCTACAGACTGGGGAGAGTCCAGCTGTAGGCTTCTCTCCAATAGGAGAATGAGTTTGAGGAAGGTCAGGTGTGTGGAGCTGGGGAGAGATCAGCAAGCTGACCCATACCTATAGAAATTAAGAGTTGGCCACCGTGGTGAAAAGTGACTTGCAGGGTTTGGAGAAAAGGGAGGGATACTGGGAGAATGGGCTTTTGTATTGAGAGTGGATTCCAGAGGGAGGACTGGAGGAAGGGATAGTCCAGCAGATAGTAGTTCCTAAGGAGTACAGGAAGCAGCTTCTGGCCTTAGCCCACAATCTGTCCTTTTCTGGACACTTACAGTAGGACTCAGCCATACAAAAATTTGACTGACTAACAATTTTTACTGGCCCAGTATCTTCAAGGATGTGGAAAACTACTGCCAGATTATCCACAATGCCAGAGGGTGGGAAAGGTTAGGGGCAAGGCTAAGGCAGCTTTGATTCCCTTGCCAAAAACTGAAGAGCTATTTGGGCAAGCTGCAGTAGACACTGTGGGGCACACAGCATCACAAGTCACACAGAAAGAGATACATTTTGGTGGCTGAGGACTATGCCATGAGGTACCTGGTCCTCCACTGAGGCAGAAAAAGTGGCTGACAAACTGCTGGGGATATTCAGCCAGATGGGGTTTCCCTAGGAGATTCTGTAAGACCATGGTCCCAGTTTTACTTCTGTCCTAATAACTAGTCTTTGGGAGAAATTTGGGGGTGCAGCAGCTCAGGGCCTCCCTGTACCACTCCCAGACTAACGGTCTGGTTGAGTGTTTTAATGCATTGCTTAAAGGAAAACTACAACCTCATATCTTATAATTTTTTTTTGTTTCAGACAACTTTTTCCATGTAGCTGTTAGAGATGTATGAAACTGCTTTAGTCTGTTTTCACACTTCATACTAGGCTCTGTAACTGCCCTGGGATGGTCCATTTGGTGGCTGGGGAAATCTCATTGTCCTCGATAGCTGCATTAGCATATGAAAACATGATGCGTAATCAACTTTTAAACTCCCTAGTATGCCAGTCTGTTTAATTAGTCTTCAAAGAAATGAGCTGCAAGAAGGTATGAAATACCACATTTACCTTCTGTGAGCTTTGCAAACTATTTGAGTTGTAATGCATGATTTTTCCCTTTAAACTCCATTCAGTTTATGTGTTTCCAGAGAGTTTTTGCAGGGTATTTGTTCTTTCAGCACAGAGATACATGTTATAAATGGTTGATCCGACATCATGTTCTCATATGCTAATGCAGTTCTCAAGGACAATGAGATTTCAACAACCATGAAATTGAGACTCCCAGAGCAGCCACAGGGAGATACCATGAACAGTGAAAACAAACTAAAGCTAACACATATAGCCCTAACAGCTACAGGAAAGGAGTTGTCTGTTGACATGGAAACAAATAAAATTGTAATTATATGAGGGTGTCGTTTTCCTTTTGTTTTTTATTTTTTTAATTTTATTTTAGTCTTTGGTAACCAGATAAGGCCCACTAGGCACAAGTGCCTGTTTTCATGGGCGACCTGGGAGCACTGGGCGGTTAAGTGACTTGCACAGAGCAGAGTCACACAGTTTGCAAGTGGAGGTTGTGAGAATCAGACTCAGGTCTGGTCTGCTAGATGTATCAAGCTCGTTCACACCTCGTTCCTCTAACCTCTAGGCTATACTGCCAGCCCAAATCCATGGTATGGGTATTCACAGACCAACATGCAAGAGAAAGGGGTAAGTATCTCTTACTCACTTATAGGAAAGTTCCCCCAGGAGCCCACAAGGTTCTCACTCTTTGAGCTATTTGGTCATAGGGTAATGGGTCCCCTAGATTTGGTAAGGGATGTATGAGAGGGTGAGTTTGTTCCTGAAGGGGAATCTGCTGTAGTGTACATGCTGAATTTCAGGTCACAGCTCAAGGAACTCATGAGGTTCACCCTGGGCACCTAGGCACTGCATAACAGAGACAGAAGATATGATAAGTCGATGGGGCCAGAGCCAGGGAGTACAAAAGTGGGCATTTTTCGATGGTTCTCATCCCTGTCTAACAAAATAAATTGCAGAAAGCTTGGGAGGGTCCTTACTCAGTGGCCAGGAAGGTAAATGATGTTAATTATGTGGTGGAGACACCAGTCAGGAGGTACAAACAGCGAGTCTACCACATAAATATGATGAAGCCCTACCATGACTGGAAAGAGATGGTCCTGGATGTGTGTAGCTGTTGGAAGGAGGAGGCAGAAGCAGACCCACAGGTGGATCTCCTTGAAGAGGTTAAGAGAGAATTCTAAATCGATGCTATCATCCTCTTGAAGTGGTTGACACTGGCACAAGCTGCTGAAATGTATGGAGCACTGCAGCCATATGGGGAAATGTTCATGGGGAAACCTGTGTATATCATGCTGGCTGAGGCACCCAACCTACAAAGTCCCCAAGGGATTAAAACATGCCACTGAGGGGAGATCAAGGATCCGTTGGCTCTCACGGTAATCAAGGATTCCAGAAGTCCATGGGCTACCCTGGTGGTACTGATAACCAAGAAGGATGGGAACCATGAGGTTTTACATTGACTATGCAGGCTCAACAGTTGTACAGAGTTGGATGCATACCCCATGCCCAGTGCAGATGAGATCCTGGATAAGTTGGGGGAGCCATGTACCTGACCAGCATAGAACTGACAAAGGGCTATTGGCAGGTACCTTGAGCCCTGAAGTCAGAGAGATACCTGCCTTCATCACTTTGTTTGGCCTATTCAATTTGCAGGTAATGCCATTCGGAATGAAGAATGCACTGACAAGCTTTCTATGGCTTGTGGACTGCATTCTGTCTTGGGCAGGTGACTGTGCACTGGTGTGCATGGACAGCATTGCCATCTATATCCAGATATGATAGGATAATGTCAGGCACATGACCTAGGTGCTTTGCTGACTGAAGGCTGCAGGACTGCCAGTCAAGGCAGAGAGGTGCCAAATAGGGATGGCAAAGGTGTTATACAGTTGCAGCCAAAGACACAGCCAGATATTTCCTGACATTTTGGTGATATCTCTAGAGAAATTTCTGGCCTGCCTGCAGTACTGATGTGAGTCACCAGATAGAACCTCTTTAGATACAGCACAAAATATCTGGAAATATCTGAAAGTATCTATTGCTGCAATTGTACCTTGGGCACAGACTAGGGAGTGGATACACCTGACCTGAGCCAGTAAAAATTGGGGCCTTACAGGGATGGGCCACGCCCACCACAAAGAGGAAAGCAAAGAGCTTCCTAGTGAAGGCAGGGTACTACTGAACGTTTGTGCCAAACTTCAATAGTATGGCCAGATTCCTGTCTAATCTCACTAACAAGAAAATGCCAGAACATATTCAGTGGACAAATTACAGTGAGACAGCATTCTGCCAACTAAAGGAGGTGTTGTTTCAGACACCGTGCACACATGATCCGACTAGTCCCTAAATTTAATTGTGATCATGTATGGGTATCCCATGATATGAGCGAGTACATAAGAGCGAGTACATTTGGGCAGGGTCAAAACAGTAAGTTGGAAATGGGCTACAGTGATTTATGACTGCCTGTCAAGTTTACCACTTTTGTGTTGGCAGGGAGTCAGAGATATGTGCAGTGTGCAGGTTGTTATTGTAAGGTGAATTCTGAGCTGGCTGTGTGGTGTAGTGATGAGAATCATCACCTATATGGTTGGTGGACCTGGATTTGGGACTGGCTGTGGGGGTACCTATTTTTATTTTTTTAAGTTGATAAGTCTGATTCCACCCATAATCCTGACATTTTTCCCCTATACTTCCCCAGGTTCCCCCCACCGGCAACGTTCTTCCCCTCCGACCTGTGTTCTCCAGTGCCAAAGCCCCCATCCCAAGCTTTGCCCAGTCCCTCAGAATCAGGCTCTTGGTGGTGTTACATATAACATAGAAACATAGACTTTGATGTCAGATAAGGACAGCTTGGCCAACCTAGTCTGCCCATTTCCCTACCTATTAGATAAGCTACAGATCCTAGTTCACCAACAGCCTACCTCTTTCTACCCCCCACCACCAGTATTGCCTTACATCTGTCCCATGCATTCTTGAATCCCCCCACTGTTTTCGACCCCACAACCTCCTCAGGAAGGCCGTTCCATGCGTCCATCAACCTCTCTGTGAAAAAATACTTTCTCATATTGCCCCTGGGTAGTCCCCCCTCTATATTCAAATTGTGCCCCTTGTTCTTGCACATCTCTTTTTCTGAAAGATGCTACTCTCTTGGACTTTGTTGATTCCCTTGAGGTACTTGAAAGTTTCTATCATGTCCCCCCTCTACCTCCTTTCCTCAAGGGTATGCATATTAAGCTCCTTAGTCTCTCTTCATATGGTTTCTGTTGCAGACCCTGCACCATTTTAGTTGCCCTCCTCTGGACTGCCTCCATCCTGTCTATGTTCTTGCAGAGGTGGGGTCTCCAGAACGGCACACAGTACTCCAGATGGGGTCTCAACAACTGCCTGTACAGAGGGATAACAACATCCTGTTTTCTGCTGGTGATGCCTCTCACTATACATCCATTCTCAGTATCCCCCCGGACCTCCTTACTGCCATTTCACATTGTTTGCTTACCTTTAGGCCATCTGATATGACTACCCCTCAGGTCCCGTTCCATTTTTGTTGTTGTTAATACCTTCCCTCCCACTGTGTACTCTTCCCCTGAGTTTTTGTTTCCCAGGTGCATTATTTTACACTTCTTTGTATTGAATCTAAGCTGCCATATTTCTGACCACTCCTCCAACCTTGCCAAGTCTCTTCTCATCCTTTCCACCCCCCCTTGTGTATCAACCCTGTTGCAGATCTTTGTGTCGTCTGCAAAGAGGCAAACTTTTCCTTCCAGTCCCTCTGCAATGTCACTTATAAAGACATTAAAAAGGACTGGACCCATTACTGAACCCTGCGGTATCCCACTAGTAACCCCCTTTTCTTCAGAATGGACTCCGTTTACTATTACCCTCTGTGTCCTGTTGTCCAGCCAATGTTTTACCCAGGCTACACCCTGGGACCCACTCCCAGGCTGGCTAATTTGTTTATTAATCTTTTGTGTGGGACTGTGTCAAATGCCTTGCAAAAGTCTAGGTAGGCCATGTACACAGCCCCTCCCTGGTCTACTACTTTGGTCACCCAATCAAAGGCAGTATAGTGCAGTGGTTTAAGGCTCTGAGCTGCAAATCTGGAGACCTGGATTTGAATCCCACAGCCCCCACTTGCATACTGTGTGACCCTGAGCAAGTCACTTAACTTTCCTGTGCTCCCAGGTCACACCTGCAAACAAACTTTCAGCTTAGTGTGCCCCTCCTGGTTAAACAATTGAGGAAAAAAAAAACTCTATTAGCTTCATCTGACAGAACATTCCCACTGTGAATCCATACTGCCTTGGGTCGTGTGCCCCGCTGTCCTCTAGGTACTCAACAATTCTTTCTTTCAGAAGTGATTCCATCATTTTCCCTACCACTGAGGTCAAGCTAACAGGTCTGTAGTTTCCTGCCTCTGCTTTGCTCCCACTTTTGTGAAGGGGAATCACATCTGCCCTTCTCCAGTCCTTAGGTACCACACCGTCCTCCCATGATATGTTAAAAAGGGTAGTCAGTGGTGTAACTAGTTCTCCCCTTAGTTCTTTTAGAATTCTGGAGTGAATCCTGTCAGGCCTCATTGCTTTGTCCACCTTCAGTTTTCTGAGTTGTTTCAGAACCATTTCTTCTGTGAAAGGACTGGTATCAAAACCCCTATCCACAGTGCTTCTATTGATTGGATTAGGTACCTCCCCCTCTTCTTCTTTTGTGAATACTGAGCAGAAGTATTCATTCAGTATCCCTGCTTTTTCACTGTCACTCTGTGCCCCCCTTTATTAAGCCTCACTATCCCTTCCTTGGTCTTTCTTCACTCCCTAATGTACCTATAAAAGGTTTTATTCCCCCTTCTTAACCGAGTTGGCTAGTTATCCCCCTTCTTAACAGAGTTGGCTATCTTTTCCTTGGTTTATGCCTTTGCTATTCTGACTGCCTTCCCCACATCCTTCTGCTTTAACTTGTACAGTTCTCTGTCCTGCTCCTTCTGCATTTCCTTATACTTCCTGAATGCTATCTTTTTCTATCTAACCTTCCCCGCCACCTCTTGTGAGAATCATAGTGTTTTTTTGGTGCTGGTTATTTTTAGTAGCAGCGCTGATTTTGTAGAGCGCTGTAGTGCTGTTTGCTGTTTTTGTTGGGGTTATTTCCTCACTGTCATTTGTTGCCACCTTTTTCTCAGCACTGTTATCACATGGAACCTCATGGATGTATACCATCATGGGTTGGGACAGTTCTGAGTCAGGTCTGGCATACAGGGGAGTGACACCCAGTCATATTCCTGAGCAGGAAGCTGCTGCCCAGATAGGAGGCCTATGTCACAACTGAGAAAGAATATCTAGGTAGAGTCTTGTCTCTACAAAAGCTGCAATCATGTTTATATTGAAGAACATTTACACTGTTCACCAACCATAACCCCTTCACAAGGCTCCACAGAACCAGTGAGCAAAATCCCAAATTGTTTAGATGGATCCATTGCTGCAGTCCTATAGCATGGACATAAAGCTCCGCAATGGGCCATGGCATGGCAATGAAGATGATTTGTCTAGGCAGTAAGCAGTGGCTCAGCAAAGAAAGGGGCTGCCTTAAAGAATTAACCAAATTGTAATGCAAGTGAGAGAACAGAGGTGTAGCAGGTAAAGCAAACCTACTAACATGAAAAGCGTCTTTTAGCGTCATTAAAATATGCTCTTTCATTTCTCTGAGAAGGGAGATGTAACTAACACCCAAAAATGTTCTTTTGTATTCTACCATCTATTTTTTTCTTTAAAATGTTATAGTTGATGTGGGAGGTACAGTATGTGGAGAACTGAGATGATCAAATCTTTCGAATTTGCTGTCCCGTGCTAGAGAACAAGTTGGGTATGGACAGCAGCGTTCCTAAAGTTTCATCTAAAGACTCTTTGTTTTGGGTAACAGAGTTCCTTTCATCATCTAAAAGACTCTTATCTTTTGGGTAGTGGTGGGTGAAGTTCGAAAACTTCACTTAACAGAGAAATTCACAAATTTTACCAAATTTGCGAAGTTGTCTTTTAAGGCGACTTTCTACTTCGCCTTAAAGGAGAACTTTGCGAATGGCGAGAATGCAAACTTTGCCTTTGAACTGTTGCTCTAAGGCAAAGGTTGCAAGGATTCATGGGATAAGAGGTCACATGGTGCTGCAATGAGCTGTATTGCCATGCCTAGACTGAATTCAATGCAGTGTGAGGAAGAGAGAGCTAGTATTAAGTGTGCTCTGTATCTTTGTGCCAAAAAGCTTTGGAAAACATTTAAAACATGATTTTTTTTCCAACAGATCACTCCATTAAGTGTCTACTGTGCCTTGTACCTCTAGAGCACCAGTTATTTCTGGTATTTGTTGTGATTTAGTTAGTTTAAAGTTGTAGTTTTATTTTCTGTATTCTGGGTAGTGAGGTAGGGCTGGGGGGGAGTTTAGCTGCAGTAACTTCCAGCAAGATCAAGTGCTGACAAAGCCACTACAGCTGCAAATGTATGATTAGATAAGGGTGTTTCATGGGCTTAAACATAAACATGAATTGCATTTAGTATGGCCTGTGATACTGTGGCAGGCTGAAAGTTTCCTTAACAATCTTAGGACAGGCCAGACGAATCTGGAAGGAGAGGCAAGAAGCTTACTCAGTGACCAGGATGCAAGAGGTTTATTTACCAGGAACAATAAAAACAAGATAACTGTTTTTTACAATGCTGCAGGATAATAAAAACAAACAACAAAACAATACAATCAGTACCAACAATTGGTCGAATCCAGAACAATGTGGTTAACCCCTTTTAGTCCAAGTCCTAAGTGCACTTGGCCGAGATGATTAAACAACTGGTGAACCAAGCTTGGGCTTTCTTATGAATTGGCTGATCAGCAGGTGGGCATTGACCCCACAAAGTGCTTTTATACACAGGTCATAACAGGGTGTCCCCCAGATGAACAGAACACCAGGAGGAACACTGCTAGCTGGAAAATGCAGAACTTCATGATGGTCTGCAGCTCTGGGCAGGAGACTGAAGACCTCTGGTCAGCAGATGGTTCTCTGGATGATCCATAGCAATAATCACTGGCAGGTCCCCAGCACCCAGATGACCTCTCAACAAGACGACGGCTGATGGAATGATCTTCGGGCTGCCTCTGAAGAGTGACACAGGCACGCGCACACTTACGGATGGAGGACAAAATAATAAAAGGGCATGCACAACATTAACTGTGGTCCCTCACACTTGAGCCAGGGTGGCTCCTAAGCTGACTCACTACTGGATACCTCACTAGCAGCTCTCTACCATTTATCATTGCAGGACTGATGCTGGAACACTAGGGGTGGAACTTCGAGATAGGCTGACGTCACTAGAGACGGCTCTGCTGCAGATGGCGGATGGGCCAGGGACTTCCCTGGTCAGCATCAGGCTCTGGCGAAGCTGGTCCAGGCAACAAAGGTGAAGCTGAATGTCAGGTACACCAAGGCACAATTCGATAACACAGTTTAGTAGTAAGCAAACAGTTCAGATTTTTGAACAGACAGTTTAGTTTTTGCAGAAAATACAGTCTCTCTAGGGAGTGCTAGGCAGGCAACAACCCAATTTGGTTTGGGTGGCACTCAGGAAACCTTCCCCGAACCCTTTGGGCAACCCAGGTGCCAGGGCCACTCGAACACTTCCCCCCCTTCCCCAAAGGGTGTTGCACCTTTAAGAGTCTTCACCCCTTCTGTCCATTTTTGCAGATCTGAACCCACTTTATTAAGATTACTAGCCACCCCTTTGCCTTATGTAGGGTCTCTTCCAGCCTGCCCGATAATTACCATACTTGAGGGCCTGGATGCTGGACCACCCTCCTCTCCACTAGCCCCTCCTTTCAGTCAGTTGGCTAGGGGTCTTAGCTCTCTGGTCTTTCTCCCTGGCAGGGAATGGCACCATGACAGAACAAAAGGCTGGCAAGCCCACCTCTCTCTCTCTTACTCTTTCTGGGGCTTCTACCACATGGTGCCCCTCTAGCACCAGCGGTGCTCTAAATTTGTAATTTGGGCTTATGACCCACATTTCCCCTGTTTGTTGCTTTCCTCCTCTCCGGGGTACATCTTCTGCCTGGACCTGTTTTCCTGTGGCACCACCTGACCTGGCCGGCAGAGTCTTCCCCCCATGCCACTCGGGGCTCTGGGGACAGAAAACGGATCGCACCCGGGAGCCTTGCTCCCACCGAATGGACCCTGTTGCTGCTGCCACCACCACACACCACCGGACTGGAACAGGAGGGGAGTGATGCTGGGGGAGCCATGGACCAACCCAAGGTACGTCTTTATCTCCGTGCTCCCTGCGTCCACCACTCTCCACGTCTGGCCACTGACTTTTTCTTTACCACCACTCCCTGGCCCTTTTCTAGGGCAGGGGAGGTCCTGGTGTCTAGCCAGGAGATTGGGCAGCACAAGCCCCACAGGGAGGGTCTCCTGCCCCTGACCCCCCTCTTCAGCACCAAATGGTGCAAAACTGGACAAAGGGACTGGTAGGAGTCGATGGGACTGCAGGCGAGGGGAAGGGGGACCAGAGAGGGGAGAGAGGGGGAAAGAAAATTCCCACATCTAGGAAAGGATCCCCTTTTCTTTGTTGTGTCCCCCTAACTTCAGGGTACTAAAATACTGTTCCACATATAAGAATTGTGAACAAGCTGAGCAGTCTGGGAGTGGGTCACAAGGTAGTAAACTGGGTTAGGAACTGGTTGAATGATAGAAGATAGAGAGTCATGATAAATAGTGCTCAATCTAAGGAAAGGAGGGTGACTAGTAGGGTGCCACAGGGATCAGTCCTGTATAGTGTCTTCATAAGTGAAACTGCAGAAGGGCCAGAGGGGAAAGCGTGCTTCTTTGCAAATTACAGTAAGATCTGCAAATGGGTGGACAGTCTGGGAGGGGTGGAAAAATGAGGGGGGCCTAGGTAAACTGGAGGAATGGTCCGAAGTGTGGCAGCTGAGATTTAATGAAAAAAAGTGCAAAATCATGCATTTAGGTTGCAGGAACCCAAGGGAGGATTACGGGGAGGGGACTGATGGTCACCAAACAGGAAAGGGATTTGGGGGTAATCATATTGGATGACCTAAAGGTGGCTAAACAATGTACCAAGGCTGTGGGGAGAGCCAGTAGGATGCTGGGGTGCATAGGGAGAGATATCACCAGCAGAAGGAAGGAGGCGGTGATACCACTGTGCAGATCATTGGTGAGGCCTCATTTGGAATACAGTGTCCACTTTTGGAGGCTACATCTCTGTAAGGATGTAGACAGAGTGGCGGCAGTAAAGAAGGGCAACAAAGATGGATCAGGGCCTGTACCAAAAGTCATATGAGGAGAGACTGAGAGACCTCTCTCTATATATATATATATATATATATATATATATATATATATATGCACAACCCTGGAGAAAAGACAGGGGCAATATGATAGAAACCTTTAAATATCTAAAAGGTATAAATAGGGTACTGGAGGGTAACATCTCTCAGAAAAGATGTCCAGGAATGAGGGGGCATGACACAAGGTTGGAAGGGGGTAGACCAAGTAGTACCCTGAGGAAGTATTTCTTCACAGAAAGTGTGGTGGATGCATGGAATAGACTCCCACCAAACCCAGCATAGGGGAACCCTAGCTGTAGGAACAAGGAAGTAAAGCTGGAGATCAAGTAGGATCTGCGGTAAGCACCTCTGTCCCATCAGAACTGAGAGATGAGATTTAAAAGCTGCTGGGCAGTGCCCGGAGTTACTTAACCAGTTTATCATAGTACAATTGTCAATTCTTGAGATTCTTAGCTTACAGTACTCCCTAGTGACACAAGTCATGGATAAACCTTAAATTTGTATTCATAGCTGGCTTCGCTACAGCAATTTAAAGACGAGATCGAGGAATGAGGAAAACTAAAAATTTAGAGAAAGCTCACACTCTGTCCTTCAAAATGGACAGCTGTTGAGGGATGCAAGCGATGTCTCTGCAACTAGACACTTAAAAGCAAGAGAGGATGTATGATGATGGAAAGAAGCCTTGAAGACCTCAATGGTTTAAGGTGAGGAATGAAATGGATGATGTACGATTATGAAATGAGACCTGGAAGGCTGATACGGTTAAGGTGAAATATGAAGTGGAAGATGAATGATGACGGAGTGAAGCCATGGGAGCTGGTATGGTTAAGGTGAGGTATGAAATGAACGATGTACAATGATGGAGAGAAGCCTGCCAGCCCCGAGCAAAGGGGCAATAGACATGAAAGCATGTCTCTGAGTGGAGAGCAGGTCAAGTCAAGGTAGTATGGACCCGAGAGGGGTATTCGCAAGTACTTGATGTGAAGGAGTAGACCCACATAGAGGTTGGATGAACGAGTGATACTCAGATGTGGTCATGAGAAGACTGATGATAATAACCGCAGGAGTGCAGCAGTTCAATGAGGTAGCATGAGACCCAATGAGAGGTATGCCCAATTAATCAATGTGAATGAGTAGACCCTGAGGTCAGACTGAGCGAAGGAGAACCAGACTCAGGGACCTGGACACCAGATGGACTAGGGTAAGAGGAGGATACGAATAGGGAAGGTGATGGCAGGATAGGGAAAACCCTAAAAGAAAGCAAACATCAGAGAAGGAGAGGAATGGAGGGTGTAGGGAATGGGAGGAGGAGGGTAACATGTGGAGTCAACAGGGGTAGACACCCCCAAAATGGTGGATAAAGGTAGTGTAAAGGAAAGAGGCAATCAACTGAGGTCGATAAGTGAATAGGTTGTGCTCACACATAGCCCTAACAACATGTGGAACATCAGTAAACCTATGCGGAGCAAGGGGAAATGAGAGAAGGAAAATCATAGCAGTAGAAAGGCATGCAGGGGCCAAGCACACACTGGAACATAAAGTGAATCAGAGAAACACAGCAATGGAAAATAAGTGATTTAATGCCAGCTTGTAACATGGCAAAAAAAGTTGTGTGAAACTGACCTCTGCGATTGGTGGAAAACGGACAGCTGACCAATATCTAGCGGGTATTAATCCAGCAGTAGAGCCCGCTGTTGCAGTACCTCTGTAAGCCACCTTTACCTTGGGAGCAGTGAAATGAAAGACAATATCGGTCGCGCGCTTGCAAACGGTGGCAGAGAGACACAGACAGAGTTTGTATGGGGATGTATCCATGCCTGTAGATGGCGCAGGTGATCAAGCAGTGAGAGAATGATTGCCAGCATCGCAAGGAGTGCCCTATTAGCTCGGGGCATGTCAGAGAGAAGCGTGGTGACTCAGAGGACTAAAGCACTGAGGAATATGGCTCAAGCAACAAGAGGTGTGTCAGAGATAACAGAGATATAAGTGAGTATCAGCCAGGAGCATTAGTTAAAGAAACCGTTGAGCAGCAAATCAGTGTCAGACAATGACGAGTACACAAAACAAATACATATGTCCCAGAATGCAGCACTGTCATCTATGTCGCCGCTCTAACAACGAAGGGAAATACATAAAAACTGTCAGTTACAATGTTTAAAAAGAATAACGTTGTGCCTGTGTGAGACGACAATGTCACGTCCGCATTTGTTCAGAATTACTGGACACTACATAAATATATGTAGAGCATTGAATGTGCACGTGCACGGCGATACATGTTCAGCGGGCTCAAAATCAGCACGGTGCAGCATGTCTTCTCCACTGCAATTAGTGATCCTGTGACTCTGAATGTGGTTTTAAGTAACAGTGTATTGCTAACAGAACTTGCCTTGCACTTGCCATGTTACAAGCGCATTAATCCCCTCCAGAGTTGGGGCTCTACCGGTGGATTAATGCCTGGTGGGTGGTTGGAAGCACTCGGCCTGCAGCCTCATGCACCAACCCCAACCCCCACCCCCAACGGGCATTAATCCATCGGTAGAGCCCTCCTCTGTCAGGGATTAATGCTTACACCATGGAGCTGGGCAGGGCAGGTGAGCAATATAAGATAACGAAGAAGAAAGTGACAGTAGGGGAAACACCAAATGAAGCCGAAAGCTGCAGAATGAATGAGGAATGGAGACAGGTCTGGCACCGTGGATGAGGAGAACAACTAATAACAGCACGAGAGACAAGGGGTAGAAGGGCAAGCAAGAAACCCCAGAAGGACCGAGGCAGGCAAGGCAGAGCAGAACGAGGGAAAGTTTTCTTGGCCACAACATTACAAAAAAATAAATACTATCTGTAGCATTTGATACTACCTTGCCGGTATATTTCAAATGTGCACCAGATGAGGAGATGAGCGACAAAAGCCCTTAGCTGCCTACACCCAGGTGTGGGTTTCATGAGGGAGGAGGGTAGACCTGAAGAAAAGCAGCAATGCACTCACCCTGATACTGCAAGGGAGAGAAGAGGAGCAGAGTGCACTGAAAGGTGAGGCAGCAGGGCGAGGCACTGGGCGGTACCATAGCGGAGAATAGCGATGTGAGCGAGTAGCGGAAATGAGGAGAAGGAGAAGTGGAGGCACATCAGCAACCAAGCAGCGGCAAGGATGAAGGACGGAAAGAACGAGTGATGGGTCAAGGCAGAGGAGCTCAAGGGAGACAAAATAGAAGCAGGGAAAGAAATCAGAGGCAAGCAGTGAGAAACGAGGGTAGGGAATGGGGAAAAAACGAAGACTGCTATGAAAGATACAAAGCACCAAGGCCTGCCACAGGGTGGGCAACCCAGAAGCACCATAACAGAGAAACAAGCGACCAAGATAGCAAGGAGCTCGAGAAGAGCAGGGAATGTGAAGGGAAAACTCGCAGACAGCAAAAGGAGGAGAGGTACGGGAGAGGGAGGGAAAACGAAAACAAACAAAGAGAGGACGGACGCAGAGTGAGCAGTGGAATCAGGGAGAAACAGGGGTCGAGGCTAGACAATGCTGGGAGGGGAAAGAAACGGAGCGAGAGGACAATGAGAGAGGGAGCAGAAACTGAGGAACCAGCTGGAGGAGAATTATCTAACAGGCAGAAACGAGGAAAAAAGTGAGAAGGCACAGCCGACCAAGCCTCTGGTTGCAACAAGAAACAAATCCTGGAACAGTCCAGGAGGAGAGGCCTTTTAAGGCCTGATGGGGGAGTGACGTTGTTGCTCCACCCATTGAAACTCAGGCTTAAAGCCTTCCCAATGTGAAAAATGACAGCTCGACTATTCATGAAGTGGTATAATAAAATGGCTACATTGAAAATTTGGAGTGAAAATATTGAAAATGACCAAAGTTACACACATGTGTAGACAATTTTGAATGACTAGGTGTATAACAGCCATTTTTTGGAATTGTTTCACCAAATTTTCAACATGGCTTTTTGGGGACCCCACTTCATGAAGAATGCCACCGTCATTTCATTCACTCATGCTGAAATGTGATTTAGCACAGAGACTGCGCCATTCTGTGTCACAGGTGCAAAAAAACATTTTAGGGAGGATGTGAACAATGACAGCTGTACTGTTCAGGATTGGAGCAGGCAGCAGCAGTAGAAGGGAGAGGGAGGTTTTCTTTGGCGGGAGTGCAGCCAGGAATTTTAGACCTATACACCAAGTGGACTCACTACTACCCCTCTATTGTCTGTGCCATGTTACCCCTCCCCCCACTGTCCATGCCCTGTCCCTGTCCTCTCACCTGATACAAGCATCATTTTGTCTGTGGTGTATACTATAAATATGAAAAGTAAAGATGTAACACACATACACCGATTCCCATACAGTAAGAATGCCTTCCAAACCACCTGTGTCAGACTAATAGACTGGCTTTCAGTTACAATGTTACATTGTGACAAGCCTCTGTACCACATCAAATAGGTCCATTCACACACCACTAGCCATAACATCACTACACCACTAGCCATACCATCACCAACAGTCGTCAAACTAAGAGACTGGCTTGTAGTTACAATGTTACATTGTGATAAGCCTCTGTACCACATCAAGGTAACTAGTCCCACAGAGGTCCATTCACAGACCACTAGCCATACCATCACCAGCATCTAAAAAGAAATGTGTGCTGTTAAGATAGATGCTTATTTTCCCTTATTTTTGCATCTAACACACATCTTTCCACAAGAATATAACTAAGAATGAAATCAGAGCTACACAGTAAGACAGGGCTAAAACCCTTCTAGCAAAAAGGAGATACAGAGTTCAAGTAACAAAGTAGTATTTAACAGCTTAAGTGATTTCACTACACTGGTTATCCTATCCCTTAAAAATATCCAAATACTTTGTTGTTTGAGCTCCATACCTCATTTTTGTTAGTAGGGTTTTAGCCTCGACATAGCCTGTGGCTCTAATTCTTTACATGGTTGTATTTTTGTGGAAAGATGTGTGCCACTTGCAGATATAACTAAAGGAGCATAAGCATATTTTAACAGTACTGACAGTGCACATTTTTTTTAGATGCCTGCTTTACAGAAACAGGATGGCAACCAGCCTCCTTTGAAAAGATAAACAAAGCTTCAGGTGGAGATAATACATCATGTTAAAATTAAAACAACTAAGAAATCACTGATAGTGAGAGACACAGGCGGGGGAGGGAGTGACAGTGTAGGGCTGTAGGCTGGTGAGCAGCACCTAATAAGGTGGGTGGGGGATTCTGGCTATTCTAATCTGCTGCTGGGTGGGTTCTTCCCCTCCAGCTAGGTAATTTATGTAGGGAGTCCTTTTCTCAAAACAAAACGTCTTCAGGGCTACGCCCACTGCAGGAACTAACAATTAAATCAGAGCTACACAGTAAGACAATGCTAAAACCTTATTCTAGCAAAAAGGAGATACACAGCTCTAGTAACAAAGTCATACCCTGTGGCTCTGATTTCTTTCATGGTTGTATTTTTGTGGAAAGATCTGTGCCACATGCCGATATAACTAAAGGAACATTTTATTTATTTATTTATTTTATTTCTGATCTCAGATTAACCATTTGAGCTCAGAACTCTTTACATAGGTTCCACGTTAGTACATTTAGAACAAGTATGTGATTATACAGAGGACTGAGACAAACAAGGCAATAGAATTAGAATGAGAACATTTAGGTACATTTGGTCTTTAAACAGAAGAATGCAAAAAATACAGCGAAAACTAAAACTGGAATAAGTAAACACAGTCAGATACATACAGGAACAGACTAAATAACTGTGCCCAACAGGGAGCCTGTTAGTCATCAGCAACACAAGGGGGTTAGCACATGGAAGTGCTGGAGAGACGGGGTGGGGGTTGAGCCCCAAGTGCAGGGTGTCCGAGAGAGAGAGAGAGAGAGAGAGAGAGAAAGAGAGATCTGTTTGGCAGAAGGGCGGATGGTAGGATATGCCTTTGCTAGATGCTAGTGATTGCAGACACATTGAGATTCCTGTATTAAATGGTTCTTTAGGTTCTTTTTGAAGGTCCACAGAGTGGGCAGGCTAATAATGTTCTCATGGAGGGAGCTGAACCACAACAGTGCCTGATAGGCAAAGGACCTTTGTCCTTGAGATGTCCGACATTTTGGACTCAGGAAGGACTGCAGTTCTGAATTTCGGGTGGGCCCTGGATTAGTGCTGGGAACTAGGAGTTGTTGGACCCCAGTCGGGAGTTGACCAAGGCAGATCTTTTTGGCAAGGAGGCAGGATTGATATTTTAAGTGACCAAAGAGCGCTAGCCAGTGAGCCTTTGCATAGAGATTGCAGGTGTGGGTTAGTCGGTGTGCCCCTAAGGTGAGCCAGCAGGCATTGTTAAGGGCAGTTTTTATACATCAGAGGGCAGTATTTGTGGCAGAGCCATATATCGGCAGTTCGTAGTCCACTAGGGAACCCACTGAACTGTGGACCGCTATGCTGGGGGCTTCAGGGGTCAGGCTCTGCCTATGATGATAAAGTAGCCCTAAGCATTTGTTGATTGCTTTAGCTGTGATGTCTATGTGGAGGGTATAGGAGAGCGAGCTGTCAAGAGTGATTCTGAGATATCTGAAGTGATGAACACGTTCAAGAGGAACATCACCTCTATCACATACTGATAGCGGGTAGTTTTTGTACTTGTTCTTAAGGCTGGTGAACAATATGGTTTTTGTTGTTTTTTTGTAGTTCATTATCAATTTATGATTTTTTGAACCATGACTCAGCGCTGGTGAAGTCACGTTGTAGCTGTTGCTCAAGAGCAGTGGGGTCAGAGCCATTAGAAAAGATAACCACATCTTCCACGTAGAGGATGAGGATACAGCACTGACGGGCTAGGAGGAGGCAATTCAGAAATAGGCTAAAGAGGAGGGGGCCCAGTATTGACCCCTGTGGAATGCCTGAGTACACAGGCTTGGTGTCAGAGAGAAAGGTATCTATCCTGACTTGCTGTGAATGGCAGTGTAGGTAGCTGCAGAACCATGCAGCTGCCTCCGGGGCAAGGCCTATGGCAGTAAGCTTGTCAATTAGGAGGGCATCGTTGACCATATCAAAGGCCTTTGTTAGGTCAATATAGATAGCCCTGACAAGCTGGCCAAGATCGAGGGATTTGTGGATAAAGCCTGTGTATTCCAGGAGGGCTGTAGTGGTGCTATGCCCAGCCCTAAAGCCATGTTGCTCTGAGCATAGGATAATCAACAAGTTGGTCTGCAATGATTCGTTCAAGGGCCTTTGAGAGTGGTGGTAGTATAGAGATGGGTCTATAGTTCCCAGGGAGGGCACGATCCCCACTCTTGTACACAGGGGTGACTACTGCAGCTTTCCATTTTTGGGGGAATACTGTGAGACATAGTGAGAGGTTAAGGATATGGGTGAGAAGGGACAGGATTTCTTTGAGTGAGAGTGAGATTAGTTTCAGGTCGAGGTTATCCCCACTGAATCTCCCCTTCCCAAGCACTTTGCACAGATATTTCCTGGTTTCTCCAAAGGTAGTAGTCTTGAAGCGAAAGGGGGGGAGGCGATGGAGATTGTGTGGGTGCAGCAGGGATGGTGGGGGAGAAGAAGTCGGTGGGGAGAACATACTGCAAGTCAGTGAAGGCATTGTTAAAGGTGTTGGCGATAGATTTAGGGTCAAGGATGGGGGAGCCAACAGCGCAGAGCATGGTGGGGGTCATTTTGGGTTCATGCCTGGTGATCTCATTTAGGTTAGCCCAGAATTTGTGCCCATCATTCCAGGTCTTGGTTAGGGCATCTTTATAGTATACATTTTGGGCTAATCAGATGGTCCTGGTATAGTTGTTCCTCGCACATTTGTAGTTCAGGATATCAGACTGCTTGCCAATGGCCCTAGCTATATGCCAGAGGTGGTCTCTATTTTTCATTAGTTCAAGGATATCAGGGCTCATCCAGGTGTTAAAGTAGCCTTTGATTTCCACTTTTTTATATGAGCATGGGTGTCACAGATTGTATTGAAGAGGAGGATGAAAAGGTCATGTGCATCATCAACATCAGAAACAGAAGCCTCAAAAACTGAGGACCAGTCAGCATTGAGGAGATCCATTTTGAAGCGGTCAGCATGACCAGGTTTGAGAACCCTGTTGTTGATTGTTCTAGGAGGCGGTTTGGAGAAATTATTAGCCCAACTGAACATGACAGGGGACTGGTCACTGATGTCATCTGGGAGGATGGAGGCATTAGAAGCATGCTCAGGTCAGTTGGTGAGCACCCAGTTTATCAAAGTACTAGTGCATATCCTGTAGTTAGTCCTAGTGGGTGTTTCAATGAGCTGGGTAAAGCAGATAGCCTGAATTACATCCTTGAATTGGTTAGAACAGGGGCAAGCCAATTAATATTGAAATCACCTAAGAGTATAACCTCAGAGCTTAGGGTTAGGCTTCCAAGACAGTCTATTATGGCATGGAGACCTTGGGCTGAATTATTTGGGGGGGATGTAGACAGATAGAATTGTGACAGTTTTGTTGTGGGCCCCAAGAAGAACCTAATGGCAAGGGCCTGGGCGAACGACCCTAGGCTGGGTAAATTCAGGACTATGCCCTGAAGGCTGTCCTTAAGGTATATTGCACAGCCACCACCTCTTTTAGAATTATGATCTTGCCTAAAGACCAAATAGCCCAGCAGACTGATGGCTCCATCTAGGATCTTGGGAGTGAGTCATGTCTCTACCACAGACAGTACGTCTGGATTATTTAGGGCTACCCAGGCTTTAAGGTTGTCAAACTTTGCTGTCAGGCTGCAGAAGTTTAGTGATGCAAAGGTTAAGGTGCCTGGTTTCAGTGCACTCAACCCCTGATATAGCAGGGGGACGGTATTAGGGTGGATGTTGCCTGAGAGCAATAGTAACAGGAGTACCAATCTGACCAGGTAAGCATCTTTTAACAGTACTGACAGTGCACATTTCTTTTTAGATGCCTGCTTTACAGAAACAGGATGGCAGCCAGCCTTCTTTGAAAAAATAAACAAAGCTTCAGGTGGAGGTAATACATCATGTTAGAATTAAAACTATGAAAAAATGCTTGATCATGAGAGACACAAGTGAGGGAGGGAGAGACAGTGTAGGGCTGAAGGCTGGTGAGCAACACCTAATAAGGTGGGGAGGAGTCTGGCTATTCTAATCTGTTGCTGGGTGGATTCTTCCTCTCCCACTAGGTAATTTATGCAGGGAGTCCTTTTCTCAAAGCAAAACGTCTGCAGGGCTACACCCACTGCAGCCGTAAAAAGGCAGTCTAGGCAACCTTTTCTGTCTTGGCAGCCAGCACTGTTGTAGTCAGTGTTTTGTGTGAATTTTTCTTCCTAATTTATGTGGTTTATTATTTTAGTTCTATAGAACAGTTAGGTGTGTTTTACTGAATTATTTTTGTCACTTTAGTTTGAGCATCTTGATTTCATTTTTGTTCATTGATAAAAGCAGCCTTTTTCATGTACATAGTAATGTCATGATAACTACCTGATCTGTTGCATTTTGCATCTTAGTCCCTGAAATCCCTTCCATGCATTGTTTGAGACAATCTATCTGAAAAAGGTCTGAATGAGTACTACAAGACTAACTCCCAAAGAAATACCACCTAAAAATAGACAAAAAAACAAAAATGAAAAAATGAAAATTGCTTCTCTTAGGACCTTGCTTGCTCTTAATCCTCAAAAATGTGGTAGCCTTTATGACCTCAATCCCAAACTTCTTCTTTCAGCCCCTGCCACAGCACTGCCCGTTACCTTTCTTCTCTACCTTTCTTTTTCTTCTGCTACTGTTCCAGATGCCTGGAAGCAGGCTACTGTTATCCCTGTCCCTAAAGGTGGTAACCCCTCTTCTGGTAACTATTATCCTATCTTTCTCCTTCCTACTCTAGCCAAGTTACAGAAAAGCCTTGCACTATCTCAACTCTCAACCATCCTTGACTCTTCCTTCCTCACCCCCTTTCAGTCCGGGTTTTAGGAAATCCCACTCCACCTCTATTTCCTTCCTATGGCTCACTGACTCCATCCACACAGGTATGGATCAGGGTTATCTTTGCTGATCTTGCTAAAGCTTTTGATACTGTGGCTCATCTCCTCCTTGTGGACAAGCTTAAATTAATGGGTCTTTCTAACTCTGTAGTTAGCTGATTTTGCACTTACCATGGAGGTAGATCTCAAACTGTCTGGATAGGTAGCTCCATTTCATCTCCTCTCCCTTGCTGCTCAGGTGTCCTTCAAGGGTCTGTCCTGGGTCCTATTCTTTTTTCCATATTCCTGAATGATGAACCCTCTGTCTGTCCCCCCATGTCCTTTCATATAGTATGTACGCTGATAACAGTTATTTTTGCTTCTGGATCCCTTCCCATGATCTTACCTCATAGCTTCAGCTGGATTTCAACAATAGTCAATGCTGGTTCCAGTCTAAAAAGCTATCACTCAATGCCAAAAAAACAGTCTCCATGATTTTTGGCACCCATCAGAGGCTTTCTAGACTCACCCCTCTCCCTTCATTTCATACCTTTATGGTTCTATTATTGAGGAGGTTTCCTCTTTTAAGTACCTCTGGCTCTGGCTTGACTGTCATCTTGATTTCTTGGTTAATATTGGTGCCATAAAACAAAAGCTTTACCCTAAGCTTGGTGTGCTGTATATGAATAAAGTGTGAATTCTGCTTCCTGTCCACCCTGAAATTGTTTTAAAGATGACTCGTCCTATTTTTGATTATGATGACAAAATCTGTAGTGGAGCTCCCAAAGCTTCTCCTGTTGGACTGGATCCCCTATTCCACTCTTTTTGCCATTTTGCTTTAGATTGCTCACCTCGTACCTACCATTGCTCACTCTACTCTGCCCTTTCACTGCCATCTCTTGATGCCAGGTGCTTTTCCCATTGTGCCTCCCTTATTTCTAAATTCTGGTTTGCTTCCCTTCTCTCCTACTTTACATCCCTCTTATCCTCTCCATCAGCTTCCTCCTGCCCTCTGCACAATAATGCTTCCCACTTCCTCACTATTCCTTCTAGAAAATCTACTATTGGTCAGTCTGCTTTCTCATTCTGCTTTTTTAAACTTTAGTCCTCCCTTCCCTTGTCAATTCACTCTGCCTCTTCAACTTCCTCCTTAAAGTCTCTCCTTCAAGAATGTTCTTTTCCCTCCTGCAGCTGTCTATGACTCTTTTCCTCACTTCACCCCCTCTAGTCCTGCCCTGGCAATTTGTATCCTTCATTACCTGTACATATGTTGTTTCTGATTTATCAATTTTTGATTATGCTTCTTGATATATTGTATTTGCTTTATATGATTTTTCACATCTCCTTCCAGCAGGACACATCTGGAAACAAGATGTTGGCAGTTCAGTATGTCTTTCCTGGTGAAACGTTTGAAATAAATAAATTCCCATAGGATAACAGTGCACTTTTACAAGCCGTAACTCCCATCAATCTTTGGAATTAAGGGAATATATATATCAAAAAGGTCTCAATCAGTACTACAAACACATAATGCCGTCAGAAAAATTCATAGGGTACACACAGGAATCCCAAATTACCTCTCAATATTACCATTGTGCCAAATCCAAAATTTAAGTCTGATAATTATCCAGAATGCATCAAATGTGTATCTCCTCTTTGATTACAACCATTCCAAGTGTCAGACTAATTCTGCAAAAATTAACCAAGTTATGCCTAAAAGAAAACAAAAAGGAGTAGTTGGTGGAAGTGGGGTGATGGTATTCGTATTGCAAAATTATTCTGTGCCACATCTGTGGCATCCATGCTGGTGGATGAGGGGAAGGCAGCAACAAGAGGATCATTCTGAGAGGTAGAAACATTTCTGACTCAAGAACAGTGGTCAAGGATGAGGTTGCTGGTGTCCCTTTGACTTCTGGTGGTGGTGACACTGAGTCTGATCTGGATAATAGGTCCCCCTGTATCTACTCTTTCAGATAGTCAGGGCCCTGACTACCTGAAAGAGCTTTTGGTTCCCTACTGCCTTGGAAGATCACTTTGCTCAGCTGGAGAGGGGTTGCTAGAGATCCCAAGAGTGTTTTTAAAATCTTCTGGGGCCTGGGTATTTATACATGCGGCCCCATCTCTCTGGAATTCTCTACCCCACCAGTTGTGTGGGTGCACGACCATGGAGGGATTTAAAAAAGCGTTAAAAATCCATTTATGGATCCAAGCTTTTGGTGACTGATGTATTTGTTTTAAATTCAATGTGTATTGTTTTATTTAAGTAATTTGTGTGATACTTGATGTGTTTTTAATTTGTGAGGCACTTTGGTTTTGGAAAGGCGCGCCATAAAAATAAAGTTTATTATTATATTATTATTATTATATGTGGACCAGTGGTCAGACAGCTGGTTGCTTCTTTCTGTGCATTACAGCACATTGGTAACAGGTACCTGTGGTAGTATTTAACTCTGGCCGGGGGAAAATTTGCACTAAGCCCAACTGCAGCGGTAGCAACACTCTACTTGTTTGCCAGCATGTCACACTGGCAGTGAAGAGTGTAACTAGATCACAGACACAGGTTAGAAAATGTTAAACTTGCTCCTGACAGAGATTGATGAGTGGATGCAGCCTGTGGTGGTGTTGGTGGTACCACAGGGGGTGTGGTGGCACAGGGTATTTAGGCTGTGGAGTGGGGGGGGGGAGATGGGGACTGCTGACCTTGAGACTTTTGTGTATCAGTAGCTTCATTTTGACCCAAGTTCGCCTTGGTGTACCCTAAGGAGAAGTTTCAGATGAAGTTGCAAGGTGAAGTTACCTTAGTAAATAGAAAAACTTCACAAAATTATCCATGGAGGTGAGTTTGGCAACTTCACCTTAATTTATTTGGTGAATTAAAACTTCACAACATCTCTAGTTTTGGGTGTAAACAGTGGCCGAGGAAAATATATAAACTTCCTGCCAAGCAGATGGCCATGATAACAGTAGGACAGACTTTGAATACACAAAACCAGTTTCAACGGGTTCTGTTGTGGTGGAGGTCCCCACAGTTCAAAAGAAATGTCCAGGGTGTGATGTTAAAGAGACCGGGCAGATGATGTGGGAAAAGGGGTTGGTCTGCCATGGTATTTCTGCCTGTATTTCTCTGATGAAAGTCAGTCTAAGTAGAAATTTGAGAAGCCTCACCATTGCTGCTCAAGTCTGATAAGACTCATTAAACCCCAGCTGAGAATAAGTTTCTATTTAGAAATTTAGTTCGATTTTCAGATATTCTGAGTGAATTCTATTGTGTTCAGATGTTTTGTTTTCCATTTCTGTGATGTACTGTATTCCCCATAGACTTTAGTTTGTATAATCTGTACTATATGTAAATACCATGGAGTGTAAATTGTTATTTTTCTGTACTTCATGCATCTGTGTCCAGGTTTTTAAAGGTATAGATAATCTGGGGTAATTGGCAAGTCTGTGATTCATTTCCAAAAAGACAGGCTACTAAGCTGTCTAAAGCAAGGTGTTCTCAGCTACGACTAAAAGGGTAGATAGTTTACCTTTGGGAAAGGTCACTGTACTGTGTGAGCAGTGATTCTGGTGGGATTCGATCCTAAAGATAGCACAAGTGAAATTCAAACCAGGTGGTAGCAGCATACTGAGGTCACCATTCATGCATCCGAAGGGTCTGAAAAACTGGTAGCAGTGCAGAATGAGTTCAGGGACAGAACTTAGAATCATAGAAGACTGTCATCAGATAAGAACACTATTGCCCATCAAGTCTGCCCTGATGCTCCCCCCTCTACAGTACTCCTCCGCCCATCCAGATACACCTCTCGCTGCCCTCCGGCCAATCCTTTATATCTGTCCCATGCCTTCTTGAATCCCTCTATGGTTTTTGTTCCCACCACCTCCTCTGATAGACTGTTCCAGGGGTCCACCACCCTTTCAGTGAAATAATGTGTTTATGTACTGCCCCTGAATCTTCCCACCTCCAACCTCAGTATATGATCTCTTGTTCTATCTTGTTCTATTACTTCTTTTCCTTGTGAATAGGTTCACTTCTCCTACCTTATTTATCCCTTTCAAGCACTTGAACATTTCTATCATGTACCCCCTCTCCCTCCTTGTCTCCAGTGAGTACAGGTCCAGCTCCTTCAGCCTCTCTTCATAGGGCATCCAATGCATGCCCTGCACCATCCTTGTTGCCCTTCTCTGGACCTTTTCCATCCCATCAATATCCTTCATCAGGCAGGGCCTCCAAAACTGTACCCCATACTCCAGGTGAGGCCTCATCATGGACTTATACAGGGGCATCAGTACCTCCTTCTTCCTGCTTGTTATACCCATCCCAATGCATGCCAGCTTTCCATTTGCCATGCCCAACACTTTGCTGCATTGATTACCTACCTTGAGGTTATCTGAAATTTTAACCCACAGATCCCTCTTCTGCATGGTCACCTTTATTTCCTCCTCTTCCAGAATGTAGCTGGCTTGCAGGTTATTATGTCCCATGTGTATCACAGTGCATTTTTTCACATTAAATTTCAGTTGTCATGTTTCTGACCATCCCTCCAGCCTCTTTAGGTCCCTCCTTATTACCCCCATTCTGGCCATGGTGTCCACCCTATTGAAGATCTTGGTATCATCTGCAAACAGGCACACCTTCCCTTCCAGCCCCTTACCTATATCACTGATATAGATATATTAAAAAGTATAGGCCTTAGCACTGACCCATGGGGCACCCCGCTCATCACCCTTTCCTCCCTGGAATGCACACCATTCACTACCGCCCTCTGGCTCCTGTCCCTCAGCCAGTTTTCTACCCACCTTGTTATTTTTGGTCCCACCCCTAAGCTTTCCAACTTGTTAACCAGCCTTCTGTGTGGGACAGAGTCAAAGGCATTCCTGAAGTCCAGGTAGGCCACGTCCACTGCCCTCCCCCAATACACCACCCTTGTCACCCAACTGAAAAACTCAATGAGGTTCGACTGGCATGACCTCCCTGCAGTGAAACCATGTTGCTTGTCATCCTGCAGTCCATTATCAGCAAGGTATCTGACCACCCTTTCCTTTAAGAGTGTTTCCATCACCTTACCCACCAAGAAGGTGAGACTGACTGGACGATAGTTTTCTGCCTCCTCCCTGCTGCCACTCTTATGGAGTGGTACCACATCCTCCCTCCTCCAGTCCCTCGGCTCCTGTCCCATGTTCAGGGACAAGTTAAACAGCCTCACCAAGGGTACTGCCAGCTCCTCCTTTAATTCCCAGAGTACCCTAGGATTCAGGGCATCTGGATCCATAGCTTTGTCCTCTCTCAACCCACCTAGCTCCTCTCTTACCCTGCCTGTGATGAATGGGCTTTTACCTACCCCTGTGCCTTCCCTTTAACTCCGGTCCCTTCCCATACCCCTCTATTGTAAAGATCGAACAGAAATACCTATTTAGCACTGCAACCTTCTCAAAGTCCTCCTCCACCTGTACTCCCCCCCCCCCCAGTCTAACTATCCCCTGTTTTGCCTTCTTTCTCTCTCTAACATGCCTAAAAAAGTTTTGTTCCCCTTTGCCTGTCTGGTGATTCTATCTTCTGTGTCTGCTTTAGCCCTCCTAATCTTCTGCCCTGCAATCCTCAAATTTTCCTTGTAGATCTCCCTGTCTCTATCCCTCTGGGTCCTCTTATATGTTTTGAATGCCCTTCTTTTCTTCTCAGTTGCTTCCCTTACCTCCCAGGTGAACCACAATGGCCTCTTCCATCTTTTGCTTTTCTTAACCCTCCTGATGGAGATGTCCATGGCCTTCAGTAACCTCCCCCTTAATTGCTTTCCGTAAGTTCTCCACATCCTCTATCTGCCCTTTCCTCTTAATTTCCTCCACAGAAATCACCCTCGTTCTGGTGAAATCTACCCCCCTGAAATCCAGAACCTTAGTGATCAACTAGCCTGGCCTGCTTTCTATGACGTGCCCCTACTCCATGGGTCCACAATTTCTTGATGAGCCTTTTGTTTGGAACACAAATGAAGGCTTTACTAAAGTCCAGATACTGTATGTTGACTGCTGAACCTTTATCAACAGTCCTCGTTAACCAATCGAAAAAGCTGACCAAATGTTTGACCTTCCTGCCACAAACCCATGCTGCATGCCATCTTGCAGCACATTAGCTACTAGGAACTCCACCAGACTTTAATTATAGTTTCCATCAATTTATCAATTATTCATGTCAAACTACAGTAACTGTGGAGTTCCCTGGCTTATCTCTTGGCTTATCTCTTGCCCCACTTTTGTGTAGGGGCATCACATCTGCTGTTCTACAGTCCATAGACACTAACCCAGACTCTAAGGAAAAGTTGAAAAGGTCTACCAAAGGTACAGCTAGTGCCTGCATCATTTTCCTCAGCACCCTATGGTGTAGCACATCTGTTCTTGGAGATTGTTTTACCTTCAGGGCTATGAATTGAGTACCCTGTCCATGGCAATGGGTTCCCAGCAGTGTTGGCTCCCCTTCTAAACTCGTGCCAACCTTCCCCTGTGGTAGTGACCTCTCCTTCTCCTTTTTGAATACTAAACAGAAGTATGCCAGCAAATTAAAACAACTAGCTGGCACCCATTTAAACTCAAAGCAAGAGGGGATACAGGGTCCACAAAACCCAAAATGAATAACACCAGCTACACCTCCAAGTCCAACTGGAACTTCCTTCTATTAAATGCCTGAAGTCTCAACAATAAAATGGATGAATTAAAGCTGACACTACATAACTCAAACATTCACATATGTTCTATCACTGAAACCTGGTGAAGGGAGGAAGACACCTGGGATAAACAGATCTCTGGCTATACTCTATGCAAAAATGACAGGTCACATACTAAGGGGGGTGGTGTGGCACTATATATTTTAGACAGCATTGTATCAGAAAGTATTGACTGCACTACATGGGGCAATTTTGAAATTCTTTGGATAAAAGTTACCCCCCCCACACTCAGCTAAGATCAATATTGGCGTTGTGTATAGACCACCCACTATCCCAGCCCTGAACAATAGCCTAGTATTAGATTTTATTAGACATATTACACAGGAGAATAATGTTATCCTATTAGGAGACCTTAATCTCCCAGGAATTAATTGGGATTCACTAAAAACTGAGTCCCAAGTGGAGGCTAGTTACCTTGAAGCCTTCATGCTAGCAGGCCTAGAACAATTTGTCCTAGAAAACACCAGGTGTACCCACATCTTGGATGTGGTATTGAACAATATGATAAACAACATCCAGAATTGTACAGTTGAGGCTCCCTGAGCTCAAGCAACCATTCCATGGTTAGTTTTAAATACCTGGGAACCATGGAAAGCAGTACTCTTTTATATACCTATAATAAGGCTGACTTTACTAGAAAGAAATGCGAGCTGGCCAAATGGAATTGGGCAACAGAATTTGAAAATGAGGCACTGCAAAATATGTGGGATAAGTTTAGCACCAAACTTAATAACTTGGTCCACACTCACATATCATCCACTAATAAATATAATAGGCCCAGAAAAGCCCTTCCCCCATGGATGACCCCTGCTGTCAAAAAAGCAATAAAAAAGAAAAACAGGGCATATAGCAGGGCCAAACAGAATGGAGACAACAGGTGTTGGGAAACATATAAACAATGCCTGAAAGACACAAAGAGGATTATAGCAAAGGCCAAGAATAAGCATGAGTACCACCTAGCTACTAAGACACAGGACAACTGTAAGTCCTTCTATGCCTATATAAATAACAAAAAGGAAGTTAGCAGGATGACTGGCCCCTTAAAAGACAATACTGGGAATCTAATAACAGAAAACAAGGATACGGCAGATCACTTCAACAGCTATTTTTTCCTCTGTCTTCAATGTAGGATCAGAAGCATCCAATGTAAATATCGAACAACAAATGGCAGTAGAACCCCAAATTGAGTTCCAAGATGTGGCAAAAAGACTAAAAATTTTAAACCACAATAAGGCGCAGGGCCCAGATGGTCTGCACTCAAGACTTCTGAAAGAGCTTGCTGAGAGTCTGGCAGGACCTGTTACATTTCTCTTCCAACAATCCTTAGATACAGGACCGGTCTTGGGAGTATGGAGACAAGCCATGGTCATTCCGATATATAAGAAAGGTTCCAGATAAAAGGTTAGCAACTATAAACCTATTAGTCTGACCTCGGTCCTTGGAAAGATACTTTAAGGCATAGTTAAGGACATGATCATGAAGTATATAGATCTGTTAGGGACTGGGGATGAGACACAACATGGATTCACAAGGGGCAGGTCATGCCAAACTAACTTGTTAGAATTCTATGGCAAAGTCAGCAGAGCCCTAGACAATGGTAATTCAGTGGACGTTGTGTTTCTGGACTTCACCAAGGCCTTCGACAAAGTCCCTCATGAGGAGCTGGTTGAAGCCCTTAAAGAACTAGGAGTCCAGCCAAAAATATCTAAATGGATTAGGGCCTGGTTAATGGGAAGAAGACAGAGTCTGTATTAGGGGCAGATTCTCTGGTTGGGCAGACATGACCAGCGGGGTGCCACAGGGATCTGTGCTGGGTCCCTGCCTTTTTAATTTGTATATTTCAAGAATGAAGCCTCAAGCTGATGTTTGGCTTTCTACATTTGTGGATGACACACATCTAGGTTTCCCAGTAAACAGTCACATGGACGCAGTGGCATTACAAGAAGTACTGTGGGAACTTGAAGCTTGGGCCCAAGAAAAAAAATCCCTATTCAACATCGATAAGTGCACAGTGATGCACTTGTGGAAATACAACCCCCTGATGAACTACACATCAGCTGGGCAGGTACTAAAGGTAGTACAGGATGAGAGAGATCTGGGAATTAGGGTTAGCAATGACCTCAAATTCAAATTACATTGCAACCAGGTGATTAAAAAGACTAGCAGTATCCAGAGCTGCATCCACAGACATATTAAGTGTAGGAGGAAGGCAGGCCTGCTTCCCCCTCTATACTTCTCTGGTGCGCCCACACACAGAGTACTGTGCCCAGTTTTGGGCACCTGAGAATAAGGGAGATATAAAATCCCTGGAGAAAGTCCAGAGAAGGGCCACACAGAGAATTAAAGAGGTCCAAGGTCAAAACTATGAACAGAGGCGGCAAAATCTAGAGCTATATTCGTTAGAGTATCGTAGATTAAGGGGGGACATGTGCCTGATTTTTAGAGCACTATCAGATTGACATCTATGGGAGCAGCTGGGACTTACCTTGCGAGACCAGAAATATAATACCAGAGCCCACCCTCTACAGTTAAAAGGTGAGAGATATAACACTCATACACAAAAACATTGGTTCTCTGTGAGGGTGGTTAAAATTTGGAACAAACTCCCCAGTAGAAGTGGTGGCAAGCAAAACCATGGAAACTTTCAAGCACACCTTAGACTCCTACCTGATTAGTAATAACATTATTGGGTACCCCTAGAATTCAAGTGAGCTATAATGGACTTCAGAGTCTATAAAGCTCAGAAACAACCTATGTAACCTATGTATTTGTTCACTATTTCTACCTTACCTTTGTTATCCTTCATCCACCACTCACCTTGTTTCAGCTTGCCAGTGTTTTTTTTTTGTGTGTCTTTTCTCTCTGGTACAGCAAAAGAAGACCTTGTTCCCTTCCTTAACTCATTCAGCTATCCTTAGCTCCATGTTTCTTTTGGTTTTTCTTACCACCCTGTTGGCCTCCCTCAAGTTAAGTGGGTAGGCATTCTTGTCTCCCTCCTTCTGGCACCCCTTGAATTTCTTAAAGCCTCCCTTTTCCTCTTCACTGCACTTTTCACCTCTCCACTGAACCATATCAGTTTTCTATGCCTCCTTCTTTTTATGTTGTCTTGCACACGTGCAAGCAACATTTTGTGGCAGTAGGAGATGGTATTAGGAGAAATGCAGAGTTGTGTGTCAGTTTTGGTGAATGCAGAGCACACTTTAGAAGGTGCGTCCCTTATTCACCAATTAGTGAGCATGCTAGCAGTGACACAAGTTTTATGCAGTGCCACCAACTTGAAACAAACTTGCTGATGCAATCAGAGACAAGCTCGTCATGCAGCGGCACAGATGACACACCTCCCCTACATGCCTTGCCTGGTGAAACATTTCAATAAACATTCTAGTGGCTCACACCATCCGCCTCTCACAATCCCTAGAAAATCAACTTCAGGGGTGCCTAATCCCCCTGTCAGGATATTTAATCCCCCCCAAGATTGTGTGGCACACTGGGAGTGCACCCCACTGTGTCTCCATGGTGTTTGGAAGCCGACCACGACGGCATGTTCCTGCCCCCGCCCCACCACCATTGTGTTGCCTGGTGAAACATTTCAATAAACATGGTGGCGGCTCACGCCGTCCACCTCTCACAATCCCTAGAAAGCTGACTTTGGGGGTGCCCAGTCCCCCTGTCTGCATGTTTAATACTCCCCCCCAAGATTGTGTGGCACACTTGGAGCCCACCTCAGTGTGCCTTCGTGGTGTTCAGAAGCTGACCACGTCAGCATGTTCCTACTCCGCCCCACCCCCATTGTGTGCCACAGTGGGAGCCCACCCCAGTGTGGCCAACATCACTCCCCCAAAGTTATGGGGCACACTGAACATTTGTTTTCTTACACCTGTAAAGAAAGAAAACCGTCCATAGTGTTCCTTTTTTTTTTTAAAGTACCTGAAACAAAGAAAATGGTCCCTCGCTGTCAGCAGCACCACCTCCCCCAACCCGCACCCACCCTCTGTGCAGCCCACCTCTCCACACCCTCCCCCATACTTACCTCCGGAGGTTGGTGCCACGATCTTTGGTGGAGCGGGAACATGTCTGCACTCTTCAAAGCCAACCGTGAATTGAAGAAATGCTGGTAAGCTGTATAATGGCATCAATGGGGAGGATTCAACTTAGGCAGATATCTCAGCCATGTTTCGACTTTTGGCACCAAATTTTTAACATGGGATTCTTGGGACCCCACCTCATGAAATCAGTCACTGTCATTTTATTATTCAGTCCACTGTTCATGAGGTGGGCTCCCAAAAATACTATGTTGCAAATTTGGTGAAAAAATTCCCAAAAATGACTGTTACAAGCATGCATTGTGTAGTTTCCACGCACACTCACAACTTCAAGAATTTTTTAATATTTTCACTCCAGATTTTCAACATTGCCATTTTTTCACACTTCCTTATGAACAGTACAGCTGTCATTTTTCACATCCTGCCCAAAATGTATTTTTGCACATCTGGCACACAATGGCGTGGTTGCTGTGGGAAATCAGTGTTCAGGACAGATTTGGAAAATCACAATAACACTGTTAATGAGCGGAGGTCTCAAAATGCCTATGTTGAAAATTTGGTGAAAAAATTCCAAAAATGACTGCATTACGAGCAAGCATTGCAGTTTCCACACACACTCATAACTTCGAGAATTTTTAATATTTTCACTCCAGATGTTCAACATTGCCATTTCTTTATACCTCCTTATGAATGGTACAGCTGTAATTTTTTACATCCTGCCAGAAATGTGTTTTCGCACATCTGGCACAGAATGGCGTGGTTGGTGTGGGAAATCAATGTTCGGGACAAATTATCAAAATCACAGTGCCACTGTTCATGAGCAGAGGTCCCAAAATGCCTATGTGGAAAATGTGGTTAAAAAATACCCCAAATAATTACGTTACGAGTGTATGTTGCGCAGTTTCTACGCATGCTCGTAACTTCACCAATTTTTCATATTTTCACTCCAGATTTTCAACATTACATTTTTTACACCTCCACATGAATAGTACAGCTGTCATTTTTCTCATCCTGCCCAAAATGTGTTTTCACACCTGTGGCACCAAATGGCGCAGTTGCTGTGCAAAATCACCTTTCGGCTAATGAAATGATAGTGCCACTGTTCATGAGGTGGAGTCACAAAAAGCCCATGTTGAAAATTTGGACTGAAAATACCAACAAACACCTGGGGCATTAGGATTTCCAACTGTAACGCCCCACCCTGTAGAGACTGACAGGCATCAGTGGTGTGACTTGGGATTTTCAGCTGTAATGCTCATGCCATTCCACCCCCCCCAGGCTGCAGCCACTGACAGGCATCGAGGTGTGCCTTTGACTCTTCAGCCCCAAAGTTCACCCCATTCTCCTATACTGCACCCATCTCAGCATATTTCCTTATGGAATGGGGTAAGCGTAAGGCCCGAAGACCCCAAGGCACACTGCAACACTTGTCGGTGTCCGCAGGGTAGGGTGAAGTGAAATGGTGTGAACATTATGGCCAAAGACCCAAAGGCACACCTCAATGCCTGTCAGTCTCTGCAGGGTGGGGATGGGGTTGGCATCAGTTCAATACTTCACTGTCATTCCTATTATGCAACTCTCTAACTTCTGCACTACCAATGCCAATGCCAGCAAGATAACATTCGGCATTGACAAACGCTTGTTCCTAGCTGTCTCAAGCAGGAGCAGGTAACATCTTGGAAGCTTGTCCTGAGGCTGGTCCATACTGCTTCCACCTACCTGCCCCTCAGTTCTCTCCAAATTTTCTTTCACCCCTCCATTTCATTAATATTAGCCCTCCTGAAATCAACGACACATGCTTTGGAGTTTCTGTTCTCTCTGCCTAGTTCTATAGCAAATCATACCACTTGGTGGTCACTATTTCCTAGAAGCTGTCTCATTTTTGGTCAGGAAAGGCACACTAAGTTGTGATAGCTTGTGCCCTGGGCCCATGCAGATGTCCCTGGCATGGTCACTATTTGTCAGCTTGAGGTCTGTCCCTCATTGGCTTCCTGAACCCTTGTACCAATACGTTATCCTGGAATGTATCCAACAGCACCTGGCTTCTGCCACTGCAGTTCCCCAGGATGCGCTAACCTATGTCTGACCGACAGAAGTCCCCAGTGATCTCCACCTCCCCACTGGTTGCTACTTTTTTTTATTTTGCTTTCTAATTCTCTGTAAATGCAAAAAAAAAAAAAGAAGAAGAAAGTTGTTTCAAAGATGAGAAAGCCTGTTGTATACCATGTTTGGGGAAGTATTTTGTGTGAATTGCATCATCAACTCTTGAGCAGTCCAGTTAACAATCCAACCATATGCCTAAGTACAGTATTTTAGAGTGGGGACTTACTCTAGAAGAGAACCCTTCAGGGTAGTGAAGACTGGGAGAACAGGGAGTTTGACCAGTGTTTACCTGGTTCTGAAGGTCTTTGAGGCAATTTTGTTTGGCATTCTGGGAGATCTGGCTGGCACAGAGCCACTGCTGGACATTGTAGAAGGGTGTTAAACTCTGGAACAGTAGAGCCGGTGGTAAAGAGCACTGTGTCATCTGCACACATGTGTATGTATGTGTGTGATGACTGAGGCCTTGGGGAAGTCATTAAGGAAGACAGAGAACAGGATGGGGCCATGGACAGAGCACATGGGCATGCCAGACCTCATAGTAGGGTGGGTGGGTGAGTTGAAACCTCTTATGTGAACTGATTTGGAGCAATCAGTATGACAGAAGTAGAACCATTGAAAAGAGAAGAGGCCTGCATTCACTACCCTTTGAAGAAAGTGCAATTGTGTCAAATTCCTTAGAACAGTCAACAAACATTTCTGAGGTAAATATGCCCTGGTCCAGCCTATTCTCTGAGCACAGGAGAGGTCCCAGAAGACTGGAGAAGGGCTCATGTGATCCCACTCCACAAGATTGGTAGCAGGGAACTACAGACCAGTCAGTCTTACCTCAGTAGTGGGTAAGATTATGGAGGCACTCCTTAAGGAAAGGATAGTGCAACACCTGGAATCCATAGCAGCACAGGATCCAAGACAGCATGGGTTTACAAAAGGAACGTCCTGTCAAACTAATCTCATAGATTTCTTTGACTGGGTAACCAGAGTGGTGAACCAAGGGGGAGTAGTTGATGTTGCCTATCTTGACTTCAGCAAAGCTTTCGATACTGTTCCACACAGAAGATTGATTAACAAGCTGGGTAGGCTTGAGGCGGGTCAAAAGTTGGTCAACTGGGTGGCAAACTGGTTGACAGGCAGAAAACAGAGAGTGTTAGTAAATGGTATTCAGTCAGAAGAGATGCAAGTCACAAGTGGAGTACCTCAGGGATCAATCCTGTGGCCAGTCCTCTTCAATGTCTTCATCAGTGACATTGCAGATGGACTGGTTGGTAGGGTTTGTCTGTTTGCAGATGACACCAAGATCTGCAACAGAGTAGATGATCCAGATGGGGTGGGCAGAATGAGAAGAGATCTGGATAAACTGGCAAAATGGTCAGAAGAGTGGCAACTGGGGTTTAATGCAAAGAAGTGCAAGATCATGCACATAGGGAAGAGAAACCCTGAAGCCACCTATAGGTTGGGAGGGGAGTTGCTGGCAGTCACAGGGGATGAATGAGACTTAGGCATCATCATCACAAATGACCTGAAATCATCCAAGCAGACCACTAAAGTAGTAGGTAAGGCTAGGGGGATGTTGAAGTGTATTAGTAGTGGTGTCACAAGTCGTAAGAGGGAGGTAATAATCCCTCTATACAAGACACCGGTTAGGCCCTATCTGGAGTACTGCATGCAGTACTGGAGGCCACACCTTCACAAGGACATTAACAAAATGGAGGCAGTCCAGAGAAGGGCAACCAAAATGGTGCAGGGACTGCATCAGAAAATCTATGAGAACAGATTAACGGAGCTCAATATGTAGACCCTAGAGCAAAGGAGAGAGATAGGTGATATGATTGAAACATTCAAACACCTTAAGGGCATTAACAAGGTGAAAGAGTCTAACATGTTTCAATATAAGAAAAATAGCAGGACGAGAGGACACAGCATGAGATTAGAGGGAGGCCGATTAAGGGGTATTGTGAGGAAGTTCTTTTTCACAGAAAGGTTGGTGGATGCCTGGAATGGCCTACCTCAGGAAGTGGTGGATATGAATGCAGTGCAGGGCTTCAAACAGGCATGGGATAGGCATAAGGGAACAATACAGATGAGTATGAATAGACAGGCCATTGAATGAGAGCAAAGGCCGATGGCACATTCATAAGGTAGAAAAAGAAATGGGCAGACTAGATGGGTCTTGCGGTCCATATCTACCATCAACTTCTATGTTTCTATATGCAATGGAGTCAGAGAGCCTGAGGAGGGAACAGAGAATGAAGTGGGTTTTCCTGAAGCCAAACTGTAAGGGGCTAAAAATGGAGGTGGTAATTGCCACAAAATTCAGTGAACCACTGCAGTTTGTGCCACAATCTTCAGAATTTTAAATCCAGCTACAAAGGCACTGGTGAAGCATTTCATTCCCTGCCATCATCAAGGCAATTTACATGGTAGTAATGCCATTCACCTTGTGTGCTCCATTGTTGGGGAAATGCTAATAAGATGACTGGCAGTGTTACAGTAAAGGTGCTTGTCATCTCACAAGTGTCACTTGTCAGTCCATAAATGTTTCCTCAACATAGGAGAAAACAAGACAACTGGCAATGCTATTTATAAATCTACACAATGACAGAACAATTGAAAATGTGACCCCTGATCTTTAACCATGAAAGATATCCAATCCCTTGACCCTTTGTAAAAGCAAAGCACAGAGCCATCACACTTTCACGCACCATCATGAATCACGGAAATATTGATAACATAAGAAAAAAGACATTCTCTTTAGAAGTTTTCAGCAAACTTTTATTTTCAATTTTTTATTCTGTCCAGAAAGAAACACAATGTTGCTTTCACCTATGATGGTACATTTGAACAGTACATATTAATTAAAAAGCCCTGGTACAGACTCTCATATATAAATATACATTTACAAAACCACTCATGCTCACATTTGGGGTGGGGTGAGGGACAACGTCTGGCATATTTGCCAGGCTTCATTTCTTTACCACTTGACATTTTAATATATTTAACATTACATTTTTGTAAGATTAATTTATACAGTATTCAATCATATACTTAGGTCCTAAGATACTTTTTCCAATTAACACCTTTATAAATATTTTCTTCATAAGCCTAGTTTATGGACAGAAAGTCAAAAATGGTAGAGGTTCACATCAAGTAAATAACAATAAAAATATATATTAAGCTTTAGATATAAAAACAACTCTCTCAAGTTTTTTGATGCAAACTATACAATGCGAAAAGAAAAGTGTTATGTTTTTAGCACAGAAGGATTCACAGTGCTTTTGCCCTTTACAGCACATCTGCTCTAACCTTATAGTCTTCGATATTTGATGAAGAATGTAGCTGAAGTATAGACACATAGAAAGCTTGTTGTAGCAGTTTAGAGGCTCCTGTGTATGCATGAAAGTTTCCCGTACATTATACAGTGATATATTAGGAAGAGAATGAGGTGGCCAAGGAAAGTGCTTTTGGATTTATACCACAATTCTGTTTTCCAGGGCTGCAATCCGTTTTGCCACAGCATCCAGTAAAAGAGAGGGTTAAGGGAAATGTGAGAAAACTTAGAAAGCAAAGTACTATAAATTTCCAAGGGTTTTCACTATGAAATAAGATTGCCACCTTTGGATGAAGGGAAGGACGGACAAGCCCCACCTCAAAATCCAGTATTAACCAGGCTCTAACTAACATTTGCTGAGTATGATGCACTTCCACTAAACTTGTTTGTTACATCAGAGAACACATTAATGGAGCAGTAAAAAACAGCACAATAAATGCAGTGTATAAAGTTTTAGGAAGGCCTGTACTTTTCACTTACCTGTTTTTTTAAGAGTAAATCTATTTGTGTGACTCACCTCTGTGTGCAATCCAGACATGCAGCTAAAACGATGAATGATTTGACAGCATCTGTTTTAACAGATCTCCCAAAGTGAAGTACCTCTGTGGAAAACTGGACCGCTGGATAAGGGCCCTAAAGCTGTACAATCCTGCCCAAAACTACACAGATAGCATTCCTAATATGAAATGTAGTAAACTGTGATGGTATCAGCTGCCAGCACTGGAAAACCTGTGGCAGTCTATATGGAGAATTGACACTGTTTCCCAGCGATATGTGTACTACAAATACTGTAGTAAATGCAGGAGTGAAGGGAATAGAAATTGTGCACACACCAGCTTCAACGTAAGCTTATAACATTTATTTGTGCCAAAATAACAAAATGCAGGCTGAACTGAACATTCTACATATCACCATGCAAAGTGGATTCCTCAGATGGGGTGGCTTGATGGAAAACATGCTCCAAAATAACCACATCAATTTAGTATTGTATGTTTTTCAAGTGCAAGCTTGTAGTGTTCGATATAAACTTATAATAACTGGGTCTCCCCTTTTTGTCATAGGAAGACTGTGGCATAATTTGCTATTATAAAGGAGGGTTTATAACAGCAAACATGCACACTGTTCTCCTCCCTCTGTGCATGCACCCACTGCAGTGTCTCCCTTCCTGGCTCAATGCTTCCTTCTTGCCCACAACCCAACCGCCAAAGAAACACAGTGGTAAGTAACATCAAAAACAAAAACAAGTGTTATTTTCTACAGATTGGGGATAGCAAAATATAAAAAAACAACAAAAAAAACAGTGAAACCTCCGAAAATGAAAATCTGCAGACCGGCCAAAACCTGAACTGGAAGATGGCCACACTGGAACTGCTGCTATTTTATATAAGGGCTGTGGCCAAAAAGGGGAGACCCAGGAATTATATAAAATAAAATATGGGGTATCGTGTGTAAACTCAAAGTTTACACACACCCTCAGGGTTAGATGCTTTGCAAAAAACCCTTAAGCTTAGCTTTCGGGGTTTATGTAGCATCTAACCCCTCGGGTGTGTGTAAATTTCTAATTACACACACTACTCCATACTTTATTCTTTATATAATACATGGATGGGAACTTTCCCCATAGAAAAGGCCATCATTTATTTACCTGTATACCTGTGACTAATCTATCACTTAAAAGTATAAACCTGCATTAATCAGTTAGTGCTATATACCTACACTAATTAAACTACCAGTATATACCTGCACTAATCAATTACTGCTATATACCAACACTAAATAAAGCTATATACCTGCTCTAATCAAATAATTACTGTTATAGAACTACACTAATTAGTTATAAAGCTATATACATACACTAATTAAATACTACATGCAACCCTATGAGATCACAGTACAACTAACACAATGAACCAATTTACACTCCCTCGATTCTTCACAAACAGCCATGTTCCTCAAAGCTGCTGCTGTCATCACTTAAGATGCCATGCCCTCTATGTTGTTGCAGACGAGCTCCCTCAAATGCCACTCCCAACCACAGACATCACTTCCAACATCACAAAAAAAGCCTCTACCAACTGCAAATGCGCACCACTTATATTGACTCCAACTGCATGCCACTCCTGACTGCAACCATATGCCACTTCTGACTTCCTACTGCATTTAGAAACTAAGGAACAGGCCGGCTCAGCCACACTTCCATATATAGGAGGACCCTGCACTACGGAAACAAAATTTGGGCCAGAAAAACAAAAATGGCAAACCAATTATTGCAAATATGATCCCAGTATAATAACCATCCTACTGTACTATATTCAACAAACAATGGGTAAGGGTGGAACACTCAGAGGTATATCCGTCTTGGAGGCTAATTAGGGCAATAAAGCCACTCACCCTTCAGGCTTGTGGCATTATAGCCCTAATTAGCCCCTTGATGGGTATACATCCTCGAATACCACCCTTATCCATTATTTATTCTATACTGTATGTAATAGGTGCTTCAATAAATATCGACCATAAATAACCAGTGTTCAATAGCAAAAAACATGTTACATATTTTTACAAAACGCACTCTGTCAAATATGTGATTATAAACAGTAATCCCATCATACAGGGCCATACATTATTTTTTACCTAAGTCTTCATATTACAAAGGCATCCCATGATGGTCAAATCCCTAGTGGGTGTGTGACTGTCAACAAAGTAGCAGATTATCTAATTCTATAAAACATTATTGCATGTATAAATCATGCTTATGTATAGGGCATCGCTGTTGTTGCACTTCAAAAGATACCTATGGTAAGACAGGTCTGATATGAATACTTTCTTTTCAGTATCAATAGAGGTACAAATATTTAAAGAAAAAAAATAAAAGGGACTGGAATTTACTAACCCACAAAGACCAGGAGCTTCTTAATGACTGTGACCCAGTATCTTAATGATGGTCACAAAACCCACAGAATATAATCCATGACAACATTGCTAAAAACACATTGGGCGCTATGCACTATTGGGGAGGAGTGGCTACATGTGCGCATCTGGTGCATGTAGCCACTCCGCACCCACTGCACCTCCACATGGAATGCTCGGAGGGGGGGCGTGCAGACCCACCACACCCGACCCCCCCCATGTCCGTGGACAATTCTGCACATGGGGCATTCCAAGGGCATGCCAGCACTATGCAGTATTCACTAACCTGCATAGTGCTGGCCGCATGGGTGCGGAGGGTGGTGCAGGGTACGCCAGGGTAGACCCTGCCATAACCCACTGCATGACCCCACAGATACTGGACTTCAGTCACTGGGGGACCGGGACAGGGTACACCATTCTGCCCCTGACCACTGAGCAGCAGGAGGCGGCAGGGGAAGCTGGATGGGTGATCACCTGGCAATTTTGGGGGTGGTGGTACCAGGATGGGATGGTGCCATGCAGGTCTGGGTGCCTGCATACAGCATTCACAGCCCCGGACCCATGCCTCCCTATGTGTGGGATCCACTCAGGGTCTTAGGCGGGCATCCCATTGGATGCCCACCGGGGATGACGACCCCTTCCCTGGCTGCTCTGCGGAGTCCTGCATGCTGAGGGGGAGGAGCTACGGACAGGAGGCTGGCATTGGTGAATGCTGGTATAGGCGCACCTGTCCACGGGGGCGCAGGGTCATGGGCAGGGTACGTGACTTTTCTGCATACCCCCACCCGCTTAGTGCATAGCGCCCAACGTGCTAAAAGCTGATATAGTTGTGACAGACCCTCCCTGCGCAATAATAAAAAATATTTCAAATCAAATTGAACTAATAGGATGAAGGGAAGAAAATAATGCATATGAGATGCCAAATAGAAACATCATGAAGATTTTTCTGTAGAACTTATCACAGATAAAATTGTGCATATTTTCATACAAATGTCACAGAGAGCTCTGGGGAACCAAAAGGGGGAGGGCAGTATTTCATAAAAAAAAGTTTAATAATTTATAACACCATTCACACCTTTTTGGTACTAGCGTCTCTAACATGGAAATCCACTCAGTTTCTTGCTGCAGTAAAATTCTGACTGTCCCCTCTTCTTACAGGACAGAAAAATCGGCTCAAGTGCCCAAAACTTGAAACTATGGGTTTTAAACCTGTGCACTCCCCTGAAGTGTGCACCCAGGGCTTTGTTGATATTTTTATTTAAAATTGCTCTTATGTGCTCCTGGATGGGACACATCGGGGGCAAATTGTACAACCCACATAAATAAGTCCACATTTACACAAACACTCAACATATTCTTTTAGATGATACAACTTTCCAGTGAGCAGATGTTCAAATCTTTCTCTAGTCTCTGCAAAGTTGCATATATTGCATCTCCAACATTTATTATAAAATGGCAAGAAAAAATCCTGGACTCTGATTGGTCAGTCTTGGGCTGGACCTGTGATGTAATCCCAGTACAACATCATGGGTCTAGTCTCAGCCTCACTGTGAACCTGTAGATGAACTTTTGCTTGATTATGTGCTGCTTGATGTGCTTGATGATGTGCTTCATTGTTTCATCTTCTTTTAAAAAACAAAAATATTTTTCCTCACAAAAACATCTTTAAAATTATTTTTTTAATTCTGTATAACAACGAGCCATTGTATAATAGCAATAACGCCCTCCAGGGTGTGTGTCGTTTGGGATAACGTCACCCCTCAGTTGTTGGGTGCACTCGGCCTACGGCCCCATGCCCAATCACCCGAGGCATGACGTTATCCCAGCACGACACTCACCCTGTCAGGCATTATTGCTTAATTAAATCCCTTGTGCATACTTTGTGGTGAGTCACTATGGAACGCCTTTGTAATATGAAGACTTATGTCAAAAAGAATATATGGTCCTGCATGGTGGTGCTACTGTTGATAATCGTATCCTATTTGACAACTGCATTTTTTTTATTTATAATGTGTTTTTTACTATTGAATACTTCTTATTTATGGTGGATATTTATTGGGACAGTGACACACTCAAGCCACACAAAAATGCGGGTCCTGAATTTCAGGAGGCCTGACTTTGCTAGGATGGGGATAGGCATCAAAGAAGTCCTGGCAGGGAAGGAGGTGAGAGACGGGGTTGAGAAACAGTGGGCACACCTAAAGGAGGCCATAGTGGAGGTGACAAATCAGTGCATCAGGCTGAAAAACAAGGGCAAGATGAGGAACAATCCACTATGGTTCTCAAAAGAGGTGACAGAGAAAGTAAGGGCTAAAATGGGGACATTCAGAAAATAATGGCGATGCAGAGGGATGAGGATAGGGCAGTATACCTAGACAGACAGAGGGAAGTAGGGAAAGCAGTTAGGAGCGCTAAGGTGCAAACAGAGGAAAGATTAGCATAGATGGAAAAGAAAAGGAACAAGTCATTCTATAGATACATTAGTGAGAGAAGGAAGGTCAGGGGTGGGATTGTAAGGCTCGGGGGGGGGGGGAGGAAGGGGTGTGTGTAGAGGAAGACCTATAAAAAGCATCAGTGCTGAATAAACACTTCTGTTCAATATTCACTGAAGAGGAGGAGGGACAGAGACCACAACTAGGTGTCAGACATATAGGGGTCAGGGAGGTAAACACCAGTCCTTTTACAGAAGAGAGAGTCCATGAAGAAATTCACAAAACTGAGGGTGGACAAGGCAATGGGACTGGATGGTATACACCCTAGGATATTAAAGGAACTATGGATGGTGCTAGCAGCATTGCTGGCAGCCCTGTTCAGTGAATGGAGGGAATGGACTATGAGATCAATACAACAGTGGTCCCAGAGTACTGGAAAAGGGCACATGTAGTCCCTATTCACAAGAGTGGAAGCAAGGGGGAAGCAGGCAGCTATAAACCAGCCAGCCTCACCTCAGTAGTGGGCAAGATTATGGAGGCACTGCTTAAGGAAAGGATCATGGAACACAAGGAATCCAGAGGAGCTCAGGATCAGAGGCAGCATGGATTCACAGCAGGAAGGTCTTGTCAAAATGAACCTGATAGACTTTTTTTTACTGGGTGATAAAGGAGGTGAATGGGGGGGTGGGGGATATTGCCTACCTCAATTTCAGCAAGGCCTTCAACACAGTGCCACACAGAAGACTGGCTAACAAGTTGGGTAGCCTGGGGGTGGGCCACAAAGTGGAGAACTGGGTTAGAAACTGGTTGAGGGACAGAAAGCAGATGGTGGTGGTAAATGCAGCCAATCTGAGGAAAGGAGTGTGACTAGTGGGGTGCCTCAGGGATCAGTTCTGGGACCAGTCTTTTTTAATGTCTTCATTAGTGACATTGCTGAGGGCTGGTGGGGAAGGTTTGCCTATTTGCAGATGACTCCAAGAGCTGCAACAGGGTACACACTCCAGAGGGGGTCGGGAAAATAAGAGGGGATCTAGGAAGGCTGGAAGAATGGTCCAAAGTGTAGCAATTAAAATTTAATACAAAGAAGTACCAAATCATGCACCTGGGGCACAGAAACCCAGCGGTGAGTTACAGGATGGGGGGGAGTTGCTGACGGTTACCAGCAAAAAAACCAAGGATTTAGGGGTATCGTCTTGGATGACCTAAAGGTGGCCAAACAATGCACCAAGGTTGTGGGGAGGGCCAGTAGCATGTTGGGATACATAGGAAGAGGTATCACAAGCAGAAGAAGGAAGGTGGTGATGCCCCTGTACAAAACACTGGTAAGGCCGCATCTGGAGTACAGTGTACAGCTCTGGAGGCTGCATCATCCCAAGGACATAGACAGGGTGGAAGCAATTCAGAGAAGGTCAACTAAGATGGTACAGGGCTTGCACCACAACACATATGGGGAGAGATTAAAAGACCTCAATATGTATACACTGGAAGAGTGGCGGAATGAGGAGATATGATAGATACCTTCAAGTATCTTAAAGGCATAAACAAAGTGCAAATAGGCCACATCTTTCAGTATAGGCGGTGATGTACAAAAGACAAGGGGGCACGATATGAGACTGGAGGGTGGCAGGATAAAGAGGTATATGAGGACGTTTTTCTTCACAAAAAGGGTGGTGGATGCATGGAATAGCCTACCACAGGAAGTGGTGGGGGCTAGCACAGTGGGGGGTTTCAAACATGCATGGGATAGACACAAGAGGAACCCTAGAAGTGGGAAGGAGGAAGCAAGCTGATGACAAGTAGGGTCAGACGCAGTTACAGACAAAGATATACGGGCAGACTGGGTGGGCCTATCGGTCCTTATCTGCCGTTAATTACTATGTTACTATTATGAGTTTATATTGAAAACTGTGAGCTTGCACTTGGAAAACATTCAATACTAAAGTGATGGAATTGTTTTATTAATTATACATATGCTGGGGTATAAAAATGGAGCATATTTTTCACCAAGCCCCACTGATCATTAATGGCAGTATACCCTGAGGAAGCCACTTTGCATGGTGATACATAGGGGATTCGGCTTAGCTACAATTTTTTTTATTTTGGCACTAATAAATATTATCAGCTTACATGGAGGCTGGTGTGAGCACTGTTTCTTTTTTTTTTTTCATATAGCTTTTTAGCCCTCCGAAGACCTTGTATCCATCCCCAACCCCACTCTCCTGCTGGCACTCAGCTCCCCTGCATCTATCTGGAGCAAGTCTCCCACAGTTTTCCCCCTGTGGTGGGGTTGGTTCCAACACTCCCTCCACCCCCCCCCGTTGATCTCCTTCAAGTACTTGAAGGTTTAGATCATGCCCCCCCCTCTCCTCCAGTGCATACATATTCAGCTCCCTTAGCCTCATCTCATAGTCCATTCCCTCCATCCCCTGAATCATCCTTGTCATCCTCCGCTGAACTCCCTCCAACAGCTTGACATTCCGCCTCAGGCACGGCCTCCAGAACTGCACACAGTACTCCAAGTGCGGCCTGACTAGAGCCCTGTAGAGGGGCCAGATCACCTCCCTGTGCTGGACGTGAATCCCGTGCTATGGACCCTAGCACCTTGTTTGCTTTCACTGCCACTCTCCTGCATTGGGCAGTATTATTCATGCTCGCTGTTATCAAAACCCCAGGTCCTTTTCCTCCTTGGTGCTCCCTAGCTTGATCCCTTCCCCAGCCAGTAATCCCTCATTGGGTTTCTAGCCTCAAAATGCAACACCTTGCTTTTTTTCACATTGAACTCCAGCTGCCATTTACCTGATCATTCCTCCAGCTTGGTCAAGTCTCTCTGTAGTTGCATCCATCCCTCCTCATCTACTACTGCCCCCATTTTAGTGTCATCAGCAAACAGGATAATCCTACTCGCCACCCTCTGTGCAATGTCCAAGATGAATAGCCCAAACAGCGCTGGGCCCAGCACCGAGCCCTGCGGCATCCCACTCATCACAGCTCTAGGCTCCAAGACTCCTCCCCACCACCACCACCACCCTTTGTAGCCTACCCTGTAGCCAGTTTGATATCCAACATGCCATCTTCATCCCCACTCCCACCCCGGACAACTTCACCCCTAGTCACCCATGGGGCACTGAATCAAAAGCCTTGCTGAAATCCAAGTACAGCACATCCACAGCATGGCCCCCATCCAGCTCCCTAGTAACCCAGTCATAGTACTGTATAAGATTGCTTTGGCAGGATCTCCTGAAATGAACACATGCTGCCTCTCATCCTCTAAGTCACTGCCCTCCAGAAATGCCACCAGCCTTTCTTTTAACATCATCTCCATGAGCTTCCCCACTATGGACATTAGACTGACTGACCTATAGTTCCCTGGCTCATCCCTTGGTCCACTTTTATGTAATGGAACCATGTGAGCCATCCTCCAGTCCTGCAGCACCTCCTGTTTCCAGGGAGGTGCTGAACAGGTCCACCAGTGGTTCCCTACAATGGAAGTCAGACTGACAGGTCAGTGGTGTACGCTGGAAGAGAAGAGAACATGGTGACATGACTAAGACCTTCAAGTACCTTAAAGGCATAAATAAGGTGCAGGTGGAGGACATGTTCCAGTATAGTAGAGAGGCAGCTCAGTGGGTATAAAGAGTCATGAGGTACAGTTTGGGGCAGATGAAGGGACATTACAGAGGGAGAATGCAAAGGCTGCAAACACCAAGAAAAAACAAGAGGCGAAGAGAACATGGGAAACACAAGGGTCATAGATAGGGGAATAGTAAAGTGAGATCAGGGGTCAGATGGTAGACTTTGTGGCCATCACAAAAATGTGGTCTACAGAAAATAATGACTGGGACCTGACAGTTCCTGGGTACTCATTGTTCAGGAGGGATACAGGAAGAGGTAGAGGGGGAGGAGTGTCCCTCTGTCTGGAATGGCACGGAGGCTGTGGAGGATGGGAGCATCAGGGGCAATAATAGGGAGCCATAGTCACTGTGAGTGCAACTCACAGTAGCCTCAGGCAAGAAACTATGCTTGGGGGTGCTCTACAGACCTTAGGGGTAAGGTGATGAGAGGGACAGAGAGCTTGGGAAGAACTTGAAAGGGGGATAACATAGGGGGAAGTAGTGGTAGGTGCTGATCTGAACCTGCAAGACATCAGCTGGAATGTTCTGGTGGCCAGGAGCACCAGACGTCATGCCTTGCTGTATGTACTGCAGTATTGTCTGCAGGGGGAAGGCCTCAAACAACTGGTGCAACAACCCACAAGAGACAGGGCTATCCTAGCTCTAGTACTGACTAACAGTGAAAGGATCACAGATCTCCAGGTAGAAGGTCACCTGGGGGCCAGTGATCATCACATGGTATGATTCAATTGGACCACTACAACCATCATCCATCCAAGGCAAAAAATATGGGACTTCAGAGGAGCTGACTTTGATAAGATGGCCTACAGAGTTTAGCTAGCCCTGGCAAAAAAATACAGGTAGAGGGGTACAGGCAAAGTGGGCAAGCATTAAGGATGCAATACTTGAAGCAACATCCCATTATGTTAGAGAGAAAGGAAGTGCAAAGAAAAAACCACTTTAGTTTCAAAAACAACATGAAAAGGTCAAAACCAAAAAAGGCTGGTCTTCAGGAAATACAAGGGAACACAGCGTGATGAAGATAGGAGGAATACCAAACTGCTCTAAGAAGCAGGGAGGCAGTAAAGGCAGGCAAAGGCCCAAACCAGGAAACACTAGCACAGACAGTAAAAAGAAGGTGACAAGATTTTCTATAGATACATTAGTGAAAGGAGAAAGTCCAGAGAGTATGCTAAAGACAAAGAGATAAGGGAGAAGGAGGAGGACCATGTAAAAGCATCTATCCTAAATAGATACTTCTGTTCAGTATTACTAAAGAGAAGGTAGGGCAGGGCCCACTGCTCAGCACCATGGACACAGGGGGAGGTGAGCACTAATCCCTTCACAAGAAAGGTCCTACAAAAACTTGATAAGCTCAAGTGGACAAAACAGCAAGACCCTGATGGCATACATCCCAGGGTACAAAAGGAGCTAAGGGGTGGGACTAGCAACCATTATCAGAACTGTTTAGTGAGTCTCTGAGCACAGAAGAGGTCCCACAAGACTGGAAAGGGCTCATGTGATCCCATCCACAAGAATGGTAGCAAGGAGGAGCAGGAAACTTCAAACTAGTCAGTGCTTACATCAGTAGTGGGCAAGATTATGGAGGCACTCCTTAAGGAGAGGATAGTGCAACACCTGGAATCCATAGGAGCACAGGATCCAAGACAGCATGGGTTTACAAAAGGAAGGTCCTGTCAAACTAATCTCATTGATTTCTTTGACTGGGTAACCAGAGTGGTGGACCAAGGGGAAGCAGTTGATGTCGCCTACCTTGACTTCAGCAAAGCTTTCGATACTGTTCCACATAGAAGACTGATTAATAAGCTAGGTAAGCTCAGGGTGGGTCAGAAGTTGGTTATCTGGGTGGCAAACTGGTTGATAGGCAGAAAACAGAGAGAGGTGGTAAATAGTATACAATCAGAAGAGATGCAGGTCACAAGTGGGGTACCTCAGGGATCAGTTCTGGGGCCAGTCCTCTTCAATATCTTCATCAGTGACATTGCAGATTGACTGGAGGGTAAGGTTTGTCTGGTTGCAGATGACACCAAGATCTGCAACAGAGTAGATGATCCAGCTAGGATGGGCAGAATGAGAAGAGATCTGGATATGCTAGCAAAATGGTCGGAAGAGTGGCAACTGGGGTTTAATGCAAAGAAGTGCAAGATCATGCACATAGGGAAGAGAAACCCTGAAGCCACCTATAGGCTGGGATGGGAGTTGCTGGCAGTCACAAGGTAAGAAAGAGACTTGGGCATCATCATCCCAGATGACCTGAAATCATCCAAGCAGACAACTAAAGTAGTAGACAAGGCTAGGGGGATGTTAGGGTGTATTAGGAGGAGTATCACAAGTTGAAAGAGGGAGGTAACAATCCCTCTTTACAAGACACTGCTTAGGCCTCATCTGAAGTACTGCATGCAGTACAGGAGGCCATACCTTCACAAGGACATTAACCAAATTGAAGCAGTCCAGAGAAGGGCAACCAAAATGGTGCAGGGACTGCATCAGAAAACATATGAGGGCAGATTAACAGAGCTCAATATGTATACCCTAGAGCAAAGGGGAGAGAGAGAGAGGTAATGTGATCAAAACATTCAAACACCTTACAGGCATTAACAAGGTTAAAGAGTCTAACAAGTTTCAATATAAGAAAAATAGCAGGACAAGAGGACACAGCATGAGATTAGAGGAAGGACGATTAAGGAGTAATGTGAGGAAGTTCTTTTTCACAGAAAGGGTGGTGGATGCATGGAACGGCCTACCTCAGGAAGTGGTGGATATGTGTAACCCCCCTACAAATGGGGGTTCCCAAAAAGTCTTCCTTGAGCTTGCCTAAATGCTCACTGCTAGGCTGGTGTCCTGCATTTTAGCAGTTTAAATGTGATTACCAGAGCTTGTATAGCCTCTGTGTACTGTCTCTTTAAGAGCTGCATGATTGCAGCATAAGTAATCTGAGATGGAGCTCTGTTGAAAGATGTAACTATTTGCTGAAAGCCATTTAGAATGATAATGAAAATGTAGTTTGTCTAACCTGCTTTCTTTGTAGCAAGCACTGTTTTGTTTGTCTCCACTATCTTGGTACTGGACTGCAAATTGGACCAAACAGTACTGGTGGGACCTAAAATGTAACCGGACTACAGGAGCTGTCTGAATTCAAAATCTGTAGGAACTTTAGTTTGGAGGGGTTTTTTTGTGCCTTTTTTGCAACTGAAGGGGGAGCTCTTGCTTTGACTGACAGCCAAATCAGCCAACCGAATCTTATCGATCTTGGGGAAGTCCCTGGCTGCTTGCAGTTTTCAGTTAGAACTAAGCTGGAAGCTGAGCAAGAAGGAGCTGAAGTGTTTCTGAGCAGCAATTCTTAGTGGATTCGCATGGGAGAACTCTGAAAAGGCTAAGTTTTTGGCCTGCATGCCAGTGTGCTGCTCCTGAGAGGGAGAGAAGAGAATTATTTTGGACTAAATCCAAGTTTGTGTGACTAAAGTAAGCTACTGAAGTGGGCCAAGCTCAACCTAAAGAAGACCAAATATTTTTGCTGAATGCGATTGGCCTGTCAGGAGTTTCAACTACCCCTAAGCTCCCGGTGTGTGCAGAGACTTTGTGATTGTGCCTGGGGAGCGCTTTGCCTGGTACAGTAGAATTCTCATACATGTAAATGTACTATGAGCTGCTAGTGGGTTGTGAGTTAGTTCCCCACTGTGTGAACAGTGTTCTGCTTGCTGGAAGCTGTATCCAGCCCAAAACGGACTGCTTCTGAACTTGTCTCCATGTGGTCTGGGCTTTGCCAGACTGGCCCAGCCAGACTACCCACTACACAGAGAAGCCATCGATGAGAGACCTGCCTGGGGATCAGGCCCCTGCTCCACGCTTGAACAGGAACGATGCATCTGCAACTTGTGTGGGCCCTGCTTCTCCTGGCATTCCAAATCAACCACCTGCAGTCTCGATTTTCGTCCAGAATGTGTCCAGTCTTGGATATTGTGAGTAAATACCAGGGTAGCTCCCTACAACAACAGCTTAATCTGAGTGTGTCATCTGATTGTCTTGTTGTTTCGTTTCTTTTACGAACTAAGCCCTCTGGCTCCGGATTACAAATATTGTGTACTGTGCATGTTGTGTTTTCTATCACAGGGCCCCAACCAGCTGCAACCCCAGGCAACTGTCCTGGCTAGCCCATCTCTTCTCTACCTGGGTACCCAGAGGTGGGCTGTGTGGGGGGACTCAAAGTGCATGCATAACTGCTTGAATTATATAACCTTTAAGCTAATTAACTTGATTTTGCCCCTCCCTTGTTCAAGTCCCCTGATTAAATCAGATCTAACTTTTTCTGCATGTAATCTGACTGTGGTTCCAGTTTGTTCTCAAAGTGCTGTACTGTTGCTATTTGCTGTGCTTAATCTTGTTTTGCAGGGGGATCCCAGGGTCAAGCCAGAGGAAGCAGCCCTGGTGGTAAGTGCAAACAGTGTGGGCACTTGTGTGGTGTACCAGGGGTATTGTGAAAGTGATTATTGTACAGTGTTCAGGCCACTAGAAGGGAAAGAGGGGAGTTACAGTGTCCCGGAGGGCTATTCCCAGGTTAGCTTGACCACTACCAACCCTGACCTCCAGGTGGAGGCACCCGTTTCAGAACTCAGGCCCCTTAACCTGCTACTAGCCAAGCAGGCAGGGGTAGTAGCCCTTAGGATAGCGCCACCTAGGGGTTACATATGAATACAGTGCAGGGCTTCAAACAGGCATGGGATAGGCATAAGGGAGCAATACAGATGAGTATGAATAGATAAGTCATTGACAGAGCAAAGGCCAATGGCACATTTATAAGGTAGAAAAAGAAATGGGCAGACTGGATGGGCCTTGTGGTCCTTATCTGCCGTCAACTTCTATGTTTCTATTTTTAATTTAGTTTAGCCATACTCCTTAGCATTTTTAATTTAGTTTAGCCATATTTGTGTTAGATAGATAAGTTATTTTATTAATATTTGCATATTTTAGCAGTTTTCTCTGGTTCCTGATTGTTTCCTGGAACTGAAGAAAATCCTGCTAGAACTGGAGGTAAAAAAGCTGCTAAAGATAAAGGCCACAGAAAAGATCCCCCCTCACAATGGGGAAGAGGTCAGTTCTAAAAATACCTTCTCACAAAGAAGAAAAATGAGGTCTGGTGGTCCATTCTGGACTTAAGATTCCTGAACAGGTACAGGACAGCTTTATAAATAGGTCCTTTGGACCTAAAGTTCTTATCCTATCAAAAAATAAAGCTTTAACTAACTAACATAAAAAAAGAAAAGTTCAAAATGGTAACACTGGGAACAGTGATACCCTCTCTGCAAGAAATGGAGTGTATGTGATAACCGGTTCTGAAAGATGCAGATTTTCACATCCCTGTAAGACACTGTCATAGAAAGTACCTAAGGTTCAGGGTAGGAAAGGAGCAGTACCAGTTCGTAACACTGTCTTTTGGTCTAATCTAAGCACCAAGGCTGTTCACAAAATGCCTAACAGCAATAGATGCATCACTAGGAAGGAAAGGGATAGTAGTATATACCTACCTGGATGACTGGCTAGTCACCGGCAGATCACAAAGAAGAAGCACTGAACTCCTATGGGGTCGGTGCTTGGACCGGTGCTATTCAATGTGTTCATAGATGACACTAGGGACAATATAAAGGGCAAAATCTGCCTATTTGCAGATGACACCAAACTCTGTGGGAGAGTGGACACAGAGGAGGGCATCAGAGAGGACATATCAATACTAATGAGATGGTCAGTGATCTGGTCTACTGGGGTTCAACTCAAAAAAGTGTGAAGTCATGCACACAGGGTATAAGGACCCAAGGGTGAAGTATAGACATGGGGGTGTAACTCATGGTGTCAGAGGAAGAAAAAGACCTGGTGATTGCTATCACAAGCAATCTAAAACTTGCTATGCAATGCAGAAAGTCAGCATCAAGAGTGAACAGGATGCCGGTTGCATAACCATGGGTTCACCAGCAGCAGGAAAGAGGTAATTCTGCCTCTATACTGACCTATAGTGCTGCTACACCTGGAGTACTATATGCAGCACTGTAGCCCCTACCATAAGGACATAAACCAGTTGGAGGCAGTGCAGAGAAACCTACATAGATGATCCCAGCCTATAGGTGGCTTCAGGGTTTCTCTTCCCTATGTGCATGATCTTGCACTTCTTTGCGTTAAACCCCAGTCTCCACTCTTTCGACTGTAACCCCCCTACAAATGGGGGTTCCCAGAAGCTTTCCTGGAGCTTGCCTAAGATGCTCCATGCCTGGTTGATGTTCGGAGTAAGGCCGCTGAATGCGGGCATGGTGAGTGCTTATACAGCCTCCAGTACTGTCTCTTTAAGAGTTGCCTAAGTGCAGTCATAATTACTCCAGGGGGGTGTTGAGCGTTTCTATGCTCGAATCCCACCCGGGATGCTGGAAATGGCTCCATTCTGCCATCGCTAAGTATGCAGAGGGAGCTCTGCTGAAGGATGTAACTATTTGCTGGAAATAACTTAAGAGTAATAATGATGATGTAGTTGTTCTAACCTGCCTTCTTTGCTGCAAAGACTGTTCTGATTATCTCCTCCATTTTGGTCCCGAACTGCCGAATTGGACCAATCAGTACATTGGAACTCTAGATCGAGCCGGCTGACCAATGAGAACTTAGCTAGTAATCCTGGGAAGTAAAGTCTGACCAAGGGCGCCTTTTTACGCCAGTCAGGACAGGTCTCATAGCCTGGTGTCTGCAGCCCACCTATGGGAACGAGTGGCACGCAAGTGAGAAGGTTGCCCCCACTGCCAGAGGGGGAGAGATGCTGTGACTGTGGACCTGAAGGGAGCTCTGAGCTTCTGCGCCGTTGAGTGTTCACACGGGAAGTGCGCGAGAGGCCTAGGCAGCCGTTTTCCATAGCCAGAAAGCTTCGGACTAAATCCGCCGGAGTGCGGTCAGAGGAGGCTGTGTATAAACACAGCTATCTACCAGGCTCAACCTGTAGAGGACTGGAGAATCTGCGGAATCGTGCTCGGTCTGTCAGGAAAGTTGAAGCTGCAGTGAAACTCCCGTATAGCTGTGAGTTTGGTCGAGTTCAAGGAGCAGCTGCCTGGTATGGTGCCCCTCTGTTGTTTTCCATATGAATGTGTGAGGAAGCTATTGAAGCTCAGGCTCAGCCCTGCAAAGGGTGAAAGAGGGGTTCTCTGTTGGAGTTGTGAGTACTAAATCAGGGTAGCTCCCTGCTAAAGGTTGTAAACCAAGACACAGTAGTTTTGTTGTATTGCAGACTGTACTAATTGAGCTTCCTGGCTTCATCTAAGCTTCATAGGAATTGAAGGCTCCTTTGTGTCAGGGCCCCAACCAGCTGCATTGAGGAACTAGCTGTTAGGGCTTGGGTACCCATAGACAGTAACTGATAGATTTAGGCCTGTGCACAGAGCCCTAGGTAGTTAAATATATTTTATAGTGGTAAGTCAATCACCCTGATTTCCCCCGGTCCTTGTTATCTGCCATCAAATAAATCAGATTGTTTGTTTTGCAACTGTACCTTGGCTGGTTTGTGTCTTACTGGGGATATACTGCACAGTGAATATTTGATAACTGTACCTTACTTTCCAGGGGGTCCCCGGAGTGAGCTGAGTGGTTCGAGCCGGGGGGGTAAGTGTTCAGTGGGACAGCATTGTAATTAATCCGTGTGAGCCACTAGTGGAAAGAAAGGGGGGTTGCAGTAACCCAGAGGGCTGTGACCGAGTCAACCTTGACTGTATTAACCCCGACCTCTGGGTGGAGGCACCCGACAATGGATCTGGGCCCTTTACCCTGTCGCAACTGAGACAGACAGGGGTGGTAGCCCTTAGGATAGCGCCCCTGGGGGGTTACAAATTGGAGGCACTGCTGGGATTAGCTTCCCCTAGTGACCAAGTGAGTGAAGTGTACAAAAAATGGAAAAACTGGAAGGGGATATTTTGGTCAAAGTTAAGTTGGATCCTATTAAGACAATGGCACACAAACTGATGGAGTGGGGCGAAGCCGAATAGCTGGACTCCCAGAGAATTGTGTTACTGTTAGATGTGCCCCTGAGAACCCCAACAGCTGACATTATTTCTACAGCAGAATGTGTTAAATGTTTGGGCAAAGTGGAGGTAAAGGGGCGTATGGCTGACCTGCTCGACCAGACGCTGCAGGTGCTACTTTTGTGCAGTGTGGCCATTGACTCAGAGAGGGTACCTCCAGTGATTTACTCAGAGGGTGACCCACAGGGGTGGAGGCTTGTTCATATTCGGAGTGGGTCAGTCACTCCTGGGGGGTCTCCCCAGACTAATAGTTTTAAAGATAAACTGCTTAAATTGCTGGCTGTGGAGGGGAGGACTACCCAGGAATTGCTGCAAGCATTGGATCTGTCTAGTGACACTACCACCCAGGTCTCCCCAGGTACCTCCCCCTGTTCCCCCCCAAATGTTCTATTTTGGCTCCACTGCCCTAAGTGGTCCCTCCTATACAGCTCGATTCTTACCGTAGGCTGAAACTTTTTTCCGGCACAGTGCCAGTGCCTACAGAGGAGGATGACTTGGAAGCATGGATGGACTACGCCACCCCCTTAGTTCAGGAGTGGCAATGCTCTGAGGGGGAGAAAAGAAAACGATTGATAGAGAGTCTGCAGGGCCCCGCTTTAGAAGCCAGTAGGTTCTTGCGGGCTACCAACCTGGAAGCCACCACAGCAGAGTACCTTTCTGCTTTGGAGGGGGTGTTTGGGAGTACAGAGACTGGGGAAGACTTGTTATGGAAATTCAGATCTGCCAAGCAGTGGAGAAATGAGAAGCTGTCCACCTTTGTTACTAGGGTGGAGCAGGTTTTGCAGAAGGCCTATAGAAAAGGGAGGATCACAGCCATGGCCCTGAACCAGGTCAGGTTGGAACATGTTTTGAAGTCTGCTAGATTTTCTAGTGTAATATTGTTAAAGCGTAAGTTGCATGATCGACGGGCTGCCCTACCTGAATACTGTCAATTGATGAGGGGAAATTAGAGAAGTGGAGACTGATGAGGAGGGGTAGGAACCCTATGTGGGGGCTGTGAACCCCAGCCGGACCTCTGAGTCTAGTGCCCCCCGAAGAGACACATTTTTCAGGAAAGCCTGATGAGTCCCCAGATTTTCCAGTTGATGTGGGGGTGCGAGCTATTTCCTCTGATCCCCAAGTAGAAAGTGAGTTGAGGGCCGAGGTCAGAAATTTACGAGAACTGGTGAGGGACTTAAGCAATCCACCATCTAACCTGTTAGGTCTGGGGAGCCTGAGTTATCCAGAAACCAATGCCCTGGCCCAGGGGAACCCTCTCATCCCCTGCAGGGCCCCCAGCAGACAAGGTGCCCCCCCTCCCAATAGAGACCCCCAGGACCCCAGGTTCTGTTACCATTGTGGGGAGGATGGACACTTTCAGCCTGAGTGCCAGATGCCAAAGAATTTAAGGAAAGTCAACAGCAAACTGATCACTTGTCATCGCAGGGCCCATGTCCGACCCCCCAGGAAAAGCTTTGTGATCCGGGCCAATGCCCAAGCAACTGTCAATGCTGTGCCCCCCCCAAATTGGTCTGATGTGGTCGGTCCTTCAATGGAGGCCCCAGTGGGAGTAAATGGGATTCCCACCCGAGCTGTATTAGACAGTGGCTCTCAGGTAACCATCATATTTCAGGACTGGTATCAGACACACCTACCTGGGGTGCCCCTACAACCCTTGGATGGTCTACATGTGTGGGGATTGAGTGACAAGGCTTATCTGTATTTGGGGTATATCCAGATCTGGTTGTCATTCCCTACTTCTGTGGCTGGAGTGGACGAACAGGTGGAAACCTTAGCTTTAGTCTGCCCCCCCCCCCCCCACTGGACTGTATGATGGGGTACCCCTGTTGATTGGGACAAATGCTCATATATTTGGATGACTAGCCCAGTTGTGTTCAGAAAAGCAAGCATTCAGAACTGGGCGAGCCCTAAGAATTCCTGCTGTGATCCAAAAGGCCGTTGAAACTCAGAAGAAGGTTAGCCAGGAGGAACCTGAAGGCCCGGTGGGTGTAGTATGGAGAAAGGATCCGGTACCGGTGACACTTGCCTCGAATGCTCAATGTGTTCTGCATGGGGAAGTCTGACTGAAAACCGATGTTAAGAATAAGTTGTTGATGTTAGATGCGCCTGGGGAGGGAAGATTACCTGAGGGACTGTTGGTCAAACCCAGTATCTTGCCGGCTAGAGCTCATGCTTACGTTAAGAGGGTGATGGTTCAAGTGCATAATGTGTCCGACAAATAGATTTGAAAAAGAAGAGGGTGCACCTAGGCAAGTGTACATTGTGCAGATACTGCAGTGCTGCCCAACAGCAAGGGTTCCAGGACAGATGACAGTGTTGCTCCCGACTTGTTTGATTTCGATGACTCCCCGTTGCCTGCTGAATGGAGAATGAGGATCAGTGAGAAGCTTGCCAAAAGAGACCAGGTTTTTTCCCTGAAAGAATGGGATGTGGGATGTGTGCAAGGGGCTGAGCACCACATCCGGCTGCATGATGAAAGGCCTTTCCGAGAGAGATCCCGGTGCCTGGCCCTGGCTGACATAGATGATGTGAGGCGGCATCTGCAAGAGATGCTTGCTGATGGTGTGATACAAGAGTCCAGGAGCCCCTATGCCTCCCTCATTGCAGTAGTGAGAAAAAAGAATGGGGTGGTTCGGATGTGTGTAGACTACCGCACCTTGAATCGGTGGACCATCCCAGACCAGTATACCATGCCACGCATACAGGACGCATTGGATTGTTTAAATGGCAGTAAGTGGTTCTCTGTATTGGACCTTCGCAGTGGGTACTACCAGATCCCGATGGCCCCAGAGGACTGAGAGAAGACCGCATTTATTTGCCCCCTAGGTTTCTATGAGTTTATTCGGATGCCTCAAGGGATTTCAGGTGCCCCAGCCACCTTTCAGCGCCTGATAGAACGTGCTGTGGGAGACATGAATTTGCTAGAGTGTTTGGTTTACTTAGATGATGTCATAGTGTTTGGCACTCATTGGAAGAACATGAGCAACGATTGTTCAAGGTCCTGGATCGGCTGGAGGATTTCGGCCTCAAGCTGTCTATAGACAAGTGTCAATTCTTCCAAACTTCTGTGAAATATGTGGGCCACATAGTATCCACTGAAGGCATAGAGACTGACCCTAGCAAAGTGGAGGCCTTGACCACTTGGCCTCAGCCCAGGAATTTGAAAGAGCTGCAACAGTTCCTGGGATTTTGTGGATATTATAGGTGGTTTGTCAAAGATTATTCTCGAGTGATTCGCCCCCTCCTCAACCACACTCAGGGGTACCCTCCCACGCACAAAAAATATAAGAAAGTTGTGCGCTCTGAGACGGAGAAGAAGTATTTTCGTCCGAATGATGTGTTTGGGGACCGCTGGACTGCTGAGTGTGAGGAAGCTTTTTATGACATCATATATCAACTTACCCATGCCCCAGTGCTGGCCTATGCTGACCCGACCAAGCCATACATTCTCCATACTGACGCCAGTCTACAAGGATTGGGGGCTGTGTTATATCAGAAGCACTCGAACGGTCTAAGACCTGTAGCTTTTGCCAGCAGAAGTCTGACTCCTTCAGAAAAAAATTATCCAGTGCACAAACTAAAGTTCTTGGCTCTGAAGTGGGCCATTATTGATCAGTTTCATGACTATTTGTACGGTGACAAGATATTGGTAAAGACTGATAACAATCCTCTGACCTATGTACAGACCTCAGCCAAGTTTGATGCCACTGGCCATAGGTGGCTCTCTGCCTTGGCCACCTACGACTATGTTGTTGAGTACAGAGCAGGCCTAACCCATATAGATGCGGATGCTCTCTCTCAGAGACCTATGCCACCAACTGATTGGGTCAGGTTGTCAGAACCTGACATAAGAGCCCCTTTGCCAGAAATTTGACAAGGAGGAACAGGTGTCTCCTGATGCTGTGGACTGTATGGTGGATTGCTTGGGGCCATCCGAAAACTGCATACCTGCTGCCTACTGTCATTTTTCTGCATTAGACACTAGTTCACTGCCCCAATTTAACAATGATAGTCTCCAATGGGCTCAGTCCTGAGACTCTATGATAAAAAAGGTTGTGGAGGCTTTGCAGGCTGGGAGGGACGTGTTCAAGTTGTGTTCCACTGACTTGACAACTGCCTTGTTATACAAAGAAGGGCCCAAATTAAAGCTGATTAACCAACTACTATACAGAGAGACTGTGGATAAGGAGGGCCGGGTAGACAAACAACTGGTGCTGCCCTCAGCTTTTAGAGAACTGGTCCTGAGGTCCTTGCATAATCACATGGGGCATCTTGGCATAGACCGAACTCTCGATCTGGTACGGACCCAATTCTACTGGCCAAAAATGAGTACGGATGTAGAGCATTATGTCAAGACCTGTGGCCGCTGTTTGCAAAGAAAAGCCCTACCTCAGAGAGCTGCCCCCACGGTCAATATCACCACTAGTCCCCCTATGGAACTGGTCTACATTGATTTCCTGAGTTTAGAACCAGATCTGAAAAACTATCAGTAACATATTGGTAGTCACTGATCATTTTACCCGGTATGCACAGGCCTTTCCTACTAAAGATCAGAAAGCAACCACTGTGGCTAAAGTACTCGTGGAGAATTTCTTTGTCCACTATGGGTCCCCACAGAGGATCCACTCCGACCAGGGGAGGGACTTTGAGAGCCGGCTGATCAAAGAGATGTTATCTTTGTGGGGAGGACGAAAATCAAGAACCACCCCATACTATCCCCAGGGAGATCCCCAACCTGAAAGATTTAACCGCACCTTGCTTGATATGTTGGGCACACTGCAACCCAAGGACAAACCTAGATGGAGCCAGCAGATTAGCACCCTGGTCCATGCTTATAACTGCACCAAAAGTGATGCCACTGGATTTTCCCTGTACAGGCTGATGTTTGGGAGAGAGGCTAGATTGCCAGTGGATGTGTGTTTTGGGGTTTCCCCTGATGGAATGCGAGCAGAAAATCATCTGCAGTATGTACAGAAGTTGAAGGGCCAATTGCACCATGCCTACCAACTGGCCCAGACCATGGCTGCCAAACGAAAACTGGCCAACAAGGAGAGGTATGATAAGAAAGTGAAAACAATGGAACTGAGAGAAGGGGATAGAGTGCTATTGAGGAATTTGGGACTGCATGGCAAACATAAAATTGCTGACAGATGGCATCACCTCCCTCATATTGTTGTGGGAAGACTGGCAGATTCACCTGTATATAAAGTGCGGCCTGAAAACAATTAAAATAATGTGAAAACCATACACAGAAATCATCTGCTGCCAATCGGACAGATCCTGATTGAAGCTGAACCTCCCAGTGCCCCCCACTCCAGGCCTATGACTAGGTCTGCTGCCAAGGAAAAAACCAGACCACTTGATTCTTCAGAAAGCCAAATAAGAGGACCTTGTCTGAACCCTACTGATGAGGATGTTCGCCACTCTGTGTCTGAAGACAATGAAAGTAATATTGAATACTATCCCTCTTATGAACTGAGACAGCTGATTCGGGGTAATCCCCTCGTTAACTCTGGAGATGAGTTTGGGCTTTCTGGACTGTCTGAGCCCCCAGCTTTGCCTCCGGAACCCATGCTTCCAGCGGATGAACTGGGTAGCAGCAAAGCCCAAGGGGTGGGGTCCTTGAGCATGGCTGAACTGTCAGGCCTGGCTGAACTATCTGACTTTCAGAAGAAGAAAGTGATGTGGGGGAACAAGCCAGTGATATGCCGGAACCCGAAGAATATTTTGAATGCCCTAATGGTTCCTTACTAGTGCCTGAACAGTCCCCAGCTAAGCCGAGTAGTGTGGGTCCAGATATAGAGGGTCATGCCCCCGAAAGTACTATGAGCACTGGGTCCCCTTCCCCTGTGGAGGTTCCCCCTACTAATCTCAATGAGGCTGAAACAGAATCGTGGCCTGTAGGAGGGTTTTCCGAGACCCCTAGACACTCCAGTCGAGAAGTACGGCCTGTAGTAAAGTTGAGTTATGAGTCTCTGGGTCAGCCTGTTGACCTGCCCTTAAATGTGGTCCATAAAGGGGTGTATGTGTCCCCGAGCTCCTTGCCTAAGTTAGCCTTGGGGGATAACTCCAGCCTGTTAGTGTTGCCCTTTGAGTGTGGTACCCCTACCCCAGTTAGCCCACCAGTAGCTGATAGGGAAGGGTCCCCTCTTTCCAGGTGTCTTGGGCAAGAGTAATGACCTGATTTAAAAGAGGAAAGGGTTATCAGTTTGTAATGTTGGATAAACGGTAGTAAACTGGGAATACAGTGACAGTGTATGTCATATACAGTGTAATATAATGTTAATTAATCTGTTTGCCTTAAAGTGATTTAAGGGTAACTACTTGGCGAGGATGCCAAGTTCTTTTCAGGCCAGGAAAGGTGTAACCCCCCTACAAATGGGGGTTCCCAGAAGCTTTTCTGGAGCTTGCCTAAGATGCTCCATGCCTGGTTGACGTTCGGAGTAAGGCCGCTGAATGTGGGCATGGTAAGTGCTTTTACAGCCTCCAGTACTGTCTCTTTAAGAGTTGCCTAAGTGCAGTCATAATTACTCCGAGGACGGGGGGGTTGAGTGTTTCTATGCTCGAATCCCACCCGGGATGCTGGAAATAGCTCCATTCTGCCATCGCTAAGTATGCAGAGGGAGCTCTGCTGAAGGATGTAACTATTTGCTGGAAATAAAGTAATAATGATGATGTAGTTGTTCTAACCTGCCTTCTTTGCAGCAAAGACTGTTCTGATTATCTCCTCCATTTTGGTCCCAGACTGCCGAATTGGACCAATCAGTACATCGGAACTCTAGATCGAGCCGGCTGACCAATGAGGACTTAGCTAGTAATCCTGGGAAGTAAAGTCTAACCAAGGGCGCCTTTTTGCGCCAATCGGGACAGGTCTCATAGCCTGGTGTTTGTAGCCCACCTATGGGAACGGGTGGTGCGCAAGTGAGAAGGTTGCCCCCACTGCCAGAGGGGGAGGGAGAGACGCTGTGACTGTGGAGCTGAAGGGAGCTCTGAGCTTCTGTGCCGTTGAGTGTTCATGCGGGAAGCGCGCGAGAGGCCTAGGCCGCCATTTACCATAGCCAGAAAGCTTCAGACTAAATCCGCCGGCGTGCGGTCAGAGGAGACTGTGTATAAACACAGCTACCTACCAGGCTCAACCTGTAGAGGACTGGAGAATCTGCTGAATCGCGCTCGGTCTGTCAGGAAAGTTGAAGCTGCTGTGAGTTCGGTCGAGTTCAGGGAGCAGCTGCCTGGTCTGGTACCCCTCTGTTGTTTTCCAAAGGGTGAAAGAGGGGTTCTCTGTTGGAGTTGTGAGTACTAAATCAGGGTAGCTCCCTGCTAAAAGGTTATAAACCAAGACACAGTAGTTTTGTTGTATTGCAGACTGTACTAATTGAGCTTCCTGGCTCCATCTAAGCTTCATAGGAATTGAAGGCTCCTTTGTGTCAGGGCCCCAACCAGCTGCATCGAGGAACTAGCCATTAGGGCTTGGGTACCCATAGACAGTAACTGATAGATTTAGGCCTGTGCACAGAGCCCTAGGTAGTTAAATATATTTTATAGTGGTAAGTCAATCACCCTGATTTCCCCCGGTCCTTGTTATCTCCCCTCAAATAAATCAGATTGTTTGTTTTGTAACTGTACCCTGGCTGGTTTGTGTCTTACTGGGGATATACTGCACAGTGAATATTTGATAACTGTACCTTACTTTCCAGGGGGTTCCCGGAGTGAGCTGAGTGGTTCGAGCCGAGGGGTAAGTGTTCAGTGGGACAGCATTGTAATTAATCCGTATGAGCCACTAGTGGGAAGAAAGGGGGGGTTGCAGTAACCCAGAGGGCTGTGACCGAGTCAACCTTGACTGTATTAATCCTCTGGTTAGAGGCACCCATCAATGGATCTGGGCCCCTTACACTGTCGCAGCTGAGACAGGCAGGGGTGGTAGCCCTTAGGATAGCGCCCCTGGGGGTTATACAACCATTTTGCCAGTTTATCCAGATCTCTTCTCATTCTGCCCACCCTACCTGGAGCATCTACTCTGTTGCAGATCCTGGTGTCATCTGCAAACAGACAAACCTTACCTACCAGTCCATCTGCAATGTCACTGATGAAGACATTGAAGAGGACTGGCCACAGGATTGATCCCTGAGGTACCCCACTTGTGACTAGCTTCTATTCTGACTGTATACCATTTACCACCACTCTCTGTTTTCTGTCCGTCAACCAGTTTGCCACCCAGTTGACCAATTTCTCACCCACCCTGGGCCTAGCCAGCTTATTAATCAGTCTTCTATGTGGAACAGTATCGTAAGCTTTGCTGAAGTCAGGAAGTCGACATCAACTGCTCCCCCTTGGTCCACCACTCTAGTTACCCATTCAAAGAAATCGATGAGATTAGTTTGACAGGACCTTCCTTTTGTAAACCCATGCTGTCTTGGATTCTGTGCTCCTATGGATTCCAGGTGTTGCACTATCCTTTCCTTAAGGAGTGCCTCCATAATCTTGCCCACTGCTGAGGTGAGACTGACTGGCCTGTAGTTCTCTGCTTTCTCCCTACTACCACTCTTGTGGAGCGGGATCACGTGAGCCCTTCTCCAGTCTTGTGGGACCTCTCCTGTGCTCAGAGACTCACTAAACAGTTCTGATAATGGCTCTGCTCATTCCACCCTTAGTTCCTTTAGTGCTCTGGGATGTATGCCATTAGGTCCCATTGCCTTGTCCATCCTGAGCTTATCAAGCTCTTGTAGGACCCTTTCTTTTGTGAAGGGACTAGTGCACCTCCCTCCCCAGTGTCCATGATGCTGAGCTGTGGGCCTGCCCTCACTTACCTTTAGTAAACACTGAGAAGAAGTATCTATTTAGGATAGATGCTTTTACAGGTCTCCTCCTCACACACCCCCTTATTCGCTTTGATCTTAGCAATGCACCCCCTCTGGACTTTCTCCTTTCACTAATGTATCCATAGTAAGTCTTGTCACCTTCTTTTACTGTTTGTGCTAGTGTTTCCTCAGTTTGGGCCTTTGCCTGCCTTACTGCCTTCTCTGCTTCCCTTAGGGAAGTTTGGTATGCCTCCCTATCATCATCCCGCTGCATTCTCTTATATTTCCTGAAGGCCAGCCTTTTGGCTCTGATCTTTTCTACTACTGTTTTGAGAACCAAAGTGGTTTCCTTCTTCTTTTGCAATTCCTTTTCTCGCTAACACACTGGGATGTTGCTTCATGTAGTGCATCCTTAATGCTTGCCCACTTTGCCTGTACCCCCTCGGCTGTATTTCTTTTGCCAGGGCTAGTTAAACTCTGTTGGTCATCTTATCAAATTCAGCTCCTCTGAAGTCCCATATTTTTGCCTTGTATTGGGATGATTTAGTTCTAGTGGCCAAACTGAACCATACCATGTGATGGTCACTGGCCCCCAGGTGACCTTCTACTTGGAGATCTGTCATCCTTTCCCTATTAGTCAGTACTAGATCTAGGATAGCCCTGTCTCTTGTGGGTTGTTGTACCAGTTGTTTGAGGCCCTCTCCCTGCAGGGAATACACCATGTGTCCAGTTCTGGCAGATGTTCCTGCTGGTATTGACCAATCTGTATCCGGCATGTTGAAGTCTCCCATTATTAGAACCTCTCCTTTAGCTGTAATGTTTTGTATATTTTCTAACAGTAATGTGTCTATGTCTTCCCCCTGGTCTGAAATCCTGTAGACAACCCCAGTTCTTATGGCTGTCCCATTTCCTGTTTCCTGGGTTACCCTCAGTTGCTTATGTATATTCTGAATTTCTGTAGCTTTGATATTTTCATTGACATAAATGCCACTCCACCCCACCCCTTTCTGCCTCGGTCTCTTCTGAACAGTACATAGCCAGGTACTGAAGTCTCCCAAGAGTGGTTACTGGTAAACCATGTCTCGCTAATGGCTACTATGTCCAGTTTAGCATCTGTCATTATTGCCTGCAGGTCTGGGATCTTGTTTAGCAGACTCAGAGCATTTTAATACATGATTTTCAATGGCTAGATTTCAATGGCAGATTTTGGTTGTTAGGCGGGGTTCAGCGTTTCCCTTTGTATCGTATGGGGAGCTGGACCTTTTCCTTACCTGGTGATGCAAATGAACTACAAACATGCTGAACTCCTGTTTGACCACTAGCTGAGGGGGGAAGGGTGTTCTTCCTATTCGACATATTGAGTGCTGATCCCCTCTCCCCATTTGCTAGTTTAAATATTCTGCAAAGATGTCAAACTTCTGCCCCAATGCACTGACTCCCTCCTTAGTCAGATGCAGTCCATCAAATTTAAAGAACTTTAGCTCCCAAAACTGTTGCTAGTTACATAGAAACACAGAATTTGACGGCAGATAAGGACCCCTTGGCCTACCCAGTCTGCCCATTTACCTGCCTACTGGATAAGCTGCAGATCCTAGTTAACCAGCAGCCTACTTCTTCCTACTCCCACCCCTAGATTGCCTTATGACTGTCCCATGCATGGCTGAATTCCACCACTGTTTTTTGACTCCGGACCTCCTCCGGAGCAGTTTCTATGCATCCACAACCTCTCTGTGAAAAATACTTCCTTAAATTACCCTCTGAGTTGCCCCCCATCTTAAAATTGTGCCCCTTGTTCTTGCACCCTCTTTTTTTTGAAAGATGCTACCCTCTTGGACTTTTGATTCCTTGAGGTACTTGAAAGTTTCTATCATGTCCCCTCTTTCTCCTTTCCTCGAGGCTATACATATTAAGCTCCTTAAGTCTCTCTTCATATGTCTTCCAGTGCAGACCCTGCACCATTTTAGTGCCCTCCTCTGGACAGCTTCCATCCTGTCTATGTCTTGCGAGACTGGGTCTCAGAACTGCACACAGTACTCCAGATGGGGTCTGACCAGCTGTCTGTACAGAGGGATAATAACTTCCTGTTTTCTACTGGTGATGCCTCTCCTATATCCCAGTATCCCCCCAACCTCCTTGCTGCCTCTCACATTGCTTGCCCACCTTTAGGTCATCTGATATGACTACCCCAGGTCCCTTTCCATTTTGTTGTTGTTAGTATCTCACCCCCGTTGTGTACTCTTCCCTGGTTTGTTTCCTCAGGTGCATTACCTTGCACTTCTTAGCATTGAATCTAGCTGCCATACATTTGACCATTCCTCTAACCTTGCCAAGTCCCTTTTCATCCTTTCCCCCACCTTGTGCATCACAACTTTGTTGCAGATCATTGTGTCATCTGCAGAGAGACATACTTTTCCTTCCAGTCCCTCTGCAATGTCACTTTTAAAGACATTGAAGAGGACCGGTCCTAATACTGAACTCTGTGGTATCCCACTAGTAACCCCCCTTTCTTCAGAGTGGACTCCACTTACTATTACTCTCTGTGTCCTATTCTCCAGCCAATTTTTTACCCAGGCTGTTATCTTGGGACCCACTCCCAGGCTAGCTAACTTGTATATTAATCTTTTGTGTGGGACTGTGTCAACTGCCTTGCTAAAGTCTAGGTAGGCCATGTCCACAGCCCCTCCCTGATCTACTGCTTTGGTCACCCAGTCAGAGAAATCTATCAGATTTGTCTGGCATGACCTTCCTGCTGTGAATCCATGCTGCCTTGGGTCCTGTGCCCTCTGGCCTCTAGATACCGACAATTCTTTCCTTCAGAAGTGATTCCATGTTTCCCTACCACTGAGGTTAAACTAACAGGTCTGTAGTTTCCTGCTTCTGCCTTGCTCCACTTTTGTACCTAACATGACCGAACATATGAAATTTTGCCAGCAGATAAAGGCCTAGAGGTCTATCAAGTCTGCTCGAATGTGCAGCTAGCACCCCTTATTCTGCAGCTGCCTCCCTTCCACCCTTCCTTCATTAACCCTCCCCTTGTCCTGTCCCATCCTCGTTTGAAGCAGTCCACTGTTCTACTGCATACCACTTCTGCAGGTACACATTTCCACCCAGCCACCACCCTCTCTGTAAAAAGTGTTCCTCATCTCCCTCCTGAACCTTCCTCGCCTCCAGTCTCATATCATGGCCCTGGTGGCCCTCCCTCCTTACTTTGAACAGCCCCTCTGTACCTGTCTTGTTTATTCCTTTCATGTATTTAAAGGTTTCAATCATGTCCCCCGTCTCTCCTCTCCTCCAGTGAGTACATGTTCAACTCCTTCAACCTCCTCTCATATGATAAGTCCCCAGACCCTTGATCATCTTTGTCACCTTCGCTGCACTCCTCCAGTAACTTAATGTCCCTCTTCAGATACGGACGCTTGAACTGCACGCAGTACTCCAGGTGTGGTCTAACTAATGACCTATACAGTGGCAGAATCACCTCCTCCCTCCTTGAGGATATACCCCTTGCAATACAACCCAGCATTTTGTTGGCCTTTGCAGCTGCCTTCCTACACTGGCCGAGTTGTTCATTGACCCTGTGATGAGCACACCCAGATCCTTCTCCTCCTCTGTCTGGGCTAGCTGCACTCCCCTAGCTGGTAAGTCCTCCTTGGTTCTTCATCCCAAATGCATCACCTTGCACTTTTGGCATTAAAGCCCAGTTGCCAGGTGTCTGACCAGGTTTCAAGCTTTCCAGATCATCCTCCAACCCCTGCCATCCCCTAGGTCATCCACCACCGCGCCAACCTTGGTATCATCAGCAAACAGACTGGATCTTGCTCTTGATGTCCCATGATATGTCTGCAATGAATATCCCAAAACAACACTGGTCCCAACACCGAGCCCTGTGGGGAACCACCGTCACTGCCCTTGGGTGTGAGAGCTCCCCACCCACCACCACCCTCTGTTGCCTTCCCTGCAGCCAGTTTCCTACCCATCTCACCAGCATTGCACCTGCCCCTGTGCCTACTGCTTCCTTCCCAGCCTTCCATGTGGCACTGGAGTCGAATGCCTTACTGAAGTCCAGATACAGGACATCCACTGCATGTCCCTGTCCAGTTGCCTAGTTACCCAGTCATAGAACCCGACCAGGTTGGTTTGGCAGGATGGCCACGTATATGAAGCCATGCTGTCTGCTGTCCTGTAGTCTTTGGCCTCTAAGAGGGCCACACAGCCTCCTTCAGGATAGTCTCCATTAGCTTACCCACGATGGATGTGAGGCTCACTGGGTCTGTAGTTTCCGGTTCATCCTTGGGGGCCACTCTTATGGAGGGCACCACAGCCATCCTCCTCCAGTCCTGGAGGTACACACCCGAATGTAGTGAGGCATTAAATAGGTTCGCCAAAGGTCCTGCAAGGACCTCTGCCAGCTCCTTCAGTACCCTGGGTGGATGCCATCTGGGCCTGGTGCCTTGTCCACCTCAGTGCCTTCAAACCCTCTCGAACTCTGCCCTCCATGATTTCCCCATCTGTCACCACTTTCCCCTCGTCTGCCATTTCACCCATCTTGGTGTCACCCCTTCTCTTTAGTAAATACTGAGCAGAAGTACTCATTTAGTGCTTCCGCCTTATCGCACCCTGCTTCCACCCAACCCCCCTCCTTCCTAATCCTTACTATGTGGTCCTTACAGCTCCTTTTCTCCCTGATGTACTTAAAGAAGTCCTTCTCCCCCTTCTTAATGCCTTATGCCAGCCTGAGTTCCGTAGATGCTTTGGCTCCCCTTACTTCCCTTGTCACCTCCTTTGATTCTGTCAAGTACTCCTCTCTGTCCTCCCCCCTTCCTGTTTTCTTGTATTTCCTAAAGGCAGCTCTTTTCCTCCTTACCTTTTCCATGACCTCCTTGCTCAACCAGCTCGGTTTCTTAGCTCTAGCCTTCTTGCTCTGGGCTTTGCAGCAGGTTTGGTTGCTCCACTATCCCAACTTTATGAGCTCCCATCTCTGGTTAGTATCCATACTAGATTGAATTCTGGGCCAGGTCCCTTTAGCACTTCCCCCATCCTCCCAAAGTCAGCCCTCCTGAAGTCCAGCACTCTTGTGCCAGATTCCCTCCTTCCTTGCCCATATCCAATGTGGGCCATACTGAGTGGTGGTACTCCCTGAGCAGTGGTTCCTCCACTGTAAGTTCTCTCACAAAGTCCCATTTGCCAGCACAAGGTCAAGGGTATTCCCAACCTGGTTGGTTCATGACCATTTGCAGCGGAAGCTGTCCTGGAAGGCATCCAGCAGTACCTGCTCCTTCTGTTCTTGGTTGTTGGGGTGCTCCAGTCCATCCTGGCATGTTGGAGTCCCCACAATCACCACACTACCCTTCTCGGAGTCCTCCTGATCTGTCCCGCTAGTTCCCTGTCTAACTCCTCCATCTGAGATGGTGGCCTGTACACCACTCCCATTCTAAGACTCCTATTCTTGGAATCCTGGATTTGCACCCAAAGTGACTCTGTACTACCTTCCTCCCCTTCCTCCCTTACACACTTCAGTCCTTCCTTCACATATAGTGCCACCCCTCCTTTCCCCAGTCACCCTGTCCCTACGAAATAACCTGTACCCTGGTACAGACAGGTCCCAGTCATTGTATTGGGTGGCCCATGTTTCTGTGATGGCTGCAATGTCCACCTCTCCCTCTGCCATGAGAACCTGTAACTCTGCAGTTTTCCTCCCAAGGCTCCTAGCATTAAGGCTAACCACCTTCCACCTTTCCCCCCCCCCATCCTGCCCCCTTCCTAGCATCACCAATAGTATTTGCCATTTGTCCTTTGTCACTGTTATGAGGGGTAAGCTCATATGATTTCCCAACCTGTGGTCTCTGCATATCTCTTCCCCAACTGCCACCTCCCACCCTAGTTTAAACTCCCAACTTCTCTCTATATATTCTTCCATCCTCTGCTTCAACACTTTCTTCCTTCCTCACTCAAGTGTAGTCTGTCCTGGCATACAGACTACTGTCCTCCCAGGTCCTCCCACCCCCCAACAGCCCATACCCTTTAGCACAACACCAGGTTCTTAGCCATCTGTTAAATTCTCTATTCTCAGCTTTCTTGTTGTGCTTGTTTGGCACCGGAAGTATCTCGAAAAGTTACTGATCTTCCTGCCCTCACATAATTGTGCTAGTTCCTCAAACCTCCTCTGGACTATATCCACTGTCTTGTCAGCCAGGTCGTTTGTCCCAAGATGTATAATTAAATGAGGCTTGTCCCTACCCTTCTAGCATATTTCAGAACAGACTGTCCCACCCTTTCCGCTGTCATTCCTGGCATGGCCTCCACCCAAATGTATATGCCTCTCGCCTTGCTACCCCACCTAACTCCTCTTAGTATTGAGTCCCCCAGCACTAAGATTCCACCCTCTACTCCCTGCTTGCTTCCTCATCTCCCTCCTCATTTCCAGCTCCTTTCTTCCTCCTGCACATTATTATGCCCTTTTACCCTGTTGCAGTTCTCCCAGCAGAACTTCCCCGCTCCAGTCTCGGTCCAGGCATTTATCAATTACTCCTCTAATTTCATCACTCTTCCTCCTCCACCTTCTTCCTCTCTAGCAGTGTAAAACTATTTTCAAGATCCTTCACAAATGCCTGCCCTCTCTCTGCATAGTAACCTGTTCTCTCCTTTCCACTCCATGACTTTTGCCACTTCTTCGCTCCCTCACAAGTCCCTATTGCCTCCTTCCATTTGACTTTTGTCTCCTGACCTGGTTTCCCGGCAATCGTTCTTCCTGGCCTGGGCCCTTTGTCTCTGCTTCCTTCTTCTGAGCCTCTCCTCACCACTGTTGGCTTAAATTGCCCTCCCTCATCTCCCCTTCTTCCTCCCTCCAGTATTGGGCTAAACCCAACCCCAATCTGCCTTGCCTGTCTTAGTTCCTCCTGCAGACCCTCAATCTCCTTTCTAAGTTTTTCTATGTGGTTGCACACTAAACATCCTCCCATTGTGAAGGGGAATCACATCTGCCCTTCTCCAGTCTTCGGGTACCACCCCATCCTCCCATGATTTGTTAAAGAGGGTAGTCAGTGGTGTCACTAATTCTATCCTTAGTTCTTTTAGAAATCTGGGATGAATCCCATCAGGCCCCATTGCTTTGTCCACCTTCAGTTTTAAGAGTTCTTTCAAAACCCTTTCTTCTGTAAATGGGCTGGTATCAACTTCTGTATCCAGAGTGTTTCTACTGTTTGTTTTAGGTACCTCCCCCTCTTCCTTTGTAAATACTGAGCAAAAATATTTGTTTAGTATCTCTGCCTTTTCACAGTCACCCTCTGCCCATCCCCATCCCTTTATTAAGCCTCACTATCCCTCCTTGGTCTTCCTTCACTCCTGATGTAACCTATAAAGGTTTTATCCCCTTCTTAACTGAGTTGGCTTTCTTTTCCTCAGTTTGGGCCTTTCTCTATTCTGACTGCCTTCCAGCTTCCTTTGCTTTAACTGATGCAGTTCTCTGTCCTGCTCCTTCTGTGATTCCTTGTACTTCCTGAAAGCTTTCTTTTTCTCTTGAACCTTCACTGCCACTTCCTTTGAGAACCATAGTGGTTTCTTACATCGTTTTGTTTTGTTTATTTGCTTCACACAAAGGCTTGTTACCTCTGTGATGGTAGTTTTTATTATTCCCCATTGTTCTTCCACCCCTCCTTCCTGCCCATTTGCTAGTGCATTCCTTAGGCACTCACCCATTTTGGCAAAGTCAGCCCTCCTAAAGTCCAGTACCTTTGCCTTTGTATGGCTTGACTCTATTGCTGTGTTTATTGTGAACCATACTGTTTGATGGTCACTAGTTCCCAGATGGCTACGCACTTCTACATCTGTGATCCTCTCTTCATCTCCATTTGAGAGAACCAGGTCTAAGATTGCTCCCTCTCGAGTGGGCTCCAATACTAGTTGTCTAAGGCATGCCCCCTGTAGGGCATCTAGAATAACCCCACTCTTCGGAGTGGCTGCTGCAATTGCACTCCAGTTAACATCTGGCATATTCAGATCGCCCATCAGCAATTACTCCCCTTTTACTGCCATACTAAGTATACTTTCTATCATTTCCTTGTCCATTTCCTCCCCCTGAGAAGGGGGTCTGTATACAACCCCTGTGCGGATTGTGGTGCCATTGCCGGTCTCCAAATTTACCCACAGTGCTTCTTCTCCTCCCTGTTTTCCCTTTTGTTCTGTTGCTTTGATTCCTTCCCTTATGTAAAGAGCTACTCCTCCTCCTCTTTTACCCTCTCTGTCCCTCCTGTAGATAGTGTATCCTGGTATGTTTACGTCCCAGTCATGGTTTTGTGTGAACCATGTTTCTGTGACTGCCACGATATCCAGATGTTCCTCCTCCATCAAGGCCACTAATTCAGGAAGCTTGTTACTCAGACTACGGGCATTGGTACTCATTGCTTTCCATTTTTGATGGCTTTACCTTCTGTTGCAGCATCCCCCACTGACCTTTCTACCTCGGTCTTTTTCTCATTTAGTACCCTGTTTTGGAGGAGAGGCTGGGATTTTCCTGCTGCTTATCAGTGCCTCCCCCTTGACTAGTTTAAAAGCTTGCCAATGAAGCATTTAAACTGATTGCTCAAAGACTTGTTCCCTTCCTGGACAGATGCAGACCATCCTGCCAATATAGGCTGGTGTCCCTCCAGGTGGAACCCCAGTCCCCAATGAAGCCAAACCCTGTGCTCCACACCATTTTTTCAACCATTCATTAAACTGCATGGTGCAAAGTACCCTTGCCTCACTCATGCCATTGACAGGCAGCACCTCTGAGAAGGATACTGTGTGTGCTACTTGTCTTGGGCCCCTCCCCAGTTCTACAAAGTCCTTCTGCACTGCTCTAATCTCATGTTGAGCCAAGTCATTTGTCCCTAGGTGGACAATGACGTCCAGCTCAGACTCCCATGCAGCTGTTCTCGTGATCCTGAGGATGTGCTTCCTGTCCCTTCAAGCCATGGCATCAGGCAGGCACCTTACTTCAGTTTTCCCTGCTCCCTCCAGTTCTATCCCCCTAATAATTGAGTCCCCCCCCAGGAGCTGCTTCCTTTCCTTGTGGTGTCCTCTGCCTCCTTCCTGCAGGCCTCCCTTGTGACAGGTGTCCTCAGCCTCCTTAATCTCTTCTGTGGGTGCATCCATAGGGGAGCTGTGCTCCCCCAGAATGGTGTATGGATTGTGGAGTGGAACAACTGATGGGTGTGCCTCTGTTCCACCATCCTCACCCTCCCTGAGCCCACTGTGGTCCACTGCTGTGCTTTCTTTGCAACCTCTGAGGTAGTGGTGGTGGCTCTGGTGCTCCCTGGATGGGGGAGGTTACCTTCCTACCATCCAGTCTGGCCTGGGGGAAGGTTCCCTTACTGCTGTCCAGTGTGGCCTGAAGACAGGCAAATTCCTCCCTCAGAGCAGAAAGTTGTCTGCAAATAGGGCAGCATCTCAGCCTCCATAAAGACTCCCGGAAGACTGCTGCCCCACAGCCATTACATTGCACTACTCCCCACATGATTATATACTTTTTTTTGTGTGTGTGATTGTTATATAGAAATATATATATTATACAATGTGTATGCTTATATTTTCAGTGCTGTGTGCTAGAGAGGATATGACATTGATATGCACCTTGCACTCTTGAGGAAATGATGTCAGAACCCCAGGTATAAAGGAACTATTTCCAGGGGTGAGTGGGGTGAGGGGTGGGAAGGGGTTGGGCCTAAACTGTGCCCTCACAAAACAATCAGCTAAGAGCTCTGACCCACCGCTGCGATGAGTGCCTTCCTGTCAGCAAGATACCATACACAACAATTTGCCAGAGAAAATCCCCTGCTAATCAAACAGAGAAAAATCCAGACATCCAAGTCAGACACAGGCAAACCTCCCCAGCCCCAAAACAGCCTGGTGGTTTGTGCTTCTGAAAGCAGTCAGCCCCAAAATAAGTCAGCTGTGCTTTAAACTTTTCCTGCACTGAAAATCTTAAGAATTGTAACAAGACTGTCTTTTCCTGATAAGTTCCTTATTTCACCTTTCAGTTAGAAGTAGCCTCCACCTGCAGAATATCTGCTACAAACCAAAGACAATTGTAAGGTTCACCTCCCTCTGTTGTGAGCACAACTCGCTTTCTTGCAAATCCTATGTTCAGTATTGCAGCTCCCAGCAAGAGGTAGTTTGACTTGAAAAATATTAGCTGTTCTGATGAGTTTGCTATAAAACACTTGCTTATAATACTATTGTTCTCAGGTCTGTTACCAAAGCTATTGGCTGATAAGTAGCTATGATGTAATCACTTCCTGAGCAAGTCTGGAATTTCCTTTTAAGGCACACAAAGATAAACACAAAAAACAGTTTACTGTCTGGGTCAAATACACAACCTGTACCTGCACTTATTTCAGGATTTGTGACAAATGTTTAGCCCAGGGTTTAAACTCTTCCTGCACTTAAAATCTTAAGAATTGAAACAAGACTGTCTTTTCCTGATAATTCTAAGTTCCTTATTTCACCTTTCAGTTAGAAGTAGCCTCCACCTGCAGAATATCTGCTACAAACCAAAGACAATTGTAAGGTTCACCTCCCTTTGTTGTGAGCACTACTCGCTTTCTTGCAAATCCTATGTTCAGTATTGCAGCTCCCAGCAAGAGGTAGTTTGACTTGAAAAATATTAGCTGTTCTCCTACTAGCAATGTGGTCAGTGTCTCTCCATGCTGTTACCTACATATTTGTGTCCTTTTTCCTGGCACCAGCCCTTCAGCCACACGTTTAGCTCCCCTATCTCCCCTTCTCTGACCTTCTGTCCATCTGCCCCCTCTCCCTGACTCGCAGGATCTCAGGGAAAGAGATGCCAGATGAAATGGATGATAGTTTGTCTCCCAGCCTGGTCAGGTGTTCCTTGGTCTTCAAAACTGACCAGCTGGCGAGATTGTTAGTCCCGATGTGTACCAGGACATCAATGTTTTCTCCTGCTTCCTGTATAATTTTAGCAATGTGGCCAGTGTCTCTCCATACTGATGTACCTGGGAGACATCTGACCATTACCCCTGGCTGGAGATAGGTATCAACTCCCTGAATCATGGAGTCTCCTATGATCAGAAGTTTTTTGGATTTCCTTTTTGCTTTTTTTGTTTTGGTTCCTGTTTTGGGTGAGTTTTGTTGTACTAGCTCCTGTGCTGCAGTGTCCTGCTCTGCAGTGTCCTCTGCCCCTTTGTTTGATTTCAGAGATTCTAAGGAGTATGGCTAAACTAAATTAAAAATGCTAAGGAGTATTGCTAAACTAAATTAAAAGTGCTAAGGAGTTTTAAAAAAATATAAAATAATAATGGGCTTTGCCACTGGGCTTGGAAGGGGCTCTGAGGTGACCATTCTCTTCAGCAGAGAAAACAACTCTGACATTAGAACACTAGAGGGTGCATCAACACACAGCAACAGTTGAATGGAGTTCTGATTCTATCATCGCCATTCCAATTTCTCCAAGGCAACATCTCAGACTCGAGATGATGCAGTTTTTGTATGGTATCAGTACCGGACACATGTTGTAAGAAAAAGGTTTTGCCTTCTTCACTGAGCCCTCCACTATTCTTAGTTCCTAAAAAAATAGGGTAGTAAGAGATTGTCAGGGGCATATTCAACATGAGGCAGAAAACACCATGCATCAGCACTTTAAAAGGATATGTTTTTTTGTCAATGATTGTACGAGGTCTTCCACCTTTGTCTGGAAATTGACAATGGATTCACATGCACATGGATCTTCCTCTGCAAAAAGGAAAAAAAATAAATTACAGATAATTTTTCACAGCACTAGCATTAACATTCCGCTGGTCCCACAATTTGGCTGCTAGAGGTCCTAGGAATCATTTGCTCCCACCACAGATTATGTCCACTAACTAGACAGAGGAAGCAAACTGCACATCTTTTCTTTATGGTCTGCAAATAAATGACAGTTGATGAGGAGGTAGTAAACCTACCATGTTGGTACAAGGCCTTCACTTTCTTTGCAGAATTATGTTACAAGGGCTTACTAGAATACCATAACCACACATGGAAAATGGAAGAGTTTGCAGAATGTAAAAATGTCCTCGCCGGATTTAGTAGTCGTCTGACGCATGCCTACAAAAGACTATGCTTAAACTAAGCACACTTTTCACACTGCAGTTTTTTTATGTTTGCTTGCAAGCATGTGCAAGAAACATAGTTCCATCATCTGAGTTTTCGGAGGTGTGGCACCTGTCTTCCAATTCAGTCAGTGTGTTTGCAGGCGCAGCCCCAGTTCCCCAATGAACGCTGCAGCTGTCTACGACAGCAGTTGAAAATGCAGTGCCATTACAGTTGAAAGGGAGCTAAGCTTCAGTGAGCAGCACCCCCTCCACGCATCCATATTGCATGCTCCGTGCTTTCCCCACGCACACACTGTATGGCTGATGGGTGCCCAGTCCCCATCAGCTCCACCCATGCAAAGTTTCAGGTGCCACGCTGGGAGCCCACCACACAGCATGGCAAAATTGTTATACAACGGGGTGCCCAATCCCCCATTGGCTCAAGCCCCAAACAGCCTTCCAGCTAAGCTACCACACTGGAAGCCCACCCCAGTGTGGCAAGCGTCCTGCGTCATCTTCCTAAAAAAAACAAAACCTGTAAACAAAAAGTTCCATCGGCAGTCTACCTGCCAACCCATGCCCACCCTCTGAGCATCCTACCTCCCCACACCCCCCACCCCATACTTACCTCTGGAGGCCAGCAAGACGATCATTGGTGGACCGGGAGCACGTTTGCACTCTTCAAAGCTGACCGCGAACTGAGGAAATGTCAGTAAGTTGTATAATGCAATAAACAGGTTTTTTTCAACTTTAATGCATAGCTCAGGCATTTTTTGGAATTTTGGCACCAAATTTTCAACATGGGGTTTTTGGGTCCCCTCCTCATGAATTCTGGAAATGTCATGGCGTTAATCGGGCCTGAAGGGTGATTTAGCAGTCACTGCACGAAATCACCTTTTGGGACTGATCAATGAAACGACAGTGCCAGTGTTCATAAGGTGAGCTCTCAAAAAGCCTATGTTACTAAATTTGGTGAAGCAATCTAAAAGTACTTCAATGCATTGCGCGGTTCACATGCCTTCAGTAAGTTCGCCAATTTTTATATTTACACTCTGGATTTTCAACATTGCCATTTTACCGACCTCCTTATGAGCAGTACAGCTGTCATTTTTCATGTCGCCCAAAATGTGTTTCCCTGCATGTAGCGCACAATGGCACAGTCAGTGTGCACAATCAATGTTTGGGACAGATTAAGAAAAATCACAGTGACACTGTTCATGAGCAGAGGCCTTAAAATGGCTGTGTTGAAAATTTGGTGAAAAAATTCCCAAAAATGACTGTTTTAGGAGCGCACGTTGCGCAGCTCCTACTACGCTAGCAAGATTGGGAATTTTTTATATTTGCATGCCAGATTTTCAACATTGCCATTTTATTACACTTCTTTATGAGCAGTATAGCTGCCATTTTTCACATCTCGCCCAAAATGTGTTTCCGCACATGTAGCGCACAATGGTGCAGTCGGTGTGCGAAAGCAATGTTTGGGACAGATTAAGAAAATCACAGTGACACTGTTCATGAGCAGAGGTCTTAAAATGGCTAAGTTGAAAATTTGGTGACAACAGTCCATAAAATGACTGTGTTATGAGTGAGCATTGCGCAGTTTCCATGCACCCTCGTAAGTTCATGAATTTGTAATATTTTCAGTACAGATTTTCACCAGTGGCATTTTTCCACACTTCCTCATGAACAGTACAGCTGTCATTTTTCACAACATGGCCGAAATGTGTTTTCACACTTTCAGCGCAGAAATGCTTGGTCGCTGTGGGAAATCATTGTTCGGGACAGATAAAGAAAATCACAGTGACACTGTTCATGATCGGAGGTCCCACAATGCCTGTGTTGACAATCCACTGTAAAAAATCCCAAACTAATTACATTACGGGTGTGTGTTACACAGTTTCTACGCACGCTCATGACTTCACCAGTTTTTTTAATATTTTCACTGCAGATTTTCAACATTGCCATTTTTTACACCGCCCCATGAACAGTACAGCTGTCATTTTTCACATCCTGTTCAGAATGTGTTTTTGGCCCTGTGGTGCCAAATGCCATAGTCGCTGTGCAAAAGCAGCTTTCGGCTAACAAACTGATATTGCCTCTGTTCATGAGGTGGGGGTCACAAAAAAAACATGCTGAAAATTTGGAGTGAAAATACCAACAAATGCCTGAGGTGTCAGGGTTTCCAACCATAACGCCCCACCCTGTAGAGACTGACAGGCATCAGGGGTGTGACTTGGGATTCTCGCCTGTAATGCTCATACCATTCCAGCCAGTGAGAGGCATCACGGTGTGCCTTGGACTCTTTGGCCCCAACGTTCCCCCCATTCTCCTATACCACACCCATCTCACCGTATTTCCTGATGGAATGGGGTGTACATAAGGGCCAAAGACCCCAAGGCACACCGTGTGCAGGGTAGGCTGTGGTGAAATGCGAGGCTGTTATGCCTGACAACCCAAAGCACACCCCAATGCCTGTCAGTCTCTTTAGGGTGGTGGTGGGGTTGGCTTCAGTTCAATACTTCACTGCCATTCCTATTATGCAGCTCTGTAACTCCTACACTACCAATGCCAATGCCAGCAAGCAAACATTCAGCATTGACAAATGCTTGTTTATTATGAAATTCTGTTCAAGTTTTTGTGCACCATTTAATAAGATCAAGTCTATGAGGGATCAGATTTCATAAGTAATAATCACTCTGCATTTATGAGAAGCCAGCATTATAACAGAGATTTGCTACCATGGGGAAATGCAAACACGTACGAAAAACAATACACTGTTTTGTATGATACAGATTTTTGAAAAAAGAGGATGCCAAAGAAAATCACGCTTACCAACACAGGCTTTCACTTGCAGTTTCTTTGCAATCTGGTTCATTGTCTTGAAGTCTGCAGTGTAGAAGTAATGTTCTGCCACTGGTTCAGAAGCAATTTCCCTCAGTTCATCTTCAACTGCATTGGCCACTCCAACAGCATACATCTTAAACCCTGCAGCAACAGAGATCAAATACATTAACTGATCTCCTCTATGCCCTGAGTGATGGATATCCCACCAACAACTGTCACTGGGAAATTGCCCTGCTTGTTTATTTAAAATTTGTTAATTTGTTATGGCCTTGCTCCCCCCATCCTTCTGACTTTATCACTTCCTGCACTCCGTTCCTGCAACTCCAGGATTCTTTCTGACCCTCATGCCTTCCTCTCAGCTATAGGTAGGATATCCATCAACATCTCATTCAATACCATCTGGAACAGCCTCCATTTCTCTTTGTCTCAGTCACTAATTTTCGTTTCCTCTTCAAACCTTGATCAAAACTGACCTCTTTTCCCTTGTTAGAGATCTCCCAAGTTGATCAGTTTCCCAATAAATGGACCCATTCTTACTGTGTAGTTTTCTTTACTAACTATTGATTTGGACCACACTGTTTCTTGTATTCACCCTGTATGACAAAATGTATTTTATAGCACTAATATCTTTACTCGTTATGTTCTGACGCTTTCACAAGCTGAAAAAGCAAGGAAGAGTAGGGGTTGCTAGAGGGGGGAGGGAGAGGTTTGCAATACAATGAAAGGTATAAGGTAACGGAAAATTAAGTTGCAGATTGTGCCATTTCTAATTAAATAATATGTGTATTATAAAAATTCAGAAAGCTATAAAAACATTTTGCATTTTTTTTCTCAAAACTACCATGTAATTTTATTTATCAGTAAAAAAAAAAATAGTATCAACACAATTTGGTGATACACATTGTACAAATGGTACTGATACTGTGTGTTAGCTGTTTTTTTGATTGTGTTACAAGTGAAGAAGTTAAATCGATAATATACTTGTAAAGCAGTTCCAAACAGTATTAATACATATAGAATAACACAGACACATACAAACTGCATTGAAAGGAGAGTGTTTCTTAACTCCCTGACTCCAAGCCTACATTTAAAAAGCATTTTTAGCTGCAGCTGGTCCATAGTTAGACCTTTCCAAAGATAACGGGTTCTAGTTCTGAAGAGCTGGGAATGACACCTAGTGCTTGTGTCAAACAGACATGATGCAAGAGGAACACTGCGCCACACCGTGTGTCATTCCTGATCTGCTAACGCAGCCTGCACCAGAAGAGGGCCCCCTGCACCATTTGAGCTTGTGCTGTGCCTGTGGTGAACACACAGCTGTGACCTGGCAGAAGGGAGCTTGCACCACAAAGGCACTGCAACATCCCCTAATTTAGGAGTTTCATAGCCCCCTATGTCTGCAGGTCTCGCCTGGGGTTAGACCAGCCAGACATGGTCTAATGGCCCCATACACCATTAGTGTCCATAGCAGGTGGCTGCAGGCACCTGCCATCCATGGTTAATCCATCCACCTGGTATGCCTGCCGCATGCCACAAGCACAGGATGCCGCTGAGCAGATGGTGGCAGTGATGTATTGCAGGCAGCTGTACCATGGTTGCACAAGTGGCACATGGGGCAGACACGGCAGAGAAGCCGGGAGCTCCAGAACTGTGGTGGACATCAGTATCCATCATGATGGGACTGGTACAGGAACATTGTGGGTGTTAGCACCTCCAACAGCATGTCCCATGGTGGGGGCATGAGCCACATGGTCTGCATGTGCCCAACATCAGTGGTATGTGTGCCAGTGGCATCGTAGATCATTGTACTTCACACAGAGTGGATTGGCTATATACAGCTGTGCATCTGACCACCCCATGGCAAGCAACTGGCATGACAGTGTGCCCTGACTGGCTGACTTAGATTTGGGAGCAGTATGTTTGGCAGTGGTGGGACTGGGAGTACAGGATGGCAATGCCACTGTGACACACACAGTGCAGGTGTGGTTGAGGGTGCTGGGCATAACACAGCTGTGGTTTCCTGTGACACCTGATATGTACATGTGCCAGAGCATAGAGCGGACACTCTCTCCCCAGCTCAGCCATGTCTCGCCTACATCCAAGGACACAACACCAGCATTGTTGAGTGTGGAATACGGAGTCCAGCAATATTAACAGTTTGTGTGATGGCCTCAGACGGGATGCCATTCTTCAGGACAAACAGCCACTCAGACCCTGCTCAGCTGCAACAATGCATGTGCACCAACTGATGGCAGTGGTCTGAGCTGTTGTGTTGTGTGGCAGCCTGTATTGTGATAATATGGTAGATATGTTTCTGCAATGTGGGTTGGGGTGAGACTGTATTTGTCTGTGTCAGCCTTGGCAGGGTTTTGGCAGAAGGTCACATACTGTGTCTCAAAGGGCACATGGGTACCACCAAATTGACTGCCACACTGGGATATTGAACAAGCATACTGATACAGCTGTAGCTTTGCCAAAATCAAGCAAATCTGATACACATGTCAGCAGCAGTGCATCGTTCCATGACATCTCAGAGCACCAAGAAGTGCTGCATTACCATCTTGGGGAAAGGATGGGGTTGCAACAATGAATGTACAGGTACATTCCTTTGACCTGCCAGCAGGAACAGGTAAAATAGGTGTTGCGTTCAACCACAAGGTCCTCTGTATAGGTACTTCCTGATGCTCGTCCCTCTTGTGTATTGTCCACTGGCACTATCCACACTCTCTCTCTCTTCATGACACTGTGACATGCCACACAGCTGTGGCAGACTGGTCTTGTACAGTATTGCCTCCCATGCTGCCTTTGCCAGCCAGCCAGTCTGGTGCCCTTGGCCATCTGTTTCATGGCCTTGGTAATGCTACAACCTCCGTCATTCCCCTCCTGCATGCAATTTGTTTCACGCATGGGAGTGGTTTTTTGGTAACATTGGGGAGTTTCCCATACCAAAATCCCTGGTGCACCGGGCTTCAATGCAAGCTGCTGTTTGCCACAGCTTGCATTAATCCAATGGGCCCTTTGAAAATCTGTCTCAGTTTCTTTAAAGTGGGATATCTTTAGAACTGTTAGGGTTAGAAACTTCATTTCTTTTTTAAATGAAGCCTTAGAGTCAGCTGAGTTGATATAATGAAACACAATGTTGCTACATCTTTCATATATTGCTATCTAAAACATGAAATGCTTTAAAACATTTTTAAAGTCCTATTATTTTTAACGTATTGACATGCATAGACATGTATCAACACAAAAGGATTATATCGTGATGATCTATTCATGTTGAATGGATTCCATGCTTTCATTAAAAAAATAAATACATTTCTAATTCTAAATGTTCCAAAGTTATAACTTTCAAACTACAATTTCCAGCATCATAAAATATAAAAAAATATTTTTTGGAAATGGTTGGAAGATTTTAGTGGTTGTTGTCTTTAAGAATAAACACATTCTTTTCTAGTTCGTATTTGACATTCTTTTTCCTTCTTGTACTACATTCTCATACCGTATATTAGACTACTGTACATTCAGTTTCTAATGTTACTGGTACTTTCACAATAACACATGTTGCCATGCTTATAAACAGACTGGGAGTTCCTCATCTCTCCAAGGCATTCTGTATATTGAACAAATGCAGTACCCACCCAGAGAAACACCTTTGAGGTAGAATGAGGGGTGGATGCTCCAAATAAAATGCATTTCATAACTGCTTCAGGCATCAATTTTAACATTTTCTCAAAATCAGTATTCATGAGTACATTCCAGGCCTCCCTTTCACAACAGCAATATGAAGGGACAGATGGGGAAGATGGAGACTGTGCGCTGCAGCTATGAAGGTTGTGGAACTTGCAGCTCGGTTAGTGAATGGCCCTTTTTAAACTTACATTCAATATGCAATCATTGCCTTATTTTCACCTGACTATATTATTACAGTTACAATATAGTACCACTGTAGGTGCAATAGTGGCCATAAGCCACCAGACCCTGCCAAAGTGTAAAAAAGGATGATTCATCTTGAATCTCAGCTACCTCAGTGCACCTTAAAAGAACTGGTCATAGAAACATTTTCTTTTAAAACAAGCAGATCTCCAAATACTTAGCCCTGGTATATTAAATTTACCTCAACACCCAGGAAGCCTGGCACAGTCTACATTGAACAATATGGGCCCGATTCTAGAAGGGTTACACCTGGCGTAATAGCAGTTGCACCAAGTAGAATGGTGCATGTAGCAACTTATGCCACCAGTTGTGACATGCGCAGTTCTACAAAGTGGCCTGCGACATGTCACAGGCCACATGTGCTGAACAGCTGTTACGCCACATAAACCCCCTGCGACATGGCGCTAGGGGGTTTATAGCAGCAGTTGCGCCCCATTCTAGAAGGGCAGCCATAAAGTGCCCACATCGGAATTCTACAGAACCCCCGGAGGAGATCCAGAAATGTAAGTTATACCAGCATTTAACTGGTATAACTTATGGACACCCCCGGGGGTCCTGTGCACCCATCGGCTGTCCAGCAGTCAGTGCACAGTTTCCCTCCAACCCATGCCCAGCACACTCCAGTGGGGCCCAACAGGGCTACCCATACTCCCAGCCCCCAAACTCACCCATTGGCAGATGTCTGGCATGGCAGCGCTGCCATCCCCCCACCTGTGCATTCATTTCTAAGCGCACCTTTGCAGCAGTGCTCATACAGATTTCAGTCGGCACTTCCTACCAACTACCCTAGATACATATGACTGCAATGAGACAACCTTCTATCACTTCATCTTGAACCTACGCAGTGGAGGGTCTTGCAGTTATGAGTCTATTGCCTGTCACCACATGGACAAAAGTTCAAAAAGGCAAATAGGCAGGTCAATGACAGAGCCATAATGACTCAGAACTTCTCTGCACGTATGCTATAAGACTTCTGACCCAAGGCAGGCTTCTGCCCAAATGTGGCTATACTATCCCAATGCCTCGTGCTACTCCTGAGGTAGAACAAAACCTCAGGACCCTTCTGAGAAAGTATTCTGCCTATAAAGGACAGACCCAAGGATCAGTACTTTATGATCATCTACTCGCTGTCTTCGAAATCTACGTTTCATTGCTGAAGAGATCTCACATCTATGCTACTGCTACTGACTCTGAAAGAACTATTACTCTAATGAAGCTACAAAGACCTTGGCATCTGCCATAACGTAAGAGACACTGAAACGTGTGCTGACTATCATTTTCTATTTTGCAAGCCTTGAGGAGAAAAAGAACTCAGAAACCCAGGAAGAAATCTTCTTCACACAGCCATCTAAGATACTCCATATCTCCAAGACAAAAAGGAGACAAGAGACTCTTTTGAAAAGTTGGTGAAGTATACATAGATATAGACATACCTTTACTGGTTTAAAGGTGATTACTAAAATACTGTGTCTTTTGAGAATCATGGTTCTAGAAATAGATATATAAATACTGCAGTGAAATGTTATTTCAAATGCTGGCAAAAACATATTAGTACCAAGGCATTAGGTGCAGGTTAGTAAAGAATATCTTAGGAAAAGAAACTACCTTAAAAGTGTCTCCAAAAAAGAAGAGCTAGGCCTCATACCTACACTGGGGAAACTGAAAAGATTTACTATGCACAAAGCAGACAAGGGTCTGAATAGAATTTCCAGACTAATGTTTTATAATGTTTAAATATTATGAATAGGTTAACTGTTAACTGTGTGTGTGTGTGTTGAAATAAACAGCTTTTAATGGTACTCCATGTCTAAGGAAATCTGTTGTCTCAGAAAATTACCACAAAAACATGTAAGCACAATCACTTACATCTTTCAAATAAGAACAGCCACATAGGTGAAGTTAATTAATAGTAATTTGTGCTTGCACCACACTTGGAGAATATATATTTTATCTTTTCAGATGTGATTGCAGATTCAGATGTTTGCTAGCCATCAGGGGCCCTGTGTTTGATGAGCTGTCTCAGTGTAGCCTAGTGGGGTGAGTGGAGAGAAGCCCATGGAAAAGTGGAGGTGGAGAAGAGAAAGTAAAATGGAGCCTGGGATAGGCAGCTCTGAGGCTTATTAGAGTCAGTGTTTTTGTGACTTTTACTGGCTGGGGATGCATGCCCAATATGATAGGAGGATCTGATCAAAGATGGGTAATGGGATAGTATGGCCATGCTGTGTGACGTGAGACTCAAGAAGTGAGAACTGAGAAGCAAGGTGGAGTTTCAAAGAGTAACAAGGAGCAACAAGGGTGAGTTACCTTCCAATGAGAGCTGTGAAGAGAGAAAGGATATAGAAGGACATGTAACTTTTTAGTTCCCTACTTACTTGAGGATAAAAATAGGATCTGTTAGCAGAAAATAGGCCCATTGTGCATTATGTCTGTCCATTCCAACTTAGATAATACTGAATAGGAGAGACCTAGAATCTCCTTCCTCTTCCCCTTCTGGTGTAGTTTATACCAAGCCAATCTTTCTTTTCCAACCCACTTTTGAATCTCTATAAAGCTATCAACTTTCCAAGGCCTTAGACTGGGACAGGGTTCATCCTGACCATGACCCCCCTCACCGTGTCACTCCCACGGGCACCACCGCAGACAACGCTGCACACAATCAATTACATTTTGCTGCTTGCTCTGGCCATGCTACCCCACAGTAACACCGGTAGCAAGCATTCAGATTAAAACAATACATCATTCTGCTGCAGTAAGTTCCAAATCACGATGTACAGATAGTTCATTAGAGGAAAACCTGTGTTATATTGCGTTCAGACATTCGAGCTGCATGTATTGCTCCTCCTGACAGTCCCATCCCAACCTGCTTACACTCCCCTCATTTTCTGAGCAAGCTTCACTTCAGTGACTCCCACCACCACACCAGATTGTTTTCACACACTTCCATGCAGCTGATCAGGTTCGGGTACCTTAGTTCACTGCTGCCGGTCTCTTCTGCCTGGAGTCCCTCTCCACTGCTGGCAGGCAAACATCCATATGTACTTGTTTGCACTACCACCCAGTCTAACCTAACAGGAAGGAACATGCTTTACCATGGTCCCGCTGACATGCTCACGGTGCAACATAGGTGCAGGGGTTGAAGTTGCAAACTGTTGTCCAACTTGAGCAGTGTCACAGTGGTGCTGAAATAACTGTCACTCACGGATTAGCAGTCAGCAAAAAAAAGGGACAAAACTGGGACACGTAAGCAAAAACCAGACAATAGTGACATTTTGCAAAACTTGTGGGGTCACTGGGACATACTGCCTAAAATAGGGACTGTCTTGGGAAAATAGGGACTGTTGGTAGCTTTAGATAATCTCTACACTGACCTCACGTAGACTACCTCCTCCTGCAACCTATTGCTCCCTTCCATAACCCTCTTCTTGAAAAGCGCTTCCTGTTATCTCTCTTAAACTTGCCCCCCTGCCAGTTTTATGAAGATGCCCCAGTGCCTGTCTTCCCACTCAGTCTAAACGATTCCCCACCTTCCACTTTATTTAACTGAGGGAGGTATTTGTATGCTTCAATCATTTCCCCTCTTTCTCTTCGCACCTTAACCGTGTACATACTCAGATCATCTAACATCTGCTCATATGTCCTTTCCTGCTCTCCCTGGATCATCTTGGCTACCCTTCTCTGCACTGTTTCCACTGTCTCCTAGTCCTTCAGATGCAGGCTCCAGAAATACACACACTACTTCAGGTGAGTCCAAATCAGTGACCTATACAGTGGCATACTGGCTGTTATTTGGACTGCATTGTTTCTTTTAATCACCCCATATGACAATGTGTATTTTGTAACACTGATATCTTTACTCATTCATATTTTATTGCATTCACTCTCTTACTTGTCTAACATCCTCATGTTTTAGATCACTGTATACCCTGTTTCTAATGTTACTGGGTCTTTCAAAATAACACACATTGCCATGCTCATAAACAGACTGGGAGAGTTCCACATCCCTGCAAGGCATATATTCAATGAATGCAGCACACCCACCTAGTGAGAGGTTTTGATTCTAAATCCAAAAAATGATTGGTTCCTTACAGGCAGGAACAACATATACAAATGATTAAAAAACTACCAAATCATGATTTTTTGAGAGGCTAAAATTTTTTTTTTACTGTAGCCTCTATAAATTCCCTTCTGGCAGGAATGGTATCAGTGATGATAGTGACTGTAAATGAACGACTGTCAAAACAGTGACTCATTGATATCGCAACCCTTTTGGGCTACCCTATAAGGGTAGCTGCGGAATACAAAAGTGACAGTAGGGATCTGCGAGGGAGGGTGACTGGAAGGAGAGGGATAGGGAAGAGAAGGGGAGTGGTAGGGAAGAAGGTATGTGTGGGTTAATGTTCCATGCTGTCACCAAGCTAGCTGTATGGTGTGGCAGTGAGGATGGCTAGCTTCGCTACAGCAGGTACTGGGTTTGAGGCTGGGCACTGGGAAAAATTGTACTACTGCCATTGTTTTTGGTTTTTTAGTCAGACTGTCTCCTTCTCCCAACATGCATCCCCCTGTTGTTGGTTATATGTAGTATGGTGAGTGCGGGGAGCAAAGTCCCCTGCATATATCTTGTTTTAAGTTGCCGATGTCTTGTCACCTACAAGTATCTCTGATGAACCGTGACCGGTAAGTGTTGTAATATCCGAAGGCGGTTACCCTCCCAAAGAACTTCTTTAAGGTCCCAGACTTTAAAGAGCAGGTGTTGCTTGTCTAAAATGTTCAAAAACTTGAAGTTTGAGCAGCCTGGGGGGACCTTTGGCACGCATAGGGCACAAGTAGCGGTGCCCTCTTTCTCAAATGTATGCTGGTCCATTCGGGGAGGGTACCGCTATTTCTTCACATAATTTTTGCACAAACAGAATCGCATTTGGACCCTTGATCCTCTCAGGAAGGCCCAATATAACCACATTGTTCCTCCAGCTTCTCCCCTCCAAGTCTTCCAATCGGGCTTCCAGTTTGCTAAACTTTTGCCAGAGAAATCCGATGTTGGGTTCAGCGTTATTACACCAGTCCTCCAGCAAACTGGTGTGAGCCTCAGTGTCTCCAACCCGGCAAGATAAAGAATCCACTAAGGGGCAAATGCCCTTAAAAACTCATTTGTTCCCATAGACACCATATGGCGTCGGAAGCATCCATTGCTGGACTTGACCCAAAATGGCCACTGGGAGCAAATGAGTTAATTTCCTCGGTAAGTACTTGAAGGGTATTCTCAAGCAATCCAAATTCCTCCAGACATTTCTCTTCTGTGAGCACAGCCGGGGAACAAATGCTAAGGAATGTACTTATGAATACTGATTGTGAGAAAAGTTAACACTGATGCCTGCAGCAATCATAATGTGAATACACCATTATTTTATTTGGACAGTCCACCTTGGTTCTACCACAATCAGTATTCATAAGTACATTCCAGACCTCATTTTTTTTTTCAGTTAATTTATTTTGTCCTCCTTGGTCCCTGTCAGCAGTGCCTCCTGTCAGTCTCCCAGCTCCGTCCCCTGCTCGCAGCTCAACCTCCAGCTGCCCCACAGCTTGCCCCCTATGGTGGGGCGGCAGGGATCCCCTCGACCTGCCTCATGCTAGGATTCGGTGCTGGAGGTGTATTGCTGCCAATCGTGGGGGTGGTGCCTGCGGAGACCGACCACCATGAAGCACTCCAGAACCTTTTTCCAACTGGTATTTGGTCCCTCAAGCCGAGGACGTGCAATGACACCCAAGGAGCGAACGCGCATGCTCTGGTACACGTTCCTTCAAATGTCTGCCTCAGCTTCCCCTGCTGTAGCCTCAGTGCCCTATCCCCCAGCCTCTGTTAGGAGCCAGCAGTGCTGGTGCCCCTCCCTGAGAAGGAGTGCAATCCAAAGAACGCTCGATCCTTCTCCTCCCCGCTGACCCCCAGCGGTACATGCTCACTCCCGAACGCGGGTCACTGGCATGGCGCGAGGTAAGGCATCCAGCGCCTCAGCCCTCAGCACCACCGGGCTGACCAGGCCTAATTTTTTAACAGCCATCTGAAGGGTCAGATGGGAAAAATGGCAACTTTGATCTGAAGCTTCAGAGGCTGTGGAACTTGTAGCTTGGTTATCGCGACTGAGCTTTTCTAAACTTACAGTCAGCATGCCTTCATTGTCTTGTTTTACCTGTTTTGGTTACTTTATTATGGTCATAATATGGTATCACATTTGGAGATTATATATTTCCCTTTCAGATGTGACTATGGATTTGGATGTTTCCAGACCATACAGAGCCCGGTGTCTGGTAACCTGTCTCAGTGTAGTCTGGTGAGGCAAGTGCTTAGAAGCCATTACTAAAGGGAGACATTGAAGTGGAAGCAAGATGGAGTCTTGTTCAGCAACAGCAAAGCAGATGTTAGTTACAGTTCAGTACTAGTCATTAGCAACTGTTCATGGGTGGCATCCATCAGAATGCATGACTTTGCACTGGCTGATGAAGTTGCACTGATGTTAAAACATCACTAGGTGCAGAGTAGTACATGTTACATGGCCACCACCCAAGTGTAGTTTGAAGTTTGAACCATCTTCATGAACTCTAATATGCTAACCTCTTCTGTGGCTAGGAACAGAATGACTACCGTGACTGTCTCAGAATAAGGCTGCAGCTCAACCGGTTAATAAATCTGAACATGTCAGCTATCATATAGTGAAACAGAGAACATACAAAGATAAGGGCAGATAAAGGTAAGTCCATCTGATCTGCCCTGGAACACTAACTGGAAATGGTGAGACATGGGGCTGACAGTATAGCCTAGAGGTTAGAGTAACAAGCTGTGAATGAGCTTGTTGCACTAGCAGACCTGGCTTTGATTCCCACAACCTCCACTTGCATACTGTGTGACTCTGAGCAAGTCACTTAACCTCCCCAGTGCTCCCCGGTTGTCCCTGAAAATAGGCACTTGTGCCTTGTGGGCCTTACCTGGTTACCAAAAGAATAAAATGTGTGCCCACCAGATGAACTTTTTAGAAAAGGTAGGAATTTTGAATGATGTGCAGTCAGGACAAAGACCTGATTACTCTACCTTGATGGATTTACAAAGGGTAGATGAAGTGCATAACAAGAGAGGTACAGTAGCGGGTAATGTAGAGGAGGACATATTACCATTGTATAGTGCATTAACTAGACTACATTTTGAATAGTATATGAAGGTTTGGTCACCACAGTACATAACAATGTATTGTAGTGGTAGGAACAGGATGGCATGGAGCTATAAAAATGATTAGAGGGACTGAGCTGGGATGAATGGATGGAGAATTTCGTTATAGTCAAATTGGAGAAGAATAGAGTCAGGAGGGTATTTCAGTAGTTTTCAGATTTGAAACAGAATTAACAAAATAGCCTGGGGAAGGTTTTTCTTTTTTATCAGCACGGGATAGTAAAACAATGGAGCACAAACTAGGGGGTGGCACAGAATCATTTTTCACTCAAAAGAGGGGTGAGCCTGCAAAATAGGCTAACAGAGGAGACTGTAGAAGTAAGTACTGTGCATTTTGTTGCTCCTTACTTTCTCTCTGGTACCCCAGACCTTCAAGTTCCCAAAGCCCCACTGCCCACCAGCCTCACCTCTTGCTTTTATCTAGTCATCTTAGAGTCCCCAGTTCCTCCTACACTGAAGTCTCCAGAGTATCCCTTCTTTGGGGGACTCCCCTACTGCCATCAGAGAAGAGAACACTTTTTAGCAGTGATGTCTTGGGGTGAGACCACAGTGCACTTTGGGGCCAAGTGATATGGTGGGGGGAGTTATCCTCTGACATGCCAGGTCAGGCAGTATCCTGTTTTCCCTTCCCCTCCACCCACCACAAGTGTGAATGCCACAGCATCCTTAGGGGGTGTTCAGCAGCATGTGGTCCCTATGCCACTTAGAGCACTGCTGCCTTGCTACCACCAGAAGTCACCTTAAGACTCATGGGTCACTCAGTCCTTCCAAGGAGAACTACATCCTAGTTTATGCTCACTTATCGTCCCACTAGACTCATCTCCCACTGTCCTAGACTTGCCTCATGAACCTGGGTTAATATTAGGGTAGTACTATGGCCTGAGAGGTGCACACTGTGCTCCCAAAGGGCTGCAGTTTGCTGCTTCCCCTCTGCCCTTAATAGCATTTGGTGACCAACACAGGGGCAGGAAGGGTAGAGTGATCCTACAATTCCAGGTCCAGAGGGGGCCCGAAGTACCTCTTGTTGGACTCACATTGCTTAGTGGGATTGGGAATACTAATGATGCTGGGCAGGGTGTTGGACTTGGGGTGCAATTTAAATTGTGTTCTCCTGCTAACAGCTCAATCAAGGGAGCTAGATGGGTAACTGGGTGGGGATTAATGTTGCAGGGGCCCTTTTGGTTTAGTAATTGTGGGGTAAACTTATGATTTTGGCTGCCAGCAGTAGACAGGCCCTGCTGGTGGCCATCTAATTCCATTGTTAGATGAGTCCACCTCAGTATGTGACTTACCACTGAATTACAAAATTCAAATACAATTTTTTCTAAGGTTATTCACTCCAGTTTTGAGTCAGTTCAGTCCTGAATCACCAAAAATGTATATGTCCTTAGAAATACTACATGATGGACTACAGGAGCCCATCAGTAGCATTTTTTTTTCTCTCCGAAGCATGTGGCCCAGATTCAGGACTGCATTTAGGTCACTTACTATTGGTGGCCAGGGCTGGAGAAAGGTTGCCTAAGGCAGTGCATCCCAGTCTAAAGTAGGATGGCATCGCAGCGAACCATTGTGATGGGCAGAGGATCCTGGTCCCTCACAAGGGGTGTCTCTGTGTGCGAGGATTGTTTTGGGCTACATGGCATCAGTAGGAAGGGGTGGGGAGAGGGTACCAAAGCATGTACTCATGATGCATCAGTCTTCAGCCATGAGGAATATGTAAGCAATAAGACATGATGGCGTGTGCATTGAACAGATCTGACCACATGTCCAGGGGAGTAATAAAGCACAAGGACACAGTCTGAGTTCTTTCAGCCCCTGACAGTGCAGTCAGATCTATTCGATGCATAACACAGAGTGTCTTATTCAGCAGTAATACACAAAGGGCATATTTTATCCTGGAATACTGGTCTGCTTCGTGTGCATTGTGAGGCACAGGGCAAAGACAAGTGCCTTACGCACCCGAGAAGGGATGATATTGTACAACAAATATGCCATGTAGCATATTATTGCAATTATGAATTGGATACATTTGTGGATTAATAAAAAATGAAAAAAACAATTTTTTTTAAATATTTAATAGTTTTTTTTTAAGGTTCAGAGATACATGTTAAAATAAATTGTATTGTCATGCTGTGGCCACTAGGTGGTGTGGTTATAGGAGGTATCAAAGGTCCTCAGGGCAGAGTACTATGAAGTAAATAAAAAAAAAAAAACTGTTGACAGAAGCTTTTTTTCTACCAATGCTTTTATGGTTCTCTATCAGCATGGGTAGAGAATGCTGTCAACTTTCTAGGATTTCACCTATTCAGTGCTTATAAAATGGGCTTCTTTTTTGAAATAATTTTCTGACATTAAATAAATGTGTTTAGAAAATATATAATTAGCTTAACTTATGGTTCAATAGTCCTTCCGCCAGCTAGAGAATGGTCTTTTTTTGTGTGTGAGCTTTAGGACTTCTGCCCTTGTCTGACATACCTACAGCAGTTGTACTTTTGCTTCTTCCTGAAAGCATTAGAGAGCAGCTACTCTACCTGCACACCTTCTCCCATAGTACAGTGGTTAGTGGATAACTAGTACTGTAATTAAAGAATAACTTTGTCTGCTTTATTCGAAGAACTCTCAGATTACATCTTGTAAGACAGTACTGGCATTCTGTCTAATTTGGCATTGAAAGAGAGCACAGTTTTCTATATTACTGAGCACTGTGTGGAAGAGGGAACTTAGAGCACACACACGATCATTCTAAATGCAGAAATGATTTATTTCTTACAAAGATGAAGGTATTGTAATCTTTTTCTGATGCGTTATAGATGATCATCCATTTTTGTTTTATTTGAGCGAATTGGAATTGCTTCACAGTCAGAGTGAGTGAGTGTGTAATCAGAGTGAGCAAGCTGCAGGCAGCGGGGGGGACACAGTTCCAATAAGATAGTAAGTGTATAACATACTACAGGGACAAAGCATACAATGAGGACTTGAAAACAGTAGAAGAGTATCTGTTTCTTTTAATCTTAAAACTGTTGTAACTGGTTTTACGATGGTTGATCAGTTTTGTGCCGCTCATCGATAAAACAGAAAAGAATGGTGGTATCTCTAAAAATGAGTGTTCTAATGGTACACTGATTTTATTTGTACTGCATCCTGTTTTGGAGTTCTTGTTTTTACCCAGGTATCAGACAGATCTAATGCACAGGTAACGACCAGCCAAAATGCATGCTTTTCTCATTTCATTTTACAAACAGGGATAAATGCCCATGCTGCCACAAGATGATGGCCCAGTACACCCGGGATGAATGTCATACCCCATCTCCTGACCAGATAGATGACTTTGCTATGGGGGCAAGTCATGGAGGACCTAGAAAGCTGGATAAGTTGTGTTTGAGTGGTAACCAGTTGATGGGCAAGACTGATGCAATGGGGATAGGGTTTTCTGGAAAATGGATCAGTGGTCTTACCTTGTTCTTTAGCTTTCTTAGCAGCATCACCAATGAAGTCTTGTGATCGGCCATCAGTAAAAACAATTGCTACTTTAGGTACACCGGGTCTTGCTCCACTAGAGGTAGCAAAGCTGTGGTCACTGAGGTACTGCAAGGCTTGGCCAGTCATGGTTCCTTTCTCCATGTAGGTCATCTTTTTGACAGCTGACTTGAGATCCTTCTTTGAATTGTGTTGCCCCAGAGGGAACTCCTGTCTAACAGAGCTGGAATACTGAACAAGGCCAACATGAGCTTTGTTCTCTCCAACATCAAGAGTTTCAATTATCTGGTTGATGAACTTTTTCACCAATTCAAAGTTCTCAGGTCGGACACTCTTGGATCCATCAATGAGAAAAACAACATCAGTAGCTGCTGCACTGCATGCTGTAAGACAGAAAGGTTAGGTTAGAGAAATAGTACAACATGGATAAGCAGTGCCAGGACTGATGGTGAACTGCAAGGTTATAAGTTAGAAAATCAAAGTATTCAGTAAAAGCCAGGAATGAAGAAAATACTGTTGTGCCAGCATCTAACAGAGGTGGAAATCTGACCAAGCATAATGGTCAATGACACCATCTTGAACCATCCTGAAAATATGCCCAGTCTGAATTATATTGGATTCAACATATACTAGTTGTGTTTTGCATTGTAAAATTTGAAATCAATTTTAATAAAAAGTTTAACATTAAAACAAGATATTCTATATTGTGCACTAGTGTGAAAGTGAATTAAAATAGAGACCATAATGGAATAATGCTTCTAGTGGCATGTAGACGTATTCTGAATACTGGGGTATCACTTGCACAGCCAACACTGAGCATGTGGCATAAGATCACAGTTCAGTACCGTACCACCCTTGGAGTGACTGACATTCAAGCTTGAGGAAAGGGATGAGACTTCTGAAAATCAATTGGTCCATATCTTAATTCTTTTTCTCCTGTGGAAGCTATGCTGGTCAGAAAGGCCATTCTATAAAAATGTTGAAGGCTTATATGAATACTAGGCCTGAAGTCATGGTGCAAATAACAAAAGAAACAAAAAAATGAGTTAATCTTTTCTAATGGATTCACTGTGCCATGCACAGACACTTACCTCTGTGACTTGTCAACACGGTCATGCCTTGGACTTAATGTTCTCACTGGGGCTTAAGGCTAGTAACCGCAGGACTGACCCAGTTAGTTGATCAGATCATTGCATGGTGAGCTTCTGTCCCCCCCTCCCCGAGTTCATTCCCTGTGGAGATGGTTCACTATCGCCCTTCAAACAGCTTAATCTGGTTCAATTTCAGTTGGTTACATCTCCATCCCCGCCCCGGCAAGGCTGAAAATAGGCAGAATTGCCTAGTAATCCATTACTAGTCAAGAAAAACTAACTAACTAACTAACTAAAGGGGTTGTCCCCAGAAGGACTCCAGTAGTGGTGGATCTCTCCATAGAAACATAATTTGACGGCAGTTAAGGACCGCTTGGCCCACTCAGTCTGCCCATTTCCCTACCTAATGGATAAGCTGCAGATCCTAGCTAACCAACAGCCTACTTCTTCCTACCCCACCCCCTAGAATTGCCTTATTACTGTCTGATGCATTCTTGAAGTCCACCACTGTTTTTGACTCCACAACCTCCTCAGAAAGGCTGTTCCATGCATACATAACCCTCTCCATGAAAAATACTTCCTCACATTACCTCTGAGCCATCCCCCCTCTATCTTCAAATTGTGCCCTCTTGTTCTTGCACACCTCTTTTTCTGAAAGATGCTACCCTCTTGGACTTTGTTGATTCCTTTGAGGTACTTGAAAGTTTCTATTATGTCCTCTCTCTCCTTCCTTTCTTCGAGGCTATACATATTAAGCTCCTTAAGTCTCTCTCTTGATATGTCTTCCAGTGCAGACCCTGCACCATTTTAGTTGGCCTCCTCTGGACTACCTCCATCCTGTCTATGTCTTTGCGGAGATTGGGTTTCCAGTACTGCATGCAGTACTCCAGATGGGGTCTCACCAGTTGTCTGTACAGAGGATAACAACTTCTTCTTTTCTACTGGTGATGCCTCTCCCTATGCATCACAGTCTCCCCCCAGCCCTCCTTACTGCCCTCTCACATTGCTTGCCCACCTTTAGGTCGTCTAATATGACTACCCCCAGGTCCCTTTCCATTGTTGTTGTTGTTTAGTATCTCACCACCCATTGTGTACTCTTCCCCCTGGGTTTTTGTTTCCCAGGTGCATTACTTTGCACTTAGCATTGAATCTAAGCTGCCATACATTTGACCATTCCTCCAACCTTGCCAAGTCCCTTCTCATCCTTTCCACCCCACCTTGTGTATCAACTCTGTTACCCATCTTTGTGTCATCTGCAAAGGGACATACTTTTCCTTCTAGTCCCTCTGCACCTGCCTGGATTGGTGGTAGTTCAGGTGGATGTTAAAGATCCCATGGTACTTATCGAAAAGAGTAGGGGAATTTCCCCAGTGTCCTGGCCAAATTTCCCTCATTCACTAAAAATACCACCAACAGCTTAATCTGGTTTAAGGTCAGTTGGCATTCATCTGTTTTCCCCCTCCCCCAGGTCGTGCCTGAAAATAGGCAGGATTCGTCTAGTGCACTTACCCGGTCAACAAAAACTAAATAAAATGTCACTTATAAAGACATTAAAGAGGACCAGTCCTAGTACTGAACCCTGCGGTACCCCACTAGTAACCCCCCCCTTTCTTTAGAGTGGACTCCATTTACTATTACCCCCTGTGTTCTGTTCTCCAGCGAATTCTTTACCCAGGCTACCATCTTGGGACCCACTCCCAAGCTGTCCAACTTGTATATTAATCTTTTGTGTGGGACTGTGTCAAATGCCTTGCTAAAGTCTTGGTAGGCCATGTCTACAGCCCCTCCCTGATCTACTACTTTGGTCACCCAGTCAAAGAAATCTATTAGATTCGTCTGACTTGACCTTCCCACTGTGAATCCATGCTGCCTTGGGTGCTGTGCCCCTCTGGCCTCTAGGTACTCAACAATTCTTTCCTTCAGAAGTGATTCCATCATTTTCCCAATCACTGAGGTTAAGCTAACAGGTCTGTAGTTTCCTGCTTCTGCCCTGCTCCCACTTTTGTGAAGTGGAATAACATCTGCCCCCCTCCAGTCCTCAGGTACCACCCCATCCTCCCATGATTTATTAAAGAAGGTCGTCACTGGTGCCACTAGTTCTACCCTTAGTTCTTTTAGAATTCTGGGATGAATCCCATCAGGCCCCATTGCTTTGTCCACCTTCATTTTTAAGAGTTCTTTCAGAACCCTTTCTTCTGTATCAGCTTCTGTATCCAGAGTGTTTCTATTGTTTGGTTTAGGTACCTCCCCCTCTTCATTTGTGAATACTGAGTAAAAATATTTGTTTGGTATCTCTGCCTTTTCACAGTCACCCTCTGCCTACCCCCCTTCCCTTTATTAAACCTCACTGTTCCTCCCTTGGTCTTCCTTTGCTCCCTGATGTACCTATAAAAGGTTTTATCCCCCTTCATAGCTGAGTTGGCAATCTTTTCCAGCATGTGTGCTGCTTGTGCAATTAAATTGGATGAGGCGGTGATGGCCTACAATAGGGCTTTGCATCAGCCTTTGATGTTGTTGCACCAGTCTGTACATGACAACTGACTCGGCACTTGAGAGATGGATCCTGGCCCGACTCACCTCATAACTGGGTGTGTGGGGTTTCTGGGCCTGGTGTTCACTGAACTGATCTATTGTTCCCTTTCAGAGGGGGTCTTCCTAGAAGTGTTGAAAGTGACTTTGGTGAGACCCTTTCTGAAAAAGCCATCTTTGGACCCAGACTGTTTGATGAATTATCCTTTATCCTTTACTGAAATCTAGAATTAAAATACCTTTGAGCAGGAACTGCTCATTTACAAAGGTTCTACATTGAGGAAATGGAAGGTAAACATACATACAAAGGTCGACATAATTACACATAGTTACACAATAAAAAGAAGCAAGAGGCTGAGGCTTAGTTAACTACAGCACCTCAAAATGAGCCAATAATTAGGCAGAATAAGACAACATCCAAGGGCAACCTTTGAAATAAGCGCTGCTGGTGAGAGGGTAGGGAAGGTGGGGGTAGGCAGGCTGGAAGGCCATTGTCAAAGGATAAGGGGTGATGGTAGGAGTGCACATGGGGAGGGAGGTGAGGGATAATTGTCAGTAAGTGCTGGGGAAGCGGGTGAGGAAGGGGAGTGGGGGAAGGGGGAGAGCAGGGGGTGACAGGAGAAGGAGGACATGGCAAAGGGAGGTAGCTGTCCTGACTAAAGTAGAGTACAGTGAGTGTAGGGTTCCAGATTAGGTGAAGCAGTCACAATGGCTAGTTGAAATGAGGTGTAGTCAGAGTTGTCCTTTTAAAGGGCCAAGAGCAGCAGCTGTAATAGAAACATAGAAACAGAGACTTTGACGTCAAATAAGGACCGCTTGGCCCACCTAGTCTGCCCATTTCCCTACCTACAGGATAAGCTGCAGATCCTAGTTAACCAACAGCCTATTTCTTCCTAGCCCCACAAAAACTGCCTTATGTCTGTCCCATGCATTCTTGAATTCTCCCACTTTTTTAGACCCCACAGCCTCCTCAGGAAGGCTGTTCCATGTACACCACCTCTCTGTGAAAAATACTCCTCATATTGCCCTAAACTGCCCCCCATCTTCAAATTGTGTCCCCTTGTTCTTGCACATCTCTTTTTCTGAAAGACGCTACCCTCTTGGACTTTGTTGATTCCACTGAGGTACTTAAAAGTTTCTATCATGTCCCCCCTCTCCCTTCTTTCCTCAAGGGTATACATATTAAGCTCCCTTAGTCTATCCTCATATGGCTTCTCTTGCAGACCCTGCACCATTTTAGTTGCCCTCCTCTGGACTTCCGCTATCCTGTCTATGTCCTTGCGGAGATGGGGTCTCCAGAACTGGACACAGTACTCCAGATGGGGTCTTACCAACTGTCTATACAGAGGGATAACAACTTCCTGTTTTCTGCTGGTGATGCCTCTCCCTATACATCCCAGTATCCCCCCAGCCCTCCCTACTGCCTTCTCACATAAGTGTTTTTTTGTTGAGAGTATTGTACCACTGTGGAGCTCAGTGAGCAAAAGCCCTCTGGCCCATTGTAGTCCAGTGTCTGGGGACCAAGAAGCCTTGTTGTAATGAACTTCTAGTTTACTGGGTGCTGTGGTGGTCAATGAGGAGATTTTCAATGCCTGGGGGCATGATCCTGAGGAGGACATTTTTGGCTAAGAGGAAGGTTGGATACTGGATCCAGCTGAGGAGAGGAGGCCATCCTGCCCAAATGTACAGGTCGCTAATGTGTGTAAGTCGGTCAGCCCCCCATTAGAAGCCTGCTTGCTTTGTTAAGTGCAACCATTATTCTGCAGAAGGCAGAAGCAGAGGCAGAGCTGTAGATTGCTAGTCCGTAATCAATGATGAAGGTGACAGAGCTGTTGATAGCCAGCCAGAGTGTGTCAGGAGTTATGCAGTGTTTGTACCTGTATAGCAGGCCTATAAGGATATTGGTGGCTTTGGCGACATAATCAATGTGCAGATGGTACAGTAGGAGAGGGAACTGTCCAGTGTAATGCCTAGGTATTTAAATTCAGGAACGTGTTCAAGTATGGTCACCGTTTGGTTTTTGATGGTGAGGTCAGGGGATTTGTACTACCTCCTTGTGTTGTAGAAAGTCATTACCTTTGTTTTGCTGTAGTTCAGGACCAGTTTGTGTGTCTTGAACCATTCTTCAATGTGCATGAATAATTATAGCTCTGTCTCTAACCTCTCCTTTTTGCATAAGGTTATAGAGAGAAGGAATTTCTCTGCAGTTCAAGCAGCACCTCACTGCCTTTGACATCTATGAACATCTCCAGCCTGGGTTTAGGTCCAGGCACAATACAGATACGGCATTGCTCAGGGTGCAGAATGATCTGCTCAGGGTTAGAGATTGTGAGGAGCAGTCAGTTCTTATTCTCCTTATCTCTCTTTAGCATTTGACACTATGGACCATGGGTTGTTGTTGGATCATCCCAGGGAGTACTGAGGACTCACCGGTACTGTCATCCGCTAGCTTGAGTTCTACTTTGGAGGCAGGATGCAGAAGGTAGTGATGGGAAGTTTCTCCTCACCCCCGATGCCCCTGCTCTGTGGAGTACCTCAGGGACTGATTCTCTCCCATGTTGTTCACAGTGTATATGCTGCCCCTGGGAAGGATCATTAGACAATGGCTAAGTTTTCATTGCTATGCAGATGATACCCACCTGTATCTGTCTTTTGTGCCCAGGATTCCTGGTGCTGTCGAGGTGCCACCATACTGAGATCCAGGACTGGATATCATCAAGCTGGTTGAGACTCAATCCGGTCAAGATGGTCGTAATGGTGATTGAGTCTGGTCGGAAAGGGGGTGCAGGGGCCACCATTGGGAGACCAGTTTATAGCTGGCTTCATCCCAGCTGGTGGCCTCAGCTAAGATTAATGATCTAGGGGTCATTCTGCATGAAAGGCTGACACTTGAGTCTCAGGTGTCGGCTGTAGTCCCAAGTGGCTTTTATCACCTTAGCAACATCATTCAGATTAACATCTTAAACCCCCTGAAAACTGCCCTTACTGTTACATACATTTGTTACCTCAGACTTGATTACTGCAATGTTATATACCTCAGAGTGAGTGGAGATGTCCTATGGCATATGTAGCTGGTGCAGAATGCAGCAGTCTGGTTGTTGACGAGCCGTTCAAGATGATGTCACATAGCCCCGATCCTGTGGGAACTGCACTGGCTGCTAATGATGTGGCATAGCACCTTCAAAGTCAGATTACTGACCTATAAAGCCCTGCACAGACTGGATCCTTGTTACTTGTGTGACCTATTAACTCCTCACTAGACCTCTCTCACCCTGTGCTCCTCTGATGTGGGCCTCCTAGTCTTTCCAAGGGTGAAGCTGAAATCTTCTGGTGCAAGGGCCTTTTCATCCGCTGGCCCAGCCCTTTGTAAAAGGCTTCCCAGGGCATTGAGAGATGCCCCTCTTTGGAGGTTTTTAAAAGGGGCCTGAAATCCATCCTTTTTCAAGAAGCTTATGGCATTATTCAAACTTTGCCAGAAATTCACCTACTGTACTGACCAACATTGCACTATTTATTTTTAATTATTTATCATTTTTATTTGTGTTGGTTTTGCCCAAAATGTTTTACTTCTATTATATTGTTTGCATGCTTGCAAATTTGTTCCGAGCTCACAGTCCCTGGGTTTGGGGGCAATATAAATAAAGTGTACTACTACTACTATTAAAGCAGAGTTTATTATACCTTGTCAAGTAATCAATTATTCTACTTAACCTTAACTCTTGTTCACATCGAGTGTGTGTGTGTGTGTGTGTGTGTGTGTGTGTGTGTGTGTGTGTGTGTCTGTGTGTCTGTGCTTGTGTAAGGGGGTGTCTCTATTTCTTAAATGCTCATAGGAATTTGATGAAATTCGGAGTGTACAGTACTGCAACACGTCATGCCTTGTATTGTTTGTTTTTGTTTTATAGGTTCTTTGCAACGACTAATAAACATAGTTAAAAAATAGAGACCATTAGCTTTGCAACTGTACTACAGATTAAAATCACCATGTCTTTTTTAAAATCTACTTCAAAAACCCTACACATGTAAGTGACCAGGTGACATGGTGGGTATGGGTAATGCACCAGTCAGTAATCCCTGCAGGAGTGAAATGATGAGTTTGGTGACTATTACCTCAGTTTCCAGAGGACATCACTCCTTAATAGAAAATTACTGTGCCACTTGCACAGTTAAGCTCTGCTCACCACAACATAATCAAGTGTACTTGAGCATACAGGTTAAATTACTCTCGCAAACGGTAGAGGTAGTACCTCCAGGTGAGAACTAATTTGCGTAGGTGGAGCAGTAGTGGAATGTCTTCAATGGGTTTACCTAGACCATCTCTCAGCTTTGGATCAACTATGGGTATATCATTACCCAGCCATTGTTCAGCCACGTTTAACGGAACACAATCTTTCTGTTCTACAGGTGAACAAAAACAAGAGGCACAAGCCAGGCAGAACCAATTCTAAAAAAGAAACCTTAGAGTCTATTCAGTTCTTAAATTGCAAATGGATTTGTTTCTCCCCTCCCTTATGTGTGGGAAGACACTCTTCCAACGTTTGCTGGGTATCAGATCTGGGACCCTGAGTCCCATAAGAAGGAGCTCTAACCATTCAGATAAAAGAAAGTTCTCCCTAGCTTGGGAGGATACGATGCTTCTCTGGCTATCATACCTCCTATGCCAAAGAGTACCACTAGATGTCTCTACTGAGTTTGGCTGTTTTGGGTAGCTTTCACTACAAGACAGTGCTGCTTTTAAAGGAGAACTATAGTAAAAATTTGCAAAAACATTTGTTGTGCAGAGTGTTTTGATTTGTGTGTAGTAGTCCTGGTGTGCCCTTCCCTTTGTTTGCTATTAAGAGTTTTTTGTAACTTGAGCTGCTAGTTATAAAGTAGTTTTTATGGCCACCTGGAGATCTCCATCTTAGCAAGGTTTATTGCTCTTGTTTCCTACAGTGCCTCCTGTCCCATGTGACAGTGATGCATCTAGGACCACTGATTCAGCAACCACTAGAAATACTGTAGGAGCCTGATGTTGTGGATTCCACTAAATAGCTTTAATTCAATATTTTTGTTTTCTAAGTGTGTGTCAGGTGTAGCCAGCAGGAGTAAATGTTTTGCTTTTAAAATTTTTCATTTCATCAAACTACACACAGCCATAAAAAGCACACAAATCACCATGGATCCTCAGTGCTATAATTAGTCAAGACTTCAGGGACTAGATATTGAAAAATGGGCAAGGCAAGTAGCCAATGCACTAGGGGCTCTCACGTTGGTGGAGAATTAAAAAATAGTCATTGAAGCCAACTGGTCTCCGTGTTTCTTTGGCGCACTAATTTTTGGATTTGGTTTTATTGCTGGGCCTGCTACTTTTGTAAGCGCACCTACTTTGCTGCAGGAGAGCAGGTATTTGGAGACCGAATCTTTTTTTTATAATAAACGGTGCAAGTTTTCAACAGAGAGGAAAAATGTGAGCTGTATTTGTGCACGTGAGTGTGTCTCTCAGCAGCCTCTGTACTTGCACAAATACAGTGAAGAGAGAGTGGATGAAAAAACGCTATAATAACCCAATATCAAGTTACTATGGCATTCAGGGAAACCATTGCAGCATTTTATCAGGACTGGACATCCAGTCATTACAGGGGGTCACCAGTTATTATATAATTTTTATCTTCAGGAGAGGCTAATTGTATTATGCTATCTCACAAGTCAGACTTTGAATGAAGGTAAATATATCTTTAGTCAGGCCAAGTAATGTTCTGTTTATACAGGCATGTTTTGGGATAAACATAATAGGGAATATGTAAAAAAGAGCTTATGTCTTTTAAATTTGTGACCAACTTTTGGCTTCTTTTACAGTTACAGTACTTGTCTGGGAGTGATTTCCAAGATGTCCTACCACATCTATTTAACTCACTGAGCCCCATAGCTTTGCATTATTTCCAGTGCCTAATGAAAAAGTTTGATATACAGTTAGTTTATTTTTGCTTTTTGAGGGCCATCTGTTCATTGAAAAAGTGAAGAAAAATTTAATGTTCTGCCATTTTTTACTGGTTATAATGAAATCGAAAAAGGTATCTATTCCGGGGGCTGGCAGGGAGGAGGAGGAGGAGGAGGAGGTGTAAAAGGGGAAACATTGTGCAGGTTGGATGGGCTGGTATGGTCCTTTTCTGCCATCAAGCTTCTATGATTTCTATGAAATGAAACACCACTCATTTTTTAGATAATATTTCTGTTGAACAACTTTTCTGTTCACAGTACCATGCCATCATTTTTTTAATGTTATTAGCATTTGTTTGTTGAAAAAGTTTCAAATTGGATTGCTTCTTTTTTTGCTGATTATATGAAAATGTAGCGGTATCAATACATGGAACACCACTCATTTTGTATTTTTGTACTAAACAACTCTCGTGCTCATAGTACCATGCTATAATTTTTTATTTTAATGTTATTCACATTTCTTTGTTGAAAAAGTGAAAAAAAGTAATTTTCATCCATTTGTTTGCTGATTAAAATTAAAGGTACCTATAAATGAATCATCACTCATTTTGCAGATATTTTGTGGTGAACAACTTTTGTGCTCACAATATCAGGCTATCAATTTTTATTTAAAGTTATTTGCATTTGTTTGTCAAAAAAGTGAAAATGAATTTTAGTTTTCTGCCATTTCTTTCCAATTCTACTTCATTGACTTAAGCACTGCCCTTAGCCACTGTACATCATCAGCATTGTGAAGGCTGCACTCCGGTTCAGTGTGCATTGTGACAGATTCAACTTTGCAAGATAAGGGTAACTGTGATATACACTATTTTGCAAGATAATATTATCTTGCTATGTTGAGTCAAGATAACACTTTGCATACTATGGCCTGGATATTCAGACTGCACCTCGCAATGGCACAAGTGTGGGTGCAGCACAACTGGGATGCACTGGGGCCAGGACCAGGTGATATTCAATGGTGATGCACCATGGTGCAGCACCGTTGAATATGGCACTGACCACGCATGGCACAGTGGCACTGCGCCAACACAAGTCACAGATCGGGAACAAGGGGATGCACCAGCGCAAACACGGTTGCGCTGGGTGCAGCACCCATGATATTCAGCAGAGGGCATGCAAATGAGGCCATAATATATGCAAGGCACAAATGGGGCCATTTGCATGTCATTATGGACCCATTTGCATGCCTTGCACAAGGCAGCCTGGTGACTTGCTCCTTGCGCCCTGCACAGACTGACATGTGGACTGCGGGGGTCCTGGGGCATCCCCCACCCCATAGCCACAATCGTGGGTATTCAGTAGTAAAATAAACTCCCTGGTAGTCTAGTGCTACCCCTCTCCCTCCTGCTACCCCGATCGCTGTGATGATGTAATATCATCATTCCCTAGTAGTCTAGTGATACCCCCATCCATTCTGGTGCCCCGATCACTGTGATGATGTAAATTCTTCATTCCCTGGTAGCTGAGTGGTACCCCCCCGTCCCTAGCCCCAGTCACCGGTAACCTTCCATAAATACATTCCCTGGTGATCCAGTGGCATCCCCACCTCTTCCACCCACACAGGACCTCTTGCCCACCCCATTCCCCACCATCTTTGGCGGGCAGCTGCAACCCACCTGCATATCTCCCGGCTGCCCACCGAATGACAGCATACAGTATGGGCTGTAAGCCCTTTTGTCCACACTGTGACCAATGGGCTTGCAGGACATACTGTACTAGACATTCACAAATATGTGACTAAAGTCATTCGCATATTTGTGACTGTCTAGTACAGTATGCCCTGCAAGCCCATACTGTACGCTGTCATTCAGTGGGCAGTATGCGGGCAGGTTGCAGCTGCCCGCTGGAGACGGGGAAGCGGGAGCAGGGGATCCTGTGTGGTGGGAGGAGGTGAGTACCACTGGATCACCAGGGAATATTTTTCCTGAAGGTTACTGGTGATTGGGGCTAGGTGGGGGTACCACTAGAATACCATGGAATGAAGAATCTACATCATCACGGCAATCAGGGCAGCAGGAGGGAGGGGGTACTACTAGACTACCAGGGAATGGAGATATTACATCATCACGGAGAGCGGGGCAATGGGAAGGAGGGGGGTACCACTAGACTACCAGGGAATGAAGATATTACATTATCATGGTGATCGGCACAACGGGAGGGAGGGGGGTGCCACTAGACTACCAGGGAATGAAGAAGTTACATTATCACAGTGATTCAGGCAACAGGAGGGAGGGAGGGGGTATCATTGGACTACCAGAGTCCATATGGGTGCTTGTGGACAGTGTTCCAGGTGGGCGGGCGGCCACCCACGGCTGGCAGCTGCTGTGTTGCTCCCTGCAATACAGCAGCCCACCTGTGGGTGGCCAGGAGCTGTTCCTTCATTTCATGGACTCAACTTTGAGCCCCCATATGTGGTGCAGTGCAGGGTTGTGCCAGCATATGTGCCACACATCCCGGGCTGAATATTGGGCTGTGCCGCATATGCATGGGCACACCCCCTGTATTTGTGCTGCTTACATTACCATTGCACCCTGCCACATTGGGATTTGCGCTGTGCCTGGCAGCCTTTTGAATATCCTGCCAGGACGCAGTGCAGGGTTGCACCAGTGCAACTCTGTTGCGCCAAGCCTAACCCCTGGGAATATCCGGGCCTATGTATGTAGGGATTCCAGCACTTAAATAAATGCATTATTTTCCCAAGACTCTGACCCAACTGAAAGATAAAAGATGTTATTCACCCAGTAGGTAAATAACACTATTTATTTTTCACTTGTCTACATCACAATCAACTTGATTGACAGCCCATTCTGCTAGTCCTACAATGAATCTGCCCTTAATTGTCACACAGAACACAGGCATCATATACACAGAGCTTACAATGGACTGTGTTCAAATATGGTATTCATTTTTATTTGTGAGGTGGTGGGACTTTCATAAGTCACTTATGACTTTGTTACTCGTGAGTTAAGGTCCTGCCCCCATATTCATGAAAATAAATGGCATATTTGAGCACAGGCCATTGTATATCTTATATTTATCTTGCTATTTATCCTAACACAAATACTGTATAAACATTTTATCTAGTGTTACATATGTCACAATCACTTTTCTTGACCTGTGCACAGAACAGAACCAGAGAACAGCTATCAAAATGCTGATAACATCATAATAATCCTTACAGCACTGAAGCCAACTATTCAAATCATGGAAAAACAGCAAAGTCTTCCCACAAGAAGCTGATTTTCTAACTGTTAAAGTGATGTTGTGTAAATGAAATACACAATGGTTTGATACAAAATACACAGTTTATCTCCACTTGTGTAGGGAAAAGATTTTCATAACTCGTTCTTAACTTTGCCACTTGTGAGTTTTGATCTTGCCCCCTCATACTTGGAGATAAATTGCATATTTTGAGTTTAAGCCATTGTGTATCACCTACTTATCTGGTGAAATCTATGCTGCCAGGTGTAGTATAAATGCAGATGAGAATTTTTTTAAAGTTTAAAAATAATATTTTGCATGTTTTGTGTTCCAGTCAGAACCAGGAATGGTTTGCTCATCTCTACTGAGTTCCTAACACAACATGAAAAAGTCACAAGGCTGGATGTTCAGACTACTAGATCCCAACATGCATCCGACAGGATTTTCAGACACATTTGAAAATCCCATCTGTGCCAGATTTTCAATGCATGCGGAACATAGGAAGGATGCAGCGAGTGCTAACCTATCATTTCATTGATTTAACACTGATGTTCAAATTTGGCAGCATGTCTTGTTGTAACATGACACAGCACAAACCAGATCCCTGACAGTTGTAGCAGGGACACATCCATGAGTTGCATGCCCGCTATAAGATATGAATATCTGACCAAAAATGTTTATCAATAAAAAGTAGAAAATGTTTTGCAAATAATATTTACTGCTGCAGGTTTTTCCATCTGGATTCAGGATGAAACCTTCACGGCATTCGCACTTGAATGATCCAGCAATGCTCACACAGATATGTTCACAGTCATGGTCCCCAGTGGCACATAGGTCTGATACTGCAAAATGACACAAATTAAAACAAATCCTTAGCAAGCAGCACACAAAGAGAAAACATGTACAGCAGGTGGTATAACTTTGACTTATCTGTCCTAAGACAAGCAGCCTGATTCTGAAAGGGCAGTTTCTGCACGTTATACTCTAAGCAAAAATCCAGATGATTCTACAAAATGTTTAGATGATGATGGTCTGACCCAGTGCTGTATCTGTATAGGCGTGTGCAGGGTGTGGCCAGTGCTGGCCACTCCTATTTAGCATCTGATGCCAAATATTCTCCATGCACTGACATTGGGCAGTGAGCTGCCACACTTGCTGTGCTGACAGTGGCACAACCGGAAGCTGATGGAGCAGTTCACTACCAGGTTGTCAATTGGAGTGATGCTGGCACCATGTCTGCAATCCATCTGGGGACTATTTGTAGTCTTTTAAAGCCACAATATCTCGGTTACAGTGGTGCTGATTTTGTACAAGATCACATTCCTCTGGCCAGGCAAGGCAGACTGGGCTGACATTCAGACATCAGAGGCACAAGTGCAGAGCATACATTGGATCAAATTTATGAAGGTCAGCCTCATCAGTCAATGAAAGCTTCCTTGAGCAGCACTTGACATGCTGTAGTGGTCAGTTTGCTGGCAGTATGAACGTGGCAGTAAGAAAGACCTGAGCAGATTGATGCTCTTATTCTGTGTTGCAATGTTATTAGGTGTGAGAAGTCTAGATGGTTTATTTAAAAAAAAAATTGCAAATCATAAGCGATTTAGAAGGGGCTCTATTGAAAGTTTAAAAAGCAGCTGACACTTGTGGGGCAAGCAGCTCATGTCCTGTTGCTGCCTGCCCCAGCACATAAACACGATAGATATGATTTTTTTTTTTGTTCAGGGCTTAAGTAGTTATTTAACTTAATAACAGAGGGAGCCTCTGAGTCTCTTTGGCCAAAGCTGCTGAGCACCCACTGCAGCCCTGCCCACAAAATAGTGAGGCTGCAGGGCTGTGCATAGCATTGTAATGCTATTGGCAGTAGCATGCTTACGCCGTACTACAACATATAAAAGGCACTGGTACATATTAGGGGGGGCAGTACAGTTATTACCTCCCCTTTAACATGTACTAATGCCTTTTATATATTGTAGTATCATGTAAAGGCTGCTGCCGACAGCATTTCAGTGCTATGAATAGCCATGCAGCCACTTCCCCACTTACGTAATCAAAATGCTATTTTTTGGGTGGTGCTGCAGTGCGTGCTCAGTAGCTTTGACTGAAACAGAAAGTAGGACTGTACTAGTATTATGTTAAAAAACTACTTAAGCACTGAACAAAAGAAATGTCAAATCTATCACATTTAGGTCCTGGGGCAGGCAACTACTGGACATGAGCTGCCTGTCCCAGACAAAAGATGTTAGTAGCTCTTTAAAACTGAAGAATAAACTTTCTTGTAAGGAGAAGCTGGTGACATTGAAGCTTTAAAATACAAGAAAATATCCCATTTACTTTTTCAAAATTTCCCTGAGGCATACCCCTAGATCCCCTAGAACTGAAAACTTGATAAATTATATTACAGGCCTCCCTGGGGTAGATCTAGAATTTTTTCAAGGGGGTGTAGTTTTGTCAAGAGGGTAACACTTTCCTTAAAAAAATGTAAAATATTCCCTTTTAAGGGTAAAATTAGTTAAAACAGCTGCTGGTTGCTGGCCTAAGGGAGTAGTATGTGTTACTTCACTACGTAGCTGGATCTGCCAGTGTGCCCCCTTCTTATGTATAGACTCTGTGCATGCATCTGCATTTCATGAAGGTGATACACTGTCACCTCAGACACTGGGGCTCACACACAATACCCAAATTCCAAACATGTGACAGCGGGAGGCCAAGTACAACATGGGGTAAGGCGCCCAGCTCCCAAGGAATGGTATTTGCAAGGGTTGTGAGTGCAGCTGCTTATCCACCCTTCTTGCCATAAAAAGAGTGTAATCCCCTAACCATGCTCATCAGGGTAGGGGCAGGGGTAACAAATGGGGGATAACAGAATGGCAAAAAAGTTTTGACGATGAAAGGCATTATTATTAATCTACCATGACTCCAGTTTTTTTGCTTGAGAACTATACTAAAACAACAGCCTGATCTGTTTCAAGTCATCTTGGTTTTGGTTACTTACAAAGCCCTGTAGTGTAGTGGCTAGACGTGTGTAAGTATACAAGCTAAAACATGTTTTAGAGGTTGGATCCTACACCTTGCAAACAAGTCAAAACATAAATAAAAGTTATGGTTACTGCAAGCAATTAAATGTTGAACTTTTCTTAGTTTAAACCACCCCTTTGAGTTCATTTTGACCTAGACTACAGGTAAATTACAAATACAAGACAGCAGAAGGCAATCTCTTGTATCACTGCAATGACGTAAGTCTAGTAGCTTTTCCAAGTCTTCTTTGTCAAGATCCTACTATACATAAAGCTTTTTTTTATATATACATAGAATTTTATGGTATTTTTCCCCTTTGTTCTCCCATCCCCGTGCCCTGGGCATGTTCACATGTGTAGAGGCACATGCATGCCATGCCTCGAGGTGCCACGCACTACACTACCACCCTCTCCCACCTACGCTACCCACTGGACCTCCACCCAGAGGGAACAGAACTATGGGGGGTGACAACCACCCCAGGAGAGAGAGCCGTCTTCCAGATGCTCAATCCTGCTCCCTCCCCCCACCATGCCAGCTCTCTGATGACTCAAAATCATTCCCAAATCCAGGCCGCCTGCGTAACGCGAAGTAAGGCTTCCAGTGCTTCAACCCTGAGCACCACCAGGCCATCATATAAAGCTTTTTTTTATGGTGTCAAAAAAGACGGTTCTGACACATTCATTTTTTTGCTTTACTGTCCAAAGACAGACCACTGGATGAAGACACAATTTTGTTGATGTGGTTGACTTTCGTAAAGAGTTCCTCACGGTAATAGCTGACTGCCACAGAATGACAGCTATGCATCTAACTCCTTTATCTGCATGTTGGTGGGAAATATATTCAGTGAAACTTAAATTTTATGGTTTTACAGGATAAAAATCAACATTATTATTCTGAACTTTTAAATATCTGGCTTCTCACCATCTAAGATAACATACAGTCGTTGTCTTTAAGCCCTTGTTACAGATATCATACATAGTTCAATGTGTGTTAAATTCAACACAGAATTAGAAAGTATTTTTATTTTGAAAGACAACATTAATGATTCATCATGTATTTGGGTGCAATCTTCTTTTAAATTGAACACCCTGCATGTTAATTGACCCCTGTGAATGACTTATCTATGTCTGACCTAAACTGCTCAATAGATGAATTGGTGTCAAAACATTTATTTATTTATTGGAATTTATTTAACTCAGACTGACAAGCAGAGATAAAACATGGGGGTAGATTTTCAAAAGGGCCCTTTGATCAACGCAAGCTGCAGCAAACGGTAGCTTTCTTCAAAGCCCTGTGTGCCCCAGAACCTGGGCCTGATTTTGGTACAGAAGGGGTCCTGGAACCAAACTCCCCTCATTCTTTGCAACTGCACCCATACATCAACAAATGGTGCACAGGAGGGGATTGGTGCAAGCTATGGGATGGTCACGGGGCATGCCAGCCAATGGCAGACTGTGCCTAGGTGGCAGGCAAGGACTGTGGAGGAGAGGACTGGTCAGGTTGGGAAGTGGTGGGTTGCACAACCCTGACAGGGACAGAGGGTGACAAAGTGAGTGCCAGTCCTGTGCAGGACAGCAGTACAAAGAATGGTACCACTGGAAGGGACATGGAGGACAACATGGAACTGTGACAGACTGACATTTGCAAGAGCATGCCCTGACATGGGGGTGGTGGGATGCACACATGGGTCACCAGCCGCACAGTTCTGACATTGAGTGCAAAGAGTACCCAACATACCATCTGTGCATTGATGGCTGCATGGCCCTGTGCACCCGATGGTGTGCAGGAGGTGTCTGCCAGTACTAGTCCAACTGACATAGTAAAGCAGATACCTGCAGCACACTGGGCACACATCACCCCAGACCACAGGTCCTGTACTTCCTGGGGCACTGCACCTGCTGCAGGTGTCCATGGGGCATACATGAGAAGCCATCGGACAGGTACCCCCACGCTGGCCCCAGGGATATACTGCCCCAACATGTGCATATACGGCAGACATAATGCTAGCACTGGCAACACACCCTCTCCTGTATGCAGTCCATGTACTGCAGCTATGTACAAGGCCATACAGTCTCTTAATCCATCCATACACTGGGGACAAGGCTAAGTACCCCTGCAAAGGCTATCATCATGGACTACACCATGAACTGTCAGTCCTAGGCATGCAGTTGTCCTCCATGCAATTGTGCAGCCTGCAACACTATCACTGTGAACAATACCTGCACAGTACAGCTGCATGTCTGCCATCTATGGCTTCTGCCTGAGTCCTCCATGCCAGCAGCCTACACCTGATTGCCCATGCCCCAGTTTCTGATGTTGCAGTTGTGGTGCAGGGGCTGTTAGACCAGCTCTGGCTAGTCTAACAGTGGCCATGGCTTGCAGCTAGTGCAGGACTCTGAAAATCCCACTGTTGGGGATATGGCAGCCATGTTGGGCCACAAGCCTACTCAGTGCCACGGCGCAGCCTGGGTCTTGCCACAAGCCCGGCACAAAGTTGTTGGGTGCATGGGGCCTCACTGGTGCTATAAGCACCATCTGAAAATCAGGAATGATATAAGATGTGGTGCAGTGTGCCTTGTGTGTCATACTTCTTTGACCTAGGCGCCTTGTGTCATTCCTGACCCTTTGAAAATTGAACCCCAGATCTTGTTTCAAGTTGTGGCTTGGGAAAGGGTACAGACAGTAAAATTGGGGGGGGAGGGGATACACATCAGCAAATAACAATACATAGAAAAAGCTAGCAAGCCCAAATAAACTGCACACCTGATACACAGCATTTTAACCAGTGCTTCCCATACTTTCAAATCACATGGTGCTGCTACCAAAAGAAAAAAAAACTTCCATCTCTACTTGATGACATTTTATTATTTAATATCCTGTGGACGTGCTAACAGGGGAGCCATGTCCAACCTGGCTCAAGGCACTCAGTAAGATTTTATGAGACTTTCACTGGTGAGCAGCCCGTCCCAATAATTCTACCCAAATTTCAAGATGCAGAACTTGCCAGTGTGCAGGGACATTATGCTGATGGGGTTTGAATGGACATGAGCCCCCACCACAACTACCATCCGAACAATTTGGGCTTTCCAGCTCAGGAAGGCAGCAAAAATATAATTCAGTGTTCTCTTGGGATCAATTTGTAATTGTGCGCCTCAAGAAATTATCTTGGTATAGTGTCCCTGCCACCAGTACCATGTAACCATAACCATGTTGCAATGAAATAAAGACTGTTGCCTTTTCTCAGGTTCTTGTATATATGCAGCACTACTCACTAGACTATATCGGATATTAAAGAGGTAGCACCAAAAATATCAATCAGAAAATGTTAGTAGTTTTTAAAATAGTCTCTTTTCACTCTTGCTTTCTGTAGTGTTTTCATTTTTCTACATGCTCATTACAAGGTTTTCTACTTAATAGTATTGGGTGTGATGTGAAAATCAGTGCTTTACATGGATGCAGACATATCAGGCGTGGCTGAAATGCTTGATTTTTGCTACTTGCGCTTTAGGCACTTCATCCTGTTTTAAATGATGTATTTTATAAAATGGGCAAAGGATTTCAAGGAATCCAGTTGGTTGTTAGCCATGTGTTAGAAGTGTCTAATGCATGGCTAAAACTAGAAACCCCATTTTATAAGCACAATAAGCCACTTTGGGGATGTGCATTAGACAGTTCTAATGCATGGCTAGGGGACTGGATGCCTCAGCCTATGGCCTTGTGCCTCACTATGCTCCCCTAGCCGTGCATTAGAACTGTCAAACGCACACCCTGTCATGTCTTATTGCTTACCTATAACACTTCACTGTAACTGTGAACTCTGTCAATGCTATGTAATTGCATTTATCTGTGTACTGTGTCCATGCTGTGCATTTGCCTCCCCTGTTCCCTTTCCCCCCAAACTTCACCTGGAAATTAGTCTTGTCTCAGTGGGCCTTTCCCAGTCACCAATTTTCAAAAGAATAAACAAATAGTTCTAGCCCTCCAACCACATCATCAGCAAGTGACCTCACTCATTGTTACATCACAAGCTCAGCTGCCTAATTAGTAACATGTGTCACCAAATACCAATCAAGCAGCAGGAGACTGGCTTCTTGGTCACTAGTGATGTTATAGTCAGTGATGTCACAATGCTGATGGTGTATTGTATAAGGAGGAATAGAACTGAATATGTCAGCCTGCAGGTAGAGTGCTATTCCATATATCACACACACACACTACTGTCAGGTAGAAAATCTTCTGATTAGTGAAACAGAAAAGAAATACTTCAGACATGAGATGTGAGCGCTGACTACTTCTGAATGTTACTATTAATTTACCAGGCTGTGCACTAGCTCTCTGAGGAGCTTTTTTTATGAGCAATTTGATATATTTCACAAAACTAATATAGAACTACTCCACTCCCCTCTCCAAATTGTTTGGAGTGTATGTTTAAATTCTGAGTCATTATACTATAATAGAATAATACATGGGTAGTGTGTATAACAAGAATTTTTTGCAAATATTTGAGGTGTTGAAAGCTACATAAAGCCCAAAACGGAGATCGAGGGGTTTATGTAAGCATCCAACACTGAGAGTGTGTGTCAAATCTGAGTTTTACACACTACCCCATACCTTGTTTTATATACTGTGATTGCTGTGGAATGCATTTCATCACAGCAATTATATAAATACAACTTGATCGCCATGCCTGTAGCCATGTTTGGCTGAAGCAGGGAGACAATGTGCACATGTGTGGAGCGATGGACACCCAGTGTGTGTATGTTGTTATAACCAGCTGGTTATAACAGTGAATTATAACCAGGTTCCCTATGGCAGAAAACTCTCCCCAGTTAATACATAATAACAATATAACCAGGTATGTGATTCATTGACTATATCATCACTTTCAGGTGGACGCAATATCTATAACAAATCACACCCTGTTATGTCTTATTACTTAAGTCTTGTATCTGAAGAAAAATGCCTGTGTACAATATTAGTGAAAAAAATGAAATTTCAGAAACACACACACTACATTTCATGTGATTTGTTGCTGTTACACTCACCACAGAAGGCTTCCTCAAATTTTTTGGTGAGTTTCTCAATGAAGCTGTAGCTCTCAACATAGTCCACGTGCTCCTCCAGAGGCTCGCTGGCCATCTGTTTGAGGGTATTCATATCTACTCTGCCCACACCGATGGCAAAGATCTCAATGCCAGCCTCCCGTGCTCTTGCTGCCACATCCTTTACATTGTCCTGAGGTCGCCCATCTGTTACAATAATAGCCACCTGAGAATGAAAATATTTTTTAAAGGTATTGGTTATTTATTTCACAGTGGTTGTCAAATTGTAATGTGGGCAGCTGAAAGTTCCTTTGATCTGAGGTGAAAGACTTGCTGTTTTCAGCTTGAAGCCATAGGAACTGACATTTTTACTGTCATTTAGACACCCGTTGATTTACCATTTCCAAGGACACTGGTTTTTGTTTTTTATGGAAAAAAACAGATACAATTCCAGAATTTGAACTGCCCGCACACTGGTAAAAACAAAGAATTTCACAGTATTTGGCATTTCATACAAGGTTAGTAAATCTGCAGAACTTGTGTTTTTCTTATAATTGCTTCCTGTACTATTTTCAATTTGCTTCATTTAATTCTTTGTATAGTAAGCCTTTTTTTTCAGATTATTTATACACATAATTAAAGAACGACAGTATAAGCCTGTTAAAATCTAGAAATTAAACTAACAACCACCGATGCAATTCCAAGAGCTTCAAGTCTTAAAAAAGGAATTCCATTACTTTAATCACTGTAAATCAGTGCCTTTACCATTTCTAACACTGTTGCCACCCTGAATATCAGTAAAAATAGCAAACTAAGAATGTTGTACTTCTATGTCATTAACATTTTTTTATTTACGTTATCTGAAATGTAAACATGGGCTCATTAGCTTTATTTTTGTCTCAGTCAACAGAATTATATATCTTTTATAAAATATGAAATACTTTTTTTCATATAAATAGTTGCTGTATGAAAATTCAAGATGCATTATATACTTTATAAGATAAAATAAATACTATTTTCTCATACAAATAGTTGTATGAAAATCTAAGATGCATTACCACAAGAAACATATCAGTAGCATGTATCTACACTCAGATCCATCACATATAGTAGATCTTTTAACTATGTGACTATCCTCAGCACCACTCAGCCAGAACCTTTGTGAACTTCACAACTATGTGTGGTCCTTCCATTCTTAATTTGTATTTCTTCTAAGTGAGGGGAACAAGCAAAAGATGATTATGTTACCTTGTGGCTTCATCAACATATGGGATAGCAACAAAGAGAGTTAAAAACTGCCCTCCAAAGTCTGGTATGTGGCATCACTGAGGACATAAACAATACATATGTTACAGTTGAATACCAAGAAGTCACAAACTGAATTTATTAAATTGTATTCCTTATTTTTGACCAGAAAGGGCACGCTGAACTATGGCAGCTCATTTTACTTGCATCTTGGGGATGATTTTGATAGATTCTATAAGTTTTGTTGATGGGAAATGTTGGCTAGGAAACTGGGTAAAATCTGTGTACTCCTAAGATAAAATTATTATTTTATTTTTATCAAGAAATTGGTAACATCCTGCCACGCTGGAAAGCTATGTTTGTGGTGCAAGCAGGTCACTGGGGATCAGCTGGGGTGGGAGAAGATTGAATGTCCAGAGGACAGCTCTCCTCTCCCTGGGAGGGAGGGAGGGAGGGACATGGAGGCCAGTGCATCTCTAACACCTAGCAGTGGCTGGGTGTCAGAGTGCCCGGGTCCTGTATGTAGGGATGGGGCAGAGTAGTCAGCTGGTGTGCTGTGGGAAGTAGCATACACAGCTCAGCCATTGCCAGCACCAACATTGCTCCACCTCGGGGGGGGGTGGAAGGGAGAAAATGTCTTGCGTGCACCTAGATGAATGCTGACCCCTGCAGGCACCGCTCCCATGAATGGCAGGCACCTCCCAAAGTGGGTCCATATTTGGTGGGTTGCGGGATCCCTGCCACCCCGCCACATGGGGTAAGCCATGGAGAAAAAAAGGAGGTGCTCTGCAAGGGTGGGGCAGGGCAGGGGGAACAGCGAGATCGAGGGCCTCCCAGGAATGGAGGATAAAGGAAAGTATACAAAAAAAATAGAATAAATGGCAACTGAGAAAAGCACATTGAGCCAGGACTCATTTCCAGGTACGAGCCAAGGAGGAGGATCATTGAGAAACAAGTGCATGCAATGGTAAAGTGCAATCAAAGTTAAAATAATATACAGGCTAGTATGTTGATCCCAGGCAGAAAAAAAAACACATTGGGAAAGATGCAGGCAATAGTACAGTGAAAATGATGAATCATGCAATGATGACAGTTCATAGCAATATATATAATAATACATATAAATAGCAATGTCCTGACAAAGAAAGTATGCACGTTGTACTAGGAGTATAATAAACAAAATGTGACCAGTGGTTGTGCTGCAATCAGGAAGAGGTGTGTTGAGGTAATTAATAACTACCCAAGCTAGGGTTGGCTAGCAGGTAGCAGGAGTAAATTAGAAGAGTGAAAACAGAGGCTACAAACAACCAACCATAGAAAAGAGGGAAGGGAGGGAAGGCAAAAGACAAACTAGTCAGGGAAAGAGCAAGAATGGGCAAAAAGGAGTTTGAATTGATTTATGAAAGAATGATAAGAGGAGAAAATCCATGCGATCTTTAAAGGGACACAGTCAACCCTTTTATATTATATATTTATATTATATTATTTCAAGCTGAACTCCCACATTTTATGATTGCTCATCTTCTCTAAAATTCATTGATGTTGCTGGTTGTTTATCTGCTTTCTTGCTTGGTAAACCTAAAATGTATGGTAAATGGTCTTATTATAACAAACCTTGCTTTGTTTCAAACCGCTAGATCTGCTCGTACTACATCTTTCCGGAAAAGTAGGAACAACACAAACAATGCAGTCAAAACAGTTTTCTCTCCCCACACCCTTGCGAGTGGCTAGACAGTTTGGGGGATGTCCCCAAGTTCAGTAAAAGATGCAGTGGGAGTTAATGAAGAAATTTAAACAAACATGTTTTTGTGTGGTAACACCAGTATGGTAGGCAGTCTAATTTTCATTTTTAAAAAGAAAAAATAAATCAGAATCAAACTATCAACTACATCTGCAGCCTCTACAGCATTTGACTAATGAGAGCATGTGTTTTTGTGTGCCGCACACAAGAAAAATATTGAGGTTAGTAGAGCATTGCAGAGGTGTGGCAGTGTTTGGCCAATCCAGCGAATGCTTTCAGGGGCGTGTCTCTCAGCCACCAATCAACAGGGAAGCTGCTGATGATGGCAGTTTAAGAGTGAGCGCTGTACTTGAAAGAAATCTGTCACTCCAATCAGGGACAGTTTCATCATCCTTGATTGCAGCGGCAGCTCCCCACCGGCAACCAGGCACACAGCAGCGGAGGAGACTCCAGCCATGCGAATTACAGTGCACAGTAATGGGCATGGCTGGTGTCACAAGAAACCTGTTTGCTCAGTGTGCCTTTCTTGGTGAGGCATATCAATAAATAAAGTTATTTGTTTTACTTTCTGACACCTGGATGTCCACTCCCAGTGTTGGATGACCCACCCAAAGTCCGAACATATCTTTTGCTGACATTGAGGTGTCCAATCCCCAAGTCGGCATGCCCCCACCCAAGCCCGAACATATCTTTTGCCAACAATGGGATGCCCAATCCCCATGTTGGCATGTCCCGCCACCTCCACTATTGTGGCACACTGGGAGCCCACCGCAATGTGCCAAAGTAATTCTTTATTTTTTTCCAACACTGGGGTGCCCACTCCCAGTGTCAGATGCACCCCCCCACATCCCCTTTTTTTCAGCCAACCTCAGGGTGCCCAATCCCTGGGTCAGCATTGATCCCTGCCTCCACTAGTCTAGCACACTGGGAGCCCACCCCAGTATGCTGAAATCCATTTTGTACTATTTCACCTGTAAAGAAGAAAACAGTCCTATAAAGTATTTTTTTTAAAACCTAAAAAAAAAGAAAATGGCCCCTCGTTGTTCCCACCAGCCCCTGTCCCCCAACCCACACCATCCTTCTGCAAACCCCACCTCCCTGCACCTCCATTCACCCATACTTACCTCCGGAGGTCAGGAGCAGCGGTCTTCTGTGGACCAGGAACATGTCTGCACTCTTCAAAGACCAATCTGGACCTGAAGAAGTGATGGTAAACTTTATAATGGCAGTGAATGGGAGATTTTAAATTTAGGTTTCTATCTCAGCCAGTTTTTGTTGTTTTGGTCCAAATTTTCAACATGGGGTTCTTGGGACCCCACCTCATCAACACTGACACTTATTTTGTTTCTTGGTCCCAAAAGATGATTTTGTGATCACTGCGTGGAATCACCTTTTGGGATCGATTAATGAAATGACAGTGCCACTGTTCATGAGGAGGGGTCCAAAAAAACATGTTGCAGGTTTGGTGAAAAAATTCCAAAAAATGACTGCATTACGAGCGTGCATTGCACAGTTCCTAGGTACACTCATAACTTCACAAATTTTTAATATTTTCACTCCAGATTTTCAACATTGCCATCTTTTCAAACCTCCTTATGAACAGTATAGCTGTCATTTTTCACATCCTGCCTGAAACATGTTTTTGCACCTGTGGCACAGAATGGCACAGTCACTTTGTGAAATCAACTTTCAGGATGAAGTACCAAAATGATAGTGTCACTCTTCATGAGGTGGGGTCCCAAAAACCCCATGTTGAAAACTTGGTGAAAAAATTCCACAAAATGATTGTGTTATGGGTGTGTGTTGCAGAGTTCTACGCACGCTCCTAATTTCGCCAATTTTTCATATATTCACACCAGATTTTCTACATTGCCTTTTTTTCACACCTTCTCAAGAACAGTACAGCTGCCATTTTTCACATCCTGCCCAAAATGTGTTTTCGCACCTGTGGCACCCAATGGTGCAGTCTCTGTGCAAAACACCTTTTTGGAATGAGTAATGAAATGATAGTGCCTCTGTTCTTGAGGTGAGGTCCCAAAAAGCTCACGTTGAAAACTTGGCGTGAAAATACCAACAAATACCCTGGGTGTTAGGGTTTTCAACCATAATGCCCCACCCTGTAGAGATTGACAGGCATCGGTGTGTGACTTAGGGTCATTGGCCATAATGCTCATGCCATTCCACCCCCACCCTGCAGCCAGAGACAGGCAATGAGGTGTGCCTTGGGGTCTTTGGCATTACTGTTCAGCCCATTCTCCTATACTACACCCATCTCAGCTTATTTCCTTATGGAATGGGGTGAGCAGGTGAGCGTAAGGGCTGAAGACCCCAAGGCATGCCACGACACATATCAGTGTCTGCAGGGTGGGGTGAGGTGGAATGGAATGAGCGTTATGCCTGATGACCCAAAGGAACACCCCCAATGCCTGTCAATCTCTGCAGAGTGGGGGTTGGGGTTAGCATTTGTTTAATATTTCACTGCCATTCCCATTATGCGTCCCTCTAACTCCTATACTACCAGTGCCAATACCAGCAAGCAAACATTCGGCACTAACAAATGTTTGATTAAACTAGAGACACTTTGATGCCTAAGAAGGTTGACAGTGTACCTTTAACATACACCTGGACAGCCACTAGAGCCAGGCAGAAGTGATATCAGTTCATGTCTAATCAGAAGGACACCGCCTCAACCTTGCAACGCACCCAGAGTGCTACACTACAGTGTGAGGACAGGGTATTAACCCATGTTCTTGGTATGGGACTAGAGTCAAAGCGATTCCAAGCTTCCAGACCCAGAGGTAAGCATGCAATGTACTGGCCACTATCATGGATCTTTTTTTAAAGAAGCCCATTGTTGAAAGATGTTACTCATCATCTAGTTACTAAGTACACATAAAAGAGAAACATAGAAACATAGACTTTTTCCGCAGATAAGGACCGCTAGGCCCATCTAGTCTGCCCATTTCCCTACCTACAGGATAGGCCGCAGATACTAGTTAACCAACAGCCTATATCTTCCTGCTCCCCACAAGAATTGCCTTATGTCTGTCCCATGCATTTTTGAATTCTCCCACAGTTTTAGACCCCACAACTTCCTCAGGAAGGCTGTTCCATGCATCCACTACCCTCTCTGTGAAATAATACTTCCTCACATTGCCCCTGAACTGCCCTCCTTTTATCTTTAAATTGTGTCCCCTTGTTCTTGCAAGTCTCTTTTTCTGAAAGATGCTACCCTCTTGGACTTTGTTGATTCCCTTGAGATACTTGAAAGTTTCTATCATGTCCCCCCTCTCCCTTCTTTCCTCAAGGGTATACATATTAAGCTCCTTTAGTCTCTCCTCATACGGCTTCTCTTGCAGACCCTGCACCATTTTAGTTGCCCTCCTCTGGACTGCCTCTATCCTGTCTATGTCCTTGGAGATGGGGTCTCCAGAACTGGACACAGTATTCCAGATGGGGTCTCACCAACTGTCTGTACAGAGGGATAACAACTTCCTGTTTTCTGCTGCTGATGCCTCTCCTATACATCGCAGTACACCCCGGCCCTCCCTACTGCCTTCTCACATTGCTTGCTAACCTTAAGGTCATCTGATATGATTACCCCCAGGTCCTTCCTGTTTTGTTGTTGTTACTACCTCCCACCCATTGTGTATTCTTCCCCTGGGTTCTTGTTTCCCAGGTGCATTATTTTGCACTTTTGCATTGAATCCTAGCTGCCATACGTCTGACCATTCCTCCAACTTTGCCAAGTCCCTTTTCATCCTTTCCACGCCTCCTTGTGCATCAACCCTGTTGCAGATCTTTGTGTCATCTGCAAAAGGCATACTTTTCCTTCCAGTCCCTCTGCAATGCCACTGATGAAGACATTAAAAAGGACTGGACCCACACCGGAACTCCCGCGTACCCCACTAGTAACCGCTCTTCTTCAGAGTGGACTCCATTTACAATTACCTTCTGTGTCCTGTTGTCCAGCCAATGTTTTACTTAGGCTACCACCCTGGGACCCACTCCCAGGCTGGTTAATTTGACTAATAATCTTTTGTGGGACTGTGTCAAATGCCTTGCTAAAGTCTAGGTAGGCCATGTCCACAGCCCTCCCTGGTCTACTACTTTGGTCACCCAGTCAAAGAAATCTATTAGATTCATCTGACAAGACCTTCCTGCTGTGAACCCATGCTGCCTTGGATCCTGTGCTCCACTGACCTCTAGGTACTCAACTATTCTTTCCTTCAAGTGACTCCATCACTTTCCCTACCACAGAGGTCAGACTGACAGGTCTGTAGTTTCCTGCCTCTGTCTTGGTCCCACTTTTGTGAAGGGAATCACATCCGCCTTCCTCCAGTCCTCGGGTACCACACCATCCTCCCATGATTTATTAAAAAGAGTAGCCAGTGGTTTCACTAGTTCCTTCCTTAATTCTTTTAGAATTCTGGGGTGAATTCCATCAGGACCCATTGCTTTGTCCACCTTCAGTTTTAGGAGTTCTTGCAGAACCCTTTCTTCTGTGAAAGGACTGGGATCGACCCCCCTATCAAGAGTGCTTCTGTTAATTGGATTAGGCATTTCCCCCTCCTCTTTTGTGAATACTGAGCAGAAATATTCGTTCAGTATTCCTGCTTTTTCACTGTCCCCCTCTGCCCACCCATTCATTCTATTCAGCCTCACTATCCTCCTTTGTCTTTCTTCACGCCGCTGATGTACCTATAAAAGGTTTTATCCCCTTCTTAACTGAGTTGGCTATCTTTTCCTCAGTTTGGGCCTTTGCTATTCTGACTTCGCTCCCTGCATCTTTCTGCCTTAACTGGTACAGCTCTCTGTCCTGCTCCTTCTGTGTTTCCTTATACTTCTGGAATGCTATATTTTTCTTCCTGACTTTCACAGCCACCTCTCTTGAGAACCATAGTGGCTTTTTCTTTCGCTTTGATTTGTTTATTTGCTTATACAAAGGCTTGTTGCCTCTGTGATGGCAGTTTTGATAATTCCCCATTGTTGCTCCACACCTCCTTCTAGCCTGTTTGCTAGTGCTTTTCTGGAAGCACTCTCCCATCTTGCCAAAGTCAGCCCTCCTAAAGTCCAGTACCCTCACTTTTGTATGGCTTGACTCTGTAGCTGAGTTTAACGTGAACCACACTGTTTGATGGTCACTTGTCCCCAGATGGCAACCACTTCTAGATCTGAGATCCTCCCACTGCCCCGCTTGAGAGCACGAGGTCTAAGATTGCCCTCACGAGTGGGTTCCAAACTAGCTGTCTAATGCCTGCCACCTGTAGGGCATCAAGAATGGCCCTGTTTTGGATGTGGCTGCAGCAAATGTGCTCCAGTTAACATCTGGCATATTCAGGTCTCCATCAACAGTATCTCCCTTTCTCTGCCATTCTAAGAATGCCTTCCATCATATCCTTGTCCATTCCTTCCCCTGACATGGGGTCTGTACACAACCCTGTGCGGATTGTGGTGCCCTTTCCAGTCTCCAAGGTGACCCACAGTGCCTCCTCTCCTCCCTGTTTACTCTTTTGTTCAGTTGCTTTTATCCTTCCTTTACATAGAGAGCTACTCCTCCCCTCTTCTCCCCTGCCTGTCTCTCTCTAGGTTATGTACCCTGGTATGTTAACCTCCCAGTCATGGTTCTCTGTGTACCATGTTTCTGTGACTATTACGATATCAGGCATCCCTCTTCCATTAAGGCCCACCAGCTCAGGGAGCTCGTTGCCCCAGACACGGGCATTGGTACTCATTACCTCCATTTCCTGATGGCCTTACCCCTTTTGCCCCATCCCTGTCCTTCTTGCCTTTGTCACTTTCTCCATTTACCCCTGCCCTTCTCCCTATTGACACCTCCATGTTGGTGTTTGCCACACTTACTACCATGATTTTTGGGGGCTAGGATTTTCCTGCTCCTTTCCAGTGCCTCCCCTTGGCTAGTTTAAAGCTTGCCAATGAAGCATTTAAACCTATCACCTGGATCCTGGTTCCCTCCCGGACAGATGCAGCCCATCATGCCAGTATAGGCTTGCATCACTCCAGGTTGACCTCCAGTCCCCAATGAAGCCAATCCTGAGCTCCACACAGTTCTTCAACCACTGATTGAATCCCATGGTACCAGAACACCCTAGCCTCTCCTATGCTCATAGATGGGTAGCACCTCCGAGAAGGTTACCATGCGTGCTACTTGACTAAGGCCCCTCCCAATTCCACACAAACTCTTCCTGCACTTCTCTAATCCCTTTCTTAGCCAGGTCATTTGTCCCTAAGTGACAATGACATCCAGCTCCTCCCTTGTGCAGCTGCTCTGGCAATCCTGAGGATTCACTCCCTGTCCCTCCAAGCCATGGTGCCATGCAGGCACCTCCCCTCTCCCTTCCTTGCCCAGTTCTACCTTCCTAACAATGGAGTCCCCACCAGGCGTTGTTTCCCTTCCCTGCAGGGTCCCCTGCCACCCTCCTGTGGGTCTCCTTTGTGGAGGTTCCCAGCATCCTCCTTGGTCTCCACTGTAGGTGCCTCCATAGAGGAACCACACTTTGCCAGAATGGCATAGGGAATTGTGGAGAGGTACAGCTGGAGGGATGTGCTCTGTTCCACCACCCTCACCCTCCTGGGCCCACTGTGGTCCAACACGCTCCTCTTTCTTGGCAACCTCTGAGGCAATGACAGTGGCACTGGTGATCCCTGGATGGAAGAGGAGGTCCCACAAATCCTGGCCAACTCAGCCTGGAGATGAGCAACCTCCTCTCTCAGCCCAGAGAGGTGCCTGCAGATGGGACAACACTGCATCCTCCAGAATGTCTCCTGGAAGACTGCTGCTCCACAGCCACTGCACTGCACCACTCCAATCACGTCTTATTTCTGACCCCTTAACTGTTTGCAATCCTTACTCTTTCCTCTGTTTTTTTTTTTCTCTCTCTCCTTACTTTCTGCCTGTGTGCCCTTTAAGCTCCTGATTGTCCTGTTCTGAGACAAGAATATCCTATATTTCTCAGTAGACCACTTACTTGTTCAGAGGCAGACCTCCAGCAGCTAGAGGGGAGAAGTGAAGTGTCAAATGATCCTGTAGAGCAGTCCATAAATCAATCAATCAATCAATCTTTCTTTCTTTCTTTCTTTCTTTCTTTCTTTCTTTCTTTCTTTCTTTCTTTCTTTCTTTCTTTCTTTCTTTCTTTCTTTCTTTCTTCCCTGTCCAACACAGCATAATTGCACTTGCAAATGCAAACTATACAGCTGACAGTCAATTTACTGAGTAATTTTCTTATAAGGAAAGGAAAGAAATTTAGATTTATGTAGCACCTTTCATACAAACTGTATCCCAAACTACTTTACAATCCACAAGGAAAGAATGGTGCCACCTTTAGGTGCACAAAGTGATTCTAATAGCACTGCGAGGCAGTAGAGAAAGATTTCATAGAGGTTAAGAACAGGAAGGCTACGTGACATGCTTAGGGTCATGCAGTTCATAAGAGCCAGTGATGGGATTCAAGCCTGGGTCTCTGGTTTCACAGCACTACACTCTACCATAATGCCACATGGCCTCTCTAGACCAGGCAAGCAGGCGCAGTCACCCCTGTAATTTTTACTTCCTCTCTGAAAGCAATGCAAATGCACTTGCAGAGTTACGAATCATACTTGCTAATACGCGCTAACTTATTATCACTTAAAATTTTCCCCACAACATTTACTGGCAGCCTAAGAAAATCACAAAACCTTTGTGAAGAACTGATTCATTGGCTCTATACTGATTACTCATCAGTTTAAACAAATATAGCTGTCTAAACAAGCTTGTGTAAATCTTCACTCAATCTAATGACAGGAAATCTGCATCAAATGTGTACTAGATTTTCCTGAGATTGACACTACCACTCCCCTGCAACAAATGTAGTGGTATTTCTCCATTTGCCAGGAGAGGGAGCTAACTACTCAAACATTTGCTCACTGGTTTCCCTATAAGATACTGTATGTTGAAAGATGACTGATAATTGCCAGATATCTACTTTTTTTGGCAGGGGAGCAATTACACATACATTACTTTAATAAGACAGGTATTATCCATGCAGAACTGTCACTAGACATGACATATTAAATAGCTTCTGTGAGTGACACTGAACTATGGACAGGTATCTGTCATTAGATACATATTTGCAGTCTGCCACCTGTTGCTAGAATTGAAGTTGTTGAAAGGCTATTTCTTTCCCTAACAGTATGTCCAGAGGCCTTCAAACCTAGATAATATGCTGTATTTTATGCTCTATAAAGTATTTTTAATGGATTTGCCTTGCTTCTTTCTTCAATTTTAACTCCCACTATGCTTCTGCATTACTGGCTGTTATCCTTCACTTCTATGCTACCCTTATAATGGGTTTGAGGAGACTGCTGTATGAAAAATGTAGTACAAAATATTGTAATTTATTGATGACTTAAGTTGCATACTGTCTATGCCTGTCATACTCTGGAAGAGCTCTGCTAAGTTGAGCTGGATGTACAACTCAGCTACAGGATGCTTTGTCACATACACACATGCAGTCAGATCCTTGTGACAGAAACTCATGCCCTAAACCCCATTTCCATGTTACAATTGGGTACTTTGTAGTCTCACCCCCCACACACACACACACATAGACATACACACACACACAAACTTAACTGCGTGCCCAAATACCTGCCTCCAGTTGAAAATAGGGATTGGAAGAACAGGTTCTAAAACACAGAACACACAAGACCCTGACTGGTTCTAAAAAAAAAGGAGAGAACGCGAGAGAACCAAGTAAATAAATCTCATAAATAAATAAATAAAGCATACCCTTGAAAACTACTCTAGTGGTTTGAAATACAAGTTTGTAATTAAATGTAACTGACCAATAATATGCACATGTACAAGTATGCAGATTTGAAGAGGTTTCAAAACATAAAACTTTAGAGCAGGTTCTAAACAGAAGAGGTTGGTCTGTCCTTATTTGAAACCCTCCACAAGTGATTTATAGACATAGTACAGTATATGGTTATTCATTGCTTTCCATGGGGGGGGGGTGGAGGGAACATTGTTTAACCAGGAAAGGCATACTAAGCTGAAGCTTGTTGCCAGATGTGACCTGGGAGCACAAGGAAGTCAAGTGATTTGCTTAGGGTCACACAGTATACAAGTGGGGACTGTGGGATTCAAACCCAGATCTCCAGGTTTGCAGCACAGAGCCCTAAACCTCTGCACTATACTGCCTCCATGGATTATCATTCTAACTAAAAATCTGTTGTACCATAGTTCAAAGGTCAAAGAATGGTGTTGTACCATTCCATGTTACAACAACTGTTTGACTCAGGTAACCTTGCCTCAACACTGCTGTGACCTGAGGGGATTAGCTGCTGTATCGCATTACTGGACTGTGGTAAGTGACTAAGACACAATTTGCCAGTACTGTGGGAGGCCAAACTGCATCCCTTAGCAATGAACATAACAGAAACGCTTCCTGAGAAAAATCCTGTTAGGCAGTTGCCTTTGACACCTTGCTAGTCAAGCAGTACTCTAGTCTTGGGCTACCATGTTGCTGTGGATTCAGAACCCTGGTCTATTTTGTTGCAAGCCTTTATGGCTGCAGAGAAGCAGCTCCTGCTGTTTGAAGAACAGATGCTAGGAACACTTAACATGCAAATCGTGTTTAAGACAGAAAGTAGATTCAAGTATTTCTGCCAAATGTTGACAGAAAAGTCAGTGACTGGAACTTGGAACTGAGTGCCAACTTTTGTGATTCTTGCCAGCCGTTCCCTATACATAAGCAGGGCACTTGTTTCAAGTTGATTAGCAATGTTCTAGTCTCTGAATAGCACATTGTTGTGCTAACCTGGGTAATTCTCTCTCTCTCTCTCTTTTATTGGCTATAACATGTCTCTGAAAGCCTGTAGTATAGTCAGGTTTGCCTGTCAGTTTGTTCAAGTCTTGCCCTGGGCTGAAAAAGTACATTAAATACCAAATAAAAGCCTTGCTACATAAGTTCCCTTTTCATCTACTTGCTTTGCTAAAATCTAACATTAACCAGATCTGAACATCATATGAGAATGGTAAGACAGTCACCCATTGATCAATAAAATGTTTACATTCATTATGTTTACAGTATATCTCCAGGGCATCACAGAGGTTCCCAAAATTCATTGAGGTTGTCTGCTGGTAACTCAGAAGTCCTGCAGTCATGTGTTTTGCTACATGCAGAGGTTAAACTGGACAGGAGCCCTCAGGAAATAAGTTCCACCACCTCTTAAGAAATTGTATGACAGTTCCACCACCTTTGTTATCTTTCTCCACTGACAATTATGGCAGAGTTCCACCACACTGAAATCTAGATGAGGGTTCCCGCACCTAAACATTTCCAATTTAACCACTGCCTACATGTTGGGGGGGGGTGTATATATGCTGCTTAGGACAGCATCGGTCAGATCAAGTCAAATTTTGAGTTAGTGAGGGAGACCATCTCATGGCCCAGAAGAAGTGTGTGCACTGCTGTAATGGCAACCGAAATTCAGGAGCAAGCCAGGGAGGGGGAGAGAGGAAGTTATAGTGCCCATGCAGCATCATGGCCCAGAGAGTTGGAAGTGGATTCTGAGAATTGCTAGGGCAGCAGGACAGAAGGGAGAGCTGGATGTCATGGTTCTCCTGGTGCCAATGACCTGGCTAGGACAGGGCTGGGACAGTGCAGGAGGAGTTTAGGGAGCTGGGGAGGGGTCTCAGACAGGTAGTGTGCTCAGTGACTTGGCTGAGGTGCTACAACAGGGAGAGGAGAGGGATCTGTGCACCAGGAGCTTTATCTTGTAATTGAAGAAATGGTGCAGACAGGAGAGATTTGGCAACACTGGGGACTGGGGACTGGGGACCCACCAGAAGGGATAAGGGCCTATACAGGGGTGATGGCCTCCATCCATCTGGGAGGGGAACTGCAGTCCTCAGTGGACATTTTAAATGTTACTTTGATGAACATTTAAACTAGTCAAGGAGACGGCAGAAGAAATTGGGGAGGCAGAAACTGCACCGCTATCCACAGGCTGAAGTAGAGAGTAGGGGTAAACTGAGGGATGAGGAATCAACCAGAGTGCAGATTAATAAACGAAGCAGGATGGTAGAAATGAAGGGGGATGGGAATGGGAACAGTAAAAAGGGAGTGAAGAGGAAGAGGGAGGGCTAAAGGAAAAAAGGGTGGTAACAAGCAGAGTGGTAACAAAATCTTGAAGGCTATGTGTACAAGTGCTAGAAGCCTTGGAAATAAGATTCTGGTCCTAGAGGCCATCATTGCAGTGGCTGGCCTGGATATTGTGGCCCTCCCCAAGTCATGGTGCACTAAACTACATGACTGGGACATAGCCATACCAGGGCATACTCTGATCTGGAAGGATCAGGTGGAAAAGAAAGAAGTTGTGGTGCTTTATATGAGGGAAGGCATAAATGCAAGAAGGATACAAGGAAAATGGGGGAGCAGAGGTACTCTGGGTCACTGTGGAGACAGGAAACAGAGCTACTATTCATACTGGCATGACCTACAGACCTCCAACATAGGGAAGGCATTAACTACTGGTGGAAGTCTCTGGCAAGATGGCAGAAAAGGGAGAAATGCTGCTGGTAGGGGACTGCAATCTGCCAGATGTAGACTGGCAATGTGGCACTATAGCTCAGAGGTTAGAGCACTGGTCTTGTAAGCCAGGGGTCGTGAGTTCAAAATCTCACCAGGGCCTGTGCATACTGCTCCAGATTCACAAGTTACACAGTCAGATACATTTTATACAAGACACTAGTGAGGCCCCACCTGGAGTACAGTGTACAGTTCTGGAGACCATACCTATGTAAGGACATAGACAGGGTAGAGAAGGTTCAGAGGAGGGCAACAAAGATGGTGCATGGATTGCATCACAAGTCCTGTGAAGACAGGTTGAAGGAACTGAACATGTACTCCCTGGAGGAGAGGAGGGAGAGAGGGGATATGATAGAGACATACAAGTATCTTACAGGGAGGAACAGGGTGCAGGAAAACACTATTTTTAAGCGAAAAAGATGTTCCAGGACTAGAGGGCATGGGATGAAGTTGGAGGAGGACAATTCAGAGGAAACATGAGAAGAATTTCTTCACAGAATGGGTGGTGGACAAGTGGAACACCTGCCAGAGGAAGTGGTGGGGGCTGAAACAATCACGGGATTTAAGAATGCATGGGATAGACAAAAAGGAATTCTGGAGGTCAGGGGTAAGGGGCAACAGACTTCTAGGAAAACAAACTGAACTTACAAGCTCAAATGGGCAGACTGGGTGGGCCATAGGCCCTTATCTGCCGACACTGTCTATGTATCTATGGAGCCTCCCAGCTGCAGTTTCAGCTAAAAGCAGGAAAAGTCTAGACTCCCTGCAAGGGATGTTCCTCAGGTAACTAGTCAGTGACTCCATTCATGATGAAGCAATACAGAACCTTGTACAGTATTAACTAACAGGGACAGTGTTGCAGATATCAAGGTGGGAGGCCACCTGGGGACCAGTGATCAGTGTTCAGTGTGATTCAATATATGGACAGCTGTGGAATTGAATGACACAAGGGAAAGAGTCCTGGACTTCAACAGGGCAGATGTTGTAAAGATGGGTGAATGCCTCAGGGATGACCTGGCAGGGTGGATGACCTGGATGGAGTGGAGGAACAGTGGGTGAAGCTAAAAGAAGGCAAAGTGAAGGCAACAAATGTCTGTATCAAGCAAGTCAGCAAATGTAAAAGGAAAAAGAGACCGAAATGGTTCTCAAAAGAGGTAGCTGAAAAGGTAAAGGCTAAAAATGAGGATATGGAGGAAGCAGGTAAAGCAGTAAAGGGCATGAAGGTGCTGACTGAAGACAGAATAGAATAGGCAGGAACAAAAGGGGACAAGGCATTTTAGGTATGTGAGAAGAGGAAGACCAGGGGAGGGATTGTAAGGTAAAAGAGGGAAGGGAGGACTGTGCAGAGGGGGAGCAGGAAAAGGCATGGACCCTGAATAAATACTTCTGTTCAGTGTTCACAGAAGAATGATAAAAGGAAGGGCCACAAAAATGTAACATGAGCTTTGGAGGGAGTTGGACAGTATTCCTTTTTTTGAGGACAGAGAATCTGGAAGTGACCAAATCAATGGGACCCAATGGGGTGCATCCAAGGGTATTGAGGGAGATCAGGGAGGAACTGGCTGCATTTCTGACAGTCTGATTCAACAGCTCACTGGAAATGGGAACAGTTCCAGACTGAAAGAGAGGAGATGTAGTCCCACTTCACAACAAGCATTTGTCAATGCCGAATGTTTGTTTGCTGGTATTGGCACTGGTAGTGCAGGAGTTAGAGAGATGCATAGTAGGAATGGCAGTGAAGTAGTGAACTAACACCAACCCCCACCCCTACCCTGCAGAGACTGACAGGCATTGGGTGTGCCTTTGGGTTGGCCATAATGCTCACGCCATTCCACCTCACCTCACCCTGCAAACAGTAACAGGTGTCATGGTGTGCCTTGGGGTCTTTGGCTATTACGCTCACCCCATTCCATAAAGAAATAAGGTGAGATGAGCGCAGTGTAGGAGAATGGGGTGAACATTAGGGCCAAAGACCTCAAGGCACACTTCAATGTCAGCCAGTGGCTGCAGGGTAAGGGTGGAATGGCATGAGCATTACGGCCGAAAACCCCAACCCACACCCTCGATGCCTTTCAGTCTGTACAGGGTGGTGTATTAAAGTTGAAAACCCTAACAACCTGGGCATTTGTTGGTATTTTCATTCAAAATTTTCAACATAGGCTTTTTAGGACCTCCCCTCATGAACAGTAGCACTGAGATTTCATAAATCTGTTTCAAAGCTTGAATTCGCACAGTGACTGCACCATTCTGCACCACAGGCTCAAAAACACTTTTTGAGCAGCAAGCAAAAAATGAGAGCTGTACTGTTCATAAGGAGGTATGCAAAATGGGCAATTTTGAAAATTTTGAGTGGGAATATTACAAATTTGCAAAGTAACGAGTGTGCATGGAAACTGCACAATGCACGCTCGTAGCATAGTCATTTTATGAACTTTAGTCACCAAATTTTCAACATAGGCATTTTAGGACCTCTGCTCTGAACAGTATCACTGTGATTTTCTTAGTCTGTCCTGAACACTGATTTCCCACAGTGAACATGCTATTTTGCGCCGGAAGTGTGAAAACACATTTTGGCCAGGATGTGAAAAATGACAGCTGTATTTTTCATAAGGAAGTGTGAAAAAATTCCAATGTTGAAAATCTGGAGTGAAAATATTACAAATTTGTGAAGTTATGAGTGTGTGTGGAAACTGCGCAATGCACGTTCATAACTCAATCATTTTTTGGAATTTCTTCACCAAATTTGCAACAAAGGCTTTTTGAGAGCCCACCTCATGAATAGTGAGACTGTTGTTTCATTAATCGGTCCTGAAAGGTGATTCCATGCAGTGACCACGAAATCACCTTTCCGGACTGACTAATGCCATGACAGTGACTGAATTCACGAGGAGGGGTCCCAAGAACCCCATGTTGAAAATTAGGTGCCAAAAGTAAAAAAAATGGCCAAGATATCCACATAAGTTGAAAAAAACCCATATATTTTATTTATTTATTAATTTTGGTAATCGAGTAGGCCCACTGGGCCCCAAATGTTCCTTTTTCAGGGGCGACCTGGGTGAACATTACATACTATGAACAATTCAGTTATACAGACATAGAAAATGATATAGATAATAGTAATTATTGTACACATGCAAGATATTCAGAGATATATACATTTATTCACAGTGATACAATATAAGCAACCATTTAGGAGTTGGGAGAGAAGGAAGGAAGGTGGGTGGGGTGGTGGGAGGGATGGAGCCTGAGGAAGGTTTTTCAAACTGAGGTTGGGTGAGGGGTGTCAGGTGCCCTGGCAGGGGAATAGGCTTGGTGCAAGCAGGTGGGCTTTGAGTCTGGTGCAAAAAGTATTTGTGGATGGGGCTTCCTGCACCGTGGGTGAAAGCTTGTTCCACAGAAGAGGTGCCATGTAAGAGAAGGACTTTTCACCAGCCTTAGTCCTTAGCCTCAGTACATTGAGAAGGGTTCTCGAGGAGGTCTGGAGGTTCCATGGTTAGTGCTTGGGAACAATGAGCCCAGCGAGAATGGGGAGGGGATGAACCCAAGAGCATGCGTGCTAGGATGAGCAGCTGGTACTGGAGTCGGGCTTCAAGAGAGGGCCATTTTAGAGTTGCTAGGATGTCACAGTGGTGGCTTCTGGAGTGTGCCTGCATGGTGAATCGAGCCACCTTGTTGTACAAGACTTGCAGTCTGGTGGTCTCTAGCTTGCCCAAGCCATACAGGACAGGGGAGGCATATGTCAGTGAGGGTAAAAGCATGCTTTGAGGAATCGAGATCCGGGCTTGGGGGATCAGCTGGTCCTTGAGGTGATAAAGGTAATCAAGTTTGTAATGGATGGTTTTGGCCACTTGGTCGACATGGTCTTTTAAGGTAAAACCTTGGTTGATTGTGAGGCCTAGGTATTTCAGGGAGGTCACAACTCCAATCCCATTGCCAGAGGCTGAGGTAAGCTGAAGTGCTTGTGTTCTGTCCTGGCCAAGGGATTTTGGTCCAAACAGCATGGCCTTGGTTTTGGCAGTGTTAAGGACCATTATGCCAACATTAGGCTTACCGGCATTTCTTCAGTTCGCAGTCAACTTCGAAGAGTGCAGACATGTTCCCAATCCACCGAAGACTGTCGCGCCAGGCTCCGGAAGTAAGTATGAGGTGAGGGAGCTGTGTGGGGAGGTGGGGTGTGCAGAGGGTGTGTGCAGGTTGGGAGAAGGGGCAAGGGACTTAACGGGGAACTGTTTTCTTTTTTAACAGGGATAAAAAAAAGATGCAGTGGAACACTTTTGGCTCACTGGGGTGGGTTCCCAGCATGCCACCTGGATGTTTGTTGGGGGGGTAGAGCCGACTGGGATTAGGCACCCCCATCGGCCATACAGTGTGCTGGGGGGGCAGGCATCTGCATGAGCTGAGAGGGATTGGGCACCCCCTCGGCACACAAGAAATTGGGGGAGGGGTGCATCATGATGATGATGGGGATTGGGCTACCCCATTGGCAAATGAACTGGGGAAGGGCCATGCCGACAGGGACATTGGGCACCACCATTGGCTTTAACAAGGACTGGGAGAGGTGGTGACTGCCCGTCAGCTTCGAGGGGTCTGTGAGGGGCTGATGGAGAAGCCTCCACCATGTTTCTCTGAAATGGGACACCAGACAATGCAGCTGTAATTGGCTGCTGCAGTCAGGGACCACCTCACAAACACAGCTGGTTGTTTAATGATGGGGCACTCCCTGATTGCAGTGCCCATTTTCTTTCAAGGTTGTGGCAAGCTACAGTACTTCTGTCATGGACAATGTGACTTTCAATTGGTGCCACACAGACCAGCCCCAAAATGGGCTGCTGACATTGGCAAGAACACTGCCATGCCTCCACAACTCACTACTGAAGCAAGCTGCCGCAATATGTTTCTTGCGCATGCACACAAGCAAACATAAAAATGGAAGCATTGAGGAGGCTGGTAATTATAGGCCAGTCAGCCTGACATTGGTTGTAGGAAAGCTAACTGAATCACTGCTGAAGAAAAGGATTGTGGAATATCTTGAATCCAGTGAGTTACAAGACCTGAGGCGGCATGAATTCCTGGGGAGGGGGGGTCATGTGAAATTAATCTGATAGATTTCTTTGGGTGACCAAGGAATTAGACCAGGGTGGAACAGTGGATGTGGCCTGTCTAGATATCGGTAAGGCTAGCAACACCATTCCACATAGGAGACTAATAAGCAAGCTGAGTTGCTTAGAAATGGATCCAAACTGGTAAACTGGGTAAGAAATTGGTTAGGGGATAGGCAATAGAGAGTGGCAGTAAACAGAGTTCCCTCTGAAGAAGGGAGAATGACCAATGGGGTGCCGCTGGGATCAATCATCTTTAATGTCTTTATAAGTGACAATGAAGAGGAGCTGGAAGGAAATGCCTGCCTCTTTGTAGATGACACCAAAAACTGCAATAAGGTAGACACTGCCGGGCAGGGGGGCTGGAAAGGATGAGCAGAGACCTGAGAAAACTCAAAGAGTGGTCAGGAGTATAGCAGTTGGTTTTTCAGTATGAAAAAGTGCAAATTAATGCACTTAGAACACAGTCACACAGAGGCAGAGTACAAAATGGATGGAGTGGTATTGATTACCACCATGCAGGAAAGAGGCCTTGTGGTAATATAATCTGATAATCTAAAGGTGGCCAGGCAATAGGACAAGGCAGCTGGGAAGGTTAGTGGGACACTGCAGTGCATAGGGAGGGGTATCACCAGCAGAAAGAGGGAGGTGGTGTCACCTCTGTATAGATCACTGGTAAGACTGCACCTAGAGTACTGAGTCTAGTTTTGGAGACCACAGACCCCATTCTAGAATGGGTCCAGAATGATGCAGGGGACTTGCAACATGGTGCTTGATGTAAGTGCTGACTTGCATCAAACATGCAATTCTAGAAGCTGATGCCACAAGTTCCCGATGCCGCAGTGTTAGACCACCTCCCTGATGTTCTAACATTGTGCCATGGGAGGAACCTGGCTAGGGGAGAGGTTGCCATAAAGCAGGTAGACTGCCACAAATGCTGATATCCAGAGAGATTTTGAACAGGTGGGTCTGTCTCTTAAGTCTCAGGGGTGTGACCTTGTATTTTCAGGAATGTTACCAGTACCCAGGGCCACTTTATCACAAACCAGGGAAATACAAAAACTGAATGGATGGTTGAAACGTCGGTGTCAAAGGGAAGGATATAAATATGTGGACCACTGGCAGGCCTTTCAAGGACACCATTTGTTTACTCACAATGGAATTCACTTAAATAGACAGGGCAAATGCATTTCTCATATAAATTAAGGCACATAATTTACTCCCATTTAAGTTAATAAATGGGGAGGGGGGCAGGGGGTATTATTAAAACTAGGGAATTACAGAGTAGAGAATCAAAACAACCCAAAATAAATTTCATTTCACTAAATGCTAGAAGTCTAACAAATAAAATGGATGAACTCCAACTTATCCTGCATGATTTGGACATACACATCTGTGCCATAACTGAAACCTGGTGGAAACAAGAGGACAGATGGGATTAAAATATTCCAGGGTACAACCTCTATATGAAGGACAGGACACTGTCCAGAGGTGGGGGTGGCATTATATATAGCTGATGGCATTATATCAGAATGTATGGATACTTTCAAATGGGGAAATAGTGAAGTATTGTGGGTAGGAATCTCCCCTGCATATAACATCAAAATTAATATAGGTTTAGTATACAGACCACCTTCAATTACCCCTTTGGAGGATTCCCTACTGTCAGACTTTATTAAACAGCTGGTAATCTCAAAAAATGTTATACTCCTAGGTGATTTAAATCTCCCCGGAATTAACTGGGAAACACTACAAGTTAACACTGCAATGGAATCGGACTACCTAGAAATGTTTAACTTGGCTGGGTTGGAACAGTTTGTGTCTAGTAATACCAGGGGCAACCATATTCTAGACTTGGTCCTAAATTACCTGGGTGATATGATCCAAAACTGATCAGTTTTGCCACCACTGGGTTCAAGTGACCACTTAATACTTAAATTTAATTATATGGGACAAATAGGCGACAATACCGGTAAAACAACAGTTTATAGGTATGGCAGGGTGAATTTTGATGGCATGAGAAGGGATTTGGCTAGCTGGAAATAGAGAAAGGAATTTAAAGGTGCAACATTACCATGTCTGTGGAATAAATTAATCACTAGAATAAATAGCCTGGTTCAGACTCACGTGCCCACTATAAGCAATTACAATGTAGCAAAAAAAATATCTTCCCCCATGCATAACATCTTCAATCATGAGGGCAATAAAGAAAAAAAACAGAATATTTAGGATGGCTAAATTAAGTGGTGATGAAGCAAGTTGGACTAATTATAAAAAATGTTTAAGGACAACAAAAAAAAGAGTATTGAGCAGGCAAAAATGAAACATGAGTTAAAACTAACAACTAAAGTTAAGGATAATTATAAGTCCTTTTACTCGTATACAAATAGCAAAAAGGGTACAGATAGAAAAATTGGTCCTTTACTGAGTCAGGATGGGAATGTAATATCTGATAACCAAGAAATAGCAGAACATTGTAATAATTATTTTTCCACTGTGTTTAATCGTGGTACAGTAACTACTATGTCCTAGCATGGTAATTCCTTATATGAATCTAGCATTACTCTAGACAAACAAAGTGGAAAAAAATGAAAACTACTGGATCAAAATAAAGCACAGGACCCTGATGACGTGCATCCAAGGGTGATTAAGGAATTGGCAGCACAACTGGCAGACCCTGTAACTTGCCTTTTTCAGAAATCTTTAAACGAAGGAGAAGTGCCTGAGGTATGGAAGCAGGCAGTGGTCGTCCCCATACATAAAAAGGGTTCAAGGCAGGAAGTCGGAAATTATAGACTGATTAGCTTGACCTCGATCCTGGGAAAATTGTTGGAGGCCATTATAAAAGAATACATTATTGAGTTTCAATGTTTGATGGGTAACCTCGACAATACGCAACACGATTTTGTGAAGGGGAGGTCAAGTCAAACAAACATCCTGGAATTTTATGGCAAAGTGTATAAAGCTTTAGATAAAGGTAGGTCTGTGGATGTCATCTTTCTGGACTTTGCTAAAGCATTTGACAAAGTCCCACATGATAAATTGGCTGCTGCCCTGATTAAGTTGGGTATACAAGAGAATATTACTCGTTGGATTAACTCATGGCTGACAGGCAGACAACAGAGGGTCTGCATCAAGGGAGAATATTTAAGCTGGGCAGATGAGACTAGTGGGGTCCCACAGGGCTCAGTATTGGGTCCATGTCTTTTTAATTTGTATATTGGGCCCATGAGCTCTCCACCAGATATATGGCTCTCCAAATTTGCCAATGACACCCGTGTTGGCCATGTGGTATAAAACAGTGAGGATGTTGATTCCCTGCAAGCCATCCTTGTGGAATTGGAAGCCTGGGCTCAGGGGCAAGGGTCAATATTTAATACTGATAAATGTACTGTGATGCATATGGGTAAAAAGAATAAGCAACACCAATACAGGTTGGGCAACAAACTATTAACAGCTGTTACTGAAGAAAGAGATCTTGGTATAGAAATCTGCAAGGATCTTAGTTTTAGGCCACACTACAACCAGGTTATTTAAAAAGCTAGCAGCATACAATACTGCATTCATAAACATATAAAATGTAGGAACAGAGGTTCTCTTGCCACTGTACACCTCATTGGTGCGCCCGCATATGGAATATTGTACATAGTTTAGGGCACTTGGGGGCAGGGGTGACATCAGATCCTTGGAAAGGGTTTAAAAGAGAGCAACTCATAGGATCAAGGAGGTCCAGGGCCAGGATTATGAACAGCGGTTACAGTCTTTGGGATTGTACTCTCTGGAGTTTCGAAGACTACGAGGTGATATGTGTAATATCTACAGGGCATTAAATTATTCTTCACTCTGGGAACAGTTGAACCTGGTTCTAAGGGACCAGTTGTACAACACTAGAGCCCATCCCCCTACAGATAAGTGGGGAAAGGTATAATACAGCCAGGAGGAAGCATTGGTTAACAGTAAGGGTAACGAAAATTTGGAATAAGCTCCCGATTGAAATCATGGCTAGTAAAACAATGAATGAATTTAAGGCCAAATTAGATAAAGATCTGATTAATAATAAAATCTATGGTTATACCTAAATTGTGGTGAGTATATGGACTTCGGTCTTCAAATGCTCTGAAAACCTATGAAACCTATGAAATGCATCAATGCTTCTGGAATAGCGCAGGGTTGCGTCCAGGAGCCTTGAAGCATTTGTGGGGCATTTTGCAGCAGAAGCAAGGCTTGCCACAAGTCCTACATCCCCTTCTGGAATCAGACCCAGAAGAACATTGACAAAGTGGAGGCTGTCCAGAGGAGTGCAACTAAAATGGTACAAGAGCTACATCAAAAGCCCTAATAGAAGAAACTAGAGGACCTCAATAAGTACACACTAGAACAGAGAAAGGAGATGGGGATATGACAGAGACCTTTAAATACCTCAGAGGGATAAATAAGGTACAGAAGTATTTTGCAGTAAAATAAGGTGCTCAGGAACAAGGGGACAATATGAAGCTGGAAGGGGATATATTTAGGAAAGATGTGAGGAAGTACCTCTTCGGAAATGGAGTGGTGGGTTTCTGGAGAAGCCTTTCAGCAGAGGAGATGGGTGGGGGTGAAAAAAATTGGTGGGGTTCAATAATGCATTGGTTAGGAATGAAAGAATCTTAATGGAAAGGAAGGGGGAAGGGAGAAAGAGCCAGAGATCTAGTAGGCTCTGCGGTAATAATGTAGGTATGGAAAAAATGTGTAGATTGTTTGGGCCACGTGTTCCTTATCTGCCATCAAAGTCTGTGTTTCTGTGTGCAGCTCAGGCCTGGAGTGTGCATCAAAGTGCAGCACAAGCCAGCCTGGGGAGGGAGGAGCCCAACTCCAGCACTGCAGCACAATCACAGCAGCCCCTCATGGTGGGCAAGGGAGTTTGCTTTTTTGTGAGTGGTAGCTTCATCCCAGTGTGCACTGTGGCCGCACAAGGCTGACAGAGGCTATGTTGGTGCCTTGGGAAGAGGAACTATATTGGGGAACAAAAGCCCAGTGATGTTAGGATAATAGCTGGTAATACACTGGCCCCCAAACCACCAACCGTCTGCCTGCCAGCAGATTCTGTTGCCTCTAAGGGAGGTCAGCCATCCGACTGGGCTCCTGCAAGTGAGGGCAAGCTGTTGGGGACTGTGAGTAAAGCAGGTAAATAGAAGGGGTTAGGTGATGTGCCAATCTAACCATGGTAGAGTACATCCTTGTATAGGATATAGCCCTACAATGGCACTAAACAAGGCAAAAACAGCAACATAGTAAAAAAAAATAGAGTTAATGGGAGTTTAGATGGGAACCACTACGATAGAGCTGAGAAGGAGATCACCTCATCTTGTTCATCTCATGATGCCCGTGATCATCCTTCTAGTTAGTGATGTGGTTGGGCCAGTGAAATTCATCCTGTTATTGAGTGGCTGTGTGTAACTGAACTACAGCTGCCATTACAATCAATTTAGACGTTGCTGGAGTCTGCTGGGGCTGGTACTGCAAACATAGGCTGTCTATTAGCATCATACTGTTATTTGCTGTTTTCTTTTGTCACCCTCCATCACAGAAATGTAGAGTAACATATTCATTTCTGCTAGTGAAATGCCAAACTTCTTCCGAAGTTTTCTGCTACAAGATCTGGGATACATTACTATAACTACCTCTGCTGCATTAAAACAATGTTTTACCAGATGGGTAACCAAGTTTTACCATGTGGACTTTGCTGCTATTGGGAACCTGTCATTGCATTATCCTCACTCAAAACTGTAATTTACATTTTTCAGTTTACTTCTGGCCTAAACCATGCATATAGATAGATTGTGGTAAAATGGTATGGGTCACCCTTGTGGAGATCATTGGCCGCTGCCATGGATTATGTCAGAAGGGCTGCATTGCTACCCTGTAGGGTCAGATGCTGTCTCTACAGATTAAGCTGTGCCCATAGGTTTCATTCCTTGTATGCAGGCATAAAGGATTTAGATGTTAAATGCTGGTGCCCAGGAGGGCACAGACCATCCCTTCTCATGCATGTTTACATCATAAAGTCACAAGTCCCTAGTCCTATGTTTTTGCTATATACAAGTACCTCAGTTACTAACTGTGACTGTCGGACTTTGCTCCATAGGTGCCTGAAGACCTAAGATGCTCATCATGTCACTAGTTAGTCTGTGGGATGTAAAAAGAGAGACCCACACTGTTTTGTTGAATTGCCTTTCCATTGTGTATTATTTTCCCTTCGAGGTCATGGCTTGCATGCTAGCTATGCAATGGTCCATACATCACCAGAGTGGTGATAGGAAGGGAAGGAAAGGGGACATTGTTTAACCAGAAAAGGCACACTAAGCCAGAACGTGTTTCCAGGTGTGACCTGAGAGCACAAGGAAGTTAAGTGACTTGCTCATGATCACCCAGCATGCAAGTGGGGGCTAATGGGATTCAACCCAGATCTTCAGGTTTGTAGCTCAGTGCCTTTAATCACTACACTTTACTGCCTCCTACTTACTGAAATTGGATGGGACTTTGTCATCTAAAGCTACTAACTGGAAATTCAAGTATCCACCTTGCCTTATATCAGCTGACCTCTGTCAGTGTTGTGTGAACAAAGAAACATCTAGACTCTGCAGATGGTGTGGACATTCATGTTTGTAACTGTTATTGTAAATAAGGGTGCCCAGTGACCAGCTGATTCCAGTCCATCTGACCCAGGCTTCTTTCTTCATAAAATATAAGTGCATTAGTAGTGTGCTTCCACTCCTCGAGAACCAAGTGTTACTGCTCAAAAATCCTCATGAGGGGAGAGGGAGCCTTACAATAGCTATTGCTTTTAATGTTTGAAAGGCTATAGCCTGTAGTTCAATGGCTGAAGCAACAGCCATGCCCCCCACCGACTGACCTATTTAAACTATTCTTTCTGCCTCATTCAGAAGCTTTTTTCTTTGCAGCTGAAGGGTCTGTTGGTCTGTCTTCTCCCCTGGGGCCTGCTGGGTTTGCCTCCCCCCAGCCCTGCTTGTGCTTTGGGCTCTGCTTGGTTTGTACTGGACTCTTGTTTGTTGTGCTTCTACTTTGGTTAGTATTTGCTGTCTCTGGATGTGTTATGCTCCTTGTGTTGCTTGTGTTTCAGTTTGTATTTTCATTTAGTGTTTTATTTTTGGAGCTTTCCAATTTTCCTAGCATCCTGTTGCTCTTTGTTTGTATTGTGCTAATCTTGTGCCTGTGTTCTCAGGCTCATCTTTTACTCACCAGATGTTGCAGTCCCTCATTCCACTGCAATGTTATATTTATGCTTCAGTTCAAGACATCAACTCTCAGTTTTCCTCCAGTTGTCACTGTATGTTTCAGCTCCCACTGCTGTATGTCTGCTGTCTCCTGCGCTCCTACCTTAATTGTTTTCCCCTGGTCCAAACTCATTTTGCTCAGCATAGCTGATACTTCCTGAGCTTGTGTTATTCAGGCTCCTTTGCTGCTATTCCAGAATAGCCTCCTACCTCTCCCAGGCTATTGACTTCACCAGGCCTCCTCATCATTAACCTGCTTCCAGTTCTACAGCCTCAGTAATTTACCAAACCATACTTTTACTAAAACCCTCACTGTCCATTTTGACTTCTGTCTTATTGAAACTTTAACCATTTAATTAGGTTTATCTTTTTTTGGGGGTTCTACCCTACCAACATCACAGTTGCTTCAATCTATACTGCAACTTTCAGTCTTTAAATTAGCTATTTGGTCTCATGGTGCTCAGTTTGTGGCTTCTCTGTTATTCCCACAGTGGGAGACTATGATGTCACGATGGATCATCGTGGTTCCAGATAGCAGAAGCATGTGTTTATGTAAGCTAAGTGAATATTACTCTTTCGCCTACATGGCTTCTCAGTTACCTATGCATAAATACATTAACCTAGTAGCCTAAATAACTTTCACAATATCCACGGCATGGATTTCTAGATTTTAATTCCATTCCATTACCAAAGTTGTAAATGCTCCTTACTCAAATAACCTAACTCTGCCTCAAAGGCATTTAAGGAATTCATGACACACATCTCAATCCTCCATTTATGCTGCAACCATAGTAATCATTGTTAAACCTCATCGATCTAATTTACCAAACCTCATTGAATCAATTTCTGACATCACAGCCTATCACTGCCTAATGGCGTCACAGCCTCTCACTACTCAATCACTTACCTTCTATGACACAATTGATTTGGCTTCCGTAGTGGAATTGGTTGGCTTGTTTTCGCTAGGTTTCCTCATATCACTCAATTGTATTAAGCATTCTTATCCATCAACCTCACCAGTCAATCATATCAGTCCATCGTACCAGGCAATCATCTCAGACAGTCATACCATATAACAATACCTAACCAATGGCTGCTGGTTTCGCCTGGCCACCTAATATGTAACACTTCATAGTTATCTGTCTGCTCTCCTTTGTAAATCAGAGGCTTGTCAACCATGACCATTACTTCCTATGGCTCAGGGCTTCCCTGCAGCTGACAGTCTCGCTCTGCACAGAAGTCTGCATCTTAAGCATGTGAAACTCAGGGCAGGACCTTCTCATCTGGCCCATAGTGGGAATGTCCTCACTCCAGGTGGAGGTTTAGCCATTTCTGCCATTGATGGCACCTCTTGATGTAAAATTTAAGACTTCAGCTATGAGTGATGGGGCCCCTCTCACATTCCTTTAGCTAGCAGAACTGGGTTCGGTGGTGCCCTCTATGCTATTCTCCCCATGACCTCCTCTGGTTCACCTGGTCTGATCTTAGTTGATAGGCTGGCTGAGTGCCTCAGTAGTCATTGCTCTCCTCCTCCTCCTCCTGCCTTGAAGGTCCCACTCTTCTGGGCTTCCATTGTTGCAGATGTCTCTCGCAACCCTTCATGGCATTCCTGTTAGAGGGATCATGAGAGCTTTCCACCAAATTGGAATATGTTCATCCTCTTGGGTTGGGTTTCTAAACTGCAGCAGCAGAGCCATCATTAAATAAAACACCCCTAGCCTGGAGGGAAGTTTTTTTCCTCTTCTCAAGGCCAAAGGTCATAATTGTTAGTTACCCCCTAAAATTACTTATGTAGTTTCTACAGTTATTTAGGTGGGTTTCTGCTGTTGGATGGAGATGAATGGTGGCACTCCTTTGCCATTCTCTCTCTCTCCTTGGGAAATCATGCCCTCTTGTTGTAATTTATTCAACCTATGTTAAAACCGTTACTCATTTCAGTAGTCTCCTACCATTACCCTCATCTCCAATCCCATGTCTATATTCCAATCTCAATATATTCCAGTCTCAATACCAAGTACCTCTGCAATGCTTTCTAATCCACTTTCTTTTGGGGCTTTTCCTAAGCTACCATTAGCCTAAGGGAATCATTTCCATGGCACCTCTAGGGGTGGAACCCTCCTTCATGGTTCCTGCCTTCAGCATCCTTAAAGGGTGGTATTCCTGAGGCACAGAGAGGTAAATTGGCACAACAATGCTTATTCAACAGCTACAACAAAGTTTAGTCAACAAGTTGCATAAGCACAATACCACATTAAGTTGCATAAGCACATTGAATTGAAAGGCTGTAGCCTACAGTTGAATAGCTGCAGCAACAGCCACGCCCCCCTGCCTGATCTATTTAAGCACTTCTTTATTTAAACTCTTTTTTGCTGCCTCATTCAGAAGCTTTTTTTCTCTGCCTCACCACCACCTCTCCTCCTCCAGTGGCTAGCCTCTCTCCTCTGGGCCTTTTCCTAAGCTACCTTTAGCCTAAGGGAATTCTTTCCGCAGCACCTCTAGGGGCGGAACCCTCCTTCAGGGTTCCTACCTTTAGCATTCCTACAGGGTGGTATTCCCAAGGCACAGAGAGGTGAACGACCACAATAAATTTTATTCAGCAGCTACAACAAAGTTTATTCATCAGTTGTATAAGCACAACACCACACTAAGTTGTGTAAGCACATTGGACAATGGTTTCTAGATTTTTAGAATTGTTTCAATAGTTGTCTTTTAAATATTCCACTGTTCATTTCAAAACATGACTACCCCTAACTTTGCAGTCTGCAGCTGTGGTAAGCACTCTGAACTGAGGAAATCCTGATGAAAGCCTTCAAATCTTAATAGAAAAGTAGGCAAAATACAGTACACTTCAAAACTTGGGAAAGCCAACTTAAATGTCTGAAACAGGTGTCCTCTGGTAAACTTTAACTGGAGAATAAAATATGTTTATGCAATTATTATTATATGCTAAAGTGAATGCAGTATCTCTTCTCAGTCACTTTTGCTATAAAGTTCAATAAATAATCTTCCATTTAAATATTGACTGACATGAGTGTCAAAGTGTCAAACTGTAACCTCTTTAAGATACATTCATTTGAACTGGCAAAAGCTGTTCATTTCTATTCGATATGTTGGTTTTCTCAGTCAATCTACCAAGTCCCCTACCTCATACCTCTCAACCCACTGCCTCAAAAATCAGGAATAGACCAGAGACACATGTGCAAAATCAGGGACACATCCTTAAAAAAGGGTAATATCAGTGGCAATATAATTTATGAAGCTGTTACAGCAAGTAATTTTGAGATAAAGGCATTTTCTGATGGGGAACTAAACTACAAAGCTATTGTGTGGTATGATTTATTTTTCAAATCTTTACTCTTCATTGGCAAAAATGCCACATTTAGAAGGGGCAGAGGGAATTTGTAATGTGAAATCATGAACATCCCTGAAAATCAGGGATAGTTGAAGGGTATGCTTTATTTCATTTCCAGTCTGGTAGGAGACCAGACTGCATCCTTAACAATAACTGTAACAGAAGGCTTCCTGAAAACAAACTCTGGTCAGAGTTGGTATGGCTGCTTAGAGAGGCGAGATCAAGTAAAAGAAGACTCGGAGTTCTCACCACACTGGAGTCTGCCATACCCAAGATGGCAGTCATGACAGAATTGTGCATTCACAATACCCGTGTGGAGCTGCACAGACGCATACCAGGACCCAAGTGGTGCATGGGCACCAATATGAGAATGGGAACTTACATTTTAAAAACAACTTCTATAAGAACACAATACTTACATGTTCAACACCATTTCCCATTAAATGACACTTGATAAACCTGAGTTGACATCCCAAGACAAGCATTCCTAGCTGACCTGGTAAGACGCATAGTGCTCTTATTGGATGGACAGCATCTCCAGGGAGGGTGAGTGATATCTATGGTTACTTAGCTGCCCTCTAGTGGGCCAAGGGGGTTGGATCTGTGCTAGGCCAGAGGCTCCCTTACACATCCCTACTCTCTCCTATGGCATTGGAGGGGCACCAAATGCTCTCACATCCAAGCAGGCACATACTGTACATCTCAGCCCCAACATCTCACATAGAGGTCCTATGTGGCTGCTCTTTCCAACCCTAGGTCCCAACTATCAATTCATATACGATCGACCTTCTGGGATCACCATCAACAGAGGTGGCATGCCACAGCAGTGGTCAGCCATGGGATGCTCAGCAAAGGTAGATGGCAGTGCTGGCTGGAGATACTCCAGAAGATGCAGCACTGAGGAAAGGTAAGAAGTGCTACAGAAAGGGACTGCAGAGAACAAGGAAATTAAACAAGCATTTGTCAATGCCAAATGTTGTCTTGCTGACAGTGACATCGGTAGAGCTGAACAGAGGCATAATAGGAATGGCAGTGAAGTATGAAAGTGATGTCAACTTCATATCACCCTACAGAGTCTGACAGGTACTAAGGTGTGCCTTTGGGCATTGGCGATAACGTTCATGGCATTTCAGCTCACCCTAACCTGCAATGCAACAAATATCGCATTGTGCCTTGGGGTCTTCGGACCTAACTCTTACCCCATTCGGCCATAACACTCATGGCATTTTACCTCACCCTATCCTGCAGACACTGACAATTGCTGAGGTGTGCCTTGGGGTGTTCAGCTTTACAGTCACCCCATTTCATAAGGACATTTGCTGAAATGGGTGCAGCATAGGAGAATGGGGTAAACTGTGTGGCCAAAGAGTCCAAGGCACACCTCAATGCCTGTCAGTGGCTTGAGGGTGGAGGGGGGGATGGTACAGTATGTCATGAGCATGACTGCTAGCAATGCAAAGGCACACCCCAACACCTGTCAGTCTGTACAGGGTGGGATGTTATGGTTAGAAACCCTAATGCCCCGGCTATTTGTTGGTATTTGCACTACAAGTTTGCAACACAGCATTTTTGTGACCCCCACCTTATGAAAGTGTTTGGGACCTCTGCTCATGAATAGTGTCACTGTGATTTTGTTAATCTGTCTCGAACGTTGATTTCTTACAGCGACCATGCCATTCTGCACCAGATGTGGGAAAATACCATTCCGGCAAGATGTGAAAAATGACAGCTGTATCATTCAGAGGTAGGTATGAAGAGATGGCAGTGTTAAAAATCTCGAGTGAAACTATAACAAAATGCTCGAATTTATGAGCATACATACAAACTGCGCAATGCACACTTGTAACATAATCATTTAGTGGAATTATTTCACCAAATTTTCAACATAGGCATTTTGGGACCTCTGCTCATGAACACTGTCACTATGATTTTCTTCATCTGTACTGATCATTGATTTCCCACTGTGTGCCAGTTGTGCGAAAACACATTTTGGACAGGATGTGATAAACCACAGCTGTACTGTTCATAAGAAAGTGTGCAAAACTGACAATGTTGAAAATGTTGAGTGAAAATATTACAAAATCTCAAAGTTACAAGTGCACGTGGAAACTGCCAACAAACGCTTGTAACGTACTCATTTTGTTTACATTTGTCACCAAATTTTCAACATAGGCATTTTAGAACCTCTACTCATGAACACTATCACTGTGATTTTCTTAATCTGTCCTGAACACTGATTTTCCACAGCGATCACGTATGTGCTGGTAGTGCGAAAACACATTTTGGACAGGATGTGTAAAATGACAGCTATACTGTTCATAAGGAGGTATGGAAAAATGGCAATGTTGAAAATCTGGAGTGAAAATGTTACAGATTTGCGAAGTTAAGAGCATGCATGGAAACTGCGCAATGCATGCTTATAAAACAGTCAAATTTTTGATTTTTTTCACCAGATTTGCAACATAGGCTTTTAGAGAGCCCACCTCATGAACAGTGGTGCTGTTGTTTCGTTAATCATTCCCGAAAGGTGATTCCGCAGTGACCACAAATCCTTCGGGGACTGACTACCACCATGGCAGTGACTGAATTCATGAGGTTGGGTCCCAATAACCCCATGTTGAAAATTTGATGTCAAAAATGCCAGAGATATGCACCAATGTTGAAAAAAACCCCTATTTATGCCATTACACAGCTTACCAGCATTTCTTCAGATCGTGGTTGGCTTTGAAGAGTGCAGATGTGTTCCTGGTCTACCAAAGATCGTCGTGCCAAGCTCCAGAGGTAAGCATGGGGTAAGGAGGGTGGGAGGTGGGGTACACAGTGGTGGCACGGTTGGGTGAAAGTACAGACAGCTAGGGACTGCTTTCTCTTTACAGGGTTTTTTTTTTTTAAATAGACATTGCAGGATGATTTTTCCTTTTAGCAGTTTTTGGCATGCTGGGGTGGGCTCCCAGCATGCCACCTGTGTGTTTTGAGGTGGAGGAAATGGAGCCGATGGGGATTGGACATCCCCTGCCAGCACAACATGGGGTCTCATGAGCCTAGGGGATTTAAATCCCCTTGGCACACAAGAAATGGGGACATGCCGACAGGGATTGGGCACCCCCATTGGCAAATTAAGTTAGGAGGGGGCATGCCAACAGGAAAATTGGGCACCCCATCAGCTTTCTGATGGACTGTGTGAGGCGGTGGCTGTCCCTCGCCTTCCCTGTCGTCGCCACCATGTTGCTCACAGAGGACACCAGCAGTAATTGTCTGCTGCAATCAGAGACCACTCTGTGGCGCTCCCTGATTGCAGTGGCTAATTTCTTTCAAGGTGGTGGCACATTTTTGTAACTGCTGTCATAGACAGTGTGTTCTGCCTTTGGCACCACAGAATTCTGCCTGAAAAAGCAGTGGTGCCATTGGCTGCAGGAGGACCGCACCTCCAAAACCTGCTTCTCCACTGAAGCAACCACAATATGTTGTCTGCGCTGCGCACACAAGACAACAAAAAAAAAGACATGCTCTGTGGACTTTCCTGATGCCGATAGTTTCCTTAAATGTCTAACTCTACCACTTTAATAATTACCCTTGACAGCCATTCTGTGGCTTTGCATTCAGCTTTAAATCTGTCCATTGGGTGGCAGCAGAGCATGCTATGACAGGCGCTCCTGCTTATGAACTACTGAATATTTTTGTAATGTTCTCTCCGCCACCTTTTTAAAGTAGCAGGCAATGAAAAATGTTTTTTTTCCCAAAAGCTAGTTTTAGCTACAGTTAAAACAAGCATTTGTCAATGCTGAAAGTTTGCAATTGGTATTGATATCCTGTAAAAGAAAAAATCTTTGTGGAGCTAAAACAACACAATTTGCAATCCATTAAATCTGAAATTGTTGTAGTTTCTGTGAGAACTGTGTAATGTGTCAGGTCAGGATCATTCTTCCATATTTTTTGTTTTTGAAAGTATGTAATTTTGGGGAGCACTGGCAAGCAGCTGAATGCAGCTGTTACATGGTAACATAGCTCCTGTTTCAAACTCCAACAACTTTCTTGTAAAGTACTAAATTATTATTTATTCTGCAAAAGAAATGGATTAAAGTGTAGACTGTGATTGTTTACCGAAATGAATAAGCCAGAAGGTGCTGCCGCAAATGCAGACTTTTTAGGAACCAAAGCAGGTTCTTCAGGGAACAGGGGGCAGATAGAGGCATTGAAAAGAGGGGGGCTTGCCTGAAGAGGGAGTACAGGAGGTATCCACAGCTAATGTGAGCAAAACCCTAGAGCAACTCTGCAGATTCATGCGTAATTAAGATAAAAGAAGAAAAAATACCATTCAACATCATATTCATGATCTAGAAATAAGAACGGACACTGTGGATTGAAACAAATGCCATATTATGAGATAATCTAAACAAGCAGCTACAGAGACCAAAAAAAGTGGCTAAGGAAAATGGCCGGCTTTGACTTCATTTAGAAAACAAGGAAAATTTTCAGAAGGCAAGGAATAAACATCTACTGGACATCCTGGAACAAACAGAGTGTTGAGATATAAGATCCTGTGTGCGTACTTGGCTCCAACACCATTTGCAGCTCCCAGAGGAGATTTTGCCCTTCATTGCTGACAAAGTGTATTGCACAACCCCCAGATAAGCACTGCATGCAGTGACTGGACCCTGCACTATTTTGGCTGTGTTGCATGGTGTTCATGAAAAATACCTCATTATCTGAGTAGTGAAGCACCAGGGCCCTATTGAATTTATGGATACAAAAATCTCTATCTACTCAAATGTAAGCAACACCATCTGCTAGAAATGGAAAGCATTTGATGGGTTCACAGATCACTCCAGAATCTTACTGAATTCAGAGTACAAGACTGAAGCTTAATGAAATGCGGAGCAAGAGCCTTTAGCATTCTCTTTGGCATGGAGAGGGACTGGAGCAAACTTGGGGATTCAGTAAGCAGTGGGGCATTCTGCTTGAATGTTACCTGCACTTTTCTGTTTGTTTTACTTTTTTTTTTATACATGCTGCACTAAATTGGGCTATGTGGGATCAGGAGGGGGGAGGAGGGAGGATGCTGAGAGGGCCAGTGAAGGCAGGAGTATTTTAGCTGGACACAGTGCCATTAGCTGAGCAAGGCAACCATGTGACTGAAACCAGATACTAGCACGGCTGCAGTCTACTGGATGTAGTAGGGGGAGGGATCTGGCTGACATCCCTGAAAACTGTTCTTCCCTTTACGCTGTTCACCTGCAACCAAGACAGCCTGGGAAAGGCAACAGGGAATTCTGGCACACTGAAGTCACTGTGGCTGGCATACTGTGGAGAGTGGGCATCCTGGAGGGGAGGGAAGGGAGAGCTAATGGACCCTAGCTGGACAGCACTCAAGGGGACTACAAACATCCACTATGACTGGCACTGGTGGGCAGCCACTCAACTTGACATAGTAGGGGGAGGGATGGTAATCACATCACTCAGAAGTCATTGAGACTTGTGTTGTGTGGGGAGAGGGCATCCTGTGTGTATGTGTGGGGGGAGCCCTACCAGACCCCAACCAAACAGCACTCCACAGCACTGAAAAGGTGTGGTATGACCGGCACTGGCAACCGGCGGGGGGGGGGGATCAACTGGATGTAGTAGGGGGAGGGATCCAGCTGACATCCCTGCAAACTGTTCTTGCCTTCACTCTGTTCACCTGCAACTGGGATGGCTTGGGAAAGGCAACAGGGAATCATGGCACCAGAAGTCACTGCAGCTTGCATACTGTGGGGAGCGGGCATCCTGGAGGGGAGGGAAGGGGGCTAATGGACCCCAGCTGGACAGCACTCCATGAGACTGAAAACATTCACTATGACTGGCCCTGACATTGTCATCTCTGCAAACTGTTGTTGATAGAAATGGCAAGGCATGGGAGGGGAAAGCAAAGCAGTGGTTTGTGATGGGATGGGAGGGGGAAGAGAAACACTGGGCTATGCATTCCAAAAGAGGGTGAGGTCAGCCAGGCTGATTGGGACAGGGACAACTGTTTGCTGGGCAGTGTCCTGCAGATGAAAGGAAAAATCCACCACATGATTGGGTCAGCTTTTTCTTTTCAAGTGCAGACCATTTCATGCAAAACAGTGTCAGGATCACTGGTGTGGGACTGTCAAGCCCCTTGCAGACCACTCTGCATTGGACAGACAGTGTCACACCCCTCAAAAGTCACGCTACCACAAGATGTTTACTGCACGTGCATGCATGGTGAACTTAAAAACTATTAGCAACCCATCAAATCTACTTTTAAAGGTATCATTTATGCTGCGTCATGAGGTTTTTTTTTTTTTGAGTTCCTCGTTCCTAACCCTTGCTGGGTCAATAGTTCTATTTCTAAGCTAAATGAGATGGCAATATTTTTTTCTTCAGAAAAAATAAATTTAAATATTTATAAAATATTCCATTTCTGGTGGGACTAGAAGATTTTACCACCAAATAAAACTGGAAGATGTCTGGAATAATTTATAGTCGAGTAAACATAGGGTCAAATTTTTTTGTTTTGCCCGGTACTGTTGCACTGCTGCCATAATATTCAAGTACAAAACTTTAAGGGCCACTTTGAGCATTCCAAAACCATTCAACACTGACAGTGTCAAGTCTTTTCTCTCAGCACACAGGGGTGAGGTTGCCATCTAGCTAATCTCTTGAAGCAGAGCTTCAGACAATGCAGATCTCTGTTCTTGGGCAGTTGATAGAAAAACAAATATTATACTGTAAAAAAAAGCTAAGCTGTGGGCCTGGATCAAGTTAACCCCAGTTCAGCTTTAATTTAATTATGGTTAATAATTGTTTTCTTCATCAACATGCCTTCCCCATACATAAATGCCAGCACTCTGTTGTCTGGTGCACTGGGGAACTTTAGCCATTGTCCTTGAAAGATTTAAAAGGAAAACTCTGATAAGGCTGGTTTTCAAGGTTCTTGTTGTTCACTGTCTGCAGGATACTTGATGGCATATTAAGCCAAATTAAAAACGTTAACAGACAATAATTTGATAAGCATTCCCTAGTCTGCATCTGTACTAATAACCATTCATTATAATAAATGGTAGGGTTTGTAATTCCTAAAATGGCACAGTGATCAAGAATAGCTGTTGCTTTATCTGGTGATATTTAAAACACATCAAAGTTTTGTAATTCACAGTGGTTTCCAGGTTATGGGGAAAAATCTCTGCAAGTTATTCGATGCACTCTTAAGCTTCTGAAATGTACATTCTGAAAGAAAGATAATTAAATATTGTGAGGTAGCTCTAGTCATGTCTTCACTTTTTAGTGAAATCATAAGTTTAAACAAAATCTATATTAAAAATGGTTACTAATGTATAATTACCTGATTCCTCAACACCTCCTCTCCCCCACACCAACACCTTGCAGTTACAAGTCATACCTGACATCCTCTGGTTGAAAGGCTGCACTGTATGTATGAGGACTTGTCTTTGCTTCTCCTTGGCTGTTTGGTAGCACCCTAGGATGGCAGCCACCACCTATCCAGAGACCAGGTAATTCATGAATACAACACACGCATCTTCCACCGACCCAATTTCTAGGAGTCCAAGCCCACTCTCTTTAAATCTTTCCTGGTGAAAATACAAGGCACCGCCCCTTCACCACCAGACCAGCCACAATACCGGAGTGCTATATCAGTTTTTGCCAAATAATGTCACTTGCAAGATAATACCACTTTTTATGCTTGTTTGAGCACATGCACAAGAAACATTATGTGGCAGCTTAGGAAAGAAATGGGTTGTTGAGATGTGGCACTGTGGCAGTCAATGCCAGCACTGCATTTGTGGGCTTGGCACTGTTCACCCAATCCAGGCCCAGTGTCCTGATGACTCTGGTTCTGCAGAAGTGCCACCAACCTGAAACAATTTGGCCATTACAATGAGGGGCTGCCTCGTCATTGCAGCATCAGCCATTCCGCTGCAATGACGGAGTGACCCGTCATTGCAGGACAGTACCTTGCCTGATGTAACATGTCCCTAAACATGGCGGCAGCACAGCTGCTGCCTCCAAGCCCCATGAAAGCCAATTGACTGGGGTGCCCAATGCCCCTGTCAGCATGCCCCCGGCCCAGTTCATTTGCCAATGGGGGAGCCTACTCCCCATCGGCATAATGTCCCCTTGTGGTAGGCGGCAAGGTGCCCAATCTCTTGGCATCATGCCCCAAACAACCTGTCCTTGCTGACAGGGGCCCAATCCCCATCAGCTTAAGTCCCCCACCCTAAAGGCAAATGGCACACTGAAAGTCCACCCCAGTGTGCAGAAAGCAAGCCTGCAAAAAAAAAAAAACTTCCTGCAACATCTTTTTTCTCCCTGAAAGAAAAGAAACGGTCCCACGCCGGTTGGGTCCCCTTTCCCAACCCGCACCACCCACTGTACACCCTATCTCCCACACACCCCCACCCCATACTTACCTCCGGAGCCTGGTGTAATGATCTTCAGTGGACCGAGAATACATTTGCACCCTTCAAAGCTGACCGCGAACTGAAGGAATGCTGGTAAGATATATAATGGCATAAATAGGGGGTTTTCAACCCTGTGCATATCTCAGGCATTTTTGGAATTTTGGCACCAAATTTTCAACATGGGGTTATTGGGACCTCTTCTCATGAATTCAGTCACTGACATGGTGTTATTTAGTCCCAAAACGTGATTTTGTGGTCACTGCGTGGAATCACCTTTCGGGACTGATTAACGAAATGACAGTGCCACTGTTCATGAGGTGGGCTCTCAAAAAGCCCATGTTGCAAATTTGGTGAAAAAATCCAAAAAATTCTTGTTTTACGAGCTTGCGTTTCGCAGTTTCCATGCACGTTTGTAACTTTGTGAATCTGTAATATTTTCACTGCAGATTTTAAACACTGGCATTTTTTCACACCTCCTTATGAACAATATAGCTGTCATTTTTTATATCCTACCCAAAATATACATTTGCACATCTGGAACAGAATAGCTTGGTTGCTGTGGGAAATCAATGTTCTGGATTGATTAAGACAATCATAGTGACAGTGTTCATGAGCAGAGGTCACAAAATGCCTATGTTGAAAATTTGGTGAAATAATTCCAGTAAATGACTGTGTTATGCACATGTGCAGCGCAGTTTCCACGTATGCTCAGAAGTGCCAGCATTTTTAATATTTTCACTACAGATTTTCAACATTGTGATCTCTTCACACATCACTATGAATGGTACAGCTGTTATGCTTCACATCCTACCTGACCTGTGTTTTCATACATCTGGCACAGAATGGCATGGTCACTGTGGGAATTCAAAGTTCAGGACACATTAATAAAATCACATTGCCACTGTTTATGAGAAGAGGTCCCAAATGCTTTCATGAGTTGGGGTCACAAAGAGGCCATGTTGAAAATTTGTAGTGCAAATACCAACAAACACCTGGGGCATTAGGGATTCTAATCGTAACGTCCTACCCTATACAGACTGACAGGCATCAGGGGTGTGCCTTTGGCTTGCTGACTGTAATGCTCATGCCATCCCACCCCCAACCCCCAGCCAGTGACAGGCATTGAGGTGTGCCTTGGACTCTTTGGCCCCAGAGTTCACCCCATTCTGCTATACTGCACCCATTTCAGCAGATGTTCTTATGGAATGGGGTGACTGTAAAGCCGAACACCCCAAGACACACCTCAGCACGTGTTGGTGTCTGCACAATAGGATGAGGTGACATGGCATGAATGTTATGGGCGAGGACCCAAACGCATACCCCAATGCCTGTCCATCTCTGCAGGGTGGAGGTGGGGTTGGCATGAAGTTCAATACTTCACTGCCATTCCTAGTCTGCATCTGTCTAACTCCTGCATTTCCAATGCTAATACCAGCAAGCAAACATTCGCCATTGACAAATGCTTGTTAGGTATTACACCTGCTTGCCACAAAATGTAATCCAAACCCTGCATCTATTATAGAATGCAACAGCAGTTTTACTGACTTCCACTGTAATGTCGAACAAGATCTCTTCTTCACTGTACAAGCTGTAGAAACTACAGTGAAGGACTGATGTTACCTGCATTTGCTAGTTTATAAGGTATTAATTGATAATATCCCTTCTGCGTCTGTGCTCTTATGCTATTCTACGCCCCACTGCATCCCCTTCCCCCAAATTGTCCAGGGAGCAGTTTCTGGTGCTCCCTAATTTTAGTGTCCATTCAGTCTGCAACTATGTCTTTGTGGTTGTCAGTCTGGACCCCTGGTATATGCTTCCCATGAAATCTAGGCTGTTAGTTCATAGCAACTGTCAAACCTAAGACTAATTTCTTCAAAAAAAAAAAAAAACATCTGACATCTCTGGAAAGAACTTAGAAAAGCAAAATGTTTATACACAAAGCTGCTTATAAACGTCACATGTTTTTATATTTGGCTGAAGCCAGGTGACTGATTGTGTCCAGCTCCATTCTGTGCCTAGTGGACTATGGATTACCTATCTATGCAGCTGCCAGTGACTCTGTTAAACAGGGTCAAGGGTAAATGCAATAAAGATTGCTACTTTGTGTTAGGGGCTGACAAAAGCACCCAGAGCTGTAACCTTTATTCACTAACCAACTGGCTAGCCCTTCACAATATAATGAAGTTTCAAATCTGTCTACTAGCCAAGAAAGAATGCATTGATGGGCCTAACTCTCTCCATGCTAAAAAGCTTTTTCCACCCAGTGTCAACCAGTCTAGCACAAGGCTAGGAATGCCCTTGAGCCACCTTTCTGTAGCACTCAGCTGGGTAAGTGTTCCTTTGGCACTAGGCTGCAGGCTGGCTAAATGAAGGCTGGAATCCATGTTGAACCTAGCCAGGTTTGCCCAGTTCAAAAAATCCCTGCAAGCTGCCCTAGTTATTAAGTGCAAGTTCAATTTGTCATTGAACTAGTCGTATTTATCACTGTTGTGTTCTGCTGTCTCTCTAGCAGCCTGCTGCTGGAACCTGTTCTTGTTCAGTCAACTTTGCACTTACGCAGCTTGATGTTTTTTATTTTGTTATACAAGCTTCCCCTCTGAACTGTGCTCACTCACCCTGTCTCTTACGTAACATCTATTGTAATTCTGCTGCATCATTTGTTGTAAAACTTGTAACTCTGATGTGAAACCTTTGTAAAAGAGCATTTGTGCTCAAATTATCATCTGAATCTTCTAATAAATAATCTCCACTTTGTTCATTACCAAGAACTACCATTACAAGATAAAATCCTTGTCTCTCAGACTTAAGCCGTGTATACATGGTTGCAGCGCTCTGGTATTTGAGCTACTCCATTCCTGCTCTGATTGTTCCAGCAGGCTCAATTAATACTTTACACAGCCCACCCTTGGAATGATGCAGGTTGCGCTAGAGAGGGGCTGTGGAGCTGGGCTGGGAGCAGTGGTGGGGTCTGGGAGTGGCTGCTATTATTGGAGCAAGTGTTGCAGCACATTTACACAGCCACATAATAGGCTCACTCCAATAGACATACCCACTCCTGCGCTGGAACAACAGGAGGCTCCAAAGGGCTCCTAGCACAGTCCAGAAAGTGTTCACACTACCAGCTTTGCAGCACATCAAATTGTGTGCATGGGTTGATGCACTGCAAAATGGCAGTATAAACATGTCTTTAATCAGCTTGTGCTGTTTCTCAACCCTTGATGCCATATAATTCTCTGTTTCTGAACCACAGTCAGGAGCGTAGCCAGAATTTGGTATGGGGGGGTTTCAAATATTTCTAGTGGGGTTCTGGCAAGGCAAGGCAAATTTAATTTGAAAAGATGCCCATCCTGGAGGCTCTGTGCACCATACATATTAAACGAAATTCCATATGCATACAAAATATACAAATAAATACATAATACACTAATTAACATCAATACACATCATTAAATTTAAAATAATACCCTCAGCAGCAGTAATAAACTCAAAGGAAGCCAAAATGATTTTAAATATAAAATTGAGAAATTGGGTCAGGGATATACAACACAGTCCGGGAAGGCCTGATTATATAAGAAGGCCTTAAGGTGGGCCTTGAATACCTCAACAGAAGGGGCCTCCCTAACAGCTTGAGCAAGCGAATTCCACAGGACGGGGGCGGCGATACTAAATGCTCTGTCACCAGCTGTCTTTAACCTCGTCCTGGGAATCACAAGGAGGCCCTGGAGGAGGAGGAGCAGAGGGGGTGAACAGAGACAGCAGGAGTGAGAAGATCCTTCAGGTAACCAGAGCCCAGGCCATGTAGGCCTTAAAGGTGAGTAAACCCACCTTAAAGACGACCCTTCACCTGACCAGCAGCCAGTGCAGTTGATGCAGCACTGGAGTGATATGACAGTACTTAAACTGTCCCGTCAACAATCTAGCTGCTGCATTCTACACCAGCTGCAGTCAGCGCAGGGTACCCCTAGAGATCCCGAGATAGAGCGCATTACAGTAGTCAAGCCTGGACATCACAAAGGCATGCACCAAGGTGGGGAAGTCCAGAGGCGGTACTAGGGGTTTTATCCTGGCAACATTCCTCAGATGGTAAAAACTAGAATGGACAACAGATGCCACCTGTAACTCAAGTGACAATCCACTGTCAAGAATAACACCAAGATCCTAGAGGAGGCTTTCAATGGTACAGAGCCAAGAAAAATGCCCTGTCTCTGCACCAGAGGCCAACCTATCACGCCCTCTGTTCGACTCCACCACCAGCACCTCCGTCTTATCAGGGTTCAGTCACAACCAGCTGGAGGCCATCCGATCATTGATCTCAGTGAGGCAGCTGTTAAGCACTTCCACCGTGCAAGATGTTCCAGGGGCAAATTAAAAATACAGCTGGGTATCATCAGCACAACAATGAAAACCCAGACTGTACTTCCTAATGATCTCTCCCAGGGGCCGCATGTACACGGCGAACAACATCAGTGACAAGACCAAACCCTGGGGAACTCCGCATGACAGGAGAGCAGGGGAGGAGGAGACATTCCCCATCACAACCCTCTGCCTCCTGTTAGATAAAAAAGACTCAAACCAGCAGATGATAGTGCCAGCAAGTCCACAGAAATCCCTTAGGCAGTCAAGTAACAATCGATGGTACACTGTATCAATTGCTGAAGAAAGATTGAGGAGAACCAGAATTGTCCCCTCCCCTCAATCTTTAGCCCTAAGGAGGTCATCGTGCACCTGAACAAGATTCAGTGCTATGTTTTGCATGAAACCCAGACTGGAGAGGCATGTATAAATCATGGGCCACAAGATGCTCCTCCAGCTAAATGCCACCACCTTCTCCACAATCTTACCCAAGAAGGGAAGATTGGAGATGGGACGGTAATTTGCCTTGATGTCAGGGTCCAAAGATGTTTTTTTCAGAAGGGGTCTCACCAATGCCTCCTTCAAGACATCAGGAAGGATCCCCTCCATCAAGGAACACCGGACAATCAAGGCAAACACCAGGCTAACAGAGTCAACACATCCCATTAAGAAACAAGTTGGCACCATTTCCAGTTCACAAAAAGTATGCCAAAGCTTGGAAGCAATCTCAATGACCTCAGCTGCCTCCACCAGTCCAAACTCACCTCAACCAGACGAAGTGCTCTCTGGATGCCCATAGCGACCACTGTTTGCCAAACTCTGGCCCACTGGTGGAACCCCCCCCCCACCTAATGGCAGACACCCTGTCCGAGAAGAACCGAGCAAACTCCTCACAATGCATTAGAAAGGGCTACCTTCAGCTGTAGACAGGAAGGATGGAGAAGCCTGTCCACAGTCTGAAAGAGCACAGTTGGTCAGTTCTTCCCAGCAGCAATCTCCCTGGACAGGAACTCTGCCTTCTTACAGTTGATTGCCCCGTGGTATGCACCATAGTGCACACGCAGGACCAGTTTATTCACCTCCAGACTAGACCTCCACCAGCAGTGCGCTAATATAAAAACCCAAGGTCTTCATCACCTTGAGCTCCCCATCAAACCAAGGGGACCTCAAGTGAGAAGACCTGGGTCATACATGGACTGGTGCGAGGGAAGTCGAGTGCATCAGACAATGCCTTATTATAGGCATCAATTGCCATGCCCACACCCTCAATGCATGCACTGCCTACACTAGATAGATCAGTCACCGCCAAGAAACCCTCCTGGGTCAACACACTGAAAGGGTGGTAGCTGACCATCTCAGCAGGGGGAGGGCTCTCAGAGGGTGCCCTGAATGAAAACTTCACCATGCAATGATCAGACCAAATGACCTGATCAATCCTGAGACTATTACTCTCAAGCCCCAGTGAGAACACCAGATCCAATGTGTGACCACCCTGATGGGTCACGGAGGGAACTCCTTGCGCATGGCCCAGAGATTATATAATCTGGAGGAAGTTATAATCAAGCCAAGATGATTCGTCATTGGCCCAAACATTGAATTCCTCCAGCACTAGACATCTGGGGGCCTCCAATGTTTTTCCAATGACAAAATTGGCCAACTCCTGCAGGAAATTTCCCGCTGCCTCAGAAGGGTGGTAAATAAGAAGAATCCGGCAACCTGTTCCCAGACCCCCATGAATGGCCACACACTCAAATGAACATGTTGTTCTCACTGGGTGCAGGGTCAAGCCAAGTTTGGATCTAAAACAGATTGCTACCCCCCACCCCTGCGTTCCACTCTGGGGCAGTGCACTACAGTATACCCGGATGGGACGGCGGCCTCTAAAACTGGGCCAGCATCATCACCAATCCAGGTCTCCATAATGCAAGCCAGATCAGCTGAAGAAACCAAGTCCGCTGTAATTGCAGTCTTGTTTCTGACCGATCTGGTATTGCAAAGCACTGCCCTCAGGGGATTGGTGGACAGTGCAGCCCCTCTAGTTACCTGCCCTCTCGGTCTGGTGGGAACCCTGGCGATGGGAACTAAACATGACTGGCCTCTCCCTAGAACCCGTCTAACTCCATGGTGCCTTCTACACCCCACTACCTTGATACTGCCACCCCCCACCATGCACGGGGCACCCCAGCCCGATCAAATCATCCGGTTCCTCCCTATTCCAGCCTCTCTACAGTGCCTAGTTGTGGTAGCAGATACTGGGAGGCTAATAAAGGGCTGTAGAGTGAACAGCTGGGATGCATCACACACTATCCTAGCCCATCCCAGGCCCTCATACCTTCCCCGAGACATCCCTCCTGACTACGTAATCCTGGCCCCAAAAGTAACCAACCCACAAATACAACACAGCACATACCACTCTCTATACAATTCTAAACCACACACTCTCCACGCACCATGCACAATCACACAATCTTATTTAAACAATAAACTCCCCAAAGAAATAACCCAAATCCCAGAAACCCCAACTAAACAACTCCTTAAAATAACTAAATCAAAACAAATAAAACAAATTTTAAAATAAACTCTCCCAAAAACTCAAAAAGAAAATAACACTCCTTATAGCAGTATGTGAGTAAACAAATTTAAAGAGAAAATTCAGTTAAGTGTCTCAGTCGTGTGGGCCCGTATAGCTCCCACCTCTTCGGGAAATAAACCAGAAAACTTAGCCAAGTCCAATCTCTCGCCGCATTAAACTTGCTGAAGTCAGCAGAAATTAAATGCAATAAGGGCACTCTCACCACCTGCACTGAATTATAATGGATCAGGATAAAACCTTTAACTAGTTAGAATTTAGGAAAATCTTAGGTGTCCCAGCTCAAAAATCTTCTTAGAGTCTTCGTTAACACAATTCTCTTTACGACCAGCACAATATCAATCAAGGGAAATGCAGGAAGAAGGATCTCCCAGCACATCTCCTAGGAGGCAGCCACCTTAGTCAGCTAGACCCGCCACTACAACATCCAGGCCAGGATCGGCCCACCAGCCACCCCCCCCGGACTGCCTAGGAGACTCCCCAGAAAAGTTTGAAAATTGAGTTATATGGTGCAGTTCAGTGAATTTTTATGCAATATGTTTTCTAACTTAGAACTACATATTCTGATAATCCATTTTTCCTATCAGCAGCAGAACCCAAAATGCAATGTTTTATTTATTTTTATTTTCCCATCTATATTTTTGCTAATGCAGTGGCTTAAACTACCTTCATTTATTTTCAGGACATTTAAGCAGATACTAAATTAGGTCAGTGGCTTTACAGTCAGCAACTCTGCTTTTTCTCTACCCCTTAGCTGCTTGCCCTTGAACAGGGCTGCTACAGCTCCCTGCGATCAGCCGGTACCTCCTGCCGCCGATCGGAAGCAGGACCCCGGACTCCAAGCCAAGCAAGGTACAGTGGAAGTGCAGCCAATTGGATCACAGGAGCCTCTCGCTTCTCTGATCTGATTGGCCAGGACCAATCTCCCTTCTTTGCCGCCTGGCGTTCCAAAAAAGACCGCATTTTAAAGAAATTCTGTGTAAGATTCTTAGCCTCTGTTAGCCCTGACCTGCGTAACTGTGTAAATTTTCGGCCCTCTCGCTCACCCCCCTCCACTAATTAAATATGCTATCTTCCCACCTACTTTCTCTCCTACTTTCTTATTCGCACAAAACTGGACCACGGCCCTGCCCAAAAGCTGAACACCCACTGTCACTACACTGTAAAATCGTGCTCCTCCCCCTCGCTCAAAGCAATGCCTCCTAGGCATGGCTACCTGCCACTGCTCATCTCCCTATTCTTCTACCTCCCTCCCCTCCCCTCCTCTCTACCATGCCCCACCGCCCTCTACACCCCTCCTCCTGCCTACCCCCACAGTAACTAGCATCGCAACAACTAGGAAGTCACCGCTGTGCTCCTATGTCTGGCCCCATTCAGACGTGCGGCCCTGCCCTTCCTTATCAATCCTTCTCTTTCCTGGATGATGCCTCAACTGATCACCCCTTGCCCGGCCATTATAATTTACTCGAGCCTGTCCCCTAAACAACGTCCACTCTCCTCCATGTTCATACAGCTGTCAGCCCATTACTTAATTATTACTGTTCTACTCCTCGCTGCAGGTGACATACATCCCAACCCTGGCCCCCTTCCCCCCTTCACCCCCACAACCTATCCCCCAACTCTCCGCCAATTGGTAGCCCCCTTCCCCGAGGTCTGAGCCTACTACATCTAAATATCAGAAGCCTTCCCCACAAATTGGACTCGTTCCTAGTTCTCACCACCCATTACACCCCCAACATCATTATCCTCTCTGAAACGTGGCTTAACAAAAACATCCGTGATACCTCTGTTGCAATCCCAGGTTGCGCCATGGCCCGCCAGAACAGGGCCACCAGAGGTGGCGGAGTATCCATTTACTTAAAGTCTGACATCCACTTTCTGACCATCCTAGCCAAATCCGTACCCAAAGCCTATGAGATACTAATGCTACAACTGTGTCTCCCTTTCTCAATCCCCATCTATGTCACTGGCATCTACTGCCACATTGGTACATCTTCCTCTACTGTCACAGACCTCCTTGCACATACCTCCTCCCTCATCCCTGCAGGTGAATCGTTTATTATGGGTGACCTGAATCTCAATTGGTTATCCCCTGCTGTCAATAAAAAGCAGTCTGTTATAAATGGACTAAACCTCTCCCAACTTATCATGGAGCCCACCTGCCTAAACCACAAATCTGGAAACCACCCTCTACTGGACTGGGTCCTGACCTCGTACCCTCACCGAGTCATCAAATTTGGTCTCCTTCCTGACTCCCTGAATGACCACCATCTTACCTACCTTGTCTGGAAAATTCACTGCCCCAAGTCACCCCCAAATATCCTGGTCCAATGCTCCTTCAAGTCGCTTGATATCAATCCCCTTTTCAATTACCTTGCACTAGCAAACTGGGTGAAATCTTCTCCCACCCTCTCAACTGATGCTGCACTCCATCACTTCAAAAACACTTTTCTCAGTGTCTGGGATAAACACGCATCTATGCGTCGCACAAGGATGCGTGGCAACCATTTTCCCTGGATCACCCCTGAACTCCTAGCATGCCATAGTGCCCATGACCAAACTTGGAGTATTCGCAAATCCTTTAATTGCCCACAAGACTTCTCTAACTACCGGATGCTTAGAAACAAATGCACTACAGCAACCTGACTTGCAAAAGCTGAGTATTTTAACTCCACTCTCCAAACTAACCTAAATAATCCACTCCCTCTTCTCCCCTCCCCAACGCTACCCCCACCCCACTACTAAATATTAATAACTGTCTTCTCTCGGAACCTCATGGTGTTGCTGCTGAGTTCAATTCATACTTCTCTACTTGTGCAGTCTCCCTCCTCACAGCTCTGCCCACCCCTGCTCCATCCGGACCCACTGTAGATCACAAGAAGCAGTATGTGCCACGCACCTTCTCCTTCAAAGCTATCTTGGCAGCTGATGCCCTAACAGCCCTGCTTTCACTCAATCCTTCCAAAGGCAAATCCCCTGACGACTTGGACCCCAAGCTCCTCCACCTCGCAGCTCCTGCCTTAGCTGCCCCACTCGCCACCCTACTAAACCTGTCCTTCACGGAGGCTGCTGTCCCCCAGGCATGGAAGCATGCCATAGTCATCCCCCTGCCTAAAGGTGGCCCCCCCTACTGCAATTTCAAACAACCGTCCTATCTCTCTCCTTCCGACACTGGTGAAATTGCAAGAGCATATAGTACTGTCACAGCTTACCACTTTTCTCTACGACTCTAATGTCTACACAGACTTCCAGTTCAGGTTCAGAAAGGGACATTCCAATGCCTCCTCCCTGACTAGGCTCACTGATGCAATTTTCACCAGCATGAACAATGGTCAGATCACCTCTGCAATCTTCATTGACCTAGCTAAAGCATTTGACACCATCTCACATGACCTGCTTCTCTCCAGTCTTGCTGAAGCAGGTCTATCTGCCTCTGACACCAACCAGTTCTGCTCTTATCTCACTGGCAGAACCCAATCCATATGAATCTCTGATGCCACTTCCGGCCCCCTGCCCATCTCTACCAGTGACCCCCAGGGCTCCATGCTCGGACCAATTCTATTCTCCATTTTTTGAACGATCTACCCCTAGTCTGTCAGTCATCTGCCATACACATGTACGCAGACAACACCATTCTTTTTTCCTCAGGCACCACCCCTGAAGCAGTAACTTCCACCCTCCAAGCTGATTTCACCAACATCCAACACTGGTTCTGCTCCCACCAGCTATCCCTAAACACAAAACAAAACTATCTCCATGACCTTTGGCATGAGACAATGCCTATCCAGACTCCCATCCCTTCCCTCCTTCCTAACCCTCGATGGGCAAGAACTTGAGGATGTCCCCTCATTCCATTAACTTGGGGTTTGGCTTGACCATTATCTGTCCTTCAACGTTCACATAGACGCAACTATAAAAAAACTGTGCCCCGTGCTAGGTGCTCTGCACAGAAACCGCCTTAGCCTCCCTCTAACTGTACACCGTGAGCTAATCCAGAAGATGATTCTCCCCTCCTTTGACTACTGTGACATAGTATATAGCTCTGCCCCTAAATTCTCCCTATCCAATCTTGACACCCTGTTCAATGCCTTCTGCTGCTTTGCTCTCAGTGCTCCCCCACCCATCACTACGAGCTTTACTGTGCCTTGGCCTTACCATCCCTGGAAAACCGTTGACTCATTCACTGCACTAAATTCACCTCTAAGTTCTGGCTAGGCACCCTCCCTGACTACCTCTCCTCCTTGCTCACCCCTCCTCCCGCACCCCCTCAGATCCACTGACTCCCGCCTACTTGCTATCCCCTGGCGGAAGTCCGTAGCTAGCTAAACTGCCTTCTCGCATTGTCTCCCCAAAATCTGGAATGAGTTGCCCCCCCATCCGTCACTCCTCCTCTGCCCTCACTAACTACTATATGGTAAACTGCATCTGCTCTAAGCCCTGATCCCCCCCCCAAGCTGACCAACAGCCTTATAACTGCAGCAAGCTATTTACTCCTTACTGAGAGCAAGCACTTACCTGCTAGGCACTTACTTGTCCTCAAATTATGTGGGTACTGTTTACCCTGAACTGTGTTATGGTTGTGTGATATTCCTTGACTGTATTGCAAGAATTGTGAACCTTTAATGTGTGCACTATGTTACTAGTCTGTCACTGTATAATGATGTATCCTGTATCCTCTGTTACCCTCCCCCAGGTCGCACCGGGAGACGGGCATCTTCTTGCTCAGTGTGCCTTTCCTGGTAAAACAATTTCAATAAATAAATACAATTTTGCCAGTGACTAACTTGCAACCAAAAGCACAAGCCTTGGCTATACCTCCCAGACTGAAAAAGACCCAATGCTAGAGTACTATAAAATATAAGAGATTATTGACAAGTACCACACCCCTCACAAACTGTGAATTAATGTTTCACATCACCCTGATGCTTTTTCAAGATTCACAGTTTGTGAGGGGTGTACCACTTGTCAATAAACTCTTGTTTTATAGTACTGTAGCACTGGGTCTTTCTCAGTCTGGAGGTGTAGCCAAGGTTTATGCTTTTGGTTGGACACTACCTTTTGTACTTGGCTCCTCTGTGTAGTCCTGAGCCACTTTCTCCACATTTCCGGGAGTGACTAACTTGCAACTGCTACAGTTAATACTGCTGTGGTCTCCAGGCTACACTGCCTATGGTTTCCTGGTTTAGCTCAGACATACTCTAAACTCCAAGCTTTCTCAACACCCTGACCCATCGAGACCCAACTGGGAGGGAAAGTGACGAGACCAGGTTATGCAAAAAAGTATTGCCGCCTGCCCTGATAGATGCAGCATGAGTGCTCACTCAGAGACACACTTATCCTCTGATTTGTGGTGGGTTTAGACTGTCATGTGAGTCTGCGCACTTGGAGGAGCAAGATCACATGGTTGTACTCCTCAAAATCATTTGACCACAGTCCGCAATGTTTATGGAGGCTCCTCAGCAGCTGTTCTGTCCTGAACGGGAGGCAGGGCTTGTGCTACATATTCATGAGCCGATGCCCCCCTCAGTCACGCTAGTGGCCCGTCAGAGCCCTTTCATTCATTTCCCCAACCCCGTGGCATCTTGAGTGAGTGTGCTAAGTGCATTTTCTATAGTTTTTAAACATTTATAGCAAATGGGAGGGGGGGTTCATGCATCCATGCCTCCCCTGACCTGTGACAGTTGGTTGCTGTGGAAAAAATTATGATTGCACAAGCAGATGATTACAACAGCGCATGTAATCAAGCAGCAGGAGCAGACAAAGTCTTAAAGATCAGCCTTCTACTATAATAAACAACATAAAACCATTAGCTTTTTACCAATTAAGTTTTAACTTTAGGGTTGTCTAGTAATTTTTTTCTGTATTCCTGTTGTTGATCTACTTAATGTTGTATATATAGAGAATAATGTATGGGCAGCCATACACAACGAGGCTGTGTTTCCATTGAGGAGTTGCGATGACAGCATACAAACCTCGAGAGGTCCATGCTGCCATCTCAACCCCAAGATAGAAACACATACTGAGTTCTGTGGTTGCCCATATTTTATTTGTTATAGTATATGTTTTTTTACACTGAAGTGAAAACAAAAAATCTTGCCATTTCTTTGTTCTGTTTTATGCTCAAAATCAAATTTACAGACTGTTGAAAGTTAAAAGGTACAGCTTTGGGCACTGGGTGGTTAGTAAGTAGCTGTGTATGGGATGAATGAAAAATGTAAAATTTTATGACCTTTGAACTGTGCTCAACAACTGTTCTTAATGTGCACATCACCTCTTTGGAATGTGCACAACGGTTTAGAATGTGTACAACAAAGTTTTTGAGTAGGCTGATTTTCGTACAGAACAAAGGCTAACCATATACTATAATGTTGTACTTATTTCCCCAAGTCTTTCAAAATGTATCTGACTACCTCCAGTCTACCTCAAAATTTCTGTTTGTGACATCATGGTCTGTTATCATGTTGAGCACTATGAAGTCATAAACAAAGGCACTGTGAGGGAGAGACAGATGCCTCTTGCACAGACTTTAAATAAACTACCAGGATGTGTTGTAAGCCTTGGAAAGGAACATTGAAAATCGGAAGAAAGAAAGAAAGAAAGAAAGAAAGAAAGAAAGAAAGAAAGAAAGAAAGAAAGAAAGAAAGACAGACCATGATGGCAGAAAAAGGCTAGAGGTCCATCCAGTCTGCCCATATTCCCTTTAATCCCTGGAACCTTCCCTGGATCCTACTGTTCCTCTAGGGTACTAACTCTCCCCATCCTATCCCCATTCTCCTGCCTGATTTTGTTGCCCCAGGCAACCGCCATTTGCACCCATAACCTCAGCTGGCAGATTGTTCCAATATTTCACTATCCCTTTCTGTAAAGAAGTAATTCCTCACATCCCTCCTGAACCTCCCTCCTGTTTATTTCCACTCGTGACACATAATCTTGAGTTGGTATTCTGGGTAAATAATTCCCCACAGTTTACCTTGTTACTTCCTTTAAGGAACATGAAAGTCTCTGTCATATCTCCCCTCTCCCTTTTGGTTTCTAGTGAGTACATATTTAGTGCCTTGAGGCACTCTTTATAGGATCTACCCTGCTGGCCCTGAATCATTTTCATTATGCTGTGCTGCACTGTTTGCAAAATATCCCTGTCCGTTCTGAGGTGAGGGCTCCAGAACTTGACACAGTACTCCAGGTGAGGCCTGACTAGGAATCTGTATAGGGGAAGTACTACCTGTTTTCTTTTGTTGTCAGTTACCCTTCCGATACATCCCAGCATCCTGTTAGCTTTTCTATAGGGCTTGTTGCACTGACTCATTTGTTTACATGAGTTATTGATGATAACTCCTAGACCTTGTTCCTGTTCTATAATGCCACGTCTCACCTCATCCATCCAGTACTCTATTTTGGGGTTACCCTGCACTTTTTAGCATGGAATTTTAACTTAAATACCTTTCTGTAGGTCCCTCTGCATATCCCTTATTCCCTCATCACTATCCACCCTCCCACTTAGTTTTGTGTCATCTCCGAAGAAACACAGCCTGCCCTGGATTCCCTCACTAATACCTCTAAAGAACATGTTGAAAAGAACCAAACCCAGGACAGACCCAAGTGGAATCCCACTCATATCCTCCCTTTCCTCTGATTTAACCCTGTTGACCACCACTCTCTGCTGTCTCCCTTCTAGCAACTACCCATCCAGTTCACTATGGTTTTACCGGCACCCAGGTCTTCCATCTTTTTGAGCAACTTTTTTGCACCGTTCTGCTTCAAAAGCATTGCTGAAGTCATAGTACAGCTGATCCTCAGCATGGTCACCCAGTCAAAGAAAGAGTCAGGTTAATCTGACAAGACTGTCCCAACTCAAAACTGTGTTGTTTACTATACTGGAGCCCATTGCACTCTAGGTTGTCCAAGAGGTCCTCTTTGATTAGTGATTCCATCAGCTTCCCCACAATGGAGGTGAGACTGACAGGCCTATAGTTCCATGGTAGCTCACTATCCCCCTTCGAAGTACCACAATGTCTGCCATTCTCCAATCCCTTGGAACTTCCTCGGACCTAAGTGAGCTGTTGAATTGTCCAGCCGGTGGTACAGCCAGTTCTGCTGCTAATTCATTAAGTATCCTCAGATCTAACCCATCTGGTCCTGGGGCCCTTTCTATCTTAAAGGATACTTAAACATTTTGACATCAAACTATTCAAAAATCTGACTCCGTAGGTGACTAAAGGAAAGGCTGCTGTATTCATTAATGCTAAAACTACATTTATATAATTTACCTAAATTTGGTTCCAGAGCATTTGAAAATTGTGAAATCAGCCTTCCAATTTTAAAAAACTGTCTCACCTGCTTCCTAAAATGGCCGCCAAATCTGTTATGTGATGTCATCATTGGAGCCAAAGTCAGAGAGATTTATGACTCTCTATAGTGCTAACTAGTTCTTATTTCTCTTTGTATAGAATTGTTTCACCCAAATGGTCAAAACCATGTGCATTATTTTGTATAATGCACATGTTAGGCTAAGGTTCTGTTCATTTTGTTTACTTTAACATGCTGAAAATACGTTTTAATCCAACCGACTTTCTCTGTGGCAAACCACAGTGCAGTACAAATTTTGAATAACCTGGTGGTCTAGTGGTTATGGTGGATCCAGGATGTTACAGTGGGGGTGCTGGGGTGGTGTGCATGCTTAATATGCACTTTTTAACATTTTTATTAAACCTTTATATTTTCTGCTATTATTCTTTTCTAGTACGATTTTGACAGAACCTACAAATGTAATCCATAGTTTGAATGTAAACATTTGTACAATCAATAAATCAGACTTCTTCAACAAAGTGAAATACAGCAGCAGCAAGCAAATACATTACTATGGGGGGTTGCAGCCATACCCTTCACCACCCCCTAGAGCCACCATTTTTTTGTAGCAAAGTTCTTGTGCAGTCCAATGTTACATTTCATACTTTCTTGAAACTCAAATATGTGCTTATCTCGTCTTCTTTTTCCATGGGAAATAATAATAAGAAGAAGAATCAGCATTTATATAGTGGTTTTCATACACATTGCATCCCAAAGTGCTTTACAAGCAATACTAGACTGGTAGTGAAGTGACTAAAGGTGTAGAGGCAGCCATTTCATACATTAATATCCACACAAAGCCTTGGACAATTGCATGAACTGGTTTTTTGGAAGGGGAATGTTGGCCAGGACAATGGGGTCAGGTAGTGATCAAGGTGCTGGCAGCCCCACATCTTATTTCTCACAGTAATCTGCTCATATTTCTCTCCTTCTGTCTTCCTCCTTCCCTGAATATAGCAGTGCCTTGCAAGAGTAGCCTTCTCAGTCCCCCTCTGGTATTCATTCTTCACTTTTCCTCCTCACACTAAAAACTGGTGAGCTCATCACCCTTCTGCATCATGAATGCAAGCAGTACAGTCCCTGTTTTATTTAGACATATCAAATATAAACATATCTTTCCAGTAAGTCAGGCTCATAACAGCAGGGAACAAGAGGAATGATTGGCTTTCCTATCCTTAAAAGATCTAGGCTACCTTTGGTCAGGCACTATTAAATGATGGGAGTGCACATCATTATGCACGTCATTTAATAGTGCCTAATCATAGGTGGCTTAGATAGGCAGTACTAAGAACAGGGTATGGATAGCGAGGTGTGCAGCAGAAGGTAGGCTAGGTGCAGGGGGTTCACATAGAAAAAGAAAGCCTTATTTGTGGATTAACAAGAGAGCATGAGCTTTGGAACTGAACAAGACAGGTTCTTTGCTGTGTGACCCTGAGCAAGTCATTAAACTTCCTTGTGCTCCCAGGCCACACCTGTAAACAAGCTTTCAGTTGAGTGCATCTCTCCTGGCTAACAAAAAACAAAATTCAGTGCATCACATAACCACTAGATCATCAGGTAATTGAAGTGTTGTACTGTAATGCAGTTTGCCAAAGAAAAAGTCAGCTGGATTGCAAAACATTTTCCACAAGTTAAAGTAAACAAAATGAACAAAATCATAGCCTAACATGTGTGCTGATCAAAATAATCCTTGACTTAATACAAAGAAGAACTAGTTAGCATTAGCACTATAGAAATATATGTGGATCTGTGTCTCTGGCTCTTATGATGTCATCATGACTCATCACTTAATACACTTGGCAGACATCTTAGGGAGTAACCAAGGCTGTTTTTTGAAAGTGAAAGGCAGATGTTTACATTTTTCAAAAGCTATGAAACTGCATTTATGTTATTTACATAAATGGAGTTTTCGCATGCATGTAAACAGCAGCCTTTACTTTACCTCGATATAAAACCAGGTTTTGGAGTTTGCAGTTTTAAAAGACTGCTTGTTTAGGTACCCTTTAAGGGCTGCTAGTAAGTATTCACTAAGTAAGTATTCACACTAGTAAGTATTCGTTGCCTCATTTTTAGGACTCCCTTAGCGGCTGTTGCTGCTTTCTGGAGTGGACCTGCAGTTCTCCTTAGTAAATACTGAGCAAAAGTAGTCAATCAAACTGGTGGCCTTTTGCTCATCCTCCTCCATCACCATACCTTCCTCAACTAACCATGCGATGCCCTCCCTTTTTTCACTGTTATATCTAAAAGAATGTTTTTCTCCGTTCTTGACCCCCTCCGCGATAAGCAGCTCCATGTCTGCTTTTGCCTCCCTGACAACTCTTTGACTCCCTATTTTTCTGTAGATAATCCTCACCCTGCTTTTTCTGGTATTTATTGGAAGCTTTCTTTTTGGTCCTAAGTACTTCCCTGACCCTAGCTGAGAACCAAAGTGGTCTCTTAAACCTGTTTTTTTTTTTTAGATACTGTTCTTCTGCTTGCTTTGATGTCTCGAGGATGGCACCTTTTATTGCCCCCATCTCTCCCCAGATTACCCACATTAGAGCAGATTCTCCAGGGTGTGGTAAATTAGGGTGGAGGAACTGTGCCAGGAGGAATGAGAGTGACCAGCAATTGTGCCACCCTCAGAGATGAGCAGAATATTTGCGGGAGCCAAAGCAGCTGCTGTGTTCCAGCATTTATGCAGGAGGCAAAGCTCCCCCGCACCTTCCCCCTGGTATTATTATAAACAATTCCAGTGGCCACATGTTGGGGGGGGATGAGAAACATTCAGTAATGATGGCAACCCCCCAACATGCTCTGGGTAGGGGATGCTCTGAAATCCTGGTATCCCTTATTCCTTTTGACATCGTTCCTCTGCCCTAATTCCTGCACCCTAGCTTCCACACCCTATTGTCAGGATACCTTTCTCCTCTACCTCCTTTATGTCCTCTGCCCCTACTAACTTATCACTGACTAGTTCCCTCAACCTATCAAAGTCCACCCTTCTAAAGTCAAGGACTTCAATTCTTGATTGTGGGTTGCCAGCCCTAAGGGCCTATTCAAACCACTCAGAGTTGTGGTTGCTGTTCCCTAATAGCTCCCTAACTACCACAGTGCCAATCATCTCTGAGTTAGTGAGCACCACATCAAGAATTATTTTCTGCCTGGTAGGTTCCTTAACAAGCTGCACCAGTAGACAGTCTTGGAAGGCATTAAGTAATATCTAACTCTTGTCTCTCTTGGCCACCGAGACCTCCCAATTGATGCCAGACAGGTTCAGGACACCCACCACCACTACTTTCCCCTTTGCTGCCCTGCTTCTAAGTCCCTCTTCAAGTTTTTTGTCCCTTTTCTCCCCCCTTGCCCTGAAGGCCTACAGATCACCCCTAAGCACACTTTCCTGCCTGAGGCTGCCATGAGTTGTATCCATACTGACTCAGCCTCCTTACTGCTACCACTAATACATCCATCTTCTGCTAGATAGATAGATAGGTAGATAGACAGACAGATAGACAGATAGATTGATTGCCTGATTGATTCTCTAGTATATTGTAATAACTGAAACATCATGTTTATGGAAATGCATGCTGTAGTGCAGAGTTGCTCTTTAAGGACAATGATCCTATTTCATTAATTTCCTTAGTAACCAGAGAGTAAGGAATATAAAAACAGGAAGTATAAGAAATCCAACAAAATTTATGTAGAATTTCAGAAAGTTTTCTCACAGGCATCACAGCTGTAATCACCAACTTGTGTTTAAAAACTGTTTCCATTTCACTGAATACAGTTGTATATCAGCACGGCACTCTGATAGATATGGAAGGGTACCAAATGAAATGAAGGTTATGAATTTATTTTCTAAAAGTCAGTTGCCTTCTAATTTTTTTCCCATAACTTATTTGCCCAGGGTAGCCCAGCTAAGATGCAATATATTGTTTCTAGTGGGTTTCTGTTTCTACCCACTCCCATCAAGCCCTCCAGCTCACCACATAATGCATTCACTCTAATAAACATACCCACTCCTGCATGGGAACAAAAAAGAAGCTCCAAATGGCTCTTAGCATGGTCCATAAAGTGTTCACACTGTCAACCTTGCAGCGTATCAAACCGTGCACATGGGCTGATGCACTGCACAAGTGGCAGGGTAAACATGCCTTTAATCAACTTCAATTGTTTCTCTACCCTTGATGCCACATAGTTCTCTATTTCTGAACCACAGTTGGTTGCTGAGGAAATAATTATGATTGCACAAGCAGATGATAACAACAGTGCATGTAATCATGCAGCAGGCAAAGTCTTAAAGATCAGCCTTCTATTATAATAAAAACATTAAGCCATTAGCGTTATACCAATTCAGTTTTAACTTTAGGGTTGTGTTGAGGAAACCCTGTATTACATCCCTTGATGTAACAAATTGCCTCCCTTGATGTTGCAGTACATCTAGCAGAAAATATTAACATATTTGCTAAACTGGGTTGTTAAGTGCTTCTTCTGTCATGTTCTATATATTTTTTATTGATTGATTGATTGATTGGCTGATTTATTTGATTTGATTTAGTCATTTAGAAAACACATTTGAGCACAAGTGCTCATTTACAAAGGTTCGTTGTCTATGACAAGAAGAGAGGCAACACACAGCAATAAACAATACGAATACATAAAACTGCAGTTCCATAATGAGTGTAGTCAGTGGAAGAAAATAGGAAGCATTAGGTAAAAGATTCTAACAATATAAATTCCATCAATAATAAAGGAGACAGTGTATGCTAGGTGCATTTTTCGTGCTTCCAGGCCAGGCCCACCACAGTACCACTTTGTGGTGGGTTTGATGGAAGGTCTACGGACACTGTGCACCCTTAGGACCATCATGCAAACAAAAATGTCTGGATGGAACATTTTTATTTTTTTTACTTATTTAAAAGTTGATAACAGGGAATAACACCATAAGCCGAAGCTCATTTCCAGGTGCGACCCGGAGGAGGGGAATGAGTGGGAGAAAAGGCACAAAAGCAGCATAAAAAACATATAGGTTTGCCCAATACAACTCGTAGGCAATGACAGGATAAGTACCATATATGAACTGATTTATGCTTTATTCTTAGCAGAGGCACATGCTCCTTCCCATCCGAAAGAGAAAGAAGACAGAGCAAGACAAACAAGGCCAGGGGAGAGGCCATTTTTGTTTCCCAGAAAAAAAAAAGAAACTTAAAATGGAAAATGTCTAAAAGCTTTTATAATGAACAAAAAAATTATGAATGTCTTTTGCTGCACTGCTGTAATAAGAAACTGGAAATTAATGTGTCAATTCTTATGAGCTACGCATTAAACTAACGTGTAACTTAAGCAATAAGCCATAACAGGGTGTGCGTTATGGTGGGATAATGGCCCACCTCAGGTGGGTTGAAGCACAAAGTGAATCCGAGTGCTTCAACCACCTGAGAAGGGCAATTAGCCCATCAAAATGCATTCCCTGGAGCGCATTATTGTGATTATGAAATGGGTCCTTTTTAGTAAACTGGATGTATTTTTTTAAACATATTTTTGTTACACTGCTTTCAGCTGAGCTGTTGTGCCGAGATAACAGCACAGTTGAAAGTATGTCTTGGCCTGTCGGGAGCCAGCATTCTTTCTATACATTTCATAAAGGGTTTTAAGATTCAGCTAGTTATCTTTTGGAGCATAGATCAAGTATCTTAAAATGAAAATGTTTCCAAAATAGAAAAAGGTTATCACCCACTCTGATGGACCTGTGCATTCACATTACCTTGCTGACTTCAGGAGACTTGATCCTGGCACCTTCTTCTATACTGAATGCTTTGTTAACAGCAAAATTTATGGCCAGACCAGTCATAGTACCACTTGAAAGTGGCGCAATTTTGGAAACTGCTTGCAAGAGGCTAGCCTTGGTCTTGTGACTCTTCAGAGACACTTCATTCTTGACAGAGCTGGCATAGTTGACCACACCGACACGGATGGCATTGGGACCAATGTTCAGAGTATCAACGACTTTTGACAGAAAGACTTTGACTTGTTCAAATTCAGAAGAAGGGCGGACACTACGGGAACTGTCAACGATGAACACCAGGTCTGTGGGTTTAGTACTACATAACCCAGCTGTAGAAAGAGAGGTAAAAGAGAAATATTGGGAGTACAAGATATGAGTAATTAAATTTCATTTTCAGAACTGTCATAACTTGGTACATGTTGGCATGGCATGAAAATAAATATGAAAAAATGAGGATACAAGAAAAACAATAATTTGGAACAGTGACCATAAATCATTTGGCATCTCTAGTAAAATAAAGCAACAAATGAGAACTTGTAAAGAAAAGAAGGAATCCGGCCAGAATTTCTAACATCAGCAAAATCAAAATTAGTATCAGCATATCTACCAGTAAGCAACATACTGAAAATAGTATCTCTTAAGTTATTTTGTTTAAAAATTGCAGTCCGCTTTATAACCTTGATTTCACTGCTTGTTCGAAAAAGCTGGTTTCAATGTGGAGCTACTGATGATTTTAGCTCCAGGTCTCTTAGCCTTGTCCTCCCTGACAGCAACATTATATGACTTTTTTCTTCCAAGTTACATAAAATTATTGCTGTAGCAAACGTTTGTAAAAGGAAAGCTGACAATGGGTTGGTATTGTGCATGCATTTAAAGAATGTGCAGCTGGAGACACAATTTTGGAATGTGGAAGGGTGGCATAATTTTAGAATGTGGCTGAGACAAATAATTTTAGATGTGGTGGGGACACTCAGTTTTGGAGAGTAGCTGGGAAAAGCAATTTCAAATGTAGAGAAAATGCCCAGTTGTGGACTGTGGTAGGTATGTACATTTTCGGAATGTGATGGGGACATACAATTTTGGAATGTGGCAGACTGGCAGTGACACAGTTTTGGAATTTAGTGAGGATGTGCAATTTCAAAATGTGGAAGGGATGCATGATTTTAAAATATGGCAGGGACACATATGTCTGAATGTGGTTAGGACTTATTATTCCAGAATGTGGAAGGGACACACAATGTAGAATATGGCAGGGAAGTGCAATGTCGGAATGGGGCTGGGACATACTGTACAATGCTGGAATGTGGCAGGGATGGGCAATTTTAGAATGCAGAAGGGACAAACTGTGTCAGAATGTGGCAGGGACATGCAAGCTTCAGTTTTAGTTAGGACATGCAATTTTAGGATGTAGCAGTAATGCACAATTCTGAAATGTGTCAGGGATGCACAATGTTAAAATGGGGCTAGAACAAAAACCTTTAGAATGTTCCAGTGACCCGTAATGTCAAAAGGTCAGAGGGATGCACAGTATCAGAATGTGGCTAGGATGCACAATTTCAAAATGTGATTGTGACCCATAATTTTGAAATGTGGTATTGATGCAGTTTCAGAATATGGCAGGACATATAATTTGGAATGGGATGAGGACACACAATGTGGGAATGTGGCAAGGATGCACAATGTCAGAATGTGGTGGAGATAAATAGTTTTAAAATATGTTGCATACATACAACAAAGTGAGGGGGGCAAGCAATTTCAGAATAAATTTATGCCCTGCCATATTTCAACAGTGTGTGACCCCATTATATTCGGAGACAGTCTATTCCCAACAAATTCCTAGATACATATCCCTATGTCTTTCCAAGCTGGAATATCCTTGCCACATTCTGAGATTACACGCCCCTCATTCCAAAATTACATGTCCCTGCTACATTCTGAGATTGCACGTCAACCCATTCTGAGGCTGTATGCCACTTGCTCCCTAACACATTCTGAGAGTGCATGTCTCAGCCATATTCCAAGATTGTGCATCCCTGCCATATTCCAAGACCCTGCTGCATTCTGAAATTGTATATTCCACCATATTCTGAAATTGTGCATCCCTCCAGTTTTCAAGATTGCATGTTATTCATTACAAAATTATATATCTTCACTACATTCCACAATTGTGCATCCTCTCCATGTTTTGCTTGCCTGTCCTTCATTCTGAAATGATGTGCCTCCACTGTTCTGAGACTGCATGTCTCCACCACATTTTGAGACTGTTTTCCCAATGCAGTCCAAGACTGTGCATCCTTCTCCATATTTCAAGTTTATGTGGCCTCACCAAATTCCATGATTACACATATTTCATTCCAGAATAGTGTGCATCCACAATCTGAAATTGTTCCTGACACATTCCAACATTATATGCTAATGCTGCATTCTAAAAATGGAGTCCTAGCTGCACTGCAAAATTTTGATCCTGCCACATGATGAAATCTCATCACTGCAATATTCTGAAACTGTACACAGCGTTGAGATTCTAAATCCATGTGCATTGCTGCATTCCAACCCCAGCTGCTTGTCACATTCTAAAGTGCTGAACCATGCTTCTATCAGAACATTCTGGGAGCACATGCGCTGCATCCGATCCTGTGTCAGTGCATTTATTTTTCAAATGGTTACTGCTGCTACAGTTTCTGAAACTTAAATCCAATAAAGTTGTTGCCAGGGAGGAATAGCCTGTGGAGCTGACATCATCAGTAGCTCTTTCACTGAATTCTGCTTTTTTGAAAATGCAATGATATCAGTGTTACAAAACATCTTGAAACATTTAAACAAACTTACTCCGAGTTTTAATGTTTTGCTATGAGGCTGACTGGGGACATGCTGTACTCTAAATCTGCAGTTTAGTACTTTTGGCCTGACCTTCTCTTTAATGTTGCAAGCTGAGATGCAGAGACACTTTCAATTTATGAAATTGGGAAGAGAGATCCTGTGCTGTGATGAATGTTATCCAGTCCAATGTCCATGTAAATATTTGAATACAACTGCACAGGTGAGATTAAATAGCTGTTCGTGTGAGCTTTGGGAACTGTTTTAAACATTTTATATGTGTGATAACGTACTACAGGATGAGCAGTAAGGCTGTAATGATTACCTTTAGGTGTGATTGCAACCAAAAACTATGGCATCAAAATCTCTGTTACACTGTCTCTGTTCTACAGGAGTGTGTGTAATGGAACTTACAGTACGATGCATTCATACTCAGCTGTATGGTGAACCATTAGCTTGAATACTGCCTGTCTACAGCACTGTATTGCCACATAAACTAGTCAGTTCGACAGAGAAAGAAAACAAGACTGCTAAGTCCATGGGCTTTCCTCATGCATCATTTTACATAAGTATTAATCAATGACAAAGTAGGGCTCTACTGGGGAATTAATGCTTGGTTGGAGGGGGCAGCCTTGTGCCTCCAGCCACCAACTAGGCATGAATTCCCTAGTAGATCCAGACTTTGGAGTGGATTAATGTGCTTGTAACATGGCAAGCTTGGTCTAATATAGTGGGAAACATTTTATGCATGAACACATACAGTTTATGCCAATACATATATCCTATGGAAATACAGAAGAAAACTACGTCTTTATTGGAACCATATTTGTTAATATAGTGGTGTGTATTTTTCAAAAGCATTACAATATGTTTGGTTTTAAGGCAACTCAATAAATGTTTCAATAGCATATTTAAACAGGTGAAACATATACAGAATAAAGTTTTAATATACCCGAAAAACCCTGATGTTGACTCTTTATTATGAATTCTGGGATACCAGAACGCTGAATTTGCATAACCATTTAGTTTCTATAATACTAGAATGATGAACACTTTTAGACTACTTCTATTGTACAAACTATAATATACTTATAACAGTGCCAGGGATTAAACATGTAAAGATGGCATGATTTAAACAGATTTGTTAAATGTTTATATATCGCAGGATGCTAAACTATTTCAGAGCATTATGCACAGCACAACTTTGGGCCTGTTATAGTAAATATATATGAGTGAACGACTGGTAGTTTTACATCATTGTGTCCTTCTTCAGTGAATAATAATTGAAGTTCCCAGGTCCATTAATAGTAAAGTTCATCAAACTAAATGGGTTACAGGGGATCTGGGCTGTGGGGTCAGCGGCACTTTGAGACAGTGTGTCTCTTATCAGGTTTGCGGTCAGACACATCAGGATTCCTACATTTATATACTGTGTGATCGTGGTTCTGATGTGGCTTTTGGAGGTATTACAGCAGCAGGGATTATACTGTGCAATCGTGATTTAGATGTGGTTGTCACAGGTACTGCACTAGTGGACATTACATAAGCATTAATCCCCAACAGAGGAGGGCTCTACCAGTGGATTAATGCCCAGATTGGGGGGTTGGTGCATGAGGCCGCAGGCGTTGTGCACATTTTGTTTCTCCTCTGGCTGGAATTGGTAGTGCACAAGCGGGCTCTACTGCTGCATTAATCACTGCTTGGGTTTGGTCAGGTGATGCCTTTCGACCAATCTGATCTCTCCATTTCAGTACTATCGTCAGTGCCATGTTACTATAGGAAACTAATCACAGCTAGTTTCGGATCACATGATGCATTTTGATGAATGATTGACTGATATTTTTAGGTTTATTTATTACCATGTTGCAATGTAACTTAGACTTGTTTTGCAAAAGTTTAAAATGTGCAGTTAAACAACTGCCTCTTCATAAAAATTATTTAAATATGAAAGCCATCCTGCTATGCAGGATACAAAAACTGGAACTCTTGTCTCACCAGCCTCTTTCCCTGTGTCCTTTTCAAATTAGTCATACATTTTCAACATTTTAAGCTCTAAAGTTAAACATGTCTTTACTTCTGTTAAAATTCAATTTTTAATGACAGCATTAGTTTATAAATTTAATGTTAGACCTGTAAGTTTAATGCTGAATCTGCAAATGGTTAATAAAAATGTGTTACTACAATCATACCTATGTTTCCATATAATGTATTAATTAATGGGAACCAGTAACTGTAAAATAAGAAAATATGGGCAACAGTGATTCAACTTGTTTTTTTAAAACACACTAAATGTACAGTATGATACCAATGTAAATCACTCAAACTTTAGTCCTGGGGTTTTGGTGGTATCACACACCTCAGGTGTACAAAATAAGACTTGTTACACACTGCTGCCCTTACATTTTTTTCAGTGTATGATTTATTTATTTATTTCAAAAGTTTCTCCAGGAAAGACATACTGAGCTGATAACAGCCTGTTTCCAGGATGTGTCCTGGGGAAAGAGGATGTGGAAAATCAAATACAATACAATGAAGCATAAATGGATGGTCACGGTCTCCCATAGTGAAAGAGTGACATTCAAATCCTGTCATATCATTGACGCTAATTAGCAAGTCATAATACCATAATTCTGATATCAGGTTGATGTTATTATGGGATGGAATGTGCAGGGAGTTTCCTGTTTTGCAGAACCTGAAAAAAAGGGTTGGGAAAATTCTGTGCTGTGATTGGTGAAATCTAATCACATGGCCATTTGTTATTCCAGCATAACATCATAGGTCAGAGATGCTTAACTTTCTGAACCATATTACACTGCTCTGAGAGGGTGGTGGACCCTTGGAACGCATTGCCTGTGGACCTGGTGGCTGTTAATATAACAGTGGAGGTATTCAAGAGGGGCTGGGACAGGTATAAGGGGAGGGTTAAACTGAGTAATACCAGATCTGGAGGTGTAACTCCAATGGGGGGTGGGGTCAGAGGGATTTATGGAGGAGGTTGGGAGGGCAGCAACAGTGTCCTGTCCAGGTGCTGATTTTCGAGCAGACTCGATAGACCATTAGGCCTACTCTGCTGGCATCTTAGTATGTAAGTATATTACACAGTTTTACAAATAAAAATCAGATAAATCATTTCATAATTGCCATAAAACACTTCAGGGTGTGTATAATTGTAGAAATAATTAATGACTTTCCCTTTTTCCCGGTAGGGAAACCATGGCATAATTTGCTGTTAAAAAAGGAATGTTTATAATGGCAAACACGTGCACAGTTTCCCTCCTTCTGTGCATGCGCCCACCACAATTCATCCTTTCCTGATCACAAGCCACTTTCCTTCTCCCCAGAACTCAGCCACCAGTGGAACTTGGCAGTATTTTCTTTTTAAATATGGTTATTTTCCACCTATATTTTGTCATTATATTGTTAACATTGGCTGGTTGCCCCCACCCCCATTGTAAATGGCAGTCAACAGCGTAGTTGCCCATCCCATTCGGTCTGACACTAAGCAGGCAGGGGTGGCTGGCTCTGACTTTTAGATGCTCACCCTGTAGCCTGTACATCACACTACCTTCGGTGGGGAGGGGACTTGTATTCCTTGGGGGAGGGGCATTGCTGTTTCTTTGGAACGGTACTGGACAATTCCTCATGAGATGCTGTTTTCTGTTCGGATGTCAGCTGTTTTGGCGATCCATGGAATGTTGAAGGCACTGCTCCTTGCTTCTTGGTCTATTCATCACAGCATTATAATTTAATTGTGCTAAATTCAACGCTGGACACCCCCCCACCCCCGCAGCAGTGTAGAGAACAAGTTGCATCAAACTGTTCCACCAAAGAGTTGGTTTAGCATTGTTTTTTATGGTTGGCAAAGCATTGGCAACTCATATTACATTGTTTTTCAATATTTAACCAGCTAAAGAGCAATGTGTGTAAAATGTTTTTGCCACTTAATTGGAATGCATCAGCAGTCCAGTCACAATGTAATGCAAAATTGAGTTTTAAATCTAAAGAAACAGTTTGTGCATGGCATTGTGCTGTATCTAGTAACACTTATGCAACTCAGTTGGAAATACTAAAGCAACTCGTTGGAGGAACAGATTAATGTGACTTGTACTGTCATCTTCTTGCTTTATTTGAGTTGTTTGCCTTCATTTTATTTATGGTGGAGCCACACCAGAAACACCAGCTATTTTATATAATTGCTGTGGCAAAAAAGGGAAACCCAGCAATTATATAAAATAAATTATGGGGTGGTGTGTTTGAACTCGAAGTTTACACACACCACCCCATACTTTATTCTATATTTAATGCACTTCTTGAGTGAATAAGGCACATGGCCTCACCTTGTGCCTCACTTCCCAAGCTGTGCCATTAGCTCATAATATCCCACACCCTATCATGTCTTATTACTTAACCCATAGACTGCCAACAGAATTGGAACATATTGGAGTTCTGGATGAATATATCAGTCCATGGTCCTGTAAGGGTTAGATAACTGCCAGGGAACCATCAGTAAGAAGGCATGTAATTCCATTTTGGGATTCTGGTGACATCATAAACACCTTAAAGTTTGCTGACGTTGTTTATGTCACCAGAATCCCTTAATGCAATTATTGCCTTCTTATTGATGTTTATTTTATCTATTATTGAAATTATACTCACATTTCCCAGGAAACTGAAGGCATTCAACATTGGCTCATACATCACAACCCCTTTTAGAGCTGTATCTATTGACTTTGAATCACCCTAATGAGGGACACTGGCCCTCAAAATGTGGGAAAAGGAAGAAATGTGGAAAATAGAAGGAAATGTTAAATATAAAAGCTTAACAGTCACTGGACATTAGTAAGTTAAGGTTTATAAAGTTTACTTTTAATTGATAATTGTAAATGAATCGGAATTTCTGTGTATCCCATCAAAACTGCACAAACAAGGACAGCGTGGTCAATAAGGCATGGGGTCACTCCGCTGCAAGTCAAAACAGTGCAGCTGGGCTGGTCCAGTGGCATGGAGGGCTGAGGTATCATGCTTTATATCCTGCCACGCTGGTGACCCATGTGAGCAGGTCACCGGGGTCAGCCAGGAAGGGAGAGGATTGACCATTCGAAGGACAGCTCTCCTCTCCCAGGCAGGGTGGGGACAAAGTCTGCTGCTTGACTGGCCCCTAGTGGTGGCTGGGGGATGGTAAAATGGTCGCACACAAGGGGGGGTGGAGCTGAGCTAGACGCTCAGCATGCCATGTACAGAAGTGTGTGCAGCTCGCCCCCTTGGCTCCATGTTTGGGGCTGGACAAAAAAAACAGAGTAGAAAAAGCTGACTGGCAGGACGAAGCCAGTCTCCCCACCACACCGGGCCAGCTGGCACCTCAAATCTGTGAGAGGTAATGGCCGGCATGTCGACTGGTGGCAGCGACGGGGGAAGGGGGGATATGGAAGGGGACCAGTTGGCGGGGGATAAAGAAATTAAAAAAAAAAAAAAGAAAACAGCATGGCTAAGAAAGACACAGCTGAACAGCACCCAACAAAAACAGAGTCAGGCAAAACACCAGCCTGTTTCTTGCATAGCGCCCATTCAAAACAATAGGCAGTTATTTTTTTAGAGGACAACCCCGCACCCCTGCATGCAGTGCTTCACTCCCACATCCCTGGAGCTTAAATAACCAACTCTGGGGGGGGGGCCTTAGGGATGGGGAGTCACTCAGGAGGGGAGAGTCTTTTTTTTTTAAACCACAGTAAAAAGTTGTAGTAGGAGAGACCGGTGGGGGGGGTGGAATGAACCATCGTCCCAGGTCCCCTGGCTGCACTATGTGTTGGTGCCCTAGCCACTCCTCCATGGGAGTGGCTCGACAAGGCACCCAGCACACAGCCACTCATCCACTCTCTAGTTAAGTATGCAGTGACAGGGGTAGCAGTATTTCCCTACTGCTGGTCTACCACTTTTGCTGTAAATCCTGGTGCTCACTATGCAATGTAGTTAATATCATGCTGTCTTACATGCACAGTATTGACCCGGTACTGGTCAACACTGTTCTGTCATTATCACGTGGGTGGAAAGGCAAAGAATTAAAATTATCAACCACATTTAATCAATAACTTATAGAATACACCATTTGGTATGAGAGCCTGTTTTGGCATAACCAGTTTTTGCTCAGACATTTTTTCCTTGATGTGGTTGTAATCTTGCTATGCACGTCTTTATTTCACATTATTTAGAGCACTATGGATTGACTGCACTGTCTTTGTCTGATTGGTTTTCACATGGAACCAAATTTCTGGTTTCAGAATCTCACAATGTACAATATAGGGCAGCTCCTTCTTCTTGTGAGACAGATGGTTTATGACAGGTAAAATAAAGTATGCCATTTCCTTTTTTAAAACTCTAGTCAGGACTTTCATAGCTTATAATACAAATACCACTGTATATTTTCTTTAACTTTACACATCCAATATCAGAGTATATTGTATAAAACATCTGAGACTCAAATATAAAACATATCATAGACATATCAATATCTTATATTTTAAACGGAGTGAAAATGTTCTTTTTACATACTTTTAGAATTGTCCTATAAATTGATGGAGTGGGATCTATTTAATAAATGTAACCATTTATAGTAATAGTAGTAGTAGTTTTTAGGTATCACACTATTGCTATCAAATAAGGGATAAAATATTCCAGAGATGCCACAGGTTTCTGTGTTCAAAAGTATACCACGATTTGCTTACATGGAGATACAGTGGATTCGAGATCAGGTGATGGGCTGTTCTTTCCAATGAAGAACTGTTGAGAGGTATGTTTGGGGTACAGGGTTACAGAGTCCCGTTACACCCTGTCAAGTCTTGACACTTACCTATACTATTCTTGTAAGTTTATGGAAAAGATAAATACTCACAATTTAACAAAGTGAGACCAATTGTTTTATAACTCTATTGCAATAGGAAGTTTCATGAACTTTAAAACAGATGTGTTAATTGCCTGTGGTTCTGTCTTCTCTTTCAAAAAATCAGTTACTGGGTGTACTTGCTGCCTTGAAAACTTGTAATTACTTCTAGAGTTTTAGTAACAGACAATGTATCCTTTGTACAACTTTTTATGTCTTTGTGTCTGTTACTTAAGGTTTACTCTTATGTAATGGTTCTGTATGATTTATGTATGAGTCTAGAGCCTTTGAAAAGTGGTTTTGCCTAAAGGATTTTTTTGGCCTCATAAAAATGATAAATGACATAAAAATGAAATATTCTGGACTGGGAACACAGCTTATAAGTATTCCCTAAAATGAAATTCACATTATCTTGGCAGTTAGCTAATGTACTTTGTGAATGTTTTACAATAATGTCTCTTTACTTAAAGAATCACTGAACTGTTTTGCAGAGCAAAAACTTGGATAGGCAAAACAAAACAGAATACGCTTTGTTCAGCATTTCGGTTCTGGCAGACATCCTCTGGGTGTTTGGAGTTACGTATCGATTTTACCTTTAGGAAGGAAAACTGCTACTAGATGGAAGCATCCTGCTGCCAAGAGGACCCTGAAACAGGTGGCCATAGTTTCTGTTTTAAGCTTTACCACAGGGATCTATATGTCTGTTTATTCAATAAACTAGGAGTCATCATTACTCAGTATTCTATAGCAGAAAGCATCATACCTTACAATGACCATCTTTTGTCCATCTCAAATGGCTGTTGAGGTAGGCATTAAAAGGCTCAACTATTCTTTGAAAAAGGTTTGCTGTGGTTGTTGAGTCCCCATATGTCCATTTCTAATGGCTGTGGAGGTCAAGGTTCAATGAAATGGCAATGATCCAGATGAAGAGAATATTAAACTTTCAACTAGTCCTAAACATGGTTTAGAGCTCTTCAAATTAAAAGGCTTCAACCTGCTTATTGTTTTACATAGTAACACCATAGCATAGCATAGTAATTTAAGTCCAGAGGGGGACTCTAGGTCTATCATGTCCACCATTCTCCCTTCGTAAGCAGGGAGGAAATCGGTAGGCTGTGCACACATACTTATGGTTTGTTACTGGGTCCTGTCACTACAGTCTCTGTATTTTGGACTACTATATGGCTCATGTGTTCTGTATCTACTATACAGCCTTGTATTTAAGCAATAAGGCATGACGGGGGTGCATTATGGTGGGATAACAGCCAACCTTGTGTTGGTTGAAGCACGAGGCATAGCCAAGTTAGCCCACCATAATGCATCCCCTGGAGTGCCTTATTGCAATTATGAAACAGATCATTTTTAGTAAATGTTACGCCCTTTTTTAAACATGTTACTTTCAGCCTGGCCACTGTGCTAGAATAACAGCCCAGCTGAAAGCTGCACTTGGCCAATCAGGAGCCAGCATTCTTTCTACCCATTTCAAAATTATAGTTTTCTTCACCACTGCATTCTGTACTGATATGCACTGCATCAGCTCTCCCTGCTTCTCTGACTCCTGTATATTATACCCTCTGCACAACCTCAATGTATTTATTGGTTTCCAGTTGTATATATCTGGCTCTGCACATCTTGCAGTGTATTATTTGTGACTAGGTCTCCCTGTTTCTCCCATGTAGCCCCCCCCACACACACACACCCACACGTCAACTGTACATGTACTCTGCCATACTCAGTTTGTTCACCTGTTAAAATGTATTTCAAATGAATAATAATATGTATAGGAATTCCCTATATATACTGCTACCCAGGATACCCAGTGATTCCCTTGGTAAACAGACATTTCTCCAGGCTTACCTTAAAGGCTTGTATTGTCTTTATGCATATTGTCTCCCTTGGTAGGAGGTTTCATAGGTTTACTACCTTCTGGAAGAAAAGTGTCTCCTAATGTTACCCCTGACTTTGCCACCCCTGATCTTCAAGACATGTCCTCATGTTCTACAGCAGGATACCAGATCAAATATCTCAGACTGTAAGATATTGTTGTTACTCTTGTGTATAAGAATGACTGAGATAATGTCCCTTGTTAGTATCCCTTTCTTCAGGGTGGCCACGTTAATGTCCTTCAGCCTCTCATCAAAGCTTTTCCGCAACGGACTAGGGGATAATCCTGGTATCCTGACCAACATTGCCCTTATCATTCTGTAAATAAAGGCATGAATATAACTGTCCACATCACATTAATGTGTGGGACATTGTTAGCCTATAATAACTGCCACATTTCACTGTAGTCAATGCAGTACTTGCATCAAATTTACTGAACCAGTTGCTTCTGGGTATGGTATGCATAAACAATACCGTCAAAGGATATCTGTAAGGCTGGTGTGAATTTAACTTTTTTTTTTTGGCATTCCCAGTCATTCCCAGTATTTTCCAATGAGCTTAATCATTCATTGCATGACAGTTTTGATGCTAATTCCCTTTCTCTATCTACTAATATTACAGTAATATTGAAGCCTTTTATCTTGCACCAGTAAGCATTCTCACACAAGCAATGACAACTAACCAGTCTTGAAACTCTTTAAAGATGTCAACATGATCATGTGGTCAAAAATTCAACAGGCTTCAATCTGAATTTCTTCTCAGTGTTTGACCATTCTTGTGTTCACAAAGCTAAAATATAACAGACCTTGAAGTCACTATAAACACCATCTTATATCCTTGCTATCCACTGAACATCTACAACATCAATAACCTGGATAAATAATGCAGCAATAACCCAGAAAAGGCTGTGCATTGTACTGAACTAATGCACATCTAGGTGCATATGCTGGCATGAGGCATAGCAGAGTGCCTTTGGCATCTGGAAAATGCAAACATTCTGCAAAATTGCACATATAGCATGGGTTATTATAATTAAAATTAAATAATAGGAAAAATGGTGCTAAATTAGTAAATGCATTTTTTATTGAGGGTGGAAATAGTTCCAAGTTACTGAGCAGTTGTATAGAATTTTAATAATGAATGATCACATGACTGGATTCATCCAATCACAGCACATAATTTACCATACACATTTTATAATTGTGCTTAATCTTGAACACGGCATTGTTTATTGAACCTGTAGTACTTCGTCGTGCACAGCGTCCAATCATTTAAATGGTATAACAACATTAAAAATAACTAATTCCATTTTAAATTGTCCTCCTAGCGCTTAATGATGTTAGTGCATCTAAAACATGATTTCCTGAACGATGTGAGGGGAAAGGCTTGTTAAAAACCTTTGAAGAAATGATAATGAGAATTTGAGGTGATTAAGAACAAGCCTAACAATATACTGTGTTAGAAAGCAGATGATATCTCCAGCAAAATATTGAAAAACATAGCAATTAGACACATTTTTTTATATTCCATAGCAGTGTGGAATTCTCCTATCACATTATTTATTACTGAGGACATTTGCATGAAAACAGGATCTTTGTTTGTTAAGACTTCATCTGCTTCAGTTGCTTACTTCCCCATCTGAGTTCAACATGTACCAGTTGTGACATCACATTCATTCCAATAGCAACAGATTGAGATGTCACAGCCAAGGATTATGGCCAAGTAGGAAATGAGCTGCTAAGACAGATGAGCTCTAAAGGATAAAGATCCTGGGTTTGATTATCAAATGCCCCCAGAATGCCACAAGCCAAGGGTGCAGCAAACATATGGTGCACAGGGCTTGTGGCGTTCCCTGGCCAGTGATTGGAATTCTTGATCCTGTGTACCGATTCCTGCAGGTTAGACCAACGTTTTCTGGTCTAGCTTGAGGCAATCTTGGGTACCCATTTTATGGGGCTTACGCCAAATATTTGGTGCAAGCTGCAGTAAATCAGGAAAATTGTCATAAATGTGCCCTGTCTTCTTGAATCACATGTATTCTGCGGCAACTTTTTCAGCGCAGCTGCTCCAACTGCCAGGTTTGATGCACAAAGCCCTGCATCACCCTCCCTGAATCTTGCCCCTGTGTTCATGCAAATTTCCTCAGCAATAAATAATGGGGAGGAGAATTTTTTTAAATGTATCAAATACAAGCTGAATTGGGTTTAAATATTATATTTTTTAATGTTTCCCTATGGTATCAGCAGCACTGTTCGCCACCCTAAACAGCAATAGCAAATCTGCCCTGCATTGTTTGCCTGATCTCTTTGGTGAACTGATAAAACTGACATGAAACAAATCTGAAAATGGAATAAAATAATTAAAAACATCCTCAAGATACCCTAAAAGATCCTATTTCTATGCACAGAATCATTGGGGGCTTATTGCAACTTTTGATCCCTCTTAGTGAACCAATTGAGGTATTTACATATGTGTTACAATATATACGTTTTTCTGGGTCATAAAGGTCCATGTCTGACCCAAAAACATGTGTGCTGTTACTTCTATGTACAATATATATGCTGGTCCAATTAAAGGTGCTGTATCACAAGTTTTAAATAATCCAGTTTTTCAAGGACTTGCATGACTGCACGCATTCTCTCCTTTAAAGGTAAGAACTGCTTGGTTTTGTAATGCAGTCAGTAATCGATTACTGTACATTTTATTAAGTTAAAATACTGTATCAATGCATCTCAGGGTACATGTTTACAAGTGTACAGATAATATACTAGCAATTATGATTAATACACATGCATAGCGATAGAATAAACTACATTCCCAAACAAACAAAAAATAATAATAATATTTCTACCTCTAGATGTATCAGGTCTTAGATATAACATAACTGCTTAAGGTGATTTTTAGAGACATATTAGTGATTACCCCAATAAATATCAGTAGTGATTTTCCTAATGTCACAGAATTTAGGAAATAATAATGATTACTTTTATTTTTTATGCTTCTCACCTGTAATGCTCAGAACACGTAACACAATTTGGTAACACATGATGCACAATATGCAAGAAAATCTGTAGAACAGAATTAAGTTTCAGGGAACTGTTTTAGCAGCTTCCACATCAGTGCAATGCATTGTTGCTGGTGCTTTCTATAAAATCTCTTAACAGCAGTATGTAAAGCATGGATCAGTTCTGCTTACCAGGTCCCACAGCACCAAGTACTCCATGGTCCTGAATAAGGAGCATCACACAGAGCAAGAACCCAAAGACAATCCCCTTCATGGTTGCTGAGTAGCTGAAGACAGAGTATGGAGTGGCAGGCAGGAGACCTGGTCCTGAGGTATTAACGTGTCACTCCTCAGAAAGGCAGGCATCCAAACACTGACACGTGTGGAATACCTGGAAAACTACTTTGATGGGTGGGTGTGTGCGGAGAGGGGAGGGGTACAAAAATTGGCATGCAAGAGAAATCCAATCCTCCTAGACCCTGGACCTCTACTGCTAGTCAAATCTGGGCAGGGAAGCACCAAAGAAGGTTATTAATTTGAACTTGGAGAAGAGAAATCTCTCAAAATTAGTCCTGAAGAGAAAGGAACTCTTATAGAGCAATTTGGGTTTAACTGGTTAGCTTTTGTCTTGCTGCATGTATTGCAGATTGATCAAAATAGTCAGCAGACAGAAACCACTTGAAAACTGAGACAGACTAAACCCCTTGTTGCTTTTTTAGGAGGTGGTATAATGTTATAATATCCCAGGGTTAAACTGACAGCAAAACCACAAGCCATAGTTTTATTGTTTGAACGTTTTGGCAAAAGAACAGGAAAATAAAATTAACCTCTAGGAAATAAAACTTACCAAACAAGAAGATTGAAATAGAATACTGTTAACATGAAAACGTATTAACCCCTAGGCTGCCATGAGAATTAAAATGTATAGGAATTTTGAATTGATATATCAGTCCATGGCACAACAAGGGTTAAAATAACAAGAACATGAGAAGCAGGAAAGACATTATGCCAATTATGACATTTTGAAACATTTATAATGTTCATCTAACCCCAATTAACAACATTTCAACTTTGTTACAGCGATACACTTTATAGTTCATTCAACTCTGACTTTACTGGGACAAATGGGACATTGTATGTCCAATCTTTAGTTTTTAGAAGTATGCTGAAACCATATCCTTGAATATCCTTCAAGTACATGAAAGGATAAAAAGGGTAGAAAAGGAGGATATCTTTAAACTAAGTGGCAGCTAAAGCACCAGGGGACACATTCTTAAGCTGGAGGGGAAGGTTTAGGAGCGCAGTTAGGAAGCATTTCTTTATAGAGAAGTTGGTGGACAGTTGAAATGCTCTGCCAGAAGAGATGGTCTCACTGAAGGCAGTGGTTAGTTTCAAGACTGTCTGGAATAGGCATAAGGGGAGAGTAAGGATCAAAGGAGGGGCAGATGGAAAGTATGGGAGGATTGGGGGGACATGGTCAGTAGTTTAATGCTGTGGACCTGCAATACAAGCAGACTAGATAGACCAAATGGTCTTATTCTGCTGGCTTCTTTGTATGTTTATATGTTTGTAATGATCAGAGTGCTGTATAATTAAGCAATAATGCACAGCAGGGAGTGTGTCATGCTGGGATAATGTCATGACATGGATGGTTGAAGCACAAGGCCACAGGCTGAATGTGTTCAACATCCAAGAAGTGACATCATCTCAGCACGACACACACCCTGGAGTGTACTGTTGTTATTATACAATGGGTTGATTTAAAAGAAAAGAAAAAAATATTGAAAGATACATTTAAAAATATATTTTCAGTTAATTTTATAGGGGGTAAGTATGCAAGCAATAATACCCGACAGGGTGGCCGGTTTTACCCAATACCCCCCACCCTGGAGGGTATTATTGTGCTTAGAAAATGGCGCTGTAAAAAAGAAAAAAGGTCAATAAAAAACTGTTAATAAAATAGTAGTTTAATATAAGTTTTGAAATAAAATAGTTCCTCCACCTGGATCAGAATGACTAGAAAGCACCCCTCTCCCAACCTGTTATCATGCAGCACCTTTGCCTCTCTATTCCATTTTTTGGTTTCATTTTTTTTTTGTTCATGCCCCCCCTCGCCATCGCCACTGGCAACAGACGTTTGTTTTTTTAAGTGGCAGCAGCTGCTGAAGGATATAGAGAGAGAGTGTCAGCACAGGTGGCAGATCGCTCTTTGTGAGAGATCAGTTTTTTTTTTAAATGCCTTGTGGTTTAACAGTACAAGGAGGAGTTAATGCCATTCCTTTCTGTGGTGAGAAGTGCAGTGTTAAATGATGTCCACTGGTGGGAAGAGTGAACACTGCCAGTCACAGGTGAGACTGGGGAAGTCATTCGGTGTTAAAAAAGACGGAAGTAATTTCATCTTGTGCAGAGATGTGTGGGCAATTTTTTTTTTTTTTCTGTTGCTCGGTTGATGGTTTGTGTGGACCAAGGAGGTAGATGAAAAGGGGCCGTACCTTAGTGGCATGAGAGGAGTACAGAATGAGGAACAGAGGTAGCACTGATCAGTTTGGCTGCCCAGACATGCAGCGTCATTCCTGGGTAGGTGCCACTACTACAGTGGCAGGTTTTTGATGGACTGGTAGCCGTGAGGAACTAGGTCTGTCCGCATCAGTTTCTCACACTGTTCTGCTTTTGGAAAACATTTTGGAAGCGATTTGTTTGGCTATCTATGGTTGTGTGAACCCTCCATTTTCTCATGGGGGGGCTTCATCAATCACTTGTGCACTTAGCATGCGGAGAAAAAATGTTGGCTTGTGAGATTGAATATTCGGGGTGCCCAAGCATTCCCTTAGTAATGGGGCACTCCGAATTGGCACTTGTTTTTTAGCGGGCTCTATCAAAAAATGCCTGCCCACTAATTTCAGTCTTCTAGCCAATCAGAATACTAGGATTTTTATAGCCATTTTTTAAATAGTCTTTGACTACACCAATGTAGTTTACTGTACTGCTTCCTCCATGTCCCTTGCCAGACTGGACACCCTCTGTAATGCCTTCTGTCATTTTGCCACAAACTCACTCCCTCATACCCATCATTGCACATTCTACTCTACCCTATCCATCCTCCCTTTTCCTTCCTGTCACATGCATCACTGTGCTTCTTACGTCTCCAAATACTGGTTTGAGGAACTGACCTCATAATTATCCACTCATCTCTCTCATCCTTTCTGCCTCATTCTCTTCATTCCAGTGATTCCCAAGCTTTCTACCTCCTCCACCCTCGCTCCTCTGCTGGGCAGTCAGCTTTCTTCTCTTGCTTACCCTCCCTCTGGAACCTCCTTCCTTCTGCATGCTGCCTCTCATCCTCCCCAGCCTCCCTTAAGTATCAGCTTAAACTCCTTCCTCCCACCCTCCTGCACATGTAAGCTCCTTTCCTGACCTGCCTTTCCCTTCTTCCTATCCAACTCCTGCCCCACCCCTTAGAATGGTTGTATGACTCCCACAGAAACATAGAAACATAGAATTTGATGGCAGATAAGGACCGCTTGGCCCAGCTAGTCTGTCCATTTCCCTACCTAATGCATAGGCTGCAGATCCTAGTTAACCAACAGCCTACTTCCTCCTATCCCCCACTAGAATTGCTTTATGTCTGTCCCATGCGTTCTTGAATTCCCCCACTGTTTTTGAGTCCACTACCTCCTCAGGAAGGCTGTTCCATGTATCATAACCCTCTCAGTGAACAAATACTTCCTCACATTGCCTTTGAGCTGTCCCCCCTCTATCTTCAAATTGTGCCCCCTTGTTCTTGCACATCTCTTTTTCTGAAAGATGCTACCATCTTGGACTCTGTTGATTCCCTTGATGTACTTGGAAGTTTCTATCATGTCCCCCCCCCACACCTCCTCTCCTCGTGTATATACATATTAAGCTTCTTTAATCTCTTCATATGTCTTCTGGTGCAGACCCTGCTCCATTTTAGTTGCCCTCCTCTGGACAGCCTCCATCCTGTCTATATCTTTGTGGAGATGGGGTCTCCAGAACTGGATGCAGAACTCCAGATGGGGTCTCGCCAACTGTCTGTACTGTACAGAGGGATAACAACTTCCTGTTTTCTACTGGTGATGTCTCTCCCTATGCATCCCAGTATCCCACCAGCTCTTCTTATTGTCTTCTCACATTTGCTTGCCCACCTTAAGGTCATCTGATATGACTACCCCAGTCGCTTTCCATTTCTGTAGTTGTTGCATTTCTCTGCACTATGATTTTCTATAAGATGCTTGATTTTGTTTCAGTCTGTAGTGTGTCTTCTCGCTCATGAAACCATGGGCCCAATGTTAAAAGGTTGACGCAGGGCTTGTGTCAAGCCCTTCATCAACTGCAGTGTTTGCCACAGCTGTGCCAAACTCCTGTGATACAAGATAGCCTGATTTTAGATGGTTTGGCACAGTTGTGACATTTTCTACACTTTACAGCAACTTGCACCGGTTCCATGTCATTACAGCAAGAATGACAGAGCGACTGCAGTATTGGTGAATACAGATAAGCGACTGCACTTAGCACAATGGCACATTGCGGCGATGGTAAAATTTAGCGAATGTATGTCGCCCTACTTTCCACCACAGCCTGCGCTGTTCTACCCACTCACCCACAGTTGCCCCCCTGCACCCTACATGGGGGACTGTGCCCCCCAGATCCCCAATCTCTAGGATTCCAACACCACGCCACACCTGAACACTGGGGGAAGATTATGCATTTGCAGGCACTCATCTTTACCTGTTGCCTTAGCTTCACAGTCACCTTTATTGCAGTCGCCATTATTCCATCACTCAAATTGACTCGACGAATATTCCTTGCTCAATTGACGTGATACCCTTGCACCAAAGCTTTGGAGCAAGACCCACAAAAATGGTTGCCCATGCAGCAAAGTTAGGCCAGGGGCAGCAGATCTGATTTAGAGTTCGTGCGCAAGGGTCTTATGTCAGTGTTTGTGGCAGGCTTCTTTGCAAAACTGCACTAGCTGCAATGTTTGCTGCAAGTTGCCCCTTGCATCAAACTCACTGACCCAAGTCCCTTTCGTCAATCCAAATACCTTCTAAAATCAGTCCCCATATCTTGAGCATTTTTGCACTCTTGCCAGTTTGCACTACTTTTATTTGCACCTTATTTTTTTTTTTTGTAGACATCTCTTCTATTGTACTTGCTTGTTGTTTTCCTCTTCCATCTCCCCCAGGTCACACATGGAAACAAACCTTGGCTCATTGTGCCTTTCAAGGTTACCAATTTTAATGAATATAAATAAATAAAACATATTTTAAAAAAAGTTATTTTTCTGTGTTGGCCAGTAGGTGGTGCTGCTGAATAGTGCTGTGTAGTGTAGTGAAGCCTCTGCCACTCTCAAGGAGCAACTTGCCATGGCTTAGCACCCCCACCCATAGGAAGCAGTATGGCTGGGAGAATGCTTTTTTGGTGATTTTCTTTTTTTTTTCTCCCTTTTTTTACATTTCATTACAAGGAGCTGTACTCGCTGTGAACAGGAGCGGGGTGGGAGTGGGTAGGTTCTAAGGGCACGCGCACTATTTGAAGCAGTGTGTGATACCATTGTTGCTTGCATTGGCACTGGCAAACTTCAGCTTGGTAATCCTACTGAGCAAGACAACTGGGAACTGTTCTAAGTTAAGGGAAGCTGAGTATTTAAAAATAAAACTGAAAGTGGTGCTGCATGTGGCTTTTCTAAGGAATGGGTGACCAAGCATGAGTCCCAAGAATCATGAAAGAGAGTGAGAGAAACATTAAGCTGCTCACTGCGGTGGTTGGAAAAATTTTTACAATTTCTGTTGGGGGGAGTTCCAGTGTTATTGGGGTGACTGCTACTGCAAATACCCATACAGTAACTGGATATGCTGTGTAACTGGATACCCGAGAAGGGGATTGTCTGTAACATATGTGGGAGCCAGGAATCAGGGATGGCTGCATGATTTCTCATGCCAAGTAGGCCAGCTGTGTGCCAGACTTGGCACAGTGGTGTTTTGCTGGGATAACATCACTGTAAGAGGTAGCCACTGATCAAAGAGAAAGCTCAAAAACCCTTTCTGCCATTGTGTTAGTAATAAATAATCCACCACAGGGTATGCAAACATGCTCTGATATATGCACACATGGGGTATGTTGTGAGCCACAAGGTCACAGGCTGAGTGCATGCAACTATCCAAGGCATGCAAATATATCAGACCACAATCACATGCCCTGTAGTGGATTACCTGTCTTATAAAATGTCCACAAGGTTCTGAGGCATGAAAAGAAGTGCAGGCATGTAGTCATTGTGGATGACAGTAACTCTGAAGGCACCCCTGGGGAGTTTGTATTGGACCTTTTGAGATTTGTGCAGGAACATAATTTTTTTTTTATATTTGATGATAAATTCTATCATTAATTACAAGGCACAGCTATGGGAGCAACTCTTGCCCTATCATACATTGATCTCTTCCTGGCATGGTTGGAAAAACATGTCATTTTTAGTGACTTGAATCCTCACCTCAGACAGTTTGTTTTATGGTATAGCTTTATTGACAATATCATTTGTGTCTGCGGTGGTGGTTCTGACAGTGTCACAGACTTCATGCAGTGGATAAATAAGACTGATCTAAATATTATATATACATATAGGACAGACATGGAGAAAATAGACTTCTTAGATGTAACCTCAACAGCCAATGGAGAACAAGTAATCAGCAGCCTCTACAGAAAATCGACTGCAGGAAATATCTTATTAAGAGCAAATAGTGGCCATCCAAATCTTTGATAAAAAGAATACCATTTGGACAGTTTCTCAGACTTAGAAGAAACTGCACTGTTGTCTCTTACAATATTTATTTATATCTAGCCTCATGGCACTTTATCTATATCCAACCACGACCTCCTGTGACCTCTCACCACACTTTGCCTTTCTCCTTCCCTTGCCCATGCCAGTCGTTGCTCCTCCCCTGCCCTTCTTCACTGCTTTCCACCACTCTCCCTTCCTTTTAACCTGTGATACCATTGCACCACCTACCATCTCCCTTCCCCCCTTCCCTTCCCTTCCACCCCCTTCTATACTGGGTTTCAACAAAGCCTACTTAGCTGCCCCTCTCCTGTATTAATACTACCTCCCCTCCCTCTACTATCGTCTGTCCCCCACCATACTCCCCTTTTGTCTCTCTCTTTATACCTTCCTGTGCTCCTCCCTTTCCTCCTATCTCCCCTTCCCCCTTTCCCCTGTTCTCTCCATCCCCTTTCACCCCTCCTGCAACTCTATTCTATTCCTCCCCTTCCATTTCCTCTCTTACACCTACCTCCCACCCAATTTTCCTGACTTTCAACAAAGCCTACCAGGCTGCCCTCTCCTCTGGTTGTTTACTTCAATCCTCCCTTTTTTACATTTTTTGAGTAACATCAAATGCTCGCATAGATTACTTACGTTGTATTAGTCACATAGTTTTGCTGATGTTCACTATGTACTGTTCCTATAGTTACCATTGTTGTTTCATTTATGTCCTACTCTCACTGACATGGAACTTTTGTAAAAGAGTTTTAATGCTCAAAGGTACTGTACTCCTAGATTTAAATAAATTAATAAAAATAAATAATGAATTTGAAAAGGAATCAGCTATCTTAAGTCAGAGATTCAGAGAAAGAGAGGATGTACTGCAAAGGTGGTAAATAAAGCATTTGGAAAAGTGAAAAAAATGATAGACCCTTCTGGTACCCAAAAAATAATCATGAGCATCAGGAAAATTATATAAATCAGAAAATAGTTTTTGTTACAGACTATCACAATAGAGCAACTGAACTTGGAAACATTATCATGAATAGATGGTCAGTGGTACAGGTAGATGATACAGTGGGACCCATGTGGGGGAACTGCCACTAGTGCCACTTTTGGAAGGGTACTAACTTTAAAAATATTGTTACTGCCAGTCACTATTAGGACCCAAACAATACTAACAAAAGAATATCAGAACACAAAGGTTGTTTACGTTGCAAGCGGTGTAATGTATGCTGCTATACATAAGCAGAAGAGAAATGTGTGCATCCCAAAATAGGTAAAGTATTTAGTCTGCATGAATATTTTGACTATCAAGGTCCTTTTACAGCATATGCTGCCTGGTGCCAATGTAAAATGTTACATATGGGGTACACAGTTCAACCCAAAAATATTATATACAAGAACATGTACATGCTTTTCTAAATGTGAACATGGAAAATGCTTTAGGGGCTCATTTGTGGGAAGTACACAATAGTAATCCGAGAGATTTGCGATTTCATGCCTTAGACCATGTGCACTCCCCTGTATGAGGGGGTGACGAGGTAAATAAGCTTCTACAGTGTGAAATGAGATGGATTTCTATACTAGGGGCACTGATACTGATAGATCTAAATGACCAAACTGATTTTAAACCATACCTGTAAAACAGTCACTTTAAAAGTTCTCATGTGATGTATTTTATAAACTGATTTTGTGTACACATTATCTCCCTGTTTAGTTCCTGTTGGTTATTATTTTTTTCCTTTAATTTCCAAGCCCATTGATGTTCCGGTAATTTAAATTAATAATAAACTGCAGATGTATGTTGGGGTTCAGATCCCTAGTTGTATTAATAAAATAAAACAATCTTTTGATTGTACTTAAATAATAAACAGAAATGGTGTATCAAACCCTGTAATATAACTTGCAGCAATGGATGCAACTGAAAGCAAATCGACAATTTTCATGAAAATTGTATCTGCTGTTACACTGTTGGGCAATGAATTCACAACGAGGTGCTTTTACTAATACGACATGTGATATTTTATAATGTAGCACATTTTTTCCTGACAAAATCACTGCTTAATTTGTAATTACAACCACATGTGATGTAATGGAATGAATGAAAGGGATATTTAAAGGCTATGGGGTTGTTTGGTTGACTCCACTCCCTGAGAAATACTTCTTAGCTAAGTCAAAACTTGAGGGTGTTAGCCCAGCTTTTAGCCATGGTTATTTGCTAAATAAATTACTTTTCCTTCTCAATACTTCATGTGTGCCAAGCTTCATTCTTTGTTTTAGTTTGCTTAGTTTTGGCTGATGCACCTTTGAGGAGGTTGATGTGCGCTTCTCCCTTCCATTCCATTGTGGAATAATGTACAGTCGTGTGGTGTATTTCCTCCAATCAGGAGACTGGAGTTTCACAGATTTTTTATACTCTAACTGTAGTTAATGTTTTAGTCAATGCCTTACAGCGGAAACCGCATGCAGCCTCTCTATCCATCATAATGAAAAAACATGACGTGGCTAAAGCAAAACATCTAGAAGGAGAGTCAAAATGTGAGGTAAACTACTACAGTCATGGCTAAGCATTGGTGTGAATGAGAATGCTGATGTCAAAACATAGGCACACAAAAAGCAATAGAAATTCAAAAGGAACAAACCTTCATTGGATTACTTAAGGGGATGAATTAGCTTACTCCTTGAAATCCTCTCAATATACATGCACAACCTTCTATTGGAGCAAGCAGTATGCTTGGTCATGAATGGTGGGCATTCAGATCCGCTGATAAATGAAGCCTCTTTGTGCTTGTAGACAAAATATAAAGTTACACTGTTATTTTACTGCTAATTCATACAGAAAGGTAAAACTACATTTGGAGTCAGTTTTCAAAAACTAGAGGTGGACTTCAGCACAGCAGGCAGAACACTATAAATGACCAAAGCAGCTTAAGAAATAAAAATAAGGTTAATTACTCTAGGGTGGGCAGAGCCCAGCATTTAGTGCTTTTTGATATGTGGCATCTACATTCACTGTATACAGTATGTCCTTGATGTACGCAGCTCAAATTAATGTTTATAGTTCTTACTTTGAAAAAAAACTTTCTACACTTTACAAACATGTATCCAATGCCCATATTTTAATCAAAAGATTAATTTTAACATGAAACTGTACCATGCTTTTGGAGCACTTTTAAAGTGCCCCAGAATAGAGATTTTTCAACCTTTTTGCCTCACTTTCAGATGACAGACATTCTGTAGGCCTACCACTTACAGTACTTTATAGTTACGTCGACATAAAGTAGGCAGAACTATTGAAAATACAGTGGGCTGCCATTTGGCACAGTGGTAGGGCTACTCCTGGCAATGACAGTGACCGGAGTTCAGGAACTGGCCCAGGATATTGGGACCAGTTAACTGCAGAACAATTGAGCATCACAGCAGACACTCTCATCCAATGGGGAGGGAGGGTACTGCTCTCCCCTGAGCTACCTCAACCTGGGTGACCTTAGATGACAGTGGAAGCAGGACCCACTCCAGGGTGGACAGGGACATCACCTGATGTTGGTGTGAGTACAAAGACAGTGTACATACATCACTCAGCTACTCACCAGTGGTGTCCCTGAGGGATGGACATTAAAAATGAAAAAAACAATACCCTGTCCATTGTGGAGTGAAGCTGGCTCCTCCTGCAGGCCTCATACATCCAAATGCGATACCCTCTTCTACCACACATGGCCTTTGAAGGGGCATGGGAAACCCTGATGGTAAAAGAAAAGAAGGCTCCACTCCCGGGTACAAGTACTATACATAGGACAATGTATTCCATACCAGCAGGTGAGAACAAATCAACATTTCATGACGACACCACTTTGTCAAGGTTACGGTGGTAACAGTTAATGAGCTAACAACTGATTTTGCTGGAAAATTCCTTTCCTGGCTATAATCTTATGATTATGATTATTATTACTATGTTGGTAACAAGGTAAGGCCCACTAGGCACAAGTGCCTTTTTTCAGGGGTGACCTGGAAGCAATGGGAAGGTTCAAAGAGTATGCAAGTGGAGGTTGTGGGAATCAAACCCAGGTCTGTTGGATGTCTCAAACTCATTCATAGCTCATTACCCTAACCTCTAAGCCAGAGGTTTTCAACCAGGGGTCCTAGGCCCTCTGGTGGTCCCTAAGCAAGGCATAGGAGGTCCTTGGAGTGAGCAGGAAAAATGTTAAATATGAAACTAGAAACTGTGTTTAATATCCCTGCTACTCAGCCTCTCCTTACACTAACTCCAAATCCTCATAGTACTCATAGTGCGTCTAAACAGACCTACCTTGTCCCTTTCCACAGGACTACACAGGCCCAGCAAACAATTATGTTTAGTGCTCCTACATGGCTTAACGGCCTCCCCTCAGACATCAATACCGAATCAAAGCTTGGCCCCTTTAAGTTCAAACTCTGCCAACACCTTGTTGCACTTAGCAGTTGTGACTGCCCTCCCTAAGCGATAACACCGCTCTACTTATCTCTATCCACACACAAAGTCTAACCCCCATCTTCCTTGTCTCTTACCAACTATTTAAATAACCTCTTCCTTTACCACCCTCTCACTCCACACAACTTTATTCCCTACCTCCCCCTTCTCCCTCCACCTAATCTCTCTCTCACCCTCCCTCCCCATAATCCACATCTCTCCTTAACCTCATATGATGCCAATTACCCTTTCACCCTACACCAATCTCCCTCTGTCGCTCCCCTCTTCCCCATCTGACACCTCAATCTTAAGAATCCCTCCCTCTTAAAGTTCTTAGGTTGTAGACAGTAGCACAGTGGTTTAAGGCTCTGAGCTGCAAATCTGGAGAACTGGGTTTGAATCCCACAGCCCCCACTTGCATACTGTGTGACGCTGAGGAAGTCACTTAACTTCCCTGTGCTCCCAGGTTGCACCTGTAAATGAGATAAAGCTGTCAGCTTAGTGTGTCTCTCCAGGTTAAACAACTGGAAAAAACAAAAGAAAAACTGTACTGGCTGCAATATTATTTTTTGTCCTGAATTTTCAAGTCTGTGCCTTACATGATACCCCACTTGTAATGATTATAAAATGTTTTCTTTCTTCTACATTACCATATGTTGTTTTCATTTGTATTACAGTATGTTCAACTGTCTACTATTTTGACACGGAACCTTTATAAAAGAACCTCTGGTTCAAAGGTGTACATAATCCTAGAGATCACTCAATCAATAAATACTGTCTCAATGTTTTAAACAGTGTTTCCATGCTCTGCTGTAGCAGCCCTAGCTGCGTTGATGCTCCTTTTAATAAAATAAGTACTTGGAGGCAAGCAGTTGTTAAGAAAAGAGTTCAGTCGAAACTGGTTATTTGTTTTAACTTGAGTCACTTTTCACTCGGAGTACCTAGTATGTATCAACGGTGAACAGAGCAGCATCTTTTACCTCATTTCTTTCTCTCCTTCACTCAGTTACAGGTATAGAAGGTGTCAGTGTCATAAAAATGTATTTAACCCATGCAGAAAGACATTATCCAGAATTGTTCCACCAAATTACACAAAAGGGGAATATTTCTGACCGGCAGGACCATCTAGACTAGCACCTATAGCCTCCCAATGGCCATCTGGATCATCTCTGCGGGATTCAGATCTGGATCTTTTATTCACAACTCTCCACTCTTAACACCTCCCACACCTCCATTTCCTCAGTGTCATATAGTGAATATGGGATTCAAATCTGGTCTCTGGCCAAAGGTCCTGTGCTCAAATTCCATACCCCCATCACCACTTGTGTAAGAAACTTCACCATCACCCCCACCCAGCACCCTCTGTCTGCCATTGCAGGTAGGGATCACTGCTATTACTGACATTCACTCTGAGGGTCCATGCACACAAAAAATCCTGCTGTAGGCTATACTGCCAGCCCTGATTAGAAGTATCTCAGTATTGCTAGGACCCTGATGGTCCCACGTGGGGGTAGTCATGGGGTTCAGGAGGATGAGTTAGGTATCCAGAGAAGGTGGATGATGGGGCTGGTGAGGTGCTGGCAGATGGGGGAAGGCCAAAGTGAGATAGGGGCATAAATAGTACATTGCATTGGCAGTGCTGGGCACACTACCATCCGGCTGAGTTCCACCCCCCCCCCAACACTTTCATGTCTGTGTTTTCCAGGGGGTCCAATGAGTCCCCTTCCTAACCACTGTCTTTATCCTATGTATTTATTTTCATTTACCAGGACCTGGACTGGGTCATAATGCTCATTTACAGCCATGTCTGGGAAACACAATTAGACATTAAAAACATATTAAACATGAATCACAAGTGATTATACATCTTTGATTTAATGATATTGAAATGCTAAACTTAAATAGAACTCAGTACCTATGTACCTAGACATTCTGTTTTGTTATAAAGAAAAGTAAATTTTAGGGCATGTATTTGCATTCCATGGTGTCCAGTGGTCCTCTTTCCCACTCTCCCAGTATCTATGATACCTGCTGAAGCACACATGCCGCCGCCTCCCCCCCCCCATGCAGTGTCCTTCCTTAGTGGTCCCACTCAGAGAACTGGATGGTTAACTAGCCACTTAACCCTCCACAGCTACCAGCTGCAACCATGCTGTCCACTGTAACCCCATAAAACAGGCAGTAGCCAAGGGTAGTTGCAAGAGCATATAAGCAGGCCTACAAGGGCTATCATGCAACTGGGAATGGCCCTGCAAGTCTTTTGCATGTTGGCCCCCTTTCCTGAGCACTTGCTGTAGCATTTGTGGGTTCAAGAAAAAGGTGTACACACCTGTTGAGCAACTGGCTTAACAGGGTTGTAACAGTACTGCTGGCACTCAATGATCTTTGCGATTGCTTATTGTCAGAACTAGCCATTGAGAATCAGGCCACATCTCTTTATGTCAAAACCAACTATGGCTCAAAGTCAAAGGCTCATAGGAAATTCCAGGACCTTTGAATATGTTGCAAAAGGACCTGTTTTGGCACCAAATTCTCTTGTTTGCACAGTAAAATAAAACACCTTACCTTACCTAGCCAGCATCACTGTCACCTGTACATCTTCCTCTCTGTCGCACTGATCTTCTCTTGTCTCTGATTACACAACCCTTTAACAGCAGCAGTGTATTTCCATACCTCCAAACTGTTCCTGACTAGGAGGGAAAGGTTTTTATTTCACCATTTGAAATTCTTCTACCTCTCAAGAAGAACGTACTGTGGTTACATACGAAATTCATATTTAATTTAGTGGCGCTCTATTAATTCAAAATACACTAAAATCAGACTATTGTTTTCTTTACAGTTTTGTAAAGTATTTGAGCACCTTTATTAATAAAGGGTCCAGTGTTTTACGAACATAAGAACATACAAACATGCGAACATATGAATGTGCCAGCAGAAACAGACCACCCAGTCTAAGTCTGCTCAAGTGTGCAGCCAACACCCCTAGTTTGCTAGTTTTAAGGACCTTACAGGAAGGAAGGAATCTGCTTTTTCATATAGCATCTTACAAACAAACAATATACCCAAGAGCTTTACAAATCAGCAGAGGGCAGGGAGAAAATATTGTTGCCACTTTATGGACACAGGGTGAGTCCAACAGAAAAGAGAGAGATTAGAGAAAAACTACAGAGGCTAGGTCCAGGGAAGATAATTTTTTAAGTGTCACATAGTAAGTGGTGGCTATGGGATTTTTACCCTGGTCTCCAAGTTCACTGCTTTAAGTCCCAGGCACCCTTGTTCCATGCGTCCTAATGAGGTCGCCATAATGATTGTGCCCTAAATCATGGTGCCCTTATGACAGAATACCACTCATAAATGCTAAGTCAAACTGCTTCCCTTTCAGTAATGGCTGAAAAACATACTGTCTCAGCAGGCCTACCCATTTAAAACATTTCAAATAAATAAATAAATTTAATTTCATCTTTTTGAGGTTGAACCATTGAGCAAACTCAACTAAAATGATGATCTGTGGTAAACAAATAACATACATACAATAACAGTTATTTCATGACATACTGCAGTGCACAATAAAGTACAACAAATATTAACAGTTAAATCGTTTAACGTATATACATACAATAACAATTATTTCAACACATATTGCAGTGTACAATAAAGCACAACAAACATTAGGTAAAAGTATGTGTATCTCTGAGACAATGTACTTCTCTGTTGTGCCTCTGCAGTGATAGGGTTGAGGGGTACAAGCGAGAATGCAATTTGCATTATTAAAAAGTTACTGTTGCTAAATACATGTTATATATTTCCTGTGGACAAAGTTTCTATACTGGTTAAGGGCTTCCTTTGTTACTATTTCATAATCAGAACACTACACAGCTGCCATTTTCTTTTATGGTAGAAAATAGGCTCCAGATTTAATACACAACAAAAATGCACCACTGCTTAGTCCAAGGCTATCTTGAAATTATTTGAGATAAACACAGCTTGTAACAACAGAATGAAACGCATCTGTGGTTTGCTGTTTTAGTCATCCTGGATTGCTGGTGAAACCTAATGAACCTTATACTCCAGTATCGATCCTTTAAAAACATCTGAGAAAATCAAAGCTTAACCTTATTTTTTTTTTCAAGATGCCTTTCATCATATTTTAATGCAGTCCCTCAAACCTCCTATGGCTTGCTTTTTGCCTAAGGCTTTGGAGAGGCAGGAGTGTGGAGCTGGCCACAATCAGGCTAGTTCCACAGCCATGGGAGATACCCAGTAAAATATTCTTCTGCTTGTGTATGCATTAATGTAGTTGTGGTGTCTTGATCCTCATCCTGTATTTCTTTTTTAGTTCCTTATAACTTTTTCCTTCCAAGTCCACAATGGTGTCAACAGTCAAATGTGCATGACTATCTTCCTAATTATCACATATTACCCTGTTCTTCAGCTCCACCTCTGTGATGTTTAGGGTCTGTCTGTAGGCAAAGTCTAAAATCTCACTACCAATGTCAATTTCAGTGGCTCTGTCAGTTTCACTCTGTTCAGAATGTTGCTCAGTAACCATCAACTGAGGAAGGCTCTAAAACAGGCTCCAGCAACTCCTGCACATTTTCCATTGCCCATCCTCACTCTCGTGTGGGGCAAGCTGCTTCCTCCTACTGCTTTCCATCCCTCTGGAACCTTCTCTCTTCCCTGTGTCTCTCCCCCTCTATCCATATTTTTAGACACCTGCAAAGCCTAATTCCTGTACCTCTCTCTCCCCCACTTTAACCTTCTGACCATTCGTTTCCCTTCAGTTTTTTCCTGCCCTCCTGCATGCCTATGACTCTCTAATCTGAGTTAACTATGCTCTTGGCCCCAGTTAGTCCCCTACTTGGTGTGATGTTTAATTTATGTACTCTAGCAAGCACTGTTTCCATTTATCTTGTTAATGAATCTCAGTACTTTTCACTTTATACTCAATGTAATACAGTATCTCAAACTGAATATTTAATAAATCCAAGCACTGTTCGCTTTATTTCACTGTATTATCCCATACTGTGAACTCATGTGGGACTCTTCACATAGCTCTTCCTTTGGGTTACCTATGCAATTTGCACTCTGTCCTTTATTTCGTCTGTGTACCTTGGATGCCTGCAATGCCTGTATGTCTGTACTCCCCTTCCCCTCCTCCCCCGGGTCGTACTTGGAAATTAGCCTTGGCTCAGTGTACCTTTCCTGCTTACCAAATTTTAAATAAATGAATAAAAACTCAGGTGCCTGCTTTATTACCCCAACAGCAATTCCCAATAAATCCCAGGCTTTATTTGAGGTCTTTGGCATGACATTATCCCAATCATCAGGACGCATGAAGATCATGTATTTGAGGGTGACTGACTTTCTTATATCTTGCAAGGCATTTGCTTGTTTTTTAAGCACACTTTGGCACTATCCCTTGTGGTACAGTAGCTGCTCTTAAATGAAAATCTCAAGAATACCCAGGTAACATAGCTGTAAATGTGGTGTTGAGGGGGCATGCATTTTATTGGACAATCTGGTGTTTCAATGATCTGCATTTTGGGGTGGCAGGGGAGTTATCAAGCCACAAGAAGACTTTAGTGGGCAGACCTTTGGACAGACAAAACTTGTTAACCCTTGGGACAAAGTCCTCATTAAGCCAACATAGAAAAAGAGTTGTCCTTCCATGTGTTACTCTGATTATCATACAGCATGGGGGAAGTTTTCCTACTGATATGTCAAAAGCACAATGACACTTTGATTAAAGGATTAGATGCAACTTAATTTTATATACATATCATTAACACACTTGAGAATGGTGTCCTGTTTTTTAAAAGCCGTAACATCTTTTTTTTTACTCCCATGAGCCAGAGTTTTTCATGATCATATTTCCAATGAAGGTTGCTCTTATCTACATTATAAAGTTGATTTGAAGTCAACTCTTCTCTCCGAATCAACTGTTTGAGTCCTTAAATAAAAAAGAATCAGCCCCTGAGCAGAATCACTCATCTTTTCTCCACATAAGCTGAGCTGGCATAAACCTAAGAATTTTTGAAATGGTCATGTCATCCATCAGTCACAAGAGACTTGATCTGACCAGCCAGCTTATGATGTAACAAATTGGCTGGACAACAGGACGCAGAGGGTAATAGTAAATGGAGCACACTCTGGAGAAAGGGGAGTTATTAGTGGGGTACCACAGGGTTCAGTACTGGGACCCGTACTCTTTAATGTCTTTATAAGTGACATTGAGGAGGGGCTGGAAGGAAAGGTATGCCTCTTTGCAGACAACACAAAGATCTGCAACAGGATTGATACAAAAGGGGGGTGGAAAGGATGAGAAGGGACTTGACAAGGCTGGAGCAATGGTCAACAGTATGGCAGCTTAGTTTCAATGCAAAGAAGTGTAAGGTAATGCACCTGGAAAACAAAAACCCAAGGGAAGAGTACACAATGGGGGGGGTACTAACAACAACAAAAATGGAAAGGGTCCTGGAGGTACTCATATCAGATGATCTTAAGTTAGGCAAGCAGTGTGAGAAGGCAGTAAGGAGGGCTGGGGAAATTCTGGGATGCATAGGGAGAGGCATCACCAGTAGAAATCAGGAAGTTGTTATCTCTCTGTACTGACAGTTGGTGAGACCCCATCTGGAGTACTGCATGCAGTTCTGGAGACCCCATCTTCGCAAGGACATAGACAGAATGGAGGCAGTCCAGAAGAGGGCAACCAACATGGTGCATTGTCTGCACCAGAAGCCATATGAAGAGAGACTAAAAGAGTTTAATATGTATACCCTTCAGGAAAGGAGGGAGAGAGGGAACATGATAGAAACTTTCAAGTACCTCAAAGAAATCAACAAAGTCTAAGAGGGTGGCAAATTTCAGAAAAAGAAATGTGCAAGAACAAGGTGGCACAATTTGAAGATGGGGGGGCGGCTCAGGGACAACATGAGGAAGTATTTTTTCACAGAGAGGGTGACGGATTCATGGAACAGCCTTTCTGAGCAGATCATGAGGTCAAAAACAGTGGGGGAATTCAAGAATGCACGAGACCAACATAAGGCAATTATAGTGGGGGGTAGGAGGGGGATAAGGAGGAAGAAGGCTGCTGGTTAACTAGGATCTGCAGCTTATCCAATAGGTAGGGAAATGAGCACACTAGGTGGGCCAATCAGTCTTTATCTGCCATCAAAGTCTATGTTTCTAGGTTAACAGTGAGTTTACCGTGTAAACATGATGAAACCCTACCATGATAGGAATGAGATGATCCCAGCTGTGTGCAGTTCTCTGGAGGACGGGAAGAAGGAGACCCGCTGGTTCATCTCCTGAGAGAAGGGAAGGGAGAATTCTCATTGGATGCTGTCACCCTCTTGGAGGTGTTGACACTGGCCAAAGCTACCAAAATTAGTGGGGTGCTGCATACATGTGGCGAAATGTTCATGGCCAAACCTAGGTTTACCACACTGGCAGAGCACCACGTGGATGCAGAGTCCCAAGCCTGCTGGACAGCCACCCTACAGAGTTCCAGAAGGTGTAAGACATGCCATGGGGGGGAGATCAAAGAGTTGCTGGCTGTCCAGGTGATCCAGAAGTCCTGACCTCCCCAGTGGTTCTGATTCCCAGAAGGGCTGGGACCATGAGGTTCTGTATCGACTACCCCAAGCTCAACATCTGCACAGAGTTGGACACATACACCATGCTCAGGATGTATGAGATCCTAGAGAGGTTAGGGGGAACCCATTACCTGTCCACCATATACCTGACAAAGGGCCATTGACAGGTATGCCAAACCACTGGGGCCAGAGGATGGTCAGTCTTCGTCACCCCGTTTGGATTATTTGCGTTCAGGGTAATGACATTTGCGATGAAGAATGCACCAGCCACCTTTCAGTGGCTCATGTATTGCATTCTGTTGGTAGGGCAGGAGATTTAACTATGGCATACATGGATGACATTGCCATCTATAACCAGAACTGGGAGGATAACATCAGGTACGTGACTGAGGTGTTCCACAGACTGCAAGCCACTGGGCTGACAGTAAACACAAAGAAGTGCCTGGTAAGAATGGCAGAAGTGTTGTATCTTGGATAAAGGATGAAGAGTTGGTACATCCATCCTGTCGCAGTGATAATTTAGGCCATGCATGGATGTGCCATGCCCATGACCAAGAGGAAAGCACGGGCCTTCCTAGGGGGGTACTACCATATGTTTGTACCAACTTTGAGCAGCATGGCCAAACTCCTGTCTGATCTCACCAGAAAGAAAATGTCAGAAAAGGTTCACTGGACAGAAACATGAGATATGGCATTCTGACAGCTGAAGGAGGCATTGTGTCAGGCACCTGTGCTTGCTAGTCCAGACTACTCTCTTAGTTTCATTGTACATGTTGATGCATCTGATCATGGGTAGGTGCTGCTCTGAGTCAGGTTGCACACTCAGGAGAGGAGCACCCAGTTATGTACCTGAGCAGGAAGCTGCTGCCCAAAGAGCAAGCCTACACCACAATAGAGGGGTGTCTGGAGATTGTCTGGGCTTTGCAGAAGCTGCAACCTTACCTGTATGGAAGGGAGTTCAACCTGGTTACTGATCACAACCTCCTTATATGATTGGATAGAACCAATGTCCAGAACTCACAATTAATAAGATGGAGGCTGTTGCTGCAGTCCTGTAATATGGACATTAGGCACTGCAGCAGGTCACAGCATTGCAATACAGACGGACTGTCCAGACAAGAGCTAGTGACCTTGTTTTGTTTTTCTTGTCTGTTTTGTTTCTTTGCTTAAGTAGGAGACATCTAGGTTGGAGAAACCAAGGTGGGGTTCACACAAAGAGTGAACTGAGGGCATGGCAGATGGAGCCAGCTGGCTCTCGCACACACACACACATATATATCAGTTTGTGCTGCTAAAAAACATTTTTTTCTTTCTCTGGGGGTTGGGAGATGAATCAGTTTGCTAGTATACCTGTACTGTATTCCTTTTTTTTTTTAATATAACTCTTTTTTCGTCTGTAACAGTGAATTTAGCAGATGCTGGTGTAAACCAAGCACCATGTAACAGTGGGCTACTATCCCTACCTGGAGAGTTCAAACCAGGTTGAGAGTCCTGGGTCCTTGTTCTGATCAAAAAGGGGGGGGCCTTTCCCAAACAGAAATAGGTAGTGTGATGCCTCTATGCACAGTAAATATAGTGGGCCAGTTGCTTTCCTGGTATAACCCCCTGGGATGCTGTTCCTACCCACCCCCCTTGCAGTCACCCCACACGTGAATTACCATAAACCAAAACAATATTTCAATATACTTGTAATTAGAGACTACAGTTAATAAAATGCTCACAAGATATTTGTAAAAAGATTAACCAAAAATTTTTTGACATGGGATAGGGTTAGGTAAAGGGGAAATGGATATAGAGGATAAGTAACCTTCAACATTACCATTTTGAAAACACCAGTCATTCACTTTATCTGTAACCCCAAAAACACTTCCAGTGCCAGCCTCCCACCAGCATATTCTTCAACACAGGAATTATCTCACTTGGTCTAACACTACGCACTTCCCAATTGGTACCAGTCTCCCCCCACTTTCTTCCTAGGGATTTCTCTTAGTCTTTTTGGCTACCCAGTAGGAGCAGTCGCAGCCCTGAGGCGGAATAGCTGATTGTACAGTGTTGCTGCACTTTAATAATTTAGTTAAACCCCTTTTAGTGGTAGCAGCAACTAGTTGGCGAATCTTGGCAACTTTGGGCCACAGGGCTAAACACAGTAACTGGTAGAACTTGTTACAATGTCTCCCCAGATGCAGGGTAGACACTGAAATACTCACAGTTTTGCAGAACAGTATCTTGACTTGTAGAGCTGATGATCTTCAGACTGTGGCTCTGAGGTGCTTGCAACTAGTAGAATGTGGATAGCTGAGATCAGCAGCAGGCTCTTCCAGCTTGGACCTTTCCTCTGTATCTCTTGCAGCTTGGGTCTTCTCAGTAGCAACCTCTTGCAGCTTTATAGAGTCTGGACACCTCTCAGCTTTGCTTGCAGCTTGTCATCTTTTTGCATCGTCGCAGAACAGGAACAGGCTAGTACTGGGGACCAGGGCTAACATGCCTCAGGAGGAGATGATGATGAGCAATGCCTGACAGTAGCACTTCCTGGCAGATTCCCCAGACTTCCCTCGGATGGCATCAGTCTCTTTCTGGAACTTCAAGAACTTCGACTTTGATTGTCTTCAGCCACTCTGCCAGTGGGAGGTCGGCAGCTCTTTCGCTCAATTGGAACATGATCTCTGAGTTTCCCAATAGTTCTTCATGGGAAACAGTCTCTCAGCTGAGCCCCCTCACTCAGATTCTGGATCTCTGAGACAAAGGAAGATTTTGAAGAGTCTCCTAACAGTCAGTGTAAAACAGACAATGGGAGATTATGACAAGTTTCCCAAACAGAAGAACGAATCTTGTCACTTCATCTTTTCAGCTACTGGAAACACCAAGCAGACTTCCCTGGGCTGTTTGGCCATACAGGCCCCAAGTAGCCTCCAAACTTCTCTCAGACATAACAGAAGAGGTCTGATGTCCCTTGGCAGGGGGCTGTGAAAGCCCAAGGAACACCTCCAAACTTCTTTCAAGTATCACAGCAGAGTTCCCTCTTCCTCTGGAAACTCCCAGCCAATTTCCTTGACACAGGTCAGGAAATATCACGTGAATTCAGGTACCACACCTTGCATCAATTCAAAGGCAACACAGAGCATCTCCTGGGCTGGTGGCTGTGCAAGACCCCAGGCAGGCTTTCTTCATCTTTCCAGAGCTAGGGCCACAGCCCCCCTCCCTCAGGAGGGGCTCCAGCCAAACTGACTCAAGCTGACTCTGTCCCCTGAGTTTCAGGATATCATAGCAATATTCCATTGGCTGATAAAGCTATCTGTTTGTAAAATAAATATACATTAGGCTCACTCACAACCTGATTAGCTAGCTGGTTTGGCGCTGAAACACTGTCCTTGCCTCTTCCCAGAAGTTCCTTTGCTATAACCTTTTGGGATCCTGGCTTTCTCATTGGCTACCCACCAGGTCAAAGGTGGCAAGTATGGCTGCAAAATAAACAGTTTACACAATGTCTCAACTTCAGTCCATTTGTACAGACAAACTGAACACTTTTAATAATTACTTGGTGTCTTTTTAAGAGAGCACGTAACAAGTGCACCAAGTTGGTCAGAGCAGCCAAGGCTGCCTACTATCGTTCGAGGCTAGCCTCTGCCTCAAGAAATCCTTCAAAGCTCTGGAAAACATTAAAAGGGATGTCTGAACACACACTTGGTAATTCCATTCCAGCAAAAATTAAGTCCAGTGGCAGCGTTATCTCTAACCGATTGGAGATATTGGAAGGCCTCAATCACCATTTTGCAATGGCAGGGCTAGCATTTGATACTTCCCCTGCCAATGACCTCCGCATGGCTCAGGGCCCACCAACACATGAGTTCCCCCCCTACTGAGGAGGCCTTCTTCCTCCTGCCTGTCTCTCTAAAAGAGGTGGAAGACCTACTGCTGCAACTGAAGAAGCCAGAAGGGGAAGGAAGGAAACATTCAATTCAGTGCTTTAGAGTAACTGGTAATTGCTATTTTTCTTTTAAACTTAGATTGTGGGCGTTTAGTGACACTATACTTTCTTTGTTGTCTTTACTTATAATTGTTTTTGGGCTCTTGAAAATGTAAAACATAGTGGTGGTGTAATTCTGTGCTGTCTTTAATTGCTGCAAATTTTCGCCCTCCCCTTCCCCCAACTCTTAATTATATGCCCTGATAAATCTGATTGACAGGAGCTAAACACAGGGTATAGTAAGGGGTGTGAAGTAGGAGGGGCATAAGGGGGAAGAAGCCCACCCTCAGCACAAGTGTTTTGACTCATTTATTTATTTATTGGTTTCTTTTTCCTTTAAAAAAAAATATCTGAGGATTAGTGACAGGATTTTTAGTACAGTAAATTAATAAAAAGAGAACTAGGAGAGCTTCAGTAGCAGACAAGTAGTGGAATTGCAGTATAATGTGGGGAGTGGTAATGTAGTGGCTGTGGGGCAGCCATATTCAGGCAGACCTTCTGGACACTGAGGTGCTGACCTATCTGCATGCATCTTCTGGACTCGGGATGAGGTAGCCAGACTCAGAGTGGAAGTAACTGGTCAGGAGTACCATCACCCTATCCAGGGACCACCCAGTCCAATGCAGCTGCCTCAAAGGATGCCGAGAACGAGGAGCACTTGGATGACAGTGGGCTCCAGGGAGGGTTAGAGCAGTCAGGCAGAGGCACATCCCAGATCCTATTCCACTCAAGAACTCATATGCCACACTGGCAAACGAGGACAACCAAATAGAGATACCCAGAGAAGTGGAAGGAAAGGATGTGGAGGTTAGCCAAGGAGGTGACCTCAGCGGGGAAAGCAGTGGACCCCAGAGGAGGAGGAAGTGAATCCTGGTGGGAGACTCCATCGTAAGAGGGATCCAGCTAGGAACACAGAAGGGGGAGGACAGGGAGGTGAGGTGCCTACCAGGTGCTACGGCATGGAGGATGGAAGGAAGATCCTGGGGATCACTGGGATGGCAAGATGGAGGGTGAGCTGGATGTCATTATCCACCTAGGTACTAATGACCTGGCAAATGGGGAGCCAAAGGAAGTTCAGGAAGAGTTTAGGAAACTGGGGAGGGTCTCAAGCAAGTAGCTACTTCTGTCACTTTCTCAGAAGTACTACCTGTGAGAGGCAAGGGAGAGCATAGGAGTGCATGCACCAGGAACTTTAACTCATGGTTGAAGAACTGGTGCTGTTAGGAAGGGTTTGGATTCATTGGTGACTGGGGACCCACCTGGAGGGATGGAGGTTTGTTCAAGCCTGATGGCCTGCATCCATCCTGGAGGGAATCCAAGACTCAATGATAAGTTTAAATGCTACATTGACAAGCATTTAAACTAGCAAAGGGGTGGCAGGCCAGCAAGGAGGGTACCTTGCTCACCCCCCACAGCTAGCAGTGGAACCAGTGAACCAGAGGAGGGCTATCTCTGCAAAGCAGTGTGCAAAGATGGAGATTAGTGCCCAAGAGGTGGATAAGAAGAGGGCAAAATTCAGCAGAAGGGCAGACAGCAAGGAGAACCAGGGATAAATGACAACCAAGGAAGGGGCTGGAGTAGAACAGTGAAGCAGTCTAGGAGGTCAAATCATGGAAAGCCATGCAAATGCCAGAAGCCTTAGCAACAAGATGGAAGATCTGGAGGCTGTCATGGTACAGTCAGACCTGGACATTGTGGCCATCACTGAAACCTGGTGTAATGATAACCATGACTGGGAGATAGCCATACCTGGCTACAACATATTCAGAAGAGACAGAGCAGGCAGGAAGGAGGAGGAGTGGCACTGTATGTGAAAAATGACATAAGGGCCACAGAGATCCAGGAGGAACAAAATGGGGAGAGATACTGTGGGTTAGCTGGAAAGGAAAATGGGGACAGCCATCCGACAGGTGTGGTCTATAGACCACCAGCCCAGGAGGAAGAAACAGATAGGAGTGATGCTAGCCATCCAAAGGATGGCAGACAAGGGTGAGGTAGTACTGGTTGGAGACTTCAGTATTCCAGACGTGGACTGGAGCATCCCAGCAGCAGCATCAACTAGAGCAGATTTATCCTGGACCTCTTCAGGGTGCCTTCCTCAAGCAACTGGTCATGGAACCAACTCGGCAGAAGGCAATACTGGACCTTGTGCTCACAAACAGGGACAGTGTGATGGGGGTAACAGTGGGGGAGCACCTGGGTAACAGTGACCACCAGTCATTGTGGTTTGAAATCACAGAAAGAGCAGAACCAAACCACACAAAAACATGTATCCTGGATTTTAGGGGGGCAGACTTTGGAAAAATGGGGAGATACTTGAAAGAGGCATTAAGGGGAATGGGACAGGAATCAGGGGTTGAGGAACAGTGGCAGTATTTAAAATGGGATTACAAGAACAACAGAATTATGCTAAGCAGGTTAGCAAGAGGAAAAGGAAGAGGAGACCATTATGGTTTTCCAAAGAGGTAGCAAAGAAAGTGAAAGCCAAAAGATTGCATTCAGGCAATACAAAAAGACACAGGCAGAAGGGATAGGGAGAAGTACCAGGAGAAGCAAAGGGAGGCAGGGAGGTCAGTAAGGGAAGCCAAAGCTCAGACAGAAGAACACATTGCAAAATCAGTGGGTAGAGGGGACAAAACCTTTTACAGGTACATAAGTGAAAAAAGAAAGACAAAGGGAGGGATAGTGAGACTGAAGGGGGAGGATGGGAGCCGAGTGGAGGATGACAACAGTAAAGCTGACATATTGAACAGGTATTTCTGCTCAGTCTTTACTGAGGAAGAGGGGGTAATGGGTCTGAGGGGAGTACAAGGGGTGAGAATGGTGCAGAAATGGACACAAGTCCCTTTACACGAGAAAGGGTCCTGAAGGAACTGGAAGTAATAAGAGTTGATAAAGCAATGGGGCCAGACGGGTGCACCCAGGGTCCTTAAAGAACTAAGAGAGGTGGTGGCTGAACCTCTGGCTATCCTGTTTAGCCGATCACTGGAAACAGGGGAGGTACCCAAAGACTGGAGGACAGCAGATGTAGTCCCCTTATACAAAAGTGGGAACAAAGAGGAAGCAAGGAACTACAGACCAGTCAGCCTCACCGGTAGTGGGGAAGATCATGGAAGCACTACTGAAGGAGAGATTGGTGGAACATCTGGTGTCAATGGACTACAGGACTCAAGGCAGCATGGTTTCACCAGGGGAGGTCATGTCAGACCAACCTTGTTGAATTTTTGACTGGGTGACTAGGGAGGTGGACCAGGAGGGCAGTGGACATGGCTACCTGGACTTCAGCAAGGCCTTTGACACTGTGCCACATAGAAGACTATTACACAAACTGGGGAATATGGGTGTGGGCAGGACAGTAGTGTGGTGGATAGGTAACTGGCTGGGTGGCAGGACACAGAGGGTGGTGGTAAATGGCTGTCACTCCACAGAGGGAAGAGTGACCAGTGGGTACCACAGGGATCACTGCTGGGACGGTCCTATTCAACATCTTCATCAGTGACATTGGCAGGATCTAGAAGGCAGAATTTCACTGTTCGCTGATGACACAAAGCTCTGTAACAGAGTAGACACACCAGAGGGTGTAGACAGAATGAGAAGTGACCTGCAGAAACTTGAAGAATGGTCAAGGGTTTGGCAGTTGAAATTCAATGCAAAGAAGTGCAAGATAATGCATATGGGGACAAAACCCTGGCACAATATATCAGTTGGGGGTGAGGATATAGCATGCACCAAGCAGGAAAGGATCTTGGGGTTGTCATCTCTGATGACCCAAGGTAGGGAAACAGTGTGACAAGACAGCAGGTAAAGCAAATAGGATGCTGGGATGTATAGGCAGGGCATCACCAGCAGGAAAAGGGAGGTCATAATTCGCTATACAAGACACTAGTGAGGCCCCACCTGGAGTACAGTGTACAGTTCTGGAGACCATACCTACGTAAGGACATAGACAGCATAGAGAAGGTTCAGAGGAGGGCAACAAAGATGGTGCATGGATTGCATCACAAGTCCTATGAAGACAGGTTGAAGGAACTGAACATGTACTCCTGGAGGAGAGGCGGAGAGGGATATGATAGAGACATACAAGTATCTTACAGGAGGAACAGGGTGCAGGAAAACACTATTTTAAGCGAAAAGATGTTCCAGGACTAGAGGGCATGGGATGAAGTTGGAGGAGGACGATTCAGAGGAAACATGAGAAAGAATTTCTTCACAGAACGGTGGTGGACAAGTGAACACCCTGCCAGAGGAAGTGGTGGGGGCTGAAACAATCACGGGATTTAAGAATGCATGGGATAGACATAAAGGAATTCTAGAGGTCAGGGGTAAGGGGCAACAGACTTCTAGGAAAACAAACTGAACTAACAAGCTCAAATGGGCAGACTGGGTGAGCCATAGGCCCTTATCTGCCGACACTGTCTATGTATCTATGTATCTATGTAACTGGACACCAGGAAGGGAGCAGGCTCCGACTTCATAGAGCCATACTATCTGAAATGTGCCTACCATGTGCTTGCAGTGCCAATCACCCACCTATTCAACATGTCACTCTCCCAGGGTAGCCTCCCCCCCTCAATGGAAAATAGCCCATGTCATCCCTCTATTAAAAGCAGGTGACCCCTGCAATCTAAATAATTACAGACCGATCTCCCTCCTCCCCATCCTGTCTAAATTACTAGAAAAAATAGTGTGTGGCCAGCTAGGGGTATACTTAGAATCCAGAAGCCTATAAAACCCGGTTCAATCTGGATTCAGAGCAAAGCACTGCACCATAACAGCCCTAGCTAAGGTGACCAATGATTGGCTCCTAGACCTTGACAACAAGAAGCATGTCTGTGCCATTTTCTTGGATCTTAATAAGGCATTTAACACAGTCGATCACAGCCTGCTTCTTACCTCCCTTAGCACCTTAGGCATGGACCATAAATCTATGTGCTGGTTTGCAGACTACCTCAGAGAACGGAAACAGCAGGTTAAAGCTGAAGGTGATCTTTCTCCATTAAAACCTATGCTGTGGGGTATGCCCCAGGGCTGTATCCTTGGTCCCCTCCTCTTTGCAGTCTACATTAACAAGATCAATGACCCCATCAAAAAAGCCAACATCCACTTATTCGTGGATGACATTGTACAGTACTTGAGTCGTCCCATGCTGGAAGCAGCCTGTGAAGACCTCCAAGCTGAATTTAACCTTCTACAATACCAGCTCATAAACAAAAAGCTTTTGCTCAATGCAAAAAAGACAAAAGCCATGCTCTTCTCTCCCTCCTTGCATGTGGCAATTCCTGCTGGGGGGGCCCTATCCCACAAATTACCACTGTTCTTGAAGAAACACTAGAGTATGTAGCTAAATTCAAATATCTAGGAGTTTGGCTCAATCATAAATTTTCCTTCGCCGACCATCTCGAAGAACTACAGAAGAAACTAAGGCAAAGATTAGGACTATTCTACAGAATTAGCCACCTGCTCACAAATGAGGCCATGATTCAACTGGTTCAAGCTACCTTCCTATCTTTAATAGATTATGTGGACCTGCTCTACAGCCACTGCACTGCCTCTGCACTGGCTAAGTTGGATACCCTCTACCACAGAGCTATCAGGTTCATTACTGGCCTTCCACTTTTCACTCACCACTGCTCCCCGTACTCATCGTTAGGCTGGACTTCTCTTCACTATAGAAGAAATATAAGCGCCGCCCTATGGGCCTTCAGAGTGGTGACCAACAAGCTCCCCTAATATGTCTCAGATTGTATTCCCCAGAGTGTGTTAGGCACCTACGCTCTAAGGAGCTATTCCCTAATTGCCCTCCAAGTTCCAAGGGTCAACACTCATTTCAGCAAAGCTGCTCTAAGCTTCTCTCTACCCACACTGTGGAACGGTTTACAAAGGAACTTGAAGCTGAGCTGCTCTGTTAGCCTGAATATCTTCAAGGCGCCTACGATCACTACATGAAAGCACCTTGCAAATGTTTTCCTCACCACTAGCCCACTAATTCCGCAACTCCCTCTTTCCATCCTGACGCTCGCCATGTTTCTACCCCTGGCTCTCACTCTTTCCCTATTAACTCTTCCTGCTGCACCCACCCTTCCCTGTACTCTCCATCCTGGCTAAAGTCCCACCCCATCCATAGTAGTGTCCCAATTATCTACCCCTCCTCCGTCATTATCATAATAAACAAGTACACGACAGCCATCATCACTTTCTGTGGTTTTTAGCCCAATTTTCCCCCAGTCATCAGTAATATATCCCTCCTCTTCTTTACCTTTCTAATCTGCCACCCCATACATGGCCTCTTTCCCCTATATGTGTAGTTGCCGGCTGCCTCACTCAAAAGATCTCTGCTTATAACCCCTGTATGCCTATGGTTGATTGTACATGTGCTGACTTCTTCAATTGTAAAATAATGCTGTTTTTTTTATTTCATCCTTGTACTGTACTGTATACACTGTATGTACTTTTTCTTCCTTGTATAATACTGCTTTTTGTATACCTGCTTCTGTACTGTACTTTGATGTATTCATGACAAGGTCCACCTTGCAAATGAGCCTTGCTCAAAGGTGCCCGCCTGGATAAATAAAGATTTTGATTGATTGATTGACTTGCATCAGTATCCAATAGTTTCTCCTTTGTCCTATTGCCTAGTGGCAGAGTAGACACAAACCAGGGCTCCCCCTGCTAATCGCCAGCACTGTAGCACTGTCTTCCTAGGTGGCAGGCATGCTTCAACTCCCCGAGCAAACTCGCTGCTCTTAAAGTAACAGTGCCCCTTCACAGTGCTGGCACTTAATAGCATTGTTTTAACATTTTATTTTATTTCCCCCAGAAGGGAATTTCTGAGTTCTTGAGGATCAGAGTACACAACAATGGACCAGAACAGAAGCCTGTGGAACAGCTTTTACATTGAGTGCCACAGCACTGTTGAAACCTATGTGCCAATCTGCCAGCTTGCATATTTGAGCAGGACCTGGCTTGAAAGTGCGCAGACGCAGGCAGTTTCATTATTACTCATTACTCATTATTACTTGGCTCCTCCAGTCTCCCATTCAATTTCTGTAGCTCAGGGTCCAGCAGGAGAACCAAGCAGGACGGGGACTGCTGGGACAAGTGGTTGGTAGGGCTGAGCAGCATCCAGAGAGGCAGAAATGGTAAGCTCCCACCCATGGGGGGGATTACACTGGGAAAAAGTCAAGCTTTCTTCAACATTTTTCAAAAGAAAGACCATTTGGCCCTGTTGTAAATTTAATATCTGGCTGTGTCTTGGACCTCTGTCAATTTATGAGTGGGTATAAGATGTGTCTTTGATATCAGGAAGCGGTTAGTTAACATAAATATTCCTCTTGGGAGCTCATGTTGTTGGACAAAATACAGAGGTAGGAGATTAGGTACAAGCAGAGCCACACTAAGGCTGTTGGGGTGCTCAGTGACAAAGATACCCAGGTCACAGAACAAAGTCACAGCACTCACCCACACCACTGAACAAGTTGGAGTCTGCACATGTTGTTGTTGCAGTTTATAAAACTCCACTTTATTCACAAGAAAGCAAAATTAAACAATCTTCCTGGGTTAGGGAGCACGAACAAACAAAGCTTCTGATGTTTCACCTGAACACAGGCTTTTTGATAAAGCCTCAGTTCAGGTGAAATGTCAGAAACTTTGTATGTTCATGCTTCCAAAACTCTATGCACAGTATTTTATCCCTGTCTTATGAACTTTTTATGTATAAGTATCCCCACTCTCCGAACCGCTTATGTATTTGTAAATGCAATTTGTAAGTGCATCTGTATATGATGTAACTCATAAATCTGTGAATGATGTAGCTGCAACCACTGTAACTACTCTGTATTCATCAATGTAGTGCACCTCATATCTACAGTATACGTAACTGTTATTTGTAAGTGTATCTGTAAATGATGTAATTTGTAAATCTGTGAATAATGTAAATATAACCACTGTAACAACCATGTCTCTGTCAATGTACTGCACTGCCCGAGTCGCCCCTGAAAAGGGACTGTAATGTCTCAGCAGGCTCACCCGGTTACCAAAGTTCAAAGAAATAAATACCTTCTAAGAGTAAAGTGAAGCTTGCCATGATGAAAAGCAATGTCACAGGTTTGCTGCATGACAAAAGGGATTAACTCCCAATGAAAATGCATTGTTTGCTGCAGTAACTCTACTGCAAAATTCTGCAGTACTGCACTTTATCCTTGTATGTGTTTTCCCTGATTCCAAGTGCTTTTCAGTCAATCAACCAAACTTTATTTAACCAGGCTTTACACTTTTGCGCAAGCTCCTTTGCAAGCTGGTCCTGGACAACAAAAATACAGCTGACAACAATAAAATGACAAGGGTATACAGATAAACAACTAATACATATAGTAAATTACAGTCATTGTTACATCTTAAGCATGTTACAGAAGTTACAAGCTACAGTCAAGTACTAACATGTAATATTACAATAAAATTTGTTAGCAGGTATAGACTAAGGAAAGGAGGATGGAGTGGTGGTAGAGGGGGAAGAGCAGGAAGTCCAGGGAGAAAAAGGTTGCGGATAAGGGTGGAAGGAGCTGGAAGCGTTAAGTGGTAATGGCAAGCCAAGTGCAGTAGTGGGTTAACAGTAGTCTTGAGCTTTTGGTAAGCCAATCTACCTTGTTAGAGAAAGAGAGTTAAATGTATTCTATGTGCAACCTATCATTCAAAACAAGTTTCTTTCCATTTCTGTAGAATTACTGTTCCCTGTAATATCCTGTAGCATCTGTGTAATCATCTTGATATACATTTTTCATGTTTCCGTGACTGAATTTAATTGATTTATAACTGACATTAACTGTATTTCCGCCAAGGAGGAGAAGGATACGGTTACCGTAAGCTGTTTCTAAAGTAAGGTATTCTCATCTGTGACAGAGTGGGGGAGTCATATGACCTTGAGCAAGGAGCACTGTACTGTGTGAGCAGTGGCTCTGAAGGGACACAAACCTAGAGATACCCCCAAAAGAGTGTCAACGCTAAGTGATGGCAACTACTGAAGTACTGAGTAAGCTGGTAACAGTGACATTGTCTGAGTCTAGGAGGGATCAGTTTGCCACAGGCAAGGAAGAATTAATGACTCATTATGGCAGTTTCACTTCCGAAATGCTTTCCAGAATTTAATTCTACAAAATTCAAAAAACATTTCTAGGCAAAACCATGAAATAATATTCTGCAGATTACATGATCTGTAGAATAATGCAAAAAAAAATTTGTAGTTTATATAAACTGCTGAATTTTATTTCTCAGTTTAAAAAAATACATTCTGCTTTCGGAAATTCAGAAGTACATTTTTATTTATTTATTTGTTTATTTGTAAACCCCTTCCCCATGGTCCCAGATGGCTCTCTCCTTTCTCTTTCTTCTTCAGTCCCCCAACACCATCCCCCAAGGATCAGACCCCCTCCCTTCATGCCTACATGACTTGCCCTTTGTGGCAGGGTGGTGGGGAGTGACTCAACCCACCGGGAACAGATCCAGCACCAGGGTGGTGCCATCTTGTGGGTGGCACCTGTGGAAGTAGGATTCATGCTGCTTGGTCGGGACCTTTTTTGCATTTACTTTTGCTGAGGGGTAGCATGCAATGCTGACAGTGACATTCAGAGCATGCGTCCTCATGCTGCAAGCTGTCAGCTGCTCCTCCTTTGCGCCCCTACATATGAGACTCAGCATGCCAACACCTAGCCTCCGTTAGGTGTCAGGCAAGTGCCAGTCTATGTTCCCCACCCTCCCCAGGAGGGGAGAGCTGTCCCCTGGATGCTCAATCCTCTCTCTCCCTAGCTGACCCCTGGTGACCCACTCGCACCGCGAACACGGGTCGCCGGTATGGCAGGAAGTAAGGCATGATGTCTCAGCCCTCCACACCACTGGGTTGGCTACATTTTTATTTTTTTTAGTTCTTTTCTAACCAGGTATGGCCCAGTAAGCACAATGCCTGTTTTCAGTGGCAACTCAGGAGCACTGGGGGAGTTTAATAGACTTGCTCAGAGTCACCCAATATGCAAGTGGAGGCTGACACTGCAGAGCAGAACACTGCAGCACAGGAGCTAGTACAACAAAACTCACCCAAATCAGGAACCAAAACAAAAAAGCAAAAAGGAAATCCAAAAACTTCTGATCATAGGAGACGCCATGATTCGGGGAGTTGATACCCATCTCCAGCCAGGGGTAATGGTCAGATGTCTCCCAGGTACATCAGCATGGAGAGACACTGACCGCATTGCTAAAACTGTTCACAAAGCAGGAGAAAACATTGATGTCCTGGTATACATAGGGACTAATGATCTCTCCAGCCGGTCAGTTGTGGAGACCAAGGAACACCTGATCAGGCTGGGTGAACTATCATCCATTTCATCCGACATCTCCTTCTCTGAGATCCTGCCAGTCTGGGAGAGGGGGGCAGATGGATGGAAGGTCAGAGAAGGGGAGATAGGGGAGCTAAACATGTGGCTCAAGGGCTGGTGCCAGGAAAAGGATACAAATTTGTCGGTAACTGGCAACAGTTTTGAGAGCAAAGGTTCTTTACATTTGATGGCCTGCATCTGACTAAGGAGGGAGTCAGTGCATTGGGGCAGAAATTTGACGACTTTGCAGAATATTTAAACTAGCAAATGGGGAGAGGGGTGCAGCACCCCATATGTCGAATGGGAAGAACACCCCTCCCCCCTCAGCTAGTGGTCAAACAGGGATTCAACATGTTTGCAGTTCATTTGCATCACCGGGTAAGAAAAAAGGTCAGTCTCCCCATACGACGCACAGGAGAAATGCCAAACCTCACCCAACAACTAACACACCAAAATCTGACCAATGGAAAATCATGTACACAAATGCTCACAGCCTGAGAAATAAGATCCCAGACCTGCAGGCAATAATGTCAGAGGCTAAACTGGACATAGTAGCAATTAGTGAGACGTGGTTTACCAGTAACCACGCTTGGAAGACTTCAGTACCTGGCTATGTACTGTTCAGAAGAGACCAAGGAGCTAAAAGGGGGGTGGAGTAGCCCTATATGTCAATGAAAATATCAAAGCTACAGAAATTCAGAACACACATAAGGAGCCAGAAGAACTGTGGGTCACCCTGGAAACAGGAAATGGGACAGCCATAAGAACTGGGGTTGTCTACAGGCCCCCAGACCAGGGGGAGGGCATGAACACATTACTGTTAGAAGATATACAAAACATGACAGCTAAAGGGGAGGCTCTGATAATGGGAGACTAACATGCCGGATACAAACTGGTCAATACCAGCAAGAACATCTGCCAGAACTAAACACATGGTGGATTCCCTGCAGGGGGAGGGCCTCAAACAACTGGTACAACAACCCACAAGAGACAGGGCTATCCTAGATATAGCACTGACTAACAGGGAAGGGATCACAGATCTCCAGGTAGAAGGTCACCTGGGGGCCAGTGACCATCACATGGTATGGTTCAATTTGGCCACTACATCTAAATCATCTCATTCAAAGGCAAAAATATGGGACTTCAGAGGAGCTGACTTTGATAAGATGGACAACAGAGTTAAGCTAGCCCTGCAAAAAGAAACACGGGGAGGGGGTACAGGCAAAGTGGGCAAGCATTAAGGATGTATTACTTGAAGCAACATCCCATTGTGTTAGACAGAAAAGGAAGTGCAAAAGAAGAAGGAAACCACTTTGGTTCTCAAATACAGGAGCAGGAAAGGTCAGAGCCAAAAGGCTGGCCTTCAGGAAATATAAGGGAACACAACGGGATGAAGATAGGGAGGCATACCAAACTGCCCTAAGGGAAGCAGGGAAGGCAGTAAGGCAGGCAAAGTCCCAAACTGAGGAAACACTAGCACAGACAGTAAAATAAGGCGACAAGACTTTCTATAGATACATTAGTGAAAGGAGAAAGTCCAGAAGGGGTATTGCTAAGCTCAAAGGAGAAAAGGGGGCATGTGAGGAGGAGGACCCTGTAAAAGCATCTATCCTAAATAGATGCTTTTGCTCAGTATTTACTGAAGAGAAGGTAGGCAGGGCCCACAGCTCAACACCATGGACACAGGGGGGAGGGAGGTGTGCACTAGTCCCTTCACAAAAGAAAGGGCCCTACAAGAGCTTGATAAGCTCAGGGTGGACAAGACAATGGGACCTGATGGCATACATCCAAGGGTACTTAAGGAGCTAAGGGTGGAACTAGCAGAGCCATTAGCAGAACTGTTTAGCAAGTCTCTGAGCAGAGGAGAGGTCCCAGAAGACTGGAGAAGGGCTCAAGTTATCCCACTCCACAAGAGTGCTGGCAGGGAGGAGGCAGGGAACTACAGACCAGTCGGTCTTACCTCAGTAGTGGGCAAGATTATGGAGGCACTCCTTAAGGAAAGGATAGTGCAACACCTGGAATCCATAGGGGCACAGAATCCAAGACAGCATGGGTTTACAAAAGGAAGGTCCTGTCAAACTAATCTCATGGATTTCTTTGACTGGGTAGCCAGAGTGGTGGACCAAGGGGAAGTAGTTGATGTCACCTACCTTGACTTCAGCAAAACTTTTAACACTGTTCCACATAGATTGATAAATAAGCTAGGTAGGCTCGGGGTCGGTCAGACGTTGATCAACTGGGTGGCAAACTGGTTGACGGGCAGAAAACAGAGAGTGGTGGTAAATGGTATACAGTCAGAAGAGATGCAAGTCACAAGTGGGGTACCTCAGGGATCAGTCCTGGGGCCAGTCCTCTTCAATATCTTCATTAATGACATTGCAGATGGACTAGAGGGTAAGGCTTGTCTGTTTGCAGATGTCACCAAGAAATGCAACAGAGTAGATGATCCGGATGGGGTGGGCAGAATAAGAAGAGATCTGCATAAACTAGCAAAATGGTCAGAAGAGTGGCAACTGAGATTTAATGCAAAGAAGTACAAGATCATGCACATAGGGAAGAGAAACCCTGAAGCCAACTATAGGCTGGGAAGGGAGTTGTTGGCAGTTACAAAGGAAGAAAGAGACTTGGGCATCATCATCTCCGATGACCTGAAATCATCCAAGCAGACCTCTAAAGCAGTAGGTAAGGCTAGGGGGATGTTACGGTGTATTAGTAGGGGTATCGCAAGTCATAAGAGGGAGGTAATAATCCTTCTTTACAAGACACTGGTTAGGCCCCATCTGGAGTACTGTGTGCAGTACTGGAGGCCACACCTTCACAAGGACATTAACCACATTGAGGCAGTCCAGAGAAGGGCAACCAAAATGGTGCAGGGACTGCATCAGAAGACATATGTGGACAGATTAAAGGAGCTCAATATTTATACCATTGAGCAAAGGAGGGAGAGAGGTGATACGATCGAAACATTTAAACACCTTAAGGGCATTAACAAGGGGGAAGAGTCTAACATGTTTAAATATAAGAAAAATGGCAGGACAAGAGGACACAGCATGAGATTAGAGGGAGGCCAATTAAGGGGGAATGTGAGGAAATTGTTTTTCACAGAAAGGGTGGTGGATGCATGAAATGGCCTACCTCAGGAAGCGGTGGCTCTGAATACAGTGCAGGGCTTCAAACAGGCATGGGATAGGCATAAGGGAGCAATACAGATGAGTATGAATAGATAGGCCACTGACAGAGCAGAGGCCGATGGTACATTTATAAGGGAGAACATGAAATGGGCAGACTGGATGGGCCTTGCAGTCCTTATCTGCCATCAACTTCTATGTTTCTATGTTTCAACTTCTATGTTGGAAACAAATCTAGGTCTTCTGGATGTGCCAGGCTTACTCGCAGATCTTTACTCTACATAGATTGAGGGACGGCTCCCAGCCAATCAGAGCACTCCATTCCTCTGCACATGAGACCCTCTTATTCCATGAAGTGTGTGTCATACACAGATGCTGTGGAAATGGGCATGTTCTGGGACAGTTTTTTTTAAATAATATATTATTCATCGAGCTCAATGAATAATATATTTAATACCACTGTGGAGATCACTCTTATGCTTGTAAGAGTGGTCTCACTTACACTCTTAGGGTATCAGAACTGCTCACCTTCGGTTCACTGTTCTCATACCCTAAGGATGCGCGAGACCACTCTCACAAGCATCTCTGTGGTGGTATTAATATACAATCTCTAGGCTATACTGCCACTGCCATTCCACTTCCAAAGGAATGCTGCAGAAGCAGGCAGAATTTCTCAAATTCAACAGAATTCTGGCAAAAGCAGAATTTGAAAAATCCACACAGCCCAATTGCTGGACACAACACAGCATTTGAATTTATTGAGGATGGAAGGGCCACAAAGAGCATTCAGCATGGACAGGGAATGTCCCGGGAAGCCAAGGTCCCTATAAGGACTGCTTGTACTTGATCGGAGGAACTCTTAGTAGCTTTTCTTTTACCTTATTGTTGTTAGGAAATACCTCTGAGCAACAACTGCCCTTTTTCAAAGGTTCAATGTCTGGATTGATTAAATACTGAGCAATTAAAATAGGACCATACATAGTGCATAATACAGAACTTGTACAGTAATACAGAGCTTGTACAGTAACCAAGGGAACTGAATCAAGAGTTTGACTCTTATGTTCATAGAACTGCTTTTTGTTACAGTTCCACCACAGTGGAATTGGCATAATAAAAAACTTCTATGAACTCAGGAGTCAATCTCTGTTTTATTTCCCTTGGTTACTCACAAAGAGCATGCCTCTTACAAAATGAGTATGTCTGGGAGGGAATGGCAGATCACTTGGTCTTGGGTTTCCAGAGGATGCCATAACTTGTCCTTTTCCTCTTTATATTGCTAAACATCACAGAATGTGGTGACAGCACTATCCATTTAAAGAAGCATGTGTTTGCTTGCAGTGTAACAGGGCTTTAAAGAGCCCCGATGTTGGAACAACTCTTGAAAACATATCTAGACACAATTTCGTTTATATTTCACTCTTTTATGTAATTGTCACCCTTATGTGTTTATCACTAAGGACATTTACATGCTCTATCTGCTTGTCTGCTTCTGTAGTGTCAATTCTGTTTATCACATTCCAACCTGTTGCTGTGGAAATAAAAACAATCTCATAGACAGGGCATTAAGATGTCATATGTAGACAAGCAGCCACGTCTAAAAGCTCAAAGGACAGTAATCTCATTTTATGTCACTTCCATCAGTAATAAAGAAAAAAGGGAAACATTGCAAAAATATAGTTATGGCTGAATGGCACAGAGGGTAAAAGCACAGAACTGTAAAACACTGGGTTGCAGGTTCAGCCCCCCTCAGGGACACAAACACTATAGTCTAAGGAAATCTATCTCTTTTAAAGAGATCACATACAATATGTAATATAAAGCAACTATTACTGGTGTTTCCTGTTCATTATTGACTAGCTGCTAACATACCTGAAGCTATTATATGTGCATTCTGCATACTGCTTTTCCCCAACTCTGTTCAGAGCTCTCAAATTGGTGCATCCTGTTTGTAACTGGGGGGAAAGAGACACACACACGTAGAGTAGGACTTGATGTTTATGTTCAAAGAATGATGATGTCTGCTAGCTGGCTAATGGGCAGAAAACCAGTGTGACTGGTGGGGCTTTATCCTTTGAACTACAAGACATTTACACCTATCAGCCAGCTGAACATTGTCATCATCTGCCTTCTCAGCATTGGCTTTTGAGGGGCAAGTCTCCTACATTTCTACATCCATTGTCTAATTCAGTACATACCTACATTGCCCCTTACATTACAGTATCAATATGTTCACTTTGCGCATGTGAGCAAGCAAACATAAAAATGGCAAAGGGTAAACATGATATAGAATGGAAAAAAGACCACAAAGGACCCATTGTCATCTTATGGCTGCAAAGCGTATCTGTGCAAGATGTAATGATCACAAGAGAACAATGGGATAGTGTCACAGTGTGTGGGAATAAACTTCGGACGATGTAAATTTACAGGTTTAAACCACACCGTGGTGTGATATTTATTTTTCAAAAGTTAGAAAAATAATAAATGAAAACAAAAAATTGCAAAGAAAATCAGAACTTAACATCAGTAGTTTCTCACATAATACAGTCCTGGATCTTAAAGCTCCTAAGACCCTTCTCATCTGCATTCAGCAGCTTGTCTGCAGTAACACCTCTCTCGGGGCTGAGCCCCACTGCACTGCACTGAAGTGAACTTAGTGAAGAGGTTTTTTTATCTTTTGGTGGGGTCACCTGACTAAGCCCTTTTCTATTTTCATGTCTGAACATGCTGTTACATGTCTGGACATGCTGTTTTAAAACCAAGGGAGTTTGTTTGTTCCAGGGGACTTCCTGATTCAATTAAAGGTACAGTGTATATATATACATAGATATTGAATCTCTTGATCTCTGATCCACAGTGACTACGCACTTTAATAACCTTATACAGTAACAGATTTATAGTGTGAATTTATGAAAATACCTTAAGGATTTCTTATAACTGTATTAATCATGAAATTATTATTGTTTTACATAGCTTCTGAATCTTTTTATTTAAAAAGGCTTTATTAACTGTATGTATTCCTATTTAAAATAGCCTTCATGTTTTTGTGTACACAAACTGCACTAATGCACTTTACACAACACCTCTCTGGGTGTTTGGCATCATTCCAGGGACTGGATGGATGAAAATGGAAAAAGAATGGAAAGATAGAACTAGTGGGAAGTTTAGTAGGGACAGTAAAGAGCTGTGTTAGGTGGCCAACCTAGGATGGAGGGGAAAGAAATAAAGCAAAGAGAAAAGTATTAACTGTTGCACAACAGAAGTTTTGGTAGCTAGGAAACAAGGAGATAGAAAAGTGGTCCATCAGTCACAGCTGAGGGTGTAGCCTAATTCTGCCACACACCTCCCTCTTTAAGAAAAAAACAATTCTCAAAATGATACTGTTTTTTTCAAGAACCCCCTCTATCATAAATATTCTACCAAAACCGTAAAAAGGGGGTTGGTTGAAACTTTCTCCCACCCACTATGAAAGCTTCACCCCAGGGTCCCTTAATTCAGCTATTTTTAGTACTGTCCACCATACCAAGTTACTGCAATATGACAATACTTTCACAACATTACCCTGGGGCTGTCATACAGTTCAGTACAGTACCAATCTATGCTCTCAGAGGACTTCAGTCTGTAGTGACTGTCTACCCCCTAACTATTTCACCCTGCTTACTACAACTCAGGCATATCATATGTAATACCAGGCACCCATCAATAGGCATTGTTTCAGCACCCATCATTTGGCATCATTTCAGAATCCATCACTTGGCATCGTTTCAGCCCTGTGAACCCACTATCATACTTTCATCAGTACATTAAGCACTTCTCATCCTGGGTTCTTCTTCCCTAAAGCAAATTACTACACCCTAACAAACCATAGTCAGTCACCCTATCACTGTGCCATAGAGACCACCACAATTATGGGTATCGGAGTGCCCCCTTATACCGACACTGGGGCACTGCCCCCTTATTGCCACTTGCTGGGCACCCACTGTCACGCAGACCACCCAGGCTCCTACTGATCACTCTTACTATCCTACTTCTCAGATTCCTAAGCCCTCCCCTCAAGGGTCTTCTTCTCACACCTCCCTCCCCTACGAACCACCACTGACTGCCACCCACACTGCCACTACCTCTCTTGCATCCCCCACCCCCCCAACATATCTCCCTGCAGTCATGTGCCACCATCAACCTCCATGCTGAATCAAATTCCTATCTTTCCCAACAGTTATCACCCTGGCCATCCCTAGTACTACCCGCACTATAACTAGGCCGCAGCTATCCTTGACAATAAGGCAACAATTGTTTGCTCTCCTCAGAGTCTTTGCCATACTCCTACTAATTTCAGGAAATGTTCATCCTAACCCAGGCCCCATCTCACCCAGACCTAGCTTATCGCACCACAGGCTTAAAATACATGCAATGAACATTTCCAGCTTAACCAAAAAGACAGCAGGTCTCCATTGCAGGATACTGCAACATCAGCCAGATGTGCTAGCACTGACAGAAACCTGGCTCTCCAAAAAACACCTGACTCTTTGGTTGCCCTCCCTGGCTTCACCCTTCACAGAGCTGACAGAATGGGCAAATGTGGTGGGGGTGTGTGCTGTGTACGTCCATGACTCCATGATATGCCAAGCCCTTCCAATACCTCCATTAGACCATGGTGCCCAAGTCTTATCTTTAAAACTTACTCCAGATCCCTCCAGAGCCCCTGTAATTCTTACTGTTGCATATGTCACCCCAAGAAACTAAGCTCATGCTATACAATCCCTTGCTAACTACATCTCCGGCTTCCCCCCTCAAAACAGAACACATCATAGCTGGAGACTTTAATGTGAACTGGCTTGCCAGTTCGGCTTCCCAAGCCAAGGACACCTTCGCTGCACTGGGCCTGACTCAGCTGATCAGCCAACCTACCAGGGTAAACCCGACTAATGGCTCTAGCACCCTGATTGACCTTCTCCTCACCAACCGTCCCCACAGAATCTCTGACCTGGTGGTCTTTCCAGACTCCCTAAGTGATCACTCACCCATCCTCTTTTCCTGGTTGTGTCTTCAGCAGAAACCCAAACCAAACTATATTGCCCAGCATCGTCTCCAACCCGGAGGCTCAAAAAACTAAGAAAATACTTAACTCAATGCGACTGGTCCCCCATCTCCAGGACCCCTACTACAGATGAAGCCCTTGATTATTTCACCTGTTCTTTTAATAAAGCATGTGACATCTATGCCCCACTTGCAAAAGTGCAATCCAAGAAACGTTATTCCCCCTTGGTCACGCCTGCACTGCTCTAACAGTTCAAGCACAGAGATGATCTCTGGCATAAAGCAGTCGCATCCGGCATGCAGGTGGACAGGCAAACATATAAAGCACCACATAACAGATGCACTTGGGCCATTAAACAGGCCAAATTGAGCTACTACAAAATGACCCTTGCCTCCTCCTGGGGGAATGCTCGGTTGTTCTGGGACAATATCAAGGAACTCAATGGCAAATCCTGGCTCCCCCACTCCCTACTAACTGTCAACAATGTCCCTACCATTGACCTGCTGGCCATCGCCAACTGCCTCAACTCATCATTCTCTGACCTTAGTGCAATACTCCCAAATAACTTCTTCGACCCCACTCCTGCAAACCCCACCCCCAAACACCCAGCATCCCCCTTCCATCTCAGGGTGATCTCTACAAATGAGGCAAGGCCTTTTCTCATGAAAGCACTCAGTGGCTCTTGCTATTACAAAGATTCTTTTAATATGAGAATCCTACATCTAGTACTAGATACAGTCCTCTCCCCACTGACTGACCTCATTAACTGCTCCCTAAGTCTGGGGCAGTTCCCAGCAGCCTGGAAGGCTGCCATAGTCACCCCAATACTGAAGAGTGGTGACAGCACCTCCCCCAATAACTACCACCCCATATCCATTCTCCCACCACTCTCGAAAGTCCTCAAAAAGATTATAGCCACCCAACTCATTGAGTACCTACAGTACTTGCTCATAACCTACTTTGCAGGGAGCAGCATGGCTTCAGATCTGGGCACAGTACAACTACGGCTCTCACTGAGTTCTCTAATTTTATTCACTCTACCCTGGGTAGAAAACACCTAGCTGAAGCTGTCTTCATCGACCTGTCAAAGGCCTTTGATACAGCCTCCCACCCCTTACTCTTAAGCACACTACACCACATAGGACTGTCCCAAGGACCCATCTCCTGGTTTACCAGTTACCGCACAGCTAGATCACAATATGTCAAAATAAACAACACCCTCTCAACCACCCTGCCAGTCCACTCTGGGGTTCCCCAGAGCTCCATCCTCGGCCCTCTATTATTCAGCATCTACCTAAATACTTTGCCAAATTCCTGCTCTGGCAACCTACTACTCTATGTGGATGACACGGTTCTTTTTGCCTCACACCCAGATCCCACAGTACTGCAGTCCTCCCTCCAACACACATTTAACCAGACTGAAAACTGGTTCATAGACCAAATACTTGTGATCAATGTGAAAAAGACAAAGACTATGCTCTTTGCCCATCGACAGAATAAGGCCAAGAATGTGCAGCTAACAATCCTTTCCCACTCTCCTTCCTGTAGAACAGGTCCATACATATAAATTCTTGGGCCTTACATTTGATTCCAGCCTCTGCTTCCATTCACACATTGACACTCTATCATCAGCCATAAATGTCCGTATAGGCCTATTGTATTGGCACAAGGATTGCCTACCTCTGGAAGCCCTTAATCTAGCTGTCACCTCCTTAGTCCTCTCCCTAGTCGATTATGGGCTCACTATCTACTCAGCTGCTGACCACACAGCCCTTAACAAAATCCACCTTGCCATAAACAAAGCATACAGACTCCTCACCAGGGCAAACAAGCGTACCCATACCAGTACCCTATATGCCCTGACAAATCTCTTCACCCTGGATGAAAGGCTATTTTATCAAACAGTCCTCCTCACAAAGAAAATACACCTGGGGCTTACCCCCTTGGGGGTTTCTGCCTCTCTCCTATACTCCCACGCCTCGGTGAACACCCGCACTGCCAACCAACAGGTGTGGTCCATCCCGAGAGATAGAACCTCCTTAGCGCAAAGGTCATTCCCACACAGGGCCCCAGCCTGGTACAATGAACTCCCCTCTGACATCTCCTCCATCTCCAAATTAGGACCTTTCAAGTCAGCCCTCAAAGAGCACATTCTCACTTCACGGCACTGCCAATGAACCAGCTTGTGCTGGGTCATCTATCTATCATCTTACCAGACCACCCCGCCACTGAGCTCCTACCAATAGGGCTATCAAACATTACCTATTAACAATGCCTCCTTTGGCAGCACTCACAAGGTATCAGTCTAATTCTTTACTTCACTGTAAATATCAAACCTGCTACTCCCTTCCTCTATCAGCAAACTTATTGTTCTCCTGAAAGCTGTAAAATACAGCTCTCGGTAACACGTTCAGTGCAATGTATAGCTGATCTTGATTCTGCAATATTGCATAACTAAAACAACTGTAACCCGTAGCTGCCATTCTATGTCTATATGTATTAAGTGTTTATGTTTGTTTTTCTGATGCGGAGCCTTTGTAAATTAGTCCCTGACTCAAAGGTTGTAATCCTGAAGTCTGTTAAATAAATAAATTAAAAAACAAGACGTAATACACAGCAGTTTTATGCTGATGTCTAGCTTCCTCCATACCCGCCACTTGGCATCGTTTCAGCCGTGTGCACCCACTATCATACCTTCATCAGTAGATTAAAAAAAAGAAAGTAATACTCAGCAGTTCTATGCTGACTTCTAGCTTCTTCCATCTAGCTATCAGGGTGGCTGTACAGGCCTATACCACAACTTTCTCTGTGGCGAGTTGTACCCAACTCTAACCCCATTCTAACACATTGCTTCCACTCAGGTGCCCAATCATAGGTTCCACCACATACCTAGATCCTCCACAACCCTAGGTTCCTCATTTTATATCACACAGTACAGACATTTCTTTTATGTTACACATTTCTTGTAATAATTTCATACATTTCATTTATCCATTTCCCTTTCATATATTTTCTGGTACACAAGGAACCGTCTCATGCTGAACCAGCCAGTTTCTAACTCCAAAACCTTTGGGGTCTCTTTTCAACCCTTATTTGTGACATCCTTGGGGTTTCCTTTCAACCCTTATTTATAACATACCTGGGGTTTCCTTTCAATCCTTCTACCATTATGGTACCATCAACTGAGGGTATTCAGCACCAGCCTTAAAAGCTGTATTCATTTTAAACATTACATGTTTCTTACATTTCATCCCATATCACCCAGATCCCCAAGACCAATCTACCCCAGTCAGTACTGTAAATACTGTTAACAGTTTCAGTTGTAACTGAACAAGAAAAGGTCCCTTCAGCCTCAATGGCATTTTCTTTCTTGCTTGAAGGTTTCTACCCCAATACAGTATCCCTAGCAACAGTCTCACCTGGGGTCTCATCTTCCTGGTCACCATCCTGTACCAAGTAACAGCCCAGGAAAATGGGCAACAACAGGACCTCAAAAGTGTCTGGCAACAAAGTTTCCATCAGGGGGGTCCTCTTCCTCTAGAACCCAAAGATTCTGCTCCTCTGCTTCAGCCATGAAATCCTCTGGTTGGGAACCCTCCATCAGCACCTGGCAGTGGTGCTGCACTTCAATCTGGCCCTGGTCCACATTCCATCAAACTCCAATCCAGGCAACAGCTCCTCTCCAGTTCTCCTCACCTGGGCTCTGGTATGCACACCACTAAGCATCTCCTCTTTCAACAGATCCTTGGCTTCCATGAGATTCTGGAGGTATGCCATCCTGCTCTTTGCCCCTATATCTGGATACCAGGACTGGTATCTGGGTACTGGTCTCCCCCTTGTTTCTCTGGACAACCAGTACTATCCCACTGCTGACACCAAGTTTGTCACAGCATGTGGGAATAAACTTCAGAAGAAGCAAATTTACAGGTTTAAACCACACTGTGGCGTGATATTTATTTTTCAAAACTTAGAAAAATAATAAATGAAAACAAAAAATTGCAATGAAGATCAGTACTTATCAGTAGTTTCTCACTTAATACAGTCATGGATCTTAGAGCGCCTAAGATCCTTCTCATCTGCATTCAGCAGCTTGTCTACAGTAGCACCTCTCTCCCTCTCTCAGGGCTGAGCCCCACTGGACTGCACTGAAGTGAACTTAGTGAAGAGGTTTTATATCTTTTGGTGGGGTCACCTGACTGATCTCTTTTTCTATTTTCATGTCTGAACATGCAGTTACATGTCTGGACATGCTGTTTTAAAACCAAGGGAGTTTGTTAGTCCCAGAGGACTTCCTGGTTCAATTAAAGGTACAGTGTATACATCCACAGATATTGAATCTCTATATCTCTGATCCACAGTGACTAAGTTCTTTTATAACCTTATACAGTAACGGGTTTATAGTGTGACTTTATGAAAATACCTTAAGGATTTCTTATAACCATGTTAATTGTGAAATTATTATTGTTTTGTATGGCTTCTGAATCCTTTTATTTAAAAAGGCTTTATTAACTGCATGTATTCCTATTTAAAATTGCCTTCATTTCTTTTGTACACAAAATGTACTTATGCACTTTACACAACCCTTCTATGAGTGTTTGGCATCATTCCAGGGATTTGATGGATGGGAATGAAGAATGAAAAGAGAGAACTAGTAGGAAAATGAGAAGGGATAGTAAAGAGCTATGCAAGGTGGTCAACCTATGGTGGGGGAAAAAGAAGAAAAGAGAAAAGCGCAACAGAAACCCTTTCCCCCTTCCCTTACCTGATGTAGTTTAACTGTCCACTGCAGAAATTATGTTCCTTCTCCACTTCCAATGCTTCAAAAGGAAAAGTGGCTCCAGCTTCTGTTGTGCCAGTGTAAAGGGACAATCAAAACAGCAACAAAGACACAGCACCAACACTTCTATAACATAATCAATATTTTATTCACATAAATGTGGAAAAGAGTAAAATACAGTGGCGCCGTGCAAGGTGAGAACGGCTCCCGAACACGCAAACAGTCTGACCGGTTTCGAGGTAAAAGCACCTCTTCAGGGACTAATTTGATAATCACAATCGGTCATTTAAATAGAAAAAACACTTAAAGTGACAGTACAACATTTAAACCACTAATATATAAAACATTGTGATAAATAAATTTAGTACAATAATACACCACCCATACATAATGAACAATTAACACAATTCTAGTATGAGTGCAAAGACCTAAAGTGCAAAATAAATGTCCATAATCTAAATTTCAAAATGATAAATGGACATATTTCTATTAGTCAAAGTACTACATTACTATGCAAGTCATTTTTACTCTTAACAGGCAGAATAAAGTTAAATAAGTTGAAATTGCAGGTACATTTGTATATACCGGGGCTGCTGAAGCAAATTCAGCCTGGAAGAAAGGAACACATGGAAGAGGAAACAATACACATTTACAGTATGTCCAAAATATTTCATTATCTAAAATATTTAGACCTTAAAAAAGGTGCAATGTCAAAAGTATAATTTAATCCTGGGTGTTTTAAAGCACCAGGGTATAAATCCAAAATGATTCTCTACAGAGAATTCTATTCTCCAGGTCCCCACCTCTTGGGCCTATACTAACTTTTTCTATCCCACAGAATGAAACATTTTGTACAGTGCCATCATGACATTGTTGCAAATGTTGTGCCAGAGCATTTTTCTCATTACAACATCTAATGTCACTCAGATGTTCACAAACTCTTAATCTTGAATGCATGTGAAGTTTTGCCCACATAAATGCATGGCAGGTACAGGTAGTCTGATATACCACCCCATAGTTGAACAGTTAATAAACTGTCTCACTTCAAACTGTTTGATAGTGTAGGCAGATGTAAAATTATTTTTCTGATTTATAACATTGCAGAATTTACAATGACCACAATTAAAGCAGCCTTGTGGGGGTGGGGGTATCCAGTTTATGTTAGCAGCACACTCGCCTCTGAGGCCGGGAGATCAGAGGGCTGTGGGTTCAGTTCCCACATCTGGCACTAGTGTTAATATCCCAGTACTGACACTGTAGTGCAGCATAAGAGGGGTGCTGCACTTCTGAGGTGCCGTCTTTCGGATGAGGCGTTAAACCGAGGTCCCATCTGCCTGGATTGGTGGTAGTTCAGGTAGATGTTAAAGATCCCATGGCACTTATCGAAAAAGAGTAGGGGAATTTCCCCGGTGTCCTGGCCAAATTTCCCTCATTCACTAAAAAAAAAATACCACCAACAGCTTAATCTGGTTCAAGGTCAGTTGGCATTCATCTGTATCCCCCTCCCCCGGGTCGTGCCTGAAAATAGGCAGGATTTGTCTAGTGCACTTACCCGGTCAACAAAAGCTAAATAAATAAATAAACTGGTTGATATGAAAGTACCAATATATCAGAAATATTCCATGACAGTGACTGAATTCATGAGGAGGGGTCCCAAGAACCGCATGTTGAACATTTGGTGTCAAAAGTAGAAAAAATGGCTGAGATATCCACGTAAGTTGAAAAAAAACATGTATGCCATTATATGGCAGCTTAGGAGAGAAGTGGATTTTGGAGGTGCAGCATGCAGTGGCCAGTGCCACCACTGCATTCTTGGGCTTGGTGCTCACTTCCCAATGCGGTGGCATGCTGCTGCTGACACTAGTTCAGCCAACTTGCCACCAACTTGAAATAAATTAGCCGCTGCAGTGAGAGAGTGATCCGTCACTGCAGGGTGGTGCCTTGCCTGGTGTAACATTTCAAAAGAACATGGCGGTGGCTGTCACCGTCTGCTCACAGTCCCCATAAAAGCTGACGTGGGTGCCCAATGCCCTGTCAGCATACCCTAACCAATTAATTTGCTAAGGGGGCCCAATCCCATTGGCATAATGTCCCCCAATTTGTTGTATGCCGAGGGGGGTGCCCAATCCCCCTCGGCATCATGCCCCCAAACAGGCTTTCTTTGCTGACAAGGGGCCCAATCCCTGTTGGCTTAAGTCCCCGCTCTCCAAAAACACAGGAGGCACACTAGGAGCCCACCCCAGTGTGCCCAAAGCAAACCTACAAAAAACCAAAACCTTCCTGCAATGTCTTTTTTTTTTTTCCTGAAACAAAGAAAACGGTCCCTCGCAATCAGGTCCCTCCCCAACCCACACCCACCCTCTGTGCACCTCACTTTCCCACAACCCCCTCACCCCATACATACCTTTGGAGCCTAGTGCGATGATCTTTGGCGAACCGGGAACACATCTGCACTCTTCAAAGCCGACTGCTAACTGAAGAAATGCTGGTAAGCTGTATAATGGCATAAATGTTTTTTTTTTAACTTATGTGGATATCTCAGCCATTTTTTTGACTTTTGACACCAAATGTTCAACATGGGGTTCTTGGGACCCCTCCTCATGAATTCAGTCACTGTCATAGTGTTATTTGGTTCCGAAAGGTGATTTTGTGGTCACTGCACAGAATCACCTTTTGGTACTGAGTAACAAAATGACAGTGCCACTTTTCATGAAGTGGGCTCCCAAAAATCATATGTTGCAAATCTGGTGACTATGCACGTTAGTAACTTCGAGAGTTTTTAATATTGTCATTCCAAATTTTCAACACTGCCATTTTTACATACCTCCTTATGAACAGTACAGCTGCTATTGTTCACATCCTGCCCAAAATGTGCTTTTGCACATCCGGCACACTATAGCATGGTCACTGTGGGAAATCAATGTCTGGGACAGGTTAAGAAAATCATAATGACACTGTTCATGAGCAGAGGTCCAAAAAATGCCTATGTTGACAATTTTGTGAAATAATTCAAACAAATGACTATGTTATGAGTATGCATTGCGCAGTTTTCATGCACTCTCTTAACTTTGAGAATTTTTAATATTTTCACTCCAGATTTCCAACATTGCCATCTCTTCACACCTCCCTTTGAATGGTGCAGCTGTAATTTTTCACATCCTGCCCAAACTTTGGTTTGGCACATCTGGCACAGAATGGCATGGTCACTGTGGAAAATCAATGTTTGGAACAGATTAACAAAATCACAGTGCCACTGTTCATGAGCAGAGGTCCCAAATGTTTGCATTAGGTGGGGGTCGCAAAAAGGCCATGTTGAAAATCTGTTGTGCAAATACCAACAAACGCCTGGGGCATTAGGGGTTTCTAACCAAAACGTCCCACCTTGTACAGACTGACAGGCATCAGGGGGGTGTGCCTTTGGACTGCTGGCTGTAATGCTCATGCCATTTCATCCCCACGCTGCAGCCAGTGACAAGCATTGAGGTGTGCTTTGGACTTTTCGGCCCCAGAGTTCACCCCATTCTCCTATACTGCACCCATTTCAGCATATGTTCCTATGCAATGGGGTTACTGTAAAGCTGAACACCCCAAGGCACACCTCAACACTTGTCAGGGTCTGCAGGATAGGGAGATGTGAAATGGCATGAGAGTTATGAGCAATGACCCAAAGGCATACCCCAGTGCATGTCCGTCTCTGCAGAGTGGAGGTGGGGTTGGCGTAAAGTTCAGTACTTCACTGCCATTCCTATTCTGCATCTGTCTAACTTCTGCACATTCAATGCTAATACTAGCAAGCAAACATCCAGCATTGACAAATGCTAGTTGAATTATTGTAGCAACTGGCTCTGAAATCAAACCCTCTCGCTACTGTAAATCCCTCCAGGCTTTATTTATTGGATCACTCCACTCTCTCCCCCTTCCCTTCCAGGATTTAGTTGAACTGCCCGTTGTAGCAATCACTTTCCCTCTCCACTAGCATTGTGTTATCATGTGGCCCTGCAGAAAAGGATAAAATGAGAGCTGCATTCTACCGTTACACTTGTTAGCGGAAAATAAACCCTCCTGCTGCTAAGTCCCTCCCACCTCCTTAACCATTCCAGATTCTGGCATGGAAATCAGGCCATTCTGATGCTGTATGTCCCTCCTGCCTCCTGAACTAGTATATTTGCTAGCCCTGAAATCAAACCCTGCTGATGTAAGTTCCTCCCACATACTGATCAATTACAAACAAAGGCCCTGGAATCAAATCCTACTGTAAGTCCCTCCCACTTACTGAACTGTAATTGTTGCTAGACCTGAAATCATACTCTCCTGCTGCTGTAAGTCCCTCCAGCTTCCTGAACTATTCCACCTGCTGAACCTAAAATCAAACTGTAGTAGTGTGACAGTTTGGTATAATGTAAACATGGCAAAGTGCTGGCAGGAGAAGGCAAAAGGGTTAATGAGAATATGTTCAGTTCTATGGCTTTCTTGCTAATGTCCTTCCTGCTGAAAACAAAACTGAGTTGGTAGCTACTACACTGTTCATACTTGTTACTATGATAAAATGCTGAACATACACAAAATTTGAGCTAGCAAAGGTTATGTGAGATGTGGAGTTTCAAACCAGAAAAATACAGTAATATACCTAGTGAAAGATTATCTTGTATGTATAACAGCTAATGGAAAGTTTATTAGATAGATTGTAAAAGGCAAAGGGTGAGAAGCTACAAATCCCAAAATGAAGTGCTGAAGCCTTCACTCCTAGCTGGTTCATCTCCCAAGGGAAGGTAACTGATCATTACTGGTACCTTGAACGTTGGGATACTTGGGCTAATGCAATATATGTGTGTTAGTTCAATAAACCTTACTTGGTGGTGTGCAATTCCTCATTTCCAGTGCAGTCACTGGCTCAAGTACCCAACAAAACCCATTCACTGCTGTAAGTGCCTCCCACTTCCCAAAATATTAAATCCATTGGCCCAGAAGCAAACCCACGTCCTGCTGCAAGTTCATCCTCCTTCCCAAACCATGAATGGTTCAGCGAACCAATGCTTAATGCATTCCTAAGCTCAGAATTTTCATTGCAGTGAATTTTTACTTTTTTAATATTAATCTTAACACTCTCTCACATGCAGACTGCCTTCTTCATCCCAATACTGGCACTGGTCTACTGGCTGGAGGACGAAGACTATATCTGGACTGCTGGTTCTGCTTGAATCACAGCTCTGCATCAGTACAGCAAGTCTGGTATGGCTGTGAACCTGCAAGTGTGTTTCAGGTAAGGTGGGGAGCAAGTGGCTGGGCTGGCAGCAGTTTGGTGAGAGGGACATTTTGCTGGTTCAGAGCCACCAAGGAACCAATTCCTTCTCTTCTTCTGGCATTCAGAAAAATTATAAAACCCCCAACATTAAAAAACCCAGCCCAGATATACTGTAATTGGCAGCTATAGTATTTGCCCCATAGGGGCATCTAAAGGACAAGCCGCATTAGTATCTTTAATTTTACCCTGTTGGTGCATCTAAAAGTGATGGTTCTTAAGTGGCTTTAACATTTGTCCCTATGAACCCTTCAAAAATAAACTGGCAGCTATGGTATTTGTCCACAGGATCGATGTAATGACATGCTACAGTATTAGCAACTGAGGTATAGGCCCAATCAGCTACTCATTGGGGGAGCTGCTAAAATGCAGCTGATGCTGATACTCTGGGGAGGAGAAGAACACTCCAATACCCTCTTTAGTGGCTGATGTTGTGAGGACTGGGGAAGAAGGCCAGTTTAGTGCAGCCTCTGGAGCAGCCCATGTTGAAGCTATGGACACCTACTGTAATTTTTCATTCTCAAGAAGAGTCAGTGCCACTGTGTAGGGCAGTTTATTTTGCTCTGGCCTGTGAATTAAAATAAAAGGGTTTAGAATCCCTTTTCTTCTGGCTGGAGGGCTCCTGTGTTTGTGTTTGTCTGTGTCTCCGAGGGCTGGTTTATTGGGCAGCCTTGCCAGTTTTAAATATAGCGGACCCTCAGGCCCATGGAAATATTTTGTTCAATGGTGTCCATTCTTTAATAGAAAAACTATTAGCATTTGTGTCTGTCTCAGCACCCAGTGCTTCCTGATCTCTCTCCCTCTGTCACTCCCCCTTACGTGATGTCACTAGTCTTTGTTTTACACTCAGTTTCCTCTCACATGACCTGCCATCCTTTTTCTGGATTACTTCCTGCTCTTCCACTTTTCTCTAGGTCACTGTCTTTCCAGTTCACAATGGGTTTTACAAGCTTCAGCTCAGTATTTTAAAACTGAGTGATAGGTAAGTCAAGCTGACAGTTTTAAAGTTGGATGAGTTGCTACTTCTTAATGTCTGCCCGGGATCTGGTAAACTGGAGAATATCATGAACTGTAATATAAAGCTGCTTTTCAACCTCTGATACTTTTAAAAGAAGTGCACACTTCAGTTGGCAGCAAGCTAAGTGATAATTTCACTTTTTGGTTTTTGGATCAGCAAAAAATCGAAACTTTGGGCTGTGGGGAATGTGTTTATTTGCAGCATAATGTGTATTTTGGGATGCAGCGGTGTGGTTGCTATTGATTCCAAACTTTTCTTGGCTGCAACAGAACTTACAATCCCTGAGCATTCTAAACAACTGCGGACAGACTATTTCACCTAAAAGAAAGTTCAAGTTTTAAAAAAAAGCAGTTAAGATAGTAAACCTAATCAATTTTAAGGATAATTTTTAATAACAGCAAAAAGATACTCCCAAGGGTCATGGTAATGTTCACGTTAATCACCCCCTGGAGGCAATATGGCACTTCACTGTGTCTCGTGACACATTACACCCCTGGGGGGCGATTAACTAGAACATTAAAATAACCCCTGGTCATAACCTCATTGCATAATAAACAGTGCATCACCACACTAACATGTTTAATTTATACACAGCGGGCATGACCACAGAACAGTTAATTTTAAAATGTCATAACTCCATATCTTATTTTAAGAGTGAAATACAATGAATAGAAAAGTGCATATATTGATATTTTTGTCAGACATACATTATTGGTAAAATAAAAATACGTATTGTATGACAACATTTTTTTCCTGCTAACAGATGCAGCTGATTTAAAATTTACCAGTGTTTACATTTTAACCTTACAACAGCTTTTTATTTTTTATTTTTTTGAGAAAGCATGGTCCAGTGGATAGAGTACCAGGCTAAATACTGGTTTAAACCCAATTAGAGTAAAATAATTGCTGTGTAACCTCATACAAGTGAGTTAACCTCACAGTGTTCCAGTTCATCCATGGGGGGTCCTAATGGGAATGAGATGTTTTATCTCAGCTGGGCTTTTACATATCACCACTGCGAATCATTTCCCTTGCTGAACACCCTTCCCTCACAAGTCGTAACTGGAGATGTGCCTTATTTCACAGAGCCCTTCCCACCACTAATTTCTAAATAATTAAAAAAAAATCAGTTTAATGTCAGTCACACTAAATCAAGACTACTGCATTCACAGTATTTATTTATTTATTATTTTATTTATTTTTTGTTGACCAGGTAAGTGTACTAGACAAATCCTGCCTATTTTCAGGCACAACCCGGGGGAAGGGGATACAGATGAATGCCAACTGACCTTGAACCAGATGAAACTGTTGGTGGTATTTTTAGTGAATGAGGGAAATTTGGCCAGGACACCGGGGAAATTCCCTTACTCTTTTTGATAAGTGCCATGGGATCTTTAACATCCACCTGAACTACCACCAATCCAGGCAGATGGGACCTCGGTTTAATATCTCATCCAAAAGACGGCACCTCAGAAGTGCAGCACCCCTCTCATGCTGCACTACAGTGTCAGTACTGGGATATTAACCCAAGTGCCAGATGTGGGAACTGAACCCACAGCCCTCTGATCTCCTGGCCTCAGAGGCGAGAGCGCAACCTACTGAGCCACTGACACTAAAACATGTAAGCTGGCACTTACCACAATGTGCCACAGAAGAACGGTAGTTTTGGATCTGATCAGAGTTTGTTTCTTCTAGCATCTCCTGTGTTTAAAACTCAACCAGCCATAATCCCTTTAAGGGTGGTTACACATACTGTATGATCCATGATGCATTTCACTGGCAGGATTGTGCAGGACAGACAAGTGCTAATTTGCCACTGCCTTAAATGATCCTGTTTTCAGAAAATATGTTATGGGCATACCTTCATGAGTCATATTTAACTGTACCTTAACAAAAGTTGATGTGAGAAACTGGTTTGTATTATTTTCTTTACATGGACAACATCCAGTACAGTTCGATTCATAAAACCAGGTATTTGGAGCTGAAAGTGGGCCTCCATGGAGTTTTGACTATGACACTGCATGAATCTGATGGAACCCTTCCTGCAAGATTTAAATCATTTAACTTTAAATAAACTTTGAAGAGCTGCTGATGTCTCAAGGAAAACTTTGAAAAACATAATAATTAGGTCCAATTCAGCTTGCATTCCACATATATTCCATATATTTCTCCTCCTCATTATTTAGTACTGATGAAATTTAATGAATGCATTATTATTTCACTTAGAGTTTCTCTCTGTCTTTAGCTTACTCCTTACTTAAAGTCATAAACCTCTGCTGTGACATCACAATCGTTGCCATGGGAGTAACTGCTTTAAATCCCAAAGTGCTGTGTAAGCAATGAGTGAATGGTAGTGAAGTGACTGTGAATGCATAGTGGCAGCCATTTAGCTCATCAACACCTACACACAGCCTTAGGAAATTGCATTAACTGGTTTTATGGTAAAGGGAATGTTAGCCAGGACACTGGGGGAAATTCCCAAGTGTTTTGGGTTCTTGTTCTTCCACCTAGACACCCACCAGCACAGCATCAGAGTTAGGCAGAAGGGAATTCTCATCCAAAGGATGGCACACCCCGGCAGTACAGCATCCCCTAGTACTGCACTCAAGTGTCAGTAGTATCAGCCCACTCCCAGTGTGGGACTAGAACTCATAACCTTCTTGCCCAGAAATAGATGTACTAACCACTGAGCTATGTTGACACCTTAAAGCAGGAGGCTTTTGGAGTTCATATTACTCTGTAACTTTTGATAAAAGAGAACCATTATCATCTGCTTTCTGCCAGATACTAAAACCATCATCATTCATCATCTGATCAATTTGCTGGCCCATAAGGAGTCTTTGCACTAAACTGCAGATGAAGAATGTGTGTCAGGAGGAGAAGCTTGGATGGGCAGTTAAAGTCTACTATCAGCCCATTCACACATTTTTTTTTGATGGCTAGATTGCCCTCAAGAGGCACTCATGCACTTTGATTTATCAAACAGCAAAGGGCATTCATTTAGAACCTCAATGTGCAGTTAGAGTTTTTTTTTTAAACACAGCTTTAGTGAACCAAACTAAGCAAGGAGGCATTCGGACCAGCAGTGCCCTGGGCTAAAAGAAACTTTTATCTTACTAAAATACGGCATTGATAGATCAGTCCCTTAACTTATTCACAGATTCATGTCAGCTAACTTACAGTTTAACTTGGCTAAATTATCTGACATTTCATAAAACCAAAATCATTTCCTGTCTAGCACCTAGCCCTGACCTGGCTGGAAAACACACAATTAGTGTATACATTTTATCAAATTTCATGCAGATATTAAGCTTGACTTTCATCAGAGTCTATTTTCAGTAGGGGAAAGAAGGCTACAGTATATGTGTAGCAAATGTCTGCTTCACTAGTGCTGTAACATTTCAAGTAAATTAATTTAGTCGGGTGCATCATGCTTCGGTATTTAGTTATAGTACTTAATTTTTGTTTACATACTGAAGAGCAGTTTAGAAGCAATTTAAACATATCATGGTGATCAAGTGGCCTTGCATGCACCTCACCCAGGAGCACATGTACTTTTTCAGTTTTCTGAATAATACTCACCAATATACATTATTATTCTTAGTAATCTGCCAGTCACTGATACGGTCGTTATCACCCTTCCAGTAAAAAGAAGAAATGATATCAGACTTACAGTATTGTCATTTCTTTTTCTGTTAGCGCCAGCATTGTCAATGTCAGTTGTTACATATCTCTCAGCTGCCATTAATTTTGCATATCACTGTGATTTTTACACTTAAATTTACCCTTGCTCCACAAAGGTTTGCTAATGTTCCTCATACCATTAGAGCTCTTTCTGGGCATGCAAATTATTAAAACATTGAACTAACCTGATAGAAAAATTCCTTAACACTAAACATATGAGCCAGTCTGCTGGTGTGGAAAGCTAAGGTGCTGGGCCCTTCACCTCCTGCCATACCCATGACCCAGGTTCGGGAACAGTTGTGGGTCACTCGAGGGCTGGCCATGGGATGAAGAGCTGAGCTTCCAAAGGATAGGGGGTATGTGCATCCTGCTACACAGTTGGTACCTCGAGCACCTTGGTGGCAATGCACAGGGACACTGGGGAAGCAGTCCCACCTGCTTGACACTAGGGGGCATCTCCACAGAGGCATAGCTTGCACAACCCATCACTGCAAGCACCATAAGTCTGGGGATAAAACAGGAGGGGAAAACCCCTGACCATGGCAGGAGGATGGCCTGGTCCCCTACAGACCCTACACTGGTGACTGGGCTCTCTAGGTCCTCAGGTAGAGAATGGATGAAAAAAATGGTAAGATACAGGGAAACATGGTAATAGGGCCTGGGGAAACAGTCCAGAACATGTCAGTCAACAGAATTAAAAAAAAAAATACTAAACATATGGGGCCCCCTATTCTTAGACATATTATACTTCAAAATAAGAAAATGCTACATATCCTGACCATTTGCTCTGAATTTTGAAGGCCAGAGCTATGCATTTTAATGTTGAGAGGTATGCTGGGACATTCTTTTAGTTGTTTTGTGTCGGTCCCTTGTAGGAAGGCATGTAATAACTAGCAGTAAATGACTAGCCCAGTGACAATGGAGATGGGGAATGGCACAGAAACAAAATAAAGAAAGATGGAAACTTGACTGGTTAACTCAGTAATCCCAAATCATCATTTCCTCTATACTATATGCTGTATAGTAGAAGTGTTCCCCCACCATCCTCAGATTTGGTTTCTGAGGGTCACTGTATTGTGAAGAAACTTTGATTCACAGAGAAACAAGGACATGGGAATACAAATTTAAAGAACACCTAACACACTGGACTGACTTTGTGCTAAACAGAAGAAAGGTTTCAACTCAAAAGCTCTTTCAGGTCAGATACATTATTATTAATAGTAACCAACTGTGTTCTATCTAATTGGTAGCTGGTGAAACAGCTAATGGAGGCCTCCATGTGACCAAGTGTTGAGTTCAGGGTGTTAAATAGCTGGTACAGCGTAGCAAAATGCTACTCAAAACTGGGAGTAGTGCTAACCATTTGTAGAAATGAAAAGTAGCAGACTGCTAGCCATTTTTTCAGTCACTCTATGGCACAGGGAACTACATATTTTTTTATTTTATTTAGCTAATCAGTTAGTGCCAAGTGTTATGCAGTTTCATGGTTGACAAGCACTTTTTTGTGCAGAATTTTTAATCAGTTTTTTAGCTCAAAACCATGTGAATTTATTCTTGGATATGCAAATAAACATAAGGCCAGTAATATGATCCAGTGCATAGCAGACAATACCACAATCATCAATTTTTTTAAATTACTGTTTATTTCATTTTCAAGGAAAACATTGCAATCAATCTCTGATAAATGTAATACACCAAAGGTACATTCAGTTAATAAGGTCTTGTAAGTCAGTTATCATTTCATTACTAAAGAAAGGTGGGTAAAAGGGATAACTGCCTTATTCATAATTCTTAGAACTCTTGGCTTAAAGTGCAGCCAAATGCTATTTCTTGGAAAACTCTAACAATATACATAATATTTAAACCAGCTCTGTAGCTTATATTTTATACATCAAATGGTGTAGGAGTTCCAGTTATTCCCTTAAAGCAGCAGTGCAATGAAATTGTGCAAAAACAATTGTTTGGCCCCTTCTTTTTTACTATAAAAGATTGCAGGCATCTTCCAGTTTTATTTGGTGGTAAAATTTCCTAGTTTTACCAAAATATCAGTGTTCTATTTTTCTTCCTCACAAAATAAAAGATTGCCACCACATTTGATTAGAATGCCGTTGCAGACCTGGCAAGGGTTAGGATCAAGCACAAAATTATAAATTCATTGTATGCAGCATAAGAGGTACCTAGAAAAGTAGATTTAGCAGGTCTGCTAAGATTTTTATTAATTGTAACTGAAACTAGCTTTCTTGGAAAAAATATTTTTTTGCTGCAGTGCTGCTCTAAATGGCATAGAAATTCCAGTTGTTTCCTTCAGCTCCACTAACACGCCTGATAAACTGTGCATATAGCACACAGGACAGATGGTCAAGCCCTACATTGGCCAACTCTTAAGTCAACCACATGGGTGTGCCATGTACACATGGTTCCCAGAATACTGATCAGGCACTAGGGACCTGCACCACTACCCTCCATACTGCACCATAGTTCCTAACCATAAACTCTTGATTTGACTGAGCAGTGTGCCAAAATGAAAAATAAAGCTTGTGCCTAACAAGAGAACTCAGTTGACAAGCCACCTTCTGTGGACTGTCTTCCACCCCCACCCCCCCAAAACACATGCTGGTTGTGATTGAGACTCAGGATGAGGATCACACACTAACAAAAGCACACCCTCATGGTGTGAAACACCATTTTAAACAAAGAAGCCTCCCTGGTGAACTCATGAAACAACCCCAAATACATTTCCAAAAATCTCCCCATGGGTCCAAAATAAGGGACTGCAATTATATGAAACTGTGCACCCCTGGGGTGGGATATTCAGAACTGCGCCAGGCAGGGACACAAGCCAGGCGCAGCACAACTGGAATGCGCCAGGTCATGGTCTGGGCAATATTCAATGGTGCTGCGCCATGGCTCTGCACCATTGAATATGGCACCATGGCTAACCGCACTGCGCATGGCGCAGTGGCACTGCACCAGCACAAGTGGCCAGAGAGGAGCAGGGGGATGCGCTAGCACAAGTACTGTTGTGCTAGGTGCAGCAACCATGATATTCAGCAGTAGACATGCAAATGGGGCCATAATGTATGCAAGGTGCAAATGGGGTCATTTGCATGTCATTATGGGCCCCATTTGCATGCAGGTGCGCCGATCCCCTATGACTTGCACCTGGCGCCCTGCCAGGCTGCAGCCATCAGGGACTGATGCCCCCTGCCCCTCACTGGCAATGCGCCCCATTGCCTGATCGCATGCTGTATTACATTTGTAACTCCCTGGTGGTCCAGTGGACCGAACACTTTAGCTGACTGTAGGCTGTAATATATATTTAACTCCCTGGGGGTCCAGTGGACCAAACTCCAGGCCAGATTGCGGGCCATAATATTTATTTAACTCCCTGGTGGTCCAGTGGACTGAACTCCTTGCCCGATCATGGGCTGTAAGAGCACTTCTCTGGTGGTCCAGGTGGCTGTGCTTCTCCCACCGCCCACCATACCACACCTCGCCTTCTGTCGCCGCAGTGGCAGCATCATTTCCGTTACCAGTTAATCGATCGACAGCGACAGTGCCAGCCAGAGCACTGGTTCACAGCTGCACACGGCAGCGCATACTGTTGATTAGACGTCCCATAGGTGAAATGATCCATCTACATTTCAGGACTGTGTAGTACAGCATGTCTGCACGCCCATTGGCCCATGCTGTGGACCAATGGGCATACAGCAGTACTGTATGCTGTCAGTCGGCGGGCGGCTGGGCGGCTTGCAGGTGGGGTGCTGCCACCCACCACTGACTGGGGGGGGAGCTGGGTGACAGGTATGAGTGGGCAGGTTGGGAGGGGGTACAGATACTACTGGACCACCAGGGAGTTAAATAATATTTACAGCCCACGATCGGGCAAGGCATTCGGTCCACTGGACCACCAGGGAGTTAAACATATGTTACAGCCTGCGATTGGGCAAGGTGTTCAGTCTACTGGACCACCAGGGAGTTAAAATAAATATTACAGCCCACGATCGGGCAAGGAGTTCGGTCCACTGGACCACCAGGGGAGTTAAATAAATATTTAAGCCTGTGATCGGGCAAGGTGTTCAGTCCACTGGACCACCTAGGAGTTAAATAAATATTACAGCCTGCGTTCGGGCATGGGGGGGTGCTACGCCACCGGACTGTGCCGCCAGGGCTCGGGTGACCACCCACAGCTGGCAGCTGCTGTGTTGTGCCCAGCAACATGGCAGCCGGCCTGAGGGTGGCCAGTCCTTGCTCCTGTTTTTTTCAGGCATATCTTTGCGCCCCCCCCGTGCGGTGCAAGGCAGGTGTGTGCCTGTATTTGCGCCGCACATCCTGGGATGAATATCGGGATGTGCCACATATGCATGGGCACACCCCCCACACTTGCGCCGCATACATTACTGGTGCACCCTGGTACATCGGGATTTGCGCGGAGCGCATTCCCCTTTTGAATATCGCACTGGGGAGCATCAGTGGGTTGCGCATGGCACAACACTGTTGCGCCATGCGCAACCCCCTTTGAATATCCCACCCCAGGTGTACAGTACCCTTCTCTAGACCAAATAACAACACCCCAAGTGAACTTTAGGAAACAGGAAACATTAGCATAGATGGCCCCACAATCAATACTTGTAGTGAATGAAAGCATTTCCAGCAACAGTCCCACAGCAGATCAATCAATCAAGTCTTTATTTTAAAAAGCGCAATTCCAGAGATCAAAGCACTTGTACAAAAAAGATCAATATTTCAAAAGTAGTAAAATTTAAACAAGGGCAAATTTAAAAAAAAAAATCAGCAATTTTAGAAACCCTTCAATAGATTAAACTGAATCAGGAAAGGCCATTTCCTGGCCAGATGTTGAGCCCTGCCCCACAGAAAGAAGTCTTTAGTCTGGCTCCAAGAAATACCAAACCTGCATGAACGTTCTCCCAGATGCAAAAATGGACACATACCAGATTTATCCATGAGGGCCGGCCCGCTGGCGCAATGGTGGGATTTCCGCCTGCGACGCCAGCGACCTGGGTTCGAGGCGGATCCGGATCGTTGGAGGGTCAGCCGGGAGGAGAAGGATCGAGCATCCCTCGGACTGCTCTCCTTCTCTGGGGGGAAGAAGATTGTGTGCTTGGCACAGGAGCAACACCTGGCAGAGGCTGGGTCATCACCCTAGGACTGATGCAAGGTCGAATAACTCTGGGGCAGGACAGATGCCGGCGTCATTGCACGTCACCACCCCAGCTTACAGGGGACAATAATCCTTGCGCCTGCTGCCTAAATGAAGCCCTGTCTCTGGGCTTCAGTTAGTCTCCTGGCCCCATGCTCTCCCAAACAGATACCGGTATTGCGGTACCAGTCCCCTCTACGGTGCCGTGACCTCACCCCCTGTGGGGGTAAGCCAGGGTTAACCGGGGAGTAAGAAGGGCTTAATAGGAGGTGGATGCATCAGGGACACCGTAACTAGGGCAGATAACACTGGCAGCAGGTGAGGGGGCCAAAATAGCAGAATATAAAAAAAAAAAAATTTATCCATGAGTCCACAATTATTGAAACTAAACAAGTGTCCCCAGTTTACCCAGTCCCCACCTGGAGAAAGACCCTTCAGCTATCAGCCATCATCCTCCTCTGAAATTCCTCCCAGTCCATCTGGCCCACTCTGCCACCAATTTCGACAGCATCATGTCAGCTTCTACTGGTTCAGTTTAGGGAAATGTTTTGCAACCAAGCATAACTTGAAGCCATACTGGATACATGAGAGATAGAAGGACCTCCAATTCTCTCAGAAGCCGGCAGACCACGTCAAACAAAGCCTTAGCGCTTCAGATGTATAGAAGGAAACGTCTGGGAGCATTAGGATTTTAGACTCTTTATACTGTAAAGATTTTTGTCCTTCACAGTTTTTAAAATAAAGTCCCTCACAACCACCAAGGCAGTTACCACAAACAGAGTAAGGGGTCCCTCCTCCATCACCACTGCCCTCCATGGGGTTATCTCTTTATTTTGTGAGTAACACAGTAACCAGTATCCTGGCATAGCAAGAGGTGTGCCGTGACATCTCCATGATTCATGTTCCTGTGCTTTGTCAAGAGACTGAGAGGCTGCCCAGCACTGTCCATATGTATCAACAGTTCTTAAAGAGACAGTAGCAACCTGGGAAAAGAGCCAATACAATGTGCAATAAATGCAAAGTGACAACAATATCATACAATAAAAAGATAAAGCAACATTAGAAGGCAGCAACCCAAACAGTTTTTAATTAATAAACTGATTTTGCAGCCAGCCTGGTGGTGCTGAAGGCTGAGGTGCTGGACGCCTTACCTCGCAGCACGCCGGCAACCCGGGTTCGGGAAAGAGCCCGGGCCATTGGAGTTCAGCAGTGGAGGGGGAGAATGGAGCTGGATGGAGCTGCCAGCAGCAAGGTAAGCCCCGGTGATTCTGGGGTTTGGGGCTGGGGGAGTCGATCAGATGGGGGCTGGCAGCAAAAGGCACAAAAACAGTCATAATAAAAAAAAAATTGATTTTGTTACAGTAGCCCATCTGGGCGATCTGGTAGCCATGTGTAGAGAACTAACAGCAAAATACAATTAATGTCCAACCCACAGTAAGTTACCATACATGGAGCCATTCCTATGTATTACCTTTGTCTAAAGTGTGCTAAACAGCATATCTGCCTAATAATAGTGCTTAGTAAAAAATTAAAAAGTTTTGCTGCATTTTATACAATCAATTATTAGAAGCCTTGGACGAAGATTACAAAGAATGTTTCAAGGAAGATAAAATACAGCCCAACTCATATCCATACTTCTCCTTCAGTATGGATATAACCTGTGGAGAAAAACAGAATGAGAAACAGTACTCACAGTTGAATCAGAATAATAACTTTAATTATAACTTTATTTTGGGGGGCGCTAGAGAGCCATCTTCCAGGCTGGAAGCACCTTCAGGAGCTCTCCTACACTTGCTGGCTAAAAAGAGAAAAAAACAAAATAAAATATTTTTTTTAAAAAAAACGGACCTCAGAACTCGATCCTGCAAGTTCTTCTGAATCGCCCGATACTAAAAGCAAAATGGGAAGAATGAAGGGGATACAGCAAGGAGTGCAGAAAGCACCACCGCTCCAAATTCATAAGGCCGCATGTTCCTCGCTAGGTAACGGAATCGGCACCTTAGATCAAACTTCCGAACCTCCTTGGCAGACAGTGCTTGAGTCCATGCGTGTCATGGACTCAAAAATCGAAAAAACATTACAAAAACTTGAGCAACATGACTCGGCTATCCAGACTTTGGTAGGTTCCGTAGTGGATATGGAAAAACGGACGGTGACTACAATGACTGTAGTGGCCACTTTAACTAAAGAAAATAACCAGCTCAGAAGTCGTCTGGAGGCCCTTGAAAATGAGATCAGAGCAGGCAATGTTCGCATAGTTGGTCTCCCCGAAGGAGTTGAAGGAACTTCACTACTTGGCTACCTGTTAGACTGGTTCAAACAGAATCTACAGATAGAAGCAGGGTTTCAATGGGAGACTCTTACAAAGGCCTACCGAATATCCCCTCATGTGCATCCTGTAGATCCTACCCAACCTCGTACTGTACTTGTAAGATCAAGAGGCTCCGAAATCAGAGATGTGCTAATCGCAGCTGCCAGAGTGGTCTATCCCCTGAATGTGAATGGAGCAGATATAAAATTCTGCCCGGATCTCTCATTTCAAACTCGGGCAAAACGTAAAGCCTTTGATGCAGTACGTCGAAGACTAGGGATTATCCATTCCTTTCTATTACCTGCACATCTGCGGATCATTTACGGTGGGAAAACTTGGCAGTTTACCAGTCCTCAAGATGCGGGGCGCTGGATAGAGAAGGTGGAGCAGGAGTTTACTGGACAATGTGACCCTTCGGAACCACGGAGCTCTGATTCAGAGGAAACATGAACAGTGAGTCGGGGACACTTGTAAAAAGTTATGATAGTTTTAAAGCAGCAATGTTTCTTTCATGCAAAGCCCCTCTTTTCTGTTTTCTTATTTCTGGGAAGTCTGTTGGGAAATTATTATTCTCAACACATAATTGCTGAATATGGAATACAAGGGCATGATTCTGGACTCAATAGAGTAAGTTTTTCTGGACATACTGGTGGCATCATTGCCATGTGAACATTTGCAGAACCCCTGCAAGTAACTAGAGAGTCACGATGTTATGCTCTGTAGTTTTAAGAGGGCTCTATGTGATTGCTGCGGTAAATGTTTGTCAGAACTGTTAGAGCTTATTAAGTTTCTCACGACTGTTGTAAGAGGTCCTTAATTACAGTTTGGAGAAGGGGTTTAAAGAGATATTTTTTCTGATTACTGGCCACAAGTGTAAGAAGGGGGCGATTAGGGGTGCATTTACTTCTCCTATGTTTATTTCTAAAATTATATAACAGGTTCAAATAACAGTCTTAGCACTGTATTATCACCTTGTGTTGAAGTTCTGCCTTTGGAAATACCTTTAGCCGTTGAAGAGGCTGGCAACTTTCGTTAACGCTACTGACTCTTTGTCATAAATCGGACATTCTGTCCAGGACTCCCCCCATCTCCTATTGTATCAGAATACATGGTTTATACTATACTAATACTACATATGTCAGGAATGTAACTGTTATTTTACTATACCATGTATGAGCTAGAATGATGTTAATTATCTGTCTAACCAGAAAATTAATAAACATAAAATAAAAAAAAAAATTAAAAAACTTTATTTCACATAAGCACCTTTCGAATCATCAAGGCGCTTTACAACAAGATAAGGTAAGATGAGATAAGATAAAAGAACAATGTAAAATCAATAACCAACAATGTAAAAAAAAGCAGACATTATATCAATTAGGTCATTTAACCCCGGTTGCACATATGCCTTTAACTTGTAAATCCAAAACTACTTCCTTTTGGTTAAAATGGAGTCCAGATCTTCACTTCTGAGTCTAATAGTGACCCTTACAATTCCAAGAAAAGACCATGTGTGACCATTCTCTTTGGGGAACCTTATGACGTGTGGCTAAGGCAGAATCATAATTCTTGATTAGAATTGCCCTCATGTGATCTCCCAGCCTCTCTTTGAACTTGCACTTGGTGTGTCCCATGTAGAATCATTGAAAGGGTCACTGCTGGAACCATAGGTGGAGATTTGGACTCCCTATTGACCAAGAGGGAGTCATTCTGGATTTTCATGCTAAAAGGCTATGTGCAACCAGGTCTTAATGACTCAGTTGATATAATGTCTGTCTTATTCTGATGCAACTGTGTGTACCTCATTCCGTTTGTCTCCACAGGTTATATCTAGACTGAGTGAGAAAGTATGGATATGAGTGGGACTGTATTTTATCTTCTTTGAATCCTTCTTAATAATCTTTGTCCAAGGCCATTACTAATTGATTGCCTAATATGCAGTAAAACTTTTCAAAATGTTTACTAAGCACTATTGTTAGGCAGTTAAACTGTTTAGCACACAAGCCTTAGATAATACACTGTAATGGCTCCACATATGGTATTTTACCAAGGGTTAGGCATAAATTGTGCTTTGTTATTAGTTGCCAACAAGTAAGTACCAGATGAACAGGATGGGCTATTATAATAAAATCAATTTTGATTTAACAAACATTTGGGTTTTTGTTGTTTTATCTTTTTATAGTATGATGTTGTCACTTTGCATTTATTGCACACTGTATTGGCTCTTTTCCTCAGTTACTATTGTCTTTTTAAGAAAGATAACACCCTATATGAGTGCCTATTATTGAGCCACTCAATATGAGTGGCTCAATAATAGCACTTGGAAGTAGAGCGAGTGGTGAAAGAAGTTGCTATATTCTATAGAGTGAGTGGAGCAGGGAGCTACACTCGCTAGAGCAGGATATAGCATGATAGTTGTGCTAGCACTGTCAAGCTGGCCATGTAGCATGGTGGTATATGCTACTGCCCCGGATGCAAGTGACCTGGGTTTGGGTCTAGTGGCTGGAAAGGAAATATTTTAGTTTTTCAAATCTTTATGATTTCCCCTAATTCTGCACCCTCTGTGGAGTTGACTATTTTTATTTTGGGGAGCTTTTTCTTTTTTAGAGATGAAGTAAGGGACCATCGCTAATTCAAATCAAATCAAATCAAACTTTATTTATAAAAGGCTCCTTTCCAAAATCAAGGTGCCTGTACATAACATAATAAAATCAATAAATAATTAAAACAATATTAAAATTAATGCAAGGCAGCAACATTTAAAAAATCATTGTATGCAATGCTAAAAAGATGTGTTTTTAATGCCCCCTTAAAGCTTTGGACAGTCAGGCAATCTCGCACCTGATGAGGTAGAGAATTCCATAGGGTTGGGGCCATAAAACTAAAAGATCTGGCCCCAGAGGTCTTTAAGCGAACCCTGGGAATCTCTAGCAATCCCTCATCAGTGGAGTGGAGAGAGTGGGAGGGACAGTAGAGACAAAGGAGATCTTTCAGGTAGCCAGGTCCCTGATTGTGTAGGGCCTTGTAGGTCAGCAAACCGACCTTGAAGGTGATTCGCCAGCATATTGGCAGCCAGTAAAGTCCACGGAGCACAGGCGTTATGTGACTGGACCTAGAGGAACCAGTCAATAGTCTGGCTGCCGCATTCTGCATTAGCTGCAAGCGGCGAATATCAACCCCCGGTATCCCAAGATAAAGGGCATTGCAGTAGTCAAGGCAGGCGGTAACGAAGGCGTGGACCAAAGTAGATCGTTAGGAGGAACCAGGTGCTTCACCCAGGCGATGTTCCTCAGATGGTAAAAAGAGGCATTGACAACTGCCGACACCTGAGATTTAAGTGTCAAACAGTCATCAAACACAACGCCCAGGTTCTGCACCCAGTCTGAGGTAGTTAGCTGAACACCCCCAAGCCAGAAACCCGAGGGTGATCCTGCCAACAAACCTGCCTTCCGGTGACCTAGGTCCACAACCAACACCTCAATTTTCTCTGGATTCAACTGCAGCCAACTCACACTCATTCAGTCCTGGATTTCGGCCAGACAGTTGTTAAAGACCGAAAAGGCAGCATCTTGGCCGGGCACAAAGGACATGTACAGTTGAGTATCATCTGCACAGCAGTGAAAACTCAAACCGTACCACCTAATAATCACTCCTAACGGCAGCATGTACACCACAAACAACATGGGTGCCAAAATGGAGCCCTGCGGCACCTCACAGGATAGGGGGAATGGCGCAGAGGAAAAAATCCCAGACACAACCCTCTGAGTCCTACCCTCGAGGAAAGATCGAAACCAACTGAGGACTGTACCAGACAGCCCACAGATAAACTGCAAGCGCTCCAATAGCACACCATGGTCCACGGTGTCAAATGCTGCAGAGAGATCAAGAAGGACCAAGATGGAATGAGTCCTTCTATCTCTCGCTATTAGGAGGTCATTTAGTACCCAGACAAGAGCTGTCTTTGCACTATGTCTCTTCCTAAATCCGGACTGGAGAGAATCATAGACATTGTGGCTGGTCAAATGATCATCCAGCTGCGACGCGATCACCTTCTCAATAACCTTACCCACAAATGTTAGAGACAAGTCTGTAGTTAGCCAGACAATCAAGGTCCAAGGAGGACTTCTTAAGAAGGGGCTGAACCACAGCCTCCTTCAGAGGATTTGAAAAAATCCCCCTCTCCAAAGACCTCAAGACTATCTCAGCAAGGACCAGACCAATTTTATCCACACAGCCCACTAGGAGACGTGTGGGGCCCGAGTCCAAACCACAGTTGGTCGGACGCAATGATTGGATGACCATCACAATGTAACTGATTGTGGGAAGGCTGGAGTCAGACCACACAAATTGGGTGTCCGACATCTCCTGCCAACCATCACAGCTCCCATTAGGGAGGGTCAAGTGGATATCAGACCTGATTGTGGCAACCTTATCTGAAAAGAACTGAGCAAACTCCTCACACCATTCTTGAGAAAAGGCTCCTTCTGGGCTGAAGACAGATTGGATTGCACAATCTGTCCACAGTCCGGAAAAGCTGAGCTGGTCTATTCTGTGCAGCACCAATCTCTCTGGACAGGAATTCTGCCTTCTTACGAGAGATTGCTGATTGATAGACCATGTAATGGTCCATCAAACTAAGTTTGTCACAATCCAGGCCCGATTTCAGCCAGCACCTCTCTAACCTTCATCCGACTCTCCTCAACTCCCTCAGAGTCTCATCAAACCAAGGAGACCTGGGGCGAAGAGTGAGGGGATGAACGTGAACAGGAGCAATGGAATACAGGGCCCCTACTACTGCCTTATTTTAGGCAAGTACCAAGTCCCCTGGGTCCATGCAATCGCTCGGTAAACCCAATAGGTCCAGTACTGCCATTGTGACCATCGCTGTACTGTCCATCGCCCTTTGTCTGTTGGGCGATTCTTGTCTCGCTCTTTGTGGTCGGCACTCCCTTAGAAGTCACCGTTATCATATAAAACCCTAAGAACTGCTGACAACTATGGACAGTACTGGGCAGTCTGACAGTCTCTTGACAAAGCGGGGTCCCGTGAAATGTCGAGATGGCACTGCACACCCCTCCCAGTGCTGGTTACTGTTTGCTATGTTACCCAGAAAATAATGAGATTCACTTGTATCCTCTGTCTTGCATCTTCTGTCCCAGCATTTGGTGAGTACAGTAGCACAAGTTTTCTGTTCTCATGTAAACCATCATGCACTGGTTGGCAGTCAGGATATAATGGACCTTGTCCTAAAATGGTGGGGAAACACATGTAGGCCTTTTAGGATTGAATTTCCCTCCAGGATATTGACTTGGAGTGCTCTTGTACAGTGCACGGAATCTGAGATCTCATCCCAGTTTTATATGATTCAAGATTACAGTGATCTCATCAGGCAGTAGGGCGAAGGGTATACAGTGGTGATCACACAAAAGGTTTATCAGTACTGAGGTATACCTCAGTGGTACTGAGGCAGAATCACATTACAGCCAATGCAAATTGAACTTGAGTGCCTCAGTGGTACCTCCAGGTACTGTACCTCGACAGTTTGATAACCAGCACTGTATCTCTAGTGAGGTTAAAGATGGACTTGCAACACATTCACAAAGGAAAATTTCTTATATTTGTTTGACAACTGATAACTAGAAAAAACACATTGAGTCAGACTTCATTTCTAGGTACAGCATGGGGGAAGGTAAGAACACACAAATAAGGTGCATTGATGCCCGGATAAACAAGACAAAGACTGAAGGAACACTTGTTGGTCAAATGAACCATATACAGAATACACAACAGCTGTGAGTGCTAGTTAGATTGTCCTTGCATCACTGTGATATAAAAGTCTGACATTTACACCACAATAGTAGAAAAAAACAAAACCATAAACAACAAGTTAATGCAGTGAACAGTGTTTTTGGTTCTGGACATACAGACCCCATTGAAAATACACACAACACATACACACACGTAGCTGTTACAACAGTCATACACACATAAAGTGTGTGAGGGTGAGTAGCAGGACAGTGCAGCTGAGCTACAATATTTCATTTTCAGTAGGATCCGCTTTTACACATTGTTATAATGTGTTTGGTACAGTTAGCGTAATTAAAATGCAAAATCTAATTTTTACTGAGGCACTGCCTTTATACATTTTTACAATGTAGTTATCCAGGATAGGTCAATTAACATGCAATATCTCATTTTCAGTGAGGTCCTGACTGGACCTGTTGTTACAACGTATTTTTCCAGTAGTGACCAGCTGAGATGTAGTAGCTTATTTTCGGAGGGATCTTGCTTATGGTGAATGTAGGCAGTTTTTTTACACAGTTTGTCATTTCAGTAAAAGAAGGGGATTTATGATATCAGCATCAGAATACAGAAATGGTGAGTAACTGATAATCATAGAGAGCATCCTAATGTTTACAATTTATTTACCCAAGACAGCACAAATGAGTTGCAACATCTCATTTTCAGTGGAATCCTGCATCTACCTGAAGTATGAAGTACAATAGCCCCTGATACAGAACTCTGGAGCACAGTCGACAACAGTGTTGGTTTAGCACCGACACACTGCCACAAATACTGTACAATCACAATGCAAAACTAAATAAATTATTGCAAAAGTCAAATTTCTGTTTATGATTTTGGTTACATTAACACAGTGCTTTAACAGGCTGTTTGGTCACTTGGAATAGGCAGTCCGTGGTGGCATTAAAAACTAGCCCTGCATACAAAAACAGACAGAGGTGTGTGTGTGTGGGGGGGGAAGGGGGTTACCGTGTTGCTCAACAACCTTCCTCCCTCCACCTAGGATCTTCCCCCCCCCAAAAAAAAAACACACTGCAAAGAAACTAGGAACCCACCACAAGGAGAGAAAAAAAAAGTTGCAAGACAAAGGATTTAGTTTAAAAATGTCTCAAGGAGTTTAAACAGAAGCCTTTATCTGATCCCCAACCACATTCCTCGCATGTCTCAAGGAGTTAAAATTGAAGCCTTTATCTGATGCCCCACTGCATTCCTCCTGCACTGTAAAACTTGAAGCTGTATTAACCCTTACTGTGCCATGGACTGCTATAACAGTCAAGAATTCCTTTACCTTCTAATTCTGTCACAGACGGCAGCCTAAGTGTTAAACTTCCTTTTCAGCACAGTAAGTCAGGTCCCATCTTCTTTAGTTGAGTGGTTTCACACTAGTCAGCTAGCACTTTTAAGTTTGATGGGACCGGTCTTAGTAAAACAAGCAAAAGTTATAGGAAGCAATAACACGTGGCACTCTTTCCTTTTATCAACGTGTTAATTTAATATTGCAGAAAAAAAAGAGCCTTTTTATCTGACAGTCTCCCTGTAAGTGCTATGTGAGTTTGCTATTTGGGACTTATAGGTCTCACTTCTTTCTGAGACCTCATGAAGAAAATAGTGTGGTGGGGGAGGGGGCAGCTGCACTGTACTGGGTGGACAGGACACAGTGAGATGTTATTTAGCTCCAGTTCATGGAAGCAGACAGGCTATGCTATGTTAGCAGACATTCCAGAGCCCACTTTCTCTACTGACATAATTTCAGTATGTCAGCATAGCTCTGCTATGCAGCCATAAAAAAGAAATCCAATTGTTTAAAGGTAATCATGCAAGCAAGTACTGAACAGAAACAAGCATAAAAAGAGAAGGGTGTAGTTAGAGGAAGGGATAGGAAATAAAAGATAGTTAAGATATGTGGTAAGGAGGAGAACCAGAATTTGGACAGGTAGGAGGCACAAAGAAGCAGATGCCAGGAATCAAGAGATGGGAAAGAAAGGAACTAGTAGAGAAGACAGTGATATGTGTGTGTGGGGGAGAGGGGATGTTAGAGCAAAACAGCAGAAGAAGTGAAAAAGTGGGTTCAGCATGGCAAGGGTGGATTTAAGGAGCTGCACTATAGACTACATCTGCATAGTCAAACACCAGCAAAATCATTTTAAGAATGACCTTGCAGCAGATGGGGTGGTATGCAAGCCTTGTTGCAGTAATGAGCTCCTAGTTTATGGCACAGCATCTTATGGATGTCATCAATGTGTTGGGAGAAATCAGGATTTCAACTGAGCCACATGCCAAGATATTTAAAGTAGGGAACATCCTCTACTAGGTGGGGCCATCAAGGGTGGAAAATGGGTGGGAGTGAAGGGGAGCCTAGCTAGCTTTTACCTAGTACCAAAGGACCTGAAACAGTCATTTTAGCGTAAAGCAGAATCTGGTTTGAGGTGAACCAGCACTGGGCACAATCAAAATCCAGTTAAAGAAATTATTCAAATGCCAAGGCAGAGGGACCAGTGGAAAAGAGGACAATGTCATCAGCATACAAGTGTATGTTACTATTGACACAGGTGGAGGGGAGGTCATTGAGAAACAGGAAGAACAGAATGGGATCGATAATGATGCCTTGGAGGGATGCCAGTCTGGATAGGGAGGTGAGGGGAGAGAGAAAGAAGCCTACCTTCACTGACTGGTGTTGGCTAGAGAGATAGGACTGAATGCACTTCACTTTGGGGCAAAGAGGCCCACAAGCCTCAATGTGTCCAAAATGAGAGGGTGGTCCACAGAATCGAAGGCTGTTGTCGAGGTCAATAAAGATGGCTGAAGTGATAAGACCATATTCTATTCCCTTGATAATGGAGTCAATGACTGAGTAGGAAAGACATGGTGGAGTTGTGTTTACAGAAGCCGGACATGAATGGTTAGAGGAAACCAGAGGAATCCAAAATGGAAGAGAGATGGGAGAAGGCAAAATATTCCTGAAGCATAGCAAGAGTAGGAAGGAGGGAAATGGTGTGGTATTGTAGTTCCTGTGGGAAAATGGGTCACTGACTTTATGTAAAGGGAGGACCATGGCTTACTTCCAAACCTGTGGAATCACACTAAGAGCAAAAGAGCGGTTGAGGGCTGCAATAGCTGGAGCAGTGAAGACAAGCAGTTTTGGTCCAGCCCATCAGGGCTATGTTCTGTAGAAGAATTCAAGTTTAGTAGAGCAGACAGGGTGTCAGCGGGCATGACAGGGGAGAGGGAGAAAGTGGGTGGGGAACGATCTGTTACAGAAGATGGGGAGAGGGAAGGGGAAGAGGGGAGTGAAGTAGGAAGAGTAGAAGTAACACAGGAAGTGAAAAACTCATTGAGCAACACAACCACAGACACAGGGTCAGAGATACATGAGCCTCATGAAGTTGAATTCAGGTGGTAGACTGGGTGGAGGGATAAAGAAAAGCATGGATAACATTCTAGAACTTAGTGGGGGAATTAAGGTTGGTCTGGAGGTTGGCAGAGAAGTAACATCATTTGAATTCTCTGATAGCTTTAGTGCAGACACTTCTGATCTACATGTACAGCTGCAGATGAGAGGGGAGGGGAAGCTAAATTCCTTGTGGAGATGCCAAGCAGAGTCATGGGCCCAACACAGGTTGATGATCTCCACTCAGATCCAAGGTGGGTGAACACCCGAACCCGAGAGCAGCAGAAGGGAGCATGATTATCTTAGACATCAGTGTATTTGCTTAGGAATACAGAAAAAAACTCAGGCATGTCAATGGATGTAGACAGGGGCCACCAACCAATATTCCCAGGTTCATCAGGAAGAGCAGCCAGGTTGAGAGACCTGATTGCTTAGCCCAACTGAACTTCAATGGGACTTTGGAACAATAGATCTTATGGACACAATAAATCATCAGGCAATTGCTAAAGGCATCTGGAAGAGTGCCTGCAGAAGTGCAATGATGAGGATGGGATGAGAGAACCCAATCTAACAGGGAGTGATTGCTGGAACAGTGGTTGAGTCAGGTGGGTTCAGCAATGAGCTGTTTAAGATTTAGAGCCTCAATAGCAGTGACTATAGGAGTAGAGGAGGGGGCAGAGCTAAACCAGGTTAAACTCATCTAATACCAGTTCACCAGATCATGAAAGGGAGAAGAGGGAGAGAACAGAGGAAATGGAGTCCAGTTTGTCCTTAGAACATACCTACATACATACCACAGGGCTAGAAATTAATGGTCTTCTGCCCTATTTCGTATACCAGTTCTCAGAATGGAATATCATTTTCATCATGCTGGTATTCCATCTGGAAATCTACTTCTCAATGCCACAGTACTACAGTTTAAGACAGCACAATCTTTTGGATAGGAGGAATACCAGATACTGAGACGGAATACCAAATTTCAGGTTTTGGTATTCCAACTTCCACACCAGAGTATTTTCTTAATTTCTACCCCTGTACCACCAACAAAAATAGGGGTTGAAACGGTGAGAATGAGCCAGCATAGGAGGCGCTTGTGTGAGGAAGGGATGCCAGACCTGGAGAACACATTACAGAGGAGACCAAATACAGCATAGATGGCAACACTACCACCATGCTTTCCACGATCTTGCCTGTGAACCATGTAGTCAGCGATGGCAGTATCCCCATCACTGCCCCATGAGGAGAGCCAGGATTCAGTAACAACCAAGAAGTCAGGCTGCTGTTGGACAGCCCAAGCTTACAAGGTCAAGTTTATAAAAAAGGCTATGACCTTTAAACATGGGTATGCCCTCTAATTCTACTGACCTAAAACAGAAACTTAGAAACATACAATCTGTTGGTAAATAAGGAACACTTAGCCCACTCAGTCTGCCCCCTTTTCCCTACCTACATTATCATCCCAGATGCTACCTGATATCAAGCTGTTTCTCCCTCCCTCTTCCTTTCCACTAAAATTCCCTTATGCCTATACCTTGCATTCTTGAACCCCAGCACTATTTTTGCCCCTACCACCTCCACTGGTCAGCTGTTTCAGGACTCCACCATTCTTTCTGTGAAGAAGTCTTTTCTCACATTTCTCCTGAATCTACCCCCCTCCAACTTCACAGCATGTCCCCGTGTCCTTTTTTCCTGAAAAATACTTCCCTCCCATGCTTTATTTTCCCCTGTAAGGTATTGTATAATCTCTGCTTCATGAGGTTTACGTGTTAGTTTGTGTATGTGTGTTTTAATATTGTTAAGCACTCCAAACCTACAGGAAGGAGTGTTTTAAAAATAAAGTTCTATCCTATCCCTATCCTATCCTTTAATGGTCTCTATCATATCCTCCCTCTCCATCCTCTCTTCTAGGGTGTATACATATTGAGCTCCTTTAAACATAGGGTATGCCCTCTAATTCTATTGATCTGAAACAGAAAAATAGAAACAGAAATTGTTGGTAGATAAGGATCGCTTAACCCACCCAGTTTGCTCCTTTTTCCCTACCGACATTATCATTACAGACCCTACTTGATCTCCTCATAGGGATTTTGATGCTGACCCTGTACTATTTTAGTTGCCTTCCCCTGGACCACCTCCACTCTGTCTACATCCTTCCAGAGATGAAGAATGGGGCACAGTATTCTAGTTTGAGTCTTACCAGTGATCTATGCAGAGGCAGTACCACCTCCCTCTTTCTGCTGGTGATACCATCCCTATGCACCCCAACATCCCACTAGCCCTCCCAACTGTCTTGTCACATGGCCTGGTCACTTTGAAGTCATCTAATATGATTACCCCTGGTCTCTCTCCAGCTTGGTGGTCAGCAATAATACTCCACCCATTTTGTACTCTTCTCCTGCGCGTCTGTGCCATAAGTGCATTATTTTGCACTTTTTCAGATTGAAACCCAGCTGCCATATCTTTGATCACTCCCCAAGTTCTCTCAGGTCTCTGCTCATTCTTTCCACCACTCCTGCAGTGCCCACCCTATTGCAGATTTTGGTGTCATCTGCAAAGAGGCAAACCTTTCCCTCCAGCTCCTCTGCAATGTCACTTATAAATACATCAAAGGGTACCAGTCCCAGTGCTGATCCCTGAGGTACCCCACTGGTCACCCTCCCCTCCTTGGAGTAAACTCTATTTACCACCACCCTCTTCTGACTATCCACTCATCATTTCATACCCAGTTTGCCACCTTTGGACCCACTCCTAAGATACTCAGCATGCTTACTAGTCTGCTATGTGGAACTGTGTTGAAATCCTTACTGAAATCTAGGTAGACTACGTCCACTATTCCACGGTCATCTAATTCCTTGGTTATCCAAAGAAATCTATCAAATTTATTTGACATGACCTCCCCGCCCAACCATGAATCAATGGTGCCTCAGGTCTTGTAACTCATTGGTTTCAAGATATACCCCTCCCCAATCCTTTCCTGACCAAGCAGAAAAAAATGTCTTATTCTCATAATCTAATATTTAAAAAGTCTGAAAGAATACCAGGCTTGTCTAAACTTTCCCCCTGGTTTAAACTCTGTATACCCTTAATCATTTTAGTCTGCTGTACCCTGTCAATTTAATTTAGACAAGAGACACAAATAAGTGCCCTGGCAGTGATCTGAACACAGGCCAGCTCACAATACAATTCCACTGCACCAACAGGACAACTGACAAGCTCAGGGGGTTTCCAAAAGCACTTATCATTTCTCAGTCTTCACCCTGGAGTCGTAAAATTTAGAATTACATTTTTAATTATGAAAAGTGGGCATATATTTGAAATACAACTTAGAAGCAGTGTCTAATTGTGCCCCCTCACTCACCCAATCCCTGTTTGCATAGACTAATAATTCCTAGTTGTCCAGTTGTCCCTCCCCCACTCTGGTGCAATCCCCAACAGTGACCAGTACTTACCCTCTGCTCACCTTGCTGGCCAGCCACCATCTGCCCCACACTAGTCCTGTATCACAATTAAGCAATAATGCATGACAGGGTGTGTGTCGTGCTGGGATAACATCATGCATCAGGTGGTTGAAGCACGAGGCCACAGGCCGAGTGTGTTCAACACCCGAGAAGTGACGTTATCCCAGCATGAAACACACCCTGGAGTGCATTATTGCTGTTATACAATGGCTAGTGTTTGGAAAGAATTAACAAAATCAGCAATGTTTTAAATAGTTTTGTTACTTGCTTTTTGTATGTGGAAGAACATTTATATAAAAATAAGTTCCTTTTTCTATTTATCCAATTGGGGGAGCTGTTTGTGTATTAGGAGCATTGTTGTTACTTGTTGGTCCCAGTTGTGGTTTTGTTTTGTTCATTCTGCAGCCCTCCCCCCCTTGTTGTGCACACAGTTCTCCCGGTCCACACTGCTGTGATATTTTAAATGTACCGGGAGATTATTGTACTGAGATGGCATTTTTATTGTGTCACCGGTGTTTGCAGGTATCAGGAAGTCAGGAAATTAGGAAGTTGCATGTCTTGCTGCCAATCTGAGTTCCCGTGGATTGCGGAAAAAGACGATGGAGATACAGAGGAGGAAGGGAGAATGAGGGTTTAGTCTATTGAGCTGTTTTTTTTATATATTTACTGGTGAGCAAAGGAGTTGGACTGGAACAAAAAATAAATGAAAAGCGAGCGAGCATTACTGGAACAGCCACCCGATGACTGTTAAAAGAAGCAGGTACTCAGCTCGCTCGCTCATTCATTCAGTGAAGGTATAATTTAAAAAAAAAGTTCTGGATTACCAGTTATGCTGGTACAATTCTACTAATATTGCTATGTTGGGGTTGCTGGTGACTGGTGTGTGGGACGGTGGTAGAAAGCGTGTGAACTAAAGTGGGGAATTTGACGGGGAAAGCTGTGAGGATCATAGTGGGTAGACTAGACAGGGCATACTGAATTATTTAATTTATTCTGCAGTCATGTTGCTGCTGGACCTTCATACTGTAATGTTATACTCCGATAACATCACTGGTGAAGGTGAACAACAACCAATCAGAAACAAAGAAATTTTCTTGCCATTGTATAATTCACAATACACCACTGCATAGCAATATAGATCTTCCAGTGCAAAGCGCTACCTTTCAAGTGAGCCAACTTTGTTTATTTTCACCTAATTTTTTATTTTACCTCTAACTTGGCCAAAGTAGATGCATTTTGCACTAAACTTTGGTGAAAGCTGTCAAAACACATCGTCCTCATGACCACTTTAGTGATGACTCATAACTCCCACCAAAAATGGATGCTAGTTGTACAAGTGCCAAATACTCATTTTTGGGTGGGAGTCACAAGTCATCACTAAAGTGGAGTTACCAGCCACCACTACAGTGGCTGTGAGGGGGTGTGGGGTACAAAGGCTTTCACTCCAGTTAGGTGAAAAAATAATTTACCTTGTCCAAGTTAAAGTGAAACAAAAAATTGGATGAAAACAAACTAAGTTGCCACACATGAGGGATAGCGTTTCACAGTTAGTTTATTTTAAGAATGCAAGTCCTGTATTGCTATACAGTGGTGTATAGCAATACTGGACTTTTGGGAGGCAGACGGCAGATGGACAGAGGAGCTAGCGGAGGGTAAGTGCTGGCTGCTATCGGGAGTGAAGTGCAGGAGCCTGCCAGCACGGAGAGGTCACTGGGTGCCAGATAGTGATTTATCTATTTAAACAAGGATCAAGAGTGGGAGTAGAGTACCACTGAACACCAGGGAATGATTTATCTATGACAGAGCAATCGGGTGAGGAAAGGGATTTTTTTTGTTTGTTTGTTTCAAGCAGGCACCAGTGCTGGTGGGGAGGAGTTCATGCACCACTCTGGGCATTGTCAAAAGGGTTTTGGAAGTGTTAGGCAGCATTACAAAGCAACCTTTTAGTGCATCCCAAAATAGGATTTAATTTGGGCAGGAACCCAAAGTAACATATTTACACCACCTTTTAAACAAACTCTGGGTAGAGCCAACATGACTGCAACTGCACTTTAAGGTGCTCCTTGAACTCACAGTGGAACAGTGTGCCATGCCCAAGATGACCACTGGAGTTCAGCACATAAGTGTGAGCAGCGGTGTAGTCAAGCATGCACACTGAGCTCCGGTGGCCATCTTGGGTACAGTGGACTGTCCCGCCTTAAGCTCAGTGCACATGTGCGATGAGTGGAGGAAGTCACACATGTACACTGAGCTCCAGTGGCCATCTTGGGCACAGGAGACTGTCCCACCATAAGTTCAGTGTGCATGTGCGATGAGTGGAGGAAGTCACATATGCACACTGAGCTCCAGTGGCCATCTTGGCCACAGCAGACTGTTCTGCTGTGAGCTCAGTGTGGATGTGTGCTGAGCAGAGTGCTCTCACTAACCAGATTTGCTGTATCTCTAAATTCGTACTGCGGTCAGAATCTGGTCAGTCATTTTTAGAGCGGACCACAAAACAGCTGCAGGCTCTGCCCACTGCAGTCATAAAAATTGTATAACAGTTCCACAACCTCTGTCATCTTTCTCCATTGACTGCTACTGGAGAGTTCCACCACATAGAACTGACAGTTCCACCACCTAGAAATATGGATGCGAGAATTCCCCAACTAAATATTTTCAATTTAACCACTGTCCAACACCCTTTCAATACACCACTGCATACTGTATGCAAGAGGTCCACCTGATTTGCATAGGTGTTGTGGTGTATTTAGTGCTAGCCAATTAGCACCGTGTCAAATGTATGTTTAAATAGAGCAGCACCTGCACTAACAGGCAGAAAGCCATGCTAGGTTCAATTAGAGTGGAGCTAAGCCTGTTAGCACCATGGTAAATGCTTAAACAAGTGGCTGTAGGTGTATTAAATTTCCTCAGTGCTTATTATCTCAGCTGAAAGTTTTCTTACCAGCTTTCAGACTTTCATTTGACTTTCTCTTCAAACTTCTGTTAATAAATATTTCCTCCAAAAGTTTATTTTATTTATTAGTTGAATTGGATTACACCTTTGAGCTAACAGCTTATTTACAAAGGTTCCACGTCAGAAACAGAGAGCAGATACAGTGGAGCCTTGTCAGACAGAGACCACGAGGATGACAGTAGGGTTTAGTCCTCATCCATTCTCTAGAGTTTGAACTGTAGCATTTTATAATACTTTTGTACATTATAAGATAATGGATCGAGATAGCAGTACAATAAATCTGGGCAAAACATTCTGACACTACTCTTTTCTTAATCGTAAAATATTCCCAACACTTCCACTTTCATTTGCTTGTAAAATGGTCCTGTTCCATCAGAATGTTACTTTTTTATATGTATTACTTTTTTTTTGTTTCTGGCAGCTTCTTTCATTGTTTGGCATTTACTATTTCATGTCCTCCCAGCTGACTGTCAATCAATTTTCACAGTTTGTACAATGTCTGCATCTGGAGGACCATCCTACTAATATACTCAGCAGCTGTTCACTGCCTCATTTGTCTTACAAACAGTTATATATAGGTGTGTTTACACTACAGGACCTGCACTGTTGCAAGCAGTGCAGATTAGTTGCATGGGTACAGATCCTGGTGTGTAAACACCTGCCGGAGCATTGTAAGTCACTCCCTTGCGGCTTACAGAGATCATCGTTTTGTTGGGGATCCTGTACCAGTACAGGTAGTTTATGCTACCATGTAAGCCCACTGCTCTGCCTACACTGGTACAGCCCTGTGTGAATCCCAATGACAAGCCAAATTGTCCCCCTCCTAGCACCACTGAGTAGTCACAAAACCTATATGCCTATATAAATAGCCATGCACTTGATGGATAGACACTTCATGGATAGATTGAAGAAGGCTAGAGCAGTTTTGCTGCATGTTTTCGGGTATCCCTCAGACTCAGCATTAGTTTACACAAAAATAGGACCACAGATTCCATATCAATAATTCATTACCAGAAAAAATCTGATATTGACAACTGTCGTAGCCCAATAGCTGGCTCGGAATTATTCAAAGACAATTTGCAATTAACGAACAGCTTTTTAAAACAAAGCTGCTGCTGCATATTGTGGCTGGGGACAGGAGCTTTGCCCAAATGAAATTTAACAAAATCTTGAAATAATTAATCAACTGGTAACTAAAGATGAATTAGTCCCCTGCAACACAAATGTAACACAAATTGCTGATGTCCAAGGAAAAGCAACTTAAATCTGATTTCTGGTTCAGTTTTGTTATTTTAATGTCACAACACCACTGTGTTTTCTGGAAATGCAGTGCAAAACATTGGAAACATACTGGCACCGATGCCAGGGCTGGTAATGTAAATAGCCTGTTGAATCGCATTGGGTGGAGTGGCACAGCAGTGGAGAATAAAACACTATGCAACACAAGGTAGTGTAAACAAGCTAAAAAAGTCTGCCAAAGCACTACAGCAGATGCCCCTTTGTCTGTGTCCCCTCCCCTGTAACCTAGCCCTAGACAGGCAGGTAGGGTTCCACCCACAGGGGTGGGGAGTATCCCTGGCACCACCACTGGGGCCGCCCACAGGGTGGTAGGCATCGGGGGGGGCAGTAGTTAAAATGTTAGAGAGCCACATGATAGCCCTTGTGTTGGGAGCCACTAGAGACATTTGGAGTTGTAGAGATTTTTGAGAACACGCTGGATGAGCTACAGCCACAGAGCAGTTCATGCTTATAACTAAGTGCAGTCAGAGGCATTTTCACTGCCTTTGAGTTAATGCTTACATATCCATCAGAGAATGCTTGCATGGAATTATTTAGCAGCCAGTGGGAAGAATCAGCTAGCAAATCAGATCAATTTGGTTAGAAGTATGTTAACTATAATAGATGCACAGCACTCCCCAAAATACATACTTTTTGGAAGAAACCACTTTCTATGAAAGCAGGTTTTCCCCACTTAACAATTCCAATGATACTTCAGGGTCAGACCCTGGGCCACAGCCTATGAGTAGTGGCTGGGGACCACTATAAGAAACAAAATGGTTAGGCATGCTGACCTGGCGAATAGGGGAACATTAGTGGGAAGCCAGGGCTGCCATGGCAAGGTCCTCTCCCCAGGAGCCCAGATTGCTGGTTGTGATGAGGTTGTTAACATTATTTTCCATTTGGTGGTAGTAGTTTTGTCATTTCAGCTCCAATGCAAAATGCTGAGCAACAACAGCAAGGCCACATTTGGGAAGGTGATGACAACTGCAGCACTTGAAGCACAGCTGAGGGCCACATATGCCAAGAAGGTCCACGACTGGCTGGAAGCTTACCTAGAAGGGACCACTGCTCCAAAAGACAACCAAGTGTTGGGGAAGTGGAAAAGATCAGGAAAAGGAGCTGGCAGCCCATCTGGCCAAGGTACAAAAAAAAAACAAGAAGGTAAGATCAAGTCAAAGGCTACTGCATTATTGGATGAGGAATTTAAGCAGATGGTGATACAGGTTTTCAGTGGAGGACCCTGAGTGGTGTCTCCTCCAGCTAGGTTAAAACACTATGGCCAAGAAATCTGGCCCAAAAGGTGTGGATGCGGACATGGAAGTGGTGGGTGTATCCCTGCCACCCACATCTGAGCCAGGCCAGCAGGCCAGACTCTGCCTGCCCCTAGAAATATCCAGACTCTAGGAAGCCACCAACTATGAAGAGAAGTTTGATAGGCTTATGGAGGAAATAGTAGGTCTGGCAGCTTCAGTTCAGGCCCAGCAATGGGGGGATGCATGGTTCCAGCAGCCTCAGTGGCAGGAGACAGTGGGGGTATGCAAGCAGCTGTGCCGCAGCCTGCAGAGCACTACAACACTACATCAATGTGGCAAACCCAGTAGGCTCCCAACTGACTTACAAGGTCCACCAACAGATTTGTGAGTGGGAATACGTGGACATGTTTTCGTTACTAAACCACCCAAATGAGCAGGAGGAGGGCAAGGACAAATAAATCGATACTGACAAAAAAAGATCAAAGTAGAAAGAACGTTCGACTACTGGATGGCAGGTTTTACTGTCTTTGCCAGTGCAATTGGTCAAACAGTCCCTGAAAAATGCATTGACCTGTTCAATTACTAGAACAGGATTATGTTAGCCCACAGGCACAAGGGGGTACTGCCTGGTTAGAGTACAATGAGGAATTGAGGCACCACATGCAAAACAACCTAATGTTAGACTGGGGTGTCCTCAATATGCCCTTGCTCTTTGAGGTTATGCATGGGTGTGGGGTCCTCCATATGGACAGTGGGATGTCCATAATAGCACAGTCACAGAGGCCTGAATCCCAGGGTTCAACATCCCAAATGTGTTTTAACATAACAAGGGGAGTTGCAACAAAAATCATTGTAGGTTTCATGCATAAATGTTCATTTGTGGTCAGTGGCACTCCCTCACAAAGGAAGAACTAGTCCTTTCAGAAGAAGCTTGGCAAGATCTACATTGGTAAGTCTACCCACCCCAGTAAGGGTGGACCAGCTTAGACCCTGATCAGAGCACTACCCAGACTGCAATGCAGCCCTCCTGCTAGATGAAGGCTTTTCAGTGGATTTCAGGATTCTGTATTAGGGCCCCTGGTGAAGGTACAAAGCAGAGAATCTTAAATCTGCCAGAAACAGGCCACAGGTTGATCAGGACAAGCTGCAAAAAGAGTCAGGGCTGGGGAGGGTAAGTGGTCCTTACTCTCTCACCCTTGCCAAACCTCAGGGTTGCCCCAATCGGCTTAGTCACCAAGAAGGCCTTCATTGAGTTTCACATGATTAAAAGGAGGGTAACTCAGTGACCACATTGATTCAAGACACTTGAAGGTTTAATACACGTCATGTGATGGGGTGGTCGAGGCAGTGTCTGCTGCAGGCCCAAAGACCCTGATGGTCCGGGCAGACATCGAGCTTGCATTCCAACTACTGCTGGTCCACCCCATCAACTGTGATTTGTTGGGAATTAAGTTGGAGAGGTTATGTCATCTGGATAACTGCATGCCCTTGGGTTGTTCAGTGGCCTGCATAGTGTTTGAGTGCTTCAGCACCTTCTTGCACTGGGAGACAGCCCAGGAGGCAGGGAGCTAGTGGATTGTTCACTATTTGGATGATTTTCTCTTTGTGGGGCCAGCCCACTCCCCAATCTGTAGGCAGACATTAGACAGCTTTTTATACTTGTGCATACCCTGTAGAATACCATTGACATTGGGCAAAGTTAAACAATTGAACTCAGTCATGATATCCGTCTCAGTAGGCCTACCCAGTTACCAAAATTCAGATATTTCTGGGCATACAGATCAATGCAAGGGCACAAGAATGCAACATACCACAGGGCAAGATCAAGGCTCTAAGGACCATTTTAAACCATGTGATAGCAGTTAAGAAAGTTATCCTGAGGGAACTCCACAGATAGTGGGTCATCTAAACTTCTCCTTCTGGGTTATTCCCATGGAGAGGACATACCTTCAGTGGATGGCAAAGTTGGGCCTGGCACCTGGAAGCCCCCTTACCAAACTCAGGTGTCGGAGGACTTCAGGAAGGATTTGGAGGTATGGTTGATCTTCATTTTCCACTTCAATGGCATCTCAATGTGGCCAGTGACAGTTAACAGCCGAGAGCTGGAACTGTTTATAGATGTATCAGAGGGTCTGGGATTTATGGCATACTTCAAGGGTAAGTGGTGTGCCATGGAGTGGCCACCTTGTTGGGTGACAGCTGGACTTACAAAGCAGATTACGTGCAGAAAGTCTTCCCAATAGTGGTATCTTTCTGTGTGTGGGGCCCCCCGGCTCATTTTCTGATTAGACAATATGGGAGTAGTCCACACTATCAATGGGCAACTGGGAGCAAAAGGCCCACTGGGTGATTTCATAAGGCTATTCGTCCGCAAATGCATACTTTTGAATGCCCACTTTAAGGCTACACATGTTCCCGATTGGTGTTGCTGATGTTTTATCTTGCATAGTGGCAGATGTTCTGGGAATTGGCTCTAGCTGAAGACCAGGATCCATGACCAGTCCCCCCTTTTCTGTGGAAGGTGGGGACTCTGAGACTTGGGACTCTGAGGCTTGGGAGTGTATAAGTAATGCTATTGCCTCCAGGGCCAGAGCAGCTTATCACTGTAGGGTAGAACATTTCCACTCTGTCCATGTGGAGGCAGGAGGACTAACAGCTGGTCCATTCCCATGGACCAACTGTGCAGCTACATTGTGGAATCTAAGCACCTCCCAGCAGTGTGTTGTCTCTATATTAGGACAGTTTATTTAAGACAGCATTTTTGTTGCCATCCTGCAGGGCCTTTAGGATCTCAGAGTTGGTGCAACCAGCAAAAACTAGAGTTGTCATGGGCCTACAGGACACAGACGTAAATTGACACCAGAGGGTATCTACATTCAGCTCCACAAAAGCAAGACTAACCAGGGAGGCACAGAGTGCTGCTGCACTGTTTGGGTCTCTGCGGGGCCGGTGTGGGTATAAAAATCATTGTGGCTGATTACATAAACCTTTACCTGCCTGAGGGGGCATCCTTTCTGCAGCACATGGATGGCACACCCGTAACAACCTATTAGTTTAGGTACATCTTGAGTTTGGCAATACAATGGGCAGTGTTGAATGCTATAGAGTATAACAGAAACATAGGAACATAAAATGTGTCAGCAGAAAAGGACCAGTAGGCCCATTTAGTCTGCCCTGCTTTTCCTGCCTCCTGGTATCCCATGATATGGCTGAAGGAAAAACCGCAACTGCATTTATGGCGAAGGAAAAATGGCAAGTGCAAAAGAGTCACAGGGAATAGTGGCGATAATGGAAAAGCGACTGGCAGTTTCTCCCCTTCCCAAGTTTTATCCCCCGAAGTTGATTATCTATAGAAAGGGGTGTGTGGGTGGTGAAGCCCTCCGTATTGGGGGGTGTGGGGGGCAGTGAAGCACTCCACATTGAGGGCTGTGGGGGACAAAGCCCCCGCTATAACACAAAATAGTCTTGACACCCTTTCAGCCTTAGCTGCATATTTCTAGTCCTCTTTGCTCCCTCACCATTTTTCCTTTGCCGTTTTTCCTTCACCCATATCACATGGAACCCTACCTCCTTGGACCCTATTTGATCATAGGTGTCCCTCCCTCCTCCCTATACTCTACCTATTACACCCCTGTACCTATCCCATTCGTGTTTGAAGCTCCCCACTGTTTTTGCCCCTACCATCTCTTATGGTAGATTGTTACAGGTATCCACCATCCTTTCTGTGAAGAAGTATTTCCTGAAATCCCTCTTAAACTTCCCCCTTCAAGCTTCATAGCATGCCCCCGTGTTCTGGTGCTCCTCCTCCTGTTAAAGAAACTCCACTTCTGCACCTTGTTCTCTCCCATGAGCTACTTATAGGTCTTAGTCATGCCCCCTTTCACTCTTCTTTCCTCCAAAGAGAACATGTTGAGCTCCTGCAGCCTCTCTTTGTATGGTTTCTTGTTTAACACCCACACCATTCTGGTAGCCCTTCTCTGGACTTCTTTCACTCTATAGATGTCCTTGCAGAGGTGCAGCCTCCAGAACTGGATGCAGTAATCCAGATGGGGTCTCACAACTTAGCGACAAAGAGGCAACATCACCTCCCTTCTCCTGCTAGAAGCCCCCCCCCATGCACCCCAGTTGCCAGCTGGCCTTGCCCACTGCCTTGTCACACTGCTCTGCCACCTTGAGATCATCAGATATAATCACCCCAAGGGCCCTCTCTTGTTTGGTAACTGTAAGTACCCCCATCTTATACACAGGGCCCCGTGTTTTCTGCGATTCTGCGGTTGCAGAAACTGCTGCAGAAACATGGTCCTGCTGCAGAAACAAGCCTCTGCTGCAGAAATAGCATTTTCTTGGTGCAGTAAAAATGGTCATCACCACTGAAAATCCCAACTAAATGGTTAAAATGATCGTGAGCAAGCTTAAAATGGCAACAGTGTAAGTTGTTGGCAGCTCCATTATCCATCCATCACTCCTGTGTTGCAGTAGTCAGTGGGGCAATACCTTTCAAATCCACTGGCACTCAGCTCTGAGGTTTATGACCATTATGGCCTTCCACAAAACTGAGGGAACTCCAGAAAGTCTATTTCATGAGAAAGAATGGTGGTTCTATGGTCCAACTGCAGAACTGTGGCATAAAAAAGTATTAGTAATTATTGAAGACAAAAAATGGAAGGATTTCTGGACCTTTGCCTAATGTAAAATGGTCCAGCTACTCTCTTGCCTCACAGTAAATCCTTACAGAGTGGGAGAGAAGATATGGAAGCCAAGTGGCATTGACACAATAACACCACTGGTGCTGAACTGCGTGAGCAAGAGGAAGCAACTAGAGCAGTGTTGCAGCACAAACCATCACCACCAGGCTTCAAGCAACTGGGTGGGAGGGAGCCATTGGAGCAGCACTGTTTTACAATCAGACAATGCTGGTCTTCAAGCAAATGGGCAGGCAGGGGGAGAAATTCTCAGGAGCATAGCTGTGGTAAACCAGCACTGGGCAGGTGGAAGGGGGCCATGGGACAATGAAACAGACTGCAGTAAAAAAAAAAATAACCCTTCAATTCCCCCATGCCCTACATCCAATCCAAATCATGATGCCAGATTTACTTTGCATTGCCTTGCCGGTGTATCTGCCAATCTGCCCCAGGCTGCCTTTTCCTGAGCATTCTGTCTGGGAAACTAAATGTTATTTTGGGGCTTATTTGAGTTGCCAAAGACTGTAAAGCCCCTCACAGAATTGCCATAGAATTTCTCATAGCCTGACCACAGCAAGCATGAGATCAATGCAGGTCCAGTTTGTCGCAGTGAACTTGGGGCCCTGCTTATATACCGCCCCTGGGTTTCCCTGCCCCAAAAGCATGACTTTGCATTTTTTGGCATTGAAACCCAGATGCCACTCCCTAGACCAGTTATAATTTACTCATATCTCTCTGTATTCTCTCTAACCCTTCTGGGTGTCCACCCTGCTGCAGATTTTTGTGTCATCCACAAAGAGATGCACCTTCCCCTCCAGTTCCTCAGTAATGTCACTTATGAAGACATTGAAGAGGACAGGACCTAGTAACAAGTTCCCTGATACTTCACTGGTCACTCTCTTGTCCCCCAAGTGACTGTCTTTCATCACCACCACCACCCCCCGCCTCATATCTTTCAACCAGTTAGATACCCAGTTCACTATCTTCTCCCCCATCCCCAGGATTCTAAGTTTCTTTATCCGCCACCTATTTGATACAGGGTCAAAGTCCAGCTAGACCACATTGACTGCTCTCCCCTGATCCACCTCCCTAGTTACCCAGTGAAAGAAATCTATGAGATTTGTTTGACATGACCTACCCCCATGAAGTCATGCTGCCGATTGTCCTGTAGCCCATTTGTCTCTAGGTACTCCATCAGTCTCTTCTTCAGCAGGAACTCCATTAGTTGCCCCACCACTGATGCAAGACTGATTTGTCTGTAATTGCTAACCTCCTCTATGCTGCAGCTCTTGTGCAGAGGGACCACATCAGCCCTCCTCCAGTCATCTGGAACCACTCCCATCTCCAATGAGTTGCTGAATAGTGTTGCCAGAGGGACTACTAGCACCGTGCTCTGTTCTATTAGTACCCTCGGATGGGAAACCATCAGGCCTCATTGCCTTGTTTTCCTTTAGGGCTTCCAATCCCCGGTGGACACTCTCTTCCGTAAATGGATTTGTGTCCTCTTCCCCCTTCCCCGGTGCTTATTAATGCATGTCAGTCTATCCTCTCCCCCTTCCACTATGAAGACTGAGAAGTATTCATTTAAAATGTTGGCTTTAATACCCATTCTTTCAGGACTGGGGTAGCAACAAATGCCAGGGTCCAAGTGCTTACAGATGGGCAAATGCAGGCCCTGGGCCGGTGGAGGTCCCAAGTGCTTTTATGTTATGTACGTCCACACTTGTTTTCCAGGTTCCCCAAATGATTCCAACTGACTCTGGATCTGTGGACACTCCTTTATCGACTAGGCAGTGGAGAGAGCTGTATGATGGCCTTGGGGGGGGGAACCTAGTGATTCCACATCAGAAAGTGCATATCCATTAGCTGGTAAAGAGGCATGTGCTGAGGGGAACTTCTCCCTAGGCTGGAAGCAGAAGTACAACATGGATGTTCACCAGACAATTTACTGATTCACCTGAGCGGGAATGACCTTGAATTCCAAAAGGCTATCGATTTGCTCCTCAGAATGAAGGAGGATGTCTGATCCATTTGCAAACAGTGGCCAATGATCAAATTTATTTGGTCCCACATTATTCAATTACACAACTGATGGCATGCAAAGAACTTTAAAGTTATGAACAAAGCATGCATATGAATTAACAGAGAGATGCAGCCTTTCATGGACTCCACTGAGGGAGTTGTGGTATGGCACAGTAATAATAACACATCCTGCCAGAAACTGTATGTTAAGGATGGTGTGCTATTTACAGGACAATGGTTGGGACTTGCTACTAGAGTCATTCCACCAGGTCTTGGAGGAGCACTTGGAGTGAGCTGCTTGGGGAGGTTGGACTGCATCTGTCCTGTGGCGGCTTGGGAATCTCTCAGAGCAATGCTACAAGGGGAAAAGGGGAAGAAGTTGTATTCTTCTGAAGTACTCTTCTTTCCTAGTCAGCAAGAGGTGCATGGGGCTGCAAGACCTGGACCACATTTGGGGAGTTGCAGTCCAACTTCATTGTGCTTACCTGCAGGAGTGGTTCCACCAGATGAATATTGTTGCTTGCCACCTGGCCACAAGACCTCACCGCTCACTGAGGTTGAGCCAACCCAGAGAGGTACATCATTCCCTCAGTCAGCACAGGAGTAATGCCCTTCATGGCAAGGGGTGCAGAGGTCCTAGGTGACTGACGAGATCTCCAAGCTGTGCATGCCACTCCAACTTGTGTATAAATCATTTAATAAACATATGGCTGCAGTCATTTCTGTAAGACTTGTGTTATGTGTATTCCTCCAGGGGAAGAGTAGGGGGACTAATAAGACAATTGCAGTGTGTGAATGACAATATTCAATTAGGGTTATAAAAATAAAAAATAGAGAGAGAGCACAGCGCAGCAGGCATCAATTTCAGGCAAAAACGGATATGCATATATATATATATATATATATATATATATGTATTTATCAACAGCGACTGAAAAGTAACTTTCTGGAGAAACATTTTTTGTTATACTACTTTAACAGAAAATGTAGACATACTAGCACCAATAGGCTGTTTTCTCTAAAGTAACATGTTTTGCAAATGGAAGCATTGATTTGAACTTTCTTGACCAACCTACGTAAGGTATGTATGTATTTAGTTAGGTTTTGGTTAGCGGATAAGTGCGCTAGACAAAGAATGGTGTTTACTCACCTGGTAAAGGTGATTATACCTGCAACCTTTATAGTGCTCAGAAATTCCTCAACCATGGGCTATCCTCCATCCTTCCTATTGGCTGGTTGCACGATCGTAAATTTTTGACTGCCAGAATCCAATCCCCCAGCCAGGATTGCAGTATCCAATTAAATACTTCCCTGGGGAGAAACAGAAAGAGAAAAAATGAGTAGGAAGACAAGAATAACCAGTAGACAGTTATGTCATTGCAAAGGCAGTTTACTGCAGTAGGACAAAAATCTTACAACAGTAATCTGATATATGAAAATCTTGCGTAATATATAATGATGCAACAAAAAACCCCGAACCCATGGGAGTGGGAAGAATATCCAAATGATATGGGCCACTCTGGTTCCTTGGTCTCCATAGTTGGGAGGGGCTCTGAGCACTATAAAGGTTGCTTGTATAATCAACTTTACCAGGTGAGTAAATAGCATTATCCCCTGCAACCTTTCTAGTGCTCAAAAATTTCTCACCAATGCGACTTTTGTAGCAGTACCAGGATAGTTAGGGAAGGAAAATCAGAAACAAAGTTAGGTGGAACCCGATGCTGCCTAAAGCACTGCCCTTCTGAACCTAGATCTGCCTGCTGAAGTTACATCTAATCCGTAACGTCTGACAGGGGAATGAACAGAGGACCAAGTAGCTGTTGCACAGATATCCCCCCCCCCGCTCGTGAGTCTGACATTGCCCTAGTGCCCGATGGGGCCTTAGGCCCACCGCTTGGTAGGTTGCTATAATAGTAAGTAAATAAATGTTTATTTCTTTAGCGCCCAATCCCTGAGGCTCTGGGTACTTTACGAAGGTAGAGATGCAATAAACAGACATAATATAACAACAATTTATGGTAGAAATCTACCTTTTTATGACAACGTTTTACCATCGATGCGACGTCACGATGTTGTTAACCCATTGATGGTACGTCACATCGATGGGTTAACAACCAGGAACAGTCTGCGCATGTGCGCAACTTGGTCAGATGGCCTTGAAACGGCCGAGGCAGTGACAGCATGACCTGGAGCAGAGAGGCAGTGACATAAAGAACTTTAGTAAGGACCTTTTTCTTGTTTTTGAAAACATTAATGGTACCATACACTATAAAATAAAACTCATGGTGCATCGATCGTCAACCAGTTTTTAAAACCATCTTGAGGTTACCATGGCGACATAAACATCCTGATCACGACAGATCAATAAATATAGAATAATACATGGGATTGTGTGCTTAATATGAATTTTACATACACCCGAGGTGCTGGATGCTACATAAATCTCGAGAGCGAAGCTCAAGGGGTTTATTTAAGCATCCAACACCGAGGGTGTGTGTAAAATTCGAGTTTTACACACAGACCCATGTTTTATTTTATATAATTGCTGGGTATCATTTTTTCACCAGAGCAATTATATAAAATTAAAAGATGTCCCTGTACCACCAGCGGTCTGGTCGGGGAGGGTTTAGCACAGTTGAAGGTAGCTGCTGAAAAAAGTTGCCTTTCTTTTTCATTTTTTAAAGCCCAGTTTAAAACATTTTTAACCCAGTGATTTTTTTTTTTACTTACCACTGAGTCTGAGTGGCAGTGGAGTCTCCAGTGGGAAGGAAGGTGGCCATTACTGAGAAAGGGAATAGTCGCAGCTGGTGCATGCAGAGAACAAGGAACCCAGTGCGTAATTGCTGTTATAACCCATGGGTTATAACGGTGACGTATAACCAGGTTTCCCTTAGGGAAAAAAAAACAAGACCCAGTTATTATAGCTATAAAATAATATCCCAATAAAATAGCAGTGCTTCAGTAATAATCAAGGCTATAACTGGCTTCCAAAAGCTTCTCTGAATAGATGTGCCTTCAGAACCCGCTTGAAAGTTTCCACCGATGAGAGTCTCCATCAAAGATCTTGGAAGCGAGTTCCAAAGGACCAGGCTGGTCACCTCACACGCCCAATCTCCTGACGTTTTGAGCCAGGCCTTTGGAACCACTAGGAGGCCCTCGGTGGAAGAGTGGAGTGAGCGCACAGGGTGGACAGGGGTCAGGGGGTCACTCAGATAGCCAAGGCCTGAACTGTATAGGGCCTTGTACAGTAGGTGATCAATAATTTATTTATTTATTTAGCTTTTGTTAACCAGGTAAGTACACTAGACAAGAAAATTGCCTATTTTCAGGTACAACCTGGGAGAGTACAGGAAATTACAGACTTAAATACATAGGACGACATGGTACATATTAGGAATAGCTTAGAAGTCACGTGAGAACAACATAATACAAATAAAGTTACAGGTCTTGTGAGGCATACTTTTGTTAAGCACACACACAACAGAATAAGGTTTTACCTGCCCATATCCACTTAGCTATAGGTGCTTTAGATACAAACTGTCCTACTTTCTTTCCTGAAAAAGAACAGCCAGCCTATCTGTTGTACAGAAACTTTCGGAAAAGATCAGATATTTCTTTAGCTGAGAGGCAGTCAAGAGACCAACGTGCCACTTCCAGGTGAACTTGTTCCTTGAGTAAGGCAGGTAGGCGAAATTCTTGTTTCATGTGGAATGACGATATCCCCTTTGGATTGAAGGATGGAACCATCCTGAGGGATACTTTGTCATTGTGGAATGTGAGGAATGGTTCCCGGCACGACAGTATCTGTAACTCATATACAGTACCAGTTTGGCTGAGCACATAATCATCAGGAAGACATTTCTGAGGGTCATCTGGTATGGATAATGTGGTAGGAAGGGGGCTTGTGGAGGCCGTCCAGGACCAGACTAAGTTGCCACGGAGAGCAGGTGGGTCTGATACCGATAGATATAACATGCACTTCCCTCAGTAGCTGGACCACATCTGGGTGGGAACCTATCTTCCCAACTCCTGGAAGGAAGTCTTGCCTTTCAGAAATAGCTGAAGCCTGGACTCTCAGAGAAGAGTGGGAGAGCCTTTCATCTGGCCCATCATTGATGAAATTTAGAATATGGGGAAGTCCCACCACCAAGGGGAACATGCCTTTGATGTAAACCACTTGCAGAAAATCTGCCAATGTCTACGATAATACTTATTTGTCGATTGTTTTCTCAATTGTAAAGAAGATGATCCACCCCTATAAGGAGATACCAATCCTTAGCAATCTTTGCCTTTCAGCATCCACACCATTAGGTTGAGAATTATGGGGTGCAGGGAAGGGTTGGTGTCACTGTGGGGAGACACTGCAGTAGGGACTCCAGAATGTCACCGGCCATGGCTGTTTGTTGATGTCCCCGGAGAGTGGCCACTGTGTAGGGGCCAGTCACTATTGACCAGTGTTATTTCCAGGATAGTGGCATGGGTTGCGGGCAGCCACAGTGCTCTGCAGTGTGACCAATAGCAGTTGTCACACAAGCATTTCCAGCACTTTGCTCTATGTACTGGGGCAGATAGTCCCTAGTCCCTGTTTGGCATCACTACTCTTTAATTTTTCTGCCATATATTGCTCCCTTCTCCTCCTCCCTTCCCTCCTTTCCTATTTTCCCCCCACTGTCCAAACATACCTTTCATCATCATACTCAATGAACCCACACTAATCCACCCATTTCCCCCCTTTTCCCCACCCTATCCTGACAACACCTGTACCAGGCTGCCTGTATATTTCCAAAGGTTGCACTTAAGTTGAAAGTCCTTGCCATAGGATAAGTAGGATGTTACTTTTCCATCATGTACTTCTGCAACTATTTTTGTCTTTGCTTAATGGGTGCAATTGCTGTTTTGTTTTTATCATATTATGTTATTGTGTATGCTTCACTGTTTTGCATTGTATACTACTTTCGACTTGGAGCCTTTATAAAAGAGCTCTATGTACTCAAAGGTATTAATCCAAATTGTGAAATAAATAAATAAAAAAGAATGGTATGTGCATGCAAGGTGGGGTGAGATAGTGGTGGCCCTCTGTGTTTGTTGATACTGTTCAATTGCCAAGGTGTAGTACTTGGGCTGTAATGGTGTATACATATTATTGTGTAGGGCAACGTCTCCTGGCTTCAATGCTGGCTGACCCTGGAACCTGTGGCCATTGTTGGCCTTACAACAGGCTGCCTGTCTGGACCCAGCACTACTCACTGGGGCAGAGATTGGGTGTGACATTTGCTATATTCAGGGACATAGGTATAAACATATTTGTAGATGTCTCTGCCTGCTGGCATGTATGATGGGCTGGTTGTGAGTAAACTGTACGTTATTGTTGAGGGCCCCCTATTGTCTGTGGGTCCATGATAATACAAGTGACAACCCCACCTTTGGCACTGTGTTCATAACAGAGCACCCCAATAGGGACTGTATTAGCAATCAAGCACCCCAATTAGGTACTCTGCCCGCTTGATCACCCCAGTGGGACAGCAGCTGAAAATGTTGTTAAGATTAGATTCTGGTGGTTGTACAGAATACCTGGCATCTGTAAGGGGCAGCATCTGAGTTTTCTGCCTAGTCTAGCCCCAGTGTGTAAGACTACTCAGACCTATTCGGACTGTATAGAGATTGTGTAGGAATATTCTACGGGTGCCCTGAGACAGTGCTATAGTTGGTCTGTCCATGTGAATGACATGTCTTGCCCCTTCTCCCACTGCTATACTCAGAAGACATCAATAGGGCAAGTTCCCTGGCTGTAATGTGACTAATGTACTGTGTATTGAATGCCAGTCCCCAGAATACTGTCCTGGTGCTCTAAGTGCTAAGCTACGGGCTCCATGGCTGTGGAGAGTAGCAATAGGTGCTGAGAGGTGTCACAACTGGGCATTGTAGGCTCGGTGAAGTAGCTGGATCTTCTAGTAAGATGAGTACCTGAAATTTCCCTCTAGATCGTGCTGACTTTTAGTGTGGCCTTTTTGGAAGCCAGACAGAATTGTCCACTCATCAGCTTGGTTAGAGACCTGGCCGCTTCCCTTTATAAATGTTGGAGTTCATACATTTTCAGCTGTGGGCATGATAACAGAAGACAGTAGCTGCACAGAAAGTGATACACCCGGTTATATTTGGGCCAGTCACATGATGCGGTGTGCTGGGTAGGACGCCTGTATGCTTGCTCTGACCTACCGCCTGTTAATTATTGCTAAAAACCCTGTTTCACTGTGTTTTGCACCACAGATTGCCTGTCTGTTATCTTTCTGAACGTATAGTGCCTTCGATAAAAGAAGTCGATGGACGAAGAGATGCGGAAAATAGCTTCCAAACACACACCTCCCGCTATGCCCGAGAAGGCCTCTAAGAAAGCCAGGACCTCCTCCCTGCAGTCCTCACTGCCTGCTACTACCGAGAGCTCTGACACTGATCTTCTCACCCTTTCGAGATTTCTAGAAGAGTTTCAGCCTTTTAAGGCTGAAATGCAGAATATGGCAGGAGAAATAAAAGGTATCTCCAGCACCCTTGAGGAGCTCTCTAAGAAGATTGCTGATAATGAAGCTTGCATAGGTTCCGTTGAAAGGAAACAGGATAAAGCAGAACTGGAGCTTGTGGCCCTGAGGCAAAGGCTAGTGAAAATGGAGAACAAGGTGGAAGATTTGGAGAGGTGCAGTCGCCGCAATAATGCGGTTATCATTGGTTTGCCCAAAACATAGAAACATAGAAACATAGAATTTGATGACAGATAAGGACCGCTTGGCCCACCCAGTCTGCTCATTTCCCTACCTAATGGATAAGCTGCAGATCCTAGTTAACCAGCAGCCTACTTCTTCCTACCCCCACCCCCTAGAATTGCCTTATGACTGTCCCATGCATGCTTGAATTCCACCACTGTTTTTGACTCCACAACCTCCTCTGTAAAGGCCGTTCCATGCATCCACAACCCTCTCTGTGAAAAATACTCTTTAAATTACCTTCTGAGCCGACTCCCCACTCTATCTTCAAATTGTGCCCCCTTGTTCTTGCACACCTCTTTTTTTGAAAGATGCTACCCTCTTGGACTTTGTTGATTCCCTGGAGGTACTTGAAAGTTTCTATCATGTCCCCCCTCTCCCTCCTTTCCTCGAGGTTATACATATTAAGCTCCTAAAGTCTCTCTTCATATGTCTTCTGGTGCAGACCCTGCACCATTTTAGTTGCCTCCTCTGACAGCTTCCACCTTTTCTATGTCTTTTATGGAGATTGGTCTCCAGAACTGCACGCAGTACTCCAGATGGGGTCTCACCAGCTGTCTGTACAGAGGGATAATAACTTCCTGTTTTCTACTGGTGATGCCTCTCCCTATGCATCCCAGTATCCCCCAGCCCTCCTTGCTGCCCTCTCACATTGCTTGCCCACCTTTAGGTCATCTGATATGACTACCCCCAGGTCCCTTTCCATTTTTGTTGTTGTTAGTATCTCACCCCCCATTGTGTACTCTTCCCCTGGGTTTTTGTTTCCCAGGTGCACTACCTTGCACTTCTTAGCATTGAATCTGAGCTGCCATACATTTCACCATTACTCTAACCTTGCCAAGTCCCTTCTCATCCTTTTCACCCCACCTTGTGCATCAACTCTGTTGCAGATCTTTGTGTCATCTGCAAAGAGACATACTTTTCCTTCCAGTCCCTCTGCAATGTCACTTATAAAGACATTGAAGAGGACCAGTCCTAATACTGAACCCTGCGGTACCCCACTAGTAACCCCCCTTTCTTCAGAGTGGACTCCATTTACTATTACCTCTGTGTCCTATTCTCAGCCAATTCTTTACCCAGGCTGTCATCTTGGGACCCACTCCCAGGCTGGCTAACTTGTATATTAATGTTTTGTGTGGGACTGTGTCAAATGCCTTGCTAAAGTCTAGATAGGCCATGTCCACAGCCCTCCCTGATCTACTACTTTGGTCACCCAGTCAAAGAAATCTATCAGATTCGTCAGGCATGACCTTCCCTGCCAGAAGCCATGCTGCCTTGGGTCCGTGCCCCTCTGGCATCTAGATACTGACAATTCTTTCCTTCAGAAGTGATTCCATCATTTTCCCTACCACTGAGGTCAAACTTACAGGTCTGTAGTTTCCTGCTTCTGCCTTGCTCCCACTTTTGTGAAGGGAAATCACATCTGCCCTCCTCCAGTCCTCAGGTACCACCCCATCCTCCCATGATTTGTTAAAGAGGGTAGTCAGTGGTGTCACTAGTTCTACCCTTAGTTCTTTTAGAATACTGGGATGAATCCCATCAGGCCCCATTGCTTTGTCCACCTTCAGTTTTAAGAGTTCTTTCAGAACCCTTTCTTCTGTAAATGGGCTGGTATCAACTTCTGTATCCAGAGTGTTTCTACTGTTTGTTTTAGGTACCTCCCCCTCTTCATTTGTAAATACTGAGCAAAAATGTTTAGTATCTCTGCCTTTTCACAGTCACCCTCTGGCGGGTAGAATGAGCTTTTATCCCCCTGGGAGGCTCCTTGCCCACCAACTCATAGCACAGACCTATGCAAGATGTAATCCATCTAGTAATAGTCTGCTTTGCTGCAGGTCTGCCAGAAGCGGCTTCAGCGTAGGTGACAAACAGCTGGCGAACCTCTCCATGAATTTCCGCTGTCCTCTCCTTATAATAGGAGAGAGCATGTCTCAGGTCCAAAGTATGGAGCCTGTACTCGGCCCCTGAGGTGTAATTAGATACTGTCAACACCTGGTTAAGGTGAAACTCTGACACCACCTTCGGAAGGAATTTCGGGTGGGGGCGCAGGACAACCTTGTCCCTGTGGAAGACCAGATAAGGGGAGTCCACAGAGAGCGCCAGGAGCTCCCCTGTCCTTCTGTCAGACGTGATAGCCACCAGGAAGGCTGTCTTCTATGACAAGTGTGACAGCTCACACTTGTGCATTGGTTCAAATGGCTTGCCCATATGCTTTGCCAATACCAGCAGTAGATCCCATAGAGGTGGAAGTTCACACACAGGAGGGGATATGTGATCCAACCCTTTGAAAAAAGCGCCCGACAACTGTCTCCTGCACCAGTGTCGGCTGACCGACCCATTCCCGGTAAGCAGAAATGGCTGCCAGGTGCACCCTAAGGGTCGATGACCGCAGGCTCCCTTTGGAGAGAGACCAAAGGTAGTCGAGAATATCAGCCACTGAACAGGATAAAAGGTCCAGGCGCTTACCCGACACCAAATGGAAAACCTTTTCCATTTGAAGGCATAACATTTCCTGGTCGATTCCTTTCTAGATGAAGGTGAAGAGGGCTCAGAACCTACTAAATTTATCAGAAAGTTTGTGGAGAAGGTGGCAGGCTCTTCCACCTTTGGTGCGAGCTACACAATAGAAAGAGCTCACCGGGCACTACGCCCCTCTCCTCCGGCTGAAGCCCCCCCCCCCAGGTCATTTATATTTTGCTTCTTAAACTTCCAGGAGCGACAGCATTTTCTATATAAGGTCAAGGAAACGCAAGATTTGCAATGGGAAGGTAAAAAGCTGAGAGTGGCACAAGATTTGCCTTTATCTGTACGCCAGAAACGAGCCACATTTCACAAGCTTGTCCTCAAGTTGCTTGCCACGGGAATCAAGTTTCGTATGGGTTTTCCTGCAAGATTTCAAGTTTGCTTGAATGGTTCCTGGGAGACCTACGAGGAAGTGGAGTCGGCTACCGCAGGGCTCAAGAAAGCGCTTCCTGATCTTTTTAAGCCTGCTTGAAAGTCGGCCTGGTGTGGGGAGCCACACTAAGTTTTCCAGTGGTGGTGTAATTCAGCTCTTGCAAATTATGTTTCTCTACTTTGTCTCCGGGACTATGTTGGTCATAAACTAATTATCTGGCTATTCAATTCCAAGCTGCAGCTCTCGAGAAAGATCTTCGTGCTGACAGATTAATGGACATCGCGTTTCCGATCTGGTTTTCTCGCTCAGGACTGTTTAATTCTGTTGACTCTCACAATATTGACTCTGGCTTAGTCTAGTCTCATTTCATATTCATCTGGGGTTACTATGTTCAAGTTAAATTTTACTCTGTCAGATCTGGCAATTCACTTTTTCAAAGGCGATGTCCTGATCCCAAGGTTTGGGGGTGGGGGGCAACACTCAGTTCTGTGTTTGCAATGCGAATCTGTCTGTGGCTGCAGTCCCTTTCTGGTTTCATTTTCATGGTCTGGTTTCTCTAGGTTTCCCTCTCTTTCTCATTCACTGTTGCCATTAGGTGATAAAATGGCTAGCCTGTATATTAGGAGGAGATTCTGCAGCCATAGACAGATGGCGCTACCTGGTTTATAGTACGCTGTATGGGCGCTGGTCTGCCCCTTGAACATCCTTCCTGAGTGCTGTTTATGGAGGACTCCTCATCTCCCTTTTCAAATTTCCACTATTGAAGCGAGATGGTTATGACCTCCGGTCTCAGAAACATGATCCGGACAGCGGTCTAGGAGCCCTTAAGTTTCTCCTATACTAAAGCAGGCAGTAATGGCCCGCTTTTTCAGCTGTTCACCTTCGCTACTTGAGGGTTGCGCCACAAGAGGGAGTCTGTGTTTACTATTTTCATGTCTGATGCATATACTATACACACTTTATTCTCTGTGAATTAGGTAGCAGCATGGTTCATGGGACTCTGTAGGGAGAATTATTTTCTTCATGGGTTTGTACAGACAACTTCTTTACACTAGTTGGCATTGATGACAATTTATAAGAACGATGGAGGTACTACTCTCTATGGAGTGTTCTGATTATAAAGGGGTAGTGTTCTGGTTTTCTGGTTCACGAGGGCAGGAAGGTTGGAGGGAGAGGTTCTTTTCAGTTAGCCAATCATCAAGTACCATGCAAAAAGCAGGAGGGTGTGGGAAGAGGGGGGGTTAGGGTTTATGGGGTGCCTGGGGGGGGTTCAGAGGGGTGATTGGGGGGGATGGATCTAGTGATGGTAGGGGTGGGGGGGAGGTAAAACAACCCAGCGCATATCTCGTTTGGAGCAGTATTGAGGGGAAACATAAATACATGTGGTGTTTTCGGGAATTTCTGACTGGCATCTTGAGTGATGGTTAGAAATATCCACTTTATCAGTTGGAACGTTAAAGGAAGGCACGGACTAAGCAATATAAAATCCTGAACATATAAACCATCTGAAGGAGAAATTATATTTTGCAGGAGGCACATTTGCTTATGAGGGGAGGCTGACAAAATGAGATGGCAGCAAATTGGGCAGCTGTTTATGTGGAGGGCACGACTCCATAGCAGAGGGGTTATGATCCTTTGCATAGGTCGGTTCCGTTCAAACCTCTCCAAGTTATACTGGATCCTTCTGGTAGATTTTTGTTTGTAAAAGGCAGATTGCATACCTTGGATATTGTTTTGGGTGTTATTTATGGCCCTAATGTAGATTCCCCCAGTTTTTTTGTCCAGATAATAGAAGCCCTAACTCCATTTTTGGATATCCCTATGGTTATAGGGGGTGACTTCAATCTCATTTTTGACCAGGCTCTTGACAGGTCAGGCCAGTCCTGTCAAGGTCTTTCCCCAGAACAAAGAGCTTTTAGGGACCTGTTGGACTCTATAGGTCTTTGTGATATATGGTGTGTATTACATCTTAGTACAAGGGAATATACCTGTGTTTCTCCAGTCCACACAACTTCTTCGAGGATTGATTATATTCTCATCTCTCAATCCTTATTACCTGGGGTCATAAGTTCTAGTATTGTTTCAGGGCCCCTGTCGGATCACTCTGTGGTCACCTGCCAAATAACCCTAGTGTCTCTGCCCAATAAAGGGGGCAGGTGGAAATTGAATAATCAAATTTTGAAGGAGCCAAAGATGGTTCAATATATAATATCCCAAATAGAGCAGTTTATTGCCTCCAATTCTAACTCCGTGGAGAAGCCCGATATGATATGGGGTGCTTGTAAAGCATATTTAAGGGGGATTATAATTGGCCTAACATCGAAAAGGAAAAAAAAGAGGGCATCTCGGATCTCTGACCTTCTCTCTCAGATTAGGGGCATGGAGATGGTTCTCTCTCCATCCTCTTCTGAGATTTTTAAACAAGAATTAACGAAATTGAGAGAAGCCTACCTAGCAATATCATCGGAGCAAGCCGAATTTGCTATTTTGAAAACAAAAGCGGTATACACTGATCAGGTGAGAAGGCCGGCAAATGTTGGCGCTCATGATAAGCAACAGGAATCCGCTAGATTTATTCCTGCAGTCCATTCCTCCAAAGATAACTCCCTTAAGGTCTCGCCCTCGGAGATAGCAGAGGAGTTCACAAATTATTTCCAAGATTTATATGGCCCTATGGTTAATTCCCCATCTAAGGAGAGACTTTTTGAATATTTGAGTGATTTACAATTGCCAGCTCTCTCACAATCCCAGCAGAAAATTTTGGAGTCTCCTATCTCTGAGGGTGAGATTGAAAGGGTAATTAAATCTCTCCCATCCGACAAATCTCCGGGCCCTGACGGGTTACATAGAAACATAGACTTTGACGGCAGATAAGGACCGCTAGGCCCATCTAGTCTGCCCATTTCCCTACCTACAGGATAGGCCGCAGATCCTAGTTAACCAACAGCCTATATCTTCCTGCCCCCACAAGAATTGCCTTATGTCTGTCCCATGCATTCTTTGAATTCTCCCACAGTTTTAGACCCCACAACTTCCTCAGGAAGGCTGTTCCATGCATCCACTACCCTCTCTGAAATAATACTTCTCACATTGCCCCTGAACCGCCTCCTTCTATCTTTAAATTGTGTCCCTTGTTCTTGCAAGTCTCTTTTCTGAAAGATGCTACCCTCTTGGACTTTGTTGATTCCCTTGAGGTACTTGAAAGTTTCTATCATGTCCCCCTCCCTTCTTTCCTCAAGGATATACATATTAAGCTCCTTTAGTCTCTCCTCATCGGCTTCTCTTGCAGACCCTGCACCATTTTAGTTGCCCTCCTCTGGACTGCCTTATCCTGTCTATGTCCTTGCGGAGATGGGGTCTCCAGAACTGGACACAGTATTCCAGATGGGGTCTCACCAACTGTCTGTACAGAGGGATAACAACTTCCTGTTTTCTGCTGCTGATGCCTCTCCTGTACATCCCAGTATACCCCGGCCCTCCCTACTGCCTTCTCACATTGCTTGCTAACCTTAAGGTCATCTGATATGATTACCCCAGGTCCCTTTCCTGTTTTGTTGTTGTTACTACCTCCCCACCCATTGTGTATTCTTCCCCTGGGTTCTTGTTTCCCAGGTGCATTATTTTGCACTTTTTTGCATTGAATCCTAGCTGCCATACATCTGACCATTCCTCCAACCTCGCCAAGTCCCTTTTCATCCTTTTCATGCCTCCTTGTGTATCAACCCTGTTGCAGATCTTTGTGTCATCTGCAAAAAGGCATACTTTTCCTTCCAGTCCCTCTGCAATGTCACTGATGAAGACATTAAAAAGGACTGGACCCAATACTGAACCCTGCGGTAACCCACTAGTAACTGCCCTTTCTTCAGAGTGGACTCCATTTACAATTACCTTCTGTGTCCTGTTGTCCAGCCAATGTTTTGCAGGCTACCACCCTGGGACCCCTCCCAGGCTGGTTAATTTGACTAATAATCTTTTGTGTGGGACTGTGTCAAATGCCTTGCTAAAGTCTAGGTAGCCATATCCACAGCCCCTCCTGGTCTACTACTTTGGTCACCCAGTCAAGAAATCTACTAGATTCGTCTGACATGACCTTCCGCTGTGAACCCATGCTGCCTTGGATCCTGTGTTCCACTGACCTCTAGGTACTCAACTATTCTTTCCTTCAGAAGTGACTCCATCACTTTCCCTACCACAGAGGTCAGACTGACAGGTCTGTAGTTTCCTGCCTCTGTCTTGGTCCCACTTTTGTGAAGGGAATCACATCCACCTTCCTCAGTCCTCGGGTACCACACCATCCTCCCATGATTTATTAAAGAGTAGCCAGTAGTTTCACTAGTTCCTTCCTTAATTCTTTTAGAATTCTGGGGTGAATTCCATCAGGACCCATTGCTTTGTCCACCTTCAGTTTAAGAGTTCTTGCAGAGACCCTTTCTTCTGTGAAAGGACTGGGATCGACCCCCTATCAAGAGTGCTTCTGTTAATTGGATTAGGCACTTCCCCCTCCTCTTTTGCGAATACTGAGCAGAAATATTCGTTCAGTATTCCTGATTTTTCATTGTCCCCCTCTGCCCACCCACCGTTCATTCTATTCAGCCTCACTATCCCTCCCTTTGTCTTTCTACGCTCGCTGATGTACCTATAAAAGGTTTTATCCCCCTTCTTAACTGAGTTGGCTATCTTTTTACTAAGTTTGGGCCTTTGCTATTCTGACTTCCCTCCCTGCTTCTTTCTGCCTTAACTGGTACAGCTCTCTGTCCTGCTCCTTCTGTGTTTCCTTATACTTCCGTAATGCTATCTTTTTCTTCCTGACTTTCACAGCCACCTCTCTTTGAGAACCATAGTGGCTTTTTCTTTCATTTGATTTGTTTATTTACTTCACAAAGGCTTGTTGCCTCTGTGATGGCAGTTTGATAATTCCCCATTGTTGCTCCACACCTCCTTCTAGCCTGTTTGCTAGTGCTTTTCTGAGGCACTCTCCCATCTTGCCAAAGTCAGCCCTCCTAAAGTCCAGTACCCTCACTTTTGTGGCTTGACTCTGTAGCTGAGTTTAACATGAACCACACTGTTTGATGGTCACTTGTCCCCAGATGGCAACCCACTTCTTGATCTGAGATCCTCTCACTGCCCCCGTTTGAGAGTACGAGGTCTAAGATTGCTCCCTCACAAGTGGGTTCCGAAACTAGCTGTCTAATGCCTGCCACCTGTAGGGCGTCAAGAATGGCCCTGCTCTTGGATGTGGCTGTGGGTTTACCTCCAACTTTTACAAAGCTTTTGCTAAGCAATTGATTCCCATTTTGCTGCCACTTTTTCAGGCTATTCTCTCCGGTCAAGTATCCAATCCCTCCCTTTTTGAGGCGCTGATTGTTTTGTTGAAAAAGCCGGATAGGCAGTCCGATCTGGTCTCCAGTTACAGGCCAATCTCCCTTCTTAATCATGATATTAAAATCCTGGCAAGACTATTAGCCGACTGTTTGGAGGCAGTACTTCCCTTTTTAATAGGGGCAGATCAGGTTGGCTTGATGAAAGGTAGATCCTCTGTGGCTCATCTGAGGGCCCTGTCTCACATCTTCTCAGTATCCAAGGATGCTCCGCACCCAATGGTCCTGATTTCGTTGGATGCTGAGAAGGCGTTCGACAGAGTCCATTGGGATTACCTGTTTGCTGCGATGGAAGTTTTTGGTTTTCCTACAAAATTCTGGAATTGGGTTAGCTCTCTATACAAGTTCCCTTCTGCTAGAATTTCATGTAATGGGATTATCTCCACCCCCTTCAACTTACATGTAGGGACCAGACAGGGGTGTCCCTTATCCCCCCTACTCTTTAATATCTACCTAGAGCGTCTTATCAGGAGACTGTCTGGTGCCCAGGGCATCTCGGGTATGTCTCTCAGGGAGCAGGTGGTTAAAGTGGCGGCCTATGCAGATGATCTTCTGCTGCAGGTAACCCATCCACTCACATCTATTCCCATTATTCTGAAGTTAATAGATGACTTCAGTAAGGTCTCAAATTATAAACTCAATGTAGGTAAGACTGTGGTTTTTCCTCTTAACCACAGGGTACACAGACAGTATATTATTGAGTTTGGGCTCTCCTGGAAGTCCGATTATATTAAATATCTGGGGCTCCTTCTCATTCGGAACACGGCACGGCTCAGACAACTCAATATTGATGCACTGGTACATAAAATAGATCTAGACCTCTGCTGGCGGACTCTACTTCCCCTCTCCCTTTGGGGCAGAATTCTTAATCAAAATGAACGTATTTCCTCGTTTATTCTACCCCTTAACATAGCTAAACATATGGCTCCCCCTGGCCTAGGTTAAAAAAGTGCATAGCATGATCTCTACCTTTATATGGGGCGACAAGAAGGCTAGGATGGCTTTTCATAAGTTAGCGGCTCCAAAGGCTAAAGGAAGGTTAAGACTTCCCCATATTGGGCTCTATTATTGGGCCAGTCAGGCCAATAAGTATCTCAGATGGCTGACCGTGGATCAACAATCCATGGCTGCCACTTGTATCCTGACTTGGTTAGCCATAGAGTCTGCTGCCATTAGAAAACATGGCCTTTCTCCGGCGGCGTTGCTATACACCATGGTTAGTTCTTTACCCGAATCTCTACGTGGCTCTCCTATTGCTGTATCAATCAGGGTTCATACTCAATTGTGTGCTTTTCTGAAGTATAAAAATCTTAAGGATTTATCTCAACCTGTTATAGGCAATCCTAATTTTTTGCTGGACATTAAGCTTCTCTCACCTAGTTGGATCCCTCAGATAAGTAACCGCTGTCTAGATGACTTCATGTTATCCTATAGTCAATGGTGCTCTTCTGCTGGCATTATGCGTAAGTTTATGTTACCTCACACAGCAATTTTTAAGATTTTTCAATTTCGCCATTTACTGGTTAAGGTAATGGGTCCGGTCCCTCCTCCTGCTCCCAATATCAGTTTCAGGCTACCCTCTGGAGTTGGCGGGTTAGCCTCATGTTGTATCTACAATATATACTGCTCTGTTTACCTGGGCTTACCCTGATAATTACGCTCCCATCTCCTTTTGGGCTTCTCTCTTTCAGGGTAGAGATATGGATTGGTCTCTCTTGTGGCAAAGTTGTCACAAGTTCCTTAAGCAGGACAGACTTAGATTAACACAATTCAAAATTTTGCATAACATTTATTATTCTCCGCAGAGGCTTGCTAGACTGGGTCTGCTGTCTTCCCCCCTTTGCACAAGTTGCCAGTCTCAAGAAGGTGACCTCCTTCATATTTTCTGGAGTTGTCCCAAAATCGCCCCACTATGGACCATGATTAATCAGCGTGCTGATCCTCTTTTAGGGCTCTGAGAATTGTTCACCCCCGGAATATGTCTCCTCGGGGATTTCTCCTCTATTTCGGTGGTGAAAAGGAGGTATCACATAGCATTGATGTCGGAATCTGTTAAAAAGGTGGTGTTGAGGCACTGGAAGGACACGGAGGTACCATCTTATGTTGAATGGCTTCAGGAATTGCTGGCGAACCTCAGAACAGAGAGGACAATTGCCAGTCTATACAACACACTGGAAAAGTTTGACAAGATATGGGTCCTACAGACTCTTTATGCACTACAGGCCTAAGTACTACCAGGTTATATTCTCTGGTGTAGTGCCAAAGAGTACCGTATGTGGGTTGTTCAGGGTGGGTAGTGGGTTGGGTGGGCAGGAGGGTGGGGAGAGCAAATCATTTTGTATTTTGTGTCTGCCCTTTGGGGTTCATGATGTACTCCACCATGATTCGTTCTCTGTAATGGAAACTTTAATAAAATCTGAATTGCAAAAAGAAAGTGATACACCCATGTCTAAACTTCTGGTCCCCTGTTGACATGGTGGTGTGCTGGTAGGGTATGCACTGTAGGTTATGTTAGTTCATGCTGGGCTCTGTAGCTCATTTTGATTCATGACATAAGCACATCGGTAACCCCATACTGTGACTCAGACAGACAGCAGAACTAGACTCGTGGAAAAGCATAGAAACATAAAACTTGACAGCAGACAAGGACCGCCTGGCCCGCCTAGTCTGCCCATTTCTCTATCTACTGTATAAGCTCCAGATCCTATTTGATCTGCGGCCTACCGCCTCTTTTCTACCACTAGTTTTACCTTCTACCTGTCCCATGCATTCTTGAATTTGACAACTGTTTTTGCCCCCACAACCTTCTCCAGGAGGCTGTTCCATGCATCCACCGCCCTTTCTGTGAAAAAATACTTCCTCACATTGCCCCTGAGTCTTCCCCCTCCAGGCTTGTATTGTGACCCCCTGTTCTTGCACATCTCCTTTTCTGAAAGATACTGCCCTCTTGAATGCTGTTTATCCCCTTGAGGTATTTGAATGTCTCTATCATACCCCCCCTTCCTCCTGTCCTCCAGAGTATACATATTGAATTCTCTCAATCTTTCCTCGCATGGTTTCTGGTGTAGCCCCTGCACCATTTTCGTTGCTCTTCTTTGGACTGCCTCCACCCTGTTGATGTCCTTTTGGAGATGAGGTCTCCAGAACTGCACGCAGTACTCTAGATGAAGCCTCACCAACTGCCTGTACAGTGGCATCACCACCTCCTGTTTTATATTGATGATACCTCTCCCTATGCACCCCAGCATTCCACCGGCTTTCCTCACCACCTTCTCACATTGTTTGGCTACTTTTAGATCATCTGTTATGACTACCCCAGGTCCCTTTCCATTTTGGTTGTTGTTATTAGTACCCCATCCCCCCATGTGTATTCCTCTCCTGGGTTTTTGTTCCCCAAGTGCATGATTTTGCACTTCTTGGCATTGAATTTGAGCTGCCACACTTTTGACCATTCCTCCAACTTGCTTAAGTCTCTCCTCATTTGTTCTACCCCCCACCCAGAGTGTCAACCCTATTGCAGATCTTGATGTCATCTGCAAAGAGGCATACTTTTCCTTCAAGTCCCTCTGCAATGTTACTTATAAAGACATTAAAGAGGACCAGCCCCAGCACTGAACCCTGTGGCACCCCGCTGGTTACCCCCCTTTCTTCAGATTGAACTCTATTTACCACCACCCTCTGAGTTCTGTTGCTAAGCCAATTTCTGACCCAGTTTACCACCTTGGGACCCACTCCCAGATTGCCCAACTTGTTTACTAACCTCTTGTGTGGGACTGTGTCAAATGCCTTGCTAAAATCTAGACAGACCATGTCCACCATCCCTCCCTGATCTACTGCCCTTGTCACCCAGTCAAAGAAATCTATCAGATTCATTTGACACGACCTTCCTGTTGTGAATCCATGTTGCCTTGGGTCTTGTGCCTCGCTGGCTTCTAGATATTCTACAATCCTTTCCTTTAACAGCAATTCCATCATCTTTCCCACCACTGAGGTCAAACTGACTGGTCTATAGTTACCTGCTTCTACCTAGTTCCCACTCTCATCAAGGGGTAACACGTTCACCCCCTTCCAGTCCTCTGGTACTACTCCCTCCTCCAACAATTTGTTGAATAGGGGTGTCAGTGGTGACACTATCACCTCTCTGAGCTCTTTTAGTATTCTGGAATGTATCCCATCCAGCCCAATTGCATTATCCACCTTCAGTGTCAAGAGTTCCTCTAAGATTCGCTCCTCTGTGAATGGACTGGTGTCCACCCCTCTTTTCTGTGTGTGTCTAGTTGTTAATATAGGTCCATCCCCCTTCCCTTCTTTTGTGAATACTGAGAAAAAGTATTCATTCAGTATCTAAGTCTTCTCCAGGTCCCCATCTGCCCTCCCCCGCCTTTACTAAGCCTCATTATCCCTCCCTTGGCCTTTCTTCTTTCCCTTATGTACCTGAAGAAGGTTTTGTCCCCCTCCTTCACTGTCTGGGCTATCCTTTCCTCTGTTTTTGCCTTTGTACTTCTGACTGCTTTACCCGCCTCCCTCTGCTTTGCCTGATACAGTTCCTTGTGTTCCTCCCTTTACATTTCCTTGTATTTCCTGAATGCCAGTTTTTCTCTTTAACCTTCCCTGCCACTTCTTTTGAAAACTATAATGGTTTTCATTTTCTTCTGCTTTTGTTCACTAGCTTCACACAAAGGTTTGTTGCCTCTGTTATGGCTCTCTTGAGGTTCTCCCACTGTACCTCTACTCCCCCTCCCTCACCCTGTGCCAGTGTTTTCTTGAGGCATTCATCCATTTTAGTAAAGTCTGCCCTCTTGTTGTTAAGGACTCTGTCTTTAGTGTGGCTTGATGCTTCTACTTTCTTTACCCTGAACCATACTGTATGGTTGTCGCTGGACCCCAGATGGCTGCCCACTGATACATCCATTATTCTATCTCCATTTGTGAGTACCAGGTCCAATATCACCCCCTCACAGGTGAGTTCCCCCACAAGTTGTATGAGGCATGCCCCTTGCAGGGCATCCAGAATGACTTTGCTCCTGGATGTGGTTGCAGCATAGGTGCTCCAGGTAGCATCAGGCATATTTATGTTCCCTACTAACAACACTTCTCCTTTCTCTGCCATTTTAAGGATGTTATCTAGCATTATCTTATCTGTTTCCTCCCCTTGCGTTAGGGGTCTGTAGATAACCCCTGTGCAAAAAGTGGTGCCATTTCCCGACTCCAGTGTGACCCACAGTGCCTCCTCCTCTCCTCCCTGCCTTCTCTTTATCTCAGTCGCCTTGATGCCTTCCTTGATGTACATCACTACCCTCCTCCCTTTTTGCCCTCCCTGTCTTTCCTGTAGACTGTGTACCCAGGTATATTAACATCCCAGTCATGTCTTTCTGTATACCATGTTCCCGTGACTGCCATAATATCTAGGTCTCCCTCTGCCATCAATGCCACTAGGTCAGGGATCTTGTTAGCTGGGCTGCGGGCATTTGTACACATGGCCCTCCATGTTTTGATGGCTCCAGCCCTATTTGTTCTGATCCCATCCCTACCCCTTGTGTCTCCCCTGACATTACCCCCTATTTCAGGCCTTTGTGTTTCCTCATCCTTAGTATCCGCTTGTCTGTCTACCTTGACCTGTGTGTGGGGGGGGGCAGTTGAGTTTTTCCTGCATAATTCCACCTCCCCCTTGGCTAGTTTAAATGTCTGACAATGAAACATTCAAACCTTTTATTCAGGATCCTGTTCCCCCCTCGGACAGATGCAGACCATCCCTCGCATACAAGCCTGCACCTCTCCAGGTGGGCTCCCAGTCCCCAATGAAGCCAAAACCCTCAACTCTGCACCAGTTCTTCAGCTATTCATTGAATCCCCTGGCATCTCCCATGCCATAGACAGGTAGCACTTCTGAGAAGGTTACCATGCATGCCGCCTGTCTAAGACCCCTCTCCAACTCCGTGAACTCCATCTGCACTGCCCCAACCAGGGGTCATTTGTCCCCAGGTGGACAATGATGTCTAGCTCCCCCTCCTGTGCTGTTGCCCCCACGATCATCAGGATTCATCTCCTATCCCTCCAAGCTTGAGGCGCTGGGTAGGCACCTTACCTCTCTCCCTCCTCACTTACCCACCCCCAATTCTACTCCTCTAATGATGGAGTTTCCAACTAGGAGTTGCTTCCTTCTCCTCTGGGGTCCCTTGCCTCCCCTCCTGGGGTCTCCACTACAAAGGTTCCCTGCATCCACCACGTGCACCACTGCAGGTGCCCCCATAGGATAGCCTCACTCTGCCAGAAAGGCGTAGGAGTTTTGGAGTGGAACCACAGGTGGTGTGCACCTCTATCCAACCTCCTTTACCCTTCCTGAGCCCATTGTTGTCTAGCCATCCCTCTTTACTGGCATCCTTTGAGGCAGCAGGGTGGCACTGGTGGTCCCTGGGGGGGGTGGTCTCCCGAATCCTAGCCAACTCTGCCTGTAGATGAGCAACCTCCGCCCTCGATCCAGAGAGGTGCATGCAGATAGGGCAGCACTGCAGTCTCCAGAATGCCTCCCAGAAGACTGCTTCCCCACAGCCACTGCATTGCACCACTCCCAACATGATTATTGTTGACTTCCCCCTTTTTTCTTTTTTTTTCTCTCCCCACCTTTTTACTCTGCCTTAATGCAAGAGTGCAGTTCCAAAGGTGTCTAACTTGTGGTTTTATATGTAGCTGTAAGTTCTACTGCCCTGTCCTGAAGACCCAAAGAGTGTAGTGGAGTTGGTGCTGACAGCATCTGCACCTTGATAGGATGCTGCTGGGCCCCCCTGTTGGGCCTGCAGCATAACGGTGTGTGTGCCCCCAGATCAAAAGTGGCAGGGTCCAGTGGTCTGTCCTAGTTCAAGTCATTACAGATGATTATACATGCGAGGCTGACACCCCCAGCTAAAAGTCATTTATATCTTCTATACTAGCTCTTTGGGCATACTCTGTTGCAGCTGCTGTGCGGCTGCTTCCACTGGGGGTGGTAGGGAAGAGGGGATGAGCGGCTGGAGTGTAGGAGTTAATTTGAGGTCCTGAATGGACCTAATATTCTGCACATGCTGTACCTTGTCTAGGTATTCAAATCATAACAGGGCAGTCTGGAAGTCAGGTCTGCCCAATGGGTATCCTTTATACACAGGAGTCCCTGTTCCAAGCCACAGTCGTGAGATCTCCGCTGGTACAGTCACCAAAATTATGACCTCTGGGTCTCGGGACTGAATTTGTTGATAAACTTATATATCGCATGTGGGGCAGTGAAGTCCACTGTGATGTGGAAGCAGGCCACTTACCTTCCAGGCATTGCCTTTAATTCTCCACCTGGAAGACAGAATGCATGATATCTGAGGATTAGCCCCCATAATATACATGAAGTACCCTATGCAGGATAGCTTTCCATACAGTATCTTGTTCAAGCTAGTTTTCCATACAGTAGAGCATTTCATTGTGCTCGATGGGAAAGGGGCATGCAAGGAAAGTTAGATGGCCTTGAGGCTAATCCCCCTTAAAAAATTAGGTAGAAAGCTTCCCCTAAGATGGCCACCACTGAGAACTGGATGCCATCTTGAGTATACCGGAGACAGCTGTCAGATGGATACAACCTCCTTTAAGAAGATGGGCATTTTGACCTTCCCAAGAAGGTTGCCATCACAGTGTGGCTGCAATCTTAGGTGGGCGCATGTATAGGAATCACAATTATTATTATGTAACTGAGGTAAGGCCTCCTAACCACAATCACCTGTTTTCAGGTTCAACTCAGGAGCACTGAGAAGGTTAAGTGAGTCATTCAGAGTCTCACAGTATGGAGCAGAGGATGTGGGAATCAAACTCAGGACTGTTGGATGCACCAGGTTCATGCATAGCTCATTACTGTAATCTCTAGGCTATAATGTTTGTTGAACAGGAGCCGAAAATTGTAAAATCTCGGCCACAGACTTTGTAGGGGGAACAGACATGGTGGCCACTAAGAGAGAACCTTCGTTGAGGGGCCAGAGGGACCTTCTCAAAATGACCACATTTAGTAGTCCCATAGAGCAGGACTATGCACAAGATGGCACCTTCCAACATGACCACCTAGTAGTCCATTAGGCAGGACTACAAGCAAGGTGGCCACCTCTCTCACGAGACAGACTGTGAAGGCTCGGGAGGGTTCACTTGGTCCCGTTTAAAGACTATGAAGTCTCGAGAGGATACACTCGGTCCCATTTCCATGCCAGGTAGACCGAGTTGCAGGACTACAAACAAGATGGTCACTGCTCCTGCGAGACAGAATATGAAGTCTCCCAAGGATACATGTGTACCTGTTTGCATGAGCTGTCCTTAAAAAGTGGGGAGAAGAGATGGTCCCAGGGGGCTGGAGAGCCACAGGAGGGGGGAGCATTGTTGCCTACTTGGGCTGTGTGAGTACACTATGCCCTTCACAACTCATCGCCTTAGGGACAGGGAAAAAATTGCCGCTCCTTTCACAAGGACATGGCAAGAGTGCACACCAGGCCATTATGAGAGAGTGAGTGTACCATGCACCCCACAACATGGCACCTGAGGACTCGGTGGCACAGAAATCTCTCAGGGAACACAAGTGAGCAGCATGAAGAGGGAGCTTATAGCAGGGAGGCATCCTCAACAAGGTGACGGATGCCAGTCCAAATTTTGTGTGGGAAAGCATGGAGAACAAAGTAAAAACTGGTCGGCAAGGGATTTTCCTTCCAATTCAGAGGAAGAAAGGGAAAAATAGAGGAGAAAAAATGGCTGTTCCCCTGGGGTAGTGGGTAGCACTCCAGGAATGGAAGCAGAGGGAGTAATCAGCAGGCAGAGGTAATTGGTAATGGAATGCTGCTCAACAGTCTGTGAGGAGCAGGAATCTCTATTTTAACTCACCTGTGCAGGCTGGACACATGCTGGAGCGTCCAGAAAGTTGCTGCAAAGTTTTGAAACTGATTATTGTAAACGGAGTCCATTACCTGGGAGAGACCTGGATGTTGCAGGAGGATTCAGTTCTGCAGGTAGGGCCTAGGTGTGGGACACTGCAGGAGGGTCCCGACCAGGGCAAACAGCTGCAAGCTCACACACACTGCTGTGGGGTCTGGATTGTAATGGTCTCTGCACTTGGTACAGGAAGTAGTGTGAGGAGACCATTTTAATTTTTTTGCCTATGCACTGACTGGATGCTGCTGGTGTTCCAGTTGGTTGTTACAAGGGTATATTGTGCTAGTGGTGAGCTGTAGCCACTATCTGGGTGAGGACTGGGTGCTGCAGGAGGGTCCAGTCCTTCAGTTAGTTCCTATGTGGGGATGCTGCAGGAGGATCCCGACCAGGGCAAACAGCTGCAAGCTCAGATGCTGCTGGAAGATCTGGCTTGTAGTGGTCTCCAAGAAGCCTGTTAGTGAATGGCAATAACTGGCACTGCTACTTTAATGCCCTTGATGATGAAAAAATGCACTGTGAGTATTTTATTGCCATGGTGGAGGCTACGTCCTGATATAGAGAACTTTTGTTAAACAGAGCATTGAGGAGTTAGTCTTGTGCTGTAGCATCAATGTGGTGCTAGGAAAGTCAGAAGAAGAGAGTGTAAAGAAAACAAACTGGTACAAATATCTTAAGGTTTGGGAACGATCAGAATTGTGACCAGCCTTTAGAGATGCACGAAGTAAACTGGACACTGTAATCCTGGCTGGGGGATTGGCCCCTGGCAGTGCAAAATATACTTTTGTGTATCAGCCAATAGGATGAATGGATGGAGGATAACCCATTGGTGAAGAATTTCTGAGCACTAGAAATGTTGCAGGGGATAATTGCCTATGTTCAGGCATGTCCCTGGAGGTTACAATCACACAAGTTATTACAATAGAGCACCGTAACACAGTGACATATTTACTGCAGAATCTCCCCTCAGCCTGAACTCTGCTGGAGTTTGGAGGGATGCTGTGAAATCTGTCAGAGTGAGCAGTAGTCGCTAAGCACCTGAGGAGAAGCTGCTGTAGCAGGAGTCAGTACACACTTATACAATTTTAAAAAAGGTATGCCACCATTGCCACAAATTTTTTTTTTTTGCACGCCACCTCTCCCTGGCCAACCACTCCTTCAGGTCTCCTGGAACCTCTGTCTGCTCACCCACCCGACACCTGCCCTTGCCTCTTATCTTGGCCCCCCGAGTAACCCAGTGTGTCCCTTTGCCAGATGGGTCCCTCTCCTCCGAGAGGGAAGGCACCAGTGGGGAGGCTAGCACACTCTTAATTGGCCCTGGTGTCACTGAGGTGGGTCAGTCATGGGGCTAGGCAGCAGCGGGAGACAGAGACCATCATCCGGCCAGCCAGGGAGCTGTTTCCTGGATTTCTTCCTGGGGGAGGAAGTGGCGTGCCACAGACATCAAGGTGCACACTGACATCCGCCACTCCCCTAGTGCTCTGATACCTGAAGTCCTGCTGAGCTCCCAGCCTCTGCCAGAGGCCTACAGGCACCAGGTCTCAACCCCACCCTCCCCCCAGAGAAGGTGAGCCATCCCTGGACGCTCCCTCCCTCTCCCCCCAGCTGGCCCTCCAGTGACCCAAGTCCGTTCCTGAACCGGGGTCACCAGCGTAGCAGATGGAAATCCAACCACTGCACTGACAGGCCATTGCCAGAATTTTTAATGTGGTACTGATCTTTCCAGACTGTCTTTGGGCTGCTCATTCTCAGGGAAGAGCCGTAGACTACGATGTCTTTCTCCTCGAGGCTGGAGTCTGTGGCGGTGGCAAGGAGTCAGTATCTCGCTCTGAGGGAGTGATGCCGAGGGGTCAGTGGAGAGCTAATGACCTTTTGGACAATCTTCCCTCAGTTTCTCAGACACCTTTGATTACGCTAGCTATTATTATTATAGCAGGTAGTATTGAGCTTTTTGAGTTTTAATCATGGGTATAAACCCTAAGGATTCCTACACCCCAGTTGAACATTTGAATGACTGACTGTTCCTTTTTTAGCTGCTACCTGACGTATAAGCTTTGAACCAGTCACTGAGAGCAAATTGGGAACAAACTCTCATCTGGTTTTGCACATTTTGCGTATTTGTGGGGTTTTTTTTACATTCAAATTAATTTAAAGGATTGAGGCTCTATAAATTTAAATTCCAGATTATTTCCTGGGTTCCTGGGTTTTATATTATCACATGATTTACCACATGACAAGGCACAGTCTAAAGTGCACATGTGTGGCGTCTTCCTTGCTAGAAGTGCCATCTTTAATGATCTGACGGCTGTGTTTTCATAAGTGTTCTGAATAAGCTGTGAACTTTCTTCAGCAAGATTAGAACAAATCTAAAAGATCTCAGAGGCACTGATAAGGTATTTCTTTTCTTCCTTGAGGTTTATTCGACTTAAATCTCTCTTAAAGAAACATAGAAACATAGAATTTGACGGCAGATAAGGACCACTTGGCCCACCCAGTCTGCCCATTTCCCTACCTACTGGATAAGCTGCAGATCCTAGTTAACCAGCAGCCTACTTCTTCCTACCCCCACCCCCTAGAATGGCCTTATGACTGTCCCATGCATGCTTGAATTCCACCACTGTTTTTGACTCCACAGCCTCCTGGAAGGCCGTTCCATGCATCCACAACCCTCTCTGTGAAAAAATACTTCCTTAAATTACCTCTGAGCCGCCTCTTTCATCTTCAAATTGTGCCCCTTGTTCTTGTACACCCCTTTTTTGAAAGATGCTACCTCTTGGACTTTGTTGATTCCCTTGAGGTACTTGAATGTTTCTATCATGTCCCCTCTCCTCCTTTCCTCAAGGCTATACATATTAAGCTCCTTTAGTCTCTCTTCATATGTCTTCCGGTGCAGACCCTGCACCATTTTAGTTGCCCTCCTCTGGACAGCTTCCATCCTGTCTATGTCTTTGAGGAGATTGGGTCTCCAGAACTGCACGCAGTACTCCAGAAGGGGTCTGACTAGCTGTCTGTACAGAGGGATAATAACTTCCTGTTTTCTACTGATGATGCCTCTCCCTATGCATCCCAGTATCCCCACAGCCCTCCTTGCTGCCCTCTCACATTGCTTGGCCACCTTTAGGTCATCTGATATGACTACCCCCAGGTCCCTTTCCATTTTTGTTGTTAGTATCTCAGCCCCCATTGTGTACTCTTCCCATGGGTTTTTGTTTCCCAGGTGCATTACCTTGCACTTCTTAGCATTGAATCTAAGCTGCCATACATTTGACCATTCCTCTGACCTTGCCAAGTCCCTTCTCATCCTTTCCACCCCAACTTGTGCATCAACTCTGTTGCAGATCTTTGTGTCATCTGCAAAGAGACATACTTTTCTTTCCAGTCCCTCTGCAATGTTGCTTATAAAGACATTGAAGAGGACCAGTCCTAATACTGAACCCTTCGGTACCCCACTAGTAACCCCCCTTTCTTCTGAGTGGACTCCATTTACTATTACTCTTTGTGTCCTATTCTCCAGCCAATTTTTTATCCAGGCTGTCATCTTGGGACCCACTCCCAGGCTGGCTAACTTGTACATTAATCTTTTGTGTGGGACTATGTCAAATGCCTTGCTAAAGTCTAGGTAGGCCATGTCCACAGCCCCTCTCTGATCTACTACTTTGGTCATCCAGTCAAAGAAATCTTTCAGATTCATCTGGCATGACCTTCCCGCTGTGAATCCATGCTGCCTAGGATCCTATGCCCCTCTGGCCTCTAGATACTTGACAATTCTTTCCTTCAGAAGTGATGCCATCATTTTCCCTATCACTGAGGTTAAACTAAAAGGTCTGTAGTTTCCTGCTTCTGCCTTGCTCCCACTTTTGCGAAGGGGAATCACATCTGCCCTCCTCCAGTCCTCAGGTACCACCCCATCCTCCCATGATTTGTTAAACAGGGTAGTCAGTGGTGTCACTAGTTCTACCCTTAGTTCTTTTAGAATTCTGGGATGAATCCCATCAGGCTCCATTGCTTTGTCCACCTTCAGTTTTAAGTTCTTTCGTAACCCTTTCTTCTGTAAATGGGCTGGTATCAACTTCTGTATCCAGAGTGTTTCTACTGTTTGTTTTAGGTACCTCCCCCTCTTCCTTTGTAAATACTGAGCAAAAATATTTGTTTAGTATCTCTGCCTTTTCACAGTCTCCTCTGCCCACCCTCCCCCCTTTATTAAGCCTCACTATCCTCCCTTGGTCTTCCTTCGCTCCCTGATGTACCTATAAAAGGTTTTATCCCCTTCTTAACTTAGCTGGCTATCTTTTCCTCAGTTTAGGCTTTTGCTGTTCTGACTGCCTTCCCAGTTTCCTTTTGCTTTAACTGATACAGTTCTCTGTCCTGCTCCTTCTGCGATTCCTTGTACTTTCTGAATGCTTTCTTTTTCTCTTGAGCCTTCACTGCCACTTCCTTTGAGAACCATAGTGGTTTCTTACATCATTTTGTTTTGTTTATTTGCTTCACACAAAGGCTCGTTGCCTCTGTGATGGCAGTTTTTATTATTCCCCATTGTCCTTCCACCCCTCCTTCCTGCCCATTTGCTAATGCATTCCTTAGGCACTCACCCATTTTGGCAAAGTCAGCCCTCCTAAAGTCCAGTACTTTTGCCTTTGTATGGCTTGACTCTATTGCTGTGTTTATTGTGAACCATACTGTTCGATGGTTGCTAGTTCCCAAATGGCTACCCACTTTTACATCTGTGATCCTCTCTCCATCTCCATTTGAGAGAACCAGGTCTAAGATTGCTCCCTCTCAAGTGGGCTCCAATACTAGTTGTCTAAGGCATGCCCCCTGTAGGGCATCTAGAATAACCCCACTCTTCGAAGTGGCTGCTGCAACTGCACTCCAGTTAACATCTGGCATATTCAGATCACCCATCAGCAATATCTCCCCTTTTTCTGCCATTCTAAGTATACTTTCTATCATTTCCTTGTCCATTTCCTCCCCCCTGAGAAGGGGGTCTGTATACAACCCCGTGCGGATTGTGGTGCCATTGCCTGTCTCCAAATTTACCCACAGTGCTTCTTCTCCTCCCTGTTTACCCTTTTGTTCTGTTGCTTTTATTCCTTTCCACATGTAAAGAGCTACTCCTCCTCCTCTTTTACCCTCCCTGTCCCTCCTGTAGACAGTGTATCCTGGTATGTTTACATCCCAGTCATGGTTTTGTGTGTACCATGTTTCTGTGACTGCCACGATATCCAGATGTTCCTCCTCCATCAAGGCCACTAATTCAGGAAGTTTGTTACCCAGACTATGGGCATTGGTACTCATTGCTCTCCATTTTTTGATGGCTTTACCTTCTGTTGCAGCATCCCCCACTGACCTTTCTACCTCGGTCTTTTTCTTATTTAGTACCCTGTTTTGTAGGGAGAGGCTGGGATTTTCCTGCTGCTTATCAGTGCCTCCCCCCCCTTGACTAGTTTAAAAGCTTGCCAATGAAGCATTTAAACCGATTGCTCAAAAGACTTGTTCCCTTCCTGGACAGATGCAGACCATCCTGCCAGTATAGGCTGGTGTCCCTCCAGGTGGAACCCCAGTCCCCAATGAAGCCAAACCCGTGCTCCACACTATTTTTTCAACCATTCATTAAACTGTATGGTGCAAATTACCCTCTCCTCCCCCATGCCATTGACAGGCAGCACCTCCGAGAAGGATACTGTGTGTACTACTTGTCTTAGGCCCCTCCCCAACTCTACAATGTCCTCCTGCACTGCTCTAATCTCATGATGAGCCAAGTCATTTGTCCCTAGGTGGACAATGACGTCCAGCTCAGACTCCCATGCAGGTGTTCTCATGATCCTGAGGATGCACTTCCTGTCCCTCCAAGCCATGGCACCAGGCAGGCACCTTACTTCAGTTTTCCCTGCTCCCCACAGTTCTATCCCCCTAATAATTGAGTCCCCCACCAGGAGCTGCTTCCTTTCCCTGTGGTGTCCTCTGCCTCCTTCCTGTGGGCCTCCCTTGTGACAGTTTCATCAGTCTCCTCTGCGGATGCATCCATAGGGGAGCTCTGCTCCCCCAGAATGGTGTATGGATTGTGGAGTGGAGCAACTGACTGGGTGTGCCTCTGTTCCACCATCCTCACCCTCCCTGAGCCCACTGTGGTCCACCTCTGTTCCACCATCCTCACCCTCACCCTCCCTGAGCCCACTGTGGTCCAACTGCTGTGCTTTCTTTGCCACCTCTGAGGTAGTGGTGGTGGCTCTGGTGCTGCCTGGATGAGGGAAGTTCCCTTCCTACTGTCCAGTGTGGCCTGGGGGAAGGTTCCCTTACTACTGTCCAGTGTGGCCTGAAGACGGGCAACTTCCTCCCTCAGGGCAGAGAGTTGTCTGCAAATAGGGCAGCATCTCAGCCTCCAGAAAGACTCCCGGAAGACTACTGCCCCACAGCCATTACATTACACTACTCCCCACATGTTTATCTACTTTTTTTTTTGCATGTGTTTGTGTGTGTGATTGGTTTGTTATATAGAAATATATATATTATACAATGTGTATGCTTATATTGTCAGTGCAGTGTGCTAGAGAGGCTATGACAGTGATATGTACCTTGCACTCTTGAGAAATGATGTCAGAACCCCAGGTATAAAGGAACTACTTCCAGGGGTGGGTGAGGTGAGGGGTGGGAAGGGGTTGGGCTTAAACTGTGCCCTCACAAAACAATCAGCTAAAAGCTCTGACTCACCACTGTGATGAGTGCCTTCCTGTCAGCAAGATGCCCTACACAACAATTTGACAGAGAAAATACCCTGCTAATCAAACAGACAAAAATCCAGACATCCAAGTCAGACACAGGTAAATCTCCCCAGCCCCAAAACAGCCTGGTGGTTTGTTAGCCACAAAGGAAAATCAAATATGCAGTTATTTCAACTCTTCTGAAGATGCTCACAAGATAAGCAGTTTTGAAAACCCCCTTCCTGAATTAAAAACTAAAATAATTAAACACAAAGCAATACCAATGTAAAAGTAAGGAAAACTTCCCTCAGATGTAAGCAAGAGAGATTTGTTGCAGATATCTAGTCCAATATAATATATCCCATGCAGCTTCTCAGTTGTTTCAAAGTACACCCAGTTACACAACTTGGAAGAAGATGGACTTCAGAAATCTGGATAAATACAGACAAACATCTAAAGGAGATTTGATAAGATCTTGTTTGTTTTTTCAGATTGATTGCTGTCCCACTAAAGTTAATATAACCAAAAGGGGAAAAGTCCAGTGGATAGAAACGAGTTGCCTATTTAGGGAAATGCAGCCTGCAGTAGAAGGTAGAAAGCGGGAAAACAATTCCTCTGACATAAACATATGATATCAAAACCTAAATAGTAAGTGCACATTTTTAACTAAAAATTGATTAGCGTTTTGCTAATAAAAGTGCTAAAACATTGTGAAAATGCACAGCACCTGCCTCACTGTGTTTAACAAACATAACACTTCTAGAAAACCTATATAAATACTTTCTGAACAGTTAGTGTTGTCCCAAGAAAAAAACGGCTAATCAATTATTTAAAAGCCTGTAGAACAAATATTGAATTCCCTCTGAAACCTTAACCTGGTTATTTAAGAACATAATTTTGATTTTTACCCTGGAAGTAAATCTAAAAAGCATAGAAAGCATACAATTTTAACATAAGGATTTAAATTGCCCTACTTGTCTCAACTTTTTGCCTATTTCATTCATGAAAGCTGTATTGTATTTATCGAATATTTACAGATAATTGATTACCATATAGTATAGGAGTTTTAGAAAATATAAATAGATTGCATAAAGGTTAAAATTTTAATGTTTTAATATTGAAACTATTGGATAAGTACAACTGATCTGGGCAACTTATTCGTGTGAACTTTTCTGTTTCCTTTAAATGTCTTGGAACCCATTTCTATTGTACCATTGGACTACGAGATCCACGGGATTTTGCCCTTCTGAAATACAGAATAGTCCAATGATCTGGCCTATCAGGATGTCAAGAAAACTCCCTGAAATTAACAAACTCTAGTTCAGTGCTTGGCCTGTACCACATATATTCTACAGATTCTCTGTTGGTCATTCGGCAGGAATTGGCTTGGCCAGGCAATGGAGAGCCCTCGCTATTTCTAGTCTACAGGCTCCTCACCTCCCTCGGTTACCAAATAGTTGCACTGGACTTTGAATGCATTGTATTATGTATAAGTAAGCAATAATACCCGAGAGGGTGGGCATTATTGGGAAATACCGGACCGCCCACGGGCGTAATGAGGCCCGACACTGCAGGCAGAGGGCCTTATACAGTAGCCCCTGGAAGGTCTGGTATTTCCCAATAATGCCTATCCACAAGGGTGTTATTGCACTTAGAAAATGGTTCTCTTTGTAAATGTTCATGAATTTGTAAAGGAACAGAGCAAATGACTGCAAAATTACTAGAAATGTTAGAAAATAAATACTGATAAAGTAGTCCATAGGTTGTTCTGCTGCTGTTGCTACTCACCACAGAGCCATTCTGGTGGATTTGCGCCCGCGCACACACACACACACAGTGCATGTGACCTTTGACCGCGATGTATGGCATATGTGCCGTGTGAGGTAAATGATTTATTTTTTAAAATTGCCAGGTAAATCATTGTTTTAGCTTTTGTTCAGCAGCCTGAGTAACTCTGGGGAATTGTGCCTGAACTTTGTATGACTACGTAAGCCAACTGACAGCTTTGTTTCTTTTTGCAGTCAAGACAGTGGTGCGAGAGTATGGTCAGAAGAGTGGTGCCATTTGGAAGAAGATGGGTCTGTGATACTCTTCTGACCGCAAGACAAGTGGAGTGCATTTTTTTCATTTTGAGGCAGTGGAGCGGCTGCAGTTCAGTGCATTTTTTTTTTTTTTCTGAGATGCGAAACAAGTAACTCTCACTAAGCGAGAGAAAAACATGGCGGCATTCAACATTTTTCAGGGTGCTTTCAGCCAATTAGAAAGCCGGCTGGGCACCACTGTGGAATGCTTCGAGGTGAACTGGCAATTGAACTGGTTCTTATTTTTGACTGGGCATATATTGAAAAATAGATGCCCAGGTTGGAAGTGGTTGTGGCCAATGAGGAAAGAGAACATAATCTTGCCATTTTCTAATAGGGACTAATGATCTCGCCAGCCGGTCAGTTGTGGAGACCAAGGAACACCTGACCAGGCTGGGTGACAAACTATCATCCATTTCATCTGACATCTCCTTCTCTGAGATCCTGCCAGTCTGGGAGAGGGGGGCAGATGGACGGAAGGTCAGAGAAGGGGGAGATAGGGGAGCTAAACATGTGGCTCAAGGGCTGGTGCCAGGAAAAAGGACACAGATTTGTAGGGAACTGGCAACAGTTCTTGGAGTGAACGTTCTTTAAATTTGATGGACTGCATCTGACTAAGGAGGGAGTCAGTGGATTGGGGCAGAAGTTTGACACCTTAGCAGAATATTTAAACTAGCAAATGGGGATAGGGGTGCAGTACCCCATACGTCGAATGGGAAGAACACCCCTCCCCCCTCAGCTAGTGGTCAAACAGGGATTTAGCATGTTTTCAGTTCATTTGCATCACCAGGTAAGAAAAAAAGTCCATCTCTCCATACGATGCACAGGAGAATTGCCAAACCTCACCCAACAACTAACACACCGAAATCTGGCCAATGGAAAATCATGTATACAAATGCTCACAGCCTGGGAAATAAGATCCCAGACCTGCAGGCAATAATGTCAGAGGCTAAACTGGACATAGTAGCAATTAGTGAGATGTGGTTTACCAGTAACCACACTTGGGAGACTTCAGTACCTGGCTATGTATTGTTCAGAAGAGACCGAATTGCAAAAAGGGGGGGGTGGAGTGGCCCTGTATGTCAATGAAAACATCAAAGCTACAGACATTCAGAATACACATAAGGAGCCAGAAGAACTGTGGGTCACCCTGGAAACAGGAAATGGGACAGCCATAAGAACTGGGGTTGTCTACAGGCCCCCAGACCAGGGGGAGGACATAGACACATTACTGTTAGAAGATACACAAAACATGACAGCTAAAGGGGAGGTTCTGATAATGGGAGACTTCAACATGCCGGATACAGATTGGTCAATACCAGCAGGAACATCTGCCAGAACTAAGCACATGGTTGATTCCCTGCAGGGGGAGGGCCTCAAACAACTGCTACAACAACCCACAAGAGACAGGGCTATCCTAGATCTAGTACTGACTAACAGGGAAGGGATCACAGATCTCCAGGTAGAAGGCCACCTGGGGGCCAGTGACCATCACATGGTATGGTTCAATTTGGCCACTACATCTAAATCAGGCCATTCCAAGGCAAAAATATGGGACTTCAGAGGAGCTGACTTTGATAAGATGGCCAACAGAGTTAAGCTAGCCCTGGCAAAAAGAAACACAGGGGAGGGGGTACAGGCAAAGTGGGCAAGCATTAAGGATGCAATACTTGAAGCAACATCCCATTGTGTTAGACAGAAAAGGAAGTGCAAAAGAAGGAAACCACTTTAGTTCTCAAATACAGTAGCAGAAAAGGTCAGAGCCAGAAGGCTGGCCTTCAGGAAATATAAGGGAACACTGCAGGATAAAGATAGGGAGGCATACCAAACTGCCCTTGTAGTACGGCAGGCAAAGTCCCAAACTGAGGAAACACTAGCACGAACAGTAAAAGAAGGTGACAAGACTTTCTATAGATACATTAGTGAAAGGAGAAAGTTCAGAGGGGGTATTGCTAAGCTCAAAGGAGAAAAGGGGGCATGTGAGGAGGACCCTGTAAAAGAATCTATCTTAAATAGATACTTTTGCTCAGTATTTACTGAAGACAAGGTAGGGCAGGGTCCACAGCTCAGCACCATGGACACAGCTGGGAGGGAAGTGAGCACTACTCCCTTCACAAAAGAAAGGGTCCTACAAGAGCTCACTAAGCTCAGGGTGGACAAGGCAATGGGACCTGATTGCATACATCCCAGGGTACTTAAGGAGCTAAGGGTGGAACTAGCAGAGCCATTAGCAGAACTGTTTAGTGAGTCTCTGAGCACAGACAGGTCCCAGAAGACTGGAAAAGGGCTTATGTGATCCCGCTCCACAAGAGTGGTAGCAGGGAGGAGGCAGGGAACTACAGACCAGTCAGTCTTACCTCAGTAGTGGGCAAGATTATGGAGGCACTCCTTAAGGAAAGGATAGTGCAACACCTGGAATCCATAGGAGCACAGGATCCAAGACAGCATGGGTTTACAAAAGGAAAGTCCTGTCAAACTAATCTCATAGATTTCTTTGACTGGGTAACCAGAGTGGTGGACCAAGGAGGAGCAGTTGATGTCACCTACCTTGACTTCAGCAAAGCTTTTGACACTGTTCCACATAGAAGATTGATAAATAAGCTGGGTAGGCCTGGGTGGGTGAAGTTGGTCAACTGGGTGGCAAACTGGTTGACGGGCAGAAAACAGAGAGTGGTGGCAAATGGTATACAGTCAGAAGAGATGCAAGTCACAAGTGGAGTACCTCAGGGATCAGTTCTGGGGCCAGTCCTCTCCAATATCTTCATTAGTGACATTGCAGATGGACTAGAGGGTAAGGCTTGTCTGTTTGCAGATGACACCAAGATCTGCAACAGAGTAGATGATCCAGATGGGGTGGGCAGAATGAAAAGAGATTTGGATAAACTAGCAAAATGGTCAGAAGAGTGGCAACTGGGATTTAATGTGAAGAAGTGCAAGATCATGCACATAGGGAAGAGAAACCCTGAAGCCACCTATAGGCTGGGAAGGGAGTTGCTGGCAGTCACAAAGGAAGAAAGAGACTTGGGCATCATCATCACCGATGACCTGAAATCATCCAAGCAGACTTCTAAAGCAGTAGATAAGGCTAGGGGGATGTTAGGGTGTATTAGCAGGGGTATCACAAGTCGTAAGAGGGAGGTAATAATCCCTCTTTACAAGACACTGGTTAGCCCCATCTGGAGTACTGCGTGCAGTACTGGAGGCCACACCTTCATAAGGACATTAACCAAATTGAGGCAGTTCAGAGAAGGGCAACCAAAATGGTGCAGGGACTGCATCAGAAGACATATGAGAGCAGATTAACGGAGCTCAATATGTATACCCTTGAGCAAAGCAGGGAGAGAGGTGATATGATCGAAACATTCAAACACTTTAAGGGCATTAACAAGGTGAAAGAGTCTAACATGTTTAAATATAAGAAAAATAGCAGGATAAGAGGACACAGCATGAGACTAGAGGGAGGCCGATTAAGGGGGAATGTGAGGAAATTATTTTTCACAGAAAGGGTGGTGGATGCATGGAACGGCCTACCTCAGGAAGTGGTGGCTATGAATACAGTGCAGGGCTTCAAACAGGCATGGGATAGGCATAAGGGAGCAAAACAGATGAGTATGAATAGATAGGCCACTGACAGAGCAAAGGCCGATGGCACATTTATAAGGTAGAAAAAGAAATGGGCAGACTGGATGGGCCTTGCGGTCCTTATCTGCCGTCAACTTCTATGTTTCTATAAGACAAGGCCTCCCTGAGGCGGCTTACTACCAACTCATATCATGCATTGCTTTAGCTACCAATTGTATAGGCCTTAACTGCTCATTAGGTAAATATGTCGATAGCTCTGCCCTGTTTTAGCTACCAAATGTATAGGCATTAACCCATGCTCATTGTATTTATACTCTGTATGATTGCTCACCCACATTTATTCTATGTATGTACTGTATGAATGTTTATGTTTTATTCTGACGTGGAGCCTTTGGAAACGAGTCTATGACTCAGAGGGTTGTGATTCCAATTTCCTAAATAAATAAATAAGTACTCTCCAGATATAATGCATCTTTGAATCTGATAGAAAACATTTTAGCATACTAACATACTAAGATGCCAGCAGAGTAGGCCTAAAGGTCTATCGAGTCTGCTCGAAGATCAATACCAGTCTGGGCACCATTTCTGCCCTCCCTGCCTTCCCCCGTAATTTCCCCCTGCCACACCCACCATCGGAGTTTCACCTCCAGAACTGGCCGTACCCAGTGTAACCCTCCCCTTATACCTGTCCCAGCCCTTCTTGAAAACCTCCACTGTACAGTATTAACAGCCACCAGATCCGCAGGCAGTGCATTTCAAGGGTCTTTTACCCTCTCAGTGAAGTAGCGCCTCCTAGTCTCTCCCTAGTGGCCCCCTCCTCCCTCAGTTTAAGCACCCTATTTGGGCCGACCCTATTTACTTCCTTCAGATATTTAAAGACCTTGATCATATCCCCTCTGTCCCTCCTCTCCTCCAGAGAGTACAAGTCCAGTTCCTCAAGTCTGTCCTCATAGGACATCTCCCCCAGACCCTGAATCATCTTGGTCGTGCCCTCTCCAGGAGTGCAATGTCCTTTGTCTAACCAGGCTATTATACAGAGGGAGAAGCACCTCCCGTCTCCTCAAGGTTATCCTCCTGGCTTTGCACCCGAGCATTTTATTTGCTTTTGCCTTAGCCCTCCTACACAGCTCTGAGTTATTCATTTTGACATCTACAGCCACTCCAAGATCCCTTTCTCTTCCCGAAACCTGCAGCTTCTCCCCATCCAAAAAGTACTCATGAGCTGGGTTCCTAAGCCCTAAGTGGAGAACACTACATGTCTTGGTATTGAATCTCAGTTCCCAGGTGATTGTCCACCTCTCCAGAGCCTCCAGGTCCCCCTGTAGGGCGTGTCTACCCTCCTCCCCTTCCACCACCACCCCCAGCTTCAAGTCGTCAGCAAAGAGGCCCATCTTACTCTTAATACCATCCCTAATGTCCAAGCTTTAAGCATTAAAAAGGAGTGGACCCAGCACTGACCCTTGTGGGACCCCGTTAATGACCGTCCTACGTGATGATACCTCCTCCCAACCACTGCCTTTTGTAACCACCCAGTCAGCCAGTTTCCTATCCACCTAACCATCCTAACCCTCACCCCCATTTCCCCTAGTTTGTCCAGTAACCCAGGGTGTGACACAGTCAAATGCCTTGCTGAAGTCTAGAAAGAGGATATCCACCAACCTTCCCTGATCCAGGGCCTCTGTCACCCAGTCATAGAACTCCACAAGGCTTGTCTGACACAATCTGCCCCGAATGAAGCCGTGTTGGTGATCATCCAGATGGCCCTGTGTTTCCAGAAACACTTCCAGTCTTTCTTTCAAGATGGCCTCTATCACTTTGCCTATCACTGCGTCAGGCTGACAGGCCTGTAGTTACCCGGGTCCTCCCGTGAGCCACCTTTGTGGACAGGCACGACATGAGCCATCATCCAGTCTTGAGGCACCCACTCTGTCTGAAGGGAGGAGTTAAAGAGCTCCACCAAAGGTGCAGCAAGGACATCCGCGATCTCCCCTTAGCACCCTAGGGTGAAGGCATCTGGACCCGGCGCCTTATCCATTTTCAGGGACCTAAGAGCTTCCCTCACCCTACCAACTGGAATTTCAACTTCTATGTCCCCTCCCCCCCACTCCCATCCCACCTCCCCCCATAAGTTATTGACCCTCCAGTGCCCCTAGTAAAGACCAAGGGAAATAGTTTGTTTAGTACCTCCACCTGATCCCTGGCCTCCTCTGCCCACCCTACCTCTGAACTCAATCTACTAATCTACCCCATTACTTTTCTTCTTTCCCTGATATACCTAAAGAATCCTTTTTCCCCATTTCTGATCCCCTGTGCCAACATCGGCTCCGTCCTTGCCTTGGGCAGTCTCACTACCATTGTTACCTTTTCAGATATATCATACTCCCCCCCCCCCACATTCACAACTCCAAGCGAGAATTTATATCATATATAAGCTGCTCTTTCCTCCCTCACCACCTCCTGGACTTTTCTGGTGCACTAGCATGGCTTTCTGGTGTCTGGCCTTTGTACAGACTTTGGTAGCTTCCAAGAGTCCTGTGTTGATAATTTCTCACCTGCTTTCTGTGTCCATGCCTGGTCTGATCCCCTCCAAATGCCCCTTGAAGATCCCCCTCCATACCCTTAAAGTCTGCATCCCTAAAGTCAACCACCATCCTCTTCCCAGGTCTAGGTAAAACCAGAATGTGGCATGATCACTCCCTGCAAGTGGGTCCTCTACCACTAGGTCCCTAACCAGTTTGCAATCCGCCAGAACCACATCCAGGATTCATCGTTCCTTCGTCGGATCAGCCACCAGTTGTGAAAGAAAAGCATCCTGGAAAACATCCAGCAGTCGCTGCTCCCTAGTTGATGAGGATGCCATGGATCCCCAATCAACTCCTGGCATATTTAGATCCTCCAGCACCACAGTGGTCCCTGAGTTTCTCCACCAGGCCTTCATCAAATTCTTTCACCTGCATGGGAGGTCTGTAAACCACCCCCAGGTTTACCCTCTTAACCCCAGGTGCCTGCAAGGTTACCCACAATGCTTCATTTCCCCCTGCCCCCTCCACCCTGCCTATATCGATGCCATTCCTAATGATGAGTGCTACCCCACCTCCCCTTCCCACTGCCCTGTCCTTCCTGAACACAGTGTACCCCCACCAGGTATAGGTCCCAATCATGCCGAAGAGTGGCCCAGGTTTCAGTGACTGTTGCCACATCCACCTCCCCTTCAGTGAGCATTGCCTGTAGTTCGGGCATTTTGTTACCCATACTCCTGGCATTTATCAGGATCACCCTCCATCCCTGCCCCTCGGCCGTTCCCCCCCAACCCGGGCTCCCTCAGTTAATTGCATGTTTTTACTCCCTTGTTCACATTCTGGTGCCCCAGTTTGGCACCTCCTCTCAATCTCTGGGGGGAGAAAGGCTAAGCCCTCCCTTGATGTGCCTGCTAGCAGCATCTTCAAGCCCCCACCCTTCCCCCTTCACTAGTTAAAGCCCACCTAGCTTCAATGAACTCTGCTAACTTTAGTTTCAAAACCTCCTTTCCCCCCCAAATTTAGGTGGAGCCTGTCCTTGGCGTACAGCCCCTTGTCCTCCAAAGTTTCCCCCAACCTCCCACCAACCCATAACCCCTAACCACACATCATGCTCTGAGCCATTCATTTACCTCCCTGATTTTCTGTTTATTCCCCATGCTAGCTCTAGGCACTGGGAGGATCTCTAAGAAGGAGAACATGCACCCCACCGCATGGCGCACCCTGGCTAGTTCCCAGAACCTTGCCTGTATCTCCTCAACACTATTTCCCTCTATGTCATTTGTGCCTAGGTGCACTAATATCTCAGGTGACCCCCACAATCTTTTACTAAGTCATAGACCAAGTGCTTGGTTTTGTGCATAGTTAAGTTGGATACACTCTTGACCCTAACAGCACACCCTTGCCCCTCACCCCTTTCTTCCCACTTAATACCCCTGATCATGTTAATAACCCTGATTGTGGAGTCCCCCAGCAGGAGCACATTAACCGCCTCATTCCCCTTGAATCTACATCCTTTCTTCACCACACCCCTCCTCACTGCCTCCCCCCTCTTTCTGGTCACAACAGTATTTTGATTGCCATCAGTTGCCCTTCCCCCACCGTTCCAACTATTTCTCTTGTCTGGCCGTTATTCTCCTAGCTCCCCACCACACCATTCTGGTCTGTCCCAGAAGTACTTTCTCCAACTTTTGGCCCCTTCTGACCTTCAAGGGCACTTTCATCTACTCTCTCATTATCCTTTTTTCCGCTCCCACCTATACTTAATCTCCACTGGTTTCTTTCCCCCTGGGATCAATGCCACCTCCTTACTGTCCCCTAATTCTTTCTGGTCCCTTTTCCCCCGGGATCTGTGCCCCTTCCTTACTGTCTCCTCGTCCTCCCTTCCCTGGCAACTCCATACTCCCAGCTCCCCAACCCTTGCTATCCCAGGTATTTCTATTTATCTCACTGCCGTTGCACCCAACTGTTCCCACATTTTCAGCCCCCTCCTTCCACCCATTTCCGACATTGTCCCCCACATCATCTGAGTCCCCACCGTCCAAGATGTCCACCAATGGCAGATACCTGTTTGAGACCGGGATCCCCTGAGCGGGTTGCTTATTAGTGATCCCTTCCTGTGAGATGAACCCTCTCATCATGGTCCTTGGAGGCCCATTTGCCTGTCTGCTGAAAGCCCCCTCTCCCTGCCTATCTACACCCTACTCCTTGTCCAGCCTCCTCAATTCCTCCCCTTGTTTCTGCCCCAAGGGCTGATCAGACCTAGTATGTGCTTTGTTGGCCCCCCAAACTCTTGCACCCACATTTGCAGGCATTCTCCCCAATGGTTGTCTGTAGGTACGTGCCTCCCCTCCCCGGGCCCATGCTCTTTACCCACCTATCCAGTTCATGCCTGAGCCTGCACAACTCAGACTCTAAACCCATTAACCTGGCACATATAGGACAGTGGCCAAGTCTCCAGTGTACACATGATCACTGCAGCTCCACAGCCACTGCAGCCCACCCATCTGCTTCCCCTCCAGCCTGTAGCTGAAGTCCCCCCCATCCAGTAGCAACTCCATTCAGACCAGCTGCCTCCATCAGCCACCCTGTGATGTACCTCCCACCTCCTATACAAATTTCCCCTAGCATGTCCCCAACTAGGAGCAGCCATGTTGCCCTGGTCCCCCACTAGTGCACACCTATTGCCCAGCGACTTCCCTGCTGCCGGAAACAGGCCTAGCTGAGGCAGACTAAATCAGCCCATAGCAATACAAAATCAGCTAGTTCTAAATGCATCCCTCCACTATACAAATTTTACAATTTAAGCTAAATCAGCCCAGAACAATGCAAAAGCAGCTAGTTCTAGATGCCTCCCTCCACTATACAATTTTACAATTTAAGCAATCCCTTGATTTGCCCAGAACAATCCCTTATTCTAAAGAACACTTTTCTTGAGCAATCCAATCAGACCCCCACACAGTGTAGAGCTAATCCCATCCTTGCAAGAATAAGTTAGGAGCAAATGCACAGGTATGGTCAAATTACGTCAAAAAGGAAAAGTCATAAAAATACAAGGTCACCTCTCTACATCACCCTGTGCAGCTTTAGCCCCAACTATCAAGCCCTTTTTGTGGAAAGATGCATTGCAAATTGTCATGGGCTTCAGGTGATTTATCCTTTTATGGGAAGTTCAGTACTGTCCTCCTTGAGCGATTCTCCTATGCTTCCCCGCTGCAGACTCCTCCCCCAACCTGCATTTAACAGAGGTCAGGGCCGGGATGGGCAGGTGGGACAAAAATCCCTCTGTTGTTCAGCACGAAAGCCTCGATTGGCTGGGGAGCTTTCTCTTTGGCTGCCAATGCACCACAGCTTCTTTATGCCACTTCTGCAGCTCACCAGCTCCCTTCCAAGTGCCACCAATTGCAGCCGACCAGCTCCCTTCAAAGTACCACCAATTTTGGGCCCTTTGTGCTTCCCTGGTGGCCACTGATGCAACCACCCAACTGTCTCTCCTTCTGGTAGTAGCCACCCTCGTGGGCGGCAAGGATTCAGCTCCTTCTACAGTCCTGGAGTTGTGCTTGGCCTCTCGGCTTTTAAGACATGGCCAGCAAACTCCAAATACATGCCGTTGGTCCTAATTGATGAAAATCCCTCTGCTGCTCAGCATGAAAGCCCTGATTGGCTGAGGGGCTTTATCTTTGGTTGCCAATGCACCACAGCTCCTTTATGCCCCTTCTGCAGCCCACCAGCTGCCTTCCAAGTGCCGCCAATTGTGGCCGACCAGTTCCTCTCAAACAGCTGCCAATTTTGGGCCCTTTCTGCTTCCCCTGCAGCCACTGATGCAACCTCCCAACTGTCTGTCCTCATGGCAGTAGCCACCATACTGAGCAGCAAGGATTCAGCTCCTCCTGCAATCCTCAAACTCTTGCTCCTCTTTTGGAAAAACTTGGGGAAATTTTTGTATTTTCCTAAGAGGTTCTGCTCCTGGGATTGACTCAAGTGATTTACCCTTTTGTGGGAAGTTCAGTACTGTCCTACTTGAGCCAATCCCCTGTGCTTCCTCGCTGCAGGCTCCTCCCCCAACCTGCATTTAACAGAGGTCGGGGCCAGGGTGAGCGTGTGGGACAAAGATCTCTCTGTTGCTCAGCACGACAGCCCTGATTGGCTGGTGGGCTTTCTTTTCAGCCGCCAATGCACCACTTTATGCCACTTGTGCGGCCATCAGCTGACCTTCCAAGCACTGCTGATTGCGGCCAACCAGCTCCCTTCAAAGCGCCATCGATACACCACAGCTTCTTTATGCCACTTCTGCTGTCTTCCAAGTGCCGCCAGTTGTGGCTAACCATCTCCCTTCAAAGCACCGACAATTTTGGGTACCTTCTGCTTCCTCGGCGGTCACCGATGGAACCACCCAACTGTCTCTACTCCCAGCAGTAGCCACCGTTGCAGGCAGCAAGGGTTCAGCTCCTCCTGCAGTCTTGGAGTTGTGCCCCAGGGAAGGGCAGGAGGGGTGGTGGCAGGGCCGCTTCCACTCCCCAGCTTTTAAAGCCTGGCCGCAAACTCCAAATTTGCGCTGTTGGCCCTGACTGGCGAAAAGAAAAAATTACTTACCATAGTAATGTTGTTTCTTCTAATGGAGTCTTGCTGTATTCTGACAATATGTAGTTAGACTGACCGGTTCAACTGCCCCGGAGAACAAAGAGTTAAACTCTATGCAAATGCATAGTACGTTGAGCTCGAGCTTGGTTTTCAAACCACTGCCCTCGGTACGTTCTAGTAACTGATCAGATTCCTATGAAGCTAAACTAGATATATATAGGCAAAAAACTAACTAAGCCTAAACAGGGTCCCCAACGGAGGCAACATAATCAAAAGACAAAAAGGCATGTAGAAGACTCAAGTCACAGATGCCCAAAGAAGACCAGTACCCACCGCTGGGTTAAGTCCTATAGGTGCTGCAGAAGAGCCACCCTTTCCCAGTTTCTGAGGGAGAGGTAGGGTGGAAGGTCAGAATACAGCAAGACTCCATTAGAAGAAACAACATTACTATGGTAAGTAATCTTTTCTTCAAACAACATGAAGTCTTGCTGTATTCTGACAATATGCAGACTACAAAACAATGCCCCGTGGAGGTGGGCACAGAACCTATTTGGGGAATAGTCTCTGCAGTACTGCTGTGCCAAACCTGGCATCGCTCCTAGCCTGAATATCCAAGCTGTAGTGCTTCATGAATGTATGGACAGATTTCCAGGTGGCAACCTTACATATCTCAAGTAAAGGGACTTCCCTGGCAGCCACCAAGGAGGCAGCAGTCCCCCTAGTAGAATGGGCCCTAAGGCCTGCTGGTGGGTCCTTGCCCAGCTTATTGTAGCAAAACTGGATACAGGCCACAATCCATCTGGCTATAGTCCTTTTTCCAGCTGATCTGCCTTTTCCAGCCTCACCATAGGTAAGAAAAAGTTGGGAACAATCCTTCCTTAGCTCCTTTGTCCTGTCCATGTAATAGCTAATAGCTCTTTTTACATCCAGACTGTGGACCCTGCGTTCATCTGAACTGGAATGCTCTGAGAGAAATACTGGCAAAGTAATAGATTGATTAAGATGGAAATCAGAAACCACCTTAGGGAGAAACCTCCTATTAATTTGGAGCACAATCTTATCCCTGTGGGGTGTAATATAGTTGGGCTCCACTGACAAGGCCTGAAGCTCACTGATTCTTTTAGCAGAAGTGATGGCCACTGGAAATACAGGTTTCCAAGTGAGAAGCTTGAGCTCTGAAGAAAACATAGGTTCAAAAGGAGGTTGCATAAGCTGACCTATGCAGATGTTCAAGTCCCATGCAGGGGTATGTTCCCTGTGTGAAAGGTGAAGATGCAGCAACCCTTTGAAAAACTTTTTAAAAATTGGGTGTGCAGCCAGAGAAAATCCCTTCCCTGCTGAAAGATAAGCAAAGACAGCAGAGAGGTGTACCTTCAGGGTAGATGGCTGTAAATGCAGAGACTGAAAGTGCACCAAATAATCCATAAGGTCTGGTAAACCAGCCTGCTGTGGGTCCAGGTCTTTCTGGGAGCACCAAATAGAGAATCTTTTCCACTTAGAGGAATAAGATTTCCTAGTAGCAGGTTTCCTGAAACACTTCAGAATATCCAAGACAGACTGAGACAATTGTAAATATGCATATTCTAAGTCTTCAACAGCCAAGCCCTGAGGCAAAGAGACTGAAGATTGGGATACATTACCCTCCCCTGAGAGGATGTCAGCAGGTTGTACCTCCTGGGGAGAGAAACCGGCTTGGTCACTGACATTGACAGTAGTATCAAGTACCACGGCTGTCTGGCCCAGTCTGGGGCTATGAGAATCATGGTAGCAGACTGAGACCTCAGTTTGACCAAGACTCTGGCTATCAGGGGAAATGGGGGAAAAGCATAAAGGAACCTGATTGACCAATCCAGAAGGAGAGCATCTAGTGGTACTGAGCCCTGGAGTGGAGGTCTGCAACAATACAGTGGTAACTGGTGATTGTCTGGGGCTACAAAGATATCTATCTCTAGCACCCCCCACCTCCTGAATACAGAGAGAAGGACCTGCCTGTTCAAGGTCCATTCATGATGGCCCTGGCTGATCCTACTGAGAGTATCTGTCAGTACATTATCCTTCCCTGGCAAGTGAACTGCTGACAGTGACATGTTCAGGGAATATGCCAGATTCCAAACTTTCATGGATTCTGTGCACAGCAGTGAGGATCTTGCTCTCCCCCCCCCCCCGCTTGTTGATGTAGTACATGGTGGTGGTGTCTGTCCTGACTTGAACCACCTTGCTCTGTAGCAGACTGGCAAACTCCTGAAAGCCAGGAACACTGCCCTGAGTTACAGAAGACTGATATGCAGGAGAGATTCCTCAGGAAGCCAAGTACTGTGGGCTGTGTGATCCCCTAGGTGAGCACCCCATCCCAGAAGAGAAGCATCTGTTGTCAGCACCACAGAGGGTGCCTGAAGGAGAAGGGGAACCCCCACTGTGAGGTTCTCCATCTCCCGCCACCACTGAAGGGCTAACAGAAGGATAGGAGATACTGGAATCAGTTTGGACAGAGGATCCCTTTTCTGAGACCAAAAGGATCTCAGATGGAACTGAATGTCCCTCATTTGAAACCTGGCCCCTGGGACCACAGCTGTGGTGGAGGCCATGTGTCCTAGGAGCTGTAAAAAGTACCTTGCTGGTCAAGGGACTCAAAGGTGGAAAGATTTTTCAAAATAAGTAAGAGCCTGTGCCCTTGCAGAAGGCAAAAAGGCCCTTGCCTGAATGGTATTCAGCTCTGCCCCTATGAAGTCCAGCACTTGTACTGGGGTCAAGACAGACTTTTTTAGATTCACAAGAAACCCTAAAGACTGAAGAGTATCTTGAGTGAGCTTTAGTGCTTCTGTGACCTGCTGAGGGGATTGACCCACCAGCAGCCAGTCATCTGGATAGGGGTAAACTGAAACCCCTTGTCTTCTGAGAAATGCCACTACCACTGCCAAATATTTTGTAAACACTCTTGGTGCAGATGTCAGCCCGCAGGGCATGGCCCTGAATTGGTAGTGGCCTGAAGGCCATTGAAACCTGAGATATTTTGTGTGAGACTGTCTGATGGGATATGGAAATAAGCATCCTTTAGGTCCAAGGATGCCAGCCAGTCCCCTTGCTTGAAAGTAGGTAGGATGGTAGCCAGGGTTGTCATTTTTTGAACTTTGGCTTTGTAAGATGCCTGTTTAGGAATCTGAGATCCAGAATGGGCTGCCACTCCCCATTTTTCTTTGGTGCTAGAAAGTACCTTGAGTACAACCCTTTGCTCCTGTGCTGATAAGGCACAGGCTCCATTGCTTTTGAGTGTAGAAGAGTGGAGACCTCTGACTCCAACAGGGTTGTTTCTGTAGGGTTGGAAGGTTTGAAAGTTCTTGCTGACGGTTTTGGGAGCAGCTTGAAGCTGAGAGAAAGACCCTGACCTACTATCTCTCCAGCACCCATTTGTCTGAAGTGATGGATTGCCAAGCCTGGAGATAGTAAGTCAGCCTGCCTCTTACAGGTGAAGGGGAGGTAGCCTGGACAGACTTCTCAGGGTGTCTGTTTAGCTGGAGTAGCAGACTGGGGGGTGGAAGCAGCCCTGCCACCACTCCTCCTGCCCCTCCCTCTAAAGAATCCCCGGGATTGCTGGTAAGAGGGAAAAGCTTGGGCCTGATGGAAAGGCCTGGGGTAGGGTCTACCTCTACCCCTGCCCCGACCTGCTGCTTTTGAGGAGTAGCAGCTTTCTCTTTTGCTAATGCACTCCTGTATGCCACTCTGTACTCATTCATCTTCTTCATGTATGCCTCAGTCTGTTCCCCAAACAGAATTCTGGATGAAGGGAAAGTCCATGGCATTATTTTGCATGTCCTGGGACAGGGTAGTGCACCTGAGCCAGGAGAAATGCCTGAGGGATACAGCAGCCATAGCCCTAGAAGCTGCATCATTAGAGTCCACAGCCATGTGAACTGTGACTTTGATGCTTGTACCCACTTGTTGACCAACTCCTGGAAATCAGCAGAAAGCTCAGGAGGGGCCTTTTTGGCAAGTTGTTCCACAACTTCCCAAAGGAACTTTTGGTACCTGGAGGCATAAGCCATATAAGAGGCTTGCCTAATACCTAAAGAAGATACCAGGTACATTTTCTTGGAATCCTTGTCAGGGGGATGAGAAGCCAGGGGGATGCCAGCCTTCTCACAGCATGCAGTTTGTACCACCCCTACACGGCTACAATGGCTGGATAAAAAGTCAGTGCCACTGCCAGGCAGAATATATTTTCTGTCCATTTTCTTATCCACAGGAGGGACAAAACTAGAGGTTTGGAGGATCTTTAAAGTCTGCTTTTTAAAGGACTTATGAATGGGAATCAAAAGTCCCTGGGATACAAGAAGATCCATCATCTCCCTGTAATCCACTTCCTCATCATCATCCTGCCTGGCTTCCTGTACAGAGAGCTGCAGGGTCTCAGCCACCTGTCTCATAAAAGCAAAATGAGAGGTAGCCTCAAAGACAGGCCTGGGAGGGGATTCATACTGGGTACGGTCAGGGGAGACCTCTGGGTCAATGGGTTCCCCTTCGTCCTCATCCTCCTCATCATCACATTCTTCAGAAAAATAATACTCCTCAGGATCAATGTGTCCTGCAGTTGTACAAGTATCCGGAACCGTTAGCTACCCAGATGGTACCTGCAACGGTTCGCCAAACCCAGTTTGCAAAGACTGCACTATCCGAATGGCTTTTGCAATTTCATCCTGGTTGGAACCAAGACCGAGTGTTTGCACAGTTCCAAACTGGAGCGTTTGGCTTTTTTTCGACAGTGCAGGTTCAGAAACCGACTCCAAACGTCTTTCACCCATCGATGGTTCACCCTGGCCTGAGGGATCAGTTGTAGGATCTGAAGGTTCGGTTGAACCGGAACCGCCCTCAGTAGTCTTTTCCATCCATTCCTTCAGTTTGCTGAGGCGTCTGTCTAAAATAGGCTGAGGGAAATTTTTACAAATATCACAGTCTGCTTGTAAATGGTCGAAACCCAAACAGTACAGATAGACCAAGTGCAGATCTGCTTTTGCAAATTGCTTCCTGCACTTGGTACAATGCTGAAACCCAGTAGGACCGCTTTTTCTCTTGGGTTTCTATGACATAACCCTGCAATTTGATGCTTAACCCAGTGGCTTAGTTAGGCCAGGTAAGCAAAAATCCAATATCTACTTTATCCGAATTGGTTTAGTTAGGCCTGGATAAAGAAAATTAAAGTTTAAGAAGAAAATTACCCCTGAAGGCTTAGTTAGGCCGGGTAATAGAGAACAAAGTCCCAAACCAGCCAATGGTTTGGAGTCAGCCAAAAGGAAATGAGAAAACCCTCGGTTCCGGTCAGGACTTTGAACCGGATCCCAAGTACAATGAAAATTTACACAGAAAAGGGGAAAAGGAAGTTCGGTCTCCTCACGGTCGTGGAACCATTCAGAAACCAAACAGTTACCCAACCTAAGAATGTACACGATACCAAAGACAGTGGTTGAAGAATGTTTAAAACAAAAGTAATAAAGCGGTTGTCGAATAAACCAAAGAGACTCAGCTTTGACCAAAGGCAACGAAGAGAATTCTCCGAGGCATCTTCACTGGTGAGTGGAGTAAAGAATCTGATCAGTTACTAGAACGTACCGAGGACAGTGGTTTGAAAACTGAGCTCAAGCTCAACGTTCTATGCATTTACATAGAGTTTAACTCTTTGTTCTCTGGGGCAGTTGAACTGGTCGGTCTAACTGCATATTGTCAAAATACAGCAAGACTTCATGTTGTTTGAATCCCTCTGTTGCTCTGCACGAAAGCCCCAATTGGCTGGGGGGGGGCTTTCTCTTTGCCTGCTGAGGTACCACAGTTCCTTAGTGCCACTTCTGCATCCCACCAGCTCCCTTCCAAGAGCCGCCGATTGCGGTCAACCAGCTCCCTTCAAAGTGCCGCCAATTTCATGCCCCTTCTGCTACCCTTGCAGCTGCTGATGCAACTGCCTGACTGTCTCTCCTCCCAGCAGTAGCCGCCATTGTGGGCAGCAAGGACTCAGCTCCTCCTGCAGACCTGGAGTTGTGGCTTGGCCTCTCAGGTTTTAAAGCCTGGCCGCAAACTCCAAATTCATGCCGTTGACCCTGACTGGCGAAAATCCCTCTGCTGCTCAGCACAAAAGCCCTGACTGGCTGGAGGGCTTTCTTTTCAGCTGCTGACGCACCACAGCTCCTTTATGCCACTTCACCAGTTCCCTTCCAAGAGCCACCAATTGCGGCTGACCAGCTCCCTTCAAAGCGTCACCGCTTTCGTGCCCTTCTGCTTTCCTGGTGGCTGCCAATGCAACTGCATAACTGTCTCTCCTCCCGGCAGTAGCCGCTGGTGTGGGTGGCAAGGATTCAGCTCCTCCTGCCGTCCTCAAGTTCTTGCTCCTCTTTTGGAAAAACTTGGGGAAATTTCCATAGTCTCCTAAGAGGTTCTGCTTCTGGGATTTACTCAGTTTAAATATGTATGGGTTTGAAACTGTCTACAATCTATTTACAATCTATTTATAATCTCACTAAAGGATCCTTATTCTCATATAGCCCTTTTTTTGCAATTTTTTAGCTGATTTAATTTAAATACATCTTTAGAAGCACATTTAGTGCAATATAATATATATTTTCTTTTTTTGCTAAAGTTATCTGGAATTAATTTAGATCTTAGAAGAGTATCTTGAATTACCAAAAGGAGGCCAACAAAGTTAGCTGGAGTTTGTATTGTTTTATCTGATATTTATAACTATTTATGATTACTGATATATATATATATATATATATATATATATATATATATATATATACACTGTATAGCTCATTAATTATGCCACTGTCATACTCCAGTTGCTTATATAGCTCTGATTGGTACATGGTATATATTTTGAACAGCACTTATATTCAACTATACGGTGTTTACTCTGAGCCTATTTTTTTTCTCTCTATTAACATATAACTGGTAGCAATTATTTATTGCTATATGCTATTGACATTAGCCATTATTGGTGAACCTATTGTAGTTGTATATTAGCAGCTGTACCATATTGGCAATTAGAGAACTTAGTGATACTGCATACCTGATTTCATTAGCATATAATTAGCATATCTAATTGCATATTTAAAAAGGTTAATTGAAAGTGTTAACAACGTATTAACAGTTTAAGAATGGGTAGTACTAGAAGTGGACTTGTGTGTACTCCTATAAAAAACAGATCTACTGGTATGTGTCATAGGGTGTGGGTGACCATGTGGAGTAACTTGGTGGAGAGACACAGTTGCAGTTGTTAAAGAACAAAGTTTATTTAATTACTTCCAAAAGTTTCTTCATAGCAGAACAAATATTTTAGCAGTGAACTGATACGACAGCAGAATATAACTGAATGGCAAATAAATATCATGAATTACACATGGCTAGAAAGAGTTCAACACCTTGGAGCAATTCGCAGAGCTCCCTAGAGTCTTTCTCCAGACCCAAAACCTATCTACTTGAGTTTACCACCCCTAGTCTTTTTATACAGGTAGAAGCCCATGTGATCCACTTAACTCCGCCCACATCTTTGAGTCTGGAAAAACGTCTAATTTAAACACATTTAGTGTACTCTAAACATATATACAAGCATTTCCTCAGTTCACATCCATATATATATATATAATATCTATACTAGTTTAATTTTGATCCTGGCTCTTTCCAGACAGCACTGACCATCCAAGCACCGCCCCCAATGAAAGTACAGCATAAAACAGAACAAACGGCCGGCCGGCACTATAGCTGTCTTTTGAGGTAGTGGCGCAAGAAGCGCGTCAGACTGCAAGCTGGAAATCCAAGGAAACATACATAATATGTCCTATCAATGTAAATGAAAAATATCACCAGCAGCACCTACTTCTTTATTATTTTTAACACACAGCCTCGATTACAACGTGAACGACAAGTTAATTCTGTAACCTACTGACTTAAGCGAGACTCGTAGGCTTTTATGAATGTGTGCACAGCCGTGACTCTAAAAGGACAGAATCAATCAACATAGCCTAAGAAGCTGCACCATTTTATATACTGACAGCTTCCCTTGTTGAAGCAAGAGGTGAAATTTTACTAAAATGTGAATCCAAGCTACATTTAAACTGGGGTTTAGGTCTTAGCACTATTTTTGCTAGAAGTACTAGGAGCGGCGGCTGAAATTGACAAAATTACCGTTCAGCTGCTCGCTCCTTTTATTTGCTATTTCAAGAGTATCCCTTGGATTTAAAAGGAGCTAACTTGCTTCTTTTTGCACAAAAGCAGTCTTCTTGTTTGAAAGGGCAAAGTGCCTTTTTTCCTTTTAATACTTGGCCTGAACAGGCCGCAAAGGAAATAACTTTAACTTTTATTTATTTATTTCTCAGGCTGGTGGCTGAACTTACAAGTGCCGCCTTGCCTCAAGGCACACTGTTGCAGTCTAATTGTACTGCTGAGCCTATGCTCAGCCTAAGTGTTTCACAGACTGAGAAAATACCCCAATAAAGGCATAATTCTATATTTACAGTTTTTACAATGCATTCACTCATAATAAGAGGCAAAGCACACAGGGCATTTCATGCGAGCCAACAGGCAGGGAAAAACAGTACCCTGCTCATGCAGAAGCTCAAGAAGCGGGCGAAAGAAACAGCTCTCAACACTAACTCTCCTTTTAACTAAAAGCACCTCGAGTTGAAGATCAGTGCTAAACCAAGCGCTCTTACAGATGCTTTTCTTACTTTATTATTATTATTGACAGGACTGCGACTTTAATCAAACAGATAATGAACGCAGCCTGAATATTAAAACAGTGAAGCTGCACCACCTAGGGACAAAGCCCAATTTTACTAAAGGCTTTTCTCCAACTGGTGGCTTTCACTGTATTTCTAAAGTGCACCTTGTGTTGAGGAGCATGATTTGTCTCCGAACACTGTAGAGGATTTTGCTTTTATGGCCCCCTACTCATCACAGGGAACACCCTGTGACATTCCTTCCACCTAAGAGGACGAACATCTCTTGGTTGTCCTAACCTTATACCTTATGTATATATGGAGGGGTTGTGGAGCTCCGGCCCACCCACACCAGGGAGCTCCACCCCAGGGTCCCTTTAGAAACTGAAACACAGAATAAACATTTTATTAAGGAAATACTGTCTCAGCAATTACCCTGGGGCTTACAGTATATACTGTACTAGTTGGGATCATTTGTATTAACAGTCTCATAGTTCATGCATGAATATTGGACATCACTGTCATCAGGAAGTGCTAACATTGTTATCTAAAAATACATGAACAGTGTACACATCTTTGGCAATGTTTCTATTAGATACCCCTCCAATAGCAATCTCTCAACAAGGCATAACTAGTAATTGGTGACCTGAGAGGAAAATAGAACAAAGCTAGAATAGAACAGGGATAGAAAAATAAATAAGAAATGACTGAAGGTGGCCAACCCTTCAGTCGCTGGAGAATTATTCGAATGCAGAATAAAAGCAAAATATCCTACTACTTTACCACAGTAAGAAAGAACAGAGAGAAAAAGAAATATAACAATGTTCCAGCACCTGTCTAAAGAGACAAATTGGAACAACAGGAGATCACTAAGATCACCAAACAAGGTATATACAGTTTCACAAAATAGATAGGGCCTCTCCTCTAGTCACTTTTCAGAATGCAATATGGGCTCACTTTATATACAAATCTATATGCAAGCTTTCTTTTAAACCATTGTACTAGTACCATACTACAGTTGCAACATTGTTTTTGTAAAAAAAAAAAAAAAAACTTTACAGCTCCTTATCATAACTTTCCTATCCTCTTATGAAACAAACATACTCTGTACTCAGTCAGTATTTGTTATATTGGACAATGCTAACTCCCAAAAATAAATTATACCTTGCCATCCCATTCCCTTTTCTTTCTTCCCAGGAAGGGGTTAGATCTATGACATGTTCTTATGTCTAAAGCCCACCCCAGGGATTTCTTAGGTAGAATAAATCTTGATACCCTAACCCAGCACTATATTGAAAACACATTGGGGTCTCCTTCCATTTACCAGTTTTTCTAATCTCAGTTACATGCCACCACAGCATATCTCTGTCCTGTACCCATGTCCCAGATACTTTTTGAGTGGGTATGTCTAACAGCTAAGCAGTCACTATAACCTTTTGGGGCATCTACCATCTACAGCCCATTTCCCTATGTGGGAGCCTCCCCTTTCTCCAAGGGTGCCACCTATTGTGGACTTCACCCCTCTGGACCACACATCTCACATCTTTCATGACTTCCCCTTGATGGCTAACTGCCCTCTCCTTCAAATAAATTGCCACCTGATGATATATCCCCGGCCAGTAATAGTATGGAATAAACTGTCCCAGAACTTCCCCATGGTCTAAAGGCTTAACTTCCATACATACTGCATCTAACAATTCCTTTCTACAAATACTGGGCACTACCACCCTTGCATCTACTTGCTTGGTGCAGGGGTTTGGTCGCATATGGTATAGTATGCCCTCCTTTACCTCATACCCCCACAAGCCTTTTGCCCCCATTAGTACCTGGACTTCCTTTTTTCTGGGCAGCCTATTTGTTTAGCTGAACTATCTCAGGATCCTCTGCCTGTAACAATTTCCAGCTAACACCAGACAAAGCAATACTGCTCTCATTGGTATCACATGGTACAATGTAAGTCCCTTCAGTTTCCACTGCCTCTTCTGTCTTGATGGTAGGCTTCACCCCAAAATCTCTAACAGACTCACCTTGGGACTTGTCTGATGTCTCCATTCCATCAGCTCTTAGCCAATACATCCCATCGAACATGGGTAACACAGGAATCTCCATATCAAGACACTCTGCACAGGGAGTCTCTAATTCCAACTTCTCGGGCCCTTTCAGTATAGATATATCCCTGGTTTCTTTTATCTGGATCCATACCTCCTGGTACCTCCTCTCAGCCTCTCTCCAACGGCTTTCCACCTCCATCCACCGATCAAACATCCAGCGTATTCAGCTGATCTGATCCAACCTCCAGTCAAACAGTGTCTCACCCAAGTCACCAGCATTACATAGCCTCAGCTTTGCTGGCTCCATAACCACCTGTTGTATCACAAGATCCAAAACAACATCCAAGGGAATAGGTAGCTTCCCTGTCCCGGATATTATAGCAACCCCAAGGATTAAGGATTCCAATGTTCTGCCCTGTAGAATTAATAGTCCACCAGGCCTTATACAGACCAGACACTAATCCTACCACTGCCATCAAATGACATAGGGTGTGGGTGACCATGTGGACTAACTTGGTAGAGTGACACAGTTGCAGTTGTTAAAGAACAAAGTTTATTTAATTACTTCCAAACGTCTCTTCATAACAGAACAAATATTTTAGCAGCGAACTGATGCGATAGCAGAATATAAATGAATGGCAAATAAATATCATGAATTACACATGGCTAGAAAGAGTTCAACACCTTGGAGCAATTCGCAGAGCTTCCTGGAGTCTTTCTCCAGACCCAAAACCTATCTGCTTGAGTTTACCACCCCTAGTCTTTTTATACAGGTAGAAGCCCATGTGATCCACTTAACTCCACCCACATCTTTGAGCCTGGAAAAATGTATAATTTAAACACATTTATTATACTCTAAACATATACACAAGCATTTCCTCAGTTCACATCCATGTATATAATAGCTATACTAGTTTAATTTTGATCCTGGCTCTTTCCAGACAGCACTGACCATCCAAGCACCGCCCCCAACGAAAGCACAGTATAAAACAGAGAACAAACAGCCGGCTGGCACTATAGCTATCTTTTGAGGTAGTGGTGCAAGAAGAATGTCAGACTGCAAGCTGGAAATCCAATGAAACATACATAATATGTCCTAGCAACATAAATGAAAAACATCACCAGCAGCACTTACTTCTTTATTATTTTTAACACATAACCTCCCTTACAACGTGTATGACAAGTTGATTCTGTAACCTACTGACTTAAGCAAGATTTGTAGGCTTTTATGAATGTGTGCATAGCTGTGACTCTAAGAGGACAGAATCAATCAACATAGCCTAAGAAGCTGCACCATTTTATATACTGACAGCTTCCCTTGTTGAAGCAAGAGGGGAAATTTTACTAAAATGTGAATCCAAGCTACATTTAAACTGGGGTTTAGGTCTTAGCACTATTTTAGCTAGAAGCGCTAGGAGTGGTGGCTGAAATTGACAAAATTACCATTCAGCCGCTTGCTCCTTTTATTTGCTATTTCAAGAGTATCCTTTGGATTTGAAAAGAGCTAACGTGTTCCTTTTTGCACGAAAGCAGTCTTATTGTTTGAAAAGGCAAAACACATTTTTTATTTTTAATACTTGGCCCGAGCAGAGCGCAAAGGAAATAACTTTTACTTTTATTTGTTAATTTCTCTGGCTGGAGGCTGAACTTACAAGCGCCGCCTTGCCTCAAGGCACACTATTGTGGTCTTTTTGTACTGCTGAGCCTATTCTCAGCCTAAGTGTTTCACAGACTGAGAAAATACCCCAATAAAGGCATAATTCTATATTTACAGTTTTTACAATGTGTTCTCTCATAATAAGATGCAAAGCACACAGGGAATTTCATGCGAACCAACAGGCAGGGAAAAACAATGCCCAGCTCGAGCAGAAGCTTGAGAAGCAGGCGAGAGAAACAGCTCTCAACACTAACTCTCTCTCTAACTAAAAGCACCTTGAGTTGCAGATCAGCGCCAGACCAAACACTCTTACAGATGCTTTTCTTACTTTATTATTATTATTGACAGGACTGTGACTTTAACCAAACATATAATGAATGCAGCCTGCATGTTAAAACAGTGAAACCACACCACCTAGGGACAAAGCCCAATTTTACTAAAGGCTTTTCTCCGACTGGTGGCTTTCACTGTATTTTTAAAGCGCACCTTGCGTTGTGGAGCACAATTTGTCTCTGAACACTGTAGAGGATTTTGCTTTTATGGCCCCCTAATCATCACAGGGAACACCCTGTAACATTATGGAGAAAATAACAAAAGGAAAATAAAAAACAAGAAACCATGGAACTGGCAGGGAACCTAGAGAATAAGAATGACAGAAAACAAACTAAAATGATATCCTATATGACAACAAAAATTAATCTAGAAGAACAAGAAACTTCAACTCCTAGGTTAATTGAAAGTAAAAATCCTAATCTAGTTATACCAGAAAATTCCACATATGTAAGAAATAATTAATTTAGTTAAACTGGAGAACCAATCTCATTGGGCTCATATGGGGCCCTATGCACTGACAAAAATGTTGCCTGTGTGTCGCGTATTTGAGGCACGTAGGCAACCTCACAGTTGAATGCCACACAGCAGGGGTCCTGCGGACCCCTGATGGCATTCACCAAGGGTGCATAAGTGGAATGCAAGGCACTTATGCACCTGCCTCCCTAGCCCCTCAGGAATATCCATGTTGGGATGTGTCAGGGGGGTGCCTGCACTACATAATATTCACTAAGCTGCATAGTGCCAGGTGGAGGGGCACTGGGTACACCTGCCCGGACTTGGTGTAACCCAGTGCTTGACCCCATGAATGATGGCCACCAGGTGCAGTGGTAATGGGAACCTGACCACTGTGCTGTCTCAGCCCACTAGGCTGCAGGGGAGGGCTGGAGCAGTGGCTTGGGTGACTGCCTGAAGGTGTGTCTACATTGCCACTATACGTGGCTTTTCCCCTACTCCCCTGCCCTCCAAGAGGGCACAAGGGATCCACTCAAGGACCCAATACAGGCATTCAATTAGATACCCACCTGGGTCCACAGCTCTGCCCTGACCACCTGCATGACCATGAGTGCCATGGGGGCATGGCTGTGGACAGGCACCCCGTGGTGCTGGCATTCATGCATATGACTTACCCTGCACCTGTCTGGGGTTGCACAGGTATGTGGGCAGGGTACGCACCTCAGGCACATATTACCCAACCTTTAGTACATCAGGCCCATAATGCAGGAAGATTTCAAATGAACTCAAAGTTCTTCTTGGAGGGAATCTGACTTAAACTTCCAAGAATCTGTAAAACTATCTAGTCAAATATACAAGGACAACAGTCAGGAAAATTCAATTAATGCTGAAGGAGAAGCAACACCAAATTTAGGGAAGCGGGAAAGTTTGAGTGTTTGAATGCATTCAGGAGAGAGTGCAAGATGCAATCCAAGATAATTTAACTGCACCCTTAAACAGGGTAAAGCAGGACTCAACAAAGGGTCCAGTAACAGATAGCCTGTCACAAGTAATTCAAGAGTTGGATCATACAATGGTGGCAGTCTGAGACTTACACAGTTATTATTATTTTTATTTTTTATTTCATTGTATTTTTGTATTTTGGTTTTAGTCTGTCACATTTCTTGTTTGTCAAAAATGTTTTTTGAGAGTCTTTGACCCTCACTGGGTCAAGCCGGTAAAAGGGCAATATGGCCCAGTGCTTTTTACCTGGTTATCAAATAAAATGAAATTAAATGAAAAAGAAATGACAGAAAGAAAAATGGAATCCCTAAGACTTGTCAGAGACACCACTTTCAATCTCACTAAAATTCTCCCCTGATACACCTAGAAATTATGATTAACAACAGATACAGACAGAAGCTACACCAACATATTTGGAAAAAGAAAAAAAAAGATTATAATTATGACAAAGAATACTTTTTAGATCAATGTGATTTTACTGCATCTTCCACATTGTCAAAGCAAATGTAACAAATAATTAAAAACCCATATTATGCCAGAATAGTTATGCTGGAGAACCTTTGGGTTTTACAAGAAGAACTAAGCAGTTTGAGAACAGATGTTTTTTAAAATAAAATAGAGCTTGACAAGATAGTCAGTCAGTACAATGAACCTAGGGATACAATAGAATTAAATGAATGAACAAAAAGAAACCATAACTCAGACTCACTCAGGGGACATACCTATAGTGAAACCCTTAACTCGTACTATCTGATGCCGCCATTTTGGGTCAGGTTAAGCAATGGATGGTTCTAACGCCATATGGCACTAATGGGTAAAATGGGTTAATAAAGATATTCACATACATTTACCGCCATCATTTCAAAAGGGTTCAGAAGAACTAGAAATTTCAGGGAATGAGGTAGGCACCCAAAAAAGGGGAAAGATAAAAGAAACAAGGGAAACAAGAAGGAAAATAGGATAAATGAAAACAATAAGAATAAAAAGATCAAGATGACAGGAGAACCTAGGAAAGAAATAAAAATAACACCAAGTAAAGGTGAAAAAAAAAAAGAACAGCACAACAAAGGCAAATTACCAGGACTGAACAAAAGGGAGATGTAATAAATGAAACTCAGAACAAAGAAATTAAATTGTTTTTTCTTCAAATATAACATTGATAAGCGAAGAATAAGAACATTTAACTATTGTATCTGGTCAGATTGATAATCCGAAACATGGACTGATACAAGTACAAGAGGGAAGACAGAGGGTACCCCCCCATATCCACAAACTTTTATTTTGAACAAGAAGAGTATTTGATTGAAATGTATGCATTGACGGATTGTTCAAAGAAACAGCAGTAGAATTAACTCATTGGATTAAGCAACTTCTACATTTGCCAGAAGTTGCCCCAGAGGAGTTATTTATTATCAGACCCCTACTCAAAATTTTTCGTATTCAGTTTTGATTTTCTGTAAAACAGAAATGCTGGCAACACAAATTTGGACTACGGAGGACCAGCTAAGAAAGAGGGGAATATTTATTCACCCGCCATACCTAGTTCCATTCACATTGCAGAAAAATTAGTCTAGTAGACTTTTACAGAGCAGTGCCACGGAAGATGAGATGAAGAAAGACTTAGAGTCAAAAAAGTAGCAAAGGTAATATCTGATTATAACAGAGATGACATAACGGTATGGGAAAATAAAACATCATCACTTTTTGGATGCGAAAAACCCAAGAACCAATCTATAAATGCCTTGAAAGGAGAAATTGGATCAGTCCTGACTTGTGCATTAAATATGAACATTACTAAAAGTGCAATAGAATAAATAAAAATACATCTAGGAGAAACAAACTCTCCACATATCAACATCACTTTTAGGTCAACAAAGCTGCCGGCTCTTCTGCTGAAATCAGACTCATTGTTGGACATGTATGGCTTATATCTGGTAAATTTTAGAAGATTAGAGAAAAATAAAATCAGTGTTAAGACAATTGAACAGAGTGACCTACAGAGAAATAATAACCCATTTATATTACTCAGTTCAACGGAGTTAAATTGACAATTAGGAGGCAGTATAGCACAGTGGTCTAAGGCTCTGAGCTGCAAATCTGGAGACCTGGGTTTGAATCCCACAGCCCCCACTTGCATACTGTGTGACCCTGAGTAAGTCACTTAATTTCCCTGTGCTCCCAGGTCACACCTGTAAAAAATGCTTTCAGCTTAGTGTGCCACTTCTAGTTAAATAATTGGGGAAAAAATTAAGAAAAAATAGCCCAAAATAATAATCATAATAATATTAGCTTGCAAAACAACAGGAAAATAACCTTTCTATCCTGGAATGTAGAAATGTAGAAGGTCTTAGCAATAGACTGGCAGATGACAGAGATATGGATAATAGATACTCAACCTCTATTATTGCCAGGATATACTGGCTATATAAAACCAGCAATAAAACAAAAGAAAAATGGTAGACCTATGACTGGCCTGGTAATTTATATTAAAATAACACAAAATATAACAGCTATTACTATTAAAATAGAAAGAGAAGAATCTTTAGCATTAAAATTAACATTGCAATGAGAAACAATAATTTTGTTGAATGTATATATTCTGCCCCAGACTAAGAGAATGAAAGAAGACATAGTATGGGATCATTTAAAAACATACATAACTCAGATTAATGAGGAATATGAAAATCAACACATAATTGTAATGGGCGATTGTAATGCTCAAATATCCAATATGAAAAACTCTTCAATGCCCAATAACAATTTTATTGAAGGCATTAGTATAATTAATCATACTATCCAATATATTAGAAAGACTAAAGACAAATTTATAAGCAAAAGAGGGAAAATATTGAGTCAAATAATGGAGGAAGTCAATTTTTGCCTAATAAATGGGAGATCAAAAGGAGACAGGGAGGGAGGGAGATTTTACATATATAGGATCAATGGGATCATCAACCATAGACTCAGTTTGGGTAAACTTTGAAGCTGGTAAATTATTTGAAGATATGGTCATAGAGAACCATCCGGAATCTGCCCACTTTCCAATTTTAACATTTTGGCAACTAGAGGGGTTAGATTGGTCACCAAATAGGCCTCAGCCTCCCATGGAAATTAAAAACTCATGAAGAGTCAAATGGCAAGGTACAACAATAACCTTATTTAAATATATTTTTAATTCAGACCATCTTAATAATCTGAAGCCTGAAATAAACACCATGACATCATCAGAAGTTATTAAAATATGAGAAAATATAACTTATATCAGACCTTTCTTCATTCATTCCACTAATGAAGTAAGAAGACAAAGGACATGGTTTAATGCCAGTTCTAAAAGAGCTAAACGATGTCTAAACCAAACCAATCAGAATTTATAGAAAACATCCCACATTTGACAACAAAAAACTAATAAATAATCAAAGGAGGAAATATAAAAAAACCTTAGAAAATGGAAAAAAAAAGATTCCATGCTAAAATGTGGGATAAACTGAGAGCAACAGATATTAAAAAGATGTTAAGAAATTTTGTTATTGGTCAGTCAAGCTTTTGACCATTATTCAAATAAAATTAAAGCTAAAATAGCACCAGCAGTATGGGAAGATTATTTTAGGAAATTGTACTTCTCAACAAAAGAATTGCCTCTAAATATGACAGAAGATCAAAATGTGACTATCTTTCCAAAACGTTTTCATATTTCAAAAGTAGAGATAGAGGAGGCTATAAACAAAATGTCCTCTGATAAGACCCAGGGCCAGATGGTATACTGGCTGATGTATTCAAACCCTTCCTGGACTAGTGGTCACCTCTATAGTGTTATTTATACAACTATGCATGTCAAAACAACATGTTTCCTAAATCATGAGCAGGCAGTATAATATGCCCGATTTTCAAGAAAAGGGATATAAACAGCCCTTCAATGTATAGGCCTATAAGCCTACGAGATACATAAAAAAATATTTTTTGTAGAATAATACCAAAACGTCGTCAACAATGGGTCAAACAGAACAATTTGTTGACCAAAACACAAAATGGGTTCCGAACAGGACGATCAACTATACAACATTGTTATGTATTAAATAATTTAACATGGAAATATGTGAAAATAAAAAGATATACTATTGCTTCATTGACCTAAAAGCAGCTTTTGACTCTATTAGCAGAGCTTTTGCTCTGGGAAAAGCTAAAAAAATGTAATCTAGATAATACTGTACCTTGCTGAATATAATTATGGCATTACATCAGGATACTTGGCTTGCTGTACGTTTTGATCAATATGGTAGCTTAACTAATCCAATAAATACAAACTGGGATGTCTGCCAGGGTTGCCTATTGGCACCTCTTTTATTCAACTGTTATATGAACTCTATATTTAAGTCTCTCGACAAATTAGAATTATTTGTACAAGACAGCAAAACATAAGCAAGCATCAACAGTATAATATAGGTACAAAATACAAATTTACAGAAAATTCACATTTCACAATAGGGTATAGGAAGAAAAAGTCCATGAGTCAGTTTAAACACTAGTATTAGAACTGGAATGCATGTTAAGGTACAAATTATAAACATATATAGTACCTTTCTATTCCATTTGGAATCACCCCTTTGCTTCTGTCTTGTAAGATGCCCCCATGCCATTTTGTGTCTGCCTCAGAATTGTTTTAACATTTGAAATAATTAAAAAGGAACATTCCATTTAATATAGCTACACCTAGGTTTTCATCAGAATTCTCTGCTGTTATTTTTAAAGAGCACCTTTTTCATGAGACCCCCCCCCCCCAGCAGAGATGAGCCGACAGGCATTATTGAGGGATGTCAATATTCGTCTGAGAGCAGTAGCCAAAGCAGAGCCATAGATGATCAATCTGTAGTCAATGATGGAGACCACAGAGCTCTGGACAGCGACCTTCAAGGCTTCCAATGTATGATGCTGTCTGTGCCGGTAGAGTAAACCTAAACTCATATTTGCAGCTTTGACAACACAGTCAATGTGGGCACCATATGATAGATTTGGGTCCAGAAATACCCCAAGGTATTTAAATGACTGCACCTACTCGAGGGTGTTTCCAAGGCTAGTTGTAATGGTGAAGGTGGAGTAGCCTAAACTTGTTGTGAGGGCTGTTGAAGAGCATCGCCTTGTTTTGTTTTTTTATGGTGTAAAACCAGCTTATGCTTACTGAACCAGTTTTCCACAGAGGCGAAGCCTTGCTGAAGATTGTGTTGTAGGGGTTTGGGGTCCCTGTGGGAGGAGAAGATTACTGCATCATCAGCATAGAGGATGAGTTGTTCAGGGCAAGATTGTGGCAGGGTGTTCAGGAAAAGGCTGAAAAGTAGAGGGCCCAGTATAGACCCCTGGGGGACTCCAGAGCGGACCGGTCTAGAATCAGAGTGAACACCCGCGATTTTTACTCTTTGTGACCAATTTTCCAAGTAACTACTGAACCAAACTGTAGTGTCAGGAGAGAGATCGGTAGACCGGAGCTATTCAAACAGCAGACGATGGTGGACAGTGTTGAACGCCTTATTCAAATCGACAAAGACAGCCCTGGCAAGATGACCTTTATACAAGGTGCTGTGTAGTGCTTCAGTAAATTCCAGTAAGGCAGATGAGGTGCTATGGCCTTTTCTGAACCCATGATGTTGTGTACACATAATATTGTATTTATCCAGGTAGTCCGTAAGTTGGTCAGCCACTATGCGTTCAAGGGTCTTGGAGAGAGGAGGTAGTATAGAGATCGGTTGATAGTTCCCGTGGATGGCTTTATCCCCACTTTTGTGGACTGGTGTAACTGTAGCAGCTTTCCATAAGTCAGAGAACTGGCTAAGGGAGAGGTTGAAAAGTTGTGATGTAGACAGCCAGTTCTGAGTGCTGTATAATATTTTTTTTTATATATAAAATGTATTAATGACTATCTCTGATGAAAAATCAAATGTTCTAGAAATGACCTCACTCACCCCCCTTCCCCCAGATTTCAGCTGACAGATGCAGGCCAAGAGAAATGCTGAGACAGCATGTGAGACTATACACAAACAGATTTTAGAGACAATGGCCTGGATATTCAAACTGCGCCCAAAAAGTGCGAAATAGCAGGAGCAAGCACAAGTCTGTTGCACCCATGTGCAACAGACGTGATATTCAAAAAAGGAGCAAGCCAAACTGCACCTACAGCCAATGTCTGAATATCGCACAACCTGCACTATAGCGCAACTAGGGAGGGGAAGCGGAGCAGATATGATGCGCTATGGCGCAACAAGGGATGTCCAGCTGAGCAGTCCAGAGGCGCCATAGCGCAAGCAGGGAGCCCCCCAGCTGCAGAACAATGTAACTGTACAACCAGGGAGGTAGGGGCCCACCACCAATGCCACAGATGGGCACAGGAACACACGGCAGAACTGACATCATCCCCCCACACCCCAAGCACAGCACAACTGGGGAAGGGCTGGAAAAACCACCAGCCCATGGATACAAGCAAACAATCCACAGCCGGGCCATGGTGCCCCATCACACCCACCGGCAAGCTGAGACTGCCACACAAGGAGGGCGGACCACCCCGTGCTACACCATCCCCCCAGTGCACAGCACACCCTGCACCGTGACCCCCAGACACCACCCCCATGAGCAGTGACCACCACTGCAGGAAACCCCATGCATACCACCACCCCCACTGTGACACTGCAACCTCGTGCACCACAGAACCATACAAGCCAGCCCCACCATGAGCACCCAGCAGTGGGTGGCAGCACACGGCAATGCAACAACGGCAGACACAGTGCCAACATGCACAATCCCCCCGAGGCACATCTGAGAGACTGACCATGCGTCGGCACAAGAGGTACCCCACATGGGACAGGGCATGCCCCTGACACCACCACCAGTGATACAGCACCCTGCAAAGTAGTCCAGTGACACACCCCAACCCACCACTGGCCACAATAGCCAGCACAGACACCCACAGTGGTGCGTGGAAGCATGCACCACACCGGATGCAACACAGTGCCGGGACAAACACCCACCCATACCCAAGGGGACAATAACACAGGATGCAGTAGTGTGGCAACCAAGCCCCCAGTGTGGGTCCATGGAAACCGTGTACACACAGCCTGCAGTCCTCCATGGCACAGGAGTGCCAGCCACCCTGCGCAGGCACTGTGGACCCGTGCGCTACCATCATATGCCTGGAGCACAAGTCACAGACAGTGGTGCACATCCCCTGCAACACACACAAGCCACAGCATTGAGGTGGGGCAACAACCGCGGAGGCCACAGTGTCACTTGAGGCAAACATGCACCACACCAGTGACAGGAGGCAACTCAGCATTGTGACGGGTACAGTGGCTGCCCTGCATGGACAGCCACCAGTGACATGGCAGCAGACCTTGCAGGTCACAGACATGCAAGGGTGTCAGATGACAGGCCATGGACGGGTTGACAGGGCACCATGGACACAGAGCATGCACCATGGACCACTGCACACAGTAATCCAATGCACAGGGAACAACACACACACCACAGACACCGACTGATAGCTACTCCCACACCATAGTCACTTCCCCATGGACATATGCACATACCCATGACTGCACCACCCCAGAGGCCATGCACACCACTGCAGCTGAGCACCACCACAGTATTCATATCAAAATAGTTGTATTGAAACATATCAAAAATAACTATATACAGAACTATGTACAAACGTGGGGGAGAGGGACATAAACAAGGTAGGGGTGGGTAAGGGGCAGGGGTGAACATATGGGAGAGGGAAGAAGGGGTGTGAGGGTGGGTCAAAGGGGGGAAGGTGGTAGTCGGGGCATGGGGACATTAACAGCTGCCCCAGTCCTCCTCCTCCTGGTGCTGATGTCTGCTCCTCCTTCTCCTCCTGACCCCATGATGGTTTATTTGATGGAGGAGCTGCAGAGTCTCCCTGGCCACCTGGAGCAGCTCATTAATGGACTGCTGAATTTGCAAGAGCCTCCAGTCTCCTAGGATGAGGGAGCAGAGTCAATAGGTGTGACTGTCCATCCCCCTGCAGCCCACCCATTGTGCATGGCATACAGCCATGTGCCACACCCCTGTGATGGTGTGCGACCACCCACAGTGACCGTGTCCACAAGACCTGCCCACCCAGGCAGCCACAGCCATGTGGACCACTGCACACACCCACCGCCCATGTTCTGCACAGCACCACCATGGCCGTACAGTAATGTGGCTATGCGGTGTGAAGGCAGTGCCACAGCCATGTGCCCGGTGCACACATGGACCACCACTGATGCACTCCCAGACATGCAGTGCCACTGAACAGTGCTGACTGTCACAAGTCGCGTGCATGGCAGTGGTGTCCATGGATGGTGGCCATGACCCGCTGCCCACCCTGTTACACAGCATGCAATAGTAATCATGAAGTTATGGCACTCACCCTCATCGGGCCAGTCAGGTCAGCGGTGATGGTCCCCGTCCCACCTGGACTTTCTGTCCTCCTCCCTCCGCCGCTCCTCCCTCATCCGACGACACTCATCCATGCCTGTGGGGGAAACAAGGAGAGAAGAACATCAGTACAATCCTGAAGCAAAGTCCCCCTGCCCCAATGTGTGTGCCCACCCACCAAGCCAGACCCACCCACCCCACACCCTGTAAACACCGCAACAGCCAACCCTAGACTAGCCCTCCCCTATTTGCTGGACACATACAACACTGTTACCCATATGGACAATACAAGTGCGTAGACGGATCACCCACCTGGACGTGGCACCATGCCCCTCCTGGCTCGCGACCGCAGATGGGCTAGTAAGTCCGGCTCCCTCCTCCTGAGGTCCCCATAGTGGTGCCTGCACTGCTCCGTGGTCCTCCTCCATCCGGTGGCCTCCTCCAGGTCAGTGGCCACCTCCTGCCAGACCTGGGTCCTGGCCCTGTCCAGTGGCTCCTCCCCAAACAGAGGCCCATGGTGTGGCTCCACAATAGCCACAAGGTTGGCCACCTCTATGGCAGTCCACTGTGGGGCTCTTCTGCGTGCCATCTCAATGGCTATAGTAGGCAATATGGTGCTCTGCAGCGCGGTACCCCACGTGCAAATGCTGCGCGGTACAGTGCTGCCATTCCCTATCGCGCTGTTACCGAACAGCGCGATAGAGGTGCACCCATGCCTGATGCATGGCGCCAAGGGGGCAAAGGTCGGGCATAGGGTCAAGGGTCTTGGGCGCGAGGCCATGCACAGCAATATCGGACGACTATGCGTATAGCGCAATTGGTTGCCTGTTTGCCAGCGCCACAGTGGACTATCGGGCAGTTGTGCCATTGCGCCTATGGAGGCCCATTGTCACAGCACCATGTAGTGACCTTCGCTATAGTGCCACTGGCAAAAATGGCGGCCATGCCCTGCATTGACCATCGTGCACAGCACGTCATCAGTGCGGCAGATGCCAGCGTCAGCAGCCTGGGCATGCGCAGTGAGGTGTACTACGCATGCCACGGAACTGCACCATTGGCTCAGCACGTTCAACACAATTCCGCAAAGTGCAAAAGCGCGATATTCAGCAGGCATATGCAAATCATCCAATCAGCCATTCAATGGCGCAGCACCACGATTTGCATCTAATTAAAGTTGCTCCTCACCTAATTTGCATGCATTGCACTATAAAAGTGCGACAAAGTACTGCAGTGACCATAGTCAGTTACTGCAGTTTATTGGTGAGTTGCATGCTGTGTGGGAGTGTGGACTGTGGATTTAGGGGACATGCTTTGGACTGCACAGTCACAGGTAACCTCTGCCATCCTTACAGGCTGAATAATGACCGAGCAAGTTCTGGGTGAGGAGGACAACAGTGGTGGGCGGAGGAGGAGGCCCAATTTCACGATGGCCGAGACCAAGGCACTTTTCGAGGCCTACCTGGATCAGGAGCCACTGCTCAGTGGATGGCAGAGCACCCCTCCGGCCCATGCTGCTGCATGGGAGGAGGTGGCACATGCCGTGAACCTGCATGGCAGCCACCAGCGCTCTGTGCAATGTGAGTGTAAGAAGAAGATGGGTACTGACAGGAGGAGGAGGGTGAAGGAGAAGGTGGCTGCCATCAGGGCAGCACGTGCTGCAACAGGCGGGGGACAGCCGGAGGTGGTGCAGCTCACACCAGCAGAGGAAAGGCTTGCTGCAAGCATGCACCGCAGTGCCATAGAGGGAGTTCCGGGTGGTGGCTTCCAGATGGGTGGTGGCCCATCTCTGCATGGTAAGCCATGGTCTGCCTTGGAAGGGGCGGGTAGGTAACACGCAGTAACGTGACTTTGCTTTCCCTTACAGATCCTGAGCGTCTGCATGGATCAACGTTGGTAGGCCTGTCCACTGAGGACAGTCAGCCAGAGTCAGAGTTTGGACCATTCACCTCCACAGGTTTCTGTGGATCAGCACGACAGTGGGGCTGCCTGGCTGTCCACACTGATATCGTTGAGACAGGTGTGGCGGAAGCCCTTCCTGTGTCTCAGTGTTCTGTCATCCAAGGATGCCAGCACGCTGTGGCTGTGACTGGGGCAGAGACCTGCACCAGTGATGAAGACACCACCATCATGGGCAGTGACACGTGTGTGCCACAGAATGGACACACAGCAGGTCAGCTCGCGCCCATGGCTCTGGCTGGTGCTGCCATGTGGGCCAGCATGTCAGCACAGTCCCAGGCTGTGCCTGTCAGCACCAGTGGGGCAGCACCGGTGTCTGGTCAGGACAGTGGGACTGTTGCGGCCACTGCGGCGGCACTACTGACCCTTGGGTGCAGCAGTCGGAGGGGCAGCGGCAGCAGTCGCCCACCAGGACTGGGGGTTCAGGGTTCAGCAGTGGCGTCTGTGCACTGCCTGTGGACTTGCCCATACCTGGTCCTGGTGTGCAGCACCCACCCTCAAGGGGTGCTGAACATCAGTCCCGTGCACACCCTGAGGGACAGGATGCTGAGGAGGCAGACGACCTCTTGAACGAGCACACCCGCCTACTGCAGGCATCAGTCCAGCAGCAGATGCGGCTTGCAATGTCTGTGGAGGCACTGTGTGGGGCTCTGGAGTGGGCAGAGGAGCATCACAGCAGGGACACTGATAGGATCCAGTCACGGATGGACCGTTTGCGGGAGGATGTGACCGCTGCCATTGACAGGCATGCACAGGCGTGCATTGCTGTCAGGGCCACAATGGGCACACAGTCAGGTGCCCATGTGTCACTCACACCACGCAGTGCGCTATCCACTCATTCCCCGCATCGTGCGACACCCACCCTGTCAACGCCGGGTTCAGCTGTGGGCATCCCGAGCACTCCTGGTGCAGGCATGTTCGGTGTGCTGCAGACCCCTGCACGGGCACGGTCACGTTCACGCAGTGGAACCCCTGGGGGACCATCGGTGCCACCCCATAAGGCCTGTGGTCAGCCTGCCAGTGCTGGCAGGTCTCGGTGTGGCCGCCCACGCATCCGAGGCAGCCGTGGCACTGTGCCGTGAGACTGAACTGTCTCCCAGTGCGGGCACTGTCTGGTGCTGCCCTGTGTTCATTGTGTTTCGGTGGGCAGTGCACAGGTGGGTGCCCGGCCCTGGACGCGGACACACAGTCCACCTGCACACCTCCCAGCTGCTGTCCACAGGTCAGCGGTGCATGATGATGCCTGCACTGCGCTGTGCCACCAAAGTGATGGTGCCCAGCATCTGACACATGCATGGACAGACAGTGGATGTGGTGGCCTGTGGGCATGTGTGTTGCTAGGGTTGGCGTTCTGGCTCGGTGTTCCTCCTGCCCTCTGTGCATGTTTGGTGCATTGTGTGTGTGTATGTGTGTGAGTCCGTCCATGTGGCATGTTGATGTTCACCCATCCCTGGTTGTGTGTGTGTGCTTCTGTGCCCTGCCACATCCCTTGCCAGCATGCACCCCTGGTGTGTTTCCATGCGTGTTTGTGGGTTGTGCCTTAGCCACTGGTGGTTGCGCATGGCATCATGACTTACCTGGGTTGGCTGAAGTGCTCCTCTGTGATGGTGTCCCGGTGCAGCTGTGCCAGACGGATCAGTCGGGGGTCTCGTCGGCCAAGGGGGGGCTGCCCATCACCATCGTCACCGGCGTCCCCATCATCCCCATCGCTGTCCCCCTCTTTGACCTGTATGGCTATCCCACATTCTTTGGCCATGTTGTGCAGGATGCAACAGGCCAGGGATATCCCACAGGCCTTTGAGGGGCTGTACTGTAGGGCATCACCAGAGGTGTCCAGGCAATGGAAACGTGCCTTTAGCATCCCGAACACCCACTCAATGACATTGCATGTGGTGGCATGTGCCTCATTGTAGCGTTGCTGCGATGGGGTCATGGGCCACCGGTAGGGTGTGAGCAGCCAGGGACAGAGTGGGTATCCACTGTCACCTGTGTGCAGAGGGTGGAGGTTAGTTTCGTGTTCAACTTCGGCCTGCCCCAAGCCCTGTAGGCCACACCCATGGCACCTCTGGCAATGCCCCCCCCAGGCCCGAGATATGTCCATTTGGTTTGCATATTCACCCACTAGGTGTCCTGTGGGGATGTCCCCACTCTCAAATCGGTGGCACAGTGCTGACTGGTGCCAGATGTATGAATCGTGTGCTCCCCCAGGGTGCGTGGCACAGACATTAATGATGCACCCACTGGTATCGCACACCACCTGGCAGTTGATGCTGGAATAGCCCTGCGGGTTCATGGCGCGGTCCCTCCTTGCCAGGTGGTGAGCGTATAGCCACATGGGTGCAGTCTATTGCCCCTAGCACCCCAGGCATACATGCTACCCTGTAGAACTCCAGAATGTTTGCTGTGCGCTCTGCCGCAGTGCTGGAGAAATGGATGTACTCCTCAGCATGTGGCAGCAGTGCACTGAGGAATTGGGTGAGGTTGCATAACGTGGCCAACTGGGTTATGCCTGTGGTGTCCCCAGTTGGTCTCTGGAAGGTACCCGTGGTGAGCAAGCACATGCAGGCTGTTACCTTTGTCTCCACTGACAGGGCATGACTCCGTCGTGTGGGTGCCTGCATCACATCACTGCACAGCTCACAGAGCCACCTCAGTATTGCCCTGTTCAGGTGGTACCGGCCCACAATCTCTGTATCTGTATACAGCTCAAAGCTGGTGTAGACTCGGTACTGCCTGTTGGGGGCATACCGCCGACGGGCCTTTCCACGGCCACGTCCCCCTGCCGCCCGCCTTCTCACCCACCTCATTACGGCCTCCATGTGGAAGGTGGCACTGACCATGTCCCTGGCTTGTGCTCCCCCCCAGCAGCTGTTGCTTTGTTCCCCCTGCTGTCCTGACTGCTGCCTCCCCTGCACCGGGTACACCTGTCTGTGCTGGCCTCTGGAATGTGTGGCTCCACACACCTTCCCTGTGCCTCTCTTCTGCTGTTAGTTTTCCCTGGCCTGCCCTCTTCTGACACTTTCCTGTCCCTGCCTCTCCTCTGCCTCATGTGGCTTCCTGTAGCATTCTTGTGCCCTCTTCCTTGCTCCTTTTATTTTGGCTCATTTCCGGCATGGAACTTCCTTGTCTCCACTGTTGCGCATTGCGAAGTCTTTGAACATCACACCGCGCCTTTATGCATGGTTCCTCCCCTCCGGTTGCGCATGCCTTCATTATCATTGCGCTGTTGTCAGCATGTTTTCGTGGCACAACTGCCTCCTGCTAAATATCGCAGAATGGCGCAATTTTGGACTTGCGCGAGCGTAACCCTATTGCGCTTGGCTCAACTCTTTTGAATATCCAGGCCAATGCGTTACATGGCAGACCAGGAGCTAATTACAGAGTTGTTAATTAACTTTGTTAAGAGGGAAATCTTAAAAAAGGTTTATGACGTTGAAGAAAAAACCCAGGTTATTACGCAAGGGTGTGAGTTTGTAAATGCTCATATGAAGCCTGTGTGAGGAGAATGCAGCATGTATCAAAGAGATGTCATTTGACACACGAGTTATGCTAAAGATTGCAGAATGTAATACTTTGAAAATGCATCCTGTGGTTGTATAAGATATATATTTTTTTAAATATAATCTGACAGAGGAGGAGCTAGCTGACCTCACCAAAAAGGGGTTGGCCAATACAGTTGTTTAAGGAATAATTCTGTTTTACAGACACATTCTGACCTGGACTCTGACCATGAAACATCTTGGGGAGCACTTAAGCAAGTATTTAGAGACTAAGTATTGAAGTAGGAAATTGCACTGTTTAAACCTTGTTTCTTTTTAAAAGATTTGTATGTTTTTTAATATGAGTTCCGTATTTTGTGTTTCACATATTTTTAACTACTTTGGTAAAATTCTTTTTAGATCTTACTTGGTCTGTCTTTGACTTCTTTTTATTTTGTAAGAAAAGTCCATGGTTATAGCAGACAATAGACATAAGCTTAAATGGTGGTATCAAACTGGAAAGAGAAGCGTTAAATCTGAGGACTTTATTAACGTTTTAAAGGGTTCAAAGGGTTTATCTCTGTATACCTGGTTGGGTGACCGTAGACAAAGATATCTGGCCCCCGAAGACAGATATATCTGAGCCTGTGCATTGGATATGCTAACAAGAGGTTAACAGTTTGAATCCCTCCAGAACTGGAGACCAAAGGTTGATCCGAACTCACAAAAACAGACAAGAGGGTTACCTTGTCTGTTACACTGTTCAAAAGACTGCGCTCAGAGGTTGGCACTTTGGGAGTAGAGGGCCTGACCTGCTGAGTGGGTTTGTGACAGATTGGTTGGCAACGGTGGCAGAAATTTGGTATCACAAGCTTTATTGTTATGTGTCAGCTGAGACCTTAAGCTCTCTTGCAAAGAAAGGAAAAAGACAGAGTTTTATTTTAAAAAGGAAACAGAACTATATATCACTTGGCGTACAGTCAAGTTCCTACCCATTTTATTTGTTTTCTCTAAAGTGCAGTCAGAGTAGCCGTAGTCAGGGAAGAAGAAGAAGATGGCTTCTGACTACAGCAGGCACACTGTAGATTACTTGAAGCAGTTGTGTGGGGACAGGGGAGTCCCGTTCGAGGTAACAGCCAAAAAGCAGAACCTCATAGAGGCCCTTATGGTAGCAGATACCCAGAGCAGTGACTGTAAAGGACAGCAGGGCCACTGTCAGTGAAGGGCCACAGCAGCAGGGGATGGTCACCAGTATCCTGAATCCAGAGGTACTCAAACTGCAAATTGAGTTGTACAGGATGGAACTGGAGGCAGAGCGAGACTGCAGAGAGGCAGACTGAGAGGCAGAGCGACAACAGAGGGAGGAAGACCGTGAGAAGCATGAGCACCAGCAAGCTGCACAAGAGAAGGCAGAGCAAGAACGAGAGAAGTAGAAGAGAGGCAGAGCGAGAATGCAGAGCTGCAGAGGAGAAGAGAGAGGAGTGCCAGTGGCAACACAAACTGGAGAAGATATGACTACGACCAGCAGCACCAGAGCAGGTAAGTGGCTTGGATTTAACTGGGACTGTAGGACTGGGTTACAAATAGAACTCCAAATTAATAGCTGAGTTTAAGGAAGGGGAAGATATGGACATTTTTTAAATTCTTTTGAAAACGTTTGTATTCAGGCTAAAATTCCTAGAGAGTCCTGGAGCTTCCAGCTATCCCCGCTACTTACCGGCAGAGCTCGGGATGCATTGGGTCAAATGGACAATGAAGACAGCAATGATTACAGAAAGCTAAAAGATGCACTGTTAAAAAAGTTTGAATTAACTGCTGAAACACACAGAGCTAAATTCTGTAAGCTCAGGAGAGGCCCTGATATGAGATATGAGGAGCTAGCCACGAAACAAGATCAGTTTTTAAAACGTTGGTGGGAAGGAATTGAGGCAAATTCTGTTGATAAAATTGAAAATGTGATTTTATTGGAACAGTTTTATTGGGCATGCCCAGCAGAGCTAAAAACCTGGCTAGAGAACCGAGATCCAAAAACAGTGCAAGAGGCTGCTGAACTCTCGGACCACTATGCCAAGAGCAGACTTGCTCTGAGAGTGAATGGGGCGGTCATGGCAGTGCAGGAAGGGGAAAAGTGTGCCTTCAGGGCAGGTAAAACCCTCACTGTCTCCACCAAAACCAGTTAGCCGCAGGTTTCAATGAAAAGATTTCTCTGAAGTAAGAAATGCCTGTTGGTTGTGTAAGGAAACTGGGCATATTGCCAGACAGTGCCCCAAAAAGGCAAGCCAAAATACACAAGATGCTAGAAAAGAAGTGGGTTGTTTGTGTGTCCCTGAGAGCATGCCAGTGAACATGAGGGAACACATCCACCCAGTCATAGTAAATGGGGTACAGACACAGGGGTTAAGGGACACAGGGGCACCCCTGACATTGGTAAAGGGAGATCTGGTACAGCCTGGTCAGCTTATACCCAATAAATATGTGACTGTACAGGACTTTACTGGTGAAGAGAAAACATTGCCACTCGCTAGTGTTCTCCTGGACTGGGGTGAAACAGGGGGAACTGTGCAACAAGTGGCTGTAGCCAACACATTAACAGTGGATGTGATTTTGGGTAACAATCTCCAGCAGGGGATGGTATGTGCAGTTACCCATAGCCAAGTGGCAAGGGAAAATAGTAGTTCCCTGAACCCCACAGAAACCAGTGTGAAAACTGCTGGGAGGCTGGTTCCCCAGCCTGTGTCTCTAGATGGGGAGACTGATAAAAAGGGGGGTAGAAATTTACCCAGTAGCAAGTAACTACACAGCTACAGAGGGTTACTTCAAAGAGGGAGGGGTGACCCCGTGTCAGAGGGTTAGGATTGCCAGTGATCCTGAGGGCCCTGATGCTAGTGCTAGGGACCCTAGTTTAGTGACTGAAGGGGACCCTTCCCATGTCTTGGGACTGTGTGAGTGCTTTACAGCTGCTCAGAGGAGTGACTCTAGTTTAGAGAAGCTGAGGGCTTGGGCAGACTCGGAGGGCACACAAGGAGCTGACGGCAGACATAAGGTAGTTGGGATAATGGACTTATGTATACACAGGCAGTATAGACAGAGGGAGGGAGGGATGCTAGGCAGGCAGCTTGTTGTTCCCCAGGGATATCGTGAGCAGTTGCTCAAGGTTGCCCATGATATTCCCTTGTCTGGTCATCTGGGAATCACACAAACTATGCAGCAGCTAGCCCAGAATTTCTACTGGCCTAACTTCACCCAGTAGGTGAAGGAGTATTGCAGGTCTTGTCACCAGCACCAAGAAATAGGGAAGGTGGGCAAGAAAACCCAAGCTGCCCTGATCCCCTTGCCCATAGTGGAGGAGCCATTCCTGAGGGTGGGAATGGATATTGTGGGGCCTTTAAATACCCCCAGCTCCTCAGGGTAGAGATTCATCCCGACTGTGGTGGATTATGCCACCCGGTACCCAGAGGCAGTTGCCCTATCCTCTCTGAGGACAGATAAAGTGGCAGATGCCTTACTTGGGATTTTCTCCCGTGTTGGGTTTCCGGAGGAGGTAATCACCGATTGAGTGGGTTCCTTCATGTCGGACCTGATGAAATGTTTATGGGAGAAGTGTGGGGTGGTGCAGAGATGCAAGACACCGTATCACCCACAAGCCAATGGGTTTGTGGAACGATTCAATGGTACCCTAAAGTCAATGCTCTGAGCGTTTTCTGAACAGCATGGGAGGAACTGGGAGAAATACCTTCCCCACCTGTTGTTTGCATACAGGGAGGTGCCCCAAGAGTCGACAGGATTTTCCCCCTTTGAACTCTTGTATGGATGCCAGGTACGTGGGCCCCTAGACTTGATCCAGGAGGACTGGAAAGGCAAGCACGCCACCCAGGGAGCTCCCATTGTGGATTACATCCTAAAGTTTAGGGAAAGGCTGAAGGTGCTTATGGGGACAGCCCAGAGCAACCTAGCAGCTGCCCAACAGAAACAAAAAGTATGGCACGACCACAGAGCCAGAGCTCGCTTGTACATGGTGGGTCAGAAAGTCATGGTCCTTATTCCAGTCTGGAAAGACAAGCTGCAAGCTGAGTGGGTAGGACCGTACAAAGTAGTTAGGAAGGTAAATGACGTGAACTACATTGTTGAGTTACCTGACCGTAGACAGACAGAAAGGATGTACCATGTCAACATGATGAAGCCATATGCAAATAGGACTGACATGGTGTTCACAGTGTGTAGTAATGGGGAGGGGACGGACAAAGGAGACCCCCTTCTGGATTTGCTGGAAGAGAGTAAGCGGGAGTCCTCTGTGGAGGCAGTAAAATTGTCTGCCCAGCTGGCCCTGGACCAGATCCAGAAAGTGAGGGAGGTTTTGGCAGACTTTGCCACCTTGTTTAGCACCAAGCCTGGACTAACCCCCTTAGCAACACATGATGTGGAGACAGGGACACAGACGCCCATTCGGCGGACAGCATATCGGGTGTCAGAGGCTGTCCAAAAGGACAGTAGGAAGGAAGTGAAGGAGATGCTGGATTTAGGGGTAATCTAGAGATCCCACAGCCCCTGGGCCTCACCCGTAGTCCTTGTGCCAAAGCCAGATGGCTCAACTCATTTCTGCGTGGACTATCGTGGACTGAATGCAGTCACAAAGTCTGACGACCACCCGATGCCCCAGATGGATGAACTCCTGGACAAGTTGGGAGGGGTGACCTACCTTACAACTATTGACCTGACCAAGGGGTATTGGCAAGTAGAATTGACGGAAAGAGCTAGGGAGAAGTCGGCCTTCATCACTCCGATAGGCTTATTTGAGTTCAAAATAATGGCTTTCAGAATGAAGAACGCCCCAGCCACTTTCCAAAGGTTGGTGAACCAGGCATTGAATGGTGCAGAGGAGTACGCCGTGGTGTACCTGGATGACATTGCCATCTTTAGTACCAGCTGGGAGGAACACCTATCCCACCTTAGGGAAGTGCTGGGCAGGATACAGAGGGCAGGTATCACTGTCAAAGCCGAGAAGTGCCAGTTGGCCATGGGGAAAGTGGCACACCTCGGGCATGTGGTAGGCCGGGGACAGCTCCGTCCTAACCAGATAAAGATAGAGGTGATCCAGGCATGGCCCAGACCAGAAACCCAGAAGCAGGTCAAGAGCTTTCTAAGGACAGCAGGGTACTACAGGAAATTTGTACCCAATTACAGTGCCCTGACTGCTCCCCTATCTGACCTGACAAAGAAAAAAATGCCAAAGAAAATTACCTGGGGCCCAGCCTGTGTGGTAGCCTTAACCAGACTGAAGGAGGCACTGTACAGTGCTCCTGTTTTGACTAGTCTGGACTATAGCAAAACCTTTATAGTTCAGACAGACACCTCACACATGGGTATTGAGGCAGTACTGATCCAGATGTCTAGCCAAGGGACAGATCAGCCAGTAGTGTACCTGAGCAGGAAGCTGCTCCCCAAGGAGCAAGCATACTCTATGGTGGAAAAAGAATGTCTTCCCAAAGTGTGAGCCTTAAAGAAATTAGAGACATACTTGTATGGGCAGCCTTTTGTGGTGCAGACTGACCCCAACCGCCTGGTTTGGCTGACGCAGATGGGGAAGAACAATGGCAGACTACTAAGATGGAGTCTTGGTTTACAAGGGTATGATCTAAAAATCGTACATAGGGCTGGAGCGAAGAACCAGAACTCAGATGGACTGTCTAGGGTCTATGAGGAGTGAACTGATTTGGGAAGTTCATCCCATGTAGGGGATAGATCCCCCGAATTCAGTCTAGGTGGGGAGAAGTGTGATGTAGACAGCCAGTTCTGAGTGCTGTATAATATTTTTTATATAAAATTTATTAATGACTATCTCTGATGAAAAATCAAATGCTCTAGGAATTACCTCACTCACCCCACCCCCACCCCCAGATTTCAGCTGACAGATGCAGGTCAAGAGAAATGCTGAGACAACATGTGAGACTATACACAAACAGATTTTAGAGACAATGTGTTATATGGCAGACCAGGAGCTAATTACAGAGTTGTTAAGTTAACTTTGTTAAGAGGGAAATCATAAAAAAGGTTTATGACGTTGAAGAAAAAAACCCAAGTTATTACGCAGGGGTGTGAGGTTGTAAATGCTCATATGAAGCCTGTGTGAGGAGAATGCAGCATGGATCAAAGAGATGCCATTTGACACACATGAGTTATGCTGAGGATTGCAGAATGTAATACTTTGAAAATACATCCTGTGGTTGTATAAGATATATATATTTTTTAAATATAATCTGACAAAGGAGGAGCTAGCTGACCTCACCAAAAAGAGGTTGGCCAATACAGATGTTTAAGGAATAATTCTGTTTTACAGACACATTCTGACCTGGACTCTGACCATGAAACATCTTGGGGAGCACTTAAGCAAGTATTTAGAGACTAAGTATTGAAGTAGGAAATTGCACTGTTTAAACCGTGTTTCTTTTTAAAAGATTTGTATGTCTTTTGATATAAGAGTTCTGTATTTTGTGTTTCACATATTTTTAACTACTTTAGTAAAATTCTTTTTAGAACTTACTTAGTCTGTCTTTGACTTCTTTTTATTTTGTAAGAAAAGTCCATGGTTACAGCAGACAATAGACATAAGCTTGAATGGTGGTATCAAACTGGAAAGAGAAGCGTTAAATCTGAGGTCTTTATTAAAGTTTTAAAGGGTTCATCTCTGTATACCTGGTTGGGTGCCCATAGGCAAAGATAGTTGGCCCCCTGAAGACAGATATATCTGAGCCTGTGCATTGGGTATGCTAACAAGAGGTTAACAGTTTAAATCCTTCCAGAACTGGAGACCAAAGGTTGATCCAAACTCATAAAAACAGACAAGAGGATTACCTTGTCTGTTACACTGTTCACAAGACTGCACTCAGAGGTTGGCACTTTGGGAGTAGAGGGCCTGACCTGCTGAGTGGGTTTGTGACACTATGGCCTTTTCTGAACCCATGTTGTGTACACATAATATTGTATTTATCCAGGTAGTCCATAAGTTAGTCAGCCAGTATGCGTTCAAGGGTCTTGGAGAGAGGGGGTAGTATAGAGATTGGTCAATAGTTCCTGTGGATGGCTTTATCCCCACTTTTGTGGACTGGTGTAACTGCAGCAGCTTTCCATAAGTCAGGGAACTGGCTAAGGGAGAGGTTGAAAATTTGTGTTAATGGACCTAGGACCTCATCAAGGATTAGAGACAGCAGTTTGAGGTCCAGGGAGTCCCTACTAGTTCTTGACTTGGAGATTGCTTTGGTGATGTATTTGCGGGCTTCATGCATCTTGACTGTTTTGAAATAGAAAGGCAGGTGTTTAGAAGGGGTGGGAGAGCTAAAGGGAGTAGGGGAGTCAGAATCCATGAAAAAATCTAAGGGGAGAACATTACTTAGGTCAGTGAATGCATCATTGACAGTGTTAGCAATGACCAGAGGATCAAGGGTGATAGACCCATCAACATTTAGTATCGTTGGGAAGGATTTGGGCTGCTTCCCCGTGACTTCTTTGATGTTCTTCAAAAACTCTCTCCTGTTTCCCTAGGTGTTAGAGAGAGCTTCTCTGCAGTATGTGCTTTTCTTTAGTCAAATGGATTTCATGCAGTTGTTGCAGGCATGTTTGTAATTCTGTATGTTGGATTGAGCACCAGAGGCCCTTGCCAGCACCCAAAGGTGGTCCCTTGATTTTAGCTGTCCTAGAAGCTCACCAGTAAGCCATGGGTTACAGAGTGCCTTGACTTTTTGCTTTCTGAGCAGGGCGTAGGAGTCACAGTCCACATTGAAGGAGGAGACAAAGTAGTTGAGGGCCAAGTCAACATCTGTAAATTTGTAAATGGGAGACCAATCATGCAGACTGAGGCAGGATTTAAGGTGACTCAGCTGACCACGGGGGGACTCTGCTGGTGATGACTTTCAGCAGGGGTTGCAAAATTTGTTAGACCATTCATAGATGACAGGGGAATGGTCACTTAGTGAGTCAGGGAGGACAGAGGTGTTGGAGATACGGGAAGGATGACTGGTAAGAACCCAGTCCAGCAGGGTACTAGTGCCTGTTTTGTAGTTTTTCCTTGTGGTGGAGACAACCATTTGTGAAAGGTTTGCTGATGATATAGCATCCCTATGAACACCTGCATCAGACGCATGCCAATTTATAGTAAAGTTGCCTCGGATGGTTGCCTCTGTACCTGTAGGTTGGGTTCTGATAAAGTCCAGTATGGTATTGAGGCTTTTCCCTTGGTCTTTCAGAGGGATGTATACAGACACAACAGTGAGGGCTTTGTTGTGTGCCCCTAGAAATATTTTAATCGGGAGAATCTGTGCTGCAGAGTCAGGGAGGGGGGTAGTGATGGGGCACCCCATGAGATTGTCTTTGATGTAAATTGCACATCCCCTTCCTCTTTTGGACACCCGGTCCAGCCTGTGTACATTGTACTCTGGTAGTTCAATTGCCAGGTCCAGAATTTTGGGCGTTAGCCAGGTTTTGACAACTGTAATATATCAGGGTTGTTGGTTTGCAAAGATTGGCATGGCATCAAGCTTAGGGATCAGGCTGCAGATATTAATGATTGCGAGGATCAAGCCCCCAGAGGGTTTCACATGGCAGGCAGAGCTAGTAGAGTTTGGGCCTGGGTTTGGGTGCATGTTTCCCGACAGCAGCAGGAGGAGGAGCAGGAGCTTCAGGGTGCACAAACGGAGGAGCTTGAATGATAGATTACATGCCCGTTGCTTGCAGGAACATATATGGAGTTGCTGGCATTTGTCCCAGAGCGATGTCATGTATGAGAAAGTAGGTAGGTGGGACCAAGGCCCAAACCTGGAAGAACTTGGGAGCAGCCAACCAAAAGCTGAAAGGGACCCCAGGGGAAGGCAGTGCTCATAGTGAAGTATGCCTAGGGGGTGATATGAGATGTCTAGCTGGTAGGTAGGGAGAGGGATAGTAGGCTCCAGGAAGGTAGGAGAGGTGAAGCAGGGAGGTAAGAATAGAGAGATGTATGAACATATTGGAGAAGGTATACATGATTAGATGGTAGGTGTAAAAGTAGCACAGCCGTGGCACCTTAGTGTGAGAAAATAGTGGGAGGTGTGGCAGAAATGAGTGGATCAATACGGGGGGTAGAGGCCAGAGAGGAGAGAAGGTGGAGTAGTAGGAGAAAGAAAAAAGAAAAGGAAACCTAGCAAATGACCCAAAGGGGTTGAGGCAAGGAGGGTCAGAGAACAGGTGGTGGGAGCTTAGATCTATTTAATAAAGGTGGGGGGGTGCAAATGTTCAGCAGTTTGCAATTAAACTGAATGAGTGTTGAAGCCCAGAAAAGCACAAAAATGTAGAGAAAATGAAAGGCCAATCAGGAGCAGAGGCCAAAACGGGAGTCCAATCAGGGGTGAAAGTGATGGTCGAGTAACCAGTCGCAGCTGCTCATGACTTCCCCAGCTCATGCTGTAGTCTTACCCGGCTTTGCTGAATTCTCCGTGGGGTCCTGGAGAGGTGGTTTGGGTGGCAAGCTTGTAGAGCCGCGGCCGCACCAGCAACAGACATGGCAGGCCCAGTCAAGAGCTGGATCTATGAGGGGGAAATCAGAGACAGGGTTAGCCTTAGGGAGGTGAAAACAAAAGAGGAATGACACAGAGAGGTCGTGTGGATAGGGCCGGAGATGGCAGAGTGAAGAGATTAATGGGGAGAAAGCAGGGGGAAGAGAGTGGCCAGGGACAAGCAAGTACAAACTAAATTTGTCTTGGCACCACAAGAGGCAAGGTGGTAGACAAATGAAAGCAAAGAGGTTTGTGAGAGAAGCAAGGAGATTAGGAAGTAAAGGGCATAAAGCAGGGGGCAGAACAGGCAAACAATTTAAAATGGCATAAAAAAAAAATGTTCCTGAGGTACAGCGGGAGTTCTAAAGCAGTAACATATAGGATAACGTATGGGCAGGGGTGTGTAACAATGCTATGTTTGCCTTTGAGTGGTTCCCTTGGTGACTCTGTTAAACCTTGAGAGCGAAGCTCGAGAGGTTTACAGGGTAGCCAAGGGAACCATGAGAAGGCAAACGCCGGATTGTTGCATGCCGCTGACCATACATTGTCTTTTATAGTGTATGGTCAGTGGAGAAACAAAAAAATGATACCAGTGTTGGAAACAATCTAGTACTATACAACAGGCTGCAGGTTTACCTTACGGTGAAGGATGACATATCCGTTCTTGGGTTTTCAAAGCGAGCATTTTTATTTCTAAACTTTTTAAACATAGGAATATTCGGCTGTTATGGGGGTCATGGCAACAGCATCGCGTGGTGGTTCGAGTCTGTTACACTACCGACGTGACGCATCGTCGATAATATAACAAGAGCGTGACGTCACATCGATAGTGTAACAACACTGTAAAAAGATGATTTTTGGGCCATAACAGCATTCTACCATACATTATATCACATTTTAAACTCAGCTTTGTACACAAAAAATAATTACACAGTGCAATCTACAAATTTTGGGCAGTTTGCAATTAAACTGAATGAGCACTGAAGCCCAGAAAAGCACAGAAAGGTAGAGAGAATGAAGGGTCAATCAGGAGTAGGGTCCAAAATGGGAGTCCAATCAGGAATGAAAGTGATGAGCGAGCAACCAATCGCAGCTGCTCACGGCTTCCTCAGCCCGGGCTGTAGTCTTACCCAGCTTTGCTGGATTCTCCGTGGGGTCTTGGAGAGGTGGTTTGGGCAGCAAGCTTGTAGAGCCGTGGCCACACCAACAGTGGACATGGCAGTCCTGGTCAAGAGCTGGATCTGGCTTTGCTGGATTCTCCATGTGGTCCTGGAGAGGTGGTTTAGGTGGCAAGCTTGTACAGCCACGGTCGCACCAGCAGCGGACATGGCAGGCCCGGTCAGGGGCTGGATCTGGCTTTGCTGGATTCTCTATGGGGTCCCGGAGAGGTGGTTTGGGTGGCAAGCTTGTAGAGCTGCGGCCACACCAGCAGCATTCATGGCAGTCCTGGTGAAGGGCTGGATCCGGCTTTGCTGGATTCTCCATGGGGTCCTGGAGAGGTGGTTTGGGTGGCAAGCTTGTACAGCCACGGTCGCACCAGCAGTGGACACAGCAGGCCTGGTCAAGGGCTGGATATGTGCTGAAGTAATGTATCAAAGTAAAGGATATCTCTAGCAGTCCAGGAGGGGTTAAGGAATCCAGAGTAAAGGATGCCTTTAGCAATCCAGGAGGGGTTGAAGGATCCAGTATGTGTGTCCTAAAAGGAATGGCAGAGGCTGGCTGGGGCCAGGGTTGGCAGAACCTCATTTGGAGTCTCAGTCAGGGCTAATTTGTTACCTGATAGGCACTGTTTGCCCTGCAGGTGTTAACATAGTCCATCTAGTCAGGATGTTTTAAAGTAAGGCGTGTGGCAATCCCCATTATATAGATACTTGGTCAGAAACCCAGAGATCCCTAAGCAAAGGGGTGAATTGTTCATTTGCAAGGAATGTTCATGTTGGAATGTATAGCACTGCCTGTGTTTCTGTGAGAAAACAAATGTTCTTCTACAGTAAGTTGTGTCATCTGTTTGGACAGTACAACCTTGGGGGAACCACCCTAGTTTCTGCTTAAGAGCTTGTCAGAAAATAAAGCCATACAATCCAATCCCAATTTTTTGGTTGTGGACAATCCGTCTATGAGTCCGAGTGAAATGTTATGGGGCCCCCTCAGATAGGAGACACAGCATAGCCCTGGCGCCCCTCTTCTGGACTCAGAGTAAATATAAATGGTATTTTGTGCCCTAACCCCTCGACCTCTTAGATGCTCGAGACAAGTATTTACCCTAATGCCAGGTATAATACTCATTTTTCTGCCAACTTGTGGTTTGTTGCCTTGTCTGTGTAACAAGTAGGGGGGTCCTGGTTGCAAGATGCCACACTTGACCGGGGGAAGGGTTGCATTACTCTGCTAACAAGGCAGCCAAACCTGTTTTTTTAACTCATGACAATCATTATGGGCCATTAGTGTGACAGAGCAAAATGTACCAGATGAAGCTTAGCATTCAGAAAGTTTTTTCCTTCTTCCTTTCCCTCCTTCATATTGTATGCCAAAATGTATTTACAGTTCATTGATGATTGTTTATAATGTTGCTATAAGGTTTATAACATGTGTATATGGTGTTTCTTTTTAATAAAAATGTGATTAACTTACAAATACTTACCAGGTGAAGGAAAGCGATAAAGAGATGATCACTGTTAGCAGGAACGGACTGGCATGGTAGGCCATAAAATGTCACCTGTTTGTTCAGGTGAAATAAATTAAAGAATTTGTGAAGCACGTGTGTGAGTGGTGCAAGCCCTCTATCTTTAAATGCAGTGAACTACTGTAGTAGCATGCAACAGACACTGCTTCCAGGACTTAAATGTGTGTTTTAAAACAGATAAGAGTGCTAATGACAAGGTACAGGCTCAACATTTTCACTGTAACATGCACTGCTGCTTTAATACTTTGTAATATTTTTACCTTAAGCAAGACCGGAACCTTGTATTTCACTCCTTGGCATTTTGCTATAACTTCTTAAAGGGACACTGTCAACCTTTTTTTCATCTTATTATTTCTAGGTAAAAACCCACATTTTATGATTGCTTACCTTCTCTAAAATTCATTGATGTTGCTGGTTGTTTAATCTGTCTCCTTGTTTATTAGACCTGAAATGCATGGGAATGTATAATTCTACACAGTTGTGTTTTGCTTCAGATTGTTTACCTGAGCTTACTGCATATTTCCTGAAAATTATAAACACCCTCAAACAGTGCAGCCACTTGTGATACAATAGTCTCATCTACTTCCACTGCATAATGAGTAGCTAGATAGTGTTGGGGGTGTTCCCGAGTTCAGAAAAGATGCAGTTGTAGCTGGTCAAGAAATGTAAACGAACGTTTTGGTGTGGTAACACCAGTATGGTTGACATTCAGTTTTTTTTAACATTTTAAAAGGAAAAAGGAGTCTGAATCAAACAACCAGCTACATCAGCAGTCTCTACAGAATAAGAGCAATCATAAAATGTGTTTTTATGTTGGCTCGCATTTGCGCAGCCAACATATTGAGGTAGTAGCAGATTTGGAGGCGTGGTCACTGTTGGGCGAATGCAGGGCACGCATCAGAAAGTGCGTCCCTCATTCCCCAATCAAGCAGCAGGAGGCACTGACCTCATGCATGCCTAATGTGACCATCACAACAAAGAAAAGGTCCACTGCAATGAGAGTGAAGCTCTCATACAGCGTGACCATTACACGCCTCCCTTGGTGCAGGCAACATGGCGGCAGTAACAGCCGCCGCTGCTACCTGTCACAATGCCGACAGGGGAGCCCACTCCCCGTCAGCATAATGTGTCCTCCCCTTTTGTTGATTGCCAAGGAGGGTGCCCAATCCCCCTCAGCATCATGTACTCTCCCCCCCTTTGTTATGTGTCGACGGGGGTGCCCAATCCCCCATCGGCTAAAGCAACCCCCCACCCACAAACACTGAGGTGGCATGCTGAGGAGCCCACCCCAGCATGCCAAATCCACCTGAAAATGGAAACTGTCCGCCCTTTTTTTTTTTAACCTGTATAACAAAAACAGTTCCTCGTGGTGGCCTGCCCCCCACAACCCGCACCACCCACTGCGCACTTGCCCCCCACACCCCTCACCCCATACTTACCTCCGAGTCCAGCGAAGGATCTTCGTGACTGGAACACATCTGCACTCTTCGTTACCGCGAACTGAGGAAATGTCAGTAAGCTGTATAATGGAATGAATAGGGTTTTCAACTTTGATGCATATCTCAGGCATTTTGGGATTTGCACCAAATTTTCAGCATGGGGTTTTTGGGACCCCTCTCACGACTCTGTCACTGTCATGGTGTTATTCGCCCCACTGTCATGGCAAGTTCGCCCGTGAAGGTGATTTTGCAGTCACTGCATGCACCTTTGGGACTGATTAATGAAATGACAGTGCCAGTGTTCATGAGGTGGCTCTCAAAAATCCTATATTGTAAATTTGGTGGAAAAAATCCAAAAAATGACTGTTTTACGAGCATGCGTTGCGCAGTTGCTACGCACACTTGTAACTTCGTGAATTTGCAATATTTTCATGACAGATTTTTAACATTGGCATTTTTACACACCTCCTTGTGAACAGTATAGCTGTCATTTTTCACATCCTGGCCGAAATGTGTTTTCACACATCTGGCGCAGAATAGCGCAGTCACTGTGGAAAATCAGTGTTCAGGACAGATTACAAAAATGACAGTGATGCTGTTCATGAACAGGTCCTAAAATGCCTATATTGAAAATTTGGTGATGATACTCCATAAAATGACTGTGTTATGAGTGTGCGTTGCGCAGTTTGCACACACGCTCGTAAGTTCACGAAGTTATAATATTTTCATTCCAGCTTTTCAGCATTGCCATTGTTCTGCACCTCCTTATGTACAGAACAGCTGTCATTTTTCACATCCTAACCGAAATGTATTTTCGCAGTTCCGGCGCAGAATAGCGTGGTCGCTGTGGGAAATCCATGTTCGAGATGCATTATGAAAATGACAGTGACACTGTTCATTAGCAGAGGTCCTAAAATGCCTACATTGAAAATTTGATGACGAAAGTCCATAAAATGAGTGTTTTCTGAGTGTGCGTTGTGCAGTTTGCATGCACGCTCGTAACTTTGTGAATTTGTAATATGTTCACTCCAGATTTTCAAAATTGGCATTTTTCCCCACATCCTTATGAACAGTACAGCTGTCATTTTACATATCCTGGTCGAAATATATTTTTGCATGTCCAGTGCAGAAGTGCATGATCGCTGTGCGAAATCGGTTTTCCGGACAGTGTGAGGAAATGACGGTGACACTGTTCATGAGCAGAGGTCCTAAAATGCCTATGTTGAATATTTACTGCCGAAAGTCCATAAAATGACTGTGTTGCAAGCATGCGTTGCGCAGTTTTCACACACCCTTGTAACTTTGCAAATTTGCAATATTTTCATGCCAGATTTTCAACACTGGCATTTTTGACACCTCCTTATCAACAGTACAGCTGTCATTTTTCACATCCTGCCCAAAATGTGTTTCCGCACCTGTGGCCCACAATGGCATGGTCACTGTGGGAAATCAGCTTTTGGGATTGATTAACAAAATCACAGCATCACTGTTCATGAGGGGAGGTCCCAAAATGCCTATGTTAAAAATGTGGCTAACAAGCTCCCACAAATAATTGGGTTACGGCCGTGTGTTGCGCAGATTCTATGCATACTAATGACTTAACCAATTTTTCATATTTTCACTCCAGATTTTCAACGTTGCCATTTTTTACCCTTCCTCATGAAAAATACAGTTGCCATTCTCCACATCCTGACCAAAATATGTTTTCATCCCCGGGTTGCTAAATGGCATAGCCGCTGTGCAAAACCACCTTTCCACTCACAAACTGATTGTGCCGCTTCTCATGAGGTAGCCTCACAAACAGCCCATGTTAAAAACCTGGAGTGAAAATACCACCGCACCCCTACAGTGTTAGGGTTTCCAACTGTAGCACCCCGCCCAGTACAGACTGACAGGTGCCAGGGCTGTGACTTGGGATCACCGGATGTAATGCTCATGCCATTGCACACACCCCCACCCTGCAGTCACTGACAGGCATCGTGGTGTGCCTTGCACTGTTCAGCCACAAAATTCACCCCATTCTCCTATACTGCACCCACGTCAGCGTGTTTTCTTATGGAATGGGGTAAGTATAATGCCCAAAGACCCCAAAGCACACCACAGCACTTGTCAGTGTCTACAGGGTAGGGTGATGTACAATGGCATGAGCGTTATAGTTGACGACCCAAAAGCACACCCCAATGCCTATCGCTCTCTACAGGGTGAGGGTGGGGTTGGCATCACTTCAATACTTCACTGCCATTCCTATTATGCATCTCTACCTCTGGCACTACCAAAGCCAATGCCAGCGAGACAACATTCGGCATTGACAAATGCTTGTTTAAACTAGGGACACTTTGAGGCCAAAGGGAGTTGACAGTGTCCCTTTAAGTTTGCTTCTCCTCTTCTCAAGACCAGCTCCACCTGGCTGCAATGCACTTGAAAAGTACATGAGCCCACTCTGCAATATTAATTTGTTATGATTTGTGGGGTTTGGCTTTTTTTTTTTTTTTACTATTAATCCAGGATAGCCCAATTAGGATGCATCTTATTTTCAGTGGGGTCCTTCTTCCTGTTACCACAGTTGGGTAAACTGGAGCACCGGGAGGTTAAGTGACTTGCTCAAGATTGCGCAGTATGGGGGGAGGAGCTTTAACCACTAGACCAGACCATTTCCAAATCAAAAGTTTAGACAACTGAGTAGCTTTGGCTTTCATGCCTTGCAGCAGTTTATATATATAATTTAATAAATTTTTTTTAGTGCTCATGAGGCATACATTCTCCATTTGTCCATGACAGGTTTGCCATATGTGTCTGCAATGTAAGCTTCCCCACAATACCCCATCAGTTTACCTCAACCAGTCATGAAAGGATGACTTACTTTTGGTGTCTTAGAAGGAAATTAAGACTTCATGCCCCTTTATTTTTGGCCTCTCATGTAAAACTGTCAGCAAGGGCAAAATCAGTGCCTATTGTAATGGACGTTTTGTAACAAACACCTGTCTATTAAGAAGTAAAATAACCCCACAGAAAAAAAAAATCAAAATATCAGTACTGCGGTGCATCCCCAAGGTGACAGAACACAGATACACACACACACACCAGCTTGCAGTGGCAGTGCTTTGCACCAGAGGGGCTTCATTGATGCTACAATATGCAGTGGTGGCTCTCATTCCTAGAGGACTATTTTTTTTTTTTTTTTTTTTTTTACTTTACTTCAAATATTTTTTTGCATGTAAAGTAGGCAATAGAACAACAACTTGTAACAAAGGACCGTGGTACTATTAATGTTATTGGTTGAATGGAACTTAATACAATGATACTGGGAAAATAATGCTGGAGAAAACTACTGTAAACTTGTAAGGTGGGAGAAAGTCACAAATTCCTTTTTCGTGGAAATTCAGTGAAATTTCAAAACTTTCGTGGAATTTTCACCCTTTCGCCTGTGGTGAAATTCCAAACGTCAGCAAATTTACTGCGCATTTTTACCTTGTACTGCATTATTTAGTCACTAACTGCAGAACATTAGTTACAAAATGTGGAAATAAAGTTGCTTGCTATTTATGTTGCCGTAATATGTAATTATCCACAGTTTTCAATATAATTCTGCAGATTTTGTTTTCCACCAGCAATGTATGGCCATATTTGTTTTTCTACATGTGGTATTCTAAATTTTAAGTTACGGATAGTGACTCTAACCACCCAACCTGTAGGGTACTTTAATTGTGGTGTCAGCAATGAACCTCTTCTTTGTTTTTCAATTAGTTCATTTTTTCCTCCTTTCCTGGTTTTATTCAAGTTTCTTTCTTTTGAATTCTGCAGAACCCAAGGATTGCATTCTTTTTTATTCCACAGTAGACAAGAAATTCTGTGGTTTAGCACAGTAATTCTATGTAAAGCTCAAATTACACCATGTTTAGCTCCAATCACATGGTTTTCAGCTCTGCAGTCACAGGGGTGCAGATGGAGTTATCAGGCAAAACCACACATTTCTTACTGTGTAGCTACTCAGGTTACTGAGGGAGAGGAGATGGGGGATAGTCAGCCCTTACTATCAGAGCCAGAAATGTCAACAAGCATTTGTCAATGCCGAATGTGGTCTTGTTAGCATTGGTATTGGTGGGGAGTCACGTGATGCAAAGCGCATAGCGGTCGCTTTCCCTTTGAGCTCCGTTAACCCGCTCCCGTATTTAATTTCTCGCCCGTATTCCGAGCGATTTTTTGAGTTGTTCGCCAGTACTAGAGCAGGGGATCCCTGGAGAGAGCAGCATATGAAGGAAGAGATGAGGAAACCACTGCAGAAGCACACACCTCCGGCAACCCCGGAGAAGGCCGCCAAGAAAGCTAAGGTCTCGGCCTCTCAGTCTGCCCAGATCCCTGGTGGGGCGTCCCTGGAAGAGGAACCGCTCACACTAGCTCGTTTCCTGGAGGAATTTAGGCCATTTAGGGCCAGTGTGGAAGAAATGGCTAATGAAATTAAAAACATTACTTTGGCCCTAGAAGATCTAAGTCAGAAAGCTGCCGACAATGAAGTACGAATTAAATCTGTGGAGGGGAATAAGGACCGAGTGGACTCTGTCTTAACGATATTTAAACAGAAAGTTACCAAAATAGAAGCAAAATTGGAGGACCTGGAGGGCAGAAGCCATCGGAACAACGTGGTAGTCGTTGGGCTACCAGAAAAGGCAGAGGGATCTGATGCTATTAAGTTTGCCCAGAAGTTGGTGGAGAAGGTGGCTGGGCCTTCACCATTTGGGCCCACATACATTATAGAAAGGGCACATTGGGCACTGCGTCCTTTACCCTCCGACTGGGCCACCAAGGACTTTCATTTTCAGATTCCTGAATTATCAAGAATGTCAGCTGTTTGTCACGAAGCTGGGATAACAAGGAGTTATACTGGGAAGGTATAAAGCTGAGAGTGGCTCAGGATTTACCATTCTCAGTGAGGCAAAGAAGGTCTGCCTTTCATCCCTGGTCAGGAAACTGATTGCGGCGGATATTAAATATCGTATGATTTATCCGGCCAAGCTGCAGGTGTCCATAAAGGATGAATGGAAATCCTTTGAAACACTGGAAGCTGCGACAGAAGCACTGCAAGTAGCCTTTCCTGAATTATTCAAAGTCCCCTGAATGGTCGGTGCGGAAAGAGTAGTGCTGGAGTGGAACCTTGTGGAAAGCAGTGAACTATAATTTGGGGACTATGTTTTTTCGGGTTTAATCGGGATAAGCTTCTGGCTATGGACTTGACAGACTGAGTCTATTATGGACAGCTACTGTGACTGTTCCATTATGTGATATAGGGTAGTTACGTGGATAGTGATTACTACCCTCTGAGCTTTATTTTATATTGCAGCTACTGGCTAGACCCCATTTAGGTGTCTTTTATAGTTAAGTTTGGAAATGGGGGTCACTTAATTACGGTGGATATGGATTCTTAGATAAGGATAAAAGCTGCATTTCGTATAAGTTTAGTGTAAGATTGCTGGCCCTCTTTGGTAATTGAGTGTGGGCATATTAACAGAGTGTAGTTTTGTTGCTGGGGCCCTTCTCTTTAAAAGCACATGATCCTGAAAATGGTACATCTGTACATGGGGGCTAACATCACGAATGTGGTGGGAGATTATTTTCTATCCTGCTGTGCTCCAGCATTTTTGGACATAGTTCTTGATATTCTCTTAGCCTCTCTAGTTTTTATCTGGTTGTTAAATATGATATGGAATGCTTTGTTGTTTGGGAAAGGGGCGGTATTAGACTGACAAGCCAAAACGAATGAATAGGTATTCTGTGGGTTTGACTTAGATTAAACTGGTTTGTTGGGTTAATTTGGTGGGAGGGGAGGGAGGCTCTGGGGAACGGGCTGAATGTCCTGTTGTCATGGACCAGTATGATGGTGAGGTTGGGGGAGGGAATGGGCTGGGTTTTGGGGAGTAGTGATACAGATACAGGGTTAGGGTCGGAGGGGACTTTTCTTTGAGGCACCACTAAGTAGTACTCACCGGATGTTAGTTCATGTGAATCATGTCTCTCATAGGACAACGGCCAATATACAGCATACTCTGAGACTGTTCATTTAGAATGGGGACGGACATATTTGTTAAGTTTCTCACTTGGAATGTCAAAGGGGCACAGCTTAAGGTCAAACAATATAAGATATTGAAACATATTGAAGCGGTTAAGGCTAAAATTGTGTTTTTGCAAGAAACACATCTGCTCCAGTTGGAGGCCAAGGCCATGAGGCGGTTGCAAATTGGAGAAGTTTTCTCTTCTCAGGGCACCACGCAGAGCAGAGGTGTTATGTTGATGATACATAGATCAGTGCAGTTTACCCCTTTACAAATAATCCAGGACAACGAGGGCAGATACATTTTAGTTAGAGGGATGATGCAGCACACTGAAATCCTGATAGGATCGGTATATGACCCTAATTCGGACACTCAAGATTTTTTGGTGGGCCTTTTAAAGGCTCTTTTACCATATAGTAACCTTCCCATGATCTTGGGTGGAGATTTTAATTTAACGTTAGACCCCTTGTTGGACAGATCCGGTAGAGCACGTATATACCAAACTCCTGCCTCTCGTGCTATGGGAGACTTGTTAGACCAGTTAGGACTAGCAGACGTCTGGAGGGTCTTGCACCCGGATATTAGGGAATATACCTTTAACTCTCCTGTTCATGGAAATTCTTCACGTATAGATTATATTTTTCTCTCACGTTCCCTACTCAGGGGAGTCCTTGACTCCAATATCGTAGCAGGTCCTATTTCTGATCACTCAGCTGTATCCACAATTATCTCTTTTCCATCTCTTATTAAAAGAGGAAATAGGTGGAAAATAAATAACCAGATGTTAAGGGTGCCTAAGCTGGTTGAATATATATCGGAGCAGGTGGATGAATTCATCTTAAATAACCCAGATAGCAACGGCCGTCCGGACTTTTTCTGGGGGGCACTCAAGGCCTACTTAATGGGATTATTAATTGGTGTGGCGGTTAGAAGGAAAAGAGAAAAGGAATCTAGAATTAGCGAGTTATTATGTCGTATTAGAGTTTTAGAAGCCAATATTTCCACCCATCCGAGAGAGGAGGATAATGAAGAATTAGTGAGAACAAAGGATGCTTATCTTAAAATTCTGGGAGAACAGGCAGAACTAGCTTTAATTAAAACAAAATCCAATTATGTTGATCAGGGGGAAAAATCCGGGAAGCTCTTGGCCAGGCGTAATGCTAAACTAGAGTCCTCTCGGCTGATTGAGGGAATTCAATCAAAGGAGGACGGTTGTGTCAAGACCTCTCCAGACGAGATTGCCAAGATTTTCCGCCAAGATTTTGAGGGTTTATATGGAGAAATGGAAAACCCGCCCACTGAACTTCAGATTTCTTCCTTTCTGGAAGGTTTAGACCTTCCTGTATTGGACGAATTGGATAGGCTAGGTCTGGTGGCAGATATAACTCAGGAAGAAATAGAATTGACTATTAGGAACCTCCCTAATGATAAGACGCCTGGCCCGGATGGGTTCTCGTCCAACTTTTATAAAAGGTTTTTCAAATTGCGCCTACTCCTTAATTTATTTCTATATCCTCTCAGGACAGAAGATGGATAAATTATTTTCAGAAGCGCCATAGTTTTAATTCCCAAACCTAATAGACCCCCGTGATCCGCTAGTTATAGGCCTATTTCTATTGAATTATGATTTAAAAATCTTGGCCAAGCTGCTAGCGGATCGCATCAATAGAGTCTTGCCTAAACTAATAGGTAATGAACAGGTGGGATTTATGAAGGTAGGTCTTCAGTTGATCATTTTAGGACTACTTCATGTCTTCTGTGTCCGAGGAGGTCAAGTACCGATGGCTTTGGTCTCCTTGGACGCAGAGAAGGCTTTTGATAGGGTTTATTGGGGGGTTTTATTTGCAACTATGGAAAAGTTTGGTTTTCCGGAGACGTTTTTAAATTGGCTTAGGACCATGTATTCGAACTCGTCTGCTAGAGTTGTTTGCAATGGAGCTATTTCCAGCCCGTTCCAGCTTGTTGTAGGTACTAGACAAGGGTGCCCTTTATCCCCTCTCTTGTTTAATTTATATTTAGAACCCCTCATAAGGAGTATAGTTCATACCAGAGAGATAGAGGGTATTAAAGTATGGGGCTGCAAATCAAAGTCACCGATATGCAGACGATCTTTAGTGTATGTTTCAAAATCCACTAGGTCCATTCCAAGATTGTTAGAATTAATAGGTAATTTTAGTCGGTAGCAAATTACAAACTAAATCAGGATAAGTCAGTGGTTTACCCCTTAACAATAAGTTATTCAAACAAGAAATAACAGAATTGGGCTTGGGGTGGAACTCTGCTTTAATACTTAGGGCCTCTACATAACCAGAAACATGGCTCAGACAAGGCCAGCTGAATTTAGAGTCCCTGGTCCATAACATTGGGCTGATCTTAAGAGATGGGCTCAGCTCCATTATCACTGTGGGGAGGATAAACATAGTTAAAATGAATATATTTCTGAGGATTTTTATCCTCTGAGTAGACTAGATATTTTCCTTCCTATGTCTTGGTTCAAAAAGCTCCATGCTAGGATAGCGGATTTTGTTTGGGGGCATAAAAAATCTAGGATGGCCTACCAAAAACTTGCTGCACCAAAATCAGTGGGTGGGTTAAGACTACCTCATTTTGGCCTTTACTTCTGGTCAGCACAGTTGAGCAAATATGGTAAGTGGGTATCATACAGAGACCCTGCTTCAAGGTTGGGTTATGTACCTTATGGGTAAAATTGGAAATGAATTTAATTAACAAGTGTGCTATAAATCCTGTGGCTCTTCTCTACTCTAATTTTAAGGTACTCCCCCCCCCTTGCTGAAAAAATCCCCAATAGGGGTTGCAGTGAAAGTTCATGCTCAGCTTTGTGGGCTCATTAAATATGATCATGTTAAGGATTGTGAACAACCAATATGGGGAAACCCACGGTTTCTGGTAGGTGACAACACTATTAGAGTAGACTGGTTGCCCCTACCGGATAATTGTTCCCTCATAGACTTTCTTACTGAGGAAGGGGGTATAATGCCAGCCCTGGGTATAATTAACAGATTCAATTTATCTAACAAGGACATATTCAAAGTATATCAACTTCGACATGTTTTAATGCAGAGACACACACCGGGGAGCACTCACTCCCCACGGTTCTCGTTTCTGAATGAAATACGTCCATTAATTGGAATTCCTCAGGCAATCTCAAAGATTTACCTAACTCTATTCCAATGGGCTTATCCGACAAATCTTGCCCCTTGTTCTTATTGGGCGGCAGTCTTTCCTAATGTTAATTTAGATTGGTCAGGGATCTGGCAAGCATGTCATAGGTTTGTTAGGCATGATCAATTGAGACTTATACAATTTAAAGTATTACATAATATTTATTATTCTCTCCAGAAATTGGCAGATTTGAAATTGCTAAAAGACCCTAAATGTTACAGATGTGATGCAGAGGCAGGGGACCTTCTGCATATCTTCTGGGAATGTCCTAAGGTAGTGCCCTTGTGGCTTGAAATTAAATATAAATTGGATCCCCTGCTGGGATTAGAGGACATGTTCAGACCCGAGGTCTGTTTATTGGGGGAAATGACTGCCTTTCCGGTCAAAGCTAGGAAGTACTACATGACCTTGATTTCAATTATAGTGAAGAAATTAGTCCTTCCTCATTGGAAAGACAAGGCACGGATCTCTTATTTGGAATAGCTTGCAGAGCTCCTTGCATTTTTAAGGGTAGAGAGAATGATTGCTATTTTACATAATCAGTTAACCCTTTTTGACAAAATTTGGGCCCTGTTCTTTACTTGCTTCTCTATTGATTCTTGAACTCATCCGTATGGGGATAAGTGGTTGTGTGCCTCGGGGAAGGTGGTGAGGGTTATAAGGGTGGGGGTGGGGTGGGGGGTTAGGGTTTATAGTGTGGTGAATGTTTGGGGACGGGCAAAGGAAAGTTTTCCTATGTTTGTATCATGTAACTGCAATTTGTCTTTTATACCTGGCAATATCTTGTTTGTGCTGCTGTATCTCTGCCTGAAATAAAGAAAATGTTAATGGAAAAAAAAAAAAGCATTGGTATTGGCAGTGCAGGAGTTAGAGACAGACAGGAAGGGTTAGTACCCTGGAGGAACAGTAGGTTTCAGAGATTACAGGGAACTTGGGCAGACTGGATGGACCTCTGGTCTTTTTTTCTCGTCATTGTCTACGTTTCTGTGCAACTCCAGGTTCATTCCAGGTTCACAGCTTTGTCACCAGGTGGTGAGCAATATAAGTCTGTTCACAGACGACACCAAAATGGGAGCAGTGGTGGATGGAAGGGAGGGATTGAAGCAGCTGCAGGGGGACCTAAGCAAGCTGTTATGTTATCTTGTCAGCATCTTCAGAAGGGCTGAAATAACTGCATATTTGATTTTCCTTTGTGGCTAACAAACCACCAGGCTGTTTTGGGGCTGGGGAGGTTTACCTGTGTCTGACTTGGATGTCTGGATTTTTCTCTGTTTGATTAGCAGGGTATTTTCTCTGTCAAACTGTTGTGTAGGGCATCTTGTTGACAGGAAGGTACTCATCGCAGCGGTGGGTGAGAGCTTTTAGCTGATTGTTTTGTGAGGGCACAGTTTAAGCCCAACCCCTTCCCATCCCTCACCCCACCCATCCCTGGAAATAGTTTCTTTATACCTGAGGTTCTGACATCATTTCCTCAAGAGTGCAAGGTGCATATCACTGTCATATCCTCTCTAGCACACTGCACTGACAATATAAGCATACACATTGTATAATATATATATATTTCTATATAACAAACCAATCACACACGCACACACACACACACACACACACACACACAAAACAAACAAAAAAGTAGATAAACATATGGGGAGTAGTGCAATGTAGTGGCTGTGGGGCAGCAGTCTTCTGGGAGTCTTTCTGGAGGCTGAGATGCTGCCCTTTTTGCAGACAACTCTCTGCCCTGAGGGATGAAGTTGCCCGTCTTCAGGCCGCACTGGACAGTAGTAAGGGAACCTTCCCCCAGGCCACACTGGACGGTAGGAAGGGAACCTCCCCATCCAGGGAGCACCAGAGCCACCACTACTACCTCAGAGGTTGCGAAGAAAGCACAGCAGTTGGAGCACAGTGGGCTCAGGGAGGGTGAGGATGGTGGAACAGAGGCACACCCAGTCAATTGTTCCACTCCACAATCCATACACCACTCTGGGAGAGCATAGCTCCCCTATGGATGCACCCGCAGAGAAGACTGATGACAACTGTCACAAGGGAGGCCCACAGGAAGGAGGCAGAGGACACCACAGAGAAAGGAAGTGGCTCCTGGTGGGGGACTCAATTATTAGGAGGATAGAACTGGGGGGGAGCAAGGAAAACTGAAGTAAGGTGCCTGCCTGGTGCCATGGCTTGGAGGGACAGGAAGCTCATCCTCAGGATCACGAGAACAGCTGCAAGGGAGTCTGAGCTGGATGTCACTGTCCACCTAGGAACAAATGACTTGGCTCATCATGAGATCAGAGCAGTGCAGGAGGACATTGTAGAGTTGGGGAGGGCCTAAGACAAGTAGCACACACAGTATCCTTCTCAGAGGTGCTGCCTGTCAATGGCATGGGGAGGCGAGGGTAATTAGCACCATGCAGTTTAATGAATGGTTGAAAAATGGTGTGGAGCACAGGGGTTTGGCTTCATTGGGGACTGGGGTTCCATCTGAGGACACCAGCCTATACTGCAGGATGGTCTGCATCTGTCCAGGAAGGAACAAGTCTTTGAGCAATCAGTTTAAATGCTTCATTGGCAAGCTTTTAAACTAGTCAAAGGGGGAGGCACTGATAAGCAGCAGGAAAATCCCAGCCTCTCCCTACAAAACAGGGTACTAAATTAGAAAAAGACCGAGGTAGAAAGGTCAGTGGGGGATGCTGCAACAGAAGGTAAAGCCATCAAAAAATGGAGAGCAATGAGTACCAATGCCTGTAGTCTGGGTAACAAGCTTCCTGAATTAGTGGCCTTGATGGAGGAGGAACATCTGGTTATCGTGGAAGTCATAGAAACATGGTACACACAAAACCATGACTGGGACATAAACATACCAGGATACACTATCTACAGGAGGGACAGGGAGGGTAAAAGAGGAGGAAGAGTAGCTCTTTAAATAAGGGAAGGAATAAAAGCAACAGAACAAAAGGGTAAACAGGGAGGAAAAGAAGCACTGTGGGTAAATTTGGAGACAGGCAATGGCACCACAATCCGCACGGGGTTGTATACAGACCTTCCTTCCCAGGGGAGAAATGGACAAGAAATGATAGAAAGTATACTTAGAATGGCAGAAAAGGGGAGATATTGCTGATGGGTGATCTGAATATGCCAGATGTTAACTGGAGTGCAGTTGCAGCAGCCACTTTGAAGAGTGGGGTTATTCTAGATGCCCTACAGGGGGCATGCCTTAGACAACTAGTATTGGAGCCCACTCGAGAGGGAGCAATCTTAGACCTGGTTCTCTCAAATGGAGATGGAGAGAGGATCACAGATGTAGGAGTGGGTAGCCATCTGGAAACTAGTGACCATCAAACAGTATGGTTCACAATAAACACAGCAATAGAGTCAAGCCATACAAAGGCAAAGTACTGGACTTTAGGAGGCTGACTTAGCAAAATGGGTGAGTGCCTAAGGAATGCACTAGCAAATGGGCAGGAAGGAGGGTGGAAGAACAATGGGGAATAATAAAACTGCCATCACAGAGTGCAACCTTTGTGTGAAACAAATAAACAAAACAAAACGATGTAAGAAACCACTATGGTTCTCAAAGGAAGAGGCAGTGAAGGTTCAAGAGAAAAAAGCATTCAGGAAGTACAAGGAATGCAGAAGGAGCAGGACAGAGAACTGTATCAGTTAAAGCAAAAGGAGGCTGGGAAGGCAGTCAGAACAGCAAAGGCCCAAACCGAGGAAAAGATGGCCAACTCAGTTAAGAAGGGATAAAACCTTTTATAGGTACATCAGGGGCGAAGGAAGACCAAGGGAGGGATAGTGAGGCTTAATAAAGGGGAGAGAGTTTGGGCAGAGGGAGATTGTGAAAAGGCAGAGATACTAAACAAATATTTTTGCTCTGTATTTACAAATGAAGAGGGGGAGGTACCTAAACAAACAGTAGAAACACTCTGGATACAGAAGTTGATACCAGCCCATTCACAGAAGAAAGGGTTCTGAAAGAATTCTTAAAACTGAAGGTGGACAAAGCAATGGGGCCTGATGGGATTCATTCCAGAATTCTAAAAGAACTAAGGGTAGAACTAGTGACACCACTGCTACCCTCTTTAACAAATCATGGGAAGGATGGGGTGGTACCTGAGGACTGGAGGAAGGCAGATGTGATTCCCTTCACAAAAGTGGGAGCAAGGGCAGAAGCAGGAAACTACAGACCTGTTGGTTTAACCTCAGTGATAGGAAAATGATGGAATCACTTCTGAAGGAAAGAATTGTTGAGTACTTAGAGGCCAGAGGGCACAGGACCCAAGGCAGTATGGATTCACAGTGGAAAGTCATGTCAGATGAATCTAATAGATTTCTTTGACTGGGTGACAAAAGTAGTAGATCAGGGAGGGCTGTGGACATGGCCTACCTAGACTTTAGTAAGGCATCTGACACAGTTCCACACAAAGATTAATGTGCAAGTTAGCCAGCCTGGGAGTGGGTCCCAAGATGATAGCCTGGGTAAAAATTGGCTGGAGAATAGGACACAGAGATGGAGTCCACTTTGAAGAAGGGGATTACTAGTGGGGTGCCATAGGGTTCAGTATTAGGACCGGTCCTCTTCAATGTCTTTGTAAGCAACATTGCAGAGGGACTGGAAGGATGACACAAAGATCTGCAACAGAGTTGATGCACAGGGTGGGGTGGAAAGGATGAGAAGGGACTTGGCAAGGTTAGAGGAATGGTCAAATGTATGGCAGCTTAGATTTAATGCTAAGAAGTGCAAGGTAATGCACCTGGGAAACAAAAACCCAGGGGAAGAGTACACAATGGGGGTGAGATACTAACAACAACAAAAATGGAAAGGGACCTGGGGTAGTCATATCAGATGGCTAAAGGTGGGCAAGAAATGTGAGAGGGCAGCAAGGAGGGCTGGGGGATACTGGGATGCATAGGGAGGCATCACCAGTAGAAAACAGGAAGTTATTATCCCTCTGTACAGACAGCTGGTGAGACCCCATCTGGAGTACTGCATGCAGTTCTGAGACCCAATCTCCACAAAGACATAGACAGGATGGAAGCTGTCCAGAGGAGGGCAACTAAAATGATGCAGGGTCTGCAACAGAAGACATATGAAGAGAGATGAAAGGAGCTTAATATGTATAGCCTCGAGGAAAGGAGGGAGGGGACATGATAGAAATGTTCAAGTACCTCAAGGGAATCAACAAAGTCCAAGAGGGTAGCATCTTTCAAAAAAAGAGGTGTGCAAGAACAAGAGGGCACAATTTGAAGATGGGGCGGCTCAGAGGTAATTTAAGGAAGTATTTTTTCACAGAGAGGATTGTGGATGCATGGAACGGCCTTCCGGAGGAGGTTGTGGAGTCAAAAACAGTGGTGGAATTCAAGCATGCATGGGACAGTCATAAGGCCATTCTAGGGGGTGGGAGTAGGAAGAAGTAGGCTGCTGGTTAACTAGGATCTGCAGCTTATCCAGTAGGTAGGGAAATGGGCAGACTGGGTGGGCCAAGCGGTCCTTATCTGCCGTCAAATTCTATGTTTCTATGTTTCTATGGTCAGAGAGGTGGCAGCTGGGGTTCAATGCAAAGTGTAAGGTTATGCACTTTGGGGCAAAGAACCCAAGGAGAGAATACAAGCTGGGGGAAGGTTAAGCTGGGGTTCACTGAGGAGGAGAAGGACCTGGGGTAATGGTAACAGGGACCATGAACAACACTGACCAGTGCAGGAGAGTGGCTGCAAAAGTGAACAAAATGCTGGGGTGCATAGCGAGGGGGTTTTTGTCCAGGCAAAGAGAGGTGATCTTGCCCCTCTACAGGTCGCTGGTAAGGCTGCACTTGGAGTATTGTGTGCAGTTTTGGAGGCCATACCTGAAGCGTGTTATCAGTCTACTGGAGGGGGTGCAGAGGAGGGCACCGAAGATGATATGTGGAATGGAGGGGAGAGACTATGACAGCAGGCTGGGAGACCTCAATATATACACCCCGGAGGATAGAAGGGACGGGTGGGACATGATACAAACATTCAAGTATCTGAGGGGAATCAATAAGGATGGGGCAGATGAGGTCTTTAAGCTAAGGAGGGGGAGGGACATCAGGGGGCATGAGCTAAGAATAGAGAGGGGAAGATTTAGGAGGGACATGAGGAGACACTATTTCACAGAAAGGGTGGTAGCAAAATGGAATGCACTACCAGAATGGGTGGTATCATGTAAATCTGTGAACAGTTTTAAAAGAGCATGGGACAGGGAACAGGGGAGAGTGAGGGTGGGGGGGGCAGCAGTGGAATGACAAAGGGGAGGGGGTGGGACAGCTGCAAACTAGGAGTGCTAGCTACACACTCGAGCAGACTTAGATAGACAAGGTGGTCTGTTTCTGCTGCCAGATTCTTTTACTCGTATGTTCATATTGAACTACTGGGCCAGACTGCCTTACATCTACTCTGACCTGGATCACAAAGTAACTGGGTTCCCAGATCTACAGGGATTTTGATCTATGGGAAATTGTTCCCAGAGACATAGATTTTTCTATGGGAAAACATCAATTTTCTATAGGAAATGACATCATTTAGAGGAACACACTGAAAAAATCATTCTAGAATTATAGGAAATGCCAAATATATTTGGGAACTGGGAACCCTGAATTAAGTAGGGATTGTGGGTTTAGAACCTGAATTTCCAGGTTTGCAATTCTCCATTTTATTTATTTATTTATCTTTTGTTTACCGGGTGGGTGCCATAGCCACAAAGTGACTATTTTCAGGCGCGACCCAGGAGGTTACAAACAATAAAGGAATTGTCATACAGTAAAATACAATCTGGCAGGAATTACATCAGGTGAAGACACATCTTGTCGGTGACAAGAGAACAAATACACAAAAATTCAAGTAAGTAATAAAGATGAGAGAAACATACAGTCAGTAATGAGTACCATAATTCCCTGATACAATAGTCATACTGCACAAGGTCATAAGGTTGTATAGGGGTTGTCATATATTGACTAATGGAAAAGTGCCATGGTGGATAAAATGGCTTTGGCTTAAAGGGGGTAGCAAGGGGAGGGTTGTGATGACCTAAGAAGGGTTAAAGCAAGTGCATTGGTTATGATTTATGATACAAGTGTAACACAATCTTCTGAAGGCAGCATGAGTGGATGCAGAGCCAACTTCAACTGGAAGTGAGTTCCGTTATCTCAGTGCAAAGATAGAGAAAGCAAGGGTTCCTTTCTGTGTTCTGCACCTAGGAGTACAAAGAAGTGACAGCTCGTTTGAGCAAAGGCCATCCTAGGAGGACTGTAGCACCATCATGGAGGCCAGGGAGGAGGGCAGGTTGGATCTAATATTATTGTCAAGCAGATACCCAAAGGCAATATGTCTGTAGGCTGACGGGGAGGGCCAGTTTAGGTCAGCGTATAGTGAACAGTGGTGCTTTAGTCGAGGGGAGGCCGAGGCATATCGGCAAATGCTATTGTATGTGGTGTCCCATTTTCTTAGGGTACTTTTTGAGGCATTTATATAAGTAGCTGCACCATACGCCAGAGAGGGAAGGAGGATGCCCCTAGCTATGGCCAGCCTGGCTGAGGGAGCGAACATACAACTGGTCCTGTAAGCAGCACCAAGTTTCATATTTACTGCCTTGCACGTGGCCATAATGTGTTCAGCAAAGCTGAGAGTTTCATCAAGCAAACTTGTACTGCATGTCTTCTAGGCCAAAAAAACAAGAAAACACAAGGAAAGTCAGTGGCAGTAGTGAGATTCAAACACAGTTACAAATGTGCTTTTATACATTGCCGCCTATCCCTGAGCAACATAAGACAGTGGCAGTTGTAGAATTAAAACCTGGGTCACGATGTTCACAGCTTTGTATTCCAGCATCCCAAACTCACAGCGCCCAAGCTCATTTATCACACCTTAGCCCCTCCCAATTACAGTATTATATCCGCAAAGACTTATTTGCCGCTATCTCAAGCCCGTTGACCTCTCTTCTGGCATCACACCTCTGAATTCCTTTCTTTAACACAGCACTACACCTAACTGAAACCCTTTCCTTACCACAGCACTTAACCCCGAAACCTTCCATCTAGTACAACATTATACCCTAAAACCCTTTACCCACTGCTGGAATTAAGCCGGGACTTCCGGGGCCAGAGCCCCGGTAAATAATCAAGAAGCCCCGTTAGCTGTAAAAAATACATCTGTGTACTAGGGCCGGGGTTGTCACCCCAATACCTCTTGCTTACTAGGAACTTGCAGGTTAACCCCTCAGACATTATGGCCCTGTCCACACTATGCCTCTGTAACGTTACAGAGTGCCCAAACCGTTACCACAATGGTTTGCGTTTACACCTGTAATGTTACAGGAGGCGTTTTCATAACCATTGTTGAAACCACATATGAGGTGGTTTCAACAATGGTTATGCTTCCGATCCCCGTAAATGTAGCGTTACGGCGGTAGTGTGGATAAGCGGTAATGGTCCCCTGCAGGGACAAGGCGCAGCGTGAGCTGCATGTAGGACCGGCACTGCCGTAACAGCTGCCCGGCTCGATGTGTGGACCGGCAGTGCCGGTCCCGTGAACGGACACCACCGAGGTGTGGACGACTGCACGCCCGGCCGTAACAGATTGCATCCGTTACCAGGCCAGAGCGGTGTAGTGTGGACCGGGCCAAAAAGAGCAACTATTTAAAAAAAGTAATCAATGCAAGGCTATTACAGCAGTGGGAAGCAAGACATTAATGGATTAAGCCAAGCCCCTAAAACAGTTCATTAAGCATTCTCTAGAGCTGGCTGGGACCAGTATGCAAGAGATACACGGACACTCCTTTTTGACTTACTGGGGATCCATTACAGTATTTTAAAGGAGGAAGGTCACAGGTGCAGTTAATTAAGAGGACTGTGTTTTCAGTACTATCAGACTGGAATATGACATCATGCTGCTGTTTCAGTCCAGTCTTAGGAGGGGCAGCAGAGAATGAGCTGGATGGGTCATATAGCTCTCCAAGAGAGAACAGCACTGATGGAAGCTTGCCATGAAAACGGCCACTGTTGTATAAAGTGTTGTTGTGCCAGGATAACTTTTTGGAGAAAGACACTACTCTTGTTTGTCATTTGAAAGGAGGCATACGTCTGCTGATCAGTAAGTGTACTGTAACTGCCTGCCCATGGCCACCAGAGACTTAACAAAACTTGCAGGTGATCCATATGGAATGTAAGTAGCTGAAATGCAAAATAATTCATTTTAATGTTTGAACTAATGTTCTGTTGCTTGGCTTTGTTTTGACGGGCCTGTGAAGGTTGGTTACTGTTTTTTAGAACTTTTATGTAATGCATTTAGGTAGTATAGCGCAGAGGGTTAGGGCCCTGAGCTTTTAACGTGGAGACCTGGGATTGAATCGCACAGCCCCCACTTGCATACTGTGTGAGGTCACACCTGGAAACAAGCATTGGCTTAGTGTGCCTTTCCTGGTTAAACAATTTCCCCTTTCCCATTTTGGAAGTGAAAAGATAATTAGAGTTATCCAAACCAGGTACACTGAAGATACTTTCAGTACAGGTACAGCACATTAATGAACCTTGGGCCAGATTCTCAAAACCTAAATGACTATGCATGTGCTCATACAAAATTGCATAAACTTGGGTACCCTTGCAGAGCTGCAATGTGGCATGCACACAATATTCAAAAAGACTGTTTTTTGCAACCATTTCCACAGTTTAGAGCACTTGCACAGATTTATTTTAAATGGCTGTGCAAAAATGTTACATCTGGTAGTACTAAAAAATGCATTTTCTTTGCATATTATACCTAAGCAAAAATAGTCAACCCCACCAATACACAAACAAAATGATGAAAACAACATTTTCAGTTGTGTGAGGTTTTTCTCTGCATCAGCAAGTTGCGCATGGGGATTTAGTCAATAGGCTATGCCAGGCCCTCTGAAAATCAGAGCCCCCACCCCACCCCACCCAGCTCTAAGCTAAGGAATAAGCCCCCCAAGATGACAGGGTTATGTACTTGTTTTAGAAAATGTCACTGTTTACTGCTTGTTGAATATTCCCATTTGCCCTCCCTCCCCCGGCCGCCACCCACTTTCCTTTCAGAAACTGGCTCTCATTATGGAATGGTTGTACTCATTTACAGAAGTGTCACCATGATTATAGGAGGTGTGGTGGGGCAGTTTTAAGGGAACAGAAGAAAGACAAGATAAGACAAACCATGTTTATCACAGTCTCGCAGATGCTTGTCATTTATGCTGACGTTTTTTGATAACCAAGAAAACACCCCCTCCTATTCCCACCAGTTTGACAGAGAACTCCCTGCTCCATACCAGGCAACTGATAACATTAAGGTTGTGGTTCCACCTGAGGACTGTGTGTGTGTGTATGTGTATGCCAGTGGAACTCTGAAGAATTTTTCATTCATGTACAGTATTCCATGTCACCATTCTGTCTGTGTGTGTGTGGGGGGGGGGGTGGATTCTGCCACTGAAATAATGGAGAGCTTTGAATTTTATTCCATGGTGAACAATCACACAGTGTACTGAATATGAAGAAAGACAGGTGACTGACAGGTGAAAAACATCTGTGGATTGATTATTTTGCATTATTTAGCAACATTTTATTATAATTTTTGTGGGTTTGAAAACTTTTAGAGTCTTTGTTTTTTAAAAGTTGCCTCTGGGCCCATTTTCCTTTGCAATGTGCCTTACAACACCCGTGACCATGGGGTAAGCGCAGTGCAACCAACACCCTGTCATGCCTTATTGCTTAAGTATGATGAGAGCTGTAGAGAGAGAGAGAGAGAGAGAAACACTGAAATGACAGTTCTGCTGCTGTGCTGTTTAACTGTTATTACTCAACACATCTTGTTTCCGATAACTGATGGTCAACAGGAGCTCTGTCACTATTACATAGGCTTTTTTCTTGGGCAGTGCATGTATGCTGCTGTAGCAGGCCTGTTTTATTTCTGAACCTTGGCAGAAGAAGCTAAAGAAGTAGCACAATTTGTCAGACAGTCTGAACAACTATACTTGTTCCCAGAGTCCTTATTGTGTTTTGTAACTGTTACTGTTTTCATTTTTGCCAGTCACCTGTGGATTTACTGCTGACTGATATGAGGTTATTTGGCCAGTACTACAGGACCTAACTGAGTTTGCTTGTATTGGAACTTATCAGCTGTAAGCAACAGCATGAAGTACTGTACAGATCAGTGCAGTAGTTTTAAAGTATAAGCAGAAGGAGTCACAGCTTGGACCAGTATGGCAGTACTTTAAAAAGTAAAACCAGGGGAAAATACAGGATTGCAGTGAATCATTACCCAACAGCATTTTTGACAGTGAGTCTTTAATTTTCCTGGATGGTTGCAATGCAAATACTTTGTCTTTTAAGGTCTGTCCATGCCTGGAAACATGGGCTACACAAACTAAGGAGTAGTGTTTAGTGCAGCGTGCCTTCCTTCTGACCCATTGGCGTGTGTTATGTACTGATTTGAAACAGCCTCAGGTGGTCCCTGATCAAAAGATTTTAAGGGCCTGGTACCTCTGGAAGTATAATTGCAACACTGCCTTTACCTACCACAGCATTACACTTAACTCCTCCTCCAACGCTTGCATTACACCCCTGAAGCCCCCCAGCCACCTCTGACCATCAACATCACAGCCCTGAATTACGTCATTAAAACGTAACTGGGGGACAGCACAACATGACCAGAAATGCAGGCAATATCTTGCTTTTTCCTTCAACAATTTAAGTTAAAAGCTTGTACTGCTGCTCTGCACCAATGCAGTTTGATACCAAATCAGCTTTACTCACAGTGTGGAGTCTATTTCCATCCAATCTGAATACAGTATCTGGGAAGAAATTCAGCTAAACTTCTACTGATCTGAAGAAGAGATTACTGCAACTCTTACAAGCTAATCTTAATTTTATTTTAGTCCAATAAAATGCTTTACTTAAAACATACAGTAGTTGTCTTATTGCATCAGTGACCAAGGGGCATTGATATATCTTTGTTTTTGGACAGAAAAGAGACCCTCCTTTGAAAACAGGGCCTTCACTGAATTAAATTAAATTCATAATAATGATAAAATAGATCTGGATTATAGAAATATATTTAAATAAAGTCCAATGCAGCAATGAACTCACAGCAGTCTACAAGAAATGTTTTGCTTGCAATAAATCAATATCAATGAATAACATCAGTTTTCAAAGTTATATGCATATTCTTTAGCCCCAACACCCTCTAAAAAACAAAACAGATAGAAAAACTCAGTTACCCCAGGTCACAAAGAGTTATAAATCTTAACTTATTATTCTGAGTTTTATCAAACAAAGCTGCAGCACCCTTTCTGCAACCAGTTCATCGAAAATCTTCCCTTTGGTCAAATGGGTCCTTACCAAGCCTGGAAGGGGGAAGAGTACAACCTCCATGATTTTATTATTGTTACAATCCTGCTTACCAGACTGTCTAAATCTCACCAATTGTAACTGGAGAGGAGAAATATTAACAAACAAGTTCAGTGGATCTGGGTGCTTTGAGAATCTCAGGTCAGCCCTATCTAGCAAGATGAGAAAAAATGCACTGAAAAGTGAATTGGCTGGTTACCTTTCACAGTCTTCCGACTGACATCAGCCCTGTTCTCCAGCAGGTACTGCACAATATCCCTGTGCCCTTTGTAGCAGGAGATCATCATGCAGGTGTGCCCATGGTGGTTTGCCACCTCCAGGTCGGCTTTGTGCTCCACCAAGAACTTAACGATCTCCAAGTGCCCATCAAAGCAAGCCGCCCTCAGTGGCATCGAGTTGGTCAGAGTCGTGCAGTTGACCGTGCTGTGCTCCAGCAGCAGCTTCACTACCACCAGGTGGCTGGCAGCCGAGGCCAGCCACAGCAACAGGGCCCCTTCAATTGTCTCGCCGTCGAAGTTGATGGAGCCACCATCCTCGATGAGTGCACTGCACTGCTCTAACAGGTACTGCACCACCTCCAGATGACCATAGCATGCTGCCATCAGCAGCGGTGTTGCACCATTCATCTTCTCCGACATCAGCACCATCACCTAGGATGGGGACTTGCTGCACAGCAACTTATTCAGCAGCTGCAGCTTGCTGTTCTGGGCAGCATTGAACAGGGCAGTCTTGAGATCCATGGCAGGCTTGCTTACACATGCCTTCGGACACGGTACCTGGAGCAGACAGGCTATTTCCTAGGAAGACGTGGTGCAGCCAATACAGTTTCTCCACAACAACAAGAATAAAAAGTTGTGGAAACAGTCGGATATTGTCAATGACAGTGGCTGTGAGTAGCGAGGCAATGCTGGAGGAAGCCCACAGCTCATCCGTGGAGCCCAGTTTGTTATGGAGCCACAGACCAATGTCTCTCTCCCTCATCGATGCCATCTTGGGAAACCAGGCAAGACAAGCTGCTATTTGCTGCTGCAATCAGGAACCGCCCCAGCAGTAAAAACAGCTGATTCTCCAATTAAGGGACACTCCCTGATTGCAGTGGTGAATTTCTTTCAAGTTGGTAGCAGGCTTTTCAACTGCTGTCATAGACGGCGTGCTATGCCATTGGTGCCACAATGTCCAGCCAGAAAAAGCAGTGGTGCCATTGGCCGCAGCAGGACGGCACCTCCAAAACCTGCTTCTCCACACCAAGCTACCAGATGCCAAAAATGAAATAGTCTCACGTTATTTCCTGCTACACTAGCCCATCCCCGCTCAGCTCTATTATCCTAATTCCAATATACATCCACAGACTTATCCTCTCCAACCTCCACCTCGACCCTGTGTTCCTTTTCCAAGTACCTCTGTGGTCAAATTAGTTAATCTGTCTGCTGAACACAGTCAGCTCTGGACCCTTTCTGACATCATGCCTATGACTCAGAGGAACTGCAGCTGTTGGCTGGAGCCTCGTCTGGGATATGAAGCATGCATGGGAAGATCAGGCAGCCCCCAGGTCCTCCTTCCCTGCAGCCTGAATCAACACAAAATCCAGGAAGCAGATCCAAAACAAAATATCTCATACCAACCTCCCCCCACAAAAAAAACAACAACAAGCAAACAGTAAAACAATATCTATTCCTTGCACTAGCGGACTCAGCTATGCTGCAAAGCATCACCTGCTTCCCCCTTAGGCCAGCATACAATAGTTGTTTAAGCCTATTTGGAGTCTTAAAATGGAATATCTTTGCATTTTTCTGGGGAAGACCTCCCAACCCCAACAAAATTGCTACATCCTTACAAAAATTCAAAATATGTCCCCAATACCTGGTTTATGGGGCATTTACTTTACTGTCAGACTGTTACCAAGCCAGTGCCCTCAGGGGACAGAACAGATAGAAAAAACTGTGGTGGAAAGGAAGAGTGTGTGTAGCCAATGAACACCTCCACCACCACCTTGAAGAGTTGGCCACAAAGCACCAAACGGTAGCCCCCATCACAGCTACAATGTTATAAATCTGCTGGTTATTGGTTGCATAGCTCCGTTTTAACCCCTGCAGCAGTTAACCACAGGTATAACCTCTTGACATTTCAATTTACCCACAGTAAATGGAGAAAAAGTGGGCAACAATGTGTTGTGGGTAGTCTGTAGCAACACCCACCCCCACACATTTGCAGGTAGTCCCTTTTCATCCACTCAGGAAGCCATCAGCTCCCTGCAATCCCTTCACCCATGCCATTTGGTGTTGCATACCACTCGCACAACTGACACATATTACGTGATAGGTCATTTATTTTACTTCTCAGAAACCCTCTGTCCCAAGCGGTGACATTTCACATTGACCATGTGTAACCCACTTGTTATCCAGGGTTACTAGAATCCCAGTAAGACCTAGTGGTAGGCAGGGAAGGCAGCTTGTGAAACTCCAGTTAAATGGGTTTCACACTGTCTCACTCTGTTCTCAGTCTCAGCTGAGACTGAGGGATGACATCACCAATAGAACTATCGCAGCTGCATGAGCCACATTGGAATCTGCAGCAAAGGGAGTTGGTTAGAACGCTGGGAGGTTTTGAAGTCAGTCTTCAGTGAGTGAGTGTGAAGTTGGGAGCTTGCTGAGAAAGCAGCTCAGTGAAGGCTCTAGGAGCCTCAGCCCTGACAGAGGGCTACTTTTAAGTAGAAGGGTGTGTGTCTCCACCTTATAGAGAGACACAAAAGATAATCGAAGTGGTGGAGACCGCTGTTTTCGGGTCTCAGTGCCCCTCCCTCTGGGGGGGCAGGAAAGGTTTCCCTGCAGATTCCTGGGGCAACCCCCTAGTTCTGCTTGTAGAGGAAAAGCTCCCTGTGTGTTCCAGAGTTTATTTGGGAGAACAAAAAGATTTGTGAGTCACCTGTGGGGCACCTGCAACATAAGGGTGAGTGTCTGCTCTTGCTAAAAGGGCCTATGTTTTTCATCCTGGGACTTGTGTGACAATATGGGGATTGAACTACTAAATATTGGGAAGCCTAGAGTAATGGGCTAAGCAAAGTAAAAGTAGGTTCAAGTCCAGAGCTTGTTGTGATGCAAATGATATGTAGAGGAGATGTGACAGACGTCTACCCAGAATCTACATTTGAAAGTTCAGTAAAGGAATTGTTCAGTTTCCAGAGAAATGGCCAGGTATGGGCTGTGGGAGCTGGAGGTGAGTGGCCCCCCCATCTTTAGTGACCAGGTCCACTGCTACGGATTTCTTCTGTGGATGTCTACTTTGCCTCAGGCACTTCGCCAGTGATAAGGGAAGTACCCAGACGTGGGATTGTAAGGAAAATTCTCTCTAGGAGTCGAAGACTGTGGTGTGGTTTGGGGAGCCACAACAGGATAGTGGTTCATTCCTCAAATGGACCATGATCAAATGGCGGCGGGGGCAGGCAGTGGGAGAAAACCCAAGTAGTGTACAAGTCGGACTGTAAACCCAAAGCTGAGTGCAAGTCCGGGCTGTGTGCCTGGTGGGTTTGGAGTCTGAGGGCTGAAAATAGTGATAAAGTGTTCTGTTGTCTCTAATCTGCATTACCAGGAAATGTAGCCCCATGGGGGTCCGTCTATGCTTTGTTTGTTCAGCTTGGATGTGAATATAAGCCACACCGAAGAATCCCATTCCTGGTTCTGGACATTACAGTTATTGCTTCCTGTGTTCGGATTTACTTGGGTGCCCCTGTGCAGAGTAGCCAAACCTAGGTCCCCTGTGCCGAGTAACCTCATCCTGCCCGAACCCAGTCCCCACCAGGTACTGCTGTCAGCTTCAACAGCATGCCACCTGTCATTTTGCTAAAAAGGCAGGGGTGAGGGGTTACACATGGAGACTTAAATTCCTAATAATGTAGGGCGCTCAGTTATCAGCAAATATTATGAGCATTAATGCTCTCATATCCCCAGTGTTCACACCTTACAATGACAATTTTGATGATGGGGTGGGGGGGCACACACCTTTACTATTTGTCGCCATCACACATCTAAGCAATGAAATGTTGAGAGGTATGGGTGCTGCCACATTCAGTTTATCTATTCCAGGCCCCAACTGGCTGGCTTTAGCAAACAATCTGCATTTCTCCGTCTATGTTACACTCACACTCTCTGAGGCACAGAATATAGCACAAGGTACATCCAACTGAAAAAGAAGAAACAGAGTCTTATGACAAGATCCAGGCCTTTGACACACTGGAGCAGAATGGTTCTGAAAGCACGTTAAGCTCTTTTTTTACTGTTTGGTTTTAGTTTAAATCTCATTTATCCAGGATAACTCTAGTCAGGCTGTCTACCTATTTCTGCAGCTGGACAAACCAACTAGAACAAGAAGTGGTTCAGTGACTGTTTAAGTAGGGCCAATGATATTCCATTTTTAGAAGAAAACACTGGTACAAAGTGGAATTTGCCATTTTCAAACCAGCACTTGGGAGTCAGTTTTTCGTGAAACACCTCAATTTGCACCAGCTTTTGGCCAAACCTCTTCAGCCAAACTCTTGTACAAAACATGCCAATTTGTCCTCAGTTTGGGGGAAAAATGGATTAAGATTTTGCTAAATGGAAATGGCCATTTTTGAAAATGGAAAATCATTGGCTCTACTCAAGGTAACACAATGAGTGAGTATTTAGCTCTTGTGGGATTTTAATCTGTGAGCTTCTGCTTCCCACACTACCTTAGAAGTAAGCCTCTCAAAAGGCCAATTTACACAGCTACATTTGCATCACAGCAACCTGAGCACTCTGGCTACTGTTGTGCAAATTTGGCCATGTGGACACTTAGCAGATTTTGGTAAGTCAGTGCTCTCTCCTCTCCCTGAGCTCCTACAGAGTTGGGGGATGTGTTCCCAGGATGCACCTGGAAATGAACTTCAGCTCTGTGTGCCTTTCCTGGCCCCACATTCTAAAACAACCAATAAAAAAAGAAAAGGTGCCAAACAGCAGTCCATATTGGGAACTACTGCTACAAGAGCGGACAACACAAACGTGTATAGGACAGGCACTTCATAGCACACAATAGGACAGTACATGGATTCCCACCAATTTGCCAATCCTGCTGTACCAGTTATGTTGAATTAACAAATTCAACACAGCATAACTTTATTTTATAGAAATGCCTTTAAACCCATGAATAACCTGAACAGTACCCATTCGCTACTCACTATGCTGAATGCGCTTTGCCACAGAGCCATTCATTTCTTTTACATCCAGGGCCCCTAGTTCTCTGTGACCTTCAGTACCAATTTCTGCAGTGGAAATGTAAAGGAGCGGGATCCCTGGAATGAAGGGAATATGAGGTGTATGAAGTTGGGGGGAGATGAGAGTGGAAAGATACCAGGTCATTGCCTCAAACCAGTATTTAGAGATGAAAGAAGGCGACGGGAGGAAAGAGGGAGTATGGAGAGGAAGGAATAGAGAGTGCAATGATGAGTATGAGGGTGAAACAATCCCCCACCATAGGTACAAGATAATGCTTGCAAAATAAACTTTTACTTACAATTCATGTTTATGAACACCATTGACCACGATGCCCCAGCCACCAACGTTTCACGCATGCGTGCATTTGTTAAGGAGGTGCTGTAAGGACAGTGCCCCACTCCCGGGTGATAGCCCCTTAGAAGTAGCAATGTGAACCCAACTTCCTTACCTCTGTAACACTGGGTCTCCAAAGTAACCCACAGTTACACATGAAAAAAAGGCAGATGGCAGTTCCCTAGGGATACTGTTTAAGTAGGCAATCTTCCCAAAAGAGCAATGTACTTTCAGAAAACTTGGTACTAATATTTAGTAATCCATATATTCATGTTTCTTCACAATTTCATGTCCACTCCAGAGCTGCCCCAATCAAACAGGGGCTTTGCACACTTTTTCAGCACCAAGAGCCTTCTGCTTTGACTAGGGCCTGCAAGTAAGCCTCTATATTTCAGCAGACTGGTGTGTAAAATTCATAGTCCCCAAGCACTGTAGCATCAGTATTATGTATGAGCCCAAGTACCTGGTGCTAGATCTGAACTCATGACCATCCAGTGTTCCTGGTCTGGCAGACAGAGCAAACTCTACTGAGCCACTGACACTGTAAGACACCCAAATGTTGTCCATATATGAATGTTACCCCACCTGCCATTTAAGGCCTCACCTGCCTCAAGGAAAGCAGTCCTTTGCATGGGCCCCCCCCCCCGCAAACCTTACCCTCCAGTTTAGCTTTTCAGAGAAAAGCATCTTTTTTCTTGTGCTGCAAAGTAGTTTAATTTAATTATGAAAAGTCCACTACCCTGAAGAATGGTGGACGTTGGGGCGTCCATTAACTGTAAAGGTGCGGCACCACACCATGTGCCCCATGGCACCAGCTCAGCCCCTTCCACCTCCTGTAACTGTTTGCCACCTCTTCTCCACCTACACTACCCACCAGACTTCCACCCGGTGGGAGCAGAACTACAGGGGGGATGTCAACCCACCTTCACCACCCTCGGGAGAAGACAGCTGCCTATCAGCATGCTCGGTCCTGCTCTGCCTTCCCCCCCCTCACGGCAGCACCCTGATGACCAAAGGTTATTCCCAAACATGGGTCACCAGCATACTGTGAGGTGTGGCATCCAGCGCCTCAACCCTCAGCACCACTGGGCCAGCCCCCACTTTTTTTTTTTTTATCATCTAACTGTGTGACCTCTGTCAGCACCTCCCACCTACTTTGGCGACGGGGTACATGGTGGAGCTGACAGGTGGCTCAGCCCCCCCCAGAGGGGCTCAGTCTCAGGACCTTTCCGCATTTCCTACCCTTGCCTTCCAGCAATCCCCCATGGGTTGCCCCTCCGTATCAGGACCAAGGTGAAGGATGTCTACTCCCGAGACCAACATCTAGACTCTGGGAAGCCAGCGTGGGTGCTTCAGGGCCATCATAGAGCCTACTGGCTCCATTTTTACTAATTTTCTCCCTGCCCCTTGCCACAGAGGCACACAGGCGCACACACACGCACACACACACAGGAACATATACACATATACACATATTCACAGTGACCCACAGCACCCTCCCTACTCTAGTCACTCCCAACTGCATTACCTCCTGACATCCACCTTGGGGGGGCAGCCTTGCAGCGGGCGTGGCTGGGCCCCCACCCAGGAAGGGAGAGCTGCCTTATGGCTGCTCAATCCATCTCCCAGCCTCCCCCCTCCCAGCCAACCCGGGCTAATTTCCGAACCTGGGTCACCGGCGTGGCACTAGGTGTGGCATCAAGCACCTCCACCCTCAGCGCCACTGGGCCAGCCCTGAATGTTTTCCTTTTATGTGGTATTTTGTTTCTGTAAGCAGGAGACAGCTGTGATTTTCACCTTCACTTTGACTGGCTGACACGCATGTCGCAATAGCCAGGTTCCATTCTGTAATAACCTGCTGGTGGGTGTCAGTCCTGTCAATAAATGGGCTCACCAGTAATTACCACAATTTGATGGTGAAAGGGACTCTAGTTCCATTATATCTGCCTCCACTGGTTCAAAACCCAGAAACCAGCAAGTATGCTGTTCAAACTTGTACTAGTTCATAGGAATTTCTCACTCATCCTACTACCCAGCGTACCCTGTAATTCACCTACCAAGCATTAATCCTTCCAGGCTTACCATGAAGGTCTGTACTGTCTTTACATCCACTCTCTCTGCTGGTTGGCTGTCCATACGTGCACCACCCTCTGGGAGATGAGATGCCCCCTAACACTACCTTTGAATTTCCCACCTTTGAGCTTCAAGGCATGCCTATAATTACACAGGTGAGTACATAATTAATGATGCATATAAAACAGATGACCTGCTGCTTTTACCCCTCCCAGTACTACCAATTACTGAAGCTACAGCTGCATTTGAGTTTTCTCTTTCCCGGTCCACCTACTGCAAGTGCTCAAGTAGGCAGTGGTCAAAATCACACAGTCCTGTATTTGTGGCATCATTGTCACTGCCATAGCAACAGACTAATGTCACATCCTGCCCAACAAACCACAGAAATAGGTGGGTAACAGGTGAGGAAGCTTTTTTTTTTTTTTTACTAAAAATAGAGATGTCAATATTGGCATTAATGAGAAAGAAAGTCACAGGGTTTGGTTTTATGTCAGTTGTTTCCCTGTCATCTGTCCTGCTGTAACAGACGCTCCCTTAAAACTGCACAAAGATGATGCTGCCATTCACAAACCACGTAGAAGACCTACTGGCTTGAGCGAGGGAAATCTCTGTCTATATTTTATGAAGCAGAACACGCAGACCATAAATTTTTCCCATTCACCGACTGTGCATGCTGGACCACCGAAAGGTTATCTTTGTTAGGCGTTAAAGGTGGCATGCATGTTAACAGCACTTTTTTTTCCCACTGAAACTCTACTCTGAAAGGTTCAAAGCATTTCATAGATCAGAACAGCAGTGAGTTTTCCACAAGTCATGCCAAGAATGTTACTCCTTTAATAAAGGCTTGTGTTCCTGAAGCAGTTGTTGTCACTTAAGGAGGTTCCTGTAATTGTAGCAGACAGCTGCAGCCCCTCCCCGTCATGGTGGGGATGGCTCTTTGGAGACTATAACTTTGTATTTTTACATCTTCCACTTTAAAGACACCCCAAAGCTTGGCCTATTAAACAGTACTGAGGGGGCATGGAAGTAAAACACAGCAGCAAACTCTGAGAGGGGATCTCACGCACACACACAAAATTAAATAAACATGCGTATATCAGAGCATGACTGCACGTCCTGTAGTGGATTATATGATGGCCAAAATTGTTTTTGGGGGGCAAAAAATAGAAAGTGTGCAGGCATGTGGTCATTGTGGGATAATGTACAGTCATGTGGTGTGTTTTTGTCCAAGCAGGAGAGAGCATTTTTACTACTTTCTCTCACTCATTTTATAAATATATATATGAACAGCTAGTAGAGCTAGACTAGAATGGCATTGCTGAGGCACGTCAAGCGCACCGCCATCTTGTGGATGGCAAGACGTGGTTCCTGTGGGGGTTGCTGATGGGCTGTATGTGGTTTTGACAGTGAGCCGTATTTGGGGACCTATTTGGGGATCAAGGGAGTTAAGAGACTTGAGGAGAGATGGAGCTATTCCAGAACGTTTCAGGCCTTTCAGTGCAAACCCCTTCGTATACGCTACATTTTTGGACTCCCTGAATAAGCTTCCCTCTACCTCCTTCTCTACTAAAAGAAACATTGAATTGAGGACTTTTAAATGAACTTTCTGGTGCATCAGTAGATGAATAACAACCTGAGGTGAAATGTAGAAGTCTGTAGCTTGACAGAAGACACCAGAAGGAAGGAGTGCTGTGTGACTGGACTTCTCTACTGGGACTAAAGAAGTAGAACTCTTGTACTTGGACCTTTAATTTAGGGTAAAAAAAAAAAACCAAAAAAAAATTAGTGTGTTTGTCTGAGTTAACTGAACTGAATGGTTATCTGAACAGTTATCTAGATGTAAATCTCAGGCGATTGAAAGGGATTGATAGCTGTGCAGTTTAAATTACTTGTAGAAAGATCTAGTAAGTAGGGGGAGTGGCTTAGCTAGAAGAAAGCTAAATTTAAAGACTACCTTAGAAAGATTCTGTTAGTAGCTTGGCAGAAGACACCAGGAGGAAGGAGTGCTGTGTGACTGGACTTTTCTACTGGGACTATATTGCCCTCCTTCCCTCCCACCAAAAGCTAGTTCTACTTTTATAGGCACAGGATTTGACTGACAACAGGAACTTCCTGTTTGGGAGCAGGAAGTGAGTGATCACAGAGCCACCAAAGACCCACCATCCTAGAAGGGCAAGAGTAGCTCTCTGGCCCCCTCTAGCTGCTGGAGGCCTGCCTCTGAGCAAGTAAGGGGTCTACTGAGAAATATAGGATATTCTTGTCTCAGAACAGGACAATCAGGAGCTTAAAGGGCACAGAGGCAGCAAGTAAGTAGAGAGAGAAGAGAAAAAAAACAGAGGAAAGAGTAAGGATTCCAAACAACAGTCAAGGGGCCAGAAATAAGACATGATGGGAGTGGTGCAGTGCAGTGGCTGTGGAGCAGCAGTCTTCCAGGAGATGTTCTGGAGGATGCGGTGTTGTCCCATCTGCAGGCACCTCTCTGGGCTGAGGGAGGAGGTTGCTCATCTCCAGGCTGAGTTGGCCAGGATTTGTGGGACCTCTTCATCCATCCAGGGACCACCAGTGCCACTGCCGCTGCCTCAGAGGTTGCCAAGAAAGAGGAGTGGTTGGACCACAGTGGGCTCAGGGAGAGTGAGGGTGGTGGAACAAAGGTGCATCCCTCCAGTTGTACCTCTCCACAATTCCTATGCCATTCTGGCAAAGTGTGGTTCCTCTATGGAGGCACCTGCAGTGGAGACCAAGGAGGATCCTGGGAACCTCCACAAAGAAGACCCACAGGAGGGTGGCATGGGACCCCACAGGGGAAGGAAACAACTCCTGGTGGGGGACTCCATTGTTAGGAAGGTAGAACTGGGGGAGGAAGGGGAAAGAGGGAGGTAAGGTGCCTGCCTGGCGCTATGGCTTGAAGGGACAGGGAGAGAATCCTCAGGATTGCAAGAGCAGCTGCACAGGGAGGGAGCTGGATGTCATTGTCCACCTAGGGACAAATGACCTGGCTAAGAAAGGGATTAGAGCAGTGCAGGAAGAGTTTGTGGAATTGGGGAGGGGCCTTAGACAAGTAGCATGCACGGTAACCTTCTCAGAGGTGCTGCCCATCTATGGCGTAGGAGAGGCTAGGGTGTTCTGTACTATAGAATACAATCAGTGGTTGAAAATCTGGTGCAGAGCTCAGGGATTTGGCTTCATTGGGGACTGGGGGTCCACCTGGAGTGATGCAAGCCTATACTGGCATGATGGGCTGCATCTGTCCAGAGGGGAACCAGGATCCTAGGTGATAGGTTTAAATACTTCATTGGCAAGCATTTAAACTAGCCAAGGGGGGAGGCACTGGAAAGGAGCAGGGAAATCCTAGCCCCCCCCAAAAAAATCACGATAGTAAGTGCGGTAAACACCAACATAGAGGTGGCGATAGGGAGAAGGACAGGGGTAAATGGGGAAAGTGACAAAGGCAAGAAGGACAGGGATGGGGCAAAAAGGAGTAAGGCCATCAGGAAATGGAGGGTAATGAGTACCAATGCCCGTAGTCTGGGTGACAAGCTCCCTGAGCTGGTGGCCTTGATGGAAGAGGGATGCCTGGATATCATAGCAGTCACAGAAACATGGTACACAGAGAACCATGACTGGGATGTTAACATACCAGGGTGCATAACCTATAGGAGAGACAGGCAGGAGAGAAGAGGGGGAGGAGTAGCTCTCTATGTAAAGGAAGGGATAAAAGCAACTGAACAAAAGAGTAAACAGGGAGGAGAGGAGGCACTGTGGGTCACCTTGGAGACTGGAAAGGGCACCACAATCCACACAGGGGTTGTGTACAGACCCCCATGTCAGGGGGAGGGAATGGACAAGGATATGATGAAGGCATTCTTAGGATGGCAGAGAAAGGGAGATACTGTTGATGGGAGACCTGAATATGCCAGATGTTAACTGGAGCACATTTGCTGCAGCCACATCCAAGAGCAGGGCCATTCTCGATGCCCTACAGGTGGCAGGCCTCAGACAGCTAGTTTGGAACCCACTCATGAGGAGCAATCTTAGACCTTGTACTCTCAAATGGGGGCAGTGAGAGGATCTTAGATCTAGAAGTGGGTTGCCATCTAGGAACAAGTGACCATCAAACAGTGTGTTCACGTTAAACTCAGCTACAGAGTCAAGTCATACAAAAGTGAGGGTACTGGACTTCAGGAGGGCTGACTTTGGCAAGATGGGAGAGTGCCTCAGAAAAGCACTAGCAAACAGGCTAGAAGGAGGGGTGGAGCAACAATGGAGAATCATCAAAACTGCCATCACAGAGGCAACAAGCCTTTGTGTGAAGCAAATAAACAAATCAAAATGAAAGAAAAAGCCACTATGGTTCTCAAAGGAGGTGGCTAGGAAAGTCAAGGAGAAAAAGATAGCATTCAGGAAGTATAAGGAAACACAGAAGGAGCAGGACAGAGAGTTGTACCAGTTAAGGCAGAAGGAAGCAGGGAAGGAAGTCAGAATAGCAAAGGCCCAAACCGAGGAAAAGATAGCCAACTCAGTTAAGAAAGGGGATAAAACCTTTTATAGGTACATCAGAGAGTGTAGAAACACAAAGGGAGGTATAGTGAGGCTGAATAGAATGAATGGTGGGTGGGAAGAGGGATACAGTGAAAAAGCAGGGATACTGAACGAATATTTCTGCTCAGTATTCACAAAAGAGGAGGGGGAAGTGCCTAATCCAATTAACAGAAGCACTCTTGATAGGGGCGTCGATCCCAGCCCTTTCACAGAAGAAAGGGTTCTGTAAAAACTCCTAAAACTGAAGGTGGACAAAGCAATGGGGCCTGATGGAATTCACCCCAGAATTCTAAAAGAATTAAGGGAGGAACTAGTGAAACCACTGACTACTCTTTTTAATAAATCATGGGAGGATGGTGTGGTACCTGAGGACTGGAGGAAGGCGGATGTGATTCCCCTTGACAAAAGTGGGACTCCAGCCGACTGCCTCCAGGCAGGTCACCCAGAAACTGCCGACATGTGTGGAGGAAAAAAGGAAGCTCCTATTCAGGGGCGCAACGTGGGACTCCAGCCTACTGCCTCCAGGCAGGTCACTCTCCCCCCCCAGAACGCTGCCGACCGCGGCACGTGGAGGAAAAAAAGGAAGCTCCTATTCAGGAGTGCAACTGGGACTCCAGCCGACTGCCTCAGGCAGGTCACTCCCCAGAGCGCTGCCGACCGTGGCGCATGGAGGAAAAAGGCTCCTATTCAGGGCGCAGCTGAGACTCAACCGACTGCCTCAGGCAGGTCACCCCCCCCAGAACGCTGCCGACCACGGTGCGTGGAGGAAAAAAAGGAAGCTCCTATTCAGGAGCACAACGTGGGACTCCAGCCGATTGCCTCCAGGCAGGTCACTCCCCCCCCAGAACGGTGCCGACCGCGGCGCGTGGAGGAAAAAGGAAGCTCCTATTCAGGAGCGCAACGTGGGACTCCAGCCGACTGCCTCCAGGTAACACAGGCCTCCAACATCGTGACTTCTGGGCATTATTGTCGGCCGTTGGATTGATACTCCTGGCTATACAGCTCCACAGCCCACTGATTGTCTCTGCGGACTCGGCTGTGAGGTGCTACCTGTAAGGGTGGCTGGGACTCAATGGTTAGCAAATCTAGGCAAGACATGAACAGGGCTTGTATGTGTACTGCGCACCTGCACTTCTGATTTGTTGCTGTTGCCTAGGGTCTTGTGCTGTACGCCAGTGGATGTCTGCCTCTTATGATTACTTGTAGCCTCCCAGGTCTGTTAGTAGAAATTGCAGCTGTGTCCAAGTTGAAAAGCTTGAATGTAATAGTGTAATATTTTGTGGGCATCTAGCCTAACTGCATTGCCCTCTGCAGCACCATATTAACCTTGTTTTACCGCGTAGAGCTGGATGTAATAATATTGTTAAATGCATAGTACTGTGGCATATTAGTAGGGTAGGCGTTTTTACTATTCTATTGTACTGTGCTGTGCCGCTAATGTACTGTATCTGCGCATGTGTAGTTCACCACCCAAGCTAGCCACAATCCACTTTCTCCCGCTGCATACTAATTTTCGCCCTTCCTACCTCTTTTCAGGCAGGTCACTCCCCCCCCAGAACGCTGCTGACCACGGCACGTGGAGGAAAAAAGGAAGCTCCTATTCAGGAGCGCAACGTGGGACTCCAGCCAACTGCCTCCAGGTAACACAGGCCTCCAACATCGTGACTTCTGGGCATTATTGTCGGCCATTGGATTGATACTCCTGGCTATACAGCTCCACAGCCCACTGATTGTCTCTGTGGACTCGGCTGTGGGGTGCTAGCCTTCCCACCCTCCCCAACCACCCCCCCACCCAGGGCGGCCCTTGTCTTATTGGCTCAGGCCGACCCCGTCACTTCCTGTGTCGGCCTTCCTGCGTCCCAAAACCTAAGTCCTCACTTTCCCATTTGCAGATTATACCAGGTGGCCACCAGGTGGGGCTTGATTCCTCTCATCCCATTCCAGTTGCCCTAACCTACCACCTATACTATCCTGTGTTCACCCACTGGGCCTCCAAGTCCTTATTCTGTCTCTCTCTGCAATCCCTCCCACCCCTAGCATGCCTGTCATCCCTGGCCCAGCTTGTTCCCCACTCCCTCTCCTCCTTCTGATATTCTTCGCCTCTCCTAGGGTTACCTTCTGCCCACTCCAGCTACACCTATGCCCCCAGTTGCCCCCTGTCCTCCCCTCCCCAGCCCCACCCCCTCCTCCTTCACACCCTACTCCCTCCCATCACCACCGTTCCTTGAGGCTTCCCTCTCCCACCCTCCTGCCCACTCTGGTATCTTATCTCGCTAGCATCCCTGTCTGTGCTACCCTACCTATCCCTTATACCGCCTCACCCCCCATACCTCTACCCCCAATCGGCGTAAACTTCCCTTCCGCCACCTCCTTCCTAGGGCTGCTCTCCTCCTTCTGCTTCTGTCTGGCAACATCTATCCCAATCCTGGGCCTGTCTTCAATGGTTCCCCACTAAAATCGACTGGACTTCTTATCACTTCTATAAATATATGTAGCCTCCTCAAAAAACTGGACTCCCTACAATACTGGGTGACTGTTCATAATCCGGATGTGATTGCCTTGGTTGAAACCTGGCTGTCTGACTCCACCTCTGATGCCCAGGTCTCTCTCCCAGGCTACTCCCTCCACAGGCTGGACCGGATCGGTAGGAGAGGTGGTGGATGTGCCGTCTATGTTAAAGACCCGCTCATTGGTTTAGCCCTTCCTCCCCCAAGCCTTGACTATAAGGCCCAGGCCATAACACTAAAATTATCACCTGACCCCTCCAGGGGTCCAATCTTTCTAACTACAGCTTACATACCCCCAAAAAACCAAGCTCAGGCACTGGGCCCCCTAATTGACTATATTACCTCCCTACCCAACTCCTCTGACCAAATCCTGGTGGGTGATTTGAATATCAATTGGCTTTCTCCCACTTCTGCCTCCCGTGAAGCTTTCGCTGCTGTTGATCTAATACAACTAGTCTCCCAGCCTACCAGGTTGAATCCTAGTAGGGGCACTAGCACTCTTCTTGATGTGGTCCTTACCAACAGGCCATGCCGCATCCACAATATTCAAATCCTCCCAGACTGCCTTAGTGACCACTCCCGGTTCTCTTCAACTGGGTGACCTCCCGGTCGAAGCCCACTGTTCATAACACCCTTGCATTAAATTAGAAGCAGACCTGCGGTGGGCTAAAGACTTAAAACTCTACCTAGCCAGCACTGATTGGTCCCCTCTACTAAACACCCCTGACATTGACAAGGCTCTTGCCTTCTTTGTTTACACCTTTAACTCTGCCTGTGACATCTTCGCACCCTTAATCCACGTAGATCTAAAGTAAAACACACCCCCTGGATTACCCCTGCCTTACGCACACTTCTTAAGCAACGGGATAACTTATGGCATATCGCGGTTGAAACTGGCCGCTTGGCTGACAGGCAGGCCTACGCAGCTGCCCGGAATAAGTGTACTTGGGCTGTCCACAAAGCTAAGGCCGATTATTACCAAGCTTCTCTTACCTCCTCCTGGGGGAACCCCAGGTCCTTCTGGGACAATGTCAAGCAGCTAACTGGTGGAGCACGCTCCCCGTCACTTCTTGACATTGATGGGACCACCTCCACTGACCCTGCCCTCATTGCATCACACCTCAATAACTCCTTCACTGACCTTAGTGCAGTGCTCCCATGCAATTTCTTCAATCCTCCTCCCCCCCCGTGTCTGCCCCTCCCATCTCCCGCCCCCCTTTCCACCTTCGCTCTGTCACCACTCATGAAGTCAGGCCCTACTTGCTAAAAGCCCTAAAGTTCAACTCTATTGGCAATGACTCCCTTGATCCATGTCTCCTACGGCAGGTCCTGGATCAGGTCATCTCTCCCATCACTTGCCTCTTTAATAAGTCCCTCTGCCTTGGGCAATTCCCCTCTGTCTGGAGGGTCGCCACTGTTACACCTATCCACAAGGGTGGTAACAGGACACTCTCAGGCAACTACCGGCCTATCTCTATCCTCTCTCCCCTCTCTAAAGCCTTAAGAGAAAAATGTTGCTAGCCAAATTTCAGACTACCTCGCGAAATATGATGTCCTTTGCCCTGAACAGCATGGTTTCAGAGTCGGTCATAGCACCAATACTGCACTCCTGGAGTTTGCTAACTTCCTTCATAACTCACTCGATGCTGGCTCCCTCGCTGGTGCGGTATTTATAGACCTATCAAAAGCCTTTGATACCGTCTCGCACCCTCTTCTGTTAGCTACCCTTGCTAGCATGGGCTTTGCCACTGGTCCATTCTCCTGGTGCGCCAGCTACTTGACCAACCGCTCTCAACGTGTGAGGATTGGTGGCACTCTATCCAGTACCTGCCCAATTCGCTCAGGAGTTCCCCAGGGCTCCATACTCGGGCCCTTACTCTTCTCCCTCTTTCTCAACTCCCTGCCCAACGCATGCACAGGAAATGTCCTGCTCTATGCTGATGACGCAGTACTCTTTGCCTCCGACAGTAACCCGTCTCTCCAGAACTCCCTTCAGCTTACTCTAGACACTGCTGAAACCTGGTTCTCGAACACCGTCTCGTCATCAACCTTAAGAAAACTAAAACTATGCTCTTTACACACTCCCAAAATAAGTCCATCAACTTTCCTCTCTCTGTCCACTCTGCCCATAATCACCCTATAGAACTTGTTCACTCCTATAAATACCTTGGCATAATCTTCGATTCTGCTCTCTCTTTTCATGACCATATCTCTGCCCTGACCTCTGCCTCCAACACACGGCTGGGAATCCTCTACCGGCACAAAAAAAGCCTCCCCCCAAACTCACTCCGCTTGGCTGTCATCTCCTCGGTTCTTTCCCTAATTGACTACGGCCTTCCTGTATATGGCACGGCAGACCAGATGGCCCTCCGCAAGGTACGCCTAACACTCAACAAAGCATGTCGACTTATTACCGGTGCCCATAGACTCACCCATACCTGCCTTCTGTACTCCATGTCCTCCCTACTTCTCGCCCAACCTTGATGAGCGCCTCATGTTTCTAACCTGCCAAGTTACGTATAAAGCTCTCCATAGTCTATCGCCCCCGGCCTTGCTAACTCTATTCACTGAACTAACTCCACGGTGTGCACTCGCTCCACCTGCAAAGCTGCTCTGGTCGTTCCAAGGGCTCGGACCTCCCAGGGTCTGAGGGCATTCCCTTATAGAGCCCCCTCCTGGTACAACTCCCTCCCCGCTGGCATCACTGATGCTCCCTCACTTGCTTGCTTCAAATACAGTCTGAAAACTCACTTGCTCAACTCACACTCCTGCCACTGCCCCTGACCTCCCCCCACCTCCTCCCCAGTGACAAAGCTCCCTGAGCTGCACTCCCCCACAGGGCCTCTTTTCAACTCTGCTACCCCACCTCCTGATCACTGATCCTAAAATTGTGGGTAGCAGTATTATGTACCGCTTTACTAGAAAATTGACTGTGCCTTATTGTTGAACTGTTTTCGATAATTGTCTCTTGTATGTATGTCTTTGTCCTCCTTGTGATGAGGTACCTTTGTAAATGAGCCTCTGGCTCAAAGGTTGTTAAACTGATGTTAAAATAAATAAACAAACAAGACAAAGGCAGGAAACTACAGACCTGTCAGTTTGACCTCTGTGGTAGGGAAAGTGATGGAGTCACTTCTGAAGGAAGGAATTGTTGAGTACCTTGAGGCCAGTGGGGCACAGGACCCAAGGCAGCATGGGTTCACAGCAGGAAGGTCATGTCAGATGAATCTAATAGATTTCTTTGACTGGGTGACCAAAGTAGTAGACTAGGGAGGGGCTGTGGACATGGCCTACTTAGACTTTAGCAAGACATTTGACACAGTCCCACACAAAAGATTAATAGTCAAATTAACCAGCCTAGGAGTGGGTCTCAGAGTGGTAGCCTGGGTAAAACATTGGCTGGACAACAGGTCACAGAAGGTAATTGTAAATGGAGTCCACTCTGAAGACAGAGGGGTTACCAGTGGGGTACCGCAGAGTTCAGTACTGGGTCCAGTCCTTTTTAATGTCTTTATAAGTGACATTGCAGAGGGACTGGAAGGAAAAGTACGCCTCTTTGCAGATGACACAAAGATCTGCAACAGGGTTGATACACAAGGAGGTGTGGAAAGGATGAGAAGGGACTTGGCAAGGTTGGACGAATGGTCAGAAGTATGGCAGCTAGGATTCAATGCAAAGAAGTGCAAAATAATGCACCTGGGAAACAAGAACCCAGGAGAAGATTACACAACGGGGGGTAGTAACAACAACAAAAAAGGAAAGGGACCTGAGGGTAATCATATCAGATGACCTTAAGGTTAGCAAGCAATGTGAGAAGGCAGTAGGGAGGACTGGGTGTATACTGCGATGCATAGGGAGAGGCATCGCAGCAGAAAACAGGAAGTTGTTATCCCTCTATACAGACAGTTGGTGAGACCCCATCTAGAGTACTGCATCCAGTTCTGGAGACCCCATCTCCGCAAGGACATAGACAGGATAGAGGCAGTCCAGAGGAGGGCAACTAAAATGGTGCAGGGTCTGCAAGAGAAGCCGTACGAGGAGAGACTAAAGGAGCTTAATATGTATACCCTTGAGGAAAGAAGGGAGAGGAGGGACATGATAGAAACTTTTAAGTACCTCGGTGGAATCAACAAAGTCCAAGAGGGTAGCATCTTTCAGAAAAAGAGACGTGCAAAAACAAGGGGACACAATTTAAAGATGGGGGGTGGTTCTGGGGCAATGTGAGGAAGTATTTTTTCACAGAGAGGGTAGTGGATGCCTGGAACAGCCTTCCTGAGGAGGTTGTGGGGTCTAACACTGTGGGAGAATTCAAGAATGCATGGGACAGACATAAGGCAATTCTTGTGGGGGGTAGGAAGAAATAGGCTGTTGGTTAACTAGGATCTGCGGCCTATCCTATAGGTAGGGAAATGGGCAGACTAGGTGGGCCAAGCGGTCCTTATCTGCCATCAAAGTCTATGTTTCTATGTAATTACTAAGAACAATTTTATTTAAATCTGAATGTGGAACATCTTATCCAGAATCATAGTGGACTCAACTTGCTTTATTTGTGCTGCATTTGTTATGTAGAAATTGGTTTATTTTTAATACATATAGAATACATTTTTGGGGGTTAACACCAAAGCTTCACTCAGTGTGCATAATAACATATATTATCCTTACCTGGAAGTGCTATAGGTTTTGTTTAAAGTCCTGGGCTATTTTAACTATTCAACAGGACTATATATTTTATGTACTGAGGGTACACCAAGGGTATACTCAGGGTGTATATATAGAAGAATATTTGTGTATATCTGTGTACATTCTTCAGCATGGTTAATACTAGGTTACAAAGAATGAAAGACCCACAGCTCTCCCACTTAGCTGGTGAAAGTTGCTTTTCCAACAAAGGATGTATAAAGTATTCTAAAACTACAGTACATCTAGTTGGCAAAAGCACCTCTACAAGCATAGGCTGTACAAAGCAGACCAAAATCACAGACCATTTAAATAAGCCTATAGAAGGCTCATGTAATGGTAAAACATCTACCCCTTCCAACAAATCCAACTTACCAGACAAACTGTTATAAGTAGCTCCAATAAGAAATGCAGCTGAAGTTCCTTCAATAGAGGACACTATGGAGGAAATGGATGGTGAAGTTTCTGTAACTAATTGTTTAAATATCAGTACTATTAAGAGAACCATTAGATCAGGCTCAATAATAGAACAGGAGACCAATGTTTCCCCAGGTGTTTCCTCTAATGTCTATGAGCTAATACCAGAATCATGGAATAATGAGTGTTACCTGGATAAGGAAAAGACATTCCTAGAAGAAGTATCCAGGGACCTACAAGGGATTATTACTGGCCTCAAGAAATGTGATGGTTAAGGTGAAAATGGCCTATGCAAAAAAATGTAAGAAGGAGATGGGGAAGGAAATTAGCCTGGAAGAAGAGCAGGGTTTTATTTAACTCTAAAAACTGATTAGCGTTTTGCTCATAAAAATGCTAAATCTTTGTGAAAATGCATAGCTCTTGCATCACTGTGTTTAACAAACACAGCACTTCTAGAAAATCTGTATAAATACTTTCTGTACAGTTAGTATCATTCCAAGAAAAAATTGCTAATCAATTATTTAAAACCCTGAAGAGCATTCAAATGTTTATCAGACAAGCTTTTTAAGTGATAAATTAGTCAATCTTCTATCAAAGCAGCATAATGTTAACATCCTACTTATGGAGCAAATGTTAGTAAATAGAGATGTGAAGGAGATGTTAAGAAATGAAATAACACAAAACAGAATCTCCATTATAGGGGAAATGAATGACAAACTGGAGAGCATTAAAGAAGAGATAAATTTAGAAACAGGAAGGATTAGACCGGAATTTGACAGTATTTATAGACCAGATAGCCCAATAAAGAGAAGTAAGGCTCGCAAGAACCATAAGATGACAAAGAATACAAAGGAAAAGACAAAGAAAAAGAAGAAAAATCGAAAGAAGCCAGTAAAAGAAATAAGTAAATTAACAAAGGAGCTAGACAATACTCCTAATGAGCAACAATCAAAGCTACTACAACAGATACCTCAAGAATGTAAGGAAATTCCAAAATGGGAGGGGCAGAAAGAGACAGGAAAAGAAATGAAGAATAGCGACATACAGTTAGGAGCCCAATTGAACCAACTAGAAATAGAAATTGCACTCTTAAATAATGAATTAGGGCACCCGAACTAAGCAAATGATAAAATCAATGAGACAAAAGAACATATAGCATTGGAAATAAGGGTGATGGGTAATGGACAATATCATTCAGGGTACTAATTCCATTAGAACTGAGCCTGGCAACAACATAACCAAAAAAGCAGAGATCACAGACTGTACCCCTTTTAATTAGAATTTTAGCTCTGTCAGGATGGTTCCTAGTAGAGGGTGAGCATCAGGCATCTCAACTGGCTGAAAAATTGAAGGTAGAAATGGATATAATAATCAACCCAGAAGAAATTATGGGATTAAGAACATAGGAAATCATTCAGCCATGCTATTAAATATAAATATATAATCACCTAGGACAGCCAATTACATCTGGTTTAATGCTCCACCGATTAGGGATCAAGATAATGTAGTTACTTTCCCCAACAGACATCTCTGTAACATAGCCCAATTGCAAATGAAGCTGCATGAACAGGAACCTGCTGGTCTTACCCTTTTTGGGTTAAATTATCTTTACAGGGAAACAGCTGGGAAATTGACTAGGGAAATATGTAGCCTTCTTAGAAATATTTTGCAAGTGCAACTAGGTAAGGATGGTGTAACAAATGTAGAATGAGTAGGAAGAGGTTCACAAAGTTATATTGTGGTTAGAAATGAAAGAATAATGAAACAGATACTGGAGAAGGTGCCTATATTGGACTCTATGGGTTTGACTATAATAGAGTCTAAACTGCTGGAGGAAGCAAGTGGTATGCAAAATACACACTGTGATGGAATAAGGACAACAATGAGGAATAAATTACACTCCCTAGCAGGGTATGTGGACTAACAGTCAGCTGAAGTTGTAGAAACTCAGGCTCAATTAGAGCCTACTATGGGTCCTTCTCCAATTTCAATTCTTAGTAATGGTGAATATCTCCAGTTTATCTCCTGGAACATGGCAGGAATTAAGGACAAACACCAAGATGTAGATTGGATTAACTTTATTACAGCATTTGATGTTGTTTGTCTCCAGGAGACATGGCATGGTGCTGCTGATCAGATTGAAATAAATGGTTTCCAACTAATATACATACCAGGTACCAAAAATTCAAAAAAAGGCAGGAATTCTGGAGGGATTGCCAGATCTGTAAATTTAAGTAACATTTCATCTGTAAAATGCATTACAGCAAACGAACATTTTATAATAGTTTTTATTATACTATGAGAGTCAGAGTTTTATAGTTATAACAGGATATATTCCTCCGGAGAGGTCTCCAATGTATAAGACGTACATATGGAAAGAACTAAGAACTCTATTAATTGAAACCAGGACCCGATTTTTGAATGTCAACATTTTATTAATTGGTGATTTAAACGCTTGTATAGGACAATATGATGGCTTGGGAGATAATACCTTTTTCCAAACTGCGGTGCTTCCATATAATTGGAATAAAAGGGTAGCAAAGGATAAAACTATTTAATAAAGCAGGTTTGGAATTAATTAAAATTCTGAGGGAATGTAACTTATACCATCTAAATGGTAGACTGAATGGAGACCTTGAGGGTGAATGTACCTACATATCATCTAGGGGAGCCTCTTTAATTGACTTAGCATTTTGGACAGGTACACCTGATATATGGGAAAGTTTAAGAAGAATACCTAGAGCAGAAATTGACCACCTCCCCGTTGTCTTGAAAAGTAATCTTCAGAAAAACATTCAGGTACCTTTAGTTAAACAATCTGTTAGCACAGAGATTAGAACCAACAAAAATGTTTTTTTGGAAATTGGAATCTCCACTAAATATTACACACATTGTTAATAACTAATTTCTAATAGAAAATATAGAGTCCTTAAGAGAATATAGCTTAGACCAATTAATAGAAAAATTATATTATTTGGGGAAATTGGGACCAATTTAGAACACACTATAACCACCAATAATAGGAGGAAAACAGGATGGTATGATGATGAATGTGTGAAGTATAAAAAGGTATCAAGGAGACAAAAAAGCAATATATGAAAAACAAAAGTAAGGACCCACTGAGCCTCATAAATCAAACTAAAAAAGAATATAAGCTTCTACTTAAGAGAAAAAAAAAGATTGCTTCAAAAGTCAATGGGAAGAAATGCAGAAGGTAATTGTAAACAAGGACCAGAAAGGATTTTGGCGGCTAGTAGTTAGAGGTGCAACTAACTATAAAGAAGATATGGATATATGTATAGCAGAGGGAGAATGGCTAAGCTATTTTTCACAACAGTTTTGGGATCCAGATGAAGATGAAAATATCCTAATTATAAGAGCACCTCAAACCTTAAGAATATCAAATTTAAAAGTATACCTTGCTATAAATTCATTAAAAACTAAAAAAGCACCAGGGCCAGATAATATGCTAGCTAAGGTCTACCAATGTAATGCTGGATTATGAAGTAGAATGTTAACAATATTATACAATAAATGCATACAAGATAATAAGTATCCTTATACCTGGAAAGAAGCACTGATAATTCCGATACATAAGAGAACGAAAAGATAACCCAGCCATGTACCGACTAGTTGGTTTACTAGATAATAACCTAAAGATCTTTTCTAAAATAATACTAAATAGACTAAGTATAACTGTCCAAGAAAATGGTGGTCTATCCCCTTTCAATCTGGATTTCGAAATGATTACTCAACTAAGGATAATATTTACATTTTGTCACATCTAATTGAAAAATATGTTCATCTAAGAAAGCAAAAATTGTACGTAACTTTTGTGGACTGCTCCATATCAAGAAAGGTGTTATGAGAAATATGAATAAAACATGGTATGAAAAAAAAATTGATAAACATAATTCAAGCTTTATATAGCAACACCTGGGCACAGGTAAGAATGGGCATGGCAGATCAATTTTATGCAAAATTTGAGATAAATAGAGGTGTTAGGCAAGGATGCATCTTAGTACCCTTACTCTTTGCTTTATATATTAATGAACTGTTAGTGGAGTTAATTCAAAATTCAGATATGCTGAAAATATTAAATCAATACTGTGCAGTTCTTGCCTACGCAGACGATTTAGTACTCTTTTCCTTAACAAAGAAAGGACTGCAGGATAAACTTAAATTACTTGAAGAAAGATCCAAAGAGTTAAAGCTTAAAATTAACTTAACTAAAACCAAAATACTAATATTCAGTCCCAAATGTAGGAAGAAGAATGGAACATGGACTATAGTGGGTAATAAAATTGAAATTGTGAAATCATACATATATCTTGGGGTCAAATTCAGTGAAAATGGCTGGTGGAATTGTCAATTCCAGAAGTGTCTGGAAACGTTGGGAAAAAAAAAACAATGATGGCTCTTATATGCTTTAATAATAAATTTTGGGGATCAAGTATTAAACCATTAATTATAGCGGTAAAATCAAAATTTGAAGCACAATTGTACGGTACTGAGGTGTGGGAAGCTGCACATATGGATAAACTTGCAGTACCCCTCTTTAAACAATTAAGGAATATAATGGGTTTAGGGTGGTCATGCCCAGCACCATATATGAGATCAGAATTAGGATTAACAGATGTTGGAGCACTATGTGCAATAAGACAGATTAACTTCTGGATAAGAATAACAACACTCCCATCAACTAAAGTATTGGCTATCTGCTTGAAATAAAAGCAAAAGTGGTTACAGATGGGTTATACCCATGGATTTTGGTTCCCTAAAGTTGTTGTACAACTACTTAAAAAATATAACTTGGAAATATTAATAAGATATGTTAAAAAGGAAATCTTACTAAGTGATAAATATAAAAAGTACGTCACAAAAAATAGTTAACTATTGGAAAAAGAGACTTAGAATTAATTAAGAACTTCTCATATTCTAAATGATTTGCCAAGACCAATTTTGAATTTGGATACAAGGTGTACTTAAATATACTTACTGAACCACTTATGTGGAGAACCTTCACAATATATGAATTTGAACAATTTGAAAGTAGCGTTCTGAGGTGCAGATATAAAAAGATTGATAATGAAAACTGTAGCTGTGCAATCGGATGAAGGGAAGATTTAATACATGTTATGTGGCATTGTGCTTGGTATACTAAAGCTTGCACATATTGGTTAGGCTCTTTTATTAACCCTTAGGCTGCCAGAAGATTTAGAATGCAGAGGTTTTTAGGACAAGATATCTTGTCGGCGGCAGCCTAATGGATATAATACAGATATAGAAACTCTGACTCTCATTTTAATGCACACATAGGATAAATGGACAATAAACAAACTAGCTAAATTCTTTTTGACAATAGATAAAGTTAAAAAAAGAATCAGCCCCACACTAAGTGCGGCGGGTTTTTAAAGATGAAAGGAAAAGGTTACCCTATGTTAAGCTATATTTAGTTAAAATACTAAAGTACGTTAAGAATAATTAGTAAGATTAATCATAGGGGAATGATTAAAATTTGCATTAGCACATTGTATATAGAATCTATTATTTTCTAAAGACAGTATTGTGTAATTTATGATATTTATGTATTGTTTACATTTCTATGTGTTTTTAAAAAAAATTGTTGAAGGCTTTTTTAAGTCAAACAATAAACTTTGATAAAAAAAAAACCAGCTAGTAAGAATATAATAAGCTTTAGAAAGAAAACTTAAGAGACATGAATCAGGAACTGCCCCAGCAGCAACAACAGCTGATTCTCCAATTAAGGGGTGCTCCCTGATTGCAGCAGCAAATTTCTTTTAAGCTGGTGGCAGGCTTCTCAACTGCTGTCATAGACAGCATGTTATGCCATTGGTGCCACAAAGCCCAGCCGGAAAAAGCAGTGGTGCCATTGACTGCAGAAGGACCGCACCTCCAAAATCTGCTTCTCCACTCCAAGCTACCACAATATGTTGTCTGTGCTGCGCGCGCAAGACAACATAAAAATCAATGTGGGTGACCGTGATGAGGGAGGTGAAGATGGCCCAATACTGGATCCTAATTGGCAGCCACCCCTTACCCAAGCAACACCCAAAAGTGTCACAGATAAAGGGCAAGCAATCCCTTTTACACTGCTCAACCAGAAGCAACATGTCAGGGGAAAGGGACCTCAAGGTGAAAAAAGGATACATGGGGATAAGCAGAAGCAGCAACAGACAACCATGCTGCACACCCCTATTTCCCTTGCCCCATCTGCCCCGCCCACAAAAATCCGGTGTATCAGCAGAAAGTCACTTGTGTGTGATTTTTTCCAAATGGATGACGTCGATGACAGTGTGGCTGTGTGCAACATTTGCAGGTCCAAAATTAGCAGGGGTAAGCCAGGGTAACACTACGGGACAACTGGTATGCATAGCCATATGCAAACTAAGCTTCCCATTTCCTGTCACAGCATAAGCATTTGGCATTAACGCCCACTTCTGATACTGCACGACATTCTGAAAGAGAGGATCCCCATTCTGGTGAGGATGTAGTATCATTTGATCCTTTATTGTGTTGAACCCCTAGGTGTGCAGATACAAGTAGAAGTAGTCAAACTCACCTGTCCACTTGCCGTATAAGAGAGCCTTTTCCATCATGTCCCTGCTGGTGAACAAGTCAGCCAAAGCAGCAAGAGCACAAAAACTGGCAGAGCCACAACCCTCTTCACAGTGCAGCACACTCTCAGGCTTAAGGAATTGTGTATTAAATCTGCTTTAACAAAGCACACAAAATACCACTGTAAACACCCTGTGACAACAGAGCTGAACACGACTGTTGCAAAGATGCTGGCAACAGACCTTTCACCATTTCCATTTTTTTTTGTTTGTTTTTTTCTGTTTTTGCCCTACTGCCAGTCGCTGTAAATCAGCCTGGTCACGGAACCCCCATGCTTCCACCTCCAGGTTCTGTCTGCCCTCTCCCAGCATCCCTGGCTTTCCCCCTAGGGGGTGGGGACACGGCACCTGGATGCCGCATTACCCATATCCATCTGGGGAGAGCCAGCCCTGGAAGCTAATCGAAGCCGGGGGCAGGCTTCACCAGCATGGCAAGCAGTGAGGAATTTTCTTGTTTTTCAGGGGCAGGAATGTGCAATGACATCCAGTGTCCACCCTGCCCCTCTTGATGCTGGAGCCGGTAGCTGCACAACTCCAGCCTCCACCAGGGGTCCGTTGAGCACCAGGCACACTCCCCACTCCCCCCCCCAGAGAAGAAGAGCAGTCCTCTGGATGCTCCATTCTACTCCCCCCAGCTGGTTCTCCAGTGACCCGGGTCTGTTCCTGAACCGGGCTGCTGGCATTGCGGAAATACAACCGCTGCGCCATTTCCATTTGTTGAGAATCCTGGGTTTATAGAACTCATGGAAAAAGCTGTGCCTAAATACAAAGTACTGAGTTAAACTTATTTTGGCACTAAGGCTGTTCCGCCCCTTTATAATGATCTTGCTTGCATGGTGTCACATTCCATGTCCCACTCTGCAGCAGCCAGCATCCACCTCATCACAGACATCTGGACTAGTGGCACATCATTGGGTATTAGTTATATGTGCATTACTGCACACTGGGCCTGTTTCCCTAGGGTGTATGCCCTGCACCCATGCCCATCATCTACTTGCCCCCTGAGCAGTGGCAGCACTACTAGTGGTGGTTCTCATCACTATTCCACATTGAGTATGCAGAGCATGCATGGGTCACATACATCTGAGAGAATACTTACCCAAATCAGTGAGGCCATTACGCACTGGCTAAAGCCACACTGATTCCAGGCTGCCTTCATCGCAAGTAACAATGCATGGAATGCCATTAAAGCAATCAGTGATGGCTGCTTTAATCATGTCCCCTACTTTGCACGTGTCTTGAACCTGACTATGAAGGTCTTTCTGTGGCATGAAGGAGTCAGTAGCATGTTGACAGTCAATCACAAAATCTGCAGCAATTTCAGTCAGTCTTCACTGGCAAGATCAGAGCTCAGGATTTGACAGAAGGCTAATAATGATAATAAACTTTATTTTTATGGTGCCTTTCAAAAACCAAGGCGCCTAACAATTTTAAAATCAAACATCAATAAACATAAATCATATAAAATCAAAAATATCATCATACCATCAATCAATTAATCAGTCACTGAATGCCTGGTGCCATAGAAAAGTTTTTAGGGCTTGCTTAAACACCTCCACAGTTGTGCACTCCCATAACCGACTGGGTAGAGAATTCCAGAGGGTAGGGGCTGCATATATAAATGCTCTAGCCCCAGAGAATTTCAAACACACCTTTGGAATCTCTAGCAACCCCTCATCAGCTGAGCAGAGCGATCGCCCAAGGCAGTACTAATAAAGTATCAGAGCACCACCTGAGGCTTCATGTCACAGCACGCTGGAACTCAACACTGTACATGCTTGAGAGGCTATTTGAGCAGTACAGCCAATCACTGACTATGTCATGCAGATGTGTGATTGTGAAGCACAGTCAATCATGTCACTGAGTCCATCCCAGTGGATGTTGATGGATAATGCCATCCAAGTCCTCCATCCACTTGAACAGGCTACACAGGTTGTTAGCTCAGAAAACGGATGCTTGAGTCAGGTTATACTACTGCTGCATGTACTCCGCCAGACACTGGTCAATGTCAGGGGGCAGTTTGACGTGGCAGCAGACTCTGTTGTAGTAGAGCTGGGTGACTGGATCATGCAGCTGTGTGATGATGATCCCAGGGTTGATTCATATTAATACCTCAGGGGAATACATCCTGGCTACCCTGCTAGATCCAAGGTACAAGCATAGGATGATGTCACTACTTCTAGGAGGGAAGGTTGATCTGGATCACTTTGTTGCGATCCTGCATAGCAAGACTGAAAACTGGATGAGTCACTCAGAGCAAAAGGACAAAAAATCAGTAGCTGTAGACAAACCTGAAGGAGCAACAGCAACATCCCCTCAGACAGTATCCACCTCCTCCTCCTCCAGTACGATGTCTGTTCCTGTACCCTCATCATCACGTAGCAGTGGCACAAACCCTCTCTCGGCCATGCTGAAGGACATTGGTGTTTCTACATGCCAACCACCTGGCGGCAACACACAAGTGCAGCTGTCATATCTGGATGACCCACTGGAGCTGAGCATAGATGATGAACCCTTGGAGTACTGGTGAAGTAAACTTTAAATCTGTCCTGCACTTTCAGCTATAGCCATTGAGTACCTCACTTGCGCCTGTGCCAGTGTAAGCTCAGAAATGGCATTCAGTGCTGCAGGTGCCATTGTGACTGACCAGTAAAGCCACCTGAGAGGAATGTTGAGTACCTCACTTTTATAAAAATGAACTCACATTTCCACCCCAAGCAATACTGTTTGTCACTGACTGCAACACACCATGATCCCACTGAAGAAGGTGATGTGCATCAGGAATCATCAGAGGAAGAGGAGAGTGTGACAGTGCCTGCTGATGATGAAGACACAGCTGAGTGGTTTGAGTTCTCCTGAGTAGGAGACAGAATATGTGTTGAATTACTACTGCCATTGTCAAGTTCTGCACATGAATTGTTTTACAAGGCACCATGATACCTGCTTGTGTCGGCAGCTGCATTACCAGGACAAAGTCGGTGTGCAATGCATGAGTAATCAACTGCTGTGTTAGAAAAAAAGTGGGTGACAAGCAAATGATTACATCCAGATTCATTCTGAAATATTTACACTGACGTTACCAACATTTCTGTAGTTATAACACTACAGTATTTTAAGTGTCCCAGTTGACTGCTGGTTAGGCCCCCCTCCCCAAAAGAAAAGTGTAAAAGAACCCAAAAAGTTGCTGCAGACATAGTTCCGGTCCTGTACTGTGTTAAGTTTAAGTGTCCCAGTTGGCCGCTGTTTTGGCCCCCCTTCCCCAAAAGAAAACGTTAAAAAACAAAACAAATTGCTGCAGATATTGTTCCTGTCCTGTATTGTTAACTTTGTTACGTGTCCCAGATGGCAACTGTTTATGCCCCCTCCCCAAAAGACAACTGTAATAAACCAAAAAAATTGTGAGCACATTGTTACCTGCCTTGTAATGTTGTGTAGGCCCCACCTCCCAGAGAAAATTGAAACGTACAAAAAATAAACAAGCAAAAATTGTGTACCATCTTGTGACCACTTCAGTGGTCATTATTCCTGAAATGGAATCCATTTTCATAACTGTTTATTCCCAAATCCCCAATTGCCCACCGTCCAGGACACCTTCCCCCAAAAATTAAGGAATACCCCCACATTACATTACATCACCCATTGCTACTTAATCATTATCTTTCTGCTATGTTACTGTTTGTTTATACCTAAATTTTTGAAATAGCATGTGGTATGAGTCTGCCCCTCAGTTGTACAATGTGTGGGTAGCACTGAGACTCCACACCCCAAATGACACAAGAAATCCCCCCTAAACAGGGTATCTTATATTGTTTCACTTCACACCCTTTATCTTGTCCCTGTCATGTTAGCACCATGTTATGTCAAAAAACATCACTTCCTGTGAACTCCACATGATGTCCATTATTGGCATTCCCCCACACCTAAACAAGCATCATTCACCCCCCGCTCCCAGACTGTCCTACCACATAGTGATGATGAGCTGACCAGTGACCACAATGTCTTCTCTTGAGAGTAAAAGAAAGTAGTGACCTATGTGGTTATCACCTATTACAAGATGATGATCAGTCCATCATCAAGTCAAACAAGACCCACAAAGTCACCCATCACATTGTGCAGTATCACCTCTAACTGCCTTACTACATTTCCATACCAACATTGCTCAGCGCTGAGCAGGCAGAGTGTGACTTGCACTGTCTAAATAAATAATGTGTCGATATTATCACACATCACTTGAAATGACAAATGTACCGCCAAGCAACTTCCACAACGGCATCAACAAGCAAAGTCTGTCAAGATCACTTGACCTTCCACAACATCGGAACATTTTCACTGGCACAGGGGCTATGTGTGTTGAGGTATGCAACCACTGGTGCTTTTTTGACTGAAACAACCTCAATACAACACTTACATATGCACAGTGTTTTACATGGAGAACTGCTAGTAATAGTTGTTAAACATTTTTGGACTACAAACTCGGATGAAAAGTAAATCAAAATTGTGCAGAAGAACAACAAGAGCTACACCAAACCATGAAACAGAAAAGTCTGACAATGTGGCCTCACAAGGTGTAATCGTATCAGGACACTGCAGGTCATGACCTCACTACTGTGATGAGTGCATTACTTATTTCTGCAACACTGATGGAAGAGATAACATGCCAATCATACTGCTCTGCTGTAGCCTATTTATTCACGAGGTGCGGCACCATAACTGAAGGATATTTACTGCTATGGTACTGACTCTGATGCCATCCACCTCGACATATCATCACATCTCCTTCACCTGCCACATAGATGAGCTAAAATTATTTTAGTTTTTGTGTATTCAGTGTTGATAAGTCCTACTGACTTGTGTAACTTATTAGTATGATGACACCATGCAATGCTTATCAGGTTATCTGCATGTGAAGAAGAAGAAGAAGAAGAAGAATCAGTATTTATATAGTGCTTTTCATACATCCAAAGCGCTTTACAAGCAATGCTAGACTGGTAGTGAAGTGACTGAATGTGTGGTGGCGGCCATATCGCACATCATCACCCACACACAGCCTGGATAATTGCATGAACCGGGTTATGGGAAGGGAAATGTTGGCCAGGACACCGGGAATGTTCCCTACTGTTTGCGAAGAGTGCCCTGGGTTCTTTTACTTCCACCTGGACACCCACCAGGACAACACCAGGATGGGCAGAAGAGACCTCGGTTTAACGTCTCATCCAAAGGACGGCACACCCCAGCAGTGCAGCACCCCCCAATACTGCACTCAGATGCCAGCGATTTTTAGGTGCAAGTCCAATCCCGGTGTGGGACGAGAACCCACGACCTTCTGGTCCAGAGACGGATGTGCTACCAACTGAGCCACGCTGACACCTGTGATGTGCAATCCATTCCCTAGGTCTCCACCATCTGTCCGCTGCTGGTGCTGTAGTGCTTGGTCACTTGTTCTCCTGTCCCCTCCACTCTGTGTCTGACATACTGTCCTTCTCCCTCCCCCTCTCCCCCTTCCCTCCCTCTGGAATCCATGACTGCCTGGGAAGGACACCAGAAACTGTGTCTTCCTGCTTCCTACAGTCCCAGTCTCCACCATGGACATGAGTCACATCCGAATGAGTGTGCCTTTCCCTGTTGAGAAATTTTCAGTCTTTTGAAATGTACATGGGGGCATTGTGACACACTCAGCTGAGTGTGATGCTGATGGTGACTTCTCATTACTCTGGCCAACATGCCTTGTACCCCATTTGTGTAGCTATGCATGACTGGTCACTACTGGGCAGGGTACACAACACCTGTGTTCAGGAAATCACTGTGTCCTGTGCTGGAAACCTTTCCTTTGCATGTGCAGATGGCATTATGGTTATCCTGTATGGCTAAAAAAAAACTTACAATCATTATCATCATCAGTGGCAGCAGCATCATCTAAAGTGGACCTTAGCAATAGGTGTGGCACAAGGTACATGTTATCACCAAGTACAGCCACCTAATTAGGCAATAAGGGGCAACAGGCAGGGTGTTATGATGGGATAACAGCCTGCTTTGGTTGGGTTGAAGCACAAGGTGAAGCAGAGTGCTTCCACCACCCTAGAAGGGCTGTCAGCCCACCATAATGCCCCCCCCCCCCCGGAGTGCCTCATTGTGATTATGAAATGGGTCCCTACTAGTACAATATTAACAAATAAATAAATAAATAAATACATTACTAAAATCTATATTTTATTTGCCAGAGAAAGAGCAAAATGTTGAATAAATGCTTACAAAGAAAAAAATAGTCCTATTTGGTCATTGTGTTTTGACTACTTTGCCAGCAGGTGGCGTTAATGTTTTAAGCAGCATGGAAGTAATGATACTATCGAGCAGTGCAGAGTGATTACTGGTTCATGATCACACCAGGGGAACGGAAGTTGCTTGCCGCAGTATGCAGCCACCCTGTCTGTTTTTTTTTTCTTTAAAAAAAAAAAAGAAAAACTTTTTTTCTTTTGCAGTCCATCTCACATGTGGTCTGCGAGACGGAGCCAATCGTCATGACAGCAAGTGCCATTCACATACAAAAAAAAGGTTTTCCTTTTGCAGTCCGACTGACGGAGCTGATCAAGATGAAAGGAAGTAGTGTTCATGGTCAACGGACAGCTGTTGTGAGAGCACGGGGAGCATCGCAGTTGCTCTCCGAGGTACGTGTTGTACAAGAACAAGCTGTGGGCAGTTGAGCGTATGGCTATTTGTCCGGTGCACAGTCCTTATTGTGAGGAGTTACTTTCACCCAGGCCATTGTGCTGGGATAATGGCCCAGCTGAAAGCAGCTCTCCACCAGTTAGGATCCATCATTTTTTAAACCCATTTTATAATAGGTGTTGCTGCAGTGGCTTGTAGATCTGAGGACATGCCCGTAGAAGGGCCATATAACTGGTTCTAAAAGACATTGCTTTCATGTTCCTTTTTCCGGGTCCCCTACCTTGGATTCCATCTGTTGCAGCTGCCATGATGATTTCACTCTCCTCAGTGCTTGTGCTACAGCCTGGACATCTCAAGAAGGTAAGTAAAAGTAAGAGATCTCTTTGCAATTAAATTTCTTTGTTTTGTTTTTTTGTGAGGTGATTAAGGCGCACTGTCACAGCTCATTACAACGGGCTGCTGACAGGGGCAGTAGTTGGTTGTGCTACCATACTCTGGAAGTAGGAATGCCGCTGACTTCCAGAAACACCGTTTTTGATGCTATAATGGTAACAGGCACAGACAGAGATGTGTTGTGAGTCAGTATTACTTCACTGAAGGTTTTGTTAGACGCTGGTAACATTCCGCTAGCATGGGTATAATAGTGTTGTCACTGACCCTTCTGCTTCTACTCAGGAAAACTATCTTTCTTTGGGTCTTTATTGAGATATCCCGTCACATCAGGTTTAGTGTCACTTAAGTGTGGTCTGCTTTTTAGCTCATATTCAGGGAGGGCTAACTATGTTCATAACTGACTGTATATCAAATCATGTAATACTTTGGCTTCCTGTTCAGATTACCATGATGTTCCACTGATTCCATGTTTGTCTGTCCATCTATTCAACTCACTGTATGGTTTCCTTCTTTTTGAGGTCTGCCTGTGTAAGGCTGTATGGCCGCTGCCTACTGCTACCAACATCCCCTTGTATTCCATCAGCCCTGTGCCTTTATGGTTTGCCCATCACAAGTGCCCAGTAAGTACTCATGTATGTTTGTTACACTTTGCAATTTTTTCTTCAGACAGGTTATTATGTGGAAATGGGATAGGTGTACAGTCAGACTAACATCAAATCAGGGGTGGGGAGTAACCGGGGGAAGGTGGCTGCTGCAGGCGCAGACCAGTTGCGGTGGTACTAAGCTGGGTAAAATGAGAATGGTCAGACTTTGTGGTGCAGCACTGCCTCACAAGCTGTCCACCTCTATTAACAAATGCCATTATGTTTCCCTTCTGTTTCTACAACTCTCCCTATGCTTTTCCTCTTGGGTCTGTTGGTGTAAGGCTGGATAGATGCTGTTGCTGCTCCTGATGTGCTCTGCCAGGCCTGTTGCTTCTTGGTGTATCCATCGCAAGTGCCAAGGTAAGTAAACCAGTCAATCATAAGTAGTATTAATCTTCTTGAAGCTCTGATTTCTCTAGGATTGTTATGTCAAAGTATGCAGTACAGTGACCGGCGCTCCGAGATGAGCAGATGTAGGTGTGTCCAAGGAGAATATACACAGTCTGATGTAAAATGACAGTGCATTTTCTTTGAGGAAGCTTAGTGTACAACTGCCTAGGATTCAAAGCCCTGCAGACCCTCCCTCCAAAAAAAATCTGACTCCTGTCCGTGTCATGGGCTTCCAGCAAAACAGATCAAACAGTGACTGCGGGAGGTTGCCAGGCGTCTATTTTGGTTCCCAAGCCTCCAGATAGTGTCATACCATCCTCTTATAAACTGCAGGCCTTTCATAAAGTATCTGTCTGCAACTCTATCTTAGCATTTGCAGAACTGCTTTCAGGTTTCAGCATACTTCTGTCTGTATAGGATGGTTTGATACAGTGCCACGAGTAATCAGCATTGACTGCAACTGTGTTTGATTAGTCCCCTACCTGGTTGCTTACAGAACTCTCTGTGTTTGAGAACCTCTCTACATTGATGCGTCCAGACTCAAGAGCTGTCTGTTTTTAACCCTTTCATGATGCCTACCAAGGGAACAGATATCATTTATCCACACTTTTGCGGACATAAATTACATATGGCATAAATGATGGATAAGTAAGTGTGGTATACATGGCAATTATCCCATTGAGGGAGCTAACCAGATTGGAAAGCCGTGACAACCCTGAGGAGCATGTCATTTTATGATCTGGTTTGCCCCCTTGATGGTTGGTTTTATGTCCGTGTATGCCACACTTACCCATCATGTACAGTAGCAGTGTCAGTGACTCAGCAGGTAGCACACTCACCTGAGTCACTTCTGAGGCCAGAAGATCAGAAGGTGGTGGGTTCTAGGCTAGCCCCACACCAGGAACATGGGATAAATCTCAATACTGACACTGTAGTGCATCATGAGGGGGGTGCTACACTCCTGAAGTACCATGTCGTGGATAAGACATTAAACCAAGGTCCTGTCTGCCTATTCTGGTAGTTGTTCAGGTGGATGTTAAAGATCCCATGGCAGTTCTAGATATCAGTACTGGAATTTCTCCAGTGCCCTGGCAAAATTTCCCACCATTCACTAAAATACCAACAACAGTGTAATCTGGTTCTGTAAGTCATTTTATATTTTTTATGTATTTATTTATTGAAAAGTTTCACCAGGAAAGGCACACTGAACAACAAGTTGCTCATTTCATGGTGCGTCCTGGGGGAAGGGGAACAGTGGAAAAAACTGCATACAGAAACATACAAATACATACAACCAATCAACAGTAATACAGCTTAAGTGATGAAGCAGACATAGTACCATACTAACAGGTTACAAAAGTACCATACAAAACAACTTAAGTGAGTTAGGTAAAGTACAGGCAATGTACCATACATTAAGCAACTTTAAATAAAGAGCGTTAGGGAAAGTACAGTCCTTGACAGTTTAAGGAACAGTTTAGTGCAGCCCTAAAGAGGGTCAGCAACTCTGAGGGGGTTAAGTTGTGGCAGCAGCGCATTATACAGAGCAGGTGAATGGGGTAGGGAGGGAAATGGCAGAGGGATTAGCTGGAGGTACAGTTTACTGAGAGGAAGTTAATTAGGGCTGAAGAGATGGAGAGTTGCCCCTTGCTTGCACCTGCGAACGAGCCATGGCTCAGTGTGCGTCTCCTGGACACAAACTTTAAATAAATAAGTAAATGTATTTTACACAATACATCTGGAAGTTTAGTTACTTTTCATCTCAGTTGTGTAAACGGGAAAGGTATACACAGGGAAATAACTGATTCTACTTCTATGGGGGGGAAGTCACATCTATCTACCATTCAGTCACAACATTATCACGATGCTGTCAACAGAGGGGTGTGTGTGTGTGTGTGTGTGTGTGTGTGTGTGCAGGGCTGTTCTGCTGTTTTGAAACCAGATGATTTGTTCATCACAGTCCATGTGCACCTGGTTTCACTAGGGCACAACCAAGGACTCGAACTATGGGAGTTTGACATACTCTTACTACTGCCAAATTGGCCTCCACTATTTCTACTCCCTCCCTCTACTGCATCTCCTCCCCCACCTCAGGTCTCTGCTCTCCCCTCCCTAACTCAGCCCTACCCCTACTCCCTAGTTATCCCCTCCCTCCTTTCCCCCTTTCCACACCACCTCTCCCCCTATCCGCACCCCTCCATATCTTACTCCACTGCTTCTCTCCCTGCTCTTATCCTGCAAAGTATCTCTTTCCCCCATGATGTAAGTCTGACAAGAGATTTTGTTTCTTATCTCGTTAATGACTTGGTAAGTGCCATTCTAATGGTGTTCATTGTCCATGATTTGCACTCTGTCAGCTATTTGTAATTTGCAAACTATGTCTGCTGTGATCAAACTTTATGTCTGCTGTGACCAAACTCTATGTATTTACCTTTTTTGGACTATTGTAAATTTGTTCTGTTTGACTGACATGAAACCTCTGTAAATGAGCCCCTGGCTCAAAGGTTATTCCAAATATGAAATAAATCAGTGATGTTCCTCCATGCCCCCATTCCTGCTCCAGTCCTCTCTAGCCATGCACTGTTGTTGCGACCATGATGCACCACAGCCCCATTTTTGAAGTGATGAATAGCAACCCTCACAAAATGATTTAATTGTGTGTATACATGTATAGGATGGATCGAACAATACGAAGTCTAGCCTTCACTGAGAATTAATAATAATGTGGGCCTGTCGCTGCTGGTCATAACTCAAGCATCACAAGTAGCACAATGTGACATTCTCATTTGCATATAATGAGAATACAACACATCACTGTAAAGCAAGTATTGCAACAGTTGCAAATGCCAGTATGTTAAAAAACAGTTCTGTGACTTTAGCAGTTTAATGCCCATTATAGATATTACACCTAGAGCAACAATATAAAATGCTGCGTGTGCTGCTGCTGGTCTCTGCCCATGTCACTGACCATTTCAGCATTGTTCAATTACTATAAACTACTGGTGTGATCCTGTTTGAGACAGAAGTCCATCTTCTTCCAAGTTGTGTACTGGGCGTGCTTTGAAACAACTGAGAAGCTGAGTGGGATATACTATATTGGACTAGATATCTGTAACTAATCTCTCTCTCTTGCTTACATCTGAGAGAAGTTTTCCTCACTTTTACAGTGGTATTGCTTTGTGTTTAATTATTTTAGTTTTTAATTCAGGAAGGGGTTTTCAAAGCTGCTTATCTTGTCAGCATCTTCAGAAGGGCTGAAATAACTGCATATTTGATTTTCCTTTGTGGCTAACTGGACTGATTACTAGAATTCTGTGACAATCTGCATCAATATATTTTGCAACATTTGGTGGGGTTGTGTGATTTAAAATAGCAAAGGCTGCAGTTTGTAATTGGATGCCAGACATAGCCTGAGGTGGGGGAAATTGTCTTCACAAGTCAGAGGCCTGCATCACAGCCAATTGTCTAGCTTGACCATTTCAGCATTGTTCAATTACTATAAACTACTGGTGTGATCCTGTTTGAGACAGAAGTCCATCTTCTTCCAAGTTGTGTACTGGGTGTGCTTTGAAACAACTGAGAAGCTGCATGGGATATACTACATTGGACTAGATATCTGTAACTAATCTCTCTCTCTTGCTTACATCTGAGAGAAGTGTTCCTCACTTTTACAGTGGTATTGCTTTCTGTTTAATTATTTTAGTTTTTAATTCAGGAAGGGGGTTTTCAAAACTGCTTATCTTGTCAGCATCTTCAGAAGGGCTGAAATAACTGCATATTTGATTTACCTTTGTGGCTAACAAACCACCAGGCTGTTTTGGGGCTGGAGAGGTTTACCTGTGTCTGACTTGGATGTCTGGATTTTTCTCTGTTTGATTAGCAGGGTATTTTCTCTGTCAAATTATTGTGTAGGGTATCTTGCTGACAGGAAGGCACTCATCGCAGCGGTGGGTGAGAGCTTTTAGCTGATTGTTTTGTGAGGGCACAGTTTAGAAGAAGCACTGTGGGTAAATTTGGAGACAGACAATGGCACCACAATCCGCACAGGGATTGTATACAGACCCCCTTCTCAGGGGGAGGAAATGGACAAGGAAATGATAGAAAGTATACTTAGAATGGCAGAAAAAGGGGAGATATTGCTGATGGGTGATCTGAATATGCCAGATGTTAACTGGAGTGCAGTTGCAGCAGCCACTTCAAGAGTGGGTTATTCTAGATGCCCTACAGGGGCATGCCTTAGACAACTAGTATTGGAGCCCACTCGAGGAGAGCAATCTTAGACCTGGTTCTCTCAAACGGAGATGGAGAGGGATCACAGATGTAGAAGTGGGTAGCCATCTGGGAACTAGCGACCATCGAACAGTGTGGTTCAAATAAACACAGCAATAGAGTCAAGCCATACAAAGACAAAAGTACTGGACTTTAGGAGGGCTGACTTTGCCAAATGGGTGAGTGCCTAAGGAATGCACTAGCAAATGGGCAGGAAGGAGGGGTGGAAGAACAATGGGAATAATAAAACTGCCATCACAGAGGTAACGAGCCTTTGTGTGAAGCAAATAAACAAACAAAACGATGTAAAGAAACCACTATGGTTCTCAAAGGAAGTGGCAGTGAAGGTTCAAGAGAAAAAGAAAGCATTCAGGAAGTACAAGGAATCACAGAAGGAGCAGGACAGAGAACTGTATCAGTTAAAGCAAAAGGAGGCTAGAAGGCAGTCAGAACAGCAAAGGCCCAAACCGAGGAAAAGATCGCCAACTCAGTTAAGAAGGGGGATAAAACCTTTTATAGGTACATCAGGGAGCGAAGGAAGACCAAGGGAGGGATAGTGAGGCTTAATAAAGGGAGGGAGGGTGGGCAGAGGGAGACTGTGAAAAGGCAGAGATACTAAACAAATATTTTTGCTCAGTATTTACAAATGAAGAGGGGAGGTACATAAAACAAACAGTAGAAACACTCTGGATACAGAAGTTGATACCAGCCCATTTACAGAAGAAAGGGTTCTGAAAGAACTCTTAAAACTGAAGGTGGACAAAGCAATGGGGCCTGCTGGGATTCATCCCAGAATTCTAAAGAACTAAGGGTAGAACTAGTGACACCACTGACTACCCTTTAACAAATCATGGGAGGAGGGGTGGTACCCGAGACTGGAGGAGGGCAGATGATTCCTTCACAAAAGTGGGAGCAAGGCAGAAGCAGGAAACTACTGACCTGTTAGTTTAACCTCAGTGATAGGAAAATGATGGAATCACTTTGAAGGAAAGAATTGTTGATTATCTAGAGGCCAGAGGGCACAGGACCCTAGGCAGCATGGATTCACAGCGGAAGTTCATGCCAGACGAATCTGATAGATTTCTTTGACTGGGTGACCAAAGTAGTAGATCGAGGGCAGTGGACATGGCCTACTAGACTTTAGCAAGGCATTTGACACAGTCCCACACAAAAGATTAATATACAAGTTAGCCAGCCTGGGAGTGGATCCCAAGATGACAGCCTGGGTAAAGAATTGGCTGGAGAATAGGACACAGAGAGTAATAGTAAATGGAGTCCACTCAGAAGAAAGGAGGGTTACTAGTGGGGTACCGTGAGGGTTCAGTATTAGGGATTCCGGTCCTTCTCAATGTGTCTTTTATGTTACATTGCAGAAGGACTGGAAGGAAAGTATGTCTCTTTGCAGATGACACAAAGATCTGCAACAGAATTGATGCACAGGGTGGGGTGGAAAGGATGAGAAGGGACTTGGCAAGGTTAGAGGAATGGTCAAATGTATGGCAGCTTAGATTCAATGCTAAGAAGTGCAAGGTAATGCACCTGGGAAACAAAAACCCAGGGGAAGAGTACACAATGGGGGGTGAGATACTAACAACAACAAAAATGGAAAGGGACCTGGGGGTAGTCATATCAGATGACCTAAAGGTGGGCAAGCAATGTGAGAGGGCACCAAGGAGGGCTGGGAGGATACTGGGATGCATAGGGAGAGGCATCACCAGTAGAAAACAGAAAGTTATTATGTCTCTGTACAGACAGCTGGTGAGACCCCATCTGGAGTACTGTGTGCAGTTCTGGAGACCCAATCTCCACAAAGACATAGACAGGATGGAAGCTGTCCAGAGGAGGGCAACTAAAATGGTGCTGGGTCTGCACCGGAAGACATATGAAGAGAGACGAAAGGAGCTTAATATGTATAGCCTCAAGGTAAGGAGGGAGAGGGGGGACATGATAGAAACGTTCAAGTACCTCAAGGGAATCAACAAAGTCCAAGAGGGTAGCATCTTTCAAAAAAAGAGGTGTGCAAGAACAAGAGGGCACAATTTGAAGATAGAGGGGGCTCAGAGGTAATTTAATGAAGTATTTTTTCACAGAGAGGGTTGTGGATGCATGGAACGGCCTTCCGGAGGAGGCTGTGGAGTCAAAATCAGTGGTGGAATTCAAGCATGCATGGGACAGTCATAAGGCAATTCTAGGGGGTGGGGGTAGGAAGAAGTAGGCTGCTGGTTAACTAGGATCTGCAGCTTATCCAGTAGGTAGGGAAATGGGCAGACTGGGTGGGCCAAGCAGTCCTTATCTGCCATCAAATTCTATGTTTCTATGTTGTTGTGCAACTCCATGCAACGCACTTTCAATTTACTTCAGAAACACATCCCATGGGTCACCAGCAGACACATCCTGTCCCCTGTTGTGCACTACCAGGGTGCCTCCTTTTGCTTCCCCCCACAAGGATACATTTGACTCAGTCGGTACAGTCGTACAGTACTCGTCATCACGTCACCCCTGCTGTCAAAAAAGCATTGTTACTTCAGGGGTCATGTTCTATGCATGAACCACCAGTACTGTGAAGTTTAAAGAGTGATTGTAAAAGGAAACTGTCTGATGGTGAATCAGACAACATGTTCATTGAACTTTTGGGAACCTTCACACCCGGTAAATAGACCCACGACAAGGAAGTTTTGTGTCAACAGGGAAAGGTTTATATTTCAAAAAAAGAACAAGTTATAACTTCACAAATAACTATGAAGAAACAAGAAAACAAAACTATTTAGATGACAACAAACAAGTCAACAGATTAAAACTAATAACAATTTTGAGCTATGAGTGCCCCAAAAATTCAATTACCGAGGGTGTCGGTGGCCTGCTGCTGTAACCTCAACCTGGCTGACAGCATTCTCAGCAGCCACAGAATGTGGTGCTGGTTGGCCTCCACTCATGACGTGCGAGCCTCCAGTGCTACTACCTTTTCTTTTTTTTAACTATTTTTCTGTCCCTGTCCCTTCTTGACTTGGGATGGTTCTCAACTTGCTGAGTGGGTGCTGGCATGTGTTGTTGGCGTTGGCCATATGGTGGTGCAGGTGGCAGTGGCCCTGCTACTGTTCCTGTCTCTGAGGGCTGCTTCTCCCTCTCTGTCAGCCTCGCCATTTCCCGCTGAATCCTCAGCACATGTTTTTTGGTCTGTGTGCTGATCATCTTCTTCTTAGCCTCATCCTGGTCATTCTGTGGGATGGGCACTGGAAGTGGCAGTGTGTCAGTGTTGTCTGCAGTACAGAAAGAAATACAGAGAATAACATATGGGCAACCATACACAACAAGGCTGTGTTTCCATCGAGGGGTTGAGATGACAGCATATGAACTTCGCGAGAGCGAAGCTCGAGAGGTCCATGCTGTTATCTCAACCCCGAGATGGAAACACATGCCGAGCTGTGTGTTGTTGACGTTATTTTATTTTTTATAGTATATGTTTTTTTAAACTAGAGTGACAGATCCCTACTGAAGTGAAAACAAAATATCTTGCCATTTCTTTGTTCTCCTCACATAACAAAATCAAATTTCCAAGACTTTTGAAAGGTAAAAGGTATGACTCTGAGCACTGGGTTGTTAGTAAGTAGTTAGGTATAGAAAAAATGAGAAATTTAAAATTGTATGACCTTTGAAATGTGCATAACAACTGTTCGGAATGTGCATAACAACACTTTAGAATGTGCTTACCAAAGATTTTGAGCAGGCTGATTTTTATGCATAACAAACAGTAACCATATACTATATACAGTTTGAGCAGAATGCAATGTGCAAATGTGACTGTCAAATTAATGACATCATCAGTAATTGTAGTACAGTACTCTATCCAGTGTCACCTTACTGTACCCTGACCTTCTGCTGATGCCATGGTTTACAGCCTCTTCATTTGCCTACTCTCCTTGGTCACTGCGGTACGCGTTACACCGCCCATCACCACATCTCGGAGAGGATGGGAAGCATAAAGCCCATGAGTATGTGAAAGCTGAGGTCTAAACAATGTTTCAGCCCCCACTTGTTCCGCTAGATACTGTCACCTCTTAAGCACCTCAACCACTGTGTCTCAAAGCCGGTGGTGCACCATCCATTGAAAGACCCCCCCCCACCCCACACACTCTTACATTCATCTACATTGTGTTTTTGCACACACTCCACACATGTGGTTCCAAACATTTTACCATCATGTTTATCCCTTTCTGGACTGGGAATCTGTCTGTAAAGAGCATGTTGCATAAAAAGAGCACAAACCCTCCTTTCCAGTATAGGATGACTACATGTTTAGTGGTCAAACCAGATCATCATATGATGTGCGTGGTGGTTCACTGGGCCCACTACTCATTTAGGGTACTAAACAGTGTATACTGCAACATATACAGTGTGTGTGTGTGTGTATGTATATATTATTATATATAAAATATCCTCTACAGGACCCCATAACTGGACACTGTACACAGTATTATACTCAGGATGACAGATGTGGTGGTGTTTGTCAGAGGCTGTGTCCAGCGTTTGACATAGGAAATGAAAATGAAGTAGGCACAAGTCAGGGGCCACTTCAAGGAGCAAGTAACGATGCACTACTGATATAGTATGACAAACATGGCTGATGATGATCAATTTATAAACAAGTGGTTATGTCAAACATTTTCTCACAATACCGGACTGACATCAAAGGACAAGAAATCGGTACGGGGTTTACAAGTGGTTAAAGTGATGATGACTCTGCCTCATATGGAGATATGATAGAAATATAAAAATACCTCTCGGGTAAAAACAAGGTGTAGGAAGGCAGCATTTTTTAAAGGAAAAGATGCTCAAGGATGAGGGGAGGTTCAGAGGGAATGTGAGGAAGAACTTCTTCACTGAGAGAGTGGTAGATGAATGGAACAGCCTACTGGCACAGGTGGTGGGGTCAGAAACAGTTACAGGATTTAAGAAAGCATGGGATTGGTACAAGGGGATCTTGGAAGTAAAGGGGGGTGTGGTTCAGTAGGTAGCACACTCTCCTCTGAGGCCGGGAGATCAGAGGGCTGTGGGTTCAGTTCCCACATCTGGCACTTGGGTTAATATCCCAGTACTGACACTGTAGTGCAGCATGAGAGGGGTGTTGTACTTCTGAGGTGCCGTCCTTCGGATGAGACGTTAAACCGAGGTCCCATCTGCCTGGATTGGTGGTAGTTCAGGTGGATGTTAAAGATCCCATTTCACTTATCGAAAAAGAGTAGGGGAATTTCCCCGGTGTCCTGGCCAAATTTCCCTCATTTACTGAAAATACCACCAACAGCTTAATCTGGTTCAAAGTCAGTTGGCATTCATGTGTATCCCCTTCCCCCGGGTCGTGCCAGAAAATAGGCAGAATTTGTCTAGTGCACTTACCCGGTCAACAAAAACTAAATAAATAAACAAACTGGATGCAGAGTAGGGTTTACACTGTTGCAGTAGGATAAAAGAGAAATAAAGGGCAGACTAGGTGGGCCATGAGGCCCTTATCTGCCAACACCTTCTAATGTTTCTATGTTTCATACAGCAGACCGGGGTTTGATTCTCACTCTCATAGCCTTCATTTGCGAACTGTGTGACCTGCTATGAGTAACATACTCAACCTTCCTGTGCACCAAGGTTACACTTGTAAGTAGCCTAGTGCAGCAGCAGTAGTGCACAATGGCACTCTTACTTACCTGGTTGCCTAACAAAGAAATACCTAATGGTAAAAACATTATTTCCTATCACTATTTAAGTCTTGCCTGACCTCACCCAGCAATGGCAATGCTACCCCTCTCACACTGACGACAGGTTCTGCTGAGTAGTTGTAGATATCCACTTGATGGCCTGTGATGGCCTTTCTGACCACTGTGCCGTAACTCTGCAAGCTGTGATCAACCCACTAGACATTCACTCTTCACATTCACAATTTTGTAGATGACACCATGCACTCCACTGGTGAAGGGACTTACACATCACTACCAGTGTCTACTGCAATGCTGCAGTTTAGTCAGATGGACATAGTACTCACAAGTAATGGTTCACAAAGATTCCAAAAAACTGATTGGGGTAGTCAAGGCTATGCCACTTCCTAAAGTGGTATTGCATTGGACATGGAATTACTGGCCCCCTCTTCCAGCAACCATGGAGTCACAGGTGAATAACCTGCACCAATCTGCAAAGGTACTGATTTCAACAGTTGTCATCTGGTATATTATGACCAGTTTTAACTTATAAGGATCATATAGATAAACTGACGTCCTGATGCTGTACCCTGCCTGGTCTGTCATGATAATCAGATAATCACATGAAGGGAGGTCAGGAGGATACACACTAAGGGGTCCACTCCCATCACAGACAAGTGCACATCAAATATTCAGATAAGGAGTGCTGTTGGAAATGGTCAAGGAGTGACATGACTGTTCAGGGTGAGGATCGTGTGACAGGGTGACCCCTGTCATGGGTGGATGCCCCAGTAAAGGAGCTGTAGATCTTCCCTAACACCCCCCTCCCTTTTAGTGCTAACTGTAGGACTAAAGTGTATTAGTGCATTTAAAGAAGTAATATGCATGAGAAAATGTATTTAGTGCATAGAATGGAGAATAGAGTACTGCAGTACAGCCACATATATAAGAAAAGTAATGGTTTAAAATAATTATCCCAATAGTAAATGCTGCCTGCTGTATAAAATGCAAATTGCTAGAAAGGAATCAATCGTGAATAAGGTGCCTCAAATTCCTGAAGTACTATTTAAGGTGCTAAATTCAAAAATGTGCAAGGTGCTTGTGTAAAATAAAAAAATTAAAAAGAGAGCTTATTTAGCACATGCTTTATAAGGGGCTTGTATTGCATTAATAAATGCCAAAGAGCTGCTAGATTTAAAGTGCAGAATGCTTTAACCAAGCTGTTTGCTGGATGTTGAATAATGTGCTCATGGGGTGGGATATTCAGAAGGGTTGCACATGGCGCAACACAGTTGCACCATGCGCAACCCACTGATGCGCCCCAGCGATATTCAAAAGAGGAAAGTGCGGCACAACCCGATGTGCCGTGTGGGCGATCAGTAATGTATGCAGCGAAATAGGGTTGGGGCTGTTTTACGCATACCTCCGCACTTCCCGATATTCAACCAGGATGTGCAGAGCCCATGCAGGCGCAACCCTTACATGCGCCACATACAGTTGTTCCAAAAAATAAAGGAGCAACAGCCGGCCACCCGCAGGTAAGCTGCCATATTGCAGGGTGCAACACGGCAGCTGCCAGCTGTAGGTGGCCACCCAAGCCCCAGCGGCACCCTCCGTCAGGTAGCACCCCCCCATGCCCGATCGCAGGCAGAAGTAGGAAATAAACAGTCCTATATACCTGGTGGTCCAGTGGACCGCTCCCAGCCTGATCACGGGCATATGTTTATAAATAACATGTCCTATATCCCTGGTGGTCCAGTGGACCGTTCGCAGTCCGATCGTGGGCAGAAGTCCAAAAAAAGATTAAATCCCATCCCTGGTGGTCCAGCGGTAACCCCCTCCCCAACCTCCCACTAAGCCTGCCACCCCGCTCCCCCTTCCGATCAGTGGCGGGCAGCAGCTCCCCACCCGCAAGCAACCCATCCAATTCGCCGACTGACTGCGCACAGTACAGCTTGTATGCCCATTGGTCCACAGTGTGGGCCAATGGGTGTGCAGACCGCATCATACCATACACAGTCCAAATATGAATGAATCCATAAACATATGCCCACGATAGGGCTGCGAGCGGTCCACTGGACCACCAGTGATATTGGATGTGTATTGGTTTTATGCTTTTGCCCACGATTGGGCAGTGGGGCACTTTGCCACTTGTGTAGAGGGTGTCGGTCCCCGACGGCTGCAGCCTCGGCAGGGCACCAGGCAAGCTCGACAAGTACGGCCTGCACGCGAATAGGGCCATAACGATGCAATGGTCTCCATTTGTGTCTTGCATGCATTATGGCCCCATTTGCATGTGCACCTTTAAATATCATGGTTGATGCATCTAGCGTGCGCTAGCACATCCCCCTGCCCCTCTCTGGCCACTTGTGCTGGTGCAGGGCCACTGCACCATGCACAATGTGGGTGGCCACAGAGCGATATTCAACAGTGCTTAGCCATGACGCAGCACACAATGTGGGTGGCCACAGAGCAATATTCAACAGTGCTTAGCCATGGCGCAGCACTGTTGAATATCACCCTGTCAGCGCCCTGGCACATCCCAGTTGCGCTGTGCCCAGGCTTGCACCACAGCCTGGCGCGGTCTGAATATCCCACCCATGGGCTTTAGGAATATAAATATGTTTGTATATGCACACCTGTAGGACTTTAAAGTGCATACAGTGCTAAAATTATGCTTGAAACAGTAAATGCTTTAAGTTTGGCAGTGTCAGTGGCTCAGTAGGTAGCACACTCGCCTCTGAGGCCGGGAGATCAGAGGGCTGTGGGTTCAGTTCCCACATCTGGCATTTGGGTTAATATCCCAGTACTGACACTGTAATGCAGCATGAGAGGGGTGCTGCATTTCTGAGGTGCGGTCTTTCGGATGAGAAGTTAAACCGAGGTCCCATCTCCCTGGATTGGTGGTAGTTCAGGTGGATGTTAAAGATCCCATGGCACTTATCGAAAAGAGTAGGGGAATTTCCCCGGTGTCCTGGCCAAATTTCCCTCATTCACTAAAAATACCACCAACAGCTTAATCTGGTTCAAGGTCAGTTGGCATTCATCTGTATCCCCCTCCCCCGGGTCGTGCCTGAAAATAGGCAGGATTTGTCTAGTGCACTTACCCGGTCAACAAAAGCTAAAATAAAAAAATAAAAAAATAAATAAATAAATTATAAGGTGCCTAAACATTCAGGTTAATAAAATGGATGGAAAGGTAAATTGTACATCTTTAATTGTAAACCTGTATTATATACCAACATGTAACTAAATGTATTCTATGTTCAATGTCTGCACTTGTAATGTTGTCCAATGTTGTAACTGCACAATGTACTATTATATTTCCCTCCCTGCGATAAGGTGCCTTTGTAAATGAGTCCCTGACTCAAAGGTTGTAAATCCCACTTGTACAAATTAAATAAATAAATAAAGTGCAAAGATAGCTAAATTTATACAATTCACAATGGGCTAACACCAAGAAAAAAAACACACACGAGTGCCGTTGGTGTCTTAGCTCTAAAATGGGGCCAGTCTGTAATTTAGCCCCAGGCTGTGTTTGTTCCAAAGAAGGCCTGTTTGTTAACCCCACCCTCCATTTAAAAAAAAAAAACAGGCGCATTAAAAGCCCTGAAATTTGTAAATGATAAAAGGGGTCACTACAGTTCTGAGGTTTCCTGAGGGAGCTTTAATGTTTTGCAGTTACCATATAAACCCAGGAAGAAAATAAAACAGTTCAGTATCTTACCTGACTGCAGGACTGCATCTGAAGATTTCTATAGGAGAGCAGCGCCCTCTGCAGTCCCCTCTTTGTACAGCCTTACCTGTCACTCAAATGTAACTAAGGAGGGACCCTTTGTTATTTGCCAGGAAATTAAGCATTTATGAAGTTTTACTAGCCTAGTATTACTCTTGATGCTTGGTTATTTGATTATATTAATGTGCAGTGTTGTATTATAAAGTATGGTGGGTCACCTTATGATTTTAGACTAACCTAGTTAGTTTTCTTTTGTTAAGGGTCTAGTCAGGTGACCCCACCCAGAATGTATTTAAACCTTCCACTAGGGCTTGATGTTAGATAGGGAGTCAGAAGGAGACTGATGGAGGTAGGACAAAGACCTTCCAGTGGTGAGGGCTCACACTGGTTATTTTGACTGAAGCCTAGAATCTGCTATGACCAAAAGCAGTGGCCTTTGTTTTGAATGCAGCTAACCTTTATTTTGACATCTTTCATTTGATTTCTGTAAATATTTTCATTAATTTTATGGCAAAATAAAACGATAAATGCCTCTGGGCATTTTTTATGCACTGTGATTTGAGTCTGCCTTGTATTTGTTATTCTGAATACCCACACCTGGTGTCAGATTGCCAAATCGGGATACACACAGTACAGCACACATATGCACTGGATGACACAGCACTGCTCATACTGTGCTACTGGGGCTGCCGTGAGGGGATGTATGGAGCAGTGGACAGTCCTGCACACTGACCACTCCCACTGGACAATCTGGATGAGGATGCAGATGGTAGGCATGACACACATGGCAAGTCACAGATAGCCACAATGGAGACAGTTACCATGCACATGACTGCAGATGCAACAAATGTTAATGCCGTGGTTGGACAACAAGTGAACACAACAACCAACTGGAAAGCAATCCAAAATGGATGTCACATCCTCTCAGTTCATGCATCTGTCCCTGCACATATATGTGAGAAATATGGCGATGCTCCGGCACACCCATGCAATTGGATGACACTGTTACAGACGAAGTACGTCTATGATGTGACACACACACACACACACACCCATCATTACCACCATCACAGAGGGGTTGTAGTCAGGTCAGGTGCCATCCATCGTGCATGACACCACAAACAGCTATGGTAAGAAAACACAGAGCTATTTCCTGTTCTTCACATTTTGTTGAAAGTATCTCAATGGAATTATGAAAAACAGGCTGACAACATTACACACAGTGTATCAAGGTAAAAGTTCATTTCTTTAAATTATTTATGGCAATCGGTGTCAGAATTACAGGGTGGCAGGGATTGGCCCCACATAACGCTACAGTAAGCCCCAGTTGCTCAAGCTCAAGCATCACTGCCATTGAGTCTAGAGTTATAATGAGAAAACCAGGCTGTATTTCACAGTCGTGCCTTTATGGGCCACCCTGACCCACAGTAACAACAGTCGTACAATGTAATTCCAACACTGAGTGATGAAAATAACTTTGATTAATCAAGTTAGTATACTCACTGGTGATGCTGTGTTCTGCCCACATCATTTTGCCTGCTGAAGATCCTGTGGTCGTCTCCTTTTCTTCTTCCCCTTCCCCTGATCCCTAATGGTCACTGCTCCACTGAGTGCCTCCAGAACTTGGGGATCTCTTCTTCGGAGATCATCCCATTTGCACTTAATCTGACTCTGGGACATGACTCCCCCTCCCTCGGCATCAAAAGTGGCCTTTGTGACCGCCCACAATTTATCCCTATGTTTTAGAGGTAGCCTCTATGGTCCATAAAGTTGGGACATATGGCCGGTAACATTCTTCACTAACAACACAACTTCCTTATGGAAGAAGGGGGGGTGCCAGCTTTTCCTGTGTGCTGGCAGAGGAGGTGGTGACCTGCTGCTGCTGGCCCTGCTCTGGCTGCCCCCGGTCCCCACCATGCTGGTGATCTGTTTCCTCCTCCTGGCTCCTGCTGCTCAATCCTCCCTCTGCTGTTGCTGCCATTTTTAAAAAGAAAATGAAAAGTGCATCTTCCCAGTACTATTGAATTGGTCTGTAAACAAAATTAAACTTCTAAAAGTTACATTTGTAGCTTCTCTTTAGTCTCTCTCTCTCTCTCTCTCTCTCTCTCTCCATCTTTCTACGCAGAACAGGAACAAGCGAGATCTGCAATTTCCACCTGCTGATACGTGGAATTTTTTTTGTCACATTTTACAGAAAATTCTATGGTTTACATTTGGATACTGTTTACAAAGTGCGGAATTATTTTACCTCTAACATGTTTAAGATAGAAATATGTAATGTGGAAAATGTCAGTGCAACCGTGGGTTTCTGGGAAACATTCCGCTACTTACTGTAACCCCCTTGCAAATGGGGGTTCCCAAAAGTCTTCCAGGAGCTTGCCTGAATGCTCCAAGTCTGGGTGGTGTTCGGCATCTGAGCTGTTTAAATGTGGTTGCAAGTGAGTGCTATTTGCGCCTCCATGTACTGTCTCTTTAAGAGCTGTCTGCTTGCAGACTTAATTAGTTTGTATGGGGGGACTGTGTATTTAATGCTCGAATCCCGCCCAAGCTGCGGAGTAATTGCTCCATTTTGTGGTCGCTGGAAGTGCAAAGGGAGCCCATCTGAAAGCTGTAACTGTTTGCCTGTAATCATTTAAAGCATTAGCAAAATTGTAGTTTGTCTAACCTGCCTTTGTTGCAGCTGGGACTCTGTGTGTTACCCCTCCATTTTGGACCTAAACTGCTGTGCTGGACCATTTGGGTTAAGGGAGCCCTAAAATGGAGGCTGTGGACGAATCAGAACTTGGATTCTTAATTTTGAGCCAGCCACAAGGGGATTGTATGGGCAGTGACTCTGGGAAATGTAGTTTTGACCTTGGCGCCTTTTTCCACCAACAGAGGGAGTCTTATTGTGAGTGACAGCCAAACCAGCCAATAGAATGGTGTGGAGCTAAAGGAAATGCCCTGCTCTGTGACTGGAAAGATCAGATCAGTTGTGACAGTGAAGAGAGAAGGAGCTCTGTGCTTCTGCGGTGTATAGTTTCATGCGGGAAGCGCGTGTGAGGCCCTGAAGTTCGGCCTGCAGCCGTTGTAGGTGCCAGTTCAGACTGAATCCAATTGGTGAGGAGAAAGAAGAAAGTCTGAAGAGTGGAAACCAGGCTCACCCTGTAGAAGTCTGGAGAAATTGCTGAATCGCGCTCGGTCTGTCAGGAACTGAAGCTGCTGTGTGTGCTCCTGGGTATTTTGCAGTAATTGCAATCGGGATCGAGGAGCAGCCTGCCTGGTATAGTACTTTCCTTTTACATATGAATGTGCGTAATGCTTGTGGGGAATCGCTATTTCCAATCCCCTGTGCTGTGTGCTGTGTGTTGAAGCTGGAAGCAAACTCCAGCTTGTCTCAGACTAAATCCGTTTGCTAACAACTGCAGTGGGGTCCAGTCACAAGGACTTTGTCTCCATGCCCTGTTTTTCACAATCCAGAACATCCACGATCCAGTCCTCAGCTTGGGTATTGTGAGTACAAATCAGGGTATTCCCCTGCAGCCTGTTTTCAATCACAAGTGTGTCATCTAATTCTTGTTGTTTCACTGCTTCATGGACTGAGCCATCCGGCTCTGGATTACAATTGGGTGTTGTGCATATATTTTCTTCTACAGGGCCCTATCCATCTGCACCAGCCGGCCAACCCCGGGCAACAGACCTTGCTAGTCCCCCCCCCCAACCTGGGTACCCAGAGTGTGACTTTTCAGAGCCTGTATATGTGCACAGTACTGTGATTTAATTCTGCCAATTAACCTGATCTCCCCCTCCCGTGTTTTATTCCCCCTAAATAAACCAGATTTGATGTTGTTAAACTTTAAACTGTAGGAAGTGTCAGTACCTACATACCAAGCATTGTATTGGTTTGTGTATGTTGTTTAACCTTATTTTACAGGGGTCCTCAGAGACGTGCCGCAGAATCAGTCTCGAGGGTAAGTGGTACTTTATGAGTGAACAGTGTGTATACATGGGGTATTGGGGTTGTAACTCCTGTGTACTGTGTGAGCCACTAGAGGGAACCAAAGGGGGTCATGGTGTCCCAGAGGGCTGTGATCAAGCTTAGTCTCACCCACTACAAACCCTGACCTCTGGGTGGAGGCACCCGCCATAGAACCTAGGCCCCTCAACCTGTTAGTAGTCAAGCAGACAGGGGTAGTAGCCCTGGGATAGTGCCACCTGGGGGTTACATTACCATGGCATGCGTAGATGCATACTCAAATTATTTCGCCTTTCTGAAGAAACTGGGCAATCTGGACTGCTGAACGTTTTTTATGCATTTTAATAAAAAAAAAAAAGGTTGCAGGGAGGAGGTGGAATGGCTGAGATGGGCAACAAGCTGGGAAAGGTAGAGGAGGAGGAGATGGGGGACATGAAGGGTCCTGCTGAGGGAGCTACAGCAGCAAGTGGGGGACTGTGGGGGGCAAGGCACAGTCAAAAGGGGGGATGCAGGGGAACAAGGAGCAAACCCAGCTGCAAGAAGGGGAAGATGAGTGGGGAATTGAGAAAAGTTGGGGAGCACGAATTCAAGGGTGGGGGAGCACCGGAGAAGATGCAGGAATCCCGGTTAAGGGCAGCAATAGGCACAAGAGAAACCTGGGGAATTGGCAGGTGATACAATATAAAGGTATAAAGCTGGTGCAGAGGGAAAGGGAGGAGGAAGCAAGGGGAGGACTATCAACCAGAGGGGTACAAGCAGTGGGCTTAGAACAGAATAATAGATTTGTACCATTAGAGGTGCTAAATTGGGGAGGAGTCAGAAAAAAGGAACTGAAGAGCACACAGGGGAAGAAGGAGAGGCAAGCATGAAGGAAGGCGCAGAACAATTGGAAAAGGGGAGACCCTATCAGATAAGACCAGCAGGCAAGCCCAGAAGGAGGGGGGCAGTGAGCTCAGGTTCAAAGGAGCAAAAGCTGGATGGGAGAGGAAGAGAGGAAAGTCCCCAAGGAAAATCAGGCAGGACATGGGCAGGGATAGATAAACAAGGAGGGGAAAAGTTAGAAAATGGAGGAGCAGAGGCAGGCAGCCTGACAGAGCCTGGGGGGGAGGGCACAGAGCGAAGAAGCTGAGGGAGCACAGAGGAAGGACAGTGCTTCAAGAAGTAAAATGGGCAAAGGAGGTATTGATAATAAGGTAGGAAATAGGATGCAGGGGGGTAGGGGAAGGATGGTAGGGAGATGCGATCAGAAGGAGATGGAGAGCAGGGTCCTACTGGTCAGGGACTCTATAATAAAAGGGATTAGGTGGTGGGGGGAGACAAAAACAGTGCAGTGTGGGTGGAGTGTCTGCTGGGTACGACAGCAGCGAAGGTCATTCATTATACCCCCTCAAGGGGATGGCAGCAGGACAAAAAAACGCACCTGCTGTTCCATCTGGAAATGAATGACCTGGCAGGAAGTAGCCTGATGGAGGTGCAGACTAGATTCAGAGCTCTAGCTAGATATTGTAGCAGTCTGGGGTTTAAATCAGCGGTGTTCTCAGAGGTGCTACCAGTACCGAGGGCGAGCATTAATAGGAAGTCGAGGATTAGGGGAGTTCAACGAGTGACTGGTGGGGTGGTGTGAGCAAATGCGATATGGCTTGGTAGGGAACGGGGATCTGCATGGGAGGACGAGAGCCTATTTGCACCAGACAGACTGCACCTGAACAGAGAGGGGGTAGCAGTACTGAAATGCAAGCTAGGAGAATACATAGTGGATACCTACAATTTAAACTAGGTTGCGGGGGTGGTGGGGGCAAATGTGCTCCACAAGGAAGAAAGCTTTGTGGGCTACCAGCCCCCCCCCCAGGACAGCACTACATGGCTGGGCAAGAGGGTGATGGGTGCAAGGGGAAACAAAGGGGGGAGACTGGTTAAGGGATTGTCAGCAAACCTTAGGAGTTTAGGAAATAAGATGGTAGACCCGAAGGCCATCATGAAGTATGAGGGATTAGATTTAGTCACAATAAGTGAGACCTGGTGGACAGAGCATCACATCTGGGAAACAACCATTCCAGGTTATGGAATGTTCAGAAGGGACAGGGAAAGCAAGAAGGGGGGAGGGGTTGCCTTATACATCAGGGAAGGCATCAGTGTTACCGAAGGGCAGGAGGAGGAAGGGGAGACTGAGCTGCTGTGGGTAACACTAGGTAGGAAGATGGGTAAATCCCTGCGGCGGAGGGTGGTATACAAGCCACCTGGGCAAGGAGAGGAAGACTATAGATGGCTAACTCAGGCAATCACAAGGCTGGCACAGAAAGGTGAACTGCTACTTGTGGGTGATCTGAGCCTCCCAAATGTTGACTGGGAAATCCCAGATGCCGCGTTGGCAAGGAGCAGGGAAGTATTAGCTGAGCTGCATGGGGTATTCCTTGACCAGCTGGTCGGGGAACCAATGAAGGGAAGCAACTTGTTGGACGTGGTCCTGACTAATAGGGAGAGTGTGGAGGAAGTGTGAGTGGGAGAAGCCTTGGGCACCAGTGACCACAGCGCGATATGGGTCAGGGCAAGGAGGGAGACAAATAAGACTAATATAACAGTCATGGACTTCAGACACACAGACTTTAATAAGATGAGAAAGATAGTTGGGGGAAAATGGAAGATACGGAGAAGATAGGGGCAGTGGAGGAACTCTGAGAAGCTATCAGGGGAAGCATTCAGGAAGTGGCAGATATGTGCATAAAAAATGTCAGGAAGAGCAAAAGGGGGAGGAGACTGCTCTGGTTCACTAGGGAGGTGGCGGGGGCAGTCAGGGAAAGGAGGACGGCTTTCAGAAAATTTAAGATGACAATTAGAAAGGAGGATAAGGAGAAGAGGAGTCTGGAAGGGAGGGATATCAGAAGGGCAAAAGCAGCCACTGAGGAGAAAATAGCCAAAATGGCCAGGAGGGGGGATAAAACATTTTTTAGATATGTAAAGGAGAGGAAAAGAGCAGGGCAGGGGATTGCTAGACTGAGGGGGGAAGGAGGGACAAACTTGGAGCAGGACTATGAAAAGACAGAGGCACTAAATGAGTATTTTAGCTCTGTGTTCATGGAGGAGGTGGAAGGCAAGTATCTGATGCTAGTGCCTAAGGGGACAGAGGGAAAATGGGTGGATCAGAGCCCATTCACTGTGGATAGGATCAGGGCTGAGCTGGATAGACTGAGTGGACAAGGCAATGGGGCCTGATGGACTGCACTCCAGAGTGATCAAGGAATTGAAGGAGGAGCTGGATGTACCCTTGACAAGTCTCTTCAACTTGTCCCTGGATATGGGGAGGGTGCCGGAGGACTGGAGGAGGGCTAATGTAGTGCCCTTGCTTAAGGGAGGTAGCAGGAAGCTGAAGCAGAACTACCGCCCAGTCAGCCTCACGTCTGTGGCGGGGAAAGTAATGGAGGCATTAATCAAGGAGAGGGTGGTGAATTAACTGGAGGAGTGTGGCTTGTAGGACATCACACAGCATGGCTTCACCAAGGGGAAATCGTGCCAGACCAACCTAATTGAGTTCTTTGAGTGACTCAGGTAATCGACCAGGGAGGGGCAGTGGATGTGGCCTATCTGGACTTCAGCAAGGCCCTTGACACTATCCCTCATAGGAGGTTGGTGAGCAAGATGGAAAGCATGGGGATGGGAGGGAAAATAGCAGGCTGGATGGAGGCCTGGCTCGTAGGGAGAACTCAGAGGGTAGTGCTTAATGGAGTGCACTCAGAGATGGCAAGGGTGAGGAGTGGAGTGCCACAGAGGTCAGTTTTGGGTCTGCTCCTCTTCAACATCTACATCAGTGATATTGTGGAGGGTTTGAGAGGGAGGGTGTGCCTATTTGCTGATGTTACAAAAATATGCAATAGGGTGGACACCCCGGAGAGGGTGGAAGACATGAGGAGGGACCTCAAAACACTAGAGGAATGGGCCAGGAAATGGCAGCTGAGGTTTAATGTCAAGAAGTGTGCTGAGATGCACCTAGGGAGGAAAAACATGAAAGTGGGGTACATGCTAGGGGGGAGGAAATCAAAGAATCAGAACAGGAAAGGGATCTGGGGATCATAATCTCCTCAAACCTTAAGGTACATTTCCAGTGTAGTAGGGTGGCGGGAAGGGCCAATGGAATGCTGGCATGCATAGGCAGGGGTATTACTAGCTGAAGGAGGGAGGTTATAATGCCCCTCTGCAAAGCCATGGTGAGGCTGCAGTTAGTGTGTGGGGTTCAGTTCTGGAGACCACACCTCCACAAGGATATGGATGCATTGGAGAGGGTTCAGAAAAGGGCTACAAAGATGGTGCAGGGTATGCAGGGGAAGACATACGAGCAGAGGTGTAAGGAGCTGAATCTGTACATGCTGGAAACAAGGAAGGAAAATGAGGACATGACTGAAACCTTTAAATATGTAAAGAAGCTCAATAAAGTAGGTGAAGGGGGTCAGCTGAGGAGGAAGGAGGTAGCCAGAACTAAAGGGCACAGCCTCAGATTGCAAGGAAATAGGTTCAGGGGCAATGTGAGGGGGCATTTCTTCACAGAGAGGGTGGTGGATCCCTGGAACAGACTGCTGGATGGAGTAGTTGGGGCTGAGACAGTGGAGGAATTTAAGAGGGCATGGGACAGGCATATGGGACTGAGTATTGGGGGGAGGGTGGGGGCAGGTGGAGAGGGAAGTTTGTGAAAGGAGAAGGTTGGGCAGACTACATGGGCCAGAAGGGTCCTTTTCCGCCATCAAATTTCTATGATTCTATGAGTACATACAAAAAAGTCCACAGTTCTAAGGCAGAAATTCATAAAAGTTGCCAAAATGATTTCTAACTTTCGAGGAAGTGAAATTACAACTTTCGAAGAAATTCCGCCGGTGAATTTGTTTTTTACACACCTCTTTGATGTTATCTATTTATTGTTATTATTGTCTTTTGTGTTATTTTCTAATTTGGGGGGAAGTTAAACTTTATTAATGCTTTCAAACCAGCATTACAATTCCTCAAGAAAATTATGCAAGTGCCAGGTTACGGAACATTAAACTGTAACAAACTTCCAAATCTTAAGTCAATTATTTCAAATACCTATATTAAAACACTTAACTAAGTATAGCGAGCCGGGATATCCACCATGTTGAGCCCTTCACTTTCCATGAGGAAGTGAAACAAGCATTTGTCAATGCCGAATGTTGGCTTGCTGGCATTGGCACTGGTAGTGCAGGAGTTAGAGAGATGCATAATAGGAATGGCAGTGAAGTATTGAACTAATGCCAGCCCCACTCCCCACCCCCACCCCCACCCTGCAGAGAATGACAGGCATTGGTGTGCTTTGCCAATCCCACCCCCCACCCTGCAGAGAGTGACAGGCATTGGGGGTGTGCCTTTGGATCATCGGCATAACACTCATGCCATTTCATCTCACACTACCCTGCAGACACTGACAGGTGTTGTGGCATGCTTTGGGGTCTTCAGGCCTTACACTCATCCCATTTCTTAAGGAAATATGCTGAAATGGGTGCATTACAGGAGAACGGAGTAAATGCTGGGGCTGAAGACCAAGTGTTGCGGTGTGCTTTGGAGTCTTCGGCCCTTACACTTGTCCAATTCCATAAAGAAATATGCTGAAATGGGTGTGGTATAGGAGGATGGGGTGAACGCGGGGGCCGAAGATCCCAAGGAACACCTCAATGCCTGTCAGTGGCTGTAGGGTGGCGATGGAATGGCGTGTGTATTACAGGCGACGATCCCAAGTCACACCCCCAATGCCTGTCAGTCTGTAGGGAGTAAGGCATTATGGTTGGAAACCCTAACGCCCTGGGCTTTTGTTGGTCTTTTCACTCCAAATTTGCAAAATGGGATTTTTGTGATCCCACATCATGAACAGTGGCACTATCATTTTGTTAATCTGGAAAGGTGGTTTTGCACAGTGACTGCACTATTTGGTGCCACAGGTGTGAAAACACATTTCTGGCAGGATGTGAAAAATGACAGCTGTACTGTTCGTGAGGGGGTATGAAAAAAATGGCATTGTTGAAAATCTAGAGTGAAAATATGAAAAATTGGCTAAGTTACGAACGTGCATAGAAACTGTGCAACGCATGTCTGTAACGCAATCATTTTTGGGATTTTTTCCGCCAAATTTTCAACGTGGGTATTTTTGAACCTCTCCTCATGAACAGTGACACTATGATTTTCTTAATCTGTCCTGAACAGTGAATTAGCACAACGACTGTGCTATTCTGCACCGGAAGAGTGAAAACACATTTCTGACAGGATGTGAAAAATGACAGCTGTACTGTTCATAAGCAGGTGTGAAAAAGTGCTAATGTTGAAAATCTGGAGTGAAAATATTATAAATTTACGAAGTTACGAGTGTGCGTGGAAACTGCACAACACACGCTTGTAACACAGTCATTTTTTTGAATTTTTTCACCAAATTTGCAACGTAGGCTTTTTGGGAGCCCATCTCATGAACAGTGACACTGTCATTTTGTTAATCGGTCCCAAAAGGTGATTCCATACAGTGACCGCAAAATCACCTTTCGGAGTGAATAATAGTGACTGAATTCATGAGGTGGTGTCCCAAGAACCTCATGTTGAAAATTTGCTGCTAAAAATGGCCAAGATATGCACCAAAGTTGAAAAAAAAAACATTTATGCCATTATACAGCTTACTGCCATTTCTTCAGTTCGCGGTCGGCTTTGAACAGTGCAGACGTGTTCTTGGTCCGCCGAAGATCGTCACGCTGGGCTCCAGTCTTTCTGCAATCTAAATAAAGCCATCACCCATTCCATAGTTACAATACTTTGACAGTTATGTAACCACATATCCTCTCAGGGTATTGTCGGGGTGAGCCATAATTGTGTAAGAGTCTTAAGGGCTGCGGCTACGAAAATGTAAAATAGACATTTAACTCCTTTGCCTTTTACCATCAGAGGGGCAATCCCAAAACCAAAATCCTAAAAAGCAGGAGTATATCTAGAATGATCCAACATCCAAACCATTACTGAAGCAACCATCCTCCAATATAACTGAATTTGGGGACAGTCCCAGAATATGTGCATATGGTTTTCTACCATCCCACATCCCTCCAACATAGATTAGAAGAAAAACACCCTTAATGTTTGACTATAACCAGCATACAAACATATGAAATTGCCAGTATAAACAGGTACCTCGGTCTATTGAGTGTGCTCGAGTGTGCAGCTAGCACCTCATCTCGCAGCTGCCCCTCCCACCCCCTTCCCAGTATCTCTTCCCTTACCCTGTCTCAACCCCTCTTGAAACTGCCCACCATCTTACTGCACACTATCTCATCTGATAAGGTGTTTCATTTGTCCACCACTCTTTCAGTGAAAAAATGTCTCCTCATCTCCCTCTTGAATGATCCCCCTCCAGTCTCAATCCATGCCCCCTCATGTCCCTCCCCCTTCTCATCTGGAAAATCCCTTCTGGGTTGGTCTTGTTTATCCCTTCAGATACTTAAAGGTCTCGATCATATTCCCCCATCCCTCCTCTCCTCCAGCGAATACATATTCATCTCTCCCAGCCTGCCCTCATAGGGCTTGCTCTCTAATCCCTGGATCATCTTTGTGGTGCTTCGTTGCACCCTCTCCAACAATCTGATGTCCTTCTTTAGGAATGGGTGAGTACTGCATGCAGTACTCCAGGTGGGGCCTAACCAATGACCTATACAGGGGCAAGATAACCTCCCTCCTTCTGGAGGAGATTCCTCTTGCAATACACTGAAGCATTTTGTTGGCTTTTGCTGCCGCCTTCCTGCACTGAGCAGAGTTATTCGTGTTCCCCGTAATGACCCTAGGTCCTTCTCCTCTGTGGAGCTCCCCAACTGTACCCCATTCAAATAATAATCCCTTCCCTGGTTCCTGGTTCTGAAGTGCAGAACCTTGCACTTCTTGGTGTTGAACCGCAACTGCCATGTTTCTGCCCACTCCTGCAACTTAGTCAGGTCGTCCTGCAACCCCTTTCACCCCTCCACATCATCAACCACAGCTCCCATCTTGGTATCGTCTGCGAACAGACTGATCCTGCTCTGGATCCCATGTGAGATATTTGCAATAAAAATCCCAAACAGCACCAGTACCAGTACCGATCCCTGTGGTACCCCACTCAGTGATGAGAGGCCCCACCACCACCCTTTGCTGCCTTCCCTTTAGCCAGTTTATGATCCATTTCACCATTTTTGGTCCCACCCCCACATATTCCAGTTTTCCCCCCAACCTCCCACGTAGCACTGAATCAAAGGCCTTGTCGAAGTCTAAATATAGGACATCCACTGCATGGCCCTTGTCCAGTTCCCGTGCCACCCAGTCATAGTACTCTACAAGGTTTGTCTGGCAGGATCTGCTCGCTACATACCTGAGCTGTTGACCAACCTGGAGACCATTTTCCTCCAAGAAGCTCACTAGCCTCTCTCTTAGGATTGTCTCCATGAGCTTTCCCACGATCGATGTGAGGCTTACTGGCCTATAGTTTTCTGGTTCATCTTTTGGGCCACTTTTGTGGATGGGCACCACATGGGCCATTCTCCAGTCCTGTGGTACACATCCCGTGTCCAGGGAGGTATTGAACAGGTCAGCCAGTGGCCCTGCCAGGACCTCTGCCAATTCCCTTAGTACCCTAGGGTGAATGACATCAGGTCCAGGTGCTTTGTCCACCCTTAATGCCCTCAACCAATCTGGTACGCTGCTCTCAGTAATCCCTACATCTATTGTCTCCCCCACCCACTCACCCCCTCATCTTTGGTATCTGCCCCCTTCTCCTGTGTGAATACAGAGCAGAAGTATTTAATCGGTGCTTCTGCCTGCTCTGCCCCTTTCTCCACCCACACCTCATCCTTCTTTATCCTCACCTACTGATCCTTGCTCCTTCTTCCCTCTCCAATGTAGCGAAAGAAGTCTTTTTCTCCACTTTTGATTCCCTGCATCAGTTTCAGCTCCCTAGATGGCTTGGCCGTCCTGACCAGTCTGGTAACCTCCCTGGACTTCTCCATGTACATATCCTTATCTTCACCCCTCCCCAATTTCCTGTACTTTCGAAATGCTGCCCTCTTGGCCCTCACCCCTTCCATAACCTCCTGTGTCAGCCAATTGGGGTTCCTTTGCCTGTCCCTTCTTGCTTTTCTTCCTAGTGCAAGACTCTGTAGCCTCCACCAGGCCTTCCTTTAAGATGTCCCATTTCTGATCTGCATCCATGTGTGGTTGCATACCTGCCAGGTGTCTGCCCAAACTTTTCCCCATCTTCTTAAAGTCTGCCCCCCTGAACTCAGTCACCCTTTTACCAGTGCCCCCTGTTTCCCTCCCCATATTGAGTGTGAACCACACTGAATAGTGGTCACTCCCAGCTAGCGGTTCCTCCACTTCCAGATTCCATACAGCTTCCCTGTTATCCAGTACAAAGTCAGGAGTCCTTTCTAACTGAGTCGGCCCCTGGACCAGCTGTGCCAGGAAGCTGTCTTGAAATGCTTTTAACAAGACCCATTCCCTTGTACTCGTGGTTGATGGGGTGCCCCACTCCACCTCCAGTAGGTTGAAGTCCCCCACCACCACTGTGCTCCCCTTCCTGCAGATCTTCTTAATTTGGTCAGCTAATTCCTTATCCAGGTCACTCCCCTGAACTGGTGGCCTGTACACCACCCCCATCTTCAGTGTCCTATTCTTTGCATCTTGGAACTGCATCCATAGTGCTTCTGTCCTCCCTTCCACCCCTTCCTCCCTTGCACACTTTATCCCTCCCTTACATAGCTCACCACTCCCCCCATTCCCCTTAGCCCTATCCTTTCTGAATAACCTAAACCCCGGGATCAACATATCCTAGTCCTGGTACTGGGTGGCCCACGTTTCCATAATGGCCGCAATGTCCACCCCCTCCACCACCAAGAGAGCCTGTAACTAACATACTAACTGCCAGCAGATTAGGCCTTACAGTCTATCGAGTCTGCTTGAAGCTCAGATCCATAGTTGGGTACCATGGCCCTCTCCCTCTTGTGTTCCAGAAACCCCTATTATCCATCCCCACCCCCCGGGCCAGGCCATCATCTGATACATCCACTTTCTGTGTCTGTCCCACCCTCTCTTGAAGCCCTGCACTGAGAGTCTCTGAACCAGCTCACCAGGCAGCGTGTTCCAAGGATCCACCACCCTCTCAGTGAAAAATCTCCTCCTCTTCCCCCCTCACCCTTCCACCTTCCAACTTCAAACCATGCCCTCTGGTGATACCTCCCTGCTTTAGTCTAAAGATCCCCTCCGTGTTTACCCTATTTATTCCCTTGAGGTACTTGAAGACCTCAATCATGCCCCCCGTCTCTCCTCTCCTCCAATGAAAACAGGCAGAGCTCCTCAAGTCTGTCCTCATACGTCAAATCCCCTAGTCCTCATATCATCTTAGTTGCCCTCCTCTGTACCCTCTCCAGGAGCTGTATGTCCCTCTTCAAGTGTGGTCTCTAGTACTATACACAGTACTCAAGGTGTGGTCTAACCAGTCCATTGTACAGCGGCAGAATCACTTCCCTGCTCCTAGAGGTGATCCCCCTTACGATGCATCCCAACATACTGTTTGCTTTGTTAGCCGCTCTCCTGCACTGCTCAGAGTTATTCATACATGCATCCACCATGACCCCTAGGTCTTTTTTCCCCTGTTGAGGCCTCCAGTGCCTCCCCTCCCAGGGTGTACCTGTGTTTAGGGTTTCCCCACCCAAGATGTAACACCTTGCACTTGTTGATACTGAAATTTAATTTCCATGTGTGAGCCCACCTTTCCAGGGTGTCCAGGTCCCCTTGCAGGGCCAACCTCCCCTCTTCCCCCTCAACTACTGCTCCCATCTTGGAGTCGTCAGTGAAGAGACTAATTTCACACCTTATACCCTCCCTGATGTCAGATATGTATGCATTAAACAGGATTGGACACAGGACCAAGCCCTGCGTTACCCCACTACCGACCTCTCTAGGGTTCGAGAGCTCCCCACCGACCACTACTCTCTGAGTGCATCCAGCTAGTCAGTTTTCAATCCATCTGACCATCAAAGGGCCTACTCCCAACCCCGTCAGTTTCTCCACCAGACCATTGTGGGGGACAGAGTCAAACGCCTTGCTGAAAGCCCAAGAATAATACATCCACAAGCTTTCCCCTGTCCAGTTCTGATGTTACCCATTCGTAGAACTCCACAAGATTGGTTTGACATGATCTATCTGGCACAAACCCATGTTGCTGACTATCCAGACCTCCCACCTCCTCCAAGTACACCCCCAATCATTCCTTTAGTATACTCACTATTAATTTTCCCACCACCGAGGTCAAACTGATGGGTCTATAGTTACCTGGTACTTCCCTCAACCCCGCCTTATGGATTGGCACCACATGTGCCTCTCACCAATCCCTAGGTACCCTCCCTATCTCAAGCGACCTGTTGAAGAGCTCCACCAGGGGTGCAGCCAGTATGTCCGCCAATTCCCATAGTACTCTCGGATGAATGCCATCTGGCCCAGGAGATTTATCTTTCTTTAGGGCCTATTCCTTAGGTTTCTTGCATTCAGTGAGACCACCCTCCAGCCTGTCTCCTCCCTTTCCCTACCCCTATTCTTCACCCCCCTTATCCCTCCCTGTGTTGCTTCCCCACTGCTTTTACCCATGACTAGGGGGGTGAGTTCACTAGGCTCCCCTTTCCGGACCCTTTTCCCATCAGCGGTCCCCTCGCCACCCCCCCTCCTAGTTTAAATCCACCTTTGTTGATATATATCCCTCTATTCCCCGTTTTTAGTACTCCTTTCCCCTCCCTGCTCAAATGTAACCTGTCCCTTGTGTATAAGTCACTATTGCCCCAGGTCCTGCCCCAGTCTGACACTAATCCATACTCCCTGATATGGCACCAATCTCTCAGCCACTCATTGAACTCCTCTATCCTTTTTTTCCTCACTGTACTCGCACATGGTATCGGAAGTACCTCGGAGAACGCCATTGCCCCCCACCTCCTCACACTGCATACTCAGATCCTCGAACCTCCCCTTTACCACCTCTACCATCTCCCCTGCCAAGTCATTTGTACCCATGTGCATCACTATGTGAGGTTTCTTCCTCCCCTTCCGTGCACATTTGAGAAGTGCCTGCCCCGCCCTGCCCACGGTCAACCCCGGAATAGCCTCAATCCAGATACGACTGTGCCTTTCTCCCCTTCCACCCCAACTGACCCCTTTCAGTATAGAATCCCCCAGCACTAGTACACCCCATCATCTTGTCCCATACCCCCTCCTCCTGTTTTCACTGTTCACATTTCCAGAGTCCACACTGCCCTCCTTCTTATTACCTCTATCCATACCATTTGTTACTCCTACATCTTCCCCCCCCATTTCCACCTCTCCCTCTACCCTGCTTTTCCCCTTCCCCTTCTTTCTTTTCCAGCCTGACTCCTGATTCCTGGGCCTTCACTACCCTTCCCCCCACGATCTCCAAAACCTCCTCTATCACCACCGATGCCAACACTCAATCAATCAATCAATGCTTTATTTATAAAAGGAGCCTTTCCAAAACCACTGCAAACCAATTACTTTCTACCCCGCAGTAGTGCCCATCTCCTCCTTCCCCCTGCCCTAAGCCTTCCCTCCACTTACTGACCCTCTGTCCTCCTTACCCCATCCCCCCTCCCTACATCCTCATGGGATTTAACCCTGCTATTCCTCCTCTGCTTCTCCCAGCTACTCCCCTCTGGGGTCCCTCCTGCCCTAGCCCCCCCTCCACAGCTCCCTTCAGAGCCTCTGTACCTCCCATTCCAGTGTGCTCAGCCTGTAACAAATTGGACAACCCCCCAGTTTCCATAGGATATTCATCCATCAGCCACCCCACAACCATTGCACCCCACTATCCTCCCTGTGCCTGCCACCCTCACTCCATGGAGCCCCCATTTCATCCATTATTCTGATGTCTCCAGCCACCCTTTGTTCGTGCCCCTCCACCCCCCCCAGTGTGATCCCCCCATAATGCCCCATTTTCATTCCCTCCATTATTCACACTTAAATGTAGCCTCAATTTCATATCACACAGTCCATATACCAATAGCTGGATACCATATGTGACCCAACTAGCTTGCTTCTGAGTCCTTCTTTACCTCGTTGGTCCCAAGCTTGCTACCTCAGTAACTCTAGTTAACACATTTATACATGACCATGTCAGTTTGAACTTTAAACATTCAATTTTAAATATACAGTTACCCCTCCTTAACCCAAACTTGTTAGTTTGACTTTCAAACTTGCAATTTTAAAACATTTAAACCTTAAAATCCAACTAGTAAAAGCTTAAGTGTCTCAACTTTTCACCACCTGACTATTAGCTTTAATAGTTAGCTCATATGGGAAGTTTTCAGCTATCCAAACTCATTCATCACAGCCTTCAAGCCCAACCCACAGTGACTTTTCAGTATTTAAAAAGGGCTGCTGGAGGGGGTGGGTTGGGCTTTTTTTCAGTCCATTCAGCCACAGTCCCCAGACAAGCTAGCAACTGATAAAGAAAGATTTAATCTAAATTCAAAAACCACCCACAAAACTTACAAAAAAACTCCAAGATAAATAAACTCTCAGAGACAAACTCACCTCATATTCAAATGCCCCGCTTCAATCAATCAATCAAAATCTTTATTTAACCAGGTGATCATCATTGAGCAAGCTCATTTTCTTACCTCTGCCCACAGTCCCCAGACAAGCCAACAACTGTTAAAGAAAGATTTAATCTAAATTCAAAAACCACCAGCAAAGCTTACAAAAAAGCTCAGAAATAAACTCTGAGACAGACTCTCTTCATATTCAAACACCCCTCTTACCTCTCCCCACAGCAAGTAGAATGAACATACAATGCCTCAGTGAACATTTAAAGAAAGATTCAAATTAAAATCCAAACAAACTTGATTGGCTGCTCTGTTACTGGGCAGAGAAACCCCTTTCCATCCCCAGACAAGCCAGCAACTGTTCAAGAAAGATTTAATCTAAATTCGAAAACCACCAGCAAAATGTACAAAAAAAACTCAGAGATAAATGAACTCTCAGAGACAAACTCACTTCATATTCAAACTCCCCTCTTACCACTCTCCACAGCAAGTATTATGTTAAAGTACTGAACTATTTGCCAGTGAAATTTCCTCCAAGATGGTGAGGCTGTGGTACTATGCACACCTTGCCAGATCTGGGCCCACTCCGTTTCAGATAAAAAGATTCCAGCCTCTTCCTCCCATTTATGTTTAACATGGCTAAGAAGGTCTAGTTCTAAATCTCTGAGTTGTTTATATGGCTTTGAATTAAGGCCCCATGTATTTGGATGTGTACTCAATGCTACCAGAAGAACTTGTGTAGGATTATCTTCTGACTTGAAAATTTTGACCTGGGAGAAATCCAGCAGGTAATATTGAACTTGTAAATAACGGAATAAGTCCCTTGGGGGGTAAGCAAAATGATTCCCTAAGCTGAGTAAATGATTTAGAAATATCCTCATTATAGAACTGCTATACCTGATTAAGACCTAGGTCAACCCAATTTAGAAATCCAGTGTCTGACTGGAAAGGGGAAAAATCCAGGCATGAACAAATTGTAGTGTCACCGCAAATATCTAACGTTAACTGTAAACCCTTACAAACTTCCCTCCATGTCTTCTTCATAAGGGTCACCCAGGGATTCATACTCTTCAAAGAGTTAAGATTAATAGTATCCATAAACAAGATATTGGATAATTTCATCAAAGATAGAGAAACCACTTCCAAAACTGTCCAATTGGGAGGATCCTGATTTAGACAAACTATAAAATATTGAAGTAGTGCTGCCCAATAATACTTATTGAAATCAAGAATTGCCAGGTCTCCCTTTGATTTCAGTATGCTTAAAACAGGCCATCTAGTCCTCAGGGGTTCCACTTCCATACAAATTTAGATAAAGTTATTTTTAAGAAATGCCAAAAAGGGGATGGAACTTACAATGGGAGAGTTAAAAGAAAAATAAAAATGGTGAAGAATATTCATCCGGAAAGCTTTTCACTCTTCCTGACACCAACAATGAGCACGCCTTCCATCAGGTGCAATCTGCTTGAACATCCTTCAGTAGTTTAATATAATTAATACCAAAAAGAGTGGAAAATTCCCAGGGTATCCAAATACCTAAATACCTGAAGCCCTGAGAAACATGTTTGAACCCACAAGTAGTGAAAACAGAACCCTCTGGGGAGACCCCCAAAACAGAATTTCAGTCTTTGTCTCATTAACTTTGAATCCCAAAATCTGACCATATTGGGCCAACATAGTTTTAACCACCAGAAGGGTTTGGGAGGGGTTCTCTAAATACAGCAGAGTACCATCGGCATAAAGGGAAACTCGCAAATTGACACCCGCTAGTGAAACAGCTTTTTAATCCCCCAGTTGTCTAATCCATGCCGCCAGTGGCTCCAAGCTCAATGCAAATAAAGGGGGAGAGAGCAGACACCCCTGTCTAGTACTGTGCTCTATTTGAAACCTAGAAGATAACAAACCATTAACCTGGACTTGTGCTTGGGGTTGTGCATACAAGTTCAAAAGTCGACTGCAAAATTTCTGTCCAAATTGAAATTTAGATAGTGTGGCCATTAAAAAATGCCAGTCTAAATGATCGAATGCCTTCTCAGCATCTATCAATACTACGGTGTCTACCCTATTCTGAGGCAACATCTGAGATGCCAAGAGGATGTTCAATAGCTTCCTTACATTATCATGTAAATTTCTGCCAGTAATAAACCAGTCTGATCCAGGTGGATCAGAGATGGAATCATTTTTTGTAAACCGAGTTCAATAGCTTTAGTGAAAATCTTTAAGTTATAATTTAACAGAGGAATAGGATGCAAATTAGTACCCTGTGTTTGGTCCTTTTCAGGTTTCGGTAAGATGGAAATAATTGCATCATTCCATGCATCTGGCAAGGCTCCGGGCTCATGAGCTAGATTACAGAGCTGAGTTAATAATGGAACCAACTCTAAAGCAAAAATCTTATAAAATTCAGGGTGAATACCATCTAGGCCCAGGGTCTTGCCCAATTTCAGAGAGTGGATAACTGTATGCAATTCAGCATCTGTGAAAGAGGCCTCCAAGCTTTCCGGCTGAGATTGGGTACATAAGAGAAGGGAGATTCCATTTAAAAAGCTAGTCACTCGATCTTTATGCTCAGGTCCCTGTTCTTCAGTGTATAAGCAAGTGTAGTAATCTTGAAAATCCCTAAGTATTAATTGAGGGGTCTATATGAGTTTCATGGGAGGGACTATCAGAAATAATGCAGAGAACATACCTCTCTGCTTTCTGCTTTCATAATCTCATTGCTAAAAGCCTCCCAGGTTTGTTCCCCCTCGTAATATTTTTGATTTGTGAAGCAAAGGGAGTTTTCTGCTTTATAAAAAGCCAATTTGTTAATCTCTTCCCTCATTTCCCGTATCTGCGAGACTAGTTGGGATTCTTGTGACTGCTGGTGTTTTTTCTCCAACTCGGATAACTGAGTCTCTAATTTACAAGTCAACCACCAGTGTTCCTTAAGTTTAAAGGAAGCATAAGAGATCATATGCCCACGGACTACTGGCCACTACTACGGGCCATCCCAAACATGCTTCAGAGGGATGCCCTTCCCAACATTTTCATCTAAATAATGTTGTATCACCTCTTTGGTTTGAGAAAGAAAAGTCTTATCCCATAACAATTCAACACTGAGGTGCCAAGAACCATTTCTCTTTTGTGTGGCCCATTGTTAATTTACTCACTAATAAAGTGTGATCAGAAACCGATATTGGGTGAACAATAATCTGCCTAAACACTGAAACAAATTTTTGTTGGACAAAAAATTGGTCTAGGAGGGCATATGAGTCTGAGGTTGGCGAATAAAAAGTATAAACTCTGGAGGACAGATTTTGCTGATGCCAGGGATATGAGGGTCGATATCAGTCTATTCACAGAGGAAAGGGTCCTGAAAGAAATTTTAAAACTTGAGGTGGACAAAGCAATGAGGCCTGATGGGATTCAACCCAGAATTCTAAAAGAACTAAGGGGGAGAACTAGTGACACCACTGACTACCCTTTTTAACAAATCATGAGAGGATGGTGTGGTACCTGAGGACCGGAGAAAGGCGGATGTGATTCCCCTTCACAAAAGTGGGAGCAAGGCAGAGGTAGGAAAATACAGACCTGTTAGTTTGACCTCAGAGGTAGGGAAAATGTTGGAATCACTTCTGAAAGAATGAATTGTTGACTAGCTAGAGGCCAGCAGGGCACAGGGCCCAAGGCAGCATGGATTCACAGTGGGAAGGTCCTGTCAGATGAATCTAATAGATTTCTTTTACTGGGTGACCAAAGTAGTAGACCAGGGAGGGGCTATGGACATAGTCTGTCTAGACATTAGCAAGGCATTTGACACAGTCCCACACAAAAGATTAATAAACAAGTTAGCCAGCCTGGGAGTGGGTCCCAGGGTAGTAGCCTGGGTAAAACATTGGCTGAACAACAGGATACAGAGGATTACAGTAAACAGAGCCCATTCCAAAGAAAGGGGAGTTACTAGCGGGGTGCTGCAGGGTTCAGTTCTGGGACCAGTCCTCTTTAATGTCTTCATAAGTGACATTCCAGAGAGACTGGAAGGAAAAGTATTCCTCTTTGCAGATGACACACAGATCTGTAACAGGGTTGATACACGAAGGGGTGTGGAAAGGATGAGAAGGGACTTGGCAAGGCTGGAGGAATGGTCAAAAGTATGGCAGCTTAGATTCAATGCAAAGAAGTGCAAAGTAATGCACCTGGGAAACAAAAACCCAGGGGAAGAGTACACAACAACAAAAATGGAAAGAGACCTGGGGGTAGTCATATCAGATGACCCGAAGGTAGGCAGGCAATGTAAGAAGGCAGTAAGGAGGGCTGGCAGATACTGGGATGCATTGGGAGAGGCATCACCAGTAGAAAGCAGGAAGTTGTCATCTCTCTGTACAGACAGTTGGTGAGACCCCATCTGGAGTACTGCATGCAGTTCTGGAGACCCCATCTCTGCAAGGACATAGACAGGATGGAAGCAGTCCAGAGAAGGGCAGCTAAAATGGTGCAGGGTCTGCACCAGAAACCATACGAACAGAGACTAAAGAAGCTTAATATGTATACCCTTGAGAAAGGAGGGAGAGGGAGGACATGATAGAAACTTTTATGTACCTCAAGGGAATCAACAAAGTCCAAGGGGGTAGCATATTTCAGAAAAAGAGATGTGCAAGAACAAGGGGGCACAATTTGAAGATAGAGGGGAGGACTGCTCAGGGACAATATGAGGAAGTATTTTTTCATGGAGAGGGTGGTGGATGCATGGAATGGCCTTCCTGAGAAGGTTGTGGGGTCAGAAACAGTGGGGGAATTCAAGAATGCATAGGACAGACATAAGGCAATTATAGTGAGGGGTAGGAGGAAGTAGGCTGCTGGTTAACTAGGATCTGCAGCTTATCCAGTAGATAGGGAAATGGGCAAACTGGGTGGGCCAAGTGGTCCTTACCTGCTGTCAAAGTCCTTCCTGAGAAGGTTGTGGGGTCAGAAACAGTGGGGGAATTCAAGAATGCATAGGACAGACATAAGGCAATTATAGTGAGGGGTAGGAGGAAGTAGGCTGCTGGTTAACTAGGATCTGCAGCTTATCCAATAGATAGGGAAATGGGCAAACTGGGTGGGCCAAGTGGTCCTTACCTGCTGTCAAAGTCTATGTTTCTATATTTCTATGATAGACAGTCGAGTTTCTTGTAAAAACCCATGTCACACCTATGCCGGCTAAGTTCTTGGAGAATCCTGACTCACTTTACAACATTATGGATACAGTTCACATTTTAAGAACAAACAGTTAAACATCCCATGAGAACTGAAATAAAATAACTGAATATTAAAAGACCAAAAAAGTACCTGCCCCAGCTAACAGGCTAAACATAAACAGAGCCCTCCCACCCCACCTATAAAACAGAAACAAATTTGACAAAAACGTAAATACAGTCCCTCCAGATATAACAGTAAACAGTGAAAAATAGAACATTGCAAACTTCTTGAATCATATAGGGTCTGGAACTTGCTTGATGCTGCCACAAAGAATATATCTAAACCCTCTGTGTGAGGAAGTGGGAGATCTCACCTTCTCGGAGGTACTTCCCATTCCCAGGGCAAGCATGGCAAGAAAAGGGAGAATTCAAGAGTTTAATGAATGACTGGGGGCCTGGTGTCGGGGGAAAAGTGGTATGGGCTGGTAGGAGGGGGGGTATCTCGGAGAACAGCAGTCTGTTTGCAAAAGAGAGACTGCATCTAAATGAGGAAGGAAAAAATGTACTGAAGGCAAGGATAGGGAAGCACATTGAGGAGCATTTAGACTGGGGGCGGGGGTAGCAGGAGGGATAGTGGTGTTCAGAGGCCTAGTGATGTGAAACCAAATGGGCTTATCTCCATGATAGCAATGTAAGGAGGAAGGCAACTACTAAAGGAGCAGACATAAGGGAGAGAGGCAGGAAGGAGGGTAGAGACAAGTGTTGGAGGGTGGTAACACTAAATGCTAGCAGTTTGGGGAATAAGGGGGCGGAACTACAGATTCTCTTGGAGGAGAGGAGTGTGGACATGGCTGCTATAACCGAGACATAGGCCACCCAAATCCATGACTGGGACATGACTATTCTGGGATACAGATTACACCAGAAGGATAGGGAAGGGGGGGAGGGGGGTTGCGCTGTGTGTAAAGGAGGGATTAAAATGTGTACAGGAGGAGGGAGACAAGAGAGATACCGAAGCACTGTGGGTGCAACTACAGAATCCCAAAAATAGATCAATAAGACTGGAGGTGGCGTACAGACCACCCTCTCAAACTGAAGGGATGGACAGGGTACTGGCAAAACAGATCAGGAGAAACTGCAGGAAGGGGAGGTGGTGATAGTAGGGGACTTTAGCCTACCTGGGGTGGAGTGGGACACATCTACCACAAAGAGCAGAAGGGAGCAGGTAATGCTGGACACCTTCCAGGAAAGCTTTCTAGTACAGCTGGTCAAGGAACCAACTAGAGAAAGGAACACCCCAGACCTCATACTGATGAACGGGGAGTGGGTGAGGGATGTGAGGGTGGAGGAACCACTGCAGCAGGAGTGACCACCGGACAGTATGGTTCCAGTTACAGATGGCTAAAGCAAGGATGGCATCTGGCACAAGGGTGCTGTATTTCAGAAATACCAACTTTAAGATGATGAGGGAAGTGGCACAGGGGTTCCTGTGCAAAATTCAACCAGGTATGGACACACAACAAAGGTGGGAACTGATAAGACAGGGGATGGGGAGGCAACAGAAACTTTCAGCAGGGCCTAGACTGAGAAGGCATGGGGGAAGAAACCCAGCTGGAAAAGTAAAGGGGTGCTAGACAGGGTGAGGAAGAAAAGGGCACCTTACAGGAGATACAGAAAATCTAGGAGGGAGGAGGATAGGGAGGAATACCTGAAAGAAGTGAAGGAAGTAACCGTGGGGCAAGGGCAGCCAAGGCAGCAAGGGAACATAGACTGGCACAGAGCATATAACAAAGAAAGAAAGAAAGATTTGTTTAGGTACATCAGGGAGAAAAGAAGCTGTAAGGACCAAATTGTAAGAATTAAGGAGGGGGAATGGGTGGAAGAAGGAGATGAAAAAGCAGAGGTGCTCAACGACTACTTCTGTTCAGTCTTCACGAAAGAAAAGGAAGGGGAGCTACCCATAGTAGGAGGGAGGATAGAAAAGGAAGGGGAGTGGCGGATGGAGAAATCACAGTTGGGTGGGTGCTGGAAGGGTTAAGAGCATTAAGAGTAGACAAGGCTCCTGGACCAGATGGAATACATCCGAGAGTGCTGAAGGAGCTGGCAGAGGTCCTGGCAGAACCCTTGGCAGACTTATTTAATTCATCTCTAGACACAGGATGCACACTGCAGGACTGGAGCCTGGCTCACATGGTTCCCCTCCACAAGAGAGGACCCAAGGACAAACAGGGGAACTACAGGCCAGTAAGTCTAACGTCCATAGTGGGAAAGTTAATGGAAACCATCCTAAAGGATAGGCTAGCTGCAGTACTGGAGGTGAATGGGGCGCAGGATGGGAGGCAGCATGGCTTCATCAAGGGCAGGTCATGCCAGACTAACCTGGTAGAATACTATGACTGGGTGACTAGGCAAATTGACAGGGGCCATGGGGTGGATGTCCTGTACCTAGACTTCATTAAGGCCTTTGATTCAATACCACATGGGAGACTTGGAATCAAGCTACAGAGCACAGGGGTTGGAGCAAAACTGGTGGGGTGGGTGGAGAACTGGCTAAAAGATAGGCAGCAGAGGGTAGTGGTAGGTGGGGAATACTCATCCCCTAAGCCTGTGACAAGTAGTGTTCCACAGGGTTCGGTGTTGAGCCCAGTGCTGTTTAGCATATTTATTGCAGACATCTTGGAGGGCATCAGCAGCAAAATCAGCCTATTTGTTGATGACACCAAGATGGGAGTGGTGGTGGATGACCAGGAGGGGTGGCAGGGGCTACAGGAACATATGGCAAGGCTGAAGGCATGGTCTGACAGATGGCAGCTGGGGTTCAATGCAAAAAAATTCAAGGTGCTGCACTTCAGAATAAAAAATCCAAAGAGAAGCTACCATCTGGGAGGAGTGCAGCTGGAGATAACAGAAGAGGAGAAGAATCTGGGGGTGCTCATCACGGGAGCAATGAACGTTTCCACACAATGCAAAAAGGCAGCTGCAATGGCCAACAAAACGCTGGGGTGCATTGCAAGGGGAATTACCTCAAGAAGAAGGGAGGTTATTCTACAGTTATACAGATTGTTGGTTAGATCCCACCTGGAATACTTTGTGCAGTACTGGCGCCTGTACCTACATAAGGACATTAGGCTGCTGGAGGCGGTGCAGCATAGGGCAACAAAGATGATTCAGGGTCTGGGGGAATTGCCATCTGAGGTCAGACTAAGAGAGTTAAACATGTACACCCTGGAGGAGAGGAGGGATGGGGGATATGATTGAGACATTCGAATACATGAAAGGGATGATCAAAACAGATACAGAGGGTCTATTCAGGAGGAGGGGAGGGGGAGAGACACTAGGGGCCATGACATGAGAATGGAGGAGGGGTAGATTCAAAATGGAGGTGAGGAGGCATTTCTTTACGGAGAGGGTGGTGGCAAAGTGAAATGCACTACCAGCTGAAGTGGTGGAATATACCACAGTGGAATGCTTCAAGAAGGAGTGGGACAGGGCAAAGGGGAGGGTAAAGGGAGGTGGGGGGGTGGGGCAGCTGCTGAATAGGCAGCTAACTGCATTCACAAGCAGCCTAGATAGATCATGATGGCCTTTTGCTGCTCACAATTTTCGTATGTTCATATGTTCACTATTAGTCAGATTCCTAGCCCCATAAAAAACAACCCAAAAAGAAAACCCTTCCCCAAATCTCTCCCCCACTGCCCACAGGCCTCTTAGGGACCAGTACCTCCCAGGTACAAATGTAGGTCCCTGATGACAGAAAAAGACCTATGAGAACCATATACTGTAGGTTCTCCAGAGAGGGAACATACCTTCCACCACGGAGGGGCAACAGTGAATAGAAGGGGGATGCAAATCTGCATAAACACCTTCCAATGCACCGCCCTCTGAGCTACTGAATTTTCCAGGCAAAAAGCAATAAAAGAAATGACAAAAGGCACAGATAGATAAGTTGTCACAGTCTCCCATATAAGAAACTATTCCCCATAGATTGTAAAAAGATGAAAAACTCCAACCGCCTTACAACAGTAGAGAAGATTAATACAGTACCTTATAACATGAGGTAGGGATGTGACAAATATTCTATTCGTATTCGATTTGTATACGAATAATGCCCTCTCTAAACTATTCGTATTCGATCGAATACTAACCTTAGAATAAAATGCAAATATCAAATAATTATAGGAGCAGTTAGTGCTTCCCCAACCACGAAACCACATCTCCCATCAGGTGTCTCCGATATTGACTACTACCCGGCTGCCCCTCCCCAACCCCTTGCCAATGCTGTTTCAGTGAATTAGCCAAACTCCTTTAGTGCACGAGGCTCACTAATTATACTGTTTTTCACTGGTTACCTCATTCAAGTAGCCCAACAGCACACTCAAAATTTTCAACTGACAGGCTGTCGAGATGTAGATTGCTGTGTCAGTAATCTCTATAGAATGGGGGATCCCAGTTGCCATACTCCCGCCCGCCATGTCCTCCCTCTTTATTTTATGCCTGACTTTCACAGAGTGACAGTGGGTTGGAGCTCTCTCCCTCATTTCCTGTACTACCCGCCATATCTCTGACCCACTGTCACTACCTGTCTGCCCCGGAGTAGCTTGAAAATTGAGAGTGGAGCACAGCGAGAACCAAGCTTAGGAACTTGAACGGTGTGTCTGTGGTAGGTGTCAGCCCTGCGACTCGCTCTGTCTCCCTTCTTGCTGACATTCTGGTTCCTCAATTGGTCTGAAAGCTGGGAGCCAAAAAAACAGAAACAAGCTGCATCTTGTGTCAGAACTGTTTGAAAATCCCAATGATCCACCACCTGTACCAAAGAGTAGCAGCAGACGGTAAGTTTGTGAGTGGGCAGAACACCCAAAATGTACTTAAAAGAATAAGTTTTTCAGGCAGGTGTCAGGAAAGTTCACTCTGACCTCTTTAATATCTGTCACGCATCACAAGCTGCTGTGCTGTTGCTATTAACACTACTTGATCACTAAGCTTCTTGTTAATGATAGCCCATTCATCACATTTCTGCTCCTACTTAATCACTGAGCTAGGTGTTAATGGGAGCCCAATCAGCACATTCCTGCATCTAGAGGCTGTTTATTTGGGCTGTTATAGAACTTACTGTCTGCCAAGGTTTCCTCTTCCTGATTAACCATACCTGTCTAAGCTATTAACACACAAAGAACAGAGACTGCCAATTGCAGGAAACAAAATAAGTTATAGATTAAGTCACTGCTACAGACTATGATTCCAATATGGGGAAGGGGACAGGGTGCTTGTGGGGCAGGTGACGGGGCAGCAGAGTGCAGCTGCTTCAACTGTAGGCAGGCGATGGGGGCATCAGAATGCCATACAGTGTTTCTAGTTATACATATACATGATGTATTTTTACACAGAAACCATCAACGAATTGAAATCTGTGAGCTCATATAGTACATGTGCATGGCATAGTGTGTGGCAGACACCTGTTTTTCAATCTGAGAGGAAAACAATTGTTCTTACATGAACCAATTTTTTGAGGCTACATCAAATACAAACTACTTGTATGAATTAACAAACAGTAGATTTATTTTATATCTATTAAATAACCCAGTGTTACACTGTATAGCTATAAAAAACACTTGAATTTTGATGGGACAGAACTCACAGCTGTGATACAGACAAGCTGATTTCTCAAATGCATACCACTTCAGTTCAGCACTGAAACTCAGATGATCAGCTTTTTATAAGAACCGAATGATAGACGTTCAGCTAATTCATCTGAACACAAACCAGAGACTGAGTTAGTAAAAACCCTGGACAGAACACAATTAACTCTACAGACTGATCTAATTAGGAAGTTAGCAGATTTTTAGCTCTTCAGTCAAGCAGAGACTTGCACTGCTGAAGCAGTAGTTTACTCCAATACGATGTCATCACTCTCCAAGGCTCAGTCAGAGGGGCAGAAACAGCCTGACTATTTCCAGTTAGTGCAGAACAAGTTAAATGCTGATTTAAAGAAACCCACAAAACCAAATGGCATGACATTTTCAATGTGCAAAATGGTCGCCATTGGTCTTTAAAGCAGTAGTTGTAGTCCCACCAGAATTTTCTGCAAACTATACTGTTTGACTGATAATTAAGTTGTCCAGTGATCTAAAGTAAAAAGGAAAGTGTTCCAAACTAAATTTCACTATGAACTGCCAAAGGAGGTGCATGAGTAAAAGAGACAGTAGGATATCGAAACATACATACCGGCAAAAGTCTAAATACAGTCCAAGATCAAGTCTTACAGTATTAGAGGCATCTAATGTTTGTCCTCAATGGGTATCCTGTTGAAAAATTTGAAATATACAAGAAGCAAGTGCCAAGCTTATTACGTGGAACAGACAGTCAGGCCTGATCCTCCCTCCAAAATGAAGTAACAATACCGTCACTTCTTTTATAGTCTGCTCCAATCTATGTTTTTTAACCGCAGGAGAGACTTTCGACCAGGCATCTTTCTGGAGCTCTTTTTTCTCAAGAATCAGAGAACTCCATGTCCTCCTCTGAGTCCCAATGATTCCAAGTCTTTAGTTCTTGCAGGGCAGTGCCCTGGTCCTCAAACAATTTCACCCCATCCTGGAAAAAAAACTTGAAGTCGAGCAGGATATGGCATAGTAAATTTGAGCTGGTGCTGTGTGAGGGCTCTAAAGATCAGGGCATAGGCTCTCTGTTTTGATGCCAACTCTGGGATGTAATTGCTATCCAGCCTGATCCTGTGCCCCATGTAAGTAATTTTTCCTTTTTGCCAAGCTCTAAATAGAATTGCTTGTTTTACCGTAAAATTGAAGAATCGGCACACCACCAATCTGGGTTTTTGGGTTGGATTGGGGGGAGGAGCTCTATGTGCCCTCTTAAATGGCAGAGGGCATAAATCATTGATCTCTGGTAGACAAGGAAGCCAGCTCTGCAGGAATGTTAAAAAGTCCCCCTTGCCCTCCGCACCCTTCGGTAAACCATAAATGCGGAGGTTATTTTGGTGTGAATGATTTTCCAAATCCGAGCACTTCTCTACCAAAGTATTGGTTTCTTGCAATGCTTTAATAAGTACTCTTTCAGCACTGTCTAACCAGAAATCTGTAGTCGACTGATGCACTTGTCTTTAAATTTAGCATCCAGAGCTGTCAAGTTTGAATTTAAATTTTCCAGCATATTTTAGTCTCAGTCCAGAAGACCCAGAGCTCATCTAACAGAGTTACAGTTAAGGGAGCTCCATCCATAGTAGAAGAAAAGGTAGCAGGTGTGGATGCCATCTCAGTGGGCCAAAGCTGCAAAGGAGAGTCCGAAGTAGAAGCAACAGGTAAAGCCAGATCTCTTATTTTTTAGATTTGCCCATATAAACAAGTGTCCTTCCGATGACAACAGTAATCAAAAACAAGTGCAGAAACAAGTGTAACCCCATTGCCAAATTTGGGAGAGGTACTAATCTGGATGCCCTGTTCGCATTGGGAGGAGCATGTGCTACCAGACTTGCCAAGGGGGCGGGACCTGGGCAGCGTGAACATCAAATATTTACTTGTAGCAATCACACAGGAGTGCAGTGTGCATATTCATGGAACACATACAAACAGAGATGAGAAAGAAGTAAGTGCTTCAGCTGGAACTTGAACCTTGGCCGACCGGAATACCGTTCTGATTGCGCTAACCAGCTGCACCACTGAGACAACTGGAACCTGGGCTGTCCCCATTATGTGTTCCAAAAATATGCACACCGCACTCCTATGTGATTGTTACAAGTAAATATTTGTGTTGCTATTGGGTTGTGCATTTGAGAAAGAGTAATGTGCTTGGGGACAGCCCAGGTTCCAGTTGTCTCAGTGGCGCAGCTGGTTAGCGTAATTGGAACAGTATTTCAGGCGGCCAGGGCTCAAGTTCCAGCTGAGGCACTTACTACTTTCTCATCTCTGTTTGTACACTTTAAAGGTTATCTACAATGTGCACTAATGCAGCCTATTTCTCCACATAACCCACATCTTTGCTTTTCACACACATTGCTCAAATGTCCCACATCTCCACATCTGTAGCATGCTCATGGCTGTCCAGGATAAAAAATGACCCCTCTATCTCTCCCTAAGAAAAAAACAGTTTGGTAGATGTTTGGTAATCCCATTTTCCTGCTTTAAAGTCACTTTATACTTCCAACCCCCAGTCCAGAGGTGTTCCTCATCTAAGATTGGTTCAGGGTATCCATTTACTGCACAATGTTGTTTCAACCAGTAGGTTATATCATAGGTTTCATAGGTTATATACAGAGCTGATGGACTTCTGCCTTGAATGTTCACTTATAAATCCCTAGAACCTGTTCAGGTTCATATGAGTATCCCATCTAACTTTAAATACTGAAGTTGAGGGACTTGCCAAAGCTTCCAGTGGTAGCCTGTTCCAATCATTGATCACTCGCTGGTTAAACCACCAAGTGCTGCATATTAATTTCTTGTTTGTGTGGTTAGCTGCAGTGGGTGGGACCTAGTATTGTATATGTTGGTATTCATATCTAGTCCAGTTATGTCCCAAAGATCATCATTATTCCACGCCCTATGAAACAATCACATATCCCCCCTCTTCTTTCTGGCCTCCAATTAGTACAAGTTTAATTCTGATAGGCGGGTTTCATATTCCTTGCCTGACGTACCATGTATTGCCCTTGTAGCCCATCTTTGTACTCTTTCCAGGAGTGGTGTGTCCCCTTTTTTGTATGGTGACCATATCTGGGCACCATACTCCATTATTGGCCTAACCAGGGAGGTATACAGTGGCAATATAATTTCCCTACTCCTTGTTGATATGTGCCTTAGTGTGCAGTTAAGAATCCTATTTCCTTTCTGGGCTAGCTTCTGACAATGGGGTGAAAAGAACATATCACTAGACACTATAATTCCCAGATCTCTTTCCTCCTCTATTGTTTTCAACGATACATTTCCTAGGGTATAAGATATTCTTGGTTTTTTTTTCCCCCAGATGCATAATGTAACATTTTTCTTGGTTTAGTATCAGTTTAGTTTCTTTCATCCACTTGTCAATGTTATCCATAGTTTTTTGCAAAATTGATGTACTCTGACAGATGTCAATTTCTGCTCCTATTCTGCAGTCGTCTGCAAATTTTTGCAGCCATATTCTATTATGGCCCATTTGTAGAGAAGACACATATAGATTAAAAAGACAAGGGCCCAACACCGATCCCTGGGGTACCCCACTTGACACCCCCGTCCATTCAGAAAATTCCCCTCTGATACATACTCTCTGCTTCCTGTTATCCAACCAATTCTGTACCCAGTTTGTTATGGATGGATGGATTCCTAATTTGCCCATTTCTTGTATTAGTTCAGCATGGGGGAGCCTGTCAAAAGCTTTGGACAAATCCAAAAATAAGACATCCACTGGGGTTCCCTGATCCAGACTTCCTATTACCCTGCCATAAAATGCCAACATATTTGTCTGGCAGGATCTTCCCTTAACAAAACCATGCTGAGAGTGGTCTGTTATATGATTTTTATGTAGGTGTTGTATAATCTCATCCTTAAGTATTCCCTCCAGAATTTTTGATGAAAAAGCAGTGAGGCTTATGGGGTGATAATTTTCCAGATCTGATTTATTCCCCTTTTTGAAAATTGGAATAACTGTTGCCGTTTTCCAGCAATCGACTACTTCCCCTGTGTCGAATGACTTCTGAAAAATGTGGGTTAAGGGTGGAGCTAGTATACTTCCCATTTCTTTAAGGATTTTTGGGTGTAATCCATCTGGCCCCCGGAGATTTATTTGAGTCTAATCTCTTTAATCTTGCTTCAACGTCAGAAACTTTGTTATCCCATCTGATGTTGTGTGTCCTAGGTGACTGGCACCCGGTTTATTCTATTTCTGTTGAATATTGACAAAAAGTAGGAATTTTTTAGGTCCACCATTTCTTTATTGTTAGAGGTCAAATCCCCTTTTGCAGTTTTGAGTAGGCCTATACTGTTTGAGTTGCCTTTTATGTTGTTTACAGTATATAGGAATAAACGTCTTTGAAATCAGCAACATTAACTCCTTCATTGCAAAAGAGAATTGTCATTTTTTTGAAGTTCTGTTTTGTTAAAGGAATTGTCAAGAATGGCTTCCATAATGCTGTGTTTTTTAAGGCCTGGTATTGTTTCCAAAATCTTTCTAATCCTGCTGGATGCTTAAAGCTAATATCATACACAGTGTCCCCTGGCATATGGATCAGAGCATAAATTTTGTATGTGCAATACTTCATGCCATTCTTAAGCAATGCCCTTCCCACAAACAGTCTATCTAGGATGTCATTCATATCCCCTCTGTATCTTAGTCGTACTACGCTTCTTCTGGTTGCTGGTTCTGATACATTTCCGATGTTTTCAGGAAATAAACATTCCCTTACATTTGCATTCCAGACTGTCTGTGCTGCTTGCTGCCTCTGTTTTGTTTTCCTAAGATTATACTCTGGGTTTTTATTAGTTTGATTCTGCTCCCCTATATTATCAAAGCCACTTTCTGATCTTGGGGGGGGGGGGGTGTCTGTAGTTCTTTCTGTTCTATATTCTGCACCTCTTCAGTCATTGTATCACCCTCCAGATCTTTTATTACATTAATAATATCAGTTTGACCTTTGTCTAAATGCCCTTGTGCAGGTGTTTCATTTATTTTTTGTCCAGGAGTTGTTTGCTGAAGGCTCCTCACTCCTTTCCAATCCTTCATTTTCTGTCACTTTAACCTCTGTAGAGGTTTATTTTCCCCGAAACCTTATGGGGAGGTATGCATCCCATCCTGACCTATCAAAATTCTTTACTCATCCTGCACTCTGTAAGGCTTCTGTGACCCAACCTGGGGTATCTGTGTTCAGCCTAGAAGAAAGACCTGCAATGTCATTATTGTTATTTCCTTCGATTTGTGGCATCTCTCCTTTCTGTACTACACGCCTCTTTTTTTACCTTTGTTTGTTACTTCTTTAGCCACCTGTTTTTTGCCTGTGCCCCTCGTAGAGACTCCATAGATACTCCAATCATAAAATTAATTTGCTTTTGCTGTAATAAGGGAAAGCCTGAAGCTCCTGTCTCACTTTTCTGTCCTGCTTCCTCCTCCATTCCACCGCCTTCATCTGTTCTCTGTATTCTGTTCTTTTGCTCAAACTTCCCATTCCTATCCAAATCCTCTAAAAGCACATTTAGTTATACCTGTATCCTCGGAGAGCTCTCCAGATTGGCCTGGTCCTCCATCTCCTTTTCCTGTGTTTCTGCTGTCTCCTCAGCCTTCCTCACTGCTGTTGCCACATCGGTAGTTTTTCCTTCCCGGACCATCATGTCCATCTCTCGTCTGCTCCCCTTCTCCCATAGTACCCTTTCCAGGTGGTTCCTGCATTCTAGGAGCCAACGCTCTTCTGCTGAATTATCTTGTATATATCCTTCTCAGTTGCCTCCAGTTGGATACCTGCTGCATCCTCCATTTTCTGCCCTGTATCCATAACTGTCTGGTAGGTATTACCATTTTCCATCTCTTGCATTTCCTCCATCTTCAAAACGAAAGCTTCCTCAGCCCCATTTCAATTTCCACTTCCACTGCAGTCTCTAGTGGTAGACAGACCAGGGAGGAGACCCACTCCTCAGCCTCGCCAATGTCCGTTCTCATCTCCAGATGCAGAAGACTGGCCATTGCAGCACCAGTCACAGCGATCCCTCACACAGAGTAGGGAAATTTCCACTGTGTTCTGGCCACATTTTCCCTCATTCATTAAAAATACCACCAACAGCTTAATCTGGTTCAATTTCAGTTATTTACCATCTGTATTCCCCCCTCCACTGGGACGAGGCTGAAAATAGGCAGAACTGTCTAGCCCTCTGTAACAGAGTGCTACCTGTTACAGACCCTGGAAATAAAGAATAAAGAGCCATATGTGCCAGTTCTTGTCCCCCTTGTGTTATTTCTCTCACCCTTTTCTATCCTCCCATTTTCTTTCTTTTTCTTTTCTTGTTTCTTTGTCAGGGTGGCCAACCTGAAAAACCCTAGCCTTTTCTTTGCCATCCTATTTTCAAAAAGACCCCCTTGCTGTGCACATTGGACTAGAAACTATCTCCCATGTTGGAGATATGTAAAATGTACATAGCGCGCTAGAGTTTAGAAAAAAACTAGAATAAAGGGCTGATGAACAGCGTGTACCATGCTTTGATTTAATCCCGTAGTGTCCCTAATATTTAAAAGAATTAAAACAGTGTTATGACTGCCCCAGAGAGGTTGTAACTGGGGCTGTCTGTAAAATAAAGAATATTTGGGCAAAAAGGGCCAAATAAAAAGCCCCTGCATGTTAAGGCATGGGTTAATATGGAAACTCCCCCTATTATGTAATGTCATGGCCAATGGGAACTCCCACACAGAGTGATATAATCCCTAGGGCTATAAATAGAGCTCACAACTAGTGGAGAAGAGTAGAGTCAAGTCAGTTGGTGTACTGACAGTGAAGGGGGAGGACCTGTATTATGTGCTGAGTATTTCACACAGATATTTCAGAAATGAGTGTAAAAAGGATATTACACTCCGGTATTGGCTGAAGTTAAGCTTCAGGCTCTACAAGTGAAGTAGAAACCTGGAGATTTCTTTTGTTACTGGACAAATTTTCCTGATTTTCTTTCTGTATACTGTATATTTTGGACTTTTATGTGAATAAAATGACAGGTGCAATCTTGCGTCTTTTATGCACCTGATCTCTGCCTATTGTGTCACTTTGTATCCCACCACGCTCACACCCTCCTTTCCCAGTCAACTAAAAACAAATAAATAAATAAAATAATTGTTGGGATTTGGTTAATTTGGGTGATTATTTTTAGACAATGTGTAGTGGTCTTCTAACCAAGTCTTATTCATTGGAGGGCCTGAGGAGACTGTGTCGTTTTCATGATAGCCTTCCTGAGCTCCCTGATGATGTAGCAAGGAAATGTAGTTCTCTTAGAATCTACAGAAATGGGAGGTGGAGGAGAAGGGGTAAAAGTGGGGAGGCTAGATGAGGGAACAAAGCTAGTAGAACTATAAAGAGAGTTTCAACCCTGGTTTCTGTCCACTTTCAGAGGCCACTAGGAGCTGGCACTGAAGCAGCAACACCACCTCTGTGAGAATGTTGATAATAAATGCCAGTTTGATGATAAATAAAACTGTCATTTTGAAGGATTTATTCTATCCTCAAGTCCAACCTGGTGTGTGTGACCGAGACCTGGTTGAGGGATAGTGCCAGTATATACATACATATATATATATATATATATATATATATATATATATGTGTGTGTGTGTGTGTGTGTGTGTGTGTGTGTGTGTATGTGTATATATTGTGTATATACTGTGTGTGTGTGTGTGTGTGTGTGTGTGTGTATATATATATATATACTGTGTGTGTGTGTGTATATATCTATATCTATATCTATATCTATATATATATATATATATATATATTTCTGAGCTGGTAACACCAGGTTATTCTGTCATACACCACCATCATTTGAGGAGTTGGGGTGAAGAGTAGGCCATCATTCTTAGATACAGCTTGAAGGATATTGCGGTTCAGGAGAAAGAGTAGGTTTCTTTGGAGTGTGGCCATGGTGTGTGTGTGAGTGGCCTGAATTGCAAGATTCTCCTGGTACTCTCAGGTGGTGAGGGTAGAGAATTTTGGAGGACATTGTGTCTGCTTCAGCTTTTGAGTCCCCATGATTTTTTATCTTTGGGGACTTCAACTGCCAGGTAGATGCCAAGGATGATGGGATTGCTGTTGAGCTCCTCCAGTTGATGGAACTGCTAGGTTTTACTCAGCATATTCAGGCTGCCACACATGTGTGTGGGGGGTCACACACTGGAACTTGTGTTTGCTGCTGGGATAGTGGTCGACAGCCCCTGGATCGAAACTGTGGTCCAGTCTGATAATTATGCCATATCCTTAGACTTTATGGCCCCTCAATGTCTTTCCATCCTTCTGAGATATTCCACAGTAGAGCTTGGGATAGACTCAATCCTAAAGTTTTTGGGGAATCTGTCAATGTCTCTGGTGTTAGTGCTGCTTTCACTAGAATTGTCACTGATGCAGTGTAGGTTTTATATAATAAAATACAGTTACGTAAGAACTTACCAAAATAGTAGATCTTCGAGAGGAGCTCTTGCAGCAGGCTACGCAATAAGGACTATACTGCCAGGCACTAGGACCCCACGGAAAAATTCTTAGCTAGCAATACCCAGCGGGGACTGCCCCCTTATGTCGGACTGCCTCCGATGTCCACCAATGTATAAGGGCGGTCCCCAGCCACTCCCCAGTTCTCCCGCTGGAGACCTGGCTGACAAATCATAGAGAACCAAATTTAGTGGAAAACCCCACCAAGGGTAAGGAAAGAAAGGAGAAAAGGACCAGCAGGAATGAGGTTGGGAAATAATGCCTGCTGCAAGAGCTCCTCTCGAAGATCTATTGTTACAGTAAGTTCTTACATAACTGTGCTATCTTACTTCGAATTGAAGTTCTTGCAGCAGGCTACACCATATGGCTGAGTACCAAGCAATACCAAAATGATCCCGAATGGGCTGGGAGGTGGAAAACTGAGAAGCGGAGGAAGTTTCAAGAGAATAGGCCTTGAAACACTGCCAATCCAAATCCAGCTCTTCGACAGGAAGCAATGTCCAAGCTGTAGTGTTTTATAAAGGTGTGCACTGAGCTCCAAGTAGCTGCTGTGCAAATATCTGCCACAGAAACGTTACGAAATGCCACAAAGGAGACAAATGATCCTGGTGGAGTGACCCTTAACTGAGCCCGGTAAGGGTTTATTGTACTTATTGTAACAGAATGTGATACAATGGACTAGCCATCTGGACAAAGTCTGTTTTACCACAGGTGCCCCCAGAGTTCTTTGGGCAAAGGAAACCAAAATTTGGTTAGATTTTCTCAGAGTCTGAGTACGATTGCTGTAGTATCTGAGCACTCTGTGAACATCCAGAGTGTGAAGTTGAGCCTTCCCATGATTGGTTTGCTCCAGGTAATATATTGGAAGGTTGATGTCCTGATTGAGGGTAAACTATGACATCACCTTAGGCAGGAACTTAGGATTAGTCCTAAATGACACCCTGTCCTTGTGGAAAACTAAGTACGGCTCTTTAGCCATCAGAGCTTGAAGCTTGGAAATCCTCTGAGGATAAGTAAAGGCAACTAAAAACAATGCTTTCCACAACAGAAAATGTAGCTCGCAATCCATGGCTGGTTCGAAGAGAGACAACATAAGTTTTTCTAACAAAAACAAAAGATCCCAAGGAGGGATGGGGTCCCTGATGGGACATTTGAGATGAAGCATTCCTCTCAAAAATGTTCAGGCCAGATCTGTCTGGGCAACATATTTGCCATCCACCAGTACATGATAGGTAGAGATTGCAGAAAGGTGTACCTTGATGGAGGAATATCGGAGGCCCGAGTCTGACAGGGAGAGGAAATACTCAAGGATAGCATTCAGGAGGGCACAGGAGGGGTCCAGACCCCAAGTGGCAGCCCACAAACAAAAGCGTTTCCACTTCATGGAGTATGTAGCTCTAGTGGAAGGCTTTCTAGCTGCAACCAAGACCTCAGCCACTCTAGAAGATACCCCATAACGTGCTGTGGCTATGTCTGCAGGTGCCAGGCATGCAGGTGTAGGGACCGGAGGTCTAGGTGAACCAACCAGCCTTGCTCTTGCAACAATAATCAAGAAGACAAGGGCAGGGAAATCGGAGGTTCCACTGCCAGCTGCTGCAGTAAAAGGAACCATATCTGACGAGGTCAAAGCGGAGCTATAAGAATCATCTCCACTCCTTCCGCTTGGAGTTTGAGCAGAGCTCTCTGTAGAAGAGGAAAGGGAGGGAAGGCATACAGAAACCTCCCTGTCCAACAGAGGGACAATGCATCTCACCAGAAAGCACCAGGCCTGTGACCTAGTGAGCAGAAACTGGGCAGTTTTTGCATTGGATGGGAACGCAAAGATGTCCAGATCTGGACGGCCCCATCTGTGGAAGAGGTCATCCGCTACCGACTGCAAGGGTTCCCATTCATGAGTCCATGATCGAGACTGGCTTAGGACATTGGCCAAGATGTTCTGGACCCCTGGAGCATGTACTGCGTTGAGCAATAGGCCATGCTCTAGAGCCAAGAACCACACCCTCATAGCCTCCCAACACAGAGGATAGGAGTGAGTTCCTCCCTGTTTGTTGATGTAGTAAATGACTGACATGTTGTTCATCTGCACCAACAGGGGGCCTGAAAGAAGATCCAGGAGAAAAGCTTGTAGAGCATACAGAATCGCCCTCATCTCCAGAATATTGATGTGGAGTGTCAATTCTAGAAAAGACCATGCTCTTTGGGTTGGATGGTTCTGAAAATGAGCTCCCCAACCCAGGCCAGAGCATCGGTTGTGAGAACCTGTAATGGGGGACCTTTCTGAAAGGAGACTCCGTACTCCAGATTTTGTGGAGAGAGTCACCAAGAGTGAGTCTGTACCACTGCATTCAAGACTGAGACCGGCTGGTCGAGATCATCTTCCCTCTGATCCCACTGCACTTTGAGGGTCCACTGAGGAACTCTCATAAAGAGATGTGCTGAGGGAACAGTTACTATGGCCACAGCCATATGGCCTAGGAGCTGGAGCATGGTTTGAGCTGGGATCTGGTGAGCAGCTAAGACTTTAGGGGCCAAGGAGCAAGGTGTATTGCCCTGTATGGCAGGAGGAAGGTGTTCCTTGTCTCCGTGTCCAGGATTGCTCCTATGTACTGAAGCCTCTGACAAGATGTCAGGAAAAACTTGGCTAAGTTTAGGGTGATCCCAGAGAGCTGAACAAGCTGAAGGTGTCCTCTAAGGTTGCCAGAAGCCAATCCCTCATTGCGGCAGTCAGAAGCCAACTGTTGAGATAGGGATAAACAAAGTATCCCTGTCGCCTTAAATTTTCTGCCACCACAGCTGGGCACTTTGTGAACAAGTGAGGTGCTGAGGAAAGGTCAAAGGGCAAGGCCTGAAACTGGAAGTGCCTTCTCTGAAAGAAAAACCTCGGAACCTCCTGTGAGTTGGAAGCATCAGAATATGGAGGTAGGAATCTTGCATGTCCAGGAGTCCCCTTGATACAACATGTGAAGAATGTACAGTAGCAGACTCATCCTGAACCTCTTGTACTCTATGGAATCATTCAAGAGGCTCAAGTCCAGAATCAGACAAAGATCTCCTGTCTTCTTGGGACCCAGGAAGAAGTGGGAGTAGAACCCTTTCCCCCATTGTTGGGCTGGAATGGGTTCTATAGCCTTCTTGTCTAGAAGGGACTGTACTTCCAACCAAATGAGCTTGGCATGGGAAGGGGAGTAAGTCATTTGGACCGGAGGATTGTCCAGGGGCATCTGAAGAAATTTCAGCACATGACCCCACTCTATCAACTGGAGGACCCACGCATCATTGGTGATTGAGGTCCACCTGTTGAGGTACAGCAAGAACAGATCCCCCTACTACCTCTGCCCTGAACTTGGCAGGCGGCATGGGGTTGGACCAGGAGTCAGGCGTGGGAGCCCAGGGTGGGCAGGGAGACCTGGGATGGTTTGGTGTTCTTAGGTCCTTGTGCCCCACCAGGATGAGAGGGAACTTTATGTCGAAAGTTGCCTCTCTGCTGCTGTCCTTTAGGCTTCTGCCCTCCCAGGTGATGAAACTGATGACATTTTCCAGGGGTCTGATCAGACCTATACAACTGATGTACCAACTGAATGGCCTGGCGGTCCGAGATCATTTTCTCAATGTCTGGACTGAAGAGCATGGATCCATGGAATGGGGCATTGATGATGGCATCCTGGAGGTCCTGTCTAAATCCAGAGACTGGGAGCCAAGAGTATCTCTGCATACAAACCCCTGTGGCTGCTGCCCTGGCTGCCATGTCCACCGAATCATCATAAGATGACCTGAGGACGTGTTTTCCCCACATCCAGACCAGACTGCAGTATGTCCAAGAGCTCTGTCTTTTGCTCAGAATTGTGCTACTTTTTGGCAAGCTCAATTGCCTTGTTCCAGAGGGATTTCTGGTACTGCACCATGCGTGTCACAAAATTGAGCGAACGAATGGTGCAGGTAGCCGAGGAGTAAAACTTCCTGCTGAACTGGTCAAGACATTTGGATTCCTTGTCCAGCAGCTGGAAGCTCATGTGCCGGAGCTGTTTGGTCCTGCCGTGGGCAGCCATCAATACGACTGAGTTGGCCTTGGGCTGTTCACCAAGGAACAGCTCGCTTGTTGGGGTGCGGTACAGCTGGTCCACTTTCTTGGGTATAGCGGGGGCTTTCAAAGGGTGCCTCCAGAAGAATGCACACAAAGGATAGCTATCTCCACCTTATGGTCCTTGTATTAGATAAAAAGATTATGAAATGTGGGGGGAGTGACTCAAATAATTCCAGAAGTAGAAATCTATAATGTTGTTTGAGAACCTCACCCCATTTAAAAGTTCACCACTTCAGAGATTTAGAATATTATTTTTTATTTAATTATTTTCTTTTTTTTAGATTTAAATTCTTCATTCGTTTTTCATAATTTCATCTTTCTTAGAACTGTATACATCCATATAGCTTTCAAAATTAAGTTAACATTTCAGGACTTAAAGTTGTCCCTTCATCAAAACTTGAAAGCTGTAAAAAAAAAAATAATAATAAATAAATTATATGATAGTATATTTTAATCTTTACAAAATAACTTCAGTAATAATCTTTCTAATATTTGGACCATATCTCCATTAAGTCTGTGCAGCACTCCTTAGAAAATATTTCCTTTATAGCGTAGCCACTTGTAAGCTGTAAAAGATTAATATAAACATTCAGTTAGCCCAGAGTTTCTTCTGGGGGGAAGGAGAAATCCCAGAAATGTTTTTATTTTAATTTCACTCTCGTTAGTTTTTTTCATACCTTTTAATCCAAACTCAAGAGTTGGGTGAGATGCTTTTAAGCTGATGTAATCAGATCCTTATCCTAAAAAATATATAGAGAGCTATTATTCTAAAAATGCTACCAAAATATTATAGATTCATTTTTTCAAGAACGTGTGATTACATTAATGTCATGGCTTACCCTCTGTTCTAAGGAGTTTGCTCAGTGTTGGCGGGTAATCTTAGATTTTACTTTCTTGCTCATAATCCAAAATTCACAGAGCACAAACCGCCATTACTTCAGATGCCAAGAAACAGGTGCTGTTCTAAATGTTGCTTAACTATGCAACATGAAGGAGGCCGAGCTGTGGGGATCATGCTGAAGTTACAGTGTGATGAAGTCACCATAATGACTAATTCCCTTGGCTCGGTCTAATTAAAGAAACTGCAAGTTGCTCAAAGGAGTTGTTTGCAGTCCCTCCTTCAATCAATCAATCAGCATATCATCATGTAGCCCATAAGAGGGCCATGTAAACCACGTAAATTGTCAAAGGCAAAAGGTGACTAAATTAGGTTTGTGATTAAAGCTAAGCAAAGTTCTCTGTTCACACAAATATAATCTTATCTCACCCATGTCTAGAAAAACTTAACATTATAAACATCAAGACTGCTAAGACAGAAAATTGACATTCTTGCAGACAGAAAAAACAAATACTATCTGTATATGAAATGCTCGGTGTCAACATCCTTTACCTTCCATTCTCAAACATATTTTTGTTCATTCCAAGGTATTAGAAGAAATTGAAGAACTGAAAAAATCCATTCGGGATACAATTGACAAAGGTCAAATTAACAAATTATTAGATCAAATTGAAAAATCTCTGAAAGAATATGATAACTATATTAAAGGAATAAAACTATCTAAATTCAGGAGAGATATAAATGATTATAAAGATGGGCACATTTATAACTGGAAAAATCAGAAAGACAAACATTATAATTTGGATTATACTGACATCTCGGGTCCCACCTCTGATTCTGACAGTTTGGATTCCAATAGACAACAGCAAGGCAGTAGACAAAGATTAAGAAACAATAGACGATACAAGAGGTTTTCTAGGAACAGAAATAATTTTGGTTGGCAAGGTCCATATTATGAACCACATAGATCATATTATTATAGAGATTTTCAGTATCGAGACTCCTATGACAGAAGAGATGACTACAATACAGGCAGACCTTTTTTACTAAGGGAAGATACACCAGGCCCATCAAGAACAACACAAATGAAAGAAACAGAAAAAGACACAAAACAAGGACAAGACCATGGAGGAAAAGGAGAAAAAGGCAGGGTACACAAGACCAGATCAAAGACGGCACGGATATAACAGTATATAATCTGTCCAACAGAATTCTAACTGCCATAGAAAACAAAGTTTTGAATAAAGGCCTATCCTTCTGTGTCACACAAAAACTAGATTCTTTTGAACTGAAACTTGATTTAGAAAGATTTTTCAGAAAAATCCGTTTGAAACATTTTTTCTCTCAACCCGAAAATAATATTCCAGACATACCAGAAAATAGAATGAAGTCTTCCTTAAAACAATCAATGGGAATAAAATCTAGGTTTGATCCAAATTCAACATACCTAATAACATCATAGCTTATATTGAAAAAGCAAATGGTAAAATTGAGATTATCACACAACAAAGCGGTAATCAGAATTTAAAATATAATGTTTCTATTGCTGAAAAGAATGCCTTACAAAGCTTGGAAAATGACAAATCTATCATTATCAAACCAGCAGACAAGGGAGGGGAGTAGTTATTATGAATTATCAAGATTAAAAAGAAGATTGTTTACGTCAATTAGAAAATAAATAAATTTACCAAGAAGTCCCTAGAATACCTATTGAAATTTTAAAAAACTAAATTCAGGATATTTTACAGGAAGCACTTCACCACAGACAGATTGATGAATGGTTAGCAAAAGATTTATTGAATGAACATTCAAGAATACCTTTATTTTATTGTCTTCCAAAGATACACAAAAGTATAGAAGCACCTCCAGGAAGACATATAATTTCAGGTATAGGTTCTATAACAGAAAGATTATCATAATTTGTGGACTTTTATATAAAAGATGTGGTGCCATTAATCCCATCATATATAAAAGATACTAAACATTGCATACAAATATTGGAAAGGTTAAAGGAAACTGAAATGGACTTTACTAAGTGTATTTTAGTCACCTGTGATGTCAAAAATCTATATACCAGCATACCACATCAAGAAGGTTTGATAGCACTGGAGAAAATACTAGCACAAAGAGACAAGAATTAACCAAATAAGAGGTTCATCTTAACACTAACAGATTTTGTCCTAAACAATAATTATTTTAAATTTGAAAACCAATGCTTCCTTCAGTTACAAGGGACCGCCATGGGAGCTACCCTAGCACCATCATATGCAAATATCTTAATGGGAGAATTTGAAAATCAATATGTCTTGAATCAGAATAACCCTTACAGTCCCTCCATAGTTATGTATAAATGTTACATTGATGATTTGATCATTATTTGGAATGACACAGAAGAAAGACTACAGGATTTTTATCATTACATTAACTCTTGCACAGAATACTTGGAATTCACCATGGAATACAGTACAGAAAAAGTGTTTTTTTTAGATCTGATGATCATGTTTCAAAATAAAAAAATAACAGATCTGTACAGGAAACCTACAGAAAAGAATACAGTACTTCATTCAAAAAGTTTTCATCTGACAAGTTTGAAAAAAAGTATTCCTTAAAAGTATAAATGTTAAGAGTTAGAGAAATAGTGGAAGTGAGACTCTTTGTGAAAAGAATTTAGATCACCTTTCCTCAAGAACTGAACAAAGAGGTTATAGTAAACATACATTACAGCAAGCAAAACAAAAGGCCAATAGCAAACCTAGAAACCATCTCCTACAAGAAAAAAACAGAGAAACTGATAGTAACAAAATAAACATGAGCACTACATACTCTGTACATTTTAATTCTATTAAAAACATAATTCTGAAAAATTGGAATTTGTTACAAACTACAGAAGAAGGTAACATCATTTTCGAAGAGAAACCTTGAATTACAGCTTTGTAAAACAAAAAAAAATCAGAAACCATATCATAAAAACACAGCATTGGAAACCAGACCCCCACCTACCACATGGCTTCACAGAGATATAAAAGGCTTTTACAACTGTGGGAACTGTACTCATTGTAATAATTGTATGAAGATAAAATATATCAAAAGTACCTGCCAAGAAAGAACATTTGAAATTAGAGACTTTATTACATGTAGCTCCGATCACATAATTTACTGTATTATTTGCCCTTGCTCAAAATATTATATTGGACAAACATCACAATCTCTTAAAATAAGAATTACAGAACATAAAACTAAAATAAGATGCACAGATGAGAAATCCACAGTAGCACGCCATTTTAACTCTTACTCACATCAGATTTCATCACTGAAGTTTCTAGGGACAGAAAAAGTCAAAAAAACGATGGATGGAAGTGACTGGGACACACAATTGTTACAAAGAGAAGCCTGGTGGATCTTTACACTGAAAACGTTCAAAAACAGATATGGACTAAATGAAAACTTAAATTGGTCTTAAATAATCTAATACACTGTTTTTATTTATTTTTTTATATTTTTTTGATGTTAGTAGGAGGTCAACCCTTTGACCTCGAACAGTTCTGAACTACCAAATGCATGATTTTAAGTTAAATTTCTTTATATACAATCTCATAATTTTGGCACTCTAACTTTAGAAATGAATACAAATGCGTCACTTTGCTAAAAATGTACACAGTTTTTGTTATAAGTAGATAGCGTTAGAATGTGCATGCATTATAAAAATCGGAAAAAGTTTTTTGGAAAAGGTAATAAGAAACTCATTCCACTTCAATGTTAAGATTTTGCCATTTCAGCATATGTATAAGCTTTATAGTTTAGAATTAGCATTTATTCATTCTGGTTTTGGTGTTTACGCAGGCTAGATTCCTTTATATAATGGTATGTTTAAAATGGGAGGTTAAACATGTTGATCATGAACATATTGGGCACAGATAGAATCAGCTTTTTTTTGGTATAAGTATAAGCTTTATAATTTAACATTAGCGTCTGTTCATTCTGATCTTGGTGTGTATGCAAGCTAGATTCCTTTGTACGATAGTATGTTTAAAATGAGAGGTCAAATATGTTGAACCTGGACATAATGGACATAGATAGCATCAGCTGTGTTTTAAAAAAATACTTTTTTTTAACAAAAATATGTTTGAGAATGAAAGGTCAAGGATGTTGACCCCAAGCATTTCATATACAGATAGTATTTGTTTTTTCTGTCTACAAGAATATCATAATGTTCTGTCCTAGCAGTCTTGATGTTTATAATATTAAGTTTTTCGAGACATAGGTGAGATAAGATTATATTTTTGTGAACAGAGAACTTTGCTTAGCTTAAATCACAAACCTTCAAATTTAGTCACTTTTTGCCTTTGACAATTTACATGGTTTACATGGTCCCCTTATGGGCTACACGATGATATGCAGAGACTTTATTGATTGAAGGAAGGAATGCAAACAGCTCCTTTGAGCAACTTGTGGTTTTTTTAATTAGACTGAGCCAAGGGAATTAGTCATTACGGTGACTTCGTCACGCTGTAACTTCAGTGTGATCCCCACGGCTCTGCCTCCTTCATGTTGCATAGTTAAGCAACATTTAGAACAGCACCCATTTCTTGGCATCTGAAGTAATGGCAGTTTGTGTTCTGTGAACTTTGGATTATGAGCAAGAAAGTAAAATCTAAGATTATCCACCAACACTGAGCAAACTCCTTAGAACAGAGAGTAAGCCATGACATTAATGTAATCACACTTTCTTGAAAAAATTAATCCTATAATATTTTGGTAGCATTTTTAGAATAATAGCACCCTATATATTTTTCAGGATAAGGATCTGATTATATCAGCTTAAAAGCATCTCATGTAACTCTTGCGTTTGGATTAAAAGGTATGAAAAAAACTAACGAGAGTGAAATTAAAATAAAAATATTTTTGGGATTTCTCCCCCCCAGAAGAAAAACTGGCTAACTGAATGTTTATATATAATATTTTATAGCTTACAAGTGGCTACACTATAAAGGAAATATTTTCTAAGGAGTACTGCACAGACTTAATGGAGGTACGGTCCAAAGATTATTATTGAAGTTATTTTGTAAAGATTAAAATATACTATCGTATAATTTTTTTTTTTTTTACAGCTTTCAAGTTCAGATGAAGGGACGATTTTAACTCCTGAAACTTTAACTTAATTTTGAAAGCTATATGGATGTATACAGCTCTAAGAAAGATGAAATTATGAAAAACGAATGAAGGATTTAAATCTATAAAAAAGAAAATAATTAAATAAAAAAAATATTCTAAATCTCTGAAGTGGTGAACTTTTAAATGGGGTGAGGTTCTCAAACAACATTATAGAAGGGTGCCTCCAAGCCAGCCTGGTAGCATCCTGAAAGGGTGGGACAACTAAGGGTTTGGGTTCATTCATACCCAGGAAATGAGCCAGTCTCTTTCTCTCTGGGTCAAGATCCTCGGTTTCCCATTGATTTAAAAATTGGATGTGACGTATCACGTCCAAGAAAGTGGGATCATACAGGGGAACGGGGGGAGTCCCCTGGAGGATTGGGGTGGTGGGGAGAAGAGGAAAACTCTCCTGAGAACATGGAGGAGGCAGAGGACCTGAAATCAGAAGACTCCAAGGAAGACCTGGAGTGAGAACACCAGTGCCTCCTCTTGTAATGCCTGGAAGATGACCTGGAATGGCAACTACTCTGTACTGAAGACCTGTCATCTGATGGAGCAGGTGATCTGCTCCTGGGGGGAGATGGTGACTGCAGTGCCTGCAGGGGCTGCACGGGTTCTACCCAGGAGGGGTTGAGGTAGGGGAGCCTGTGGTTCCTTAGGGAGGGTGTTCTTCCTGACAGTGTCCCACCAGGAACTGAAAAGGTCCTTTACTTCAGCTAGTGAGAGCATCCCAGGAGCAGATGGGCCTGGCGTCTCAGACAGACCTGTCGTCAGGCTCTTCAGGCGGTGGACCTGACCAGGTGTATGTTCTGGAGACTTTGGTTTATCCAGCATCGGGGCTGAAGACGGGTCTACTGGTGTCTGTTCATTCATCGGCAGTGGGTCGGACGTTGAGGGAGGCCTTTCATTGGCCAGCAGCTGCACCCCTTCCAAAGTCCATTTAGGAGGTGCTAACGGTGTGGAGGACCCCAAAGTCAAGTTGGTAGAAGACATCGGGGTGGTGCATCGGGAGTCTGACACTCGGTGCTTAGGAGAGCTGTCATCAGAGTGGGACACTGTATCCAGACATCGCTTGCTGTCATCAGGTCCAGCTGGACGATCTGACAATGAAGAGGAAGCCCTCACCAGGAGGTGGGTGGCAGACTTGGTGTTGCCCACCTCTTTAGCAGCAGAATCCTTAGCCTTTGACCCGGAGGCATGGCTGTAGGGCCTAAGACTGAGGGAGGGGTCCAAAGCCCCTTGTCCTGAGGAAACATTGCCTCACATCCACACTGACACTGGGGGTTTCATGGCTGGTAACCCGGAGGGAGCTTGGGTTGATTGGGGGGCAGAGTCCAACCTCAGACTGCAGCTGGCTGTCTTCCGATGCAGAGACCTGGATCGGGAGTCCGAGCAGTCCTGCTCATGGTGATGGTGCTCTCCCCTGGACTTTTTTGTCCTTTTTGTGGGAAGTCTCTGACCCCGAAGCAGAACAGGATCCTAGGCCTGACCGGGTCATTTGCATGGTGGCCAGCTGCTGTTCAAGAAGGTAAGTTTTCAGTATCTTCTGATGATGGATATGAGTTTGACAGTTGAACTTCTTGCAGTGCGGGCAGGAGTCAGTGTCGTGACCAGGCCCCAGGCAGATGAGGCAGGCAGAGTGACCATCTTGGGCCAGAATTTGCTTCCCGCATGCACATTTAGATTTCGGGCATTGGTTAGATGATGACAGCAAAGACATGCACCAAAATTCACGGTTAACAATATAGCTATTACTGACTATATTCTTTTCAAAAATGGTGATCGACTGTTAGCATGCAGGCGTCCATGGAGCCTATGTGAACAGGTCGATGGCAGGAAAAGACCTGGGGAGTGGCTGGGGACCACCCCCTTATATCACTGATGGATGTCAGAGGCGGTCTGACATAAGGGGGCGGTTCCCGCTGGATACTGCTAGCTAAGAATTTTTCCATGGGGTCCTAGTGCCTGGCAGCATAGTCCTTATGGTGTAGCCTGCTGCAATAGCTCCCACTCAAAGTAAGATCATCCTGTCTTCTGTTGATGCTTTAGTGCTAGCCTGTTGCCACCCCTTGCCTAGGAGGAGGAGTGCACTGTGATTTAATAATATGCTCCATTCTTTTAGAGCTAGGGGTCATAGGTTAAAGTGCAGGAGGAGGAAATCTGGTCTGGGTTCTGATGGTCTTGTCCTGGCTGCTCATTATAGAGAATACCAGGAGGCAATGATAGCCATGAGAAGAACTTTCTTCTTGGGCATCAGTGCAGCTGAGAAAAATAGACCTACCACCCTTTTTAGAGTAGTGGATGGTACATCGCAAACCTCTCACACAAGATTTGGGGGAGAACTCTCAGGAAAGGTGTGATGGATTTGCAAATTTCTTCACAGACAAGATTGTGGATATCCAGGTCACGGTTTCCTCCATGATGACTTTACACAATTGCAGTAGTCAAGAGTGTAGCTTGGCAGCAAGGGGTCAACTAGGATGAGTTTCACCCTACTAAGTTGATAGAGATTTGCCAGGTGCTGTCTGAGATGCGCGTGAGCTAATGTGTGCCAGATACTGTTCCTACCTCTCTAAGACTGGAGAGGCGGTGACTGGTCAGGCCCTCGCTAAAGTTGTCAATGTCTCACTGAGGGAGTGTGTGCATGTTTCAATATAAGACAAATAGCAGGACAAGAGGACATAGCATGAGATTAGAGGGAGGCCGATTACGGGGTAATGTTAGGAAGTTCTTTTTCACAGAAAGGGTGGTGGATGCATGGAACGGCCTACCTCAGGAAGTGGTGGATATGAATACAGTGCAGGGCTTCAAACAGGCATGGGATAGGCATAAGGGAGCAATACAGATGAGTATGACTAGATAGGCCGTTGACAGAGTGCAGGCCTATGGCACATTCATAAGGCAGAAACAATGGGCAGACTGGATGGGCCTTGTGGTCCTTATCTGCCATCAACTTCTATGTTGCTATGTTAATTTGTTCCACTACTTTGCAGCACCCAGAGCCTCTGGGATTGGGCACCTAACTAAATACATTTTTACTTACTTATTTACTATTGTCCAAGTTCCTGGTGTGGGATTAGAATCCACGGCCTTAAGTACACCAGCCCAGAGGTGACTATGCAACCTACTGAGCCAATGACACTGTATTTGCCAAGAGGGCATGATGTATTTCATTTCTATTTAGCAAGTTCAGCATTTTCTGTTTTTGGCTTCCCAAAGGTACAGCACTGTGGGTTCTGTCTCAAGATTGCAAAATTTTCTGCAGATCACATTAACTGTGGCTTTACATTTAAAGACAGAAAATGATATATGGGGTTTATATAGAGCATCCCTTTGTGTGAACATGAGCATGCATATTTAGGCACTACATTTAGAAAACACCTGGGGGTAAGAGAAACTTCAGACCACCTACAGTAGATTAAGTTCACATCCATACTTAGGCAGTTTTCCACTGAGCATGCTCAGTTACTAGATCAGTCTTCATTCCTGACTCCTCCTCCTTCCATTCAGTAATGCACTCCTCCGACTCTGCCTTCAGCACTCAGATCTGCATGCTGGAACAGGAATCCAAAGCGAGCCTTGCCAAGGGTGGTGACTAGGTCATGTGGATATAAACTACATTTTAATAGCTGAGGCCTCAAATTACTATCTCACCTGGGGTCAATAACCAATCTAGGCCCTGAAGATACCATCATCCTTGGTGATTTGAATTTAAACTGGCTATCTAATGCATCTGCTCCATTGGTAACCTTTTGTGACACTTATGGCTTTACACAGCTAATTAAAGACCCAACCAGGGTTAACCTAAAAATTCTAGCAACAGCTCACGCCTGGATATTATGTTGGTAAACAAGCCTCATTTATATCGCATGCAGGAGTACTACCGAATGATGTAAGTGACCATTGTCCCATAGCTGGCATAAGATCTTCACTCAAACCACCCAACCCTGCTGAATTTGTCCTCAAAAGGTCAAAAAAGAAGTTCAACATACCAGGATACCTCCATGACCTGAGTAACACAATATATTGGCAAGATTTCTACCTTACAACCTCAGTGGAAACAGCTCTCCAGATCCTAAAGGACATTATCACTAATGCTCTCAATATTCATGCACCATTCACCAATATCAGAACTAAAGCAAGGTCCTGCCCTGGTTCACCACTGATCTTAAAACAGCCTTGTTGCCAGAGACAAACTGTGGAAAAAGGCAAGAAAAACTAAGGATTCCAGAGACTGGCTAAATTTCAGAAAAGCAAGAAACTCATGTACAACACAAATAAGATCTGCCAAAGCTGCCTATTATAGAGCTGAATTGGATGCCTCCTATAATAACTCAACCAGGCTCTGGGAACTATAAAGGGTATCTTGGCCAAAACTCTACTCCTGCCTTAACCTGCAAACTGCTACTAAATAACACAGAAATACGGACAAACAAGAAATCCTAAATACCTTCAATGACCACTTCACCACAGCTGGACTAGCATTTGACGCTTCACCTGCAAATCTCCTGAGATCTTCCTTGAACCTTCAATCCACCGTGGGTCAAAGGCTACATCAACCTTCTCCTTCAACCCAATATCCTTGAAAGAAGTGGAAGATCTCCTTTCCAATTTAGATACTTCAAAAGTGCAGGTACAGACTCCTGGACCCCTCCCCTTAAGATTGCATCTCAAGTCTTATCTGCCCCCTCACTCATCTCTTCAATCTTTCCCTCACCACTGGATCCATTCCTCCACTGGAAAACAGCTCAAGTAGTTCCTTTACTCAAATCTGGTGATCCCATGGACCTCAATAATTACAGGCCCATTTCTATCCTATCAGTTCTATCCAAGATGCTGAAAAGTTAGCAAACTCACAATTAAGGGACTACCTGGATAACAATAACCTCCTAAATACAGCACAATCAGGATTTAGATCAAGACATAGCACCATTTCGGCCCTAGCCAAAGTAACCAATGACTGGCAGATTGCTATGGATAAGAGAAGTACCTGTACTGTGTTCCTGGATTTGAGCAAAGCATTTGACACAGTGGATCATGAATCATTAATCACCTCCCTTGGCTCACTAGGGTTGGATTCCCCTTCACTCAATTGGTTCAAGTGCTATCTATCAGATAGATCACAACTGGTAAAAATGGAATCTACCTATCCACCTTAAAACCACTGTTAAGAGGTGTACCGCAGGCTTTATTCTTGGCCCCATCCTCTTTGCCATCTATATTAATAATATTGATGCTAACCTCACTCAATCCAACATCCATCTGTTTGCTGATGATACTGTATTATATGTTAGCAATCCTTCATTAACTAAAGCCTGTGAACTGCTACAATCTGAATTTTCCATCCTACAACACAACCTACTGGATAAAAACTAATTCTAAATGCCAAAAAAAAAGCTATGTTCTTTACCTCCAAAGAGTTGCTCTGCACTACCCCACCATCCACCACCTCACAACTAACCACCTTACTTGGAGAGAAGCTGGAATTCGTTGATAACTTCAATACCTTGGAGTCTGGATTGATAACAAGCTTGACTATTCTGCCCATATTGAGGAGCTACTAAAGAAACTGAGACAAAGGCTTGGTTTATTTTTAGAGAATAAAGCACTACCTCAACAGAGACTCCAAAAAGATTAATCCAGGCTTCATTCCTATCCTCATTGACTATTCTGACTTTCTGTACGGACATTGTTCTACCCTCTTAAATAAACTGGACAACCTATACCACAGGTCCATCAGATTCATTACTGACCTTCCTTCAGCACCCATCATTGCTCCTTTATAAGGCAGTTAACTGGACATCATTACAACACAGAAGAAATAGGAATGCTGCAATTTGATATTCAAAGCCTTATCAGGCAAGCTACCTACCTATATCTCAGACTGTTTTACTCAAATTACTTCTAGGCCATACAACCTAAGGATCAGCAAAATTATCATTCTTAAGGTCCCCAATGTCTGCATCCAGTTTGGGAGGGCTGCTATCAGCTACTCACTAGCAATTGTTTGAATTCACTCCAAAAACCATGAAGCTAAATAACCTCCTACCCTTAATATCCTTCAAGATTATTCACCACCCTATTCCCAGAACTCTGCAACTGCTTCCACAAGGCCTAAACCCGCCCTACCTACCCCCATGTTCCTATATGCTGATAAAACTCCCATTTCCAGTCCCAAGATTCACCCTCAAAATGCCTGCTAGGTCCCATAATCTACATATTACTCCTGATGTGCCCATTACCTTCTGTCTCACAGATTAAACGTTTTAATGTGCCTTGTACATATGTATATTGTTATATATTAGCACTTATGTCATTGTATTACTGTTTATGTTACCCCTGTCATTGTATTACTGTTTATGCTACCCTTGTCAATGTAATAACACTTGCACTTCTTGACCACTCAGGTCCATCTTATAAATGAGCTATGCTCAATGATGTTCGCCTGATTAAATAAAGATTTTGATTGATTGATTTTTGATTGATAGGTTAGTAACCTCTGTTTTTGACTACCTCGATTCAAATCACTATCCACACTTAGTCAACCCCCTAGCAGTGCTCAGGGGGAAGGGAAAGGTGCACACCAGAAATTAGGCAGAAAGAGACTGGAGGACTGAGGATCCAAATGCAGCATTGAGACGACTGAGCCCCTTGGTTGTGTAGTGAGATACATACATGTGCACAATGGCTAAGATAGCAGCCCTACAGGTTTCAGCGATGGGGTTTTACCTGGCAGTACCAACAGAGGTAGCAACATATCTGATGGAGTAAACCTTTAAACCCATGGGTGATTCCTCCCCAGACAACCTGCAACACAGATCGATACACAAGGTAATCCTCCAGTCAGTAGTCTGTTTAGTTGTTGATCTGCCTAGGGTAACTTCAGTGTACAGTATGTGACAAACAGACGAGCCTCACCATGAATGTCTGTCATGTAGTCTCAGTAGAACACCAGTGTATTGTGAATGTCTAGTGTGTGAAGTGTATGCTTGGACTCCGAAGAATATGGCTTCAGAGAGAAAAGGTCAGAAGAATAAGCACCTGGTTAAAGTGAAACATAGAGGCGACCTTTGGCAGAAATTTCGCATGGAGGCGTAGGACAATCTTTTCCTTGTGGAAAACCAGATATGGAAGACTCCACAAACTGAGGTGATAGCAGTCAAAAATGCAATTTTCGGTGGCCACTAGGGGTGCTAAATAGGATGGCAGCTTAATGATCAGCTCTACAACCCAGAGGGAAATATCCAGGGCCCCTACTTTTCTGTGGCAGAGTGGAACCAAGTTCTGCGGCAAGACTACCATTTGCCGTAGAACTTCTGTGGCGGTGGTTTTGTAAATTCTGCAGAAGTTCTGCAGCACTAACAAACTACCACATCACAGTGTCAACTTGTCATCTTGACTTCACTTTCATGGCAGTGGTTATAGCAATCAGAATAACAGACTTATAAAAATAATTTTATGCCTAAAAAAGCAAAACAAATGTCTCTCCCTTAAGGTCATAGCCTGCTGTATAAATGACATATGCAGAGGGGATCTTATGTGGTAAATAAGGTATTTCTATATGCATGCTATCTATCCCACTAATGAGGTTTCCACTGTCTATCACTTATAAATTTGAATGTGCTTTCTACACGAGTCATGAGGTTCCCACTGTGTATCACTTATATATTTATATGCAATCTGTAACATACATACAAATATCGTGTGTGTGTGTGTGGTGAAAGAGACAGAGATACCGTATATGTGTGTGTGTGTGTGTATGTGTATATATATATATATATATATATATATTTTTTTTTTTAATTTCCATGAACTTGCATCCTCATTTATACAGGTCAGCACAAAAACACAGCATGCTACCCTCTGGCCCAACAGCTGTCCCTGCATACAACATTTCTCAATAACTTTTAGGTGATTCTGTCAACCAATCACAATATGCAATCAATAACCCTGGCAAAAATGCACACAGTGCAATTATTTATTAACAGGTCTGTTCTTTCAACAGGTCTTCACATTATTATATTTCACTTTTCTGGGCATAATTTCTTTATTTTTCTTAAAAATGTAGACAGTTAAATTCATTTTACCAGTTATTCATTTCAGATAGTGTCTCTATACCTTAAAGGCACAAATAGGTTTGTACAAAGTGAGGTATGGACTTAACAGGTCTGTGCTATTGACAATGTTTTGTTTAAGTTGGCCCTAGTGCAACAGTATAAGACTGAAAATTGTATTAGGCTGTAGTGCAGGTTGAGCAAATATCACCATGCATGATGTGCTGTGCCACTGTCTTTGGCAGTGGGAGCTGTGGTAGATAAGTGACTGTTCATTTCTGTTGCAGAATGCAGCCATTTCATTAGCTAATGTATGATGTTATAGCAATGATAACATCACATTCTGAACATATAGGGGGTTTTGGATATAAAAAGTGGGAAGGGAACCAGATTCTATGTATAAACAGAAATATTAATAAAAAATCACCAAGAAGAGTGAATTCTGCAGCACCGCAGAAGTTCTGTGGTAGATTGCAAGTTCTGCGCAAAATTCTGTGGCCGCAGAATTCTAGGGGCCTTGGAAATATCCTTTAAAATCCTTTTTCTACCAGCTGGTATTATATCCTCACTCTACTGTAACTTGTGGGGTAATACTCAAGCTACACTAATTTAGCTTCATCGATACAAAAAGCCTTCATTTGCTGTGTGGAAACTGCTGTTTTACTGAAGAGCCTCCCGGATGACGTAGGCCTGAAAATATGGCTGAAGGCCGCTTGCCACAAACCTGGAAGCAACCGTCAGTTGAGGCAATCTTCGGCCAACTTATGGCCCAGATGGCACAAGTCACTGTGGCAACTAATCGAAACATCCAAGTGGTTCAAAATTTAGAAGCCAGGATGCTGCATGCCAATAGGGTTACCACCTGTCCTGATTTTCGCAGGACAGTCCTGATTTGGGCAGCTGTGTCCTGCAAAAAAACATGAGAAATACTAAATGTCCTGATTTTTACAGTAGGAAAAATATTTTCTAACTTTCCACTAAATGTTCTAGAAAACTACAATAGCTTAACTAAAATACCTTAAAATGATAAGAAACAATAGAAACAACTAAGAAACTACAATACTTAGCCTTAATTCTGATTATATAGAAAAAAAGTCTGTTGCATCAGTCGCGGTTAGGTACTGTCCTGCAAAAATCATGCTTCAGTAAAAATGTCCCACTTTGGGCTTCTTAAAAGGTGTAACTCTACATGCAAACAGCGGGTCTCGGCGACGGAGGGCATGTTCAGGACTTAAGGCAGAATTAAGAGATCAACAACGGACCACAGATGCTGCTCAGTAAGATGGATGACCTCAAGAATCAGTCGCCGTAATAATCTTCACTTCTTAGGCTTCCCTGAGCATATAGAAGGCAAAGATACTGAGAGATTTCTACAATTAGCCATAAGCGCTGAAATGCTGCAGTTGGACGATGATACGCTCAGGTAGAATGCACACACCGTCGTTAGCCCCCCATGTCTCAGGCCAGGACAGACCACAACCTATCATAGCCCGATTTATTGATTTTAGGGACAAAGAGAAGGTCCTAACTAGAGCTCGTGAGTTACAGCATGTAGTGTGGAGATCGAATAGGGTCCTCATCTTTCAGGACTTCTCTAAGGATCTGTCGGACAAACGCAGAGCATACTCTGAGGCAAGGCATAAAATGCACAGTATTGGACTGTCCTTTTCCTTGCGATACCCAGCCACGATGTGGGTTATGCATAACGGGTCCTGAACAGTTTTGAATCTCCTGATGCACTCATGGATTTTTTACGGCACAACTGGCCAAAAGAATTAATCACCACTACACCGGGAGCCCCTTCAGCAAAAACTGCTACCGACAGGTTGGATTGCCGCTCCTCTCCATCAGTGAGCAGGCCTGCAGTTTGGCAAGATCTCAGGGAGCAACATTGGGAACTCCCCCCAAAAGCACACTGAAAGAGGCAATCCTCAAAGAAAGACGCCCGTCGGGAGCATCCTTCGGAGTGAGGGCAAGACGACACAGAGGAGGCCACAAGCATAGACACTGTTGCTCCAGATCCATTACAGGCCTACCACACCGCTAATAGATATGAAGCTTTATGACCCAGCTATCCGGATCATCACCAAGACATTGTGGATTCGACTGTGGAAGGCAGGCCAACTCCTATGTTGCAGCCCAGCTACCTGTCCCCGTCAGCAACTCCTCACCAGCTGCAGAATGGAGCTACAGACAGCGGAGGGCAGTGACCACCAAAGGCTACGAGGGAGGCCTCCTCTACCAGCAGAGATCTCTTCTTCAGTGTGGACTGTCCTGAGCGTTCTACATCTCCAGGGCAATCGATCAGAGAAAACCCACCAACTTGGTCAGATAAGTAGTCATCTTTCTATTTTCTTTCTATTCCTGTTCTTTTAATCCCCCAGGGAGTTGTAGGTACGGGGCGAGTTTGGGGTGTCTAAATTGATCGTTAGTGGACAATCTCCTTGTTGACCATCTGCTACCCTTTCTCCATGTTACCCATGTAAGGAACTTTGAGCCCCTTTTCACCCCAACTTTGACCCCCGACTTGCACTGCCATATGGCAGAGAAGATGCCTCACTCCTATACTGGGAGGGATTCAACGAGGCCTACCAACAAGCTATCAGTGGATGTCCTGATCAAAGGTCCAGACACGTCTAGATGGCAAAGAAGGCCTTTTTTGTACCATCTGATTAAACAGCAGAACTTTTGTGGGTTCTACCTCGCTTACTTGTGTGTGTGTGGGGGGTCCGCTGGGAAGATGTGTCATATAATATGAAAGTATTTTTCGGCATGCGTAAACTGTTGTGCTGAATGGGTAGCCAGGATGTGTTTTACGTGAGGCCCTAAGTGGTGAATGGCACAGGCCTGTGCCCCTCTGGTATGTTTTTTTTTTATTATTATTTTCTATGAAGGGGAGATCTCCCAGCCCCTGCATTGGGTGGCTTACAGTACACTCTTCATAGGTGTGATGAGCCTGACCTCACAAAGATTTTTGTTGTGAGAACACATTGGCACCCATCAGCAATAACCCTAGGCTTGCCGAAATAGTGGACAGTTCCCCCCCCTTTCTTTCCCGCAAACCCCCACTTCAATAGAAGTGTTGTGTAGTCCCACTTTAATTACCCCAGCTTCTGAGCTACACCTCTGGAGCAGCTCTTTCAACCCTCTGGGGTTGCAATGAGCCACGTGGTCCAACTTTCTTATTGGGTTGCTCGATTCTCTCGGGCAGGGAAACCTCCCCTGCACTCACCGTAGTGCTAAGGAAGGATGGATACCACTTGATAACACCCTGGGAATAGGGGCTGGCCTACAGCAGGGCTCTGCGGCCGAAGAGACGCCTCTATATCCACAAATTGCTTGGTACACTGTGCACAATGTATATAGTTTGTCAATATGTTGTGTATGTTTGTTTCATAAGAGACACACACAGATGTTTTGTTATTTGTTAGTATAAGGTCATCTGGTAGAGGCAGGGTATATGGGCTTTACCCACTTTCTTCATATCTGGTGGCGCTCTATAGAAATTTGCCTCTTCTGGTTTGGCTGCCCTCGGCCCCGATCTGCTAGTTGTTCTTGATATATCTCTTAATTAAATATTTGCTCCCTATTACTAACAGGTGATATCACTTGTCTAACATGGAACGTCAGAGAGCTTAACACCCCAAACAAGAGGAAACAAGTTTTGGGCCACCTTAAGAGACTGGGAGCAAGGGTCGCCTTCCTGCAGGAGACCAGACTTACCAGGGGGGATCCTGAGAGACTGAAGAGGGAGTGGGTAGGTCAGGTCATTCATGCCTCAGCCTCCTCTAGAAAGAGAGGGGTGGCGATTCTGCTTCACAAGCAACTACAATGGAAATTGCAGAGAGAAGTGAGAGACCCTGAAGGTAGATGGGTGGTGGTACTCATGGATACTGGGGAGGGCCCTCTGATCCTGGGTAATGTATACGCTCCGAATGAGGACTCGCCCTCTTTCTTTCACAAGCTGGCCCAGGTGCTGGGATCCATAGCTCTGGAAGACACCCCCCATTTTATTAGGGGGTGATTTTAATCTTACTCTGGACCCTTTCCTGGATAGATTCCCTTCCAATACTGAGCCCCACTCCAGGGCTGTAATGGCAGTGGCTCAATTACAACAAGATTTGGCCCTTACGGACATCTGGAGAATATTTCACCCCTCCCAGCGGGCCTACACCTTTCATTCCCCAGTACATAGTTCTCTTAGTAGAATAGACTTCTGGCTCACCTCTCCTACTATGACTAGTAACACTGTTAATACCCTTATTCATCCCTTATATATCTCGGATCATGCACCTGTGCATCTTGCCTTCACGTGGGGCCCCCCTCTCCCTAAGTCTCTGGCATGGAGGCTGGACCCATTGCTACTTCATGACCCAGACTTTCCCCTTTGGCTTCAAAAGGAAGCAATGGAATTTTTTCAGCATAACCTCATAGCAGATACCTCTGCAAGTACCACATGGGAGGCATTCAAAGCTACTCTAAGAGGGGCGATAATAGGGTATGTGAACCAGAGGAGGGAACAACATTTGAGGGGGCTTCAATAACAACTCCGAGAAGCAGAGCTTGCTTTTAAGGCCCTCTGTGTCCCTTCCCTTAGGTCAGAGGCAGATCACAAGGTCACCTCTCTGAAGATGCAAGTGAACGAGCTGGTCTCTAAAAAGGAAGAGATTTCGATCATTAGACTTAAGCACAAATATTGGGAAGGGGGAGAAAAGGGGGGTAAGCTGCTGCCATACCGTCTCAAAAAGCAGCAAGCTGAAAGGCATATAGCGGCTTTAGAGGATGCAAGGGGTAGGTCCCAGACCTCAGTGCAAGGTATTAATCAAATAATAATGAATTTTTACTCCACGTTATATAAATCCTCCAGAGCCCCAGTCCCAGGGGGTCCACCCATTTCTGGAGTCTCTACATCTCCCCAAAATCTCAGAAGCCCAAGCTAATGCCCTAGATACCCCGACCTCAACCCAGGAGGTGGCAAACACCATCCTCTCCCTTAAAAAGGGAAAGGCCCCAGGAGGGGATGGTTTCCTATTGAAGTGTGGCAGCTGCTGCATCCCATAATCTCTCTGGTATTGCAACAAGTATTTACTGAGTCATTACAAACAGGGTCTCTCCCTTCATCCCTTAGGGAGGCGACTATTACTATCCTACCAAAAAAAGGTAAAGACCCTCTTAAAGCATCCAGCTACCACCCTATTTCATTACTGAATGCTGATAGCAAGGTGCTAGCTAAGATACTAGCTAATAGACTTAATCCTCTCCTTCCCAGTTTGATCCACCCATCCCAAGTAGGCTTTGTTAAGGACCGCTTTAGAGCAGACCGTATTAGATCATTGGTAAATTTAATCCATAAGGCCCAAACATTATCTTCTCTCGCTGCTGCCATTGCAATAGATTTCAAAAAGGCCTTTGATTCCCTTGAGTGGGACCATGTCCAACAAGTACTTTTCACTATGGGCTTGGGGGCAGGGTTTCAGGCCTGGATTGGGGCAATATATTCATCCCCAGCTGCACAGATACTCACCAATACAATGCTGTCTCCCCCATTCATACTGGGTAGGGGTACCCGTCAGGGCTGCCCACTTTCCCCACTACTTTTTGTATTGGCAGTAGAACCCCTGTTGGCTGCTATTAGGCAAAATCCTCTAATTTCCTGGGTCTAGGTGGGAACAAGGGCATACCCTACTGTTATGTATGCAGATGCCCTGTTGCTCCCTATAACCAATATCGTCCCTCCCTCCTCCCCTACTATCCACCTTGTCAGATTTCTCTACATTTTCAGGGCTCAAGATTAACCAGGCCAAGATGGAGGTCCTACCTTTAAACTCTAAGTGTACCTCTCAAATGGTTACTCAGCATGGGCTCTGATGGGCCCTGGAGGGGATTACCTACTTGGGCATTACTATCTCTCCTAATCTGCATAAAATCTGGGACCTGAATATGAAACCACTTTTTGCGTCCATTCGTACAGAACTGGACAGATGGAAATCTCTTTGACTGTCGCTTGTAGGTAAAACATCCGCAATTAAAATGGTCATAGCACCAAAAATTATGTATCTTCTCTCCCACATTCCTTTGAAAATACCTCATTATTGGTTTACTAAGTTAGACTCCCTGCTGGGATCCTTTTTGTGGGAAGGTAAGAAACCTAGGTACAGTAGAAATAAGCTCAGAGCTCATTGATCGGAAGGGGGCTGGGGTCTTCCGTGGTTAGAGGGGTATAAATGGGCCTTTCAGCTGGCTCAGATGTTAAAATGGTTCCTTTTCCCTGAACACAATGCTCCCCAGTGGCTGGATATGGAGAGAGAGGTATGTCAGTGTACTCACTTGGTACTATTGTCATTTAACCATCCCCCAAGGGCACTCACTCTCATCCTACTATATGTCCCTCTCTGGAATATTGGGCCAAGGTGCATAAGACGTTGGGCGCCTCCCCATCTCCCCTAAGACTTACCCCACAATGGGGCAATAATGAGATTACTATCAATAAACAACCAATTGCATGGCCCTCATGGGAATGTGGTGGTATCTCATTGCTTCGAGATATGCTCATTCCTGGTACAGATACCCTTAATTCCTTTGAGGGCCTGTGGAGCTCTTATGGGATCTCTCCCAAAGCTGGCAATTTCTTCAAATAAGAAGCGCCATCCTTACGTACAGGCATAAACAGCACCAAGAGCAACAAATCTCCCAGGTAGAATCATGGCTGACCCTAGAAAGAGGACATTCAAGCTGGGTATATGTGGCCATTCAGAGCACCATCCTGTCCCAAGCAGAGGAATCCAAGCATAAATGGGAGAAAGCATTGCATGCCCCTATTATGAACCTGGAGTTGAAGACTTTGTCTAAAACTAGCTCATAGGGCATATCCTTACACCAGTAGTCAATTAATACAGAACAAGATTATTCACTCCTGGTATAAGGCTTCTGTAGTCCTCGCCAAGGCAAAGCTGGCTCAGTCTGACCTGTGTTGGAGGTGTCAAGAACTCCCAGGCGACCTGTTCCATATACTTTGGTCCTGCAGGCTGATCCAGCCCCTATGGCAAGATACCTGTGAGATGGGGTCCAAAATACTTCAGAAGTCTGTGCCTCAGTCCCCTGAGTTGCTGTTATTAGGAATCCGGCCCCCAGCCCCTCACCTTCATCTCTCTGAGCTGAAACTACTTCTGACACTCAGTATGCAGGTTAAAAGACTCCTACTGTGTAAATGGCGGTCCCAGATAATCCTCTCCCTGGGGTAGGTACTTACCTCCGTGGCTCAAGTTGCCAACTGGGCCAGAATATCACATACTGTGACCAATATCCTCTTTAAATATACTGCCCTCTGGACTCCATTCCTTCTGTTTTTGAAACCTATGGAGGGAATTGGCTAAATAGGAACAACCATGCTACTATAATGGTCTCCTCTCGTGGTGCATTTGGGGGCAAGTGCTGGAGAGATTGTTACTGAGGTATAGGGGACCCTGCTCTACAGACAACAACCCACAAGAGACAGGGCTATCCTAGATCTAGTACTGACTAACAGGGAAGGGATCACAGATCTCCAGGTAGAAGGTCACCTGGGAGCTAGTGACCATCACATGGTATGGTTCAATTTTGCCACTACATCTAAATCATCCCATTCCAAGGCAAAAATATGGGACTTCAGAGGAGCTGACTTTGATAAGATGGCCAACAGAGTTAATCTAGCCCTGGCAAAAGAAACACAGGGAGGGGTACAGGCAAAGTGGCAAGCATTAAGGATGCAATACTTGAAGCAACATCCCATTGTGTTAGACAGAAAAGGAAGTACAAAAGAAGAAGGAAACAACTTTGGTTCTCAAATACAGTAGCAGAAAAGGTCAGAGCCAAAAGGCTGGCCTTCAGGAAATATAAGGGAACACAGCGGGATGAAGATAGGGAGGCATACCAAACTGCCCTAAGGGAAGCAGGGAAGGCAGTAAGACAGGCAAAGCCCCAAACTGAGGAAACACTAGCACGAACAGTAAAGAAGGTGACAAGACTTTCTATAGATACATTAGTGAAAGGGAGAAAGTCCAGAGGGGTTATTGCTAAGCTCAAAGGAGAAAAGGAGGCATGTGAGGAGGAGGATCCTGTAAAAGCATCTATCCTAAATAGATACTTTTGCTCAGTATTTACTGAAGAGAAGGTAGGGCAGGGCCCACAGCTCAGCACCATGGACACAGGGGGGAGGGAGGTGAGCAATACTCCCTTCACAAAAGAAAGGGTCCTACAAGAGCTCGCTAAGCTCAGGGTGGACAAGGCAATTGGACCTGATGGCATACATCCCAGGGTACTTAAGAAACTAAGGGTGGAACTAGCAGAGCCATTAGCAGAACTGTTTAGTGAGTCTCTGAGCACAGGAGAGGTCCCAGAAAACTGAAGAAGGGCTCATGTGATCCCACTCCACAAGAATGGTAGCAGGGAGGAGGCAGGGAACTACAGACCAGTCAGTCTTACCTCAGTAGTGGGCAAGATTATGGAGGCACTCCTTAAGGAAAGGATAGTGCAACACCTGGAATCCATAGGGGCACAGGATCCAAGACAGCATGGGTTTACAAAAAGGAAGGTCCTGTCAAACTAATCTCATAGATTTCTTTGACTGGGTAACCAGAGTGGTGGACCAAGGGGGAGCAGTGGATGTTGCCTACCTTGACTTCAGCAAAGCTTTCAACACTGTTCCACATAGAAGATTGATAAATAAGCTGGGTAGGCTCAGGGTGGGTCAGAAGTTGGTCAACTGGGTGGCAAACTGGTTGACTGGAAGAAAACAGACAGTGGTGGTAAATGGTATACAGTCAGAAGAGATGCAAGTCACAAGTGGGGTACCTCAGGGATCAGCCCTGGGGCCAGTCCTCTTCAATATCTTCATCAGTGACATTGCAGATGGACTAGATGGTAAGGCTTGTCTAGTAGTAAGTAGTAGTAAAAAATGTATTTATACAGAAATTTTGCCATTAGGGTTCAAAGAATCCCTATTTACAAGGCAATCCTGTGTTGTACAAAGATTTAAATAGTTACAAAATTTACAAAATACATAGCATTCATATGCACATACCATTCATACAGTTTACATCACAAGTACAAACATAATGGTCAAACAGCTACCTATTACACAAACATCTAAAATGCAGTTCATGTTTTACTGCGGTTCTATATTCTAAAAAGGACAAGTCTGGGTCTCTAAGATAAGGGGAAAGTCTATTCCAGCTAGTTGAAACTTTATATTGAAGGGTCATATTACCAAAACTGTTTTTTATTTTTGGGACAAAGAAATCTCTGGCACCTTGTTTCCGCAAGTTTAATCCATGGTCAGATTTTATTAATTTTCTTGTCAAATGATGCTGTGAATCATTTTTAAATAATCCTTTTATCTGATTCAACCAGTTTCTCTCAGCTCTCTGATTTAATGAATTCCAGCCTAATTCAGTGTACATCTCACAATGATAGGTGCCAATGTCACATTTTAATACAAATCTTGCTATTTTATTATAAAGAACATCCAAATTTTGTAACTGTTTTTTCAAAATATGTCTGTAAATATGGCTCCCATAATCAATCACTGGTAATATTAGTTGGTTTGCTATATTTAATCACATTTCCTTTGTTAAACAATTTGAAATTTGTCTCATAACCCCTAATTTTGAATTTGTTTTTTTAATTAATTCTATTATATGTTGATCAAAATTTAAGTTTTGATCAACTTGAATACCCAAGTATTTGTAGACTTGTGTTTGTTCTAGGATTTTTCCTTCCTGAGTCTTAATTATTAATTTTGAGGACATTTTATTTTTCTTCTCATTACCAAAATACATTGTTTGTGTCTTTTTGTTATTTATCAGAAGTCCGAGTGATGAAAAGAACTTCTGCATTACTATAAAATCACCCTGTAATTTTTGTACTATTTCATCTGAATTTTTACCTGATGCAATCAAAACTGTATCATCCGCATAAAGTCTAACTTGTGAACTTTTTATCAATCTTGATAGGTCATTCAAATAGACCAAAAACAAGAGGGGCCCCAGGATTGAACCCTGGGGTACCCCCCTTGTCACATAACCCAATCCAGACTTATGATCATTTACTATAACAAATTGAGTTCTCTTATCTAGATATGATGCAAACCATCCACAAGTCTCTTCCTCTATTCCCATACACTTAAATTTTTTTATCAAAGTACAATGGTTCACCAAATCAAATGATTTTGATAGGTCCACGTATACCGCACCCACCGACCTCACCTCCCCCAAGGGAGTAACAACTAAGTCTAGGAAGTCCATGAGCACGGTATCCGTGGACCTATCCTGTCTAAACCTGACTGAAACGGGGTTATTTTCTCATATTTCTCCAAATATTGCATTAACTGTCCATGAACAATTTTCTCCAAAATTTTTGAAACTGTTGACAATAATGCTATAGGACAATAATTTGATGTGGCCATTGAGTCACCCCCTTATCTACTGGGATTATTTTTGCTTGCTTCCATATTAATGGATAGGATCCCTTCCTTAGACTCCAGTTAAAAATATCCCTCAAAATGGGTGCTATTTCTTGTGCAGCTTCCTTTAGAGGTCTATTTTCTATCTTATTGGGACCACAAGCCTTATTTATCTTTAAATTACTTATTATATTATATACTTCTGAAGTAGTCACTACTTTAAACTGAAACATTGGTGCTTGGTTTTCCTTCTAATTATCAAATTCTTTATTTAAATCCATATATTGGACACTATTCTTTTTGGTTTCAATTCCCAAATCCAAATCTGGAAGTTCAATAAAATATTGATTTAATATTTCCACCGCTTTTCCTGCTTCAAAGATAAACCCGTTTTGTCTCTCAATTTTATTTCTTTTTGATTTTTAACGAGATTAGTAAGATTTTTTATCAAGGACCAATATTTCTTAGGATCAGTTGATTCATTAATCCTTTGTTTATAATAAGTGGCTTTTGATTTCCTAATTTCCTGGACCACACTATTTCTTATTTTTTTAAAGCTGTCCCATACATCAGATTTCAAAGTTTTATTAGCTTTTTTCCAAAGTTGATTTTTTTGCCCTGATTAACTTCTTTATAGTTGGAGTCACCCAGGGCAAATGATTCTGCTTTTGATTAACTTTTCTCCATGGTGCAAATTGGTCACATGCTTCAATAAATATATATGTAAATTCCTGTACAGCTAAATTCAGGTCAGGTATTAGGAAAATTCTATGCCATGGTAATCCCTGTAAATGCTTTCGGAATAACTGCTTGTTAAATTTTACATAGCTTCTTTTATACTCTATCGAGGATTTCATTTTTGGAGCTTTTTTAATTCCCAAATTTATAACACATCTAATTACATTATGATCCCCCAGATTTGGTTCCCCAACTCCCTTGTTTACTACAGTCAATTCTGAAGAGACAAAACACAAGTCCAATATACTACCTTTACTTGTTAATTTCCCTTTCCTTGTAGGAACATCAATTATCTGCACCAGGTTTAAACATTTCATAGAATCTTCCAAGACCCGACCCCTTGGACATCCCCAAGCAGCATTAAAATCACCCATCCTTATCACATTAGTTTGACCTATACATTCCATAATGGTATGTGAAAATTTTTCAAAAGACTTAGTGTTAATCTTAGGTGGAGAATAAACAACTCCCACAATAAGATTAATTATATGGAATTTTAACAACAAACATTCAATTCCTTCTATTTTCCCTGTATATATTACCTCAGAAGAGCCCAAATTATATCTAGTATAAATTATAACTCCTCCCCCCGTGACCCTCGATCTCGTCTATAACAATAAAAATCAGTGAGTTCAATTTCAGATTGAGGGATGTCTTTTTTTAACCAGGTTTCCATTAGAATAGCAATATCAGGCTTTTCCAATTCAAGCCAAGCTCTGAGGAGGTCCATTTTTTTGATTAAGCTTCTAGCGTTGTCCAACACTAGCTTTATGGCCCCATCCTCAGGCCCTGGGTTTGTTTTGTTATCCCCGCAAAGAACTAGGGATATCAGGAGCATCTGGTCAGTTGAGGGAACATTTTTACAGGGAACAAACCTAAGAGTGCTCTGAATCTGCTGTCTAATCAATTTAAAGGGATTTCTCCCTCTTATTAAATTTTTTGTTCTTAATTGCCCTATTCTAGTTTGACAGAGACTCAGATACGCCCCGGTTCTGCTCTCTGCAGATTCAGGTGTGGCTAATTTACAGAATTGCATAAAGCAAATTACACCCACCAAAAAACCCATCAATCTAGCAAAGATGCTCTTCATCTTTTTACTTAATTTTTCAGTTTAGCTTAAAAACAAGAGAAGCACTAATCAATAGATTAGCTTTAAGTAGAATAGTAACCTTTTATTTATTACTTGAAGCACTAAAAGTACTGTGACCTAACAATTCAAAAATATCTATAGGTCAGACTGTCACAGTTTAAGAAATGTACCCCAAAATCATTATTGAACCTTATAAAATGTCCTTCTGGTTACTGAGAAGTTAATTTAAAATCCCTTTTTCTGTTGCCGAGTGGCACTCACGCCACTCACGCTCGCGCTTGTGTAGCGCGAACTTTATGTGGTGCAGCCCCTCCTCCTCTGATGATGCTCTTGTAGATTTCACTTCCTTGTTTGCCTGGTTTACTGGCAAATTAGCTAGGCACTTGAGGGGAACTTCACAATTGTATTGCAGCACGATTACAGGATAGGCAAAGCTGTGCAGTTTTTAACTCAGCTGTGGTGGAAAACAGCCTCAGCGTTATCTGGAACAGTACTTTGCAGCGCAAGCTTTATGTGGTGCAGCCCCTCCTTCTCTGATGACACTCTTATGAGATTTCACTTCCTTGTTTGCCGGTTTACGGCAAATTAACTAAACATGAGGGTAACTTCACAATTGTACTGCATACGATTACAGGATAGACAAAGCTGTGCAGTTCTTAGCTGGGCTAGCAGGTGGAAAACAACCTCAGCGTTACCTGGAACAGTACTTTGCAGCCTTGACTTTATGTAGTGCAGCCTTCTCCTCTGATGATGCTCTTGCAGATTTCACTTCCTTGTTTGCCCGGTTTACCGGCAAATTAGCTAGGCACTTGAGGGTAACTTCACAATTGTACTGCAGCATGATTACAGGATAGACAAAGCTGTGCAGTTCTTAGCTGGGCTAGCAGATGGAAAACAGCCTCAGCATTACTGTTTGCAGACAACACCAAGATCTGCAACAGAGTAGATGATCCAGATGGGGTGGGAAGAATGAGAAGAGATCTGGTTAAACTAGCAAAATGGTCAGAAGAGTGGCAACTGGGATTTAATGCAGAAGTGCAAGATCATGCACATAGGGAAGAGAAACCCTGAAGCCACCTATAGGCTGGGAGGGGAGTTGCTGGCAGTCACAAAGGAAAAAAGAGACTTGGGCATCATCATCGCCGATGACCTGAAATCATCCAAGCAGACCTCTAAAGCAATAGGTAAAGCTAGGGAATGTTAGGGTGTATTAGTAGGGGTATCACAAGTCGTAAGAGGAAGGTAATAATCCCTCTTTACAAGACATTGGTTAGGCCCCATCTGGAGTACTGTGTGCAGTACTGGAGGCCACACCTTCACAAGGACATTAACCAAATTGAGGCAGTCCAGCGAAGGGCAGCCAAAATGGTGCAGGGACTGCATCAGAAGACATGAGGACAGATTAATGGAGCTCAATATGTATACCCATCAGCAAAGGAGGGAGAGGGGTGATATGATCGAAACATTCAAACACCTTAAGGGCATTAACAACATGAAAGAGTCTAACATGTTTAAATATAAGAAAAATAGCAGGACAAGAGGACACAGCATGAGATTAGAGGGAGGCCAATTAAGGGGGAATGTGAGGAAATTCTTTATTACAGAAAGAGCAGTGGATGCATGGAACAGCCTACCTCAGGAAGTGGTGTCTATGAATACAGAGCAGGGCTTCAAACAGGCATGGGATAGGCATATGGGAGCAATACAGATGAGTATGAATAGATAGGCCACTGACAGAGCAAAGGCCGATGGCACATTTATAAGGTAGAAAAAGAAATGGGCAGACTGGATGGGCCTTGCGGTCCTTATCTGCTGTCAACCTCTATGTTTCTATGTTTCTATGATGACATGGTATAATATCAGTAAAGGATAGTATCTTCTCTGACAATGAAGACCTGTTTGCTTTGTGTGTGTGATCTCTTGTATTTTGTAGGCGTAAAGTAGAGGACAGAGGCCCTGGACCTCTCATAATTTCTGATGCTTTGTCAAATACTGCAGAAACTAGCAGGATGGGGCCAGGTAAGATATGTTTATATGAGTTAGCCATAATGCAATGCACCAACTGCTAATTGTTTCAAAGTTAATCTCCAGCTGGACAGGTGTTGTACATCCAGGCACAGAGTATTATCCTACTGCTTACCTGGCTAGTATATTCAGTTCGTTACTATTTGGCCAGCATGTTCCGTTCTCTGCTTCTACAGACATATGTAACAGTCTGTAAGATCTTTGCAGTGTATCCGACTGTTTTAATGTTTGTATCGTCTTAATAAGTCAAATCAATAAAACTTATTAACCACACAAATAAAAATGCAGTTTTCCAGGACAGATATGACGTGTCACAAATGTCTATAAGATCTAAAGGTTTTCCAGTTATCTGTGACAGCATCTGTAGTATATCCCATGTTGGAGGTGGTTCTTGCACTTGCCTGGTCAAGGGATCAAGCCCCCTTAAAGACACAGCAGACCACCTTATCCTCTGTCCCCACTGGCATCCCAGCCATAAATCAGTATGCTGAAATGACAGCCAGGTGCATCTTCAGGGATGTGGCTCGTAACACTGATTTGAGACAGGGGTAAGAGGAAATCCAGGATATGTACAATGGAATAGATGAGAGGGTTCACGCCCTGCCTTCACTGCACCAGTGAGAAAACATTATCCACATACAAGATTAAGTCTTGAGAGTCAACTCCTTCCCAAGATTCTTCCAGCACCTGGAGGACATCTTTGAAAGGCCCACAGCCTGGACTATAGCCACTTGGGAACCAGGTAAGGTGCAGGGCCTACAGACCTGGATGCCTGATGATCCTCCTGGATCTCATCAAGAGATTCAGTCTGACTGGAGGCAGCCTTGAAGGTCTGCTGCTGGAACTTTGGAGGTTCTGGTACCAGAACTGGTGCAGCCATTCCTGGGCTATCAGGACCAACAATGCCTTGTCCCAGCTCACCATGAGGACCACCTTGTGGATCAAGGGAAAATGATGGAAGGCATACAGGAGGTCTCGGGTCCAGGGCTGATAGAATATGTCCCCCATCAGAGTTCCCATCTGAGAAGGCATACACAGAACAGCCTGTTTCCTGTTTTCCCAGGAGGAGAACAGGTCCACCAAGGTTGTTCTCCAACAGGCAAACTGCTGGGACCCCACTTCCTAGTGTAGGGACTACTTGTGAGACATCTCTCCTACATGACTGAAAGCATCTGCCAGCTGGTTGGTGGCCCTCACAGCATGGACTACCTACAGATTTGCATGCAATGCCTGAACCAGTGACCAGGTGCAAATTGCTTCCCACCACAATTGAAGGGACTGTATTCTGCCACATTGGTTCAGGTAGAACATAATGGTCATGTTTTTTGTATTGACCTGCACAAGCTGATTCTTGATCAAATAAATGAACTCCATTAGTGCTAGATGAACTGCAAGAAGCTCCTATAGGCTAATGCAGAGCCTCGCCTCACTCAGTGAAACAAAACTGTGAGCTGTGAGGTCCAGATGATGTGCACCCCAGCACAGCAAGTATGCATCAGTGGTCAATGTTCAGATCAGCATGCAACAGGGACCACTGGCACCCCAGTTCCCACTGAATGGGATGCGTGAGCCATAAGACCCAGTGCACTATAGCCACAATAGAGGCCATGAACCCCATAAGCCAGAGAAAGTCCCAGGCCAGGTCCAATTGCCAAACCAAAAATGAGTGGGCAAAGGAGGACAGTTCCTCTATCCCATCCAGGGGCAAGTGAGCTCTAACTTGGAGGAAGTCCATCTCCATTCTAATGAACAGAATCATCTGCATCAGCACCAGTTCAGACCTGTCCAGACTGACCATGAGACTCAAGTCCTGAAATGTCTGAAAAGCCAGGTCCCTGGGCAACTCCATGTCCACCATGGAACTGCCCATGATAAGTCAATCATCTAAGTATATGAACATCTTGACATCTCTTCATCTGAAGAAGGCCACCATAGCCAGCAGCCATTTGGTGAACACTGAGTGCAGAGAACAGCCCAAACAACATCAGCCTAAACAGGATGACTGTTCTGTCCACTCTGAAGCATTGAAACTGATGGTGAGATGGATGGTTTGGAAAATGAAAGTACTCACACTGGAGGACAAGGGAAAAGAACCATGCCCCTGGCTCCAGGGATGCAATAATCTGGTTCAGAGTCACCATAAGAAATTTCAACTGCAAATGAACTTGTTTAGTTCTCACAGACCAAAAATGGGGCACCAGCCCCCAATCCATTTCAGTGCCAAAATGTACTGAGATACAAACCGCAGCAGTGCTCGAGTGCCTGTGACAAGCTCAATATAACATCACTTTAGGAGTGAAGTGACTTCTCTCCACAGTGCGGGAAGAATGCCCACTGACACCAAAGTCTCTAACGGTACTCAGGCCGAAGAGGGAGTAAGGTCTTGAATTTCAGAGATAACACCAATCCCACCACTTCCAGGACCCACTTGTCCAATGTGATCGCAGAACAGAGTCATAGAAAGTGAATTATCGACTGACAGGCAGAAGAGTTCAAGATGATGGTGAGATAGTGCCCCTCATTCTGTCACTTTCTGTCTTTGGAGGCGGCACCAGAGGACTGACCTCCAGAGGCAACACCCTCTTTTGGCGGTGGTGTACAGCTGCCTCTGTTGCTGCTAAGGTTGCTGTTGCTGCTGCAATCCAAACCCTTAAAAGGAACCTTGTTGCTTGGACTGCTGCTTAGACTGACCAAAGTCAAGAATACAGGGTTACTTTGGACTTTTCTGTCTGTGTGAGATGGTACCCTACCCCAGACACAAATAGATCTGTACCAAGAAAGGGCACAACCAACATTGTGTGTTTGGTCTTGGAGGTGAAAAGCAAGACTAGCAGCCAGACTGACAGGTAAAGGGGCACTGCTGTAGCTATCACACAGAACAACACATCAGCCAAGTCTGAGTGTCATCTGCAATTAATGTTAGGACAAACGCAGCCCCAGAACGTGGATCTTCCATGTATCAGGCTTGCTGTCCTCCGGCAGCAGCTCAATGAATTTGGAAAGTCTCTCAAAGAGCTCATGGCAGAATATGACCATCAGAGTCACATATTTGGCTTGGCGGGTGGGTAGGGATTTAGCAGCAGAGACCATGTGGCCAAGGAGATCCTGGTTACTGCACAGAGGAGAGTGTCATAAGACCTGGTGCACCCCTGCATTGAGTGCTTGGGCCTAGCACCAGAGGCGTTGATAGCATGAGATATTATTTGGGGCCCGGGCCCCAATCAAAAGGCTGGGGGTCTGGGGGCTGCCTAGGACCCCTTAAGCTGTAGAAATTTTGGTGCTCTCTCATGCAAAATAACACATTTTCTGCTGCTTTAGACTTGTTCCCCCCCCCCCCTCCTGTTCCAATATTAGGCGTCCTTTTTTGGGTGGCTTTTTATTTTATTTATTTAAGGATTCAGAGTAGACCTTTGAGCACAAGCTCTTTTACAAAGGTTCCATGTCAGGTTGACAGACAATAGACATATTACATCAAGCAGATATAGAACATACATAGGTTACAATATTACAGTGTTATCACTAGTACCATGGAATTAGTACAGCATCAGTAAAGGATATAGAAAAGCAGTGGTGAGCTACATGGGAAAAGCAGGGGAGGACCCCCTTTCAAGTTGATGGGAGACTTAGGAAGGGTAAGCAGCCTCGTGTTGGGGCTTTGTCAAAAATAGGAGGGCAAAATAGTGGCTGGGGGGTGCCAGGGGGGAAGGGGAAGGTGGCACCAGAGGGGAAAAGTGCTTGACTAAATGGTCATACAGGGGAAATGGGGAGGGAAGTGGTGCAGGGATGGAGTTATGATGAAGGGAGGTACTCGGAGGGAACAGCAAGGGCGGCATGTTGAAAGCCACATGGGGTGGGGTTGGCCCTAGGCATGTCAGAAGAGGTGGGGGGGCAGGAGGGACCAGCGGGGAGAAACAGAGTGAATGCCTAGCATCAGTTCAGAGGGCAAGGTGTAGGTTAATGGAGGGGGACAGTACCAAAGGAGGGGAAGAGTGTCTACTATGGAGAGCACACACTAGCTGTACAGAGGAGTGGGTGCAGCAGGGCTGTCATATAAGCAACTTGAGAGGCTAAAGAGGAGGAGGGACTAGCCTTCAGAGGCAGTCACACTCTGTGATTGATTTAAAGAGTTTCCTTAGTCCAGTTTTGAAGTGTGATAGGCATTTGGAGGTTTGAATGGGCACAGGGATTTTGTTAAGCCACTGGGGAGCCCTATAGGTGAAGGCACGTTGTCCAAGTGTGGTTCGATGGAAAGGTGTTGATAGGGCCCCCCTCATCCTACCTCTAGTGTCATAGAGGGTAGCAATCAGTGAGAGGATATTGGATGCATAGGAGGGGGTGCCCAATAATGCCTTCTTACCCAGGATGCAGGTTTGGAACTTGATCCTGTTCTTTAAAGGCAGCCAATTAGTCCATTCATACAGAGAGCAAGTGTGCGTATGACGATCCGCAGCAGGCTTGTCAGTTGTCAGGTTAAAACTTCATGTTGTGGATTAAAAGTCATAACAATAGTGTACTTTTCAAATATCAGTAGGCCTGGTCTAAATCTACTGATATTTAAGAAGTGCGCAGGGCATGGAGGAGGACTGGGCATCCGGTGCCAGCAGGTGGCATCCCTGAGTGAGTGTGACCCTTATGAAATTAGTGTCTACACACTCACACAGGTCCATATGTGAGCAAGATAATCTCTCAGTTGTCAGCAGCCACCACAGTGCAGGTGCAGCAGCCCACACAGACACACACACAGACAGTGTCTCACTCGCTGCAGTGCCACACAGACAGTGCCACACTCACTGCAGTGTCATGCCAGCCCAGGCAGCACAAGAGTCCACTCTGTCTCTAAGAGACCCCAAATGGCCCAGCCCTACAAAGACACACAGAGTGAACCCAGATGGATGCACTTTCTTTAAGACAACGTGACCCCCCCAAGCCATGCACAAGCATAACGCCTACTGTACAGTTGGTCTCAGACTTCTGCTGCCTTTAATTTTCATTTTTACTGCTGCTAGGTGGATTAACTTCGATTTCCATTTTCTGATCATCACTTACACAGGCACTCATCTCCAGTATAGCTGCAGACAACTGGTACTCTTTATCCCTCGCTCTGTTCCTCTCCAGGTCGCTGAAGTCAGTCAGTCAGTGATAGTGCCACAGGAGCAGCTGGGGTTAGTACCATGGTAAGGGCCACCAAGGAGGCAAGGAAAAGGCTAGAGAGAGCTGCAAGGCTGCAGACCCTCCCCGACTGCAATTGATCCTTCCACTCCTGCTGTCCCACCACCGACCCAACTACCACAGAACACGCACACCACTCAGTAGCCACAGCTGTAATCAGTGTGACAGTCTCAGTGAGGTGGCTCATATAAAATGCAGCTTCAGTGAGTTCAGACTATGCAGGCCAGTCATCTCAGCCATTGCTGCAGGCAGCCACAGCATGCTATTTAATTTTGCCCGGGCCTTCGTCTCCGCTGCTCCAGCACTCAAGGGCCACAACAACATGCTGCAGAACAGGAAGGAAGGGGAAGAACTTGAGGAGCCCACCCTGAGCTCAGGCTGAGTCCACCAGACACTGATCCAAAGGGTTGACTGCTGCTGCTCTATGTTGTGACCCTTCTCTCTGCAGCATCCAGCGTTTTCAAGGGAATGCCATCCTGATGTTGATGGAGGAGGTGGAGAAACAGTTTGCCCAGTGACTGAGTAGCTGCAGCAGTGCCACGTTGCCACAGTAGTCCTGAAATCCTCATGGCGAAAGATTTAGAGGTCCAGCTGCAATAAAAAAAATCACCTCAGCACAGTAAAGGTTCAGACAAAACATTCAGGGCTCTAGCCCCAGAGGCCCACCCCTAACAACGCCCCTGCCTAGCACAGCCTGGGCAGCAGGGAGGACTACACCAGGTAATGAATCACACTTAAGCATATCCATTAGGGGATTTCACGGTCTTCTGGACCTCCTCCAACAGAGTGTCCAAAGCTGTGGACACATGGTTGAGCAGGGCTGAAAATGACCAGGTCCCCTGGGAGTAGATTAGATGTCTGTGGAGTTGACCTTCTATCAAAATGATGAACTTTCTGAATCTGGATATAGGATCATCACCCGCCAACATGGGGTATGAACAACCTGCTCCAACAGAGTGACAATCACCAACAGAAGGTGGAGAAGTTGGGGCTCAGGCCTCGTGCCCTTTAACAAAGTACCTTCCCTTGGCTGCTTGGAGGTGGTGCCCCCTAAAATGGTCTCTGTGGTGCTACTGGCAGAGCCAAGGGGAAAACCACAGGACACTGCACCAAGAGCTGCTGTCGGAAGAGAAGCTATGACCAGATGGGTCCACCGGCAACACTGGTTGACCTTGACCCTGGGTACAGCACCCAGTACCCACTACTGCCATGCCACCTTCTCCTATTTGTGACACACTCAACGTCAATGAAGGGGGCTAAATGATAAAGAGGACGAGCTCACACTAGTGTCAAGACCACGAAAGAGAATGTGATCTTGACCCTGAGTGTTGACTTCATGGTCAATGCAGTGATATCGGCAGCTCTGTGTACACCTCCTGCCTGGATACCAGTCAAGCTGGAGATTGCAATGGAGTTAGGACAACTACTGGCAGCTGCACTGGAGATGTCTTGACAGGGCCCAGTCAAGGGTGACCCACCCTTTGCAGGCCTTGGCCAGCACCAGCATCCAAGTGACAGACAAATTCTCATCTTCACCTGATTCAGGCACAACAGAATTTTTTATGGGTTCATCGATTATCAATAGATTAGTCAGCTCCTCCCATGGAAGCTCCGCTGGCAGACCAACAGGCTCTTCAGTCAGTATGACCCCCTCCAGAGATGACCATTTATGGTAAGCCCTCAACTGCAGAGAGCAGGAATGGTCCCTTGACCGACTGCACTCCCATGACTGATGATGGCTTTTGTTTTTGTGGTTTCATTTTAAAGGGGAGACTTGACCTCAAAAGAATAAACAGGAGAAAGTCCTGAAACTCTTCACTGTCCCAAGGAGTTACCAGTTCAAAAGCATACTCCTCAGCTGAAAGCAGCTCGAGCAATGGCGTGTGTCCAGAGACTGTCACCACCCCTTCCATGGCCAGTTAAATGTGCTGCTAACCCAGCAGCCCCAGATGGCTTATATCCCTGAGGCCTTCCTTGTAGGAGCCATACCCTGCGTTCTTTGAGGGACGAAGGGTGCATGACTTTGTACCATGTGCACTGCGCCACATCATGGCTCTGCCAGTACACACAGGCACTGTACTTGGTGACATTTTCTGCTTGCACAAAATACCCCTCTTGAACCCTGGCTTTTTACTCTGGTTCATGGCAAAATCAATGACACAGAGCAAGAGCTCCATAATCAGGAGAGTAGAATGAGCCAAAAGGTGAGGTAAAACTTTACAATTAAATGTAAAAATAATAAGCCAGCCCAGTGGCACCGAGGGTTGAGGTGCTGGACGCCACACCTCACACCACGCCGGTGACCCAGGTTCAGGAGCAAGCTCGGGCCGCCAGGGGTTGGCAGGGGAGGGACAGGATTGTGCATCCATAGGACAGCTCTCCTGCCCCAGGAGGAAGGGGGGACTCAGTCCCAGGCTCTGGGGACTTTTAGCAGAGGCTAGGGGAACAGCAAGCCCAAAACCAGGTGTTATCGGGGATTGGCCATCCACAGCGACCCTGTAGGCATGCACAGGAGCGTGCGTGCCCATGCTGGGAAGCATTGCACATTCGAACCAATAAGGGGAAGGGCTAAAGTAGAAACACCCCGGCACTCAGAGAAGGTGACGAGGGCCTCAGGGACCTCCCTCACATCCCCAACACCAGACACCCACACCGACAACCCACGGCTGATCTCTGGAGAGAGATGGGCCCTCTAATCCCAGAAAGATGCTGCCAGGGTAGGAGTGGCAGGCCCTGCCCCGGGAGGGTGATCCGGGGCACTGGGAAGTCTCTCAATGTGGGGGGGGTCGGTGTTGGTGTGTCACGGTGGGGAGTAGAAGGGGCTGAGAGTCGAGTGGGCACCTCCGAGAAATGCCTCGGAGAGCCGGTGCAGAAAGAGACTTTGAAAAAAAATGTAAAAATCACTTGAGAACAAGCAAAATGCTCACACTTCAGTCAGGAGCTGTGAGGGAGGAGATCTGTTTCTGAGTGCAGAGATGGTAGTGTCAAAGGACCACAGGATTGGGTGGCAAGAGTAGTCAAGCTTAAGACTGTTCCTGAGACTGATCATCTAACAGATAGAGCACTTTGATGTCCTCTTAGACTGGGTCCTGTCATCCCATCTCCTCCAAATAGTGGAACACAAGATTCAATGCCTTAAAGCCCTGTCTAAATTTATCCATCTCAGGTCCTTCAAGTTGATGGAATTATCCTGCATTCTGGATGGCCTTTGTGCCTCTAACTGGTCCCCATCTCTGCAGCCAGAAACACAGTTTTGTCCTCCAATCCTTCCATACCAAATTTATGGCTATATGGGATCAACATGCACCCCCAAGGAAAACTACTAGAGTACAGGGCTCCCCACTTTCCTGGATATCATTGGAGTTGTTAGCTTGCCTTCATACCAGAGACCTTGCACAGTGATCCTATAAGATCACGGACACCCTGGCATGTTAGTCAACTACCACTACCTTTGCACTGCCAAAATCCAAGCCACTAGGCTTGCAAAGTCTAAATATTTTGCAGCCACACTCTAGAACAAACATAATCACCCCTCCAAGTTCTCCCTTTTTCTCCTCTGTCCCAGCACCCCCTCTCCTGTTCTCAGAGTTGGCAACTTCCTTATCTCTGACCCTTCTTCTGTTGCCTCTTCCTTTAACTTCTGTAGTATTCACCACCTGTGCTCCTCTTCATCCTCGCTGTAATGGGTAGCAAATGATCAGGCAAGACACAGGCAAATACGGTACACCACTCCTAAATAGGTGAGGCTAGATTTATTAAAACATAAAAATAAACAGAATACAAACAATTTACTTGGTTAAATAATTAAACAAAAGAAACAAAAAAGCACAGCTCAGGGTCTACAAGCATCTAGATCCTTAATCAAAGCCTGTGCTGTGTCTCACTTCAGAGAGCCCACTCAGGAGATGTACTCAGCTTCCACTCCAAACTACATCTGCCTTCTAGATGCTGGAGCCTGAGTTTTATAGCACCAAAACTCCTCCCCTAAAGAACAGATCCTCCCATCAATAATCTTTATTACAGTACATTTCTTTTTAATGTCTGACTAGACATATGATACCGGAGCCTATGTCTTGCAATATTACAATAATCAGTCATGACTGAAGGCTCCTATATTTTAACACCTTTTTCAACACAAACGACACCTTTTACACAAAAATGGGCTTCCAATGAACCTTGACTCCACCCCTTTTTGGATGATTGACATCTTAGGTTCCATAAATATATCAGAAAGGGTGCCATGGTCTCCCTATAGGAGACTACACCCACACCCTTCTAGAAGAACCCTTCTGATTGGGACACCAGGGATTCTAGCAACCAGCTTGCACAGTAACCCAGTAACACCAATGTAAAACAACTCTTTCTTTAAATGCTATGTTTCTGCTATTGTAAAACCTTTTTCCCCGTTAGGCAGATTAATAAAGAACATGTGCACATGATAGTATATTTTCACAAATTTGTAAGCATACATTTCATACCAAAGACTGATTTATTACCAAACCAGGAAAATGGGAAACTATACATTCTTTGGCAAAGTCTGGTTTTCTACATGGACAGCCTTGCTATGCTTCAGTCCAGCAAACCAGCTTTGCACTGAAATATTCTTGCCGCTTAGTGACTCGGCAACAAGAGAGAGAAAATAAAAACCTTTACATTAGTTTTAAAACCTCGGCAGCCCATCGGCTGTTTCATTTGGTGGCTGTTGCAGCGTTGCTTTTCCTGTAACATACAGGGAGGAGCACAAATACTTGGACAGCCATCTGGAATATTAAAGAACAGACTGGCAGTGGCAGCTTTGTAACCTGCAAGCGGGAACAAGCGAGGGGGGGAGGCAGTTTAGAATATTATTAAGCATCTATTACTGAAGCTGCATATTCTTGCAGCTTCCAAGAAAGCTTGTGGAAACCAGGGTTGCAGGGTAACTCAGAGGCCAGCTTTATTCAAAATGACCTGGTGTATGTATTTTGCAGAGAACTGCTGACTTGAATATACTTGAAAATAAAAAAAAAACAGGCATTTAGGATCTGTTTTTAAGGGGACATGTTTTATACAATAAAATAAGACATATCTAACCCCCATACAGAAAGCAAACATGCAAATATTCTGGAAACGGAGTTTTACGTGGCTACAATGGCATCAAGGTTTTAACCTGGCCACAGGGAGTGTGACAAACTGTAACTTTTTCTCCGAGGAGGGGAAAGTTAGAAAACAATTACAGTAAGTAGATAGAGATAGCAGAGGGTGGTCAACCCACCGCTATATAAACTTAATAAGATAGGTTAGAGAATAGATGCTGTTGAACAACAGACTGGAGAATAGAAAAAGTAGAAAAAGAAAAAGATAGTTCAGAGAATACTGTACTTCCAGTTTAATGATGGCATGCTATTTCTATCACACTCCCCTCCTTCTGCTTTACCCCATTCTCTCTTTCTCTTTCTCCTTCTCTCCTATCACTGCCTCCACTTCCCTTAAGACCCTGCTTGCTCTTATCACTCACAAGGGAGGCAGTCCTGATGGTCGCAATCCTAACCTTCTGCTTCTCTCAGCTCCTGCCACTGCTGTTTCTATTACCCAACTCAGTCTCTTCTTCTCCTCTGCCACTGTCTCCGAAGTCTGGAAACAGGTGACAGTCATTCCAGTCCCTAAAGGCAGTGATCTATTTGTTACTGGTAGCTTCTGTCCTGTCTTTTTCCTTCCCATGTTACAGGAACATCCTGCTCTCTCAGCTTGCTTTCTTCTTTCCTTGAATCATCTTCCTTCTTCATTCTTTTCCAGCCTGGCTTCAGGAAATCTAACTCAACTTCCACCTCCTCCTCCAGCTTATAGACTCCATCCTTTCAAATATGGAACAGGTCTGATCAGCTCTGCCATTTTTGTCGAACTGGCCAAAGCAATTGACACTGGGGCTCATCCCCTCCTTCTGGACAAGCTTTGGAAGGTGTGCCTCAACCATGTGTTTCAGCTCCTACCTTGAGTGTAAATCTCAAGCTGTCTGGATCAGAAGCTCCCTATCCCCTGCTCCCCATCTACTCTGGTGTCCCTCAAGAGTCTGTCCTTGGCCCCACTCTCTTTCCCATATTCCTGAATTACCTCTTTTCTGCCTGCTCCTCTGTATCCATTCATATGTATGCCGATGATACAGTGCTCTTTGTGCTGTCTCCCATGTCCATGACCTTACCACCAAGTTACAACTGGATTATGACAATATCCAGTGCTGGTTCCAGTCTAACCAGATTCAGACTCTCATACCTACCTATATGTAAGTTGCTCAACTATTACCAGACTGAACAAGCTGTATTAATATATGATGGCCCAGATATTCAAAAGGGTTGCGCATAGCGCAACAGTGTTGCACCATGCATAACCCACTGATGCGCCCTGGCGCGATATTCAAAAGGGAAAAGTGCGCGGCACAAATCCAGATGCGCCAGAGTGCATCAATAATGTATGCAGCAAGGTGGTAGGGGGCGCCTTGATACATAACCTGCACAGCCCGATATTCAGCCCGGGATGTGCAGAGCCATACATGTGCAACCCCTACCTGTGCCAGCATAAAGTTGATCCAAAAAAGGAACAACTGATGGCCACCCACAGGTGAGCTGCCACATTACCAGAGCACAACACGGCAGCTGCCGCCTTGCAGGTGGCCACTAAACTCCGGCTGCACCAGGCGGCGCCTCATGCCGATCAAGGGCATCTGTGAAGAATAATACACTGTCTTATCATGGTGGTCCAGTGGACTGCTATCTGCCGATCGCGGGCATCTGTGCAAAATCAGAATTCGTCCTCTATCCCTAGTGGTCCAGTGGACCGCTATCTGCCCGATCGTGGGCATCTGTGTAAAATCAGAACTCATCATATATTCCTGGTGGTCCAGTGGACCGCTATCTGCCCGACTGAACATCTGTTAAAAAAAAAAAAATACGTCCTATATCCCTGATGGTCTAGTAGTACCCCCCCAGTCAGCCGGCAGGTGGCAGCACCCTACCTGCCTGCTGCCCGCTGCCCGCCGACTGACACCTTGGTAGGGCTGCCTGCCCATTGGTTCTGGCGTGAGCCAATTGGCGTCCCCAGCCTACTACCTACACATTCCAGATATCATATCTGGAGATGTGCCAATGCAATGAAAGCTGCATGCCCGATAACTCACAGCTGTGAGACTGCAATAGCATCAACTGGAAATGGCGAATGCAGCCGGTTGAACGCAAATGGGTGAGGTGCTGCCGCCCGCTCAACGCTGACTGGGGGGCGAAAATAGTGGGGTTCGGTGCCAGGCGGGTGAAATTTCACTAGACCACCAGGGATATGGGACATATATTTTTTTAACGGATGCCCGATAGAGCAGACAGCGGTCCACTGGACCACCAGGGATATAGGACATATTTGTTTTTTAACAGATGCGCGATCGGGCAGATAGCGGTCCACTGGGCCACCAGGGATATAGGACGTTTTTGTTTTTTAACAGATGCCCGCAATCAGGAAGATAGCGGTCCACTGGACCACCAGGGATATAGGACGAATTCTGATTTTACACAGATGCCCAATCGGGCAGATAGCGGTCCACTGGACCACCAGGGATATAGGATGAATTCTGATTTTACACAGATGCCCGATCGGGCAGATAGCGGTCCACTGGACCACCAGGGATATTGTGAATATTTCCTTTGTTATACAAATGTCAGCAATCGGGCTGCAGGGGGTGTCGGTCCCTGACGGCTGCTGCCTGGCAGGGTGCCAGGCGCAATTCGTCGGGGATCCACGCACCTGCATGCAAATGGGGCCATAATGACATGCAAATGGGCCATGTGCACCTTGCATATATTATGGCTCTGTTTGCATGCCAAGTTTTGAATATCGCAGTTGCTGTGCATGGCGCAATGGAACTTGCGCTAGTGCATCTCCATGCTCCACTCTGGCCATTTGCGCTGGTGCAGTGCCACTGCACCATGCACACTAGGGGTGGCCAGGGTGCGATATTCAACACTGCTGAGCCATGGCACAGCTCCGTTGAATATCGCCCAGTCCACACCCCTGTGCAGCCAAGTTGTGCTGCACCCAGGCTTGCGCCACAGCCTGGCACAGTTTGAATATCCGGGCTGATGTGTATTGTTGCACTGTTAACTGCTGCCTGCTGCTACCTATACCTCTGGGGCTGTTTACTCTTAAGCCAATAACCCTCTGGTTGAAACTGCTATCTGTTGTTACAATTAACAGTCACACTAGGTCATACTTGTAAACATAAGGATCTATACAACGGGAGGCAGTATAGGGCAGTGGTTTAAGGCTCTGACCTGCAAACCTGAAGACTTGGGCTTGAATCCCACAGCCCCCACTTGCATACTGTGTGACCCTGAGCAAGTCATTTAACTTCCGTGTGCTCCCAGGTCACACCTGGAAACAAGCTTCATCTTAGGGTGCCTCTCCTGGTTAAACAATCCCCCCATAATAGCATTCAGTTTACCCAGTTTGCTGTCTTGGAACTATCTTGCTTCCTGCTAAACTGTTACACTGCAACTCTCTATCTGGGGTCTGTTAATATGCTAAAGGGTTAGTTGTTAGCTATCCTAACAAGAATTAGCCTCCTGGCAATGATCAAATTTGAGCACTATCATTTTCATTGCTTTGCTGCCTACTAACTGTTACACTGCAGCTCCCTATCTGGGGTTTCTTAATATGCTAAGAGGTTAGTTGTTACTAGCGGTGTCATGATAATGACATTTCCACGATACAATAAATGTGATAAAATTATTATGATAATTGAGTTATAATACTCTTGTGACTTGTGTGGAAATATTCTAAGAGATGCAGAAATTCATTTTTTTGTACATATATAACCATTTTAAGCAATTTACTGCATTGACACGTAATATATTGAAGTCCTGTTAGTTAAATAAACTACAGAAAGAGTCAATATTTACAAAATAAGTAGACATTTTTTTTGTTTTCAAGTAAAAAAGCTTGAATGTGAAATTGTTAACACTGCAATAGATGTTTTTAAAGGAAAGCATCATAGATATTCACAGGCTGCGGCATGCAGTATTACAGGCACCTAAGCTCAAGTTTTGTTACAGAAGTATTTTTGGCCCTAGGTTGTGCAATGTGCATGCTATGTAAGCAAAATGGTAAGGCCACACCTACCAGGCTGTGTGCTTTTCATTTTTGTTTAGGTAGCAGAGACAATTTTATAAGGCTGTGAAGGTACAATAAAGCTACAGTCTTGATAATACCAACTTCTTGTATTCTAAACAGTACTTATCAGTTGAAGACTGAAAGCAGACACACAGGCCATACAAGAAACATACACTGCTGTCAATGGAAAGATTAGAAACGTATATAGAAATACATTTAAAAAAACTTGTTTTTCTTTCTTTACAGTGATTCAGCATCAGGCACTTGATGAATCTTACGACATCATCCAATCTTTTATCAAAAACCAAATTTGCACTTCTGTCCTGCTGCTGGGAATCGGAATGTGAAGCTGATGTCAGCCAACTCAACCAAGGAATACATTTTGAGAAATCTATAATGTAGAAGTTATATAGAAATAAGAAAAGATAGGATTTCCGTTTCCTTTTCAACATGAATGGTATGGAATGACAGAGTGTTGCGGTACTGCTCAGACATATATTTTGAAGACTGTTACGCTGTATATGCCATTGCCTTAAATCAGTGCTAGCATTTTGAAGCCAATAACTATACCATTATATCATGTCCTGTGAAGGAAGGAAGTGGTTTTAACTGGAGCTGAATCTACATGGGCAGCCAATCCCTTCCACCTTCCAGTCCCCCAGCCCTGCCTCTTGTGCTTGGAAATTTTGTGATGTCACGATTTAGGCAGGAAGAGCACGGGGGCTCATCCCATTGAAGTCTATTAGGAAACATTTCAACAGAATTTTCTATATGTTTAAGTAATCTCGTAAAAAAAAATAAAAAAAAATGAAAGGCACCACTGAGAAGTAATAGAACTCCTACTAGTTGAGTTGAACGGTGGCTTTCACTTTTCTGCAGGGTTACTTAATCATATAGAAAAATCTTTGGAAATGTTTTCCAAAAATTCTTCTATGGGGCATGCTCCTGGCTTCCTGCAATCTCCCTGTTTACGCTCTACAATGTCAGAAAAATGTATCCGTGGATGGGTGGGGCTGGCAGAGAGAGAGACTAAGAAGTGATCAGAATTGGTTGATCATGGTTTTGGGTCCAGTTACAAAGTACAGCCCCTTCCCTCCTGCACAGGGCTGGATTTAAAATTATAAGCTTAACTGGCATCAAATGACTAGTGCCAATCTGTCAATTTAAGGTAATGGACTATGGCAGGCTAGTAGGGCTACAAAGCACAGGTACATTTACATATCGTAGAATATGAAATTTCCTTTCACATCCACCCACAAGTCATGTTGAATTTCAAAAGAAATTACAGCAGGGCATAGATATTACATTTGTAGTTTTAAAATAAAATTATTCATCGGCCTGCCAGCGCAGAGGATGGATTTCCATCTGCAATGCAGATGCCCCGGGTTCAAATATGGACTCATAGCATCGGGGGGGCAGCCAGGGGGAGGAGGATTGAGCATCCTGAGGACTGCTCTCCCCCTCTGGGGGGAGGGGGGTGTAATGGTGTGTGGTTAACCCCTGGCAGAGGTCAGGGGGAATACAGTTGTCTGAGCCGAGCTGTTAGGAAGGCATGCCAGACTTTGCACGTAGCACATTATGTCATTGCACCCCCATGCCCACTCCTCCATCTGCTCAACAGATTCAGGACTTCTTGCAGGAGTCTCATCTCCTCCAATTTTCTAGGGAACAGCAGGATGCTTTGGTGGCCCCAATAACTTCAGAAGAACTCTCCACTGTCATTAAAGCTCTGCCAATTAACAAAACGCCAGGCCCCGATGGATTCTCCACCTTATTTTATAAAAGGTTCCTAATTCAACTAATGCCAATGCTCCTTCCCCTGTACACACATATTTTATCCGGCATGGATTCTGATTCCTCTTTATCTGAGGCGTTTATTGTCCTGATTCCCAAACCGGGTAAACCGTTAGACTGTGTGTCTAACTACCGTCCTATCTCATTGATTAATCAGGATATTAAGATCTTGTCTAAGCTCTTAGCGAACTGCTTGGCAAGGGTTCTGGATTGCTTGATAGGGTCAGAACAAGTGGGGTTCCTAAAGGGGAGGTCCTCGGCGGATCACTTGAGAGCTCTGTCGCATGTTTTCTCGGTGTCCAGGGATGCACCCTATCCTGCGGTCTTGATATCCCTGGACGCTGAGAAGGCATTTGACAGGGTACACTGGGATTATCTTTTTCAGGTTTTAGAGAGCTTTGGCTTCCCTACACTTTTTATTAATTGGATAGGTGCATTATATAGATCCCCCTCAGCTCGGGTCTCAGGAGATGGAGTTATCTCTCAAAGGTTCGTTCTCCATACTGGTACCAGGCAGGGATGTCCCCTGTCACCTTTATTATTTAATTTGTATCTTGAACCGTTAATTAGAAGGTTGCAAAATTGTCCAAATATTCAAGGGATCCCCAATTTTCCTTGTGAAGTTAAGGTCTCCGCTTATGCGGATGATCTCCTTTTGCAATTAGCCAACCCGAGCAGTTCTATTCTGTACATGTTAGACATTATTTCTTGCTTTGGGCGTGTTGCTAATTATAAGCTTAATATTAGTAAAACTACAGTATTCCCTCTAAATCATAAATCTTTTAAATCCGATATTGAAGTTTACGGGCTGAGGTGGCAACAGGGCTCTCTCCGATATTTGGGAATTTACCTTGTCAGTAGTAGTAATCATGTGATCAGGGTGAACCTAGACACTTTGGTGAACAAGGTGTCTCAAGATTTAAATAGGTGGGCTTCTCTTCCCATTTCATTGTGGGGGAGGATAAACCTCATTAAGATGAACGTATTCCCCCGTTTATTATATCCTTTGATTATGCTTAATGTTTGGCTCCCAATATCCTGGTTTAAAAAATTGCAATCCTAGTTCATTAAATTTTTGTGGTCTAGTAAATCCCCTAGAATAGCATACCGCACTTTGGTGGCCCCCAAGGATAAAGGAGGCATGCGATTACCCAATGTACTTTTTTAATTTTGGGCCGCTCATATCAACAAATATATGAGATGGGCATCTCATGGAGCTTTAGGTAAGGCCCCAGTGTGGTTGCAGATCAAAGTAGAGCTCATACGCTCATGTGGTTTAAACCCCACGGGTTTACTGCATATTGGGGAGAACCAATTGCCGGTAAAACTTAAAAGCTCGGTAATTTATACTTCACTTAAAATCAATACACCGATCTGTAGATTTCTCAAAAACAATCGCTTCAAGGATCTTAATCAACCTATTGTAGGTAATCTTAATCTTAAGATTGGGGGCAAACCTATGGCACCATATTGGCTTTCCGTACCTAGCAATTGCGAAGTTTCCAGTCTGATAGAGGAGGGCCATGGGTGGATGTCCACTCCAGAAATGGCAGACAAGCTGCATGTTTCCAACAGGCATATTTTTCAGGTTATTCAACTTAAGCATGCTTTAATAAGTTTCTTTGGCCATTCGCCTTGTACCGGCCAGTCTATACCCTTCTGTAAAGAGCTTAGTCTTGTTAGCGGTGGCCCCAGGATGATTGCTAAGATTTATAATTTATTGGTTGGTTGGAAAATACCCGAGGGTTGTGGACCTACAGACCTGTGGGGATCCCTTTTCCCTGAGAAGGTGATTGAGTGGTCTCCATCTGGAATACCTCCCATAAATTTATCAAGCAAGATAGGTTAAAGCTGATGCAATTTTTACACAACACTTACTATACACCCTGTAAATTGATGAAGAGGGGCTTAAAGTTTCCAATAGCTGTGTGAGATGCCATCAGGAGGAGGGTGATTTAGTTTCATATATTCTGGGACTGCCCAAAGGTGGCCCCACTGTGGGGAAGATCAAGCAATGCGTAGATCCTCTTTTAGGTTTAGGGAATTATTTACCCCCAAATTTGCCTCCTTGGTGATTTATCTGGAGTTAGAGTTAAAAATCGGAAATACCACATCATGCTTATTACGATGTCTGTAAAGAAATTGGTGTAGAACATTGGCTCAATCAGCAGGTAATCTCCTATGAGGAATGATTGGCTGAACTTCTAGCTAACCTGCATACCGAGAAAACTATTGCTAATCTGAATAACACAATGTCTAACTTTAGTAAGATTTGGGACCCTCTGTATACTCTCTATTCCTGCAGGGTTAATTAAATAGGATATGGATGTAACTTATTTTGAGGAATAATACTGTTTGAATCGGTCTTAGCAGGGTAAGGAGTTTTGGGTACTAGTTTTTCCTAGTGGTGGTGGATACGAGGGGAGGCGGGAAGGAAGGGATGTGGTTTGGGAGGGGAGGCAGATTCATCTGTATATGACTGTGTATGAAAACAATTTGTCTGTTTGTACATCTGCCTGTGTATCATTTTGGGTAAAATGATTAATACATTTTAAATGGAAAAGAAACATTATGTCATTGCACATCACACCTCCCTGGGAGTTTACTGAACAAACTATTGCCAGCTTCTTAAATGATGCCCTGCTTCACTGGCACCACTCTGCCCTCCACCTGACTGGTGACCGAGTCATAGTCTCTTTTTGGACTGGCCCGGGGAAGAGCCGGGGAGGCTCCCCGGAAGACTCCTCTGTGGGGTTCGTTACAGACTTCTACAGGACCATGCCCACCCAGTGGCCCCACCCAGAGGGGGTAAGCCTGAAAGGATCGTCATTCAAGTAAGACTTGGAGGGAGGCGGGGATCTGGGGAGTGGGGGCTGAGCTCTTAGGTGAGGTCTGGCACCAAAAAGCATTGTAAATAAAAAAAATTAAAATATTCTCTCTAACATGGTTCTGTATGCTGCTAACTGTGCATGTCTTTTTAGGAATAGTGAAGTGAAATCATCCTCTTACTCTTCCTCATTCACTTTTTCAAAACATGTTGGCTTAAGAAGACAAGTGAGTCAACCAAACTCCATTGCTGTCTTTTGGTCCCCCTTCCCTGGTGGTATTATGTGTTTGCTGAATGAGCTGCTTTAAAGTGAAGATCCACTTTACATTTTCATTGAGGAAGATGAGCATATTGACATGTTCTGGAGTTAATCTACACCTCTCTGGTGTTAACACAAGTCCACTAGCACTGAAGACTCTCCCAGATGGCACACTGGTTGCCAACATGCATAAGCTACATTTGATAGTAATGGCAATTGCTTCATGACTTTTCCACCAATAAGAGGATCAAGATCAGTATCCAGACATGGCTGGACTATGTAATGTGTTAGCTCAGTTTTTTACTTTAGTCTGTAAAGGAATATCGTCTTCCAGAGATCCTTCTACTTGGATTCTTCTTATTTCACTGTTGCATTTCAGCAAACCTGAAATGATAGGGCAAGATTTTTATGGTTGCTGTAGGCAAAGCATTTTGCTATGATACAGGGTTTTGAGAGGTATGTTGCAGTGATCCAATCCAGAAGAGTTTACAAGGGGATTGACCAATAATCAGTAAGACTGATTATGACACTCTCAGGCATGAAGTGCTTGGACTTCAAAACGTGCTGACAGACACATTTATAAATCAGCTCTTTCATTCTTTCGGTATCAGAGCAAGGAAAGGTTAATGTCTGTGTCTGAAGCATGCTATTTGGAATACACTAAGTCTGTTGTACTGTGGGCTACACAAGGGAAAGGCTATAAATCTGTTTGGGGAAGACTTCTGCCAGATTAGCTATAGAAGCAGTTCTTTGAGACAGTTGATGTAACCCTTTCACTCCCAATACGGACCCACCTGCCTCTCCCAGTCTAGGGCTCTACTAGTGGATTTCTGTCACCATTCTTGAGCAGTTTTATTTATTCATATGCATAGCAAGCATTTTATTCAGCATGGTAGGCACTTTAGTATCATATATGAACAGAAAAGAAAAACAAAATGTAAAAGAAAGAATAGTGAGAGGGAAGACTACCTAGGTAGGTGGCCAATGTACTGAGGCATAAAACTGGAAGTAAATAGGATAGGAACATGGCACTGCTGCAGCAGACTATTAAGAAAGACAAGGACAGAGAGAGAAAAAATTGTTCCTGGGTGCTCCAGTTATTCCTAGCATAGAGCACAGCTCTACCATAGCCTGCAGTTCAGTTTTGTGATGTTCTCACATCAGACTGGTGGGAATAGAAGCCACATTCCTTTCTGAAGTCACCCACATACACCAGACTACAGCAGCACTGCTGCAAAAGAATCTCTACACTGAGAGCCCAGCCCCCACTCCAGGCAGAGAATGGTAAAAACTGTATTTTTTATTCTTTTAAATTCCCTCCAGTTTGTCAGTTGTTGCCCCACCATAACTGCTCCCCCCCCCCAGTCCAAGCCCTAGTCTTCTGGCATGGCCCAGGATCTTTATCTTGACCTGGTACAACATTAATACCAGCGGCAAGCATCCAGCATTGACAAATGCTTAAGTTGCAGTTGCGAGGATGAGGAAGGAACAGTGAAGTTGGTACCATTAGGGAAGGAGTAATAGTGTCTGTCAGCAGCAGCACTACCAGTTTCCAGTTCATCATCACTATTAACTGACCAGGCTAAAGGTGCAGGTAGTGTAGCAGCAGCAGAAGTGGCAGCTTATCTACCATGTTGTAATGTGCATTTATGAAGCAGCAGGCAGTGCCCAGAGGTTGTTTCTTGGCTGATACCAAGGCTGACTGATTCTTGTTCTACCAAGAATAGAACAGCACTTACATCTTCTGCAAAACTGGTATTAAATCTTACATCTATGAGGCATGCAATTTCAAGGGTGCATTAAATATCAGCATAGTCTTCATAACTGGGGATCAGGTCATAATAAATAGCTCACTTCATTTGCTTTCTCAGTGCTGTATCTGTTGCTTTTGGGCTCTGCACCTCAGTTTTCAGATGAGGGAGAAATGGTTTTAGTGCAGACATTGTCACATACTGCTCTGCTGCTAAAGAGTCAGTGAAGGTATTCAGAAGACCCAAGGCTTAAGTTAACATCCTCAAGCACTCCTACATCTCTGTCCTTTGGCATTAAATGCCATGTCCCGTGGTGAGAAACTAATACCCTCACACAGCCTGCTGCTGCTCTAGGAACCAGAACACCATAGCATACTGTATGTCAAACCCCATCCTGTTACTACATCATGGACCAGGGAATGCTTCGGGAGATTCAGTTTGACTTGTTTTAATTTCAGTTCCCTTTTTACAGCTGCATGGGGTGGAGCCATGCTGATGTATTCCTATTACACAGAAAAGAGAAGAGACAGTGGAAGCACATGATTGGATTCCTTCCCTCTGTTCTTCTGCAGTGCTGTGGTCAGTACTTTACTGTTGTTTCTTCACACACACACACACCCATGGGCACACTATTTGATTGTTGCCTGTCATTTCTGTTTGACCCCAAAAAGAGTCTGCCATGCCCAAGATGGCTGCTGCAAGCTCAGTGCATATGTGCGACTTCACTCAAGATTGCGCATGCACAATCCTCACTCCACAGTAGGGGTGAAGTTGCACATGTGCTTGGAGCAAACACAGCCATCTTGGGCACTGGCAGGCTTTTTTTCTGGTAAAATGAAACTGCATTTTGTTCTTGGAGCCCCATGAACACTCATAAAATGGCATAGCAGCCGTGTTGGCTCTGACCAGAGTTTGTTTTCTTCCAGCTGCGACTGAAACCTTGGAGCAGGTGTCAACATGCTCTAAAAGCACTTTCAACTCTATTGATTTTCAACGCCTTTCCAATAGCAAAATTGAGGCTGTGTCCAAAACAAAGTAATCTGTTTACCTTCATAATATCTCTGAATGCCTTTTTAACATTGCTTCCATTGTCGGTAGTGACTGCAGCCATGTTTTCTGTCTTTAGGTGCCGTTCATCAGGAAGCACTTGAAATGCTTCAGGTATGTGTTCCAGTGTATGGTCTTCTGGAAGAAATAATGTTTCTAAACAGTTTGCCTTAAGTGACCATTGTTTTGTCATGTAGTGCACTTTTAAACTCATGTAAGGCTCACCACTTCCTCCGATGTTTGTACATTTATTTATTTATTTATTAAACTCTAGGATTACAAGTACCTTTGAGAAGGGACTGCTTATTTACAAAGGTTCCCCGTCAGAGGATGGGTGGGGTGACATAACACAAAGGTGAACAATGGTTACAAACTTAACATGTCAATTACTAAGGCCTAAATAGTACAGTCAATATGTTGAAAGTAGAACAACATACGCTAGCTTTTAACAGAATTCATGGTAGAACAGCATCTTTTAGGAGGAAGTCGAAGAAGCCAGCAGGTAGGTGCCGTTGTCAGACAAGAATGGAAAAGAGCGAGGGGACAGGCGCCAGTAATCTGAATAGGAGCGTGTCCTTAGGGAATATATGGGTGAGGTGAGCAGGGGCAAAGGAGAGAAGGTGAAGGCTGGTGCCATGAAAGCAAGGCCAGAAAAGCAGGTTACAGCTACTGTTACGATGGGGGTGTGAAACAAAGCTTAGGGAGGCATTCACACTGTGTGGTAGAGGGGAGGAATAGACGAGTTGCGCCTTTAAGGGGCATAGTGTTATTGCTGCAAGAGTTTCTTGTTAAGGATGTAGAACCACTGGGAGAGCCCTGTGCAAGAAGGATCTCTGCCCAGATGAGGTCCAGCGCCTGGGGACCTGGAAAGTCAGGTCATGAGAACTACGTGTCATCTTGGTGCTGCTGTTAGTAGTAAGGAACCTAGCCACACCTGGTGGTATGAGTCCGAGGAGAACTTTTTTGGCTATCAGACAGGTCTGGTATTGTATTCTACTAATGAGTGGTAGCCATCCAGCCTGGGCGTACAGGTCGCAGGTGTGTGTTAGGTGGTCAGCCCCCATGAGAAGTCTACAGGCCTTATTGAGCATCACAGATGTCCTCCTAAGGGCAGTAGGGGAGGCAGAGCCATAGATGACTAGACCATAGTCCACTATGGAGGTAACAGAGCTGTGGATGGCCAGTGTAAGAACATCAGAGGTCATACAGTGCTTGTACTTGTGGAGCAGGTCAGGCGTATGTTGGCAGACTTAACAACTTGCCCAATGTGCTGGGAGTAAGAGAGTGAGCAGTCCAGGGTGATGCCGAAGTATTTAAACTCTTGAACCTGATCAAGTGAGGTCCCCTCTTGATTCCTGATGGTGAAGTGTAGAGGTTTATACTTGCTACGTGCATTGCAGAAAGACATGACCTTAGTTTTGTTATAGTTCATGACAAGTTTCTGAGAGCTAAACCATTTTTCCACAAGCCTGAAATCATGTTGCAGTTGACTCTCAAGCAGATTAAAGTCACAATTGCAAGAAAAGAGGACTGCATCGTCTGTGTAGAGTAGTATTTTCTGTTGGCAGACGACAGAGATTGTTAAGGAAGAGAGAAAGAGTAATGGACCCAGTATAGACCCCTGAGGGACCACTAGAGTACTGGCTTTTCAGCTGAACAGACTCCAGCAATTTTAACACTTTGGACCCTCTCACCAAGGTAGCTAGCAAACCAGGGCAGTGCATCATTGGAGAGCCCAAGAGCAGACAGTTGCCTGAGTAGGAGTGGGTGATTTATTGTATCAAAGGCCTTTGTTAGGTCAATGAATATGGCCCCCTGCAAAGTCCTTGGTCCAGGGCATCATGAATACAACCAGTGAATTCTAACAGTGCCGTGGTAGTACTATGCCCTTTGTAGACGCCATGCTGTTCAGGGCACTGAATATCATGTTTGTCCAGGAACTCCACAAGCTGGTCGGAGACAATTCACTCCAGTGCTTTGGATAATGGGGGGAGGATAGAGATGGGCCTGTAACTGGTATGCAGTGACTTGTCTCCACTTTTGTGCACAGGAGTGATGGTAGCCTTTTTCCAAAGTGATGGGAATTGGCAATGCCTTAAGGAGAGGTTGAAGATCATTGTCAGTGGTTCAAGGATCTCATCAAGAACTAGTGCAAGGAGTTTAACATCGAGTGAGTCATCACTATAGCCAGTTTTGCTGAGAGCCTTACAAATATAGGTCCTGGCTAAGTGCATTGGGATCCTTTAGAAGAAGAACTGTGGAGCACAGTGTGCTTGGGATGCTGTGGCAGGTGTGGTGTTGGTGGTGGGAGCATTGAAAAAGTCAGGTGGGAGGACACTGCTCAGGTCAGAGAATGCATTGATGAACTTGTTAGAGATGATATCTAGGTCCAACATTGGAGTACCATCTATGTTGAGCATGGTGGGTGGGGACTTAGTATCTTTGCTAGATAGGTCCATTAGGTTGTTCCAGAATTTTTTTTCCCATCCCCCAAGAGTTGGAGAGCACTTCTCTAAAGTATTTGCTTTTTGCCAACCGTGTAGCACGGGTGCAGCTGTTTCTTGCTTGTTTGTATTTTGAAAGTCTGCTTGGGCAGCTGTAGCATGAGCACAGTGCCAAAGATGGTCCCTTTGTTTGAGCTGCATAATAAGCTTGGTGCTTATCCAAGGGTTAGGTCAACCTTTTACCTTCATTTTCTTTAGCGGTGTATGGATATCACAGGCCTCAGTGAATCTGCTGATGAACAGATCTAGTGCTTTGTTGACATCCTTGAGTGAGTCTATTTTTGACCAATCCAGACTGTTTACATGGGATTTTAACAGCTATAAGTGCTCCTTCTGACGTATATTATTCTAGAAAGGGGCTTGGTGAAGTTATTAGCCCAAGAGCAGATGACAGGTGAGAGATCACTTAAGGAGTCAGGGAGAACAGACACCATAGAGATTCTTTCAGGGTGGTTGGACAATATTCAGTCAATAAGGGTGTAGGTCCCAGTCCTATAGTTACACCTGGTAGGAGTGGGGACTAGCTGTGTGAGGTGTTGTGCCGTAACTACATCCTTGTAGGTGCAGGCCTCTGGAGTGAGCCAGTTGATGCTAAAATCTCCCAGGATAATGGACTCTGAGTTATGGCGTGGAGAACAGGAGGCATTCCATGACATAATTGAAGCCACTAGCCAGGTCCTTTGGGGGGATATAAACAGAGACTATAGTAAGGTTTTTGTTATGGGCCCCGAGTAGGACTTTGATAGTAAGGACCTGCGTTGTTGATCCCAGGCTAGGAAGAGGGAGAGCGTGCCCCTTGAGAGTATCCCTCAGGTAGATGGCACAGCCACCCCCCCCGCTTGGAGAGCCTATCCTGCCTAAAAATCATGTATCCGGAAATTGCAACTGCACTGTCTGGATTCTTTGGATTTACCATGTTTCAATGACCGAGAGGATGTCAGGGTTGTATTGTGAATCTAGGTTTGGAGGAAATCAATTTTACTGAGGAGGCTGCAGATATTGATGGACGCCAAGGTAAGAGACCCCGAATTCCTGTTCTGACCATAGGCAGATGGTCCAGGTGGACCTGGGTTAAGGCGAATGTTTTCAGAGAGGAGCAGTAGCAGTAGTAGAAATCTCAGGAGGGAGGTTTGAAGCAACTTGAGGGCTTGCTTGTTAGTAATCCGTCTGCGCACATGGGTGTTTGGGCAATGGTGTGAGCCTGGCTTTTTACCAAGAGTTGCTAATATATGTACATAACCCAGAGGGCTATACCCTCGGTGCTTCAAAATGAGGCAGTTGTGCCATACTGGGAGCAGAGAGGCTCAGAGTTTTTATACAAGATCCCTGTGGTCATTCCTGTGTGTAGTGCAGGTGGGTGTTGGCATTATTGGCCTTGGGGATACGGGAGGTAATTACATGAGGGTGGGGCAGTACAGCACAGTGATAACTAAAAATAACAGGGTGGGATGCAGCTTTAATGCAGCCATGCGAGGAGATGTGGAGACACTGTTTGAGAGGGCCACCAAATGGGAAAGAAATGGGGAGTTGCGGGACATTAGGGGAAATCAGCAAAGACCAGTAGGTGAGTTAGTGAGTGCTGGTTCTGATTAGGTGAGGCAGCATGGGTGGGGGCATCAGTGTATTTAAAGGAGGCCTGGGAGGGGTGGTGGGAGAAAAATCAGGACACAGCGGACAGCCGAGTAGCAGAAATTATCAGAGGTTCAAGGACACACCAATGGCAGAGGAGCAAGAGCTATCCTGACCAATCCACGGTCTCACAGGCAGCAACGCCGCACTCAATCATGAGGCAGCTGTAGTGTATGGAGCTCAACACAGTTTGGCGGCAGTACCTGCAAGTGGGATCGAGGCGGAGTTCCGGGAGGTGGGCAGAATCCTTGGAGGAGTTGGCATGGCTGCCGTTGGAGCTCTGCCTTGAGCAGTGGCGCCAGGTTATCACTGGGGATCCTAATGGGGACAAAGAAGAGGCAGGTTAAGTAAATTGTAGAAGAATGGGATGGCGGGGGCTGACGAAAGTCCGGCCAGTGGGGAAGGGGTGCTAGCAAAACTTAACTAACAAAAGAATGGTGAGGCAAGGTGGGGTGGAAAGACAAAGGGGTAGAAGGTGCAATTAAGTAGAGGAGAGAGAGGTAGTGAGCAGGGGATGGGAGAGGTGCGATCACACAGAGAGAAGAAAAATTAGATTTCAGGTTGGGGTTTGTGAGCCAGGAGGATGCATACTATATCTGTGGTAGCAGCAAACCTCCATGCCCTGACAATGATGACTCTACCTGTCTTTTCATGAGACTGTACATTCATGGTTTTCTTTAGTTGAAAAATAGGACCTACTAGGCATGGAGTACCTTGGGTTTAGTTTCTCTACTAGGTTACAGAAACCAGGTCTGTCCACTATATGAAATGGTTACATATCCTTTGCAATAAAAAATGCGACAGATGAATTTGACTCCTGTGCTTATTCTGTTGATGGTTCAGATTTTTCCCCATTTCTAATGCCATCAAAATTCATGGTTGAACACTACACTCTTCTTTCTTGATCTGTTGTGCTCCTTGCAGTAAATGATGCCCTGCCTTTGCTGCCTGTAGTGCCTTTGAGAGATTGAGTCTGAAAGGAAGTAAATCAAATGGAACACTAAATACACCATATATACATATTAAGTTATGTAAAAAATACAATAAAAATCATCACCTCCTCCACAAATCACTTAGCCCCCCACACACACACCATGATCACTCTGTTTCATTGCACTGCAGAGGTGTCATCACATGCATTGGACATTGGATTTGGAATCTGCATTTCTGCAACCTCTACCCTATCCCTAACTTGGGATGAGTTCCTTGTTTCAGGTTAATGGTGGTGGGAGTGGGGGTATATAAAACTAGAAAAAATTTATTTTGCTGTACTGGTTGTCCCCACCTTAACAGACGGAGGTCTCAAATGGGTGGTCAGGGAGTTAATTACCTTAAGTTAGAATAAGGTAGGCTGGTAAACAAATATATAGAGCACATTTCTTGGTGGATTTTAAGAAAGCATGTTAAGTTCCATTACTTGCATGATAGCTGTTTTACCAGTTTGAAACTGCTAATTTTAACTTGTTGCCCTGCCTACTCACCATTCGTGGAAAGGAAGGATAGTAAATTGCAACCGAGAGGCCAGCCGACTGAAGGATGACTTCCACTTTCTTGGTATCCAGTGAACAAGGTGAACAAAATTGGGTGCCTACAAAAGTGGCAACTCAATTACAGCGCCTGTTCATGGCTACCAGGCAGGGGCGACCAGATACTGGGGTGGGTAAAGTACCCGTGATGGGAAGTAGCAGGTATACATGTGTGGGGAGAGATGGTATGTGGGAGGAGGTGTGGTGGGCAGCTGCTAAGCTGGGTCCGCTTAGCGGTGGGAGGTGTCATCTGGGAGGTGCAGCGACAGGGTTCTGGTCTTAAGAGTGCAGGTTTTTTATTTTTGCTGGTAGGAGGCTTTATATTTTTAAGGCCCCAACATGCACCCAGAGTTGAGAATCCATAAGTGGGGTGAGGCGCGAGGCACAACCCCTATTAAAAATGAGGAACTGTAGGTCTCTGTCACCATTTTGTTGACGCTGTGAATGTGCATCGTCAAATCATTTTTACATGTACATCATTATAACAGCGATCATATTATGCGCATCACTGTTTTGACATGGAACCCACTTTCTTAATTGCTGGCCAGTGGCCACAACCACATGCTCTGATATGATGTGTATGTGAGTGAGGGAGTGCACCTGTACCACACAAGTCTAACTGGCATATTTGACTGTTTTTGTTTTACATACAGGTTTTTATTTTGTCTCCTCCTCTGCCTGCTGCACACTTCTGCTGACAACTGCAGTCCCAGCTGCCACTCCCCCTACCATCTTGCTGGTAGGGAGCCACAAGGAGCAGGAAGGACCCTAAGTGTACCACTAAATTAAGCAGTTCTGTAGTGAAGACAAGTTTTTATAAAAAGAAAAAATGCGCCCCATATACTTGTATTTGTATGGTACACAGTCCCGCACTGTACACACATCATTAATGTAAGAATGTAGGGGCCTTGCCAGTAATGAAGGAAGTTGAAGCCAAGGGATGTTTGTCTGGCCCCTCACAGGCAATGTTTGATCCCTTCCCTTCTAAGAGGTCCACATACATATGACACAATTATCTAAATTGGTTAGCTAGTCTCAGGCAGGTAAGGGAGCTTTGACTGCAGGGCACAATGTGGGAAAGGTGCTCTTTGACTGAACTTCTTCAGTTTTAGTAATGATTCTGTTTTTTTTTTGCTTTTCTTTCTGCGCTTGAAATGAAACTCAAACTATTACAGTTGTATTAAATAAGAGGCTTTTAACATCACTACTTTATGTTGTTTTTGTATGTGGTGCCTTATCTTGTGTAGTCTTGTCCTTGTCCATCACGCAGTCCTCATGTATGTATTCCAACTTCAAGTGTAAAGAAACGTTGTTGATTAATTATGGGATATACCATTGGAAATGGTTTGCTAAAAATATAAAACAGAGCTGATAATGTAAAGGTGCTATAAATATGACTCATAGACTACATTAAAGAAAGGGTATGAAAAACCTCTTGAAGCACAAAAGCTGTACAGCTCAAATTCATTGCATTGGCTGATCAACAGCACAGGATAAATATTATATTCTCTTTCTGTCTTTATTTTTAACACACTTCTATGTACATTTCTTCAGTAATGCTTGAATGATATGGCCTAACAGGAAAAACACTGTCATAGTCCCACTAAACTCATGGGACTCAAATACAAGGAAAAGCAGGGGAGGTGGAGTAGGAGGATCACCTACAGTATAGAAATAGGGAAGCAAAGAGGACTGTCAGGGAGGTGAAAGCAGACATAGGCTGCATGTAGCAGAGAAGGGTCAAGAGTGGAAAAAAGTTTTGGGATACATTAGTGAAAAAAGGAGAAAAAGGGATTGTATGGCTAGTTGAGGGGGAGAGGGGGATGGAGAAAGACGGGCCAAAGGCTGTTTTCCTGAATGACTGATTTTGCTCAGCATTCACTAAAGAGGACTGCAGGTCCATGCCAGAGACTGGCATCAAAGTCATCACTAAGGGATTCCCGGAAATTGGACAGTTATTGTTTACTAGTGATAGGGTTCTGAAAGGGCTGGCTGCCCTTAAGATAGATAAGGCCCCAGGACCAAAGGACCAAATGGGTAGCATCGGAGGATACTTAGGGAATTAGCTTCAAAGCTGGCTGAACCACTCATTGGGCTGTTTGCCAGCTCACTTAGGTCTTAGGAAATTCCAAGGGACTAGAAAATGGCAGATGTTGTACCACTTCAACACCTCCACCATTGGGGCCTCCCACACAGATGACAAAAATGAGTTCTACAACACTGGGCCTGGGAAATGCTAGGAGGCCCTTGGTAGAGGAGCAACCCAGGATGGGGAGCAGGGAGGTCATTCTGGTACCCAGAGCCAGATCCATGTTAGGGTCTTACAGGTGAGCAAAACTCCTTGAAGGCATTTCTCCACCTAACCAGTAGTCAGTGAAGTTCACACAGAACTGGGGTCACATGACAGGACCTGGTGAGCAACCAGAGAACTGCAGACCTGTCAGTCTGACCTCCATAGAGGGGAAGCTGTTGGAATCACTAATCAAAGAGGACCTCCTAGATTACCTAGACAGCAAGAGACTTCAGGATAGAAAACAGCACAGTTTTGTGGCAGGAAGGTCTTGTCAGACTAATCTGATAGTTTTCTTTGATTGGGTGACAAAGGAAGTCAACAAGGGCCATGCTGTTGCTCTGCTGTAGTTAGATTTCAGCAAAGCTTTTGATTCAGTACAGCACAACACGTTGCTCAAAAAGATGGAGGACCTGGTGTGGCTAAAACCATAGTGAACTGGGTGGGTAGTTGGCTAGGAGGAGGCAGCAGAGGGTGGTGGCTAATGGGGTTAAATCAAAGGAGAGGAGGTTATAAGCAGGGTTCACAGGGATCTGTCCTTGGTCTGGTACTCTTTAACATGTTCATTAGTGACATTGGAAGTAATCGGTAGCAAGCTGTCTCTTCATGAATGACACAAACCTAGGTGGATGGTGGATAGTGATGAGGGAATAAGGGATATGCAGAGGTATCTACAAAAGCTAGGAGTGGTCAAAGGTCTAGCAGATAAAATCCAATACCAAAAGTGCAAGGTAATGCACCTCAGGAACAGGAATCTCAAGGTAGAGTACTGGAATAGTGGAGAAAGACTTTGCACTATAGAAGAGGAACAAGATCTAGGGGTTATCATCAGTAACTCACTTACACAAATGAGCCAAAGCTGGACCACCAGTGCAGTGGTAGTGTCTCTGCTTGTGATGCCAACACCTCAGGTTCGGGAATGGACCCAAGGAGTCAGAGGGACGGCTGGGGAAGGAGGACTGAGCATCACATGGACTGTTCTCCTCTGGGAGGGACGGTGGGTGAGCATTCTGCAAGAGCCTGTGTTGTCGGGAGGTGTGCCGAATGTCAGCTCCCATGTGCCATACAACATTGCATGCCATGCCTTTCATGGAGAAAAATCACAAAAATGCCAGCACACAAAATGGTACCCCGTCTCGCAAGCCCTGCACCACATACCATGGCACTCAGCTGGGGACCAGGCTGTATCTTCATCAGGAATGGCCTAACCCAAGGTCCGCCTGGGGGCAAGACAGGAGAAACACCAAAGAAGTGTCTGCTGTGAACCAGGTTTCAACTCCATTGGGGCTATGCCTACTCTGTGGCCCCACTCTGGGGGGCAAGCCAGGGAAGAACACCACCTGAGGTAAGTCCCAGGGTGTTGCGTAGGGGTGGGGACTGAGCTGCTTCGGGACTGGTAAAAAAAAAAAATGAGCTAGTTCTAGAGGGCCTATAGCAAGGCTAACAGGTTGCTGGGATGTATCGGAAGAGGTACTGATAGCAGAAGAAAGGAGGTAATACTCCCCTTTACAGATCTCTGACGAGGCCTCACCTGGAGTACAGCACCCAGTTCTGGTGTCCCCACCCAGAAAGGACAAGGATAGGTTGAGACACTGCAGCAGAGTAACAAAAATGATTCAGGGTCAATAGGGCAGATTATAGGAGGAGCGCCTCAAGGCACGGTTCCATATACTCACTGGAAACCAGAAGGGAGAGGGCAATATGATAGAGACCTTCAAATTCTTTAAAGGAATTAAAGTGAACTACAGGGAATTATTGAGCCTGAATTACAACTCGTGGTCATGAATGGGAACTAACAGAAGGGAGGTTCAGGAGGGATGAGAGGAAGTACTGCTTCACAGAAAGGGTGGTGGAACCCCTGAACAGTCTGTCGGTCCAGGTGGTGTGTATGAATGGTCAGGAGATTCAAGCAGACCTGGGACAGAATTAAGGGATTGGTGGTGCCTGGGGTGACAGGACCAGGGACAAGAATAGGAATAGGACGGGGAAGGGTTAGTACCTTGGAGGAACAATAGGTTCCAGAGATAACAGGGATCATGGGCACACTGGGTGGACCCCTGGTCTTTCTGCTGTCCTTGTCTATGTTTCTGTGAACGCCGATGATTGATTTGTCAGTACTGAAGAAGAGACAGCGGTTTGCTGCTACACCAGTTCTTTTGACTGTCTGTCTGACACTCAAGTGAAATGACACTGAGAAGAGATCCTCCAAGCAAACAGTCAGACAGACTAAGACAGCCACCAGTCATGGAATGAAATGAAGAGCTTCTTGAACATACACAACAAAGAAAACATGACATGCACATATACATGGCATGTTGACCACTGCAGTCCGTACTTCTGTTGCTGCTGCTGACCGACTGAGCCTGTCACTGTTTATAGGGTGAGCTTCAGAAGGCATTAACATATGGCTGATGTGGCAGTGGTCCTCTTTGGCATATACTATAAAGAAAAAGGCAGACGGTTATTAGTACTTAGAGAAGCACATATCAATGTGTAAAAATATTTGAAGAAACTGAAGAATGTTTACTGTGATTTAATTTGACAGCTCCCATTACGCAAGCCACGAAAGAAAGTTTTCTTATCTACTTACATGATGCTAGCCTTTGATTGTGATTTCAGGTTGTACCATCCTGTGCTGCAACCTGGAACCCTACCATTGTATCCCAACCTGGACTAGCACCCACTACTGTAAATGGTTCCCTGTGTCTATCAGTCAACCAGCCATCTGACATATGACCAACTAAACCCTTGTGGGCATGTTGTATTAACATTTCAATATTAACACAACATTTTTCTTGCATGTTCTGTTAGAAACAATCAACTGATGTAATGAGGAAAGCAAGGGAATAGGCAAATAAGCATGATAATGCATACCTTTTCCCTATTAATGTTAAAACAAGCTACGCACAGATGTCTACTCAGCAGCTTATCCCATCTTTCATGTCAGACATGTCTTCAAGTTTTGGGGAACTAGGCATCCGTGGCTCGTGACTGGGAAGGCACGGTGTTTGCGGTGGTGGTGGGGGTCACGGAGGGTTTGTGATCAAAAAGACTACACAATGTGTAAATGGATAGAAATATTTCTTTAGAATGCAAGTTGCTGAATAAATGCAATCTCTTTGATTCGAGTTATGGCCCTTCACTAGCATTATTTCAAGGAAATTACTAGACTGCAGAGAGAAGTTACTGTCAGTGATGAAAACTGCAAATCAGGGACTGCCACCACATACACATGGAACAGGGGCAGCTGAGCTAAGCTGACTAGTCTGTGAGTCTAACTTCAGTAGATAAAGCTTTAAAAAAAGAAACTTTGATGCACTGCATTGGCATGATAACATCATTAATCACACACACCCACACAATGTCTTTACCATCTGACTTTTGAGAGGGGCTTCAGAATGTAAAGCAAGATGATGATTCCTGAGGTGAGCAAACATGTTAGATGTACTACCACCTTTGGCCTATATGTGGACCCCACAAGTTGTGTAAATTGGCCTTCCATCTTCCTGGACTACCCTTTTTTTTTGGGGATATCCAAAATACACCTAAACAGATGATTTAACTTTCTTCAGTGGTGGGTAAAAAGAAGAGGATGTGTCATTCTGATTTCCACTTTCTGATGTGACTATAGCTACAGGACCGTCAGTGGACACTGCATACTGTGGCACTGGCAACATTTCTTGTTCTGCTTGTTGCTGGCTAGTCTGACTCTTATGTTTTCTTCTTGGATTTTGAGAACTGGACATTGATTTTGAATGTGGTCTCTTCGAGAATGTAGCCATGGAGAAAGGTGGACTGTTGGGGACTTCAGACAGTGCTGGCGCCAGCCTGACTGCTTCATTAACCTCTTCCTAATGTAATATTACATATCTCTTCATCACTTGTATCTAATATGGTTTTGTCACTGGATGCCTCCACTTTTAGACTTTTGTTGTAACGTAAAATGTGAGGAGTGGGATGGAGTATAAGACTGTTTAACCCACGTGATGCAACACAGTGATAAAGGATAACAAGCATTTGTCAGTGGCTAATGTTGTCTCGCTAGCATTGGCATTGGTAGTGCAGGAGTTAGAGATGCATAATAGGAATGGCAGTGAAGTACTGAACTAAAGCCAACATCACCCCCACTCTGCAGAGACTGACAGGCGTTGGGGTGTGCCTTTGGGTCGTCAGCTATAATGCTCATGCCATTCTACCTTACCGTACCCTGTAGACACTGACAAGTGTCGTGGTGTGCTTTGGGGTCTTTGGACCTTATACTTATGCCATTCCATAAGGAAATATGCTGAGGTGGGTGCAGTATAGAGAATGGGGTGAACTTTAGGGCTGAACACCCAAGGCAGACGCCGATGCCTGTCACTGGCTGCAGGGGTGGTGGGGTGGATGGCATGAGCATTACAACCAATGATCCCAAGTCACACCCCCTGATGCCTGTCAGTCTCTACAGGGAGGGAGTAACAGTTGGAAACCCTAACGCTGTAGGCGCTTGTTGTATTTAAACTCAAATTTTCAACATAGGCTTTTATGACCCCACCTCATGAAGAGCTGCACTATTAGTTTGTTAGCTGAAAGGTAGTTTTGCACAGCGGCTATGCCATTTGGCAACACAAGGATGAAATCAAATTTTGGGCAGGATGTGAAAATGACAACTGTATTGTTCATGAGGAGGTGTAAAAACATTAGTGACGTTGAAAATATGGAGTGAAAATGGGAAAATTGGTGAAGTCATGAGTGTGCATAGAAACTGTGCAACACACGTCCATAACCCAATTATTTTGGGATTTTTAACCACTTTTTCAACATAGGCATTTTGGGACCTCCCTCGTGAACAGTGGCACTGTGATTTTGTTAATTTGTCCCAAAAGTTGATTTCCCACAGCAGCCATGCCATTGTGCCACAGTGTGAAAACACATTTTGGGCAGGATGTAAAATGACAGCTGTACTGTTCATAAGGAGGTGTGAAAAATGCCAGTGTTGAAAATCTGGCATGAAAATATTGCAAATTCTGAGTTGCAAGGGTGCGATGAAACTGCTTCTATGCATGCTTGTAACACAGTCATTTTATGGATCGTTTGTCACCAAATTTCAATATAGGCATTTTAGGACCTCTGCTCATGAACAGTGTCATCATATTTCCTGTCCTTAAAATTATTGATTTCGCACAGCAACCGCAAGTAGTCAGGCACGGACGGGCGAAAACACATTTCGCCAGGATATGTAAAATGACAGCTGTACTGTTCATAAGGAGGTGGGAAAATGCCAATTTTGAAAATCTGGAGGAAAATATTACAAATTTACAAAGTTATGAGCGTGCGTGGAAATCCGTAACGATGTCAGAAACAGCCATTTTTTGGAATTTTTCCACCAAATTTGCAGCATAGGCTTTTTGAGAGCCCCCCTCATGAACAGTAGCACTGTCGTTTTGTTAATCGGCCCCAAAAGGTGATTCCACGCAGTGACAGCGAGATCACCTTTCTGGACCGAATAACACCATGACAGTGACTGAATTCATGAGAAGGGGTCCCAATAACCCCATGCTGAAAATCTGGTGCCAAAATTCCCCAAAATAGCCGAGATATGCACCAAAGTTGAAAAAACCCTATTTATGCCATTATACAGCTTACCGCCATTTCTTCAGTTTGCGGTCGGCTTTGAAGAGTGCAGATGTATTCCCAGTCCACTGAAGATCGCCGCTCCAGGCTCCAGAGGTAAGTATGGGGTGGGGTGGTGTGGGGAGGCAGGGCATGCAGATGGTGGGCGCAAGTTGGGGGTGGGGGCAGGGAGACCGCAAGGGACCGTTTTCTTCTTTCACAGGTTAAAAAAAAAACATATCGCGGGACGGTTTTTGGTTTACAGGGGCATTTGGCATGCTGGGGTGGGCTCCCAGCGTGCCACCTGAGTGTTTTACGAGGGGGGGATGCTGTAGCCGATGGGGGATTGGACACCCCTGTCAGCACATACCGAAGAGGGAGCATTATGCCGATGGGGAAGTGGCCCCCATCGCAAAATAAATGGGAAAGGGGACTAAAGCGACAGGGATTGGGGCCCTGTTGGCAAAGAAAGACTGTTCGGGGGCTATGATGCCAAGGAGGATTGGGCACCCCTCAGCATACATTTTAAATGGGGCATTATGGCGACGGGAGGGTCCCCATCGGCAAATAAAGTGTGTCGGGCACTCTGCAGGCGGTTTTGCCAGGATAGGAACATCGGAGGGCATGTTACGGTGCCGCTGCATGATTGCAGCAGACCTTTCTTTGATCTGATGTCACTTGACGTGATGCCTGGTGTCACTTCGCAGTTGCCTTATTGGGGAAATGAGGGAAGCACCTTCTGATGCATGCCCTGCATTCGCCCCACAGTGACCGCCTCCTCCAAATCTGCTACTAATGCAATATGTTGGCTGGCGCAGCACTTGCGAGCCAACATAAAAACAAGACCTACAATCTGTGAATGTGTCAGCATTTGGAGACGGAGGAGGAGGAGTGAGGATGACTCACTTCACTTGTCTAGTCTGCACATCAGTCAAGAGCAAACTAAGTTGCACTCACTTTCATAGGAAAACGTTAGCTTTAATGCATAACTTTCTTTCTGAACTGACTGTGAAACTGCTATTACCAAGAAGAAATAAAACTGCACAAAGGAAATATTATGCATCTTAGAGTTTAAGAAATTGTGTTTAGAATTATAGCATTGAGAAGATTGAGAACAAACCCTGCCTGCCACAAAAATGCTGGAACATGAATGTGCAATATACTACCATCACAAAAAATAAGACATGATGTTATCACGACTCCCACAAGTCATTTTCAAAACTGTCATGTGTTGAACTTGAACTGATTCAGTTCAGTCCAGATGCACTCTGTAATAACTCAGAGCGCCTAAAGTTGAAAAGTACTCTACCCTGTATTGCACTGCCTGTCACTACTTGTTGCAAGCAACATGTGCAACCTGTAACTTGTGCAACAGACAGAGGGGGAAGGAGTTGGTGTTTCTGGAAACTGACAGTGGGCATGGTACGCTCTGACTGTCTCTGCACACTGCACTGCAGCAAATCTCGTTATTGTGCCAGACAGTTTGCTCTTCCTGGTCCTGCAGGTATTTTGGAACAAATTGGGTTTGGGTAGCTATCCATGGCCAGGTGGCCAATGGCAATCAAATCGATGGGAGTCAGAACAGATAGGAACTGGAGCATCTCTATCACCACCCCGCAAGTCCCGGCTGGCATGGCAGTGACATGCCACTGACTGTGGGCTGGGGGCACCCAAATAAAATCTGGAACATGAACTGGTTGAGGAGGATAGAAGAAAAATATGGCAGTTACATCTGAGAGGCTGAGATGGACAGGCACTTAGCTTAAAAACAACCACCTGACCTGACTGCCAGAGTAGCCAATCCCGCTACCTGGTGGTGTGGTGCTGCTGTTCAGTGCCAGCTGATACACTTTTCAATTTCAGTGCTCTTTCTTCTTTCAAAAATAAATATGTGAGTCACACAGCCTGTCTCGAGTCCATCCTCAAAAAAAAAAACACAAGACATACTCAAACAGCAAAGCACATACTGAATCTGAGGCATGCTGATGGAGGCTGAGCAAGGCCATTAACTAGGTCTCCCCACACACACACACACACACCATGTGGTAGTGGCCATAAAGGAAAAGGGGGGAAGGGAAAATTGTTTAACGAGAGAGGCACACTGTCAAGCTGATTCCAGGTGCCACCTGTGAGCACAAGAAAAGTTAAGGACGCGGCCCAGGGTCACAAAGTACGCACATGGGGGCTGTGGATTCAAATCCAGGTCTCCAGGTTTACAGCTCAGAGCCTTAAACCACTACATTATACTGCCTCCTGACTCTGTCCCTACCGACTGTACCTCAGACCCCCCCAACCATCAGACAGACAGTAATATGGCATAACTATCACTGACCTATCCTGATAGTTAGGGTCAGGGCCTCTTTGTAGCTACATTATGGAAAACTACACCTCAGATCTTCTAAATGTTGTTCCTGTCAACAGACAACTCTTTTCATGTAGCTGTTGAAGATGTATGCAACTGCATTAGTGACTTTGCACAGCTCGTACTAGGCCCTGTAACTGTTATGGGAGGCTCCATTTCATGGTTGTTGAACTCTCATTGTTCCTGAGAGCTGCATTAGCATATGAGAACATGATGCATAATCACCCTTTAAACTCCCCAGTCTGCCTGTCTGCTTGATTAGTCTTCTAAGAAACAAGCTACACGAAGGTGTGAAATACCACATTTACCTTCAGTGAGCTCTGCAAACTATCTGAGTTATATTGCAGGTTTTTTTCCCCTTCAAACTTCATTCAGTTTATGAGTTTCCAGAGAGTTTTTGCAGTGTATTTGTTCTTTCAACATAGAGGAACATGGTATAAATGGTTGATCTGACATCATGTTCTTATACGCTAATGCAGTTCTCATGGACAATGAGATGTCAACAACCCTGAAATGGAGATACCCAGAACAATCACAGGGGCCACCATGAGCTGTGAAAACAAACTATACAATACATATAGCTCTAACAGCTACAGGAAATGAGTTGTCCGTTGACATGGAATCAAAATTTAAATGATGTGAGGGTGTAGGTTTCCTTTAATAAGAAAGTACTACACATTCTCGCCATTTGTTCTGAATTTTGAAGGACAGTGCTATAAATTTTGATACTGAGAGGTTGAGGTATGCCCTATATCTTATGTAACTGAAGGTGGTTGAACAGGTCCATCCACCCCCGTCACATTGTAGGGAAGTGCACTAGTGACAGCAAAACAATGTATAATAGGAAAGTCAAATGCAATTTTTTTTGTTGTTGTTAAAGCTTTTCTCCACTCAGTTGTCATGGGCGGGCTCTCAGCTCTGTCCCTGTCTCTCACCCGCCATCACCACCGTCTACCGAGCCCCAGATCCCACAGATTGCTCCTGGGCAGGGCTGGGAGGGAGGGCTATCCTCCCCACCCAGAGATTCTCATCCAGATTGTTCGGTCAGTTGACCAGGTGATGGCGTGGCACAGAGGTAGGCTGGCAGGGCATCATGTTTATTTACTGAAATAGTTCCACCAGGAGGGCACACTGAACAACAAGTTGCTTGTCTCTCGGTGTGACCTAAGGGGAGGGGTACATGAGGCTAGTCTACAGAGACTGATACAATGTTGTAAAATTCACATTTGGAATGGCATACAACTAAGAGACACAGTCAGGGTACTTGTGCAATGACTTTCAAGGGGAAGGTGAACATGGGGAGTAGCTAGAAGGCAGTACAACTAAAACAGTTTGAAATAAGGTGAGTTGATATACAAAAGCTCATATAGTACAATAAGCTTCGGTTACAGCAGAAGTGCAAATAAAATACAAGTGCAATGTAGGAGTAGGGGCTAATAGTTAAGTAAAGAGGAGTGCAGTGAATGAGGGGGAAGGGGGTAGAAAAGGGAAGAAGAGGCGTGAGGCATGCCAAAATGAACTCCTTCAAGATGCTGAGAACCCTGCCAGGGATGGAGTTAGGCTAAAGAGAGGTGAGGAGAGAAGATTATCGGTAGGGAGGACAGGAGTGAGATAGGATGAGAGGGTAGGTAGCAGAAAAAAGTGGGGTAATACAAGTGCCATGTAGGTGTAGGGGCAAGTAGCTGTTAAAGAGGAGTGCAGGGAGGAGGGGGAAAGAGGGAGAAGAGAGGAAGGGGGAGAGGGAGGAGAGGGACATGCCAAAGAACTGGCCCCTCCAGGATGCTGAGAACCCTGCCAGGGGATGGAACTAGGCTAACAGAGAAGTGAGGGAGAGAAGATAAATAAGAGTGGGAGGACAGGAGGGAGAAACAGGAAGAGAGGGTAGGTAGCAGAAAGGGGAGGGGTAAAGGCTGATAGGAAATGCAGTGGAGTAGAGATGAAAGAACTGGAACAAAATTGTAGGAGGAAGATTAAGGAGGATTATAGCAGGAACAGCTAGAGGAGAGGTAGGTGTGTGTAAGGCAAACCCGAGGGAGTAGTGACGTATTGGGGGAGTTTCCAGACTTTAGGGAAACAATAGGAAAAGCCAGACTGTCTGATGAGTGTGGTGCAGGGGGACAATCAAGGTATGAGTGTCTGTAGATCTAAGGGAGTGTGGGGGGATGAGAGAGATGAGGTGGGCAGCCAGCAGCAACAATTTTCAATTTTCTCCTGTATTTCACAGCCACGGCATCACATAAACATGTGTGCATGGAGAATCACACATGCTATGCAACCGCAGCACCTCCCTACTATGTTGCTTGAACTGCCAGTGCTACTCCATGCTGCCACCTGGGTAAGAGGTAAGGTGCCAGGTACTCAGTCCTCTACACCCGGTCATAGGGGCCAGCTTTAAGTTCACATTTTTAATGCATTTCTAGCCACTGGCTGACAGCCACAGGTTGAGGTCAGGTATGCAATTAACTGAAGGAGGTTCACCCCAGGTCCTCTGCCATCCCCCCACCATCACTCTATAGGCTATTGCCCCAGTGCCAGGCTGCCAGCCCCAGCTAACAAGGCAACAAATAATGAGGGAAATCAAATGCGTATTTTTATACATTACAAATAGCCACTGACTGACAGCCACAGGCTGTTATTTATGCTATAAATGAAGTAACTGAAGGTGGTCCAGCTCCACCACAATCCCGCCCCCCAGCAGTCACACAGGTTAGTGCACTTATTGTCAGGCCAGCAAGTTTTACAATTAGCCAGTGGCACTGGCCACTGGCCACTGGCTGAAACTTTCACTCCTTCCTAGCCCAGGACTCCTCTAATGACCCAACAGCCGAATGCAGGAGTCAGACTCTAAATAATGGTGCATTGCCTGGCCCCTGCCATGTCTGCCACACTGCCATTGATTACCATGCCATGATCTTGGTTCAGCTGGTCAGCAGTGACACTCATATTCAAGATTTGGCATCAGCAATGTGGATTCATTCAGAACAGGCCACAGACAGGCTCAGCACACAGCGGTTTACTGCCCCCCCCATTCGTCCCATAAGGCAACAGTTTCAGCTCAGGAGGAGCAAGCGACAACTACTCAGTTGCCCTCCTGTCATTGGCTGGCTCCTCCAAGTCCCACTCCTGAGTCCAACTCTATCCCAACTTTCATGGTCCCACCCACCATCCATCAACAACCAGAAAGTACAGCAGCAACAATTTTTTGGCCTGCACTCATCCCCTTCCACCTGACTCTCCACCAGACCCCTCGCATCCTGACTCTCCACCAGGCCCCCCGGCCCAAAGACAAAAATAAACATCACTCACTGTGTTACATGGGTCAGGAGGCAGCAGGCCAAACTTGTGACCTGACCTATCTTGACTGAAGAAGTTCGATTCAGAACTTTGGACTCTGTTGGCAGTGAAAATGGCAGCACTACAGTGCTTAGGCAGCTTATTGCTCCCTTCTGCCTCCATTCAGCCTTCAGATGCTTTTCTTGTTTGGCACTGTGCATGCTAATCCTTCTTGCGGGGGCGGGGGCTGCCAGTGTGTTTTTTTTCCTTGGGCAGCTTGCTTTTCTGTCACCTTGTGCTATCATGTGTTGCAGCAGGTCCTCACGAATGCATCCACCTCACATGATGTGCTTCTGAAGAGTGCAAAAGGGCATTCTCTCAGATGCCTCTCCCTATTTAACAGCTCACTCAAGAGAGGTATCCGAGAGCAGGATTGGCTGCAATTGTTTTGACTGGCGGCAATTTCAGTTGCCAGGGCTATCCACTGCCACCTTTGTGCTGCAAATGGTGGAAAACAGGAAAAGACAGTACAGGAGCTTTAGAAATTGGCAAAATGGGCAAACGTATACTAAAGAGCATCAGACAGTATATTGCATGAAATGGTTATCGCAGTATGGAACACAAAGAGTGATACTGATATCGCCAGCTTTTTTATACCACAGTAGTCTTTCATACTGGTATACTGTGACATCCCTAGTTGTTACTTATCCTACAAGAACTAGTTCTCTGTTGACAATCAAATTTGAGCACTGTCTCACTCACAGTTTGCTGCCTACTAACCTGTTACGCTGCAACTCTGTCTTGGGTCTGATAACAGGACAAGAGACCAACTGCTACCTATCTCAACAATTAGTCTGCTGGCTAATTTAAAATCGATATTAGTTAACTTTGCTGCTTATCAAATGGCCACTCTGGACCTCCCTCTGGGACCTGCCAGCATATCTAACTGATCAGTTTTTAATAGAATACTGCATAAATGTAGGTGTCTGGTTCTAGGTAGTTTGCTGCTCTGCAGATAATTATCTGACTTTGCAATCAGGTAAACTGCTACCTTGCAACTCCTTATGTTAAGGTCTGTCAAATTACTGGAAAAGAGTGGTAGTTCATGCTAGAGGTGCTGCTCCTAATGCTCCAAGCCTCCACTGACAGTCTACCTGTTGCCCAAGTACACCCCAGGTTACTGCACCCTACTGCCTACCTAATTCCAGACACTTCAGACAAGATGCTGGTGATGGTGTTCTCACCCTGTTGCGCCTGCCCAGTACAGGACTTATGTGTTGGTCCCTAATGATCATCATCCAATCATACATCCAGGCAAACTACCACAAAACTGGTATATAGCAGAGGCTTTATTATGCTGAAGACCTTGTGGCCCTACACTGTCACTACCATCTGCACTCAAATGAGAAACCAACACAGCAGGGCAGGCAGCTCCTATTCTCATTCTGCTTTCAATAGAGGAGACAAGGAGGTCAATCCGAACCACCCCACAACACCTCCTGTACCTGTATCACCTTATCCAAGGGCCTTAAAATCTCTCATACTAACATCAGAAGCCTCCTCCTGAAGCTCAGCCTAGTAAAGACATGGGTCACACTGAACAACCCAGACTTCTTTATTCTAACAGAAACATGGCTTTCTCCTTGTACTGCCTCCTCGGTCACTGACATCCTCGACTACCTCTCCCACAGGCAGGATCACTCTAAGACAGGAGGCAGTGTTCTCATATACTCAGACTGCAAGCACAACTACAGTATCTCCTTTCGGATGCCATTCCTAAATCTAGTAAGATTATATCTTGGGGGTCCATACTAGGCCTCACTCCATCCCTATTGTCATCACTAGTGCATATTGCCCATCCAGGTCCTCTCCTGATGCAATCATGTGCTTACTCCAAAAAGTGCCTGACTGCCCAGTCCAACAGAGTGCACATCATACTCAGGGACTTCGACTTCAACTGGTTGGCTTGAGCTACCCCTCCCCTTCCTTCAATCTCTGTTCAAAAACTAAAGCCCTGAATGTCAGTCAGCTGATCTCTTCTCCTATCAGATTCAATGCTGGGTCCAACCACCACAACACAATGGACTGGGTGCTATTGTCCCAACCACAGAGAATCCTGGCTGCAGACACGCTCCCAGATATACTTAGTGATAACCGCATGACCTTCTGTGATCACTGCATGACTTTCTGCATGCAGAAGGGCCAAACAGCCAAAGCACCCCCCAGGATTACTCTAGCCAGAGCCTTCAGAAAGCTTAAGCCAGATGCTTTCATGCACAACCTACTTTTGGCAAACTGGGCCAATACCCTAATGGCTGCTGACCCAGCTGAAGCATCAACCTTCTGTACCACCACCTTCTCTGCAGTTTGTAGCAAACATGCTTCTTTTAAAATATCTAGAGTCTGATGTCACCATCTGCCCTGAATAACTCCAGAAATAACTGATAGCTTTTAACACACAGATGTGGCCTGGGCCAGGCACACATCTTCAGGGCTCCCTGCAGAGAGGTATACCTTCATATTACTTTGCAACCTTTGTACGAAGCTCACAAGGAAGGCTAAAGCCACTTAATTCCACAGTAAACTTGAGTATGAAGGGTCAGAGCCATTTAAATTCTGGAAATCAATTCATGGCCTCCTTAACCCGCCCTCATTTTTGGTCAGGGACCAGGCTTAACCTAGCTCCATGCTGACAGATGAAGATCTAAATCAGTACTTTACTGAGGGTCCAAGGGCTCTATTTCCTCAACTTCAGTCCACCCGAATCATCTGCCCTGTCAGCTGGAAATTTCTGCCTCCAGCCTATCCCAGTCAACGAGGTATACAAAGAGCTCTCTGTGCTGAACATATTTTCCAGCTGTGGGGCCAACAGCATCTCCCCCAAGTTTCTAAGAATAGAAATAGGTGCCCCTGCCATAGCAGCACCCATCACCCAGATCTTTAACAGGTCTCTCACAGCCAGTGCTTTCCCAGTAATTTGAAGCATGCGAAAGTCATCCCTATCCAAAAAACTGGCCCTGCAGATGCTCCCTCCAAATACAGACCCATCTCTCTCTTATCAATCCTTTCCAAGCTCTTCAAGAGGCTGGTGAGCATGCAACTCAACACATTCTATTCCAGCTCTGGCTTTCTGACCCCATAACAGTCCAGCTCCACCCAAACCATTACCCTGCAACCCCACTTCTATGTGTCACCAATCACATTCATTCTATTATGGATAAGGTCATGGGCACAGGGCCATCTTCATTGACCTAGCCAAAGCATTAGACACTATAGATCACAATCTACTCCTGGAAAAACTGGTGGCCTCAGCCACATCTCCCCCTTCTCTAGTGTGATTCTATTCCTACTTAACTATCTGAGCTCAGTCAGTCAAGCTAGCTGGAACCATGCCCCCCCCACCCCACACATACACACTCTTGGTCACCCTTGGGGTCCTCACAAGGCTCTGTTTTGGGTCCTTTGTTGTTCACTGTCTTTATAAATGACCACCCTCAAGCCCTCTCCTCCTGTGACATACACTTGTATGTTGACGAAACAGCTGTCTGTGCATCTAACCCTGTTAACCCCTCCACTGAAGAGATCCTGCAAAAGGATTTCTATGCTATTCAAAATTGGTTTTAGGAAGCTGTCTAGTTATGAACCAGGAGAAAATGGTTTCCATGCTGTCTGGATCCAACCACTGTGTAAGTGCAGCTCCTGACTCACTTAACCTGCACACCTCACAAGGGGTACGCCTTCACTCTGTACTCTCTTACAAATACTTAGGCATGCACTTGGACCAACAACATGATTATCCTAGACACATATACTGAGTAATAGCCAAGTGTTATGCCAAACCTGATGCCCTCTAGAGGGTGAGAAGCTACCTTCAGCCTCACGTCAAGAAGATGGTAGTTATGCACTCCACATTCCCCTGCTGGACTATGGGGACACTGTCTAAAAAGGCACTAATGCCACCACCTTATCTTAACTATCTACACTATTCATTGCCCTGTGCTAAGTTGTTCTGGCCTGTCCCCCAAACACATCACTTTACAATGTACAATGACCTTGAGTGGATACATGCCAATACATGTATGATGGTGGCAGTACAGTGCTGGCTTCTGTAGCAATCTACCTCCTCCGGGCTGCTTTTTTACTATGGAAAGCTGATATTTGATTTCCTTGTTCTTGTGGTCATTTGTTCTGACTCCAAGAACCTAACATTTTTAGCTAGTATAGTAGTTAGGGTTAGCTAGGTTCTCTAGCATAGGCAGGGTGAGGGAAGTGAGTTAGCACAGAAGCTAGTTTATTTTTAGTGTAGAGTCCTGCAGAAAACTCTCACTTCTTACCTGAGTGCTAAAGCTGTTGTGAGGTGCTGCCCGGTGACTGCTCCATCAATCATTGCCTTCACCGGTAGGATCATCTCTCACAGCGGTCAACTATGGAACGATACTGGAACTGTTGCCTGATCTTTGGAGGTGCTCTTTTTTATGAAGCGACTGATGACTATTGGGTGTTTTGTCCCATTTCCTGGACAGTGCATCATTCAAATCTCCTGTCCCTGTGGAAACCGGCTGTGAAGGCTTCAACATTTATGGAGGTGCCTCTTCTGCCATCTTAATGAGAGGGCAGACTGTACTTGGAGTCCTAGTTTGCCGGCCGAGCTATTACCCTGGGAGAACGTGGGTTGTAGAGCGTATCATCCACATTTAACTTCCCAGGGTCAAGGGAATGGAGCTCTTTTTGGAAGGAATATCGTGCCGTCTGTGAACTGGTGATGTATCATCTGCCGGTCTTGTCGCTCGCTCTGCCGGTTGCTGCACCGGTTGGATTATTTCATTTGCCAACCCGGACTTTCCATGTGGATTATCAGAGAAGGAGCGAGACTGTGGATGATCTAAGTGGCTGCCAAGTTGCTGGTACTACCTTCTCTATTTTTCCTTGAAGCTTGTGAGAAAAGCTCCTAGTTAAACTCAGATTCTCCTCTGGTTGTGAATTCCTAAAGTATACATGATAGGCAGAAAGTATCAGCAGCAAAGTTGTTCCGCACAAAATTACTTTTCTAACAATGCTATGCAATCAATTCTAAGCAATTTGGTTTGTTTAATATTTAGGTAAAAACTGCTGACTTCCTCAGACTTTTCCAGGCCTGAGTGAAAGTCAGCTAAGTACGTCTACAGGCGTTATTGGCCTGAGTGGCTATGCTTTCAGATGCCACCTACAGGTGTATCTAGACCTGAGTGAGTTATACCTAGCCTTTCTACAGCTGAAAAATGCCTTTTCTGATGCATTATGCGAATAGTTTGCTCGCTTCTTCTCAAACAGGGTGTCCACCATCTGGGAGGACATTCCGCCAGTGTGCCACATCATAGCTGACAGTGGTCACCTTGGACATCCAGCGAGCACTCTGCCTATTTGGGGGGAGTTCAAACCAGTGAAGGTGGTTGAGGTAATTGAGCTTGCCCTTGGGCTAAAGCACACATATTGTGAACTGGACCCAGTAGTGACACATTTCTTGATAGGATGTGTCGACACTGTTGGCCCGGTGTTCGCCTTGATTGTCCGGTGCTCCATTTCAGATGGGGTCTTCCCAGATGCCTTATGACTGAACCCAGATAAGGTGGAGGTACTGGTGGTACAGTCAAACACAGAGCGTGATAGGGTGGCCTCTGACGCAGTAACAGGATTGTTCCTGGGTTCTGTGTCATTGAAGGCCTCCTCTAGGGTGCGCAATCTTGGTGTGACCTTTGACAGTGGATTGACATTTGAAGCTCAGGTGTCATCCGTTGTCTGGATCAGCTTTTACCATCTTGGGAATATTGCCAGGATCAAGCCCCTAGTTCCGCCCATGGACCTGCCCACCTTGGTACATGCCTTCGTAATGTCCAGGTTTGACTACTGTAACATGCTGTATTTTGGGGTCTCGGGAGGTACCCTCCACAGGCTGCAGCTAGTGAAGAACACAGCTGCCAGGTTGCTGATGGGGCAGTCTAAGTACTGCCACATCACCACAGTGCTGCGTGAACTGCACTGGCTGCTGGTCAGATAGAGGATCATCTTCAAGGTGGGCTTGCTCACCTTTAAGGCCCTACATAGGCTGGACCCTGGATACTCATCTGACCTTCTGTCACCCGCTGCCTCGGTCTGCTCCCTCTGTTCTTCCTCTAGGGACCTCCTTGTCATTCCCAGGATGAGGCTAAAAACTGCCGATGACAGAGCTTTTAGTGTCGCTGGCCTCATCCTGTGGAATTCGCTGCCTCCATCTGTAAGGGAGGCCCCTTCAACTGAAGTGTTCAAGGGCTGCCTCAAGACCCTCCTGTTCAGTCAGGCCTTCCCAGACTCTTGTCTATTAGTATATATCTGTGGGATAGCCTTAATGACTGCTGTTATTTTTATGTTTGTCTTGCCGCATTACCTTCAAGCAACATTTGTGACAGCTTGCTGGAGTAGCAGGTTGTGGAGGTGCAGCCGTGTTGTGGCCAGTGGCACCACTGCTTTTTTGGCTGGTCTCTGTGGCACCAATGAATGAGCACGCTGTCTATGACAGCAGTTTAGAAGCATGCTACCAACTTGAAAGAATTTTACCGCTGCAATGAGGGAGCACCCTGTCATTGTAGGGCATGTCTTGCCTGCTGAAACATTTCAATAAACATGGCAGTGGCTGCCGTCGTCCTCCTCTCACAGTCCCGCGAAAGCCGATGTCGGGAGTGCCCAATCCCCCTGTTGGCATGCCCCCTCCCCAGTTTGTTTGCAGATGGGGGAGCCCCATCCCCATCAGCATAATGTTCCCCCTTGTTTTGTCTGCCAAAGGGGTGCCCAATCCCCCCAGCATCATGGCCCCACCCCAACACAGACACGCTTCTGCCAACAATGGCACGGTCGCTGTGGAAAATCAACATTTGGGACAGATTAAGAAAATCACAGTGACACTGTTCATGAGTGGAGGTCCTAAAATGCCTTTGTGGAAATTTGGTGAAACAATTCCACAAAATGACTGTGTTACGAGCATGCATTGCGCAGTTTCCATGCGCGCTCATAAGTTCGAGAATTTTTAATATTTTCACTCCAGAGTTTCAACATTGCCATTTCTTCACACCTCCTTATGAATGGTACAGCTGTCATTTTTCACATCCTGCCCAAAATGTGCTTTCGCACATCTGGCACAGTCGCTCTTGGAAATCAATGGTTGGACAGATTAACAAAATTACAGTGCCACTGCTCATGAGTGGAGGTCCCAAAGTGCCTATGTTGAAAATTTGGTGAAACAATTCCACAAAATTACTGTGTTACGAGCATGCATTGTGCATTTCCATGCACACTCCTAACTTCAAGAATTTTTTATATTTTCAGTCCAGATTTTCAACATTGCCATTTCTTCACACCTCCTTATGAATGGTACAGCTGTCATTTTTCACATCCTACCCAAAATGTGCTTTTGCACATCTGGCACAGAATGGTGCAGTCGCTGTGAGAAATCAACGTTTGGGACAGATTAACAAAATCACAGTGCCACTGTTCATGAGCAGAGGTCCCAAATGCTTTCATAAGGTGTGGTCACGAAAAGCCCACGTTGAAAATTTGGAGTGCAAATACCAACAAATGCCTGGGGCATTAAGGTTTCTAACTGTAATGTTCCACCCTGTAGAGACTGACAGGTGTCAGGGGTGTGACTTTGGATTGTCAGGCTGTAATGCTCACGCATTCCACCCCCACCCTGCAGCCAGTGACAGGCATCAAGGTGTGCTTTGGACTCTTCGCCCCAAAGTTCACCCCATTCTTCTATACTGCACCCATCTCAATGTATTTCCTTATGGAATGGGGTGAGCATAAGGCCCGATGATGCCAAGGTACAATGCAACACTTGTCGGATTCTGCAGGGTAGGGTGAGGTGAAATGGCATGAGTGTTATGGCCGATGACCCAAAGGCGCACCTCAATGCCTGTCAGTCTTTGCAGGGTGGGGTGGGGTTGGCGTCCGTTCCATACTTCACTGCCATTCCTATTATGCATCTCTCTAACTCCTGCACTACCAATGCCAGCAAGACAACATTCGGCATTGACAAATCCTTGTTTGTGTTTTATATGGCCTGGTTCATTTTTTACTGTTTTACTTATGTATGCTTTTTACTTTTAATGAATAGTTTGTATTTATATGTACAGTGCCCAGAGCCTTTGGGGTTGGGCACCTGAAAAATAAAACTTGCCTTGCCTACTGCCACCGAAGAAGCAATATCTACACAATGCTCTAGTGGGGGCTTGGTAGTGGACAGGAAAACTCCTAATTGCCTCTTAGGCCTCTTCACACAGGCTACAAATTGTTCTTACTCCCTCAGGTCTGAAGATGGTTGTCACTTTCAGATTCCAGGCTGTACGAGAAACCTAGGGCAAGCTTCAATCACCTATAGGCTTCCCACCTTTTAGAACAGTTTGCCTGAAGAAATAACCTCAGTCACTTCCTTTTTTTCATGCAAGCAGCAAATTAAAGCTCACAATACCTCCCTGACTTCATGCCCTAACTGCCGTAGTATCCCATACTCTGGTAGCACCCGCTGAAGGCCTGACACCACTTACTTAGCCGACCTATGGTCATCAAATGTCCCCTTCTGCAACCCAAGACTACTTGGCACACTGCTTGAAGTATGCTATGTTGGTAACATGCTTCATAGATAAAGTGAGCTTCCATTGTACAGATTCCAACTGCACCTGCCAATTACTGCAGACTGCACACAACTCTTATATTATGTACTGCTTCTTTTTTATAAGGTACCATGGAGGAAAATGCATTCCTGTAGTCTCATCACTGTACATTGTTATGCCTAAGACTCTTGATAGGTAAATGTATTCTTCCCTATAACCCCCAACCGTTGCAACTGAAAACAAGCCTTCTGGATTCTGTCTGCCTGGTAAAATATGTTTAAATAAATAATCAACTGTCCCTCAGTGCCAAAAAAAAAAATGGTTCTGATGACATTTGGCACCCAACAGTGGCTTACCAGACTAACCTCTCTTCCATCATTCCACACTCTTGATGGTGCTGCGATAGAGGATTTCTCCCCCTTTAAGTATCTCTGGGTCTAGCTGGAACATTATCTCAATTTCTTAGCACATATTGATGCTATCCACCTTATGTTTCACTCCAAGCTTGGTGCACCATACAGGAACAAAGCAAGTGTCCCGCTTCCTGCCCACCACAAGACTGCATTAAAGATGATACTCGCCATCTTTGGCTAAGCTGACAGTCTATAGTGCAGCTCCCAAATCCTCCCTTGCCACATTGGACTCCCTTTTTAATTCCTTCTATCCTTTTGCCATGATCTATCCTCCTCGTACCCACCACTGCTCGCTCTACTCTACCCTCCACCTCTTTCCTTCGATGTTAGACGCATTTCCAATTGTGCCTCCTTCATATTTAAATTCTGGTTTGGTTCCATTACTTAACTTACCACCCTCTTATCCTCTCCCTACTCTAACCTTCTGTGCAGCAATGTTTCCCATTCCTTTCTATTCCACCCTGAAATCTACTGCTGGTGAAACTGCCTTCACGTATAATTTTCCTGAACACTGGTCCTCACTTCATTAATCTGCTCTGCCTCTTCCCTTTCTCATTTCTCTGTGACTTTTCTATTCCCACCTGCACTTGTCCTTGATATCTTATCTTATATGACCATCTACCCCTACACTTACTGCCCTGGTCATGTTTGCATCCCCCCATTGCCTGGTTGCAGTAATTTTTCTATGCCTATCCAAGCTCAGTTTCTATCTACAGCATGCACCTTGCTGTAATGTTTTACCATGCACTGTTAATATTATGCTCATTTTTTACATGCCGTGTTGCTTGTATAGACTATTATTTTTGTGTATCTCTTAATGAACTATTTTTTTCTCTTTTTGTACTATTTTCCATAACCCTACCCACAGGACACATCTGGAAATGAGCTGTTATCTCAATATGTCTTTTCCTGGTAAAACTTGAAATAAATAGTGAACTTCTAATGTATTAAAACAAGTTTCCTAATATTGTTGCCTAAATATGCATGCCTATGTTCACACAGAGGGATGTTCTGCATAAACTCCACAAACCATTTCCTGTTCTTTGAATTAAACCCACAGGTTATGTGATACACACAACATTCAGCAATGCTGAGGCAGAACCCACAGTACTGCACTGCTCTGAAGCCAAAAACTGCTAATACTACTTGCAAAAAGGAAATGAGTGAAATACATAATATCCTCTTGGTAAATGCAGAGTCAGTGACTCAGTAGGTTGCACACAGGCCTCTGAGGCAAGTGGATTTAAGGCAGTAGGTTGAGGGTTCCAGTCCCACACCAGGAACTTGGGCTAATACTCAACACTGACAGTCAGGATGCACCTTGAAACAATCTGTTACAGCTTAAGGTACCTTTTCTGGTCATAAACTACAAATAAATAAAATTATCTAATGCTGTTCTAAGTTCATTTTTATGGCTGCAGTGGGCGTAGCCCTGCAGCCATCTTGCTAGCACAGTAGAGAAGGCAGCTTCCCAGATACTGATCGGTCTTTTAAATAGTGGAGGTGAATGACAATCACTGTGTGTTCACCACACTATTTAAAACACTGGTCATAGAACACGGCACTGTCCATCGTGTTCAAGATGGCCATCGGAGTTTTCTGTGTATGCTTGATGACTCGTGCATGTGCACTGAACTCCAGCGGTACAGTCTGCTGTGCCCAAAATGGGCACCAGAGTTTTCTGCACATGCGCATTGACCATCTTGGACATAGACTGTGCTGCTGTGTCTCGGAGTTCAGTATATGTTCCAGGTCGTCGCTACATGCGCAGAAAACTCTGGTAGGCCATCTTAAACATGGCAGACAGTGCCATGTTCCTCCGTCAGCTTGGCTGCAGAGATACCAGCTCTGGCCAGATCTTGTTATTAGTGTGACTTCTTTAGTAAGCTAAATTTTTATTGAAGACTACTAAGACAAATGTTCATAGTACTTCTGAGTATTATATATGAAAAGTATGGACAACATAACAAAGTGCTAAATTAGGTGAGTACACCACTCTACAGCATGGCCTTCCAGCTGAATGTCTTGGATGAATTGATTATTTTATTTAAAAGGTGCCCTTTGTAGGCCGGCTCGGTGGCGTGGAGGGCTGAGGCATCGATGCCTTACCTCCTGTCACGCTTGCGACCCATGTTTGTGGTGTGAGCGGGTTGCCAGGGGTCGACCGGGGAGGGAGAGGATCGAGTGTCCGGAGGACAGCTCTCCTCTCCCAGGGAGGGGTGGGACTGGATGTCGGTGCATACCTGGCCCCCTAGTGGTGGCTGAAGGCTGGCACACCGATTCCACAGATGGGGGGTGGAGACGAAGCAGACGCACGGCTCGGCCATTGGCATCATTGCACACTTGTCCCGCACTCGGGATAGGGGAAGAAACTGGAGGACAAAAATACCGTGGACTGGTGGGATGATTCTGATCCTCCGCAGGCGCCGCACCCCAAGCAAGGGGTGAGTACCAGTGCATGCCAGGTTGACAGGGCTGGGAGGGCCTGAGGAAGGGAGCCAGTCTGCAAGGGAGATAAAGAAACACACACAAAAAGGTGCCCTTTGTCTTGTAACAGGTGTTGTCCAGTACAATTCAAGTAGTTCACAATAAACACAAACAGTATCCTGATCAAGTCAGAGTACTAATAAATAAAGCTGAGAGAATACCTTCTGAATTTAGTCCAGTTGCTGAAATGCCTTCTGTAAATGCAATCCCTTCAAACTGGACTTAAAACAATTGTAAATTAGGAATCAGTGTCATATAACGGGAAAGCCTATTCCATGCTACAGGGGCAACTACCGAGAAAGCACAGTAACCAGCAGTATACAACGTTACTGGTTGGTACTCTAACAGCCCCTGATCCATGGACCATTTTGTCCTATTTGGAGAAAGTGGGACGAGGAGGTCCAGTATGTTGGTGGCACTCATTTGGTGGAATTCCTTATAAATGAGAAGAAGCACTCAGACAGATACGCTAACTGCAGTCAGTGCACCTTATAAACAAAAAACAGATATGGGCTCCAATATTCAAAAGGTTTGCTCTGGTGCAAACGATCGATTGCGTATGAATGCAGTATTCATCCATTAGTGTTGCACCATCTCTAACAATGTGTTCTGTGCAGAAAAAAAAGAGGCAGTGACGTGAAAAAAGGCACAGCATAATATTCAGTTTAGCGCAGTACTAACAGCATTTAATGGTACTTAGCACTATGTGCATTAAAGATCTGTAAAAAGCGGGTCTTAACCCGGGCAAACCAAAAGCCAGATTCCTAAACTGTGAACTAAATGGCACACAGCGTGTACATGATGGAGGCTGTCCTGGAGGATAAGAAGCAGGAAAATACTCCCCCCACCCCCACCTCGGCCACATTGCAGGCCCTGGAGGTGCTATGCTGCAATCAGACAGAACCATCCACGAGTTACATATGAAGTGATGAAACACGTGGGTCAGCATAAGCTCAACAGGGCCATGCTCATGCAGCTGTGAGCTGCTGCATGAGCAGCTCTACACAGGCACTTGCTGCAGCCATGTAATGGATGGAGAGCTCAAGGTGAGAGCAGCACTGTGCTTCCTCTCAACCACAACCTTCCAGATACTGGTGGATGACACCACTGGTATCACATAGTCTGCCACCTTGCACCTGTTGAACCAGTTCCTAGATGTTCTGTTTGCCCATACTGAGGAGTTCATTGTATTCCCCACCACCCCAATAGAGGAAACAGCACCCAAGCAGCAATTTTATCAGGTTGAGCACCTACCAGCTGTATTGACTGCACCCGTGTTTCCATCTGAGCACCCTCAGGAGATGGGGTGGAAGCCTATGTGAAAAGGCTTTCATACCTCAACTGTCAGGGCAGTGTGCGCGCAACAGGGCACATCAGCAATCTCCTGACATACTACCTTAGCAGTGCCAATAACACCATAACATCTTTATCTGGCACAGTTCCATCCTGTGCCAGAAATTCCAAGGCAAAGACATGTCCAGTGGCCACCCTGTTGGTGAATAGTGGTGAGTATATGCCCAAGGCCCCACTGCTCACAATACCTGCCACTGATGTCACTAACCAATGCTGTTTTCCTACACAGGTGACAGTGCACAGCCTTGGGTCCCTGGATGCTAACACCTGTCCTATGACCTGCATCTGTGACGAGTACAGGTATCATGGCTGGCTGGCAGTATAGCCTAGAGGAACGAGGTGTGAATGAGCGTGATACATCCAGCAGACCAGACCTGAGTTTGATTCTCACAACCTCCACTTGCATACTGTGTGACTCTGAGCAAGTCACTTAACCTCCCAGTGCTCCCAGGTCACCCCTGAAAACAGGCACTTGTGTCTAGTGGGCCTTACCCGTTACCAAAGACTAAATTAAAAATAAAAATCATGCAGCACACATTGCAATATGCAGTGTCACTGAGCTGGTCTTTGGCATGACCAAGATGCAGCTCAGATGCTTTGACCAGTCCAGTGGTACCCTACAATACAGCCATCAGAAGGTCTGTGCCATATTCTCGCCTGTCGTGACACTACTCAACATGGCCCCAACCATGGAATAAGCCTGACGGTCTTGAGGGAAATGCTGCAGCAGATGCGGAATAATTGAATGCAGAAAAGGGGAATGTAAGCAAAGAATAACCATCCAGGTCGGGGATTCAAACAAAAGCATAGCCATCCAGGTGTGGGGGATTCAAACAAAAAGCACAGCAATCCAGGTTGGAGTGGGGTTAAAATAAAACACAGCCATCCAGGTGGGAGGGGGATTCAAACAAAAGCACAGCCATCTAGCCAGGGAATGGAAAAAGGGGGCTTTAAACAAAAGCTTAAGTAATCCAGGTGGGGTGTGTTGGGGAAAGGGATTTAAACTAAGCATAGTCATCCAGGCAGGAGGGAGGAGATTCAAACAAAACCATAGCCATCTAGGCAGGGCAGATAAATAGAAAGATAGTTTGTAACAAGGGGTGCGTGGTGGCACACCTGAATAGGTACAGCTCCTGATAAGTACATCTATGTGCAGCCCATGTCCCAGTATGGACACAGGGCTAAGGCATGAATGGGCAGCAGGGGGACAGCGTGAGCTGCCCACAGTCACGCATCGTACTGACCCCACCAAGAGTGCACACCATCTGGCCCCCATAGGCTGGCATACAGGGTGTTCTAGGCATATGTGTGCCTGCACTTTGAGATTGACAGGTGCCAAGGTGTCTGCCATGGTGTGACACTCCCTCCACTGGAATGGCCAACAGCATATGAGGCACCTGCATTCCAGAGCCCATGGCTGCAACCTCCAGCAGGGTGGCGGCCAATTGTGTTTAAACTGGCCACCATGGACTGCTCCATTCTGGAGACGCCAGCTTTCAAGGTGCCATGTGCTCTGCATGACAAACGTCTGCATGCTGCTCACAGTCCTGCAGCACTGCCTGCATGACCCAGCTCATTCTGTAGGCCTTTCTGACCTCCCACGATGTCCTGCAGCAGCTGTCTGTATCTGCTGGTGTGAACTTCCCTTGGGGACAGGGTCGGGACACACACTGGCCTGTTGTGTGGAGTGGCACCACAGTTGGTGCTGTGCCTTGAACAGTGGGCTGGGTGGCACAGTGGTGGCTGGAGCGAGGAGTGATTGGTGTGGACTGGCACAGCAGTGGCCGGTCTGGGCCTGAGGCAGCATCGTGGTGGTTAGGCCGGGGGCGTGGGCCTTGGGTGGCACAGCAGTGGCTGAACCATGAAGGGGGGTGGCTGGACCCTGTTGGCAGGGGGGCCAGCAGGGGCAGTGACAACTGACAGCAATAGTGTTGCAAGCAGACAAACCCTGCCACTACACTGTCTCTCAATGGGTCTGAGCAAGACCAAGAATCATTCTACTGCCTCCACTCCTCCACAAATGTCTTCCTGTTGCAGTCCGTGTCATCTTCCTGTACCCCAACAGAGATCAGCCACAGGAGCAGCATCCTTCTGGACAGGCTGCATGCATTATCATCCACCATATCCAACATTAAAGACCAGGTTTTTGATAGAAGACTGGAACATTACTAAGTAATGCACATGCCAGTGGCTGGACAATGTCAGCATGCAGGCCCAATGTACAGTGTAAACACATACACACATGCTGCCCGTGCAGTGTTGTGCCCATACCAACAATGCTTTACACATCACAGGCACTTCCCATCACCAGTGATCACACAGTATACTATACCCATGTGAGAATACCACCAAGCAGCCTACCCCATTGTGTAACCGATCCAACACGTAACCCACAACAGAAAGTGTATGCAGCACTGAGGGCTGTGGAGTATGTGGTGTACCGTGACCCATGCAGGATGCAGGCACAGAGCTCTTGGACCTGTCCAAAAAAACACCAATTTGTGCAGCGCATCCTGTGTTTGACCACTATACTTGGCCAGCAGTGGCCCATGTCACCATGGCATGTGCTCCCCAACAAGCAGGCAACCCCCACCACTGGTGCTTGCCCACACCCAACCTCAATGTGCTGGGGCTGCTGCAGTAACTCACATGGCTGAGTTGTGCCTTCCTGGCTTTCATAGCCACCACTGTGGGCTCCCATTATTATGATGGGCTGCAGTGTGCATGAAATCAGTATCTGAAGAGGCTTGGCTGTTTGGGGCCCACTGCCTGTGATCATGTAGTCAGACCAGCCCATGGCCATGATGTCCTTTGCTTGGTGCTTAAGGTTGCCTGCCCTCTTCCTCACCACCTCCACAGTCGGCCCCTGCTTCCTATGGCATTCAAAGACTCCATGATATCTTGCCAGGCCTTTGCGATCTTGTCCCTGGTCCCCTTCAGCAGCCCACCAGTTCTTCCCTAGCTATATACGCATGGCCAGGGCCATTACCTCCTCTTCCAAAACCTCCTTTTGTGAATTCTGTTGTCTTCCATCATAACACCTGCTGGAAAGGGGAGGACAGATAGCATTGTGCGTTGTATACACACAGCACAGCACACGTACAGTGACATGCAGGCCTCAGTGCCCCCTGTCCAGGACACACGGCAAACTGCCTGCTTATTGTAGACTAGAGGGCATGTGCAAATACAGCTACAGGCAATTCTAGATACAGCATAAACCAACTGCTATCAATCAATCAAGATTTTATTTATACAAAGGCGCCTTTCCACAGATCAAGGTGTCTGTACATAAAAGCATAATTTCATCAAATTCATAAAATTATAACATATGTAAACCATAAAATCAGCAATAAAGTCAACACCACTAAAATGACGGCATCATTATATATCATCACAGAAGGCTAAGCCAAAGAGGTACCTCTTAAGTTCAACTTTAAAACTTTGGACAGTCAGGCATTCTCTTATCTGACGAGGTAGAGAATTCCACAGGGTAGGGGCCACAAATGCAAATGAATGGGCCCCAGATGTTTGTAAACGCATTCTAGGAATCTCTAGCAATACCTCATCGGTGGATCGGAGAGGCCAGAAGGGGCAGTAGGGAAAAAGATCTTATAAGTAGTGTGGTCCCTGGTCATGTAGGGCTTTATAGGTCAGCAAACCAATCTTGAAGGTGATATGTCATCGCAATGGCAGCTAGTGCAGTTCACGGAGCACAGGTGTAATATGACTGGTCCTAGAAGTACCAGTCAGAAGCCTGGCAGCCACGCTCTGCACCAGCAGGCAGTGGATATCAACCCCTAGTAACCCTAGGTACAGGGCATTGCAGTAGTCAAGGCAAGTGGTCACGAAGGCATGGACCAACGTTTGGAAGATCCTCGGGAGGGACCAGGTGTTTCACCCGGGTAATATTTCTCAGATGAAAAAGAGGTCTTGACAACAGCTGACACCTGTGCTTTCAGGGTCAGATTACTGTCAAAAATAACACCCTGGATGTGTGAACATCTCTGTCCCGGATATAGGCCACTGCAAATGACACATATCTAGCTACCTGCAGAACCTCTGTGGAAGCTGTGTGGTGCTGTATGTTCCTTTTATATGCTCCAGGTGAAATTAGGCATGTAAAAAACACATGCCAGAAATGACATGCAAATGTTGATTTGGGACACGGCTGCACATTAATTTGCATACACTGCATGTAAATTACATATATTCCCATAATGCAAAGCATCATGGGAAGTATATGCAAATCACCATGAACAAATTTAGACTGGTTCTGCTTTGAGTAAGACTGTATGGTGCTAAATAGCCTCTCACACACTCTGCAAAGGCTGAAAACAGAAGACAAATATGTTTTGTCCTACACCGGATTCAACAGTGTGCCTCATCTGAGCCCAGGGGAAGGACAGACCAATTTGGTCTTACTGGTTTGGGTCATGGTGAATTCAAAATAGGAAAGTAATTTAAAAGCCAAAGAATCTCAGCACTTAGATATACTTCCCATGATGCTTTACATTATCAGAATACTTGTAATTTTGCATTTCTTTTAAACTCGACGTTATTGCCAGTGCTTTTTCTGGGTAACCCTTGCCTTAGTGCCGAGGTTATTTGACTTTTTAGATTAGTTTGGGTTTGTTATGACCCAAGCCAGCAAGACCAAACTACAACTTGTTCATCATTCCCTGGGCTGTTACAGACAGACACACTGATGAGTACTATGTAGGGCAAAACACTTGTCCATGTGTTCTGAAAATTGGTGACCAGGAGAGGCACACTAAGCCTTTTCAGAGTGTGGAGGAGGCCATCTGGCAGCATACACTCTTGCTTAAAGCAGAAGCAGTCAGAATTATGGGATATATGCAATTTTACATTTTTTCAAAACCTGGCTTTTTGCCACTACCCTTTCTGCACAACCCTTGCTTTTGTGCCAAGGTTCCTGACCTTAGATCACTGAATATTGCATTTCTGTGCTTAGCGCTATTGCCAGCACAGTGACCACCAAGGTCGTTTTACTTAACATATGAAATTTGTCAGCAGATAAAGGCCCAGAGGTCTATTAAGTCTGCTTGAATGTGCAGCTAGCACCCCTTATTCTTCAGCTGTCCGTCCCTTCCACCCTTCCTCTCCATTGACCCTCCCCTTTGTCTTGTCCCATCCCCCTTTTGAAGCAGTCCACTGTTAATACTGAATACTTCTGCGGGTAATGCATTCCACCCAGCTACCACCCTGTCTGTAAAAAAAAGTGTCTCATCTTCCTCCTGAACCTTCCTCTCTCCAGTCTCATATCATGGCCCCTGTTGTCCCTCCCTCCCTTACTTGAACAGCCCTCTGTACCTGTCTTTATTCCTTTCATGTACTTAAAGGTTTCAATCAATCCCCTGTCCCTCCTCTCCAGTGAGTACATGTTCAACTCCCTTAGCCTCCTCTCGATGCTTGAGTCTTCCAGTCCCTTGATCATCTTTGTTGCCCTGCACTGCACCCCCCTCCAGTAACTTTAATGTCTCTCTTCAGATACGGGTGCCAGTACTTCACGTAGTACTCCAGGTGTGGTCTAACTAATGACCTATACAGTAGCAGAATCACCTCCTCCCTCCTCGAGGATAAACCCCTTGCAATACAACCCAGCATTTTATTGTCCTTTGCAGCTGCCTTCCTACATTGTGCAGTGTTGTTCATTGACCCTGTAATGAGCACTCTCAGATCCTTCTCCTCCTGTGTCTGGGCTAGCTGCACTCCCCCAGCTGGTAACTCCTCCTTGGGTTCTTCACCCCAAAATGCTGCACCTTGCACTTTTTGGCATTAAACCCCAGTTGCCAGGTGTCTGGCCAGGTTTCAAGCTTTGCCAGATCATCCTGCAACCCCTGCCATCCCCTAGGTCATCCACCACTCCTCCCATCTTGGTATCCTCAGCAAACAGACTGATCTTGCTCTTGATGTCCAATGATATGTCTGCAATGAATATCACAGACAACACTGGTCCCAACACTGAGCCCTGTGGAACACCACTCGTCAATACCCTTGGGTGTGACAGCTCCCCACCCACCACCACCCTCTGTTGCCTTCCTTGAAGCTAGTTCCCTACCCATCTCACGAGCTGTGCACCCCCTGTGCCTTCGAATCTACTTCTCAGCCTCCCATGTGGCACCAAGTCGAATGCCTTACTGAAGTCCAGATACAGGACATCCACTGCATGGCCCCTGTCCAGTTACCCAGTCACAGAACTCCACCAGGGTGGTTTGGCAGGATCCACCACAATGAAGCCATGCTGTCTGCTGTTCTGTAGTTCTTGGCCTCTAGAAGGGCCACCAGCCTCCTTAGCTTACTCACGATGGATGTGAGGCTCACCGGTCTGTGTTCCCTGGTTCATCCTTGGGGCCACTCTTGTGGAGGAGCACCACATGAGCCATCCTCCAATCCTGAGGTACACACCCTGAGTGTAGTGAGGCATTAAATAGGTCTGCCAAAGGTCCTGCAAGGACCTCTGCCAGCTCCTTCAGTACCCTGGGGTGGATGCCATCTGGGCCTGGTGCCTTGCCCACCCTCAGTGCCTCCTGAACTCTGCCCTCCATGATTTCCCATCTGTCACCTCCCCGTTCTGCCATTCCTCCTCCCTGGGTATCATCCTCTTTTTCTTAGTAAATACCAAGCAGAAGTATTATTTAGTGCTTCTGCCTTATAGCATCCTGCTTCCACCCAACCCCCTCCTTCCTAATCCTTACTATGTGGTCCTTACAGCTCCTTTTCTCCCTGATGTACTTAAAGAAGTCCTTCTCCCCCTTCTTAATGCCTTGTGCCAGCCTGAGCTCCATAGACGCCTTGGCTCCCATTACTGCCCTTGTCACTTCCTTCAATTCCTGTCAGGTACCCTCCTGTCCTCCCCTCGTTTTCTTGTACCTCCTAAAGGCAGCTCTTTTCCTCCTTACCTTTCCATGACCTCCTTGCTCAACCAGCTCAATTTATTAGCCCTAGCCTTCTTGCTCTGGGCCTTGCAGCAGGTTTTGGTTGCCTCCACTATCCCCAGCTTTATGAGCTCCCACCTCTGGTTAGTGCCCATACTAGGTTGAATTCTGGACAGGTACCCTTTTACCACTTCAGCGATCCTCCCAAAGTCGGCCCTCCTGAAGTCCAGCACTCCTGTGCCAGATTCCACTCCTTCCTTGCCCATATCCAATGTGAGCCATACTGAGTGGTGGTCACTCCCTGACAGGTGTTCTTCCACTGTAAGTTCTCTCACAAACTCCCCATTTGCCAGCACAAGGTCAAGGGTATTCCCTAACCTGGTTGGTTCACTGACCATTTGCAGCAGGAAGCTGTCCTGGAAGGCATCCAGCAGTACCTTCTCCTTCTACTCCTGGTTGTTGGGGTACTCCAGTCCACTGCTGGCATGTTGAAGTCCCCCACAATCACCACACTACCCTTCTCACAGGTCCTCCTGATCTGTCCCACTAGTTCCCTGTTTAACTCCTCCGTCTGAGAAGGCAGCCTGTACACCACTCCCATTCTGAGAATCCTATTCTTGGAATCCTGGATCTGCATCCAAAGTGACTCCGTATTACCCTCCTCCCTTACACACTTCAGTCCGTTCTTCACATATAGTGCCCCCCCCTTTCCCAATCACCCTTCCCTACGAAATAACCTGTACTCTGGTACAGACAGGTCCCAGTCATTGTATTGGGTGGCCCATGTTTCTGTGATGGCTGCAATGCCCACCTCTCCCTCTGCCATGAGCACCTGTAACTCTGCAGTTTTCCTCCCCAAGCTCCTAGCATTAAGGGTAATCACCTTCCACCCTCCACCCCCCATCCTGCCCTCCTTTACTAGCATCACCAATAGTACTTGCCATTTGTCTGCTGACGTCACAGTGTTACATAGGCACGCACGCAATACCACTGTGCATGTGCATCATGCACCCAAGAAGCACACTGCCATCCACGTTCGGTGAGACATCCCCCACCTGGAAACACGGCACTGCACAAATATAAAACATACAGCCACTAGCAGCTGGCCTACTCAGTAGAGCCAAGTCCTACAAATGTACATAAAGGTCCAGGGGAGCAGACAAGGTAGTCAGCTGTGCAGCTGGTACTGGAGGAGGGAGACAGTCCCAGATGAGAGGTGTGGCATTTGTGGGGCACTGCCTGGCCCACAGGACAAGCATTACCAGGACAGGGACCAGTGCCACCACTGTTTCTGTGACCTGTCCTCTAAGGTTCCAAGATGACTGAAACAGCTGCAGGTCATATACTATATGTATTTTGTAACCTCCCGGTCATACCTGAAAATGGGGATATATTTGTCAAGTGTGCTCACCTGGTCAATAAAAAGCTAAATAAATAATGGTCAAACAGTGGCGCCTCAACAGACAGCAGTATGTATGGTTGCTGGTCCTGAGGAGGTTTCAGGTTGCCAGTGTAGCATCAAGAGGACCCCACAGGTCCATGTAAGCAGCTCCTCTATGTCTTATATACTGCTAATGTGTTTTTTAATTGTAATGCCAACAGCATTTCACTATACCATTCTACAAGCGAGGGTGTTTGGCCTCTCTTCCAGTGTCGCATTATCAATTTAACGTTAGCTGCCACCAAAGCAATGTGGGCTCTTCGCCGCACTGGAATTCCTGGGGGAAATAAATGTATTAAGCAGACTTCCGGGGTAAGCAACTGCTGTAGCCCGAGGAGAGGTTCCATCCCTTTTCCAACAACTTGTCATAGGGGCTGTATTTTCGGACATGTCCAAAGCATATGGAGCAATGAGCCCTCTGCCCCCTGGCACCTTATGCAGAGAGGTGAAGGGGTTAACCCACATTTATACAACCTTATTGGTGTATAGTATAAATTGTGTAGTATATTGAACTGAATCATCCGGAGTCTATCCTGCTTAATAAATCTATAACAGCCTTGCCAAACTCTCTTCCACACATCTATGTCTTGTGTCAATTTCAGCTCTTGCACCCAATGGTAGCATATGCCCTTGGGTAAAAGTGGATCTATTGTTTGTAATTTTTTATATACCCTGGATACAGGGTGGGGTTGGGATGCAACGTGAATTAACGTCTGCACCTCTAGATCTCCTACTATCTGATCAAATATATTCCTTGTGAAGGCAAGAATTGCTTGCCTGACTTGGATATACTTAAACTTATGTGAATCTGATATCTTATACCGAGACTGGAGATAGGAGAATGGGACCAGTTCCCCTTGCTGGAAAAAATCTATTAATCGTAGTTCTTTCAATGGGGCACAGAAGGAAGACGGAATAGGCCTCCTCCTATTTTGAAGTGGGATTGCCTATAATCGGCTGCAGAGGCGCTGGTGCCAATTTAAGGAATAGTGGTTTTGCATTTGATGTATTGCTCTAAGAGACCATCCAATTGGCGGACATGGGCTGTTTAGGAATGTGGAAGGCACAGTATACATGAAGGCTAATAACGATATTGATATTTAGCTATCAAAGATTTTTCTATCTCCACCCATAGGGGCACATATCTATCCGCACTTGTCAGGACATCAGCTTGCAACCAGAATGTCATCTTACTCAGATGTGGAGCACAGTAATAAGTAAAAAAGGAGGGGGCCACTAACCCACCTTGTTCTTTAGGAGCCATTAACTTATAATATGCTCTCCGGGCTTGCTTTCCCTTCCATATAAATTTATTTAGCATTTTCTGCACTTTGATAAACCAACTTTTGGGGAGATAAGGACCTATCATTCCTAAAGGGTATAAGAGACGGGCTGAATATTCATTTTACCAGGCTAATTCTACCCCATAGGGAGATGGTAGGACTCCCACCGTCCAGGTCGGCTTTCAAGATATGTAATAGGGAAGCAAATTTCTCTCGCTAGGTAATTGATATCCCTTGTTATTTTAATACCCAGATATAGAATAGACTTTGAGTCCCAGGACAAGTTGTATGGCGCCACCTGAGCCCGTAAGCCAACTATTCAGTGGAAGAATCTTAGTTTTAGTGCAGTTTAGCTTATAGTACGAAACTTTTGAGAATGCATCAATTTCTTTTAATAAAACAGGTATAGTTTGCTGTGGTTTTTCAATATGCATCAGTATATCGTCCGCATAGACTGAAATTGGGAATCTCTTCTCTCCCACCTGGATACCTACGATTCCCTGGGAATATAATAGCCGCCTAATTAAAGGCTCTAAATAAAGGTTAAAAAGAAGCAGAGATAAAGGGCAGCCTTTGTCTGGTACCCTCCTAAGAGGGGATGAATTGAGAGAATGCCACATCTAGACTCTGGCCGTGGGAACGGAATATAATAATCAGATCCACTTGATGAATTCTACGGAAGACCAAAACAAGATAAGGTTTCAAAGAGAAGGTCCCAGGAGACCCGATCAAAAGCCTTTTCGGCGTCTAAGGAGATCAAAGCAGATGGTATATTAGAGATATTCGCCACTGAGATAAGATGTAGCAATTTTTCAGATGGTCTCCTGAGGACCTTCCTTCATAAAACCAACTTGCTCAGGGTTGACGAGGACACCCATAATAGGGCTAACCTGTTGGCTAGTATCTTGGCCAATATTTTGAAATCCGATTTAACAAAGAAATAGGATGGTAATTTTCCGGATACATGGATCTTTTCCTGGCTTTGGAATGAGAGTAATTAGTGTTTGAAAACTCAGCTCTGAAAAACCATTATCATACCAGTAATTATAAACTTCCTGTAATGTCAGTATTAAGACCCCACCACACTTTTAAATAAATTATTGGGCAGACCATCAGGGCCTGAGACTTATCTGGGGGCAACTGGTTGACAGCTTGGAGTATTTCTTTGCTGAAATATAACCTTAAGTAATGAGGTTTGTGCTACCGATAGTTTGGGGAGATTTGCCCCATTCAGATACTGGACAATTTCTCCCCGGGACGGGGAGGTGCTTGGGTCTTCTGAATATAAAGCCTGATAGTAAAGTCCCAAGCCTTGGGCTATCTCTTTAGGATCTGTACACACTTGGTCATTCCCAGGGAAATACAGGCCTGAGATGTACCTGACCTCCTCTGCTTGTCTCATTCTGTAGGCCAGTAGCCTTCCGGCTTTCTCACCTGATTCTAAATATTGTATCTTAGTACGCCGTAGGGCCAGTTCTGCCCTTTGCGCCTGAAAATCTACATATTCTGCATACAACCTACTTAGTTTGACTTTTGGGCCTCAGTTATTTATGCCAAGATGGTACATTCTCCAATTCACGAATAGAGCTAAGCATTTCCGAGACACCGCTCAATATTTAGATGCTCTAATAGTAGCTGTCTAATACACTCACCACGGAGCGCACACTAAGGGAGGCCCAAATCATATCCACTTTAGCAATTGTTCCCTTGTTGGTTTCCTGAAAAGTGATAACGTCAGTTAATGCTTAAGGGTATCTATATTCTGTAAAAGTTGAGTGTTCAGCCTCCATATGGAATCCTTTTTAACTCCAGGCCCTAACAAATAGGTGATAACCACTGGGGAATGATCGGAGATCACCCTGGCGTGGATATCTACTGTCAAAACCCCTGGGAGTGCAAAATCACTGAGCAGGAAATAATCTATTCGCGAATAAGTGCAGTGTGGGGGAGAAAAAAAGGTGTATTTTCGGTCATAACAATAAGAACTTACATGTAGTATTAAGCAGTACAGTGCTCAGGTAAGAGAAACAGAGAGAACAAGGAATGGAATTATGCATGCTATATTATAAATACAGTGATCAGGGAAGAAAGACAATACACAAAACCACACAGATGGGGAATACAGAACAGTAGTCTTTGGGAGGGAGGACCCAGCATTTTCCATAACATAGAGAATAATACATGGGGTGGGTGTGTAACAAGATTTTACAGACATCTGAGTTGTGGGATGCTATATAAACCCCGAGGCAAAGCTTGAGGGCTTTATAAAAAGCATCCCACAAAGAGGGTGTGTGTAAATGAAAAATTACTCACCTTAGTAATGTTGTTTCTTCTAATGGAGTCTTGCTATATTATGACAATTGCAGTTTGTCCCACCATTAGAACTGCTCCAGAGGTGAAAGAGTTAACTCCCATTCAAAAATGGAACTTGAGCGTGAGTCGTTAGAGAAGCTCTGTCTGGGTTATTTCAAACCCAAACTGTCAGATCTTTATGAGCAAAACTCACTAAGGTCTGTGTGGAAGCTGTAACTCACACTAGCCAACTGGCTACCTGACTATTAAGACATACCCTGGTCCCAACACAAAGACTCAAGTCAGGGGACCAGAAGTAATAATATAATATAAGTAATAATATGACATAAAATAAAAACATCACACCCCAAAACCCCAAGAAGGGGTGGAAAACATATAATGGGCATAACTAGCGCCCACACTAGGCTGCCCACCCCATACCCAAGTAGAAGTTCTGAGAGGGGCAGGCTGGGAGGTCATAATATAGCAAGACTCCATTAGAAGAAACAACATTACTAAGGTGAGTAATTTTTTCTTCAAACAACATGAAGTCTTGCTATATTATGACAATTGCAGAATACAGCAGTACCTCCATGGAGGAGGGACAGAACCTACTTAGGGAATAAGCTCTAAGCACAGTTGTGTAAACCGAGCATCCCTCCTGGCCTGGACATCCAGGAGTAATGCTTGGTGAAAGTATGTACCGCTTTCCAAGTAGCTGCTTGACATATCTCTAAGATAGGATGTCTCTGCAGCAGCTAGAGACGCAGCTGTACCTCTGGTAGAATGAGCCCTCAGGCCTGAAGGGGGATCTTTCCAGTTTTTGATAACAAAATTGATACAAGAGACAATCCACCTGGCAATGGATCTCTTAGTGGCAGGTTTCCCATTTCCGACCTCACCATAAGTGAGAAAAGTTGGAGGATTCGAACCTGTGACCCTTGGTACGCCTATATAGTAACTTAGGGCCCTCTTAACATCTAAACTGTGCAATCTCCTCTCACCAGAGGAAGAATGGTCAGTGAAAACACTGGAAGGAGATAGATTGATTAAGATGGAAATCTGAAACCACCTTAGGCAAAACTTCCTGTTAGTCCTGAGGACTACCTTATCCCTGTGGAAAGAAATAAAGTCATTTTCTACTGACAGGGCTTGCAACTCACTTATGCACCTGGCAGAAGTGATAGCCACTAGGAAAACAGTTTTCCAAGTTAAGTACTTAAGCTCTGCAGAAGACAGAGGTTCAAAGGAGGTTGCATTAACTGGGCAATGCAAACATTAAGTCCAGGCAGGGCCGGATCCTAAAAAGGTGGATTAGAATGAAGTAATCTTTAAAAAACTTGAAAATACAGGGTGAGCGGAAAGAGAGGAGGCTTTCCTGCTGAAACAAAAAGCAGAGACAGCTGCCAAATGTACTTTCAGGTAGCTGGTCTCAGTCCCAAGGAATTAAGGTGGACCATATAGTCCAAAACAATGGGCAAATCAGCAGATTCCGGGAAATATGTTTCAGAGCACCAAATGGAAAACCTTTTCCACTTAGGAATTGTAAGAAGTTCTAGTGGAAGGGCTTCCAGAAGCCTTTAGGATTTCAAGAACACCCTGAGAAAGGTGCAGGTCAGCACTTTAACCTCAAGAGCCAGGCCTTGAGGTTGAGGGATTTGAGGTTCGATACCAAACTCTCCCTGTGCACAGGTTAACAGGTTGTGATCCTGGGAGGCACAGGGAAAGATGGACTGCTAGTGACAGAAGGAGGGTACCAGGGCTGCCTGGCCTAATCTGGGGCAATCAGAATCATCCTGCAAGGCTGGGATCTGATTTTGACTAGCACCCTGAATAGGAGAGGGATGGGGGGAAAGGCATAAAGAAACTTCCTTCCCAATCTAGGAGAAAGGCATCCAGGGGATTGAGCCCAACACTGGGGGCCTGCAACAGAACAGTGGAAGTTGGTGATTGTCTGGGGCTGAAAAAGATCTATCCGAGGGTGCCCCATCTGGCAAAAAGTATCCCAGTACTTGAGGATCCAGAGACCATTCGTGATGGCCCTGGGAAATCCTGCTGAGAGCATCTGCTAAGACATTGTCCTTTCCTGGAAGGTGAACTGCTATGAGGGAAGTGTCTAGGAATAGGCCAGAGACCACAACTTCATTGCCTCGGTGCACAAGGTCAAGACCCAGTGCCCTCCTGCTTGTTGATGTACCACATTGTTGTGGTGTTGTCTGTTCTGACTTGCACCACTTTGTTCTGAACAGACACAGAAAACACTTGAAGTGCTAAAAAGACAGCTCTGAGTTCCAGCAAACTGATGTGGAGCAGAGATTCCTGAGGGACCACACTCCCTGAGTGGAGAGGTCACCATGTGGGCTCCCCGCCCAGGAGGAAGCATCCGTAGTGAGGGTCAAGGAGTGAGACAGAGGAATGAAGGGACCCCAGTCTTAAATTGCTCTGATCCTGCCACCACTGGAGGGCCTGGATCATGGTTCGGTCACTGGGACCAACTTGGAAAGGGGGTCTTCTCTGAGGCCAAAAGGCTCTCAAGTGAAACTGAATGTCCTCATCTGAAATCTTGCTCCTTGCACCACGGCTGTGGACGCAGCCATGTGCCCCAGGAGCTGCAAAAGTGTCTTGCTGGTCGAGACCTGCAGAGTGAGGAGGAGGCCAGAGCCATCAAGTTCCTTACCTCTCTAAGGGTAGGAAGGCTCTGGCCTGCTTTGTGTCCAATTCTGCACCTATGAAGGTGAGCACCTGAACTGGTTCCAGAACTGATTTTGGAAGATTGAGCAAGAAGCCCAGTGGGGAGAGCAGCTGCTGGGTAACTTGCAGGTGAGATCTTACCTGTTCTGGGGACTGGCCTACAATGAGCCAGTCGTCCAGATAGGGAAAGACGGCAATCCTTTGCCTTCTTAAATGAGCCACTGCTACTGCCAGACATTTTGTGAATACCCTTGGGGCAGAGGTGAGGCCGAAGGGCATTGCTCTGAACTGGTAGTGACCTGAGGGCAGTTCGAATCTGAGGTACTTTCGGTGGGAGCTTCTGATTAGGACGTGAAAATAGGCATTCTTGAGGTCCAGGGAGGCTAGCCAGTCCCTGGCCTTAGAGAGGGTAAAATCATTGCCAGAGTTACCATTTTGAACTTTGGTTTCAAAAGGTGTTTGTTCAGATATCTCAGGTTCTAAAATGGGCCGCCATTCTCCTGTCTTTTGGGGTAAGGAAATATCTGAGTACAGACCCTTGCCCTGGTGTAGGGAGAAACCTTTCTACAGCTCTGAGAGCCAGGAGGGTTGAGACCTCTGTTTCTAAAGTAAAGGTCTCTAAAGAGTTTGCAGGTGGGAAGACCTGATTCTCATCTTTGGGAACTTTTTAGCTGAGAACCAGACCCTGGCTTACTACTTCCAGGACCCACTTGTCTGAAGTTAGAGACACCCAGTTCTGAACGAAGTAAGCCAACCTGCCCCCTACAGGTAAAGGAGAATCGGCCCTGGGCACCCCATCAGGGTGTCTGTTTGGCAGGTGCTTTAGGCTGAGGGGTGGGAGCAGGCCTGCCCACACCCCATCTGCCTCTCCCTCTGAAGAACCCCCTCTGAGCATAAGCAGAGGAGGCCTGGGTTTGGTAAAAAGGCCTGTGAAAAGGCCTACCTCTACCCCTGGGGGCCTGCCTCTGAGGAGTGGCTTGCTGCTCCTTAGCCTGAGCACCTTATAGATAGTCCTATATTCATCCATTTTTTTATATAATTCTCTGTCTGCTCCCCAAACAGAGAATTTCCTACCACAGGAAAATCCATAGCCTTAGTCTGGGTATCCTGTGACAAGCTAGTACACCTGAGCCAGGCTCAACTCTGAAAAGCTACAGACGTAGCCATGACTCAGAGGATACATCATTAAAACCACAGCAGCATGAAACTGCACCTTAGATGCCTCAATGCCATCTGCAGCCACCTGTTCCAGCTCACTAGCAAGCTGGCCAGAGGCCTGTTTGGCCAAGGCCATGACAGTGTCCCATCTAGATTTCTGATACCTTGCTACATAAGCCATGTAATTTGCTTGCTTGAGTCCCAAGGACGCTGCCATGTATTGTTTTAGCCATGGCATCAATCTTCCTGAATCCTTGTCAGGAGGATGTGAAGCCAAAGGAATATTAGCATTATCACAGGCTGCAGCCTGAACCACACCAACGTGGCTGCATTGCTGTGAAAGGAATTCTGTATCAGGACTGACAGAGTGTACCTCCTGTCCATCTTTTGTCCACAGGAGGCACAGAATTAGAGTTTTTAAAATCTTTATTGTCTGTTTCTAAATGATTTATGCAAGGGAATAGACAATCTCCTAGACTCTGGAATATCCATCATTTCTACAAAATCAGGTTCTTCTTGTTCATCCACAGCTTCCTCCAATGGAAGCTGGAGGGTTACAGCAACTTTTTTGTAAAACATAAAGTGAGAGGGGGACTCAGAAAGCAAAGGGGGAGATTCTAAAGGTTTGTCTGGGGAGATGTCCGGTTCAATGGGCACACCTAGACCCTCAAAGTCACATTCATACTGTTCATAATCATCCTCCCCCTCCTCTGGTTCATAAAATTCTTCAACAACATATTCCTGAACCAGTGGAACCGACCGAACCGACCTTTATCAGACAGTGGCGGTTCGGACGGAACCGGAGGAAGTGACTGGACAATCTGAATAGCTCTTGCTATCTCTGCAGCAGTTGGAGAAGGAATTTTGGGCTCCACATCTGCTGATTTTCTTGTTTTCTTTACTGGAACTGGCTCCTCCGAGCCAGCTTTACATTTGCCTGAGGAAGTCTCGCCCTGGTCAGAGGGCACTCCCTCCGGTTCGGTTGGCACCGAACCGGGCTGGCCATCCGGGTCAGCGGACTTTTGGCCTCTGCTCCCTAAGCCTGCCAACTCTTATCCAGGGTGGCTGCAGGAAATTTTACAAATCTGGCAGTCTGAATTGAGGTGGTCAAACCCCAGACAATATACACATGTGGTGTGTGGGTCAGCCTTGGCAAAGACTTCCCCACAGGCATCACAGTGTTGAAACCCAGTGGGCCAGTTTTTTCTTTTGGGTTTTTGAGACATAATGCCAGCCTAACCAAAAACTTGCCCTTTTAAGCGGTAGTGCCAGGCAAGACACCATATGGGTTCCTAACCGTGTCAGGTCTTGGAAAAACCATAATGAAATCTGTTTTTTAGAACCGATAAGAACCGGAACCGCACTCTAAAACCTTCAATTAAAGTTTTAAAATAAGCTGATCGGTTCAAAACCGAACCGATAACATTTACAAGTTCCACACAGAAAATAAACTTAAATTACTTACTATACCACAGACAGAGCTTGAACCAAACGGTTTTGCAGTTAAATAATAATATTCTCGGTTGATTTGAACCGAGAAAACACTGTTTAAACCGAGAATGAACCGAGCAGCAGGAGAAATCTCCGAGCGACTGTTCAGTGAGGTGGAGTAAAGAATCTGACAGTTTAGGTTTGAAATAACCCAGACAGAGCTTCTCTAACCGAGCTCGCGCTCCAAGTTCCATTCTTTGAATGGGAGTTAACTCTTTCACCTACGGAGCAGTTCTAATGGTGGGACAAACTGCAGTTGTCATAATATAGCAAGACTTCTTGTTGTTTGAATGAGTTTTACACACACCACCCCATATTTAATTTTTTATAATTGCTGATGTGCGCTTTTTCCCCTCAGCAATTATAAAAAATAAAATAAGATTGGTGTTCAGGAAGCCACAGAGCAGTCTGGATTCTGTGCGGTCCGTGGTCTTTCTAGTTACACTGCTACACTTGTTGGGGGAAGAGTGGATATTTCATCAAAATGTACAAAACATTGATTTAAAAAAAAAGATAAACTTACCACTGAGTAGCAGTTGCAGCGCTCTTCCCAGCTTCAAGAGGCAGGGACAGTCTGTGCCATGCACTCGGCTGTGATCGTGATACCGATGGGAAACACGGCTAGTTTTACTTTTTATTTTGCTTTTGTTTCCTGGGCCAGTCAAGAAAGTGTGTTCATTTTTTATTTTTTAAATAAAAAAGTAAATTGCCGCCAAATACGAGGGACCTGGAAGTGTGCTTCAGGATTGCTCCAGGGAATGTGAACATCAGAGACTGGCGACTGTGCATGGCTGCTCAGAGGGAAACCTGGCGTGTGTTTGCCGTTATAACGGTAAATTAAAACTGGGTTTCCCTATGGGGAAAAAGCATTACCCAGCAATTATATTTAGGTAATACATGAATACAGTGTGTATGGTGCATGGTAACACGCTTATGTATTCCACTGGTTGTTATTGAACACGTGATTCCTTTGTCCCTCCACAGACAAAAGAGCCCAGGCAGGGTAGGCCAGGCTGCACAGGGGCAGCAGAATGCTAGACATCAAGAGGGGAACACAGCCATGACGGAGGAAGGATGCCGCTGAGGGAGGGCGAACCGCCCTCACCCACGCATCCATGTAAGTACCCTGCACTGTTTCACTGTGTTGCATGTGTACACTATGCCGCATGTTTTGCTAGAGGGAGGGTGAAGTCCATATGTTTGTCTCAGCAGCTTGTACGTATGCCTGAGGGCAGCACCTTAGTGGTTATGGATCTGGACCCTCACCTAGCCCTCGAGGCATCATTGCATCACTGACACTGTGGTGTGGCAGGGACTGTGCCATCTTATGGTTTGATCATCAGTGCTACAGCCATGCTGCCCTGTGTGGGTGCTGTGCTTTGGCATGCATTACACAGCGCACTAGAACACTGGTTGTCCCGTGTTACACCTTGGAACACCAGGGTGGAGACAGTACTGTTCACCGCTCCAGGTGGTATGCCTGTCGCTGTCTGTTAGGTCTGTTGTGCCCCATGATAGGCCTAGGTATGTGTACTCTCCAGGGTAGTAGGCACTGGTACTTGTTGTACCAGTACACCCGTGACACTTGTGTGGCATACAGCATCCATAGCCTGCCTGCTTCGGTGCCATCTGAACTGGGTTCAATGCCACTGCATCTCACCAAAGCCAGCCTTATGTAGCATGGGGTGCAGAGCAATAGTAGTCATTGATGAGCCTTGAATATACCTTAGCATGTATTTGTTTGGCATAGCTGGTAGTGTCTGCCCAACCTAGTGATGTCCATTGTGCAGTCATTACACAGTTTACAGGTAAAAAGATGCATACATTACACCACCACTAGGATGTTGCCAGACTGATGATAAGCACAGCCTCTGTATGATGGGCCCCTATCATTAGGGCAGGAACTGGTGTCTGCTGGGACTGAGGGTGCCTAACAGCAGCTCTATATCTCACACCAGTGTTATGGTGATTGCAGTACAGTGTCTCTGGTGCTAGCTCACCTATCATACCACTGCACTCATGTGTTACCCTGCCTGCTGCCCACAGTGCTGTATGATGATCCCATCCATATACAGCTGTGCTCCGTGTATACCACTGGTGTGTGTGCCTGGGACCCACTACACTGCTGCTCACCAGAGTGGCTCCTGCATGTCCAGCATCTTGCACACTCGTGGGGCCTGTGTGCTGGATGCTTGGTCTGTAGGGCACTGGGTGTGTGGCCACAACTCATAGCCACTGGGCCAATACCCTGTCTACTGTGCTCTACTTTGCAGATTGTGTTGAACAGAAACATAGACAATGACAGCAGAAAAGACCAAAGGTCCATTCAGTCTGCCCGAGTTCCCTATTTAGCCCTGGAGCCTACTTCCTTCAGGGTCCTAGCTCTTCCCACTCTCCCTCCATTCTCCTCCCTGATTCTGTTACCCGAGCAACCACTATACCCTTTATTCTGTCCCAGTCATGCTTAAAACCACAAATTGTTTCTGCACCCACAACCTCAGCTGGCAGGCTGTTCCACGGCTCCGCACCCTTTCTATAAAACAGTATATCCTCAAGTCCCTACTGAACCTCTGTCCTGTTAACTTTCAATCAATCAATTTAATCAATCAATCTTTATTTTACCAGGTGAAACATCACTGAGAAGAACTCATTTACAATATGGGCCTGGACAGTTACCTATATGAATGCAAGGCAAGCAATACATACAGAATTAAGTAAATACAGGGAATACATACAATAATACAGTCAATACACGGATATTCAATAGGAAAATTCAGCATTAAAAAATTAAATAACACAGCAACAGGAGACAACACAGCCTATGTACAATAGCTGCTAGAAATAGACTTAAGGCAGTGGGAAAGAACAGGAGGGAGACCGCAAGGAGCCAGGGGAAGAGAGCATGGAGTCAGTGGCTTTGGAGAAGGGGGGTGCATAGCTTAGGGTAGAAAAGAGGCACAAGTAAAATGTGCAGGGCACATCCTGAGATATATTGTCAGAGTCCTAGGATAAGTGCAGTCAGTGAACGCAGCTACAGGTTTCCTTGAATGAACGTTGTTACACAAACTTAAAGAAGCTCGGTTTCACGGGGATTTACAACTTTAGGATTTTCTGTATGGTGTTCCATATGGCTGGAAGAGCATGACTAATTACCGATTTACCATACCTGGTTCTCACCTTATAGGATTAGGAGTGAGATATAAGAAAGGCTTCTCAACATATAATTTCCAGCCCTGCAGATGGGCAGGCAGCTCACAAAATATTGCAGAAGCTTATTGATGGTGGCCCAGTAGATCCAGAACACTGCGTTTTTTTGATGTCTGAATCTTAGAGTGCTCCATCCTATTTTGGTATAAGGTTTGCAGTGGTGGGTGGAGTTACGTAGGCCAGTAATGAATCTAATAGCTTGATGGTAGAGAGTATCCAGTTTGGAGAAGGCAAAGTTTGTTATAGAAAATCATCATTGTCCAGAAGGAGCATGAATGTAGTCAGAACCAGCCTAATTTTTGCTTCCGGTGTGAGTAGATTTTTAATTTGAAAAAAAGGAGTCCAAGTCTGTTTTTATTTTTTTGTGAGCTCATCAATGTGGTCAATGAAAGAATTTATGATTTATCCAAAACCCGAGGTACTTAAATTTCTCCACAAATTCCAGAGACTCACCCAGAAGTGAAGATATGTGGGTAGCTGATCCAACGGAACGACGTTTAGATGCAAAGGTGGAAGGGGCAAATAGCATGACCTTAGTTTTTTTTTGCATTTAAGAGGAGCTTTAACTGTAGTAGATTTTTCTGTAGGTGGTCAAAGTCTCGTTGAAGGTCCCCACAGGCAAGTTCTGGAGTAGGCCTGGCTACGTATAGGACAGTATTGCTATAGTAATTTCCTCATGACCACATGACCCTGGGATAGTATTCAAGTTAAACAGTCCCCTGCAGTTCACCCTGTTAATTCCTTTTAGGAATGTGAAGGTCTCTGTCATACGTCCCCTCTCCCTTCTGGTTTAAATGGGTATATGTTCAGTGCCTCGAGATGCTCCTCATAAGACATGCTCTTCCGGCCCTGAATCACATTTGGTACCCTGTGCTGTACTGTCTTTAGCCTATCCCTATCCTTCCTGAGGTGAGGACCCCAGAACTGGGCACAGTACTCCAGGTGTGACCTCACAAAGGATCTAGTTGGTTGTGCCCACCCATGTGCTGTCAAGAACCTCCCATAATCTGCTTTTTTATCAACAGGTAGGCAAAACCCCCCCGAGTCAATGTTCCAAGCCTGTCTTAGTGTAGGAAATTCTTTAAATCTACCCCCTATATATAGCTGGATCATCTGGTATAGTCCCTGGTGCCTCCAATTTAGCAGCCACTGGTGCATTTGGACAGTGCATGCACCCTCTTGCTCACCGCTGTAATAAGATCCATATTGGGTGAGTGATATGGAGACCTCTATATCGATGTGAGGCTAGCCAGGCTTTACGAGTTGCAGCTGAGAAAGGGTTTACTACTACATAGGCCTGTCACACTACACTGCTCTTGGCGATGCGGATGCAATCCGTTACAGCCAGAGAGCGGTGTAAGCCGATCCCTTGGTGGTGTCTGTTACGGACCGCACTGCCGGTCCACACATCGTGAGCCAGGTGACTGCTACGGCAGCTCGACTCCAATAATGCTGCTCACACAGCTCTCTCGTCCCTGGACGTGTATCGCTTCCACACTACTGCCGGTAACATTACTAAGGGATCGAAAGAGTAACCGCTGTTGAATCCACCTCATATGTGGTTTCAACAACGGTTACGAAATGCCTCCTGTAACGTTACAGGTATAAACGCAAACTGTTATGGTAACGGTTTGGGCATTCTGTATGTTACAGAGGCGTAGTGTGGACAGGGCCTTAGTGTGTGTGCATGTAGCGGGGCTGATAATAGTTGAGCAGTGAGGCTACCTGAAAGTTCCTCTTCCTCCAGTGTGTTCCATTCTAGAGTGCCCTCTCCCCACGCATATAGGCCAGTTGGGCAGCCCAATAGTAGTGTTGAAGGTTTGGGAGGCCCACCCTCCCCTGTGCGGCTGGCATTTGCAGTATGGTTCTTTTATATGTGCTGAGTTTCCTGTCACAAAACCTGTGAATAACTGAGTTTATTTGCTTAAAGTGTGCAGTCGGGATGTGGATGGAGAGTGATTGGTATAAACACCTGGGAAGTATGGTCATTTTACTGTGTTCACTCAACCCAGCAATGACAGTGATAGCACTTACGTTGCTCACAGTCCTCCGTCAGTTTCTTTATCAGTGGTTTGTAATTTAGGCTGCACAGGGCGTTACTTTTTATTCTAAATTTGTTAACCAGGTAAACACCTTTTCAGGACTGACCTGGACATTTAACAAACAGAACAAACAATTAACAACAATCAATGAAAACAATTACATACTTCAACAGATAATAAATAACTTTTAAACTTTGCCTTGAAACCCAGTCAGGGAACTAACAGATCTGAGAGACAAGGGTAAATCATTCCACAAACGAGCAGCTGAGGATACAAAAGAAAGTACAGTTACGTAAGAACTTACCGTAACAGTAGATCTTAGAGAGACGCTCTTGCAGCAGGTAACACATATAGGACTGATGCCACCTGGTGGCAGATCTCGGCAATTCTTTTCTCTAGCAGTACTGACGTGGGACCGCTCACCTGGCGTCGGCTCCGCCCCCGTCACCCCGTATAAAGGCAGTAGGCGGTCCCCATGTGCTCCAGTTCTTGTACGCCAATGAGAGGCCCAAAATAACAGCTGTGAATAAAACTATTCCACAAAGAACTCGGGGCAAAACAAGGCCCACAACAGAAGGCTAAACTTTGGTTCAAAGCACAGGCGCTTACTCCCAGGGAAAGGAGGGAGGCAAAATCATACCTGCTGCAAGAGCTTCTCTCGAAGATCTGTTACAGTAAGTTCTTACGCAACTGTACTATCTTACTTTGAGAGGAAGCTCTTGCTGCAGGTAACACATATAAGACTGATTCCCAAGCAGTATAAAACTACAGGCAACCCTCGTGAAGAGGTGGGGGTAAACATACAGAAATGCACACAAGTAGTATGAAGCTTAAGACAACCCTTGGGAAGGAAAGTCAACATAGACACACTCCCAAATGGTATAAACTTAAGACAACCATTGGGAGAAGGAAAGGAGAAGGAAAGACACATGGACAGCAAGACCTCTCAAGAAATAAGGCCTTGGAGAATTGCCAGGCCAAAACCTGCTCGTCACCTGGAAACAATATCTAGGCTGTAGTGCCTGATGAAAGTGTGAACAGTACTAAGTGGCAGCAGCAAATGTCAGCTGCCGACACTCTTGAGTGCTACAAAGCAAGTAGTAACCGCCTGGTGGAATGTGCCTTGATCACACCTGGAAGGGTTTCCCACCCTTTCATAACAGAAGGATATGCAGTTGACCAACCAACACGGTTGTTTGGTAACAACGCCCCAAGGACCTGTCCGCAAAGGACACGAAAAGCTAATCCGATTGCCTGGTCTCCTTAGTTCTGGACAGCTAACAGCTAGTGCAATGCACATCTAGGGTGTGCAAAAGCGCCTCCCCTCTGTTTTATTTATTTATTTATTTGAACATCAGTTTACAACCTTTGAGCCAGAGGCTCATTTCCAAAGGTACCTTGTCACATTGAGGACAAATACATAACAGACTTTTTAGTTACAGCATACGAGTTACGTAGTTCGTAAACACATGTGATTACAAACATTTGAACAGATAAGCCAGTTTACTTACAATGGTTTAAAATTAAAACTAAAAATTTAGTTGGAATGTTCTGGGTAGTAAACCGGAAGTTGAACTGCCCGAGTAAGAGTAAGCTCTGAGACAACCTTAGGAAGGAAATTTGGATTGGTGCGTAGATCCACCTATCCTTATGAAAAATAAGATAAGGTTCTCTACACATCAAGGCATGAAGCTCCAAATGCGTCTAGCAGAGGTGACTGCTACCAAGAGCAATGTCTTCCAGGAGAGGTACTGAAGCTCGCAACTCATGACCAGTTCAAAAGGGGAAGCGTAAGCCTTTCCAGAACAAGTAATAAGTCTCGAGGAGGAACAGGGTCCCGGACAGGCAGATTGAGATGCAAGATCCCTTAAGAAGGTTTTGACTACCTCCAATTGAGCCACTGTCCTGTCCTGGATGCAGTGATGATAGGGCGAAACAGCGCCAGGTGTACTTTGATGGAGGAGAAGCTGAGACCTGACTCCGGAAGAGATAACAGGTATTGTAGGACAGAACTGACTGAACAGACCAGAGGGTCCAATCTCCTGGCTGTGGCCCAAAGACAAAAGCATTTCCATTTTATGGCATAAGTTGCCCTGGTAGTGGGCTTCCATGCCTCAACCAAGATTGGCTATTTTGTCAGAAACTCCAAATCTAAGCTTAGCTAGGTCCAAAGGAGCCAAGCATGCAAGTGGAGGGAGGATAAATTGGGATGGACCAGAGCTCTCTGTTGCTGAGAGAGTAACTGACCCAAAAGTGTAAGGCAAAGGAAGCTCCAAAGTCAGACACCTGAACAGTGGGAACCAAATTTGTTGAGGCCATCAGGATCACGATCACCCTCTCTGACTGGGCTTTGAGAAGGACCTGCTGCATGAGGGGGAAGGAAGGAAATGCATAAAGGAACCTCCCTTTCCAGGATAGGGACAATGCGTCTTGCCAAAAAAGCTCCAGGCTCAGGACTGAGCGAGCAAAAATTGGGCAGTTTTGCATTGCACTGAGACGCAAAGAGATCCAACTCTGGCATCCCCCATCTTGCGAATAATGCATCTGCTACAGACTGGAGCAGGGACCACTCATGAAAGAGCAGTATGGCCCAGCTGAGAGCATCTGCAACCATGTTCAAGGAACCTGGAACATGAACTGCTGAAAGACTGAGCTAATGCTCCATCGCCCAGTCCCACACTTTCATAGCTTCCAGACAAAGGAGATAAGAGTGCATGCCCCCTTGCTTGTTGACACAGAACACCACAAAGGTGTTGTCCATCTGAACACAAAGGTGACCGGGCAGAAGGAATGCAGCCAATGCCTGTAGAGCGTATAGGACAACTCTTAGCTTGAGCACATTGATATGCAGGTTCTCCTCTAAGGGGGGACCACAGCCCTTGAGTTCTGTGGATCCCCGGATAAGCCCCCCATCCCGTCCCAGATGCATCTGTAGTGAGACTCTGGGTAGGAGTGTCTGGCTGGAAGGGGAGACCTCTGCAGAGATTCTGAGGGGAACCCCACCAGCGGAGTTCCCGAGAGATTGGCTCTGTGATCCGGATGGACAAATCCAAGTCGTCCCTGGTTTGGTCCCACTGGACGCGAAGCATCCACCGAATAGTGCGTATGTGCAACCTGGCGAAGGGGACCGAAACTATGAGAATGGATTTGGCGGGAATGACAGATGCTGAACAGGTCTGGATTGCCAATGCCCTGAGGCGCCCACTCTGTCAGAAGGTAGGAAGGCCTTCCCAGGAAAGTATCCAAAGAGCTCCTATGAATTGGAGATGTTGAGGGAAGGAGCTGTGGCTTTTCTGGGTTCACTGTGATCCCAGACATCGACAGAGGAGAGTGTTTCAGTATGGTCTCAGAGGCGAGGCCGGACGAGGCCAGAAGAAGCCAATTGTTTAGACAGTGGAATAGGAAGTGGCTCCTCACGATGACGGCAAGGGACTTTGTAAAGACCCTGGGGGCAGAGGAGAGGCCGAAAGAAAGGACCTTGAACTGATAGGACCAACCCTCGAACCTGAACCTCAGGAATCTCCGATGATTCTGGCATATGGGAATGCGAAGATATGAGTCCTGCATATCCAATGATGCCAGCCAATCCCCAACTGTCAAGAAGAGGAGGAGATTTGGAAGTGACACCATGTGGAATCTCCAACAGGAGACCCATCAGTTGAGGTCGCAGAGATCCAGAAAAGGCCTTAGGTCCCCCGACTTCTTGGGAACCAGGAAGACACGGGAATAGAAACCAGAGCCTACCTCTGCCTTTGGAATGCACTCTATGGCGTCCTTGTCCAGGAGAGAATGGATCTCCTGTCTTATAGGAGCCCTGTGGTCTCTCGGATAATGAAAGGGGCGGTCCGTCCGAGGCAAGGACTCAATACGATGGAGTATCTGAACTCCATGACGCCGAGGACCCACTGGTCAGAGGTCACTTCTCTACAGGCTTGGGCGTAAGAGAAAACGACCTCCCACTGGCTCTCTTGATGACAGGTCTGGGAGATGAGGGTGGCCTGAATAGTCAGGTTGAAGAAGGGGGAGGGAAGGTGGCGGCAGAAGGTCTAGCTTGTCTGGAAGGGGTAGAGGCAGCACCTCTGGACCCCCCTTGTGGACCAAAGCCTCCCTGCTGTGTATGAGACTGAACATGGGGCTGCTGAGGCTGATGTCCCCCTCTGCCATGAAAACAGGGCTTGAGAAAACGCTCCCGTTTCGGGTGGTACATAGACTGCACGGAACGGATGGCCTTTCTGGAGTCCTGTAGTTTGACTGTGACTTTCTCTGCATCTTGCCCAAAGAGCACAGAGCCTCTGAAAGGGACGTCCAGAAGGGTCGTTTGAACCTCTGGGTCAAACCCTGAGCCCCAGAACCAGGAGTGGCACCGAAGGCAAATTCCAGTCGCAGCCACCCTCACTGAGGTGTCTGCAAAGTCATACGCTGCTCGTAGGACGTGGGTGCCCACATCCGAGCCCGTTTGTGAAAGCTCTGTCTTATGAGGGCAGTCGGGCATGCCTTGCAGGATGTCCAGTCCTTGGTCCCAAAGGGCATTATGGAACTGGACCATGTGCATCAAAACTACTGAGGCTCAGTATGCTGCAGGTGGCAGGACAAGTACCTCCATGACATAGGAATCCAGCTGCTTAGACTCCCTGTCAGGCAGCTGGGTACTCTGGTGTTTCGGCCTCTGTGAACGATCATGTGCAGCCGATATAACCACAGAATCAGCTGTGTGATGTTCGGCTAGTAAGAGTGGTCCTTGTGGGCCCGGTACAAGCGACTGGCCTTTTTGGGCACCGCAGAGAAACTGTGTGGATGCCTCCAAGTGGCCAAGGTGATGTCTTGGAAGGTATCCACTAACGGGGAGATAACCACCAGCTTGGGGTCTTTCTGGCATAGATACTTTGCCAGATGCAAGTGTTCCGGGTCCAGGGCCCCTGCATCCCATCCCATATTCTCCTGTATGTGTCGCATGACCTCCATAAAGCTAGGGTCATCGGGTGGAGACTTAGGCTGTTCCTCTGTGTCACCGGGAAGCGAGCCAGGGTCGGAGTCAGGAAAGGAAGGCTCTGATTCCCCATAGGCATCTGAGGACGAGGAGGAATGTTGTCTCCTATTCTTGTGTCTGAGCCTTCTGGGTGAGCGGGAAGAGGAAGGAGATCTAGTCCTTTTGCGCTTGTCTTTGTGCTTCCTGGGGCTAGCAGGAGTCTTATCCCTCTTGTTCCAGATGGGACAAGAGTAACCGGAACATCTGGCTCAGGGACTGGAGGAGGCTGAGGAGTAGGAGGGGAGACCAAGTCTTGCTTGACGGTCTCCCACCAATAGGTGAAGAGCTCCTTCACCTGTGACATACTCAGCTTGGGGGACTCAGGTTTAAGAGGCGTTGGGCGGCCGGCTCCTGCACCGGTGTTGGTGGAATGGGTGATGTCGGTAATGCCTCTGTAGCACCGGCATTGGGTGGACTGGCGTATGGTCCAGAGGAGAGGTGTTGGGGGTGCTGACAGGCGATGTCAGAGGGACCGACGACGGCTGAGGCACGGTGGTCTTAACCAGCGCCGGAGGAGGAAATACAGGTTACTCACCTGTAACAGGAGTTCTAGGAGTGGTATATGTTGTTCATCCACGCTATTGGCAGGTTCCTTGCCGCTTTAAATCTTGCCGGAAGGTCTTCAGTTGGCTCCTCCCACCCACCCGGTGGTAAAACTCCCGGCTCCCCATGATGCCAGATCTAGCCCCGCTGGAAGCCAGGTTGCAGGTCAAGCTGGGGGCGGTCAGGGTGTGGATTAACAACATATACCACCCTAGAACTCCTGTTACAGGTCAGTAACTTGTATTTCTAGGACGGTATATGTTGTTCAATCCACACTTACTGGCAGACCCCTAGCAGTTTCTCCGGAGGAGAGAGGCATGGCACACACCTACTTAAAATAAGGACTGGAGAACCGAGACCCAAAACCAGCATCCCGGCCTGACCCCAATCCGCCCCCCCCACCAGGAGAGGGGGGGCGGATTGGGGTCCTAGGGTCCAGAAGACGTCCTGGGGCTAAATGGGGTCAAGATAGAGGTTGTTCCTATCTTGTCCCCATACCCAAGAGTCCCGAAAATATCGGACAGGTACCAAGGTCTTCCCAGACATCTCATCCTGCCTTGGCGGTGTTATGCAATGCCAGATCTATTAAAAACAAGACAGCTATTGTAGCCGATCTTGTTGGGTCAGCTGATCTGACTTGCATTACCGAGACTTGGCTGGATGAAAATGCTGGCCCTACATTGGCCTTGGCAACTCCAGCCGGGTTCTCGGTAATACACCGTCCAAGGCAGGATCGTAGGGGCGGAGGTGTGGCCATTATGTTTAAATCTGAACTGGGCCTTGTGGATGTTCCATTGGGGAACACCAGATCTTTTGAATATATCCTGGGTGAGGGTGCAGGTTGTGGGATTCTCCTCGTCTACCGTCCACCAGGTGACGGTGGCGAATTCCTACAGGAGATTGCAGACTTCATTGTCGACCTTGTGTTGAGGTTTCCCAGATTAATTCTTCTAGCATTTCAACGCTTGGGATGACGATGAACCTCTCATTTTGGTCAAAGTCTCCTCCAGTTGATGAGTACACTGGCCTGATACAGGTTGTTACCTCCTCTACCCATATTGGAGGTCATTCACTAGATCTGGTCTTTCTCTTGGGTATGGAGATCACTGATTTGGGGTGGAACCAGTCAGTTGGTCGGACCATTACACCATAAGGTTCAGTTTCAGGGCCCCTCTATAGGCCTGCCCCTCACGGAGATGGTCCAATACCGCCTTTATAGGGTGTTGGCCCCAGTGACCTTCACGGCGTACTGGACCCATCGAGTTTGTCGGGTGAATGCAAGAGTCCAGAGGATCTTGTACTGCCTATAATAAGGCTGTGGGAGATGCACTGGACAAAATTGCTCCTGTTCGTGTTCGGCCTCTCACTATCCGTCCAAGGAGTCCATGGTTTGATGGCTCCTTAAAGGAATTAAGCAGTAGGCCAAGGCTGGAGACTGGCGGAAATCGGGCCTTGATGTCGACAGGCTTAGATTGCTAGCCCATTATGATGGCTACCAATCAGAAATCACTGTAAGAAGGCAGAATTCCTGTCCAGAGAGATTTCTGCTGCAAAGAACCGACTGGCTCAGCTTTTCCGGACTGTGGACAGGCTGTGCAATCCAGTCTGTCTTCAGCCTAGAGAAGCTTTTTCTCAACTTAGATGAGGAGTTCGCCTTCTTTGCAGATAAGGTTGCCGACATCAGGTCCGCATCGGTCCGACTTCCTTTGGGGGTCACGTGGGCAACCGGTTGTACTTAATCCCGGCCTGCTTGGTTGGAGTTTCACCACCCGAATTGCAGACATTGTGAAGATCATCCAATCAATGCGTCCAACTAGTTGTAGTTTGGATCCGGGTCCTACACCTCTGTTAGTAGGATGTGTTGAAGTCATCTACCAATCCTCGCTGACATTGTCTGGAAGTCCTTGGAGAGGGTTTTTTTTTCCTAATCCCCTTAAGGAGCCAGTTGTTCATCCACTCCTTAAAAAATCCTCCTTGGATCCAGACTGTCTAGCTAACTACCGGCCTATCTCTAACCTGCCATTCGTTGGTAAGGTTATTGAAAAGGCAGTTGCACTGCAATTGGATGAATATCTCACCTCTCATAATGTCTATGATACTCTCCAATCTGGCTTCAGAAAAAGGCATAGTACTGCGACTGCCCTTGTTCGAGTCTTGAGTGACCTCCTAATGGCCAGAGATCGAAAGGCTTATACCATTCTGGTCCTTCTTGATCTTTCTGCTGCATTCGACACTGTAGACCATGAGGTGCTATTGGAGCGGCTTGGTTTTTGTGGACTGTCTGGTACAGTCCACTAATGGTTCCTGTTTACCTCACTGGTAGGTCTCAGACAGTTGTCACTGGAATCTATTCCTCTGACACCTTCTCCCTACCATGTGGGGTACCGCAGGGTTCCAGTTTAGCTCCCATGTTGTTTGCAGTGTATATGCTGCCATTAGAGAAATCATCAGGAGATACAGCTTGAGTTTTCACTGCTTGCGGATGATACTCAGCTGTATTTATCCTTTCTCCCGATCAGAGTGATGCACTCTCTGTACTTAACAACTGTCTGGATGAAATCAGAATTTGGATGAGTTCGAGCTGGTTGAAGCTTAACCGATAAGACCGAGGTATTGGTTGTGGGCCCAGATCATCCTGAGGGCTTGCGTGGCACATCCACCAGGCTTATCGCCGGGATGCCGCTTCTAGCTCTCACAGGTGTGAATTCGGCTATTTTGACGACGGTCTGACCCGAAATCTCAGGTCTCAGCTGTTGTCAAAACCTCTTTTATCATCTGAGGAACATCGCCCGGTGAAACACCTGATTTCCAGGAGGATCTTCCGACTTTGGTTCACGCCTTTGTTACAACCTCGCTTGGACTACTGTAATTCCCTATACCTAGGGCTTCCAGGGATTGATATCCGCCGCTGCAGCTACTGCAGAACGCTGCAGCCGGGCTTTTGATTGGGACCTCGAGAACCAGTCATATTACGCCTGTGCTTCGCGAACTGCATTGGCTGCCTGTGCGGTGGCGTATCATCTTTAAGGTTGGTTTACTAACCTTTAAAGCCCTACACGATCAGGGACCCGGTTACCTGAAAGATCTTCTGATTCCCTATTGCCCCCTCCGCCCCCCCAATGAGGGATTGCTAGAGATTCCCAGGGTTCGTTTAGTTATCAGGATCTCGTGCTTTTGCTTACTCAGCTCCTACCCTGTGGAATTCTTACCTCATTGGTTGAGAGAATGCTCGATCACGATAGTTTTAAAACTGCTTTAAAAACTTATCTTTTAACTTGGCTTTCTTTATAGTTTATTTGTTTATTGTTGATCTTGATTTTATTGTCATGTACAGCCTTGATTTTGAAAGGCGCTTTATAAATAAACACGAATTGAAAATTGAATTGAATTGAACTCAAGGTTGATGTGGTAGTGGGTAATGAAGGTGTGCTGACTTCAGGTAGCAGCCCTGCAGATTTCCTGGATAGGGATGTCCCTGGAAGCAGCGGTATGGAGAGTAGAAAGAGCTCTTATCCCTTTGGGAGGCTCCATGCCCACCAACCTATAGCAGAGATCTATGCAGGGGGTGACCCACCTGCCTATCGTCCGCTTGGCTGCAGGTCTGCCGGGGACGGCTTCAGCGTAGGTGACAAACAGCTGGCGAACCTCTCCATGAACTTCAGCCATCCGCTCCTTATAATAAGAGAGCGCTTCTAGGGTCCAGAGTATGAAGCCTATATTCGGCCTCTGAGGTGTGACTGGGGTAGAACACTGGCAGAGTCAACACCTGGCTAAGGTGAAACTCCGACACCACCTTTGGAAGGAATTTCGGGTGGGGGCGCAGGACAACCTTGTCCCTATGGAAGACCAGATAAGGAGACTTGATGGAAAGTGCCTGGAGCTCTCCCATCCTTCTGGCTGACATGATAGCCACCAAGAAGGCGGTCTTCCATGACAGGTGAGAGATGTCATACCTGTGCATCGGTACAAATGGCTTGCCTATGAGCTTAGCCAATACCAGCAGTAGATCCCACGGAGGTGGAGGTTCTCACACTGGAGGGGATATGTGATCAAGGCCTTTGAGAAAGCGCCCGACCACCTTCTCCTGCACCACCGACTGCTTGCCAGCCCGCGCCTGGTAAGCAGAGATGGCTGCCAGGTGCACCGCGAGGGTCGTCGACCAAAGCCCTAGCTGAGAAAGGGACCAAAGGTAGTCCAGAATGCTAGCCAATGAACAGGAAGAAGGGTCCAACCCCTTGCCCTTACACCAAATGGAGAATCTCTTCCATTTGAAGGCATAGCATCTTCTGGTCGACTCCTTACGGGAAGCCTCAACAACCCTGAGGACCTCGTCAGAAAGACCCAAGGCCTGGAACTCTAGCCGCTCAGGAACCAGGCTGTCAGGTGCAGGGACTGAAGGTCCGGATGGAGTACCTTCCCTTGTTGACTGAGATCAGGTCCGGCGGGCTGGAAGCCGCCGGGAGCTGAGCTGAGGCGAGGAGATCTGGATACCAGAACTGGCGGGCCAGTCTGGGGCTACCAGAATCACCTGCGCCTGGTCTCTTCACCTTGAGAAGCACCTTGTGGATCAAGGGAATGGAGGAAAGCGTAGAAGAGGCCTGGGGTCCACGGCCTCAAGAAGACATCCCCCTGCAGCGAGCCCTGCTGAGGGGGGCAGGCATGAAACAGCCTCAGCTTCGCATTCTCCCTGGAGGCGAACAGGTCCACCTGAGGGGTGCCCCAGTGGGAGAACAGATCTTGTACTATCTCTGGCAGGAGAGACCACTCACGAGATGCAGCGCCTATCCGGCTTAGGGCATCGGCCAGACTGTTGGAGGCTCCTGCCACATGGACGGCTAGGAGATCCGCCTCCAGGCTGATCATGAGAGACCAAGTGCAGAAGCCTCCTTGCACAGAGGCAAGGCGTGCATCCCGCCTTGCCGGTTGAGGTAGTACATGGTCGTTGTGTTGTCCGTCTGGACCTGGACCACTTGACCCCATACAAATGGAGCGAAGGCGGTGAGGGCTAGTCGGACCGCTCGAAGCTTCAGCAGGTTGATGTGGCATCGAGACTCCTGAGGGGACCAGAAGCCATGGGCTCTGAGATCCCCCAGATGGGCACCCCAACCTATCAGAGAGGCGTCAGTTGTCAGAGTGACCATTGGTTCGGGGCGGACAAACGGGATACCCTCCTGCAGATGAGCTGGAACAAGCCACCATTGGAGGTCGCTCCACATCTCCTGGTCACGGTCACTAGCTGGTCCAGAGGACCAGAGCGCTGGACCATTGGCGGGCCAGCCCCTCACTGCAGGGGACGATATGCCAGCGGGCCCAACGGACCACGCTGGTGCAAGCCGCCATGAGGCCCAGAAGGTGCAGGAAGTCCTGGGGAGGCCAATGCCCAACCAGAAATGATTGGGCAAAGGAGGAAAGGACCTCGCCCTCTCTGCCGGGAGCTGTGCTCTGGCTCAAGACAGTCAAGCTCTGCCCACATGAACTGAATCACCTCGTGATGGCACGAGTTCCGACTTGGCCTCATTGATGAGGCGCCAATCTGAGAGCAGACTGGAGGGCCAGATCCCTGGACCACCCACCCCAACCTGGAGGGGCTGCAAGCAGCCAGTCGTCCAGGTAAGGGTACACCTGGACCCCTTGGTGCTGCAAGAATGCTGTCATCATTGCCATGCATTTGGTGAAGACCCTGGGAGCTGGAGAGAGGCTGAAGGGTATGGCCCGGAACTCGTAAAGGGATCCCACTGCCCTGAAGCGGAGGAATCGCTGGTGAGACGGACGGACTGGGACGTGAAAGAACACGTCCTGAAGGTCCAGAGAACAGAACCACATGCCTCGTTCCAAGGATGGAATAATCAGAGCCAGAGTGACCATCCTGAAGGTCTGAGACCTAGGAACTTGTTCAGGTCGTGTAGGTAGAGATGGGGGCCAGCCCTCGTCTGCTTTTGGGACCAGGAAGTACCTGGACACAAACCCTGGGTCTGGAGGAGGTCTGCCACCTCCTGATCACCTCCTTCTGGAGGAGCAAGGCAATGTCGGCTCAAGGAGCCAACAGAGGCTCTGGGAACCCGTAGTTCCCCCGGTGGCGACAGCTCAATTCCAGAAGCAGACCTCGCCTACCACTTCCAACACCCAGCGTCCGTGGTGATAGCGGACCAGGCAGAAAGGAAGTGGCGGAGCTGCCCCCATGGGGAACCGGGAGGAGTGACGACGTGGGCGAAACCCTCAACCCGTCCACTGGGCAGGCTTGGAGGAAGGGCCGGCTGAGGAGCTGCTTGGGCCTTTCCTCCCGGCTTCCTGCTGGAGTAAGCAGCAGGCTTGGCTTTGGGTGCAAGTACCAGCCTGCTGGCCCTGATGCTGGTGTTGCTGGGCCGGACATGCTGCAGGGGCTGAAGGACGTAAAGGCTTGCGCTGCTGCTGGCAGCCTTTGTCCTTCTGGGCAGACATGACAGAGTCCAAGGTGGCATTGGACTTCTCGATCCATTGGAGATGATCCTCCACCCCGGGTCCGAACAAGTCAGTACCCAGGAAGGGGACGTCTGCCAGCTTGTGCTGGGTATCAGCCGTAAAGGTGGAGATTCGCAGCCAAGCTCTGTGGCGCAAGGCCACTCCAGCCGCTACTGACCGGGCACACGAATCAGCGATGTCCAACAAAGTCTGGAGCTGCTGTTTTGCTACCGCCCTTCCCTGATCCTGCACCTGCTTGACCATCGTTTGAAGGTCAGCCAGGATATGAGGAATCACCTCATCCAGGGAGCCCAAAAGGGCATGTGAAAAGTGTGCCATCAGAACGGCCAAGCTAGCCTGACAAAGGCCTAGGGAGGAAGCAGCATATACCTTCCGCCCTGAGTAGTCCAATTTCTTGGGCTCCTTATCGGGCGGTTTGTCCACATCCCGAGTGTTCCCAGAATGCCGGAAAACGCTGACGGTCACTAACCCCTCCGCAGAGGGGTGCTCCGAGAAACTGGAAAGTGAACCTGTAGGGGGACCGCATACTTTCGAGACATCCTGGCCAAGGTGCGGACAAGATGCTGGCCGCTGCCACAGCTCCAGGCCAGGCTAACAATGGCTTCGCCACTTGAAAGGCCTCCGAGGGGAATCCTCAGTCCAGTATCTCTGTGAGGAGATGATACTTGGCCCATTTTGAAACGTGTTCAACCTTCATCCCAGTGGACTCTGAGATGAGTCGAAGCATTCCTAAAAACGAGGATGGGCTCTCGTCCACCGACTGACCCCCTGTAGACTCCAGGTCAAGCAGCCTGGAGTACAAGAAGTCGTGGTCGTCAGACTCTGAGGAGTCTGCTACCAACTGCCGCACGCCTGAGCTACCCTCCACGTCCCGAGGTCGATCGGGAGTGAGGGTGACTGACAACCTATAGGGCAAACCCTGACCCAACCGAGAATCCTTGGTCGGGGCCCCAGTCTTTGGTTGAGGAGGTGGAGGTTCCACCACAATGGGTGGAGCAGCCGGTTTCGGCGAACAACTGTTGCTGGTTTCGCTCCTTGACTACGAGGGTTGTTTCGCCGCTCAGGTGACAGCCACTTAATGGCCGGAGAAGGCGACGGAGTCGGCTATTCTCGACACAACAGCTGCTGCCACATTAAATCCTTTAGCTGGCCACTAACTTGCGCTGGAGCCCATCCTCCGAAGAGGACGACGAGGATGAGTGGCGCCGCTGCTTTCCATGGTGCCAAGACTGAGACTGCTGACTGGTGGGACAGGCTGGACCTGGAAGAGGTCCAAGACAGAGACCTTCGGGATTCCGAGGGTGGGTCAGAGAGGGACGGAGAAACCCGCCCTTCCTCAGTTCAGGGACCTTACCCGGGACTCCGGCACAGGAGACACAGGCAAGTCTCGTTTCCACCGGGGAACCGGGAAGTAGGGTTGTCGGCATCACCAGTCAACAAACCGTCCGGTTGAGAAAAATCTCGACTCATGCGATTGGTGTCTCGGCCGCTGACCTGACAGGGACACCGTGAAGCCAGCAGCCTTAGCCGCAACCTCCTAATCAAGACGAAAGCTCCACCATCTGGTGAAGGGATCTCTCCACTCCCACGAACGTCGACGGTGGGACTTACCTTTGGAGTCATCCTTTTTGGACCGACTGGAATGTCCCAGATGGTCCTTCTCCCTTGGTGGAGAGGGACTGGCAAAGCTCCTTAAAAGAAGCTGTATATGAAGAGCCCAAGGACAACGGGATAAATACCGTGACCGAGGAGGAAGAAGATGCGGCCTGGGCTGCCTCCTCCTCGAGGGTGATCATCTGCTCCAACTGATCCGTGGAGCCAGCCGCTGGACACCGCCCAACGGGCCTCCTTCGACTTGACTGGTGGATACCGTTTTTCAGGTCGCCCCAAAAGAAGTCAAGCAGCGCGGTCCTCCAAGACCGAAGCTGAAAAGGATTTGCACAAATTGCAAGCCTGCGAACTGTGGCCTAGTCCTAGGCTGTAAACGCACATGGAGTGTGGGTCAGTCCGGGACATCTTCTGCCCACAGGAGCACTGACGAAATCTGGGAGTCGACTTGTCCATCGCAGCTGCAAGGGAAAAAGAAGACACAAGTCTTGTAAATTTGAGAATTAGTTTCAGATTAACCGAAGAGTGTTGATTCAGGTCTAAAACGCAGAGCACTAAGGAGGGAACCTGAGCTTCCAAGCGGTAAGGAAGATCTGGCGCCATGGGTAGCCTTGCATTTACCACTCAGGTGGGTGGGAGGAGCCAGCTTTAAGACCTTCCAGCAAGATTTAAAGCGGCAAGGAAGCTGCCAATAAGTGTGGATTGAACAACATATCCACGACCCTAGAACTGAAGGTTTCCCGCATCAGGCCAGAAGCCTCGTCCGACCGGCGTCCCTTCCCTTGAGACGGTTCGGGACGTGAAGAGGCCTTGGCCGGCCTGTCTGAAGACTTATGGGGCTTTTCCAAGTGGCGTCTGTCTGAGTCTGCAGACTGATGCTGGTCAGGCATGGACTTAGGTGGCTGGGAGGAAGCCTTGGAAGCTGAGTGCCCCAAAGCCTGTTTGGCTTCCCGGGGATTGACTGAGGCTGATCGGGAGGACAACTTACTTTTAGCCACTGTGAAGCTGGTGTTGGGAGGGCCTCTTGTGGGCCGAGGAGCTGGAGTCCGAGGGCCTTTTAGCTGTGGAACCGGAGTCTGGGGCCCTGATCTTGATAGGCTGTAAGGAGGGCCCCTTAGCGAGAGAAGCTGAGGCGGGAGGCTTGAGGGAGGTAAGCCGGGCCTCATGACCAGAGGAGCTGGAGTGATCAGCGGACTGGGAGCTGGATGACCTGGGTCTGGAGGAGAACGATCCCGCCATGGTGCTTCTCCTTCTGTGTTTCCTGTGTGGAGATGGGAAACAAGATTCCCACCAGAGGGCGCCTCTGCTGCATCTGGGCCAAACATTTTTCTGCTAAAAAGGCCTGAAGAGACTTATGCCTGTGGATCCTGGTTCAGCTGTAGAAGGTTTGGCAATGGGAACAGGCGCCGGTGTCGTGTTCTGGGCCCAGGCAAAAAAGGCAGGCCGAGTGTCCGCTGTGCAGGGATCTGCTTCCTCAAGAGCACTTATTACGGTGCCCAGTCAAAGTAGAGGATGATACATCGAACTTTCATGGAGATATACAAAAATAACTTCTTAAGGCTGAGGAACTGATAGAGTGGAGTAAAGTGTTGCCGTGGAGGGAAAGAACTGGAGCACGTGGGGACCACCTACTGTCATTATACGGGCGACATCGGGGCACAGCCGAGGCTGGGTGAGGTCCCACGTCACTACTGCTAACGTAAAAAGAATTGCCGATATCTGCTGTCAGGTGGCATCAGTCCTATATGTGTTAACCTGCTGCAAGTAAGATCGAAGGATACTTTAGCCATGAGGAATATGCCCAGGTATTTCAGGCGATACACCATCATCAAACCCCCCCAAGTTCGCAATTAGAAGTGATCTTTTCCTGTTGGCCCACCGGGAGTATCTCATGTTTTGTCCAGTTGACTTTGTGCCCAGACAGGTCACCATATTCTTTCAATAGGGTGTGGACCACAGGTAGATCTTGTGCTGGATTCTGGAGGTATAGCAACAGGTCGTCTGCATACAATGCGACTTTGTGCTCCCTCCCATGTAAGCCCAGATAGAGTTATGGGCTCTGATTGCTGCCACCAAGGGTTCCAGGGAAAGGATATACAGAAGGGGGGACAAAGGGCACCCCTGCTGGGTCCCACAACCAAGCATGAAGGAAGGAAGGAGTTTGCTCACCATTTACCACTATTTGGACCATGGGGCAGTCTTACATCGCTTGATCCAGCTACACACTTTCTCACCCACCCCATGCGCCCAGGTTTTAAAACATGTAGCTCCACACCACACAGTCGAACGCCTTCTCGGCATCTAGTGCCAAGACTGCTGCCCCATGCCTTTTAGAGGTGTGGTCCCAAGAGTGTATGATACTGAGTGTAGGTCTAATGTTACGCTTCCCCTGTTGCCTCTTGACAAACCCTGCCGGGTCAGGGTGGACCAGGGAGAAGTGGCTCCAACCGGCTTGCAATCACCTAAGCCAGGATCTTATAGTTGGTCGTGAGGAGGGAGATAGGGCAGTAAGATCTGCACCGCAGAAGGTCTTTCCCTTGTTTTGGTAGCACCGTTATTGTGGCTGACTGTATGGAGGGGGCAGTGCCCCATTTTCTAAGCTTTCTACTAGCAAACCGTGTGGAGGGGGCAGTGCCCCATTTTCTAAGCTTTCTACTAGCAAACCGTGTGGAGGGGGCAGTGCCCCATTTTCAAAGCTTTCTACTAGCATGTCAAACAAATGTGCCACTAGGACATGGGCAAAGGTTTTGAAGAAATCTATGGGCAGACCCATCTGGGCCCGCAGCCCTCCCACCCCTCAACATTTTTATGGCCTTTTGCAGCTCTTCTTCAGAGAGTGGGTCCTTCATTTCATGTATATTACCAGGGGACAGGGATGGAATGGGGGCCCTTTCAAAAAAGGATTCGTACTGCTTCTTTCATGGCGTAACCTCACATGTATAAAGTCTTAAAAAAGGCACTAAATTCTGCTCCTAGTGAAGTGGTGGATACTGTTACTTGCCCTGTTCGGGTCCGGATCTGTCCTATGGTCCTCTTTCCTTCCCTCCGCTGCAGCTGCCAGGCAAGAAATGTCCCCTCTTTATCTCCATCAAAGTATGCATCAGCCTAAGCCAACAGGATTGAACGCTCTACCCAATTACTGCTCAGTGTGTTGAATTGCCATTTAAGTTTCTGAATAACCCCACAGAAGGAGGGCCTAGGTCTGGCCATGTGGGCCTCTCCACAAGCCACAAACTTAATTCAGAGCTGTTCCAACTCCCTGAGACCCCGAGTACGTAATAACTTGTCCTCTAATATAGGCTTTAAGGGACTCCCATCTCATCCCATGGTAGGTCTCACCCCATTGATTTAAAAGTAAATACTCTCCAATTCCAATTGCTAAATAATTAATAAACCCCTCATCTTTCAGTAAAAGTGGCTCCAGTCTCCAGGGGCTGCTGGCTGGTGGGGATCCCATGGTCAGAATGAGTATTAGCAAAGACTGTCTGGGGAAGGGGACCTCTCCCGCTCCCACGAACGTCGACGGTGGGACTTACCCTTCGAGTCCTTCTTTTTCGACTGAGAAGAGTGTCCCGATGGCCCCTCTCCCTTCGTGGAAAGGGATTAGCAAAGCTCCTTAAAAGAAGCCGTGTAGGAGGATCCCAGAGAGAGCGGGATAAATGCTGCAACCAAGGAAGATGAGGATGCGGCCTGGGCTGCCTCCTCCTCCTCGAGGGCGATCATCCGCTCGAGCTGCTCAGCTAAACCAGCCTCTGGACACGCCCAATGGGCCTCCTTGGACTTCACCAGTGGTGGCGCTTCTCGGGCGCAAGCTGTAACCGAACATACGCGTCTTCTAGGACGCTGGCCAAAAACAATAGACATAACTCCGTGAGGCTCATGGGTTGTGGGATCAAGGCCGAGGCAGTAGACGATGTGGAGTAAGGGTCCGTCCTGGACATCTTCTGCCCGCATGGGCATCACCGAAATCCAGGAGTCGATTTGTCCATCGCAGCCGCGAGGGAGTAATTAGACCGAAGTCTTGAGAACTTTAGAACTATTTTCGGGTGAACCAAAGAATTAGGATCCAGTCTATATGCAGAGCGTTAAGGAGGGAACCTGAGCTTCCAAGCGGTAAGGAAGATCTGGCGTCATGGGGCGGAGCCGAGAGTTTTACCACCCGGGTGGGTGGGAGGAGCCAGCTTGAAGACATTCCGCAAGATTTAAAGCGGCAAGGAACCTGCCAGACAGTGTGGATGAACAATATATCCATGTCCCTAGTATCACAATTGATGAATACTTTGAGACACCCATTTGCATTATCATTGTGGAGCTAACCAGCAACCTATCCAACCTGGCATAAGAATGATGTGTGTGGGGAAAAATACATTCCCGGTCGGTCGGTGCTGGTGCCTCCACATATCTATTAGATTATACGCTTCTGCCAGATCTCCCAGAGTCTTGGCATTTTTGGACACCGGATGGTATAGGATTGATCTGTCCACCACCACGACTAGCACACCATTACAGTCCCCCTCACCCGCCAAATATCCACGGGCCGAGAGGGTAGCCGTATCCACCGCAAGTTGCTGCTGTGGATACAGCAATTGCTGTGCACAATGAAAGGAGTTCCATCCCTGCCCTAGACTTCCAACCCTTACCCCCCCACCTTCTTACCCCTCTCGCCCCACTAGTCCTCACTCCCTCCCCTCCACTTGGTTTACACTTCTCCTAGGCTGCCTCTGTGCATAAAGCACTTATCAGCTTATTCTTCATCATTACCATACCCCCTTCTCCCATCCCCTAATAACATTACACAATATGCCTCCTCTGTACCCATGCCAATACTCTCCATACCTCCTCCTTCCTCCCCTTTTCTTTGAAAAAGCCAATTTTCGCTGCCAACTACAAGCAACCTGCACTTAGCAACTAGACCTATAGACTACAGATATTTCTGTAATGAAAGTATTTGTATTTGAGGTTTTACTCCACATTTATCTTGCTTGTAAAATAGACTTATCACTTGGCTGTTGTATGTTCTTGTCATATGTTGTAAACTGTACTGTTTTGTCTGTTTTTTTACTGACTTGGAGCCTTTGTAAAGGAGCCAGTCTGGCTCAAAGATTGTAATTCTGAAACTGAAATAAAAAAAAAAAAAAGTTCTTGGAAAATGCCAGGGTCTTCCACGTAAGGTGCGTACACTGACCTCAGTGAAAAAGCACCCACCCCCTCCAATGTGATGTTGTCCAGAACGTAATGACCCCCCCCTTGGGTCCCCTCTCTCCTGATGCACTGTTACCCTGGTGCCTCTCGGGAACCATATGGCCATCCCCAGGCCTTAGTTGAGAAACATGACGTCAACCACTTACCTCCCATTATTTCCCTCCATTTTTGCTGCTTCAGTATGAGACATACAGGTTTCTTGCAGCAGCAGGACCAGAGCCCAAGAACTCCGCCTCGGAGGCCACTCTTTTTCATGTAACCACTGATTTTAGCCTGTTAATATTCCAGGTTACAACATTTGTAGTATCAACCAACTTCCCATTTGTCACACAGCTTTAGCACCTCTTGCCAAGACATTCCCCAACTTACTACTAGTACCCGGTGTAGTACCTCTGTCACAAACACTTCATGTACACTGCCTGCTAATTGAGTATTAACCCCAAGTCCTTCTTCCCCCACCCCTCAACAGTGTATTTTACCCCAACTGAAACAGCAACCATTAACAAATACATAACATTATGAACCCACAACTATTCCCCTACCACCTTGGCTAGGCTTACAACTACCCTGCCAGCCATCCTTGCAACTAATGGTGGTGGTGTTCTACCTCAAGTGATTTCGGCACAGACTGACCCAGCACTTGTACCAGTGGTGTAATCTGAAGTCCCAAGTATGCGGTATCCAGAATTGTCATTAAAGAACAGAAAACGTGAAACTTTTGTATATTTATTGTGTTAAAGCATCTTTAAGGCATAGAAAATCCCACAGTAATAAGATGATTATCATATAGCAAAATAGTTAGACAGTACAAATAATGGGCTACATATACATAAAGCAACAGCTAGTGGTATTTTTTTCGTTAACTACTGAGATTTACTCTGTATATTGTCTTTCAGTTTGATATTTTTAATAATAATATAGCTTTTTCCAAATATTTTTTACTAGCAAGTAACTTTAGTTGTTTAACTTAGGATGAATCCTTTCCTGAATTATCCAAGATAAAAAAAAATAACCAGCAGAACCATACTGTTCTTCAGATGCCACTTTAAAAGTGTCTGGTAAACCGACACATAGAATCTCTTCTGCAGATACAACAGAATAGGTATTCACTATAACTTAACAGTCAAGTTGTTGTTCTGCATGTGTTTAAAACCCTCTATAGATGGAAATATCTAGTGTAAATAATTAATGAGCCTGTATAATACTGACAAACTTCAGCTTCGTTCCCAGTTCTATCGTTCATTCAGTTATCAGATGGACCTTAAAAATTAATTGTTGCCATGTAAATGTAGCTCATGCAAAACATTGTCAGATTTAGTGGAAAAATAACCTCTAAAGCAATAATCCTTGTGGTTAAAACCAACACAAATATAGACGTTTTCTGCAACCAGCACAGGGTAAGGCACACAAACATCAAGTAACAATATGCTGAAGATATTTACTAGTGGTCAGAGGGATTTTTAAGAGTACATTGATTACTGCACACTGTTGTGCAACAGTTCATTGCTGTACCTGATTTTGTCATGCTGTATTGAAAACATAACTTACATTTTATAACAATAAAGTAGGTTAATCAAAATATATAATGGCTAGAAATTTACCCCTTAACTTCAGTTTTCATGAAACATATTTGGGAACCTGATGCTTAAGTGATAATTTACCACTATCAATGAAACATCTCCACACCACTGAACCCCCCCCCCAGGTCAACATCATGAAATGAACAGTTTTTTGAGAACAATTTTATCTTTAAAGGGACTTTGACATGGAAGTTGTTGAGGGTATGTTGTGTAGTCAAGATAATGTTGATCTTTGTACTGTATGATTCTTTAGAAGAAGGAAAAAAAAAAGGAAAGATGTACCCTATTTTATTGCAATTCATGCCAGTGTAAACCAGTGATTGTCGTGGTGTTATTCAGATTATATATCATGGCAATTTTTCATGGGTGTTAAGAGGTTCACACATCTTAGTTTCCTTTTGGGTCTCATTGAGTAGTTCTCACACAGAATTCAGCACGGCAAAAAAATGACAAACTAAAGTGACAATCTAAAGGAATGACCACTATCTACAGCAACTTAATCTGTGATAAAACATTCCAACATGTGAATGAAATAACAAAATGGTGCTAATTCTGCTATCAATTTCAATGCAATATTCTCCATTCATAGCCTCAGGAATGGTAAACTTCAGATTCGGAGAAAGATAACAAGGCAGAAAACAAACAAGTATGTTGATCCTCAGATATTTTTCCTGGACATTTTCCTGGAGCCGTAAGTGAAGCAATTGTTTCCCCTCCACAAGCTTACATTTTAGTGACAAAAACAGCTAGTATCTTTCATCCATGGGTAATGTCAGAGTGAAACACTCCATGCTGACCTCTTGTAACATAATTAAGTAAATATTTTTGCACAACCCAAAAGAAAAAAATGAACAAACATTTTTAAATGCAAGAGGTGAGTCTTGAGGATCAACATATTTTTCAGGTGATCACTCTAAATCTTGTGTTAAAATATTTTGATTTAAACAATGCATTTATATACTGCAATCAAGATGCAAAGGATGCTTTCCTAGAATTTCAGTAGCTAAAGTGAGTAGTAAAGCCAATGAAGTTAATGGTTTCCTCATCTTTGAGACTGTAGAAGGTTTATGCTTCAGTATAAGGTGGAGGTGCCTGCTTGGGTGGTAGCATCACAGCTTCATCATATGTGGGCAGCATGGCCTACAGAGGAAGAACAAAAAAATAATAATATACAGTTATTTTAAAGCTTCCCTCAGAGCTCACATAAAACTTCTCAACTGAGGAAACATTAGCAGAAACATGGATCCAGGTGTGCAGTATCAGTAGCAGCATGTCCCCCTTAAGTTTTACAAATGGGATGGTGCCTTTGCTACTGGGTGCCATATTCAGTGACTGGTATACTTATGTCCACATATGGCATGCAAAGCTCCCTAAGGAGCCATTTACATGAAATTATAGCCCTGTGCAATGACTATGCCCACAAATGCGCAGAGGCACTATGCAGAGCCTCGGACGTTGCCCCTACTGTCACTCGATCCCTGTACAGTAGCGTCCCCCAGGAGGAAACGCACTTTCAGTACACACTGCAGTATGTTGCAGCAGACCTACTGAACAAAGCAATGTAATTTCAATGGCAATTAGTCTCCTTTGTCATGCAGGAAACTGTGGCATTCACTTCATCCTGGCAGTGTCACATTTTCCTGAAAACTGCAAAGGCAAACAAGATGCTGGGATGCATAGCTAGGGGGATCACTAGTAGGAGAGAGAAGGTTATACTGCCCTTGTACAGGTCACTGGTAAGGCCGCATCTAGAGTATGGAGTTCAGTACTGGTGCCCACACCTCAAAAAGGACATTAACCTGCTGGAGAAGGTACAGAGGAGGGCTACAAATATGACAGCCAGTCAGCAGGGCAAGGCATATGAGGAGAGGTTGAGGGCACTGAACATGTACTCCCTGGAAGACAGGAGAGAGAGAGAGGGGACATGAATGGGACATTGAAGTACTTGAAAGGGATAAATAAGGTTGACAAGGAGAGTCTCTTTAAGCTGAATGGCAACCATATCACAAGGAGGCACAGTGTTAAGCAGGAGGCTGGGAGGTTTAGGAGGGATGCAAGGAAGCACTTCTTCACAGAGAGGGTGGTGGACACTCAGAATGCGCTGCTGGAACAGGTCATCTTGTTGAAGACAGTAGGCAGCTTTAAGAGAGGCTGGGAGAAGCACAGGGGGAAGGTAAGAATCATGGGTAGGGAGGATGGGAGGAGTGGGGAGGGAGGGAGGAGGCAGGGACATTAGCTCAAGCTGTGGACCCTGCAACACGAGCAGACTTGATAGACCAAATGGCCTTCTTCTGCTGGCTTCTTCGTATGTTCGTACGTCTGCTGGATGTACCAAGATCATTCACAGCACATTACTCTAACCTCTAGGCTATACTGCCAGTCCAAGAAGTGCCAGTACATGAATAGACATCACTGATTTTCTAGTGGCACCACACCTCCCACTCGATCCCCATTTAAATAACCTAAACAAGTAAAACACAGCACTTCATTGGTAGTCTAGTGCCCAACCTCATCCCTGTAGAAAATGTGTAATACATGTTAATTCCTCCCTGGTAATCTTGGGGCCTTGCTCCCTCACACGATCCTGGCAGAAAAATATGCAATACATGTGATCAATCCCTGGCAGTCTAATGGCTCTATTTCCTAACTTAATCCCTGAAGGGAATGAGGAATGAATACCAATCTCTCCCTGGTATTCTAGTGCCCCCCCACCCTGGTATCTCAAACCAAAATTCTGAGTTCTGTGGCACCAATTCTCATGCAGAGATGCTGCACAAGTTGGACAGGTCTGTTCCAATTGTTGAAGTGTGCAATGAATTCCAATCCTTCCCTGCTAGACTAGTGCCCCCCAAACAGCAGATCCCCTGGAAATATGTAATGAATGCCAACCTCCCAGATAGTGTAGTGCCCCCGACCCCTGTAGGAAAGGTGCAAGGAATGCCAATCCCTCTCCCTGGAAGTCTGCAGGCCTCTAATAAATGCACGATCCAAACTGAAAATATCATATTATATATATATATATATATATATATGCATGCAATCCTACCTTGGTAATCCAGTGGTAGCACGATTCCCATTAAGTTGTCAAACACCCACCGCCTACATAAAACTCACTCAGCAACCACCACCTACCCCCATCTAGCACTGACTCACCCTCCACTCATCCAGTCAGGACTGCCGACAGCACTGGAGACAATGACTGGCATAGGCCCACTCACCACCTCAGCCTTCGGCCATGACGGGTACAGATCCTCCACTCACCACCTTGGCCTTCTCACTGACAACATGGAGTGACACAGAAAATGAAAGTTACATACTTACTGCAATTATTGATCTTCCAGAATATCGTCTCGATAGATCACCACTAATTGGTCTGAGCCCAGAGGCGCTATGACCCTGCAGGAGTCAGAACTTTTCTGGAGGGTTGGTGGCATGAGTAGGCCACACACACACACACACAACCACATGCGCCAGATAGTATACAGTGGCGCAAGCCCCCAACGGCCTCAATGCCTTTCTTACTGAGGCGGCGAGGAGCATGAAACTAATGAGTAACCTATGCACTTAACCTAAGGTATAAGGCAGCCTTGGTGGTTTAGAAAAATGGGCCACTAAACCCAGCAACACAGTGTTTTCACAGTCTAAACCCAAGTGCAAAGGGGTGGACCAACACAATAATATTAGAATCAGTCTAGGGGATGGTGGGCAGGCATGATAACTGATGGAAAACATATTCAGGAAGATCAACAGTTACAGTAAGTACATAACTTTTATATCTACCAAGAATCAATTTTCTCCATAGATTCCCATGATCGGGACTGAGTACTAAGTTCAAAGAAAGTCCCCTGGACTAGAGAGACTGGAGCTCAGGGCTCATTCAGGATAATAATCCATTCAGAACTGTCCTGCCAAAAGTGGCATGCTGCCAGGCATGAACATCCAGGGCACAGTGCGTAAAGTATGCACTGTGCTCCAAGTTGCAGCTCTGCAAACTTCTCCAACTGGCACAGAGCACATCTCTGCCAGGGAAATGGCAACTGCTCTGGTGGAGTGGCATGCACTTTTTCTAATGTTTAACCTGACCCATGGCATAGCAGTGGTGACGGCAGTTTATAATCCAGGCTGAACTGCACTTGACTAACAGGCTGTCCTTTTAATTTAAGTTGAAAGAAACAAAGAGCTGTTTTGACTGTCGGTAGTCCTTAGTCCTGTCCAAGTAAAACCTAAGGACCCTCTTAAACACAACACAAGGTTGATATCCCAGGCAGCCACTGGACTCTGATGGGAGGCCTTGTGTGCAGAAAACCCTAGGAACCTCTTAAACAGTGGCAGCTGTGCCAAACAGAAGGTACCTAGTGGTTCATGGTATGCTGATATGGCACAAAGGTGGACCTTAAAACTGTGGAATACTGCAAGCCACATCAAAAGGTCTAGTAAGTACTCCAAAACCTTTTCAGGTGGATGCCTGAAAGGGTCCTACGGGGTTCTGGAGCACCAGGCTGAAAATCTTTTCCACTGGGCTATGTAGATTCTTCTTTGGCGCTGCCAAAAGTATTTCTGAGACCTGCAGAGACATGTAGAACCTGTTCACTTCTATCTCTTCAGGAACCAGGCCTGAAGCTGAAGAGAATGCAGGATGGGATGGACAACAAGTCCGCCCGGAGTGGCAAAATCCTTGGTTTACTGACTGAAAGTCGATTCAATAGAGGATACCATATCTGCCGAGGCCAGCAGGGGACCACTAGGTTCATTGTGTCCCTGTGTGCCTCCAATCTGAACAACACTCTCTGGATGAGAGGAAATGCATACAGAAAAGATAGGTTACTTACACTGTACCTGTTGTTCTAGGAGTGGTATATAGTTTACATCCACACTCTGGCAGTTCCACTGGAAGTGCTGATGTGTCAAGACATCTTTAAGCTAAGCTCCTTTCACCACCCTGGTATATCCTCCGTCTCCACCCCATGATGTCAAATCTTTGCACACTGGAAGCAGAGATCTGGGTGCCACATTGCCAGGTGAGGCTGTGTGGATGTGAACTGTATACCACTCCAAGGAAAAAAAACAGTTACGTACTTACCGTAACTTTAGATTTTTGAGAGAATCTCTTTCATCAGATGACACCTATGTGAGCATTAATCACCGAGACAGGAGGCATTTCCCAGGAATTAATGCATGTTTTTTTTTTTTGGGGATGCTTCCACCACCCAACCATGCATTAATTCCTGGTAAATGCCTCCTGTCGAGAGATTAATGAACTTGTAACATGGCTCTTGGTGTTACAACTTGTGCTAGCGCTAGTAAGTTCTGGTGAGAAATAGAGACATACCATGGATAAAGGAATGATTTTGTTTTATAGAGTTCTTGTCACTTCAGTTTTAGTAACAGTTTGTACAACAATCATTATTTTGTTACATATGAGGAATAGCGACATATTTCTTTTCGTCTGCAGTTCTCTTGTGCTAAATTATTCTTACTATAATTGTTGTGTTATAGTACATTTTGTCGACAGTTTTGAGTTTCTGTCACTCACCAACGGATATCTGTTGATTTCGTCGCGGTGCATTTCTGAGGGACGTCATTATTTGCATGACAGTGGCTACTCTAGAACTGCACATCTTGAGACACATATTTGTAAACTGTGCACATACTTAATAATGACAATATTTTTACCTAAACCATTATTAATGTCTGCCGTTTCATTCGAGTCATGCAATGGACACTGTTACATTAGTGCGAGGTTAGTCTAACGACTTTGACCCTGGAACTTCTGTGTCAGCATGCAGAACGCAACATTTGCCGACCTACCTAACAGTAGTTAACATAGTAACTTGTCTTAGTGCAGCACCGTGCATATCTAGGGAATTAATGCACGGTTGGAAATGTGTCAGCTGATGTGTTTTGACAAATCGGATTACATGTTTTCAGTGCTTTCATTAATGCCATGTTACAAAGAACTATAAGCCATCAGCACTAGGACCACACGGAAACTTTTACAAGCAGTTCACTGGGGCCACCCATGGCGATGTCAGATGTCACTTTTCCCATATAAACATAGATGGCCCCATCCCTCCTTAGTTCCCCACTAGAGATCATGCTCGGAGATCTCCCTGTAGGGAACCCAGAGGGGAGCAAAGGCTCTGCCAATCAGGCAAGGCAGAGAATAGCAGCCAAAGTCCTATGGAGAAGGATGCTATTTAGCCTGAATTCCAATTCGCGGTCATGCGGACACGAATAGAAATTAACAGGAGGTAGGTTCATTCATTGAATTTAGCTGACCAGGTTTCAGGGTGACCGAAGTTAAGATGGTAACCAAATGAAATTGAACCAGATTAAGCAGGTGGTATTTTAAGTGAATGGGAAAATTTGGCCAGGACACATGGGAAATTCCACTACTCTTTTCAAGAAGTGCCATGGGATCTTTACCGTCCCCTGAACCACCACCAGAAAAGGAAAGACGGGACCTTGGTTTAATGTCCCATCCAAAAGACAGCACCTCGGAGTGCAGCATCACTCTCGTGATGCACTACAGTGTCAGTATTGGATTTACCCCATGTGCCCAGTGTGGCTAGAACCCACACCCTTTTGATCTTCCGGCCTCAGAGGCGAAAGTGCAACCTGCTGAGCCACTGACACTGAGGTTCAGGAGGGATATGAGGAAGTACTACTTTATGGAAAGTGTGGTGAAACCTTGGAACAGTCTGTGGCCAGTGTCACGGGTATGACAAAAGTCAGGGATTCAAGCAGGGCTGGACATAATGAAGGAATAGTGCTACTGTGGGTGACAGGACCAGGGAGGAGAATAGAAAGATGGTGGGGAGGGTTAGTACCCTGGATGAACAGTAGTTTCCAGGGATTATAGGGAACTTGGGCAGACTGGATGAACCTCTGGTCTTTTTCTGCCATCATTGTCTATATTTCGATGAAACTCTTGGCTCCAAGGGGGTTGGAGGGTGGGATGGCACAGCCTGATAAAAGAGATTCTCTTGAACATCTGCTGTTATGGTAAGTATGTAACTGTTCTATCTTCTTTGAGGATATCTCTCATCAGCCCACACCTATGGAACAAATACAAAGCAGTACTAACAGTGAACAGTCTGGATGGTTGGAGCCCACAGGCCTAAGAAAGAAGGCCTTGAAGCATGGCTAGGCCAGGGTTAGCCCTTTTGAGGGATGCAATGTCCAGACTATAGTGTGTAGTGAAGGTGTGGACAGTACTGCAAGTAGCAACTGCACAGATTTTTGCAGCACACACATTTTTGAAACAGGCAACGGAAGTGGTGATGCCTCTGGTGGGAATGACCACAAACAACTCTAGGAAATTCCTTACTGTTCCTTACCATACTTTACCTTCCTGTAACAGAATGGGATACAGTTGGCCAACCATTTGGACAGGAGCTGTTTTAGAAACAGAAGCACCCTCTGTCCCAGGAGAGGTGAAACAAAACGCCATGAGGACTTCCTGAAGTTCTTTGTATGGTGTATAACATGAGTATTCTATGTACACCTAAAGTATGGAGCAATGTCTCCCCAGATTGGCATGCTGAGAAAAATAAACTGGCAAGTGAATGGTTTGATTCAAAGTAAACTCAGACACCACCTTTGGTGAGGACTTCCGGTGACATCACCATCTGAATGGCTGATTCCACCTTTGGTGAGGACTTCCGGTGACATCACCATCTGAATGGCTGACTCCCGGTAGAGCTCTGCTTCTAGCCTGCTAAACAGATCTCTCAGTACATTTCAAACTCATCAAAACTGACAAATTATGGCCTCAAGATATACTGAGGGACCAGATCGAACAGGTCCCAAACAAAGTTCAAAACTAAGACAGATGATGGTGGATTGCAAGATTTAGTTGTTGCCAGCTGCAGCTCTTCGCCCACCAGCATCATCGGTCCAGAGCTAGATATGGACACAGAAAATGATCGCTTACAAGATCTAGGTTTGAAACGATTCTACAAGAGAGAAAATCATTCAGACATGAAACGAAAGAAAAAATTACTCACCTTAGTAATGTTGTTTCTTCTAATGGAGTCTTGCTATATTATGACATATGCAGTTTGTCCCAGCCTTAGAACTGCTCCGGAGGTGAAAGAGTTAACTTTCCATGCCAGGCATGGAATCTTGAGCGTAAGCTCAGTTGAAAACTCTGTCTGTTGTTCTTCAAACCCAAACTGTCAGATCTTTACGAGCAAAACTCACTAAGATTCCGTGTGGAAGCTGTAAACCTACACTAGCCAACTGGCTACTAAATATTAACACATTTTTTGGTCCCAAAACAAAGACTCAAGTCAGGGGATCCAAAAAATAAAATAAAATAAAATACAATACCCAAACACCCCAAAAGGAGGGTTGAAAACACAAGGTGGGCATCACTAGTGTAACACTGCACTGCCCACCCACATCCCAACAGCAGAGGTTCTGAGAGGGGCAGGCAGTGGGGAGGTCATAATATAGCAAGACTCCATTAGAAGAAACAACATTACTAAGGTGAGTAATTTTTCTTCACACAACATGAAGTCTTGCTATATTATGACATATGCAGACTACACAGCAGTACCTCCATGGAGGAGGGACAGAACCTACTTAGGAAATAGGCTCTGAAGCACAGCTTTGCCAAACTGAGCATCACTCCTAGCCTGGATGTCCAGGGAGTAATGCTTGGTGAAAGTGTGTACTGTTTTCCAGGTAGCTGCTTGACATATCTCTAAGATAGGGATGTCCCTGGCCGCAGCAGGGACGCAGCTGTACCTCTGGTAGAGTGAGCCCTCAGGCCTGAAGGGGGAACCTTACCCAGTTTTTGATAACAAAATTGGATACAAGAGACAATCCACCTGGCAATGGATCTTTTAGTGGCAGGTTTCCCTTTACCAACCTCACCATAAGTGAGGAACAGTTGAGGGGTCAAACCTGTGACCCTTGGTACTCTATGTAGTAACTAAGGGCTCTCTTTACATCTAAACTGTGCAGCCTCCTCTCGCCAGAGGAGGAATGGTCAGTAAAGTACACTGGAAGACATATAGATTGATTAAGGTGGAAGTCTGAAACCACCTTAGGCAAGAACTTCCTGTTAGTCCTGAGAACTACCTTATCTCTGTGAAAGGAGATAAAATCAGGCTCCACTGACAAAGCTTGTAATTCACTTATGCGCCTGGCAGAAGTGATGGCTACTAGAAACACAGTTTTCCAAGTCAAGTACTTAAGCTCTGCTGAAGACAAAGGCTCAAAGGGGGGTTGCATTAGCTGAGCAATGCAAACATTAAGATCCCAGGCAGAAGCAGGGTCCCTGAATGGAGGGTTGGTGTGAAGCAATCCCTTGAAAAACTTGGAGAATACAGGGTGAGCAGAAAGAGAAGAGGGCTCCTGCTGAAATAAAAGCAGAGACAGCTGCCAAATGCACTTTCAGGGTAGCTGGCCTCAGCCCCAAAGTGTTTAGATGGACCATATAATCCAGGACTGTGGGCAAATCAGCAGATTCTGGGGAAATATGCTTACCAGTGCACCATATGGAAAACCTTTTCCATTTAGAATTATAAGTAGCCCTGGTGGAAGGCTTCCTAGAAGCTTTCAATATATCGAGTACACCTTGAGAAAGGCGTAGGTCAGCAAACTCTAACTCTTCAAGAGCCAGGCCTTGAGGTTGAGGGATTTGAGATTCGGATACCAAACTGTCCCCTGGGCACAGGTTAACAGATTGTGATTCCTGGGAAGACACAGGGGAAGGTGGACTGCTAAGGACAGAAGGGGTGGATACCAGGGCTGTCTGGCCCAATCTGGAGCAATCAGAATCATCTTGCAAGGTTGAGATCTGATTTTGACTAGCACCTTGAACAAGAGAGGGAAGGGGGGAAAGGCATAGAGGAACTTCCATTCCCAGTTGAGAAGGAAGGCATCCAGAGGGACTGAGCCCAACACTGGGGCCTGCAACAAAAAAGCGGAAGTTGGTGATTGTCTGGGGCTGCAAAAGATCTATCTGAGGGTGCCCCCACCTGGCAAATGCTAACTCCAGTACTAGGGGATCCAGTGACCATTCGTGATGGCCCTGGGAAATCCTGTGAGAGCATCTGCCAGACATTGTCCTTGCCTGGGAGGTGAACTGCCATGAGTGAAGTGTTCAGGGAATAAGCCAGAGACCACAACTTCATTGCCTTGGTGCACAAGGCCGAAGACCGAGTGCCCCCTTGCTTGTTGATGTACCACATTGTAGTGGTGTTGTCTGTTCTGACCTGTACAACTTTGTTCTGAACAGATGCAGAAAAAACATGAAGTGCTAGAAAAACAGCTCTGACTTCCAACAGATTGATGTGGAGCAGAGATTCCTGAGGGGAACACAATCCCTGGGTGGTGAGGTCACCCATGTGAGCTCACCATCCCAAGAGGGACACATCTGTAGTAAGGATCAAGGAGTGAGATTGAGGGATGAAAGGAACCCCGTCTCAGATTGCTCTGATCCTGCCACCACTGCAGGACCTGGATCAGGGTTCGAGATACTGGAATCAATCTGGTTAGAGGATCTCTCCTTTGAGACCAGAAGGCTCTCAAATGGAACTGAATGGCCCTCATCTGAAATCTTGGTCCTTGCACTACAGCTGTGGAAGCAGCCATGTGCCCTAGCAGCTGGAGAAAGTGCCTTGCTGGTCGAGAGACCTGCAGAGTGGAGGAGGAGGCCAGAGCCACCAGGGTCTTTACTCTTTCTAGAGGAAGGAAAGCTCTGGCCTGCTTTGTGTCCAGTTCTGCGCCTATGAAGGTGAGTAGCTGAACAGGCTCTAGAACTGACTTTGGAAGATTGAGAAGAAAACCTAGAGATGTAAGCAGCTGCTGGGTAACCTGAAGGTGTAATTTGACTTGGTCTGGAGACTGACCCACTATGAGCCAGTCGTCCAGGTAAGGAAAGATGGCAATCTTTTGCCTTCTTAAGTGAGCAACTGCTACTGCCAGGCATTTTGTGAATACCCTTGGGGCAGAGGTGAGGCCGAAGGGCATTGCTCTGAACTGGTAATGGCCCGAGGGCAGTTCGAATCTGAGGTACTTTCGGTGGGAGCTTCTGATGAGAACATGGAAGTAGGCATCCTTGAGGTCCAGGGACGCTAGCCAGTCCCCTGGCCTTAGGGAGGGTAAAATAATTCCCAGAGTCACCATTTTGAATTTTGGTTTTAAAAGGTGCTTGTTTAGGTATCTGAGCTCCACGATGGGCCGCCATTCTCCTGTCTTTTTTGGGGTAAGGAAGTACCTGGAGTACAGTCCTTTGCCCTGGTGTAAGGGAGGAACCCTTTCTACAGCTCTGAGAGCCAGGAGGGTTGAGACTTCTGTCTCCAAAGCGAGAGCCTCTAATGGATTTGCAGGTGGAAAGGATCTGGTTCTCATCTTTGGAAATTTTTTGAAGCTGAGAACCAGTCCCTGGCTTACTACTTCCAGGACCCACTTGTCTGATGTTAAAGACCCAGTCCTGGACCTAAGTAAGCCAGCCTGCTCTCACGGGTAATGGAGAATCGCCCTGGGCATTCCATCAGGTGCCTGTTTGGCAGGGCTTTAGGTTGAGGGGTGGGAGCAGGCCTGCTCGCACTCAGTCTGCCTCTCCTCTGAAGAACCCCTCTGTGCATAAGCTGAAGAGGAGGCCTGGGCTTGGTAAAAGGCCTGTGAAAAGCCTGCCCTGCCCCTGGAAAGCTGCCTCTGAGGAGTGGCTTGCCTCCTTGGCCTGTGCACTCCTATAAGTGGTCCCATATCATCCATTTTTCTTCATGTAATTCTCTGTCTGCTCCCCAGAGAATTACCCACAACAGGAAAATCCATGGCCTTAGCCTGGGTATCCTGTGACAGGCTAGTACACCTGAGCCAAGCCATTCTGCGAAAAGCCACAGATGTAGCCATGACTCTTGAAGATACATCATTAGAGTCCACTGCAGCATGGAATTGCACCTTGGATGCCTCAATACCATCAGCAGCCACCTGCTCCAGCTCCTTGGCAAGCTGGCCAGGGACCTGTTTCGCTAAAGCCATAACAGTATCCCATCTGGATTTCTGGTATCTTGCAACATAGGCCATATAATTTGCCTGTCTGAGTCCCAAGGATGCTGCCATGTATTGTTTCTTTGCCATGGCATCAATCCTCCTGGAGTCCTTGTCAGGGGGTGTAGCCAAGGAATATTTGCCTTATCACAGGCTGCAGCCTGCACTACCCCAACATGGCTGCACTGTTGTGAAAGGAACTCCGTATCAGAGCCTGACAATGTGTACCTCTTGTCCATTTTTTTATCCACAGGAGGTATAGTGTTAGGAGCTTTTAAAATTTTTATTGTCTGTTTCCTAAAAGATTTATGTAAAGGAATAGACAATCTCCTGGACTCTGAGATATCCATCATTTCCACATAGTCAGGCTCCTCCTGTTCATCCACAGCTTCTTCCAAAGGGAGCTGGAGGGTTTCAGCAACTTTTTATAAAACATAAAATGAGAAGGGACTCAGAAAGTCTAGGGAAGACACTCCTGAAGGTCTGTCTGGGGAGATGTCCGGTTCAATGGGCACATCCAGACTTTCAAAATCACATTCACTCTCTTCATAATCCTCCTCCCCTCCTCCGGTTCATAAAATTCTCTATCATATTCTTGAACTGTGGAACCGACCGCTTACCTGATGGTGCCAGTTCGGTCGGAACTGGGGAAAGCGACTGGACAATTTGGATTGCTTTGATATCTCTGCAGCGGTTGAGAAGGAAATTTGGCTCCACACCTGCTGATTTTCTAGTCCTCTTTGCTGGAACTGGCTCCTCCGAGTCAGCTCTTTGTTTGCCCGAGAAGTCTCGCCTGGTCAGAGGGCATTTCTTCCGTTCGTTGGCACCCAACCGGGCTGGCCATCCGGTCAGCGGACTTTTGGTCTTCTCGCCCTGAGCCTACCAATCTCTTATCCATGGTAGCTGCAGGGAAATTCTTGCAAATCTGGCAGTCTGCATTGAGGTGGTCAAACCCCAGACAATAAACACATGTGAGGTGGGTCAGCCTTGGCAAAGGCTTCCCCATAGACACTACAGTGCTGAAACCCAGTGGGCCCGGTTTTTCTTTTGGGTTTCTCAGACATAATGTCTAACAAAAACTTGCCCTTTACGGCAAATACGCCAAGCAAGACACCCTGTATCGGTTCCCAACCGTGTCACGGGGTCGTGGAAAAACGAATGAAACCGTTTTTTAGAACCGATAAGAACCGGAACCGCACTCTAAATGCAATTTAATTAAGTTTAAACAACCTGATCGGTTCAAACCGAACCGATAATAACGCTTGTAAGGTTCACACAGAGAAAATGTAAAACCTATCTATTACTTACGATACCACAGACAGAGCTTGAACCAATCGGTTATGTTAAAATAAGACAAATGTGGTTTAAAAGAAACGAGAAATTACACTTTTCAACCGACAAAATAACCCGGGCAGAAGGAGAAATCTCCGGAGCGACTGTTCAGTGAGGCAGAGTAAAGAATCTGACAGTTTGGGTTTAAAGAACAACAGACAGAGTTTTCGACCGAGCTCGCGCTCAAGATTCCATGCCTGGCATGGAAAGTCAACTCTTTCACCTCCGGAGCAGTTCTAAGGCTGGGACAAACTGCATATGTCATAATATAGCAAGACTTCATGTTGTTTGAATAAGAATTTCAAACGCTGACCCAAAAATTGCAAGCTGTGCAAACCCATATCCAAAAACAGAAGATCAAGTAATGGCTGTGGAGGCTGAAACGGAGCAACTCCACTATGCAACTGACTATCTTGTGGATCACCATGACACTCTATAATAAATTACAAGACTTGAGGCCCGTTCCGATGGGAAAACATATGTATTCACAGGCTCGGAAGGCTCAGAAACCATCTGGATGACTGATTTCAATGAAGATCTATTGTGAGACATCCTGAATTTACCAGCTACCTTCAATTTAGAATCGAGTGGACATCAGGCGTTGACCCCCGCCAATCAGATCCTAGCTCTAGGCCCCGTTCTGTAGTTCTCAAATTCTCAAACTTTAAAGATAAAGAGGAGGTTTTGCGGACAGCCTGGGCTAAAAAAATTGTGAAGTACAATGATGCCAGGTTGATTTTCTACCAGGATTACCCTCCCGAAATTTTAAAGAAACGGATGGCTTACTCTTCAATAATGCAGGAACTACGCTCTCACAAAGCCTGCTTTCAAACCCCGGACACCATGCAAAACAAAGTATTTTGGGAAACCGGTGCTATAACTTACACTACACCAGAGGAGCACAAGCTGCCTTGCAGGAGAAGGCTGGATGATGACAACCCCCAGAAAGATCAACAATTGAAACCCCGACGATTAACCTGGACATTGGGTCAGCTGCATCAGCACAGGAACTCTGCAAAGAGGGTGGATCCTTCTACTCTTAAGAACATCAGACCACTCCTGCAGGTTTTCCGAGACAAACAAGCCCCCTCCTCATCTCTTCAAGGGGATATCAACAATGTGAGTGTGCCTATGAATTGACTTGTTTCTTACCTTTACGCCCACTGCAGGGATGCGATGAAAGCTTGAGGGGGTTCCCTTTCCACCTGGACTATCGCAGTGCAGGGAGATAAATCACCTGCATAGACCTGAAGATATTACTGACACGAAGCATGTAAATAATCAGCTTCGGCATTTGTGCCTAACAAAACACCAGCCACAGTACAATAAAGCTGTGGGAACTGGGAGTAATTCTTCTGCTGTTCATGGTTGTGTCCCCCTCCCACAAACACAGCAAAAAAAGCTTGAAAATGGCATTTAATGATGCAGTGTGCAACACTACACACCGCAATGATTTTAAAGGCTCCAGCTAATTGTACTGTTCACTGAATGTCTAAATTTGTTCTTTGCCTGGAAGCCTGCTATATTTTTATTTACCTGCATGATCTTTGATGAATGGGAATTTGCTGGCTGGTAGTTCTTTTATTTTATCCCTTCGGAGCATGCTGCCGTTTGGGACTATTTTCTCGGGCTGACTGCTATTCATAGTGTATACATGTTTTCTATTTTTTTTCTCCCCCAAGAGACCAATGTTTTCTTTTTTTTTACTTAATACTTAAGGCCTTGGCCCCTGCTAACAGACTGTATTATCTAGGCTGTGTTTGGGGGGACATATCCTTTTGTTAGCTGAACATCAAAGTAGAAAGCCTGGTTTTGAGTTTTGCATTTTGTGGAATTAGCAGGGCACTTGTTAGATTGTTGCAAAAAACCATGTGAATTTATGGGTCCTTCAATGTTTGACTGAATCCTACTGGGGGAACCATGGGTTCACTTGTCGGGCCTATAGAAACATAGAATTTGATGGCAGATAAGGACTTCTTGGCCCACCTCGTCTGCCCATTTCCCTACCTAATGGATAACCTGCAGATCCTAATTAACCAACAGCCTACTTCCTCCTTCCCCAACTAGAATTGCTTCATGTCTGTCCCATGCATTCCTGAATTCCTCACTGTTTTCTGACTCCACAACCTCCTCAGGAAGGCTGTTCCATGCATCCACAACCTCTCCATGAAAAAATAATTCTCACATTACTTCTGAGCCATCCCTCTATCTTCAAATTGTGCCCCTTGTTCTTGCACATCTCTTTTTCTGACAGATGCTACTCTCTTGGACTTTGTTGATTTCCTTGAGGTACTTTAAAGTTTCTATCATGTTCCCACTCTCCCTCCTTTCCTCGGGGGTATACATACTAAGCTCCTTTAGTCTCTCTTCGTATGTCTTCTGTTGCAGACCCTGCACCATTTTGGTTGCCCTCCTCTGGTCAGCCTCTACTCTGTCTCTGTCTTTGCAGAGATGGGATCTCCAGAACTGCACGCAGTACTCCAGATGAGGTCTCACCAACTGTCTGTACAGAGGGATAACAACTTCCTGTTTTCTACTGGTGAGGCCTCTCTCTATGCATCCCAGTATCCCCCCAGCCCTCCTTACTGCCTTCTCACATTGCTCGACGACCTTTCGGTTATCCGATATAACTACCCCCAGGTCCCTTTCCATTTTTGTTGTTGTCAGTATCTCACCCCCCATTGTGAACTATTCCCCTGGGTTTTCATTTCCCAGGTGCATTACTTTGCACTCTGCACTGAATCTAAGCTGCCATACATTTGACCATTCCTCCAACCTTGCCAAGTCCCTTCTCATCCTTTCCACCCCACCTTGTATATCAACCCTGTTGCAGATCTTTGTGTCGTCTGCAAAGAGACATACTTTTCCTTTCAGTCCCTCTGCAATGTCACTTATAAAGACATTACAAAGGACCGGACCCAGTACTGAACCCTGCAGTACCCTACTAGTAATCCCCCCCTTTCTTCACTGTGGATTCAGTTTACTATTACCCTCTGCGTCCTGTTGTCCAGCCAATATTTTACCCAGGCTACCACCCTGGGATCCACTCCCAGACTGGCTAACTTATTTATTAATCTTTTGTGTGGGACTGTGTCAAATGCCTTGCTAAATTGTAGGTAGGCCATGTCCACAGCCCCTCCCTGGTCTACTACTTTGGTCACCCAGTCAAAGAAATCAACTAGATTCGTCTGACATGACCTTCCTGCTGTGAATCCATGCTGCCTTGGCTCCTGTGCCCCACTGGCCTCTAGGCGTTCAACAATTCTTTCTTTCAGAAGTGATGCCATCATTTTCCCTACCACTGAGGTCAAACTGACAGGTCTGTAGTTTCCTGCCTCTGTCTTGCTCCCACTTTTGTGAAGTGGAATCACTTCCACCCTCCTCCAGTCCTTAGGTACCACACCATCCTCCCATGATTTGTTAAAAAGGGTAGTCAGTGGTGTTACTACTTCTCCCCTTAGTTCTTTTAGAACTCTGGGGTGAATCCCATCAGGCCCCATTGCTTTGTCCACCTTCAGTTTTAGGAGTTCTTTCAGAACCCTTTCTTCTGTGAAAGGACTGATATCGATCCCTTATCCAGAGTGCTTCTATTGACTGGATTAGGTACCTCCCCCTCCTCTTCTTTTGTGAATACTGAGCAGACGTATTTGTTCAGTATCCCTGCTTTTTCACTGTCCTCTCTACCCAACCACCTCCCTTTATTTAGCCTTAGTATCCCTCCCTTGTCTTTCTTCGCCCCTAATGTACCTATAAAAACAGGTTACTCATCTGTAACAGTAGTTCTAGGAGTGGGATATGTTGTTCATCCACACTTCTTGGTATATTCCTTCCTTTATGGATTGCTGGGCGTCTTCAAGCTGGCTCCTCCCGTCCAACGGGTGGTATATCCCTCGGCTCCACTCATGACACCAGATCTTGCCCGCTGGAAGCCAGGTGTTGTGCGTCCGCAACCGGGTAGGTCAGGTGGGTCCGTGAGGATGAACAACATATACCACTCCTAGAACTACTGTTACAGGTGAGTAACCTGTTTTTTCTAGGATCGTGGATATGTTGTTCCTCCACAGTTCTTGGCAGACTCCTAGCAGTTCTCTGGGAGGAGGGAGGCAAGGCGCACACCCTTGCTGATACTTACTTGGGGAAAAGAGATTGGAGAACTGAGGCCCCAAAACCAGCATCCCGGCGTGACTCAAGGTTGATGTGGTAATGGGTAATGAAGGAGTTTGCTGACTTCCAGGTAGCAGCCCGACAGATTTCCTGGATAGGAATGTCCCTGGGAACCACCACCGATGCAGCGGCATGGCGGTAGAATGAGCTCTTGTCCCTCTGGGAGGCTCCATGTCACTTAACATAACCACAGACTTATGCAAGATGTAATCCACCTTGCAATAGTCTGTTTTGCTGCAGGTCTACCACTGGCTGACCGCCCGCACCTGGTAAACAGAGATGGCTGCCAGGTGCACCCTAAGGGTCGATAACCAATACCCTCTTGGACAAAGACCAAAGGTAGTCGAGAATCTTAGCCACTGGACAGGACAGAGGGTCCAGGCCCTTGCCCGGACACCGAACGGAAAACCTTTTCCATTTGAAGGCATAACATTTTCTGGTCGATTCCTTTCTGGAGGCCTCCACCATGGTGAGGACATCCTCGGAAAGACCCAAAGCCTGGAACTCTAGCTGCTCAGGTACCAGGCTGGGAGGTGCAGGAATTGAAGGTCCAGATGGTATACCTTCCCCTGATAGAGAGATATTAGGTCCGGGCATGCTGGAAGCCGCTCCGGGGGCCTGAAGCTGAGGCTGAGGAGATCTGGATACCAGAACTGAAGCGGCTAGTCTGGGGCTATCAGAATCACCTTCACCTTGTCCAAGTTTATTGCAGGAAAGATTCCGTTGAGCAAGCTCATTCACAAGGAGGTCCTGAGGCACATACGCATACTGTTCGCAATTACATAGACAGGAGATATAAAATGTAGAACAACAAAGAAAAATATATAATACAAGAAGTATACAATAGAAGTCCTTATGCTATATATGCAGTACATTCCAGTTTTAACTCTTGCTCTAATTATCAACACATTCATTTCAGCTTAATAAGTAGAGGGCCAGTTGGTACCTAGGAAGCTGACTTGGCGTTGGTGGCCTAGTAGCACCTACATATGTCTTTTAATTTAGAGATAGCTAGTGTTTTGTAGGAGTTAATCGATATGATGCTGGTTAGCTTCAGCATGGCTTGTACTTGGTTCCAAATGTTTGGGAGGGCGTATGAGACAGCTCTTTGGCCAGCTGTGGTACATGTCCTGGGAACATCTAGTAGGATAAGGTTGGAGTTCCTCAGGGAGTAGGCGCTACGCGAGATGTGTATGAGAGATGTTAAATAGACAGGCAGCCGGCTGGGTGGAGGGGCCAGTAGAAAGGATGAGGGACATGGGGGAATGGAGGAAAAGGAGCGGTCAGAGTGCTCCTGTTGGGGGATTCTATGATCAGGGGTATCAAATGGGACAGGGAGGGAGAAGCCTGGCCAGTTAGAACAAAATGCTTCCATGGATTAACGGTGCACAGGGCCAGGCACGAGGTATATCAGCTGGCAAAGGATTGTGGGGGTTCCCCAGACATACTGGTCCACCTGGGTACAAATGACATTGAGGGAAATAGTGAGCTAGAGATACAGCCAAGATTCAGGGAGCTTGCCAAGGTCTGTCATGACATAGGATGCAGAGTTTCCTTCTCAGAAATCCTGCCGGTGCCAAGGGCTAGTGGGAACACAAAAGGAAGATTAGGGAGATAAACCAGTGGCTCAGGGAGTGGTGTGAGGCCAGAGGAAGGGGTTGATGGGGATTGAGGGAGACCTGGGAGGATAAGGAGCTGTATGCTAGAGATAGGCTCCATCTCAATTTGGAGGAGGGAATCCTAAGTTGAAAATAGGGGTTCACTGGTGAAAAGTGGGGTTTAAACTTGTGAAAGGGAGGATGGGAGAAAAGGCTGTCAAGGGGTGCCAATAAAGGAGGATTCTGTCTCCAGCCCCTGGGGAGCTGGAGGAATGCGAAAAGGTTGACTGGTAAAGTGCAGACCAGGGAAAACAGAACTCTATGGGAACATGAGCAAGGAAATGGAAGTATAGGGAAAGGGTGGAAGGTAGTCCTGTAAATGCCAGGAGCTTGGGCAATAAAATGCCTGAGCTCCAGGCGATGCTAACTGAGGGAGCGGTGGATGTGGCAGCGGTCACTGAGACCTGGGCCACCGAGTACACCCACTGGGACCTGAACCTGGAGGGTTACACTATGTTCAGGAAGGACAGGGGGGAGGAAGGGAGGAGGGGTAGCAATGATAGTCAAAAACTGCATTGGCATAGGGGGAGTAGAAGAGGCGGAGGGAACCGTGGAGGCGATTTGGGTCACCTTGATAACAAGGGTGGGGCAAGACAGTAAAAATAGGAGTGGTGTATAGACCCCCTGCACTGGCGGAGGAGCTGGAGGAGAGTCTGGTGGCAGATGTTGGGAGACACTGCAGACTGGGTAGGGGAAGGGTGGTGGTGTTGGGAGACTTAAACATGCCAGGAACAGACTGGGAGACTATGACATCCTCGGTGGCCAGGGAACAGAGGTTGTTGGATGTCTTTCAAGACGCGTTCCTAACTCAGCAGGTGGGGGAACCGACTAGGGAGGCGCGGGTACTGGATGTGGTCCTGGCAGACAGTGACCAGACTGGGGGCCTGGAGGTAAGGGACCCGTTGGTGGGGAGTGACCATGCCACGGTCTGGTTCTGCCTGGACCTAGGAGGGGTAGAAGGCTGCACAAAGACGGAGGTAACTGACTTCAGGGGGGCGGATTTTAAGGAAATGGGAAGGATCCTTAAGGAGCATTTGGATGGGACTGGGTCAGACATGGATGCTGATAGTAGGTGGGAAATCATCAGGAGAGGGGTGCAGGATGCTACCAGCACCTGTGCAAGAGTAAGACGAAATGCAGTAGGGCCTGAAATCCCTGCTGGTGGGACCACAGGGAGGTCCAGGAGGTGGTGCGGGGAAAGAAGGCAGCCTATAGGCAATTCAAGTGCTCAAGGAGTGAAAGAGATCGAGGGGAGTACGAGCTGATGGCTAGAAGGGCAACTAGGGTGGTGAGGGTGGCTAAGGCAAGGAAGGAGCAGAACGTGGCCAGGGAAATTAGGAGAGAGAACAAGGGGTTCTTTAGATACATTGGGGAAAAACGAAGGGTGAAGGGGCAGATTAGCAGGATTAAAACAGGGGAGAGATGGGCACAAGACCCGGGGGAACAGGCTGAGGTACTAAATGAGTACTTCACCTCAGTTTTCACCAAGGAAAATGGGGGTGCTGCATCATACATGGGAGGAGACAGTGATACTGAGGGAGGGGGGACCCTTACCAATCGGCGGGTCTGGGGAGAGGGGGAGGCAGCACTGGCAGGAGGGGGGAAGGCTAAGCAAGGAGAAGAGGTAGCGGAAGTGGAAATCACAGCAGAGAGAGTGAGGGAAGCCCTCAGGTCCCTTAAGACAGAGAAAGCACCGGGCCGGATAAATTACATCCCGGAGTGCTTGAAGGAACTTATGGGTGTCCTGATAAACTTGGCGGGAGCTTTTCACCATCTCTCTGAGGACAGGGTGGGTGCCCCAGGACTGGAAGGTGGTGCATATAGTGCCTATCCACAAGGGGGGGGATCAAGGGAGGTGGCAGGGTGACATCAGTGGTGGGCAAAGTGATGGAGGGCATTGTCAAGGAGAGGCTGGGGGGGGGACCTGGAAAAGTCAGGGTGCCTGGATGACAGACAGCATGGATTCGTCCTGGGGAAATCGTGTCAGACAATCCTTGTGGAGTTCTATGACTGGGTGATGAGTGCCTTGGACCTGGGCAGACCAGTGGACGTCCTCTTTCTAGACTTCAGCAAGGCATTTGACTCTGTTCCTCACGTGGGCCTGTTGGATAAGCTGGGAGAAATGGGGGTGGGGAACCAGATGGATAGGTAACTGGCTCCAGGACCGGACCCAGAGGGTCGTAGTTGGCAGGATAGTCTCATCCCCAAGGAGGGTCATTAGTGGGGTCCCACAGGGATCAGTCCTTCGGACCCTCCTGTTCAAAGCCTACGTCTCAGACGTAAGGACAGGTATCAGGAGTGAGATGAGTCTCTTTGCGGATGACTCAAAACTGGGGGCAGTGGTGGATGGGGAGGAGGGGGGTGGCCCTACAGGGGACCTGGAGGCTCTGGAAAGATGGTCTAGAAAGTGGAAGCTGAGGTTCAATGCAGGGAAATGCAAGGTACTGCACCTGGGGCCAGAAACCCGGCCAAGTGTACACCCTGGGGGGGCAAATGCTACAAGTCTCAATGGCTGAGAGGGACCTAGGGGTGATGGTGGATGTCAAGATGAACAACTCGGAGACCTGTAGATGGGCAACAGCCAAGGCCAACAGGATGCTGGGATGCATCGCTAGGGGGATCACCTCGAGAAGGAGGGAAGTGATACTTCCTCTGTATAACTGCTTGGTGAGGCCGCACCTCAAGTACTGCGTGCAGTTTTGCAGGCCACACTTAAAGAGGGACATTAAACTCCTGGAGAGGGTCCAGAGGAGGGCAACCAAAATAATTTGGGGCTTGGGGGACAGGACCTATGAGGAGAGGCTCAAGAGCTAAATATGTACACATTGGAAGAGAGAAGGGACCGGGGACATGATAGAGGTCTCAGGTACATGAAGGGGTAAATAGGGAGGAACAGTCAGGGTGCTTCAAGGAAGGAGGAGGGGGCCACTAGAGGGCATGGGTAGAAGCTGGAGGGGGAAGATTCAGGAGAGAGGAGGAGGAGGAGGAGCTACTTCACTGAGAGGGTGGTGGAGCCATGGAATGTGCTGCCTAGGGGGCTGGTGGAGGCAGAGACGGTGGAGGGGTTCAAAAGGGGTGGGGCAGGTACAGGGGAAGGGTTCTGGAAGCAAAATCCAATGCAGTGAGAATATCTGGAACTGGGAAGGGAGAAGCCAGAGAAGGCGAGGGGGGCAGCAAGGTCAGCTCCCAGGGTGGGGGCTGACCAAACGAGTAGACGCGAAAGACTGTTAGGCCTATTCTGCTGGCATTTTAGTATGTTAGTTTGTGGGGTAGTAATTTGAGGGTCCAAATGCCAGCATGCAGGAGGCGTCTGGGGGCAAGAGAGGTCCACCCAACTGCTGCATAAAGGTCACAGTGGAGGGTCCAGTACGCAGAGTTAGTAATGAAGCGAAGAGCACGGTGATAGAGTACGTCCAGTTTAGATAGGCTCAAGGTTGGGAAGGAGATAAAGATACTGTCCCGGTAGTCAAGCAAGGGAAGGAATGTTGCTTGGACAAGTCTTTTGCGGGTCGAGAGAGAAAAGAGGATCCTATTTCTAAAGAAGAAACCCAAGCGTGCTTTAAGCCTCTTTGATAGATCCTCGATGTGGTCGTTGAAGGAAAGCTTGTTGTCTACCTAGATATTTAAATTTAGGTACGACTTCCAAGGGTTCACCTAGGGAGGTAACTATGAAGTTTTTACGTGTGGTATGTAGGGCACCAGACAAGGCAAGTCTCGAGAAAATCATTGTCTTGGTTTTTTTGACATTTAAGAGAAGCTTGGCATTGATAAGGTTGCTTTCTAACTGGATGAAGTCAGCTTGGAGTGCTTCCCTGACTTCAGTTAAGGACGAGCCTGATGCGTACAAAACCATATCGTCCACAAAGAAATGCATGCTAGAGTTCTTTATGTGGGAGTCAAGGTTGTTGATGTACAGGGAAAAAAGGACTGGTGCTAGGATGGAGCCTTGAGGGACTCCTCTGGCAATTGGAAGGGGGGCAGATAGTAGGCCATCAGCTTTGACTTTTTGTATCTTTCCCATGAGATAACTGTTAAACCACTGTAAGGTAAGTGGAGTGGCACCTATGTAGGCAAGACAGGTGATTAGGAGGTGATGGTCTACAGTGTCGAAGGCCTTACTAAGGTCTAGAAAGACTGCACCAGTAACATTCTTGGTGTCCATAGCATGGATCCAATCATTAGAGACTTTAGCCAAGGCCGAGACGGTACTGTGCTTCGACCTGAAGCGAGATTGGGCCGGGTTTAGGAGTGAGTGCGCTTCAAGGTGATTTTTTAGTTGGTTGTATATAAGTTTTTCCAGCACTTTGGAGAGAATGGGCAAGATAGAGCTAGGACAGTAGCTGTTTAAGTCACAAGGATCTCCTGATTTGAAGAGAGGAAGAACATGGGCAGATTTCCAGCAGGATGGAACAGTGGCTGTGGTAATAGAGAGGTTGAAGATGCGAAGGATGGGGGCTGTGAGTTGGGCATAGCCTAGCCGCAAGAAAAATGATTCAAGGCCATCGTCCCCCGCATTTTTCTTGGTGTCAAGGCTAAGAATTATGTCTTCGACTTCTTTGTAGCTAAACAGGCACAACTGGAAGGGATGAGGTGGAGTAGCATGTGTAGAATCTGGGCTAGTGTTGCTATTCACTCGGCTAGCGTATGGGGAGGATTCTAATGCCAACCCAGCTGTGGCAAAGTGAAGGTTAAGTTCTTCGAGGATTCGCAGTTTATTTTCAACCATCCCGTCCTTGGCCAGAATCTTGGTGGGAAGGGAGGAAGCAGCAGGATGGCCTTCAATGGATCTCAGTGTCTTCCAGATTTTTTGGGAGTTCCCTTTGGCCTGCTCCAGAGTGCAGATGTAGAAGTTTGCTTTAGTAGCACGTACACTTTTAACACAGGCATTGTTGGCAGTTCTAAACTCCTGCCAGTCTGCCGGGTTCTTTGTATGCCTGGCCCTAGCCCATAGCTTGTCTCTATTGGTAAGTGCAGATTTGAGCTCTTGGGTGAACCACGGATGCAAGATTTCCGCACCCTCATTTTAATAAGAGGAGCATGCTTGTTAATTAGGGTGGTGAGGTTGGCAAGATATAGGTCTTGCCATCTGATCGTAGCTAGATCGGTTAGGAAGTTTACTGAGTTGAATTTACGGAAGGAGCGTTTGATTCTGAATTTAGGGTGCTGCTGGGTTTTAGATTGGAATCTTATACATACAACGATACTGTGGTCGCTCATGTCGTTATGGAAAACTGCAGAATGTGAGATTTTATGGGGATGCGAAGTTAAGATGACATCTAAGAGTGAGCTGTTGGCAGAGTTAGAAGCATTGATTCTTGTGGGTTCAGTTACCATCTGTGTAAGACCCAGCTCATCACAGATGGCTTTTAGGGAGTGGGATTTAGCAGTGAGCCAATCCATATTGAAGTCCCCTACGATTACTGTTTCCGTGTTAGCAGCCAAAGTTACGGATTTCAACACGTTAAGAATTTCTGTGCCTCCTGACAGTGGTCTATAGCCACCAATGATTGTGATGCACTCTGAGGATGGAAGGTGAAGTTTAAACGAGACAATCTCGTATTCCTTGGGCTTAGTTTTACAGGAAATGCTGCTAACATCAAATTTTGATTTGGCGTATACAACCACCCCCCCACCCCGAATCCCTATCAGCCCTAAACAGCTTGAAGCCTGGTATAGTGATTTGCGGATCAGTGTTGGTCTTTTTTAGCCATGACTTGGTAATTATAATCAGATCTGGGTCAGTGTGGGCTGCCCAAACTTGAAGATGATCAAGTTTTTTGAGCAGGCTTAGAATATTGACCATCATCAGTTTCATCCCAGGAGCAGCTGCAAACTCCGACAGAGAAGTGATTTGAGTTGGGGGACCTGGATTTAATTCGACATTGCCTGAACACAAAAGGAGAATTAGAAACATTTTCTTGAGGGCATTTATCAGGTAGAAGTGGGCTCTTTTCATATGGGTTCTTGTGTGGTGTTCAGTCATTGAGTTACGTCTAGCCAGGGCATAGGAGATGCTGACATGGCCATTCAAGGCTAGCAGGGGAAGTGCACGGAAAGACATTGGCGAAGGGAGGAGGGCCAGAGGAGAGGGATGAGAATTAAAATGATGTGGATCAAGGGAAATGAAGGGAAGGCTTAGAAGAGGCCAGGGGTCCACAGCCTCGAGAAGGCATCCCCCTGCAGCGAGCCTTGCTGAGGGGGGCAGGCATGAAACAGCCTCAGCTTGGTGTTGTCCCTGGAGGCAAACAGGTCCACCATCAGTTTGCCCCAGTGGAAGAACAGGCTGTAAGCTACCTCTGGATGGAGAGGCCACTCGTGGGATGTCTCGCCCAAGTGGCTGAGAACATCCACCAGATGGTTTGAGGCTCCTGCCACATGAATGGCTAGGAGATCTGCCTCCAGACAGCTGACGAGGGTCCAGATGCGTAGCGCCTCCCTGCAAAACAGACAGGAATGCGTGCCACCCTGTTTGTTAAGGTAGTACATGGTCGTGGTATTGTCTGTCTGGACTTGAACCACTTGACCCTGGAGCTGAGGAGCGAAAGCTGACAGTGCCAGTCTGACTGCTCTGAGCTCCAACAGGTTGATGTGGTATTGGGACTCCTCAGGGGTCAAGAACCCATAGGCCCTTCTGTCCCCCATGTGGGCTCCCCCGACCATGAGAGAGGCATCGGTCGTGAGGACGGCTGTCGGCTTGGGGCGGACAAACGGGATCCCTTCCTGCAACCGGTCTGGGGCGGTCCACCACTGGAGAGCATCCCACATCTTCTGGGTTACAGTGATCAGCTGGTTGAAATGACAGTGGCGCGGAGTCCACTGGGTGGCCAGCTCCCATTAGAGGGGGCGCATGTGCCACTGGGCCCAACGGACCACGGAGGTGTCATGTAACCCAAAAGGTGCAGAAAGTCCTGGGCAGGGCGCAATTGCCCAACCAGAAATGATTGGGAAAAGGAGGAGAGAACCTCAGACCTGTCTGCCGGGAGCCGAACTCTGACTTGATGAGAATCGAGCTCTGACCAGATGAAGCACACCACTTGGGAAGGCACGAGTTCCAACTTGGCCTCGTTGATCAGGAGGCCAAGTTGGGAGCAGGTCTGGAGGGCCAGGTCCCTGAACCTCTCCACCTCCTGCCAGGTGGGACCTGCTAAGAGCCAATCGTCAAGGTATGGGTAAATTCTGCCCCCCCCCCTCAAAATGGGCTGCCACTATCTGATGCATTTGCTGAAGACCCGTAAATGGCGACAGGGCGTAACGCATGGCTCTGAACTTGTATAGGGTTCCTTCGGCCCTGAAGCAGAGGAACCACCAATGAGATGGACGGATTGGGACGTGAAAGAACGCAACCTGCAGATCCAGTGAATAGAACCACATGTTTTGCTCCAAGGATGGTATGATCTGGGACAGAGTGACCATCCAAAAGGTGCGTGCCCTGAGATACTGATTCAGGTCGTGCGGATTCACTAAAAATACCACCAACAGCTTAATCTGGTTCAAGGTCAGTTGACATTCATCTGTATCCCCCTTCCCCGGGTTGTGCCTGAAAATAGGCAGAATTTGCCTAGTGTACTTACCCGGTCAACAAAAACTAAGTAAATAAAGATCCAGAATGAAGCTCCAGCCCCCCATCCGCTTGGGCACCAGGAAGTACCTGGAGACAAAGCCTGGGCCTGCTGAAGAATCCGCCACTGGAGCTACTGCCTCCTTGAGGAGGAGCTGAGCGATGTCATCTCGGACAGCCAACTGAGCAAGGGCGGATACTCTTTCCTCCCATGGGGCACGGGCTCAGCTTGGAGGGTACTGCTCGAATTCAAGAGGCAGACCCTGACCGACCACCTCCAAGACCCACCTGTCTGTGGTGATAGAGGACCAGGCAGAAAGGAAGTGGTGGAGCCGGCCCCCCACGGGAAGACCCAGAGCTGAGCAGGCTTGCAGGAGGAGGATGATCCAGAACCTGAACCTCAGCCTCCTTTACGGACCTGGGAGGGCCCCAGCTTGGGCTGGGGGCACCAAGCTTGAGCCTGCTGCTGCCCTCCATGAAAGGAGAGTTGCTGGGCCGCAGTGGAAGAATGCAGAAAAGGCCTCTTCTTCTGCTGCTTTTTACTCGAAGAACCTTTAGCAGAAGACGTGTTCAAGGAGCGACTTCCGTTGAGTCACTAATGAGATGCAGCGCTGAGGAAACGTCTCCCCAGAGGCCCAATAAACAGACCCTCATAACCGGAGCTAACAAAAAATCGCTTAAAAGTTATAAAGCACAGGGAAGTCTTGTACCTGAATGGGAGCCCGAAAGAAGAAAAAGTCCACAATAGACGCGCAGCAAGCCAAACAGACCTCAGACTCTCCGACAGCAGAATCGGGCATAGTAAGCATGGCGGCAGCACCGCCGACTCCAAGTGGGCAGCCCAGTAACGCGGCAATCCTGACTGAGCTCAGAGGCTTTCGGCATGAGGTCCGAGCCTTCCAATCTGAACTCTACTGAAACAGCCAAAATAAATCAGAAGGTCACTGACTTAGAAGTGGCACATACTAAGACAGATGCCAGAACTGATAGCCTGGAGAGGGTGGTGGTGCATTTATTAAATGAGCAAAAAATCTTCAATGATAAATGAGAGGATCTTGAAAATCGCTCGAGGAGAAATAATCTGCATATACATGGGGTGCCTGAAGATGAGGAAAGAAGGGACACGATTCAGTTTGTGGACACTTTGCTGAGAGAGACACTGCAACTTGATCAGGCCACTAAGTTAGACACTGAACGTGCTCACTGGGCACTTACTCCAAAACCACAACAGGCTGACCAGAGACCGAGTTCTATAGTGCTTAGGCTGCTAAACTACATAATAAAACAGCAGCTACTGACACAAACGTGGCGTATGAGGGACAGTCAATATAAAGATCGGTGTCTCTACTTTGACAACAACTACTCCCCTCAGATCTCAACCAAGAGAAGGGCCTATGCACTGATTCACCGGGCTTTGAAACAGCAACAACTGAAGTTCTTCACACCATATCCTGCAAAGCTCACAATAATGATTCCTGAGGGCCCAGGGGAAGCCAGCAAAGTTCTTCAGGCCAAGAACATTGTGGTGGCCCAACAAGCTACACAAAACACACCAGAACTGGATATATAACAGCAGGGAAATCTATGGCAAAGGGCGCAGACCACACAATCAAGGAAGTGACAGGGGCTTTCCACCCAAGATGTTAAAAAGCTGCTCCACAAATTCCAAAGGACTGTGCCTGATTGACTGTCTGGATTAGCTGAACTGGTAATCTTTTTAACTCACGAGGAGAGTCGTGGCCAAATTTCCACCTAGGACTATTTACTGCATGGCTTGAGGGGACTAATTACAGTAGGAACAATCAGGTTCATTAAATTCATTTGCTCTTTTTTTCTAGAACTCTTACCATGTAATGATTTACAGATGTATTTTGTGAAACTTGGGGGAGGGGCGAGGGATGCAGGCCACGCCTTTCCACCCAATGACACAGATAGGTCTATGTTTCAATGGTACAAATACATCAAATTTATTTCTCAGTTGATGGGACCAAGGGGCTTACATTTGTTTGCACAGATCCAGATGCAATATAAATTGCCTCAGAGCTTCCTTCATAATAAGTATATGCAGTTAAAATCCTATTTGCAGCCGAAGGAAGAGGCCCTGGCAGCAACAGCAGAGAACCCATCTTTAAATAATAAGGCCGTTTCAGTCTCAGAGGCAGGGAACCAGTATGGATCACATTATCGGTGACACTTATACTGCTTTGGGCGAGAAACCCAGAGATTCTACTGAGGCTATTCGTGCCAGGTGGTCCCTGGAGCTGGGACTGGATGTATCTGATGGCAATTGGAAGGCAGCTTCCTCACTTATGCTGAGGGCCTCGGACTCTCCTTATTGGAAGGAATATGCCTGGAAGATGATACAGGTTTTTTCATACCCCTGCAGTGGTCCCACTGCTCAAAAGCCTGACCAGTACACACCGCATGTTTCTGCCATGTCTGGACCCGATTTTTCCCCCCATTCCCTCCTCTCCTTCAAATTCGAGCCGCAACAAATAATAATTCTTCCATAAAAGTGCAGCCCATTACTGTCACTAGAAAAGTAAAAATGAGTCAGTTTTTCTTCAGTGACGGACGCAATTCAAAAAGCACAAACCCGGAAACCACTGCATCTACAGGCGGCTGCAGAGAGGCATGCTCGCCCCACTCAAGCTAGCTGTGTAATGTAAATAAAAAAAAAACGAAACCTATCAGGAGATCAAAAAATGCTTGAACGCTGGGGAGGAGGGTCAAGAAACATCAAAGTAAGTACACCCCCGACCCCACATAGAAGAGGATCGCTCCTGCTGGCTCTGAAACTGGGTGGGCAAAGTAAGAAGAATTTAACTAAACAACCACCAACACAACACTCCCTTCATTTTGTAAAACTGCTACACGGAGAAGGTGGAATTCAAAAACTTCTCTAAATAAAACGAAGAAAAAAAAAAACATGGTTTTACAGAACAGTACAGTAAATCTAAGAGACTGTTACATAACTTTTACTAAGTTTAAATTTCATGTTAAACCAGTTTAAAAAAAAAAAAAGATTTCACACATGGATTTAAAAAAAACAAAAGTTAATTTGTTATAATTTAAAATGTTGCATTTAATAAGTTATTACACAAACCATACCTAGAAACTACCTTACTCTTACCATAAATTAATAAAAAGGGGATTATTTTTGTCAAAAACAGTTAAAAACCTGCAGTTTTTCAAGTTAAAATAAAAAAAAGTTGAAACTTTGTGTGTTCTCTTGGATTCAGTGCCTATTTTATAAGCGCAATAACACACTCAGAGGTGTGGGTTATGTCCTAATAAGAGCATGCGCAGGTGCATAAGACACTCGGCACAAGTGCCTTGTGCCTTATAACGCACTTGGGCATGCTCTTATCAGGACATAACCCACACCTCGCTGTGTGTTATTGCTTGCTTAAGAGACTGCTTCACCTGCTGTATAAACAGGTAAGTGCCATCGAAGAGCACATTCAAGATCTGTTGCAGGATGTCTGGGTGCAGCCAGGAGTATACCTGCAGCTGCATCAAAGGCATCCACAGAAGCTCTAAGCTGGTGACTGTTAGATTCAATACCTTGCTTACTAGCTAGCAGTTTTTCTGGTTTTGCCTCTGTGTCTGGCAGGGCCTCTGCCAGAGACATAAACCTGCACCAGAGGGCGTGCCTGTATTGCGGAGAAATGGCCCCGATAGCTAGCTATCCTCATGCCTAGTGTAGCCAAGGCACAGACCCACTTGCCCATGGTGTCACCTTGTGTGACTCCCTGTTGGTGGAGTGCGCAATGACCTCTTTGGGCTCTATGGCTTTGTCATTCTCAGCCAAAATAACAGTGGCAACCACTATTGGCTGAGTGAAATACATGGGCTTAGAGTCAGGTACCAGGTATTTCTTGTCCGCCTGCTTGGGGACAGCTGCCACAGTAGCATGCCTCCTCCATGTCACCTCACAGTGTGTTTCCAGGGCAGTCTCAATAGGAAGAAATAAAAATACCTGGATATTAGGCACGTTTAGAAATTCCAGTTGGAGGTGCCTTGCCTGATCTATGGCTGCAGACTCTAAATTCAGTGCAGAATGCATATTTCTGAGCAGAGCCTGGAAGAAGAGCTCCTCCAGAGATATGGTGACAGGAACCAGTTCCGGATTCTCTGGACTGTAGTACGAGTCATCATTCTCACCATCGGAGATGATGAAGTCAGGATCTGACTCGTCTTCATCTTCTCCATCCTCACGTACAAAGTGGTGAAGAGGAGGAAGCTGAAGGGCTGACAGGGCAGGCTGCAGCCTCGACAACACCAGACCCAACCACTGATGGGGCCTCAGGAACAGCGCCAGTGGCAGTACCAAGAACAGTCCTTGGAATGCCCCTGAAAGGAATGATTCTGATACGAAGGTCCATGCAATACCGTTGGCAGCACCAGCATCAGAGTAGGTCCTGAGCAGCCTGACCCTAGAGCTGGATGTGGCACTGCTTACAGTGTTGACGACCTTGCCAGCCCCAAAAGAACTGGTGCTGGCATGGTGGCTGCCCCTGTCCGTGGAAGGAGAGAGGAGACACCACAAGTGGGGAAGGCATCGGTGGCACCAAAAGTGGCCCCAGCCCAGAAGCTGGAGTCGGAGTCAGCTGCACACATAAGTCAAGCAGCCACAAAGATGGTGCCAGATGAACCAACCCTGAAGGGTCAGGAGCCGGCACCAAAAACATCATCAACAGACTTCTACGTTGCAGCCATCACTCTAGAAGAGCTGCCAAAGAATTGGCTGGAGAACAGGACACAGAGGGTAATAGTAAATGGAGTCCACTCTGAAGAAAGGGGGGTTATTAGTGGGGTACCACAGGGTTCAGTATTAGGATCGGTCCTCTTCAATGTCGTTATAAGCGACATTGCAGAGGGACTGGAAGGAAAGAAAAAAATACTCACCTTAGTAATGTTGTTTCTTCTAATGGAGTCTTGCTATATTATAGACATTAGCAGTTTGTTCCAGCTGTAGAACTGCCCCAGAGTGAAATGGTTAAAACCATTTCAAAATAGAATTTTGCACGAGAGCAGCTCTATCTGTGTCCTTCAAACTTGAACTGTCAGATCTTTACGAGCCAAACTCACTAAGGTCTGTGTGGAAGCTGTAACCTACACTAGCCAAATGGCTACCTAAATAATAACAACCATTGATGGTCCCAACACCCAAGACTCAAGTCAGGGGACCAGAAATACTAACACCATTCTAATAATATGAAAGTGGAACATAAGTATAATAAAACACACACACTGCATACACATACACCCCCAAAGTCCCAAGGGACAAAATGCTAACAGGACATAAGTAGTGCCCACACATAGTTGCCCGCACCCCACCAAGTAGAGGTTCTGAGAGGGCAGGTTGAGGAGGTTCTATAATATAGCAAGACTCCATTAGAAGAAACAACATTACTAAGGTGAGTAATTTTTTCTTCAAACAACATGAAGTCTTGCTATATTATAGACATTAGCAGAATACACAGCAGTACCTCCATGGAGGAGGGCAGAACCTACTTAGGAATAGGCTCTGAAGAACAGCTGTGCAAACCGAGCATCTCTCCTGGCCTGGACATCCAGGGAGTAATGCTTGGTAAAAGTGTGCAGTTTCCAAGTAGCAGCCTGGCAAATCTCTAATAAAGGGATATCTCTGGCAGCAGCTAGAGGGCATAGCTGTACCCTGGTAGAATGAGCCCTCAAACCGGGCTCTGCCCACTTTCTGATAACAAAATTGGATACAAGAGACAATCCACCTGGCTATTGATCTCTTAGTGGCAGGTTTGCCTTTCCCAACTTCACCATAGGTAAGGAAAAGTTGGAGGGATTCGAACCTGTGACCTTTGGTACTCTATATAATTACTAAGAGCTCTCTTAACATCCAGGCTGTGCAACCTCCTCTCACCCGAGGAGTGATCAGTGAAAATACTGGAAGGAGATAGATTGATTAAGATGGAAATCTGAAACCACCTTGAGCAAAAACTTCCTATTAGTCCTAAGGACTACCTTATCCCTGTGGAAAGAAATAAAGTCAGTCTCCACTGACAAGGCTTGCAATTCACTTATGCGTCTGGCAGAAGTGATAGCCACTAGAAAAACAGTTTTCCAAGTTAGGTACTTAAGCTCTGCAGAAGACAGAGGTTCAAAAGGGGGTTGCATTAACAGGGCAATGTAAACATTAAGGTCCCAAGCAGGGGCCGGTTCCCGAAAGGGAGGATTAGTATGGAGTAATCCCTTAAAAAACTTGGAAAACACAGGATGAGAGGAAAGAGGGGATGACTTTCCTGCTGACACAAAAGCAGACACAGCTGCCAAATGAACTCTCAGGGTAGCTGGTCTGAGACCCAAGGAATTAAGATACCATGTAATCTAACAAAAGGGCAATTCAGCAGATTCTGGGAAATATTTTTCCAGCACACCAAATGGAAAACCTTTTCCATTTAGAACTATAAGTAGCTCTAGTGGAAGGCTTTCTGGAAGCCTTTAGGATCTCAAGAACACCCTGAGAGGTGTAAATCAGCAAACTCTAACTCCTCAAGAGCCAGGCCTTGAGGTTGAGGGATTGAGGTCCGGATACCAAACCTTCCTGGGCACAAGTCAACAGATTGTGATTCCTGGGGAGGCACAGGGAAGATGGACTGTCAGAGACAGAAGGAGTGGGTACCAGGGCTGCCTGGCCCAATCCGGGGCAATCAGAATCACCCTGCAAGGCTGAGATCTGATTTTGACTAGTACTTTGAATAGGAGAGGAAAGGGGGGGAAAGCATAGAGGAACTTCCCCTCCCAATCCAGAAGAAGGGCATCCAGGGGAACTGAGCCCAGCACTGGAGGCCTGCAACAGAACAGAGGAAGTTTGTTATTGTCTGGGGCTGCAAATAGATCTATCTGAGGGATGCCCCACCTGGCAAAAACTATCCCCAGCACTTGAGGATCCAGGGACCATTCGTGATGGCCCTGGGAAATCCTGCTGAGGGCATCCGCTAGGACATTGTCCTTCCCTGGAAGATGAACTACTATGAGGGAAGTGTTCAGGGAATAGGCCAGAGACCACAACTTCATTGCCTCGTGCACAAGGTCAAGACCGAGTGCCCCTGCTTGTTGATGTACCACATTGTTGTGGTGTTGTCTGTTCTGACTTGTATCACCTTGTCGTGACAGATGCAGAAAAGCTTGAAGAGCTAAAAGACAGCTCTGAGTTCCAGCAAATTGATGTGGAGCAGAGATTCCTGGGGACCAAACTCCCTGAGTGGAAAGGTCGCCATGTGGGCTCCCAACCCAGAAGGGAAGCATCTGTAGTGAGAGTCAAGTCGTGAGAAGGGGAAATGAAGGGGACCCCGCCTTAATTGCTCTGATCCTGCCACCACTGGAGAGCTAGGATCAAGGTTCGATCACTGGGACCAACTTTGAAAGGGGTCTCTTCTCTGAGACCAAAGGTTCTCAAGTGAAACTGAATGTCTCTCATCTGAAATCTAGCTCCCTGCACAACAGCTGTGATGCAGCCATGTGCCCCAGGAGCTGCAGAAAGTGTCTTGCTGGTCGAGAGACCTGTAGAGTGAAGGAAGAGGCCAGAGGCACTAAATTCCTTACCCTTTCTGGGGAAGAAAGGCTCTGGCTAGCTTTGTGTCCATTCTGCCCTATAAAGGTGAGTACCTGGACTGGTTCCAGAACTGACTTTGGTAGGTTTAGCAGAAAACCCAGGGAGGTGAGAAGCTGCTGGGTGACCTGCAGGTGAGATTTTACCTGTTCTGGGGACTGGCCTACAATGAGCCAGTCGTCTAGATAGGAAAAACAGCAATCCTCTGCCTCCTTAGTGGGCCACTGCCACTGCTAGACACTTTGTGAATACCCTTGGAGCAGAGGTAAGGTCAAGGACATTGCTTGAACTGGTAATGACCTGAGGGCAGTTCAATCTGAGGTACTTTCGATGGGATCTTCTGATTAGACATGGAAATAGGCATCCTTGAGGTCCAGGGAGGCTAGCCAGTCCCCTGGCCTTAGGGAGATAAAATCATTGCCAGAGTTACCATTTTGAACTTTGGTTTCAAAGATGCTTGTTCAGATATCTGAGATCTAAAATGGGCCGCCACTCTCCTGTCTTTTTGGGGCAAGGAAGTATCTGAATACAGACCCCTGCCCTGATGCAGGGAGGAACCCTTTCTACTGCTCTGAGAGCTAACAGGGATGAGACCTCTGTTTCCAGAGCTGAGGTCTCTGAAGCACTTGCAGGTAAGAAAAGTCTGCTTCTCAACTTGGGAAACTTTTTGAAGCTGAGAACCAGACTCTGGCTTACTACTTCCAGAACCCACTTGTCTGAGGTTAAAGAAGCCAAATTCTGACTGAAGTAAGCCATCCTGCCCCCCACTGGTAGAGGAGAATCGGCCCTGGGCACCCCATCAGGGTGCCTGTTTCGCAGCAGCTTTAGGCTGGGGGGTGGGAGCAGGTCTGCCCACCCCTCGTCTGCCCCTGCCTCTGAAGAAGCCCCTATGAGCAAAGGCAGAGGAGGCCTGAGTCTGGTAGAAAGGCCTGTGAAAAGGCCTACCCCTACCCCTGGGGGCATGCCTTTGAGGAGTGGCTTGCCGCTCCTTAGCCTGGGCACTCTTGTAAGTAGTCCTATATTCATCCATCTTCTTCATGTAATTCTCTGTTTGCTCTCCAAACAGAGAATTTCCATCACAGGAAAATCCATAGCCTTAGTCTGGGTATCCTGTGACAAACTAGTACACCTGAGCCAGGCCAACCTACGAAAAGCTACAGATGTGGCCATGACCCTAGAGGAAACATCATTAACATCCACAGCAGCATGAAACTGAACCTTGGAGGCTTCAATGCCATCAGCAGCCACCTGTTCTAGTTCACTAGCCAGCTGGCCATGGGCCTGCTTGGCCAATTGCATAACAGTATCCCATCTAGATTTCTGATACCTAGCTACATAAGCCATATAATTTGCTTGCCTGAGTCCCAGAGAGGCTGCCATATACTGTTTTTTTTTTTGCCATGGCATCAATCTTCCTGGAATCCTTGTCAGGAGGATGTGAAGCCAAGGGAATATTAGCTTTATCACAGGCAGCAGCCTGAACTACCCCAACATGACTGCATTGCTGAGAAAGGAATTCTGTATCAGGGCCTGACAATGTATACCTTCTGTCCATCTTTTTATCTACAGGAGGCACAGAATTAGGAGCTTTTAAAATTTTAATTGTTTGTCTATTCCTTTACATAAGTCTTTTAGGAAACATCTCCTAGACTCTGGAATATCCATCATTTCTACAAAATCAGGCTCCTCTTGCTCATCCACAGCCTCTTCTAAAGGAAGCTGGAGGGTTTCAGCAACTTTTTTATAAAACATAAAATGAGATGGGGACTCAGACAGCATAGGGGGAGATTCTAAAGGTCTGTCTGGGGAGATGTCCGGTTCAATGGGCACACCCAGACCTTCCCAGCCACATTCATACTGTTCATAATCCTCCCCCCTCCTCTAGTTCATAAAATTCCTCAATATCATAATCCTGAACCACTGGGACTGGGCGAACCGACCTTTTACCAGATAGTGGTGGTTCGGACGGACCCTGAGACAGTGACTGGACAATTTGTATGGCTTTGCTATCTCTGCAGCAGTTGGAGAAGGAATTTTGGACTCAGACCTGCTGATTTTCTTGTTTTCTTTACTGGAATTGGTTCCTCAGAACCAGCTTTTCTTTACTGAGGAAGTCTGGCCCTGGTCAGAGGGCACCCTCTCTGGTTCGGTTGGCACCGAACCGGGCTGGCCATCCGGGTCAGCGGACTTTTGGCCTCTGGCCCTCAGCCTGCCCAATCTTTTTCCAGGGTGGCTGCAGGAAATTTACATACCTGGCAGTCTGACTGGAGGTGGTCAAACCCCAGACAATAAACACATGTGGTGTGTGGGTCCAGCCTTGGCAAAGACTTCCCCACAAACATCACAGTGTTGAAACCAGTGGGCCGGTTTTTCTTTTGGGTTTCTCAGACATAATGCCAGCCCTAACCAAAAACCTTGCCCTTTAATGGCAGTGCCAGGCAAGACACCTTTATCGGTTCCTAACCGAACACGGGTACTGGAAAAAACGCATTAACCGCTAGAACCGTAAGAACCGGAACCGCACTCTAAAATAGTAACTTTAGTTTTAAATGAGTTTTAACCCACTGATCGGTTCAAAACCGAACCGATAACACAAGTTCCACACAGACAAAACCTTCATTTACTTACGGTTACCACAGATAGAGCTTGAACCGAGCAGTTTTATGGTTAAAATAAAACTATTCTCGTTAAATCCAACCGAAAACACTTTTAAACCGAGAAATGAACCGAGCAGAAGGAGAAATCTCCGGATTCACTGAGGCGGAGTAAAGAATCTGACAGTTCAAGTTTGAAAGGACACAGATAGAGCTGCTCTCGTGCCAAAATTCTATTTTGGAATGGTTTTAACCATTTCACTCCGGGGCAGTTCTAGAGCTGGAACAAACTGCTAATGTCTATAATGTCTATAATATAGCAAGACTTCATGTTGTTTGAAAGTATGTCTCTGCAGATGACACAAAGATCTGCAACAGAGTTGATGCACAAGGTGGGGTGGAAAGGATGAGAAGGGACTTGGCAAGGTTGGAGGAATGGTCAAATGTATGGCAGCTTAGATTCAATGCTAAGAAGTGCAAGGTAATGCACCTGGGAAACAAAAACCCAGGGGAAGAGTACACAATGGGGGGTGAGATACTAACAACAACAAAAATGGAAAGGGACCTGGGGGTAGTCATATCAGATGACCTTCAGATGGGCAAGCAATGTGAGAAGGCAGTAAGGAGGGCTGGGGGGATACTGGGATGCAAAGGGAGAGGCATCACCAGTAGAAAACAGGAAGTTGTTATCCCTCTGTACAGAGAGCTGGTGAGACCCCATCTGGAGTACTGTGTGCAGTTCTGGAGACCCAATCTCCACAAAGACATAGACAGGATGGAAGCTGTCCAGAGGAGGGCAACTAAAATGGTGCAGGGTCTGCACGGAGAAGACATGAAGAGAGACTTAGGAGCTTAATATGTATAGCCTCGAGGAAAGGAGGGAGAGGGGACATGACAGAAACTTTCAAGTACCTCAAGGGAATCAACAAAGTCCAAGAGGTAGCATCTTTCAGAAAAGAGGTGTGCAAGAACAAGGGCACAATTTGAAGATAGAGTGGCTCAGAGGTAATGTGAATGTTTTTTCACAGAGGGTTGTGGATGCATGGAGCGGCCTTCCGGAGGAGGCTGTGGAGTCAAAAACAGTGGTGGAATTCAAGCATGCATGGGACAGTCATAAGGCAATTCTAGAGGGTGGGGGTAGGAAAAGGTAGGCTGCTGGTTAACTAGATCTGCAGCTTATCCATTAGGAAGGGGAAATGGGCAGACTGGGTGGGCCAAGTGGTCCTTATATGCCGTCAAATTCTATGTTTCCATGTTTCAAATTGCCCACCAGAGTACTCTCTATTGAACAGAGAGGGCCTCCAGGATGGAGTTATTGACCTCGAAGACCCAGGCATCCCCTGTGTTATTGGTGATGACAGTGGGCAAACAGGGCATACAGAAGTTGAGTGTCTCAAAGCAGAACAACCAGAGGACGACCTCAGTTGCTGCCCTTTGTTCCCCTTATGTATGCAAGAAGAGGTTGAGGCCGAATAGTGCAGAGATCACAACACAGATCGTGTGCATGATATGGACAGTTTCTTTTTGAGACCCTGGAAGGACTGTCCATCCTCCCGGATGCAGACTGCATATTGCTGGATCGCCTGCCCAGACGCCAAAAAGCAGTGGTGGCCAGACACAGCCCCAATGCAACAGCAACATGCCTTTTCAGGCTCCCACCCCCTTCCATGGGCGACAGTCAGCATGAGGTCAGGATGAGAGAAAATTGTGAATTTTTGTGTTTAAATACATTGACACAAAAATAAGAAACTCTAAAAACTTAAGAACTGAATGCTGTCGTCGTACAGATGGTGAAGCGCTGGCCTAGACATGGAGAGTGTCAATGCAGCTGTTGTGCACTCAACAGCAGGAATAAAGAAACTGAGGCAGTTGGGTGCTGGTGCCATTACATACCAGTGGGCCCGCATGCTTGCGTGACGTGAGCAGGGGCATACTCGCACTGCCACCCCTCCAGAAAAGTTTTGGCTCCCACAGGGTTCCAACACCTCTGGCACAGACCCATTAGTGTGAATCTATGGAGAAGACTGATTCTTGGAAGATCAAAGTTGGGTCCATCAGAAGCTGACCATGCCTTTAAATCTGTGTTATGCTTACTCATGAGTTTGCACCCTGGATCTAAACATAGCAAATGTTTCAGAGAGTTTGAGGAAACTAATATTCAGCACTCATGGATAAATCTAATTTCCAGTTCATTAATTTGAAGTCTTGAAAAATGCAAAATGCCCTTGTCCCTGGAGGAGATAGAGGAGACACCACAAGTGGGGCAGGCATCAGTGGGGGAAAAAAGGAACATCTCCACTTAGTACTGTTACCTTACTTACACAGACTGTAAAACTACATTGAGGAAATTAAGGAACACATATAAATCACCTCAGAAGCACCTATAACTCTATAAAATAAAAGTTTTAACACTAAATCTCCCTCCCCAATCCTAATGCTGCCAGGGATAACCAAGAAATGTAGAAATTTAGTGGACTGACACATTTATCACAGCAAAACAGCATACTTTATCGTTCTTTGGAAGGTTAAGTGAGAGGCGATGGAGAGCATCTTACCTTTTCCGGCAGTTCAAACATTGGGTACATCCGAACTTCAGCTTCATTGAGGGCCTTTATGTATTTGTAGCAGGTCCATACACAATCAATCAAGTAGGCCTGGAAACAAAACAGAAACCAATTCAATATAATATCAGAATTAGTATTTATATAGTATATAAACAGGTTTGCAAAGTAGGGTTCATGGGCGATAGTGTGCATTCTGTTTCCTGGAGGCAGCAAATGCCCCAATCATTCTTCAGAGCTTAAAGGGGTACAGCCAGCACCAAGGGCCTCACACTCAGGTGTGGGTCTGGTCTTAATGTGCACCATTTTGTGTAAAAAAATGTTTTGGTTTACTTACCGTTTGCTATATTAGATTGTATTTGACTAATTTTACTTAGTTCAAGGCTGACACTTTGTTACTGCAAATCCCAGAACCCCCTGTAGCTGATATTAGAGCAGTACGTGGCAGTGTGAGATCCAATAGCCTGCAGTGCATATTAAGAGTTTATACAAACTGACATTTTGTTTGCTGGTCCTGCTGTCCTCCCTGGGCTACGTACTGTCACAGATGATTGTACGTAGCCCCTGAAGAAAAGCAGACCCAGAACACATCTGATGGAAGATTATAAGAACACTAACATGCACTACAGGCTATTAAATCTCCCACTGCTGCTTATTTTTTTTTTCCCCCAATTATTTAACCAGATGAGACACACTAAGCTGAAAGCTTGTTTACAGGTGCAACCTGGGGGCACAAGAAAGTTAAGTGACTTGCTCAGGGTCACACAGTATGCAAGTGGGGGCCGTGGGATTCAAACCCAGGTCTCCAGATTTGCAGCGCAGAGCCTTAAACCACTGCGCCATATTGCCTCCTCACGCTTACTGCTCTAATGTCACCTGTAGGGGATTCTGAGATTTGCAGTAACACAAGATGTCAACCTAGAACTAAACAAAATTAGTATGATATCATTTGCTGTAGTGTAGTAAACTAAAATGCTTCTGCACACAAAGTGCATACCTGGACCAGTCCAACTCTTGAGTGCGGGAGCCCTTTGTGCCACCAACTGCGGCGAAACTGAAAGTAATATTTCCTAACAGAATCCTTTTTTAAACACTGGTTCCAGTTCTGTTATTGTTCCATCTATGCAGATATTTTCTTAAACTCAGCAGTTGTTTTTCATGTACACTCTAGTGCAGTGGTGGCCAATACGTGGATCTACATCCACTGGTGAATCTCAAAAGATTTTTGGTGGACCTTGGGGCAAAGGCTGCACTTTCGAATCAATGAGGATCCTTACAGCTGATGAGCATAATAATTGTACTTTTTGTTCACTTTATTGTTGGTGGATCTTGGAACTTCCTAAGATCCACCAAAATGGATCCCAATACAAGGTGTATTGGCCACCACTGCTCTAGTGTTATATGCCATTTCAGAACTGTATGATGTTGTTTATTTCCCTGTCAACCACAGAGTTCTATAGTAGAACACCAATGCATTGTGCCAACAATGGAAGAGCTGAACAAGGAAATAAACTACATCATACAGTTCTACAACGGTATTTACTACCTGTGTAAACCAGAAACACCCACTAGGATAACTAAAAAGCCTAGAGATGAAACAGTAACAGAATTTGACTCAGTATTTAAAAATCAGCATTTACAGGGGAAAAGGACTTGCCAATTCAGTGCAGTTCTCCTTTAAGTTCCGTACCCTACGTAGAAAACCAACTCTACCTTGCTGGAGCGTATTGGTGGTTCATTATTGCCTTGGTAAGGGGAAGATTTCCTAAATAAACATGACTAGCCAAAACACAGCTACATGATGCTGATGAGGCTCAACAGGGCTACATGCATACATGTGGCTGCAATTCTAGAAGGTCATTTTGCTGCAGCATGCTATACTGTCTGCCCTAATGATGATTGCAGGTGCTATACAATAGTGTTGATTATGGTGCACCAAAAGAGGTTAGAATTAAACATCACAGCAGAGCTCATGTAGGATATACTGCATAAGCCCTGCCTGTGCTAGACTGGTAGGGATTAAGGGTAAAGATAAGGCAGACTCGATGCACAGAAGGTCATTATCTGCCTGAAAACTATATGTTTCTACCGTTTCTGTGCTTCATTGGGGTAGGGGTCTTTACAGCACTGAGAATATAGTAGTCAACCAATAAGGCTGAAATTTAGGCCACTCTGCATGATACGAGAAAGGTACACAAACCGAAAAGTATGAATATGAAGATGCACGGAGCAGCTCTGTATCTATGGATAGAATTGATTGTAAGTGCCTTCACAAATATATTTTTTTTTTTTTTTTTTTTTTTTACATACAAAAACCAATCATAAAAAAAAAAGATTCAGCTTACTATAGATGTTAAGAGAGCACACATGCAAACAGCAAACTTGGTATAGAAACCAAGAGTATTTCTAAAGTTGCAAGCCTAACAACTAAAGCAAAATGATCAAAACTTGGAGTAAGTCCAATAAATTTAGTATTTAGAGATAACTTAAGCAAACAAGAAATATGTCAGCAGATCTTGTACGGAAAACCACTAGCCTGAATACATCCACTATCTCAAGCATTTAGCTGACACTATATTTAGTTCTATACTTGTGTTCCACACAGATCTCACACCCTTCGACATCACAAAAACGTATTTATGAAACTGCTGCTATAGGACTGTGATCTAACAGACACATATACTGCAAGACATTATCAGGCAAAAAGACAGACACTAGGGCACAGTTCTATGTCAAGGCCTTTTTACTGTAGCTATTTTGACTAACACTTGATGGCGTGTGGTTACCAATTTGTTGGTCATTTAGAACGCCGCCCTATGGAAAAGGTAAACATGTGCTAATCATTTTATTTATTATTTATGACAATTTAGGATAACACCTATGAGCAAACAGTGCTCTTTTACAAAGGTTCCATCATGTAAATAAGAAAAAAGCTTTAAGGCTGCAACAACTCTAATTTTGTATTTTTACTGGGTGTATTTTTTTTCCCCATCAGCTAGGGCCTCAGTACCTAATTTAACTGAACAGGTGGGAAAGAGACATAGTACAGCACTGCGTTCTAAAACAGGTTGGGTGTGAACAACAAGTAATTTTGTTCTACTTATACATCAAAGGCTGGGCCCTTCTCAGCTAAAATGTTTCTATTCTAGAGAACTTTGAAGGACTGTATTCCTTTCATTACTAAAACGACATGATGCAAGTTTAAACAGGGCCTGGTTCAAATGAGATGGCATCCCACAGACAGGACAGCTGAGAGGACAATAGGAATGAAACATCAATCCACAAAACCAAAGTCTGGATTACAAATTTAGTTTGGACCTGTTCTCAAGATGGGTGGTTCCCCAGGGTACAAAGAGAAGCTCAAACCTGTGATATCAGAGACACGACACGGAGCTTTATAGTAGACACCGCGCGAGGGATAAAAACCAGTCAACTTTCTCATCTGCAGGTTACCTGATCTCGCCTCTAGTGGTCGCCGCCGCCTCTGTTACCAAACTACCTAACAGCAAAGCAAGCTGAAATGTTCATTCTCTTGCTAATTTCACTCTTCTCATCACCCCACTGTATCACCCCTCCTGATCTCCTGTCCCCACTCTCTCAGTCCTATATGAGGCACCCCTCCCACCCGGAGCTAACTCTTCTACTCTCCCAACCCCATCCCCCCATCCCTTCCACCTATCCATCCCTTCACACAATCTCCCTCCACCCACCCATCTCTGCTCCACTCCACCTTCCTTAACTTGGAAGCTCTGCTACGCTGCCTGAATTTACGCATGCCCCCTTCCAATCACCGATCTGGCGCTACCAAATGTTCGGCTTTACTCACCTTCACTGTCCTCCTCTTGCTTCTGGCAGCCGACATACATCCCAACCCAGGCCCCCAGGGGCCCAGCCAATGCCCTAACTCACCCCCCAACTCTTCAAGAACGCACTCTTGTCTCACCCCGGACTCACTCCCCAAAGAACTCCGCATTTTCCATCTCAATGCCAAAAGCCTCCTATCCAAAGCTGACTCCCTAGCAGTATGGGTCACCCAGTACCGACCCGACATACTCTGTATCACGGAATCTGCTAACTGCCAAAATCCCAACTCCTGCATTACCATTCTGACTACAACTTGTTTACGTTAGGACCGGGCAAGCATGGGGGGGCACTATATAGCAGTCAATCCCTCTCACGTTCGATCATCTTCAGTGAATCATGCCCTTCCTCTCATGAATACACTGTTGCACTCTTATCCTTTCCCTCCTCCTCCCCCTCTACATAGGGGCTCTATATGCCCCACCAAAGACCCCGTCTGACTCTATCGTTCGGGCAATCTCCTCAATCTCGTCTGGAACAGCTAATGGTGAATTTCTGCTTCTAGGTGACTTCAATCTTGACTGGCTCTCCTCCTCTGCCAAACCCACCACCCTTAAGACTGAAGCGCTAAATCTCTCCCAGCTTATCAGGGAACCCACTCACCTAAACAATCGGTTCCAAAATCACACCCTCCTGGAATGGATTTTATCCACCCATCCCCGCCGTATCTCGGCCTCTGACATTTTCTCTGATGCCCTCAGTGACCACTGTGTTACTTACTGTGTCCGCAAAATCCACTCCACACACTCTCCTCCCGAATACATCTGGTCCCGCCCCCTACACTCCTTAAATGAGAATGCCCTGAAGCTAGACCTCTCCAACGCAGACTGGCATCCAGTCTTCTCTGTGTCTGATGTAGACATCGTCCTTTCACGGTTCTGTGTAATTTTCTGGTGTATCTGGGACCTACACGCCCCCCCCTCAGGAAAAACAGGGTAAAACGCCACCACCACCCATGGAACACACCTGACCCAATCGCCCTGTGTCGTTCCAGGGACAAGGCTTGGAAACCGTACATAGCCTCCCGTGCCTCTCGAGACCTACAAGCATACAAACATCTCAGGAACAAATGCACCAAGGCCACTCGGCACTCCAAATCTTCCTACTTTAACACACAACTCACGCTGTCCCAAAATCCACACGCATCATTTTAGAAGCTGATCAACTCCTTACTTGACCCCCCTACTAATCGGGCTAGCCCGACCCTAGTTAGTGAAGGCAACACCGTCTCAGACCCGGCCTTCATGGCTGAGCTCTTCAATAAATTCTTCGTTTCCTGTGCCCGTCCTGATTCCTCCCCCCCCAAACCCCCATGTCAGCCGAACCATCTTCCCCAGCCCCGGCTTCCTCCCCTCACACCCCAGGAGGTATACAGTGCACTCGCCTCCCTTAACACGTCGAAATCCAGCCCTGATGGAATTCACTCCATTCTGCTCCGTATCTCTGCCTCTGCTATAGTGACCCCCCCAACTCACATACTAAACCTCTCTCTGTCTACTGCCACTGTCCCCAAAGTCTGGAAATCATCCAAAATCATCCCTTTGCACAAGGGTGGAGATCCCACCCTACCAGGAAATTACAGGCCTATCTCGCTCTTCCCCTTCCTCGCCAAAATCCAGGAATCCCTAATACTGACCAAACTGTCAGACTTTCTCTCCTCCAACAACTCCCTCCCACCTGTACAGTTAGGATTCAGAAAACACCATTCCACCATCACCTCCCTCCTATGCGTAATTGACTCCATCCTCTCTACCATGGACAACGGCCTCACCACAGCTGCCATTTTTATAGACCTGGCTAAAGCCTTCGACTCTGTCTCTCACCCGCTACTACTCTGCAAACTTAAGTCCTTTAACCTAGCCCAACCTACCATCGCCTGGTGTCACTCCTGCCTCCATGACAGACAACAATCTGTTCAAATAGGCCCCATCCTCTTTTCCCTCTTCATAAACGACCTTTCATCCACCTGCCCCTCCTCCAATGTGCATCTATATGCAGATGACACCATAATCTATGCCTCAGGCCCCTCCTGTGACAGTATCCTTCCCACATTCCAAAACAATTTCAACAGAGTCCAATCCTGGCTCCTTGAGAACCGGCTTACCCTCAATTATAAAAAAACTGTCACCATGGTCTTTGGTTCCCACGCAGAAGCCACCCTCCCAGCCCCCAGCGATTACCTCCCCGGCTGGCTCACCCCTGGAGCCAGTCCTTGCGTTCAAGTACCTAGGAGTATGGCTGGACAGCCACCTCAGCTACTCTCCGCATGTGGAGGCCATCTGCACTAAACTCCCACCCAAACTCGCTATCCTCTACCGGCACAGGACCAGCTTACCCATCCCCAACCCGTTGTGAGCTCGTACGCAAAACTATCCTGCCCATTATTGACTATGCCAACACAATCTATGGTACAGTCCCAACAATCTCTCTCTCCAGACTAGACATCCTTCTCAACTCTTTTTGCCGCTACGCCACTGCCCCCCCACTCACGCACCACTACCAACTCTACGCTACTCTCTCCACAGCCCCGCTCTCCCACAGAAGAACCATCCACAGTGCCTCCTTCATAGCAAAATACTGGCTTGACTCACTACCCCTCTACCTCACCTCCCACCTTTCCCCTGCCACCTCCCTAAATTACCCTCTTCGCCAGAGACCCACGCACCTTCCACCTGCCTCACCCTCATACTCTTACTGGCCAAGCTGCCTTCTCGTACTGTCTCCCCCTTCTCTGGAATAACTTTCCCTCCAACCTTCGCCTGGCCTCTCCCCGTTCTGCCTTGATGCAACTCCTCAGGCTCCTCCCCACCCCAGCATGCCCAAAATGCTCTAATGGCCGCACCACCCAGCTGAAACCCCTCACACTCTATACCAACATACCCTAGTCCAGGACTACACCTTAGCCTCATTTACTTACTATGCACGTAAACTCATATTTTATTGTAATGTACTAAGAACTCTGTATAAATGTCTGTATATACTGTACGTATTCCCCCCCCCCCCTTTTTGTACTCGCTCTTTCACTGTACACTCTGTACCTGGGTCGCACCTGGAAACGAGCTTTGGCTCAGTGTGCCTTTCCCGGTCATCAAATTTTAAATAAAAAAATAAATAAATATATGATAATGTGGGTGGTGAGCAGGACAACAGAAGGCATTTATAGTCTGTATTTGGCCCCAAGAAGTCAGTTATGATTTGAGACTTTGAATGAACATCAAGAGTCTGTGCACCTGCTATAGCAAACAAGACGAAGAAGAGGGGTGGTATTTTAAGGTGAGAAAGAGGAAGACTGGGCTGAGGAGGACTAGGAAAAGCCAGACATCTGGTAAAAATACTTACGTCCAGCAGAAGGGAAGGTGCCAGAAAAAAGTCACAGGAGCACTGGAGGTAGAAGGTGGACACTAATCCATTCTCAGAGAACAGAGAGGGGACTTGCTAATCTGAAAGTGGACAAAGCGAAAGGGTCAGATGGAGTACATCCAAGGGTATTAAGGGAGCTGAGGGAGGTACTGGCTTTCACCTCTGACAGTCCTATTTAACACCTTCGCAAGGGAAAGCTTAGTAGCATCCCAACAGGTGCAAAAGAAGCCCTCCAAGCAAGCCACAGACTGACAAGCCCAAAGGAAGTCCACAAGCCTCTAAACCCTCTGAAAGAAGTGTATTGTTGAACATCCAAAAGCCCCGGGCCGTGGAGAAGGTGCCATGTGACAAAAGATGGTCAGATGTCTCCAGGGGCAGAAGACCTATCGTCCCTACATGAAACTGTGCCGAATGAAAGAGATAATCAATGCGTGTGGAAAGATTACACCTATGGTAAGTCGTTACCACTCCTCAGGAAATGGGTTCGGAAAGCGTCAGTAAGGAACGCATCCAAAACCAATTTCCGTAACGAACGGGTATCACAATAAGTCTTAGACCCAGGCTTACCAGATCCAATCCCACATTAAATCCTCCTGAAAATCACTGGGCGGGATGTGGGGAAGTGAGATAAGTCCGAAACAACTCCACCTGGGCCTTTTTGTTCAAAGGGGCATATACGTTCAGCAAAAGCAAAGGAGACCCCCTGAAACAACACATCCACTAACAATGCTCATCCCGGGACTATATTCACCAGGGACAATAGTGTCAAATTACAACCATGTAACAAAATCCCCACACCATCACAAGAAGTGGTGCCAATGGACCAATAAAAAGGGCCCCAGCACCAGTGCCGCTCAGCTAACTGCAGGTCCCCATAAGTTGTCACTCCAGTCTCCTGTAGAAAAAAACAATATCCAAATTAAGATCAGCCAACAGTAAGAATACAAATGCGCACCTATGAGATGTCTTCATACTGTTAACATTAACAGCAGCAAGGTGGAAATGAAGCGCAGCCATAATCAGATGGAAAAAGAGGAAATGTGACATGGTCAAGTCACATCCATGGCTACAATCCGAGCAACGGGTATCTTCTTTACAATCATTTTGCGCTTCTTATGGGTCTTCACCAACGGAGTAGGTACGACAATGTCCATGTAGCCTTCAGTGTCTGTGGAAACCACAGGCTTGGATGAAGGACATGAAGAATAATCAGATTCCACACTGGTATCACCCTCCTGAGACAGAGCCTCATATCTGTTGTCCAGGGGTATCGGAAGACTACTATCCAAAGTAACAGGCCCCTCTTTCAGAAGTTTATGAGCTTGTAATGACCGTTTCAGAGTATGAGACAGAAGGTTCGGGGAGGAGCATGGAACGTAATGTTGAAGCTGGAGGGGTCAAGGCAAACTGCACGCCCTCCACAGGGAAGTCCGTAACAACGTCCGAAGATGGACCAACAGGAAGGTGGACAGGTCCCACGATGACCAAGGGGGGTTCTGGGGTATCAAGCAGCAGGGGAGGATCAGCATCCCCCTCAGGGTTCTCCAAAGGAGTGATGTGATGAGCTATCCATGCAGCTGAGGTTTTATGCAGGCGTTGCTGAGCCTGCTGCCATGCCTGGTCCAGAAGAGTGTCCATTGTAAAATCCTCCTCCTGATTATGTGTCGCCCACTGACACTGGTGTTACGTATGGCCAGTGTTGTCGCACAAGTTGCACTGAAGATCATTTGTACAGTGAGCACTGGCATGGCCCAATGACAGACAGAGGAAACAGCGTAAGGTATCATGGGCTGAAGCCAGGTGAGACTCCGAACCACAACGCAAACAAGTCTTCGGTTGTCCTGGATAAAAACACTGGGCCTGGGCCCAGTCCCGGCCAATATAAAAGGCACTTGGCAGGTGTAGAATGCTGGAGGCTGCATGCCGGAGCTTCAACCTGAATCGCCAATGTCCAGTCCAGAATTCCTCAGGATCCAGTATGGGAACAGGATCCCCCATCACCTCGTACCTCTGAGCTAGCCAGCAGCGGATATCCTGTACTTGGCACCCCTTCGTTCTTCAACATTACAATAATGTACCTGATGACCGGTTTCGTCAGAGGAACAGCCTGGAAAGGGAACCAAAGTGGAGAGTCCTTCAAGATATTATATTACACCCAAAAACGATCCAAGAAGACCGGAGTCCGGAAGCTGAGGTCGAAATCACCATCAGCTGGGGCATGAAGTAAAGTGAACAGTTCATTGGGAGTAACATGCAAGGATTCTTTTAACAGGACCCGAACCACATATGACCGATCGGGCGGGGGGCCTCAACCCACACATACAGGGAGCCAGACGCGTTCTGACATTGCGGCGGGGACTGCAGGGAAGCGTCCATCTTCGAAACTGTGCCTGCCAGCTGGGCCAAGGGGGGACAGCTGCAGCTGTGTCCTGCAAACCACGGTCTCTTCCACACGTTCCGTTCACGTAAGCGGTACCAGAGTCATTTTGGGGGGGGGTGGAGTGGTGTCTGGACACAAGGGGAGGCCTGTCGAGGTACATGCAACAGTAAAGCAGGGGGTCAGCCCCAGAGTAGGTGCCGGGATTTCCGTTTGAGGCTTCGCAGCCTCCAGCCCCGCGCCATCCAAACTCCACCAGAAGAAGTCGCACTCAGACAGCGCAGGTTTGAGGAATCACCCTCAGAAAAAGAAGGAAGAGGGGTTACCATAGCAGGGACAGGAGGAGGGGGGAGCCCAATGAAAGATCAGTACAAGAGACCGGAGCCACCTCCCCAAGTAACACATCCCCCGAGATGGCATCGGAGACAAAAATTGGGGCCAAGGTAGGTTAAAAAAAAAAAGGGTGGGGGCCTAGAATGCCACTGCCCCACTTCATTCAGGGTCTATGCCACGTCCTGCAGTGCACAGATAGGTGACCATAATGCTGGCAGGTAAGGATCCGCCTGCCCACCACGCCATGGGCATGGCACACCAGGTGCCATAAATGACAGCAAGTCGCCCTCCCCCCTAGTCCCAACTGGTGCACGTCCAACCCCTATAACACAGAATGGACCCCCATTGTCCGACAGGGACGACCCCACCACAGCAGAATTTCTAGGCCCCACAGATGTCTGCATAGGAGGAGGTAGTTTAGCCGTTAAGAGTACTGGCCTTCCCCTCGTTCTTACCTCTGCAAGTGTGTCCCTGGCCAACCCACCAGGGCAACTCATATCATTCTGAGACAATTCATTCTGGGCAGGCTGCGGGAATACCACAGCAGCTGGCGGTCTGCCAATAAGTTCATCCACTCCACCCTCCAACAATAAGCCCTCAGTACCTGTGTGGATCTCCTCCCCGGCAGCATGCCGCCTCCGCAGTCGGTCCTGTTCCAGATGGAATGCTCTCTCTTCATCCTCTAATAAATCAAGTAAAAAGTCCCTCTTCTGCCGTAACGCGTTTTGCAAGCGGCCGTCTGCCTCCCGATAAGCGGTGGCATCCTCTCTCAAAGTCGTTCTCTTCAAGCCAATCGGAGCTGCTCGCCAGGCAGTAGCAGCGGCCCCCAATGAGACATCCGAAACCAGGCACTTGGTGGACTCAACAGCCAACGGGGATGAAACTTCTCCCACCATGTCTAGACTAGACTAGACTAGGACTAGAGGGCATGGGATGAAGTTGGAGGGAGGACGATTCAGAGGAAACGTGAGGAAGAATTTCTTCACAGAAAGGGTGGTGGACAAGTGGAACACCCTGCCAGAGGAAGTGGTGGGCGCTGAAACAATCACGGGATTTAAGAATGCATGGGATAGACATAAAGGAATTCTGGAGGTCAGGGGTAAGGGGCAACAGACTTCCTGGAAAACATAAACTGAACTTACAAACTTAAATGGGCAGACTGGGTGGGCCATAGGCCCTTATCTGCCGACACTGTCTATGTATCTATGTATGTCTTCCTCCTAATGCTGCATGGCTCCAAGTGAGCAGGGCAACAGCTCCCCCTACCAACGAGTAGGGGAATTTTCCCGGTGTCCTGGCCAAATTTCCCCTATTCACTAAAAATACCACCAACAGCATAATCTTGTTCAATGTCAGTTGGCATCCATCTGTATCCCCCCCTTCCCTTGGGACGAGGCTGAAAATAGACAGAATTTGTCTAGTCCTCCTTCCTGGTAAAAAAAAAAAACTAACAACCAAACAAATATTCATTTATGACTGGTATCAAGGTTAATTCTACAGTACGTCAGACCACAGTTTCACAGGGCCTCAATATCAGACCGCTGCATTTTAAGACATCTCTCGGTTAAAGATCTATTTCATGCAACAAAATACTGGAATTTACACCCACATTCTGTCCAACAAATCAATCTGATTCTGTTTTTAAGAATGTACTTAAAAAAGTACAGTTACATAAGAACTTACTGTAACAATACATCTTCGAGAGAGGCTCTTGCAGTAAGTAATAACACATAGGGCTGGTGCCCCCTGGCGTCAAGACCGCATGGAAACTTTTGCCAGCAAAGTCTGATGGGGGACCGCCCACCGGACGTCACGTGACTCACGTCAGCATGACCCTTCATACTGGGTGGTCCTCACACCCGCCCTCCAGTTCTCCCACCAGAGACCAAGAAATACAGGTTACTCACCTGTAACAGGAGTTCTAGGAATGGTATATGTTGTTCATCCACACTCATTGGCAGTATCCTTGCCGCTTTAAATCTTGCCGGAAGGTCTTCAAGCTTGCTCCTCCCACCCACCCGGGTGGTATAACTCTCGGCTCCGCCCCATGACGCCAGATCTGGCCCGCTGGAAGCTCAGGTTGTGCGTCGAAGCCGGGGAGGTCGGGTGGAGTGGTGAGGATGAACAACATATACCATTCCTAGAACTCCTGTTAGCAGGTGAGTAACCTGTATTTAGGACATGGATATGTTGTTCATCCACACTCATTGGCAGACTCCTAGCAGTTCTCCGGGAGGAGGGAGGCAAGACGCACACCCCACATATCCTACTTCGGAAAGAGAGACTGAGAACCGAGGCCCCAAACCAGCATCCCGGCGTGACTCAAGGTCGATGTGGTAGTGGGTAATGAAGGTGTTTGCTGACTTCCAGGTAGCAGCCCTGCAGATTTCCTGGATAGGGACGTCCCTGGAAGCAGCCACCGCTAGCAGCAGTATGGCGGGTAGAATGAGCTCTTATCCCTCTGGGAGGCTCCATGCCCGCTAATCTCTATAGCAGAGATCTATGCAGGAGGTTACCCACCTGCTTATCGTCCGCTTGGCTGCAGGTCTGCCAGATGCGGCTTCAGCGTAGGTGACAAACAAGCTGGCGAACCTCTCCCGACTTCAGCCGCGGCGCTCCTTATGCGTTTGTGCCCTCTAGGATCCAGAGTATGGAGCCTATATTCGCCTCCGAGGTGTGATTGGGGTAGAACACCGCAGAGTCAACACCTGGTTAAGGTGAAACTCCGACACCACCTTCGGAAGGAATTTCGGTGGGGGCGAGGACAACCTTGTCCCTGTGGAAGACCAGGTAAGGAGACTCGATGGAAAGCGCCTGGAGCTCTCCCATCTTCCTGGCTGACGGATAGCCACCAAGAAGGCGGTCTTCCACGACAGGTGAGAGAGAGCACACCTGTGCATAGGTTCGAATGACTTGCCCATGAGCTTTGCCAGTACCAGCAGTAGATCCCAGGGGTGGGGGTTCCGACTGGAGGAAATGTGATCAAGGCCTTTGAAAAGCGCCAGACCACCTTCTCCTGCGCCACTGACTGCTTCCCTGCCCGCCCTCGTAAGCAGAGATGGCTGCCAGGTGCACCCTTAGGTCGCCGACCTAAGCCCTTGACTAGAAAGGGACCATAAATAGTCCAAGATGTTTGCCAAGGAACAGGAGGAAGGGTCCAAGCCCTTGTCCTGACACCAAATGGAAAACCTTTTCCATTTGAAGGCATAGCATTTTCTGGTCGACTCCTACGGACGCCTCAACTACATTGAGGACCTCGTCGGAAAGACCCAAAGCCTGGAACTCTGGCCGCTCAGGAACCAGGCCGTCAGGTGCAGGGATTGAAGGTCCGGATGGAACACCTTCCTGATTGACTTGAGGAGCCGTCCGGGCGAGCTGGAAGCTGCCGGGAGTCCTGGAGCTGAGACTGAGGAGATCTGGGTACCAGAACTGGCGAGGCCAGTCGGGGCTATCAGAATCACCTGCGCCTTGTCCTCCCTCGCCTTGAGAAGCACCTTGTGGATCAAGGGAAATGGGGAAAGGCGTAAAGAGGCCCGGGGTCCATTGCCTCGAGGCATCCCCACCGAGCCCTGCTGAGGCGGGCATGGAACAGACTCAGCCGCGCTCTCCATGGAGGCAAACAGGTCCACCTGAGGTGTGCCCCAAAGGAGAACAGATGCTGTACTACCTCCGCAGGAGAGACCACTGGGATGCAGCCCCTATCCGCCCAGGGCATCGGCCAGGGTGTTGGAGGCTCCTGCCACGTGAATGGCTAGGAGATCCGCCTCCAGGCTGCGCACGAGTGACCAAATGCGGAGCTTCCTTGCATAGAAGCATGGAGCGCTCCCCGCCTCTGGCGGTTTAGATAGTACATGGTCGTGGTATTGTCCGTCTGGACTCGGACCACTTGACCCCGGAGGAACGGAGCAAAGGCGGTGAGAGCTAGGCGGACCGCCGGAGCTCCAGCAGGTTGATGTGGCATCGGACTCCGCGGGACCAGAGGCCATGAGCCCGGTGTTCCCCAGATGGGCACCCCAACCCATCAGAGAGGCATCGGTCGACAGAGAGACGCTGCTCGGGCGGACGAACGGGATGCCCTCCTGCAAATGATCTGGAACGGTCCACCACTGGAGAGCATTCCACATCCCCTGTGTCACCGACACAAGCTGGTCCAAGGGATCGCAGCGTTGTGACCACTGGCTGGCCAGTCCCCACTGAAGGGGACGCATGTTCCAGCGGGCCCAACGGACCACGCTGGTACAGGCCGCCATGAGACCCAGGAGGCGCAGGAAGTCCCGGGCAGGGCGCAATTGCCCAACCAGAAATGATCGGGCAAAGGAGGAAAGAACCTCGGCCCTGTCACCGGGAGCCGCGCCTGTCAAGAGTCGAGCTGCTCTCGATGAATAAAAATCACCTGCTCGCCCTCAGAGTCTGACTTGGCCCTCGCTGATAAGGAGGCCCAGTTGAGAGTCAGACCTGGAGGGCCAGATCTCTGACCACTCCGCCTCCTTCCTGGAGGGAGCTGCTATCAGCCAGTCGTCCAGGTAAGGGTACACCGACCTCGGCGCCGCAGGGAATGCTGTCACCACTGCCATGCATTTGGTGAAGACCCTGGGAGCTGGAGACAAGCCAAGGGCATGGCTTGAATCAAGAGAGATCCTTCCGCTGGAAGCGAAGGAATCTCTGGTGAGACGGACGGATAGGGACGTGAAAAACGCGGGCCCTGCAAGTCCAGAGAGCAGAACCACACCGTTGCTCCAAGGATGGTATTATTCTGAGCCAGAGTGACCATCCTGAAGGTTCGAGACCTTTGGAACTTGTTTAGGTCGTGTAGGTCGAGAATGGGGCGCCAGCCCCCGTCTGCTTCGAACCAGGAAGTACCTGGACACAAACCCTGGGTCTGAAGGAGGTCCACCACCTCTTACCACCTCCTTCTGGAGGAGGAGAGTGATGTCGGCTCGACGAGCCGCCAGTGAGGCTGGGATCCCGCCCCCGAGGCGACGGCTCTGAAGGGTGGTGCCTGCTCGATTCCAGAGGCAGGCCTCTTCCCACCACCTCCAAGACCCACCTGTCCGTGGTAACAGCGGACCAGGCGGAACGGAAGTGCCGGAGCCGTCCCCCCAAGGGGGACCGGGGTAAGGTGACGGGATGGGGGCGACACCCCTCAGCCCGTCACTGGGCAGGCTTGGAGGAGGGACCGGCCGAGGGACCTCCTGGGCCCTTTCCTCCCTGCCTCCTGTTAGAGGAAGCCGGCTGCTTGGGTTTGGGATGCCAAGGCCGAGCCTGCTGGCCCTGACGTTGCTGGGCCGGGCGCGCCGGGGGCACAGAAGGACGAAAGGGCTTAGGCTGTGGTTTGCGGCCTTTGTCCTTCTGAGCGGAAGAGACCGAGTCCAAGGTGGCATTGGACTTCTCGATCCTCTGCAGGTGACCTTCCACCCCAGGGCCGAAGAGGTCAGTCCCCAAAAGGGAACATCCGCCCAACTTGTGCTGGGTATCCGGGTAAAGGTGGATATCCTCAGCCAAGCCTTGACCGACGATAGCCACTGCGTCGCCACCGATCTGGCACATGAGTCCCCTACATCCAAAGCAGTCTGGAGCTGCTGTTTGGCCACTGCCTGCCCTGGTCCCGCACCTGCTTAACCGTAGTCTGCAGATCGGGGGAAGATGAGGGATGACCTCATCAGGGGCCCAACAGGGCATGAGAAAAATGTGCCATGAGGGCGGCCGAACTGGCCTGACGAAGGCCGAGAGAGAGGATATGGCGTGACTTTTCGCCCGACATAGTCCAATTTTTGGACTCCTTGTCAGGAGGTTTGTCCACATCCCTGGCGTTGCCGTTGCGCGAAAACGCTGTCGGTAACCAACCCCCAGCAGAGGGGTGTTCAAAACCGGACAAGGAACCGGTAGGGACCGCATACTTCCTGGCCATCCTGGCCGAAGGCGCAGGGCAGGAAGCAGGGCGCTGCCAAAGTTCCAGTGCTGGACCCACTATGGCCTCGGCCACCGGAAAGGCCTCCGTCGGAGAATCCCCTCGGTCCAGAATCTCCGTGAGGGGATACCTGGCCCGTTTGAAACCGGGTTCGAGCTCCATCCCGGTAGACTCCGAGATGAGCCGAAGCAGTCCTAGGAAGGACGACGGGCTATCGTCCATTGGCTGACCTCCTGAAGACTCCAAGTCCAGTCGCTTGGAGAAGAAGGAGGAATCATCTTCGGACTCGGAAGAGTCCTCGAAGAGCTGCCTCTGGCCTGAGCCACCCTTCACCTGCCGAGGTCGGGTCGGAGTGAGGGTAACTGACAGCCGATGGGTAAACCCTTAGCCGACCGAGAATCTTGGTCGGAGCCCCACTTGGTGGCTGGGAGGCGGAGGTTCCACCGAATCGTGGAGCAGTTGGTTCGTCCGAACAACCGCCTGGGTATAGCCTCGGCAAGTCGAGGGGTTGTGTCGGCCGCCCGTGACAGTTACTTAATGGCGGGGGAAGGCGCCGGAGTCGGCTTATTCGGCCAGGAGGAGCTGTTGCAACATAAGGTCCTCGCATCACGACGTCATTTACGCGTGCTTCCCTCATCCGAGGAGGAGGACGAAGCGGCGACGCCGCTTTATCAGCGGTGCCGAGACCGAGACCGCCTATGACGGGTGGGAACGGCTGGACCGCCGAGAGGTCCGAGACCGAGACCGAGAGTCCCGGAATTTCCGGGTCGGTGCAGGGAGGTGTCGTCGGAATCGACACCCTTCGCTCGAAGGTCCATCCGAGGGCTCCGAACCGGAGGCACAGGCGAGCCCACGGGATCCTCAACTCCTCCCGGGGAACGGGAGAGGGAATCTCGGCTGCTAAAGCTACAGTCTGACCAATGGGTCGAGAAAAATCTCGACTTCATCAGTGGAGTCTCGTCAACTGACCTGACGGGGACACCGTGGAGGCCAGTGGTCGGGCCGAGCGGGTCGACCGGCCGACGGTCGACGGCCCGGGAGAGGGACCTTTCCGCCCCAAGAGCGTCGACGGAGGGACTTACCCTTGTCCTTCTTGACCGAGAAAAGGTCCAGCAGACGCAGGCCCTTCTCCTTTAGTGGAGAGGGACAGACAAAGCTCCTTAAAGGAAGCCGTAGGAAGAACCCAGAGAGCGGATAAATGCCGCTGGCCGAGGAAGATACGCCCGCGCGCCTCCTCTTCGAGGGCTACCATCCGCCGAGCTGATCCGCCGAGTCCCGCCGCTGACACCGCCAACCGGCTTCCTGGACTTCACCGGAGGGAAACGCTCGGGACGGCCCAGTTGCAATCGGGCAGCACGGTCTTCGAGGACGTAGGCCGAGAAAGATGAGCACAGGTCGCAAGCCTGCGGGTCGTGCTCAAGGCCTAAGCAGTAGACACACGTGGAGTGTGGATCCGTCCGAGACATCTTCTGCCCGCATGGGCATCTCCGAAATCCGGGAGTCGATTTATCCATCGCAGCCGCGAGGGATCGAAGACTGAAGTCTTTTTGCAAAATATTATTTTTAAATCCGCAAACGGAGAAATAGGAACCAGTCACAAACGCAGAGCGTTAAGGAGGGAACCTGAGCTTCCAAGCGGTAAGGAAGATCTGGTGTCATGGGGCGGAGCCGAGAGTTATACCACCCGGGTGGGTGGGAGGAGCATGCTTGAAGACCTTCCGGCAAGATTTAAAGCGGCAAGGATACTGCCAATGAGTGTGGATGAACAACATATCCATGTCCCTAGAAAAGGAAGTGACAGGACAAGAAAAAGAGGATCATGGATCCCCAGAAGAGAGAGCTTCTTGGAGAAAGAGCATGAAAATAAACCCCAGATAGAAAAAAGGGGAAGGTGGGTGGGAAAAGCATTACCTACTGCAAGAGCCTCTCTCAAAAATCTACTGTTAAGGTAAGTTCTTACGTGACTGTACTACCTTACTTTGAGAGGGCTCTTGCAGTAGGTAATAACATGTAGGACTGTGTCCCAAGCAGTAAACTGTCCAAGGGACAAGATAAAAACTAGGGAGGCTGGAAACATAACCCAGTATTGCCAACTGAGGAAGTTAGGACAAGAGTCCTTGGAGGACTGGTAGCCCGGAACCAGCCCTGCGCCTAGAGGCAATGTCCAGACTGTAATGCTTCGTGAAAGTGTGGACAGAACTCCATGTCGCTGCCACGCAAATATCTGCAGCAGAGACGTTCCTGAAATAGGCTGCGGAAGCAGCCATTCCCCTGACAGAATGTCCTTTGACTTGACCCGGAAGGACCTTACCATACTTCTGGTAACAAAAAGTAATGCAGTTTGCCAGCCATTTGGAAAGACACTGTTTGGAAACTGCAGCATCCTCCCTCTTTGGTGCGAAAAAAAAGAAAGCTGATCCGTTTTATGGACATCTTTTGTCTGGTTCGTGTAGTAATGAAGGACCCTGTGCACATCCAATGTATACAAGATGACTTCACCCAGACTGGAATGTTCGAGATAATATACCGACAATTCTAAGGACTGATTAAGGGTCGTTACCGACAAGACCTTAGGAAGAAACTCAGGACTGGTACGCAGAACCACCTGGTCTTTGTGAAAAATCAAATACGGCACCTTGCACATCAGGGCCTGAAGCTCAGAAATTCTACAAGCTGAAGTAACGGCTTTCCAGGACAAAAAGTGTAATTCACAAGAGTTTGCCAGCTGTAAAGGAGGTAAAGTTAATTTTTCTACCAAAAAAATTAAGGTCCCACAGTGGTGCAGGATTTCGCACTGGGGGTTTCAGATGCAGGAATACCTTTCAAAAAGGTGTTGGAGACCTCTAACTGAGCCATTGTCTTGCCTCCTACTGGATCATGGTAGGCCGAGATGGCTGCTAAATGCACTTTCAACGAGGAATAACTCAGGCCCAGGTTGGAAAGATGAAGCAAGTACTCCATAACCTAGGGAGCAGGACACGTAAAAGGGCCCAGATCTTTGGCAGTGGCCCAAACAGAGAAACGCTTCCACTTCATGGCACAAGTAGTTCTGGTGGATGGTTCTCTCGCTTCCACCAGAATTTGAGCTACCCTGGAAGAAACCCCATACCATGAAGCAGCTATGTCCTGAGGAGCCAAGCATGAATATGAAGGGACTTCAGTCCCGGATGAACCAGTGTGCCCTTTTCCTGAGTGAGAAGGTAGTAAGACAGAGAAAGGGGAATCAGAGGTTCCCCCGCTAGATGCCGAAGCAGGTGGAACCAGATCTGTCGAGGCCATAACGGAGCTTTCACAATCAATTGAGCTCTGTCCAATTGCAGCTTGGTCAACACTCTCTGTAACAATGGGACGGGAGGAAATGTGTACAGAAACCTCCCTTTCCAAGACAGCGACAGCGCATCTAGTCAGAAAACCCCATGCCCGGGATCGCACGAGCAAAACTTGGGAAGTTTTGCATTTGATGGGGTTGGGAACAGATCCACCTCTGGATGACCCCACACGTTGAAGATGTGATCTATCACCACTTGTTTTAGCTCCCACTCATGAGTCCTTACCCTGGTGTGGCTTAGACTGTCTACGAGAACGTTCTGCACTCCTGGGACGTCAACCGCTCTTGTACGGAACAGCCCAATTCTAGACCCACATCACTTCCCTGTAAAAGGGATATGAGCGGGTGCCCCCGTTTATGTACCACACCACGCACATGTTGTCCGTTTGAATCAAAAGGACGGCTTGAAGAAGCACGTGCTGAAAACCATGAAGCACTGCCCTCATTTCCAGCATACTGATGTGCAAGTGCATTTCTACAGGGGACCACAGACCCTGGGTTCTGTGGTGTCCCAGATGGGCACCCCAACTCTGCTCTAAACAGCTTGTATCCTCTGAATGTGGCATTTAGGATGGACTACTGCACATCACTGGCAAATCCTGCAAACCTCAACCAAAAACGTCTTCTCAGACAGACACCACAAGCTGCTGCTCTTGCAGAAGCACTGAAAATGTCACAGGTAGACTAACAGATATTTACCTACTTCTGCCCCTGCCTGGAGGGCCTTTACTTGGTTTGTTTGGGAAAAAAGAAGGCCGAAACTCATCTAGATTCCCCCCCCACACTAGAGTGGGAACAATTCACATAACATGCTTCTTAGTCAACCAATTATCAATACCCTTTTTGAATACTTCAATGTTAGTTGAATCTACCAATTCCTGAGGAAGTCTATTCCATAATCTTGGTGCCCTCAATGAGAAAAAGTTTAATCTAAGATTGTTTTTTGCCTTTGGAACCATAAGTTGTTTAGTATTACATCTTGGAACAATACGTCTGGTAACATAGGCTAGTCCACATTTATTCATTAGGTCAGGGTTTTTTTGAAGCAGAGTAAATCCCCTCTAGCTCTTCTACTCTGAAAAGAATGTAAACCAATAACAGATAGTCTTGATTTACAGGGCATTTTGGCTAGCCTGGGGATCATCCTGGTTGCACGTTTTTGAATTCTTTCTAAGCGATCAATATCAGACTTAAGGCAGGGGTTCCAAAAAGGGGACCCTTTAACAGTTCCTACTTAGTAGCACCCTGTGGTAGGGGCTTGGGGCGCTGCCTTGGCCTTCCTCCAGAGGGTATTCTGACGTTTTACCATATGGGCTTGACAGTTTGCAATTCTCATGCCCAAGGTAGCAGAAGCAAAGGTCCTCTTCTCCAGGACATCTAGTCTCCTGAACTCCTTGTCAGGAGGGAGAGAACTGAGATGTTTAGGCACTTTAGAGCCATCATGGGCTGCATTTATCACAACTGAGTTAGCTTCATGTTGACCTGCGAAAAAGCGCTTTCTGAGGGGGCCCGGTACATTTTATCTGCCTTCCTAGGAATGGCAGGAAGCATGTTTGGTCTGTGCCATGCAGCCAGGGTAGCATCCTCTAGGGAAGGCAATGGAGGAGGAAGAGAGTAAGGCAGTTCTAAGAACTCCAGCAAATTCCTTTTGGTGATGTCTTTCTCCTCAGATTCAAACCCCAAGGCAAACAAAGTAAAAAACAAAAACAAAAAAAAACCCACTATGATTCTCAAAAGAGGTTAGGGAAAAATAGATAGCATTCGGGAAGTATAAGGAATCACAGAAGAAGCAGGACAGAAAACTGTATCAGTTAAAGCAGAAGGAAGCAGGAAAGGCAGTCAGAATAGCAAAGGCACAAACTGAGGAAAAGATAGCCAACTCAGTTAAGAAGGGGGATAAAATCTTTTATAGGTGGGTCTGTTCATGAAAAAGGGTTACCAAAGTGTGACATGGGAGTGAAATTTTCAAATCAACCATAGAAGAATTGTGTAATACAGGTTAAGATACTATGACCCATATATGAAAAAATCACAATGTTCTAAGATAAAATATTTTAAGGTTCCTAAGAAAAATGGGTTCTATTGTGATGATTGAAACAACACACACCATGATGAGTGTAACAATACATATCACACACCATGGTGAGTGTAACAAGACACACCACACATCACTGCAAGTGTAATAAAGGGTGACCATCGAATTGTGTAATACAGGTTAAGATACTATGACCCACATGTGAAAAAATTACAGTGTTTTAATGTAAAAAATGTTAAGGTTCCCAAGAAAATTGGAGTCTAGTGTGATGATTGTAACAACACACAGTGATGAGTGTAACAAGACACCACACACCCTGGTGAGTGTAACAAGACACACCACACATCACTGCGAGTGTAATAAAGGGTACCACACAACTGTTAATGAGTAAAAAGGTTTATTTATGTAGACTGAAGGCTTTTTAAACATAACATTACATTAAAAAACAACATGTTTATTATAATTACACTACTTTAAACTATTCTACATGGCACAGAACACTCAAGACCATTTGACAGGAGAGGAACAGAGCACTCAAGGCTATTTGACAGTACAAAAGAGTCAGCATGCACACTCCACATGATCCTTCAATCAAGGGAGAAGCATGGAACACTCAGGACAATTTGATGGAACAAAAGATGGGATATTATAAATTGGCTTTCAGAAATGCTGCAATCTGATTGGCTGTTAGCAGTCCAAAAGCCATAGGATAATCCCTGTTACACTGTCATGTACAGCCTGATCACCATGGCATAAATTTTTATAATTGCCATAAGGCACTCCCAAGGGTTAGATTAACAGTCTGTTAAGTACCCCACCAGCGTCAAAGACACCAAGAGTACCCCCCAACCACAACCCATTAGCAGGGAAGTCGCATGGTGCTCATGAAGGCTAAATATGAATGCTCGCACAGGCCAAGTCAAAAGACTGACTGGGACGTGATCCCAGTCCAGCATAATAACCACAGCATAACTGCACCACTTTTTTTATTTTACCCAGACACAATGATTCGGACAATCGGAACTATCAAGGTTGTGTGAGTATTCATATTTGGCCATAATGAGACTAGTGTCAGAGGCAACAAGCGTACCTCCCCCAACCACAACCCACCAGTAGGGAAGCTATATGGTGCTCATGAATGCTGAATATGAATGCTCACACAGGCTGAGTCAAAAGACTGCCTGGGACACACTCCCATGCCAGCATAATAACCACAGCATAACTACACCACTTTTTTTTATTTTACCCAGACACAATGATTCGGACAATCGGAACCATCAAGGTTGTGTGAGTATTCATATTTGGCCATAATGAGACCTGCATGAAAGGCACCGAGAGTAACCCCCCAAAACCACCACCCACCAGCAGGGAAGCCACAAGGTGATCAGGAAGGCCAAATATGAATGCTCACACAGGCAGAGTCAAAACACATTTTCATTTTTTCTGTATACATTATTACTATATAACATTTATTCCAATATTAAACATAAAAAACAAAGTATTCACAGTTCACAGTACATTAAGCCCCCAACCCCACCCCCATACAAAATGCATGGACAGCAATTACAAAGAATGCCCAACATTTTATTTCAGTCACTGCCCCTCTCACACTTACTTGTAATGACAAAACTATGACACCTAGCCCTTCGTCTGATGAACCCTTGCACCAGACCATGAGTAAAATGACTCCACTACCTACACAGCTCAGTTACAAGGAGGTCCTGGGAAGGAGACTGTAAACAATACCAAAATAAAAATAATACAACAGGACACAGAAGGTACATCAAAATACTTGGCAACAAAAACATACCCTGGTAAAATAGAACATCAACTAAATTAATAGCACATTTAAAATGTATTTTATTCTATGGTAACCGGGTAAGGCCCACTAGGTACAGGTGCCTGTGTTCAGGAATGACCAGGGAGCACAGGGGAAGTTTAGGGATTTGCTCAGAGTCATACAGTATTCAAGTGGAGGTTGAAGGAATCAAACCCAGGTCTGTCTGTTAGATGTACCAAGCTCATTCAAAGCTTCTGCCTTCTAGGCTGTGCATTGTTGCTGCACTGGAGCTCACACAGTTAGCATCACAATGAAATTTATTGCACTACAACTCTGACATCCAGAACAAAACACCAGGATGTTTGAACAAGCATTTAATATTGTTGCTGCCATGCAACCTATGCCTCAGAGTTCAAACTGTCCAGAGAAGATCTCTACTACTAAACTCTCTCAAAAGGGGAACGTACAAACAAAAATGCAGGAAAATGGGCCGGATCAAACCACAGAGCTTACATACTTGACGATACAGGGACATCATCCTTTTAAAATGTATACTAACTGGCTCCATTTCTAACCTCACTTAAGACACTCATGAGAGAACGTGATGGGCGATCAGACACACCACAGGTTTTGGTGTGTTTCACTAACTCCAGCAAGTTCAGTCAGTGACATGAAAAGCCCCTCACCTCCAAAATTGGAGAACTTCTATACTAATGCCACCAGTGAACAATCGATCCTATAGGATTAATCTCGGTAGCCCAGTTCGCTAATTGTTACTTGTCCCCCATGATGGTTGTAACTAGTCACTCATCTCATGATGGGTGTAACACTGAGGAGTGGCAAAGACACTGCTATTTAACTCTCACTGGATGTGAAGGAAAAGAGGAAGATCCATTCACAATCGTAACTTTTATACTGCCACCAACTCAAACTGCCTTTCTGGCACAGACACAAGACAAGTGTCACACTGGGCTACCAGACTGACTCCCCACCTGTGATGTGCAAACATAAGCAAATCTAGAACACCACGTCAGGTGGGGGATCAAACGGCCACATAGCGTTGTCGTGCTAGGGGCCATGGACAAATCAATGTTTTCTCTAAGAAGCTGAGAGATCCAGGGATCAAGGAAAAGTCTAAGAATTTTAAATAACTGACTGGAAATCAGTGTGGGGTTCACTGTGATGGGTGTAACAAAGTAGGACACTACACATTACACCCATCACGGAAACTATTGAGCATCTCTGCAGCCAAAGAGAATAAAGTAAAGGGCCAGGACAGTGTGGCGATCTTAAAACAAGATGTTTTGAGCAACACAGTACTTTAGTTTGAATACTGTGAAGTAAAATGATTTCACAGTAGCAAACAACAAACACGTTGGTTTTGATGTCACATTTTGAGGCAAGAAAATCAGCAGTAAATTGAAAAAATATATGTGTTAGGGATGTAATTGCAAAAAAAAATGATGTTACCCATCTCTACCACCAACTACCCTTAAAAAGCACCACTTGTATTAGGAAATCTTTTTTTTCTATTTTTGTAACACAATTCAATCAAAGGGGTGCCTTGGTAACCCCTTTTTGTGAACAGACCCAGGTTCATTAGGGAGCGAAGAAAGACCAAAGGAAGGATAGTGAGGCTTAATAAAGGGGAAGGGAGGTGGGCAGAGGGTGACAGTGAAAAGGCAGAGATACTGAACAAATACTTTTGCTCAGTATTCACAAAAGAAGAAGAGGATGAGGTACCTAAACCAGACAATAGAAGCACTCTGGACAGCGGGGTCAATACCAGTCCATTCACAGAAGAAAGAGTCTTGAAAGAACTCCTAAAACTCAAGGTGGACAAAGCAATGGGGCCTGACAAGACTCATTCCAAAAGAACTAAGGGGAGACCTAGTAACACCACTGACTACCCTTTTCAACAAATCATGGGAGGAGGGTGTGCTACCCGAGAACAGAAGGAGGGTGGATATGAGTCCCCTTCACAAAAGTGGGAGCAAGGCAGAGGCAGGAAACTACAGACCTGTTAGTTTTACCTCAGTGGTAGAGAAAATGCTGGAATCACTTCTGAAAGAAAAAAAACTGTTGAGTACCTAGAGGCCAGCGAGGCACAGGACCCAAGGCAGCATGATTCGCAGGGGGAAGGTCATGTCAGACGAATCTAATAGATTTTTTTGACTGGGTGACCAAAGCAGTAGACCAGGAAGGGGCTGCAGATATGGCCTACCTAGACTTTAGCAATGCACGTGACAAAGTCCTACACAAAAGATTAACAAACAAGTTAGCAAGCCTGGGAGTGGGTTCCAGGGTGGTAGCCTGGGTAAAAAATTGGCTGGACAACAGGACGCAGAGGGCAATAGTAAACGAAGCACACTCCGAAAAAAGGGGAGTTGCTACTGGGGTACTGCAGGGTTCAGTACTGGGACCAGTCCTCTTTAATGTCTTTATAGGTAACATTGCAGAGGGTCTGGATGAAAAAGCATGCTTCTTTGCAGACAACACAAAGATCTGCAACAGGGTTGATACACAAGGGATGTGGAAAGGATGAGAAGGGACTTGGCAAGGTTGGAGGAATGGTCAAACGTATGGCAGCTTAGATTCAATGCAAAGAAGTGCAAAGTAATGCACCTGGGAAACAAAAACTCAGGGGAAGAGTACACAATGGGGGGAGATACTAACAACAACAAAAATGGAAAGGGACCTGGGGGTAAGTCATATCAGACGACCTTAAGGTAGACAAGCAATGTGAGAAGGTAGTAAGGAGGGCTGGGTGGATACTGGGATGTATAGGCATCACCAGTACAAAACAAGAAGTTGTTATCCCTCTGTACAGACAACTGGTGAAACCCCATCTGGAGTATTTAGTTCAGTTATGGAGACCTCATCTCTGCAAGGGCATAGACATGATGGAGGCAGTCCAGAGGAGGACAACTCAAATGGTGCAGGGTCTGCACCAGAAGCCATATGAAGAGAGACTAAAAGAGTTTAATATGTATATCCTTGAGGAAGGGGGGGGGGCATGATAAAAACTTTCAAGTACCTCAAGGGAATCAACAAAGTCTAAGAGGGTAACATATTTCAGAAAAAGAGATGTGCAAGAACAAGTAGGCACAGCTTGAAGATAGAGGGGGGACAGCTCAGGAGCAATGTGGGGAAGTATTTTTTCACAGAGAGAGTGGTGGACGCATGGAACAGCCTTCCTGAGGAGGTTGTGGGGTTAAAAACAGTGGGGGAATTCAAGAATGCAAGGGACAGACATAAGGTAATTATAGTGGGGGTGGGGTAGGAGGAAGTAGGCTGTTGGTTAACTAGGATCTGCAGCTTATCCAATAGGTAGGGAAATGGGCAGACTAGGTGGGCCAAGCGGTCCTTATCTGCCGAAGTCTATGTTTCTATGGCTGAAGTTGCTGCATCATGGAGATGAGTGAGGGTTCTTCAGGAGGGACCTCTGGATGTACACAGTGGAATCCTCCCTCCCTGTGGAGATGGTGGAGCTAGACCTCTCGTAAGAGCGCTCCACATATTTTTCCTCCTCCTCTTCCGCTTGCAGTATGAGGTCAGGTTTATATTCCTGATCCTCGCTGACAGTTTCTGTAGGCCTCAAGGAGGAAACAGGAGAGGTTGTTGACACCCTGGAGGGCAATTGGCAGGTCAACCTAACAAGCATCGGCGCTGGGGTTTGTCTAGGGTGCCCCGTCGATGCCACTCCTATTGCAGGAGGAGGAGGTAACAGGCACTGCAACATGTCCGTGGTGGATAAGGTAATGCTTGCAAGTTGGTGCTTGCTTGGACTACTGGTGCGCCCCGTGATGTCGACAGGGGAGGTGTTATCCCCGGCATCAACGCCTCTTCACAAGCTGTAACAGGCCTGGTGGTGCTCACAGCCTGTCCCGATGTAGTAGAGTCAAAGGTCTGGGTGGCCAGTGAGGATGCCACCCCGGCGATCAACGTCGCTGAGGTGGTCGCCGTGGTATGAAGGGGCGACCGAGAACGTACTAGGGAGGATTTCTCCTTGCTTCTTTCCCTTTCCCAGTGCTTTTATTTATGTTGCCCAAAGGCTTTCTCCTGGGACTTAGAAGAGCGGGAGCCTGAGGAACGGGTGGCAAATCAGTAGAGCTCTACTCCAGGAGCTCTTTCTCCATCCTGGTTTGGAAATGGAAACATTTGCTGTTTCAAAAGGTGGTTTTCCAGGGCATTCTTTCAGTGTCGCCGGGTAGCGGTGTTGACTTGAGGCAGACCTCACAGGCCTTAACGTTATGGGCCGTGCCAAGGTGGAACATGCAGATGTCACGCGAGTCGCCCAGCAGTATGAGATTAGAGGGAGGCCGATTAAGGGGTAATGTGAGGAAGTTCTTTTTCACAGAAAGGGTGGTGGATGCATGGAATGGCCTACCTCAGGAAGTGGTGGATATGAATACAGTGCAGGACTCCAGACAGGCATGGGATAGGCATAAGGGAGAAATAAAGATGAGTATGAATAGATAGGCCATTGACAGAGCAAAGGCCGATGGCACATTTATAAGGTGGAAAAAGAAATGGGCAGACTGGATGGGCCTTGCGGTCCTTATCTGCCGTCGACTTCTATGTTTCAACAGATTTACAGTATCTAAAGAGCTTTGCGTGTTCTTTAGATGACATACACGATGTCTATTATCACTTATGAAAAGTGACAGCAAGCTAGGAACGGAAATAGTTGAAAACACTGAGTACCAGTCGACTGTAGCGGCAGCATCTCTGTGGAGGGTTCAGTGAGTATGGTCGACAGCAGGAAAAGAATAGAGGAGGGAAGAGGCCGTCCACGTCGATATGAGAAGTGCCGACGTAAGACATCATTGTGGGTGGCCCCTAACGGATTGCTGGCAAAAAAAAATTCTGTACGGTCCTAGTGCCTGGTGGCTATAGTTCCATAGGTGTGGCCTGATGAAAGAGATATCCTGGAAGAAGATCTAGTAATGCTTTAGGGGACACATTCATATTTGGACACAATTAAGGTTTCACTTCATATGGCTTCTGTTTGCATCCTCTTTATCACTAAGTTCTTCCTGAAAACACAGCTTTTGTTCCCTGGTCCTCACCTGCTGCTTATCCACAAGTGATGTCAAAATCCTGCTCATCATACCATGAGCACTTTCATGACAACAAACTTAGATATCATAAATAAAGAATTATGGTGTCACTTCTAGACAACCACCAGGAGCAGATGAAGTCTAAGGGACAACAAATCAAATTCCCCTAGAGAAGAATAAGGAAGGAAAAATGTGGAAAATAAAAATAAATGAAATTGTGTCTAAATGTAATAGTTTTTGCATTATTTAACAACCTGATACAGTAGTGTTTTTTAATTGGGACATCAAGGCGACAGACAGGGGACAGGCAGTAGATCTGTTCTACTTTGACTTCAGCAAGACCTGAGATTCAATACCATAGGAGGCTGCTGAAGAAGTTTAAGGACTTGGGAGAGGAGCCAGATTTAGTTAGGTTGCTAGAAAATTGACTAAGGGGGAGATAGCAATGAGTAGCAGTTAACGGGACTAAATCAGGGACTAGAGAGGTCAGGAACGGAGTGTCGCAGGGGTTGGTCATGGGACCTGTACTGTTTAATATGTTAATGAGTGACACACGGGAAGGTTATCCAGGGAAGGTTGCATCTCTTTGGGAACAACGCTAAGCTATCATAGAATCACAGGAGGCTGTCGGCAGATAAGGACCTCTAGGTCCATCTGGTCTGCCTGTAACCCCCCTCCACCCCAGGAAGATTTCCTCCGTCCCCTTGCGGCCTGCACCCTGCCCGCCAGTTCCATGTGCATGTCCCAGGCCCTCTTGAAGTTCTTCACTGTATCCACCCCGGCAGCCTATTCCATGGCTGTACCACCCTCTCGGTGAAGAACCTGCCCCCCTCCAATTTGAGGATATGTCCCATTGTGGAATTGTTCTTACTCAATTTGAATATGCTGTCATCCCTTACCCTGTTTATGCCCTTCCAAGTATTTGAATGTCTCCAGTATGTGGCAGACTATATCACGAGGAAGGGGTGCGGGAGCTTCAGGAGGACCTTGTAAAACTAGAGAAACAGTCTAATGGCTGGCAGTTGTGGTTCAATGCCAAGAAGTGCAAAGTAATGTACTTAGGCAGACAGAATACTGGATGGAAGGCGTTAGATAGCACAGACACATAAGGAGAGAGATATCTGGGGGTTATAATCAGTGACTCCCTCAAGCAAAAAAGTGAATGCAGCAAAGTATACAGCAACGCACTGAGGATGCTGCGTTGTGGAGGGAGAGGTTTTGACATTACAATAAGTGAGGTGATTATGTGACTGTACAGATCACTGGTGAGGACTCATCTGGAGTACTGCGCCCAGTCATGGAGCCGACACCTAAGAAAGAATGTTGACAGATTAGAGTCGGTACAGTGAAGGGTCACCAAGATGACCCAGGGCAAGCTGGGCAAATCCTATGAGAAATGACTGGAGCCCTAAAAATGTATTCAGTAAATGCTAGGCAGAAGAGGGGGGGACATGACTGAAACACATAAGCTTCTCAGAGGTATAAACAAGATAAATAGTGAGGACCTATTTGTAAGAAACATGGATGCAGACATTAAGGGGCATGATAAGAGGTTGGCGGGGGCAAATTTCGACTAGGGGTTGGTGTGGCAAATTCAGGAGAAACAGAGAAGTTCTACTTCACATGAGGGTGGTGGAGCCATGGAACAGAGTGCCAGCGAACTGGTGTGGGCAGATACCCTTAACAGGTTTCAAAACAGTTGGGAAAGAGTAAGGGGACTAATGGTCCCCAAGGGTGGGGGGCACAACGGTTTGAGAGGTGGTGGGGATTACAGCCCATCAGGTCAGTAGGTCGATTGGGTGAGGTTGTATAGTAAGGGCAGACTCGATGGACCATCGGTTTTCTGCCGTCAAATTCCATGTTTCTATTAAATTATCAGTAGCTCTTTAAATGGAAATTGTAGATCTAAAGCAAAAAAAAAAAAAAAAAACACTGTTGGGGACTGCAAAGCTAGTTATGTTTTCATATTTAGCTAAAGACCGCAGGCTCCAATTTAAAGAGGGGCACTGTACTTCCAGCAGAAAAAACAGCACAGGTGCCAGTGAACACACTACTCATCAGCTATCAGGACTGCCATGACATCTGAATTTCTGTTTAGTGGTGATGACTGTACCATGCAGAAAATATTCACAGTTATTCAAGCTCCTCAATATGGCCAGTCAGAGCAGGCTGACCACACTGAAAAAACACATGCTTGCCAAGGTACTTGCTTGCCAGCACCGCATTTATGGTACATGGTTCGTCTATCCACAGTGTTCACAGGACATCTGTATCAATCTATATTTCTAACAGAGACTGCCACACAGCTGAAGAGAGGAATGTGATGAAGTGATCCTCACTGGCACCTGTCTAAAACCCATGTCACAGAGCCTAACAATCTCTGGTTAGTGGGCTTTTACATCCATAAACTTAACAGTAAAACATCACATTTTATTTCTAAAAGCAAACGGTACTGCCCAGTCCGAGTGTGAAAAACATAAGGCTTCATTATTAATGGATTTCACAAAATTAAAGAGCAACTCTCTATTATAATAAAAAGCTTAAACTCACTAGATTTACACCAATTACTTATTGTTTTCTAGATATTTGTTTTTTTCTTACTTTTCTCTGCTGCTGTTATACTAAATATTGTAGATGATACAGCAAAATATATCTGACCCTCCCCTGCTAGCCACACAATTGCTGTTTGTGACACCACAGTCTTATCACGGTGACCACTACAGAAACATAGCCTTTGACGGCAGATTCTAGTTTAAATCTGATAATCCCTTACGATTTGGCATAAAACTTAGCAGAAGTTACTAGGAAATGAATAATGAATTATCATGACTTTGGAACAATGTAAAAAAAACAGTTTTGGACCCTTCATACTTCTATGTACTATTAAAGAAGCAATTAGATGTACAGAGATATGTTTACAGATAAATGTGCTTCTTTAGTAGGGCTGCTCAGTAAGAGTCTCACTCTGTCTTGTAGTGAAAGGTACTCTTGTCTATATTCTATACTGCGCCCCCCCCCAAAAAAAAAACAAAAAAACAGAAATCCTTCCTTGAAAATTGCTGCATGAGAAACAGATTCACTTTAAACATCAGTTCTACTTTTTTAATTTGCATAAACACAATTCAAAGTACTGCATGGGTGGAAAATACAGGTTACTCACCTGTAACAGGAGTTCTAGGAATGGTATATGTTGTTCATCCACACTGTCTGACAGGTTCCTTGCCACCTTAAATCTTGCCGGAAGGTCTTTAAGCTGGCTCCTCCCACCCACCCGGGTGGTAAAACTCTTGGCTCTGCCCCATAGCGCCAGATCTAGCCCGCTGGAAGCCAGGTTGTGCGTCAAGCCGGGAGGTCGGGTGGGTAGGGATGAACAACATATACCATTCCTAGAACTCCTGTTACAAGTGAGTAACCTGTATTTCTAGGGACATGGATATGTTGTTCATCCACACTGTCTGGTAGACTCCTAGCATTTCTCCGGGAGGAAGGAGGCAAGGTGCACACCCCCTACTTAGGGAATAAAGACTGGAGAACCGAGGCCCCAAAACCAGCATCCCGGCGTGACTAAAGGTCGATGTGGTAGTGGGTGATGAAGGTGAGTACTGACTTCCAGGTGGCAGCCCTGCAGATTTCCTGGATAGGGACGTCCCTGGAAGCAGCCACTGATGCAGCGATATGGCGGGTAGAATGAGCTCTTATCCCTCAGGGAGGTTCCATGCCCGCCAACCTATAGCAGAGATCTATACAGGAGGTGACCCACCTGCCTATCGTCCGCTTGGCTGCAGGTCTGCCAGGTGCGGCTTCAGCGTAGGTGACAAACAGCAGGTGAACCTCTCCCCGAACTTCAGCCGTCCACTCCTTATAGTAAGCGAACGCTCTTCTAGGGTCCAAAGGATGGAGTCTATATTCGGCCTCTGAGGTGTGATTGGGGTAGAACACCGGCAGAGTCAACACCTGGTTAAGGTGAAACTCCGACACCACCTTTGGAAGGAATTTCGGGTGGGGGCGCAGGACAACCTTGTCCCTGTGGAAGACCAGATAAGGAGACTCGATGGAAAGCGCCTGGAGCTCTCCCATCCTTCTGGCTGACGTGATAGCCACCAATAAGGCAGTCTTCCACGACAGGTGAGAGAAGCAAACAGGTCTGCCTGAGGCGTGCCCCAGTGGGAGAACAGATCTTTTACTACCTCCGGCAGGAGAGACCGCTTGTGGGACGCAGCCCCTATCCAGCTTAGGGCATCGGCCAGGGTGTTGGAGGCTCCTGCTACATGGATGGCAAGGAGATCCGCCTCCAGGCTGCGCATGAGTGACCAAATGCGGAGAGCTTCCTAGCACAGAGGCATGGAGCGCGTCCCGCCCTGGCGGTTTAGGTAGTACAAGGTCGTGGTATTGTCCGTCTGGACCGGAACCACTCGACCCCGTAGAAATGGCGCGAAGGCGGTGAGGGCTAGACGAACCGCTCGAAGTTCCAACAGGTTGATGTGGCATCGGGACTTCCGAGTGGACCAGAGGCCGTGCGCTCTGTGCTCCCCCAGATGGGCACCCCAACCCATCAGAGAGACATCGGTCACTAGAGAGACAAACGGGATGCCCTCCTGCAGATGTGCTGGAACGGTCCACCACTGGAGGGCATTCCACATCCCCTGGGTCACTGTCACTAGCTGATCCAGCGGATCGAGGTGCTGTGACCATTGGCTGGCCAGCCCCCACTGAAGGGGACGCATGTACCAGCGGGCCCAATGGACCACGCTGGTGCAGGCCGCCATGAGGCCCAGGAGGTGCAGGAAGTCCCGGGCAGGGCACAATTGCCCAACCTGAAATGATTGGGCAAAGGAGGAAAGAACCTCGGCCCTGTCCACCGGGAGCCGTGCTCTGGCTCTTAGAGAGTCGAGCTCTGCCCCGATGAATTATGTCACCTGCTTTGGCACGAGTTCCGACTTGGCCTCGTTGATGAGGAGGCCAACCTGAGAGCAAACCTGGAGAGCCAGATCTCTGGACTGCTCCACCTCTGCTCTGGAGGGGGCTGCAATCAGCCAGTCGTCCAGGTAGGGGTACACCTGGACCCTTCGGCGCCGCAGGAATGCTGTCACCACTGCCATGCATTTGGTGAAGACCCTGGGAGCTAGGGAAAGGCCGAAGGGCATGGCCCGGAACTCGTAGAGGGATCCCTCCGCCCTGAAGCGGAGGAATCTCTGGTGGGATGGACGGATTGGGACGTGGAAGAACGCGTCCTGAAGGTCCAGAGAACAGAACCACACCTCATTCCAAGGATGGGATTATCTGAGCCAGAGTGACCATCCTGAAGGTCCGACACCTTAGGAACCTGTTCAGGTCGTACAGGTCGAGAATGGGGCGCCAGCCACCTGTCCGTTTTGGGACCAGGAAGTACCTGGACACAAACCCTGGGTCTGGAGGAGGATCCGCCACCTTCCTGATCACCTCTTTTTCGAGGAGCAGGGCGATATCGGCTCGGCGAGCCGACAAAGAGGCTGCGGACCCCGTAGCCCCCCGAGGGGCGACGGCTCGGAAGGGCGGGGCCTGCTTGAACTCCAGGGGCAGGCCCTTTCCTACCACCTCCAACACCCAACGGTCCGTGGTGATAACGGACCAAGCGGAAAGGAAGTGGCGGAGCTGTCCCCCCATGGGGGGAACCCAGGGGGGAGTGACGAGGCTGGGGGCAACACCCCTCAACCTGTCACTGAGCAGGCTTAGAGGAGGGACTGGCCAAGGGACCTGCTGGGCCTTTACCTCCCTGCTTCCTGTTGGAGGAAACCGCGGGCTTGGGCTTGGGATGCCAAGCACGAGCCTGCTGGCCCTGGTGCTGTTGGGCCGGAAGTGCCGCAGGTGCAGAAGGACGAAAGGACTTGTGCTGCTGCTGTCGGTGGTCTTTGTCCTTCTGGGCGGAGGTGACCGAGTCCAGAGTGGCATTGGACTTTTCGATCCGCTGGAGGTGACCTTCCACTCCAGGGCCGAAGAGGTCTGTCCCCAGGAAGGGAACATCCACCAGTTTGTGCTGGGTATCCACCATGAAGGTGGATATCCTCAGCCATGCTCTGCAGCGCATGGCCACCGAGGCCGCAACCGATCTGGCACAGGAGTATCCAATGTCCAGAGCCGTTTGGAGCTGGTGTTTAGCCACTGCCCTACCCTGGTCCCGTACCTGCTGGACCGTGGTCTGCAGGTCAGCCGGGAGATGAGGGATCATCTCATCCAGGGAGCCCATGAGGGCATGGGAGAAGTGTGCCATCAGCATGGCCGAGCTGCCTGGCGGAGGCCAAGGGAGGACGCAGCGTACACCTTGCGCCCGGCATAGTACAGCTTTTTGGACTCCTTGTCGGGGGGCTTTGTCCACATCCCTAGCGTTCCCAGAACGCTGGAAAACGCTGTCGGTGACCAACCCCTCGGCAGAGGGGTGTTCCGAAAAACCAGGCAAAGAGCCTGTAGGGACCGCATACTTCCTGGCCATCCTGGCCGAAAGCGCAGACAGGAAGCAGGCCGCTGCCAGAGCTCCAAGGCTGGGCCAACAATGGCTTCAGCCACCGGAAAGGCCTCCATGGGTGAATCCCCTCGGTCCAGTATCTCCATCAGGGGATACTTGGCCCGCTTGGATACGGGCTCGAGCTGCATCCCAGTGGACTCCGAGATGAGCCGAAGCAAACCCATGAAGGACGATGGGCTTTCGTCCATCGATTGGCCCCCAGAGAACTCCAGGTCAATGGGCCTGGAGAACAGGGAGGAGTCGTCGCCGGACTCCGAGGAGTCCGTGAAGAGCTGCCTGGGGCCTGAGCCACCCTCCACCTGCCGAGGACGGTCGCGAGTGAGGGTGACCGACAACCTGTGGGGCAGGCCCTGACCCGACCGAGAGTTCTTGGTCGGCGCCTCCAATTTCGGTTGTGGAGGCGGAGGTTCCACCACAATTGGTGGGGCAGCTGGTTTCGGCCGAACAACTGGCCCAGGCTTGGGCACCTCGGTTACAGCGAGGGGCTGTTTCGGCCATTCGGGTGACAGCCACTTGATGGCCGGGGAAGGCGACGGCATCAGCTTGTTCCCAGACAGAAGTAACTGCTGCCACATCAGGTCCTCATAGCATCAATGCAACTTGCACTGAAGCCTCTCCTCTTCCGAGGAGGAAGACGAGGACGAGCGGCGGCGCCGCTTACTTCGGTGCCGAGACCGCTGATGTCGGTGGGATCGGCTGGACCGAGACGATGTAGAAGACTGAGATCCTCAGCGTTTCCGAGGACGGGTCTGGGAAGGGGCCGGGGACACCCGCTCTTCCCTCGGCTCGGAAGCCTTAACCTGGGACTGCGGCATCGGAGGCACAGGCAAGTCCTCGGTCTCCACTGGGGGAACCGGTGAAGAAGGGTTGTTGGCTTCACCAGTCGACAGCCCATCCGATGGGTTGAGAAAAATCTCGACCGTGTCGACGGGTGTCTCGGCCGGCTGACCTGATGGGGGCGCCGTGAAGCCAGCGGCGCTTAGCCGCAACCTCGACCGAGCGAGTGTCGACTGTCCGGGGAAGGGGAACTCTCCCGCTCCCACGAACGCTGATGATGGGACTTACCTTTTGAGTCCTTCTTTCTGGACTGAGAGGAATGTCCCGATGGCCCCTCTCCCTTCGTGGAAAGGGATTGGCAAAGCTCCTTGAAAGAAGCTGAACATGAGGTACCCACAGAGAGAGCGGGATAAATGCCGCGACCAAGGAAGATGCAGCCTGTGCCGCCTCCTCCTCGAGGGCGATCATCTGCTCGAGTTGCTCAGCCGAGCCAGCCGCCGCGGTAACCACCCAATGGGCCTCCTTCGACTTCACAGGCGGGTAGCGCTTCTCAGGGCGCCCAAGCTGTAACCAGGCAGCACGGTCTTCCAGGATGTTGGATGAAAACAAACGCCATAACTCGCAGGCCTCTGGGTCTTGTTCTAGGCCGAGGCAGTAGATGCACGTGGAGTGCGGGTCCGTCCTGGACATTTTCTGCCCACAAGGGAACCGCCGAAATCCAGGAGTCGATTTGTCCATCGCAGCCGCGAGGGAGAAAGATGACCAAAGTCTTGAAAATTTTAAAATAAGTTTCGGGCAAAACGAAGAATTAGGATCCAGTCTACACGCAGAGCGTTAAGGAGGAAACCTGAGCTTCCAAGCGGTAAGGAAGATCTGGCATCATGGGGCGGAGCCGAGAGTTTTACCACCTGGGTGGGTGGGAGGAGCCAGCCTGAAGACCTTCCGGCAAGATTTAAAGTGGCAAGGAACCTGCCAGACAGTGTGGATGAACAACATATCCATGTCCCTAGAATATTTATTTCTGCAGACAATTAGGAAGGCAGTGAAGTTTAATGGCCAGAGCACTGAATTGTGAAAACAAGAAATCACTGGTTCAGATCCCCACCACAACCACTGGTTCACTGTGTGAACCTGGGCAGTCACTTGACCTTCCTGTGGTTCAGTCCACCAGCCGTATAATTACCCTGCATATAAGTTGGACTATCCTGGGTAAATATATTTTAAGGAAACTAAAATGTTCTCCGGCACGAACACAGAAACAGAAATTTCTCGGCAGAAAAGGACCACCTGGCCCATCTAGTCTGCCCTTTTTCCTCCCCATGGCATTTTTTGCCATCCTAATCTTATTCTCATTCTTGATGGCCTACAGGGGGCATGCCTCAGACAGCTAGTGTTGGAACCCACTCGGGAGGGAGCAATCTTAGACCTGGTACTTTCAAATGGTGAAGAAGAGAGGATCTCAGATTTAGAAGTGGGTAGCCATCTGGGAACAAGCGACCACCAAACAGTGTGGTTCACAATAAACACAGCTGTAGAGTCAAGTCATACAAAAGCAAGGGTGCTGGACTTTAGGAGGGCTGACTTTGGCAAAATGGGAGAGTGCCTCAGAAAAGCAGGTATTAAAGTGCCTAACAGTCCTTTTCTTACAGGTTTCAAACAAGTCCTCAATTCACCCAGCAGCTAGCAAGGCAGGGGCGAGAGATGCTTCAAGGATTCTGCTGTATAGATGTATAGCACACAGTCTACAACCCTCACAAAAAACATGAAAATAAAATGTCCTTCAGAGTGCTCAGAATAACCTCAACACTGTTAGCAGTGCCAGCAAGAGAAACAAATAAAATAAAAACAAAATAAATGGACCTAAATCCTGTATTCCCAATTGAAACATTATCATTGTAAGTGAATGAGGAGGGAACACAAATTATGGTGCAATAAAAGTCAAATCTTTACGACAGTTGTTGATTCTGGAGGAATTCAGTGGAAAACAACCTTCTGTGAATCAGCATACTGTAATTTTTTATGACTTTGAAGGTGCACTACATATGTAAAAATATAAATTCAAGTTATAACATTCCTAACTTGTTATACTACACTGGATTCTGCAAATGAAACTGACTATAGACCAAAACGGGTTTATTTCTAATCTACTAATAGTGCTAGTAGAATCAGCAAACAACTGTGAAATTCAGTAACAACTCAATGGCAAATCAGAATTTACAGTACACTGAAAATTTAGCTGGCCTGAAGATCTCTCAGGTCAACAACTACGTTTCATAACCTTCAATCAGATTTCGGGAAGCTCCATTCCTGGTTCTCTGGGTCAGGCATGGTCCTAAACTCGTGATCTTCTTTGGCCCTTGCAAAGCCCCTGTTACAAACCTTTCCCTTGTTGACAACTCAGGGAATCTCGTTTGAACAGGTGACCGAATTTAAATACCTGTGTCTTTACCTTGACCCCCACACCTCTCTTACACTTTGCATATAAGCAATCTTATGCAGAAGAAAAATTCCAGACTCAGCCTTCTTTACAGGGTCACAAAGTTCTTTCTTCCCTCCTCCAGACTTCGCCTGGCCACCAGCCTACTCCTGCCCCTAATCGATTACGGTTCCATTATTTTCTGCCCCCCATCTCCTCACTCCTATTTATCAAAGAACTGCCTACAACAGCATAGCACACTTCATCATGGGTCTCCCCTGGAAAACCCACCACTGCATCATGTATTCCTCCCTCAGCAGGCCTTCTCTCGAAGGGAGGGTCCACCTCAAATCTCATTCCTTCCTACACAAAATCTTCCTGAAACTGCTCCCTTCCTGTGTAATCTCCCTCTTTCCACTCATGACACATGGTCGACAGACCACAGCAGTGTTCCCATTCATGCACAGATGTACATGAATCACGTAAAAAAATCAAGATTCACATTCACCTATGTGAGTAGGGGGTGCTCTGCACGTAAAGTTGCCTGACCGAGTTTTCTGAATGCAGGCATGTTAGTATCTTTATGTGCAGAGCAGTCTGTGCCATTGGTGGAAAGGTTGATTTTTTCCCCCCTCAGCAGCCAGTGGACGATCGGTCCAGTGCCTTTGTAAATGTTTCTCTTCTCCTTGCAAAGCCATGGTCAATTGTGATTGGTGCGCAGTTCAGAAATCCACCCTATCTCCATTTACCAGTTGTAGTGTGGGCGTGCACCTATCTGTTCTAGGTGCAAGGGAACCATGGGCTTCACATGTGCGAGAGAGATAGTGGAGAGAGAAGAGGAATGTCCAACTCCAGACAAGACCACACAACGAATGACCGGACCAACGCAGAGATACCCTAACCTGGCCACCCCACCGACGTTCGAGTGAGAAAGGAGAGGATTAGGGAGTTGAGCACATGGTTGGTAGAATGGTGTCGAATTAAGGGGTATGGGGTTGTGGGCAGCTGGGATAATAACAATCTGTTTGCAAGGGATAGACTGCACCCGAGTGTGGAGGGGATGGAGGTATTAAAGCAAAGACTGGGGTGGTATATTGCGACAAAGGTGGATTTAAACTAGATGGGGGGGTGGTAAGTGGACAGCAGGTAGGCAGGGGTCCAATAGAGTGGTGTCACAGCCTACTCCCCAGGCTAGCAGGGAGGGACTCGGAGCAGCTAAAAAAGGATGGAGTAGAAGGGAGGAGATGGAGACCAGTGAAGGGAAGGGGGCAGGATGGAGGGTGGTCTCGCTGAATGCAAGAAGCTTAGGAAACAAATCAGCTAAGCTACAGGCACTCTTAGCAGTGTGGAGGGTGGATACTGCAGCTGTTGCATTAGAAAATGTTACTTACCATAGTAACCTTGTTTCTCCCAGGGGATACTCTTAATATTCATAACTCTTCTGCAGTGTGCCCTTAAGGTAGATCTGCCCGGAGACAGAACGTTATGCAAATGATGGAGTCATTGGCATGAGCCATTTTTCAAATGCTGCCACCATCAACTGCCTACATTCTAACCCTTCAGATTTCGTGGACGCCTGGAAGAACAAAATGTTTCAATATCATAAAGAATTAAATAGAAAATTCCCACACCCAACCTCCAACTGGAGGAATAAATATATTAATATAATTATATATTTTAAACAAACACACAATCCCCTATGTCAGAATCACCTGAAAAGGAGAAGAAACCAAAGAACAAAGTTCTAACATAAAGCAGAATGTGGCATACATACCAAGGGTACAATATGGAATGCAGAGGCCACTGGTTCTATAGGGGAGGCAGGGTTGGAGAGTTACGGATATTGGAGCATCCCCTGAGAGAAACAAGGTTACTATGGTAAGTAACTTTTTCTTCTCACCCCAGGAATACTCCAATATTCCTAACTCTTCTGCAGACTAAGAAGCAGTACCCTTTGGAGGCGGGAAGAACCTATTTTGGGAAACGGGCTCTGCAGGACAGCTGTACCAAACCAGGCATCAGCCCTAGCCTGCATATCCAAGCTGTAAAACTTGACAAATGTACGCACTGTTCGCCAGGTAGCTGCTTTACAGATATTCACCAAGGGAACATCCCTGGCAGCTGTCCCTCTTGTGGAGTGGGCCCTGGGCCCTGAGCCCTGCTAGAGCCTCTTTGCCACCTCTGAGTAACAAAACTGGATACACTGAACAATCCAGTGAGAAATGGACCTTTTAGATGCAGGATTTCCCTTTCCCACATCCCCATAAGTGAGGCAGAGCTGTGTCCTGTCCTACATATGGGGCTTAGTAGCGGTCATGTAATAGCTTAAAGCTCTCTTTACATTCAGGCTATGTAGCCTGTGTGTTCACCAGAAGAAGAATTCTCAGTGAAAAACACTGGCAGAGTGACAGACTGGTTCAAGTGAAAATCTGAAACCACCCTGGGGAGGAATTTCCTATTGGTCTGGAGAACTGCTTTGTCTCTGTGAAAGGAAATGTAGTCCTTTTCAGTGCATAAAGCCTGTAGTTCACTGATCCGTCTGGCTGAAGTGATGGCCACCAAAAACACAGTTTTCCATGTAACATACTTTGGAGGTGCTGAAAACATGGGCTCAAAAGGAGGGGCCATGAGTTGAGCAATACAAATGTTAAGATCCCAGGCTGGAACCGGTTCCCTGACCAGTGGGTACATATGGGATAGGCCTTTGAAGAACCTTTTAAAAATGGGGTTCGATGCCAGAGAGACAGCCTTACCTGCTGAGGTATGGGCAGAGACTGAAGCCAAATGAATCTTTAATGTAGAAGGCTGCAAGCCCAAAAGAATGCAGATAAACTAAACAAAAACATAGAAACAGAGAATTTGACGGCAGATAAGGACTGCTTGGCCCACCCAGTCTGCCCATTTCCCTACGTAATGGATAAGCTGCAGATCCTAGTTAACCAGCAGCCTACTTCTTCCTACCCCCAACCCCTAGAACTGCCTTATGACTGTCCCATGCATGCCTGAATTCCACCACTGTTTTTGACTCCACAACCTCCTCTGGAAGACCGTTCCATGCATCCACAACCCTCTCTGTGAAAAATACTTCCTTAAATTACTTGAGCCACCCCCCATCTTCAAATTGTGCCCCTTATTCCTGCACACCTCTTTTTTGAAAGATGCTACCCTCTTGGACTTTGTTGATTCCTTGAGGTACTTGAAAGTTTCTATCATGTCCCCCATCCTCCTTTCCTCGAGGCTATACATATTAAAGCTCCTTTAGTCTCTCTTCATATGTCTTCGGTGCAGACCCTGCACCATTTTAGTTGCCCTCCTCTGGACAGCTTCCATCCTGTCTATGTCTTTATGATTGGGTCTCCAGAACTTAATGCAGTACTCCAGATGGGGTCTCACCAGCTGTCTGTAACAGAGGGATAATAATTTCTCTGTTTTCTACTGGTGATGCCTCCCTATCCATCCCAGTATCCCCCAGCCCTCCTTGCTGCCCCCTCACATTGCTTGCCCACCTTTAGGTCATCTGATATGACTACCCCCAGGTCCTTTTCCATTTTGTTGTTGTTAGTATCTCACCCCATTGTGCTCTTCCCTGGGTTTTTGTTTCCCAGGTGCATTACCTTGCACTTCTTAGCACTGAATCGAAGCTGCCATACATTTGACCATTCCACTAACCTTGCCAAGTCCCTTCTCATCCTTTCCACCCCACCTTGTGCATCAACTCTGTTGCAGATCTTTGTGTCATCTGCAAAGAGACATACTTTTCCTTCCAGTCTCTCTGCAATGTCGCTTATAAAGACAATGAAGAGGACCGGTCCTAATACTGAACCCTGCGGTACCCCACTAGTAACCCCCCTTTCTTCAGAGTGGACTCCATTTACTATTACCTTCTGTGTCCTATTCTCCAGCCAATTCTTTACCCAGGCTGTCATCTTGGGACCCACTCCCAGGCTGGCTAACTTGTATATTAATCTTTTCTGTGGGACTGTGTCAAATGCCTTGCTAAAGTCTAGGTAGGCCATGTCCACAGCCCCTCCTGATCTACTACTTTGGTCACCCAGTCAAAGAAATCTATCAGATTCTGTCTGGCATGACCTTCCCGCTGTGAATCCATGCTGCCTTAGGTCCTGTGCCCCTCTGGCCTCTAGATACTCGACAATTCTTTCCTTCAGAAGTGATTCCATCATTTTCCCTATCACTGAGGTTAAACTAACAGGTCTGTAGTATCCTGCCTCTGCCTTGCTCCCACTTCTGTGAAGGGGAATCGCATCTGCCCTCCTCCAGTCCTCGGGTACCACCCCATCCTCCCATGATTTGTTAAAGAGGGTAGTCAGTGGTGTCACTAGTTCTACCCTTAGTTCTTTCAGAATTCTGGGATAAATCCCATCAGGCCCCATTGCTTTGTCCACCTTCAGTTTTGAGAGTTCTTTCAGAACCCTTTCTTCTGTAAATGGGCTGGTACTAACTTCTGTATCCAGAGTGTTTCTATTGTTTGTTTTAGGTACCTTCCCCTCTTCATTTGTAAATACTGAGCAAAAATATTTGTTTAGTATCTCTGCCTTTTCACCGTCTCCCTCTGCCCACCCTCCCTCCCTTTATTAAGCCTCACTATCCCTCCCTTGGTCTTCCTTCGCTCCCTGATGTACCTATAAAAGGTTTTATCTCCCTTAACTGAGTTGGCTATCTTTTCCTCGGTTTGGGCCTTTGCTGTTCTAACTGCCTTCCCAGCTTCCTTCTGCTTTAACTGATACAGTTCTCTGTCCTGCTCCTTCTGCGATCCCTTGTACTTCCTGAATGCTTTCTTTTTCTCTTGAACCTTCACTGCCACTTCCTGTGAGAACCATAGTGGCTTCTTACATAGTTTTGTTTTGTTTATTTGCTTCACACAAAGGCTTGTTACCTCTGTGATGGCAGTTTTTATTATTCCCCATTGTTCTTCCACCCCTCCCTTCCGGCCCATTTGCTAGCGCATTCCTTAGGCACTCACCCATTTTGGCAAAGTCAGCCCTCCTAAGTCCAGTACTTTTGCCTTTGTATGGTTGAGACTCTATTGCTGTGTTTATTGTGAACCATACTGTTCGATGGTCGCTAGTTCCTGATGGCTACCCACTTCTACATCTGTGATCCTCTCCATCTCCATTTGAGAGAACCAGGTCTAAGATTGCTCCCTCTCGAGTGGGTTCCAATACTAGTTGTCTGAAGCATGCCCCCTGTAGGGCATCTAGAATAACCCCCATTCTTCGAAGTGGCTGCTGCAACTGCACTCTAGTTAACATCTGGCATATTCAGATCACCCATCAGCAATATCTCCCCTTTTTCTGCCATTCTAAGTATACTTTCTATCATTTCCTTGTCCATTTCCTCCCCCTGTGAGGCGGGGTCTGTATACAACCCCTGTGCGGATTGTGGTGCCATGGCCTGTCTCCAAATTGACACACAGTGCTTCTCCTCCTCCCTGTTTACCCTTTTGTTCAGTTGCTTTGATTCCTTCCCTTACGTAAAGAGCTACTCCTCCTCCTCTTTTACCCTCCCCGTCCCTCCTGTAGATAGTGTATTCTGGTATGTTTACGTCCCAGTCATGGTTTTGTGTGTACCGTGTTTCTGGGACTGCCATGATATCCAGATGTTCCTCCTCCATCAAGGCCACTAATTCAGGAAGCTTGTTACCCAGACTACGGGCATTGGTACTCATTGCTCTCCATTTTTGATGGCTTTACCTTCTGTTGTAGCATCCCCCACTGACCTTTCTACCTCGGTCTTTTCTCATTTAGTACTCTGTTTTGTAGGGGAGGCTGGGATTTTCCTGCTGCTTATCAGTGCCTCCCCCCTTGATTAGTTTAAAAGCTTGCCAATGAAGCATTTAAACCGACTGCTCAAAAGACTTGTTCCCTTCCTGGAAAGATGCAGACCATCCTGCCAGTATAGGCTGGTATCCCTCCAGGTGGAACCCCAGTCCCCAATGAAGCCAAACCCCTGTGCTCCACACCATTTTTTCAACCATTCATTAAACTGTATGGTGTAAAGTACCCTCGCCTCACCCATGGCATTGACAGGCAGCACCTCTGAGAAGGATACTGTGTGTGCTACTTGTCTTAGGCTCCTCCCAACTCTACAAAGTCCTCCTGCACTGCTCTAATCTCATGATGAGCCAAGTCATTTGTCCCTAGGTGGACAATGACGTCCAGCTCAGACTCCCGTGCAGCTGTTCTCGTGATCCTGAGGCTGCGCTTCCTCTCCCTCCAAGTCATGGCACCAGGCAGGCACCTTACTACAGTTTTCCCTGCTCCCTCAAGTTCTATCCCTCTAATAATTGAGACCCCCACCAGGAGCTGCTTCCTTTCCCTGTGGTGTCCTCTGCCTCCTACCTGTAGGCCTCCCTTGTGACAGCTGTCCTCAGCCTCCTTAGTCTCCTCTGCGGGTGCATCCATAGGGAAACTATGCTCCCCCAGAATGGTGTATGGATTGTGGAGTGGAACAACTGACTGGGTGTGCCTCTGTTCCACCATCCTCACCCTCCCTGAGCCCACTGTGGTCCGACTGCTGTGCTTTCTTCACAGCCTCTGAGGTAGTGGTGGTGGCTCTGGTGCTCCCTGGATGGGGGAGGTTCCCTTCCTACTGTCCAGTTTGGCCTGGGGGAAGGTTCCCGTACTACTGTCCAGTGTGGCCTGAAGACGGGCAACTTCCTTCCTCAGGGCAGAGAGCTGTCTGCAAATAAGGCAGCATCTCAGCCTCCAGAAAGACTCCCGGAAGACTGCTGCCCCACAGCCATTACATTGCACTACTCCCCACGTTTATCTACTTTTTTTGTGTGTGTGTGTGTGTGATTGGTCTGTTATATAGAAATATATATATTATACAATGTGTATGCTTATATTGTCAGTGCAGTGTGCTAGAGAGGATATGACAGTGATATGCACCTTGCACTCTTGAGGAAATGATGTCAGAACCCCAGGTATAAAGAACTATTTCCAGGGTGGGTGGGGTGAGGGTGGGCTGGGGTTGGGCCTAAACTGTGCCCTCACAAAACAATCAGCTAAAAGCTCTGACCCACCGCTGCGATGAGTGCCTTCCTGTCAGCAAGATGCCCTGCACAACAACTTGACAGAGAAAATACCCTGCTAATCAAACAGAGAAAAATCCAGACATCCAAGTCAGACACAGGTAAACCTCCCCAGCCCCAAAACAGTCTGGTGATTTGTGCTCTGAAAGCAGTCAGCCCCAAAATAAGTCAGCTGTGCACCGGGACAGACACAGTAAACAGTATTCCGTCCCTCAGGGTTTAAACTCTTCCTGCACTGAAAATCTTAGCACCTGTAACAAAAGTAAAGCAAGATCCACCTCCCTCTGTTGCTTGAAAGACTGTCTTTCCTGATAATTTTAAGTTCCTTATTTCACCTTTCAGTTACAAGTAGCCTCCACCTGCAGAATATTTGCTACAAACCAAAGACAATTGTAAGGTTCACCTCCCTCTGTTGTGAGCACAACTCGCTTTTTTGCAAATCCTATGTTCAGTATTGCCGCTTCCAGCCAGAGCTAGCTTCATCTTTAGAATATTAGCTGTTCTGAAGAGTTTGCTATAAAACACTTGCTTATAACAGTCCAACACAAGTGGCACTCCTGCCTGTGCTGGCACTGTATTTCTGCTGAAACACCAGACAGAAAACCTTTTCCACTTTGCAGCATAGGTTTTCTTAGTAGAGGGTTTCTACTCCTCAAAACATCCATGACCCTTCAGAGAGGTGCAAACCTGCATATTCTAAGTTCTCAAGAGCTAAGCTTAGAGTCTGAAAGACTTGAGGTTCGGGAAAGGAGCCTCCATTGGAGGTCAGAAGATTGTGCCTCCGGGAAGGTGTATTGCTGGTCCACTGACATGGATAACAGTATGGGATACCATGGCTGTCTGGCCCAATCTGGGGCTATCAAAATCATTGTGGCTGGTAGAAACCTGATTTTCAGCAGTACCCTGTACACCAGGGGAAATGGAGGAAATGCATACAGGAATTTCCCTGACCAATCTACAATGAGAGCATCCAGAGGGACTGATCCCACTGCTGGAGGCCTGCCACCAGAACTGTGGTATGAGGTGACTTTGATGTGAGGCAAAAAGATCCATCTCTGAAATACCCCACCTCCTGAATAGAGTCTGCACCACCTGTTCGTTCAGTGACCATTCGTGTGAACCTGACTGACTCGGCTTAGAGCATCTCCCAGGACACTGTCCTTGCCTGGCAGGTTAATAGCTTGCAGAGAGGATCCCAGACAGTACGCCAAGGTCCACATTAGCGTTGCTTCTGTGCAGAGAAGGCTTGACCTTATTACCCCTTGCTTGTTTATGCAGTACATGGTGGTAGTGTTGTCTGTTCTGACTTGCACTACCTTTCCCTATATCAGTGGTGCAAAAGCTTGTATTGCCAGAAACACTGCCCTGAGCTCTAACAGACTGATAACTAGAAGAGTCTCTGCATTTGACCAAGTGCCCTGGGTAGTGTGCTCTGCCAGATGAGCCCCCCATCCTAATAGGGATGCATCTGTTGTGAGAACCACTGATGGAAGCACTCTTTGGAAGGGGACCCCGTCTCTAAGGTTGGCTTCCTCCTTCCACCATTGGAGGATGAAAGTTTTTGTTACAGGGACGAGTTTTGAGAGAGAATCCTTTCTTTGGCACCAATGAGCTCTTAAGTGAAATTGGATGTCCCTCATCTGAAACCTGGAGCACAGGACTGTGCCTGTGGCAGCTGCCATGTGCCCCGGAAGTTGAAGGAATTTCCTTGCAGGTCTTGGAATATTGGGTTTGAAAGAGCCAGCCAGCTGCAGAATGCTTTTTACCTTGTCCCTGGGTAGAAAGGCTCTGCCCACTCTGGCATTCAATTCTGCTCGTATAAACTGCAGAATTTGTGAAGGAAAGAGAAAGTACAGTCACGTAAGAACTTACCGTAACAGTAGATCTTTGAGAAAGGCTCTTGTAGTAGGTATTCACATATAGGACTGACCTGCCAGGCGTCAGGACCCCACGGAAAAATTTCTAGCTAGCAGTCTCTGGCGGGGGACCGCCCCATGTCAGGTGTCCAGCGTCATGCGATGTCCCTCTCTTCCCACCCCATACAGCTGGTTTGGGAAGAGAAGGACTTGAAACATAAGGACAATCCCTGACCTAATATTTCCAGAACCCACTTGTCTGTGGTGATGTTTTCCCAATTGTGGAAATAATCTGTCAGTCTGCCCCCTACTGGAAGAGGAAAGGAAGCCTGATCTAGGAAGTCAGGAGTCCTGCTTGGATTGGGGCTGAGGCTGGGTACCACACCTGGCAGCTCTCCTGCCCCTACCCTAAAAGTACCCTTGCTGCGGATACTGGGGTGCCTGAGGGACTACCATGGTCTGATTAATAGGGGAGGCAGGGGCAGGTCTTTTTAAGGGTCTAGAAGAAGTGAAGGATTTCTCTTTTGCAGAATTACTCCGGAAGGTGGCTTTATATTCGCCTACCTTCTTCATATAGGCCTCAGTATGGCTGCCAAACAAGGAGGTGCCCTCCACAGGAAAATCCAGAGCTTTATTCTGGGTATCCTGTGTAAGATTTGTGACTCTTAACCAGGTAAACCTTCTCTGTGCAATGGTATTAGCCATCCACCTAGCAGCAGTCTCATTACTGTCTGCTGCCATTTGAAATTGGTATTTGGCAGCCTCCAAGCCAAACCTAGCCATTTCAGCTAGGTCTGCATAGAGAGGAGAAGGTGTTCTCAGCCATAGACAGAACAGAATGCTAGAGAATCTTCTGGTACTGGGCTGCATAGGCTTGATAGTTAGCCTGCCAGATGGCCACAGAGGCTGAAAAGTAACCTTTCTTGTCCATACTATCTATCTTGCGAGAGTCCTTCTCTGGAGGGTGGGAAGACAAAGGGACTTTTGCCTTGTAACAAGCTGCAGCTTGCACCACCCCCTGGTGGTCAGGGTGTGAAAACAAAAATTCAGCCCCTGTCCTGTCAAGCTGGTATTTTTTATCCAACCTTTTGTCTAAAGGAGGGCAGACCCAGGAGCCTGGAGGAGTTTTAAAGCACCTCTCTTAAAAAAATTGTTTATGGGGAGTAACAGCTTGTTAGTAGGAGTTAACCCCATCATCTCTAGATACTCTGCCTCCTCCTCATCCTCATCCTCTACAACTTCAGAGGTAGGGATGTCCAAGATATCAGCAATTTTCTGAAAAAGGAAAAATGAGAAGAATAATCTTCCGTAGTCCTGGGAGGAGAGCCAAACGTTCAGGGGAGACCTCAGGGCTCTATAGGCTCACCTTCATCTTTTTCCTCCTCCTCCTCTCTATGCTGCTCAGGAAGAGAGGATGGATTGGGGGTACAGTAGTCTGGACTGGGGACTATGGAACCACAGGCAGCAGATCCTATAACATTTGCATGATTTTAATAGCATGTGCAATCTCGAGAGGGGAAGGCACAGCTGCAGGCACTCCAGAAGTCCCCTTATCAGCAGGGGGTTCAGTGTGCTTGTTTTTTTTTGCTTCTTTGCTGGAACCAGAGAGCTAGCCATTTCACTAAACTTATCGTAACAGTAGATCTTCGAGAACAGCTCTTGCAGCAGGTTACACCATTAGGACTGAAGCCGGCAGGCGTCAGGACCCCATGGAATTCTTCTAGCTAGCTATCTTCTGTGGGGACCGGCCCCGGCGTCAGGCGTGGTGTACATAAGGGGCGGTCCCGCTAGATTCCCCAGTTCTCCGCCGGAGACTCCCGTCAGCAGGAATGACATCAGAATGGGAGACCGAGGATCCGCTAACAAAGGACAAAGGCGAAGCCCCTACCCAAGGCGCGGTGACAATCTCCTCCACAGGGAATGGTGGTGGGAGGCACCTGCTGCAAGAGCTGTTCTCAAAGATCTACTGTTACGGTAAGTTCTTACGTAACTATATTATCTTACTTCGAGAAACAGCTCTTGCAGCAGGTTACACCATTAGGACTGATTTCCAAGCAATAGCGCCTGTAAGCATTCTGGGAGGAGGAAACTAGGAAGATCTTTGACAAGTCCTGACTCTAGGACAGGAGACCCTGTAGCACGGCCAGGCCGAAACCGGCCCTCCGTCGTGATGCAATATTCAGGCTATAGTGCCTAATGAATGTGTGCACAGAGCTCCAAGTAGCTGCAGCACAAATGGCAGAGGTGGAGACGTTACAAAGTCCTGCAAACGAGGTAGCCACCCACCTTGTCGAATGGCCCCGGACTGTACTCGGGAGGGGCTTGTGTTTGCTGTCGTAGCAAAATGAGATACACTGGACTAGCCAGCGAGAAAGAGACTGCTTTGAGACTGGTTGGCCCAGCATCCTATCAGCAAAGGAAACAAATAATTGCTCCGACTTGCTAAGCTGTTTAGTTCTGTTCAGGTAATACCTTAGACAGCGGTGAACATCCAGGGTGTGAAGCAATGCCTCTCCTCTATTGGAATATTTAGGAAAATATACAGGTAAATCGATGTCCTGGTTGAGAGTGAGGGCAGAGACCACCTTAGGCAAAAACCTAGGATTCTTCCTCAGAGATACTCTGTACTGGTGGAAAATTAAATAAGGCTCCTTACACATGAGAGCGTGGAGCTCGGAAACTCTCCTTGCCGACGTGACAGCAACCAAAAATAACGTTTTCCACGACAGAAAATGCAGCTCGCAATCCGTGGCAGGTTCAAAGGGGGGAAGCGTGAGTTGTTCCAGGACAAAGAGTAAGTCCCATGGAGGAACCGGATCCTTAATGGGTGGCCTAGGGTGTAACACCCCCTCAGGAAAATCTCGAGAGGCATCAAGCTGTGCCACTGTGCGCTGTCCCACCGGGAAGTGGTAAGCAGAAATCGCGCAGAGGTGCACTTTAATAGAGGAGTAAGCGAGACCCGTATGGAATAGGGAAAGCAGGTATTCCAGCACCACCTTCACCGGACATCCTAGAGGGGAAAGGCCGCGTGCTTGCAACCACGAGCAAAAGTGGCGCCATTTTATGGTGTACGCCGATGCTGTCGTGCTTTCTGGCCGCGAAAGGACTTCCCGCCACCTCCTTTGCGAGACCCCAGGTCGCCAAATGGCATGTGTCTCTAGGAGCCATGCATGCAGGTTCAGTGAGCGTAAGTCCGGTGGACTACAGAACCTTCCTCCTGAGACAAGAGATGGGAGCTGAAAGGCAACGGGATTGGAGGTTCCCGGGACAGCTGCGTTAGCAAGGGGAACCAGATCTGTCTGGGCCAGAATGGGGCTACCAGGATCATTGTTGCATGCTCCCCGCGCAGTTTGAGAAGAACTCTCTGGATCAACGGGAAGGGAGGGAAGGCATAAAGGAATCTGTGCTTATTTGGCCTTGACACCTATGCACTGGGATGGTTCGAGAGTTACCTCACTGGACGCACCCAGAGGGTCAAGTGGAATGATAATGTCTCCAAGCTAGCAACACTCAAAGAAGGGGTACCTCAAGGGTCAATACTCGGCCCCCTTCTCTTTACGCTGTTTATAAACGATCTGCACTCACACTGTGGGAGCAGCAGCGTTATCCAGTATGCAGACGATGCTGTCATCTACAGAGCCTCCCCTAACCTAACAGAACTGGAGACAGCCCTCCAAGAGGACATCCTTCAGATGGAGGACTGGCTTACTCTGAACAAAATGGTACTAAACACCAAAAAAACGAAGGTGATGCTGTTCGGGCCTAGATCACTGGGACCCGAGAGGTCACTGCTCCTACAACTTCAGACCGGGGGGGTGAAAAACTTGAGGTGGTTACCTCCACTAAATACCTTGGACTTACCCTGGACCAAGGCTTCACACTAAAAAAATCACGTTGACCAAATCACCAAGGCCATCCATGGAAAACTTGGAATCCTTTACAGAATAAAGGACCAGATTATCCCGGAAGCTAGGGTAGCCATTGCCGCTAGCGTACTTCTCCCAAAGCTAACCTACGCTGCCCCAGTTCTCCAGGGTGTGGCCACGATGGAGCTTGGCAGGCTGCAGGCCTTGTACAACAAGATAGTCCGCTTCGCCACGCTTTCACACCCGAGGATTCACCATTGCGAACCTCAATCAAGGCTCAGCTGGCCGTCTTTGGAAGCTCGCCTCATCTACCCAACCCTCTGCCCTACATTTAAGTTATTGGGTCCCACACCTCCCCCCAGCCTCAACGGTCTTGTTAGGGTTAAAACCAACCCACGGAGTTTAAGAACATCCAGCCAAACTCTCCTTGTGGTTCCCAAGACCAGGACTACAGCAGGTTCCAGGTCCTTCGAGTACACAGCCCCTTCCAACTGGAACAACCTCCCCCTGGAGGTACGGGAGGCAGAGTCCATCACCTGCTTCCGGACCAAGCTCAAGGCTCACCTGCTAGACAGGAGCATCTGCTTATGTCACAGGACCTAGCCATGCATCAAAGGAAGGGGTGCACTTTTGTACCACTGCCTCCGCCCCTGACACCATTGCAGTTACCACTGCAGACTGTTCACCTAACTGTAAGTGTTAGCCCTTAACAATGTATGCACTATCGCTTTCCTTCCCTAATCTGAACCTATTAATGCTCCTGAACTAGGCTTACCAAGGAAATCTACAGTACTGTCTCAATAATGTTTTTGTCAATGGATAATGTAATGAACAACATCTAACCAATGTCATGTCTGCTACGTGTAAACAGCTGAATACTGTATACCGTGTTATTCTGTACTCCCACATGTTTTTCTACTGTATGTGTCTCTTAATGTTATTCCCGGTCGCCCTGAAAAGGGACCTTCGGGCCCAGTGGGCTTACCCGGTCATCAAAATCAATAAATAAATAAATAAACTGGGCTCTGGCAATTCCAGGATACACTTATACAGGAAGGACCGTAAGGGGTGGGGTGGGGTGGGGTGGCAGTCTATTTGAGGGATGGGATCAAATGCACAAGGGACGAGGGGGAAGAAACGAGAACAGAGGCAATCTGGCTGCAGCTCCTAGACTCAAGGGGTAAGAAACTGAGGCTTGGGGTGGTATACAGGCCACTGTCCCAGTCTGAGGAGCTTGACAGGGAATTAGTGGGACTAATCAGAAAGGTATGTAGAAAAGGGAAGGTGGTCACTTGCTGGGGGTTGACTGGAGCATTCTGGTCACCACCAGTGCTAGGGAGCAAGTGCTCCTGGACGCGATCCAGGAAGGGTCTCCTGACACAATTGGTTAGTGTACCCACTAGGTTAAAGAACACTTTAAATCTGGTATTGTCGAATGGGGAGGCAGTAAGGGAAATAAAAGTGGAGGACCCACTAGCCGACAGAGATCACCAAATGGTGTGGTTTAATATCACGATGTGCGGGGAGACAGAAAAATCAGTTACTCGGGTGGTAAACTTCAGGGGGGCGGACTTTGGGAGGATGCAGGAAGTACTGAAAGGGAAACTGGAGGGCATAAGGCAGGAGACGGACGTGGAGCAGAAATGGGATATTATTAAATGGGAGATTACAGCAGCAACAGAAGCCTGCACCAAGACACAGAGCAAGAGAAACAGAGCAAGAAAACCATTCTGGTTGAACAGCGAGCTTGTGGAAGTGGTGAGGGCAAAACGAGTGGCGCACCAGAGGTACAGGAGGACAGGGAAGGAAGTGGACAGGGAGGAATATGCAAAAGATGGTCCAGAGAGGTGACCAGAAAAGTGAGAGAAGCCAAGGCCCAGAGGGAGCTGAGATTAACGCAGGGAATTAATGGGGGGGGGGAGACTTTTTCAGATACATCAGGGAGAAAAGGAAGTGCAAGGAGACTATAGTGAGGATAAAAAGGGGTGGGGAGTGGATGGAAAAGGGGGAGGAGCAGGCAGAAGCACTGAATGAATACTTCTGTTCGGTGTTCACGGAAGGAAAGGGTGGACCGCTACCACCATGGGCTGGGAAGGTGGGGACAGGGAGAGAGCAGGCGACAGATGGAAGAACTGAGGCAAGTAGAGTCCTAGAAGGACTGAGGGCACTGAAGGGACACAAGGCACCAGGGCCGTATAATATCCACCCCAGGGTGCTGCGGGAGATGGCGGAGGTGTTAGCAGAGCTGCTGGCGGATCTGTACAGCACCTCACTGGAGTTGGGATGTGTGCCACTGGACTGGAGGATGGCACATGTAGTGCCATTACACAAAAGTGGGTCAAGGGATGAACCGGGAAATTATCATCCAGGAAGTCTCACCTCCATAGTGTGCAAACTCATGGAAACGATACTAAAGGAAAGACTGATGTCGTACCTGGAGGACAATGGCCTCCAGGATGTGAGGCAGTATGGGTTCATTTCAGGGAAGTCTTGTCAAACCAACCTGATACAATATTATGATGGGGTGACAGGTGAGCTGGATAAGGGTCATGCGGTTAATGTTCTTTACTTGGACTTCAGCAAGGCCTTCGATTCAGTGCCTCATGGGCGGCTTGGGGGGAAACTAACTGGTGTAGGGGTAGGGGCAAAAATGATGAAATGGATTACAAGCTGGCTGAGTGGGAGGCTGCAATGGGTGGTGGTGAGAGGGGAGCTCTCAACTCCAAGGCTGGTGACAAGTACACAGGGCTCTGTGCTGGGGCCAGTATTATTTGGGCTCTTCATATCAGACATTGCACATGGGGTGGTGAGCAAGGTAAGTCTGTTCGCTGATGACACCAAAATCACAGCAGTGGTGGACGGATGGGAACAGCTGCAGGGGGACCTAAGCAAGCTAGAGTTGTCAGAGAGGTGGCAGCTGGGGTTCAATGCCAAGAAGTGTAAGGTTATGCACTTTGGGGCGAAGAACCCAAGGAGAGAATACTGGCTTTGGGGGTGGGGGGCGTGGGTTAAGCTGGGGATCACCGGAGGAGAAGGACCTAGGGGTAATGACAACAGGGACCATGAACAACACTGCCCAGTGCAAGACAGCGGCTGTACAAGAGAACAAAATGCTGGGGTGCATAGTGAAGGGGGGGTTTTGTCCAGGCGAAGAGAGGTGATCTTGCCCCTCTATAGGTAGCTGGTAAGGCTGCACTTACGAGTGCTGTGTGCACTTTTGGAGTCCATACCTAAAGCGTGATATCAGGCTACTGGAGGGGGTGGAGAGGAGGGCAACAGAGATGATATGTGGAATGGAGGGGAGAGACTATGAGAGCAGGCTGGGAGACCTGAATATGTACACTCTGGAGGACAGAAGGGACAGGGGGGACATGATAGAGACATTCAAGTATCTGAGGGGAATCAATAAGGATGGGGCAGATGGGGTATTTAAGCTAAGGAGGCGGAGGGACACCAGGGGGCATGGACTAAGAATGTGGGGGGGAAGAGATTTAGGAGGGGAAATGAGGAGACACTATTTCACAGAGAGGGTGGTAGCAAAATGGAATGCATTATCAGAATGGGTGGTATCGTAAATCTGTGAACAGCTTCAAAAGGGCATGGGACAGGGGAGAGTGAGGGTGGGGAAGTTGGGGTGGCAATAGGATGACAAACGGGAAGGGGTGGGGCAGCTGCAAACTAGGGGTGCTAGCTGCACGCTAGAGCAGACTTGGATAGACCGGATGGTCTGTTTCTGCTGGCACATTCATATGTTCATATGAGTAAGGACAGAGAGAGACTCACTCGGAGAGTGCAGAAGAGTAAACCCTACCAGCTACCAGTATTGCATGCCTAAAATCAGGCTAGTATGTTCGTTGTTTCTTCTTTGTCAGCAGAAGGGGTGGACTTGTCTGACTCTGAAGAATGGGGAGGGGTTCCTAAGTTCCAAATCCAATCCAACGTCCAGTGTGGTTGGGTCGGGCTGCTGGGTGGTTGACTGCAGTAAGCTGTTGGGGTTCCCTTCCCATTTGCAGGCTCCACTCCTCCTTCGCGGAATTATCCACTTCTTCCAACCAGTGTTCCAGTCCATTCCGAGTCCAACCCCACCTGAACTCCCTCCGCTGCGGCACAAGTCTAGACAGTCCATGGCCTGCCCTTCACATCGTGTTGTCCCTGAGCCCCTCCCTCGCTCCCCCAATATTTCACCGATCCCCCATCCTGGAGTGGTCATCTTCCTGTCTTTGGCTACCCGAGTGCCTGGCCTGGCGAGTCAATCGAATGACGAGGCCCTCCATCTCTCCCTCTTCTAAAGCTGGTTCACTTTTACTGATCGACTGTGACAGAGTCTCTGACTCTGTGACCTATATTTTTTTTTTACAGGATTCCTCCGTGACCGTCCCCATCTACCCCATGGGAACATGACTGCAATTATGCATTGTCTTATAAGACTGTTGTGATCGGTGGCCCATAACACTGCTCTACTTGCTAACCCTCTGCTGCCTCCTAGTTATCCGAAAACTTCACCTATCCTCTCCTGTCCCCTACTCCCCTCCTTCCCATCCACTTGGTTGACTTTACCTACCATACGAATCATACAATCTCTCTCCAAGACAAGTCCCAGATAAATCAATCAGTCCTCAGTGTGTGGGAGGGGTCACTGAAGTGAAAGTTCAGGTACCTTGCCTTGAAAATGCAAGTAATTGTCAGTCGGTACCTTTTAGTTCTTGTTAAATGCTTGCCTAATTAAATGTAACAGGAAATCTTGCTGCCTTGATTTGATGTTGTTGAGTGATTGATTTTTCACTCTCTGGTAATGATTTATAAGGAGTACAGTAGATCTGTGCTGCTAATTTCAATAACGGTACTCATGTCAGTCAGTGTCAGTGAGTGTACTTGTACTACAAAAGTTGGCTGCTGTAGCAGAAAGAATGCTTGCTTGCCTTGAACAGAACAGACTGTAATGCAAAAGATGCAGACAGCAGGTGTGTATGTGTGGTGTGTCATCACTGGTGTGTACCTTAATGATTTTCTGCAAGGGGTTTGGTATACCCTCAAAACACGATTTGTACCCCTAAAACATTACGAGGAGGGTACACAGTACTTCTTGTTACGTGGCTCCAGTGGGAACACTGGACCAGAGGCTCAACCACTTCGGCTTTCGACACCCCTTTCTTTCACACCAGCCAGGCGCAAAACTCCATCGCCTATGCTGGCACCAAACACTATAACAAGTTACCCCATGATATACAGTCTTGTAGTTCCATGAACTCCTTCAACACCTCTCTCAAGGCCTACCTACTCAATGCCTCCACCTGCAGATGCCCCTCCTAGTCCCACAACATGACTCAACCTGGGGTTTCTCCGTCCTCTCACAGTTTCCCCGATCGCCACCCCTCCCCCCCCAAATCACTCTGTGGTTCTGCACTTACCTTTTCTTTAAGCACTTCTCCCCCAACCCATTTGTCCACTCCTACCTTCCTTATAATTGTAATTATTAGTCTTTCTAGTCGTATCTGGATCCTTCTGCCATTCTTGTATCTAATTACTCGTATGCTCTTGTGTTTTCAGAAATATGTATCTCTATTGTACATTATTTTGTATTGTGTTCTCTAAACTGGACGTTTGTGAAAATGGGCATTTGTGCTCACATACCTTTCCAGTATACAAATAAAATCTGATTGATTGATTGAACTCCATCAAACTTACAATTTGGTAAAAATAAATCAAACTGCATAGAAGTTCTTGGAAAAAGTGGCCATCAGCAACTTTCAGTTATTTTCCAGGTGGTCACTAATTCAAAAAAATGAGAAGGCACATAAGTAAGCAATAAGACACAAGGGTGTGTGCATTAGACACTTATAGCACGCGCCAGGGGTGTAGTGACAGCCTTGAAGCCTTCAGCTCTGGCTGCATTAGAAGTGTCTAATGCACTCACCCAGCGTGTCTTACTGCACCTATAAAATGGGACTAAATATTTAACAAGCAGGCTTAAATTAAAATGAATATGTTTAAGTAGTAAAACAGGAACTATTTGTAGTTAATTTTAGCTAAAATAGTCCCTCCACCTGCATGAGCTTAAGGTTTTTGTTTCTTTTTTAACTTTAGGACGTCTGTCCTAGTATGCCATCCATAGAAACATAGACTTTGACGGCAGATAAGGACCACTTGGCCCACCCAGTCTGCCCATTTCATTACCTACTGGACAAGCTGCAGATTCTAGTTAACCAACAGCCTACTTCCTCCCACCCACCACTATAACTGCCTTATGTCTGTCCCATGCATGTTTTAGACCCCACAACCTCCCCAGAAAGGCTGTTCCATGCTTCCACCACTCTCTCCATGAAAAAAAAATTTCCTCACATTGCCCCTGAGCCGTCCTCCCTCTATCTTTAAATTGTGTCCCCTTGTTCTTGTGTTCCTTGTAATATTAGCAAACCACTGTTGTCATGATTCCCATTACCCCCTCATGAAAAGTTTCACACTGTTTGTTCACGACATTTGCACCTGTTACATATGAATAATAATGAATGAAGCAGAGGATAGCATTTGATCACTGAAGATGAGGGGAAGTGTGACTGCGATCATTCACAGTGGTAGTCTGTGACAGCATTTTTTTTTCCAATGTGACCGACTGCCTTATTGTGTTTGAGGGTTTATGCTAGCACTGGATTAAAAAATGGTGAGCTAAAGAGTGGCAGGCAGGGGAGGAGAGCACAGAGCGTAGACAAACAGGACAGCATTTCTGGGTTTGTGGCTGTAGTGGAAATGTGAGAGCAATCAATGTTTTACAAAACAGTTATACAAATAGGTATTGCTGGTAAAGTATTTGGTTAATGTCATGCTGGTATTTTGTTATGGTATTTTCATTTATTTAAAATGTGTCTGCCTTATTTTTTTTATCAGTTCTGGATAAGGCGAGATAGCGAGTAGCTGGTAGTGAGGGAGGTCAGCGATGAACGCAGACCGAACAGGACAGCATTTGCGGCTTTGTGCTTTCAGCACAATCACTGATTTAAATAGAGTAAAAGACAAATATATTGCCCGTAAAGTATTTCAGTAATGTGCTCATTTGAATCTATTTTTGTCAAGTAGTGGTTGGAACAAGAGTTGGAGCTAATGAGTGGCAGGTGGGTGGGCGGCCATTAGCAAAGTCTGTAACAGTTGTAACTGTATAGTGGGGTAAATGGAAAAAAACTGATAATGAAAGGTAATAAGAAAGTCTCTTTGGTATATGTTATGTTCCTTCATTTTATTGTTTGCAAAGATGATAGTGAGTCAGCAGGGTAAGGCACATGAGGAGAGACTGAGGGCACTGAACGAGTACTTCCTGGAGGACGGGGGCCGGGCATGCATGAGACCTTCAAAGTACTTAAAAGTGATAAACAAGGCAGATAAGGAGGGCCTCTTTACGATAAGTGGCAACCATAACATGAGGGGGCACAGTCTTAAGCTGGACAGGGGAGGTTTAGGAGGGAGGTCAGGAAGCACTTCTTCACAGAAAGGGTGGACATTGGAATGTGCTGTGGAAGTGGTAGTCTTGTTGAAGACGGTGGGCAGATTCAAGAGAAGGTTGAGATAGGCATAGGGGAAAGTTAAGTGTTAATATAACTAATATAAGTTAAGTGTTATAAAGCGAATAGCTAGAGTCAGCCATGAACCCCGAATATTTGTTTTTCACGTTGTCCTATCCTACTCCCTATTTTCTCTCTCTCTTTGTGCTTTTCTTTTTTTTCCACTGTCAGGGTGGCTAACCTGACAGTAACTCCTTTAGCTTTACCATCCCTTTTTCTTTTTTTTGTATCCCCATTGCTGTATGGTGCTCACGGCTATGTGCTGCACACTGTCACCGCGAGTTGCACTTTACAGAAACCCTGAGCGGGAGGCAGTTGACTGCAAGAGCAAGTCACGCTTTTAAATAAATAAATAAGATTGGGGCCAGTTTGGGACACCTCAGACAGTGGGTAATGCTCCCCGGAGCTGTCCTTTGAGAGGGAAAAATTGCTCCTGATAGGCGCACTGCTCTTGCAGTGCCAAAACATGAACCGCAGCAAGCCACAATATGTAGTACAGAAAGAAATCCTGATCCGGAGCGTGCCGCAAAATGCGACATAGGATAGCCCCAGTTCGGAGCAAAATGGTGCTCCGAATACAATGTGCATGCTGCACAAAGCGGTGGCAGCTCCAAAAATGAAACAGACACTACAGGGACAATCTGTGTACAGTCCCATAGTGTCTGCATAGTGAATGGCTCCAGATAGGCTAGGAAAGCCTATAAATCAATAATTATAATGGGCCACTAGCCGAAGGGAAAATCAGGTCTGCCCAATAAAAAAAAAAGGGGCCCAAATGAAAGTGAACCAGATGGCTGACTATTTCAACTGTCGGACCCACAGGGTAAAGGTTCTTCTTCTGTGCAAAATGCCCTCGAAGTACTATTATGTATAATGGGCAGTATATTATTGTATGCAAAGCACTAGGAGCTTTGGAGAAAAAGTTGCTGGGAAAAAAACAACCAAAAGATGGTTTATTTTTATACTACTGCCAAAATGCAGGTCTCATGAGCTGACAGAAGAAGGGAGATGAGGAGCGTGGCCCATTCCCCTTGCCAACTCAGAGACGCCTGGTACAAAAAAGGAATTACATAGAAAGCATAATAAATGTATTACCTGTGGGGGAGCCCTGTGTACACAGTTGTTCCTGTAGGGTTGGCCTGCCCTCAGTCTGGCACTTTTTATGGCATCCAGAGAGAGTGATGTCAAGGCCAAGGGGAGGGGCTTAGCTCCATTACAGCTCATTAGACATTCGAAAGGAATAGAATGACTTCATTCACAAATATGTTTGGTATAAGAAGTTTATTATGTGTCATGATACTGTACCTTCCCCATATGTGACCAAAAAGGAGATATGTATTTAAGGCCTGTCTGCCTAGGACAGAGGAAATGGGGGCAGATCCCTAGATGGTGATGTCAGACCTAGTCACCTGGAGAATATAAAAAGGCTCTCCACCAGGGGTAAGAGAGACAGGCAGGTCAGTTGAGTGCTGACTGTAGGTGAGAGACTTGTGCTAGTGTATTGCTCTTCACACTGTTCAAAAGAAGGTACTAGTGTGCTGCTGTTCACACTGTTCGGAAACTATCCTTAGATAAAGCAAAGCCACAGACCCTGCTGAATGGAAGCAGTGGTCGGAATTATTTTGGGACTAACCAACTATTTTGCTTTCTGCACTTTTTTTCTCTTTTTTAGAGTTGAAAATAAATTGATGAATGCACCTGCACATTTTTATGCACTTTATCCTTGCCTGCTGTGTTTTAATGACTAACTCTGGCTATTCGTTTTATAAATATTAACAGGTGTCAACCTGTTACAGTAAGGATCATAGACAGGGAAGATGGAAAGAATGGGAGGAGTGGGGGCAGGGTCAGTAGCTCAAGCTGTGGACCCTGCAATATGAGCAGACTAGAAAGATTAAATGGCCGCCTTTTGCTGGCTTCTTCATATGTACGTTCAAAGTTCAACTTGAACTTGAACTCATATGTATGTTGGCATACTACTTTCCTAGAATGCCATCGACTGTTATGGACCTCGGACAGGGAAGAAGAAGAAGAAAAAATAAAAGGCGCCTGAAATGTTTTGTAAATTCTAAGTATTGGCACAGAGATTTCACAGATACAAAGCGTCCTTGTTGGCAGAACTTGTTTTTAACCTGTGCATTCGACAGATGTAATGCATGGGGTATCAATCATTCAGGATGCAGGGTCTTCCCTTCCCATTTTATAAAACCTTATTACTCACACCAAATAAGATTCTCTTTTAGCCCCTGTACTGGGCTTACCTTCTGCTCTTACTGTTTGTCATGTTCCCACTTGTGGTCTTCACTTACTACAGCCTGAACCACTTCCTACCCCAAATCTTAGGAGCTCGGTACACTCCAGTATGCTCCCCAGGGCTGGGTTCCCATTGTGGTCTGGCCACATCCTAGTTATGGATGTTCAAAGGATCACACAAAGTGCCAGCGATGGGGTAGGTGTCCTATGTGCAGGTTCAGCATGGGCAGCATCAGGTCCTCGTATTATCCTGCAGCTGGCAAGTGTAATTTTCCCGCGCTGAAGACCTCACCAACATCCTCATCTAAGACAGGCATGTGCTTACTACAGCCTGGGGAGGGGGGTTATTATGTGTTACCTGCACTGCCAGTGACACCTCCTCTTGTGCCAGCCCTATGTGTTGCTCAGAAAGTGAAGCTAATCACCCCGGGGGGGGGGTGGGAGCGAAAGGAGACAGCTTCCATGTGGATGCTTCTTTGTCATCCACTTCTGTCATTCATGGCTGCCAGCATGCCATAACGGTCCAAGGCGCTCAGCGACACACAGCTAACCTTAAACAGGTGCTGATACATCTTAAGAAACCTGGGAAAATACAATATTTAGACACAATTCTGCTTGTATTTCATTTACCTTCTGTACATTTCTTCTCCCTTTTATTACTGGAACTTTCCCAAAGAAACAGGATCTCATTACCTTAGAATTAGCACCCTATTTCGATCCTGTCAAAACAAACCTTTATACTGCATTTGAGACAATGCCATAGATCATATTATTGTACTGGGACTTTCTATATGTATTATTGTCCTGTCTATTGTACAGCTTTGTGACATTAGTTTTTATTTTTGATTCTGTATAGTACCGTGTCTCTTGGTATGTTGTAAACTATTGTCCTACGTACCCTCCCCCGGGTCGCCCCTGAAAAAGGAACTGCATGGTCTCAGTGGGCTTACCTCATTACCAAAATTCAAATAAAATAAATAGATAGAATTAACCTTCACCTACAGTTTATTCCTTATTTGAAACTGTAATACTTTTTTGTCATATCACAGTTAGTTTTCAAGTGACTAACTAATGTCACAAGCACAGTATCATGACAGCAAGTTGGGAATCAGCAATAGAGGCAAATAAACCCTCAAGGAACAGAGAGCCTGTTTTCATGCATATGCCCTAGATAGTAAATAATGGTGAGAAGAAATACTGAGATCATCCAGAGTTTTAAGACCTCTCTGAAGTCGCATCTTTTTAGCCTGGCTTTCCCTGACCTGTCTGAATCGTGATGATTATTCAAAATGTTTCAGTTGTGAATTGATGATGATTTTAATTAGTGTGTGATATTTTTTGATATTATTGTATTTGGTTTTAAAAAAATGTTTTAGTTGTAATATAAGTTTAGGAACTCTGTACAAGCGCTTTGGACAAACTGAAATTGCACTTTTGTATAAATAAAGTTGATATTGATATAATGAGAAATACAAGCTACTTTGGCTCTAAATACAACATTTTTCAAAGTTCTCTTGGAGGCGTCGGTGGCTCTTTAAGCTACACTTATTAAGTCAATAAAACAGAGTTGACTGTGGTCATGCTTCTGTGGTGTAGCCAACAATTTGAAAGATTAGCAATAAAAACAAACTTATCCAATGGAAAATAAAAGAGCTGCACTATGTCAACTACTTTTACTGCCAATCTCAGTAGACCGTACCACCCTACTGCATACTAACTGGTAGAAAAGACTGAAGAAATTCAGCAAGAATGGTGTTCACAAGGTCTGCATGTCCTCTTATCTAAGATGGCAATAACCAGCACACAGCAGGCAACGCTGGCTACTTCTGTTACAAAAAGGCATATTCATGTAGTGCCTTGCTGCCAGCATGGCAGCTCAGCACACTATTATTCTAACTCTCTGAACTGTGATCACAGTTCAGGTTTCCAGTGCTGTAACTGGAAAACTGATAGGTTATGGCAAGTTTCAGAATTTCTGTGACAGGCAGGGCTGGAAAGAAAACAGAGCACAATTAGTAATTAGGACAGCAGGTGCCCATACTACAAAACTGTCATGATCTGTAGAATTGCTAGGTTTGGGCAGTTTACGCGACCTTACTTAACCCAGCAGGTAATCTTTTATTTTTGTGTGCAGTATACTACTACCCTCAAAAATGAAAGGTAGCCAGCAACGTTCTGTAGCATCAGTATAAACAGCCCTTTCCATCTTGTTTGCACACACTTTGGACAGCCCTGTACCTCACGAACAAAAGAACTGCTCGAGACTACAAAGCTTTCTGAATACAGGCTGGCCCTACAAAGGCTTTTATACTATTAGAATTATATATATTTTTTATTGCCTATTTAGACCCTGAGGAATATAGCACTCAGTGGGACTTGCATATCCTGATCGTGTCAGCTGCTGTTTAAAGGACACCTGCATTTAACCTCAATACTGTGCTGAAAACTGTTTCTTAAATAGTGAGCAGCCCCGCTCCCTCCACAGTTCTTTCCCACGGAGACTAAGGAAGCAAACCTGTGCCATGGGGGACCAAGGAGAGAGCCCAGACCAGAATAAAAGACTGGATACATCAGTTAGCCAGATTTAAGAAGAGAGACCCATAAGAGGGGGATGGTGGGAGGGAAGGCAGACCTGATGACCGAGATCCCTTCGAAGATCTAATGTTACGTAAGTTCTTGGGTAACTGTGTTTTTTTTGCAACTTAATATGGTTTATTGAAATTGTGTAACTGTTCTATCTTTTTCGGCAGTATCTCAGCCATCAGGTCAGACCGCAGGAAACGAGTCCCAAGCAGTTACAAGTACACCAAAACAGTATGGGAGAAAGGCCAACCAAAGCCTATGACAGGAGGCCCTGCAAGACAGCCTGGTCAAAGTCTGCTGGGGCTCTAGAAGCAATGTCCAGCGTGTAGTGCTTGGTGAAAGTATGGATGGTACTCCAGGTGGCAGCAGCGTAAATGTCAGTGTCCGAGATCCCTTTGAAACAGGCCACAGAGGTAGCCATGCGCCCAGTGGAATGGGCTTTTACCATCCCTGGCAACATTTTGCCATGCTTCTTGTAGCAGAACACGATAAAAATGGGCCAACTATTTAGACAAACACTGTTTGGAAACCATGGCACCTTCTCTTCCTGGGACAAAAGACTGTTTTGTCATTTTGCAGCCCTTAGTTCGGAGCATACAGTATTTCAAAATTCTGCGCACATCTAAAGTATGGAGCAGTGCTTCTCGTGGACTGGCATGCTCCAGAAAATAAACAGGTGGGTGAATAGATTGGTTCAGGGTAAACTCAGATACCACCTTAGGGAGAAACTTAGGATTCATGCACAAAGACACACCATGTAAAGTTGTGAAAAATCAAATAAGTTTCTTTACACCAGAGAGCCAGAAACCCAGAAATCCTTCAAGCAGAAGTAATAGAAACCAAAAATAATGCTTTTCAAGAGAGAAAGCATAGCTTGCAAGTCACAGCTGGCTCAAATGGAGACAGGGTCAATTTCTTCAAAACAAAATTTAAAGTCCCAAGCCGGGACAGGGGAACAGATTGGAGGTTTCAAGTGCAAGATGCCCCTGAGAAAGGTAGAGGGCACATCTAACTGAGCCATGGTATGACCGCCCACTGGCTTGTGAAAGGCTTAAACAGCTGAAAGGTGCACCTTGAGGGAGGAATACTGGAGGCCTGAAAACGACAGGGAGAGCAGGTAGTCCAGAATCTGGCTCACTGGGCAGGTGAACAGGTCTGCATAATGCTTAGCAGCCCAGATAGCAAACCTCTTCCACTTTATGGCATAAGTGGCTCTAGTAGAGGGCTTTCAAGCTGCCACGAGGATACCTCCACCTTCTGAGAAACCTCAATTCAGGTAATGGCTATGACCTCAGGAACCAGGTATGCAGACAAAGGGACTTGAGGTTCGAGCGGACCAGGGTCCCCTGAGCCTGCATCAGCAGGTCCCCGCAGAGGGTCCTGAGGTTCCTCCGCTAACTGCTGCAGTAATGGAAACCATATCAGGCTGCAGGCACCTTAGCGGATGCCTTGAGTGACCACTCCCCAATATTCTGCATCTGGAAAAACAGGACTCCCAGGTTTCATCTGCGAATCCTGGCTGCAAGGGACTACACTCATCTATTACCCGAACAACTATCCAACTACCTAAGCAGCATAGACTGGAGCCCAATCAAACTCCTCCCCTCACTGGATGGGGCTGTTGCCTTCTTTCAGCAAACACTCCACACGGCAGTCGACCTATTCGCACCCATGAAGAAACTCCGTACCAAGGGAAGCTGCTATAAGTGGATCACCCCCTCCTTGAAAGCCCTAATGATAAACCGGGAAAAGGCCTGGAAAAAAATACAAGCTCTCCACCCTACCTGCTGACCTGCTGAGCTACAAAACTCTCAGAAACAGGTGTAAGCTGGCCATCAAAATGGCCAAAAGGGAGTATGTCACGCAACTTCAGAAAAGGAATCTAGGAAACCCTAGACTTTTCTGGGCACACATAAATGGGTTATTAAAGGGGAACGGCAAGACCGAACACAGCCCCATCGAGGTAAATAGTCAACTAACAGACGACGACCCCCGCATCGCTATGGCACTTAACCACCACTTCATGAACCTGGACTCTTGCAAGGCTGGACTCCCTCCCCTCTACCCGGACCCTAACAGGCGGTCACTTCCTAACCTTGACCGGCCAACCTTCCACCTCTGACTGGTAAAACCAAAAGAAGTTCTCTCATTATTAACGACTCTTAAAACCTCTGGCTCCGGGGGACCTGATGGGATTCACCTCAGGCTATTGAAGGAAGGGGCCCAGTCCCTAGTCAGACCCTCGACCTGGCTCTTTAACTGATCCCTAAAAGAGGGTGCAGTCCCTGAACAATGGAAACAGGCCTACGTGGTCCCAATCCACAAGGGAGGCCATCTGGAGTCCACTAGCAATTACAGGCCTATCTCCCTGCTTTGCACCCTGGCAAAGATACAAGAGGCTGATCTACGGGCAACTCTGTGAATACCTAGAGTTCCATCAGCTTCTGGCACCCTCCCAGCATGGCTTCAGAACCAGGCATGGGACGGACACTGCCCACACCAAATTCTCGACTGACGTACTCGGAGAACTGGATAAGGGGACCCCCACTGGTGTGGTCTTTATCGACCTATCCAAGGCCTTCGACCTGGTCAATCACAATCTGCTATTGACTAAACTGGGCAATGTAGGCCTTGACAGCCATTCCCTTATGTGATTCGAAAGCTACTTAAATGGACGCTCACAGAGGGTAAAATGGAAAGACTCCATATCGGAGCCGCTCCCATTAACAGAGGGGGTGCCTCAAGGGTGCGATCATGGCCCTCTCCTCTTCTCCCCTTTCACCGCCCCGAACTCTGCATTCCTGTGGTGGGAGTTCTGTGGTCCAGTATGCGGATGATGCCATCATCTATCGACCCTCCAGTAATCTGGGAGACCTCAGCCCCTGGCTACAAGGAGACCCGAGTTCCCTCGAGCAATGGCTTGTTAACAACAGAATGGTCCTTAACACAAACAAGACCAAGGCCATGCTGTTTGGCCCAAGATCCCTTGGACATGACAGAAGCCAACACCTACAACTGACCTCTGCGTCGGACAGTAGGCTAGAGGTTGTGGCATCACTAAAATACCTTGGCCTCACCCTGGACCAGGGCTTCACCCTCAAGGACCACGTGGATCAAGTTACTAAAAACTTACATGCGAAACTAGGCACCCTCTACCGATTGAAAGACCAGTTGATACCTGAAGCAAGGGTCTCCATAGCCACCAGTGTCCTCCTCCCGACAATTACCTATGCGGCCCCAGTGGTCCAGGGAGTAGCTAGACTTGAGACGAATAGACTCCAAGTTTTATACAATAAGGTGGCTCGGTTCGACGCCCAGTCAAACCCCAGGAACCATCACTGTGACACACTATCCCAACTAAATTGGCCCTCCTGGGAAGCCCATCTCCGGTACCCCTTGCTTTGCCAAACCTTCAAATTAATCAGCCCAACCCCTCCTCCCAGCCTCTCAGGACTTACTGCACTAAAGAATAACCCTCGGCTCCTCCGAACAACGGACTGCACGCTCCTAGCTGTCCCTACAGTCAGAACCAAGGTGAGGGGCAAGTCTTTCGCTCACACGGCACCCACCCTATGGAACTCCCTTCCTCCTGGAGTGCAGGAAGCTCCCGCCATCAAAAGTTACCACACAAGGCTTAAGGCTCATATTATGGCTACCTCCAAATGCAGCTGCTAGAGATACGGATCCACCACATGGACACCTATGCCTCACAGTCCGTTACTACCTACTGTGCGCAATCTGTCTCTGCATTTGCGGTTCACACCCACCCTCTTTATTAGTATCAATACACATGCACTGCTATAATGCCGATCTCAGCACATGTAACCAGCTGACTGTACACCTCTGTATAACTTGTATCATAATTGCATTTTTCCACATTTACCGCATTGTGATGTATACTATGTTATGTAATCCCGGGTCGCCCCTGAAAAAGGGACCTCCGGGGCCCAGTGAGCTCACCCGGTCACCAAAATTTAATAAATACATAAATATCTGTTGTGGCCAGAAGGGTGAAATCAGGATCACGCTGACCTCTTCCATCTGTAGCTTGATTAGAACCCTCTGAATTAGAGAAAATGGAAGGAAGGCATAAAAGAACCTCCCGCTCCAGGAGAGGGACAACGCATCTCACCAGCAGACTCCAGGCCCTGGATCTAGCGAGTAGAAACTGGGCAGTTTTGCATTGAGTAAGGGATGCAAACAGGTCCAACTCTAGATGACCCCATCTGGCGAACAGACCTTCTGCGATGAATGAGAGAAGATCCCATTTGTGCACATTGGACTGTGTCTGGCTGAGGCTGCCCGGCAGCGTGTTTAGCACACCTGGGACATGGACTGCCAGACTGTGGTCCTGTGTCCAGTGTCCAGTACCAGACTCTGATGGCCTCCCTGTACAGGGGTTACGATTGCATTCCCCAACCCCGCTTGCTGATGTAGTAGACAACACTGAGATCTGTCTGACTGAATCAACAGTTGACCCGAAAGGAGATGGTTCTGAAAGGCCTGCACAGCATACAGGACCGGCCCGCATCTCCAGGACATTGATATGTAGAGACATCTCTATCTGAGACCACGTCCCCCCGAGCCTGAAAGAAGCCCAGATGCACTCCCCAGCCCAAACTGGAGGCATCTGTGGTGAGGATCTGTTGGGGAGAAGATATCTGGAATGGAACCCCTTGTAACAGGTTCTGGAAGTCCATCCACCACTGGAGCCCCTTGCGGACTGGGGAGGAGACCAGCACTAACTGTTCTAAGTCATCTGTGCGTTGATCCCATTGCACCTTGAGTGTCCACTGGAGCACTCGCATATGCAGTCTGGCTAAGGGTACCGTGGCAATGGCCACGGCCTTATGTCCTAATAGCCTCAAGATATACTCTCGCAGGGACATAACGGCTCTGGGCAACCTCCTGAGCCTGGGCAATGAGCCACTCTTCCCTGTTGAAAGGCATGAAGGTTCTGCCCTGTGCCGAGTTCAGAATCTCCCCTATATACTGCTGCCACTGGGATGGAATCAAGACAAACTTGGGTAGGCCAGCCTGGTGGCACTGAGGGTTGAGGCGCTGGACACCACACCTCATGCCATGCCAGCGACCCGGGTTGGGAACGATCTCGGGCCAACGTGGGTTGGCAGGAGAGGATTAAGCATCCGATGGACTGCTCTCCTCTCCTGGGGGTGGGGGTACAGTCTGCCGCAGCTTGGGCGACCTCTGGTGGTGGATGGAGGTCACACACTGCGGAGACCACAACAAGGGGTATGGGAGCTTCGGCGAATGTCCTGTGGGCGGGTACGGGAGCGCACCCATTGCACACTGGATGGCATTGCACGTCCGAGCTCCCGGGAACCAAGAAAACATGGAAAAACCCTGGCAGGCGAAGGCCTGCCCATCTGACTTATAGACGCTCACCCTCGGACCCGGACCATCCTGTCTGCGAGTCCTCCATTCCCCCTGGTGGCAACTTGGCCCTTAGATAGAGCGCCGGAGGAGCTGGCTGCAGCCCTTATCAGGGGGGCTCAGAGCCAGGTAGTTGATCGCTACAGAGGAACTGGTGGATGTCTTAAATCGGAGGTAGGAATTGGGGGGGAGGGGTCTCAGACTGAGCAGGACAGTGGACTGGGATTAGGGTAGAGCTGGAGAGAGAGAGATCTATGGGACCTGCGATAGGGAGTAAAGAAAATATACGAGGAAAAAAAAGACTGACTTGGGTAGATTGATGGTGATGCCCAGCGAGAGAAACAGCTGGAGGGTCCTTTCCAGCGTCTGGAGGAGCTGCCCTCTGGATAGAGCCTTAAGGAGAAAGTCATCCAGGTAAGGGAAAACATACAGTCCTTCCCTCTGGAGGGCAGCAACTACTGCTTCCAAGCACTTTGTGAAGACTTGCAGTGCAGAGGATAAGCCAAAGGGCAAAACTTTGAATTGGTAATGCTCACAGTGAAAAATGAATCCAAGAAACCTCCTGTGTGGTGGACATACCAATATAAGCAAGACAGTCATCTTGCATATCCAGAGAGCACAGCCAGTCACCCTGCTTGAGTAGGGGCAGCAGGCCTAGCAGAGTGACCATGCTGGATTTTTTGTACTGGATATAAAGGTTGAGGTCACTGAGATCTAGGATAGGCCTCAGATCTCCAGTTCTTTAGTGGACCAGGAAGAACCTGGAATAGAATCCCCTATTCTTTTGGTACCAGGCACATGGTTGACAGGCTTTTTCTGCAGAAGGGACTGCACCTCCTCCCGGAGAACCATTAGATGGACCAGAGGCTAGGTGAAGGGGTTCTGGAGGCATTTCTACAAGTTCCAGAGTGTGACCGCTTTCTATAATCTGAAGAATCCAGGCATCTGATGTGATGGTTCCCCACTGACTGAGATGGAGAGAGAACCAACCTCCGACCAAATCTTGGTCGGGGACTTTAAGAGGGGGTCTGGCAAGGAGTCAAGTAGAGGCGGATCTGGATGTTGGGCCTGATCCGTTGCCCCAGAGTCACTGCGGTAGTGCAGGAGGAGGAGGGGGTGGGCAAGTTGGAGGAGGCTTTTCTTTTGCCCTGGAGATGGGATCCTGTTCTGTATTTGTGGGACATCTTACAAAAGGATGGGTGCTGTCTTCTCCTAGGCTGCATATGGTAACGCGAATAGACAGACTTGACAGCCCTACCAGATGCCTGCAAGTCATTGATGATGTCCTGGACATCTGGCACAAATAACTTCGAGCTATTGAAGAAGGCATTCAACACCTTCTGTTGGACATCTGCTGCCAATCCCGACACCCTCAGCCAGGAGTGCCTGCTAAGGCAGACGCCTGTGTCAGCAGCCATGGCACCAGTATCGGAAATGTCATACAAGGCCCTGAGAAGATGCTTACTAATATTCTCAGGGGTCTGAAAGCATTTGAGAACCTCCTGCTTCTGGGAACACTCTGGCTGGGCTTGGAAAGCTGCCTTGCCCTTCTTCCAGATGGAGTTTTGATACTTCACTATATGCGAAAGATAAGTTAGCAATCCAAAGCCCCAAGTGAGGGAGGCACCCTCTTACCCCAAAGGTCAGTCTGCCTAAATTCCCTGTCAGTGGGGAGGGAGCTAAGGTGCTTGGGCACCCTGGACCTGTCATCTTGGACCTTTCCTGGGTCGTGCCTGAAAATAGTAATTGTTATGGCTAGTGCACTTACCTGGTACACAAAAACTAAATAAATAAATAAAATATGCTGCTTTGATGACCACAGAGTTGGTCTCAGGTTGGGCAGCATAATAAGGCAGGCCTTGAGGGGTATGATAGTGTTCATCTGCCCGGCGAGGCATGGCAGGAACCATGTCTGGCCTATGCCAGGCCACAGTAATGGCATTCCTCAGTGCTGGGAGGATAGGAGGAATGACCTTGGGAGAAGATTTTGGAATCTCCAAGAAGTCCACAAGTTCTCTCCTGGTGACATCCTCTACCTCAGTATGGAAGCCCATAGCTATGCACTGCTGCTTCATGACATTAAAGAAGGTAGGATCTTCAGAAGGGGACCTGGGAGTATGTTTAACAGAGTCCTCACTCACTGAAAAAGCAGTGGACCTATCAGAGGAAAGAGGTTCCTCCTCCTTAGGGAGAATGATGTCAGGGTGGTACTCTTCCTCAATGTTAACTTGTTCTAATTTGAGGTCAGACAATCAAGAGGCAGACGACGACCTATGGGGTGCAGCCCTAGAAAAGACCGAAGCGGCCTCATCTACAACTGGGCCATCGCCGGCCCGGCGACCCAGGTCTGTGAGAGCCCAACTGATGCACCAGGGCTGTAGTGATCCTGGCCAAAATATCATTGAGGTAGACGGCAGGAGAGGGATGCGTTGACGGCGGAGGGGTCGTCGGCACAAAGGGTAACGAACCATCCATCGAGGCTTGATAGCCTGATGGCCGTGGACCTGGGGAAGCAGTGGGCTGCGACGGAGGGGCTTGCATCAGTGACCTGAGGGTCGATGAACATGATGGCCAGCCTCCATAAGAAGGGGGAGGCGGTGCTGTCATTATGAGCCTGGAAGAAGCAGAGGCCTGGACAGCAGAGGATGTCAGTACAGCCGGAGTACCCCCGGAGTATGAAGAAAAAGCCGTCGGGGAGGGGTTCCATTCGTGGTCTTTTTAATGACTTTTACCCGAGGACTTGTCTTGGGCCCTCAAGGCCTGGGAGCTCAACTAACCCACCGGCGACTGGGAAGGAGGGACCCTAGAAGACCCCTGCTCAGAACTGGCTACCTGTTGCTCCATGAGGAATTTCTTCAAAGCCTCTCTGCGTCGCCTGAGGGTTGTTTGGTTGAATTTCTGGCAGAGCTCACAGTCAGAGGCGTCTCGGTCAGGCCCAAGACAGCAGACACAGAGATTATGGTTGTCTGAGGAGGCAATCTTCTTTCCGCAGCGACGATAGAGAGAGGAGGAGAAAGTAACTCAAAATAAACAAGGTAAAGGAATCTCTTTAAACGAGATTCAAAAGGCTAAAGTGAAAGAAATATCGTGGGCAAAAATGGCGTGAAACTGCGTTAGAGCTTCCGTGGAGACCCATGTGAACAGAGTCGCTGGCGGGAAAGAACTGAGGAGAGAGCGGGGCCATCCATGCCTTTATAGGGTTGGTGACGTCGCCATAGGCGGCCACAATGGTACTGCTGGAAAATCTGTGTGGATCCTGCTTCAACGATGGTGAAGTTTCTACAGTGTGACCTGATGACTGAGATATCCCTGTGACAGGTCTGAATAAGGCCCTGTTCCATTTGTTATGTAGAAAGAGTTAAACGCAAGGATCTGTTCTATCCTTTCCTTTTCTGTCTTTGTCTGTGCAACCAAATGTTCTTGTGAGACCTAGGAACTGATCACTCTGATAGTCTAGTGATTCTCCACCTCTCACTATCTCTCTGCCTTCACTTGCCATTTCTGTCTTTTCTTCCATCTTGCGTATCTGCGGTTATAAAAATATGTGTGAAACTGTAAGTGATACTGGGATCACTTTGTTTGAAACTCTATTTAATTATACTGTTGAAAAGACTGCAAAAAGCTATTTGGAACTCAAGTGGTTAAAGAAAAAGTCCATCCAAAACTTGAAAAAATATGTTGTGCAGAGTGTTTTAATTTGTATGTGAAGTTCTAGTGTTTCCTTCCCTCTGACTGGTATTAGGAGTTTTTTCTAAATTAGCCTGCTAGCTTTATGCTAGTTTTACGACTCCTGGGGATCTTCATCCTTGATAGCTTAATTGTATTTCTTGTTCCCACAGTGCATCTTGTCTCATGTGACTGTGATGTAAGAGAGACCCAACATTCAGCACACACATGCCAAACAAACTAAATATCTTGGAAGCTTTACAAGCTGCACAAAAATTACCAGCAGCAAAGTTTTTCAGGACAGTAAGACATTTACAATGAGGGTGGTCACCAAGCTGAATTCTACGGATTTTAAAATATAGCCATCTCTACTGTTGTGAACTGATTGTAAAGCAACGCTTTCTGCTGGATTTAGGGTCTCTGCTACATCACTATCACAGGAAACAAGGTGCATTGTAGGACAAAGAAATACAATTAAGCTGTTTGATATGGAGATCTCCAGGGGTCGAAAAACTACCCTAAAGCTAGCAGGCTAATTTAGGAAAAACTAATACCAGTCAGTGGGAAGGAAACACTAGAACTTCACATACAAATTAAAACACTCTGCACAACATATATTTTTTCAAGTTTTGGGTGGACTTCTCCTTTAACCCGAGATGCAGTTTGAGCAACTCTCAGGCTTGCTTGCAAACTCTTTTGTAGAGCTGTCAAAGGAGGTAAGTTCTGGGACACCATGATCTATTTTGTTGTACCTGCAAGGAAACTGACAAAGTTCCAATACATTTTACGAGAAACAGTATGTCTGCGCTCAGGATAGAAACATAGACTTTGACGGCAGATAAGGACCGCTTGGCCCACCGAAGTCTGCCCATTTCCCTACCTGCTGGATAAGCTGCAGATCCTAGTTAACCAACAGCCTACTTCCACCTACCTCACCACTAGAATTGCCTTACGTCTGTCCCATGCATTCTTGAATTCCCCCCACTGTTACTGACCCCACTACCTCCTCAGTAAGGCCATTCCATGCGTCCACCTCCCTCTCTGTGAAAAAATACTTCCTCACGTTGCCCCTGACCCGTTCCCCCTCTATCTTCAAATTGTGCCCCCTTGTTCTTGCACATCTCTTTTTCTGAAAGATGCTACCGTCTTGGACTTTGTTGATTCCCTTGACGTACTTGAAAGTTTCTATCATGTCCCCCTCTCCCTCCTTTCTTCTAGGGTATACATATTAAGCTCTTTTAGTCTCTCTCCGTATGGCTTCTGGTGCAGATCTTGCACAATTTTAGTTGAACTCCTCTGGACTGCCTCCATCCTATGTCCTTGCAAAGATAGGGTCTCCAGAACTGCATGCAGTACTCCAGATGGGGTCACCAACTGTCTGTACAGAGGGATAACAACTTCCTGTTTTCTACTGGTGCTGCCTCTCCCTATGCATCTCAGTATCCCCCAGCCCTCCTTACTGCCTTCTCATATTGCTTGCCTATCTTTAGGGCATCTGATATGACTACCCACAGGTCCCATTCCATTTTTGTTGTGTCAGTACCCCCCCCCCTCAACAATCTACACTGTGTACTCTTCCCCTGGGTTTTTGTTTCCCATGTGCATTACTTTACACTTCTTTGAACTGAATCTAAGCTGCCATACTTCTGACCATTCCTCCAACCATGCCACATCCCTTTCTCATTCTTCCACCCCCCTTGTGTAACAACCCTGTTGCAGATCTTTGTGTCGTCTGCAAAGAGGCATACTTTTCCTTCCAGCCCCTCCACAATGTCACCTAAAAAGACATTAAAGAGGACCGTTCCCAGTACTGAACCCTACGGTACCCCCTTTTCTTCAGAGTGGACTCCATTTACTATTACCCTCTGCGTCCAGTTGTCCAGCCAACTTTTTACCCAGGCTACCACCCTGGGACCCACTCCCAGGCTGGCTAACTTGTTTATTAATCTTTTGTGTGGGACTGTGTCAAATGCCTTGCTAAAGTCTAGGTAGGCCATATCCATAGCTCTTCCCTGGTCAACTACTTTGGTCACCCAGAGAAAGAAATCTATTAGATTCATCTGACATGACCTTCTTGCTGTCTTGGGACCTGTGCCCAGCTGGCCTCTAGGTACTCAACAATTCTTTCTTTCAGAAGTGATTCCATCATTTTCCCTACCACTAAGCTCAAACTAACAGGTCTGTAGTTTCTTGCCTCTGTCTTGCTTACACTTTTGTGAAGGGGAATCACATCCGCCCTCCTCATCCTCAGGTACCACACCATCCTCCCATTTGTTAAAAAGGGTAGTCAGTGGTGTCATTAGTTCTCCCCTTAGTTCTTTTAAAATTCTGGGGTGAATTCTGTCAATCCCCATTGCTCTGTCCACCTCAAGTTTTAGGAGTTCTTTCAGGACCCTTTCTCCTGTGAATGGACTGGTATCGACCCCCCTTATCAAGAGTGCTTCTATTGTTTGGTTTGGGTATCTCCCCGTCCTCTTCTTTTGTGAATACTGAGCAAACGTATTCATTCAGTATCTCTGCCTTTTCTCCGTCACCCTCTACCCACCTCCCCTCCCCTTTATTAAACCTCACTATCCCTCCCTTGGTCTTTCTTCACTCTCTAATGTACCCATAAAATATTTTATCCTCCTTAAGGGAGTTGGCCATCTTTTCCTCAGTTTGGACCTTTGTTATTCTGACTGCCTTCCCCACTTCCTTCAGCTTTAAATTGATACAGTTCTCTGTCCTGCTCCTTCTGTGATTCCTTATACTTCCTGAATGCCATATTTTTCTCCCTAACCTTCCCCGCCACCTGTTTTGAGAACCACAGTGTTTTTTTTTCCTTCGTTTTATTCTGTTTATTTGTTTCACACAAAGGCTAGTTGCCTCTTTGAAGGCAGTTTTGATTTTTCCCCATTGTTCCTCCAACCCCTCCTTCCTGCTCATTTGCTAGTGCATTCCCTTAGGCACTCTCCCATTTTGCTAAAGTCAGCCCTCCAAAAGTCCAGTACCCTCGCTTTTGTATGGCTTGACTCTGTGGCTTTGTTTATCGTGAACCACACTGTTTGGTGGTTGCTTGTTACAAGATGGCTACCCACTTTTAAATCCGAGATCCACTCTCCATCCTCGTTTGAAAGTACCAGGTCTAAGATTGTTCCCTCCCGAGTGGGTTCCAACACTAGCTGTCTGAGGCATGCCCCTGTAGGGCATCGAGAATGATCCTGCTCTTGGATGTGGCTCCAACAAATGTGCACCACTTAACATCTGGCATATTCAGGTCCCCCATCAACAATATATACAGGTTACTCACCTGTAACAGGAGTTCTAGGAATGGTATATGTTGTTCATCCACACTATCTGGCAGGTTCCTTGCCGCTTTAAATCTTGCCGGAAGGTCTTCAAGGTAGCTCCTCCCACCCACCCGGGTGGTAAAACTCGGCTCCGCCCCATGGCGCCAGATCTGGCCCGCTGAAAGCTCAGGTTGGCCAAAGGCCGGGCCGGGAGGCTGGTGGTTTGGTAGGATGAACAACATATACCATTCCTAGAACTCCTGTTACAGGTGAGTAACCTGTATTTCTAGGCTGGATATGTTGTTCGCCCACACTATCTGGCAGACTCCTAGCAGTTCTCCGGGAGGAGGAGGCAAGCACACCCCCTAATACTTCTTGGGGAACAAAGATTGGAGAACCGAGGCCCCAAAACCAGCATCCCGGCGTGACTCAAGGTCGATGTTAGTGGGAATAAAGGTGTGTGCTGACTTCAGGTAGCAGCCCTGCAGATCTCCTGGATAGGGACATCCCTGGAAGCAGCCACCCGATGCAGCAGTATGGCGGGTAGAATGAGCTCTTATCCTCTGGGAGGCTCCATGCCCGCCAACTCATAGCAGAGATTTATGCAGGAGGTGACCCATCTGCCTATCGTCCGCTGGCTGCAGGTCTGCTAGGTGCGGCTTCAGCGTAGGTGACAAACAGCTGGCGAACCTCTCCCCTAATTTCAGCCGTGCGCTCCTTATAATAAGCGAGCGCCCTTCTAGGGTCCAGAGTATGGAGCCTATATTCGGCCTCCGAGGTGTGACTGGGGTAGAACACCGGCAGAGTCAATACCTGATTAAGGTGAAACTCCGACACCACCTTCGGAAGGAATTTCGGGTGGGGGCATAGGACAACCTTGTCCCTGTGGAAGACCAGGTAAGGAGACTCGATGCTCAGCACCTGGAGTTCTCCCATCCTTCTGGCTGACGTGATAGCCACCAAGAAGGCGGTCTTCCACGACAGGTGGGGGAGACCACACCTGTGCATTGGTTCGAATGGCCTGCCCATGAGCTTTGCCAGTACCAGCAGTAAATCCCACGGAGGTGGGGGTTCCCGCACTGGAGGGGAAATGTGATCAAGGCCTTTGAAAAAGCGCCCGACCACTTTTTCCTGCGCCACTGACTGCTGACCGGCCCGCGCCCGGTAAGCAGAAATGGCTGCCAGGTGCACTTTAAGGGTCGTCGACCTAAGCCCTTGACTAGATAGGGACCATAGATAGTTCAAAATGCTTGCCACAGGACAGAAGAAAGGGTCCAACCCTTTTTCCCGACACCAAATGGAGAACCTCTTCCATTTGAAGGCATAGCATTTTCTGGTCGACTCCTTACGGGACGCCTCAACGACGCTGAGGACCTCGCTGGAAAGACCCAAGGCCTGGAACTCTAGCCGCCAGGAACCAGGCCGTCAGGTGCAGGGATTGAAGGTCCGATGGAACACCTTCCCCTGATTGACTGAGAGCAGGTCCGGGCGAGCTGGAAGCTGCCGGAGTCCTGGAGCTGAGACTGAGGAGATCTGGGTACCAGAACTGGCGAGGCCAGTCTGGGGCTATCAGAATCACCTGCGCCTTGTCCCTCCTCGCTTTCAGCAGGACCCTGTGAATCAGGGGAACGGGGAAGGCGAAAAGAGGCCGGGGTCCACGGCCTCGAAGGCATCCTGCAGCGAGCCCTGCTGAGGGGGGTCGGCATGAAACAGCCTCAGCTTCGCGTTCTCCCTGGAGGCAAACAGATCCACCAGAGGTGTGCCCCAGCGGGAGAACAGGTCTTGTACTATCTCCGGCAGGAGAGACCACTCATGGCGATGCAGCCCCTATCCGCTCAGGGCATCGGCCAGGGTGTTGGAGGCCCCTGCCACATGAATGGCCAGGAGATCCGCCCCAGGCTTGCACTAGTGACCAGATGCGGAGAGCTTCCTTGCATAGAGGCAAGGAGCGGCCCCGCCCCGGCGGTTTAGATAGTACATGGTCGTGGTATTGTCCGTCTGGACTCGGACCACTTGACCCCGGAGAAATGGAGCAAAGGCAGTGAGAGCTAGGCGGACCGCACGGAGCTCCAGCAGGTTGATATGGCATCGGGACTCCCGCGGGGACCAGAGGCCGTGCACTCGGTGTTCCCCCAGATGGGCACCCCAACCCATCAAAGAGGCGTCGGTCGTTAGAGAGACCGTCGGCTCGGGGCGGACAAACGGGATACCCTCCTGCAGATGAGACGGAACGGTCCACCACTGGAGAGCGTCCCACATCTCCTGGGTCGTCCACACACGCTGGTCCAGAGGATCGCAACGCTGTGACCACTGACTGGCCAGTCCCCACTGGAGGGGGCGCATGTGCCAGCGTGCCCAACGGACTACGCTGGTACAGGCCGCCATGAGACCCAGAAGTCGCAGGAAGTCCCGGGCAGGGCGCGATTGCCCAACCAGAAATGATTGGGCAAAGGAGGTAAGAACCTCGGCCCTGTCCGCCGGGAGCCGTGCTCTGGCTCGAAGAGAGTCGAGCTCTGCCCCGATGAAAGATATCACCTGCTTCGGCTCGAGTTCCGACTTGGCCTCGTTGACCAGGAGGCCCAGTTGAGAGCAAACCCGGAGGGCCAGATCTCTGGACCGCTCCACCTCCAACCTGGAGGGGGCTGCTATCAGCCAATCGTCCAGGTAAGGGTACACCCGACCCTCGGCGCAGAGGAAGGCTGTCACCACTGGTGCATTTGGTGAAGACCCTGGGAGCTGAAGAAAGCAAGGGCATGGCCTGAACTGAAGAGGATCCCTCCGCCCTGAAGCGGAGGAATCTCTGATGAGACGGACGGATAGGGACGTGAAAGAACGCTGGCCTGAAGTCCAGAGAACAGAACCACACCCGTGTTCCAGAGATGGTATTATCTGAGCCAGAGTGACCATTCTGAAGGTTCGGACCTTAGGAACTTGTTCAGGTCGTAGGTCCAGGATGGGCGCCAGCCCCGTCCGCTTCGGGACCAGGAAGTACCTGGACACGAACCCTGGTTCTGATGGTGGGTCCTCGATCTCTTTATCACCCCTTTAGAAGGAGTAGGGCGGTCGGCTCGACGAGCCTGTAGAGATTCTGGGACCCCGGCCTGGCTGGGCGATTTGCCCTGAAGGGCGGAGTCCACCCGAGAGGCAGGCCTCTTCCCACCACCTCCAAAACCCACCTGTCAGTGGTAACAGCGGACCAGGCGGAAAGGAAGTGTCGAAGCCGTCCCCCCACGGGGGGAGCCAGGGGCGAGGTGACGGGGATGGGGACGACACCCCTCAGCCCGTCACTTTGCAGGCTTGGAGGAAGGACCGGCCGAGGGACCACCAGGGCCTTTTCCTCCTTGCTTCCTATTTGAGGGAGCTGGTGGCTTGGGCTTGGAATACCAAGGTCTAGCCTGCTGGCCCTGACGCTGATGTTGGGCCGGACGTGCAGCGGAGCAGAGGGGCGAAGGTTTAGGCTGAGGCTTATGACCCTTGTGTCTCTCATGCGACAAGACCGAGTCCAAGGTGGCATTGGACTTCTCGATCTCTGAGGTGGCCTTCCACCCAGGGTCAAGAGGTCTGTTCCCAAGAAGGGAACGTCCGCAAGCTTGTGCTGGGTATCCGAGGTGAAAGTGGATATCCTCAGCCATGCCCGCCGACGCATGGCCACAGCGGCCGCCACTGACCGGGCGCAAGAATCCCCGATATCCAAGGCAGTCTGGAGCTGCTGCTTGGCTACTGCTCTGCCCTGGTCCCGCACCTGCTTGACCATGGTCTGCAGGTCGGTGGGAAGATGAGGGACAACCTCATCCAGGGAGCCCAACAGGGCATGGGGAAGTGCGCCATGAGGACGGCCGAACTGGCCTGATGAAGACCAAGAGAGGAGGCAGCATACACTTTCCGCCCGGCATAGTCCAACTTCTGGACTCTTTGTCGGGTGGTTTGTCCACGCCCTGGCATTGCGGCACGCTGAAAACGCTGTCCAGAATCAACCCTTCAGCCAAGGGTGTTCGGAAAGCCGGACAGAGAGCCTGAGGACCGCGATACTTCCTGGCCATCCTGGCGACGGCGAGGACAGGAAGCCGGACGCCATAATTCCAGGGCGGGCCGACAATGGCTTCACCACCGAAAGGCCTCCGAGGAGAATCCTCGGTCCAGAATCTCAGTGAGGGAATATCTAGCCCGTTTGGATACGGGTTCAAGCTTCATCCCAGTGGATTCAGAGATGAGCCTAAGAAGTCCGAGGAAGGACGAAGTGCTATCGTCCGCTGACTGCCCCCCAGAGGACTCCAAGTCCAGACGCTTGGAGAATAGGGAGGAGTCATCCGAATCCGACGAATTGTCGAAGAGCTGCCTGGAGCCTGAGCCACTCTCCACTTGCCGAGGCTTATCGGGCGTGAGAGTGACCGACAGCCTGCGGTGAAGGCCCTGGGCCGACCGTGAATCTTTCGACGGTGCCCCGACTGTCGGCTGAGGCGGAGGCGGTTCCACCAAAATTGGTGGAGCAGCTGGAATAGGTCGAACAACCGGCCTGGAAACAGGCTCCTCGACCACCACGAGGGGTTGATTCGACTGGTCCGGTGGCAACCATTTGATGGCCGGGGAAGAGGCCTGAGCCGGCTTGTTGCCAGCCAGTAAAAGTTGTTGCCACATGAGATCCTCATATTTTCGGCGCAACTTACACGAAGCCTCCCCTCGTCCGAGGAGGAGGAAGATGAGGAAGAGCGGCGACGCCGCCACATGCGATGCCGAGACCGAGACCGCTCTTTGTCGACGGGAGCGCTGGACCGCTAAGATGTCCGAGACCGAGACCGAAATCTCGGCCAGGCCGAGGTCGGTGAGGCGGGGAGCCGAGGATCGGCATTCCCTTCGGCTCGGTCGACAAGACCGGCGGCTCTGGGGCCGGAGGCGCAGATGAGCAGACGGTATCCACAGTCCTCGCCGGGGGAACCAGGGAGGAGGGAATCTCTGCTTCTCCAGCCGACAACCCGTCTAACGGGTCGAGAAAAATCTTGACCACGTCGGCGGGTGTCTCAGTCACCTGGCCTGACGGGGGCACCGTGAAGCCAGTGGCCGAAGCCGGAAAATCATCAAGTCGATTGTCGACAAGGGAGGGAGATCTTCCCGCCCCAGGAGCCGCCGACGATGGGACTTACCTTACTTTTCTTCGACCGGCGAAACGGTCCCGAGAAGTTGGACCCTCGCCCTTAGTTGGAGAGGGTCAGGTGAAGCTCTCAAACGGTTGAGTAGGAGGCCCCAAGAGAAAGCGGAACGAAGCCGCAGAAGACAAGCCGCGCCTGAGCCGCCTCTTCGAGGGCAACCAACTGTTCTAGTTGTTCAGCGGATCCGCAGCCGCGGAAACGGCCAGTCGAGCCTCCTTGATTTAACCGGAGGAAATCTCCTTCGCGGCCTAGTTGGAGACGGGCAGCGTGGTCCTCGAGGACGTAGACCGAAAAGGAGGAACACAGATCGCAAGCCTGCGGGTCGTGCTCCTGGCCAAGGCAGTAAACGCACGTGGAGTGCGGGTCCGTCCGAGACATCTTCTGCCCACAGGGACATCTCCGAAATCCGGGAGTTGATTTGTCCATCGCAGCCGCGAGGGAAGAAGACAGAAGAGGTAAAAGTTTTAATTTTTTTGAAAATTTCAAACCAAGATTTTTGGGCTCAAAGCTTAAACGCAGCTGCTAAGGAGGGAACCTGAGCTTCCAAGCGGTAAGGAAGATCTGACGTCATGGGGCGGAGCTGAGAGTTTTACCACCCGGGTGGGTGGGAGGAGCTAGCTTGAAGACCTTCCGGCAAGATTTAAAGCGGCAAGGAACCTGCCAGATAGTGTGGATGAACAACATATCCATGTCCCTAGAACTCCCCTTTTTCAGCTATTCTAAGAATGCCTTCTATCATTTCCTTGTCCATTTCCTCCCTGAGACTGGGGTCCGTATACAACTCCTGTGGATTGTGGTGCCATTTCCTGTCTCCAAGGTGACCCACAGTGCCTCCTCTCCTCCGTTTACACTTTAGTTCCATTGCTTTGATCCTTTCCCTTATGTAGAGAGCTACTCCTCCTCCTCTTTTACCCTCCCTGTCCCTCTTGTAGATTGTGTACCTTGGTATGTTGACATCCCAGTCATGGTTCTCTGTGTACCATGTGTCTGTGACTGCCGCAATATCCAGGTGTCCATCTTCCATCAAGGTCACCAGTTCAGGAAGCTTGTTGCCCAGACTACGGGCATTGGTACTCATTACCCTCTATTTTTTGATGGCCTTACCCCTTTTAGCCACATCCCTGCCCTTACCTCCATTTACCCCATCCTGCTCCCTATCGGCCTCTCTACCTTGATGTTTACCTCGCTAACTATCATGTTTTGTGGGGGGAGGCTGGGAATTCCCTGCTCCTTTTCACTGCCTCCCCCTTGGCTAGTTTAAAAGCTTGCCAATGAAGCATTTAAACCTGTTACCTAGGAGCCTGGTTCCCCTCCCGGACAGATGTAGAGCATTGTGCCAGTATAGGTCTGTATCTCTCCAGATAGACCCCCCCCCGGCCCCAATGAAGCCAAAACCCTGTGCTCCATACCAGTTTTTCAACTATTCATCAAATCCCATGGTGCGGAGTACCTTAACCTCACCCATGCCATAGACAGGCAGCACCTCCGAGAAGCATGAAGAAGTTAATTGTCAGGCAAAGACTTGTTATAAAAAGAGCAGCAATAGTGTTGCTGGAGAGACAAACTTGGAATTACATATACTCTCAGATAAAGGACTTTGTTTTCTCTGTTTGTACTGCCTTTGAAAATAGTTATACTGATTATTTTTATTTTTTATTTTACTGTTTTTGATAATAATAAACCACTACTTGCGAATTTTACAACTGCTCCTGGTTTTCCTATGCTTTCTGATCTGTGCCTCGATGACAACCCCCAAAGAAGATCTGTAAGCCGTCGGCATTAGGATCATCCAGAAGCTTTTGCTAGCTGGGGCCAGCTACGTGGATATGCATCGCTGCCACCTGTATATAAACACAGGCAGCCCCATCATGCATCAGTTTCTCACTGGAGACAAGCTCAGAGGATCACTGAACCGACAGGGACCAAACCAACCAGAATCAAACCAGACTCAAAGGAGAAGATATGAAAATCTGAGTAATATAATGCAGATATCAAACATAATAGCAGAACCAGCTTACGAGAGCTGGCAGGATAATCACCTGCCACCTGAAAAAGGGAAAAGGAACGAGGGTGACCAGCAGCTCAATGAAGGAGATTCTTTTAAAGTTCTACTGTTACGGTAAAGTACAGTTACATAAGAACTTACCGTAACAGTAGATCTTTGACAGAGGTTCCTGCAGTAGGTCATAACATGTACGACTGTGCCCTCTGGCATCAGGATCACAATGTCTGGTGGGGAACCACCCGATGTCACGTGACCGATGTCAAGCGTGACCCTATAAGTGGGCAGTCCCCGCGCCTGCCTTCCAGTTCTCCTGCTGGAGACTCAATAGAGAGCGACAGGAGAAAAGGATATCATCCCTGGAGCCCAATCCAAAGAGGCCTGCAAGAGCAAACAGAAGACTAGGGGAAGGAGGGAAGGAGGGGAAAAAAGATGACCTACTGCAGTAACCCTCTCAAAAATCTACTATTACGGTAAGTTCTTACGTAACTATACTATCTCACTTCGAGAAGGTTCCTGCAGTGGGTCATAACATGTAGGACTGAGTCCCAAGCAATAAACTGATCAGGACAAAACTGAAGCATGGGAGGAAGGAAGATCTGAAGAAAGACCAGAGCAGGTCTATGACAGAAGGCCCTGCAGAACGGCTAGGCCAAAACGTGCCCTACGTCTCGAGGCAATGTCCAAGCTGTAATGTTTAGTGAAGGTATAGACTGAACTCTAAGTGGCTGCAGTACAAATCTCTGCTGTGGACACATTCCTGAAAAAGGCAACAGAGGCAGCCACGCCTCTGGTGGAATGACCTTTGACCTCTCCCGGAAGAGATTTGTCATACTTCTGGTAACAGAAATGGATGCAGTTGGCCAACCATTTGGAGAAGCACTGCTTAGAGACTGCAGACCCCAAAGTCTGGGGGGCAAAGAAAACAAAACGATCATCTTTACGGACGTCCTTGGTCCTGTTGATATAATAGCGCAATATCCTGCGCACATCTAGAGTGTGCAGGAGCGCCTCACCCCTGTTAAGAGTAAACCAGATAACAAAAAGGGAGTTCGACAGTTTGGTTCAAAGTGAACTCAGAAACCACTTTGGGAAGAAACTTATGATTTGTACGCATAGCCACCCGGTCTCTGTGGAAAATCAGATAAGGCTCTTTAAACATCAGGGCCTGGAGCTCGGAGATCCTTTAAGCAGAAGTAATGGCAACTCAAAAGAGTGCCTTCCAAGATAGATGGCGCATCTCACAGCTTATCGCTGGTTCAAAGGGAGGTGAAGTAAGCGTTTCTAATATAAAATTCAAATCCCAAGGTGAGGTGGGGTTACGTATTGGTGTTTTCAGATGGAGGATCCTTCTCAGGAATGTTTTGGATACCTTCAACTGAGAAATCATCTTCCCATCTACCAAGGAGTGGTAGGCGGACATAACTGAAAGGTGGACTTTTAGTGAAGAGTAGCTGAGTCCTGAGTCATACAGGTGTAAGAGGTACTGAATCACCTGGGGCACCAGGCAAGAAAGAGGGTCCCTCTTTTTTGAGGCTGCCCAAATGTAAAACCATTTCCATTTCATAGCGTCAGTAGCTCTAGTGGAAGGCTTTCTAGCCTCCACCAGAACTTGGGCAACCCTGTCAGAGACTCCAAAACGGTTAGCGATTATGTCCGAAGGAACCACGCATGAAGGTATAAGGACCAGAGGCCCAGATGCACTGTCTGCCCTGATCCTGCGTTAACAGATCGCACCAAAGAGGCATAGCTACTGGGGGTTCCACAGCCAACTGCTGTAGGAGTGGGAACCAAATTTGCCTGGGCCAGAAGGGGGCAATCGGCAACAGTTGTGCCCCCTCTGCTTGAAGTTTCAGCAGAACTTTCTGCAGAATGGAAAAGGGAGGGAAGACATACGAGCTTCTCCCAGTCCAACTGAGACATAAAGCGTCTAGCCAGATAACACCTGGCCCTTGAACGAGCGAGCAGAGCTTGGGAAGCTTTGCGTTGAATGTGGAGGCGAATAGATCTAATTCTGGACGCTCCCAGTGGTGGAACTGATTTTCCGCCACTTCCTGGTGTAGTTTTCATTCATGCACTAGAGCCAAGGAACAGCTGAGGCTGTCTGCCAGGATGTTTTGCACTCCTGGAACGTGCAGACCGTGAGATGTAGGTCGTCCTGGGCTGCCCAGTACCAGACCCGCATTACTTCCCTTCACAGGGGATACCATCGGGTGCCCTCGCTTGCTGATGTAGCAGACCACAGACACGTCGGTCTGTATCAACATTGTTCCTGCTGTCAGAAGAGGCTGGAAGGCCTGAAGGGCATACAGGACTGCCCTCATCTCCAGAATGTTTATGTGGAGCAAGGATTCCAACTGGGACCATTTTCCCTGGGTTTGGTGGTCTCCCAGATGAGCTCCCCAACCCAGATCTGACACGTCTGTGGTGAGGATCCAAGACAGTGGGGAGCATCTGAATGGTGTCCCTCGAGACAAGTTCAGAGGGTCCTGCCACCACAAAAGGTCCTTTTTGAGTGCACTGGACACCAGAAGAGGATGATCCAGGTCATCGGTACCCTGATCGCACTGGACTAATACGGTCCATTGGGTGACTCATGTGCAGCCTGGCCAGAGGTACGGTCAGAATGGCTGTGGCCATAAGGCCGAGGAGGCGTAAAAATGCTCTGGCTGGGGCACGGCTGGAAGAAGCTACCAGGTTGGCCTGCTCCTGCAATGTATCCACTCTGTCCTCCAGGAGGAAGGCCTTGCCCTGAACCGTGTCCAGAATCGTCCCAATAAATTGAAGGCATTGAGATGGGACCAGAGATAACTTGGGGTACTTGATGGTAATAACACCCAGTCATGCAAAAAGGTCCAGGGTGGAAGATAGGGAATACTCCAGGCTGCTCCTGGATGGAGCTGCTACGAGTCAATCGTCCAGGTATGGGAACACATAAATTCCCTGGCGATGAAGTGCCGCTGCCACCACCGCTCAGCACTTGGTAATAATTCTGGGTGCTGAAGAAAGGCCAAGGGGAAGGCTCTGAATTGGAAGCACTCCCCTTGGAGAAAAAAAGAATTGCAGGAAGCAGTGATGGCCCGGGAAAACCGGTATGGGCAGGTATGCGTCCTGCATATCCAGTGCACAAAGCCAACGGTCCGTCTGAAGCATTGGCAGGAGTCCCTGGAGTGTCAGCATAAGGAACCTTTTGTATTCTACATAAAGGTTTAGATGGCTGAGGTCTAAGACGGGCCAGAGATTGCCTGTCTTTTTGGGGACGCGGAAGAAATGGAAGTAATACCCTCTTCCCCTCTGCGCCAAGGGAACTGGCTCTACTTGGCTGACGAGGGGTTACTAGAGATTCCAAGGGTTTCTTTAAACTCCTCCATGGCCCGTGCATTTATGTACACGGACCCAGCCCTTTGGAATTCTCTACCCCATCAGCTTCGGGAGTGCGCGACCGTTGAGGAATTTAGGCATGCCCTAAAGACATACTTGTGGCACCAGGCATACCCCCTACTTGATTGTATTTTGCTGTATTTCATAAAATCCCTGTATTTATGGTTTATTGCATCCTGTTTTATTTCTCGTGTATTTTATTGCCAAGGCGCCTTGATTTTAGAAAGGCATGGTACAAATAAAGTTTATTATTATATTATTATCTATCATGGATTTTTGGAGTCGAGCCTTGATCTCTTCCCTTACCAGAGTTATGTGGTTGGAGGGATAATGAGATCGTCTTGGAGGAGAGTCTGGAGGTTTGTCCAGAAACTCGATGGTGTGCCCTCTTGCTATGACCTGAATGACCCAGTATTCTGACGTGATGCCCTGCCACTCTGACAGGTGGAGGGCAAATCTGCCCTGCACTGGCTCCACACTGTTTGGATGTGGAAGAGGAGGGGACCTGAAGGAGTCAGGAGGTGAAGGAGCTGGCGGGGAAGGTACTGCCTGCAGCACGCCCGATTCTCGAGAGCAGGGGTGGGGGAGAGGTAACAGCAGGTCCTGATGCTCTCCTCTTATTTTGACACCTGTTGAGTGGCTGCTTGCCTTGGCACATTTGCTGGTGCCGAAAGGGCTGTTTAGGCTTAAAGCCTGCCTTGTACATGGACTTTACTGATCTCAGGGCCTGCCCACTATGCTGGAGGCCAGTGAAGATATCTTTGGTATCGCCCCCGAAGAGAATGGATCCTTGGAAGGGAGCGTCCTGTATGGCTGCCTAAACATCTTGAGAGAGATCTGACATGCAGAGCCAGGTGTGGCGCCTGAGGCAGACTGCTGTAGCCAAAGAGCGAGCCATGGAATCTACAGAGTCGTAGGTAGCCCTTAATGCATGCCTACAAGAAATTTTAGACAGCCTCAGGGCCTTAGTGAGCTCCGAATAAGGTCAGAGTCCTCCACCTTTTCTAGCCCAGCCTCGAGTTGAGCCATGGTAGCTTTCTGGTATGAAATCATGTGTGCCACGTAGTTTGAGGAATGTAAGGCACATGTACAAGAGGAGCAGATCTTACAGCAGAATTGATCCAACTTTCTCGACTCCTTGTCAGGAGGGGAGATGCTCACATGTTTAGGTTTTGCAGTCTGGTTGTGAGCCGCAGCGATCACGACGGAGTCTGCCTTCAGGTGGGAGCACAGATGAGGAGCGCTCTCAGGTGAATGGTAAGCCCGGTCCGCTTTCTTGGGGACAGCCGGGATGGAGTGAGGCATCTGCCAAATAGTGGAGGTAATATCCTAGTGCGACTCCATCCACCGGGGGTGGGGGTCCGTATGGTTGACGTCTCAGCTAGGTTCAAATGTTCCGCAAGGCACTTGCGTTTTGGGTCCTGTTCCTCTGCATTCCAACCACTGGCTTGCTGGAGGATGCAGTGGAGTTCTGTGAAGGAAAGGTCTTCGGGGGTAGACTTAGGGGACTCTTTACCCTTAGACAGTGTGATTTCTGAAAGGTTTTCAGAGGACTAGTCAGAGGAATCAGCTTCAGAGTCAGAGGATTCTCCCTTCTCAGAGGCTTTTGTCTCGGTTAGAGGAACCTTTGGAGTATCACCCCCAGAAATATGTGCCATGGAACGGCAGGCCTGTGAGAACCCACAGGTGACAAACAATGTGGGATAGGGACGCCAATGGGGCCTGCAGTCTCTTGTCCAAATCCGCTACTAACTCGGATCTGGCCTCCTGCCACCAGGTCTGGAACATGGCCTGGAAGTCTGGTTGAGGTGGAGGTTGGTAGTATTGGTAACCCACCCCTGGGTAATGGGTGGGGGTAACATGGAAAGGGGCCCCATAGCCCGGCGTCTGATATCCCTGGTAAAAATCATGGGAAAAGTAAGTCGACGTCGGGTAGCCTGATGTCGGCAGGCCCGGATAATGAGGGTAGCCCATGGGCGGACCATGGTGAATATCCCGATGGTCCCAGGGTGTCCGAGGGCCTCGAAGGAGGCGGAACAGAGGGACCTGGGAGATTATCCGGCATCAGGAGTCCCAGTGTCAGGATCGCTGGCATCAGAGACATCACAGGGAAGTCTGGTATCTGGTTCTCAGGCGTCTGAAAGGCTGGCGTCAGACTTTGGGGGGGGGGCCCCCCCGACGGTGGCTCCGACGGAAGTTGGGCCAATGGACCTGATGTCAGAGGTTCACAGCCTGATGTTGGGATCCCAAACGGGGCTGAGGAAGGGCCCGATGGGGTAGGAAGGTCCCTAGGAGATGGTGGAGGTACAGACTGTGACGTGCGAGCCCCTGAAGGATTATCCACGGCCGTCTGGAGGGTTCCTAATGCTGGAGTGGGTGAGGAAAGAACCACTTCCAGGTGACCCACTTCCCTCTCCGTCCTGGATAAAGCATCGGGCACAGAAGGCTCCACCAGTAAAGGGGAAGGCTCCCTGACAGGGGAAATCTGACAGGAGGGCTGACCTTGGGAGGTCAGCGTGCTCAACCGGACGTCGGGTGTGTCGCTGTCAGCCCCCCCGACGGGTTAACTTCAACCGGGCAGATGCCAGAGTCGCTAGCATCTGACTCATCAGTCGAAGGAAGACGAGCTGGGTGGATGGGGGAGAAGCCCCCGACTGGCTTATCGGCAGACGTCGGGCAGGTTCCTTCCAGGCGGGAACCTGACTTATCGACAACCGGGCGTTCTCCAAAAGGACTTACTGGTATTGACCAAGCGTCCGTCGGAGGTCCTGGCAGGCAACTCACCGGTCGAGGATTCGGGCTTAAGAGAGGCAGAAGAACTGGAGGAACTTGGCGACGAGGCCTGGACAGTAGCCAGGGGAGGCGGCTGAGGCACAGTATGGCAGTAGGCTTAAGTCCCACGACCTTTAGTAGAGGGCTGCTCTCGGTCCTCCAGATGCTCCTGGTGCTTCTCTTTTTCTTTCCTTTTCTTCTTAACCTCTGAAGAAGGGGAAAAGGCAGAGTCCCTCAGCTTCTGCATTTCTTGTTCTAAAGAGGCCATCCTGGATTTTAAAAGATGGGCTTCTAGGGCTTGCTGCCTCCCTTTGCATGTGGCCTGGTTGAAGGGCTTGCAATCCGGGCAGGCCTTGATGTCGTGGGCCGGACCTAGGCAGAAGAGGCAGAGCTTGTGGCTGTCCTTATGAGGGATCTGCAAGCCGCACTTCCCGGTCTTTGGAGGGTCCAATGGAGAAGACATAAAAAATAAGAATGAACTCTAAATGGTAGAATTACACTTCTCAAAATGGCAATCAACTGGAGCAATGTTCACCGCGAGTTCCTTATGCAGGTCGATGGCGGGAAAAAACTGGAAGGCATGCATGGGGACCGCCCGCTTATAGGGTCATGCTGGTATCAGCCATGTGATGTCGAGTGGGCGGTCCCCCGCCAGACACTGCTAGCAACAGTTTGCTGTGTGGTCCTGATGCCAGAGGGCACAGTCCTACATGTTATGACCTACTGCAGGAACCCTCTCAAAGTAAGATCTATTCAATCTTCGTTGATGACATCTCCTTCCACTGAGCCACATCACAGAATGATTCCCAAGCAGTAGCTAAGCACCAAAGGGAGGAAGGCTTTAAATTCCCCGAGTAAGGAGGCCTTACAGGACAGTAAAGCAAAATGTGGCACTGTCTAACAAAGATGATGTCCAAACTGTAATGTTTATTGAATGCATGAACAGTACTTCAAGTGGCAGCCACACAGATGTCTGCAGTGGGCACAATGTGAAAACAAGCCACAGAAGCAGCTACTCTATAGGTAGAGTGAGTACGTACAGGGCCAGAAAGCTGCTTATCGTGCTTCTGGTAACAGAAATTAATATAGCAGGTCAACCATTTGGAAAGGCCCTGTTTGGAATATGGGAGCCCACCATACTGGTGGCAAAAGCCACAAATGGCTAAGAGGATTTTCTACCATCCTTAGTACTATCAAAGTACCAATGCAATGTCCAACAGACGTCAAGCATGTGCAGATGACACTCCATTCCCCACTATCTATCCAAGTTGAAAAGTAAACCAGAAGGTCAACAGTCTGAGTGTATGGTCAGGAAGTTGGGCCATCATCTTGCTGTCTGTGAGGGCATGAAAGGCCAACACCACAGCCAAGTGAAGCTTTATTGAGGAATATCTGAGGTCTGTGTCTGTAAGGGACAGAAGGCAGTCCATAACACGAGTGACTAGACATGTAAAACGGTTCAGCTGACTGGCAATACATTAGATCACAAAACATTTCCATTTTTGCTAGGTGTATTTAGCAGATGACTTCCAAGTCACTAGCAGAACAGCTGTAACCGCTGGGGAAACTCCAAAGTGGGAGAGCTCTATGTTGTCAGGAGCAAGGCATGCAGTGCAAAGACTGAAAATCCCAATGTACCAGACATCCCTGTTTCTGTGACAGAAGTCCCACTCACAGAGGGATCAAGACAGGGATTTCACTGCCAAACGCCAAAGGAGAGAGAACCAGATTTGTCTGGTCCAGTACAGGGCCACCAAAATAAAGGTGGCCTATTCGGCTACAACTTAACCAGAACCGTCTATATCTGAGGGAATGGAGGAAAAGTGAACACGAACCTCCCTTTCCAAGACAGGGGCAGGTCCTGGAGCGAGTGAGCAGAAAAACAGCAGTTTTGCACTGTATGGAGATGCAAAAAGGGTCAATTTCCAGGTAACCCCTACTTTATGAAGAGGCTGCCCATGACAAAGTCGAACAACTCCCATTCATAGCAGAGTGCCTGGGGGCGGATGAGATGATCCACTAGGGTACAGAGAATAAAGGGCAAAAAGACGTATGACAGGAACATGTTGTGTTCCACAGCCCAGTGCCAGACTCTCATCATCTCTATGCAGAGAGGATATGAGTGGACATCATCTTGGCAGTTGATGTAGTACATCACTGAAATGTTGTCTGTATGGATCAACAGCTGGTGACCCCGAAGGAGGACAGTAAAGGCCTGTAGATAGCTAAAGGGGACTACTGACCCCGAGTCCAGAAGGGGTCCAGATGGGCATCAATGCTTGAACCTGAGGTGTCTGTTGTCATCACCAGAAAAGGAGATGGTCACAGAAAAGGGGATCCCGTCTCTAGGTTGAAGTGGTCCAACCACTACAGCAGGACGCGGTGACGAGGAGGAGTCATCTGTATGAGACACTCCAGTTTGTCCGAATGCTGAGCCAACTGGGCATGAAGGAACCACCGGGGAATCCTCATAAACAGACACGCCAGTGGGACAGTGAGAACAGCAGCAGCCATGAGGCCTATCAATCTGGGGAGACATCTTGCTGAAACATAATCGCTGGAACAGACCAGCTAAGCCTGGGCAACCAGGGAAGAAACACCCAAACCAGTCACATGTCCAGAACCGCTTCTATGTACTGCAGACACTGGCACGGAATGATCACTGATGCTCATTCACCAGAATGCCAAACTGTGCAAAGAGCTGTCTGGTGCGGAACAGTGTGTAAAGAATCCCCTCCGACAAGGCCTTCAGAAGCCAATCATCGAGATATGGGAAAACATCATGCTTTCCCTTCTGAGGGTGGTTGCAACCACTGCAAAGCATTTGGTAAAGACACACGGGCAATACATGAAACTGACAGTGTAAGCTCTGGAGCATAAACTGCTCGTACCGTCTGTGGGACATACGGGTCCTGATATGGAAGTAAGCATCCTTCATATTTAAGGCACATATCCAATCTCTTGCAGCAGCAGCAGGGGGAGTAGGGACCTTCTGTGTTCTATATATAGGTTGAGGTCACAAAGATCCAAGATCAGATGTGAATCTTCTGTTCATTTTGGACAAGGAAGTACCAAGATTAGTAGCCTCGATTCATTTCTGGGATCAGGACGGGCTTCATGGCCTTCTTGTGGAGGAGGGATTGTACTTCCTCTAGGCAGGAGGGCAAACTGTCCCAGAGGGTAATGTAATGGTTTGATAAGGAAGAATGTATAGAAGGGACAGAGAGGTGGTCTAGGGTGCTTTCTCACTGAACTACCTCCAACATCCATGCATCATCTGTCACGATCTCCTTCCACTTTGGAAGAAAGAGGGAGGATGCTGCCTTCCACAAGGATGCCCTGATCTGCAGGGACTAGGGGAGGTGCAAGGGAGCTAGAAGGCTCGGGGACAGCAGGCATGCTGTCAAGACCCCCACCTTTGGTGATCATAGCATGGACACAGAGAGGCAAAGGGGCTTGACAGGAGGCCTGGGTGCTCTGAGAGCCACGTCCAGGTCGCCTGGAATAGTTTCTACCATGGCGGGCACAGGGCCTATGAAAGGAACCCCGTCCCTGTCCCCAAGACTAAGATTAGGGTATGAAGGGACCTTATTGTCATTTCAGATGTCTACAGATCATTCACAGTAGCCTCAACATTAGAATCAAAATGTTGCTTAACTCTAAAGGGAGCATTAAGGACCAATTACTGAACATCAGTGGCAAAGCCAGTCACATGTAACCACGAGTGGAGGTGCAGGCAAATATTAAAAGCAGCTACACGAGCAGCAACATCAGAGGCATTATAAGCCAACCTTAAGAGGTGCATACCAGCCTCCAGATCACTGGCAACAGTCTGCTGGACTTTCAGTTTTATCCTGTTGACTAGAAACACAGAATGTGACAACAGGTGACAGCCATTGGCCCACCCAGTCTACCATGGCAGCAACAGACTTCCACAGGCTATTCTAATATTTGATCACATAAACCTGGCAGTTGCCAACCTTAATCCAAGTGACACTGAAGCATACATTCTCTTGCTCATCACATCCTGCTTCCTTGGTTTTCTGATAGGAGGATGAGAGCTCATGAGTACAGCCCCGTGAAATTCTTTCTATTTTTTATAAGTTTCCGTTTTATTTTTCAGGAATTTGGTGGTTTTTTTTATAGAAACATAGACTTTGACGGTAGATAAGGACAACCTGACCCACCCAGTTATTCACTGAAAATTTAGTTTTATTTCTTATCACATTTACATTTATAAAATACCTCAAAATGACCTTATACATACTAGAAATCTCATTCCTAGTATACTACGTTGCATTAAAGCAGCATTATGCTTTGATTTCGAAAGGTTTTGTAAATTAAACAATTCCGCTGCTGCTTCCTTGCAGACCGTCTCTGTGGTAACAAAGGAGCCTAAACAACAACTGCTACCAGCATTTATTTAGTTTTTACAAAAAAAAATAATAAAAAAATATTAGTTTTTAATTTTTTTGTGTGTTTTTGTTTTATTACTTTTTATACCTTGAATTTGTTATTTCCTATTTAAGAAAAACACGTGTCTCTACTCATGAGTTTAGAAGATTTAAATCTGTCATGTACAATCATAATGACCACATTATCAGTCTCTGGTTGAGTGTAATTACTGGACTTATCCAAAGGGACAGGATATTGTTAATCTGCCTTACGAAGCACAGCAGGCAAAGCACTTGGCTTGTGCACTGCCAAGGAGCCACTGTGGCACCCTCAAAAGCTGAATGGACAGGAGGAACAGACTGGGAGACCAGGGCAGTCCATAAAGGATAGACAGTCAATATAGTAAACCTGAATTTCAGCAAGGCCTTTGACCAAGTCCTTACAGGAGGATGATCAAGAAGCTAAGGGACTTAGAAGTGGAGGAAAAATAATAATAATAATCATAATAGTAATCTTAATTTTCAAGCGCCTTTCATGATATCAAGGCACTGTACAATGTGAATAAAACAGTAGTAAAATCAGAAATACAAACAATAAAAGGTCAGTAGGGATACATCCAATCAGATTAAGAGAGGGTAGGCCTGGTGCCACAGATAAGATTTAAGTGCCTGTTTAAAATTCCCCCACGGTAGCGCACTCCTGAAGCTGACCGGGTAGAGAATTCCAAAGGGTTGGGGCCACGTACATGAATGCACCGGCCCCTTAAGATTCCAGTGATACCTCGGAATCTCCAGCAGCCCCTCATCAGCTGAACGGAGCTGTTGCTCAGGGCAGTAAAGGACCAGGAGTTCTTTCAAGTAGTCAGGGCCAAATCCGTGTAGGGCTTTATATGTCATAACCAGACTTTAAAGGTGATCCGCCACCAAATCGGTAGCCAGGGCAGATCGTGCAGCATCGGTGTAATATGGGAGAAATGAGACATCTCCGTCAACAACCGGGCCGCAGCGTTCTGCACTAGCTGCAGGCAGCAGATATCAACCCCAGATAGCCCCAAGTAAAGGGAGTTGGAATAATCAAGGAGCAAGGTCACGAAGGCACGGATCAATGTAGGAAGGTCACCAGACGGAACGAGGTGCTTGATCCTGGTGATGTTCCTGAGGTGATAAAAGGATGACTTGACTGCCGACACCTGATGTCGCAGTGTCAGCCCATTGTAAAGCACCACCCGCAGGTCCCGCACCTGTTCAGAGGTAAGGATATGGGAGCCCCCCAGAAAAAGTCCAGAGGGCTGACCAGCCGTCAACCCCTCTATCCGGCGGCCCAGGTCCACGTCCATCACCTCAGTCTTTCCTGTATTCAACCTCAACCAGCTGGAATTCATCCAGTCCTGGATTTCAGTGAGGCAGTTGTTACATATCGAGAGGGCACTATCCTAGTCAGGTGCAAAAGACAGGTAGAGCAGGGTATCATCAGCACAGCAATGAAACCTCAGTCCATACAGTCTTACAATGTCTCCGAGGGGCGGCATATACACCGCGAACAACATGGGGGACAGCACTGAGCCCTGAGGAACCCCACATGACAGAGAGAAAGGGTCAGAGGAATAAAAGACACCACTCTCCGAGTTCTGCCGGAGAGGAAAGATTTAAACCAACTGAGGACTGAACCAATCAAGCCACAGAAGAACCTAAGGCACTCAAGCAGCACCCCATGGTCCACGGTGTCAAATGCTGATGAGAGATCAAGGGGTACCAGAATGGAGCAGTTTCTCCGATCTCTAGCCATCAGGAGATCACTGAGCGCCTGAACCAGCGTGGTCTCAGTAGTATGCCTATTTTGAAAACCGGATTGTAGAGGTTCATAGTGTTATGGGTGGTCACGTGGTTCTCCAACTGTAGCGCCATTGCTTTCTCAATAACCTTCCCCATAAAGGGAAGGTTTGACATAGGTCTGTTGTAGGCCAGAGACTCTGGGTCCAAAGAAGCCTTCTTCGGGAGAGGTGTCACCACCGCCTCCTTCAGGGAGCTAGGAAACTCACCCGAATCCAGGGAGCACCAGACAATCTGTGCCAGCACCAGGCAGATAATATCACAACAACCCATAATCAGGGAAGTTGGGCCCGGATACAAACTACAGCATGTAGGGTGCATACTTTGGACAATCCGCATGACATCCATGAACACCGGCCGGTCGAAGGTACTCCAGAGAGCACGAGGGGCAGTGGCCAAGCACCGATCAATAGCGTCTCCCACAGGGCAGGTCAAGAGGATTGCAGCCCTGATGTTGGCCAACTTATTCGCAAAGAACCGAGCGAGCTTATCGCACTCCAACTGCGAAAAGGCTCTCCGAAGCTGCACACAGGCTGGGTTGCACAGCCTGTTGACAGTTCGAAAGAGCTGAGCCGGTCGGTTCTGAGCGGCAGCGATCTCCCCGGACAGGAATTCTGCCTTCTTACGGGAGATCGTTGTTTCGTAGACATGATAGTGTTCCACCAACCTAGGATGGTCGGCATCCAGGGTGGATTTCCTCCAGCGCCGCGCTAACATTCGACCTAGTCTCCGCAACTCACTCAGGGTCCCATCAAACCAGGGGGCCCGAGGGCGGAGGGAGAGAAGGCGAACACAGACTGGAGCAACAGAGTCCATCGCAGTGGAGATGGCCTTATTATAGGCCAAAATCAAAGCCTCTGGATTCGTGCTTGCCACAAGAAACTCCGAGAGGTCAATCACTGCTGCAAGGCCTTCAGGGCTCAGATCCTGTAAAGGGCGGTAACTGACCATCTCCCTAGAGGTAGGCCTATTAAGGGGGGTGCAAAAATTGAACCTCACGGTGTAATGATTGGACCAACTAACAGGTTCCACACCCAAATCGGAGGCTTCGATCCCCAGGAGGAAAACCAAGTCAAGGGAGTGACCGTGTTTATGGGTAGCAGAAGAAACAATCTGTGCAAGGCCCAGAGATGTCATCAACTGGAGGAAGTGTTGTCCAAATTGAGAGAGTTCGTCATTGACCCAGGCGTTGAAGTCGCCCAGGGCCATCAGTCTGGCCGACCCAAATGCCATGTCGATGACAAAGTCTGCTACTTCCTGAAGGAATCGCTTCTCATCCCTGAGTGGACGGTAGATAACAGCTATTCTACAACCTACATGTGCTACAATGGTACACTCGAATGATTCTGCCTCCTCAACTAGTACATTCGTGAAGCCCAATTCGGTCTTGAAACAGACAGCAACCCCCCCCATGGTCCAATTTCGAGCGGTGTGTCACCCAGTACCTGGCCGGAACTGCAGCCTCCAATATGAGGCCAGCATTTTCATCCAGCCAGATCTCAGTGATGCAAGCCAGATCAGTTGTTCCAACAAGATTTGCAATAATTATAGTCTTGTTTTTAATTGATCTGGCACTGCATAACACTGCTTGAGTTGGACGGATTTCAAGGGCTGCCCCAGCTACTTACCCACCAAAAATGGTGGTGCCCACGGTATGGGGACCAGACATGGCGGACCATGTTCCAGACTCCATTTTGCCCCAGGGTGTCTTCTGGATCTGACTACCCCAATGTGAGAGTCCCGCTCATTCGTCCTCTGATATCCATGCCCCTGCCTCCCCCACCCTCCCACGAACAATACCCAGGGCTCTACAGTGCAGGTAGGTTGACAATATCGGGGACGGGCAGAGGCACTAAGGGCAGCAGACGAATAGCGCACAACTGGGGAGGGGCTATAACACATTTCCCAGGCTTAATCAAAACAAAATGCACCAAGTCCATAAAAGACCCCTAACGAACCAAGAATAACATAACACCCAATTCTGTAATTTACACTTTATAAAACAATAAACAAAAATGAATAAAAATACCCCACCCAACACTACACACTAAAAAACAAAAAAAAACAAAAAAAACAGACCCCCTTTGAAGTTGCGAAAATGTTTCAATCCAACACTCAAAAAGTCTCGGATAAGCACAATCAGTCTGAGATGAAGCTATGCAAAAACCCAACAAGTAGAGAGTCAGTCAACATGAGGACTTCCACTTTAAAAAAGGGAAAATTGCATTAAACAAAAATAACACCATAAGATAAAATAAAATAATAACACTCAGGCAACCCCCCCCCCTCACTGGGCATGCAAGAGTGAGAAGAAAATACAGTCTAATGAAGGTCAGATCCCCAAGCCCTCTCACCACCTGGGGAAACGAGTAGACAGGGCACTCTCACTGCCCACGATGAAAATCCAGTAATCCTCTCTACTAGGCATTCAACAAGCAGTAAATTAAATAAAAAATGAGGACACTGGGCCCTCTCACTGCCAGGGGGTACCAAGCAACAGGACACTATCACCGTCAGAAGAAAAAAAATTCAAACTATGACTGTGTTTTCCAAGACAAATGGAAGATTTCCTGTGGAGACAGTTCAGCACAGTAGATAATCCACAGCAGGGAACCCTACCTGTGAGGGCCAGCCACTAGAAAATAACTGCTCGGCAACCACGACTCTCTGCATGAGTCAGCCCACCGGCCAGCCTCTCAGAGGGCCTAGGCAGATCGAATGCCCACTGGCCGGTTCCCCGACCCACCAGACCCGGCCCGCCCGAGCAGAGCAGAATCCAGTAGCCAAGCACCCACAAAATGCAGGGTCCACAATACAAACAGATGGAATCCAATTTAGCTGTTAGCTAAACAAGCCAACAGACAAGAATACAGTCTCCACAAGCTCCACACCTTCAAAGCAGGTCCACTCTATTTAAAAACTCCTTCTTCTTAAAATTCATCTACCTTCTTACTGTTCACTCAGTTCCTCAGAACCAAATTCTCTATCCCACGGTCTTCCTTCTAGGAACATAAAAACAAACAGGCAAATCCGTATTCTGTGCTCCCCCCAATACTCAGAGCTACAGTAAGATCCCAAGGGCTTCTGCTGATAGCTGGAGCGGTAATGGGCTAGTTAGACAGCCTCAGTGCACACTTCAGGGCCATTGACAGTGGCCTTGGCAATGCTCCTCAGCAACACAGGGAGCTTTCACACCGACAACTCTGTCCAGCCCAAAACGAACAAACACAGGCGGACGAATGAAAAAAAATGAAGCAAATGGGATAACAGGCAAAATGGCAGAGGAGACGTACAAGCAAGTCATAGTACAGGTGAAAACAAAACAATCCACAACGGGAGATCACGTGATGCCCTGGAAAGAGTAGCAGCAGTGTGTAGTAGCTCTGCTTACTCGTACAAATATATACCGGTTTTCTGCTAAAAATAAAACAATAGCAGGGTTTACCTCCTCTAAATAGAAAGAGAGTTGAAAGGAGTACTTCATTGTATCGAAAGCAGAGAGAAAGACAACATGTCGGAGTCATCGGAAGACCAAGAGGATGAAGTTGCAGTGGGGCTAGAAGCTAAAACGCCTCGCATAAGCACTTCTCTGGAATCGGAAAAAGCAACGAATATTCAGTCTGAGGCATACGAACAAATGCAAGAGGACATTGGCACGATCAAATCTGCCCTATTTACTTTAATAGCGGAGTTTAAAGAGTGGAAAGGCTCGTTGTCAGGACTGGGCACTCGGATAGGGGATGCGGAAACCAGAATTGCATCGGCTGAAGACCATGTTGCAAAGTTAGAGGCGGATAATGTGGAGTTGAAGAAATCACTAAAAAGAATGGAAATTAAAATTGATGATCTGGAGGGAAGATCAAGGCGCAATAATCTTGTACTATTAGGCCTTCCAGAAGGGGATGAAGGTTGCAACGTCATTGCCTTCATGCAAAAGCTGTGTGTGAAGATCGCAGGCCCTTCGCCTAATGGGCCCACTTATGTTATAGAGCACGCACATAGAGCAATCAGACCGAAACCAGAGCCTAATAATCCACCTAGACCATTAATATTTAAAGTTCTTAATTATCTGGACAGAGACCACATCTTAAAAGCAGCCAGAAAAGCGGAAAGAATCGAATGGAAAGGGAAGCGCTTGAGAATGGTGCCAGATCTGACCTATAAAGTAAGGCAGGAGCGTGCAGCCTACCGCACAATTCAATCGAAACTTTGGGCTGCCAAAATTCACCACAGAACCCTGTATCCAGCTCGACTAGAAGTTACTCTGCAATCTGGAGTTCAGCGTTATGAATCGGCGGAACAAGCAAAGGTGGATTTGGCGATCCGACTCCCTCAACTATTTGGTAAAGGGGACTGATCAAGATAGAATTTGGCAATGAACAAAAGAAGAAGGTATTCTAGACAAGGAATAGGACTGGTTCTAATTTGAGGACAGAATTGATTCGAAATAACCAGCTGGGACATTAAGATAATTAGTATACCCTCATATTCAAAGGAAGACACCACAGGAGGAAGAAATAATGAAGGGACATTTTCCTTTCTTCACAAGGAAATAGAGACTGGGACATTTGGGGAAGAGAACTGGAGGGTGTGTCCTGGGGGATTTTGTTTTGGGTGATGGAAGATAGTAGTTCTTGCTTCATTTATCAATACGGATGCTAAAGCAATTCAAAAGGGGATAAGAGGTATTGGGGGGACATCGTGTGGCTGAGAATGGTCATTGCATCCTTAGGAAGATCATTAACAGTCGTGTAGATTTATGGAAACGGGACATCATTTTTCAGTAAAATCCAGACATATTGGGCAATTAATAGACAGTTATGTAGAAGTTGATTATAAATAATATGAACTGATGAGGGGATCTGAGAAGAGGAATTCAGGCAGACAAAAGATAAGTAATGAGAACTAGCTCTTGATAATTTACAGTAATAGTTATAAGGCTCGAGGGGTAGAGGAAGTAGAGAAAGCTGGCAATGTGGGAAACAGAGGGGATGGATAGAAATATAGAAAAGACAAAACTATATTTAGTAGAAACACAATTGCATCTAGATAGTTGTCTGATGTTTGTAGTTTATTTTTAAAATAAAAAAGTAGGTGTTATGGTTTATCAGATGCTAGGGGAACTACAGCGGGCTGCTCTTTTTGGGGCATGGCAGATAGTATGCTAGGGAGCGAGCATTTGGCCTGGGTAGTTAAGCTAGGGAAAAGGGGATTTAAGGTATGGGGGTGGGGGAAGGGAGGTGAGGGGAGGGGGAGAGAGGCAAGAAACTAATAAGGTGAAAAGCGTCATCTTATTCAGGACTCAAATATATACCTCAATTAAAATGAAAGGAAAGCAAAAGGGAGGAATATGGGGAATTGGAAAGTGATTTCTTGGAATATCAAAGGGGGGAAGGATAACACAAAAAAATATGTTATACTGAGGCATCTTAAGAGATACCAACCCCATATTGTTATGTTGCAGGAGATGCATGTAACGACAGAGAAATTAAATCAATTATGTAAAGTGTGGGTGGGACGGGTAATTGGGGCTGGAAGTAACCATAGGAAGGCGGGAGTGGCTATCCTGATTCACAATACTGAGGAGGCAGTATGGCGTAGTGGGTTAAGGCTCTGAGCTGCAAATCTGGAGACCTGGGTTTGAATGCCACAGCCCCCTAGGTGCATACTGTGTGACCCTGAGCAAGTCACTTAACTTCCTCGTGCTCCCAGGTTGCACCTGCAAACAAGCTTTCGACTTAGTGTGTCTCACCTGGTAAAATAATTGGTTAAAAAAAAAAATTTGGTGCCATTTAAAGAAATTGAAAAGTGGCAAGACCCTGAGGGGAGATTTGTATTGGTATGGGGGAGTTTAGCGGGGATTGAGGTTATGTTAGGCTCTATTTACGGGCTGAACAAGGACACCCCGGAATTCTTTTCACCAATAGAGGACATAATAGCGAGTGTGCCTAACATGCCGTGTCTCCTCGGAGGAGACTGGAATTTGGTATATGAAAATGACTTGGACAGATCGTTTAATAAACGAATGGGCCTTACGCCAGCACAGAGGGCTCTAAGAGAACTGATGTTAAACTCAGGTCTCATAGACCCTTGGAGACTTAGAAACCCGAAGGTCCATGAGTACAATTTTTACTCGGCTCCACATATGGTGCTTTCAAGGATAGACTTTTTTCTTATTATTACCTTTGCTCTAACAGGTGTAGAAGATGTGGGGATATACCCAAGAGTGTTGCCGGACCACTCCCGGGTCTGGCTGAAGGTGAGTTTTTGCCAATATAGGAGGACTTCTAGATCATGGTCCTTAAATACTCAACTATTGTTGGAGCAGAATAGGATAGAAAGGCTAAGAAATTATATAGAAAGTACCTGGAAAAATAACTATACCTCTATCCAAAAAATAGATGTCCTATGGGGTGCCCTAAAAGCGATGTGGAGGGGGGAACTGATAAGAGTGGCCACAGTCAGAAAACGTCAAAGAGCTCAAGAAGTAGAGGGGTGGTTGGAACGTATTTATAATTTGGAAAATTGCCTGGAATGGATACAGAGGAACAGATATGGGGAGAACTGCAAGCACTTAGGGCGAAATATGCCTCTCATATATTAAATGTTAGTACAAAAATCAATACTAAATGGAAATTCAATTATATAGGGCACGGGGAGAAGGCAGGAAAATTATTAGCAAACAGACTTAAGCAACAGAGAGAGGCAAGGTGAGTAGCTGTATTAAAAGATAATGACACAGGACACTCACTTCGGACCCGTCTGTAATTGCCAGGATATTCAGGGACTATTATCAGGACCTATATACAGCATCGGAAACACAGAGAGAGTACAAAAATAAATTGGAGGAATTTTTAAAAGATTTGACATTGCCAAAGTTAAATATAGAATAACAGAATTCCCTAGTAGGTAATATAAAATTACAAGAGATATTAGATGCAATTGATAGATTACCAGAAGTTAAGGCCCCAGGTCCTGACGGTTTTCCTCCGGCTTTTTATAAAACTTTCAAAAAGGAGATAGCTCCCTATCTACAGGAGCTATATAATTATTTATATGAGGCTCCTTTAAAAGAATATGATATACTTGAAGCTAGAATAGTAGTAATACCGAAGCCGGGAAAAGACCCCTCGAGTCCTGGTAATTACAGACCTATTTCTTTACTCAATATGGAAGTCAAATTGTTGGCAAGTGTTTTGTATATAAGTTAAAACAGGTTTGGGATGTGTTGATGGGGCTAGAGCAGGTGGGCTTTGTCATGAGAGATATTAGAGTGACCTTTTAGGAAAATCTGTCACTTAGTTTCCGCGTCCAGGGACTCCAATAATGATATGGTGTTGGTGTCCCTGGACGTGGAAAAAGCTTTTGACAGAGTTAGTTGGGAGTTCTTATTTGATCTATTGCCTAGATCCGGTATTCCTGGGGAGTTTATTCAATGGGTAGAGATACTTTATCGTTCCCCATCGGCGAGGGTATTGTGTAATGGAGCCACTTCTGATATCTGTCGGTTGACTAGAGGTACAAGACAGGGGTGTCCCCTGTCCCCAATGCTATTTAATTTACATATTGAGCCATTAGCTCTGAAAATAAAGGCTTCCAACTTAATCAGGGAATAAGGATAGGAACAGGGGAGTATAAATTATCTATGTTCGCTAACGATATTCTCCTACACTTATGCTGGCATTCATCAATACAATCAGCATTGGACATAATACAAAAATTTAGCAAGATATCAGGTTATAAATTGAATTTATATAAAACAGCGGTATTAGTGTTAACCCCTACCTGTACGAAGGCCATGATAGAGGAATTAGGGTTATGCTGGGCTTCCAAGTCAATTTCTTTTTTAGGTACAGAACTCCCCAAGGACGTAGGGAAATTAAAAGCTCTAAATTTAGACCCAGTAGTTTTGCAAATGCAACAAGATCTCAAGAGATGGCAAAATATATCCTTGTCTCTTTGGGGAAGGGTAAATATACTCAAAATGGCTATATTTCCTCGACTGATGTACCCATTATCAATGTTAAACTTGGCTCTCCCACAGAGTTGGTTTAAAAGGGTAGATGGGATATGGTCTGACTTTTTTTTTATGGTGGGGGAAGAAACCAAGAAGATCTATTAAAAAATTAAAAAGACCAAAGGAGCAGGAGGGTCTTAGTGTCCCTGACTTGTTCCTCTATTATTTGGCCTTCCAAGGGAGAAAATATTTTCATTGGAAGAATCCACAAAGTAATGAGAACTCTAAGCTGACCTGGTTACAAATAGAGAGACATTTAACAAGTAAATATAAGACAACACTACCATCCTTACTTTACATAAGGAATAAAAAAATTCCACAGTATATGAGGAATACGCCAATAGCATGGTCCGTGAGAGCCCATAACCAATTATGTAATAGCCTGAATCTAAGTCACACCTCTGATTTGGGGTAACCCATCTTTATTAATTCAAATTTGACAATAGATGGCAGAGTTATCACTCAAAGTTTCTGGAGATAATGGGGTGTAACTAAGTTGTCAGAAATAATGACAGAAAGAGGATCTGTGACACCTTCACAGGTTAAACAGTCTTTCCAATTACAGACACTTCCAATATTCAAATTTCTCCAGATTAAACAATGTATATTGAAGGCTCTAAATAAACTCCCCTGGTCCTCAAAAGCAGATAGAGCTTTTACAGAAATGGCTGAAATATCCATTCGACCTAGACCAATAGTTAGATTATATAAAAAGATGAGGTCTATGATTGATAAGGATGTTAGTTCTATAGCCCCATATTGGCAGATGGCCATGAATCTGTCTTATGACTCGGTATAATAGGATTCAATATGGTCCAATAATTATAAGTTCATTAAACAGGACAGGCTCCGATTGATAAGATTCAATATACTACACAACTTATATGTCACTCCGGTTAAAAGAAATTTGATGGGGAGACAACACCTCTCGGTATGTCCAAAATGTACCCAGGAGCCGGGTACACTTAGTCACATGATCTAGGCTTGTACTAAGAGCCAAGGCTTTTGGGCAGAAATTAAAGAGTTTTGTAGCCCATCGTTGGGGGAACTAGTTATTTTACTAGGGAGATATGTGTATTGGGCCACCTCTCAGCGGAGATTCCCAGTAAACTCAAATACTACTTAGCTTTAGTATCAGCTGTGACATTGCTCCTTATAATAAGGTACTGGATAAAAGAGAATTTACCTTCATTGGGGGAATGGATTATAGAAATGTACAAAGCTATTAATGTGGAAAAGGTGACAGGCTTACAGTACCATTCTTCAGAATCAGTTAGTGAGAAATGGGAGCAACTCACAGCTTACTTAGCTGAGAGGTGGAAAAAGATGCGGAAGAGTTATGACTCCAACTCCTCTTGATGTATCTGAAAAATTGTATGTAAACATGGGAAATCAAGTGAAATGTATTAATTGAACAGAACATTGATATTAGCCAAATATGAGGTCCTAAGGGGTGGGCTGCTTGAATGGAGGGTAAGTGGTGTGGGGGGAAAGGAGGGGGGTGGAGGGAGAGGGAAAGGAGGAGGATAAGGTTTAATTTCAGGGTTGGGTTTTGTTTTTTTTGTTTTTCTTTTTTTTAGTATTATGTATAATTTGTGTATTTATTTTGGCATTGTAAGCGAAAAGCTCAATGCAATGTTGCTTTTTTAAATGCATATGTTGGACTGGATTAGTCTAATAAAGTATATTAAGTAGCAAAAAAAAAAATTCCACAAACGAAACGAGGAGCAAGTGGGAAGCAGACAAAAAACAAAACAGCAAGTTCAGCACTTCATAGCACATCCAGCACGTCGGCCATCTTTTCGATTTGGGTAAAGAACTGGCTAAGGGAAAGAACGCAAAGTGTAGTGGTTAATTAGAAGTTATCAAATGTATGGAAAATAACAAGCAGAGTACCTTGGGTCAGTGCTGGTCCTGGTCCTTTTCAATGTGTTTATTTACAACATAGGGGAAGGCATTAAGTGCAAGATCAAACGCTTCGCAGATGATCAAAAGTTCTATACAAGGGTGGATATGGAGGAAGGGATAAGAGAACTCCTGGATGATATAGCCAGGTTGGAGAGCTGGTCAAACATCTGGCAGCTGGGTTTCAAGCTAAAAAATATCAGGTGAGACACACTGGGAAAAGAAACCCAAAAGTGCAGTATGAAATGGAGGAGGGGATGCTGGAAAGCACCAAGGAGAAAAAGGACCTATGGGTAATAATATTAGGGAGCCAAAAAACAACAGCACACAGTAACAGCGCTGTGGATGAGACAAACAGGATGCTGGGATGCATAGGGAAGGGGATAAGCAGTAGAAGCCGGCATGTGTTCCTCCCATTGTACAGGTTACTCGTGAGACCACACTTGGAATACAGTGCAAGGTACTGAAGTCCACACCTGAGGAAAGACTGCGACAAAGTCGGAACAGTAAAGTGCTGGGCAACCAAGACTGTCTATGATTAGGGGGGGGCAAGGCATACAAAGAAAGGCTGCAGGATGTGAACATGTACACACACAAGAAAAAAAGGGAAAGGGAAGACATCACTTGAAACATATAAGTACCTGCATGAGATAAATATGGTGGACACCATGGTACTTTTCTCCTTGCATTTGAATACACAGACAAGGGGAAACTTACTTAAACTCACAGTGAAGAGATTCAAGGACAACGTCTGGAAGCACTTTTTCACAGAAAGAGTGGCTGACAAGTGAAACAAGCCACAGGCAGTGGTATGGGCCAATTATACAATGGGGTCCAAGAATGCTGCACTGTTACTAGCTGACAAGCACTTTTAGCAATGGGTAAATCCTATGATAACCCATGCAAAAAGTAGTCAGCCAAGCTGGCAGCAACGCCTCAAAGGAAATAAAAGCACCTCCCCTTGAAAATTCAACCACAAAAAAAACTGCCACTGTTTCCCCTCGCCAAGCATTGTCGCTAACTGCAACTTCAAAAAATGCTGACATGTTTCAGTTTAAGTCCAGTTTTGACTTACCAGATAATGAAGATTCTGAACAGATCTTCAACTCTCTTTCTGGCGACAACATCTATTCGGCTGAAAACCAAACCACTGCTAAAAAAGTAATGGCAATCCCACCGCAGATGGAAAACTTACCTCTGTCAAGTGAAAGGGCTTCAGTTCGAGCTGCTGATCCAGCCATCATCACCTGAACTGAAACACTCTGACTAGACAGTGGTGAGCTCTCTGTTCGTAGAACGCTCTGAAGTGAGACATGGAGCAGAAATGAGTGAATGTTTTATATACATTATAACATTACACCCTTGCCTACTGCATGCTGACTGTGCATCGGGGACATGCTGAGATAATTTAAATACAGTTTAAAAATAATTCAGTAAGTTTTACAATGTGTACCTTTGAATGCTGGGATTTGAAAGTTGAGGCATTGTACTAGAGAGCTGAGATGTGTAGCTGTAGCCGGAAGCATCAGACCCTGGTATAGCCTGCATCTAGACTCAGGCATCATTTCCAGAGGAGGGTGTTTCAAAGAACTTCTCAAGTTTAAATAACGCGAAACAATATTTCAGTGCGTAACCACGTTTTCCCTTTCAGACCATTAAAAAAAAAAAAAAAAACAGGTTGCAGTGTTTTCTTGTCTCATATTTTTCCTACCTGTATTGCAAATTGTATATTTGGCATAATAATCCCCTCCAGTATGTGGGTTGTTGTGGGATTTACCCACTTCTGGTGCAGTTTTCCGCCACAGCAGACATGGGTACATCCCATACAAACCCACAATCTGTCAAGAATTATCGCTTAACTCAGTAAGCAACTTCAAGCAGGAATGGGACAGACGTATGGGACTAATTAGAATGGGGGGGGGCAGAAATAAAGGGCAGGATGGTCTCTAGGGAAATAACACAGTAGCTAGGTAGGGTGGGCAGATTAGATGGACCAGTGTGTCTGCTTCTGCCATCTTAGTCCATGTAACTAGTACTTATCCACAGTATCCCGTGATAATAGTGCGAACAAAATAGCGAGTCAAAAATAGCGACTCAGTTATCGCTACTTTTTTAATAGCGAGCGTTTAAAAATGGCGCCTTACTTAAATGGACATTCCCATGGTGACAAAATAGCGAAGACACTGCTATCGCAACTATCTTTCAGTGGGACAATTAGCTGCTTTGTAAAGAGTTTCTAATAAACATTCAGGTACAATCCAGGTCTACCAGGGAATATGGAGCAGGAATCAAGAATCTATTTATACTACGTAAATCTACCTGTCTGACTCAGAAAGCAGTCTTTATACACACAGAAAGGTAAAACACACGCTGCACATTGCAAGAAGGTAGCATGCACTTGCATGGTTTTTATGTCTCTGACACCGTCAAGCTGTGATTAACAAATAGCAAACATGCCGACATAAAACATCAAAAGCATCCCTGGAAATGAGGACAAGAAGCACCCTCAGCTGCTCAATATCAGCAACACCCCCACTACAGACCCTCTAGCTATTGCTGAAGCCTTCAATAAAGTCTTCACCGATCTTACTCCAGTGCTACCACCTGCCTATTTTTTTTTTTTTTTTACTTTCTGTTTATCTCCGCCTCTACCGCCCTCAGCTCCCCACTCAATTGAACCCCTCAATGCTCACATACACGTCTACCTTCCCGACCCAAGGTCTGCCCTAGAATGTACAGCTCAACTCCCCGAGGCTATTTAGATGGCCCGGATTACCCCCCAGGCGGAGTGAGGAAAGGACCCTCTTTTTACTTTTCCTCCAAGAGTTCTTCCGGTGAGAGGGCTTGCACAACGGTGTCTGCCTTAGTCGGTGGGTGGCGCATGTGTTGCTGGAGGAGTCTTCACCTGAGAGAGGGGAGGGTTGTTTTTCCCTGTGTTTCTGTATCTGACGTCGGCGTGCAATAGGTCAGGCGCATGCTGAGACACGCGTCCGCCCCAGTCCCCTGCCAACATCAACCCCTTGTGTTGCTGTCTCTCCTAGACCACACCAACAGCCCCCCGGATTCACCAGGAGATGGCGGTTCTGCGGCAGGGAAGCTTCCCCTTCCACCCCAGAGAAGGACAACAAGCTGTTGGGTGCTCAAGCCTTCTCTCCCCGGCCGATCCCACCAGTGGCCCGAGTCCATCCCTGAACCCGGGTCGCCAGCATGGAGCAAGGTTTGGCATCCAGCGCCTCAACCCTCAGCGCCACCGGGCTGGCCTACCTGCCTATTTTCAACCTGGTTTGAACCACTCCAACAACATATCTACCGAGTGTTCTCACCCAACCTTCTACTTTAAAAGTGTGACTGTGAAGGAGGCCCTTACTATGGTCAAGAAAATACTAGGTAAGACCAGACTGGGCAGTGATGGGATAGACATGAAACTTCTATCCCTCACCCAGTACATTCTATAGTGCCCATTACCACGCTGTACAACAAGTCCCTGGCTCAATTCCCAGCGGTTTGGAAGCAGGCCCTAGTTACGCCAGTGCATAAAGGAGGCGACAAGTCTCTGGTAGCCAACTACAGACCCACCTCGATCCTCTCCTCCCTGTCCAAGGCACTGGAAAAGATTGTGGCGGGGCAACTCATCAACTACCTCAATAAGTATAATCTACTATGCCCTAACCAGCATGGCTTCAGACAAAATCACAGTATCACCACTGCCCTGCTAGACAACATGAACTATGCACATAAGGCTCTGGATAAAGGCAAATTGGTGTGGTCTGTCCTTACTGACCTCACCAAAGCCTTCAATAAAGTCAACCACCCTGTTACTGACCCAACTGCAAAACATGGGTGTGGTGCCCAATGCCCTTTACTGGTTCCAAGACTACCTGATATGGAGAAATCAAGGTGTCAAAATTGGGCAAACAGTATCCAGCGCAAGAGAGGTATCATTAGGGGTACCCCAGGGATCAATACTGGGGCCCCTACTCTTCAGCCTCTTCTTAAATGACCTTCCCACAGCCTGCGACACCAAACTCATACTATATGCAGATAATGCTGTGCTCCTGAGCAGCAGCACATCTCAGGCTGCCCTACAATCTGAGCTGCAGAACAACTTCTCCAAACTCGAGGACTGGTTCTGAAGTCATAAGTTGCTACTAAACCACAAGAAGACCAAGGCCATGCTTATGTCCAGCCTCCCCCCCCCCCCAAAAAAAAATAAGCACCACCCCCTCATCATCTCCAACTCAGGCAGTGAGCCGCCAGAACAAGTTCACTTGTTCAAGTATCTGGGGGTCATAACAGATGATACATACCCTCACATCTGCGCACCATATTGACTCTCTGGTCAAGACAGTCAATACCAAGATTGGTGTCCTGTACAGGCACAGGCAATACCTCTCTCCGGGGGCCCTCCACCTCTCAGTCCACAGTTCAATTATATCTACTATTGACTAAGGACTAGTGGTCTATGGGGCGGCAACGGATACAGCGCTCAAGAGGGTTCAGACTGCGCTCAACAAAGCCTGCAGACTCGTCCTGGATGCTGAGCGTGGCACTCACACCTGTACTCTGTACGAAGGTGCACACTGGCTGTCATTAAGCAACAGGGTCAAACTCTAGACTTGCATCCTAGGGAAGAAGGCTCTATTGGGTAAAACATCACCTTGTGTAGGCAATTTGATTAAGGCAGCCAACTCGTTACAGGTTACCGGAGGGAGGACGAGAGGGGCCTTGGCTATCCCCTTCCGTCGCACCTCACTTGGGCAAAGTGTATTTGCCTACTGGGCCCCCTGTGGATGAATGAACTCCCTGGACACCTCTTGGCCACCAACTGTCTGCCACAATTCAAAACTGACCTCAAACAGCACCTACTAACTCACTCTAAGTGCACCTGCCCCCCAAGTCCAGCCACACCTGCCTTCTCTGCCCCCAGCAAGCACTAGGCAGGCCTCAGGTACCCCCTCCTCTGTACCTTATCATGACTTGCCTCAGCATTCGATCTGCATCATGCTCTTTCAGCACCCGCCACCCTACCCTCCACCCTCCCCCAACTCACAGTCCGTGAGTTTCCCCTTACAGTCACTACTAATGCAGGCTGCCTGACCATGCCCACTCAAACACCACCATTTACTCTAGCATGTCTTCTCCGCTCAGCCTCCCCTCACCCCACCATTTCTCCCTATACCTTATAGCCCTTCTTCCATCACCTTTCACCTCCATCGCAATACATACCTCTCTCTCGTACCTCCTTTCTTCACCCCACTGCCAGCTATCCCCATCACTCTGAACTACTGACAAGGCACTTTGTAGCTACTTATTCCCCCTCCAACCATCATAAAGTGTTTTTCTTGTCATTTTAACTTGTACCTATGTTTTGAGTTATTCTGTAAGTTCTGAATCCAAGCTGTATCGTTCATTGTAATGTACCTTTGCTTTCTCCTATTGTACTCTGTTTTGCAATCTATGATGTGGAACCTTTGTAAAAGAGCTTGCGCTCAAAGGTCTTTTCCGAATCACTAAATAAGTAAATAAATAAATCTGGTGCATTTTAAATCTTTGCAAGGCTCTTCATACTGCTGCCAGCATGTTTGCGATTGCCCAACAATATTACTCAAGGTGGCAAAAATCATTGTGCAAAAGAAGGAAATGAACAGTTATGATTCATTGTAAATACAAAACCTCTGGTAAGACTTGGTAAAACTTTGCTGCCCGCACTCAGGCTACCGATCACTACTACTGTCACAGTGGGGAAAAACACAGCATTACAAGTCTGTTTGGAATCTCTGGTTATTTTACCCCTTTTGCGCAATGTTTTTTGGACCCCTCCCCCACTCCTTGACTAATATTGTTGGGCAAACATGCTTACATGAAATTGGGTGAACTTTAATTCCTTGCCAGGGACTAAAGTCTAAAATGAGTGCTTTTCACTGCTGTCACAGTGTCTTTCGGTGTCTTGTACTAAGACTATTAAGCGCTGTTAACTCATCTCCAACAGCTCCATATGAAGTCCGACCTATCCATTGTTTACCTGACACAAAATGGCCGCCCAGGAGGTAATGAGTTCAAGTGCTTGCGCTACTGTTTGATTCACCATGATACGATGTCACTCAATTTGCGATTGCCATTTAGTATTCCCCATTATTGAAATCGCTATTTTTTTTTTGCAATTCTTACATGGAACCCTTATCTACAGTATGTACACTTTGGTACTAAAGACCATTTTAGAACTATATGATATTGTCCATGTCCTTGCTAAGTTATTAAGATTTTTGGCACAATGCAACCATGGTCTTCTGTAGAATGCTCAGGGTGCAAGGGACATAAACTACATCAGAGTTCTAAAATATTACTAACTTCTAGTGTTTTAATCAAAAGTACCCCCTGAATTTACTGAAAGGCCAGAAAAAAATGGAACAACAGCAGCACTGGGACCAGTGTTGCCTTCTACCATGAAAATGACTTGTATTCAGCACAGCTCACATTTAAGAAACAGAACTGCCTGTACTTTTACATACTGCTCATAAGATAAATTAATAAAAAAATAATACTGCACTTCTGAGGAGAGATTCTTAAAATTACACATTGACTTTGCTGGTTCCCAAGAGGAAAGAATGAGTACCTAACATACAAGAAACATAACATTTGACGGCAGAAGAAAACCAAAGGTGCATCAAATCTACCCTTGTTATATTACCTAACCTACCGACTACTATTTACTAAACATTTGTATATTTAAATCTATACTGAATCAACCATTTACCTTGACAATAAGGAAAATAACAAAAACAACAGTGGAGATGATCATCATCTTGGTGGACTCCTCAGGGGAAACTTTCTCATCGTCTTGGAAAAATACCTGTGGAAAGAAAGACAGAACAAAGCCTCAGTTTAACACTTTATGGTTGCTCATATAGCAAAATGCAGGTTACTCACCTGTAACAGGAGTTCTAGGAATGGTATATGTTGTTCATCCACACTGTCTGTCTGGCAGGTTCCTTGCTGCTTTAAATCTTGCCGGAAGGTCTTCAAGCTGGCTCCTCTCACCCACCCAGGTGGTAAAACTCTCGGCTCCGCCCCATGACGCCAGATCTAGCCCGCTGGAAGCCAGGTTGTGCTGTCACAGGGGAGGTTTGAGAGTCAGGGATGAACAACACATACCATTCCTAGAACCTGTTACAGGTGAGTAACCTGTATTTCTAGTGACATGGACATGTTGTTCATCCACACTGTCTGGCAGACTCCTAGCAGTACTCCGGGAGGAGGGAGGCAAGGTGCACACCCCCTACTTAGGGAATAATGACTGGAGAACCGAGGCCCCAAAACCAGCATCCCGGCATGACTCAAGGTCGATGTGGTAATGGGTAATGAAGGTGTGCTGACTTCCAGGTAGCAGCCCGGCAGATTTCCTGGATAGGGACGTCCCTGAAGCAGCGGTATGGCGGTAGAATGAGTTCTTATCCTCTGGGAGGCTCCATGCCCACCAACCTATAGCAGAGATCTATGCAGAAGGTGACCCACCTGCCTATCGTCCACTTGGCTGCAGGTCTGCCAGGTGCGGCTTCAGCGTAGGTGACAAAACAGCTGGCGAACCTTTCCCCGAACTTCAGCTGTCCGCTCCTTATAATAAGTGAGCGCTCTTCTAGGGTCCAGAGTATGAAGCCTATATTCGGCCTCTGAGGTGTAACTGGGGTAGAACACCGGCAGAGTCCACACCTTGTTAAGGTGAAACTCCGACACCACCTTCGGAAGGAATTTCGGGTGGGGGCGCAGGACAACCTTGTCCCTGTGGAAGACCAGATAAGGAGACTCGATGGAAAGCGCCTGGAACTTTCCCATCCTTCTGGCTGACATGATAGCCACCAAGAAGGCGGTCTCCCACGACAGGTGAGAGATGTCACACCTGTGCATCGGTTCGAATGGCTTGCCCATGAGCTTAGCCAATACCAGCAGTAGATCCCACGGAGCTGGAGGTTCTCGCATCGGAAGGGATATGTGATTAAGGCCTTTGAAAAAGCACCCAACCACCTTCTCCTGTGCCACCGACTGCTTCCTCACCCGTGCACACCCCCTACTTAGGGAATAATGACTGGAGAACCGAGGCCCCAAAACCAGCATTCCGGCGTGACTCAAGGTCGATGTGGTAATGGGTAATGAAGGTGTGTGCTGACTTCCAGGTAGCAGCCCGGCAGATTTCCTGGATAGGGACGTCCCTGGAAGCAGCCACTGATGCAGCGGTATGGCGGGCAGAATGAGCTCTTATCCCTCTGGGAGGCTCCATGCCCGCCAACCTATAGCAGAGATCTATGCAGGAGGTGACCCACCTGCCTATCGTCATAAGATAAATTAATAAAAATGAAGGTGTGTGCTGACTGTGTGGTGACTGCTTCCTCGCCCGTGCACACCCCCTACTTAGGGAATAATGACTGGAGAACCGAGGCCCCAAAACCAGCATTCCGGCGTGACTCAAGGTCGATGTGGTAATGGGTAATGAAGGTGTGTGCTGACTTCCAGGTAGCAGCCCGGCAGATTTCCTGGATAGGGACGTCCCTGGAAGCAGCCACTGATGCAGCGGTATGGCGGGCAGAATGAGCTCTTATCCCTCTGGGAGGCTCCATGCCCGCCAACCTATAGCAGAGATCTATGCAGGAGGTGACCCACCTGCCTATCGTCCGCTTGGCTGCAGGTCTGCTAGGTGCACCTTCAGGGTCGTCGACCGAAGCCCTTGCTGAGAAAGGGACCACAGGTAGTCCAGAATGCTTGCCAAGGAGCTAGAGGAAGGGTCCAGGCCCTTGCTCTGACACCAAATGGGGAATCTCTTCCATTTAAAGGCGTAGCATTTTCTGGTAGACTCCTTACGGGAAGCCTCAACAACATTGAGGACCTCGTCGGAAAGACCCAAGGCCTGGAACTCTAGCCGCTAAGGAACCAGGCCGTCAGGTGCAGGGATTGAAGGTCCGGATGGAATACCTTCCCCTGACTGACTGAGATCAGGTCCGAGCGGGCTGGAAGCCGCCTCGGGAACCTGGAGTCGAGACTGAGGAGATCTGGATACCAGAACTGGAGGGGCCAGTCTGGGGCTACCAGAATCACCTGCGCCTTGTCCCTCCTCGCCTTGAGAAGCACCTAGTGGATCAAGGGAAATGAGGGAAAGGCGTAGAAGAGGCCCGGAGTCCACAGCCCTCGAGAAGGCATTCCCCTGCAGTGAGCCCTTCTGAGGGGGGCGGGCATGAAACAGTCTCAGCTTCGCATTCTCCTTGGAGGCAAATAGGTCCACCTGAGGCATGCCCCAGTGGGAGAACAGATCTTGCACTACCTCCGGCAGGAGAGACCACTCGTGAGACGCAGCTCCTATCCGGCTTAGGGCATCAGCCAGAATGTTGGAGGCTCCTGCCACATGAATGGCAAGGAGATCCGCCTCCAGGCTGCGCACAAGGGACCAAATGCGGAGAGCTGCCCTGCACAGGGGCATGGAGCGCGTCCCGCCCTGGCGGTTCAGGTAGTACATAGTCGTGGTATTGTCAGTTTGGACCTGGACCACTTGACCCCATACAAACGGAGCTAAGGAGGTGAGGGCTAGACAAACCGCTCGAAGCGCCAGCCGGTTGATGTGGCATCGGGACTCCCGAGGGGACCAGAGGCCATGCGCTCTGTGCTCCCCCAGATGGGCACCCCAACCCACCAGAGAGCCATCGGTCGATAGAGAGACCGTCGGCTCGGGGCAGACAAACGGGATGCCCTCCTGCAGATGAGCTGGAACGATCCACCACTGGAGAGCGTTCCACATCTCCTGGGTCACTGTCACTGGCTGATCCAAAGGATCGGAGCGCTGTGACCATTAGCTGGCCAGTCCTCATTGTAGGGGACGCATGTGCCAACAGGCCCAATGGACCACGCTGGTGCAGGCCGCCATGAGGCCCAGGAGGCGCAGGAAGTCCCGGGCAGGGCGCAATTGCCCAATCTGACATGATTGGGCAAAGGAGGAAAGAACCTCAGCCCTGTCCGCCGGGAGCCATGCTCTGGCTCGCAGAGAGTCGAGCTCTGCCCCGATGAATTGTATCACCTGCTCTGGCACAATCCACTTGGCCTCTTGATAAGGAGGCCAACTTGAGAGCAACCTGAGGGCCAGATCCTGGACCGCTCCACCTCCATTCTGGAGGAGGCCGCAATCAGCCAGTCGTCCAGGTAGGGGTACACCCGGACCCTTCAGCACCGCAGGAATGCTGTCACCACTGCCATGCATTTGGTGAAGACTCTGGGAGCTAGAGAAAGGCCGAAGCACATGGCCCGGAACTCGTAGAGGGATCCCTCTGCCCTGAAGCGGAGGAATGGCTGGTGGGACGGAGGGATTGGGACATGAAAGAACGTGTCCTGAAGGTCCAGAGAACAGAACAACACGCCTCGTTCCAAGGATGGAATGATCTGAGCCAGAGTGACCATCCTGAAGGTTCGAGACCTTAGGAACCTGTTCAGGTTGTGCAGGTCTAGAATGGGGCACCAACCCCCATCCATTTCGGGACCAGGAAGTACCTGGACACAAACCCCGGGTGTGGTGGAGGATCCGCCACCTTCCTGATCACCTCCTTTTGGAGGAGCACGGCAATGTCGGCTCGACGAGCCGACAGAGAGGCTGCGGACCCCGTAGCCCCCGTGGAGCGACGGCTCGGAAGGGCGGGGCCTGTTCGAACTCCAGAGGAAGACCCTTTCCTACCACCTCCAACACCCAGCGGTCCGTAGTGATAGCGGATCAGGCGAAAAGGAAGTGGCGGAGCCATCCCCCCATCGGGGGAACACAGGTGGGAGCGACGAGGCTGTGGACGACACCCTTCAACCCATCACTGGGCAGACTTGGAGGAAGGACCGGCCGAGGGACCTCCTGGGCCTTTTCCTCCCTGCTTCATGTTGGAGGAAGCTGCAGGCTTGGCTTTGGGGTGCCGCGAGCCTGCTGGCCCTGATGCTGGTGTTGCTGGTCCGGACGTGCCGCAGGGGCAGAAGGTCGAAAGGACTTATGTTGCTGACAACGGCCCTTGTCCTTCTGGGCGGATGTGACCGAGTCCAAGGTGGCGTTGGACTTTTCGATCCTCTGGAGGTGGCCTTCCACTCCAGGGCCGAACAGGTCGGTCCCCAAGAAGGGGACGTCCGCCAATTTGTGCTGGGTATCTGCCGTAAAGGTGGATATACTCAGCCAGGCTCTGCAGCGCATGGCCACTGCGGCCGGTACTGACCGGGCACAGGAGTCTCCAATGTCTAGAGCTGTTTGGAGCTGCTGTTTCGCCACTGCCCTTCCCTGATCCCGCTCCTGGTTGACCGTAGTCTGCAGGTCAGCCGGGAGATGAGGGATCACCTCATCCTGGGAGCCCATGAGGGCGTGGGAGAAGTGCGCCATCAGTATGGCCAAGCTGGCCTGACGGAGGCCGAGGGAGGATGCAGTGCATACCTTGCGCCCGGCATAGTCCAGCTTTTTGGACTCTTTGTCGGGGGGGGGGGCTTATCCACATCCCTAGCGTTCCCGGAGTGTCGGAAAATGCTATCGGTGACCAACCCCTCTGCAGAGGGGTGTTCTGAAAAACCGGACAAAGAGCCGGTAGGGACCGCATACTTCCTGGCCATCCTGGCTGAAGGTGCAGGACAGGAAGCTGGCTGCTGCCAAAGCTCCAAGGCTGGGCCAACAATGGCTTCAGCCACCGGAAAGGCCTCCGTGGGAGAATCCCCTCAGTCCAGTATCTCCGTGAGGGGATACTTGGCCCGCTTGGATATGGGCTCGAGCTGCATCCCGGTGGACTCCGAGATGAGCGGAAGCAGACCCATGAACGATGATGGGCTCTCGTCCATCGACTGCCCCCCAGAGGACTCCAGGTCAAGGGGCCTGGAAAACAGGGAGGAGGAGTCATCGTCAGACTCCGAGGAGTCTGCAAAGAGCTGCCTGGGGCCTGAGCCACCCTCCACCTGCCGAGGATGGTCGGGAGTGAGGGTGACCGACAACCGGTGGGGCAAACCCTGACCCGACCGAGAATCCTTGGTTGGAGCCCCTGATTTCGGTTGTGGAGGCGGAGGTTCCACCACAATCGGTGGGGCAGCTGGTTTCGGACGAACAACCGGCCCAGGCTTGGGCACCTAGACCACCGTGAGGGGTTGTTTCGGCTTATCGGGTGACAGCCACTTAATGGCCGGGGAAGGCGGGAGCGCCGGCTTGTTCCCGGACAAAAGGAGCTGCTGCCACAATAAGTCCTCGTAGCGTTGACGCAATTTGCGCCGAAGCCTCGCCTCTTCTGAGGAGGAAGACGAGGATGAGCGGCACCGCCGCTTTCCTCGGTGCCGAGACTGAGACCACCGGTGTCGGCGGGATCAGCTGGACCAGGGCGAGGTCCGAGACCCTCGATGTTTCGGTGGGTCTGGGAGGGAGCAGGGGACACCCTCTCCTCCCTCGGCTCGGGAGCCTTGACCGGGGACTCTGGCACAGGAGGTGTAGGCAAGTCCTCGGTTTCCACCGGGGGAACCGGTGATGAAGGGTTGTCGGCTTCACCAGTCGACAGCCCGTCCGACGGGTCGAGAAAAATCTCGACCGCGTTGACGGATGTCTCGGCCGGCTGACCTGACGGGGACACCGTGAAGCCAGCAGCCTTAGCCGCAACCTCGACCGAAGTCGAGTGTCGACTGTCCAGGGAAAACAGGGAGGAGGAGTCGTCGTCATCAGACTCCGAGGAGTCTGCAAAGAGCTGCCTGGGGCCTGAGCCACCCTCCACCTGCCGAGGATGGTCGGGAGTGAGGGTGACCGATAACCGGTGTGGCAAACCCTGACCCGACCGAGAATCCTTGGTTGGAGCCCCCGATTTCGGTTGTGGAGGCGGAGGTTCCACCACAATCGGTGGGACAGCTGGTTTCAGACGAACAACCGGCCCAGGCTTGGGCACCTCGAGCACCGTGAGGGGTTGTTTCGGCTTTTCGGGTGACAGCCACTTAATGGCCGGGGAAGGCGACAGCGCCGGCTTGTTCCCAGACAAAAGGAGCTGCTGCCAAAATAAGTCCTCGTAGCGTCGACGCAATCTGCGCCGGAGCCTCGCCTCTTCCGAGGAGGAAGACGAGGATGAGCGGCACCGCCGCTGTCCTCGGTGCCGAGACCGAGACCACCAATGTCGGCGGGATCAGCTGGACCGAGACGAGGTCCGAGACCGAGACCCTCGATGTTTCTGAGGGTGGGTCTGGGAGGGAGCAGGGGACACCCTCTCCTCCCTCGGCTCGGGAGCCTTGACCGGGGACTCTGGCACAGAAGGCGCAGGCAAGTCCTCGGTTTCCACCGGGGGAACCGGTGATGAAGGGTTGTCAGCTTCACCAGTCGACAGCCCGTCCGACGGGTTGAGAAAAATCTCGACCGCGTTGACGGGTGTCTCGGCCGGCTGACCTGACGGGGACACCGTGAAGCCAGCAGCCTTAGCCGCAACCTCGACCGAAGTAGAGTGTCGACTGTCCAGGGAAGGGGACCTCTCCCGCTCCCACGAACGTCGACGGTGGGACTTACCCTTCGAGTCCTCCTTTTTTGACCAAGAAGAGTGTCCCAATGGCCCCTCACCCTTCATGGAGAGGGACTGGCAAAGCTCCTTAAAAGAAGCTGTGTAGAAGGATCCCAAAGAGGCAGGATAAATGCGCGACGAGGCGATCATCTGCTCGGTTGCTCAGCCGAGCCAGCCGCGTGGACACAGCCCAGCGGGCCTCCTTGGACTTCACTGGCGGATAACGTTTCTCAGGGCGCCCAAGTTGTAGCTGGGCAGCGCAGTCTTCAAGGATGCTGGCCGAAAAAGACCTGCACAACTCGCAGGCCTGCGGGTCATGGTCAAGCCACAGGCAGTAGATGCACGTGGAGTGCGGAACCGTCCTGGACATCATCTGCCCGCATGGGCACCACCGGAAACTGGGAGTCAATTTGTCCATCGCAGCCGCGAAGGAAGAATTTGACCGATGTCTTGAAAACTTTAAAATTATTTTCGGGTGAACCGAAGAGTTAGGATCCAGTCTATACGCAGAACATTAAGGAGGGAACCTGAGCTTCCAAGCGGTAAGGAAGATCTGGCATCATGGGGCGGAGCCGAGAGTTTTACCACCTGGCTGGGTGGGAGGAGCCAGCCTGAAGACCTTCCGGCAAGATTTAAAGCGGCAAGGAACCTGCCAGACAGACAGTGTGGATGAACAACATATCCATGTCCCTAGAATGCAGAATTTTACAAATAATTCTTGAAGTAGTACACAATTTACATCCACACTCTAGCAGAATCCTTTCCCGTTTAAGAATGTCTGGAAGGTCTTCAAGCTGGCTTCTCCCACCAAGCCGGGTGGTATCTTCCTCAGCACAGCCCTGTGACATCAGATATTGCACGCTGGAAGCAAGACAGGTGTGCCACTTGCCAGGGGAGGTCAGATGGGTTGTGTGGATGTACACCATACACCACTCCTAGAAAGTACAGTTACAGAAGAACTTACTGTAACAGTAGGTCTTTGAGAGGAGCTCTTGCAGCAGGCAACACTAGTAGGACTGAAGCCGCCAGGCACCAGGACCACACGGAAAACTTCTAGCTAGCAGACTATCATGGGGGATTGCCCCCGTAGACGTCAGCATGCTGACGGCCACCTATCTTATAAAGAGGGTGGACCCCAAGACCTACCTTAGTTCTCCCACTAAAGACCCCAGTTCAGTAGGTAAAAAAAGAGAACCAAGGCAGTTCCTCAAAGTCGAGGAAAAGCAGAATGAGTGCAAAGGAGAAGAAGCTATCAGGGGGGAGCAGGGAAGGAAAGCAGTACCTGCTGCAAGAGCTCCTCTCGAAGATCTACTGTTATGGTATGTTCTTACATAAAAGTAACTCAGGACTTTATTTGTAAAAAGGTGCCTTTCCAGCAATCAAAATGCCTGTACATAAAATCCACTGGCATCAACAATTAAATGCAATAATTAAAACATCAACATCTTAAAATAAAAACAAAGAGCAGAATCATAAAACAATATGGCAGTCCATCCTAATTAATATTAGTCTCCCTCTAAAAATGCCAGGTTAAATAAGTTTTCTGTTCTGTTTCAAAACTTTGGATGGTCAGGCACCCCCTTATGAGAGTTGCAAAAGTGCATGGCTTTATACAAAAAAAAAGGCTACTTCTTCATTTATTTTACTTCTGACAATTTATAGCGTTGTCCCACATATCCGATGGAAGGATCATGACAGGATAAATATGATACTCACTCCCTGAAAGCCCTTGTTGTACGCAATACGGAGAATGTTGATAGCTTTCAGAACATTATGAATGAAAATGTTAATGTGACTCAAGGCCCATATAATACTAGGCAAGCCTTCATGCTATTTGAAAAAACAGCATTTAAACTCAAGCGACTTTACCGGGAAGAGATCAGCTTAAAAGCCTATTTAGAAATGGACAGAGTACCACGGGGTCTACGAGTTTAAAAAAAAAAAAAACTAATTGTGGTCAAAACAGAGTGGGATTTCAAGATAAGTGGAATAATGTTAGTCAAAAAGCCGGTAAAGAGTACACTAAATTAATTTTGGCTGAAAATGCTTTAATACAGAAAGAAGTTGGAGAGGAATTAAACAAAAGAGAAGAAATACTGACAACCTTCTCTAAGAATCCACAGTTTGATCCCCTATTTGATACTTTTACCAAAAATTTGAGGAAGTATGACGAAAAAATAAAAAAACATCAAAAAAACGAAATCTGAAAGGGATTATAAGGAAGGACAGGTATATGACTGGATTACATTAAAACCTGCTGATCGAACTTCTGAAATTGTGGACAACAAGACAAGTAACAAATAAAATCCATTAACAGCAGAAAGTGAACTGAACAATCGAGACACAGATAATTTTTTAGGAGAAGAGGAGGAGGAAGAGCAGGCATGTGCTATCCCCCCACCCCCAATCCCACAACCACAAATGCCTTGGCGCAGTCAACGCCAAGCTCGTTGGATCCCAGGAAAAGAACTAGGCGAGGAGGTGTCAAGAGGGGCTAGAGCCAGAGGAAGAAACAGGGGCAGATCCTGGCAAAGAAGCAGGAGACAGGGGAGAATGCCATATTGAATGTGATTAATTTGTCGGAAGCTGAAATTTCATTTCTTAATAAAGGACGCTATTTCGTGCCCACATGTAAATTTGATAAATCTGAGACACTGGTGGATATCCATAAAATGGGGAGAAACCTCAGTTTAAAATCTTTTTTTTTTAATCGTCAAGAAAACCTGACTATCATAGATACTGTGGATACTGAGGATAATAGAGGTGAGCCCTTACAAAAGAACAGAAAAAAGTACTTTAAAAACGCAATCAAATTTTTGCCCTATATGTCTCCAGCATTATTGACATTTGTTAAAAGCTGTGAACTTGATCTTGATGTTTTGTATAAAAATGAAAATTTTAGATATTTTCATAATCTGAGTAAAAACGAACTTACTTAAAGAACTAGAGAGTAACACAAATCTCACGATAAAACCAGCTGATAAAGGGGGAGCGACTGTGATACAGAATAGTGCTGATTATGACTCAGAAGTCAAAAGACAATTGGGAAACACTGAATATTATAAAAAAATTAATGGTGACCCCACAAATGCCCTTAAAAAAGAAACTGACAAATATTTAGATCAGGTTCTGAATGAAGGAGTTTTGAATAAAAACACTGTATAATATCTTCGTGTAGCACATCCTGTGAGACCTAACTTTTACCGTCTCCTTAAAACATATAAAAGCTTGGTTAATCCTCCAGGGAGAGAGATAGTCTCGAATAATCACAGTCTTACTGAACCTATGGCGGTGTTCACTGATTACCATATAGTACTGATTGTTAAAAATGTACCTTCGTATATTAAAGACACAGGATACTTACTGGGTGTTATTAATGACATTGCCATAGAACAAGAAAGCCTTTTAGTGACTTTGGACATAAATGCACTATACACTAATATCCCACATGGCGAAGGCCTACAAGCTATGGAATTTTTTCTAAATTGTAGACATGAATTAGCTCCATCGACAGAGGTTCTGATTAATTTGACAGATCTGGTTCTTAAAAGCAACGCCTTTTTTTATAAACAAGATTACTTTTTGCAACAGAAAGGCATGGCAATGGGTGCTAGTTTTGCTCCAAACTTTGCACACCTCTATATGGCTAAATGGGAATTAGAAATTGTTAGAAGTCAGAATAACCAGTTTTTAACAAAAATTGACATCTGGAGGTGCTTTACTGTTGACATTATTGTCATCTGGAAAGGTACGGAGAAAGAACTTATGGACTTTGTTGAATTCTTAGAAAATAGTAATTCTAATGTGAGATTCAGCATATCCCATAGCACACAAGAGATTAACTTTTTAGATTTAAAAATAAAAAAGGACAACATGGGGGGATTAACTACTGACTTGCATAGGAAGTCTACTGATAGAAATACTTTATTACAAGCAAGCAGTAGTCATCCGGGACATGTTATTAGAGCCATACCAAAAGGTCAATTTATAAGGATGAAGAGAAATTGTGGGACACAAACACTATATGAGCAAAGAGCAGGTGATCTGCAGAATCGATTACTTGCTAGAGGCTATGCTAAAAATGTAGTAGAAAAAGCTAGAGGGGAAGTTGAACAACTCCCCAGAGAGAAATTACTGAAGGGTAAGAAGAAAATAAAGAGAAAAATAAACAAGACATGCAGATGTGCTTTGTTAGCACATATATCAGTCGAAAGACATTGCCAGTATAGTTAAAAAAAAAAAAAAAACTGGCATATTGCATGTCAGGACCAAGGTCTGAGAAATTTATCTAAAGAAGGTCCTAAAATTATTTACAGAAAAAGGAAGAGTTTACGGGACCATTTAGTACATTCAGTATAGCCACTGGATTGCAAGCCTAGAATGTGGTTGCCACAATTGGAAAATGGTAGCCACAAATGTGGCAATTGCAAGTTTTGCCCTCAGGTAGTGAACAGCAAAGCAATTGTACATCCCCTCATGGGGAGGACACACCCCGTGAGGGGATTTATGACATGTGTTACTAATGGCTTGATTTACTTGGCAGTTTGCAAATGTAAAGCTTTTTATGTTGGTAAAACCAAACAGGCTTTTAAAACCTGTATCGGAGAACATAACCGATCCACAGAAAATGGTGACACGAAAAATGCACTTGCTGCACGCATTCTGAAAATGAAAAATAAATCAGAAAATGTTTTTAAATTTATTGGCATAGAAAAACCAGTATTACATCGAAGAAAAGGGGATTATGATAACCTTTTATTAAAAAGAGAACAGTACTGGATCGTAGCCTTCAAAGGAATGGAAGGCAAGGGTCTGAATGGAAAACTGGAAATAAAACTTTTTCTGAAAAAATAAACAATAGAATGATTTGAGCGCCCTGTCAAATAAGTACCTAGTAAAAAAGATGTACATCTGATGGTATGATTTAATGATTGTACTTGTGATTACTGATATATTAATTTTCTATTTCTCTTTTCTTTTTCAGATTTGCACTGCAGTTTTATCTGATGGCAGTGAAATAGTGCAATCTCTGATTCTCTCTTTGCAAGTACAGGTTTGCAAGTATTGTTAGTGCCTTTAGTTACATAAATTTGTTTAGTATGTCAATAATTGCCTATTTAAAATGTATAGGGAGATATAGAATTATCCACTTATGACATATGGATTTTTGGTTTTAGTCCAATTTACTTAAGTTTTTTAATTCACACACTGTTGGGATTAGATGTGCTGTCACTTTAAATGTAATGCCTTATAATGAGATCTGTTTCTACCTGTTGTACCTTTGAGAAAGCTCTGATACGAGCGAAACATGTCAGGTGCTTGGTGACATTTACGTAAGGGGAGCAGTATCCAGGAAGTGGAGCGTGGAATTGTTGTAAGCAGCGAGCAGTATTTTATTGCCTTTTGTCACCTCTTTTCAACAATAAAAGGATGATTTGATGGATTTTGTACCACAGTCCTGGGATGAGTTTGTTTAATTGCTGCCTTCTTTCCACTTCAGTGAAGTAAACGAAGTATATATAGAGCAAACGGTTGTTGCCTGTAGACTGCCTTAGTTGGTGCCGGGTCTCTGAAGCTGCTTTAAGCTTCAACTTACTCCTTTAGGAGATCCTGACCAAAATGCGAGAGTTCATCATGAACCCAGGCATTGAAATCCCCCAGAATTATCCATCTGGGGGATCCAAATACCTCGTCGACAAGGAAGACAGCGATCTCCTGCAGGAATTCTCTCCCATCCCCAGGTGGATGGTAGATGAGGAGTATCCTGCATCCCACACCCGCACCCACGATATACTCAAAGGATCTGGTGAACCCCACTGGCACATCCACAAGACCCAGTTACGTTTTAAAACAAATAGCTACACCCCTTCCCCCTACGATCCATCCTCGGGCGGTGTATCACAGAGTACCTGGCTGGAACAGCTATAGCCAACACTGGGCCCGCATTCTCATTCAGCCTGGTCTCGGTGATGCACGCCAGGTCAGATGTCCCAACAAGATCTGCTATTAGCACAGTCTTGTTTTTAACAGATCTGGCATTATACAACACCGCCCGAGTAGGATGAGCCGCTGGGGAAGATCGCGATACCTGCCTGCACTCGGCAAAGCCCTTGGGTATAGGAACCAGACAGGGAGGACCCCTGTTTTAGACTCATTTCACCCAAGGGTGTCTCCTTGTCCTCACTTCCCCTATCCGATCACCCCTCTCCATTCCCTCACCAGACCCCCCCCCCTTTCCTTCTCCTGACAATCCCCGAGGCACAGCAGTTCCTATAAGCCTCCGCTGACAAGGGGGGACAGTCAAAAGGGTGGAGGTCCCCGAGCCTGGTGGAGGAATAGCGCCGGACCGTCATTTTGCCCTCCCAACACATTGCAGGCAGCAGCAGCAATCACCACACTATGAACAACCAGTCAATCACCTTACCAACAATCATACACCACAACACTCATACAGCTATCACAACAATCTTAAATAAACTCATACACCAGTCACACACCATACAACCAAAATCAAAACTACAATCACAAATATAAACCTTCCCACAAAAATCCCCCCAACGAACCTCGATTTACAATGTATAAATTATCCAACTGTTTATGGCAGCATGTAAAGTAAAGCAGTAGGCCAAAACGAATAGTCACTAAAAGTCTCAAAATTCTGAAATTTTCGAACCTGAAGAGCTCCCACTTCTTCAGGAAGATGATAAACAGTCTTACAGGTGCTATCTCTCACACAGCCCTTAAGAAGACCACCAGATTTAACTTTGAAAATAAACTGTCTGATAGTCACTCTCACTGCCTGAAGTACTTAATATGGGCCCAAACAGAGCAAAAAAAAAAAAGTCTGACCGTAGCCCGGGTTTAGAATTTATCCTCCTCCAGCGTTCAAGTCCAGCAATAGGTGTCCTAAATGAAAAAATTACTCACCTTAGCAATGTTATTTCTTCTAATGGAGTCTTACTGAATTATGACATATGCAGTTAGGTCCTGCCTTTCAACTGCCCCGGAGAACAAAGAGTTAAACTTTCCATGGCCAGCATGGAATGTTCACCACGAGCTCGGCTGAAGCCCAAGTCTGCTGTTGTTTAAACTCCAACCGTCAGATCTTTACGAGCAATACTCACTAGAAGTTCTGTGTGGAAACTGTAAAACTCAGAACTAGCCAACTGGCAACTACATCTATAAAAAATGTTTTTTTGGTTTCAAAAAGAAGACTCAAGTCAGGAAACCCAAAAACAAAACACATCCAAAACACAATCACTCACCCAAAACAAAAGAAGGTGAAAAAAGGAACACCCCTAGGGTGCCAACACTGCTCCTGTCCACCCACATCCCAAAAACTAGGTTCTGAGAGGGGAGACGGCGAGGGAGGTCAGAATACAGCAAGACTCCATTAGAAGAAACAACATTACTAAGGTGAGTAATTTTTTCTTCAAACAACATGAAGCCTTGCTGTATTCTGACATATGCAGACTACCAAGCAGTACCTCCATGGAGGAGTGATAGAACCTACTTTGGAAACAGGCTCTGAAGTACTGCTGTGCTAAACTGAGCATCACTCCTAACCTGGATATCCAGAGAGTAATGCTTGGTGAATGTATGGACTGTTTTCCAGGTGGCTGCTTGACAAATTTCTAAGAGAGGAATATCCCTGGCAGCAGACAGGGAAGCAGCTGTACCTCTAGTGGAATGAGCCTCAGGCCTGAGGGTGGAGTTCTACCCAGTTTTTAAGAGAATTGTATACAAGAAAAATCCACCTGGCAATAGATCTCTTAGTGGCAGGTTTGCTTTTACCAATCTCTCCATATGTGAGGAACAACTGGAGGATTCAAACCTGTGACCCTTGGTGCGCTCTATGTAGTAGCTCAGGGCTCTTTAACATCTGTTGTGTAGCCTCTCTCCAGAGGAGGAATGGTCAGTAAGAAAACAGGGAGAGACATAGACTGGTTGAGGTGGAAATCTGAAACCACTTTAGGCAAAAACTTTCTGTTAGTTCTTAGGACTACTTTATCTCTATGGAAAGAGATGAAATCAGGTTCCACTGACAGGGCTTGCAGTTCACTGATACGCCTAGCAGAAGTAATGGCCACCAAAAACACAGTTTTCCAAGTCAGGTACTTAAGCTCTGCAGAGGACAAAGGCTCAAAGGGGGGTTGCATAAGCTGAGCAATGCAAACATTAAGGTCCCAAGCAGGAGCAGGATCCCTAAAGGGGGGATTGGTGTGAAGCAATCCCTTGAAAAACTTACGAAACACAGGATGGGATGACAGAGAGGAAGGCTTGCCTACTGACAAGAAAGCAGAAACAAATGCCAAATGTACTTTAAGGGTAGCTGGCCCAAGGCCTAGGCCATTAAGATGGACATTATAGTTCAGAACCGTAGGCAATCCAGTAGAATCTGGAGAAATCTTTTTCTTAGAACAAATGCTGAATCTTTTCCATTTGGAGTTGTAAGTCTTTCTGGTGGAAGGCTTTCAAGAAGCCTTAAGGATATCCAGAACCCCCTGGGAAAGATGCAGATCTGCAAACTCTTAAGTCTTCAAGAGCCATGCCTTGAGATTGAGAAACCGAAGATTCGGGTACCAAATCCTCCCCTGAGAGGATGCCAACACGTTGTAATTCCTGGGAAGTGACAGGGGAAGGTGGACTGCTAGGGACAGCAACAGGGGATACCAGGGCTGTCTGGCCCAGTCTGGAGCAATCAGAATCACTTTGCAAGGTTGTGACCTTATCTTGACTAACACTTTGAACAGGAGAGGGAAGGGGGGAAAAGCATACAGAAATTTCCCTTCCCAATTCAGAATCAGAGCATCCAGGGAGACTGAGCCCAAGACTGGGGGTCTGCAACAAAAGAGAGGAAGTTGGTGATTGTCCGGGGCTGCAAAAAGATCTATCTCTGGAGTGCCCTATCTCGAGAAAATCACTTTCAAAACTAGAGGATCTAGGGTCCATTCGTGATGGCCCTGGGATATTCTGCTCAGAGCATCTGCTAGGACAGTGTCCTTCCCTGGGAGGTGAACTGCTATCAGAGAGGTTTGCAGGGAATAGGCCAGGGACCACAACTTCATTTCTTCTGTGCATACCGCCGTAGACAGAGTGCCTTCCTGCTTGTTGATGTACCACATGGTGGTGGTGGTGTCTGTTCTGACCTGGACCACCTTGTTCTGCACAGATTTGGAAAAAGCTTGCAGTGCTAGAAACACTGCTCTGAGTTCCAAGAGACTGATGTGAAGCAGAGATTCCTGAGGTGACCACAGTCCTTGGGTGGTAAGGTCCCCCAGATGGGCTCCCCAGCCCAGCAGGGAAGCATCTGTGGTGAGTATCACTGAATGAGACCGAGGTGACAAAAGAAACCCCTTGTCTCAAATTGTCCTGATCCTGCCACCACTGCAAGGCCTGGATCAGGGTTCGAGTCACTGGGACTAGTTTGGTAAGGGAATCCTTTCTTTGGGACCAGAAGGCTCTTAAGTGGAACTGAATGTCCCTCATCTGGAATCTTGCTCCTTGGACCACTGCTGTGGAAGCTGCCATGTGGCCCAGAAGCTGAAGGAAATGCCTTGCTGGTCGAGACACCTGAAGGGTGAATGAAGAGGCCAGTTCCATGAGGGTCCTTGCCCCTTCCAGGAGAAGGAAGACTCTTGCCTTTACTGTATCCAGTTCTGCCCCTATGAAGGTGAGGAGCTGTATTGGTTCGAGAATTGACTTTGGAAGGTTGAGAAGGAATCCTAAGTAAGTGAGCACTTGCTGGGTCACTTGCAAATGCGACTTGACTTGGTCTGAAGACTGACCTACTATGAGCCAGTCGTCCAAGTATGGGAAGATGGAGATATTTATTCTCCTTAGGAAAGCAACCACTACTGCCAGGCACTTTGTGAAAACCCTTGGAGCTGATGTTAGGCCAAAGGGCATTGCTCTGAATTGATAGTGGCCTGAGGGCAACTCGAACCTGAGGTACTTTCTGTGGAAGCACCTGATGGGAATGTGAAAATAGGCATCTTTGAGGTCCAGGGATGCTAGCCAGTCCCCTGGTCTTAGACAGGGAAGTATTATTCCCAAAGTCACCATTTTGAACTTTGGCTTTAAAAGGTGTTTGTTCAGATATCTTAGGTCCAGGATGGGCTGCCATTCTCCTATCTTTTAGGGGGTTAGGAAGTACCTGGAGTACAATCCTTTGCCCTTGTGTAGGGTGGTAACCCACTCTATAACTCTGAGAGCTAGGAGGGAAGAAACCTCTGCCTCTAAGGCGAGGGTCTCTGATAAGATTCGCAAGTGGAAAGGATCTGGTTCTCATCTTGGGAAATTTTTTGAAGCTGAGAACCAGCCCCTGGCTTACTACTTCCAGGACCCACTTGTCTGTTGTTACAGACTTCCAGTCCTGGACAAAGTAAGCCAGCCTGCCCCCTACTGGTATAGGAGAATCGGCCTGGCCAGACCCATTAGGGTGTCTGCTTGGCAGGGGCTTTAGGCTGAGGGGTAGATGCAGGCCTGCTCATCCCCCGTCTGTCTCTCCCTCTAAAGAACCCCCTCTGAGAATAAGAAGAGGAGGCCTGAGCTTGGTAAAAAGGCCTTTGGAAAGGCCTGCCCCTGCCCCTAGACTGCTGCCTCTGATGAGTTGCTTGCCTTTCTTTGGCCTAAGCACTCCTGTAACTGGTCCTGTACTCATCCACCTTTTTCAGGTAGTTCTCTGTCTGCTCCCCAAACAGAGAATTACCAAGAACAGGGACATCTATGGCCTTAACCTGGGTATCCTGTGAGAGGCTAGTACATCTGAGCCAAGCCATCCTCCGAAGAGCCACAGATGTAGCCATGACTCTTGATGAAACATCACTGGAGTCCACAGCAGCATGAAATTGTACTTTAGATGCCTCAATCCCATCTGCAGCCACCTGCTCCAGCTCCTTGGCAAGCTGGTCAGGGGCCTGTTTAGCCAGAGCCAGCACAGTGTCCCACCTCGACTTCTGGTATCTAGCTGCGTAGGCCATATAGTTAGCCTGCCTGAGTCCCAAAGATGCTGCCATGTACTGTTTCTTTGCCATGGCATCAATCTTCCTGGAGTCCTTGTCTGGGGGGTGTGATGCCAAGGGGATATTTGCCTTATCACAGGCAGCAGCCTGCACTACCCCAACATGGCTGCATTGCTGGAAAAGGAACTCCGTGTCTGAGCCTGAAAGGGTATACCTCTTGTCCATTCGGCTGTCCACAGGAGCTATGGAATTAGGAGACTTAAGAATTTTATGTGTCTGTTTCCCAAAGGATTTGTGGAGAGGAAAAGACAGTCTTCTGGACTCTGGGATGTCCATCATCTCAACAAAATCAGGCTCCTCCTGATCCTCTACTGCTTCCTCCACAGGAAGCTGGAGGGTCTCAGCCACTTTTTTGTAAAACATATAGTGAGAAGGGGACTCAGAAAGCCTAGGAGGAGAAACACCTGAAGGTCTGTCTGGGGAGACGTCCGGGTCAATAGGCACATCCAGACTTTCATAAATCACCATCATCATCCTCATACTCTCCTTCCTCCTCCTCCGGTTCATAAAATTCTTCCAAAGTGCAATCCGGAACCGGGGAACCGACTGAACCAAACCCCTGCCAAATGGTGCTGGTTCGGTCGGAACCAAAGTAAGCGACTGCACTATCCTTATCGCCTTGGCTATCTCATCGGCGGTCGGAGTATGAATTTCTGGGTCCGAACCGGACGACTGATCTTTTCTTTTCCTTTTTACCGGCACCAACTCCTCAGAATCGGCTCTCCTTTTGCCCGAAGAAGTATCGCCCTGGTCAGAGGGCACTCCTTCTGGTTTGGTCGGAACTGAACCGGGCTGGCCATCCGGGTCAGCGGACTTCTCGGCCTCCCTTTCCCTCAGTCTACCTAATCTCTTTTCCAGGCTAGATTTGGGAAAATTCTTACAAATTTGGCAGTCTGAATTGAGGTGGTCAAACCCCAGACAATAAACACAGGTGGTGTGGGGATCAGCCTTGGCAAAGACTTCCCCACACACACTGCAGTGTTGAAACCCAGTAGGCCCGTTTTTTTTCTTGGGTTTCTCAGACATGGCCAATCCTAACCACAGCTTACCCTTTTTTCGGCAATCCGCCAGGCAAGACTCCCCTATCGGTTCCTGACCGTGTCATGGGTCTTGGAAAAAACAGATTTATTTAGAACTGATACTGACCGGTTACCACACTCTAAATAAATCACAAACTTTTTTTACCTGAAACTGATCGGTTCAGCCGAACCGATCCACAATTTACAAGTTCCACACAGAAACTATACAGAAAAACTATCTAGTACTCATGGTACCACAGACAGAGACTTGAACCGACTGAGCGGTAACAGCAATTCGGTAGAAACCGAGCTAAAAAAACGACACTTCAACCGACTTTTTTTGAACCAAGCAAAGGAGAAATCTCTGGAGCAACTGTTCAGTGAGGCAGAGTAAAGAATCTGACGGCTGGAGTTTAAACAACAGCAGACAGGGACTTCAACTGAGCTCGTGGTGAACATTCCATGCTGGCCATGGAAAGTTTAACTCTTTGTTCTCCGGGGCAGTTGAAAGGCAGGACCTAACTGCATATGTCAGAATACAGCAAGACTTCATGTTGTTTGAACCAAGGGGCCAACAATGTCAGCTGTGGCGAGATACAGGGGGATCCCACCGGCACCCCACGATGGACCGCCACCAGAGATTTTCGTGAACCACTGCTTCGGCTACTGTCAAAACCAGCCCATCGGCTGACCCTCCAGGAAAACTAGGAGGAACTCAGGCCACTCCACCCGCTCTTCAGTGGGCCTAGTCCCCGGCCTCCTGCGTGGTACATGAATCCGGCAGCCGCCACCCCGAGAGTACAGGCAGACCCCCCATAACCGCTGAAAAATAAGCCCCGGACATCATTCAGGAAGGTGCATTTTTTTTTATCCCACTGAAGGAAAATCTGACTAAGTTTCCGGTTTCAGTCAGACTGTCAAGCTCTTCCAGATGCCACATGAACCACTGGGCTCCTAGCAGGACAGTTCCATCTCAGGTCCACTGACAAAGTGATTCCACCTCGAATCCAGCAATCGCAGCTTCCCGACCCGGGCACTCACAGACCTTCTCCTCTTCCTTGGATTCATCTCAATCCAGCTCCGGACAGTCGCCAAAGCAGGTAAGACACCTCGGCTCCATTAAAAATGAGCCAATGTTTTAAACCGCAGGTAGCAATATGATCCAGTGAACTCTGCGGTTTTAAATGGTAACCGGGGATGTGGGGGTGTGTCACTGGCCTAAAAATGGTGTAACGTATTAGTGACTCCAAAGCCTTACTCCCTTTCTCTAATACCGAAAATGACCTACCCTAGCCACTTCACTCAAGTGCCCTACATAATTACCACTAAAACTAGCTACAAAACAACAAAGTGAAGGGGGGGTAACTAAGAAAAAATTAATACAACTAAATAAGGTATTAAAACAAACTGACTGCCCTAATCTCTGATGGCTAGCCCAGCACGGCAGACATCTTGAAAGTCAGATCTCTCTTCTCTTCTGTACTATCTTACTTCGAGGGGGCTCTTGCAGCAGGCAACACCGGTAGGACTGAGTCCCAAGCAGTACCAGAACTGACCAAAACGTCAGCTGGGAGGAGGCAGGAAGCAACAGAAGAAGACTCAGGAAAGAAGGCCCTAAAGGACAGCGAGTCCAAAATTGGTCCTGCGTCTAGAAGCAATGTCCAGACTGTAGTGCTGAATGAAAGTATGGGCAGAACTCCAGGTGACAGCCACACAGATGTCCACAACAGAGACTTCTTGAAGCAGACGGCAGAGGCAGCCATACCTCTGAAGGAGTGGCCTTTAAACGCCAGGCCTGCTGAGCCGCCGGGGGCGGCTTAGGTCAGACCACAGGAGCAGAGGAGACCAAACTGAAATGGCTTCTTTTTCTGCTTAGGCCCTTTCTCACGCTGGGCAGAGGTGACGGAGTCCAGGGTAATGTTGGACTTTTCGATCCGAGTGAGATGTCTACCTACCACAGGCCCAAACAGGTCCGTATCCAGGAAGGGTACATCCCCCAGTTTGTGTTGGGTATCGACTATAAAGGTCGAGATCCACAGCCAAGCCCTGCAGTTCATAGCCACTGCAGCGGCTACTGACCTGGCGCAAGAATCGCCAATGTCTAGTGCCATTTGGAGCTGCTGCTTGGCAACTGCATGGACTTGGTCCAGCACCAGCTTGACCGGAGTCTGCAGGTTGGCTGGGAGCCATAGCATAACCTGATCCAGGGTACCTGATAAGCTATGGGCAAAGTTTGCCATTCGGAGTGCTGCACTTGCCTGCTGAAGGCCAAGAGAAAAAGGCACACAGACTTTCTTGTCTGCATGGTCCTGCATCTTAACACTCCCTGCTGGAAGGCTTATTCCAATCACGGACATTGCCCAAGCAGCGAAAGACTGAGTCAGCGACCAAACCTTCCGCAGAAGGAGGTTTGGTAAATCTGGACAATGATCAGGTAAAGACTGCATACTTGCAGACCATATGGGCTGCCGGGGTGGACCAAGAAGCAGGACGCTGCCAAAGCTCCAGAGTGGAGCCCAGGATGGTCTCCATGACCAGAAAGGCGACCCCAGGGGAGCTGTCCTTGTCAAGGATCTCCATTGGGGGTAGTTCGAGCAGGGTCCCTGTAGACTCAGAGATAAGGCAGAGGTACGCTCTTGGTCCAAACAGTTTCAAAACATTTTTTATATCCGGAAGAGGGGTATTGCCACTGTGCAATGAGAAGAATGCTAAAAGGCTACATAAAACGAAACTCTGAGGAGAAATATAAAGCCTGCTTGTGGTGGGCAAGATACAGATAAAGAAAATACAGGTTACTCACCTGTAACAGGAGTTCTAGGAATGGTATATGTTGTTCATCCACACTATCTGGCAGGTTCCTTGCCGCTTTAAATCTTGCCGGAAGGTCTTCAAGCTAGCTCCTCCCACCCAACCGGGTGGTAAAACTCTCGGCTCCGCCCCATGACGCCAGATCTGGCCCGCTGGAAGCTCAGGTTGTGCGTCGAAGCCGGGGAGGTCGGGTGGGTTCGTGTGGATGAACAACATATACCATTCCTAGAACTCCTGTTACAGGTGAGTAACCTGTATTTCTAGGGACATGGATATGTTGTTCATCCACACTATCTGCAGACTCCTAGCAGTTCTCCGGGAGGAGGGAGGCAAGGCGCACACCCCCTAATACTTACTTGGGGAACAAAGATTGGAGAACCGAGGCCCCAAAACCAGCATCCCGGCGTGACTCAAGGTCGATGTGGTAGTGGGAAATAAAGGTGTGTGCTGACTTCCAGGTAGCAGCCCTGCAGATCTCCTGGATAGGGACATCCCTGGAAGCAGCCACCGATGCAGCAGTATGGCGGGTAGAATGAGCTCTTATCCCTCTGGGAGGCTCCATGCCCGCCAACTCATAGCAGAGATTTATGCAGGAGGTGACCCATCTGCCTATCGTCCGCTTGGCTGCAGGTCTGCCAGGTGCGGCTTCAGCGTAGGTGACAAACAGCTGGCGAACCTCTCCCCCAATTTCAGCCGTGCGCTCCTTATAATAAGCGAGCGCCCTTCTAGGGTCCAGAGTATGGAGCCTATATTCGGCCTCCGAGGTGTGATTGGGGTAGAACACCGGCAGAGTCAATACCTGATTAAGGTGAAACTCCGACACCACCTTCGGAAGGAATTTCGGGTGGGGGCGTAAGACAACCTTGTCCCTGTGGAAGACCAGGCAAGGAGACTCGATGCTCAGCGCCTGGAGTTCTCCCATCCCTTCTGGCTGACGGATAGCCACCAAGAAGGCGGTCTTCCACAACAGGTGGGAGACCACACCTGTGCATTGTTTCGAATGGCTTGCCAATGAGCTTTGCCAGTACCAGCAGTAAATCACGGAGGTGGGGGTTCCGCACTGGAGGAAATGTGATCAGGCCTTTGAAAAAGCGCCCGACCACTTTTTCCTGCGCCACTGACTGCTGACCGGCCCGCGCCCGGTAAGCAGAAATGGCTGCCAGGTGCACCTTAAGGGTCGTCGACCTAAGCCCTTGACTAGATAGGGACCATAGATAGTCCAAAATGCTTGCCACAGGACACGAGAAAGGGTCCAACCCTTTTTCCCGACACCAAATGGAGAACCTCTTCCATTTGAAGGCATAGCATTTTCTGGTCGACTCACTGGGACGCCCAACGACGTTGAGGACCTCGTCGGAAAGACCCAAGGCCTGGAACTCTAGCCAGGAACCAGGCCGTCAGGTGCAGGGATTGAAGGTCCAGATGGAACACCTTCCTGACTGACTGAGAGCAGGTCCGGCGAGCTGGAAGCTGCCGCGGAGTCCTGGAGCTGAGACTGAGGAGATCTGGGTACCAGAACTGGCGAGGCCAGTCTGGGGCTATCAGAATCACCTGCGCCTTGTCCCTCCTCGCTTTCAGCAGGACCCTGTGAATCAAGGGAACGGGGGGAAAGGCGTAAAAGAGGCCCAGGGTCCATGGCCTTGAGAAGTCAACCCCCTGCAGCAAGCCCTGCTGAGGGGGGCGGGCATGAAACAGCCTCAGCTTCGCGTTCTCCCTGGAGGCAAACAGATCCACCAGAGGTGTGCCCCAGCAGGAGAACAGGTCTTGTACTATCTCCGGCAGGAGAGACCACTCGTGCGATGCAGCCCCTATCCGGCTCAGGGCATCGGCCAGGGTGTTGGAGGCTCCTGCCACATGAATGGCCAGGAGATCCGCCTCCAGGCTGCGCACTAGTGACCAGATGCGGAGAGCTTCCTTGCATAGAGGCAAGGAGTGCGTCCCGCCCTGGCGGTTTAGATAGTACATGGTCGTGGTATTGTCCGTCTGGACTCGGACCACTTGACCCCGGAGAAACGGAGCAAAGGCGGTGAGAGCTAGGCGGACCGCACGGAGCTCCAGCAGGTTGATATGGCATCGGGACTCCCTCGGGGACCAGAGGCCGTGCACTCGGTGTTCCCCCAGATGGGCACCCCAACCCATCAAAGAGGCGTCGGTCGTTAGAGAGACCGTCGGCTCGGGGCGGACAAACGGGATACCCTCCTGCAGATGAGAAGGAACGGTCCACCACTGGAGGCTGCCCACATCTCCTGGTCGTCCACACACGCTGGTCCAGAGGATCGCAGCTGTGACCACTGACTGGCCAGTCCCTACTGGAGGGGGCGATGTGCCAGCTGCGCCCAACGGACTACGCTGGTACAGGCCGCCATGAGACCCAGAAGTCGCAGGAAGTCCCGGGCAGGGCGCGATTGCCCAACCAGAAATGATTGGGCAAAGGAGGTAAGAACCTCGGCCCTGTCCGCCGGGAGCCGTGCTCTGGCTCGAAGAGAGTCAAGCTCTGCCCCGATGAAAGATATCACCTGCTTCGGCTCGAGTTCCAACTTGGCCTCGTTAACCAGGAGGCCCAGTTGAGAGCAAACCCGGAGGGCCAGATCTCTGGACCGCTCCACCTCCAACCTGGAGGGGGCTGCTATCAGCCAATCGTCCAGGTAAGGGTACACCCGGACCCCTCGGCGCCGCAGGAAGGCTGTCACCACTGCGATGCATTTGGTGAAGACCCTGGGAGCTGAAGAAAGGCCGAAGGGCATGGCCTGGAACTCGAAGAGGGATCCCTCCGCCCTGAAGCGGAGGAATCTCTGATGAGACGGATGGATAGGGACGTGAAAGAACGCGTCCTGGAAGTCCAGAGAACAGAACCACATGCCGTGTTCCAGAGATGGTATTATCTGAGCCAGAGTGACCATTCTGAAGGTTCGAGACCTTAGGAACTTGTTCAGGTCGTGTAGGTCCAAGATGGGGCGCCAGCCCCCCGTCCGTTTCGGGACCAGGAGGTACCTGGACGCGAACCCCGGTTCTGATGGTGGGTCCTCTATCTCTCTTATCACCCCCTTTAGAAGGAGTAGGGCGATGTCGGCTCGACGAGCCTGTAGAGATCTGGGGACCCCGGCCTCGGGCGACGGCCCTGAAGGGAGGAGCCGCGTCAATTTGAGAGGCAGGCTCTTCCCACCACCTCCAAAACCCACCTGTCCGTGGTAACAGCGGACCAAGGCGAAGGAAGTGTCAGCCGGTCTCCCACGGGGAACCAGGGGCGAGGTGCGGGGATGGGGCGCACCCTCAGCCCGTCACTTTGCAGGCTTGGAGGAAGGACCGCCGAGGGACCACCAGGGCCTTTTCCTCCTTGCTTCCTATTTGAGGGAGCTGGTGGCTTGGGCTTGGAATACCAAGGTCTAGCCTGCTGGCCCTGATGCTGATGTTGGGCCGGACGTGCAGCGGGAGCAGAGGGGCAAAAGGGTTTAGGCTGAGGCTTACGACCCTTGTGTCTCTCTGCTGACGAGACCGAGTCCAAGGTGGCATTGGACTTCTCGATCCTCTGGAGGTGGCCTTCCACTCCAGGGCCGAAGAGGTCTGTTCCCAAGAAGGGAACGTCCGCAAGCTTGTGCTGGGTATCCGAGGTGAAAGTGGATATCCTCAGCCACGCCCACCGACGCATGGCCACAGCGGCCGCCACTGACCGGGCGCAAGAATCCCCGATATCCAAGGCAGTCTGGAGCTGCTGCTTGGCTACTGCTCTGCCCTGGTCCCGCACCTGCTTGACCATGGTCTGCAGGTCGGCGGGAAGATGAGGGACAACCTCATCCAGGGAGCCCAACAGGGCATAGGAGAAGTGCGCCATGAGGACAGCCGAACTGGCCTGACGAAGACCAAGAGAGGAGGGCATACACTTTCCGCCCGGCATAGTCCAACTTCTTGGACTCTTTGTCGGGCGGTTTGTCCACGTCCCTGGCATTGCCAGCACGCCGGAAAACGCTGTCTGTAACCAACCCTTCAGCCAAAGGGTGTTCGGAAAAGCCGGACAGAGAGCCCGTAGGGACCGCATACTTCCTGGCCATCCTGGCCGACGGCGCAGGACAGGAAGCCGGACGCTGCCATAATTCCAGGGCCGGGCCGACAACGGCTTCGGCCACCGGAAAGACCTCCGTAGGAGAATCCCCTTGGTCCAGAATCTCATTGAGGGGATATCCAGCCCGTTTGGATACGGGTTCAAGCTTCATCCCAGTGGATTCAGAGATGAGCCTAAGAAGTCCGAGGAAGGACGAAGGGCTATCGTCCGATGACTGCCCCCCAGAGGACTCCAAGTCCAGAAGCTTGGAGAATAGGGAGGAGTCATCCGAATCCAACGAATTGTCGAAGAGCTGCCTGGAGCCTGAGCCACTCTCCACTTGCCGAGGCTTATCGGGCGTGAGAGTGACCGACAGCCTGCGGGGAAGGCCCTGGGCCGACCGTGAATCTTTCGACGGTGCCCCGACTGTCGGCTGAGGCGGAGGCGGTTCCACCAAAATTGGTGGAGCAGCTGGAATAGGTCGAACAACCGGCCTGGAAACAGGCTCCTCGACCACCACGAGGGGTTGATTCGACTGGTCCGGTGGCAACCATTTGATGGACGGGGAAGAGGCCTGAGCCGGCTTGTTGCCAGCCAGTAAAAGTTGTTGCCACATGAGATCCTCATATTCGCAACTTACTGAAGCCTCCCCTCGTCCGAGGAGGAGGAAGATGAGGAAGAGCGGCGACGCCGCTTACCGCGGTGCCGAGACCGAGACCATCTTTGTCGACGGGAGCGGCTGGACCGCGAAGATGTCCGAGACTGAGACCGAAAATCTCGGCCAGACCGAGGTCGGTGAGGCGGGGAGCCGAGGATCGGCAATCCCTTCGGCTCGGTCAACAAGACCGGCGGCTCTGGGGCCGGAGGCGCAGATGAGCCGACGGTATCCACAGTCCTCGCCGGGGGAACCGGGGAGGAGGGAATCTCTGCTTCTCCAGCCGACAACCCGTCTAACGGGTCGAGAAAAATCTCGACCACGTCGGCGGGTGTCTCAGTCACCTGGCCTGACGGGGGCACCGTGAAGCCAGTGGCCGAAGTCGAAAAATCGACCAAAGTCGACTGTCGACAAGGGGAGGGAGATCTTTCGGCCCCAGGAGCGTCTGACGATGGGACTTACTCCTTACTTTCTTCGACCGATGAAACGTGTCCCGTAGCAGTTGGACCGCCTAGTTGAGAGGGTCAGGCAAAGCCCTTAAACGAAGCTGAGTAGGAGGCCCCAAGAGAAAGCGGAACGAAAGCCGCAGAAGACGAAGTCGCGCCTGAGCCGCCTTCCTCGAGGGCAACCAACTGTTCTAGTTGTTCAGCGGATCCCGCAGCCAGAAACCGCCAGTCGAGCCTCCTTGGATTTAACCAGAGAAATCTCCTTCGGCCCCTGGTTGGAGACGGGCAGCGGGTCCTCGAGGACGTGTAGCCGAAGGAGGAACACAACGTAAGCCCGCGGTCGGCTCCTGGCTAAGGCAGTAAACTGACGTGAGTGCGGGTCCGTCCGAGACATCTTCTCCCACAGGACATCTCCGAAATCCGGGAGTTGATTTGTCCATCGCAGCCGCGAGGGAAGAAGACGGAAGAGGTAAAAGTTTTAATTTTTTGAAAATTTCAAACCGAAGATTTTTGGGCCCAAAGCTTAAACGCAGAGCGTTAAGGAGGGAACCTGAGCTTCCAAGCGGTAAGGAAGATCTGGCGTCATGGGGCGGAGCCGAGAGTTTTACCACCCGGGGGGGTTGGAGGAGCTAGCTTGAAGACCTTCCGGCAAGATTTAAAGCGGCAAGGAACCTGCCAGATAGTGTGGATGAACAACATATCCATGTCCCTAGAAAGGGTATTTTTTGAAAGGACTTGCAAAATGCATCCGAGTAGAGTGATGTATTCATATTGAACACAAAAAAAGGAGATAAAACAACACTGTATTTGGGGGGCCTGAAGTGGTGGTGTTTTTGCTACGAAACTGTTGCCCAAGACTGTTGGTGTGGATTTTTTGATAAATAAAAAGAGCTGTATTTTTTAAACTGTTTTGATGTTACGCATTGCCATTTAGGATGACCCAATTATTGATACAGAGAATAAGAAAGGGCAACCTAAACCAATACTGTGCTAAGGCTCTTGGTGCACCAAAAGATCCTCCACGGAGTCCTGGACAAAGTCGGGAGTGCATCAAAGAGGTCTCAGATTCTGATGACTCCTTGAACACCAGGTGGACCCCCCCACCCCCGAGTACACTGTAGGATTCATCAGCCTGAGACACTGTGACTGACAGCCAATGGGGCAACCTAGCGGACGGCTGAGCCAAGTTAGAGGTGGCCCCGTCCTTGGACTGTGGAGGTGGAGGCTTACCCAAATGGGTTGGGAAACTGGTGTTGGCCGAACTAGAGGTGTCGGCATGGTCCAGGGTGGCAGCGACCATGGGAAAGCCTGAGGGGCTGGGGTGCTAACAAGAGTCTGTTGCCCACACCCAGCAACAAGTGTTGCTGGAAGAACTCCTTACAGTGGCGCTGCATCTTACATGAAGCCCATCCTCCTCAGAAAAGGAGGAAAAGGATGAACGTTGACGAAGTCTCTTGCCCGAGAGTTGAGAGTGGGACTGACGATGTCAGGAACCACTCGACCTCGAGCTACAGGACCATGACCTGGACCTTAACCGTTAAGTAGACAGACAGTGGGAAGAAGCAGGGGGTCAGTGAGGCATGCCAAGAAAGTCCAGACAGGTCTGGATCCGGAACAGAAGGATTCAGATCAGCACAAAGGTCCGATCCTCCCTGAGAGACAATGGGCAGGACAGGGGTCTTAGAGAGAGGGAATCCTCCCTATCATCCTGCAACAATGGGCTGACCTCCTTGAGAAAAATCTTGACCTCCTGGTTGACCCATGTCTTAGCCAATAGGCCCGGCATGGATACCATGGGGCCAGTGGCGGGGCCAGAAGTGTCGGCCGAAGCCGTAAGCTTGACAGCCATTGAGGCGGGTGAAGCGCTCACGTCCCACAATTGACGGCAGGAATTTCTGGACTTGAAGTCCGATTTAGATGATCTGAAGGACTTAGACCCATGGAAAATGGCCCTCCCCAGAGGTCGGAAGAGATTGGCAAAGGTCCTGGAATGCCTCGATGAATGAGGTGCCAATGCTCACTGAAACGACGGCAGCTGAAGATGCTTCTGCAGCGGCCCGAGCCGCAGATTCCTTGAGGGCAGTGAGTTGCTCAGCCAAGCCCGCCACAACAGAAGACAGACATCAAACGATGGGCTCCTTGAAGCAAACCGTCAGGTCCCGTTCATCCAGGCATCCAAGCAAGAGACCAGCGTAGCGATCCTCCAGGGTTGTGGGATGGAGAGAGAGACACAGGCCACAAGCCTGCGGGTCCCGGCCCATCCTGAGGCAGTAAAAGTACAACATTTGAGGATCGGTGCCCAACATTTTATGGCTGCAAAGGGCACTATTTGGAGCCGGGCCCAATTTAGGATCACCAGAGTCCATAACTAAAGTGAAATAGCAAAAGCTCGAAGGCGCAAAAAGCAAAAGTATTTTAGGGCCTACACCAAGCACAGAGCTGTGATGATGTTTCCAGCGGCAAGGAAGAGCTGACGTCACAGAGTGGTGCTGAGGAGGATACCATCTGGGAAGGTGGGAGGAGCCACCTTGAAGACTTTCTGGACATTCTTAAAGGCGAAAGGATTCTGCTAGAGTGTGGATAGTACAACACATCCACACTCCAGAAAGAACAGTTACGTAAGAACTTACCGTAACAGCAGATCTTCGAGGGAATCTCTTTCATCAGGTCACACCTATAGGACTATTTGTCACAAGACGCTTGGATCACACGGAAACTTTTCTGTAGTAGTCTACCAGGGGCCATCCACGACAATGTCAGATGTTAACGTCCTGCAGTATATAAGAATGGGCAGCCCCGCTCCCTCCTCAGTTCCCCGCTGCAGATCATACTTGCCAGGCCTCCCTGTAGGGAACCAAGGGGAGTGAGAGGGTGCCCAGTTAAACCCAAGGGCTTGAGCAACAGGTAAGCCACCCTGGAACAGGAGAAAGGCGCAATGAAGCTTAGAACCCCAAGGAGGATGTAGGGCGGGTCTGCATGACCTGATGAGACAGATTCTCTTTGAAGATCTATTGTTACGGTAAGTTCTTACTAAACTGTTTCATAGGTAATTTTAAGCTAGCAGACTTGCGTCCATAATTGCTTGCCAAAACCAAATTTAGAATTGAGTTTTTATTTTGCTGAAATGTCGGTCAAAGTTAACTTTGAAGTTATTCATACTCGGGCTGTCCACGAGTACTAATGGAAGCGCATTCCAAGGTACCACCACCCTTTGACTAAACCAGCTCTTCCTTAGGTTACGGTTCCAATTAAAATGGACAAGTTGTTTATTATGTCTCCTACTACTGCACCAATTAGTCAGACTGGATACCAATCTCTGCCCGAAGTTTGTAGCCTCCCATTATTCTATATAAAAAACATAAATCTCCCCGAAACCTTCTATAATAAATGGAATACAAATTGAGGGATGACAATCTTGCTTCATATGGCAATTCATTTAAACACGTTATAGATCTCGAAAATCTTTTCTGAACGCTTTCCAGTCTGTTGATATCTTCCCTATTCTGAGGGGACCATACCTGGGCGCAATGTTCTATCTTTTTTGGGGATATCTCTTTCATCAGGTCACACTTACAGGACGAGTCACAAGCAGAACTGACACTAAGACAGTCTGGGTGGCAGGAGGCCAGAGGCCTAAGAAAGAAGGCCTTGAAGTACAGCTAGACCAAAGCCTGCCCTTCTCCCTGAGGCAATATAAAGGCTGTAGTGCTTTGTGAAAGTGTGGACAGTACTCCAAGTTACAGCAGCACAGATTTCTGCAGCTGAAACATTCCTGAAAAAGGCAACAGAAGTGGCCAAACTGGCCATGCCTCTGATGGAGTGGCCATAAAGTTCCTTACTGTACTTCCTGTAACAAAAAGTAATACAGTTGGGCCAATCATTTGGACAAACACTGTTTAGAAACTGGAGAGCCCTCTTTCCCAGGGGCAAAAAAAACAAACAACTGTGAAGACTTCCTACAGTCCTTCGTATGATATGTATATTACTGAAGTACTCCATGTGCATCCAAAGGATGGAGCAATGCTTCCCCTGGATTGGAATGCTCTGGATAATAAACTAATAGATAGATGGTTTGATTTAAAGTGAACTCAAGACACTACCTTAGGTATAAACCTATGGCTGGTACGCAAAGACACCCTGTGTTTGTGGAAAATCAAATAAGGGGGCTCACACATAACAGCCTGAAGCTTGGAAATCCTTTGAGCAGATGTAATAGCAACTAAAAATAATGCTTTCCACGACAGAAAGCATAGCTTGCAAGATGCGGCTAGCTCAAAACGAGCCAAAGTAAGCTTCTCTAAAACAAAATTCAGATCCCAAGCCAGGACTGGATTGAGGATAGGAGGATTTAGATGCAGAATACCTCTCAAAAAGGTACAGGCCATGTCCAATTGGGCCGCAGTATGTCCCTCAATGGGCACATGGAAGGCTGATATGGCGGACAAGTGTGCCTTAATGGAGAATTATTGCAGGCCTGTATCTGACAAGGACAGCAAGTCTAGAATCTGATTCACTGGGCAAGTGAAGTGATCCAAGTGATGTAAATAGCCCACAGAACAAAACGCTTCCATTTCATGGAATGGGTAGCCCTGGTGGAGGGCTTCCTGGCAGCCACCAGGACATCTGCCACCTTCAGGGATACCTCAACTCTCTCAATGGCTATGTCCTCAGGAGCCATGCATGAACATGGAGTGACTTCGGGTTTGGAAAACGAGGGTCCCCTGATCCTGTGACAGCAGGCCCTTGCACAGAGGGAAGGGTACTGGAGGTTCCTCTGCCAACTGCTGCAGTAACAGAAACCATATCTGATGAGGCCAGAAAGGTGCCACAAGAATTAGAGTGGCCCCCCTCCATTTCGAGCTTCATGAGCACCCTCTGAATCGGGGAAAGGGAGGAAAGGTGTAGAGGAACATCCCTTTCCAAGATAGGGACAACACATCTTGCCAGAAAACTCCAAGCCCTGAATCGAGCAAGCAGAAAAGCGGCAGTTTTGTGTTGAGTGGGAATGCAAAAATGTCCAGCTCTGGACGACCCCATCTGTCAGACAGGTATTCCAATACAGAGGTTAGCAGCTCCCACTCGTGCATTCTGGACTGCAACCTGCTTAGCCTGTCTGCCATGACATTCTGGATTTCTGGAACATGGATGGTAGACCGGTCTAGACCATGTTCTACAGTCCAGTACCAGACTTTCATTGCCTCCCTGCACAGGGGATAAAAACGAGTTCCCCTTGCCTGTTTATGTAATAAATTACACTGAAGTTGTTTGACTGCCCCAGCAGAGGTTCTGGGAACAGATGGGTCTGGAAGGATTGTAAAGCATACAGAGCGGCCCTCGTCTAGAGAACACTGATGTGAAGGAGGGTCTCCACACCGGTCCACATTCCTTGAGTCTGAAGAGGGCCCAGATCTGCCTCCCACCCCTACCCGAGGGTGATCATGATGATACTCATACTCCAGGTCGATGGGCTCTGAAGGAGGCAACCACAGGAGCGATGACGGTGAGGCCCGGGGAAGGACAGGGCGTGGCAGATATATGGGCGTCGGCGTGAGGCCTACTCCAATCGGCATCGGTGTCACTGGGCCCGGGGTAGGGAGGAGATGCTGTATAATGGCCACAAAGGAGGAGAGCATTGTCTGGACACCGACAGTGGCGCCAACAGTGGTCTGCGTAGTGGTGGTGCCCTGTGACAGCAACAGGGGTGGCTGAAGCCCTGAAGAACCAGTGCTAGCCAAGGATGGCCAGTCAAAGCCTGCTGCCAGTTGTCTGTGTGATTTCAGATGTCAAAGCAGCAGGGCTGGCGACAGCAACACTGGCAGCCCCGATGTCGATGACCCTTTGCCAGTCCTGAGGGGAGGGCCCAGCAGAACTCTCTGCAGAACCAGCCTCAAAGAGAGTGAAACCTGGGATGCAGGAGAGGTCGATGCTGAAGCTGTCAACAATGCTGCTCCAGTCAATGCTAAAGGATGCTCGGAATGGGAGCTCACCCGGGGGTGGGGGAAGACAGTCCTTGCTCCATTTCCTGTCTAGGTGGCAGTGCTTTCCAATGGACTTGTCCCAGGCCTGAGAGACCACAGAGCTGTCTGGCAACCTGGAAGGGGTCCCTCCCCCTGAGGTTCCTGCTCCATCCTGGCTACCTGCTGCTCTAGCAAAAAAGCACCCAGGGCTTTCTGGTAGTGCTGCCGGGTCACTTGGTTGAACTTCTGGCAGAGCTTGCAGGCCTGAATGTTGTGGCTTGGGCCGAGAGACAAATGAAGAGGTCGTGTTAGTCTCAGGTGTAGATCTTCTTACCACAACAGCAGTGATGGAAGAGGTTTGTGGGATTTTGTGTTCTCAACATTTCCAGCGAGGGTAATCACTTTATAAATAAAGTGATACTACTTAGGTTAGAAAAATGAAAAAGTTTACGTTTTGGCGGTCCACTGAACAAAGAAGTCACCATGGAGTCCGTGCGAGTATGGTTAATGGCAGCAAAAGAACTCAGGAGGGAGCGGGGCTGCCCACACTTATATGCTGCAGGATGACTGCATCTGAAGTCGGTGTGGGTGGCCCCCGATAAGACTGCTACAAGAACATTTACGTGTGGTCCTACCACCTGGCAGAGAACAGTGCTATATGTGTGATCTGATGAAAGTGATATCCCCGAAGAAGATCCGTAAAACTCATGCCCTCACACCCTGAAGCAGGGCACCTCACCTCCTTCACATACTGCAGTGAGAATCTGGAGCTACTGGGTGGCACTGCAGCTATACCACCAGATGGTGCAAGAAGACGTCTTTGAATTTTCTGTGACAACCTCCTCCAAGCAGACAGTAAAGGATTTCACTAAAAACTGGTAGCGCCGATTTCAGCAAAACACATTATTTTAATGCAAAATAGTACAAACAAATGAATCCAAGAAGAGAGGAGCAAAATAAGTGCTAAATAACTGGACCCATTGCTGGTAAGAGCAAGCAACTTGAACAAAACATGTAGGTCCTGCTGCAGCACTTCCCTGCTGGGTTTAAGGATGCTTTACACTAAATAAAACATGCCAATATTTTTCACAATTGCTGAGAGGACTATTTTACATGGGAAGTCTGCACAGAGGCCCTGATGTAGTAACCATGTTTTTTTTCCCCCCGTAATTTACTTTGAGTTTTCAAAGAATAATGTACATTGTAATTAACACTTGATTTTAACACCATATAAAGTATAACAGCATTATAGCAGTTTACAAATCAATAAACAAATTCCAACTAATGAGTAAATTGGTACAATTTGTTTCATTTCTCAGGTCAAAGAGAAAATAAAAGGGATTAAAACATAACAGTAACTAGAAACCATATTTCTGAACCTAAACGTAAATAAAAATTCAACATAACAAAAGTTGATTAATGTCGTAAGAGTAACATGACCTAGGCAAATTATATCTGCACATTTAAAAGAGGACTTGTAGATTAATTTAATGGTAACAGTAGTTCTGTAAATAGTACTGTATTTATCACAGTACTTTGGAGTTAATGCAGCAAACATGTATAGTACAACATGGCCCAATAAAACAGGTTACTCACCTGTAACAGTAGTTCTAGGAGTGGTATATGTTGTTCATCCACACTGTCTGGCATTGTCCCTTTCCCCTTTAAATCTTGCCGGAAGTCTTCAAGCTGGCTCCTCCCACCCACCCGGGTGGTAAATACCTCGACTCATGCATGCCAGATCTAGCCCGCTGGAAGCCAGGTAAAATGCGCCTAAGCCGGGGAGGTCGGGTGGGTAGATGAACAACATATACCACTCCTAGAACTACTGTTACAGGTGAGTAACCTGTTTTTCTAGGAGCGGGATATGTTGTTCATCCACACCGTCTGGCAGACTCCTAGCAGTTCTCCGGAGGAGGAGGCAAGCCAGACCCCTACTTAGGAATAGAGACTGGAGAACCGAGGCCCCAAACCAGCATCCCGGATGTGACTCTAGGTCAATGTGATAATGGGTAATAAAGGTGCTTGCTGACTTCCAGGTAGCGCCCGACAGATTTCCTGGATAGGATGTCCCTGGAAGCAGCCACCGAAGCAGCCGAGAGGACGGGCAGAATGAGCCCTTAGTCCTTGGGAGGCCCTTACCCGGCCAACTCAGAAAGCACAGACCTATGCATGATGTGATCCATCTCGCAATAGTCCGCTTGGCTGCAGGTCTGCCAGAAGCGGCTTCAGCGTGGGTGACAAACAGCTGGCGAACCTCCCAATTTCCGCCCGTCCTCCTTATAATAGGAGAGCACGTCCTGAGGTCAGTATGGGCCTATATCGGCCGTCGAGGTGTAATTAGGGTAATATACCGCAGGGTCAACAACTGTTAAGGTGAAACTCTGACACCACCTTCGAAGGAATTTCGAAGGGCACAGGACAACTTTGTCCCTGTGAAAGACCAGATAAGGGAGTCCACCGAAAGCCTGGAGCTCCCCTGTCCTTCTGGCTGACGGATAGCCACCAGGAAGGTAGTCTTCCACAAGTGAGAGCTCACACTTGTGCATGGGTTCGAATGGCTTGCCCATGAGCTTTGCCAAAACCAGCAAAGATCCCACAGAGGTGGAGGTTCACGCGGAGGATATGTGATCCAGGCCTTTGAAGAAGCACCCAGATCACCATCTCCTGAGCCAGCGATCGGGCGGCTGACCGGCCCTTGATGAGCAGAGAGTGGCTGCAGGTGCACCCTAAGGGTCGAGCGAGACCAAAGACCCCCTTTGGAGAGAGACCAAGGTAGTCCAGAATGTTAGCTACCGAGCAGGATAAGGGTCCAGACCTTTATCCTGACACCAAATGGAAAATCTCTTCCATTTAAAGGCATAACATTTCCTGGTCGATTTTTTCGAGATGCCTCCACCACGGTGTAGACATCCTCAGAAAGACCCAAAGCCTGGAACTCTAGCCGCTCAGGAACCAGGCTGTGAGGTGCAGGGATTGAAGGTCCGGATGAAGGACCTTCCCCTGGTTCAGAAAAATCAGGTCCGGGTGTGTACTGAGCTGCTCCGGGTTCCTGCAGCTGAGGCTGAGGAGATCTGGATACCAGAACTGGCGTGGCCAATCTGGGGCTACCAGGATCACCTTGGCCTTGTCCTTCCTCACCTTGAGTAACACCTTGTGGATCAAGGGAAATGGAGGAAAGGCGTAAAAGAGGCCTGGGGTCCACGGCCTCGAGAAGGCATCCCCCTGCAGCGAGCCCTGCTGAGGGGGGCGGGCATGGAACAGCCTCAGCTTGGTGTTCTCCCTGGAGGCAAACAGGTCCACCAACGGTTTACCCCAATGAGAGAACAGGTAGTAAGCTACCTCTGGATGGAGAGACCACTCGTGGGATGTCTGGCCTAAGCGGCTGAGAGCATCCGCCAGTTGGTTCGCGACTCCTGCCACGTGGATGGCTAGGAGATCTGCCTCCAGTCGGCTGACGAGGGTCCAGATCCGGAGCGCCTCCTTGCATAGCAGACGGGAGTGCGTGCCGCCCTGTTTGTTGAGGTAGTACATGGTCGTGGTATTGTCCGTCTGGACTTGAACCACTTGACCCCGGAGCTGAGGAGCGAAAGCTGACAGAGCCAGTCTGACTGCTCTGAGCTCCAACAGGTTGATGTGGCATCGACTCCTCTGGGGTCCAGAGCCCATGAGCTCTGTGGTCCCCATGTGGGCTCCGAGCCCATGAGAGGCATCGGTCATAAGGATGACCGTCGGCTCAAGGGCGAATGCAGGGATCCCTTCCTGCAGATGACTCGGGACGGTCCACCATTGGAGCGTCCCACATCCTCTGGGTGACCGTGACCAGCTGGTCGAAAAGACCCTGACGCTGAGACCACTGGGCGAGGCTCCCACTGAGGGGGCGATGTGCAGTCTGGCCCAGCGGACCACCGACGGCACGCCGCCATGTAGCCCAGGAGGCGCAGGAAGACCCGGGCAGGGCGTGAGTGCCCAACCAAAAATGATTGGGCAAAGGAGGAGAGAACCTCCGCCCTGTCCGCCGGGAGCCGAGCTCTGGCTTGACGAGAGTCGAGCTCTGCCCCGATGAAGCCCATCACCTGGGAAGGTACGAGTTCCGATTTGGCCTCGCTGGATCAGAAGGCCAGCGCGAGCAGGTTCGGAGGGTCAGGTCCCTGGACCTCTCCACCTCCTGAAGGGAGGATCCCGCCAGGAGCCAATCGTCCAGGTAGGGGTAAATACAAACCCCTGACGAAGATGGGCTGCCACCACTGCAATGCATTTGGAGAAAACCTTGGGGTCGGCGACAGGCCGAACGGCATGGCTTTGAACTTGTACAGGGTCCTTCGACCTGAAGCGGAGGAACCGCTGATGAGATGGACGGATAGGGACGTGGAAAAAGCGCCCTGAAGATCCAGTGTGCAGAACACATGTTTCGTTCCAGGGATGGTATGATCTGATGAGTTACCATCCGAAGGTGCGAGAACTGAGATACCGATTCAGGTCGTGCAGATCTAGAATGGGGCGCCAACCCCCCGTCCGTTTTGGCACCAGGAAATACCTGGATACAAAGCCTGGGTCTGAAGGAGGATCCGTCACTCGGGCCACCACCTCTTTGAGGAGGAGTAGCGCAATGTCGTCTCGGAGGACAGACTGGGCGACTGAGATCCGCTCCTCTCATGGGGCACGGGCTCGGCTGGGTGGCTACTGCTCGAATTCTAAGGGCAGACCATGCCTGACCACTTCTAGGACCCATCTGTCCGTGGTGATACCGGACCAGGCGGAAACGAAGTGGCGGAGCCGGCCCCCCACGGGAGGACCCAAAGCTGAAGTGACGGGTACGGGGGAGGACACCCCCGGCCCGTCACTGGGCAGGCTTAGAGGAGGAGGCACCTGGACCAGCGCCTTGGCCTCCTTTGCGTGGCTGCTGGGGACCTTGCTTGGGCCTAGGGCACCAAGCCTGAGCCTGCTGCTGTTGTTGACCCCCCTGGAAGGGTGGTTGTCTGACCGCAGGGGAAGACTGACGAAAAGGCTTCTTCCTGCGCTTTTGCTGGTTCTTACTTGAAGAACCTTAGCAGATGTAGCATCTAAGGTGGCATTAGATTGCTCGATACGCTGCAGGTGACCTGCCACCTGGCCCGAAGAGGTCGGTGCCAAGGAAGGGCACATCAGCCAGCTTGTGCTGAGTATCCACGGGAAAGGCGGATACCTCAGCCAAGCCCTGCGGCGAGTGTATACCACTGCAGCTAGTGAACAGGCACAGGAATCACCCACGTCCAGAGCAGTCTGGAGTTGTTGTTTAGCAACAGCTCTGCCCTGGTCCCTGACCTGCTTGACCGTGGTCTGCATGTCAGCTGGGAGGTGGGGAAGAACTTTGTCCAGCGACCCCAAGAGGGCCTGAGAGAAGTGTGCCATAATCACCGCTGAGCTTGCCTGACGAAGGCCCAAAGATGATGCAGCATAGACCTTTCGGGCCGAGTGGTCCATGAGTTTGGACTCTTCGTCTGGAGGGCGGTCAGTATCGGCTGAGCTGCCTGTCCGCCTGAATACTGAGGCAGTCACAAGGCTTTCCGCCGAGGGGTGCTCAGTAAACCCTGCCAAAGACCCTGTGGGCACCGTTGCATTTCGCGTGCCATGCGGCAGATGGAGCTGGGCAGGAGGCTGGACGCTGCCAGAGTTCCAAGGCCGACCCATAATGGCTTCGCGACTGGAAAAGCCTCCGTGAGGGGTATCCTCTTTAAGGATATCCGTAAGGGGATATTCCGCCTTTTTCTGGATAGGCTGTAGGGCCATCCCCGTCGATTCAGAAATGAGCCGGAGGATGCCCTGGAAGGAGGAAGGCCCTTCTTCCAAGCCTGACGCCGAAAGCTCATCGAAAGAGTGAAGGCCAGTGTTATCGGAATCGGAGGAGTCCCGATATAAAGGCTGCCCACCTAAGTCCCCTTCGATACGCCTAGGGCAATCAGGGGCAACCGTAATTGACAGTCTGTGGGGGAGACCCGAAGACTGCCGAGCCTCTTTGGAAGGAATCCCTCCGAGGGGCAACTTAGGTGGAGGTTCCACCAAAATAGGTGGGGAACCTGAAACCGGTTGCGGCGGAAGACACACCAGAGCCCCGGGAGACCAGCACCGAGCAACGGTGTCTGAGGCGGTCAAGAGGCTGAGGCCAGGAAATAGCCGGACCCCGAGGGCCGGCTTCTGACCTGCTAGCAGGAATTGCTGCCACATGAGATCCTCGCAGCGTCGACGAATTTTTCGTCGAAGCCCCTCCTCGTCCGAGGAGGAAGAGGAACGGTGGCGGCGCCTCTTGCGGGAGTGCTTGTGTCCTTTTAGGTCGACGATCGAAGAGGACTTACTCCCTGATCGAGACCGACGCATCGGCTTTGTCGATCGGAGAGACTGGGCTCGTGAAAACCGAGGTTCGTTCTTTCTCGATCGAGAGACCGCAGGGCGGTCTCCTCGCCGGGAAGGAGAGAATCGGTGTCTTCTCCATGAATCATCGACAGGAGTCGGTGATAACGGCTCGATCGGGTCGAGGATAATCTCAGCCGATCAGCCGACCTCGGCTTCTACGCCCGTACAGACGGGAGGTCTGAAAACCCAGCCCGAGGAGGCAATTTCGACCGAGTCGAACTGGACCGCTCCTGATCCCAGGAGCATCTTCTTCGACTCAAGATGATTTAGGATCCTTTTCTCGAACGGGAAGAGTGCGAGTTCGAGGGGCCTCACCCTTGGTAGGGAGAGACTGGCACCTCGAAGGATCCTGAAATGGAAGAGCCCAGGTTGAGGCGGCCACGAAGAAACCTCGGTTAGCGAGCTTGGGCGGCTTCTTCCTCGAAAGCCGCCATGCGCTCGAGCTGCTCGGCGGATCCCGCAGCTGCGGAAACCGCCCACCTGGCCTCCCTGGATTTTACCGGTGGGTTGCGGAGCTCTGGTCTACCCAGCTTCAGGCGCGCCTGACGATCCTCCAGGACGCTGGGTTGGAAGGAAGCGCAAATGGAGCACTGCGAGGTATCGTGAATCGAACTGAGGCAGTAAACGCACGAGAGGTGGGGATCGGTGCGCGACATTTTCTGTCCGCAAGTACACCGGCGAAACCCTGGGGATGACTTGTCATCCATGTCCGAATCAGAGCCGTAAACTCTAACGAGTTTTAGAGCGAGAAGATGCGGTGAAAACCGTCGAAACGAATCCAGGGCCTCAACACTGCAGAAAGCACGAGGGAACCTGAATCTTCCAGCGGAAAGGAAGATCTGGCGTCATGGGGCGGAGCCGAGGTATTTACCACCCGGGTGGGTGGGAGGAGCCAGCTTGAAGACTTCCGGCAAGATTTGAAGGGGAAAGGGACAATGCCAGACAGTGTGGATGAACAACATATCCATGCTCCTAGAACAGTAATTCACTGTCGCACTATTTGCATTGTGAAAAGTGGCATTTTGACAGCAATCCCATACTGTTATGGTAGCTACGATAACTGAACTAATGGTCAGAAGGAGCATTATGACTTAAGCAAAGGATTAAGAAGCCAATGCAGATGAACTCTGGGGGACAAGGATCCTATTTCCAAGCAAGATAACTTCATAATAAATAAGAAAGGGAAGGAAAATTGCAGACAATATATAAAATATGAGCCTAAAAGGTAACAGCATAAAGGGCCCCAAATTCAAGTGTGGGGCTGATCCCAATGCACACACTGTGTGCAGGAACATCATGATTTACTTATTCTTTACTGCAGTATAGTAGACTGTATCAGACTAATTTTGCTGAGTTCTAGGCAACATTTCCTGTTACAACAAATCCCAGAATCCCCTGCAGCTGACATCAGCGCAGTAGGCAGCAGTGGGAGATTCAATATCCTATAATGCATGTTAGAGCTTTCTTAACCTCTGGTCAGATGTTTTACCAGTTCTGCTTTTCTCCAGATGGGCGTCAACAGTTAAGGACAAAGTAATAAAGTCCTACTTAACAAATGTTTAAGACCACCATATTCATTATGTTCTACGCAACCACCTAGTGGCACCAACAGATGTGGAAAATGCAAGTTTAGTTCATAAATAAAGGTAACAAAAACATTTGCTAACCCAGCCTCTGGTAAAATATACGAAATTAAGGATTTAATAGTGTCTCACACACTTCAGGGTTTGTGTACATGCTGCAGTGCTCTTGTGACTACTGTTATTAATGGGAGATACAAACTCTGATCAACAACAATGTTATGCTGTAAACCTATTTTCGTGGGTCACACATAACTTGTGAACATAATGAAAATGTTTGGTAGCAAAACAATTCGAGTTGTACAGTTCCTGCTTTTTAACTTTATCTACATAACAAATGGGACAGGGTCTTATCCAACCCTGCCACATACTCCCCTCTTTAAGAGGGAACCTTCTTTTGGTTAAACAAAAAACAGGTTTCCCAAAACCTTTACTCTTTTAACACTACCTTGTAACATCCACAGTTCTCTGCAGATGCAGTATACCTTTTTTCATAATATCTTTTACATCAAACATTTCAGTTAAGCATACACATTTTTTTCAACCTTAGGAATTTTCAATTCCTGATCTATAGCTTGACAAAAAAAATCAGCATCAACATTCTTATTTCCAGATTTGTGCACCACTTTGAATTTAAATGACTGTAGTGCCAGGTACCACATTGTGATTCTGGGATTCTTATCCTTCCTTTGACTAAAGCCAACAGAGAAGATTGTGATCTTTTTCCTCATTTCCTAGCAAGGCATTCTTTTCAATAGTGTAGTACTTTTCTCTCCTTCAGAGAGGGAGGAGGTGGGCAGAGGGTGACTGTGAAAGGCAGAGATACTAAACAAATATTTTGCTCAGTATTTACAAAGGAAGAGGGGAGGTACCTAAAACAAACAGTAGAAACACACTGGATACAGAAGTTGATACCAGCCCATTTACAGAAGAAAGGGTTCTGAAAGAACTCTTAAAACTGAAGGTGGACAAAGCAATGGGGCCTGATGGGATTCATCCCAGAATTCTAAAGAACTAAGGGCAGAACTAGTGACACCACTGATTACCTCTTTAACAAATCATGGGAGGATGGGTGGTACCCGAGGACTGGAGGAGGGCAGATGTGATTCCCTTCACAAAAGTGGGAGCAAGGCAGAAGCAGGAAACTACAGACCTGTTAGTTTAACCTCAGTGGTAGGGAAAATGATGGAATCACTTCTGAAGGAAAGAATTGTTGAGTATCTAGAGGCCAGAGGGGCACAGGACCCAAGGCAGCATGGATTCACAGCAGGAAGGTCATGCCAGACAAATCTGATAGATTTCTTTGACTGGGTGACCAAAGTAGTTGATCAGGGAGGGGCTATGGACATGGCATACCTAGACTTTAGCAAGGCATTTGACACAGTCCCACACAAAAGATTAATATACAAGTTAGCCAGCCTGGGAGTGGGTCCCAAGATGACAGCCTGGGTAAAGAACTGGCGGGAGAATAGGACACAGAGGTAATAGTAAATGGAGTCCACCTGAAAAAGGGGGTTAGTAGTGGGCAACATGAGGTTCAGTATTAGATCGGTCCTCTTCAATGTCTTATGCACATTGCAGAGGGACTGTAAGGAAAAGTATGTCTCTTTGCAGATGACACAAAGATCTGCAACAGAGTTGATGCACAAGGTGGGGTGGAAAGGATGAGAAGGACTTGGCAAGGTTAGAGGAATGGTCAAATGTATGGCAGCTTAGATTCAATGCTAAGAAGTGCAAGGTAATGCATCTGGGAAACAAAACCCAGGGAAGAGTATACAATGGGGGTGAGATACTAACAACAACAAAAATGGAAAGGGACCTGGGGGTAGTCATATCAGATGATCTAAAGGTGGGCAAGCAATGTGAGAGGGCAGCAAGGAGGGCTGGGGGGATACTGGGATGCACAGGGAGAGGCATCACCAGTAGAAAACAAGTAGTTATTATCCCTCTGTACAGACAGCTAGTGAGACCCCATCTGGAGTACTGCGTGCAGTTCTGGAGACCCAATCTCCGCAAAGACATAGACAGGATGGAAGCTGTCCAGAGGAGGGCAACTAAAATGGCGCAGGGTCTGCACCAGAAGACATATGAAGAGAGACTTAAGGAGCTTAATATGTATAGCCTCGAGGAAAGGAGGGAGAGAGGGGACAGGATAGAAACTTTCAAGTACCTCAAGGGAATCAACAAAGTCCAAGACGGTAGCATCTTTCAAAAGAGGTATGCAAGAACAAGGGGCACAATTTGAAGATAGAAGGGGGCGGCTCAGAGGTAATTTAAGGAAGTATTTTTTCACAGAGAGGGTTGTGGATGTATGGAACGGCCTTCCAGAGGAGGTTGTGGAGTCAAAAACAGTGGTGGAATTCAAGCATGCATGGGACAGCCATAAGGCAATTCTAGGGGGTGGGGGTAGGAAGAAGTAGGCTGCTGGTTAACTAGGATCTGCAGCTTATCCATCAGGTAGGGAAATGGGCAGACTGGGTGGGCCAAGCGGTCCTTATCTGCCGTCAAATTCTATGTTTCATGCAGTTTCCTACTGATAAACAGAATGGGATGTTCCTTCCCATCTATATTCTGACTCGGGACTATACCTGGACTTTCCTCTGATGCATCTGTCTGTAACAGACATTGTTTCTGAAAGTCTAGACTTCTTAAAACAGGGGCTGAATATAATGTAGCCTTGATGGCCCAAAAAGCCTCCTCACACTCTGGGGACCATTTCACATTATTTTTTCTTGAGTTCGGGGAAGGGAGTAGCTAACTGGGCAAATCTAGAAACAACCTGCCAGACCTGAAAAATAATCTGACATGATTCTTTGTTTTAGGGACAGTACTGTTAGCTACAGCTTCTATTTTGGAAATGTCTGGCTTTGCTTATCCATTTCCTAAAATATAACCCACATATCTGGTCTCCTGCATGCCTAATGTGCACTTGGTAGGAATAATGGTCAGACCTGCATTTTTGATAGACTGGATAAGTGCTCGTAGGTGTTCCAGGTGGCTTTTCCAGTCTGGACTATACACTACCACATTATCCAGGTATGAAGCACAATAACCACTGTGAGGGGCTAGAATTACATCCAAGTACTGCTGGAATGTAGTGGTTACACCATGTAAATCAAACAGCACAACAGTGAACTGACATAATTCAACTGGAGTGGAAAATGCAGTTTTGCCTCTGGATTCTTTAGCTAGGGCAATCTGTCAGTAACCCTTGGTGAGATCAAGGGTACTAATGTACTTGACACTTCCCAATCTATCCACCAAATCATCTATACTGGACATAGGATAGCTGTCAAATACGGACACTTCATTACATTTCCTAAAATCAAGGCAGATTCTTATACCCCCTTCTTTTCAATGTACAACCACCACTGGTGATGACCAAGTACTTCTGGGTTAGTCAATGATGATCAACTCTTGTGTTTTTGTATTTCCTTAACCACATCTGCTCTTAACCACTCTGGTAATCTGTACGTCTTCTGTATGATAGGGTGAGCATTCTCTGTCACTATTACATGCTTGATCCCTTTTGCTCAGCCTGACACTGTGGTAAAAGTACTCTGAAATGTCTTTACAAAGTTACGAATTTCTGTGGTTTGTTGTGGGGGTAAGGGCTGCAGTTTGTCCCAGTCTGTCATAAGCTGCATCAATATATATATATTTTTTTAATTTTATTCTTCGTTAACCGGGTGAGGCCCACTAGGCACAAGTGCCTGTTTTCAGGGGTGAACCAGGAGCACTGGGGAGGTTAAATGACTTGCTCAGAGCAGTGTTCCCATTCACGCACAGATGTACATGAATCACGTAAATGCAAACTTCACGTCCACATCTGTGTGTGTAGTAGAGAGTGCGCAACTGCGTAAAAAGCCTAACTGAGTTTTTTGTATGCAGGCTTGCGAGTTCTTTATGCGCAAATTGCTGCAGACTGTGCCGTCTTTTTCGTGGGTTTTTTTTCCACTCGCTTGGAGCCACCATACAATTGGTCCACATCCTCTTCCTCCAGCTGGTAATGGGCGTGCACTTGTGAGTGGTTCCTAGGAGTACGCAGGCTTCACGTGCAGACTGCATAGAGAGAGATAGAGTACAGTGGGAGAAAGTGCAGAGGCATTTCGGGATCCCAGCATCTTGAGACGGACCTGGAGAACAAGAAGTTGAATTCCTAAATAATTCAGGTAACTATTTTTGTTTTCTTTGCAGACGGAGTGGCTCGAGCGGTGACGACATGAGTAACTGAGCTTCAGGGAGTTTTTCTCATCGCCGATGTGTTCCCGCCAGTCAGCTCATCCATCCCCGCCCACAGCTGAGCCCAAATCCATCCTGTAACCCCGGCCTAAGAGCAACCGCCACCTGATCCAATTGCCTTTCTATTTTTTAAGTAGATCAAGATTCGTCGGATGATAGTGCAGATTCCTGAATCCAGGCTGTCGGGACCGCTAACCCGGGTCAGGGGTCTCTTTCTGTGTCTCAGTTTGGGGGGGGGGGGGTGAAGAGGGTGAAAAAAACAGCCTTGCAGTTGTAATGTGTTTTCTCCAACTTAAGTAGTCCCCCAAGTCAAGACTAGTATTAAAAAATAAACGTGGCACTGTGTGTGTGTGTGTCTGTGTGTGTGTCTGTGACACTCACTGACTGCTTTGCTGGTGTGTCTGGCTGTGGTCTACTCTGGACTGGTCATAATTCTGCTGCAGCCTGCCAAACTATGTACATACACAGTACAATGAAAGTAAATGTTGCTGCCTGCTTTGAATCAGATTTGATTCAGAGAATGTGTGTGTGTGTGGTTGTGAATGCAATGCATGCATTATCCTGGCTTCATTCATCTGATCCTTCCCTATCATGAAACTCATTCACTGTGTGTTGTCAGGTGTGTGCACTCTGCTCTTAGCTCTCTATTTATTTGCAATATTTAATGTGTACTGTTGTGCATAATGACATTACATTATTTATGTGGTACTACTACTGTAACTGTTACTGTAGTATTAGTTGACTAGATCTGCCTCAGTATATGAGCTACTAATTATATAAAATATTACTCATACTGGTATACTACTACAGTTAAATACTCAATTACTCGTACACACTATTATTATACTCAATAGTGTGTCTGTGTGTGTGACCTGGTCGGTTTGATTAGAGCTTTCTGCAGCTGGCAGCTGCTGTACTGTAAGAAACTAATTAATATTTTGTTTGTTGTGATTTGTTGAATCAAATTAATAAACTAACTGTGTGACTGTGTGTGTGTTGTTCTGTCAGTCGGTGTGTCAGTCTTGATTATTATAGATGTGGACTGGAAATAATCGATTTGGAATCATTTACAAAATGTACAGTTCATGTATGTATTTTTTATATCCTGCCTATTCCTATCTTATCTGTAAAGAGAACAAATCATTAAACAGCTCTGCAGATAGCAATCACATATCATTTTATATCTTTTTTTAAATGACAACAAAATAAAATACAGTAAAGTATATATAACATGGTTTTCTGCTTATGTTGAGTCACTGTTTGTGGCTGTGCGGTATCCCCCTTTAAAACAATGTGTACCTCCATGATTTTCCGCAAGGGGTGTGGTGTACCCTCAAAATATGATTTGTACCCCTGAAACATTTGGAGGAGGGTACGCTGTACCCCCTGTTATGTGCCTCCAGTGGGAACACTGGCTCAGAGTCACACAGTATGCAAGTGGAGGTTGTAGGAATCAAACCCAGGTCTATCTGCTGGATGTATTAAGCTCATTCACAGCTTGTTACTCTAACCTCTAGGCTATACTGCCTGCCCCATATCTTCATTAGCAGTTTCTAGTTATACTAACAAAGTAACCTTTGGTGCTTCTTCAACCCATTTCTTCAGGGGGTAGCATGGAGGTGAAGTGGGCAAGAGTATGGCAGCTGGGTTTCAATACAAGAAAAGTGCAAAATAATGCACTTAGGGCACAGAAACCCAAGGGTGGAGTACAAAATGGACGGAGTAGTGCTGACTACCACCAAACAGAAAAAGACCTGGAGATTATCATAATGCATGACCTAACGGTGGCCAGACAGTGCAATAAGGCAGTAGGGCGGGCAAGTGGGATACTGGGGTGTATAGGAAGGGGTATCATCGGCAGAAAGACAGTGGTACTGTTGCCTCTGTATAGATCACTGTTAATACCCCACCTGGAGTAATGTGCCCAGTTCAAGAGACCTCATCTCTGGAAGGACACAGAGTAGAGGCGGTCCAGAGGAGGGCAACTAAAATGGTACAGGGTCTGCATTAAATCTCCTACGAGGAGAAGAATAAAGGACCTCAATATGTACACCTTGGAATGAGGAAGGGAGAGGAGGGATATGACACAGACCTGTAAATACCTTACAAAGGTAAATAAGGTACTGTACATGAGGGAACGATTTTTCACACGAAGAAGTGCTCAAAAACACAGAGACATGCTATGAAGCTACAAGTAGACTCAGGAGAGATGTGAGGAAGTAATTCTTCACAGAAACAGTGGTGAATTCCTGGAACAACCTTCCAGTGGAGGTGGTGGGGTGAAAACTGTGGTGGGGTTCAAGAATGCTTGGAACAAGCACAAGGGGAATCATACCAGAAAGGACGGAGAGAGGAAGAAAGAGCTGTAGGTTGGGAATGGTCTGCAGTAACAGTGTAAGTTGAGAGAAATGGGCAGACTGGGTGGGCCAAGCAGTGTTCATCTGCCATCAGATTCTATGTTTCTATGTTTGTTTTCTGTAGTAGGCAATAGTAAAATACAGTTACATAAGAACTTACCGTAACAGTAGAACTTCCAGAAGAGCTCTTGCAGCAGGCAACACCGGTAGGACAAAGCCACTAGGTGCTAGGACCACATGAAAAACTTCTAGCTAGCAGTCTACAGTGGGGGACCACCCCCGACATCGGCTCGCCCTCAGTCCTACAGTATAAAAGGGGCAGTCCCCCAGATCAACCTCAATTCTCCTGCTGGAAACCCTGGCATGGCCTGAAAAAGGAGAACTGAGGTGGTTCCTCAGAACTAAGGAAAGCAGAGTAGTGTGAAGGAGAAAAAGGAATCAGGAATATGAGGGAGGGAAACCAGTGCCTGCTGCAAGAGCTCCTCTCAAAGATCTACTGTTACGGTAAGTTCTTATGTAACTGTCCTATCGTTCTTTGAGGGGGCTCTTGCAGCAGGCAACACCGGTAGGACTGCGTTCCAAGAAGTAATGGAACTTACCCGGTCAGCAGGTAGAAGGAAGAAAACAGGCAGAGGACATTCATGAAAGAAGTCTCTGAAGGGCTGCAAGTCCGAAGCTGGCCCTACGCCTAGAGGTAATGTCCAGACTGTAATGTCTGATAAAGGTATGGACAGAACTCCAAGTAGCCAATGTGCAAATGTCTGCAGCGGACACATTTCTGAAAGATGCAATCGAAGCAGCCATACCCCTGGTAGAGTGGCAGGGGATGGCCCAGCCCTGAAAAAACAGAACACCCCAGGATCAGGAGTAGACACAAGTCTCTTTACAGAAGCCGAAGTACGAGAGGCACTAAATAAACTAAAAGCAGACAAAGCCATGGGACCAGACGAGATGCACCCCAGAATCCTTAAGGAACTGGGGGCAGAATTAGCAGCCCCTCTGGCACTTCTATTCACGAAATCTCTGAAGAGTGGTGTGGTACCCAAAGACTGGAAAAAAAGGCAATAGTGGTTCCACTTCACAAATCAGGCAGCTGGGAAGAGGCTGGTAATTACAGACTGGTGAGCCTCACATCTATAGGAGGGAAACTAATGGAGAGACTACTCAAACAGAGAATCATAGCACTCCTCGAAACTAGCGGCAAACAAGATCCTAAACAGCACGGTTTATCAGCAGGTAGGTCATGCCAGACAAATCTGCTAGAGTTTTTTGACTACGCTACAAAAATTGTGGACAGTGATGGGGCAGTAGATGTGGTCTACCTAGACTTTAGTAAGGCCTTCGACTCGGTTCCACACAGAAGGCTGGTAAAGAAGCTTGACCACACAGGGGCTGGTCCAGAAGTAGTCAGATGGGTACAAAACTGGTTACAAGGCAGAACCCAGAGGGTACAGTTTAATGGAACGCAATCGATGGAAGGCAGGGTGCCCCAGGGCTCAGAGCCGGGGTCTCTGCTCTTCAATGGTTTTTATAGCAGACATCACTGACAGACTGGAAGAGGAAGGTGTGTCTGTTCGCAGACGACACCAAGATATGTAACAGGGTGGACATCTCAGAAGGAGTGAGCAAGATGGACACTGACCTCAAGAAACTAGAAGAATGGTCTGGAGTGTGGCAGCTGAGATTTAACACCAAAAAGTGCAAGGTCATACACATAGGAAAGAAAAACCCAAGAAAGGAATATTACCTAGGAGGCAAAAGATTGGTGGCCTCAAACCAGGAAAGAGATCTGGTAATTATAATCTCAGATGACTTGAAGGTTAGCAAGAAGAAGAATCAGAATCAGCATTTATATAGCGTTTTTCATACACAGTGTATCCCAAAGCGCTTTAAAGCAATGCTAGACTGGTAGTGAAGTGAGACTGAATTTGTGGTGGTGGCCATATCACACATCACCACCCACACAGCCTGGAAAACTGCATGAACCAGTTTATGGGAAGGGGAATGTTGGCCAGGACACCGGGAATGTTCCCTACTCTTTGCGAAGAGTGCTCTGGGTTCTTTTACTTTCACCTGGACACCCACCAGGACAACACCACGATGGGCAGAAGGGACCTCGGTTTAACGTCTCATTCGAAGGACGGCACACCCCAGCAGTACAGCATCCCCCAATACTACACTCAGATGCCAGCGATTTTTAGGTGCACGTCCAATCCCGGTGTGGGACGAGAACCCACGACCTTCTGGTCCAGAGGCGGATGTGCTACCAACTGAGCCACGCTGACACCCAGCAAGCAGTGTGAGAAGGCAATACTGAAGACCAACAGAATGCTGGGCTGCATTGGGAGGGAAATCACAAGCAGCAGGAGGGAGGTGGTACTACCACTGTATAAATTGCTGGCCAGGCCTCACCTGGAATACGGAGTCCAATTCTGGAGGCCTCACCTCAGGAAGGACACTGACTGGGTGGAAACAGTACAGAGAAAGGCAACAAAACTGATTCAGGGTCTGCAGTACATGTCCTATGAGGAAAGACTTTGGGAACTGAATATGTACTCCCTGGAGCACAGAAGAGAGAGGGGGGACATGATTGAAACATTCAAGTACATAAAAGGCATTAACAAGGTACAGGCACAGGAACTTTTCACTTCAAGAAGGGCTCCAGGACCAGAGGACATGACCTCAGGCTGCAAGGAGTGAGGTTCTCTACCAGCACCAGGAAGTTTTTCTTCACAGAAAGAGTGGTGGATGCCTAGAACAGCCTGTCCCAAGAGGTTGTGGGGGTCAACACTGTGGGGGATTCAAGAATGCATGGGATAGACACAAGGGAGCCCTGACTACAAAGGGCAACTAGAGTGTCAAAACAGGTCTAAAACAAATGGGCAAACTAGATGGGCCTAGCAGTCTCCTTCTGCCGTCAACTTCTACGTTTCTATGTTTGACTGGTCCTGGTAAAGGCTTGTCATGCTTGAGGTAGCAGTAGACAATACAATTAGCGAACCACTTAGACAAACACTGTTTAGAAACAGAAGCCCCTGCTCTCCCAGGGATAAATGAAACAAACTGCTGCTCAGTTTTTTGGATAGCGTGAGTGCGATCCAAATACTACTGGAGCACCCGATAAACATTCAAAGTATAAAGTAAAGCCCCTCCCGCTTAGAATACTCGGGATAATAAACAGGCAGGTACCTAAAGGTAAGCAAGTAATGTGAGTAGGCAGTAAGAATGGCAGCGGGGATACTGGGATGTATAGGGAGAGCATCACCAGTAGAAAACAGGAAGTTGTTATCCCTCTGTACAGACAGTTGGTGAGACCCCATCTGTAGTGCTCGTGCAGTTCTTACTAACATACTAAAATACCAGCAGAATAGGCCCAACGGTCTTTCGTGTCTGCTAGTTTGGTCAGCCACCACCCTGGGTGCTGACCTTGCTGCCCCCCTCGCCTCCTCTGGCTTCTCCCTTCCCAGTTCCGGATATTCTTGCTGCATTGGATTTTGCTTCCAGAACCCTTCCCCTGTACCTGTCCCACCCCCTCTTGAACCCCTCCACCATCTCTGCCTCCACCAGCCCCTAGGGCAGCGCATTCCATGGCTCCACCACCCTCTCAGTGAAGTAACCTCCTCCTTTCTCCCCTGAATCTTCCCCTCCAGCCTCCACCCATGCCCTCTAGTGGCCCCTCTCCCTTCCTTGAAGCACCTTGACTGTTCCCCCTATTTACCCTCTTCATGTACCTGAAGACCTCTATCATGCCCCCCAGGTCCTTCTCTCTTCCAATGTGTACATATATAGCTCTTGAGCCTCTCCTCATAGGTCCTGTCCCCAAGCCCCAAATCATTTTGGCTGCCCTCCTCTGGACCCTCTCCAGGAGAGTAATGTCCCTCTTTAGTGTGGCCTCAAAACTGCACACAGTACTCAAGGTGCGGCCTCACCAGCAGTTATACAGAGGTGTATCACTTCCCTCCTTCTGGAGGTGATCCCCTAGCGATGCATCCCAGCATCCTGTTGGCCTTGGCTGCTGCCTCCTACAAGTCTCCGAGTTGTTCATCTTGACATCCACCACCACCCCAGGTCCCTCTCAGCCATCGAGACTTGTAGCATTCCCCCAGGGTGTACACTGGCCTGGGTTTCTGGCCCCAGGTGGAGTACCTTGCATTTCCCTGCATTGAACCTCAGCTTCCACTTTCTAGACCATCTTTCCAGAGCCTCCAGGTCCCCTGTGAGCCACCCTCCCCTCCTCCACATCCACCACGCCCCAGCTTTGAGTCATCCATAAAGAGACTCATCTCACTCCTGATTCCTGTCCTTATGTGTCAGAGGCGTGGCGTTGAAGAGGAGGGGCCCAAGGACTGATCCTGTGGGACCCCACTAAAGACCCTCCTTGGGATGAGACTACCCGCCAACTCGACCCTCTGGGTCCGGTCCTGGAGCCAATTGCCTATCCATCTGATCATCTGGTTCCCCACCCCATTTCTCCCAGCTTATCAACAGGCCCACGTGAGGAACAGAGTCAAATACCTTGCTGAAGTCTAGAAAGGGCGTCCACTGGTCTACCGGGTCCAAGGCACTCGTCACCCAGTCATAGAACTCCATAAGGTTTGTCTGACACGATTTCCTCAGGGCCGAATCCATGCTGTCTATCGTCCAGGCACCCTGACTTTTCAGGTCCCCCCCAGCCTCTCCTTGACAATGCCCTCTATCACCTTGCCCACCACCGATGTCAGGCTGACAGGCCTGTAGTTCCCTGCCACCTCCCTTGATCCCCCCTTGTGGATAGGCACTATATGTGCCACCTTCCAGTCCTGGGGCACCCACCCTGTCCTCAGAGAGATGGTGAAAAGCTCCGCCAGGGGTTTCGCCTGGACACCCGCAAGTTCCTTCAGCACTCTGGGATGTAATTTATCCGGCCCTGGTGCTTTCTCTGTCTTAAGGGAGCTGAGAGCTTCCCTCACTCTCTCTGCTGTGATTTCCACTTCCGGTACCTCTTCTCCCTGCTTAGCCCTCCCCCCTCCTGCCAGTGATGCCTCCCCCTCTCCCCGCTGTTCTTGAGACCCCATCTCCGCAAGGACATAACCAGGATGGAGGCAGTTCAGAGGAGGGCAACTAAATTGGTGTAGGGTCTGCAAGAGAAGCCATATGAAGACAGACTACAGGAGTATGTATACCCTTGAGGAAAGGGCGGGTGGGACATGCTAGAAACTTTCAAGTACCTCAAGGGAATCAACAAAGTCCAAGAGAGTGGCATCTTTCAGAAAAAGACATGTGCAAGAATAAGGGGACACAATTTGAAAATAGAGGGAGGGACCGCTCAGGGGCAATGTGAAGAAGTATTTTTTCACAGAGGGTGGTGGACGCATGGAACGACCTTCCTGAGGAGGTTGTGGGGTCAAAAACAGTAGGGGAATTCAAGAATGCATAGGACAGACATTAGGCAATTCTGGTGGGGTGTTGGAAGAAGTAGGCTGTTGGTTAACTAGGTTCTGCAGCTTATCCAATGGGTAGGGAAATGGGCAGACTAGGTGGGCCAAGCAGTCCTTATCTGCTGTCAAAGTCTATGTTTCTATGTAGGTGGATGGACTGATTCGTGTAAACTCAGACACCACTTTAAGCAAAAATTTAGGATTAGTACGCAAAGACACCATGTCATTGTGAAAAACCAAATAAGTCTCTTTACACATCAGAGCTGAAGCTCGGAAATCCTCTGAGCAGAAGCACGCTTTCCGTGACAGGAAACGTAGCTCGCAGCTTGCAGCTGACTCAAAGGGAGGCAAAGTAAGCCTTTCCAACATAAGCAGAAGATCCCAAGTTGGGGCAGGATCCCTAATGGGAGGTTTCAAGTGCAGCATACCCCGCAAGAAAGTGCAGGAAAAATCCAGTTGGGCAATAGCTTTGCCCCCAAGAGGCGCATGGTGCACAGAGATGGCAGCAAGGTGCACCTTAAGTGAGGAGTACTCCAGTCCTGAGTCCAAGAGCGACAGGAGGTACTCCAGGATGACAGTCACCAGACAGATGAATGGATCATAGTGCTGAGCAGTGGCCGAAATGGAGAAGCGTTTCCACTTCATGGTGTAAGCAGCCCTCGTGGAAGGTTTCCTAGCAGCCACCAAGACATCTGCCACTCAGCAAGAAACTCCGAAGCGGGCAATAGCTAGGTCTGCAGGAGCCATGCATGGAGATGCAGAGACTTGAGGTCCAAGTGGACCAGAGTGTCCTGCTCCTGGGAGAGCAAGTCGGAGCACATCGGCGAGGAGACTGGTGGCACCACTGCCAGTTGCTGCAGTAGTGAAAAACATATCTGACGTGGACAGTAGGAAGCTATGAGAATTATCTCCACACCCTCTGACAGTAGTTTGAGAAGAACCCTCTGCAGAAGCGAAAGGAAGGGAAGATGTACAGGAACCTCCCTGTCCAGGAAATGGACTATACTTCATGTCAGAAAACACCAGGCCTTGGATCGAGCGAGCAGAAATTGGGAAGTTTTGCATTGAGTGGGGACGCAAAAAGGCCCAGCTCTGGACAACCTAACCTCCCGGAAACATCTTCAACCACGGAGAACAGGAGCTCCTACTTGTGAGCCTTCGACCTGGACCTGCTTAAGCTGTTGGCCAGGATGTTTTGGATGCCTGGAACACGTACGGCCGTTAGTTCCAGGTTGTGCCCTATTGCCCAGTACCAGACTCTCGTGGCCTCTCTGCAAAGGGGGCAGGAGTGAGTCCCCCCCCCCCGCCTGTTGGGGTAGTAGACCACAAACATGTTGTCTGTACCAGCAGCGGGCCTGGAAGAAGATGTGTCTGGAAGGCCTGCATAGCATATAGGACTGCCTGCATCTCCAGAACACCGATGTGGTGATGCTGTTTGTGCTCCAACCAAACCCCGAGTCTGCCTGTCGACTAAATGGGCGCCCTAGCCCAGGCCAGAGGCATCTGTCATAAGAATCTACTGCAGGGATTCTGCCCAGAAGGGAACCTCTTTGAGGAGACTGGAAGGGTTCTACCACCATTCCAGGGTCTGCCTCACCAGGTTGGAGACTAGAACCGGCTGATCTAGGTCGTCGGTGCATTGGTTCCACTGGGCTCGGAGAGTCCACTGAGGCACTCTCCTATGCAGGCGGGGAAGGGGAACCATGGCTATAGTCGCTGCCATGTGCCCTAGTAGACGCAGGAAGGATCTGGCTGGGACCAGACAGGAGGAAGATACCAACTGGGTCTGTGCTGTCAGACACGCTGCCTGTCCTGTGGCAGGAAAGCTCTGCCCTGTAAGGAGTCTAGGACCGCTTCTATGTATTGGAGGCACTGGCTCAGCCAGAGACAAGACTCAAGATGGTTAAGAGTAAAGTGGCCTTCAGGGTCTGAATTAACTGAGCTCTGGAGGGGGCCATCAATAGCCAGTCACCCAGAAAGGGAAGACATACAACCCTTGTCTCCAAAGAGCCGCAGCCACCACTGCTAGGCACTTGGCAAATACTAGGGGAGCCAAAGAAAGGCCAAAGGGGAGAGCCTGAAAATGAAAGTGGTCCCCCTGGAAACAAAAGTGGAGGAACTGGCAGTGAAGCGGGAAAACCAGGATATGGAGATAGGTATCCTGCATTGTCCAGTGAATAGAGCCAGTCCCCCTGGTGAACAAGGAGTAGTAACCCTAATAGGGTGACCATCCTGAAACACTTGTATTCTATGTAAAGGTTCAGGCGGTTGAGATCCATAATCGGTCTCAAGTCCAGTGTCTTCATGGGGACTAGAAATACGTGGGAATAGAACCCTTTCCCTCTTTGGGCTGGGGAGACGGGCTCTATGGCCATTTTGAGCAGTAGCACCTTAATCTCCTCTTGATATGGGCGATGTGAGCCTGGGGGTAATGGGAGTGCCAGGCAGGGCTGTCTGCAGGGACCTCTAGAAACTCCAGCATGTGCCCTTTTTCTATGATCTGAAGTACCCATTGGTCTGAAGTCACAGTGCACCACCCGTCTAAGCACAGGGAAATGTGCCTCCCCCCACACCGCCTCCCCCAATACCTCTGCTGGAAGATGGGTTAGGCAAGGAGTCATGCTGTGACACTGGGGGTGGGCAGAGCAGCTGAGAACTCTCTGGGGGCCCTAGGGGCAGAAGGTCCAGCTGGCTAGGTGGAAGCCTTGCGCTTGAAGGCACCCTTCGGCTGCTATTCTTTGGACTGCTGTCTAGGGGGCCAACAAAAGGGCTCACATTGGGTGGACCTGGGCTGAGAACGGTACATGGAATGGATCGATCTCAAGGTCTTACCAGACTCCTGGAGGCAGGAAATGATGTCCTGGGTATCACCCCCAAAGAGGACAGAACCCTGAAAAGGGGTGTCAAGAATTTCTGTCTGCACGTCGGGTGTGAATCCCTACACCCTGAGCCAGGAGTGACTCCTGTTGCTGCTGCCCGCCCGGCTGTGTCAATGGTGTCATAAGCAGCCCTCAGTACATGGCTGCCCATGTCCGAGCCCGACTTAAGAAGCCAGACCGACTGGGCTTTTGCAGGGTCCTCGGGAAGAACCCGTTCTCTCTGCTGACTAACGATGTTCTGTCACGATCGTACTTGTAGTGTTGCTGTATATACTACTGCATAGCATACACTTATATGTACTGTAGGTTGCTTAGATGCAAGTCTCAGCGTCTATCATTTGTATGCTAAGAAATTGTGGTTTTGCAGATAGCTGGTACTCTCTGCTGACTAATGATATTCGGATATGGAAAAAAAAAAAAAAAGTCCTGTGTACTCAGCTTCTTTTTTGATTACTGAAACTGATACATTTAGATGGACTTCCTGACATGTTTGCCACAATGAATACTGTATTTTCATTTACATATGTTCACTGCACTGAGGTCCTGATAACTAGCATGCAATATAACAAGTGTGTATAATGTAATTTAATTGTGAGGTTGGGGGGAAGGGCAAGAAAAAAATTATACACTCCTATGATTCAACTTGCTCTACATCTGAGTTTTTGTTTTACAGATCATTCTCTCTGTCCTTTTAGTACTTTTACAATAACTAGTTCCCGAAAGGCAGACCTGCCTCAGCAGTTATCGGAACTGAAAATTTGTTGATAAAAATGAACATCAATTTTTCTTTCTCAATAATTTAATACATGATATACAGTATGTAATATAGCTAACCTTTTATGCGCTATAATGCCATTTACATCCAGAGCTGGGCATAAGTATGCCACTGTGTGGTCCATTATAGTGAAAATACTGCCTACTATGTTACGCATTTTGTCTATCTAGCATTATATAAATAAGACTCGACCCTACAGGTGAAAAAAAACTCAGCTTCCTAGTGGCCAATCACCATTATATCGAGCAGACACGACAGACCGAGAGGTCTTCTTCTGCTGGCTATGTTCTTATGAATGCTTGTGATGATTTCAATGGCTTCATCAAAGACGTATCTCATCTTAATCCACATCATGAAACAATTGTTTTAGGCAACCTCAATTACAACTGACTTGTAAGTATCAACCAGAACTTTAATGATAAACTAGCCGATGTGTACCTCATCCAGATCATAACCTCCCCCCTACCAGAATCAGAGTACAGTTACATAAGTACTTACCGTAACAGTAGATCCTCGAGAAAGGTTCCTGTAGTATGTCATTACATATAGGACTGTGCCCTCTGGCATTAAGACTGCACGGCAAACTTTTCCAGCAGTGTCTGGCGGGGGACCACCCACTTGACATCACGTGATGGACGTCAGCGTAACCCTATATAGGTGGTGGTCCCCATGACCGCCTTCCAGTTCTCCCCACGAAGATCCAAAGAGGAGGAGACAGGAGAAAGGATGAAATCTTGGAGCCCAGTTCAGAATGGCTAAAAGAAATGCAAAAAACTGGGGGAAGTTAAAGGTGACCTACTGCAGGAACCTCTCTCGAAGATCTACTGTTACAGTAAGTACTTACGTAACTGTACTATCTTACTTCGAGAGGGTTCCTGCAGTAGGTCATTACATATAGGACTGAATCCCAAGCAGTCACTCATAGACAGACAGAGAGAGTCACAAGAGAAGGAGCAACAGAAAGACAGCACAGGATCAGCCTAAGACAGTAGGTCCTGCAAGACGACAAGGCCGAACCCAGCACTACACCTAGAGGCAATGTTCAGACTATAATGCCTTGTGAAGGCATGGAGGGAACTCCAGGCTGTTGCCTGGCAGATCTCTGCTGCAGAAACATTCCGCAGGAATGCCATAGAGGTAGCCATGCCTCTAGTAGAGTGACCTCTAACCTACCCCGGAAGAGGTTTGGTGTACTTCTGGTAACAGAAGCGAATGCAGTTACCTAGCCATTTAGAAAGGCACTGTTTAGAAACTGCCAATCCCAAGGTTATGGGATCAAAGAGACAAAAAGCTGATCAGACTTTCTGGACTCCTTGGTTCTATGAACGTAGAATCTGAGGATTCTATGGACATCCAAGGTGTGAAGGAGATCCTCCCCCTTGTTTGAATGAGTAGGGTAATAAACCAGGAGTTCAACCGTCTGGCAATGCACCCCAGCATTTGATTTACCATTGCTGCACTGCGTTGTTATCTTCATGTCCCCTGTGGCTAGTACTCCTAGGTCCTTCTCCTTCAGCAATAGATACCTGCACACACCCCCCACCAATAGCTAGTCCTGGGGTTTCTTCACGCTAAACACCAACTGCCATACACCTGACCAGTACTCGAGTTTTGCCAGGTCTTCCTGAAGTTCTTGCCTCCCTTCCTCACTGTCCACTGTTGCACATATCTTTAAGTGGTTAGCAAACAGGCTGATCTTACTTTTGATCCCTTCTGCTATGTCCCCGATAAAGAAGTTGAATAAAACTGGGCCTAGCACCGAGCCCTGTGGTACTTCACTGGCCAGAGGCCTTGGCTTGGAGGTCTTCCCCCTTACAATTACCCTCTGCTGTCTGTTCGGTAGCCAGCTCCTAACCCATCTCACTAGTTTCTACCCGGTCCCCAGGTTCCTCAGCTTGTCCAGCAACCTTCCATGAGGCACTGAGTCGAAGGCCTTGCTGAAGTCCAGATCCTGGACATCCACGGCATGGCACCCGTCAACTGCCCTTGTTATCCAAAGATATCAATTAGGTTAGTCTGACAGGATCGTCCCGAGACAAACCCCTGCTGCCTTTCATCCTGGAGATCATTACTATCCAGAAAGATTATCAATCTCTCCTTTAAAATGGTCTCCATTAACTTCCCCTCAATGGAAGTCAAGCTTAGCGGTCTATAGTTACCCAGTTCGCTCTGGGTCCATTCTTGTGGATGGGCACCACGTGAGCCATCCTCCAGTCCCTGGGCACGCACCCCGTCTCCAGTGAGGTGTTAAACAGGTTCGCCAGTGGGCCTGCCAAGATCTCTGCCAACTCCTTCAGGATTCTTGGATGTACTCCATCTGGTTCCAGGGCCTTGTCCAACCGCAGGGGTTTCAGGCCACTAAGGACCCCATCCACCTGGATGACCCCATTTGTTACCCCTGCCCCTCCCTTGCCCGTCCCTCCTTTCCCATGTGGTACCGGCCCGTCCTTTTCTTGAATACCAAACATAAGTACTCATTCTGTGCCTCCACCTGGTTTTCCCCCTTTTCTGCCCATCCCCTGCCTTGAGCTGACACTCTCATACTCACAGTTCCTCCTCTCTTATGTACTTGAAGAAATCCCACCCCAATCCCCTGAGCCAATCGTAGCTCCTTGCAGGGCATGCTGCTCCTAAAAACTGATAGCTCCATTGAGATTTTCAAACCCAACTACTCTCCTCACATACCCCCACAGGAACATATATGTAAGTACTTCAGATGACCGACAAAAAAACTGCAATATAACATGGTTGCTGCACTTCCTCTGACCTGAATGTCAAATGGTAACTTGAGTACTGACCTCACTGTACCTCATCTGCTTACTATTGTCAAATGCAGCAAATCCTACTATTTCCCCATCGTCCTTCAACACTCCAATCAAATCAAGTTTATTTTTAAGCGCTGTTCCAAAGATCACAGCGCTGTACAGTAAAAGCAATAAAAACAGAAGTACAACATAACTGGAGTACCATAATAAAATAAAATCAAGCAATAAAATACTCATAATAACTAACCGTAATACTATCTAAATACTCAAATTCAGATTGAAAAAAACTAGTTACCACTCGATCTGGGAAGGCTAATAAACAGATATATTAATGCTGTATGGTTGTATTGTATCATATGGTACTGTTCTGTATTGTACTGTATCGTATTGTATACTGTATTATATTACAATTGCATCTGTACCTATCGCTGTAACACTAGTTTTTGTTGTGCTTCACGCTAAACCCTTTGAAAATAGGCGCTGCCTAAAGGGTTTTATGTGAAATAAAAAGTAAAACCTTATTTCATGCATGGAGCAAACAGCATATTATAGTTCGCATGGGGTTGATAAATACCTGAATGCGACTGCATACCTTTCTTCTATGCTTCCCTGGTACTAGGCCTAGTACCCATGCACAGAACTCCTGAGGTAGAGTATGCACGGCATAAATCTCACTGTTTATACCAACTCTCGTAGAAGTCGGGAAGTACAGGTAGACCAGAAGTTATAAAATTTGCAAGCAGTGTTTTATTCTTATCGATAACAATAAAACAGCTCTTCAAAAAGGCAGTACAAATATAAAATTCCTAGAGCGGAGTCTCTCCCTCTCAATTTAAATCTCAATCGCTCTATAGTTCTCTAAACAAAACATTATTCTCATTATATAAAATGCTTTTGTCTGGCAGTTCCAACTCTGCATCCTGTTCCTGCAAGTTTCATCTCCTGTTAGCACATCTAGTTTTAATAGGTGCAATAATTAAGCAATAAGGCACGACAGGGTGTGGGAGATCATTGGATATCATCACACCTCAGGTGGTTGGGCATGAGGTCGCGGGCTGAGTGCGTCCAATGACCCGAGAAGTGACGATATCCCATGATATACCACACCCTGGAGTGCCTTATTGCTATTATGAGCTGGCTTAAAAGTGTTACGAGTAAAGAATAATAAAATAATTAAAACATTTAAACGTTTTGAAATGTTTTTGCTTTTGGTGGTGGAGTAGTACGTTTTCATAAAGTAGTTCCTGGAGAGCTCTCTGGGCAGCTGTTGTAAGCGGAGCTTGTGCAGAGCAGGTCCAGAGTTTATGTCTCCAGTAGGTGGTGCTGCTATTTGTTGCTCCGCATGTGCATGCTGTAGTGCTCTTTCTTGTCTACTGTAGATCACCCTCCCCTCCACCTCACTGCCCTCTCGGAGTTTACCCGTACATTGCTCAGTCGATTTTGTATTTAATTTTGTATTTAGTGAGTTACCACTCACTATCCTGAGTCTCATGGGGCAGAGTGAAAAGCACTGGCCGAGCTGCGCTTCATACAGGTAACAGATGTTTTGACTGAAGGGGGGGGCAGCCACTGTACTGTGAGTCAAACAGGAGGGAACATGGTATCTGCCAGAAGTAGCGGGCGGGTTGATGATGCAACAGTTGTACTGCGTGTTAAACGGGAAAGTGGTATGTGCCGAGAGGAGCGGCCAGGTCAATGATGTGAGGTTAGTGTGGTGGTCAGCAGCTGTTGTTTTGTGTGACTGACTGTTTTTTTTCCTTCCAGTAAATTTTCCCACAAGCAGAGGTTGTATTGTTTTCATGGTGGGGGGGGGGCACGTGTTGCCCCTGTCACATTAGGCTGAGAGTTGCGTTTAAAGTTAACAGCTGCCACTGCCACTGCCACTGGAGGAATTGCTCGGAAAGTGAGACGTGAGAAGGCTAGTGACCAGAGGCTTCAAAGATCTCTTGGCCAATCAGCTTTCTCGATTTGCAGGAGTCAGTTCATAATATATTTTGTCCCAGAGCCGATTTCCTATTTACAATTATGTAAACAAGTACGTGGAGGTCAAAATGCATTAAACCCTGTGTTCCAGACTAACATCTCCTCTAATAAACCCAAAAAGCTTTCTGCAAACATTCCTACAATATACTTATATACATTTGCAAACCAAGGGATCCCAGTTTCACATAAAGATTCACAATTTGCAAACCAAGTGATCCCAGTTTCATATAGAGAGTCAAACATAGAAGTGTGGAGGGGTGAAGAAAGAATAGAAACAGCTAGTGAAGGAATGGAGATGGGGGGGAGGCTGTGGGACCATCAAAGTGGTCAGTTCCAAGGCGCCACAAGAAAAATTTGACTGCACAATCAGACGGGCAAGACATGGACAAGTGGCAAAATAGCAGAGGACAAAACTTAACTTTCTCTGCATAACGAATGGGACACGGTCTTACTCAGCCCAGTCACATCACCCAGTAGTCTGTCCTGGGATTCTTGTTCCCTAGGTGCATTACTTTGCACTTCTTGGTGTTGAATTTCAACTGACAAACTTTAGACCAACCCTTTAGCTTTTGTAAGTCCCTATGAATTTCCCGGATTCCCCTGTCACTATTCACTCTCCCACAGGACTTAGTGTCATTTGCAAACAAACATAACCTGCCCTGGATTCCTTCGCCAATGTAGTTGATTAACATACTGAACAGGACTGGACCCAGGACAGATCCCTGCGGTACTATAGCAGTGTCAGTGGCTCAGCAGGTAGCATACTCGCCTCAGAGGCCGGGAGATCAGAAGGTTGTGCGTTCTAACCCCACACCATGCACTTGGGTTAATATCCCAATACTGACATTGCAGTGCAGCATGAGGGGAGTGCTGCACTCCTGAGGTGCCATCTTTTGGATGAGATGTTAAACCGAGGTCCCATCTGCCTGTTCTGGTGGTAGTTCAGGTGGATGTTAAAGATCCTATGGCACTTCTCGAAAAGAGTAGGGAAATTTCCCAGGTGTCCTGGCCAAATTTCCCCCCATTCACTAAAAATACCAACACTTAATCTGGTTCGAGGTCAGTTGGCATTCATCTGTATCCCCCTCCTCCTCCTGGGTCGTGCCTGAAAATAGGCAAGAATTTGTCTAGTGCACTTACCCAATCAATAAAAACTAAATAAAATCCCACCTGTGACGACCTTCTCTTCTAATATGACTCCACTGACCACAACCCTCTGCTGCCTTCCTTTAGCTAGTTACCAATCCAGTTTACTATGACCTTAACTGCACCCAGATCCCCATCTTCTTCAACAACATCCATGAGGCACGGAGTCGAAAGCCTTGTTGAAGTCAAAATAGAATAAATCCACAGCATGACCGCTATCCAATTCCCTTGTCACCTAGTCAAAGAAAACTATCAGATTAGTCTGACAAGGCCTCCCTGCCATGAATCCATGTTGTTTACTATCTTGGATCTTGTTGCTCTTAGTCCATACGTCTGCAGTTCCTTGCTTGTCCCTCACCCCATGAAGCGGAACCATGTCTGCCTCTCTCAATCCTTTGGAACCACCCTGTCCCCAGTGAGCTGCTGAATTGACCTACCAGGGGTTTGGCCAGTTCTGCTGTCAGTTCCCCCAGTAACCATGGATGGAACCCATATGGTCCCAGGGCCTTATCTATCTTTAGGGCTGCCAGCACTTTCTGGCCCCTTTGATTTGTAAATGCTGGCAGCCTCATCTCTTGGACCCCCTTAGTTCCCCCTGAAATATCACTCTCTGGCAAGCACCTCCCTAGTGAAAACTGAACAAAAGTAATCACTGAGGATGGTGGCCTTTTGCCCATCCTCCTGTACCACCATCAGCTAGCCTTACGATTCCCCCTCCTTTCTTCCTCTTCTCCCTAACATATCTGAAGAATTGATTTTCTCTACTCTTGACCCCTCTGCAATACACAGCTCTGTCTGCTTCTGCCTCCCTAACCCCCCTCTTTGCCTCCAACTTTTTTAGTAAATACTCTCTCCATTTTTCCTCCCCGCTTTTCTTCATACTCATAGAAGGCCTTTTTTCTTGGCCCTCACCACTGCACTGACCCTTGCTGAGAACCATAATGGTCTCTTGAATCTCTTCTTTTTGGTTACCGTTTTCATGTATAAGATAGATTCTTTGAGAATGGCCCCTTAATTGCCCCTATTACACATCTACTCCACCTATGCTGTCCACCGAAACTAACCTTTCCCTGACCAGCTTCCCACACCTACTGAAGTCCACCCTTCTAAAATCAAGGACTTCAGCTCTCGACTGGGGTTTTCTGGACCCAAGAGCCAATTCGAACCAAATGGAGTTAAGGTCGCTGCACCCCAGTGGCTTCCCTATCCTCACAGCTGCTACTGCCTCAAGAGTTGGTGAGCTCCAAATCTAGAATTGCGGTCTGCCTGGTCGGTTCCTTAAATAGCTGTACCAGTAGACAGTCCTGGAAGCCATCCAGCAAGACCTGACTTCTGGTGCTCCTGGTCACTGGACATCCCAATTAATGTCCGGCAGGTTCAAATCACCCACCACTACCACCATCACTACTTCTCCCTTTGCCACTCCTCTTCCAAGTTCTTCCCCGGGCTCTCTGTCCCTATCTTCCCCTTGGCCCAGAGGTCTCTAGATCACCGGCAAGTGCAGTTTCTTGCCTGAGGCTGCTGTGAGCTACACCCACAATGGCTGTTTCCTCACTATTCCCGATGCACCCATCTTCTGCCACCTCAATGCCATCCTTGACAAAATGGCTAGTCTTCCCCCTCTACCCGTTTCTCTATCCCTCCTGAACAATGAATACCCAGTGACCATCAGTTCCCAGTCATTATCTTCTGAAGCCCATGATTCTGTGATAGCCACAAGGTCCACCTCAGTGCCCATCATCAGCACCTGAAGCTCACTGATTTTGTTAGCTAGGCTCCTGGCATTAAGGCACACCACCCCCTTCCATCTGACTTCTCATCCTACTTTGCTACTCCCCTTGTACTTTCCTTGCTCTTTCTTCCTCATGTTTTTCCTGGTGATTGCACACTTTGTGTTCCCGCTTTCTAATGTCTCCTCACCTAGTGAAGTCTGGGCTGCAGCTCCTTTTGCACCTGCTGAGCTGCTACAAGCCCCGAGATGTGGGGGAGTACCAGCTAGGATCCCCTTAGTTTCACCTGCCACCGTGGTCCCCCTAGACACAGTCTCCCTTGCAGTCAGGTGAGGGCCGTCACCCTTGAAGAGTCTCCTGTTGCAGAAGTCTTCCCAATTCTCCACAATGTGCTATCTCTTCTCTTGACACCATCCCTGAAATACGTACATTAAACTCCTCTTATTACCTCACTCCTTATCCTATCATTCTTCTCCTCCATGTCCCACGGCTGGGTGCACCGCTAATCTGTCCCCTACTCTATGGAAGTTCAACGTCACCATCTCCACCAACTGGTTCACCAGATCACTGGTATCCAGGTGTACCAGTACCCCCAACTCCCCCTGATCCCTCTCCACCATCTTTCCTATCCTGTCTAAATCTCGGATGGCAATGGACTAGGACTATCTCCCTCCTGTCCAATCCCTCTTCCACCACCCTCCCTACCCCCCCCCCAAAATCATGGAGTCCCCAACCTCTAAGACTCACCTGGTAGACTTGTTCCCCTCGGGTGCCATCACACTGTCCTTCCCTTTCCCCATCGAATGACTTGAAATCCTCTCCATGGAGTCAGGTGCCTGAGCCTCCTCCAGAGGTACAAACTGGTTCACCATCTAGATGGTGCTGGGTTGGACAACCTCCTTCTGGCTGCCCCTGCCCCTTCCCTGCTGCCCACCACTCTCCAACCCCCGTACCAGTGGGTCTTTGGGGAGTGGGTATGTTGGAGGTGGGCTCCAGTTGAGCTGGTGACACAGCTGAGGTATTACTACCATCGCTGCCACCAGCTGAACATGGACCTGTGCCATGGTCCTGCAGATGGGGCAGTGCACCCTCCTCCAGAGCATATCCCTAGAGAAGAGAGCCCCAGAGCCACCACACTTGACTGCTTCCCCTCTGAACTCCATCTCAACAGAGGCCTATGAATGAGGCTAAAGTACAAACAGATGATTAACTTGTAGGGTGCAGCTGCAAAGCTCAGTTATAGCACAAAAACAGGAATAAAACTACCTTGTAGTGCTCACCCAGCTAGGGTGTAGCCGTGAGATTTAAAGCAGCACTGCACGAAAAATACTTTTACAAGAAAATGAGTTTCAGCTGCATTTAATAAAATTATTAGCATATATGTCAAATCTGCTTTTTGAGGTACCTCCTATGCTGTGTAGCACTTTTTTTATTTTCTGGACTCTAACCATTGCCAAGTTTACAATGTTATTTCTAAGCCAAAGGTTGGTGGAACTAGAAACTTTTACCACCAAGTAAAACTGGAAGATACCTGGATATTTTAAGGTGACAGGGTGGGGGAGTTAGTTTTCTACCCCATTTTGTTGCATTGCTGTTTTAACTAAAGCACAGAAACAGCTTAGCAAATTAAACCTTCCTAGCTATAGCACAGGAATCAAGTATGAAATCTACCTTGTACTGCTCACCCAGACAGGGTGTAGCTGTGGGATTTAACTATAGCCAGGGCCCCTAGTGCTCTGCGGCAGGGTTCCTTGGCTTTTGCGGTAGCATTTTCTGATTTCTGAGGCATGATTTATTTATTTCTCTGGCAGAACACAGCTCTGCCATTGGCTAAGTATGATATGATGCCATCGATGACATCACATGCTGAGCATAAAGGAGGGGCTTGATGATAAACGAGATGGGAAAGAAAGCCTGACAATACAGAAAAACAGTATATTTGAATGAAAATTTACCAAAAATACAGGTTACTAACCTGTAACAGGAGTTCTAGGAATGGTATATGTCGTTCATCCACACTGTCTGGCAGGTACCTTGCCGCTTTAAATCTTGCCAGAAGGTCTTCAAGCTGGCTCCTCTCACCCACCCGGGTGGTAAAACTCTCGGCTCCGCCCCATGACGCCAGATCTAGCCCGCTGGAAGCCAGGTTGTGCGTGAAGCTTAGGAGTTCGGTGGGTTGTGGATGAACAACATATACCATTCCTAGAACTCCTGTTACAGGTGAGTAACCTGCATTCTAGGGACATGGATATGTTGTTCATCCACACTGTCTGGCAGACCCTAGCAGTTCTCCGGGAGGAGGGAGGCAAGCGCACCCCTACTTAGGGAATAAAGACTGGAGAACGAGGCCCAAAACCAGCATCCCGGCGTGACTCAAGGTCGATGTGGTAATGGGTGATGAAGGTATGTGCTGACTTCCAGGTAGCAGCCTGCAGATTTCCTGGACAGGGACGTCCCTGAACAGCTTCCGATGCAGTGAGTATGGCGGGTAAAATGAGCTCTTATCCCTCTGGGAGGCTCCATGCCCGCCAACTTATAGCAGAGATCTATGCAGGAGGTGACCCACCTGCCTATCATCCGCTTGGCTGCAGGTCTGCCAGATGCGGCTTCAGCGTAGGTGACAAACAGCTGGCGAACCTCTCCCCGAACTTCAGCCGTCCGCTCCTTATAATAAGCGAGCGCTCTTCTAGGGTTCAAAGTATGGCGCCTATATTCGGCCTCCAAGGTGTGACTGCGGTAGAACACCAGCAGAGTCAACACCTGGTTAAGGTGAAACTCCGACACCACCTTCAGAAGGAATTTCGGGTTGGGGTGCAGGACAACCTTGTCCCTACGGAAGACCAGATAAGGAGACTCGATGGAAAGCGCCTGAAGCTCTCCCATCCTTCTGGCTGACGTGATAGCCACCAAGAAGGCGGTCTTCCACGACAGGTGAGAGATGTCACACCTGTGCATCGGTTCGAATGGCCTGCCCATGAGCTTAGCCAATACCAGCAGTAGATCCCACGGAGGTGGAGGTTCTCGCACCGGAGGGGATATGTGATCAAGGCCTTTGAAAAAGCGCCCGACCACCTTCTCCTGCGCCACCGACTGCTTCCCGGCCCGCGCCCGGTATGCAGAGATGGCTGCCAGGTGCACCTTAAGGGTCGTCGACTGAAGCCCTTGCTGAGAAAGGGACCATAGATAGTCCAGAATGCTTGCCAAGGAACAGGAGGAAGGGTCCAGGCCCTTGTCCTGACACCAAATGGAGAATCTCTTCCATTTAAAGGCAAAGCATTTTCTGGTCGACTCCTTAGGGGACGCCTCAACGACGTTGAGGACCTTGTCGGAAAGACTCAAGGCCTGGAACTCTAGCCACTCAGGAACCAGGCCGTCAGGTGCAGGGATTGAAGGTCCAAATGGGATACCTTCCCCCTGACTGACTGAGATCAGGTCCGGGCGGGCTGGAAGCCGCCTCGGGAGCCTGAAGCTGAGACTGAGGAGATCTGGATACCAGAACTGGCAGGGCCAATCTGGGGCTACCAGAATCACCTGCGCCTTGTCCCTCCTCACCTTGAGAAGCACCTTGTGGATCAAGGGAAATGGGGGAAAAGGCGTAGAAGAGGCCCGGGGTCCACGGCCTTGAGAAGGCATCCTCCTGCAGCGAGCCCTGCTGAGGGGGTCAGGCGTGAAACAGTCTCAGCTTCGCATTCTCCCTGGAGGCAAACAGGTCCGCCTGAGGCGTGCCCCAGTGGGAGAACAGATCTTGTACTACCTCCGGCAGGAGAGACCACTCGTGGGACGAAGCCCTATCCGGCTTAGGGCATCAGCCAGGGTGTTGGAGGCTCCTGCCACGTGAATGGCGAGGAGATCCGTCTCCAGGCTGCGCATGAGTGACCAAATGCGGAGGGCTTCCCTGCACAGAGGCATGGAGCGCATCCTGCCCTGGACGTTTAGGTAGTACATGGTCGTGGTATTGTCCGTCTGGACCTGAACCACTTGACCCTGTAGAAACGGAGCGAAGTTGGTGAGGGCTAGATGAACCGCTCGAAGCTCCAGCAGGTTGATGTGGCATCGGGACTCCCGAGGGGACCAGAGGCCATGCGCTCTGTGCACCCCCAGATGGGCACCCCAACCCATCAGAGAGGCATCGTTCGAAAGAGAGACCGTCGGCTCGGGGCGGACAAACGGGATGCCCTCCTGAAGATGTGCTGGAACGGTCCACCACTGGAGAGCGTTCCACATCCCCTGGGTCACTGTCACTGGCTGATCCAGTGGATCAAAGTGCTGTGACCATTAGCTGGCCAGTCCCCATTGAAGGGGACACATGTACCAGCAGGCCCAATGGACCACGCTGGTGCAGGCCACCATGAGGGCCAGGAGGTGCAGGAATTCCCAGGCAGGGCGCGATTGCCCAACCTGAAATGATTGGGCAAAGGAGGAAAGAACCTCGGCCCTGTCCGCCGGGAGCCATGCTCTGGCTCCAAGAGAGTCGAGCTCTGTCCCAATGAAATGTATCACCTGCTTTGGCACGAGTTCCGACTTGGCCTCGTTGATGAGGAGGCCAACCTGAGAGCAAACCTAGAGGGCCAGATCTCTGGACCGCTCCACCTCCGCTCTGGAGGGGGCTGCAATCAGCCAGTCGTCCAGGTAGGGGTACATCCGGACCCTTCGGTGCTGCAGAAATGCTGTCACCACTGCCATGCATTTGGTGAAGACCCTGGGAGCTAGGGAGATGCCGAAGGGCACGGCCCGGAACTCATAAAGGGATCCCTCCGCTCTGAAGTGGAGGAATCTCTGATGGGACGGACGGACTGGGACATGAAAGAACGCGTCCTGAAGGTCCAGGGAATAGAACCACACACCTCATTCCAAGGATGGGATAATCTGAGCCAGAGTGACCATCCTGAAGGTCCGAGACCTTAGGAACCTGTTCAGGTCGTGCAGGTCGAGAATGGGGCGCCAGCCCCCCATCCGTTTTGGGACCAGGAAATACCTGGACACAAACCCCAGGGCTGGAGGGGGATCAGCCACCTTCCTGATCACCTCTTTTTCGAGGAGCAGGACATTATCGGCTCGGCGGGCCGACAGCGAGGCTGCGGACCCCGTGGCCCCCCGAGGGGCGAGGGCTCGAAAGGGTGGGGCCTGCTTGAACTCCAGAGGCAGGCCCTTTCCTACCACCTCCAACACCCAGCGGTCCGTGGTGATAGCGGACCAGGCGGAAAGGAAGTGGCGGAGCCGTCCCCCCATGGGGGGAACCCAAGGGGGAGTGACGAGGCTGGGGGCGACACCCCTCAACCCGTCACTGGGCAGACTTGGAGCAGGGACCTCCTGGGCCTTTACCTCCCTGCTTCCTATTAGAGGAAACCATGGGCTTGGGTTTGGGGTGCCAAGCGCGAGCCTGCTGGCCCTGGTGCTGGTGGGCCGGACGTGCCGCAGGCGCAGAAGGACGAAAGAACTTGTGCTGCTGCTGTCAATGGCCTTTGTCCTTCTGAGCGGAGGTGACCGAGTCCAGAGTGGCACTGGACTTCTCGATCCGTTGGAGGTGACCTTCCACTCCAGGTCCGAACAGGTCGGTCCCCAAGAAGGGGACGTCCGCCAATTTGTGCTGGGTATCTGCCGTGAAGGTGGATATCCTCAGCCATGCTCTGCAGCGCATGGCCACCGCGGCCGCAACCGATCTGGCACAGGAGTCTCCTATGTTCAGAGCTGTTTGGAGCTGCTGCTTCGCCACCGCCCCACCCTGGTCCCGAACCTGCCGGGCCGTGGTCTGCAGGTCAGCCGGGAGATGAGCAATCACCTTATCCAGGGAGCCCATGAGGGCGTGGGAGAAGTGTGCCATCAGCACGGCCAAGCTGGCCTGGCGGAAGCCAAGGGAGGATGCAGCGTACACCTTGCACCTGGTGTAGTCCAGCTTTTTGGACTCCTTGTCGGGGGGCTTGTCCGCGTCCCTAGCTTTCCCGGAACGCCAGAAAACGCTGTCGGTGACCAACCCCTCGGCAAAGGGGTGTTTCGAAAACCCGGGCAAAGAGCCGGTAGGGACCGATACTTCCTGGCCATCCTGGCCGGCGCAGGACAGGAAGCAGGCTGCCAAAGCTCCAAGGCTGGGCCAACAATGGCCTCAGCCACCGGAAAGGCCTCCGTGGGTGAATCCCCTCGGTCCAGTATCTCCGTCAGGGGATACTTGGCCCGTGTGGATACGGGCTCAAGCTGCATCCCGGTGGACTCCGAGATGAGCCGAAGCAAACCCATGAAGGACGATGGGCTTTCGTCCAGCGACGGGCCCCCGGAGGACTCCAGGTCAACCGGCCTGGAGAACAGGGAGTCGTCATCGTCGCACTCCGAGGAGTCCGCGAAGAGCTGCCTAGGGCCTGAGCCACCCTCCACCTGCCGAGGACGGTCAGGAGTGAGGGTGACCGACAATCTGTGGGGCAGGCCTTGACCTGACCGAGAGTCCTTGGTCGGCGCCCCCCAATTTCGATTGTGGAGGCGGAGGTTCCACCACAATCGGTGGGGCAGCAGGTTTAGACCCGAACAACCGGCCCAGGCTTGGGCATCTCGACTGCAGTGAGGGGTTGTTTCGTCCGCTCAGGTGACAGCCACTTGATGGCTGGGGAAGGCGTCGACTAGCTCCCGGACAAAAGTAACTGCTGCCACATCAGGTCCTTGTAGTGTCGGCGCAATCTGCGCTGAAGCCTCTCCTCTTCCGGGAGAAGACGAAAACGGCGACCCTACCTCGGTGCCGAGACCGAGACTGCCGATGTCGGCGGGATTGGCTGGACCGAGAAGAAGTCCGAGACCGAGATCCTCGGTGTTTCCGAGGACAGGCCTGGGAAGGAGCGGGGGACACCCGCTCTTCTCTCCGCTCGGACACCTTAACCGGGGACTGCTGCACCGAAGGCGCAGGCAGATCCTCGGTCTCCACTGGGGGAACCAGCTAAGAAGGGTGGTCGGCTTCACCAGTCGACAGCCCGTCCGACGGGTCAAGAAAAATCTCGACCGCGTCGACGGGAGTCTCAGCCGGCTGGCCTGACGGGGACGCCGTGAAGCCAGCGGCCTTAGCTGCAACCTCGACCGAAGTCGACAGTCGGCTGTCCAGGGAAGGAGACCTCTCCCGCTCCAACGAACGCTGACGATGGGACTTACCCTTAGAATCCTTCTTTTTGGACCGAGAGGAATGTCCCGATGGCCCCTCTCCCTTCGTGGAAAAGGAATGGCAAAGCTCCTTGAATGAAGCTGAATACGAGGTACCCAAAGAGAGCGGGATAAATGCCGCGACCGAGGAGGAGGAGGAAGATGCGGCCTGGGCCGCCTCCTCCTCGAGGGCGATCATCTGCTCGAGGCTGCTCAGCCAGAGCCAGCGCTGCGTAACCGCCTATGGGCCTCCTTGACTAACCTGCAGGTAGCGCTTCTCGGGGCGCCCTAGCTTTAACCGGGCAGCACGGTCCTCCAGGACGTTGGCCGAGAACGAACAGCATGACTCACAGGCCTGCGGGTCGTGTTCTAGGCCGAGGCAGTAGACGCACGTGGAGTGCGGGTCCGTTCTGGACATTTTCTGCCCACAAGGGCATCGCCGAAAACCGGGAATCGATTTGTCCATCGCAGCCACGAGGGAGAAAGATGACCGAAGTCTTGAAAATTTTAAAATGAGTTTCAGGCAAACCGAAGAATTAGGATCTAGTCTATCACGCAGAGCGTTAAGGAGGGAACCTGAGCTTCCAAGCGGTAAGGAAGATCTGCCGTCATGGGGCGGAGCCGAGAGCTTTACCACCGGTGGTGGGTGGGAGGAGCCAGCCTGAAGACCTTCTGGCAAGATTTAAAGCAGCAAGGAACCTGCCAGATAGTGTGGATGAACAACATATCCATGTCCCTAGAAACAATGAATTCTGCGGCACTATATATATTCTGCAGCATGATGCAAATTCTGCAACCGCAGAATTCCAGGGGCCTTGACTATAGCACAGAAACAGCCTAGCAAATTAACCCACACTAGCAATAGCACAAGAAATAGGTATGTAATTTAACCTTCCTAATCAATAGAGTATCAATTGTAGTTAGAGCAGACTACTCCATTACCCACCCTGCAGTGCACACCCAGATAGGCTGCAGCTAGGATTTAGTAATAGTACGCTCACACAACAATGCAGTTACTGTTTATATACAGTTTTCCCCTGGATAAAACGGGCAAAATTCCTGGCTGCTTGCAGACTCCACTTCCTCACTGTTTACTGTGCTCTGGGCCACTAGCAGAGATAGGCTTAAAATGGATCTAGGGCAAACCTGACTCTTTTCACAGGTCCCTCCCATTTAGCTGTCTCAGCTAGCTGCTAAGAAGTGTGTGTGTGTGTGTGTGTGTGTGTGTGTGTGTGTGTGTGTGAGAGAGAACTTCAGCTGCTTTATCCCCGTGTGTGTCTGTGTGGCGGGGGGAGAGTGGAACTACCTCCAATCCCCTCAACCTTAGTGCAGCACCTTGATGCCCAGCTGGTTTAAAATGCTGTGCAACAGAGGATCTTTCATCGGCTATCCTTATGTCACCCTTGTGCTCTGTATATAGATTGTAAGAGCTCTACTAGTCTTTGCAACATATAGCAGGTCACATGGACACTGCAATACGCATATGACTCCTTGTGTACTGCAGTTTATATGCCATTTGATGTGAAAATCCTGTCTAGTGTGTGGATGTTTATATGCATTTTTCTTACCTGTATGTGCTGAAGACAACACATCTTCCACAGGGCACCATACCAGGCTCCATGGGTCCGAGTAGTAGTTGTCCCTCAGTGGGTTGTGTTGCTTTAAACTGTGATTTGTCTATCCTGTCCTTCACATTCTGCGTCCTTTTTGCTGCTATAATAGATTTATTTTCTTAGGGTTGTCGCTTGTGGGTGATCTACCCCTACCAGGTGCCAATGTTTGTTAATGATATGCCAAATTTGGCATTATATTTTGTTGCTAATACCACTCTGTCCATTTCTACCATGGGCCATCTTGTCTCTAGTTCCTCCCTACTTGTCCCCCGAATCTTTGGATCAGCTTGTTTTAACGTCATGGAATTGTATCCCCTTTCCCTGAACCTGCTTAACATGCTTTTTTTCCTTGTACTTTAAACTCTTCTTGGTCACCACAGTTTCTTTTGACTCTTGTGAGCTAAGAATGATGTATGCCCCTTATGAGCCTTGGTTCATGGTAACTAGTACCATGAAGCAATGTTATTTCTGTCAGTGGGTTTACAGAATTAAGCTGTCCTGCTTCATCTGTATACTACAGTCCAAAGACAGTACTTCTGATTTGCTATACTGCACAGAAAATTTCAGGTTGGACTCATCGTATTCAGGAACCTATCATATTTCTATAACTATAACCACTCCACATACCAAAAAATTAAAAGTATCTTCTATATAATGAAACCAAGCATCTAGATACAGAAAATATGGATTATCAGCTATTAAGGTAGGAAAAAGCACCCCTTTTTTCAAAACCAATTAAAGATACAGCAACGAAGCTAAGAGTGGTCAACACTTCACCTGTATTAAATAAATGCCTTCTTATTACATTGCAGCCTACAGGACTCATTGAGTCCATGGACAAACAAGCAGCAAAAACCAACACAAAGCTATATCTATGCAGGCAGGTACTTCTATTACTGTAGTCACCAGGGGGAAAGCTACAGACTTAATTTAAATACACAACACAAACAGTGGTGGTGATTATGACTGTTATGTGCAGACTACTTCTAATAGCCAAGATAACTCAAACTTTATTTTGACCTTTCAGGGACCACAGATAATTGTTAAAAGGACTATCAAAAACTAAACTTAAGCTAACAAAAATGACACAACGAACACAAAAGTGTTTGAACTCATGCTATGTGGCAATGCCTTGGACTATAATTAATGCATATATTTGGTAAATTTTAAAATAAAAAATGTTGTACTGCAAGGTAATTAATATTTTTGTTTAATTTTACAAAAATGGATTAAATCCCCTTGAAAAAGTTCCATGGAAGCGAAATGTCTGGGTACAGCAATAAACCAAGGAAATATTTACATACCAAGTGAATAACTCCTTTTCAGAAGCAGCACAGCTACCCCCACTCCTCTCTTATTTTGGATTCCACACACCATTTGGGGAGAGCAAAGCACAGTGAAGACTGGACTTGTAACTTTTATTGTGAATATTCGGATCCCCCACCAGCTGAACTGCTATGAGGGACAGCAGATTGCCCTCTACCCAATGAAAAACCCTGGTCACCACTGTGATCATGCTTGCACTTCTTGTGTTTTCTTAACTGTTTATCTATGACATGGTGATGGGGTTATCTGATCTCTCATTTACCACCCGAGACCAAATCCAATCAAGAAAATGGAGCTAAGCTAGATACACTGCCCCCATCTCCAGTAAGTTTATCTGAAAATCCTGCTTCTGAGGGCTCCAGGCCCTCTGGACCGGAACATGATGCAGGGCCACCCCCAGCCTGACAGACTGGCATAGGCAGTCAAACTCAAAGGGTCCACACAGGCAGAAGGGGGAGCCCTGGGGTGGTGACAGTGAATCGGTTTGCTCCTATGTATGACCTAGTAGGGCCGGTCTCCCCAAGAAGGGGACTGGAATCTGTACCTCTCAGGGTCCCAGATCTGTCCCAAAGGTGAAGTGTGTAAAAAGCTCAGAGCCAAAAGGGGAGGGGAGAGCTAAAAAAGGTACCAGTGGTAGGTGACGCCATCCCTAAGACGCGGATGGCATAATGGATATATGGGATTGGGTAAGCAGAATAGTTGGGTACCTTCTGGAAGCTTCCGCTGGGAGGAATATATAAAGGGTGGGGACAATTATCAGAAACATGGGAGGGGAGGAAGGGCTAGACGTCACTGTCTATCTAGGGTTTAATGGCCTGGCTATCAGACCTCTGGGGAGCACAAGGAATGCTTTAGGAGGCTGTAAGAGAAGCTCAAGCTGACAGCCACCTCAGTATTTATTTCTAAGGTACTGTTAGGATGAATTAGAGGGGAGGAGAGGCTTCTTCTTATCACTTGCTTCAGCTTATGAACAAGGGAAGCGAAGAAGACTATGAGGAGGGCAAAGACTGAAGCGGAGTTGAGGGCATGAAGAAAGGGGACAAAACCTTATTCAGTTATGTAAGGCACGCAAAAACAAGAGAGGGAATTAAGTCACATTGAAGAAGCGGAAAGGGTGGGAGGAGAAGGCCAAAGGGAAGGTAGATATTCTGAGCATGTTTTTCAGTTCAGTATTCACAGCACAGGATGAGAGGCTGTTGCCTGATATTAAGGCAAGGGGGATGGGGGTATCAATCAGGATTCAATTTCAGACGCAAAGGTCTTAAAGGGATTAAATATGCTTAAAATGGACAAGTCCATGGTCCCAGATGGGCTGCATAGGCTTGCAGTGTCAGTGGCTCAGTAGGTAGCACACTCACCTCTGAGGCTGGGAGATCAGAGGGCTGTGGGTTCAGTTCCCACATCTGGCACTTGGGTTAATATCCCAGTACTGACACTGCAGTGCAGCATGAGAGGGGTGCTGCACTTCTGAGGTGCTGTCTTTCGGATGAGATGTTAAACCGAGGTCCCATCTGCCTGGATTGGTGGTAGTTCAGGTGGATGTTAAAGATCCCATGGCACTTATCGAAAAGAGTAGGGGAATTTCCCCGGTGTCCTGGCCAAATTTCCCTCATTCACTAAAAATACCACCAACAGCTTAATCTGGTTCAGGGTCAGTTGGCATTCATCTGTATCCCCCTGACCCGGGGCGTGCCTGAAAATAGGCAGGATTTGTCTAGTGCACTTACCCGGTCAACAAAAACTAAATAAATAAATAAAATAAAATACCCATGTGCTGAATGAAATGGGACAGGTCCTAGCTGAACCATTGGCTGAGCTCTTCTACAGCTCTCTGGAGAGAGGGAGATCCCCTTTGGACTGGAGAACCTCAGATGTAGTTCCAATGCATAACAGCAGAACTGAAGATCAACCAGGACAATGTCTGACCTGTCAGTCTAATGTCCATCGTGGGGAAGTTACTAGAGACCATAATAAGATTTGAGGTAAGCTGGAACAAAACAGACTTCAAGATATCATGCATCATGAGTTTTTGAGAGGGAGGCTGTGTCAGGCAAACCTGATCAACTTCTCTGACTGAGTGATGAAGGTGGTGGACAAGGATCAGACTATGACCATACTGTACCTTAGCTTCAGCAAAGCCTTTGACTGTTTCTCCCATGGACAGCCGGTCATAAGGTTGGGTGATCTGGGAATAGGCGGGAGGGGGAAAATATTACAAAATCGGTAGGTGATTGGCTAAGTGACAGAATCTAGAGGATTGTGCTTAATCAGGAACACTCTGAGGTCAAGGACATCACCAAATGTGTGCCCCAGGAATTGATCTTGACGCCTGTCCTCTCTAACATATTCAATTCTGTGATGTTACAGAAGGGATCCAGGGGAAGGTCTTCCTCTTCACAGATGATACTAAGGTCTGTGGAAGGGTGAATAGCGGTGAAGGGGTAGAAATTTGCGGAGAACCAACAATGACTACAGACATGGTCAAAGGCCTGACACTAAAAATGTAGGATGTACAAGGTAATGCAAATGGGGTAAAAAAAAAAAAAAAAAGAAAATAGAATTGCGGGGTAACAGTGGAAAGAATGACTGAGGAGTGGGACCTAGCTGGTAATAATATCAGACAATTTAAAAACATCAGCACAGTGCAACAACAAAGGATTGGATGAGCCAGTTAAATAGAAACAATGTGAAAAATAATTACCAGGCGGTCCTTAAAATACAGATGTGCAGGGAGATCCACATATGAACTGAAGACAGCCAGAACACTGAGAGAGAAATCCAAGACCTGCAAGACCAGGAATGGGACCAGAAGGCGTTCCCGGTGCTAGAAATAAAAAATTAAACATTTGATTTAAACAACCTACAATTGTGTAAACTATTTTTCTCTCAGTAAAAAAGGCCCCGTTTGCCAATCTATGACACTCAGTAGAATAGGAGAAATTAAACCAGGATTTTATAAGGATGTGTTGCCCAGTAACTTTTAAATAAGTAACAGTTGATGAGCATCAGCAAGACACATGAGCTTTAAACAAACCCTAACATCACCAAGGAGACTTTACGAAAAAGTACAGTTACGTAAGAACTTACCGTAACAGTAGATCTTCGAGAACAGCTCTTGCAGCAGGTTACACCATTAGGACCGAAGCCGCCAGGCGCCAGGACCCCACGGAAAAATTCTAGCTAGCTAACTTACAGCGAGGACCGTCGCGTCCCGCCTCCGGCGTCAGGCGTGGTACAAAGGGGCGGTCCCGCCAGATTCCCCAGTTCTCCCGCCGGAGACTTCTTGCCGCAGGCTGACATCAAAATGGGAGACCTAGGATTCGGCGTCAGAAGACAGAAAGATAACAATTCCTGCTCAGAAAGATTGAGCCATGCTTCCTCCAAGGGGGAAGGTGGGCGGGAAGGTACCTGCTGCAGAGCTGTTCTCGAAGATCTACTGTTACAGTAGTTCTTACGTAACTGTACTATCTTACCGAGACACAGCTCTTGCAGCAGGTTACCCATTAGGACCGATTCCCAAGCAGTAAGCGCTGTCCAGAAAATCCGGGAGGAGGAAAATAAAGGATAAAAACCAGGTCCTGAACCTAGGACAGGAGACCCTGAAATGCAGCCAAACCAAAACCAGCCCTTAGCGAGGCGTGTCCAGGCTATAATGCCTGATAAAGGTATGCACAGAACTCCAAGATGCTGCATATAGCAAAGTGGAAACATTTTTGGCGCTGCAAAGGAAGTAGCCACCCTCTGAGTGGAATGACCCCGGACTGTACCGGGAGGGGCTTTTGTTTGATACCATAACAGTGAGAAATACACTGGACAAGCCAGCGAGAAAGGGACTGTTTGGATACTGATTGGCCCATCATTCTCTCAGAGAAGGAAATGAAAAGCTGCTCAGAACTACGAAGGACTGAGTTCTGTTGAAGTAAAACCTCAGGCTGCGTGAACATCCAGGGTATGGAGCAGAGCCTCCTCTATTAGAGTAGTTCGGAAGTAGACCGGAAGGTCGATATCCTGGTTCAGAGTGAGTGAAGAAACCACCTTAGGCAAGAATTTAGGGTTCGTCCTCAGGATACTCTGTCGGTGGAAAACTAAATAAGGCTCTTTGCACATGAGGCGTGAAGTTCAGAAATTCTTCTTGCAGTAGCAGCAGCTAAAAAACAACGTTTTCCACGACAAAGCGTGGCTACGCAATCCAGCGGCAGGTTCAAAGGGAAGCGTGAGCTGTTCAAGGACAAAAAGCAAATCCCATGGAGGCACAGGGTCTCTAATAGGAGGCCTAAGGTGCAACACTCCCCTAAGAAATTCCCGAGAGGCGTCCACCTGAGCCACTGTACGATTTCCCACCGGGAGTAGGTAGCGAAATGGCACAGAGGTGCACTTTAATAGAGGAGTAGGCTAGACCCGAATGAAGAGGAGAGCAAATATTCTAATATTACTCACAGGACAACCTAAAGGGAAAGGTCGGCGTGCTCGCGACCATACCTAAACAGCGCCATTTCATGGCGTCACGTCCTTGTCATTACCCGGCTTTCTGGCTGCAGAAGGACTACTGCAACCTCTTGCGAGACCCGTGGCCTTAAAATGGCTATGTCTCTAGGAGCCAAGCATGCAGGTTCAAGAAGCGTAGGTCCGGGTGGACAAGTGAACCCTTCTCCTGAGACAGTAGAGTGGGAGCTGGCGGCAGAGGGGCGGGGTTCCGAGATAGTTGAATCAACAAAGGAACCAAATCTGTCTGGGCCAAATGGGGCCACTAGGATCATTAGTGCGTGCTCCCTCGCGGTTTGAAGAACTCTCTGGATCAGGGAAGGAAGGAAAGCGTAGAGGAATCTGTTGGCCCAGGAGAGGGGATAGCAGCGTCTAGCCAGAAAACACCAGGCCCTGGATCTAGCGAGCAAAAATTGGGCAGTTTTGCGTTGGATGGGGAGGCGAACAAGTCTAGATCTGGAGTTCCCCATCGAAGAAACAGATCCTCTGCTACCTCTTGAAGGTTCCATTCGTGGACTCTGGCCTGAGAACGACTCAGGCCGTCTGCAACCGTGTTGTCCACTCCGGGAACGTGCACAGTGATCAGATTCGCGCCGTGTCTGATTACCCAATCCCACACTCTCATGGCCTCCCTGCAAAGGGGGTAAGAGTGTGCGCCTCCTTGTTTGTTGAGGTAATACATCACCGCCGTGTTGTCTGTCTGAAGTAGAAGAGTACACGGTGGGATAACTGACTGAAAAGCCTGCAGGGCATAGAGGACCGCTCTCATTTCCAGCACGTTGATGTGAAGGTGAGCTTCCATCTGGGTCCACGTACCCTGGGACTTTACCCCGTCCAGGTGTGCCCCCCACCCAAGACCGGAAGCGTCTGTGGTGAGGGTGACCTCCGGGGATGGCGCAATGAACGGGACGCCTGATGAGAGCGACCCTGGGGCTAGCCACCACTGCCAGTCTTGAATCACTGAATTCGTGAGTCTGACCGGATGCTGCAAGTGGTCTTGCCTTTGGTCCCATTGCACTTGAGCATCCACTGAGTAATCGCATGTGGAGTCTTGCGAAAGGGACAGTAGGAATGGCCGCAGCCATGTGTCCGAGCAAGCAAAGGACCGACCTGGCAGGTACAACTAATGATAGGTCCTTATGAGGGATCTGATGCGCTCCGCTCTGTCGGCGGAAGAAAGGCTCTTCCCGAACAGTGTCCAGAACTGCTCCTATGAACTGCAGTTTCTCAGCGGTACCAGGAGAGACTTCTCGTAATTTATGAGGATGCCCAGGATCGGAACAGATCCTGGGTGCACTTGATTGCAGAAGCAGCGCCTCTCTGGAGGCTGACCATGAGAAGCCAGTCGTCCAGGTGCGGGAACACGTGAGTGGCCCTGTCTCTCAGAGGCAGCTGCCACGACTGCCATGCACTTGTAAAGACCCTCGGTGCGGAAGACAGTCCGAAAGGAAGGGCTCGGAACTGAAGGTGGTGGTCGAGAAACTCAAGCGCAGGAACCTCCTGTGCACCTGAGCCATAGGGATGTGCAGGTAGGCATCCTGCATGTCTAGAGAGCGCTAAAAGGCATCCTGTTTGAGCATGGGGATAAGACCGGAAGGTCACCATCGCGAATCTCTTGTAAGTGACCGACACATTGAGGTCGCTGAGGTCAAGATGGACGGAGGTCCCTGTTTTCTTGGGAACCAGGAAGAAGTGGGAATAGTATCCTAGTCCTCTCTGGTTCTCTGGGACGTACTCTATCGCTCCCTTTACGTAGTAAGCCGATACTTCTTGCCAGATCAAGGCTTTGTGCTGACCCTGATACAGGAGCAAAGGAGGCCTCGAGGTGGCTTTCCTGCAAATTCTATAAAGTGGCCTAGACTGACCAACTGAAGAACCCACCTGTCGGTGGTAATGGCCTGCCATCCCGGCAGGAAGTTCGCAATGCGACCCCCGACTATAAACTCCCGTTGATCCTGAGGGGCGGGGGCCGGAAAGGAGTCAGGCTGTGGCGGCAGATGGACCCGCTGGCTGGGCCTGCCTAGGAGAACGCTGGCCTCGGCTGGCGGGGTGTTTGCCCTGGGCTCTACGAAAACCAGAGCCCCTCTGAGGTGCAGTGGAGTGGGTCTGTTGCCTCTGCGTCCGCGCACGACAACGGCTTTGGTTCCTACGAAAGGAACCAAGCTTAGGTCGGTACATGGCCTGAACCGACCTTACCGCCTTCCCGGCCTCTTGGAGTTTGGTAAGGATCTTTTCTGTAGGATTACCAAACAATACTTCTCCCTCAAAAGGGGCGTCCAAGATGTTCTTTTGGACGTCGGGGTAAACCGAGGCAGCACAACCAAGAGTGTCTCCGGAGGCAAACGCCAGAGCTGCTGCTCGGGCCGATGAGTCCATGAGTCACACTGCTCTCTTAGCACTGGGTCCCCACGTCTGAACCCGTGCGGAGAGCTGAAGCATCTCCTCCTTCTGCTCACCTTGGGCATCTTTTCAGCCGCTTCCAGACCCTGTTCCCAAAAGCGTTCTGGAACTGAACCATGTGGGTTAAATAGTTCAGGGATCTGATGGCGCAGGTAGCGAAGCATCGTGCGCCTACCCAATCACGTCCAGTTGTTTGGACTCTGGGTCGGTGGCAGGGTGCTCAAATGTTGTGGCCTCTGTGACCGGTCATGTGAGGCTGTGATGACCAGAGAATCGGCCTGAGGATGCTGCGTCAAGTACTGGTCGTCCTTAGGAGCCTTGTACAAGCGATCAGCTTTCTTCGGTCTCGCCGGGAGCGAGTGTGGACGCTTCCACGCAGCCTTGGTGACGTCCACGAAAGTGTCAACCAAGGGTGGTACCACCACAGGCTTGGGGTCCTTTTGCCGAAGATATTTGGCGAGTCGTACTCTTTCGGGGTCTAAGTCTTCAGCATCCCATCCCATGTTCTCTTGTATATGTCTCATAATATCAAGGAACGAGGGATCATCCGGAGGAGATCTAGGCATCTCACGTGGGTCCGGAGAAGGGATGGAGAGTGGAGATGGGGATCTAGAGGTGGAGTAGTCTGATCCCGTGTCCTCCGTTGGCAGCGACGTCGGCGTCTCCTGGATCTCTTGGGGCTGGGTGATCCAGAAGAGGATTTGACGGAGGTCTCCGTTTATCAGGTCTCCCCTGGGAGGGTTCTAGGCTCCGGGAGGAGGAACCGGACCTGCCGACCCCGATGGCGAGGGGGCAGGAACCGGAGGAGGAGGAGGAGGAGGAGGAGTAGGAGGAGGAGGGGAACCATGTCTTTTAATGGTATCCCACCAGTAGGTGAACAGATCTTTCACCTCCACTAGAGAGCCCGGCCAGCGGCCGGGTGCGGTGGGCGATCGTCGGGTCGCGTCGGCTCCACAGGGGCTCTGGTAATGGCGAGGGTTCCTGGGAGTACCTACGGGACCGGGGTCGCCCGTCTGGTCCTCGGGCTGCTCTAGGTCCTCCTCCGATAGAGGCTCCTGACCGATGTCGGTCGGAGGCAACAGGGCCTTCTTCTTTTCAGGATGGGCGGGCGTCGGTCCCCCTACCGGCGTCCGCTGGGATGTAATGGCTGGCGTCGGTCGTCGGGCCGACGGCGGCTCCAGGGAAGAAGGGCGCACGGCTGACGGCTGTCGAGCCGGCGTCTGGGCTACAGGCCTTTTTAAAGGCGTGAGCTCCAACGTCTTGCGTGGAGGCACCGACGAAGACCTGACGTCGGGTACCGAGGACCGGGAACCCGACTTGCGGTGGTGATGGTGTCGTTCCCCAGACTTCGCCAAGGCCCTGGAAGGGGAGGAAGGCCTGGCGGATTTCTCCTGAGATGAAGGTTTCTTGATTGCAGCCGTTCGAACCGGAGCTACGGGACTCCGAACCCCTGGAAGGGGACCTGGAAGGGGCCTTCTCCCTTCTCTTCTCCGCGTGCTTGTGGACCCTGGAGCTTTCCCCCTTGGAGGACATGGTCTTCAGTTGTTCCTCCAGAAGAAAAGCCTGCAAAGCCTTCTGACGCCGGATCCGGGTACGGCTATTGAACCCTTGGCAAGAAGGACAGGCCGGGTATGTGGTCTGGGCCTAGGCACGGGCATGCCGTGTGGGGGTCCTTGAGCGGATCTGCTTTCCAGCGCACTCAGAAGGATGGCCCGAAGTTGGTGATGACATCAAGATCTTGCTTGAAGAGGATTCTGAAGATTTTCGAAAATTTTATCGAAAAAAAGAACTATTCACGCCGCCGCCTAGACTGGTAAACTCGAAGGGGTCAGGGTAGCTAGTCGACGGCGGAAAAGAACTGGGAATCTGGCGGACCGCCTCTTTTGTACCACGCCTGACGTCGGAGGCGGGACCGACGTCGGGGGCGGTCCCCGCTGTAGTTAGCTAGCTAGAATTTTTCCGTGGGGTCCTGGCGCCTGGCGGCTTCGGTCCTAATGGTGTAACCTGCTGCAAGAGCTGTGTCTCGAAGTAAGATCATAATTTACAGATGTATTTTAATTTATAGTTTACTAACAGCCTTTCCTATTTTATACAATTATTATGCACATTAACAAGAAAACAAGTTCACTGTTCTTTAGACCGCATCTGCTTTATCTGCTTGTCTACATATGACATCATAATAATTTACAACAGACTGAAGTGACAAGAAGAGGACTGTTAGTCAAGGGGACGGAAATCCTGTTAACCTTAATGTGCTCAGGTATACTACTACTAATAATAATAATCATAATAGATCACATGATCATTCCCAACCAATTGGAGCGCTGTGCGTGTGAGACACTCTTACTCTGTGAAGAGTGTCATGCGTTGCTGCCCTGAAAAGCTGACATGTTGGGTAAGGTTTTTAAACAAAAATAATGCATTATTTATCTAGTCCGATCAACAACATATTAATACCGACACAAGTCCACTCTTACAATTGTAAAAGTGGTTTCACTAATATTCTTAGGGTATCAGAACAGCTCACCTCCCATTCATGGTTCCCAGACCATAAGAACGTGTGTGACATTACTCTTAACCATAAGAGTGGGCTCCATGATGGAATTAACATGTGTACTAAATAGAACAAGCATTTGTCAATGCCGAATGTTGTCTTGCCGACACTGGCATCGGTAGCGCAGGAGTTAAAACAGATGCATAATAGGAATGGCAGTGAAGTATGAAAGTGACATCAAACCCCACATCACCCTACAGAGACGGACAGGCACTGAGGTATGCCTTTGGGCATTGGCCATAATGTTCATGGCATTTCAGCTCACCCTAGCCTGCAGTGCAACAAATATCGCAGCCTTGGGGTCCTTTGCGGCCTTACGCTCACCCCATTCAGCCATAAAGCTCATGGCATTTTACCTCACCCTATCCTGCAGACACTGACAAATGCTGACGTGTGCCTTGGCGTGTTCGGCTTTACAGTCATCCCATTTCATAAGGACATACACTGAAATGGGTGCAGCATACGAGAATGGGGTGAACTGTGGGGCCGAAGAGTCCAAGGTACACCTCGATGCCTGTCAGTGGCTTGAGGGTGGGGGGAATGGTATGGCGTAAGCATGACAGCTGGCAATGGAATGACACACCCCTGATGCCTATAAGTCTATACAGGGTGGGACGTTATGGTTAGAAACCCTAATGCCCCGGCTGTTTGTTGGTATTTGCACTACAAATTTGCAACATGGCATTTTTGTGACCCCCACCTCATTAAAGTGTTTGCGACCTCTGCTCATGAATAGTGGCACTGTGATATTGTGTCCCCAGTCCTCCACACCCCCTTCAGCACCTGTCTGTGGCTGTAGTGCCATAATGTTTATACTACTGGGTTAATAAAGAACCTAGCTCCTACCTTCCTCCTCAATTCTCTCCATAAGGAGGCAGTGATCTTGTGTATTCCTTGCCAATTTTGTTTCCAGTCCTCTGGCATTGAGTATTTGCCTCCATAATCCATTTATTTGAATTTGTACTGTGGCTGATTTACCCCCCCGTCCCCTAATATAGGAGATTATGCTTGGGAGGTAAAAGCCTTCTGGTCCAGTGGCTCTGCTTTAACCTACAGGAAAGTACCCCAGGGGGCACATCTGCCTTAAGATTCACAACTCCCAGTCCTTTAAATATGTAATCACAGCACTGTAAATATTTGTGAAAGTCCCACTGTTGTAACCCAAAGTCTTGTTTGATTAGTTAGAAGCTTTAAATTTGTCCTTCCTCTGTAAGGAACTGATTCAGGGGAAACCAATCTCTTCCCATCCCAAACCTGAACTGCCATGTTCCAGCTGGCTGGGGGAAAATGCAGCTGCCATCGTATCGGAATTTTTTGCTATACTGGGTGAGTTATCCCCCATTGTTTTTTAATCTGCAATCAGCAATGTATACTATGCTTACTCCAAATGTTGTTGATGTTCCCTAAACCCTGTAGATCCACTGCCTAGCCTGGAATAGTGCAAGGGATACTACTACTGAATACAGAGCGTGAGAAGGAAGCTACACACTGTGGTTGCTGTGGAGAAGCCCCCAGAGCAGGTCCTATTAAACGCTACATTTTTATTTTAAAAACATATGCCACCGAGTATGTGATTAGCAGAACTTTCCAGACTTACTTGTGCTTCCTCCTGTTCTCAGGATTTTTCTGTTCCCTTTCAGAAGGAGAGCTGTTCAGTGGAGCTGGATTGAAGGGAGTGAAGGAGCCAGTCGGAAAGGCTTGAACCTGAGGGTCGGTGGATGCTGTACGCTGTATTGAGAATACTGAATAGTTAATATTCTAGAGGAGATACTGAGCTCTTGAACTATGGAACTGTTTGAGCCGACTTTGGGTTAATGGAGTGCGAGGTGCGAGATGTGTGTGGAGAGCCCGCTGTGATTTACAAGCCGTACAAGCAGTGTTTGAGATGTGTCGGCGGCTGTGAAAGGCAAAAAGCAAGAGAAAACAGAAAAAGGCAAACAACTGTGGAGATTACAGTGAGAAAAATTCACTGTATATAAAGGATTGTAGAGACAAACATTTATTTGGGACTTGTACGTAGATGCTGTTATTAGAATCAGGATTATGGATTTGTTTGTGGAATTCAGCATATTGTGTGTCTATTTTTTTTAATTTTTATTTTATCTTTTGTGTAATTATACATTTCTTTTTTAAAGATCCTGCTTTTTGCTACTTTTAAGTTTTTGCGCATCCAGTTAGGATCCCCTCTGCCACTGGTTGCTCAGGTCATGTGGAAGAAACCCATATATGCGCCTGAGCAGCTGGAGAGAGTTAGAGTTGCCATTTGCTCGTTCAGCTGGTGGAGCGTAGATGTGCTGTAAGATGTAAGCTGGCATACTGCTAAAGTGAAGGACTGAGCGCTCAGGTCTCTAATGCATTATTACGTTAAAACGACCATTGCCGCTGTACTGCTTACATATCAGTAGGATTTTTGTACTGCGACTTTACTGGTTCGCGCAGACAAGGAATTATCTTTGCTGCTCAATGTTTTCCAGGGCTCAGTAAGTACCTGCTCACTTGTTACTCTTTCTGTTGGTCCCTCTACAGTTTGGGTTTTTATCATATACTGCCCCCTCTTATTTCTTCTTTGGTTTATGTTCCTTTTTAGTGGTTTTTTGTAACATTTCTACAGAGGTTACAGAGAGTGGAGAGAGAAGACCTACTACATTTCTGTCCTGAAATTCGTTCCATCTCGAGAGAAAGAGAGAGAAGGGGTTGATTCCTCACAGTATATGTCCCTTCAGCTGTTTCTCTCAAATGTTTGCTGATTGATGGAAACTTACCAGAAGTAATAGTTTTCAAAGGACATAGTCTAACTGCCAGTCTCATTGCACTCATCTTTTTTCTATTTCCTATTTCTTTGTTTTTATGCTTCTTGTGTTTGTAACCTTTTATTAATTTCAGTTGTCTTTGCTGGTTCAAACTAGTCCTTTTATATTGAGAGAGGAAAAAAAAAGGGGGGGGGTTACATAGTCTAAAACTAAATGTACTGTATGTTTTGTGCATTATTTGTGTCCTTAAATTTTGTGTGCCTTTAGAAATACTGATTACATATATACAAAGTGCACATAAAGTTGACCTTGTTTGGGTTGTTTTGTTACAACTTCTAGTCTGATCCTAGCCTTATCAGCTTTAAAAGCTGTGTAAGTGATTTTGATTTGAAAAAAAAAAACAAAAAAAACAAAGAGAACTCTAGGTCACAAGTCCAAAAAGAAATTTAAAAAGATTGTCACAAGGGTCAGGGTGCCCCTACTACAGCAAATACAACACAATATTTATGCCTCAACCTCAATTATATAGAACTTAGGGGTACTAAGAAAATCAAAAAGATCTTTAACCCCAAGTTGACCTCATCGCCAGTTAAAGAGGGGGTTAACTCCATTCATCCATTATTAAAATGAAATTAGGATATTAGAGGAAAACATCCAGGCCTATCCTATTGGAGGGAACTCTGGAAATTTAATTGACATTACTGGTCCGGCTCTTCACATGTCTGATTTAAACTTGCCTAAGTTGCAAAAGAATAGAACCCTTGATAAAGGGGTTCATCTCTCCAATCTGTCATTAACAGGAAACCAGGATGAGGTGTTCACTGTACACTCTGACAGGCAATCTGGGGAGGCTGATATGGTGGTAACAGGCTCTGACCTAATTGTTAGCATGGGTGGAAATGTGAATAACCCGAATAAGAGGCAAGATGAGGGGACACCAACTCCACAAGCAACAGTTAAGAACAGGCAGGAAGCCATTATACAGGAAACCCAACAAAAGGGGGTGTCTGGCTCATTTTTGGATCAATCTGATGCTTTTTTAGCACCCTATATAAAAAACTGTTTAAATCAGACTTGTAACATGGCTCTAAAGAAAGGAGGCAAATGGAAAGTGGAGATTGGTGCAAACGCATCATGTGATGGAAAACAAGCGGTAATTAACCCACCAGTAGAGCCCGCTTGTGAAGTACCTAAAGTGTCCACACTCCTAGTAGCCCATTGGAGCCCGCCTGTGTAGTACCTGTAGTGGCCAGAGTCTCCAGCGCTAAGAGAGACAGCGAGAGTGTGTGAAAGAATAGACACACAGTCGTCACACATAGCAGACGTCTCAACTGTGAAACAACAGTATGTGAGTGAGAGAGCATAGTGTTGTAGACAGTCAAGAGGAAAGAGACTTAGAGATGGACAGCTGCATAGCAATGTTTAGCCTGTGTGGAGTCAAAGGGATAGCTAGGTGGGTAGATGATGAGTATGGAGCGAATGGTGTGCAGACGAAGAGGGGGCATAGTCAGGCTGTCACATGACAGTGGTATGATAACATCAAAGAAGTAATAACTAGTAAGAGAGAGACCACGGAGTATGAATTAGAGGGAAGTCTTGAAGGGCAGGATAAAGCAGAGCTGGTGATACAGAAGGAGAAAGTAGATGTGCAGGATACAGCGAGTGGTAGCAAGTGCACTGAGAAAAAGAAACATATAGACGGTAGCGGACTGGAGCACAGTGAACAAAGCAGACGACACATAGTGCTAACTGAGAAAGAGCTCGATAATCTCAAGAGCAAAAAGGTGGAGGCGAACACGCACAAGAACACTACTTGGGCGTGCAATGTGTTTAAGGACTGGCTGGCAGCGAACGACATAGGCACAGATCTCAACACAGTGACGCTGTGCCACCTGGCAAGAGTTCTGAGGCACTTCTATGCGACCATCCGAACAGAACAGAAACAGCAGTATAGTGTCAGCTCGTATGTGGGGCTGTGCGCTGGACTACACCAACACATTAGTGGAGTTGATGTTAAAAGAGTAATAAACATAATCACTGATGTAGAGTTTGTAGGAGCAAATAATGTCTTTGTTGCGGTGCTCAAAGAATATAGAAGAGCTGGACAAGATACTGCGACCCACCACCCAAAGATTAGTGACACCGACCTCAGAAAGATAAGGACATGTGAGAAACGGAGCCCAGAGTGTCCCTATGGTCTCGTACGAAGACTCTGGTTCAAGATCCAGCTGGGACTCGCTCGGAGAGGAAGAGAGGGGCAGAGGCAGCTCCAGCAGAACTCGTTCGTGGTGGAGGTGGATGAGGAAGGGCAAGAGTACTTGGCAATGTCCTTTAATGAGAAAACGAAAAATCATCCACACGTCAACGAAACAAACCGGCAGGTCCTACGAGGAGTGGTGTACAGCACACCAGGGAGCAAGGACTATGTAGTATCGATGTACAAAGAGTACATCCACAGATGTCCTGCAAATGCTCCTGCCTTGTACCTGCATCCTCTCAGAGTAGATGCAAGCGGGGCCGCACATCAGTCATGTTGGTACAGCAAGCAGTCCTTGGGCAGGAACTATCTGGGGAATGTCATGCTCCAGATGTCTGAAGATGCAGAGCTGTCATGCCGCTATACGAATCATAGTATTTGCAGCACCGCTGTAAGCATGCCCTCTCAGGCTGGTCTCGCATCGAGGGAGATCATGTCCGTGACTGGACATCGATGTGAGACCAGCCTGAGAAACTACTGGTCTCCATTGGTAGAAGACAGGAGAAAGTGGGCAAGTCTGCTCTCATCCCCTGTGACAACACCGGCAGCTAGCAGTACTGAAGGGCAAAGTAGCACAGCATCCACCGCACCCGCAGCAGTCATGTCGAGGAGCACAGAAACCAGCAGTACCTCGGAGGCAGAGACCCGCCACATCAGGAAGCCACCACCCTCAGCACTCCGGACCCTCGGCAGCGATGAACACCAGCGCCCAAAGGCATCAGAGAAGAAAATACCACGGACCACTGGAGGAGATCCCAGTGCTCCTCACAGCGGTAGAAGCAAGGAGCAGCACAACGCTGGCCAGCACGTCGGCAGCAGAAGCTTCACCCGACCTGGAAATCAAATGCGGCTCTTCCATTTCGAGAATGTCACAATCAATGGACCAGTGATATTCTGCTATCAGGGAGAGGAACAGCGACAGAACGAAACGGATAGTGGCTCTGAGGATGTGCACGCCGCTCCACAGCACTAGAGAGATATCGACCCCCGTCCAACACGCACGGTATGCATATCACGTACGCCGTCACAGGAAGTGACCATATGTCAGCAGTGAGTCGAACTCAATCTAATTACAAAGAAATGTCCGCTTCAATGTAATTTCTTATGGCAGTAGCACAGCAATCATCGACTGCGCTGCGATCCTGAACCAAGCTGTGTTATCCGCAGTACAATAACTGTAAGTGTAATAAACACTATCTAACGAACGCAACGTCTCCGCCTACATTTTTGACTGCTGTCAACCTTTCTGATCAAGACACACCTGTAACAGAAGCTCACCACTCCTGTGTCGAGCCCATGTTACTAGTGCATTAATCACCTCCAGCATCGGGCTCTACCGGGGATTAATGCTCGCTGGGTGGTTGTGCAACCCCCCCCAAGCAGGGTATTAATCCACCGGTAGAGCCCTCCTCTGTCAGTGATTAATGCTTACATGTGAAGAGCTGGACCAGTAACGTCAATTACATTTCCAGAGTTCCCTCCAGTAGGATAGGCCTGGATGTTTTCCTCTAATAATGGATGAATGGAGTTAACCCCCTCTTTAGCTACTGGTGGCTGCAATATTTAGAAACTCAAAGCACATCTTCTTGACCTGGAAGGACACTACTTCTTTATTCAGCTGTGAGCTGTGTGGGAAATTCTATATTGCACTTGATATCTGCAACAACGTGCACTTTTGCTCAATTCTGTGGGAGGTGAAAATAATTACCCTTGGTAATTGCTTTTTATTTACATATTTATTTAGTGTTTAACCAAGAAGGGGCTTGCAAACTGTTTATCTTGTGAGTAACTTCAGAAGGATTTAAATATTGCATTTGGGTAGACCCTTGGAGGTAGCTAGATTGTCTACTAGGATTTTCTGACAGTTAAACTATTTTTGAATAAATTACAGGTGGCTGAGGAGCTGAATAAGGAGCTTGCAAACTCTGCTTATCTTGGAAGTAACTTCACAAGGGTTTGAATACTGCCTTTTGGTTGTCCCTTGGGGGTAGCTGGATTGACTACTAGGATTTTGGGACAGAAACTATTTTTAAATAATTTGCTGGTGCGTAGGATTTTGAGATAGTTAAATTATTTTTAAATAAGTTACTGGAGGTTAGCTGAATTACTATAAAGGGCAGTACTCACCAGGGTGATGGAGCACTGGTGTATTTGATTGATTCTAACAGTTACCTGTGGTTGTGGACTACCCACCCACTCTTCCCCACACCCCAAACCCCCAGGTGTGGCATTTCCTTTATAGCCAAAGTTCTGACAACACTTCCTCAACAGGTCTTGGGGCAGAACTGTCATATTCTTAATAACCCATCACAGTGCATAAAGGGTAAGTACACACCACCAAAAAAAAAAAAAAAAAAGTTTTATATATGTATATTACATATTGTATATTTTAAGGGAGAGGGACATGTGGGGAGTGGTGCAATGCACTGGCTGTGAGGAGCAGCAGTTTTCCAGGAGACATTCTGGAAACTGCATTGCTGTCCTATTTGCAAGCAACTGTCAGATCTGAGGGAGGAGATTGCCCACCTCCAGGCTGAACTGGCAAGGACTAAGGAGGCCTCCCCCACCCAAAGAGCACCACTGCCACAACCACTGCCTCAGAGGTTGCCAAGTATGAAGAGCAGTTAGACCACAGTGGGTTCTGGGAGGGTGCGGGTGGTGGAACAGAGGTGAAGCCCCCTAGCTGTACCTCTGCACAAACCATACGCCAGTCTGGCAGAGCAAGGTTCCTCTATGATGGCACCCTCAGTGGAGACCAAGAAGAATGCTGAGGACATCCACAAGGGAGACCAACAAAAGGGTGGCAAGGGACACCACAGGGGAAGGAAACAGCTTCTGACAGGGGACTCAACTGTTAGGGGGTTAAAACTGGGGAAGGGAGAGGAGAGGGAAGTAAGGTGCCTGCCTGGTGCCATGGCTTGGAGGGACAAGAAGCGAATCCTCAGGATTGCAGAAGCAACATCACAGGAGAGGGAACTAGATATCATTGTCCACCTTGGGACAAATGACCTAGCTAAGCATGGAATCAGTGCAGTAAAGGATGAATTTGTGGAGTTGAGGAGGGGCCTCAGACAGGTAGCAAGCACGGTAACCTTCTCAGAGGTGCTGCCAGTCCATGGCAGGGGTGAGGCTAGGGTACTGCACACCATGCAGTTTAATGAATGGTTGCAAAACTAGTGCAGAGCACAGGGCTTTGGCTTCACTGGGGACTCAGGGTACACCTGGAGAGATGAAGGTCTATACTGGCATGATGGTCTGCATCTGTCCACAAAGAGAACCAAGCTCCTAAGTGACAGGTTTAAATGCTTCCTTGGCAAGCTTTTAAACTAGCCAAGGGGGAGGTGCTGATAAGAGGCAGGAAATTTCAAGCCTCCCCCCACAAAACATGGCATGTAGTAAGGTAAACACTGAGGTACAGAGCTCAACAGAGGGCAGGACAGGGGTAAATGGAAAAATAGACAAGGGCAATAAGAGCAGGGATGGGGGAAAAAAGGATAAAGCCAACAATAAATGGAGGGCAATGAGTACCAATGCCTGTAGTCTGGGAAACAAGCTTCCTGAGCTAGTAGCCCTGATGGAAGATGAACAACTGGATATTGTGGCAGTCACGGAAACATGGTACATGGAGAACCATGACTGGGATGTCAACATTCCTGGGTACACAGTCTACAGAAGGGACAGGGAGGGTAAAAGAGGAGGTGGAGTAGCTCTATACATAAGGGAAGGGATCAAAGCTACAGAACTAAAAAGTAAAGGGGGAGGACAAGAGGCACTCTGGGTCACCTTGGTGACAGGGAATGGAATCACAATCTGCACAGGGGTTGTATACAGACCCCCGTCTCAAGGGGAGGAAACGGAAAAGAAAATGATAGAGGACATTCTCAAAATGGCTGAAAAAGGGGAGATACTGTTGATGGGGACCTGAATGTGCCAGATGTTAACTGGATGACATGTACTGCAGCCACATCCAAGAGCAGGGTCATTCTCGATGCCCTGCAGGGGGCAGGCCTTAGACAGCTAGTGTTGGAACCCACTCGGGAGGGAGGGAGCAATACTAGACCTGGTACTCTCAAATGAAGAGAGTATCACAAATTTAGAAGTCAGTAGACATCTGGGAACAAGTGACCACTGCACAGTGTGTTTCACAATAAGCACAACCATGGAGACAAGCCATACAAAAACAAGGATACTGGACTTTAGAAGGGCTGACTTTGGCAAAATGGGTGAATACCTGAGGAATACACTAGCAAATGGCCAAAAAGGAGGGGTGGAAGAACAATGGAGAAAATCAAAACTGCTATCATAGAGGCAACAAGCCTTTGTGTGAAACAAATAAAGAAAACAAAGCAGAGTAAAAAACCACTATGGTTCTCAAAAGAGGTGGCAGGGAATGTTAAGGAGAAAAAGGATGCATTCAGAAAGTATAAGGAATTACAGACGGAGCACGACAGGGAACTTTATCAATTAAAGCAGAAAGAGGTGGGGAAGGCAGTCAGAATAGCAAAGGCCCAAACCGAGGAAAAAATAGCTAACTCAGTTAAGAAGAGGGATAAAACCTTTTATAGGTACATTAGGGAGCATAAAAAGGTTAAGGGAGGAATAGTGAAGATTGATAAAGAAGAGGGAAGGTGGGCAGAGGGAGACAGTGAAAAGGCAGAGATACTGAATGAATACTTTTGCTCAGTATTCACAAAAGAAAATGAGGAGGAGTTATCTAAACCAGACAATAGAAGCACTCTGGGTAGGGGGGTTGACACCAGTCCATTTACAGAAGAAAGAGTCCTGAAAGAACTCCTAAAACTCAAGGTGGACAAAGCAATGGGGCCTGACGGGATTCACCCCAGATTCCTAAAAGAACTAAGGGAGGACCTAGTGACACCACTGACCACACTTTTTAACAAATCATGGGAGGATGGGGTGGTACCTGAGGACTGGAGGAGGGCAGATGTGATTCCCCTTCACAAAAGTGGGAGCAAGGCAGAAGCAGGAAACTACAGACTGTAAGTTTGACCTCAGTGGTAGGGAAAATGATGGAATCACTTCTGAAAGAAAGAATTGTTGAGTGCCTAGAGGCCAGCGGGGCACAGGACCCAAAGCAGCATGGATTTACAGCAGAAAGGTCATGTCAGATGAATCTAATTGACTTCTTTGACTGGGTGACAAAAGTAATAGATCAGAGAGGGGCTGTGGATATGGCCTACCTAGAGTTTAGCAAGGCATTTGACACAGTCCCGCACAAAAGACTAATAATCAAGTTAGCCAGCCTGGGAGTGGGTTCCAGGGTGGTAGCCTGGGTAGCAAACTGGCTGCACAACAGGACACAGAAGGTACTAGTGAATGGAACACATTCCGAAGAAAGAGGGGTTACTAGTGGAGTACCTCAGGGCACAGTACTGGATTCAGTCCTCTTTAACATCTTTATAGATGACATTGCAGAGGGTCTGGAGGGAAAGGTATGCCTCTTTGCAGATGACACCAAGATCTGTAACAGAGTTGATACACAAGGGGGGGTAGAAAGGATGAGAAGGGACTTGGCAAGGCTGGAGGAATGGTCAGACGTATGGCAACTTAGATTCAATGCAAAGAAGTGCAAAGTAATGCACCTGGAAACAAAACCCAGAACAAGAGTACACAAAGCAGGGGAGGTACTAACAACAACAAAAATGGAAAGGGACTTGGGGTAGTCATATCAGATGACCTAAAGGTGGGTAAGCAATGTGAAAAGTCAGTAAGGAGAGCCAGGGGGATACTGGGATGCATTGGAAGGGGCATCACAAGTAGAAAAATGAAGTGGTTATCCCTCTGTACAGACAGTTGGTGAGACCCCATCTGGAATACTGTGTGCAGTTTTGGAGACCCATCTATGCAAGGACAGACAGGATGGAAGCAGTCCAGAGGAGGGCAACTAAAATGGTGCAGGGTCTGCATCAGAAACCATATGAAGAGAGACAGAGAGGTTAATATGTATACCCTTGATGAAAGGAGGGACGGAGGGACATGATAGAAGCTTTTAAGTACCTCAAGGGAATCAACAAAGTCCAGGAGGGTAGCATCTTTTAGAAAAAGAGATACGTAACAACAAGGCGGCACAATTTAAAGATAGAGGGGGGACAACTCAGGGGTAATATGAGGAAACTTTTTTTCACGGAGAGAGTGGTAGATGCATGGAACAGTCTTCCTGGGGAGGTTGTGGGGTCTAAAACAGTGGGGGAATTCAAACATGCATGGGACAGACATAAGGCAATTGTAGTGGGGGGTTGCAGGAAGTAGGCTGTTGGTTAACTATAATCTGCAGCTTATCCAATAGGAAGGGAAATGGGCAGACTGGGTGGGCCAAGTGGTCCTTATCTGCCATCAAAGTCTAGGTTTCTAAACAGGTTCAAGATTATCCATTAGAAAATTGTTTTAAAAGAATCCCTCTGAGAGAGAAAGAACCTTCTAGTAAAGAGGGAAAAGAAAAAATTAATACATAAGGAGATACCACATCAGGAGAATTGGGATTCTGTACTTAGCAAAATGGAGGAGCGTAAAAAAGAGATTTGTTTTAGTAATACACAACTGTTGGAATTGGTTACCCTCTTTCGAGTGTTCATAGAGTACTGGGTGGATAAACCCAATGTAAGGGTAGAATCTTTAGAAAGAATGGATGCTAGTGGCATTGACTTAGTATCAGAATTAGTATCAGACCATGAGGGGATAAGGGGTATACCTCAAGGGTATACATACGAAGCTCCTTTAGTCTCTCTTCATATGGCTTCTGGTGCTGACCCTGCACCATTTTAGTTGCCCTCCTCTAGACTGCCTTCACCCTCTCCATGTCCCTGCAGAGATGGGGTCTCCAGAACTGCACACAGTACTCCAGATGGGATCTCATCAACTGTCTGTACAGAGGGATAACAACTTCTGTTTTCTACTGGTGATGCCTCTCAATATACATCCCAGTAGCCCCCCAGCCCTGCTTACTGCCTTCTCGCATTGCTTGCTTACCTTTGGGTCATCTGATAGGACTATCACCAGGTCCCTTTCCATTGTTGTTGTTGTTAGTACCTCCCCCCATTGTGTACTCTTCCTCTGAGTTTTTGTTTCCCAGGTGCACTACTTTGCAATTCTTTGCATTGAATCTAAGCTGCCATACTTTTGACCATTCCTCCAACTTTGCCAAGTCCCTTCTAATCCTTTCCACCCCCCTTGTGTATTAACCCTGTTGCAGATCTTTGTGTCGTTTGCCAAGAGGCATACTTTTCCTTCCAGTCCCTCTGCAATGTCACTTATAAAGATATTAAAGAGGCCCGGTCCCAGTTCTGAACCCTTCGGTACCCCGCTAGTAATCCCCCTTTCTTCGGAGTGGACTCCATTTACTGTTACCCTCTGTGTACTGTTGTCTAGTCAGTTTTTTACCCAGGCTACCACCCTGGGACCCACTCACAGTCTGTCTAACTTGTTTAGTAATCTTTTGTGTGGAACTGTGTCAAATGCCTTGCTAAAGTCTAGGTAGACCATGTCCACAGCCCCTCCCTGGTCTCCCAGGTGTCAGCGTGGCTCAGTTGGTAGCACATCTGCCTCTGGACTAGAAGGTCGTGGGTTCTCGCCCCACACCGGGATTGGACTTGCACCTAAAAAATCGCTGGCATCCGAGTGCAGTATTGGGGGGTGCTGTACTGCTGGGGTGCGCCGTCCTTCGGATGAGACGTTAAACCGAGGTCCCTTCTACCCATCCTGGTGTTGTCCTGGTGGGTGTCCAGGTGGAAGTAAAAGAACCCAGGGCACTCTTCGCAAAGAGTAGGGAACATTCCCGGTGTCCTGGCCAACATTCCCCTTCCCATAAGCCGGTTCATGCAATTATCCAGGCTGTGTGTGGGTGATGTGCGATATGGCCGCCACCACACATTCAGTCACTTCACTACCAGTCTAGCATTGCTTGTAAAGCGCCTTGGATGTAAGAAAAGCGCTATATAAATGCAGAAATGCAGATTCTTCTACTACTTTGGTCACCCAGTCAAAGAAACCTATTAGATTCATCTGACATGACCTTCCCGCTGTGAATCCATGCTGCCTTGGGTCCTGTGCCCCACTGGCCTCTAGGTACTCAACAATTCTTTCTTTCAGAAGTGATTCCATCACAGGTCAAATTAACAGGTCTGTAGTTTCCTGCCTCAGCCTTGCTTCCACTTTTGTGAAGGGGAACTCACATCCGCGCTCCTCCAGTCCTCAGGTACCACACCATCCTCCCATGATTTGTTAAAAAGGATAGTCAGAGGTGTCACTAGTTCTCCCCTTAGTTCTTTTAGAATTCTGGGGTGAATTCCATCAGGTCCCATTTCTTTGTCCACCTTCAGTTTGAGGAGTTCTTTCAGAACCTCTTCTTCTGTAAATGGACTGGTATCGACCCCCCTATCCAGAGTGCTTCTACTGACTGGATTAGGTACCTCCCCCTCCTCTTCGTTTGTGAACACTGAGCATAAGTATTCGTTCAGTATCCCTGCTTTTTCATGGTCACCCTCTGCCCACCCTCCCTCCCTTTAAAAGTCTCATTATCCCTCCCTTGGTCTTTCTTCGCTCCCTAATGTACCTATAAAAGTTTTATCCCTCTTCTTAACCGAGTTTGCTATCTTTTCCGGGGTTTGGGCCTCTGCTATTCTGACTACCTTCCAAGCTTCCTTCTGCTTTAACTGGCACAGTTCTCTGTCCTGCTCCTTCTGTTTCCTCATACTACCTGAATGCTGAGAGTATTTTTCTTAACTCTCTCTAGTCCATTTGTGGAATAGGCAGTGACAATCAGGAGTACAAAAATAAGTACTTAGGGAGTATGTTCGTTTTGATGGTTTCTAACCTGTCCGAAAATTAAAAAGACAAGGAACGCCATCTGTTTAGGTCACAAACAACTTCTGCTTGAGAGGGCCATGGTTAATTGCTATAAAACATGTGTAAGCTGGTGGAAATTTGAATACCTTAATAATGGTCTTTTTCTTTGACCCATTTAAACAGTATCTGTGCCTTTCACTGCTCCATCAAGATGCCACTAATGAAAAGGGTTTCTGTTTTGTCTATATTAACTTTTAAACCAGATGCTAACCAAAAGCGCTACAGCATGCTTATTAAGCAAGGTACAGTAGAAATGGACTGCTGCAGATCCCTCCACACACAGTATATCAAAGTATCATCTGCATACAGAGATATTCGATGGTCCTGCTCATGCGATGCCCTGACAGGCCTCTCTGTCTGTCTTCTCACCACTGCAGGCAAAGGCTCCATGCTAAGTGCAAAAAAGATGGGAGATGGGGGCAACCTTGCCTCATGCTCCTTTTAATCTTAAAGGAAAACTACTGGCATAGATAAAGCAGCCACCGTTGCATGGAACTGGACTTCAGCACTCCGACTCCCCAAGGAGGCACAATCTTCATTAAAGTAAAATCCTGGAATCCTCACTTAGCAGGAAGGCATCTGCTGCGATGCCTCTGCTTGCCCCCGTTAGACTGCACAAGCACGCTAACAATGTGAGATCATGACACACTGCTACCCCTTCCTGTATCATGCCATATGTACAGAGATTTAATCATCTCCGTATCTCCTATGCCCTGCTCCATTTTCAAAGACTATGCCTAAGTGCCATGTGATTTAGGTACAGCCTTTGAAAATATAGCAGGGCATAGGAGAAAAAGACATTACAAAATCGATCAACATGAAAGTGGGGGCTGCAAAAGGAAAACAAATCAGCATTATAAGAAGACCAAATGATTGACTCAACAATGACCACACTAATGTCAGAACCTAACAAGAAGACCAGGCCCAAGGTATAGTCATGCTGACGTTCTGTACTGTACCTCTCATACACAGTATCCCTGAAATGCTTCAGAAAACAGTAAGCTGGATGCTGGCTGTGCAAGAACTGCATGAGTATACATGCAGCAGTTATTAAGCATGCTGCTACTACCACACACACAAACACACAGATATTTTGCATCAACATGTTTGTTATTCAGGGAAGAAATGTTGGACAGGACATTGGAGATAACACTTTAAAAAAGTTCTACAGGATCTGTAACTTCCACCGAGGCAGCAACAAAATAGAGGCACAAGGGACTTTAGCTTAGCATCTAATTTCTAGGCTGTCCACTCCCAACAGTGCAAAATTAGCCCATTTGACCACAATAATAATATCAAGACCCAACAAGAAGACATGGTCCAAGGTGTGGTAGTGCTGAGGTTTTATGTATGTGGTAATACAGTATGCTTCAGTCATTATACATACTACTGCGCGCGCGCACACACACACACACACACACACACTCTCTCTCCGTCTCTCATTTTGCATTAGAACCTGTGTTATTCAGAAAGGAAATGTTGGCCAGGACAGTGGAGATCACACTTTCGAAAAGTTCTATGGGATCTGTAACTTACAACTGGGCAGCAACCAAACAGGGGCAGAAGAGACCTTAATTTAGCATCCAATTTGTATGATGTCCACTCTGACAGTGCAGCACTGTATTGTCAGTGTTGGGTGTTAGCCCAACACCTATCCGATCTTCCTGGTACAAGAAGCGACTGCCAACATCCGAGTCACTGGCAATGAGACTGAAGTACAGGCAATCCAGTGGCTTGCTCAAGGCCATACACTGATGTTGCTCTCCGAAGTGGCCATCTTTCCTAAATCACAGCTCTAGACGCTAACCATACAATCCTGTAGCATCCAAATTACAAACTCTTACCTTAAGTGCTCCATAGAGAAGACAGAAGCTGATGATGAACAGCGTGATTATAAGCAGGAAGGTGGATGTAATGTCAGCTGAAAGTAAATTACAAGCCTTATTTTAAAAGGTTAATAAAACTGACCAGCCAGAGTGACAGTACAACTATGTAATTCTAGAGTTCAGATAGTCAGCGTCATATTGTAAGAAAGTAAACTAGGTTGGACATATAGTATGGGCTGGAAACAAAGACACTGACAACCAAAAAAGCCCACTCCTCCCTCCAGTCTGACAGCAACACCCTATCATACCAGAAGACCTTTTGTCTATACAGGGTTCTTGACCTGCTATTCGTGCCAAGTAGTTCCTCACAGCTCACCATGTTCATTCCATTCAGGAACTTGAAAGTCTCTATTGTATCTCTCTTCTCCCATCTGGCCTCCAGCGGGTACATGTTCAGTGCCTTAAACAAAACCTTTCTCCATTCATTTAAAAACAAACCGGAAGCTCCCTTACCTTCATAGGAGTTCTTCTGCGACCAAGATTAATTTTTTAGAAGTTGCCCCTAAGGAAGGGAAGGGATCAAAATTTGCTCTCAAGGAGCTTGCTGCTCGACCCCTTCCACTTCCCAGCTGCTTGCCACACCCCGCACTCTAACATTTTGTGATGCCAGATTAGGGAAAGCCTGGGGACGCACTGCATAAAAGTCTATGGAGTGGCTTTTCTGATGTATTTTTATATTCTTTAACCTGAGCTTTGGAAAAAAAATGACCCTTGTTAGCTAAGCACTGGCTGTCATTGTTTCCGAAGCCTGGGTTAAAGAATATGAAGATGTATCAGAAAAGCCGCTCCACAGACTGTTATGGAGCGCATCCCCTCAGACATTACAAAATATTGGAGCGCAGGGGTGTGGTAAGCAACCTGAAAGTGGGGGCAACTTCTAAAAAATTAATCTTGGTCACACAGGAACTCCCATGAAGATAATGGAGCTTCCTGTTTGTTTCCGAGACATTTCAAATTTCACTGAGAAGGGTTCTCTTTAAGCCGATCCTCGTATGATCTGCCCTGAATCATTCTGGTCACCCTATGCTGCACTTTTTCCTGCCTGTGTTTATCTTTTCTCAGGTGAGAAGTCCAAAACAAAGCACAGTATTCCAGATGTGGCCTCACCAATTATTTATAGAGAGGTAGTAATAACCAAATTTTTTCTGTCAATACCCCTTCCTACACATCCCATACTGTTTTCCTTACTGTAGCCATGTAAGCCTTGTTACTTTGGCAAGACTGTTTAACAGAGTTACTTATGAAGACTCACAGGTCTCTCTCTTCAAAAGTAGTGCCCAGTTTTACCCCTCTTCCCATCCCATACTCTATCTTTGGGTTCTTGCTCTTTATATAAATGGCTTTACACTTTTAGGCACTGAATTTCAAATGCCAAACCTTGGACCACCCCTCTTGCCACTGTAGGTCCCTCTGCATCTCCATAATTGTCTCCTCGCTGTCTGCCCTATCACAGATCTTAGTGTCACCTGTGAAGAGAGACATCTAGCCATGACTCACTTCTCCTGTGTCGATGATGAATCAATTGAAAAGGACTGGACCCAGGATCAATTCCTGTGGCATTCCACCGGTGACCAACCTCCTCCTCTTAGATTTGACTTCACTGACTGCAATCCTCTACTGTCTCCCTTCCAACCAATTTGCTACCCATCTAACTGTGTCCTTTGCTGCATTCAGATCCTCTAGCTACTTTAACAACCTTCTGTGAGACACTGAATCAAAATTCTTGCTGAAGTTGAAATAGAGAAAATCCACATTGTGACCCTTATCCACAACCCACATTACCCACTCAAAGAGTGCCATCAGGTTGGTTTGACAAGACATCCCTGCCACAGTCCCATCCTGTTAACTACCCTTAAGTCCACTTCTCTCCAGGTGGTCCACTAGGTCCTCCTTAATTACTGTCTCCATCAGGTTACCCACAACTGAAAGAAGACCAACAGATCTGTAATTATGCAGTTGCTCTTTATCAATTCCCGTTATGAAGCAGAACTACGTCCACTAATTTCCAGTGTTTCAAAACTACCTGTCTGAATTAAGCTACTGAACAGCCCTACCAGTGGTTCTGCTGCCAATTCCCTGATCACCCTCAGATGTATCCCATCCATCCATCCCTGGGATCTTATCTATTTTTATCCTTCCGGCACTCAGAGCACCGGCATTATGGTGCCGGGCAATCAGGATGCCAAATGAGGGACATGCCCCCCCTCCCCAAGGGCTGCCCACCCCCAGAGTTGGAATCTATAAGGTGGGGGGGCGCGACACACTGCCAACTGGCGCCCTAACTGACCGGCGCCGGACCGCGGGCAAGTTCCAGTGGTAGAACCCTATTTGTAGGGCCGTTGGCCCTTTTCAGATCCTTTCATTAGTAGCTGCCTCATCTCCGGGACACCCCTTGCATTCCCCCTTTATGCCACTCTCTGGCAACGGCTTTCTGTCCTCCATTGTGAATACAGAGTAGAAGTAGTCATTAAGAATAGCTGATTTTTGCTTGACCTCCTTTATTACCCTACCTCACTCTGTTAGCCTAACAACTCTCCCCTCCCATCTTTTTCCCAGCTATATCTAAAGAACTGTTTGATCCCCTCCGCAATACGCAGCTCTGTATCTGGTTTTGCACTCCCACCTGCTCTACTGGCTTTCCTAGTTCTCATTTGGTCCTCCCCTCCACCTGTTTTTCCTTTTACCTGGCGATGGCCTTCATTTTGGCCCCCACTGCTTCCCTGACCTTTTCGGAGAATTATGTTGGTCTCCTGTACTTGCTTCTTTGTGTTGCTGTTGTAATGCATGACTTTGCTGCCTTGAGAATGGTCCCCTTCATTTCTCCTCATCTTTCCTCCACTACCCAATGCTGTCCACTCTAACTTGTCCCAGATTAATTCCCTAATCTGGTTTACGTCTGCCCTTCTGAAATCCAGAACTTCAGCCTTTAAAGGAGACTTCCTATTTAGCAAACTGTCTACCCTCCCCCGGTTCAGCTTTTTAAAATTAAAATAAAAATGTTAATTGTTTACACTTACTTTATTCTAGTCTCAGAACTCCACTATCAGGCATAGGGCGGAAAGGCATGGAAGCATCTCGTGTTAAAAGTGCGGCTCCACACTGGGCTTCACTTGTATTCAGAAGCATGCAAGTGAGTGGTGGCGCCGCACTCTTAACTAGAGATGGCACTGCACAGCACCCACCATGTTGTCTGACAGAGGAGTTTATGAGAAGCTTGGGGGGGGTGGGGAGTTTTGCTAAAGAGGGCTTACTAGTCTCAAGGGCCAGCTCAAACCATATGCTGTCATGATTGTTGGACCCTAGTGGCTCCCCAACCTGCACTCTTCTTACCAATTCCAAGTTAGTGAGCACCACGTCAAGAATGACAGTCTGCCTTGTGGGCTCCTTTACCAGCTGTACCTTTTATTTAAAATGATTTTTTTCACTTTGAAAAAAACTTTGAAAAACATAACATTTTTAGACAAATTTATCTTCTATTGTATATACTGAATATATTTTGTCTTCCCATTGTTTTTCATTATTAGAACAGCAAGAGGAAGGAGGTGCTGTTAAAACTTTACTACTCTACAGGGACTAAAGAACTAGAACTCTATTACTGAGACCTTCAATTTAGGGTAAAAACAAAAAAAAAAAAAAAAGAGTGTGTTTGTCTGAGTTGGGTGAAGTGAACTGTTATCTGTGCAGTTAGCTAGGTGAAGACGGGAACTGCGAATGAGAGGAGTGGTTTAGGCAGCAGGAAGCCAGATGTTTGCATTTAAATCTGCCCTAGATAGCTTTTGGCAGAGAACAGCAAGAGGAAGGAGGTGCTGTTAGAACTTTACTACTCTACTGGGACTGCACAGCTCTCCTCCCCTCCACCCTTGGCCAGTTCTACTTTTATAGGCACAAGATTTGACTGACAACAGGAACTTCCTTTCTTTGGGAGCAGGAAGGGAGTGATCACAGAGGCATAAAAGACGCACCATCCTAGAAGGAAAAGAGTAGCTCTCGATCTCCCTCAGGCTGCTGGAGGTCTGACTCTGAGCAAGTAAGGAGGAGACTACTGAGGAATACCGGAACTTCCTGTCCCAAAACAGGAAGAGCAGAAGCTTTAAGGGCACGGAGGCAGTAGGAAGGTAGGGAGAAAAAATGCTATATAAAATAATAATAAAAAAAAAAATAATAGAGAGGGGAAAGAGTGAGCATACTAAACAGTTGAGGGGGCACAAATAAGAAATGAAGGGAGTGGTGAAGTGCAGTGGCTGTACAGCGGCAGTCTTCCAGGAGACATTCTGGAGTTGTACCTCTCCACAATTCATATGCGATTCTGGTAGAGTGTGGTTCCTCTATGGAGGATGCTGGAAACCTCCACAAAGGAGACCCACAGGAGGGTGGCATGGGACCTCACAGGGGAAGGAACCAACTCCTGGTGGCGGGCCCCACTGTGAGGAGGGTAGAATTGGGGGGAGGGGGGAGAGGGAGATAAGGTGCCTGCCTGGTACCATGGTTTGGAGGGACAGGGAGCAAATCCTCAGGATCGCGGGAGCAGCTGTACAGGGGAGGAAGCTGGATGTCACTGTCCACCTAGGGACAAATGACCTGGGTAGGAAAGGGATCAGAGCAGTGCAGGAGGAGTTTGTGGAGTTGGGAAGGGGCGAAGGGGCCTTAGACAAGTGCACGTAACCTTCTCGGAGGTGCTGCTTGTATATGGCAAGGGTAAGGCTAAGGTGCTCCATGCCATGGGATTCAATCAATGGTTGAAAAACTAGTGCAGGGCCCAGAGTTCTAGTTTCAGTGGGGATCCACCCGGAGGGATGCAGGCCTATAGAGGTGCGATGGTCTGCATCTGTCCAGGAGTGGAACCAGGATCCTAGGTGATAGGTTTACATGCTTCACTGGAAAGCATTTAAACTAACCAAAAGGGGAGGCACTGAACAGGAGCAGGGAAATCCTAGACCCCCCAAAAAAAGAAATCAGGGTAGTTAGTGAGGTAAACACCAAGATAAAGAAGTCGAGAGGGAGAAGGGCAGGGTAAGTGGAGAAAAAGGCAAAAGCAGTAAGGACAGGGATAGGGCAAAAAGGGGTAAGGCCATCAAAAAATGGAGAGTAATGAGTACCAATGCACATAGTCTAGGCAACAAGCTCCCTGAACTGGTGGCCTTGATGGAAGAGGGATGCCTGGATATCGTGGCAGATACAGAAACATAGTACACAGAGAACCATGACTGGGATGTCAATATACCAGGGTACACAATCTACAGGAGGGACAGGGAGAGTAGAAGAGGAGGAGTAGCTCTCTACACAAGGGAAGGGATCAAAGCAACAGAACTAAAGGGTAAACAGGGACAAAAAGGAGGCACTGTGGGTCACCCTGGAGACTGGAAATGGCACTGCAATCCGCATGGGGGTTGTATACAGACCCCCGTCTCAGGGGAAGGAAATGGACAAGGAAATGATAGAAGGCATCCTAGGATAGCAGAAAAAGGGGAGATATTGTTGATGGGGGACCTGAATATGCCAGATGTTAACTGGAGCACCTTTGCTGCAGCCACATCCAAGAGCAGGGTCCTTCTTGATGCCCTATGGGCGGGGCATGCCTCAAGCAGCTAGTGTTGGAACCCACTCGGCTGGGAGCAATCTTAGACCTGGTACTCTCAAACGGGAACAGAGAGAGGATCTCAGATCTAGAAGTGGGTAGCCATCTGGGAACAAGTGACCACCAAACAGTGTGGTTCATGATAAACACAGCCAGAGTCAAGCCATACAAAAAAGTGAGGGTACTGGACTTTAGGAGGGCTGACTGTCAAAATGGGAGTGCCTCAGAAAAGCACTAGCAAACAGGCAAGAAGGAGGGGTGGAGGAACAATGGGGAAATATCAAACCTGCCATCACAGAGGCAACAAGCCTTTGTGTGTGAAGCAGATAAACAAATCATAATGAAAGAAAAAAACACTATGGTTCTCAAAAGAAGTGGCAGGGAAGGTTAGGGAGTAAAATATAGCATTCAGGAAGTATAAGGAAACAAGAAGGGGCAGGACAGAGAACTGTACCAGTTAAAGCAGAAGGACATGGGGAAGGCAGTCAGAATAGCAAAGGCCCAAATCGAGGAAAAGACAGCCAACTCGGTTAAGAAGGGAGATAAAATATTTTACAGGTACATTAAGGAGCGAAGAAAGACAAAGGGAGAAATAGTGAGGTTTAATAAAGGGGAGGCTGGGTGGGCAGAGAGGGACAATGAAAAAGCCGGGATACTGGATGACTACTCCTGCTCAGTATTCACAAAAGAGGAGGAGGGGGAGGTACCTAATCCAATCAATAGAAGCACTCTGGATAGGGGGGGTCAATACCAGTCCTTTCACAGAAAAAAGGGTCCTGAAAGAACTCCTAAAACTGAAGGTGAACAAAGCAATGGGGCCTGACGGGATTCACCCCAGAATTCTATAACAACTAAGGGGAGAACTAGTGACACCACCAACTACCCTTTTTAACAAATCATGGGAGGATGGCGCGATTCCTAAGGACTGGAAGAGGGAAGATGTGTTTCTCCTTCACAAAAGCGGTAGCCAAGCAAAGGCAGCAAACTACAGACCTGTTAGCTTGACCTCAGTGGTAGGGAAAATGATGGAATCACTTCTGAAAGAAAGAATGACTTAGTAACTAGAGGCCAGTGGGGCACAGGACCCAAGGCTGCATGGATTCACAGTGGGAAGGTCATGTCAGACTAATCTAATAGATTTGACTGGGTGACCATAGTAGTAGACCAGGAAGGAGCTATGGGCATGGCCTACATAGACTTTAGCAAGGCATTTGACAGAGTCCCACACAAAAGATTAATAAACAAATTAGCGAGCCTGGGAGAGGGTCCCAGGATGGTAGCCTGGGTAACAAATTGGCTGGACAACAGGACACAGAGGGTAATAGTAAATGGGGTCCACTACAAACAAAGGGGAGTTACCAGTGGGGTACCGCAGGGTTCAGTACTGGGTCCTGTCCTTTTTAACGTCTTTGTAAGTGACATTGCAGAGGGACTGGAAGGAAACGTATGCCTCTTTACAGACGACACAAAGATCTGCAACAGGGTTGATACACAAGGTGGGGGTGGAAAGGATGAGAAGGGACTTGGCAAGGTTGGAGGAATGGTCAAAACTATGGCAGCTTAGATTCAATGCAAAGAAGTGGAAACTAATGCACCTGGGAAACAAAAACTCAGGGGAAGAGTACACAATTTTTTTTTGGGGGGGGGGGTATTAACAACAACAAAAATGGAATGCGACCAACCTGGGGGTAGTCATATCAGATGACCTAAAGGTAAGCAAGCAATGTGAGAAGGCAGTAAGGATGGCTGGGGGATACTGGGATGTATATGGAGAGGTATCACCAGTAGAAAACAAGAAGTTGTTATCCCTTTGTACAGACAGTTGGTGAGACCCCATCTCCGCAAGGACATAGGCAGGATGGAGGCAGTCCAGAGAAGGGCAACTAAAATGGTGCAGCGTCTGTAACAGAAGCCATACCAAGAAACACTAAAGGAGCTTAACATGTATACCCTTGAGGAAAGGAGGGAGAGGAGGTACATGATAGAAACGTTCAAGTACCTCAAGGGAATCAACAAAGTCCAAGAGGGTAGCATCTTTCAGAAAAAGAGATGTGCAAGAACAAAGGGACACAATCTGAAGCTAGAGGGGGGATGGCTCAGGGGCAATGTCAGGAAGTGAGGGGTTGGACGCATGGAATGGCCTTCCTGAGGAGGTTGTGGGGTCAAAAACAGTGGGGGAATTCAAGAATGCATAGGACAGACATAAAGCAATTCTGGTGGGGGTAGGTTGAAGTAGGCTGTTGGTTAACTAGGATCTGCAGCTTATCTAATAGGTAGGGAAATGGGCAGACTAGATGGGCCAAGCGGTCCCTATCTGCCGTCAAAGTCTGTGTTTCTATGTTAGCTTAATTGGCATGAAAACAGTTTCCTTGTCTCCTAGAGGTCACTGGCTTCTGCTGCTCAGTCCTCTGGGGAAGTCATAACCCTCTGTTTGTGACATCACAGTTTGTGAAGTTTGCTGCTGTGCAAACAACCATGATAACCATACGTAGAGGGCTGCCACTTCAGCAAAGGATTGAGCAGCACAGTAGTAGGACAACTGTAAAGGGCAACAATCCCGTTTCTGTGTAAATGACCCTAGTAATGAGAAAGTAAATGAATAGTCATGCAAAAATCTATAAAATATGAACTGAATTTTGTCAAGTGTTCAAAATGTTCCTCTAAAAGTGACATCACTTAAACTAGTTTAAACGTGAATTGGGACAACAATGAATCTATCAGCAGTTACTTCCCTGTATAGACTTTTCCTGTACATGTAACTGCTATGAAAATTAACATTAACCATCCAAATGTATTATATCAAATTAAACGGACAACTATGGTGTACAAGGCACTGCGTAATAAAAATCCTCTTCTGAATCAAAAAAAAACAAACATTAAAAACATGTCAGAATATTGGAAGATGGAAGATGCAACTTGCAAGATGTGTTTACAGATATTTTAAATCACTTCCTGTAACTTATAAAGGGGACAGGAAATGTGTGCTTAGTGGCAGCTGTTTATAAAGTTCTTATTCTCAGAAATGACATGCATTCCCCTAAATTATCCACATTTAACTGTATCTGAATAAAAAGTGATATGAAAAACTGTTATTTTGTATTGTTTTGTTTTTATGGGCAGCATTCTGTTACAGTTATTTTCTTGGAACCAGTAATTTGGAGTTTTTACTATGGCACGGTTTGTGTACAGAATGCTAATTGTGAGCTGTTGACCTATCAGAACTATGGTTAGAGTTCTGTGCACAAACTATGACAAAGTTAAAACTCCAAACTACTGGTTTCATGAAGAGAACTATAACAGAATGCTGTCCATAAAAACAAAACAATGCAAAAATACAGTTTTCCATATCACTTTTTACTCCAGTACAGTTAAATATGGTTAATTTAGAGAAATGCATATCATTTCTGAGACTAAGAACTTTATAAACAACTGCCAATTAGAAATGATTTCCTGTCCTCTTTAAATGATACCTAAACCCTTTTTCTGTAAGTCGCTATCTTAAAAATCAGAGATTGTAGCAAGTTAGATAATCGGGCAACATTTCAGAATATATAGGTTTTTACCTTCGCTTGTACCATTTTCAGTAGTTTGGTTATATTTAAGGAGGGCAAGCTCACTTCCCATTTTTCATAAATGCTGCACCGAGATCTACACATAAAATGGCGCTGACGTGGGATGTAATGACTTCACAGAAGTGATGCAGATAACACTGAGCCATAGACGCCCTATGAGCTGGCCCGTTTATGATACTATAATAACCGGCTTAGCCTTTTTCCCATAGGAAAACCGTGGTGTAATTTGCCATTATAAAGGAGCGTTTATAACGGCAAACACGCGCACAGTTTCCCTCACTCTGCACATGCCCCCACTGCTGCTTTTCCCTTCAGAACCGGGCCGGCTGCGGAGCAACCTGCATTCATTTTATATAACTGCTGAGGCGAAAAAGGCAAACCCAGCAATTTTATAAAATAAAACATGGGTTGGTGTGTGTAAACTCGAAGTTTACACACACCCTTGGGGTTAGATGCTTTTAATAAACCTCTCGAGCGTCGCTCTTGGGGTTAATGTAGCATCTAACCCCTCAGGTGTGTGTAAACTTCTTGTTACACATCCCGACCCATACTTTATTTTCTATGTTAAACTTGTAAAGCATACCAACATGCTAAGCAAGCAATAAGACACGACAGGGTGTGCATGGAACAGATTTTACCGCACGGCCAGGGGCATAATAAGGCACGAGGCCTTGGCAGAGTGCCTTTAGCCCCTGTTCCATGCGCACACCCCGGAGTGTCTCATTGTGCTTATAATTTGGTAATCTAGCATTTTAAGCAAAGAAAATTCACAGTAAACATATATTTGCTGCTTAAAATCATTTATTTTGTCAGAAAATTAATCCGCAATATAAAATAGTTCTTGTAACTTAGAACTTTTATAACTGTAAAACAACAAATACTTGGGTGAAAAATTAACAGAAATGCAGTTTATCCAGTTTTGCACTTTTATAACACTGTAGGGATTTGTAAAATAGAAAAAAATCACTTGTTGCCACTGTAGAAGTTAACTGTCCCATTGAAATGCATGGGACCATTGAATGTGAATGCTCCTTGGGTGAAAGCTGTGGTTGTTCCTCTTGGTGGCACTGTTCCGGTGGTCTGAAGTTCTGGTTCTGGTCTTGCTTGTGGTTTCTTTTCCTCGATATCTGCAGGTTCCGTTTTGTTTGTAGAAGTTTGGGCGCTGTTATGTTGGCCCAGTATGGAGCTCCAGCATAGTCTGTCGGTACAGGATGCAGCCCAGTAGGAGCGCAGACTGCCCTCGCAGCGATGACCCGTTACCGCCATGACCTTGCGGCTTTGGAGACCAGCCTCTGACAGTAAGGTAACTGCGGTGGGTCTGATCGAATGATTAGCGTAAATGCGGCTTATTTCAGCTTTTTGCTTATTTTGGAATCACTGATGACAGGTAGTTTAGGCTGAGGGGCTGCTTAGTGTACCACGTCACTGCAGTTCAGAAAATGCTGAGCGAGGCGCCGTGGGTGACAATATATAACACTGGTGCTGCAGGAGGGAGCTTACTTAAGTATTTTTTCAAATTGTACACTGGGCACAGTGGGGAGCCAGGTTTAGCATATATGAACCCACAGTGGGACTCTCCTTGTTCAACTCCAGGGGCTCACTGTGATTCATTATTGCCTCATTGAAGGCAAGGGTGGCAAACTTTTTCCCATTCTCATCAACTCTGAATTAAAAACTTTCCGGTTTCAGATTACAGAGCCCTTTCCGACCACGCCTGGCAATATATAGCTGTACATCTATCCATACTTTTCATAGAAGGCGAGGCGCAGTGTCGGGAGATGAAGCGGAACAATTTTTCAGTTTAACCAGGTCAGATTTGCTAATGGCAGGGTGGTGCTTCGAGGTGTCTTTTTGAGCTCATCTGCAACGCTTTGTTCCAGCAATAAAAATGTTGTTACTGGTCGTGAATGCAGGGTCGCTTATTATGTTTATTTTTCTGCCCACTGCTACAGAGTTTAGGCGGCGGTTTAACGATACTCGCAAACTACAGTAGCTCAAGATGGAGTACTCCTGCCCACCATTATTCCGGACTTTGGCATAGAAGTGCCTGAACACTTCATTCAATTCAGTGGTGGTGGAGGTTTTAAAATATAGCTGTATTTCTTTAGTGGTTTGCCAGTCCAAGTGTTTTTTTTTTTTTTTATTGGGCTCATCTTTAGTATCTTCTAGGTCATTTAGTGCATAAGGTGTAAGGGACAGGTACCGCTGAGGTAGTGGGCATAACCTTCTCGTTTTTAGGGGGAGCAGTTGAGGTCGCCTACCTCGACTTCAGCAAAGCTTTTGATACTATTCCACATAGAAGATTGATTAATAAGCTGGGTAGGCTCGGGTGGGTCAGACATTGGTCAACTTGGTGGCAGACTGGTTGACGGGCAGAAAACGGAGAGTTGTGGTAAACGGTATACAGTCAGAAGAGATGCAAGTCAGAAATGGGGTACCTCAGGGATCAGTCCTGGAGCCAGTCCTCTTCAATATCTTCATCAGTGACATTGCAGAGGGACTGGAGGATAAGGTTTGTCTGTTTGCAGATGACACCAAGATCTGCAACAGAGTAGATAACAGAGTAGATGATCCAGATGGGATATGAATACAGTGCAGGGCTTCAAAACAGGCATGGGATAGGCATAAGAGAGCAATACAGATGAGTATGAACAGAAAGGCTATTGACAGCGCAAAGGCCAATGGCACATTCGTAAGGCAGAAAAAGAAATGGGCAGACTGGATGGGTCTTGCGGTCCTTATCTGCCGTCAACTTCTAGGTTTCTATAATCATGGTACTCACTGTGCCACATGCAGTTTTCGGGATTCACTGGAAGGAAGCTGTCATCAGGCACGTTGAAAATGTTCTCTAGTGCCTCGTCTGTGAGGCTGACGTTGAAATTGACGATTGATTTATCAGACATTGCAAGTGATTTGGGGTATTTCACTCAGATGGGCAAAACAAAAAATGGCTGCCAGTAAAAGTGACAACATTCCATGGCACAAGAATCTTGACTTTTTTTTACTGCCAGCTTTTTTTTTTTTTACCCATGCATGGAACATATTTCATGCATGGTGAGCAGCTCTTCTGATTGGCTGGTTGATCTTTCCCATTTTATAAATGGCACTTAACACATTCACCAGACTGTGGCGAATGTGTTAAGTGCCGACTAGCAAGTCAATGTCCATTTCTAGTGCCTTTGTATTTTTGTGCCCGATAAACAGAGCTTTACTCAGTATTTGCTCTGATTCCGCTTAAAATGCACAACGTGCCTTTTTTAATTTTTTTTTTGTATACAAGAAAGACTGTCGGTCATCCTGAATGAAATTTTCCACAGTCTGCTCTTTACCATGTGTCCCCAACACTGAAATGGCACTGAATGTCGTGCTGACTCATGCACGAACAAGTTTGTCGATTTTGGAGGTTTATAAAAGAAAATGACTGCTTAATAGTGCTGAATGTACTGACTCTACATGCATGCACAGAGTCCCGATTTCACTTTTCAAATAATAATGTAGAAAATAGCCCTCAGTTTTAAAAAACACTGACACTGCAGAAGTCAGTACATTCAGCACTATTAAGCAATCGTTACACCTCTAAAATTGCCGAACTCGATCACGCACGAGTCAGTGTCATTCAGTGCCATTTCAATGTCGGGGATGCACAGTAAGGAGTGGGCCACAGAATTTCAGTGAGGATGACGGACAGTCTCTTTTTTTTTTTAATAAAAAATACACATTAAAAAAAGGCACGTTATGCACTTTAAGTAGAATCAGAGCAAATACTGAGTAAAGCTCTCTTAACAGGCACAAAAATACAAGGGCACTAGAAATGGCTTATTTATTTCAGACTGACATTAATACCTTTGAGTCAGAGACTCGGTTACAAAGGTTCCAGGTCATACAGATACACAAGACAAACAACAGTTAGGTTACATAGGGATCTGCAGATTCCATAGTAGGTCTACACTGTAGTTTCCAAAGAGTGTACATATATATATATATATATATATATATATACATACATTGGTTGCATAGAAATTTTCAGAACTGTATCCTGAGCAAAAACAGATTGAATGTTAAGGCACTAACAGAGTAAGTGTAGGGTAAAGCACGAGGTCTAAGGAGCCACATCATTATTCAGAGTAGAAGCAGCCAGAGAAGGCTTTGTCGTCACGTTTCTATGGAGGATGAGAGCGGTGGGGAGCAGTAGCATGGTGAGGGTGGGCAGAGAGGAAAAAAAGGGGGGTGATGGGATGAGAAGGGGGAATGTCTGGGAGGGCAGGGGGAGTGGGCTGGGGAGGGGTGGCAAATGGGTGGAGTAGGCAGGTGGAAGGAGGAGGAGGGTGGCGTGGGGCGAGGTCAGTGTTAAGGGGTGGAAGTTGCATTGTCGGGGAACTGGTGGCAGGGCAGTGGTGGCGGGGGGGTAGCGAGGCCATTTACCTAAAAAAGCTGACAGACATTAGTATCATCATAAATGGGCAAGCACACGTGCTCAGTATTATCTCACTTCTATGATATCATCACGTCCCTTCACCAGAGCTATCTTATGGCTAGATCTCGACACTAAATCTTGCCACTGCATTTCTGAAAACCGGGAAGAAAAAAAATTACTCACCTTAGTAATGTTGTTTCTTCTAATGGAGTCTTGCTGCATTCTGACTATATGCAGTTAGCCCCAACACTTGAACTGCCCCGGAGAGTAAAGAGTTAACTCTATGCAGAAGCAAAAAACGTTGAGCTTGAGCTCTGTTTTCAAACCTCAGTCTCCAGCACTCTGAAGTGCAACCATCAGATTATTACGAGCACTAAATAACCAATCTAACAGATGGAAATTGTTTCAAGCTTTTGTAAGCCAAATGGCCACCACAAGTTGTTTTTAGGGTCAAAAGACTCAAGTCGAGAAACCCAAAAAGAACGCTAAAGATAAGACAAAAACCAAGTAGGTAGTGAAATTAAAACATTAATAAACCATTAAGATAGAGCATGCCAAGTACACCTCTGGGGTGCAGCACTGTACCTGCCCACCCACATCCCAAAACGACTAGGTTCCAGGAGCGGAGGCAGGGAGGGAGGTCAGAATACAGCAAGACTCCATTAGAAGAAACACTCACTAAGGTGAGTAATTTTTTCTTCAAACAACATGAAGTCTTGCTGTATTCTGACTATATGCAGAATACCAAGCAGTACCCCCCCCAGGAGGAGGGAGTCATAGAACCTATTTTGGGAACAGGCTCTGCAGCACAGTTGTGCCAAACCTAGGATCACTTCTAGACTGAATGTCCAGAGAGTAATGTTGGGTAAACGTGTGGACAGTTTTCCAGGTGGCTGCTTTACAGATTTCCAGTAGAGGTGTATCTCTAGCTGCTGCGAGCAAAGCAGCTGTAGCTCTGGTAGAATGAGCCCGTAGGCCTGAGGGAGGTTCCTTCCCAAGCTCTGAATAGCAGAACTGGATACAGGAGACAATCCACCTGGCAATAGTTCTCTTGGTGGCTGGTTTGCCTTTTCCCACACCTCCATAAGTGAGAAATAACTGAGAACAGCCATTCCTATAGGCCTTAGTATGCTCCACATAATAACTAAGGTCCCTCTTTACATCAAGACTATGTAATCTTTTCTCCCCAGAGGAAGAATTGTCAGTGAAAAATACAGGCAATGACAGATTGGTTCAGATGAAAGTCTGACACTACTTTGGGAAGACACTTTCTGTTAGTTCGAAGGATCACCTTATCCCTGTGAAATGAAAATCAGGTTCCACTGATACAGCCTGTAACTCACTGATTCTCCTGGCAGAGGTAATGGCTACTAGGAATACAGTTTTCCATGTCAAGTAGTTCAGCTCTGCTGAAGATAGAGGCTCAAAAGGGGGCTGCATAAGCTGTGCCGTACAGATGTTCAGATCCCAAGAAGGGGTAGGATCTCGAAAGGGAGGATTAACATGTAGCAAACCTTTGAAAAACTTCTTGAAGACTGGATGAGAGGCTAGGGAAGAGCCCTTACCAGTGGAAAGGAAGGCAGACACAGCTGCCAAATGTACCTTGAGAGCAGCAGGCCGGAGGCCTACGCTATTAAGATGCACCAGATAGTCCAATACAGTAGCAATGTCAGCCAACTCTGGCTGAACAGGTTTCTGGGAACACAAAAAACAAATCGTTTCCACTTGGAATTGTAAGTGTTTCTGGTAGCAGGTTTCCTGCTAACCTTTAGAATATCCAAGACTGATTGAGAAAGGTTTAGATTTGCATATTCTAACTCTTCAACAGCCAGGCCTTGAGCCTGAGAGCCTGAAGATTGGGGTAGAGGATCCTCCCCCGGGAGGATGTCAGAAGACTAAACTGTCTGGGAAGACACAGAGACATAGTCACTGACAGTGACAGAAGTAGAAGATACCAAGGCTGTCTGGCCCAGTCTGGTGCCACCAGAATCACCCTGCAAGGCTGAGATCTGATTTTGATCAGGACTCTGAATATCAATGAGAAAGAAGGAAATGCATACAGGAACCTGCTTGTCCAATCCAATAGTAGAGCATCCTGATGAACAGAGCCTAGGAGAGGAGGTCTGCAACAAAAGAAAGGGAGTTGATGATTGTCCGGGGCTGCAAAGAGATCTATTTCTGGAGTGCCCCACCTCTTGAAAATGACCTGAAGGATCAGGGGATTCAGAGTCCATTCATGATGACCCTGAGAAATTCTGCTGAAAACATCTGCTAAGAAGTTGTCCTTCCCTGGGAGGTGCACAGCCACCAAGGAAGCCTGAAGGGAATAAGCCAGAGACAATACCTTCATGGCTTCTGTGCACAAGGCCAAGGACAGAGTGCCTCCCTGTTTGTTGATGTACCACATGGTCATGGTATTCTCTGTCCTGATTTGCATTACTTTCCCCTGAACCACAGCTGAGAATGTCTGCAGTGCTAGAAAGACAGTTCTCAATTCTAGAAGATTTATGTGAAAGAGAGACTCCTGGTGAGAACAGGTTCCCTGAGCTGTAAGCTGATCCAGGTGAGCCCCCAGCCTAGAAGAGAGGTGTCTGTGGTGAGAATCGCTGAAGGAGCCTGACTGATGAATAGAACACCTTGCCGAAGACTGTCCTCCTCCAGCCACCACTGGAGTGCCTGAGCTAGAGTCTGGGACACTGGAACCAATTTGGAGAGAGGGTCCTTTTCCTGAGACCAGTAAGATCTAAGATGAAATTGAATATCTCTCATCTGAAACCTTGCTCCCTGGACCACAGCTGTGGAAGCTGCCATGTGGCCCAGTAACTGCAGAAAATGTCTGACTGGACGAGAAACTAGGGGATGAAAAGAGGAAGCCAGAGTGACTAGAGACTGGACTCTTGAAAGAGGAAGGAATGCTCTTACCTGGGTAGTGCCTATGTCCAACCCTATGAAGATGAGCAGCTGAGTTGGTTCCAAAACTGACTTTTCTAGGTTTAGAATGGAACCCAAGGATTCCAGGAGCCTTTTGGTGACCTCTAAGGCTGACTTGACTTGGTCTGAGGACTGACCTACTAGGAGCCAGTCGTCCAGATATGGGAACAGAAGGATACCTTGTCTCCTGAGGAATGCCACCACTACTGCCAGGCACTTGGTGAACACCCTTGGAGCAGATGTTAGGCCGAAAGGCACGGCTCTGAACTGATAATGGCCTGAGGGCAACTCGAACCTGAGGTACTTTCTATGGGAATGTCTGATGGGTATGTGGAAATAGGCATCCTCGAGATCCAGGGAGGCTAGCCAGTCTCCTGGTCTCAGAGAGGGAAGAATTACTCCCAGAGTCACCATTTTGCACTTTGGTTTTGTTAAGTGTTTGTTGAGGTATCTTAAATCTAGGATGGGTCGCCACTCCCCTGTCTTTTTTGGTGTAAGGAAGTATCTGGAATAAAGTTATTTTCCCCTGTGACAAAGAGGTATCTTCTCTACTGCTTGCAGGAGCAGAAGAGAGGAGACTTCTGCCTCTAAGGCCTTTGTCTCCAAAGGGGAGATGGGGCTGAAAGATCTTGTTCTCATTTTTGGGAACCTTTTGAAACTGAGAACAAGTCCCTGGCTCACTACTTCCAGGACCCATTTGTCTGAAGTAATGGACTCCCAGGCCTGGGAGAAGTGAGCCAGCCTGCCCCCCACAGAAATTGGGGAGGCAACCCTGACTGACACCTCAGGGTGTCTGTTTGGCAAGGGGCTTGGACTGAGTGGATGCTGGGGTCCTGGTCATCCCTCGTCTGCCTCTTCCCCTGAAGAACCCCCTCTGCTGTAATGAAGAGGAAGCCTGGGCTTGGTAAAAAGGCATGTGAAAAGGCCTGCCCCTGCCAGCCCTAAACTGCTGCTTCTGAGGAGTGGCCTGATTCTCTTTTGCTGCTGCACTCCTGTAGGTGGCCCTGTACTCGTCCATCTTCTTCATGTAAGCCCGTCTGTTCACCAAACAGAGAGAGTTACCAGCAACAGGAAAATCCATAGCCTTAGACTGGGTATCCTGTGACAAACTGGTACATCTGAGCCAAGCTAATCTCCTCATGGAGACAGATGTAGCCATGACCCTGGAATGTATATCATTCAAATCAACAGCAGCGTGAAATTGGACCTTGGACGCCTCAATACCATCTGCAGCCACCTTCTCCAGCTCCTTAGCTACCTGGGGAGGGGCACTCTTAGCCAGCTCCAGAACCGTATCCCACCTTGATTTCTGGTACCTTGCTGTATATGCCATATAATTAGCTTGTCTGAGTCCCAAAGAGGATGCCAAGTACTGCTTCTTGGCAATGGCATCCACTCTCCCAGAATCCTTATCTGGGGGACAGGATGCCAGGGGAATATTAGCCTTGTCACAAGCTGCAGCCTGCACTACCCCAACATGGCTACAATGAGTAGTAAGGAATTCTGTCCCAGGACCTGACAATATATATCTCCTGTCTATCTTTTCATCCACAGGAGGTACAGAAGTTGGAAACTGCAAGATTTTTTTGTGTCCGTTTCCCCAGGGATTTATGCAGAGGGACACACACTCTCTTTGACTCTGGGACATCCACAATTTCCATGAAGTCAGGTTCCTCCTGATCCTGTTCAGCTTCCTCAACAGAAAGTTGAAGAGTATCAGCCACTTTCTTGTAAAACAAGAAATGGGAGGGGGACTCAAAGTCTGGGAGGGGACACACTGGAAGGCCTGTCTGGAGAGATGTCAGGCTCTACTGGCTCATCTAGGCCTTCATCTTCCTCATCATCATACTCTTCTTCTCCATCCCAGTCGCCCTCAAAGAAAGCTTCTGGATCAATGTCAGAAGCGACTATGCCCGACTGAACTGAACCTCTGTGAACAGTTGCCGGTTCAGTCGGAAGCGGGCAAAGCGACTGTACAATAGTGATCGCTTTTGCAATCTCCTCAGCGGTCGGACCCGAACTGGCTGATTTATGTTTTCTTTTACTAGGAACAGATTCCGCAGAATCAGCTCTCCTTTTGCCCGAGGAGGTATCGTCCAGGTCAGTGGGCACCTCCTCAGGTTCGGTCGCAACTGAACCGGGCTGGCCATCTGGGTCAGCGGACTTCTTGTCCTCCCTCTCCCTCTCCCTCAGCCTACTCAAATGTTTTTCCAGAGTGGCTTTGGGAAAGATTTTACAAATCTGGCAGTCTTCTTTGAGGTGGTCAAACTCCAGACAGTAAACACAGACGAGGTGAGGGTCGGCCTTAGCAAAGGCCTCCTTACACTCGGTACAGTGCTGAAACCCAGTGGGACCGGTTTTCTTTTGAGGTTTGTCAGACATGCCGAAAAACTAAAAGTTACCCTTACCAGCTTTTACGCCAGGCAACTAAAAACTGATCGGTTCCAACTGTGTCACAGGTCGGTTAAAAAAATCCAGAAAATCAGATATTTTTTTTTTTTAAGGAACCGATGAGTACCAGAAACCACAGCAAATTTTTTAACAAAACTCAAATATAATGGGTTTCGGTTCTAAACCGGACCGACCAGAGAAGAACCGAAGGCAAAACAATTTCCACAAGAAACACCAGAATTACAACAAACTACCTAATACTACCACTTACTGTCACCGAGACAGAGGTAAAAAGACCAAAAATAAGGAAGCGGTTTAGACAAAACCGACCGATTTAAACTATACCGAACCAAAGTGCAGGAGGGATCTCCGGAGCGACTTCACAGTTAGGCGGAGTAAAAAATCTGACGGTTACACTTCAGAGTGCTAGAGACAGACGTTTGAAAACCGAGCTCAAGCTCAACGTTCTATGCTTCTGCACAGAGTTAACTCTTTACTCTGTGGGGCAGTTCAAGTGCTGGGGCTAACTGATATATAGTCAGAATACAGCAAGACGTCATGTTGTTTAAAGTGAGCTCAGAAGTTTTAACATGAAAAAAACACTGAAAATGCCACCAGTGAAGGTAAAAACCAATATATTCTAAAATGTCTTCCAAGTAACTCACAATGATCTTTTATTTCTTAAGATAATGATCTACGATAAATAAAATGTTTAGGTATACTTTAAGTTAAACAAATATGATACATCTTTGCTCCCCATACGAGCTCCATTTAAAAAACTGTCCTGTGACCATCAAAGAGGTTGGGGGGGATGTTAAGGGAAATTCTTTCATAAAGAAAAACATTTGCAAACTAAATATGCATTGCATAACCTCTGCAGCAAACTCTTATACTTACCACAGATGTATAGTATCATAGGTCAGAATCTTTAAAAACAGGAAACTAAGGGCCACAAGCCATTCTGGTTAATGAATGAGACAGTATGTATTAGGAAGAATTTGCTTAATCTCCCTGATACTGTATACTAAAAACTGTATGGCACTACCCGTTCTGCTTAATGAAGGAGACAAATATTACTGAGAACAGTTGGCATAATCTCTCCGATACTGTATACTAAAAAACTTAAAAGGTTAAACAAAAAAAACTAAAATTAAATATTAAAAGCTTTCTATTTCTAAAATACGGTGTCAAGATGAGCATCTGATTGCACTAGCTGAAACCCATTTCTTCATGGCCAAAGCCTACCATCCCGATCAATGCTGAAGAACTTACCAATTTTGTAGTACTCATTCTGAAAATCTTTACAGAATCCTTTGCCATTGGCCACATCCACAGTCTGTAGAATCAGCATCAAACCACAGATCACCTACAAAAGTACAATACAAAGGAGAAAGCATTATTGTACCTTATTAGAGATTGAAAATTCCAACAGTCATGGGCCACAATGTTTTGTCCTGAACCACAAATGATATACGTTATATTTATATATATATACATATTTTTTTTTTTGCAAGCCCAAATGACCAGTGCAGGAGGGGAAATCCAAAGAAAGAAAATCTGAACTTTTATCAAAAGGAAAATGAATTCTGATCAGATCTTTACTGAATCAGTATCTTAAACATTCCAGTTGAACAATTAACATGCAAATCAGGATTTTTGCAAGTTTATATTCTACAACCAGACACCAGCAACTTCCCAACACTTCCAACCTGCTTTCCCTGTCCCCCATGGCTTACCCACCCCACCCCAACCGCAGCAGAGTCGGAGGGGAAGCTTCCTGACATGTAATCTAAAACTGGAGTGGCAGAAAGCCTCTGGGATAAGAAAGTGACAGATCCTTCCCACTGGTGGATACCAATTTCACCACAACATTTTCTTCCCATTTTACCCCTGACCCTCCCTCCTCTCTGTGGTGTTACAATGCAGGGCCAGTATGGCTCATCTGCAGGCAGCATACCCCTGGGCGATTCAGCTGTCTGGCTCACCACAGGGGTCAGAGGGATAGTGTGTGACAGCAATCCTTCTCAGGCTAAGGTATGCTGCCCAGCTGGCTGCCCTGCACGATTGCCAGCATCCAGAATCCACTCCCGAACCCGAGACATCAGCAATGTATCACAACACACTGCCACTGGGCCATCAGGAGGCTGTTGATCAGAATTACAAAAAAAAAAAAAAAACAGGACCTGCAGTCAACCATATCTGATTCAAACATGCACCAAAAAGTAGTCAACAAACCACACAAGATGGCTATTTGTTCAGTGAGGCACTGAACTGAGCACCGGGACACTCTGCTATGGTGCAATCAGTAAATAGCAAGGTCAGTTAGCAAAGCCCAAATCACCCATAGTACCACACATAAATCACACAGACCAAGTGAAAATCTGGCAAGGTCTCATTTATAAAGTGCTGAAAGTGTAATAACTGGCACAAGTGGCTAATAAGAAAAAAGACTGACGTTTCACCCAACGTGCTGCTAGGCTTCTCCAGAGTAATTTTAACAGAGATTAAGGTGTGGCATTTATACAAATTCAAAAAATCATGTGCTGATAGAAGACCAATCAGCAAATACTGGTTGGTCAATACACCCAACCTACTTATTGAAAGTGCTAAACACAATTAGTGTAAGCTTACTTAACAAAAAAACTTGGAGCAGACATTTGCTTAACCATAACTTTGCTCATGTGGTACAAAAGTCATTTATTTACATCCTATCTTTAAAAAAAAAGCACAAAATGAACCATGTTAACATTTGTGCATTTAAATATCAAGCATCTATTGCACATCTTCTTTAGGGTTTCTGTGCCAAACAATTTCATCACGTGACTATTATAGTGTACATATGCTGTGTCTGCTCCTGGCACCAACATTCTCATTATTCACTGCAGACAGTGCCAACCCCCCACTGGTTCTATGGGACAGTATTTTAATGCTGCATCATACAGTTCTCTTTAAAAGATGCAATCTAACAAGTTCTGCCCTGCCTTCTTTAGCACCTGTACTTTTTTTAGAAAGGTGGACAAATCAATGCTATCATTAAGGCCATTATTTCGACGTGCCCCCAATTCGAAAATCCAATAGATTTCCCTTTGCCCTATAAGTTTATTAAGATCTCCCCCTCTACTCCCTACCCTAACTTGTTCAATTCCTATAAAGTGAATTTTATGTTGTTTTGTTCCATCTCCCAACGTGTTTGGCTATTGCACTGGGACAGATCCCCCTTTTTTCACAGCTCTCACATGTTCCCCATTCTTGTGCAGAAATTTCTGACCGTCCTGCCTATATAAAAAGCCCCACAATCACAGTTAAGCATATAAATAATGCCACTGCTGTTGCAAGTAGTGAGATCCTTTATTTGTATCATCCTATTTGTGGTAGGATGTGGAAATTCCTTACATGTGTGCACAGCCACCAGCAGGAGAGGGAAGGGCCCCATTCCTAGCTGCACATTCTGGCCAAGTTCTGGATCAGGCCCTTGATTTCCCTCGGTCTCATCTGCAGCTGCTTCGGCCCAAGACATCGGTTCCCCAGCCATGCAAGTCTCGCTCTGGGCCAGTCTGGAAGCGGCCTCAGGATTTACCATCTCCAGTGGGCCCTCATCCAGTAAGTCTCAGAGGGCGCTGAAGTGTTTAGAGCCGAGTGGGATGCTGGAAACCTCTGAAGACTCTCCCAAGCCTGGACTGTGGCTGCGGCTCCAAAACCAGAGCTGAGGGGACTTATCCAGGTGCATCCCCTCCAGGGATTGTTTCCTCTGGTTCTGGTGCTTCGGTTTTTGCACAAGAGCCCAAGCTTCCGCCTCTGCTTTCTGTTCTGGGGAATCCTTTTTGGGGTTTTGAAGACTGGACTGGCATGTAGGCCTCCTGGGAGGAGCAGTCCATAAGGTCTGGCCTGTTTTGTGCTTTGTCCCACCTGGGTAGGTCCTCCAATTTGCCCCAGTTGAGGGCACAGGCCTAAGTGTTCAGCAGCCTCCGGGGTATTGAACAGCCTGGGGATCCCACTGATCATCACCCTTAGTGCTGCTGCATAGCAGAGGGAGTATTCCAGGCCAATATCTGCACAGGCCCTATGGGAGAGGGTGAATACTCGTTGTCGAGCCGATAATTCCTGAGAGAAGTCTGTGAATATCTGCACTTTCTCCTCATGCCAAGTTAGGTTCCCTCTAAATCTGGCTCCCATAAGAATGGCCTCCCAGTCCCTGAACCTTAGGAACCGTGCTAGTTTGGGGTGCGGTCTTCCTCTGGGTACAGGCCGCGGGGCCAGTGATCTGTGGGCTCGGTCTACTTCCAACCGTCCTTCTCCCTGCCAGCCCAGAATCCTCGGTAACTCCTGCTGCAAAAATATAATGGTGTCTCTTCCTTTGCAGCCTTTCGGAAAACCGACAAACCGCAGGTTGTTCTGGTGGCTGTGGTTCTCCAGATCTTCCACCTGGTTCCAGAGGAGATGGATAGTTTTGTCCTGGTCACGGCGCCTTGTATCCATGCAGTGTATGATTTCTTCGTTGTCCACTAGACGCTGCTCCGTGATATTTGTGTGCTGTGATAAGTCTATAATGTCCAATGCGTTTCTATGTGCTGCCACTTCTAGCTTATTCATTTTGGTTATCATCTCGGCAAACATGCCCCTTATTTCCTTTAGGTAGGGGTCCTCCATCTGTGCAGCCGCCACTGCCATACCAGGGATTCACCTTGTCACCAGGTCTCACCCTCATGTTGAAGCTGCAAAAACGAGAGCTCAGTATCGACTAGGGCCACCGACCTACAAAACGCCTCTCCAAAAAATCGGTAAGTCCAGCACTTTTGAATGTTGTAGGTCTGGAGAGTTAGGAGCAGAAATGACTGGATTCTGAACGGGATTGTTGCAGGGTAGGAAGAGCACTCAAATTCAGGCTGCCATCACGATTGGCTCCAAGCCACACACCCCTGGTGAAACCATCGAGAAGTGGAAGGGATCGGCTGGCCACCTCGTACGGCCAAACTACGGTGGCTTCCGCAAACTTAAGGACTGCAAATAAAATGATGAACTGCAACTACGTTAACTATCACGGGCATCAGCTGCTGAATGCATTACTAGGGGTGAAATCCTGGAAAATCCCTTTAAGGAAGTAAAAACTGAAACATTGTCAGAATGGTTGTGCAGTTATGTTCTGCTGATGCCAGTTGCCCTTTTTTCTATTGGTGAACAGAGCAGCCCCTCTAAACATGAACAAACTACGCAAATGTACTGAATTTAGCTAGGCTGTACGTTGCCTAGCCCTAACGGATTACAAGGACTTGCAACAGATCTCCACCCCAACCCACCCCCACACCGGGTCCAGGACTCCCAGTATGGTAAGGGGAAAAAAAATAAAATAACGCAGGTTCCCAAATCCCTGAAATCTTGCAGAGTTCCTTTACCATACTGTATAAACAAAGAGCGAGACTCCATACTGTAGCATGTGTATCCTGAAGTGCTGGCATGCAGAGACACAAAGCACTATCGTCAGCTGCATTCCGATGAGCTGCCAGTGCAGAACAGATACAAGGCTTCATGCCCTCAGAAGGAACGATTACTCATGCTTCTCTGATCACTTATCTTCCAACACATCAATTATTCATTTCAACTTCATAAGCTATTTTAAGACTAGTAAACTGCCGGTATTCGGTCCCTTTCAAAAACAATTCTAGATACAGATAATTACAAACAGATCATGGAACTGCTCTAAATAACTGCAAAAACAAAAGAGGAGCTCATTGTTCAGCAGTTAATGACACAACTAAATAAAGGTTACATAGTAACCAAGGCTAATCAAACTACACTGTGCTCTGCACCCATGTAATGCTAGATATGTAAAAAAGGTTTGTTAACCCTGGACTGTGCTTAAAAATGAATGAAATGAGTATTAAAACTTCAATAAAAACCAAAAATTAAACATATTTGCCTAAAGCAGCAGTGCACAGAAAATGTTTTTTTTCCTCCAAAAAATCTAGTTTTAGCTACAACTATTTGTACATCATAGGCAAAAAGGCGCACACAAGGAATGAGGTGCTAAACACAGTCCAACATGATCACATGTATTTCAAAACTGTGGCACTCTTCCATTACTTTTTTTTTTGAAACTCAGTATTTTATTGATGGTACAGTTCACATACATATATTTCATCTTCCTCTGTTCAGTCAACATTCCTGGACAGGGGATCACAAGTCAGTTCAAAAGTTTTGTTTTCTATTTGTGCTACTCCAACTCTTAAACATCATGTCACATATACATTGCTTGCATAAATTGCTCCGGCCTTCTTCCTTTACATGTCTCTCTATTAAATGTATTTATTTTTCTTTCGTTACACATGCAGAATCGGAGACATGGAGTCTGCCTAGGAAAGGCCTACCCTGACTTTAAAGAGTAAGGTTCCTCCTGGACAACTGCCTGTGTATTCTCTCATCCATTACTTTTAAACAACACAGTGGCTCTTTTTGGATAATTTAAAACATTTTTATTATCAAAATGAGAGTAAAAACTATTTGTACATCAGATCTACTTCTTTAGGTACCTCCACTTCTGGACACCATTATTTATTTACTTTTCTCAGTCCTAACTTTTACTTGGTTTACAATGGTTTTTCGAAGTCAAATGTGGCAGCCATCTTTTTTCTTGAGAAAAAAACAAAACAAAGGGAAACATTCAAAAAATACTCTAATTTTAGCAGAGCTAGAACTTTTTTTTTTTAAACCACCAAATAAAAATTGGAGGTTCCTCGAATCTTTTATAGTGAAAAAAGGTACTTTTTTGCCCAATTTCATTGCACTGCTGCTTTAAACGGATAAAAGGCAGAGATGGTTTAATCAGGTACACTAGATGGTACTGAATTTTGTAGTTATGGATTTAATGAATGTCACATTTACAAGTGTAATGTGATGCCACTGATGCATTAAAACAAGAAATATATTGTCTGTTTATACTATCGTAGGGAACACTGTTTTGACTGAATAGACAATTTTCATATACAATGCAAACATCATTTGTTTTCAGTCCAACAGATCCACATGAAGTGGCTTAATCACTATACAAGGTTAGCTGATTGGTAGCATAATATATGGGCAATTCTGGACCTATTAAAATAAAGTGTGTATGGGCACTCTCAGCCTGGTCAGCCACATTTAAGGGGTAGGAAGGGGGCCATCTAGGCAACCAAGATCATCTCCTAAAAGAAAATATTGCCCAGGGGCCCACCTGTCGGCACAGTGGTAGTGCTACAGCTTGCGATGCCAATGATCAGGGATCACAAACGAACATGGGTCGTCAGAGGGACAGCCAGGGGACGATGGGTGAGTGTCCCATTGACGCTCATCTCCTTAGGGGGTGGGAGGGAGTATGATCTCCGCTGCAACACACCGCAACCTAGGTGACTCCAGAGGGAACGATGCAGCTGTATCCTTGACAGGAGGGCAATGACGGCAGTATGACGCGTTGCGCCAGCAAGGTCTTCCTGTCATCGGGGGGCAGGATCAGAAAAACTGAAGAAATACCCTGACTGATGCAGGATGCCATCCACCGCAGGCCCCGCACTGCCAGATGAGCTTCTCTCCTCGCAACTGAAGCTGCAACTCTGTCCAGGGGAAAAAGTGCCAGGCCACCCAAATACCCTTCCCAAGGGGGCAGTGAGGAAGAGGTAAGCTGCAGGGATGGTGGGTGTCAGGGCTGGGCAGAGCAGTCAGACCACTGGGGGCTGGTCAGGGTAGCAGGGCAATAAAGCACAGTAAATTAAAAAAAAAATCTTGCCGAAGAGCAGAAGGCAGGTAAACCTACCTAAGCAAGACAAGTCCTGGGCAAGCACTCAGAGCAAACTAAACAACAAATACAATTAAATGTTTAACTCCCCCTTGGTGGGGAATCCAGTATGGTCTTGCCAACACCATGTAAGATGTTAATACAGGGTGCTGACTTACCATCTAAACAGGATAAAAGGCAGTAGGGGTCTGTCAGGCTGTTAAATTGCTGAGAACACAACAGACCATCTTCACTGTCCGATTCCCGTATGACATGCCTAAACTTAAAATACCATGTTTATGACAAATCTATAATGTGGCTTTCACATTAGACATACTGTGACACTAAATGTCAGTTTTTGGATATATTTCCATGGGTACAGTGGGCCATAATACACAACAGGGTATGCATTTGTTTGGAAACAGAGGACTTCTGCTGTGTGGTGCAGCACGAGGCCGTAGGCCAGGCACTCCTCAGCACACACCTGCAAACTGCCTGCATCTCCCAATGACAGCTACACTGCAGAGTGCATTTATAAATGGCCTGGTATTAGAAACACAGACAATGATGGCAGAAAAGAACCATTAGTCCATCCAGTCCAGTATTAAAAACTTCTGGATTAGAACACACGACGCATACATATGCAAGTACAGGCACGGCAGAGGTCATCTGTTTTATCCAATCAGAAAGCAGTACATCCAATGGCCATCTTTACCCATACGCACTGCTCTAAGTAAGAATTTTCATAGTGAGTACTGTACTCTTTATTTTCAAAATGAGGCGAGTAAAACCAAATTCAGATGCATACAAATGATGAAACAGTGACTGAAGAACACTTTTTTTAAAATAATGTAGGCATATCATAAAATACACACAACACCACACAAGGTTTTACAGATTAATTCTGCTCAATGCAGCACAGCAGAGATCATCAATAGCTACTGCTTAAAATTCTGCCCCCAACACCTTTTCTTCAGCAAAGTGTTACACAAGTCCAACCACTAACAAAAATGAAAAACTAACAAGTGGCCAAGTTGTGACATAGTGATGGATTCTCTGGCTGACTACCACCATTTCTGCTAGCCAAGCGGGAATGGTGGTAGTCTGTCAAAGAACAAATGTCATAAATCGGTGCTCACTTCACTCCATCTCTTCTCCAAAAAGACTTCGCAATTTAACAGTACATACCACTTTGGACAACATCGAACCAAAGTTATTCACCAAATGCTTTGAATGAGTTTTTCAATCGCATTGCAGCCTGCCCACCCGCCTGCTCCTAGCACACCGTGCTAGCACCAACTCTCATGCTCTCCCCTATTCACATGCATATTACATCACGGAGTTAGAGCGCTGGGGCATCACAGCTATTTTTCCTGCCATTTCTGTCCAATCACTGGACAGTGAAAGGTAAATCCAGGAAGAGAGAGCACAAGGGGTAGGGGGCTGTACCGGACAAAAGAAAAACTGTGAGCAGGAGGAGGAGGGATGAAGAGAGGGGAGACAAATTTTGGCAGCAAACCTCTGGGCATCAGACTGCTAGTGCACACAAATCCTGCATTAAACTGGCATACATGGTAGGCAAATCCAGCAAACGCCCATCTGGGGAGGATCACGTGATGCACCGTGCAGAATAAGCAGCATGGTCCCTCAGCTCCATACCTCATAATCCTGTTTTACCATGTTTTTATAGCCTATGTGACTTTATTTTTATGTACCGAGTGTTAACCGTGTTTGTTACAACCCTTAGTTAACTATCGGTTGGGCAAAACTTAAAGACCATGGACACGAAGATGAAATTGGCGACCAGATGCCACACTCCCCCTCCTATGCCCAAGAGAGACAAGGCCACAAAAAGGAGCAAGGCCCAACCTCCGACTGCTTCTGAACCTACTGATCCCGCTGCACAAGCTTTTACCAAGAGCCGTTTTCTTCAGGAAATAGCACCACTTAGAGAAGCTCTCCAATCCATTACAGAAGAACTTAAAACCCTCCGTTCCAATAATGAAGCTCTAAAATCAAAGGATCGGTGACACAGAAGTTCAGGTCAGCTCCTTGAGGATTGGAGGAGTACACTGGAACCCGAGACTGCGTCGCTACGACAAAAGTTTAATCATCTGAAAGAAAAAATTGAAGATTTGGAGGGATGCAGTCGTTGGAATAACACAGTAATCACTGGGCTTTCAGAGGGCTCAGAAGACACAAATGCAGTGAGCTTTAACCAAAAATTTTGAAAACGTCAGGGGCCTTTCTCCCAATGCCCTGTGTATGTGGTACAGCGGGCTCACTGGGAACTGCGTCCTATACCTTCAGCTGGTGCTCCTCCTCATCCCTTAATTTTCAAATTTCTAAATTACCTAGATAAGATTCGAGAGACTGAAGAAATCTACTGGGAGGGTACCAAATTAAGACCTGTCCAGAACTTGCCCCAATCTGTACATTTGAAGACAGCAGCTTACAGATTGGCTACATCTAAACTGATGGCTGCTCAAATTAAATTCCACATGTTGTACCCGGCAAAGCTACAAATAAACTTTAACGGCACCCCTAAGACCTTTGACTCTTATGATCAGGCTAAAAAGGAGTTGCAAGCATTGTATCCTGATCACTTAAAATCCTTTATTTTATTTTAATTTAATTTTGTTGACGGGGTAAGTGCACTAGACAAATCCTGCCTATTTTCAGGCACGACCCGGGGCAGGGGGACACCGATGAATGCCAGCTGACCTTGAACCAGATTAAGCTGTTGGTGGTATTTTTTGTGAATGAAGGAAATTTAGCCATTGCACCGGGGAAATTCCCCTGCTCTTTTCGAGAAGTGCCATGGGATCTTTAACATCCTCCTGAACTACAGAACAAGCAGATGGGACCTCGGTTTAACGTCTCATCTGAAAGACGGCACCTCAGGAGTGCAGCACCCCCCTCATGCTACACTACAGTGTCAGTATTGGGATATTAACCCAAGTGCCTAGTGTAGGGCTAGAACCCACAGCCTACTGATCTCCCTGCCTCAGAGGCAAGTGTGCTACCTGCTGAGCCACTGACACTGCTTTACCTGACTCGATGAGGCGGGGCCTTCACCTTGCTCACTTGTGCACAGCCTTGGGTGACCTTCCTTTAAGTCTAGCATCCATGCTTTGCCCCAGTCTACTACTTCTTATTTAAATTCTGGTGGATATATCTGGATCCCTAAGTGAACACCAATGATTTGGTGGAAGTGCTCTGCTATCCGATTTTACCTGTTGTCAGTTCAGTTCCTTCGATGTGGGACAGGATCCTTTTCCTTTCCGTTTTTTTTTTTTTTTTTTTTTACAGTGAGCTTTACTTGTCCTGTGTGGTCTATTTAATTGGGAAATTTCTCCTTTTGGTGATTGTACTGGAGGCTTTTTATATCTCACGAGGTTGCAATGCTTTGCAAGTTCCCATTCAGCTTCGATCTAGGGAGAGCTGCAATGTGGGATTCTTTGTTAATCTGGCATCTCAGCGGATCGTTGTTGATGCTTTGGAACTGGGACCTTCTGCTGTCTGTCAGAGTGGTGTCAACAGGAGAATGTTACAGCCCACATATGAATTTCCAGCCAGACTTCTTTGATGAGTGCTACTTCCCCCCCTGTGCAACCTGGGATTCTGTGACTGAGAATCGCAGATCGAAACAGAAGTCTAGACCGATACACTCTCCTGCCTGCATCGTAAGGTCACTTTTTTCAAAGTTCTATTAAAGAGACGATGGACAAGGGTATCATTCATTTTTGTCACACAGCCAAAGATAATCTGATTATGGTCTGGCTTTTGAGCTAACTCCTTAGCAGGGTACTCTGCTTCGATCTAAAATAGCACTATGATGTACGATTCTGATTCGATCTTGTGTCCCAATCCGACATTATGACAACTCCGGTTATTACCTATAAGAAAGGTTTATAGCCTGTAAAGGATCTCATATCTGGATTTCCCTGAAGAAGACCTAATATTTGTTTGACTGAAGAACCTACGCCGGTCTTTTATTTTTCCTTTTTAGAAGAAGTCATGTGATTGAGTACTCTTGTTCGAACCAGAAAACTGGACCGATCTACCTCTTCCTTTCAATTATATGGGTTATCCAGTTAGAAAATACCATATTGGGAAGCAGACATAGGCTACTGTACTCTCCTGCATAACACAATGTAGAACTTTGCAATGTCAGTTTAATTTCTTAATCACCTCATTAGACACGTCTGCGATATTATGGACTTTGATTGCAATGAATCAGAATTGGGCTGGGTCCAGCCTGGAGTCTGTGACTCACTGGTCATTATACATTCTTTTATTCTAGTATAGTTTCTGTGTTATTTAGTCGGTGGTACTTTTCTGGAACCTTGACTCCCTTGACATATTGTGCTGGTGAGTGTGGGGGGCCCCCCAACTATCTTTGGTTCTCTAGCATTCTTTCTAGAACCTCGACCGACCAGAGTGGGGAAGTGGGATCCCCGCCTACTGTGGCTTTACATTATGAATTTCCCCAGTATCTTACCCAAGTAATCTATCCTTAGCCTCTTCCTCTCATGGCCGTATATTTACATGGCAAATTATGGTGATGACAGACCTTGGATTGCAGACAACTACTCCCTTCTTCTTCTTGCTCATGATGATTTACTCAAGCTGATGTTTAGTGGCCACTCCTAGCCACTTTAAATTATGAGCTCAGAATCGGCGGCAGGGATCTGGATAGCCGAACCTTTCTACCCGAGGCAGTCATACAACAAGGGTCAATCTTAATGTTATTTTACTGGCCTAGGGCATAGTGCAAACTGTCTCGGGCCAGTGCAACTCCCCCATGACTTTACCGGTTTGGCTAGTGCAATCTAATCACTATCTAATTTATGGCACTTTAAAAGCACGTTCTCATTTTTTTCCTTTTGACTAAACAGTTGTTTTTTTGTGTATGGAAACTTCTCCTGAGCAGTCTGATTGGCTAAGGGCCAGATTTTGTGCCAGTTGGAAGCCTCAAGATGACTGAGGGTGGTCACACAGAGGACTCATAGCCGTTTCCTCATCTGTAAGACGGAACATTCATGATGGTGGCCCTGAAGTTCTCATGCCATCAGGTAAGTCAAGGCTCCAACCGTTATTAGTCTGTTTAGCAGTCAAGCATGTGCAACTGATCCAGCCTTAGCAGAATGCCCGACCACCCCACTGGCTTGAGAAATGTGAGACACAAGAGCAGTTTAGTGGCTGGGGACAGTGGGTCAGCTTGAAACTACAGTGTCAAGGTGTGTGTGACAGTCACAGATAGACGAGGCCTGGGTATGCTGGGGAGGATGGTGAGGCTGGTGGACAAATAAATGGAGACAGTAAAGTTGTTGGAAAGTCTAGACCGGGTGGTGGGAGCGATTGCACTTGGGCTGTGTAGGTATGGGGGACTCAGATGTGAATAGAACTGTCACTGCTGTTGTCAGAAAATCTTAATCGTGCCATCAAAAAGGTTTCCGCTGCAGTCCTTGGCCTTCCAGAGATCCTGCTGTTTTTGATCCGAGGTTAATCGTGTATGTGGCTGTGCCGTGAAGGAGCAAGGTGCCTTATCTGTCTTTTCAGTCACCAGTGGGGTAGCTTCTCCTGCTTGATAGTATCAATGTCCTGCTTTGTTCTGACTCTCAGAAGCAGGAGATTAATACCATGAAGCAGGCAAGGGTACCACGCACTAGTTACTGAAAAAACCACTACAACGCTTTGCTCCTTCACATCACCACCACATACTGCTGATCAGATGTGCAAGACCGAGGACTGCAGCAGAAAAAAAATCGAAGGCACACACTCAGAAACTGCACCAAGATTTTCAAGGACAGTGTTTACACTAGTAAAATAAATGTTAAGATCGACCCCTGCTTCCGGATCACCTCTCTGAGCGGGAGCATAAACACTGCGAACAACAGTGGCAATAAAATGGAACCATATCAGACACGACAGTCAATGAATGATGGTAAAGATCGAAAATTCCCCCAACTGACTGACTGATGTGGATCACTGAGGAAGGACTGTAACCAGGCAAGCCCAGTACTTCCCTCCACCCACCTCTGATCCTCCTCCTACATTCCACTAGCTACACATGTTCAATGGTGTCAGATGCATATGATAAATCAAATAGGACTAGGAAAGAAACCTCTCCTTCATCCCTCACAAAGAGCAGTTCTTCAAAAACCCTCACCAGGGCCATATTATTTATTTGTCATCTCGGAGTTGCACCTTTGAGCTAAAAGCTCTTTCACAACTGTTCCATGCCTGAGCTAAAAGCTCTTTTACCAATTTTCCATGTCAGGTAAGATTCAAATAATTGATACATACAGAATAAAAAACATAAGACACAGACATAGTCAAATACAACACATCATTTACAATCATTGGTGAAATCCTAGGGTTACAAAGAGGAAAAAGTTATACAAAATGAAACTGTACTGTTTACAAGAAAAAAATGCATAGTTCATACAATGAAGTGCAGCCAGTATTTATGACAGATTTGCTAAACTATGAGCGCAGGGGTCACAGGACTAGTGCAATGAGGAGAGGTGAAGAGGGTAGATAGTGGTGTAGTCAGGGCTGATTATGACAAGAGGTAAAGGGGGAGAGAGCTTGGGGTAGGGGTAGAAAAACATGGCACAGACAGAGGTGTCCTTGTCAGTGACTATTGGGGAGGGTGAGCAAGGGGTATTGAAAGAGGATTTTGAGAGAGGAGACAATTACGGGGGGGGGTGGAATGAGTAATGACGGTTGGGAAAAGAGGAAAACGTGAGGTGGTAAGAGGATATGGATAAAATGACTGAAGAAAAATGGGAAAGGTGAATGGGTGGGCAGGGTTCTCAAGGAGTGGAAAGACAGAAGGAGGGGGCAGAAGGTTAGAACCTGCAGTCACAGTGGCCGAGTACCGTCAGGTGTTTGAGCAGGGATTTCTTGAAAGTTCCAAGCTTAGGCACATTTATTACTTTGTAGATGCATGGAACAGCCTTCCTGAGGAGGTCGTAGAGACAAAAAACAGTGGGGAATTCAAGAATGCATGGGAAAGATATTAGGCAATTCTAGTGGGGGGGGGGTAGGAAGAAGTAGGCTGTTGGTTAACTAGGATCTGCAGCTTATCCGTTAGGTAGGGAAATGGGTAGACTAGCTAGGCCAAGCGGTCCTCATCTGCCATCAGACTCTATGTTTCTATGTTTATTTCTGGGGGTAGTTCACTGAGTCAGAGGGGTGCCTTGTAAATGCAGGATTGCTGTGCAAGAAAGGGATATGTAGAGCATTTTGTGTTTTTCTCTGGTCTGACGCAGGTTTAAGGAGGCCTGTAATGGGTTGAGGAATAACACCGAGGAGAGTCTTTTTCCCTAGCAAGCAGGTCTGGTATTTAATCATCCCTTGAAGATTAAGCCACTTAGACTCAGAGTAAAGTTTGCAGGTGTGAATGAGCCTGTGTGCCCCCGGGGCAAGCCTGCAAGACTTGTTGAGGGCGGTTCTGATCCTTTTTAGGGCTGTATCTGTTGCCGCACAGTACACAATTAGCCCATAGTCTACAACAGAGATTATAGAGCTACTGACAGCCAGAGACAAGACTGCAGGGGTCACATTGCGTCTGTGTCTATAGAGGAGACCAATTCTGGTGTTGGCTGTCTTTACAACACTGTCTATGTGGTGAGTAAAGGAGAGGGAGCAATCGAGCGTGACACCTACATATTTAAAGGTATTGACCTGATCGAGTGGCTCCTGCTTGTTGTTCAGAATGGTCAGCCAACTAGCTCTATATTTGCTCTGGCTGTTAGCAAACAACATAACCTTAGTTGTTTTGTAGTTCAGGAGAAGCTTGTTTTGAGCAAACCAGTCCTCCAATACTGCAAAGCTATTCTGGAGTTTGGATTCTAGTGGGTGCGGGCTACTGGAGAAGATATCTACATCGTCAGCATATAGCAGGATGTTATCAGGGCAGGCCAGGGGGAGTGAATTAAGGAACAGGTATAATGGGAGTGGGCCCAGGACAGAACCTTGTGGGACACCAGTTGTCACCTGCCTACTATCTGAAAGGGTCCCACTGATTTTCTCTTGTTGGGATCTGTTACCATGGTAACTTTTAAACCATCCAGCTGTGTCTGGAAATAACCCAGAAACACGGAGTTTGCGGATTAGGAGACTGTGGCTGACAGTATCAAAAGCTTTTGTGAGGTCGATGTATACCAACCCCACTAGTTGGCTACTCTCCAGCGCTGCATGGATAAAATCTGTGTATTCCAGCAGCGCAGTGTTGGTGCTATGGGCCTTCTGGAAGCCATGCTGTTGAGGGCACTGGATGTTAAATTTGTTTAGGAAGTCTGATATTATTCATTCAAGGGTCTTTTTTTTTTTTTGGGGGGGGGGTAGGAGTACAGAGATGGGCCTATAGTTGGCATGACTCACCCGATCTCCGCTTTTGTGAACCAGCGTGACAACTATGCATTTCCATTTCTTGGGGAATTGCCTGTATCTTAGAGAGAAATTCAGAATGAAGGTGAGTGGGTTTATTAATTCATCAAGGGCGACGGCTATTAATCTAAGGTCAAAGGAGTCGCTGCTGTGCTTGAATTTGCAGAGAGAGCGTTTATGATATTTCTTGGCTTCCGCGTGTGAGATTTGCTTGAAATAAAAGTGTGGAATAACTGTGGGGGGCTGAATTTAGACAGCCTGTGTATCTTCTGAGCTAGCCTTTTCAGTGTTAACGAAGTCCGGTGGGAGGATGTGACTAAGGTCTGAGAATGCAACACTGAATGCATCAGCTATTGCTTTTGAATCTTAAAAGGAAAACTACATTCTCATATCATTAAAATTGTATGTGTTTCCATGTCAACAGACAACTCCTTTCCTGTAGCTATTAGGGCAATATGTGCTACCTTTAGTTTGTTTTCACTGCTCATGGTAGCCTCCTGTGACTGCCCTGGGGGGTCTCCATTTCATGGTTGTTGAAATCTCATTGCTCACGAGAACTGCATTAGCATATGAGAACATGATGTCAGATCAACCATTTCTATCAAGGATCTGTATATGCGCTGAAAGAACAAATACCCTGAAAAAATTCTCTGGAAACACAAATCGAATTGAGTTTAAAGGGAAAACCCTGGCAGTTTGCAAAGCTTACTGAAGGTAAAAATGGTATTTCATACCTTCTTGCAGCTCGTTTCTTTGAAAACTAATTAAGCAGACAGGCATGCTGGGGAGTTTAAAGGTTGATTATTTCATTTATTTTTTTATTTATTGATTGATTGATATCTTGGAGAACACCTGTAAGCAGATGCTCATTTGTAGGTTCCACATCAGTGACGAAAAAAATTTAACAGGAACACAGCATTACATTACAAGCAAGTACAAAATTGCACTGGTACAAAACAATACATTACAGGCTAGGTAGACAATAAATTGGTGTGAATTATAAGGTTGGGATAGCATTTAGCTTAAGGTATAACATTCAGACACTGCTACAGCACTGGTGAGAAGGTGCCTGCATCGGAGAGTTAGGCATACTTATGGGGGATAAACAGAGTGGAGAATGGGCACAGCTGCAGCACAGTGAAGTGTATGCCTGTGTAAGGGGTTAAGAACAGACTTAAGGAAGGTTGGAGACAATGGGGCTAGGAGAGCATCAGACGGAGGGGGAGCAGGTGAGGTCAGGAACAGAGAGGGCAAGGGGTGCCCAGTGGGGAGGGGAGGGGGGTAGATGGGGGGTGGAACAATCAAGTGCTGTGAAGGTAGGTGCCCCTAGGATTAGGTGGAACACTAAGTGCTGCTGCTTTACGGTGGTCCAAACGTAGAAAAGGCATAAGGGAGCAATACAGAGGAGTATGAATAAATAGACCATTGACAGAGCAAAGGCCAATGGCATATTCATAAGGTAGAAAAAGAAATGGGCAGACAGGATAGGCCCTGCGGTCCTTATCTGCCATCAACTTCTATGTTTGTCTGCCACCACTCCCAAGCCAATGGGATGGCAGGGACTTTTCCATTCCTACCAAATTGGGGACCACAGTGGTGAGCATGCCAAACTCCGGCAGCAGTTCAAAGCACAAAGCTGGCACTGTGAGCCAGGGCTTGACAAATTTTAAAATTAGGTACTTGTCCACGGACAAGTGGCTTGTCCAAAAGTAGTTGTCCCAGTGCTTGAGTTGGTAGTCCCGGTATAAGATGGCATATTTTTAATGGAAAGTATCAAACTACAGAAAACTCAATGGATTTATTGTAGTAGTTATTTAGTGTTGAAATAGACAATAAGGAGAATAAATAATATGATTTTATTTTTGTCAGCAGCATGGCGAGGCTGCGAGCATAGACAGAATTAGCATTAGCAGCGAGGAACTGACAGCAAGTGTGGTTGCAGCAGCAGCACAGAGTGCCAGCCTGCAGCACAGTGAGAACATCATTACAGCAGAGTAGCAGACAGTACAGCATCAGCATTGGGAAAAGTTACAGGAAGCCTGAGCTTGCTCCAGCCAGAGCATCATATTCAGTCATGTCGTCATCAAGACTAGTGACCGCCTCAGGGACATTTTCGCGTGAATCAGCAGAACTAGTAGTTGAACTAGCATGACCATGATGACCATGAATGTGGCGTGTGCCAGGACCAGATAGTAGCCAGTGGTTGATAGCTTGATCCGGATCAAAGCTGTCTAATGCAGGGCCTTCAACTGCTATATGCAGAAGTGACTGGAGCGTGTCATCAGCCAAACTTGTTCTTATTTTTGTTTTTATAAGATTCTGAATGGAGAATACTCTCTCACATTTAGCAGTAGACACACTCATAGCCAGTAACATTTCTATTAGGTTAAGGATGTGAGCAAGCTGGGCAGGTTTCTCTCGTAGTAGTCGTGAATACACTTGCAGATATGGCTTGTCAACTGCAGACTTAAGCATTGCTTTTAATGCACAATACTCCCTTTTTATACTGGTTACATGATCTTCAGAAAAAAAGTTGTGAAAGTAGTCTAATAAATTACTTAAATCAGTTGTGCCAAATTGTGCAAGTTCTTCTCGTGACAGATCAAAATTTTTGAAATCCAAGCAACTGAACCATTTCAGAGGTTCTTCCGAGAAATTCCGAAAACGCTGATCAATGTAAGATACTGCTGCATCTATTAAACTGTGCAGCTGTGTATCTGTCGTAAAATTTACTTCTGGGCAGTTCCTTTTGAAAGTGAAAGGAACAATCTTGTCCTCACTGCCACGTTTTGAAATGAGGTAGTTCATGCATTTCTCTGCAGGATTATATTGGTTCAGAAATGATGTCATAAACTTTCCAGGTCTTGTTTTAGCTCAGTCAACTGAAGTAAGCATGTCTCAACGAGTTGGGGACTTCTAATATTAGTAGGTCATCTTTCTGAAATTCAAGTGATAAATTTTTCAATATTGGCAGAAAATCTTGAAGAATAAACAGTGATTTTACAAACTGTACTGCGTGCGCATCTCTTAGAAGTGCCTTTGCTTTGGCCCCATCATCACCAGCAGAGTTTGACACATGTTCAAGATGCTGAATTACTGTAGGCAGGTTGACTTGAACAGCATGAACTGAACGTGTCTTACTTGCAAGCCAACGCACTTGCTTTATTGCACTGAAATGAGCCAACTCGGTGTGTATGACATCTGCTATTTCCTGCAGTTCCCGAAGTTTCTTGGGGCTGTAGTGGTAAAATTTAAAAATTCCTTTCAAGGTGTTTTCTACTTTTTGAACAAAGGGATTTTTTTTCATGACGTCGAGAACTGCTAACTCCAGTTTGTGGGCTACATGATGCATGGGTATTACAGTGGGGACATGTTCTCGGATTTTGCTATGGTGCCACCTGTGTGGCCCATCATCACACTGGCACCATCAAAGTTGGTACATATGAGAACTGGTCCAGGTCTGCTCACATCGTTAAGGTCCGCAAAAGAAAGATCAACAGACTCAAGTGCAGAGGTTATTGCTTTAAAAACTCCATCTGCATGAGAATGTTCAAGAGGTACAGCTTTAATTAACACAGTTGTAACTTTTTTTTCTGCGCCATCAACAAAACGAAGGAAGACATTTTCCCACTCTACAATGCTTGCATCTGTACTGCCATCTGCAAGAACGGTAACGAATTTTGTATTTTTGATAGTCTGGATCTGTGTTGTAGACATGACAGCTGATATTGCGTTACAGAAATCTCTGGCCTGTTTACCATTTGCGTAATTGCTGCCGAGTTTAACCCCATTTTTTCTTTGCAATGCAAAGCCACCCATATCTGAGAAAGGACGAAATTTTAGCCAAGGAATAGTGTGTTAAATAAATGCCTCATTTTATTTTGGTGACTTCTCCATCTGAGAAAATGCATGATATATTGCAGTTTCAGATATGTTAAAATTGACTGCATGTTGACCAGTTTCGTGACTATGGTGGTTTGCACAAATTATATGTGGATTCGATTTCTCATGGGCCTCACGGACTCAATTCTGAAATTATTTGAACCAGTGGCAAACACGTTAGGTTTTTTGAATAAGCAGGAGTCGCAAGAGTGGGATATTTCTACAGGCAGAGCAGTACATGATGTATTTTTGTCATCATACCTTAACCAGGTAAACTGATTTAGCCAGTGATGCTGAAATGTTCGAGCCCTTTTTCAACATCATATTTTTTATCTTTGCTTCTTTTCTCAGTGTTTATTTCTCATCATCTAAAATGAAAGGTCGCTTTACCTGCACTGAACCAGAATGTGATGGCACTGAACTGCTGCTACTGTTATGCTCACTGCTTCAGAAACTGGTACGGTCAAGTTAGACTGATCGCCTGTTATGTCTACAAACACAGACCCAGACCGAGAACCGGTCGCTTTTTTTTCCTGACCACTAGTAGGCCAGGGGGCTGGTTGGGGCTGGCTTTCAGACTGTGAAGAAGGCTCAGGTCAGGCTCTTTACTTTTGTTTCCGATGAAGAAGATTTTTTCCCTGTCCAAAGGGAAAATAGAGTAGCTTGCTTTGGCTTATTTTGTTGCATTATTTTAACTGTCTTCTATGCTGCAATTGTGAAATAAACTAATAAAGATTGTTGTATTATTGTACACAATAAAATTCTATTTTGTGTTATCTTTGTGTGTGTTGTGTTACTGTAATTTTTACTTAAGCTGTTGTGCTTATGCAGCACTACAAGAGGGCAGGACAGAGGTGGGTAGGTGGGAGGGGGCTGAGTCCAGAGCCGGACGGAGTACTAGCAGGAAATTGCTTTTTCCCTTCTTAGGTCAGGTTCGGTCTCACAGCCACACACAAACAAACACTTCCACCAGTGTAGCTAGTACTGGTAGGTTTATTTTATTTTTTCGGTGTCCCCAAAAATGCCTTTTCCCTTCTCAGGTCAGGTTTGGCCTCACAGCCGCACACACATACACCTCCACCAAAAGTACTAGCTAGGGTTTATTATTTTCTTCTGTGTAGTGTCACTGTCACTTTTCACACAAAAAATGTTTTTCTTTTTCCCTTCCTATAGGTGGGTAGGTGGGAGGGCTGGGTCCAGAGCCGACGGAGTACTAGCAGGAAATTGCTTTTTCCTTCTCAGGGCAGGTTCGGTCTCACAGCCACACACAAACAAACACTTCCACCAGTGTAGCTAGTACTGGTAGGTTTATTTTATTTTTCGTGTCCCCAAAATGCCTTTTCCTTCTCAGGTCAGGTTTGGCCTCACAGCCGCACACACATATACACCTCCACCAAAAGTACTAGCTAGTCTTTATTATTTTCTTCTGTAGTGTCACTGTCACTTTTCACACAAAAATGTTTTTCCTTTCCCTTCCTATAGGTGGGTAGGTGGGAGGGGCTGGGTCCAGAGCCGGACGGAGTACTAGCAGGAAATTGCTTTTTCCTTCTCAGGGCAGGTTCGGTCTCACAGCCACACACAAACAAACACTTCCACCAGTGTAGCTAGTACTGGTAGGTTTATTTTATTTTTCGGTGTCCCCAAAATGCCTTTTCCCTTCTCAGGTCAGGTTTGGCCTCACAGCGCACACACATACACCTCCACCAAAAGTACTAGCTAGGGTTTATTATTTTCTTCTGTGTAGTGGCACTGTCACTCATGCCTCTCAACTGTCCCTGATTTTGCCTCAAAATTTTACTCTGTCCCTCCTAAAAATTGTGTTTCCGTGACCAAACAGTGGTGGTTATAAGCATAAACTAATGTCAAACATTTAAGTTACAGACTTGTTCTTCTTTAGATAATGCATTTTACACTAAGCCCTTTATTCTACCAGCTTCCTGAGTGGATAAAGGAAAATTACGTACCTACCGTAATTCTTGATCTTCTCTTGTATCTTCACCATTCATTACTTCCTGGGTGTAAGCCGGAGGGCAGACCGCCACGGGAGCTTTTTTTTTTTTTTTTTTAAAGCTTTAATCGCCCCGCCGAGAGTGACGCCATGCGTATGCGCGAGGGGTGGCCGTAGTAGCGATCGACTCCTCCTCCAACTCAGTTCTGTGAGCCGGAGAGGCAAAAATGAAAGCAGAAAATATAGATAGCGAGGCAAGATAGCTAGGATAGCAAAGCAAGGAAGAATGAACTGAAAAGGAATAAGCCGGTGGAGGAAGGACAGAGGAGATAAGAACATCCCTAGCCTAGGGAGTGCAGGGCCTCCTTACCTGGGCGACTCTAGGAGGAGAGATGAGTAAGGAAATGAGAAAATAGAAGAAGAAGAAGAAAGAGAAGAGAGAGATGGGATGTTGAAGGGACCAGAATGCCCAATCTAGCATAGTTAGCTTTGTAGCTGAAGGCTCACTAAAGGGAAGCAAGAACTCGGAGATAGAGTTGAAGAGAAGGTTCACCGAACCCGCTAGACAGACTCAGGAGGGCATAGTCCTCATCTTCAACATGCCATTGTTCTTGACACCCACCTCGGGCTCCTGGCCGCGGAAGGCCTTTAACTGGAGGGCAGCCGAGGAGGGAAGAATAAAACCCCAGCAGCATGAGAGCGCTGCTCAGGGGTTTAGAAATGGAAAATGTAAGCCTTTCAGGCGTTCCAAGATAGAAACGGGACTCAGACTGACTGGCTAAGGCCGGCCAAGGCTTAGGCTGGCTAAGATTGGATATGGTCAGCAGAGCTCTACTGTAAAATTGTCCAGGAGGACACTTAAAGGGAGAAACCACTTAAGAAACCAGCGAGAAGGATAGCCTCACCTTCTCATTTGCCTTCTTGTTTGATTTCTCCTATTCCCTTTTTTTTTTTTTTTTTTTTACAGATAACTAACTAGATGCATGACCCAGATACCAAGATGCCTATAGCAGTCGGAGAGAGTTCCCTCAGCATTTTTTTTTTTTTTTTTTAGAAGAGAAAGGAACAGACGTACTCGTTCCTCTGCTCTGCAAGGCAAGAATAGAGGGGGGATTAGATTTCAGGGCAACTATCTGAACACGGGATTGCAGGATCAAAACTGAATAGCCTGAGCCAGGCCAAACAACCCCAGAGGTATCTTGCCATAAGAATAGCAAGAGATAGTTGTGCAGTCTGATCGCCAATGCAATCCGCGAGATGACCCATGAATCTTAGAGTAAATAATTTTTGTGGATTTTAAACCCCCCAAGAAGATTTTTTTTTTTTTTTACTTTTTTTTTTTTTTGGAAAATGAAGCAATTTTCCCTATATTTTATATAATGCAGAGAGAGGAAGGAGACGGGAGGTGGAGAAGCCACAGGAAGAGGCCACTGAGGGGATGGTGGGAGGGAGTAATGAATGGTGAAGATACAAGAGAAGATCAAGAATTACGGTAGGCACGTAATTTCCTATCTTCCCTTGTCAATCTTCACCATTCATTACTTCCTGGGTGAGTACCAAGCTTCTCTTCCCCAGGAGGGGGAAGAGGCCATACCCTGAGGGAACAAGACCCCCAGCCTTCTGCTGGTGAGAAACAGAAGGAGAAGACCCTGGCTTATTCAGAAAGCCTAAGTGGGAGAAGAGCTAGGAGGTGCCTCCCGAGGACGAGGAGACGGAGGGAGCCCCTGTAAAAGTCTCCTAGCTCTGGATGAGAAAAGACGGGTCCCCCGGAAGGCGGAGCGCATCACCCTACGCCGGGCCAGGGGTGACAACCTGGAGAGACGAGGCCATGCCGTCCGCCTGATGCAGATCGCTGTCCCCGCAAGCCTGGAAGCCACCTCATTGGCGTCATAAGATGCCCTTGCTTGGTGTCTTGCCAGCTCCAGGCCTACCGCGAGAGGGCAACGGCTTGTCTGGTTTGCTCGGTCAGGCATAGATGCCAGCAGCTGGGACATCATCGACCACAGATGCCGGTTGTAGGCAGCGTGGTGAGCCTGATGTGATGCAATACATGCACTCGCACGCGAAGAAGAGAACACTCTTCGCCCCCAACGGTCGAACTGGAGAGAGTCCGAATCCGGTGGGCGGTCGTGCGCCAGGCAACGGCGCCCAGAAGGAGTATCCAGGTATACCAAACCTGAGGACGGGTTGGGAAGGGAACCTAGAGACTCAGAGGCACAATACCCACGCTGGCAGTCCGCTGGGTTGGGAAGAAACGGCAGGGAACTGCCAGGACCGGATAGACGCCTCCTGAAGGGATAGGCCAGGAAGGTACCACTAGATGCTGGGCACTGAATTCACCAAGGAATTCACGCCACACGCTCGGTATTGTCTCTCGAACGTAGGAAATCAAGATCCCTCACCATCCTCGAGGAAACGCTGATATTCTGTGAAATCAGCATCGGAGGACAGATGAGCAGGGTTCCTCTCCTCAGAGGAGGGAGACGAGGATGATGGGGAACTGGAATGTCCAGAGGATTCTGCGGCGGTGGGGAGAGTCGAAAGACCCGCTCATGCATGTAACTAACATATGAGGGGAAGGCAGCCGAGAACTCTTGAACTGCTCCCAGGATAACGGACCAGAGGACCGACATGGCCTGGGAGCGGGGTGGTGAAGGCAGAGAGATGGGAGGGGCACCCGGGAGGCAACTGCTTCTGCGAGGGCTCTGGAATCCGGGAAGGAGCTCTAGTAGGAGGGATCCCGGATATCAAACCAGGCCGCAGAACGGAACTCTGGGGAAGCGGAACCTGGAAGAGCCCTGGGGAGAAACCCCTGTGACGACGCCGGACTGCATGGATCCAGAAGGGCAGTCCACACAACGCCGGCCAGAGGACACCCTAGAACCCTGGGAGGGGCGGGCTCTGCCACGGCTCCTGGCCACCCCTGAGGTGGCCAAAGAAGACCGAGCAGCAGGACGCCTGCCCTCAACCCTCGGATTCCGAGAGGGCCCTCCCCGACTGCAACGCTCCCTAACCCCAGAGGAGGTAACAGCACCCCGGGGTAGCTGTCACCGACCTCCAGAGAGGGAGCCTCCGGCCACCCCCACGCCTGCCCCCGACTCGGCCACCCCCAGCCGAGGAACCCCTCAGGAGACGACGGCAAGGGGAAGAGGGAGGGCCCGCTGCGTCTTGGTACCCCTAGCCACCGAGGACCCAGATTCAAGAATGGGATGCCAGGATGGGTCCACATCTGAGTCATCATCCTCCGAGGAGGACGAGACCAGCAGGACTCGATGCTGGCCACCCCAGGGGTCCTCGAGGCCACGGGCCGCGAACGCCCCTGTACCGAAAGTGCGACACCGCCGCCCCCAGCACGCCGGGCAGCATGAAGGCCCAACCCCACACCCCAGCGGCCCCGCAGACCCGCACCGCCTGGAGGAGGGAGTTGCCGACGCTGCCGGGCGGCGCTGGAGGTGAAGGGCACTGCTGGGCGGCGCGCCGCCAGGCCTATCGGCACCAACGGCGCTAAGATTAAAACGGTACCGCCAACGGCGCCGCTTGATTACCGGCGCGCGAACGGGCGCCACTTATCACTGGTATTGCTGCGAGCGGCGCTGGAGAAACGGCGCTGAACGGCCAGCTTTCGATCACCGGCACGAACGGCGCCGATCTAAAACGGCGCTGCGAGGCGAACGTCGAGGGTCTCACCCGAGCCGGGCCTGCGCCAAGGCCTCGACATCGGGGAGCCTGCACTCGGAAGAGGTGACTGCCGAGGCGGTGAGCCGCGCCATGGCCCCGAGGGGCTACGACGCCCCCAACACCGCGAAGGGCCCCCGCAAGAAGGGAAGAGGAGACCCTCCTCCTCGGATCAGAGCAGGCCCGGAGGGACCCGGGAAAGGCTTGGCGATCTCGCCCGAGATTCCCGCGAGCGACGCCAGTCTCGAAGTCAGGCGGGCCTCGTCGAGCTTGTAATGCTGATTCCGAGGACGCCGACGTCCATCGAGAAACAAGCGCCGCATCTAATCCATATTATGGTTGGGTCCCAGGCAACGAAGACAGACGCTATGCCGGTCCGAGACGGAGAAATGCCGGCCGCAGGAGCACTGACGATAGGGCACGCCCGTTTTAGAAGAACGCTTTCGCCCAGAACCGGACATAACGCCGAAATAAACAAGATTAAACACAGTCGGAAATACACCGGCGCCGTATAAGGAAAGAAAAAGGAACAGTCTTACCGTAGGCGCCGAGTGTAGAAAAGGAGTCGGATACGACTTTCGTTAGCTACCGCGAACAGGTGCTGCCTCGACGGCGGGAGAAACAGAACTGAGTTGGAGGAGGAGTGTAGTCGATATTAACGGCCACCTCGCATGACGATGACGCCACTCGAGGGCGGGGCCTAGGCAACTTCTTAAAAAAAAAAAGTTTCGGACGGGTGCGCCGCCCGGCTTGCACCCAGGAAGTAATGAATGGTGAAGATTGACAAGGGAAGATCTCCAATTTTGAAGAAGTGTCCCTGATTTTGGTCCTTTGTCCCTGATTTTTTAAGCCTTGTCCCTGATTTGTGAGGCAGGAGGTTTTCACACAAAAAATGTTTTTCCCTTTCCCCTTCCTATAGTATATTTCTAAGAAAGAAGTCCGCAGTTGTTCCCAAATTCCTGTACCCTCTCCTCTCAGGGCAGGTTAGGTCTCACTCACAGCCCACTGCCACACACACCTCCACCAAGTACTTGGTAGGACAAACAAAGTACTAGCTAATAAGTTTATTTAAGGTAGCTATCTTTTTTTTTGGTATCAATCTCTTTTTATACTGCGACTGTTTACTTTATTAAGTATTCAGTCTTTTCCTTCCACAATTTCCTCTACTCTACCCTTAGGCTCTCAGGGCAGGTTCGGTGATCTTGCAGGAGGCACACATTATCAGTCAGGTCCAAGTCCCTGATCTCTGCTCTCTCTCAGGGAGGGCAGGCTTGTCTCACAAACACACCCACACACACACCAACCCTTATCACACGATTATTATTGAAATGTTTAGTAATTCCACAACTTAAATTCAACACACAATCACTTCCCCCCACTTAGAGTCTCATGTTTTTTTGCCTTTTTATTTATTTAAGAGCTGTGTATCCTTTATTTTCTTCACTTCACGTGTCCAAACAAACACACACAGCTCCCTGAATTCAGTGTGCAGTGTTTTTGCTTAGTTCTCCTTCTTTTTTTATATATATATATATAAAATCAGCAGATTGTTTAATCAGACTTTCCACTCTAAGCAAACTCTCTCCTCTCACATCCCTCCCCCAAACTACAGATCCTCCTACTCTCCTGCTCCAAAATTCCCAATATATATTTGTATTATATTCTAACTTCTCTCCTATTACTGATTTGCTAGTGACTCAGCGCAATCAGCCCCAAATACACAGTTTGACTGTGCTCCAAACAGAAACGATGTGCTCTCTGCCTCTCGGGCAGCGAAATGGCTGGCTTGCCAACGTGCACGGAGCTAGTGCTACTGCACACTTGAGAGCTCCAGTCCAACCCCTAACGCTGAGTCACTAGAGCCAGCCAGGACTGACAGGAATGTACCATCAGCTGTAGGCTGCCTAGCCTGTCAGTCTGGCTATTTTGACCAGTTACGCTGCTTCTTGGCGCCCGCGCCTCCCAGTGTCTGCTGGTGCCCGATTGCACGTTACTCGGGAGTCGGGACATGGGGCACGGTGGCGCGCGGCTGTGGTGCGGCGGGTGCGCGCATTCAGCAATGCGCACAAAGACTCCATCTAGTGGCCAGCGAGAGAAAAGCAGGTAAAAACCTGCAGATTTTAAACTGCAGCATGGTAGTCCGTGGGACAAGCAGAACTCTGGCATCTGCTTGTCCCTACATAAAAAATGGTAGTCCGGGACGTCGGGCTATAGGATTTGTCAAGCCCTGCACTGTGAGCTACATTAGAAGAAACAGTGTCAGAGGAGTTGTCATGGTGAGGGAGACGGGACCGAGCAATGCCCATTCACTCCATGGATCAGCCAGCATCAGCACCACTGCAACCCCCCTTCCCCGAGTTAGGTCTGTTATAGAGTGAGGCCCTACCATACAATGTTATGAGGGACCTTCCCCTTTAAGACTGTTGCAACAACATATTTTTTCTATTTTTCTCCTATCATATCTATTTTTCCATTTTCAGTGCAGACTGGCCACCTACAAAGTTTTTTTTCTCTCTCTCTCTTTCTTCTTCTCCTCTTTATTCTTGTTTTCTGCATTCTCTGGTCCCTCATAATTTAAAGCATCAATACATGCAGTGTATATTGTAAGCAGACAGTCTACTGTTTTGCTATAAGAAATTTCTTTTTCTCTTTTTGAGCAACTGGCAGCTTGGGAACAGGATAAAAGTAACTGTATACACTCCCACTCCTGTTTCAAGTAGCTGGCTCAGCAAAGCAAATTTTGTTTTCAAACCCCGATTGTTGAAATGCTCGCTGTTGCTTGACTGCACTGTCCTTCAGCAAACCGTGCTTCGGCAGTATAGTCCACCTATTGTTGCAGCAAGCTGTAGTATTTTACTTTTTTATGTAAACACTCTTTCCAAAGCAGATGTACAGCCTGTCATTCACGGAGGGAGCAGCTGTCACTTTTTCCTCATTGCTAGCTGCTCCGCTCTGTACACAGACCAGAAAAACTGTGTGTACAGCACAACTGTAACGTAAAAAAATAAGGACATTTTTTTTTTTGTTTGTTTTTGTTTTTAAATAGTCATGCTAGCATAGGAGATATGCTGCACAGCTTTCAGTGCACCAAGGGGGGTGAGAAGAGAAAGGCGTGCTCTTGTTCTCTCTCCTCCTCGGCTTCTTGAAAGCTGGCCAGCTGCAGCAAACAGGAATTAAATAACCTGTCAAATTTAAGAAAACCTATTATCACCCCTACACTGTTTTTTTTTTTTGTGTTGTTTCTCAATGCTTTTTTTATAAAACTGAACTGACATAAACCGAGAGAAAGTTCTTGTGCTGCAGTATATAAACAAGCTGGTGAAAAGCCAAAACAATCAGGCTGCACAGTCTTGGACTACAAACTTCAGCATAAGTTTTGTTCTAGAATTTATTAAATAAACTAGATAAAAAGCAGCATAAAATCTCCCCCAAAAAACAGCACCAATGTTGTAAGTCTCACTTGAAGACTCGAGTGACACTTGAAACAGTGCTGTTTGTGGGGGGAGATTTTATGCTGCTTTTTATCTAGTTGTTTAATAAAATTCTGAACAAATCTTATCCTGGAGTTTGTAGTCCAAGACTGTGCAGCCTGATTATTTGGCTTTTCACATGTTTACTTTACGTCGGGGTTCCAGATTTGTTTTAAGTGGTCCCTTTTTGTGTACATATAAACGAGCTTACTTGATCTCGGTTCAGAGAAGGACTCCTATAGAAGTCAGCCAGCCACCACTCCTGTATATTTATACTAGTTGCTAGGCTATGACCTAAAGGAGGCAGGAGGAGTTAAGCTTATTAAATATGCATTTATGGAGTATAGGATAGCAACATGGGTTTCTATTAAAATACACAGTTAGCCAGCCCGCCGGCGCAGTGGTTGGATTTCTGCTTGTGACACCAATGGCCCAGGTTTGGGAATGGACCCAGATGTCGGCGGGCCACCAGATAAATGGCTCCCTGGCTAACCAGATGACAGTTGCCAGTCCCCCGCCTCCACTAAGCCTTGAACAAGCCCGGTCCACCCCAGCAGCACCCAGGCCAAGAAAGTTCAGCTGACCGGTGCCTTCCCCCTTGGAGGGAGGCTGACATATGGGGTGGTGGCTGGCGTGGGGTAGAGTGCCAGCAGGGATCCCGGGTGACCCGAAGGAGGAACAAACAAAAAAAATTAACAGTTAAGGCACCTTATGCTTACATGTTATTAAGTCTCTTATCTTTTTTTCTGTAATGACTTGAACAAAGTATGAGAATGTTTATTGTCAATGTAAAGGGGTAGATCACAACATCACATACGAAAATACGAATTTGCCAACAGATAAAGGCCTTATGGTCTGAGTCTGCAGCTAGCAACCCTTACATGACAGCTGCCCCTCCTTCCCCTTCCCTCCCTCTTACCCTATCTCATCCAATTTTGAAGCAGTCCACTGTTCTACAGGCTACCACTTCCGCAGGCAACGCGTTCCACCCAGACACCTCTCCCTCTGTAAAAAAGTGTCTTCTCATTTCCCTCCTGAACCTTTCACTGTCCAACCTGAGATTGTGACCTCGAGTGTCCCTACCCCCCTTAACTTGAACAGTCCATCTGTGGCTGTCTTCTTTATTCCCTTCATGTATTTGAAGGTTTCAATCACACACCCCCATCTCTCCTCTCGTCCAGTGAGTGCATGTTCAACTCCCTCAGCCTGCTCACGTAGGGTATGTCCCCTAGTCCCTGGATCATCTTTGTTGCCCTCAGGATCACCTCCCCCCTCCTTGAAGATATACTCCTGGAAATACAACCCAGCATTGTGTTGGCCATTGCAGCTGCCTTCCTGCATTGTGCTGAGTTGTTCATTGAGCCCATTATAATCACCCCCAGATCCTTCTCTTCCTCTGTCATGGCTAGCTGACTCCCCATCCCCCCAACCCCCAAGCTGGTAGCTCCTTCTTGGGTTTTTTGCCCCAAAATGTAGCACCTTGCACTTTTTGGCACTGAACCCCAACTGCCAGGTGTCCAATCATCAGGTCTCCAATTTTGACAGATCATCCTGCAACCCATGCCACCCTCCTAGGTCATCCACTACTGCTCCCATCTTGGTGTCATCTGCAAACAAACTGATCTTGCTCTTGATGCCCATTGAGATGTCAGATATGAACAACCCAAACACTATTCCCAGCACCGAGCCCTGCGGTATTCCGCTTGTCACTGCCCTCGGAAATGAACGCTCCCCTCCCACCACCACCCTCTGCTGCCTTCCCTGTAACCAGTTTACTACCCATCCCATCATTTTCACCCCTGCACATGTACCTGCCAGCTAACTACCCAGCCTCCCATGCGGCACAGAGCTATATGCCTTACTGAAGTCCAGAAACAGGACAGTCACTGCATGGCCTTTGTCCAACTGTCTAGTTACTCAGTCATAGTAATCTACCAGGTTGGTCCGACAGGATCTGCCAGTGACAAACACATGATCAAGAACAGTGGGTATAAAACACCCGGTTATCCTGTGTCAAGCAGATAGCCTGGTCAGAAGTGGTCTGACCTAAGAGAGAACAGGACATGCCTGTCTTCTATGTCCTTTGAGCAAGGCAACTGAAATCTATACCTTGAGTATGAACTGTGCTCCACTCCTGCTGAGAAATACTGTGATTCCTGCTGGTAAAGTATTGTTGGAAAGCAATTTACTAATTTTCTGTTTTGCGCTTAAGTTCGACTTTTTTTTTTTTTTGTATTAATAAAACCACGCTTGGCTTGTTAAACCTTACTTTCACTGGTATTGTCCATCTGTTCTTCCCACTCACCTCTACAGGTCCCCTTTCTGTTCCCCCTCAGGACACATCAGACGAGTCTGCAACATTTCCTCTCAAGAGGGGCTGAGAAGGCTGGCACTGAGCCACAGTTCTATTGTTTCTATCACCTTCTCTTGAGTGAAGCCTGAGAAGTTGGCCAGTGAGCTGCGGCTCTACTGTTTCTGCACCCTCTGTTGTGGGGAGCCTGAGGATTTCATCGGTGAGCTGAAGCTCTTCTGTTTCTACTCCTATGTTGTGGGGGACCTGAAGAGTTCACCTCTGAGCTACAGCTCAGTAGTTTCTGTTCCTGCTCACAGGCAAGAGTTCAGTGCCGAGATGTGTGGCTGCAGCAAACCCAGGTGTGTGAATCTGTTGAGTCACCAGGAAGTATGAGCTGCCCATGTTCAGCCAGACCCACTTTGACGCAACAAAGCTCTGATCCCCCATCACTCAGCGAGAGTCCAACACATGTTTGCCATCATGAAGATGAGTATGTATTGCCCCATAATGTTTGGCTCAACATTGAGGGATATTCTAACGGTAACTAGCTTGCTGTGTGATATTTGTTGCTTACTACCACAGTCACTGTGATGAGGTTTGATAGTAGTCCTCACACAGTAACTGTGAAAATAACAGAGTAAAACACTTCCTCGAGATTCGGAAGTCCCGTTTATAGTAATTCCAATAATCTCTTCTAGATTCAGAAGACCCGTTTATACTAATTCCAAGAAGTCTGCCCTAAATACATCAGGCAGCCTTAAAAATGTACAGTTTTTCCATAGCATCTGGCTACCTTTCTCTTCTTTTCACTGAAGTCCCTCCTCTATACGTGCAATGTAAAGAAATTGATCATCTCTGATAGTCAATGGCAAGATTTATTCTGCTACAGAAACAAATAATTCAGGCCAAAAAATAGAAGAAAACACTGTCACAGAAACCTAGGAGTCCTGTCTCAGCAATCAGGACTGAAGTGCCACAGAAAATTAGGGGCTCCACTTATAACAGGATCCCTCAGACTTCAGCCCTTCCAGGTGTAGCACCCTGGGTGGAAGCAGAAGTCCAACGAAAACTAAATGTTGCAGGCAGGTGTGCTACATATTCTGGAACTGGCTGCACCTTGTGATCCATCTTGATCATTTTATTTCTCCCTTAAAAACATTGTTCTCAAAGATAGAAATTCAAATAGGTACTTAAAGATCTGTGGGCACAGGCTTCCCACGCTGGAAGAGAACATTTCAAGAGAAGAAATGGACTATAATCAATAAAGGCATTTCTTTTAGAGCAAAAAACAAATCCTGTTGTCATGTGGCTAATGGCTGCCACATGGTCATGCTGGCAGAGCGAAGGATGTAAATACAGACAGAACTCTACCCAGGGACAGTGCTAACATGCATCAAAAGGGCAAAAGTTGAATGCTGCCCACAAGTTACCCATCTTTTCTTTGCCAATGGTTTCAAACTGATACACCTACTCTATAACAATATCTAAAGGAAGAATATCTTCAAAACAGGTAGGACAAGAAAATAAGAACTTCAAAACAGGTTTCCAAGCACTCCTAGCTCTTGACTGTGTTTGAGAGTGCCCCAACAAAACCTAACCCAATACTTGCTAACTAGAGCTCTTAGAATGTTCTTTATCAAGCACTGGATATGTCGATTAATACCCCCAACTCCCCCATGTCCTTCACTACTAGTGATCTACCCCTGACCTCTTCCTCTGCTCCGCCCTACCCCATCCCCTGTCCTCCTGACCCACCCCACACCCATACAATTCCCCCACTCACCTTAGACTGCCAACCCCCCTCACACTCCCCCATCACATCTTCCTCCTTTTCGCCTAACCCCATCTTTCTCCCCTCCCTAATGACCCTCATCATAACCAAGGACAAAGCCCTCTCAGGCTGCCACACAAGCCCAACCTCATTTAACTATCTCCCTGATTGCCCTACCCTCCCTAGCATGTGATCCAGCAACCCCGCTGCCAACCTGTGCACCCAGCTTCTGGACAGCCTGCCTCCAGGACCTCAACTATTGTGGCATGTCTACATATTTAAACTGACAGTGAAATTCTGTTGAAAATTTCTAGACAACTGATGACTAAAGTGTAACCTGAAAATTAAGCACAATTGTTTATGGAACCCATGTAATCTGAAATCAAGTTATCTCAAGTACGTTACTGTTCTGCTTATATATGTACTGTCTCTTATTGTCTTGTCTGTCCAACTATATGTATTGACTTGGAACCTTTGTAAATGAGCCACTGGCTCAAAAGGTGTTAATCCCAAACTGAAATAAATAAAATAAAAAATAAATAAAAGTATGTGAACTATTGAAAATTATGCTCTGACCCAGGTTACTATTTAGACCCACATTTCTTTCACCAGTCGGTCCAATTCGACCCATGTTGTATATCCCCCAGTGCTGTTGCTGTCTCCCCCCACGCTGCACAAGAAAGCTATGAGATACAAAGTAAATTTAATATACATTTGTAAAAAAGGAAGACAGAGTAACTATCTAGCAGTTAGACAGAACAGATAACCACAAAAATCCCAGGTTTGAATCCTGCTACTGCTGCCAAGAGTCACCCGATTTCCCTCCCCCTGAGCTTCAGCTCTTCCAGCTGCACAACAGAGGAGTTAGAAATCCAGGTACTGCCGGCGCAGTGGTAGCACTAATGCTTGGGGAGCTAACAGCTCATGTCAGGGAGCGAGCGTGGCATCTCTGATGTGCCACGCTGAGGGCCGGCAGGGGGATGAGCATCCCACGGACATCTCTCCTCTTCTGGGGGCAGGTTGTGGTTTTCCTGGCAATTAGCAACACCCAGTGGAGGCTAGATGTGCAACACTGAGGCCATTCTACAGTAAGGAGGTGACAGCGGACCTCGGCGGGTCAGGCTCCTCACTGGATTCTACCCTCACATCTTGGTATACCCAATGCTGCACTTTTCACCCTCTCGCCACCCTTCCTACATTCCTTCCCCCCCCCCATAACTCTGGCACTTCTTATCTGTTGTCTATTTTCTCTGACAAATGCCGCTGGCTGCCTTGTTACAATGCTACCCTTGAACTGTATTAATCTGTACTCTGTTTGCAATGTCCACATTGTTGTAATGTCTGTCTTGATGTTCCCCATAATTTGTATTTCTCCGACATGGAACCTTTGTAAAAGAGCCATGGCTCAAAGGTATTTGTAATCCTAAACTTGATAAATAAAATAAATAAATAAGGTACAGGAGCACGCCTGTCCTGCGCTGACGTCACTGCATGTCCATGCCTCTGGGACAATCAAGGGAAAATCCCCTCTGGGCCGAGCACTGTGATGCCCCTGAACCTCGGACTGAATGACGCCCTAGGCTGTAGCCTTGGCTGGGGCCTCAGGTGGATTTTAGTCTCTCCCTCCTCCCCCCACATCCCCCGCAGACTCAGGGGCACAGAAAAAGCATTAAAAAAAAAAAAAAAAAACAAGATGTCAAACTGGGTTGTCTATTCTGGAAGTGGCTGCACCAAGGGATCCAACTTTGCCATATTTTTTTTCTCAAAAAAAATCAAAAAGATTTTCTCTCTTAAACATCGATGGTATGCTACTGCCAAGTTACAAATCAATCAATCAATCAATCAAAATCTTTATTTATTCAGGCGAACATCATTGAGCAAAGCTCATTTACAAGATGGACCTGATTGGTCTTAACAATATAAGGTTACAGTTTTACACAAAAAACAAGGTACTGATTGAATACAAATACAAAGATTTATAAATGAAACAGGTATACAAATATTTACATATGTACAAGGCAATCTGACATTGGATCTTGGTTATACTAAAAATGAAAGAAACAAACAGTACTGGAGGGATAAAGCTAGGTGATGGGACTTTGGGGAATCATTTTTGTACAAAGTAGGTTGGAGAAAAACTAGAAAACAAAAATAGGGGGGCAGTGCAAAAAAGGGGTAGGGGAAAAGAGGGGTTGTGAGAGGACTAGGCCTTATGGAAGCAATTGCATGATTCTGGGAAGAGACTAGTGTACAGCTTTTTGAAGGATGTTAATGGAATGAGGGTATCCAATTTCAAGGTCTTTTGAAGAGAATTCCAGATAAGTGCTAGGGAATAGCTGATTGCAGCTCTTCCATACCGGGTGCAGGTAATAGGAATCTTCAGCATGATGAGTTTATTGATCCTTAGGGCGTAAGGCCTGGATATGATCTGGTTGAAACAATCTGAAATGTAGGATGGGAGTTTGTTTGTCAGAGCTTTGTAGATCCAGACAGCAGCATTTTTGTTTCTTCTATGGTGTAGGGATGTCCAACTGACTGCATTGTAGAGAGAGCAATGATGGGTGCTGAAGGAAGATCTGTAATGAATCTAAGAGCTCTATGATACAAGGTGTCCAATTTATTTAAATGGGAGAGGAACAGTGACCATAAAGGAAGTCAGCGTAATCAATGAGGATAGGAATGATGCCAGGATTAATCTTTGTTTGGAGTCTCTGGTCAGGTAGTGTTTGATCCTATAAAATAGGCCAAGTCTCTGTCTAAGCTTTTTCAGGAGCTCTTCAATGTGGCTAGTATAATCAAGTTTATTGTCAATCCAGACTTCAAGATATTTGAATTTGTCCACATATTCAGATTTTCACCAAGGATGGTAGATAATTGGGGAGGGTGAATGATGGACAGTGGAAGAGAAGCTCTTGGTGGCAAAGAACATAGCTTTGCTTTTCTTGGCATTTAATAGTAGTTTCTTTTCTAGTAATTTGTGCTGCAGGAGGAGAACTCAGATTGTAAAAGTTCACAGGCTTTTGATGGTGAAGGATTACTGACATATAGGACAGTATCATCTGCAAAGAGGTGAATATTAGATTGTGAGAGATTGGAGTCAATATTGTTGATGTAAATGGCAAGAGGATGGGGCCCAAGATGGAACCTTGTGGTACACCTCTTAGGAGTGGTTTAGAGGTAGATAGGTCACCTTCATTTTTTACCTGTTGTATTCTTCCGAAGAGATAGCATCTGAACCATTTAAGAGAGTGTGAGTCAAGGCCTATGGAATTCAGAGAGGAGATTAGTAGTTCATGGTCCACAGTGTCAAAGGCTTTGCTTAGATCCAGAAACACAGCACAGATGTTACTCTTTTTGTCTAAGTCAGTCTGCCAGTCATTTGTAACTTTTGCTAAAGCAGAGATGGTGCTGTGCATGGATCTAAACCCAGATTGAGCTGAGTTAAGGAGATTATTGGTATCAAGGTAGGCACTTAACTGGATGTTCACTAACTTTTCAAGCATTTTGGACAGTATTGGTAAGATGGATATGGGCCTATAATTGTTGAGGTCCATGGGATCACCTGCCTTAAATAGGGGAAACACTTGAGCTGTCTTCCACATTGAGGGAATAGAACCAGTGGCTAGGGACAAATTGAAAAGGTGAGTTAGGGGGGCAGCTAAGGCGTGCAATGCTACTTTTAGAAAGTAGGGATCCAGAGAGTCTGCACCTGCGCTTTTAGTTGTAGCTAATTGGAATAGTAGGTCCTCTACTTCTTTTAAGAGTATTGGCTTAAAGGAGAATGTGCAAGCAGCCTTTTGTCCCTCAGTAGATTGGAAGTTTAATGATGACCTCATTAGATTTGCAGGTGAGGAATCGAAAGCTAGGCCAGCTGTAGTGAAATGATTGTTGAAGGCATTCAAGATTTCTTGCTTGTCAGTGATTTCCACACTATTTAGGTGCACTTTGGGTGGTAAGACAGGGGTAGAAACTTGACCTAGGATCCCCTTTATGGTACCCCAGAATCTGGAAGGGTTGTGGTAGGAGGCATCCAATTCAGCTGTGTAGAAGGCAGCCTTGGCATTTCTCACTTGTTTTGTGCAGGAGTTTCTGGCTTTTCTGAATTGAAGCCAGTCATTTGGATCCTTGGTCTTTCTTGCCCTTTTCCAGAGTTTATCTCTGGCAAGCAGTGCGGATTTAAGGTCAGCAGAGAACCAGCGACAAGATTTGCGCTTGGTTCTGACACTGGTGAGGGGTGCATGTATATTGAGGGCACTTATGATAATATTGTTTAAGACCTGTAGAGCTGTCTCTATTGAAGGTGTGAGATAGAATTCTTGCCAACGTGTGGTATGGCACAGATCATGAAGATATCCTGTGATATTAAGGTGCTTTTTAGACCTTCTTGGGAGAAATTTTGCACGGTTGGGTGGCTTGATTGTTGATCTTATGCCAGCTATGGGACAGTGATCACTTATGTCACTGAATAGCACTCCAGCATGAGAATACAGATGAGGCTTATTAACCAACATATTGTCCAGTAGTGTGCTGTTGAATTTGTTCTTTGGATTAATCCTTGTTGGTTCTTTGATTAATTGAGTGAAACCATAAGTGTCACAAAAGGTTACTAGGGGTGCAGATGCATTGGCTAGCCAATTTAAATTCAGGTCACCTAAAATAATGGTGTCTTCAGGGCCTAGTTTAAGTATAGATCCCAGGTGGGATAGGAGCTTGAGGCCTGCTGAGGGGGGCCTATAGCAGCCAATCAATTGAAAAGATGACATGTTGGGAAGGGTTATTTTAAGTGATAAACATTCAAATTCCTTCGGTTGTGATGTAATATTGAGGCAGGATGCAGAGATATTTGCTTTAACGTAGATGGCTACCCCACCGCCCCTGGATGGACAGTCAGATCTGAAGAGCTGATAGTTAGGAAGATTTATTTCACTATCATTTGTTGCAGATTTGAGCCATGTTTCGGAGATTACCAGAAAGTCAGGTAAGGTGTGTGGAACCCAGGCCTGTATTAGTGAGAACTTTTTTTAGGAGGCTGCAGACGTTGATATGAAGAAAACTTAGGCCTTTTATGGAGGCTAATTCAGCTGGGGAGATAGAGCTTTCTGTGGGTCCAGGATTGATTTCAACAGTGCCAACACAGATCAGCAGAAAGAAAATTAGTTTAATGAGGGCACCAAGTGATAGTAGTAGGGAGTAATCAGAGGATTTTCTCTTCTTGCTTGGGATCCAGTGTATAGAGGACGATGATCCTGCTGTATGATTATAAATTTTGTCATAAAGTACCAGCTTAATGGACAGGTATAGGGGGTCATTATAGTGCCAATAATGGAGCAGGGGGCTTGTGGAGTACAGAACTGGTTGTGAGCCTTTTTGTGGGATACCCCAAGGATTATAGTGCAGAAGCGGTAGTATATACTTGAGGAATTGAGGGACATCCATTGGGGATAGCAGAGGGGGGCAAGCTTGAGTAGCCGCCCTAATCACCAGGGCGTGGGCTGCTTCAGTTTCCTCCTCTGGATACGAGGAAGGTGAGAGGCAAAGCAGCATTAGGAGGAACAGCAGCATGGTGGAGGGTAGCTAGGGGTTAAAAATACTAAAGGTGGTGTGAAGAAAGGAGCTCGGGAATTGGCTAGGAGTTAGCTATGGGCGGAGATAAGAGATTCGGCGGGAAAGTGTGTATAAAAGAAACACCCAGGAGGGGGGAGGGCAAAAATTTTGCGGCTTTCCCGTACCTTTCTGGCTGTCTCTCCCGGCCTCCTGGTTCCCTTCTCGGCTGCGTGGTCACCGCCCGCCCGCTGGCGGCTCTGAGCCCCTACAGTCTCTGGGTACTCGAGGGCAGGGCCGGCTGGAAAGGAGGGGACAGAGGAGAGGGCAGTCAGAAAAAGCACTAGATTGCAGCAATCTGCAAGTGGTGCTAAAAAGATTTGCACAACAAAGACGGGGGGTTAGGCGCCTATGCGTCTAGCCCAGCACAAGTCCCACCAAAGGACTGTAATCACAAAATCAGCAAGCAAGAAGGCATTTCACAAAATTATACAATAATAAAAGGTAAAAACAGCTCTTTTTGGAGAATTTTACATTGAAAGAGCAGTAATCCCGGCCAGTTTTGGAGGTGCAAGCAAAGCAAAAGTCAATGGGGAAGGCGCACCAATCAGAGGCAAGGCTTAGCTGGCGGTCACCTTCCGATTGGCTGCGGCTGTCCCGTACCTTTCTGGCTGTCTCTCCCGGCCTCCTGGTTCCCTTCTCGGCTGCGCGGTCGCCGCCCGCCCGCTGGCGGCTCTGAGCCCCTACGGTCTCTGGGTACTCGAGGGCAGGGCCGGCTGGAAAGGCAAAAGCAAGGAAAGGCAAATAAGAAATGTATTTTATAATATAAGGAAAGAAAGCTCAGATTAGCCAGGACAACACTGTAGATCAACTTGTAAGAGCATGTGGAATGCAATCAGGAGGCCGGGGCTCAGGTTCCAGATTGGCCACATTTTTCTCTTTCTCAAAGACGTAAAATGCGAGTACACAACTGGCAGGTTCCACCCAGCCGCGTACTGATATTGCATTACTGCAGTTTCTGGATAGTAGGATGAAATAATACATCCCATATACGTTTAAGCAAGAAGGTGTTTTTCATTTAGACTGCAGTGTCATTGAAGTCTGACCGGATGATTCCACATTGCTATTATACCCTCCCTGCCTGCAGCTCCAATTCATAAGCCAGTGCTATATTATTGTATCTTTCTCATTATTATATATCTGGTTTGTACGTCAAGTGTTGTTTTCTTAAAATTCTTTTTTGTATGCTGTCCTAATCAGGAACTCTTGTAAATGAGCATCACTCAATGGAGTCTTTTCCGGTGAAATAAATACAAAAAAAAAAAAAAAAATACAAATTATGATTGGAGTTTTCATTCAAATTTAATTTTCTATAGTGCCAGACTCCCTTCTCCTTCTTGATTCTCAAAGCCTCTCCTCCATGTTCAGCATGTGATGGCCTCGATAACTTCTTTTTTAGCCAATGGCAGGACAGCATCTTGCCATAGAAACAGGAAATGAGCACATAATGTCACAATGGTCTTTAGGCCTTGGGGAAATTGGGAACGGCGTAGTAGCTAAAGGCCCTATACATGTATAACTGGAAGCAAAGAAATTGTATGTGTGTTTAGGCAGCCCTTGATTTCATTGTACTCACTACACAGTATATAGTGTGACAGCAGCCCTGTCCCCAAATTCATGTAAAAGTGCAATTTTCAGGGGTGGTGCTGCAGCATTTGGTGGCCACTCGGTTCGTACTCGGAAGTTACGATCCGGGCATACAAATGTAAGCCTTACTTTTATTACTGCACCAAAAAATTCCAATGTTGGCTAAAAGTAACTCCTCGGGCAGGCAGTTCCTTAGTGTGAGTTGCCTGCCTAGAGCGTGGCAGCTGCACTTTGAACTTCCCTGTCTCCATCTCCACTGCATACCCTCTGGATCTGGTGCTCCTTCTCATTTGAAAGAGACTCCCCCTCTTCTACTTTGTCCACCCTTGTGAGGTACTTGTAGGTCTCTATCTTGTCCCCTCTCGCTCTCCTCTCTTCTAGGGCATACATGTTGAGATCCCTCAGTCTCTCCTCGTAGGGCTTTTGTTGCAATCCCTGCATCATTTTAGTGGCACTCCTCTGTACTGTCTCCACCCTGTCTATGTCCTTTCTGATCTCTGCACAGCATAACACGAGCGCTATACCTTTGTCACAGATATCATAAATTGCATGACTTTTCCCATATTTATAAAAAAAAAAAAAAAAAACACATGCTTTTTGGCCTTTCCCAGGACAACACCATGATCTTTGAAATTGTCCATGTCAGTACCAAGATTCTGTGGCTTTTTCCATGGAAGCACCATAGTTTTTGGTGTTCACAAATGACAAACCCATAATTTTTCACCTTATTACCACAATGTTCTTGGCTCTCAGTTGGCCCCCGTGTGCGATCCTGCAGCTTGCATGTGAGCTTTGGTCATTGGGATGCCGCATAATGTGCTGCCTCCTGCTACTGAACCAGCCTAACAAGAACTTTTTAAAAACAAATTTCTGTTGATGTGCACATATAAAAACAGAGATAATTTGTTTGAAGGGACACTGTCAATACCCCGTAGGCCTCAAACTGTCCCTAGTTTAAAAAAACATTATGTTATGATTGGTTACATTCTGTAGTGACTGCTGAAGTTGCTGGTAGCTTGATTCCATTTATTTATTTTTTTTTCTCTTTTAAAAGATGAAAAACAGACTACCCACCATATCAGCATTAGCACAGAGAAACTTGTTTACAGTCCTTGATCAACTCTCACCACATCTTTCCAAGAACTGAGAACCACGACATTGCATCACGAATGGCTGCACTGTTCAGGGGTATTCTTATCTTAGTGTTTAGGACGTAAGCAATAACACAGATTTGAAAAAAAAAAAAACTTGGTAGTTATAATTACACCACTAGCATGCACTTCAGTTCTATTATGGTAGGCAGCAGATAAAAAGCAACATCAGTGAATTTCTGAGAAAGGCAAGCAATCATAAGTCTTTTGTTTCGAACTATAAAAAAAGATAAAGAGGGACTGAAAATGTCCCTTTAACAAACAATGGATCTGTAACATTTACTATGATTTCTGTCATTTTGACTATGACCAAGGCTTGCTCTGCCACTTGCCACTGGGGCCAAACAATATATTTTTTCTTAATTTAAAATTGTTTGGCACTATCAAATGTTGATTAAAATAAGTACTGCTTACGATAAGTCACAAAAGAAACACTTTTGGCGAAGAAAGTGAGACAGAAAAATAAAAAGCTAGAGGTACTGTAGCCCTGAAGACAAAACCATGATTTCCTGCAAAGTTTTCCATGACAAAAGTACAGCACCACATATCACACTTTTCTTCCTCGTCTGTATTTTTCTTCTTTTAGACCAAAAACACCATGCATCATAACAAAAATAAAAAAGGAGATAATACACGCTCCTGACGCAAACATTTTCTGTCTTTTGCTGCATACTCGCACGTCACAGTTGGCACTCAGATCACGAAAAGGAAAACAGCCTCATGCAAACAAACAAAATGAAGAAACACACAAACACCCATGTCTTACATCATTATCCTCATTTTGTTTTATTTCTTACAATTTGTATTACTAAAATCAATGGCTTCAGAGTGTCTGTGGGTGGGGTGGGGGGCAGCACTGCTTAGAGACAGTCAGTACTCCCTCCCTCCATCCTATACTCTGTTCCTGGGTTCCTGTGCCCTAGGTATATGATTTTGCATTTTGGCACTGAACAGCACTATCATGCTCATGACCCCTCATATCCCTGCATTTTCTCCACCCTCTCCTTAGCGTACACCCTACTGTAGATTCTGTTATCAATCTGCAAAAAGGTATACCTTACCTTCCAGTTCTTCTGCAATGTCACTGACACTGAAAACGACTGGTCCCAGTACCAAGCCCTGTGGTACCTCACTGGTCACTCATCATCCGAGTTAGTGCTGTTCACCACCACTCTCTGTCGCCCATGCATTAGCCAGTTTCTAACCCAATTCACTACTTTGGATCCCACTCCAAGGCTGATCAACTTCTTTATCTTTCTCTTGTGCAGCACAATGTCAGAAGGCCTTGCTAAAGTCCAGACAGGCTATGTCCACTTCCCTCCCAGATCTATTTCCCTGGTCACCCAGTCACAGAACTCAATCAGATTCATCTGGCATGACTCCCCTCTCCCCCACCCTATCCATCCATGCTGCCAGTGCCCAAATGCCATCATTTCATGTGCTGGCTGAGGTGGTAAATACACAACAAGCAAAGTTGGTTATTAATTTGTTTCGTAACATGACTATATTAGTAACCAAGTAAATCAGGGAAATGACTGGCTAAAACCTAACACATGACACAAGCTGAAGACTGCATTACTTCCCAAGTAATGCCCGCTCCAACCTGTAATACTGTACCAAACCACTAAAAAAAAAAAAAATCAGTAGCAGCACATTTCACATACATACACTACTGTGTTTTCCCACCCTCTCACCCACCCAGGGGACCGTGGATATTGCACAAAAGCGGCGAAATTGTAGCAGCGAGATGCACAGGAAAAAATGCTGAACCAAAGTCTAAATAAATAAATCTCACGTAAGACATAACTAAGATGTAGCACTGTCAAAATACTTTCTCTGCCAGCCGATAGTGTCCTTCTCAGCAACAGTCCGCAATGTTTATATTTTTGCAATGACTCAGTTGAAACGTAAAAGAAAAGCCGCACTGTGTGTTTAAAAAATAATGTTAGCAGTTAGAAATGCTCAGAAGTAAATGTAAACACTGCGACTTGCAAATATTAGCAGTCGCGGTAGCAGTTATTGAGCACTAATCAATACGCACGAATCTGTAGAAATGAATCCCAGGGTTCAAGGCTGCATTAATGAACAGTGTGTTGAAATGTTGCAGTGCATAATTCTGGTAGCTTTAGAAAAATATGTACCACCTCAAAATTAATAAAACCTAGTAGAATGTTGTAAAACAATGTTACATACCTATGCCTTTGTTCTGCACCATCACAATATAAATAAATGTAATACTTATGACGTCCTATGCTGAATCACAGTAAAAAAAAAAAAAAAAAAAAAAGTGACGTCCCTAACCCGTTGTTTATGAGTATCTTTTATAAAATCAACCCTGTGTAACCCCCCTGTTACCCAGGGTTACCAGAGTCACAGTAAGACCTAGTGGTAGGCAGGGAAGGCAGCTTGTGAAACTCCAGTTAAATGGATTTCACACTGTCTCACTCTATTCTGCATTTTAGAACTGTCGCAGCTGCATAAGCCACATTGGAATGTTGCAGTTGGAGGTTAGAGTAGAACGTTGGGGATTCTGAAGCCAGTCTGTGTGCAGTCTGAGTGAGAGACTGTAGTGCAACAGAGTATGTGCACGCTCTAAGAGCTTTAAGCTCTGTTACAGAGCTACTTTTGTCTTAGGTGTGTGTTTCCACCTGAAGAGGAACACAGGAACAGGTAACTGAAGTGGTGGAGACCGCTCTCAATGATTCAGAGACCCATCCTTGAGGGGATGGGTGGAAGGTGTCTGCCCGTTTTCCAGGGGCAACCCCCCTTGGTCCGGCTAAGGGAAAGAAGCTGCCTGTTTGAGTTTTGCTGAGGCACGAGAAGCTCTGAAAGGAAGATTCCTTGATGAGGAAACGCCTGTAGAGCACCTGCAACCAAAGGGTGAGTTCGCTCTGAAAAAGGGCCAAGCGTTTTCACCTGAACAGAAGGAAACTAAAGGGACTGTTACTGTGGGGTCAGGAAAAAAAGACAGCCAAGTACAGTTGGAAGCTGTGGGGATTGGACAGCTTAATTCCGTGGGGGTCTAAAGTAATGGACAAAGCCACTAATAAGTTTGTTCAAGTCCAGCACAAATGGGAAGCAAGACAAGCAGATAGAATGTGAAATACATTTACAAGAATCTACACAGCAAAGTGTTAAAGGATGAGGTGTTTACAGTCCAGAGAAATGGCCAGGTGTGAATTGTGGCCCCCCCATCAGTAGTAACCAAATTCACCTCTACGGATTTGCTCTGAGACACCTTTTGCTTTCTCTCAGGTACTTGGCCAGTGCCTGAGGAAAGTACCCAGACATGGGATTAAGAGGAAGATTCCCTGATGGAGCCGAGGTGCTCTTAGGTGGTTTAGGGAGCCACCAGTAAATGTTTCCATGAAGTATGGAAGGTATCCAAGTGGCTGGCAAGGGAGCTGAGCCAGGGAAAACCTAGAACAGTGTACAAGTTCGGACTGTGTAACCCAAAGCAGCGTACAAGTCCGGGCTGTGTGCCCAGTGTGTTGTAGAGCCTGAAGGCTAAAGTGATGAGGATGTGTTCTGGTCTCCTTTAATCTGCAGTACAAGGAGTGTAGCCCCGTGGGGGTCCAGCTATGCTTTGTATATTCTGTTTGGATGTGAATAAAAGCCACACTTTAGAGTCCCACTTCTGGTATTGGACATTACAGTTATTGCTTCCTGTGTTCGGAGTTACTTGGGTGCCCCTGTGCAGAGTAGCCAAACCTAGCCTTTGTGCCGAGTGACCTATTCCTCCCCGAACCCAGCCCACCTGGTATTGCTGTCGGATGGCAACGGCAGACCGGGTAGGAGTAAAAAAATACAAACAGGAGTGAGACAGTGTGAAATCCATTTAACTGGAGTTTCTAATAATAACTGTTCAGCAGCGCTTGCCATGTTACACACGCACTAAGCCATTCCAAAGGAGGCTTCTACTGGGGAATTAATGCATGGTTGAGTGGTTGTAGGCACTCAGCATTGAGCCACAACCCCCCCCCCCCAAAAAACAAACAAAAAAAACCAACACATGCATTAATTCCCCAGTAGAAGCCTCCTTCGTCATGGTTTAATGTTTATGTAACCCCGTTACCCGGGGTTACTAGAATCCCAGTCAGACCTAGTGGTAGGCAGGGAAGGTAGCTTGTGAAACTCCAGTTAAATGGATTTCACACTGTCTCACTCTGTTCTCAGTCTCAGCTGAGACTGAGGGATGACATCATCTTAGAACTGTCGCAGCTGCATAAGCCACACTGGAATGTTTCAGCTGAAGGTTAGAGTAGAACGTTGGGGAATTTGAAACCAGTCTGTGTGCAGTCAGTCAGAGAGAGAGAGAGAGACTGTACTGCAGCACAGTGTGTGCATGCTCTCAGAGCTTTAAGCTCTGTTTCAGAGCTACTTTTGTTTAAGGTGTGTGTTTCCACCTGAAAAGGAACACAGGAACTGGTTATTGAAGTGGTGGAGACCGCTCTCATAGTTCAGAGCCCCATCCTTGAGGGGATGGGGGGAAGGTGTCTGCCTGTTTTCCAGGGGCAACCCCCCTGGGTCCGGCTAAGGGAAACAAGCTGCCTGTCTGAGTTGTGCTGAGGCACCAGAAGCTCTGTGAGAGATTCCTTGAGGAGGAAACACCTGTGGGGCACCTGCAACCAAAGGGTGAGTTCGCTCTGCAAAAGGACCAAGTGTTTTTCACCTTAACAGAAGGAAACTAAAGGGACTGTTACCGTGGGGTCAGGAAAAGACAGCCAAGTACAGTTGGAAGATGTGGGGATTGGACTGCTTAACTCAGTGGGGGTCTAGTGTAATGGACAAAGCCACTTATAAGTATGTTCAAGTCCAGCACAAATGGAAAGAAAGAATGTGGGGATTGGACTGCTTAACCGGTTGGGGGTCTAGAGTAATGGACAATGCCACTTATTTTAAGTATGTACAAGTACAGCACAAATGGGAAGCAAGACAAGTAAACTGAACGTGAAATACATTTAGCAAGAATCTACACCGCAAAGTGTTAAAGGATGAGGTGTTTACAGTTCAGAGAAATGGCCGTGTATGAATTGTGGGAGCGAGAGGTGGGAGACCCCCCATCAGTGGTAACCAAATTCACCTCTACGGATTTGCTCTGAGACACCTTTTGCTTTCTCTCAGGAACTTGGCCAGTGCCTGAGAAAAGCACCCAGACATGGAATTAAAGAGGAGGATTCCCTGATGGAGCCGAGGTGCCCTTAGGTGGTTTAGGGAGCCACCAGAAAATGTTTCCATGAAGTATGGAAGGTGTCCAAGTGGCTGGCAAGGGAGCCGAGCCAGGGAAAACCCAGAACAGTGTACAAGTTCGGGCTGTGTGCCCAGTGTGTTCACAGCCTGAGGGCTAAAGTGACGAAGATGTGTTCTGGTCTCTTTTAATCTGCTTTACCAGGAGTGTAGCCCCGTGGGGGTCCATCTATGCTTTGTTTATTCTTTTTGGATGTGAATTAAAGCCACACTTTAGAATCCCACTTCTGGTATTGGACATTACAGTTATTGCTTCCCGTGTTCCGAGTTACTTGGGTGCCCCTGTGCAGAGTAGCCAAATCTAGCCTTTGTGCCAAGTGACATATACCTCCCCGAACCCAGCCCACTTGGTAGAGCTGTCAGATACAAACGGCATACCAGCCTGGGGTTACACTTACTAATGTTCTGTATGGTGGCAATATGGTCTAGTGGTTAGAGCACTGTTTTGGGGATGACAGGGAGATCACAGGCTCAAATGTCACCACAGCCAAATATCTAATTGTGTGACATACAGTGTACTGCCTTAAATTAACCTTAAGAAACAGTGAACAATTACTTGCTATATCATATTTTCTCTCTCTTTTCCACTTCAGTAATTAGATTTTTTACTGAACAATACTTGGTGTAATGTGTGGAAAAAAGGTGTCCTACCTGGTGGATGACATAGTTCTCCTTGTAGGCTGTCAGCCCTATGCCTTCAATGTGATATCACAAGAAAACTACCTGCTGCTGCAAGTCACGTGTGATGTCACAGTGAGGTCATAATGCTGATGAGGTATACAGAGGAACAGAAAGATATGTCGGCGTCCAAGCGAGGTACTGCTCTTCACATCATGCCTAATACCGCCAGTAGAAAACCATCTAATGAGCAAATGCAAAGAAAAAAGAAAAACAACTCCGAAATAAACATTTTATTTCTGTATGCTCCAGTCCACCCAGCTGTGGAAATTATTAGCGGCAGGACCCCACTGAAAATGAGGTGCTGCACCTCAGCAGGGCTATCCTGAGTAAACAAGCTGAAAAATAAATATAACTTTGGTAATGACTGCTGTACACAATGCTTTTTGTTTGCATTCCATATTTCCAAACAAGCAGGCAGCAGCAATTGGCAGTGATAACTTCTCCGCATACCTCTTGCCTCCTGAATCAGGGACATGGCTTAAAAAAAAAAATCAGGGACAAAGACCCAAAATCAGGGACACATCTTAAGAATTGATACTATTCATTCAGAATGCTGATAGAATAAGACAATGTGTGTTAAGATACATTTTCTGAAGAAGAACAAGTCTGAATGTTTGACATTATTTTGTTATTTTAATCCCCGCTCTTCTGTCACAAAAACATAAATTTTATGAGGGACAGAGGAAAATTTTGAGGCAAAATCAGGGACAGTTGAGAGGTATGCTTCTCCGAGACATAGTCAGTGCAACGCAAACGTAAAGTAAAATAAAAACAGAAAGCCAACTTGCCAAAACCACAAAATGTGAACAAAATATATAGACAGTTGGCAACGTTTCCTGTTTACTTAAATGCATATATGTTTAAGCTAAGAAACCCCTCTGTTTAGCCCCACGAGGTTCGCGGATATGTAAGCCCGCGTTTATGTGTTTATTTATGTTTTAACTTACCATCCAATACACGGCCAGGACGATAGTGGCCGTCCTAACATGGCAACAACAGCAACACCTATACATATTCTTCAGGTCCTGGAAAGGTGCTTTGGAATTCATATTTCGGTGTGTTTCTCTTATAAATATAATTTGTTTACTTAATTGTATTATAAATGGGGTATCTCGTTATTTCGTAGATGAATAACACCGTATAAGCTGTAGTCAAAAGATACAGGAAATAAAATTGCGAACGAGGCAAGTGCTATAGCAAATCTCTCGGCTTTTCCACTTCCTTCCTGTTGCAAGAGCTTCACGACGGTCACCGAGTCACGCGGAGATCACATGTTTGTGTTGGAGACAAGGCAGGGGTAAGACATTGAGTTCTATGTACAACCAGAGGGCGGACTGACGCTATGCGGTCATTGGATCATCTGACCCCGTCCGTCCGCCATCTTGCCGTTGGAGTCTCTTAGTGGAAGTTATCAGAGAACGCATGGTTTTCATCAACCGTCTTGCCCACGTATCACTCTGAGAGAAAGACAAGCATGGCAGCACCCAGTTCTGATATACATAAAACGCATCACCATCTTTTGGATGGCAAAATCGTGTTGCCGCTGGGTTACATGCGGTCTCAGCTTACAGCTTGTAATGCCGTTTTGCTCCGAAACCGCATGCAGCCCATCTTGGCCATGGAGCATTCGTACCACCGCGGCAGCAGCAGCTGCTGAAACCGGCAGGTATGCTATTCCCAGTTCTGCACGGTAATTACGAACAGGAGCTGGTGAGCACACTGATATACTTCTCTATAGTTGTGCGCCAGCTGTTAGGGGGCATCCAGCTGCACTGGGTGAGTGGCCTCATACCTCTTCAGTGTCCCTCGTTTTACGTGGCCCATAAGAATTGCTCTGTCACTCCAGTGAAAGGTGCTGCCAAACGTAGAAGCTGATGTGAACTGAGAAATAAAAGCAGAATTGTGCAGCTGGGGGGTCTGGACAGGATGACCAGCTTGGGGGGGGGGTAATTCCATGGGTGGGAATGGTGATGGGAGCAACAGCAAGGAGCGTGGGGTGGTCTATGGAGGGTGCGGAGCTTGGGGAATGCTGGTGCTGGAAAGGTGGTCAGCTACAGGAATGGTGGGGGTGTTCCAGGTGGAGGGAGATTTATCGGCGGCTGGTCTGGATTCTCGATGAGTGTACCATCTGCAGGGGATGTGGCTAGTCCATAGGCAGAAATGGTGGATTGGTTGTGTCCAGCTCCATGGAGGGTGATCATCTGGGATGACAGGTTGGTCTGAGGATGGGAGTGGTGGTCCAGCTACTTTGATGGTGCTCAGGGGAGGAGGCTGGTCCATGGTTGGGAAACATCTAGCTGCTGGGGAGTGAGGAGCATGCAGTCCTGGGGGTGAAATTGACCAGATGTAGGGTGGATGGTTGGGCTAGGGATCTGGTCTAGTGCATAGGGTGGGTCCAGCTGTAGATACAGTGGTTGACTGGGGTGGGTGCTAGTTTGTGTGCATGGGAGCGCAGCCATAGAGTCATTTGCCTGCGGCGGGGGGAGGAATCTGGGGACTTGGGGTTAATCCAGCTGCTTGGAGTCTGCATGCCATTGGGCTAGATGCTGGTCCAGATGCATGGAGGCTGGTCACCTGATGGAAGAGGCGGGACTGTATGGTGGTGTAGCTTCTGGGAGGTTGCCCAACTTGGGGAAGGCTGGGGCTGGAAGGGTTTCTACCTGCATGGATGATAGTTGGCTTTTGGGTGTTAAAAGCACATTGACTCCGAGGATTGGCAGTGGTTTGTATGAGGTTTCAGCTTAGCGTCTGTAATGCTGTTTTGCCCTGAGACCACATGTAGACAATTTTTAAGCTTTCCTGTACCCCTCAAACTGTGGTTCGGGGCCACGTATTCATACCACTGAAGCAGCAGTTTTGTGTTAAAACCACAGATACATTCTGTTCCCCTTCCCTGTCCCAAACTGCAAATAGCGGCTGGGGAGCACACAGGTAGTCTTTTCTTCAAATCTGCTCCAGCTGTTGGGGGCGGGGCATCCAGCTGTAGTGGGTGGGCTCATACCTCTACAGTTTCTCTAATTTCACTGAACCCCTCAGCACTGCCTAATCATGTAAAAGTGCTGCCATACCTAGAAGGTGCTGTGAAAGACATAAAAACAGAAGTACATCTGTTATTGGTTGGGGGGGGGGGTTGCTGTGGGGGTATAAGGACTGATGACCAGCTCCCAAAAAGATAGCTTGGTTAGGTGCTGGGGAGGTGGAAATGGTATTGGGGGTATCATGCTGCAAGGAGTGTGGGAGCTTTGGCATGGTCTAGGGAGTGTGCTTAGTTTTGGGGAGACTGGTCTTGTCTCTGGAAATGCAGTCCAGCTACAGGGAGTGTGGGAGTGTTTCACCTGCAGTGAGATTTATTCGAGGCTGGAGGCTGATCTGGGGACTGGAAAATTGGTCCAGCTGCAGAGGGTGGGGGGTAGTCCATAGATGGTGGTTTGGGGTTGATCCTGCTCCAGGTGTGGTGGTCATCTGGGGTAAGAGGCTAGTCTGGGGATGGAGGGTCCAGCTCCTGTGAGGGTGCTCAGTGTTTGTTTTTTTTGGGGAGGGGGCTAGTCTGTGGTTAGGCAAGGCATGCTGGTAAAGGGCATGGTAGGGTGGTCCAGCTGTGGGGGAGGGGCAGTCTTGGGGATGGAAGGGAGGTCCATATGCAGGGCAGGCAGTCGTGCTAGTGAGCTGGTATAGGGCGTAGTTTGGGTCCAGATGTAGATACGGGGGGGGCTGGTTTGTGTGCGAGGGGGCAGCTGAGGAGACAGTCGCCTGCTGCGGGAGGATAGTCTAAGGACTGGTGGGGGATCCAGCTGTATGGAGGTTGCGTGATATGGGTCTGGATGCTGGTCCAAATGCAGGGAGTTTGACTTTGGGGAAGAGCCTGGGCTGTGCAGTGGTGTGTCTCCAGGGAGGTTTCACAACTTGGGGATGGCTGGGGCTGGAATGGTTCCCAGCTGCATGGAGAATAGTCAGCTGGAGAGGGAGGCCTGGTCCGGTTCCTGGTGGGGGTGATCCAGTGGTAGGGAGATTAGCCAGCCATGTGGTGTTAGGGCTCATCTGAGCTCCTAATGATGGTAGCTGTGGTGTTCGGACCAGAATTTCTGGGAGTATATAATGGAAAAACCTTGACTCCTCAAGAGAACTACTGATTACCAATAGACATAACTCGTTAGTCATAGTTTATTCATCAGGGTCAATATTTTCTCTTTATAACCCTCAACAGATGACACTTTTTACACAGCTAGGAAAAAAATAGAAGACTATTTATTGAATTTTGTTGACCGGGTAAGCCCACTGAGCCTAGAAGTCTCTTTTTCAGGGACGGCCCGGGGGTGGGGATACAGATGGTAACCAACTGAAACTGAACCAGATTAAGCTCTTGGTGGTTTTTCTAGTGAATCGCAACACATTATCTGCAGGCAGATAGATGTCAGTCATAGGTGGTTTTAATTCAGAGACTCCTTTTTGCAATTATCCAGTGTGAATTTTTTCACAAGTTAGATTTTATTGTGTGATGGGTTTTGTGATAATGTATATACGTTTGAGGTTTTGCAGTTGTGCATTTCACTGCTAATACGGATGTTGCTATTGCTGGGAACATTAAAACTCACTCATTAAGAACATCCCTCGTATTCAGTGCTGGACCAGTGCAGCCTGGTCACCCTCTAGCAACGATGCATAACGTAGGCGGTTAACCCAGCCATGGTACTCTGGGAGTTCCCCCTACATCGCCCATCCTTCGCTTGTGATAGTACACAGCGGGCTGTGTGTGAAACTGTGATGGTAGTCTAGCGGCCCATCACCCATCCTTAATGTTACCCGTATCTCCATTAAGTCTCATGATCCCCCTGTCCCGATCACCAATCCTTCATATAACCTGTATATCACTAGTAATACAGCTGTTCTCCACCACTCCGTCTGTTCACCACCACTCCGTCTGTTCACCTCCACACCTGGCCACTGGCCAGTGACCCCTGCCCCACCCACCCACCTCTTGACCCAAGCGCCACTTACTGTTACAGCAGAGAGTTGGCTGGCACAGCTGTCATGGAGCACATCCGATTGCAAGATCAAGCTCTGTGACTGTCAAACTATGGAACGGAAGGTGAATAGAGGGCTGTGCTGGCTGCCACTGCCATAATAGTGGTGGTCGGGGCAAGGGGTGGTGTGTGTGCCTGTAGCCCTTGGTAGGTGACTGTGGGTTGTTGATGATAGGATGGGGGCAGGGGCCACAAGACTACTAGAAGTATACAAGGAACATGAAGGATTGGTGATCTGGAGCATGGTGGTCCACTAGACTACCATGTAAACACAAGCAACCTTAAGGATGGGTGATGGGCCACTAGACTACCGTGGCAATATTGCATGCACCCTGCTGTGTGCTTGTGACAGTGTAAACATCACACTGGGAAACAAGAGGTTAACCTCTTGTTTGAGGATGAGGAAATGCAGGGAATGCAGCATGAACAGGCATGGGTGGGTGCCTCCCCAGGTGTTGCTAATTAGAGGGATTGCTGAAAGGCAGAGAGAATCCAGCAAGGAGTTAGGCCCCATCCACACTACACCGCTTGAGCCCGGTAACGGATGCAATCCGTTACGACGTCGAGCGAGTGCAGTGCGTCCACACCTCGGCGGTATCCGTTACGGACGGCGCGCTGTTCACAGTGGTCCCGGGCGATCGCAGCAGCGCGCCCGATCCCACAGTGCAGCTCGTATGTGAGCCCTGCAGGGGATCACTACTGCAGTCACACCGCATTAACGGTCCCGAAAGCGAGACCAGTTTCATAACCGTTGTGAAACTACCTCCATAGTGGTTTCCTAGCGATAGCTAAACACCTCCTGTGACGTTACCAGTGTAAACGCACGGCGTTACCAATGCGGTTTACACCCTCTGTAATGTTACAGAAGGGTTTTCGTGCTGCAGTGTGGACAGGGCCTTAGAAGCTGGAAACTGCTGCAGAGAGTAGAGACTCCTAGGCAGAGAACCCTGCAAGATGGAGGATGGAATGTGAGACAGGAACCAGAGCAGAAAGCTAAGGAGAATGATTAAGTATTGGAGAGAGCCTTTGGGAAAAAGTTTAAACCTGCTGCTGAGAAACGGACCATTTCTAGAGCAGAGAGTCCTGAAGTAAAGGACCAGTCAAGCCAGCTGGGCAAAAAACAGTGAGTGGAATGTACTGCTGATAACAGCGTACAAATAAGGCAAAAAGGGAAAACTGTCTGTGTTTTATTTGAGACTGTGCATTCAAAACTGCTGGCCCACAAACCATTTGTTTTGTTTGAGACTGTATATTGCACAAACTGCTGGCCCACATAGGTGGTTCAAAGATTCCTTTGTCAAGTCAGCCTGAAATAACTGTTTTGTGTTAACCTTTATGTTACCTGACCATGCTGGAGAAGTTGAACTGACTGATTATGCTTTTTTTGAGCAACAACTTACATGTGAAGCAATAAAAGTACATTTTGTTCTGTGAACTTTAAGCCCAGTGTGTTGCCTCTCCATCTACCATAGGCTAGCTTGTCACACATGGTGTTAGGAGTGGGATTTGAACCCCCGCTGGAGTGAGCAGGACTAGTTACATTCTGGAAAAATGGATATGGAGAAATTGCTGAAGTGCCTTGCTGAACAACAGCAACAGGCAGCTGGCACAACAGCAGCAGGAGGCGCAACAAGCACAACAGGCTCAGCAACACCAGGTTCTCACCCAGCTGGCTCAGCAGCAGGAGGCACAACAACGGGCACAACAAGTGCAACAGGAGGCACAACAGCAGTTTCTTATACAGCTGGGGCAACTACAACAGCAGCTCCTGCAGCCACAACAAGATCCTACTGGTGAGGCTGGTCCGGCTATCGTGGGGGCAGGGGTTCCTAGGATGAACGCCATGCTGACCAAAATGACGTCTGAGGATGATCCTAAGGCCTTCCTGGTAACGTTTGAGTGAATGGTGGAAGCGGCTGGATGGCCCAGACCCCAGTGGGCTGTCCACTTTGCCCCCTGCCTGACCGGGGAAGCCCAAGCAGCCTATCGAGCTATGGACAGTACCACATCTGGGGAGTACACAGAGGTGAAAGCAGCAATCCTGGACCACCTAGGCATCAATGCAGAAAGTTACCGACGGAAGTTCCAGAGCTTCCAATTTGCAGCAGGTGCACGACCTATAGTAGTGGGACAACAACTGGGGGACCTGTGTTGGCGTCGGCTAAAACCCAAAGGATACTGTGGCCCTGAGGTGGCCGAGTTAATCGTCTTGGAACAATTTCTGAACATCCTGCCCCTGGGAACTCAGAGCTGGGTCCGCAAACAGAAGATCACCACGCTAGCAGAGGCCATGCAGATCTCAGAACAAGTGTTGGATGCTGAACTCTCCTTCCGCCCCATAATCCAGTTTACAAGGCCGCCTGGGAAGATGGAGAGTCGTCCCAGGAGCCAGACTGAAGGAGTATTGGCTGGAAATGTGAAGGGACCATGGACGTGTAGGGAGGGGGGTTATGGGCTAAATAAGGGTCAGACTGTGGGAAAGATGACAACCCAGCAGCCCAGGGAGACATTTCCTGAGGGTCCGCTGCCTAAACCCGGAGGCTCACCCCATAGCAGAGACACAGAGGCATGTTTCTCATTTGGAGAGAAGGGTCATTTTGCGAAGAACTGCCCCCACATGGACTGTACCTTCATAGACTGCATGTTTACAGATGTGTATTCGTTGTACAGTGGGGGTGGGGGCTCTGAGTCCTGAGATTTTTGTAATCCCTGTTGAGGTAGAAGGGATAGAGATGGAGGCTCTGGTGGACTCAGGAAGCTGCCAGACCCTAGTCAGGGCGGCCCTTGTGAACCACTGACGCTGGCAGGACCAGAACCCCGTCCCTATCTGATGTGTGCATGGAGATGTAAAGGTTTACCCTGGTGCTGTGGTTACACTTACTCTGGGGGGCCAAACGGAGACTATAAAGGTGGGGGTTGCCCCGGGTTACCGTGTCCGGTGTTACTGGGGAGAGATTGGAAATGGTTTGACGACTTATGGAAAGCTGATCTTTGGTAACTACCCAGTCTCAGGGTCGTGAAGGGAGAGAGGGAGTCCAGCCACTTGCAGCTGGGGGACGTTTTTCCTTTCCCGGACCCAGGAATTTTTAATGCCCAGTCAAGAACCCACAAATCTAAGAGAGACCGTAGGGCAGCAAAGGAAAGGGGTCCTGAAGGGGCAGGTGCACAGAAGAGAGGCGAAGCAAAGGTTGGTCCGGTCCCACATCCCGACCCTAACGCTAACCCACCTAAGCAAAGTCCGGGAGGGCCATCCCTATCAGAGCAAGATGTGTTAAAGCACTGCCCAGACATTGCCAAAGAACAACGGACCGATGGTATACTCAGTCGGGAATACACCCAGTTGATTGTCGGGGAAGTGGTAGATGAGAATCGAGTAGTACGCTATCCTCATTTTGAGTTACAAGGGGTATCCTGTATCGAGTGAGTAAGGAGGCCCAGACGGGGGATACCTGGCATCAGTTGCTAATCCCTCAAGTCTTTCAGGGGGAATTACTCCACCTTGCCCACTCTGTTCCTGTGGCAGGGCACTGTGGGGTAGAGAATACATTAGCCCGACTGTTGCCCCGATTGTTTTGGCCGGGCATCTATTAACATGTTAACGATTATTGTGCATCTTGTTCCGAGTGCCAGTTAGTAGCTCCAAAGAACAAAACAAGGGCTCTTTTAGTACCCTTATCTGTTATGGAGGCATCTTTTGACTGGATTGGGGTTGATGTAGTGGGACCCCGGAAAAGAGTGCAGGAGGAGTACCAGTACATTCTGGTAATTGTAGACTATGCTACCTGGTACCCCGAGGCCATCCCGTTACAAAGTATTTTGGCCAAAATTGTAGCTGGGGAGCTATTAAAGGTCTTTAGTCATATGGGAATACTGAAGGAAATGTTGACTGACCAGGGAACTAATTTCATGTCCCGCCTGACTCTGGAGGTTTGTACTTTATTGGAAATTGGCTCCCTAAGGACCTCAATCTATCATCTCCAGATGGATGGCCTCGTGGAGCGATTCAACAAAACCCTTAAAATGATGCTTCGAAAGTTCATAACCACTGAGGTGAGGGACTGGGACAAGTTACTTCCCTTACTGATGTTCGTAATGTGGGAGGTCCCTCAAGCTTCTACAGGGTTTGCTCCTTTTGAACTCCTCTATGGGCGCCACCCACAAGGTGTTCTTGATGTAGTAAAGGAGATGTGGGAGAAACCCGACCCCAAGACTGAAAATGTGGTGCATTATGTCCTGCAGTTGAAGGAAAGATTAGATCGGGTGGGGAAATTTGCCTGAGAAAATCTGGTGAAGGCTCAAAAAAGATGAGTACTACTATAATCAGGGAGCCTGGTTGAGGGAATATAAACCAGGGGATCAGGTACTAGTTTTGTTGCCAAGCAGCCAGAATAAGCTTCTAGCCAAATGGAAGGGGCCTTACGAAGTTACTCGGAGGGTGGGCCCAGTTGACTATGAAGTTTTCCAGCCAGAGAGGTGTAAAGAGACCCAGATCTACCATGTCAATTTGCTGAAATTCTGGAACCAGAGGGATAGCCTATTGATTTCCCCTGAACCAGACATAGTGGATCTGGGACCCCAAGTGGCGGATTACAATCTGGGGATAGAAGTCCCAATGGGAGAACAGCTGTCTCGCAAACAGAAACAGTAACTATGAGAGTTGGTAAGCCAGTTTTTGGATGTTTTCTCCTTCCTCCTGGGGACAACCCATATGATAGCTCATCATATAGAAACAGAGCTAGGGGAGAAGGTGCGGCAGCGACCGTATCACTTGCCAGAAGCCGTCCGAAACACTGTTAAGAAGGAGTTGCAGGATATGCTAGAGTTGGGGGTGATTGAGGAATCCAGAAGTTATTGGTGTAGCCCCATAGTGTTAGTACCAAAAGAAGGTATGGCTACCCGCTTCTGTATTGATTTTTGCAGGGTTAGTGCCATCTCAAAGTTCGATGCCTACCCCATGCCCCGGGTAGACGAACTGTTGGATAGACTAGGGGAAGCCAAGTACATCACAACTTTGGGCCTTACGAAAGGGTACTGGCAAATCCCTTTGACCCCAGAGTCTCGGGAAAAGACAGCATTTGCTACCCCCTGTGGGCTATACCATTTCCTTACCATGCCTTTCGGCTTACATGGGGCACCTGCAGTCTTTCAAAGGCTCATGAATCACTTGCTGCGACCCCATGCCCACTATGCAGCTGCTTACCTAGATGACGTGGTGATCCACAGCACTGATTGGGAGTCCCATGTATCCAAGATGGTAGCTGTACTACAGTCCTTACAAGAAGCAGGGCTGACGGCCAATCCAGCGAAGTGTGCTTTGGCCAAAACTGAAACGAAGTACTTAGGGTACTATTTAAGCAATGGAAAGGTGAGACCCTTGGTCAGTAAGGTCCAAGCCATAGCCAAGTGCCCAGTACCCACCACAAATACCCAGGTGAGGACCTTCTTAGGACTGGCAGGGTATTACCACCGGTTCATACTGCACTTCTCTACCCTTGCCAGCCCCCTTACAGACCTCACCCAGAAATCTGCCCACAATAAGGTCCAATGGTTAGAGGAGTGTGACCAGGCCTTCACACAACTCAAAGCGACACTGCGTAAAGAGCCAGTGTTATGCAGTCCTGACTTCAACAGGGCCTTTATCCTGCAGACGGACGCCTCTGAAGTTGGGCTAGGAACCGTGCTGTCCCAGGAGTTTAAGGTGGAGGAACATCCTATTCTCTACCTCAGTCGAAAACTCTTTCCCCCGGGAGAAAAACTATACGGTGATAGAGAAAGAGTGTCTCGCAGTCAAGTGGGCTGTGGATGCCCTCCGCTACTACCTGCATGGACGGCAGTTTTTCCTAGTCACAGATCATGCTCCTCTGAGGTGGCTACAGGCAATGAAGGATGACAACCCCCTCATCACCAGGTGGTACTTGGCCCTCCAGCCATTTTCCTTTACGGTGCACCACCAGGCCGGGACCCAGAATGGAAATGCAGACTTCCTGTCCCAGGAAGAGAATGGTCGAGGGCTGACCAACTGTGCCTTCGCACAAAGGGGGGAGGTATGTGACAGTATAAACACCACATTGGGAAACAAGAGGTTAACCTCTTTGAGGCTGAGGAAATGCAGGGAATGCAACATGAACAGGCAAGGGGGGGTGCCTCCCCATGTGTTGTTAATTAGAGGGATTACTAACATACTAAAATGCCAGCAGAATAGGCCTAACGGTCTTTCGCGTCTGCTTGTTTGGTCAGCCCCCACCCTGGGAGCTGACCTTGCTGCCCCCCCTCGCCTTCTCTGGCTTCTCCCTTCCCAGTTCCGGATATTCTCGCTGCATTGGATTTTGCTTCCAGAATCCTTCCCCTGTACCTGTCCCACCCCCTCTTGAACCCCTCCACCATCTCTGCCTTCACCAGCCCCCTAGGCAGTGCATTCCATGCTCCACCACCCTTTCAGTGAAGTAGCACCTCCTCCTTTCTCCCTGAATCTTCCCCCTCCAGCTTCCACCCATGCCTTCTAGTGGCCCCTCCTCCTTCCTTCGAAGCACCCTGACTGTTCCTCCCCTATTTACCCCTTCATGTACCTGAAGACCTCTATCATGTCCCCCCGGTCCCTTCTCTCTTCCAATGTGTACATATTTAGCTCTTCGAGCCTCTCCTCATAGATCCTGTCCCCCAAGCCCCAAATCATTTTGGTTGCCCTCCTCTGGACCCTCTCCAGGAGTTTAATGTCCCTCTTTAAGTGTGGCCTCCAAAACTGCACGCAGTACTCGAGGTGCAGCCTCACCAAGCAGTTATACAGAGGGAGTATCACTTCCCTCCTTCTGGAGGTGATCCCCCTAGCATTGCATCCCAGCATCCTGTTGGCCTTGGCTGCTGCCATCCTGCAAGTCTCCGAGTTGTTCATCTTGACATCCACCACCACCCCCAGGTCCCTCTCAGCCATCGAGACTTGTAGCATTTGCCCCCCCCAGGATGTACACTTGGCCCGGGTTTCTGGCCCCCAGGTGCAGTACCTTGCATTTCCCTGCATTGAACCTCAGCTTCCACTTTCTAGACCATCTTTCCAGAGCCTCCAGGTCCCCCTGTAGGGCCACCCTCCCCTCCTCCCCATCCACCACTGCCCCCAGTTTTGAGTCATCCGAAAAGAGACTCAGCTCACTCCTGATACCTGTCCGTATGTCAGAGATGTAGGCGTTGAACAGGAGGGGCCCAAGGACTGATCCCTGTAGGACCCCACTAATGATGCTCCTTGGGGATGAGACTATCCCGCCAACTACGACCCTCTGGGTCCGGTCCTGGAGCCAATTGCCTATCCATCTGAACATCTGGTTCCCCACCCCCATTTCTCCCAACTTATCCAACAGGCCCACATGAGGAACAGGGTCAAATGCCTTGCTGAAGTCTAGAAAGAGGACGTCCATTGGTCTACCCAGGTCCAAGGCACTCGTCACCCAGTCATAGAATTGCTAAAAGGCAGAGAGAATCCAGCAAGGAGTTAGAAGCTGGAAACTGCTGCAGGGAGCAGAGACTCCTAGGCAGAGAACCTTGCAAGATGGAGGATGGAATGTGAGGCAGGAACCAGAGCTGAAAACCAAGGAGGATGATTAAGTATTGGAGAGAGCCTTTGGGAAAAAGTTGAAACCTGCTGCTGAGAAACAGACCATTTCTAGAGCAGAGAGTCCTGAGGCAAAGGATTAGTCTAGCCAGCTGGGCCAAAAACAGTGAGTGGAATGTACTGCTGATAACAGTGTACAAATAAGGCAAAATGGGAACACAGTCTGTGTTTTATTTGAGACTGTGCATTCAAAACTGCTGGCCCACAAACCATTTGTTTTGTTTGAGACTGTATATTGAACAAACTGCTGGCCCACATAGGTGGTTCAAAGATTCGTTTGTCAAGTCAGCCTGAAATAACTGTTTTGTGTTAACCTTTATGTTACCTATGTGAACTATTGTGAACTGTGGACAGGCCGTGCAACCCAGCCTGCCTGCATGTTTGGAAAGCTTTTTCGCAGTTAGAGTGCAATGAGCTTGCTCGATTCTCTGCAAATAAGGTAGCTGACATCCAGGTGGTACTGCAGCCAGCACACTCTAAGGGGGTTGTGGTTGATCACTACAGGGTCACTGTGCCTCAGTTTTCCTGGAGTACCTTCTGTCGACTGGAGTTCATGGATGTCATGAGGATTATCCAGAGTGTATGCCCTACGTGCTGTAGTTTGGATCCTGGACAAACCTTCCTAATTTTGGGTTGTAGTGACATCATCGGTCCAGTCCTTGTGCGGATAGTCTGGTGCTCCTTAGAATCGGGAGAGTTTCCTAGCTCCCTGAATGAGGCGGTGGTGACACCACACTTGAAGTAAGCTACCTTGGAACCAGACTGTTTCGCAAACTACAGACCTATCTCTAACCTTCCCTTTGTTGGGAAGGTGATTGAGAAAGTAGTGGCAGCACAGCTGGAGGACCATTTGACCATCCATGACATCTTTGAACCCCTCCAGTCCGGTTTTCATAAGAGACATCGTACCGCGACAGCGCTGGTTTGGGTGCTCAGTGATCTCCTGATGGCGAGAGGTCAGAAGAGCCATTCCATCTTGGTTCTTTTGGATCTTTCTTCAGCTTTTGACACCATGGACCACACGGTGTTGATAGGACGCCTGAGGCATATCTGTGGAATGTCGGGGACTGTCCTCAGATGGTTTACATCGTTCCTCCCGGGGAGAACACAAAGAGTTGTGTCTGGGGTTTGTTCTTCAAGCCCAACTGCTTTGTCTTGTGGGGTGCCTCAGGGGTCTGTGCTATCACCCATGCTGTTCGTGGTGTATATGCTACCCCTCGGAGACATTGTAAGAAGGTATGGACTGAGGTTTCACTGTTACGCAGATGATACCCAGCTCTACCTCTCTTTTGCACCCAACCGGGATGGAGCCCTCTCGGTCTTTAACAACTGTCTGAAAGAAATCCAGGAGTGGATGGATTCTAGCTAGCTGAAGTTGAACTCAGAAAAGGCTGAGGTACTGGTTGTGGACCTGAGTCGCCAGATAGGGGGGTCGGGTGTTGGTGCGCCTTCCAGAATTGTTCTTGGCGGCGTTTCTCTCCCAACCTGGGGGCAGTTTTTGATGACAGACTGACCCTGCATTCCCAGGTGTCAGTTGTCATCAAAACTTCCTTTTATCATCTTAGGAATATCGTCAGGGTTAGGCATCTGGTTCCGTCTGACGACCTTCCTACCTTGGTCCACGCCTTTGTGTCCTCGTGCTTGGATTACTGTAACTCCATCTATCTAGGGCTTTCTGGGATTGAAATCCACCGCCTGCAGCTGGTGCAGAACGCAGCAGCCTGGCTTTTGATGGGTTCTGCTCATTCCTGCCATATTACCCCGGTGCTGTGCGAACTGCATTGGCTGCCAATATGGTGGCGGATCACCTTTAAAGTCAGTTTATTGACTTTTAAAGCCTGGATTATCTGAAAGAGCTTCTGGTTCCATACTGCCCTGGTCGATCACTCCACTTGGCCGATGAGGGGTTGTCAGAGATTCCAGGGTTGAATTTGAAGTCATCTGGCTCAAGAGCTCTTGTCTATGCTGCTCCCTCCCTTTGGAATTCTCTACCCCATCGTTTATGGGAGTGCACAGCTGTGGAGGAATTTAAAAAGGGCTTAAAAACCTTTCTGTGGAACTGGAAAGGCACCACAAATAATTATTATTATTTATCTGACCAGGCTGGAGAAGTTGAACTGATTATGCTTTTCTGGAACAACAACTTCCATTTGAAGCAGTAAAAGTACATTTTGTTCTGTGAACTGTAAACCCAGCGTGTTGCCTCTCCATCTAGCATAGGCCAGCTTGTCACAGTGCTATCGCATGTGCAACTCATCAGGTAATGGTGCACGCATGTACGACACTGACTGTGAGGACCATATTAAATGACAGTGTTGGTAATAGCAAGATCCATAACAGCAGTGATGTGCACAATGTCAAATGATCAAAGTTACATACATTATATAACTTGTGAAAAAATACAATATCCATTAAAAAGAAAAAGGTTAGTGCCTGTGCTAACATGATTTAAATGTAATGTAAAGTCGTTAGCACATGCGCTATCCCGGGTTTGTGGGAGTGCTTGTGGTGGGACCATAATCAGAGGCACTGGGAGTGCCCTTAAATCAAGGTGCCACAAATTCGCTGCGCCTACATTAATGAAGGTGTCTTGTCTTGAATACCAGTGCAGTGGGATATTAAAGTAAGCTTGCGCTGTAAACAGCTCCACAAGCAGAGCTGTTTACTGCAATTGAAAACCTTTGCTTAGCTGGGCCCTTAGCAGTGCCTTCTCAAAGGCAAGAGGGCTGCAGTTGTCTGCCCTAATCTCCTGGTCCCTGCCATGGTACAATACCCTGGTGATCCTCTGCTTCTCTCTCCCCATATCACCCTTTTCCTTTTGCATGCTATATGACTCTGAGCAAGTCACTTATGAACATACAAATCTGCCAGCAGAAACAGACCAAACGGTCTATCAAAGTCTGCCCGATTGTGCAGCTTGCATCCTAGATTGCAGCTGCCCCAACCTCCTCCCCCACTGTCCCTCCCACACCTGTCAAAGCCCCCGCCACCCAGACCCTCCCTCCTACTTTGTCCCACTCAGTCATAAAACTTCCTACTGTCATGCGTGATACTACCCCCTCTGGTAGCGCATTCTATTTAGACACCACCCTCTCTGTGAAGTAGTGCCTCCTCATCTCACTCTTAAATCGTCTACCCTCCAATCTTAGCCTGTGCCACCTCATTTCCCTACCTTTCCTCAGTTTCAAGACCCCCTCGGTGCTAGGTTTTTTAACCCCCTCAAATATTTGAACATTTCAATATTCCCCCCTTCCCTCCTCTCCTCCAGTGTGTACATATTCAAATCCTGCAGCCTGTCCTCATGGTCCATTCCTTCCATCCCCAGTAACATTTTTGTTGCCCTCCTTTGTACCCCTTCCAGTAATTTTATATCCCTCTTCAAATATGGCCTCCATTATTGCACACAGTACTCCAAATGCGGTCTGGCCAAGGATCTGTAGAGGGGCAGGATCTCCTCCCTATGCCTGGATGAGAAACCCCTTGCAATACAACCCAGTATCCTGTTTGCCTTAGCCGCTGCTTTCCTGCATTGGGCCGAGTTGTTCATGCTCCCTGTTATCAACACCCCAAGGTCCTTCTTCTCCTCAGTGATCCCCTGCCTCTCCCCACCCAACCAGTAGTTCCTCCTATGGTTTTTTGTCCCAAGGTGAATAACTTTGCACTTTTTCGCATTGAATCCAGGCTGCCACTTCTCCGACCATGCCTCCAGTTTGGTTAGGTCTGTAATTGTTTCCATCCATCCTCTTCATCCATCACCGCCTCCATTTTGGTATCACTGTGAACAAACTAACCCTGCTCCCAACTCCATGTGCAATATCTGAGATAAAGAGTCCAAATAGCACCAGGCCCAGCACTGTACCCTGCGGCACCCCGCTTGTCGCTGCTCTGGGTGATGAGAGCCCCCCCCCCACAACAACCACCCGTTGCACCCTCCCCTGTAACCAGTTCTCTATCCAGTTTGTCAGCTCCCTCCCCCAGTCTTCCATGAGGCACTGTATCAAAGGCCTTGCTGAAGTCCAAGTACAGGACATCTCCAATAAGACCTCCATCTAGCTCCCTTGTTACCCAGTTGTAATACTATTATTAGGTTTGCCTGACAAGACCTCCCCGAGATGAACCCATGCTGCAACCTATCCTAGAGGCCATTACCCTCGAGGAATGACACCAGCCTCTTTTTCAATATCATCTCCGTGAGTTCCCCCACTATGGAAGTAAGACTGATAGGCCGATAAATTCCTGGCTCTTCCCTAGGCCCATTCTTGTGTATGGGCACCGCATGGGCCACCCTCCAGTCCTGAGGCACACAACCCGTTTCCAGAGACATGCTGAACAGATCTGCCAGCGGCTCAGCCAACACTTCGCCATCTCCCTCATCACCCTGGGGTGGATGCCATCAGGACCTGGTGCCTTGTCCACCCTAAACGCCCTCGGCCCGTCTAGCACTCTACCCCCCATGATCATTTTGTCTGTCACCTCCTCCCCCCTTTCACCACCCCCCAGTCCATAGTGGTAGTGGTTTGTCCTTCTCCTTAGTGAAAACAGAGCAGAAGTAGTCATTCAGTATTTCAGCTTGTTCCTTACCCTTTTCCACCCATTACCCTCCCCACTTTATCCTCACTATATGTTCTTTGCACATCCTCTTTTCCCTGACATATCTAAAAGTCCTTCTCACCTCCCTTTATGCCCTGCGCTAACCTTAGTTCCTTGAAGGCCTTGGCTATTTTCACCCACCTGGTCACCTCCTTGGACCAACTGCCATAAGCCTCCTTATCTTCTTCCTTCCTTGTTCTCCTGTCCTTCCGATACCCTGCCCTCTTTGCCCTCACTCCTTGCAGCACTTCACTGTTCAGCCAGCATGGTTTTCTGTCTCTGTCCTTCTTGCTTCTAGTCCTGGTGCAGGCTACTGTAGCCTCTGTTAGCCCAGTTTTAATAACTCCCACTTTTTCTCTGCATCCATCTCCGGTCTTATATCCTGGAGTCTCCCTTGCAGTATTTCTCTCATCCTCCCAAAGTCCACCTTCTTAAAGTCCACCACCTTAATGCCCGTGCCTCCAGTCTCTCTGCCCAATGTGAGTATGAGCTACACTGTTTGGTGGTCACTACCAGCTAGTGGGTCCTCAACCCTTACCTCTCTCGCTGCCTCATTTGCCAGTACTAGGTCCAGTGTGTTACCAAGCCTTGTAGGCCCTCTTACCATCTGTGGCAGGAGGCCATCCTGGACTGCATCCAGGAGTACCTGCTCCCTGGCACTGTTGGTGGTAGGGGTGCTCCATTCAACCCCTGGTAGGTTGAAACCCCCACTATCACCACACTTCCCTTCCTACACACCCTCATCTGCTCTGCCAACTCCCCGTCCAGTTCTCCTGATTGGGCTGGTGGTCTGTACACCACTCCCAGCCTCAGCTTTCTACCCTTGGAGTCCAGAAGCTGTACCCAAAGTGCCTCTGTCCTCCCTTCCTCCCCCTTGTCCCTCATGCATGTGATCCCTTCTCTCACATAGAGTGCCACCCCACCCCCTCTTCCAACCCCCTGGTTCTTTCTGTAAATACTATACCCCGGGATTGCCAGATCCCAGTCATGGTACTTGGTGGCCCAAGTCTCTGTTACTGCAGCAATGTCCACATTCCCCTCCGAAAAGGGGGACTGAAGTTCCGCAATTTTGTTTCCCAGGCTTCTCGCATTTAGGGAGATCACCTTCCATCCGTACTCCTCCTTCCTCTCTCCCCTCTTCTCCTTGGTCTGCTCCCCTCCTCTTGGTAGTCCACACCCTTTATCCACCTTGTTAACCTTCCCAAGTTTCTATGGTCACCCCTGAAAACAAGCACCTGTGCCTAGTGGGCCCTACTTGCTTACCAAAGAATGAAATAAAAAATAATTTATCAATAAATGTACCCTCAACACTTAAATGTGCCTTTCAGTTATGCATTTGTTTCCAGCGTCACTCACTTCCTGGTCTGATGTCACTGCTGCAGCCACTTCATTGCACATGTGCTGCAGTAGTGACGTAACTAGTGCAGCACAACCACAATTTTTACGTAATCACACCAGCACAACAGGATGATACCAGTAATTGAATTTTATAAGGAACCACAAGATCCTCAGTCCACAATGCAGCTGAAACCCTCCTCTCCACACCAGTTCCTCAAACTTGTGTTGAAGTCACGAGTGCAGAGAGTCATAGCCTTCCTCTTATCATGGCCAGGCATCATGTTTGAGAAGGCCAAGAAGCTTGCTGCGTTCCTAAGGCCCCTCCCCAACTCCTTATACTCATCCAGTACCCCTGCAGGGGAGGTGGGCCATCATCTGGCTGGCATGGGTGGCCATTTTGCTTGTTTCTATTCCCCCACCCCTGCTGGTTGTACGCCGCGGTGTCCACGAAACTTGCTCATGTGGCATGTGGTGACCTATGTTGCAAAGCGCGAGGCCGGATCCGGCTACGAGGAGCTGCAGAAGGGCGGTGCATTCACAACCCCCCCCAAGGAGGAGAGCATCCAAAGGATGCTCTTAAGCCCTCCCTGCCAGCCTCCGCTCCTGACGTCCCATGCTCTGGCATGAACCCGGGTCGCCAGCATGCTAGACGATCTCCTATCGCCCGGGGCCATAGAGCCAGCGTTTCTTTGTTTTATTAAAATCCATGAAGTTAAGGAGACCGGGTGTCCATGAAGCTATGCAAATTAGCTGTTTACTCTTGGCAGCCTCTGTAGTGAAGAGAGAGAGAGGGGGATGCTATTTTTAATTTTTCATTTTTTTAAAGTTTTCTGACTCGTTCTGTAGTGAAATGATGAGGCGAGTTGATTTGGAAATAAAGACAGACACTGGGTTTTTGTCTACAGAAGCTTTTTATGTTGATTTAATGAGTAAAAGCAGTAGTGTGTGGAACTGCGCAGTGAGCACAAGTCTCCCACAGGAAAAGTTGGCGTGTTTTCACCATTATAACTTCTATGTTATAATGGTGAATTATGAATAGTTTTTCCGCCGGGGTGAAAAAACCAGACACCAGTTATTACAAGCTTATAGTGATCTAGATACTGGAAATTTTATCAGGGTAATGACCCACGTACATCATCATTATCCCCTCCATTCAAAATACTGGAGTCTAAAATTCCCATCGTCAGCTGGTGCAGCAGCTCAGCAGCCACTTTGGATGGTGGAGACTCAGGTGCCTGAATGAGCCCCAGTTATCAGAGTACTGGAGGGGAGGAGGATTGAGCAGCCTAGTGGGCGCTGTTCTGGAAAGGAGGGTCACTGCCCTTCACCACGACACTGGCCACTGGGTGGCACCATCTGGGCTTTGCTTCGGGATGTTCGGCATGTGCACTCTGGAGCCCCTAACATGCTGGGATATTGAGGGACTGGGATAGAGCAAACAGGAAAATCTGTGGCACACAGCACAAGGAGGCAGGGAACTCTCAGGTCCAAATCCAGTGTCTGATCTCCCACATAGGAGTCTCTCTACATGGAGAGACAGCACCCCAAGGGGCTCCATTCCCCGGTATGGAAGGCTGTGCTGAAGGAGGATCAAGGGAAACGTGCCAGAGGAGCTGGGGGTGGGGCTGGGATTTCACCCAGGTAAATGGGGCAGCAACTGTGTAAAGTGAGCATAAAGTGTAAATTAATAAAAATTGCTATCTTCCTGGGTATCTAAACATCTCAACAAATGATAAAACTTGGATATGGATAGTGAACCCTGATAGGGATAAGGAACCCTAATATGGATACTAAACCCTGTGACAGAGTGTATGTCCATCATGCTCCTTTTACCCATAAACCACTTCACAACCCTGAAACAAAGGCAACTCAGGTTTTGGTGGGATTTGTACCAAACCCCTACTGCTTTCAAGTTAGCCCTTTAACACCTCACTGCACTCTTTGTTCTGGATGCACCTCAGGTAGGGGGCTGTTAACAGAAGTCGCACCTGGACCCAATAACAGGAGAGAGGCATATGTTTCTGTGAGATGTAAGTGGAGACAGACAGAAAGAGACTGAACTGAGTTGTTAAGCTGAATACGAGATGTTTTGTTGTTTTATTCTGTTACTGACAGTAAAGCAGGTTTCATTTAAACTGGTGTCCTTAGAGTTCTGTTTGAGAGAATTTTTTTTTTTTTTTAAAGTTGTTTTTAACCAGGAGTAGCACACTAAGCTGAAAGGTTTTCTTACAGGTGCAACCTGGGAACACAGGGAAGTTAAGTGACTTGCTCAGGGTTACACAGTATGCAAGTGGAAGCTGTGGGATTCAAACCCAGGTCTGGTCTGCTGGATGTCACCAGATTTGCAGCTCAGAGCCTTAAACCACTGCGCTATACTGCCTCCCAGTATTCCTCACAAGCTGCCCGGTTTATTACTCTGTCACAAACCCTGATACAGATCTTGAGCCCTGATACAGATAATGAACCCTGATATGGATAATGAGCCCAGATACAGATAATAAATCCCTGAGAAAGATTATAAACCCTGATGTGGATAATGAACCCAGATATGGATAATGAAATCTAATATGGATAAAGAAGCCTGATGGAGAACATACCCTGATGTGGATAATGAGTCCTAATATGGATAATGAATCCTGATACAAATGAAGTCTGGAATGGATAATGAACTCTGGATACATATAATGAATTTCTTTTTTTGAAAATTGGTGACCAGGACAGGGGCACTGAGCCAAAGTCATTTTCAGGTGTGACCTAGGGAAAGGCGATTGGAAAGAGCAAGTATATTCAGAGGTAAAGTACAGTTAATGTAAAAATAATGCAGTATACAGGCACATATAATTACCAAGGATATTAAACAGCAGTAGACACGCTATATCAAATGGAATTAAAGAGTCAAAACAGGAATTTACATACTTAAATAATAGAACAATAAATAAAATAACTACACTGAGAGAAGGGGGTAATGCTGGGCATACAGCAAATGACTAACGGGTAGAGAGAGGCCTGTTATCCGTATCAGAGTTCATTATCTGTTTCCAGGATTCATTACCTAGAGGAGGTGAGGGGGAAAACAGGAATAACATAGTAGGAAAGAGAAGGAGAAAGAGGCAGGAGTAAATTAGGAAAGTGGGAGGACAAAGGGCAGACCAGCCAAAGCAACAGCAAGAGGGAACATAAAGAAGTTTGAGATGGTGCTTGAGAGAAAGTAGGGAAACTGGTGAAGTGTGGAGGAGAGGGTGTTCCAACTGAAAGGAAGATGAGAGGAGAATGAACCCTGGAATGAATAATAAAACATGGATACAGATAACCCCAGAATGTATAAAGAACCCTGGATATGAATAATGTACCCTGGATACGGACAGTGAGCACCAATACGGATAATGAAGCCTAGATACAGATAATGAACTCTGTAATAAATAATGAACCTTGGATATGGATAGTGAACCCTCATATTGATAAGGAACCCAGGAATGAATAATGAATCCTGACATGGATACTAAACTTTGATAAGGGAAATGAACCCTGATACAATAAGAAACCCTGGAATGGATAATGAAGCATGGATACAGATAATTAACTCTGGAATGAACACCAGATATGGATAATAAACCCTGGATATGGATAATGAACCCAATAATAGTGAACCCTGGATACAGATAACCCTGGAATGGATAATAAACCCTGGATATGGATAATGAACCCTGACATGATAATGAATCCTGGAATGGATAGTAATGAACTCTGATATGATAATTATCCCTGGAATGAATAATGAACACTGGATACAGATAATTAACCCTGAAATAGATAACGAACCCTGGAATGAACAATGAACCCTGACATGATAATGAATCCTGGAATGGATACTAAACCCTGGAGTAGGTAATGAAGCCTGGATACAGATAGATGGGGGCACACAGACAGTCTGTTCTTTAGGGAGTGATCCTCCGGCTGCAGGGTGGTGGCGGGTCTGTGGGGAGGGGTTCCAGCTGTGTGGGTATGTTGTTGGTCCAATGCACTCTAACTCTTGACGTCCCCTCTCTTTACAGCCAACTAGACCCCCCCCCCCCCGGAGCCTGTGAGCCTCTCATCCCATCCACACATAGCTGGAAGCACTCTTTCCAGATGAGCGACAGCCCTGCAGCTGCCCCCTTCAAAAAATATGTGTCCCGTTACCACTCCCACAGCCAGACCTCCACCCAACAATCCATTCCCTGCCCCCCCCCCATTCTTAAGAGGGTCATGCAGTGAAAGACCTACAGCAAAGAACTGCTGCCAGGATGCTGACAAGGATCCCACAGTAATTCTGAACAGTATTAGCTACTGGCAATGCAGACAAGAAAAACTGCCCCTAGCCTCATTCACTCACTCTGTCCCTGACTCACTCACTGTGGTTTTTGGCCTCATACTTGGCAGTTTTGTTATTTAATTTTGAAACGCTGCCCCAACTCTTGCTCCATCCATGACCCCTTGGGCACACCAGTGACCCAAGTTTGGAAGTGGACTCGGGATACTGGGGGCTAACTGGGGGGGGGGGGATTGAGCATCTGAAAGACTGCTCTCCTCTCCCAGAGAGGGAGGGAGGGTTTGCTTGTCTGGCCTCTGACTGCCACCAGGTGGAGGCCTAGTGGTAGTGCAGGTTACAGCGGCACGAAAGGGATAGCTGTGGCCTGGAGGTACATGCCTATGTATGCATGCCTTCAAGTCAGCCACAGAGAGGAGGGGAGAAAAGTGGGAAATGGGAATAATGGCTTAGTGAAACCCCAGCATCTATCTGCATACCCTCGCTGCCACCCAGACCACCATGGTTTGATCTGGATTGTGTCTCAGACTGGAGGGCAGCCCTCCCTCCCTCCCCTGACCTCGCCACAGGGAGAATTAATGGGGTGCGTAATCATAGGGTAGGTTCCGGGGAAGCAAGGGCAGGTTCCTGGGGGAAAGGGATAGGGCTGATAAGTCATCCCAAGTAGTCTGCTGAAGAGATAAACCTGCATTGAAAGAAAAAAAAAACTGTCTTGAAACTTCTCATTGGTAGCAACGTGCAACTTCAGCATGTGCCCCTGTTTTGTGCTGACAAGCCCTACTCTTCAGTCACAGAAGCAACAATGGCAAGGAGGGGCAGAAATGTTTGAGGCAAAATGAGGGAGGGCACTGAAAAAAGACACCTGCGTGGCAGAGAAAGAAGGGACTGAGGAGAGAGGATCAAGCTGTCAGTGTTGAGAAGTGTGTGTGGGTGGGGGGGCAGAGCTAAGTGCCATCACTGCACATGGCACAGCCAAGTGTTGGCATCACACTTAGCACAGCATGATCTTCCCTTGTCAATCTTCACCATTCATTACTTCCTGGGTGTAAGCGGGCGCGCACCCGTCACGAAACTTTTTTTTTTTTTTTTTTTTAAACTTTGCTCCGGCACCGCCTCGAGAGTAATCATGCGCGGCCGTTAGTAGCGACCGACTCCTCCTCCAACTCCAGTTCTGTTTCTCCGCCCGTCGAGGCAGCACCTGCTTCGCGTATAGGCGTCCTTAACTGCGTGGTAGTGTACTGACTCCTGGTTTTTCTTCGCACTCGGCGATCCGGTAAGACTGTTCCTTTTTCTATCTAACGGCGCGGGTGTGTTTCCTACTGATGTTTAGTCTTATTAATTTGCGTTATGTCGGTTGGAGCTAAGCGCTTTTCTAAAACGAGCGCGCCCCTATGCGTCGGTGCTCCTGTGGCGGCATTTCTCCGTCTCGGACCGGCGCCAGCGTTTGCCTTGCGTTGCCTGGGACCCAACCATGATATGGATTGATGCGATGCCTGTTTCTCGATGGACCGCTCGTCCCTCGAAATCCAGCAGCGTTTAAGCTCGGCAAGGCCCGCCGCCGACCTTGAGAGACGGCGTCCTCTCGAGATTCTCGGGCAGGTCGTTAGGGCCCTTCCCGGGTCCCCTCCGGGCCTTCTCGGTCGAGGGTCTCTCGTCTATTCTTGCGGAGGAGGCCTCTTCTGCGGTGTTGGGGGCGTCGTAGTCCCTCCGGCGCGCGACACGGTCACCGCCTCGGCAGTCACCTCTTCAGAGGTGCAGGCTCCCCGTGTCAAGGCCCTCGACTTTTGGGCCTGGCTCGGGTGGACCTCGGCGCCGCCTTCGGCGCCGTTTGGATCGGCGCCGTTCGCGGTGCGGTGATGAGTGGCGCCGTTCAGCGCCGTTTGGATCCTGGCGCGTTCGCGGTGCGGTGATCGAGTAGCGCCCGTTCAGCGCCGTTTGGATCGGCGCCCGGTGATCGAGAATGCGCCGTTGGCGGTGCTGCTGAGCCTCGGCGCGTTTGTGGGCGCCGATGGACCATCAGCGGCGCTATCGGCGATGCCGCTTCGCTTCTCCAGCGCCAAGCGGTAACCGTGGGCCATCCCCTTCCTCCAGGCGGTGCCGGGCCTGCCGGCGCCGTTGGGCGTGGAATTAGGCCTGGCCGCCACCGGCGTGGGGAAGCAGTGGCGTCACCCTGGTACCCGAGGGCGTTTGCGGCCCGTAGCCCTCGAGGACCCCTGAGGTGGCCAGCATCGAGTCCAGCTGGTCTCGTCCTCCTCGGGGCGATGACTCGGGGCGTGGACCCATCCTGGCACCCCCACTCTTCGGGTCTGGATCCCGGTGGCTAGGGGTGCCAAGGCGGCGCAGGCCCCTCCTCTGTCCCCCCTACCGTCGTCTCTGAGGTTCCCCGGCTGGGGTGGCCGGGAGCCCGGGGCGCAGGCGTGTGGGTGAGGAGGAGGCTCCCTTCTCTGGAGGCCGGTGACAGCTACCCCGGGGTGCTGTTGCCCCTCTGAGGGACAGGGGGCGGCTGTGGTGGGAGGAGGGCCCTCTCGGAGTCCGAGGGTTGAGTGCAGGGGGTCTGCCACTCGGTCTTCTTTGGCCACCTCAGGGGGGTGGCCAGGAGCCATAGTGCAAAGCCTCGCCCCTCCCTCCAGGGTTCTAGGGTGTCCTCCGGTGGCGTTTGTGCGGACTGCCCTTCTGGATCCATGCAGTCCCGGCGTCGTCACAGGGGAGGTTCTCCCCCAGGGCTCTTCCAGGCTCCGCTTCCCCAGAGTTCCGTTCTGCGGCCTGGTCTGATATCCGGGATCCCTCCTACTAGGGCTCCTTTCCCCGGATTCCAGAGCCCTCGCAGAGAGCAGTTGCCTCCTCGGAGGTGCCCCTCTCCCATCTCTCTGCCTTCACCACCCCCGCTCCCAGGCCATGTCAGTCCTACGGGTCCGTTATCCTGGGAGCAGTTCAGGGGTTCTGCGGCGGCCTTCCCCTCATATGTTAGATACATGCATGAGTGGGTCTTTTGACTCTCCCCACCGCCGCAGGAATCCTCTGGACATTCCAGCTCCCCATCATCCTCGTCTCCCTCCTCTGAGGAGAAGGAACCCTACTCATCTTTCCTCCGATGCTGATTTCACAGAATATCAAGCGTTTCCTCTCGAGGATGGTGAGGGATCTTGGATTTCCTGTTCGGGGAGACAATACCCAGCAGGAGGCGAGAAATTCCTTGAGGTGGAATCAGTGCCCAGCATTTGGTGGTGCCTTCCTGGCCTATCCCCTTCCAGGGCGTCTATCCGGTCCTGGCAGTCCCAACAGCTTCTTCTCCAGCCCGGCTGACTGTCAGCGTGAGTATTGTGCCCCCTCAAGTCTCTAGGTTCCCTTCCCAACCCGCCTTCTGGTTTGGTTTACCTAGATACTCCTTCTGGGCGCCGCTGCCTGGCGCCGGACCGCCCCACCGGATGCGGATGGATGCGGACTCTCTCCAGCTTCGACCGTGTTGGGGGCGAAGAGTGTTCTCTTCTTCGTGCGAGTGCCTGTATTGCATCTCATCAGGCTCACCACGCTGCCTACAACCGGCATTTGTGGTCGATGATGTCCCAGCTGTTGGCATCAATGCCTGACACGAGCAAACCAGACAAGCCGTTGCCCTCTCCCGGTAGGCCTGGAGCTGGCAAGACACCAAGCAAGGGCATCTTATGATGCCAATGAGGTAGCTTCCAGGCTAGCGGGGACAGCGATCTGCATCAGGCGGACGGCATGGCTTCGTCTTTCCAGGTTGTCACCCCTGGCCCGGCGTAGGGTGATTCGCTCCGCCTTCCGGGGGACCCGTCTTTTCTCCTCCAGAGCTAGGAGACTTTTACAGGGGCTCCCTCCGTCTCCTCGTCCTCGGGAGGCACCTCCTAGCTCTTCCCCCACTTAGGCTTTCTGAATAAGCCAGGGTCTTCTCCTTCTGTTTCTCACCAGCAGAAGGCTGGGGGTCTTGTTCCCTCAGGGTATGGCCTCTTTCCCCCCCCCCCGGAAGAGAACTTAATACTCACACCAGGAAGTAATGAATGGTGAAGATTGACAAGGAAGATATGAAAATTACGTACCTACCGTAATTCTTGATCTTCTCTTGTATCTTCACCATTCATTACTTACACCCGCCCACCATCCCCTAAGTGGCCTCTTCCTGTGGCTTCTCCACCTCCCGTCTCCTTCCTCTCTCTGCAAAATAAATATAAAAAAAAAAAAAAAAAACTATAAAAGATAGGAAGAGTTGCTCAATTTTTCCAAAAGAAAAAAAAAATCTATATCTTGGAGGGGAAGGTTCTTATTTCTCCAGAAAAATTATTTACTCTAAGATTCTTGGGCCATCTCGTGGATTTGCATTAGCGATCAAACTGCACAACTATGTCTTGCCATTCCTCGGGTGAGATACCTCTGGGGTTTTAGCCTGGCTGAGGCTATTCAGTTTTGATCCTGCAATCCCGTGCTCCAGCTGTTGCGCCCTAGAATCAAAACCCCTCCCCCTTCTCTAATTCTTGCCTTGCAGAGCGGAGGAACGGGCATGTCTGTTTTTCTTTTTTTCAAAAAAAAAAAAAAAGGGAAAAAATGCTGAGGGAACTCTCTTCGACTGCTATAGGCATTCTTGGTATTGGGGTCATGCTCCTAGCCTGCAAATGATTATCTGTAAAAAAAAAAAAAGGAAAACAAACAAGAAGGGAGATGAGAGGGTAGGCAACCCTTCTCGTGAGATTTTGATGATTGGTTTTTCCTTTCAAGTGTCCTCCTGGACAGTTTTACAGAAGAGCAGTGCTGACCATAACCAATCTCAGCCAGCCTAAGCCTCTGGCCTGCCTTGGCGAAGTCCGTCTGAGTCCCACTTCTATGTTAAAAACGCCTGAAAGGCTTACATTTCCATTTCTAAACCCTGAGCAGCGCTCTCATGCCTGGGGTTTATTCTTCCCTCCTCGGGTGTCCTCGGTTAAAGGCCTTAGCGGCCAGGAGCCAGGAGGGGGTATCAACAACAATGGCATGTTGAGAGGAGGACTATGCCCTCCTTAGTCTGTCTAAGCGGGTTTGGTGAACCTTCTCTTCAGCTCTATCTCCGGGGATTCTTGCTTCCCTGTTAGTCGAGCCTTCAGCTATAAACTAACTATGCTCGTTGGGCATTCTGGTCCCTTCAACATCCCATCTCTCTCTTCTTCTTCTTCATCTTTCTCATTTCCTTCCTCTCTCCTCCTAGAGTGCCCAGGTAAGGAGGCCCTGCAGTCCCTAGGTTAGGGATACTCTTATCTCCTCTGTCCTTCCTCCATCGGCTTATTCCTTTTTCAGTTCATTCTTCCTTGCTTTGCTATCCCTTGGCTATCTTGCCTCGCTATCTCTATTCTCTGCTTTCGCTTTTGCCTCTCCGGCTCACAGAACTGAGTTGGAGGAGGAGTCGGTCGCTACTAACGGCCGCCCCTCGCGCATGACGCATGACGTCACTCTCGAGGGCGGTGCCGTTGCAAAGTTAAAAAAAAAAAAAAAAAGCTCCCGTGGCGAGTGCGCGCCTCCGGCTTACACCCAGGAAATAATGAATGGTGAAGATACAAGAGAAGATCAAGAATTACGGTAGGTACGTAATTTTCATTTGTTGGCAGTGCACGTGGCAGCCCCATGACAGCAATGCATGTGCCACTGCATGATGTCACCGTCACACGACACAGTCTGGTGTCATCATTGCATGTGGTACAGAGTGGTGTCGTCGTCACACTTGGCACAGCGGTGTCAGCAGTGCATGTGGCAGTCCAGTGTCGGCAGTGAATGATACACAGCGTAGTGTCCGCATCCCACATGGCACAGTGCAGTGCCAGCATTGCAGATGACACACAGCAGTATTGGCAGTGCACATGGCACAGCAGTGTCATTGTGGCACATGGCACATTGTGCTGATGGCATAATGCAATGCTCTGTACAGCGTCAACCATGCATGTGGTACAGGGCGATGCATGCATCACATATGGCACAGCACGATGTCTGCATAATGAAGTGTCATCACTCAATGCACATGGCACAATGCTGTATTGGTATTGCATGTGGCACAGTGCAGTGTCTGCACTGCACATGGCACCACTCAGTGTTGGCAGAGTACATAGTGCAGTGCAGTGACTTTAGTGCCACATGCACTGCCATCATCACAGTACTGTACCACATATATGACTTTCACCAAACTGTTTCATGTGTATGGCTGACACTTCACTGTGAAACACATGCTGCCAACACCGCACTATGCCATTTGTACAGCTGTTACTGTGCCACATTAACTCGGTCACTGTAGTGCTGTAATTGCACTGTGCCACATGTACTGCCATCACTGATGCAATTAATTAAAAATGTTGTGGAGACTGAGCATGCTGCCCAAAACACGTTAATATCAAAGGTTCTCTTCTGGCTGAACATCTACAATATGGCGACATGCTTTTTTTATATAATGATTTTTGTCCCGTGACCACAACTTCGCCTTTGCCCAGACCCTCCCCAAAGTACTTGAGGAAGCATGCCTGGCCCCCCACGGCAGACACTGGAGGCAGTTGACATGGCAGCAGAGCATCATGCCTAGGGTCACATTTATTTTTTTTTGCTGGTGATCCCCAGGGAGGCAGGGTGTGCAATGACGCCAACGTCTGTCCCACCTCCACACAACTAGGCCCAAGCACCTGTCTCCCAGGGGTCCTGGCCTGGCACCTGCTGGGTGACACTTAAGCATCAGACCACCGTGGAGACCCCCCCCAAGTGGTGGAGAGCGGTTGTTTGGACAGTCTGCTAACCTCCCTTCCCCAGCCAAGCCTCAGACTCCTAGATCCACCCTTCCCACCTATGAAATGGTACCGCCCCCCAATTTAACACCCTCCCTGGAACTGAATTGCCCCCCCTCCACATGGCCACCATTCCAGGGAACTGGACCAACCTTCCCTCTGCACCAGTCCCCGCCCAGACCACTCTACCCTCAGCAGGACCACCCCTTCTGCCCATGTACCTCTCAACCCAGTGTAACTAAAATGTAGGGCAGCAATAATCAGACTTGGTGATGCAAGCTCTGAACACTGTGGAAATGTTTGCCTTGTGCAAGTTAAATTTTGTTGTGTAATGTTATGTATTTCTACATTAAAGTATAAATTCCACTGCACCTTCTGGGTGTGGCAGTACAGTTTCCATGAGGGACAGGGAAATCCTGTGTGGGAAAATGATGGATGTACCTGTAATGAGGGACAGTTGAGAGGAATGAGGCCAGCCACCACCCCCGCAGTTAGACCCCTCCTTGTAGCTAGACACCCCTAGCCCTGCCACCGGACACCTCCCCTCTGCAAGAGGAACACCACATTCGAAACAGACTGTGCTTCCTAGCTAGATGATGTCCGCAGCTTGCTCACTGAACTCTGCTGCCATCCAAGCAATGTTGATCTGAATTTGGAAACTGGGGGCAGACGATGGTCCTCGCCCTCCTGGTCCTGGAATGGTGTGTAAATCCATGGGGAATCATCCCACCAATATACCCTGGGGGAGGCAGTTGATAGAGGTGAGCTGGATAATGTAGTGCTAGGTTGCTCAGTGGGAGAAATTACTTGATTGGATGCAATGATGCTACAGCCATATTAAACATCACATTGTCCCTCATGTTGAGTACCTATGGTCTGCCTGTTTGCAGATGACACCAAGATATGTAACAGAGTGGATACCCCAGAGGGGGTGGAGAAAATAAGGGGGGACCTGGGGAAGCCTGAAAAATAGTCTGAGGACTGGCAATTGAATAAGTACAAAATGAAACAGCTAATATTCTTCAGGTGAAGCTACCTCTGGCTGGAAGCTGCAATACTGAACACAGGATTTGCAAGAAAGCGAGTTGTGCTCACAACAGAGGGAGGTGAGCCTTACAATTGTCTTTGGTTTGTAGCAGATATTCTGCAGGTGGAGGCTACTTCTAACTGAAAGGTGAAATAAGGAACTTAGAATTATCAGGAAAAGACAGTCTTTCAAGCAACAGAGGGAGGTGGATCTAGCTTTACTTTTGTTACAATTGTTAGGATTTTCAGTGCAGGAAGAGTTTAAAGCACAGCTGACTTATTTTGGGTCTGACTGCTTTCAGAGCACAAACCACCAGGCTGTTTTGGGGCTGGGGAGGTTTACCTGTGTCTGACTTGGATGTCTGGATTTTTCTCTGTTTGATTAGCAGGATATTTTCTCTGTCAAATTGTTGTGTAGGGCATCTTGCTGACAGGAAGCCACTCATTGCAGCGGTGGGTCAGAGCTTTTAGCTGATTGTTTTGTGAGGGCACAGTTTAGGCCCAACCCTGCCCACCTCTCACCCCACCCACCCCTGAAAATAGTTCCTTTATACCTGGGGTTCTGACATCATTTCCTCAAGAGTGCAAGGTACATATCGCTGTCATATCCTCTCTAGCACACTGCACTGACAATATAAGCATACACATTGTATAATATTTATATTTCTATATGGCAAACCAATCACACACACACACACACACAAAAAGTAGATAAACATGTGGGGAGTATTGCAATGTAATGGCTGTGGGGCAGCAGTCTTCCGGGAGTCTTTCTGGAGGCTGAGATGCTGCCCTATTTGCAGACAACTCACTGCCCTGAGGAAGGAAGTTGCCCATCTTCAGGCCTCACTGGACAGTAGTAAGAGAACCTTCCCCCAGGCCACACTGGACAGTAGGGAACCTCCCCCATCCAGGGAGCACCAGAGCCACCACGGTGAGGATGGTGGAACAGAGGCACACCCAGTCAGTTGTTCCACTCCACAATCCATACACCATTCTAGGGGAGCATAGCTCCCCTATGGATGCACTTGCAGAGGAGACTAAGGAGGCTGAGGACAACTGTCACAAGGGAGGCCCACAGGAAGGAGGCAGAGGACACCACAGGGAAAGGAAGCAGCTCCTGGTGGGGGACTCAGTTATTAGGGGGATAGAACTGGGGGGAGCAGGGAAAACTGAAGTAAGGTGCCTGCCTGGTGCCATGGCTTGGAGAGACAGGAAGCGCATCTTCAGGATCACGAGAACAGCTGCACGGGAGTCTGAGCTGGATGTCATTGTCCACCTAGGGACAAATGACTTAGCTCATCATGAGATTAGAGCAGTGCAGGAGGACTTTGTAGAGTTGGGGAGGGGCCTAAGACAAGTGGCACACACAGTATCCTTCTCAGAGGTGCTGCCAATGGCATGGGTGAGGCGAGGGTACTCTGCACCATGCAGTTTAATGAATGGTTGAAAAAATGGTGTGGAGCACAGGGGTTTGGCTTCATTGGGGACTGGGGTTCCACCTGGAGGGACACCAGCCTATACTGGCAGGATGGTCTGCATCTGTCCAGGAAGGGAACAAGTCTTTTGAGCAATCAGTTTAAATGCTTCAATGGCAAGCTTTTAAACTAGTCAAGGGGGGAGGCACTGATAAGCAGCAGGAAAATCCCAGCCTATCCCTACAAAACAGGGTACTAAATGAGAAAAAGACAGAGGTAGAAAGGTCAGTGGGGATGCTGCAACAGAAGGTAAAGCCATCAAAAAATGGAGAGCAATGAGTACCAATGCCGTAGTGTGGGTAACAAGCTTCCTGAATTAGTGGCCTTGATGGAGGAGGAACATCTGGATATCGTGGCAGTCACAGAAACATGGTACACACAAAACCATGACTGGGACGTAAACATACCAGGATACACTATCTACAGGAGGGACAGGGAGGATAAAAGAGGAGGAGGAGTAGCTCTTTACATAAGGGAAGGAATCAAAGCAACAGAACAAAAGGGTAAACAGGGAGGAGAAGAAGCACTGTGGGTAAATTTGGAGACAGGCAATGGCACCACAATCCGCACAGGGGTTGTATACAGACCCCCTTCTCAGGGGAGGAAATGGACAAGGAAATGATAGAAAGTATACTTAGAATGGCAGAAAAAGGGGAGATATTGCTGATGGGTGATCTGAATATGACAGATGTTAACTGGAGTGCAGTTGCAGCAGCCACTTCAAGAGTGGGGTTATTCTAGATGCCCACAGGGGGCATGCCTTAGACAACTAGTATTGAGCCCACTCAGAGGGAACAATCTTAGACCTGGTTCTCTCAAATGGAGATGGAGAGAGGATCACAGATGTAGAAGTGGGTAGCCATCTGGGAACGAGACCATCCAACAGTATGGTTCACAATAAACACAGCAATAGAGTCAAGCCATACAAAGGTAAAAGTACTGGACTTTAGGAGGGCTGACTTTGCCAAAATGGGTGAGTGCCTAAGGAATGCACTAGCAAATGGGCAGGAAGGAGGGGTGGAAGAACAATGGGGAATAATAAAAACTGCTATCATAGAGGTAACAAGCCTTTGTGTGAAGCAAAAAACGAACGATGTAAGAAACCACTATGGTTCTCAAAGGAAGTGGCAGTGAAGGTTCAAGAGAAAAAGAAAGCATTCAGGAAGTACAAGGAATCACAGAAGGAGCAGGACAGAGAACTGTATGAGTTAAAGCAAAAGGAAGCTGGGAAGGCAGTCAGAACAGCAAAGGCCCAAACCGAGGAAAAGATAGCCAACTCAGTTAAGAAGGGGGATAAAACCTTTCATAGGTATATCAGGGAGCGAAGGAAGACCAAGGGAGGGATAGTGAGGCTTAATAAAGGGAGGGAGGGTGGGCAGAGGGTGACTGTGAAAAGGCAGAGATACTAAACAAATATTTTTGCTCAGTATTTACAAATGAAGAGGGGGAGGTACCTAAAACAAACAGTAGAAACACTCTGGATACAGAAGTTGATACCAGCCCACTTACAAAAGAAAGGGTTCTGAAAGAACTCTTAAAACTGAAGGTGGACAAAGCAATGGGGCCTGATGGGATTCATCCCAGAATTCTAAAAGATCTAAGGGTAGAACTAGTGACACCACTGACTACCCTCTTTAACAAATCATGGGAGGATGAGGTGGTACCAGAGGACTGGAGGAGGGCAGATATGATTCCCCTTCACAAAAGTGGGAGCAAGGCAGAAGCAGGAAACTACAGACTTGTTAGTTTAATCTCAGTGATAGGGAATATAATGGAATCACTTCTGAAGGAAAGAATTGTCGAGTATCTAGAGGCCAGAGGGGCACAAGACCCAAGGCAGCATGGGTTCACAGCAGGAAGGTCATCCCAGACAAATCAGATAGATTTCTTTGACTGGGTGACCAAAGTAGTAGATCAGGGAGGGGCTGTGGACATGGCCTACCTAGACTTTAGTAAGGCATTTGACACAGTCCCACACAAAAGATTAATATACAAGTTAACCAGCCTGGGTGAAGAATTGGCTGGAGAATAGGACACAGAGAGTAATAGTAAATGGAGTCCACTCTGAAGAAAGGGGGGTTACTAGTGGGGTACCGCAGGGTTCAGTATTGTGACCAGTCCACTTCAATGTCTTTATAAGCGACATTGCAGAGGGACTAGAAGGAAAAGTATATCTCTTTGCAGATGACACAAAGATCTGCAACAGAGTTGATGCACAAGGTGGGGTGGAAAGGATGAGAAGGGACTTGGCAAGGTTAGAGGAATGGTCAAATGTATGGCAGCTTAGATTCAGTGCTAAGAAGTGCAAGGTAATGCACCTGGGAAACAAAAACCCAGGGGAAGAGTACACAATGGGGGATGAGATACTAACAACAACAAAAATGGAAAGGGACCTGGGGGTAGTCTTATCAGATGACCGAAAGGTGGGCAAGCAATGTGAGAGGACAGCAAGGAGGGCTGGGGGGATACTGGGATGCATAGGGAGAGGCATCACCAGTAGAAAACAGGAAGTTATTATTCCTCTGTACAGACAGCTGGTCAGACCCCATCTGGAGTACTTCTTGCAGTTCTGGAGACCCAATCTCCGCAAAGGCATAGACAGGGATGGAAGCTGTCCAGAGGAGGGCAACTAAAATGGTGCAGGGTCTGCACAGGAAGACATATGAAGAGAGACTTAAGGAGCTTAATATGTATAGCCTCAAGGAAAGGAGGGAGAGGGGGGACATGATAGAAACTTTCAAGTACCTCAAGGGTATCAACAAAGTCCAAGAAGGTAGCATCTTTCAAAAAAAGAGGTGTGCAAGAACAAGGGGGCACAATTTGAAGATAGAGGGGGGGCGGCTCAGAGGTAATTTAAGGAAGTATTTTTTCACAGAGAGGGTTGTGGATGCATGGAACGGCCTTCCGGAGGAGGTTGTGGAGTCAAAAACTGGTGGAATTCAAGCATGCATGGGACAGTCATAAGGCAATTCTAGGGGGTGGGGGTAGGAAGAAGTAGGCTGGTGGTTAACTGGGATTTGCAGCTTACCCATTAGGTAGGGAAATGGGCAGACTGGGTGGGCCAAGCGGTCCTTATCTGCCGTCAAATTCTATGTTTCTATGCACCTGGGACACAGAAACCCTGGAGAAAGCAACAGGATGGGGTGGGGAGCTGCTGACAGTCACAAAGGAGGAAAGAGACATAGGATTATTATTTCAGATAACCTGAAAATGTCAAAGCAGAGTGCTAAGGCAGCTGGGAGGGCCAGTGGCATGTTGGAGTGCATAGACAGGGGTATCGCCAGCAGGAAGGAGGTAGTGATGCCATTATATAAAACCATGGTCAGGCCTCACATGCAGTACTATGTGCAATTCTGGAGGCTGCACCTTCGTAAGGACATTAACAGGCTGGAGATGGTTCAGAGAAGTGCAACTAAGACTGTACAGGGCTTGCAACACAAGACTTGTGAGGAGAGATTAAGGGACCTCAATATGTACTTGCTGGAGTGAGGAGGGACAGAGGGGACATGATAGAAACATTCAAGTACCTCAAGGGTATAAACAAGGTGCAGGGGGGAGACATTTTCCAATATAAGAGGAGCACAGGAACGAGGGGGCATGACATGAAATTGGAAGTGGGAATGTGAGGAAGTTTTTCTTCACAGAGGGGGTGGTGGACGCATGGAATGGTCTGCCTCAAGGTGGTGGGAGCAAGCACTGTGGATGGATTCAGGTATGCTTAGGACAGAAATAGGGGAACCATAGAAGTGTGAACATAAGAATCTGCCAGCAGAAACAGGTCTCATGGTCTAACGAGTCTGCTTGAGTGCACAGCTAGCATCCTTAGATTGCAGCTGCCCCTCCCCCCCCAAACCTCTAGGTCGTTCTCGGCCTCATCTCCCCAGGCCCGCCCCCTTGCCGTGTCCTAAGCCCTCTTAAAACTACCCACTGTCTTACACAAAATCACCCCATCAGAAAGGGCGTTCCATCTCGACACCACCCTTTCTGTGTAGTAGTGTCTCATCTCTCTCCGAAATCTGCCCCCACTAATCTTAGCCCATGTCGTCTCTTGTCCCTTCTTTTCCTTAACTTAAATAACCCATCAGCACTAGCTTTGTTGATATCCTTCAAGTACTTGAAACGTATAGCAACGGGCAACTTGGAAGCTGAAATCCAGTACAAGGGCAGACTAGATGGGCCAGGCAGACCTTATATGCTGACAATCTCTATGATTCTATGGAGTAATTCCAGTGGGGGTCCTCATGCAGCTGACAGGTGGCTGGCACTTTTTACCATTGAGTGATAACAGGATTTACAATGTGTAAATTGTGCCAGCCAGCCAATCAGAATCCAGGATTTTCCAAGCCATCATGTAATTTTTATTATACGATGGCTTAGAAAATGAAGTGTTCTCATTGGTTGGCTGTTTGGCACTTTCCACCCATGATAAATCTAGTCTTACCTCATGGGAAAAGGTGCCAGCCAGCAGCATCTGTAGCACAAATCAGTGTGGTCCCCGAAAACAAAAGCCACCATGTTACATCGCTGCTAAGCAGCAACACTAACTTCAACCACCAAATAGCTTCAATTTCCTGACTTCCCCCAAAAACCACACACAGGCAAAAAAAAAAAAGTAATTTGTTCTCCTCCCCTTTGTCCTCGTTCCTCCCATTACCTTGTTCCCTACTGTGTGCTGACGGTTCCTCCTTCCCATTTCTTCTCCTTGGGACCCGCCTACCAAATGCCACTGCTCCAGCAAACCCGCCAGTGATTCTTTATGGGTCGTCACCTGACCCGCCTGGCTTTTCCCCTCCGACCATTCCTGCTTCCACATTTTTGACATGCCCCTGTCCTCTCCACTCGAAACAAACTGCCATTCCAAGTGTAAAGCACCTCACAACCGGAAAGTCACCAACCCTGATAATGACTCAGTACAACCCAGCTCTCTTTCTCACATGGCACAACACAGCACTATATCGTACTTCCGCATTTCCATACGTCCCTAGCAACCAAGCACTGTTTTTTTCTCAGGGAGCAATATGTTCAATAAAAAATAATTTTAAATATTAAAAACAAAACTTTTCTTTTTTTTTTTCTTTAAAAAAAAAAAAAAGCTGACGTTGTAGAATAGCAATATTCCACTCCAGGGTGTGGGATAATAGTTAATTTTACCAGAGTGGTATCAGTGGGTGGGGGGAAGAAGCCACCAGCCACCATGGAATTAATGTTTGTTTTAGCACAGTGTGATTGGAGAGAGAGGGGGGAAGCTAGTTGCCTCCATGGAAATAATATTTATTTCACCAGCGTGGGATCAGAGGGATTGGGGGAAGCCACTAGCAACCATGGAAATAATGTTTATTTTAACAGAGTGGGATAGGAAGGAGTTCGGAAGCCAGTAGCCACCATGGTAATAATATTTTAGCAGATTGGGATCCATAGATGGGGGCACGGCTTGCTCGCCGGGAGTGCTTAACGATTGCATGTAGACACCATCACAGTGACTCACAGCGCTGCACCGACAGGCATCTCCCCGACAGGTGCCCCAGAGCGACATGTGTCCCGCAGCGAAGTGCGCTACGCCTGCGTCTGCCAACATCTGCATGCATGGAACTACGACTCAGCGGTGGACAGTGCATTGGGGAAGGGGGCACATACAACTTGGGACAGCACCCCCACAGCGACCCCCAACAGACTGTACAGGCAGTGTAAGGGCGGCTCGATGAAACCCTCTCAACTGAAGCCGCAACACAACGCCCCAGTCAGATGCCCAGGGGCAAACACAGCGACAAGGTGTGTGGCTGCACCTGTGCGCAGGAAAACTAAATTGACGGTTGTTGCCGACACAACAGGAACCAGGAGCAATGGGAAACATGGCACCCTGTCCATATGTTTTTGGCCACATGCAGTGGCCCTACAGAGTACATCTTTTCAATGCAGCTCGTGTATCCTGTGTGCTGCATATAGGGTGCTCGCCTGTGGTCCATTTCAGATTGGGGGGGTGCACTGCCTAATGGGACCAGGTGGGGGGTCTGGCTGTACCCTGAACATGTGGTTGTCAGGGGGCCTGGGCCTGCTGTGCTGCCCAGGAGAGATGGGGGGCTTTGGCTCTCCCTGCGTCTGTCTTGCATGCACCCCATGCTCTGTGGGGTGCTGTTGAGGGGTGTTGTCTCTGCCACAGGGGTGATGCTCCACCGGGGGCTGCCCTTGCCTGCCGCCTGTTCCATTTCCGTACCACAGGTCATTCTCCTCAGGTTAACAGTTCCAACTTCCACTTCCTACAAACACATTTGCAATGTAACCACTGCCCCCGCAATTTGCATTTGGTCCAACAGCCCCATTGTCTGTAGGTAGTCCACCAGTCTTTCCTTAAGTAGAGTTTCCATCATTTTACCTACTATCGAGGTCAAACTGACCGGGCAGTAGTTTCCTGTCTCCTTCTTGCTACCACTTTTGTGCAGAGGTACCACTTGTGCACTCCTCCGGAACCACGCCTGTTTGTAGTGACCACTGAACAGCTTAACCAGAGGTTTAACCAGTTCCTCCTGGAACTCCTTTAGGATCCTCTGGTGTATCCCATCGGGCCTCATAGCTTTATCCACCCTAAGCTGTTCTAGCGCTCTTTTTACTCTGTCCTCTGAAAATGGTCTAATGTCCACCACTTGTCCCTGTTTGCCCTTCTCTATTAATAGGGGACCATTCCCACTGTCTTCTTCCGTGAATACGGAGCAGAAGTATTTGTTGAGGATGCTTGCCTTGTCAATGTCTTTCTCCACTACCCTGCCTCCCTCTTCCCTAAGTCTCACAATCCCTCCCCCCATCCTCCTTCTCTCACTAATATACCTAAATAATTCCTTCCCTCCTTCCTTCACCGAGTTAGCTAGCTTTTCCTCAGTTTTGGCCTTTGCTGCCCTTACTTCCTTGTTCTCTTCCTTTTGTTTTTCATGCCTGTCCTCCTTGCTTTGTGTTGCCTTGTACCTCAGAAATGCCATCTTTTTTCTTCTTACTAGCTCTGCTACTCCTCTCGAGAACCACAGTGGTTTCCTCTTTCTTTAGCTCTTGCTGCAGGGCCTGACACAATGGTTTGCTACCAGGTGCAGGGCTTGCCTTATCTTATCCCACTGTTCTACTACTCCCTTTATGTCATTGTATCCCTGCATTACCTTCCTGAATTTGTCCTTCATCTTACCGAAGTCTGTCCTCCTGAAATCCATGATTCTAGTCCTTGTGTGGCTAGCCTTCTGTGAAGTCCTTATGGTGAACCCCACAGTTTGATGATCACTAGTCCCTAGGATCTCCCCCCACTGTGACTTCCTTTATCCTGTTACCATTGCTTAGGACAAGATCCAGAATTGCATTCTCCCGTGTAGGCTCCCTTACTAGCTGTGTGAGACTTGCCCCTTGCAGGGTTTGCAGGAATCCCGTACTCCTGGCTGAGGCTGCCGCCGGAATGCTGCAGTCCACATCTGGCAAGTTGAAGTCACCCATCAGTAATTCCACTTATGCAATGTGCATGCATCCTTAACCTCTGCAATGTGTGTATTATCCATAACTGTCAAATGTTATCTACTGTACATGTATGAATCTTTGGCTTTCAATAAAAGGATTAACTGCAAAAAAAAGAGGTCAGCCAGCAGTAGCAATTCACCGTTTGTTGCCATGTTCTCTATAGTCTCCAGCAGTTCTCTGTCTACATCCTCAGCCTGCCCTGGGCACCTGTATATCACTCCTGTTCTAAGTACTGTTCCCCTCCCCACTTCCAGGGTTACCCACAGCACCTCTGCTTCCCCCCTTGTCTTGTGGGACTGTCACTTTCATCAGTTCCCTGATGTACAATGCGACTTCTCCCCCCTTCTTGCCTTCCTGTCCTGTGTGTGCAGCGTGTACCCTGGAATAGCTAGCTCCCAGGCATGGTTGCTATTGCACCTTGTCTCGGTGACTGCCATGATATCCAGGTCCTCAGAGGTCATTAATGCCACAAGTTCCGGGATTTTGTTACCCAGACTGCGGGCATTGGTGCACATAGCCTTCCAGTCACAGCCTCCACCTCTGCTATAACTCCAGTACCATCCCCCTTAGTTTATGTCTGCTACTCCTATACTTTGCATAAGATCCCTCCTTTTTTACCTATGGCCACTCCTTGCTTATGGCCATGCCTGTTTCCTTTAGTCCATTGTTGAGGGGGATCCCTTCCATTCACTGATCCCCTTCCCTTCATATCTTTCTGCTGCATCCTCATTTAGGTAGTCTTCTCTGTGCTGGAGACCTCCCAGTTTAAACCCTCCACGAAGACCTCCAGCTTCTGTCTTAATGCTCTTGCTCCTTTTTTTCCAGTGAGATGCAGACCATCATGCTTGAAGAGCTTCCTGTCCCAGAAGGTCTCCCAGTCTCCAGTATAGTGCATCTCATTGTCTGTGCACCAACCATGGAGCCACCGGTTGAATTCCCTGATCTCTTCATTCCTGATCTTGTCCTCACTTCTGCTCTTCCTCCAAACTGGCAGCACCTCCGAGAAGGCCATGTGTGTTGTGTACTCCTTTAGGCTGTCCCTAGGGTCTTCATGGCTGCCTTGGCTTCTTCCACAGTCCTATTTGCTATGTCATTTTGTCCCAAGATGGACAACGATCCCTGCAAAATCCTGATCTCTTCTCACCAGCAGTACTACTCTGTCCTTATCTCTCTCCTTGCAGATGCTCCTGGCATGCATTTCACTGTGGTTTCCAGCTCCTTTTGCACTGATGGACTGTGCCTCCACTCCTCGCAAGAGAGAGTCTCCATGACCAGAATCCTTCTGTTGCTCTATGTATTCTTCTTTTCCTTTCTTGTACCTCGTCCTGCTTTCTTGAATCAGGTTTGTCCTGCTTTCAGGTCTTCCTTCTTCCCACCTGGTTTCTGTCCCTGGCTAGGGGCAAAGCGATTCTGCGTGTGGATAGTGTGTGGCTGGCAGTGCCTCATCTTAGCTCTAGATGTACCTCTGACCCCTCCCTCCATCCCTCAAGACCACCACCACCACCTTCCATCCCCAAGTGCTCATCCAGCCGCCACCCCTTAGTGAGTGAAGTGGAGTGTGGGCCTGCCACCCCACCAGACCATCCACATGCATAGCTGTGCGACCCTTTCGTGCATGCTGTGGGGATCCACAGGACCCCAGTGCACAGCTCTCTAACTTAGGGTTGCCTTTGCACTGCACCTCTGCATGCATAGGTGCCTATATGAACATAAGTGCACTGACAGCCATAATTGATATGTCACACTTTTTGCTCATTTGTTACCCATCTTGTTACATATTTCAGCGAAGGGAGGTTGTGAGGTATGCTTCAGACCACAGGCTCGCACTGCATATTTAAGCGACCTTACTTTCTAACACTATAATTCTAAAAATGAATGGTTTGTTTAGTTTCCAGTCTTGTGTCAGAACTAATTTGGTAGTTTCACTGCCATACCTCCAGTCTCAACCATCCAAAATTATGAGGGGCATTCTGTGCCTACTTCATTATACCCCCAGAAGTACTCTGTCCCACGTGGCATTTGGAAAATCAACTGTCTATAGGGGTGGAAGGAGGTGCTGTAAATGGGTAGATTACATTGTGCGACCTGCTAGGCAGTGAGGAGATTTTTGACAAGATTACATGATTACATTTACATGAACATAATCGTGTAATCTGTTAAGCATCTTTCACTGACTAGTAAAAGGTTAGTTATAATGACGTGCAATGTCTTCACTTCTCGGCAGTAACAGGTTAGTTGTAACCTATTAAGGGTTTAGAGTTGGGGTTTACATAAGGGTTTAGGTTAGGGTTAAATGGGGTGTGTGGGCACAAAGCCTCCTGATTACAACAGTAGCGACTGATGGTTGCCACAGACATACGCACAAAGTAAACAACGCGAGATCAAATCTAGCTCAAAATATCCTGCTATCTTTAAACATTGTATGCATGTCGTATACCATAATTGTTCCCTGTAACCATGCTGGTCTGTCTATGGACCAGGAAGTGATCACTTGCAATGTTTGTTCAGAGGAAGTGCTAACTAACAAAGCAGCTGCCAACTTATGTCTATGCACTGAGGTCCAATTTGGCAGCACAAACAACATGGTGTTTGAATTGCTGACTTCCCTCTGATCGACAGTTGCTTCATCAGGGAATCCAGTGTTGCCAGCTGTGGTGCCTTTTTATTATTTTATGTACGTATATATGTGTGAGTGTATGCATATAAGGGATACATGATGGGCAGGAGTGAGATATGGAAAATATTCTCACTCCTGCAGAGTGAGGCATTGATATCTCACAAGTGCCAAAGGCACGAGTGAGATATTTATGCCTCACAATGCAGGAGTGAGAATATTTTCCATATCTCACTCCTGTCCATCATGTGTGTGATTTATACAATAGGGCATTGAGTGTTTTGTGGTTTATTTATGTGGAGCAGCAATTTTTTGGTGTTTATATTGCCGTTGTGTATGTTTCTGCGTTTCTATTGCAGTTTGTTTTAGAATGGGTGGGTTCCAGTAGTCATGGTTGTGATTTTTTTTGCAGTATTTATTGGTTTATGTGGTTGTTTGTGACAGTTTTATTCATTGAAAGTGTCCTGAATGTTACTGTGGCTGTTTTATTGGAAGAGCTGTGTTGGTAGACAACTCCATATGTTGGTTGGTGGGTTGGGCTGTCAATCTTAACATAGTGCTTTGCGATTGGTCTGTTATTGAAAGTGAGTAGGATATTGAGTTGAAAAACAGTTCCGGGAATGTGGTTATTTACATGGGGTTGCAGTCATTTTATTTATTTGTGTTCGTGTTTATTAATGTTTAAAGTATTTATGATTGTGCAAGTTTGTCAATGTCACGTATGGTTGGACTCTGAATGTATTGCTTGCAATGATTTCTTCGAGACACTGCAACTGTACTACTTTCAGAAAGAAAAAATTGTAAATTCCACTGGGTTTTATTAGTTAGAGTCAATGTGCGATGATATGGCTTTGATTGTTTTAGTAGGCGGCCTGCACTTTCTGTTCTGTACTGCTGTGAGAGAGGTGAAGAAAGAAATGATATGTACACGGAGATATGTGTTTTTTGGGGGGGTTTTTATTGATTGCTTTGCGGTGCTTGTGTAGAATTAGCTTATTGATTTGAGGTGGATTGCAAATGTTTTCTTCTGTGGAATAGAAATCGCTTTCTTGTAGTCAGAGCTCCTGCTATTCAAGTGCAGTTCTTAGCGCATTAAAAGCGTTTGTGAAAGCACAGAATACTCGGGCTGTTTCAGAGAGCATACAGGTGCTGCAACAGGTGTGTGGAATTTACGTTGTTTGCTCTTGTAAAGAGAGTACCGACATGGGAAACTTAATGAATGAGGTAGGCAGAGTGGAAATAAATGGTGCTGAAGTAGCAACTGTGAGTGTAAATTAGGGCTGTCACGGTATGAAATTTTGACGGTATGATAACTGCAGTGTGTGATACCGGGTATAGTATATTATATTCCAATGGGAAAACCTAAAATATTCAAAATAATGCTGCAATTTTAACCAAACTGTACATGCAAAAGCGGTTAAAATACTAGTAAATGACATATTATGAATTTAATGAGAGAAAAGAAAGATAATGATTCAAGTATGTGCAAGAGAAATATATTTTTTATTGGCTAAGTCAGATTCCTCCTGACCTGATAATGAGCATGGAACTTAGAGCACTATAAGTAGATTTGTATAAAATAAATTTCATTTCATTGCAGTCTGAATTGTGAGTGACATACCATTATAAGTAAAGTGTGTTATTGTACTCTTAGCTTACAGCACAAAATGCTACTAATACCAAAAGTATACAAAAATAGCACAGTGAGTACGAGTAGTAAGTTGTTTGATTTACATTTTTATGTTAAATTGTCAATAACTTAAAGATGAGAATTGATGAATATGAAAGGAATGTCCAGTCGCTCCACTCCTGATGGTAGTGCAGACTAGACTTCCAGATGCAGACAGAGTTGCACTTCACTGAAGTTGTGTGCTACTAGCTTTAGAAGCAGGCACAGCAAGAGCACTACTTGGAATCAGAACAGTTCTGATTGGAAAATCAAGGCTCACTGGTTATGGCTAGGCTGAGTGTCCCTCCTCCATCCTCACCTAACAGCCGGTCCCCTCCAAGACCCAGTCCCCTCTAAGTTAAGTCAGTAAAAGTAATAGTAATAGTGGAAATACATTTGGAGATTTGCGTTTATATTTACTTTCTCATTGTAGTACCCTACCACCACAACCACGACACGACTTCTGCACTCACCACTCACTGTGTCCGAGACTCTGAGTCCAAGCCAAACCAACAGCCAGTGCCAATTGACTGAGCTAAGCCAACTCTGAGAGATGGTGACATTTAAAGGAATTAGCCTATATATCCCAAATGCCATGGTGGCTACTTGGCTGCTTTTTTCCTTTTTTATCGTAATAGGTATTTAGCTACAGTAGCCTCCAGCTAAGGCAGTGAGCCAATGTGAGTTGCTTGCTTGACTTTCTTAGATTGAGTCAGTCATGCTATACTGTGACTCAAGTCGAGTCGTGTGACTGTGACATGAGTCCAGTCTGGCATTAAAGAAATCCGCTTATATATGCTCAATGGGAGCACGACATTTTGCTACATATTTTGTGTTGCACCGGGAAACGAGCCTGAGCACCACCAGATGGTGATATGCTGAAATTACAGCCATTCCAAAGCCAGGAAAAGACCCCACATTGGTGGCTTCATATCGCCCCACTTTTAAATTAAATTGTGACTATAAAATCCTTATGTCAATTCTGGCCCACAGAATTGACACACTTCTGCTCCAGCTTATTGATGGATCAAGTGGGATTTGTAATGAAATGCTGAGCTCATGACGCGGTGCGTTAGGTTTTATTACTCTGGGAATATGCTATTCAGAGAAAAATACCCTTAATCCTACTCAGACTTGGTGCCGAGAAAGCTTTTGACAGGGTATTGTGGCCCTTTTTGTGGGCCACATTACAGCAGTTTGCTTTCCCTGAGAAATTCATAACTCAAATACAGGCCATGTATCACTCCCCTGTAGCATACCTTAAGTTAGATGGCCTAATCTCTTCCCCATTCCCCTTATTTAGAGGCACAAGGCAGGGTTGTCCACTGTTCCCACTCCTTTTTGCACTGTATTTAGAACCCCTGGCTGCCAACAGTAGAAAACAGGCCAATATTGAAGGGATCCCATTAGGAGGTCAGATATATTTATTTATTTATTTATTTGCTTATTTAGTCAGTCATAGGAATTACAACCCTTTGAGTCATAGACTGATTTACAAAGGCTCCACGTCAGCATAGTCATACATTCAGAGATAGTACATTAATGAGACATCACAATTCAAAGTATTTACATATGAAAGCCAGGGTGGCTGAAGACCTATACATGTAGTAGCTAGGGTATTGAAATTAGAACAGAGGAACAATTACAGAGCAAAATGCAGCCTCTGTGGCATTGTCATATTGCAGGAACAGTGATCAGCACATTAGTGAGACAACACAGTTTAAGCAAAGTATTTACATATAATAGCCTGGGTGACTGTTGACCTATACATGTAGTAGCTAGAGAATTGATATTAATACAGGTACTACATTTACAGTGTGGGTGCAGCCTCTGGGGCATTGTCATATAGCAGAGACAGTGATTAGCAGCAAAGATGTCTTATACTGTTTGTCCTATACAGTTGGTTGCAGTGTCAATGGGGAGCGGCCTAGTGCAGCTCAGTTAGGAGGATTAGCAGTTGCACTGGCATTGGCGCAAGGATAGAATGTTTTTTTTTTTTTTTTTTAGGATAATCTTGAAGTGCCCTAGTATGGGAATGGAGGTTATGGTTGGTGGGAGCTCATTGTACCAGACAGGAGCTCTATAGATAAATGATCTCTGAGCTAGGGAGGTTCTGACCCTGGGCACGGTCCACAGATGCTTGTTGGCAGAACAAGTGGTCACAATGCGGGAACCCGCGAGTAGGGAGGCAAAGACCCCCAGTGGGGTTAACCCTAGGTGGATTTTTTTAGTGAGGAGACAAGTTTGGTATTGTAGTCTTTCCTCCAGGGTGAGAATGTTTGTACAGGTGAACAGGGTGCGAGTATGGGAGTGTTTATCTGCACCTAGGAGGAGTCAGCACACTTTATTAATGGCTATGTGAATTTTGTTTAGGGTGGTGCTGTCTGCAGCAGAGTAGATGGGGAAACCATAGTCAACGAGGGAGAGGACAGAAGAGGTGACAGCCAGATTGAGAGCCTCTGGCGTCAGGCAGTCTTTGTGTCAGTATAGGAGACCCATCAGGGTATTAATGGCTGAGGTCAGGATGTTAATGTGGGCATGGCAGGATAGGGAGGTGTCAAAGGTAAGGCCGAGGTATTTATGAGTGAGTACTTGTTCTAGGGGGAGTTGAGCGTGGGAGAGGATTTTTAGTCCAGTGTCCTTGGCCTTGCTCTGCTGGTGGGCAAATAGCATGGTTTTTGTTTTTTTGATGTTGACCACAAGTCTGCAACTGGTGAACCAATTTTCTATCTGATTGAATGAGTCTTGGAGGGAGGACTGTAGGTTGTCAGGGCAGGGGTGGGTGGCGTAGAGAACCGCATCATCAGCATATAGCAGTAAGTTACCGGAGCAGGATTTGGGTAGCGCATTTAAGTAGATACTGAAGAGTAGGGGGCCCATAATGGATCCCTGGGGGACCTCTGAGCGGACAGGTAGGGTGGAAGATAGGGTGTAATTTATCTTAACACATTGGGATCTAGACGTAAGGTAGCTATTGAACCAAGAGAGTGGTCCGTGTGATAGACCAGTGTGGTGGAGTGTGTCCAGGAGGAGGGGTGGGAGACCGTATCAAAGGCTTTAGAGAAGTCCACAAAGATGGCTCCGGCAAGATGTTTACGGTCAAGGGCAGAGTGAATGAAATTGGAGAATTCGATGAGGACAGTGGTTGTGCTATGGCCTGATCTGAAGCCATGTTGTTCACTGCATAATAGATCGTGTGTTTGCAGATACTCGGTGAGTTGGTCGGCAATGATTTTTTCAAGGGCTTTGGGGGGGATTGAGATGGGCCGATAGTTGTTGGCGTTGGTATTGTCTCCACTTTTTAGTATTGGGGTAATTGTAACAGTCTTCCAGGCCGTTGGGAACTGCCCCAAGCATAGGGAGCGGTTAAGGAGGTCGGTCGGGGGGGGGGGGAGAACAGTGTCAAGAACCTGGTAGAGGATTTTCATGTCGAAAGAGTCTTTGCAATAGTTGGAGCCACTGAGAGCTTTGGAGAGGTAGGATTTGGCTTCCCGCTTTGTGATGACCCTAAGGTAGAAAGGGGGGCGCTGGAGGTATGGTTCAGAGGTAGCTGGAATAGGGTCAAAAAAGTTGCTTGGGAGGACTGCACTAAGCTCAGAAAAGGTTGAGTTAAGGCAGTTAGTGACAGCCTGAGGGTCGGTGATGGTGGCAGTGTTGATGTAGAGCTGGGAGGGTGGGGGAAGGCGGGATTTGCCATTACGTTCTTTAATGTTGTCCCAAAACTTTTGTGCACTTCCCCAGGAAGAAGCCAGGGTGTCTTTATAGTATTCAGCCTTGGCCTTGCGTATGGCCCAGGTGCACCTATTGCGTTCTGCTTTGTACGCTAGTCTGTCTGCTTGGGAGCCAGATTCAATGGCTCTGCGCCAGAGATCACTCCCTTTGTTTTAGTTGCTGCCGTAATAAGGGCGTGGTCCATGGGATATTATGTTTTACAGTTTGCGTTTTGATCAGGGGGCACAGAATGTCACATGCTTTGTTGAATGAGCATGTGAAGTAATCAAGGGCCAGGTCAATGTAAGCGGCCTGGGTTATAGGGGCCCAGTCCCACTAGGCCAGATAATGTTCGATTTTTTTTTTTTAAGGCCACCTGGTCGTAAGCGCCTGCTGGTGGAGATACTAGGTTGGGGTTTGGGCAGGTGACATGACTAGGAGAAGAGGACAGGGGAGTGGTCACGCAGAGAGTCTGGAAGGACCACGAGGTCAGAGATTGTATGCGGTTGGTTTGTTAGTAGTATGTCTAGTAGGGTCTGGGAGCCATTTGTGGCGTTTACCCTGGTGGGTTGGTGGACCAGCTGGGTATGGTCCAGCACCACGAAGGCGTCCTTGACGGCAGCTGCTGAATTGGTGAACCAGTTTACATTTAGATCACCAACCAGGATGTGCTCCGTTTTAGGAGGGAAGTTGGAAATATAGTTTGTGAGGGATTGTATGGCCATAGCTTGGTTGCGTGGGGGAACATATGCCACTGTGACAGTTAGGGGAGCCCTAGTGGGGTCCAAGGTAAGTTTTATGGATTAGGCTTGGGCGCCGTGGTCTAGTGAGGGGATCAGGAGAGCTTGGTTCAGTAGGGAGTCTCAAACATAGAGGGCACGTCCACCACCCCGTTTTACCACACTGTCAGCTCTGTGTAGAGTGAAACCTGGGAAGCTGATGAATGAATCTTCTTTTTTTTTTGAAAGCCATGTTTCAGTGACTGCAAAGACATCTGGCTGGTGTTGTGCTATCCAGTTTTGGAAGGATGCTGTTTTTTTGGAAGGCTGCAGATATTCATGGCAGCTATGCACAGCCCTTGGTGTAGTTTCTGTTGACTGTTGGTGGTGGGGCCTGGGTTGGGGTGAATATTTCCGGATATGAGAAGTAGTAGGGCTAGGACCCTGAGAAGAGCAAGGGACCGCTGTTTGGTGGTTGGGCGCGGGTGAGGCACATGTTTAAAGAGAGTAGCACAGGGAATGGGTAAGTTGAGGAGGGCAGGAAAGGTAAGGCAAATGAGTCGGCAGGGGGGTTGGGGATGTGTGTGTGTGTTGGTGGTAGGTTAAGGGGGGTGGAGTTTGTCAGGTGCTGACAGGGTGGGTGAGACAGTGATAATAGGTGAGAAGATAGGGGCGTGGGGTGGGTGTGTGGGTGGGGGAGGGCAATGTAACACAGTAAGGAGGTGATAAGTGTAATTGTTAGACGATAGGTTAGTCTGCTGAGGAATAGGTGGTTGGGCAGTGGCAGCTGCTATACCAGTTCCGGTATAAGGGGAGCGGACTGACATCCATTATTGTGGTGGTCTGAGTCGTGCAGTGGTAGGGTGATGGACTCTGGTGCAGGAGGTACCAGGTTCAAATCCCAAAGGGGTAGAGCTGCTGACACTGGTGGCAAGGGTTCGGGATTTGAAGCCTGCAGTGGAACCGAAGAAGATTTAGTATAGCAGACTATGAAGTCAGAGGCGTGAAGATTGTGAGTAATTTAGCCTGATTTGTTGGCTTACTGGTTGAGCTGCTGACTCCGGTGGCAAAAATACAGGGTTTGATACCTGTAGTGAAACTGAAGAAAATTTATTGTAGCAGACTATGGAGTCAGAAGCATTAAGAGCCTTGAAAACTATGAGTAATTTAGTCTGATTAGTTGGTTTACTGGTAGAGCTGCTGCCTATGGTGGAAAGGGTACAGGGTTTGAGACTGGCAGTGGGACAGATGATTATTATTTATTTGCTGAGTATGGAGACAGAGGCTTAAGAGCTGTGAAACAGAGATAAATACTGACCTGATTCGTTGGCCCAGGGGTAGGGCTGCTGACTCTGGAGTCAAGGGTACAGGGTTTGAAACCTGCAGAGGATAGTAGCGAAATTAAGAATAAAGGGTAGGAGAAAGCACAGGGTGGTAAGGGAGACAGCAAAATGGGACTAGGAGGGAATTGTAGTATATAAGCTCTCCCTATTTGCGGATGATGTTCTTTTGACCCTGACCTCCCCAGAGACATCTTTCCCAGCGGTCTGGGAACAATTAAAGATTTTTGGTACACTTTCTGGATATAAAATAAATTGCTGTAAAACTGAAGTGTTTAATTTCTCTTTTCCCCCTTCAGACAAATGAAAACAGAGTTCCCATTCTGCTGGCACAAAGTGGAGATGAGATACTTAGGGATCAAAATCCCTTCTAGGTTAATGCACCTAGAAATGGTGAATTTGGAACCAATTACTCAATAGATCGCCTCTGACCTTTTTAGGTGGGCACAGTTGTTCTTGGGAATGATCAATCGGATTGAAGCTATCCAACAAAATGTTTTACCCTCTTTACTATTTTTTTTTTACAAACTACCTGGCTTCCCCTCTGACTTTTATTTCAGATCATGGGATAAACTGATTTCTAGGTTTCTTTGGGGAGGGAGGACACCCAGAGTGAAATACGCATTATTATAGCTGCCTAGGACGCAAGGGGGGTTAAACCTAGCAAATCTGAAAGAATATGCCAGGGCAGCCCAAACCCATATGGCCCTTTTGCTTATGAATCCCTCTTATACTGCTCATTGGAAAGAAATAGAAATAACCTTAAACGAATTGGAATCTCTGCCCTTTTGCCTATTAGGAGACCCTTCAGGGTGCTAACCCTTGTCTCGATTTATGAAATTTACTGAAGAATTCCTAAAGAGCTGGTTCTACTTAATCAGGTTTAAGTTGACCACTCCTGAGAAACACTTTCTAACCACTCTAGCTTATAACACAGACCTTTGCACACCCTCCTTAAGGCAGTCGCTTCGAAAATGGGAGCAGTACTCTGTTAGTTTTATCTTCCAACTGCTGGGTCGCTCTGGGGTTCACTCTTTCTCTTATTTACAATTCATGTATGGACTGCCCCAGAGTGAGTTCCTAACTTTCCTGACATTTAAGAACAATCTCCTTTGGGTTGCTGATTCACTTGTTAAAATAGCGGAGGCCCCATCTGAATTGGTGAAACTAATCATCCATAACTTAAAAGGGGGAACTCAGGAGCACATTATTAGTAATATCTGCCAGGCACTCCATCCAGTAGGAGCACTGGACTTCGAGCGGGTAAGAATGAGGTGGGCTAGGGAATTAAACATTGAACTGGACCCAGACATCTGGTTAAAATCTACTTATTTCTACTCTTAAAATTTCCCTGATGACATATTGGAGGGAGTTTGCATGGAAGGCCAGGGTCAGATTTTTTAGAACCCCGGACATCCCAGCTAAGTTTGAGATACCAGATAGGAGCTATTGCTTTAGGGGATGTGGATATTCACCAGCAGGCCAAGAACATATATTTTGGTTGGGCCCACTCCTACTTTGGTATTGAAAGGACATTCTGGTGGAACTTGATAATATATTTGATATCCCAGAATTACTTACCCTGGGGTTCATTCTGATGGTGACACCTCCACTGAGCAGCCAAATCAATTGGACTCAATATAAACTGGCAACACTTTTAATTCTAACAGCTAAAAAAGTTATAACTAGACTCTGGCTCACTAAGGTAACTCCAGTAAAGGAATCCTGGAGAAACCTTACATACCAAGTATACAGTCTGGAACATATTTCATACAGGATGAATAATAAGATAAAAAGCTTGATCACTAGATGGGGAAAGTGGGTCTCATACCAGTTGGAGCATTATCCGGGCTTTATTCCATGATGAGGGGTAATGAACTACACCTTATCTCCGAGATGTTAATGCTCCGGAGAACGCTTTTTCCACCTATTTTGAGTGCTCTTGGGAGGGCCTCCTGGGAGAAGAGTGAGCTCATCTGGACAACCCCACTCAGGGAATACATTGAATGCCTTAAACTTTATAATGTAACATCCTGGAGACAGGTCTGGAATCTCCACTATCTGAAAACCCAATTTAATGTTCTTTTTAATGATTGTTAAACAGTTTTGCTTGTATAAATTAACTGACTCTTTCTGTTGTGCTATGGAAACAAATGAACATATATGTTGCACAATACTTGAATATGGATGTAACATTTTATATCAAAATAAAATAAAAATTTATATTTAAGAAAAAAAGTAAATGTTGGTAACAGGCCTACCTGTGGAGAATGTAACTGCAGCCCTTGTTGTTGCATGCAGTGCTTATCTTCATGGAATGTAGCCCTACAAAATGGAGGAGCCATATGCAAACAATGGGTTTCAAACTACAACTCAACTCCTCCCTCTATCCCTGCTGCTTGGTTCTGAGGGGCAGGTTATGACTTTGCAACTGTTACTGACTGACGGGTAAACTTTGGGCCTGACGTGACTCCAAACAGAGTTTAATGTGGGAAAATGCATAACTAAGAAAAAACTTGTTGTGATCAGTTCAGTTATAGGGGAGATGACTTGTTTTTGTTTTATTTTTTGTAATACTTCCTTTATTGTGGTAGGCCCGAAGGGGCTTGTTACATCATGTCCAAATATAAAGATCATACATCTGTTACATAGGTACATAAGATGAATCTTGTTGACAGCACAGTGTGTACCTATGAGGTAACTTTTTTACTGAATAAAAGCATATGATGATCTAGTTAGACTGAACTGAAAGATCCCATAGATCTATCAAATAACTGCTAATTTTCCTATCTACTTCAGCTCGATGGAGATACTAAAAGATTGTTCACTGCACTGATTGGAGTAACAAAAATATATATATTTTCTTTTGAATTTTTGATGAGAGTGAGAGAGAGAGGGGAAAGGGGGCCCAATGGTGCGTGGCTAAGCATTTGCATATAAACTGGGCTCATACAAGAGCCACCTGGTCCACCTGTTTTGGTATAAGTGGATTTGTTGGTGAAGACCAAACGTAATCCTCTCCATTAAGTGAATACTGTCTACTATAGCCCTCCAGTCTGCTAACGGGGGGTGGGGGGGAGTTCTCTGCACTCATTTCTTAGTAATGGCCTTAAGGGCAGCTATTGTCAGAACCGACCATAAATATATTGCTTCTCTTCCCCATATCTCCTTTGGTCTAAGAACCAAAACAGGGAAATGACTATTTTGACAGGAAAAAGCATAGGGAAGTATTCAGAAGTCATTATTTAAATGGTTTAATGTCAAAATAATAGAGTCTTAGCGACTATGCTTTCCTGGGGGTTATTGTGAACAGAAAAAAAAACAGCAGAAAGCTTAGAAAGTCAGCTGTCCAACCATTATAGTGAGAACGTGCTTAACCTTTGAGAAAATATTTGTTTTGTGTGACAAAAGAAATGTATTTTAAAATGACCCAAAAGTTAGAAAAAACAAGGGAAGCCTTAGAATGTTCAAGATGGCAGTTGGGCTTCAAAATTAAGGATTCCATTGTGGCTTATGCAGCTGCAGGGAAGAATCTGATTGGTGCTGAGTTGCTAGACAGGTCGGTGTCCACTCAGTGACCACAGATTTAAATATGCTAATGAGATTTTGACTATTTGTTTTTTTAATTCAACTTTTATTATTTTCAAAGATACAGAGCAAAATGCGTATAATAGATTAACATCAAGATACAATCTCAAGGATTACAATGCACAACTTGCCCCCCCTTCCCCCTCCTCTCCCTAAAGCCCTCCCTTTCTCCCACCCACCACTTCCCCTCACCAGCCTTGCTTTAGCATCCCCTGTATCACCAGGTGGATCACTCCTTCCTTGTCTCTATGGGCAGGCAATGACACAGTATTCATTACCCAACCTATAGAAACCATCAAGAAAGCTGAACTCCTGTTTGGATCATATTTAAAGTATGCATCTTTTCCCAGATTCATGCGTATCTGGGGAGACTGTTCCCCAGGCTAGCACCCAGCTGCTCTACACTTAAATAATAGTTCACGCAGCCACTCTGCATAACTTAATGGGAGGTCATCTAGCCGGTGCTGTAAAACCATTTGCTTAAGGAGGACGAGATTATGGCCATGTAGTACCTTCTTAGTTGTACTCTCACTCCCCTATAATCCCCAATTAAACAAATCTGTGGAGTGAAATATTCCTCTGTTACGAGCAGCTAATCAGCCTTAGCTTTAATTACATCCCAGAGGGCCTTCGCTGGTGGGCAGTCCCAAAAGATATGTCAAAGGGTGCCTTCTTCTTGATGACATCTGTTACATGTGGAAAGAGGGATCCTACCTATCTTGTGTAATCTAACTGGGGTCCAGAACATGTTATTCAGAAACTGAAATTGTGTCAATCTGAGCCTGTCCTGGGTAACATATCTGTAGGTATCTTGCCAGATTTTAGACTACACATTACCCATTTCAGGGAATTGCCCTGCCCAATAGTTAGGAATCCCTTCAATTACAGCATATGCTTGGTCAAACAAGGAACTATATAGCCTAGATACCGCATGTGGAGCCCATACTCCTTGAGCCAATGTCTCAAAAATTCCTTCGGGTAGCCTCCCCTCACTAAAACCTTTCTGTTCTTGTACTAGCATGTGCCATATTTGGTAAACTTTAAATACCTGGTTGCGGCCCACTTTGTGTCTGTTTAGAATAGATTCCACAGAGCAGCAAACTCCCTGTTGTAGAAGGTCCTTAAGTCTCAGCCCTTTCAGTGAAGGAATCCATGCATCCATGATCACTTTCCCTCCTATTTTGAAACTGGGATTCTTAAGGAGGGGTTGATTATAGTCCCGTCAGACATCATATCTGAGGAAGGAGCATAATTGAGAGTGAATCTTGAGTGACGTTGCTATTGGTGATGTTGCTAGCCCCTCAGGAAGGCCCTTCTGCATGCAATATAAAAGAGCAACAGGGTCTATTCTGGCCTCCTTGATCAAATCTAATTCTAACTTCACCCAAGAGAGGACATAATGCAGGGAGGCCTCTTCCTCTGGGGTCAACAACCACTTTAGGTATTTACTAGCACTGCTAGCCCAATAGTGCATCCCAATGAGATTTTGACTATAAAAAGTGCTGCACAGCCAATGTGCAGTCAGTCTGAGCAGGGAGAGCGACCAGCAAGGAAGGTGCCCATGCCAAGTGGTGTCTGTCTGAAGAGGCCTACAGGAGAAAGAAAAGCCTGACAGAACCAGCTTAGTTTAAATACAGTGTAAGGATAGGGGATCACCTGTAACCCAGATTACGGACAGTGCAGGGAAGTAAGTGAGAACATGGCCTAGTGCAGAAAGCCTGTTGCTTCAAGCGCCTATTGTTCCTGTGTAACCAGTTTCCTCACAGAAAAGAAACTGCAAATCTGAAGAAATCATTGTTCTCATCAACCACCTGCCGACTCAACAGAGGGCCCTCCAACTAAATCAAGCTGTAACAACTCTACAGAAGTTCTTCAGCAATTTCCAAAGGAGTGTGGTATAGTAAAAACCTTGTTGATACAAAATTGGGGACTATTTTAAAAGCTTCAGTGACACTGTTTTACAGAGAATTTACCTCAGTCCTTCTGCTTTTAAGAGCCTCTTGTCAAAGTGAAGGACTGAACCAGAAGAGAGTGAGGGGAGATTCTGTCACTACTTTTATTGTACCAGTATGCAACATTGTTTAATGCCCTTACTTAGTTTAAATACAATTAGTAATGAATGTGAAATGTGGTAACTGACTTAAAATGAATTTTAGAGTATAAGATGCAGTAAAATGAATAGTATTTGGATACCAGGGGGTATCTGGCAGAAGGGGTCAGTGGGCTGACTAAGGTAGGTAGGCCTAGTAGTCACTGTATGCCCGTAAGGTCACAGTAATAATAATGATAATACAATTTATTTGTTATAGTGCCTTTTAACATGTCAAAACGCTGTACAATGGAAATAAAACAGCATGCAATAAATACAGTAAAATCAAGAAAATACAGAATAAGCTTTCCCTCACAGAAAAGCCTTGAGAGTCTGCTTGAAACACCCCACCATCCTGCACTCCTGAAGCGGACGTGGCAGAGAATTCCAGAGGGTAGGTGCCACAAACCCCAAAACACGTGCACCAGATGACTTTAAACTTACCCTCGGAATCTCTAACTACCTCATGTCAACTGAACGGAGCTGTCGCAGAGGGGTCTAGGGAACCAGGAGCTCTTTCAAGTAGTCAGGACCCAGCCCATGTAGGGCTTTGTAAGTCAGTAGACCAACCTTAAAGGTGATCCGCCACTGGATAGGCAGCCAGTGCAGGCCGTGCAGCACAGGGGTAATATGGGTTCCTCTAGATACCCCAGTCAACAAACGTGCTGCCGCATTCTGCACTAGCTGCAAGTGGCAGATATCAACCCCAGGAAGCCCTAAGTAAAGGGAGTTACAGTAATCAAGGCGCGACGTCACAAAGACGTGGACCAAAACAGGAAGGTCGCTAGGCGAAACAAGGTGCCTAATCCTGGCAATGTTCCTAAAATGGTAAAAGGCCAGCTTGACGACTGCTGACACCTAATGACGAAGGGTCAGGCCATCGTCAAGCACCACTCCCAGGTAACGCACCCATTCAGAGGTGAGAATCTGGGCCCCCCCCCCCAAGACTAAACTGGAGGGGAGCCTGGTCCTCAACCCCTCTGTCCTGTGACCCAGTTCCACAACCAAAACCTCAGTCTTTCCCGGGTTCAACTTTAAACCACTGGTACTCATCCAATCTTGGATTTCTGTGAGACTGCTGTTCAATACTGAGATAGCACTATCATGGTCGGGGCAAAAGATAGGTACAGCTGGGTATCATCAGCATAGTAGTGAAACCTCAGCCCATACCATTTTACAATGTCTCTGAGGGGCAGCATATATACTGCGAATAACATAGGGGACAGCACCGAACCCTGAGGTACCCCGCAAGGCAGAGAGAAAGCCCCAGAAGAAAAAATACATGAGATAACTCTCTGCGTTCTACCAGCGAGGAAAGATCTAAACCATCTGAGAACTGTACCAGACAGCCCACAGATGGCCCTTAGACGTTCGAGCAGAACCTCAAGATCCATAGTATCAAAAGCTGATGATAAATCAAGGAGAACCAAGATGGAATGGTGTCTCCGATCTCTTGCCATCAGGAGATCATTGAGCACCCGAACCAGAGCAGTCTCAGTACTATGCCTCTTACCAAAACCTGATACGAGAGGTTCGTATAAATTATGGATGGTTAAATGGTTATCCAGCTAAGCTGCCACAACTTTCTCAATAACCTTCCCCACAAAAGGGAGGTTAGAGATGGGCCTGTAGTTTGCTAGGTTATCTGGATCTAAAGAAGCTTTCTTCAGGAGGGGTATCACCACCCCCACCTTCAGGGAGCTAGGAAACTCACCCGAGTCCAGAAAGCACCGGACAATCCGAGCTAAGACCGGGCCAATGATGTCAATACAACCCAAAATCAGGGAAGTAGGGCCCGGGTCTAAACTACAGCAGGTGGGACGCATCGCCTGGACAGTCCTCATAATATCCATGAACTCTGGCAGATCAAAGGTACTCCAGGAAACTCCAGGCACTGTGACATGGCACCGATCAACAGCATCCCCCATAGAGTGAGGTTGGAGGCATTCTTGCCTGATGTCGGCCACCTTATTCACAAAGAAGCGAGCAATCTCATCACAATCACTTTGTGAAAAAACCTGACGGAACTGCTGGCAGACTGGGTTGCACAGTCTGTCAACAGTTCTGAAGAGTTGAGCCTGTCGGTTCCGTGTGACAGCTATTTCCCTGGACAGGAATTCTGTCTTCTTACAGGAAATTTCTGTTTGATAGTAATGCTCTAACAAAATAAGGTGGTTGGCATCTAAGGCTGACCTCCGCCAACGACGCTCCAGCCTACGTCCCTGTTTCCGCAACTCCCTTAGAGTCCCATCAAACCAAGGGGCCCCAGGGTGGCATGGAAGGGGGCGAACATGAACAGGAGCAATTAAATCAAGAGCTGTAGAAACTACCCTATTATAGGCCATGACTGGCCGTGACTAACTGCTCAGGATCCATGCTAGTCTCGTCCAACAGCGAGAGGTCAGTTACCGTCATCAGGGACCACTTCCCACAAAGGGCCATCTCCACAGGAGCCAACCTACCCAGGGGGCTGAAAAATTGAACCCAACAGAGTAATGGTCGGACCAACCAGCTAGTTCCACCACCAAGTTGGAGGCCTCGATCCCCAGGAGGAAGACCAGATCAAGAGAGTGACGCCCCTTGTGAGTAGCTGAGGAAGCAACCTGTGTGAAGCCCAGAGATGTCATCAACTGGAGGAAGTGTTGACCAAAAAGCGAGGATTCGTCGTCGACCCAGGCATTGAAGTCACCCAGAACCATCAATCTGGGCGACTCCAATGCCATGTCGGCGGCAAAGTCTGCTACTTCCTGCAGGAACAGTTTCTCATCACTTGGTGGATGGTAGATGAGAGCTATCCTGCACCCCATACCAGCTACCACGGTACACTTGAATGACCCGGCCTCCTCTACTGTTACATTAGGCCCAATTCGGTCTTGAAACAGACCACGACACCCCCCCCCTCGCGGTCCAATCTCGGGCGATGTAAAACTGAGTACCCAGTGGGAACAGCTGCCTCTAAAATAGGGGCAGCATTCCCATCTAGCCAGGTCTCAGTAATGCAAATCAGATCTGCCTTTCCAACAAAGTCTGCAATAAGACCAGTCTTGTTGCAGTCAGATCTGACATTGCATAACAGTGCCTGAGTTGGACGAGGTTGGTGAGCTGTCCCAACTACTTGCCCTCCCAAAATGGAGGTGTCCTTGGGTATGGGAACCAGAACAGAATTACCATGTTCCAGGTACCATTTCACCCCAGGGCATCTTCTGGGCCTAACCACCCCTATGGGAGAGCACCACTCATTCAGACCCTGCTCTCCGCAACCCCCGACCCACCCCCGACTCCCACCCCTGCGAGCTATCCCCAGCACACGACAGCAATGATAAACAAAAGCAGGCGGGGGGAGAAGAAAACAGGTGTAGAGGGCGGAGGCCGAATAGCGTAGGACGGGGGGGGGGAAGCAGGCACATACCACTAATAATTATAGCAGAATAGTAGGGGAAAGCACATACAACACCAGGTTCCCAAATCCAGAGGGAAACAGCAGACAATTTAAAAAGCCTCAAAACAATAAGAACTTATACAATAATCCTAACCCTGACAAAATAAATTAAACTACCCTCCTTCCACTATAGGATGACTTTACCCCTAAAATAAAACAAATAATAATAAAAATTAAACAATAATACAGTCCCCTCTCACAGGATAACAAAATCCCCTCTCACAGGATTAGGAAAGAAACACAAATACAAATGCTCCCCTCTCACAGCCAAGGAAGAAAGAAAATTAAACAAACAGCAACAAAAATAAACGTAAATATCAAAATAATATAATAAATAAAATATAGGCACCCTGGACCTCTCACCACCAGGAGACCATAAAACAGTAAAACTGGGAGAAAATTCATCGAGCAGTGGGCGGAGCCATAGAGAAAATCAAAAAATAAATCCAAATCCAATCGAAATTTCAAATAGTCCAACATAGGCAAAATCCAATAGACAGATAAAAAGCCGAGCAGCAACAGTTCCATCAGTGTCAGAATAAGGCTTTCCTACTATAGTGACGCCTAGACTCAGAATAAATCCAAGGAAAAACCAAAAGGTCTCGAAAAGAGTCAGAAAATAATCAGGCCAGGTCACTGAAAGCGGGCTCCCCTCCTCCCACACCCCAAAAGCTGTGTAATCAGGTATAATTACACCACCAGGATCTGCAGCTACAGATATCTCAGGGCCACAGCAGTTGGACCGACCCCGAGATAACTTAGGAGCCCCCTACTAATCCCTAACTCCCTAGGGGAAAGTGAAGTAGCTCCTGCTCGGTCCCAGGTGGCACCCAAAATTACCCAGGCACGGTGGTGGGGGAGAACCTCGCACCTCTAAAACCACTGCTATGGCCCTGCAACTGAATGCTCAACTCAGAAAACAGTTTAAAAATAAAGTTACAAAAAACAAGGCTCTGGTCAATAAATCGGACCCCCTCGCTCATGGTACTCCAGGAAGGCCCACAGCAGTCCCTCCAGCCAATATCCAGAGCTTTTACACTGCCGAAAATCCTGGTCCCAATTCTTCCATGTCCAGCACTGCAAAGCACATTGAAAGACCGCAAGTTTAAAAGGCTAAAGCTGAAGCACCAGGAACAAATCCGGAGAAAATTCCCCAAGTTCAGGTTGCCAATTCGAGAGGGCAGCTACCGGAAAAATAATCCACTCTCCGTCTCACCAACTCCCGATCCCGATTCGGAGCTGGCTGCTGACTCCAATGCTCAAAATGCTCTCTCCAAGAGCGCTCGTACTAAAGATACCAACAGATGCAGCAACAACCGAACAGGGCAGCAAAAATAGCGACCACTGAAGGAAAAAGCGAGAGAGCACTTTACCAAAGAACGTCTTTAAAATAAAATAAAATAAGGCGAAAAATGAAACAAAATCACATGGAGCAATAAAAACGAGTAGTATGGGCTAGTCCAGTGCGACCGCCATTTTCGCCTGGATACCAGGGAGGGTATCTGGCAAAAGGAGTTGGTGGACTGACTGATCGGAGGTATGGCCCACTAGTCACTAATTGCCTTAATTCAAAGAGTAACACCAACAGCAGTACGACTCAATCCATGCATGGAGGGTGCGAGAAGTAACTGAAAATATCTACAAGCAAACATACCACCGCACGTCTCGGCTGAAAAATACACAGGCTTTATTTAATACTTAAAAACATGCCACCCGCATGCAACAGGCTGGTTCACCTCACAGAAACCTCGACCGGTTTCGTACACAGTAGGAGGGCACTTATCCTGGTAAAGTGTGCTATCTGGAGGGCTGGTGAGAGGTGTGTGCCTGCAGTCTCCAGGGGAAATCTAGAAGTGAATAGTGGGGTAGAGGTACCCTGCTGGGATATATAGAGTATACGAATAAGAGATTGATGCTAAGGAAGTGTTGTTTTGTTCTGAATTTTAACTTGTGCCATTCATGGCTGTATTTGCAAAGATTTTGCATACATTTTCAGTAAACGTTTACCTTTTTGCTCAGCCACCAAAGTGTCAGACTCCTTACTTTCAGTACCATTGGTTCATATTCCTGAAGGTCTCAAGGTCAGTCCGGGTGTAGATTTCCCTGCTCTTGGCAGCCCTCAGTTACTCCAGTTGGGGAGGTAAGGTATTGTACTCAGGTAGTACCCAACTAGGAAAGGGTTTTTACAGGGGAAGGAACAAAGAATCCTTGATGTCACCTATCTCTGTGTGGAATGGTCTCATTTGTGGCCACAGGTTAATACAGTAGTGGGTGGGTCATCATACTATGACTGAATGAGTTCCACATCCTCTACTGGGCGTGAAGACTCTGTGGTCTATACTTTATTTTATTTATTTGAATATAATCGGGATTTACAACCTTTGAGCCAGGGGCTCATTTACAAAGGTACCTCGTCACAAAGAGGACATACAGAGGACACAGCTACAGAAAATACTGTACCTTGAGTGACATAGATTTACACAGTTGAAAATCATACAATAAATAGTTACATATTTCGTGGCGCAAAATATTAGCACGTGCTGATACATCAGAGGGCAAGGTACCGGGGAAGATTATTGGGGGAGGGGAGTGATGTGGCGGTTCAGCCCAGCAGGCTTTGTTAGATGTGAGAGATGGTAGCAGAGCGCTGTTTAGTTACAGGTGCAACTGTGGGCATTAAATAGTTGGTTGCGAAGGGCTGCTTTGAAGGCATCAATTTTTGGAGCACTGGTGATGGATACAGGAAGGGAGTTAAACCAGGATGGAGCTCTGTAGCAGAAGAACCTCTGAGCCCTGGTGGTCCTGGTTCTGGGAACTAAAAGAGTGGTTTTGTTGGTGGTAAAGGTTAAGATAGTGGACTGGGTATGTAGGATGGAGGCAGTCACCCCGGGCAGGGAGAGCCCAAGCAGAATTTTCTTGGTTAGGAGGCAGGTTTGGTAGTGGAGTTACTTGTTGAGGTTAAAGAGATTGGCCTGCTCGTAAAGTTAACGTGTGGGTGAGCCTGGGGGCACTGATTATTAGTCTGCAGGCCTTATTTAAGGTGAGGCGAATTTTGTTGAGAGCAGTGGTGTCTGCTGCACCATAAAAGGGCAAGCTGTAATCCACAGGTGAGAGTACTGAGAACATAATGGCAAGTCGAAGGGCATCAGGTGGTAGGCAGTCCTTGCAATGGTATAGGATGCCAAGCCGTGTGTTAGTAGCAGATGCGGGGGCATTAATGTGGGGGTGAAAGGTGAGGGCTGAGTCAAAAGTGACCCCAAGGTATTTGTAAGAGTCGACTTGTTCAGTTGGTTGTAGGGTGCTAGGGAGGATGCGGAGAGGGTTATTACAAGCTTTGCTTTGGGGGTGGGTGAAGAGCATTGTCTTGATTTTTTTGAGATTAATGATGAGTCTACGTTCCCTAAACCAGGTTTCAGCATCATTGAAGGAGTGTTGGAGAGAGTCCTGGAAGGAGGAAGGATTTCTGTGGGAGGCAAAAATGATGGCATCGTCCGCATACAGAAGCATATTGCTGGAGCAGGCAATAGGCAGGGTGTTCAGATAGAGACTAAAAAGTAGAGGACCCAGTATTGAGCTCTGAGGAACCCCAGAGCGGATGGGACAGATTTCTGAGAGTGTCCCATTAACTTTGACACACTGAGAGCGAGCTGACAGGTAGCTCGAGCACCAGGCGAGGGGACCAGCGGAGAAGCCAGTGTGGCAGAGGGCGTCAAGTAGAAGGGGGTGGGAGACAGTGTTGAAGGCCTTTGAGAAGTCAATGAACACTGCACTGGCTAGGGAGCCAGCATCAAGGGAGGAGTGCAGGAAGTTGGAGAATTCCATTAATGCAGTGCCAGTACTGTGGTTGGTACAGAAGCCATGTTGCTCTGGACACATGATGTTGTACTTAGCCAGATATTTGGTGATTTGAATGGTCACCACTTTTTCTAGGGCTTTTGAGAGCGGGGGAGGATGGAGATTGGTCAGTAGTTGCTAGGGGAGGACCTGTCACCCCTTTTGTGGATAGACATGACTACAGCTGTTTTCCACACAGTGGGGAATTGTCCCAGGCAGAGGGACCGGTTAAGTAGATCAGTGAGCGGGGTGAGGACTTCATCCAGGACCAACCAGAGTATTTTAGGATCCAGGGAATCCCTGCTGGGACTGTTGCTTTTTAATGCTTTAAGTAGGAGAGGTCTGGCTTCCTGGGTGAATATCTTGTGAAGGTGAAACCAGGGGCACTGTAGGACTGGGAGTGGTTGATCAGGGGTTGGGTCAAAGAAGTTACTAGGGAGGACTGAGCTGAGGTCCGAAAAGGAAGAATTAAGGCTGTTGGCCGTGCAGGCTGGGTCCGTGGAGGTGGAGCCGTCAATGGTGAGCTGGGATGTGTGACTTCCCATTGAGCTCTTTAATATTGTCCCAGAAGGTCCAGGCATTCCCCTAAGATGAGGTGAGGGTGGTCTGGTGATGGTCTGCCTTGGCTTTACGGATAGCCCAGGTGCACTTATTCCATGCAGCATTGTAGGCCTGTCTATCTGCTGCCCGGCCTGTATCAGTGGCTAGGTGCCAAAGGTTATCCCTCACTTTGAGGATTTGAAGTAGGGCAGGGGTTATCCAAGATGCGTTAGGTTTTTTGAAATGGAGTATGGTGAGGGGTGCGAAGAAGTCACAGGCCTTATTAAAGGCTTGTGAGAAGAGGGCTAGGGCAGCATCAATGTCGGGTGCATGATGGATGGGTGACCAATTAATCTGCGCAAGGTACTGTTTGAGTTTAGTCAGCCCTCCAGGGCGAAAGTGCCTACGTTGGGTGGTTTGGGTAACAAGTTTGGGGCTAGGGGCAGACCAGAGGAATAGGATAGGAGAGTGGTCACTTAAGGAGTCAGGGAGGACCTGAATGTCTTGAATTTTCAGAGGGTGGTTGGTGATAATGACAGCCAGGAGGGTGCAAGTTCCTCTAGTAGGGTTAATTCTGGTGGGTTGGGAGATGAGTTGTGTCAAGTCTTGGGCAGTGAAGATATCCCTTACTGGGGAGGTAGAGTAGCTGAGCCAGTTCACATTGAGGTCTCCCACTAGTACTTGATCAGCCTTATGGGGGAGGGTGACGAGATAATTCCATAAGAGACGTCAATGCTGGATTCAGGTTCCTTGAGGGAACATAGGAGACTGTAAGGTATAGTCGGCCCCTGGAGGGGTCGGGGTGAGTTTGAGGGTAAGGGCCTGGGCACCATTTACAAGCAAAGGGGTTGGGAGCGCCTGGCCAGTGATGGTATCACGAGCATAGATCGCACAACCACCCCCACATTTACCTGCTCGGTCCTGCCGGTATAGGGTGTAGTCTGAGAGGGAGACATAGGAGTCAGGGGTGGACTTGGACAACCAGGTTTCGACTAGGGCAACTATGTCAGGTTGATATAGCATGATCCAGCACTGGAGGGCAGCAGATTTTTTCAACAGGCTGCATACGTTCAAAGAGGCAATGCGGAGGCCAGCTGGTCTAGTAGCTGGGCTGGTGTGGTCAGGGCCCTAGTTAGGATGGATATTCCCAGAAAGGAGTAGTAGTAGAACCAAGGTTCTGACCATGGGGTGGCAGCATGTTAACTTTTTGGGTGAGAACTGAAAAGAGGAGACCTTGGAGGCACAAGGGATGGGCAGGGTATGAAGGGTCGGGAAGACACGGATGTGGTGAGTTCACAGGGAGTAAGTGTTGGTGATGAGGGGGGAACTACTAGGGAGTGGGTGCAGCGGTCCAGTGTACATGGACAGTGTGGGGAGGGGTCGAGCCAGGCAGGGGAGAGGTGGAAGTGGGGTCACAGAAGGGGCTGGGGTGGGGCTATGCTGAGGGGAAGTAGGCACTAGCAAGGTTATAAGGGGGAGACATTTTAGAAGGAGGAAAACATACATGGCGCCTATGGTAGCAATAGAGGCGGATGTTATAAGTGTCTCAGTTGCACTTCAGAAAGCGTGAGTACCACTTTGGAGTAGTGATAGGGTCGCGGACTTTGCTGCACAAGGTGCAGTGCTCAAAACCCCTCTGGGGCAGGTGGTCTGGAGCCTGGGTGAGATGGGGTATCAGACACTAAGGGGGCTTTGAGAGGGCAGGGTTAGAAGCCGAAAAAGGGTGGAAATAACGACTCCTAGTGGTCACTGGGAGTAACAAAGGCCTGGGTGGGGGGTCAAAGGATTGGGGGTCGGGGGGCTAGGTGTGGCCAAGCAATGAGAGGAGTAGTAGAGGTGGATAGAGGGGACACTAGGAAGTAGGCGTAAGAGGAGTTAGGTAGAAAAGTAGGGAATAGGCAGAGAGTCCCTCTAGTGGCTGACAGGTATAATCCTCAAATGGAAATGTGGGGACTTGGTCTCAGAGCAGCCAGTAAGTTATGTCATAGGAAGGTGCCAATATATTAAGGGTCGAGCTTGGGTGGTTGGTGCGGGTGGGCACAGCGTCGACGGGCTAACACCCCTACACAGGATGCACATAGATTGGAGAGGTATGCTTTACCTCTTAAGGCACTCGCTGTTCTGCACGCTCCAGGAGGGAGCTCTGTTTGTAGGCTAGCGGCATCGTATACTCCAGGATCTCCCTCTGAAGATCCTTCATTTATAACAATGATGCGGGAACTTTAGTCTGCAATGGGGTTGATTTAGAGAAACGGAACATTACTAAGAAGAACTTAATAGGCTTGGTAGACTTGCCTGATACCTCAACCATAATTATTACTCCCCTTCTGCCAGCCCTAGAGGATGCCACCTTGGCTACCTGGCATAGACCCAATATGATACCTGCCATACCAAGGAAGGCGGATAAGATGTACCAGGCCCCCCTCAGGTAAGTACTTTTTTTGCATGCCAACCTGAGGTAGATTCTGTGGTCATCAGTGTGGCCCATGAAAGGTCTAAGGCACCAAAGCACCTTAGTTCCCTTCCTCCTGACAAGGAGTCCAGGAGGCTTGATGTCTTTGGCAAAAGGAAATTTGCTTCAGCTTATCTAGGCCTGAGGATTGCAAATTACCAGGCCCATGTGGTACAATACATGAATACCCTTGGAGGAAGGCCAAGGCAGCTGCCCAGGCCCTTCCAGAGGAAACCCTAAGCAGGAGATACTGAATGTCTTCACAGCAGGTGCCAGCACAGGTAAACATCTCCTATGCTCAACCTATAATATTTTTGATTCCTCTCCTGGGCTGCTGCCTCTGCTATTTATCTCAGAAGATATTTCCAACTCAGAGTGCCTGGCTTTGCTAATAATATACAGCAGTCCATCATCAGTACACACTTTGGGGAATATAAGCTGTTTGGAGCAGATGTGCAAGACATCCTCTCCAATTTACAGGCCTCGGGTAGAACCGTGAAATCAGTATATTTCCTCTTATCATACCCAGACGAGGACTAAAAAGAGGGTGCCCTTTCATCCAGCCACAGTCAGACACCGGTTCATAAGAAGACAGCAGGACAAGGGTAGAGCAACAATAGCTAGAGACCAGTGTTTTTCTTAAATACGAAATAACAAGAAATGACAAGAAATTAAGGTATAAAAAGAAATAACAAGAAATTCAAGTATAACAATAAATTCAAGGTATAACAAGAAATAAGAAAGTCAGCATATAAAAGGAATAACATGAAAAAAACATGAATAAAGTGAAAAAAATGCATTTCGGTGGGCAAAATCTAAATAAATGCTTGCAGCAGTTGTTGTTTAGGCTCTGTTGTTACCACAGAGACTGTCCACAAGGGAGCGATAGCGAAATTGTTTGTCACAAAACCTTTCAGGACCATAGCATATTGCTGCTTAATACAATGTAGTATACTAGAAATGTGATTTCCAGAGTGTATAAGGTCATTTTGAGGTAGTTTATGAATGTAAATGTGATAACGAGAAATAAAACTAAATTTTCAATGAATAAAAAGAAATAAGAAATTCCAGAAAAATAAAAAGAAAAATGACAAAAAATTAAAATAATTTCACGTGTCTCTAGCAATAGCCTTGTTCCTTACCCATTTCCACCCCAGGTGCCCATTCAAAAGTCCCTAGAGATGGCACTGTGGCAGCAGCCACAGCAACTGGCTCAGCCTGCCTCCTTCTGCAACCCACCAACCACCTCTGCCTCCAGGGGTGATAGTAAGGGTTCACCTTTCCCTCCACCTGGATCAGTGCAGAAAAGTAACTTCAGATGCTTGGGTCATTTAGAAAATAGCACAAGGCTGTGCTCTGAAGCTTCTGGAATTACCTCCAGACCATCCGCCAGTGCCTTTCCATTACTATCCAGATCACATTCCATTACTCCTGGAAGAAATTCACACCCTTCTGCAGAAGTGGGCAATAGAACCAGTCCCCCTGGAAGAAAGGAACACAGGTTTCTATTCTCAGTATTTTCTAGTTCCAAAATGGAGAGGAGATCTGAAACCCATTCTAGATCTCAGGGACCTGAACTTTTTTGTAGGGTACTAAAAGGTCAGAGTGGTAACACCGCAAGGCCTGCTTACACTACTGCAAGTAGGAGACTGGATTTGCTCCCTAGTTATGCTTACCTGCACATCAAGATCTGCACCTCACACAGGAAATATCTAAGATTCCTGTTTCTGTGAGAACATTACCAGTTTGGGGTGTTGTCCTTTGCCTTGTCATCTGAACAACAGGTATTTAGCAAATGTTTAGCAGGTATGGCAGCAGCCCTCCACAGGGAAGGTCTATGTGTCTTACCATACCTGAACAACTGGCTTCTCAAAGCTTACTCCAAGGAGCAGCTTTACCACACACTAGGCCACTCAAGACACCTGTTCGATGCTCTAGGGATTACTATCAATATGCCAAAGTCAGTCCTAACCCCTTGCCAACATTTGCAGTATATAAGAGCAGTCCTGGACACAGTCAAAGCCTTAGCATTCCTGCCACAGGACAGAGCAGAGCGTCTGCTTGCACAGACCCAGATAGTCTACAACAGAAGGTATGTCACAGCCAGGACATTCCTGAGACTCTTAGGCCTGATGGCAGCAGCCATCACCACAGTACCACTGGCAAGACTGCACGAGGATCCCTTAATGGACACTAAGAGTCCAGTGGAACCAATGTACAGATAGTCTAGAACAAATTGTTGTAGTAATCTCCCGTGTCAGAAAGGTGCTTCAGTGGTGGATGGAACCCAACCATTTGCTGAAGGGGTTTCCCTTCCTGGTCCCTCTCCTCTTCAGATTCTCATTACAGATGCCTTGGGGATGGGTAGGGGACACATCAGGGGCCACATTAGACACAGAGTATATGGACCGGAGTGGAGAGCACATAAGTATCCTAGAAACCAGAGCTGTTCTGTACAGCCTACAGGCCTTCCAGGCTCATCTATCCCCGGCTCCTCTGTTAATTCAGATGGACAACTAAGTGTAATGCATTACATTAACAAGTAGGGGGGAACTAATTCCTACCCCTTGTCAGGGATCGACAAATTTCAAAATGGCATGCTAGTCCCGGACAACTGGTCTGGTCAAAAATGGTAGTCCCAGAGTTCCGAGTGGTAGTCCAATACGCTTACATGAAAATTTTAACCAAACATCTGTAGAAATAAATTACATGGTGTGTCTGGGGTTGTACTATTGTATTAGGATGGATGTAGATGTAGAAGAACTGTGTAAATCGAGAAAAACAATATTGAGTGACTGACTCTCCATCCAATTCCTTTCTTTTCTGAATATTGATCACGGCAGGTCCAGGGTGGGACCGTGTACTGTGTGTAGGAGTACGTACCTGTACCAGATTTTGGGATGCCAAAAGAGGACACCTAGTTCCCCGATGAGCCCTGGTGCCAGACCCTGAGTAAACAGGTTTAAAATCTCCACTTCCTTCACAGCTCATATACAAGGGGAGGTCCTAGGTACGGTAGGAGAAGAGACTGAGAGTAAAAAAAATTATAAAAAAAATAATAATACAGGATATTGAATTGAAGGTACATGAAGAATATTTGGCAGCTGGAAAAGAGGACATGTGCTCGTAAAAGAGGACATCTGGTGGTGACCCTAACTAACCATGTGTGCATGTAGGGCAGGCTGAAGTCTGTTTCAGAAGAGATTGATAATTGTAGTGAAATGAAGCCAAGGCCATCAATCAACAAGCCATTCTGTGAATATAGCATGACTGTCATCAAGGGTAGACTGACTAGAGATTGGGAAGACAGGAAGATGATGATGGAGCACTACTAGAGTACTTGCATTGGATCATCATCACTCATCAGGAGAAGAAACGGAAGCAGCAGCGGCACCACCAGCAGTAGATGTAGCAGCAGTAACAGCAGCATGCCCATGAACATGTCTCGCTCCTGGACCACAGAGCAGCCAGTGGTTAATTGCAGGATCAGGATTAAATTCATGCAGTTCAGGACCTTCTACCGCTATCTGCAGGAGAGACTGTGTGTGTCATCAGAAAGCCGTGTCCGTATTTTTGTTTGATAAGGTTCTGAATAGAAAAAACTCTTTCACACTTAGCAGTTGAGACACTCATAGTTATTAGTATTTCAACTAAGTCAAGAATAATGTGCCCAATCTGTGGTGGTTTTCTTTTAGTAATTTTGTGTAGACCTGCAAATACGGCTTGTCAGCTGAAGATTTAAGCAGCATTTTAAATGCAGCATACTCAGACTTTATATGTTCCTGCTGCTCTTCTGTGAAAAAATCAAAGTATTTAACCAGGTTTGCCAGTTCACAGGTCCCAAACACCGCTAGCTGGTCTCTCGGCAGATCAAACTGCTTGAAATCTAAACAGCTGAACCATTTGAGAGGCACCTCTGAGAAATTTTTAAACCTCTCGTCTATGTACGTTATTGCTGCATTTATTAAATTCTGCAATTGCGTATCTCTTACAAAACTGACTTCTGGGCAGTTGCCTCTGAATGGGAAAGGAACAGTCCTCTCCTCCTCCTCCCCCTCTTTGACACAACATACTCCATCCATTTCTGTTCAGGTTTGTAATGGCTAAGGAAAGTTGCCATGTATTTCCCTGGTGATGTTTTCAGCTCCGTAAGCTGGAGTAGGCAGGTCTCAACAAGTTGTGGAACTTCCAGTATTACTATGTCATCTCTTTGAAACTGGAGTGACAGGTTTTTTAGTATTGGCAGGAAGTCTTGTAGTATATATAGGGATTTTACAAACTGTACACTCTGTACTTCCTTTAAGAGGGCCTTTGTTCTAGAACCTTCATCACCAGCAGCAGAAGATGCATGTTCTAGGTGTTGAGCGACACTGGGTAGGTTAACCTGAACTGCATGAACTGATCGTGACCTACTGGCAAGCCATCTCACTTGTTTTATAGCACTAAAGTGAGCAAGATCAGTATCCATGACATTTGCAATTTCTTTTAGTTCTCTCATTTTTTTGGGACTGTAATGATAAAACTTAAATATTCCCTTGAGAGTACTTTCAAGCTTTGACACAAATGTATTTTTCTTTACCACATCAAGAACTGCCAGCTCTAACTTATGGGCAACACAGTGCATCGCAATTATTTGAGGACAGTGTTCCCGCAACTTTGCTATGGTTCCTCCTCTTTCACCCATCATGACACTGGCCCCATCAAAATTTGCTGAAACAAGGAATGGCCCTGCATTGTGAACATTTTGTAGGTTACTTAGAGGAAGATTTACTGACTCAAGTGCAGTCGTTATTGCGTGAAATACACCTTCTGCATGTGCATGTTCCAGTGGCACAGCTTGGATAAGCACTGTTTGCACCAGTTTTGAGTTTGGGTCAACAAACCGTATGAAAACATTTTCCCACTCAGTTATACTAGAATCTGTACTACCGTCAGCAAGAACTGTCACATATTTAACATCAATAAGAGTCTGCATCTGGGTTTTGGATATAACTGCTGATATAGCACCACAGAAGTCCCTGGCTCGTTTATCATTGGTATAATTAGAACCAAGCGTTATCCCATTTTTTTCTTGCAGTTCGCAGAGCAACTCCATGTCCGAGAAAGGGCGCAGATTTTTGGCAATGGAATATGCTGTGTTGAACAGGCGTTGCATCTTGACCTCAGTGCCCTGATCCAACTGCGTAAATGCTTGATACAGTGGGGACTCAGTGATATCAAAATGTACCTACGCTGACCACTGTGTACAATATGTTGATTCATACACAGCAAATGTGGATTGGACTTGTCATGAGCACGTAGTGACTCAATTCGAAAATTATTTGAGCCAGTGGCAAAACATTAGGTTTCTTTGAAAAGGCTGGTACTGCAATGGTTGGATATTTTTTGCATATAGTGCAATACATCAGTTCTTTTTTTCATCATATCTCAGCCAGTTATAAATGGTTAACCAATGCCTTTGAAACAATCTGGCCCTTTCTCCTGATAGTATTTCTTATCTTTATTTGGTCTCTCTGGCCTCTCATCCTGCTCATGGAGCAGTAAAGTACAGCTTTTAGGGTGGATGTAAACTTTCAGTTAAGCCTTCATTGCTTAATTCAAGACACTGATGATCAGCAGTTATATCTCCTGACACAGATATAGGCTCATTGTCATTGTTATTACTCTTATCTGCACTAGACACAGAGGTGGATTGTGTTTCAGTTTCAGGTGGTGTATTGCTACTGATGGAGTCTGCTGTCACTGCTGATACTCGTGAGGCTACTGACCAGAGAGAAAAAAGAGTCTGCTGTTTACTGCTCCTCCTACTCCTGTTCTGCATATTGTGGCACTTATTTTCTTCCTCCAGTGATAATAAAATAAAATATATATAGTGTGTTTGTGTGAGTTTCTTTGGGTGCCGGGGTTTGGTGGACTGGGTGGCAGACGGTGACACTGGGGGGGGGGCCCAGAAGGACACTACAATGAGTGGGTGCTAACCTCAAAATATCAACCAATCAAATTTTTGATTTATTTATTTATTTATAGCCCTGGCCTTAAGCCCTCCTTGCTTTCTTTCTCCTCCTCCTCCTCCTCCTTACTGCTACAATTTTGTTTTGGCACAGATAGACATTTACTACATTTAACTTACAACACAAACTGCTCTTGCTGTCTCAGTGGCTGATCCTCCCCTCCCTTCCCTTATTAGGCTCACCACTGACTCCACAGTCTCAACCTAGCAGACAATTTAGCTCCAGACAGCAGTTCAAACTAAAAAAGTTACAATGCACTGTGTTTCCTTGGATCACTGCACTAGTAAGTTCCCCCTTCCCTCCCTGTTTATTTTGGTTAGTATACCCCTCCTGATTTCCTTGTTCCTTCAATTAAGTTATATAAAATATATAAAATATGGGAACAAATTCAATTCACTTATTTGTAATACTGCCCCTTATTGACTTTGTGTTTTCTCTCGGTTTTTGGCTTCTGCAAAACACAGACAGCAAAAGGCTGGCTTCAACAATGTTCTCCCTCCAGCCCCTATTTTTTTATTTGTGTGAGCAAACTGATGGCAGCTTCATTTGTGTCCAGCTTGCGGCTTCCGCACCCCCTGCCACAGAGCGCCGATCACTGACCTCGGCTCACACCAACCCCAACCTCCCTCGCTAACTCTTACTCTCCCTGGCTTTTATTTTTATTACAAGCAGTGCCCCTCGACTCGTAGGCCTAATCAACTTCTCCACGAACAAACTGCTCTGGGAACAGTACGCACGTCCTTCTCTCTGTGAAGATGAGAGAAAGTGAGTCGTCAGTCGCGTGCGTCCCCAGATCAGTCTCGCCAAGCCTACGCTGGGTGTGTCGCCTTACCGCCCGGTGAGCCTCGGATGGATTTGCTGCCACATGCCAGTCTCATGACTGGCTCCTCCCTCTGTTCCGTTTTGGCCGCTGCTCGCTCTCGGCTCCAGGCGCTGTACCCGCTCCAGGCGCTGTTTCTGTTCCCCTGCTGCCGACCTGCCATATCACGTGAGTGCTGCTCTGTGGCTCAGATGACCACCAGCACAAGACAGGTGGCGCCAGGATACTACTGATGTCGCGTATCACGTGGCGCACCTGCTGCTGCAAAGTTGGTAATGCAGCCAATATATATTTTTATTTTAATGCTTGCCCACGGACAAGTGGCTCCTTACAACAGTACTTGTCCCTGACTGGGAAGTAATAGCCCGGGACATCGGGCTATCGTATTTGTCGAACCCTGCCCCTTGTGCAGGGAGGCAATGAGAGTTTGGTATTGGGCTCTGAAACACGGTCTAGAACTATCAGCAGTACATGTTCCAGGGATCTTGAATGTCTTGGCAGACAGACAAAGCCGGTCATAGTCCAAGATGCACAAGTGGGAACTGCTGACATCAGTTCTTGAAGACCTGTTCGACAGGTGGGGTCATCCAGAGTTAGACCTTTTTGCATCCCCACACAACACAAAACTGCCACTTTTCTGCTCGCTGACTTCAGGGCCTAGTGTTTTCTGATGAGATGCATTGTCCTTCTCTTGGAAAGGGAGATTCCTGTATGACTTTCCTCCTGTCCCTCTAATTCAGGGTGCTAATCAAGATTCAGATGGAGGGGGCAACTCTGATACTTATTGCCCCTCTGTGGTCTTGTCAGATTTGGTTCCCCTTACTTCCCCTTACTGCAGCAGCTGGCTGTGGAACCTCCAGTACCTGTGCCATTATGCCAGGGCTTGCTATCACAGGAACAAGGAACCGTTGTCCATCCAGACAGCAAGTCCCTCCACCTTCATGCATGGCTCCTGAAGATGTAGTAATTGCTAGGTTTGGGGTGCCACAAAAGGTGATTGGTGTCTTGCTGGCTGTCAGAAAACCTTCCACCAGAGCTACTTATTCCATGAAGTGGAAGCGTTTTGCTTTGTGGGCTGCTTCTCACCAACTGGATCCTTTTACCTGTCTGGTAAATCAGGTTTTGGAATATTTGTTGTCCTTGTCAGATGCAGGCCTGCAATGCTTTTCTATGAAAGTGCACTTGGCTGCCATTTCAGCTATCCATGTGCTTATTGATGGTTGTATGGTTGCTCAGCTGGAGGTGGCCCATACATTTTTGAGATGCATTCTGCACTTGAAGCCTCCTATCCACAACCTAGTCCCAGTCTGGGACCTGAATTTTGTGTTAGAAAAACTGAAAAGGGTTAGAACAGGGTCGAGCTATGGCTTTCCCTTCCATAGGGGTGGATGCCCACTCCGCCGTAGTCCCGCTCCCACTGGTTGGAGGTCTGGTGGGTAGCACAGGTGATTAAGAGCGGCGATGCAAGTCTGGGAAGAGGTGGAAGGGGTCACTGGATCCTGGTGTATGTGTGCACCTCTATGCATGTACACTTATGTGTACACCTTGGCCTGGGGGGGGGGGAGTTAAAAAAAACATAGAAATACAAAAAGTATGTATTGGTAAAAAAAAAAAAAAAAAGCTTATTTTAGCTCTTTTTGAGCCAGCTGCGACTTGCAGCCTACACTTTCTGTCTTGGAAAGCATTATTTTTTGTTGCTATTACTTCTGCTTGAAGAATTTCAGAGCTTTAGGCTGTAATGTGTGAGCCTCCTTAGTTGATTTTTCACAATGACAGGATGTCTTTGCATACCTGTTCTAAGTTCCTACCAAAGGTGGTGTCTGAATTTACTTTAAATCAAACCATTCACCTGCCAGTTTATTTTCCTGAGCATGCCAATCCAGGGAAAACATTTCTCCATACTTTGGATGTACATAGAGTACTCTGGTACTGTATACACCATACAAAGGACTGCAGGAAGTCCTCTCTGTGTTTTGTTTCTTTCACCCCTGGGAAAAAGGGTGTTCCTGTTTCTAAACACTGCTTGTTCAAATGGTTAGCCAATTGTATTACTTTCTGTTACAAGAACTATGGTAAGGAACTTCCTGGGGTTGTTTGTGGTCACTCAGCTAGAGGTATGGCCACTTCTGTTGCCTGTTTCAAGAATGTGTCTGCTGCTGAAATTTGTGCAGTTGCCACCTGGAGTACTGGTCACACCTTCACTAAACCTTATAGTCTGGACATTGTCTCAAGCAAAAGGGTAGGTTTTAGCTTAGCTGTGCTTCAAGGCCTACTTTATTAGACCTGCAGCCTCTAGCCACACAGACTGTTCTCTGTCAGTACTGCTTGGTGCTCATTCCATAGGTGTAGCCTGATGAAAGAGGTATCTTTGAACTAAAGATAGAACAGTTACATACTTACCATAACAGTAGATCTTTGAGAGAATCTCTGTCATCAGGCTATACTGTCCCACCCTTTATCCCCCTTACATTCTGAGGGCTCCTCCATAGGGCTTTGCCAGCTCTTTTCTCCTTCGCCTGGTCAGTAGAGCCATAGTTCTCCTCCTGGCTCCCTATAGGGAAGTCCTACAAGCATGATCTCTGGCGGGGAACTGAAAAGGGAAGGGGCCACCCATGCTTGCATATGAAGAATTGATGTAAAACAGTGGACTGCTTGCAAAAAGTTTCTGTGTGGTCCTAGTGCCTGAAGGCTATAGTTCCATAGGTGTGGCCTGATGAAAGAGATTCTTTCAAAGATCTACTGTTGCGGTAAGTACATAACTGTTCTTTAGGGTTTGAGTCTGTGGAGTCATGGTAGATCAGCAGTGGGGTCTTCCTTGGGGTTGTCAACCTTAATGTTCACCCCTCCCCCCAAGCCAATAGCCTCCTGTCTGAATAACAAGGTACAGCTCCAAGCCAGTGCCTCATACAGATACACTCTTGAAGATAGAGAAGTATGTCTCACCACATGCTGCTGATACAATGTGTTGCAGCTTTCACATCTGACCGTGTTTCCTCATGGAAGATGGTGGGCATTAGGGTTGACAAACCTAAGGAAGCCCACACCACTGAATCACCAAGACTCCAGAGGCCTAAAACCCTAATATTTTTATCTTTTTGCTGCTTGTGGGGGTGGGTGAGGGGGATTTAGGATTGGTTTACCCTAATGCTTAATTTCCCTACTTTTACAGCATTAACTTGAACCCTAACTGGGGTAGTAACAAAGTCTTTTGCAATGAATTTTCCTTTCTTTTTCAGGTAGTGGAATCATACCCTCATTCACGCTTGTCCTTTCAGGACCTGTGTGAAGACGTGCAAATGTGCCGGGCCTAAGGAAAGAAAGAGAAGACTCCATTTGCTTACGGAAGTGCAATTTTCTTGCGTGCCCTTCAGTTCCGTGTGGTGACTGATGCCAGGAATTCATGGGGCTGTCAAGGGGGTGGTGGAATCACAGGGCACTATGTTTTGTGTACTTCCACGTAGCTGCAGATACAGATACACAGGGAAAAGATTCCATCTGTCAGCCAATGATAAGGGCCCACTGCCATCCACAGGTGCAGACGTACAGGGCCCTATGCCAAGAGAAGAGTTGTCTTCACTATATACACAATCAAATTTCATGGCGAGAAACCAGTTTAAGTCTCAAAACCAAAAATTACAATGTACAATCAAACTTCAGGTTGAGTAATAAATTTTTGCCAGAAAAAGAAAATTCATGGTGTGCAATCAAATTTTGTACTGAGAAGCCAATTTTCTGTGGTGAAATGCAAAATTATGGTGGGCAATCAAATTTCATGTCATTCAACCAATTTATGTCACTTAATGCAACGTTTTATTCACAATGCAGGAGGAAGAGGGGGGATACGATAGAAACTTTCATGTACCTCAAGGGAATCAACAAAGTCCAAGAGGGCAGCATCTTTCAAAAAAAGAGGTGTGCAATGACAAGGGGGCACAATTTGAAGACGGGGGGGATGGCTCAGGGGCAACAGGAGGAAGTATTTTTTACATGGAGATGGTGGCGGACGCATGGAACAGCCTTCTTGAGGAGGTCCTGGGATCAAAAACAGTGGGAGGATTCAAGAATGCATGAGACAGACATAAAGCAATTCTAGTGGGGTGTAGGAGGAAGTAGGCTGTTGGGTAATTAGGATCTGCAGCTTATCCAACAGATAGGGTAATGGGCAGACTAGGTGGGCCAAGTGGTCCTTCTCTGCTGTCAGAGTCTATGTTTTCTATGTTTCATGTTGAAGTACCAATTTGAGCCCCAAAATGAAAAAAATTATGATCCCCACTGAAAATTTAATGTTGCAAAATCAATTACAGTCTTGCAATGGAAACTTATGATCCACATTCAGGTTTTATATCAAGCAACCAAGTTCCATTTTTGCAAGTACGAGTTATAATCCAGAACCAAAATGTGTTTCCAATAGACTTTTTTTTTTTTTCATATGTAGTTTCTGGGTTTTTGAAGATTTTCTCCATGCACCTACACCTACGCGTCCTCGGCATATCGCATGCGTGTGGAGGCATGCGCGTGCATGCCATTCAGGATGCCTCTCCCTTCCAGTCATGCTGTTGACCACCTGCTCCAGCACCAAATCTCCATTCGGTGATGGTGGGACTATGGGCGGGCGACCCCACCCCTTACCTGGGAGAGGATAGCCAGTGCTCGATTTTGCTCCCACCCTCCCCCCTTGCCAGCACCCTGGTAGCCCGAGGTTGTTCCCAAATCCAGGTGACGGATGTAGCGTGAGGTGTGGCATCCAGTGCCTCAACCCTCAGTGCCACTGGGCCAACAGACTTTTTTTGAATCACAATTAAAAATAATTTTGTGAGTCAAATTTAGTTGTGCATTTCTTACCACGTGAAACAACAAATTATAGTCCGCAATCAAATTTAATGTCCAGCAGTCAATTTGTTATGCCCAATGATAAATTATGATCCATAGTGATATTTCTTATTACATGACCAACAAAATGGAAAATTAAGATGTGCAATAAAATGTCATCGTGAGAAACCGATTTGTCACGAAACCAAAAATTCTGATGTGCAATCAAATTTCAAGTTAAGAAATCAGTTTTTGTTACAAAATGAAAAATCATGGTGAACAGTCAGATTTCATGCTGGGAAACCAATTTTTCTGCTTGTGAAACAAAAAACATACTGAGCAATCAAAATGTGTTTCCAACAGACTTTTTTGAATTGCAATTAAAAAAATAGTTTCACAAGTCAAATTTACTTTTGCACCACCTTAACAATGTGACACAGAAAAGCTTGTCAGGGTTCAAAAATTGGGAAAGAGGTTAACATGGCCAGGAGAAATAAGTAAAATGTTTATAAACATGATTGACTGAAACAAGCCTCAGAAAATGATCCAGCATTTTCTAATGAGGTAGGTTCATTTTTTTTTATTATGGCTGCTGTAATAAATGTTTGCGTTAATATTTTGTTATCGACGTAAAAAACAAGATGATGGCTGTTACAAAATGAAACAATGTTTGGTGTCGTGAGTACATCTCACGAAGGTCCTTCCTCGGAGACTTATGCCAGTTGTTTAGAGAATTACATTCTATTAACACCTAGATCATACATAAAAAAACCCAGAAAGAATTCTCATTGGTTTAAAATAACTATTTTAAAAAATCACAGCTTTAAATGGAAGGACCTGGATTCTACTAGTTTGCTACTGCTTGAGAAGCCTTCCAAGGTCAAATGTCAACAGAAGAGATAAGAGAACACTCCAAGCAGACAGTCCCACTAACTCAATTATAAATGAAAGAGTGTGTTATTTGAATATATTCTTAATTTATTTATTTAACAAATCGGGAACGACCTTTGAGCCAAGGGCTGTTTTACAGAGGTTCCATGTCAAGTCACAAGAATAACAAGTTACAGTGGTTTCAGTAAGTAATGTAACATGAGGAAAGTAATTACATAAAAGAATAATATGGCAAGATAAATATTGTGTCAAGTGCAGCCAGTGGCCTTGTCTGAAGAGGGTGGAAGGGATTACAAGGAGAGAAGGATAGGGGCAAATTTGGGCGGTGGAAGGAGCAAAATAAGAGCAAAGAGGGAGCTGTCACAATATAGCTTATGTAGGAAAAGACCCATGGGGGGAGTAGAGGGAGAGAACAAGGTGAGGAAACAGAGGGGGAGGGAGGGGGGAATGAGAGTGGAGGGGTAGAGGAAAAGGGGTGTAAGACCTTAAGATTTAATACTCACATAAGTGCATGTTAACATTTGATAGTATTGTATGATAAAAAAAACTGTACAACAGAAATTTTCTATATATGGAAATATGGGGGTAGAAAGAAAATGTCCCTACTATGAACAGCTGATTCACACATTCATAGAAGTATTAAACCTATCTGGAGACATTTATTAAACTATACTCTCAACCAGTTAACAAACTCCATAAACATTAAGACTTATTGTGCTGTAACAATATTTTTTATAAGATAATATGAATTGATAGTATTACTGCCCAATAAGTCGCTCTTTCTTGTACTATTTTTTCTAGGTTATCTTTTGCTTTTAGATATCTTGTTTCCCACCACTCAGACTGAGAATTAATATGCTCCTGCTTGGCCGAGGCCAGCTGTCTTCCCAAATCTTCATTATGTCTACTATATAGTCTGTTTCTAAGCCCTTGCTGTGACATAATCCATCCTTTTTAAATATGCCTTAAGTGAATTCCAGATGACTTGGTATTTAATATTCTGATTTGTGTTAAGTAACAGAAACCATTGAATTTCATCTATACATCTTTTCTCTGAACTCTGGGAAAGCCCAGAGTGAGCTGTCTAATTTCCAAGATGCTATGATATCTGGGTTTTCCTTTTGTTTTGGCAAAAAACATTCCAGAATAACAGGAGCATAGACATTCTTATAGATTCATTTATGACTTGTTTTGTCCCCTTGCAAAGCTCTTGGGAGATCAAAAAATAATCAATTTGCAAAAAGGTTTTATGAGTTTTAGAATAATAGGAATATTTTTTAACAAGGGGTATAACTGTCTAAAAGCATCTGCTAATTATAAGTCTTGAGCCATCTATTTTACCATGAACACCGAGCCTTTCTTTCTTTCCATTAATACTGGGTTCCTATCTATTAATCCTGATATAAGGTTAAAATCTCCCCCTATCACCATGACATAGTCAAACTCAGAGATCTCTAGAAAGAAGTCAGAAAAGAAAGCTGGGTCATCTTGGTTAGGTCCCTATATTGATACCAGGACCAGTGGATTATTCCAAAAAATGAGATGTACTATAACAAATCAACCCAAGTTATCTTTAACTACCTTTTTTACTATGTCTCCTGCCTGCTTTTTAACAAAAATGGCTGTTCCCCTTGCTGCCTGAATAAAAGTAGAACAGAACCCTTCAGCTCCTAACAGGTTACTGAAGTAAACAGAGTCCTTTTTTATCAAAGTGAGTTTCTTGCAACAGGAGACAGTCAATGATTTTGTTTTTAAGAGTTTTAACCACCTTTCTTATTCTTATTCTATCTTTACACCCATTAAGGTTCCATGTTAGAACTTTTAATGAACCCATAAGCATTTATTTAACCAATAATAGATATCTCCATAACCCAACCATGCATCACCACTACTCCAAATAAAACCTATTAAGTTAGTCAGACCCCAAGTTGTGTAGCCTTCTGCTTGATGACTTCTCATGTTATTTTGGAAATTGCACCCATGTCTTATTATGCAATTATTTTTATTTTTATATTTGTATTATTTTTTTCCCTCTTTAGGAACCCCCGTCCCCCTCCCTCAACAAGATAGCCTTATTGTTTGATACTCCTCCCCTTATTTTATCTCTATGAATCAGATGACTGTAAATCAACAAGGATACGGAATTTATAAAACCCAGTCATCCTAATGAAAAACGGATGCCTATCCTCCTCCCATTAAGGTTGCTGAGTTGCTATGGTGTGCTAAGGTGCCTCAAAAAGAGACACTAGGTGCTCCCCTGCCCTCCCAAAGAGAAAAAAAGTGAGGGAAAAAAACATATGGGTGGAAGAATTTGCCTTCAGGTCTCTTATTCAATACCCCAGCAGAAGGGAAGAAGAAAGGAGGGGATGGATTGGCAACAAATATTAATTAACTAGTTGTGGCCAGACATAATTGTTGCCTAGCTTGTGGACCCCCTGGATCCATTGAACATGAAGCTTGGCTGGGCCTGTTTTTCAGCATTTCGTCTACTTCAGCTGGAGTGTGAAAAAAGAGATTTTTCCCATTGATGTAGACTCTTAGTTTCACAGGATATAACATTGTGAAGGAAATCCCTTCCTTTCTGAATCTATTTCTTATTGAACCAAAGCTCTTTCTCTTCATTAGAATGGATGGGGGCATATCTGGAAAAACCTGAAGCCACATCCCATTGTAAAACGGGCCTTTATCCACTCTTGCTTTTTGAAGAATTCTCACTCTATCTTGATATCTCATGGGTTTTATGTACATGAAATGTGGTCTGCTATTATTATCCCTGGGGCCAAAAGCCTGATGGGCTCTGTCAAGCTCCACTTTTTGATGCAGGTAAGGGAGGCCCATAATTTTGGACAGCATTTTCTCACAATAGCCATGAGGATTTCCTCCTTCAATCCCCTCTGGCAAATTACCAATCTTTAAATTGACCCTTCTTGATCTGGTCTCTAGGTCCTCCACTTTCAGTTTTAAGTTCTTTATTACATTTGGCTACCAAATTAACAATATCAGCTAGGGTATCCTCCATCTTGCTTACTCGCTGTTCACATTCAGTAGTTCTTAAAGCTAAAGTCTCAAACTTCTCCATCATTTCTGAGAATTTTTGTGTTAAAGTTGTGACAGCCGAGTTTAATTTACCAAACCCTTGTCTCATCTTTTGCATGATGTTGTTGTGCAGCACTTTATTTCCATCTTCTTTCCCCTCCTTTGTCTCTTGGTCCCCAAGATTTTTTTTCCTTTCCTCAGCTTCCTTAGCCCCTTCCAATTTCTCTTTTTCTTTGCTTTTATTACCACTGGATTTAGTATGTGATGCCATGACTTCTCCTTTAGATTTGCTTTTATTTTTTACAGGTTTTGAGAAAATGTCATAAACACACATCAGGGATGCCAGAAGAGGGATGTTAATATTACTCTCAAAAGGTGGCTGCCACAAGTTAGGAGAGTTGCTTTCAGCTCTGTGTTTTTTTATAATTTGGGCTGTTTTTTTTTTGTAATTAATGGACTCAGAAACCTCAGATGGATTTATAGGGATTTTCCTTTTTTTGTTGTGGCTGCTTGCCCTTTTAGCCCGACTAAAGGAGGCAGTATTAAGGGGAGATTTTGAGCTGGATGGGTCAGAGCTGTTGGGTTTAGTTAATTTTTTCCCCTTATTGTCAGCTTTAAATACAAAAGCCCCTCTACCTGGGATTTCTAGGCAGGGGGTTACCTGTCTGGTTTCCGCTGTGTCTTGTCAGCTGTTAGGCTCTGCTTGTGTCTCCTGGGGATAGGCTGCAGTGTCATTCAAAGAGCCCACCACCTGAGTGTCGTCCTTCATATTGGAGACTGGTTGCATTGTAGCTGGGATGCCTGCTGTGGAATAAAACTCATTCACTGCCTCTGAGGTGTTGAACACTGTGCGAGCAAATTCTGTTACGCGTGTGAACAAGAAGGACATACCCAACTGTGGTGTGCTTGTACCAACAGGCATCCGATACAGCTCAAAAAAAATTCAAAAGAAATAGGAGATGTCAAATAACTTTACCCAGGCAGGTATTGCAAATGAAAATCCAAAAAAAGAATGAGCATCTCTCACTCCGACTTGATGATATGGAGGACGGTAAGGAGAGCGTTCTCTTGATGCACTGCTTTCGCACTCAGTCAAGCATTCTGGGAAAGCTCAGAATGCTCTGCCTCCATACCACACACACACACACATACATGCTTATCTGGCGAGAAACCAACACGTTGATAACCAGTTAAAAAGGACTCTATGTTTACACCAGTGATCTCCCGTATTTTCCTTTGATGCCCAAGGAAACTTCTTCCTCTTTCTTATTTCTTATCCTTGTCCTCTGCTCTTCTGAGAGCGGATCTGCCTTTTGAAATATTTGTAAATTTATTAGTATTTTTTCAGTTATGCGGTCATTTGGCACACTTCACCGTGGGGGGGATGATATGGGGGACAGGGAGGAGGGAGGGGGGAGGAATGGGGTTGGCAGGGGAGGTTGGTGGGTTTTTTTTTTCTTCTTTCCTTACTTTATACCATGTATAGACAATTGGCTTAATTCATGCTATGTTCATGTTATTTCTCATTCTGCAAATTTAATAAACTTGAATTTCAAAAAAAAAAAGGACTCTATGGAAAAAAAACACAGATGTTCTGTTAAATGTCCATCCCATGAACTAAAAGTTTGTGTAAGTTTATGTAGGGTAATGTGTCATGAAACCCAAATCAATCTACATGCCATCTGCTAACATATTGAAAAGTAAAATAAGGCTGATCTCAAAAGTCCATCTCTGTTGTGTATTTTTGAAATGTCCTTTTTAAACCATTACTGACATATCTGAGATGGAGTGATCAGGTTGATTGAAGTGTTGTTCCACTGATTTGTCAGTCATCTTCATATTAATAGTATGTCTGTGTGAGTTCATTCTAGTGTGGAGAGGTTGACTTGTCTTTCCAACAGACCCTGTATGTGGACATCTCTTGCACTGAATGAAATAAACATTACTTGATGCACATAACCACACAATCTGGAGTGGAAATTAGCTTACAAGTCCGACATCTGGATTGAATACAGGGCCATGTACCATTTAGTGGCATGGTATTCTCTTCTGGTGCAAGTTTACTCTTAAAAATCAGGTTGGCTAAATTAGGTGGTTGTTTAAAAGATAGTAGTGGTAGTTCCTAATAAAAAAAAAAAATACAGTTTAGGATCTCATCTTCACTAAACTTTGGGTGAAGGTCCTTCATAATCTCACACAGAAGTTCCAGGTTAGGATGATACGTGACTACTAAGGGTATTCTGTTGGTAGTGGTTCTTTTATTATACTGAAGTAGCTGTTCTCTTGGTACCTGTGTTGCACATTCTACTGCTCTGTCAATTTCTCTAGAAAAGCGTCCTCTCTCAATAAAGGTGTTTCTCAACATAGCCAAATGTGTATCTGTACCTCTGTCTTCCTCATTTGAACAGATACGGTGATACCGAAGTGCTTGACTGTACATGACAGCTTTTTTGTGAGGCTCAGGTGATTACTATTCCTGTGTAAGTATCTCTGTCTGTCTGATGGCTTCCTATAAATACAAGTATGTAAGGTTCCATCCTTGATGGTGACAGTGGTGTCCAGAAAACTAACACTGGTGGCAGAATATTCCAGGGAAAGCTTTATGGTTGGGTGGAGGTTATTAAGTTCCTGATGAAAATCCTTAAGTGTGTCAGTGCCCTCTGTCCAAATTATAAACAAATCATCACTGCAACAGAAGTAAGCAAGTGGTTTGTTTGTACAGTGCCTTAAAAATTCATCCTCTAAATTTACCATAAAAAAATTAACATACAGTGGAGCCATTCTGGTGCCCATTGCTGTAGATTAAACATAATGTTTACCATTGAAGCTGAAGTTGTTATGTGTCAGAATGAATTTAGTAAATTTCCCCACCACTCCAGGGTCAATGTTTTGGTCTAATCCTTTCTCATGAAGGTATTTAAGGCAGGCTGAAATGCCATCCGTGTGTGGAATATTAGTGTAGAGGGATGTTACATTCATCATAGCTAAAATGGTATTATGTGGTAAGTCCTTATAAACAGAAAGTTTACACAGGAAGTGTGTAGTGTCCTGGATCCAAGAGATCAGGCTTATTTTACTTCTCAATGTGGTAGATGGAATGAACATTGATTTAGGTTTCATGACACATTACCCTACATAAACTTACACAGACTTTTACTTCATAGGATGGACATTTAACAGGATTTCAGAGTCCTTTTTAACTGGTTATCAACATGTTGATTTCTTGCCAAATAAATGTATGTGTGTGTAGGGGGAAGTTGGGTTGCATTGTACTTGGGGGTTGTGTGTGGAGGGAGCAGGGTACCCTGTGTGTTGGGGGCTAATAGGATGGTGTGTTGTTTTTTGTGGGGATGGGGTTGTGTGTGTGTGGGGGAAGGGGTGGAGAATTAAAGTGGGGGGTTTGAGGTTGTGGTTATATTGAGGTAGGCTTAGAGATGCATTTAAATTTAATTTCGCCATCAGAATTCTGGCGAAATCATAAATTTCACCATGCGAAGTGTTTCGCGGTGGGGTTCACACATTCTGCGAGGTGTTTTACAGATGCAGGATGCAGAGTTTTGCCCCCAGGGTGCAGGGTTTCATCGGCAGGGTGCGGAGTTTCACCTGCGGGTGCTAGAGTTTTGCTTGTGAGTGGTGGGGTTCCACCATTCGCGGGCGGGTTCCACATTTTGTGGGTGGAGTTCTGCATTTTGCCGGCAGGATTCCACATTTCACCAGAGGAATTTTACATTTCATGCCCACAGAGTGCTTCGCGGGGTGAGCGAATTTCGTGAGGTATTTCGCATCACAAAATTTGTGGATTTTGATGATCTCTAGGTAGGTTTCTATTCGGATACATGTCATAGTTTTGCAACAAGGTGTTAGGACTCTTGGCTCACATACATAGTGAATATATACTTCTTTTTACTAGTTATCTTTTCTGGGGGGGTAGGGTTTAATTCTATTGGTTATGTATTCAGATTCTTAAGACTGATACTGTACATATAGTAATTTGATTATATACTGCCATATTATTGAACTCTGAACATTTTAAGATGCATGAACTCATTTTCTAGGGAGTCCTTGAGAGATTTATTTGGCACTGATACTGACAATTGATATTATCTTGTAAAAAATATTGTTACAGCACTATAGGTCCTAATGTTTACGGAGTTTGTTAACTGGTTGAGAGTATAGTTTAGTAAATGTCTCCAGATAGGTTTAATACTCTGGTTCAGTATGGGTTCAGGAAGGGGCAGTCTATGGAGACTGCGCTCATGGACTTCCTGGATTTAATAGCTTCTCCTTTAGGGGATGGGAGGTCCATGGGCGTGATTTTTGTGGACTTGTCAAAGACCTTTGATTTGGTGGACCACCCTTTGATGTTGGAATCCCTTGAAAATATAGGGGTCAATGATCAGTCATTGAAATGGTTTACATCATATTTAAAAGATTGTACACAGCTGGTTTCTATTGCCAGTGTTAGCTCAGAGTTGTTCCCTGTGAAATGTGGTGTTCCTTGATGTTTCTTGTTTATTTGAATGCCCTTCCAAATTGTATAAAACATTCAAACATCATATTATATGCTGATGATATGGTGTTAATCACAGATGGGATAAACAGGCAGGAAGTAGAAGAAAAGCTCCAGTCTGATTCTGAAGCCATGCACATTTGGTTTAAGACTAAACATTTATTGATGAATACCAAAAAAACACAAACAATGTTGTTTAAAACTTCTAAATCTAAAAATAAAAGCTTGGATAGTGCTATGCAGATCTTGACTACAGATGGGCAAATATTGGCACATGCAGATATATGTAAATATCTGGGAGTTGAAATTGATTCTGGCCTTACCTTTAATCAACACATAGATAGTATAATAAAGAAAACTAAAATGAAATTGGGGGCCTTAAGAAGGGTTACTTTTTGTATGACTAAAACTGATCATAAGTTGGTAGCAAATCAGTTGATCATTCCTACTTTGTGGGATAGAGCACATGCTTATTGTTTTTCTTCAAATAAATCTCTACATAAACTGGATGTATTATATCATAAAATAGCTAGATATTTATTATGATGTAGTCCCATAGTCCATCATTGCTCCCTGTATGATGCGTTGTCCTGGATCCAATTGTATCATAAAAAAGAATTAGTATGGAATATCTTACTGTATAAAATTATGAAATTGGAAATGCCTGAAAGACTTGTGAAACAATTAAAATGGGTACATTATAATTATTGTTTGAGAAATATGGATAGTAAACTAAAATTACCTAGGATTCAAAATAAATGCAGTATATTTAAATTTAAGTATAGAGCTGCTAGTTCTTGGAATAGATTATAGAAAGATTTAAGAGAAATTAACTTAATAAAGGAATTCAGACAAAGAATTAAACAGGACTTTAAATATGTATGTATATGTTTGGAGTAATACTTTGTTGTTGTTAGTTCCCAATAGATAAATGAAGGGTTACTAGATTAGTATAAGACATAGGATATCGGATCATATTGCTTTTTACATAAACATGTTGTTATCAAGCGTGATGTATACTAGTTTGTCATTAATATGTCTGTGTGTTGTTGCTATAAAAGTTTACTTTTTAGTATGATATAATATTTGTATCTTATGTAATATGTGCAATCTTGAAAATGTTTGGAACCTTTTGTAATTTGTACATAAACATCAATAACAGGATCACCATGAAAACAGGCCTTGTATAAGACCTATGGTGCAAACCTTTTGCATTGTCAAATTGTTTTTTGCCTGTATAAATAAAAATGTTTTTACTACTACTTACTACTACTCTATGAATGTGTGAATCAGTGTTCATACTAGGGACGTTTTCTTTATACCCTCATATTTCCATATATAGAAAATTTCTGTTGCATAGTTTTTTATTATACAATACTATCAAATGTTAACATGCACTTATGTGGGTATTAAATCTTAAGGTCTTGCTTTTAATTAAGAATGTATTCACATAGCACACTCATTCATTTATAATTACAGTTAGTGGGCCTGTCTGCTTGGAGTGTTCTCTTATCTCTTCTGTTGACATTTGACCTTGGAAGGTTTCTCAAGCAGTAGCAAACTAGTAGAATCCAGTTCCTTCCATTTAAATCTCTGCTTTTTTTTTAAATAGTTATTTTAAACCAATGAGAATTATTTCTGGATTTGTGTATGTATGATCTGGGTGTTAATAGAATGTGATTCTCTAAACAACTGGCATAAGTCTTAGAGGAAGGACCTGACTGGTCCTAAAGCTTAGACACTGTTTTCTTTTTGTAACATCTATGTTGGTCCAATAAAAGGTATCAAACCATTTGCTTCTGGGTCCATTTCTTTATAAAATTCAATTAGAATGGTGGACCAACCTTCTGAGCATTCTGTTTAATAAAATTATACAAGAGAACTATATCCCTCATGCATGAAAGGGCAACATAATAGTACCAATTTTCAAAAAGGGAGATCCAAATCTCCCTAGAAATTATAGACTAATTAGCCTAACTGATTGCTTAGGGAACATTTCTTCAGAGTTATTTTGGCTAGATTGAACTCATGGATTGAACAATGTAACATTTTAGATAATATCAAGCAGGCTTCTGGAAGGGATATTTGACTATAGATCAATGCTTCATTTTACACCTTATTGTGGATAAATATTACATCAAAAACATATGCTCATTTATTTAGCATCTGTATATTTTAAAGGTGCATTTGATGGAGTCAGTAGGGCACTTCTTTGGGGAAATTATATAATTTAAAAATAAATCATACAATTTTAAGAGTAATCATTGGTCTTTATTCTGAAAATTGGACTACAGTGAGGTATAGTTTGGCAGGCAGTGTTTCACATTCCTTTGAAACAAATTCTATCCTAGCCTCCCACGCCTTGGTGAACACCTGCACTGCCAACCAACAGGTGTGGTCCATCCCGAGGGTTAGAACCTCCTTAGCTCAAAGGTCATTCCCACACAGGGCCCCAGCCTGATACAATGAACTCCCCTCTGATGTCTCCTCCATTTCCAAATTAGGACCTTTCAAGTCAGCCCTCAAAGAGCACATTGTCACTTCATGGTGCTGCCAATGTACCAGCTAGTGCTGGGTCATCTATCTATCATCTTATGGAACCACCCCGCCACTGAGCTCCTACCGATAGGGCTACCAAACATTACCTATTAACAATGCCTCCTTTGGCTGCACTCACAAGGTATCTGTCTAATTCTCTACTTCGCTGTAAATATCAAACCTGTTACTCCCTCCCTCTATCAGCAAACTTTTTGTTCTCTTGAAAACTGTAAAATACAGCTCTCAGTAACACGTTCAGTGCAATGTATAGATGATCTTGATTCTGCAATATTGTGTAACTAAAATAACTGTAACCTTTAGCTGCCATTCTATGTCTATATGTATTAAGTGTTTATGTTTGTTTTTCTGATGTGGAGTCCCTGACTCAATGGTTGTAATCCTAAAGTCTGTTAAAAAATAAATAAATAAATCATGGTGTGAAACTAGGTTGTATTCTTGCTCCACTACTTTTTAATCTGTTCATTAATGATCTTCCATCTTCTTTTTTAACAGAAATTTCTCATTCCCCCTCAGTAAGGGGCATTCCAGTATCAGCGCTTATGTTCACTGATGATTTAGTTTTGACCTCTGTCTCACCAGTGTGACTGAAAAGACAACTCATATTATTACAACAATACTGCATCCAAAACAAATTGTTTATTAACACCAAAAATACACAAATTTTAACAGTAGGGAAACAAAGCTAAAAATTTGTCTGGCACTTTAATAACATTCCCATGAATGTGGTCTCTGGTTATCACTATTTGGGTTTTTATTTCTCTAATAATTGTAAGACAGTAAAACATATCACATGTACTTTGTGCAAGCTGTCTCAGACAGAAAATGATCTACTGAGGTTTAATGCCAGGTATGGAGGATATCTGATGATTCCTATTTTACATGCAGCAGAAATGCAGATGAACTCTGTAGCCTTGTATGCTGCTGAGATATGGTATGTCAAAAATATTGAGCAACTGCAAAAGCCTTTTACTCTGTTATATGGGTCTATTTTACAAATTCCTAGATCAACAGCTTCAGAAATTGCCAAGGCAGAATTAGGCTAGGCAAAAATGAAATATTTAGTTCTTTCTGCAAAAATAACCTATTGTATCACATGTATAAGTCCTGGTCTAAATAGGCTAATAAAAAATGCATGGATGATAAGGTAATTTGGATAACTATAGAGAGTTGGATAACTATATAACTCACAGAGAGGGTGGTGGATGTATGGAACGGCCTTCCAGAGGAGGTGGTGGAGTCACAAACAGTGGTGGAATTCAAGCATGCATGGGACAGTCATAAGGCAATTCTAGGGGGTTGGGGTAGGAAGAAGTAGGCTGCTTGTTAACTAGGATCTGCAGCTTATCCATCAGGTAGGGAAATGGGCAGACTGGGTGGACCAAGCGGTCCTTATCTGCCATCAAATTCTATGTTTCTATTTATAAATTCTTCACCTTGGTTGTAAGACATATTGGATACACTAAAAAATTTAAAGCTGGAACATTTATGGGCAGATTCACGTAAAAACACAACTGTTTCTCATGACTATGCCAGGTTAATAAAAAATAAGCTTGAACAAATATATAACACTGACATGAAGACTATTAGGACTTTGAAACTACATGCTATAGATGGTACACTCAAAACATATTCAATCAGGATTCAGAAAGGGTAATAATATACCTATGTTATCTCCAAGGTGGTAGACAATGTATTCATTTCCTTCAACAAAGGTGAAAGTGTTCCATCTTTGTTTTTAGACTTGTCGAAGGCATTTGATACCGTCCACCACACAATATTACCTAACCAGTTGAAATTAATTGGACTAGGCTATTCAGCCCTGTTCTTGGTTGTTTCATATCTATCTCAGAGGTTACAGTGTGTAAGGGTGAGGAGAGCATGATTGGCAACTGTATTATTAAAAACAGGAGTCCCACCAGGATCTGTATTAGGTCCTCTGCTGTTTTTATTATATATAAATAATCTCTCAAAACATTGTTCTTTCAATATTAGTATTTTTCTTTATGTAGATGACACTATCATGTATACCCAACATAAAGATACAAATCTGGCCATTGAAATATTGCAAAAGATTTTCATGCTGTACAGTGTGCATTATTGGATTTGAGAATGCTATTAAATGAAACAAAGACCCAGTGGATATTATTTGAAAAAAGAGATCAAAAAAGTGGTACAAATCATGAAATACAAACTGTCTCTGGAGCTAGGATAAGTTGAACTTACAACTATAAATATTTGGGTTTAATATTGGATAGTAACTCATCTTTTGAGTTACATATAAAAACTTGAGCAATTACTGGGATTCTTTTACAGGAATCAATCTTTATTTAGTCTATCATTAAGACAACTTCTGGTTATGACATTGTTCTTACCTGTTTTAGATTACGGTGATTTAATATATAAAAATTCTTCCAGTACCTTATTAGCCACATTAGACCCTTTGTACAATAGCGCATTAAGGTTCATAACAAAATCACCTTATAAGGTCTATAGTTGCACCCTGTTCAGCAAAGTGGGTTGGACATCTTTAACTGACCATAGGAATCAACATTGGTATATATTTGTGTATAAGTTTATTTTACGTACATTACCTATGTTTTTATTAGATAAAGTACAGTTTCAAATGTTATCAAAAATATTCACTTCGATCTACTACTTGGTATTCCTTCAAAATCCCAAGAAGGAAAACAGAAAGTGGAAATAGAATGTCAGCTGTGTCAGTTCCATGTACTTGGGAAACAATACAAAAAAGCATAGATATGCAAGTATTGCCAACAATGGTGCATTTTAGAGCTTCACTAGGAAGTTTATTTTATAAACATTGTAATTGTTTTGGATAAAGAGCATTTTTTATATCCCTATGAACTATGTGATCTTAAAATATGTACTGGTACGTGTTGTAATAATGTGTTGTTTATAACATTGTCTATTGTATGCTTGTTTGGATGCAATTGTAAACAAGAAAAGTTTTTCTTAACTTGCTATCCAATAAATGAATGATAATGATGATGAAAACAAAAGTAATCATGTACTTGAGACATATTTTTTCTTGCTGACAAAAAGGATAGGATTATAGCTACTAAATTTCAACTTGAACTATATGCATCCAAATTTCTTCAGTACATTTTTTCTAAAAACAGATCAGTTGATCAGAATTTACATTGTGATTGTGATCAAGATCAAGATGCATTGGAAACTCTTACCCACATTTTTCTTCATTGTCCAAGAAATGACTATAAGAAATGTTTCCATTGGTTACTATCTTTTGTGTAATGTATTTTCCAAAGAGGAGACATTTAGGATTCTTATGAACCCACCTACAGACCTTGTAAGATACTTACAATAGATTCACTCAGTAATGTCACACAGTAATCAAAGGCCCCCAAATACTTGAGATTAAAATTTGATTTATTATCTTCCACTGAAGTGGCAGCTTTTTATGTTTTTTTTGATTGAAAACCTTCTTTTATATCCAGAATTATTGGGTATTTTAAGCAATTACAAGCTATATTATGTCTAAGGCTATTCCTGGGTAGGAGAATTCTTGTTTGCATGCTATAGTACCCTTAACTAGGGGAGAGCATCCTCTAAAATCTCATCCAAATGTATAGACCTACTGAAATGGTTTTACATACATTTTTATTGCATTACGAAACTAAAATTTCCTCTAGTGAATTGGTATCCCTTAGAAAATATATATTACGCTTATTTATAAATTAAATTAACTTTGGACAGAACAAACTGCATAAGTATATGGATTTACTAGCAAGAAAAATTTAGATTAATTTGTATAGTTCATGGTTTAAGCTGTAACATTGAAACATAATGAAATGTTATTTAATTTTTTTTGTGTGAACTTTATGGTCTGTATATATTTGTATACTTTGAGTTTTAGAAATGTGCTATAGGTACGGGTATTTTATTAAATAGTTATGCATGTCTGTGTTTGCAGTGACTCATGCAGAGTCAAATTCATAAAGCATTTGAAGCGGCCCACCTGCGCAGTGGCAAGGAGTCCGACTGCAGTGCCGACATCCTGGGTTTGGAGATGGACCCAGGAGTCGGAGGGCCGGCCATGGGGAGAATGATTGAGTGTCTCAGGGATAGCTCTTCTTCTCAGGGGGGAGGGGGGAAGAGTCTCCAGCATATGGCGGACCTCTGGCAGAGGCTGGGGGTAAGGCCACAGCTGGTGCCATACATCTGGGGGGTGGGGTGGACACTGGTCATCATTGCACATCCCCACCCAATGATTCTAGCAGCTACAGGAAAAAACTGCCAGCCCCTGCACATGCCACTAGCTCTGCCACCATCCCCACTGCTTACCTGTGATCTGCTGGGGGGGTCCCGCTCCAATGGCCCCAACCCGGGGGGTAAGCTGGGTCTAGCCTGCCCTGTGTCCATTGGGAGGGGTGCCCACCTGGTGGCCCCACCCAGTGGGGTAGGGCTGGGCAAGGGAGGATGGTGAGAGAAGCAGGCTGAGCCTCCAGGGATGGCCAGGCAAAAAACATAAAACACAAAATAAAACATCTGAAGATAATAATGACATCACCAATGCACTAATCAATTGTGACATCAACAGCTGACAATGTTTTTTTTAAATTTCTTACCTCAACCTTCTCAACCACAATACCAGTCTGCCATAAAAACATTCTTCTCTACAGTTTCAGTCACCCATCAAGAAAATTCTAAAGCCAGCAGTCTTTGAAAAAAAAAAAGGTTTGGAACAGTTTGATCCCTGTCCCACCAAACGTTTTAAAAACATGTTATAAATGCGGCTTTGCAAACAGTTTGGATTCACTGAACAGTAAGCATATTTTACAAGCAACAGATTTTCCTAAAAATTCACTGAACAAGTACAGTTTACATGCAACAGTCTTTCATCAATCAATCAATCATTTAACCAGGTGGAAAGCTAATACATGTCATAATAAATCAAAAGACATACTATGCAGCTTTAGTGAACATAATTCCTTTGAATCACACCAAAACTGCTTGTATAAATCTGTCAACAATGTTCCTGCTGTGGTGTCAGAGTTAAGAAAATACACAGTAACCACAATAAGTCTTTGTACAGTTAAATCTATATATGTAACAGTCTTTCTTAACAATGGCACTGCAGTTTGGGTTCTCTTAACAACAAACACATTTTACAATCAACATTCTAAAATAAAACATTTAAATGCAGCTTTCAAAACATAATTTCAGTATAGCAAACAAGTGGCATGAACTTACTGTATGATTACTGGACTTTTCAGACAATTTCTAAAACAGAGAGAAAAGCACAGTGCTGAGAAATTGAGTACTCACACAGCACAGAAGTGAATGAAATCAGTGTTTGCATGGTACTGTCCCTATAGTTAGGGTTGAGTATGTTGTTTAAGGTTAAAGCCCAATTTTCAAAGCTTAGTAACTTTGGTGGTTTTCAAAAAAATAGCCTCAAAGTAGGCATGTGCATTTAAGCTGGCAGAGTCTCAAGATGTGAAAAGGTTTGTGACATCATCTTGTTTGATTTTTGAGATACAGAATGCAAAAAAATGCAAAAAAGGGGTGTTTGGTTTTCATATACTTAACATGCTTTTTGTGTGCTCAGTCAGAGCCTAAATGGTGCAGGATTTTTTCGTGGAACTTTCAGGGTAGAAGCGGTCCATACTGAGGCAATGCTTTTTGAAGGTTTTGTGAAAAAAATGTTATGCAGTTCCAGAGTTACAAATATATTTTTGATAATTGTCAATATCGACCAGTAAAAAAAAAAACATAATGATAATGAGTGCTTATTTTCATGATTTACTTGTCATGAGAAATGATTTACTTGTGAGAAAAAAAGTTTGTGGCAGCCGCCATTTTGTTTTTGTGATTCAGAAACACTGAAAATGCATCAAAATGATATATTTTAAAAAAAAAACAAATACCTAAACCTAGGTAAACTGGACCTGTTTAGCTAGATTCTGGTTTTTGGTTTTTGAAAATTGCCTTGAAAATAATGCTTCTGGGCACCTGAAAATCCTGGGTCCCCTGCTTAGAGAGAGGAGCCATTCACCCATGTTCTCAATATGAGAACAGCAGGACTTTCTTGAAATGTGAAGCTAAAGCTGAAGTCCTGCTGCCGGCTTCAGTTACAGCAGTGAGTCAGCCATCCCCTGCTCTTGCTCCATCTCCATATTTATCTGTCTGTCTGTCTATCTATCTATCTATCTATCTATCTATCTATCTATCTATCTATCTATGTAGCAGACCAGGTTGCCACCCCAGTACCACTTCTTTCTCTCCATTCCCCTTCAGATTGCTTGCCCTACCTTTCCCATGTTTAATTGTAACTTTAATAATCAAACCAAGGTGCCAACCCCCAGTACTGTTGTCTTCACCCCCTCCCTACCAGGTCTCCCGCCTCTTCCCATTATATACATGGTGGCACCAGGGTGCCCACCACTGGTGCTGCTGCACAGTAGTCTTACATTGGGGTGCCCGATCCCCAGAGATGGAAAGTCCACTGAAATAAAGAAAAATGTCCTTCACTGATTTTTTAAATCTGTAAAAAAGAAAATGGTCCCTTGCCAATTGATTTTTTTAAACCTGTAAAAAAGAAAATGGTCCCTTACTGATCTGAACCCCCACACCCCACCACCCACCCCACCCTGAACTACCACTTAGCACCCACCACCCCACACCCTCCATGCATCCTCACTCATTCTTACCATGTCCCACAATGTAGATCCACTCTCTGATCAAAGACGCATCTTACTGCTAGAACTGGCATCTGTGATAATGAGAAAATAAGGTAAATATGGTCTAATGTATTTCGATGGGGTTTGAACTCTTATTCACAACTTTGTCATTTTTTAATATTTTTACATCAAATTTTCAACATGGCTTTTTGGGACCCCACCTCATGACCAAGGACAGTGAAATTATTCAAATCTGACCTGAAAGTGATTTTGTGACTGCTGCTCAAAATCACCTTTCGGGCAGAGTTTGAAAATTTGTACCCACCTTGTCCATGAGTTAGGGTCATAACAAGGCTATGTTGAAAATGTGGGTCAAAATACTTAAAAACAACTACGTTATGAGCGTACATTGAAATTTTTCAATGCTGTCTCAACTTTAGTAATTTTCAACATTTTGGACCCCAAATTTTAAACACAGCCTTGTTTTCACACCATCTCATGAATGGTACAGCTTCTGTTTTTCTAATCCTGGCCAAAATGTGTTTTTGCAGCTGTAGCGTGGAATGATGTTTTGGTGGGGATTTGAAAATGATCACTTACTGGGTTCATGAGGTGGATCATAAGAAGGCTGTGCCAAAAATTTGGTGTACAAATGTGGTATAATGACCAGGTTATGACTAAACATTGCAGTATTTTTTTTTTCCAATTTCTCTTTATCCGCCATACAGCCTGCTGACCGTGACCCTTAAGGGCATCCAAAGAGTCATCCTCCTGCCACCCGCTCCACCCGGACCTACCTCCTGGTCCCCATGCAGCTGTGGCTTGTCCCCCCAAGTGGGGATGAGATGGGGTCTCTTCACCCTGTAGTCGAGTACCTAGAGGTCAGTGGAGCACAGGACCAAAGGCAGCATGGGTTCATAGCGGGAAGGTCATGTCAGACGAATCTAATAGATTTCTTTGACTGGGTGACCAAAGTAGTAGACCAGGGAGGGGCTGTGGACATGGCCTACCTAGACTTTAGCAAGGCATTTGACACAGTCCCACACAAAAGATTAATGGTCAAATTAACCAGCTTGGGAGTGGGACCCAGGGTGGTAGCCTGGGTAAAACATTGGCTGGACAACAGGACACAGAAGGTAATTGTAAATGGAGTCCACTCTGAAGAAAGGGGGGTTACTAGTGGGGTACCGCAGGGTTCCGTATTGGGTCCAGTCCTTTTTAATGTCTTCATCAGTGACATTGCAGAGGGACTGGAAGGAAAGTATGCCTTTTGCAGATGACACAAAGATCTGCAACAGGGTTGATACACAAGGAGGCGTGGAAAGGATGAAAAGGGACTTGGCAAGGTTGGAGGAATGGTCAAAGTATGGCAGCTAGGATTCAATGCAAAGAAATGCAAAATAATGCACCTGGGAAACAAGAACCCAGGGGAAGAATGCACAATGGGTGGGGAGGTAGTAACAACAACAAAAAAGGAAAGGGCCTGGGGGTAATCATATCAAATGACCTTAAGGTTAGCATGCAATGTGAGAAGGCAGTAGGGAGGGCTGGGGGTATACTGGGATGTATAGGGAGAGGCATCATCAGCAGAAAACAGGAAGTTGTTATCCCTCTGTACAGACAGTTGGTGAGACCCCATCTGGAGTACTGTGTCCAGTTCTGGAGACCCCATCTCTGCAAGGACATAGACAGGATAGAGGCAGTCCAGAGGAGGGCAACTAAAATGGTGCAGGGTCTGCAAGAGAAGCCGTATGAGGAGAGACTAAAGGAGCTTAATATGTATACCCTTGAGGAAAGAAGGGAGAGGGGGGACATGATAGAAACTTTTAAGTACCTCAGTGGAATCAACAAAGTCCAAGAGGGTAGCATCTTTCAGAAAAAGAGACTTGCAAGAACAAGAGGACACGATTTAAAGATAGAAGGAGGGTGGTTCTGGGGCAATGTGAGGAAGTATTATTTCACAGAGAGGGTAGTGGATGTGTGGAACAGCCTTCCTGAGGAGGTTGTGGGGTCTAAAACTGTGGGAGAATTCAAGAATGCATGGGACAGACATAAGGCAATTCTTGTGGGGGGTAGGAAGAAATAGGCTGTTGGTTAACTAGGATCTGCAGCCTATCCTGTAGGTAGGGAAATGGGCAGACTAGATGGGCCTAGCGGTCCTTATCTGCTGTCAAAATCTATGTTTCTATGTAATCCTTCATTTCTTTGGTCCATAGAGGTGGCTGGGTTGTGGGGGCACATTGGAGGCACGCTCCAGGAAGCCAGTCATCCCGGAGCTGGCAGGCATTTTTTCCCATTTTCTCCCCATGCAGTGAAAGCCCCTGATGTCAAGGCACTGTGCACCGATGTCCACTGCATATCTTGGCTGCCCATCCCTCCAAGTGGGGGCTTATGGTCCCCCAAGCCTTCACCTGAGTTCACACAAGTGTGTTGTGGGCAATGGCCCCCCACCCTAATCCCTGGAGATGGCAAGCTGTTGTGGGACACTCAAGCCATTCTCCCCCCAGCTGGCCATCCAGTGCCCTGAGTCCACTCCCGAACCCAGGTCGCCAGTGTCGCAAGTGGAAATCCAACCACTGTGCCAATGGGCCAGCCCGAACATTGCAGTATTTCAATGTTGAGTCATAATTTCACTAATTTTAAATACCTTAACTCCAAACTTTTAGTATAGTCATTTTTTCACAACACCTCATAAACATGACAGGTGTTGTTTTTCAAATCCTGGCAAGACGTGTTTTTGCCCTTTGGTGCAAACTGAAGTTTCTGCCAATATGCAATGAATGCCACAAGTCATGTTTATAAGGGGGGGGGTTATAAAATGACTATCTTGAAAATTTGGGGGTAAAAATTTAAAAATAAATGATAATTATTAAGAAACTTTGTGTGTAGTCCCAGTCTTGACCCCACTGGGTAGTGCTTTGTGATCCTGTGTTGGTGAGCTGAGTTCTGGGGGATTGCTGTGACCCAGATGAATTGGGTGAGGGTCGGGGATAGTGTTGTTATGCAACCCCCCAACCAGGGAATGAAAGATGCAGGGTTGCCCACATGGGTCCAGTTACCATATAGTGAAGACAGTTCTTCGGTGGCATAGGGCCCCGCACCTCTGCATCATTGGGTGGCAGAAGGATCTCTGTATTGGCAGAGAGATGGACTCTTTTCCCTGTGCATCTGTATCAGTGGTCACATGGAAGTGCAGGGCCCAGAGGGCCCTGTGCTTCTGCAGCCCACTGAGCAGACCCACGGATTTGTGAAATCTGTCACTGCATTTCTGTAGGTGGACAGAGTCTTCCCATGGTGCAGTGTCCAGAGGGCCCTGTGCATCTGCATGTGTTCACGCAGGTCCAATGAGGACGTGATTCCACTATCTCAAATAGAAAGGAAATTGTTTGCAAAAAACTTCATTAATGCACCAGGTAGGGTTCATGTTAATGTCACAAAAGTAGGGAAATGTGGTGTTAGGGTTTCCAACCCTAACTCCCCACTGCAACCCTTCCCCCCAAGCAGCAAAAGGAAAACAACATTAGGGGTTTGGGTCTCTGGAGTCCTGGAAATTTGAGATGGGGTCTTCCTTGGGGTTTTCAACTCTAATGCCCACTCTCTTCCCTCAGCAAACAATGTTACACATGATCTCCTTTCTTCATGTAGGACCTGTAGGGCCCTGCATGAAGAAAGCTACAACAGATTGTGTTGAAAATCCAAAGGTCCTGAGCACTCACAAAGGAGACTAGTAGCCAGGCACAGCTTAATGCTGAAAATTCTTTAATAGCAGTAAAAGCGTAAACTGCATCAAATACAACTATAATCCAGTGCAAGCAAAAAGCTAACAAACACAGTAAATGCAATATGCAAAGGTATGGCTCCATGTAAAAAAATGTATCTGTGGCTGTAAGAAGCTAAATTTGAAGAGTGTATCACTATATACTGGCTTGGAGCTGTACCTTGTGCTCAGATAGGAGGCTATAGGCTGGGGGGAGGTGTGAGCATTAGGGTTAACAATCTCAAGGAAGATCTCACCACTGACTCTGGAGACCAAAAACCCCATTTTTTTTTCCTTTTGCTGCTTGGGAGGTGAGGGTGGGGAGTTAGGGTTGAAAACCTTTATGCCACAGTATCCTACTTTTATGGCATTGACATGAAAGCTAAATGATGCATTAATGCAGTTTTTATGCAAAGAATGTATACAGTATAACAATTTAAATTGACACCAGTTATATTAAGTGCTCCGGGCACATCTGACATATTCACCTCATCTTATTTTCACTAGTGAAGCACTAGTACTGCTACTGTATAGTGATTTACTTAATATTCACTGTCTTTTTATTTTCATGCTAACAGGGTGCATTAGATTAACTAGAACAGTGGGCCATCTTGCACCAGCTTGAATTTAACATAAGTAAATGTTCAGTGATACATTTTGGCAAAAATAATAACAAGGCAACATATCACCAAGGCGGCAAACAGTTAAAGGAAGAAACTCAGGAGCGTGACTTGGGTAATACTGTAACCAGTGCTTTAAAATTTACAAAACATTGTTTTTAACTGTTAGGCACAGGGCAAATGGCATCTTAACCAACATCTTGAGACATATTACAAGTAGGGACAGAGAGGTGATGGTTCTATTTTATGTGTCCCCGGTTAGGCCACACCTTGAGCATTGTGTTCAGCTTTGGGCTCCAAATACAAAGGCTATGATGCAGATATTAGAGGGAGTCCAGCATTGAGCAACAAGGTCAATGAGCGACCTAAAGGATATAAATTCTAACCAAAGGCTATTCAATTTGGGGATGTATTCCCTGGAATACCGTAGGTTAAGAGGTGACATGTGTATGGTTTTCAGGGCCTTGACTAATGATGACTTATGGAAATGTCTGGGACTCGAGCTAAAACATCTAACATATGCCTGTAGATCTTACACTTTACAGTTGAATGGTGACCATTGTCGCACCAATAGGAGAGCACATTGTTTTGATCAAAGAGTGATCAAATTCTGGAATTCCTTGCCTGCCCACATAGTAGGTAGCAGGGATATGAATGAATTAAAGACCATACTAGATGCATACTGCATTGATATTGGAATGACTGGGTTTAATTGTTGATTAAAGTGAGCATTATGGACATATTGGACAAATGGACAAATAAAATAAAATAATAATAATATTGTCTCCTCTGCATTTACCTATGAAACCAGTGAAAATAACTAAAATAAAAAGACAGTGAATATTTCCTGTTATAAAGTATATTTTTTCAAAAAAACTGTGTTAAGACACCAGTTAAGTTTCAGCTTAATGCAACAAGAGTAGAGAAATGTGGTGTTAGGTTTTCCAACCCTAACTCCCAACACCCCCCCCCACCCAAAGCAGCAAAAGGACAACACCACATTAACAACCACAGACATCCATCATCGGGTAAGACAAACACAAAGGTTTGTCTCTAAAAAGACAAGCCCCATTGTTACAGGCCAGGAAGCCTAGAAGGAGGAACAGAGAATGGGGGAGGGGTAGGGGAACTAGGAACCAAGGGGCCGGGTTTGGGAAAAGTGGTCAGAGGGGGAAGGCCAGGGAAAGAAGGAGGGGGGCTTGGCTCCAGAGAGGATGACCTCACGATATGGGGTGGGGCATTAAGAAAAGATAGCCAGGGATAGGTTGAAGGGGGAGAGAGAGAGCAATACAGCAAAGGGGTGGATGCTAAAGGAGGGATATAATAGGCTGCACAAGGAAGCTTTCCCTCACTTTTGCTAGGCAAATTTTGATTTGCTTAGCACATCAGTCAGAGAGTTCCTGACATACTGAGGAAGGTTTAATTGGTAAGGAAAACTTCTCTATTGGGGAAGTCATTATGCTAAAAGCTTAGGTAGAAGCTAGGTTTAAATAAATAAATAAATAGATGTGTGTGTGTATATATATATATATATATATATATATATATATATATATATATATATTGGCAATCAGGAAGAAGCTGGCAGATAAATATATATGTTAAAAAAATGGCTTTTACGGAGGTACATTGAGCAAAGGGTGCATCTGCATGTGCAATCAAAAAAAAAAGCAGAGCAGGGTATTATGCAAATGACTAGCTCTGGCACAGAATAAGCCAGGAAAAAGAAAAGGAGCAAATCTAGTGGGAAGTTAGGCAAAGTTAGCCAAGTCTGTTCAGCCCTGCAGAGGTAGTGCTGCTTGTGCTGTTGTGTCGGCTGCCTAGTCGTGATCTGGCTGAAACATGGACCACAATTTGGGGTTACTCATGTTTGCGAATCGCTTGGAACTTGCGTTTGGTTTTCCGACCCTGGCAGTTGTTGAATTGCGGATTGGGTTGTGCTGTACATGCTGAGGGGGTGGCGCTGTTTCTCTGCAGGCAGGAGTCAGTGCGGGACAGGGAATGGCAGGAGGCGCTGTCTTCTGAAGTCCCTGGGGAGATTGCTGGGAGTAGCTGGGGCTGTTTTTGTACAATGATGCTAGTCTGCAGGCAGCCGCGGTGCATGGAATTTTGACATAGGATTGGTGGTTTCCACCACAAGAAGCTGGGTAGTGGGGGGGGTGTTAGCTGGGGTACCCTCCAAGAAGTGAAGGGAGATATTGGCCATGCTCATTCCCTGACTCCGGTGGGTGATTGCAGGGTGAGTGATGCAGCTCCTTGGTCGGGTAGTACATACAAGGTATCCGGGAAAGCCTATGGGCGAGCAAGGTGTTGGCCGAGGGATTTGCCTTTTGTTGCAGGGTACTAGTATGGGTTCTAATGAGGAGACCTTGTGGGTCAAGGACCAGGACCCACCCCCGGGGAGGGTGGCGGGGGGAGAGTAGTACGTCGTGGTTTGATTTTGTGTGGGCATGTCGTGGGGCAATTTTTGTTAGGCTGGCCAACTGTGGAGTGGAGTTGGGGTTGGGGTTGAACATGGGGCAGTTTTGATCGCAGGGTGGACGCCTCATTTGGAGCAGGCTGGGCAGAATTTGGAGGCTCAAATAAAGGACTGCATGTAGGCAGTCATTTGGAACTGGGACTGTTTTTGCGGTTGCCATTTTGAAGTAGGGCCGCGTGGCATCTGCTATTTTTTAAGGTATTCCAGTGGTCATGGGGGGGCATGGTAAGCCAGAAACTCAATGAAACGCAGCACAGTAAAAACAAAATAGGGTGCAGATAAATAAATAAACATAACAATACACATATTGGTATGCCACAAAAACAGGCATGAACTAAAATGTGGAGTAAATTTGTTTTGTTTTTCCCTTTTAGGTTTTTAATGCTCTTTAGGGCTTTCCCATTCTTTTTGAATTCCTTTGAATGCTCATAACCTTTAGTGCTTTGTGTCATGGGCAATACTTCATCTTTATTAAAGGGGGCTGGCAAAGATACCTGGATAGCTTTATTGGCTTTTTTCTTTGGTAGATTCTGTTTCCGGGACAAAGCAGGAAGAATCCTGAGTTTTTTTCTTTTCCGTCAGCCTTAATTTTTAAAAAAGGGATCGCTTTAGGATTCGGGGGCTCTGGTATGGCATAATAAGATTGAAGTTCAACTGCTAACTTATGGGAGGCCGATTGGGGGTAAGCAGACACAAAACTTGTTGGTTTATCAAGGCCACTAGGCATATGGTTAAAAAAAAAAGAAAAAAGGGTTTAGTCTTTTCACAGCAGTGGCAATTCTAACCAAAACTTTGCCGCAATTAGTGCCCCACTTCACGATAGCCTGGGGATCTGCACTGCAGTATTTAGGTAGGAATCCCAGCAGAGCTGTCCAGGTAATGGTGTTTTTGGGTATCTAAAGGAGTGGCTCCCAAGTTTTGATCTTTGAAAAGGTTCACTGTAAAAAAAAAAAAAAAAATGTTGAGTGTAACCTTAACTTCTTAAATTGCAATGGGGGGGGTCCTCGAAAAGGGCACATTGGTGACAATAAGGCCAGTTCAGCTGGGGGCACAGGAACTTCAATGTTGTGAAAGTGAAAAAGGTTGGTTCATTTCAAATTCCTATATATATATGGGGTTGCAAGGAGAGGTTAAAAAAAAAACGAGAATAATTTCAGAAGTTGGTATTATTGTACAGTGGTCCTTTGCGTGGTACGCATCTGCTTGTTGATAAGAACAACTAGATCATGTGCAGTTACGGTGCATAACAGAAAAAAAATATATATATATATATATATATATATACATATAAATATATAAATAAATAATCAAATTAATTTAATTAAATTTGGCCATATGGCAGCGGCTACATGGGGATGCAGAAGGGTATGCTATCTGCTCACAATAGGTCATTGGCAGCAGTACTTTGCAAAACCTGGCTACACTGTATTTTGCTTCTTTTCCACACAATAAAGTACTGGATCACAGTCGAGGCCAAGCCCTCAGCCAGGCACGCCCATAGGCCCAATGCTAGGACGTGCGGGAATGGGATAGCCTGACTGTGGGAGGCGGTTACCACCATATTGCTGGGGAATTCAAGTCAGCTGGTGATCACCTTATTTGCTCCATTGCAGTGGCTAGAAGATATACCCAGCTTTTGAGACTTGCAGCACCCAGATTAGCAGCCTTTTAGGGTAGCGGTGGGAGCCCAACGCCTATCAAGTGTTATAACTAAAAAAAAAAAAGCTTAATTGAGGGGTTGCTAGCAGAGTCACAATGCTGAAAAAGGGGTCTCAGGTGCCCTTGGCCAGAGGTGGAGACCTAGGTAAGTTGCCAGGAGCCCAAGCAAACTGTATTACAGACTGGAAGATTATTGCCTCTGATGAAGGTGGGTGAAAATGCCCGTTTATCTTAGGGAATGATGGGGGGGTCCAGAATGTTCCTCGTGCAGTATCCAACATCAATCATTGTGTGCCAGTTCTAACAATATTGCAAGGTTTCTGGTGGTCTTGGTCCACAGTCCCAGGGAATGGCAACAGCTGTTGGGAGGGACACTGAGTTTTGCTTGTTCCAATGATACCAGACATCTATCCCATATCAACAAATCACACAGGCATATAATGGAGGTATCCCTTTCAGTCATAGGTTGATTTACTAATGGTGCCATGAATTTTGTAGACCCTTGGCCCAAGGTGAACCTGGGGGGGCAGACAGACAGGACGGGTGGGATCAGAATGCAGTACCTTAGAATTCTCAGGTAAACTGATTGGATGAAGGAAGGGGTGATGATCATCCTTGGAATTAATCGTTTAAAAAAATAAATAAATAAAATAAAAATCTTTAAGTTTGGAGAGAACCAGCCAGAGGCTGTGAGCATGGGGGTAGGCAACCACACTCCATGCGCTCCATGGTGGGCAATTTTATTTAAGGAGGGTAGCAAATAGGCTCTGAGCTGCTTCCTTTTTCCATGAAAACCAACAAAGAAAATAATGAACCTTTCTGTAATTTTATTCATAGGTGTTGAAACTAGAAGGACTGGTCACTACTACTGTCTTTGCATCCCAAGGACAATACAACTTTACAGGCTCTGGGCTGGTATGTGGGGGTCTTAGGAAACAATACATGGGAGTTGTATTTACCCATGCATGGCAACAACCACTGTCATGAGAAACAAAACTTGTATTTATTGTGTCAAATGAGGCAACAAACATGGTCCTGGTGTACATTTGTATATTGTCGGATTACACCTGGGGGAGGTAGCGCACCCTAACAATGGAGGGGGGTGGTAGCTATGAGTCTGCTTGGTGTGCAGATCTGAGATCCCTGGCTACACCCCTGGGGTGAGGAGCTTCACCCTTACTTCAGGATGGCATTTGAGCAGTTGAGGGATAGTCACCAAGGGGCGGTACAGCAGCACCTTTAGTGGCACATGGGTTGGAGAAGTACAGTAATCTTCCACCATGGCATCTTTTGAGTCCTAGGTTTTGTTTCTCAGGTTAGGAGAGGAAGACTCTACTCCCATTGGGGAGCAGAATATTATGGTATTGTACAGCAGTGCATTACTCAAAAAAAAGGGGGTTGTCTATAGGTGAAGGGATGCAGGGATGGAAATATTAGTAATAGGTGCAAAAAAAAAAAAAGGGGGTTGGTGGGCCTTCCCAGACAGAAAGGGAATAAATTAAGGGGCTTCAGGAGGATGTAATAAATTAAAAGATGAGTGATGCTTCAGACAGTGCAGTGAGTGGTTTTGAATCACTGGCACCTTGCTTGCAAGGCTATGGGGCTGGGGCAGGTGTTTACATGTCCCCTGGCTCGAGCCATGGCAAGGTAAGGGGGCCACACATGGGGTGGGTGGGGAGTGTAGTGGTCTGGGAGGACATGAAGGTAAGGGAGGAGAGCTCTTGACAGTGTCTCGAGCTGGCAGAGCTCTGTGCAACATGGAGGTAAGTAGGGCAATCGGGGATCGACAAATAGGTGATATAATGTTGTGGGGATAGGAAAAGGATGGCCCATGCCACCATGGGGGTCCACCTGGTCACAGCAGGTGAACAAGTGACCAAACAAACTGGTTTGTTCAAGCTACTGAACTGAACTGAAGTAAGTTGCATATGACTGGGAGAAGATTGTCATTACCCACTTGCCTGTGGCCACTGAGGATGGCGGCTGGGGTCAGAGGAGAGCAGGGGCAGAAAGCCTATAGGGGAAAAGTTGCATAAATTGGAAGAGGTGCTGCTACTGGTTGCTACTTGACATGCAAGGTGAGCAGTTTCAAGGTAGGGTACTGGGGCAGCTATGGGTGCAATTTGGAGGGGCCATAGGGCCCAACATCAGGGCGCCTCAGTATCAGGGTTGCAGTGAGGGGCTGGCTGCCGGAGCAGAGACAGGATCACGAAATTCTGGTATATCAAAAAATTGAGCGGTTTAGAAAAAAGGGATCCATGTTCCACTACAGCAGCACAGGAGAGTGGCCCATTGCCCAGTTCATGGAAGGTGCAACAGGGAATCATAGTCGGGGGTGCAAAAGAAGAGGGGCATGGCCCATGAGGGAAAACCCGGAAAATTAATTATCACATCCACTAAGATGGGAGCAGCCTCTGAGGCCTCAGCCCAATGGATGTTGAAGGACGGCTTAAGAAAATTGAGTGGGGGAGCACCCAGCTGGACAAAAAAAAAAAATCAGAAGTGGAAATCACTAAGGAAGTGTTTCATCTATCCACAAAAAGCTAGAGCAGGTGGGGGGGACAGTATGCATATAAGATAACTGGTTCACATGATTTGTCTATGTGTTATAGAGGCCAGCTGCAGGACAGAGGTACTGGAGCAGGAGACATTTCTGAATATGGTGTGCCGAGAGACAGGCTGAACAGAAGCCAGGGGGTGGTGAACAACTGATTTTGAGCAACAAAGGTATGGATCCGGTGGAAGGGCATGGAAGGGGTGCATCGAGGGCCCTGTTGTTGCCACTGATGGATGGAAGCTGCCAGACCAAACCAGAGCCGAACTGCATTATGGTACACCTGGATGACAAGTGATTTAGGCGCACGTTTGAGGTTACTCGTGTTTAATCAAGACGCAGGAGGACCAGAGAGTCCACGAGGGGAGGGACCGAGAGTCAGGTTGGTTGGTGGCAGATGGCAGTAAGAATGGGATTGGGGGTCATGCTCAAAGAGGGGCCAAAAAAGAGAAAGAACTAAAAAAAAAAAAAAGATTGTCAAGGTTTGGCTGGTGAAAGGGATGGCGGTAGGATGACACAAGTGAAATAATAGATGGGTGGTATAGAATAGAGGGACCCAGCTGGTAGAGAGGGGTAAACAAATTATCATCACAATAATCAAGAGGGACACTGATGCAGAGTTGAGGTTTTCGCAGAAAGGAAGGAGTTTGGGGGGAAGCCCACCTTCTAACGCAAGCTGGAGATGGGCTAGTGGAAGAATGAGAAATGGAAAATATTTTCTGGAGGGGAGGAGGGAAATTCTGGAGTTACACCAAGGTGGGGTGTAAGAGAAAAAGGGTATGGACACCCAGGAATAAAAATGGGGGACAGGAATTGGACCTGGCCCAGACAAGAGGAAAGGGTGTGGACACCTAGGGAGGGAAATGGGGGGCAGGAATTGGACCTGGCTCAGACATTAAGAGATAACCCCTCAGGTTTACATCGGTGGGGATGAAAGAGAAAACGGACAGGAAAGAAAGACCCCTTCGGGTTTACATCCAGAGGGTGGAGAGGGAAGAAAATACGATATAAAATGTGATTTGAAATATGATAAAAATATTATATAAAATGTGATAGTTCAAATAAAGGGAATATGACAATAAATGTTTTAAATATGGCATGTAAAGGAACTCAGTATTGTTGATGAAAACTTGAATGGCAAAGTTTTAATAAATGCTATGCTGACTGAGCAGCCAAAAAGCAATACTGAATGTGGTGTCCTTCTTTGGGCGAAAGGCTCTAGAACAAGAAGGTTTGTCTCTAAAAAGACAAGCCTAATTGTTATAGGCTTAGAAGCTTGGAAGGAGAAAGAATGGGGGAGGGTGGGGAACTGAGAACCAGAGGCGGGGTTTGGGAAAAGTGGTTAGAGCAGGAGGCCAGGAAAGAAGGAGGGAGCTCGCCCAGAGTGGATGCACTCAATGATATGGGGGCATTAAGAAAAGAGACCATGGATAGGTTGAAGGGGAGAGAGAGAGAGCAGTAGAGCAAAGGGGTGGATGCAAAAGGAGGAATATAATGGGCTGCACAGGGAAGCTCTCCCTCACTTTTGCTAGGCAAATTGTGATTTCCCACCCGACACACAAGAAATTATGGGACACAGTGAAGGAAGAATGAGAAAGGAAAACATTTTCTGTAGGGGAGGGGGGAAATTCTGGAGTTACACCAAGGTGGGGTGTAAGAGAAAAAGGGTATGGACACCCAGGAATAAAAATTGGGGACAGGAATTGGACCTGGCCCAGACAAGAGGAAAGGGTGTGGACACCCAGGAAGGGAAATGGGGGGCAGGAATTGGACCTGGCTCAGAAATTAAGAGATAACCCCTCAGATTTACATCGGGGAATGAAAGAGAAAATGGACAGGAAAGAAAGACCCCTTCAGGTTTACATCCGGAGGGTGGAGAGGGAAGAAAATATGATATAAAATGTGATATGAAATACGATGAAAATATTATATAAAATGTGATAGTTCAAATAAAGGGAATATGACAATAAATGTTTTAAATATGGCATGTGAAGGAACTCAGTATTGATTGTTGATGAAAACTTGAATGACAAAGTTTTAATAAATGCTATGCCAACTGAGCAGCCAAAAAGCAATACTGAGTGTGGTGTCCTTCTTTGGGTGAAAGGCTCTAGAACTACAAACAATATACAACTGTTTCCAAATGACACAAATGTAACACTAATGTTCTACCTTTGTGGGTTTCTGTCTGTGATATGCACACCACAAGACATACACACTCACTTGTCACTGTAGAAACAAATCCACGATAGTTAAATCACATCACTTCTTTTGTATGCAGAAGCACAGGTCCCTGCAGCCACAGATACAAATCCACTATACCCAGGCTACAAAAGTTCTTTTGTCTGCAAAAGTGCATGCCCCTATAGGGGAAGAACTTCTGTAGCCTCAAGTACTTGTGTAAACACAAAATTGACAGGCCTTTGCTTCTTCAGCCACAAGTATAAGACATGCACACTGACCTCTGCCTACCGAAGTGCCACAAAATCTATGATACCAAAATTGCAACACTACTTCTGTTTGTGGAAGCACAAGCCCTCAGAGAGCCTGTGCCTCTTCAGCCATGGGTGTAAGACATACACATCAATTTCCAGCTTCAGAAGGGTAGGTCTTTGTAAGGCCTGCAGCTACACAGACAAAAGTACTGTCACAGTGTGGGTATTGTGGTTTCAGCAGTGGATCTAGAAATTGTTCAAGGGGGAGCAATTTTTCAGTTATGCAGATGCATATAGAAAAGCACACACTAATGGATAATGCTTTCTAAAGAGGTACCTTGTACAGCACACTTTAGTACAGTGGAGTCAGCCATGATGCAGTGCAGTAACTTGCAGTAAATGACATGCCACAGAATACAGCAATAGAAAAGGGCTTAATTGCCATTAAATTGCACAGTTCCCTGCATCATACTGCAGCATTTTTGTGATATACTGCAGCATTCCTGTGTTGCATCTTGGCTGGAGCCACATCCCTTGGGACCTTCTGTCTACTAAAGGGCAAGTCCCCATGGGGCCTGTGCTTCTGCAGCCATACATACTCATATATGCAATATGTCATACACTCACAAGTGTGGCTGCATAAGCTCAGGTCCCTATGGGGTCTGTGCTTATGCAGCCACAGACACAGATCCACAAAGGTAGCAGCACATCAGTGCTACTGCATTTGCGTCATCTAGAAAAAGTTGTGTGTTGTTTGTTTTACCTAATGATAGCTGTCTTGTGGTTGCTTGTGTTGTCCTTTTGCTGCTTTGGGGGTTGGGAGTTAGAGTTGGAAGCCCTAACTTAACAGGTACCGTGCCTTGAGGAATACTTGGACTAGAGCCACCAGGCTAGCAGAGGCTGAATTCTTTTCCTCCTCCTTCCAGAAAAATCATAGCCACCCCTCCAAGTTCTGGAAAGTGATCCATGCCCTCTTCTCCCCCTCTACCCAGTCCACCTCTCCTGTCCTCAAGGTAGGAGACTCCTTGATCTCTGATCTCTTTCTGCAGCCCATACCTTCAACTTCTACTTTACCACCTGTTCATCCTCACTCCTCTACTCCCTCCCCCATCACCTCCCACCCCACACCTCCACTGGCTGATCCTGCTCTCCTTTTCTCCTCACCAGACACCCCAGTTACAACTCTAAAAGCCCTACTGGCTCTCAACTCTCCAAAAGGTGGGTGCTCTATTGATTTAGACACAAAGCTCCTTCACCTCTCTGCCCCAGCCATCACCCTTCCCATCTCTTCCCTCCTCAACCTCTTCTTCTCTCTTGCCTCCATCCCAGACACCTGGAAGCATGCAGTAGTCATTCCCTGCCAATAAGAGGTGACCCGTCCTCTCCCAGCAACTTCCACCCTATCTCCCATCTCCCAACCTTATCTAAACTCCAAGAGCATAAAGTTCTGTCCCAGCTCTCCACTTTTCTTGACTCCTCTTCCTTCTTCACCCCTTTTTAGTCTGGTTATCACAAACACCACTCCACCACTTCCTCCTTCCTCAGGCTTACTGATGCCATCCACACAGGAATGGACCAGGGCCTCCTCACCACCACCAGTTTTGTTACTACAGTGAAAGCTTTTGATACTGTCTCCCACCCTCTTCTCCTATACAAACTGAAGTCAGCAGGTCTCTCAGACTCTGCAACAGACTAGTTCAACTCTTACCTAACAGGTGGATCACAATCAGTGAGAGTTGGAGAATCCTTATCCACTACCCTCCCATCCACACTGCTGTCCCCAAGGCTCCATCCTTGGCCCTTTATTTTTTACATATTTCTAAATGACCTTCCCTCTGCCTGCCCTTTGGCAGCCATCCACATGTACATGGATGACATGGCCCTGTATGCCTCTGGGGCTTCTCCAGCTGAGTTAATATCTAAGCTTCAACCTTACTTTGATGGTGTCCAGGAATGGTTCAGGTCAAATCAGCTCTCCCTTAACACTAAAAAAAATATCTCTATGTGCTTTGGCACTAGGCTGAGACTTTCCAAGCTCCTATTCCTCCCTTCTTCAACACCCTAGATGGGGGCACTATTGATGACCTACCCTCATTCAAGTACCTCAGTGTTTGACTGGACCAGCACCTTGACTTCTCACAGCACATAGACACCATTCACAAAAAACTCCACTCCAAGTTTGGTGCCCTCTTAAGAAACAAAAGCTGCATCCCACTACCAGCCCGCTGTGACATTATTACTAAGATAATCTCTCCATCTTTGATTATGGCAACATAGTCTATGCTGCTGCTCCAAGGTCCAACCTGGCCAGACTGGACCCCCTTTTCCACTCCTGCTGTTTCACCTTGAACTGTCCTCCTTACTCTCACCACTGATTTCTATACTCCGCTCTCTCTCCCTTCCTTCCCTGGAAGATCACCACCTAACCCACTGTGCCTCTTTCATCTCTAAATTCTGGCAGGCTTTTCCCAATGAGCTCCCTTATCTCGCCTACCCCCCTTACTCCCTCCATAATCCAAGCTATCACTCTCTCATGCTACCCTCTTGTAAACCCCTTGTCAGCCAGGCTGCTTTCTCCTTCTGTTTTCCTAAACTCTCGAATTCTCTCCTTCTAACCATTCACTCTGCTTCCTCCAAATGCTCTTTATCCTCTCTTCTCCAAGTTCACACTGCTTCCTTCTGTACGTGCTCTAATTAATTATCCATCCCTCATCCCACCTCTTCCCTTCTTCACTCCCCTTCCTACTCCTGGCCCCTCCCAATCAACTACCCCCTTCTTCCTCACTCCCTCACGTCCCCCTTCTAGTCCTCCAATCCACTCCCCCTGTCAACCTTAATGTCCACCCCATTTCATGAGCAAACAGCATGATACATGATCTCCCTTCTACATGCAGGGGCTGCAGGGGGAGAGGGAAGCATTAGGGTTGACAACTCCCAAGGGAGACCCCACCACTGATTTGCCAAGACTCTAGAGACTGAAAATCCTAACATGTTTTCCTTTTGATGCTTGGGGGGATGGGGGAGGTCATTACGGTGGGAAAACCTAATGCCACATTTCCCTACTTTTGTGGCATTAAGTTATCCTAACTGGTGCATTAACACAGTTTTTGCAAAGAATTTCCCCACTTTATTAAACAGTTTAATAGAATCCTCATTTGCCTGTAGGACCACAGGGCCCAGAGGGCCCTGTACTCTGATCTTTCCATAGATGTGTAAATGTATGTTGCCGTTGAGGGCCCTGCACTTGCATTTCAGCCAAAACAGCAACCAAATCCTCAGCAAAGCCTTGTTATTAGCCCACGTCATGAATGCTGTGCTGAGAATGTTCAAATCCCCACCGAAATGTCTTTCCATGCCACTACAACATCATTCCATAACACAGGTGTGAAAACACATTTTGGCCAGGATTTGAAGAATGACAGCTTTCACATTCATGAGGTAGTGTAAAAAAATAGCCATGTTGAAAATTTGGGGTTAAAATATTTAAAATTAGGAAAATTACGTGCGAGTGTAGTAAAATTTCAACATATGCACATAACTTTGCCATTTTTACATATTTTGACCCCAGATTTCCAACATAGCCTTCTTATGATACCACCTGATCAACAAGGGTGGTGACAATTTTCAAATCCAGCCCAAAGGTGATTTCACCAAGCAACCTCAAAAATCACCTTTCCTGCTACATTTGCGCAATTGATAATTCCACCATCATTGTTCATGAGGTAAGGTCCCCAAAAGGCCATGTTGAAAATTTGGGATCAAAATATATGAAAATGGCTAAGTTATGCATCAAAGTTGAAAACCTCATTGAAATACATTGAACTACGCTTGCCTTAGTTTCTCATATTGCAGTTGCTGGTTCCAGCAGCAAGACGTGTCTTTCATCGAAGAGTGGATCTTCGCTGAGCAACCTGTTCATGTGAGTGAGTGAGTGTGTGTGGGGGGTGAAATGGGGTATGTGGAGTGGTGGATGCTGAGTGAGAGGTGGAGGTGGGGGAGTCAGATTAGCAAGGGACCGTTTTCTTTTTTACAGGTTATCAAAAAGAAAAATAAAGGGACTGTTTATTTCAGATCAGGACAGCAATCAGAGGGTGGTGGGTACCACTAGACATTAGGGAAAGGCAAACAGTTAACAGGGATGGCAATCTGAGGGTGGGGTGCCAGTAGACATCAGGGAAAATTAAATAATTACAGGGACCAGATCAGAGTGTGGGAGGTGCCATTAGACACCATGCAAAGGCAAAAAGTAAATGGCGATGGTGATCGGAGGGTAGGGGTGGCAGTAGACACCAGGGAAATTTAATCATTAACCAATTAATGCCATTAGCCATTGTCCCCCTATATGGTACCATGCACATTTGGATCAGCCATATGAGTTCTTATTTTATAAAAATTAAGAATATTGAGCCACTGGGAGTGGGATATGCCACCCACATTGGGAGCACTCAATAGACAAGTGAAACGAGAGAACTTAGTCTCCTATCTGCAGGCAACTCTCTTTCCCTACCAGGTTGGCACAGCACTTCCATTAAGCACAACCATTTTGGCCACATTTTTGGTAAATGCAAAACTCCCTCACACATTTTTAGCTCTTATTTCAATCAGAATGCTGTGGACATCTTATAGTCACATAAAGCACTTGAATGCATTTGCTGATAACAAATCCACCTTGGAATCAAACAGAGGAGCTAAAATGGAACCCATAGTCAAGAGAAACACATATTGAACAACCACAGCTGTATTTAAATCATTTACCGGTATGAGAAAAAGTTTCACATGGTATTTAAAGTCTAGTATTTAGTCCATGCTTCCAAGGAGGGGTACAGAATCAAAGATATGGCAACATATCTGTTAAACTTGCCAACTGAGCTTACCAGTAACTAAGACCTGCAATTAGCTAAGTCCCCATCTTCTGATATGTCTTCATCCAAGGCTTTGGCAGCATGTCTTTCCTGCTCCACTTTTGTCACTAGTGCCTCAGCTTCTCTAGGCTCCACGAGACAAAAAGTTTTATTATGGACTGTAAATTGCCATTGGTCTGGGAACCACACATTGTACACTGTGCCCAAATTTCTCAGCCTTCTTTTAACAGTATTGAAAGCTTTTCTCTTAATATGAGTGAAAAAGGAATAGTCAGGGAAAAAGAGGATTATACTGTCTTCCAGTTTGACAGTACCTTGACCCCTGGCTGCATGTAATATCAGTGATCAGAGGCTGAGGGTTACCACTAAACAAGAGGGGAAATGGTGGCTCACAGCTCACATTGCAGCCTGCAGCATGAGTTCTAGCTGCAGCTGCAAAAGTCAAGAAAGTCCTACTTTTCTCATACAGAGAACGTGGGTAAAGTCCCACTTTTCTCATACAGAGAATGCAGGTAAATGACTCCTCTCGCTAAGCTGGGTAGCCTGGTTTATGGGCTGCACAGAAAATGTACATCTGGCATTCATTTTTAAAAATAAACTCCAGAATGCATAGATTCTGGTGTTTGCTTTTTAAAATGAAATAATTTTTTATGTATTTTGCATTTTTTTACTTTGGGGCGGGAGAAGATGGCAGTCCCTTGGCACAAAAAAAATGCTTTTTGCAGTGAGATATGGGCATCTGTAACATAAAATGTTTAATTTCATACCAGAACATTATCTCAAAAACCCTACTGCACATGCTGAGAATGGAAAACGTTAAACTTTAAAGCCTTACAACTCTGGAACCGTTTAATATTTTTTCCAGACCTATCAAAGGCACTGCCTTAGGATACGATATATGTCCCTTGCAAGTTTGGGGGAAAAAAATCCATTCCATGTAGGCTGTAAACAAGAGCAAAAAAAAAACATGTTAAGTATAGAAAAAAAGTTAGCCTTTTACAAAAAATTACATATGGGCTCTCAGAAACCACACAAGCAGCCTTCACAAAAATTTGCACAGATCAAGACCTTGCCTCCCAGGCAATACATGCAAAATTGCATCTCATTTTGTTAAATGGTGCCAAAGATATTAATGTGCAAATTAAGGGATTAACATTGGATACCCTACTCAACCCTAACTATAGTGGTGCTACTGTTTCACTGTAATAACTGTAATATATCTAATAGTGGTGCAGTAGCATCACTATAGTTAGGGTTGTGTAGGTTGTTTAATGTTAAACCCCTAACTTTGCACTTTAATAGCTTTGCCCCATTCAACAGATTTGCACAAACCTTTGCATGTGCTGTCTGGGGGTCACAGTCTCTTGATGTGTCAAGTTTCATTCTGGTCAGATGTGTATATTTTGAGATCCATATGGTGTGCTTTAGGAATTTTGCTGTTGTTTTTTTTTGGCATTGCCTAGCACTCAGACAGTTTGGAATTTTGGTCTGAAATTTTCAGCGTAGAAAGGGCTTGCCATTGGTCTGAGAATGGTGGATTTTTGTTGGTTTGGTGAAAAAATATTAATCCGTTCTTAAGTTATAAGGATTTGAAATTTCAGTTCTAAGCATGCCATGTACGGTCTTTCGGATAGATGTTTGATACCCTTCTGAGCATCCCAAGAACTCAAATTTCAAATCCTTGTAACTTAGGAACAGATTAATATTTTTTCACCAAACCAATGAAAGACACCATTCTGGGGCAAGCCATTTCTACCGTAAAAATTTCAGACCAAAATTCCAAACTATCTGGTCTGTATATATATATATTATAGTGGGGCAGTAGTGCCACTATAGTTAAGGTTGAGTAGGCTGTTTAAAGGGTACCTAAACAAGCAGTTTTTTAAAACTGCAAATTCCAAAATCTGGCTTCATAGCTAGGTAAAGTAAAGGCAGCTGTTTACATTTATGCTAAAACTGCATTTATGTAAATAACACAAATGCAGTTTCATAGCTTTAGGAAAATGTAAACATCAGCCTTTCACTTTCAAAAAGCAGCCTTAGTTTCTCCCTAAGATGTCTGCCAAGTGTGTTAACTGATGAGTCATGATGACATCATCAGAGCCAGAGACAGAGACCCACATATATTCCTATTGTGCTAACTAGTTCTTCATTCCCTCTTTGTTTTGAATTGTTGTACCAGAATGATCATCACCACGTGTTAACTCATGGATTATTTTGACCAGTACACATGTTAGGCTATAATTTTGTTCATTTTGTTTACTTTAACTTGCTAAAAATGTTTTGCAATCCAGCTGACTTTCTCTTTGGCAAATCACAGCACAGTACAACACTTCAAATACCTGATGATCTAGTGGTTATGTGATGCCCTGACTTTTGTTTTTTGTTAACCAGGAGAGACACACTAAGTTGAACGCTTGTTTATAGGTGTGGCCTGGGAGCACAAGGAAGTTTCGTAACTTGCTCAGAGTCACACCACAAAGTACTGGTCTGGTTCAATTCCAAAGCTCATGCTGTCTTGTTAATCCACAAATAAGGCTTTATTGTTCCATGTGAACCTCCTGCACCTAGCCTGCCTTCTGTTGAACACCCCACCATCCATACCCTGTCTTTAGTATTGTCTGGGGCTGCATAAGTGCTTACGGTCTCATGAAGAGAATTGTCATACCTCAGATTGTAATCTTGTACCTCAGAGAGCTGAGCACATCTATACCGATACTCGTCATCAGCTGGCACTGTTAAAAATGCCTCCCAAATCACTCTCCAGTCCACCTTCTCAATGTTTGACTTCTGCTTCCACAGTAAACATTGAGTGGATCACCGCCCTTCTGCACAGTAAAGCTAGTATGTACAGTTCCACTGTTCTTTTTTTTTCCTCGCCACATTAACCAACAACTAGGTTTTCCTGGAGGGTTAAGCAATAAGTATTATGACCCATCAGAAAAACTGCTGTTCATGCCCTCATAAGGGCTACACTTACAATGGATAACAATATTAATAGCAGGAGAGGCATACTAATACCTTGAGTGAATCCACCCGACTTCCAGTGTCAGTCTACTCCTTTACCTGTGATCTGCAGAACCCCGCAGGACAGTTTCCAGCAATTCTTCTCCAGTACTTTTCTGTGCTCTACTCCACAATGTGAATTGGCTTGCTACCACCCTTCCAAATCTTGAATGAGATATACACATCTCCCTCAATACTGTTCTAACAAATGTCAACACCCCCCCCCACCCAATGATAATTTCCCTACACTGATTTCAAGTAACAGTTTAGGTGCAGCCCTGCCACTCTGAGTATTTGCCGTCGCTGGCTGCTGTCATCTACAGTCAGGTAGTGCTCACGGTGCTGGCAGAATCACATTTCAGATCTCACAATGATTTGCTTAATGTCCCCCTTCCTGTCTTCCCCTAACCTGGATAAAGCTGTACTCTGCTGAAATGGCCTCTTCAGTCCCTCTCTGGCATTCATTCTTCTCAACTGCTCCCCACACCACAAACTGGTGTGCTCACTACCCTTCCACATCATGAATGCAGTTAGTATAGTCTTCCATGTTATTTTTACATAATAATAAACATGATCTTCTGGTAAGCCAGGCTGATAGCAGTAGGGCACAAGGGGAAAAATAGGGTTTCCTACCCATATAAGATCTAAGCCACCTATGATTAGGCACTATTAAATGATGTGCATAATTATGCGCACATCCATCATTTAATAGTGCCTAATCAGATGAAGCCTAGATCTTTTAAGGATAGGAAAGCCCATCATTCCCCTTGCTCCCTGTTGCTATCAGCCTGACTTACTGGAAAGATTTGTTTATTTTTGATATGTCAAAAAACCCGGGGATTGCACTACCTGCATTCATGATGTAGAATGGTGATGAGCTCACCAGTTTTTGGTGTGAGGAGGAGTAGTGAAGAATGAATACCAGAGGGGGACTGAGAAGGCCACTCCTGCAAGATATTGCTATATTCAGGGAAGTGGGGAGACAGAAGGGGAGAAATATGAGCAGATTACTGTGAGAAATAAGATGTGGGGCTGCCAGCACCATGATCACTATCTGACCCCACCGTTCTGGCCAACATTCCCCTTACCATAATACCAGTTCATGCAATTGTCCAAGGCTGTGTGTGGGTATTAATGTGTAAAATGGCTGCCACTATACTCTGTCACTTCATTAACAGTCTAGCATTGCTTGTAAAGCACTTTGAGATACAATGTGTATGAAAAGCACCATATAAATGCTGATTCGTCTTCTTCTTATTATTATTTCCCGTGGAAAAAGAAGATAAGACAAGCATATATTTGATTTTCTAGGAAGTATGAACTCTAACATTGGATTTCACATGAACTTTGCTGCAAAAAAGTGGTGGATCTAGGGGGTGGTGAAGGGTGTGGCTACAACTCCCTCCCACATAGTAACATACTCGCTGCTGCTGCATTTCACTTTGTTGAAGAAGTCTGATTTATTGATTGGTCAAATGTTTACATTCAAAGTAAGGATTACATTTGTAGGTTCTGTCAAAATGTACTAGAAAAGAATAATAGCAGAATATGTAATGGTTTAATAAAAATGTTAAAAAGTGCATATTAAGTATGCACACCACCTCAGCACCCCCATTGCAGTATCCTGGATCCACCATAACCACTAGACCACCAGGTTATTCAAAATTTGTACTGCACTGTGGTTTGCTACAGACAAAGTCGGTTGGATTAAAACACAATTTTAGCATGTTAAAGTAAACAAAATGAACAGAACCATAGCCTAACATGTGTATTATACAAAATAATGCACATTGTTTTGACCATTTGGGTGAAACAATTCTATACAGAGGGAAAAAAGAACTAGTTAGCACTATAGCGAGCCATATATCTCTCTCTGACTTTGGCTCCAATGATATCATCACTTAACACATATGGCGGCCATTTTAGGAAGCAGGTAAGGCAATTTTTTTGAAATTGGAAGGCTGATTTTACAATTTTCAAATACTCTGGAACCACATTTAGGTAAATTATATAAATGTAGTTTTAGCATTAATGAATATAGCAGTCTTTCCTTTAGTCACCTACGGAGTCATATTTTTTAATAGTCTGTTGTCAAAATGTTGTTTAGGTATCATTTAATGTTAAACTCCTGACTTTGCATTGTAATAGCTTTAGCCCTGTTCAACAGAGTTACACAAATGTTTGCATGTGTGATCTAGCAGGCAAAGTCTCTTGACGTGCCAAGTTTTCTTCCAGTCAGATTTGTAGATTCCAAGATACATATAGTGCATTTTTAGGAAATATTGTTTTGTTTTGCTGTTTTTTTTTTTTTTTATCACTAGTGCCTAGACAGTTTGGAACGTTGGTCTGAAACTTTAAGGCTACAAAGGGATTGCTCCAGAATGGTGCCTTTCATTGGTTTGATTGGAAAATATTAATCTATTCCCAAGTTATAAGGATTTGGAATTTTGGTTCTGAGCATGCTCAGTAGGGTCTTTTGGATAGATGTTTGACACACTACTGAGCATACTCAGAACTAAAATTTCAAATCCTTATAACCTGGGAACGGATTCATATTTTTTTCACCAAACCAATGAATGGCATCACTCTGGGGCAAGCTCTTTCTACTCTGAAAATTTCAGACAACAATTCTAAACTATCTGGGCTGTAGGTGATGACAAAAAAAAACAGCAAAAAAACTAATTGTTTTCCTAAAAATACACTAAAATGATGTCTTTTAAAAAAACAACACATGAACCTATCTAAAGGGGACCAATATGGCTACAAATAATTATGTAAAGTTAGAAATTAATGTTTGACTGGAACAAGAAAGATTTTGGTGCAGTTCAACCTCCTATTTGGAGCAAAAAGAGCAATTCGGGTGCATCGAATGGCAGGGAACAACAATACTTTCTATGTGCTTATAGAACTAACTATAAGTGTTCTTTTTGCACTCCCATATGCTGCTGTTATTCTTTTTAGTGAAAAAATTACACCTTGTGCTTAGCAAGATAATTCTTTTTTTTATATTACTCTAATTTTTCTGCCTTGCTGCGACGTGTTACTGGCGGCGGCATCCAGCCACCTGCTCTGCCTGCCTGGCAAGCAGCAGGCTCATTCACATGATGGGGGATCCAGTGCAGCCAACTTCCATCCTGCTGGAGGGCCCCTCTATGTCTCTCCAAGCTGGGATGGTTCTGGACCCCACTCCAGAGGGATTCCACAACAGTCCTCCGGGCAGAGCAGAGCATGGCCATCAAGCTGCATGGTCACACCCAGCTATTTCCTCCTTTTTCTCCCCAGGAGCCAGCAATGCAATGACGTTGGTGTGTTAGCTGACGTCTTGCCATGCTCCTTCCCTTGCTGTACACCACTGCTTATGCTTCCCCTGATCATCACTGGGGGCCGCTACCATGTGATGTAAGTCCCCTTACCCACCCCAGAGGTAGGAGAGCAGCCCTGGGACACTCAATCCAACCTCTCCCCTGCCAACCCCAGGCAGTCCAAGTCCATTCCCAAACTCAGCTCACCAACATGGTGTGAGGTGTGGTGTCCAGCACCTCAACCCTCAGCGCCACCGGGCCAGCGTGCCACCAAGATTATTCTTCTTATTCTTTATTCTGTTTCTGTGATTCTTTTTGCGCAAACAGTTCTAATTGTGCAAAAAAGGTTTCTGTGCAAAACCTCTTTTTTTCAGACCACATTAATTTTATGTCCATTCCTTTCTCTTTTTTCCAGACCACATTAATTTTATGTCATTTCCTTTTTATACTAACAAATGACAGTCTTGATACTTTGCTTTCTAACAGGTATTGAACCATTGCAATGTTATCTGACTTGGTCTGTCCTTGTAAGTGGAGTCTATTTTTTCATGGCACAATTGCCTAATCCTTACCGGGTTTTGATTGTTAGTCCACTGTTTATTGCTACTGCCTTCCATGGCTGACCTTTCCTTGGTGGAGAATAAACATGACAACTGCACATTCTGGGGGCTTCAGTTTGAACAAACTCCATTGGGCCTTCCATTTAAAACAGAAGGCCCAACGGAGTTTGTTCAAACTGAAGCCCCTTGAATGTGCAGTTGGCACATTTATTCTCCACCAATGAAACATCAGCCATGGAAGGCAGTAGCAATAAACAGTGGACTAACAACCGAAACCTGATAAGGATTAGGCAATTGTGCCACGAAAAAATGAACTCCACTTACAAGGACAGACCATGTTGGGTATCGTTGCAATGTTTCAATACCTGTTAGAAACCAAAGCATCAAGACTGTCATGTGTTAGTATAAAAAATGAAAGGACATAAAATTAATGTGGTCTGAAAAAAAGAGGTTTTGCACAGAAAAGTTTTTTGCACAGTTAGCACTGTTTGCACAGAAAGAATCACAGAAACAAAATAAAAAATAATAATCTTGCTGAGTACAAGGTGTAATTGTTTCACTAAAAAGAATAATAGCAGCTTATGGGAGTGCAGATGGAACTCTTATAGTTAGTTTTATAAGCACACTGAAAGTATTAGAAATTAATGTGTAGGATTAATGGGTTACTTACAGTAGCTACTTTTACTGGTCAGTGGAGTCCGTTCTGGCAATTGGATGATTTAAAGCAATATGAGGTGTGTAAAATTATAAAGGTTTAGTTACAAACTGGGTAATGTCCTAGTTTATGCATATGAATTAGTAATGGAAGATAGATGTTTTTTGTGCATTTGTGAAAAAATAAGGGCAACCATTTAGGAGAAGCAAGATGTCAACCTATCCTTTTCCAGACACTTGCTTGCAGTTCTCACTGCTCTAGCTTATGCTACTCACAGAGTAGGCCAGGTGCATACCCAGACACTCTGTGCTCTGTTGTGTTTCACCTGTGCATGACATGTCCATGTCAGTGGTGGAGTGTGTGTGTGTGTGTGTGTGTGTGTGTATGGTGTGCCTGATTGTAGAAAACCAGGGAACCATTATAAAGGGAGACCCTGCACAGCCACTCAGTGCTCTTAGCAAAGTGGCAGGCGTGGTGCCACAAGGGGAGACAATTTCAGAATGGTAAAAATCTTTTCACTCACTTAAAAGAGCTTGTAAGTTCAAGGAGAATCTTTGGTCTTAATGAAAATTTGATCTACTCATGACAGGTTCCCCGAGAGAAGTGTTAGAAGCATAGAGTGCAAGAAGAAAGAGTTCTCAATTGCTGCAATTATAGTTTGGGAGAATTAACTGGATATTGTGTTTAAAAAGTATAAAGTAACATGGCATGCAGTTTGGTGATGGTGAAGCATTTTGGTGTTCAGGTTGTCACAAGGGAGCTTAGTGATACTTATGGAAAGCAAATGCAAATGCACATTCATGTGTTGGTGATTGTGATTTGAACAGTATGGAATGTACATTTAGAACACATTAATTTTCTGTTTACAGAAAACTTTTGAGATTCAAGTTATTTTGGATCATGTGAAGACCATTTTATGAGGTGAAAATGTATTTAAATATTTGATATGAATAATAAATCAGTATGAAACGTCACCATATTTTGTTGTCAGTTTGCACATTAAAAACATTAGCCCTGATATTCAGAAGTGCATGCAAGTGCAATGTTTGTGCTGCATTTGCACCTGCACTTGCGCCAGTGCTTTAGCCTGCAACATGCAGTGACAGTGTGCCAGTACTAAAAGGATCATACTAAAGAACATTCATGAGAAAAAGGCAGTCATGCCCATAAAGAGCTCCCATCTCATAACCCCTAGTAATAGCTCACCTCATTCTCCATAATCCATACATCCAATTTCCACTTGAAGACAAATTTGTTTTTCTAAGAATGATATCTAATAAGGGATTCACTACCCTTTGGGAGAAATAATACTTTCTCTGATCACTATAACATTTAAAACACTGTAGTTGTAGTGGGTAGTCTCTTGTTTGTATTTTCTGCTGCTAAAAATCAAAACCAATTTAATTAATAAGTATGGGTCACTTATTATGTCCCACATTAAAAGCAAGGCACCTCATAATTTTCACTTTTCAAGAGACATGAGGTTCAGGCTACTTAATCTGTCTTTATAATTTTGTTCCCTCAGCCCATTTACCAATATTGTAAACTTTCTCTGAACCCTTTCTGTTTGATTTTTGTCTTGTTTTTTATAAGGACACCAAAACTGGGAGCAGTAGTCTAAATGTGGGTGTACGTAACACCTATACAGGGGTAATAAGACCTCAGGTGCTGTAGATTTTATATTATTCCTAAATGACCATATGATTGTTTGCTTTACACACTGTTTCATTTATCTGTCTTGAGCGTGTTAAATCATTTGTAACATAAACCCCAAGATCTTTTTCTGCTGTAATTGTATTGGATTGTTTTCCACAAAGAACATAGCCATGGGAAAGATTATTAAAACCCAGATACATAACCTTGATTTTTTTCTAGTTTAAACTGCATATCCCACTCGGTAGCCCAGGCAGTTATACTGTCCAAATTATTTTGGATCCTCATGCAGTCTTCTACTGTTCCACTAATGTCACCAATTTTGGTGTTGTTTGTGTATTTTGCAGACCAGCTGTTAAGCCCTTGAGTTAGGTCAGAAATGAGTATATAAAAGATTAAATGAACAGTCCCTAGACTGATCCCTGCAGGACCCCACTAGTCACAACATTTTCCAAAGAAGGGACACCATTAACCATCACCCACTGTGTTCTGTCACTGAGCCAGTAAGTTATCTAATTTATTATTTTAAACTTAACCTATCTGGCTATTCATTTTTTTGGTATTGCTCTGTGGGGAACTAGGTCAAAGGCCTTACTAAAGTCCATGAAAATGACATCACAAGGTGTTTTTTTCATAGAAACTAAGTAAGCTTGTAATACATGATCATCCCTTTGCGAAATCATGCTCCTCTTCATCAATATTTCCTAATGATGTCATCATTTTGTCTTTCATAATGTTTTCTGAAATTTTACATGTAATTGCTGTAAGACTAATAGGCCTGTAGTTTTCAACAAACTGCTCATTCCCCTTTTTAAAGAGATTTGTTACTGTACATTGGCCGTTTTCCATTCCCTTGGTACTTTTCTATCATTGAGGTTTTTTTCAAACAGTAATTTAAAGGGGTACAGGAGGTATTTTGACATTAATTTGATCATTGTGCCTGTAATCATATCTGGACCAGGGGAGCAGTCTGCTTTGATATTGCTAATCCTATTTCTAATCTCCTCTTCTGAGACTGATAGATATTCCTCTACCCTCACTCCCAGTTGAGTCAGTGAATTATCTTTTTTGCTGTAGATATTACAAAAATACTTGTTAAAAATGTCTGTTATTCCTTCTACACTATTTATAACAGCATTATTACAAATTAATGGTCAGTGCTACATTGAGATTGTTTGAATAAATTAATGTAATCCTAAAATATTTTTCAATAATTTTTTGTTTAATTTTTTGTTTAATTTTTTGGCAAGCATAACTCCATTTTACTCTTAGCCTTTCTGATTTCTTGCTTGCATTTTTTGTATAAGTTTGAATTTATTCCTAATAAATGATATAGATTTTTTCTCGTATGCATTGAAAATGCTGTTTTTTATTAATTAGGTTTTTAATCTTCTTACTTAACCACTTCTTTATTTATTCAGTTTTATTAATTGGGGAGGCCCACTGGGATCCAAAGATCCCTTTTTCAGGGGTGACCCTGAGTTAGTTACATGTATTCATAAGAGAGTGCATACAGTAAGCAGAGATCATACAAAGATACATTCAAAGGTAGACAAGTTAAATCAAACAGGACATGGTGCATAAGGACTACACACTATCAGGGGGTAATTAAGTACAGGGCAGTTAATACAAAACATTGTAAGATACATATTTTTGAAGTGCTTGAGTGGAGTTGAGCCCCACCATAAGTAGTCAGAGCAGTTATTCATTTATTTTTTTATTTATTTTATAGAATCAGAATTACAACCCTTTGAGTCAGGGACTCATTTACAAAGGCTCTTTGTCAAAAAACAGAGGGTACAACCTTATTGCTACTTCACTGTCAATCCTCCGGACAATGCCTTTGTTGGGCTGCTTGCATTTGTTAGCTGTGCCAGTCTTCCACTCCACTAAAGTGCAGTCAGATCTAGCTAGTGCCTAAACATATGATAATAACAGCTTGATATCTGTTAAAGACAACTACTGAACTCTGCCTTACTATTCGAACTGCTGTTTTGAAACTTAGCTGTATGTAACTATAATAATGTACAACTGCTGTTACCATAATTTCGTGTGTGTAACCTTAGTGTAATTTCATCTTGCTGTTGCAATGTATTCTGTAAATTCTGTTTTCTTGTTCTCTGATGCGGAGCCTTTGTAAATGAGTCCCTAACTCAAAGGTTGTAATCCTAAAGTTTGTTAAATAAATAAACAAAACACATACAAACACAGTAAATATATTATACAGAGAATTATAAGGGAGTAATTTACATATATGTACATTGTTACAGTGAATGTACATAATTACAGTGAATAAAGTCCAACATGGGAGAGACATTATATGTAGGTCCTATACAATGTGTGGTAGTTAAATTGCATATATGTACATAGATACAGTGAAAAGAGTCCAACATGGGAGAGACATTCTATGTAGTTCCTAAACAATGTGGTAGTTAGAATATCATAGAGCAAGCAAGAGACTACAGTATCAGTGCTGTTCTACAACTGGCAGATAGCAGGTAGATGCTAAGGACAGACAAGCTGAAACACTTGAGCTGCGGCTATGTGCAGCTACAGCTGCAAGTGGAGATGTGGTGTTGTCTGAGGGCTGATTTGAAAGGCCCTAGTCTTGGTTGAGTGGTGATAATGGGGGGGGGGTGTTGCTCCAGGAAGGTGCCCGATAATGGAAGGATCTTTTGCACCAGGGACGTCCTGACCCAGGGAACTTGAAATGTGCATTTGCTAGCATTCTGGGTGGAGATAGCCAGGATGAAGGGGTGAGAATGGTACTTAGGCCTGGAGGAACAAGGCCTGTAACAGTTTTCTTGGTTAGGAGGCAGGTCTGCTAGTGCAACATCTCCTCAAGGTTGAGAAAGTCAGCAAGGTCATATAAGGTGTATGCGTGGGTGAGTCTGCAGGAGCCTGTAAGCAAATAGCAGGCTTTGTTCAGGGACAGTTTGATTTTATTGAGTGTGGTATTATCAGCTGTGCCATACACCAGTACACCATAGTCAACTAGGGACAGTACAGATGAGGTGATGGCCAGTCTAAGGGATGTGGGTGGAAGGCAGTTCTTTTGGTAGTACTATAAGCCAACATGAGTGTTTATGGCTGTGGGGAGGTTGTGAGTGTGGTCATGAAAGGAGAGGGAAGAGTCAAAAGTGACACCCAGGTATTTGCATGTTTTTACCTGCTCTAAGGGAAGGAGGAAACCAGACAGGATGGTGAGTGTGAGACTAGCATGTGCTTCATCTTTTTTATGTTAATTACTAGTTGTCAGTCCAGAAACCAGGATTCTGCCTGATTAAAAGAGTTTTGAAGGGCACTTTGAAGGAGGGAGGGGGTCTGGTGGGATGTGAAAAGAACAGCATCATCTACATAAAGGAGCATTTTTTCATCACAGGAGCTGTGGAGCAAATTGAGATACAGACTAAAGAGCAGTGGTCCAATAATCAAGCCTCTTGGGACACTCAAGTGAACCTCTCACATGCTGGAGAGGGTATTGTTGATTTTTACACACTGTGACTAGGCAGTGAGGTAGTTGAAGAACCAGGACACAGGGCCATGTGAAAAACATAGCTGGGAGAGTGTGGATATGAGGAGTGGGTGGCAGATGGTATCGAAGGCTTTTGAAAAATCAGTGTAGACTTCCCCCATGAGGTGATCTTTATCCAGGGCAGTGTGTAAGAAGTTGGAGAACTTGATAAGTGTGGTAATGGTGCTATGTCCCCCGCAGAACCCGTGTTGTTCAGCACCCAGGAGCTCATGCTTATCAATGTATTCAGTAACTTGGTCAGCCACAATCTTCTACAAGGCTTTTGAGTTAGAAGTAACTGTTGTCACTGTATAATTCTTGTTCCTCCCAGCCTTATTTTCTGGTGCAGGTGCACTTGCTACTGTTTAACAGGTGTTCTCAGACCCCAGTGCAGAAAGAGCCCAATGAGCTGGCTGATTGCAGGGCAGTGGGGAGCTTATTCCAGAGCAGGGGTGCAGAGTGGGCAAAGGGTCTGCTACCAGAAGTTGTCCTTGTCCTGGGTACCACCAGTAAATATCTGCTGGTGGTCCTGAGCACCCAACCAGTCCCCTTGGGTTTAAGAAGGCAGGCAAGAATCCTGTATGGAGGGTCATGCAGTAGTTTGAAAGCATGGCACAGGAGTTGGTATTGGAGCCGATAGTCACGTGCAGGCCATTTTAGGGAGGCTTGCACATCACAGTGATGCCTTCTGCAGTGGGACTTGGCAACAAAATGGATGATCTTATTATAGAGTGCCTGCATCCTGTTAAACTCATGTTTTGGTAGAGAGTGCAAGATAGGAGCAGCAAAAGTTAGGTTGGGGAGTAGGATACTGTTGACTATAGTTATCCTTGTTACTGGTATCATTTGTGGATTCAGCCTATATAGAAACCCCAGTTTCTGATGGGTTGACCTAGTGAGCATATCTATGTGGGGTTTCATGGAGAAACTCTGGTCCAGTACCAGGCCAAGGTATTTAAATTGGCTAACCACCTCAATTCCAGAACCAGAAGAGGAGGTGAGGGCCAGGAGAGAGCTCCTGTCTGTGCTGAGTGATCTGGAGCCAGACAACATGGGTTTTGTTTTAGAGGTGTTAAGAAGTAGCAAATTTGCCTGGAGTCACATCTCTAATGTTCGGAAGTCATATTGAAAATGACTAGCCAGGTCAGTTACACTGGTTACAGTTCTATAGATCACCGCATCATCAGCATATTGGATTATCAAACTGTCCCCACAGTTACTACTGAGGTCATTCATGAATAGTGAGAATAGGAGGAGGCCAGCCAGCCCAGTGGTGCTGAGGGCTGAGGCGCTGGATGCCACACCTCGTGTCATGCCGGTGACCCGGGTTCTGGAACAGACTCGGGTCATTCAGGGGTCGGCCAGGGAGTTAAGGATTGAGCATCCAGAGGACTACTCTCCTTCCTTGGGGTGGGGGGGGATTGTGTGCTGTGTGTGTCAGCACAAGAGGGGTTTGACCTGTTCCCAGTTGTGCTTGTTTGCCTTCAGTTAGGCAGAGACAGCTACTGCACCCATTACATGGGAGTGGGGTCAGGGGAGAAAAATGGAGGAAAATAATGGGACCCGGCAGGACCATTATGATAGCCCCGATGGGCCAGAGGATGTACCCCTCCAAGGGGGGAGGGTTGTAGCCCCTGCCAGGTCCATGAAGGAGTGGACAAATAATATGATAAAAAAAAGAATAGGAGGGGGTCCAAGATTGAAACTTGAGGCACCCCCTCCGTAATGGAGCATTTCTCGGACAAGGACCCCCTCCACCTCACCTGCTGGGTGCAGTCAGACAAGTAATTGGCAAACCAGACAAGGGAGTGCTGATCCAGACCAAGGCACTTCAGCTTAACAAGAAGAAGAGCATGGTCCACCAGGTCAAATGTCTTGGTTAGATCTATTAATACCACTGCAGTGGGTGTGCTTTTGTCAAGGGCCTCGAGGGCATCTGTAGAGAATTTGATGAAGGTAGTGTTAGTTCTATGCTTTTGCCTGAATCCAGGTTGAGCACTGGCAAGCAACTGGTTAGCTTCCAGATAGTCATGGAGCAGAACATAGATTATTCTCTTCTGTATTTTTGCTAGCAGGCACAGAAGGGAGATTAGCCTATGATTTTAGACCAGCTCCTTGGGGCCTCCCTTGTGGATAGGTACAGCATAAGCTTCCTTCCAAGTAACGTGGCCTGCTCCTTCAAGGAAGGATCTCTTTATAAGCCATGCTACTGGCAGGGCTATAGCTGGGACCACAGCTCTCAGGAGACGAGGGTCAAGGCTGTCAGGGCCCATAGAACCTTTAGCCTTAATGGACTTCAAATAAGGGTAGCACATCCCTGGGGTGTATTAACTTTAGGTGAAATTCATGGTGCTCATGTGTCTGTTTGTCAGGGCCCTGCTGTCCAGAGAAGAGGGTCTGGAGGCTGGCTTTGTATTTTTCTAGGTCTGTGAAGAACCTGTTGAAGACATTAGCCACTTCCTGGGCATCACTGAAGGTTTTTTCCCTCATAAGTGATGGGGCCGGATCCGATTGAATGTTGTGGTGTAGAGCGGACATGTGTCCTTGAGCTCTAGCACGGCCTACCTCCCAATGGCTGAAATGAAACCAGTTTAATAAATTAGCCCTGTTTAAATAAGAAAAAAAAAAACAGATGGTACTTACTATAGCCAGTATCACTTCCGGTATCATTACGCTACGTCGTGGACTTCAGATCAGTCAACAGGAAGAAAACATTGAGTTAGTTTAATCCTGTCACACCACCTACAGGCTAAATCTGGTACCTCATGATCTACGACAGGTTTGCTCAGTTAATGTCTTTTCTCAAAAGCTCCCTTTTAGTGATCAGCAACATTTCAACGGAGTACATTGAATACCTACTCTTTCATTAAAAAATAACTTTGTTACCTGAAATCAGCTCTCTACGGCTCAACTTCCCCTTTCTAACTCCTGCCTTCTAATAGTCAAAGTAATTCTGCACTACCTACATACATGTTTGCTCTGTTCTCTCCTTTGACAAAGCCTGTATACAAATTATGGAGGAGAATCTGGTTATGATGTTTGAGGGGGGTAGAGTCAGATCCCAAGTATAAAAACAAAAAAGGACCACTGGGAAAAGTGGACAGTTTACCAGGTGGCTCTCAAACTCTTGAGGCAAAAAAAAACACTGATCATCCCTAGGCAGTTTTGCATTTTGATTTAATGATGCAGGAAATGGGTAACATTAAACTCACTTTCAGTACAATGGCAGATGATATTAAAGTAGTAAAAAATGATTGGCAATACAGAAAACAAGAATATCAGATGTTGAGGCTCGAGTTAGTAGTTTAGAGGTAGAGCTAACAAAGATCAGACTGGAAATCCCATCCTTGCCTTTCTGTTAATGTTCAAGTGAAACTCCATTTATCTCTATGTCTACTGGGCACTAGCCCACAAAATGTACTTGTGATGTCTAGTTACCCATACCTGCCTGGGTGTATGGCAGCTCCTATTTGTATATCCTGCATTTGACTGCTGTCCTGCCCTCATGCAGAAAACTTATGACTGCTGTCCAAGCCTGTACCATACTGTCTCTGATACATGATGTAATGTCTATTGCCTGATGTTTCTTGTTTCTGTACCTTGTAATCTCCCGGGTCACACCTAAAAATAGGCACTTGGCTGTCTAGTGTGCTTACCTGGTTAACAAAAGCAAATAAATAAAATAAAAAAGTGACAAGCAATAGGCAAATAGCTGACTTCATTTCTAAAGTGGAAGACTTGGAGAGCAGGAGTAGGAGAAACAATCTGAGAGTATTTGGGTTTAAGGAGGGAACTGAGGGGTCTGACTCCATTAAATGTATCAACAGACTTCTGATTTCCATAGCGGGCCCCCCACCAGGTGCTGCAAGATTTTTTATTGAGAGATCCTACAGATCTCTGAAACCCAAACCTAGTAAAAATGAGAGACCCAGATCCTTTGTATTTCATTTGCTTGATTTCCAACAAAAGATATTTATTCAAAGGGCCTTGAGAAACTCGGCCTCCGTCTCTTTTGCAGGGAGTAGTATTAAAATCTTTAATGACTTACCCCCAGAAGTGATTCATAGAAAGGATGCTTTTTACCTCATTAAGAGATGACTGAGAGAGGCTGGATTAAGCTACAGATTACTGTACCCACAAAACTTAAAATATGGTCTTCAGATGGTGTCAAGAATATAATGTGACGGATGCTGCAAAGCATGGACTAAAAAAAAATGTTCCTGTGTTCTTTGGAAATGTTGACTTTCAACAATAAAATAGTAATACACATAATGGTTTGAGTGTGGAAAATTCTGAACCTTGCCTCTGGGTTGTGGGCGGTGAGGGAAGAGTTTTTGGTGAATGTAGGAAATTGTTGGGGGGGGGGACTCATATGCTCCTGATTCTATGGGCTACCACTTCTTACCTTCACATATATATATATATATATATATATATATATATATATATTTTTGCATACACTTGGTCTTGAAAATAATACTAAATGCAAATAAGCAGTTCAAGTTGTAAGAATTTGGGTGTGCACCGCCAATACCCTATGAAGTAATATGTGACACAGGTACCTCTTCTTAGGAAAAATGGGGTCCCTGGTGAAGTGAAGTTATGGTAGTGGATGGATCTTTTGTCACAGCTTCTGTTTATGAAGTGCAAGAAAGGACAGCAGGTCCGCTGGTTAGGCTTTGCTGGGGTGCCCTGTCATAAATATCTGAATTTAGATTGAATAGTTATGATGCCCCCGATGCTATTTTGCTTGATGTGGTGGTGGTGCACATCTTGGGAGGTGAAATATTTTTGATAATATAAAAAAAAAAAAAATAAGATGAACTGTTGTAATTTACTTGGTTGTTTTGAGCACAGTATGCATATGCAATAATAAAAAAAATAGGTTAGTGGTTCTCATGGGGATTGGAAGTGTTATTGACTCCCTGGGTCTGATTGCCTATTTGCTGATTCTCTTTCCCCCTTCCTTCCCAGAGCTGAGGTACATGGTATTTTTTATCTTCAACCATTTTTTTTCAAAGCAACAACTTACTTTGATTAATATGTATGGCCCTACAGCTCCAAGCCATGAGGTATTTCACACTATTTTAAACAAGCATTGAAAACGTATTTATGGAATAAGGCATATGGGAATGGTGTTGAAGTGGATTGACTGTAATAGTCTGGTTGTTTTATAATGGTGTTTCATTGTGAAATTATTTTAACTATGTACTGCGCCTTGACTTTGAAAGGCGCATTATAAATAAAGTTTATTATTATTATTATTATATTATTATTACTATTCAAATTAAGCTAACAAACATTATATTCACAAATATTATAATGGTGGGGGATATGAATGTTATTTTGGACCCAAATTTAGACCGATCTGAATTTAGGCTGGGTAGGTCCAATGCAGATCATGATTTGAATGACCTAATCTCTATGGCCCAGATATTTAAAAGAGTTGAGCCATGCGCAATAGGGTTGCGCATGCACAAGTCTGAAATTGCGCCATTCTGCGATATTCAGCAGGAGGCAGTTGCGCCCCCGAAATCATGCTGAGCAACAGTGCAATGATAATGATAATGAAGGCATGCCCAACCAAAGGGGGAGGAACCATGCATAAATGGTGCAGTGTGATATTCAAAGACTTGCGTAATGCGCAATAGTGGAGCAAGCAGAAGTTGCGCCATAGCGGAAATGAGCCAAAATAAAAAGGAGCAAGGAAGAGGCGCAAGAACGCTACAGGGAAGCCACATGAGGCAGAAGCAGAGGCAGACAGACAGGGCAGGAGGCACAAACAGGGCAGGCCAGGGAAAGGTCACAGTGAACAGCCAGGCACAGGGAAGGTGTGGGGAGCCACACAGCACAGAGGCCAGCACAGGCAGGTGTACCCAGTGCAGGGGAGGTAGTAGCCAGGACAGCGAGGGGAATATAGTAACAGCTGCCGGGGGAGTGAACACAAGCCAGGGACATGGCCAGTGCCACCTTCCACATGGAGGCCGTAATGAGGGGGGTGAGAAGGTGGCCGGCAGGGGGGCGTGGCTGTGGAAGGGCCAGTCGACGGTATGCCCCCAACAGGCAGTACCGAGCCCGCACCAGCTTTGAGCTGTAAACAGATACTGAGATTGTGGGCTGGTACCGCCTAAACAGGGCAATTCTGAGGTGGCTCTGTGAGCTGTGCTGTGATGTGATACGGCAGCCACATGACGGAGCCATGCCCTGTCAGTGGAGACCAAGGTAACAGCCTGCACGTGCTTGCTCTCCACGGGTACCTTCCAGAGACCAACTGGAGACACCACAGGCATAACCCAGTCGGCCATATCACTCCACCTCACCCAATTCCTCAGCACACTGCTGCCACATGCTGAGGAGTACATCCATTTCCCCAGCACAGCGGCGGAGCACACAGCAAACATACAAGAGTTCCACAGGGTAGCATGTATGCCTGTGTGCAAGGGCAATAGACTGCACCCATGTGGCCATCCACACACCATCTGGCCACGAGGGGGCCGAATACATAAATTGCAAGGGCTATGCCAGCATCAACTGCCAGGTGGTGTGTGATGCCAGGGGGTGCATCATCAATGTCTGTGCCACGCACCCTGGGGGAGCACACGATTCTTTCATCTGGCACCAGTTGGCACTGTGCCACAGATTCAAGAGTGGGGACATCCCCACTGGCCACCTAGTGGGGGAGTATGCAACCCACATGGACAATCATAGGGCCTGGGGGGGCATGGCCAGAGGTGGCATGGGTAGTGGCCTACATGGCCTGGGGCAGGGCAATGCTGATCACCAAACTAACCTCCACCCTCTACACACAGGTGACAGTGGATACCCACTCCATCCCTGGCTGCTCACACCCTACTGGCGGCCTGCCACCCAATCGCAGCAACGCTACAATGAGGCACACGCCACCACACATAATGTCATCGAGCGAGTGTTTGGGATGCTGAAGGCACGTTTCTGTTGCCTGGACACCTCTGGCGGTGCCCTACAGTACAGCCCCTCAAAGGCCTGCGGGATATTCCTGGCCTGTTGCATCCTGCACAACATGGCCAACGAATGTGGGATAGCCGTGACAGGTCAAGAGGGGACAGCGATGGGGACGATGGGGACGCCGGTGATGATGGTGATGGGCAGCCCCCCCTTGGCTGACGGGACCCCCGACTGCTCTGGCTGGCACAGCTGCACCGGGACACCATCATGGAGGAGCACTTCAGCCAACCCAGGTAAGTCGTGGGGTCATGCGCAACCACCAGTGGCCAAGGCACAACCCAGAAACACGCAGGGACCCACACCGGGGGTGCATGGCGTCAAGGGAAGTTGCAGGGCACAGAGGCACACACACAGCCAGGGAAGGGTGAGGATTAACGTGCCACATCGAAGGACACACACACACACACACACACGCGCACACACACAATGCAACAAATGTGCACAAAGAGCAGAAGGCACACCGACCCAGAACGCACACCCTAGCAACACACATGTCCACAGGCCACCATGCCCACTGTCTGTCCATGTGCATGTGTCAGATGCTGAGCACCATTGCACATTGGTGTACAGTGCAATGCAGGCATCATCATGCACACACAACTGCGGACAGCAGCCGGGAGGGTGTGCAGGTGGACTGTGTGTCCGCGTGCAGGGCTGGGTACCCACCCGTGCACTGCCCACTGACACACACAATGCACACAGGGCAGCACCAAACAGTAGCCATGCTGGGAGACAGGTTAGTCCCGTGACACAGTGCCACGGCCGCCATGGATGCATGGGTGGCCCCATCGAGACCCGCCAGCACTGGCAGGCTGACTGCTGGCCTCATGGGGTGGCACCGATGGTCCCCCAGGGGTTCCACTGCGTGAACGTGACCGTGCCCGCGCAGGGGTCTGCAGCACATCGAACATGCCTGCACCAGGAGTGCTCGGGATGCCCACAGTTGAACCCGGCATCGACAGGGTGGGAGTCATACGACGCCGGGAACGGAGGGTGGATAGTGCACTGCGTGGTGTCTGCGATGCATGGGCACCCGACTGTGTGCCCATTGTGGCCATGACAACAATGAATGCTTGTGCATGCCTGTCAATGGCAGTGGTCACATCCTCCCGCAAATGGTCCATCCATGCCAGGATCTGTTCGGTGTCCCTGCTGCGACGCTCCTCTGCCCACTCCAGAGCCACATGCAGTGCATCCACAGACGTTGCAAGACGCATCTGCTGCTGGACCGATGCTTGCAATAGGAGGGTGTGCTCATCCAGGAGGTCATCAACCTCCTCGGCATTCTGTCCCTCAGGGTGTGCAAGACCCTGATGTTCAGCACCCCTTGAGGGTGGGTGCTGCGCACCAGGACTAGGTCTGGGCATGTCCACAGGTGGTGCATAGACGCTGCCGCTGAACCCTGTACCCCCAAGCCAGTGAGCGACTGCTGATGCTGCCCCTCCAGCTGCTGCACCCCAGGGCTCAGTGCTGCCACCGCAGTGGCCACAACAGTCCCACTGTCCTGAACAGACACCAGTGCTGCCCCACTGGTGCTGACAGGCACAGCCTGGGACTGTGCTGACACGCAGGCCTCCACGGCGGCACCACCCACAGCCATGGGCGTGAATTGCCCTACTGTGTGTCCATCCTGTCGCACACACGTGTTACTGCCCATGACGGTCGTGTCATCATCACTGGTGCCGGACTCTACCCCGGCCACAGTCACAGCATGCTTGCATCCATGGATGCCAGCACGCTGGGACACAGGCAGGGCTTCCTCCACACCTGTCACACCGACATCACTGTGGACAGCCAGGTGGCCCCCCTGTTGCAATGCTCCACATATACCTGTGGAGGTGAATGGTCCCACCTCCGACTCCATCCGACTCTCCGCAGTGGACAGGCTCACCACCGCTGACCCATGCAGATGCTCAGGATCTGTAAGGGAAAGCAAAGTTGCTTTACTGCGTGTGACCTACCCTGCCCCCCCCCATAGACAGACCATGACTTACCATGCAGTGATGGGCCACCACCCGTCTGGAAGCCACCACCCGGAACACCCTCAATGGCACTTCACTGCATGCTTCCAGCAAGTCTCTCCTCCACTGGGGTGAGCTGTAGCACCTCCAGCTGTCCCCCACCTGTTGCAGCACATGCTGCCCTGATGGCAGCCACCTTCTCCTTTACCCTCCTCCTGTCCGTGCCCATCTTCTTCTTACACTCCTGCACGGAGTGCTGGTGGCTGCCATGCAGGTTCACAGCACGTGCCACCTCATCCCATGCAGCAGCATGGGCCTGAGGGGTGCCCCGCCGTCCACTGAGCAGTGGCTCCTGATCCAGGTAGGCCTCGAACAGGGCTTCGGTTTCAGCCTTTGTAAAATTCGGCCTCCTCCTCCTAACACCATTGTGTTCCTCCTCTCCAACAACGTGCTCGGTCATTATGTAGCCTGTAAGAATGGCAGTTATTACCTGTGACTGTGCAGTCCCATGCATGTCCCTGAATCCACATTCCACACTCCCAAACAGCATGCAACTCACCAATAAACTGCAGTAACCGACCATGGCCACTGCAGCACATTGTCGCACCTTTATAGTGCAATCCATGCAAATGAGGTGAGGAGCAACTTTAATTAGATGCAAATTGCAGTGCTGAGCCATTGAATGGCTGATTAGATGATTTGCATATGACAGCTGAATATCGCGCTGTTGCGCTTTGTGCAATTGTGTTAAACGTGCTGAGCCAATGGCGCAGTTCTATGGCATGCATAGTACACCTCACTGCGCATGCCGGGGTTGCTGATGCAGGCCTCTGCCATGCTGATGACGTGCTGTGCATGACAGGTAATGCAGGGCGTGGCCACCATTGTGCCAGTAGCGCTATAGCGATGGTCACTACATGGCACTGTGGCACTGGGCCTTCATAGGTGCAATGGCCCAACTGCTGGTAGTCCGCTATGGCGCTAGCACACAGGCAGCCAATCGCACTACACGCATTGTCATCCGATGGCGCTGTGCGTGGCCTTGAGCCAGAGACCCTTGACCCTGTGCCCGACCTTTGCCCCCTTGGCACCATGCGTCAGGCATAGGTGCACCTCTATCGTGCTGTTCGGTAGCAGCGTGATAGGGAATGGCAGCGCTGTACTGCGCAGCATCTGCATGTGGGGAGCCACGCTGCAGAGCGCCATATTGCCTACTATAGCTGCTGGAATGGCGCGTAGACGAGCTGCTCAATGGACAGCTATTGAGCTGGCCAATCTGGTGGCCATAGTTGAGCCACACCATGGGCCTCTCTTCGGGGAGGCCCCCCTGGACAGGGCCAGGACCCAGCTGTGGCAGGAGGTGGCCACTGTCCTGGAAGAGGCCACAGGATGGGGGCGTTCAGCTGAGCAGTGCAGGCACCGCTATGGTGACCTGCGCAGGAGGGAGCTGGAGCTACTGGCCCGACTGCGGGCACGTGCCAGGAGGGGCACAGTGCCACATCCAGATAGGGGTTCCATCAACACACTTTAATCATCCATATGATTCACAGTGTTGTATGTGTCCAGCACATAGGGGAGGGACCCTATGGGGTTGACCGTGGTGGTGTTCACAGGGTGTGGGATGGGTGGATCTGGCTGGGTGGGAGGGCACACACCTTGGGGCAATGGGACTTCGCTTCAGGAATGTACTGATGTTCTTCTCTCCTTTTTTCCTCCACAGGCCCGGACGAAATCTGCAGGGTGCGGGCAGAGCGGCGGAGGGGTGAGGAAAACGCAGCCAGGCGGGCTGAGGACCATCAACGCCCACCTGACCGGCCCGGTGAGGGTGAGTGCCATACCTCCATGATTAGTATTGCATGCTGTGTGACAGGGTGGGCAGCGGGGCATGGCCACCATTCATCGACATCACTGCCATGCATGCCACTTGTTACAGTCAACACTGTCCAGTGGAAATGCATGTCTGGGTGTGCATCACTGGTGGTCCATGCGTGCACCAGGTGCATGGCTGTGCCATTGCCTTTGCACCACATAGCCATGTCACTAAACGGCCACGATGGTGCTGTGCATGACATGGCCGGTGGGTGTGTGCAGCATTCCGCATGGCTGTATGCACCTGGGTAGGCAGGTCCTGTGGACATGATCACTGCAGGTGGTCACACACCATCACAGTGGTATGTCCCATGGCTGTATGCCATGCATAGTGGGTGGGCTGTATGGGGTTGTGCATTCACACCTATTGACTGTGCTCCCTTGTCCTAGGTACGAGACATCTCCGTGAAATTAGGGACACCTTAAGGGAGCTCCTTCATCTGGCCCATGAGTCCGTGGAGATCTTGAGGAGGCTCGACGCAACGGGGGTGCTGTGGCGCCACAGAGGCAGGAGGTCCCAGAGCCAGGAATGGCAGACGTGATGATGGTCCTTTGGTCCCTGACTTCCCCTACCCCCCTGGACCCACCTTCACACCCCTCCTATCCCATCCCATTTGTCCACCCTTCCCCTGCCCACCCCACCTTGTTTGTGTCCCCCACCCCAAGCTTGTATATAGTTTTTATTATTGTACATAGTTCAGTTTTATATTTACAGTACATTTGAATTTTATATGAATACCGTGGTGGTCTCTGATTTGCAGTGGGCTATAGGTGCTCAGCTGCAGTGGTGTGCATGGCATCAGGAGTGGTGCAGTCATGGGTATGTGTGTGTGCCCATGTGGAGGTGACTATGGTGTGGGGGTAGATATCAGTCAGTGTCTGTGTTGTGTGTGTTGTTCCCCGTGCACTGGATGACTGTGTGCAGTGGTCCATGGCGCATGCTCTGTGTCCATGGCGCACCCATCGGCCCGTCCATAGCCTGTGCAACTGACACACATGCCTGTCTGTGACCTGCATGGTCCACTGGCATGTCAGTGGTGGCATTCCCTGCAGGGTGGACACTGTACCCGTCACTTTGCTGGGTTGCCCATGTCACTGGTGTGGTGCATGCCTGGCTCAGGTGGCACTGTGGGCAACACGGTCATTGTCCCACCTCCATGCTGTGGCCTGTGTGTGTTGCAGGAGATGTGCCCCACTGTCTGTGGCTTGTGCTCCCGGGTGACTACTGGTGGTGTACAGGTCCACGGTGCCTGCGCAGGGTAGCTGGCACTCCAGTGCCATGGTGGACTGTGGGTTGTGTGTACACAGCTTACATGGGCCCACAATGGGGGCTTGGTTGCCCCACCACTGCATCCCTGTGTTGTTGTGCCCTTGGGTATGGGTGGGTGTCTGTCCATACCCTGTGTGGCATTCAGTGTGGTGCATGCTTCCATGCACCACTGTGGGTGTCTGTGCTGGCTGTTGTGGCCAGTGGTGGGTCGGGGTGTGTCACTGGAATACTGTGCAGGGCACTGTACCACTGGTGGTGGTGTCAAGGACACGACCGTCCCATATGGGATACCTCTAGTGCCAACGCATGGTCGGTCTCTCAGCAGTACCTTGGGGGGGGAATGTGCATGGTGGCACCGTGTCTGCCATTGTTGCATTGCCATGTGCTGCAACCTGCTGATGGGTGCTCATGGTGGGGCTGGATTGCATGGTTCTGTGGTGCACAGGGTTGCATTGGCACAGTAGGGGTGGTGGCATGCATGGGGTTTCCTGCAGTGGTGGTTACTGCTCATGGGGGGGTGTCTGGGGGTCATGGTGCAGGGTGTGCTGTGCACTGGGGAGGATGGTGTGGCACAGGGTGGTCTGCCCTCCTTGTGTGCCAGTCACAGCTTGCCGGTAGGTGTGATGGGGCACCATGGCCAGGCTGTGGGTTGGTTGCTTGTCTCCATGGACCAGTGGTTATTCCAGCCCTCCCCTAGTTGTGCTGTGCTTGGGGTGTGGGGGGACGATGTCTGTTCTGCTGTGTGTTCCTGTGCCCTTCTGTGGCATGGGTGGTGGGCCCCTACCTCCCTGATTGTGCAGTTACATTGCTCTGCAGCTGGGGGCTCCCTGGTTGCGCTATGGTGCCTCTGGACTGCTCAGCTGAACATCCGTTGTTGCGCTATGGCGCATCAGATCTGCTCAGCTTCCCCTCCCTAGTTGAGCTATGGCGCAGGTGGTGCGATATTCAGTCGTTGGCTGTAGGTGCAATTTGGCCTGCTCCTTTTTGAATATCACGTCTCTTGCGCATGGGTACAATAGACCTGTGCTTGCTCCTGCTATTGCGCACTTTTTGGACGCAGTTTGAATATCTGGGCCTACTCATAATATAGAAGATATTTGGAGAGTCTTGCACCCAAATATTAAAGAATTTACTTTCTGGCCTCCCTGTCATAGATCGGGTTCAATAATTGATTATTTCTTAATTGATCAATCACTGGTAAGAAGGATTATTTATGCAATAATTAAGCCTCTGGTCATTTCTGACCACACTCCAGTGCTCTTAAATATTTCTGTATTACAAAATTCACACAAGTCTAAAAGGTGGAGGATTAATAATGGGGTGCTCAGTAATCCAGGGATGGTTACAGACATTAAACACAAAATCTCAGACTTTCTCATCTTAGATGAACTGGATGAAACTAAGAAGGGGATGGTCTGGGATGCTTTCAGGTATCTGAGGGGTACTCTGATAAGCATGTGTTCCTATCAGAAAAAACAAAGAAAAAAGGTGCAAAATGAAATACTTAAAAAAATAAAAGAAATAGAATACAAATTGGAGAATACAGATACAAAAGATCTCTGGGAAGAGTGGACAAAGCATAAGACAGAATATAATGACCTAATCAGTCTAGAAGCAGAGTTTGCTATTAGGAAAGCCAAGCTCACATATCTAGACACAGGGTCACAGGCATCCAAGTTGTTGGCCATAAGATTAAAACAAAATGCCAGCTCCACAGTCATCACAGCAGTAAGATCTTCGAAAAATAACAGAGAAATTCATACAGATTTTAAAAAGATTAACACAGAATTCTATGAATTCTACAAAGATATATACGAATCAGAAGAACATGGAAGAAATAAAGACAGTTTAAATTTTTTCAAAGATTTGCTGGTCACTGAGATATCTGAAGATCAGGCTGTGGAATTAGAGGCAGATATCTCTACTGTTGAAATACTAAATGCCATTAAATCCCTCAAAAAATATAAAACCCCTGGCCCGGATGGCTTCTTGGCTAATTTTTGTTTTACTTTTGCAAAAGAATTAGGTGCCATTCTCAAAAAAAGTATTTATGGAGGCATTGGAAGAAGGCACACTTTCAAATGACCAAACCAGGTGCCTAATTACTTTGATACTCACACAAGGGAAGGATCTGATTGACTATAATAGCAACAGACCAATTTTCCTGATAAACACAGACATGAAGATCTTGGCAAAAATTCTTTCTTGCCGGTTGGAGTTGGTTATTCCCTCCCTAATCTCTCCACAGCAAATGGGGTTTATGAAGGGAAGAATTTCATCAGATAATTTAAGAAAGATTTTTCACATACTGGATAATGCTAACAAGCTTGACAAATTATGTGGACTCCTTTCTTTAGATGCTGAGAAATCTTTTGACAGAATTCTGTGGCCCCATATTTTTAATGTACTACATAGATATGGTTTTCCAGATAAATTTATAAAGTTTGTTAAAATACATAGATGCATAGACAGTGTCGGCAGATAAGGGCCTATGGCCCACCCAGTCTGCCCATTTGAGCTTGTAAGTTCAGTTTGTTTTCCTAGAAGTCTGTTGCCCCTTAACCCTGACCTCCAGAATTCCTTCATGTCTATCCCATGCATTCTTAAACCGTGATTGTTTCAGCCCCCACCACTTCCTCTGGCAGGGTGTTCCACTTGTCCACCACCCGTTCTGTGAAGAAATTCTTTCTCATGTTTCCTCTGAATCATCCTCCCTCCAACTTCATCCCATGCCCTCTTGTCCTGGAACATCTTTTCGCTTAAAAATAGTGTTTTCCTGCACCCTGTTCCTCCCTGTAAGATACTTGTATGTCTCTATCATATCCCTCTCCCTCCTCTCCTCCAGAGAGTACATGTTCAGTTCCTTCAACCTGTCTTCATAGGACTTGTGATGCAATCCATGCACCATCTTTGTTGCCCTCCTCTGAACCTTCTCTACCCTGTCTATGTCCTTACGTAGGTATGGTCTCCAGAACTGTACACTGTACCCAGGTGGGGCCTCACCTAGTGTCTTGTATAGCGGAATTATGACCCTTTTCCTGCTGGTGATGCCCCACCTATACATTCCAGCATCATATTTGCTTTTACCTGCTGCCTTGTCACACTGTTTCTACCTTGAGGTCATCAGAGATGACAACCCCAAGATCCCTTTCCTGCTTGGTGCATGCTATATCCTCACCCCAACTGATATATTGTGCCAGGGTTTTGTGCCCCATATGCATTATCTTGCACTCTTTGCATTGAATTTCAACTGCCAAACCCTGACCATTCTTCAAGTTTCTGCAGGTCGCTTCTCATTCTGTCACCCTCTGGTGTGTCTACTCTGTTAACAGAGCTCTGTCATCAGCAAACAGTGAAATTCTGCCTTCTAGGTCCCAGTGCAATGTCACTGATGAAGATGTTGAATAGGACCGGTCCCAGCACTGATCCCTGTGGCCCCCACTGGTCACTCTTTCCTCTGTGGAGTGACAGCCATTTACCACCACCCTCTGTGTCCTGCCACCCAGCCAGTTACCTACCCACCACACTACTGTCCTGCCCACACCCATATTCCCCAGTTTGTGTAATAGTCTTCTATGTGGCACAGTGTCAAAGGCCTTGCTGAAGTCCAGATAGGCCATGTCCACTGCCCTCCCTGATCCACCTCCCTAGTCACCCAGTCAAAAAATTCAACGAGGTTAGTCTGACATGACCTCCCCTTGTGAAACCATGCTGCCTTGGGTCCCAGTAGTCATTGACAAACTGATGTTCCACCAACTTCTCCTTCAGTAGTGCTTCCATGATCTTTCCCACTACCGAGGTGGAGGTTGACTGGTCTGTAGTTCCCTGCTTCCTCTTGTTCCCACTTTTGTATAAGGGGACTACATCTGCTGTCCTCCAGTCTTGGGTACCTCCCTGTTTCCAGTGATCGGCTAAACAGGATAGCCAGAGGTTCAGCCACCACCTCTCTTAGTTCTTTAAGGACCCTGGGTGCACTTCATCTGGCCCCATTGCTTTATCAACTCTAATTACTTCCAGTTCCTTCAGGACCTTTTCTCATGTAAAGGGACTTGTGTCCATTTCTGCACCATTCTCACCCCTTGTACTCCTTCAGACCCATTACCTCCTCTTCCTCAGTAAAGACTGAGCAGAAATACCTGTTCAATATGTCAGCTTTACTGTTGTCATCCTCCACTTGCCCCATCCTCCCCTTCAGTCTCACTATCCCTCCCTTTGTCTTTTCTTTTTCACTTATGTACCTGTAAAGGTTTTGTCCCTCTACCCACTGATTTTGCAATGTGTTCTTCTGTCTGAGCTTTGGCTTCCCTTACTGACCTCCCTGCCTCCCTTTGCTTCTCCTGGTACTTCTCCCTATCCCCTTCTGCCTGTGTCTTTTGTATTGCCTGAATGCAATCTTTTTGGCTTTCACTTTCTTTGCTACTCTTTGAAAACCATAATGGTCTCCTCTTCCTTTTCCTCTTGCTAATCTGCTTAATGCATAATTCTGTTGTTCTTGTAATCCCCATTTTAAATACTGCCCACTGTTCCTCAACCCCTGATTCCTGTCCCATTCCCCTTAATGCCTCTTTCAAGTATCTCCTCATTTTCCCAAAGTCTTCCCCCCTAAAATCCAGGATACGTGTTTTTGTGTGGTTTGGTTCTGCTCTTTATAATAATCAGATATCAGCGATGATTACCAATGGCATAGTGTCACCATTCTTTGAGGTTACAAAAGGCACCAGGCAAGGATGTCCATTATTCCCTTTATTATTTATCTTGACAATAGACCCATTAATAAGGAAAATTAACATAGATGAGGAGATAACCAGAGTTAGAGTGGCTGGGATAGACATATATACTTATGTTTATGCAGATGATCTTTTAATTTCACTGACTGACATAGAAAGTTCCATTCCTGGAGTTTTGAGGTTAACAAAAGAATTTGGGGAAATATCTGGTTATAAACTAAACTTGATCAAAACCAACTTTCTGCCTCTTATTAATAAATGCTGTAAGGACACAGTTGTTCATTTGGGACTCTCATGGGCCTCAGAATATATTGATCACTTGGGAATAAGGGTATATAGAACTGTATCCCAAACTATGGCCAAAAACCTGGCCATTACAAAAGATAACATCATAACATCACTATCAAGATGTAATAAACTACCATTGGGTACCTGGGGTAGGATTGATACAATCAAAATGATGCTCCTGCTGAAAACTCTTTATATTTTCATTATGCTTCCATGTACCATCAATAAGAAATGGATGTAAAATATTAACTCTGAATTCTTTAAATTTATATGGGGCTACAAAAAAAAAAAAAAAGAATGGCATACAGCAAATTAACCAGATAAAAGAATAGAGGTGGTCTAAAGATACCAGACGTATTACTTTACTATTTGGCAGCTAGATTAGCTCAATTATCCAAATGATTATCAATGTTGGCTACTGACTGGTATATTCCTGAGTGGGTACAAATAAAAAAAATAATTTGTATGGGTCTGGGTGCTAGCTTATACTTAACTTTCCTTGCATGAGAATTCTCAGTTCCTCATAATAAAGTTATGGCAGACTCTTTCAGATTAATAAGATATGTATCTTGTACTTTTAAATATGAATTTCCACATTTGAAATCACAGCCAGTTTGGGATAGTGTTAATGTCAATCTCAGCCCTCTGCTTTTAGTAAGACAGGAATGGGGTAGGAAAACAATAAAATCCAGGATATTGTCTGAGGAGATACCTTTTGCACATCTGAAGCACTTGCCAGGATGTATAAACTGATGGAAATAGGAAGGGAATTTCATGGAGAACTAAAACAAAAAGTACATTCACTGTTAGTTCAGATTCAGGTTCAAGTTTATTGCAGGAAAACTCCATTGAGCAAGCTCATTCACAAGGAGGTCCTGTGACATAAACACTTAAAGTACAAACATAGATAGGTAATAACAGTATATACATGAAATGCACATTACATGATACAGGCTGGATATACATACAAGGGTACCACATAGGGTGACCGCAGGTGGTAAACATTAATATGACACAGGGAAGCGACTTGCAGGTTGCATACTGATAAATGAAACATGATGACTGGTGTGTGCAATACATATATTTTGGCAGCTAGAACAAACAACAGACTACAACTGATATGGGGGGGAGGAGTGATTTGATAGAGAAGCAGTGGAGCGTAAGCATAGATAAAGCCAGGAGTAGAAGAAGAAGGGAAAGCAGTTAATATGACAAAGCAATTATACCTTACCAGTGGATAAATGGCTCTAAATCTTGTACCATCTGAGGAGACCAAATCCTTCATTGCTTCCATGCATCTCTCTCCATCTATCTCATCAATTTATAATTCTCTTCTAGAAGTAGCTAGAGGTCCGCTGACAGATCCCATCAGGTGGTAGTCACAAGAAAAGGAGGTTAATGGGGAAGAATGGGACTGGTACAAGAGATGGAATTTTGTAGGTAAGGCATTTAAAATGTCTAACCTCAGATTGATGCATTTTAAGATGCTACATAATCTTTACTTCATGCCAGTTCATATGCACAAAATGAGAATGAGAAAAGATTCTATTTGTCACAAATGCAAAGATGGGAGAGAATCTCTCACTCATATGTGTTGGTCCTGTTCGGAGGTGCAAAACTTGTGAAAGGAAATAATAAATTACTTTGGTTAGCTTTCTAACCTAAAAGACAAGATGACATTAGACACATGTATTTTAGGGCACTTTATTAAAGAGGAAACATGGACACAGAAGCAAAAATACTTTATTATATTAATAGGTGGCTCAGTTAGAAACACTATATTAAAACATTAGATGCAGGAGACCATTCCATCTTTTAGAGAATGCATGGCTCAGTTTATTGTAGATCTCAAAACAGAAAAATTAGCCCTTGCCTTAAACGACCTCTCACATAAGTTTCTAGGTAGGTATGGAATGGTTGAACAGCATATGAAGGAATAAAGTACTAACACATGGATATTATAATAGACAGACTGCTGGGGAAGATATAAGCAATCATCAGATCACTTTGGTGATACAGAATAGGTCGACTGGTTTGGTTGTTGTGTAGATTTCTACTAGTCAGTTCTTTTCTTTTCTTCTTGCTCTCGTCTTCTCTTCTTGTTCTCCTCTTCTGTCTCTCTTTTTCCAACTATCATTTTAAGTAACAGCTTAATAGTGAAAAAAGAAAGACATTTGATTTGTATGAAAACAGAATATTCATAATCAATAATATTTTATTAATTACACTGTTTTAAAAGAGATATATTAATCTTATATATAAATATGAACTGAATATGATTTTGTCAAACTGTAATTTTGTTTGCCAAAAAAAATTTTCATTGAGAAAAAAAATAAGTGATGGGACCCTGGGAGGGTTTGCTGTTGCCTTTCAGTAGGCAGTTAATTTGGGACAAAAGGATTTTGGGTCTGCTAGGTTTGCCTATTGTAGGGATTTAACATATTCCCTTTTTGCCTCCTTGATCATTTTTTACATTGGTTTTGTAGTACATTGGGTCAAATGGACAATGAGGACAGTGATGATTACAGCAAACTTAAAGCTGCACTGTTAAAAAAGTTTGAATTAACTGCTGAATCATACAGAGCTAAATTCCATAAGCTCAGGAGAAGCCCTGATATGAGCTATGAGGAGCTAGCCACAAAACAACATCAGTTTTTAAAACGTTGGTGGGTAGGAATTGAGGCAAACTCTGTTGATAAAATTGAAAATGTAATTTTATTAGAACAGTTTTATTGGGCTTGCCCAGCAGAGCTAAAAACCTGGTTAGAGGACCGAGATCCCAAAACAGTGCAAGAGGCTGCTGAACTCTCGGACCGCTATGCCAAGAGCAGACCTGCTCTGAGATCGAATGGGGCAGGCATGGCAGTGCAGAAAGTGAAAAGCGCACCTTCAGGGCAGCTAAAACCCTCACTGGCTCCATCGAAACCAGTTAGACCCAGGTTTCAGAGAAAAGATTTCTCTGAAAGAAGAAATGAATGTTGGTTGTGTAAAGAAACTGGGCATATTGCCAGACAGTGCTCCAAAAAGGCGCGCAAAACACAACAGTATGCTAGAAAAGAAGTAGGTTGTTTGTGTGTCCCTGGAAGCATGCCAGTGAACATGAGGGAACACATGCACCCAGTCATGGTAAATGGTGTGCAGACCCAAGGGTTAAGGGACACTGGGGCATCCCTGATGTTAGTAAAGGGGGCTCTGGTACAGGCTGGTCAGCTTATACCCAATGAATATGTTACTGTCCAAGGGTTCACTGGTGAAGAGAAAACATTGCCACTGGCCAGTGTTCTCCTGGATTGGGGTGAAACAGGTGGGATTGTGCAACAGGCGGCTGTAGCCAAAACATTAGCAGTGGATGTGATCCTGGGTAACAATCTCCAACAGGGATGGTATGTGCAGTTACCCATAGCCAAGTGGCAAGGGAAAATTGTAGTTCCCTGAACCCCACAGAAGCCATTGTGGAAACCACTGGGAGGCTGGTTCCCCAGCCTGTGTCTCCTGATATGGAGATTGATAAAAAGGGGGTAGAAATTTCCCCTGTAGCAAGTGACCACACAGCTACGGAAGGTTACTCTGAAGAGGGAGGGGTTACCCATTGTCAGAGGGTTGGGATTGACAGTGATCCTGAGGGCCCTGATGCTAGTGCTAGGGACCCTAGTTTAGTGACTGAAGGGGACCTGTCCCATGCCTTGGGACTGTGCGAGGGGTTTGCAGCTGCTCAGAGGAGTGACCCTAGTTTAGAGAATCTGAGGGCTTGGGCAGACTCTGATGGAGCACAGGGAGATGACGGCAAAAATAAGGTTTATTGGGAAAATGGACTTATGTATACTCGGGCAGTACAGACAGAGGGAGGGATGCTAGGCAGGTAGCTTGTCATTCCCCAGGGGTATCGTGAGCAATTGCTCAAAATTGCACATGAAATTCCCTTGTCTGGTCATCTGGGAATAGCCTGCACTATGCAGTGGTTAGCGCAGAATTTCTACTGGCCTAACTTCACCCAGCAGGTGAAGGAGTATTGCAGGTCTTGTCACCGGTGCCAGGAAATAGGGAAGGCGGGCAAGAAAACCCAAGCCACCCTGATTCCATTGTCCATAGTGGAGGAGCCATTCCAGAGGGTGGGAATGGACATTGGGGCCTTTAAATACCCCCAGCTCCTCAGGGAAGAGATTCATCCTGATTGTGATGGATTATGCCACCCGGTACCCAGAGGCAGTCGCCCTATCCTCACTGAAGACAGACAAAGTGGCAGATGCCTTACTTGGGATTTTCTCCCGTGTTGGGTTTCCACAGGAGGTAATCATCGATTGAGGGGGTTCCTTCATGTCATATCTGATGAAATGTTTATGGGAGAAGTGTAGGGTGGTGCAGAGATGCATGACACCGTATCACCCACAAGCCAATGGACTTGTGGAAAGATTCAATGGTACCCTAAAGTCAATGCTCCAGGTGTTTGCTGAACAGCATGGAAGGGACTGGGAGAAATACCTTCCCCACCTGTTGTTTGCATACAGGGAGGTGCCCCAAGAGTTGACAGGATTTTCCCCCTTCAAACTCTTATATGGACGCTGGGTACATGGGCCCCTAGACTTGATCCGGGAGAACTGGGAGGGCAAGTATGCCACCCAGGGAACTCCCATTGTGGATTACTGTACGTCCTTAGGTTTAGGGGAAAGGCTGAAGGAGCTTATGGGGGCAGCCCAGAGCAACCTAGCAGCTGCCCAACAGAAACAAAAAGTGTGGTACGACCGCAGAGCCAGAGCTCGCTCGTACATGGTGGGTCAGGAAGTCATGGTCTTTGTTCCGGTCCGGAAAGACAAGCTGCAAGCTGAGTGGGCAGGACCGTAAAAAGTGGTTAGGAAGGTAAATGACGTGAACCACATCGTGGAGTTACCTGACAGAAGACAGACAGAAAGGATGTACCATGTCAACATGATGAAGCCATATGCAAATAGGGCTGACATGGTGTTTGCAGTGTGTAGTCATGGGGAGGAAACGGACAAAGGAGACCCCTTTCTGGACTTGCCGGAGGAAAGCAAGCAGGAGTCCTCTGTGGAGGCAGTAAAATTGTCTCCCCAGCTGGCCCCAGACCAGGTCCGGAAAGTAAGGGAGGTTTTAGCAGACTTTGCCCCATTGTTTAGTGCCAAGCCTGGACTAACCCCCCTTAGCGACACACGATGTGGAGACAGGGACACAGACGCCCATACAGCGAACAGCATATCGGGTGTCAGAGGCTGTCCAAAAGCACATTAGGAGGGAAGTGGAGAAGATGCTGGATTTAGGGGTAATCCAGAGATCCCACAGCCCCTGGGCCTCACCCGTAGTCCTTGTGCCCAAGCCAGATGGCTCTACTGATTTCTGTGTGGACTGTCGTGGACTGAATGCAGTCACGAAGTCAGATGCCCACCCGATGTCCCGGACGGACGAACTCCTGGACAAGTTGGGGAGGTGGCCTACCTTATGACCATTGACCTGACAAAGGGGTATTGGCAGGTAGAGTTGACAGACAGAGCTAGGGAAAAGTCAGCCTTTATCACTCTGATAGGCTTATTTGAGTTTAAAGTAATGCCTTTCGGAATGAAGAACGCCCCGGCCACTTTACAAAGATCGGTGAACCAGGTGTTAAATGGTGCTGAGGAGTATGCCATGGCGTACCTGGATGACATTGCCATCTTTAGTACCAGCTGGGAGGGATACCTATCTCACCTTAGGAAACTGCTGGACAGAATACAGAGTGCTGGACTCACTGTCAAAGCCGAGAAGTGCCAGGTGGCCATGGGAGAAGTGGCATACCTTGGACATGTGATAGGCTGGGGACAGCTCCATCCTAACCAAATAGAAACATAGAAACATAGAATTTGACAGCAGATAAGGACCGCTTGGCCCACCCAGTCTGCCCATTCCCCTACCTAATGGATAAGCTGCAGATCCTAGTTAACCAGCAGCCTACTTCTTCCTACCCCCAACCCCTAGAATGGCCTTATGACTGTCCCATGCATGCTTGAATTTCACCACTGTTTTTGACTCCACAACCTCCTCTGGAAGGCCGTTCCATGCATCCACAACCCTCTGTGAAAATACCTTAAATTACCTCTGAGCCGCCTCTATCTTCAAATTGTGCCCCTTGTTCTTGCATACCTTTTTTGAAAGATGCTACCCTCTTGGACTTTGTTGATTCCTTTGAGGTACTTGAACATTTCTATCATGTCCCCCCTCTCCTTTCCTCGAGGCTATACATATTAAGCTCCTTTAGTCTCTCTTCATATGTCTTCCGGTGCAGACCCTGAACCATTTTAGTTGTCCTCCTCTGGACAGCTTCCATCCTGTCTATGTCTTTGCAGAGATTGGATCTCCAGAACTGCACGCAGTACTCCAGATGGGGTCTGACCAGCTGTCGGTACAGACAGATAACTTCCTGTTTTCTACTGGTGATGCCTTTCCCTATGCATCCCAGTATCCCCCCAGCCCTCCTTGCTGCCCTCTCACATTGCTTGCCCACCTTTAGGCCATCTGATATGACTACCCACGGTCCCTTTCCATTTTTGTTGTTGTTAGTATCTCACCCTCCACTGTGTACTCTTCCTCTGGGTTTTTGTTTCCCAGGTGCATTACCTTGCACTTATTAGCATTGAATCTAAGCTGTCATACATTTGACCATTCCTCTAATCTTGCCAAGTCCCCTCTCATCCTTTCCACTCCACCTTGTGTATCAACTTTGTTGCAGATCTTTGTGTCATCTGCAAAGAAACATACTTTTCCTTCCAGTCCCTCTGCAATGTCGCTTATAAAGACATTGAAGAGGACCGTCCTAATACTGAACCCTGCAGTACCCCAATAGTAACCCCCCTTTCTTCAGAGTGGACTCCATTTACTATTACTCTCTGTGTCCTATTCTCCAGCCAGTTCTTTACCCAGGCTGTCATCTTGGGACCCACTCCCAGGCTGGCTAACTTGTATATTAATCTTTTTGTGGGACTGTGTCAAATGCCTTGTAAAGTCTAGGTAGACCATGTCCACAGCCCCTCCCTGATCTACTATTTTGGTCACCCAGTCAAAGAAATCTATCAGATTCTGTCTGGCATGACCTTTCCGCTAGAATCCATGCTGCCTAGGTCCTGTGCCCCTCTGGCCTCTAGATACCTCAACAGTTCTTTCCTTCAGAAGTGATTCCATCATTTTCCTGTCACTGAGGTTAAACTAACAGGTCTGTAGTTTCCTGCTTCTGCCTTGCTCCCACTTTTGTGAAGGGAATCACATCTGCCCTCCTCCAGTCCTCGGGTACCACCCCATCCTCCCATGATTTGTTAAAGAGGGTATTCAGTGGTGTCACTAGTTCTACCTTTAGTTCTTTTAGAATTCTGGGATGAATCCCATCAGGCCCCATTGCGTTGTCCACCTTCAGTTTTAAGAGTTCTTCATAACCCTTTCTTCTGTAAATGGCTGGTATCAACTTCTGTATCCAGGGTGTTTCTACTGTTTGTTTTAAGTACCTCTTCATTTGTAAATACTGAGCAAAATATTTGTTTAGTATCTCTGCCTTTTCACAGTCTCCTCTGCCCACCCTCACTCCCTTTATTAAGCCTCACTATCCCTCCCTTGGTCTTCCTTCACTCCTGATGTACCTATAAAGGTTTTATCCCTTCTTAATTGAGTTGGCTATCTTTCCTCGGTTTGGGCCTTTGCTGTTCTGACTGCCTTCCCAGCTTCCTTTGCTTTAACTGATACAGTTCTCTGTCCTGCTCCTTCTAGATTCCTTGTACTTCCTGAATGCTTTCTTTCTTGAACCTTCACTGCCACTTCCTTTGAGAACCATAGTGGTTTCTTCACATCGCTTTGTTTTATTTATTTGCTTCACACAAAGGCTTGTTACCTCTGTGATGGCAGTTTTATTATTCCCATTGTTCTTCCACCCTCCTTCCTGCCCATTTGCTAGTGTATTCCTTAGGCACTCACCCATTTTGGCAAAGTCAGCCCTCCTAAAGTCCAGTACTTTTGCCTTTGATGGCTTGACTCTGTTGTGTTTATTGTGAACCATACTGTTCGATGGTCGCTAGTTCCCAGATGGCTACCCACTTCTACATCTGTGATCCTCTCTCCATCTCCATTTGAGAGAACCAGGTCTCGAGTGGGCTCCAATACTAGTTGTCTAAGGCATGCCCCCTGTAGGGCATCTATAATAACCCCACTCTTCGAAGTGGCTGCTGCAACTGCACTCCAGTTAACATCTGGCATATTCAGATCACCCATCAGCAATATCTCCCCTTTTTCTGCCATTGTAAGTATACTTTCTATCATTTCCTTGTCCATTTCCTTCCCCTGAGAAGGGGGTCTGTATACAACCCCTGAGCGGATTGTGGTGCCATTGTCTGTCTCCAAATTTACCCACAGTGCTTCTTCACCTCCCTGTTTACCCTTTTGTTCTGTTGCTTTTATTCCTTCCCACATGTAAAGAGCTACTCCTCCTCCTCTTTTACCCTCCCTGTCCCTCCTGTAGATAGTGTATCCTGGCATGTTTACGTCCCAGTCATGGTTCTGTGTGTACCATGTTTCTGTGACTGCCACGATATCCAGATGTTCCTCCTCCATCAAGGCCACTAATTCAGGAAGCTTGTTACCCAGACTACGGGCATTCGTACTCATTGCTCTCCATTTTTTGATGGCTTTACCTTCTGTTGCAGCACCCCCCACTGACCTTTCTACCTCGGTCTTTTTCTCATTTAGTACCCTGTTTTGTAGGGAGAGGCTGGGATTTTCCTGCTGCTTATCAGTGCCTCCCCCTTTGACTAGTTTAAAAGCTTGCCAATGAAGCATTTAAACCATTTGCTCAAAAGATTTGTTCCCTTCCTGGACAGATGCAGACCATCCTGCCAGTATAGGCTGGTGTCCCTCCAGGTGGAACCCCAGTCCCCAATGAAGCCAAACCCCTGTGCTCCACACCATTTTTTCAACCATTCATTAAACTGCATGATGCAAATTATCCTCGCCTCCCCCATGCCATTGACAGGCAGCACCTCTGAGAAGGATACTGTGTGTGCTACTTGTCTTAGGCCCCTTCCCAATTCTACAAAGTCCTCCTGCACTGCTCTAATCTCATGATGAGCCAAGTCATTTGTCCCAAGGTGGACAATGCTGTCCAGCTCAGACTCCCGTGCTGCTGTTCTCGTGATCCTGAGGATGCACTTCCTGTCCCTCCAAGCCATGGCACCAGGCAGGCACCTTACTTCAGTTTTCCCTGCTCCCCCCAGTTCTATCCCCCTAATAATTGAGTTCCCCACCAGGAGCTGCTTCCTTTCCCTGTGGTGTCCTCTGCCTCCTTCCTGTGGGCCTCCCTTGTGACAGTTGTCATCAGTCTCCTCTGCGGGTGCATCCATAGGGGAGCTATGCTCCCCCAGAATGGTGTATGGATTGTGGAGTGGAACAACTGACTGGGTGTGCCTCTGTTCCACCATCCTTACCCTCCCTGAGCCCACTGTTGTCCAACTGCTGTGCATTCTTCGCAACCTCTGAGGTAGTGGTGGTGGCTCTGGTGCTCCCTGGAAGGGGGAGATTCCCTTCCTTCTGTCCAGTGTGGCCTGGGGGAAGGTTCCCTTACTACTGTCCAGTGTGGCCTGAAGACAGGCAACTTCCTCCCTCAGGGCAGAGAGTTGTCTGCAAATAGGGCAGCATCTCAGCCTTCAGAAAGACTCCTGGAAGACTGCTGCCACACAGTCATTACATTGCACTACTCCCCACATGTTTATCTACTTTTTTTTTGTTTGTTTGTTTTTGTGTGTGTGTGTGTGTGTGTGTGTGTGTGTGTGATTGGTTTGTTATATAGAAATATACATATTATACAATGTGTATGCTTATATTGTCAGTGCAGTGTGCTAGAGAGGATATGACAGTGATATGCACCTTGCACTCTTGAGGAAATGATGTCAGAACCCCAGGTATAAAGGAACTATTTCCAGGTGGGTGAGGTGAGGGTGGGTAGGGTTGGGCCTAAACTGTGCCCTCACAAAACAATCAGCTAAAAGCTCTGACCCACCATTATGCATGAGTGCCTTTCTGTCAGCTAGATGCCCTACACAACAATTTGACAGAGAAAATACCCTGCTAATCAAACATAGAAAAATCCAGACATCCAAGTCAGACACAGCTAAACCTCCCCAGCCCCAAAACTGCCTGGTGGTTTGTTAGCCACAAAGAAAAATCAAATATGCAGTTATTTCAACTCTTCTGAAGATGCTCACAAGATAAGCAGTTTTGAAACCCCCCTTCCTGAATTAAAAACTAAAATAATTAAACACAAAGCAATACCAATGTAAAAATAAGGACAACTTCCCTCAGATGTAAGCAAGCGAGAGATTTGTTGCAGATATCTAGTCCAAAATAGTATATCCCATGCAGCTTCTCAGTTATTTCAAAGCACACCTAGTTACACAACTTGGAAGAAGATGGACTAAATGGAATGGAATAAAGATAGAGGTGATCCAGGCATGGCCCAGACCAGAAACCCAGAAGCAGGTCAGGAGCTTTCTAGGGATGGCAGGTGCTACAGGAAATTTGTACCCAATTACAGTGCCCTGGCTGCTCCCCTAACTGACCTGACAAAGAAAAGGATGCCAAAGAAAATTACCTGGGGCCCAGCCTGTGAGGAAGCCTTTACTAGATTAAAGGAGGCACTGTGCAGTGCTCCTGTTTTGACAAGTCCTGACTATAGTAAAACCTTCATAGTTCAGACAGATGCCTCAGACGTGGGTATTGGGGCAGTACTGAGTCAGACATCCAGCCAAGGGACAGATCATCCAATAGTCTACCTGAGTAAAAAGTTACTTCCCAGGGAGCAGTCATACTTCACGGTGGAAAAGGAGTGTCTTACCATAGTGTGGGCCCTAAAGAAATTAGAGCCATACTTGTATGAGCAGCATTTTGTGGTGCAGACTGACCACAATCCCCTGGTTTGGCTGATGCAGATGGGGAAAAACAATGGCAGATTGCTAAGATGGAGTCTTGCTTTGCAAGATTATGATATGAAAATAGTACATAGGGCTGGAATCAAAAATCAGAACTAAGATGGGCTGTCTAGGGTCTATGAGGAGTGAACTGATTTGGGAAGCTCATCCCATGTAGGGGATAGAACCCCTAAATTCAGTCTAGGTGGGGAGGAATTGTGACGTAGACAGTCAGTTCTGAGTGCTGTATCATTTTTTTTAATATAAAATGTATTACTGACTGTCTCTGCTGAACATCTGATGCTCTAGGAGTGACCTCCCCCAGGTTTCAGCTGAAAGATGAAAGCCATGAGAAAATGTTAAAACAGCATGTGAGATCACACACACACTCACACAGGTTTTTAGATACCAGGTGTTACATGGAAGGCCTGAAGCTAATTACAGGGTGGAAGAAGCTTGAGTTGAGCATATCCATTTTTTTTTACGTGTCCAGAGGAAGAAAAGCAGGTCGTGATGTAGAAGTGCGAAATTATAAAGATGCTTTCATGTCCTGGAAGGAGGAAGCTTATTATGAGATCAACGAAGTGTCATTTGAAGGACATGAATTATGCTGAAGTTGCAGAATGTAATACTTTGAAAAGACATCATGTTTTTGTATAAGATATATATTTTTTATATATAATCTGACAGAGGAGGAGCTAGATGACCTCACATAAAAAGGGGTTTGCAAATACAATTTGCTTAAGGAATATTCTGTTTTACTTCAGACACACTTTTTATCTAGACTCTGACAAGGATACATCTGTAGGCACTTTAAGCAGATATTTAGAGAGAGAGAGACCAATCTAAATATTCTAGTAGGAATTGCACTGTTTAAACCTGTTTTGTTTAAGTGATTTGTATGTCTTGGGATATAACAGTTCTGTATTTTGTGTTTTACATATTTTTATCTATTTTAGTAAAATTCTTTTTAGAGCATACTTGGTCTGTCTTTGAAAGTCTTTTATTTGTGAGAAAAGTATATATGGTTATAGCAGACACTAGGCATAGCCTGAAGGGTGATACCAAACTGGAAGAGAAGCGTTTTAAATCTGAGGTCTTTATTAAAGTTTTTAAGGGTTCACCTCTGTATACCTGGTTAGGTGCCTGTAGGCAAAGATATCTGGCCCCCGAAGACAGAAATGTCTGAGCCTGTGCATTGCGTACGCTAGCAAGAGGTTCACAGTTTGAATCCCTCCAAGACTTGAGACCAAAGGTTGATCTGAACTCACAAAACAGACAAGAGGGTTACCTTGTTCTGTTAAACTGTTCACAAGACTGCACTCAGAGGTTGGCATTTTGGGAGTAGAGGGCCTGACCTATTGAGTGGGTTTGTGACACTATCTACCACACCTGTGTGATTTTGTACTGCTTTGTGGTATCTTGGTTTTGGACTGTTACTGCAGTGCACTGCCCCACCCCCCAACCGGCAGAAGGTATTCTTTTCCAAATTTGGATTGTAACTTGTGAGCACAGGTTAAGGTGTTGTTGTGACTTTGCATCTACATCTCTTCTTGGTTGCGCAGTGCAATCTTAATCTGTCTGTGCTTTTGCATCTGTTTAGTGCCCAATCTCCATCTGCAGGCAACAGTTGTTTTTTGGCTTTGCATCCACTGCCCCAGACTGAAAGTTCAGAAATCAAAATTTGTTTAGAATTTTCTTGGTGATCCCCAAAATGCCTGCAAACAGACATGCAAGCAAAGCTGTTTCTGGCCATGGCACTGCTGCCAGTGGCAAGACTGGCCATGGGCATGATAGTATGCAGATGTACATAGCTGATGTCAGTAAAGGGATTTCTCCATCTATGTTTTTTACAGCGCAATCTGTAGCTTCACTCATGGTTGGAGGAGATGATGTTGTCCCCGCTGGTGGTGTTAGTGTAGTTTCTGCTGGCATGAGAATTGCTGCCTCAATTTCCACTTCTGACCAGCTAACCATTTCAAAAAATATAGTTGAGTCTAAAGCTGTGACTGACAGTGTAGATGATGTCAAACTCCCCATTAACATCCCCATGGTAGTTGAACATGATTGTGATCCTGGCAATGATAACTCACAATGTCACATTTCTTCCAGCGCTATTGAGGTCATGAAACATAGAATTTGACAGCAGATAAGGACTGCTGGGCCCACCTAGTCTGCCCATGTCCCTACCTACAGGTTAAGCTGCAGATCCTAGTTAACCAACAGCCTATTTCTTCCTACCCCCCCACAAGAATTGCCTTATGTCTGTCCCATGCATTCTTGAATTCTCCCGCAGTTTGAGACCCGACAACCTCCTCAGGAAGGCTGTTCCATGCGCCCACCACCCTCTCTGTGAAAAAATACTTCCTCACATTGCCCCTGAGCTGTCCCATCACTATCTTCAAATTGTGCCCCCTTGTTCTTGCACATTTCTTTTTCTGAAAGATGCTAACCTCTTGGACTTTGTTGATTCCACTGAGGTACTTAAATGTTTCTATCATGCCCTTCCCTTCCTCCTTTCCTCAAGGGTATACATATTAAGCTCCTTTAGCTTCTCCTCATATAGCTTCTCTTGCAGATCCTGCACCATTTTAGTTGCCCTGCTCTGGACTGCCTCCATCCTGTCTATGTCCTTGTGGAGATGGGGTCTTTAGAACTGGATGCAGTACTCCAGATGGGGTCTCACCAACTGTCTGTACAGAGGGATAACAACTTCCTGTTTTCTGCTGGTGATGCCTCTCCCTATACATCCCAGTATACCCCCAGCCCTCCTTACTGCCTTCTCACATTGCTTGCTAACCTTAAGGTCATCTGATATGATTACAACCAGGACCCTTTCCATTTTTGTTGTTGTTACTACCTCCCCTCCATTGTGTAATCTTCCCCTGGGTTTTTGTTTCCCAGGTGCATAATTTTGCACTTCTTCTTTGCATTGAATCCAAGCTGCAATACTTCTGACCATTGCTCCAACCTTGCCAAGTCCATTCTCATCCTTTCCACACCTCCTTGTGTAGCAACCCTGTTGCAGATCTTTGTGTCATCTGCAAAGAGACATACTTTTCCTTCCAGTCCCTCTGCAATGTCACTTATAAAGACATTAAAAAGGACTTGACCCAGTACTGAACCCTGTGGTACCCCACTAGTAACCTATCTTTCTTTGGAGTGGACTCCATTTACAATTACCTTCTGTGTCCTGTTGTCCAGCCAATGTTTTACCCAGGCTACCCACCCTGGGACCCACTCCCAGGCTTATTAATTTGATTATTAATCTTTTGTGTGGGACTGTGTCAAATGACTTGCTAAAGTCTAGGTAGGCCATGTCCACAGCCCCTCCCTCGTCTATTTCTTTGGTCACCAAGTCAAATAAATCAATTAGATTAGTCTGACATGACCTTCCCACTGTGAACCCATGCTGCCTTGGGTCCTGTGCCCCACTGGACTCTAGATACTCAACAATTCTTTCCTTCAGAAGTGATTCCATCACTTTCCCTACTGCAGAGGTCAAACTGACAGGTCTGTAGTTTCCTGCCTATGTCTTGCCTCCACTTTTGTGAAGGGGAATCACATCCACCTTCCTTCAGTCCTCAGGTACCACACCATCCTCCCATGATTTGTTAAAAAGGGTAGTCAGTGGTGTCACTAGTTCTACCCTTAATTCTTTTAGAATTCTGGGGTGAATTCCTTCAGGCCCCATTGCTTTGTCCACCTTCAGTTTTAGGAGTTCTTTCAGAACCCTTTCTTCTGTGAAAGGACTGGGATCAACCCCCTATCCAGAGTGCTTCTGTTAACTGGATTAGGCACCTCCTCCTCCTCTTTTGTGAATACTGAGCAGAAGTAATCGTTCAGTAGCCCTGCTTTTCACTGTCCCTCTCTGCCCACCCACCGTCCATTCTGTTCATCCTCACTATCCCTTCCTTTGTCTTTCTACGCTCCCTGATGCAGCAGTGCCAGCCTTTATGAATCTGTATGGGTGCTCACTGGCAGTAGGTTGTATTTTACCTATGGCCAGGTTCCCTAGTAATCCTTTTTTGCAGGCTTCCCTCAAAATATTGAGGGTGCTTAAGTCAACTTTGTGGGTGCTTGAGCACCTCTGCATTCATGGAGTCGGCTCCTATGCCCGGATGTAAAAGGTTTTATCCCCCTTCTTAACCGAGTTGGCTATCTTTTCCTCAGTTTGGGCCTTTGCTATTCTGACTTCCCTCCCTGCTTCCTTCTGCCTTAACTGGTACAGTTCTCTGTCCTGCTCCTTCTGTGTTTCCTTGTACTTCCTAAATGCTATCTTTTTCTCCCTAACCTTCCCCACCACCTCTTTTGAGAACCATAGTGCCTTTTTCTTTCATTTTGATTTGTTAATTTGCTTCACACAAAGGCTTGTTGCCTCTATGATGGCAGTTTTAATGTTTCCCCATTGTTGCTCCACCCCTCCTTCTAGCCTGTTTACTAGTGCTTTTCTAAGGCACTCTCCCATCTTGCCAAAGTCAGCCCTCCTGAAGTCCAGTACCCTCACTTTTGTTTGGCTTGACTCTGTAGCTGAGTTTATCATGAACAGGGCCCCTACTTTTCTGCGGCACAATGGGACTAAGTTCTGCGGCAAGACTACCATTTGCCGCAGAACTTCTGCGGCTGTGGTTTGTAATTTCTACGGAAGTTCTGCGGCACTAACAAACTACCACATCACAGTGTCAGCTTGTCATCCGGACTTCACTTTCATGGCAGTGGTTATAGCAATCAGGATGGTGGAAAGCACAGTAACACTAGTTCAAAAATAACAGACTTATAAAAATAATTTTTGCCTAAAAAAGCAAAACAAATGTCTCTCCCTTAAGGTCCTAGCCTGTTGCATAAATGACATATGCAGAGGGGATCTTATGTGATAAATAAGGTATTTCTATATGCATGTTATCTATCCCACTAGTGAGGTTTCCACTGTCTATCACTTATATATTTGTATGTGCTTTCTACACCACTCATGAGGTTCCAACTGTGTATCACTTATATATTTATATGCAATCTGTAACATACAGTACATACAAATATATGTGTATGTGTGTGTGTGTGTGTGGGTGGTGAGAGAAATACTGTATGTGTGTGGGTGTGTATATTATATATATATATATATACTGTATGTATATATATATTTATAAAATGGGGTGGTAAAATCATAGAAATTCCAGTAACATGATTGGACAGAATGCATCACATGACCATGCATTATTTCCCAATGACCGCACACCTCCCATTACGACCGCACGCCTGAACTACTTTCCATCCCACAGAACCTTCTCACCAGCAGTGAGATCACTTCACACCTGGCAGACACAGGCTGCTACACAAACACACACAGGCTGGCACCCACAGCAGTAACTAAAATGTCCTGTATATAGCTGCCCCACACATCTCTCACTAAACTGTGTATAACCTCTGTTTTTATGGTATTTTTTTTTTAAGTCTCTGACAGTAATGGGGCTAAACAAGTAGTTGCTTGCTCATTTTTATTTTTGAAAGAAGTGTCCGACTGTAATGGGACTGAGCGAGTGAGTCATTCATATCTGTATTGTAGCGTGACCGAGTGGTTTTATTGACAGTTCAGGACGTGCTGGCACAGCTTCAAAACATGGTATTTTACGTGCAGGTACTGTGTAAACTTCTTTTTATTTTAAGATTGCTCATATTTCTAGAAAATGAAGCCACTGACTGTACAGAGTGAAGAGCGAGCGAGTCACCGGCTTCACAATTGTAGAAGGAAGCGAGAGCGAGAGCTGTTGCTATTGCAACTCTCACTCTCACTTCTGTCTATATGTATATACTGTATACATACATACATATTTTATTTCCATGAACTTGCATCCTCATTCATACAGGTCCCATTGGAAATGGAATAGAGGAGTTATTGTAAAACTCAGTTTTCATGTCAACCTGCTTTCCCCGACACACTGCCTAACACCATCAGGTCATGACATGCATGTGAACCGATTGTAAGATGGAACTCTCCAGCCCATCACAATGTGTCCACCATGTGACAGAACATTGCACCATATCTTCCCAGGCTCCGAGCAGTGATGTGTTCCACCAATCCTTGTGCTGCCCAGCCAGCTCCCAGAGCTAATCTCTGAACCTGAGTTGCCGGCACGGAAACACAGCATGCTACCCTCTGGCCCAACAGCTGTCCCTGCACACAACATTTCTCCATAACTTTTAGGTGATTCTATCAACCTATGACAATATGTAATCAATAACCCTGGCAAAAATGCGAACAGGGCAATTATTTATTTAACAGGTCTATTCTTTCAACAGGTCTACACATTATTATATTCCACTTTTCATGGCATAATTACTTTATTTTCCTTAAAAATGACAGTTAAATTCATTTTACCAGTTATTCATTTCAGATGGCATCTCTATACCTTAAAGGCACAAATAGGTTTGTACAAAGTGAGGTATGGACTTAACAGGTCTGTGCTATTGACAAGGTTTTGTTTAAGTTGGCCCTAGTGCAATAATTTAAGACTGAAAACTGTATTAGGCTGTAGTGCAGGTTTAGCAAATATCACCATGCATGATGTGCTGTGCCACCGTCTCTGGCAGTGGGAGCTGTGGTAGATAAGTGACTGTTCATTTCTGTTGCAGAATGCAGCCATTTCATTAGCTAATGTATGATGTTATAGCAATGATAACATCACATTCTGAGCATATGGGGGGTTTGGATATAAAAATAGGGGACGGGAACCAGATTCTATGGATAAACAGAAATATTAATAAAAAATCACCAAGAAGAGTGAATTCTGCGGCACCGCAGAAGTTCTGTGGTAGATCGCAAGTTCTACGCAAATTTCTGCGGCTGCAGATTTCTAGGGGCCTTGATCATGAACCACACTGTTTGGTGGTCACTTGTTCCCAGATGGCTACCCACTTCTAGATCTGAGATCCTCTCACTGTCCCCATTTGAGAGTATGAGGTCTAAGATTGCTCCTTCATGTGTGGGTTCCAAAACTATCTGTCTGAGGCATGCCACCTGTAGGGCATCAAGAATGGCCCTGCTCTTGGATGTGGCTGCAGCAAAGGTGCTCCAGTTAACATCTGACTCTGCTTATGTTACCTCTGTTCGCAATGGCACCCCTTATGCTTGGCACTGCTTGAAGGGGGCCAAGCTTAAATACTACTGGACCCAGAAGTGAGGGTCTCTGCAGACACATGCTCCGTGCACTATTAAGTGCTTTTACATTTTTTTAAGTTTTTAAAATAGGATTCTCTTACATAGAATCTCAAAAACAATGTGTCCAATAATGTTAAAAGACAAAATAAAATTAACTATGCTCCTCAGTAGTCCCCGCAGGTGTCCTGGTGAGAGACGACACTACCCAGAAGTCTGTGTTACAATTGTTATGTAACTTTCACAGAAACCCCTCAAACACAACCAGCCCAAGAATATTTTTTTTATATTTTTGTTTCTTTCTTAGCCACACAACCACTTTTGCATGGAATTTGTGGATAGGACAGTATCAAGCACTCACAAACAGAATTTACACAAAGTGCGCACACTGAACTCTCAGCGCGATGCACAGGGGGGCGAGCTTAAAGACTACTGAACACAGAAACAAGCATTGAATATAGTGCGGATTGCCTGCTGCATAAATGACAGGTGATTGTGCAATGAGGATAGCACAGAACACAAGGGGCAAGCAGTGGCACAGCTTTCACTAGAGCACCAGCTTTGAAGCTGCACACTGTGGATGGGAGAGGTGGACACCAATGACAGACAAAGAACACAGCAGCTTCAGTATCAAAAATAAAATTAATAAAAAGGCAACAAGCCATACAAAACAAAACAGAAAACAACAACAGCAGATTCACCAGGGTTGGGGAAAACACAACTGGGGCAACTGTCCATAAATGGAGGGGATGAAAACCCATTGGGACACCTGTACCACCCGCTGATGCATGTCCATAATCACTGGACTACTAACTCTGCTGGTGGTGGTGGTTGCAGGTGCTGCTGGTGAGCCACAGCCAGGTTCCTGATGGCATTGGTGTTCTCCTTCACCCGATGGATTAGCATCCACTACAAGTGGATAAGCCTGCTCAGCAGGTCATCCCATCTCTCATAATCTTCAATATGCCCTTGATGGCTATCAGTCCTCTGGGCACCTGTGAACAGAAAGATAATAAACTCAACCAGTGATGCACACAGAAAGGTAAAACACAGGTGTAGTCTACCATACACAATTATGGTACAACCAGCCAACACATAGATGACAGGAGTTAAGCATCCACAATGGACCAGTCTTGGCATTCCAGAGACAGCATCATGGATCTGTACAGTGGAGGAGTGCAAATGCAAATGCTGTGCTATGCTGCACCAGAGCATGCCTGAACCATGGAATGCATATACACTACTGGTGGGCATGCCTGAGGCAAGAATGCAGCACATGCAACAGTAGCACCAAGCGAGAGTCCAGTAGGCAGTGTCATGGGCTGAGTGGCAAGGAGTCACATCCAAACACCATATGGCTACTGACCCAGCATCTAGCACACAGGCCAGCAGTGGTGTGCAGGACACGGACATCTAGAAGACTCCCTGGGTGGCAGCAGGGGTGGGGCTCAGGCACACGCACTCATGGTGCACACATTTTACAGCTGTACATGGGTGGGATTGTCATGCTGTATTGTGCAGTAGGTACGGTAATATACAAGTGCTGCTGTGGTGTACATGGGTGGGTAAACAACACACTGTGCCCCAGGCACTACAACACTGCTATACAATGTGGTGTAGCCTGTATCCACCCAACATCCTGGGGGATGCTGGTGCTTCCTTAAGTGGAGTGTGTTCCCCACTACAGAGGTTGCATGGGTTGTTGGCCATACACAGCCCCATTGTGTCTGACTGTATGACTGGCACTGCCCATTTACAGTGGAATAATCATACAGTCATCACTGTGTTGGTTAGTCACCACTGCAGCTGCACAACAATGTCAGTTAAATATGGTACAGTACACAACATGCTTCATCAACTGATGGCCCCACTGTCCACCAAACCCATGCCACATGTGTGGGCCTCTGTGGAGCTGTGAAGGCGTTCCACACAGTGCAAATAGCAGAGAATATGTCACTGGTGCAGGTGGATTTCCATGGTGGCTGTATGATGCACACTGCTGGATACAGTTGTGTACTGCTACTACAGTGGCCAATGTCAGCCACCTGCTGACAGCCATGCATACCTAGTCCCAAGCAGATGGCAGTACAGACTTGACCAAACGTGATGGGGTCCAAACCAGGGCTGTGAGCACTGCCACCAACTTCTTGTGTCACCTGTTCAGTGGCACATGGGGCTTTCCCCCACACAGTGGAGAACATACCAAGGCATGGTAGATGGAAACTTGGCACCATGCCAGCAGCACATAGGTGCACAGACCATGACACACCACAGTGACACTGATGAGGCAACACCCTATGTGCAGGATGAGTGTCCTCACCACAGTCCTAGAAGTAATGCCCCCACAGACATGCATTCTGCATGGTGGTCCACACAGAGACATCCAACCATGGCCACAGAGGCATACAGTGTTGTGTAGTGTAGATGGGTGGTGAAAGAGTCTGAACAGTGGCAGGGCAAGGATGTAAAGGGTGAATACCTCCTCCTTGCTTGGGGTCACCAACACACATATTACTGCCTCAAGCAGGTGTATAAGATTGGTGTATCTCACCCCCAACCACTGAGAGCGTCACCATGTGCTTGCTTTCCCCAGGCCAGGAACATTGTTTACAATGGTAACAACTGTCCACTGTGCCATGACCCGGCAGGACATGACCCCTGCCCACCACCATCTACAGAACCAAGGGCGTCTTTGTCCCCAGTTCCACTGACATCCTTCATGCCACACAGATGGCGCTGTGTAAGTATCACTATAAACAGCACAGGCTGCATAGAAACATAGAAGTTGATGGCAGATAAGGACCGCAAGGCCCATCCAGTCTGCCCCTTTTTTTCTACCTTATGAATGTGCCATAGGCCTTTACTCTGGCAATGGCCTGTCTATTCATACTTATCTGTATTGCTCCCTTATGCCTATCCCATGCCTGTCTGAAGCCCAGCACTGCATTCTGATCCTCCACTTCCTGAGGTAAGCCGTTCCATGCATCCACCACCCTTTCTGTTAAAAAGAACTTCCTCACATTACCCCTTAATCGGCCTCCCTCTAATCTCATGCTGTCCCCTCTTGTCCTGCTATTTTTCTTATATTGAAACATGTTAGACTCTTTCACCTTGTTAATGCCCTTAAGGTGTTTGAATGTTTCAATCATATCACCTCTCTCCCTCCTTTGCTCTAGGGTATACATATTGAGCTCCGTCAATCTGTCCTCATGTGTTTTCTGATGCAGTTCCTGTACCATTTTGGTTGCCCTTCTCTGGACTTCCTCCATTTTGTTAATGTCCTTGTGAAGGTGCGGCCTCCAGTACTGCACACAGTACTCCAGATGGGGCCTAACCAGTGTTTTATAAAGAGGGATTATTACCTCCCTCTTATGACTTGTGATACCCCTACTAATACACCCCAACACCCCCTAGCCTTACCTACTGCTTTAGTGGCCTGCTTGGATGATTTCAGGTCATCTATAATGATGATGATGCCCAAGTCTCTTTCTTCCCTTGTGATTTGCCAGCAACTCCCCTCCCAACCTACAGGTGGCTTCAGGGTTTCTCTTCCCTATGTGCATGATCTTGCACTTCTTTACGTTAAACCCCAGTTGCCACATTTCTGACCATTTTGCTATTTATCCAGATCTCTTCTCATTCTACCGACCCCATCTGGATCATCTACTCTGTTGCAGATTTAGGTGTCATCTGCAAACAGACAAACCTTACCCTCCAGTCCATCTGCAATGTCACTGATGAAGATATTGAAGAGTACTGGTCCCAGGACTAATCCCTGAAGTACCCCACTTGTGACTTGCATCTCTTCTGACTGCATACCATTTACCACCACTCTCTGTTTTCTGCCTGCCAACCAGTTAGCCACCCAATTCACCAACTTCTGACCCACCCCAAGCCTACCCAGCTTGTTAATCAATCTTCAGTGTGGAACAGTATCAAAAGCTTTGCTGAAGTCAAGGTAGGCAACATCAACTGCACCCCCTTGGTCCACCACTCTGGTTACCCAATCAAAGAAATCTATGAGATTAGTTTGACAAGACCTTCCGGTTGTAAACCCATGCCGTCTTGGATCCTGTGCTCCTATGGATTCCAGGTGTTGCACTATCCTTTCCTTAAGGACTGCCTCCATAATCTTGCCCACTACTGAGGTAAGACTGACTGGTCTATAGTTCCTTGCTTCCTCCCTGCTACCAGTCTTGTGGAGCGGGATCACATGATCCCTTTTCCAGTCTTCTGGGACCTCTCCTCTGCTCAGAGACTCACTTAGCAGTTCTGATAATGGCTCTGCTAGTTCCACCCTTAGCTCCTTTAGTTCCCTGGGATGTATGCCATCTGGTCCTATTGCCTTGTCCACTCTGAGCTTAGCAAGTTCTCGTAGGACCCTTTCTTTGTGAAGGAACTTGTGCACACCTCCCCCCCCCGTGTCCATAGTGCTGAGCTGTGGGCCCTGCCGTACCTTCTCCTCAGTAAATACTGAGCAGAAGTATCTATTTAGGATAGATGCTTTTCCTTTGTTCTCCTTCATACACTTCCCCTTATCCCCATTGACCTTAGCAATACCCCCTCTGCACTTTTTCCTTTCACTAATGTATCTATAGAAAGTCTTGTCCCTTTCTTTTACTGCTTGTGCTAGTGTTTCCTAGGTTTGGGCCTTTGTCTGCCTTACTGCCTTCCCTGCTTCTCTTAGGGAAGTTTGGTATGCCTCCCTATCTTCATCCCACTGCATTCCCTTATATTTCCTGAAGGCCAGTCTTTTGGATCTGACCTTTTCTGCTACTGTTTTTTGAGAACCAAAGTGGTTTCCTCCTACTTTTGCTCTTGCTTTTCTCCCTAACACAAAGGGTTGTTGCTTCAAAAATTACATCCTTAATACTTGCCCACTTTTCCTGTACCCTCTCACCTGTATTTCTTCTTGCCAGGGCTAGCTTAACTCTGTTGGCCATCTTGCAGTGTCAAGGCACACCTACCAGTGTCATATATAGCCACGAGCACAACAGCAGACAGGGCCAGGTCCTAACACCTATAAAAGTGGTAGTGCCATGGCTACAGTGGTGCCAAATATTCTGGCACCTATATGTGTACACATGCAACCCTGGATGTGACACACATTATTTATGTAGATGCCCCTCTTGTGAGCCACTACCTTTAGCTCCATCATGGCCTGGCAACCCAGTGTGCCTCCCTCTGGTGTGGCTGATCCTGCTGTGCCTTGCTGTTGTCTGGGGTCAGCTTTCATACTAAGGTTCATACTAAGGTGAGGAAAAAGAGCCAGTAGGCTGAGGCCCATAATGCTCTTATACTAGACCAAAGGATAGTATGCCAGGTTATACCCAGAACAGATTAACTTATCCAGACGTTGTTTGAAAATGTTCTAGGAGTCACTCAGTACTACAGAGGATGGAACTTATTCCAAGGCCCTATAGTACGAAGAGTAAAGAAGTATTTCCGATTATTACGCTTAAAGGGTTTCCTAATTAACTGAAGAGGGTGACCTCTGATATAGTGTGTAGAGGACTTGAATTTGAGGCCTGCCTCAATCATGATATAGGGATCAGTACTACATCATATAAAAATAATAAATCACCTCTCAGATGTCTAGTGGAGAGTGGCATAAGTTTCAGAGTATTTAACCTTTGTTCATAAGATAAATGTTTGAGACCAGATATTTTTTTGGAAATTTTCTTTGTACCTTTTCTAGAGATCTACCATCAGATTTTTTAAATGGGCACCATATCTGTGAAGCATACTCAAGGTGTGGCCTGACATATAACCTAAACAAGGGCATGAGCACTTTATGATCTCTAGAACTAATGTTACGAAGAATAGACCAAATCACCTTGTTAGATGTACTAATAACAGAATGCAAGTGTTTGGAATATGTAAGGTCATTTGAGATGGTAATACCTAGGCTTTCTGCTGAGGTGTGTAGTGCCTGTATCCTGCCTGTCCTCCATGCCCTGTACAATAGACCATACGTCTTGGCCCCAGACCCTGTCCAGGCATAGTATGCATGGTGCACCAGATCACAAACTACAAGGGCAGGCAAGGCATACCAGAAAACAGCTGGGGGGTCAGGATACAGTAGGTGTGGGCTCGCACAATGGCGAGTACATGTGTGCAACCCCAGTGCTGTAATGTAGTACCTCATGCTGTACCAGGCAGATGTGTACTAAAGGGGGCAGCAACTGGAGGGTGGTGAATACCACTAGACATTAGGGAAAGACAACAGTATTATGAGGATGACAATTGGAGGGTGGGGGGCAACTAGACATCAGGGCAACATTACAGACATCAAGGGATGGCAATGGGGGGGCACTAGACCCCAGAGAAATGGCGGCTCACTGCTGTCACTGCAACCTGCAGCACAAGTTCCAGCTGTGGCTGCAGAAGTAACAAAAGTCCTGCTGTTCCAGTACAGAGAATGCAGGTGAAAGAATGCTCTCACTAAGCTGGACACCCTGGATTCTGGGTGCCCATAAAAGGTATTTCTGGCAACTGTAAGACAAAAAATACCATAATCTAGCTAAACAAGTTCTGTTTAGCTTGGTTCAGGTGCTTGTTTTTGTAAAAATATATAATTAATATGTACTTTTATTGACAAATAAAGAAACAAGATTGTGGCTGTCACGAACCAAAAAAAAAAAAAAATTGGTTTGTGAGACCCATTTTTGGTTTGGGGTTCAGCAAATTTGCGAACCAAAAAACCTTTCTTGAATCAGAAATTTCTGGTTCGTCGTTGGCACCTATTTTTTAAATCCTTATAACTCTGTGGAACCATTTACTATTTTTACACCAAACCTTCAAAAGGCATTACTTCAGCACAGACCACAGGTATCCTGAAAGCTTTGTGCAGAAATTCATTACCATGTAGCCTGTTCATAACAGCAAACAAAACACACACACACACACAAAAAACAAGCATCTGTCAATGCTGAATGTTGTCTTGTTGACATTGGCATTGGTAGCGTAGGAGTTGAACAGCTGCATTATAGGAATGGCAGTGAAGTATGAAAGTGATGTCAACCCCACATCACCCTACAGAGACTGACAGGCACTGAGGTGTGCCTTTGGGCATCGACCATAACGTTCATGGCATTTTAGCTCACCCTACCCTGCAGAGTGCGACAAATATCGTGTTTTGCCTTGGGGTGCTCAGGCCTTATGCTCACCCCATTTGGCCATTTGGCCATAACGCTCATGGCATTTTACCTCACCCTATCCTGTTGACACTGACAAGTGCTGAGGTGTGCCTTGGGGTGTTTGGCTTTACATTCATCTGATTTCATAAGGACATATGCTGAAATGGGAGCAGCATAGGAGAATGGGGTGAACTGTGGGGCCAAAGAGTCCAAGGCACACCTTGATGCCTGTCAGTGGCTATAGGGTGGGGGGATAGTATGGCATGAGCATGAAAACCAGCAATGCAAAGGCACACCCCTGATACCTGTCAGTCTGTACAGGGTGGGATGTTATGGTTAGAAACCCTAATGCCCCGGCTGTTTGTTGGTATTTGCACTACAAATTTGCAACACAGCCTTTTTGTGACCCCCACCTCGTGGAAGTGTTTGGGACCTCTGCTCATGAACAGTGGCACTGTGATTTTGTTAATCTGTCCTGAACGTTGATTTCTCACAGCGACCCCGCCATTCTGTGCCAGATGTGGGAAAACAACGTTCAGGCAGGATGTGAAAAATGATCTGTACCATTCATAGGTAGGTGTGAAGAGATGGCAGTGCGGGTACATGCTCCTTCATTGCAGCTCAGTTGGGTGGCCAGCCATGGAGGAGAGTGGAGGGATGTGCCGGTTACCTGCTAGGGGTCAGGTGGGGTGGGAGCGGGAGTGGGTTGGTGGGGGACTACATGGGGGGGTCCACTAGGCACCAGGGATATATTGCACTGTACTGACTCCTGTGACAGTGGCGCTGGTGGGCAGCAATCGGCGATGGCAGGGGGGTGGTACAGGGGACCACTAAAGGGTCTACTGCTGCTGAAACCAGGATTCAGCGGGTGGACTTGGGGACCCACAGTACATCAGGGGGTCCATACGTTGTACTGCCTGCCGCCTGTGTGCGTGATTCTGGGTGGTGATGTTTTTGCAAGCCGATATTGTAGACTGTGATGTTATCCTGGCTTTATTTTGTGCTGCGATGTTTTTGCACATGATGCTCCTGGCCAGATCCATTGGAGGACAGATTAACCAAGGCCAGTACAAGAGCAAGAAGGTAGAAATAGAAGTTTGAGTTGATGTTTGAGAGAAAGACAGGAGGGAGAAATGCAAAGTGAGGGGGAAAGAGAGTTCAAGAAGGAGGGAAAACTAAAGGAAAAAAACTAATTGCCCAGCAGCAAATTTGTAGTAAGGGATGAAGAAAGTATGGGAGTCCCTGGAGCAAAGTGCATAAATAGAGGAGGAGTTGGGAGAGATGATAAAAGAGAGATGAGGATGGAGAGACAAGAAGCAGTATTTAGAAATGAGAGCAGCACAAATGATAAGGTGGCAGGAGACAGGATGAGGAATCAAAAGGCTAGAGAATAGACAGCAGTGATGGATATGAAAGGGAACATCAGCTACAGAGCAGCGAAAGGCACTGCAAATTGTCAGTCTGGCATGTGAAGAGGAAGGGATGTTGCCATGGACCACATCAGCATAGTCAAACACCAGAAATACCATCGAGGTGACTGTTTTCTGGTGGATTGGGAGTAGTAGACAATCTTTATCAGTGTTGAGGGTTATCAAAAATGTACATGGAGCTACCCTTGAACAGGTAGAATCTTTTAAATATCTGGGTGTTGCTCTGGATGACACCCTATCATATGATGAACATGTGTACTACCTTGCAAACATGGCCAACAGAAAACTGGGTGCTCTCTTCAGGCAAAGTCTAACCTTACAGCTGAGGCTAGATGCTTGGCAGTCTCCAGCACAATCCTCCTGCTCATTGACTATGGACTCCGATATATGGAGCTGCCTGTGAATCAATCCTCTGTAGAGTTGGAATGGTCCTCAACAAAGTCTGTCGTTTTGCAAGTGGGGCTGATAGACTCACCCATATCTGCTACCTGTATGTGCTTTCCAACTGGCTTCCACTACAGGACAGGCTAAGAAACATAGAAACATAGAAGTTGATGGCAGATAAGGACCGCAAGGCCCATCCAGTCTGCCCATTTCTTTTTCTACCTTATAAATGTGCCATCGGCCTTTGCTCTGTCAGTGACCTATCTATTCATAGTCATTTGTATTGCTCCCTTATGCCTATCCCATGCCTGTTTGAAGCCCTGCACTGTATTCATAGCCACCACTTCTTGTGGTAAGCCATTCCATGCATCCACCACCCTTTCTGTGAAAAAGAATTTCCTCACATTCCCCTTAATCGGCCTCCTCTAATCTCATTCTGTGTCCTCTTGTCCTGCTATTTTCTTATATTTAAACATGTTAGACTCTTTCACCTTGTTTATGCCTTAAGGTGTTTAAATGTCTCAATCATATCACCTCTCTCCTCCTTTGCTCAAGGGTATACATATTGAGCTCCGTTAATCTGTCCTCATATGTCTTCTGATCAGTCCCTGCACCATTTTGGTTGCCCTTCTCTGGACTGCCTCAATTTGGTTAATGTCCTTGTGAAGTGTGGCCTCCAATACTGCAGCAGTACTCCAGATGGGGCCTAACCAATGTCTTGTACAGAGGATTATTACTCCCTCTTACGACTTGTGATACCCCTACTAATACACCCTAACACCCCCTAGCCTTACCTACTGCTTTAGAGGTCTGCTTGGATGATTTTAGGTCATCAGTGATGATGATGCCCAAGTCTCTTTCTTCCTTTGTGACTGCTAGCAACTCCCTCCCAGCCTATAAGTGGCTTCAGGGTTTCTCTTCCCTATGTGCATGATTTTGCACTTCTTTGCATTAAATCCCAGTTGCCACTCTTCTGACCATTCTGCTAGTTTATCCAGATCTCTTCTCATTCTGCCCACCCCATCTGGATCATCTACTCTGTTGCAGATCTTGGTGTCATCTGCAAACAGACAAGCCTTACCCTCTAGTCCATCTGCGAGGTCACTAATGAAGATGTTGAATAGGACTGGCCCCAGGACTGATCCCTGAGGTACCCCACTAAAACATCAGTCATGTCTGATGGGGAAAAAAAAACCCTTCTAGGCCTCACCCCTGATGTTGTCAGTGAAGTTTTCTGCCCATTCAACAACTACTCCTCCTCTAGGAGTATGTCCAGACAGGCACGTGATGTCCCCTTTCATAAATCTAGACTGAATAGGTGTTCAATCACAATATCAGATGCCCAATAGTTGATTGAACTTCCAGAATCCCTTGTGGAACTTCCCCAAATTATCCCATTTAAGAATTGCCTAAAAATTAACTCTTTAAGAAGTCTGCCTGTTGTTTTAAATGCATATTTCCCATTCAGTGATACTCCATGACTGACAATCTACCAGATTTTTCTTCTGCAATTACTTGGTTGTAACCCTAATTGTCTGTATCAGACCAGGGTCCCCTTAAGATAGTAATTATGTGATGTATTAACTTGTCATTTGTCCTATTTTGCTGTGGAACCACTGGAAAAGAGCAACTGTGCTCAAAGGTGTTTTCTGAATTACAAATAAATAAAAAAATAAGAGGACACCAACTTTGGGACAGAGCTTCCTGGGAATGGTGTCACTGGGGGAGAAGTCTTGTCTTCCATTCAGCCATACAACTACATACTTGAATTTGGGTACTATCTTAAGGGGCTTGTCATTCAGGGAGAAAAAGACTTAGGGGAAGAGGGCCTAGCAAGCTTATGGATTGTGCCAAAGCTCACGGACATTGTTTATATATATATATATATATATATATATATATATATATATATATATATATATATATATATATATATATATATATATATATATATATATTATAGTGGCATGGTAGTGCCACTATAATTAGGGTTGAGTACCACATTTAAGGTTAAATGGTGATATTTTGCACCTTAATAACTTTGCCAGAGTACTACAGATTTGTCTGACATTTGGCAGGCACAGAGCAGTAGCATAGATCTTGAGATCTGCCAAGTTTCGTACCAGTCGGATATACGGTTGCGGAGTTATTAAGCAACATTCTGTAGTACATTTATGCTTTTTTGTGCATTCTTTGCTCGTGCCTACAGGTCGCATGGTTTGTGTGATTTGTCTGAACACTTCAGGGAACATGCAACTGGGGTCCCTGATGTGTCTTTTGAAGATTTCGTGAAAAAATATTAAATGGTTCAAATGTTATCCAAAAAACAAAGTTTTCCATTATAGTCAATGGGAAAAGTTTTTTTTCAGTTACTGGTCACAGAAATGCTTGGCATTTAAATTTGGGGCCCTCTAGGGACACAATTATTTTTGTGTTCACCTAGTCAAGCCCTGAGGATGCTAGCCATGTCTTTTTTGATGGGTTAAACACCCCAGAAATATATTTTTCAAATTTTTGTAATCTGTAGTGTCACAAAGTAGTGTTGAACTTCTGCGACACTTTAATGGTTTTTTGAGTGTCGCAAATCACGACACTACTTTGCAACACTATGGCCAAAATAATAGGAATTGTTTGCCACCCTGCTGCAAAATAATGGTTTGGTCTTTTGGGCTGAGATTTGGAGGGACGAAAGCCAACATCCCACAAATGTGCCTTTTGGTGGTTTGGTGAAAAAATATTGCAGGGATGCAAAGTTACGGTACTCTGAAGTTGACACTTTTTCCCAAAGACTAACATTGCAGCATTCCCATGTACGCTGCCATGTGCGTTGCCCTTTGTGTTTTCGTTTGCACTTGCATTTGCGTTATTGTTACCATTTGCTTCTCCACTACTGTTTCTGTTTGTGTTTCGATTTGCGTCACTGTACGCATTACCGTTTGCGTTTGTGCTGCCCTTCCATTTGCGTTTGTTTTTCATTTTTCATCATCGTTGCTGTTACCATTACCATTTGTGTTTCCAGTTGCATTACTGTGACCATGCACATTACGGTTTGCATTTCTGTACATGCTTGCATTTGTGTTTCCATTTCCTTTGACATTATTGTTGCTGTTACCGTTACCATTTACATTTCCAATTGCGGTACCGTGACCATGCGCGTAACAGTTTGCATTTATGTACATGCCTGCATTTCCATTCCTGTTTCCTTTGGTGTTATTGTTGCTGTTACCGTTAACATTTGCATTTCCAGTTGTGGTACCGTGACCGTGCGCGTTACGGTTTGCGTTTCTGTATGCGCTTGCATTTCTGTTTCTGTTTTCTTTGGCGTTATTGTTGCTGTCACTGTTACCATTTGTGTTTCCAATTGTGGTACTGTGACTGTACGAGTTACCAGTTGCGTTTCCATATGCACTTGCATTTTCATCTCCGTTTGCGTCACTGTTCAATTTGACATCACTTTGTGCTTGAGTTTCTATTACTGTTTGCATTACCATTTACGTTTGCATTACCATGTACATAACCATTTGTGCTGCATTTGCATTGCACTTACCATTACTATGTGACAAAAAATCACAAATCCCGAAGGGGCCGAGCTCCCACCACCACATTTCATTCACTATTTATAGTCCTCATTCTCAAAAAGAAGAGAAATTCATGAAAAAAAAATCTACTTAATGCATCAGTTAGGGTCGTTCCACAGCAACAAAAGTGAGGAAATTCAATGTTAGGGTTGAAAGCTCCCTCCTTACCCCCTACCCCACCCTCCCAACCGGTATCAGGGGTGTGCATTGGGGTCATCAGTCCTAACTCTCACCCCATTCTTCTATACTTCACCACCTCAGCTTGTTTACACATAGAATGGGGTGAGAGTTAGAGCACAGACCCCAACGCACACCCTGTTGCCAGTAGGGGCAGGGTGGGGGAACAAGGGGGCTTTCAACCCCAACATTGAATTTCCTCACTTTTGTCACTATGGAACAACCCTAACTGATGCATTAAACTGATTTTTGCCATGAATTTTACAGACTACACACACACATATATATATATATATATATATATATATATATATATATGTGTATTAGTGGTGCATTACTGCCACTATAGTTAAGGTTAAGCAGGGGGTTCTATGTTAAACATCAGACTTTGTACTTTAATGTCTTCGCAACCATTCAACAGATTTTCAAGACATTCTGTATGCACAGTCTTGGGGTAAATTTCTTGAGGTGCCAAGTTTTGTTGGTTGGTGAAGAAAATATTAATCCATTCCAAAGTTATTAAATTTTAAAATTTCGGTTCTGAGCATGCTCAGTACAGTCTTTTAGATAGCTGCTTGGAAAGAAAAAAATAATTTGGTCCATAAGAAAAATGATCCTTTATCGTATAGGGCTAATCCTTTTTTGTAAGGAAGAAATCTGTTTTCGTATGGCCGCCATCTTTTTTCCATTTAAAAATAAAATTCAAAACCCACAAAAATGACATCCTGCACACATGCCAACAGATGTATCTTGCTAATTGAGACCCCATTATGTGGATTCTGCACTTACAGTGGATTCTGGAAAAGTGACCCAGAAATGTACTTTTTTAAAATTTAAAAATCCTTTTTCATGAGCCAATTTTCTTTTTTTTTTTTTTTGCATGGACATATGAACAAAGAATTGTTCTATACGAAAAAGGATGGCTTCATACGAATAAAGAATTTGGACTTAGTTTTTTTATACCGATTCTTTTTTCATATGAAGGCATTCTTTTTTCATATGAACGAAAACAGCATTTAAAAAAGGATGCCCTCATACAAAAAAAAAGAATGGGAAAAAAATTTAGTCTAAATTCTTTTTTCATATGAAGGCATCCTTTCCCATGTGTTTTTTTATTCATACAAAAAAGGATGCCCTCATACGAAAAAAGATTTTGGACTTAGTTTTTTTCCCCCCTTCTTTTTCCATTTGAAGGAATCCTTTTTCATATATACAAAAAAGAATGCCCTCATACAAAAAAAGAATTTGTACTTAGTTTTTTTCCCATTCTTTTTTCATAGGAAGACATACTTTTTCGTATGCTTTTTTCATTCATATGAAAAAGGAATGCCTTCATAGGAAAAACAAATTTGGACTTAAGTTCAATACTAGGTTGTCTAGACAGGAGAACATGTCCATAAAACCTGTCTCCCGCCAGAGCGGGGCTTCAGTTCCCTCTATCTCATACATGTGTATCTAATCTCTGTTTGAATACATTCAATGTTGATGCTTCAACTACTTGTTCTGATAATGAATTCCAGACCTTTACAGCCCTAAAAGTGAAATATTCTCTTCTGTTGTTGTTTTGACAGTGGAACATTTGTATTTGCTGATTGTGACATCTCAGTCTAGTTTTATTATTACATAATCTTAAACCCATGATATCCCTTAATTCCTGGACTCTAATGATTTTGTACATCTGAAACATGTCACTTCTCATTCTTCTCCTCTCGAGAAAGTACAAATTAAGCCTTCCTAATCTATCCTCATATACAATATGCTCAAATCCTCTCACTAGTCTAGTTATTCTGTGCTGAACCTTTTCTATACTAGAAATGTCCTTCAAATGAGGACTTCAGACCACTGAACAGTAGTCCAGATGAGGCCTTACATAGGACGTATACATTGTTTTAATAAAATGTTGATCCCTAGAAACAAATGCATTTTTTATGTAACTTATAATTTGGTTTGTTTTTTTACTGCTTTTTGTACAGTGTTTTCCAAACTGAAAATCGTTATTAATTAATACCCCCAAGTCGATTTCACTCTCAACTTTTCTTAATTTTTTGCCCATTAGTGTATAAACTATGAATTTATTATTTTTGCCCATGTGTAAAATCACACATTTGCTTGTGTTAAAACTCATGCCATTAGTAATGGCCCATGTTTCTATTGCCAAATGATCTTTTTTAAGATTCTCAATTTGAATATTAGTTTGTACTACTGCACCCAGTTTCGAGTCATCAACAAATTTAGCAGACCAATTGGTAATACTGTTATCAAGATCTGATATAAATATAGTAAACAATGTGGGTCCCAGGACAGAGCTCTGGGGAACCCTGCTAGTGACCTCCCTTGTCCCAGATATACTTCCTCTTATCCGTACTGCTTGAGTCCTATTGTACAGCCAGTTATTAATCCAGTTTAGTAATGTATTATCAATGTTTAAAGAGTTTAATTTGTTAATTATTCATGCATGAGGAACTTTATCGAAGGCCTTTTCGAAATCTAAAAAAATGACATCCACGGGCTGATTGTTAGAAAGTGCCTGACTATCCTTCTTATAAAAAAAACAATAGATTGGTTGTACATGGCCTACCCTTTTTAAAGCCATGCTAATTTCAACCTAAAAAAAATTGTTCTTTTGTAGTTCTGCTTCCAGCCTATTTTTAACAATTGTTTCCATTATTTTGCATAAAATGCATGTAAGGCTAATTGGTCTATAGTTTGATGGGTTTGAGTTACTGCTTTTTTTGTATAAGGGTATTATTATAGCATTTCTCCAATCATGCAGGATATCCCCTGTCTGCAATGATCTCATAAATAAGGTAGCTAATGGGGCAGCTATCCATATTTTTGTTTCTTTTAATATCCTTGCACTAAGTCCATCAGGTCCTGCCGGTTTATGAATGTCAGCTTTATTCAATTGCTCCATGATCTCTTCCGGAGTTATGTTCAAATTACATTTTGAATGTTTTCGATCAAATTGTGTTGTACGGATATCTTTTTTTTTCCTGGTATACAGAAGCAAAAAAGTCATTAAAATAGTGGCCATTTGTTCAGGTTCACTAACTTCAGTTCCATCTTTTAGTAATGGTCCTAATGATCTGTCACAATTTTTATTATTAACATAAGCACAGAAGGCCTTGCCATTGTCTTTTGTATGTGCCATTTTGAATTCTACCTTATTCTTTTCGTTTTTAATTAATTTTTTGCAGGTGTTGAAAGCCAATATATATTTAGATATATTAAATGAACTGTTATCTTTTTTCATTGCTCTGTAGGTTGTATTTTTATGATTAATTGCTTTTTTGATTTTTTTTTGTAAACCAAATTGGTATTTTGCCCTTTTTATGAAAAATAACTTGTACTTCGCTTTTTCCCATTCTTTTTCCATAGAAAGGTATACTTTTTTGTATGTTTTCTTCATTCATATGAAAAAGGAATGCCTTTGTAAGAAAAAAGAATTTGGACTTAAGTATATTTGGATTTTAGTGTTTTTCACTCTTTTTTCGTGTGATGGCATTCCTATTTGTATGCTTTTTCATTCACGCGAAAAAAGAATGCTATCATACGAAAAAAGAATTTAGACTTAATTTTTTTACCATTCCTTTTCCGTATGAAGGAAACCATTTTTGTGTGGGTTTTTTTGTTTGATATGAAAAATGATTCCCTCATACAAAAAAAATTTGGATTTAGTGTTTTTGTCCCCACATTTTAATGTCAACAAGCCATAACTCCCTCAATATTGGGACTAAAGGGACAATCTATATTGCAAAACAAAGGTCCTAATAAGTAGTATGAGAATAATACATAACCCCACCCTCCAAAAAAATATAGGGTCTACGTAAGAAATGATGAAAAAAAACAAAATTTCATAGGATAACATTGGAACTTTAACAAGCCATAACTCACTCAATATTTGGACTTTAACAATAATCTATGTATTAAAACAAAGGTCTTAATGACTACTACATGAATAACACATATCCCTCTAAACATTTAGGGGCAATGTAAAAAAATGCAAATTCCCATAGGATAACATTGGAATGTTAACAAACCATAACTCCCTCAGTATTTGGACTTAAAGGACAATATATATATATATATATATATACACACACACAGAATATATATCAAAATAAAGGTCTTAATGAGTACTACAAGAATAACACTTACCCCCGTTGCTTTAACCCTAACTGGTGCATCAATGATGTGTTTTTTTTCAGTGAAGACTAGGTTTGCTGGCAAAGGCACTTAGCATCACCTGCACTCTTTTCTTCTAGGTTGCTTGTTAGGACAGAGCAAAGAACCTTACCAGAGCAAGGAAAAGGATTAAGGTTTCTTTTGACTAGGCAGATTTACTGTGTTATTACTTTCTTTTGTATTCACAGGGATTGTTACTGTTTGTTGCTAACATTTTATTTCTTTATTTTTCTCTGATTCATATTGTTGTTGCTGGGTATACCTTCTGCTGCATTATTACAGGGTGTGCCTACAGGTGTGTGCTTACAGAGTACTGCTGTAATCTTCTGATTCAAATTGTCTTTTGCAAGGTATATCTTCTGTTACTGCTTTATTTTTCTCTGCAGCAAAGTGTTTCTTACAGGGTATATCTTCTGTGAAATTGTTACAGGTGGTGCTTTACAGGCTTTACAGTTTTATCTATCATTAGGCTAAGCTTTCAGGGCTACTGCAATTGTTGCTGACTGATTGTTCCTGCTCTTACCTCCGTGTTTCTTTCATCCAAGGTTCTTTCTTTTTGGCAGGGGAAGGGCCCAGCCACCCACCCCCATCCGCAGCCACCCCACACTACACTTCTTTTATAGGGTAGCACAGTCATGACAGTTCCTGTAGCAAAGCAGGAAGGGGTGGATCAGAGGGGTATCCACACAGTGACCTCATTTACAGGGGCACAAGTAATTTAACTTGTTGTAACAAGTTATACAAAAACAAACAAAACACAAAATCAAACGTTTGCTTTCATTTTCCTCCTTCTAATTACTCTGACCAGGTTATAAACCCAGCAACTTATCTGCAATGGATATTATTAACTGAAGGTACTGTGAGACATTTTTCAAAAGGGCAGTTATATAGGATTTAGGACACTGTCCTATATGTTGGGCCATTGGAGATCTAAGGGCTCAGCTCCAGGCAGCATGGGCAGAGATTGCATGCCTCAAATTGAATATTCAGGAGGAAATATATTATAAGAACTGCCTGCTATTCCCCCAACATTCAACAGTAGCACCTCAACTGCAAAGGGTAATTGGTCCAGAAGGTTGGTAGATGGTTAGGAGGTGCACATCGGGTGCCCTATCGCTTGGTGCTCTCCAGCATATCATCTCCACAAACCATATAAAAACAACAAACAGGTATCTGCCTCTATCTCCGAAATCAAACAAAGGGGCAGAGGACACTGCAGAGCAGGACAGAGCAGCACAGAAGCTAGCACAACAAAACTCACCCAAAACAGGAACCAAAACCAAAAAAGCAAAAAGGAAATCCAAAATAATACTGTTCATAGGAGACTCCATGATTCGGGGAGTTGATACCTATCTCCAGCCAGGGGTAATGGTCAGATGTCTTCCAGGTACATCAGCGTGGAGAGACATTGACTGCACTGCTAAAATTGTACAGGAAGCAGGAGAAAACATCAACATCCTGGTACACATAGGGACTAACGATCTCACCAGCCAGTCAGTTGTGGAGACCAAGGAACACCTGACCAGGCTGGGTGACAAACTATCATCCATTTCATCTGGCATCTCCTTCTTTGAGATCCTGCCAGTCTGGGAGAGGGGGGCAGATGAACGGAAGGTCAAAGAAGAGGAGATAGGGGAGCTAAACATGTGGCTCAAGGGCTGGTGCCAGGAAAAAGGACACAAATTTATAGGCAACTGCCAACAGTTTTGGGAGCAATAGTTCTTTAAATCTGATGGACTCCATCTGACTAAGGAGGGAGTCAGTGCATTGGGGCAGACGTTTGATGTCTTTGCAGAATATTTAAACTAGCAAATAGGGAGAGGGGTGCAGCACCCGATACATCAAATGGGAAGAACACCCCTCCCCCCTCAGCTAATGATCAAACAGGAGTTAAGCATGTTTGTACTTCATTTGCATCACCAGGTGAGGAAAAAGGTCCTGCTCCCCAAATGACACACAGGGGAAACTCCAGACCTCGTCCAACAACAAACACACCAAAATCTGGCCAGTGGAAAATCATGAGCACAAATGCTCATAGATTGGGAAACAAGATCCCAGAACTGCAGGCAATAATGACAGAGGCTAAACTGGACATAGTAGCCATTAGCGAGACATGGTTCACCAGTAACCACACTTGGGAGGCTTCAGTACCTGGCTATATACTGTTCAGAAGAGACCAAGGTGCAAAAAGGGGGGGGTGGAGTGGCCCTTTATGTCAATGAAAATATCAAAGCTAAAGAAATTCAGAATACACATAAGGAGCCAGAAGAACTGTGGGTTACCCTGGAAACAGGAAATGGGACAGCCATACAAACTGGGGTTGTCTACAGGCTTCCAGACCAGGGGGAGGACATAGACACATTACTGTTAGAAGATATGCAAAACATGACAGCTAAGGGGGATGGTCTGATAATGGGAGACTTCAACATGCCAGATACAGATAGGTCAATACCAGAAGGAACGTCTGCCAGAACTAGGCATGTAGTGGATTCCCTGCAGGGGAGGGCCTCAAACAACTGATATAACAACCCACAAGAGACAGGGCTATCCTAGACCTAGTACTGACTAACAGGGAAAGGATCACAGATCTCCAGGTAGAAGGTCACCTGGTGGCCAGTGACCATCACATGGTATGATTCAGTTTGGCCACTAGAACTAAATCATCCCATTCCAAGGCAAAATATGGGACTTCAGAGGAGCTGACTTTGAAAAGATGGCCAACAGAGTTAAGCTAGCCCTGGCAATAAGAAATACAGGTGAGGGGGTACAAGCAAAGTGGGCAAGTATTAAGGATGCAATACTTGAAGCAACATCCCGTTGTGTTAGAGAGAAAAGGAAGTGCAAAAGAAGAAGGAAACCACTTTGGTTCTCAAAAACAGTAGCAGAAAAGGTCAGAGCCAAAGGCTGGCCTTCAGGAAATATAAGGGAATGCAGTGGGATGAAGATAGGGAGGCATACCAAACTTCCCTAAGGAAAGCAGGGAAGGCAGTAAGGCAGGCTAAGGCCCAAACCAAGGAAACACTGCACGAACAGTAAAAGAAGGTGACAAGACTTTCTATAGATACTTTAGTGAAAGGTGAAAGTCCAGAGGGGGTATTGCTAAAATCAAAGGGGATAAGAGGGCGTGTGAGGAGGAGGACCATATAAAATCATATCTTCTAAATAGATACTTCTGCTCAATGTTTACTGAGGAGAAGGTAGGGCAGGGCCCACAGCTCAGCACCATGGACACAGGGGGGAGGAAGGTGTGCACTAGTCCCTTCGCAAAAGAAAGGGTCCTACAAGAGCTTGATAAGTTCAGGGTGGACAAGGCAATGGGACCAGATGGCATACATCCTAGGGTACTAAAGGAGCTAAGGGTGGAACTAGCAGAGCCACTATCAGAACTGTTAGTGAGTCTCTGAGCACAGGAGAGGTCCCAGTAGAGTGGAGAAGGACTCATATGATCCCATTCCACAAGAATGTTAGCAGGGAGGAGGCAGGGAACTACAGACCAGTCAGTCTTACCTCAGTAGTGGGCAAGATTATGAAGACAGTCCTTAAGGAAAGGATAGTGCAACACCTGGAATCAATAAGAGCACAGGATCCAAGACAGCATAGGTTTACAGCAGAAAGGTCCTGTCAAACTAATCTCATAGATTCTTTGACTGGGCAACCAGAGTGGTGGACCAAGGGGGAGCAGTTGATGTCACCTACCTTTACTTCAGCAAAGCTTTTGATACTGTTCCACATAGAAGACTGATTAATAAGCTGGGCAGGCTTGGGGTGGGTCAGAAGTTAGTCAACTGGGTGGCAAACTGGTTGATGGGTAGTAAACAGAGTGTGGTGGTAAATGGTATACAATCAGAAGAGATGCAAGTTACAAGTGGGGTACTTCAGGGATCAGTCCTGGGGCCAGTCCTCTTCAATAACTTCATCAGTGACATTGCAGATGGACTAGAGGGTAAGGTTTGTCTGTTTGCAGATGACACCAAGATCTGCAACAGAGTAGATGATCCAGATGGGGTGGGCAAAATGAGAAGAGATCTGGATAAACTGGCAAAATGGTCAGAAGAGTGGCAACTGGAGTTTAACGCAAAGAAGTGCAAGATCATTCACATAGGAAAGAGAAACCCTGAAGCCACCTATAGGTTGGGAAGGGAGTTACTGGCAGTCACAAGGGAAGAAATAAACTTGGGCATCATCATCACAGATGACCGGAAATCATCCAAGCAGACCTCTAAAGCAGTAGGTAAGGCTAGGGGATGTTGGGGTGTATTGGTAGGGGTAACACAAGTCAGAAGAGGGAGGTGATAATCCCTCTTTACAAGACACTGGTTAGGCCCCATCTGGAGTACTGCATGCAGTACCGGAGACTACACCTTCACAAGGACATTAACCAAACTGAGGCAGTCCAGAGAAGGGCAACCAAAATGGTGCAGGGACTACATCAGAAAACATATGAGGACAGATTAACGGAACTCAATATGTATACCCTAGAGCAAAGGAGGGAGAGAGAGGTGATATGATTGAAACATTCAAACACCTTAAGGGCATTAACAAGGTGAAAGAGTCTAACATGTTTCAATATAAGAAAAATAGCAGGACAAGAGGACACAGCATGAGATTAGAGGGAGGCCGATTAAGGGGTAATGTGAGGAAGTTATTTTTCACAGAAAGGGTGGTGGATGCATGGAACGGCCTATCTCAGGAAGTGGTGGATATGAATACGGTGCAGGGCTTCAAACAAGCATGGGATAGGCATAAGGGAGCAATACAGATAGCTGTGAATTGACAGGCCATTGACAGAGCAAATGCCAATGGCACATTCATAAGGTAGAAAAAGAAATGGGCAGACTGGATGGACCTTGCTGTCCTTATCTGCCATCAATTTCTATGTTTCTATGTTTCTATATATATATATATATATATATATATGTGTATGATAACTGGTAAGCATTTTTTCCAGTGGGCTTAACCCATTATTTGCCATAATAACCAGCCACTTATTATGGCAAATACACTCCCAAACTGTTACTTTCAGTGTGAGCCTCTGTTCTCACAGCCGCACAGCTGCTGTCAATAAAGGCTTTGTGCTGTGGCTGTGTTGCTCTGAGAACGCATGTATTAACTGATCTAGGGAGAAAATATTGCTTACTAGAAATGATAAAAAATAATAATGGGTAAAATGCAATGAAAGTACACACTGACGGTGTGTGATGCTGATATAAATCCTTCAAGGTTCACTCTCAGGGTTTATGTAGCATCTCTCACCTTGGGTGTGCATTCACTTTTTGTAATGTGCTCCACCCCATTCATTATTCTTTATATAGTGTGTGGTTGTGTCTGTATTACTACTACTATGTATTAAATCCTAACAAAAACAGAATTTAGCTGCTGTTGGCAATGAAGGGGAATTGAGCACTATATAATACTAGTAGGCTTCCTTTGCTTCGTTGCTTCTTTACAATGAGTGCACTGTGTGTAAGTACTGCTGCTGATGAAATGCACTAGTAGAAAACATTATTGATTTAAAAACATTTTTATGGGTTATCTGTTATCCTTTTACTCGTCACAATTCTGTCCAGAGCACCTGTTGGCTGATTTTTAAAAGGTCTGCCACATGCCAGCCTTCCAGTCATTTTTAGATTTTCAGGGACTCTGCTAAAAACATTTCCTTGCCAACTAAAGGAGAAGAAAGTAGCTTTTGATTACCATTGAAGCCATGTAAATTAGCCGGTGGAGATGGAACAGTGAAGTAATAGCATATTGTGTTGCTGTGCAGCTGGCCTGAGTTTGAAAATGTCCTCCGCTCCTCCAGTTTGGTTGTGCAGGTGGTTGTGGTGGTTGTGGCTGAGATGATACACTCATCTTCCAAGGGTCTGTTATTAGTCTTTTCATTACCATGCTACCCCCCCCCCCCAGTAACAGAGCAGTAACAGATACCGGCCGTCAACAGGGGAGTTGCCCAATTTTTTAGCCCAGGGCCAGACTTGGATGTTGTTGGCTAAGGTATATGGTGTTCTCTAACTGCTAAATAATATTACTAAGATTAATGTGCTTCATAACTGACAAGAGATCTGAGAAACAGGTGCTTTATGCGAAGGGTATATCCAGAAAGGAGTTTTTTAAAAAGAAAAACCTTTTGAGGGTAGATCAGAAAGACATTTAAAGAGTTAAACATCACAGGGGATACTTTGAAAAAATATAATTGCTATATACAGTTTAGGCTATATTTCAATCTTCAGCTGGCCCTTTTCTTTACGTATATCAGCATGAAAAGAAGATCACTGTTGTTCATAATTAATCTGTTCTGGCTGGCTCTTTTATCTTCATTTGACATCATAATCATTTACTTGTGACATCATAATTTCTACAGGAATGTATTGTAACATCACAAAAAGAGGGCTGTGATGTCAGCTGTAGACATGGAACCTGCACAGATGAAGTCTAGGGAACAGTGATCCTATTTTCATATTAATGAGCATAGTTACAGTATAAAGGAACGAAATACGGAAAACAGATGAAATGTAACAGAAATGTGTTATAAGTTGATAGACCAGTGGTCTACTTTCTTTCCTGTGTTTGTATGTGTAAATATTATGTTTCATCCAAGTTTCTCCACGAGATGTCAGGGGTTCTTTAATATCCCATCATTCCTTGGAACCAAAACTTGAAAAACCTACTTATGAATGGCATTTGAAAGAGAAACTTTCATGTACACTAGTTGCCATAGAGTGAAAGCCCATGAAAAGCTCTTTCAGTTTGGAGTATTGGGCTCACCTGTTGCTGGAAGCACTCCAGAGATGTAGATGACTGAGTCTATTCATCACTAATACTACACTGCAGGAATTTTTAGAACATTGTGATGTCATCAAGGAATGAGCTGTTCTTGACTTGATGAAGTTAGGCACAGCTTGCTCCTCGATAACATCACAATGTTCTAAAAATGACTGCAGTGTAGTATTAGTGTAGAACAGGCTCACTCATCTCTGTCTCTGGAGTGCTTCCATCTACATGAGTGTCCAATACCCCATTTATAATGAGCCTTTCATGGGCTTTCAAACAATGATGGTCACTACCATAGGTATGAATGTGTCTCTTTAACCCCCTCTCCAAACTCAAATACAGCCAACAGATCTAGGATGTTGCAGATGTGTCTCCAGGCAATGGTCCACTTATAAATGCATATGTGAGTTCAGAACTTTTACAAACTATTCAGTATCAATATACAGTCCAAATGAACAAGTACACCGCAGGCAATTTAATTACCTATAGACACTGCAGGTAACATAGAATCATAGAATTTGTCAGCAGAAAAGGACTGCTTGGCCCACCTAGTCTGCCCATACGGTCCTGGCTATGTCTGTCTCTGCAGACCCTAACTGGTTTCTGGTGACCTTCCCTCTTCTCTGACTATTTACTAATATGTCCACATGTCTGTCCCATGCATTTTTGAAGCTCCGTACTGTTTTTGCCTTCACCACTTCCATTGGCAGTCTGTTCCTGGTGTCCACTACTCTTTCAGTGAAGTAATACTTTCTCGAATCCCTCTTAAACTGCTCCCCCAGCTTCATTCATGCCCTGTGGTTGTAGTGCTGTTTTTCATTTGAAAGAGATTCCCCTCCTGCACCCTGTTCACCCTTGTTAGGTATTTGTAAGTCTCTATCATGTCCCCTCTCACTCCCCTCTCCTCTCTTCCAGGGTGTACATGTTGAGATCCCTAAATCTCTCTTCAGAGGGCTTTTGATGCAACCCCTGCACCATTGTAGTTGCCCACCTCTAGACTGCCTCCCAGCTGTCTATGTTCTTTCTAAGGTGGATTCTCCAGAACTGGACAAAATATTCCAGGTGGGGTCTCAAAAGCAAGCGATAATGTGGCAACACCACCTCTCTCCTCCTGCTGGAGATTCTTCTCCCTATGCATTCCAGCATCAGACTGGTCCTACCCACTGTTTTGTCATGCTTCCCTGCCATTCTGAGGTCATTAAATATAATAACCCCACAGTTCTTTTCCTGCTTAGAAGCTGTCAGTATCTCCCTATCCTATACTTAGCTCCTGGGTTCCTATGCCCTAGGTGCGTAATTTTGCATTTTTGGATATTGAACCCCAACTGCTATGCTCTTGACCACTCCTTGAGTTTCCCAAGGTCCCTATACATTCTCTCTACCAGCTCTTGAGTGTCCACCCTGTTACATATTTTGGTGTCATCTACAGAAAGGCATACCTTCCTTTCCAGTTCTTCTACAGTGTTACTTATAAAGACATTGAAGAGGACCAGTCCCAGTACTGAACCTTGCAGCACCACACTGGTCATTATCCTCTCATTAGAGTGAGTGCTGTTAACCACCACCCTCTGTCACCAGTCCATTAACCAGTTCCTTACCCAATGCACCACTTTGGTTCTCATCCCTAGGCTGCTCAATTTCTTTATTAGTCTCCTGTGTGGCAGTGTCAAAGGCCTTGCTGAAGTCCAGATAGGCAATGTCCATTGCTCTCTCCTGATCTATTTCTTTGGTTACTCAGTCAAAGAAATCAGTCAGATTCATCTGGCATGACCCCCCCCTCCATGAACCCATGTTACCCTTGGTCTTGCAGCTCATTGTATTCCAGGTACTCAACCAGCCTTTCCTTTAACAGGGGTTCCATTTATTTTCCCACCATTACTGTGAGACTGATCAGCCTCTAGTTGCTAGCCTCCTTCATGCTGCTGCACTTCTGGAGCAGGACCATATCTGCTCTCCTCCACTCCTCTGGAACCATGCCTATTTCCAGTGAATTGTTGAATAAGGCCATCAGTGGGGCAGCTAGAACCTCCCTAACCTCCTTTAGTACCCTTGGATGTATCCCATCCAGTCCCATAGCCTTGTCCACTTTCAGAGCAGCAAGTCCCTTCAGGATTATTATCTCAGAAAATGGGCTTGTGTCCACCTCCTGCCCACCCTTTGTTCTGCTGCTCCCTGGTGTCTACCCCTCTCCAGTGGGAAGACTGAGCAGAATTACCTATTTAGGATGTCTGCTTTATCGTGATCCTCTTATGCGCAGTCTCCTCCTGCCACACTCCTTATCCTCACTATTCCTGCTCTTGCTGTCCTGTTCTTACATATGCACATAAATAAAGTGTTAGTTCCTTTAGCTACCCCTTTCGCTATCCTTTCATCTGTCTGTGTCTTTGCTCCCCTCACTGCTTTTGCTGCTTCCCTCTGTTTTACTTAGTACACCTCCCTGTCTTCCTTCCTCTGTGTTTCCTTATATCTCCTGAATGCCATCCTTTTTTCCCCTCACCATCTTGATAATTTCCATAGAGAACCATAATGGTCTCTTTTTTCTTCTACTTTTTGTCATTTCTTTTATGCAGAGGTCAGTTGTCCTTCCTTTTTCCCCCCCAGTGTGCCTCATTTTTTCACTTACCATTGTGACTATTTCCATAGAGAACCATAATGGTCTCTTTTTGCTTCTTTTACTCATTTCTTTCATGCAGAGGTTAGTTGCCCATCCTTTTTTCCCCACTGTGCCTCTAACAAATTCTCCTTTGAACAAGAATTGAACCAGCAAACTAAGGGTTATTTTAACGTTAAATCCTCTCTTTCACTCGTTCTGTCCCTTTGCCCTTGATAAACCCATGCATACTCATCACTGTACCTTCTATTGTTCCTTCTTCATCTTGATTCCAGGTAATTTTTGTTTGGCTCTCTCCCCTCGTATCTAACCACTCTGCTCTCCCTCCACCCTTTGTCCTCCTACTCCCTTTGTATTGCTTGCGCTCACTGTTTTGCTCTGCCTCAAATGAAATCTACTGCTGGCTAGGCTGCCTTCTCATTTTGTTTCCCTAAGTTTTGAGGTTCCCTTCCCCCTTCTATTCACTCTGCTCCTTCCTTTCCTGCTCTTAAAGCTCTCCTCTGTTAGATCTTTACTCACTCTTGCAGTTGTTTTTGATATTGGGTGTACTTCATACCTGCAGCTTACCAAATTATCTGTCCCTCAGCACTTCCGCTCTTCCCCAGTATCACTCTTTCTTCCAGCTTCATTTTATTAAGTTGATTATTATTTAATTATTTTTTGTACAGTTCCATAATTTTTGATCGGTACTTATTTTTGTCTGTTTATTCTTATGCATAATTATCCTGTTTATTTTGTTTTACATATTTCATTATATGTATTTTATATTATATATACAGTATATTATATTATATATGTTTGCATCTATTAACTTTTCCCTTCTTCCCCTTCCCCCAGGATGCATCTAAAAATGAGCTGTTACCAGCTCAGTAGGTCTTTCCTGGTAAAACATTGGACATAAATACATAAGTCAATCAATAAAGAAATAATTTTTACTATGGTCCTCCAGTCTACCAGCTGAGTTATCCAAGGGATGAGTGAGCGAGATCAAAAAATAAATGTGAGTCATGCCAAAAACAATCTCTAAATGAGGTTTAGTAACCATAAATACACTTTTTTTCATAGAATTTCATAGAATTTGCTCACAGTTTTGTGAACAGTAATAAAAACATGCTGTATCTTCTCCATTTTACCCTTTTTACTGTCTACATACAGTTTTGAAACTAAGAAAAATACTGCTACCTCTACTGCAAACATAGACCTTGATAAGTATGTCACTGTATGCCACTATGTCACTCTTCTATAATGACATTTGTATCTGGCTTTATTTATTTATTTATTTCAGTTTCGGAATTACAACCTTTGAGCCAAGCTGGCTGTTTTACAAAAGCTCCAAGTCAGTAGAAGAACAGACAAAACAATACAATTTACATCATATGATGAGAACATACAATAGCCAAGTGACAAGACTGTTTTACAAGCAAGATTAATTTGGCATATAATCTCAAATACAAATACTTTATTACATAAATATCTCTAGTCTATAGGTCTAGTTATTAAGTGCAGGGAGGCAGTATAGTGCAGTGGTTTAAGGCTCTGAGCTGCAAATCTGGTGACATCCAACAGACCAGACCTGGGGTTTGAATCCCATAGCTTTCACTTGCATACTGTGTGACCCTGAGCAAGTCACTTAACTTCCCTGTGCTCCCAGGTCGCACATGTAAAAAAACCTTTCAGCTTAGTGTGCTACTCCTGGTTAAACAACTAAAAAAAATGCAGGTTGCTTATAGTTGGCAGCCAGAATTGGCTTTGTCAAAGAAAAGGGGAGGAGGGAGGAGGTATGAAGAGTATTGGCATGGGTACAGAGGAGGCATATTGTATAATGTTATTAGGGGATAGGAAAAGGGGGTATGGTGATGAAGGAGAGCAAGTTCTGCATGCATGGGGCAGCCTAGGGAAAGTGCAAACCAACTGGAGGGGAAGGGTGAGAGGGGTAAGAAGGTGGGGGGCAAGGGTTGGAAGTCTAAGGCAGGGAATGGAACTCTGGGAGACCTATTTAATAGTTCACTAGAGACAGACATAGTACCGCAGGACTGGAGAACAACACATATAGTGCCACTCCACAAAAGCAGTCCCAAGCATGTCCCAGGGAATTACAGACCAGTCAGTTTGACCTCCATTGTGGGCAAGCTCATGGAGACCATACTAAAGGAAAGGTTGGTAGAATATCTAGAGGAGCATGGTCTCCAGGATGCGAGGCAGCATGCGTTCATGGGAGGGGGCATCATGTCAAAGAAATCTGATTGACTTCTTTGACTGTGTCACTAAGACAGTAGACAGGGGCCAAGTGGTAGACATCCTCTACCTTGATTTCGGTAAGGCTTTTGACTCTGTTCCCCACAATTGCTTCCAGGAGACCTGGTTTCTAGGGAAGTCCCCTCCTTTGATACAAGGCTTCTCTGTATTTATGCTCCCAGCAATGGAAGGCAAAAGGCTGGGGTGGCCTGTTATGTCAAAGCCAATTTAGATTTCAAAATTACACAGTATAATGTGGATATACCCAATTGCAAAATAATAAAACTAGAATGTGCAACCTCTACTTGGTTAATTGGTAATGTTTATGTTTCACTATGCAAAAGTAAGGCTCAAGAGGAGTATTGGAAAGGTTTTAAAGCAACTTTTGAATCTTTATCAGAGGAAAATGAAAATGGTACAGTAATTGCCCTAGGAGACTTTAATGCAAGATTAGATGATTTGGGGGAGACAAATACAGAGTTGAGGGATGGTATAAATATAATAAATGGAAATTTACAGTAGCAGCATTCCTCAAAAGATAAAATTATCAATAAAAATGGAAAATATTTGGGTAAGATTTTGGTTGATTTAAATTATATAGTCTTTAATGGTAGAACCAATAGGGACAGACAAGGGGAATATACTTATATTGGCCCAAATGGGTCATCTGTTATAGATCTAGTATGGGGAAATATTGAGGCAGTCAGCAGAATAATAGATTTGGAAGTAATTCCCAGACCGGAATCGGCACATCTACCAGTCTTGTCGAAGTGGCAGATAGGAATGGGTAGGGAAAAAGATGATTAATAAACAAAATATGTCTGGTTTAGAGGGGGTAAATCAAAAAAGAATAAGGTAGGAAAATTCAAGTATCCCTCATTTTGGTGTAGTTCTTTATGGAGCCCATATGGAGAATTATAGGGGTTAAATAATAAAGAATGAGATTAAGATTAACTTAATATCATTATGGGAAGATATGGTTTTATATTTGAAGCCTTTCTTTTTTTGAGCCACAGCGTAAACAAAGGAAAAAAGGTACATGGTTTAATTTAAAATGTAAAAACAGTAAACAAAAAATGAATAATATGATTAGATTATATAAAAAGAGGGAAATAGCAAATATTATTCTAAATAAAGAAAGGAAGTATTATAAGGAAGTTTTGCTGATAGAAAGACTAAAATATCAAAAAATCATGCAGGAAAAATTAAGACTTTCCATTATTAATAAAGACATAAAACAATTTTGGACTTTAGTTAGCAAGGGTTATGATAATTATGCCACAGAAATTAAAGCAGGAATTACCCCTCGAGTCTGGGAACAATATTACTCAGGTCTTTATTTTTCTCAGAAAGAAGTTAGTCATTTATATTGTGGTGAAGAAAGAAATGCTAAGAGATATTTCCCAAAACCTTTAATGATATCCCCTTTTGAGATAGCGGAATCACTAAATCAGATTACAGCTAGCAAAGCCCCTGGGTCTGATCAGATATTGGCTGATATATATCGATCATTTAATGAATGGAGAATTACAGTTTTCTATGCTCTATTTAATTATTGTATACAAATGGATCAAATTCCAGAATCGTGGAAAGGTAGCATTATCTGCCCAATTTATAAAAAAAGAGATATTAATGATCCTGTAATGTAACATCCTATTAGCTTGATAGATACTTCATAAAAAATATTCACAAGGATTATTTTAAAAAGATTGCAACATTGGGTTGAGGAGAATTAATTATTAACAGAACTTCAAAATGGGTTTAGAGCGAAGAGATGAATGGTGCAACATTGTTTTGTGTTGCAACATCTTATTTGGAAGTATGTAGAGATAGAAAAGGGTAAATTATATTTTTGTTTCATTGACCTCAAAACTGCATTTGACTCTATTAGTTGGAAACTATTATGGTCAAAGCCTGAAAAATATAATATTGACACTGCTTTATTAGATATTCTTATCCGGCTTCCTGATGATACCTGGCTTAAAGTCAAATACAACCAACAAGGTGATTTAACAAATAAAATACACACTAATGTAGGGTACATCAGGGGTGTTTTTTTGCTCCAATGTTATTTAATCTATACATTAATTCTATTTTGCAGAACTTAAATAATCTGGATTTTCACTCACCAAATGTATTCACTGAAAAAATACCATTACTAGCCTATGCAGATGATGTATTTCTTATATCTATATCCCTGCGCGGTCTGCAACGTAAGGTTAATAGATTTGCAGAGTTATGTAATGGGGATGGTTTAAAAATAAATTTTCAAAAAACAAATTTGGTGGTTTTTGGACAAAAAAAGAATAAGTTACCATCGTTATTCACTGAGAAAAACAAAATAGAAAAACTATATTATGACTATTTAGGTTTGAGATTTTCATCAAATGTTTTATGGAATTCACATATTAAATTTATGATTCAAAAATTGAGAACGTCATTTGAAGCTTTCAAATGATTTAGTGGTAAGATGGGTCATAGCTCAATACTGGGACTTTTAAAAGTTATTAATATAAAAATAATGACATGCATACTGTATGCTATAGAAATATGGTCTCCCCCTGAGTTAAAATCTTTAGAAGTGATAGTAAATACAATGTATTGCTTTATATTAAGAGTACAACAATCGGTGCCAGCAGAAATTTTAAGAAAGGAATTGGGTCAAATTTTTTTGACAACTTTGGCAATTGAATGTTGAATTATTTTTATATTACAGTTGTTTCTTCTCCCTGCTTATAGACTGCCAAAACTTTGGATGAACAAATAAAATACCAGTCTTTAAATTTTACATCAGGGGTAATTAAGACTATAAAAGAAAATATTTTACAATGGGGAATGGCAAATATCTTGTATGAAATTTATAGCATTCCCATTGTTAAAATAGTGGAACAAATCAAAATCAGAGTTAGAAGCCATTTTATGGCTTCGGACCAAGAAAAGATTAGCAAATTAAGACATTTTCGATGGTTTAAAATATTAAAAACATCACATGGACTGGAACCTTGGTCTCCCCTCTGAACACCTCATTGTATTTTTATTTAACACAAAAATTAGAAACATATTTTTGGTGCTTATAAATTTTTTAACCCTTAGGCTGCTGGAAGATTTCAAATGCATAGGTTTTTAGGACAAGATATCTTGTCGGCGGCAGCCTAAGGAGTTCATTTTTAAGAAGGAAAAGGCTGAAATACAGGAAATTTAGCTTATGTTCAAGTGCCTTTCAAATTTTGAAAATTTGTATGTGATAGATATGTATAGTATTATATGAAATGTTTTGTGCAATAATAATGTGTAAAACGGTTTTAACAATGTACTGTTATTAAAACTTTTGTAAAGACTTTAAGTCGAACAATGAAACATTACTTACCTGTGCCCCACAAAAGATTAGATCAGGAAGTTGGTGGATCTTGGGGTTGGGGAAAAGATGGCCAGGTGGGTGGAAAACTGGCTGAAGAACAGAACCCAGAGGGTGGATGTGGGGGAAGAGTTATCTGGCACAAGACAGGTAGTCAGTGGGGTCCCGCAGGGCTTGGTGCGGGGGCCGGTGTTGTTCAATGTCTTCATCAATGACATTGGAGATGGCATTAAGGGCAAAATGTGCCTATTCATGGATGACACCAAGCTCTGTGGGAGAGTGGTCATAGCTGAAAGGATACAGGACCTACAGGAAGATCTGGAAAAGCTAGGGAGGTGGTCCAGGACCTGGCAGCTTGGCCTCAATGCCAGGAAATGCAAAGTTATGCATATTGGAGCTAAGAATACTAGGACAGACTACTACCTGGGTGGAGTCTGAGTATCTGCATCAGAAGAGGAGAAGGACCTGGGATTGATGATCACTAGTGACTTGAAGCACTCCACACAGTGCAAGAAAGCATCAGCAAAGGCAAACAAGATGCTGGGATGCATATCTGGGGGATCAGAAGTAGGAGAGAGGAGGTTATACTGCCCTTGTATAGGTCACTGGTAAGGCCACATCTAGAGTATGGAGTTCAGTTCTGGTGCCCACACCACAAAAAGGACATTAGCTTGCTGGAGAAAGTCCAGAGGAGGGCTACAAAGATGATAGCTGGTCAGCAGGGTAAGGCATACAAGGAGAGGTTGAGGGCACTGAACATGTACTCCCTGGAAGACAGGGGAGAGAGAGGGGTTATGATTGGTACCTTCAAGTACTTGAAAGGGATAAATAAGGTTGACAAAGAGAGTCTCTTTGATCTGAATAGCAACCATAACATGAGGTGCACAGTCTTAAGTTGGAGGGTGGGAGGTTTGGGAGGGAGGTGAGGAAGCATTTCTTCACAGAGAGGGTGGTGGACACTTGGAATGCATTGCCAGAAGAGGTAATCTCATTGAAGACAGTGGGAAGCTTTAAGAGAGGCTGAGACAGGCATAGGGGAGGATAAGGGTCATGGGTAGGAAGGATGGGAGGAGTGGGGAAGGGGGCAGGGACAGTAGCTCAAGCTGTGGACCCTGCAACACAAGCAGACTTAATAGACCAAATGGCCTTCTTCTGCTGGCTTCTTTGTATGTTCCTATCATTATGCACAGCAGTTGCACTCTTGGGATTCTACCAGGAGGTGATGGAGTTCTTTTCTGAATTGGCAGAGTTTCTTAAGGTGAAAAAGGGAGGGAGGGTAGGTCATTCATCTAGAGAGGACCTTGATAGGAGAGGGACCTCTGGGGTAAGGAGGTTCATTTGTAAGGTACATACAGTACCCCTCTAGCAGAGCTTCAGGTTGTTTTAGTGTTGGGGTTACGTTGGAAAAGCTTCGAAGTTGATTCTGGGACCAGTTCTAGGAGGGCTTTTTTCCTATAATATGTGCCTGGTACTGGGACCTTAGAGATAATGGGAGCTAGCCAGTTGTGGAGTAGAGACTGCAAGAGTGGGCATACCGATTAGCTCTTAGAACAAATCGGCAGGCTTTTTTGAGCAGGAGTTTAACCCTTTTGTGAGCAGTTTCAGTGGCTGCAGTAGAGATAGTCAGTCCATAGTCAATGATGGACAGTATTGAGCTGTTGGTGACAAGGCTGAGGGCCTCAGTGGTCATAGCATTTCTGTGTCGGTAAAGGAGTCTGAGTCTGATGTTGGCTGTTTTCATGACATGGTCAATATGGGTGTTGAAAGAAAGGGTGTTGTCTAGGAATAATCCCAGGTATTTAAAGGTAGTAACCTGTTTGATTTCATTGCTTTTGTTACTTAGTATGGTAAGTGGGCCTCCCTGCTTTTTTGAGCTTTGTAGGGTAAAGTGCATTGCTTTTGTTTTTCTGTTGTTCAAGAGAAGTTTGTTGTGAGCAAACCATGACTCCAGTTGGTAAAGCTATTTTGAAGGGTAGCTGTTATTTCATGGAGGTGTGTTCCTGGTACGGTGATCACTGCATCGTCTGTGAAAAGCAGCATCTTAGCAGGGCATGTGCTTGGCAGAGAATTGATACAGAGACTGAATAGTAAGGGTCCTAAAATTGATCCTTGTGGGACACCCAAAGTAACAGTTCAGAGGATATACCTTTTATCCTAACACACCGGGACCAGTGTGAGAGGTAGCTTGAGAACCAGGACAATGTATTGGTGGTGAGGCCAAGGGCTGTGATGCTGTTGAGTAGGATGCGATGTCTGATGATGTCAAATGCTTTGGTTAGGTCAATAAAGATTGACCCAACTGTTTTTCCACCATATAGAGAGTCATATAGTTATGAAGTAAAGTTGGTGAGTGCAGTAATAGTGCTGTGGGATTTATGGAACCCATGCTGCTGAGGGCGCAGTAGGTTATATTTGTTGAGGTAATCCATGAGCTGATCTAACACAGTTCTCTCTAGGGCTTTTGAGATGGGTGGTAAAATAGATATGGGGTGGTAGTTGCTTATGCTGGTCCTTCTCCACTTTTAAAGACTGGGATGACAAGGGCAGTTTTCCACTTGTCAGGGAATATGTTTGACTTAAGGGATATGTCAAATAGTTGTGTTAGTGGATGGGCAAGCTCTTCTAGGGTGATGGCGAGAAGCTTCATGTCGAGCATATCACTACCCATTCTAGTTTTGCCAAGGATCTTCTTCACATATTAATAGTTTCTGCCTTTGTGATCATTTTGAAGTAGAATGAGAGTTGTGTGGTGTTTGTGGTGGTAGTGGTGCTTTGGGGCTGGCTGTTAGGATCAGTAACAAGAAACTCTGAAAGAAGGATGAAGCTGAAGACTGTAAAGGCCAGATTAAAGGCATTAGCTAACTATTTGGGTTGCTGGAGAGGGCTCGCAGGGGTGACAATTAGATCTGGTGGAGCTTTGGATTCTTTCCTAGTCAGTGTCTTTACATTCTTCCAGAACACTCTCCCATTCCTCCAGCACTTTTGAAGTTCCTTTCTGTAATAGGAGGCCTTAGCATTTCTTATCAAGTGGGTGCATTTATTCCTTGCAGTCTTGTAGGTCATAAAATCTGCCTGTTTTCTGGTAGCTCTCACTACATACCAGAGGTTGTCTTCATTAGTTCTAAGAGGGGGCTGTTAAGCCAAGGATTGGATGCCTCTTTTGTTTTGGATGTTCTGAATGGTGTGAATAAGTCGCAGGCTTTGTTGAAGATGGTAATAAAGTATTCCACAGCCTGGTTAGGGTCAGAGCAAGTGACAAGGGAAGACCAGTCTGCATCTCTCATGTAGCTCTTGAAGAGACCAAGCTGCCCTTTCCTCAGGGAGCATTTTTTTCTGGTTTGCGGCACGTCCTTAGGGCACTTGTTAAGCCAGGAGCAGATAATGGGAGAGTGGTTGCTCAAGGTGTCTGGCAGGATGGTAATATTTTTTAAGTGCTCGGAGCAAGTAGCTAGGAGCCAATCAATGAGTGTGCTAGTACCTCTTTGACAGTTCATCCTAGCTGTTTGATTTACCATCTGCATTAGGTAAAGGGCATGTATTTTATCCCTGATGGTAACTGTGTCCTTTGTTAGCCAGTTCCAATTAAAGTCCTCAATGATAACCTGTTCCCAGCCCGGCTTTGCTTTTTTGACGTGTTCAGTGAATAACTTGAGTCCTGGCCTTTGTTTTCCTTGTGGTATGTAAACCATTGTAACAGAGTTTTACCTTGCTGGCCAATTGAAAGTTTAATGGAGAGTATCTGAACTTCCTTGGCATTTGTATTACACGGCATGATTTGTCCGCAGATGCTGCTCCTCAGGTAGACTAGACACCCGTCCCCTTGTTTGGAGAGCCTGTCCATATGAAAGATGGTGTAACCATCCAGAGAGATTGAGGCATCTGGAACCTTGGAGGAGAGCCAGCTTTCTGTGAGAGCGAGAACATCAGGTTTGTGAATTGTTATCCAAGCTTGGAGTTTGGCAAGTTTGTGTGGGAGGCTACAAATGTTAATAGTGGCAATTTTTATAGAACCAGTAGGCTGGGGGTTGTGGTGGTTTCCGGGTCCAGGACTGGGGTGAATATTACCAGATAGGAGCAGGAGGATTATAAGTAACCTGGCGAGGTTTCATTTCCACCAGGTTCTTGCTATTCGAGCTAGCCTGGTGCTGTGGGGACTGGGTGTGCGGGGATCCTTGGAGGAGATGTTATAGCATATCAGAGCCAGAACAATTTCAGGAGAGACAGGTGTGCATCGGTGCATCCTGTGGAATTCATAGAACAGGTATGTGTCAATATGGATTTCGAGCTGGATATCTATTGTGACCGAACTAGTTGCTTGTGTACTTTGATTTATTGTCAGATCACTAAGGGGAGTGGAGGTGGGTGCTGGCTGGTCATTTCTGAGGGTCACACCGACCTTTCCCTCATGACCCACTGTCAGGTAGTTAAGGAGAAAAAAGATCATCACATTCACCAGCTCTGAGGAGCTCATTTTGGAGACGTGTTGGCTCCTGTCACTTTAACAGAAGTAGGGTGAGTAGATTCCTGTGGGAGCAAGCTAGAGGGGGGAGAAGGTGTATTTAATGAGGGGTGGGGGAGGGTTGGTGGGAGAAAAAAAACAAGCCTAGTTGTGTGGCTGGAAAAAGCCAGGGCTGGCAAGGGAGAGGCTAGAGGGTTTTGGACAAGATTTTGGCTTCCGAACTCGGGTGACCTAGAGCAAGAGCAGTCCTGATTGCGCCAGCCAATCACAGCAGCCAAGGTCCACTTGTGGACCAATTGGATTCGAAGTAATAGGAGTAGCATACCTGGCGTACCAAAAATGGATTAACTGATGGTTGTTGCTGTAACTTTAGAAGGCATATAGCTAACTTCCTTAAACTACCTATGCTTACATTATGTATTAAATGAGGAATTTCTTCCATACAGTCAGACTTTAACAATGTTGGTAAGCTGAGTGGAGATGTGCCTGCACGGACAGAGGACCAAGGAGCTTCCCTGCACTAGTTTTTCTTTTGAGAAAAGTTGATAGTTGATACATCCACAGTTAATAGCATAAATGATTATTTTCTTGAGGTCAAAACTAACTAGTTTTACCTTTCCATTCTGCAGAGCTAACAAGTATGTTCACCAGTTTTTGATTATGGTACTGCCCTTATTTGCATAGCAGAGAAAACTGGCAGGTTAGTCTCCCAAATCTGCCATATTAAGATATGCGTAGAACTCTATAATTATTTTTTGTGTGTTTTCCTTTGAATTACATTAGACCATTTGCTTACCTAGCCTGTACAGACAAAAATCTAGGGTATACCCCCACCGGTGAGACTGCTGTATTTTCCTGTTTCCCTGTTAACTATAAAAATTGCCACAGAGAGTCCTGAAACTAGTAGGGTTATATTGTTTTTGAGTTCAGGTGATTGGAAATATCAGGTTTTCATCTTTACTGGGAAAGCTTGCCTGGTTGTTTTTTTAACTCCCAGAAGATGTCTGATTTGGATTTGTGTTGCTCCAGAATAAAAAACTCTTTTCATTCATTCAATATTCCCCTTGTTCTCATAAAAAAATTGCCTGTTTCCTGATACTTTATCATGGCATTTAAAGAGAGGAAAGGAGGCAACAAATCAAAAGATACTATGCGTGTTAGACAGGTGAGACTCCCTAGTATTTACTACCAAAAAGGTCTTTGTTTTTTAATTTGTCTTACCATCTATTAATGTCAGTTTTGATTAAGTTTTAGGGAAAAAAAACTATTTTCCCAGGGCTTCACTTTGATATTCATGATGAGAGAGAGTCAAATTAGAGAAGGTTCCCCATATTTTTCATTTTGTTTTTGATAATTTGTTCCTTATACTAGAAATCTTGTTAGGAGCCTTAGGACAGAAGAAGGCTATAAGCCCACAATAATCTTCCCTACTGCTCAGTGGTAATAGTCAATGATTAGCACCCCCATTCATGTAACAGTCCAAAGCATGCTTAAACACATTTAAGCTGCTGCTCACCCAATTCCACCACTTGACAAGGAGTTCCATAAATTAAATACTTTCTGGGTGAAATAGAATTTCCTCCTTATTGTTTTGAAATTGCTAACTTTAAGTTGTCTGTCATAACCCCTGGTATGTTGATGCAATTGCTTAATTTCCATCCCTAGTGGATAAAACATTTCAAATTCGGTCAGTATTTTCACAGTGGAGCCATGTCTACTTTTGTCTCATTCCACAAGACCCTCCACTATTCTAGAGTGGTCTACACTGGCCCTAAGTACCCCCAGTTCCCACCTAACCCAGCCCCCCAGGTGGCAACCTAGCTGGTTTGGAGCAACAACTGAAACCATTCAGGCTCAGTGGTGGGGAAAAGGGAATCAGCAGTCTTTGTACCACAACTGGTGTGGGTGAATGGTGGTGTCATCTGCTTGAACTCCAGCAGTTTGTTTACTGTGCTTCTCAATTCCACCCTCACACTGAGGCATGGCCTATATTAGTTGCTCCACTGGCTGGCTGAATATGGGCATTAACAAGGCCCATCCACTGCATACTGACCCTCCCATCACCTGATATGGGACTGGATGTCAAAATGCCTCTCCATCAGACATCGGCATCCCACATCATGTCAATGGAAGCCATGCACCCCACAATGGACCATGTTATATTGTTCAAATGACTCCCATCTCTTGGGACAACTGGGTGCAGTTGTGTAGCAGCAGGATCTACTCACCCTTACTGAGGTAAGAGGCATCTAAAATGATCACTTAATCAAAACTCTGCCACCTAAAGTACACCAGCATGGGCTTAAAACTCAAACCAGATTTACCAGCATGGTAAGTAAATGTGCCATGAAAATAAACCAAGGCCAGCAGGGGTTTCTGTGCATGCAGAGGCTGGAGAACCTTAATACATGCTCACTCAAGAAAAGAAGGGAACTTGGGGACATGATAGCCTTCAAGTATCTCAAAGGTATAAAAAAGTATAAACAAGGTTAACCCTACTCATCATCTTCTGACAGAATAAACTACTGTACCTCCTCCAGTAACCGCTTCTACCCTACTGCCACTGTCTCTCTGAAGAAGCACCTCCTGGCCTTCTTCAGGAACCATCCTCCTGCCAGTTTGTTGCTGTGCCTTGCCCCCCCTTCCGGTTCTTGCTTATCCTAAAATGTTCACTAGGGATGACCTAGCTGGCTCTTAGGGTAATCCAGAAATCTTACTTCGAGGGAGGCTCTTGAAGCAGGCCAACAATAGTAGGACTAAGTTGTCAGGCACCAGAACCACACAGAAACCTTTCTAGCTAGCAGTGTACCACAGCAGGCTGCACACCACCGACGTCACTCTGCTGACATCTGCCTATCCTCTCAGTTCTTTCCCGCTATCAACCTGCGCATGTTGGACCACTGACAGCATTGCAGCCACAGTTAGCCACCATTTCCCACGCTTTCACGCTTTTTCTTTTTTTCTTTAATATTAACATCAAGTTTTCAGTGTTATTGCACCCAGGTTTATGTCTTCTCCATTTGCCTCATCTTCCAACCACTCCAGGAAGTGTGCCTGTGTGCAAACAGATCCCAGAAAAGGACAGACATTCTGCTTGCATCCTGTGCCTAGGCCCCAGACATGACACTGAAGCCTACCAGGTTTGCCAGAAATTTAACCAGGCCACATGGAGACATCATTTGAAAATTCTGGACAGCCATCTCCTTAAGCAGAAGCTTATCACTATGGAACAGAAGCTGCAGGTCAGGAGCTCTTCGGCTTCACCAGCCCAGTCCTCTGGGACTTCTTCTTCACAACTTGAGAAAAAATCCATCAGGAAGCACAAACACTGAGATAAGGACTGGGACTGGGCTCGGTCTGCTTCCTGTTTGCAGTCTCCTCATAAACCATTGACCGTGACTGGGTCTTCCTCCCACAGGAGATTGAGCTCATTGGCCCTGCCAGCTCTTACTCCCACTAGGCTACCGGTGGCCATGCCACCCACTTTTATCTCAGTGGCGGGCGGTGGTTCTTCAGGGCAGTGGACTCTGTCTCCTGCTCTTCAGCCCCTGATGCTCGGGCCCCTGACTTCAGCAGGATCCCAGCCAGATGGCTCGGCCGGTGGTAGCACATCAGGCACAGGCTCTTCTACCGACACCCCCCTGGCCAAGGTGCTGCCTGCATCAGTCCCCTCCATGGGGGCTGATGCCAGTCCTTCCAGACAGTGCCTGCTGCAGGCTACTGGTGTTTCTCCAAGTCCGGTTTCACCTCAGCCCCAGGCTTCCTTGGCCTACGCCCACTGGGCCACCACCTGTTCAACCTCAGCCACCTCCATTAGATCCGACACTTGCCCTACTGCTGATGTCTGCTGGACCTCTGCTGGGGTACACAATGCCAGCTCTGCCCAGACTGATGCTGGCTTATCCCTACCCGGTGCTGGCCCACCCCTACCCTCTGGTACGTAATTACCCTCCACCAGTGGATTACAATGCTGTTTACTTCTTGGTGGGCTCTCATGCATAAGCAGATTCCCAACCCTTCGGGCCCAACACTGGCATCCCCCCAACATCCCCTTATGAATCACCCTCCTACAGACCCCATCCAGCCTGGTCCTAGTGACCCTCATATGTTGGGTATCAAACCCGAAGCTGGCTGTAGCCGATGCCCACCTCCGGAAAGTGAGCTAGATGAGGAGGAGGAAGATAACTCTGACTACTCAGAATCTTCCTCTCATGTGGGTGTCTCTTCTGAGGGCAAAGAGCCCCCTAAGTTGGTCCCCTACTCCCCTTCTGATGATCCTTCTTTCATGGACATCATGAGGCATATTCAGGCCAGCATGGTCTGGGAAACTGAGCAACAGGACCCAGAGTGATGTTGGTTGCCCTTTACCTGCGCCAGCATGATGATCTCCCCTTGGTGGTACCTCCCTTCATTGACTCCTATTAGGATGTCAGCAGGGGGGCCTGGAATCACCCTTCTTCAACTCTGGCAGTGCCCAAGAAGGCTGACCACCTTTACCATGCCCCTGCAGGTAAACACTTTTGGGGGGGCAACCTGAGGCCAACTTAGTGGCCATCAATGTGGCGCACGACCGCACCAAAAAAATCTAAGCACCTCAGCTCACTTCCTCCTGACAAGAAGTCCAGTCAGCTGTATCTCCTGGGAAGTGGGTCTTTGCCTCTTCCACCCTGGCCATCCAGGTCATTAACTATTTGGCTCACATGGTTCAGTACCAGAACTTCTTATGGGACCAGGCCTGGGAGCTGGTTCAGGCTTTGCCAGATGACCCATCTAAAAAGCAGCTCACACAGGATCTCAAGGTGGGCTTGGACGTACAGACCCATGTTCTTCGGGCTACCTATGATGCAGTTGATGCCTCAGGCAGAGGGGCAGCTGTGGGCATCTGTTTCTGGAACCACTCTTGGCTCTGGGTGTCTAGATTTGCTTCTGATGTGCAGTCTAGCATTTTGGATGCCCCTTTTTGGGGTTCCATCCTTTTTGGCGGTGATGTCCAGGATTTGCTCTCCTCCTTTCAGGAGTTGGGTTGAGCCCTCCGGTCCATTCACTCCTTGTACCATACTTAGCCTAAGTTTGGCCAGTGGCCACCCTTCCGTTGCTCTCCTCACAGACAGACCTGTCCTCCCACAAAATGTCAGGGCAAGCATAAGCCAGCATAAACACCTGCTGCAACCACAACCAGGACTACTCAGGGGGCCACCCCAGCCCTCCCGGGGCCTGGACCTGAGCATTTTGAATATGTTCATAGCATATTAAAAAAAAACTTCCGGATGATCAGCCTTCAAGGTCTGTTGCCCTTCCTGCTTCGGGGGACTGACTCTGCTCCTTGGATATGTAGGATGTCTACCGGCATATCAGAATTTCCACTTCCATTTCTGGGGGGCCCATTTTCAGTTCTGGGCACTCCCCTTTGGCCTGTCCTCAGCCCCCAGAGTTTTGGTTCCATGTGATAACAGCGATTGTGGAATAGCGATCACTCTTTGGGCTAGTGTACATCGCTGAAAATGAATTTCAGCAATGTACCCTACGGCGAACTGCAAGAGGGCACCAGATATCTACGTTATGCAGGGGACTGCACACCCCCCTACTAAATGATTCTCAACTCCAGGGGGGTGCATGTTGGGGGGGTTGCAAAACCCAGTGCAAAAACATGATCGCACCCAGAACTGAACCTGGCACCCTCCCAACCCCAGCCTACCCCTACCCACCATGCCATGGCCAGCTCGGTATCCCACTGCCGCACTACACCCCTACAAACCTCCTCCCTTCCGCCCATCGCAATGTGTGGTCCCCGCTCGCACGTATACATTGTGCAAAATCCTGATCATATTCGCTACCTCCATATCTGGTTGCTACACTGCCAGGTAGCCCTGTGCACAGGTGCCGTGATTAAGTCAATCTTTTTGAAAGCACTCAGTTGTGGTCGCCATGTACACAGGATAACAGAGTTTTCACCAAGTGCCTGACGATGCTGGTGGTTGCCTTGAGGAGGCAGGGCTTTTACATGTTTCCTTTCCTGGACGATTGACTCCTAGTGGCACCGTCTGGGGAATGCTTTCTCCAGACCCTGGAATGTACCTTCAACCTCTTTCAGGCCCTGGGTATCATGATCAACAGTCCAAAGTCCTGCCTGCCTGGAATCCTGCCATTACCTCCAGTACATAGGGGCCATTCTGGACACATCCCAGGGTGTGGCCTTCTTGCCCAGGGACAGAGCGGAGCACCTCTCACCCAGCTACATATAAGGATCCCCCAGTGGACATTGCAGGTCTAATGGGACCAGAGCATGGATGACCTTGACCAGTTGGTCATGGTTTTCGACCCAGTCAAACGAGTTCTGTCCTGGTGGTTGGAGCTGACCATCCTGTTTCAGGGGGTTCCCTTTGCTGTCCCAACCCCTCGTCAGATCCTTACAGTGGATGCCTCAGGTCTCACCTGGGGAATCCACTTGGTGACTCATCAGACTCAGGGTGCCTGAACAGATATGGAACAGGGACTTCACAACAACATCCAGGAGATGGATGCAGTTCTATATGCCCTTCAGGCCTTCCAGATTCATCTCCTACCTGGTCCACTCTTAGTTCAGACAGACAAAAGGTGCATGGTTTTATTACATAAACAAGCAGGGGGACACACTCCTACTCTCTGTGCAGGGAAGTGACGAGGGTTTTATATTGGGCCATTGAGCACGGTCTTGAGTTATCCACCATCTATGTTCCAGGCATCCAAAACATCCTGGTGGACAGTCTCAGCCACTTCTGCTCCAATGCTCATGAGTGGGAACTTATAACCATGGTAGTTGAAGACCTCTATGACAGGTGGGAGTGGCTAGAGTTGGACCTTTCTGCATCCTGACTCAATGCAAAACTGCTGCTTTTTTGCTTGCTTGATCCTGGGCCTGGAGTTTTCTGGTGAGACACATTGTCACTGTCCTGGAAGGTGAGGTTTCTATACACCTTTCCTCCCTTCCTGCTCCTTCCAAAGGTACTGCTGCAGCTTCAGATAAATGGGGCTGAAATGATCCTCATAGCTCCCTTCTGGCCTTGTCAGATTTGGTTCCCCTTGCTACAACAGCTGGCGGAGGAACCTCCAGTACCCTTGCCCCTGTGCACCAGCTTGCTCTCCCAGGAGCAGGGAACCTTGGTCCATCCAGATCTCAAATCTCTGCATCTCTACATGTGGCTCCTAAGGACATAGCCATCGCCTGGTTTGGGGTCTCTCCAAGGGTCAAGGATGTTCTGGTGGCCGCCCATAGACCCTCCACTTGGGCTACCTATGCCATGAAATGGAAGCGCTTTACCCTTTGGGCTGCTTCCCACCAGCTAGACCCTTTCACCTGCCCAGTGGATCAGGTCTTTGAGTATCTTCTCTCCCTCTTTGATTCAGGGTTTAGGTACTCCTCCATCAAGGTCATCTTTCTGCTATCTCTTTATACCATGTACCTACCAAGGGCAGGGATGTGGCTCAGCTTGATGTGTTTCACAGCTTCCTGAGAGGCATTCTGCATCTCAAACCTACCATTTGGAACCCAGTCCATTCCAGGGACCTCAATTTTATTTTAGAGAAGCTCATGCTGCCCCTCGAACTAGCCACAGAGTTGCGACTCAGCTTTCTGTCATGGAAAGTGCTCATTTTAGTTACTGTTACTTATGCTTGAAGGATTTATGAGCTTCAAGCTGTCATGTGTAAGGAGCCTTATCTGTTTTTTCACTAAGACAGGGTGTCATTGTGTACCAATCCTAAGTTTCTTCCCAAGGTGTTGTCAGAGTTTACTTTGAATAAACCCATCCGCCTTCCTGTTTATTATTCAGAGCACTCCAATCAGTTGAAGGCTTTGCTCCATACTTTGGATATACATAGAATCTTATGATACTATACACACTGGACTAAGACTCTGAGAAAGTCTGATCAGTTGTTTGTTTCATTTGCCCCTAAGAGAAAAGGCGCTCTGGTATCTAAACGGTGCTTGTCTAAGTAGTTAACTAATTGCATTGTTTGCTATTACTGTAAGTACAGCAAGGAATGTCCTGGAGTAGTTAAGGGCCATTGCATCAGAGGTATGGCCACTTCTACGGCTTGCTTCAGAAATGTGTCCACTGTAGACATCTGTGCGGCCATCACTTGTAGCTCTGTCAATACCATCACCAAACACTACAGTCTGGACATTACCTCTAGGCATAGGGCTAGCCTCGGCCTAGTCGTTCTACAGGACCTTCTCTCTTAAGCCTCTGGCTGCTATATTCCTCTTCCCACTGCTACTTCCTTATTTTGCTGGAACTGCTTGGGATTCAGTCCTACTGGTGTTGGCTTGCTGCAAGAGCCTCCCTCAAAGTAAGCTAGTACAGTTATGTCAGAACTTACTGTAAGAGTAGAGCTTTGAGAGGAGCTCTTGTAGCAGGCCCTAATTTTCCCTTCCTCCTTCCCCCTACTCTCTGTCTGCTTTTCTCCTCTTCCATGTGAGTGAGTCTTCTGCTCTCTCTTTCCTTTATTTCTGGCTCTTGGGAAACCTCCTTGGTTGCTTCTTCTGCTGCCCTCCTTGGGTCTGTAGAGGGAGAACTGAGAAGGGTGTTGGTGACTGCCCACCTTTATAGGATAGGCTGATGTCAATGGAGTGACGTCGGTGGTGGGCAGTCCCACAGGGTACACTGCTAGCTAGAAAAGTTTCCATGTGATCCTGGCTCTTGATGGCTTAGTCCTACTGGTGTTGGCCTGCAACAAGAGCTCTTCTCAAAGATCTACTGTTACAGTAAGTTCTTATGTAACTGTATTATCCAGTGGTCCCTGGTGGTACTGATCCCGATGATAGGACCATGAGGTTCTGCATTGACTACTGCAAGCTCAACAGCTCTATGGAGATGAACCCATACCCCATACCAAAGACAGATGAAGTCCTAGAGAGGTTCAGAGGAGCCATGTACTGACCACCTATACCTGAGAAAGTGCTGTTGGCTGGTACCTCTGACCCCAGAAGCAAGAGAGAGGTTTGGCTCATATGAGTTTTGTGTATTGCCATTCAAGATGAAGAATGCACCAGCCACTGTTCAATAGCTCATTGACCGCATTCTGTCTCAGGTCATAATCTTCTCTGGACTACACTCATGTCTTTACTCTTCAGTGCTGGACCATGAACTTAGGAAATCAGGTATGCAGTTCATTGTATTTCAATGGGGCTTTGAACTTTGTGACATAACTGGGTCATTTCTGAATATTTTTGCTGCAAATTTTCAACATGCCTTGTTTTGGATCCCACCTCATGAACAATGGCAGTGAAATTAGGCAAATCTGTCCCAAAAGATGATTTTAGGTCACTGCGCTAAGTCATCTTTCAGGCAGGAGTTGAACATTTTCTCCACCTTTGTTCATGAGGTGGGGTCATAAGAAGGATATGTTATGAGCCTTTGTTGAAATTTATGAACACAGGCTTGTAACTGTGGTGATTTTTTAATATTTTTACCCCAGATTTTCAACATAGCCATTTCTTCACAGCACCTCATGAATGTGACAGCTGTCATTTTTCAAATCCTTTCCAAAATGTGTTTTCTCACTTGTGGCATGAAATCACCTTTTGGGCAGGATTTGAAAATTTCTTCACCCTTGTTCATGAGGTGGGCTTATATGAAAGCTATATGGGGTCATCTATTTAGTTAATTGTTGATAGGGTAGATGCATTAGATAGTTTCATGACTATTTTCTTGCATGAGCTTGGAGAATTACACCATACAAATATAATGAGTGCAGTATACAATAAAACACCATATAAATACAATGAGTGCAGTATAACAATAAAACAAGGTTAGGCGGGTGATCAATATACAACTAGCAGTACAGGGTATCAGTATTAACAGTTATCAGAACATTAACAATGATCAATAAAAGTTACAGTGATATTAAGCAGCAAATATCAAAACTTTCCCACAATACATAAGATGGACATATTACATCAGATTAGAAGGCTCAGAGGCTATGTTGAAAATTTGGGGTAAAAATATGAGAAAACAATGAAGTTATAAGTCTATGTTGCAATTTTTTAACTCACACTCATAACGGTGGTAATTTTCAATATTTTGACCCAAACTTTTCAACATAGCCATTTTTTCACACCACCTATTGGGGAAAAAACATGGCTTCTGTTATTGATAAGCATTTAAAATAGTGCATGGGGGGGAGAATGGGCAGGGTCCCAATTCTCTAATAAAAAGCAAAGAACAACAACCTAGTACACCTTGTAACATATTATCTTTTAATGCAAGATCATTGAATAATCTTAATATGTCAGAATTACAAGTGAAATCTCTTCTGGATTTGGGAATTATTGCTATTCCTTGAAGTGGTCCAGAGAAATCCCAAACTACAAATTATATCACAAAGACAGAATGAATAGAGTTATTGGGGGCATGTGTTTATTTGTACAAAATGATATCCCATCTTATGAAGTTAATACGTTAACAAATTCTGAATCTCTCTAGGTCACAATTCAACTTAAGGGTCAACCTAAACTTACTGTTGGTGTATGTTATAGACCACCTTCTGCAGATTTTTCTTACACATTTGACCTAATTAATGTTATTTCTGACATGGTCAATAAAGGAGATACTCTTATCTTGGGAGATTTTAACATGCCAGGAAACAAATGGATTCACTTACTGTTAAAACTGAACAGGAAAGACTACTAACTTCATTATGCATAGATTTTGGCCTTGAACAGTCAGTGAGACAGCCCACTAGGGAAACCAATATACTTGATCTCATTATCACTAATGTGGGAAATAAATTCTCAAACATAAATATCATTGTCCCAATAGGCAGTAGTGACCATAACTCGATTCAAGTTAGTATGATTACCAAAATTCCCAAACTTATTATAAGCACTAAACATACTGGGTGGGATATTCAGAAGGGTTGCTCATGGTGCAACACAGTTGCACCATGTGCAACCCACTGATGCACCCCAGTGTGATATTCAAAGGGGGATTGAGCATGGCACAAATCCCAATGCACCGGAGTGCGTCAGCAATGTATGCGGCGCAGGCAGGGGGGCGTGCCCATGCATACTCTGCACATCCCGATATTCAGCCTGGGATGTGCTGAGTCCATGCATGTGCAACCTCAACCTGCGCTGCACACAGGTGAGCAAAAAAAAACAGAGGAGCAACAGCTGGCCACCCATAGGTGACCTGCCGTATTGCAGGGTGCAACACAGCAGCTGCCACCTGAGGGTGGTCACCCGAGCTGCGGCGGCACCTTCATGGTGGCGCCCTCCACCTATGCCCAATCATAGGCATATGTAGAAAATAATAGTCCTATACCCTGGTGGTCTAGTGGACCGCTCGCAGCCCGATCGCGGGCATCAGTAATATCTCATGACAAACCAATCCAACCCTGGTGGTCCAGCATTACCCCCCTTCCCACCTGCCACTGAGCCCCACCTCCCCGCTCCTTCCCGGTCAGCGGCGGGTGGCAGCTCCCCACCCGCTTGCCACCACGCCGCCCGCTGACTGACTCCCATGATGGCTGTACACCCATTGGTCCAAGCGTGAGCAATGGGTGTGCAGCTCTGTAACAGAGCCACACAGTCCAGATATGTAAATGGATCCATTCACATTTCTGGACTGTGTAATGTATAGGCTGCATGCCCATTGGCTCATGCTGTTTACCAATGGGTGTACAGACTCACGGAGTCAGTCATGGGCAGTGGGTGGCAAGCAGGTGGTGAGCTCCGCCCGCTGCTGACCGGGGAGCGGGCGTGGGGTCAGTGGGTGGGTGGGAGGGGGTACCGCTGGACCACCAGGGTTGGATTGGTTACGAGAAACATAGACTTTGATGGCAGATAAGGACCGCTTGGCCCACCTAGTCTGCCCATTTCCTACCTACAGGATAGGCCACAGAGCCTAGTTAACCAACAGCCTATTTCTTCCTACCCCCACAAGAATTTTATGTCTGTCCTATGCATTCTTGAATTCTCTCACAGTTTTAGACCCCACAACCTCCTCAGGAAGGCTGTTCCATGCATCCACTACCCTCTCTGTGAAAAAATACTTCCTCACATTGTCCCAGAACTGCCCCCTCTATCTTTAAATTGTGTCCCCTTGTTCTTGCATGTCTCTTTTTCTGAAATGTGCTACCCTCTTGGACTTTGTTGATTCCACTGAGGTACTTAAAAGTTTCTATCATGTCCCCCCTCTCCCTTCTTTCCTCAAGGGTATACATATTAAGCTCCTTTAGTCTCTCCTTGTACAGCTTCTCTTGCAGACCCTGCACCATTTTAGTTGTCCTCCTCTGGACTGCCTCTGTCTTGTCTATGTCCTTGCGGAGATGGGGTCTCCAGAACTGAATGCAGTACTCCAGATGGGGTCTCACCAACTGTCTGTACAGAGGGATAACAACTTCCTGTTTTCTGCTGGTGATGCCTCTCCCTATGAGTCCCAGTACCCCCCCAGCCCTCCCTACTGCCTTCTCACATTGCTTGCTAACCTTAAGGTCATCTGATATGATTACCCCCAGGTCCCTTTCCTTTTTGTTGTTGTTACTACCTCCCCATTGTGTAATCTTCCCTGGGTTCTTGTTTCCCAGGTGCATTATTTCACTTCTTTGCATTGAATCCTAGCTGCCATACTTGACCATTCCTCCAACCTTGCCAAGTCCCTTCTCATCCTTTCCACACCTCCTTGTGTATCAACCCTGTTGCAGATCTTTGTGTCATCTGCAAAGAGGCATACTTTTCCTTCCAGTCCCTCTGCAATGTCACTTATAAAGACATAAAAAGGACTGGACCCAGTACTGAACCCTGCGGTACCCCACTAGTAACCCCTCTTTCTTCAGAGTGGACTCCATTTACAATTACCTTCTGTGTCCTGTTGTCCAGTCAATGTTTTACGCAGGCTACCACCCTGGGACCCACTCCCAGGCTGGTTAACTTGACTATTAATATTTTGTGTGGGACTGTGTCAAATGCCTTGCTAAAATCTAGGTAGGCCATGTCCACAGCCCCTCCCTGGTCTACTGCTTTGGTGACCCAGTCAAAGAAATCTATTAGATTCGTGACATGACCTTCCCGCTGTGAACCCATGCTGCCTTGGGTCCTGCACCCCACTGGCCTCTAGGTACTCAACTATTCTTTCCTTCAGAAGTGATTCCATCACTTTCCCTACCACAGAGGTCAAACTGACAGGTCTGTAGTTTCCTGCCTTTGTCTTGGTCCCACTTTTGTGAAGGGGAATCACATCTGCCTTCCTCCAGTCCTCGGGTACCACACCATCCTCCCATGATTTATTAAAAAGAGAAGTCTGTGGTTTCACTAGCTCCCCCTTAATTCTTTTAGAATTCTGGGGTGAATTCCATCAGGCCTCATTGCTTTGTCCACCTTCAGTTTTAGGAGTTCTTGCATAACCCTTTCTTCTGTGAAAGGGCTGGGATCGACCCCCCATCAAGAGTGCTTCTGTTAATTGGATTAGGCACTTCCCCCTCCTCTTTTGAGAATACCGAGCAGAAATATTCGTTTAGTATCCCTGCTTTTTCACTGTCCCCCTCTGCCCACCCACCATTCATTCTATTCAGCCTCACAATCCCTCCCCTTGTCTTTCTATGATCTCTGATGTACCTATAAAAGGTTTTATCCCCCTTCTTAACCGAGTTGGCTATCTTTTCCTAAGTCATAAGATATTACTGACGCCTGCGATCGGGCTGCGAGCGGTCCACTGGACCACCAGGGATATAGGACTAATCTCTAAAACATATGCCTGTGATCGGGCTGCAAGTGGTCCACTGGACCACCAGGGATATGGGACTATTCATGATAACATATGCCCATGATCGGGCAGTGGGGCTCTTTGCCGCTTGTGAGGGGCGTTGGTCGCGGCTGCAACCTGGCGGTGCGCAGCGCAGATCTCAGGGATCGGTGCACCTGCATGCAAATGGGTCCATAATGTCATGCAAATGGCCCCATTTGCACCTTGCATACATTATGGCCCCATTTGCATGTGCACTTTTGAATACCGTGGTAGTTGCACCTATCGCAACGGCACTTGTGCTAGCACATCCCCCTGCTCCACTCTGGCCACTTGCGCTGGCACAGTGCCACTGCACCATGTGCACTGTGGGTGGCCAAGGAGCGATATTCAGTTATGCTGTGCCATGGCGCAGCTCCATTGAATATCACCCTGTCAACGCCCCTATGCATCCAAGTTGCGCTGCGCCCAGGCTTGCGCCAAAGCCTGGCGCAGTCTGAATATCCCACCCACAGACTATAACAAAGCAAATTTTAATTTGATAAACATCAAACTAATCCAAGCTAATTGGGAAGACAAATTTAAGGACAAATCTATTGATTGTGAATGGAAAGAATTTAAACAATGTATTCTTGATTTGGAAATAAATATGAGCCTACTAAAACTAAATACAATAAAAAAGGTAAAATCCCCATATGGTTTACAAAGTCAATTCATAAACAAATAAGAATAAAAGAACGCTTATTTAAAAAGCTAAAAAATCAAAGCACATGTATCATGTATAAATATAAAACAGCAGTTTCTTTATTAAAATAATTAATCAAACAAGTAAAACTTAAACTAGAATTTAAATTGGCTCATACTAAATCAAACAATAAATCGCTTTTTTCATATATTAACAGTAAAAAGAGTAACACTAGGATAATTGATCCTCTAGTCGAGGAGGGGACTATTATCAATCATGATCAAAAATCAGCAAACCTTTTTAATAAATATTTTTGCTCTGTCTTTAGCAAATTAGATCAATTCACCCAGTGTATAAAATTGGTCATATTCCATCTAAATCTGAATGTTCAGAGGTTAGAAAGGCCTTATCATTTTTTTAAAAATCTACCAGTTCTGGACCAGTTAATATTCAATCAAGGTTTCTGATAGAAACATCTGAATCTCTGGTTTTACCTCTTACTTTACTTTTTAACAAATCACTTACTGAAAACAACATACCAGATGACTGGCGCAAGGCCATAGTAATCCCAATTTACAAAAAGGGTAATAAATCTAATATTTAAAATTATAGACTGATTAGTCTGACATCCATTATAGGGAAGGTTATGGAGCGACTAGTCAAGTCACAAATTGAGAATGAAATAGAACAGTTAGGTATTCAGGACATAAAACAACATGGTTTTATACCTGGATTCTCCTGTACAACAAATTTAGTTTCCTTTTATAATAACATTAGTAGATATTTGGATAACCATATTACTTTGGATGTCATTCTTTTGGATTACAGCAAGGCATTTGACAAAGTGTCTCATGCCCTACTTGTAAAAAAAATGTATAAGCTCAGTTTTTCTCAGTACTTAATTAGTTTGGTTTCACATTGACTATATAATAGAACACAAGCAGTAAGAGTAAAAGGGGTACTCTCCGACCTAGGCAAGGTTACTAGTGGTATACCTCAGGGCTTGGTACTGGGGCCCACTCTTTTCAACATTTTCATAAGTGACTTGAGTCTTCCCTCTACTAATCATATTTCAAAATTTGCCGATGACACAAAACTTGGTGGTAGAGTTGATATAATTTCAACTATCACTCTGTTAAAACAGGACCTTAAAAATATTGAAATATGGGCCAAAACAAGCCTTATGTCCTTTAACACTGAAAAATGTCTAGTCCTCCATTTCAGAACAAAAAATCCTTAAACTAGTTATTACTTAAATAGTGTCTTTCTTAAACAATCAAACTGTGAAAGGGACCTGGGCATTCTAGTTAATAATAAATGATCATCCATTTCATTTCACACTGTAATAAGGTGGCCAGAACAACTAATATTATTTTAAAACAAATCAACAAAACTTTTATTAACAAATCCGAACAGTGTTTAGTTCCACCATACAGGGCATACGTTAGACCATATTTGGCTTATGGTTGTCCATTTTGGAGCCCATATCTTAGTGGGGACATAAACCGACTGGAACAAACTCAGAGACGGCTGACCAAGATGATACCAAGATTGAAAAATAAACCCTATGATACTCGTCTTAAAGAATAGGACTGTATCCACTTCACTTAAGAAGACTTAGGGGGGATATTCTTCTTATGTTTAAAATATTAAAATCTCCTACACAAATGAAGCAATGTGGATTAATACTATCCAATAAACGTACAGTAGGCAGACTCCATAATAAGCAGTTATCAGTCGAATGGGCTAACACCAATAAGAGAGACAAGTATTTCTGTATAAGAACATCCAAGCAATGGAATTCACTACCACAGGAATTAATTAATTTAACAAACGTTGACATGTTTAAATCAAAACTTGATATATGGCTACACTTACATAAAAACTAGATGATCCACTATTGAGGGGGACAATCATGATGGGCCTTGGCCTTCTTTTGCCCCACACAAATCCAGTAAATCCAGTGAAACCTCATGAATGTGACAGCTGCCATTTCTCAGATCCTACCCAAAATGTGTTTTAACACTTGTGGTGCAAAATGATGTTTCGGCCATTGTTTTATAAATGACACCTGTCATGCTCAGAAGGAGTGGTCATAAAAAGATTATGTTGAAAATCTGGGGTAAATATGTGAAAAAATAAGTTATGAGGAAACAAATTGTTCCAACATTTACTTATAACTCAAATCCCCTCCGAAACTTGTTTCCACAATTGCACAGCTCACCTTTTGGATGGGATTTTAAATATTCCATCTGTCTTGATCATAACATCAGGTCATTAAAAGACTGTCGAACATTTAGGCTCAAATGTGGGAGCCCACTTTAAAATAGAATATTGCCTCTCAGCTGCCCTATCCTGGGTAATTACAATCAAAGAATATGTCAAAGTAGGACACCACTAAACATGGCATATTGCATCTCATCTGCTCTATCCTGGGTAAATATATAGTAAAAATGTATACAAGCAAGATCCGGTACAACAGCAATACCAGAGGCAAACATTCAGCATTGACAAATGCTTGTTCTCTCTGTCATGCAGTTTCCTACTAATATATAGAATGGGATGTTCTTTCTCATTTATATTCTGACTTAGGACTGCATCTAGGCCTACCGCTGATGAATCTATCTGTAAAAGAAATTGTTTCTCAAAGTCTGGACTTCTTAAAACAGGGGCTGAATATAATGTGGCCTTGATGGCCTGAAAAGCTCATCACACTCTGAGGACCATTTCACATTATTCGGGTACTGTTTTTTCATGAGTTCAGCGAGGGGATTAGCTAACTGGGCAAAGTTGGAAACAAATATCCGGTAGTAACCAGCCAGACCAGAAAATGACCTGACATGTTTCTTTGTTTTAAGGACAGGACTGTTAGCTGCAGCTTCTGCCTTGAAAGTCTCTGGCTTTACTCCTCCATTTCCCCAAATCTAACGCAAATATCTGGTTTTCTGCATGCCTAATGTCCACTTGTTAAGATTAATGGTCAGACCTGCATTTTTGATAGACTAAATTAGTGCTTGTAGGTGTTCCAGGTGGCTTTTCCAGCCTGGATTCTACACCATGATGTCATCCAGGTAAGTAGCACAATAACCAGTGAGGGGCTAGAATTACATCCACGTACTGCTGAAATGTAGCGGGTGCGCAATGTAAACCAAACAACATGGTAGTGAACTGATAGAGTTCAACTGGAGTGGAAAATGCAGTGTGTCTCTGAATTCTTTAGCTAAGGGAATTTGCCAGTAACCCTTGGTGAGCTTGAGGATACTGATTTACTTGGCACTTAGAAACATAGAAACATAGAAACATAGAATTTGAAGGCAGATAAGGACCACTTGGCCCACCTAGTCTGCCCATTTTCCTACCTAACAGATAAGCTGCAGATCCTAGTTAACCAACAACTTACGTCCTCCTACTCCCCACTAGGACTGCCTTATGCCTGTCCCATGCATTCTTAAATTCACCCACTGTTGTTAACTCCACGACCTCCTCAGGGAGGCTGTTCCATGCATCCACAACCCTCTCTGTGAAAAAATACTTCCTCACATTACCTCTGAGCCGTCCCCCCTCTAACTTCAAATTGTGCCCCCTTGTTCTTGCACATCTCTTTTTCTGAAAGATGCTACCCTCTTGGACTTTGTTGATTCCCTTGAGGTACTTGAAAGTTTCTATCATGTCCCCTCTCTCCCTTCTTTCTTCAAGGGTATACATATTAAGCTCCTTTAGTCTTTCTTCGTATGTCTTCTGGTGCAGACCCTGCACCATTTTGGTTGCCCTCCTCTGGACAGCCTCCACTCTGTCTATGTCTTTGCGGAGGTGGGGTCTCCAGAACTGCACACAGTACTCCAGATGGGGTCTCACCAACTGTCTATACAGAGGGATAACAACTTCAGTACTCCAGATGGGGTCTCACCAACTGTCTATACAGAGGGATAACAACTTCAAACTTCCCAGACTGTCCACCAAATCATCTATACTATGCATAGGATAGCTGTCAAATATAGATTTTATTAAGTTTCCTAAAATCAAAGATTATTGTTACAGCCTTTCCTTTTTTATTTATAATCACCATTGGTGATGACCCAGCACTTCTTGATTCTTCAGTGATACCCAACTCTTTTATTTTTTGTATTTTCTTAACCACATCTGCTTTTAACCACTCTAGTATTCTGTTTGTCTTTTGTCTGATAGAGTGAGCATGCTCTATCACTATTACATGCTTGACCGCTTTTGCTCGGTCTGGCACTGTGGAAATAGTACTTTTAAATGTCTTTACCAAGTTAAGAATTTCTGCTGCTTGTTCTGTGGATAGGAAACATTCACCTTTACAGCACAGGAAGATACAGTTTGTTCCAGTCTGTTATAAGCTATGTCAATATCTTCTTCAGCAGTTTCTGGTAATACTGACAAAGCAACTGTTGATGTTTTTAGAACCAGTTTCTTCAGGTGTATTTTGGTAAGATTTTCCTATCAGGAGTCTCAATTTCATAGTTAATTATACCAATATGTCCAATCACTTTATAAGGCCCTTGCCACTTCAATAACAGTTTGTTTTCTGTAGTGGGTAACAGTAACATGAACTTTTCTGGCTCAGAAAAGTTTTTCCTTTTCCCCATGGTTATAAAATGCCTTCTGCTATTTTTGAGCTTCTTCCTGATTACTATAGGCAGTTTCAACATATTTTGCTAATTTCTTTCTCAGTGCACACATGTAATTTATTTTATTTATTTAAGTCTTTGTTTACCGGGTAAGTGCACTGATCCAAGGACAATTTTCAGGCATGACCTGGGCCACAAGCAATGGCACAGAATAAACAATTTGAGATATTATACAAGCCAAATAGTAACAGTAGGTTACAGGCAATACAAATAAATCACAAGTAACCAGTACATGACAGAGTAAGCATGGTACAGAGAGATAATGCATGATGTACAGTTACAAGTTTCAAAACAGAGTAGCCAAAAAACGTGGTACCAGCAGTAAATACTCAATTGAGACATGGCAAACAAAACCTAGAAGGGTAAAAAGTTCACAAGCAGAACAATATCTAGGTGGAGGTGAAACAAGGAGAAGCAGAAGATATGAGTGCAGGTAGGGAACAATAGAGCCAGTTCAGAGTCATCGACTGAGTGCACTAGATATTGAGATGAGTGACAGGGTGAGATTCCTAGGAGGGGTCTACAGTAGGGGAGGGAGGGAAAGTAGTGAAATTAGGTGCCAGTGGAGTCATAGGTGCACACCAGGTTGCTAAGTAACTAGGTAATAGGGAGAGGGGGAGAGAAAAAGAGTAGGAAGACAAGGCAAGACATCTAGGGAAAAGAGCTGGGGAGAGGTGGAGGCAAAGGGGACATAAAGTAGCAGGGGTAGGGATGGGGAGAGGTAACAAAGCAAGTATGTAAGGGAGAGAGGGGAAGGGAAAGACAAGAGGACCCCCCAAAAATGGGTGGGGCTGGAGTGAGGGAAGGGGGTAGAGGTAACTGCACCTGCATATAAGATGTAGTAGGTTCTTTCTGAGCAGGGTATATTCCTATATTTCTTTTATTACATCTAGTGACCCACTAGGTTGCCTACCATACAGCATTTCAAATGGTGAAAAACATGTTGATGCATGTGGGACTTCTCTGTAAGCAAAAAGCAGGTAAGAAACATAGAAACATAGATTTTGACGGCAGATAAGGACTGCCTGGCCCACCTAGTCTACCCATTTCCCTACCTACTTAAACTCCAGATCCTGAATAATCAGCAGCTTACCCTCTCTTTCCTATCACTAGGGTTGCCTTCTGTTTATCCCATGCATTCTTGAACTCGCCAATCATTTTAGCCTCTACAACCTGTGCTGGGAGGCTGTTCCATGCATCCACCACCCTTTCTGTGAAAAAATACTTCCTCACATTATCCCTGAGTCCCCCCCGTCTCATATTGTGACCCCTTGTTCTTGCACATCTTTTTTTTTAAAGATGCTGCCCTCCTGGACCTTGTTGATTCCACTAAGGTACTCAAATGTCTCTATCATATCCTCCCTCTCTCTCATTTCTTCCAGGGTATACATATTGAGATATTTCAGTCTTTCCTCATGTTTTCTGGTGCATTCCTTTTACTATTTTTGTTGCCCTTCTCTGGACCACCCCCATTCTGTCAATGTCCTTCCAGAGATGCAGTTTCCAGAACTGAACACAGAATCCCAGAACTGAACACGGAATTCCAGATGTGGCCTGACCAATTGTCTATACAGTATCATCACCACCTCCTGTTTTCTACTAGTGATGCCCCTCCCTATGCACCCCAGTGTCACTGTGGCCCTCCCCACCTTCTTTTCACATTGCTTGGCCACCTTCAGGTCATCAACTACGTTTATCCCCAAGTCCCTTTCCAGTTTTGTTGTTGTTAGTATCTCCCCCCCTCCATTTTGTATTCCCCTCTAGGATTCCTGTGGCCCAAGTGCATGGCTGCACTTTTTTGTATTGAATTTCAGCTGCCACAGTCTTGATCACTTTTCCAGTTTGCCTAGGTATCTTCTCATTTTTTCCACCCCGTCTATAGTGTCTACCCCTATTGCAGATCTTGGTGTCATCCACAAAGAGGCTTCCCTTCCCTTCCAGACCCTCTACAATTTCACTAATGAAGACATTGAAGAGGACTGGCCCCAGAACCGAGCCATGTGGCACCCCACTTGTCATCCGCCTCTCCTGGGATTGAACTCCATTTACCACCACCCTCTGTGTCCTGTTGCTCAACCAGTTTCGGACCCAGTGTACCACCTTGGGACCTACTCCCAAAATGCACAACTTGTTTACTAGCCTCCTGTGTGGGATAGTATCAAATGCCTTGCTAAAATTTAGGTAAACCATGTCCACTGCCCCTCCCTGATCCACCACCCTGGTTACCAGTCAAATAAATCTATCAAATTTGTTTGACAAGACCTCCCTGCAATACATCCATGTTGCTTCAGGTCTTGTGCCCCACTAGCCTCCAGGTATGCCACAATCCTTTCCTTTAACATGGATTCCACCACTGAGGTCAAGCTGACTGGCCTGTAATTTTCAGCCTCCACCTTGCTTCCACTTTTGTGTAGTGATACCACATTTGCACTCCTCCAGTCTTTTGGTACCACTACCTCCTCTAGTGATTTGGTAAATAGGGCTGTCAGTGGTGCCCTTAGTACCTCTCTGAGTTTTTTCAGTATTCTGGGATGCATCCCATCTGGTCCCATTGCCACTTTTAGTTTTGAGAGTTCTTTTAGGACTCTGTCCTCCATGAATGAACTGGTGTCCACCCCCCCCCGTGTGTGTTTCTACCCCCTAATTTTGGTCCCTCCCCTTTCCCTTCTTTTGTAAATACTGAGCAGAAGCATTCATTTAGAATTTCTACTTTTTCTAGGTCCCTTTCAGCACTCTCTCCCCCCTTATTCAATCTCACAATCCCTCCATTGATCTTTTTCCTTTCACTTCTATACCTGAAGAAGGTTTTGTCACCTTCTTTTACTGATTTTACTATCCTTTCTTCAGTTTGCACCTTTGTGTACCTGACTGCCTTCCCCACCTCCTTCTGCTTTGCCTAGTACATTTCTCTGTCTTCCTCCCTCTGTGTTTCCTGTACTTTCTGAACATATGTTTTTTTCCATAACCTTCCCTGCCACTTCTTTTGAAAACCATAATGTGTTTTTTTCTTTTTGCTTTGTTTGCTACCTTTACACTGAAGCCTGTTGTCTCTGCTATGGCTCCTTTAAGTTTATCCTACTGTTCTTTCACCCCCCTTACCAGGATTCTCTGGAGGTGTTCCCCCATTTTTGCAAAGTCTGCCCTCTTGAAGTCCAGGACCTTTACTTTTGAGTGGTTTGACTCTACACTACTATCTTCACCTTAAATCACACTGTATGGTGATCACTGGACCCTAGATGGCTGCCCACTGATAGATCCATTATATGGTCACCATTTGTGAGAACCAGGTCTAGTATTATTCCCTCTCATGTGGGCTCCTTCACCAGCTGTCTGAGGTACGATCCTTCCAGGGCATTCAAGATGTCTCTGCTCCTGGTAGTGGCTGCTGCATATGTGTTCCAGTTAACATCTGTTATGTTTAGGTCCCCCACCAGCAACACCTCCCCTTTCTCTGCCATTTTGTCTATGGTTTCCACTAAAATCCTGTATATTTCTTCCCCCTGTGCTGGAGGTCTGTAGACAACTCCAGTGCAGATGGTGGTGCCATTTCCCATCTCTAATGTGACATATAGTGCTTCTTCCCCTTACTGTTTTCCCCCTAACTCTGTTGTCTTGATCCCCTCTCTGATGTACATAGCCAAGGTAAGTATTGGTCCCAGTCTTTCCCTTAACACTTCACAAACTTTTTCAATATGTCTTTTAGGGGTTTAAGCCTCTGTTTGAGGGTAAGCGGAGGTTCTCATGGCAGTAATGCCTAGATGTAAGTACAACTCCTTCAGCAATGCAGTGCCAAAATTACTACCCTGATCAGTAATAATCTTTTTAGGTATGCCCACCCTGCAGAACATTTGGCAAGCTGTGCTGCCACTTTTGGGGCTGTGACAGTACACATTGGAATTGCCTCTGGGCATTGAGTAGCATAGTCACATACTACCAAAATGAATCGATTACCCATTTTACTTTTGTCTAAGGGGCCAACTACATGCATTGCTATTTTCTCAAAAGGCACATCTATCAAGGGTAATGGAACCAAGGGCACCTTGTCTTCTTTAGTCACTAGGGATGCTTTCTGACATTCAGCACAAAAACTGCACTAGAAAGCAACATCCTCAAGAATCCCAGGCCAGTAAAATCTCTATAACAATCTGGCTAGGATGCAGTCCTTCCCTGAGTGACCAGCCATAGGACTATCCTGTGCTATCTGTAACAACTCAGTTCTGTACTTCTTTGGTATGACTAGAGCTGCAACAAAGTTTAAATTCACCAGCAAAGTTCCGTTGAAGTTGGGAAGTCGGTCTCTGCAGAGCAATCTGCAATGTTTTGCTCCTAAGTTAAAAATTTACCTATCTGACTTCGCCATATTTTTGTTGGGGGGGGCAGAATTTTGCTGTGAAGTACGGAATTTCACCCATGAACAGCATCATTTTGCCCAGAAATTCACTGGTAAAATTCAGCACTTCCCAGGCAAAATTCTGCACTTCACGATGGGAACTTCATAATTCATGTACACGAATTAATCTGAAAATTGCACTAAATTTACAGATTAATTTGCAGAGTGAAGTTTCCCAACTTCGCCCATCTCTAGGTATGACTAATTGTTCTGTCTTTTCCTGTATCTGAGTATTAATCCAAATTCTGTATAGTAACCCATTATATTTTTTAAACATTGGTTCACCCTCTATTTGTTTCATCCCCAGCTGCTTAAAATAACCTTGGAGAGAAACATTATTAGTTCGCTCAGAAACAAAATCACAATCAGTTATCAGTTTAGTTTCAGCATTTTCATATCTTTATGTCCCTCAGTCTTTATGTTGCAACTGTTTTTTTAGGCATTGTCTTTCTTTCCTGAACTTCCAGATCTTGGAGCTGGGCTCAAACAAGTCCAAATCGAAGTCACCAAAAGGAAAAGATACCCCAACGTCTGAGATTTTCTTTGCCTGTGCTCTTGCTATCACAGCTTCTGAAACAGCAGTGTTTACTCCCTCCATTATTGACTTAGTATATCCTGGAAAGTCATTTCCAATAATCACAGATACAGGTAACTTTGATACTACCCCAACTTTCATTTGGTGAAGTACCCCATTAAAGGAATAGTAAAGTCTAATTTGACGAAATTAAAAGTTTCAAAAGCAAAACATTTTCTCTTGCTGGCTAGACCTGACACACACATTAAAAACAAAAATATTGAATTAGAGCTATTCACTGGAGGTCAGAACATCAGGCTTCTATCTGTAGTACTTGCTGAATCAGTGGTTAGAGATGCATCACTGTCACATGGGACAGGATACATTGTAGGAATAAGAAGAGCAATAAACCTTGTTGAGATGAAGATTTCCATGGGTCATAAAACTAAAATATAATTAGTAGACTAATTTAGAAAAAAAAAATTCCTAATAGCAGACAAAGGGAAGGACACACCAGGACTACACACAGAAATCAAAACATTCTGCACAACATATGTGTTTTTGTAAATTTTGACTGTACTGCTCCTTTACTGTTCAGAGTCACTTGTGTGGTCATATAGTATTGAATGTCCTTGTGGATGTAGATGACCCTGGTACCTAGTCAGTCTGTACAATCTTTTCTCAGAACTTCAACATGCACTGGGATCTGTCTGCTTCCCAAATCTATAAGTCCCTTCACAGTCTTATCTCCCACCTTCACATCTGTTAAGTACTTGCCCCAATTTGCTAAGGCCAGATTTGCGCTACTGTTTCCCCTCTTTATTTATATGGCAGTGTCTTGCAATATATCCTGGCTTATTACAGTTATAGCAAATAAAGTATTTGGGTGCATATATGTTACTCCCATCTAAGTTCTTATCTGAGCTGGAGCTGAAACAGGAAAAAGAGGGTCTTACCATTCCATGACTGTTACTTTACTGCTGCGGTGTCTGTCTGGCCATCTGACAGTCCTCAGCCAAAGAAACGGCCTTTTCCCCACTTTCTGGTCAGTGTTCTTTTACATAGAGCTCCACGTATCTCGAAAGGATGTTAATGACTTGCTCCAATGCAGATATGTTGATAATCTGTGGGACTGTTTTACCCTCTGGTTGGAGCCATTTAATGAGGAGTTCTCTGAGGTTGGTGAAGACTTCTTAAAAATTATCGACTAAGTGGTACTTCAGGGACAGGAATCTCTGTCTGAGGGTCTCTCCTTAGATGTCATATCTTTTAAGGATTTATCTCTTCACAAGGTAGTAGTTTTCTGACTGTGCAGTGTCCATATTGCTCTAGGCAAGTTGAGCTTTACCTGTCAGATAAGGTACCAGCCTGATTGCCCATTGCTGTTTTGGCCATTGAAAGGCTGTGGTGACACTTTCAACAGTTGTCAGGTATGCTTCGATATCATCTAAGAGATGCAGTTCTGTAAGTTTAATGTTTTTTAAATTGTTTGTTTTTTGTTGATCTGCTGGATCTGTAATAGATCCTCCAGCTTTGACAGCTTGCAAGACATTCAGCCATCGCTGCTTTTGTCACTGCATCTCTTCTCTTCACTGTTTCTCAGTCTGTGTTGTACAGTCCATCTTTTGAAGAATGGAGACATGCTTCTTCTTTTGTTATCACTGGTGCTGGTTGTACAGCCTCAGTTTGGACTTTTGTTTCTACTTCTAGTTTGTTTGTCATTCTTCTGATAATCACTCCTGAGCATGCTGTAGCAGGATCAATACTTTTTTCTATGCTTCCCTTGCATCATTCTACTACCCATGCACAAAACTCCTGGTGTAGAGTTTGCACGGTGTGAATCCCACTTTGACACTAACTGCTGTAGAGGCATAGGCCAGAAAGCATAGACAGACCAGGAGAAGTTATAAAATTTTCAAGTAGCATTTTATTATTGTCAATATCAATGACATAAAAATAAAATTGTACATGATAGTTCTTCATACAGGCAGTACAAAGTCCTACATCTGAGAGTCTCTCTATCTCTCTCTCTCTCTTACTCTCTTTCAACATTAAATTTCAGTCTCTTCTAAACAAAACATTGCTCTCTTTATAGATGTCTTTTCTGGGCAATTTAAAATCTGCATCCTGACTGTTGTAAGTTACATCTTCTGTTTCTCACAAAATGTACCAAAACTTTTGATTTAGTAACAGCAGATAAAGAAATGGCTGATATTCAGAATGAATATTTTAATTCAGTTTTTAATAAGAAAGCTGCCTCCCCATTTAAAATAAACAGCAGCCCAACTCCTGGTCAGATAACAATAGACCCAAATGAGGTTCTGGAAAAACTGAGTAGGGTGGATAGCGATAAGTCATCGGGGCCAGATAATATTCACCCTAGGGTGATTTAAGAAATGGCAGCCCATATGGTATTACCTCTGACTTATATTTTTCAATCCTCCCTAGATAGGGGGAGGTTTCATGGGATGGGAAGGTTGCTACAGTAGTTCCATTATTAAAAAAGGGACCTAAAACAGAACCATCTAACTTTAGACCTGTAAGCCTGACTTCTATCATAGGGAAGACATTTGAGGGTATCTTAAAAGAAAAAAAAAAACAATTTCCTAGTTGAACAAGTGTTAATAGACCCCCTGCAGCATGGATTTACAAAATCAAGGTCATGCCAAATTAATCTCCTGTCTTTTTATGAGAAAGTTAACAGGGAACTGGATAAGGGAAGTTCTGTGGATGTGGCCTTCATGGATTTTGCCAAGGTCTTTGACAAACTGCCTCACTTGGAGTTATTGGATACATTGAGGGAGATTAAGTTGAAAAGTAACATAATACACTGGATTTTAGACTGGTTACAGGATAGTAGACAGAGGGTTGCTATAAGGGAGGCAGTATAGTGGCTCTGAGCTGCAAATCTGGTGACATCCAGCAGACCAGATATCTAGGGCCTGTTGCTATGTCAAATACATTTAAAATGTGATTAAAAGAGCTTATTTTCTTTACATACAGATACAAGACTCACATAATAAAGCTAAAGAAAGAATTGAAGGTGACTTCTAACACTATGCCCAAAGTATCTACACATACTAGCCAGGTAAAGTGAGATAGTAACATACACTTGAAGATTAATAGGACTGAAAAAAATAAAATATTGAAGGATACTGAAAGGATTGATTCTCTTTTTAGGGATTGACAATAAAATAAAAAAATAAACAAATAAGGAGTTGGAAACAACATTCAGCACAAAAGTGAGTAAAAAGTGTTAAAACCAGTTATACAGGTAAAAACACATTGCACAAGTGTTTAAACAGTTGCTAAGAAATTTGATTGTATTAAAACTTTAAATGTATTAAAACAGAACCTAAAATTCAAGGAAGACAGAGAACAAAGGAAACTGAACATGCTGAGCAGAAAGAAAGCTGCAAAAGGTAAAATTTAGCTAATTAAGATCTTTAAAAATAGTACAAGGTTATAACAGAAAAGGTAGCAATAAGGGAAAGTTGTGTGATTATTGTATTGAAAATAACCTGCTAAATAAGGTTGCTGAAGGCATTTTCACATATTGTTTATATTATAGTTAAGACACAAGTTTGGTGCAGTTCCTTGCTATGAAGAATCAGTAGAACAGGCAAAGGCAGAAGTAAAAAGTGTCTGGCCAGTGTGGAAACAAAGCATGAATACAGGGTACATATTCTCTATTACTGTATATTATTTTTGTAAAGTTTTAATTATAAGAGTGAACAAAGCACAAAGTATGTACTATAAGTAGCATGAGAAAGAAGCACAGTGGTAATGAAGTATAATAGAATATCTTAATAGAAGAATAATGAAGAGAAATGGAATCCAAAAATGTAAGATTTATAAACAATATTTATCTATTATTCTTACAGAATATATGAAAAGCACTTTGAAAAAGCACAAGCGTGTGAAATGCCAGGGCAATTAACAAAAATAAAGAACTTTGAGAAATTTTACAACAGCCTGAGTGGAGTATTTTTTGGTCCCCCCATTTTTGAACATTAACACTGACTTAGTCCTATAAGGGGAACCATTCAACAAACTGTCTTAACAGTATCCCATTACCCATGGAGTGAAGCATTATAACTACACACCTCTCGCCAATTTGTAAAAGAGGTGACCTGAGGGACTGGGACACCTATCCATGGACGTTGGGATTACAGATTAAAAAAAGGACTTTTTAAAGTAACTAGCAACACCAGCACAGAACTAGTGGAACACTTACCACCGTGAAGAACTGAATAAATCAACTGACACTACTTAAGAAGATGGAAGAATTTTGAGATATAGGTCAAAGCGCACAAGGACCGATGTATCATAAACCATACACGGAAGAAACATGTAAGAAACTATTTGATGCTATGGGAGGTGAATGGGACTTAACAGAAAAACTTGGTGATACTAATAAGACTTTGGTACAAAAAATTGAAAATTATCAATATTAAAATACCAGACTAGAGTGGCATGGTCTGACATTAACAAAGACCTTAGAATACAATATGATACCTAGAGGGCCAAGGATTTTCATTGAACCTAATCTGGGCATAGAGTCAGAGAAATTAGCCAAAAACTGGGATGCAATAAGAAATAGAGCATCTTGCGACTTTATGTACTGCCTTATAGAGGCTATTCTGGATGAAAGAGAACTGATAGAAAAAGAAACAACAATAATGGAGGAGGTATTAAAAACTAAACTAGCAGAAGAAGCATTTAAAGCTAATCTAGAAAGTTTAAAAACAAAAATCAAACAATATGAAGAAAGGCTTAAGCAGCAAAAAATAAAAAAAATTTCAAAGAGATGCAAATGACTATCGAGATAAGAAAATATATACATATAAAAAATATTCTCAGAAACAAACATGGGGACAACAGAACAAATACCATGAGAGTAGTACAGATAGTGACAATAACTGTACAAGGGACCCTAATATACATAAGGAGACAAGAGAAACAGAAGAGCCATCATTACAAGATATACAGGAGCCAGGCACATCATATCAACAAGACACAACAGCAAGATACCAACTAAGAGATAGACAAATCAGTCAGGGGAACTGGGGGGGCACAAAGGTGGGTAGGGGGGCAGTAGAGGAATGGGAGACATAACAACTGGAAAAACAAGAACAGGGTACAGAGGCAATTGGAGTCAGAGACACACTTGATACCTATATTCAATCTAACTAACAAAATGCTAACTAACAGAGATAGAAGTGTTAAGACTAGGGTTGTCATTTGCTCCAAAACAGTCCACAGACCTATTCCAGTTGGAAGCAGACTTACAGAGATTTTTCAGGGCTTTAAGACTTAAGACACAAGTTCAACAAAGTGAATGAATGGATTCGTATGAGAAACAGGTAAAAACAGCATTACAAATTAAATCTAAATATAATCCACCAGTAGGGAAAAATTATCAAGTAGAAACATACTGTACATTAGTACAGAAAGAAATACATGACTTACATAGATCACAACAAACCAAAACAAACACAGATAATCTTAGTATAGCACAAAGGACAGCACTCAACAACTTACAAAAAGATGATCAAATTATTATCAAACCCGCAGATAAGGGGGGAGGCATTGTTATAATGGACAGAAAAGATTATAAAAATATGTGTTTACGTTTATTAGAAAATCAACAGAATTATGAGAAATTACAACAAAATCCCACTGACTGACTTCAACAATTAATAATACAAACATTAATGGAATTTGAAAATAATGGATGGTTACATAGTTGGGAAACCAATATAATACTAAACAAATATCCAAGAATACCAACATTCTATGCCATCCCTAAAATACATAAAGATCAAAAATATCCACCAGGAAGACCGATAGTTTCAGCTAATGAATCATTATTTGAAACAATATCACAATATATATATTTTCACTTACAACCTTTAGTTGGACAAACAGCAACTTATGTTAAAGATACTACAGCTATGATATATAAACTGGAACAAATGACACTTAGTGGCATACAAGAAATGGATATATTGGTAACAGTCGACGTGGTGGATCTATACACGTCCATACCACATGAAGATGGCATATGAACAATGGGCAAATTATTGAACACAAGAAGCCCACAAGTGCATCCAAAGACAGAAATACTACAAGAGTTAGCACACATCATATTGACAAATAATTATTTTGAGCTCGACTCAGAGTATTATAGACAGGTAAGGGGTACTGCTATGGGAAGCACAATGGCACCTGCCTATGCAAACGCTTTTATGTATGATTTAGAAAAAGAACATATACTAAATGAGAGAGAAAACCCATTTTTTACTGATATCAGCACATGGAATAGATATATAGATGATGGATTTTTTTGTTTGGAATGGTACCATACCGAGGTCAGAACAATTTTTAAATTTCTTAAACAACATTAATCCTAATATACAATTTGTTATGACACATAATAAAATGGAAATATCATATCTTGATCTCAAAATATATAAGGAAAACAACCAACTATTTACAAGCTTATACAAAAAAGCGACAGACAGGAACACACTCCTACATGGCAAAAGTTTCCAAGAAACAAGACTAAAACAAAGCATTCCCTATTCACAGTTAGTTAGAGTGAAAAGAAACTGTACTAAAGAACAAAATTTTCAGAAAGAAAAACCAAAATTAATGATAAATTGATTTCAACAAAGGGAATACAAGAAGTCTGTACTTAAAAAAGCTAATCAAAGAATAGAAACAGTAACTAGACAAAACACTCTACAAACCAAAAAAAAAACCCAATATAAACCAAGGTTGATATTGACAACTAAGTTTAATGATCGATTTACAAAAATCAAAAGAATTATAAACAAACACTGCTACATAATGTCAGCAGGGGAACATGTCCCTATGGAATTTAAAGAAAGACCCATTATTGCAGCAAAAAAAGTTAAAACCATCAAAGACAAACTAGTAAGATCCCAATTTAAAATCCCAGTGCACCAAGGGATGCAGCTTTTATTAGGACCCCTCAAACCTGGAATGGTACCATGTGGAAGATGCTCGGTATGTAACCATACCAGCAAAAAAGAAGTGTTTAAACACCCACACATGGGTAAAGAGTACCCTATAAGACAACATATAGATTGTACAACAGAGGAGGTAATATATGTATTACAGTGTCCATGTGACCACTTATATGTGGGGTAAATGACCAGAGCTTTAAAAACACGCATACAAGAACATAAAGGGGATATTAGAAGACAGGAAGAAAAATCACAGGTAGCAAATCACTTCGCTGAACAAGGACACATGGGAGCCTCACTCAGATTCTGGGGACTTGAACAAATCCAAAAACCATTAAGGCAAGGGGACTATCAAAAACGGTTGGACAGAGCAGAAATTAAATGGATTTTTCAGTTACAAAACCTGGAAATAAACATAGGGATGAATAAGGAAACAAACTGGAATGCCTGTTGGTAATGTTAAAATAAATAAGAGAGATGGAGTATGGCTCCATAGACAAAAAAATAAAAATAAAAAACAAATACAAAATAGTAAGGTTAGACACATAAAAAAATGAACATTTTACAAAATGGGTTCTTTTTATAATATAATAAATCCTAAAAACAGAACGGCAACGTGACAAAATGTGGCTAGTAAGCAGTAATGAAAATTGTCCTCCACTTAAATATACAAATGGCATATGGAAATCTAATAGAAGAAGATAGCAAAATTCCATCAACAAATTATATATCAGAAACATGAAAGTAACATCACAATTAGTTGAAGGTTCATGAAAAAGAAGGGATATAAAAACAAATTTTAACCAAAATATGGTAAAGTAAGAAATTATAAAGTTAAGAATACTTCATATTCTGAGGTTCTCCCCCCCCACCGCCCATAGCACTATCCTCTCCATATAAAGAACACACAAACTAAACACAAACTTAAACACATTGAAGAATCACAGCTTATTAAGAAAACCCTACACCTCAAGGCATCATTAGTTTCTCAATAAACTTAACATTGAAATGAGTAATTAAATAAATAAAAAAAGACACACTGTGGCCAGGCAATGGCCTGATCACAACGAAGGTTGCTAAGCGACCATGAGTTGAGCTTAATTGGAGCTCATCCATTGCAGGTGAAACTACATGTGGTGATCAGGCCGAGAGGTATTTAGCAAGAGAGTTTGCACCACACACACACACATATACACACAGTAGCAGCACCAAACAATGCAAGGAACAACAACAACAGAACCAGCACACGGTAAGAAAAGACATATATTTAGATATCTAGGAGCTGTAGCTATGTCAAATAAATTTAAAATGTGATTAAAAGAGCTTATTTTCTTTACATACAGATACAAGGCTCACATAATAAAGATAAAGAAAGAATTGAAGGTGACTTCTAAAACTATGCCCAAAGTATCTACACATACTAGCCAGGTAAAGTGAGATAGTAACATACACTTGAAGATTAATAGGACTGAAAAAACAAAATATTGAAGGATACTAAAAGGATTGATTCTCTTTTTAGGGACTGACAATAAAATAAAAAAATAAAGAAATAAGGAGTTGGAAACAATGTTCAGCACAAAAGTGAGTAAAAAGTGTTAAAACCAGTTATACAGGTAAAACCACATTGCACAAGTGTTTAAACAGTTGCTAAGAAATTTGATTGTATTAAAACTTTAAATGTATTAAAAACAGAACCTAAAATTCAAGAAAGACAGAGAACAAAGGAAACTGAACATGCTGAGCAGAAAGAAAGCTGCAAAAGGTAAAATTTAGCTAATTAAGATCTTTTAAATGGTACAAGGTTATAACAGAAAATGTAGCGATAAGGGAAAGTTGTGTGACTATTGTATTGAAAATAACCTGTTAAATAAGGTTGCTGAAGGCATTTTCACATAGTGTTTATATTATAGTTAAGACACAAGTTTGGTGCAATTCCTAGCCATGAAGAATCAGTAGAACAGGAAATGGCAGAAGTAAAAAGTGTCTGGCCAGTGTGGAAACAAAGCACGAATACAGGGTACATATTTTCTATTACTGTTTATTATTTTTGTAAAGTTTTAATTATAAGAGTGAATAAAGCACAGACTATGTACTATAAGTAGCATGAGAAAGAAGTACAGTGGTAATGAAGTAAAAGAGAAAATCTTAATAGAAGAATAATGAAGAGAAATGGAATCCAAAAAATGTAAGATTTATAAACAATATTTATCTATTATTCTTACAGAATATATGAAAAGCCCTTTGAAAACGCACAAGCGTGTGAAACATCTGGGCAATTAACAAAAATAAATAAAGAACTTTGAGAAATTTTACAACAGCCCGAGTGGAGTATTTTTTGGTCCCCCCCCCCCCATTTTTGAACATTAACACTGACTTAGTCCTATAAGGGGAACCATTCAACAAACTGTCTTAACAGTATCCCATTACCCATGGAGTGAAGCATTATAGCTACACACCTCTCGCTAACCCCTTGTGTTCCAGTGTGTTATCTTTTCTATTAAACCCCAAATAAATTTATGCAATCATTTCAACAACATAAGCATATATTGTACATTTTCAAACCAAGGGATCCCAGTTTTGCATAAAGATTAACATATATATTTTTTAACCACAGAGAATAAGGGGAGAAAGAAAGAATAGAAACAGCAAATGAAGGAACGGAGATAACGGGGGAAATGGTGGGCCATTGGAGTGACCAATTCCTAGGTACCACTAGAAAAATTTGATTGTGCAATCAGACAGGCAAAAGGCAGACAAGTGGCAGAATAGAAAAGGCAAATAGATCTTGTGTTTAACTCTCTCTGCATAACAAATGGGACAGGGTCTTACCCAATCCTGTCACAATGGGCTGTACCTGCAGCAAAGGGAAAAGTATGGGCCTTCATAGGGGTGACAGAGTACTACTGAAAGTTTGTGCCAAACCTCAGTAGCATGATCAAACCCCTGTCCAATCTCACAAGGAAGAAAATGGCTGAAAAAGTTCAGTAGGTGGATCACTGTGAGACAGCATTCTACCAGTTGAAGGAAGCATTGTGTTGGGCACCTGTACTCATGAACCCTGACTATTCTCTGAAGTCTGTCTTGCATGTGGATACATCCTATTATGTGCTAAGGGCAATTCTGAGTCAGGTTAGGCACATGGGGGAGAAACACCCAGTTGTGTAACTGAGCAGAAAGTTGCTGCCCAGAGAAGAGACCTATACCACAATTGGGAAAAAGTGTCTGAGTATCATCTGGGCTCTGCAGAAGCTGCAGCCATATTTGTATGGGAGGGCATTCACACTGGTCACTGACCACAACTCTGTTACATGGTTCCACATGACCAGCAGGCAAAACCCCAAATTGTTAAGCTGGAGCCTGGTGCTGTATTCCTAGTACATGGACTTTAGGCCCTGCAGTGGGTCACAGCATGATAATGCAGATGGTTTATCTAGGCAATAACCAGTGGCTCAGTAAAGAAAGGAAGTTGACATAAAGAATTAATAAATTGTTCGGCCCTGTGACACTGAGGGTTGAGACGCTGGAAGCCACACCTCACACCACACCGGTGACCCATATTCAGGAATGAGTACAGGCTGCTGGGGGTCAGCAGGGGAGGAGAAGGATTGAGCATCTCAGGGACTGCTCTCATTCTCCAGGGAGGGGGGTGCCAGTGGTCGATGAATGCCTGGCCCCTAGCAGAGACTGGGGGCAGCAAGCCAATGCTCTCAATGTGGGCAGAGATGGGGCAGATGCCTGGTAGAACACACATGGGAGCATGCATGCTGCCACTGGCATCATTGCATGCTCCGTCTCTGAGGGGAGTAAAACTGGAGAAGAAAAAGGTTGCTCTGGTGGATGACAAAGTACTTCACAGGTCCTGCCCCTTAATAGCCACAGAGCTGGCCACACTGGATCTGTTCTTTGGTGGGGGTTGGGGAGCCCAGCCAGCCATGCTGGGGGTGGAGTCCGGGGGTACTGGTCAGTGCCAGCTGGTGGACGTCGGGGGATGGGACTGGGAGGGCTCTCTCCAGAGATAGGGCCAGAGCAACAGGAGCATAAAATAAGAGCAAAATAAAAAAAGAATTAATAAATTATTAAACCAGAGAGAGAGAGAGAGGGAGAACTGGAGGTATAGCAGGTAAAACAAACCTACTAACATGAAATAAAGCATCATTCAGGTTCTCTAAAATATTTTTTTCCCATTATTTTCAAGGGATGGAGATGTAACATCCAAGAAATGTTTTTTTTTATCTTACTAGTTATGTTGCCTGTAAAATATTTTAGTTGTGGGATGTATGGAGAGAACTGAAAATTGCCTCCTCTTGCAGTCCCAGGACTTTTGTGAAAGCACAAATGCTGTCACAGAGGTTGGGTGGGGCATCAACAGTTCCTGTCTTGTAAAGGTCTTCTGTTTTACTTAAACATCAAAGAGCTGAGCCCCTTTTAATTTAAAGAGGCTATGTTTTGACCACAAATAAATGGTTGGGACACCCAGATGGCACTCTGCTGGTTTTGCCAGCCTGGATAACAAAAGAACCAAGCTCTAATAAACAAATCTACTTGTACCAGTCTGGGAAAAAAGGCAGTCCCCAGAGATCAAAAGGCAGGTCTAGGATGTGAAGTCACAGAGGCATGTGTGATGATGCGGGTGTACAGTAGTGGGCTAGCCATCTGAAGCTATTTCTGTTGTATGTTTTCAATGAGACGTTAGTTACGTTTTAGGACATTGAACTAGAAACATCATGGGTTTGAGTCTGCCAAAACTCACTAGTTCCCATTGTGACACTTGGCCAGCTGGTTATGATTATTGTATGATATTTGTAACATATATAGAATAGTGGATAGTTGACCATCCACAACAAGGCTGTGTTTCCATCGAGGGAGTTGATGATGTCACAGAGACCTCGATAGCGAAGCTCGAGAGGTCTCCGTGGCATCATCAACTCCCGAGATGGAAATACAGACTTAGTTGTGGATGGTCAACCATCCACTGTTTTTTATAGTATATGGTTCCCCCAAAATGAACACAAGGTTCACACCTTGCATTGACACTCCTGCACTGGCCCTCACTTGAGTCCCATCCTACAAGATACCGATCCTCCTCACTACGGTTACGATCTGTCCCCAAATATATCGGTACTCTTCCCAGTTATCCAGCTCTGTTTTTACCATAACTGTGCCAGAGATTTAAAAAACAAACTGCAAATTCATAGTTTGGACACATGGAGCCAATTATGGCAGTCCATGTCCAAACTGTCTGCTTGCCCGATCGCTCGCTAAGTGAATCCTCCATTTTAGAATGCATTTTTTAAATCACTGCCTGTTTTATTTATTTATTTAGTTTTTGTTGACTGGGTAAGTGCACTAGACAAATCTTGCCTATTTTCAGGCATGACCCGGGGGGGTGGGATACAGATGAATGCCAACTGACCTTGAACCAGATTAAGCTGTTGGTGGTATTCTCAGTGAATGAGGGAAATTTGCCCAGGACACTGGGGAAATTCCCCTACTCTTTTCAATAAGTGCCATGGGATCTTTAACATCCACCTGAACTACCACCAATCCAGGCAGATGGGACCTCAGTTTTTAACGTCTCATCCAAAAGACGGCACCTTAGAAGTGCAGCACCCCTCTCATGCTGCACTAAAGTGTCAGCACTGGGATATTAACCCAAGTGCCAGATGTGGGAACTGAACCCAAAGCCCTCTGATCTCCCAGCCTCAGAGGCGAGTGTGCTACCTACTGAGCCACTGACACTTTCCACCAATCAAGTAGAAGCTCAAGTGGCAAATGTTGTACTATCGCTGTGATGTCAGAACGATAGTACAACAACTTTTTTGACCTTTGAGTGGTCCTACAACAGGATTTGGAAGACCATCATTTTCCATCCACAACAAACCCTAGCCATATACTGTAAAATATAGTATGTGATTGTCTCACATAAGACAGCCTGTGCTTCCTTGTGTGCCCTCCCCCACCCCCAGGTTTCAGAGAAGCTACTGGATATGTAAACTGACAAGGCGATCTCTGTAATATAATTAAATTTCTTGAGAAATTGCATTTTATGGCCTTTTTATGACCTCATGCTTTTGAAGTTGGGAAAATAAATATACATTTTATTACAGGACAGGACATAATTTATCTTATTCCAGTTGGCTATATCTCACGTAGGTGATTGCCTGCAGGGTTGTAAACCTAAAAGGAACAGGTGGATCAAAGACTCATAATTTGGGAAATGAGTTTTTGCCGATGTCACATTATTTAATGGACCTCCTGATAGGACATCATGTTTATATTTTTTTTATTCTAAAAGGAGGAGCTAGATGACTCACAGAAGGGGTGTGGAGAGACATAGTAAAACTAATACTTGTGTCTGAACTGTTTTGTCATATTATTTTGGGACTCTGAGTTCTCTGATTTAACTTATGCACTTCTATAGGTAATACCTTAGACAGCAACGGTCTAAATGTATTGTGGTAGGAGTTTTTGTTTTGTAATTTTTCCTGGTTCTTTTATGTGATTGTGAGCTCTTTGATATATTGTTTTATGTTTACATTTTTCATATTTTTATCATCTTTTAGTAAAGTACCCTTTCTTTGAAAGACTGCCTGAGTGTCTGCCATTTTTTTGCATGTGACGTATAGATGGTTAAGTCTGACAATTGTTCAACAGCTTGATGGTGTTACTGAGCTTGAGCAAAAAGGTAAGAATATACCTAAGGTCTCTTATAGAGTTAAAAGGGTTCATTTTGGATACCTGCTTAGGTGACCTTAGGTGAAAGATATATTTCATCCCCCCAAAGAGAATATTATCTGTGCCTGTACATTTGGGTACACTAGCATAAGGTTCACAGTTTGAATCCCCCTAGAACTTGAGACTAAAGGTGATTTGGACCCAAAAGCAGATAGGAGGATTACCCTGTCTGTTACCCGTTCACACTATTGTGGTCTGAGGTTGGCACTGTGGGAGCAGAGGGCCTGACCTGCGGTGCATTTGTGACACCCATTTATGGTAAACCTCTTCTACTCTGCTTAGAGATTTAGATAGGGTTGAGTTTGGTTTTCTGTGTGACTTCTATCTTTTTGAAATGTGCTTATTTTTGTCACTGTATAAATACTTTATTCCCCATAGTCTTTAGTGAGTATTATCCTGTAACATATGTAAATATTGTGGAAATGTTATTTTTATAAACTTGCTGCTTTCTGTGTCTTAATCATTTCAGGTATAGATAACCAGGGGTAAATTTGTAAGTCTGTGATCTGTTTCTAAAGAGACAGTCTAGGAAGTTACCATAACAAATGCAAAGTGTTCCCAGCTGTGAAAAAGGAATGGGGAAGAGCTCTGTAATGTGTGAGCAGTGGCTGTGGTGGGATTCAGGCCTAGAGATACTCCAAGAGTCACGCTGAGTGGCAGCAACATACCAAGGTAACCCTTTCAGGGGTCTAAAGGGTTGTGAAAACTTGTAGCAGTGAAAACTAAGTTCTGGGAGAGAACCAGTCTTCCCTGCTCGCTGCTGATCTCTGCCCTTGCAGCATCCCCCCTCCCCAACACTGAGCTTGAGCTCTCATTTCGGTAACTACCATAACTCTTTCCCCTCTTCCACTTCTCTGCAGCCCCCCAGTCATCTCTCAGCTTGCCACTTTACTTTCTGCCTGCAAACTGCTGGCACCAGTCTGCCCCTCCCACTTTGCTAACACTCCTGTCTCTATTGTCTGCTACCCCCAACCCTTGGTTTAGCTCTGATTTTGCTACCAGTTAATTTGCCCTCCATCCTAACAGTTCTCTCTCTCTCTTCAATCTCTCTCTGGGTGAATGAATACCTTGTCCGGGTGCTTCAGAGATCCTCTGTGGTGGTGGCGGAAAGCCAGCCCAGCTGAACCACCTTGATTGCCCACAGCCCTCTCCTGATCTTCAAGTACAGTCTCTACTCTCCCTGGGACTCAAAGCCAGGAAGCTGATTGGCTCTGCATTGCACCAGAGGTTCACTATTGGCTACTGCTCACCATGAATTTGCCCTGATTGGACCTTGCACTGAACAGCAGTCCTCTGCTGTCGGTACTCATGCTAAATTTGAAATATTTATAATTCTGCTCTGTGTATCTCTCTGCATTACTATATTTGTCTCCCTCGCCCACACTGACCCCAGCATCTATTAAAAATGCATTGACCACTCCCATTTTCTTACCTTTCCTGCTTATTGGCTCCTCTCTCCTGCTTTCTGACTTGTAAATAATCAGCTCTTCAAGGCTTAAAGGCCTGCTTAAGGACCTTTGCTTCTTGTTTCCTCAGTTTCTCTCTCCTATCTTTTCTACTACTTACCAGCAACTTATACAATAGACCCCTCTCTATTTTTTCCCATAGGACACAAAATTAGTCCCCCTCCATTCTTATTTAATTACAAAAATCACTCACTACTGGTAGCTACTTAAATCTCTATAAAGCTGCCAGTTACTATACCATCCCCTGGATACAGTCTTGTTTCTTCCCTATTAGCTCCTTCACTGTCCTACTATGTCCTTCCATCTTTCTGTTATTTCTCCCCTCCTCATTCTTCTCTTCATCTTAGTCATTCCATCTCCTAATGCTCCCCATCATAATAAACCTGCTTCACCTTCTCCCTCCACCCCCTTAGCTCCTACCTTTATCCTAGCTATAACTCCTGAACCCCTCTAACTCAATGGACTTACTTCTCTCTCCTCCCTCCTGCCACTTTATTCTCAGCACCTAACTGCTATGCCTTCCTTCTCCTCCTACTCACCTATTCTCCAAGCCTCCACTCCCCTCTGTCTAATCCTAAACACTTGGCCAGATGTAAAAGTCCCAAACTTCACTTCCTTATCATTGCACTCCTTTTACTGGTATCAGTCAATGTTCACACCAACCCAGGCCCCTCAACCCCCACCTCATCCAATAGTAATTCTTCCACTGCCATGAAAAATTCCTGTACCCTTTCTGGCCTCTCAAATGGTCTGAAAATCCTCCTTTTAAACATCTTCAATCTCATTAACAAAACTGACCTTTTGCAACCTATGGTACTCTCCCTCACACCTGATAGCTTAATCCTAACTGAGACCTGGCTAAGCAATAAAATTCCTGACCCCTCCATCTCCATCCCTGGCTACCCCATAATCAGGAAGGACAGGGCGAGCAGGGCGAGCATGCGCGGGGCCGCGCACAGAGACACGCACATTTGTGTGTGTCTGCAGTGTCCACTGGGCATGCTGAAAATGCTGGCATTAGACAAACTTGGATAAGATCATTTTAGCATATCCTCTACTTAGTAAATATACACCTTTAATAATGGAAAAAGAACTTAGTAAGTGTATGCAATGTTTGATGTATAGTGAGGGAAAGTATGGGAGTGAGTATGTATGTGCTAATTGCCATCTGATTACTACTCTTGAAGCAGAGACAGCGTTTCTGCTTAATATTAAACCAGTTTCTACTGATATGAGGGAATTGGAAAGTTACATTGATCTTATGGATGAACAACTTCATTATAATGAACAATTTCCTTCACATTTAGGTAGCATTTCAATGCCTCCTGATGAGGAGACAATTATAACGACTAGCATACCTGTTGCCTCTGCCCCCTCTTATAAGGTGGATGATTATCCGCCCTCTTCTCATGACAATGATGACTGGACCATTGTCACAAAGCCTTAAAAGGAGGGTGGTCAAATACACAATAGTGCCCCTATTGAAACTGTAATAGGTTTGAGCAATTGACTGTATCAAATAATGAAGTGCTACATGATTTATCCTGTGCATCACCCTCTGTTGATAATAATGGTTTAAAAACACTTTTCAATCAGGAGTTAATGCCCATGAATATTTGTCCTAGTAAGTCTCAAGCTACCAAATCAATACCTACTAAGTTAATTGCTCCAGAGTGTGTTAAACAATCACCTGCTTCTGATTCTTGTACTCCTACTGTCTCAAAACAAGTGTTAGTCCTGGGAGATTCAATCATTAAGCACATTGACAGGGCAGTATGCAATATTGACAAGAGCAACCGCACTTGTTCTAGCTTCCATGGGGCCAGGGTATCTGACATTACCTTCATGATGCCTAAAATTTTACAAAATGCTGGGGAAAATCCACTGGTTATCATACATGCTGGTGTTATTGATATAAACAACAACCCATTTAATCAGTTACAACAGGACTATGTGACGTTACGTAACCTGTTACTTGATAGGGGATGCTGTGTATGTATATCTGAAATTCTATCTGTCCCGAGAGCAACATCCACCATGAAGCAGAAAATCAAAGCCCTAAATGAATGGCTGAGAAAGTGGTGTTTTAAGCAGGATATACCCTGTATTACCCACTGGGAATCATTTTCAGATTGTTCTTCCTTGTTTTGCTGGGACGGTTTACATCTCAGTCATAGGGGTAGTACACTTATGGGGAAAGTATCACTAAAATCATAAATCATTGTTTAAACTAAAAACAATGGGGGAGAATGGGTCTATTACCAAGTCTCTGAATACTTACCAAAATATTATTACAACTAAATGTAAATTCCTAGCTTTGAATGCAAGATCTTTAAATCAACTCAAATTAGCAGAACTCGAAGCCAAATGCAAAACTTTAAATATAGGTGTGGTGGGAGTAATTGAAACTTGGTGGAACACATCCTCAATTTGGTCCAGAGAAATTCCAGGTTATAAGTTATATTATAAAAACAGATTAGATAAGCAAGGTGGTGGAGTTTGTATGTACATACAAAATGATATTCCTTCTTTTGAAGTGTGTTCTCCCGTTCCTTTGGAAAGTATATGGGTTAAAATCTTATTGAAGGAGCAGTCCTATATAACTACTGGTAACATCTATCAATCTCCATCTCCAAATTCAGATTACACAACTGATATGTTTAAAGAAATTACACATTTTTAATATTAACTGGGACTCATTCTCAGGACAGTCCTATGCCGAGAAAGGACTAATAGATGTGGTAGTTAGTAGTGGATTACAACAACTTGTTACTGAACCCACTCGAGGTCCTAATATTTTGGATCTATTATTTACTAACATAGAGCAACAAGTTAGCAATTTACAAATTTGGGATCCACTTGGGACCAGTGATCATTCATCTGTTCTTTTTGAAATTCAACAGTTTAAAACTACACAAAGGAAATTATACTGTACAAAAAATTATAATGAAGCAAATTTTTCTAAAATCAATGAATACTTACAAAACATAAACTGGGAATCTAATCTTTTTAATTGTACAACACAAGAAGCTTGGGACTTTTTTAAAAACATTGTACATTATTTGGACAATACCTTTATTCCATCTAAGAGGAAATTTAATAATAAAGGAAAAATTCCCCCTTGGTTCAACAAGACAATTAAAAATCAGATTAAAATAAAAATTAAACTTTTTAGGAAACTTAAGAATAGTTCTGTTCCATTTAAAACTACTCTATTACATAAATACAGACTATCTGTGAAAAACTTAAAAATTTCTATTAAATTGGCAAAAAGTAAGCTAGAATTTAAACTAGTTCACACAAAGGACTGTCACAAATCTCTTTTCTCCTATATAAATAGTAAAAAAGGTGTATCAAGGACCATTGGTCCCATTATAACCAATGGCTCTTCTCTATCTGATATAGAAACCTCCAATCTCTTTAATAAGTACTTTTGTTCTGTCTTCTCTCAAAAATCACCTATTAGTACATTTAAAGTTCACCACGTAGATTATCATAGGTTCTATCCAACTGACATTATACAGGCTATCAAAAACTAAAAATATACTAGCCCAGGCCCAGACGTATTCATCCATGGTTTCTGATCGAAACTCTATAAATATTTCTATACCTTGTCAATTATCTTCAACAAACTTACAAGAAAGCATTGTACCAAATGATTGGCATTCAGCAATAGTTACTCCCATATTTAAAAAGGCAATAGAGGTTCTGTGTAAAATTATCATCCAATTAGCCTGACCTCAGTGGCTGGTAAATTAATGGAACGAGTAATGAAGTCTCTAATAGATCAAGATTGTAAAAATTAGGAATTTATGATTCAAATCAGCATGGGTTTACCTCAAGTATTCATGCACCACCAATCTGATATCTTTTACAATAATATAAGTACTCTACTAGATGTGGGTATCCCTACTGATGTAATTCTTTTGGACTTTCAGAGCTTTCGATAAAGTCTCACATGAAAACTCATTACTAAAATGCACAATCTAGGTTTGTCACCTGATATTGTCAACTGGACTTTAAACTGGTTGACAAATCATTCTCAGAGAGTCAGAATTAATGATATCTTGTCTGATTCGGGTAGTGTGAAAAGTGGTGTACCACAGGAGTCGGTCTTGGGACCAACATTGTTTAATCTCTTTATCAGTGATTTACAAACTGGGCCAAATAACTTCATGGTTAAATTTGCAGACAATACTAAATTGGGGGCAAGGTTAATAATCAAAAAAATATTTCTGCATTAAAGAAGGATTTGGAAAAATTAACACTTTGGGCAAATGAAAATCATATGCAGTTTAATCAAGACAAATGTTTAGTAGTGCATTTCGGTATAAATAATCCAAAAATGATATATTATATAAACGGACTACCACTTCACTCATCAAATTGTGAAAAAGATTTAGGGATATATGTTAATAATAAACTTACATCAAATGATCACTGTATTATAACTGCTTGCATGACCAACAGAATTTTGAGGCAAATAAAACGCACTTTTGTTAATCACACTGAACAATGCCTTATTCCATTGTATAGGACATACATTAGACAGATTCTGACTATGGCCCCTTTCTGGAATCCAAACCAAAAAGACATAGCAATTCTTGAACAGGTTCAAAGGAGAGTAACTAGAATGATTCCAGATTAACAAACTTGGATTATCAGAACAGATTAAAAGCTACTGGTCTCTTCTCTCTTCAAACTTGAAGATTAAAAGGTGATATGCTTATGGTTTTTAATTTAATAAATTCACCAGATCTAATGGAAAAATGTGGTCTAACACACTCCAAAAGGAGACATGTTCTGAGACTGCATAAAACCAGCAAAAGGGAAACTTTTTTCCAGTAAGAGCATCCATTGTATGGAACACCTTGCCACAAGAATTGGTAGAGGCAACTAGTGCCACTGTCTTTAAAAACAAATTAGATGTTTGATTGAGGGATAATAGATAAATAATGTCCCACATAGTGTGGGGAACAGTCTTGATGGGCTCTGGCCTTCTTCTGTTCCTTCATACCAAGTAATACCAAGTGACTGAACTCATTACCTTTCTAACTACCTTCTCTCAAAAAATTAAGTTATACATTTTGAGAGATGTAAACCTTAACTAGCTGTCTACTGCCACTTCCAAAACTTGAAATGACATCTCTGCCCTCAGTCTCTCTCAACTCATCCTTGAACCTACCCACCTCATTCACAAAACCCTAAACCACTCCCTGCTATACTGGGCTATCACCTCCCGCCCCCACTGAGTAATTAAATCAGGCATCCTTCCAGATGCCATCAGTGATCATCACCCTATCTACATTGTCTGGAAGGTCCGTAGACCCAAACTATTTCATAAAACCCTGCAGCTCCACTCCTTCAACTTCCTAGACCTAAATCCCCTTCTCAATGACCTAGCCACCACTGTTTGGACACCGTTAGTCTCTGCCCCTTCTGTTTATCAAGCCCTTGAGTACTTTAAAGAAACATTTCTCAATTCCTGGAATTTTTTTGGCCCTTTCAAATGTGTCAGAGTATGTGGTAGCCATCTTCCCTGGATCACTCCTGAACTGCTAACCTGTCTCAGGGAAAGAAACAGAGCCTGGAGGAAACACAAGTCCACCCAGCTTCCGTCAGACTTTGCCAAGTATCGTATGCTAAGAAATGCCTGTACTAAAGCAACTAGGATGGCTAAGGCTGACTACTTCAAATCAGCATTCCTAAAAAATACCAACTCCCCCTCCAAGTTCTGGAAAGTGGTTCACTCCCTCTCCTTCCCCACTTGCATGTGTCCCCACTGTGCTTAAAATAAATAATACCTCCGTGTCTGACCCATGCTCAGTGGCTCAGGAGTTTAACTCCTATTACACCTCCTGTACCTCAATCCTCCTAAAATCCCTCCCTCCTAACCCCCCTCCATATCCCCCCATCTAGCTCTCAATCCCCCTGCTCCCTCCCCTCTTTCTCTTTCTCTGGTGTCTCCCCAGTCAAAACATTAATAGCTCTTCTCTCACTTAATCCTTCTAAAGGCTCCTCCTCCTCGGACCTTGACCCCAAATTCCTTCACTTTTCATCCCCCGCTATTGCCTGTCCTCTCTCCCTAATCCTAAACCTCTCTTTCTCTACCTTTTCTGTCCCTTCAGCCTGGAAACATGCTGTGGTCCTCCCTCTCCCAAAGAGTGGTGACCCTTCCACCCCTGGCAACTATCGACCAATCTCTCTCCTCCCCACCCTTGCCAAACTCCAAGGTCACTTGGTTCTCTCTCTACTAACTTCCTTTCTCTCTGCCTCCTCCTTTTTCACACCATTCCAATCTGGTTTTCGGAAGAACCACTCCACCACCACCTCCCTTCTCAGGGTCACTGATTCCATCCTCACCAGGATGGACAATGGTTTAATCACCTCTGCTCTTTTTGTCGACATAGCCAGGGCTTTCAACAGTCTCTCATACCCTGATTCTTAATTCCCTTACTGCTGCCAGTCTGTCTCCAACTGCCCACAACTGGTTTACTGCTTATTTCTCAGACAGAACACAATCAGTCAAGATTCAGGATGTAATCTCTTCCCCCCTCCCTATCACCACAGGAGTACCACAGGGCTCTGTGTTCAGCCCCATTCTCTTCTCCATCTTCCTCAACAACCTACCTTCAGTATGCTCCCCCTCCTCTTCTATCCACATGTATGCTGATGACATGGTCCTGTTCACCTCTGGCAAATGCCCAACAGATGTTGCAACCACCCTTCAGCATGACTTCCACCAAGTTCAGTGCTGGTTTACCTCACATCAGCTATTCCTAAATGCCAAGAAGACTGTCTCAGTGACCTTTGGCACTAGGCAGAGACTCTCTAGGCTACATCCTTTGACCATTTTCCACACCCTGGATGGGACTACACTTGAGGATACCTCCTCATTTAGATACCCTGGAGTCTGGTTAGACCAACACATCAACTTCTCTGGCCACATCGACGTTATCCTGAATAAACTGTGCCCCAAGCATGGTGACTTATACAGGAACTGCAGTCATATCCATCCTGCGGCTTGGATGAAACAGTCCAGAAGATGATCCTCCCCATTTTTGACTTCTGTGACGTAGTCTATGGTGCCACTCCCAAATCCTCCCTGACCAGATTGGACACTCTTTTCAACTCCTTCTGCCATTTTGCCCTTGATGCTCCTTCCCACACTCATCACTCTGACCTCTATCATTCCTTGTCCTTTCCCCCACTTGCCAACAGGTTCCTCACCCACTGTGCCAAATTCATTTCCAAATTCTTGCTTGGGGAACTTCCACCTTAACTCACATATTCCCTCTCCTCTCCTCCTCCATCCTCTCACTCCCTTCATTTTTCTGACACTCGTACTTTATTGGTCCCTCAAAGATCCACACTGATTGGATAGTCTGGCTTCCCTCATCATTTCCCAAAACTCTGGAGCTCCCTCCCCCCCAAATTCATCACTTCTTGTCCCCCTACTCCCTCACCTCTGCCTTACATAACTATCTCTCCTTTAGCTGCTCCTGTTGTAATCCTCCTTAACTCATTTCCAGTGAGTCTGCACTGCTAAAAGCTTCTACCCCATCTCCTCTCATTCCCAAGAGCTTGCATCATGCTTACCCACTTCCCTTTTACCTCTGTCTCCTTCCCCCTCTATCCTTTCTCTTGCATATTACTGTTCCCTCGTAAGGTTCCCCACATCCTGAAGGGGCTTAGTCTTGGCAAGCCTTGTCCTTCATCTTCTCCCCCCCACTTCTTCTCCTTCTCTGTTTTCATTTAGCTCTCACTCCCTCACAGTGTTCTCAGCATCCAGGATGGGACCAGCACTAGTGCTAGGCAAAGTTTCTTCAATGCTCCTTGTGACTCCCACCCACCTTCCCTCCCCACCCCGCCTTCCAACTGTCCTCGCTTAGCTTGCTGTCTCGCTGGGTTCTCAGCTTCCAGGATGGAGCTAATGTTAAGCTAGCTCTTCCTCCCCTCCCTGCCTGCCACTACCACCCTTTCTCCCACTCCTCCTACCCCCCTTTACCCCCTACACTTAAAGGTACCTCTAGCTCTTATAGGCACTGTACCAATTGTATTTGCACTTTTGCTCTGACTGTGTGTGTACTCCAGTTTGCATTTAGTCTGGTTTAGCCTATTTTCACACTACTAGCCCAGCTATTTGCTACTACTGGCTTAGCCCCTTCTCACCTCTATCCCCTCTACCTTCCCCTCCCCAGTAGTCCCCCCTGTCCTATTCTGCTCCATAACCCTATTTACTTCCCTCTCCCCAGTAGGCTCCCCCTGCTCTTGCCTGTTCCTCCCTCCACAGCTGGCTCAGCCTAACCCTCTTGCTTCTCTTTCCACTGCAATCTTTTTAATTCCAAGCAACTGTATGGATAACTGTGATTGTCTGTGTCAAGTTCTTCAGGGTGTAAGAAAAAGAATTGTTTCTATTACTGTATCCTAATCGTCTATGTATGCCAAATGTTATTGTTAGTGTAGGCTAAAGTGTTGATTTTATTACTGTATCAAAATTTATGTTAAATGTAATTGTTTGTATAAATTACTGATCTTCCCATGTAATTATATCTCCCCAGCTCGCACTGGGAGATGAGCAGTTGTTGCTCAGTGTGCCTTCCTGGTGAAACATTTCAATAAATAAATAAATGCATATACTTGTAATGCATCATAGATATTATAGGCAAATAACCATGAAGGAATTTAGGCTGGATAGGCAAAGATTGCCACTACTGAGATGTTGAGCTCCATAGCAGAATTAATCTTTGTGTAGATGGCACTGTCATCTACATAGAGGTGCATAATGAAGTTGGAGTCTTTGATCCATTATAATGCATCTGCTTTTCAGCCTGTTTATCAACAGTCTATCCAAAATAAAAATAAACTATAAAAAACACTTTAGGTTTGTAAGATTCAGCCCCCCATTCCATCTGTAAATACAGAACATTTCTTTTAACAGGGTTTAATTTACTACCCCATATAACCTGTAATTCAAACCCCAAGATTTTCACTTCAATTTCTTTTGAAGGGGGATAGATTACATGAAGGAAAGTAAATATAGGTAGCAAACATGTTTTAATAATAGCAATTTTTTTGTTTTTCATCTGCTGCTAATGTTTCCAATTATTAACTTTCTTTTCACATATTTTTTATTTTTCTTCCCAATTCTTGGCAGCATGAGCTCCTTTTCCACAGAGAACACCTAGAATTTTAATAAGGGTGTCTGAAATCTCTATCCTATCTATGTCCTTCATATACAGAGCGTTAGAATTTATGACATAACCCCTACTCTTCCCCACATTAATGTTAGCTCCTGAGATCCTCAAAAACTGTGTAAAGTTTCTAATGCATTTACCCTGGACAGAACATCTTTCACCAATAAACAGATGTCTGCTTATGCTGATAAAGTAATAGTTGCTGTGTCTATTGGCCATGATATTCAAAGGGGTTGCGCATGGTGCAACAGTGTTGTGCCATGTGCAACCCACTGATGCACCCTGGCATGATATTCAAAAGGGGATGTTGCGCTGCTCAAATCCTGCTGCACCGAGGTGCACCAGTAATGTATGCAGTGCAAGTGCGGGGGGTGTGCCCATGCATATTCGGCACATCCCAATATTCAGCCTGGGATGTGTGGTGCATATGCAGGCACACACCTGCCTTGACCCACACAGGGGGGGTGCAAAGATCCGTGAAAATAATTGGAGCAAGGACTGGCCACCCCAGGTGAGCTGCCATATTGCAGGGTGCAACACGGTAGCTGCCTGCTGTGGGTGGCCATCTGACCTCCCAAGACACAGGCCAGGCATTGTCCCCCCTCCACACCTGATTGCAGGCATTGTAAATGTAAAAGATCCCTGGTGGTCCAGTGGACCCTACCCCCTTGCCTGATCACAGGTGTAATGACATAAAATCATTCCCTGGTGGTCCAGTGGACCTGCTCCCCAGTCCGATCACGGGCTTTGTAAAATTAAAAGTATCCCTGGTGGTCCAGTGGACCAAATCCAGATCAATCACAGGCTTTGTAAAATTAAAAGTATCCTTGGTGGTCCAGTGGACTGAATCCAGCCCGATCATGGAAGAAGAATCACTGGTGGTCCAGCGGTACCCCACCTCCCCACCCGCCCACGCAGACCCGTCACCCCACTCCCCATCAGTGGCAGCTCCCCACCTGCAAGCCGCCTCGACTGACAGCATACAGTATGGCTGTATGCCCATTGTCCACGCCGGCCATTGGGCATGCAGACCGTACTGTACAACACACAGTCCCGATATGTGAACTGTATGCTGTCAGTCAGCAGGCGGCCGGGTGGTTTATGGGTGGGGAGAGTTGCCACCCGCCGCTGATGGAGGGGAGCGTGTGGTGGGTCTGCATGGGTGGGTAGGGAGGGGGGGCTGCTGGACCACCACGGATTCTTCTTTGACAAAGCCCGCGATCAGGCTGGATTAGGTCCACTGGACTACCAGGGATATTTTTAACTTTACAAAGCCTGCAATCAGGCTGGATTCGGTCCACTGGACCACCAGGGATACTTTTAATTTTTCAAAGCCCACGATTGGGCATTGGGGCGTGTTGCCACCGAGGGGCTGGGGGTGTCGATCCCCAATGGCTGCAGCCTGGCAGGGCGCCAGGTGCAAGTTAATGGGGATCAGTACACCTGCATGCAAACGGGGCCATAATGACATGCAAATGGCCTCATTTATGCCTTGCATGCATTATGGCCCCATTTGCATGTACAGCGCTGAATATTGTGGTTCATGCACTTAGCGCATCCACACTTACGCTGGCACATTCCCCTGCTCCTCTCTAGTCAGTTGCACTGGTGCAGTGCCACTGCACCATGCACAATGTGGGTTGCAACAGTGCCATATTCAACAGTGCTGAGCCATGGCGCAGCACCATTGAATATTTTATTTATTTATTTTATTTAGTTTTTGTTGACCGGGTAAGTGCACTAGACAAATCCTGCCTATTTTTAGGCACGACCCTGGGGAGGGGGATACAGATGAATTCCAACTGACCTTGAAACAGATTAAGCTGTTGGTGGTATTTTTAGTGAATGAAGGAAATATGGCCAGGACACTGGGGAAATTCCCCTACTCTTTTTTGATAAGTGCCATGGGGTCTTTAACATCCACCTGGACTACCACCAGTCCAGGCAGATGGGACCTCGGTTTAATGTCTCACCTGAAAGACGGCACCTCAGAAGTGCAGCACCCCTCTCATGCTTCACTACAGTGTCAGTACTAGGATATTAACCCAAGTGCCAGATGTGGGAACTGAACCCACAGCCCTCTGATCTCCCGGCCTCAGAGGTGAGTGTGCTACCTACTGAGCCACTGACACTGATGTTAAATATCACCCTGACCACGCCCTGGTGCATCCCAGTTGTGCTGCGCCTAGGCTTGCGCCCCAACCTGGTGCAGTCTTAATATCCCAGCCTTTGTGTTACACAGATTTCTGATCTTAGGGGGCTCAGAAATAATATTTAGTACTGGATCTATGCTAGACACATATAACAGTGCTGAGAGGAAAACCCTGGCGAACGCCTTTTTTAATCTCCATTCCTTCTTCCAAAATACCCATTTATATTCACTAATATTTTTGGTACCTTGTATAATTTTTGGATCCATTTACAAAAATCATCCTGGATACCATAGTCTCTTAAAACCTCAAACAGGTATTCATGAGATACCCTGTCAAAAGCATTTTTCTTGATCTAGAGACAGAATATAGCCACTCTTCCCTGTTTCCCAATATCCACTACTTCTGAATAATCAGGTTGTCATATATGTGTCTTCTTGAAACTGAACAGGTATGTTATGGTGTAGTGAGATGCTGGGCAACTGATGCTAAACTAGAATATAGAATTTTTAAATCTGAATTCATAAGTCATAAGGGTTGTGAGTCCTTAAGGTCTTGGGGATCTTTTTTGTGCAAAAAAAATGTGTACTGCCACCCCAAAAGTGTCACATGGGTTCCCCTCTACCAGAATCCCATTGTATATTTTTTATAGAATTCTGACATCAGACTGGTCCAGGAGCTGCGCTGTCACTTAACCTTTTATTGGAAATTGTACTCTTTCTATAGTAACAGATCCTATCAATCTGTGAACTTCTTCCTGAGGAAGATGCAGAATATAGGTATTCTGTAAAAAGTCACAAGTTTGTGGAGCATTTAAATCTATCATAACGAACATGTATTTTAAATATTTATGCACAATGCTCAATATATTTTCCTTTGTTTTGCCAATTCGCTCTTCTTCATTTCTTTAGTCACCTACACATCTCCTGCTTACTCTGTCCTTGCGCTCTCAAACATATAACTCTTCGTAAGCTTACTGTGAGTACCACTACAGTGTTCCATTAAAGAGAAGCGGCTCTATTATTTTGCAATTTTATAATTTCTAGTTTAACATTATGAATTTGGTCTTGTTAAATTCCAGCTCCTGTATGGGTTAGTGTCAATAGTTTTGCAAGCTGTGATCTTAGTGCTAAATAAGCCTTAATCTGTTTGTTTTACTTTTCTTGCCTCCCTCTTAAGTAGGCAGCACAAATGTGTTTCACCATTCTATATCCTTGTATAGGACAACTAAGAATTTCCTAGCCAAAAAAAGATCATTAACTTTAAAATATATGTTTGGTTAATCAAGTAAAGAGCTAGTCAGTCTCCATAATCCTTTCCCTATACCCACTGTAACTGTCTCTCCAAATTGTCCCCCAATAATAAATGGTCTGAATTTTCTATAGGAGTTAGACTAATCACCTGTACTGAAGGTTTTCCAGATACAAAGAGATCAGCTCTCTTAGCCAATTTATTTTTATAGTAAGTAAAACCTTCAATGTCATATATAGGCATGACATCTTTCAACCCAGCATCCCTTATCATTGTAGTAAAAAAGCTGGTGTCACAAAACAGCTTAGAGATACAAGCTTCCCTATCTTAAAAAGTAGGGGTATTTTATTAAAAGAAAGAACACTAAACAATCAATTCAAACATGTCAGATTCTAGCAATGTAATATATGCAAAGCTTAGAACAATAAAATCCTTCTGAAAAATAACAAAAAAAACTGTCAAAAACTAAGCAAGCAGAATTAAAATAAATGAATTAATATCCAGAAAAGCTGAACTTGCCCTTTTAAGGCTTAAACATCGCTACTGGGAACACGGAGACAGATGTGGGAAGTTGCTTTCTTATCAGCTTAAAACTCAGCAGATGGAGAGATATATTGCTGGTTTGAAAGACCCATCAGGCCAAATTTATACAGACAACCTTACAATAAATCATATTATGCGTTCTTTCTACCAGCAACTATATTCTCATCCAAATTCCAGTTCTTCTAATCAAATACATGATTTTCTCGATAAACTGCATCTTCCTCACCTCTCTCATCAAGATATGTCCATACTGGATGAACCTTTTACCCTACAAGAGATCCAAACAACACTATCATCTTTAAAATGGTAAACTCTGGGAGTGATGGTTTCCTGTCGATTTCTAAAATCCTATCTGGTACTCTTTGCCCTTTACTGCTTAAGGTCTATTTGGAAGCATTTTCCAATGGTAAACTACCCCACACTATGACCGAGGCTATTATTACTTTTTTACCAAAAAAAGATAAAGATCCTTCTCTTCCCTAAAGTTACAGACCGATATCACTACTGAATACAGACGGGAACATCTTTTCTAAATTATTAACCCTCCGCTTAGATTCATTAATTTCAAAACTTATCCATCCTTCTCAAGCCGGATTTATTAAACATAGAACTGGTTCTGATCATCTTCGTTCCTTGTTTAATTTAATCTACAAAGTAAAAACTCTTAAAACACCAGCCGCGGCTATAGCCATTGATTTTGAGAAAGCATTTGATTCCCTTAATTGGAACTATTTATACCAAGTTTTATCACATTTTGGTTTTACTAATAACTTCTGCGCCTATATCAAATTATTGTACACTCTTCCTTCTGCTCGAATTCTGACTAACACAACTACATCCCCCTCCTTTCATCTAGCAAGAGGCACTAGACAGAGCTGCCCCTTATCACCATATTTGTTTATACTTGCCATGGAGCCTCTCTCTGCAGCTCTTCGTCAATCCTGCATAATTAAAGGCATCCCTATCGGTAACTCTCGCTACACTTCACTATCTTATGCAGATGATTTTCTTATTCTTCTAGAAAATCTCCAATCTTCAGGGCAGTCTTTAGTTAAACTTCTTAACGAATTCACCTTTATCTCGGGACTAGCTCTAAATCTTAATAAATCTGAAACGCTACCATTAAACACCCTCTGTAAATCCTATATGAATGATCCTTTGGGCTTCCGCTGGGCTCCCCAAGGTATCTCATATCTAGGTATTCGGATCATCCCAACATTGGATAAAGTTTGGGATGCTAATTTTCTCCTTTACTAACTAACATTAAAATATATTTGACAGATGGAAATTGCTTAATCTTACCTTTAATGGGAAAATTTCTGCTATTAAAATGACAATAGCTCCAAAAATATTGTATCTTTTTTCTAATATACCTCTAAAACTTCCCTCTTGCTTCCTCATTAAAATCGATAAATTAATAGGTAATTTTATTTGGGATGGCAAAATCCCCCGATTTAGTCATAATAAACTTAGATCACATTGGTCAAGAGGTGGATTTGACCTCCCTTGGTTTCAGGTCTACTTTTGGACTTTTCATGCAGCCCAGACTATCAAATGGTTTATTCAATCTGATGCCAATTCACCTTTATGGGTTAATATGGAAGCCTCTCTTTGTGCTAACAACATTGCTACTTCTTTTCTTTATAATCCCATCCCCTCCAAATTAAAATCTCACCCCACTATAGCACCATCCATGTTCTCCTGGAAAATAATTCATAAATATCTCAAATCAAATCCTACCCCTCTTGTTTATGCTCCTATCTGGGGAAATAGCCAAATATCTCTCGAAAACCGCCCAATCTAGTGTCGATCCTGGAAAAATAGAGGCATACTTTTATTAAGAGACATACTTGAACCCCATACATTAAGAATAAAACCCTATTCTGATCTATGCACTCAATGGAATCTTCCCCGTCAGGATTTTTGGAAATATCTACAGCTTCGCACAGCATGCACTTATTATTTCTCACTTATTACGAATCAATCCTCACATGATCAACACATCTCCAAATTGATAAAAACAACATGTAAATTGAATAGTGTCATCTATAAAGTTATTAGAGAATCACTACCAGACCAGTCCATTAGTGCAAAAAATAAATGGAGCAACTTATTACACTATAACATTACAAATGAGCAATGGCATAGGTGTTGGCTTTCTTGCCACAAATCTTTTAATGATAAACGTAGCTCACTCATTCAGACTAAAAATCTTCATTTATGGTATAGGACCCCAACTGTATTGCATAAAATAAGATTAACGGATAAGGACAACTGCTGGCGATGTAACTCGTCTAATGGCGATTTACTTCACATTTTATGGAATTGTCCCTCCATACGAAAATTTTGGCATCAGATTCATATATTTGCAATGAAAGTGACTGGTCAACCCTTTGTATTAGATCCTAAACACTGTATACTTGGTATTTTTGACCCTCATCCCTATAATATTCCCCAATCCTTGAACAGATGGTTAACCATACTTTTTCTTCTAGCTAAACGAAGTATACTTATGAATTGGATATCTAATATAATCCCCACTCTCCCTGATATTCTTAATCATTTATCTCAATATGCCTCCCTGGATTGTATGACACACATTTCTCTCATCACTCAACATATATAATAAATGTTGGCAGGAATATTTTAAATATTTGGATTCATCTAGCCAATCTGGCACTTAAAGTATGGATTGAAATACTTAATATAATATCTCTCTCTCTTTATTGATATCCCCATTTCTCAGATTGTGGTCTCGCTTTTCTCCATTACTTGATACTCTCTTGTCTTTGCTATTTCTTCCTCTTCTCTTGTTTTCTTAATCTTTCATATGTTTTAGTAGCACTCTAACGATGTATACATTGTAGTAATGTACAACTCACTACTATCCATATCTCCTCTTTACCTTATACTTCTTCTATTTTTACTGTATATTATGTAGTGCTAAGCCTTTTTTTTCATTATAATATTGTAACTGTTCTAGTTTAGGTAGTTAACCCATAATTATTCTATTACCATTGAATAGTCTTTTTTTCCTCCTTTGTTAGATGTTATGCTACTTAGTTTATCATTTATATAACCTTATATAGTATTGTTATATGATATACTTGTTGTTTGTTTATCTTTTAAATACTTCAATAAAAAGATCAACTGCAAAAAAAAAATAAACCTCTTACACTGAAAAAAAAAAAACTAAGTAAGCAATAATACCCAACAGGGTGGGTAGTATTGGGCAATACCAGACCACCCAGGGGCATAATGAGGCCCGATGCTACAGTCAGAGGGCCTTATAACACGTGGAAGGTCCAGTATTGCCCATACCATCCACCCTGGAGGGTATTAGAAAATGGGCAACTGAATCATACAAGTTTGAAAAAAAATTTTTTTATGTTTAAATGTTAAAACTCTTAGCTGTTTGATTTATTTTGTAATAAAATAGTTCCTCTGCCTGCATTAGAATGCTGTGTTTTTTTAACTTAGGGACTTTTGTCCTACTGGAGCCTCTGTTTGTAACTTTTGAGTTGATTGTCATGGTTACCCTGCCCCCCCCTCACATGGCTTAAGTTAAAACACTTCTGTTTTACTGTTTTTTTTATATTCATTCATTCATTCATTCATTCATTCAACTATTTGTGTATTCATTCATTCATTCATTCATGGGGAATCTGGCTGAGGGGTGGTGGTGGCAGTCGGGCAAACTGGGAGGAAAACAAACCTAAGTCTGCTATTTACAGGCAAATTTCTATGATTTGCCATTGCATTTATGTTCCATTTTGAGCTGGGGTCTGAGGAGGGCTACAGCTTAAAAAGTGAATGTAGCAGGGAATCGGGCACAGGAGTGATGGTGGCGGGTGGGTGGCTGCACTATGGAGCAGCTGAGTATGGATGGAAGGTCCACTGATTTTGCACAAAGGATATCAACCAAGGCTGGAGGAAATTAAAACTAAGCCTTCAAAAAGTAGGTACATTTCTGATCTTTTTGTGTTGTTTTGGGAGACTCGGTCAAGGATCGGTGACAGAACTAGGTGGGGGTATAGGGAGCAGACATGTACAACGGGCGGCTTTAACTGTGGTATGTTGTTTAGGAACAGTGGCTGTTTAATGGTGCTTTAAAATTAATTAGTTTGAGTTTTTTTTAATGGCAGTACAGTTGTGGTCAAGGTTGTGCCGTATGTGTGTGGTGGGCCTGACTCGCTCTTTTGTCTTACTTAGTGAGTGGTAAAAAAATGGTGGCTACTGAGTTTTGACATTCTAAATGACACAGGGATATCAGTTTTTCAGTTAGGCATGGCAGGTTGGAACTTTTTATTTCCTGGGCATCTGTTGAAAGTTTGTGTACCGCCCCGGTTGGGGTACCAGCCAATTAGAGCCCAGGAAATAAAAAGTCGATTATCTAACAGAAAGGAATATAATGCGTTAGCTCTTTTCTGAGAGGAGTCAAATAATAGTTAAGTAAGGTCTCTCCACATAGCGCAAACCTGACCTGTGCCATAGCAGTTACATTCTAGATTGCCCTATAATGAGTCTAATTTCTGTGCCAAAAAGAGAACTCTTTTCAGCTTTCTATACCTTTCTCATAGATATCCCTGTCATACAAATTACAGTACTGCCTGTGGAGAACAATGCTTCTGCTGTAGTTGTAAAGCACACCTGGCCTGCCACAGATGTAACCCCCCCTTCCTGCCCCATCTAGGAGCATACTTTTCTAATCACAGATGGTCTCAGCAGAAAAGGGGAAGCACTGCTAAGCACTAACATTTGAGACCTGTGCACCTAAGAACAGTAGGGAACAGTTGGTCTCCTACCTGCTTGGCTTCTTCACAGCTGTGCACTTTACCTCCTCTCTCTCTCTCAGCATTTGATCTCCTCCCCAAAGCTGTTCACCAGACCAGGACCTCCCTCTGCACCTCCAGCTGTATCAGAATGCCTTGCGGCCCCAACCAGGCTGGATCGAATATTGCCACTGGAATGCAACTCATGGAAAAATTAATTAGACTGCAAATACAGGGGGAAAGTAGGATTCCATTTCATTTTTCTCCCCCCTACAGTCAAATAATGCACAAAACCACTATTTCCTCCCCAAACTGGTATATATTTTACACCTGTTCTGCAAATGATTCCAGCAATACAGGAGTCACTCACTTTATTAAAGGGGAACTGTCATCTACAGGATTTCTTAATGTCTGAAAGCTCATAAAAAGCCAATTTGAATGAACCATTGTGTTTATCTGCTTATTTTTATTTATTTTTTATTTAGTTTTTGTTGACCGGGTAAGTGCACTAGATAAATCCTGCCTATTTTCAGGCACAACCCGGGGGAAGGGGATACAGATGAATGCCAACTGACCTTGAACCAGATTAAGCTGTTGGTAGTATTTTTAGTAAATGAGGGAAATTTGGCCAGGACACCGGGGAAATTCCCCAACTCTTTTCGAGAAGTGCCATGGGATCTTTAACATCCACCTGAACTACCACCAATCCAGGCAGATGGGACCTTGGTTTTATGTCTCATCCGAAAGATGGCACCTCAGAAGTGCAGCACCCCTCTCATGCTGCACTACAGTGTCAGTACTGGGATATTAACCCAAGTGCCAGATGTGCCCTCAGAGGCCAGTGTGCTACCTACTGAGCCACTGACAATTCTATATGTGAGTCTTTGCAGTCCAGAGTTATTGATATGTAAATCAGGCTATAATTAAGGGCTGGTGGAAGTCATATGGCAGCCATATGTTTTGGGTTCCTGCCAGGAAATTATGTCACCGAGGGTCTTGTTCCTCCTTTGACTGCATGTAATCCAACAGATTAAACAGAAGATCATCTGCTTTATTAAGTGTGTTTTAAGTAAGCAATAATACCCGACAGGGTGGGCATTATTGGGAAATACTGGACCGCCCAGGGGCGTAATGAGGCCCAATGCCACAGGCTGAGGGCCTTATAGCCCCTGGAAGGTCTGGTGATTCCCGATAATGACCATCCTTGAGGGTATTATTGTGCTTAGAAAATGGGCATGTTAGTAATTTCAATAAAATAACAAAGGAAATAAGTTTAAAAATGAACAGAAGCTGTAGAATTGTTTTTTCTTGAAAAAATAGTCCATTTCTATAAAGGCTGTTCCAGCTCCTCTTGGTTCTCCCCAGAGAGCTATTGTAATCTACTGACACCCCCCCCATACACTCATACACCCATACATACTCACATACACACACACCTGAACAAGTGTGTAGAAAACATTCACTCCAGCAGTGTCTGGATCTCGTGTGTCTCCTTTTGTGCAAGACTGTTTTTTTTTTTTATCTAGTAGCCGTTGCAGAATGCCTGTCTTAAGCGCATGACTGAACTTACATAGATACATAGATACATAGACAGTGTTGGCAGATAAGGGCCTATGGCCCACCCGGTCTGCCCATTTGAGCTCGTAAGTTCAGTTTATGTTTTCCTAGAAGTCTGTTGCCCCTTACCCCTGACCTCCAGAATTCCTTTATGTCTATCCCATGCATTCTTAAATCCTGTGATTGTTTCAGCCCCCACCACTTCCTCTGGCAGGGTGTTCCACTTGTCCACCACCTGTTCTGTGAAGAAATTCTTCCTCATGTTTCCTCTGAATCATCCTCCCTCCAACTTCATCCCATGCCCTCTAGTCCTGGAACATCTTTTTCACTTAAAAATAGTGTATTCCTGCACCCTGTTCCTCCCTGTAAGATACCTAGAGAAAGAGAGAAAAAAAATAAACTTGCGTGAAACTGATGGATAGCTGCATCTGCAATACCGAGGGAGAGCCCCAATGTAATTTATTTTACATTTGAGGCAGCAGGTTGACTAACTGTGGGGACTCTGTAGTATTTCAGCCATTTTCTTGTACGCGCTTGCTAGCACGAAGCGAATAGACTAACGGCTTGCTTTTCATTCAGCGTGGTACTGGAAGAGCGTGGTCGGGAGAGTGTTGCCGTTGTATAAGAAGACGACTTCGAAAATTTGATGTTTTCTCACTCTTCCTGACCGCAAAGTATCCAGAGTGTGAGCTATCTTTTTTCTGGACTAAAGTAAGGAGTGTGTGTGTGGGGTTCAGTAGCTCTCACTAAGCGAGAGAAAAAGATGGCGAGGATTTGAAATTTCACCGGGTGCTTTCAGCCTATGAGAAAGCAGGCTGAGCACCAGTACACAAGGGTACCTGGTGAAGTGGCACTTGGACTGGCTCTTATTTTAAGCTGGGCATCTATTGAAAAATAAATGCCCAGTTTGGAGCCTGTCTCAGCCAATCAGGTTTCAGAATTAATTCTTGCCATTTTCTAAGGTGTTATTACACCACTTTCTACATTTATAATATAGAGGATAATGCCCAAGTAACAGTGGTTAACCATAATGTAATCATCTCAAGCAGTTGCCAGGACAACCAAGGAAACCTTGAGAGCACAGCGTGAGAGGTTTACAGTTGTCATGGCAACCATGAGCGGTGATCATGTCTGTTGCTGACCACCATTACTCAGGCATTGTATTTTATAGTGTGTGGAAAAACTAGCCAGTGTGGGAACAAAATACAGTTTTTTTCAATGTGTGTTTGTTCTCCTGCTCGTCTGTGAATGCCTCCTGGTTTGAATGTTGAGCAACTGAAGTGCTGAAATTAGCCATTGCGACCTATACTGCAGCGGGTCTGTAACTGCATGGAATTCATGTGTTCTGAATGATTGTCCAAGCAGCAGATCACCTTTCCTGTCCAAGAATTTTGACAGGTGGTAACATTCTATCCTGTAATCCCATCATTATGACATAGTTAAGCAAGGTTTGCAGCATACTGATGTCATAACAATGGGATTATCAGGTTACAAACTGATTGAAAATGGGTTTATAGACACTGTCTATACATTATAATTATTTTGTAAGTGCATTAAAACTAGTGAGTTATTAACTTTACATTTCAAATGTTTAGTAAAAATAATCTATCTTCAGGATTGCTTTAACCTCTAGGCTATAATACCAGCTGATCATCAAAAACTACACATCTCAAGGCTGGCTATGTGGTGCCAACAGGTATTGGGGCCCCATATCAGGATTTCTAAACCATGGCTGTGTTCATGTCAGTACAGATTTCTGGGACTGCCACGATGACAACTTCTTTTTTTTTTTCCATTCCCTCTCTTGCAGCCTTTTCTCTTACAATTTCAGGTGTGAACTCAAGTCTACAAGATGCAACTGTGGCTACATACCTACTGGCCAGGCATCATGGGGCCAGTCATGAAATGTGTAGCTTTTGATTATCAGCTGGCAGTATAGCCAAGATGTTAAAGCAAAGAGCTTTGAACAAGCTTCATTCACCCGGCAGAATGAGTTTTAAGCATGTGTTAAGATTCTGAAAGTATACTCTTTCTATGCAGATTTGTCCAGAAAAGAAAAAAAACAAAACAATAGCACACAGTTACTGGTTTACTAATTGCAAAAACACATAGATGGACAACATTGTTAAAACATGCATAACCTGAAATGCATTACTAAAACATAGAATAATAAATGGGTGGGTGTGCGTAATTAGAATTTTACACACTCCCGAGGTGTGGGATGCTACATAAACCCTGAGGTCGAAGCCTATAGGGTTTATAGAAGTATCCCACACCAAGTGTGTGTGTAAAATTCTGGTTTTTACACACGCACACATGCACCCATATATTATTTTATTTAATTAATGGTGGTCTTTTTTTCCCTTTCAGCACAGTTCAGTTAGTGCAGTACTTCTGTTAGAGATACACACACACACACACACACACACACACACACACACACACACACACACACACACACACACTGCCTGTCTGTCCCTTTTGTTTTTTCTTTTCATTTGTGTTTTTTTTTTCTTTTTTATACATTACAGTGGTAATGGCATTCTGGAAAGATGCAGTCCATCAGCATAGCTGCATAGTGTAATATGCAGTCGAAGGGTATGAGCGCCAGGATGAACCTGATTGATTTTTTTAATTTTCAATGTAGGATCAACTAGATAGATATTGAAAAATATTTAAAATCTTACTTGTCTTAACAGTGTGTGACAAAGCTTGAGTGCCAGTACCGGTGCTCGGTAACAGAGCCACCATGTTGGGCAAGATGTTCCCACCCACAGTGAAACTACACACCAGTTAGCTTTCTGTGGTTACGCCTGATTGACAGGTGCTGATTATAACCTCCCAATTGTTACCAAAAATATCAACCGGGAGGTTGTAACTGAAGATAAAAGTGTCTTTATCTGTATGTAAAAATTGATCATCATTAATTAAAGAGTATTTTACTTCTTTTGATGAAGTTAAAAGTATAACAGTTTCTTACTGAAATACTTTGGATGGAATGGGATTTTCTACTGTAACAATGCCAGAATTGTATTGGATTATTTTTACTAACAGTTTGAAATGTAAAAGTGGTAACTCACTAGTTTCAGTGAATATACAAAACATTTATAATAAATGTAGAAAGTGTTGTAATTACAAAATCACATTTCATCCAAAGTATTTCAGTAAAAAACTGCTATACTTTTAACTTCATCAAAAGAAGTAACATACTCTTTTAATAATACATTTCAGATTAAGCATGTTTTAACAATGTTGTCCAACTATGTGTTTTGCAGTTAATAAACAAGTAATTGTGTTCTATTTTTTTTCTCTTCAAGTTAAATCTGGATAGAAAGAGCATAATATTTTCAGAATCGTAACACATGCTCAGATTGTTTTTACTGTCTTTGTCCAAGAAAGGCACACTGAGCAACTACTTGTTCCTGGGTGTGTTGTGGGAGCACAGGGAGGCCATGATGCCAGGCCAGTAGGTACGTAGCCACATTTGCATCTTGTAGACCTGAATAACACATTATAAAATCATAAGAGAAAAGGCTATAAGAAATAATACGGAAAAAAGTCAGATGTTGGTACTGTGCAAGCCCCAGAAATCTGTATTGACATGTTCAGCTGGCAGTATAGCCTGGAGGTTAAAGCAATCCTGAAGATGGATTATTTTTACTAACAGTTTGAAATGTAAAGGTGATAACTCGCTAGTTTCAATGCACATACAAAACAATTATTATAAATGTAGAAAATGTTGTAATTACACCTTAAAACACACTTAGTAAAATAGAGGATCTCCTATTTCATTTGTTGGATTATATACAGTCAAAGAAGGACCAAGTCCTTTGGTGACATAATTTCCTATCAGGAGCCCAAAATATATGTCTGCCACCAGCCCTTAATTATAGGCTGATTTACATATGAATAACTCTGGACTGCAAAAACACACAGATAAACAAAACTGCTCACTCAAATTAGCTTTTCATGGCCTTTCAGACATTAAAAAAACCTGTAGATGACAGTTCCCCTTTAAGCAAACAATAATACCCAACAAGGTGGGCGGTATTGGGCTATACCTGGCCACCCAGGGGTGTAATGAGGCCCGATGCTGCAGCCGGAGGGCCTTATAGCCCCTGGAAGGGTGGGTATAGCCCATACCGCCCACCCTGGAAGGTATTATTGCTCTTAAAATATGGGCACATTTTTTTATATGTTTAAAAATATAATACATTTCATGTACAAATGTTGACTATATTTAGTATTTTATTTAGTTTGTAAAAAAATAGTTCCTCCACTTGTCTCATAGTTGTGTGTAATGTGTAAAGGTGATTGCTGTGGTTAGCCCTCAGTGCCCCTCCCCCCCGTTCCCAAAACACACACGGCTTTTATTTTGTAAAAAAAAAAAGGTATCTTATTTGAGATGAGAAATTATGTGGTGTGGTACACTTGGAAGTTCAGTAAGGAGGGATGTAAAGGGACACAGGATCGCTACATACCATGATTTTCAGTGGCGCTGAGCGGGAAATCAGTAGCGTGCTGGGCAGGAGATCAGTTTGTTGCTCGTGAAGTGGGAGCTCAGCAACAATGGCAGAACTGCAGTGCAAAACATATCGGAGTACTACATGAGAAGAAAGGACATTAAGGTATTGGGTTAGGGAGTGAAAAAAGAAACGGACAGTTATTTGTTTTATGTTGGAGGCAGGGTGAGCTGCGAAGCTGTCTGGGGTCAGAGGTCATAATCGCAGTCATGCTCTGTGTGGGGCGGCAACAGAAGGATGAGTAATCCATTGGGCATGATGTAAAGAAAGGAGAATAATGAATTGGGGGAATAGAATTCTGGGATTGGGGCACTTCCTTCACTGAGGGTGTTGTGGCAGTAAAGAAGGGAGCATTAGGGATGGCAGTATGACTCGCTAATCGACTCAAAAAAATGGCCCACATTTTAAATGAAAAACCAGGGGGTTTAACTGATTAGAGAGCTGGCTGGGCACCAAGATCCTGGTGATGGGGCAGGCTAGACTGGCACTTTTAATAGGTGGGCATTTGTTGTCTGATAGATGCCCACCTAGAGAAGTGTCGCAGCCAATCAGAAGGCTCAAATAGCTTTTCCCATTTTCTAAGAATAAGTAAAGCAGCTCCATTAGGCTATTAACTTTTTACAACACTGGCTGGACAAAATAAGGCAGCAGAAACCAGTGGATTCAGGCAGACACAAGCAAGGATTCTCCTCTGCCTACAATCTCCTGGCTTCTTCTGGATCTGGTAAGCCAACCCTCTATTTTCTTTCCCAGGTCACTTTCTTTCATGCTGGCACTGTTGTCCCCCCTTTTACTCTGGCATGGGAAAGCAAGTGGCCTTCCTCTCCTGGACCCCTGGGCACTGGCCCAAGCCACAGGGGTATCCAGGAATTTCCCTGATGACCCAGGCCCTGACCCACCTTCAGTAGCTGGCACAATTCCCGGTGCTAAGGCAACACCTGCCACTGTCACTCAGCTCCGCCTCAGTACCTGCCTTACCACACCATGGCCCAAAACTCACTCCGGGGGATTCAGTGAGTCTTACTTTCTATGGGGGGGGTGTTCCTGCCAGGCCCACATCCCTGCTTCACCGCCTGGGCTAGAATTAAGCTCCAGCATGGGGACTACCCTCCAAGGTTTGACATTTTTGGCCTGTGACTCACCTAGACCTCAATGTGCAGGTGCCCCAGGACCTGTCCCTCCAAACAGGCCCCCCTGCTTTGGATGAAAGGCTCTCTGGCTCCCTCGACCCACCCAGGCCACCCTGCCACACTGGGTACAAGGGGAACCACTGCCACTGGTTCCCCTCCTGGGAGGGCCCTGCCATGACCCTCCCAGTCCTGGTGACCTGGGAAATTACATACAATGGGCTTCCTACTGGCTCCTATTCTCTGGGCTTACTAACACCTCCTACAGCCCTACCCCCAATGACACAGGACCTGGCTACTTGTTTCCCCATGGAGCTTCATACCCCCACTCCCCATTGGCCACAGCACATACAAAAGCCATCCTGTACACTCTTTTGGGGGGTTTCCCCACTGGCCCTCCTGGACCATCGAGCTCCCTCACTTGCCCACCTTATCTGCTCCTAACTCTGTGCTTCCAACCTCCCCCCTCCAGCCCTAGGCCTAATGCCTGGGCTGGGAAGGCCCAGATACTTCCTGTCAGTCCCCTTATATACCCTCTAAACTACTCTCTGCTGCAATCTTGAGGTGTCCAGAGCAACATCCCCCAGAGCCCTAAATCCATTTCTCTAGCTTGGGGGGGGGTTGAAGGGGGAAAGGAATGTCTAAAACATGGAAGTATAAGCCCCTCATTTCCAGGGGGCTTACACTCTTCCCCCACCCAGGAAATCATTCCCTCCTGGGAATGATGGCAAGAGCACAGTGATGGTCCTCTCCCATCAGACTGAGGATGCACACTCCCCAGCCTTCTAGGAATGGGCACATCATGCCTGGCCATCAGGCACCACCCAACCTATTTACCTAACCCAAAGTACATCCAAAACTAATCCCTACACCCTACCTGTGCCAGGAGATAATCTAAAGTGCTAGTCGTAACCTTCATTATTAATAGCAATCACTTTTCATAATGATTAGACATTTCAAAAATCTTCCTTTAGTATTTGCTAACAGTAGTAATGAGGTAGAAACTATTTAGTCATTCCACCAAATACTTCCCACCAAATTTTTAAATAAGTTTCACTGTGTAAAACCCCAAACCACTCACTCACACACACATTCTCACACCAGTCTTCCAAACATATTTTACCATGATCATGAACATTAACATTATAAAACCTTTTTTTTCAAATCTGAAAGCTTGACTTAAAAAAAAAATAAATACAGTCACCTCATCAGCTCTGTGGAGCACTTGTCCTGGCGCAGTCCATAAGTCTCAGACTAAGAGGTCTAGATTGCAGACCCCCCACCTGGAGGGAAATAAAATGCTGGATCTGGATTAGTGGTCACTTCTCCAAAGGAATCCTGGTCCAATTGGTACTACTTGGTCCGAGTCCCAGTCAAGTCCTGGACCATAGCAAAATGCTTAAATAGAGTTAATCCAGCCCAGGCCCCTGTGTGGCACATTGACTTTTCCTGATGAAACAACTGCTGAGATGGGGCACCTCCTCCTCTTCTTGGACTATTCTTCAACCGCTCCACCTGTTCCTTGAAAATCCAGTCCTCCCTCATCTCCTCAATAATGTCCCAAATCCCTTCTGGCACATATGGATAATTCAAATTGGGATATTCCACCCACAGCTTCCTAAGAACCCACCTTTCAGCCTGACTCCACTCAGGCAGGTCCCTCACTTTGGTTCTTCTGGCCTGTCCCATTGGTAGTCATATTGCCCATCGATATTTTAAATTCAATGGATCTTTTGTGATCAACCCATCCATCCAGATCCAGAGGGTCTTAGCCCAGACTGGAAGCTGTGGGGTAGCATCTCAAAGGTGATAACTGGGCAGTGGTAAGGCCTAGGGATTGCCATGACCACCATATGGTCCTGGAACTGGAACTGGCTGCCAACATACTTTTCTTTATCCAGCGCCCTTTAGTCTTTTGGGTCACCAACCCTCCCTCTGGCTGACACTGGTGCAGGCCCAGGCTCGTTGACACTCTCCATTGGTTTAATTCTGAACTTGGCACTCAAGACAGGCTCTGATTTGTTGGATAAGGCCTGTGGGCTACCGCTGGACAGGGGTCGTGGTAATGGTCCCCTGGGTCCTGAAGGATCCCTAGCTAGTGGTCTGAGGCCCCTGCCCCTCCCTCTGCCAGTGAGATAGTCGGTTGCTGGTGGCGGAGGACTGGGCAGATCACTGTGCTCCCTGTAACCTTTTTCCCTTTCTGGTGCACCTGCACCCTCCTACTCTACAGCCTCCACTACTACATCCTGGGATTCGCTGCAAGTTTCTTCCACCTGGACACGGGTGCTTTCTCCCAGGGACAGTCTTTCAAACCACTCTGAATCCCCACTGGCTGATGATCATGGTATAAACAAGCTGGTGGTGAAACTGGGAGCATACATCCCCCTATTCAGGACTGGCGGACTGCCTATACAATAGGGGCATATAGGCAAATTGGTTACTGCCTCCCCATGAACCCACATCTCACACAGCGTTCATGTCCTTTACATTTTCCCCCAGCTTTCCAGAGCCAGGAGAGAACTTAGGCAGGAACTGTAGCCAGGGGCTTCTCCTGAGGGGTTGCTTCAGGTCTCTCTGCATCACTCCCTGCTACCACTTGCTGCCAATCCATGGTGGATGCCTGTGCTCGATTTTTCCCCTCCCAGTTCTCACACTCACAGTGAGCTCAAAGTTCATTTGCTCTAAAATATGTGCAGCCCAGTTCACTTGCCTGCTTTGAAAATGTGCTCAGAAAAATAGTCTCTTTTTGCTTTACTTTCGCTATTGATATTTCTTCTGTTGTGACCTTTCCTGCTAGTGCTGGTCTCACTCCCTCAGCTCCACTCACTCCAATTGCTCTAAGATGGTGTCTTCTGCTTGCAGCTGCCATAGCTCCTTCTTGCCCATCCTCCAATCGGGACCCTGCCTGAGAGCCACGTGACCAGCAAGTCACGTGTGCACATTATGGGGTGCTTCATGCACTGCAGTGAGTGGTAGGATTGAGGTAGTTGGGTGCAGAAGGTACCCTGGGGTTAGACGGGTCTTAGAAAGAGAGGCCTGACATGTTTAGTTCCCATCACCAGGGTTCCCACTAGACCAAGTGGGCAGGCAGCCAGAGGGGCTGCACTGTCCACCAATCCCTGAGGACAGTGCTTTGCAATGCCAGATTGGTCAGAAACAATACCGCAATTATTGCGGACTTGGTTTCTTTGGCTGATCTGGCTTGCATCATGGAGACCTGGATCGGTGACGATGTTGGCCTAGTTTTAGAGGCAGCTGTCCCACTTGGGTATACCGTAGTGCACTGCCCCAGAGCGGAATGCAGGGATGGGAGGGTTGCCATCTGTTTTAGATCTGAGCTAGGCTTCACCCTGCACCCAGTGAGAGCACCGGGTTCATTTGAATGTGTGGCTATCCATGGGGGTCCGGGTGGAGGATTCTCCTGATTTACTATCCTTCTGGAGTGGCGGGAGATTTCCTGCAGGAGGTGTCCGATTTTGTCATTGGTGAAACATTGAAGGCCCCCAGATGTTTAGTGCCATGGGACTTCAATGATTGGGCCGATGATGAATCTTCTCAGCTCGGTTACAACTTCCTCCAGATGATGTCATCCCTGGGCCTGACACAAGTAGTTTCTTCCATGACCCATCAGGGTGGCCACATGTTGGACCTGGTGTTCTCACTGGGGCTTGAAATAAATAGTCTTAGGACTGATTGGGTTGTTTGGTTCGATCATTGCACTGTGAAATTCTTGTTCGGGGCCCCCCCCGAGAGCCCTCCCCTGCTGAGATGGTCAGCTACCACCCTTTGAGGGTGTTGACCCCCTAGAGTTTCTTGGCAGTGGCTGATTTATCTAGTGTGGACAGTGCATGCGTTGGGGGTGTGTGCGCGGCAGTCGATGCCTACAGTAAGGCGATGTCTGGTGCGCTCGACTCCCTAGCACCAGTCAATGTATGACCCAAATCTTCTCACTTGAGGCCCCCTCGGTATGAAGAGGAGCTCAAGGTGGTCGAAGATTAGAGTGCTGCTGGCAGAAGTCTGGTCTGGAGGTGGACAAACTGGCCCTGTGTGCACACTATGGTAGGTACCAGGGGGTAATCGACTGTAAGAAGGCAGAATTCTTGTCCAGGGAGATTGCTGCAAGGAGGAACCAACCAACTGTGCTCTTTTGGACTGTGGAGAGGCTTCTTCATCCTTGCTGTCTATAGCTGAAAGTAGCTTTTTCAAACACATTATGAGAGGAGTTTGCTGGGTTCTTCTTGGACAGGGTGTCCGCCATCAGGCAAGGGTTTCTGCCAGTGCGCCATAGTTCGGATGACAGTGGTCACCATGGGCATCCAGAGAGCACTCTGCCTGGTTGGGACAAGTTTAGACTGGTGGAGGTGGCTGAGGTCATTGACGTTGCTTCCAAGCTATGGTACACCTTTTGTGAACTGGACCCGGTGCCGAGTCGTTTCTTAATGGGATGTGTCGACTCCATTGGCCCAGTGTTTACCTTGATTGTCCAGTGTCCCTTGTCAGAGGGGGTCTTTCTCGATGTCTTGAAGGGGGCATTGGTGAGATCACTTCTGAAGAAACCATCGTTGAATCCTGATGTCAAGGTAAATTACCATCCCATCTCCAACCATCCATTTTTGGGTAAGATTGTGGAGAAGGTGGTGGCGCTTCAGCTTGAGGAGCACCTCATGGCTCATGATTTATATGAGCCACTCTAGTCTGGGTTTCATGTGAGGCATAGCACAGAAACTGCATTAGTTTGGGTGCACAATAAACTCCTCAGTGCAAGAGACTGAGGGGAAGGGACAATTCTCGTCCTCCTCAATCGCTCTTCAGTATTTGACATGGTGGACCATCATGTGTTACTTGACCACCTAAGGGAATTTTGTGGACTCACCGGCACTGTCATTTGCTGGTTTGAGTCTTTTCTAACAGGAGCAAAGGGTAATGATGGGGAATTTCTCCTCTGCCCCTAACTTCCTGTCATGCAGAGTTCCCCAGGGTTCAGTCTTGTCGCCGATGTTGTTCACCGTGTACATGCTGCCCCTGGGAGAGCTCATTAGGAAGTACAGCTTGAGTTATCATTGCTATGCTAATGATACCCAGCTGTATCTTTCCTTTGCCCTGGGAACATCTTGCACAGTGGAAGTGCTTAACAGCTGCCTTGCTGAGATCAATGACTGGATGGCCTCCAGCTGGTTGAGACTGAACACCGATAAGACAGAGGTACTGGTGGTGAAGTTGAACAGAGAACATGATAGGTTGGCCTCTGGTGCAGAGACAGGGCTTTTTCCTTGGTTCTGTATCATTGAAGCCCTCCTCTAGGGTGTGTGATCTGGGTGTTATTCTTGACAGCGGACTGACGCATGCGTTTCAGGTGTCGTCCCTTGTCCATACCAGTTTCTATCATCTGAGGAATAGTGACTGGATAAAGCCTCAAGTTCCACCTCTGGACCTCCCCATCTTGGTTCATGCCTTCATGTCATCCAGGCTTGACTACTGTAATGCACTCTATCTCGGGGTCTCTGGGGGTACCCTGCACCGACTGCAGCTGGTGCAGAACGTGGTGGCTAGGCTGTTGACAGGACAGCCTAAGTACTGTCATATCACCCTGGTGCTGCGTGAACTACATTGGCTGCCTGTCAGGTGGAGGGTCCTCTTCAAGGTGGGCTTGCTCACCTTTAAGGCCCTACATGGCCTGGGCCCTGGCTACCTGAAGGACCTTCTTACACCTGCTGTCTCAGCCCACTCCCTCATCTCCTCTGCTAGGGGCCTCTTTGCGATTCCCAGGATGAAGTTAAAAACAGCAGGTGACAGAGCATTTAGTGTCGCCACCCCATCCTGTGGAATTTGCTTTCTCCAGCTGTTAGAGAGGCCCCTTCTTGTATAATCAGGCCTTCCTGGACTTTGCTTTATAGCCTTATCTTGATTCCTGACTTTTATGCTTTAACTGGTCCATGGCTATTTTTGAGTTAGTTGAGGGCAGTGTTTATAAATTTTACAATAACTGTTGTAGTATTGTATACTTATGTCCAATATTGTGTTATTTATGTATATATAATTTATTGATTGAGTTTTGTATGAAATTTTAATATATTTGGCACCCAGAGCCTTTGGGATGGGCGTCTTTTTAAATAAAATTTGCCTTGCCTTGCCTTGCTTTGCCAACACACCAGCAGGCCAGGCTTAATGCCTGCTCCAGGCCTACTCCACAGTAATTTTGTGCTGTACAACAGGGCCCAATCAGGCTGGGAAGCCTGGCACTGCTGCAGACCGCAAGGCTTGGGGTCTGGCAGCAATTTGGGAGTTCAGGGAACATCCCAGACAAGCCCCCACAGTGTAAACCTCCCCTTCCTGCCCTTTCTAGAGGCAAACTTTTCTAATTGCAGATGGTCCAGGCAGAAAAGGGGAAGCACTCCTAAGCACTAACATTCGAGACCTGTGCACCTAAGAACAGTAGGGAACAGTTGGTCTCCGACTTGCTTTTACCTCCTCTCTCTCTCTCTCTCTCAGCATTCAATCTCCTTCCCGAACTTGTCCACCAGACCAGGACCTCCCTCTGCACCTCCAGCTGTCTCAGAAGCCCTTACAGCCCCAACTAGGATGCATCGAATATTGCCACTGGAATGCAATTCATGGGAGAATTAATTAGACTGCAAATACAGGGGGAAAAGTAGGATTTCCTTTACTTTTCCTCCCCCTACAGTCAAATAATACACAAAACCACTATTTCTTCCCCAAACCTGCATTTATTTTACACCTGTACTGCAAATGATTCCAGCGATACAGAGGTCACTCACTTCACTAAGAATAAGTAAAGCAGCTCCATGGGGCTATTAACTTTATACAACACTGGCTGGACAAAATAAGGCAGCAGAAACCAATAAATTCAGGCAGACACAAGCAAGGATTCTTCTCTGCCTATTATCCCTCTCAGGTGCTCTGCCCGAGACTTCCTTGAACTCAGATCCCTGCAATCTTCTGGCTTCTTCTGGACTGGTAAGCCAACCTTCTATTTTCTTTCCATGGGTCACTTTAATTCAGACTGGCACTGGTCATCCCCTCTTTAACTCTGGTGTGGGAAAGTGAGTGGCCTTCCCCACCTGGACCCCTGGGCAATGGCCCAAACCACAGGGGTATCCAGGAATTTTTCTGATGATACAGGCCCTGATCCACCTTCAGCAGCTGGCACTATTCCAGGTGCTAAGGCAACACCTGCCTCTATCATTTGGCTCTGCCTCAGTATCTGCCTTACCACACCATGGCCCAAAACTCACTCAAGGCAATCCAGCTGGTCTTACTTCCTACGGGGGGTTATTGCCAGACCCATATCCCTGCTTCACCGCCTGGGCTAGAATTAAGCTCCAGCATGGGAACTACCCTCCAAGATCTACCATTTTTGGCCTGTGACCCACCCGAACCTCAATGTACCGGTGCCCCAGTACCTGTCCCTGCAAACAGGCCCCCTGTTTTGGGTGAAAGGCTTTCTGGCTCCCTCGACCGCCCAGGAAACCCTGCCGCACTGGGTATGAGTAGAACCACTGCCACTGCTTCCCATCCTGGGAGGGCCCTGCTATGACCCTCCCAGCACTGGTGACCTGTGAAATCACACACAATAGGCTTTCTAAGGGCTTCTACTCTCGGGGCTTGCTAAAACCTCCTGCAGCCCTAGCCCCCAGTGATGCAGGTCCTGGCTAGTTATTTCCCCACAGAGTGCTATACCCCCACTCCTAGTCGACCATGGCTCATAGAAAAGCCATCCTGACTGCACTCTTTTGGGGGGTTTCCCCACTGGCCCTTCTGGACAGCCGAGCTCCCTCACTTGCTCACCTTAACTGCGCTTCCAGCATCCCCCTCCAGCCCCAGGCCTAATGCCTGGGATTGAAAGGCCCAGATACTTCCTGTCAGTCCCCTTATATACCCTCTAAACTACTCTCTGCTGTCACCTTGAGGCATCCAGACCAACATCCCCCAGACCACTAAACTGGAAAGGGATGCCTAAAACATGGGAATATGAGCCCCTCATTTACAGGGGGCTTACACAGATAAAATATGTAGCAAGCAAAAGTTATGAAATTTCTCCCATTGACTGGGATATAAAAATTACAATCTGATAATTAACCATAATAAATAAAGGTGCTGCCCATTTTTGACTTAATAATATCCAAAACTATCAAGCAAATGGATATTCTTATAATAAACATGCTTGAGTTCTACGATATCCAGGCACTCCTCCCTCGGACAGTTTCTTTCCTCTACTTTCTTATGTTTCCATGAGCCTTTTACTGCCATCCTACTTTCTCAATAACCTTCCCCACAAAGGGAAGGTTAGAGACAGGTTGGTAGTTAGCTGGATCGACAGGATCCAAGGAGGATTTTTTAAGGAGTGGTCGAATGACCGCCTCCTTTAGGGGATTTGGAAAGATTCCCTTCTGCAAGGATCTGCATAAAATTTCAGCTAGGATCGGGCAGATGACAGCTACACAACCCACTAAAAGGGAGGTAGGGCCCAGATCCAAACTACAACAGGTTGGGCGCAGTGTCTGGATAATCTTCACAATGTCTGTGAATTCCAGTCAGCTGAAATCCATCCAGACAGACCGGGTGTTCACCACCTCCCATCAACCTCCACAACCCCTCATAAAGAGAGCCAGGCCAATTCTGGACCTGATGCTGGCAACCTTATCTGTGAAGAACCGAACTAGCCCATCATACCCAATTTGTGAAAAAACTCTTCCGGACTGGAGACAGATTGGATTGCATAATCTGTCAACAGTTCAAAAAAGTTGAGCCAGTCGGTTCTGTGCAGCAGAAATCTCCCTGGACAGGAACTCTGCCTTCTTATGGGTGATTTCTGATTGATAGCCCTTATAATGTTCCATCAATCTAAGCCTGTCAGCATCCAGGCCGGACTTCTTCCATGCTCTCTCCAGCCTTCGACCAACCCGCCTCAACTCCTTTAAGGACTCATTATACCAAGGGGACCCTGGGCAAAGAGTGAGTGGTCGAACATGAACAGGAGCAATCAAGTCCAAGGCCTCTCCCACTGCCTTATTATAGGCTAGTACGAGGTCCTCTGGACTTGTGCTTTCACCTAGCAATCCAGATAGGTCCAGCACTGTGGCTTCCCTCTTTACTGGATTCAGCTGACTAACCCAGAGACCTTGGAAAAAATGCTATAAGTCCTAGTTTCAATTTCTGGAGGTGTAGGAAACATCATTCTGATACGAAGAAATTCAGGTAACAGCAAAGTCTATGCTTTTTCAATAGTGGCTTATTCTTCCATTTGGACAATTTCTGTTCTGCTGCCTCAGTGCAGGTCATCCAGTTGTCTAAAGCCATGTTCTTGTAACCAAATGTGACAGAAAATATTTTCAGAGGTCCTTCTATAAGTGTGATACCTGCTATGAGATTACCCTCAGTGTAAGCTCTCGGCTGACTAATTGATACATCAGAACTTTTATGAAAGTTAACAGTCACCCCAACCATGTTGCAAAACCTCCTCAGGATGCCCCGAACCACTTTCCTAACACTTCTATCCCTAATAACTATAGAGTGGTCATCTTTATTTTATTTATTTGTATTTCGGATGACACCTTTGAGCCGAGGGCTCTTTTACAAAGGTTCCATGTCAAGGCAATAAGGACAACAAGGTACAAAACATAACATGATCATTACAATGGAACTTAAAAAAAAAAAAAGACAAACAGTCTGCATACATTATTGTCTTCACTTCTGGTAAATCTGCTGCTAGGGTGATTCCTTGTATTCCTCTATTCTGCTGGAAAAAAGGCAGATGAGAAAGTCTAAAGAGAATACATATAAAAGGGGGCTCAGTGGGCAATCCTGTCTAGCCCTTCTTTTAATCTGTACCTCAATTCCCATGTTGCAATTCACATAGGAGTAACATACTGTAGCCCTGTAGAGATGCTCAACCCATTCCACAAATTGTCTAGGAATTCCATACCAGAATAGAAGCTTGGTAAGAAACTTATGTGGGAATCTATTGAAGGCTTTCTCCTGATCAATGGAAAGAAGAAAGCCCACTGCAATACCCTTAGTTCCACATTCCCACAATCCTCTTAAAATCACCAAGTTATCAGTTATGTTCCTCTGTGTGATGGCACAGGTCTGTGATTCCGCAAGGATTATTACTGCAATGTCTGATTATCTATTAGCTACAATTTTAGACAATGGGCCAGATATTCAAACTGCGCTCAAAATGTGCGCAACAGCAGGAGCAAGCTCAAATCAATTGCGCATATGCGCAACAGGCGCGATATTCAAACATGGAGCAGAACAAATTGCGCAAGCAGCCAACGTCTGAATATCGCACTAACTGCGCCATAGCGCAACCAGGAAGGGGAAGCTGAGCAGTATGGTTGCGCCATAACGCAACAAGGGCAGCCCAGCTGAACAGTCCAGAGGTGCCATAGCGCAAGCACACGCCCCCCCCCAGCAGAGCAATGGAAGTGCACAACCAGGGAGGCAGGTTGGGGCCCACTGCCAGCCATGCCACACATGGGCACAGGAATACACTGCAGAACCAACAAGACACCTGCACACCCCAAGCACAGCATCACTGGGGGTGGGACGGATGATCTACTGGCCCATGGGGACAAGCCAACAAAGCACAGCAGAGCCATGATGCCCCAGCACAACCACTGGCAGGCTGAGAGTGCCACACACAGGGGGTTGACAACCACAGTGCACATCAGCCCCCTGTACGCACAGCACACCCTGCACAGTGACCCCAAGACACCACCCATGTGCAGTGACTGGCACTGCAGGAAACACCATGCATCCCCCCCGGCACCTGTCAACCCTGTGCAGCAGAGAAGCATACAAGCCAGACCCACCCTCTGCACCCAGCAGTGGGTGGCAGCAGACGGCAAGACCAACAGAAAGTCACTGCCATGCTGGACATACCCCCCCCATGCACACACACGTGCACACACACACACACACACACACACACACACACACACACCCAGGACCATACCACCCCAGATGGCATGCACACCACTGTAACTGAGCAACCATAGCCAGCTGCAAATCAGAGACCAACACAGTATTCATAACAAAATATAAATGTATTATAAAATGTAAATCACAAAACTATCAACACCATAACTATTTACAAGGGGTAGGGGTACAAGGTAAGGTGGGCAAGAGGTAGGGATGAACAACTTGGAGAGGGAAGGCAGGGTGGGAGGGATGGGTGAAGTGGGAAGGGGAATCTGGCCTAAGGCCCAGCAGGCTGGTCCTCCTCCGCCCAGTGCCGCTGTGCCTGGCGATGCCTCCTCCGCAGGCCATGTCGATGGATGTCCCTAAGGATGGCCTGGTTGTCCAAGGACACTTGCGTCAGCCCATGCAGTTCCCGCTGTATCCTCCTGAGAACACTGAGGCCTAGGAAAATGGGAACACAGTCAATGGCTGTGACTGACCACAACCCTGAACACCACCCAACCTGCAAGCCATATAGGCCAATGTCCTGCACCTGTGATGGCATGCACCCACCCACAGTGAACATGCACATGGCCATCACAAACAGGCGGCACCAGCTATGTGCACCACTGCACACACACACTGCCCATGTCCATCACAGCACAAACAAGGCTGTCAAGTGACGTGGCAATGTGGTGCGATGCCAGTTACACAGCCATGTGCCCAGTGCATGCATGGACCACCAGTGATGCACACACAGACGTGCAGTGACACTGGACAGTGATGAATGTCACCTGTGTCATGCATGGCTGTGTTGTGCATGGCTGGTGGTCCATGCCCACCCCTTCCAGCATGCAATACCATCCATGATGTAATGATACTCACATTCCGCAAGAAGGTGTGTCTGCTGCTGCTGCTGCCGCTGTTGTTGTGGCCCACCTCCTGCTGCACCACCGACTGGCACCGGGGCCCTGTCACGGCCCTCCGCAGCATGTGCCTGCATCCTCACATCCCGGCCTGTGGGAGACATACGTTGAGAAAAACATCAGTATGACTCCAAAGCTGACTGCCCCTGCCCCAGGAGAGTGCCTGCCCACACAGCCAGCCCCATGCATCTCACACCTGCACACACTGACACAGCCAACCATGTCAGAGCCATCACCTATGCACATCCACCAAAACACACTCACACCCCTACAGAGAATACAGGTGCATAGGCGGTACACCCACCTGGCCTTGGCACCACGCCCCTCCGGCACGTGTGAACGTAGCCGCCATGCAGCTCAGGCTCCCTCCTGCGGAGGTCTCTGTATCTGTGCCGGCACTGCTCAGCAGACCGGTGCTGCCCAGTGACCCCCACCAGGTCACTGGCCACTTGCTGCCAGACCTGGGTCCTAGCCATGGTGAGGGGCACCTCACCATACAGTGCCCCATATTGAGGCTCCACCAGAAACCACCAAGTTGGCCACCTCCACGGGGCTCCATTGCACCCCCTCCTGCATGCCATGCTACCAAGTTTACAGCAGGCAATATGAAGCGCCCTGTCGCAGAAGCTCCGCTGGAGATGTTGTGCAATAGACCACCATAGGTTCCAATCGCTGTTCGGACAGCGCCGTCAATCCACATAGCGCTGTCACCAGACAGCGCAATAGGGCCGTACACATGGCAGCCGAACAGCGGCAGGGGGCAAAGGTCGGACACCAGGTCAGGGGTCTATGACGCAAGGCCACGCACAGCACCATCTGACGCATACGCATCCTGCACGACCAACCACCTGCTTACCAGTGCCACAGTGGACTATTGCGCAGTAGTGCCACAGCGCCATATAGTGCCCAGTGCTGTAGCGTCACTGGCACAATGGTGGCCATGGTCTGAATTGCCGATCGCGCACAGCACGTCATCAGCACGGCAGACACCTGCGTAAGCTACCTGGGCATGCGCAATGCAGTGTACCGCACAGTCACAGATCTGCGCTATTGGCTCAGCCGGATCAACCGTCTTTGCGAAAAGCACAATGGCGCGATATTCAGCCAACACATGCAAATCATCTGATCAGCCATTCAAAGGTGCAGTGGCGCGATTTGCATCTCATTACAGTTGCTCCTCTCCTAATTTGCATGCATTGCGCTATAAAAGTGCAACAGTGGGCTGTGCTGGACAGAGTCGGTTACTGCAGGTGAGAGGTGAGTTGCATGCTGTGGGATGTACTGGACAATGGGCATGGGATAATGCTGTAGACTGCACAGTGACAGGTGTCCACTTACACCCATACAGATCGCCATGACCGAGCAGAGACAAGGTGAGGGTGAGGATGGTGGGCGAAGGAGGAGGCCCAACTTCACCAAGGCAGAGACTGAGGCCCTCTTCCAGGCCTACCTGGAGGATGAGGCACTACTGCGTGGAAGCCGGGGCACCCCTCAGGCCCGTGCGGCTGCATGGGAGGGGGGTAGCCTGGGCAGTGAACCTGCACGGAAGCCACCAGCGCTCCGTGCAGGAATGCAAGAAAAAGATTGGGACAGACCGCAGGAGGGTGAAGGAGAAGGTGGCGGCCCTCCGGGCGGCACGCGCTGGCACTGGTGGGGGCCAGCCAGCGGTGGTGGAGCTGACCCCGGCTGAGGACTGACTGGCTGCAACTCTGCAGCGCAGTGCTATTGAGGGTGTACCAGGAGGTGTATTCCAGACAGGTGGAAGCCCATCACTGCACGGTATGACATGGTGGTGGTGTTGGGGGGGGGGGAGGAAGGTTGGTCACATGCACTCACATGTCCTCTCTTTCTGTTGCAGATCCTGTTCGTCTCCAGGAGACGGTGCTGGTGGTGGGACCAGGCAGTGAGGATGACCTGCTGGACATGGAGAAGGGTCCATCCACCTCTGTCACCAGCCAGCATGCACTACACCAGCATGCACGCAGGGCTGTCAACTCTGGTGTCGGTGATTCGGGTGTGGGGGGTGCACAGCCTGTGTCTCAGCAGTCTGGCATGCAAGCATGCCATCACGCTGTGATTGTGGCTGTAGCACGTCCCTGCACCACTGATGATGCAAGGACTGCAATGGGCAGTGACATGTGTGTGTCCCATGACAGACACACAGCAGGCCATCACATGCCCCTGGGCCTTGCTGGTTCCAACTTGTGCGCCAGCATGTCGGCACAGTCCCAGGCTGTGCCTGTCAGCACCGGTTGGGCAGCACCGGTGGCTGTGCAGGTGTCTGGCACTGTTGCGGCCACAGCGGTGGAACAAGTGGACTCTGTGGCACAACGGTTGGAGGGGCAGCAGCAGCAGCAGTCACCCACCAGGTCTGGGGGTACAGTGTCCAGCGGTGGCACATGCCTGCCGCCCTGTGATACGCCCATTCCTGGTCCTGGCGAACAGCGCCCACCCTTAAGGGGTGTTGTGCATCAGGACCTTCAACACCCTGGGGGACAGGCTGCCGTTGTGGCAGAGTACTCATTGGATGAGCACACCTGCCTGCTGCGGGAATCAGTACAGCAGCAGAGGCGGGTTGCAATGTCCGTGGAGGCACTGTGTGTGGCTGTGGAGCGGCACAGCAGGGAGTGTGCTCTGGACCATGCAGAGATGGTCCACATGCGGATGGATGTGACGCCGCCATTGACAGGCTGACCCAGGCAGTGGTCTCTGTCGTGGATGCATTGGGCACACAGTCAGGTGACCCTGTACGCACACCCACAGTTCACGCTCCTCCCGTTCCGCGGCGTGTGTGCGACACCAGGCCTGTCGATGCCGGGTTCTGCTGTGGGCATCCTGAGCACCCCTGGTGCAGGTGTGTTCGGCATGCTGCAGACCCCTGTGTGGGCAAGGTCGCGTTCGCGCAGTGGGACCCCTGGTGGTCCAACAGTGCCACCCCATATGGCCCCTGCTCAGCCTGCCAGTGCTGTTGGGTCATGGCGAGGCTGCCCACGCATCCGCGGTGGCCATGGGACAGTGCTACATGACTGATCTGTCTCCCAGTGTGGGCCCTGTCTGGTGCTGCCCTGTGTGCAATGTGTGTCATGGTGGGCAGTGCACTGCTGGGTGCTCTGCTCAACACGCCGACACAGGACCACCACACCCTCCCAACTGTTGCCCACAGGTGCGTGTGCATGATGATGCCTGCATTGTACTGTACACCAGGTGCAAGGGTGCCCAGCATCTGACACACGTGCTTGGACAGTACAGGTGGTGGGGTGGTCAGTGGTGCTGTGTATTAGCAATGTCGGTTCTGCTGTGCTGTGCATCTGCCCATGTACGCTCTGTGCCTGGTGTGTGTGTGCCCATATGAGTGCTCACCCCTTCCTGATGGTGTGTTTGTATGCCTGGACCCTTCCACTCCCTGGCCGTCATGCACCCTGGTGTGTTACCCTGTGTGCCTGTGGTTTGCGCATGGACAGTGTTGGTTGCACATGTCCCCTTGACTTACCTGTGTTGTGCATAGTGCTCCTCTGTGTTGGTGTCCGGTGCAGCTGGGCCTGCGGATCAGTCGGGGTCCCGCGCCCTAGGGGGCTGCTCATCGACATCAACACCGGCGCCACTGGCATCCCCATCGCTGTCCCCCTCTTCAACCTGTATGGCTATCCCACAGTCCTTGGCCATGTTGTGCAGGATGCAACAGGCCAGGAATATCCCACAGGCCTTTGGGAGGCTGTACTGTAGGGCACCGCCGGAGGTGTCTAGGCATCGGAAGCGTGCCTTGAGCATCCCAGACACCCGCTCTATGATGTTGCGTGTGGCAGCATGTGCCTCATTATAGCGTTGCTGTGATGGGGTCATGGGGCCCCGGTACGGTGTGAGCAGCCAGGGATGGAGTGGATACCTGCTGTCACCTGTGTGGAGATAGTGGAGATCAGTGTCATGTTCAGGTCCATTTGCCCATATCCCTGTGTGCCACTACCATGGCACCTGTGGCATTCCCACCCTTGCTCCCAAGTTTGCATTCCATACATGCGTACTCACCCACTAGATGTCCTGTGGGGATGTCCCCACTCTCAAATCGATGGCACAGTGCGGACTGATGCCATATGAAGGCATTATGTGCTCCGCCAGGGTGTGTGGCACAGACACTGATTATTCGCCCAGTGGCATCACACACCACCTGGCAGTTGACACTGCAGTAGCCCTTTCGGTTCCTATACGCTGCCCCATCGGGGCCAGGTGGCGTGCGAATGGCCACATGGGTGCAGTCTATGGCCCCTAGCATGCCAGGCATATGTGCTACCCTGTGGAACCCCCGCATGTTTGCTGTACGCTCTGCTGTGGTGCTGGGGAAATGGATGTGCTCCGCAGCATGTGGCAGCAGTGCGCTGAGGAATTGGGTGAGGATGCGTGACGTGGCCGACTGTGTGATGCCTGTGGTGTCCCTGTCGGCCTCTGGAAGGTGCCCGTGGTGAGCAGGCACATGCAGGCTGTCACCTTGGTCTCCACTGACAGGCGTGACTCCGTCGTGAGGATGCCTGCATCACATCACTGCACAGCTCACAAAGCCACCTCAGTATTGCCCTGTTCAGGCTGCCCGCCCACCGATCTACATCTGTATACAGCTCATAGCTGATGCGGACGCAGTACTGCCTGTTGGGGCGTACCACCCGGGCCCTTCCACGGCCTTGTCCCCTGCAGCTTGCATTCTCACCTCCTCATTACAGCTTCCATATGGAAGCTGGCACTGTCCATCTCCCCTGCTTCTGCCCCGGCTGGTGTTGCTGTGTTACCCCTGCTGTCCTGACTGCTACTTCCACTGCACCGGGCACCCCCCGCTGGCCTCTGCAGCCTATGGCCCACAATGCTTGCCTTGTCTGCCCTAGCCTGTCACTGTCTGTCTCTCTCTCTCTCTACCCCACTTGGCATCCTTGTAGCGTTCTTGCACCGCTTCCTTGAGCCTTTTTATTTTGGCTCATTTCCGCTAGTGCGCAATTTCCGGCAGTTCCGCTCTTGCTCAATGTGCAAGTCTTTCAATTTTGCATTGCGCTCTTTATGCATGGCTCCACCCACGTCGGTTGCGCATGCCTTCCTTTGCATTGCGCTGTTGCTCAGCATGTTTTCGGGGGCGCAACTGTCTCCTGCTGAATATCGCAGAATGGCGCACTTTTGGTCTTGCGCAGGCGCAACCCTATTGCACATGGCGCAACCCTTTTGAATATCCCACCCAATATCTTTTGGTCACAATTAAGGAGGCTGAACAGTCTCCAATGTTTAATATCAGTTTTGCCCCCTTTTTAAAAAAAGAAATATTAATAGGGAGGTCCCCATGGAGCTTGGTCATTTCCTAGTCTCTAAAATTTCAATAAACACTACATGTAGTATGGGTGCCAGCTGTGTTATATATGTTTTGTAAAATTCTGATGTCAGGCCATCTGCCCCTGTGGCTGTAGAATTATCTAGACTCTTAATAGCTGTTTCCACTTCTGATATCTGCATAGGGCTGAGCAGCATAGTTTGGAGATAAGGCGGAACTTCGGGGTCCCACACAGTTTCTGTCTCTATCACTACTCTGAAACTCTCAGTGGCATGCTCTTTTACTACTTCAAATACTTCATTGTTAGTAGTAACTAACCTTTCATCTGATTTCCTGTATAAACCAGATATGATTCTATTTTGCATCCTTCTGTGGCATCCTGCAAATTTATCCATATGCTGGGACTTCCCCTGTGTATTAAATTTTAGTTCTTGTTCGAGACAGGTGGCCCTATTTTATTGCTATAATCTCATTTTCTCTTTAGTGATCTCAGTTTGCTCAGAGAAATCTGTATTGTCTTCCTGCAGCCACAATTTAGTTTGCAATTTTAAATAGTGGAAATACTTTTTGTACCATTTGTTCTACCAATAGCTTTATAGAATGATCTCAGATCCCTGTTTGTGTCTTTCCACCACTCTCCCACACTTTCATGAGCAGGCAGTACTGTACAATGAGCTCTAAAATGGTCTAGCCATTTAGCTTGTACCTCTGGCTGAGTCAAAATGGTGTTAGTTAACCTCAATTGTGTATATCAGGAGGGTTGGTCCTAAATGGCAATGACATACCACATCTTTGCAATCTGAAATTTCTACAGTGGTAGCACTTGCAGAACTCAAATTAAAAGCTGTAGATAAAAACAGAAAATCAATTCTTGTATGCGAAACTCCTTTTGAAAAAGTGGTCACAGACCAGTGTTAGAAGCTGCTATACCATCTTTCAGACCTGCAGTGGTTATCGTTTCCATCAGATATATTGAGTCAGTGTACATCTTTTTTGTGCAACACTCTCTCACTGTCTCTCGGAGATAACTTACAGCTAAAATCTTGTCCTAAAACAACCAGTTTATTTGTGTATAGATAGGGTTATATTGCTCAAAACAAGGTAATTGTTGCTGCATTCATCTGAGGGGCATAGATGTTTATGAGGCACAAATGCTGCCTCCCCTGAATCACATCTAACAATAGCGCTCTGCCTGGTTCAATTTCCACCAGGCCTATAACTTTGAATATGTCACCTGGAAAAAGAATCCTCACTTCATTGCATTTGTCAGTGCCTTCTGACCAATAAGATGATGCATGTAACCAGAGCATTTTTACAGCTGAAATTTCAAATTGGGTTTTACGGATGCATGAAGCTGAGCTCTGGCCTCGATGATGTCTAAATCATTAAACATCCATTGGTTAAAGCTGAGCTATCCCTCTCTATTCCTCACGGGCACTCATAATAATGAGTCAAGTGAGGAAATCCAGCCAAAAGGATGGCTCGAAATCAGATTTGAAGGGCGGAAGCTGGAGAAACCACAATGCGAGTAACTTGCCCTCAAGGATGTCTGACTGCACTGTGGGCTTGGCTAGAGAAGAAGACAACAGAGCGTTGTGAAGCAGTTCAGTTGGAAGCTGAGCTACCTCTTCTAACATAATGAAAATGCTGCAAAGGATCAACTCTAATGTATAGGACATTAAGCAAGAATTAGACTGGAATGTGGCACATCTGAAATTGAATCAGGCCTTAAAGATATGTGATAGGAAGTGCAAAGCCCGGGCTGCATGGTGTTTTCCTTAGCACAGCGCAAGAGGGAACTGACCCAAAGAGCCGAAGATGTAGAGGCCAGAGGGTGGTCAAAAACTGTTAGCTTATTTGGTTTCCCTGAAGGCTGTGAACAGAATGATTTGATGGGGTTTGTACAGAGCTGGCTCCATCATGAATTTAATATAACAGAGAATGAACCACTCAGTATCGAGCAGATGCACCGAGCCCAAGCCCAAAACCGGAGCCCCATCACGCTCGCTCCTGGTTACATTTTTTCATTACCTAGGCAAAGAAATGATTTTGAGAAAAGCCTGGGGCAAGAAAGATCTGAATCTGGATGGGAAACGGGTATTTGTTGACCAAGATTACCCTCAGGACACTATGCAGAAATGGAAACAAGTACTAACAGTTATCAAACAATTGAGGGAGAAAAACATCAGAAGTCAGCTCCGATACCAGGCTAAAATGCTAATACACTGGGTGGAGGGACCAAAGCTCTATGCCTCCGTATTGCAACCTGCTAAATCATTTCAGAAGCTGGGAATTAACCTGCCAGACCTACAGCAGGAATCTACTGAGAGATCGATTCTACAGATGGTATGGGAATCGGTGCACAGAGCAGGTGGAAAAGGGAAAGGGCTGTGGGGAGAAGTAACAGAGTTTCTGCACAAGGACCTTCTGAAACTGTACAGCCACCTTCCATCTATACCAGCTTGGCCTCTTGGTTCTGGAGTTCTTCTTATGAGCCCTGGTACAAGTGTTGGTGGCCTCTATTAACCCCATCTTAATGACAGTCCATTTCTGTCTGCATCCATTTCTAGGTAGAACTTTGCCAGGTGCTACTGAATTGTGCTCCCTATCCTATCAAAGTCTGCCTTCATAAAATCCACCACTCTGATTTTAGACATGGCTGCTTCCCTCCCCATGTGGATGGAAAACCACACTGTGCGGTGGTCACTGCCTGCAAGGGGTTCCGTTCACTTTCACATCTCGGACACACTCCCCATCTGATAGCGCTATGTCTAGTATGGCCTCTTCCTTTGTTGGTTTTGTGACTCCCTGTGTCAGGAAACAGTTCTGGATAGCATCCAGGAGGACTTGTTCCCTGCCACAGGTGGTAGTAGGGGTGCTCCAGTCTACACCAGGTAGATTGAAGTCTCCTAGTATTACAGTGTTTCCTTTCCTTCAGCCCTCCTGATCTGTTCCCCCAGCTCCCTATCCAACTTTGTTCTATGTGGTGGTGGTCCGTACATCACCCCAATACAACTCCTTCTCCCTGCGGTGTTCTGGAGTACCACCCATAGGGTTTCAGCTGTGCCCTCCTTACCCTCCTCACTGCTGCACTTTATCCAATCCCTTATATACAATGCCACTCCACGCCCCCTTTTTCTTTGCTCTGTCCTTCCCATGCATTTGATATCCAGGAATTTCTAGGTCCCAGTCACGGGACTGAGTTGCCCATATGTCCACATCCCTTTCCACCATCAGCACCTGTAGGTCTGCTGCCTTGCTAGCCAAGCTCCTTGCATTCAATGACACCACTTTCCAGTGCAACCCCTGGCCCTCATTTCTCCTGTTCCTAATGTGTCTCTCCTCCCTCCTGACCCTACTGTCTTTTCCCCTTGCCCTCCCCTTTCCTTTGTTCCACCTGCTAGGTGGGAGACCTGGAGGCCCCCTCATCTGGTGCTGAGTGCCTTGCTGAGTGTAGCCTGTCTTCCAAGTAACTTTCCAGTTTGTCTTTCAGGACCCTTGTGCCTTCCTTGCTTAGATGCAGCCTGACTAGTGCATATAGGTCCTTAACTTCCCACATCCTACCCCACTCTCCCACCAGCCCATACCCATTTGTTTCACATCACCTCCCCAGCCATGAGTTGAATTGTTCAGTCCTCCTCTTCCTATCAATGCTGGTTCTCAGGACTGGTAATATCTCCAGGAAGGATACTGATTGTCCCAGCCCAATACAGATCTTTCCTAGCTCTGGGAATCTTTTCTGCACCACCTTGACCTTGGAGCCTGCCAGATCATTGGTTTCAAGTTAGTTTCAAGTTTATTTGCAGGAAAACTCCATTGAGCACACTCATTTACAAGGAGGTCCTGGTAGGACATCTTGGTACAGTATACAAAAGTGTTACAATAATACAGTAGCATATAGTACAGTACAATACCGCTGCAGTACATGAATTCAGTTTGGTTTGGACACATGTAAACAATGTACAGTAGGAGTCGAGATAAATTAACTTTTATGCAGAGGTAAAGAAGCAGAGTTAACAGGCTAGAAGGGAAAAAGAAGGGAGTAGGGCTAGCAGGCAGGAAGGTAGAAATGAGGGGACATAAAAAGAGTTTACAGTCATGTGCTGTAAGGGTTGTAGGGGTTCTCCACTAGGAGGACTGCTTGCTATTTTGGCAATAGCAAGGACTGCTTGCTATTTTGGCATGGGCAACTTTCAGCAACCACTTTGTTGGCCATAGTTTTAAATGCACTCAAGGAAATCAGTTCAGGAAGTTTTAGTAGTACATGGAGTTTATTCCAAGTGGACGGGATAACATGACTGAGCGCAGCTTTGCCATGGAGTATATGGAATTTGGGCACTTCAAATAAACTGTATGCATTTTTTCTAAGAGCATAGGTGCAGTTGTATTAGTGTAATTGGGAGGTGATATAGGAGGGAACTTTGTTCTGGAGTGCTTTAAGTAGTAGGGAGGCAGTATAGTGGTTTGGTGCCCAAGTGAACCACAATGTGTGGTTTCCCCAGCCCCGCACACTTGGGTATTACTGCTCCTACCCTCCCTGCTGTCATGCCTGGCATACACTCCATCCTTCTGTTGTTTTTCCTAGTATGCCTGTTACCCCATCTTGCAATCTTTAGGATAGAGTCCCCTATTATTGCAACTGATTCCCCCCTTCCCTGACTCTTGCTGCTAGATTGCCTACCCTGCTGTCCCTCCCACCCCTCTTCTACTCTGTTATGGTAGCCCCCCAATGAGAACTCCTTTCCCTGTTCCCCAGCTTCCTGCCTTCCCATGGATCCTCCATGCCTCCTCCCCCTCAGTCAGGCCTCCCTCACCATGCTCCCCCCTCACCTGAAGATGCCATTTCCTTGCTCAAATCTCTTTCCTTCCTATCCCCCTGCCCATGCCCATCATGTCTTCCCCTCTACATGTCATTTCTGGCTCCTTTCCCCATTTCCCTTCCTGCCCTTAGCCCTGCCCTTCTCCTATGACCCCCGTACTCAGTTCTGTTTCTGCCTCTCCCTGCTTCCTGAGCTCATCTCTTTCCCCTTGTCATCCAGACACTGCAGAATTATGAACCTATTTGAGGTCTCCTTCCCCCTGCCCACAATGCCTACTGCTACCTTACCCTGCTCTTCCATTCTTTCACTCTGACTTGTCTCTTCCCCCCTCTGCCTACCTCCCCACTATCTTCCAGTTTCCCTCTTCACCCCCCCACCCCGGTTTCTGTGGCTTTGGTGATTCCTGGCCCTGAAACCTCCTCCTAGAGTCCTGCCTTGGCCCATTCCCTGCCCTGACTGGCTGGCACAACCTGCTATCTCTCCTCTTTGCCCATCTGCCCAACCTCCTCCCATCCTCCTTCCCACTTCATATCTCAGCCACTCTAATTCCTCCTTAAGTTGCCCAAGATGCCTACAGACTAGACATCCCCCTGCATTCCACATTATTCCCAGGAAGATGGCTACACCACAACCATTGCATCTGATCATCCTCCCACTTCCGCCCTGTATCCCCCATCTAGTTTCCCCAGTCCAATGCTTTCCCTCCATACTGAACCTCTGCCCCCATCCCTTTGGATGCCACATGCTTCCCTATAAATCCCACCCTTCCCTACTGATCTTTACCCTCCTCCTCTGCCTTGCCTCTGTCTGCCCTGTGGCCTTCCCTGTTACCTCCATTACAAGCTGTCAGTCTTGGCCTTCCTCTCTCCTCCCGAACCCCCTATTTTGCACTACTGTGTTCCCTTAACCCAACCTTTATTCCCCAGATCAGAAATGCATCCTCCTCGACAGTTTGTTAAAGTAGAGTAATTGGGGGGGCGTTGTGGAGCCCGAGTATGAAGGATGCAAAACACTAGAGCTCTATAAAAATAATTTAAAATATAACTTTTACAGGAAGACTTCCCTCACAAACTCAGACAAGAGTTATATCAACAGGTCGCTGAATCTCAAGAGAACAAAAATGGGCAACCCACGGAAGGAAAAGCATTCGGGAGATGGAGCAAAATCAAAAGTCCCTTCGGGCCCGACATCCTCATGAGCAGCTCTGGGCTGGGAACAAGACCACGAGGTGGAATCTGGTGGCGAGACTTTACAAACCCTCGGTGAGAAGATAAATCACTTAATTACCTCGGTGGCCGGACTTTCCAACAAGTTTGACTCTCTTACGTCGAGAGTCACTGTAGTGGAAACTACACTTAAAGCAGTCTCCGTGGCATTGACCGCTGCTAGCAAAATGGCTGATGCAGCCATGGGAGCTATAGTCTCAGTCGTGAAAGAGAATGCACAACTTTGTTCCAGACTGGAAATGCTTGAAAACCAGTCAAGGGCTTCTAACATTAGAGTTCTGGGGCTCACAGAACGTGCAGAAGGAGATCATTTGATCCTATTTCTACAAGATTGGATAGTACAGCAATTGGGAGAAGAAGCTACCCTGATCACCCAGAGAATTCAAAAAGCATATTGAGTGGCCTTTGGGGGTAGACAAGATAATCCAGAGGACCCACGTACTGTGGTAATAGTTCTCGACGGAATGGGTTCATGAGATAAGTTGCTAGCTAGCCCTGGCAAGGAGAAGGAAAGCTCTTCTTTTTGATGGCAACCAGATTTGTTTATTTCTTGATTTATCCTATGCAACCAGACAACGGAGAAAGAGGTTTGATGGAGTAAGGGCGATGTTACGGGAAGAAGGAATACCACATGGCCTAATCTTTCCAGCTTGATTACGAATCGCACACCGGAGTAAAATTTTCCTCTTTTTGGAACCGTTGGAGGCTTTAAAATGGTGCCAGAGGAATGTTCCCTCCCATAGGAGGGGAGAAGAAGAAGACGCTTTTTCTTCTGAAGATGACTCCTGAAGATCTACGGACACTGTCGGTAATGGATTATAAGAGGAGGGCAGTGATAATGTTTGTTTAAAAACATCATAGTTAAAGTACACCATTTATCCTCACTTTAGATCCATGAGTTAGTTTTCATCTGGTCTGGACTCTAAAGTTGAACAGTGGTGGCTTATCTTGTTGTGTTTCATCCCCCATTAATATCCTTTCTCCTCATAAACTTACAGCCTTCCACCTGTAATAATTATGGAATATTGTCCATCTGTTTTATTAAGTAAAAGCACCTATGATGTCTGGCAGATATATGGGGAGACTTTTTTTTGTTAGGGGAGTATAGAGTTCCGAGGGGTTCTTTTCTGTTTCAGTACACAATTGTGTATTAACACTATGGTATTGCATGATGGCTAATTCCCTAAATCAGGGAAGGATTCTGATCAATAGGACTTGGACTTTTACTTATAAAATTCATGCTACTCATGGTCTCCTTTACAGCAGGTGGAATACTTTGTACTATGTTTATAATTTAATAGATATCCCCTCATAGGATGTATCTTATTTCATTTAACTAACCTTTTGTATATATTAAGAGGAGTGGCACCCTCATTGTATAGTACATCTGTAATGTTGAATGAAGGTGTTACTGTATGTTTATATACATAAAAGAATACAGTATAAAAAAAAAAGTAGAGTAATCAAAGTTGCTTTCCCTCCCCTCGACCGGCTCCTCTAATATCCCTCATTTAAGTTTAGCCCCTGATTTCCCTGCAAACTGATGTGAAAGTAGAGGTAGTGGACACTCCTTGTTTTCCTGTCTTCTAACAGGAAACCTCCCCTGTCCTCTGGTGGTCTCACTATAAAGACAGATAAGCCTGGGGTGGTGGGATGGGGGAGGTAGGGCGGGAGCGAGCCCTGCTACTGCATGTGAAATAAACAATCAGGCCAAAACACAACAGAAAGCTCTCACAGTCCCCCAGTTAGCATATAATATAGGGAAATTCACTCTGAGAAAACAGTCCCACAGTTGCTACCTGTGCTATGCTTTGCCTTTCTTAATTGAGTGCTGGGAGCTTGGTCGCCCCCTAATTTACACCCAACACAGACGCTCTACAAAATACAGAATCGGGCAGCACACACCTGATAAACTGTGATCCTCCCATTCTCTTATCACCGCCTTCGTCCCTGCTGGACGGAACACTGGCCTCTGCCTGGTAGACAATAGAGTCCCCGTTTGGACCACCTGAACCCCCTTCCTCAGCAATGTCAAGTTGTGCAACGAGTGCCACACTACAGGGGAAACACTGGACAGCTGGAATAGTGTAATAATTACCATGATTCCAAAACCTGGGAAAGACGTCTCTAGATGTGGAGGGTTTTGACCTATTTCCCTTTTAAATCATGATACCAAGATATTTGCTAAGGTGATAACTAACCATCTTCAGTGAGTGATACCACTTCTGGTCCATCCAAACCAATCAGGCTTTATCCCGGGCCAGCACCTTCATGACAACATCAGGTGGCTGCTTACTACAATGGTGCAAGCTCATCATAATCTGCAAGGTGGTCAGAGGGTAGTGGCAGCCCTAGATGCTGAAAAGGCATTTGACCACCTTAATTGGACCTTTTTAGATACAACCGTACGCAAGTTTAATTTTTGGGACAAATTTAGAGCATGGATAAAAGCCTTATATGTGACTCCAGTTGCACAAGTTAGGCTTAATGGTACTATCTCCAACCGCTTCAGATCCAAAGAGGCACCTGGCAGAGATGCCCTCTTTCCCTCTTATTGTTTGCCCTTAGCATGGAACCACTGGTGGAAGCTTTTAGATCAAGCCTAGATTTCAATGGTATTCAGGTGGGGGAGAAGAAAAATGCATCTCTTTGTACGTGGATGATACCCTCCTTTATCTTCAGAACCAGATGGAGATGCTTCCTAAAGCCATGGCCATATTAAAGAACTATGGTGAGGTATCTGGCTTTAAACTTGTGAAGGCTGAGTACTTTTCCATCACCTTCCAAAAAAACATTAACCACCCCTCCAAGTTCTGGAAGGTCATTCACACTCTTTTCTCACCCTCCAGCCCAGTCCTCCATCCCAGTCCTCAAGATGATGAACTCCTCCATTTCTAACCCACCTCTGTTGCCTCTGAATGCAGTGCTTGCTTCATCTCCTTTGCCTCTTTCCTTCTCTCCTCCTTCTCCCCCCACTCCCTGATCCCAACCACCCACCCCATCTCCTCCTTTCTGCTTCTCCCCAATTACACCAGCAGACACTCTCAAGGCCCTCCAAGTTCTTAAGCCCCTCAAGGGCAAGAGCCTAGATGGGCTAGACCCTAAACTCCTCCATCTCTCTGGCCCTGCCATCAGTCTTCTACTCTTCTCCCTTCTAAATATTTCCTTCTCACTTACCTCTGTCACTGACACTTGGAAGCATGCCACAGTCATACCTCTCCTCAAAGGTGGTGACTCTTCCATTCCAGGTAACTACTGCCCTATCTGCCTGCTTCCTACCCTTTCTAAACTCCAAGTACACTTGGTGCTTTCTCAACTCTTCCCCTTCCTTGACTCATCCTCATCCTTCACCCCTTTCCAGTCTGGGTTTCATAAATCCCATTCCACCTTCTTCTCCTTTCTCAGGCTGACTGACTCCGTTCTCTCAGGCATGGATCAGGGCCAGATCACTCCACTATTTTTGATGACCTGGCCAAAGCCTTCAACACCACAGCCCACCCCCTTCTCCTTGTTAAGCTTACAGCTGCGGGACTTTCCTCCCAAGCTACTAACTAGTTCCATTCCTACCTAGTGGGCAGGACTCAATCAGTTAAAATTGGAGATTCCCAGTCCCCCTCCATCCCTTTCAGCACTGGCCTCCCTCAGGGTTCCATCCTTGGCACTATACTATTCTTAATTTTCCTAAACAACCTCCCTACTGTCTATACCTCTGCGTTCATCCATATGTATGCAGATGGTACAGGTATATTTGCCTCTGGCTCCTCCCCCACTGATCTGATGACCAGCCTCCAGCTGGACTTTGACAACATCCAGCTCTGGTTCTGCTATAATCAGTTGTTCCTTGACATAAACAAAAATGGTCTCAGTGACCCTCAGAATCAGGCAAAGCTCTCCAGACTTGCAACCCTTCCCTACTTTCACACCCTAGATGGGTCCCCATCGAGGGCATCCCATCCTTCAAGTACCTTGTGATGTGGCTTGACCATCACCTCAACTTTTCTAGGAATGTGGATGCCATTGACTAAAAGCTGCACCCAAAATTAGGTGCTTTACACAAAAACCATGAGTGCATCACCTTGCCGGCTCACAGAGCCATTCTACAGAAAATAATTCTCCCTATTTTCAACTATGGAGACATTGTTTACAGTGTCACTGTTAAGTACACACTAGCCAAACTGGATCCTCTCTTTCACTATTTCTTCTTCTTTGCCTTTGACTACCTGCCCTTCACCCAGTATAACTTCCTTTACACTGCCCTCTCCCTTTCTTCCCTTGAAGCCAGATGCCTTGCACATTACTCCTCCTCTATTGCCAAGCACTAGCTTAGCTCTCTCCTCCCTCTTACCTATCCTCTCTACTCTCACCCCCACTCCTTCCCCCTACTCACTTAGCAGCTCTGGCTGTTGCTCCCTAGCACTCACATCTAGGTTGTCCTCAACTGGCCAGGCTGCCTTTTCCTTCTGCCTCCCTAAACTATGGAATTGCCTTCCCCTCTCCACTAGCTCTGCCTCCTTCTTTCAGTCCCTCTCCTCACTTGTTCGTTTGTTTAAGCAGAACAGACACACTAAGCTGAAAGCTTGTTTACAGGTGTGACCTGGGAGCACAAGGAAGTTAAGTGACTTGCTCAGGATCACACAGTATGCACCTAGGCGGCTGTGGGGTTCAAACCCAGGTCTCCAGATCTGCATCTCAGAGCCTTAACCCACTGCACTATACTGCCCCACTTCTCTTCTCTATGGCTTCATCTCTCCCTCATGTAAATGCACCTGAGCTCCACGCCTGCTCCTCCACTCCTCAACACTTTCCTACTTGTCCTCTCCTTCCCCCTATAACTCTGCCCTAGTTATCCCCTGCTACCTACATCCTAACCTTGTCTAAAACCTTGTCTGTCTCCCTTTGTATAGTTCCTGGATCACTTAAACTTTCATCTGCTCTACTCCAGTCTTAATTGATAATTGTTAATTTGCATTTTGTTTAGTGCTTCTAATAGCCTAGTTGATGTCACAAACGCACTCCACAGGTCATGCCCTCTGCTCCCACAGTGCCAATCTCGGAGCACAAAAGTATGACCAGGTAACAGACAGGGTAACCCTTCTGTCTGCTTTGGGTCTGAATTACCTTTAGCTTTGAGTTCTGTAAGGATTCAAACTATGAACCTTATGCTAGCATACCCAATTACAGGTTTGGATGCGTACCCTCTTCGGGGAATGCAGAACAATCCTTTGCCCAGGGGCACCAAGCCAGGTTTCCAAAATTAACCATTACAACGCTATAAGAGACCTAGGTATGTTCTTACCTTTTTGCTTAGTAACACAATCAAGCTTTTAACAGCAGTCAGACTTAAACCGAGGGTTCAGCATCACATGCAAAAGGAAGACTGAGAAGACACATAGGTAGTATTTCAAAGAAAAGGATGTTTACTAAAAAGTTTAAAACAGGTAAAATAAAATACAGAACAATTATATCACAAATCTCACAGTCATACATCAAAAGAAAAGAAAGTTACAGAGTACACACTCCTACCACATACACTTAATTCTTCTCTATCTAAGTGTTATCTTTAAGTGCTTTTTTTTAGTCAGAAAACTGTCTTTTTCAGAGTCCAAGAATCCTATATCACATATTTCCCAGATACAGGATCATTTCAGCTCTGTCTTTCCCCACCCCCTTTTGGTGAGTCAGCTAGCTCATCCCTTAGAGTTAACTCTAACAATTTTCTACCATGAGGCATTTTAACTAATGTGAACATCAGAAAAAAAGCCATTTCCTACATATGACAGTCTTTAATCAAACATTTCTCTTCGAGGTTTTACAACCCCAGAATCTGTCACTAAGGTGTGAGAAAGCCAAGGGAAATCAGCCAAATTACATTTTTTCCTGGTGTCATAAAATTCATATTCAGGAACCAACATCAAAGCAGCAGCAGTTGATAAGGGCCATAAACTATTCCTCTGGAAAGAAATCATTAATTAAGTTTTTCCCTGGTCAGTTCAATGACATCCTCACTGACACCCTGAAGATTAAAAGCCAAACTGCTAATTAGTGTGAGACAATTTCATACACAGACCATTGATTTATAATACCTTCCGTCCGCTACCTCAAATAATCAATCGCGTTTCTACTTTAAAGCGGTCAAGTTGTACCAGGTTCGCAAGTATGTTGCCAAAGCCATTAGCAAATCCAGATCCAGCAATGACTCCCTAGACCTCAAACTTCTGCCCCTCACCCTAGAAGAGGTGCTCAGGCCTGTGACCAAGATTTTTAACCTCTCCCTCAGCCTTAGCCAATTCCCTGACAAGTGGAAATCTGCCACTGTTACCCCGATACACAAAAGTGGTGACAAAACTGCCCATGAGAATTTCAGACCAATCTCCATCCTACCTCCCCTCTCTAAGCCACTGGAACGTATTGTCTCTGACCAGCTTACTGACTTTCTGGATAAACACAACATCCTGAGCAGGCAGCCACACGTGTTCAGAAAAGGACATAGCACCTCCTTGGCACTACTTGAATTCACTAGTGCCATCCACAACTCACTGGACAATTGTCAGCAAGCTGGCTCCATCTTCATCGATTTAACAAAAGTCTTTGACAGTGTTAACCACTGCCTCCTGCTTGTCCAGCTCCAAAATGCTGGACTCTCACTTGACTCCATAAGCTGATTCAAAAGCTACCTAGACAACCGGACCCAAAGAGTAAGAATTGCTGATACTGTCTCTGATGCCAGACCTGTCCACTTGGGTGTGCCCCAGGGCTCATCCTGGGCCCCCTCCTCTTTAGCCTGTTCCTAAACTCACTACCTGATTGCTGCCCTGAACAAATCATACTCTATGCTGATGATGCAGTAATCCTAGCCTCACACCGTGACCCTAAACTACTGCAAGAAAAACTCCAGCAGGGTTTCTCATCAGTTGAAACCTGGTTCTTAAAGCATAAACTGATCCTAGAGCAGAAAAAAACAAAGTCCATGATTTTCAGCACCTCTCACAACAAAAATAAGCAGTACCACCTCTCCATTAAAACCAAGCAAGGAGTCACTCTTGAACAAGCCCAAACCTTCAAATACCTTGGCATCACCCTTGACTCCCATCTCTCCTATGCTGCCCACATTAATAATGTTGCGAAATATGCAAATACCCAGCTGGGCCTACTGTTCTGTCACAGGAAACACCTAACTTCTGAAGCACTGTCAGTCGCTGTTCAAAGCTCTGTCGTTAGCATTATTGATTATGGACTTATCATTTATGGCTCTGTCACCGCCACCTCTCTCAAACATGTAACTATCTCCCTCAATAAGGCCTGTCGACTCATCACAGGATCCCACCATCTCACTCACACATGTGATCTCTACTCTCAAACTGGGTGGATGCAACTCGGCAGTGGAATAAAATATCATACCTGCATCATAGCCAAGAAAATAATGATGGGACTTGCTCCTCCCGGAGTCTGTGCTCTCCTTTAACCCAGATACAACAACTGCAATACAAGGAGGTCCAAACCTCACTCTTTGCAAATTCCCCGGTGTCTCACAACCCAAGGGCAAAGATCATTTGCTTATAGGGCACCCAGCTGGCTAAATAGTCTTCATAGTGACATCTCCGCCACACCCACGCTCGGTGTTTTCAAGTCTAGGCTTCGCCTAGCCCTGCTTGCCTCCAACTCCTGTGATTGCTTTTCTAAGTAGTACTCCTATCTAGCTGCCCATGCCTCCTTACCAAGTACTTTCTATTCAACACTGCCCCCCTTTTGGCACTTACCCCTGTCTGTCCATGACAAGGCCGCTGGGCTGCCCCACCAGCCCCATTTCACCCCCTTTGCCCCTTCTTCCCACCTCCTTCTTACTCCCCTCTCTTCCTCCTCCTCCTCCTCCTCCTCCCCTTTCTTTCCCTCCCTACCTCCTCCCCTTTCTTTCCCTCCCTACTGCCTTACACTCTGTGATCATCTCTCCCCTCACCCCACCCAGTCCTTCTCTATCATTATTTCCCCTCTCCGTTGTGCCTCCCATATTCCTTGAAATTGCATGTCTTGTTCATTAATGTTACTGAATAGTTGCTGTAACATGCTGTATACTTGTACTCACTGACGTGGAACCTTTGTAAAAGTCTCGTCTCAAAGGTATTGCTGTAATCCTAGACTCAAATAAATAAAAATAAAAATAAATAATACAAATATTATACAATAACCATCAGCAGATGGCAGAGCATCATAGTTGGTTCCACTCTAGTTTGGAGTTATTGTAAATATTGTACTGTAAATGCTCTGATATTTTATGTCTTTCTCCCTTGCCCCTTCCCCCCAAGATGCATCAGGAAACAATCTGCTGCTCAGCTCAGTATGTCTTTCCTGGTGAAACTCTTGAAATAAGAAAATAAATAAATAAGATAAATGAGGCCAAATCTGAAATTATGTTAGTTGGAGGTATAATGAATCCAGAGTTAAGACAATGTACAAATCTGAAATGGGCATTAAGAGGGTTCCGATACCTGGGGGTGAGTATCACATCGGATCTAAGTAAATCATATCAAGCAAATTACCAAAAACTAATAGAAGTGATCTTCCAGGACTATGCCTGATGGTTGGCCCTGCCACTTTCTATAATGAGTCATGCAGAAACAATCAGGATGAATAGTCTCCCAAGCTTGCTGTTCCTGTTTGGGACCCTGCCTATCCACCCCGCAAAAGTCCTTAGGGAAAACCCTTCAGTCTATACTCTTTAAATTTGTCTTTGGGGTTGCGGGGGCAAGAAACCTAAACTGAAGTGGAGCACACTGATACTGGAATAAGGGAAGGAAGGGCTGGGGATACCGAATTTGAGAGATTACTTTCAAGCAGCACAGCTCCAACATATATTCCCCCATTTTAAGCATGATCAAGAGGTTGTGTGGGTTGCTATGGCGCGGACTCATTGGAGAGGTGAACAACTTAGTAACTTCCTATTTAATAGGTTAGAGGAGAGGACAGTGAAATCCCTACTGAACCCCTGGCTTAGAAACCAGCTTCACACATGGAAAGAGGTGATTAATAAACACAACAACATTCCATGTGGCATTAATAGACTAACCAACATCAGAGCCTATAGAGACTTTGTACCTGAACACATTAACCTGGTCTATGCTAAGTGGGAAAAACAAGGGTTAAAAAGAGTGGGACAATTTTTTGAAGGGAATAAAATAAAGATCTTTCAACAATTACAGAGAGAACATGGAATACCCCAGAAGGACTTTTATTGATACCTTTAGATTAGACACTTTTTATCAACTAAACCACAGAAGAAACTACTACAGGAACCTGTAGTGCACCCATTGCTCATACTCTTTGCAGTAGAAGTAAGTGGTGGGGGGAGGAAAGATTCATTTCCAGACTTCAGCAAGCCTATAGGTAAGCTTAGGTATGATGCCCCCTGGGTTCTGCAGCTACTCATCCCTTGCATCAACCCTCGCCATACTCGGAGCCCTGAGAACCAATTCTTTTTTTTTGTATTTACTATGCTTTTTCTGTCACCGGCCACCTGGTTCCTCAGCCTGGTCATGAACCCTTCAACTTCCACACTCTCATACTGGCTGTGACTCCCTGATACCCCTTGGCTTATCCTCCAGGGTGGGGTTGTGGCACTGGCCCAAAGTGCCACATCCAATGGGATAGATCAGGGAGCCAACCTGACAGAGCTAATTGAAGCCAAGGGCAGGCTTCATCAAAGGCATCTGGCAGTGATTTTCTAGGCTGCCCCAGGGGTGGGGACGTGCAATGATGTCCAGCATCCACCTCACCCCTCTTGTGTGTTGGCACCAGTCGTCTGTGGTTCCCTCAGGTGCCAGACACTCTACCCCTACCTTCCCCCCGGAGAAGGAGAACAGTCCATAGGATGCTCAATCCTTCTCCCCCAGCTGGCCTTCTGACTCCCTTGGTCGATTCCCGAACCCAGGTCACTGGCTTCACAAGTGGAAATCCAACCACTGCTCCGGTGGACCAGCAGCACTGAGAACCAGTTCTTCATTACCCCCCCATTGCTGCACCTCCAAAGGCCAAAGGTCCTTTGCCTACTGTGCCCCCCACTGGTTCAACTCCCTTCAGGATAATATAACAAGCATGCCCACCTTGGGTGCATTTAAACAGAATCTTAAGGAACAACTAGTGTCTAGCTCCACCTGTGACTGCCTCCCCTAACCTCCTGACCCACTTCTCTTTCCCTCCCCCTCCTCTGCTCCCCCTCTGACTGCAGACCCACCTCTTCCCCGTTCCTCCTATTTTTCCCTTCCCCACTACTCTCTACTTCCTCCCCCCCTCCACCCCTAACCCTACATCTGCTCCTATCCTTTGTCTTGCTTTTGTGGACATCCCCGCCTATTAAATACCATCCCCCACCTTATACATGCCTGACAAGGTCACTTGGTTGCTCATTCTCTGTACAACCTGGACCTGTCCTCCAACAGCACTCAGTATCATTGCAAAGTTTTACAATGCCATTACAGATGGTCTTTTTCAGCTCATTTTGATAAATTTTGCTTACCCTGTGTATAAGCACTATTATGTTTGTTGATTGTTTCTAATTTTTGTTTGTTTCCATACTTACCTGACGTGGAACCTATGTAACGAGCTTTCAGCTCAAAGGTGTTAATCTGAGACCATAATAAATTAATAAATAATTAAGTATATAGGGGACCTGACCTTTAATCTAGGGCAGTTATGCAACGTAAATGGGAAGTGGAGCTGGAATATCTTATCCCATAAAAGAACTGGGATCAAATTTGGGAGCAAGCCAGTAAAACTACGGCTTCATCATCATGGCGTGAATTCAGGTGGCAAATCATAACACTTTTTTTTTAAAAACCCAGTGATCATCAAACATTATGGCAACCACCTTTCAGATAGGTATTGGAGAGGCTGTGACCAACTGGGGAATCATGATCATATTTTCTGGAGTTGCCCTAAACTGGAATACTTTTGGAAATCAGTCCACCAGATCATAGGCCAGATTATAGACACCCAAGTTCCTGTCGAATGTGAGACTTTGATACTGGGGAGACTACCGAAGGGGTTGTGTAGCACTAGGGAAAAGTACCTATTCAGTATCGTTTTAGCTTCGGACTTGTATAAACATGCATACATCAATATCATGCATTGTACATTTGGGCAGAAGGAACATTGTAAATACATTTATTTATTTAGCAGACTTTAGGATTACAACCTTTGAGTCAGGGACTCATTTACAAAGGCACTGCATCAGAAAAACAAACATAAACACTTAATACCTATAGACACAGAATGGCAGCTAAAGGTTACAGTTCTTTTAGTTATATAATATTGCAGAATCAAGATCAGCTATACATTGTATTGAACATGTTACCGAGCTGTATTTTACAGTTTTCAAGAGAAGAATAAGTTTGCTGATAGAGGGAGGGAGTAACAGGTTTGATATTTACAGTGAAGTAGAGAATTTGACAGATACCTTGTGAGTGCAGCCAAAGGAGGCATTGTTGATAAGGTAATATTTGGTAGCCCTATTGGAGGGAGCTCGGTGGTGGGGTGGTCCCATAAGATGATAGATAGATAGATAGATTGATAGATAGATAGATAGATAGATAGATAGATAGATAGATAGATAGATAGATGACCCAGCACTAGCTGGTACATTGGCAGCACCGTTAAGCAAGAATGTGCTCTTTGAGGGCTGACTTGAAAGGTCCTAATCTGGAGATGGAGGAGACGTCAGAGGGGAGTTCATTGTACTAGGCTGGGACCCTGTGTGGGAATGACCTTTGGGCTAAGGAGGTTCTAACCCTCGGGATTGACCACACCTGTCGGTTGGCAGCGCGGGTGTTCACCGAGGCGTGGGAGGATAGGAGACAGAGAGGCAGAAACTCCCAAGGGGGTAAGCCCCAGGTGTATTTTCTTTGTGAGGAGACATGTTTGATAAAATAGCCTTTCATCCAGGGTAAAGAGATTTGTCAGGGCATATAGGGTACAGGTATGTGTACCCTTGTCTGCCTTGGTGAGGAGTCTGCATGCTTTGTTTATGGCAAGGTGGATTTTGTTAAGGGCTGTATGGGCAGGAGCCGAGTAGATAGTGAGCCCATAATCAACTAGGGAGAGGACTGAGGAGGTGACAGCCAGATTAAGGGCTTCTGGAGGTAGACAGTCCTTGTTCCGATACAATAGGCCTATACGGACATTTGTGGCTGATGATAGAGTGTCAATGTGTGAATGGAAGGAGAGGCTGGAATCAAATGTAAGGCCCAAATATTTATACGTATGGACCTGTTCTAGAGGAAGGAGAGAGTGGGAGAGGATTGTTAGCTGTGCCTTCTTGGCCTTATTCTATCGATGGGCAAAGAGCATAGCCTTTGTCTTTTTTACATTGACCCCAAGTCTTTGGTCTATGAACCAGTTTTCAGTCTAGCTAAATGCGTGTTGGAGGGAGTACTGCAATACTGTGGGATCTGGGTGTTAGGCAAAAAGAACCGCATCGTCCGCATAGAGTAGTAGGTTGCTGGAGCAGGAATTAGGCAAGGTGTTTAGGTAGATGCTGAATAATAGAAGGCCAAGGATGGAGCCCTGGGGAACCCCAGAGTGGACTGTCAGGGTGGTTGAGAGGGTGTTGTTTATTTTGACACATTGTGATCTAGCTGTGAGGTAACTGGTAAACCAGGAGATGGGTCCTTGGGACAGACCTATGTGGTGGAATGTGATTAAGAGTAAGGGGTGGGAGACTGTATCAAAGGCCTTTGACAGGTCGATGAAGACAGCTCCAGCTTGGTGTTTTCTATCCAGGGCAGAGTGAATAAAATTAGAGAAGTCAGTGAGAGCCGTAGTTGTACTGTGCCCAGATATGAAGCCATGCTGCTCCCTGCAAAGTAGGTTATGAACAAGTAGATACTCAGTGAGTTGGGTGGCTATAAATACATACACAAACTATGACTGAATCAAGGACTCACATGCATTATCTACATATGGTACTAAATAGTATTATTAAGCATTGTAGTTAAACATCTAGTCAATGGTCATTATCTTACAATATAGATTACCAAGTTTCCTTTTGCTGTGCCTTATGAGCTTACTAAGAGCAGCAAGTGCTTATGATTTTTTAGTGGATTAAGCATTAATAATACCCTGTTCTATGGCTCCCATTAAAGGGTTCCAGATTTTTTCAAAGACAGATTCTTGCCCCCTGTGCTATGAGCTGGTATCTTTCTATTTTCTTGCGTAATAATAAATTATTAAGCCGGTGGGCTATATTAGGGGGAGTATCACTAACTAGGTGTTGTGCAATAATTTTCCTTGCATTATCCAATGCAATACTCCACAATTGATGCTTCCTCGGAGTCCCAGTTGGTTTGGGTTCAGCACCCAGAATGAGCTCCAAGAGTAAGTTAGGTAAAGTCATTTTCAGGATTTTCTGCATCATAATGTATTCTATGCCAAAAGGGAGCCATCTTAGAACACAACAGGGCAATATGTACAAAATAACCTACCCTCACCTGGCACCTAGGGCACATTGGGTTCCTTTCTCTATTGAACCTATGTAGTTTAGAAGGTGGTAGATAGGCTTTGAATAAGAAATATAGTCGTATTCTGTGCAATTTATTGGATCTGGTACATTGATGAACATAACTAATGGCCACTTTCCAAGTTGCATTGTCAATGACAATCCCCAGATCCTGCTCCCAGTAAGCTCTGGACTTGATTTCATGGATATGGATAGCACCTAGAAATAACCTATGGAGCCTAGTTAGAATAGATGTGTTAGGTTTTGGTTTACAAATACTTTCTTCAGTTGGCGACAACAGGGGAGTCACATTGACCAAATATTGCCTAATCTGCTAGTAAGCAAAGAAATCCCCTGACTTTATGCTATATTGCTGTCTGAGCTTGGTAAAGGTTTTAAGAAATCCTCCATAATAAAGATCACCAACACACCTCATCCTGACTTTCCCCAGCATAGTAGTGCTTGATGTAGAAAAACATTATAGCCTTTTTGGTCAGTAAAGCTTGCATGCAGAGCAGCATTAAGAGATAGCCCCCTGTTGTGACAAACACATTGGTGAGCTCCTTTCCATATTCTAACCATTTGATTTGTGAACAGGTTTAGAAACTTGGGTGTTATTTGTTTCTTGAGGTTTGGGGCTAAGAGTCTCCATAGCAGTCCACTGGTTAGAGATTCCTCCTCCATTCGCTGCCAAGAAGGGATATAGCCTGTGGCAGGAAAATCCTGTGTATTATCCTATTAAGTTGACTAAAGAAACATTCTGGGACCCTGACGGGCACATTTTGAAATAAATTCATGCATTTTGGAAGGGTATTCATCTTGATGGTATTGATTGTTCCTATGAGATTAATGGGGAGCCCGTCCCACCTCTCACAGTCTCTGTGGATATTTTCTAAAAGCAAGGGGTTATTGTCTGTATATAGGTGAGCCACATTATTAGGGATATGAATACCCAGATATGTTAGGGATTTTACTATTTTTGGTTGCAATGAGCAATTAGGCAGCAAACCAGTATCTGTTGTACCCAAGGATAACGGCTCGCTTTTTGTCCAATTAATTTTTTGCTGGCAATTTTTCCATATTCCATCAATATGTCATGCAGAGTGAGAAAACCTTGTTGGATATCTTTTAAATATACTAGGCGGTCATCTGCAAACACAGCAATCTTGTATGTTGAGCTTCCAGCCCGCAGGCCCTCTGTCTGCTTGTCCTGTCTTAGCACTGCTGCCAAGAGCTCTAATGCCATCACATACAGAAGAGGGGATAGAGGGCACCTCTGTCTTGTGCCTCTCATCAACTGAAGAGGCTTAGACAGCACAAAATTACCCAAGATATGGGTAGTCGGTTGACTATTAAGGGCCTTAATTGAAGCATATTATCTCCTATACCAAAACTCCACAGGGCCTTGAACATATACCCCCACTCCACATAGTCAAAGGCCTTTCCAGTACCCAAACTGAGAATTGCATCCTTTCCTCCTATACGCCTCCCAGCCCATTGCCAGACCACATTAAGCATCATTCTGATGTGTTTACCTTGTCTACCTTTTACAAAACCTGTTTGGTCTTCATGCATTATGTTGGGCAAAACCACTTCCAGCCTACCTGCCAATATGCGAGCAACAATTTTGCAGTCGGATGTTAGCAATGGAATTATCCTATAGAAGGAGCACTGCTGAGGGTCTTTCCCTGCCATGGAGAAAACAACAATGGTAACTGACTGCATGGAGGGGTAACACTCTGGTCACCAGACATTCTTTGATCATGTCCAAAAGAGTTTCTAGTATGTCATCTTGGAAGCATTTGGAAAAATTGATGGGAAAGCCATCTGGACCCAGGGCCTCCCCCACCCCTTACAATGCTTGGTGGCCTTCATAACCTCATCTCAATGAATTGGTGCATTGGTGTTTTCCTACTGTCCTAATCTATTGTGGGGATACCCACCTAATCCAAAAATTCTTTAATTTGGCCATCTGTAGGAGATGCATCAGTTGTATATAATGGTTTATAATATGTTCTGAAATGCTCACCTATCTCCTAGTCTGTAGATGCCTCCTCTCCTCTCATATTCTTGATTTTTCCTTTGTTTTTGGACCCCTCTTTGCTCTTTAATTGCCAGGCTAACCATTTCCCTTCAGAATCACCTTCAAAATAATTCCCAGCTTGGGTGAGAAGCAAAGTTTGCTCAATTTTGGCACTGTGGACAGTGTTGTATTCCCATTTTAAGCATTGAAGGGTCTGTTATCTCTTATTGGTGGGGTGTGCAATTTGGGCTTTCTCCATCTTGGAGATTTTGTTCTCTAGATCTACTAGCTGTTGATCATTAGAATGCTTTTTGTGTGTTACATAAGAAATTACAGCACATCTAAGCACTGCCTTCAGGGCATCCCATCTCATTGCTGTGGAGGTTTGTCCAGGTGGATTATTGATAAGATAGTCACATATCTGTTCCTTTACAAATATCTGGAATGCTTCTTTTTTTAAGTAAGGTAGGATCTTATCTTTAACCTCTGTGACCTTCAGAGGAGCCCAACCCAGTCAAAGAGAGGCACACAGGGCAGCTGTCTGTGAAAGCCATTGTGCCATATGAAATTGAACTGACATTTGGGAGCATTTCATGTGATATAAGGCACAGAAAGTTAGTTTTATTGCCGTATTGGTCCTTGTAACAAAATATCCGGAAAAAAAAGAGATGATGTGATACCTTTTATTGGACCAACATAGATGTTAGAAAAGAAAACAGGTGCTTTAGCTTTAGAACTACATTGAGTCATTCATCAAAAACTAATTCCAGTTGTTTTGGAAAAATGCATTCTATTAACACCCAGATCATACATACAAAAAAAGATAAAAAAAGTTGTAAAAATTCTATTGGCCAAAAATCCAGTCAAAGATCAACTGAGAACTATATTGGAATCCCACAGTCTAACTGTTCTCCAAGAATTCATTTCAAGGTCAAATGTCAACAGACTAGATAACACCACTCCTAAAAAAGTCCATAAAACATCGAGTGTCATTCTGAACTATGCATGAATGAGTGTTTTGTGTATACATGAAGAAACTAAATCTTATTAGCCTAAAACTGGCATTTGAAAGTTAACTTAAAAAAAAAAGTCTCATCCAAGAGGAGGGTATTACAAGGTCAAAGTTACAGAATGAATCACCCTTTATCTTGAGAGAAGAAAGCCAAAACACTATTAGTTAAAACTAAGACATGTGATTAAAAACCAAAGCAATAATATGCTAAGGGCTTGTAAGTATACCATGGTAGAAAGTCTTCTGAAACAAAAAATTCCTTAGTCTATGGCAATTAATGAGTTTAAAGATAATTTGCCCTAGTGAAAAATAAACATAAACAAACTGTATCATAAGATAAAATATATCATATAAGGGCAAGGTCTAGATGGGAATAGCTTTTTGTTGAATAGGAGTAATGGGTGTATTCCCTACCCCTAGGGTTCAGATGCCTTCATACATACGTACATACATACATATATAGTTGGCAACAGATTAGGCCTCACGGTCTATCTCATCTGCCTGAACACAGCTCACTGCTAAGGTATGGTAGCTGCTTTACCTCCATGTGTTTACAAGTCTGTTATCTTACATTAAATCTGCTTTCCAGTATTGTGTCCCCTCTCTGTGGAACACTCAGTCTCCTCTCTTACGCAACTGTTTCACTCACTCCTCTGTTAAACAGCTGCTCCATCTCCTACCTTTCCCTGCTTGTTCCCATAACTCCTCTTAGCACTTGAAATGTTTGTCCCCTGTTGTAACAACACTGATTTTGAGTTACTCCGTACCATGTACAGTTGTCTCATTGCACTTTAAATGTTTGTGCCTTGTTGTAACTATTCCGATCTGTGATACTCCATTCCATATACAGTTGTCTTTCTACGTAGCCTGTTTTGCTGTATTGCATTCACTGAAATATTTTATTATGCTTACTACTGTGTAATTTTGTATTGAATGCCTTGTACTATATACTGTGATTTCCATGCTCTCTGTCCCCCGGGTTGCACCTGGAGTTGAGCTTTGACTCAGTGTGCCGTTCCCAGTTACCAAATGTTTAAAAAAATTAAAATGACTTTGTGTCTGAGCCATCTTGAATTTTAGCCCTCCCATCCTATTCATTATCTTGACTGCAGTGGCCTGTAAGGCCATAACCCAGAACTGGTTAGCAGAATCTCCCCCAGATGTAGATCAGTGATTGGCCCGCTGTGCCCGTATAAAGGAAATAGAAAGATTAACAGCTTATCTGCAATTGCAGAAAGATATGTTCACTGCAAGGTGGCTCCCTTACAATGAGTCCCTCAATCCAAGGGCATGTATTCCTATTCTGGAAATCATAGCAAGAGGAAACATGCTGAGTTGTGTGGGTTTCTTGAGACCCTTTGCTGGTGTTCCCAAACTGTCAGTCAGTTATTAAAATGTGTAACTAGACATAAAGTGTGCTCTTTACCCAAGGGTTGTGTAAGACACCTGCACAAGTGAACATGCCACCCAAGCAAATGGGGGAAGGGGTTAGTTAGTGTTATGGCTTTTATGTCAGATGAATTTATTTTGTTGTAACAATATACTGTGTCTCTGTGTTGTGTGGTATACTAAGCTGAAAATCAATAAAGTGTAATTTCCCCAAAACAAATTGGGTTTTAATCTGAGTATCTTGTAAAGACTTGATATCGCCTAGCAAGGTCTCCAAAAGAGACATAGCGGATACTCATTTTCTGTAGGTTTTTATGCTATTGATATTTAAAGTTATAAGTGATAAACTAGGACCAATACAGCAATGCTCAAGAAAATCTTGTACCACTGGAATGGAAATGTTAAGAGTGTGATATAAAGTGAGGAAAACAATAAAAACATGTTTGAAATGCTGTTTTAATGCTTTGTATATGTAGAGATACATATAATAACATTGTGGTCTGCTATTGCCTGGAATTTTTGTTGTTGTTGTTGTACAACCCAATTTACTTGCTGTTTTATTGGTTCTAAACTGTGCCATGGAAAGTCTGTAGGTTTTAGTTGTATGTTTTCTGTCAGTTCTGCAATCTTTCTGTTTAAATAAAAGATGCTTTCAACAATCCAGATGCTGTCCTGTAATTCTTTTACCCTACCTATGTTGTTTTCACCCTTATTTTTATAGTTTGAAGCACCTCCAAAATGTGTTCTGAATGTACCAGCTGGTGTCCTCGGCTGGTACATTCAGAACATGACAAACTAATTACTTTTTGACATGTACATCCCTTTTTTAATGCTCCTGTGTGTTATCAAGGCTGCCCTTGCTTTACTGCCAGGTAATACATCTTGTCTTCTCTTTTATCATTTTAGTGAGGTCATCTTTTTCAACCCTTCCAACCAATTGTGCCCATGCTGTTATTAGGTATAGTCAGAATGCCCCCCTTCCCCTAAATGGTTGCCTGATCCTTTCAGGATTTCAGTTTTCCCTGTGATATAGGTGGCCAATGGGAGCTATACAATTTACTGCACATAAATGCTTGCCCTCTTTCTTCCTATTTTTTGTACAGCAGAAAGTGTTGGTGTCCACTTGGAGCAGCTGTTGTGCATTAAGGATGAGGAAGAGCCCCACTCATCCAAAGTGCGCTCAGAATGCCAAAAGGTAAAGTTCTGACCAGGCTTACAGTGTTAGGGACAGGGGATCATTGTGCAGCCTAATTTTATTTATTTATTAGGATGTTCGGAATTACAACCTTTGAGTCAGAGACTCCTTTACAAAGGCTCCACGTCAGCTAACAGAGACTAGACAATAACAAACATTGATAATAAAATGCACAGTTTGTAAAGAAGCATACAGAGCATACTTATATACAAAATTGACACATACAGTTCGTAGTGCAGTATTACAGGGCTGTAAATATACATTGGGATATAGATATAGTCAAAACAGTGATAACTGGGGGACAGAAGGACGGAGGAGGGATGGGGAGAGCCAAAATAGGGGTGTATAGGTGGCTCAGTGGAAGGGGGAGGGGAGGGGAATAGGTAGAAGGGAGGGTTGCAGGAAGGGGACAGCTGGTCAAGGACCATATATTAGTTTAATGAAATAGGAAGAAACTGAGGGAAGGGGTAGAGTAGAGTAGAGTGAAGTTGAAGATGGGAAACGATAGGCAGGACAGAGTCCATTGTCAAGCTACAGAGAGATTATGGGCAGTTACAGGAGCGAGTGGTAAGAAGGTGAGCATGGAGGAGAAACTTAAACTGGCCGAGCTTAATTTCCCCAGAGATGTAGGAAGGGAGGGCATTTAACCACATAGGGGCTTGGCAGGCAAAAGAGCATTGACCGAGCGAGGTTTTGTGTCATGGCACTTCATTGGTGGGCTTGAAGGAGCTCCTAGTGGTCCTTGTAGGTAGAGCAGATTGTAAGAGTGTGGAGAGGCTGGGGGCAGTGAGCCCTGAGGAGATCTTTTTGGCCAGAAGACATGTGTGGTATTGAAGCCTATCGTTGAAGTCCAGCCAATTAATTTGACTATAGAGGGTGCAAGTGTGGGTGGTCCTTGGGCATCCTAGAGAGAGGCGGCAGGCTTTATTTAGGGCCACTTTAATTCTGTGGCGTGCTGAGTTATCTGCAGCCCCATAAATGGTAATGCCATAGTCTAATATTGATAGCACAGAGGAGGAGATGGCGAGTTGGAGGGCTTCAGCAGCATGATTTATTTACTGTTTGCTGCCTGCTGATGTTTACTTCTGTGGCTGGAGTGTGATTTAATACTATTGCTCTGCCTTCCTGTTACCAAAATGCTTGTTTAAATCCATGGTTTGCTGTGTACATTTTTGTGATTTTTATGTGCTGTGTACAATTTTTAAAACCAACCACTGCATGGTCTCCACATGGCTGGATGCTGAGCAGGCCATGTTGAGACCATGAGTCTGTGGTTGTTGGGGGGGGGCAAAGTATTGTTTTGGCTGGTCCCAAAATGCTGTTTCTGTTGCACTTCACATTGTCAGTGGGTAATAATAGTCTCCATAATGTTTTGCAATGTCCATTGTATTTTTTTTAAAACCATGCTTTGTTGTGCTGATGCTTAACATAGAAACATAGACTTTGATGGCAGATAAGGATCGCCTGGCCCACCCAGTCTGCCTATTTCCCTACCTATTGGATAAACTGCAGATTCTAGTTAACCAACAGCCTACTTCCTAATGCCCCTCACCATAATTGCCTTATGTCTGTCCCATGCATTCTTGAATCCCCCTCTGGTTTTGACCACTCAACCTCTTCAGGAAGGCCCTTCCATGCGTCTATCACCCTCTCTGTGAAAAAATACTTCCTCATGTTGCCCCTGAGCCTTCCCCCCTCTGTCTTCAAATTGTGCCCCATTGTTCTTGCACATCTCTTTTTCTAAAATATACTACCCTCTTGGACTTTGTTGATTCCCTTGAGGTACTTGAAGGTCTCTATCATGTCCCCCCTCTCCCTCCTTCCCTCTAGGGTATAAATATTAAGCTCCTTTAGCCTGTTCTCATATGGCTTATGGTGCAGACCCTGCACCATTTTAGTTGCCCTCCTCTGGACTGCCTCCATTCTGTCTATGTCCTTGTGAAGATGGGGTTTCCAGACCTGCACACAGTACTCCAGATGGGGTCTCACCAACTGCCTGTACAGAGGGATAACAACTTCCTGTTTTCTACAGGTGATGCCTCTCCCTATGCATCCCAGTATCCCCCCAGCTTAACCATGTCTGACAGAATTTTGTATAACCATTCACCACATGGTCTCCATATGGCTGGATGCTGAGCAGGCCATTGTTTGCTGCTCAACCTTCAGCCATTTTGAGACCTTGAGGTCTGTGGTTATTTGGGGGGTGGGGGAAGGCAAAGTATCGTTTGTCTGCTACCAAAATGTTTTTCTGTGAAATTGATTGCCTGCTGTGTTCATTTCTGTGGTGCTTGACCTTGACATCCATCGACTTTTGTGTAACCACCCACTCCATGGTCTCCACATGGCTGGATGCTGAGTAGGCCATTGTTTGCTGCTCAGCCTTCAGCCATTTTGAGACCTTGTGGTCCGTGGTTATTTGGGGGGTTGGGGAAGTGCAAAGTATTGTCATGATTCTCTGTGAAATGGTTTGCCTTCTGTGTCCATTTCTGTGGTGCTGGGCCATGATGTCCATCTGCTTTTGTGCAACCACCCACCACGTGGTCTCCACATAAATGGGTGCTGAGCAGACCAATGTTTGCTGCTCGACCTTCAGTAATTTTGAGTCCTTGTGGTCTGTGGTTATTTGAGGGTGGGGGGAGTGCAAAGTATTGTCTGTTACAAAATGTTTTTCTGTGATATGGTTTGCCTGATGTGTCCATTTCTGTGGTGCTGGGCCCTGTTGTCCATCTGCTTTTGTGTAACCACCCACCGCATGGTCTCCACATGAATGAGTGCTGAGCAGGTCATTGTTTGCTGCTCGATCTTCAGCCATTTTGAGACCTTGCGGTTTGTGGTAATTTGGGGGTGGGGAGTGCAAAGTATTGTCTGCTACAAAATGTTTTTCTGTGAAATGGTTTGCCTGCTGTGTCCATTTCTGTGGTGCTGGGCCCATACATCTGTCTGCTTTTATGTAACCACCTATACACATGATCTCCACATGCCTGGGTGCTGAGCAGGCCATTGTTTGCTTCTCAACCTTCAACCATGTTCAGACCTTGTAGTTGTTGGAAGGGGGTTGCCCAGGTACTTTGGGGCACAGAGTGAGGATATGGATTTTTAAAATGTTTCTCAATGTTTTGCTGAGATATGCTCCTTAATGTGCCCTGCATGGTCTTGATATGGCTGCATGCTGAATATAGTCCTCTTTTGTTAGGCACTCAGCGTGCAACCATTTTAAGACCATGTGTGGTGATGGTGGGGGGGATACAAATGATGGTTTTACTGGAATTTAGCTGCTGTTGCAGTGCACCATTCTCCTTACATTCGTCACTCTGTATTGTGTAGCAACTGATGGGTGATCTTCCTCCACCCGCTGTGAAGTAATTGTCCACTTTCTGCATTCCGTCTTTTCATCTGCTGTGAAGCAACTGACAGGCGATCTCTTTGTTTCTTCCTTTTTCTCACTGTGAAGTAATTGTCTACTTTCTGTTCCATTTCATCTGCTGTGAAACAGCTGATGGGCAATCTCTTTGTTTCTTCCTTTCCCCCACTGTGAAGTAATTGTCCACTTTATGTTCTGCTGTTTCATCTGCTGTGAAGCAACTGATGGGCGATCTCTTGGTTTCTTCCTTTCCTCTGCTATAAAGTAATTGTCCACTTTCTGTTCTGTTGTTTCATCTGCTGTGAAGCAACTCATGGGTGATCTCTTTGTTTCTTCCTTTCCCTCTGCTATGAAACAAACAAACATAGCCACAACAGTAGCAATGCAAGTAAATTTCAGTGATCCAGCTCCAGTTGTGGACACCCGATCAGACGTTGCTATCTGAAAGGCAGTTCAAAGGGCTCAAGCAGGACTGCCTAAGTCACCTGCATGGTTTGCATCAACAATAGAGTGATATGTGATAACATCAAGTTCACCTGCAAAGCAGGCAGCAGTGTTAAGAAGAGGACTAAACATGAAATACTGTCAAAATTTGGAGGCAAAAATTCTGGATGTCATGAAGGAAAATGTGAAGAATAGACAACAGGAACGAGAGTGGGTCAGAGTAGTTTTGGTGCTGAAAAAACACAAGATGCTACATATGCAAGCACAACCCTTGGAATTAGCTGGACAACACTCATGAATGGATCTCATAGTGAATGGAATAATGTACAAAGCATACACAAATCTGCATTGCCTCAGGAAACTACAAAAAAAGTAAAAGCTTTTCTGAACAGTCAGCAACCCCTCTGCCTTACAAGAAGATATTCCTACCAAAACTCCTTCATTTATTGCATGCAGAATTTCTCAGGCAACACCCAGAGTGTCAAATAGGTGCCATCAAGTTTAACAGTTTGCACCTCAAGCACGTAAAACTTGCCAGACAACAGAAACTGGACCAGTGCCTATGCGAGTACTGTGAAAATGCCACATTAAAAATGTGATCATTAAACCGCATGGCAGATCTTTACAAACTGCCAGAGTGCAAAGTCACCAATATTTACAAAGCTGTGGAGCTGACAATGTGCACAAATGAAGGTTCCATGTTTTTCAGAAAAGACTATCTGGAGAAGATATGCCGGACTTGTACAGTGAAGGCAATTGAAAAACATGCAGAGGCTCTATTGAGTGAACATGATTCAGAAATGCTGAGATGGTACCAGTGGGAAACCATCACAGTGAAGAAAACAAATGATGTCATTAACACGAAAACACCACACAAAGTGTTGGCCAACAAGAAGACCACATTAGAAGAACTTGTTGATAGCCTCATGGAAGACCTACAGTTTCTCAGTCACCATCTACATGTGGCGTTGTGGCAAATAATGCAATTTGCATCACTCAAGGCATATCTACCACAAGGCTGGGTCGTCATGGGGCTGGACTTTGCCAAAAACTATGCCTGCAAGTACCAGGATGAGATCCATTTCTGCCACTGGCATCATGAGCAGGCTACAGTGCACCCGATAGTTACATATTACAGGTGCTCACATTATAATGACCTTGTCATGGAATACCTGGTATTCATCTCAAATGACATAGAAACATAGAAACATAGAATTTGATGGCAGATAAGGCCTGCTTGGCCCACCTAGTCTGCCCATTTCCCTACCTAATGGATAAGCTGCAGATCCTAGTTAACCAACAGCCTACTTCCTCCTACCCCCCACTAGAATTGCCTTATGTCTGTCCCATGCATTTTTGAATTCCCCCACACCTCACACATGGCCACCATGCTGTTCGACATTTTGTTAAGTTGGCCAGTGAACACATCATGAACACTCGCCACATAAACATTATGAAGGAGGTACATTTTATAGATGGCTGTGCCAGCCAATACAAATCGGAATGGTCCTTCTATGGAATTTCAAAGGCCCCATTGGAGTTTGGATTCCCTATTGAACTTACCAAGTTTTGTATCACGTCATGGTAAGCACTCCTCAGATGGGGTGCTGTGGAGAAATGGTCAGCAACCAGGGCTGTGAAATCACAAATCACTATCTTTTCAACAGCAGAAGAGATGTACATGTACTGCCGCGATAATCTGACCAGAGAGCCTTCAAGTGATTGGTGTGGGCATTCCAAGGGAACATTTTTCTAGGTGCCTGACAAATCCATAAGAAGGCCAGGACCGGATGTTAGAGCTTTTCCTGGGACAAGACGTATCCAGAACATAAGATCTGTGGAGGATGGTGTGGTTGCTACCAGAGCACTGTCTTGTTTCTGCCTCAAGTGCCAAAATGATGATGGCCTATGTGTGAACATGAAGCATGTGGACCAGTGGACTTCAAAGAGGCTCAAACTGTCACACAGCAGCACCAGCACTTCTTGGACAGCTCAGATGCTTGAACTCAGGAATGACACTGTCCAGCAATGTCGGTGATGGACTCCTCTACAACTCCATGCACAAAAAAGAGTGCCCAGTACAGCACTGCAGATATGGACACTCCCACTGTTTCCAGCACTCCAGTGACTGACCCCTCCTCTGCTCCTGCCACTCTACTGACAGACCCCTCTGCTGTTCCTAACATTTCATCAACTGACCTGATTGCTACTTCAGGCACTGAAGCAATAGACAATTCTTCTACTCCCGACACTTCAACAATGGCCTTCTCCACTGCTTCTGTCCCTAATGTGCTTGCTGGCTGTCCACCTGCTAAAAAAATTAAACCCAGACAAGATACAGCTGGAATAATTCTATGGAGTCTACTATTTCAAACAGTTTTTTTATCGGGCAAGTGCTTGCATTTAATGAACTGCAACATACTTTCACTGTCAAATTCCAGAACCAGTGTGCAATGGGCATCTCACATGGCCACAACAGCAGGACACTGATATGGTGAGACAGCAGAGATGTTTCCATGGACCTGTACATCTATTGGGAAATGGAAGCTTTGCAACTGCACAGGATGAAGTGCAAACTATCGCCAAAAAATATGAAAAGCTCAAGAAACGCTGGAAGTGACAGCATTTAAAGTGCTGGACAATATGACCATTTGTATGCACAAACTTTTCTATGACTTTTTTAGTTTTGCTTCTTATTGATGTTTTTCTCCTATTTCAGTGCACTTCAGTGCATGAATATGTAATTGATGGCAACATAGATGACAATTAGTAAACTTTTATGACCCTACATTGTTGTTTGCTGGTCTTTGTCACATTGACAATGCACATTTGGTGTCCGCTATACATTCAGAACACAAGGTTGGTGTCCACTATACATTCAGAACATAAGGTTGGTGTCCATTCGTACATTCAGAACACAAGGTTTGTGTCCAATGGTACATTCAGAACACTGAAGCTTATATTTCTTGGTCATTTAAAAGTCAGTTATCTTGCAACACAGTGCATTTTTCACTGTAGGGTCATGGCACGTTAAAATACTAGAAAAAATTATCTCCTCTGCATTTGAAAATTAACCCCTCATGCCACAATTTGGTACAACATTTGCATGAACATACCCATAGGCATATTGAATGTTTTAGGTGGTGGTTATCAAAGCTTCAGCTCTTGCATGAGGCCTTGTTCTTCTCTGGCTTTTTTTTTTTTTTTTGCAGCTGAGATTTTAAGGGCCGATTCATCCCAATAAAATGAAGGATCCCTTACTGAAGAGGTCCTGGAGGAAGTCTCTGAATCACCTTCCTCATCCCCCATGTCACACCACTGTCTTAAGGTGGAGAGGACTGAGTATTTTTTAACCACTCTATGACTACTGGCTTTGCTACATTGTGTTTGATTTCCTTATTTCTTCCCAGCTTTTTGGAGGCCACCAGCTCCATTTCCATCCCCCTCAGAGAGGGGGAAGAACATTTAAGACAGAACCATAGATGTCTCGCTCTTTACAGGATCAGAAGTCTTTATATTCTGCTGGGGACCAGGGCACACCACCTCCTCAGGGTTTCCTACATCTGCAGGAGTCAGGGTATCAGTAGGGTCAGGCTATGATACTGTAGTCTGAGGCACATCAGCATTTTGTATTCTTAGGAACAACAGACAGTCCTGCCTGGGATACATCTGCAAACTTCTGTGCTGAGGTTTTTGCTGATCCCTGTGCTTGTCCTTTTGTGATTAGTTCTTCCTGGTTCATCTCTATGGGCTTGTTGTATGATGTCAAGAGGCACTGTCTATGAGAATGCCTCTGTTCCCTGCACAGGTTACACTTGAGGGGCTTTGGACAACGAAAATTAGTGTGTCCATACTCTAGACATAGATTACATAATTCAGCATTACAAGCAGCACCTAAGTGGGTCTGAGACCTACTCTTATGACATGTATGGGGTGCCCTGGATAAAAGTGCGTGCCTCTATCCCTGCCCAAATAAATGGTCCCAGGTAGAAGGCATACTGTTAGTCTCCATGTCTAAACCTGCTCTGTATCTATAATGGATACTGGATGCTCCAAGACTTCACACCATTGTTTTAACCAGTAAAGTATATCTGTAACACTTACCCTCTCATTCCTAAACAAAATGGTTATAGTTTTAATAGCAGGTTTGGATAGGGGATAACAGTAAAAGGGAACCAGAGAACCATATCCTTGAAGTTATTGTACTTCAGCCAAAACTTTTCTAATGATTTAAGAGTCTTGAAACTAACATCATATGTCATTTCCCCAGAAACAAAAATGAGCATATATATTTCAGTGGCAAGTAAACCCACAGAGTCTTTTAATAAGTTTCAGATCATGTAGACTCTATCTGAAGGGAGTTCAAGTCCTCCTCTGTACTTGAGCCACACAGTGTTCCTATGTTGTATGTCAGTGAGATGACTCTCCCTGTGCAGCAAACAAGTCTGCCATTTATAATGTTCATTGTGGTTCTTCTGTCAGATAGTTTTTCTGGGCTGTTACCCCTGTGTCAGTGGGGGCCTTCTCCAGAGGATCTGGAAGCCACTTGTTTGGTTGCGTGTGTGTGTGTGTGTGTGTGTGTGTGTGTGTGTGTGTGTGTGTGTATGTGTGTGCGCGCGCACAAGTTCAGGCATATTTCTCAAAGAAGATACAGTTACTAATGTATTTTCCCTCCCAGTGTTTTCTGGTGGTTGCATAATATTACTTAAGACAGTGTCCATGTTCCCAGAGCCCGCTAATGAACTTTGCACTCCTTGTGCTTCATCTTCTATTCCTGCATTTGTTGTTCCCAGATCCCCAGTTGCAATGATTTTGCAGCCGAATGTTTTCTATTTCCTGGAAGCCACCTTTTTCCATCTGGGAACTGCACCCAACCAGCAGCTCCTAGGGCTTTATCCACTGACCATTCTTCCATTTCTTGAGTTGTCTTTTGAAGAGTTCTTGCCTGTGCAGTATGTCCTCATCCAAGACCCAGTGTCTTACTTTTTTTGGTCTTACCAAATGGCGGCGAACAAACCCCACTTAGTCTGCAAGCCAGTTCCCTAAAGAGTACTGTGCAAAGCACTGTTACTTCTCCTCCTCATTTCAGGGAATATTCAGGGAATATTCACCCTAACCCTGGCACACAACAAGGTAACCAGTAGCCCATGGGCAAATTAGGGCTCTTGCATATCGCATCCTTAAACACAGGCAGCCTTCCCTCTAAATTCACCCAATTCAATGCATGGGTTGCACATACTCAACCTGGTATTATCTCCATCACAGAGTCATGGCTCACTGCCAAGATCTCTGATTCAGCAATTGCTCTGGCAGGTTACACAACCTTCAGACAGGTGAGATCCGGGAAACATGGGGGTGGTTTCCTCTAATATATAAGAAATCATCTTCAGGCCCATAATGTCTCCATTAAATGTCTTGATGGACACTGCGAATGCCTGGTTACAAAAATAACACTAGGCAGAGGGAATAAAAGTCTGCTGATTTTCAGAATTTACAGTCCCCCCAGAACAACCAAATTGGAATCAAGTCCTTCAGCCAATACTACCAGAAGGTAAGCCCATCCTTGGAAACGCTGGTCTTAGGTGACTTTAACATTGATTGGAACTCACAATCAAACAGCGCACATAAGGACTAAATTAATAGCTTATACTTGACACAAGTAGTAAATGAAAGTACCAGAATTAACTATAAAACTGGAATGGGCACCCTAATTGACTGGGTACTCACCACACAGCCAGAAAGGCCATTAAAGGTCACAGTACTCCCTGATTCCCTGAGCAACCACTCCCTGGTACTATGTGACTGGTCTGCAAAACTTCCCAGACCCCCCTTCCCAAGCTAGGGAACCCCAATTGCTCACTAGATGCCTTCAAGCTGCATCTAGCATCAGTCAACTGGGGATTCCTGGATTGTATCCCAAACATAGACATTGCACTGGAATTCTTCACTAACAAATTTAACGTGGCAGCAAGCATTTTCCGTATAAGAAAAGAATGATCTGTGGAAATACCGCTGAGTGGATAACACCCCCCTTAAGAGCGCAAATGAAGCTAAGAAACCAGTTATGGTACAATGCTAAGTCCACTGGTACCCTACAGAACCTGCAGAACTATAAGGCAGCCAGAAATAAATGCACTAGAGATGCTAGGTCTGCCAAACCTACCTACTTCAAAACAAAACAGGCCCAATTCTGGCGTAACAACAGAAAATTCTGGGACTCCCTAAAAGATCTTCTAGGTAAAGAGGAAAAAGCATCCCCCAATCTAATCTCAGTTTCAGTTTATTTATTATACTGGAAAGGCATGTGAGCAAAAGTTGCCCATATCCACAAGCGTCCAGTTTCAAACAAAACAGGTAATAAAACAGAGTACAATGGAAACATTATACAGGAGAACTGTAGCAAATACAAAATTTTCAAACAAAACAGGCAAACCAAAAAAGTACTAGAGACTGTAAAAAAGTGTCGATAAGGAATGAGGCTAACATCATGTGTGCAAAATGGGTCAAAGGGGTAACCAGAGGGAAACAGGAAAGCTGAACAGGGGGAAGGAGGATGCATGCTGTTGCTTTATTAAGGGAACAGGTAAGCAGCCAGTATGGGACAATTAGGACTGAGGGCAACTGCAAGTAAAGGAATGGGAACAGTGATTCCTAAGGTTGTGCTTAAAAGAAGTGGAAGAGGGACACAGGATTAAAGAGTAAGGAAGATTGTTGAAAAGTTTGGTGAACTTGTAAGAGAGAGTGTTTTGGTCTCGGAAAGTCCGACAGAAAGGGATGGAGAAGGAGAGGTTGGAGGAGTGTCTTCTGATCTGGGAGGGGGCTGAATTAGGGAAGAGAGATGGGATACTGTTAGGGAGGAGTCCAAGGGCAATTTTGTGGAAAAAGGTAAGGATTTTGCTATTGAGCCTGTCCTCAAGAGGTGGCCAGTTAGAGAGTCTGTACAGGTCGCAGTGGTGGGTGAGTCTAGGGGGGCCCGTGCTTATATGTGTGCCATCTGTATGGGCTGGGTCATGCCTGAAAATAGTCCATGGGATCAGTACGCTTACCTGGTAAACAAATACCTAAATAAATAAATAAATAAATATGTAAGGTTCTGTACTCCCCTGACTGTCAATAAGAGGGAAGGTAAGCACACAGGGTGTGGCTTAATAGATGCCACAGTGATTGGAATATCATCAGGAAAGCCCACCTCTGAAACTGTGTCTGTGTTGGAGGGCTGTGCTGGCCCAGGGATGGTGGCAGAATCACTTGGTTTGGGTGGTACTGACCTCCTGTTGGGGTATCCAGAGGAACACCAGCAGGCACAGCTGGGAGGATGGAGCATCCCAGGAGTTTGCCTTGAGGACCTGAAAGATCGAGACCAGTATGGCCACTTCTCAAGGAGGATCACCAGGATAGAAACATATAAACATAGAAATTGCTGGCAGATAAAGACTGCAAGGCACATCTAGTCTGCCCATAAGCCCTATACTTGTTTGCAGCCTCTGACCCTATAGGTCAGCGGCCTTCCCCTCTCCTTCCCACCTCAAGGTTCCCTTATGCCAGTCCCATGCATGTCTAAATCCCTCCACTGTACTTGCTCCCACCACCTCTTGTGGCAGACTATTCCATTTGTCCACCACCCTCTCCATGAAGAAATATTTTCTCACATTTCCCCTTAACCTGCCACCTTCCTATTCCATATCATGCCCCATCATTCTTGTACTCTTTCTAAGTTAGAAGATGTCTCCCACCTGCACCTTTTTTATGCCCCGTAGATACTTATATGTTTCTATCATGTCCACCCGATTCCTCCTTTCCTCCACTGAGTACATACTGAGGTCCTTCAATCTCTCCTCATATGTTTTGTGGTGCAAGCCATGTACCATCTTGGTCATCCTTCTCTGGACTGCCTCCACCCTGTTTCCTCCCAGACAAATTAAGTGCCCTGGGCCTCTCTCCATTCTCTATGTCCTGGTTCAGATCCTACCTCATGGGCCACTCACAATCTGTTAAAGTTAGCAATGCCCTTTTCTCTCCCCTCCCAATCTTGGCTGGTGTACCCCAAGGCTCGATCCTTGGGCCTGTTCTTTTTTCCCTGTTTATTAACAGCCTCCCCTCTGTATGCTCCCATGTAAAGATACATACTTACGCGGACGACACTGTCCTCTTCCTTTCTGGCCCATCTGTTTCCGCCATCCAAACTCCTCTGCAACAGAACTTATTAGCAGTTACCTCCTGGTTCAATGCTAATTGCCTAAAACTAAATATAAACAAGCATTTGTCAATGCCGAATGTTGCTTGCTTGTATGTGCTGTTTAGGTATTTGGAAGTGACAGTTCATGCCTTCCTCCCAAGACATCCACTGTGTCTTTCCGCTCAGTATTCACAGAAGAGTGTGAGGGGCAAGGGCCACAGCAGTTACCAAGGGGGGTGAAGAGGTGGACAAAAGAGTCCTGCAGGAGCTCACTAAATTGAAGGTAGACAAAGCGATGGAATCAGATGGCATACGCCCAAGAATATTAACAGAACTGCGAAGGGAGATAGCAGTACCTCTGGCAGCCATGTTCAATCAATCAATCAAAATCTTTATTTAGTCAGGCAAACATCATTGAGCGTAGCTCATTTACAAGATGGACCTGAGTGGTCATACAAATTAGAGTACAAGTATTTTTACATAGACAAGACTCAGTTCACTGAGTCATTCAACATGAGTGAATTGGAGGAGGGCACATGTGGTCCCTCTACACAAGTCCAGCAGCAGGGAGGAGGCAGGGAACAATAGGCCATTCAGCCTCACCTCAGTAGTGGGGAAGATCATGGAGACATTGCTTAAAGAAAGGATAGTGGGGCATCTAGATGCCATCGGAACCCAGGACCATAGACAACATGGATTCACAGTGGGGACATCATGTCAGATAAATCTGGTTGATTTATTTGACGAGGCGACAAAGGAAGTGAATCAGGGTGGGGCAGTGGACAACGCTTACCTTGATTTCAGCAAAGCCTTTAACACCATCCCATATAGGAGGCTGATAAACTAGCTGGGTAGGCTGGACATGGGGGAAAGGGTGGTAAACTGGGTTAGAAACTGGCTAACAGACAGGAGGCAGAGAGTGGTGGTAAATGGTATGCAGTCTAGGGAGAGGGGGCGACCAGTGGGTGCTGCAGGGATCCGGTCCTGGGGCCAGTTCTGTTCAATGTCTTCATTAGTAATATTGCAGAACATCTGAAGGGATTTTGTTCACCAAATTTTCAATATAGCCATTTAAGACCCTCTGCTCATGAACAGTGTCACTGTGGATTTTTCTTAATTTGTCCTACATTGATTTTCAAGAGACCGATTGCACGTATTGTGCGCTACATGTATGGAAATACATTTTGGTGAGATGTGAAAATGACAGCTGTACTACTCATAAGAAGGTGTGGTAAAATGGCAATGTTGGAAATCTGGAGTGAAATATTGAAAATCTGCGAACTTACGAAAGTGTAGGAACTGTACCAACGACGTCGTAGAAACAGTCATTTTTTGGAATTTTTTCACCAAATTTTCAACATACCCATTTTAACACCTGAGATCATGAACAGTGTCACAGTGATTTTCTTAATTTGTCCCGTACATTGATCTCGCACACCGACTGCGCCATTGTGTGCTACATGGGCAGAAACACGTTTTGGGTGAGATGTGAAAAATGGCAGTTATACTACTCATAAGAAGGTGTGATAAAATGGCAATGTTGGAAATCTGGAGTGAAAATATTGAAAATTGACGACCTACGAAAGCGCAAGGAGAACTGCGTAACGCACGTCAGAAACAGTCATTTTTGAATTTTTCACCAAATTTTCAACGTAGCCATTTTAAGACTTCTGCTCATGAATAGTGTCACTGTGATTTTCTTAATTTGTCCGCATATTGATTTACGACACCAACTGCGCCATTCTGCGCCATATGGCAGAAACACATTTTGGGTGAGATGTGAAAATGACAGCTGTACTGCTCATAAGAAGGTGTGGTAAAATGGCAATGTTGAAAATCTGGAGTGAAAATATTGAAATTTCATGAACTTACGAGCCTGCGTAGGAACTGTGCAACGCACGCTCATAAAACAGTCATTTTTTGGAATTTTTGCACCAAATTTTCAACATGGGGTTTTTGGGACCCCTTCTCGTGAATGATGTCACTGTCATGGCAGTATTCAGCCCTGAAGGGTGATTTCGCAGTCGCTGCACGAAACCACCCTTCGGGCCCGAATAACGCCATGACAGTGACATCATTTATGAGAAGGGGTCCTAAAAACCCCATGTTGAAAATTTGGTGCAAAAATTCCCAAAAATGCCTGAGATATGCAACAAAGTTGAAACCCCTCTATCTAGCCCATTATACAGCTTACTGGCATTTCTTCAGTTCGGCGTTGGCTTTGAAGAGTGCAGACGTGTTCCCCGGTCCATCGAAGATCGTCCGCGCCGAGTCTGGAGGTAAGTATGGGGTGAGGGGGTATGGGGGAGGCTGTGCGCAGTGGGTGGGTGTGGGTTGTGGGAGGGGGTCGGGAGAGCGCCGAGGACCGCTTTTGTTTTACAGGTTTTAAAAAAGACGTCGGGGCGTTTGCCACGCTGGGGTGGGCTCCAGCGTGGCACAAGAATGGGGCGTTCAGCCGACGGGATTGGGCACCCCGTTGGCCAAAGGACTGCTTGTCACGCTGGGGTGGGATCCCCGGCGTGGCACTACTGGGGGGGGGACGGCGCGGCTCGGCCGACTGGGTTGGGCACCCGTGACTGCAGTGCGTGTGGGGGCGCGCACGCCTGCATGTGGGGGGGGAGCTATGCTTCTTATCGCTGCTCACTGAAGCGTAGCTCCCCCTTTCAACTGTATGCCACTGCATTTTGGAGCGTGTCATAGACAGCTCCAAAATGCATTGGTTTACAGGGGCCGCGCCTGCCAGCTCACTGACTGAATTGGATGAGGAGGTGACACACCTCCGAAATCTCCGATGATGGCACTATGTTTCTTGCACATGCGTGCAAGCAACATAAAAACACTGTTGCTGTGACTTTTGGAACCAAGCAAAAACTGACTAAGCTCTGTGCCCTCCCCTCCTTCCTCTCGGGCACGTCCACTCCTATTGAAAATGTCCACTCGTACAAATACCTTGGAGTCTGGCTCGACCCGTCACTAGACTTTTCTGCCCACTTCATCACCCTCCACTCCAAACCATGATCAAAATGGGTTATTATGCCGACATAAGGCTAGCCTTCCCCTCCCAGTTAGATGTGACCTACTAGTTAAATGGATCCTCCCTGTCTTCGACTACACAGATGTTTTCAGTGCTGCCCCTGCAACCTCTCTCTCCAAACTAGATGTCCTATACTATGCATTCTGCAGATTTGCCTCAAACTCTCTCTGTCTGACTCACCACTGTGACCTCTACTCCTCCCTTTCCCTCCAGTCCCTCTCCCAGAGACGCTTATCCCATTGCGTCACCTTTATGTCTAAATTCTGGTTTGGGACTCTACCATTATTCCTTGCCTCTCTCTCTTCAAACCTGCCACCCCGTCCCCATATAACTCATGATCTGTCAGTGCCCATTCCTTTGCCCTGCCATGTGTTCACACCTCGACTAGCAAATCAGCCTTCTCCTTTAGGCTCCCTTCACTCTGGAACAGCATAACCCCCCAAACCCGTCTTACCCCCTCCTTTCCCGCCCTCAAGTGTTTACTGAGGCCTACCCCTTCCATATCCTGCACATGTCCATGCCTTTGACATGCTTCTCCCGATCTGCACCTACTGGTCCTCTTTATTCTTTTTACCTTTATCTATATCTTTATCTTATTCTTTTGTACACCCACTGCCTGCAGTCTTTTATACCTTATGCATCCTAAACTTATGTATATTTATGAAATGGGCATCAAAATCTCTAAGTGCTGATTGGTCCATACCTGTGTGATATTCTATCTAACGCACAGGAAAAAGGACCAGCAGTGCCCTATGGGCACTAATCCTAGTAAAATACCAATTAGAATGTTGGCAAATCTGAAATCAGCCATCTTGTTAATAGCAAGTGAAACTGACAATACCACTATATAGCAATGGCATATTTCCCTGAACCCAACTTTGATATCAGCCTTTCACAACAAGATTTGGAACTACTAATGCATCCAGACAATGAGCCATTTGAACAACTGCCCACAGCCTCTACATCTACGACTTCAGAAAACGTAAATCTAAACTGCAGCTGTCAAACGAGGCAACCGAACTGTCAAACGTTAATTGAAACTACCGCAGTGAGTAAGCGTTTCTCCAGTTACAGCGCAACCGAACTAGACTGCCTTGAAAATCAGAAAAATGGAAAAAATACAATAAGATCCACAGCATGGACACTCCGAGTATTTAATGAATGGGAAACAGCAACAAACACATCGATAGACTGGCAGTCTATCACAAAAGAAGACCTGAACACTGTTCTCCGAAAATTTTATGCAGAAGCTCGTACAAGCGCTGGACTCGAGTATGCCATCTCGAGCTTCAGCGGTCTCCAAGCTGCGCTGAACCGCCACCTCGGTTCCCCAGGCATTAGCAGGCCTTTTAATCTGATGAGGGATCCAGAATTCAGGTCGAGTAATGCTGTATTTACAGCCAAAATGAAAATTATAGACGCTCCCAGCAAGACAAGTCCAAACACCATGAAGCCATCACAAAGTCAGACTTACAGAAACTCCGATATTCTGACATTTGTTCTCCCCGAACTGCGCCTGGCCTTGTCCGTAAAGTCTGGTTAGATATTCAATTATACATGGCCAGGCGCGGTCGGGAAGGTGTCCGGCAACTAAAACCAGAACATTTTTCAATAAAACAGGACGAAAATGGTACCGAATTTGCGATCCTGAATTTCAACGAGCATACAAAAAACCGCAACAATCCACTTGAAACACAAAAATCATCTAACCGTGGTTTAATGTATGCTCAGCCAGGCAATCCACTCTGCCCAGTTCAAAGTTTAAAATTATACATGACCAAGCTTCCACCAAATCCCAAAGCTCTGTACTTACACCCACGAAGACTTCCACAAGTGCAGCTTGACTCCCTCCCGGTATGGTATTCATCAGAGCCCATGGGTGTAAACTATCTCTCCACGTTCATGTGCAGGCTAAGTAAAGAAGCTGGTCTGTCACAGCGCTACACGAACCACTGCCTCCGAGCGACCGCGGTCCAAATGTTGTCTGATGCTGGCTTACAAAACCGCAAAATAATGGCAATTACAGGGCACAAACGGCCAGCCTCCAGAGCTACTGGGGTGCAAAGCCAGACGACAGACGGAAATGGTGTCAAATACTTGCACCAAAAGAAGAAAGCTCAACTCCCAAACAAGTTTCAAGCTCCCTTCAGATGAGCCCCACAGTGACACCCGATGGAAACAAGCAGAACCTATTAAGAAATAAAGCTGCAGATCCAGTACCACCCGAGGCAAAAATGATTCCAGACCTAAATCTGCAGTCCCCACAGCCTCAATTTGCAGGAGTAACTATGCACAACTGCACAATGACTTTTAATGTTCCTGTTTACTTTTCAAAGTGAAATATAAATGTCAGTGTTTTGTGACAAAATCTAAAGTAGCAGTTAATGAACAGTTCAAAGTAAAATATTAGTTCTAAGTTAATGAACAGTTAATTAAATCAATTAAATCACACATTTCTAATATTATTAAAATTAAAACAGTGTGTTTTACTGTTAAACTGTTAAAATAAAAGCTGTTAAAGTGGAAAAACATGGATCTATTTTTATGAGCGGAAGGTTATCTGTTTTAATAAATAAAAAAATATTTACTTTTAACAACTATATTGTCATTATTAATATCTCTAAATATATTTCCCATTTCCTAAGCGCAATAAGCCACTCCAGGGTGTGCGTTAGACAGTTTAACACATGGCTAGGAGGCTAGGGAGGCACTGCCGGTGGCCTCGTGCCTCACTACGCCTCCTAGCCATGTGTTAAACTGTCTAACGCACACCCTGTCGTGTCTTATTGCTTACATAAAGTATATATTTAAATACTTATTTCACTGAATATTATATAAATAGCCACTGCTCAATACATGTTACCTGTTTGTTGTGTGCAATGTTTTATTGTTTGCTGCTCATTGTACCCCTTCTCTCAGGTCATGCCTGGAAATGTGCCTTGGCTCAAGGTGCCTTTCCTGGTTATCAAATTTTAAGTAAATAAAATAAAATAAAAATGTCCTTGTGAAGGTGTTTCCTCCAGAATTGTACACAGTACTCTAGGTGAGGCCTCACTAGTGTTTTATACAATGGCATCACTATCTCCCTCTTTCTGCTAGTGATACCTCTGCCTATGCACCCCAGCATGCCACTGGTCCTCCCTGCAGCCTTTGTACTCTGCCTTTATACCATTACATCATCTGAAATGATAACCCCCAGGTCCCTTTCTTCTTTGGGGATCATCAGCACCCCCCCCCATCCTGTAGCTCTCCCCGGGTTTCCTCGTCCCAGGTGCATGACTTTGCACTTCTTTGGGTTAAACCTCAGTTGCCACACCTCAGACCATTCCTTCAGCTTCTCCATGTCCCTCCTCATCCTCTCCACCCCTTCTGGAGTATCCACTCAGTTTCAGATCTTAGTGTCATCTGCAAACAGGCAGACCTTTCCCTCCAGCCCTTCCACAATGTCACCAATGAAGACATTGATCAGGACTGGCCCAAGGACTGATCCCTGAGGTACCTTGCTGGTCACCCCTCTCTCTCCCCAGACTGGATCCCATTTACCACCAACCTAAGCCTCTTGTCCGTTAGCCAGTTCCTAACCCAGTTTACCACCTTGTGTTCCATGCCCAGACTCCCCATATTGTTAACCAGCCTCTTGTGTGAGACTGTGTCAAAGGCCTTGCTGAAATCGTGGTAGGTGACATCCACCTCCCCCTCCTGATTTACTTCCTTCATTACCCAGTCAAAAAATGTACAAGATTTGTCTGACATGACCTACCTGCTGTGAATCCATGTTGCCTTGAATCCTGTGCACCACTGGATTCTAGGTGCATGGTGCACCACTATCCTTTATTTAATCAGTGCCTTCATGATCTTAACCACTCCTGAGGTGAGGCTGACCAGCCTATAGTTCTCCATCTCCTCCCTACTACTGCTTTTGTGTAGAGGGTCTACATGTGCCCTCCTCCAGTCCTCGGGAACTAATCCTGTGTTGAGTGACTCTGTGAACATGGCTGCCCGAGGCGCTGCTAGCTCCATTCGCAGCTCCTTTAATATCCTCGGCAAACTGGTGAAATCTGGTTCAACTGATTTAAACTTCAGTTATGGTTTAAATGAGTATTTTAAACCAATGAGGATTCTTTCTGTTTTTTTATGTATGATCTGGGTGTTAATAGTATGTGATTTTCTAAATAACTGCCATAAGCTTCTGAGGAAGGACTTGGTTAGTCTGAAAGCTTAAGCACTTTGTTCTTTTTGTAACATCTATGTTTGCCCAATAAAAGGTATCAAACCATTTGCTTCTGGACTTGTATTCTTTTTTTTTTTTTAAACATAATGCTTTTTATTGTAGATTTTCAAACAAAGGACATACACATACGTGATAATACATCCAACATGACTACATACACTTATACATTTACAACACTGACCTTACACCCCCCCCCCCCATGACAATTTCTACTCTGGTTGTTACTATGTTAGAAGGTTTACATGTTTCATATCATTTGGTTATTAGTGAAGAAACATTTTAGGCCACATACAGAGCCTATCAAACCTGTAGACAATACCTTTGGGGACCCCCAGAGCCCATTCTTCGAGTTGTCACTGGATCCAGTGTTAACAGCACATGGACTTTTTCTCACCTCTTTTGGTAGCTTTTATATCTGTCATTTGTACAGGCAATGATCTTTTCTATTCTAAGTATAGCCAGAATCTCACCATTTCACATATGAGGCTAACGTATCATCTAGCCAGTGTCTAAGAATTACCTTCTTGACCGTGGCAACTATTAAAGCTATGTGATATCTCTGGGTGGTGAGGATTTGGTTGTCATAGTGTCCCACTAGGCAAATTTCAAGAGTGAATGCATTCTCCAGGCTAAACAGTGGATCCAGCTCCACCCTAATCCTTTCCAACAGTGTCTTTGCCTTGGGGCAGTCCCATAGGATATGATATAGCGTACCCTTGGCATTGTTACATTTGGTACATAAGTCATCATTTCTTTTACCCATTTTAAGTAGTTTCTCTGGGGTAAATTACAAATTATGTAAGACCTTGTATTGCATCAATATTAAGGGTTCTGTCTTTATATATTTGTATAGATTAAGCCATATCTTTTCCCAGTCCCACTGTTCGCTGTTCGGGAGGAGGGTCTGTACACAGTAATGACCTTTTTGTATACCCTCCAGTAGACTGTCTGATAACACCTTATGATAAAGCTTGGAGATTGCATTAGGACTGTTTGCTAGTATTTTAAGTTGATTGCCTGCGCATGGGCATCATTCCAAGGTTGTGGTCCCATATGCTGACTCACTGCTTGTGTCACTTGTAGGTATTGGTATGATGTACCTTTACCATTCCCTGCCTCTTCCAGGAAGGTTCTGCTGGTTTTTATTCCTCCCTCCTCCACTATACTTTGAACCATTGGTATGTGTCAGTATATCCAGGGGGCTATACTGATTTGCTTGTTTCCTATACAAATATTAGGGTTGCTAAGGATCAGTTGGGTGGGATCCTTCTTTGACTCTGTTTTGAGTTCTCTGCACAGTTGGTTGTGCACTCTAACTGAGACTCCTATTGGCATGTGCCTGATGGTTAGAGGTATCTTTATCCATGAGCAGTGGATTAAGGTTTGGATGTTTACCCTTTCCTTATTACATAGCTCTCTTTTGATTGCTAACCACTTAGGTGTGTAGTTTTGGAAAGGGGATGTATCCCAATCTCCATACCATTTAAGGTACTTGCTGCTGTGGACTGTCAAAATATAATGGAAGAAATTAGGTAGTTTCAGGCTGCTTCTATTCTTTGGTCCAGTTTGTTTAGTATAAGATTGTCTGGCAACTTTTCCAGACCAAATGAATTGTGTGATTATGGAGTGCAGCCCTTTGAACCCCTTGAGGGGCAGTGCCATATTGAACATGGATAGGGGGTATAGTATTCTGGGGAGGACATTCATTTTGATGGTGCTTATCCTGTCAATAAGTGTCCATCTCTCTAGATCTAATTTAATTACATCTACTAGATTATCCAGGTTTTTCTTTTTCATGGTGTTCCTATCCCTTGTAATGTCTATCCCTAGGTATCATAGCATGCTGGGAGACCACTGTAACCCCAGTCTTTCCATGTCAGCTTTGTGTGTTCCCGCATTTAGAAACATGACTTCTGTTTTGGAGCTATTAAGTTTGGAAGCAGATGTAGTCCCGAACTCCTCTATCAGTCCTAGGGTCTCCAGAAGAGATATTTCATGGTCCCTAATATGCATCAGTATGTCGTCTGCATAAAGAAATATCTTGTATTGTTCTTCCCCTATTGTAATGCACTTTATAAGTGGGGACTGGTTAATTTTATGGGCTAACAGTTCCAGAAATAAGTTGAGCAGTAATGGTAAAAGGGGACATCCCTGCCTGGTACCTCTTTGTAATTCTAAGCTCTATGACAGGACTCCATTACATAGTATTTTAGCTGAGAGGCTTGTATAGATGATCTGAACCCATGTAATAAACTATTTCAGGGGATTGTAACATTTAAGAATTAAAAATAAATATTCCCATGAGACTCTATCGAAGGCTTTCTCCACGTCTAGGAAGACCAAGGAAGTCTCAGGACCCCAGACGTGGCAATCAGGTGCTCTAGCTTTCTGACATGGTCACTGGGATTCCTGACCTGCATGAAGCCAACCTGGTCGTTGCCTATTAGGCCCGCCCACACCTTACCCAATCTCATTGCCAGAATCTTTGCCAATATTTTGATGCCCAGGTTGATCACTGAGATGGGCCTGTAGTTAACCACTAGGCAAGGATCTTTATCTGGCTTAGGTATTAAGGTTATTGTGGCCTGTGTTAGGGAAAGATCTGTGAGTCCCTTTTTGTACATGTGTAAATATCTGTACTTGTATTTTGAGAGACTTAGTGAAAAGGGGCAGGGAACAGACATTTTACTCTACTTCTCCAAGCCACCTACTTTCAGAGATCTTTAATCCTGCATAGAATCCCAAAAAGCAGGAATTTGTATAAACAGTACAGTTTAGATAATATCAACTTCCACTTTTCACTGGATTTGTGCAAAATTCATAACTAAAGTGTTAGTGAAAATGTGAAATGTCTGCAAAGTATGTGGCATTTTGTAAATGTAGAAATCTAGCAGAAGGTAAGGTTTTTGCTAATTTCCACTTGTAAAATTCCACAAATTTTCAGAAGCAGAATGCAGATTCTGCCAAGTTGAAATTATGGACACAATACCATAGTTCCGAGAAATTCTGCACAGGCAAAAAAACACATGATACCGTACGGATTTTACAAGAGGAATTTAAATTCATTTTATCAGTACCTTAACCTAAATATTATTGGTATGACATGTCCAATAGTTTGTTAACAAGCAGGGCAGTGGTGCACAGTAGCCAAACTGCTGAGTAAGGCTTTGCCTCACACTGCAAAATCACCAGGATGACATATTTTTTTCAGTTTGTATTCAGGTGATCCTGCACCTCCCCCCCCCATACAATTATACAAATACCCATGCCTTCCATGAAAACCCAAAATTTATCTTAGGAATGTCCACTATCAGTGGCAGACCTGGATATGGGAAGCTCAATAACACTCAACAGAGCTCTGTAGGTCTTCAGCTTCCAAATGCCACAAATTCCACTAGTACTGTTCTCCCTTCACAGTATCAAGTGCTATGTTCTGCTACTAAGTACCTGGCACCAGATAAGGAAAGTTGTACTGGTGATGTCAGAAGCTGAAGAATTGCAGAGGTCACTGAGGACGTATCATGTTACGATGTCAAAATTTTGACACCGAAATCCAGTACAGTGATAACCTCGAGGTTGTTGCTGTACTGGACCTGATGGTGACATTTCACCGATTTTGAGTGTCTCCCTCTCCCCTTTAAATAAACACCGACCTGGAGTTTGTTATCTTGAAGGAGGAGGTGCGAGCAAAGCCCCACACACTGGGGTGGGGGGAGCTCTGCATAAACATTCAATGTCAACAGGTAAAATTTCACCTGTTGACATTGTTTCTGTTGTCGAGCCACATTTTGACAACTTTGTTGTTGATGCAGCTTAGTGGAACCCACCGAGGAGCTATTGTATTTCAAATAGCTGATCCTGCCTCTGACATCAGCCTCGGGTGTTTCTGGTATGGTTTTGGATCATCATGGAGGATGAGTGTTTGCAGGATCCATCAAATTACAAACTTAAAACAAGGAGTATTATTTGGTAGTCTGAGACCAGTTTCACTCAGTAGTCTTGCTACTATGCACAATTATCTTCCCAGAACACTGTGCAGAATACCTACCATACAGACTTTCTTTAAACAAAATGAAGAAATAAAAAAGTTGTCTGAAGTAGGCCACATAAAAGGAAGATTATGATATTAGTTGGTTAGAGGTACTATTCTACCTATCCTGGACTATGGGAAAGTAGTTTATGGTGCAGCCTCTGATTAAAGCCTGGTCAGAGTTCACACTGCTCTCGATAAAGCCTGTTGATTTGTGCTGGGTGCTGATCGCTTAACACATGCATGCAATCTATACATTAGGACACAATGGCTCCCACTTATGGATCCCATTAAACTCCATGCCGGACTTCTGGGGAAGAAGGCCTTACTTGGCCTTGCACCCCCTCCACAAGCCTTGTTTCATCCTGCCCCATCCGAACACACCACTGGAAGCGTCACTAAGTAAGCACTAGCAGTGCCATTCAGAAGGACAGCACTGGGGAGGTAAGCCTTTGCAGTAAGGGCTCCCACCTGGATAAATGAGCTCCCTCACACCACTACAGGCCTTACACACCTTGGTCCCTTCAAGCTCAAGCTTAGAAAATCTATCTCCCCTCCTGCACACTGCTACTGCCACTCTTAACCCTGCTACATCTATCCTCCATGTGCCTTTGGCCCTTCCTACCATGTACCTTCCCCTTCCTACCCCACCTACCCCCAAAGAACCCACCCCTTATTTCACTTCTGTCACTTACTCTGATTCTTCCCCCTTTCTCCTTTTGTATCTTTCCATCCACAACTGAATCCTATACTCCTGGTTGATGCTACCTTCTGTACACCCTTAGGTATTGACAATGCTGATTACCTACTGTACTGCTTCTGAGCTCTCAAACAAATACATACTTGGACTAGTGCACTTTTATTAACTAGGTTACTTGGTGAAATGTATTCCCTTGTACTCTGCACCCATGCCTTGTATTATGTGATACTTTGCCGATTCACCCATGCCTTGTATTATGTGATGTTTTCACCCATGTTATCCCACACTACTGATTACTCTGTGTTCTTGGATTATTTGATGCTTTGCTCATGTTCTAATATTGACAAGGCCTATTTAGCTACTACTGTCTTCCTTTCTCATGTTTTTGCTTCCCCTCCCTTGTATGATGAGGATCCTTTGTAAAAGAGCTTTTAGCTCAAAGGTTATAATTCTGATTATTCAAATAAATAAATAAAAACAATATTAGAACATTAATTTGATATTGAACTGTGAGATAGATAAGTCAGAGTGTGAGGTCTTCTGCCAGAAATTGTCTATGTTTGTGTGTTTCAGAAAGTGGATACAAAATCTATCTTTCTGTCTATCTATCTATCTATGTATCTCTCTCTCTTTCTCTGTCTATCTGTATGTCTTCTATCTGTCTGTCTAGCTACAATGTATAGATATACAGTACATGAATAGATAGACAGATAGACAGACGGATAGATATGGTACTGTTCTGAAAATGGCAACATTATTAACATGGGTCCCTAAAATTAATGCTAGTATTATGCTGCATGAAGACCTGTTAAGCCTTTCAAAAAAACTCTGCTTCTGGTGTTTCTTGAGGACTGTCTGGGATATGTACTGTACATATTAAATTACAGGAAAATCCGGTATTTCCTGATAAAATAAAAAGCTTGTTCATAATTTGAACCTGGCTGTCCTTGAAAAGTAAACTTTTTTTACAAATCCCCTCATCCATTTGCAGCCAGACAGAGCTTACCTTGTCTGGAAACCAATGCAGGCTTGCTATAACCAAACTCTGTTCACAATGTGTAAAAGCAAATATAAACTATGGCCCATGTTCTGCTTTAACTTCAAATCCTTTGACTTTGACTAGGAGCCATTGAGTATTTTTGACTGCAGTTCCCAGGCATGGCATGTTTCTGAGTGGCCCCTTTGACTGGCCTGCATTCCAAAGGTCCTTCAACAACCCTTCAGGTTCGAATGGAGACACTGTTATTTAAACCTCAGTGCGGTAGGAAGCAGACCTGTGCAGAGGAAAGGTGATGCTGTTTTCGTAGCAGTAGTGTACAGACCATACAGACTCCAATTGGATTCCTGCTTGACCCTTGAAAAAGCTCAGTGATGGCCCATCTTAGTGCATTCCAGGTGTTTTCAAAGAACCTGATGTGACACTGAAAAAATAATGACAAAAAAGAAGGGTTTATAAAAAAACGTTTTGTTGGAGTGACTTGTTTACAGTTTAAATGGTAGATTCACCTGTGAGTTGAAAATTTCTAAGCAGGACCTTATCAATCAGTGTTTTCATAATGTTCAAAGAATCAGTCTTCTCCAGAGTTACACTTTTTGATTGTAGGTCCAGAGATACTAGGACCCCACAGGAACCAGACCTTGTGGGGTGGCAGTTTTCAAAGGAACCTTCTGGAGACTGTGGTGCTGCCCTATCTACACACACCTCTCTGGGTTGGGGGGGGAGGGTCACTAGACTCCAGGCTGAGTTGGCTAGGATTTGGGGGATGTCGCTCCCATCCCAGCAGCCACCAAGCTTGCCACCGGTACCCCTGAGGATGCCAGTGAGGAGGAACGGCTGGACTATGGTGGGCTCTGGAAGAGGAGTGGTGGTGGTGAAACAGAGGCAAATTCCTCAATCAGTACTACTACAAAATTCCTACACTGCTCTGGCAGGGCAGAACTGCCAGGAGGAAGCACCTGCACTAGTGACCATGGGGAATGTGGGGGCCCTCTGTAGTGAAGACCCCAAGGAGGGTGGTAGAGGACCCCAGCAGAGGAGGAGGAGGAGGTGGAGGAAGTAACTTCTGATGGGGGACTCAATTGTGAGGGGGATATATTTGGGAATGGGAAAGAGGGGGAGAGGCAGGTTAGGTACCTACCTGGTGCCAAGGCCTGATAGGATGAAAAGCGAATCCTGCGGATCGCTAGGGCAGCAGGACAGAGTGAGAGCTGGATATCATTGTCCACTTGGGGACTAATAACCTGGCTAGGGACATGGCTGGGATAGTGCAGGGGGAGTTTTGGGGGCTGGGGAGTGGTCTTAAACAGATAGCTCACTCAGTGACTTTTTCTGAAGTGCTGCCTATCTACAACAGGGGACAGGAGAGGGAACTCCGCACCATGAGCTTTAACTCATGGCTGAAGGAATGGTGCGGAGGAAGGGTTTGGCCACACTGGGGACTGGGGAACCACTTAGGAGGATAAGAGCCTATACAAGGGTAATGGCCTGCATTCATCCAGAAGGAGGAACCACAGTCCTCAGTGGACAGTTAAAATGTTACTTTGATGAACATTTAAACTAGTCAAGGGAGGTGGTAGAAAGAATCGGGGAGTTAGAAACTGCCTCCCCCCACAGCTGAAGTAGAGAGTAAGGAAAATCTGAGGGGAGAGGAATCCCCCAGAGTGCAAACTAGTAAAGGGAGCAGGGTGCTAGATATCAAGGGGGAAAGGAACAGGAGCATTAAAAAGAGAGGTTGAAAGCAGGGAGGGCAGAAAGGAAAAAAGGGTGCAACAAACAGAGTGGAATCAAAATCTGGAAGGCATGTGTGTGCAAATGCTAGAAGTCTAGGAAATAAGATTCTGGACCTAGAGACCATCATGGCAGAAGCTGACCTATATATTGTGGCCGTTACTGAGTCAAGGTACACTGAAAACCATGACTGGGACATGGTCATACCGGGCTATACTCTGTTCAGGGATGACCAGGTGGGAAGGAAAGGAGGTGGTGTGGTTGTTTATGTGAGGGAAAAGCGTAAAAGCCATGGAGATACAGGGAATAAAGGGGGAGGCAGAGGTACTGTGAGTCACCCTGGAAATGGGGTATGGAGCCACTATTCGCACTGGAGTGATCTACAGACCTCCAGCACAGAGGGAGGAATTAGATAAGGTACTGTTACAAGCCTTTGGCAAGATGGCAGAAAAGGGGGTGGTGGTGCTGATGGGGGACTTCAACCTGCAAAATGTGGAGCCTCCCAGCAACAGGTTCAACTAGAACCAGGAACATCCTTGACTCTCTGCAGGGGGCATTCCTCAGGCAACAAGTCAGTGAACCCACTCATGATGGGGCAAAACGTGACCTGGTACTCACTAAAAAGGATAGTGTTGCAGACGTCAAGGTGGGAGGCCACTTGGGGACCAGTGATCGTCATGCAGTGTGCTTCAGTATAAGAATGGCTGCAGAATTGAATCACACAAGGGTGAGGGTTCTGGACTTTAAAAAAGATGGGTGACTACCTCAGGGCTGACCTAGCAGAACTGGGTGACGTGGGTGGGGTGGAGGAACAGTGGGCAAAGAAAAAAGTGAGCATAGTGAAGGCAACACACCTCTGTGTCAAACAAGTGAAGAAAAGCAAGAGGAATAAGAGGCTTCTGTGGTTCTTGAAAGACGTGGCTGAAAAGGTAAAAGCTAAAAGGGTAGCATTCTGAAGGAATAAGGGGATGCAGAAGGAGGAGGATAGGGGGGTGTATCGGGGAAACAGAGGGAAGCAGGAAGGAGTGCAAAGGCACACACTGTAGAGAAAATAGCCCAAGAGGTAATGAAAGGGGACAAGTTTTTTTTTTTTTAAGATATGTAAGTGAAAAGAAAAAGATCAGGGGTGGGACTGTAAGGTTAAAAAGGAAGGGGGGGCACTGTGCAGAGGGGGATCTGGAAAAGGCAGACATCCTGAACAAATACTTTTGTTCAGTGTTCACAGAGGAAGGAGAATGGGAGAGGCCAGAAAAAAGTAACAGAAGCTTTGGAGGGAGGGGGGTGGACACTAGTCCTTTTTTTTGAGGAGAGAGTCCTGAAGGGACTTGCTAATCTGAAAATAGACAAAGAAATGGGTCCAGATGGGATACATCCATGGGTAATGAGGTAGCTCAGGGAAATACTGGCTGCACCTCTGATAGTTCAATTTAACTGCTCACTGGAAACAGGAGTGGTTCTGGAGGACTGGAGGAGGGCAGATTTTTTTTTTATTCTTTAGTAACGGGTAAGGCACACTAGGCGCAGGTGCCTGTTTTCAGGGGTGACCTGGGATAACTGGGGAGGTTAAATGACTTGCTCAGAGTCACACAGTATGCAAGTGGAGGTTGTGGGAATCAAACCCAGGTCTGTCTGATGGATGTACCAAGCTTATTCACAGCTCATTACTCTAACCTCTAGACTATACTGCCAGTCCCAGATGTAGTTCCAGTACACAAAAGTGGTAGCAGGGAGGAGGCTGCCAATTATAGGCCAGTCAGGCTGACGTCAGTGGTGGGAAAGTTAAGGGAATCACTTGTGAAGCAAAAGATTGTGGAATATCTTGCATTCAGTGGGTTACAAATCCCAAGGCAGCATGGTTTCACATGGGGGAGGTCATGTCAAATGAATCAAATAGGTTTCTTTGACTGGGTGACCAAGGAACTAGATCAGGGTAGACTAGTGGACGTGGGCTACCTTGATTTCAGTAAGGCGTTCTACACCTTTCCACATAGGAGACCAATATGCAAGCTGGGTAGCTTAGGAGTGGGTCCAAAGGTGGTAAACTGGATAACAAATTGGTAAGGGGATCGGTGACAGAGGGTGGTGGTTCTTGCAAATTGCATGCCTGTCTCAAACCTTCCCTGTTTGGAGAGGTTGATCGAGAAGGTGGTGGTGATACAGCTGGAACAACATTTGGAGAAACATGACATCTATGAGCCTTTCCAGTGTGGTTTCTGGCCTCACCATAGTACAGAAACAGCTCTGGTCAGGATAATCACGATCTCCTACTAACAAGGGATAGCAGACATTGTTTCATCTTGGTTCTGCTTGACCTGTCTTCAGCCTTTGACATGGTGGATCATGGGGTGCTGTTGGTTCAATGGAGGCAATGTGTAGGACTTGCAGGAACTGTGTTACGGTGGTTCGAGTCCTCCTTATCTAGCAGGATGCAGCAGGTGGCACTTGGCTCTTTCGTCTCAAGCAGTGCTGCACTCTGTTAGGGGCCTCAGGAGTCTCTTCTGGCTCTCATGTTGTTCACTGGGTATATGTTGCGATTGGGGGAGATCTTTAGATGCTATGGGTTGGGTTTTCATTGCTATGCTGATGACACCCAGCTGAACATATTTTGTGCTCCTGATGCTAAGGCAGCTGTCTCAGAACTGAGTGACTGCCTTGGGGAAATTCTGGACTGGGTGGCAGCCAGCTGGCATAGCTTGAACCCATCGAAGACAGAGGTCCTACTGATGGAGCCAGGCCAGTAAGGCTCATCAGTGGCAAGTAGAAGCACTGTTCTGCCTTCTTTGGATGGCATTGCACTGGAAGTTGCAGATAGGGTAAAGAATCTGGGGGTCATTGTGGAGTCCAAGCTGACATTAGAATAGCAGGCATTGGCTGTTGTCAGCAGTGGCTACCATCTTTGAAACATTGCCTGTATCAAGCCCTTTCTTGAGCTGATTGACCTAGCAATACTGGTGCATACCCTTGTCTCATCAAGACTGGATTACTGTAATGCCTTATACCTTGGGTTATCCACAAAGTTGCTGCATCACTTGCAGCTGGTTCAGAATGCAGCAGCCCAGCTGGTGGCTGGCACCTCCTGGTTCGAGCAGATTACAATGACTTTCCATTTTCTGCACTGGTTACCAGTGCAGTGGTGCATCAGCGTTAAGGTGTGCTTGTTAACATACAAGATCATGCATGGTTTGGGTCCAGGGTATGCTCCTGTCTGACCACTTCAGTTAGTGGATGCAAGCCTCAAATCTGTTCCGCAAGCCTGTTTAAAGTCATTGGGGATAGGGCGTTTGAGTTGCTGCCTTGATTCTCTGGATTGCCCTTCCCCTGGAGGTAAGAAGTTCTTCATCCCTGGTCAAGTTAAAATCCCATTTAAAACACATTTATTTGCATTGTGTTGTGGACTTGGTGTTTGCTGTTTAATGCCCTTGTTGAATTTATCAGCTTTTAAAACTTTTACTTTATTATTTTACTGGTATTGTATTTTACTGTATCACTTTGTTTAACTGTGAGATGCCCGGGGCCTTCGGGAATGAGTGCCATACAGATTTATTTATTTAAAGAGGACAGGAAATAAAAAATGACTGCTGAAAAATAAAATGTGTCTAGTGCTTCTTTTTAACATTATATATGTGTTGTTATGAACAAAAACTCCTATTGAGTGTGTTAATTTATTTTTTTCTACTTCACTGAATTTTGCAATATGGCAGTTGTAGGGACCGATTCAATTTACATTCTGGTTTTTGTTATGCTGTGTGATGTCTCTGTTTGTGCTTTTGGTGCCATACACTGACCTCGCATTAAGCACTCAAACATTCTTATCACAGAGCTATCAAGGTATGCCCAAAGTGCATGCAGGGATTGCTATTTTCTCTTTTTGTTAGTGATTAATTTAAAATGATTTATTTCTAGTATTTCTGTTACTACAAATGGTCGCTTTGATCTGCTTTACCAGACGCGTGTCCAGTAGTCCATTCTCCATCACATGTAACAAAATTAGCCCTCGCAAAACCCACAAAACCCAAGGAAAGCTACTGTAACCTAGCTCTATCAGAGTCCATGGAGCCAGCCATTGGGAAAAAATTCGCACTGGTGTTAGTGGTCCTCCCTCCAATAGCCAGTCATGACTGTCGTTCTGCTCTGCCAAACCCCCAATGAGTCAACCATAGCCACAAGCAAAGCTCATGCAGCCAGCCCTGGCTACAAGCTTGAATTTTCTTATCATTGGGGGATCAATGGGGACACCAGCGTCAGCGTGTCAGTCTACTATTTTAGATCTGACTCATCCGAACTTTAAACCTGCTGCTGTTAGTGCTGCCACTATTTCTGAACTGCAATGAATTGCCCGCTCCTCAACTGTTTAAAAATAGTCTTTTTTGGGAGGAGGGTTGGCGATTGGATGAATGTATATCAGACAACAACTAGTGCTGCATGGCAGAGGCATGAGCGAGCAATTGGGGAGGTGTTGTAGATTAGACAATCCAGCAATGCCCACAGCGACAGCATTTTTTTTTTTTTTAGTTGTTTAACCAGGAGTAGCACACTAAGCTGAAAGTTTTTTACAGGAGTGACCTGGGAGCACTGGAAAGTTAAGTGACTTGCTCAGGGTCACACAGTATGCAAGTGGAAGCTGTGGGATTCAAACCCAGGTCTGGTCTGCTGGACGTCACCAGATTTGCAGCTCAGAGCCTTAAGCCACTGTGCTACACTGCCTCACAATTTAATTTAATCTCATTTAATCTTGAGTAGATTTATTTTCCTAGATCAAATCAACCTTTATAAAGGCTTTCTGCAGGTTTTTTCAGTTGCACTGCAGCTGTTTGACACGATCACATGTGAATAGAACTAATACTGTGATTTTCTTTTGTTTGTTCACTGTCTCACTATATTTGCAGTGTAACAAGAGATCACCTACTCAGGAACTGGGGAGACATCAGACTGTAAGAAAGACCACAAACCAGGCTGTAGCGGTATTTATTTATATAAAAAAAACCAGGTGGTAGAACTTTATCTGTATAGTATGGTTGCTCTGTACTGTATATATAAACTTTAGTAGTTTTCTGTGGATTGGGCGTGTGTTAAAATTTCTGGTCATTACACAGCTTTTTTTTTTACTTTAGCTCAACTGTGCAGTTGATGGGTTTAGGAAAGAGGTGTAATGCATGTAAACATGTGTTTTCTTTGTTTCTTGTGTTTTTTTGTGGAACAAATGCTGCCACTAACACATTAATAACCAGTACAAAATGGAATGATTTGGTTAGGACTAAATAAGACTGAACCGTTTGAAAATAGAATGGACAAATGCGTGTGTCAGCAACAGCTAGCACTTCCTGACTTAAGACCTCGAGCTAGAAAGGAATGTTTTAACTCACCAGCACTGCAAGACAGAATTAAAAAACAAAACAAAAAAATCAAAGATGTGATGCCACAACAACAAAACAAATTATGGGTAATGGTTTTATTTACCAAATGACAGACAGTGACTTAGAGCACACACCAACCTGAAATGTGCAAGGGCACCAGTCTCTTAAAAAAATAAACACTTTATTAACTCTTAGGCTGCCAGAAGATTTAGAACGTATAGGTTTTTAGGATGTGTATACGCGTCCGTGGCACAGCAAGGGTTAAAGCATAAAAAGAGCATGTAAAGCCCTAACGGGTTTCGGATATCCCCACATCCTTTTTCAAAGTGCCTTTGGAAAAGGATGCGTGGACATTTGAAATGCGTCAGGCTTTACATGCCTCTTTTTATGCTTTAATAAAGTGTTTAGTTTTTAAGAGACTGGTGCCCTTGCATATTTCAGGTTTGTGTGTGCTCTACTTCACAGTCCGTAGTTTTGTAATTTTTAAGTATAGTAGCACCACTATCCTTGTGTCTACTCCCACTTGGTGTGGTTTTCTTTACCATTGAAGAATACTGAAAACAAGTAGTAAAGCCACAAATTATTTCCTGTCCCCTTTAAAGACCGGTAACCGGGAAAGGCACACTGAGCCAAGGCTTGTTTCCAGGTGTGACCCGGGGAAACAGGGGGTAGACAATAACAAAGGATTGCAAGTATACATAAAACACAAATTAACAGATCACTAAAATAAAATGAGCACTAAGGCACATTGACAAACAAATAAAATTGCCTTGTCTTCCTTGAAAACAGCAATAAATGGGGATGGATTGCAATGTGATTCCACCAGACCCTAATCTGTCCCCGTTTGTTGCTGCTTTAAATGAGGGGGACAGAAAATCTGAGCAACAAGGATAGTCTCAATGAACTTGAACTTTTATATCTTGACTAAAGAAGGCTAAGAGTAGATCTGGCAGTGAATTGCACCCCTGACTCAAGTTTAGCCCCTGATCTTATTCAGGAATAAGAGAATTAGAAATCTTAGCACTAGGCACTTACAAGAAAAGCTGACACCTCCTGAAGAACTTTGAAAAACATAATATGTGGACACAATTCAGCTAATATTTCACAGTAGCTCAGTATTTATCATCATTATTTAGTACCAAGGTCATAGGCATGAAAACAGGATCTTTGTTTCTTGAGAGTTCGTCAGCTCCTGTTGCTTATTCCACTCCTGGGGCCCAATATTTAAAAGCTTGCGGAGGCGCTAACTGGTATTTGCTCAAGCAAACCAGGTTTTGCACTGGAGCCAAATATTTAAAAGGCTTGGTAGTGCTGGCAAAGATGGTTAGCACCCCCGCAAACCGAAATGGGGAGGTATGCAAATGGGGGCTGGGACAGGAATATCAGCGCAAGCCGATATTCAGCAGATTTGTGCAACGCAAAAGGGCTTAGCGCTGTCCTTTTGCACCACGCAAATACTGATAAACATAACCCCCTCTTACTCCATGCAACCCTTGTGGCTGCTGGAGGTAATGCAGCCAACTAGCTGGATGGCTGCTGGGGTAGCACACCCACCCCCTGTGGTTCGTGACACCCCCTCTGATCGCCAGCCCATAGTTTAAAAACAAAACCTCCCTGGTTCTAGTAGTCCCCCTCTCGCCAATAGCCAGCCAGTAGTAGGAATAAATTCCCTGGTGCTAGTGGTCTCCCCATCTGATTGCCAGCCCATAGTGAAATAAACTCCTTGGTACTAGTGGTCCCCCCTTCCAGTCATGATCCCGTAGTGAAATAAACTCCCTGGTGCTAGTGGTTCTCCCACTGTACCGTGGATTGGTGCTGGGGGGAGATCACCAGATGTTGGGGTGGGGTTAGTTATACTATGGGCTGGTGATGGGGGGGAGAAGACCACTAACACCATGGAGATATTTTTAGTATGGGCTGGCGATTGGAGGGGGGGACTGCTAGCACCATGGAGATATTTTTGGAATGGGCTGGTGATTGGAGGGGGGACCACTAACACCAGTGAGATTTTTTCCCTATGGACTGGTGATCAGTGGGTGGGGGGGGATCACTAACACTAAGGATAGTTACATATGTCTTGGATCAGGGAAGGGAGGTGGTACTGCACTAATCTGCCTCACCTACCAATGCAAATGGCCCCATAATGGGCATGCAAATGGCCCCTTAGTGCCTTGTATGCCCAGTGGGCTCATTGGCATGGGTCCCTTTGAAAACTACAGATAGCACTCCAGCGCTATCCATTCTTGTGGCCCACTTTGAGAGCCATGTCCAGGCAAGGCTAGTTTACTTAGCACTGCAGCGGCAGGGCCCTATATTCAGTCAGATAGCACCGGAGCACTATCTTACTGCATATAACATCCTTAGACCCATAGGCAATCGCAAAGTGCAACACAAACCTCTGCTTTACTAAATATCAGGCCCCTGATGTCTTCATACTCTTTTTGTCACATCACGGTTATTGCACCTTATTCACCAGAGGCTTATCAGACTCACCTCCCTTTATTTCACACCCTTGATGATGCTACAGTTGTGACTATATCTTCCTGACATGTTGATCTCTCGGTGCATATTGAAGCCATACACTATAAGCTCCACCCCAAGCCTGGTGCACTCTACAGGAACAAATCAAGTAAATCACTTCCTGCCAGTTGAGAAATTGTTCTGAAGATCATTCTCCCTATATTTGACTATGGTGACATAGTCTACAGTGGAACTCCCAAATCTTCTCTCACCAGACTGGACCCTCTCTTTCACTCTTTTTGTTATTTTGCCTTAGACTGTCCTCCTTGTACCCACCACTGGTTATTTTACTCTGCCCTTTCACTTCCCTCTCAGCACCAGGTGCGTTTTCCATTTTGCCTTCTTTATATCCAATTTCTGGTTTGGTTCCTTTCCCTCATACCTTACAGCCCTAGTATCCTCTCCCACTTCTTCCTCTTACCTTTTATGCAGTAATATTTCCCATTCCCTTTCTATACCTTCTAGGAAATCTGCTGTTGGTCAGTTTGCTTTCTCACATGGCTTTCCTAAACTCGGGTCCTCCCTTCCTTGTCAATCTGCTCTGCCTCTTGTGCTCATTCTCTTTATTCTCTTCTTCATGACTTTTCTACTCCCACCTGAAACTGTCCATGACCCTCTACCTCTTGACTTCCTTCTCCCCCACTAGCATTGCCCTGGCCATTTTGTTCACCTCATCCCTAGGCTATACCCATTTGAGTAGTTTCCCTTTGCCTATCAAAACTCAGTTTTATTTGATACATGAATCTGTTGTACTGATTTGCCTTACTGTGTTTATGAGTGTGCTCCTCTAATATACTGTATTGATGTGTAGGACTTCTAGTTTTATAATGATTTAGTGCTGGGGGATGCTTGATAGTCTAGTCCTTAAGAAAGCCCCTGCCCACTTCCTAGTTCCCAGGCAGTGCTTGGGATTTGCTGCCAATCAGGGAGAGAGGCATGGCCAGAATCTGATTGGCTCCTTTCAGAAGCCTCATGGAGCTTCCAAGCTTCGCTCTTCTCAATTTACCTTGCACACCCTACACTTCTAATAAAGAATCTGTCTACTTACCCCCTAGTCAGAAATGTTCTAGCAGAAAAGTTCTAGCTGCCTTAGTCAGCTGCCTACTTGCTCTGATAGCAACACTGCCATCTGACCAGGTGCTATATGCATATTTTGCATTATGCAAAGACAAACTCCATGATCAAGTTCAGATGTATCCTAAATGCTAGAAGTGAAAGGACTGAAACCAATAAGGGTTGTTCCCAGATCACTTTGTTGGGAGGGAGATTACCCCATGGAACAATTCCACCCTCCGAGGGGATGGTACACGTGTGAACGGAAAACTTTGAATGACAAACTCTGTTTAATCAAGACACATAACTCATGCCACAACACTACTGGCAAGTAGCTGATGTGAGGAAGCAGGCAGATGTGAGAAGAAAACACTACAGTGAAAAGGAGAATGAGGAAAGAAATATGGTGCCCCATTCACAGCTGCAAATGATGGTAGTACAAAAGGCAGGCATTTGACCCATTGTGCCACCATCCTTTGGAGGCATACATAGGCAAACTGTACAGTTACAGAGGGACATTCCCTTCCCTCCCTTCCTAGATGATATCAAAATGCAAATGAATGAGACATACTGTATGTTAGTGGCTGGATATGAGATAAGCATCTGCTAACATGCTAGTCTGCTAGTCTGCAATTCCCATAGAATGACAACATGGTATAGTCTGGGGTGCCCGTGGTGCTACAAGAAATGCCACCCACACCTTTAGGCCTGTGTCTAGGCTAGAACATAGCAGTTTACTGCAGCCACAGTAGCATCTTCCTGCCAGTGCAGTGGCCCTCGCACCAACTCCCCATGCACCTGTAGCTCCCTGGATAGCCCCACCCTAATCCATGTCCGATGGTACTCTGGTCCGACAGATCAAATGCACCAGAATACCCTTCCCTGATAGGCCCTTGTATTCGCTTGCAGCTTCTGTGACAGCCATAACACCTACCTATAGTAGTCTTGTAGATAGAGATGTGAAGTTTTAAGTCTCCCATGAAGTTCCGACGAACTGTAAAACTCCGACTCCATGGATAAATTTGCAGATTTTTGCCCCATGTTAAAAACAAGTTTTGGCCAAGGCTGATAGGGCTGCAGGTAAAGAATTTGGGGTAGAAATATTGGAATTTATCAATGCTAGAAGCCTGTATTCACAAAATGTAACATAGGCTCCTAAATGTGTTGTGTTGTAATATGTTTGTCACCAAATTTTCAGCATAGTCTTGTTATGACCCTGCCTCATGAAGGACAGAGAAAATGTTCATCTCCTGGCCAAAAGGTGATTTTGTGCAGGGACTGTAAAAAAGCAACTTTTGGGATACAAAAACACAGTTTCGGCAGGATTTGAAAAATGACTGCTGTCACTCTCATGAGGTGCTGTAAAGATATGGCTATATTGTGGAGTTGGGATACAAAATATTGAAAATTACCAAAGTTACGAACCTACATTCACAAAATGCAATGTAGGCACAGAACTTTGTTGGTTTTGAATATTTTTACACCAAGTGTTCAACGTAGCCTTCTTATGACCCCACCTCATGAACAAGGGTAGAAAAAATGTTCAACTCCTGCTCGAAAGGTGTTTTCATGCAGGGACCACAAAATCACCTTTCGGGTTGTAAAAAAAACATTTTGGCCATTTGAAAAATGACAGCTGTCACACTCATGAGGTGCTGTAAAGATATGGCTATGTTGTGAATTTGGGGTAAAAATATGGAAACTTACCAAAATTACGAGGCTGTGTTTGCAAAATAATATAAGGAAGGAATGTTGAAAATTTGGAGTAAAAAGATGCACAAATGGCCAAGTTATGCCACTAAGTTCAAAACCCCTTTGAAATACATTGAACTGCATACCTGATTCCTCAGTTCGTCTTCTGGCTTTGAAGCATGAAGATGTGTCTATGGTCCTGAGAAGATGATGGTGCCGGATCTACCCATAGGTAAGTAATTTTTTTTGGGGGGGGGGTGAGGGGTTCACAATAATGACACAAAAGACATCGATGGACATTTTTCTTTTTGCAGGGGGAAAAAAGGGGCATAAGACATCGATGGTTGGTTTTCCTTTTATAGGTATTAGCCAAAAAAAAAAAAAAAACAAAGAGGACCCAGGATTCCAGATTGTGATGCTGGGGGATTGTTCCTTGGGGAGTGTAGGGTCAGATTGTGACACTGGGGAGTTGGGCACCCCCAGTGTCACTGTAAATTTCTGGGGGTCAGATCATGACACTGGGGACTGGGCACCCCAGTTTCACTATTATGTTTCTTGGGGGTGGAGTTGGATTGTGACACTGGGGGTTGTGCACCCCAGTGTCCAATGTAACTTTTTACGGGGAGGCGGATCATGACACTGGGAGATTGGGCACCCTAGTGTCACTATGATGTTTCTTGGGGTGGGAGTTGGATCATGACATTAGTGTTAAATTCTTCAGTGTCACTGGCCTCAAAAAAAGAGGACTCAGGATTCTAGATCATGACACTGGGGATTGGGAACCCCCAGTGTCACTGTAGTATTTTGGGAGGGTTGGCTCATAACACTGGGGATTGAGCACACCCAGTGTCACTATTATGTTTCTTGGGGTGTGTGGGGTTGGTTTTGCGACACTGGGATTAGACACCCAGTGTCACTCTTATGTTTCTGGGGGTGTGGGGTGGGCACTGAGAGGAAGGTTCAGGTGCTGGGATATCTGTCATTTAAAAGAAGAAACAAGCGGCAGTCATGGTGGAACATGACACACTACACTGTGTCCAAGATGGCCGTTGCATTCTACTGCACATGTGCTACTCATCGCACATGCACATTTGATTGCGACGGCCATCTTGGACATGGAGGAGTGTGCCATGTTCCACCATGACCGCTGTTTGTTTCTTCTTTTAAAATTACAGATATCCCCCACCTAAACTTCCCTCTCAGCGCCCACCCCCAGAAACAAGAGTGACACTGGGGGTGCCGAACCCTCCAGTGTTGCGATCAGGACTTCTTAAGGCTGCAGTGGTAAATAGTGCTGGTAGACTGCTCCACAGTCATGGAGGCGATTGTGGTGCATGTCTAACAGGTTGTTCAGCTGGAAAGAATCCAAAGAATGCGGAGTCCTTTTTCTGAAAGCAAAATGACTGCAAGGCTCTGCCCACTACAGCTCTAATTAGCAAATTTCCAACTTTGTCTTGTGACTTTGCCTTGTAACCTCTCCTGTGTTGCAAGGTGAGTTTTTGTGAATTTGAGGCTTTTGGTAAACAGCTTGTTTAAAGGTCAGATGGAAGAGCTTCTGCAGGTCACATGGTACATCTCTGTACAGTGACTGCCTGACTTGCTTCTTGTTTCTCATTTCTAGTCCGACAAAGATAGTGAAAGCAGCATGTTCTGCACCAGAAAGAAAATATACTGTATATTTCAAATGCTGTTTACAGCAATTTCTTTATCTTTGTATCTTTCTTTTATTGTACTTTAGTTTGTGAACACTATTTTAATAGTAAATATTTATTTTGAATCTGTTTCTACACCTATTTGCTACTTTTATTTTCTTCATTGTCTTAAATCTTTTCTGTCTCTGTCTCCCTCTCTTTTTTGTTTTGATTTGAAATTATTATGACACGTCACCGATATGGAGGTGTTTGCACCTATGGTGATGCCATATCTCTTTGATGTCCTGTGTTTTATGGGGAGCACCCCATCCAATAGCACCTTGGTATTACTTAGTTTTTAAAGACAAAGTAGGCTAGCAGCCCATTAAATTGCCCCTTACCTCCTCCTCCAAGCCATGTGGCAGCAGCCCCATCTGATCCTCCAACAGGGTCATGCCCACAGCTGGAGGAGAAGAGTATTGGCCTGGACTAACAGAAGCAGCAGCAGCAGCCAGAAGGGAGTACCGAGGAACAGCTGCCCTCTGTTATTAGCCCTAAGATGGAGGGTCAGGAACCCCCCATCATGGTATCACCACTGGCAACACCTCCGCAGAGAAGCCCCACTCATCATCCAAGGGCTCCTTTGTTCCTCCAGCAGCAGCACCTCGCCCATGCCACCAATACCCCAAATCTTTTGTGATGTGGGATTTTTTTACCACTAACTCTAGTGACTATAGCACGGTCACTTGTAAGTTATGTAAGGCACTGGTCAGCCAGGGCAAGCAGGGTACCCACTTGAGTACTTGGTGCCAAAGAACACATTTAAGAATAAATCAGCAGGCCAAGTTGGAGGAACAACAGAGGAAAGCGGTGAGTAGTGGTGGTAGAGGTAGTGTCCATCTGTGCTGGCAGCAGTCTGCAGAACAGGGTGTAAGGGAAGTTTGCATCACATGGTGGAGTGGCGGGCAAACCCTGTTGAAGCAGCTGCTCCTTTAGTTCCACTTCAAGCTGCGGCATCAGCAGCACCTGCACCTCCAGCAGCAACAACATCATCAGTGGAGCTCACTGGCATTACCTGTGCCTAAATCACAATTTACATAAATTCTCTTCTCCCCTGAATTTTTTGTGAGTGTGCAAAAAAATTGGGCAGGCTGCCACATGATACTTCTCATAGAAACATAGAAACATAGAAGTTGACGGCAGATAAGGACCGCAAGGCCCATCCAGTCTGCCCATTTCTTTTTTCTACCTTATAAATGTGCCATCGGCCTTTGCTCTGTCAGTGGCCTATCTATTCATAGACATTTGTATTGCTCCCTTATGCCTATCCCATGCCTGTTTGAAGCCCTGCACTGTATTCATAGCCACCACTTCCTGTGGTAAGCCATTCCATGCATCCACCACCCTTTCTGTGAAAAATAATTTCCTCACATTCCCCCTTAATCGGCCCCCTCTAATCTCATGCTGTGTCCTCTTGTCCTGCTATTTTTCTTATATTTAAACATGTTAGACTCTTTCACCTTGTTTATGCCCTTAAGGTGTTTGAATGCCTCGATCATATCACCTCTCTCCCTCCTTTGCTCAAGGGTATACATATTGAGTTCTGTTAATCTGTCCTCATATGTCTTCTGATGCAGTCCCTGCACCATTTTGGTTGCCCTTCTCTGGACTGCCTCAATTTGGTTAATGTCCTTGTGAAGATGTGGCCTCCAATACTGCACGCAGTACTCCAGATGGGGCCTAACCAGTGTCTTGTACAGAGGGATTATTACCTCCCTCTTACAACTTGTGATATCCCTACTAATACACCCTAACACCCCTAGCCTTACCTACTGCTTTAGAGGTCTGCTTTGGATGATTTTAGGTCATCAGTGATGATGATGCAAGTCTCTTTCTTCCTTTGTGACTGCTAGCGACCTCCTCCAGCCTATAGGTGGCTTCAGGGTTTCTCTTCCCTATGTGCATGATTTTGCACTTCTTTGCATTAAATCCAGTTGCCACTCTTCTGACCATTCTGCTAATTTATCCAGATCTCTTCTCATTCTGCCCACCCATCTGGATCATCTACTCTGTTGCAGATCTTGGTGTCATCTGCAAACAGACAAGCCTTACCCTCTAGTCCATCTGCAAGGTCACTAATGAAGATGTTGAAGAGGACTGGCCCCAGGACTGATCCTGAGGTGCCCCACTTGTGACTTGCATCTCTTCTGACTGTATACCATTTACCACGCTCTCTGTTTTCTGCCCGTCAACCAGTTTGCACCCAGTTGACCAACTTCTGACCCACCCGAGCCTGCCCAGCTTATTTATCAATCTTCTATGTGGAACAGTGTCAAAAGCTTTGCTGAAGTCAAGGTCGTGACATCAACTGCTCCCCTTGGTCCACCACTCTGGTTACCCAGTCAAAGAAATCTATGAGATTAGTTTGACAGGACCTTCCTTTGTAAACCAATGCTGTCTTGGATCCTGTGCCCCTATGGATTCCAGGTGTTGCACTATCCTTTCCTTAAGGGTGCCTCCATAATCTTGCCCACTACTGAGGTAAGACTGACGGTCTGTAGTTCCCGCCTCCTCCCTGCTACCACTCTTGTGGGCGGGATCACATGAGCCTTCTCCAGTCTTCTGGGACCTCTCCTGTGCTCAGAGACTCACTAAACAATTCTGTTAATGGCTCTGCTAGTTCCTCCTTTAGCTCCTTAAGTACCCTGGGATGTATGCCATCAGGTCCCATTGCCTTATCCACCCTGAGCTTAGCAAGCTCTTGTAGGACCCTTTCTTTTGTGAAGGGAGTAGTGCTCACTCCTCCCCTGTGTCCATGATGCTGAACTGTGGGCCTGCCCTACCTTCTCTTCAGTAAATACTGAGCAAAAGTATCTATTTAGGATAGATGCCTTTACAGGGTCCTCCTCCTCTCATGCTCCCTTTTCTCCATTAAGCTTAGCATTACCCCTCGGACTTTCTCCTTTCACTAATGTATCTATAGAAAGTCTTGTCACTTTCTTTACTGTTCATGCTAGTGTTTCCTCAGTTTGGGACTTTGCCTGCCTTACTGCCTTACCTGCTTCCTTAGGGCAGTTTGGTATGCCTCCTATCTTCATCCCGCTGTGTTCCTTATATATTTCTGAAGGCCAGCCTTTGGCTCTGACTTTTTCTGCTACTGTATTTGAGAACCAAAGTGGTTTCTTCTTCTTTTGCACTTCCTTTTCTGTCTAACACAATGGGATGTTGCTTCAAGTATTGCATCCTTAATGCTTGCCCACTTTGCCTGTACCCTCACCTGTGTTTCTTTTTGCCAGGGCTAGCTTAACTCTGTTGGCCATCTTATCAAAGTCAGCTCCTCTGAAGTCCCATATTTTGCCTTGGAATGGGATGATTTGATGTAGTAGCCAAATTGAACCATACCATGTGATGGTCACTGGCCCCAGGTGACCTTCTACCTGAGATCTGTGATCCCTCTTTGTTAGTCAGTACTAGATCTAGGATAGCCCTGTCTCTTGTGGGTTGCTGTACCAGTTGTTTGAGGCCCCTCCCTGCAGGGAATCCACTATGAGTCTCGTTCTGGCAGATGTTCCTGCTGGTATTGACCAATCTGTATCCGGCATGTTGAAGTCTCCATTATCAGAACCTCCCTTTAGCTGTCATGTTTTGTATATCTTCTAACAGTAATGTGTCTATGTCCTCCCTCTGGTCTGGGGCCTGTAGACAACCCCAGTTCTTATGCTGTCCCATTTCCTGTTTCAGGGTGACCACAGTTCTTCTGGCTCCTTATGTGTATTCTGAATTTCTGTAGCTTTGATATTTTCATTAACATACAGAGCCCTCCTCCCCCCTTTTTGCACCTCGGTCTCTTCTGACAATACATAGCCAGGTACTGAAGTCTCCCAAGTGTGGTTACTGGTAAACACGTCCACTAATTGCTACTATGTCCAGTTTAGCCTCTGACATTATTGCCTGCAGGTCTGGGATCTTATTTCCCAGGCTGTGAGCATGTGTACATGATTTTCCATTGGCCAGATTTTGGTGTGTTAGTTGTTGGGTGAAGTTTGGCAGTACCCTGTGCGTCGTGTGGGGAGACAAACTTTTTTCTTACCTGGTGATGCAAATGAACGGCAAACATGCTGAATTCCTGTTTGACCACTAGCTGAGGGGGGAGGGGTGTTCTTCCCATTCAACATATGGGGTGCTGCACCCCTCTCCCCATTTGCTAGTTTAAATATTCTGCAAAGATGTCAAACGTCTGCCCCATGCACTGACTCCCTCTTTAGTCAGATGTAGTCCATCAAATTTAAAGAACTTTCGCTCCCAGAACTGTTGCCAGTTCCCTACAAATCTGTGTCCTTTTTCCTGGCACCAGCCCTTGAGCCACGTGTTTAGCTCCCCTATCTCCCTTCTCTGACCTTCCGTCCATCTGCCCTCTTCCAGACTGGCAGGATCTCAGAGAAGGAGATGCCGACGAAATAGATGATAGTTTGTCACTCAGCCTAGTCAGGTGTTCCTTGGTCTCCACAACTGACCGACTGGCGAGATCATTAGTCCCTATGTGTATTAGGACATCAATGTTTTCTCCTGCTTTGTAGAACAATTTTAGCAATGCGGCCAGTGTCTCTCCATGCTGATGTACCTGGAGACATCTGACCATCACCCCTGGCTGGAGATGGGTATCAACTCCCCGAATCATGGAGTCTCCTATGATCAGAAGTTTTTTGGATTTCCTTTGTGCTTGTTTTGTTTTGGTTCCTGATTTGGGTGAGTTTTGTTGTGCTAGCTCCTGTGCCGCAGTGTCCTGCTCTGCAGTGTGTAAGTATCCCATAGCCTGCTGTTGTAATGCCCTTTGTGTTAATTGTGCATTCATCGTAATTCACATTAAATCTGTGAATTTTAAAAATCTCCTGTAGTACCAGAAAAAAATTGTCCAGGTTGCTACATGCTGCCACACCATAGTTCACAGCGTGTAAGTGCCCCAGACACTCTTGTAATGCACTTTGTGTTAATTGTGAGTTAATCACAAATCACATTAAATCCCTGAATTCCAGAAATCTTCTGTAGTACCAGAAAAAAACAGACAGGCTGCTACGTGCTGTGACACCATAGTTCACAGTGTGTAAGTGCCCCAAACACTCTTGTTGTAATGCACTCTGTGTTAATTATGGATTAATCACAATCACATTAAATCTGTAAATTACAGAACTCTCCTGTAGTGCCAGAAAAAATCAGACAGGTTGCTATATGCTGCCACATGGTATTTAATAAGTGCTCCAAGCACTCTTGCTGTAAAGCACTTTGTGTTAAATGTGCGTTAATCACAATTTACATTAAATAGGTGAATTTCAGAAATCTCCTGTAGTACCAGAAAAAAACTGGACAGGCTACTACATGCTGCCACACTGAAGTTCACAGCATGTAAGTTCCCCAAACACTATTTTTGTAATGCACTTTGTGTTAACTGTGCATTAATCACAATTCACAATTGTTAACCACAATTTTTGAAAAGCACAATATACATAAATTCTGCTGTATTCCAATATTTTCACATGTGAGTGAGAGAATAAACAGGACACAATGCTAAAATGCATCTCTTCTGATGACCAGAAATGAGATGTGCGCGCAGAAGTGTTATATGCTGCTGCTGCAAGCTGGTTCTGTGCTTTGCAAGACTTTACAGCAACTGTCAGGACGTACTTTAGTACCTAGAAAATTAAAATGAATTTCCATGGCTGGAAAAATTTGCATGATGCCCAGAAATTAGATGTTCTCCTTGAAGTGTTATATGCTGCTGCTGCTATCTTGTGCTGTGCTGTGTGAGACCCCAGAGCAACTGCTAAGATGCACTTTAGTACCTAGAAAATAATAGTGAATTCTTACAGCTGGAAAAATGCTCAGGATGCCCAGAAATGAGATGAGCCCCCAGATATCTTACATACTGCTGCTAGCTGGGTCTGCCTGTGCAGTGCACATCACCACAGCAACTGTCAAGATGTACATTAATGCCCAGAAAATAAAAGCAAATTCTCATGGTTGGAAAAATTCACAGAACACCCAGAAATCAAAACATGTGTTTCCAGAAATCTTATATGCTGCCAGCTGCTACTGTACTTTATGAATGTAGTCTACAGCAACCTGGATCCAGATGATGATCTTTAAGTCAAGTATCTCTTTGTTATGTAGTGCCCTACCAGCAAAGGTAAGTATTTTTTCTTTTCTTGGGTTGTGGAGAGGGAGGTTATTTGAAACAACTTAATTTCTAACCATATTTTGTCACTGTTTCTCTCTTTGCAGGTATTTATCACTAAGGTGATTGAATCTTGTTGCAAGGGTCTTGCCCTCATAATATTATTTCATTTTGGACTGTTTCGTACCATGGTAGGTAAGTATTTTATTCATATCTTTTTTCCTAAATTGTATCTATTCTGTAGCCATATGTCACTGTATAGCTATTCTTGGCTCCTATTTCTCTTGTTTCAGGTATTTTCCTGATGCGTGACAATTTCAGATCGTACAGTGAAACACCAGCATCAGTTGGAGGACTATGCTTGATATGGAGGACATGCTGACTGTAATAACACCACAAACAGTGCTGCAGGAAAAGGGTCACGCATTAGTTGGCAAGGTTGATGACATCAGCGAGCTGGTGGTAATTAAAAGATGGCAACGGCTTGCTTGCGGTAGGTGGACGAGGAATTCATTTTGATGGTAGACTGTATCACAGACCTGCTGTGAAGACGAGATATAAATTATTTAGACTGTAGTACTCTCCATATTGGGTTACAGTACACCTGTGAAAGGAAAACAAAATTAAAATAGAAAAAGAAATGTTTGAAAGGATACGTACCATCATATTGTTGATGGCCTGGCCTTGAAATGGAATAAAGATTCCCTAAGCAGAGGAGCCAGCGGATGAGAAGTCTTGCTTCCTGCATGAGAACAGAGCAGGACAGGAGAAGGAGACCTGTGAAGACAAGGGAAAGTTATGTAGACCTTACTAAAGTGGCCACTCTGGGTGATTAACCACACAGACATTATATACCTTTTGCACTCCAAGTCGTACTATATGTGTGACCTGTGAAGAAAAAAAATCAATTAGTCCGACTTTGCCACCATTGCAGCTGCATGATAGATCCATTGTCCAGTCTCAGTCATTCTGTACCTGTCACCTGAGGAAGGGAAAAAAATCAGTTAGCCTGACTTTGCCACCATTGTGACTGCATGATAGACCCATTGGTCAATCTTACTCATTCTATACTTGCCATCTGTGAAGAAAAACAACAAAAATTATTTACCCTGACTTGGCATGGCCACTGTATCACTGTTTACCTGTGAAAAGAAAAAGAAAACATAAAAATTAAAAACAGAGAGCCAGCTCCATGGTGCCGGATGATGGGGGATCACCTGTCATGCTGGTGACCCAGGTTCAGACCGAGCCCGAGACGACAGGAGTGGAGGCCACCGGGGAGGGTTCAGAGTGTCCCTGAAACACCTCCCCAAGGGGTGTGGGTCTGAGCCTGCACGGCTCTGTTGCAGCTCCGGGTGGCCCATAATGGAGACACACATTTGCGGTGTGGCTGACCACGCACCGCAGGTGTGCTGAGCCAAGACGCCATGAGCGTGTGGTCATACTGGTAGGATGAGGTGACATAATCAAAAAATATGGCTGCCTGGGCAGCTGGATGATGGCGGCCAGCCTCCCTGTGTACCACGGTGCCCGAAGGTGTCTGAGCTGTCCCACGCCATAACCCATGAGGAACAGAAAAAACCTGCTGGCAAGTCTCCCCTCCAGGTCATGACCATGGGAGGGGGGCTCCCCGACGAAGAGATACGTCGGGTCAACTGGACATTGGCAGACATGGGAGGGGTGGCAAGATGGCGATGGGGGGAGATTGGTGGTTGTGGGGCCTTGGCTGCTCAAAGGAGTGGCCAGACAGGAGGGCTTAGGGGGATAAAAAGAGTAAGCAAAAAAAAAAAACCCCTAGAAACAGAAACAAATGCCATGCATGAAACCCTGAGAAACCCACCATCATGAATGCATTTATTTATCTACAGTATGTATGTATGTATTTATTTATGTATGTATTAATTTTGTTAACCAGGTAAGCCCACTAAGACAAAGCTGTCCCTTTTTCAGGGGTGATCGGGAGTTAAATACAGATATATTTATTTCAATTTTAATAACCGGGTAGACCCACTGGGCCCTGACGGTCCCTTTTTTAGTGGTGACCTGGAATTAGTTGCATAGAATAACAACATTTAGCAGATACAGTGCCTTGCATTCAAGAAGGAACATTTGCGTACAGATACAATTCACATCTAGGAAACAAACACCAGTTAGACAATGCTTAAAACAATCACTGTATACAATCACAGTAGGACTAGTCTGCAGTCCTGAGTGGATTTAGTACACAACAAATTGTGGATAGTACCCTTAGACTCAGATTGGGGACAACAGGAGAGCATATATAGTCAGGTAGAGATAACAAATGGAAAAATACATAGTTGAAACAAGTCAGATAAAAAATCAGTGTCGAAATACAATAGCAAACGTTCTACGTGTGACAAGGAGTTAATAACAACAAACTAGGATTACTTAAAAGTGCAGGCAGCAGAAACAGAGGAAATCACTGGATGAGGGAGTAGAAACAAACAGAGTGAGCAACATTAGAGCCATTATTGCTCACAATGAATCCCAGTTTCAGGAAACGTGGGTGCAGCCACTCATTAGTTTCAGTTAGGAGCAGTTATGTTTTCTGACCCATGTGTGAGCCTATTACACTCTTCATTGCTAGTATGGCATGCTGACAAATGCCTGTAATGTTGCTACCACTACAGTTGGGCTTCATACTATTTTTCTCCATTCCACTGTCAAATACTACCCCAGGTACCTGTGCCAATAGGCTGTAATACATAGATAAGAGCTACCAGCTGTTTGTCCACTGGTGCACATAGCCATACTAAAATGTTTATATGGTGATGCTGAATGCTGCAGGGCATGTATTACTGTACATGCGACCGTCCTATAAAGTTCTGGAATTGCACAGGTGGAGAAATAGGTTTGTGATGGAATCTGCTGTTTTGGACAGGCACTCACCATCGACCTTTAGAATCCTACATTCTCCAGAAAAGTGAATGGCAACAGATCCAGTGCCAACATTTCAGTGGGTGCTGCATTAAGTTTCCATGCATCAACATGATTGCGTGGCTATTTGGTATGATGGTCAAACATGATATGTAGTGTAGGCTGTACCTTTCAGGGTGTTGGGCCTGGGAGATTAAACAGCTGGACTCTGTGCACTGGTGGCATTGCTGGTGGGATAGCTTTTGACTCAGGGTGGTCACAGATACTGAGCGAATGAATGATGTGATTTTTTTTATTTGTATTTTATGGACTGGGATTAATGTGCTTCAGTGACTTTGACTTCTACTACTCAAACCACAACTGGTACTCTGGTCACTACTAGGCAATCCCTACAGCTCCCCTCTTCATGTCTGTAGTAGTCCTCTGTGGTCACTTCTGACTCCACCAGGACTGTATCCAGGCCACTTCAGGATGCCTCGCACAATGTGGATGATAAAGGAGAAGGCCACCCTGTACCAGATTCCCATAGGTGCTGAGTCCGGAGCAACAGGTGCTTGGACATGAGGTGTCTGAGTGTATTGCCCACCAGTGCCAAGGTGGCTCCCCTTTTTCCAACAGCTAACACCCAGTCGGCATACCTGGCAATAGCCACTGTTTCATCAGCCAGGTCTGGAATGTATAAATACCAAACTAGGAATTTTGTAGCCCTTGTTTTTACATGGCAGTGGATCAGGTCCTGGGACATTGGAGGGGTGGAAATTAATGTTTTGGGGGGATGATTTAATGTATGTACTGCTGAGACAGTAGGTGACTCGTGCTCTGTTATTATTGGCTCAACAGTGCTAACAACAACATCAGCTGGAGGACTTGGGGGGGAGGCTTTGGTAATTTGCTGAAATTGTGTTGTACACAGCACTGCAGGCTCAACAGCATGGCCCTACTTTTTTTCCAACTTCCCACACAGGGTCCAGATCATCTTCCTCATCCCTGCCTTGGTTGATAACCTCCTCCTGAGATCTGTCCTCCTCCTCCTCCTGCTCCTCCTCACTTTCTCCACCCTTTAGTTCCTTCTCCGCATCCTATTCCCTGCATGAAACAGTCACGTCTCCTCATCAGACTGTGAGTCATCATGCTCATGCTAATCAACACCAGCTTTTTGAACAACATCAACCACCTTGTTGACCTCAACCACATTTCCAGAGCAAGACATTTTTGGAGTTCTTGGACAGATCCTGTTGTTGCTGCTTCCACCACCAGCAGTGCCAGCACCAGCAGCCCCCAGCATTGATGCCACAGATGTGGTTGAGAAAAATCTGGTCACACTAATGCCCCCACCACTTGTGTCAACTACTCCTTTTTGAGTACTAGTACCACTTGCCCCTGATGAACCTGAGGCAGAAGTAGATGTCTTAGATACAGTACCCTTCTGAACCACAGAGCCTAGGCTCTGCTTGCCAACATCACTGCTGCAAACAACTCCAACTTTATCAGAGCACCTCTTTCTGGGCATTTTTACATGTAGATTTTGGAACACAACACAACATAACACTTTACTGAGTTAACTAACAGTAGTTACACAGGATATGCCATTGCTTCAGTGAAAATATTACAGTAACCTGTCATTTGCAGCAACAACACAACAGGTAAGTGTGTATCACTGTAATGGTCCTGCTACAGTGGGATGGGACCCTGGTACAGCTTCTCGAGTCTTTTGCCTCCTCCCTGAAACACCTCCACCATGGAGGTGATTATATTAAAGATTGTGGGTGCAGGGGGAATAGCCCCCTGCAGAAAACACACTGGTATTACCAACAGCATGATGCGGACTGCGATTACGGTCTGCATTTGAGCCATCGCTGTAAAGCCAGTCGACAGGTTTGCTGTCAAACTGGCATGGTGGAACCGCTACACAGACAGTAAAATCAACATTAAAAATGTTTACTTTTTTTTTGTTACACGAGCAATGCACAACAGAGAATTCAGAGAATATGGGGGCACAAAAAAACTGAGGTAGTTATAAAGACATTACTCAAATGTCACTACTACAGTAAAACTGTAACTTTAATTAAACTAACCAAATAACTGAAATCAATACAGTCAAACCACTCTGACAAGAATAATTCAGTAAAACACACCAGCCTGTTCTACAGAACTAAAATTACAAATCACAGAAAACAGAAAAAATAAGACGCAACACTGAAGAAAACGGCACTGGTGCTGTTCACACAGACAAGGCTGCCTTGCTTGCTGCTAGTTAGCTAACACAGCTCTCCCCCTTCCCCCACAGCACTTGTTTACTATGCAACATGAAACATCTACTTTAAAGTGAATAAATCAGAAAAAATACCCAGAAGTAATCGCTGATCTAGAGTTACAGGGTGCACTAGACCCTTTTGGAAGTGATTTTGTTAAAAGAAAATTGCACGTTTCAAGCACATTTGAAACGTTGCTGGGCAAGGAGATTCAGAGCAGACTTAATACCAACTCTCTCTTTATAAGCCTGCACTGAATTCAGCCTATGCACGGCAATACAGATCGTTGCAGCACCATGTGACCTCAAGTCTCATGGAACATTGCAGGCTTTGACTGGGGGCCCCAATTCACAGGTAAAGTTATCAAATCCACCATTCACAAAGATTTAACTATGATGTGAATTAGAACTTGTTTTAAACACCAAGGTTAAAAGCTAAATACTGTATGGAGCTGAAATATGGGGCCTAGGCAAATTAGATTCTTTAGAGGTACCAATGAATACATTTTATGAAAGACTTTTGTGCTTGCCAGTTGGGGCTTCTTGCACATTAACAAGATTAGAGTTAGGACATCTTCCATTAAATGCTATATAGAGCAAAGGTTAGCCATGTATTGGTTGAAAGTCTATAGAATGAATGAATTAAGATTACCCTGAATATGTTTGAAAGAAACAATAATATACATGCAAACTGGATTTACCTGTCCCAGCCTACATATCATAGAAAACATAGTAAAAACTTTTGGTTTACTGGACTGCTTGGCTGATAGTTATATTAAACCATTAGAACAAATAGTTATAATTGTAAAAAAAAAGATTCAAGACATTTATATTCAAAGAGAAATGGATATTAGCAGCAATTCCAAAGTGAGTAATTGGCTGGCTATTTACAAGAAAAGAAAACTTGGAATGGAACCGAATTTATATATCTTGAAAGACACAGATAAAAGATAAAGTATTACAAGATATTGCTTTGAATATAACGTTTCACAGAGATTGAGGGGAATACAGTATATGCCAAGCAGAAAGAATCAAACTGTGGTTCTGGACTGGGGAAGAATAATATTTTCCATTTGCTGATTCTGTGTCCTTTGTATAAGTATGAATGTACATTATATTTGGAAAATATTCTGACTACCCTAGACATGGAACCTAGATACTGTACCAAGTAAATTGTTTGCTGAAATCTACTGAGGAAGCAAACTCTCATTAAGTTAGCAAAATTTTATAAAATTATTGAATGGAAAAAACTACACATATCGTCTACTGGAAAGTTGGTTGGCTAAGATGTAACCAATATATTGGGAAGGTTTTCCAGATAATGTGCAATGGGGAAATTAGTAATATATATTTACATATATGGAAACGTATAGACCTGGTGAATTAACTGAAGCATTGTATAGGATATATATTAATATTTATTTTTATTTTGTAGACTTTTATATATTGGAAACTGTATTTATTGTGAAACTGTATTTATTATGGAATGTTAGTGTTAAAATGTAAAAGTTGTAATGACAATGTTGTTTGTCACACAATAAATTGAACTGAATTAGAAATTTACATTGCAGATTAAATTCTTGAACTGAGATGAATTTGTGAATATCTCTGCGGACTAAAGTTTTCTAACTTCACACATCTCTGCTTATAGGCAAGGGTACTGCAGAAGTCTCTGACAGGTCCAGCAAGGGACACCATACAATATGCACGACACTGTGGGCCATATGTTTGGGGGCAGCTTGTCCTGCACAGTCACAGTGTGTTCAGCAACTATGGGCGCATCCACTTGGGGGATGAGGGGTACATGTCCCCCTCAATTTTTTAAGCCAGCCATTATGTCCCTCACAACATTTTGGGCTTTGTTGTAAGCTGCATAAAACAGTATCACTCATAGCACACTTGGACAAGAGTATAATTTGGTAAATTCACAAGCCAACAGTCCAGAGATGATTTCCCAAACTAAAATCTGTGGCAGGATCTAGTGGGGCGGAGGGTGCAACCACAGCCCCCTTTGAAACATGCAGACTTTGTAAAGTGTTGTCCTTTGAAGCCGTTCTGAGAGTCTACAGATGCAGCTGTCCTCTAATTAATAAAGCACAACTATAGGGCAAAATCAGGAGATGAGCTTGAGCGACTGAGCCTGGGAGCCCTTAACACCTTTTCTGTCCCCAGCCCAGAGCTGTAAAAGAGCACAAAAATAAACTGTAAAAATTTCCTTGGTTAGTTACCTACTATACAAGAGCACCAGGATTTAACGTTGATATCAACTTGGAGCAAGTAATCTAAGCTATTTTAACCGGTGACTTTCATTCAGATTTTATTTTTTCTAAAAAAAAATAGAAGCATAGAGTTTGATGGCAGATAAGGATCACTTGGCTCACCTAGTCTGCCCATTATCCCTACCTACTGTAGCAGCACAGATCCTACTTGATCGCTGTCTGTAGAACCCCCCCCAACCGGTTCAAGCCTTCCTTACTGACCAACTCCCTCCACTCGATGGGCAACTCTCCACTGGATATCCCCAAATGCAACACTAGGATGGGCGAGTATGTCTTTGCGGTGTCTGGACCAAAACTCTGGAACTCTCTCCTTAAGGAACTGAAACACGTACAGTCCCACTATATCTTTAAAAATGGCCTCAAAAGTCACCTACAAATCAGGAACAAATGCTCTTGCCACTAAACTATATGAAGTACTGACCTGGTTCTTGTCTCTCCCTAAGGCCCCACTAGCACCTCTTGGACTCCCCTATCCCAGCTCATTGCTCTTAGAACCAAGCTGCTGGCCACTTACCCTTGACTCCCCTATTAGTCCTCTGGGTAATTCTTCCCACCCTCTATTTCATGGTGCCCTCTGTACTTACATGTTATTTTGTTTTCATTACAGTGATGATTGCCTGTTGAATTCCTTGTACTCTCTGGCCCCAATATTCAGAACTGCACCTGGCAATGGTGCATGTGGTGGTGTGCTGGTGCAACTAACGGATATAGTCAAAGGACATGAGTCATGGTGCATCTCCTTTGAATATATCCGGTAATGCTAGAAGGTAGAAGACTTGGTTTGCTGGCCAAGGCACCTAGCTTCACCTGAGCTCTTTCCTTCTAAGATTGCTTGAAAGGACAGAGCAGAGAACCTTACCAGAGCAAGGGAAACAGATTAAGACTTCTTTTGGCTAAGCAGATTTACTGTGTGTTGTTATTTTTATTTTGTACTCACAGGGATTGCTACTGTTTGTTGTTAACATTTCATTGCTTTATTTTTCTCCGATTTAAATTGTTGTTGCTGGTATACCTTCTTCTGCATTATTACAAGCTGTGCCTACAGGTGTGTGCTAACAGATTACTGCTGTAATCTTCTGATTCAAATTTGTCTTTTGCAAGGTATATCTTCTGTTACTGCTTTATTTTTTTATGTAGCAAAGTGTTTCTTACAGGGTATATCTTCTCTGAAATTATTACAGGTGGTGCTTTACAGGTTTTACAGTTTTATCTAACATTAGGATAAGCTTTCAGGGTTACTGGATTTGTTGTTGACTGTTTGTTTCTGTTCTTACTTCCTTGTTCTTTCATCCGTGGTTCTTCTTTTTCAGCAGGGGAAGGGCCCAGCTACACACCACCCCATCCCCAACCACCCCACACCACACTCCTTTTATAGGGTACTACAGTTGTGACATTTCCTGTGGCAGAGCAGAAAGGGGTGGATCAGTGGGGCATCCACAAGGTGAGATCATTTACAGGGGCACTAGTAATTTAACTTGTTATAACAAGTTATATGAAAACAAAACACAAAATCAAACCACTACTTGCATTTTCTTCCTTCTAATTACTCTGACCAGGTTATAAACCCAGCAACTTATCCGGAATGGATATCATTAACTGCAGGTACTGAGGAACACTTTTAAAAGGGACAGTCTTACAGGATTTAGGACACTGTCCTACATGCTGGGCCATTGGAGATCTTAGGGCTCAGCTCTGGGCAGCATGGGCAGAGATTGTGCGTGCCTCAAATTTCATATTCAAGAGGAAATACATTATAAGAACCACCTACCATTTCCCCAACATCCAACAGAAGAACCTTGACCGCAAAGGGTAGTTGGTCCAGGAGGTAGACAGGTGGTTAGGAGGAGCAAATCGGGTGACCCATCACTCTGTGCTCTCCAACATATTACCTCCAAATAACATATAAACACTACAAACTGGTATCTGCCTCTATCTCTGAAATCAAACAAAGGGGCAGAGGACACTGCAGAGCAGGACACTGCAGCACAGGAGCTAGCACAACAAAACTAGTCAAAATCAGGAACCAAAACAAAAAAAGCAAAAAGGAAATCTGAAAAACTTCTGATCATAGGAGACTCCATGATTCGGGGAGTTGATACCCATCTCCAGCCAGGGGTAATGGTCAGATGTCTCCCAGGTACATCAGCATGGAGAGACACTGACCGCATTGCTAAAATTGTTCACAAAGCAGGAGAAAACATTGACATCCTGGTACACATAGGGACTAATGATCTCGCCAGCCAGTCAGTTTTGGAGACCAAGGAACACCTGACCAGGCTGGGTGACAAACTATCATCCATTTCGTCCGACATCTCCTTCTCTGAGATTCTGCCAGTCTGGGAGAGGAGGGCAGATGGACAGAAGGTTAGAGAAGGGGAGATGGGGAGCTAAACATGTGGCTCAAGGGCTGGTGCCAGGAAAAAGGACACAGATTTGTAGGGAACTGACAACAGTTCTGGGAGCGAAAGTTCCTTAAATTTGATGGACTGCATCTGACTAAGGGGGGAGTCAGTGCATTGGGGCAGAAGTTTGACATCTTTGCAGAATATTTAAACTAGGAAATGGGGAGAGGGGTGCAGCACCCCATACGTTCAGAAGAGACTGAGGTGCAAAAAGGGGGGGGGTGGAGTGACCCTTATGTCAATGAAAATATCAAAGCTACAGAAACTCAGAATACACATAAGGAGCCAGAAGAACAGTGGGTCACCCTGGAAACAGGAAATGGGACAGCCATAAGAACTGGGGTTGTCTACAGGCCTCTAGACCAGGGGGAGGACATAGACACATTACTGTTAGAAGATATACAAAACATGACAGCTAAAGGGGAGGTTCTGATAATGGGAGGCTTCAACATGCCGGATACAGATTGGTCAATACCAGCAGGAACATCTGCCAGAACTAGACACATGGTGGATTCCCTGCAGGGGAGGGCCTCAAACAACTGGTACAACAACCCACAAGAGACAGGGCTATCCTAGATCTAGTACTGACTAACAGGTAAGGGATCACAGATCTCCAGGTAGAAGGTCACCTAGGGCCATGACCATCACATGGTATGGTTCAATTTGGCCACTACATCTAAATCATCCCATTCCAAGGCAAAAATATGGGACTTCAGAGGAGTTGACTTTGATAAGATGGCCAACAGAGTTAAGCTAGCCCTGGCAAAAAGAAACACAGGTGAGGGGGTACAGGCAAAGTGGGCAAGCATTAAGGATGCAATACTTGAAGCAACATCCCACTGTGTTAGACAGAAAAGGAAGTGCGAAAAAAGAAATAAACCACTTTGGTTCTCAAATACAGTAGCAGAAAAGGTCAGAACCAAAAGGCTGGCCTTCAGGAAATATAAGGAAACACAGCGGGATGAAGATAGGGAGGCATACCAAACTGCCCTAAGGGAAGCAGGGAAGGCAGTAAGGCAGACAAAGTCCCAAACTGAGGAAACACTGGCAAGAACAGTAAAAGAAGGTGACAAGACTTTCTATAGGTACATTAGTGAAAGGAGAAAGTCCAGAGGGGGTATTGCTAAGCTCAAAGGAGAAAAGGGGCATGTGAGGAGGAGGACCCTGTAAAAGCATCTATCCTAAATAGATACTTTTGCTCAGTATTTACTGAAGAGAAGGTAGGGCAGGGCCACAGCTCAGCACCATGGACACAGGGGGGAAGGAGGTGAGCACTACTCCCTTCACAAAAGAAAGGGTCCTGCAAGAGCTCGCTAAGCTCAGGGTGGACAAGGCAATGGGACCTGATGGCATACATCCTAGGGTACTTAAGGAGCTAAGGGTGGAACTAGCAGAGCCATTAGCAGAACTGTTTAGTGAGTCTCTGAGCACAGGAGAGGTCCCAGAAGACTGGAGAAGGACTCATGTGATCCCGTTCCACAACAGTGGTAGCAGGGAGGAGGCAGGGAACTACAGACCAGTCAGTCTTACCTCAGTAGTGGGCAAGATTATGGATGCACTCCTTAAGGAAAGGATAGTGCAACACCTGGAATCCATAGGGGCACAGGATCCAAGACAGCATGGGTTTACAAAAGGAAGGTCCTGTCAAACTGGTCTCGTAGATTTCTTTGACTGGGTAAACAGAGTGGTGGACCAAGGGGGAGCAGTTGATGTCGCCTACCTTGACTTCAGAAAAGCTTTCAACACTGTTCCACATAGAAGATTGATAAAAAAACTGGGTAGGCTCGGGGTGGGTCAGAAGTTGGTCAACTGGGTGGCAAACTGGTTGACGTGCAGAAAACAGAGAGCGGTGGTAAATGGTATACAGTCAGAAGAGATGCAAGTCACAAGTGGGGTACCTCAGGGATCAGTCCTGGGGCCAGTCCTCTTCAATATCTTCATTAGTGACATTGCAGATGGACTAGAGGGTAAGGCTTGTCTGTTTGCAGATGACACCAAGATCTGCAACAGAGTAGATGATCCAGATTGGATGGGCAGAATGAGAAGAGATCTGTATAAACTAGCAAAATGGTCAGAAGAGTGGCAACTGGGATTTAATGCAAAGAAGTGCAAGATCATGCACATAGGGAAGAGAAACCCTGAAGCCACCTATAGGCTGAGAGGGGAGTTGCTGGCAGTCACAAAGGAAGAAAGAGACTTGGGCATCATCATCACTGATGACCTGAAATCATCAAAGCAGACCTCTAAAGCAGTAGGTAAGGCTAGGGGGATGTTTGGGTGTATTAGTAGGGGTATCACAAGTCAGAAGAGGGAGGTAATAATCCCTCTTTACAAGACACTGGTTAGGCCCCATCTGGAGTACTGCGTGCAGTACTGGAGATCACACCTTCACAAGGACATTAACCAAATTGAGGCAGTCCAGAGAAGGGCAATCAAAATGGTGCAGGGACTGCATCAGAAGACATATGAGGACAGATTAACAGAGCTCAATATGTATACCCTTGAGTAAAGGAGGGAGAGAGGTGATATGGTCGAAACATTCCAACACCTTAAGGGCATTAACAAGGTGAAAGAGTCTAACATGTTTAAATATAAGAAAAATAGCAGGACAAGAGGACACAGCATGGGATTAGAGGGAGGCCGATTAAGGGGGAATGTGAGGAAATTCTTTTTCACAGAAAGAGTGGTGGATGCATGGAAAGGCCTACCTCAGGAAGTGGTGGTTATGAATACAGTGCAGGGCTTCAAACAGGCATGGGATAGGCATAAGGGAGCAATACAGTATGAATAGATAGGCCACTGGCAAAGCAAAGGTCGATGGCATATTTATAAGGTAGAAAAAGAAATGGGCAGACTGGATGGGCCTTGCGGTCTTTATCTGCATCAACCTCTATGTTTCTATGTTTCTATGCACACTGTGCAAATAAGATGCTCTGGCGCATCTCCCCCAGACAGGACTGAATACCAGGAAAGGGAACTGTGTCAGTGCAACAGAGTTACGCTGTGTGAAAATTCTTGATATTCAGCTGGCAGTATACAAATAGGGCCATGAGGATGTATGCAAGGTGCAAATGGGGCCATTTGCATGTCATCATGGCCCCATTTGCATGAGTTGTTCAGGGCTGGTCAGCGAAATGTGCATGGTGCCCTGCACAGCATGTGGTGCTGCCAGAGGGGACTGGTGGTGCCCCCCTTCCTCCCTGTAGCCTGATCATCATAAAATAACATTTAAATATTCCCTGGTAATCTAGTGGTAACCCCCCTCCCTTCCCAAAGCCTGATCACTGTACAATAACATTTAAATATGCCCTGGTAGTCTAGTGGTACCCCCCTCCTTCCCTGTAGCTGAGATGGCCAAATATGATTGAAATATATATCCCTGGTAGTCTAGTGATACCCCCCCCATAGCCGTAATCACCAAATATGAATGAAATATATATCCCTGGTAGTCTAGTGGTACGCCTCACCCCGCCCGTGTCCAGATTGACAGTAAACTGTGAAATAAATCCTGGTGGTCACTGGCACCCCCCCACACCCACAGACATAGGCCCACACAGCCCCCGTCATCAGCGGGCGGCAGCAAACACACCCACACCACCCAGCTGCCCACCAAATGATAGCGTACAGTATCAGCTGTAAGCCCATTGGTCCACACTGTGGACCAATGGACTTGCAGTGCATACTGTATAGTCACTCACAAATATGCGAATGAATGACTTCATTCACATTTTGTGAATGACTATTACAGTATGTACTGCAGTCCATTGGTCCACAGTGTGGACCAATGGGCTTACAGCTGATACTGTATGCTGTCATTTGGCGGGCAGCTGGGTGGTATGTGGGTGGGTTTGCTGCTGCCAGCCGATGACAGGGGGAGCTGGGTGGGCAGGGGGTCCTGTGTGGGTGGGGGGTTCCAGTGGACCACCAGGAATTTATTTCCATAGGGTTTACCGGTGATCGGGAATATGGGCAGGGTAGGTGGTATCACTAGACTACCAGGGATATATATCTCAGTCATATTTGGTGATTGTAGCTATGGGGAGGGAAGGGAAGGTACCACTAGACTCCCAGGGATATCTATTTCTTTTATATTTGGTGATCGCGGCTATGGGAAGGGAGGGAGAGGGATACCATTGGACCACCAGAGAGTTATGTGGGTGCTTGTGGATGGTGTTCTAGGGGGACAGCCACCCATTGCTGGTGGCTGCTGTGTTGCGCACTGCACTACAGTGGCCTGCCTGTGGGTGGCTACCATTTGAGCCTACTTTTTCGGGCTTAACTTTGTGCCCCAGTATGGGATGCATCTCAGGGTTGTGCCAGCATATGCGGCACGAACCCTGGGCTGAATATCAGGATGTGCCGCATAAACATGGGCACGCCTTCTGAAGATGTGCTGTATATATTATCTTTGTGCCCTGGCACATCGGGACTTGTGCTGCGCAAGTCCCTCTTTTAAATATTGCCCTGGGGTGCATTTCTGGGGTTCTTCAGGTGTAGCTCAGTTGCACCAGGTGCAACCCCATTGAATATCTAGCCCTTTGTGTATATTCATTGTATACCATGTGTTTATCATGTACTCCCACTGCTTTCTGTGCTGTATGCTGTCTAGAACTCCCTTGTTATAATATGCTGGTTTTGTCTGTAACTCTCTCCGGTCATGCCTGAAAATAGGCAATGTTGTTGTTTAATGCACTTAACTGATCAACAAAACCTAAATAAATGAAGGTTTCCTTATGTTGATCCCATGCCTTCTTGAAGCCTGTTACAGTTTTTGCCACCACCACCTTTTCAGAGAGGGCTGTTCCAGGCCTTCACCACTCTTTCTGTGAAGAAGTGCTTCCTTACATCACTCCTGGGTTTACCCTCCTCCAGCAAAAAACTAGCAGTTTGACAGGGACCAAGAGTAATATCAGTGAACTTTGCTTTTTGGAAAAGTTAGCTTGGTTCCTTTTTGCTAGGACTGATGGGAATGCCCTGTGCCCAGAGCTCCCAATTTCAGTGTGTTCTGTTCGGTGTTTGTTATGTATTTGTAGTTACCTAAGTGAGGGTGACTATAGTTTATAGTTTAGATTAGAAACATAGATCCAACTGCACGTGCATTCCCATTTGTTAATCAGAATTATATGGTTTCAATACTTTAAAGAAAGCAGTTTAACACGTTAATAAGCTTCTGTCACATGTATAAGCAGTAACGATTGTTGATCTTTTTCAATCTCTCCATTCCCATCTCCAGTTTATTTACAAAGGAAAGAAATCTGGTTTTATAGCATCACTGACCTTTCTTGTTCATTTTTAATACTTACTGGTTAAAGTTCATATCCACCATAACCATTTGCTGTCAAGCTCCATAATACATATTTGTGATGCTCAGCACCGCAAGCTGCTCTCCCACCATACCATAACATCTCTAGTTGCTCAGTCCAGTATTATATGTTTATATGTATGTACAGTTATGTGTTTCTTGTGGTCTCAAGTTCTTTGGGCGAGAAAACTGTGAAGTGAAACTGAGCAGTTCTGGCACAAAAAGACTTTAGAAGAAACTCTTATAACCATAAAAGCATATGAACTGTACTTATAAAGATATTATATGAACATACGAAAATTGCCGGCAGAGAAAGGCCAACTGGTCTATCGAGTCTGCTCAAGTCTGCAGCTAGCACACTTATTTTGTAGCTGCCCCTTCCCTTCCCCATTGTCCTGTCCCACCCTCTTTTGAATCCCTCCACTGATTTACATGCCACCACCTCTGCTGGCAGCACATTCCACTCTACCACCACCCTTTCAATAAAGAAATGCCTCCTCATTTCCTTCCTGAATCTCCCGCCCTCCAACCTCATGTCATGGCCTCTACTGTCCCTACCCACCCTCGCTCTGAACAGCCCCTTTGTGCTTGCTTGGATTATTCCCTTCACGTACTTGAAGGTCTCTATCATATCCCCCCTGCTTCTCCTCTCCTCCAGTGAATACATGTCTAACTCTACCAGTCTGGCCTCATAAGGAAACTCCCCCAGACCCTGGATAATTTTTGTTGCCCTGTGTTGTACTCCTTCCAGCAGTCTGATGTCTTTCTGTGGGTATTGTCACCAGTACTGCACACACAGTACTCCAGGTGTGGTCTGACCAAAGATCTGTCCAACAGTAGAATCACCTCCCTACTCCTTGAAGTTATACCCCTGGTGATGAAGCCCAGCATCTTGTTGGCCCTAGTTACTGCCCTCTTGCATTGTGCAGAGTTGTTCATTGCTCCCATTATGAGCACCCCCAGATCTTTCTTCTCCTACATTACTGCTAGCTGCACCCCGACCTAGATAGTAGCTTCTCCTTGGGTTCTTTGATCCGAAGTGCAGCACCTTACCCTTTCTGTTGTTGAACCCGAGTTGCCAGGTGTCAGACCATGCCTCAAGTCTTGCCAAGGCTTCCTGCAGCCGCTTCCAACCCCCCTGGTCATCCACCACTGCCCCCATTTTGGTGTTGTCTGCAAACAGACTGATCTTGCTGCTGATGCCTTCTGAGATGTCTGCAATGAAAAATTCCAAACAGCACCGGCCCCAACATTGGCCCATGTGGAACCCCACTCATTACTGGCTTAGGGGAGGAGAATTTCTCCACCGCCACTACCCTCTGTTGCCTACCCTATAGCCAGTTCTCTATGCACCTCACCATTTTTGCCCCCGCCCCCGTGCTCTTTAGTTTACATCCTAGTCACCGATGTGGTACTGAGTCGAAGGCCTTGCCGAAGTCCAAGTACAGGACATCCACCGCATGGCCACCGTCAATTTGCCTAGTCACCCAGTTATAGTATTCAACTAGGTTGGTCTGGCAAGATCTACCCTTGATGAAGCCATGCTGCTTCATGTCCTGCACCCTATTAACCTCCAGCAGTGCCTCCAGCCTCTCCTATTATAAATCATTGTGGAAGATGCCTGTTTAAAAGAACATAATTTAAAGTTAAGGGTTGGCACATCTTCTAAAATAACTTCAGACTGGGCCCTCACCAGGCACTGAGCAACATTAGCAGGTTACCAGCCTTAATTTTTATCACATCATGAAAATGCTACTGTGCCATCCTTGGGGTGCAGTGCAGTATCAACATGTCATAAGAATTATGGCTCAGTGCCTGCCTCCTGTCTAACCTCACTTGAAGATGTGCCACTGCAGCCCTTCCTCAATTTTCTGCCTCTGCCTTTCATCTATCAAAGCCTGGCCACCCCCACCCCCACATTGGGGCCACCATGCTGCTCCTGGTAAAAATGTTGTTTTTATTTTCTAGTCTACTTCAGCTCCATCAGGGGCCACTTCTTCCAGGCAGGTAAGAGACTAGCCACCTGAAGTGATTCACAGCAATCTTGCTTTAGCAATTTTTTGTTTGACCTTTACAGGTACAGTCGTGGCCAAAAATATTGGTGCCCTTGCACTTTTTCAAATAACTCACAATTCCTCTAAACATAAGTTGAAATTAACAACAGTACGGTATTTGGTCTCCACAATTCTTTATTTCTCTGTTAATATTACAGAACCTTTATTTTTGATTCAGAATTGAATATATCCTTTTACATCAGAAAATGAAAAGAAATGGCATTGACAAAATTATTGACACCCTAGACTTAATATTTGGTAGCACAGCCTTTGGTCAAAATAACTGCAATCAACCACTTCCTATAGCCATGGATGAGCTTCCTGCACCTCTCTACTGGCAGTTTGGCCCTCTTCTTGTGCAAACTGCTCCAGTTCTCCAGATTTGAAGGTGCCTTCTCCCAACTGCTGTTTTCAGATCTCTCCACAGGTTTTCAATGGGATTTAGATCTGGACTCATTGCTGGCCACTTCAGAACAGTCCAGCGTCTTGTCTTGAACCATTCCTGGGTGCTTTTTGAAGTGTGTTTGGGGTCATTGTCCTGCTGGAAGACCCATGACCTTCGACGGAGACCCAGCTTTCTGACACTGGGTTTAACATTGTGCTCCAAAATGGCCTGGTAATCTCCAGATTTCATGATGCCATGCACATGTTCAAGGCACCCAGTGCCAGAGGCAGCACAGCAACCCCAAAACATCACTGAACCTCCTCCATGTTTGACTGTAGGGAAGGTGTTCTTTCTTTGGAGGCTTAATTTTGTTTTCTGTAAACATAGAGATGATGTGCTTTACCAAAAAGCTCTAATTTGGTCTCATCTGTCCACAGGACATTCTCCCAGAAGGATTTTGGCTTGTTCAGGTGTGTTTTGGCAAACCCCAGTCGGGCTTTCTTATGTCTCTCTCTCTCTCTCTCAGCAGTGGGATCCTCCTGGGCCTCCTACCAAATAACCCCCTTTCATTGAGTTGGCGATGGATGGTGCGAGTTGAAACTGTCATACCTTGTGTCTGAAGGTCAGCTTGAATCTGTTTGGCAGTTGATCGAGGTGCTTTCTCCACCATTCGAACAATCCTGCGCTGCAATCTTCTATCAAGTTTTCTCTTGCGGCCACGCCCAGGAGGTTTTCTACAGTGCCATGGGCCTTAAACATCCTGATAACATTACGTGACGTGTGGAAACAGGAACATCAAGGTCTCTGGAGATTGATTTGTAGCCTTGAGATTGTCCATGCTTGGCTACAATCTTCTGTCTGACCTCCTCAGACAATTCTCTGTCTGTCTTTCTTTTCTCCATGCTCATTGCGGTACACACAGTGACACAAAACAGGAGAATGAGTCCTTTCTCTATTCAAACTGGTTGAACAGTGATTTTTTATATTGCAGGCACCTGCAACTCACCACAGGTGAGTTCAGTTCCAAAGTGAAGGAGAATCACCTGCTGAAATCTAATTATTTCTAACTACTTCTAAAAGGTGCCAATAATTTTGTCTGGGCCATTTAAGGATTTCTGTGTGGAATAAGCTAAGACTTAGTAATTGTTTCTGCTTTTTGTGTTTTATTCCACTGCAAACCAAAGAAATACATATGTGGATACCAAAATATTTTTTAATTTCAACAATTTTCTGGAAGGAATGGTGCATTATTAGAAAAAACTGCAAGGGCACCAGTAGTTTTGGCCATGACTGTAGGTGTGTGTGTGTGTGTGTGTGTGTGTGCGTGTTGGGGGGTCTCATCTTCCATTTTAAATGTACAGTGTCAGTGATGGCTGGGATGCTAAGGATTTAACCAAGCCTTTGCTACCTACCTAATTGCTAGCTGTACAGTAAGGACTAGGAACACATTTTGGAGTACCCCAGTGTATGTTGTGTGTGTGTGTGTGTGTGTGTGTGTGTGTGTGTGTGTATGTGTGTGTGTGTGTGTGTGTGTGTGTGTGGCTATGGTGGGGAGAGGGGGTGTTAACGTGTGTCCTGGTGGTTATTGTTCTGTTATTGGGATGCTAGTGTGGGATAACTATATAATACTAATACAACAGTGAAATGACAATCTAAACCACATGCCAATTTTATTCCTTATCAGGTCAGTTGCAGCAGCCATTCTGGCTCTTAGTAGAATGTGTTTCTAGAGTTGCTTTCATGTGACACCAGCTTACAGTTTGTTTGTTTGTGATTCTGTTAGTCTGTCCCTAACCAGTACATCTGTAAAAATGACTAATGACCATTGCTGAATGATGTTTTGATCCTGGTAAAAATAAATATAATGCATAATTTTAAATGGTGTATGTCTGGCTACCTTTACTGTATGCCTGGTCTGCAACTGAAACTTTTGGGGGAGAAGGGTAAATTTCTGGTTACAGTCCTGGCAGAGTCCTGTCCTCTCCAACACCTTACCTGCTGCTGGAAGGTCTGATCTTACATAGAGGGAATCTCTTGTAGTGGGCCATCACAGGCAGGACTCTACCCTCAGACACTAGGACCACACAGAAACTTTCTAGCTAGCAGTCTACCAGAGGGGGCCGCCAACCTCCAATAATCACTGTCTGACTTCAGCTACCCTATATAGGTGGCTGGCCCCCACATCCTCCTCAGTTCTTTCCCACCATCGCCTAGTCATGTCTGATCTGCAAGGAAACTGCCGCTGCTTCAGTCACCCTTTTCAAGCCATTTTTTAATTTTTTCACCTTAGTTTTTCCCCATCTTTCGATGTTTTTTCCTTTTTGTTTATGTCTTCTTCTCCTTCCTCATTGACGTTGGAACATTGAAACATCAGAACAAGTGTGCCTGTGACCAGCAGATTCCTTAAAAGGACAACCACTCAGCTTGCCTTTTCTGCCTAGGCCCAGACCATGACATCTTGTCCTGTGAGTTCTGCCAAAGGTTCAACGCCACCACCTGGCCTCTGTCAGCAGACCCTTGAGGGTCACTTGCTCAAGCTGAAGGTCATGTCAAAGGAGCAGGAGCTGCAGGAACTATCTTCTCTGGCCTACCAGGCCCAACCTCTGGCTGCTTGGGCCCAGTCCTCGGCGGCCTTCCAGGCCCAGTCCTTGGGTTCAGCTCCAGCCAAACCCTGGGAAAAATCTACAGGGAAGCACAAGCACTGGGACAAAGAGAAGCACTGATCCCAGTCTTCATCTTCCCACTCATGTTCACAGCACTTTCACACGGCTGCATCGAGGTCCACCTCCTCATGAGGGTCGGCACCACATCCTGCCAATGCTCCCCCTACCACAGGGCACACTGCGGTTCCTCCTCCTCTCACCATCTCAGTCACTGATTGAGGAACTGCAGGCCATGGATCTTCCCAACTTGCCAGGCCCCTGCTGCTAGGCCCATATCCTAATCAGGTACACAGCAGAATGGCCATGTCAGCAGTCCTCCCACCAACACAGGTTCCATGAATGAAGAAGCACCTTCATCACTCCTCCCATTGCCTGCTTCCCCAATGTTGGACACCTCGTGTAGGTTCGCACTCTGGTGGAGATACATTTTTTGTTGGCTCCTAGCCTTCACTCTACCCCATGCAGTGCTCATTCTTCGCCGGCACCTATGTTGCCTGCTCCACCGCATGACCCTCTCTGACCTATGCCCCAAATATTCAAGGACTGGTGTCCTCCCTTGGGGGGTCCTGTGCTCTCAGGTACTGATGCTGGCCCCTGATCCTCCTCCGAAGGAACCACCACAACGGCCTATGCCGCCGGCGCCCCAGCATCCACCTCAGATGCCACAATAGTCCTTTTCTCCTTCTCCCCCAGCTGACGAAGGGGATGAATACCATCCTGACTTGGTTCTCCCCATTTCTGGGGATGAGGGTGCTCCAGATGAAGGGGTTGGGGACTCAGGCTCCCCCTCTTTCTCCTCTGGGTCTTTTAAAGGGGTCTGTGCTCCCCCAGGATGACCCCTCCTTTTCAACAGTCATGCGCCACATCCAGGCTATGATGGGCTTCGGCTCGGAGGAGCAGGACCCCGAATACAGGTGGCTACTCATATACCTACATAAACCTGATACTCTACCATTGGTGGTTCTCCCACTTATAGACGGTTACGAGGATGTAACAGTGGTGGTCTGGCATTGGCTACATCTCCTCCCTGCCATGTGTCGCAAGGCAAATTGGCTTTACTATGCCCCAGAGGGTACACCCTTTTTAGTGGAACAAGCACTGGCAGATTCAGTGGCCATTAATGCCGCCCATGACCATTCCAAATGGTTGAAACACCTCAGTGCCCTGCCCCCAGACTAGGAGTCCCATCATTTGGACCTTTTTGGCAAAAGGATGTTTGCTTCCTCCACTCTTATTATTCGGGCCCTTAACTACCTTGACCACATGCTGCAATATCAAACTTTCCTGTTGTCCTCTCTCTCCTGGGAGAGGCTCCTAAGTCAGAGTTGCAGGACCACCTTAAAGTGGTCTATGACATCAGTGACCACCTCCTCGGAACCACCTACAATGCTGTGGATGCATTGGCTAGGGCCTCAGCCACCGGTGTCTGCCTTCGCCGGCACTCTTGGCTCAAAGTCTAGAGGTTCGCTCAGGATGTAAAGCAGTGCATATTGACCACCCCTTTCAGGGGCTCCCTGCTGTTCAGGGTAGATGTGGAGGACATTCTAGCCAGGCTTCAGGCCTCAGGGAGGGCCATAAGAGTGATTGACTCCCTTTATTGTACCCAACCCAGGCCTGCCCAGAAACAGCGCGTTCGTTGCTCGCTTCCCTGCCAAGCCAGGCAGCCAGCTAGAACTGAAGGCAAATGCAAGACTACAGCACCTACCTTGCATATTCCAGCCACCTCTACTAGCAAAATCCCCAGAAAGGAATCAGTAGCCCTCCCCGGATCTGCCACCCTTGACTTCTTGCCTGACCCCCTCCCTCAGGTGGAGCAGGAGGTGGTGGTAGGGGGTTGTTTCTCCCTCCACCTGCCCAAGTGGAGGGACAGCACAACAGACAGCTGGGTACTTCAGATAATAGAGTAGGGTCCCTCTCTGGAGTTTTTGGAATGGCCTTCAGACAACTTCCCCCATCTCTGTTCCACTACCCTCCTAATCATGTCCCCCTAATATAGGAGGAAATTCACACCCTTCTGCACAAGCAGGCTATAGATCTAGTACCTATATATATCCCAACAAGGGAATGGGGTACTACTCTCATTTCTTCTAGTTCCCAAGTGCACCGGAGACCTCAGGCCCATCCTGGACCTCAGCAAACTAAATCTCTCCATTCAGTACAAAAAATTCAGAATAGTCATGCTGCAAGGCCTTCTCCCCCTGTTACATCAGGGGGACTGGATCTGTTCCCTGAACATACAGGATGTGTACCGTCACATCAAAATGTGCTCTTCTCTCAGGTGCTTCCTTTGCTTCCACTTCCAGGGAGCTCACTTCCAGTTTTGGGCACTCCCTTTTGGCTTGTCCTCAGCCCCCAGGGTTTTTACAAAGTGCTTGGAAGTGACAGCAGCTGCCCTCCAGCACTAGGGATTCCATATCTATGCCTAACTGGACAATTGGCTCCTAGTGGCCCTGTCCAGGGAGTGCCTCCTGCTAACCCTGGAGCATACCTGAAGCCTTTTTCAGGACCTTGGGGTGACCATCAATCTGGCCAAGTCCTTCCTTTCTCTCTCCCAGCACCTTCAGTATATTGGGGCAGCCCTGGACATGGATCAGGGCACGGCCTCCCCCCCTCAGGACAGAGCAGACCGCTTGATGAAGCTGGCCAAACTTCTGTAGTCCTTTCATCTTGTCATCATGTCCTGTCTCACATGTTCCTATGCCTTCTGGGTCACATGGTGGCTGCTGTTGTAACTATCCCTCTTGCCAGGCTGCGCATGAGAGTCCCTCAGTGGAAACTCAGAGTTCAGTGGGATCAGTGTACAGATGATTTCAACCAGATGGTCATGGTCTTGAACCCCATAAAGAAGGTTCTGTTGTGGCAGCTGAAGCCCAGCAACCTCCTCAGAGGGTTCCCTTTCTTATTGCCCCTCCTCAGCAAATCCTGACCATTGACACATCCAACTCAGGATGGGGGGGCTCATCAGACCCAAGGGCTGTGGTCAGCAGCTGAGGAACATTTGCATATAAACGTTCTGGAGATGAGGGCCATTCTAGACACCCTTCGGGCTTTCCAGACTCATCTCTTTCTGGGCCTGCTGCTGGTCCAGACAGACAACACCAACATGGTCCACTATATCAACAAGTAGGGGCAGACCTACTTATATCCCCTGTGTCTGGAGGCGATGTAAGTATGGTATTGGGTTGTGGACCATGGCCTTCATCTTTTGGCCATGCATGTTCCAGGCATGCAAATTGTCTATGTGGACAACTTAAGTCACTCTCAGTCTTGGATGCATGAGTGAGAGTAGTGCATGAGTTGGAGCTTCTGTCCTCTGCAGCGAAAGATCTGTTCGACTGCTGGGGTCACCCAGAGTTGGACCTTTTTGCATCTCAACTAAATGCAAAACTGCTGCTTTTCTGCTCACTTGCTCCAGGACCTGGAGATTTCTGGTGAGATTCAATGTCCCTCTACAGGAAAGGGAGTTTTATGTGTGCCTTTCCTCCCATCCCTCTTCATCAGCGAGTTCTCATCAAGCTGCAGATGAAGGGGGTGACCATGATTCTCATCGTCTCAGTTTGGCCTCGACAGATCTGGTTACTTCTGATTCAACAACTGGCAGAGGAACTTCCAGTACCTCTGCACACTGTGTACAGTCTTACTTTCCCAGGAACAGGGTACCCTGGTCTACCTGGACCTCAAGTCACTCCATATTCATGCATGGATCCTGAAGACTTAGCCATTTCTTGCTTTGGGGTTTCCCCCAAGGTGGCAGAGGTCTTGGTGGTGGCTTGCAAGCATTCCACCAGAGCCACATACTCCATGATGTGGAAGCGATTTTCCATTTGGGCTGCTTCACACCACCTTGATCTCTTCACATGCCCAGTCCATCAGATCCTGGAGTACTTGCTGTCCCTTTCAGATGCAGACATGAAGTATACAAAACAGTAGGGCAATTCAAATCTGCTTAGGATAGGCATAAGGGGATTGTCTCTAAGAAAGTCTAAGGGGGATAGCACACAGGGAAGATTAGAAAGGATCTTCAGTCCCCATCTGACGTCACTTTCTATGTTTCTATTCATCCATTAAGGTATATTTTTCAGCCATCTCTGCGTATCTTAATGGGATGCGCCAAGGCTGTTGGCCCGGTGTTTGCCAGGATTGCCAGGTGCTCGATGGTGAAAGGGGTGTTCCCAGAAGCGCTGGTGAGACCCCTCCTTGAGAAATCTTCCCTTGATCCAGATGTCCTGGTGAATTACCATCTGATCTACAACCTGCCATTTTTTAGCAAGATTGTTGACAAACTGGTGGCACAGCAGCTCGAGGATCGGCTCGTGTCCTTTGACATCTATGAGCCATTTCAATTGGGTTTTTGGGTTAGACACAGCACAGAAACAGCTCTAGTTAGGGTACATAACAACCTACTTAGGGCTAGAGATAGAGGAGACAGGTCAGTGCTTGTGCTCCTCAGTCTCTCTTCAGCATTTGACACTGTGGACCATGTCATGCTTCTTGTTTGGCTCTGTGAGTTTTATGGAATCGTCGGTACTGCCTTCAGATGGTTTGAGTCCTATCTGTCTGATAGGGTGCAGTGGGTAGTGATGGGGAATTTCTCCTCCTCCCCAATGCCCCTGTCATGTGGAGTACCACAGGGCTCAATCTTGTCGCTGATGCTGTTCACAGTGTACATGCTGCCCCTGTGTGAGATCATTCAGCAATACAGCGTGGAGTTTCACTGCTATGCAGATGACACCCAACTGTATTTGTCATTTGCACCCAGAAGATCTGGAGCTGTCAATCAGCTTAACAGCTGTCTGGCTAAATCAATGACTGGAGGACTTCCAGCTGGCTAAGACTAAACCCAGATAAGATGGAGGTGTTAGTGATTGAGCCAGGTCACGGGCATGATGGGTTGCCACCTGGAGCAAACACAGGTCTTTTCCTGGGGTCTGCTCCATTGGTGACTTCCCCAAGCATGCGTAACCTTGGTATGATCCTGGATGGCAGGCTGACCTTCAAAGATCAGGTGTCGTTTGTAGTCAAGAATGTTTTTTACTACTTGCGGAACATCACCAGGATCAAGCCCCTTGTTCCGCCTGAGGATCTGTTGAACCTAGTACATGCCTTTGTTACCTCTAGGCTCAACTATTGTAACTCTCTATACTTCAGGGTCATGGGAGGGATCCTCCACAGACTGCAGCTGGTGCAGAACATGGATGCCCAGTTGCTGACAGGCCTGACTAGGTCCTGCCATGTAACCCCGGTTCTATGTGCTCTGCACTGGCTGCCTCTCAGGTGGAGGGTCCTTTCCAAGGTGGGCTTGCTCACCTATAAGGCCCTAAATGGACTGGGTTCTGGCTACCTGTCAGAGCTCCTGATACCTGAGACCTCTGCTCGCTCCCTCCGCTCCTCCTCAGAGAGCCTCCTGGACGTTTCCAGGGTTTGGCTCAAGACATCAGGTGACCAAGCTTTTAGTGTCTCTGGGCTGACCCTGTGGAACTCGCTTCCACCTGCAGTCCGGGAGGCCCCCTCGATTGGTGTTTTCAAGCTGAGGCTGAAGGCCCACCTCTATAGTCTGGCTTTTACGTAGTGATCTCCCAGCCCGACCACCCTAATTATCAGTAGCTAATCTTAATAATAATTATTCTGATTCTTATTTATTTTGGGAATTTTATCATATTTTTATCTGTTGTTTTTATTTTTTTATGCTTTGTAAGGCACCCAGAGCCTCAGGGAATGGGCGCCCTGGAAATAAAATTTGCCTTGCCTTGCCATCACATACCTGTTGATGGGCAATCTGCGGCCCAGCTTGATGTGGCCCATACCTTCTTAAGAGGTATTCTGCATTTGAAAACCCCAATCCATTATCCTGTCCCAGCTTGGGACCTTAATTTTGTGTTAACAAACCTCACCCTGCCTCCTTTCGAACCAGCCATGAGTTGCGAGCTATGCCATCTGTCGTGGAAGACATTGTTTTTAGTTGATGTTACTTCTGCTCATAGGATTTCTGAGCTTCAGGCCCTCATGTGTGAGGAGCCTTATTTGTTTTTTCACAAAGACAAGGTGTCATTACGTACAGTTTCTCTCTAAAGTGGTATCTGAGTTTACACTGAACCAATCCATTCATCTCCTCATATAGTTTCTGGAGCCTGGAGCATGCCAGTTCTGGGGATGCATTGTTTCACACTTTTGATGTGCATAGAATTTTGCGTTATTACATGCACATGACTAAAGAGGTCAATAAATCCTCTCAGTTTTTTGTTTTATTCGCCCAAGGCATAGAGGGCGCACCTGTTTCTAAGCAGTGCTTGTCCAAATGGTTGTCCAACTGCATTTTTTTTTTGTTACTGGAAGTATGGCAAGGAGCTTCTGGGTGTGGTTCATGGCCATTCCACCAGGGGGATGGCTGCCTCGGTAGCCTGTTTCTATAACGTGTCAGATGCAGAAATCTGTGCAGCAGCCACTTGGAGTTCAGCTCACACTTTCACTAAGCACTAGAGCTTGGACATCACCTCTAGTCATAGAGCCAGTTTTGGTCTGGTTGTGTTACAGGCCCTTTTTCTCAGGTGATTTCACCTCTGTCCGGTTTTATGGTTCTGTCAGGTTTGGAACTGCTTGCTATTTGTCCTACCCGTGATGGCCTGCTGCAAGAGATTCCTCCGACATAACATAGTACAGTTATTTAAGAACTTACCATAAGAATAGATCTTTGAGGGTATCTCTTGCAGCAGCTCTTGCTTTTCCCACCTTTCTTCCCCCTGGACCTTTTCTCCTGTTAAGCTTCCTCTTCCAGAGAGGAACTTCAGCCTTCCCTTTTCCTGTCTTTTTCCTTGAATCTCGGATTCTTCCTCGGTTCCCTCAACCAGATATTCTGGGGTTACTGGTGGTAGAACTGGGGAGGTTGTGGGGGGCTGCCCACCTATATAGGGTAGCTTACATCAGACAGTGCCATCAGAATCAGGCAGCCCTCTTTGGAAGACTGCTAGTTAGAACATTTCTGTGTGGTCCTAGTTGCTGATGGTGGAGTCCTACCTGTGATGGCCCGCTGCAGAGATCCCCATAAAGATCTACTGTTACAGTAAGTTCTTATGTAACTGCACTTTCTGTCACCAGGGGTGCTCAAGTGACAGCTGCTATTTGTTTTGTTTAAATTTTCATCCCTTGAGTGGGTCATCCTCATAGTTGTGGTCCAAATTTGGGGGGCAAAATGGTTTTGTAAGGAACTAAATTATGACTGAAGCCAAAGGCACCTATTTACATGCCAGGAGGGCCTATCAACTCCATCTAACATTCAGAAAAACAGTCATATGCATATTTAAACCAAATCCATGTCTTTGAAGGCATATTGAACAAATTAGTTAGATACAGGCTTGACTCAGCTGAAGTGTTTGTACCATGACTTTATTGAAAGAAATTGTTTGACAAAAACTAGAATTGTTAGCACTGCTGTGGTGAGATATGTGTCCTGTAACATTTTTATGGGGGTCCTCCACATGAAAGAGTCATCGTCCATTCTTCATTGCCTTCTGTAGAAAAAATTAAAATAACTGTATTACTGCCTGCCACTCTTTTGTATTGTCTACTGCCACCTATAAAAAATCCTCAATAAAAAGTGATCATACAAAAATGGTTTTGTAAGGGTGCAAGCATCTAAAAGTTAAATAGTTTTGTCCATCTCAGCTGAGTGAGTTGAATTGAAAGATACCCTTTTCCCAGTTTCTGTCTTTTTTAGCACTTTTTTTTTTATAAATTTGATATCTGTTTTGGTTATGAACCATTAAATATCAATACATATTGGTCTGAAGGATAGGTAGAGATTAATTACAACAACCAGAGAACTGTGCTGAACTTATTTTTCCAAGCAGAAGCTGTCTTTTGCTTACTGGTTCCAATTCTGTTATTATTCCATCTATACAGGCCTGTATATAACCCCTGTGGGCATTTTTAATTTACACATTGTGGTGGAAGGTACCATTTTAGAATTTTAGGATGTAGTTTACGTCCCACTTAATCACAAAGTTCTGTAGCCAGGGATGTTTAAATAAAAAAAAAATGTATGACTTGTCCAACCACAAAGCTGAATTTGCACTTGCTCCTTATTCTTTACAGTGAAATCAACTCTCTTTGTGTACTTGTTCTTTAATGAAATTCACTTGTCCTGGACAGGGGGCAGTAGGATTTGCACATCCTTGTCTGTAGAACATATGCATTTTGACAACAATGTAAGAACAATGCAATGACTTAAACTACATACTACAGTTACAAAAATGCACTTTCCACCAGTTTGTTAATCAGACACCCTGAGTGAATGCCCTAAAAACCAGTTAAGCTGGAACAAGAGCTGGAACCCATATTTAAATGCACCCATGACTTCACAATTTGTTGTTTTATTAAAATAGCATCAAGGCGAGTAATAGTTTCTTGACTTTACTAACACAGTTTTAAACACTGAGAAAACCTGAGCACTCTGACTCAAGTCACCACCAGCAACTTTATTCCTGGTGGAGAATGGTTTTAACCTTCCAACTAGGACCCAACAGAAAACAAGAGTGTTTGTTCACCTGCTCCTGAGGTTAAACAAAATGGCGGCCATGCTGGGCCAGCCATCTGTTGCAGCTTGGTTTTAAGCTACTTTCATTTCGGATTATTTGTGTAGTTTTTATGTTTTTAGTAAGATATTTATTGTGTTTTTACTGTATATGCTCTATGACCAGTGTGAATAGTGCTCTATAAAGAAAGTCAAATTGAATTGAATTGCACATGATTTATCCTAGGATTTATGAAATCAGGCAAGAATTATGTCAAATGAATAGCTTTCATCAATACAGCTTATAAGTATTTAGCAACTTATATTAACTTTTTTATGTTGATGAAAGAAATGAAAACTGTGTACACACCAACTTAGATCATGTGTCAGGTGATACATATGGCTGTTTGCCTGGTATCAGCACATTGTAAAAGGCCAATACATCATCCTTGGACCTAAATTGGAGTGCACACAGCTTTTTTGGTTTTTATGCTTCTCTGTTTTGATTTTGTCTCCTCTGTTTGGGTTCTTTCTGCACTGTAATTTCTTATTACGCATGTCCATGACACCTACATTATCATTTATTACTGTCTTGATCCCTTGTTCATGTCCATAAGTTCTCTCCTCCTACAGTTTTATTGTTTTGGTTTTCCTTGATGATGTGCTGTGATTCCACATTGTGTGTTCACATTGTGTGTCCATAACATTTGTATTTTCCTTTATTGCTGCATTGATTCATTCTTGTTCATGTCCATGACCTCTGTATTTTTTCTTTATCCCTGTACTGATCCCTTGTCATGAATGTCCATGACTTCTCTTTTCCTAGTTTTTAAATTGATTTTACTTAATGTTGCACTTTAATTCTTCATTGTGCGTGTCCATGACATCTGTATTTTTCTTTTTTGATGTGCTGTGACTCCTTGTCGTGCATGTCCACAATTTCTCTATATCCCTATAACAGTTGTAGTATTTTTGTAATATACTATACTGCACATTTATTTTAGTTGCTGCTGCACTTACAGTGATTCCTCATTGTGCGTGTCTGCAGCTTCTCAAAATGTCTGCTGAAACAACAAGAAAGAAGACTTAGGCTTGCCACACTTCTGGAAAACAGATTATCCAACTTAATTCAGATTTTTTACATGAAGATGAAGGGGAAAATGACAAATTACCTTAGTGGACCTGCTAAGAAGAGAAAAAATGGGTCAACAATCAAAAAGCATAGAAGTCCAAGAAACTAGCCAGCCTTCTTCCAAAACAAAAGAACAGCAGAATTAAGTTGGAGCTTCACCACAGTTTAGCACCTGTACTGTAATGATAATCAAGGTGAAGGTGAACATGGCAATAATAGCTTATCTTCCTCTGATATTTGTAAACCAGATAATTCACAAAGTCCTTTACCAACTCAAACCTGTGGTAAAAGATTTCTACCTGCATTCTTGAAGAGAGAGAGAGAGAGAGATCCCTGTTTTTTTTAAATTTGGCCTGAGACACTTCGAGTCATGTGTGAGACCAGTGTTACAGCCCATGAACAGAATCTACTTCCTGTAGCTAATGCCTGCTCAGAAGATAAGTTTATCAGCACTGGATTCAAAAAACTGGAAAAAAGTTCCTGAAAAGTTTCAGGCACAAGCTGCCAGTAAAACATACAAATTTACCTTGAGTCAGCTAGTGTGGCAACTTAATGCACCTACTATCAATGCCCATCTCTCTCAACAAGCATTGAACCAGCAACAGACAGCACTGAAGGTTCTTATGAAGATTATACACAGTGTTTGCTACTTGGTTCGTCAAGGCTTGACTTTAAGTGGACATGATCTGCTGAAGAAAATATAATGACCCTGCTTCGTCTATGTGAGGAAGACAGCACAGACTAAAGTCTTGGCTCAGTGGTGGTCATAACCAGTACACCTCTCGGTCAATTAAAAAATAAATTGGTACAAACTATGGCACATAAGGTTTTAAGAGGTATTTGTGCCACTATCAAAGAGAAAGATTTGTTTGCAGTGGTTGTTGATGGAACAACTAACATTTCTTGTCCAGACCAGCACTATTTGGCTATATGATATGTGAATAAATAGTTGTGTCCTCAAGAAACATACATAGGATTCCACCATATGTTGAATGGCACAACTGAACAAGCAATTGCAGACTGTGATGTGCTGCTTCAGATGAATTTGCAGCTTTCAAACCTAAGATGGCAAACTTATGATGGTGCCAGTAACATGTCTGGCATGTATAATGGGGTACAGGCAAGTATTGCTTCCAAATAGCCACTTGCAATATTTGTTCACTGTTTGATACACCATGAAATGTAATGGCCCAGGAAGCAATAAGAGCCTCATCTGTCATTTGTGATCTTGCTCTAATTGTCCATGATGTCACTATATTTTGCAGGCAACCAGACTAGCCAGTATTTTGTCCCAACTGAGTAATGAAAAGTCTTCAGCTGTTCATCTGTGCCCAGCTCTGATTCTATGTCATGGTCCTGCCTTTTGAGCTGTATTAATGAAGCTTGAAGACCTAGTTGAAGCCTTGACAGAGTACCAACAGGTAATCTATGGCGAACCGGCAGTTAGAGTTGGTGGCTTCATAAAAAGTCTGTACCAGGGAGAGTTTGTGATAGGTGTTAAGATGGCATTGGAAGTCCTGGTTCTTTGTGAAACCTTGTATCAAACAGTGCAATCAAGGCAAAGTTCTGTGTCTGGCATGATGACTGCCATGAAAATCCTAACATACTGTAAAACCTATCAACACTTTGTACAGATCAAACATATTCTGATGTATGCAGTGAAGCAATACAGATGTGTGCAGAACTTGATATCCAACCACCAGAACTGCCTCAGCAGCATAGACCACCAAAGTGCTACACAGGACCTGCAGCTGCCACCAACTGGAGTACAGCAGAAAAATATTATTGAGATGAGTACTTCATGTTTATAAATCGACAGTGAATTCATTGAAGAAGTGCTATGGTCAGCCGGGTCTTCTGCAGTACTTGCACCTGGAGGACATTTTGTTAAAGGATGTGGAAAAGCAGGACATAATTGCCAAAGTAAGTCACTATCCAGAGGTAACAGTGGGCAATCTGATTATTCAGCTAGCGATGTTCCAGCAGCAAGGATGAATGCAAAGTTCTGTTGAAGGGACTGCAAGCAAACTTTTGTCTTTAGACCCTGCAGTAAGGAAAACGTTTAATGAAATTGAAACTCTCACCTGACTGTTACTGTTTCCTGCAGCAATGCAGAAGCTGAAAGGACATTTTCATGCCATCGTCAATTAAAAATCTATCTATGCAGCTCCATGAAACAAGAAAGACTAAATCATTTAGCTGTCCTTCATGTTCATCAGGAAGGACTGTACCTTCTTGATAACCATGAGATAGCAAAGGAATTTGTACAAAACTGCTGTAAACACTGTGCAGTATTTGGGCATCTCTAAGCACATATTGATGAATTTCCTTACGAACTATGTGGGGTAAACATGTGAAATGTTGAACATTTAATAGCAAAAATATGTTTTATGTTATCATAGAAACATAGAATTTGATGGCAGGTAAGGACCGCTTGGCCCACCCAGTCTAGTTAACCAGCAGCCTACTTCTTTCTACCCCCAACCCCTAGAATTGCCTTATGACTGTCCCATGCATGCTTGAATTCAACCACTGTTTTTGACTCCACAACTTCCTCCGGAAGGCCATTCCATGCATCCACAACCCTCTCTGTGAAAAAATACTTCCTTACATTATCTCTGAGCCGCCCTCATCTTCAAATTGTGCCCCCTTGTTCTTGCACACCTCTTTTTTTTGAAAGATGCTACCCTCTTGGACTTTGCTGATTCCCTTGAGGTATGTGAAAGTTTCTAGCATGTCCCCCCTCTACCTCCTTTCCTCAAGGCTATACATATTAAGCTCCTTTAGTCTCTCTTCATATGTCTTCTGGTGCAGACCCTGCACCATTTTAGTTGCCCTCCTCTGGACAGCTTCCATCCTGTCTATAGCCTTGTGGAGATTGGGTCTCCAGAACTGCACACAGTACTCCAGATGGGGTCTCACCAGCTGTCTGTACAGAGGGATAACAACTTCCTGTTTTCTACTGGTGATGCTTCTCCCTATGCATCCCAGTATCCCACCAGCCCTCCATACTGCCCTGTCACATTGCTTGCCCATGTTTAAGTCATCTGATATGACTACCCCCAGGTCCCTTTCCATTTTTGTTGATGTTAGTATCTCACCCCCCATTGTGTACTCTTCCCCTGGGTTTTTGTTTCCTAGGTGCATTACCTTGCACTTCTTAGCATTGAATCTAAGCTGCCATACATTTGACCATTCCTCTAACCTTGCCAAGTTCCTTCTTATCCTTTCCACCCCACCTTGTGCATTAGCTCTGTTGCAGATCTTTGTGTCATCTGCAAAGAGACATACTTTTCCTTCCAGTCCCTCTGCAATGTCGCTTATAAAGACATTGAAGAGGACTGGTCCTAATATTGAACCCTGCGGTACCCCACTACTAACCCCCCTTTTTTCAGAGTGGACTCCATTTACTATTACTCTCTGTGTCCTATTCTCCAGCCAATTCTTTACCCAGGCTGTCATCTTGGGACCCACTCCCAGGCTGGCTAACTTGTATATTAATCTTTTGTGTGGGACTGTGTCAAATGCCTTGCTAAATTCTAGGTAGGCCATGTCCACAGCCCTCCCTGATCTACTACTTTGGTCACCCAGTCAAAGAAATCTATTAGAGTCATCTGGATGACCTTTCTGCTGTGAATCCATGCTGCCTTGGGTCCCAGCCCTCTGGCCTCTAGGTACTCGACAATTCTTTCCTTCAGAAGTGATTCCATCATTTTCCCTACCACTGAGGTTAAACTAACAGGTCTGTAGTTTCCTGCTTCTGCCCTGCTCCCACTTTTGTGAAGGGGAATCACATCTGCCCTCCTCCAGTCCTCGGGTACCACCCCATCCTCCCATGATTTGTTAAACAGGGTAGTCAGTGGTGTCACTAGTTCTACCCTTAGTTCTTTTAGAATTCTGGGATGAATCCCATCAGGCCCCATTGCTTTGTCCACCTTCAGTTTTAAGAATCTGAATGAGTCTGAATGAGTCTGAATGTTTTGTTTAAACCAATTTAATTTTCCTAATTCTATCTATAATTTTCTGTTGCAACTTGATGTTTGTATTTTTAAAGAATTTTATCCGAACGATTAAGGTTTTGCTGGTAATGGAGATGGAGAAGCAGTAAGATGATGGTGTGTTTTTTGTACAATGAACAATAATACATTTGTGACTCACAAGATTTTTCTCCTTCTTTCCTTTGTCTTGCAACAAATTAATTATAAAAATAATGCAGTCTTCTGTCTATCTATATGCTCCATAGCCTGTGGCATTGGTGTTGGTACAAATGACTTAGTAGAGCCATGTACCCCCCAATCTTTTAGCCGTGGCTGCACACATGTTAGCAACTGTGCAGTGAAGGCTTGCAAACCCCATGATGTATATACAAAGCCACCACTGCTACTTAGTGGTTGTTGTGACCATTTCATGACTGTCTCTTGTGGTTGTGTATTAATTGGACTCCTGGTTTATGCAGTCCCTTTTCATATGCATGATATTCCAAAATACTTTCCAAGCCATTAGCAGCTCTAGCAACCATAAGAAGCACCCATGGAGAAAGCAGTATTGAGGGAAGTTAAAGAAAGCCGAGGAAGGTTAATCAAGTACAGAGAGGGAGGGGACAGAGAGGAAGTTAATTACAGAGAAGTGATTTGCTCATGGTTACACAGTGAGTATGTAAGTGATGGTGTGATTTGAACATGGGTCTTGAGGTTCACAGTTTCCTGTTTCAAGTACTAGACTATACTATACTTATGTATTTAAAGCAGGGGTGCAATGAAATTGGGCAAAACAATGTGACCATACAATTTTTTCACTGTAAAAATGTCAGGCTTCTTCCTGTTTTATAAGGTGGTAACATTTTCTAGTTCAAAACTTTCTGAAATAAGCCTAAAATAACCTATTTGTCTTTGATGGTGGTAGGTGGTCTTAGCCTAAAACAAAGAGTGCCCCTAGAAAAGTGGTTTCTAAATGTCCTGCTTTGCACCCAGAGAATAGAAATGGAATGGTAGAAGAGTTACTATTATTTACTGTTAAAACAAGTTTCACTCATCATGTTTTCATTAAATCAGAACACACGGGGGCTCAGAATAGTAAGTTCACATTCCATAAGTAGGCAGCAAAATGTCATGATATGTTTTTTTTTTTCTAGAGGTGTGCGGAACATAAAATTACACGTGTGAAATGACTTTTCCGATTTTACAGAATTTGTGAGAAAATTCTGTAGAATTTCAACAGTTTTTAAAGTTTACTTATTTTAAATGTACGCATGCAACTGATACCAAGTTTGATATGTAGACAGCTGGCAATGGTGTACATAAGAGTTCCAAATTTCAGAGTTGTAGGTTTAAAGGGTGGCACAGTTATGAGTGGCCAAATATTTAATCAAATTTTAATTTTCAGTTATTTTGATATAATTTTAAAATTTCTTATCTGAATTTTCACACAGTTTCAGGATTCAGGGAAACATACAACATGGGTATGTGCACCATATTTAAGTCTCAATCTTCAAAGAGGACTGAGTTATAGGTAGCTAAACATTTTGCCAACATTTTTATTTCCATTATTTTAGTGTAATTTTTATAGTATTCATTGAAATGTTATACAATGTTACAGGTATACAGGTCATCACTACATCTATATGTGTACATAGTTTCAGATTTCTAGCTTCAAATGAGACTAAGTTGTAGCCTGCTAAATATGTTGCCAAACATTAAATTTCAGTTATTTCCCTCTAGTTTTAAAACAGCATGTACAAATTTAACCAGCTTTGAAACATTTAAACTACTATACCACATGGTTATTTCTGACAAAGTAAATATTTACAGTTTTAAAGGAGACTGAATTAAAAGTAGTCAAATTTTCACAACATTTTAAAATCAAATTTTGCAAGAATGTAAACTGCAAATTTATAAACCCCTGAAACTTTAAAACTAAAGAATGCAATGCCATTCAATTTGGCAGGTTCTTAGACCTTACAAGGAGACTGTGAGCATCAGTTTTATTAATGGACTGCTGCCAAAATTGCAAAATAACATCTTTACTTAAAGTAAAATTCCATGAATCTTTGAGAAAATTGTAGAATTTCATGAAAGTTCCATAAAATTGGAATTTGCTAATTTCAATTAGCCTTATCTTAGATGCATAGTATCACCAAGAAATGGACATCTGACCTTGGTACCACACTAGCAGTAGACCTGCCTCCCAGTTGGATCAAGGAAGTACAGAGTGTCAGCACTTCCAACCTGAATGCAGGATATATAAGGATCACACCCAGTAAGCTGATGATCCAAGAAGCCTTAAGTATGTGCAAGTCTGGGACTTTGAGGTACTCAAAAAGATGAAGTGGGGGTGACAATGGGCACCAGAAAGAAGAATTCTGGCTATTCCAACTGGATACATTGCTAGGAAAAGTAGTAGGTGAGTCTTGTTTTAAGGGATTTTATATCAGTGGAATCAGTAGTTCTACTGAGTAAATCTGGCTATGCTGAGAAAAACGGTGGGGGCAAAATAGTCACCCAGAGAAGAACAGCAGGACTGCAAAAATCTCAGCCCAGCTTATCAAATGAAGTAGTGATACGCAAATTGTGAATGTTAAATTGCACATAAAGAATTATGGATGCTTCATCTATATGCTACCATAAATATTTTATTTTATTTATTTTATTTTATTACATTTTGATGACTGGGTAGGCCCACTGAATCCTGAAGGTCCCTTTATCAGGGGCGAACCAGAGAGACATTACATGGAGCCATACATGCAGAGAAGAGATTACAGAGAATATACAGGTAAATTAATAGATTATAGTCATTCTTGGCATTGATACAGAGCATGTGGTGTACCAGGTGTTAATTGTTGTGAAACCATACATACTTGAGAAAATGTTGCCAATATTTTTTTTGCATGTTAAATTTAAAACTGCTAAACCAAATTTATCCAATTGTGTTAGACACCAGGATACACTATCATCAGATATGCATGTCAAATGTTACGTTTCTGCCTGCAAGAGCACAGACATTACAAACATCCACATTTTTAAGAGTTTTTACAATAGAAACATAGAAACATAGAATTTGATGGCAGATAAGGACCGCTTGGCCCACCCACTCTGCCCATTTCCCTACCTAATGGATAAGCTGCAGATCCTAGCTAACCAACAGCCTACTTCTTCCAACCTCCACCCCCTAGAATTGCCTATGTCTGTCCCATGCATTCTTGAATTCTACCACTGTTTTTGACTCCACAACCTCCTCAGGAAGGCTGTTCCATGCATCCACAACCCTCTCCATGAAAAAATACTTCCTCACATTACCTCTGAGCCATCCTCCCTCTAGCTTCAAATTGTGCCCCCTTGTTCTTGCACACCTCTTTTTCTGAAAGATGCTACCCTCTTGGACTTTGTTGATTCCCTTGAGGTATTTGCAAGTTTCAATCATGCCCCCCTCTCCTTGAGGCTATACATATTAAGATCCTTAAGTCTCTCTTGATACGTTTTCTGGTGCAGACCCTGCACCATTTTAGTTGCCCTCCTCTGGAGTGCCTCCATCCTGTCTATGTCTTTGTGGAGATTGGTCTCCAGAACTGGAGGCAGTACTTCAGTTGGGGTCTCACCAGCTGTCTGTACAGAGGGATAAAAACTTCCTGTTTTCTACTGGTGATGCTTCTCTCTATGCATCCCAGTATCCCACCAGCCATACTTACTTCCCTGTCACATTGCTTGCTCACCTTCAGGTTATCTGATATGACTAACCCCAGGACCCTTTCCATTTTTTGTTGTTGTTAGTATCTCACCCCACACTGTGTACTCTTCCCCTGGGTTTTTGTTTCCCAGGTGCATTACTTTGCACTTATTTGCATTGAATCTAAGCTGCCATATATTTGACCATTCCTCCAACCTTGCCAAGTCCCTTCTCATCCTTTCCACACCACCTTGTGTATCAACTCTGTTGCAGATCTTTGTGTCATCTGCAAAGACATACTTTTCCTTCCAGTCCCTCTGCAGTGTCACTTATAAAGACATTAAAGAGGACCAGCCTTAGTACTGAACCCTGTGGGACCCCACTAGTAACCCCCTTTCTTCAGAGTCAGTACAACATTTTGCAAATATTTACACAGTAAATTTTTAAACCCCTATAACTTAAAAAATAACTAATCCAATTCTCTCTGTATTTAGAATGAATGAATAAAGTTTATTTGTTCAACCAAGGTAGAGATATAACTAGGTTATCACAAAAGATAGGATTCACAACACATTTTGTAGACAAACATTTAAACTCTCATACATAACATATATCATAGAGTATAATGCTTTGGTATATACAGTGGTTACAATTTTCTTGAACTGATGATAATTCCTTGATGTTCTTCCCAAATTTAGGAAACATGCAAAGAGAAGGTGGGAGGGAAGATATAATGTAAATTTTCTTGTAATTATGTGATTTATGATGTTTTTTAGATAAGAGTTTTTTCCATTTAACTACTGAGGAAAAATCGGAAGCTATTTGTTCTGGATCCTTGTATATGAATGGATGAAGAAGGATGAAAAATCGTGTCATAGTACATATTATTATAACATTCTGAAGTATCTTTCAGATGTTTTAGCTTAAGATCAGAATATATTGGACATTGTACAAGCATATGGTGAATAATTTCTATTATAACTGGATTACATAGACAGTTAAGTTCTTTTAGTACTGTTCAATCTCTTCTGTTAAAGTAGGAGTATTTGGAAGTTATTGTATCTAACCTTGCCATGGTGAGAAATTTCCTTTGGGTAGAAACTAAAGGAAGGGTGAGATAATTTTCTATATTGTGATAAATTTTATTGGTTCTGAACCTTGGGGCACATTTCTGTGTTCTATCTCCATATCCCCTTTTTGTGTAATTGTATACAATCTTTATTCATTATATGTTTATATTGGGGTGATATGGGGATGGCCCTTTGAAAATCATTCCAAAGATGAAGAAGATTAATTTTGTTTAAGATTGATAAAATAGAGGAGATCCATTTAGATCTTAGACCTATCGTCAACCATTTCATCTTCTCCTTTAAACAAAACAGGGTAAGAATATTGTATTTATTGTTGATTATTTTAAGCCAGTATGATATATGTCTAAGCTCCATAAAGGCCCTAATCATGATTTTTTCCAACTGTTCTAATCATTGCTGAGGATGTTGATAAAGGAACCCTCAAAAGAAATTTGTAAAAATAGAGAAGAGTGGTCTCTAGGACAGAATACTATTCAGGGTCTCATACTTCAGACCCATAAAGTAATACCGGATTAATTTTTGATTCAGCAGGTTGCAATGCTGCAAAAATAGAGAAACCTCCATATTTACAATTACATTTTAAAAGATCCTTAACCAGTTGTTTAGCTTTAGTAATTTGTGATTAGTGATGCTGTGTGGAGTTTGTATTTGAGGTTACTTTGATCCCCAAATAAGAGTACTCCTTTACTATTTCTATTCTCTGATTGTTTAAAAGGAGGGAACTATTAGTGGCCATTGAATCAAAAATGATCTTTCTTTTGTTTATGTTTATTTTAAATTCTAAGACTTTGCATTTTTTTATAAAAGGTGTCACTTTTTTTTAACCCTGATTTAGTCAAGGAAAATAGTACTATGTCATCAGCAAATGCCATTTCATAGCAGGGTAATACATCAGTCTTCAGAGAATCATATATTTTAGCATCACTAAAGTCCAGTAGGTCATCTATATAAAGATTAAAGTGAATTGGGGCCAGTAGGCACCCTTGTTTCACTCCTCTAGTAGTGGGAAATGGTTCTTTTAAATTACATTCTGTGTTATACCTTACTCTGGTATATGTATCTGTATAAACCAGTTGAATAGGGTTGAGTAGAGTTTCTTCTAATCCCCTACATCTCAATGTTTCCCATAGGGTATTATGGTTAATTGAATGGAACGCAGCAGTGACATCAATGAATAATGCATAAAGTTTATTTATTTTTTATTTTTTGATGTATTTTTCAAACATATGAGCAAGACAGAAGATATTATCAGTTGTTGAAAAATGATGTCTGGAGGCTGCCTGGAAAGGCGAAATTATGTTCCTCTCATTAACCCATGCTGTTAGTTTGTTAAGGATAATTTTTGGAACTATTTTAGAAGCTTTGTCAAGAAGTTTAATAGGGCGGTAATTTTGATGAACAAAAGGGAACCTTTTTTATGTAGAAGGACTATTATGTTTACCTTCCAAGATTTGGGGATGAAATTATTTTTGAAACAAATACTAAAATAATTAGTAAGCAAAGGGATCCAAAAATTAGAAATTAATTTATATACAGTATTTTGGCTGGAATGGTATGAGGTCCAGGAGCCTTATTGTTAGATAAACTAAATATAACCTCTGCAACTTCTGAGAGGTCAGTAGTTAAGGGTATAAATACACTAGACAGTAAGGGGAATATGTTACACTAGTTATTGGAAATTAATCGGTTGTTAAATAGGGATTGGTGATATGTTATCCATGTTTCTTTGAAGATTAAAGACATACGGACTGGCTGAGAGGGCCTGGAGCCCTTTGCAACCATGTGCCAAAAAGCCTTGCTGTCTTTTCTTTCTATAATTTGAAGCATCTTGGTCCGCTGTTTGTTCTTAAATTCTAATTGTTTAGCCTTTAAAAAATCCTTGTAGGCTTTTCTTGTTTTAGTTAGTAGATTAAAGTTAGCTCTGCTTGGGTGATGTTTAACTAGATTTACTTTATGTCTTAAATTCCTTTTCTGTTGTAAACATGAAACATCAAACCAATTATTCTTGGAGTTTAAGTTATGGTTATTGACTGGTTTAGCTATGTATGTTAGAACTTATTACAGAAAGAATTTGCTGTATTATTGTTTCTAAGTCCAAAGGAGAAGAAAATTGGTGTGTATTTTTAGTTAAGGCGTATTTAGAAGATTCTGTAATCATTAAAAAAAGGTTATATGTGCTAAGGTACACATATCCAGCTCCAAAGGTGCCTGAATTATATGCAGATAAAACCTTTCATGACATTTGCCGCAAAAAATAAAATGACAGACTTTGAGCATGTATAAGTTTGAGATGGTGCACTCTAAGGTTATTACATCTGGCACATGTTTAGAACAACTATCATCAAGTAATCATGCAAAATTTAAGATCTCTTGCCCAACAGATGGTGAGGCATATGCAGATAAAACTTTTCATGAAATTTCCCATCAAAAATAAAATAACAGACTTTGAGCACCTGTAACTTTGAGAAAACCATCCTAATTTCATGACAGTTGCCATGCTATTAAAACACCACCTAGACAGTAAGTATGCCACATTTCAGAGCTCTACCCCAATAGACAGCTGCGTTATAACCACATTAATACATTTAAAAAATTCCATGAAATTCAGATGAAATTTAGTGGACTTTCACAAAACTTCTTTGAAATTCTGTGAATTCAGAATTTTCTCATTTTGCACAGCTATAGTTTTTTCATATTTATCAGACAGAGGTAATATCTACTTATTGTTTTTTTTAATTTTAAATCTATTTATACAGTCATATACTGTAGGCCATGCATTTAATACAGTCTGATTCACAAGAGCTTCCTGGTGATTACAGCTGTTAGCAGCAGATAAGAACAGAGTCAATTATTCTAATGAAAAAAAATGGCATGGATTTTTATGGCTTGAACTAAGTTATTGAAAACAGGTTCTTTGAGACTTTTGGTTTCACAGCTCAGGAGATAAATTACTTCAACCAAAGGCAACAAAAAAGAAAAATATGGCCTTACCCTGTTCATAGAAAACCTTTGAAATGCAAAGACTTAAGTTCAGCACATCCACAATGTAGAAAGTGGCAGCCCAGTGGTGTGGAACTATGAACCAAAAGAAACAGGTTGAAATTGAGGTGGTGTGGACTGTGTATTATCTCTTTCCCCTAGGATATCCAATGGCTTGGACACTGCACTAGAAAGCATTTTCCAAACATAATGCTATCTGCTCAGCCCACATAATGGATTTGGATGGTGCATTATCCACTGTAGTATCAAGCTAGTAACCAACACTGAATGCATAGTGTCAACACTATCCAGGTTCAAATCCAAACCACTTACCCTTTGTGTGACTTTAAGCAAGTCACTTAAAGTAGCAGTGCAAGGAAACTGGGCAAAATATTTGATCCTACCTTTTTTATTTTATTTTATTTATACATCTTGGATTACAAGTACCTTTGAGCGCCAGGCAGCTCATTTACAAAGGCTCCACATCAATGGGGGGAAGGGTTATCAATCAGACAAGGAAGAGCAAACATATTATGTTACAACATACTTAGTCAATTCATAATACAATGATAATATACAGTGATAGAATAAAGGGAGGGAGAAAGTCAGGAATTAGTAAGGGAGAAGGAGAGAATTTAAGAAAGAGAGGGAAACAGGGAAAAGTAGAGGTGCTTTAAGTTGGCTGGAGTGGGAAAGTAGCAGCCAGGGGTTTTGTCAGTGTAGTTAAAGCAGGTACGATATGAGGTGGGAGAGGAGGGTAGGGGTAGGAGAAAGGGGATGTGGGAGGAAACATAGGCCGGGAGAAGTGGCAACTGAGTGGCCAAATAAGTGCTGGGAGGTGCGGTTAGGGGGAGAGGGAGCAATGGAGAGGTGGAAGTATAGTAGTAGTTGGATTAGGTGGTACAATCGCAAGTGCTTTCAGTTATGAGATGTTGATGGAGCATACGCTTAAACTGAGCAAGTTTAGGTAGTATAATCGACTCACTGCATAGGACATTAAACCAGAGTGGGGCTCTGTACAGAAAGGACCATTGATTTTGAGCAATCCGACAACATGGGGCAAGGAGTTGTTCTGTTTTGGAGCTGTGAGTGTGTTGGGTCTTTTGGGATTTGTTCAGCAGACATCCAACGCCCAGCGACAAGAGTCCAAGAAGCACCTTTTTGGTCAGAAGGCATGTTTGGTATCTGATCCTACCACTAAGCTGAAGCCAACCAGTTCCAGGCATCATCCACTTTTACTTAGTGGTAAAATGTTCAATTTCCACAGATATGTAAGTATTTTATAAATGTTTTAATGTGTTTTTTCTCAAGAAAAAAGATGACCACCACATTTGGCTTTGAAATAGCATTACAGACATGGCAAGGGTTAGGATTGAGAAAAATTAATAATAACAACAACAACAACAAAAACAAACTCATGGTGTGTAGCACAGGATGTATCTAGAAGTAGATTTGACAGGTGCAATATTATTACTCATTAACTTAGCTAAAACTAGCTTTTTGGAGAAACATTTGTCATTTCACTGCTGTTTTAACCTTCTAGTGATCAGCCCATGCTGTTGTAAAATGGCTTAAAGCAGTTACCTATGGAAAACAAGATGCTGTATCTTAGCTGACTATGCCAGCTAAATAAATTGTAAAATAAAAATACAAAAAGATAAACAAAAACTCATACATTGCACTACTACTGACCTTAGATAGAAGCAGTTATTTTTTCAGTGCAGAAGAGGTTTTTAAGGTCATTGCAATTAGTTGTGCAGTGTAGTTTAATTGCTATGACCACTGAGTTGCAGGGAGGGCAGACAAGATGAGAAATGCCCCTTACTGTTCTTATCTGAATGAAATTGGAACAACAACATTTAAACATGAGACTTGTGCATGATCGTCTGACATCAAAAAGTCTGGCAATGAGAAAGAGACACTTGTTCCTGATTATTTACTTCAGTTTGCTCTAATTACACTTGCATTTTGAGTTAGACTTGGTATGGGGAGCAGCAATATGTTAGCCAACTGCAATGCTGACACAACGATACTAAGTGCCAGCTAAATCGAACACCTTAGTACACAAAAATAAATCCAGGCACTACAAATGTACATCTTACAGTAGTACTTCTTTAGAAGAAAAACTTCATATAAGGTGTAGGGACAAGATTAATTAGTGACCAAGCAAAAGAAAAACTTCATGTAAAATGTAGGGGTAAGAATAATTGGTGCCAAGCACAAAAATGACATCATCAAAGTATTGTGAGCCTGAGAAATAGGGAATGGAGGAGCAATGAAGAAATCACATCATCACAACCCCATCATAATTCAGAGTTCTACTAGTGAGCCTGTCAGCACAGTGGTATCATTACTGCTCATGATGTGAGCTGAGACCAGAGGAGAACTGGTGGAGAAGGAGGATTGAGCATCCCAAGAGATGCTTTCCTCCTTCAGGGTGGTAGGGTCTGTGGTGCAGTGGTGCAGTGCTGCCACCTGGGTGACCACAGCTGGTAGTGCTGTGTAAGGAGGAGTGGGCAGCTGGACATCGGCCAGGCACATCGTTGGCACACTGCAGTGCATGCTTCTGCATGAGAACCAGATGTGTTGACATCCAAATTGTGGGGAGCAGAAATCAGGAAAATGGGGCCAGCATGGCAGATGATGGACCTCTGTACATCTGGCTTCCTTGCACCACCTGAGGGCTGAGACATCCCATTTTGAAATGAGGATACTCAAGGTAAATCCCCTTCTACTCCTATTCCCACTTGAGGGGGTTGCAAAGGCTCTGTGGAGGGCACAGCTGCCAGCTGTTAAGGTGTGCCCCGGTCAACAATGTGCCAAGGGAGTTACTAGTGTAGGCTCATGCTGGTGTAATGAAGGGAGCCTGAAAGATCAGTAAAACAAAATAGTTTTTTTTTTTTTTTTTTTAATCTTGTTCTTTATTTTTCTTTTTTCTTTTCTTTTTTTTTTTAAATAGTAAGTTACAGATGGACATAAGAGAAACTTGACACATCTCATTCATTTCATGCAATTCTCTCCAGGGGTACACTTATAGGTTGTTCCAATAAAAAATAAAACACTCCACAAGTGCAATTTAACATTAATAAATAAAAAGAAGTCAGCCCACTGCATACAAGTATTGCCAATTTCAGGATTCCGGACTAAGGTTGGGGCAGAGAGTTTAACAAATTGATATGTCCAAGTGCTGAAAATCATGTTTAAGGGATAAAGGGCCTGATTGCAAAAGGGCATATGCTGGTGTAAGGCAAGATACACCAACCCCATGGCCTATCTCGCTACTTACACCAGTCAATACGCCAGTCCCATTCCAAGATGCGGGTTGTACTTTGGTGTTTGCAGGCTGCAACAAACGCAGTTTACACCAGCACTTATGCCACAGCCCACAACACCTGGCACAACTACGGGTTATGACAGCAACCTATCCCAATTCCAGGAGGGCAGATGTCGTAACCCGCAAGCACCATTCCAAAAGCCACAGTGGCGTGGCTATGTTACAACAGCTCTGAGCTGCCCTAAGTGGCAACCGATGGTGCCATCCATCAGCTGCCCACCTCCTGGCACCACGACAATGGCGCAGATGTGTCCCCCATGTCCTCTATTGTATACCCCTTCCCCCAACCCCCCCAAATAGCAGAGACCCTGGGGGTTGATTCTCTGGCATGCCCCCCGACACCTGTGGCACCTATCCTGCCCCCTCCATGTCCCCTGGTGTAGCTGGTGGTATTCTGGGGTGGGGGGATGCTTCAGGGGGCTGCCTGGTGTTTTTTGTGAGTTGCGACTTGTAGCAGATGTCGCCATGAATAGAGCTATCACCACACGCGTAAGCGTATATACTTGAGTTGCAGTGCGGGACCCTGCTGCTTCTGTAATGCAGCATAGGGTCCCTGGTGTAGAGGCAACTGGCGTAACTCACAATTGCATGCGTGTTACGCCGGCCATCTTGGAATTGGGCCCAAAGTCTCTATAATGTCCTAATTGATGCAGCACCCATTTTCTCCATCTCATCTCAAATGCTTCCTTCCTATCTAAAAGACCTGCAGACAGTCTCTCCATTGTGTAGATTTCCCTAACAGTTTTAACCCAAGCAGCTTTGGTTGGAGTATTTGCAGTGCCCCAGAGCCTAGTAACTGTTTTGTGGGCTGCTAGAAGCAGAATTATAATTTGTTTATTAACTGGTGTATCTATCTTAGAGCCTTCCAGTAAAGTAAAGGTGAGGATGTAGGAGTCAGTAAATCCTGGTTATCATAAATTGAGACCAATTCAGCTAATACCCCTTTCCAATACGGCTCCACTATTGGGCAGGCCCACATTATATGTGTGTGGCTGGCTTGTAGGTTACCACAACCCCTCCAACATACCCCTGTTGGGTCCTCCTTATACTTAGAAATCATTTTGGGGGTACAAAAAAATCAAAGTCTAAGCTTCCACCCAAACTCCTTCCAATAGAGAGTTTTAATCACTTTACTGAGGGGAAGGGCTGCCTTCTCCCATTGTGCCATGTGGATTTGGTTTCGTAACTCCCTATTCCATTGTACCCTTATAGACTCTGTGGAGTCCTTTGAGCACTCCCATAGGGCTCCATAATCCCTGCTGACCAAATGTTCCATGGAGGTGCCTGTTAAAGTAGAGCAGATCAGATTCAGTAGGGCTGGAGGTGATTCCAATAAATCTGCCAACTTGTTTTCCTGAGGAGCTAAGTATGACCTCAGCTGCATGTAGCTATAGAAATCTCTTTGGCGAAGTGAAAATTTGGCCTGGATACTGACAAATGGTAACATAACAGTGGGCCCCATTACCTGATGAATATATTTTAAGCCCCGCTGATGCCATTGTTTTGCCCTTCCACCCTTATGGTTCGGGGAGAAAGCTTGGTCCCAAGCTATAGGCCGTATGTAAAGCCTTTCATGCTGGGTCAAACAGGTCCCCAATATCTCAAGCAAGACACGGAAAGGTGTTCTAGTGTATATAGAAAATTTTGTAAGCTGGCTACAGTGCAGGAGGTCCCCAAAGAGGTAACCTGATAGGTCATGTATATTATTTAGGGTGGTCTCTATTTCTTTCTAATAAGTAAAGCAATACGGATTCAGCCATCCCAATAGGGTACTTAAGTGAGCTGCTCTGGAATAGTCTAGAAAACATGGCAGATTTAAACCACCTTGTTCTTTGGGAAGCTGAAGCATAGTGTACCTAATTCTAGGAGTTTTCCCATTCCAGAGAAACCTAGATATCAATCTGTCCCAGTCCTGAAAATAGATGTTACTCAGTATGACAGGTAAGGTTTGAAGATAAAATAACATTCTGGGAAGGACATTTTGCTTCACAGCTTCTACTCTGTTAAGAAAACTCAGTGGGGCCTGCGATCATCTGGACATGTCCACTGTAAGCTACTGGGTTATCTGCTTGAAATTTAGCATATCTATGGCTTCTATAGTGGTTGACAATTTTATCCCTAAGTACTTCGTGGTGATCTTGTTCCACCTGAAAGGGTAGGAGGACTTTAATATCTGAGAGGGTTTAAAGTGCTATAGCAATGCTTCAGTCTTCTGATTATTAATTTTACATCTTGCTAGATGGCCAAATATTTCCAACTGCTTCCATAGCTCAGGGATGGAGCTCTCTGGATTGGTAAGGGTCAAAAGTATGTCGTCTACAAATAAAGACAATTTATACTCTCTGCCTCCCAATGGTATCCCCTCTATGAGGTCCTGTTGGTGAATGGAAACTGCCAAGGGCTCCAAATAAAGGACGAATAGCAGGGGTGATAAGGGACACCCCTGTCTTATATCCCTAGTCAATGGGAACAGGTCCGACAGGGCTCCATCCAACCTAACATATGCCTTAGAGAGTGAGTAGATGTTCTGGAGCTGCGAAATCAGCTCCTTTGGGAATCCAAAATTAGACAGGGTCGCCCAGAGATTGGACCAGGTGACCCTGTAGAACTTTTCAGCATCCAACTCCAGGGCAACGAGTGGGATCTTCCAGGAGCATGCATGTTCTGTTAACAAAAAAGTACACTGGACTGCATCATGGGCCTGCCTCCCACTTACAAAACCCACCTGATCCTGATCAATCAGTGTCATGAGAAGGGGTTCCGTTCTATGTGCAAGAATAGACATGCAAATCTTATAGTCACCGTTAAACATTGAAATAGGTCTGTAAGACGCTGCGTATTTCAAGTCCTTCTAGGGCTTAGGTATCACTGCTATTGTAGCATACTGCCAAGAAGGAGGTGGTTGTTCCCCCTCTTGTACAGCCTGATATGCTGACAACAATGCTGGGATGATCAGGTCCTTGTATGTTTATAAAATTCCAACGGATATCCATCTGGCCCAGGAACTTTCTGTGTTTTAGCCTGATGCAGTGCTTGCTCCAGCTCAATACCAGATACTGGCCAAAGTAAAGTTTGCACTTGATTGTCTGTAAGTTTGGGAAGGGACACCTTCCTAAGGTAATTACTAATCTTGTCAGGGGCAGGGGGTTAGTTCTGTCAGTATAGATTTAGGTAGTAAGTGGCCAGTGTTTCTAATTTTTTAGGGATGTGTAAGGAGTTGTTTGGTAGCACGGTGATACAAACTATTAACCCGAGCCTTTGCTTTGTGTTCCCTGAGTTGCCTCACAAGCCTACGGGCCCCCTTGGGCCCTCCCTCATAATAGTAATGTTCTAAATAAAGCAGCTGTTGTTCAATCTGCTAATCCATACATTTCTGCAGTCTCTGTTTCACCTGTAGGATTTGGATTTTAACCAAGTGGTCTCCTTGGTCCCACAGCCACTGGAAGAAATCCAGTTCCCCCTGTAATGCTATTTGGGTTTTTTCTCGCTGTTTTTTTTTAAAGGCTGCATATTTAATGATAATGCCACTTAAAACCACTTTTAAGGTGTCCCAAAGAATGGTAGGGGTGACTTCCTGGTTTTTATTTTCTGAAATGATTCTGGGGATAGCATCCTACACTGCTTGTTTAAACTCTGGATCTTCAAAGTGAGCCAGATTTAACCTCCAGTGCATAACCTTCTGAGGCCTGCCTAACTGTAGTTTCAAGTAACAGGGGAATGATCTGACAAGACTGTTGTGCGTGCCAGATGTCACATATCATATCTGTATGTTCTATGGTAGTAAAAATGTAGTCTAATCTAGCAGCAACTCCATTTGAGGCTGATATACGAGTATAACTTTGGGTGGTGACAGAGGTATGTCTCCAAATATCAACTATTCCCAAGGTTGCCAAATTTTGTTTAAAGTACTTCTGCAATGGATTTAATCTGTGGGGTAGTGTTCTTGACACATCCAAATGGGTGTCCAAGACAATATTCAAATCTCCCCCCATAATAAGTTGACCCCTTAAGATTGAAAGCAAGTCTGTTAGAAACCTTTGTGCCACCTGTTTACCTGACCCCGGGGGTATATATAATGAGACCAATGTCACCTCTCGTGAGTGCAGGCACCCCACAACAATGGTGTAATGCCCCTCTGGGTCCTCTATTTTTGGTTATGGGCTCTCATTGAGATCCACTAGAAAGCAAAATTCCAACCCCCCTCCTCCGCCCCGTTCTATGTGATGAATCCATCACCAGGAGACACCTATTAGACTTAAGTTTTAAGTGTTCAGTATGGGCAGGTGAGTTTTCTGGAGCATCATGATCTCTGGCTTTTCCCCTTTAATTAGCTGCTGAAGCCTGGCTCTCTTTACTAGGGAGTGGATATCATTAATGTTGAAAGACAAAATCAAGGATGTCCTCATCATTTTTGACAGCAGCTAGCATCTGGACATCTATTCATGCTTACATTTAGACAAACTATATGTTTTCTATACCCCGAAGTAGTCGTAGGAGAGACTGCCTGCCAATTGCTATCTTTTGGGTTCTGTTTCTCTACATGTAAAAGAACAATATATTTTTTTTATCGTGGAAATATTAAATATGATGATCCTTCATTGCATAACAAATACTGAAAACATATTTTGGAACATTAGTAACTTGGCCCAACTGTCGGGGTTTAAGAAAAACAACAAAGGGGTTACCAACTAAGCCGCCCCTTTAACTTTTGGAATATCACTCTGCTCAGATTGTTAAAAATAAAATTGACTTCCCAGGTAGGGAGGATAACTGCAATTCCTCCTATGCCCTCAGCGATATTTCTAGTCACCTCTAGGTGAGGAGGTAGTCCAGCTAAAACCTTTAACTGGGCCTCCCAGTGGTCTGTCTTGCCCCTTAAATAAGGAAAACTAAACAATTTTAATGCCAAACAGATCCGGGAAATAAAGAACATCTGTAACCAAATATGGGTGGATAAAGGCATCATTGTCCCTAATTCCCTGCACCAGGACCCTAAAATATTTAGCTCACCAAGGCTGGAACATTCTACCGCCTTAGCCTAGACTTTGCTAGGATCAATAGGTTAGCTGTATACACTGAGGGAGTTAAGTATATCCCAAATATCTATGTAAGGCCGTCTAGTGGGCACTCATCGTATCCATAGATCTGGGTGTCTTACAAAGCAAATTTGTTGATATTTGCACAGGTACCAAGGCTGTACAACATTAAATGAACTTGGTAGAGTTTGCTACAAATTTGGCCCCCCTCCCCCTAACCCATTATGTAAACCAGTCAGGACCCACTAGTATTAAATTGCTCCACGCCACCTCAAATGCATGAAAAAAAAAATATATATATATAACTAATGTAAGACATTATGGGAGGCAGTATAGCGCAGTGGTTTAAGGCTCTGAGCTGCAAATCTGGAGACCTGGGTTTGAATCCCACAGCCTCTACTTGCATATACTGTGTGACCCTGAGCAAGTCACTTAACTTCCCTGTGCTCCCAGGTTGCACCTGTAAAAAAGCTTTCAGCTTAGTGTGTCTCACCTGGTTAAACAATTGGGAAAAAAAAATACGGGACTATCAGCTGTTAATTAGTCCGTGTAGTTAAATTTTAAGTCAGTTTGAAAGCTGTGTTTGGGTCAATGTTCTTGACTTAACTATGTCTCTCACAAGACCTCACAGAACACCAGCAGATGGTTTTCAACAAGGGAACTACGTGAGCGACCGCATCCGTCCGATGGATTACAAGAGGGGCCATGTAATGTTCAAAATGGTAAGTGTTCATCGCGTAGACACTAGGCTGATCCATATCTAAAGTTTATTTGATTTGTCAGAATCATAATCCCTTACCCAAAGGTGATGCACTAATTCAGGAGTTCTATGTAGCTACCCTACGCTGAAAAGTTGTCACAGTTTGGGCCACTTCTGTTGAAAGCGAATGCATGGCCTTTTGGTCTCCTTAACTCAGTTGTACTGCCTGCCACATTTGAGGAGTTCTGATTTGGTTTACCTCCTGCTTGTAGCTCAGGGATTTGAATATCTCTGGATTGCAGCTCTTGTTTAACTGCTGCTGCCGATTCAGACTCCTTCCGCCCATCTTGAAAATGTATGACCATTTGTGCTGGGTAAGGGGTGTTAAACTTAATCCCCTTTTCCCTGAGTGGTGCAACGTATGGCTGATACTCCCTTCTAGCTCTAAGGGTGGTGGGGGCATAGTCATTGTCCAGGTAAATCCGAGATTGACCATAAAAAACTTTCTGTTTTCTCCAGGCTGTGGCTAAGATTTGTTCTTTCACTGTGAATTTGAGGAACTGTGCATTGATCAAGTGTGGCCAAGCATCTGCAGCAGGCTTAGGGCCTAAAGCTCTGTGCACACGGTCGAACTCCAGTTCAAATTCTGTAGGTAGCTCCAGGGCAGTTTTCAGCACAGTAACAAGGAAATCGGCAATGTCTCTGCATTCTTCGCCTTCCTGTATATCATACACGCGGATATTTTTCTGCCTGGCACATTTTTCAGCATCCTCTAGTCTGTACTGAATTTGTAGGTGTTGGTCCTATAGGTTCTGCAGAGCCACTTCAAGATTATCTACTCTATTCTCTATGGTCGTTATCTGCCGTTCCGAATCGTCAACCCATTGTTCAAGGAGTTCTACATACTTCCGGAGCTCTCTGTACAACTGTTTTATTTCAGCCCTGAAGCTGAGGAGCTCCGAATATATAGTATCCAGCTTAATTAATTTTTTTTTGAAGTGTAGCAGAAGATTCTTGCCCCATTGGGCCCGTTTCTGTGGAGGCCTGGGACCATTCCGAGTCGGAGGCTTCAAATCTCAATCCATTCCCCTTGGGCGCCATCTCAAGAGGTTTTTTGGTTAATTGTGATCCTTTATATTTATTTCCCCATGGCATTTATTTTTTCTGTCAGTTTGTATTTGCGTATAGCCTTCTGTATGGGGATATCTCTCGGGTCTGGTGCAGAGCTCAGTGTTCAGGCTGCCATTAGGTGCGGTGACGCAACCGGAAGTCAAAATACATAGTTTCTACTGTCAATACATGGTACCAGTGAAAATGAAAAAAATAAAAAATTAAAATATTTGAAATTTCCAATGATTTTAAAGAAAATTACAACTTAGTTTGTGGGAACAATCTCAGATATCCCCAACCATACCTTTTAATTATTTAAATCTTTAATATATGTTATTTTCTTAGTTAATAAACACATGAAGAAGGGTAGTCATATCTGAAAATCTTGATGTATGGAATTAGCTCTTATTTATTAATCTGTTTATTAGTCTTGTTTTGGTTTTGGATTTTTGTCATTGATTTGTTTTCTCTTTTATGTTACTTCTTGAATTGTAGAGTGCTTTGAACTTTAGAAATGTGTTTTTATATAAAATGATCTATCTGTCTGTCTGTCTGTAATTTACATGTAGTACAACATAACTTGATATTTGGTAAAATGACTGTCTTTTGGCTGGTGTTCGGGGTGGTTGTGTCAGCACTGGACTTCACCAAAAAATTGGTGCTCCCCATGTCAAGTCTAAGTCTAAATGTAACTGTAATTAGAATCTGTGCATAGGTTGCAATGATTAAATGAGCAATTAATACAAATAAGAGACAGTAATATGAAAGTGAATGCAAAGCATGTTGTTAGTGGTCACCTGGAGAAAGCCAGCATTGTCTTTTTATAGCTGCGAGCTGTTCCTTGCCATTAATTGTATCATTATTTGCAAGTCATGGAATGACTATCCTAACCAGGCTATAAAAAAGAAAGGTGTAGAAAACTGTTCATCACCACACTGTTACGCTTGTCAACTGGAGCATTTCTGTTTTTCTGTTCAGTTTTATCATCAGAGTGCCGAGCACCATGGTTTGATACGGCCCATTCAATGGAATGTTTGAAGCAAATCTGTGCAGTTGTAATTCTAAAAATACCTCTGTACTGGCTTACAGTCTGCAGAGCAATTTGCATATGGTTCCTTAAAAACGATATGCTGATAGTTAAAAAAAATCAGACAGAAACTGTGTATCTGGGCCTCGTTTTTGTGGAAAGTAAATGAATCAAAACATCATTTATATTGGCCGACTTGATATTTTACGGCTTTTAGCAGGCCTTGCCTGAAGGCCAATGCTACCTTCTGTACAATAATCTTACATAAATATTGATGCAGGGGCAAGCGCTTTGCATGCACAAGTAACTGCTTTGACTGTATATACATTTGATCTGTTTAAAACACATTTTCCTCATACCAAAGTAATCACTACCAGGTTTAATAACTTGTGGCACAGACTAATATACAATAATTCCTTTAATAGGCCAGGAATTCTGCATTCACAAAGACTATTTTGTGGATCCTTAGATTGCAGATATGATGTTTCTCTGCTGGCTAGGACTAATCCCCATCTGAATGATTTGCAGAAGGGAGGGAGGGAATGATTTAAACAGGGATTCCTGTGCACCACTTGTCAGCATCACAACCATAAAGCAAGTTAGATTCAGTAATAAGACCAACACCCTCAGCCCACCCCCACAAACACACCAAAAAGTTAATTGGCACTATCACTGGGTGAGATAACTTTGTGCTGGCAGCCATGCAGACTGATTAAGAAAAGGCCAAACATCTTTAAATAAAAGCTTTCCAATATTTTGGCTGTTATGTTTCACTGATGATGACACTGGTGCTGGACCCTATATTCATAAGTGTTCCTCACACTTTGTACCTCTGTCAAAAAGTTTAGTTTGTTAAGTTTCTCCAGTTTATTTTCAGAGGGCAAGACAAGACAACTTTATTTTCTAGGGGAGGGAGGTAAAGCAGTTGGGGGCTTAAACCCCTTCTTGGGCAAAGTACATTGAAACTGGGATTGAAAATCTTTTGTTTGTGACTTTCCTTTATTTAAAGGTTACTTTTAGCTCACATTCACTACCAGTTCAGCACAGAGCAGTAAACAGGAGACAAACAAAGCAGTTGGGGGCTTAAACACAGACTTGGGCTGAGAACATTTAAACCAGCGTGAAAATCTTCTTTTTGTGATATTCCTTTGTTTAAAAGCTACTTTTGGTGTGCATTTATTACCAGTTCGGCATAGGGCAGTAGAAGGGAGACAAAGCAGCCGGGATCTTAAACACAAACTTTAACAGAGAAGAGTTAAAGCTGGCATGAAATTCTGTTGATTTTATTTTTTTGGTGTGCTTTTAATCCTAGCAGCACAAGGCAGAGAAAGAGAGTTAGTTCAAGCAGTTGCTTGGCTAAAGTAATTGGTAACTAACCTGATTTGAATTTCTGACCCTGGTTTATAAAGCAGGGCAACATCGCTGAGTCAAAGGTTTTGAAACAGGAAAGAAGGGTCGTGTGATGAGCACGAAGTAACAGGTAGCCAGCAGGAAGTACCAGAGATAAGAGGCAGGAAGTCCTGCCTAGGGGAGGCCCCAAGGGAGGTTAAAAGGGAGCGCTCTGAACATGGCCCCACACATGTTCATGTCCCAGCATGTGAGTGAAACAGCACAGGAGTGGGAAAGGTGTAAGACTAGCATCACAGGGGTCCGCCGGTGACAGCAGGGAAGCAGGGGACTCTGACGGCTGACTAAAATAAGGTATCTGTTCAGTACTATGTAACAGTCACTGCTGGGAAGAGTGAAATGTAAAAAGTAGGCCAAAACTGAAAATAGGAGCAACACCCTATCTAGGGTATGAGTATAAAGGGATTTAAACAAGGTATGGGGAACACAAATAGCAAAAAACAAGAAAAGGGGAAAACTAGAAGCACTCTATCATGGGTAAGGGTATAATCTCCAGGTAACACAGGGAGAGTAGAAGTTGAGAATGCTAGGAGTGGTGCAGTGCATTGGCTGTGGGATGACAGTTTTCAGAGAGGCCTTCTGGAGACTATGGTGCTGCCCCATCTGCATGCACCACTCTGGGTTGAGGGTGGAGGTCACTAGACTCCAGGCTGACTTGACTAGGGTTTGGGGAACCTCTTCCTCCACCCAGGGGCCACCAAGTCTGCGACCATTACCTCAGACGATGCCAGGGAGGAGGAACGGCTGGACTATGATCAGCTCTGGAAGGGTAGGGCCAGTGGGTCAAAGGCACATTCCTCAACCAGTAGCACGACTGAATTCCTACACTACTTTGGTGGGGCAGGACTGCCAGGAAGAGGCACCCATGGTAATGGCTAGGGAGGATGTGGGGGGGATTTCCATAGTGGAGACCCCAAAGAGGATAGACGAGGACCCAGAGGAGGAGGAGGAAGCAACTTCTAGTGGGGGACTCGAATGTGAGTGGGATAGATTTGGGAATAGGAAAGGGTGACGAGAGAGGTTATGTGCTTATACGGCACCATGGCTCGGAGGGATGGGAAGTGGATCCTGAGGATCTCCAGGGCAGCAGGGTGGGAGACAGAGCTGGATGTCATTGTCCACCTGGGGACTAAAGATATGGCTAGGGGTGGGCCTGGGATAGTGCAGGGGGAGTTTAGGGAGCTGGAGAGGGGTCTTAGACTGATAGCATGCTCAGTGACTTTTGCTGAGGTGATGCCTGTCTACAAAAAGGGTGAGGAGAGGGATCTCTACATCGTGAGCTTCAACTCATAGTTGAAGGAAGGGTGCAGAGAGGAGGGGTTCAGCTACATTGGGGACTGAGGATCCACCTGGGGGGATAAGGGCCTATGCAGGGGTAATGACCTGCTTCCATCCAGCAGGGGAACCACAATCCTCAATGAATGGTTTAAATGATACTTTGATGAACACTTAAACTAGCTGTCAGGGGTGGTGGAAGAAATTGGTGAGGCAGAAACTGTCCCTCCCCCCTGAGGCTGAAGTAGAGAGTACGGAGCACCTGAGGGGAGAGGAATGCCTCAGGGTGCAAATTAATAAAGAATAAAGGGCCTTTTTAACATGTCGCTGCAGTAGGGGAGGGTACACAGAGATTGGAGGCAGGCACATGTTGTACCCATCCATAAAGGGGGTTTGAGGGAGGAGCCAGGGAACTATAGACCTGTCAGTCTGACGTTGGTGGTGGGTAAGATAATGGAAGGCATACTTAAGGAGAGACTAGGGGGTTTCTTGGAAGAAAAGGGATACCTAAATGACCGGCAGCAGGGGTTTGTGCCAGGGAGATCATGCCAGACTAACCTTGTAGAGTTCCACGAGTGGGTGACATCAGCACTCGATTGGGGAGACTGGTGGATGTACTATTCCTGGACTTCAGCAAGCGTTTGATTTGGTCCCTCATACAGGCCTACTGGGGAAGCTGAGGAGGGTGGGGGTAGGACTGCTGATGGTAGATGGATTGGAAATTGGCTTTCTGAGCACATCCAGAGGGTAGTGGTGGTGGTGGTGGGGGGGAAGTCTTGTGTCCTAGAGAGGTCATTGGTGAGATCCCACAGGGATCTGTTCTGGGGCTGCTCCTGTTTAATGCCTACATCTCTGATATCAGGGAAGATATTGGGTGTGATATGAGTCTCTTTGTGGACTGCTGGGGGTGATGGTGGAAGGGGAGGAGGGGAGGTTGGTCCTGCAAGGTGATTTGGATGCTCTGAAAAGGTGGTCATGCACCTGGGGTTTGAAATTTAACTCCTCCAAGTGCAAGGTGCTACACTTAGGGTGAGGGAACCCCCAATATGAGTACACCCCGGGAGGGAATGTGTTGCAGGCTTTGGCAGGGGGAAAAAAACCTGGGAGTACAGGTGGATGTCAACATGAATAATTCGGAGCAGTGCAGAAGGGCCGTGGTCAGGGCCAATAGGATGCTGGGCTGCATCACCTGGGGGATTACCTTGAGGAACAGGGAAGTGATTTTGCAGCTGTACAATGGCCTGGTTAAACCACACCTTGAGTACTGGGTGAAGTTCTGGTGGCCGCATCTAAGGAGGGACATCCAGCTCCAGGAGAGGGTTCAGAGGAGGGCAGCCCGAATAATCTGGGGACTGGAAGATATGACATACGAGGAGAGAATGGAGGAGCTCAACCTGTTCTCACTGGAGGAGAGGAGGGACAGGGGAGATATGATTGAGGTTTTCAAGTACCTCAAGGGAGTAAATAAGGTAAACCATGATAGAATCCTTTGGCTGAAGAAGCGTGGAGTCACCAGAGGGCACATCTGGAAGATTGAGTGGGGAAGGCTTGGGGGGAAAGGAGGATGAGGTACTTCACAGAGAGAGTGGTGGAACCATGGAATGAGCTGCCCAGGGAGCTGGTACAGGTAGCTACAGTGGAAGAATTCAAGAGTGGATGGGACAGGTACAGGCGAGGGGTGAAGCAGAGGGAGGGTTTGCCCGGTGGGGAGGGGGTGGGATGGAGGATTGGTAAGCATGAAAGGAACCTGGATGATGGCTACGGAACTCAGTCAGGGTGCTAAGGCCTGAACAGACTCGATAGACCATGAGGCTTACTCTGCTGGCATTTTTGGTATGTTAATATGTTAGTAAGTAGGATGATAGAAATGAAGGGGGATATGAATGGGTGAATTAAAAAGAAAGGGGGAAGGAGGGAAGGAGGGCAAAAAAAGTAAAAAGGGGTAACAAGCAGAGGGGTAACAAAATCTGGAAGGCCATGTGTATGAATGCTGGAAGTCTAGGAAATAAGATTACGGATCTAGAGGGCATCAGGGCAGAGGCAGACCTGGATATTTTGGCCATTGCCAAGTCATGGTGCACTGAAAATCATGACTGGAAAATGGCCATACCAGGCTATACTCTGTTCAGGAAGGACAGGATGGGAAGGAAATGAGAATGTATGTTGCTTTATGTGAGGGAAAGTATAACAGTGACAAAGATACAGAGAACGGAGGTGGGGGAGGAGGTACTGTGGGTCATCTGGAGGGGGGTTAGCCAGCCTGTCAGCATGGTGGTGGCACTACCACTTGCAGTGATGGAGAATGGGTTCAGGAACGAGCCCGGAGCATCAGAGATCTGGCTTGAGGAGGCTGGATGAGCGTCCCAGGGACAGCTCTCCCCTCTGGGGTGGAAGGGTTGTGGGCTTCTGGAGCATGAGTGATACACAGTGGAGGCTGAGTTTACACTGATCAAGACCACATACAGCAGGAGTGGAAGCATGATGGATGTCTGAACAATGAATTTGTTGCACATTCGCACCTCCAGGGCAAACTACAAGTGAAAGCCCTTAGGGATAGCAGTAGGATGACACTTCCTGGGCCCCCCCACCGAATGACACCCCAGGTGTAAACCACAGCTGAGGCCTCTGGTTGATCTCAATCTCTCCCCTCTGGGAGCCCTGCTGCAGGGGGCAAGCTGCAGGCCACCTAGTCTGGATGGCTTGGGGAGGATGCCAGGTGGGCTAGCCCAAAGGACAAACATGGGGTACATACCCACCTGCACTGGAAAGATGAACAGAATAAAAAAAAAAATGGATACTGGGAATGGAGCCAGCATTCACACTGGTGTGATCTGCAGACCTCCAGAACAGGGGGGAAGGAGATAGATAAAGTTCTGGTGGAAGTCATTGCAAGATGTCAGAAAAGGGGAGGTGCTGCTGGTGTGGGAACTCCAATCTGCCGGATGTAGATTGGAGCCTCCCAGCTGTGGCTTCGGCTAGAAGCAGATACATCCAGGACTCCTTGCAGGGGGTGTTCCTCAGACAGCTAGTCAGTGTGTTCCTCCGATAGCTAGTCAGTGAATCCACTTGAGATTGGGTAATACCAAACCTGATACTCATTAACAGGGACAGTGTTGCAGATGTCAAGGTGGGAGGCCACCTGGGAACCAATGATCACTGCACCGAGTGGTTTAATGTAAGGATGGGTGCAAAACTGAACCATACAAGGGCACTGGTCCTGGACTTCAGAAGAGAATATTTTCAAAAGATGGGTGAATGCTGGGGCTCATGCGTGACCACTGACCAAGATAGCTACTTAACTGCATTGCTCTTACCAGCTGATTTAAAATTCATTTAAATCCAATGGCGCTTCTCAACTACACATCTATAAAATTCAGGGACAAGTTACTGTATCTTTTGAGATCTGGACTCGAATGATACCATAATTGTAGGTTGTTGTCAGAGTACTATGTAAAAAACATCAAGTGTAGCCTCTACCTCAGCTCTCTGAGGAAAATCTGAGGGACCACTCAGAATGGCAGCATCAGAGCAGCAACGAGTGGTTGGCCTATTGGACTTAATGGATATTAAAAACATGTTGCAAACAATAGCTGATATCCCAGAAATCAGAAATTCAGTACACAAGGAAGAGGACAGATTTGAAGTTGCTGAGATCTGAATTGTGGATGCGGAGCCATTTTCTGTGCAGGTTGAGCCCCGAACTTCAGAGCAGGGGGACCTGGTGCAGTATCTGGAAAAACAAAAGCAGATGTTATGTGCAAAGATCGACAACCTCGAAAACAGAGGTTGTCACAATCATCTTCGAATAGTGGATGTACCTGAAGGTTCAGAAGGGAAAGATATTGTACTATTCCTTCAATCACTGATACCAAAGAATCTGGATTTCTAGTGGAATTAGCCATTGGAAACAAAGAGGGCACATCAGTTTCTTGTCCAAACCAGGACATGGTGTTCCCCATCGGCCAGTTCTTGCCTACTTTCTGAGATTTAGCATCAAGGAGCAGATTTTAAAAATAGCTTATGAAAAGGAGACCTTGACCTGGAACAGCCACAAGATCCACATCTTCCAGGATTTTTCCAAGGAATTGATTGAACACAGGAAGTCTTATGCAGAGATTAAAAAATAACTGACACAGAGATGAATCCCCTACAATGTCAAACACCCTGCCACCCTAAATGTACAGTATACTGGGAAAACAAATGGTTGAACTTTGGATCCCCACAGGAAGTCTACAGTTTTCTCAAACACAGGGTACAACAGTGCAGGGACCCACCACACTTCAGCTCCAGTCTCCTAACAGCCAACACTGGCAAACACACCTGCGTAGAAATACCCAGATTGGGGGTGTAAATGTCCACACTGTGCAACAACAACAACAGAACCTCCAGGGTTCACTTCAGAACAATCTGGAAGCAAGTAGCCCCGGTTACTTACTGGGCAGCCTAAATATTGCCATATTACACCGGTACTGCATGTTCTGCACTGGCTGCCGATCAGGTGGAGGATCCTCTTTAAGGTGGGTCTTCTCACCTATAAGGTCATATATGGCCAGGGCCCTGGTTACCTGTTAGACCTTCTTGTGCCAGATCTCTCAGTCCGCCCCCTCCGCTCCTCCTGTGGGGGCCTCCTGGCGATTCCCAGGATGAGGTTAAAAATGGCAAGCGACTGGGCCTTTAGCATCGCCACCCCATCCTGTGGAACTCACTACCCCTAGGGGTTGGGGGGGTCCCAACTTTGGTGGTATTCAAGCCCGCCTTAAGGCCCTCATGTTTGCCCAGGCATTTCCCGACTCAGTTTTTTAATACTTTAGTTTAGATATAGTTCCTGACACCCATCTTTTTAGTGTTTCAGCTTATTTCTGTGATTAATTTATTATGTATGGATTTTATTCTGAAAATGTTTTATTAGTGAATTTATTAATATCTATTTGTTTACTACCTCTGTACGGCATCCAGAGCCTAAGGGATTGGGTGTCTTTTAAATAAAAATTGCCTTGTATTGCCTTCCCAGGTATTGTAAAAGAACCTTAGCAAACTCAGAAGCCTAAAAGGCAATGACAACAGGGCAGGACAAAGAACAGAGTCTTCTCCCCCACTTCACCTGGACACCGTAACAGAAGCCAAGGATCAAGACTATCATTTCATGACTTATAGACACCTTCATTAGAAGCAGGACCCCCCCCCCCCAAAATTGCCTAGGGAACTAGAGGGCTATGCTCCAGAAGGGGCATACCAGATTCTGACCACCTCACAAGACCATATGGCCATGGAGACCCAATACTTGACTCCTCTTGAGAATAATTATTTCTTTTTCCATCCCAGCAGGGCAGCAATAGTTAAAAGATTTGTGTGGGACACAACAGCAACTTTTTTTTTTACTTTCTGTATAACAGCTATCCAACACAATTTTATTTTTTTATTATTTTATTATTGATAATAATAAAATGCTACTTGCAAATTTTTTGATTTCTCCTGGATCTCCTATGCTTCCTGACTTGCACCTCAATGACAGATGGTGTTAGCAGTGGGAATTAAACCATGCAAACTCTAAGCCAGCAGTTTTGTGCTGGGTACTAGACCTGTTATCAAGGAAGCATAGAAGAAAGGTATGGATTCTGCAACAGTAAGCCCAGGAGTGATTACCAGAAGAATGGCAGTCAAACTAGCAGAGACAAAAGTCCAAGCTGAGCCTGTACAGCTGGCACCAGTGATGGAAGAAGAAGAAGAACAGGCAGGTACAGAACCTGAAAGCATTATAAACTAGTTCAATCTTTGGACCCAAACACTGCACCGGGCATTTGCTTTTACTGGCAGCGGGCTCTATCTCTTCAACTTGATGCTGTCCACTGGCAAACAGTATGGCACCAGCTATACCAGTTTCTTAAGCAAGACAGACTTCGTATTACCCAATTCTGTATCTTGCACAACATGTATAGCACACCCCGCCAAGTTATTCAAGATGGTGAAAGTGCCCTTTATTCAGTGCATATGTTGTGGCCAGGAGGATGGCTCCCTGAAACATATAGTGTGGGACTGCCCTGTTATAATCCTCTTTTGGGATATCATTAAATGATCTTGGCACCCATTGTTAGGATTAGAGGATCTATTTGCTCCGGAAATGTGTCTCATAGGTATATAACCACCTGGTCTATCTAAGATGCATAAAGCTCACATGGCAGTGATTAGCATAATTGCTAAACTTATTATATTATGTTAAGACATTGGAAGGACACTGTGGCACCACATTGTAAGGAATGGCATCAGGAGATTTTATCTGCTTTAATAATTGAAAAACAAATTGCCTTTTTGCGACAGTATATGCATCACTACCATGACATATGGGAGTCCTTGGTTATGCTATTGTCTCTTTCCTCTCAAGGCTCCCCTTAAACTCCTCCTTTTGTGTAAGAGTGTATATTACTTAACTTGACGTTTTGTTTTTTAACTTTGAATAGTCTTTAATTTATGACACAATCATGGCTTACTAAGCAGTCCTACGATCCAGAAGGTAGATACACCTTATATTTTACTTCAACTGTTGAAGGGCAAGGCAGGGTATTTTTTTTTTGGGGGGGGGGTAGTTATTGGAAGGAAGGAGGTTGTACATATTCCTTTTCTTTTGGGGGTTCAATGTCAGTATCACCATTCACTTGTCTTTGGATGTGTTTAGTTGTTTGTTTTTTGATGTACATCTATGTTTGGAAATTTAATACAGTACATCTGATTAAAAAAAGAACCTGAAAGCATGTCTGCCTTCTTCAAATGGTGGGCTGTACAACAAAGAGAGACAGAGAAGCAGAGAAAAGAAGAGATGCAGTGACAGGAGCAGCAGACAAGAGGTGCAGCGACAGGAACAGTGATCACTGGATGCCTTGGAAGTTATCAAAGCTGGAGAATCTGGCACAGGTCCAGCAGAGCAACAAAACCTAAACAACTTAAAAGACATTAAACTTACAAAGTTCTGTCCCTCAATTGATATCGAAGCATACCTGAAAACTTTTGAAAGGGTTGCCACAGCCTGCCAGTGGCCAAAGCAGCAATGGGCAATAAGGCTGGTATTTTACCTGACCGGTAAAGCCCAACTTGCCTACAACAATGTGGACACTGCACAGTTAGATAACTGTGACCTTGTGAAAAGAGAAATCCTTAAAAGGTATGACACCTCAGGAAAGACCTACAGGCAGAGATTCCAGTCCCTGAAGTACAACTTAGCCAACAATACTCAAGAAGCCTTCATTTGACTCAGAGAACTCCTCATTACATTACTCCAACCAGATGGCAAAACAGTCCCACAGATCACCAACATATTTGCAATGGAGCAATTCATCAACATGCTTCCTACAGACTTGTAGCTTTGGGGTAAAAGAAAAAGTTTTTAAGCAAGGTGAAAAGGTCATTTGCTACTGTTACCCACTACAGAAAATAAACTATTAATGAGGTGGCAAGGGCCTTATAAAGTGCTTAGACACACTGGCACATTTAACTATGATATTCAGACCCCTGTTAGGAAAAATCCTACCAAAATATACCATGCTAACCTCCTGAAGAAATGGGTTGAAAAAACACCAAAGGCAGCTTTGTTAGTTTTACTAGAAACTTCTACAGACGATATTGATATAGCCTATGACAGACTGGAACAGACTGTACTTTAAGATGTTGTAAAGGTGAATGTTTCCTTAACCTCTGAACAAACCACAGAAATTCATATCTTGGCAAAGACATTTAACAGTACTTTTGACACAGTGGCAGGCTGAGCAAAAGGGGTCCAGCACGTAATAGTGACAGGGAATGCTCGCCATATCACAAGGCATAAAATAAGCGGGTTTGCATCGCAATTTGTGACCCAAGATCAGCAAAAAGTGAATAAAATCTGGCAATGATTAGCAGTCATTGCTAATCATTGCCAATTGGTCCTGGGTCCTGTAAAAGTGCCTTATTGGGCACTGTCACTTCAATTTTTAAATTTGTTTTTGTCCTGGTATCCATTTTTTGCCCTTCTCCTACTCCGTGCCCCATCTCATGAACCCCGAGCTGTTCCCTGATTGGTCCAGTGATGCTCCTGTTCCCCCACCACCCAGTCTCCATGTGGGAGAAATATGACTGAGCCCTTTTTGCAGCACACCCAGAAGAGGAAGCAGGCATTGGGAGAGCAAGCAGGAGTCCAAAGGTGACTTTTCTTTATTTTATTTCACTTTTTTTTTTATCAGTCATTGCGCCGTTGTCCAGTTAACTAATTGTGTCTGTTTGTTTTGCAGGTTGGTGGTCGGAGACAAGCTGGAGCCGGGAGGTGTGGTGGCTGCACCGAGGAGGAACTAGAGGGAGAAGGCCTGGCTGAGAGTGTGAGAGGTCACGGGGGTGACCTGGAGATTGGAGCGGAGAGCAGGCACCTGCATAGGAGGGTGAGGCAGAGGGACAGGCAGATTCAGAGGAGAGCAGGAGTGCAGCAGAATCGGGGAGCTCAGCAGTAAAACAAGTAAAAACTTTTCATTTGGTCAGGGAGCTGGAGGAGGGAATGGGGCACACGGACTTCAGGGGACAGATGGAGGGGACAGCGTAATGGCAATGAACAGGCAAGGCCTAGAGCTGGGTTGTGGGTGGTGGTAGAACAAGGGCATGAAAGAGTCACCCTGCCTTGAACTTTAAGTTTGTGCCCTGCTTGCAGTGAATTTGGGAACTAACAATGAACATAATTGCAGTGACCATTGGGAACAGAATAAAGATTATGTGCCCTGCTTTGCAGAGGTTATGGGGGAACCAGAACTTAATATGTCCTGCTACTATGTTGTGTGCCCTGCATCTTTGCAGTGAACATTTGAGAACACTTTTGGAACAGATAAAGAAGTAAGCAGCCCTACCTGCTTTGAGATCTCGGTAACCAAGAAGTAATACGCCCTGCTATTTGTGTGCCCTGCTCTTGAGTTTGCAGTGAATTTGGGAACAGAAAAAGAGACTAAGTTAAATGTGCCCTGCTTTGCAGAGATTGGGGGAACCAGAACTTACTTGGGAACAGAATATGACTAATGTGCCCTGCTTTGCAGAGATCTGTGTGCCCTGCAGCTAGTTGTGTACCCACATGCATTGAACAATTTGGAAACAGAAAAAGAGACTAAGCAATGTGCCCTGCTTTGCATCTGCTCGCTGCCATTTTCTTTTTTTCAGGAAAAGCCTCATCATGTATTAATTTTAAGTAGTTGCACACCCTGACACATTGTTTTGCTAACTTAAAACTTTTTAATATTACAATCTGATATGGCTGGAGTTAAATTAGCAACTGCAGAGGGGTGGTGCCAAAAATATGATCCAGAAAAAAATTGGCTACAGATTAGCAGTGAGGGAGACTGTGCAGTGCGTATTAGTCGCAAATTGTGCTGTGAGTACAGAGGTGAGCTACATGGGTTGAAGAACTTCAGTGAGGCATTAATTGCAAGGATTACAGGCCCCCAGCTTAAAGTTGATATCATCCGGAAACATCTTCTGAAAGGGTAGCATAAGGAAGCTGTTAACATTTTCAAATTTGGTAGAACAAGGTCACCACTTGATATATATCGCCATACAGCAATTGGTAAGTTTAAAATGGGGGGCGTTAGGGGTTTAGAGTGAGACTTAAAACGTATTTAATTTATTTGCAGGGAGAGCTTTCAGTAATACAGAGGAACAGCATAGAATGATTCTAGGCAGGCTGATGGAGATCCTTTATATAATGGCCAAAGAGGACATCCCTATTAAAAAGTTTGAAGTGAAAGCAGAACAAGAAAAGCACCATGGAGTTCATTTGGGCAATAAATACATTAACACTGTTAGAGGGAAAGAACTCACCATGTGTATTGGCAAGCACCTGGGAGGAAACCTGCTGGCAACTGTCAAAAATGCAAATTATTTTTCAGTGCTTATGGACAGTAGTACTGACAGTGGAGTAATTGAAAAAGAACTGGTTTATATAATTTATGTAAATCCCATCAGTGGTCAAGTGGAGACTAAGTTTTTACAAATGAAAGCTGTGTCAGATGGCACAAGTGAGGGATTGAAAAATCTCCTTTTAGATATTTTTACAGAGTCTGGCCTTAATATAAAAAACATGGTTGGGTTTGGGGCTGATGGGGCATCTGTCAAAATGGGTGTAAGATGGGGTCTTGCTGCTCTTTTAAGGGAAGACATACAGTGGTTAGTTGGTGTTCATTGTTTCTCACACAGATTAGAACTGGCCATAAAAGATGCTTTGGATAACACCTGTTTCAACGATGTTTCAAACTTTCTGACCCAACTGTTTTATCTCTATCAGAAAAGTCCCAGGAGGCTCAAATAGTTATGGTCCATTGCCCAGACCATGGAGATGTAAGTTGAAAAGCCCAAGAAGGCCCACGGCACACATTGGGTGCAGCATAAACTTCTTACCACACATGCTGTTAGCAAATCATTCCCCATAATTTGTGCCCATTTAGAATCTATGGCCACAGGCCCAACTCATAACCAGGCCAAAGCCAAGGGAGTGTTGCAAATTATGACTAAATTCCAAATGGAGGCAAACCTTTTGTATTTTGAACAGCTGCTTCGCCGACTTGCCAGGGTCTCACTAGCACTTCAAAAAGAAGTAGTTGAAATGCCAGAGCTACTTAGCTCTGTTGAAACTTTGAGAAACACTCTTGACCATGCTAAGCAGAGTGATCCCATAGGTGGCAGTGAATGTGACATTCTCTTAAAAAATGGGTCTGATGTTCTTTCAGGAACATGTGCTCAAGTCACATACAAGGGTGTGAAATTAACACATTTTAGTTGCCAAGTTGTTAAAAGTTTTAAACAGCAAACTAAGAAATACATTACAAACATTGAGAACTGTTGTGAGTAAAGGTTCAGTTTGACTCATGAAAGTAATATCTACAACCGTGCAAAAGTGTTAGATACCAGACTTTGGCCAGCAGTTTCAGACAGAAAGGAACTGGAGCAGTATGGTGACAGTGGCATTACTGCAGTAGCTGACCATTTTTCAGCACTTTTGCAGCCTGAGTGTGACAGCACTCTGCTACTTGCAGAATGGCAAGAGTTTAAGATTTTTGCTCAAACCAATTTCATCAATCTTTCCTCCTCTGCTATCTGGTCAAAGCTGGCGTGTGATTTCCAAGACTCTTATCCAAATCTGTTGAAGCATGTCAATGTATTGAGAGTATTTCCTGTGTCTAATACAATTGTAGAAAGGTGTTTTTCAAATATGAACAAGGAAAAAACTGACTGGAGACCAAGTCTGGCAGAGGATAGTGTAGAAACATTGATTCGCATTAAAAAACAAGGGCCCCCTCCAGCTGAATTCAACTCAGACAGGGCTGTAGACATATTTTTTAGTGCTAAACCAAGATGTCCTGGTGATCTGGCAGCTGAGGATGGTAGACCCCCCCCAGGTCCCCCCTCTCAAAACAGGCCAGAATTACCGGCTAGATGTCTGGTGGAGAAGAGTAGCAAAATAGATTGCACCCAATCCTTGTTGGTAACTTTGTGGCCAATCACGGTCCAAGACGGTTACTGTGTGGTCAGTCACAGTCCCAGGACTTGCTGGGGCAGGGATTTTAATTTGTTAAGGACTCACTATCACGCTCACACCCATGAATTCACGGTCTGCTTTGGCAGACATCCTATCTCAGCTCTTAAAATGTATGTGCTGCTGCACAAAAATTGCTGTATTCTGGAAATGGCTAAATAAAACAGATACCAGTCTCAGAAACTTGTGTAAATGTGTATTTTGTCAGTATAGAGCAAGATAAGTACATTTTATGGGGTTTTGAGCAAAAATATACATTTTTGGTAATTGCTAATCAACTTCGGCCAATTGCTAATCATTTTTCACTTCGATTAGTGAAGGCCGCTAATCAAGTCTCTGACATTGATTTATGCCTTGTATCATATGAAAGACATACAGATTACCAGAATGGTTAGGAGAATACCTGGCTAAGGAAATCCAAAAAAATGAAACAGTTGGGTAACATAGAAGAGTTGAGAAGTGCTTGATCATCGGCAATGGTGACTGTAAATAAAAAAGAAGGGGGTATAAGGATCTGCCTTGATTTTAGGAAACTTAATCAAGTGCCCAAATTTGACAGCTATCCTACGCCCAGGATAGATGATTTAGTGGACAGATTGGGAAGTGCCAAGTACATCACTACCCTCAATCTCACCAACGGTTACTGGGAAATTTCCTTAGCTAAAGAATCCAGAGGCAAAACTGCATTTGCCACTTCTGTTGGATTCTATCAGTTCACCACTGTACCATTTGGTTTACATGGCACACCCGCTACATTCCAGGGGTACATAGATGTAATGTTAGCTACTCACACTGGTTATTGTGCTGCTTACCTGGATGATGTGGTTGTGTACAGTCCAGATGGGAAAAGCAAACTGGAACACCTATGAACAGCTATCCAATCTATCAAAAAGGCAGGTCTGACCAGTAATCCTACTAAATATGCATTGGACATGCAGGAAACCAGATATTTGGGATATGTTTTGGAAAATGGAAAAGTAAAGCCAGAGATTTGGATTTCTAAAATAGAAACTGTAGCTAACAGTCCGGCCCCTAAAACAAAGAAACATGTCAGGTAATTTCTAGGGCTGGCAGGTTACTATCAGAGATTCATTCTTAACTTTGTCCAGCTAGCTAACCCCCTTACTGAACTCATGAAGAAATGGTGCCCGTATAATGTGAAATGGACCCCAGGGTATGATGAGGCTTTTCAGGCCATTAAGGCTACATTATGCCCAGCCCTTGTTTTAAGAAACCCAGACTTTGAGGAACAATTTTTGTTACAGACAGATGCATCAGAGGTAGGCCTAGTTGCAGTCTTGAGTCAGAATATAGATGGGAAGGAACATCCCATTCTATATATCAGCAAGAAATTGCACGACAGAGAGAAAAGGTACTCCACCATTGAAAAGGAATGCCTTGCAGCAATGTGGGCAATGAATTTTATTTGCTAGGAGCTGACTTTGCATGTATAACCGATCATAATCCCCTCTGTTAACTTAATCAAATGAAGGATAAAAATTCCAGAATAACTACAGTCATTTAAATTCAAAGTGATGCACACATCTGGAAAAGAGAATGTCAATGCTGACTTTCTGTCAAGATATAGAAACATAGAAGGTGACGGCAGATAAGGACAGTGTGGACCACCTAGTCTGCCCCTTTTCCCTATCAAATGGGTGGGAATTGAGAGGTCCGACGGTTGGAAAAACTGTGTGAGTTTAAACTTAATAATTTGCTGTACTGGTTGTTATAGAAAAATGGATACTGTGTTCGCGCAGAACTGCAAAGGATATAAGGTAATGTTAGAAAAGAATTAAAAGAAAGTTTTGGAAATCTGCTTTTATAAAACAATTTCCCTCTTAAAGAGGGGAGTACAGTATGTAACAGGGTTGAATAAGACCCTGTCTCATTTGTTATGCAGAAAGAGTTAAAAGCAAGGATCTGTTCTATTCTATTCTCTCATTTTTTTTGTCTCTTGTCTGTCTCATTGCACAATCAAATTTTCTTGTCAGACCTAGGAACTGATTATTCTGATAATCTCACGATTTTCCTCCTCCAACTATGTGCTCACCTTCGCTTGCTGTTTCTAATTTACCCTCTTTTCTTATCTGTGGTTATAAAAATATATGTGGATCTTTATGTGAAACTGGGTTCTATGGTTTGAAAATGTAGATAGTTATTGTAGAACTAATAATTTACGCACTAGAAATATTTCACGGAAACCGAGGACCTGACATAACTGCTTAAACTAATTTTTGCTATTGGCTGCTAGAACCATCTTAGTATTTTCGTGGATCTCCAATTTGACATCTCACAACATAAAAGCCAGCTTTCTGATGTACTAATAGACTGTCAAGAATCATGGTTTTGGAGGGAGGGGATTTCCTGCAGCCTGCTCAGTCTTTCAGTTTTATGTCTGCATCCTCATTTGGGGATCAGGGGTGGGGTGGGGTGGGGATATGGTTATCAGAAATGGGCTGTGTTTAGGAGCTGTGTGTTCCAGTGTTAGAAACCATAGTGTAATAAAAGTAAACTTCTCTATCTAATTTTGATTCTTGTTTAAAAGTGTATACTAAGCCGGCCCGGTGGCACAGAGGGCTGACGCCACACCTCGAACCACGCCGGCAACCCAGGTTCAGGGAACAGACTCAGGACTGGAGGCTGTCAGGGGAAGGAGAGGATCGAGGCATCTGGAGGACTGCTCTCCTCTCCTGGGGTGGGATTACCGCCCATTAGTATTCTGGTGGTGACTGGGGTACTACAGGTAGCGGCAGGAGGGACAAAACACCAGAACACGAGAAAAACTGCTCTGGATTGGCTGGATAATGGCACCCAGTTTGAGACATGTCTGAAGACTTCCTGCAGGGTCAGCCCCCGCCTCAGCAGCACCCGAGGCCGAGAAGGAAAAAATAGTGTGCTGGGCCATCCCCACCGGTGCCTTCCCCTTGGAGGAGAGGGACCCACTCTGTGAAGGGTAACACCAAGCTACCTTGAGGTAGTCTGTGATATGAGGCAGAAGAGGTTGGAGGGGGTGCAGGAAACCTAGGATGCCTGAAGGAGTGGCAGATCCAGAGCCTGGAGGGAGAAAATAGAATATCAAAAAAAAAAATTAAAGTATATACTGTTAAAGTGGATAGCACTTTTGAAATGTTGCACTGTCATTCTGGCTGTTTGGAGCTGGCAGTATAGCCTAGAGGTTAGAGTAACGAGCTGTGAATGAGCTTGGTACATCCAGCAGACCAGACCTGGGTTTGATTCTCACAACCTCCACTTTCATACTGTGTGACTCTGAGCAAGTCAGTTAACTGCCCAGTGCTCCCAGGTCACCCCTGAAAACTGGCTCTTGTGCCTAGTGGGCCTTACCCAGTTACCAAAGACTAAAATAAAATTCTGTCATGTGTATCAGTGCGATGTCAGGAAATTTAAGAGTGTTGTAAAAAAAACACAGGTACAAAAGAAGAAGCTAAAAAAGCTGACAGTGTCAAGACTTGCTAATTAAGCAATAATGCATGACAGGGTGTGCTATATTATGGGATATTGTCATGTCTTGTGTGGCTGGGCATGAAGCCACAGGCCGAGTGCGTCCAACACCCAAGAAGTGACAATATCCCATGATATGCCACACCCTAGGGTGCATTATTGCTATTGTGAACTGGCTTGAAAGCTTTGTCAGTAAAAACTAAAAAAAAGAATTAAAAACATATTAATGCCATTTTTGGGGGTATCAGAGGTGTATCTTTTAAGAAAATAGTTGCTGGAGGGCTTTTGGCAACAGGTGGTGCTGTTGTAAGTGGAGTTCATGGGGGACTGCAGCTGTGAACTCTGTGTCACTCTTCCAGCACTACTCTTGAATACCAACTGTGTTTTCTCTGCATTTGACCCGGTCCTGCTACCTGCTCTGTGATCGGGTCATCTATGCTCTGCTCTCCTCACCCCCCCCCCAAAAGATGCTGTGTTGTTGTTCGGAGAAAGGAAAACTGTCATGCTGGCTTTGAAGAGAGAAGGTGAGGTTGACAATGTAGCTTTCAGTAAGTAGTGTACTAGCTGTCAGATATTTGACTCAGAATGACTGTTGTGGTACCAGGGAATGTTGTTTCCTCATGAGCGGTCATTGCTGTTGAGCAGTGTTCTGGCATTTATTTGAGAGTGGGTGCTTTTATGTATGTCACCGATGGTGGCAGTTTCATTTATGTCAGTGGCAGGAATAGTTTTGAGGACTTAATTTTTTTGTTTTATTATTTTTTTAACACTGGTCAGTTGCGGTCAGCCGTTGTTGTGCTCATGCTTCTTGATGTGCTTGTCCTTCTCCCACAGCTTGGTGCTGTTGAAGCTGCAGCTTTAAGGCTTATGTGCTTGCAGTTGAATGAGTTTATGATCAGAGAGGAGGCTGGTGGCCAGATGCTTTTTGAAGCCGTATGTAGCTGGATATTGTAACAGTTTCCAAGACCTCTCGGCCAATCATCTTTCTGCATTTTCAACAGCCAGTTCATAATAAACATTAAAAATGTATGTCTGTATGTCTGCTTCCTCATTTATCAGGGATCGGGGGTGTGGGCACGGGCATTAACGAAGGGATTGTGTTAACAGGCTTGGTAATAAACATTAAACTGTATACAATTTTTGGTAACATGCACATTCCTTGTGTTTTCAGTAATCAATTTTCTATCTGTGGATTGAGCTCCTGCTTTCCTCCTGCACTGTTATAGAGCGCACGTCTGGTAAGTCAGACCATTCCCACAATAAAAGAAACACCAGTACAAAAAAAAAAGATAAAAAAGTTGACAGTGTCCAGTCTTGCTAATAAACATTAAAATTGTATGTCTGCTTCCTCATTTATTGGGGATTGGGGATCGGGGGTGGGGTCATACTTATCACAAATGGGCTGCTACCTGTGCAAAATAAAACAGTTTTTTTTTACAAAATGAATTTATGTCTGACCTTTCATGACAGGGAGGGTTGTAACTAGTAGGTGAGCAAGCAAGATGTGAAAGCTTAAAGCTTAACAGGCTATTAGTTGCTGAATTGGTTAATGAGTTTGCATTCTCGTTTTCAACTGCTTGTGCTGAGAGCCTTAACAGGCTTGTTAGAATATACACGTTTCTTATGAACACTTAATGAAACTGTTGCATTCATATAGCTTGGCAGAAGACTCCAGGAGAAAGGACTGCTGTGTGACTGAACTTCTCTGCTGGGACTAAAGTAGAAGAACTTTTGTATTTAGACCTTTAATTTAGGGTAAAAAAAACTAACATACAAAACAAAACAAAAAAAGTAGTGTGTGTTTGGGTTAACTGAACTGAATGGGTAACTGAAAAGTCATCTAGGTGTAAATCTCAGGTGACTGAAAGGACTTAACTGTTGTGAGGTTTAAATTACTTGTAGAAAGATCTGGTAAGTAGGGGGAGTGACTTAGTTAGAAGGAAGCTACATTTAAAGACTGCCTTAGAAAGATTCTGCTAATAGCTTGGCAGAAGACTCCAGGAGAAAGGACTGCTGTGTGACTGAACTTCTCTGCTGGGACTATATTGCCCTCCTTCCCTACCCCCCCCCCAAAGCTAGTTCTATTTTTATAGGCACAGGATTTGACTGACAACAGGAACTTCCTGTTTAGGGGCAGGAAGTGAGTGATCACAGAACCACCAAGGACCCACCATCCTAGAAGGGCAAGAGTAGCTCTCCGCCCCCTCTAGCTGCTGGAGGTCTGCCTCTGAACAAGTAAGCGGTCTACTGAGAAATATAGGATATTCTTGTCTCAGAACAGGACAATCAGGAGCTTAAAGGGCACACAGGCAGAAAGTAAGGAGAGAAAGAAAAAAAACAGAGGAAAGAGTAAGGATTGCAAACAGTTAAGGGGCCAGAAATAAGACATGATTGGAGTGGTGCAGTGCAGTGGCTGTGGAGCAGCAGTCTTCCGGGAGATGTTCTGGAGGATGCGGTGTTGTCCCATCTGCAGGCACCTCTCTGGGCTGAGGGAGGAGGTTGCTCATCTCCAGGCTGAGTTGGCCAGGATTTGTGGGACCTCTCTTCCATCCAGGGACTACCAGTGCCACTGCCGTTGCCTCAGAGGTTGCCAAGAAGAGGGCGGTTGGACCACAGTGGGCTCAGGGAGGGTGAGGTGGTGGAACAGAGGCACATCCCTCCAGTTGTACCTCTCCACACCTCCTATGCCATTCTGGCAAAGTGTGGTTCCTCTATGGAGGCACCTACAGTGGAGCCCAAGGAGGATGTTGGGAACCCCACAAAGGAGACCCACAGGAGGGTGGCAGGGGACCCTGCAGGAAGGAAACAACTCCTGTGGGGGACTCATTGTTAGGAAGGTAGAACTGGGCAAGGAAGGGAGAGGGAGGTGCCTGCCTGGCGCCATGGCTTGGAGGGACAGGGAGCGAATCCTCAGGATTGCTGGAGCAGCTGCACAGGGGAGGGAGCTGGATGTCATTGTCCACTTAGGGACAAATGACCTGGCTAAGAAAGGGATTAGAGAAGTGCAGGAAGAGTTTGTGGAATTGGGGAGGGGCCTTAGTCAAGTAGCACGCACGGTAACCTTCTCGGAGGTGCTACCCATCTATGGCATAGGAGAGGCTAGGGTGTTCCGTACCATGGGATTCAATCAGTGGTTGAAAAACTGGTGTGGAGCTCAGGGATTTGGCTTCATTGGGGACTGGGGGTCCACCTGGAGTGATGCAAGCCTATACTGGCATGATGGGCTGCATCTGTCCGGGAGGGGAACCAGGATCCTAGGTGATAGGTTTAAATGCTTCATTGGCAAGCTTTTAAACTAGCCAAGGGGGGAGGCACTGGAAAGGAGCAGGAAAATCCTAGCCCCCAAACAATCACAGTAGTAAGTGTGGCAAACACCAACATGGAGGTGTTGATAGGGAGAAGGGCAGGGGTAAATGGAGAAAGTGACAAAGGCAAGAAGGACAGGGATGGGGCAAAAGGGGGTAAGGCCATCAGGAAATGGAGGGTAATGAGTACCAATGCCCGTAGTCTGGGCAACAAGCTCCCTGAGCTGGTGGCCTTAATGGAAGAGGGATGCCTGGATATCGTAGCAGTCACAGAAACATGGTACACAGAGAACCATGACTGGGATATTAACATACCAGGTACATAACCTACAGGAGAGACAGACAGGGGAGAAGAGGGGAGGAGTAGCTCTCTATGTAAAGGAAGGATAAAAAGCAATGAACAAAAGAGTAAACAGGGAGGAGAGAGGCACTGTGGGTCACCTGAGACTGGAAAGGGCACCACAATCCGCACAGGGGTTAGTGTACAGACCCCATGTCGGGAAGAAATGGACAAGGATATGATGGAAGGCATTCTTAGAATGGCAGAGAATGGGGAGATACTGTTGATGGGAGACCTGAATATGCCAGATGTTAACTGGAGCACATTTGCTGCAGCCACATCCAAGAGCAGGGCCATTCTTGACACCCTACAGGTGGCAGGCATTAGACAGCTAGTTTCGGAACCCACTCGTGAGGGAGCAATCTTAGACCTCGTATTCTCAAATGGGGCAGTGAGAGGATCTCAGATCTAGAAGTGGGTTGCCATCTGGGGACAAGTGACCATCAAACAGTGTGGTTCATGTTAAATTCAGCTACAGAGTCAAGCCATACAAAAGTGAGGGTACTGGACTTAGGAGGGCTGACTTTGGCAAGATGGGAGAGTGCCTCAGAAAAGCACTAGCAAACAGGCTAGAAGGAGGTGGTGGAGCAACAATGGGGAATTGTCAAACTGCCATCACAGAGGCAACAAGCCTTTGTGTGAAGCAAATAAACAAATCAAACGAAAGAAAAGCCACTATGGTTCTCAAGAGAGGTGGCTGTGAAAGTCAGGAAGAAAAGGATAGCATTCCAGAAGTATAAGAAAACACAGAAGGAGCAGGACAGAGAGCTGTACCAGTTAAGGCAGAAAGAAGCAGGGAGGGAAGTCAGAATAGCAAAGGCCCAAACTGAGGAAAAGATAGCCAACTCAGTTAAGAAGGGGGATAAAACCTTTTATAGGTACATCAGCGAGCATAGAAAGACAAAGGGAGGGATAGTGAGGCTGAATGGAATAAATGGTGGGTGGGCAGAGGGGGACAGTGAAAAAGCAGGAATACTGAACGAATATTTCTACTCAGTATTCACAAAAGAGGAGGGGGAAGTGCCTAATCCAATTAACAGAAGCACTCTTGATAGGGCGGTCGATCCCAGTCCTTTCACACAAGAAAGGGTTCTGCAAGAACTCCTAAAACTGAAGGTGGACAAACCAATGGGTCCTGATGGAATTCACCCCAGAATTCTAAAAGAGTTAAGGAAGGAACTAGTGAAACCACTGGCTACTCTTTTTAATAAATCATGGGAGGATGGTGTGGTACCCGAGGACTGGAGGAAGGCAGATGTGATTCCCTTCACAAAAGTGGGACCAAGACAGAGGCAGGAAACTACAGACCTGTCAGTCTGACCTCTGTGGTAGGGAAAGTGATGGAGTCACTTGAAGGAAAGAATAGTTGAGTACCTAGAGGTCAGTGGAGCACAGGATCTAAGGCAGCATGGGTTCACAGCGGGAAGGTCATGTCAGACGAATCTAATAGATTTCTTTGACTGGGTGACCAAAGTAGGAGACCAGGGAGGGGCAGTGGACATGGCCTACCTAGACTTTAGCAAAGCATTTGACACAGTTCCACACAAAAGATTATTAGTCAAATTAACCAGCCTGGGAGTGGGTCCCAGGGTGGTAGCCTGGGTAAAACATTGGCTGGACAACAGAACACAGAAGGTAATTGTAAATGGAGTCCACTCTGAAGAAAGGGCGGTTACTAGTGGGGTACCGCAAGGTTCAGTATTGGGTCCAGTCCTTTTTAATGTCTTCATCAGTGGCATTGCAGAGGGACTGGAAGGAAAAGTATGCCTTTTTGCAGATGACACAAAGATCTGCAACAGGGTTGATACACAGGGAGGCGTGGAAAGGATGAAATGGGACTTGGCAAGGTTGGAGGAATGGTCAGATGTATGGCAGCTAGATTCAATGCAAAAAGTGCAAATAATGCACCTGGGAAACAAGAACCCAGGGAAGAATACACAATGGGTGGGAGGTAGTAACAACAACAAAACAGGAAAGGGACCTGGGGGTAATCATATCAGATGACTTAAGGTTAGCAAGCAATGTGAGAAGGCAGTAGGAGGGCCGGGGGTATACTGGGATGTATAGGGAGAGGCATCAGCAGCAGAAAACAGGAAGTTGTTATCCTCTGTACAGACAGTTGGTGAGACCCCATCTGGAATACTGTGTCCAGTTCTGGAGACCCCATCTCCGCAAGGACATAGACAGGATAGAGGCAGTCCAGAGGAGGGCAACTAAAATAGTGCAGGGTCTGCAAGAGAAGCGTATGAGGAGAGACTAAAGGAGCTTAATATGTATACCCTTGAGGAAAGAAGGAGAGGGGACATGATAGAAACTTTCAAGTACCTCAAGGAATCAACAAAGTCCAAGAGGGTAGCATCTTTCAGAAAAGAGACTTGCAAGAACAAGGGGACACAATTTAAAGATAGAAGGAGGCGGTTCAGGGGCAATGTGAGGAAGTATTATTTCACAGAGAGGGTAGTGGATTGCATGGAACAGCCTTCCTGAGGAAGTTGTGGAGTCTAAAACTGTGGGAGAATTCAAGAATGCATGGGACAGACATAAGGCAATTCTTGTGGGGGGCAGGAAGATATAGGCTGTTGGTTAAATAGGATCTGCGGCCTATCCTGTAGGTAGGGAAATGGGCAGACTAGATGGGCCTAGTGGTCCTTATCTGCCATCAAAGTCTATGTTTCTATATCCCAAATTCCAACATTGTGCAACTGCTTGCTCTCTAATTGCTCTAATGGCTTGTTACAGTCCCTCATGTTCTCTTGCTATTTAAGCCCACTCTACAGCAGTTCTCCAGATTCATTCTGCAGCCTGTTTCCATAGACAGTTGTCCAGAGAGTGTGATTCACTCTGCAGCCAGCAACCTGTTTTTACAGCCAGCTGTCCAGAGATCCTGATTTACGCTGCAGCCAGCAGCATATTTCTACATGTCCCTGTACAACTGGCCAAGCCAGCCATAGGCTGTCAAGTGTGGGATTTTATTTGTGAACAATGTTGACACTGACCAGCTTGCAGACAGTGCTGGAGTGCCCATTTGTGTTGCAGAGTCAGTCATCACTGAACTACAGACCTGTGTATCATCACCACTGAAAATAAAAAGAGGAGAATATGCCTGCTATTCACCAGAAACAAGATTTGAAATTGCCCAGCTGTGCCACAGAGAATGGTGTCATGAATGCAGTGAGGTACTTGAACTCCAAGCATAAACAAAAAATAAATGAAAGTACTCTGTGTAAACTCAAGAAAGATTATCTGGCACAAGTTAAAGCAAATCCAGACATTGTCACAATGAAACCAGAGCTACCAAAGCACCAGCATGGGAGACCACACATGCTGATGGATGACATGGAGAAGGAGCTTAAAAAATCATTCAGACATTAAAGGGGAAGTCTTCCATAGTTCCACACCAATATTTTCCCAACTCCTTATGTGTAACTGTTGCGTGCCTCCTCCAGTTGCCAGCAGTCCTATTGCTGTCCAAATCTAGATTATAAATAAAAATATACAGCCCTCAAAAGTTATCAATGTGTTTGTCCTCCATTTTACCATCAATGTTGCTGGATGATGATGTCATCAGAGCAACAGATCATGGTGCTGCACTAAATGCAGTTCCACCAGTAAACCAAACCCACAATGCCTGGTTCCCCATTTGAGTAATGGAGAAACCCTCTAAGTGTTGTGCACATCCTGAAGTGTAGGTGTAATAGGGACTAGGACCATGTGAGTGTGATGCAGCACTGATTTGAGGTATATGCAGTATTCATATAAGGAAGTGCCTGTATGTGCTGTGTTACTGTTTCTGTTAGCTAAAACAGTTTACCCAAAAAATGACTTTGGGTACAACAAGAGTTTTAAGTGATATCATACAGCTGTTGTATTATGTTGTGTGTGTTAACATTCTCTGTTTTGATTGACACCAGCAGTGAGAAACAATCTTGCAAATAGGCCCCTTTCCCTTTGTAACTAGGCAGTCAGTGATTGGATGGCTGTAAATAAGGCAATAAAGAATTCAGCTATAACAAGGAATAGGTTACCAGGAAAGCATCAGCTTCAGCATACGGAAGAATGATAATCTAGTGGTTAAAGCACAGGCACAAGCACTGGGGGGACTCTGGTTCAAATCCTACTAGAGTCCCTTACTCTCTAACCCTTAAGAAGTTCCCCATACCTTCTTGGAAACTGTGATGGCCCCTCAGGTCCATGACTTTTAAAGTGCCCCAATTCCCATTATAAATCATTAGCAGTGATGTGAGAGCTACAGCACTTCACTTTCAAGGTACTAAGGATAAGCTGTGGCAGCCCCCTCCTGCTTTGTAATGCCAGCATTTGAAGTAGAATGTCCTTCACAAATCAGATGCTACGCCTCAGCTGTTGTAGGTAAAGAAACTAATCAGTCTCAGTGTTTGTAGTGCTCTGTATTTGCTTAGCTCACTCCTCCCATGTCATATGCATTCTGTGTCTTGGTATTTCCAGTCAGAAACTCAGATTTAAGTGGCATTTGAAATGCAAAACAATACACTTTATAAAGTAAATCATCTAGCTCTCCACTTTCAGGCTGCTGAAAGGGAATTTGTATAAGAAAGTCTTGTGTGATCCTTTGGTAAGCTGCCCAGGCTCACCTTGTAATGAATCTTCTTAAGGGTGTTCACCTGGTTCAATACAGAGTGACTGATTGACTGCTCGATTGATTGATTGGTTGGTTGGTTGATTGGTTGATTGACTGATTCAGTCTACCGTTTTCCACAACATATTACAACTGTCTCACAGAGAGAAATGAGCAGTGCAAAGAAACAGCTTTTGTTTCCTGAGAATGTAATACTATTAGATGTATTATTTGCTCTACACGTACAGTATTAAGGCTACAGGTACTACTCCCTGTGTGAGTTGCATGGCAGAACTGCCTTAAGCCATTGCAAACTTAAACTAAAATCAGGCTAGACGGCATTGATACCCTTATGTTTTGTTCTGCACTGTTGCTGTAGTGACATCAAGGAATGGGAGGGGCTGTATTACAAGTGACTCATTTGCATGTAAATGGAGGCTTGCTTGACATTTTACTACCTCGTGTCAGAGCCTCAAATTCTAGATATGTGTTGCAACAGAAGAAATGGCTGATCTCCTATTGACATATGTACAGTACTTAATGTAATGTATAATAAATACATCAGACATATCCAAATCATACATATACAGGAGTCTTCTCCTTTAAGATTGGAGGATGCAGTTGTTAATGCAAGGGAGGCACATGCAGTAGCAATAGGTGCTATCAAAGCATACAACCCACAGCTGCTCACAGAATATGGAGGTAGTATCAGCCTATTGCGCCAGTAGGCATGGACCTTCCTCAGTCGTATGGTTATTCAGAGACAAGGCACAAAAGCTTCTTGCAAAACACCCACAGACTACCCTGAAGTCAGAGCTACCTTTTTATCTTGCATTTCAACAACATGTAAAAATGAGCTCATACTGCCTGAATTAGTGGTGAACAAGGATGAAACAGGTATTAACATGATACCAGTGTCAGAGTGTACTATGGCACTCACTGGGTCTAAACAGGTAGAGGTCTCGGGCCTCAATGACGAAAGGCAAGTAACACTGGCACTAAGTCCACTTAGCCCAAGTTATTTTATGATAGCTTCAAGTCAGTTTTTCGATCCTTCTATGTACCTTGTCTGCAGTATGTCATTATTGCTGTACCCTGTGTTCACCCTGTATCTTCTTGCATTTTTAATAAGTTATTTAAGTATGTCTTTTGCAATCTAATTTGAGTTGTATATTTAGTTTCATTTTAGCCAGTTCATTTGTGTTGTATTTTCTGGTACCTTCTCAGGCATCATTGTAACTTGCCTGAGCCTCTGCACTACTGTACTTGCCTGTACCCAGGCTTGATTGTATCCTGTCTGAGACACCGTTGTTAACTGTCTACATTTCATGTATGTATGTATTTTGCCCCTTTACCTTTTCTGCCGGGTAGCACCTGGAAATGAGCTTTGGCAAAGTGTGCCTATTCTGGTTACCAACATTTAAATAAAAGTAAACAAGTATTTGTCAGTGCCGAATGTTGTCTTGTTGGCATTGGCATTGGTAGTGCAGGAGTTAGAGAGATGCATAATAGGAATGGCAGTGAAGCATTGAACTGATGCCAACATCATCCACACCCTGCAGAGACTGACAGGCATTGGGGTGTGCCTTTGGGTCGTCAGCCATAACACTCATGCCATTTCACCTCACCCTACCCTGCAGACACTGGCAAGTGTCATGGTGTGCCTTGGGGTCTTCGGGCCTTATGTTCACCCCATTCCATAAGGAAATATGCTGAGATGAGTGCACTATAGGAGAATGGGATGGATTATGGTGCTGAAGATTCCAAGGCACACCTCGATGCCTGTCACTGGCTGCAGGGTGGTGTGGGGGTGGAATGGCCTGAGCATTACAGCCGATGATTCCAAGTCACACCCTGATGCCTGCCAGTCTCTACAGGGTGGGGCATTATGGTTGGAATCCCTAATGGCCTGGAGGTTTGTTGGTATTTTCACTCCAAATTTTCAACATGGGCTTTTTGTGACCCCACCTCATGAACAGTGGCACTATCAGTTCATTAGCCAAAAGGTGATTTTGTACAGCGGCTGCGCCATTTGGTGCCATAGGTGCGAAAACACATTTTGGGCAGGATATGAAAAATGACAGCTGTACTGTTCATGAGGAGGTTTAAAAAATGGCAATGTTGAAAATCTGGAGTGAAAATATGAAAACTGGTGATGTCACGAGTGTGTGTAGAAACTGCACAACGCATGTCCATAAAGCAATTATTTTTGGGATTTTTTTTTATACTTGCCTGGCTCCCACATCTTTCAGAGGGGGCCTCATACCCTCTCCTACTCCGTCCGCTCGGGCATCCACATGGCATCCCCACCCTGGTTTCGTCTACGCGGGGAGCCAAGGGTGTATGCATTTTTCCCCTGTTTTTTTCCCCTTTACCCCCCCTGAGGGCACTGACATGAAAGATGTAAGTCCTAGTCAATGACATGCTGATGCACACTGTCGCAAGCATCGCAGCGTCCTCCCCTCCCCATCTCCTCGAAGGAACCGCCAGTGCCCAGAAAGCCAGTGCTTCCACCGGCCCCAGGAGCATCGGATGCTCAAGGCATCCCCGGTAACCCCACCCCAGGAGGAGGAAAGCATCCGCTGGGACACTCAATCCTCCATCCCCCCATGACCCCTGGCAGCCCGAGTCTGTTCCCTAACCCGGGTCACCGGCATGGTTCAAGGTGTGGCGTCCAGCGTTTTGGGATATTTTTTAACCACATTTTCAACATAGGCATTTTGGGACCTCCCCTCATGAACACTGGCACTGTGATTTTGTTAATCTGTCCTGAAAGTTGATTTCCCACAGCGACTGTGCCATTGTGTGCCACAGGTTCGAAAACAAATTTTGGGCTGGATGTGAAAAATGACAGCTGTACTGTTCATAAGGAAGTGTGAAAAAATGGCAATGTTGAAAATCTGGAGTGAGAATATTAAAAATTGTTGAAGATACAAGTGTGCAGGAAACTGTGCAATGCGCGGTCAAAATGCAGTCATTGTTTGGAATTTTTTCACCAGATTTGCTACACGGACTTTTTGGGACCTCACCTCATGAACAGTGGTACTGTCGTTTTGTTAATCAGCCCCAAAAGGTGATTCTGTGCAGTGACCACAAAATCACCTTTTGGGACTGAGTAATGAGATGACAGTGCATGTGTTCATGAGATGGGGTCCCAAGAACCCCATGTTGAAAATCTGGTACCAAAATTCCCTAAAATGGCTGAGATATCCACCTAAGTTGAACCCCCCCCCATTGCCTGCTATTATAAAGCTTACTGCATTTTGTGCAGTTCCTGGACGGCTTTTGAAGAGTTCAGAGGTGTTCCTGCTCCACAGAAGATTGCAGCACCGGCCCTCCAGGAGGTAAGTATGGGGTGAGTGCAGGAGGTGGGGTGCACAGGGGGTGGGTGCAGGTTGGAGGAGGCACGCCGGTAATGACGAGGGATAGTTTTTACAGGTAAAAAAAGAAACCGGACTTCGGGGACAGTTTTCTTTATTTACAGGTAAAAAAATGATTATGGGCACACTGGGGTGGGCTCCCAGTGTGCCATGAGTTTGGGGGGCATGATGCCGATGGGGACTGGGCACCCCTGTCTGCAAAGAAAGTGTGTGTGGGGGGGGAGCATGATGCTGACGGGGATTGGGCACCCTCATCAGCAAACAAATTGAACTGGGGAGAACATGCCAACACGCGGATTGGGCATCCCCAATGTCGGCTTTGAGGGGATTGTGTGGCAGGTGGCAGGAGCTGCCATATTTATTGGAATGTTTCACCAGGAAATGCACGTAACGGAGCCTTGTCATCTGATGCTCCAATGAGGAAACTACTTCATTGGAGTGGAAGATTTCTTTCAACTCCATGGATCTCTTTGAAACTGCTGTCATCGCTAGCATGCTCGCTAATTGGTGGCTGAGGGACACACCCACGAAAGTGCTCCCTGCATTTGCCAACACTGACACACCTCTGAATGTGCTACTACCACAAGATGTTGCTTGCACTCATGCAAGACAACATAATAAAAAATAAAGTGTGACTCTGGCTGGTGATTTTCTGAGTCCCCAGGTCATCTCCAAAGGGCACACTGCAGCTTGTCACCCACATTTTCAGTTCCCAAATGGTTGGAACATAAAGCACTCTGAAAATCACTGAGCAAACTCCAGTACAATAATACAGTATAAGAATAGTATAATAATAGTACATAGAGCAAATACTGGTCCCTTACAAATAACTCACTAAAATAAGGCAACATTTACCAAAGGAACAATGCACCCTACTGGTCATGAACTTATTCCATGCTCATACAACAGAGGAAGTCCTTAAATGTTTAGACTCTTATGGCATTATTTCAGTTTTTGTACCGGCATCCTGCACAGACCTACTGCAACTGCTGGACGTATCAGTATACAAGTTGTTTAAAGATTTGCTAAAGCAGCATTTCACAACTTGGTATGCTGGTTGCATCACAGGACTACTAAGCCAGGGTAACAGCACCAGTGAGATAAAAGCTGACTTTAAGATGCTTAGTCTAAAAGAGAAACACACCCAGTGGCTTGTATGCAGTTTTGGGGAGACAGCCAGGAGGACCGATGACTGTCTCAGAGGGTTCCAACTATGGGGCATACAGAAGACACACCATAAATGCCCTAATTGTTAAATTCCTTAAAATTGCATGCTATGCTTGTTGTGCTTTACTGCAATTGTTTTTTTTCTGTGAACAGAAATGCTCTAAATAGTGTGTGTGTGTGTGAGTGTGTGTGTGTGTATGTATGTATGTATGTATGTGAGAGTGTGTGTGTGTACAGAAATGCCACAATTGAACAGTGATAGTGTAATACAGTATATTTTTATTGTTTTGCTAACAGTAATTCATGAAAATAACTTTAGTTAGTTGTGCAGGTCTCCAAACTATGTGCACATACTGTACAATTCATTAAATGCAAGTAATGATTTTTAATGCTAGTGCTTTTTAAAGCATTTTTAGTCTTTATTGATGTTACAACTTTATTACAGTACGGTATTACTTTAATAAATGCAGCATTTTTACATTGAACCACATTTGCTGTCTGTCATGTCATGATCTTGTCAGTGCAATGAAATTAGAAGCTGTTAACACTGACCCCAGGAAGACCAGAACTTAGGAGGGGAGGGGAGAGGAACAAAGGGCAGGTCAGGTTGGGAGCTGACAGGTGCAGGAGGGGGAGGGCAGGAGTTTAAATTGGAGCTTAAGGGACATTGGGGAAGGTGAGAGATATAATCATCATCATCATCATCATCATTTTATTTAATATAGCGCTCTTTTTCATTTTCACTCACGGTGCTGTACAAGTGAGCAGAATTCTGACAATTAAAACACATGGCATACAATAAATACAATTCTAATTAAACGGATGCTTACGTCAGCTAACTTGATTAGGAGGACAAACCTGTCTAAATAAAAATGTCTTCAACTCCCTTTTAAAGGCATCCAATGAAGAAATGCCTCTTACAGAATGAGGGAAGGAGTTCCACAGGGTTGGTGCTATAAAAGAGAAGGCACGGGCACCTGATGATTTTAAACAATCTGGAAATTTCCCAAAATTCCTTGTCTGCCGTATGGGGGGGGGAAGGGATGGGTGGTAGAGCCGTAGGAGGTCTTGCACGTAGCTGGGCCACAGTCTGTGCAGGGCCTTATAGGTCAGCAGCCCTACCATGAAGGTGATCCACCACCTAACAGGCAGCCAGTGCAGAGAATGCAGCACAGGTGTAATGTGACATGATCTCGACAGACTAGTCAACAATCTGGCTGCTGCATTCTGCACCAGTTGCAGGCAGCGGAGGTCAACCCCCAATAGCCCCAGGTAGGGGGCATTGCAGTAATTGAGCCATGATGTCATGAAGGCATGGACCAGTGATGGCAGATCACCCAGGGATATCAGGTTTTTAATTCTGGTGATGTTTCTGAGATGGTAAAAAGCACTCTGGACCATGGCTGAGACCTGAGATTTAAGTGTTAGGCCACAGTCCAGTACAATGCCAAAATTCCTCAACCTGACAGAAGTGAGCAACTTGGAGTTCCCAAGCCTAAGTCTGGAGACTCTACCAGATTGTGCTCTCACCCCCTGGTAACCAGGTTCCACCACTAGTACTTCAGTCTTATCCAAATTCAACCTTAACCAATTGGCCCTCATCCAGTCTTGGATCTCAGCAAGGCACTAATTGAACACCAAGACTGCCTCCTGCTGTTCGGGTGCAATAGACAAGTATAGTTGAGTGTCATTTGCATAGCAGTGGGAACTGAGCCCATGTCATCTTACAATGCCCCGTAGCAGAAACATATACACCGCAAACAACATAGGGGACAAAATGGAGCTATATGGGACCCCACATTTCAGGGGCAGTGGTGCAGAGTAAAACAATCCTTGACACTACCCACTGCATCTTGCCAGTGAGGAAAGATTGAAATCAGTTGAGGACTGTACCAGAAAGTCCACAGCAAACCTACAGGTGCTCCAGCAGCACCCCATGGCCCAAGGTGTCAAATGCCGTTGAGAGATTGAGGAAAATAAGGATGGAACTTCTTCCTCTATCCCTTGCCACCAGAAGATCATTAAGCACTCAAACGAGGGCAGTCTCAGTTCTGTGCCTTTTTCTAACATCCGACTGGAGAGGGTTGTAGATGTCGCAAGTTGATTAATGGGCCTCCTGTTGAAGGGCCACCACTTTCTCTATAACCTTTCCCACAAAGGGAAGGTTAGAGACAGGTCTGTAGTTAACTAGGCAGTCTGGGTCCAGTGAAGCTTTGTTCAGGAGTGGTCTTATTACCACCTCCTTCAGGGGCACAGGAAAGACCCTTGTCACTAAGGAGCATTGGACTATCCTAGCCAGGACTGGGCCAATGATATCCATATACCCAACTAAGGGGTGTGTTGGACCTGGATCCAAACTACAGTAGGTGGACCTCAACTCCTGGATGGCCCTCACAACATCTATGACCTCCAGCTGGTCGAAGTTGAAGCAGACAGACTGAATGCCAGCGACCGCCGGCCCATCACTGCACCCCCCCCATAGATGGCATTGGCCTGATCCCTGATCTAATGGAGGCAATCTTATCAGCAAAATACAGAGTGAACTCATCACACCTAGATTGTAAAAAGGCTCTCACAGACTGAAGACAGGCAAGAATAATGTACATAGTCTATCGACAGTCCGGAAGAGCTGAGCTGGCCTGTTAGTTGCTGCAGCAATCTCTTTGGACAGAAATTCTGCCTTCTTACAAGATATTGCTAATTGATAATCTCTATAATGAGACATAGAAACAAGCATAGAAACTGTTGGCAAATAAGGACTGCCAGACCCATCCCGTCTGCCCAGAAGCCCTACATTAGTTTGTGGCATCTGACCCTAACTGGTCAATGGCTTTTCACCCCACCTTCCCACCTCTAAGGTACCCTTATGTCTGTCCCATGCATGTTTAAAACCCTCCACTGTGCTCACCCTCACCACCTCCTGTGACAGTCTATTCTATGTGTCCATCGCCCTCTCTGTGAAGAAAAACTTCCTCACATTTTCCCCTCAGCCTGCCACCTTCCAATTTCATATCATGCTCCCTCATTCTTGCACATCTCATATATTGGAAGATGTCTCCCCCTTCACCTTGTTTATGCCCTTAAGGTACTTGAATGTTTCTATCATGTTCCCCCGCTCCCTCCTCTAGTGAGTACATATTGAGGCCCTTTTGTCTCTCCTCAAATGTTTTCTGGTGCAAGCCCTGTACCATCTTAATTGCCCTTCTCTGGACCACCTCCACCCTGTCAATGTCTTTACAAAGGTGCGGCCTCCAGAATTGCACAGAGTACTCTAGGTGAGGCCTTACTAATGTTTTGTACAATGGCATCATGACCTCCCGCCTTCTGCTAGTGATACCTCTGCCTATGCACCCCAGCATGCCACTGGCCCTCCCTGCAGCCTTTGTGCTCTGCTTTGACACTTTTAGGTCATCAGAAATGATAACCCCCAGGTCCCTTTCTTCCTTGGTGATCATCAGCAACTCGCCCCCAATCCTGTAGCTCTCACCAGGGTTTTCCCTTCCCAGGTGAATTATTTTGCACTTCTTGGAACTGAACCTCAGTTGCCACACCTCAGACCATTTTCAAACTTCCCCAGGTCCCTCCTCATTCTCTTCACCCTGCCCTGAGTATCCACCTTGTTGCAGATCTTGGTGTCATCTGCAAACAGGCAGACCTTTCCTTCTAGTCCTACTTCAATGTCACTAATGAAGACATTAAACAGGACTGACCCAAGGACTGATCCCTGTGGTACCCCACTGGTCACCCCCTCTCCCCTGATTGTATCCCATTTATCACCACCCTCTGCTTCCTGTCCATTAGCCAGTTTCTAACCCCATTTATCACCTTGTGCCCCAAGCCCAGACTACTCATTTTGTTGAGTAACCTTTTATGTGGGACGGTGTTGAAGGTTTGCTGAAATTGAGGTAGGTGACATCTACCGCCCCCCGATTTACCTCCCTTGTCACCCAGTCAAAAAAAATCTATAAGATTCATCTGACATGACCTTTCTGCTGTGAATCCATGTTGCCTCGGATCCTGGGCACCATTGTATTCAGAATGCACCACTATTATTTTTTTAAGTGGTGCTTCCATGATCTTACCCACTATTGAGGTGAGGCTGACTGGCCTATAGTTCACCGCCTCATCTCTACTACTGCTTTTGTGTAGCAGGACTACATGTGTTCTCCTCCAGTCCATAGAACCACTCCTGTGTTGAGTGAATAATGCTGCCAGAGGTGCCGCTAGCTCTCTTCACAGCTCCCTTAATATCCTCAGGTGTATGCCATCTGGCCCCATTGCTTTGTCCACCTTCAGTTTTGAGAGCTCCTCTAGGACTCTCTCCACTATGAATGGACTTGTGTTTACCTCTCACCCGCTTTGTGTCTGTTACCCAGCTGTGGTCCCTGACCCTCCCCCTCTTTAGTGAATACTAAACAGAGCTATTTGTTCAGTATTTCCACCTTTTCCATGTCTCCCTTCTTACACTCTCCTGTATCCCCTTTGAGTCTTTCACCCCCTGGTCTTTCTTCTTTCACTAATGTACCTATAGAATGCCTAGTCCCCTTTCTTCACTTTCTTCACTAATCTTTCTTCAGTCTGTGCCTTTTCTCTCCCTATAGCCTTCCCTGCTTCCCTTAGATTCCTTAGGTACACCTCCCTGTCCTCCTCCCTTTGAGTCTTCTTATATTTCCTGAAACCTGCCCTTTTGACTCTTACCTTGTCTGCCACCTCTCTGAAGAACCACAGAGGTTTCCTCCTTCTCTTGCCATTATCTACCAACCTGATGCACTGGCTTGTCACCTCCTCTATGGCTCCCTTCCAATTGTTCCCACTGCTTCTCATCTCCCCTTTCTATTTCCCTTCTTATCAATGCTTCTTTGATACAACTCCCCATTTTAGCAAAATCCACCCGCCTAAAATCTAAGACCTTTGCCTTCGTGTGACTAGACTGTGTCTCTGTCCCTATGAAAAACCACACTATGTGATGGTCGCTGGAACCCAGTTGACCTTCCACCTGGACATCTGTGACTCTGTCCCCATTGGTCAGTACTACATCCAGAATTGCCCCGCCTCTGGTGGGATCAATCACTAGCTATCTTAGGCCTACCCCCTGTCTGGAATCAAGGATGTCTCTGCTCAGAACAGCAAGAGGAAGGAACTGCTGATATAAGTATACTTCTCTACTGGGACCATATTCCCCTCCTTCCCTCCCCTCCACCCCCAAGCCTTAGCCAGTTCTACTTTTATAGGCACAGGATTTGACTGACAACAGGAACTTCCTGTTTGAGAGCAGGAAGTGAGTGATCACAGAGCCACAAAAGACTTACCATCCTAGAAGGAAAAGAATAGCTCTCTGTCCCCCCCCCCAGCTGCTGGAGGTCTGACTCTGAGTAAGTAAGGAGACTACTAAGAAATATAGGAACTTCTTGTCTCAGAACAGGAAGATCAGGAGCTTAAAGGGCACAGAGGCAGTAAGTAAGTAGGGATAAAAAAATTAAAAAATAAATAAACAGAGGAATGAGTAAGCATTCAAAACACCAGTTAAGGGGCCAGAAATAAGACATGATGGAAGTGGTGAAGTGCAGTGGCTGTGGAGCAGCAGTCTTCTGGGAGATGTCCTGGAGGATGTGGTTTTATCCCATCTGCAGGCACCTCTCTGGGCTGAGGGAGGAGGTTGCTCATCTCCAGGCTAAGTTGGTCAGGATTTGGGGGACCTCCTCTCCCACTCAGGTACCACAAGGGCCACTGCTGTTGCCTTGGATGGACAGAGAGTGAATCCTCAGGATTGCTGGAGCAGCTGCACATGGGAGGGAGATGGATGTCATTGTCCACCTAGGGACAAATGACCTGGCTGGGAAAGGGATCAGAGCACTGCAGGAAGAGTTTGTTGAGTTGGGAAGGGGTCTTAGACAAGTAGCATGCATGGTAATCTTCTCAGAAGTGCTGCCTGTTTATGGCATGGGTGAGGCTAGGGTGTTCCACACCATGGGATTCAATCAGTGGTTGAAAAATTGGTGCAGAGCTCAGGGTTTGGCTTCATTGGGGCCTGGGGTCCACCTGGAGTGATGCAGGTCTATACTGGCACAATGGTCTGCATCTGTCCAGGAGGGGAACCAGGATCCTATGTGATAGGTTTAAATGCTTCATTGGCAAGCATTTAAAATAATCAAGGGGGGCACTGGAAAGGAGCAGAGAAATCCTAGCTCCCCCCCAAAAATCAGGGTAGTAAGTGAGGTAAACACCTAGATAGAGATGTTGATAGGGAGAAGAGCAGGGGTAAATGGAAAAATGACAAAGGCAATAAGGACAGGGATGAGACTAAAAGTGGCAAGGCCATCAAGAAATGGAGGGTAATGAGTACCATTACCCATAGTCTGGGCAACAAGATCCCTGAACTGGTGGCCTTAATGGAAGAGGGATGCCTGGATATCGTGGCAGTCATAGAAACATGGTACATAGAGAACCATGACTGGGATGTTAACATACCAGGGTACACAACCTACAGAAGAGACAGGGAGGGTAGAAGAGGGTGAGGAGTAGCTCTCTATGTAAGGGAAGGGATAAAAGCAATAAAACAAAAGAGTAAACCGAGAGGAGAGGAGGCATTGTGGGTCACCTTAGAGACTGGAAATGGCACCACAATCCACACAGGGGTTGTATACAGACCCCCATCTCAGGGGGAGGGAGTGTACAAGAATATGATAGAAGGCATCCTTAGGATGGCAGAGAAGGGGAGATACTGTTGATGGGGGACCTGAATATGCCAGATGTTAACTGGAGCACCTTTGCTGCAGCCACATCCAAGAGTAGGGCCATTCTCGATGTCCTACGGGGGCATGCCTCAGACAGCTAGTGTTGGAACCCATTTGGGAGGGAGCAATCTTAGACCTCCTACTCTCAAATGGGGACAGTGAGAGGATCTCAGATCTAGAAGTGGGTAGCCGTCTGGGAACAAGTGGCCACCAAACACTGTGGTTCATGATAAACTCAGCTGCAGAGTCAAGTCATACAAAAGTGAAGGTACTGGACTTCAGGAGGGCTGACTTTGGCAAGATGAGAGAGTGCTTTAGAAAAGCACTAGTGAACAGGCAAGAAGGAGGGGTGGAACAACAATGGGGAAACATCAAAACTGCCATCACAGAGGCAATAAGCCTTTATGTGAAGCAAATAAACAAATCAGAATGAAAGAAAAAGCCACTATGGTTCTCAAAAGAGGTGGCGGGAAAGGTTAGGGAGAAAAATATAACATTTAGGAAGTATAAGGAAACACAGAAGCAGCAGGACAGAGAACTGTACCAGTTAAGGCAGAAGGAAGATGGGAAGGCAGTCAGAATAGCAAAGGCCCAAACTGAGGAAAAGATAGCCAACTCAGTTAAGAAGGGGGATAAAACCTTTTAATGGTACATTAGGGAGTGTGGAAAGGCAAAGGGAGGGATAGTGAGGCTGAATAGAATGGACGGTGGGTGGGCAGAGAGTGACAGTAAAAAAGCAGGGATACTGAATGAATACATCTGCTCAGTATTCACAAAAGAGGAGGAGGGGGAGGTACCTAATCCAATTAACATAAGCACTCTGGATAGGTGGGTCAATCCCAGTCCTTTCACAGAAGAAAGGGTTCTGATAACAATGAAACAAATCCTCCTAAAATAAATTATGACAAGAAATATTTTACCAATGAGGGTAACTTTGTCTCTTCTTCCTCTCTATCAAAACACATTTTAGAAATCATAAAACATCCCTATTATGCCAATGTGGTCATCTTGGAAAACGTGGGCAATTAAGGAGGAATTGGCTAACTTAAGGGTGGATTTGTTTTATAATCAAGCTCCGTTAGAAAATATGAGAGCAAAAAAGGAAGGAAATTTATCGAATTCTACCACTTTAGAGGAGACAGATTTAATAGAAAGAACAAGGAAACAAAACAATACAAGTCTCTTTACCAGCCACATTCAGCAAAAATCATGGAGAGGAAGTACAAGGACATGAATACTCAAAGAAAGGACGGAAGGAACATAGAGGAAGAAAAAAAAATCACACAGACAAAAATAAAAAGGGAAAGCAAAAACACATAGAACAAACAACTAATGATAAGATGCCTATCACATTTAAATCAGATAATAAAACCAAGGAAGGTTCTATCATAAATTTGACTGAGTTACGTAATAATTCATCTTATTTTCAGTGTTATTACAGAAAGCAAACCAGACCTAAAAGGATGAATATAAGTGAAAGCATGGTCCAAGATACAGAAAGGAAGGGCAAAACTGAAATTATTAATGTAGAAGAATTAAGGGAAGAGAACCAAGGGAGGGAAGCCAAGACCCATGAAACTGCAACCGGACCAAAGGAGAGAACACAACCTGTGTCACAAGAGGGAATTCAGAATGTCAATTTAGAGAATAAAACAGTAAAGTATGATAAGAAATATCTTATTGAGCTACATGGGATTGATAGATTCAATGCTGAATCTCTGGAAATGTTGTTGAATCTAGTAAGACACCTTCTTAAGATACCAGAAACATATGAGATCTGTGTTCTAAGACCACCGAATACAAATTACCTAGATTGTGTTTTACTTTATTTAGGTGACAGGGAGTTAGCTTTGGATACATGGCAACAAGCTAAAGTCATAACTGCTCTGGGTATTAAAATGGAAGCACCAATAGTGGTACTGTACCTATAATTATAAACTTTGAACCCACAATAGCTAAAAACATCAATAGGGAGAAAACTTATAGTGAGGAAGTTATAGCAAGAGCCAATAGAGTTAATGATATACTATCTAAATTTGAAAGAACTAAGTTTGAAACATGGAAAAGTAAAACAGTGTCAATCTTTGGTTGGAAATCAGATCCCAAATATGCAGTAGGGTTGATTAAACAACAACTTTCAGATTTTTTATCACGAGCATTGGATATAAATATTTCCCGAAATTCCATAGAATGGATTATACTTCATAATAAAATTGCTGACTCCTCTCAAATTGATGTCACATTCAAAAGTACAAAATTGTCCGATATGGTATTAAAAGCTTCACAAGTATTGGACAATATTGTTTTATATACAGTGAGCTCAGGTCTTTTAAGAGAATCCACCAAATCAAAATCAGAGTCTAATAAAAATCAACAGGATAACAAACTTTCTGGACTAAATTGTTTCAACAAGTACTCAGTACTGAACCCTGAAGTATTATTATGACAGGATGGAAGGGAACTTGCTGATCTAACAGGTGGAGAGGCAACTTTTTCTATTTTGTCATGGAACATACTGTAGAAGAGTTGTCCTATAAGTTAGCAGATAAGGATTCAAATACTTTTTCATTGGAATAAGATATTCTATGTTTTCAAGAAACCTGGAGTACAAGTGTATTACAAATTCCCGGCTTCTCAGTTTATTCCTTACTGGCTAAAAAAGATTAAAAAATGGCCATAATAAAGCAGGATTAGCTATTGATATAAAAACTTCTTTGAATCTGAAAGGATTACTTGTGCCGAGAGCATCAGATTACATTTTAGCAGTTAAGCTATCAAGAGAACATGTTAAACTGGTTATTATTAATATTTATTTCCCACCAAGTCAAAAATTATTTTGGACATCTGTATACAGTTCATGAATTTCATGACTCTATGCAAGGATAGATATGATCATGAAGAAGTATTCATAATGGGGGATTTTAATGCAAGAATAACAATAGATAGACAACTAGGAGATATATATGAGGGATTTAATACTTCAAATGCAAGAATAAACAGGAGTAGAAATACAACAGATAAGAAATGCTATGTGAGAGGAAAACATTTATTTAAATTATTTTCTGAAAATAACTTCTGCCTTTTAAATGGCCAACTCCCAGGAGATAGGGAAGGGTCATTTATATACATGGGAGGTTTGAGTTCCTCTACCATTGACTTAATTTGTGTAAAACTACAAGCTTTAAAAAATGTCCTGAATTTAAAAATATCAGACAAAGTAGAATCAGCTCATGCTCCTTTATTATTATCCTGCAAGTTCCAGCCATCCAGTAGGTGTTCTGCTCAGTTACAAAAAATTAACAGTAAGGATAGTATGGAAATTTTAAATAATAAAGGTGTGCAATGGACCACCTATACAAGGGAACATTTTTAGAACTATTTCAGGACTCAGAAATTAAAAAACTAATCAACAGGCTGGAGGATCCATCTCAGGGTTCAGATTTGTTAAGATACTAGTACTTATTAAATATTCAAATTAAACTTTTTCTATGAATTGCTGGTACCAATAAAAAAACACTCTACTTGGTTCAATAAACATGTATAAAAAGTAAAACAGAATTTCATAAACTAGCTAAGTATTGTAAAGTAAATAGAACTAAAGAGAATACCCATTTATGACAAAAAGCTAGGAAAGTATATAAGAAATTGTTAGATAGAGAATGACCCAAGTATTATAAAAAATGTGGGACCGACTAAGTGAGACTGTATATAAACAAGATTCAAAAAAAAAATTGAACCTTAATTAGTCAGGATTATATTGCCTATGCACATGATATTGAAGCCCATATTTCCCCAATAGTGTGGGAGGAACATTTTAGGAGACTGTATTTTTCAGATGCTGAAGAAATGGATTTTCAGTCCTTTAGCTCTTTGATTCAATACAGGGAATGCTCTATGGCTCCTTTTTCAGTTTGCATTAATGAACTAGACATAAATAGAGCTATAATGGAATCTCACCTGAACAAAGCTCTTGGATCTGACCAAATAGTGGTAGAGGTCTACATTTTTTTTATAGATAGATGGATATTAATATTAAAAAAATCTATTTAACTATTTCACTCAAGGAGGAGACTCTCCCTTAAGCTGGAAGGGAAGTATTATCTTCCCATTATATAAAAAAGGCAACTCCCTAGATCCTAAGATGTATAGACCAATACGTCTTTTGGATATTTCACAAAAATTGTATATAAAAATAATTCTCCAAAAACTTCAAGACTGGTTATTGAGAAGGAAATACTTAGTGAGTACCAAAATGGCTTCAGGCAAGTCTGTTCCACTTTACAACATTGTTTTGTTTTATTTCATTTAATATGGAAATACCATGGTTAAAAAAGCTAAATTGTTTTGCTGATTCATAGAGTGCGGGGCAGGAGGCGGGGGCCGGATAGCAGGAGGAACAGGGGGGGAACCTGGAATGCAAGAAAATGGGGAGCAGTGAATCAGAGCAGGAGGGGCAGGGAGAGGGAGGAAAGCACAAGGAGAAGGACCAGTTGGGAGGAAAGGGCAAGGAGAAGGACCAGAAGTACAAGGAGGATACAGTAAAGGGAGCTGAGGGTTTAGGCCAGGGGAGCACGACTAGCAAGGAGGGACTAAATGGAGACAGGAAGGAAGGGAGGACGAGCCAGGCTAGTTTAGTGGATGGGGGAGAAGGACCAGTCGCGAGTAGTGAGGGGGGAGTTAGCGAGGTACGGAAAGATACTCAGGAGGAGGACAGGCATAGGATCGGGAGGGAGGGGGTGGCCATGGTAAATAAGGAGGGGGAGGCATATGGCACCCAGATAGGGGGAGGAACAAGGAGCCGACTGGGTGGAGACTCCGGTAGAAAGGATGAGGGACATGGAAGGGGGGAAATGGAGGAAAAGGAGCGGTCAGAGTGCTCCTGTTGGGGGATTCTATGATCAGGGGTATCAAATGGGATAGGGAGGGAGAAGCCTGGCCAGTTAGAACAAAATGCTTCTCTGGACTAACGGTGCACAGGGCCAAGCACGAGGTATATCAGCTGGCAAAGGATTGTGGAGGTTCCCTGGACATACTGGTCCACCTGGGTACAAATGACATTGAGGGAAATAGCGAGCTAGAGATACAGGCAAGGTTCAGGGAGCTTGCCAGGGTCTGTCATGACATAGGATGTGCAATTTCCTTCTCGGAAATCCTGCCGGTGCCAAGTGCTAGTGGGGAACACAAAAGGAAGATTAGGGAGATAAACCAGTGGCTCAGGGAGTGGTGTGAGGCCAGAGGGTATGGGGTTGATGGGGATTGGGAGACCTGGGAGGATAAGGAGCTGTATGCTAGAGATACGCTCCATCTCAATTTCAAGGGGAAGGGAATCTTTAAGTTGAAAATAGAGGGGTTCATTGGTGAAAAGTGGGGTTTAAACTTGTGAAGGGGGAGGGAAGGGAGAAAAGGCTGTCGAGAGGGGTCCGATAAAGGAGGGACTCTGTCTCCACCCCCCCTGGGGAGCTGGAGGAATGTGGAAAAAGGCTGACTGGTAAAGTGCAGACCAGGGGAAAACAGAATCCCCATGGGAACACGAGCAGGGGAAATGGAAGTATAGGGAAAGGGTGGAAGGTAGTCCTGCTAAATGCCAGGAGCTTGGGCAATAAAATGCCTGAGCTCCAGGCGATGCTAACTGAGGGAGCGGTGGATGTGGCAGTGGTCACTGAGACCTGGGCCACCGCAGGACACGACTGGGACCTGAACCTGGAGGGTTACACTATGTTCGGGAAGAACAGGGGAGGGAAGGGAGGAGGGGTAGCAATGATAGTCAAAAACTGCATTGGCATAGGGGAGTAGAGGAGGCGGAGGGAACCTTGGAGGCGATTTGGGTCACCTTGATAATAAGGGGGGGCAAGAGAGTAAAAATAGGAGTGGTGTATAGACCCCCTGTGCTGGCGGAGGAGCTGAAGGAGAGTCTGGTGGCAGATTTTGGGAGACACTGCAGATTGGGCAGGGGAAGAGTGGTGGTGTTGGGGGACTTAAACATGCCAGGAACAGACTGGGAGACTATGACATCCTTGGTGGCCAGGGAACAGAGGTTGTTGGATGTCTTTCAAGTTGCGTTCCTAACTCAGCAGGTGGGGGAACTGACCAGGGAGGCTGGTTGTAGTCCTGGCAGATAGTAACCAGATTGGGGGCCTGGAGGTAAGGGGCCCATTGGCAGGGATTGACCATGCCACGGTCTGGTTCTGCCTGGACCTAGGAGGGGTAGAAGGCTGCACAAAGATGGAGGTAACTGACTTCGCGGGGTGGGATTTTAAGGAAATGGGAAGGATCCTTAAGGAGCATTTGGATGTGATTGGGTCAGACATGGACACTGATAGTAGGTGGGAAATCATCAGGAGAGGGGGTGCAGGATGCTACCAGCACCTGTGCAAGAGTAAAATGAAAATGCAGTGGGGCCCGAAAACCCTGCTGGTGGATCAGGGAGGTCCAGGAGGTGGTGCGGGGAAAGAAGGTAGTCTATAGGCAATTCAAGTGCTCAAGGAGTGAAAGGGATCAAGGGGAGTACGAGCTGATGGCTAGAAGGGCCACTAGGGTGGTGCGGGCAGCTAAGGCAAGGAAGGAGCAGAACTTGGCCATGGAAATTAGGAGAGGGAACAAGGGGTTCTTTAGATATATTGGGGAAAAAGGAAGGGTGAAGGGGCAGATTAGCAGGATTAAAACAGGGGAGATATGGGCATAAGACCCGAGGGAGCAGGCTGAGGTACTAAATGAGTACTTTACCTCAGTTTTCACCAAGGAAAATGGGGCGCTGCATCATACATGGGAGGAGACAGTGATACTGAGGGGGGCCCTTACCGTCCAGTGGGTCTGGGGAGAGGGGGAGGCATCACTGGCAGGAGGGGGGAAGACTAAGCAGGGAGAAGAGGTAGCAGAAGTGGAAATCACAGCAGAGAGAGTGAGGGAAGTCCTCATGTCCCTTAAGATGGAGAAAGCACCGGGGCTGGATAAATTACATCCCTGAGTGCTGAAGGAACTTGCGGATGTCCTGATGAAACCCCTGGTGGAGCTTTTCACCATCTCTCTGAGGACAGGGTGGGTGCACCAGGACTGGAAGGTGGCACATATAGTGCCTATCCACAAGGGGAGATCAAGGAAGGTGGCAGGGAACTACAGGCCAGTCAGCCTGACATCGGTGGTGGGCAAGGTGATGGAGGGCATTGTCAAGGAGAGGCTGGGGGACCTGGAAAAGTCAGGGTGCCTGGATGATAGACAGCATGGATTCGTCCCAGGGAAATCATGTCAGACAAACCTTGTGGAGTTCTATGACTGGGTGACGAGTGCCTTGGACCTGGGTAGACCAGTGGACATCCTCTTTCTAGACTTCAGCAAGGCATTTGACTCTGTTCCTCATGAGGGCCTGTTGGATAAGCTGGGAGAAATGGGGGTGGGGAACCAGATGATCAGATGGATAGGCAATTGGCTCCAGGACTGGACCCAGAGGGTCATAGTTGATGGAATAGTCTCATCCCCAAGGAGGATCATTAGTGGGGTCCCACAGGGATCAGTCCTTGGGCCCCTCCTGTTCAATGCCTACATCTCTGACATAAAGACAGGTATCAGGAGTGAGATGAGTCTCTTTGTGGATGACTCAAAACTGGGGATGGTGGTGGATGGGGAGGAGGGGAGGGTGGCCCTACAGGGGGACCTGGAGGCTCTGGAAAGATGGTCTAGAAAGTGGAAGCTGAGGTTCAATGCAGGGAAATGCAAGGTACTGCACCTGGGGGCCAGAAACCCGGGCCAAGTGTACACCCTTGGGGGAAAATGCTACAAGTCTCGATGGCTGAGAGGGACCTGGGGGTGGTGGTGGATGTCAAGATGAACAACTCGGAAACTTGTAGGAGGGCAGCAACCAAGGCCAACAGGATGCTGGGATGCATCGCTAGGGGGATCACCTCCAGAAGGAGGGAAGTGATACTCCCTCTGTATAACTGTTTATGAGGTCAAGACTAATACTGCATGCAGTTTGGAGGCCACACTTAAAGAGGGACATTAAACCCGGAGAGGGTCTAGAGGAGGGCAACCAAAATGATTTGGGGCTTGGGGACAGGACCTATGAGGAGAGGCTCGAAGAGCTAAATATGTACACATTGGAAGAGAGAGAAAGGACTGGGGACATGATAGAAGTCTTCAGGTACATGAAGGGGTAAACAGGGAGGAGCAGTCAGGGTGCTTCAAGGAAGAAGGAGGGGCCACTAGAGGGCATGGGTGGAAGCTGGAGGGGAAGATTCAGGGAGAAAGGAGGAGGTGCTACTTCACTGAGAGGGGGTGGAGCCATGGAATGCGCTGCCTAGGGGCTGGTGGAGGCAGAGACGGTGGAGGGGTTCAAGAGGGGGTGGGACAGGTACAGGGGAAGGGTTCTGGAAGCAAAATCCAATGCAGCGAGAATATCTGGAACTGGGAAGGGAGAAGCCAGAGAGGGCGAGGGGGGGGCAGCATGGTCAGCTCCCAGGGTGGGGGCTGACCAAACAAGCAGACGCGAAAGACCTTTAGGCCTATTCTGCTGGCATTTTAGTATGTTAGATCTTAGTTCAGCTTTTGACAGTATAAGTCACACTTTACTTTGGAAAAAAATTGAAAGATTAAACATAGATTTAGTACTGCTAAAATATAAGTTTACATAAAAACCCTTGAATAACCATACAATATAATCAGAAAGGTGCATTAGCTCCCCCCCCAATTAAAACCAATCAAGGGGTTAGACAGGACCGCCTGTTGGTGCCCACATTGCTTAACATATACATCAATGACATCATACAGGATCTAGGGAGTTCAGAATTCCATTCCCCTTCAATCAAAGAAAAGAAAGTCCCTTGCCTAGCCTACACAGATGATATTATTTTAAAGTCTACTATACATCATTTTTAGGTTTACAGAGAAAGGTACATAAGTTTTCAACATTATGCAGTAAAAATCAACTTATTAATAAGGACAAGACAAAAATTGTAATTTTCAGCAACAAAAGTAGAAAAACTCATAATCTATACATGTTTAAAGATAGAATTGAAACAACAAAATATTATGACTACTTAGGTATTAGATTTGCTGAAAGCTGTCTCTGGAAACTACAGATAAACTTACTTCAGACAAAACTGAAAAAAGCCTTCTCTGCTTTCAAAAGCTTTAATGCTAAGCTAGGCAAGGGATCTACGCTAGGTGCCTTAAAGGTGGTTAATGCCAAAATAAAATCTAATATTTTATATGGGGCTGAGATTTGGGCATTCACGGACGTGAAAATGCTTGATGCTGTTATAAACAAATTATACAGATATTTATTAATGTTGTTACAATCAGCTCCAGGAGAAGTTTTAAGATTAGAACTCGGACAACATACACTGACAACATAAATAAAAGAAACTCAGATAACATTTCTGCTATCATTATTCCAATTACAGTCTTTTCATCTGCCCCGGATCTGTTTGGAGGAACAAGTAGAATACCCTATATGGGGATTCACTTCTCCATAGATTCAAATAATTAAAAAATAATTATTTCCATTGGGCTTAAGTCATCTTCTTCTTTATGAGATTTATCTTAGGCCCAAGGAAGAAATAGTTTACAAATTAAAAAAAAGATTAAGGGATACAGCCATAGTTAAAGATTGTGAATGTTTAAATAAACTCAAATATTTCAAATGGTATAAACAGTTAAAAATAAAACACCATGGCAACAGCTCTGGAACAATCTATATAGATTTATCAAACAGGACCGCCTGAGACTCATACAGTTCAATATAATGCAGAACATATACTATACTCCTCAAAAACTCCACCAAATGGGCAAGACACTTACCCCCTCTTGCCCTCATTGTTCCTGCAGGAGTGGGGATCTCTACCATATGTTGTGGGCATGTCCTAAAATTCAGATATTCTGGAGAAGTATGCAAACCTCCCTGAGCCCAACTCTTGCACTGAGCCCGCTGTTCTCCCCGGACACATGTTTACTTAGCATCTTCCCAGTAGGAACTTTGAAGCAAAGGAAGTACTACATGGCTCTCATCTCAGCAGTGGCCAAACTTATAATTATGAGACACTGGGCCTCGGACACTTTGCCTACCCCACGGGAATGGCATAAAGAAATGCTACTTGCCCAGCAGCTAGAAAAGCATATTGCCAATATGAACAATCGATTAAGTATGTATACTGATAGATGGGGCACCCTAGATGCACTGCTAATTGCACAGAACCCAAAGAATAGTTGACTGAATGAGCACTATTCCCTGCCTAATAGTAGGCCTGGGACTGGAGGGAACACTGTCCTGAATTGAAGGAGATGAATAGGATCAGTGCTTAATGGTGCTCCACTTGAGAGAAGAAAAGAAAGGATAGAGATAAATTAGCTCAGAGAGAAAGAGAGAGATTTAGAGGGGTGGAAGGGGATGGGGGGAAGGGTGTCTGTTTTGGGGGTGTTGTTTTGGGTTTTTTTTTTTCTATCTCTCTTACCCCTTTTCTTTATATCATTACCCTTCCGTTAACTGTAGGTCTAAAGTGACACCTTACTGGGGTTATAGCACATTACTATTCTTGAAACCTAAATTTAGTTACCAGATTGTAAGTTGAAATGCTACAAACTACCTATGTATAAGCTATCTGGTCTAATACATAATAATGAGGGTAACAGTATTCCTTAAAATATCATGTATCTGGCTTTATATGATTTTCTTTTATTTATTTTAATGTGTTTATGTATTACTGTTCTAAAAATCAATAAAGCTTATTGAATTATAAAAAAAAATTAAAAATAACACCAGTTGGAATCGTACTTTAAAATACTATCCAATCCCTCTCAAAGGTGGCTTCTCACAAGATTCTGGATGGAACTTTGCAGTTCAAATTATGTAAATTTCTCTCAGAAAAGACCAGGACACAACAGTTTATATTGTAAATGCAATCCAAATAATGAGGATGATTTGAAACATCCTACTATTATGTCCTCTTTATTCTGTAAGAAGATAGGAGTGGCTTGGTGACATTTTGGGGGGTCTTGGCTTCCGTCCTAACCAAATGGTTTTACATCTTTTTAATTCAGAGAATTCAGATGTTTTACAAAAGAAATTGTAGATTTCTTGCAACTTTACGTCTATAAAAAGCCCTGTAAGTAGGGAACAGTAATTGTAAAGAATTATAAGTACACTTATGACAAGGCTTATAAGCCTACTATTGTAATTTCACTTATTAAAATGGAGCTGAATATAACTCTGAAATAGTGTATAAGATGAAGTTATAGAGGAATTTGAAAACAAGTCAAAGGAATATGTATTAAAGACTTTCTAGTACCCTAAAAACCTCAACATACTGGAATAATTATACACTTAAATGGCATTTTCTGGAAAACTTCTGGTAACTCAGAAAGTATGTAAAATTTTAAAAATGTTTGGTTTTTAAGTTTTCATGTATTTAAGTATTTGTAAAGACTTGTAGTCAATCAATAAAAAAGTTTTGTACTTGTCCTAGATGAGGCTGGTCCATTGGATAAATGCCCACTAACAGTGGAGCCCTTGGGAATGGGCACAAGGAAGGGAGGACCAGTTTCCTGGACCCATTTCTCCCCAGGGCACCTCCAAGATCCCAGCACCCCAATTCGCCCCCTCAGCCATATACCCCATAATAGGCCCCTTCAACCCCTGTCTTCTTCCCTTATGAGCAATCCCCAATGCTTTACATCATCTGTAGACATCTGCTGTTAATGGGGGACAGTCAAAGGGACTGAGGTTGCAGATCCTAGAGGGAGTAATAATAATACCTTCTCAGTGGGGTCGCCGACCAACACTTACTAGAACTCATTCTCCAACTATACTATCTAGCTTGTATATCAAACTAGTTAACTTGAAAAGTAATAACTAACCTAACCAACAATTAATAAATCAACAGTTGACAAATACAATACAAATTAGCATTATCTGTAGCTGCTCCTGCCCTTTGGAACAGTCTTCCTGTTCCCATCTGCTCTCAGGAAACTCACGCTACCTTTAAGGTTCATCTCAAATCCTGGCTGATTGATGAGACCAAATGCTATTGCTCACCTGGCTAATCCACCCGCCTCCTTCTCTTTCCCTCTATCTGTGGTATCTGTGCCTGTCCATACATGCTCATGTACCCGACTATTTTGTTTGTGTTTCTAAAGTCCTGCACCTATTTTTTACTTGTCACTTCTTCTTCTATACTTGATGTACAGCTAGTTTCTGGACTATTCTGATTCAATTGATTTTTGCACTTGTTATTTAACTGTTGTCTCCTATGTGCTTGCTACTATGTAACCTGCTTAGTGGTCTCTCAGTTGCTGCTCCTGTGTATTCATTTTGTACATCACTGATGTTTGTATATTCACTGCTTGTATTTATTGTACAATATGCTTGTATTGCCACCTTTATGGCCCGGGTCATGCCTAAAAATGGTCCCCTTGGTTCGGCGCACTTATCTGGTTGCCAAAGACTTAAACAAAGAAATAAATTACCCCACTCACACATCTACACATTCAGTCATGCACACACACCCCAATCCCTTACCCTAAACCCCAATTTTAAAACAAGTTAATTAAAACAGAAAGGATTCCAGATTCAGGTGCAGTTCCTAATGCTGGTCACACAGGATAATTCAAGCAGGGAGCTAGGATCAGTAACCAACAATGGAAGATGGAAGAAGGGAGGAGGTCCCAGATGGAGGTGAGGGAATAGGAGAAGTCTGACTACCCAGTGGAGGAGCAAGGATAGGGGAAGGAGAAGGTGCGTGGATCCCGGGAATGAAGGGAATATGTGACCGATGGAACGGGAGAGATGAACTTGGATATATACAAGGGCAATGCCTTGAACTGGTATTTAGAGATGAAAGATGCACAGTAATGTAGGTGATGGGAGGGAAGAGGGAGGATGCAGAGGGAGGAGTAGAAGTAGTAGTAGTAGTAGTAGTAGCATTTATTTATTTAGGGCACCCTTCTCCATAGGCTCAGGGTGCCCTTACAAAATACAAAAAGCAAACAGCATAAGGATACAACATACAAAAAACTAAAATACAATACATATAAATCAGTTAAATGCAACCTTTAAAATTCAAACTAGCTAGTTCCTAAGCTGTTTAGCAGCATAAATATGTTCCTTAGGCCCCAAAGGTCTTTTGGAAGAGAAATGTTTTTAGATGTTTTTTAAATACCTCCAGGAAAGATGCCTCCCGGAAGTACCCTGGCAATGAATTCCAGAGGACTGGGAGGCCACCTCAAATGCCTGATCCCTGGAAGATTTCAACCTAGCTCTAAGGACCTCCAGGAGGGTCTCCCCTGCCAACCTGAGACAGCGACTCAGGGTTTAGGGATACAGAAGCTCCTTCAGGTAGCCCAGACCCAACCAGTGTAGGGTCTTATATGTCAGAAAATCTATTTTAAAGGTGATGCACCAGCACACTGGCAACCAGTGCAGTTCACATAACACTGGCATAATATGACTGAACCTTGAGTGTCCAGTCAACAGCCGGGCTGCTGCATTCTGCAAAAGCTGCAGGCATCACATCACACCTCTTCTGACCCTGAGGAAGAGTGTGTTAGAGTAGTCAAGCCTCGAGGTGATGACATGCATGTACCAGTGTGGCTAGGTCATAAGGGATTTAATTTGGGTGATTCTGGAGATGGTAAAAAACAGTCCGGACAACAGGTAACACTTGAGCTTCAAGTATAAGCTCATTGTCCAGACCAATGCCCAAATTCTTCACTTTAGGGGAGGCCTCCAGTTCAGTCAGACTGATAAAAAACCCTATCCTATCCCCAGAAGCCCCTACACCCCACTTCAACCCGACTCAATCACCAGCACTTCAGTCTTCCCTGGGTTGAGCCCCAGCCAGTTCAATGATGTCCAAGCCCGGATCTTGGACAAGCAATTATTCAGCACATCGATCACATCATATCTTCCCCATGTGAAGGACAGGTAGAGTTGAGTATCATCAGCATAGCAATGAAAACTCAGCTCACACCACCTTATAACCTCACCCAGGGGCAGCATATACACTGCGAACAACATGGGGGAGTGGACAGAGCCTTGGGGTACTCAGCAGGGCAGGGTCATCGGGCCTAAGGAATAATTCCCCAGTACCACCCTCTGGGACCTGCCCTGGAGAAAGGACTTGAACCAGCTGATGACCTTGCCGGTGAGTCCAACATATTCCCTCAGCCTGTCCAATGACACCCCATGGTCCACAGTGTCGAACGCTGATGAGAGATCGAGAAAAAATTAGACTCGATCACTCTTCTCTATCCTTCACACTGAACAGATCATTCAACACCTTAACCATAACAGTGTCTGTGCTGTGCATAGCCCTAAACCTGGACTGGAATGGTTCATAGATCTGGAAGTCCGTGAGACGACTCTCCAGTTGTTTGCGACCACCTTCTCAAGAACCTTCCCTAAGACGGGTGGTTCGAGATAGGCCAGTAATTCACCAAGATGTCGGGGTCCAAAGATATTTTTTCAATAGGGGCTTCACCAGAGCCTGTTTAAGGGACTCTGGGAAGACCCCCATTGCAACGGAACACCCGATAATCTCAGCAAAAATAGGGCCCAGGACCTCGATGCAACTAACAAGTAATCGCGTCGGGCCCATGTCAAGGTTGCAGAAAGTTGGTTTAAACCCCGAGATCACCCCACAGACCTCCACCATCATCACCAGCTGGAACTCTACCCAGGGACACCGAGCGTACCTGCCCACCCGATGTCCACCACTGTTGGATGTTGTTATTCTGCTTGGAGAAATTCCAGCCCTAATGGAGGACACTCTATCTGAGAAGAACCAAGTGAACTACTTACACTTTTGAACTGAAAAGGCTCTAATGGGTTCCAGAAAGGCTGGATGTAATAGCCTGACTATAACCCGAAAGAGCTGAGCTGGTCAAATCTTCCCAGCTGCAATCATCCTAGAGATAAAAGCTGTCTTTTTTTGGATGATTGCATTCTAGTATTCATCGTAATGAGCAATCAGAACCAGTTTGTCCTCCTCGGACCTGGTCTTCCTCCAATACCTCTCCGACCTCTGCCCCCTGGTTTTCAGCATCCTCAGCTCCCCAAACCAAGCTCAGCCGAGGCGTGAAACCAGCGGGTGTACATGGATAGGCACCAGACAATCCAGGGCCTCCACAAAAACCCTATTATGGGCCATCATGGCGTTCCCTGGACCATCCGCTCAAGCCTCCTGCAGAGACAAAATGTTTAGTTTCGCCATCAGTCCCTCTGATCTCAACCCTTTCAAAGAGTGGAACTGAAACATTTCCACATGGAAAGGGAAATTCAGGGGGGCACTGAAGCTGAACCCAATGGTGCAGTGATCTGACCAAACGACTGGATCAATCTCGATGGTGTTAATTTCGAGTCCCAGGTAGAACACCAGATCAAGCACATGCCTGGTATGGTAGGTCCCGGTTGTGGTCTCAAGAGTAAGGCCAAGAGCCTCCATATTGGACAGGAAGTCTCTGGCCCCTGACAAAGCCTTGTCATCCACCCAGGTGTTGAAGTTGCCGAGAATAAGCCATCTCGGTGACTCCAACACCCTGTCAGCGACAAAGGCCATCACCTGTTGCAGGAAACTCCAATCCCACCCATGTGGATGGTAGACCAGAAGAATCCTGAACTCCATTCTGGGCCCCCCACACACTGCCATGCACTCGAAAGAACTGATGTCCCCCACTGGGTGCAACCCCAGGCTGAGCTCCGACCTGAAACAAACGTCCGCCCTCCTTCCCTGCATTTCTTCCTTCCTTGGGCAATGAACTACAGAGAACCTAGCCAGGACAGATACGTCCAGCACAGGGCCTGAAGCATTCCCCAGCCAGGTCTCTGTAATGCACACCAGATCAACCGACGCAATCAGCTTCGCCATTATAGCAGTCTTGTTGGCCATCGACCTTGCATTGCACAACATTGCCGAAGAGGACGAATGGCTGAGGCTGGTACCTCAGCTACCTGCCCTCTTGGTCTGAAGGGCTCCCTGGTCAGAGAGACAAGGCACGGAGGACCCCATTCCAGCTGCCTTTTCATCCCAGGGAGTCTTCTGGTCCCACCAACCGAATCGGTCTCCCACTGGCTTCATCCCTTTTCCCACCCCCATGCTCCTCCTTACAGTACCCAACTCCCTGAATCTCTGGAAAACTGTGGCCAAAAGGGGTGGGTCTTGGAAGTGACAGAAGGCCTTTAAATAGGAAGGGGAGTAGCAGAGCACAGGGCCTGAGTAAGAAAACCCATTTCTAAAATCCATCATTGATACACAGTAGTTCTACTACTACACTAAATTAAAATCTGATAAACTACCACAACACATAATCTAAATTCCATACACACAACACTCACACACACACAATCACTCACTCCAACATAAGTAACTAATAATACAGAAACCTCCCCCTTCCCAATCCCTACAAACTAAAATCCCAAATAAATACACACATTATAAAAAGAGCATCAAAGTCCAGGAGCGATAGTAAGTTCCCACAGTTCTTATGAGGACAAAAGTTCTAACAAAGTCCCAAAAGCATGAACAAATTTTGAAGTTTAGAGGACAGTCTGCATTACATACAAACCAAAGATAGAGCAGAACTGCAGGAACAATACAGGGCAACACTGCAATAGCAGTAGGGGCTCTCACTACACAAACTGCTACTACTGTCCAGTCCATGATCTCCCCAGAACAGCGGGGTCTCTCACGGCCTTTTTCCCATCTTAGTATTGGAAATACTCCACCAGTCCATCCAGAGAAAGGTACAAACAGGCTGCTAGATATAAACATCCCTAAAAATCCAGAATTTAACTACAGTCTATGACCCTCTGACGGCCCAGTGATCAATCCCAAAGTCCTGGATATTGAAAGGGACAGCCCTTCTTACTCATGCAAAGTGAGAGGAGAAATCTTCTTGCAGAAACCCAACTCCACTCTACTATGTTCTGAAAAGGGGTCCAACTCGAGCAGCCCAGGTTGCCCCAATCACAGTTTTTGGGCTCTCTTCTGCAGGAGCCTGCCCAGGAACCACTCTGCAAAGGGACAGATAATGGTGCAATACAACCCTCGATCTTCTGCTCATCTCCACCACTCCACACTCGCACAGCTGACCGAGCATCCACTTCTCTGGGGGCCTGTAAACTGTAAACCTCTGATCCTGTCTTCCAGCAAAAATCCATGGTTGCCTGAATACGTTCTCTGGTAAGAATAACACAGATGCCTCCTGGAATCAGACACTTTCCTCTTCACCAGAAGATTAAATCAAACATTCCTCAAACACTCCATGGACTATGAGCCTATCTAAAAAATAAAAAAGCTAGCTCCTAAATCTGATTCATTATTTTCCCCCTCACTACACTTGCACCCCTAAACCTCACCTGTAACTGAGACCTGCTGTAAAATAAATATAAAGTAATACAATGTACCAAGACAAACAAAAACAACAGCAGGAAGGATAAAAGTGGGAAAAATATCAGAACAGACGTAAAAACAGAAAAAGTGCATGATGAGTAACAGTAAAATGACAGAAAGTGTTACAGAAGGTTCTGGTCTGGCAAGGGAAGAGGAGGGAGTAGTACTGTAAACCACATCTGCATAATCAAAGACTGGGAACACCATTTTGGTAATCAGCTCCTGGAGGACATGCGGGTTAAGGCACTCTTTAATACTGTACAGGGCACCAAGCTTAGGGAAGAGCTGGTCATATATGGCATTAATGTGGCTAGAGAAATCAAACTTGGAACTCCCTGCACAATCCACCATCTCTCAAAATAAGCAGACCATAAAACCACAAATAGACTGAATAAAGTGCTTTTATTATTCTAAAAAGTGCCAGTGAGTCATACCTCTCACAGAGACACAAGCAGGAGCCCTACAGCTAATACCTACAACCAGTTTCACTCAACACGTTATCAGGGAGTACCTGAGATGATGTGTGATCTTACTTTTAAATGTGGCTCTTAAAGGGCCATGCACATATAATGCATAATCCAAGTGTAACCAATTGCTGTGTATAAATAACAGAAGAAAAAGCATACATCTGACAAAACTGTGATCACCTAAAAAGTGAAGTGAAATAAAAAACAAAAATTGTATACATATACATGATTTCATTACACGTATTCAATGCATATATTGTATATTACCAAAATATATTATTTATATCATGTATTTAATACTAATTTAGTTATCATATTGATTTCAAACAGTTCCCAGAAATTTAATGTAAAGGTGCCATTTTTGTTAAAATGATGACAACATTATGAGGAACCACATAGCTTACTAATCAAACAGCGGAGGATGCTAAGATTTTAACATTTTATAAATAACACACCACATATGTATATATAGGGGCCATTCTGAATATTTTATTATTAACACTCTTTAAACATACTGTCTGGACTGGACTACTGCAACTCCCTGTACTTAGGGCTACCGGGGGTTAGTATCCATCGCTTGCAGCTAGTGCAGAACGCTGCAGAGTGGTTGTTGATGGGGACTCCTCATTCAAGTCACATCACACCGGTGCTGCATGAACTGGATTGGCTGCTGATTCAGTGGCAGATCACCTTCAAGGATGGGCTTCTGGCCTTTAAGGCCCTGCACGGACTGGGCTCGGGCTATCTGCAAGAGCTCCGGCTGTCTTACTGCCCCGGGATAAACCACCTGGGCCAGCTGATGAGGGGTTGGTTAGAGATTCCCAGGGTATGTCTTAAAACTGCAGGGGCCCATGCTTTTGTGTATATGGCCCCGCCCTGTGAAATTCTCTACCTCATCAGATACGTGAGCGCATGACTTTGGAGAGTTTTAAGAGGGCCTTGAAGACCCATTTATGGCATCTTGCCTATCAAGATTAATTGTATTCAGACAGTTATTTATTCACCTAACTTGCTGTATGTGAATTTTATGTCTTTATTGGATTTTATATGTTCTTAAAGTTGTACAGCGCTTGGTTGTAGAAAGGCACTTTAAAAATACAGTTATTATATTATTATTAAGTTGTTACTGTTATTTATTGTTGCATCATTTTGACATGTCTGTTTGTTTTTTGCATAATGGACCAGAAGATTTCATTTTCTTAAAAAATGTTTTAATGTCCATGTACAGATCAAACTCTCTTGCAGTACATAATGGCGCAAAGTTTAAGCCCCTCTGTAGGGCTTGTTGTTGCACGGAAGTTAAAGTTATAACAGAAAGGTTTATAACATTTAAAACTTGCCTCTGTCTTTGCCCCGATATGTCTTCCCTCCCTTTGATCTGGGGCTCTGCATTTGTGGTCTCTGTTTCAGCTGCAAATGTTGAGGGTGATAGGTCTGTTTGGGATGAACTCCTAGGTCAGCATCTTTGTTTCTTTCTGCCACATCTTGTTTTCTTATAGATGTAAGTTCCTCTTGAAATTGTACACTTTGGGGACTGCATCGTGGCTGCGTCGTATCTCTAGCTGTCTCCTCCTCCTCTCCCATTTCTTCCTGGTCTAAAAAATCATCTGCAGAGTCAGTTCCTGATTCTGAGGTAAAATGTTCATGTGTTACATTCAGATCATTGGGGCACTTTAAGGTAGAACAGGTTACACTCATGGAGTTGGTGTTAGAAGATGCCACAGCCACTGCATTATTTGTGTTCTAATCTTGATGTTGTTTATTATTTGAGCCATTTTTACACTTATTTTTACATTTGCCTCCCTTTTGATTCCAGGTAAAAATCCGGTTCTGAAGGTAGTCTTGGTAATCTCTCGCAAATTTAGTTTGTTTTACTTTTTGTAACCTTGCATCTTCATCTTGTAAAGTTTGAAGTAATTCAGCTTCAAAATCTTGAAAATCAGGATGTTCTTTAAATGCACTAACAGCCTCTTCACACTCCCTCAGTTTTTGGTCTAATGTAATTTTCTGAGTTGCATAGTCTCTAATGAAACAATGAACGAAAAGCATGGAAGCAGCTTGAATTTTAGAAAGCCAATCATCCATGAGTATACTCATCCCAGTCTTAACACAGAAAACTATAGAAGGGAAATGTTTAGACAATTGTCTGACATGAATTTCTATGTTGGTTTAAAAATAGATCCAACTGTCAAATTTAAACAAGAAACTGATAAATAGTTGTTGCATACTTATGAGACAGGCCTTATTACAGATCAATCCTTGGAATTTTTGGTAACATAAACATAGAAACATAGACTTTGATGGCAGATAAGGACCATTTGACCCACCCAGTCTTCCCTACCTATTTGATAAGCTGCAGATCCTAGTTAACTAACAGCCTACTTCTTCCTACCCCCCACCAGAATTGCCTTATGCCTGTCCCATGCATACTTGAAGTAGCATACCCCATTAGGCAGACAATTTATGTGCTACCAAAGGTGCATAAAAGCATAGTGGATCCCCAGGTTGCCCAATAGTGTCTGGCATAGGCTCAGTTATTTATTTATTTATTGAAATGTTTCACCAGGAAGATACACTGAACAACAAATTGCTCATCTCACAGTGTGGCCTGGGGGGGGTGCACAATGAGGATAAGAAAACAGATTACACAGATAAAATATGGTAAGAACAGTTGAAAATCATGTAGGAAGCAGGTAGACAATATGATGTAACAATTAGGGCACAGTACAGACAATTACAACTTGTAAAATTAATACAACAAATAGGAGCACACAGATCTTAGATACAGTATTAGAGACGATACAATAATGCGACAGTATAAACATAGTGCAATAATGTTCCGAGTGCTAGGCTCAAAAGCAGTAAACAAGTGCGATTGAAGGAGTAGGGAAGGAAGTAGCTAAGAAGTGCTGTAAGGAGGTGTAGGGGAAAAGGAAGAGGGTGGGGGGGAGACAACCAAAACCTATTACCCCTTCAGGATGATGAGAACCCTGCAAGGGGGCAGGGAGCTGGCAAGCAGGAACAAGGTATAAAGGTATTAAGTAGGATTAAAGCAGGACCAGCTGGAAGAGAGGAAATTGTGGAGGGCAGTACTAAGGGAGTAGATGGAAGAAGAGTAACTTATGTTAGGGTGAGGGAATTCCAGATTTTAGGGAAGTGGTGGGCAAATCCAGACTGGCCAATGAGGGTAGAATGGCGGGGAACCATCAAGGTGCATGTGTCGCTAGATCTGAGGGAATGGAGGGTGGGGGAGGGGTAGAGAGGGTAGATAAGAGGTAAGGAGGGAGTTCACCAATCCAGAATGTGGGAGGTCAATTTGGCACAGTGGGAGAGGTGCCTGTTTGACAGTGGAGGAAAGGCTAGGGCATGATAGAGTTCACAGTGATGAGTACGAGAGGGAGAGTCAAGGGCAAAGCAACAGGAGTTAAAGATAGTGTCCAATTTGGTCAGGGAAGATTTGGGAGCAGTACCATAGACTACATCATAGTAGTCAAAAATGCAGAGTATCATCTGGACAAGTTCATGCCTCGCAGTCAGTGGGATGCAACTACGGTTCCTGTACAGGGCACCAAGCTCGGGGCCAAGTTTCTTCAGGATGGCATCGACATGTACAGAGAAGTTGAGGTGTTGGTCTGACCAAACCCCAAGATATCTAAATGAGGATGTGTCCTTAAGGGTTGTCCCATCGAGGGTATGGAAGGAAGGCAGGCCAGTGAGCCTACAGAGGCTCTGCTTGGTGCCAAAGGTCATAGAGATTGTTTTCTTGGTGTTTAGGAAGAGATGATGGGAGGCAAACCAGAGCTGAATCTGGTTGAAATCATGCTGTAAGCTGGTTTCCACAGCAGCAGGGTTTTTGACAGAGCTGTGCAAGACAGTATCATTGGCATACATATGGATGGAGGAGGTGGAGCAGGCTGTAGGAAGGTCATTAAGGAAGGTGAAGAAAAGCAGGGGATCAAGCACTGAGCCCTGAGGGACTTCGGTGTTAATAGGGCATGGACAGGAAGTGGAATCAGAGATTCTTACCAATTGAGTCCTACTGATGAGGTAGGATTTAAACCAGCTTGTTGCAGATGAGGCCAGGCCTGCTACACAAAGGTGAAACAAGAAGCAGTGTATGAGAGACAGTGTTGAACGCTTTGGCTAGGTCAACAAAGATGGCTGAATTGATCAAGCCATCATCCATTCCAGTAATGATGGAGTCGGTGAGCCTGAGGAGGGAGGTGGTAGTAGAATGGTTCTTCTGAAAACCAGATTGGAACAGGGTGAAAAAGAAGGAGCCAGAGAGCAAAGAGGAAAACTGGGAGTGAACCAGGTGTTCTTGGAGTTTAGCAAGGGTAGGAAGGAGAGAGATGGGGCGATAGTTGCCCGGAGTGGAAGGGTCACTGCCCTTGGGGAGGCTGACAGTGGGGTTTAAGCCGAGGAGCAGAAGAGGCATAGCGACATATGTTGTTATACGTAATATCCCATCTGAGTAGGTCAGTTTTATGAGCAGCCCTAGGGGGTTTGGAGGTACTTAGATTTTGGGTGCAGGAGGTTACCAACTATTCTCAGCCCTTTATGGATTTTTTGTGTCAGTTATCAGAATTTATTCTTACCATGAATGCTTTTGTATTCCAAGGTAAGCATTTCCTTCAGGTAAACAGGACAGCGATAGGGGCTTCTTTTGCCTCCACATATGTTAACCTTTACCTTGGACTATGGGAAAGGCAGAATATTTATAATGAAAATGCTAATCCATTTTTTGAGAAGGTGGACCTGTGGCAGAGGTTCCTGGATGATGTGCTGATGGTGTGGTGTGGTAGTGAAACAGAACTATCTGAGTTTATGTCATACAGTATTTATTTTATTTTTAATTTTTTTATTTTATTTAAACAGCAGTTTGGAAAACCTTTGAGCCATAGGCTCATTTACAAAGGTACCTTGTCACAGTAAGACAAACGAAAATACACAGTATAACAGTACAACACATAAGTATAACAGTAACTTAAGACATAGATACAAACAAGCTGGTACAGGTAGGATTGATGCAAACAATACCAGAGTTATGTTGTCCTTAGCAGCTTAGTAATAAGCTTTGTCATAAGTATTGAGGCTTTGAATAGTGGCAATTACAGCATCGGGTGTTAATAAGGTGGTTACGTAATGAAGTTTTGAAGCACGTATATAGTTGAGCCGAGATGGAGGGGCAGTGTGTTGAACCAGGAGGGGCCTAAAGCTGAAGGCTCTTTGGCCGTGAGAGGTCCTAGCTCTAGGATAACAAGAGAGGTTTCCCAGAGGTCCAGTATGAACTAGTGGGACAGAGCGGTATGGTGGTGGTCAATCCTGGTGGGGATAGCCCAAGGAGGGTCTTTTGTAGGGTACAGGTCAGATATTTGAGGTGCTCGTCAAGATCAAGTACCAGTGCTTTAGCGTACAGTGAACAGGTGTGTGTCAGCCTAGGTGCTCCAGTAATTAACCTGCAGGCCTTATTCAGAGTAATACGAATTTTATGGGTGCAGTCTGATCAGCAGCACCATACACGGCAGTCCATAGTCCACTAGGGACAGGATAGGGAGGTGACTGCGTGGAGAAGAGCCTCCGGGGAGGTAGTGTTTATACGATTGTAAGATGCCCTAATCGGATATTAGTGGCAGTGGCTAGGGCAGCAATGTGTCCATGGAAGGAGAGGGAGGGGTCAAAATGGATCCCTAGGTATTTATAGAACAAACTTGTTCGAGTGGGAAGAGGACCCAGAGTGAATGAGGAGTTTGAAGTTGCAGGACTTGTTTTGGGGATGAGTGAAGAACATGTTTTTGTTTTTTAAGATTTATCACCAATCTATGTTCCTTGAACCAGCCCTCGGCTTCAGTGAAGGACTTCTGCAAGCAGTCCTGGAGGGCAATAGGGTTACGACTTGAGGCAAAGATGACTGCATCATCAGCAGTACAATAGAATGCTCCCCGAGCAAGAGCGTGGAAGGGTGTTAGGTAAGGGAGAATAGTAAGGGGCCTAGAATGGAACCCTGGGGACCCCAGAAAGATGGGACAGATGTCAGGTAGGTCCCATTCATTTTACACGCTGTGAGCGAGTCAGATAGATAACTGGTGCACCAGGAGATAGGCCCAGCAGCAAAACCAGGGAGACTAAGGGCATCAAGAAGGAGGGGGTGGGAGACAGTGTCGAAAGCTTTCGAGAGGTCAATGAAGACAGCACCAGCCAGAGAACCAGTGTCTAAGGAGGAGTGGAGAAAGTTGGAGAACTCTAGAAAGGCTGTGTTGGTACTGTGGCCCGCTCGGAAGCCATGCTGCTCAGGACAAAGGACATTGTAGATGGAGAGGTAGTCAGAGATTTGAGAGGCCACCACTTTTTCCAAGGCCTTGGAGAGAGGAGAGAGAATGGAGATCAGTCGATAGTTTCCAGCCACAGTCCTATCACCACCTTTAAAGATAGGGGTGACAGTGGCAACTTTCCAGGCAGTTGGAACCTTCCCCAGGCAAAGAGAGTGGTTGATGGGGCATGTGATCGGAGTGAGACTGTGTCTAAGACCAGCCGTGGGATACCACGGATCAGGGTGTCACTGTACTATTACTCTTGAGGGCAGTGACAGGTGTGCCTAAGTTCTTGGGCAGAAACATGGTGGAGGAGAAAATAGGGGCGAAAGATTTATGGCAGGTGCTGGGAGGAGGGTCAAAAAATTTGTGGGAGGATAGGGCTAAGGTCAGTGAATGAGGTGTTGAGGTGGTTGGCTATGAGGGCTGGGTCTGAGAGATCACACCATTAATGTTGATCTGGGTGGGTGGGGGAGTGTGCAGTCCCATTTAACTGTTTAATGTTATCCCAGAAGGTTCTGGGGTTCCCGCATGAGGCAGTGAGTGAGGACCGATAGTGCTCAGACTTGGCCTTTCTGATGGCCTGAGTGCACTTGTTTCGGGCGGCAGCATATAACCACCTGTCATTGGGCTGGTCAGTCTCAATGGCACGGTGCCATAGGTTGTCCCTATGTTTGAGCTGGTGGATCAAAGCTGGGGTTACCCAGGGGGCATTCTGCCTTTTAGAACGGCGGGTCAACATTGGGGCAAAGATATCACAGGCATTATTAAAAGTTTGGGTAAAGAAGGAGAGGCTGTGTCGATGTCGGAGTTGCCTGTATAGGAGACCAGTCAATTTGGGACAGAAGTTCCTTAGTTTATCAGTCCACCAGGTATTGAGGCGTCGCGACATGTGGACTATGCTGTAGGGTTTGGGGACTGAGGATGACCAGTGGAATAGAATGGGGAGTGGTCACTGAGAGAGTCTGGGAGGACTTGTACATTGGGGATCCGATTAGGGCGGTTGGTGAGTACCACATCAAGCAGGGTACTGGAGCCTCTCTTGGGGTTAGTCCTGGTAGGGTGGGTAACTAGTTGCGTTAGGTCTATTGCAGAAAGGAGTCTCGGGTAGAGGAGGAGGAGGGCTGAGCCAGTTGACATTAAGTCACCCACCAGAATTTGATCAGCGGAAGGAGGTAGAGAGGTAAGGTATTCTGTAAGAGGGCAATGGCCTGCGTTTGGTCCTAGGGAGCACGTATGCAGTAGTCAAATAAGGGTCCCTTTAAAGGGTCAGGGGTTAGTTTCAGCGTGGCGCCTGGGCCCTGGGTCAAGGATGGGGCGGGCAGGGCTAGTAGGGGAGATTCCTTGACATAAATAGGGCAGCCACGCTCTGTCTCCCAACACGGTCGGACCGAAAAGGGTGAAACCAGGAAGGGAGACTAGGGAGTCAGGGAGGATTTCGACAGCCAAGTCTCAACCAGGGTGATGACATCAGGGTTAATTGATGTGACCAGGCATTGCAGTGAGTCAAACTTTTGGGAGGCTACAGATATTCATGGAGACCATGCATAGGCCTGTGGTGCGAGTTGGGGAGCTCCTGGAACCGGGCAGGGTTTGGATGAATGTTCCCCAACAGGAGTAGCATGACTAACACCCTGGCTGGGAGATGGTGAGAGGTTTTCTCACGGATTGACATGGGGGAGGGGAGGATAAGGGAGCAGGGGTGGGCAGGGGAGGTACAGGAGGAAAGCAAGAATAAAGACACCCAGATGTGCCTGAGATGAAGAAAGCTAGGGGAGGGCAGGTAGGACAGGGGACACACAGGGTCCCAAGGGGCAGGAGAGCAGGTTCAGAAGCAAGGGGAAGGAGGGGTGCCAGGGCACAGTGCGGACTAGGAGATGGGTAAGTGGGTAAGTGCACTGCTAGTGGGGATAGGCACAGGCAGAGCATGAGGCAGGGCCAATACATTGTGGTGAGCAAAATCCCAGGGAAGTAATGCTGTACAGGTAGGAGTAGGAAGCAGTGAGGGAGCATAGGTCCCTCTAGTGGCCAGCAGGTATAACCTGCAAATGGGAAAGTGGGGAGATAGGTTATGGCCAACATGACGTGATGTCACCGGATGTGATGTCACGGGGTGGATCCTAAATTGACAGCTGCCCCTGGGTGGAGGGTGGTTGGTGCGGGTGGGGCAGGCAGTGCGAGCGCGTCGGGCTAACACCCTCTGCAAATGTCCAGATGAGAGAAGGCTCTCTTTACCTCAGAAAGTTATCAGGCTGGAGATTCGGCTTCCTCAGCTACTCATGTGAGCTGCTTGTGTTGCTTCAGTTGCTTGATTGTCCCGAGTGCCTAGCTTGGGGAGACTGCCTATGTAGTGGAGAAAACACAGCCTCTCATTACTATGCAGCGGGAGAATATGTTGTGACTTAAAACAAGGGGCTCCACTCTAAGCAAACAGAGCTATTCAAAATGAGGTCACACTAGGACCCAGCTAACCTAATGCCTTCAGTTACAAGCACAATTAGCTCAATACCATATTAAACAAGTCTGCTCTATATTAGCTGCTTGGTATATCTGGCTTTAAGGTGTAATCAGCAATTAGCTCCAAATACCACCATATTAAACAAGTCTGATCTATATTAGCTGCCTGGTATAACTGGCTTAAAGGTGTAATCAGCAAGGCAACTCTAGGGAAACCAGTGAGTCCCTAGCTTTACACTTCAGCCTTAGTAGCACAAACAGAAGCAAATAACAAGCCCACCCAGTGGTGACCAGGGAACAAAGTTCATAAAATATAAGTGTTCATCAGGAAGCACCCCTCTGCAGGCGTCCAGGCAGAAGAGAGCTCTCTATACCTCGAAAGTTATCAGGCTGGAGATTCGGCTTCCTCAGCTACTCAAGTGAGCTGCTTGTGTTGCTTCAGTTGCTTGATTGTCCCGAGTGCCTAGCTTGGGGGGGGGAGCTGCCTATGTAGTGGAGAAAACACAGCCTCTCATTACTATGCAGCGGGAGAATATGTTGTGACTTAAACAAAGGAGCTCCACTCTCAGCCAACAGGGCTGTTCCAAAATGAGGTCACACTAGGACCCAGCTAACCTACTGCCTTCAGTTACAAGCACAATTAGCTCCAATAACACCATATTAAACAAGTCTGCTCTATATTAGCTGCTTGGTATATCTGGCTTTAAGGTGTAATCAGCAATTAGCTCCAAATACCACCATATTAAACAAGTCTGATCTATATTAGCTGCTTGGTATATCTGGCTTTAAGGTGTAATCAGCAAGGCAACTCTAGGAAACCAGTGAGTCCCTAGCTTTACACTTCAGCATTAGTAGCACAAAGAGAAGCAAATAACAAGCCCACCCAGTGGTGAACAGGGAACAAAGTTCATAAAATATAAGTGTTCATCAGGAAGCACCCCTCTGCAGGTGTCCAGATGAAGAGAAGAGGCTCTCTTTACCTCGAAAGTTTTCAGGCTGGAGATTCAGCTTCCTCAGCTACTCAGGTGAGCTGCTTGTGTTGCTTCAGTTTCTTGATTGTCCCGAGTGCCTAGCTTGGGGGGGGGAGCTGCCTATGTATTGGAGAAAAGACAGCCTCTCATTACTATGCAGCGGGAGAATATGTTGTGACTTAAACAAAGGAGCTCCACTCCAAGCAAACAGGGCTTTTCCAAAATAAGGTCACACTAGGACCCAGGAAACCTAATGCCTTCAGTTACAAGCACAATTAGCTCCAATACCACCATATTAAAAAAGTCTGCTCTATATTAGCTGCTTGGTATATCTGGCTTTAAGGTGTAATCAAGAAGGCAACTCTAGGGAAACCAGTGAGTCCCTAGCTTTACACTTCAGCCTTAGTAGCACAAAGAGAAGCAAATAACAAACCCACCCAGAGGTGAACAGGGAACAAAGTTCATAATATATATAAGTGTTCATCAGGTAGCACCCCTCTGCTGGCATCCAGACGAAGAGAAGAGACTCTCTTTACCTCGAAAGTTATCAGGCTGGAGATTCGGCTTCCTCAGCTACTCAGGTGAGCTGCTTGTGTTGCTTCAGTTGCTTGATTGTCCCAGAATACCTAGCTTGGGGGGGAACTGCCTATGTAATGGAGAAAACACAGCCTCTCATTACTATGCAGCGGGAGAATATGTTGTGACTTAAACAAAGGAGCTCCAATCTAAGCAAACAGGGCTGCTCCAAAATAAGGTTCCACTAGGACCCAGCTAACCTAATACCTTCAGTTACAAGCACAATTAGCTCCAATACCACCATATTAAACAAGTATGCTCTATATCAGCAGCTTGGTATATCTGGCTTTAAGGTATAATCAGCAATTAGCTCCAAATACCACCATATTAAACAAGGTTGATCTATATTAGCTGTTTGGTATATCTGGCTTTAAGGTGTAATCAGCAAGGCAACTTAAAGGAAAACCAGTGAGTCCCTAGCTTTACACTTCAGCCTTAGTAGCACAAAGAGAAGCAAATAACAAGCCCACCCAGTGGTAAACAGGGAACAAAGTTCATAAAATATGTGTTCATCAGGTAGCACCCCTCTGCAGGCATCCAGACGAAGAGATGAGGCTCTCTTTACCTTGAAAGTTATCAGGCTGGAGATTCGGCTTCCTCAGCAACTCAGGTGAGCTGCTTGTGTTGCTTCAGTTGCTTGATTGTCCCGAGTGCCTAGCTTGGGGGGAGCGCTCGTAGTGGAGAAAACACAGCCTCTCATTACTATGCAATGGAGAATATGTTGTGACTTAAACAAGGAGCTCCACTCTAAGCAAACAGGGCTATTCCAAAATGAGGTCACACTAGTACCCAGCTAACCTAATGCCTTCAGTTACAAGCACAATTAGCTCCAATACCACCATATTAAACAAGTCTGCTCTATATTAGCTGCTTGTTATATCTGGCTTTAAGGTGTAATCAGCAATTAGTTCCAAATACCAGCATACTAAACAAGTCTGATCTATATTAACTGCTTGGTATATCTGACTTTAAGGTATAATCAGCAAGGCAACTCTAGGGAAACCAGTGAGTCCCTACCTTTACACTTCAGCCTTAGTAGCCCAAAGAGAAGCAAATAACAAGCCCACCCAGTGGTGAACAGGGAACAAAGTTCATAAAGTATAAGTGTTCATCAGGTAGCACCCCTCTGCATGTGTCCAGATGAAGAGAAGAGGCTCTCTTTACCTCGAAAGTTATCAGGCTGGAGATTCAGCTTCCTCAGCTACTCAGGTGAGCTGCTTGTGTTCCTTCAGTTGCTTGATTGTCCCGAGTGCCTAGCTTGGGGGGGGGAGCTGCCTATGTAGTGGATAAAACACAGCCAATCATTACTATGCAGCAGGAGAATATGTTGTGACTTAAACAAAGGAGCTCCACTCTAAGCAAACAGGGCTATTCAAAATGAGGTCACACTAGGACCCAGCTAACCTAATGCCTTCAGTTACAAGCACAATTAGCTCCAATACCACCATATTAAACAAGTCTGATCTATATTAGCTGCTTGGTATATCTGGCTTTTATTGTAATCAGCAAGGCAACTCAGAGAAACCAGTGAGTCCCTAGCTTTACACTTCAGCCTTAGTAGCACAAAGAGAAGCAAATAACAAGCCCACCCAGTGGTGACCAGGGAACAAAGTTCATAAAATATAAGTGTTCATCAGGTAGCACCCCTCTGCAGGCGTCCAGATGAAGAGAAGAGGCTCTCTTTACCTCGAAAGTTACCAGGCTGGAGATTCGGCTTCCTCAGCTACTCAGGTGAGCTGCTTGTGTTCCTTCAGTTGCTTGATTGTACCGAGTGCCTAGCTTGGGGGGAGCTGCCTATGTAGTGGAAAAAACACAGCCTCTCATTACTCTGCAGCAGGAGAATATGTTGTGACTTAAACAAAGGAGCTCCACTCTAAGCAAACAGGGCTATTCCAAAATGAGGTCACACTAGGACTCAGCTAACCTAATGCCTTCAGTTACAAGCACAATTAGCTCCAATACCACCATATTAAACAAGTCTGATCTATATTAGCTGCTTGGTATATCTGGCTTTAAGGTGTAATCAGCAAGGCAACTCTAGGGAAACCAGTGATTCCATAGCGTTACACTTCAGCCTTAGTAGCACAAAGAGAAGTAAATAACAAGCCCACCCAGGGGTGAACAGGGAACAAAGTTCATAAAATATAAGTGTTCATCAGGTAGCACCCCTCTGCAGGCATCCAGATGAAGAGAAGAGGCTCTCTTTCCCTCAAAAGTTATCAGGCTGCAGATTCGGCTTCCTCAGCTACTCAGGTGAGCTGCTTGTGTTGCTTCACTTGCTTGATTGTCCCGAGTGCCTAGCTTGGGGGGGGGAGCTGCCTATGTAGTGGAGAAAACACAGCCTCTCATTACTATGCAGCGGGAGAATATGTTGTGACTTAAACAAAGGAGCTCCTCTCTAAGCAAACAGGGCTGTTCCAAAATGAGGTCCCACTAGGACCCAGCTAACCTAATGCCATCAGTTACAAGCACAATTAGCTCCAATACCACCATATTAAACAAGTCTGCTCTATATCAGCTGCTTTGCATATCTGGCTTTAAGGTGAAATCATCAATTAGCTCCACATACCACCATATTAAACAAGGTTGATCTATATTAGCTGCTTGGTATTTCTGGCTTTAAGGTGTAATCAGCAAGGCAACTCTAGGGAAACCAGTGAGTCCCTAGCTTTACACTTCAGCCTTAGTAGCCCAAAGAGAAGCAAATAACAAGTCCACCCAGTGGTAAACAGGGAACAAATTTCATAAAATATAAGTGTTCATCAGGTAGCACCCTCTGCAGGTGTCCAGACGAAGAGATGAGGCTCTCTTACCTCCGAAAGTTATCGGAGGCTGGAGTTGACACCTCAGCTACTCAGGTAGACTGCTTGAGTTGCTTCAGTTGCTTATTGTCCGAGTGCCCACATAGCTTGAGGGGGGAGCTGCCTATGTAGTGGAGAAGAAAAGACAGCCTCTCATTACTATGCAGTGGGAGAATATGTGTGACTTAAACAAAGGAGCTCCACTCTAAGCAAACAGGGCTATTCCAAAATGAGGTCACAGTAGGAAAGAGCTAACCTAATGCCTTCAGTTACAAGCACAATTAGCTCCAATACTACCATATTAAACAAGTCTGCTCTATATTAGCTGCCTGTTATATCTGGCTTTAAGGTGTAATCAGCAATTTGTTCCAAATACCACCATATTAAACAAGTCTGACCTATATTAGCTGCTTGGTATATCTGGCTTTAAGGTATAATCAGCAAGGCGACTCTAGGGAAACCAGTGAGTCCCTACCTTTACACTTCAGCCTTAGTAGCCCAAAGAGAAGCAAATAACAAGCCCACCCAGTGGTGAACAGGGAACAAAGTTCATAAAGTATAAGTGTTCATCAGGTAGCACCCCTCTGCATGTGTCCAGATGAAGAGAAGAGGCTCTCTTTACCTCGAAAGTTATCAGGCTGGAGATTCAGCTTCCTCAGCTACTCAGGTGAGCTGCTTGTGTTCCTTCAGTTGCTTGATTGTCCCGAGTGCCTAGCGGGGGAGCTGCCTTGTAGTGGAGAAAACACAGCCTCTCATTACTATGCAGCAGGAGAATATGTTGTGACTTAAACAAAGGAGCTCCACTCTAAGCAAACAGGGCTATTCCAAAATGAGGTCACACTCGGACCCAGCTAACCTAATGCCTTCAGTTACAAGCACAATTAGCTCCAATACCACCATATTAAACAAGTCTGATCTATATTAGCTGCTTGGTATATCTGGCTTTATGGTGTAATCAGCAAGGTAACTATAGAGAAACCAGTGAGTCCCTACTTTACACTTCCAGTCTTAGTAGCACAAAGAGAAGCAAATAACAAGCCCACTAGTGGTGAACAGGGAACAAAGTTCATAAAATATAAGTGTTCATCAGGTAGCACCCCTCTGCAGGCGTCCAGATGAAGAGAAGAGGCTCTCTTTACCACGAAAGTTATCAGGCTGGAGATTCGGCTTCCTCAGCTACTCAGGTGAGCTGCTTGAGTTGCTTCAGATGCTTGATTGTCCCGAGAGCCTAGCTTGGGGGGGGGGAGCTGCCTATGTAGTGGAAAAAACACAACATCTCTTTACTATGCAGCAGGAGAATATGTTGTGACTTAAACAAAGGAGCTCCACTCTATGCAAACAGGGCTATTCCAAAATGAGGTCACACTAGGACCCAGCTAACCTAATGCCTTCAGTTACAAGCACAATTAGCTCCATTACCACCATATTAAGCAATTCTTATCTATATCAGCTGCTTTGCATATCTGGCTTTAAGGTGTAATCAGCAATTAGCTCCAAATACCAAATATTAAACAAGGTTGATCTATATTAGCTGCTTGGTATATCTGGCTTTAAGGTGTAATCAGCAAGGCAACTCTAGGGAAACCAGTGAGTCCCAAGCTTTATACTTCAGCCTTAGTAGCCCAAAGAGAAACAAATAACAAGCCCACCCAGTGGTGAACAGGGAACAAAGTTCATAAAGTATAAGTGTTCATCAGGTAGCACCCCTCTGCATGTGTCCAGATGAAGAGAAGAGGCTCTCTTTACCTCGAAAGTTATCAGGCTGGAGATTCAGCTTCCTCAGCTACTCAGGTGAGCTGCTTGTGTTGCTTCAGTTGCTTGATTGTCCCGAGTGCCTAGCTTGGGGGAGCTGCCTATGTAGTGGAAAAACACAGCCCTCTTTACTATGCAGCAGGAGAATATCTGTGACTTAAACAAGGAGAGCCCACTCTAAGCAAACAGGGCTATTCAAAATGAGGTCACACTAGGACCCAGCTAACCTAATGTCTTCAGTTACAAGCACAATTAGCTCCATTACCATCATATTAAACAAGTCTGATCTATATTAGCTGCTTGGTATATCTGGCATTATGGTGTAATCAGCAAGGCAACTCTAGGGAAACCAGTGAGTCCCTAGCTTTACACTTCAGCCTTAGTAGCACAAAAGAGGCAAATAACAAGCCCGCAGTGGTGAACAGGGAACAAAGTTCATAAAATATAGAGTGTTCATCAGGTAGCACCCCTCTGCAGGCGTCCAGATGAAGAGAAGAGCTCTCTTTACCTCGAAAGTTATCAGGCTGGAGATTGGCTTCCGCAGCTACTCAGGTGAGCTGCTTGTGTTGCTTCAGTTGCTTGATTGTCCCGAGTGCCTAGCTTGAGGAGGGGGGGAGGGAGCTGCCTATGTAGTGGAGAAAACACAGCCTCTCATTACTATGCAGCGGGAGAATATGTTGAGACTTTAACAAAGGTGCTCCACTCTAAGCAAACAGGGCTATTCCAAAATGAGGTCACAGTAGGAAACAGCTAACCTAATGCATTCAGTTACAAGCACAATTAGCTCCAATACCACCATATTAAACAAGTCTACTCTATATTAGCTGCTTGGTATATCTGGCTATAAGGTGTAATCAGCAATTAGCTCCAAATACCACCATATTAAACAAGTCTGAGCTATATTAGCTGCTTGGTATATCTGGTTTTAAGGTGTAATCAGCAAGTCAACTCTAGGGAAACCAGTGAGTCCCTAGCTTTACACTTCAGCCTTAGTAGCACAAAGAGAAGCAAATAACAAGCCCACCCAGTGGTGAACAGGGAACAAAGTTCATAAAATATAAGTGTTCATCAGGTAGCACCCCTCTGCAGGCGTCCAGACGAAGAGAAGAGGCTCTCTTTACCTCGAAAGTTATCAGGCTGGAGATTCGGCTTCCTCAGCTACTCAGATGAGCTGCTTGTGTTGCTTCAGTTGCTTGATTGTCTCGAGTGCCTAGCTTGGGGGGGTGGGAGCTGCCTATGTAGTGGAGAAAACACAGCCTCTCATTACTATGCAGCGGGAGAATATGTTGTGACTTAAACAAAGGAGCTCCACTCTCAGCCAACTGGGCTGTTCCAAAATGAGGTCACACTAGGACCCAGCTAACCTTCTGCCTTCAGTTACAAGCACAATTAGCTCCAATAACACCATATTAAACAAGTCTGCTCTATATTAGCTGCTTGGTATATCTAGCTTTAAGGTGTAATCAGCAATTAGATCCAAATACCACCATATTAAACAAGTCTGACCTATATTAGCTGCTTGGTATATCTGGCTTTAAGGTATAATCAGCAAGGCAACTCTAGGGAAACCAGTGAGTCCCTAGCTTTACACTTCAGCCTTAGTAGCCCTAGAGAAGCAAATAACAAGCCCACCCAGTGGTGAACAGGGAACAAAGTTTATAAAGTATAAGTGTTCATCAGGTAGCACCCCTCTGCAGGTGTCCAGATGAAGAGAAGAGGCTCTCTTTACCTCGAAAGTTACCAGGCTGGAGATTCGGCTTCCTCAGCTACTCAGGTGAGCTGCTTGTGTTCCTTCAGTTGCTTGATTGTCCCAGGTGCCTAGCTTGGGGAGCTGCCTATGTAGTGGAAAAACATCAGCCTCTCATTACTATGCAGCAGGAGAATATTTTGAGACTTAAACAAAGGCTCCACTCTAAGCAAACAGGGCTATTCCAAAATGAGGTCACACTAGGACCAGCTAACCTAATAACTGCCCTGAGTTACAAGCACAATTAGCTCAATACCACCATATTAAACAGTCTGATCTATATTATCTGCTTGGTATTTCTGGCTTATGGTGTAATCAGCATGGCAACTCTAGGGAAACCAGTGAGTCCTAACTACACTTCAGCCTTAGTAGCACAAAGAGAAGCAAATAACAAGCCCACCAGTGGTGAACAGGGAACAAAGTTCATAAAATATAAGTGTTCATCGGGTAGCACCCCTCTGCAGGCGTCAGGATGAAGAGAAGAGGCTCTCTTTACCTCGAAAGTTATCAGGCTGGAGATTCGGCTTCCTCAGCTACTCAGGTGAGCTGCTTGTGTTGCTTCAGTTGCTTGATTGTCCCGAGTGCCTAGCTTGGGGGAAGCTGCCTATGTATTGGAGAAAACACAGCCTCTCATTACTATGCAGCGGGACAATATGTTGTGACTTAAACAAAGGATCTCCACTCCAAGCAAACAGGGTTATTCCAAAATAAGGTCCCACTAGGACCCAGCTAACCTAATGCCTTCAGTTACAAGCACAATTAGCTCAAATACCAGCATATTAAACAAGTCGGCTCTATATCAGCTGCTTGGTATATCTGGCTTTAAGGTGTAATCAGCAATTAGCTCCAAATACCACCATATTAAACAAGTCTGATCTATATTAGCTGCTTGGTATATCTGGCTTTAAGATGTAATCAGTAAGGCAACTCAGGAAACCAGTGAGTCCCTAGCTTTACACTTCAGCCTTAGTAGCACAAAGAGAAGCAAAAACAAGCCCACCCAGTGGTGAACAGGGAACAAAGTTCATAAAATATTAGTGTTCATCCGGTAACACCCCTCTGCAGGCGTCCAGACGAAGAGAAGAGGCTCTCTTTACCTCGAAAGTTATCAGGCTGGAGATTCGGCTTCCTCAGCTACTCAGGTGAGCTGCTTGTGTTCTTCAGTTGCTTGATTGTCCAGAGTGCCTAGCTTGGGGACGTGGGTGCTGCCTATGTAGTGAAGAAAACACAGCCTCTCATTACTATGCAGCGGGAGAATATGTTGTGACTTAAAGAAAGAACTCCACTCTAAGCAAACAGGGCTATTCAAAATGAGGTCACACTAGGACACAGTTAACCTAATGCCTTCAGTTACAAGCACAATTAGCTCAATACCACCATATTAAACAAGTCTGCTCTATTTTATCTGCTTGGTATATCTGGCTTTAAGGTGTAATCAGCAATTAGCTCAAATACCACCATATTAAATAAGTCTGATCTATATTAGCTGCTTGGTATATCTGGCTTTAAAGGTGTAATCAGCAAGGCAACTCTAGGTAAACCAGTGAGTCCCTAGCTTTACACTTCAACCTTAGTAGCACAAAGAGAAGCAAATAACAAGCCCACCCAGTGGTGAACAGGGAACAAAGTTCATAAAATATAAGTGTTCATCAGGTAGCACCACTCTGCAGGCTTCCAGACGAAGAGAAGAGGCTCTCTTTACCTCGAAAGTTATCAGGCTGGAGATTCGGCTTCCTCAGCTACTCAGGTGAGCTGCTTGCGTTGCTTCAGTTGCTTGATTGTCCCAAGTGCCTAGCTTGGGGGGGGGGGGAGCTGCCTATGTAGTGGAGAAAACACAGCCTCTCATTTCTATGCAGCGGGAGAATATGTTGTGACTTAAACAAAGGAGCTCCACTCTAAGCAAAGAGGGCTATTCCAAAATGAGGTCACACTAGGACCCAGCTAACCTAATGCCTTCAGATACAAGCATAGTGGCTCCAATACCACCATAATAAATAAGTCTGCTCTATATTAGCTGCTTGGGATATCTGGCTTTTAGGTGTAATCAACAATTACCTCCAAATACCACCATATTAAACAAGTCTGATCTATATTAGCTGCTTGGTATATCTGGCTTTAAGGTGTAATCAGCAAGGCAACTCTAGGGAAACCAGTGAGTCCCTAGCTTTACACTTCAGCCTTAGTAGCACAAAGAGAAGCAAATAACAAGCCCACCCAGTGGTAAGCAGGGAACAAAGTTCATAAAATATAATTGTTCTTCAGGTAGCACCCCTCTGCAGGCATCCAGATGAAGAGAAGAGGCTCTCTTTACCTCAAATGTTATCAGGCTGGAGATTCATCTTCCTCAGCTACTCAGGTGAGCTGCATGTGTTGCTTCAGTTGCTTGATTGTCCCGAGTGCCTAGCTTGGGGGGGTGGGAGCTGCCTATTTAGTGGTGAAAACACAGCCTCTCATTACTATACTGCGGGAGAATATGTTGTGACTTAAACAAAGGAGCTCCACTCTAAGCAAACATGGCTATTCCAAAATGAGGTCAGACAAGGACCCAGCTAACCTAATGCCTTCAGTTACAATAACAATTAGCTCCAATACCACCATATTAAACAAGTCTGCTCTATATTAGCTGCTTGGTATATCTGGCTTTAAGGTGTATTCATCAATTAGCTCCAAATACCACCATATTAAATAAGTCTGATCTATATTAGCTGCTTGGTATATCTGGCATTAAGGTGTAATCAGCAAGGCAACTCTAGGGAAACCAGTGAGTCCCTAGCTTTACACTTCAGCCTTAGTAGCACAAAGAGAAGAATAACAGGTCCACCCAGTGGTGAACAGGGAACAAAGTTCATAAAATATAAGTGTTCATCAGGTAGCACCCTTCTGCAGGCGTCCAGACGAAGAGAAGAGGCTCTCTTTACCTCGAAAGTTATCAGGCTGGAGATTCGGCTTCCTCAGCTACTCAGGTGAGCTGCTTGTGTTTCTTCAGTTGCTTGATTGTCCAGAGTGCCTAGCTTGGGGGGGGGAGCTGCCTATGTAGTGAAGAAAACACAGCCTCTCATTACTATGCAGCGGGAGAATATGTTGTGACTTAAACAAAGGAGCTTCACTCTAAACAAACAGGGCTATTCCAAAATGAGGTCACACTAGGACCCAGCTAGCCTAATGCCTTCAGTTACAAGCACAATTAGCTCCAGTACCACCATATTAAACAAGTCTGATCTATATTATCTGCTTGGTATATCTGGCTTTAATGTGTAATCAGCAAGGCAACTCTAGGGAAACTAGTGAGTCCCTAGCTTTACACTTCAGCCTTAGTAGCACAAAGAGAAGCAAATAACAAGCCCACCCAGTGGTGAAGAGGGAACAAAGTTCATAAAATATAAGTGTTCATCAGGTAGCACCCCTCTGCAGGCATCCAGACGAAGAGAAGAGGCTCTCTTTGCCTCGAAAGTTATCAGGCTGGAGATTCGGCTTCCTCAGCTACTCAGGTGAGCTGCTTGTGTTGCCTCAGTTGCTTGATTGTCCCGAGTGCCTAGCTTGGGGGGGGTGTGCTTCCTATGTAGTGGAGAAAACACAGCCTCTCATTACTATGCAGCGGGAGAATATGTTGTGACTTAAAGAAAGGAACTCCACTCTAAGCAAAGAGGGCTATTCCAAAATGTGGTCACACTAGGACACAGTTAACCTAATGCCTTCAGTTACAAGCACAATTAGCTCCAATACCACCATATTAAACAAGTCTGCTCTATTTTAGCTGCTTGTTATATCTGGCTTTAAGGTGTAATCAGCAATTAGCTCCAAATACCACCATATTAAACAAGTCTGATCTATATTAGCTGCTTGGTATATCTGGCTTTAAGGTGTAATCAGCAAGGCAACTCTAGGTAAACCAGTGAGTCCCTAGCTTTACACTTCAGCCTTAGTAGCACAAAGAGAAGCAAATAGCAGGCCCACCCACTGGTAAACAGGGAACAAAGTTCATAAAACATAATTGTTCTTCAGGTAGCACCCCTCTGCAGGCGTCCAGATGAAGAGAAGAGGCTCTCTTTACCTCAAATGTTATCAAGCTGGAGATTCATCTTCCTCAGCTACTCAGGTGAGCTGCTTGTGTTGCTTCAGTTGCATGATTGTCCCGAGTGCCTAGCTTGGGGGGGGGGAGTTGCCTATTTAGTGGAGAAAACACAGCCTCTCATTACTATACAGCGGGAGAATATGTTGTGACTTAAACAAAGGAGCTCCACTCTAAGCAAACAGGGCTATTCCAAAATGAGGTCACACTAGGACCCAGCTAACCTAATGCCTTCAGTTACAAGCACAATTAGCTCCAATACCACCATATTAAACAAGTCTGATCTATATTATCTGCTTGGTATTTCTGGCTTTATGGTGTAATCAGCATGGCAACTCTAGGGAAACCAGTGAGTCCCTAGCTTTACACTTCAGCCTTAGTAGCACAAAGAGAAGCAAATAACAAGCCCACCCAGTGGTGAACAGGGAACAAAGTTCATAAAATATATGTGTTCATCAGGTAGCACCCCTCTGCAGGCGTCCAGACGAAGAGAAGAGGCTCTCTTTTCCTCGAAAGTTATCAGGCTGGAGATTCGGCTTCCTCAGCTACTCAGGTGAGCTGCTTGTGTTGCTTCAGTTGCTTGATTGTCCCGAGTGCCTAGCTTGGGGAAGCTGCCTATGTATTGAGAAAACACAGCCTCTCATTACTATGCAGCGGGACAATATGTTGTGACTAAAACAAAGGATCTCCACTCCAAGCAAACAGGGTTATTCCAAAATAAGGTCACACTAGGACCCAGCAAACCTAATGCCTTCAGTTACAAGCACAATTAGCTCCAATACCACCATATTTAAAAAGTCGGCTCTATATTAGCTGCTTGGTATATCTGGCTTTAAGGTGTAATCAACAAGGCAACTCTAGGGAAACCAGTGAGACCCAAGCTTTACACTTCAGCCTTAGTAGCACAAAAAGAAGCAAAAAACAAGCCCACCCAGTGGTGAACAGGGAACAAAGTTCATAAAATATTAGTGTTCATCAGGTAGCACCCCTCTGCAGGCGTCCAGACGAAGAGAAGAGGCTCTCTTTACCTCGAAAGTTATCAGGCTGGAGATTCGGCTTCCTCAGCTACTCAGGTGAGCTGCTTGTGTTGCTTCAGTTGCTTGATTGTCCCGAGTGCCTAGCTTGGAGGGGGGGGGAGCTGCCTATGTAGTGGAGAAATCACAGCCTCTCATTACTATGCAGCGGGAGAATATGTTGTGACTTAAACAAAAGAGCTCCACTCTAAGTAAACATTGCTGTTCCAAAATGAGGTCCCACTAGGACCCAGCTAACCTAATGCCTTCAGTTACAAGCACAATTAGCTCCAATACCACCATATTAAACAAGTCTGCTCTATATCAGGTGCTTGGTATATCTGGCTTTAAGGTGTAATCAGCAATTAGCTCCAAATACCACCATATTAAACAAGTCTGATCTATATTAGCTGCTTGGTATATCTGGCTTTAAGGTGTAATCAGTAAGGCAACTCCAGGGAAACCAGTGAGTCCCTAGCTTTACACTTCAGCCTTATTAGCACAAAGAGAAGCAAAAAACAAGCCCACCCAGTGGTGAACAGGGAACAAAGTTCATAAAATATTAGTGTTCATCCGGTAGCACCCCTCTGCAGGCGTCCAGACGAAGAGAAGAGGCTCTCTTTACCTCGAAAGTTATCAGGCTGGAGATTCGGCTTCCTCAGCTACTCAGGTGAGCTGCTTGTGTTTCTTCAGTTGCTTGATTGTCCAGAGTGCCTAGCTTGGGGGACGTGGGTGCTGCCTATGTAGTGAAGAAAACACAGCCTCTCATTACTATGCAGCGGGAGAATATGTTGTGACTTAAAGAAAGGAACTCCACTCTAAGCAAACAGGGCTATTCCAAAATGAGGTCACACTAGGACACAGTTAACCTAATGCCTTCAGTTACAAGCACAATTAGCTCCAATACCACCATATTAAACAAGTCTGCTCTATTTTATCTGCTTGGTATATCTGGCTTTAAGGTGTAATCAGCAATTAGCTCCAAATACCACCATATTAAATAAGTCTGATCTATATTAGCTGCTTGGTATATCTGGCTTTAAGGTGTAATCAGCAAGGCAACTCTAGGTAAACCAGTGAGTCCCTAGCTTTACACTTCAGCCTTAGTAGCACAAAGAGAAGCAAATAACAAGCCTACCCAGTGGTGAACAGGGAACAAAGTTCATAAAATATAAGTGTTCATCAGGTAGCACCACTCTGCAGGCTTCCAGACAAAGAGAAGAAGCTCTCCTTACCTCAAAAGTTATCAGGCTGGAGATTCGGCTTCCTCAGCTACTCAGGTGAGCTGCTTGCGTTGCTTCAGTTGCTTGATTGTCCCAAGTGCCTAGCTTGGTGGGGTGGGGAGCTGCCTATGTAGTGGAGAAAACACAGCCTCTCATTTCTATGCAGCGGGAGAAAATGTTGTGACTTAAACAAAGGAGCTCCACTTTAAGCAAAGAGGGCTATTCCAAAATGAGGTCACACTAGGACCCAGCTAACCTAATGCCTTCAGATACAAGCGCAATTAGCTCCAATACCACCATATTAAATAAGTCTGCTCTATATTAGCTGCTTGGGATATCTGGCTTTTAGGTGTAATCAACAATTACCTCCAAATACCACCATATTAAACAAGTCTGATCTATATTAGCTGCTTGGTATATCTGGCTTTAAGGTGTAATCAGCAAGGCAACTCTAGGGAAACCAGTGAGTCCCTAGCTTTCCACTTCAGCCTTAGTAGCACAAAGAGAAGCAAATAACAAGCCCACCCAGTGGTAAACTTGGAACAAAGTTCATAAAATATAATTGTTCCTCAGGTAGCACCCCTCTGCAGGCGTCCAGACGAAGAGAAGAGGCTCTCTTTACCTCAAATGTTATCAGGCTGGAGATTCATCTTCCTCAGCTACTCAGGTGAGCTGCATGTGTTGCTTCAGTTGCTTGATTGTCCCGAGTGCCTAGCTTGGGGGGGGGTGGGAGCTGCCTATTTAGTGGTGAAAACACAGCCTCTCATTACTATACAGCGGGAGAATATGTTGTGACTTAAACAAAGGAGCTCCACTCTAAGCAAACAGGGCTATTCCAAAATGAGGTCACACTAGGACCCAGCTAACCTAATGCCTTCAGTTACAATAACAATTAGCTCCAATACCACCATATTAAACAAGTCTGCTCTATATTAGCTGCTTGGTATATCTAGCTTTAAGTTGTATTCATCAATTAGCTCCAAATACCACCATATCAAATAAGTCTGATCTATATTAGCTGCTTGGTATATCTGGCTTTAAGGTGTAATCAGCAAGGCAACTCTAGGGAAACCAGTGAGTCCCTAGCTTTACACTTCAGCCTTAGTAGCACAAAGAGAAGCTAATAACAGGTCCACCCAGTGGTGAACAGGGAACAAAGTTCATAAAATATAAGTGTTCATCAGGTAGCACCCTCTGCAGGCGTCCAGGCGAAGAGAAGAGGCTCTCTTTACCTCGAAAGTTATCAGGCTGGAGATTCGGCTTCCTCAGCTACTCAGGTGAGCTGCTTGTGTTGCTTCAGTTGCTTGATTGTCCCGAGTGCCTAGCTTGGGGGAGCTGCCTATGTAGTGGAGAAAACACAGCCTCTCATTACTATGCAGTGGGAGAATATGTTGTGACTTAAACAAAGGAGCTCCACTCTAAGCAAACAGGGCTATTCCAAAATGAGGTCACACTAGGACCCAGCTAACCTAATGCCTTCAGTTACAAGCACAATTAGCTCCAATAACACCATATTAAACAAGTCTGCACTATATTAGCTGCTTGGTATATCTGGCTTTAAGGTGTAATCAGCAAGGCAGCTCTAGGGAAACCAGTGAGTCCCTAGCTTTACACTTCAGCCTTAGTAGCACAAAGAGAAGCAAATAACAAGCCCACCCAGTGGTGAACAGGGAACAAAGTTCATAAAATATAAGTGTTCATCAGGTAGCACCCCTCTGCAGGCGTCCAGACGAAGAGAAGAGGCTCTCTTTACCTCTAATGATATCAGGCTGGAGATTCGGCTTCCTCAGCTACTCAGGTGAGCTGCTTGTGTTGCTTCTGTTGCTTGATTGTCCCGAGTGCCTAGCTTTGGGGGGGGGAGCTGCCTCGAAAGTTATCAGGCTTCAGATTCGGCTTCCTCAGCTACTCAGGTGAGCTGCTTTTGTTGCTTCAGTTTCTTGATTGTCCTGAGTGCCTAGCTTGGGGGTGGGTAGCTGCCTCGAAAGTTATCAGGCTGGAGATTCAGCTTCCTCAGCTACTCAGGTGAGCTGCTTGTGTTGCTTCTGTTGCTTGATTGTCCCGAGTGCCTAGCCTGGGGTGGGGAAGCTGCCTCGAAAGTTATCAGGCTGGAGATTCGGCTTCCTCAGCTACTCAGGGTAGCTGCTTGTGTTGCTTCAGTTGCTTGATTGTCCCGATTGCCTAGCTTGGGGGGGGGCTGCCTTGAAAGTTATCAGGCTGGAGATTCGGCTTCCTCTGCTACTCAGGTGAGCTGCTTGTGTTGCTTCAGTTGCTTGATTGTCCTGAGTGCCTAGCTTGGGGGGGGGAGTCTCCTCAGAAGTTATCAGGCTGGAGATTCGGCTTCCTCAGCTACTCAGGTGAGCTGCTTGTGTTGCTTCAGTTGCTTGATTGTCCCGAGTGCCTAGCTTGGGGGGAGCTGCCTCGAAAGTTATCAGGCTGGAGATTTGGCTTCCTCAGCTACTCAGGTGAGCTGCTTGTGTTGCTTCAGTTGCTTGATTGTCCCGAGTGCCTAGCTTGGGGGGGAGCTGCCTCGAAAGTTATCAGGCTGGAGAATCAGCTTCGTCAGCTACTCAGATGAGCTGCTTGTGTTGCTTCAGTTACTTGATTGTCCCGAGTGCCTAGCTTTGGGAGGGGAGCTGCCTCGAAAGTTATCAGGCTGGAGATCTGGCCTCCAGCCACTCAGGTGAGCTGCTTGTGTTGCTTCAGTTACTTGATTGTCCCGAGTGCCTAGCTTGGGGAGCTGCCTCGAAAGTTATCAGGCTGGAGATTCGGCTTCCTCAGCTACTCAGGTGAGCTGCTTGTGTTGCTTCAGTTGCTTGATTGTCCCGAGTGCCTATCTTGGGGGGGGGATCTGCCTCGAAAGTTATCAGGCTGGAGATTCGGCTTCCTCAGCTACTCAGGTGAGCTGCTTGTGTTGCTTCAGTTGCTTGATTGTCCCGAGTGCCAGATTTAGAAGCATCCAATCCAAATCTAAGATTTACTGTGGAATATGATAATACAATGTACATTTTCTGGATTTGGATAGTCACAGGATGACTGATGGCACATTTGAGACTGCTCTGTATAAAAAAAATACAGATTGGAATAGTATCCTTATGGCCAATAGCTGTCACTCCTGCCACACCATCAGCAACATCCCTAATTCTCAATTTATGAGAATAAAGAGGAATTGCTCCAACCCAGAAAACTATATCCATAGATCTCATTAAATGAGTCAGAGATTCCAGGAAAGAGGATACAATGTGGGCCTTATTAGACAGGCACAGGATCAGGTTGATAAAATACCCAGGCAGAATTACTGACATACGAAAATAAAACAGATTCTTTGGGTAATCAACCGGTATGTGTGACAAAAATGTTGTGCCAAGAGCCATATTATCAGGGAATGTTTGAATAAATGTTGCCACATTCTGGAAGCAGAACCTGCTTTATCTGCAGTGGTGGCTGGGCCTCCTAAGATAACATAAAAAAGAGCTACAAATATTAGAGACTTGCTGGTACATAGATTTTTACCTATGGCTATTCCAAAACTGCTTTCATGGTTACCACCTAAACCTACAGGGTGTTTTTCTTGTGGAGCATGTATTTACTGTCCTCATGTTATTAAAACAAAAGAATTCAGTACAGTTAATAATAGTAAAAGATTTTACATCAGACATTTTTTTAACTGTAATACAAGTGCAGTAGTATACTTAGCAACTTGTAGTTATGTGTGGTTCATATCTCAGTACTTATGCTATGTACTATAGTTGAATGATGTAGGTTGTGCTTGGATACAGAGGCCAGACCAGTAAGTAGGATGATGCTTACAAGGTATTAGTTGTATTAAGTGATTAGTGCTTAGATACTTCAGCATAGACATGAGCAAGTCAGTGATTATAGTATATGTGAACTGGATAGTATAGGCATGGTGCTTAGATGCTTGAACTGATGAGTAACTTGTTAAGACTTGATGTTTTGGCCTTTCTCTGTATCCTACCATAGGAAGGATGTTTAGTCAAGTAGGAAGAGATTCCCCACGGTGGGATAAGAGTGCAAAGAAAAGGAGGAGGTGTAAGGGGAGGATGGAGGGTGAGTACGACTTGCTCTAAGCAGAGCGGTGGTAGCCTGCTAGTTTAAGTAGGATGTGGGGTAGGAGCTCTTCTCCCACATAACTACAGGCATGCACCTTTCAGTTATGTGTGGTTCATAGCTCAGGCTTGTGCTACGTACTGTAGTTGAATGATGTAGGTTGTGCTTGGATACAGAGGCCAGACCAGTAAGTAGGATGATGCTTACAAGTTACTAGCTGTATGAAGTGATTAGTACTTAGATACTTCAGCATAGACATGAACAAGTCAGTGATTATAGTATATGTGAACTGGATAGTATAGGCATGGTGCTTAGATGCTTGAACTGATGAGTAACTTGTTAAGACTTGGGAGTGGGTCCCAAGATGATAGCCTGGGTAAAGAATTGGCTGGAGAATAGGACACAGAGGGTAATAGTAAATGGAGTCCACTCTGAAGAAAGGGGGGTTACTAGTGGGGTACCACAGGGTTCAGTATTAGGACCTTATATAAGTCTTTATAAGTGACATTGCAGAGGAACTGGAAGGAAAAGTATGTCTCTTTGCAGATGACACAAAGATCTGCAACAGAGTTGATGCACAAGGTGGGGTGGAAAGGATGAGAAGGGACTTGGCAAGGTTAGAGGAATGGTCAAATATATAGCAGCTTAGATTCAATGCGAAGAAGTGCAAGGTAATGCACCTAGGAAACAAAAACCCAGGGGAAGAGTACACAATGGGGTGTGAGATGCTAACAACAACAAAAATGGAAAGGGACCTGGGGGTAGTCATATCAGATGACTTAAAGGTGGGCAAGCAAATGTGAGAGGGCAGTAAGGAGGGCTGGGGGGATACTGGGATGCATTGGGAGAGGCATTACCAGTAGAAAACAGGAAGTTGTTATCCCTCTGTACAGACAGCTGGTGAGACCCCATCTGGAGTACTGTGTGCAGTTCTGGAGACCCAGTCTCCGTGAGGACATAGACAGGATGGAAGCTGTCCAGAGGAGGGCAACTAAAATGGTGCAGGGTCTGCACTGGAAGACATATGAAGAGAGACTAAAGGAGCTTAATATGTATAGCCTCGAGGAAAGGAGGGAGAGGGGGGACATGATAGAAACTTTCAAGTACCTCAAGGGAATCAGCAAAGTCCAAGAGGGTAGCATCTTTCAAAAAAAGAGGTGTGCAAGAACAAGGGGGCACACTTTGAAGATGGGGGGGCGGCTCAGTGGTAATGTAAGGAAGTATTTTTTCACAGAGAGGATTGGGGATGCATGGAACGGCCTTCCGGAGGAGGTTGTGGAGTCAAAAACAGTGGTTGAATTCAAGCATGCATGGGACAGTCATAAGGCAATTCTAGGGGGTGGGGGTAGAAAGAAGTAGGCTGCTGGTTAACTAGGATCTGCAGCTTATCCATTAGGTAGGGAAATGGGCAGACTGGGTGGGCCAAGCGGTCCTTATCTGCCGTCAAATTCTATGTTCTATGTTCTATGTTTGGCCTTTCTTTGTATCCCACCGTAGCAAGGTTGCTTAGTCAAGTAGGAAGAGATCCCCCCAAAATAATGATTAACAAATGATTATCTCCTTCAACTCTGGAGAGTGTGGCCAGTAGCACGCATGAGAGGAAACTCCCCCTTGGGGAGAAACCTCTGAGGACACATGGCTAGTGACTTGCCCATCCTTCTGGGCATGCTAAAGGAGAATAATCCTAAATTAATGATATTAAGTTGTCGGCTAATCTGAATTCCAGAGTTGTAGATCCTGATCCAATGAAAGCAAGGAAGCTGGAATAGAAGTACTGATGTTTGAGCATTAGTGAAGATGGAAGCACATCCTTCTAGTGAATTCCTAATCCAAGAAATCCATGTTCAGGGCAGAATCTGATAGTAGATTGGAAACCATGGTCAAGCATAAACAATTTGAAGCATCAACAGTTGCATTAGTCAAGCAATCCAAAGGCAAGGAAGTCTTCTTCAAGAGCACCTGTGACCAAATGACTATATCTCTAAGACCCAGAATATGAAGACTGGTGGTTGATGTACAGAGTGGCATGTTTTGCAAATGAAGGCCTTGATGATGGAGCACAGGAGCTAGATGAAGGCTACGAGAGCTGGAGAGGGTGGCGTAGTAGGAACCTCCAGTCCGGAGTGGGTGAAGCAAGTAAAAGTGACTAGGCAATAGATTTTTTGTATGAAGAGGTAGACATAAAGCTGATGGACTTCCAGGCCCTGAGGGGTGAAGCAGGTCATAGAAATAGGCAACAGCCTGTGATGAACCTCCAGGCCCTGTGAGGGCGAAGCAGGTAAGCATGAACATATAAAGTAAATGAGGGGACCTGCTCATAGGTCAGCTGTAGTAGTAGTAAAATCGACCTATATGATGCAGACATAGTAGCAGAGGAGTAGTATTGAATCGATTATGTAAGGTACAAAACGGAGCATTGAGGGAATGTAATTAATCACTTAAATCGAAGAGCTTCTCGTTTACTGAGTAATATAGCTCACTAGAGTGATCTATCTGTACGGCTGAGGACTAAATCGGATGAAGTAGCAATGTAACAGAATCTAATAAGCCTTATAGCACTGGAATAGAATCAGGTCGAGGCCTAAAACACGAGATAGAAGATCTTTCGGATAGGGCTCAGCTAAGTATCCTGGCTGGAGTGGAGTAGTAGTAATCCATATGAAATGAAGGAGCAAGGCAGAAGCACCCAAAGGAATTGATGGCGAATATCCAAACTAATCCAGATGTAAGTCCATAGTGGAACAAGGAGCTCCTTGAAGGCTAGAAAACATGGCAGGCAGACAAGCAGGCATAGAGTAGAATATGCAAACCTCCAGACCCCGATACTGGGTGAAGCAGGTATGGAGTAGAAGTAATCGAAACTCCAGGCCCGAATGGGTGTAGCAGGTCATGTAAGTAAGTGAGATAATATGCATTAGTAATAGAAGTTCAAGGGACCTCCAGGCCCCGTAGGGGTGCAGGTCATTCAGAGTGCGATGCGGTGACACTTTCAGCCCCCCTGGGAAAGTCAGATTGTTGAGCAGTGGTAGAGAGTGTAGCAGTGATTCCAGAGGCTAAAGCTGAGGATGCTGGTAGGTAAGAGCAGTTATTGCTTAAGCAAGTATAGACCTGCATGTGGGTCAGTAATAGCAGTAGAGACAAACCTGCATGGAATGCAGAAGTAGTAGCAAAGGAGCAAACTGAGTAGATTGAACATGGTACCATGAAGACCACTGAGGTCATGAGAATAAGCAGGTAATTAGAAGCCTCCTGTTAGCTGAGCAAATATCCGTGTATGGGTGGTATGTACATACGTTAAGGAAGGAGCCATGACAAGGTAGCTAGCTGCAAGGTGAACACATGAGATCAGTCTAACAAGTCCGAACAAATGTTGAGCTCCTGATGGTCGAAGTATGGCAGAAAAATGCGGTTAATGTCTTAGGCCTACATATGAGAAGAATGGTTCTAATGGATTGAGTTCGGCTGAGAGTGTTGGCAAAGGCGGGTTATAGGAAATCCATATGAACTGAAGCAGCATAGCAAGAAGTATCCAAGGAATTAATTGCCACTGTCCTGAGTTTTAATCCAGATGGAAGTCCAAATGAATAAAAGGGATATCTTTGACGAGTAAAGTAGGAGTGAGTAGGCAAGATGAGGCTGCAGTATCCAGACTCTAGTAATGTGACTGAAGGCGAGAATCGGTGGCAATGTATCCAATCCTAATGAAAGTTGATATGAGTAAATGACATGGCAGGAAGGCTTCAAGCAGGAAACGTTATGATAGAGTGCAGGGCTGGAGTACGAAGGCAGGAGTCTCAAGAATAAAGGCAAAGCAACCAGCTAGGCCCTCTGAGTGAGGTAGGATGATCATCTGGACCACACGTAAGTGAGCCGGAGGAAGGAGTGGAGCGGTAGCGAGCCCCATGAAGGCTAGCAAAACCATGAAAACCCCCCAAGCAGGGTAGTAAAGAGCAAGGCAGTTTATGATAAGCCCACATGGCCAACAGCGCAGGAGCTAGGAACTCATCGGCCATCGGCCTGCAATGTGAAGCTAGACAGGGACATCTAGGGTCTGCCAGAAGAAAGCCTGCAGAGGTGGCAGGAAGCCTGAGCACCAACGAACAGCTGGGTTAAGTAGGCTGCTGAGCACTGAATAGTTCTGCTCCTCATGTATGGTCTATAGGTGACAGAAGTGAATGAAAGCCACCAGGAATGGGGTAGCCTAGCCGAAGGATAACAGTGCAGTGTATCCAGAAGGAGGGCAGTAAGTAGAAGGAAACCCAAGACCCAGAGGGCCAGGGAAGGTAGCAGAGTAGTACTGAGGCCACATCCTGGAAGTCTCATTAGCAGTAATTGTGGAATGAATGGACTACCCCTGGTGATTGTGGGGATCAGTCTTATGCAGGTCTTTTTTGACAGTGCAGTAGCTATGGTTAGGATGATATTAGTACCAGCATGGTGCTCAGAAGTCTTCACCCAGCTGTGTCTTTGCCACATTCAAGGCACTACAAATTGTGGAATTCAGGTGCAAGATCTTGTAGTTAGTCCATTGTAGTGCCTATTACCTCCTATGGCCTTATCACTGGTTTCTGCCATGCGAGGAATTGATATAATCAAAGACATTTGCATTCAAGTATTATTAGCCACAGAGAACTGATACTTGCATATTTTGTGTTATAGAGCAAGCCTTGCAAGAAGTCAGAGTTGTCCTGTATTCCTCATGGCTTATTACAAGGGTCTGAACTTATGTTCTGCATGCTGCGATAAGAAGCAGGGTGCAGAGTGAGAAATAGGCAGTACGGAATAGCAGTCCCAATAAGGCGGTCATCTAGTCGGGAGCCAGTAGCCGATATTACATGTAGTCCCAGCATGACCAAAAACCAGTAGAATGGAGACAGAGCCACGTAGTTGAGAAGGAATGAAGGGGAGCAGGCTCCGACTGAAACAGGAGCTGGCAGCCGGTGCAGAGGGACACCTGATGGAGAAAATTGAGCAGGCTGGTGGTACGAGACATGAGGTTGGAGAGGAGGTTGTCATGGCAGCAACAGAAAAAAGGTCTGAGTCAGCTGTGGTGGCATTCGACTGCAAAGAAAGCACAAGCTGAACCATTTGGGGCAAGGAATGCTGCGGCAGGGAAATGCGTGGCACGGACTGCTAAAGGTGCTAACAAATGATGAGCATCCGAGCAGGAGGTGAGCTGACAAAGTGGCAATGGACTGGGCATGGAGCTGGGCTGCCAAAGGAGGAACAGAGGAGAACAATCAAGGCAAGTACTCAGCAAGCAAAGGGGCAGGCAGGAGAAGTGTTGGAAAGGGCATAGCGGAAGGCGCAGCAGGGAAGCAGCAAGTGATAGAACCCCCCCAAAAAATAAAAGGAATGAGGACAAGGAAACACCAGCAGTGGAATGGAAGGGGGGGCAGAAACAAACAACAAGCGAGAGGCAGAACAAACAATGGGGGGGCAGAGAAAGCAAAGACAAAGAGCAGCCACGGACCAGTGATGGCACGCCAGTGAGTACAACTTGCTCTAAGGAGAGCGGTGGTAGCCTGCTAGTTTAAGTAGGATGTGGGGGAGGAGCTCTCCTTTCAATTGTTCATTATTCTATATTGGCAAAACTAAATGCCTATTTAAAAATAGAATAGGAGAACATTTAAGTTGCATCAGACTTCAGGATTCACACAATGCTCTTTCATTACATTTGCAAGAAAATCAACAGCAGCTGACCCATAGATTCAGGTTTCAGGGCATGGAAAAAGTTTCATTGGGACCAAGAGGGGGGGATTTGGATTTTGCTTTATGTAAAAGAGAAGCTTATTGGATTTATATACTGGGGGATTACAATATCCAGGTTTAAATGATGGTATAGCTATATCATTATTTTTGAGAAATAAATAAGGGAATTAATGAAGGATATATATACAATTTTTAATAAAAAAAGAACATTGACACCGTATATTTATAGAGTGTTAATGATACAATATTCAGAATGGCCCCTATATACATGTGATGTGTTATTTATAAAAATTAAATAATCCTAACATTTCTCCCCCCCCCCCCCGCTATTTGGTTAGTAAGCTATGTGGTTCTTCATAATGTTGTCATTGTTTTAACAAAAATAGCACTTTTACATTAAATTTCTGGAACTGTTTGAAATCAATATGATGAATAAATTAATACTAAATACATGATATAAATAATATATTTTGATAATATAAAATATATACATTGAATATGTGTAATGAAATCATGTATATGTATACAATTTTAGTTTTTTATTTCACTTCACTTTTTAGGTGATAACAGTTTTGTCCGATGTAATTGTGTGCATTATGTTTTTTTCTTCTGTTATTTATACACAGTAATTGGTTACTCTTAGATTATGCATTATATGTGCATGGCCATTTAAGAGCCACATTTAAAAGGAAGATCACACATCATCTCAGGCACTCCCTGATGATGCGTTGAGTGAAACCAGTTGGAGGTATTAGCTGCAGGGCTCCTGCTGGTGTCTCTGTGAGAGGTATGATTCACTGACACTTTATAGAATAATAAAGGCACTTTATTCAGTCTATTTGTGGTTTCATGGTCTGCTTATTTTAAGAGGTGGTGGATAGTGCATGGAGTTTCAAGCTTGATTTATGATTTATACCTAGCACATCCAGCCATTGGGGTGGTTACTCCGATTGTTTTGACGGTAGAGAAATCAAGCCTGCTGTTGAGCCATACACCAAGATACTTGAAAGAATGTGAACATACGAACATATGAAGAAAGCAGCAGAATAAGGCTATTTTGTCTATCTAGTCTGCTTATGTTGCAGGGTCCACAGCCTGAGCTACTGACCTTGCCTCCCTCCCTAATCCTCCCATCCTTTCCATCTACCCCTCTCATGACCCTTACTTTCCCTTTATGTCTATCCCAGCCTCTCTTGAAGCTGTCCGCTGTCTTCAAAGAGATTATCTCATCCAGTAGCGCATTCCAACTGGCCACCATCCTCTCCATGAAGAAATACTTTCTTACCCCCTCCTAAACCTCCCTCTGAACTTAAGACTGGGCCCACTCATATTTTGGTTGCCACATATCTTGAAGAGACCCTCTGCTTCCACTCTATTTATCTCTTTCAAGCACCTTAAGGTCTAAATCATGCCCCTGTATACCTCCTCTCCTCCAGGGAGTACATATTCGGGGACCCCAACCTCTCCTCGTATGTTTTATCCTGCTGACCCGGGATAATCTTTGGCCCTCTTCTGGACCATCTCCAGCAGGTTAATGTCCTTTTTAAGGTTTTGTTGCCATGCTGTACTCCATGCTCTAGATGTGGCCTCAGCAGTGATCTGTACAAGAGCAGTATAACCTCCTTTCACCTACTGCTGATCCCCCGGCTATGTATCCCAACATCTTTATTTGCCCGTGTTGCTGCTTTCATGCAATGTGTGGTGTGCCTGAGGTCTCTAGTGATCATCACTCCCAGATCCTTCTGCTCCTCTGTTGTAGATAGCCGGACCCCTCCCATGTAGTACTCTATCCTGAGATTCTTGGCTGCAATGTGCATAACTTTGCATTTCTTGACATTGAAACCAAGCTGCTGAATTCAGAACCACCTCTCAAGTTTTTTCAGATCTTCCTTTAGGTCCTGTATCCCTTTAGCCATGTCTACCATCCCACAGAGGTTGGTGTCATCTGTGAAAAGTCACATTTTGCTCTTAATGCCATCCCCATTGTCTATATGAAGACACTGAACAACATCGGCCCTAGTACTGAGCCTTGTGGGACTCCACTGGTGACCTCTCTGGTGCTAGATGACTCTTCCCCCCCACCATCTGGGTCCTGTTCCTCAGCCCGTGTTCCATCCAAGTAAGACATAATAGCTGCACTCCACAAAACACAAGACTGGTCAGATGAGGTTAATACACTTTAACACTATATTATATCAAAAAATAACAAAACTGATCAGCGGCCAGTCACCAAAGTGAATCACACAGCCCAGAGCTTCTCCTGTAAAGGCTTCATCTGGGGGTGGGTAAAAGGAGACTAATACACATCTTTTATAGTCCCCTAATAGTGATGTATAACAATAGTGACATAAACCAAGTGCACAATAAAAATTAGATGATAAGAGATAAGTTACATAAACACAGATCCCCTTACAATTAAGGAGCACTATAGGTAATATTTTAAATGCAAGCACAAGATTTTGCCAAGCAATTGCCCCAGTCCGTTCTCAACAAGACAGCATATGATCACCCTCCAGTAGGAAACAGATAATATGTAGGGATCAATCAGAGCATAGTCTTTAGGAGAAGGAAAGGCTTGGAACTCTTACTCTCACCAGAGGATCTATAAGGAAACAAAACAAAACCAGTGGTGTAACTCAATACCCCATATAATCCCGAATGAGTATACTTTTTTTTTTATCATCGCATACTTTCTTTATCATTTCACAAATTTATGTAGTCCTTTAGTCATTAAAACCTTCACCCAAAACTCACATATAGCACATCAAACCTGTTGGGAATGGGGAACAAATTGTAATTACTGAGAGAAGCTGTGCTCAGTATTAGCTTCTATACTACATCGTCAATTCACAAAGCCCATGGTGTCAGCTTAAATTGACCTAAGGGCTCCTCTGGGGACTCTAACAACATCCATTTGGGAATCCATTTGAGTTTAGCTAGTGGAACTCCATTAGAAAGTGGGGGAGATCCGCACCGATTATTAGAATTACTGGACAAAATCTATTAAGAAAACGTGGAGATTTATTGAGTGACACTTTTGCTCCTTTCACCATGCTCTGAGCCCACTGTCAACTGTCAAGCCGGAGAGGGAAATTTATAAGGGGTGTGATAGATGTGCAGATCAAAGCGGTGCTGCAGATCAATACCAGGACCCTTCCCAGAGGCCCGACTATGACTCAGTATTTGGCACCCCTGCAAGATGAGGTAAATGTGTCTGCTGAACTGGCAAAAATCACAGAGGTGCTTAGCAAAGTACTTATGGACACAGCGGAATTGAAGGCAATGACAACTCAGTTGAATTTTGATCTGAGAAATCTTACCAGAAAGGTTGCAAGTGCCGAGCAGGTGGTTCAGGTAGAAGAAAACTCTCTGCAAGCCCAACAAGGACAATTACAGGACCTGCAATGACAAAAATACTTTCTCTTCAGTAAAACTGATGATATGGAAAACAGGTCTCGGAGAAAAAAATATCAAAACTATGGGCCTCCCAGAGGGTGTGGAGGGACAGGACATGGCCTCTTATCTCCAAAATGCTCTCCCTCATATGCTTGCACTTGCAACCAGATCAGTAATTGAAACAGAAAGGGTTCACCGGTCTCTAGCCCCGAAGCCACACACCGGGGAGAGGTCGAGGCCCGTACTGTGCAGATTGCTTAAATTCCCTGTGAAGGAATCCATCTTAAGAGCCACAAAAGAAAGAGGGAGGCTCCAATGGGAAGGAGCCAGAATAATGATTTTTAAGGATTATTCTCTGGAATTGTCAAAGAAGAGGAGAGTCTACACACAGGTTAAACAACACCTATATAACTTGGGTATTCCTACTTCAGTGTGCTACCCAGCCTTACTTCGCATCCAGTACTGAGGAGACTTTCTGATATTCAATAACCCCGCGGAGGCTGAGCACTTCTTATGTGATTTATAATCCAGCCAGAACTCATCAGCTCAGCAGCAGTGCAACTCCCACAATGTGACACAGAGCCAATGGAGACAGATTGCCATGAGGAGCTAGGCTGGAGCCCTCCCCCCCGACGTAGGACCTCCAGCAGAAGACCCTTGGCAAGCGGAATCAAGGGGAAGACCCATGAAGAAAAACAAACAACCCACTCCGCAACAACTACCACCCCGCAGCACTCATTCCAGAAGCCAACAGCAGCTACAGAGAAAATCAGAAACAAGCAGTACTTCACCCATGGACTCCCTTGTGAAGTTAACTAACAGATACACTCCTCTCAGAGAGAGAGCACCCCCAACACCACTTGATCTCTTGCAAGGCCATAGCACATTGGGGAATTCTCTGGACAATGGAGAGATCGGGGCTCTGGACTGGACTTCTCTTTGCCAGGAGTGGGTGGATTGTCTGGAAGAACAGTCTGCAGCAGCTCCACTCCAGCAACATCAAGATCTGCTAAATAAACCTGCAGAAGTGCAGACTCAAACCTGAAGTGTAGTGAAAACTCTCCCTTTCTTGTGGGGCAGCTCCTCATTTAACCTGATTGTCTGGTAACTTTTGTCATTTGTGCTGGATATCAGGTTGGGGGGAACTAAGATGGGCCTCTAGCAGCAGTGCAATGACACAAATTATCTGTGCAGGTAGCTTGCAGCTGGCTCTGCAACACACATGGGGCATTCTTTTAGGTGGTTTAAGTTTTAGCTGTAATGTTAGATCCTGAGGGATGGTGTCCCCATGTGTTGCTAAAGTCTGACTGCAGTTCAGGCCAGAATATGGCTGTCCACTGCCTGAGCTGAGCTCTTGCATTAGTAAGGAGCTGACTACTGATGGATAGTGCCCGCTCGTTCCTACCTGGTGGCTCTCCTCTGAGCATGTTCAGATAATTTTGAGGCTTGCGTTAAGAAAGGTCATGAGATAAATGTTTTGCTACCCAATGTATTACAGTGGACCTCACGAAGTAGAAGGGGAAGGGGGGGTTCAAGCAATAGAGCATGTTTTTCCTCTTCTGTAGCTTTGATTTTCCCAGGTGCTGCCCCATCCCACCACTCTGCCTACCCCAGCAGGGGTAAGCTACCAAGGGCTGGGAGGAACAGGGGTCTACCTGGGGCTCCACTCTGACATGGTCTGCCATGTCTGGCTTGGAGCTTTTGGAGGTGTACATCCTGACCCTTTGGTGCTTCTGGGGGATGAGGGTGGGCATCTTGGGCATTATGGCTTTACTTTTTGTCATCCAGGAGACCCTTTAGCTGCCGTTTGCTACCAAGGTTACTGTCAAATGGGGGAGGCACCCACCAATCCCAGGAACTATCACCCAGTTGTAGGGCTAGAAAGTGAAGCTCCTTCGATACCTCTGCAGGTGCCTAGCAGTGCCACTTCCAGTTGCATAGACTATAGGGTCCACTGCGACCTAAGGACAACTAGCATCCCCCAGAGGAAGTTCTCTCTGCGCGTAACGCACACCTCTGTTGCACCCATTATTCCATCCTTAATGATGGACTACCTTTAGTTCACCCCCATATCTACCCTAATGACTGCCAGGTGTTTTTTTTTTTTTTGTTTAATATGCTTTATTGCATTTTTCATTAGATGTAAGCTGATACCAAATGACATATATATTGTCCATCATTCGAGACAACAAATATAACCATATATAATATAACCATACAATATGTGATCTGTTGCTTACTGGACCCCCCTCCCTGCCTCCTCCCTTCCCTCCCCTTATTCCCCAGTCTGCCACCATTTTAATAAGTTGATGTCTTATTTAAAATAAATATTTAAGCTACTGGAGCATTGTTATACTAAGAATTCCATTCAATCCCCCCCGACTCATTAGTTACTTATTAGCAAAGTGTAGAGGCTCCCATCTCTTTACATATTTCTTGGTGTTTTTTGGACAATTTAGCAATCATATGTTCTGCTTGCAGGGTTAACGTTATTTCTGAAACCATTCTAAATAAGTAGGGACAGTAGTGTCCTTCCACCTTCTTAATATAACATTTTTCACACATGCCGATATCAGGGCCATGTGAGCTCTCTGGTTGCCCTCAGGTATTAACGTGTATTCTCCAATTATACATATTTCAATTCGGAAAAAACCTGTCAAAGCCAATAGGGAACTTAGCCTGCTCTCTATACTTCGCCAGAAGGCAACTATTTTCTCACATGACCATAACATATGAATCGTATGACTGCCAGGTGTTTACGTAACAGTTCGCCCATCTTCTTGAAGTCTACCCTCCAAAAGTCCAGGATTTTGTTCTTAGTGAGGATTGGGGCGGACTGGTCTGGGGTGCCTGGGATGCTAATTGCATCCTGGTCTGTCAGTATGTGGACTGTGCTGCGCCTGCTTGCAATGCTTTTTGTGCTTTTTTTCGTCCACCCTCCCGCCCGACTGACTGACCTCAATGGTAAATAGATTTTTGGGGGGGTAGGTAGGGGTGTAAAAAAGGCAGAAAATATTGCCACTTCTGCGCCGAGTTTGCCACCGTGGCCCATGCCACCGAGGAGACAGGAGTGGTGGACCAATAGCAGCAGCAGATATTGGCAGCATGGCAGTTAAGCCAGAAAGACTGAGCAGGAGAAGGCAGGTCTTGGGGCTGCGCGTGCTGCACTTACTACCGTAACCCTTATATTGAGGCCAAAGCGGCAAATCTTGAGTGGTGAGGGACTGAGACTCAATACCATTTGTAGTAGCTGCGCTGCAGTCTATAGGTGCAGTAAGAGAGAGAATTTAGTTGGTGGTGGAGACAGAGTCGAGGACTGCTCGTGGCAAATAGTCAGACTCAGTCAGTCCATCGGACTGTAGTGTGGTCTGGAGTGGACTCTGGTCGGAAAGGGCAAGAGAGTGGCATCAGCATGTCTCTGAGTCAGATCCAGGTACCCAATCAGCCAGAGGCAGAGACAGTGCAGACTAGTGACGGTCACGTGAAAAATGAACTCGTCGGGTCATCGCAGTCAGTGTGTGGTGATGACAGGACAGGGGACAGCCTAGGTGGAAGGCTAAAATGAAAAGTAAGTAAATGTGTAAATTTACTTAGTAACATGGCATGCTGTTTCAAAATGGTGCTACTGCTCCTCGTGTGTCTGAGTCTGATATGGGGTGAAAGAGGAGGAGGATGGGGATGTAGCTTCTTCATTAAGAAGGACAGTTCTTTGTTGACCTGCCTTCCAGGTCCTCTTGGGTTGTTGTTCTCACCATTCATTTCACACTTGGTGTTTAATTCTCACACAGGGGAACACTGGCTTTTTACTTTTACCCATGTTCATAAGCCCTGTCTCTTGCCGCTGTAGATATTCTTTAATAATGATCCTATTCTAAACTTTAAACTCTGCACAGTATATTGGCTATGGAGCAATACATTAATTAGTTCAGGTCGCACTGCAAGTGGTAGTGTTGCATCAGATCATTACTGCATCACTTCAAATAAAATACAAGCCTTTAAGTTCAAATGTTAAAATGGTTGATATTCTTAATGGCTTGTTTCTATGGTGGCATATAGCCCATTCGCAACTAATTAGTTAAGGTAAGTACTAGCAGTCAGTTATACTCTCAAAATGCTGCATCTCCGATTCATCTTTTGAGCTGTAATTCTGGAAAGATGCAGTATGCTGCTTATGTATTAAGAACCACATGACAAAGTATGTATGTGTAACTTTTTATTGTGTTTCGTGAGAAAATTCAATACAGAAAGTTAAAAAAAATGTAAAGAAAAATAAGTTGCATTCACTTTTCACATTAGGGAGACCCAAGGGGTAACTGCCATGTGGCACAGCTTGCTATCTTGGGAAATCTGTGCTGGGGGTCATGAGTTTAAGCAGTCTGGGCTCCCCCAACAGCTGCCACTTTGCCAGCCTCTCTAGTGCAACAGCACCTGCATAGACATTTCACCCAATCAGCACTCAGAATGCTTGAGGCGGAGGAGGGACTTTTTGCGCCTTTCGCTGCCAGACACCTCTGCCAAGAAGTCAGAGTCAGGAAACCTATTGTGCCATTACCACATTGTTCAATCCGGCATCTTAGGACATCTGCACCAGACGGTTTGTGATTCCAAGCAGTCTGGGCTCCCCTAACAGGCAACAGCTTGCCAGCCTTCTCAGTGCAGCAGCGGCTGCACAGACCTTTCACCCAATCAGCACTCGGAGATCTTGAGCCAAGGGCGGGGCTCTTGTAATTTTTAGCAATGCATGTCTAGGCACTCCTAGCCTTAGTGGTCATAGCATGAATGACCATTCTGCAGTGGGAGTCCTCAAGAAAGTCACTGAGTGATTCACCAGGATTACATAGATTACATAGATCATACAGAGCATAAAGACAGTTGTCCGTGAGCTCGCAGTTGTATCTTACCCATACCTAAATATCCTTTTTTTTTAATAAGATACTCATCCAAGTGTGTTTTAAACCCATACATGGTACTGCTTTCAACAATTTCCTTTGGTAAGCTATTCCATATCTCAGTTACTCTATTACTCAGCCAGTATTTCCTCCTAGTAGTATTGTATCTTTCCTTAAAAAGTTGAAAGCTATGAGACCTAGTATCATATGTTTGTTCTCTCTTTATCAGACCCAGAATATCCCACATATTAGAGTCAGTCCATGCCCTGAAGATCAAACACAGATCTCCCCCGTAATCTACGATATTCCAAAGAATACAAATTCAAATGATGTAGTCTCTCTTCATAGTTCATACCCTCAGTCCCCCGGATCCTCTTTGTCAGCCGATGCAAGAAGACTGCCTCCCTGCCCTCCTCTCATAGGTCTACAGGATCCATTTGTTCATACATTACATTATGTTGTTAAAATACCTTCGAGCCTATTTTACTATACCCCTTAAAACTGATTTCTTTTAATACACGGTACTGCTTTAGTGTTGCACCTTGAATCCCTTATTTTGGTTGCCAGCCTAGGCAAATTGTAGCTGGTACATCTTACTTTCCCCATATAGTTTGTTTCACTGTAGTTGACCCATCGTATTTTTGACCCTTCTTGCTTTGGTAGCTCTGCAGTTCATTCATGCTTGCTGTAACCAAACCACCTAACATTAATTTTCTGTTGTGCTTTGTGGTAGATTGCCCAGCTGCTTTCACATTTGGACTCTTGCCAGTTTTATTCCAGTACTGAGGTCAGCCTATTCTTGGCTACCCCTGTATTTTATTTGTGGGATATATCTACTTTCCCATCTACCAAGCTCAACTCTATCTGGGGTACTTTCCGTCTAGTGAATTTGTAATGTTTCCACCATAAGAGTTCTGCCTCTCCGGGGTTGCATCTTTCTAGGTCTTCTTTTATATTCTAGTTCAAGAGAAACATTCTTGCCTTTGCATCCTCACCTCTGGTTCCTGCCTAGCTGCATCTTGTTTTACCCCTGTGCTGCTTGATTTTTGTGTTCAGTTATATCTGGGTTACCAGTACCTGCTGGTTTTGAGATTTTAACCTCATGACATTTTTGACGGTTTTATCCTCAAGACCTTCCCTTCTTTTGTGTGCGTCTGTAGTGTTGTTTCTAAGGGCACCCAATATGCTCCCCCACTCTTCTACCTTCTCTCCCATCCCTCTATTCTCCTCCCCCTCCTGTCATGCTTATGTATGTCCATCCCAGTCTCTTTTGGGAGTTGGCTCTTTGGAATGCCTCCCCCTCCTCCCATGAACTGCTCCAGTGTAAACTTGTCTCCCTCCTCTCCCCCATCTATGTTGGGGAATCTATCTCCCCCCCCCCAGTCTAAACAGGACATTGTCCCTGACCTTATCTCTTCCCTCCTACCCACTTATCTTATTCTGATTCTGCACCTCTAACTATATCCACTGATACTGAGAAGGCCCTATCCTTTTCCTCTTCACTTTTACCCCAGCCTGGGGCAAGCACATCCACCTCAAGAAAGTCAGAGTGTGCAGTAACCACCCCCAGCCTCCAACCTGCAGAGTAACCTTGATTCTCCCTCAGAATTTTGGCAGGTCATCCACTCCCTTTTTGGCCCTATCCTACCCTTCCAGTCGTTTTCTCCAGTTCTCAAACTTGATGTCTTTCCCATTTCTCCATCCTTCCCCCTGAAGTGGCAGTTGCTCTCAACAATTACTTCACTTCCTATGCAATTATTGCTTCTCTTATCTCTGATCGCACCTCCTACTCCACCCCTTCCTAGCCTCACTAGTTTCCTTCAGTCCTATCACTCCAACTGTGGCCCTATCTGCACTGTGTTCTTGTTCTATGTCCTTGTGGGTCTCCAGAACTGGACTTGGTTCATGGTTTTGTTTACTTTTTTTGCACTGGGCAGGCCGGCCTTCCCAGTGTTGTGGCACACACATGGCGAGCCGAGAGACAGATGTTACAGTTACAGAACAGAAGTGTTGCAGTGCAGAAAGTGATCACCTGAGGATGAGGATGACATTCTGGCTGGACAGAAAGATAGATGAGGAGGTGTTCCAGTCTGGCAGAAGGATGTGGGCATTGTGACTGGGGCAATAAGACCAGGAACCTTCCGGTTGGGACTGTGGGACAATTCAGATGAAGAGGGTATTCAAACTGGGTAAAATGGTGGAAGGTATTCCAGCTGGGGCACTGAGCCAGGGGCATTCTGGTTAAGGAAGAAAGGTATAAAGAGCATCAGCTGGGCCAGTGATGTGGGGTAGTATTCTGGAAAAGTGGGGAAGGGCACTGCAGATGGACAAATAATATGGAGGGAGCTAGTATTCCAGCAGGGGAATGGGTATGGAGGGCACTGCATATGGGAAAGGGGGGTTATGTAATATTGTGACAGAGGAAGAGGGCGGAAAGGGCATTTAGGTTGGTTGGTGCACTTGCGGATGGTTGTGCATTCCAGTGCCGGTGATCCCATGTGCCCAGTGCACAGCCTGCCTGTTCCACTGTCCCAGTGTACAGTGATGGCTGTCCTATGCTGTACTAGTGATTTAGCTTACTCAAATTGGAATTCCAGTCTGAAACTAAGAGGACCCAATCCTGTGGAGCTTGAAGTAAATATAGCCAATTTTGGCAATGGGAAGTTTAAGACTGTTATGCTGTGTGTGGGTGGGTGGGGTGTTGATGTGTACTAGTATCTTTAGATTGTATGTTGCATGCCACAACCTAGTAGCACCCCTTGGAAGAAATGTGAATTCCAGTGTGTGAGGTAAATAAAAGGTCTGAGCATGCTATTTTTGGATTTGTTTGCATTTTTGGAGTCTGTGGTGCTCTTTCTTAGCATGCTCCCTTTGAAACACCTGTGTAAAATCCTTGATGGGAGCACAGTGTATAAAAAGAGTCTAATAGACACATTAGCAATTGAGGCACTGGAAAGTTAGGGACTAAATCGAAGGGTCCCACCTTGACGATGGTGATTTAGCTTACTCAAATTGGAATTCCAGTCTGAAACTAAGAGGACCCACTCACGTGGAGTTTGAAGTAAATATATATGGTTAGGTTCGCTAAATGTTTTCTGAGCAATCAAAGTGTTTTATTTGACCAGATCTCCCCAAGTCCCCAATACAGATAAACCCTTCTTGCTTTCACCATCCCCTCAACCAGACAATAAATTCCTCTACTCTTTTCTTCCTGACTGTGCTGGCCTTTGGCACTGGTAATACCTCTGAGAATGCCAGTAATCTTACTACCTCCCTGCAGGTCCTACCCAACACCCTGAATTAATTTTGTACCACATCCACCTCCTCTTTAGCTAGGTCATTGGTACCTAGGTGTATGACTACATTTGGTTTCCTCCCAATCCCCCTTAACATTTCTCCAATTGTTGGATATACTTTCCCTACTGAATGAACCACTTTAAGGGAAGACACATCCAGGGTGGAGAAGGAAGGGAAGGGAACAAGCCTAACCAGTTCCTGGTTGGATCCAGAGGTCATGGAAACTGTTTTCTTGGTGCTGACCCAAAGTTGGTTGGCCTGAAACCATCGCAGGACATTATGGAAGTCTCTCTGGAGTGAGACTTCTATGGAATCAGTAGATGGGCCTGAAGCGTTGAGAACAGTGTCATCTGCATACATATAAATATGCAAGTTGACATAGGCAGAGTACAGATCTGTGAGGAAAATGGAGACAAGGATGGGATACAGGATGGAGCCCTGTGGGATCCCAGCCGGGATTGGGAGTGGAGGGGAAAGGATGCCACCAACCTGTATCAACTGGTGATGGCCTGAGAGGTAGGAACAGAACCATTCAACAGCTGAGGTTGAGAGGCCAGTAGAACCCAGCTTGTCCAAGAGGAGTGAATGGACCACCAAATCAAAGGCTTTGGCCAAATTGATGCAAATGGCCACTGTGATGTGCCCATGATCCATCCAGAGAGGATGGAGTCAGTGACATGTACAGCGGGGGGACAGTTAAATGGTGCTTCTGAAATCCAGACTGGAAAGGCAGAGGAGGTTGGATGCATAGAGAAAGTCAAACAGACATGAGTAGACCAATTCCTCTTGCAGCTTTGCAAGAGAGGGGAGGAGGGAGATAGGATAGAAGTTGCCAGGGGAGGAGAGATCACCCCCCTTTGTGGAGTGGGAGAACTTTGGACATCTTCCAAGCCTAAGCAACACTGCATAGGGTGAAGCAGAGGTTGAGAAAGTGAGTGAGGGGGAAGGCGATGGCAGGAGCTGAGAGATGGAGGAGTTTATGGTCCAGGTCATCAGGGCTATATTTGAACTGATTGAGTGAAGACAGACAAGCAGAGTTTCCCAAACAGAGACAGGAGGGAAATGAAACTCTAGGGTAGGGGTGGACAGAGAGGAGTGTGGAGACAGATGGAGGGGAAATGAGATAGGAGAGGGTGAAGAGGGGACAGCACATGTGGTGAAAAACTCATTGAAGTGAGCAGCAACAGAGGAAGCATCCGAGACTGAAGCATCATTTACCATGAGCACTGGGGGAGCAGATTGGGAAGGGGGCTCAAAGAGGGAGTGGATCGCATTCCAAAACATGGCAGGGCAACTGAGATTGTTCTGGAGGTTGGCCTTGAATTAAAAGGATTTGGTTGCATGAATAACCTTTGTGCAAGAGTTTCTAAGCGCTCGGTAGGAGGGGAGGCTGGACAGGGAGCAAGATAATTTGAACTGGGCCCAGTCTTGATCACGGGTCTTGTACTAATCAATGAGATCAGGGGTGATCTAAGGGTGTCCAGAACCTTACCAAGGGAACAATACCCCAGTAGGTAACTAACTGTGAGACTAATCACATTAGCTAGGAATTAGACAATATAATCTGTGAGCCAAGAATGAAATTTGGTAACAAACATAAGTCCAAAAGAACAAAATTAAATGCTGCAGAAACCAGCTAGGGTTTACCAGAGACTTTAACAAAGTGGATAAAATTGATACCCAAAAGTAAATGTAAGACTAGGCAAACAGTAAATTGAGCAAGCAGAGTGAAACACTGGTGACAATACTTAGAAACAGGATACAGCAAACACAGCTGAACTAGGTAGGGTGAAGAGGAGATGTCAGTCAATGAAAACTATGGATGCAAAACTAATAAATGGCAACTGATTCAAATAGGGTGTAACTACGGAGGCAGTAAAATTAGTCTACAAATTGAATAAAAGTCTTGGTTATTAATAAAGGAGGTAGACAACATATAGTTGCCATGAACAGTGGCATAACGGATAAACCCAGTTAGCAGTTAGGGTGTAGCAGAAGGTGCATTACACTTACACAAAAGCAAATTCATTCACCTACAGTAACTTGGAAGATGATGTTCAAGTGGACATGGCAGAAGCAGCTAGAGCAACGTGTGAAGAGGAGTCTAGAGAGCAGCGTGGTCAGCCCAACAGCTGATTTCAGGCAGATTACAGACAGACTCCTCGATGTAATTTCTGGGACTTTTAATGTCATATGAAATATGCAGTTGGTAGGGACAAGAAGTAGCCAATTGGGAGGAAGTGGGCCACAGATCCACTATAAAAGGTTGCCCCCAACAAGTTTGGTGAAGGTAAATGAGACAAAGGCCAGCATGCCTCTTTATTCTTCCAGCAAACTGTATGGCAGTATCCAGCTCTATCCTCCCAGTACTGGACTACAGCCTGTCAGTTTACAGAGCAGCTACTGACACAGCCCTCAATAAGGTCAGGTTAGTGCTAAATAAGGCCTGCCACTTCGTTCTTGGGGCTGATAGGCTCACACACACCTGTACTGTATACTCACAGTCCAGTTGGCTCTCACTGCAGGATAGAATCAAATATCACGTTATGTCTAATAGGGATGAAGATGCTCATGGGCCTCTCCCCCACTGCCATCCAAAATCTTCTGCTCCCAGTCCATAACCAATGTGCAACCAGGAGTATGACCAGGAATGCACTATCTATGCCTTTTCAATCAATCAAAATCTTTATTGTTAGACTTTTATAGTCATCAACTAACCACAGGAACAAACAATAAATACATAAATACATACAAGCATTTATCACACAATAATCAGTTCAACTAACATATTAAAATATTATTTGTCTGTAAGACCATATTTTCAAAATACCATTTGATGTTTACATAATCATTCTATTGCACATTTCTCCATTTTAATTTTCTTTCGGTTCACTACAAAGAAAATATTTAGCCAGTCTTTCAATGGTCCAGGTGTCAGCAGTGTGAATTTATATATTTGTCAGTGTTTCTACACTTAACCCAAATTGCTCACTTAGAAAAGGTTTAAGCCCGTACATTCTATCATTCCTGTACCACGTACATTTCCATAAAATATGGCATAGATCTTCCACACCTCCCTCTGAACATGAACAGTTTTCAGTTCCATTATATGCATTATCTTGTCTGTATTTCAGCCTGTTGCTAGGAAATCTTTCAAATTTGTAGATGCTAAAAATTTTCCTTACTTTAGGTTCAGTTAGTATATCCAAGTGTGGTTTTATCCCCTAAATAAAAATTATTTATTGCATACCATTTTGAATAAGCTGTTTGTCTTATGTAATCTAGGTCCTTTTGTTCTCAATAGTTTGTTATCTTTTTTGTGATATACTTTTGGGCCTGGCTATTCAGACTGCATCAGGCAGGGGTGCAACCCTGGGCGCAGCGCAACTGGGCTGGGCCAGGGCATGGACCAGGAGATATTCAACAGTGCTGTGCCATGGCTCAGCACCATTGAATATGGCACTGAGGGCGCATCCACTGTGCATGGCATAGTGGCACGGCACCAGCGCAGTGGCAGAATGGGAGCAGGGGGATGTGCCAGCGCAAGTGTGGTTGCGCTAGGTGCATCAGCTGCAATATTCAGCACTGGGCATACAAATGAGGCCATTATGCATGTGAGGTGCAAATAGGTCCATTTGCATGTCATTTGCCAGGCTGCAGCCATTGGGGACCGATGCCCTGCTGACCCTTGGCAGTCTCCGCTCCTGTTTGCCCAGTCACAAGCATATGAAAGTAAAAGGTCCCTGGTGGACCTGTGGATCCCCCCTCACCCGATTGCAGGCATATGTATAAAATATCCATGGTGGTCCAGTGGATCGCCCTCCTTTGCCCGATCGTGGGCATATGTACAATAAATTCCCTGGTGGTCCAGTGGACTGCCCTCTATTGCCCAATCATGGGCATAAGTATATTAAATCCCTCATGGTCCAGTGGAACCCCCCCAGCGTGTCGTGGGCATGAGTAAAGTAATGCCCCTGGTGGTCAGTGGACCCCCAGTGCGGATCATGGGAGGATGGCAAAAGTAACCCTGGTGGTCCAGTGCTACCCCTCCCCACCCACCCACTGGGTCCCCCACCCCCCAGTCAGCGGTGGGCAGCAAAACCCACCCGCATGCCATCTGGCTGCCCGCTGACTGACATCATACAGTATGGTCTGTCGCCTGTTGGTCCCTGTGGGCCAATAGGCGTGAACTCATACTATCCTAGCCCAATATGTGAATAGATGCGTTCATTCACATATCGGCGTATATAATACAGTATAGTCTGTATGCCCATTGGCACGCATGCGACCAATGAGCTTACAGTCCATACTATATGATTCATCGGCGGGTGGCGGGCAGCATCACGCGGGCAGGTGCTGCCCTCCCACCACTGACTGGGGGGTGTGGGTAGGGGGACCTCCAGTGGGCAGGTGGGGAGGGTAGTACTGGGACCACCAGGTGTTTTGCTATACCTGCCCGTGATCAGCACTGGGAGGTTTCACTGACCACCAGGGGCATTACTTTATTTATGCCCGCAATCTGGCACTGGGGATCCACTGAGCACCAGGAATTTATTGTACATATGCCTGTGATCGGGTGCTAGGGGGTGGGTTCCACTGGACCACCAGGGAATTTATTGTGCATATGCCCACAATCTGGTGACGGAGGGTGGTCCACTGGACCACCAGGGATTTAATATACTTATGCCCGTGATTGGGTGATGGAGAGCAGTCCACTGGACCACCAGGGATTTAATAAACTTATGCCCACGATTGGGCGATTGGGGGGGCATAATGCTTCCAGGGCAGGGAGCTTGTGGACAGTGTTCTGGGTGGGCGGGTGGCTACCCACAGCTGACGGCTGCCGTGTTGCGCCCTGCAATACGGCAACTCACCTGTGGGTGGCCTGGACTTGTTCCTGGTTTTACCAGGCACAACTTTGCACCCCCCTGAGCGGTACAAGGTGGATTCGTGCCAGCATGTCGCCCGCCCGTCCGGAGCTGAATATTGGGATGTGCATATGCATGGGCACCCGCACTACGCTGCATACATTACTGATGTGCCCCGGCGCATCGGGAGTTGTGCAGTGCAACTTGCCCCTTTGAATATCGCACTGGGGTGCATTGGCGGGTTACGCTTGGCGTAGGCCTGTTGTGCCATGTGCAACCCTTTTGAATATCCAGGCCCTTGTATTTGTCACCTATTGTGATTCCTTTATTAACATACTTTAATTAACAGACTAAGCTTATGTTTTTCCATTAATTTCAGAATTTTATTGTACCATAAACTGCTTCCAATACCTCTGGTTTGCCACTCTTGTTTTTCCTTCACACATTGATTTGATATTCTGTCTTCGTCTTGCTTTATAATGCGTAACCAAAATAATACCTTTCTCGTTTCTATCTTTGCTCTTATATTCACTAGGCCCAATTCTGCTCTCAGATAATGCACTGCGCAGGCAGGGCCCATGCCCAGTATCTTTCTCAGCATTTTATTTAGGGGGATATTTAATCGTTCTTTTTTCGTGATGTCCCAAATATCCACTCCATATAGTAGCCGAGTGTCATATTTTGCATTAACTGCTTTCACCAGTGGTCTAATACTTGAGACCTCATATTTATAATTGAATCTATTTAAAGCCATTACAGTTTTTTTCAGAGTATTCATTGTTTTTAAAAATTGATAATTTCATTTGGTATTGGCACTAAGTTCTAACCCCAAATAAGTATAAGAACTGACCACTTCTATTCTTTCTTTTCCTAACATCCATATTCCCCTTTTTTGTCTATTTAAATTATTTTGATCAAAGACTACGATCTTAGTTTTTGTTAAATTTATTTTCAATTTTATTTTTTCTGAACTATACTTTGCAAAAGGTCTGTTTTCTTTTGCAGCCCACTTTGAGTTAATGACAGCAGTAGCAGATCATCAGCATACACCGAAATGGTGCAGCGGTTCAGTTTTATCTTTGGTGAGTCTGATTCTGCTTGATTTATATCTCATAACATCTGATCAATGTAAAGGGGCAAACAAGACAGGGGCCAATATACACCCCTGCCTTATTCCCCTATTTATGTTGAATGGAGCGGACAAGTGACCCCCTATACCTAATCGGATTTTGGCCCAATTTTTAGAGTAAAGATTTGATACTATATTTATCAAAGATTTGTCTATGCCTTTACTCACCATTTATGACCATAGGAGGTTTCTATCAGTGGAGTTGAAAGCCCGACAAGTAGTCCACAAACAGTGCACAAATCATTTGCTTACGTATCTTAACATATTTTTCAATTAGGTGATGCAAAAATAAATATGTTATCTAACATGGAAAGTTTTTATCTGTGCCTTTTTGAAAAACAAGCCAGGCTCAACCATCCTTTAGCTACAGAGTGCCACACTGGTTAAATGAGCTGCCTGAATCCCTGCTGAACCTCCCTAAACTGGCCCAGTTCAAGAAGGAACTAAGAAATGTTCTTACACTCAGATCCAGGTGTGACTGCTCCCTCTGACGAAACTGAATGTCTGTTCAATCACTCAGTACTTTGGAGTGTATCAGCCTTGTCAGCATTAACCAGTTTAATGATCACTGTATGTCCTACTGAATTGTCTACTGCTGTACTTCCATAATTCTCTGTGACAAGGCTCCATTGCACCTGCCTCCTATACTCCACCTGTTTATACTTTGTAATTACCAATTCTGATGAAGAACCTTTGTAAATGAGCTTATGAGCTCAAAGGTGTATTTCTGAATAAATAAATAAATAAATAAACCTCCTGCCTCATATTTGTGTATTATTTATTTACTTTTTTGTTGACAGGGAAAGGAGGGCTAGGCAAGTCTACCTAATTTCAGCCTCATCACAGGTGGAGGGGGAAAACAGATGCAAACTGACATATTGAACCAGATTAAGCTGTTAGTGGTGTTCTTAGTGAATAAATCATAAATCAGGGACAAGGCTTAAAAAATCAGGAGCAAAGGACCAAAATGAGGGACACATCTTAAAATTGATGATGTCCACTAAGGAAGCTAATAGAATAAGAGGATTAGTGTAAAATGCATTTTCAGAAGAACACATTTGTAATTCTTTGTGATGTTATTTTGTGTTTACAATCCCCACCACTGAATCTCGAAAACACAAATTTTAGGAGGGACAGGGGAACATTTTAAGGCAACATCAGGGACATTTAAGAGTTACGTAGATGAGTACTGAATCAAGTCTTCCTTACAGCAGCCATAGGAAGAGGAAGGGAGGACAGTCACACTGCCAGAGAGGGGATCAAAGCAGGAAACTAGGTAGATACAATATTAGTTATTGAATAGAGAACCTGTACTAGCTTTGTAATGGGGGAGACTCGGGTAGTACTGTGTGTGTGTGTGTGTGGGGGGGAGTGCAGGCACGGGGAATGTGACATATACACACTAGCAGAGAAAGCTAGAGATGTGGAGGGTTTCATGTGTGCAAGATTTAGCCTGGTAAGCACTCTGCAGGAGCAGATACAGTAAGAAGGCTAACGCATAGGTTGGCTAGAATGTATGACATTGATATCAGAGCATTGGATACATTTAGTGACCAGTCCCTGCTGAGCATGCATGGGGCAGAGAACAAGCATGTGGAGGGGCTTCTTTAAGAGGGGCAGGTAGGTGGAAAGGAAGGATGAGAACCATGTTTTTTTATTTATTTTTTATTTATTTATTTAGTTTTTGTTGACCGGGTAAATGCACTAGACAAATCCTGCCTATTTTCAGGCATGACCTGGGGGAGGGGGATACAGATGAGTGCCAAATGACCTTGAACCAGATCAAGCTGTTGGTGGTGTTTTTAGTGAATGAGGGAAATTTGGCCAGGGCACCGAGGAAATTCCCCTATTCTTTTCGACAGAGGGCGCTGTGTGGCTGGGAGTCATTTGCTCAGTGGCGCTTGGAAACTTGAAGGAGACAGACGTGTGGGTGGCTGAGGAGTTGGTCTCCTCCTTGGCCTCCCTTCTAATGGAGACCGATAATTGTGTGGATTTGCTGGCTGAGGAGAACATGGAGTCTGTAATGCAACAGAAGGATAGCCTTGATACCGACTTCCCGAAAGATTTGGAATCGGGAGCCCAGGTGTTGGTCAGACCAAACATTTGCCTAATTGTTTTTTCTTGGGCCTGAACAGGGGGTGATATTCTATCCTGGACAGCCATGAGCTTGCTTTAAATGTAGAGACATATGATACCTTAGTAATGTCTGTGATAAACAGAAGTGTGGTCTGTGTGGGGAGCTGGGTCATGTTGGGGCTCATTGTCATCAGCCGTTGCAATGTAATTTATGTGACGAACAAGGGCATTCTTCTCGTACATGTCCTTGGGCGTCCCATAACAACGTGGATGTGTCTGTTAGAGCTGAACAAGATGCTTATGTTGCCACTGCACAGAAAAAAAAATGTGAATGATATAATTATTACATTCTGTTCTTGATAGGAGTCCCCTGCCCCAGAGAATCCCGAAGAAACCAGATAGATCTAGTACACAGGAGAAGGGGGTGGAGAAAGCTATATTAGTGGAGCAACCCATTGAAGAAGAAAAAGGACCTGATGTTAAGCAAAGGTCAGGGGTGACTGAGGGTAAGGAGAATCTCCCTCTTCAGACTTTAGAGGAAAATGAGGACAGAAGCATTGGCTAACACAGAACAGGGTGTTGAGAGGATGGAGGCAGGGATCTCCATGCCCCCCCCATAGCAAGAATCGGTATTTCATAGAGTGACCAGGTCCAAAGCGGGCAAACTCCTTGGAGACTCTCAGGCAGTATCTAAAGAACCAGAAGGGATTACGGTACAGAATTCCTATGTATTATTGTTTGAACAGGGGGTAGATGAGGATGGTATTGACTCAGATTTTTCTTCATTTGCTTCCTCACAGGTGGATGGTGCTTCAGACATAGGTCCTCCTGATAAACCCAAAACAAGGAAGAGAAAAAAAAAGAAATGATTATGTTAAAATGGATTTTCTTTCTTCTTCTTTTTAAGGTGTTTTCTATGCATACCGCTACTTCTTTTCTCACAGTAAATGTTAATAGTATTAAGTCTTTTGAGAAAAGACAAAATACTTTTTCAAGTCTTAGAGCAGGGGCAGGACAAATAATACTGTTGCAAGATACTAAATTACATGCTTTAGTAGAAATGCAGCCAGCACAAAGAGAATGGTGGTGGGGTGCCTCCTATTGGTCATTAGGGGAGGAGCAATGTTCAGGATTAGGATTTCTTTTTTCAGGAATATCGGTAAAAGTGTTGCATATTTTTGATATTCAACCAGGAAGAGCTATGATAATTGATGTGGTCTTTGGGGACGTGGTATTTAGAATTATCAATATATATACTCCTCAGACTAAGGCAGACAGGTCCTCTCTATTTAGAAAAATATAACCCTATTTACACACCTCCAAATTAGTGCTATGGGGAGGGGACTTTAATTGTGGTCTCTCGCATAGGGATTGGGGGAGGGCTATGAAGAAGTTTATAGTGATTCCAACACTTTGCTTGCACTCCTACAAAATAATAATTTAAGAGACGTTTATGAGGTTTTACATCAAGTACCTAAGCATACTTTTTATAAGGGTCGTTTATCCACCAGGATAGATTTTTGGTTTGTGTCGGCGCGTCTGGCCTGTCAAGAAGTGGTTCTGGTGCCCTTAGAAACATCAGACCATTTAGCGGTTAATTTTTCTTTAGGAGAAAAACAGAAACTAGTGATAGGTAGGGGTTATTGGAAAATGAATATTGTAGTTCTACAGGAAGGTTTGGTACAAGATTCAGTAAAAGGCTTATTTGCATTAAGGGCAGATATTTGTTTTTTATATGATAGCTCCATAGATTGGTGGGAGGATGCGCAAAGCGATTTGCAAAATGTATATATTTCTCTTACGAAGACAAAAGCTAAGGATAAATATATCAAATATTTAGGGCTCAGAGCAAAATATTTGCAAGTCTTGACACAGGCAGAAGATAAAACAAATGGGGCCAGATATTCAAAACTTTGCCCAGGGGCAAAATTAGCACTGCCCAGCGGGCAAACTGAGCCCGGAGCACAAAGCAAGCCATATTCAAACGGAATAGCCCAGGGCAAACAGCTTCTGAATATAGCATGGTAATGAGGCCATGCAAACTGGGCTGGGAGTGCAGGGCAAACATTGCCCTGGAATAAGACAACACTGAATAAAACAACCAGGAAGTGCAACCCACAACAACAACACAGTACACAGCAACGTGAGGGGCAGGTACAGGCAGACTCGTGGCCAATGTGTGTGCCAGCAAATGCATGGACTCAGTACAGTTGCAGGAAGCAGCAGATGAGAAGAACAGTGATCAAAACTTTACAATATTCCCTTACCATTAGCGCCCGCTAACACATTAAGCCTTGAGCTAAGCTAGTTAACCTGGAGCAAACACGCTTGCCGGGCTAAAATGTGCCATATTCAGAAGTGCCATGCAAATGAGCCTACTTAGGTAGTCTCTGGCAAACAACGGATTAGCATCTCATTATACCCTGATTTGCACACAGTTTGCCTACGCTACTGCAGGGTCCCATAGAGCCACCTGTAGGTCAGTCTGGAAGTACAGGGCAGACAAGGTCCAACCGCAGCTCCATCTGTAGGTCAGTCTGGCAGTGCACGATGATAGCTGGCTACAGGTAAACAGTACAGCATAGCATGGCATAGCATATTGTACCCCAGGGACAGGACAGCATAGGCACAGGTGGTGGTGGTGCTGCATGCAACTGTCACACTGTGGGCATGCTACAGTGCAAAGCAGACACTACAGTAGCAAGGGAGACAGTAGTGTGAGGACGTAGCACTGGCTATGGTGTGTAGGGCAAGTGATGCTGATTGCACTGTACACAGTGACAGGCCCAACCTGCAGGTGTTTACTGACAGTCGACATTACTGTTACACTGTTGTGTGACCCACAGATGCTGTACCTGTGGCATGTGATGCCCACAGTGACATGTACATATCTGGCTTTGTGTGTTGTGGCAGTTGTACAGCTGTGTGGTATGTGGCTGGGGGCATATAGTATCCGAAAGGCACACTAGTGTTGGGGTATTCCTGATACTGGCCCATGTGCACTGCATGCTGAGTCCCAGCCTTGTGGCCACACCTGGTCTGTGGCACAGCCCTGGCCACCCATACACACTCCCTCAACATCCTCCATGCCCACAGTGCTGCATGTGTGTGCTGGCATCTGTTTTGTCCACAGATATGTGTGGTCAGCAGGTGTGTGCTGTATGGCTACACTGCCATGCTGTCCACTGGCGGCAGGGTCACCACTTACTGCCTGGCATGGCTGGGACTGGTGGCAGATGATGGCATCATTGTGATGCCATTGGTTACAAGCTTCCACTATGTTTGGCTTTATCTATGTGTTATATTTATGTATTAGGGTCGCGCCAAGACCGCGCTAAACCACAGCAAATCCCGCGCAGCCATTTATGTTGTGCAAAGCTGATTGCCCAGGATTAGACCAGCTTTCTGGGCGGTAATCTACACCGCTCTAACTGTATCGCTGGGTGGCGCTAAACTTCCGCCACGGCGCTAGCCACTGAATATCGCATTGCGCTTGTATTCATGTCAGTTTGCCCCTTGCATACATTATACTTTTGCCTGGCGCTAATGCAGTTTGCCCGCGCTATTTGGCCTTTTGAATATGGCAGACCCACGCTAATCCCGCGCTAAACCTGCGCAAATGATTTTTGCCCAGCGCAAAGTTTTGAATATCTGGCCCATGATGTTTTATTACAGTTACGAAATCTTAAAGAGCAAATGTGTAAGTATTTGCAGGAGACTACTAAAAGGGCAGCCTGCCAACAAAAATACCAAACTAAGGTATCAAAAGAAGTAGTAAATCCATATGATTCAAGTATACAGGGTGTTCAGAGGTTGGTAATGACTGCTTTAAAAGATGAACAGGGTATGTTGAGGACGCAAAATCTGGAGCTTATGCTCATTGTTCAAAAATATATTGTAGCTACATTTCAAAAGGAGGCTAAGGGGTGGCAGGAACCGTTTTTTGACAACTGAATAGTTCCTCCTTTAGATGATATAGACATAGAGGCCCAGATATTCAAACTGCGCCAGGCTGTGGCGCAAGCTTGGGCGCAGCTCAACTTGGCTGTGCAGGGGTGGGGACTAAGCGATATTCAAAGGAGCTGCGCCATGGCTCAGCAGCTTTGAATATCACACCCTAGCCACCCCCAGTGTGCATGGCGCAGTGGCACTGCGCCAACTCAAGTGGCCAGAGTGGAACATGGAGATGCGCTAGTGCAAGTTCCATTGCGTCATGCACAACACCCGCGATATTCAAAAGTTGACATGCAAATGGAGCCATAATATATGCAAGGCACACATGGGGCCATTTGCATGTCATTATGGCCCCATTTGCATGCAGGTGTGCCGATCCCCGACGACTTGTGCCTGGCACCCTGCCGGGCAGCAGCAGTCGGGGACTGATGCCCCCTGCAGCCTGATCGTGGGCATCTGTCTAAAAATAGCAATATTTGTCCTATAACCCTGGTGGTCCAGTGGACCGCTATCTGCCCGATCGCGGGCATTTGTAAAAACAAAAACAATTCCAATATCCCTCGTGGTCTAGTGGTACCCCCCACCCGCCCTGAGCACCACCACCCGCTTCCCCGGTCAGTCGGCAGACGGCAGCAACCCACCCACCTGCCATCCGCCGCCCGCCGACTGACACCTTGGTAGACTGCACACCCATTGGTTCACAGCGTGAGCCAATGGGCATGCAGCCTACTGTACTATACATTCCAGATATGTGAACACATATCTGAATGTGTAGTACGGTAGGCTGTGCATGCCCATTGGTGCACACTGTGAACCAATGGGCGTGCAGCCCTACCGAGGTGTCAGTCTGCAGGCGTTGGGGCAGCAGGCGGGTGGGGTGCTGCTGCCCGCCGGCTGACAGCGGGGGAGTGGGCAGTGGTGCTCAGTGGGCAGGTGGGGAGGATACCACTAGACCACCAGGGATATTGGAATTGTTTTTGTTTTTACAAATGCCTGCGATCAGGCAGATAGCGGTCCACTGGACCACCAGGGATATAGGATGAATATTGCTATTTTTAGACAGATGCCCATGATCGGGCACATAGCGGTCCACTGGACCACCAGGGATATTGGATGAATTCTTATATTTTTTTGCAAATGCCCGGGATCAGGCATGGGGAGGTGCCGCCAGATGCAGCTGGAACTCGGGTGGCCACCCACAGCTGGCAGCTGCCGTGTTGCACCTTGCAATGTGGTAGCTCACCTGAGGGTGGCCATCAGTTGTTCTTTTTTTTTTGGCTCAACTTTGTGCTGGCACAGGTAGGGGTTGCGCATGCATGGCTCTGCACATCCCAGGCTGAATATCGGGCTGTGCAGGTTATGCATGGGCACACCCCCTCCCACCTGTGCCTGCATACATTACTGATGTACTCCAGTGCATTGGGATTTGTGCTGCGAACTATTCCCTTTTGAATATCGAGCTGGGATGCATCAGTGGGTTGCGCATGGTGCAACCCTTTTGAATATCTGGGCCAGAGAGTTTGGTTTTACCCATTACTGAATTGGAAATAAAAGAAGCTATTTCTCAATTAACTGCTAAGACTACTCCAGGGTATGATGTCATCCCAAATGACTTCTACAAAAGGTTTTCTCATATTCTGGTTCCGTGTTTGAAATTGATTTATCAAGCCATTTGGGATGAAAATAGACTAGCTCTGAGTATGGAAATGGGGATCATGACTTATTTATATCAAAAGGGGGACCCTCAAGACCTTAAGAATTGGAGGCCATTAACGCTATTAAACTCAGATTATAAAATCCTGACCAAAATACTTACTACACGACTGGCTAGAGTTGCACAAAAACTAATTACCCAGGAACAGACATGTGCAATTCCTGGCAGGAATATTATTCAGAACTTGTCTTTTGTTGGGGAGATCATAGAGCAAGGTTTAGAAATGAAACTAGGTGGTTATTTAATGTCAGTATATCCAGAGACTGCTTTTGACGCAGTGCGACAGGAATATATTTGGATGGTTTTGCAATATTATGGAATTCCTGAGTCTTTTTTGGATTTAATTAAGGTATTGTATACTGAAGTTCAGGTTACCCCACTAGTGAATGGTTATCTGGGTATTCCAATATATTTAAAAAATGGGGTGAAGCAGGGTTGTCCGATGAGCCACTTATTATATGTATTTGGTCTGGATCCCTTATTAAGGATTATTGAAATGAACAGAGAAATTAGAGTTATCATGAATCATGATGGATTTATCTTTAACAACATTTCTGCTTATGCGGATGACTGTGTTTTTCCAGTAGCAGATGTGGAGTCTGGTACCCGAATCTTAGATACATTACAAAACATATATGATACCACAGGTATTAGACTTAATATGGGGAAAAGTATTGTTTTAGTTTTAGGGGCAATACGGAGGGTAGGGGATTTTCCAGTCTCTATGACTACGGATGAAGTCAAAATTTTAGGTTTGTTTTTTGGGACCAAGGATTCAGAGGGACATAATTGGAATATATTGTATGATAGGGCAAAGCTTAATGTTTTGTCTTGGTTGTCGTGGAAGATGACTAGGAAGAAACATGTTTTTTTTTACTAAGGGCATATATAGCGCCTATTTTTTTATATGTTTCACGTGTTTTTCCCCTCTCATATAACATGCATACTAAAGTTATGGGTTTATTTTTTCCTTTCTTGTGGGGAAGTAGATTGAACTCTGTCAAAAGATTACACACTTATAGGGCATGGAAGGAGGGAGGTTTAAATATGATTCATCCACTAGTTTACTTATTTGGGATTTTTTTTATAGTTCTATTTGCCCTTTATTGTTTGAAACAGAAGGGATGGGTCAATTATGCATGCAGTTGTGGGGTAGACATTTTTTGGAAGCTTGGGGCAGAGGTAAATGGCATCCTGTGGATAAATTACTCCCGGGTTATGCACAAACTACTTTGCGATACATAAGGACATGGAAAATTGAGCTGACATGGTTTATAGGAAAAGGAAAAAACAATTTAATAACTTTATTCTTGATAGATGGTATCGGGAGGAACCTGTGTTTCAGGTTCCTTTGACAACTAAAACTGGGCTACTTTTGGATTGTATGATAGAACCCAGAATTCTCCTTAAGATGCAAGATTTTATTTGGTTAAGTGGACATCAGAAATTGCAGGTGAGGGGAAATCAGAAACACAAACAACAGGAAGAGAGAAGATGTGGGGAGAGCACTTGTGCTGATAAAGTGGAAACTATGCAACATATATTTTTTGAGTGCATACACGTTTCAGATTTTTGAAAATTGTTGTCCGATTTGTGGGGGGAAAACTATTTCAGTGTATGACTTATGATATTTTGATTTTAGGGCAAATTCCAGCCTCTTGGTCAAAATGGACTAAAAGCACTATTTATGTTCTTCTGGCCTTCATAAAGTGGTCCATTTGGCAGGCGAGATGTCTCAGGTTCCTACAAGGTAAAGTGGTTATGCCACAAGATGTTTTTTTTAATATACAGACAGAACTTTTATGATTATGAAAAATGTACATTGGGGCAGACGGTGGTTTCTAAGCTATGGAAAAATGTTGGATGGGTGGGTTGATATGCTCTGCTAATGCTTATCTCTCTTTTTTTTTCCTTTAGTTTGGAAAATGTTTATACACTTGCAGATGAAAATGGTTTTTATTTATTTTCATGGTTAATATTGGTGATGGGATTTAATGTTTTTTGTTTACAACATTGTTTTGGAGTTTGTTAGGGAAACCTACATGTCACTTGTTCTGCACAGGAATATTTATTATGAATGTTTAATTTTGGATTTTTGTTATTATTCTTTATGTTATTGTAATTTCTTTGTTTTCTGTTTTTGAACCTTAAATAAAATTTCCCCTACTCTTTTCAATAAGTGCCATGGTGTCTTTAACATCTGCCTGAACTACCACCAATCCAGGCAGATGGGACCTCGGTTTAACGTCTCATCCAAAAGACAGCACCTCAGAAGTGCAACACCCCTCTCATGTTGCACTGCAGTGTCAGTACTGGGATAGTAACCCAAGTGCCAGATGTAGGAACTGAACCAACAGCCCTCTGATATGCCGGCCTCAGAGGTGAGTGTGCTACCTACTGAGCCACTGCCACTGCCACTGAGGAGCGGAAAAGGGTTCAAGGCAGAAGGTAGAAAAAGGGCACAGAGCATACTGTAGTTAAACTCAGTAACAGTTTTGGAGTCACATAGAAACATAGAAACATAGACTTTGACTGCAGATAAGGACCGCTAGGCCCATCTAGTCTGCCCATTTCCCTACCTACAGGATAGGCCGCAGATCCTAGTTAACCAACAGCCTATATCTTCCTGCCCCCCACAAGAATTGCCTTATGTCTGTCCCATGCATTCTTGAATTCTCCCACAGTTTTAGACCCCACAACTTCCTCAGGAAGGCTGTTCCATGCATCCACTACCTCTCTGTGAAATAATACTTCCTCACATTGCCCCTGAACTGCCCTCCTTCTATCTTTAAATTGTGTCCCTTGTTCTTGCAAGTCTCTTTTCTGAAGATGCTACCCTCTTGGACTTTGTTGATTCCCTTGAGGTACCTTGAAAGTTTCTATCATGTCCCCCTCTCCCTTCTTTCCTGAAGGGTATACATATTAAGCTCCTTTAGTCTCTCCTCATCACGGCTTCTCTTGCAGACCCTGCACCATTTTAGTTGCCCTCCTCTGGACTGCCTCTATCCTGTCTATGTCCTTGCGAGATGGGGTCTCCAGAACTGCACAGTATTCCAGATGGGGTCTCACCAACTGTCTGTACAGAGGGATAACAACTTCCTGTTTTCTGCTGCTGATGCCTCTCCCTATACATCCCAGTATACCCCGGCCCTCCTACTGCCTTCTCACATTGCTTGCTAACCTTAAGGTCATCTGATATGATTACCCCCAGGTCCCTTTCCTGTTTTGTTGTTGTTACTACCTCCCACCCATTGTGTATTCTTCCACTGGGTTCTTGTTTCCCAGGTGCATTATTTGCACTTTTGCATTGAATCCCTAGCTGCCATCGTCTGACCATTCCTCCAACCTTGCAAGTCCCTTTTCATCCTTCCACGCCTCCTTGTGTATCAATCCTGTTGCAGATCTTTGTGTCATCTGCAAAAGGCATACTTTTCCTTCAGTCCTTTGCAATGTCACTGATGAAGACATTAAAAGGACTGGATATCTACGAACCCTGCGGTACCCCACTAGTAACCGCCCTTTCTTCAGAGTGGACTCCATTACAATTACCTTCTGTGTCCTGTTGTCCAGCCAACGTTTTGCAGGCTACCACCCTGGGACCCACTCCCAGGCTGGTTAATTTGACTAATAATCTTTTGTGTGGGACTGTGTCAAATGCCTTGCTAAGTCTAGGTAGGCCATGTCACAGCCCCTCCCTGGTCTACTACTTTGGTCACCCAGTCAAAGAAATCTATTAGATTCGTCTGACATGACCTTCCCGCTGTGAACCCATGCTGCCTTGGATCCTGTGCTCCACTGACCTCTAGGTACTCAACTATTCTTTCCTTCAGAAGTGACTCCATCACTTTCCCTACCACAGAGGTCAGACTGACAGGTCTGTAGTTTCCTGCCTCTGTCTTGGTCCCACTTTTGTGAAGGGGAATCACATCCGCCTTCCTCCAGTCCTCGGGTACCACACCATCCTCCATGATTTATTAAAAGAGTAGCCAGTGGTTTCACTAGTTCCTTCCTTAATTCTTTTTAAAATTCTGGTGAATTCCATCAGGACCCATTGCTTTGTCCACCTTCAGTTTTAGGAGTTCTTGCAGAACCCTTTCTTCTGTGAAAGGACTGGGATTGACCCCCTATCAAGAGTGCTTCTGTTAATTGGATTAGGCACTTCCCCTCCTCTTTTGTGAATACTGAGCAGAAATATTCGTTCAGTATTCCTGCTTTCACTGTCCCCTCTGCCCACCCACTGTTCATTCTATTCAGCCTCACTATCCCTCCCTTTGTCTTTCTATGCTCGCTGATGTACCTATAAAGGTTTTATCCCCTTCTAACTGAGTTGGCTATCTTTTCTCAGTTTGGGCCTTTGCTATTCTGACTTCCCTCCTGCTTCTTTCTGCCTTAACTGGTACAGCTGTCTGTTCTGCTCCTTCTGTGTTTCCTTATACTTCCGGAATGCTATCTTTTTCTTCCTGACTTTCACAGCCACCTCTCTTGAGAACCATAGTGGCTTTTTCTTTCATTTTGATTTGTTTATTTGCTTCACACAAAGGCGTGTTGCCTCTGTGATGGCAGTTTTGATAATTCCCCAGTCTTGGCAGATATGGAAGAGAAAAAGGAGGGAGAAATGGTAGCCAGTCTGTCAAAGTAATTTTGCAGAGAGGAAGAAAGGACATGTATGGAGGGAGGGAGCTAAGGAGTTGAGGCAGCTAGTGGTCATGGGGGCTTTTATTGTTAGGTTCACTGATGGCACAGTGGTTATAGAGGCTAAAGAGAGCAAGGTGGTGAGTTGCTTCTGGTGAGCAAGGGTGGAGCACCTACAGAGGTTAACAGACAGAATTCTTGAGGGCATAGAGGAGGAATCTGTAGTGGTTATTCATGTGGATACAAATGATATAGGTAAGAGACAAAATGAGAACTTTAAATAGTGATTTAGGGAATTGGAGGATGACTTTAAGAGCAGAGGGTGCAAGGTAAACATCTCGGATATCCTACCTGTGCCAAAAGCTAGTCCAGGAAGGCAGAGGGCCATTAAATTGATTAATGCCTGGTTGTGTAACCAGACATAGGATGATGTGTTTGCTTTTCTGCAGAACTGAGACAGCTTCTAGCACAGAGGTGATCTCTTGAGGAGTGAAGGGTTGCATTTGAACAAGAAGGGAGCAAGGGTAATGGGGAAAGGATGAATAGGATTGCACAGCAGTATTTCAACTGAATGGGGAGGTGGGTTTCAATAGTATTGGGGGAAACCTGTCAAGTCAAACTGGTAGACACCAAATAATATTCAAAACCAATGAAAATATGGATGGAGAAACAACTGTACAAAAAGAGGCAAAAAACAGCGTAAGCAGGGTACTAAAAATTGGAAATATATTACCCACTGTGTTTCCTTTATCTCCAGATTCTGGTTTGGCTCCCTTCCTTCATATCTTGCCTCTCCATTTTTATCCCCCCCCATCTCATCGTGCTCACTTTGCAACACTGACTCTTATTCCCTTTCCTCCTAGGAACTCTACTGAAGGTCAAGCTGCCTTCTCTAAGTACTGATCCTCTCTTCTTCTGACCATTCACTGTGCCTTTCCCCTTCTCCCTTAAGTGTTTCCTCTGTAACTTCACAAAACACTCCTGCAACTGCTCCTGACCTTATGTAATATGTTGCCATCCACCACCCACCAACTAGGGCTCTCCCTAGCCCTGCATTTAACTCCAGTGTCCCCCCCCACTCCTTCCCATTTTGCAATATTGTTCCTACCCTGTACCCACATAGCTTTAGTACTAATTTACTTAATGTTATGCAGCTTGTTGTATTGTATTACTCTGCACTGTTTTAGCCCAATTTTTTATTTATTGTACTTATTGCACATTATCATATTGCCTGCTTCCCCCACCCACACTAAGGGAGAATCCAGATATAATAGCAATAACAGAGACATGTTGAGAGGAGATAGATACATGGGGGAAGAATTTACAGGGGTATAAGCTCTACAGAAGGGGAAGAAAAGACAAGCGTAGAGGAGGGCAGACAATCCATGCCAGAGAGGAAGTAGACACAAAAGATACAAACTTAGAAAAATAATCTGTATGGTTAAGAACAGAAAGCAATAGAGTGAAGTCTGTACTGATAGTGGTGTTATACAAGCCACTAAATTGTAACCACACAGGAGACCAATTTTGCACTTGTATCATGTTGCACTACATTTCTTTGCACCTTATTTGTATTGTATACATCAGTTCTGTTGTTTGCTTGATTGTGTCCCCACCACCCTCCTCCAAGTCATACCTGGACATGAGCCTTGGCTCAGTGTGCCTTTCCCAGTTACCAATGTTTAAATAAATTAATTGCTCAATTATTAAAGGAATCCTCTTTAAATATTTTACACCCTTCTAAATTGTTTTGTTGTATTTATTTATTTATTTATTTATTTATTTAATTTTTGGAAATTGGTAACTGGGAAAGGCACACTAAGACAAGGATAATTTCCCGGTGTGACCTGGTGGAGGGGTAGAGGGAGACAGATACATAAAGGTGCAGTCATAGTAAGCAAAAGAGTACATAGGCAGGTAAGGGCCATCGAAGCAAAGTGAACAGTAGAGAAAGAGACAGTATTACAGTGAAATTAAGAAACAGGCAATAAGTACAATCCATGGCAAAATATACAGTGAAAAAATGTACTGATAGGGAATGTAGTTGAGAAGTACTGGAAGTATGATAAAATATAGCCAGCAATTGCAGCACAATTAGAAGGTGGGCTTCTGTTGACGACCCTTAAGGTGCACCTGGCAGCCATCTCTGCTTACTGGGCGTGAGCCGGGAAGCAGTCGGTGGTGCAAGAGAAGGTGGTCGGGTGCTTTTTCAAAGGCCTTGTTCACATATCCCCTCCGGTGCGAGAACCTCCACGTCCGTGGGATCTACTGCTGGTATTGGCTAAGCTCATGGGCAAGCCATTCGAACTGATGCACAGGTGTGACATCTCTCACCTGTTGTGGAAGACCGCCTTCTTGGTGGCTATCATGTCAGCCAGAAGGATGGGAGAGCTCCAGGCGCTTTCCATCGAGTCTCCTTATCTGGTCTTCCAGAGGGACAAGGTGTCCTGTGCCCCCACCTGAAATTCCTTCCGAAGGTGGTGTCAGAGTTTCACCCTAACCAGGTGTTGACTCTGCTGGTGTTCTACCCCAATTACACCTCAGAGGCCGAATATAGGCTCCATACTTTGGACCGTAGAAGAGCGCTCACTTATTATAAGGAGCAGACTGCTGAAGTTCAGGGAGAGGTTCACCAGCTGTTTGTCACCTATGCTGAAGCTGCACCTGGCAGACCTGCAGCCAAGTGGACGATAGGCAGGTGGGTCACCTCCTGCATAGATCTCTGCTATAGGTTGGCAGGCATGGAGCCTCCCAGAGGGATAAGAGCTCATTCTACCCGCCATACCGCTGCATCGGTAGCTGCTTCCAGGGATGTCCCTATCCAGGAAATCTGCAGGGCTGCTACCTGGAAGTCAGCACATACCTTCATCACCCATTATCACATCGACCTTGAGTCACGTCGGGATGCTGGTTTTGGGGCCTTGGTTCTCCAGTCTTTATTCCCTAAGTAGGGGGTGTGTGCCTTGCCTCCCTCCTCCCAGAGAACTGCTAGGAGTCTGCCAGACAGTGTGGATGAACAACATATCCATGTTCCTAGAAATACAGGTTACTCACCTGTAACAGGAGTTCTAGGAATGGTATATGTTGTTCATCCCTGACTCTAACTTTCTCAGCTTCGATGCACAACCTGGCTTCCAGCGGGCTAGATCTGGCGTCATGGGGCAGAGCCGAGAGTTTTGCCACCCAAGTGGGTGGGAGGAGCTGGCTTGAGGACCTTCCGGCTGGATTTGGAGCGGCAGGGAACCTGCCAGACAGTGTGGATGAACAACATATACCATTCCTAGAACTCCTGTTACAGGTGAGTAACCTGTATTTACTAGCGGGGTACTGCAGGGTTCAGTACTGGGACTGGTCCTTTTTAATGTCTTTAAGTGACATTGCAGAGGAACTGGAAGGAAAAGCATCTCTTTGCAGATGACACAAAGATCTGCAACAGGGTTGATACACAAGATGGATTGGAAAGGATGAGAAGGGACTTGGCAAGGTTGGAGGAATGGTCAAAGTATGGCAGCTCAGATTCAATGCAAAGAAGTGCAAGGTAATGCACCTGGGAAACAAAAGCCCAGGGGAAGAGTACACAATGGAGGGTGAGATATTGACAACAGTAAAAATGGAAAGGGACCTGGGGTAATTATATCAGATGACCTAAAGGTGGGCAAGCAATGTGATAAGGCAGTAAGGAAGGGTAGGGGGGATACTGGGATGCACAGGGAGAGGCATTGATAGTAGAAAACAGGAAGTTGTTATCCCTCTGTACAGACAGTTGGTGAGACCACATCTGGAGTACTGTGTGCAGTTCTGGAGACCCCATCTCCGCAAAGACCTAGACAGAGTGGAGGTTGTCCAAAAGAGGGCAACCAAAATGGTGCAGGGTCTGCCCCAGAAGACAAACGTAAAAAGACTAAAGGAGCTTAATATGTATACCCTTGAGGAAAGAAGGGAGAGAGGGGACATGACAGAAACTTTCAAGTACCTCAAGGGAATCCACAAAGTCCAAGAGGGTAGCATTTTTCAAAAATAAATGTGCAAGAACAAGGGGGCACAATTTGAAGATAGAGAGGGAACGGCTCCGAGGTAATGTGAGGAAGTATTTTTTCACAGAGAGGGTTGTGGATGCATGGAACAGTCTCCCTGAGGAGGTTGTGGAGTCAAGAACAGTGGGGGAATTCAAGAATGCATGGGGCAGACATAAGGCAGTCCTAGTGGGGGTAGGAGGAAGTAAGCTGTTGGTTAACTAGGATCTGCAGCTTATCTGTTATGTAGGAAAATGGGCAGACTAGGTGGGCCAGGAGGTCCTTATCTGTCATCAAATTCTATATTTCTATGTTTCTATGATGAGGGAGTATTTAGGAAATTGCCTAAGACATCACAAGCACGAGGTGTAAAATCGCTGAGAGCACATAGATTAGCCAGAGCAAGTGCAAACAGGAGTTTGAGCAGATGTTTGAAGAAATGGTAGGAAGGAGACAGATTAATTGAAGGGGAGAGATTGTTCCAGATGGAGGGTAGAAAGCAAAATTTTCAAGCAGTAAAGGAATACTATTCAGGCAATAAGGAATGGAGAAAATATCAGAGTACCTGGAGTGAAATACATAAGCGGCTGAGGGATTGAGAGAGAAGAGAGAGGAGAGGTTTTAATTTTGTCTATTTATCTTCCCTCTTTTCTGTCTGTACTCCTCAGAATTCCCTTTGCCTCCTGTCTAATTTGTGGAAACCTCCCAGTTGGAACAGTACAACTCCCACCATGCATTGCCATAATCCAAGAGGTGAAGAGGGCTGTGGTCAGCAATGACTAAACAGATTTCATCAGTAATGAACCATATAACTCTGTAAAGCAGCCTAAGTTTTCTATTTAGTTAAATAGTAAGGTGGTCCAGGTGATATTTGAAAGATATGTGCCCCCGAGAAATTGCCTGCACTCGAGGACTCCAATAAACACACCACATGATGTTGGATTTTTAAGGCTTTATTGCCAAATGAAAGAGCGGAGTGTGCACAAGATAGGACCACACACCACCTTGCACCGGTGCTTCAAGCCAAAACTCTTTGTCAGGGGGCAATAAAGCCTTGAAAATCCAACATTGTGTGAGGTGTGTTTATCAGAGTTCTCGAGTGCAGGCAATGCTTCTGGAGGACGTTCAGTATTTCAGTTGGGCTGGCTGCCCATTTTTTTCTGTACCGGGTCTAATTGGAGTTTTTCGCATTCCGTATCTTGGAATTCGATATTTGAAAGATAGACTGTGATTGAGGTGGATCCCTAGATAATTAAAACTGCTGACAACTTCCAATTTTGAATGATATAATGTGCATAAATCAAAGATACCAGTAAGGGTATTTGCTCTGGTTGTGGATCCGAAAAGCATGGCATTTGTTTACTTTAAAAGAAAAGCAAACTTAAACCAAGCTCAGACATCACCAGTAAAAAGTAGACTAGTCACTTATATATTTTAAACATCTTTATTACATAAATAAATAAGAAACATACAGATATTTGTAGTGGCAGCATGCACCCCAAATTCAAACTTCTTTCAGAATCTCAACATTTGTTTCTTTTAATTTAGGATGAACATAATCTAAATAAACCAGTTTTGTAATGGTGCAAGGTCCTGATTTAAACTAAGATTGATGTCTGAAATATTGTTGGAGCACTTGTAAATGATCGTTGCATCAGTGTACAGCAGAGTTTTTGAAGCACCACAGTGAAGGACTAGAGTGTTGATAAACAGAGACAATAGAAGAGAGCCCAATATGGAGTGCTGAAGAGCCCCACTTTAGGCCTTTCGGGGAGGATCATGTGTTAGTAAGTTTAACCAACAAGTATTATACAGTACAAAAATTGGAACTTCAGTGACATGGAAATAGTTTTATCTTGGGGTTCTGGTGGCCTTCCATAAACCACACAAGCGCTACTCTGATGGTTTATTATACTTGTGAGGTACAGTAGCTAGCTTCCAATATGACTGGCTGCTGTATAGTCATTTTTACTGTAGTATTTTAAATGAAGCTAGTAACTAAATAAACACAATAGCAAATGTGTTGGTATATCATGTCAATGTATACAAGTATAAAATTGGTAAGAAAAGTCCTCATCTACCGTTGGTGCAAACACATCACATCACCATGCATTATTCCCTAACAACTGCACAAATACCCTTTTTCATGTGTTTTCCCCCCATATATTAGACTGTTTAGATTTTATTGTTTGGGAAAATACCTTTAGATAACAAGTGCCTATTTTCAAAGGTAACCCAGTCATAAAACAATATAACATGCATACAATAAATAGTATGCATTATACTTCATCATTACATACAGTAAGGTATCACTCACCATCATTTAAAACAATTGTACATAACAAGATCTTGAAGAATACATCTATAGGTCCCCTCAAAACTAGTAGTGGGGAAAATTTAACCGAAAATGTGATACTAGCGGAGGAATTTAACAATTACTTCTCTACAGTTTTTAATGTTCGTCCACTATCTGGTCAAGATGTCAATACCACATTACAACGAAAATCCAGTTATAAGATGGATAGAGCCAGTGTACTCACGAGACTCAAGCAAGTCGAACAGAATAAGGCACAGGAACCAGATGGAATCCATCCTAGGATGTTAAACGAATTAGCGGAAGTCCTGGTGGATCCTGTGACGCACTTGTTTCAAAGATCTATAGATACAGGGGAAGTTCCAGATGTGTGACGTCAAGCAGTAGTAATCCCTATACACAAGAAAGGATCACAACAAGTGGTTTCCAACTATAGGCCTATAAGCCTGACCTTGGTGTTGGGAAAAATCCTGGAAGGAATAATCAAGGATTTTATTACTGACTCCCTTGAAAAATCCAATAAGGAAGATAGATTCCAGCATGGGTTTAGGAAAGGGAGATCATGCCAGACAAACTTACTGGAATTCTATAATAAGGTCAGCAAGTCTATCGATAGGGGTATCCCAGTTGATGTTATTTACCTCGACTTTGCTAAGGCCTTTGATAAAGTCCCTCACGTGGAACTGGTTAAAGTTATCTTACAGATGGAACTTCCAAACTGGACTGCACTGTGGATTAAGGCATGGCTGGCAAATAGAAGCCAGAAGGTATGCGTGAGAGGGGAATTCTCAGCCAAATCCTGTGTGACCAGTAGTGTCCCCCAGGGATCAGTGTTGGGACCCTGCCTTTTTAACCTTTATATTTCAATAATGCAGGCCAACAAGGAAGTTTAGTTAGCCAAATTTGCTGACGATACTAGGCTAGGGAGTCCAGTGAATAATATGGCAGAACATAATAACTTGCAATCAGCCCTTAATAACCTGGAACAATGGGCCATCCAAAAACAATCTGTAATTAATACAGATAAATGTTCTGTTATGCATTTTGGTAAAACCAATAAACTCCTTAAATATAACTTGGGAGGCACAGTATTAAAGGTAACATATGATGAGAAAGATCTGGGCATTAATATCAGTAACAACTTGGATTTCAGTGCACACTGTAATAAGATTGTTAAAAAATCTAGCAGTATTGTACATTGTATAAAAAAACATTAATAGTAAAGAAAGGGAAGTCATAGTCCCCTTGTATACTGCACTTGTGAGGCCCCACTTGGAGTATTGTGTGCAGTTTTGGCACCTTACAAAAGACAAGATGTGGGAACATTGGAGAGAGTTCAGAGGAGGACCACAAAGATGATTAGAGGTTTGGAGGGACGGAGTTATGATCAAAGGATAAATTCATTGGGACTGTATTCACTGGAGCATCGAAGGATGAGGGGGGATATGTGTCTGATATATTACACCCATACAGACTCTTTTCTTTGGGATAGTATGGGTCTGAAGCAGAGGGACCATATTCACAATACAAGGGCACATAACCTTCAATTGATTAAAGAAAGAACAAATACAAATAAGAGGAGATATTGGATTAACAACAGAGTAACTCAAATCTGGAATTCACTGCCCGGTGAGGTGGTTGAAAGCAAAACCATATCCGAATTTAAATCAAGGTTGGATCATTATTTAATTGGAAAAGGGATTAAAGGATAGGCTTTTAAAAATGTGAGTTTATGGACTACAGTGTTAAAATGCTCTGTAATGTCAATGAAATCAATGAAGATGCATTCTAAGACTATTTTTAAAGTGCTCAAATGCTGGTTATTTAATACAGTCACAGGATATGGTTTCCATGTCTTTGTTGCCCTGTAGTTAAAGAATTTTTGTCACACTTTTGTTCTGTTACTGGGTGTTATTAATTTCAGATTCAAAGTTGATCTTGTAGTATACGAGTTTGAAAATTTCAACAGCATTGTATACAATCTTTGAGTACATTGTTTGTGCAAAAATGTTCAGCACCAGACAAAATCAAAATACAATAATACCAAAATCCAAGGGCAACTACCCTACTCATTCATAAAGTTCACAGTGACGAATATCCCTTCTAGCTTCCAGTACAAACCTACAAACTTGATTGCATGCTACCCCCAGTCTGCAAAGCACACTGTCTGCTACTGAAGCATAAATTAGTAGCACAAAGCCAATAATGGACAGAATTAAACTCTGGGCAACTAAGTGTCTTGTTTCTTGATCAAAGTTCCTTTGTTTCTATGAAAACACACCCAATCTCATGCTAATTTTCTGAACTAGATAATCTATATGTTTAGAACAGGACAGTGTGCTGTCCAGAAAGACTCACAGGTATTTAAAATGTTGTACCTACTCCAAAATGTTTCCTGCCTCAATCTTAATTACTATAGTAGTTGTTCACAATGTCCATTCTTCTTTGAGCTACCAAAAAGCATTGATTTGTTGTTTGTTCGGTTTTTACATTCATTGCTAGTTCTTCACCATTTAACCAATTGTGGATTCTTGCAAAATCATCCTGAAGCAGTTTTTCTAGGGCACAGACAATTTTACCTGATGTTGCCAGGACTGCATTGTCAGCTTAAAGGATGACTCTGCAGTCCTGGCACATGGAGGTGAGCTTGTTCAAAAAAGGCTAAAAAGTAGGGGTCTCAATATAAACCCTTGTGGGACACCTATATAACTGGTGTAGATATGGGCGTAATGTTACCCAATTTTAACTTCTGTTTTCTATTATTTAAATAATTTTGAAACCAACTGCAAACATTTTGGGCTTTATTCTGAAAGAGCCCTTATATTGCCACTATTGCAGAGATCTAGGGTTGTGGCAAACTCCAGGTGAGTCAGGGACCCTGTGCCCAATTCTGTAAAAACAGGGGTCCCTGCGACAAAAATCCAGGGGTTAACACACCCGCAGGCTAGTGCCAAACAATTGGTGCACTTGTGGGAATAACTGCAGGGATCTTCCCCCCCACCTAACACAACACGAGAGGAGCAGTGGTGGGTGGAGGGGGTGAGACATGCTTGGCAGGATGGGGTCAGGGGCTGATGGGACACAGGGGGTGCCATAGAGGTGTTGGGAAACAGTGGGCATGCCAGGGAGTGATGTGGCACCTGACAGGGTGCCATTATTATAACTATAAAGCCAAAGGGATGGTACCACAGGGGGGTCCAGGGACAAGCAATGCCCAAGGCTGGGCCTGCTGCCAGGGCCATGCCCACCTGGGGCCATGGTGCTGTTTGTCCCTGGACCCCCCCATGGTACTATACCATTGGCTTTATAAGTTATACTGATAGCACCTGCTGGGTACCACATCACTCCTAACATCTGATAATCTAACACCCTTTGGCACCTCTAGTGCCCCTTCAGCCCCCAGACCCCACTTTCAGAGCCCCTCAATTTACCACATTGTGTGGCACTGGTGAAAGGGGCTTAGACTACCTCCTGGCAGGTCTAACTTGAGCCCTTTGCTGCACCCAGGGCATAGCTTCCAGAATACCTAAAAAGGGGATGCTGCAGTCCCGCCGTGGTGCAAACCCATTTGTAATCTGGGGCACCTGGTTGTGTTATGTAACCATTGTGCAATGGGGCTTTGGTGCAGCTGTTTCAAGAGCTGATGCAGCTGCATCAGAAAATCTTGATTGACGTAAGTTGTGACTCAAGTTGCCTCTTGTGTCACAATCTTTGGACACAAGTCCCTTGCGTCAATCTATCTCTTTTGAGAATTGGGCCCCTTGTGTTAAACCAAGTGCAAACAATTTGTTTATCAGTATCTTATGATTTACCAAATCAAATGCTTTTGATAAATCACCATAGACCATCCCAGCCATATCCCCACTGTCCAAGGCATCACTCAAGAAATGTGTATAATCCAATAAAGCAGTTATGGAGCTACACATTTTCCTAAAACCATGATGAGCATCTTTTAAGAGATAAAATTCTTCAATATAACCAAACAATTGATCATAAACTATTCTTTCCAATACCCTGGACCACGGGGACAGGACTGGGATTGGCCTATAATTACATGTAACTATTGCCTCACTCCTTCATGCACTGGAAACACCACAGCCTGCTTCTGAAGGTCAGATAGTACTCGTGTACACAAGAAAATATTAAATGTCTTTGTAATTGGAATCACTACTTCATTAATAACCATTTTCAACTATTTGATGTCCAACCCATCACTACCTATTCTAGTTTTGGTATTAATTTTATTTAGAGATCTGACAACAACCTTTCTTGTGACCATTTAAAATAAAACTTCCTATTTATTTTCCTAGCCCCACCCCCAACTATACCCTTTGCCTGTTTTTATATTAGGTACTTCCACAGACAAGGAACTAAAACATTTATTAAACTCATTAGCAACCACAAATGGCTCTGTCAGTCAAAAATCACTCTTCTGTAGGGTCTTTGGTACCATTTTTCTATCCCTTCCAAGGCTCTGATTTATGCTTTCCCAGAATTTATCAGGATTCTTTGCCTCCTCTTAGTTTTTTTCCAAAAATAGTCAGCTTTCAGAGTCCAGATTAACACCTTAGACCTATTCTGTAGTTGTTTATAGGTTATTTTGTCCCTTTGTGAACCACTTTCTTAAAATTTTAGCCACATTTTATCTCTTTCTCTCATTGTATCCCTAATATCCCTGGTTACCCAATTTAATGGCTTACCCCGCCCCACACTTAATTCTCCTGACAGGGGCATATTTTTCACAAATCTGATTAAATTCATTAATAAAAGAGTCAAGCGCCTCATCTACTGTTGGAATACAAGTGATGTATAACCAATCAACGTTATTTATAATTTGTTTAAACTCCGCTATTTTAGGCTTTGGGATTTTTTTTAATGTTGATTATTTCAGGTTTTTGTCTCACTGCCTTAGCTGATCAATGACACAATGTGGGGGAATTATCATTTAAAACATCTGAGAGCATTTTGATCCCTCCTGTATGTGCACACTTTGATAGCAGTACCCAGTCCAATAATGTACCAATGTTTGTTTTGTAATTCATCCTAGTTACTTCCTTCACTCCCTGTACCAGGTTCAATGATGCTATTTTATTCTTTACAAATTATTTTTTTCAACCAGACATTATTACATACAATGTATAAGGCCTTTGGGCAGACTGGATGGGCCTAGCAGTCCTTATCTGCTGACAATTTCTGTGTTTCTATGCTTCTATTAAAATCTCCTAAAAAAATCATGGCTGGTATTTAACTGGGCAATATAATAAGAAAAGTGGTTAATCCCTACTTCACCATATTTTCGGGGGAATATATAAAGCACCAATTCTTATTTATTTATTTATTGGGAAATCGGAATTACACCCTATGAGTCAATAGATTCTTTTGCAAAGGCTTTTTGTCAGTAAACATAGTAAAACAGCACAAATACAGGGGAGTAAAAAAGAATAGGTGCATGACATCAATCAGTCTATATATTACATTAGGAGGGAAGGTATAGAACTGAGCAACATTCCATAACAGAGGGCAGAGACAGCCCAGAGTTGTGTGCAAAACAGAAAACAAAATACGGTAAACAAAATACAGATTGTAAAGCAGGAGGATCATCATAACTGATTACAATGCAAGGAGATAATACAGTTGAGAGATAAACTGAGGAAATGCGCTAGATTACATAATGCAAATAATATGACATAAATACTCTAAGAAAAAAGAGTCAGTGTGAAGGAGGTGGCAGGGGCTGAGGTAATATTGTGCTACTAGGGGTAGTCACAAGTTGAGTTGCTAGTGAGAAATTCCTTGAGTGAGGTTTTAAAAGGGCTTATTTTTGTGTCAGCAGTCAGAACAGCAGGTAGGCCATTTAGCCAGCTAGGAGCCCTGCGATAAAAGACTCTTTGACCCATGGATGTTCTGCTGCGGGGGACCAGAAGAGGGACCTTGGAGGTACTTCTGGTGACTCTTTCAGGGAGGAATGGTTGGATGAGGCCATGTAGGCTAGGTAGGGTGAGTTTCCACTGGATTTTCTTAGCCAGGAGGCATGTGTGATACTTAAGGTGACATTCGAAGTTCAGCCAGTTTGAGCTACTGTAGAGGTCACACGTGTGGGTAGTTCTATCACAGCCTGTCACCAGGTGACAGGTCTACTTTAGCATTGTCTTAATGCAACAGACAGCAGTGGTATCAGCTGAACCATAGAACACAATTCCATAGTCCAGCACAGAGAGGACCGAGGACAACACGGCAAGGTGTAGCACATCATTAGGCAGACAATGTTTGATCTGATAAAGGAAGCCAGTTCTGGAGTTGATGGTGTTACAGAGGATATGGATATGTACATGATAGGTAAGGGAGGAGTCAAGGGTGATGCCCAGGTATTTGAATGTGTTTACCTGCTCAAACGGGGAGCCTTGGGAGGTGTGGACAAGTAGAGTGGAGTCATTGTAGGGTTTCTGATGTTGTGTGAAAATCATGGTCTTTGTTTTTTTATAGTTTATTGCTAGCCTGTGCTCTGTGAACCAGGTCTCGGCTTCAGCGAAAGACTTCTGTAGGGCATCCTGCAATGGTAGAGGCTGAGGGTTGCTGCAGAAAATGACTGCATCGTCGGCATAAAGAAGTAACTGACCAGAACAGGCTCTGGGTAGAGAATTTAAAAAAAGGCTAAATAGAAGGGGGCCTAGAATGGAGCTTTGAGGGATCCCAGAGTGAACTAGAAGGCAAGAGGTGAGGGTAGTGCCATGCTTGACCTGCTGTGACCTGTTGGATAGATAGATTTCAAACCAGGCCATAGTATCAGTGGTTAGCCCCTCGTCAGTCAGGCATCTAAGGAGAAGGACATGATGGACAGTATCAAAGTATGATGGGCAGTATCAAATGCCTTATTATTTTTTTTGCTCCTCCTAAAGTTAGACAAATGGCCAAATTTCACATCTGACAAGAATGCACAGCCTCCACCCCTGCTTCCATTCCTATCAGCACATAGTAAAGAATAACGTTCCAAAGCCACTGTAGCTTCATCAACTTTTGATGTCAACCAGTTTCAGTTAAAACAATAATAATCTGGATGTAATATATCAACCCAGGCATACAACTCTGCATATTTTGATAACAGACTTCCAACATTTAAATCCACAATACATAGTCCATTTTCCCATCATTATCATTATACTGTTAGTTTTTGACTGTTGTCCATCCCACTCCTACTATGCTGCTTAACCTCCACATTTGTTATCAGTAATCTTGGCACTTCCCCATAATTTAACCAAAACATTGAGGTGTTAAAGGAGATAGGAAATTATTTGTATGTGCTTAACTGCCCTTACATCTTCCTTTCCATGCCAGTAATGTATTCTGATATGCCTTGACCAATTGTTGATAAATAAATAATCTAGCCTTGGGGTGCCCTCAAATCTACACAGAGTTCCTCTCTCCTCACCAGCTACTGCTCTTTCATTTCATATTTCTAAAACATTCCATGACATCAGTAACATCATTCTATGCAAAGAGAGGAAGTGGACAGAGTGATGATGAAGGTTGTCAGGGAGATGTCCAGCAAGGGAGAGGCAATACTGAAGGGGGATTTCAACATGCCCGATGTGGACTGGGGCATCCCAGTGGTGGCAACTAACAGGAGTAAGGAAGTCCTGGAGGAACTAAAGGGGGCATTTCTAAAGCAGCTCATAAGTGAACCCAAATGGGAAAGGGCCATGCTTGATCTGGTACTGTCTAACAGAGACAGTGTCACTAACGTCACAGTGAGAGGTCACCTAGGAACAAATGATCATTACACAGTGAGATTTGAGGTTAGGGAGGGACTGTAGCAAAACTATGGGGAGTTCATTAGGGCTCTACACAATTAGTATCAAAAAAAGCACAGAAATATTAACAATATTAGTAACACTGGGATTTCACAATAATATAGCTCAGTTTGGTTACTGTTTAAATGCTACATGTAATGTGACTTAAAAACAGTCATATGAGTGCTCAGTGAAAAAATCCTCATAAGCTAGAAAGATAAGTTTGCAGAAACTTGCACTCTTGTAGTCTCTCTCGAGACAATAGATGCAGATCTTCACAATTCAAACTGGGACCCTAAAAATTTTGGAGCCTCCCAGGAGTAAGGCACAGTCAACCACCGCTTATATAGCAGCACAATCGAAAAGTAAGGTTATTTATTTATTCATTTAGTTATTGAAAACTTTGGAGAATACCTCTGAGTATTGATGGTCATTTACTGTAAAAAAGGTTCCATGTCAAATACATAGTCACAAAAAATGTAACAAGTACAATAAGCAGTTCCAGAGGAAATGCAGTCGAGTCAGGCTCAAAGCACTTAAGACTGATCAATTACATACAGTTTTGGAAAAATCCATACAGATCGTTGTATAAATAGTCACAGGATATGTACAGAGAGAAACCAAATAAAACAGTTCAACAGTTACAACTGCAATGGACTGCAAAGACCTCTTAAACTGATTAATCTTGGAGAGATTCAGCACAGCATCAGGCAATTCATTTAGCCAGTTAATGGCCCTGACAGCAAATGACTGTTTGCCCAGTTGAGTATGCCACAAAGAAGGCTTAAAGGCATTCCTGGCCATATTCATGTTGTCGTATTGGTTGGAGATGGTACAGAAACAATTTGTTAAAGCAGGGGGTGTTAGGCCCAGGTGCACCTTTTTGGCTAGCAGACAGGTCTGGAGCTTTATTCTGCAGGGTAAAGGTAGCCAGTTAGTGAGTGCGTAAAGACTACAACTATGAGTGTGGTTATCTACACCAAGTACAAAGCGGCATGCCTTATTAAAGATCAGCTTTGCTCTGTTTAGAATTGTGTCATGGACAGCTGCATAGACAAGGAGGCAATACTCTATAAGTGACAGAATGGAACTGGTTACAAAAAGGTGTCTAGCATCTCTAGTGGATTGTTCCAGTTACAGTACAAGGTGCCCAGTATTTTGGTAAAGGAAAACTACACCCATAGAAACATAGACTTTGACAGCAGATAAGGACCGCTTGGCCCACCTAATCTGCCCATTTCCCTACCTATTGGATAAGCTGCAAATCCTAATTAACCAACAACCTACTTCCTCCTACCCTCCACTATAATTGCCTTATGTCTGTCCAATGCATTCTTGAATTCCCCCACTGTTTTTGACCCCATGACCTCCTCAGGAAGGCTGTTCCATGCATCCACCACCCTATCTATGAAAAAATACTTCCTCACGTTGCCCCAGAGCCATCCCCCCTCTATCTTCAAATTGTGCCCCCTTGTTCTTGCACATCTCTTTTTCTGAAAGATGCTACCCTCTTGGACTTTGTTGATTCCCTTGAGGCACTTGAAAGTTTCTATCATGCCCCCCCTCTCTCCCTCCTTTCCTGAAGGGTATACATAGTAAGTTCTTTTAGTCTCTCTTCATATGATTTCTGGTGCAGACCCTGCACCATTTTAGTTGCCCTCCTCTGGACTGCCTCCATCCTGTCTATGTCCTTGTGTAGATGGGATCTCCAGAACTGCACACAGTACTCCAGATGGGGTCTCACCAACTGTCTGTACACAGGGATAACAACGTCCTGTTTTCTACTGGTGATGCCTCTCCCTATGCATCCCAGTATCCCCCCAGCCCTCCTTACTGCCTTCTCACATTGCTTGCCTACCTAATGGTCATCTGATATGACTACCCCAGGTCCCTTTCTGTTTTTGTTATTGTTAATACCCCCCCCCAATTGTGTACTCTTCCCCTGGGTTTTTGTTTCCCAGGTGTATTACTTCGCACTTCTTTGCATTGAATCTAAACTTCCACACTTTTGACCATTCTTCCAGCCTTGCCAAGTCTCTTCTCCCCCGCTGTGTATCAACCCTGTTGCAGATCTTTGTGTCATCTGCAAAGAGGCATACTATATCATGTACATTTTACTTGTTTCCATGTTAACAGACAACTCTTTTTGTGTAGCTGGTAGAGATATATGTAATTGCTTCAGTTTATTTTCACTGTTCATACTAGTCCCTATAACCATCCTAAGGTGTCTCCATTTTGTGTTTGTAAAAATATCATTGCACCTGAGAGCTGCATTAGCATATGAAAACATGATGTGTTAGCACCCTTTAGACTCCACAGTATGCCTGTCTGCTTAATTAGTGTTCAACAAAAAAAGTTGCAGCATGGAGTTAAATACCACATTTACCTTCTGTTAGCTTTTCAAACTGTTTGAGTTGTAAGGTAGGGTTTTCCGATTTAAATTGCTTTCAGCCTGTGTGTTTCCAGAATGTTTTTCAGGGTATTTGTACTTTTATCATAGAGATACATGTTATAAATGGGTGCTGTGACATCATGTTGAACTCCTTCTCCCACTTAGCCTGCAAGTCTCAACTTCACCTCATTCCCCCTCCCCGTGCCTGACTAAACTAAACCACTCTTGCTCCCCTCTATGCACTGATGTGACTCCTACCTCCATCAAGCACTTAATATTTTTCTTAAGTATCATTTGTGATGCATTTACTACTGTAACCCTCCTGGATTGGATTCTTGCTACCCACCCAACTCATATCACCAACACCTCAGTCCTCCTTGATTCACTTAGTGACCATTCCACTGTCATCTGGGAATGGTCTAACAAATTCCACAAGCCCCCTCCTAAAATCATCACCAGCAGAGTCCTACCTCGTGTGCAGTTGACCCACCTTAAATCATGCCTCCGTTGGCAAGACTGGTATCCTATCTACAAAGCAATGGATGTTAATACTGCACTGGACTACTTTGTCAACACTTTTAATGCTGCCTGTGACTCCTACGCTTCTTTTAAAAAGTGCAAAGTCAAAGCCCTCTACGATCCCTGGCTCTCGGCCAACCTCCTACATCAACTAAAATTAAGGGATCACCTCTGGGAACTGGCCAGAGCCACTGGTACGCAAACTGGCATCTTAAACTACAAACATGCCCGGAATGACTGCACCAAATCTTTCCAGCAAATGAAATCTTCCTACTACAAGAATGCTTTCACTGATACCTGGGGAAATGAAAGAGCATTCTGCAACAATATTAAAGAGGTCACTGGGAAACAACCCAAAACCTCTCCAACCTTGTTAAACATAAATGGGACCACTACGCTCGACCTTAAAATCATAGCGAATACCTTCAACACTGCGTTCATTGATCTCAGCAGTGTTCTCTCCTCTGACTTTTTCAAGGATTATGACTCCCCCATTTCTCCCCCTAGCTTCTCCTCCCCCTCTAGCCACCCATCTTTCTACTTCAAAGCAGTTAAGATGCATGAAGCTCACACATACATTACCAAAGCAGTAGCCAAAGCCAGATCTAGCAGTGACACACTTGACCTTAGGTTGTGTCCCTCACCCTTGATGAGGTGCTAGGGCTGTTGACAAGTATTTTCAACCTCTCTCTCTTAGCCTCAGCCAGTTCCCTGACAAATGGAAAGTTGCCACTGTTACCCCAGTTCATTAAAATGGTGACAAGACCACTCATGGGAACTACCATCCTATCTCTATACTGCCACCCCTCTCCAATGCCCTTGAACGTATAGTAGCTGATCAGCTCACTGCCTTCCTGGACAAATATAATATTTTGTGTAAGCAGCAACATGGCTTCAGGAAATGTCATAGCACCACATCTGCCCTTCTGGAATTCTCTGGTGCCATTCTCATAGCTCATTGGACAATGATCAGCTAACTGGATCTGTTTTCATCGATTTGACTAAGGCATTTGATACTGTCCACCACCGACTATTGCTTGTGCAGCTCCAGAATGCTGGACTCTCTCCTGACTCTACAGCCTAGTTCAATAGCTGCTTGGAGAACCGGTCACAAAGAGTGAAAATCGCGGTTGTACTCTCTGATGCCAGGCCAGTCTGCTCCGGAGTCCCTCAAGGATCCATTCTGGGCCACTTACTTTTCAGCTTGTTCCTGAACACCCTTCCAAATTCTTGCTCTGAACAAGTCATCCTCGGTGCTGATAATGCTATACTTCTTGCTTCACACAAGGACCCCAAACCCCTACAAGACAACCTTCAGCTTGGCTTTGTCTCTGTTGAAAACTGGTTTACAAAACATAAACTGGTCCTAAATTATAAGAAAACCAAGTCTGTGCTGTTCAGCAGCTCTCATAATAAGCATAAGCTGCACCCCCTATCCATCAAAACCAGCCACGGAGTTGCCCTGGAACAGGTGCAATCCTTTAAATACCTTGGGATCACTCTTGACCCTCATCTACACTATGGTGCCCACATTGACTGTGTAGCCAAAGCTGCTAATACTCATCTTGGCCTACTTTTCTGGCACAGCAACATCTTACCCTGGAAGCCTTGACAGTCACAGTACAAAGTTCCGTCATTTCCGTCATTGACTATGGGCTCATCATCTATGGATCTGCCACTGCTACCGCTCTCAGACACGTATCTACCACCCTCAACAAGGCATGTCAACTCCTCACTGGATCATGCCATCTCACATATACATGAAACCTCTATGCACAAACAGTATGGCTGCAACTCACCAATTGGATAAAGTACGTAACCTGTACTATGGTGAAAAAAATAACCATGGGCCTTGCACCACCTGGAGTCCAAGCTCTCCTGCACCCAAGAAACAACCCCGCTCAACCAGGGGATCTGAATCCCAGCTCCTGCAGGTTCCCTGTTGTTGAACCTCACAAGGTCAACAATCTTTTGTCTACAGGGCTCTGAGCTGGCTAAATAGTCTCATCAGTGACATCTCCTCCACTCCCTTACTTGGCACATTTAAATCCAGGCTCTGCCTCTCCCTCACAGGCTCTAGCCCCCGTGACTGCCTTAACTAACTGACCCTCCCTAACACTACCTGAGCCTATTTCTTTCTCCCTTCAATTAGCACTTTGCCACCTCCTATCACCCCCCCCCAATAAACACTTCTTCGTGTTATGTCTTTGACAATGCCACAGGCTGCTCTGACTCCTCTGTGCTCCCCCATTCCACTCTCTCTCTCTTTTTTATTTCCCTTTACCTGTCTCCTCCTCTTTCACTTTTCCCCATGACCTACTCTTCTGAACTGTTTGTTTAATATTCTTTGAAACTACATGCATTCTGATTACTGTTCCAGCTTTAGCTTATACTGTTGTCATTTTGTCTTCCTATACTGAATTGTAATTGATGTGGAACCTTTGTAAAAGATCCTTGGCTCAAAGGTATTTGTAATCCTAGAACTAATAAATAAATAAATAAAAATACATAAAATGTGTCTGTTGTGTTGATTAGCTCAGTACAATTGTCTAGTGAAGTCTGTTGCTACTTACTGTTACTAAATTCATACTGTATTATAGTTTATACACTCATATACATTTTTGTAACCCTGTTACCCCTTCCCCAGGTTGCACCTGGAAACAAGCCTTGGCTTAGTGTACCTTTCCCAGTTACCAAATGTTTAAATAAATAAATAAATAAATATGCTAATGTACTGTAGCTGTCATGGACAATGAGATTTCAACAACCACAAAATGGAGATCCCCAGGATAGTTACAGGGGACTAGCATAAACAGTGAAAACAGTAAAACAAACAGCTACTGGAATGCAGTTGTCTGTTGACTTGGAAACAACATTTACAAGCTATGAGGGTATAGTTTTCTTTTAACTATGACCACTAGGTTGTCAACATAGGGGGCAAAAGATGAGGTGTCATCCAGAGTTACTCCAAGGTATTTGAAGGTCTCCACCTGTTCTAGGTTCTGTCTGAATGACAAAGGGTGAAACTTTACTCTTCTGTGGGAAACTAGAGAAGAGCATGGTCTCTGTTTTTTGTGTGATTGAGAACCAGTTTGTTATTGGAGAACCCACTTTCTAATGATCTGAAGTTACTTTAGAGAGCAGCAGTGAGGTTGTCAAGGTCAGGGTTTTTGAAAGCAATAACAGCATCACTAGGATGGAGGAGTGCATTGGCTGTCTGACTGATGATGCAGTTGATTTATGAAGAGGCCATATAGGAGTGGGCCCAAGATGGATCCCTGGGGACACTAACAGGTACTCCTCTAGTATTGGACAAAGATTTATCAGTCTTCTCACAATGGAAGTGATTGGTGAGATAATAGTAAAACCAGTCAACTGTGTTCTGTGACAAACCCAGGCCAGTTATGGTTGACCAGGTCGAAAGCCTTAGTACAAGGTACGCCAGCATTACTCAAGGCACCATAACAGCAATTGTTTAGGATCATAGAGTTCACAGATGGCTCCGGCTATAGAAACAGTACTTAATAAGGGAACAAACTGTCCTTAGGGGTTGTCAGCTTGAAGGGAGAAAATTTTATATGAACTGTGCACCCTATAAATTGTGATAAGACACGTCAGGGTATGTGGTCACTGTCTGATATATGCACTTTTTAGTGGTTGAAGGCACTTGTCTTTGCCTCATGCCTTACAGCACACTGGAGGCATCTGTATATCAGCGCTTGACCACATACCCTGTTGTGTGTAATTCCTTATGTATTGCTCTATTTGTGCAATATGTATGTGCTGTTACATCCTTCTCTTCTGCACAGACCACTTGTAGAAACAAGATGTTATCATCTCATAAGTTGTTCCTGATTAAACATTTGAAATCAGATAGATAGATAGATGATATATAGATAGATAGATAGATAGATAGATAGATAGATAGATAGATAGATAGGGATAGATAGACAGACAAACTGATATAGGAGATATGCACTAGGCTGACTCAAAATATGTAATGTATCTTCACATGCAAAGGGCAGGACAATAGCTCATGAGTGACAGATGATATTAAAACCCTTTGAAAAAAACACTATTGTTACAGTGCAAAACATCAGGGCAATATCACAAGCAATAAAAGAATTTTGATGAAAAAGTCAGTATGAATCGTGTGAAGATTCAAAGCATCCCAAACTTAAGTTTTTTCCAACAGGTGTGGACTGGCCCTGGCAGGGACACGTGGTGGGGTGGTTTATTAGTGCATCTGCAGGTGTCCTTTATTTATTTATATATTTATTTGAATTTTGGTAACCGGGTAAGCCCACTGAGACCATGCAGTCCCTTTTATAGGGGCGACCCAGGGGAAGGGTACATAGGAAGAGTATACATACATATATACATACTTACATGTAGCAATTAGACATAGCACAGAGTGGTACAGTGCAATTACATAGTTGTAGGAAATAATGTAGCAGTGTACTACAATAATGTAACAGTGTAGTACTATAAAGTAGGACTTGTACAAGAATAAAGAGTCACAGTTCTGTGTATAATCTGCAGTATAGGGCTATGCTTAGACAAGATCAAGGAAGAAGAAGAAGAATAAAAAAAGAATATGGTTTGAAATACAGGGAGGCATAAAATAGGGTCAATACTACAGGTGGCGATGTTGGTGTTTGCAGTAACCCTAGGAAGAACACACCCTGTCTACTCCCCACTTTAATTTGAAAAAGGCCATTTGCCTGAGGCAGTTGACAGTGTCCTTTAAAAAGGGAAGACTCTTTAATGCAGCCCCACAACTAATGTTTTGTGTTTTAGTTGCCCATTCATACAAAAGCACAGTTTTTACTTGCGATGGGTGTTGCATTGCTTTTTGAGTTTTTGTACTTGTTAAATTCTGGGCAGCACCTCAGAACAGGGCCTTGGTCCAGTGTGCTCATATTGTTATAAAAAAACTTACGTAAATATTTACATGGCCATTGGGAAAATAAGTCTCATTCTACCAAGCAAATTATGATCATCCATAAGCTATTTGGGTGGAACCCTAGAATGAACTCAGATTGAAATGGGCACCAAAATCAGCTACGATGAATTCAACAACACCGTGTATTTTTCCAGAGGTGGTCCCTTTCTGTTCCCAAATACTTAACAGTAGGAGTAGAATGGGACTGGAAACTGGCATGTCGCCTTTGAGAACTAAGCAGTGCATGATGGCAGCAATGAATTATTACTAAGGTGGCACCTAAACTAACTGAACTAGTTCACCATATCCTGTTTGGACCTTTTTGGAACTGTGTAAACTGCTGGACAAGAAGTGTACCTTTACCTGTGCAAATCATTTTGAGATCTTTTATGGTAGTTATTCATATGTCCAGCCAAAATAAACTGTGTACAAAACATTCCCTCTTCATCATGTCCTAAAAAAATGTTCTGATTTGCATGGACTTAATAAGATCACAGAAGTCAGAGCCTGTGCACAGAGAAACCCATTTCCAACTCCGTCTCAGTAGAGCAGTCATCAGTTCTAAACAGGATGCGGCTTATTTTAACAACTTTTCATCTCTCATTAAAGACCTCCAATCATGCTTTTGGTAAATTGTACTGGGAAAGATAAACAAGTAAATTTTATATGTAATAAATTATGTGCATACATTTATGTTCCTTTTAGAAACAAAAAATTGCTTAACCAAGAGGCTCTACAGTGCCTTATTTTTCTGGCACAACTTTTCCAATTTTGGATTTCGGAGATTTTCTCTATGAATTAGCTTCTTCATATATTCTAAAAGATCTTGATATTTTGTATTATAAGCTTGTTAGGTTATTTCTCCATTGTGCTCATTCAATTAATTGTTGTTCAATGTACAGACAGTTAAACTGGCTTGAGTTTTCTGCTAGAGGAAAACTATATCTTATTAAATTTCTGAAAAAACAAAACACTTGAAGCACCCATTCTAGAAAGCACATATAAAGATCTAACAACAGCCCCTACCAACTGGAAAAAGGGATACTGTAAACCAAATTATATAAAAAGGTTTATTTTAGTTACAAAAAACATTGGTAGAAACACAGTGCATGTTTAAAACACCATACAAAGTACAATATTAGTGTGCATAAGAAGAGGCAAGACCATATAGTAGCAATCAAAACAAAAAAAAAAACAGCTAATGAATACTTAATGAAAGAGACAAAGCATGAAGGGACAGCAGTTCACACAGCTACAGCTTAGCCCCTAAGGGCCAAAAGACCTTACGTTTCGCTACGTCTGGGCGGAACTTCTTCAGAGGATATTAAATTTACAGCAAAATGCATTTGGGGTGAGTGTTCTGTGGATCTCTTTGACTGTCTGCAAGTGCATATTCCTACAAAAGGCTTACAGTCTTCTAGAGGTCTTGATTTGTGTATGCCTCACCTTTACACTATGTTCGAGATAAAATCCTTTTGGGCTGCTGACCTGCAGGCATGGAATGCATTATCATTTACTCTTAGACCTCCCTTGTTTAGGAAATCTCATGTTTGCACTTTGAAATGGTGGGCCAGATTTTCAAAACGCCCCTAGATCACTGCAAATTTGCAGGGATCTAGGGCTGCAGCACACCCCAGCTATGTCAGGTGCATGCACTGTATTCAGGAAGAAAAAGGTCCCTGCACCACAAATCAAGGAGTTGCTGCACCTGCTGGCATGTTCCAAAATAATGGGTGCACCTGTGAGTAATGCCACAGGGATCTGGCTGCCCCCCCCCACCTGGCACAACAGCAGAGGTGCCAGGATGGTTGGGGTTGGGGGCACATACGTGGCAGCCATATGGGATATGGGGTGGTATGGGCATGGGGTGCACTAGTGGTGGCCGGGGAGAGGATTGGCAAGCATATTAGTGAGGTTGCACCCGGTGGGGGAGCTATTTATTGAGCATGAGTGTCACAAGGGATGGCAAAGGGGGGTATGGAGATACACAGTGCCATGGCCCCACTAGGGCACAGTCCTGGCAGCAGACCACAGGGCTATGCCCATGTGGGGCCATGGCACTGTGTGTCTCCATACCCACCCCTTCGCTGCTCCTCGTAAGTGACACTCATGCTCAATAAACGGCACCCCCACTGGGTGCAGCCTCATTCATATGCTTGCCAACCCCTCCTCAACCACCACCACTATGGCACCCCATGCCCATGTCACCCCATGCAAACAAATGAGGGCCTCCCCAATAAAAAGTGGTCATAGCACTGGCACTGGCACAAGGGGCTTAGACCAGCTCATTGTTGGTCTATCTTGAGCACATTGCTGTGGCCATGGTGTGGCTTCTTGAATCCCAGAAAAGGGGATGTTGCAGCTCCACCATGGCACAAGCCCTCTTGCAATGTTGCACATCCTTATTTTTGTTGCGGATGGGCACAGTGCCAGTTTGCCACAACAGGTCCTGATTCAGATGCAGACCACACTTCTGAATTTGGACAGCTGCATCATTTGACACAAGGTGCAAGTTACATCAGAACTGTTTGACACAAGCACCTTGCCTCATTCGTTCAGCTTTGAAAATCCAGCCAGGTATTTTTTTGTTTCTTTTTACTGATTATCAGCAAAAATCTGGTTGCTTGGTAACTGTGTATGTATTTAAGTCTTACATTGCTATTTTATATTTATTTTATTTTAGAAATTCATTTTATTTATCTTCTGATTGTTACCATTGATATGCCCTCAGGACCACAATGAAAGTGAACTAATCCTCATTGTGTATGTCACAGTCACAAATACAATGAAATACAAGAAACAACACAACAGAAATTCTGTGTCACACTTACCTACAAAATCAGTCTAAAAGTCATTTCAGGCCATACTGGGCACAGATACATTGGGCCCTAACAGGATGTGTGGGACACCCCCATTCCATTTAGCTTTATGCATCTGGTATTAGGGGGTCAGAATTCCAGGCATGAGGAATAGGCAGCAGGGCTGGGTGGAGCTGTGTGGCTGATGGAGGCTGGCTGAAGAGAAAAGGGCAAAAAAAAATAGGGGGTATGGAACAGGGTTGGGATAAGACAGTGTCCCATTTGTTATGCAGAGAGAGTTAAAAGCCAGGATCTATTTTGTCTTCTCCTATTCTGTCACTTGTCTATCTCTTGCCTGTCTCATTGCACAGTCAAATCTTTCTTGTGGCACCTCAGAATTGGCCACTCTGAAGGTCTCACAATTTGTCCATGTTATCTCCCTTCCTTCACTTGCTGTTTCTACTTTTTCTTTCTCCTCTTGCTTGTCTATGGTAGGAACAATATGTGAGAGTCTTTGTGTGAGACTGGAATCCCTTGGGTTGCAAGTGTATATGATTTTCTTGTTGAAATGATTGCAGAAAGCTATTTGGGTTCCTTTAAAAAATGGCAATCTGTTATACAAGGGGTTGACCTTGAGCTGTATTTTGACCTCCACAGGCTTGTCTGCAGAACTGCCATCAGGAAATTACATTTTCAATCACAAGAGTGCAGTGTACATATTTACTGTATGTAACACATAGGAAAAAAAGGAGAGAAAGACCTAAGTGCCTCAGCTGGGACTTGAACCCAGGCTGCCTAGAATACCATTTTGGTTACACTATCAGCTGTGCCACCAAGGAAACTGGAAACTGGGCTGTCCTCGAGTGCATTACGCTTTCTCCAATGCACAACCTGGTGCTGCACAAATAATAACATTTTCAGTCACAAGAGTGTGGTGTGCAGATTTATGGAACACAAACAGAAGAGAGAAAGAAGTAAGTGCCTCAGCTGGGACTTGAACCTAGGCCACCTGGAATACCATTCCAGTTGTGCTGCCAGTTGCACCACCAAGGCTACTGGAAACTAGGCTGTAGCTAAGCACGTTACTGTTTCTCTAGTGCACAACCTGCTGCTGCACAGATAATTTCATTTTCAATCACAACAGTGTGACCTCTCACATATCCTCCCCCCAAATTTCTTCCACCCTCCCAACCCCCACACCTTGTCCAGCGAATATAGACCTCCCACCCCGTTCTGGCGCGAACCATTCCCGACAACCTGGCCAAGCGCTATATCTCCAAAGCTACTCGCTAACTTTTCGCTACAGCAATGACTCCCTGGACCTAAGACTTATTAGAAGCTACCCTCGATGTCACACTACCCCATCTCACAAAATTCTTAACCTCTCACTCTGCCTCAGCCAATTCCCCTCTAACTGGAAAAAAGCCTTGATCACTCCTATCTTAAAGAATGGCGACCCCACCTGCACCGGTAATTATAGACCAATCTCGATACTCCCTCCTCTCTCCAAAGTGCTTGAAAAAATAGTCTCAGACCAGCTTACTGAGCACCTTACGAGACACAACCTCCTAAGTAAGGAACAACATGGGTTCTGTGCTGGCCACAGCACCATCACGGCCCTCACTGAACTAACCACGTTCATCCATGGGGCCCTGGACCAAGGATCTATTGCCGGGGCCATCTATGTAGACTTAACAAAGGCATTTGACATGGTCAAGCACGATCTTCTCATCCAAGTCCTGCCACAACTAATGTGGCCGCTGAGGTCTCGGCCTGGTTCAAGAACTACCTCTTGGGTCGCTCTCAGCAAGTAAGAATCAACTCCACCATCTCCAACCCCAAACCTGTGTGCTCGGGTGTTCCACAGGGGTATATTCTGGGCCCACTGCTTTTTACACTCTTCCTTAATTCACTCCCCAAAGCTTGCAGTGGTCATCTCCTACTTTATGCTGATGATGCTGTTCTTTACTGGCAACACCCACAGCCAGACACCCTCCAGCTCTCCCTTCAGGGTTTTTTCAGGGAGCTGGAAAACTGGTTTACTGTACACCGCCTGATCATTAACAGTTCCAAAACTAAGTCCATGACCTTTGCACATCGCCAAAGCCCACACAGCCAGATGACACTCCAAATCACAAACTTGGATGGTACCCATCTGGAACATGTTACTCATTTTAAATATCTAGGAGTCACCTTAGATACCTCCCTCTCCTACCACAGACATGTACGCCTCCTCTCGTCAGCGATTAACTCCAGAATTGGTACCCTCTACAGGATCAAGAACAGCCTGCCTGCCCATGCCATGCAGATAGCTGTCACCTCCTCCATCCTCTCACTTCTCGATTACGGGATTGTTATCTATGGCACTGCTGACAACTCCACCCTAAGTAGCATAATCACAGTGCTTAATAAAGCCTGCCGCCTGGTACTGGCTGTGACAGACTCACCCACCTGCGATCTGTACACACTAACAGGTTGGCTTAATTTCCATCAAAGACTCAAATATCAAACCTGCATCTTAGCAAAAAAGATCCACCTCCAGCTTACTCCAGCCGGACTACTCCCCATCGTCAGCCCGGCCCCTCACAGGTGGACTACCAGACTGTCAGCTACCTCATCCTTCACGGTCCCTCCATGTCGAATGTCTCTAGGGCAGAGATCCTTCCGCTACCGTGCCCCCAAATGGCTCAACACCCTCCCCCCTACTCTCTCCCAGACCCACAGCATCGCACTTTTCAAAACAGGCCTTCGAACACACCTCTTTGAAAACTCTAAATGTGAATGCCAATAAGGCCTGCTCTCTCTTCCTTCATCCCCATAACTGACTCAGGGACTTCCTAGTCCCTACGTACCACCCTCTGCATTAGCTCTGTCTTGGGCCCACATGTATGCCTCCCAAAAGCTTTTAAAACGCCTCTCAACTGCCATGTCAATTCTGTAACCTGAAAAAATCAAAGTGTAAAAAAAAAAGAGTTTCTTTTAATGCTTTAAATTGTCTTGTGTCTCTCCACCCCCTGTAACCACCGTGGAGCCATTGTATAAATACTGTCTGTACTGAAACCTGTATATAATTGCTTGTTCCGTCTGTCTTCCTTGTACTTTGGTTCTCCCTTCACCCCCTGTAAACGATGTGGAGCCTTTGCAAAAGAGTCTATGACTCAAAGGATTGTAATTCTGATTATACAGTAAATAAAATAAAATAAAAATAAAAATAAAATGTTTAATCAATCAATATATTTATCCAGGTGGGCACCATTGAGCAAGCTCATTTACAAGGTGGACCTGTGGTCCTACAGTAATAATACAGAAAGACAAGATACAATAGTACAAACAGTAAAAATAGCTGCTATTATAGTAATAATGCACATTTACAGGTAATATACATTGAACATTGAACTACAAGGAGTCGTGGATAATGAACTTGTGCTGGATCCAAGCCCCAAAACTGTGCATTTTGTAGTGGGAAATGTTAGGGAGAGGGTAGGCATACCAGATAGAAGACATCAAGCGCATAATGTAGGGAGAGGTGGGGAATAGGGGTGCAAGTGAATAGGACCCAATTGTTAGAGCAGAGTGAGGGATTGGGAAGGCAGAGGACCGTACAAAAGACGACCAAGCGATTTTTGCCCCAAAACGTGGTGACATATGGAGGAGAAAAGCTGCCATTGTACTAAGTGCAAGAGGAGGAATATAGTAGCAGGAGCATAACTGGGAGGGTCCTGGAGGTTGGGGCAGAGGGAGGTGTTGGATGGATGAGGGACTGAATATTTTTGGGGGCGAAAGACGATAATTATCCCCAAGTGCGGTCACATGTGCTAGAATCAGGCTGCAGCTGTTCAGAGCGTCAAAGAATAAGATATGGGAGTTCGGCAATAAATCCTGTGGATCTGTTGGTGGGCATGCTAGAGGCAGAGGTACACGTTTCAGCTGGGGAGCCACCGTTTGCGGGCAGCCGTTTGAGGGAAGGAGGTTAGTTAGTGTCTAGTAAAGCAGTTGCAAATTTCCATAATGCCATCACGGTAAAGCCTTTTGAACAAAAGGGTACTTACTGGGGTTTTCAACTTAAGTATTTTTGGGGTTTTATTCCATATTGATGGGAGTGAGAATCCAAAGGCAGCTCTCCCGACTCGTGTGAGTGCCCTGGGTATATTTAGCAGGAGTTGTAAGCAGCTTCTAAGGGAATAATTCCTGGGCACAATCGGAGACAGACAGTTGACGATGTATTGAGGGAGTTTGTCACTGAGGACTCTAACTGTCCAGAGTACTGCATTAAAGTTGCGCCTATAGTGAAGTGAGGTCCAGCCCATGGCGGCATATAGTGCTCAATGATGGGAAGAGAAGGGGAGGTTAGTGATGAAGTGTATAGCTCTGTGGTAGAGCGTATCTAATTTTCAAAGATAGGAAGCCGCACAGCTACTGTATATGAAGTCTGCGTAGTCAACTAAGAACAGGAACGTAGCTTGGACTAGTCGTTTCTTTGCGTCTGCTGTAAGAAGTCTTCTTAGCCCGTAAAAAAGGCCAAGTCTTTGCCTTAATTTTTTCAGCAAGTCTTCCAGGTGGACAGTGAAGGAGAGTTTGCAGTCGATCCGGACCCCAAGATATATGAATTTCGGAACGTATTCTAAGCACTCTCCCAGCATCGTGGTTATTGGGGGGAAGGAGTCAGTAGCGCTTGTGTAGTTTGCGGGGGAAGATAACATGGCTTTAGTTTTCTTAGCATTTAATAGCAGTTTTTTGTTGATTAGTTGGAGTTGCAGGAGATTGAAATCTTTTTGTAGGTCAGTACAAGCTTCTTTTGGTGTGGTACAACTCAGGTACTGTACTGTGTCATCCGCGAATAAGTGAATATTTGCATCCTTGATTCCCTCATCAATGTTGTTGATATACACTGCGAAGAGGAGGGGACCTAATATGGATCCCTTAGTGACACCTCTTTGTAAGAGTTTTAGGGCAGATAGTCCGCCATCCGCTTTCACCTGCTGGTATCTCTCTGTCAGATATTCAGAGAACCAGTTTAGAGAAGTAGCATCCAGTCCTAGTGTTTTTAGCGAGTCGAGGAGCAGGTCGTGGCTGACTGTGTCGAATGCTTTGCTGAGGTCAAGAAACACAGCACATACTGACTTTTTATGCTGCAACTGCAGTTGCCAGTTATTGGTTACTTTAACTAATACCAAGACTGTACTGTGGTTGGCTCTGAATCTGGATTGAAGGGGGTTTAGTAATTTTTCTCTGTCGATGAAGGATCTTAGTTGGCCATTTACTATTTTTTCCAGTATCTTCGAGAGTGTGAGTAGGAGAGAAATTGGCCTATAGTTATTAAGGTTGCAGGGGTCTCCAGATTTAAATAGTGGGATAACTTGTGCGATCTTCCATATTTGAGGGAGGGTATCTTGTGTTAGGGACAGGTTGAATAAACGAGTAATAGGCACTGCCAATACGTGGCATGCTATCTTTAGGACGTATGGTTCAAGTGCATCTGCGCCAGAACTTTTCTTAGCATCCAGGTGGAGAATCAAGTCTTCCACTTCCTTGAGGGAAACCGATGAGAATGAGAAAAGTTCTAGCAGCCAACATTTGGTGAGGTCATGCCAGGATTGGGTGCGCCTGCAGCATCAGGCGAGTTATCAAAGGCTAAGCCTGCTGTGGCGAAGTGCGTGTTGAATGCCTGCAGTATCTCTTTTTTGTCATTGATTACTGTATTGTCAGAGGTAATTTTTGTAGAGAGCATATTTTGTGATGTGGCTCCCGCCAGTTCTTTGATTGTGGCCCAGAATTTGGAGGGACAATTGGCTGCAGTATCTAGTTCTGCTTGGTAATAGAAGGCTTTAGCTTCCCTAATCAGTTTGGTGCAGTGATTTCTGGCTGCTCTAAAGAGGTGCCAATCTTCCTCTTTTTGGGATTTGCTGGCAGTTTTCCAGAGTTTATCCCTGGACAGTAGTGCAGCCTTGAGATCTTGAGTGAACCAATGGCATTTCCTAGCCTTTATGTGTATTTTTGACAGAGGTGTATGTACATTCATCACGTAGGAAATGATTTCATGTAGTACAGAATATGCAGTTTCCAATGTTTTAGCAAGGTAAAAACTCTGCCACAAGGGGGAGTTTTTTAGGTCAAGTAGGTATGCCTTTGGGTCGAATGACCTGGTTGACCTTTTGTTGGAGAATTTGGCCATAGTTGGCACTTTGTTGGCTGTCCAAACTCCAGCTATTAGGCAATGGTCACTGATATCCACGTTAAAGGTTCCAACGTGGGAAAAGGAATGAGGTTTATTCACAAGCAGGGCATCCAGAAGGGTACTTTTGGCTGTATTCTTTTTGTTGATATGGGTGGGCTCTTCTTTGAGTAGGGTGAAACCAAGGGAGCTGCAGAAAGATTTAAGCAGCTGACCGGCTTCAGACAGCCAATTGTAGTTTAGATCCCCGAGGACAATTGTTTCCAAGGGGCTAGTGTCCAAGATAGTTGAAAGATAGGACAAGAGCTGAGTACCGGCAGATGGTGGTCTATAGCATCCTATGACTCAGAGTGCTAACGATGGGGATAGGTAGATTTTTATGTACTGGCACTCAAATCCCGCTACCAGTGAGTTAGAATTAAGTGTTGATGCCACAAATCTATCTTTGATGTAGATGGTGACCCCACCTCCTCTGGATTGCCTATCACAGCTAAAGATCTGGTAGTTAGGTATATTGATCACGCTGTTTGGTGTAGAGGTCCGTAGCCAGGATTCTGAGATAACAAGCACATCTGGCATTGTATGGGCGGTCCAAGCCTGGATAAGGGTGAATTTTTTCAGCAGGCTGCACACGTTAATGTGCATAAAACTAATATCTTTAAGAGACAGTGACTCAGAAGGGGAGGTAAGTTTATTTATGGGCCCTGGATTAAGCTCGACATTGCCAGAGCAGAGTAAGAGGAGGAGTAGCAATTTTTTCAGGGATTCAAGTGAAAGTCGATGAGTTTGAGGCTTTCTCTGGCTTGGCATGGAGGAGGAATCGGGGTGCCAAGCTTTGTTTTTTAATTTATGCAAGCCTAAGGACACTGAGGCTAATATTCTGGCTGTGTAATGCCAGTGGGAGTAACTCAAATTAATTAGAGATAAGGAAGGAGGCATAGACAAACCTGCAATAGTTGCTCTTCAAGGAAGGTAGTCCACCTGGATCAGTTGGCAAGGAGCCTTGGCATAACATGTGATTTGTAGAGTCAGATTGGGCGAGCAGTCTTCAGAATGAGGATGTGGTGTACCCCCTAGTCTCAAATTTTTCAGATAATAAGCTAGTAAGGGGTATGATACACAGTGCAGTCAGGAGGAGGAATTGCCATGAGGCTGCCATAATTGCAGTTGTTGGGTAAATATATCAGTGTCAGTGGCTCAGTAGGTAGCACACTCACCTCTGAGGCTGGGAGATCAGAGGGCTGTGGGTTCAGTTCCCACATCTGGCACTTGGGTTAATATCCCAGTACTGACACTGTAGTGCAGCATGAGGGGTTGCTGCACTTCTGAGGTGGCGTCTTTCGGATAAGATGTTAAACCAAGGTCCCATCTGCCTGGATTGGTGGTAGTTCAGGTGGATGTTAAAGATCCCATGGAACTTATCGAAAAGAGTAGGGGAATTTCCCCTGGTGTCCTGGCCAAATTTCCCTAATTCACTAAAAATACCATCAACAGCTTAATCTGGTTCAAGGTCAGTTGGCATTCATCTGTATCCCCCTTCCCTGGGTCATGCCTGAAAATTGGCAGGATTTGTCTAATGCACTTACCCAGTCAACAAAAACTAACTAAATAAATAAATAAAATGAGGGAATTTTGATAACAAGGGTAGCTCACCAGCTGCTGGTTGCAGGATTTCCCTGGCAGTAACAAATTGTTTTAGTAAGAAAGAGAAGGCAGGAGAATCATCAGGAATGGGAGTGGGCGGTGCTAGCAGGTCTATATAATAGCACACAGGAGGGGGATGAGCGGGTGGGTGAAAAATTGCGGCTTTGCCGTACCTCTCAAGTGGTGGAGTCCGATGAGGAGGTCTCAGGCAGCGGCTTCGGTCCACGCGGAGGGCATCAGAGCTGGGATCCCTAGTGGGTTCTTGGCTAGAGAAAGGAGAGAGGAGCTCAAATTAATAGTGGGGCAACACAAAGGCTAGCAGTCTGAGTGAAAACAGCTCAATTAGCAACTGAAAAGTCAGCGATTTCCTTGGCGCCTTGCAGTCTGGAGAGAGCTACAAAGTCATAAAGGGGCTGTAACACTTGGTTGCTGGGCACATTTTTAGACAATAAACACAGTTTTTTGGCAAATCGGTCACAGTTCAGTAATTTGTAGTACACTTTTCAAGTAAAACAGTGCCTTAGCAAGACAGGATATGCTAGTCAGCAAGACAGGATATGCTAGTCAGCAATAAGCAGACCTAAAGTACCAGAATGGTATGCCTCAGCAAGACAGAATGAGATAAAGCTGCTAGAAGGCTTAGTTGCAAAAAGGGGATGGGAGGAATTGCAGTTGTTGACAGTAAGTAACCAATAAATTGAAACATTAGATAGGAGTGGGCGGAGACTGTGTGCATTTAAAGGAGGGGGGTGGGACGAAAAATCAAGGGGAGGTTTGCAGAGGTAACATTGAATCAGTGCACATACAGTTGGAGAGAAACTGCAGCGGGGGGAATGGTAAGTTACTTTACACAGGCCGAGCAGAACAGACTAAATTAAAATATATAAATTAGAAGCCGAGGACAGGGATGCAGGCTTACATTAAGTCACACGTCTCGGGTGCTCCTGTATCAGGTGAGTGAGATCAGCCAATCAGGGAGCTCTACACAGGCGTGGAGCCAATAGCACTACCCTGAGAAGGCGCTGAAATTGAAAACAGCAAATTGCAAGTGATGATCCGGTTCAGCGTTCACACAGCCCAGAGAAATCGTGGTAATTTTTCAAGCATCGTACCTTATCTATCTCTTTGGGGGGATAGGTGGATCAGGCTCCTTGTACCGTAGAGGTGCTATGGCTGGATCATGACCGCTGCCCACTGCAATAAGACATGTATTGCATTGGTTGTACTAGGTTTACCCCATGGCCAGAGGCATTGTAAGGTATGAGACGAAGCCAAGGGCCTTCTGCCTCTAACCATGGGGTAAACCTAGTACAACAAAACAACAGAAAATTCTCACCTTACCCTAACAGCAAACCAAAATGATACCAATCACTTTGATAGCAATGCTTCTTTATTTTCACAACCAAGTTGCTTCACCGTTGCGCCTTAAATCAATTTTGGGTAATGTTTCAGAACTACAATAGTTCCTTCCTTAGACTATAAGCATACTTACAAAAGGAACTTCCATTCTAAAATGGAATGAGAAATAAAATATAATAAATATCATCTCTTTCATTCCATGAAATGAATGTGAACAAAACTCCAGAATAAATTCTATACATAAGGTGGAACTGATCTTAAATTCATAGGCTTATTCACTTTACAAAAAAACCGGGGTGGGAGTACATGTGCTGCCAAAAAACATCTCAGGTGCTCTAAAAGAATGAAAGTATCTTTAAGTTCATAATTCTTATCTCATATAGAAGTATTAAAGCCAATTCTGTGGAAACTAGTTTGTTTTTTAAAGAAATTTTTCAAAATACCTTAAAAGAGCCAAAAGAAACTTTGTTTTCTTAAACACTTCCAATTCAGTGTTTCAAAACTGTCAGGCAAACCTACAGCAAATCAAGATTTTAAATAAGTGTCACTGCTCTCCAAAATATGGACGAACAGAATGCTGAGGTACCTTGTTATAAAAATTCATTTATATGCCTCATGACTAACTATGCTCCTGGGAGTGCTGTTATCACGGTGTAATGCACACCCCATCATGTCTCATTGCTTACTTCTAAACATTCAATACACTGTATGATTTAAACAATAAGGTGCGAGGGGGCATTGGTGGTACTAGGTTTATCCCATGTGCAGGGGCATAATGAGGCACGAGGTGAAGCCAAGTGTCTTCAACCCCCTGATCGTGGGGGAAACCTAGTACCACCAACATCCCTGGAGTGCTTTATAGGCAACTGTTAAAAAAAATGAACACTCTAAAAGTTTTCAAAGCCCCCCAAAAATATTATAAAATGTTGCTAAATAATGTAAAATAGTCCCTCCACAGATGTTTTTCACCTGTCAGTCATCTGTCTTTCTTCACATTCAGTACATTGTGTGATTGTTTACCATGGAATAGAAGAATTCAAAGCTCTGCATTATTCCAGTAGTAGAATGCACCCCCCCACACACACACACATATGTGCAATGGTAACATGGAATACATGAATTCAAAATTCTTCAGAGCATTGTGTTGGGTTATGGCAGGATCTACACCTGATGGCAAAAGACAACACAAATAAAGGTGTTGCAGAAAAAAAGTTTATTCCCCAATACATGTAAAAAAGAATAGCTTACCACAGCTGGGAGTCCAGAACCTCTAAGCACCCAGTGTCATTGTAGGAAAACTCAGTGAAAAACAGGATTACCCAAATTCTTATAGTCAGAGACAAGAGAGTACATAACCTAGTAACAGCTCATCTGTATAGTAGAAAAGCTAAACAAAGCATTTCTATTGGTGGGTATGGTGGGCAGCTCGCACCCAAGGCTGTTAGGTTTGCACATACATAGTGATAAGTATTATGCTGACTAACACTACTTTTGGGTTACAATGGAATGATTTATATAAAATGCTGATCATAGCTGGAGAACCATTTGACCATTCATGATATCTATGAACCCCTCTAGTTTGGTTTTCAAAAGAGGCATAGTACTGAGACAGCGCTGGTTCAGGTGCTCAATGATCTCCTGATGGCTAGGGACCGGAAGAACCATTCCATTCTGGTTCTTCTAGATCTCTCATCAGCTTTTGACACTGTGGACCATGGGGTTCTACTTGAGTATCTGAGGTTCATCTGTGGACTATCGGATGTAGTCCTGAGGTGGTTTACATCTTATCTCACTGGTAGAACTCAGAAAGTGGTTTCTGGGGTTTATTCCTCAGACCCAGTTTCTCTGTCTTGTGGGGTTCCTCAGTGCTCTGTGTTGTCCCCCATGCTGTTCACAGTGTATATGCTGCCCCTCGGAGACATTGTAAGAATGTTTGGGCTGAGGTTTCACTGGTATGCTGATGATACCTGGCTCTACCTTTCTTTTGCACCTGACCAGGATGGCGCACTCTCTGTCTTTAATAACTGCCTCAAAGAAATCCAGGAGTGGATGGACTCAAGTTGGTTGAAGCTGAACTTGAAAAAGACAGAGGTGCTGGTTCACCCTTTGGACTTTATCTCGGGGGTGTTTCACTCCCTACCTCTGAACAGGTGCGTAACCTGGGGGTAATTTTTGATGAAGGACTGACTCTGCATTTGCAAATGTCTGCCATCATCAAGTCCTCATTTTACCATCTGAGGACTATCTCCAGGATTAGGCACCTTGCTCTGTCCAGTGATCTTCTGACACTGGTCCGTGCCTTTGTGGCCTAGCATCTGGACTATTGCAATTCCCTTTATCTAGGGCTTCCTGGGGTTGAAATCCACCACCTGCAGCTGATGCAGAATGCAGTGGCCTGGCTTTTGACTGGTATCTCCTGGTGCAGCCATATTTTGTCAGTGCTGCATAGACTGCACTGGTTACCAGTGCAGTGGCGGATCACCTTTAAAGTCAGTCTTCTGACCTTTAAAGCCCTACATGGATTTGGTCCAGACTACCTGAAAGAGCTCCTGGTCCCTTATTGCCCTGAACGATTGCTCTGCTCAGCTGGTGAGCGGTTGCTAGAGATCCTGAGGGTGTGCTTGAAATCTTCTGGGGCCCGTACATTTATGCATGTGGTCCCTACCCTCTGAAATTCTCTACCCCGTCAGTTACAGGAGTGTGCAACTGTGGAGGGATTTAAAAAGGCCCTGAAAACATATCTATGGACTCAGGCATTCAGAGTCTGATTCTATTTGTGCTAGCTGTTTTTAACTTTAAGATTTGAAATGTTTGGCCTGTTTTTAAATTTTGTACGCCACCTTGGTTTTTGAAAGGCACCATAGAAATAAAGTATTTTATTATTATTATAGCATTATGGCTAATGGCTGTAGGTGGCATGCTAAGACCACAAATATAATCCTAAATAGTACATCATAGCAAGCATGAATAAATACTAATATCCCTTATGCTGTAACATAGAATCATGGCAGTCCACATGAATGACTGTAGTTCAGGCAGGTCTACATATCCCCCCCTCTTGTTTCCTGAATAAAGAGGCAACACAACTAGAGTAAGTATGGTTGGTTACAGTCTAGCTGTGTGGGTCTCATATTGAAATTTCAATTGTGCATGATGTTGTTTGAGTGTTTGGTGTAGACAGCATAAGATAACAATCAAAGAGAAAATCAAGAAAACTTGAAGAATAACAACACTTTTAAAAGTAAATTCCAACCAAGTGTTGGACAATGCAGTACTTAAATCACTATCATGAAATAAGTAATTGAAAGAATCACCTGCCTTAGTAATGTTGTTACTAATATGGATAAGGTATATATCTTTTATATCTGACAAGGCTCTAAGATTCAATGTGAGTGGATCGATATGCATATTAAACACTGGTACATACTGTGCAGTAGCATTCAGATAGTCAGGGTCACTATCAATGTAATCACATTCCAGGGTGGGAACGGGGTGATAGCTGTATGGCCAATGACAGTGCACTGCTGAGGTACAAAACAGAAGCTGGGCATAGTGACACCGCACACAAGAGGTCCATAACAGAAGGTCTTGTAGTTGGTTTCAACAAAATACTGTCCATCAGAGTTGTAGGAAACTCAAACTTGAGGAAGGTGCCACTTTGTGAGCTGGACAGTGCAGGTGATGGAGGCATTTGTCATCTTGCTGGTGAGGCATCGTACAGCTTCTCTTGAGGCAAAAGTGACATTTGGCTTTTCTGAAGGAGACATGACATTAAAAGTATAATTTGCAAAGAGGTCATTATCAAATGTATATGACCAGTCCATACAGTTCGGCGAGTAACTACCAACAGGCATCGTTACATCTAAGATGTCACATCTGCACAAATAGTGGTAACCCCATCTGGCACAACAGTCAGCATGGGGAGCTACCCTGGTGCCCAGCTGAGGATGAAACACCAGCAAAGGAGGCAAGTCAAGCCATTCTTGATAGATGCTGCCCTCTAGATGATCCATGGAGTGGATGTTCATCAGCTTGTTGAAGACTGAAGAATTCTTGTCAAAGAGCAAGAGGGACACAGTGAAGGTAACGTGTGAAACATTAAACAATAGGCTAAGCAGCACAGGTAGTATACAGGGTATTTCAAAAAACATTTAACAATGAGCTAAGCATTACAGGTAGTACACAGGGTGGTCCTGGTAGGATCATAGAGGTTTTTACAGTCATAGCGTGATGAAAAACATACAGTAGCAAGAGTATTGCAGTAGTAGTCCTGAAAATACAGTTTAGAAAGTACAACAAAAATAGATAAATAAAAATGTGGTCAAATACTGACAAGTGCAGGGGGATAATGGGCAGGGGAATGGCAAGATTATGAACAGTAGGGATAATAGCAGGTCAGGACAAGGAAAGGTAGGGTATAGGATAGGAGCTGGCAAAGAGAGAGAGGGATGGCTGAAGGGGGTTAGTGTCAAGAGAGAGAGAGCTGGGATAGGCTGTACTGCAAGGGGAGTATTGTGGAGAAAAGGTAAGAGCTTTGGGATAGGCAGGATACTCAGAAGACTAAGGAGGTTTGAAACAGGAACATTGGTTGGTGGAGCTGAGATGCTGGTGGAGTGCTTTTTTAAAAGCATTGTGGGTAGGAGCTAGCTGGACATCCAGAGGGAGTGAGTTCCATAACTGAGGTGCATGGTGGGCAAAGGCTCTAGAGCCTTTGGTGGTACTGCATTTGAGGATGCATAGTAGGGATTTATTAGCTGAGCATAGGCCATAGTTGGAGGTCTGATAGGTGAGTAGTTCGGCCAGAGTTGTTGCAGTATGAGATCCCATGATGTTGTCAACAGTGGAGCCGAGGGAGTAAAGTCTAGTATCGTTGGAGGACAACCAGTTTAGATCTGAGTATAGTAGACAATGATATTTTAGTCTGTGGGAGGCTGAGGTGAACCTGCAGATGTTGTTATAGGTGACATCCCATCTTTGAAGATTTGATTTTGGTAAAGGAGCATAAGTGTCCACTTCATAGGTTAGAGTAGATAGGAGTATGCCCCAAGCTATAGCCACTCTAGCAGTAGGGGTTAGCATATGGCTGGTCTGGTATAACATGCCTAGCTTGGAATTTACTGATTTGCACTCATTGATGATATGGAGTTCAAAATTTAGAGATTGGTCAAGGGTGACCCCAAGGTATTTAAACAATGTTGCAGGAGTTATGAGTGAGCCATCTAAGCAGGAGATCCTGAACTTATCTTGGAATGTTTTGAGTTTATGGAGGGTCCCGAATAGCATGGACTGTGTGGACTGTGTTTTTGCCTCATTTGGAAAAGGGCGGTGGTCCTGTAGCCAGACTTGTGCATTGAAAATCAGAGGCAAGATGTAGCTTGATATTGGACACATCTTTTGCACTGGCGTACATGACTATGTCATCCGCATAGAGTAGAGATGAGGTGTCAATAGTGGTGATGCTGTTGATAAAAACTGAAAAGAGAAGAGGCCCAAGGATTGAGCCTTGGGGAATTCCAGTGTTCACCATCTTTAGGTTGGAGCTTGTAGAATTGAATTTAATGGTTTGGGCCCTATTTGACAGGTAGCTGTTAAATCAACTGACAATACTAGGAGCAAAGCCCATAGAGTGGAGTATGTCGAGGAGAAGTGGGTGGTCTACCAAGTAAAAGACTTTTAACATATCGATGAAAACCGCTCCCGTGAGAAGCCCTGAGTCCATGGCAGTGAGGGTGTCTGTAGTAAATTTGAGTAGGGCGATTGTGGTGCTGTGACCTTTTCAAAAGCCATGTTGTGCAGCAGTTAGGAGGTCATTGTCTTAGAGGAATTCAATGGTTTGCATGGCAACTAGCTTTTCCAATATTTTGCTTTGAACTGACAGGATGGCTATGGGCCTGTAATTAGAGGGTCTTTAGGGTCACCTTTTTTGAAGACGAGGTGGCTCTCGCTGTTTTCCAAATGTCTGGGACTCTGCTATGACATAAGGAGAGTATATAAATTATAGCCAGGGGTCCGGCAATGAGAAGTGCCGCAATTTTTAGCAGCCTGGGCTCGATGCTGTCTGATCCAGTGGCTGTGCTGTCTGGATCTTTTTGAGGAGTTTTGTGACCTCCCTACAAGTAATGGCCTTAAAGTGAAAGGAGTGTATTTTTGATGCTTGGTGGGAGGGAGTTGAATGACCCAGTTGTTTCGAGGCAGGGAAAGTGGATGTGTATTTGGTCAAGTCTGTAAGTTGGTCATTAAAGAAATTAGTGATAGTCTGAGGGTTGTTGCAGTGGGCACCATTTAGTACCATGTCATTTGGGGTAGGGGAAAGGTTAGATCCCAGGAACATTTTTATGTGGGGCCAGAATTTTTTAGGCTCCCCTGATGCACCATTAATAATATTTTGCAATAGGAGCTTTTAGCTGCCCTGATCTCCTTTTTGCATGTATTTCTAAGCATCCTGTAGGTGTTTTAGTCTTTCTGTAGGCCAGAGGACTTGAAATGGCTCCAACTTTTATCACGCTGTTTTATTTTGTTCAGTAGATCTTTTTTTAGCCAACAGGTAGGCTTCCCTTTGACTTGACGTGTTATCTGAGGGATGTGAGTGTCCTGAATGGCTGAGAAATTTGCAGTGAAGATGCTGAGAGTGGACTGCACGTCAGAGGTCCGATAGAGACTCGACCAGTCTATGTTGACCTACATCGCAAAGAAAGCTTTTGGTATTCAGGTTAGCATGGTTTCGGGTGGTGATGAAATGTGGTTTTTGTGGGGGTGATGGAGCCGGCCCCCAAGAGCAAAAGATTGGTTGATGGTCCATGATGGCGTCTGCAAGAGTGCTGACAGAGAGTATATGCTCAATACGGTTTCCTAGCACCCAGTCAATTAAGGTGCTGGAGTTGGAGCTGGATGCAATCCTTGTAGGTTCAGTGATCATTTGATGCAAGTTGTAGCTCTGTATTTTGGAGAGTGAGGTGGCCTGGCACTTTCCAAACCAGTTTATATACACATATTTATCTATCTATCTATCTATATATACACATATATATCCCCTAGTAGAAGTACTTCATTTTTGTCACAGAGCATGATCATTTGGTTGAAGAGCTCATCTAAGCCACAGTGGCCACTGTTTGGGGGGTTGTATGCACAGATAATATGCAGCTTTTTTGCCCCAAGTATAAGGACGGAGTGAAGAGACTCGCACTACGTCAGGGAGTCTGTGTTCAGAACAGTGAGATGCAGGTGGCTCTTTGAATAGATTGCAATACCACCCCCTCTTTTAGTGGAAGTTCTGTCTTTCTGGAGTAGGTTGTAGGAGGGAATAGAGCACCAAGAATCTGGGACTGTGGGCTTCAACCAAGTTTCGGTCAAACACAGGATGTCAGGCTTGTATAGGGAGACCCAGGCCTCTAGTTCAGGGAAGTTGTGCTCTAAGCTGCTAATGCTGTGGTGGACAATAAGGATGCCTTTAGTATTGTGTAGTAGAGCATCTGAGTGGGATATGTGGCAAGTAGGGCCAGGGTTAGTTTCAATGTTGCCGGAGAGCAAGATGTCCAGTAGCAGGAGGTACCAGAGTTTCTGATGGTAAAAAGGAGATAGAATCAGGTGGTGTAGGAAACATTCCTTAGTATACAGTACAGTGTGGTAGATCATGTCTTTAATTATTAAAAGAGATACAGAGTCTTGTGGTAGTTCATGGAGGCAGAGGAGGTTGGAGAAGTGAAAATCATTCAGAGGTGGCATAATTATGGTTCATTTCACTTCTGCATTGAATATTCTGTTAGCAGACAAGTGGATCAGGAGTGGCACGATGGCTAGAAAGAGTAGATGCTTAGATCAGTCCGTGGCACTAGATCCCATCGCACAATGTAGGAGGCCTAGTTGTAAGTCAGCAGGGGTGTTCAGCCAGAAAGGTACTTGGCAGTGTGTGTAGTGTCATGAGAAAGGAGCTCAGTTAAAGTGATAGGGGCTTTGACCAATCAGCGGTTAGGCACTTCCAGTTCAAAATTCTAGATGGCTTGAGTGGTGGTTAGGTGCCAAAGACGTACCTGGGGAGTAATGGCTTTCAGTCAGCCGAACCAGTGGAATGGCTCGAGGCTGTGCTCCGGTGGCAGAGAGGGCTTGTCCGACAGCTGTTTGCTTGGAGGCGGGCAGGTGCCTTTTCTAGTTGCTTGTCTTTGGAGAATGCAGGACTGGCCTGTAAATCAATTGTGGTCCACAGAGGTCAAGCTCCCGAAGGTGGTTTCCTTGGTCTGCAGGAATGGACATGGAGTCAACAGTCAAATAGCCCCAATATATGGGACCAATGGAAAAATTGGCACTTAGTCATCTGACCATACAGTGTCTATATAAGGCAGGGTCCACCTAGGGTGGGTGGGGAGCTGGTGTGAAGTGCTGGCGGGGTAAGACTTTCAGCCAAACCAGCAGGGTGGCTCAAAGCTGATATCTGGCACGGGAGGCTTGGTCTGCAGTTTTTGTTCATTTTTCTAGCCCTATTCCACCAGCATGGAAGTGGCACAGGGGCAGGTGTTCAAGTCTTGAGGGTTTAAGAGAGTGAGCGTGGTCCAGCCCGAGAAACAGGCGGGAACTATGGCTCATGCCCAGGTGATGGTCCTCAGAAAGAACGGTGTCCAGGGTCCACTGGAGTAGACACTTAAAAAAAAAAAAGGAAAGAGGCGGCCTTCCTTGCTTTACAAAAAATAAAGATTGTCTCAGGGGGAGCAGCATTGATCAGCATCTCTAATGAAGCAAGGTATAATGGAGACCAGCTGGAGAGAAGTCAGTGAGACTGAGATCCTCCAATCAGAGTGTTGGCGCTGAAAATTCAAAATGTTCAAAGGCACCAAACACCAATGTACATGAGGGGGTATATGTCTTTCTGACCCGCAGCTCCAGGCGAGCCACCAGAGCATGGTTCAGTACAGGCTGGGCTAGTGGGTCCTAATTTGGTTGTTTATGTAGATTCTGGATCCTGCAATGAACCGGAGTTCAGATGACCCCAGGTGGCAGTTACGACAGGGGAAAGAAGCTGCGCCGTCTGCTGATTAGCAGGAGCAGGACCGTGGGTCACTTCCCAGGGAAGGCTTGTTCCAGTGCAGTACTAGATTTGCCATTTTTTTATTGAAACTGAGCACTGGAAACATCAGAAAATGCTTTTGAAAGTAGGCACCAAAATCTTGCTCATGCGTGAAAGTGGGAAGCTCCTACGCATATGCGGGATTTGTGCGTCGTCCTGCTTTTGTGCATGCTCCAGATTTCAGTGATTGCTTTCAGAAGCACTTTCTGACTTTTCCAGCACTCAGTTTCGATAAAAAAGGGCCAATCTAGTACAGCATTGGAAAATACACACTACATTTAGCTATTCGGTATGGCCATGTGCAAAGTTGAAGTTCGTGCCATCACACAGTGTCAGATGCGCACTCTTGGCTTGCTTATGCTTCCGGTGGACGGGATATTTACGGGTGGACTGAGGGACAGTAGCAGGTCAAGTAAACAATGAAAATTGGTAAGAATTCAGGACTACAACATATATAGGGATATTCTGTGCACCATATGTGATCAATGTGTGCACAGAGGCACACTGATGTAATCGTGCAATAAAACAACTGGCAAAGCTGACAGTGCCCCTTTAAAAAAAAAATTTTCTACAAAAATGCATGTTTGCTGAGTCAAGGCAGTTCTCCTTTGAGATATTAACAGCCCAGTCTGAAATTTCCACTACTTATGCATATTTAATAAATTACATTTAAAAACTGTAAACAAACATTAAACTCCAGCATGTGTATTCCAGATCCATGAAGTAACCTGCAATAATGAAGGAATACACCAACCAAGTCCTTCAATGCTTATATTCATATTTTATCTCTAAAAAAGCTACAATTTAAATATTAGAGGTTGGTCCACACTGCTTACAGCCTTGGACAGAAATCTTGCTTACCCTGAGGAATGCAGGACTTTTAGGAAGGGACTCCATTACAAATGAGCTTGCCTCAAAGGTTACCTTCCCGAATAAAATTAAATTGATCTGAAGTCTGTGACTGTAAACATATAGTGACAACCCCATCCCCCATTTGTTCAACAAAAGACAGGATGTTGCCAGTTAAGTGTAAAGTCTCATCTCCCTTTCCCCAGATGTGCAAACAAAAAAAAGTACAACCTGAGGGGACACAAACTAAGCAGAGGCTGGTGGTAGTGGTGGTTGGGGTGTGTGCTGGGGATGATCTAAATTTTGTTGAATGGCTTCTGTGTGACCTAGTACGCAGTGCTAGATACCTGTTGCAGAAGTCTGGGTAGGGGAAGAAGCTAGCTGGGGCAGCTTTCTATAATTTAATGAGAGCACCCAGCTGAGCTGCTGAAGATGCAACTTAAATTAGGCCAGCCAGCAGGTCTTAACCTGCATTTTACTCCTGCCCCTTTCAGTCAGCTGCAGCTTACCCCATGTAGGCTTGCAAGTGTCCTGTTACATTTCAAAATCACAGAATTTCCTATAGATGTGGGAAGAATGTGGAAATCAAGTTACGAACTCACTATATAAAAGCCTGCACAAAAACAGACATGGCTTCACTCCTTATCTGACATTACAGCTCAGAGGTTGTTTTTTTTTTAAACCTCTACTTGTCGCCTGTGAAAAGGGGCATTTTGCTCATCAGGCCTACAAGAATGAAAAATTAATGAAAGGAAAAATAAAGGTTAGAACAGTGAGCTGTGAACAAACTTACAACATGCAGTAGGCTGGGGTTTGAGTCCCACAACCTCCACCTCATAGAGGCAGTATAGTATAGTGGTTAAGGGCACTGAGCTGTAAACCTGGAGACCTGGGTTTGAATCCCATTAGTCTCCACTTACATAGTGTGTGACACTGAGCAAACCACTACTTTATTTATTTATTTCATAATTTGGATTTACAGCCTTTGAGTCAAAGACTCATTTACAAAGGCACCTCATCGCAGGGAGTGTAGACAACAATTGGTGGTGGAGTACAACAACAGAAATAATTGCAGATGAGATACAATAAAAGAACACACAAAGCAATTCCAGTAATACAAAGGTGTACAAAGGCTACAATTAGTTACAATTAGTTTAGTATATAAATAATAAGATACCGCTAGGGGTTCTAGGGCACGATACCTGGGGGGAAGGGGTGGTTGCTGGGGGAGAATGCAGTCTGGAAGGATGTTGTCTGTAAATTGGGCCAGGCGGAGCTCTAGGTATGGACCAGTCAGGGACATTTACAGCTCTGAGTGTCAGTGAGGTGGTTTCGGAGGGCGATTTTGAAGGGGCTGATTTTGGGGATGTTTGTGATATGAGTGGGGAGGGAGTTGTACCAAGAGGGGGCTCTGTGGGGGAATGATCTTTGGGCAAGAGAAGTCCTGGATCTCAGGACCTGGAAGGTGGCTTTGGTTGTGCTTCAGGTGGCGACCAAGTGGGAGGCCAATTTTAGGGATGCTGCAACCCCTGTGGGGAGAGCCCAAGTAGTGATTTTATTTGCCAGTATACAGGTGTGGTAGCGCAGGCGCTCATCAAAGGTGAGTAAGTTCGAGGAGGAGTAAAGCTGGCATGTGTGCGTTCTGCTGGGGACACTGGTCAGGAGCCTGCAAGCCTTGTTGATTGAGGTCTGGACTTTGGTGAGGATGGTGGGGTCAGCAGCCGCATAGATAGGGAGCCTGTAGTAGACCAATGACAGGATGGAGGAGGTGATAGCCAGCCAGAGGGCATTCTGAGGGAGGCAGTCTTTGTGGTGATAGAGGAGTCCAATCCGGGTGTTTACGGCAGTGGACAGGGAATTAAGATGAGAGTGGAAAGAAAGAGCCAAGTCGAAGGTGATGACCAGATATTTGTATGCAGACACCTGTTCAAGGGGGTGTAGGGCGCTGGGGAGGATGAGAAGGGGGGCATTTCTGGAGTTACTCTGGCAGTGGGCAAAAAGCATAGATTTTGTCTTCTTGAGATTCAGAACTAGACGATGGTCGAGGAATCATTTTTCAGCTTGGCTGAAGGTGAGTTGCAGAGAGTTCTGGAGGGTGATGGGGTCAGGGTAGGAGGCGACAAGAACCGCATAGTTGGCATATAGGAGCATACTGCCTGAACAGGAGCTAGGAAGGGTGTTTAGAAACAGACTGAACAATGTGGGACCCAGGATGGAACCCTGGGGGATGCTTGAGTGAACAGGTAGGGCAGTTGATAGAATTCTGTTTACCTTGACCTGTTGGGATCTGGCATGGAGGTAACTGGAGAACCAGGCAAGGGGGCCAGATGAGAAGCCTAGTTGATGGAGGGAGTCAAGCAATAGGGGGTGACACACAGTGTCAAAGGCCTTAGATAGGTCCGTGAACACTGCCCCAGCAACGTCCCCAGAGTAAAGGGCAGAGTGTATTTTGTGAGAACTCTAGGAGGGCTATGGTGGTGCTGTGTCCAGGGCGGAAGCCATGATGTTCTGGACATGGTATGCTGTATGTGGTTAGATATTCCATGAGTTGGGTGGATATTATTTTTTCCAGGGCTTTAGAGAGTGGGGGGAGGAGAGGATGGAGATCGGTCTGTAGTTATTTGGTAATGTGCAATCTCCATTCTTATGAATTGGGGTTATTTCAGCTGATTTCCAGGCACTGGGGAATTGACCAAGGCACAGAGACCAGTTTAACAGGTCGGTGAGAGGGGGGCTAGCATTACATCTAGGTTAGATGGAGAATCCTGGAGTCAGTGGGGTCACAGCTGGGGTTGTGGCTGGAGAGGGCGTTTAGTAGGAGTGGTTTGGCTTCATGGGGAGGTATGGTGTGGAGGACAAATGGGGGGCAATTCAGGGTGGGGGCTTGAGGTAGGGATAGGGTAAAAAAATGGACAGGAAGGACTGCGCTTAGGTCAGAGAAAGCCGTGTTGAAGCAGTCTGCAATATGTGGGGGGTCAGTGGTAATAGCGCCATTGACAGATATCTGAGATGGGGGGGGGAGCGAGTTTTTCCATTGAGCTCCTTAATATTATCACAGAACGCATGCATAGAGCCCCAGGAGGTGGCCAGGGTGGTTTGGTAGTATTTGGACTTGGCTTGCCTTATGGCCCAGGTGCATTGGTTACGAGCGGCATAATAGACCTGTCTGTCCACTGTCCTGCCCGACTTCGACCGTGACATGCCAGAGATTGTCTTGCTACTTAGTTGTTGAATAAGGGAAGGGGAAATCCAGGTGGCATTATGTCTTTTGGAGTGGGTACTGGTAAAGGGGGCAAAGAGGTCACAGGCCTTGCAGAAGGCTCTGGTGAGGTAGGCTGGCGCAGTGTCTATATCAGTGGTGAGTGAGCTCGGGGACCAGTCAAGTTGGGCTAGGTACTGCTTCAGTTTACTGAGGCCCCCTGGGCGAAAGTGGTAGCAGGAGGTGACTTCGCGCATGTGTTTTTGCATGAGGGAGAACTAGAAACAGAGGATAGGGGAATGGTCACTGAGGGAGTTAGCTAGGACATTAACAGTCTTGATTTTGTGGGGGCAGTTGGAAAGTATTATGTCAAAGAGGGAACTGGTGCCACTTGACTGGTTAAATCTGGTAGGAGGAGTGACTAATTGAGATAAGTCAAGGGCAGTGAAGGAGTCCTTTATGTTTGCAGCAGTGGAGCCTAGCCAGTTGACATTGAGGTCACCGAGGACGAGCTGCTCAGCTTTGTGGGGCAGGGTAGAGAGATAGTCAGTAAGGGAGTGGTTTGCTGGTCCTTGGGCCTGTGGGGGTATGTATGTAGTGGTAAGATAGAGAGGGCCCCTGCCCGGGTCAGGGGAGATTTTTAAGGTGATGGCTTGGGCACCATGACTGAGCTTGGGGGCAGGGAGAGCATGGCTAAGGAGGGAGTCACGTAAGTAGACTGCACATCTGCCACCACGCTTACCAACTTGATCCTCTCGGAACAGGGTGAAACCAAGGAGGGAGATAGCTGAGTTAAGGGTTGATGCAGAGAGCCAGATCTCCACTATGGCAATGATGTCGGGCCTGTGTTGAGCGACCCAGCACTGGAGTGCAGCAGTTGTCTTTGGGAGACTGAAGATGTTCATTGAGGCAATGAGGAGGCTACTCCCAGCAGGGTGCGAGAGGGGGGTAGGAGACCCAGGACCAGAGTTGGGGTGGATGTTCCCGGAGAGCAGAAGTAAGGTGATAAGTCTGAGGAGTGGGCTGCAGTGGTTGGGGTTGATACATTTGAGCTGATAAACTTCCTTTGTGCTCACAGGTCGCACCTGGAAACAAACTCTGGCCTAGTGTGTCTTTCCTGGTTAAACAATTTCCCCTGCCTCTCTCCTTTACCTGGGTGGCTACTTGTGGGCAGATGTAATATCTGCAAATATTGCATAACTGGCATTACATTTTCATACCTGCTAGGGCTTAGGAACCTAGAAGTCAAATAGTTTATCATTTGTGACTCTGATTTTGTTATTTACACTATTCAGTACCCTTGCCTCAAGATATATGTGGTCCACACTATACATACTGTACCTTAAAGATCAGTTGCAGTGTATTTTTAATGTGCTATGCCACCACCATTCTGATAGCTCATAACACACTTCATTTATCATTCCTATGTATGAAAATGTTTGATTTTTGCTAAGTGTGAAGTTTCTAATAAAGTCACATGAGGCCATGTACTCTGCTAAGATTCTCTGTTACTGGTTTGTCTTTTTTTTAATTTTTTTCACTGCTGCCTCAGTATGCCGAAGAACAGGAAGAGTCAGTTGGGAGCTTTGAAGTGAATCAAAGTCTGTGTAACAGGGACTGAAAACAATAAACCTGCCTGAAGTGGTATTTATTTTCAGGCTCAGTGGTTGTGGTGTAAAGTGGTCTGGAAAACTTCTGTTAGTGTTTTGCCTAACTGTTGATTGAGAATAAAGGTTTCCCCAATGCTCCTCTATGCCGATGATGCAGCCCTCATTGCCTCACATCCCAATCCCACCTCCCTCCAATTATCTCTCCAGCAAGCTTACAACCAAGCTGAAAGGTGGTTCGGAGACTGCAGACTGGTCATTAACCTAAAGAAAACCAAATCAATGCTCTTCTCCCACCACCAAAATACAGCTAAAAATACCCCCCTCTTGATTATCCCCAGCACTCTGCACCTGCTAGAACAAGTGACCACATACAAGTACCTAGGCATCACGTTCAATACTGCCCTCTCTTTCCACACCCACGTTAATGCCCTGTCAGCCATCATTGACTCTTGGATTTGCCTGCTATACTGGCACAGGGACTGCCTGCCTCAGATTACCCTCAGGCTGGCCATCACCTCCTCCATCTTGTCCCTCGTGGACTACGGCTTGCCCATCTACGCTGCAGATGACAACACTGCCCTCTCCAAAATCCAACTCTCCATCAATAAGGCCTGTAGGCTCCTGACTGGTGCCCCCAGCTGAACTCACACCTGCCTTCTGTATACTACCACCAATCTTCTCAACTTTGAGGAGTGACTGCTGTACCAGACCTGCCTTCTCGCTAAGAAATCTCTGCTAGGACTCACCCCCCCCCCGGGGATCTCCACCTCCCTGCAGCAGACATCTTTGTCTGTCACCACCTGTAGCTCTGCTAAGGCCACTTTCAAGGTGCCCAGATCCAAGACCTCTCTTGCACAGAGATCCTTCCTCTACCGAGCCCCCACCTGGTTTGACTCCTTCCCTAGCTACATCTCCAACTTGCCAACAATTGGCTGCTTCAAAACAGCCCTTCGGAACCATATCTTTAATACCCGCTGTTGTAGGTGCAACTAACCCCCTGTTGTAACCTGTGGTTCCCGCCCGCCTTGCCCCCTGGCTCGACAGTGTCCACTGGACAGCCTCTCCCTTCCCCAGACCTACCCCTTCCCTACTAGGTCCAAACAGGGATGTAACCCGCTGTCTTCTCCGAGGGCCTACTATATCCATGAGTGTAACTCACGATTTTGCAACATTATATAACCTAAGTAACATATAAACTACTACATTATAAGTGTATCTATGTTAAGTGTTCCTTTTACTGCACTTGTAATGTTATCCTCTGTTTTAATCTGCACTGTAATAACTGTCTTGATGTCTGCCCCCCCACGACAAGATGCCTTTGTAAATGAGTCTCTGACTCAAAAGTTGTAAACCCGATTTGTAATGAATAAATCTTCTAGAGACTTGTTTTTTTTTCTCCATACTGTACATGTGTTTTATCAAGAAGTACTACCACAGAATTAAACAGTATTTTGATTAAATGAGTGTTTTGCTTTTTTTTTTTTACATCTAATGAAATGTAGTGTAGATCACATTAAAAAACCATACAGGAAAACAAATAACATTACTTTGAAGTTTACAGTTTCCCAAAGTACATGACGCTTTTACCACCCAGCGAGTCTTCAGAAATTAAGGACAGTGTTATAATTTCTCTTTCCCTCACCATTACTTCAAAAGAGAACAGAGCATTTCTAAAGAGATGACTAAACTAAGTAAGTGTGGGAGCCAGCTGATAGTGTTATAAACTTCATTTGGCATATGGGTGCTCGGTCCTCTCTCTCTCTCTGTCTCTCCCCTCCCCAACACAGATATACACAGACAAAATTAAACATTCTATTTTATGGTGATTTGCATATGCAGCCCATGATGCTTTGCATTATGGGGGTATGTGTGATTTTGGATTTCTTTGAAACTTGGCTTCCCGGCCAATGCCCTTTGGGGTAACCCCTGCCTTAATGCTTGAGCACTAAGGTTCTTTGTCATTCTACATTTAATACCATTCATTTTATTAAAAGTCATAGTGTTATTTAGACATACCTCTGACTCACTTTCTACTTTTTTTTAATTTTGGCTTTGGTAACTGGGTAAGGCCCATTAGGCACAAGCGCCTGTTTTCAGGGGCGACTTGGGAGCACTGGGCAGTTAAGTGACTTGCTCAGAGTCACACAGTATGCAAGTGGAGGTTGTGAGAATCAAACTCAGGTGTGGTCTGCTGGATGTATCAAGCTTATTCACATCTCATTCCTCTAACCTCTAGGCTATACTGCCAGCCCAAACTTAACAGATGAGTTTGCCCAGGTGACATACAGTACATGTATTGCAGTTAGCACAGATCAAGAGCAGTACAGCAAATTATTTGGACATTAGAACCACTGCCTAAAAGTTGATGGTGCCTGTCAAAACCTACAGACAGTACTAAAAAAACAAAGAACAGGATTGTAGTATAACAAGTGACTAGTTACACTTTAGTCTTTGCATTGACCAGCACAGCCAGAGTCTGTAAACCACTGCCAACCCACAGAAATCAAAATGCTGAATGTATATGGTAATTGATGGCAATTTTGTCACGTTTTGTTTTAAACTAAAAAAAAAAGTTATATATATGAACTGAATAAATAAAAATGATCCCCACAGACTAATGGTGTAAATTAATTTCCACGAGACTCGACTTTTTGTCTTTTTTTTTTTTTTTGGTGTGGGGTGGAGATAATGGTTAGACAGAACCTGATCAGGCAGCAGCATCTTTCTTCTCAGAGAAAATGGACAAAAGACTGGCGTACTCAAACTGTTAGAATGCTTACAGAATTATTGAAAAATGCAATGCTGCTACCACACTCCAGTCACCAGTCTGTGTGTGAAATTTTCAATACAGTTTGTAAGCATTTGTAAGCATTCTCAAAGTTCAAGTGTGCTGGTCTTTTGTTCCCTTTCTCATGTTAGCCTTAACTCAGTGGCACCCAATGCCTCTCAGAGTGTGTCTTTCAGTCTTTGTGTGCTTTTTTTTGTTAGTTTGTTGTTTTATCCTGTCCCTCCTTGGAACCCACCCCTGGTTGGGAGACCTTGAGCACCATCACTGTTCGAGTCTGCGGCGGTCAGGCTCCTCCATAGCAGGACCTGTAGCACATGCACATTTTATCTCTATCTGTAACATTACCTGGCAGTGACACCGGTTGGGCCACTGGTAACAATCTGGCATCTCTGTTTAAAATACAAGAAAGAGCAAGATCATATAATTTCTGTGACTTGAAATGGACCCACTTACCTGGTCCTAATGTTGTAACCCCTAGTGGTCCGGATCCTGGAGAGTGCTGGTTATGGTCCGCACCCGCCATTGCACCTCATGTCTTGAAAGCAATGCCCCACTTACTTAACATAACTGCCTAGTCTGGAACTTAAACCTCCCATCAGCTGACTCTTCAGCCAGTCGGTTACAGGAGGAGCCTCCACCTCTGACCGTCTAACAATCAAGCACTTTAGCCAAGTGAAGCCAGAGGGAGGGGTCACTTCATCCCCCTGCCCCCACTATAGCTCCACTGCTGGAACGTTTTCTTGAACTGCGTGAAAGGCAGACCGTGGCAACTTTAGAAGGGCTTTATAATGTTAATTGATCAAAGCAAGCACTGACTTGACACTTCTTCCACAGTTCCACTAGACAGCAAATACCTCTTTGTTGTATGTGTGGCTGGCGGGGCAGCACAGCAGATTCAAAGCAGGGACCCGGGACACTTAAAGTGCACTGAGAGCAGTCTCTTTAGGGCCAAAAAAGTGCTGTGGCAGCCACCCCCCCATCACCCTACAGTTCTGGCGCCTATGGCCTTGGACCTTGTCCAGGGCAGGGCTTCTGCCTTGTGTGGTGATGTGCAGACACAGAAAGGAAACTTCTGGGAGGCACAGTTGTACCTTTGCAGGATTGCACCTCAAGCCTGCTCTCTGTAGGAGTGTCAAGAGCTTGTCCAGGAGCTCCAGCAGCTGCAGGTGTTTCTACAGACCTGTGGTGGCCAACAGAAGGTTGTCCACACATTATAAGATGCATTCAGGAGTGGAGAAACCACATATGGCATCTCTCATGTGGATGTGGAAGAGAGAGGGGCCTTTGTGAAACTCCTGTGGGAGGCAGTTCCATGTGTACCGGTGTCCTTCAAAGGGGAAGGCAAACTTGAATTGGCTCTTGGGGGCTAATAGGAGTGACCAGAAACCATTGGAGCTATCTAGTGTACTGAACCACTTGTGTTCAGGTTTCAGAAGTTTAAGCACATCCAGGGCAGATGCCATGGTAGGTGCACAACTGAGGGTGACTTGGTTAAGTCTCCTATAGTTGATGGTGAGTCTCCAACTGTTGCTGGACTTCTTCACTGGCCAGATGGGAGAGTTGACTGTGAACACACAGGATCTAATGAGTCATTAATTTTATCACGGTGTGCACAGTCTTCATGGATACCATGAAATAGTTTACTTGCCATGAAAACATCAGTGTTCACTATGCGGTGCTGAATTATGCCATTTTTAGCGTGCGCTGCTATATTAAAATCCATTTTTTACTTTTTTACTGCTCTCCCTTAGTGAACATTTGGCTTTCATCAGTAAATTAGTGGCATGTAGTGGCAATGAGGTTTAATGAGGTTTAATTAGCAGCTCATTTGACAACTAGTTTCGTTCACGATTGCGATCAAGTTCAGTGTGTCAGATTTGCACGAGTAACACTTTGGAATCAATGCCCCTAATTCATTAGATCAATTAACAAACAGTTTAAAAAGCAGTTGATACCTCACAGTTCGTTCATATGAGTTACGTTTCTCCTCCAGCTAAGACAGAAAGTATGTCTGTTAAAACTAATGGGTCGCCTGCATCAAAAAGTGGTAATGTTTATGCTTAGCAATGGTGCTGACAGTACAAATCGGGAACTTTCCATGTATCGGGTGATGTTTTATTTTGCACAGTTTGTAATATGGCAGTAGATCATAAAAGAAAGGTGACCTGTGATCGTCATCTAGACTCAGCTTCACATTTAGCCAAGAAGAGAAAAACTGAGTCCTCCTGTTCCTCTGCCAAAGAGAAGCAAGTTACAGTAACTGAGCTGTTCTTTATTAAATCTGTACAACAGGAGAGTAAAAAAATCACTCTCTTCAACTTGGTAGAAGCCTTTACTGCTGCAAACATCCCCCTACATGTGTTGGACAACCCCACACTTCACTCATTCCTAGAAGAAAACCTTAAATCCATCGATATACTTCCAACATCACAGTGGCTGAGAATCGAGTATCTACCTAAGGTATTTAACTACTACTGTAGAGAAGTAAAAAACAAAATACAGAATGCTTTTTCTGTCTCACTTGTCTGTGATGAGACAACTGATGTCCAGGACAGATATATTTTAAATATAGTTGCAGTACCATCTATACATAGCATTCATGCTAGTGAAAAATCTGTGCTGGTGCCAATGCTGCTAGACTGTGTCATTTTAGAAGCAACAAATTTTAAGACAGTGTCCCAAGCAGTGCTTAAATGTTTACACGACTTAGACATTCGATTTACAAAGGTTTATTTATTCGTTACTGACAACGCTATGTATATGAATAAGTGTTGCAGACAATGTTTACAGCATGTATTGCTGAATGCTCTTCATGTAACTTGCTCTGTTCATTTACTAAACCTTTTGGGCGACATATGGAGGAGAAACTATCCCGGTGTAAATGAGATTGTAGTAGCAATTAAAAAGTCATTCACCGCAAGCCCAATGAGAAAAGCTCGGTTTAAGTAATTTCTCAGTGGTAGTGGACTACCCACAGAGCTGCCTCCTACTCCTGTAATTACCAGATGGAACACTTGGTTCTACGCAGTGTTTTACCACCATGAACATTTTGAACAGTACATACAGTTTTTTTTAAACTGAGAGCTCTGCCTGTGATGAAGTTATTAAACTGGCAACCACTGACCCAATTATGGATGACTTGAGGCATGTTGCTTGTAATGCCCACCCCCCATCCAAATGTTGGAGAAGTATGAGGGAAATTAGATAAAGGCACACCTTGTTTTTGATGATCTCACCAATTTTACTTATTTTTTACAGCTAAAATCTGAAGACACACAGCACCCAGTCACTAAAAGAGCCCTGTCAGAATGCTCACTTAAAATTAAAGATTACATGACAGGACAGGGGAGATTTAACCAGTCGGCATCACAGTTCTTTCAAGCTGCAAGAGTTTTCAACCCAGTGAGGCTGACTACTTTGGCAATATCAGAAGAGGAGATCTGCAATGGTATTCCTGCATTCAAGGAGAACATCAGAGCATGATCTGAACTGAGAATTTACATTGCCGAAATTCAGGCACAGAAACTGAAAATGAATGACCGCACTGTTGAGCAGTTATGGGGTAACTGTCAAGAACATTTCCCATTCCTCGCAACAATTGTACTTAGCTGTCTTAGCATTCCAGTACATAGTGCTAGCGTAGAACAATCTTTTTCTAAGTATACAGCACTGCTAAGCAACAATTGACACTGCATCAAGCCCGAGAATTTGAAAGTATACTCAATGTTGCAACAAAATCAGTTTAAATAGACTGCACAGTATGAAAACAGCATTGTATCTAGCATTGTATCTAGCCGATATTTATTGTGATTGAGATGCACTTTATGTTTTTAACTGAATACTCATGTTTGTCATGTTTTTCATGTGATATTTAAGTATTGTACTGCATTTTGAAGCATAATCTCACTATCTCTAGTTCATGTGCATTTCCATGAAATCACCCATTTTTAATCATTTGGTTGCAGTGAAAAATGGCAAAATTTGCAGTGAAAAAATGACTGCCCTACTAATGACCTCTTGCTTCAGAAGGGAGTCAATGGTTGCCATCAAAGAGTGTATTGCCGCTGATGGAAAAGGATATAGGGGCCTATTCACAAAAGAATGCACAAGAGGCGCATACTGGGGCATGCAGCCCCGCACCTGAGGGATTTCTGCATTAGGGCCACATTCATGAACACAGACTCCTGCCCAGCTCCCTTATGTGGCCCTCCCCCCCCGGCACTCAGGTCCACAGGGGGCTGGCAGGTATGGAGTGCGGATCCTGGTGGGTAGCCACTTGGCTGCCCAGGCAGGGACCTGCAATGGATCCCTTGTGTGCTACCACTGCCATGATGCGTGCCAGTGCATAGAGCACTGACTGAGCCATTGTGGGTGTTCACCCCACCTGCCCAATCCCAGTCTGCAGATATGCCCTGATAGCAGAGGCTGCATTGTTGAGGGTGCCGATGCCCCCTGCATCTAGAGGCAGCCTCCCCGGGGGTGTGTAGCCAGCACGGAGGTTTATGGCTGCCTTCAGGACACAGAACAAGAGTCCCCTGTGCACAGCACTCTGCATGGTTGTGCATGCCGTGGAGTTCTGGCTCGATCCCCGCACCACTCCCCGGCCCACCCCCTCATGGAGCTCCGTGATCAGCTGGGGGATTGGGTGCACGGGGGGGGTGCATCCTGTTCCTGCATGCAGTGGTGGGGGTGCAGTGGGTGCAGGTGACTGCGTGGTGGCTACGCGCCTGACTTATGCAGTGCTTAGGCACCCCAGATGTTTGTGAATAGGTCCCATAGTCTCAGACATGAGGATTCGTCACCAGTGATCTGTATGAGAGTGTCCATTCTCCTGCAATCATGCTTGTGTTTGACAAAGGCCTCTTTATGCCTTTCCAAATTTGGTCCCAGTTAAGGGAATAATTTGTGGTGCTGGAGTAAGAGGATGATGTCATACTCTGCGTCATTGGCCTTTTCTTCTGCTACCACATGTGAGTCAGAAATGAGAAGCATATGGTACTGGCCAGGTATTTTATGAAACAGCCTGTTGGCTAAATCCACCACACAGCCATAGTGTGAAAGAAAATCTATTCCTAAAATGCTCTGGTGATTATGTAGTTTCTTGAGGTCAAAATGGTGTGTCACCTCCAAGGTACTGATGATGACTAGTATTGGCTTGGACTGGTATGTTATGACCATGATCTCCTTGAAGGTCTGGACAGAAGTAGTCTTCCCCATTGACCAATGAGATAGCTGTGGGTTGTTTTGGTGCAGCACTGAAACTGCGGCACCTGTGTCTACAAGTAACTCGAGCTGGCAGCCCCCAACCAGCGTTTCTACACAGGGACATCCAGAATCATTGGTTGCCAAGGTGGTGATGATGTGAACCAGGGCCTGATACCGTCAGTCCAATTCAGAGTGCTTCTGGTTAGCATTGTCTGATGAGGGGTCAATCTTTTGAAGCATTTGTACTACTTCAGAGTATGGAGACTTGTACTGCCCGCCCTCATTGGATTTCTCCAGTGGAGGGGCAGAAGGGATGGCAGCTACGGTTCTCACTGTGATGGCTGCCATCAGAGATTGGACTTTGGCCTTAAATACCCAAAGCCGGTAGTTTTCCTCGACCAAATCCAGGTATGAAGGGCCATTATTCATTATTACCTTTCACATTCTGCTGGTTCAGCTTCTGCCGATACCATTGTTTGTTTTTTATTTGACCTTCCTCGGTTTTGGTAAGAGGGCTTGTCTTGTTGGGAATCCTTTGGTTTCCCTTCCACCACATACTGGGTGGATGACTTGGTGCTATTCTGCACCGTGGCCACCTTGGCCTTGAAACCTGAGCCTAGGTCCCACATATAGATCTGGTACACACATTACATCTTTTCCATAATGTCACAGAAGCGCTCCCACTTCGGGAACACCGCTGTTTCTACCTTCTTGTGAAGGGCAGGTTGCAGATTTTTCAGGAAGAGAGAGATTTGTACTCAATGGAGTCCCTTTCAAAGTTTTCACCTGCCAGATCCTTGCCTGTTGAGTATGCAAGCCACAGATGGCTATCGAACTGGACTGGGGTCTCTTTGGTGTATTGCTTTACTGGATGGGCTAGCATCATGCTGACCATATTGGGACTGTGCACCACCAGGAGGCTGGCTGCGACAATGTTGAATGGGGCCCTGGTGTAATTACGTACCACTTCCAGTAGGTTGACCCAAAACATGGGGTCCATGGTTTGTTTCAAAAACTGGACTCTACACTTGCCTGGTAGGCTGAGATTTGGAGCCACCATTGTAGAAATTACAACAGCAATAATAGCAGCAGAAAATCTTGACATCCTTGTTCTCACTGAGATATGGGTATCTAAGAATAAATAACAGCTGGGACCTAATTGTCCTAATCTACATTCTATTTTGAAAAGACAAAGAGCATGCATGTGAAAGTGGGTGGAGATATATTTATTTTTATTCATTTATTGGATTTTGTTAACCAGGCAGGCTCACTAACACAAAAATTCTCTTTTTCAGGAGCAACCCAGGATTAATCATATTCAACATACTATAAATGTCCATCAGCGAACAATTAAGTTAGCAAGAGGAAAACTTGGGAAATCATGGCAGAATACACCAAACCATTACAAAAGCAGCAACAATAAAGTACTACATAGGATTTCAATAGTATAAATCTATTTCAAGTGAGGCAGTAAATAAGTTCAAGATCTAGAAGTGATCTCAGCAAAAACAGGTGCATTGGCTACTCAGAAGAAGTAGGCCCTTGACAGAGGTTTTGAGGGACTACAAAATCAGGACATTCCAGAACACTGGTGCAGAAGTCATTCCACAATATAGGTGCAACAGAGAGAAGTGATCTCAGACCAGGAGCAAATAAGGCCCTTGAAACTGCTAGGTGCATCTGAGAGGCTGAACAGACATACGTTCTCTGTGGTTTTAACTTCAAGACAGAACCAAAAGAGTAGGATTTTATGCGCCAGGCAGAGCATGGGCCAGAGAAGTCTACCTTCCAGAGGAGGACAATTTAAAGTAATGAGGATCATGAAGTGATTCTCCCTGGTACTGGCACCTATGGGAAAGCAAGAAACAGAAACATAGAATTTGATGGCAGATAAGGACCTCTTGGCACATCCAATCTGTCCTTTTTCCCTACCTACACCATTACCGCAGACCATGTCCAATCTACAACTCTTTCTCCCTCCTCTGAACCTCACCATTGTTTTTGCCCCCACTACCTCCGCTGGAAGGCTGTTCCAGGAGTACACCACTCTTACTGTGAAGAAATACTTCCTGGTTCTCTCCTGAATCTACCCCCCTCCAGCATCCTAGAATGTCCTTTTGTTCTTGAGCACCATTTCTTCTGAAAAATGCCCCCCTTCTGTGCTTTATTTACTCCTGTGAGGTATTTAAATGTCTCTGTCATGTCCTCCCTCTCCCTCCTCTGTTCCAGGTTGTACATATTGAGGTCCTTTAGTCTCTTCTCATAGGCAAGAACACTGGTTTACATTTTTTACTGGAATAACAGTGAAATTCCAGAATGTAAACTGTCTGAATATTTGTGAAAACAGCAACTATCATGGAAATTGGGAATTTATACCAGATCAGTGAATCTATGAAAAGTTGTGTTTTACTATAAATTACTTCTTATAGTATTTTCATTTTGTTTTATTTTATTTTCTGTATATTTAGCCTTCTTTAGTTCTGACTGTTTATACACAAACTGAATGTTAGAGAGTAGAATCCTGGTAAAATCTTGAAATTAAAAAAGCAATCAACGATGCAGTCCCAGAATATCAGATCTTGAAAATGTAATTTCATCACTTAAAAAACTGTAAACCAGTGTCTCTGCTCATAGGGCTTTTTTTTTACCCTGTGTTTATGTGCCTAATCTGTCTCCTCCCTCCACTCTTTCAGACATCCTCTGTCTGTGGACCCTCCAGATCCCATCATGGTCTGCCTCTAGAGTGCTCTGGCTCCACACAAACCTGTGAAGATCCCCAGTATACCCCCCAGGGAGGGGTGGAGAGGTTACTCCCTATTCTTACCTCTCCAAACCAACATACTTGTGTGCATAGAGCTGGCACAGCGGAGTCTGCCCTGACGAGCCCGGAAATGTCCCCCAGGGAGGCGACATCACCTAGGAGGGACTGAGGTGTTTTTCCGGTTTCTTCCTACCTCCTGACGTTGGCGTGCAATGAGGGGCTGTGAGCTAGAAGGCACGCTGAGACATACCTCCTGCTCTGCCCCTTCTGCCGACATCCACCCAATGTCCTTACTGCTCTCCACCATACCGTGCTGTTCACCCGGGCTCCCCTAGATGGTGGCATTGCAGCGGGAGCCTGCAGCTAACCTCCCCAGAGAAGAAGAGCCACCATCGGGCACTCTATCCTTCTCTGCCCCAGCCAACCCCTGGCAACCGGTGCTCGTTCCCGAACACGGGTCGCCGGCGTGGTACAAGGTAAGGCACCAGTGCCTCAGCCCTCAGAGCCACTGGGCCGTGCTCATAGGGCTTTTGATCCAGACCCTGCATCATTTTAGTTGCCCTCCTCTGGACCACCTCCACTTTGTTTATGTCCTTCTGAAGATGTGGTCTCCAGAACTGGACCAGTACACTAGGTTGGGTCTTATCAGTGATCTATACACAGGCAACACCACCTCCCTCTCTCTTCTGGTGATATCCTTCCTATGCACCCCCAGCATTCCCACTCACCCTCCCTACTTCCCTGTCACACTGCCTGGCCACCTCTAGATCATCAGATATGCTTATCCCAGGTCATCTTCCTGTTTGGTAGTCGTCAATACCACTCCACCTATTTTGTACTTTGCCCCTGGATTTCTGTGCCCTAAGTGGATTATTTTGCACTTTTTTGCACTGAAACCCAGCTGCCATACCCTTGACCACTCCTCTAGTTTTCTTGGATCTCTGCTTTTACTTTCCACCATCTCTGGAGTGTCCATCCTATTGCCGATTTTGGTGTTATCCACAAAGCAGCAGATGTTCCCTTCCAGCTCCTCTGCAATGTCATTAATAAAGACAATAAAGGGGCCCAGTCTGAGCACTGATCCCTGAGTCACCCTGCTGGTCATCCTCCCTTGCTTGGAATGAGCTCCATTTACCACCACCCTCTGTTGCCTATTCCCTAACCTATTTCTTATCCAGTTTACCACCTTTGGACCCACTCCTAAACTTCCTAACTTGCTTACTAATTTCCTATGTGGAACAGTGTCAAACACCTTACTAAAATCTAGGTAGACCACACTGGTATACCTCCCCGACAGCGACACCAATACAGTGAGCTGCATCGATGCTGACAACATCGACGGTTTGCTGTATTGGTGTGCCAGAGACCCGGGCACACTGTTTCCCAGTCCTGCACCCCCTTCCTTAATCAACTCTGACTCGGAGTTGATTATATTTAGAATAGGGGGTGCGGAGGGGTGAAGCCCCCAATAGAAAAAGAGACCGGGACTCCTTCAGGATTTATGTCAGCCATAACTTGCGGTTGACATAAATTCTGTCGCTGCGATGCTGGTCGACAAAACTGTTGTTGAACCGGCATCATAGAGCCGGCCATGTCCATCTCTTTACCCTGATCTAGTTCCTTGGTCACCCAGTCAAATAAATCTATCAAAGACCTAGTGATATAAGGCCTTTAGTTTGAAAAATTCATTGTCTTTGAGTGAGGATAATAGCGGAGCTCCATACAATAAGACAGGCAACAGGATATTGTTGGCTATGGACAATTTAGCATTGTTTGTGCGGTAGGGATTATGAAAATAGAGTAGACCCAATTTCTGGTTAAGTAATTTCATATGCCAGTCAATATGGGGCTTGAGAGAAAGCTCCTGATCCAGCAATATGCCAAGTATTTAACTGAGTGAACAGTTAAAATGAGGTCACCCTTGAGCATTTGGATTTTTAGTGGCTCCTTCATGTCTGGATTGAGACACTGAATGCCAAATGTACAGATTTCATTTTCCTGGAATTTAATAGAAGCATATTAGACTTAAAACAAAACTCAAGTGTCTGAAACCCAGCCTTGAGACCTGATCCAACCAACTCTAGGTTCAAATGGCACCTCTATAGCACCACATTGTTAGCATAAAGTAGGGATTTGGCTCCCCCCAAATTATTTGGCAGATCATTGACGAACAAGAAGAACAAAAAAGGGCCCAGAACTGAGCCTTGTGGAAGCCCATCTGTGATCTCCCTCAATGAAGACCAACTGCCACCCCCCCCCGACCAATGGCTTGTGACAAGACAGCTGAACCAGGAACAAGATGTTTGGTCAAGACCCAGCTGTACTTTTGGTACTTAGTTTATATAGATGTAGATTATGATTCACCAGTTCAAACGCTTTGGTCAAGTTAATAAAAAACAGCACCAGTTACTCGACCATCTCCTAGGACATTAAATAGATCTGCCATGTGTTGAACAAGGGCTGTTTCAGTTCCATGGTTCTTTCTTAAGCTGTGCTGGGCATCAATGAGCAGAGAATAATTTTCAATGTACACCTGCAACTGGTTATAGACCAATCTTTGTAAGGTTCTGACAAGGGTACAGAGAAAGGAAACGGGACAGTACTATTCTACTGGTTCAGTCAGTCCACCTTTGTGCACTGGAACCACATGGGAAACTTTCCAAGTGCTCAGTAAATAATTCTGCAGGAGAGTCAAGTTGAAAAGTGCTGTAATGGGAGCAGCAAGGATAGTGGCACTGAGTTTGAGTAGCATGGGCTTAGGACTGTCATGGCCAGCAGAGACATCAGCTTTTTTTTCCCTAAGTAGTTGGTCTAGCACCTCCTTCCTATTGAACAATTTGAAGTGAAATTCAGGATGATTGAGCGGGGGGGGGGGTAGTAGGGTCATGGAAGGCAGGATTCAGGGAAGAACCACCATGGAGCTCCTTGTACTGAGCAAGATCCATGCAGAATCTATTAAAGGTACCAGCAGCTAGGGTAGGGTCACTAATTGTTTTAGTATCATACAAAATGTTGTGAGAGGGGATACTCATTTTATCTTTGTTAGCATAACACTTTAGAATCTGCTTCTGCGCATATTCATGATAAATGTTGGAAATGTACTGTATTTGCTGCTATAGTTTTAGTCTTAATGAGGTTTATATCTACTGACTATAACTCTGTAGTGTCCTGTGAAAACTACTGAACAGTGTTGTTTTGAAGCTTGCAATTAGGAAATGTCAGGGACAATGGTGCATGTGCAGGGAGAGACAATGCAGATCTGTCATTTTGCTGAGTACTAAGAATGTCCAAGGTTAAGAACAGCAGTTGTAGAAACAAGAAACAATACAAGCTGTGTAGAGTGGAACTTTACTATGCAAGGCAATATGTTTGCCTCTGTAAATAGTTAAGGTAATTTGGAAACTGTATAAAAAGAGGGTCTGTAATGGGTTACAGTTGAGTCAGAGCCCATACTGCAGATTGGGGATGCTGTCCTCTGCTCCCAGGGAAAGGTAATATGTTTTCCTGTATTATTTTGGCATAGCTGATAATAAATATTTTATATGCTGTAAATGTTTCTCTGTGATGTCATTAGCAACTCAGAAACTCCAGAGAGAGCAAAAACCAATAATAAGGGTCCGATATAGAAGACGTACAATTTTGCATTGGCACCCTAGTATGAGACATCATTCAGAGACCACAGAAATCAGCATTGGGGTAGGCAAGGATCGCAACTTAACTACTCCTGGTTTTGTATGTTGGTGGATAGAGGTATGGGAGCCCTGCTGCTGCTGACTGAAGGCACACAGTGTGCCCACCTATGCTATTAGTGCAGACAAAACTATTGGTTGGCAGAAAGGGCGTGGCAGTCTAACTGTCAACTGAGGGCACATAGCATGCTGAAGTTTCTCTGCATAGGTGCAGCCTGACTGTAAGTCAGTAGACAGTGTGCAGGGACCTAGCTGGACCTGCTGTGGTCCTATTTTTGTTTAAGTGCAATTTTACTTTTATTGTTATTTGTGATCACAGTGGATGATTACCTCTCCAAGTTTGTGACCAGCCATGAGGCAGATGATTTCATGTGGGATGTGAAACACCAGTCTGATCCTGTGGATCAAAAAACAGTTTGTAGCTCTAGATCATGACAAGAAACTAAAGGAAAAACCAAAAAAATATATTGTTTGCAAGGTTTGTGCATAGCATACCAAGCATCAGATACTAACATAACATGTACAGTATGAAAGACAAGTTGAGTCAATAGAAACAAACCTTGTCAGACAAAGGTCAGAACAACAGGTCTCTTATGGACCAGTTGACCAATTTAACAGCAGTCAACAAAGCATAATCTTGCAGCATACTGTAGATGAGAAACAAAAGGAAATAGATTGCAAGTGCACCTGAAATGTATAACCTGTGATAAGTCTGTTCTCAAGCATCAGTGCATGGATCTTAAAGTAGCCATGCATGTATGGTATGAGAAGTTGTATGCACTAGCTAAGGGGACTGAGACCGATCAGTCTGAATGTCACCAACATAAAGATTTTATGAGCAAGCATTAAATGACAATGGTTAGGAAAACAGTTGGCATGCTCAGAACTGAAACCTTCAGTGTAGAAATGGGCTTACAGCATGCCAAATAACATTTAATCTTTCTTCTATGCTATCCTTCCTAATATTCTAATGTTTTTCTGGCCTGATCACCTGGAGTTTAGAAACTTTTTAATGCTCTTTCTGACCTCTCTCTCTCTCTCTCTCTCTCTCTCTTTTTCTACACACACACACGCACACACACACACACACACACACACACACACACACACACACACACACACCCACACCCCTAAGCATGGAATCACATGGGTTGCCTTACAGCAGTTAGAGTGAAAGAAAAGCCTCTTGGCTTTTGTGCTGTGTTCTTCTGTTATGGTTACTATTTGCAAAATATTGTACCTGTGATGGAAGTTGCATAAACAAATGCTATGGCACTGTTTCCTGACCCTAAAAGAGGAAAAAATATAATAAAATAAAACACTGAAGGTGAACAACCATAAACCACCTTTAGTTTTACATGGGCAGTAACTAAGGTATCAGGAAGCTTGATGCTGTTTGGGTGATAAAAAATGTATAAACCACATGTTTTACAAACTGCCACAAACAATGCATTAGCAATTCCTTTTGTTTCCTATTTCTAGCTTCTACTCTGTTTTCATGATACTAAATGAAATGTTTCATTAAGCACAAACTGCACACATTTGCTATGCTTAGGAAACTTATTATGTTTAGAAAATTATTTTGTGTATTACTATGGATGCAGGCCAGTTGAAATATGTTGGCTTTATAGAACTCTGCCATGAGGAAGTCTGGAAACAAGAAAGGTAGGATTTTCTGGAAAGTTCCCCTCTTTTTTAACTGTATAAGAGTAGCCATGTGTTAAAATGTTGTTTTTCATGTTTTACTTTCCTGTCTGTATGAAACAACCATATATAAAATTGTTGCAAATATTTAAGCAAAAGTTAAGGTATGATTTACAGGTCACATAATCTCCAGTCATATACAAGGTGCTGGCTGAGCACAGTATAGCAGAAATGAGTTCTGCTGATGTCAGACTGGTATTATTTTCTTTTTAGCTGGTTGCAGAACCATTTTTATTTTATTTAAAAGGAAAAGAAAAATGTTTGATTTGAAACAAACTGGCAGACTTTAAATCCAAATGACATGTTATGGTTACAGTACAAACATTTGTTTTGAATCTTTAAAGTTTTTCTTAGTTTGACCAGTTGGCTAGGTCTGAACATAAGTAAAATGTGTCCCTTTCAGAGATGCATGTTGTACAACCTCTGCCTAAACCTTGGGAAGAAGGACAATGCTTTGCAAATTCATTGCCTTTTAGTTTTTGTTTGTGATAGGCATTGGCTACCTTATCAGAATCTTAATGTAAACTGCATGTTAAGAAAGTTAAATTGCACTCTAAAACAGCTCCCTTTGCCCATTGCTCACTGCAGTGCACAAGCTGATCTCCTTGCAAAGCAAGGCGCTCAAGGGGGAGAGCCATGGACCTTTACACCTCCACCATCTGTGGTAAGCTTTACAGTAAAGCAAATTGAGCTAATGGAACCAGTTATCCTGTAGATTGGAATGTGGGAGGCAATGTAATGGTTTTAACCTTTGAAACACCTGAACATGCATTATGTATCAGATAGCAGGGTCATTACTTTATTGTAAATAAATGTAACCCTTCTGTTTACAAAGCTCCTACTACAGGCAATAACAGGCAAAGAGACAGATGACTTCATGCTAATCAGTTTAAACTGTTTAAGGGTAAGAACTAATGTGTGGAGGAAAGGAGGGGAGTCAGGCCCTCATTTTTGTTTTCTGTCATTTCAGATTGTAGAAGATCGCTCTGGTAATTTTCCACCTTGCTGGATCTGTGATGGGGAGAATAGAATGCAGATGGAAGTAGTTTCACTGGTCCATGGCAAGGAAGGTGACACCATACTGCTCCCTGTAAAGGTGACTGGAAGAACTGCAGAAACGATAATATGGATAGGCCTTGGGGACTTGAACGATAATGCCTGGGAAGATGGGAGCCCAGGCAAATCCCAGTGGTACAAGGAGAGAGTTGTTGGATATGGAAATGGGTCCCTCTTGCTCAAAAATATTATGAAATAGGATGAAGGGGTTTGTAGCATTTAAAATGGGAAGTCAAACAGATTGGTGGCTGGTGTATGGTAAAACTGAACTGAAGGTGACTGTCCTAATGATGACCCAGCCACCCACTATGAGCACCACAGACATTGTTGAACCTACCTTTGTGAATATGACTGTACAATGCCCTGGAGAGGAATCGGGTTGCGCTAGTGGCTTAATTTCTACTTCTATCCTGGGGACTTTGTTAAACAATGTACAATATGCATTTGTTAGTAGGTCAGCTGCAGCTAATAATGTAAAGGCCTGACACAAACACATAAGTGGAGAAGTAATGTGCACAGTTTGTAGACATTAAGTTCATACAATAATCACTGATTTTCTTAGGGATGTGGAGACAAGGCATTTCCCTGTCCTCATTCCAGATAACTACTTGACCAGATGATATTGCCCGACATGTGTTACTAAAATCCAGAACTCCACTCAGGATGTTTGAAAGCCTGCCAGAGGTTTCCATTTGTAACAGCCAGACACGTGGGGTATGTTACCTTGTACCCTAGCCAGGGAAAGTGTTACATCAGTGGGTTCTGTTCTAGTCAGGATACTTTGTACATATCTTTTACTGTTTCCCTACCAGTGTCCGACCCTGCTGAAGCAATTTTTGACAAACTGGCCACAGTCCATTTGGTAGGCTACCTAGAGGGAGCTATCTATAAGGAGAGGGTTGACACACCATCTCTATTGGTTTACAACCCCACTACAACAATTTGGCAGGCACCACACACATCATGTTGCCCGGTGAAAGGATATAGGTATGTATGTTGGTGTGATGGTTTTGATGTGGCTGTATCTGTATGTGGGAATAATGGGATTCTGAACACAAAATGCCACCCAAATCTTTACATGCCTAGTATGGCTCTCAAAATGGCACCTCCCCGGCAAGGGTGACCTACAATGTGGATGGTCAGTATTGCATTGCCACTTGTCATGAATCATTCACTTATGGGAAACTTGATATGTCCAGTGACTGCCCCAAACTTCTGCTTTACACCCACTGCTCACACTGTCATTGGTCAAACAGTTATATTACTTGTACCACTTATATAATAATAATATTAATAATAATAATAAGCTTTATTTTTTTGGCACCTTTCAAAACCAAGGCACCTAACAAAGTTAAAATCACATAATCAAAAATTTCACAACAACATAATCAAAAAAATCTCAAAAGAAATAATATAATCGTAAAATCTTAGACTCTTTCCATCCATTAAATGCCATAGGCTTGACTCCATAACCAGGTTTTCAGTGCTTGTTTAAAACCATCCACGGTCTTGTGCTCACATAACTGATGAGGTAGAGAATTCCAGAGGGTCGGGGCAGCATACATAAATGTGCTAGCCCCGCTTCCTGATGAATAATATGTTCTCTGTGCACCTGGTCATCAAAATGATGTTGGATCAGTATAAAAAACATTCCAACATTTAATGTGCATATCACTCCTCTCTACCTAGACTTACAGCTTTTACTAAATTGCAGGGATGAACATCTGATAAGAATTACTAATAGTATGAAGCAAGCACAGAAATCTCTGGATGCTTTGTTACATGATGGTGATTTTGATTTATCAATCTCAAACACATGTATGGAAATCACTTTCAAATTATGAAATGTGTTACAAGTTATCATATTAACATATGAATTTGCCAGCAGAAACAGGCTATAGCAATCTCTGCTCAAGTATGCAGCTGGAAGCTGCCCCCCTACATCTCACCCACAATCCCTGCAGTCCTTATCCTGCCCTTGACCCTGTCCCAACCCCTCTTGAAGCTGGCCACTGTACTGCCACCACCTTCTATGGTAGCTTGTTCCATCCCTTCACCACCCTCTCAGTGAAAAAATGCCTCCTCATTTCCTTCTTGAATCTACCGCCCACCAGTTTCAGGTCATGACCCCTTGTCTTACCCTTCTTGCATAGTGTGGAGATTCATTCACTACTGACTTTGTTAATATTTTTCAGGTATTTGAAGGTCTCAAGCATGTTCCCTCTCTCCCTCCTCTCCTCCAGGGAATACATGTTCAGTGCCCTAAATCTCCCTTCATAAGTTCTGTCCCCCATGCCATGGATTATTTTGTTGTCCTTCTCTAGATCTCCTCCAGGAGTTGGCTATCCTTCTTCAGGTAGGGACACCAGAACTGTACACTGTACTCCAGGTGTGGTCTCACTAATGAGCTGTATAGTGGAACAATAACATCCTTCCTCCTAGAAGTGATCCCCCGGCTATGCATCCCAGCATTTTGTTAGGCTTGGCTACTGCTCTTCTGCATTGTACTGTGTGCTTCATGTCCCCCCTGACTATAATCCTAAAGTCTTTTTCCTCCTCTGATATCATCACCCTAACTCCTCCCAACCAGTAACTGGTCTTCGGGGGATGTGGCGTAGGACCCACCCAACCGTCACGCACCACGGACTAAGGGGATAATTTAAATAGCTCACCATGCCAACGTGTTTAAAACTCCCTGCATAGGAGATACAGGCACCATCCAGAGGCTGTGGGAGGCAGCAGAGCAGAGCTCATGGAAGGCTGCTTTCACTACTGACTTTATTAATGTTTTTTAGTGCTCATTGTATTTGCTGTGTTATGCTGTCTTAGACATCTTTTAAGATTACACTATAGTGAATTGAGGGCCTTAATGTATGCTCATGCTTTACATTAGTTAACAGATAATTTTATTTGATAACACTTTTTCAGGGTACCAAGGGGGAGTACTGTTTACATAAAGCTTTAGGATCTGTTTTGAAAATGTATTGCTGCAGTAGTTTTAGTCTTAGTGAGGTTTATATCTACTGACTATAACTCTGTCCTGTCTTGTCTAATGCAAACTACTGAAGATTGCTGTTCTGAAACTTGCTGAATGTGCAGATTGACATGCATGACCAATTAGGAAATGCCAGGGACAACTGCGTATGTGCAGGAAGAAAGTGCAGGTCTGTTGTTTAGCTTAGTACTAAGAATGTCCGTGGTTAAGAATAGCAGTAGAAACAAGAAACAATACTGAAGTTATGTAGAGAGGAACTTTACTATGCAAGGCAATATGTTTGTCTCTGTACAGTAAATCGCTAAGGGTTGATGGAAACTGTATAAAAAAAGAGGGTCTGTAAGGAGTTTGAGTTGAATCAATACTCATAGTGCTTATTGGGGATGCTGCCCTGTGCTCCCAGGAAAAGATAATATGTTTTCCTGTGTTATTTTGGCATAGCTGATAAGGAATATTTTATACACTGTAACTGTGTTTCTCTGTGACGTCATTACCTACGCAGAAACTCTATGGAGAGCGCACATCCATAATAAGGATTTGGTACAAAAATCATACAAATTTACGCCTTTGAGGAGACTGTTCACTAAGGACCAGAACCATTTAGGGTTTTGCAGGTTTATGAACTGTAGTGTCTTTACATGACTGACCCTGGCCTTTTTGAGGCTAGTCTTGCAGACCAGTAGTTCTGCCAGTCTTGTAGCAGCCCAGAGGCTCTGTAAGTACTCCAGGCTTTATCCCTCTGTTTCATTAGCTTATGGAGGTCAGAGGTGAGCCATTTTGAGCAAAGGCCCTTTACTCTCCCATGAACCAGAGAGCACTGTTGTTGATTACACTAACAAAGCTGTTTACCAAGAAGTCCAGGGCTGCATTAACAAAGAGGGTGGTGGACACATGGAACAACCTTCCTGAGGAGGTTGTGGGGTCTAAAACTGTGGGAGAATTCAAGAATGCATGGGACAGACATAAGGCAATTTTTGTGGGGGGTAGGAAGAAATAGGCTGTTGGTTAAACAAGATCTGCAGCTTATCCTCTAGGTAGGGAAATGGGCAGGTTAGGTGGGCCAAGCGGTCCTTAACTGCCGTCAAAGTCTATGTTTCTAACATTTATGAATGCATGCTAAGGAAGTCATAAGATTATTAGAGTACAAGTCAGATGCATTAAGAAAAGGGATGGAGTCACTCTGACTTCACCTAAAAGACAATGGGGGTAAGAAATACACAATCAGGATACTCTACCAGCCCCCCAATCAGGAGGTAGATACTAATGAGGCAATGGGTGGACAATGATAACAGCAATGCAATTATGAAAGCAGGAAGCCCAGCCAAAATGGTGACCATGGGGGATTTTAACCTCTGCAACATAACAATGGAAAATTTATTCAGTAGGCAGCTATAAAAAGAAGTGATTTATAAAAATGGTTCAGGAACACTTCCCACTGCTTCACCTCAAGCAAAGGCTTTGTCCCCTAGTTGGTTCCCTTTGTCCACCATCCTCTCCATGTAGAAGTAGTTCCTCATGTCCCTCCTAAATTTCCTTACCATAAATTTCAGATTGTGCATACTGTATGTGTATTGCTGCCTTTATTAATCCTAATTATATAATGGGTAGAAAAAATGCCGGCTCCTGATTGGCCAAGAGGTACTTTCAGATGGGCCATTATCCCAGCACAACAGCCCAGCTGAAAATAGTGCAACAAAAATGTGTTTTAAAAAATACACCCAAGTTATTAAGAAGGACCCTTTTCATAAACACAGTAAGGCACCCAGGGGGTGCATTATGGTAGGCTAACAGCCCTTCTTGAGTGCTGGAAATACTCTGCTTCACCTCGTGTTTTAACCCACACAAGGCAGACCATTATTCCACCATAGCACACACCCTGACATGCCTTATTGCTTAAAAACTTAGCTACCCACCCCATTGATACTCTTCAGAAACTTGAAGGTTTCAATTATTACCCCTTTCCCTTCTGGCCTATAGTGAGTACATTTTGTAGTGTATACAGAATCAGTGAGCAAATGCAAAGTGCCACCTGCAGGAAAATGTGAAGATTGTAGCATACAAGACCAAAAGCCAGTCTAACTCCTTGTCTCAAAGAAGGTTTCCATTTAGCTGAATGGTTAGAACCAGAGACCAGGGTTGCAAGGATTGATCCCTGGGTCCAGCACTGAAATGTGCAAGCCTGTAATTCAGCTGATAGAAGATGGCCCTCCCCCCATGAAGCTGGGAAGGGATATCACATTGGAGATGTGGATTAGATCCTTGCTTTGAGACAAAATCCAGATTGCCATCTGGTAGTAAAAAATAGGATACAGACTCAGTGACCAGAAGCATAGTACCATCTGGCATAGAGAGGGAAGATTGCAGAATCCAAGAACAAGAGCCTTTCTAAGACCTTGGATGAACAGAGGTTTCCTTTCAGCCGAGTGATTTGAGCAGTTGTGTCTGAGACCAGGGATGCCAAGATCAATTCCTTGGTCAGGCACAGAAATGTTCAAGCCTGTCATTCATTTTAAAGATGTTCCCCCACAAAGCTGGAGAGAAAGTACATTATAATCTTAAGAACCTCCAGTCTCTCATCATAGGACCTCCTCTGATGGCCCTGGATTAGTTAGGTGAGGTCCTTCTCCTTTGAATGGACTCCAGGTTGTCCCCATTATGTTTTAGATGCTGGCCCCAAAATTTTACACACTACTCAAGGTGCAGTTTAATCAGTGATTTGTACAGGGGCAGAACCACATCCTCCTTGCAGTTTATTTTGTTTATTTCTGTCAGGAACTTGGAGGTCTCTATCATGTTGCCCCTCTCCCTTCTGGCCTCCAGTGTGTACATGTTTAGTGCCCTGAGATGACCCTCATAAGATCTAGCCTGCTGTCCCCAATCATTTTGGTTACTCTACACTACATCATCTCCAGCCTGTCTCTGTCTTTTCTCAGGTTGGGACTCCAGAACTGGGCACAGTATTTCAGATGGTATCTCTCCTTGGCAGTATGCTCCAGGCATACTCTGACAATCCAGTAGACTGTTTTGGGGTTCATTCTTCAGACTTTGCATTTTTTGTACTGAATTTCAGCTGCCATTTCACAAACCCTTTATTTTATTTTGTGAGGTCCTCTTTCAATTCCCTTATACCTTCTGCCCACACTTCCATACATCTTGGTGTCATTTGGTTGGGAACAACACAGCTGCCCTGTATGCCCTCTCTAATATGAACATAGTGAAGAGTGCTAGGCCCAGGACAGATCCCTAAAGTACATCACTCATTGCCATCCTAACCCCTTAATTGGTCCCATTTAGTAACACACTCTAGGTTCTGTCATAAAGCCAATCACCCACCTGTCTTGTAAACCTATCCCCTACCCCCATGTCCTCCAATTTGCTATTTGTCTTCTAAGTATTTCAGATAATACTGTGTTTACTTTACTGTGTCTTTTATTAACCACCTGGCTATCTCCAGCTGACCTCACAACTGCTGTGCTTGTGACATCACAACAACATATTGGAAGTCAGTAAAAAATGCTACAAAGGGCTGACAGCTTATGATAATTTAAAACACAAATGGAGGTACTGTACACTTGTGTGCACAATGGATGTATGCACATTCTAGTTATATCCACAAAACTGACATGTCCGAGTCCTAATCCTAATACATGTACAAGATGGCTGCCTAGATAGTGGTTGCGTTTTCTATCTGTCTGTGTCTGCAAGTTAGTTTTTTGTCTTTTTTTTTCTGTTCCAAACTTGGAGGAACTTGATCATTTTTTACTACATCTTCAGTGAACATCACTTGAAGCATCATCTTGAACAAACAGCACTGGGTATGTATACTTTCTTCAGAACTTCAAAGACCTGCTCCAACAGTGAGATTTCAGCAAGTTCTGTGTCTTAAGACATTCCTATAGTCTGTTTCTAGAAAACTGAAACGTGCTGTTTATGGCCAATATATTCTACAAAGGATCAGTTGCTCCCCTCTTATATCCAACATTGAGTGTATAGCTGAGAGGCATTCTATTAACCTGATTCCTACTTGTTGACAACTGTGTATTCTGTTTCCTCCTGCACTGCATTCTGTGACCCAAGCTGCAAATCACCATGCTTTCTCATCTGGCACTAATTCAGTTGGAGTTTTGGTGATGTAAGAATGGTCACTGCCTCAGGATTGCAAAGATTTACACCTGAAGGACTGCACCTTGCTGGGAAGAATTTGGTATTTTTACTCAGTCAGACTTGCCGGACTCTCAACTTTAATCTAGGAGACAGGTCTGTGGATCCTTTACCTGCCATTTGATGTCCAACCTCAGTGTCAACTCATCTGCCTGCCTTCAAGTCTTAAATCTATGTCCCACCTGGACCACTGGTCTGCCACTTGAACTCATGTGTTACACTGATTAGACTCACACCTATAGGATGCATACCAGGCCCATTGTTTGCAAGCTCTCCACTACCTGCCTCCAAGTCTCTACAAACTTTCCCCCCTGCATGACTCAAGCACTTTGAATTTGGGGTCACCACACAGCCCTCTCTGATCTACAAGCCTCTTCTATCCCTACATGACTGTTAACAACCGCCTTCTACCACAATTTGCGCAATTCAGTTATTGCATCACCTCACTTACTGCCTCACAACTGCTCAATTGTCTTAGGTTTTATACCTGTCAGTGCTTTAGCTTAATTTTTTTGTCAGTTTTGCTGACTCCTTGCAAAACCCTTTCTGGGTGTACTCACTTTTTTTTGCATTTCAACCTAGCAACTGCTAACTGTTTCAGATTTTATACTTGTCAGTGCTCAGAACATTCCACTAATTTCTCCCAGTTTTCTGTGCCTGATCTGCTTAGCCTGTAGCCTGTTGTTTACATCTGTGTCACAGCCCAATTACCTGTAGTTACCCAGATTCTAATTACAGCCTAAGCCTATTACCAGGTGACTGCCATTTTACACTGGCCAAACATTAATTTATATTACTATTTATGTTACTATATATTGATGGCTATTGCATCTCACCTCCTGCTTACATTGTACTTTAACCTCACATCCCTTTCTTTTACCCATCTATCCCTCCTTTCACCCCTCTACCCTTCTCCCCTCCTATCCACCTTAGTTGTCTCCCTTCTTCCTCCATTAATCTGGACTGGAGTTTCTCCATAATGCCCTCTTTTCCTTCCCCTGCCTCCCTTCCTCTTGCCCTCTCCCTGCTCTAAGGGGCATACATCCCACTTCATCCTATCCAGGGTCACCCCAAAATACTTGAAATTTTGAACCATTTCAAGGCAGTCATTCTGTTTGTTACTGATGTCTAAAGTAGCAGTTTTGCACTTACTATGGGTGGAGACAAACTTCATTGTTTTAGTTTTTTTATAATACAGCAATAGGCATGAGTTGCAGAACCAGTCTTCCACCATTGAGATGTTAACTTCCAAGTGCTGCTCAAGGCTGGCGGGGTCGGGTTGACTAGTGTAGATCATGGCATCATCCGCATAGAGAAAGATTCTGACTTGGCATACTTGGGGGAGGTTATTTAAAAAGTGACTGAATAGCAAAGGGCCCAGAATGGACCCTTGAGGGACACCTGTAATGATGCTCTAGCTATCAGAGAGTGTATTGCCAATTATGACTTGTTGGACATGCCCAGTAAGGTAGGTTCGAAACCAGCACAACGCGGTTGAGGAGATGGAGGAATTGCTTAGTTTGGTTAGCAGCTCGTGGTTCACTGTATCAAAGGCCTTTGTGAGGTCTATAAAGGTAGTCCCCCACTAAGTGCCCATGGTCCAGAGAGTCATGTATGTAGCCTGTAGTCTTGGCTAGTGCAGTTGTAGTACTGTGTTGTTTTCTAAATCTGTGCTCTTCCTTACATTGCAGTTGGTATCTGTCCAGGTGGTATATTAATTTGTCATATACAATACATTCTAATGCTTTAGAGATGGGGGAAGTATGGATATAGGCTGATAGTTTGAGTGGGATGTCCTAGCTCCACTTTTAAAGATTGGTGTGACAACTGCTGCTTTCCATTGTTTAGGGAAAAGTCTGGTGGTTAGGGAGAAGTTTAGTATTTTTGTTAGTAGTATGACATCTAGCATAAGGGCAATTAGCTTGAGCTCGAGGCCGTCCCCACTATGACTGGTTTTGCCGAGTACTTTCTTGAGGTATTTTTTGCCTCAGGTTGAGTGATAGTTCTGACGTAGAACAGTGGGGTTGTATTTGTGGGTGAGGAGCCCGATGTAGTATTTTGGGCTTTGGTGATTGGACACAGATAATCGGGGGGCAGCACTCCACTGAGGTCAGTAAATGCTTTATTGAGAGTGTTGGCAATATCCTTAGGATCCTGGGTTATATTCCCATTAATGTTCAACATGGTAGGGGCCACTGTATTAGGATTCCCTGTTAGGGCTTTAATGTTAGCCCAGAAGTTGTGGCTATCGCCCCAAGAGTTGTCTTGCACTGTCTTAAGGTACTGGGATTTTGCCTGTGGGATGGTCTTGGTACAATTGTTTCATACTGTTTTGTATTTTTGGACGTCTGAGTGAGAGCCTGAATTGTGTGCCTTATGCCGTAAATTGTTCCTGTCTCATAGCTGGTCTAGGAGAGAGGGAGGGAAGGAGTTATCCAGGGGTTTTATGCTCCCGTAACTTTCCTATTTGAGACTGGGGCAAAGATGTCACAGGCAGCATTGAATGACCTGAAAAAGAAATCCAGGGCTTCACTGACATCAACTGCTGAGTAGATTCTGGACCAATTTGTGTGCCTAAGATACTCTTTTAGGGGTCCCAGTTAACCGTGTCTCAGAGTACAAGATGTGACCTTTTATGCTGGTCATTTAGGTGTCTCATTAGACCAGGAACAGAGGATGGGGAGTGGTCACTTACTATGTCTGGGAGGACAGCCATACTGGTGATTCTCTTGGGGTGATTAGTTAACAAATACAAATAAAGTTGGTATGCTCATTAGCAACAAAGGCTAATACATCATATTTTCTTCAAATAGATGATTTATTTTATGTGAATAGTCCCAACATTTTGCCTAAATAATTAGGCTTCTTCAGGGGAACTGTAAAAAATGATAACATATATATAGTTACATTTCAAATATCAAGTTAAACTATTCACTTAAATTTGATCATTTTGCATTTAATACACTTATTATTCATATGTCAGGTCAATATTGTTAATATAGCAATCAATAATTCCTTATGTTTTGAAAAACATATATATATATATAAAACATATTTATAAATATGCAAATTAGCTCAACTTCTCCTATTATAGGGACCATCAATTTTAATGCAAAATAATTTTCCTTGCTTTTTAACACTACCATTTAGGGCCAGAATACTTGCCATATCCCTTTAAATTTTGTAATTCTTATGCTGTCATTTTAATATAAAAATGATACGCAAAGTATACATAATATTAATTATTACTTCATTTAAAGTGCGACTTAAAAAGCATTTTTTGTTATAAATCATCACCTTTATCTTGTATACATCTAATATTCTCATCTTCACAACATTTTCAGGTTTTTATTTTTAAGTTTATATAAAGGAGAAAAGCTGGAAGAAAAATGAAAAAATGTTTTAAACATTAAATACATTCACATTTGCTATTCATTTTCATCTAGCTTGTTGAACATTACTGAATATCAATTTTACTTGATTTATCATAACTATTTGCTTTCAATGTCCAACTGGAAGAAAAACGAAAAGAGTTTTTTTAAACATTAAATACATTCACATTCGCTATTCATTTTCATCTAGCTTGTTGAACATTACTGAATATCAGTTTTACTTGATTTATCATAACTATTTGCTTTCAATGTCCAATATGTCATTTTCACTCGTTTCTGTTACTTACTCAAAATCATAACTAAACATATTATGCTCATTTCTTTATATTTAAAGATGTCCCACTTTACTAATACCTAATTTAATTTTTTAATTTATATAGAGACGCTTACAGTCTCTAAAATATACTATTTTTATTTAATTTTGATGTATTTCTATTCATCAGATATTGGTTAAACTTGCACTCTACACCAATAAACCGAATGTTCATAGGCATCTCTTACAATACTGTCTTGAAGAACTGTAGTCCTCATACTTCGCTATAAGTTTTTTCAAAAGAAGCAAGTGACTCTGGCAATTAGAACTCCATACTATTAAGCCCACTGTAAGTGTTAAAGAACATTCATTTCCTTGTTAAAAAATTCATTGTGAATGCCCCCTAGAACATTTCAAACACTCCATAGAGCTCTTTTCAATTGAAGCCAGTGACTTTGGCAATTAGACCTTCATACTATTATACCCACTGTGCATGTTAAAAGACATTCATTTACTTATTTAAAAACTCGTTATCAATGTTCCCTAAAGCATTTCAGACGCTCCATAAAGCTCTTTAGATATTTCATCATTACAGCATGTTCAATCTTACTAGAAAATAAAACCTCAATGTTTGTTTCAGTAGTCTATGAAGGCATTCCTAACCAAGCTTGTGTGATTTAACATTTCAAACGCTCCATAGAGCTCTTTAGATATCGAGTCATTACTAGGTATTCAGTCTTACTAAGGAGTAAAACCTCAGTGCTTGTTTTACTATTCTTTAGGAACTCTCCTAACCTGACTTTTTCATTATAGCATTTCAAACTACTGAGACTGTATCTCACAGTGAAAAAGTGTTTTGTACTTACTAATAAGAATGGTTTCTGCATTCACAGTGTTTTCAACTCTCTCCCGCGGTACTTGCTACTTCAAAAGTTTTTCTCCCTCATTCAGCACATAGTCAGCCATATGCATTCTCTGAAGCCTTTTGAATATGTAGACTGCACTGTGCTGTTGCAAAATATTTAAGTTATTTAAATTTACTGCTGCGAAGAGTTTCAACACTCGTGAAGCGTACGACCCTCTATCGAGGAACGACTGGTATCATCTGGTTCCCCATTTGGCAACCTCTTTATGCCAAGGAGAAGAGTCACGTGACGACACCTGTGTGTCACCATACCTGGCAGAAGCCAGGTTGTTACCTTGGTAACCATTGACTCCACTTCTTGGCACAAATCAGTCCTTAAAGCTTGACTACTTCTAATCATGGTTTATTTACTCAATCTTTTTTTTGTTTTTTTGTTTCAAAAACTGAATTATTTTACTTATAAAGTTCTATCAACAAGAAATCTACCATAATAAACAAAACAAACTTAAAAGAATCAATGTTGAAAATCCAATGGGGGGGAGAGAAGAAGGAAAAGTTAAGGCAGTTACTAGTTAGACTATTACTTGGAGTCGACTTATGCTATATATTATTATATTATGTTATTATTTGTTGACCTAAAGTTCACTAAATATATTTGAAAATATAATTCTACTAGTTATTTTTTACCAGCACACCTGCCAATTTAAATCTTCTTTAAGACTCCATTTCTCATAGATCAAACCCATCTCATAGATCCAAAACATTTCACATTTTAGTAGTAGATCATCATAATTTTCTCCTCTTTCAGGAATAGGAACCTGTTCCAATCCCCAGAACCTAATTTGAATAGGTGAATGCCCCCGCTGATTAAAATGTCTGGCTAGAGGAGAATTTTCATCTTTATTACGAATTCGACTTTTATGCTCTGAAATCCTTGTTTTTAATTCTCTCTTCATTTTGATGACATATAAATGGTCACAGGGGCATTGTATTAAATATATTACCCCATAGTATTACACATTATGTGGGATTTAATGTTATATTCTTTACCAGAATGTGGATGTTTATAGCTAGTTTTTTTGGATGTGTTCCCGCAGGCTATACACCTGCCACAAGGATACATACCATTAGTTAATGGGCCAAGTAATAATTGAGGTCCTTTTTGTGTTCCTTGCCAATGCTGTGTACAAACTAATTTATCTCTAATAGTTGGTGCCTTTTTAGAAACCACAAATGGTTTTTGTTGAAATATTTGAAAAGTAGTGGGATTATTCAACAAAATGCTCCAATTGTTTAAAATAACTTTTTTTATTTGCGGCATTAACTTATTGTGAACTGTACTAAATACTAAGGGATTTTTATTCTCTTTACTTTCATTTTTTTGTATTATTGTTTGATATTTTTAATAATTCCTCTCTCGGCTTCATTGTGGCTTTGCCTGTGCTTGTTCCAAAATGTCCCTGTGATACTGTCTTTCCCTAAGTCTTTCTTTTAGATTATTAGCTTCTATTTTATAATTTTCATCCGTACTGCAATTTCTGAGTACACATAGAAACTGTGAATATGGAATACTTTCAATCAATTTTTTAGGATGAAAACTCTTACTATGTAAAAGTGTGTTTCTGTCCATAGTTTTCCTATATAATTTGATTTCTAATTTGTTTCCAATTTTATAAATAGTAATGTCACAAAAATCTATTTGTCTTATACCATAATTAAAGACAAATGTCATGTTTGGATCTCTACTATTCAAGTAATGCCTAAATGCTTCCAATGTAGTTATATTACCAGTCCAGATAAGGAATACATCATCAATAAATCTTTTCCAGAACAGGATGTAGTCACTAAAATTAGATCCTGTTCCATTATTGTTGAATATATATATATATATGTGCTTTCAAAATTATGCATGTATGCATTAGCATATCCTGGAGCCATGGTACTTCCCATCTCTGTGCCTCTTACTTGCCCATAAAACTGATCCTCAAATTTAAAGTAATTCTTGTTTAACACGATTTCTGCCAAATCTTGCAAGACTCATGTTTTAGGTCTTGCTTCCACTCTCCTTACATCCAATAATATGCCCATGCTTTCTATTCCCTTGTCATGGGGTATGGAAGTATATAGGTCTTTCACATCTGTGGTTATTAATAAACTATTTGATGGAACGCCTATCAAATTTAGTTCCTGGATCAGTTGTATTACATGTGTTGTGTCTTTTAAATAGGTAGGGATTATTTCTACTAAAGGTTGTAAATGATAGTTAATACATTTTGACAGTGGTTCTAGTATTGAGCCTATCCCTGAAACAATGGGCCTCCCTGGTGGTTTCTCTAAGTTCTTATGTATCTTTGGAAGTGCATAAAACAGAGGTGTCCTCAGAAATTTATTTTCCATGGCTTCTACTTCCCATTTTTTAAGCCATCCATTTACTTCCATTTCATACAATGTCATTTGAATCATTTCATTTATAGCTTTTAAAGGATCATTCTCTAATTTAATATAGTTTGTGGACACTTCCAATAAATCAAAACACATTTGTCTATAGTCTTTCAAATCTTGAATAACTATTGCTCCTCCTTTATCAGCTGGTTTAATAATGATAAAATTATCACTTTCTAACGATGTTAAAGCTGTTTTTTCTCATTTAGAAAGGTTAGAAGCATCCCAGGAATTGTCCATCTTTAAAATCTGTTGAATTTCTTGATTTATTGTTTCTATATAGTTCTCAACAGCATGTGAGTGTCCTATCACTGGCATATATTGAGATTTAATTTTCAAGGCTTATTTTAAATTTGTTTGTTCCTTATTAATGTCTATTTTGTCATGAAACTGTGAGTGTAACCTCAGTTTTCGATAAAATTTTTGCATATCTGCCTCAATTTGAAATTTATTTATTTCTTTAGTCACTGAGAAGGATAATCCCGTAGATAATATTTTCCTTTCATCCTCTGTTAGAGGTTGTTGACTTAAATTAAAAATTACTGTCTCGCTCCCTTTGATTGCTTCTGGTACCTGTGCCTTTTCCTTCTCCACGTTGCTCTTCTGTTTCTCTTATTTCTGAACCTAATTCCTTCCTCCTTAAATCGTATCTTTCTGATGTTCCTTGTCCCGGGTCCAAATCCTGTGTATCTTTCTGTATATCTATTTGAGGAATGGATGGTGCTATCTTGTCCTTCTAAAAATAGTTGTTCTTTCCCTCATTGTCTATCTGGCCTATTACTTTTTTAGAATAGCTATCTGAGCTGTCTGAACTGGTCTCCCTGTTAGAAAAAAATCTTTTTTGTGTCTTCTTATAAGTATATATTCTATTATTTTTATAATCTCCTGCAACGGTTTTTGAAAAGCCCTCCCCAGCTCCTCTCGGTTCCTCGAAGCTACAAGGCTGGCAGCAGGAAGGGTCGAGAGGGCAACAGTTGTTGAAAAGCCCTCCCCAGCTCCCCTCGGTTCCTCAAAGCTACAAGGCTGGCAGCAGGAAGGTACGTGATCTCAAGACTTTGCTCGGTTTCAAACCTTGGTGCCTTTTTTCTGTTCAGCTCCCTGGTGCTGTAGTACTCACTGCTGCAGCCACTTTAAACCCAAGGAAATTAATGTATTTCGACTCACAAGACTGTGCCTAAGACTATGCTTATGATACTCTCTATCCTGCCTACCTTGATTTAATTAACTTCGGCTGATTCTGGTACACTGCAGTTGCTGTTTAATTAATTTTAGCAGATCCTCTGACACAGCAGCTGCTTGCAGGCTTGAAATTTTAGCTGTTTTTCCAGTAACCCAAGTATAAAACTAAGCTGAAAGTGTGCCTTTTACAATTTCTATTTCATTCCTACTGATTTGTTCTGTTTGCTTCTCACTTGCTGCTAAGTTCTAATCCCCCTCCCTGTCCCCCTGATTAACTCTTTTGTGCATATTCACTGTCTGACCCAGCCCTGATTTTCCCTGTATTTAAGCCCTTGTGTGTTTTCTCTTTTCCCCAGGGTCGAGAGGGCAACGGTTGTTGAAAAGCCCTTCCCAGCTCCCCTCAGTTCCCCGAAGCTACAAGGCTGGCAGCAGGAAGGTACACGATCTCAAGACTGCGCTCGGTTTCAAACCTTGGCGCCTTTTTTCTGTTCAGCTCTCTGGCGCTGTAGTACTCGCTGCTGCAGCCACTTTAAACCCAAGGAAATTAATGTATTTTGACTCACAAGACTGTGCCTAAGACTGTGCCTACAATACTCTCTAGCCTGCCTACCTTGATTTAATTAACTTTGGCTGATTCTGGTACACTGCAGCTGCTGTTTAATTAATTTTAGCAGATCCTCTAACACAGCAGCTGCTTGCAGGCTTGAAATTTTCACCCCCCCACCCCTCCTCCACCATTAATTAAATACACTAGTAATCCTGCCCACTTTTGTTCCAACCTATAAACTCACTTGAAGGGCAGTCCTACCCCTCCCCCTTGCTGCATCAATCCTAATTCAAACCAGTGAGGCAGTCCTTTTCTTTTTCTTTCCTCCAGTCACCTTTGCCTATTCTCTATGCTTGCCTCTGTTCTACACTTATTTTGTCTGGAAAAGTAACTCAGACTGAGGGTATCCCAGTTTTATCTTTTCCCTCACCTTTTCAAATTTCCTCTGCTCCTGTCCGTTCCTCATAAACTGCACTCTATTGGAATACCTGCCTCTTGTGAATAACTTGTATAATTGACTGCCAACCTCTGGCCACTAAGGCTTTCACTCAAACTGCCTTCACTATAGGTGTCACCCTGCCCTTAAGTCACCATTTCTGTCACTTAAATTCTACTCTTTTAAGGGACAATCCACCTCTAATTAACAGAGGTTTCTTACAAGGCATACATAATGTTCTCTCTTGCATGCCCAAGGTCACTTCTGGTGGTATCAGGATTACTACCAACCGTAATCGTCCTCTCCTATCTCTCATGTAACATACCAGCTAGATACCCTGGGTCCCACAGAATAATTCTCCTTTGTCTTCTCCAACCTTATACCAACTAGAACCTTGCTCCCTTCTCCTAACCTGTCCCTCCATATAAATCATCCTTCCAAATTAGGGCATTTCCTTCTCTACCACCCCCCTTGCATGCCCAAATACCTCAAGTGCAATTACAGATTCTACAAAGAAGTTTGGGTGATACTTCTGCGCTTATGCTTATCAGGAGACATAGAATCTAACCCTGGCCCCCATTGGAATGCCAGGTCTATGGTTGACTCCTCATGGTTCTCCACTAAGGGCATGAAAATTGCCCACATGAATATCAGAAGTTTACCAGCAAACTTTCCTGAACTTGAAGCCTGGATAGCCCACTACTGTCTGGACATACTTGGACTAACTGAAACATGGCTCAGGCCAGAGATGCCCGATTCCATGTACAAAATACCTGGCTACAGCTTGTCCAGATCTGATTGCCCCACCAAACAAAAGGGTGGAGGAGTTGCCCTTTATTATAAAGAGCATCTCAATGTCTCAGTACTCCAGTCTTGGATAACAAATCACTGTGAAGCTCTGCATATGGTTCTACAACTAGGGGGTGATAAAAGGCTAAATCTGATCTGTGCCTACAATGCTCTAAAGGGGGCTATTCCTGGCTTAAATGGGCTCTTGGATTATCTGGCCACTCTAAAGGGTAGATCTGAAGTCATACTAATGGGAGTCTTCAACCTAGACCTATCAGGGAGTCACGCCGGTACATATACTGAAACTCTCGCCCGACTTAACCTCGCTCAACTTATCTCTAGCCCTACACACTTCTCTTCCAACCTCGAGCACCAATCTCTCCTGGACTGGATGGCTACAAATAGAGCAAATAAAATAATTGCTGCAGGGACCTTTTCGGATTCTAATAGTGATCACCTGCCTACTTTCTGTATCTGGAATGGCCACTGCCTCAACCCCCCCAAAAAAATCATTTAATTTTGGGATTTTGCCAAACTAAACCGAACTGCACTTCTCGAGTATATTAATAATATAGACTGGTCTCCCATCTATCACACTGATGATGTAAACATTGCACTTGAATACCTGATGTCTCAGCTTCTTGCCCTTCAGGATCTGCACATCCCTCTGAAAAAAGGTGTCTCAGGGGCTTCCCTAATAAATGGCTAAATAAAGACCTCCTTCGAGCCATGATAAAAAGAGACAAGGCCTGGACCTTGGCAAAGAAGTCCCAACAATCAGAAGACTGGGTTAATTATAGACAACTGAGAAATGCCTGCAAAAAAGATATTCGGAAGACAAAAAGGAGCTATTGCCTTAAGCGTCTCCAATCTTCAGCAGGTGATACCAGGGGTTTTTGGAACCACATCAAAAATTTCATTGGGCAAAGGCCCAAGACGGCCATTACCGATATGACACTGAATGACGCAAACTGTAATAAGTTACCTACTATTGCTAATGCTCTTAATGCACAATTCTCGGATCTCTCCGAATACACTGAGAAATTCAGTCAACCTCTTTCACCTCCTCCTGAGGTGCAACTTTCACATGAAACCCCTTTTCGTCTCCCATTAGTCTCCTCCACTGAAGTGCTGCATCTCCTCAAATCAGTATCCCCTTATGGATCTGCTGGCCCGGATGGGCTACTGCCAAGCTTCTTGAAGCAGGCAGCCCCTGTCCTTGCTGTTCCTATTGCAAGAATCTTTAATCTTTCCATAATAACCCAAATGGTACCAACATTGTGGAAACTGCTCGTTGTCCCTGTTCACAAAAAAAGGATACCAAAATATGTCAAACTATAGACCGATTGCCATTCTTCTACCCTAAATAAACTTCTCGAGAAGGCTATCGCTACTCAGGTCACAAATTACCTGCACCTTCACAACCTTATATCCCCTACCCAGCATGGATTCCAAACAGGACACAGCACCACAACTGCACTACTTCAGCTGACAAATGCAGTCCTTACAGCGATGGATAAGAGCCTGCTCACTGGGGCCATATTTATCGATCTCACAAAGGCATTTGACCTTGTGAATCACTCTCTGCTACTTTCCAAACTGTCCTGCCTTGGCTTTGACCTGTCGACCATCTCCTGGTTTGATAGCTACCTCTCAGGGAGGTTGCAATTTGTCCAAATTGAATCCTGCCATCTCAAATCTTTCCCCTACCTCTGTTGGAGTCCCCCAAGGATCTATTCTTGGCCCACTACTTTTCTCCCTTTTCATTAACAACTTGGCCTCCCTTCCCTGCTCCTCCTCGTTGATCCTTTATGCTGAGGACATGGTGCTTCTCTCCAGTGGTAAAGATCCCTTATCAGTAAGAGCACATCTTCAAGCAGACTTCAACTGCTTGCAGGAGTGGTTACTACAGAACAGGCTCCTAATGAATGCTAAGAAAACCATAACTATGCTTTTTGGCCCCCCAAGAATCAGATCTCTACTCCAGACTGATTGATACATTCTCTAGATGATTCTCTCTTGAATTCGTTACCTCTTCAGGTATCTAGGAGTCACTCTTGACCCATCTCTTGACTTTAACCTCCACATTGTGGTTACATGTAAGACAGTTTATTCAAAACTTGGTCTTGCCTTTAAAATTAGGTCCTCCTCAATGATGCTGCCTGCTTGCTATTGCACAGATTTCTCCTCCCTGCTGTGACATATTGCTCTCAGGTTTACCTTAAAGTTAGCAAAGGAGCGCCCAGAAATGGAGCACCTGCTATTACAGTATATGTAGATTTGCTCTCTCTGCTCACAGACTTACCCATCATTGCCTGCTCTACTCGAAACTAAATTGGCTCTCCCCAGACTCGCTCAGACACTATTCTGTGGGCTGTACAATTGATAATATGATTGGAACGGGGTCCCCTAAATACCTTGCCAAACTATTAACTCAGTCCTCCCAAGCATACCTTCTCAGGGCATCTGCTCAAACCCAACTTGAAATTCCCAGATATCTCACAAAAAAAGGAGAACGATCCTTCGCCATATCTGTCCCCTGCTCCTGGAACTCCATTCCCTCCCACATCAAACTCTCCAAATCCCATAAGGCCTTGAAACTGGGTCTTTGGGCACACCTATTAGAATCAGACTGCTGCTCTTGTGCTGTAACTTGAGCCTCTCTCCTAGCATTTTCTCCTCCCTATGGCACTTACTGATTTCCTGCTGGTCCCAACAATCTGAAAATTTCCCACACCCAGCAGAAATCCTATTGTTATAATGCTACTTCATTTAAGTTTTGTTTGCTGTTTGTCATTTCAATTTAGTCATTGATGTATCATCAGATGAAAATAATTAATGTAATGTTATCTGTTTCTCTTTGTCATCACTGATAATGACTGTACCTGGCTGTATACTGTTCAAATGTTTGTTCTCACCTCATGCTGCATCATGAAATACTCTTTAATGTTGACTCTGGTCTCCCCTGTCTGTACTCTCCCGGGTCGTGCCTGAATATAGGCAACATTGTTGTCTAGTGTACTTACCCGTAAACAAAAACCAAATAATAAATAATCTCTATAGAATTTTCTAATTTTTGTCTCTCTTAGCGTTTTCTCATATTCCTTAAGTTTATGATTGATATCTTCTAATCACTCATTTAATTCCTCTGGTTTAATTTGTGCTTTCAAGGAGTTCTGATATTCTTGGCTATCCTCTGCTAATTTACTACATGTTCTTAAAACAGCTTCAATTAGTGCATACATAAAGTCCACACCTCAGCGAGTTCTTATACCATCCCATTTCTGTGTTAATGTCTCATCTATTATCCCCAAATTTGGTTCAGTTGTGACTCGTAGACCACGAGGAATACGTTTAAATTCCAAGTATTTAGCTAAAGTTAAACCATATAAATCTAATCTTAAATATTTATTCTTTAAGTTTTCAATTCTATTCTTCAAGGTCCTAGCACTGTCCATATCCATCTGTGCCAGATCTCTATCTCCCCTCATCTGATTGAACAATGATTCTCGTTCTGAATCAGTGAAAGTGCAGAAGGTATAACTTCCTTCTGCACCTCCACCTGCTTCATTAAATGCTTCCATGATCTGTAGTGAAGCTTAATCTAATAGGAGAACAAACTTATAATAAATCAATCTAAATGACCACTTTTTTTTTTTATCTATATAGAAAAAAGGTTTTATATCAATTCGATTATCATATGCAAAATGTTCAATTCTGTGACAGTTATTAGGTATCAAAATCCATTCAAATTGTGATTTAACCCAGCTTATTCAAGCCTTCATATTTTCTTAGCAAATGTCCTGAAGACTGGTTTTGACCACTGAATATGGTCAAATCTTCAAATCCACTTGCAAAAAAGAGGTGTCCAGGGAAATTGCCTTCTTTAAATAATACTTAAGTTGATATATCTTAGGTGGAGCGTGCTGATTTTCGGTACATTCCAAATACAAATAAAGTTGGCATGCTCATTAGCAACAAAGGTTAATACACCATATTTTCTTCAAATAGATGATTTATTTTATGTGAATAGTCCCAAAGTTTTGCATAAATAATTAGGCTTCTTCAGGGGAACTGTAAAAAATGATAACATATATATAGTTACATTTCAAATATCAAGTTAAACTATTCACTTACATTTGATCATTTTGCATTTAATACACTTATTATTCATATGTCAGGTCAATATTGTTAATATAGCAATCAATAATTCCTTATGTTTTGAAACACCAGCACCATCTTTATTTCCCTTCCAGGTAGCCTATGGGCTTCCATATTCAATCATGATGGGTTATTTTCAGAGATTCTGAACCATCCAATCAACATTTCCAGCTGTGCAGCCAGATAGTATAAATACAAATTTGGTAAACCCAGACCTCCCTCTGCCATAGGTAAATGTAATGTTTCTAACTTAAGTCTAGGGCTCTTATTAGCCCATATAAACATTCTTATATATTTCTCTAGCTTCTTGAATTCGCATCTACTAATTTTTATTGGCAGCATTTGAAATAAAAACAGCAATCGGGGTAGAATATTCATCTTCACTATATTGCATCTTCCTATCACAGAGAGTGGCAACAATACCCACCTATCTAAATCCAAATATATTTGTTGCAACAAGGGTGAATAATTTATCTCCCAGAGTTAATTAAGGTTTTTGTGCAAAAAGATGCCCAAGTATTTAATCTTTTCTTTACATGCTTCTATTGAACTCAAATCCATCTGTGGGCTAAATTTGAATTCAACAGCAACACCTCAGATTTCTGAGTATTCAAATCTTACTAAAAGTGTCCAATAATTTTGATATAACATGGGTGGATTTTTGAATATCCTGTACATACAAAATTACATCATCTGCATAAAGCGAAATCACATGCCAACTCTCATCTATTTTTATACCTATCCCGGGTGCCAAGTTTCTAACAGCCATGGCTAGTGGTTCAATAAAAATTGGAAAGAGCAGGGGGGATAAAGGACAACCCTGTTTTGTACCTCTTAAAAGATAAATTGTTTTCAAAAGAGTCTGATTGGTTTTTACTCTTGCACAGGGTGTACTATATATATAATCTATCCATAGTAAGAACTGCCCTTTAATACCAAATTTCCCAAGGGTTTTTTTCAGGAAATTCCAACTGACCCTATCAAATGCTTTTACAGCATCAAGTGCGAGCAGGGCATTACCCTCCCCAACTGCTTGATCTCTTATATTAATTGTATGCCTAGTGTTGTTAGAGAGTCTTCTCCCTTTTATAAAGCCTGTCTGATCTTCATGTATTATTTTACATATAACCCTGCTTAGTCTATCTGTTAATATTTTTGCAAATATTTTATAATCGGAGTTTAATAATGAAATTAGTCTATAAGACCCACATTCTATAGGATTTTTATCCTTTTTGAGCAATAAGGTTATTATTGCTTCATTAAAAGAGCTGGTGAGGAAATGGTTCTGCTGAAACTGGACAAAAACTTTGCACAGAATTGTGGCCAATTCAGCTGTGAATTATTTAAAAAATTCATTCATGAAGCCATCTGGCCCTGGAGATTTCTCGTTTGGTAACTCTAAAATTGTTTCTCTGATCTCCTTCACATAAATTGGGTCATTCAGAGTTTTCAAATCACCTTGTGTTAAAACAGGGTATTGTAAAGAATCCAAGAAAGACTCCATATTTTCTCCTGAGGTCTCTGGAGTATACAGTTTTTAATAAAACTTCTGGAAAGTAAGATTAAGTTTTCCCGGGTCCCTCACCAAATTCTTTGCTCATCTCTCATGCTATATATGCCACAGTTATCTCCAATAATATCAAATGCTTTCTTACCACTCTCTTATCTTCCTAAAAACTGTATCAAGGTGATTTTTTGTGTTTTAAGGATATGTTTTCATCTACAGTACGCCCTCCGGGTTTTTAACCTTCAAGGAATTAACAGCAAAACTTAATCTACAGCCAGGAGCTTTCCTCATATACTTACATGTAAAGGAAATTTTGAAAAAACTGCATGGGGAATCTGGAACTCCCAGTGATTTCCCCAATGCAAGAATTTTTTACATCCTGTGATTCGGGAGTAAAAATTATAGGAAAAATATACTCATTCCTTTTAATAGAATCTAAAGAAGGTTTGGAAACTGTAAAAAATAAATGGGAGAAAGATTTCTCAAAGTCTATTACCTCAACTCAATGGGTTGACATTAAGTCTTCCCATGGTACAGTCTCTCAGAATATTAAGTTGAGACAAATTCAGCTTAATATTCTTCACAGAACATACTACATGCCTAGGAAACTGAATAGCTTTAATCATGAGATATCTGATAGATGCCAAAGATGTAAAAAGAACGAGAGTATTTTAGTACATATTTTTGTCACCTGTCCAGATCTTAAAAATTATTGGCAGAAGATATATGGACTATTGCAGCATATCTTAGGAGTGGATTTTCCATATGATCCAGGTATTATCCTTCTTCTTATGTTCGAGGGTGTAGAAAAGTCTAGTCAACAGTCAGATTTGATTAGATTAATCTTAATAAATGCTTAAAAGTTCATTCTCCAGCATTGGAAAGATGTTTTGCCTCTGCTATATAAAGAATTTTTTAATTTCATGGTGGCAAGTGCTAAATTGGAAAGATTATATTATGTCAGATCTGGCAACATAAGTAAATTTGAGGCACTCTGAGCTCCATTCACAGCAGCACTGGGAAACAATTTTGTATAATGTTTAGTTAATTCTTTGGTTTCTTTTAACCTCTGTGTATTTTTGTTTTCTTTTTTGTGTTTTTTAATTCTGGTCATGCCTTAGGCTGGGTAAGGATGAAAATCTGTCTTCTGATTAGACCCGGGATTACTCCCAGGTTATAACAAGATGCAACAGGATTCTGAACCCCAAAAAAAGGAAAAAAAAAAAAAAGAGTAAAAAAAAAAAATGACCGATTTGAACTTAAACTATTTTTAAAGAAAAGGAAATAACTGGTAAAAACTGATCTGGACTGATTTTGTGATTGTGCTTAAGAGATTTGGATAACTGCATTAAATGTGATTCTTGCAGATGTTTCAGAGGTCCTTGTTCCTGTCTTCCAATCCTCCCCCCCATTTGAAGACCCAAATTTTAGTGATTTATATATATATATATATATATATATATATATATATATATATATATATATATATATATATAAAATGTAACAGTGTTGGTACAAACCCAGTAAATGAATGCTTTTTCTGTTTACAGATTAAAACAGTGGATGTTTTGCCAGATCAAACTGTGAACTTTTGATATGAATCTTAAGTGAATTAATTGACTTTTGTCACAATGATTGGGATTAGTTGTTTTTCATATGTTTTCTGATGCAAGTAATGAGATAGAAACATAGAAACATAGAAGTTGATGGCAGATAAGGACCGCAAGGCCCATCCAGTCTGCCCATTTCTTTTTCTACCTTATAAATGTGCCATCGGTCTTTGCTCTGTCAGTGGCCTATCTATTCATACTCATCTGTATTGCTCCCTCATACCTATCCCATGCCTGTTTGAAGCCCTGCACTGTATTCATAGCCACCACTTCCTGAGGTAGACCGTTCCATGTATCCATCACCCTTTCTGTGAAAAAGAATTTCCTCACATTCCCCCTTAATCAGCCTCCCTTTAATCTCATGCTGTGTCCTCTTGTCCTGCTATTTTTCTTATATTTAAACATGTTAGACTCTTTCACCTTGTTAATGCCCTTAAGATGTTTGAATGTTTCGATCATATCACCTCTCTCCCTCCTTTGCTCAAGCGTATACATATTGAGCTCCATTAATCTATCCTCATATGTCTTCTGATGCAGTCCCTGCACCATTTTGGTTGCCCTTCTCTGGACTGCCTCAATTTGGTTAATGTCCTTGTGAAAGTGTGGCCTCCAGTACTGCACGCAGTACTCCAGATGGGGCCTAACCAGTGTCTTGTAAAGAGGGATTATTACCTCCCTCTTACAACTTGTGATACCCCTACTAATAAACTCTAACATCCCCCTAGCCTTACCTACTGCTTTAGAGGTCTGCTTGGATGATTTCAGGTAATCAGTGATGATGATGCCCAAGTCTCTTTCTTCCTTTGTGACTGCCAGCAACTCCCCTACCAGCCTATAGGTGGCTTCAGGGTTTCTCTTCCCTATGTGCATGATCTTGCACTTCTTTGCAGTAAATCCCAGTTGCCACTCTTCTGACCATTTGCTGGTTTATCCAGATCTCTTCTCATTCTGCCCACCCATCTGGATCATCTGCTCTGTTGCAGATCTTGGTGTCATCTGCAAACAGACAAGCCTTACCCTCTAGTCCATCTGCAATGTCACTAATGAAGATACTGAAGAGGACTGGCCCCAAGACTGATCCCTGAGGTACCCCACTTGTGACTTGCATCTCTTCTGACTGTATACCATTTACCACCACTCTCTGTTTTCTGCCCGACAACCAGTTTGCCACCCAGTTGACTAACTTCTGACCCACCCCGAGCCTACCTTGCTTATTTATCAATCTCCTATGTGGAACAGTGTCGAAAGCTTTGCTGAAGTCAAGGTAGGTGACATCAACTGCTCCCTCTTGGTCCACCACTCTGGTTACCCAATCAAAGAAATCTATGAGATTAGTTTGACAGGACCTTCCTTTCCTTCCTGGCATCCAGTGCTCCTATGGATTCCAGTTTTGCACTATCCTTTCCTTAAGGAGTGCCTCCATAATCTTGCCCACTACTGAGGTAAGATTGACTGGTCTGTAGTTCCTTGCCTCCTCCCTGCTTCCACTCTTGTGGAGCGGGATCACATGAGCCCTTCTCCAGTCTTCTGGGACCTCTCCTGTGCTCAGAGACTCACTAAACAGTTCTGCTAATGGCTCTGCTAGTTCCACCCTTAGCTCCTTAAGTACCCTGGGATGCATACCATCAGGTCCCATTGCCTTGTCCACTGATAGCTAATGAGCTCTTGTAGGACCCTTTCTTTTGTGAAGGGTGTAGTGCTCACCTCCTCCCCTGTGTCCATGGTGCTGAGCTGTGGGCCCTGCTCTACCTTCTCTTCAGTAAATACTGAGCAAAGTATCTATTTAGGATAGATGCTTTTACAGGGTCCTCCTCCTCACACGCCTCTTTTCTCCTTTGAGCTTAGTGATACCCCCTCTGGACTTTCTCCTTTCAGTAATGTATCTATAGAAAGTCTTGTCACCTTCTTTACTGTTCGTTAGTGTTTCCTCAGTTTGGGACTTTGCCTCCCATACTGCCTTCCTGCTTCCCTTAGGGCAGTTTGGTATGCCTCCCTATCTTCATCCTGCTGTGTGTTCCTTATATTTCCTGAAGGCCAGACTTTTGGCTCTGACCTTTTCTGCTACTGTATTTGAGAACCAAAGTGGTTTCCTTCTTCTTTGCACTTCCTTTTCTGTCTAACACAATGGGATGTTGCTTCAAGTGTGCATCTTAATGCTTGCCCACTTTGCCTGTACCCCTCACCTGTGTTTCAGTTTGCCAGGCTAGCTTAACTCTGTTGGCCATCTTATCAAAGTCGGCTCCTCTGAAGTCCCATATTTTCTGTTGGAATGGGATGATTTAGATGTAGTGGCCCAATTGAACCATACCATGTGATGGTCACGGGCCCCCAGGTAACCTTCTGCCTGGAGATCTGTGATCCCTTCCTTGTTAGTCAGTACTAGATCTAGGATAGCCCTGTCTCTTGTGGGTTGTTGTACCAGTTGTTTGAGGCCCTCCTCCTGCAGGGAATCTACCATGTGTCTAGTTCTGGCAGATGTTCCAGCTGGTATTGACCAATCTGTATCCGGCATGTTGAAGTCTCCCATTATCAGAACCTCCCCTTTAGCTGTCATGTTTTGTATATCTTCTAACAGTAATGTGTCTATGTCCTCCCCCTGGTCTGGGGCCTGCAGACAACCCCAGTTCTTATGGCTGTCCCATTTCCTGTTTCCAGGGTGACCCACAGTTCTTCTGGCTCCTTATGTGTATTCTGAATTTCTGTAGCTTAGATATTTTCATTGACATACAGGGCCACTCCACCCCCTCTTTTTGCACCTTGGTCTCTTCTGAACAGTACATAGCCAGGTACTGAAGTCTCCCAAGTGTGGTTACTGGTAAACCACATCTCACTAATTGCTACTATGTCCAGTTTAGCCTCTTGACATCATTGCCTGCAGGTCTGGGATCTTATTTCCCAGTCTGTGAGCATTTGTGTACATGATTTTCCATTGGCCAGATTTCGGTGTGTTAGTTGTTGAGTGAGGTTTGGCATTTCCCCTGTGCATCTGTCAAAGGGTGTGGGTGCAGTGATGGACACTGAGACCACAGTAAGGTGGCAAGGCTTAATGTTACCAAGCCAAATCTTTTATTAAGTAGAGACAAGTAAATAACCAAATAAAACTTGCGAACTTGCAACGTCAAAAGAAATACAAAAGATACAAAAAAAAAAACAATACTCCGGTCTTCTAAGGACTATTCCAGCAATGAGCTGTCCTGGATTCAAAAAGAATCTTAGTCTGAAGAGTTGCAGACTAACACTTTGGACCAGCACCTACTGATCCTCCAATGAAATCTGAATGTTCCACAGGATGAGTTCCCTTTTATACTAGGAACCCATCAGGTGACCACATCAGACTCAGCCCCTTTTAAACCTTAAACATATTTTTTTAAATATACCTTTCTTTTGTTAGGTCCAAAAGTGTGCACACATTACCTTGCATATTTATACATCTAACATATTCATAGAATCAAAAGAAGCAAGCCTGAACAATTTTAACATCATTATCTTGACTAGCCCTCCTCCACTTACACAGCATAAAATGAAGGGAGAGGGATGGCTGGCTCCTAGCAGAACATAGCAGGGATCTGAACAGGTCCCAAACAGACCCACCTCTGTTACCAGGCTTGGATTTCTCATTATTTGGGTAAGAACTGCTTACTTCATGTATTAGAAATGAGACCAAACACTTGTTACTAAGGCAGGTGACTTACACATTTTCAACATGTTTGAACTTCTGTTTACAACTATCTGAATTTCTAACTTGAACTAGTAAAGAGGGCAGGGCAAGGCTAGCAAGTAGCACACACAGCAGTTGTTACATGGCTCACCTCACTCAGCCTCAGTCACAATATATTAATTTACATTATTAAAGAAAAAACTTAATGCTGCATTTGTTTGTTTACTAGCATTGCTATGAAAAGCACTGGACTTAGCAGCAAAACCTTTTTGGATTGGACAACCTACCTAGTTTGTTACTAAACTGTTAGTGCACTACATTTTATACCTTTCTTCTTTATAGAAACAAGGAATATAAACAAACTGAAAAAACAAAAACAAAATAGCAGCAGACATTCCTGTGCCTCAATAAATAAATGTTTTAAGGCTGCAGACTGCTGCACCAGCATTATTTATGGTTTGTTGCTTTTGGGGGTCGAGCACCACAATTCCACATCTGCAGAAAACAGTGAAGGATTTAGCAAAAAAGGAAGAGATGTCCTATTCCAGGTGGCCAGTCTGAAATAAGGAACGAGGGATAGACCAGAAAGAAAAAGAATAGCATGGTCACACACATATTCTACTGCAGTAGGCTTCACACATACAAAGTGAGCAGAATTATGGAAGGGTACTAGTGCTCTCTCACAGCGTCGTATGAGGAGATGGACCTTTTTTCTTACCTGGTGATGCAAATGAACTGCAGACATGCTGAATCCCTGTTTGATCACTAGCTGAGCGGGGAGGGGTGTTCTTCCCATTCGACGTATGGGGTGCTGCACCCCTCTCCCCATATGCTAGTTTAAATATTCTGCAAAGACGTCAAACTTCTGCCCCAATGCACTGACTCCCTCCTTAGTCAGATGCAGTCCATCAGATTTAAAAAACTTTCGCTCCCAGAACTGTTGCCAGTTCCCTACAAAGCTGTGTCCTTTTTCCTGGCACCAGCCCTTGAGCCACATGTTTAGCTCCCCTATCTCCCCTTCTTTGACCTTCCGTCCATCTGCCCCCCTCTCCCAGACTGGCAGGATCTCAGAGAAGGAGATGTCAGATGAAATGGATGAGTTTGTCACCCTGCCTGGTCAGGTGTTCCTTGGTCTCCACAACTGACCAGCTGGTGAGATCATTAGTCCCTATGTGTACCAGGACGTCAATGTTTTCTCCTGCTTTCTGAACAATTTTAGCAATGCAGTCAGTGTCTCTCCATGCTGATGTACCTGGGAGACATCTGACCATTACCCTTGGCTGGGAGATGGGTATCAACTCCCCTAATCATGGAGTCTCCTGTGATCAGAAGTTTTTTGGATTTCCTTTTTGCTTTTTTTGTTTTGGTTCCTGATTTGGGCGAGTTTTGTTGTGCTAGCTCCTGTGCTGCAGTGTCCTGCTCTGCAGTGTCCTCTGCCCCTTTGTTTGATTTCAGAGATAGAGGCAGATACCTGTTTGTAGTATTTATATGGTTTTTGGAGGTAATATGTTGGATAGCACAGAGTGATGGGACACCCCGATTTGCCCCTCCTAACTACCTGCCAACCTCCTGGACCAACTACCCTCTGCAGTCGAGGTTCTTCTGTTGGATGTTGGGGAAATGGTGGGTGGTTCTTATGATGTATTTCCTCTTGAATATGAAATTTGAGGTGCGCAATCTCTGCCCATGCTGCCCAGAGCTGAGGCCTAAGATTTCCAATGGCTCATAGATCATAGAATCAAGTCACATGCTCCTGTATTTTACACGTAACTTGATGTGATTGGCACAAAGTTGTGAGTAGCATGTATTTAAGAGGGATGGTCTCAATGTGGAGTCATTCTCTGATGAAGCCTTGAAGGTGAAACGTAAGATTTACCTGCCACGCTAGCTGCACTGGATGGGTGAATAAAAAACTTGAATTGTTTATTCGTCTTATGTCTATACTGCGTGGCTGAGTGCTGCACTCATTATATTTGAATTGAGAAAAACAGGCACTTTTTAAACTCTAAGCACTATTAAATAAGCACTAAACACTTTTAAATTAGCAATTCAGTACCAGCAAGTTAACATTAAGTTTAGCATTCAGTTCCTTGGCCACCAGATTAACAAATTCTAGACAGTAATATGATTTCTAAGGTTAAGTTAGTACAGTTTAAAAGAGAGGGCAAATTCAAAATCAGACAGAGCTGCTAAGTTCAGACAGAGCTGAGGGGAAAAAGCTGGCAGTTTTTCAGCTCAGATAGCCATCCAGGCAAGGTGTCCAATGGAGTTCTTGCAGGCAGAGTGGGTCTGGCAATGACACCACAGGAAGCCGAGAACACAGCCAATAGTACTGCTGGGTTTAGAGTCCACAATTTGGAGCTTTTCACAGTACCTGAATTTTCAGGGAAGCTGGTGGGTGGGTTGTTGAGTGTTGCCAGCCATAGGTGAGCCAGGCTGCTGCTTCAGGGTGAGGGGCACCCAGTAAAGACGCTGACCTGAATTTTCAGGGAAGCTGGCAGATGGGCAGGTTGTTGAGCATGATCAACCATAGGCGAGCCAGGCCGCTGCTGCTTTGGGGTGAGGGGAACCCAGTAAAGATGCTGACCTGAATTTTCAGGGAAGCTGGTGGGCGGGCAGGTTGTTGAGCATGGTCAGCTGTAGGCGAGCCAGGCCACTGCTGCTTCGGGGTGAGGGGCACCCAGTAAAGAAACTGACCTGAATTTTCGGGGAAGCTGGCCAGCAGGTGGGTTGTTGAGCATGGTCAGCCACAGGCGAGCTGGGCCGCTGCTGCTTCAGGGTGAGGGGTGCCCAGTAAAGATGCTGACCTGAATTTTTGAGGAAGCTGGTGGGTGGGTGGGTTGTTGAGTGTGGCCAGCCATAGGCGAGCTGGGCCACTGCTGCTTTGGGGTGAGGGGCACCCAGTAAAGATGCTGACATTTATGGTAACTGGGGGCTGAGTCATAAATGAAAAGGAAGAAAAAAATTGTTGCCTTCATTCCAAATGCTCTGTCTAGGTTATGAGGTCTCTCTCTCCCACTTCTAATATTTGCGCTCTCTTTGCTTAAGGTATTCTGTTCCAGTATCCTGTCATTTCAGTGTCAGTGTCAGTGGCTCAGCAGGTAGCACACTCGCCTCGGAGGCCGGGAGCTCAGAAGGCTGTGGGTTCTATTACCACACCAGGCACTTGGGTTAAATCCCAATACTGACACTGTAGTGCAGCATGAGTGGGGGTGCTGTACTCCTGAGGTGCTGTCTTTCAGATGAGACGTTAAACCGAGGTCCCATCTGCCTGTTCAGGTGGATGTTAAAGATCCCATGGCACTTCTCGAAAAGAGTAGGGGAGTTTTTATTAAAGACATCATAACTTGTCCAAAAGATCACAAAAACAATCTAATGATACATGAATGCCTTAGTAAATCCAGGGGAGAAAAAAACATATAAATCCATAAACTGGTGTCTTCAAATTATCTGCTTGAAAACCTTAAAAGGATACAAAGTTTTAAGGTGGATGATACCACCAGTTTTCACAGTTTCTCCATAAAAAAAGCATTTTCTCCCTAATAAAATGGTTCTGATCATGATTATATAGGTCCTGTAGTTGTTTTTTTTCACAAAGCATATAATTTCCATTTGAGTCCATAATGTCTGTTGAAACACATATTTATATCTTGACAAACAGATACAGTATTTTAGAACCCCTGTGATAACTCTTAGTCTGCTAGGATGATATCTTGACCACACTCCTTTGCAAACGCCTAAGACTAGTGTCATAATCAGTTGTTTCATATTCAGGTCTACCCTGTGTACGAGCTAACATCCTCCAAAAATTTATAACTTATGGACATTCAAAAAATAGATGTGTTTGTGTTTCCAACATTCTATTACAAGTGTTTCTCAGACAGAATCTTTCACTTACTTGTTTGTGTTTATGTGTATTTCTAACACCTATTCTACCGTGACTAGATAGCCAAGTTGTTTCCCACATGTGTTCTGGTAACCTGGATTTAAGTGTTGATTCTGGGGTGTTTTGAGTACCCAATGGAAATATTAAGGGATCCTAGAAATTACCCTCCAAAAGATTCCGATGAATTATCTCTTGGAAAACATGGTAACTTCTTCTATAGTGATATTCCACTGTCTCACCTTTTTGAAAGTAATTATCATATTTGGGGGATTGTCTCATTTTTCCAAATAGTTTGAAAATGCTGTTTTCCTGCTTTCCATAGGGTAATTAGCTTATACTAACATATTAATTGCAAGCAGATTAGGTCTTACAGTCTATCGAGTCTGCTCGAACCTCAGATCCCTTGTTGGGAACCGAGGGCCCCCCCCCCCGTGTTCCAGAAACCCCTATCATCCATTCCCAACCCTCTGGGCCAGGCCCTCATCTGATGCATCCCCTTTCTGTATCTGTCCCACCCTCTCTTGAAGCTCTCCACCGTGGAAATCTGAACCAGCTCTCCAGGCAGCGCATTCCAAGAATCCACCACCCTCTCAGTGAAAAACCTCCTCCTCTTTCCCCCCTCATCCTTCCACCTTCCAGCTTCAATCTATGCCCTCTGGTGATACCTCCCTCCTTTAGTCTAAAGATCCCCTCCATGTTTATCCCATTTATTCCCTTGAGGTACTTGAAGACCTCAATCATGACCCCCCTGTCTCTCCTCTCCTCCAATGAAAACAGGCTGAGCTCCTCAAGCCTGTCCTCATATGTCAAATCCCCCAGTCCTCGTATCATCTTGGTAGCCCTTCTCTGTACCCTCTTCAGGAGCTGTATGTCCCTCTTCAATTGCGGTCTCCAGTACTGTACACAGTACTCGAGCTGTGGTCTAACCAGTCCATTGTACAGTGGCAGAATCACTTCCTTGCTCCTAGAGGTGATCCCCCTTATGATGCATCCCAACATCCTGTTTGCTTTGCTAGCCGCTCTCCTGCACTGCTCAGAGTTATTCATACATGCATCCATCATGACCCCTAGGTCTTTTTCCCAGAAGAGGCCTCCATCGCCTCCCCTCCCAAGGTGTACTTGTGTTTAGGGTTTCCTTACCCAAGATGTAACACCTTGCACTTGGTGGTATTGAAATTTAATTTCCAAGTGTGAGCCCACCTTTCCAGGGTGTCCAGGTCCTCTTGCAGGGCCAGCATCCCCTCTTCCCCCTCAACTACTGTTCCCATCTTGGAGTTATCAGTGAAGAGACTCATCCCACACCCTATACCCACCCTGATGTCAGATATGTATGCATTAATCAGGATCGGACCCAGGACCGAGCCCTGCGGTACCCCACTACCGACCCTTCTAGGGTTTGAGAGCTCCCCACTGACCACTACTCTCTGTGTGCTTCCAGCTAGCCAGTTTTCTATCCATCTGACCATCAATGGGCCCACTCCCACTCCCAACCCCGTCAGTTTCTCCACCAGACCATTGTGGGGGACCGAGTCAAATGCCTTGCTGAAGTCTAAGAATAGTACATCCACAAGCTTTCCCCTGTCCAGTTCCGATATTACTCATTTGTAGAATTCCACAAGGTTGGTTTGACACAATCTACCTGGCACAAACCCATGTTGCCAACTATCCAGACCTCCCACCTACTCCAATCCCCCAATCGTTCCTTCAGTGTACTCTCCATTAATTTTCCCACCACCAAGGTCAACTGATGGCTCTATAGTTACCTGGTACTTCCCTCGACCCCCTTTATGGATTGGCACCACATGTGGCTCTCCCCAATCCCTAGGTACCCTCCCTGTCTCGAGCGACCTGTTGAAAAGCACCACCAGGGGTGCTGCCAGTATGTTCGCCAACTCCCATAGTACTCTTGGATGAATACCATTCGGCCAAGGAGATTTATCTTTCTTTAGGGCCTTAAGGGCTTGCCACATCTATTCGGTGGAGATAGCATCATCCATCCCCCCACCTTACTGGCCTTTTTATCTTATCCTGATGTGAAACCCCTGGGGTACCTCTCCCTCCATTATGCTCCATTTCTGTTGTGCCCCCGATCCCACACAATACTGCTTCTAGCCCCATCATGCCATGCTTTGTTAATATCCCCTCTCCCTCCCTAGTAAGCACCGAAGTGACGTACTCGTTTAATACCTCTGCCTGGTCCCCCGCCTCTTCCAACCACCCACCTTCTGATCTCAATCTGCTGAGCTGGCCCTTAGTTTTTCTCTGCTCCCCAATGTACCGGAAGAATCTTTTTTCCCCTCCCCGTATCCCCTGTGCCAGCTGCTGCTCTTTACTGGACTTTGCTCCCCGCACCAGCCGGGCAAATTTTCAAGATGGTATGTTTCCATTTCCCTATCCCCTCTCATTGTTTTGTATTTTTTGTAGGCAGCCTTCTTTTCTCTGACTGCTACCTGAACTTCAGTGGACCACCAGCACGGTTTATGTGACCTAGCTCCCTTAAGCTTCACCTTAGCGCAGGTACTGACTGCCTCATGAAGTTCTCATTTTATGACCTCCCATCTCTTTTCCACATCTGTCATTGTTGTAATCCCCTTCAAGTGATCCTTGAGAATATTTCCCATGCCCATAAAGTCTGCCCCCCTGAAGTCCACTGCCAGAGTCCTAGATCTCTCCCCACTCCCCCCATGCTTATTTGAAACCAGACAGTATTGTGGTAGCTCCCAGTCAGGGGATCCTCTACAACCAGGTCCCTTACCAGATCACCATCTGCCAGAACCATGTCCAGAACATGCCCCTCCCTCATGGGCTCCATCACGTGCTGTGTTAAGAACACATCCTGGAAGCCATCCAGCAGCCTCTGCTCCTTGGCTACCTTAGAGGACATGGTTCCCCAGTTTGTACCTGGCATATTAAGGTCTCCCATCAGCACCACTCCCTCCCCTTTTGGTCCACGCTTGGCAAAAATGTTGTCCAGCAAACCCTCCTCCAAACATCACCCATCCCGGGGGGCCTATATACTACACCCAGCTTGATCTTACCTCCTGCCAGGGTTCGTACGGTGACCCATAAGACCTCCATGTTTCCCTCTGCCTCTTCTACCCTAGCAATTGCTATGGCATCTCTAATGTACATAGCCACTCCACCCCCTCTACCCTCCTTTCTATCTTTCCTAAGCATAGTGTACCCACTCACGTTTAAGTCCCAGTCATGGTTTTTGTTGGCCAACATTTCCGTGACTGCTGCTACATCCACCACCCCCCCCAAACAGCATGGCCTGGAATTCTGGCAACTTGTTACCCAAGCTCCTGGCATTTACTAACGCCACCCCCCACCCCTTATCCCTGATCTCCTTTGTCAAATCTACCCAGGTTCCTTATGCTTCCAGCCACCCTCTGCTCCTCCTGAATCCTCCTCCCCCAGTCTGTTTCTCCCTTCCCACCTTGGGTTTGAAGGCTACTCCCCTCTTCTAGAGGAGAGGGCTTCAGTCCAGCCCCTCCCTTATCTCTCCCCCCCTCACAAGTTTTAACCCCACCTTTCTTAAATGTAGTCCACCACCCCCTGCTTAAGGACTTCCTCCCTTACGGGGTAAGATGAAACCTGTCCTTGGCATACAGTCCCTTATCCTCCCAAACTCCCTCCCAGTTCCTTAACACCCCGACCCACTTTCTTCCCCCCAATTTCTGAGCCAGTCATTTACCTCAGTGATTTTCATTTTGTTTTCCACTGAGGACCTTGGTACCGGCAATATTTGCGAAAAGGAAATGTTGCATCCATTATCCCGACAGACTCTGGAAAGTTCTTGGAAACTTGCTTGGATTTCCAAAATGTTATTTCCCTCTTTATCATTAGTCCCCAAATGCACCAGGAAATACAATTTCCCTCCACAATTCCTAACCAGTTCGTACACCATGAACTTTGCTCTGTGCACTGTCAGCCCAGAGATACTCACTACCTTCACCTGGCTATGGCATCCCCCCACCGTCCCTCCCAATAGATACCCCAATCATCGAGTCACCCAATAACAGGACCTTAGCACTACCATCATTCTTATGGTTACCTCCACTATGCACTCTCAACCTCCCCTCCCCCCTTATCCGTGATCCCAATTCCATGGGAGTCTTCCTGCCTTATTATGAAAGACACCCTTGTCACCCTCCCCTTTCTGTCTCCCTTATTATTTTGCCCACTTAACCCAGACCCCCCCCGGATGGGTGTCCCCTTTAACCCTCTCTTATCCAGGTCATTTATCCTGGCCCTGATCATTTCCCCTTCCCCCACACAGTCATCCTCACCCCTTGTAATAGTTCCCCTACCTCCAGAGGCCCTCTGTGGGTACCTTTTACCTAGGGCCCCCATCCTTCGTACGGAACCCCCTCCTGAAGGGGGTCCCTCCCCCATCTCCTTGTCTTCCTGTTTCTCTCCAGTGGTGCTCTCCTCCCTCTTGTCTGCAATATGTTTCATATCCCCCTTCTGCTTCACATTTACGTTCCCCCTTCTCCCCCTTGGGCTACTTCTATCCTTTCCATTTCCGACCTGTGATGCCCTATGAGTATCCAACTCCCTCCCTCCAGCCTCTGTATCAGTTTCCTCATTACCACTAACCCCTTATTCCCAATCTAGGTTGCTTAGTAGCTCAAATTTATTGTAGCACTCTATGCCAGCCTCCATCAATTGACCTGAGTTTCCCGTGACTGCCCCTCTAAGCTGCCCCCTTTCCCACAATAGCCCCTTCTGGCTCTTCCCCCTCCACTCTCTTTATTTTTGGAATGTTTACCCCATAAGTTTTTCCCTTAGCATTAACATCCCTATCTAAGGGTCCTCTATCCCTAATACCCCCCTCCTGCTTGCTGTAACATGACCTCCTTTAATTGCTGGGCATTGTCCCAGCCTCCCCTCCTCCCTACCCATCTGCTGCCCATACCCACACCCCTTATCCCTGGTCACACCCCACAACTCCTCCAGCTTACTCCTTAACCAAAATACTTCCCTCTTGATCTGAGATAGCTGTCTACAGAGTGGGCAGCCTCCATCTCTCCAGGCCCACTTTAGAATTATTGCCACCCCACAGCTTGTGCAGCCTACAACCCTTCCAAAGATGCCTGCCATGGTGGAAAGAGGCCACCCTGTTTGTCCCTCTCTATTCATAATGGGCACATCCCCCTTTTCCCAATCCCTTCCACCAGGATACTACCCCTCCCTCCCCTCCAAGTGGCCATACTGGGGTGTACTGGGTCAGTCATATTCACTTCTAACAAACATCCCTGCTATAAATAGACACTTAAACTCTAATTGATAATACAGGATAAACAAGCTCTAAATAGACACTTAATCTCTAACTGAAGATACAGAATAAACAGTGCTAACTTTGAAGTACCTAACAGCTCATCCATATTTCATTAATTTGTCATACCCTGTGCTCATTAACCTCTCGTCACCTTTAAGACCCTCCTATGTGCTCAGTCTCCAAGAGGACACACCCCCTCAGCCCATTTAATAGAGGTTGGGGCCGGGGTGGGTGGGCAGGATAAATAGTCTCCCTACAGTACAGTCTCAAGTCCCGACACAGCTGGATCTGCCCTTATAAGCCCAGCCACAACAAAGAAGATTTAAATTTCATGCCTGTGATAGGCCCCCCTGGCGCTGACGCTCCTGCTCCTTGTGGTCTCCGACTGCAACCATGAGATCCAGTCCCTTTCTCCCCCACCGATGCCGACTTCTGATCTTGCCCCACTGCTCCAACTGCAGGGCCAGTCCTCGTGCTGCCAAATGCAGCCAAAATTTGCTACTTTTTTCCACTCCACTCCCCTCTGCGTCCGCCAACATGGTCTCTAGCTTCCATAATGTCCCCATAGTACAGTCTTCAGTCCCAACATGGCTGGGCCTGCCCTTACAAGCCCAGCCACAACAAAGAAGATTTAAATGTCATGCCTGGCTTCTGTGATAGGCCCCCTGGCACTGACGCTCCTGTTCCTCATGGTCACCGATTGCGACCACGAGATCCAGTCCCTTTCTCCCCCACAGAAGTGGACTCCTGACCTTGCCCCACTGCCCCAACTGCATTGCCAGTCCTCATGCTGCTGAATGCAGCCAAAATTTGCTGCTTTTTTATGCTCCGCGACGGCCAACGCGGTCTGTAGCTTCCACAATCTCCCCACAGTACAGTCTGTAAATTTGTATTAAGCCATGCATGCCAATCTTTTGTATGGGGCACCAAAATAGGTTTAATATTATAAAAAATAAAATTTGTAATGAAAAAGGCCACAGGGTCAACAATACCTAAACCACCTTTCTCATCAGGTAAGTAAGTAAAATTCCTTTTTATAGGATTAAGCCTACTTGCCCAGAGGGCTTGATAAAAAAGGCTATATAGTCCAATTTCTAATTTCCATGGCATTGGCAAAACTGCACTGATATATAAAAATATGAGTAATAACAAAGACTTAATCAAGAGTACCTATTTTTTCTTTGAAATTTGCATGTTTCTCCATTTTGGTATGAGAGCAAAACCTTCAGTGATTTTGTTCTCCCAACTGTTTTTTTCTACCTTGGGTATTCCTTAGAGGATGCCTAGAGGTTTAATGCCCACTATTACTATTGGAATGCTGGCCACAATATCATATTGCTTTTGCTGTGCACTGACTCCCAACTATAACTCCTTGCTTTTATGAATATTGATTTTAGCATTAGATATGGCAGAGAATTCTTGAAGGATTTACTGGATTATTATGGGACAAAAGAAGACCGAAGCCCATCGGGATTTTCCCCCTCAATAGAGGGTCAATGCGTTACTTTAATGTTTACTTGATTTAACCAATTTGTTGGATTTTAAAACCTAATTGCAAATTAGCCAAAAAAAGACACATGTCATTGGCATACACCAGTACTTTAATAGGGTGATTATTTTCTATGATAAGAAACCCCTTAATGTCCGGGTTTGTATTAATTTTTTTGCAGTAAGATGTCTAACCCAAATATATACAAAATGGTGCTTAGGGGCACTATTGCTGTACCCCTTGCATCTGTCTTATTGTCTTATCTTGGAAACCATTTATCATTACTCTAAACTAAGCATATGATAAATCAGTTGAATCCAAGAAATACATTTCTTACATATACCATGATGTCGTAATGCTTGATATAAAAATTCATGTGATTTGTGATCAAAAGCTTTCTCTTGATCTATAGAAAGTAAGATACCTGGAGTACAGTTATTCATATTTTTATGTATAATTTCTCTAATTTGTATAAGATTATCTGTAATATTCCTTTTAGGAATAGAGCAAGTCTGGGCACTAGAAATGATTTTAGGTGTGATTTTATTAAGGGGTTTAGTTCAAATTTTGGTCAAAATCTTCTGCTCTGAAATCTGAAGCGAAGTCAGTCTCCAGTTATTTAAATCTGAAGCCTCTTCCTTTTTATATAACAAAATCATGCTTGTTTGAAACCAATCCCTAGTAATGTGTTTGGTTTCTAAAATTTCATAAAATAATTCAATAAGTATTATTCTATCCAGTTCCTGGAATGTTTTGCAGAATTCTGAGCTAATCCCATCAGGCCCTGGCACTTTATGTGAGGGAAGAGCTTGGATAGCTTCATCAACTTCTGATAATGTTATAGGTTGTATTAGTAGCTTAATCTCAGAATCTGATAGGATTGTAGGTGATAAATTCTTAAAGAATTGTTCTTGTTTACTAGTGGTGGTGTCTGGTGTAAAAAAGAGTTCGTATTGTGCTTCAACATAGTGTAGAATTTGTTCACTATGCTGTAATAATATTCCTTGTTCATTTTTTATTCCTTCAATAATGTTTGTTTTGTTTTGCTCCTGGTTATACTTGAAAATATCAATAGATCCGTTCTGCAACCGAGTTCTGAATCTTTGTTCAACAGCCAAGGTTTTGGCCCTATCATATAGGTATTGTTTCGTTTCAGTCTTAATCTAATCAATTTGTTTTTTATAGGACTGTTTCAAAGTTGTCTGTAAAGAAATAAGTTTGAAAAGTTGGGTCCTCAGTTGTAAATAATCTGCCCTGCTATTATTTTGTCCTTTATAATAAAAAAGGGTTTTCAATTCTTGTTTAGTGTCAATCCACCATTCTAACATGGTGTCATAGTAAACGACAATTGAAAATCTGGCTTGTAATAAAGCTGAGCACTCTTGAATTATTGTGTTACTAGTCAGTAATGAGGTGTTTAGTTTCCAATAACCTTTGTCAAATTTCCTTGTACCTGATAAATTCAGTGACACATGTAGTTCTGTGTGATCAGAAATTGCATTAACTTGTGTCTTAGCATCCTGGACTTTACCTTACTAGAAAGAAAAATGAAATCAATCCTTGTTGAGATGGTGTTCCTAAAGTATGTATGGCCACCGGAGGAATGAATCTGTCTAAATGAATCCACCATGTCTGCTGTCTAAAGAATTGTTTTAAGTGCATGTGTGTCACAGTATAATTTATTTGTGTACCCAGCTTTATCCTTCAAATCAAGGGGACAGTTGAAATCACCACCTATTATAATGAACTTTGCAGTGTGTAGATACGGTTGCAATGTTTTACATAGCTCTATTCTTTCACTTTTGGTCTGGGATGAATAAATAGTACCAGTCCTCATGAGCATGTTATCCAAAATTATATCGAGTAATAACAGTCTCATCGGTGCTACATCCATAATTCTAATGACTTTAACATTAAGTGATTTAAATAAAATACACACCCCAAAGCAGGATTCTTCCCCCAGGGACCAAAAAGATGTACCCCAGGGCCATGACTTTTGTGCATTTACTATACAATTCTCTGTTCTAGGTCTAGTGTCCTGTAAAAGAAAATCTGAATGTTTATCAGATGCAGGGATAACAATAATATATGCCTTCTTTTTATATTCCTAATGCTATTAACATTCAGTGAGAATAAATGTAACTTAGAAAGTATCAAAACAAGTAATCAAATTATGATCTTTTCTTCCTTGTCCTTCTGTAAATTTTTTCCTTTTTTCTGGTACCTCTTCCCCTTCTGAAATTTCTTTCACAGAAGAGGCTCTAGATGACAAATCGGAGTCTTCACCATCATCTTCTGTATTAGTTTGTAGCACTGCATAACTGTTTCTTGTTTTACTAGAATCCCTTCTAGATATTCTGGGCTTTGGTTATTGCTTGTCCTGTTTTCTCTTTCCTCCCACCACAGTAAATTCATCTTGCGGGGTTGGGGGGGGAGCATATCATGTGGGTTTTCTGATTGAGCTTGTTTTGTGTTTTGTTTGTTAGATGAGCCCACAATTTCGTTTGATAGCTGAATGTCTGACTGTACTGTAACAGGCTCTTCATGCCTCTGTTCGGGGGATGTCTGCTGAAGTGTCGGAATGAGAGATTGGGCCATCTCTTTTTGTCTCTGAGCTTCTAGTACCATTTCTTCCTGGTCATACAAAGAGCCTTTATTATGGGCCGCCCATGGGCACATTTTGTAGGAATGTCCCTTTTTTTTATTTCATGTTTATTGAACGAGACATAATAATACAGAGTAGTGATTTTGTTGGAATCATACAAAGATATGCCATCTAAGACATATATATACTTTTAGCAGCTACAAATGAAATTCATTGCTTTTTATGAGTATTATACACCACCAGTTATGCCTGATAGATAGAGCGTCATCTCTCCACAGCCCTAGTTTTTTTTTTTTTTTTTAATAAAAGGCAGGCGGCCAGGCCCCGCTTATAAATAGGTTAAATTGTTAGGAGCCTTTTTACTTGCACCCCTTCCTCCCCCTGGTCTTATAATAAAGAGGTCGGGTGGTGCCCAACCTCACGGGACAATTTTTCCTTAATTTTTCCCCCTTCCCCCCTCAGGGCACAAACTCCAGGTCAACCAAGGACAAAAACATCACCCATCTATGCCATTTTACTTCAAAAGGGCCATGCTTGTTATGTAATTTAGTGATAAGATTTCCAATTTGTAAATTTCCAAAAGTATTTGGCACCACTCTGCTATGGAGGGTATAGCGGTGGTCATCCACTTTCGAGTGATGACTTTCTGAGCTGCTAAGATATATAATGGGAGTAAGGTATGGTCCCATCTTGGTCTGTGGGGGGATAAATGGAAAGAACTGCTATTTCAGCCATTAGTTTCAGGTCTTCATCCAGGCATTCCCTCAGTTCTCACTGGCAGGTGCACCAAAAAGGTGTTAGTTTAGGGCAGAACCAGAAGATATGGCCCAGATCCACTAGGGTGCATTTGCACCCTCTTCAACAGTGCCCATAGGAGGATGGACAATATTTTGCTAGAATTGCTAGAGAATGAAAGTATCTAGAGTAAGACTTCCATGCAAACTCCCTCCAAATGTGGGAGGAAGAAATTTCAATTGCATTCAGAGTTGCATTCTTCCATAATGGGTAGGGGACTTCTAGCTCCAGATCTCTATTCCATGCATCTAATACTGACTGGGAATGTCTCCAAGGGACTCTCTCGGCAGTCTATATATATGGCCGATTAGGTTTCCCCAGGGTTTCCCATCCAGAGAGTCCCTTAAAAGGGCCCATAAAGTAAGGAGAGGGGCAGGACGGCTAGCTGTGAATTCCTTTTGCCGTAAAATATGATTTCTCACCTGGGTATAGCGAAACATGTCTCGGTAAGGTAAAGAGTGTGTAATTTGTAGTTCAGTGAAGGGAAACATGCCTATATTATTGATAAATTGATGATAATAGCTGAGCCCCAGCCTTCGCCATAGGGTAAAGGAAGAGTCGAAGTTGGCTGGAAGAACTCCTTTGTCTAATGAAAGAAATGTAAAGAAGAAAATTGTTTGCCTGAAGACTTTTTTTGTTTAAGGGTATACCACATTTTTAAGATTTGGGCAGAGAGTTTAGTGAAGCCATGAAGGAGAGGGGCTCTTTCCATGGAGGCGAACACAATTTTCTCAATATCATGTAAGTCATTAATTTGGAATTCAATATCCTTCCAGTCACTATGGGCATTTGGAGAAAGTCTTAAGAAAAAAGTTTTAAAAAAGTGTCTAACGCGTAGAACCTCAAATTAGGGAGGTTGACCCCCCCCCTTGGTCTAAAGAAAGACACAGTAGAGAGAAACACACTCTTGGTTTCTGGCAGTCCCATATAAAGGAAGAGATGATTTTATTCCAGGAGTTAAAATAGAAGTTTTCTTGGATTTGGAGAGATATGGGTTCATAGTTAACTAGATCCAAATGTATCAGGTTTTTAGGGATAGGGATTCCGAGATACTTGATTTTAGTTCTCCGCCATTTAAAAAGTAGGGCTTCTCTCATGGTGTTAGGATGCTGAAAGTAGAGTATTAAAGCTTCTGTCTTGGATATATTTAATTTAAAGTTAGCTAGCCTTTCAAAATTCAGTAAGACATCCCTTGCTGCTGGTATGGAGAGTTCAGGAGGTAGAAGAGTTAACAACATGTCATCTGCGAAGAGTGAGACCTTGTACATTTTCTGGCCTAGGGGGATTCCCTCTATTCAGGGGCATAGTCATAGGGCTGCTGCTAGGAGTTCCATATAAAGCAAATAGGAGAGGAGATAAAGGGCACTCCTGACGGGTTCCCTGATGAAGTGTAAATGGGGGGGGAGTGCCCCATCGATGAAAATATAAGCCTTAGGTTGGAAGTACTGTATAGATTTTGGAACCATTGGAAGATTCTGGGAATGAGAAGGCTTGAAGTGTATCCCATAGAAAGTTCCATGAGACCCTATCAAATGCCTTTTTGGCATCTAAACATAATATGGCTGAGGAAATTTGACTGGAGTGTATATGCTCCAACAGGAGCATAGTACGTCTAGTATTATCCAAGGTGCTCCGGCGTTTGATGAAACCTGCTTGGTCTGGGTGAATAAGCTTTGGAAGAAGTGTTTCTAATCTTGAGGCCCAGATTACCATGAAAATTTTATAATCCATGTTTAAAATAGAGATGGGCGGTATGAGACCATGTCAGTTGTATCTTTATCTGGTTTGGGAAGGGGAGCTATTATCGCATAGCTCCAAGAAGGAGGGGGGAACTCACCCTCTGCTATGGCCCTAAAAGAGGATAGGAGAGAGGGAAGAAGTCTAGAGAATTTCCTGTACCATTTCAATGTAAATCCATCTGGACCTGGGCATTTAGCTGATTTTAGGGACTTGATGTGGTCTAGGATTTCATTTGTGCTTACTGGAGATTCTAAAGAAAAGCAGTGAGAATCTGTAAGTTTTGGTAGAGAGAGTTGTAAGAGAAACACTTTCCTTTTATCTGGTTGTGGAGGGCCATAGGGCAGGGTATATAATGTTTGGTAGAAGGAGAGAAAAGATGAGCAAATATGGTCATCGGTATGAGAAAGTTTCTTAGTAACCGGGTGTTTTATTTTAAGAATGGTTGCTGCTCGTTTTCTATTTCTGAGTTTATGTGCTAGTATACGGGCACCCTTGGCCCCCTCACTCATAACTAGATTGTTTAAGATATGTAAGGGTTTGTAGTACTTTACAGTCCATGATTTTCTATATTTCTTTTTTTGTTTCCCTGATTTCCCTCTGTATTGTTTTGTCCCCCTCTCTGTATAGGAGTTGGTAGGAGTGTAGTTGCTCTGCTAAACAATTGTAAGATGCTTCAAGTTTCCTCTTTTTCCAGGAAGAAAAGGCTATGGTCTCCCCCCCCCCAATAACCGCCTTTAAGGTGTCCCACTTTATAGGATCAGAAATCTCAACTTGGTCATTTTCTCTTAGTACTTGTGGGATTTTGGCATTCATATAATCCATAAATTCTTGGTCTCTTAGCAGGGATGGATTAGAGCACCATAACTTTGCTTTTGGGGGTTTGCCGAGGTTTATTTTGAGGGTGAGTGGGTGGCGATCCTATAGAATACAAGGGCCAAGGGTTAAATCTTGAATCAACGCGAGGTGATCTCATGAGATAAAGAAGTAATCTAGGTGAGAATAGGAGTGGAAGTGGGGTGAATAATAGGAGAAGCCTAAAGCTGCGGGGAACAGTCTCATCCAGATGTTGTCTATACCCAGGTGAGAAAGCGTGGCCTTCAGATATTTAAGGGCACTGGAGGATCTGTACGCCTATTGGGATGAGGTGCCTACAGTAACTTAGGAGAAAGGGCTACATTGAAATCCCCAGCCATTATTAGAGTACCCTGTAGGACATCTGTGATCTTGTTAAGAAACATGCGGATTACTGAGAGAGAAGCCTGGGGTGGTACGTACGCATTCACTAAAGTGAACTCCTGAGAGAAAAGTATGCCTGTTAAGATTACATATCTCCCCTGGGTGTCTATGACTGTACTTTGTACTTCAGAGAGGTGGAGGTTGGGACTAATATGGCCGCTCCTCTTCTGCAGCCACTAGAATGAGAGGAAGCATACACCCTATATCTGTGGCCCCATTTTAACTTTTGGCGTTCCACCTCTGATAAGTGGGTTTCTTGTAGGAAGTATAAGTTGGCCGCCTGCCTTTTCAGATGTTGCATCAGATGAGACCTCTTTATCGGGCTGTGGAGACCATTAATATTTAAAGAAAAAATCTTAACAGGGTATACCACCATCTCCCAGGTGGAAGGTAATGGGAAAAGAAGTAAAAAGTCAACCTGAGGGAACTCAAGGTCTCCCAGGGGGGTCTCTCTAGGAGACAGCAGCACCCTGAGCCTGTCCTTTGAGCCATGCGATAATAAAGGTTATTAAAAAAACAAGGTGTGTAAGTTCCTTTGTCCCTTTTTTCATTTATAGTAACTAACCGAAGGTCAGGCTGAACCTCAGGCAAACTGACCAAATTAACAATTAACCCATCCCTCCACGCATGAAAAACATGAACCCAACAACTCCCCCCCTTCCCCACTGTTAACAACTCTCCTACATGATGGGCCAGCAAATACTAATCAGGTTCTAACTTTATAACTTAATATGACTTCCAAATAGGAAGGGAATTTAGATCCCGTCTGAGGGCTCCCCATGGGCTCTGTGAATGAGGGCCCTGGGAAGTTGGAGTCAAAGCCCTCAAAAACTGTGGAGGGAGTGGCCCCAAGGGGGTAAATGCCCCCTAAGAACAGGCCTATCACTCCGAGGAGTGTCAAGCCTATGAGAAATAGTAGAAACATGAAGTAGTATCCTTGTAGAGTCAGGAATGTCTCTTTTCATCACATAGATTACAGCATACTGGATTTGGACAAAAATGTTGAGAATGACCAATTTCAAGGCAGAAGTCACAGACTTGAATATCACATGCATTGTTGAGGTTTGAGAGGAAGCCACATCTATGGCATGTTTTAGACTATCCTGGGTAAAAACAAAACCATCTGTCTCTACCGATGTAATAGCTACTTGGCAAATGCTGAATGCCTGCATCAGTGTTCTTCAGTTTAACTTCTATGTGCCACCCCCTGTCCAAATATTCTCAGTGTCCATGATTGGTTGTGGTCTCTCTATCATCTCCACCCGCTGCTTAATCCAATGCAGTATATCGCAAATGCTGACCCCTTCATTTTTAAATAAGATATTAACAGTTTTTCAAGTAGGTTTGGTTAATGGAATGACCATGAAGGGAGACCGTACAGGCGAATGTTTTAAGGATTGGTATTTTATCTAAAATCTATCCAGTAAGAAAGACAATCTGAAACTAATGTCAAATTGTGTGTCCTCCGAGGTATGGATAAGAGCAAATACCTCTGTTGCAGTAAATTGCATATTCTCTTTTAAGAGTCTTCTGGCCACATAAGCCCTAATGGGTGGGTCCTCCAGCCCCCCTCTGTATTTCAGGTGAACAGCATTCGTTCTTTTAGTGGGCTTCCCAAAATTAGAAAAGAGATCAGATAGTTTAAAAGTTCTAGGGGTGGTTTCATGCGGGTGCTGTTTTCCATCCTGCTCAGTCTGGGGTGGGGGGGGAGTGCCTGAAATTTTTAAACCTCTGGTAATGGATGGTCTTCCATTATTACTGCCCATGAGGTTGAGGGAAGTGCCGTCCCTAGATTATTTACTTCAGTTACCCCAGCTACATTAACTAATTTTTCTTGTCGTGCGTTCTCAGATACTGAAACTTTTTTTTCTGTAATAATATTAGTTTGTACAGGCTTTGTATTGCAACTTACGTTTCTGCTGTGTGAATTTTGTTGGATTGCAGGTGCTGCTACAGGCTGATGCACATTCAGAGGAAATGTAGCTTGCTGCACGGGCTGTGTGGAGACTTAGCGTTGGGTGCAGTCACAATCTTACCGCTGTTTGGGATTGTCATGGCAACCTGAGAGCCAGGTGTCCAAGGAGCAGCTTCTGACTGGTTCGAGTAAAGAAGAAAAATCATTTTCTTGCATTGATGTTGTAGCCAGTCCCATAATTTCTTTTGCAGTCGGGACAGAGGTTGAAACCCATATTGTGCTGTCAGCTGTTTTTCCCATCCAGTGGCATACAGAGCGTGATCCGGAGACCAGTGCTGGGCTGATTTGACTGACTTCTTAGACTGTCCTGGAGATGAACACTCAGTAAGTTTATTGGATTGGGCTTCCATCTGGACGTTCAGAATATTACCTACAGTATTTTCCAGGTTATATAGTGCTGCTTCTTCAACTGCCAACATTTTTAAGTTTTCCTCTCTGTTGTTTTATTTCAATAATTTTATTTGCAGGGACTGGTTCTTGTTGTCTGCTTTTGGCTCTTAAAGTTTCTTCTGTGGTATTTTCTCCACAAGCGCTGCAGCTGTTTGCCTTTGGAAAACCAGGATTTCAAAGTTAACAGAATCTGTATTAGCTTTTGGTGCTGCTTCAAACTGTGATATATCCACATCCTCAGAAATGTCCATGTCCATTTTCCTCATAACAGAGGTTGTAATTCCTTCAGTTTCTTCCCCATAGCGTTCCGATAGTCAGATTCCACCACTCCATCCTCAGCTCCTGTGCACCCTGCTCCTCGGTCGGCCATCTTGCCAACTGGTAGCTGGACAAGGGTTCCCCCTACTGCAGAGTAGGGGGATTTCCCCAGTGCCATGGCCAAATTTCCCCCCATTGACTAAAAATACCACAAACAGCTTACTCTGGTTTAAGGTCAGCTAGCATTCATCTGTATCCCCCTCTCCCGGGTCATGCCTGAAAATAGGCAGAATTTGTCTAGTACACTTACCTGGTCAACAAAAACTAAATAAATAAATTTATTGTCTCTTTTATTTTCTTTGGCCTGTTTGACCTGTGGAGTTGTGAAGGTTTTAAATTTGTTCCGCACACCAGGGGGCGTTGTGCCTAAGAGTGCTTCTGTAACTTAAAGCTCTCTGTGACTGCATATCAGCAGCCATGACTTATAAAGCTCTTAGCTTCCCAAGACAAGATGAAAGACAAAGATTGGAAGCAGAGCTCTTGTTCTTTTACTCCTGCAGAATAGAGTATGGAGCTAATTTCAGTATTCAGGTTTACACTTTTAGTGCTGACTCACGCTAATCATTATTTATGTGCCTTCTGGTCTCACAGTTCTTATTATTGCTTTTGGGGTATGAATGGTGTGAAAAATACCTTACCTCCTGTTTAGACCCCTGACCTCTCCCTTGCTCTGTCAAACTGATAGTTCCAGGTCAGCTGATCTGACAGTAGTGGGTGAACACTGATTCAGCTGTGTGCTGTGAGCTGGAGATTTTTTTCTGTCTGTCTGTCTCTCTCTCTGCTTAAGCCTGTCTCATCTGCTTTCTTTCATTAGCTACTGCTTTGTTTTAGGCCTATATCCCCTTTTGAGCTAAAGAAGAGTTTACTTAAACATTCGAATAAAGACATGGCAATTGTGAAACAATACGTAGGTGTAGATAAGACAGCTGAGCACTGGAACACCAGTTCATAGTTTTAATGTACATAAAGCTGAACACCCATTTTATTTTGTCTGCTTCTGGTGGCTTTCTCGGGCTTCCTCACTATTGGGATTTCATAGGGATAGACTGGCATTTCTCCTACCCTTTTGTGTGGTTAGTTGGAAGCAGTCTTAGCAAAGGACAGTAAGATTCCTTCAGAAATAAATGTATTGATTGCCATTTATATAAAATGGTATCTTTTTCTGTTTCATATATTTTCAACTGTTGAGATAATCTGTTGTCCTGTATTTAAAAAGTTATATTTCTGTGTGATAATGTCGGTAGATAGACATCCCAGGGAGCCAATTATGACCCAGGCAGGGCTATAAAGAGGGAAGGGTTGTGATGTGAAATCAGTCTAGTTCAGGGATCTGCTGACAGCAGAGCTCTGCATTAGTCTCTCCTGCCAGTTTGTTAGGTGTTCCAGCTGGAGAAGTTCTGGGATGGTAATTGGCCTGCTAGGCTCATTCTACAAAGAAGAATATACATGGTGGTGAGAATTTGCAAATTTCTTTTTAATTCCCTCTCCCAGAAGTAGTTTGAATTAATTGGATAGCTTCCAGACAAGAACTACCTGAAAGTTAATTAAAGCTAGACTGTAAACATTGTAAATAAATTCACCAGAGCACTCCAATCTTTGTGTGGAATACCTTCCTACCTACTAGGCACTACATTTTGGTGGTAGCAGTGGGATTCTTATAGCTTCCACCATAGTAGCATGGTCAATACCTGGAAGAGGAAGAGGGGTGAAAGATAAAAGCACTTCAGTTTCTGGGCCAGCGGTCACAACCGGAAGCATGTCACTTAGGAAGGAAGAGGAAGAAGGTGCAAGGCCGAAAGAGTATACTTTCCCTTCTTGATCTAAAGAGGAGGGAAAGAGAAAGCCAATCTATGACCCTCCCCCCAAGGATTTGAGGAAATTTGTGAAATGGTTTACTAAACACCAGCTGGAAATGAAAAGGAAAAGAGGGGAAGAGATGAGGAAACAAGAGGAAAAGTGGCAGGAGGTGATACAGGCTCTCAAGGATGCTGTTCTAGTACACCCCAAAGTCCTAGAGGTAATAGAGTCCTGGTTAGCCCTCCTAATGTCAAACCCAGTTCCTCTTCAAAATATATTAAATTATCTCATTTAGCAAATCCAGAAGCAAATGGTTCGATACCTTTTATTGGACCAACATACTGTAGATGTTACAAAAAGAACAAAGTGCCTAAGTTTTCAGACCAACCAAGTCTTTGTTCTTTTCGTAACATCTATGTTGGTCCATTAAAAGGTATCAAACCATTTGCTTCTGGATCTGTTCTTACAAGGACCAATATGGCAACTAAACTAAATCTGTATCTCATTTAACAAATGAAGATAATATTGAGGCATATCTAACAACTTTTTTAAAGGGTAGATAAAGCATATGAATGGCCAAGAACCCAATGGGTGCTCAGACTGGCATCCTATTTAACAGGAAAAGCACAAGCAGCCTAAAGCAACACCGAAGCTTCACATGTGATGAACTATGATCTGGTTAAACCAGCCATATTAACCAGTTATGACATTAATTGTGAGACCTATTGAAAAAGGTCTAGGGCAATGAAATATCAGACTGGAGAACCCCTCCAGGAAGTTTTTTTCCAAAGCTCAAGGGCATGTTCTGTAAATGGCTGCAGCCAGAACAAAAGACTGTCCAGCAACTTGTTGAAGGACTGGTGATGGAGCAGTTCCTGCAAATCCTTCCTGAGGACATTCAGTTCTAGGTGAGGGAGCACCAACCAGAAAATGGAGACACAGTGATTGCCCTGGCAGAGGATTACCTCCTGGTGAGAAAGACCATCATGAAGAAGTATCAGTGGGACAGTCGTGATTTCTCCAAAGTGGTAAGATCCTTCCAATTTAATAAATCAGTAAAGCAGAGAGCAGAGCAGAAACCAGAAACATCTTTTAGTCCGAGATCTGAACAGAGTTTGTGAAGAACTGGAACTCTCCCCCTTCTGACATTGTATGTCATCAATGTGGTGAGAAGGGATACATAAAATGGAAGTGTCCCAACAAGAAAAACTCACCTGTCACTCTGGCATTACTGAACTGGAGTCAGTTTTCAGCAGATGTAAAAACTGGAAATAAGAATGTGAGAGTCTTACTAGACTCAGGCAGTAGACAGACTTTATTACACCCTGAGGCAGTGTCTGAAAATGCCATGGATAAAGTGGGTAAAGTAACAAAGGTGATGTGTGCATAGGGATACTAAATCTTACCCCACAGATTCTGTGCCAATCACTGTAAAAGGGAATACTGTAGTTACCAAGTGGAAGCAGGTATAGTCCCAGCTCTACCAGTCTCTATACTTTTGGAAAATGATCTACCTTGTTTAAGTGACTTGGTAAGAGACTTTTGTGTGGCACCCCTTTCTGATATATCTGCAGTTACAACCAGGGCCCAGACAAAGAAAGAAGAGGAAAATAAATGGTCTGAACAAAGACTATGTGACATTTTCCCTTTCTTAGACCCCGAACTACGTAATGACAGATGCAAAATTAAGAAAACTAGAGGTCAAATAAGTAAGAAAAAAGCAGCTTGCAGGATGAAAGATATGGACTGAGGGAAAAGACTTTGTGGGACAACACTAAATTAATTGATAGTCAAAAGAAAGGTGATACACTGGCAGAGATTACGGGGGTCATTATGTTTGGTAGCACCAGGGATGAGCTTGTACAAGCACACACTCATTCATTGACAGCTCAGTGGGTGGCCCAGCCATGGCAGAGAGAGGGGTGCTGTGCTGGTTGCCTGCTTGGGTTCAAGATGGGGGGAGTGGAGTGGTGGGACACTATCTGCTGGGGTGGGGAGGCAGGGGGGTGCACTAGACCACCAGGGAATAACATTTTAATTCATGGACTGGGGATCAGGAATAGGAAGGGGGGCTCACTAGATCACCAGGGGAAAAAATGTTTATAATGCTATACAGGAGATAGGGATGGGGGTTACACTGAATACTGGATACGTTGGGCAGGTGATCAGGTGGGGTGAGTGACCACTAGCTACCAGGGAGTTTTTAATTACAGGTTGGGCAGGTGATTGGGTGGGGGAGGGACTGCTAGCCACCAGGGATTTTTAATTACAGGTCGGGTGGGGGAGGGACCACTAGCCACCAGGGATTTTTTTATTAAAGGTCAGGTGGGTGATTGGGTGGGGGGAGGGACCACTAGCCACAAGGGAATTATTATTTTTATTTCAGGCTGGGCTTGGGGTGGGGGGCACTGGAGTGCAGGAATACAGCTTTTATTTGTTTTCCTTCCACCTATATCTGAGTGGAACAGGGCTAAATTTTGCCCAAAACATTCAGAAGTTTTCCAATCCACCACAGACAGAAATTCAGAAACTTCTGTGAAAGTTGTCAGATTTTGCAGTAGTTTCACTAAGGCAGAAATAACCACTTTCGCACACTTCCCAATGTGCCGGGTAGATGACCTGGTGGATCAGCTGGGTGGGCCCTAATATCTGTCTGTCATAGCCCTTACTAAAGGATATTAGCAGACCCCTCTTGCTGAGTCTGTCAAAGAGAAAATGGCTATCTATGCCTCTAGGACTATTTCAGTTTACAAAAATGTCATTTAGGCTTCATAGGGTTGCTGTGACATTTCAGCACCTTATGGACAGGTTGCTATCAGGTCATGTGGGGTATGCTGCTGAAAATCTTGATGATATAATAATACATAGTCCCATTTAGGAAATACATATGGAACACCTGGGAAAAGTGTTAAGCACTATCTAACATGCTGGACTCACTGTCAATTCCACAAAGTGTGCTTTGGGGATGAAAGGGAACTACCTGGGATTTGTACTGGGAGGGAGAAACTTCACCCTGAAATTAGTAATGTAGATGCTGTGGCCTGTAGTGCTGTCCTTCATACAAAAAAAAAAAAACAACAAAAAAAACAAGGTAGGGCTCTTTTAGGACTAGCAGGGTACTACAGGAGATTCATTAAGGATTTATCCAATGTAGCTGCTCCTCTGACTGACTTATAACATAAAAGGACCACTGAGTGTCAAGGTACCTTTTTGTCTATTAAGGCCTGCCTATGTTCAGATCCTGTCCTGATTAGCCCTGATTTTCAGAAGCTGTTCTTTTATTCATGTTGATGCATCTGATATAGGACTGGGTGCAGTTCTCAGCTAACAGACAGAAAAGGGTAACCTGCCTATGTTATACTGTAGATCAGTCAAAAGCTGCATGATCATGAAAAGCAATATTCAACCATTGAAAAAGAATGTTTGGGAATGAAATGGGTGGTTTAAGCCCTTCGGTATTACCTGACAGGAACAGAATTTGTGGTCTACACAGGCCATAAATGGTTATTTGAAATGAAAGATACCAACTCACCTACTACCAGGTGGTATCTAGCGTTGCATTCATACCATTTCAAGAATGAAGACAAACCAGTTAAGACAAATACTGTTGCTGATTATTATCATGATATGGATATGCACACATTAGAGAATGATTACTGTGCATTCATTTTCTCTATATTGCAATGCATTTGGGAAATGTGCAGTGCTGTTGATATGAAATAAATATAGTTAAAAGTATTATGGATTATCTTTCTGTACCCCAGTGAAGTGTACTGTGTATTGCTTTTCTACGAAGTATGTTCAAACCTGTGATTTTTGCTTGGTTAGGGTCCCTGAGGGTGGGATTCTGGAAGAGGGTGGGCTGGAATCCTATCTTCTCTTGCTCTTGACTGCAATAAGAACTAATATCCCTCTTTAAAAGGGGGAAGGAATGTAATGAGGTGACCCTCATTCCCTAAGTTTAAGGAATAATATTGTTTTAACTTAACGGTATGAAACTGGCAGCTGCCTCTTTAAGAAATATGGTACCAAATGATAAAGTGTTGCAAGGACCAGTACTAAAAAATAAAAAATTAAATCCTGCTTTTTATGTTTATGGCAACCAGATTCTGAATAATAAATGAAAAGGAAGAAAAATATAGTTGGCTTCACTCCAAAAGCTCTGTTTAAGATATGAGGTCTCTCTTTCTTCCATGTCTAATATTTTCTCTCTCTCTGTTTAAGCTATTCTGTTCTGCTAACCTGTCCTTTATCATCTCCTTTTCTTTCTTTGGCCTGTTAGGCATGTGAGGTTGTGGAGGTTTGAGCTGTCATTCTGAATGAGATGTCACTGACATCATGTCATGTCATGTCAATCCAACCACACATGGATGCCAATCAGAAATGGGGGATTATCAAAACCGGGTTAGAAGAGGCCACAAACTCATGTTCAAATCTCCAGAGCAAGAAGGCCAGGTCAAGGAGGCCAAGCTGGTTAAGCAGAGAGGTATTAGGGAGTGTTAAGGAAAAGAGGGTGACCTTCAGAAAATACATGAGATTCAAAAAGGGGGAGGACAGGGAGGAGTACATGAAGAAATCAAGAGAAGTGAGCAGGTGAGTCAGGGCAGCCAAGGCAGCAAGAGAGCTTAGGCTGGCACAGGGGATGGGGGGGGGGATTTCTTCCGATATATAAGAGAGAAAAGAAGCTGTAAGGGTCAAATTGTTAGGATCAAGGTGGCCAAGGGATGGGCGGAGAATGGGGAAGAGTAAGCAGAAGCACTCAATGACTACTTCTGTTCTGTATGTACCAGGAAAAAGCATAGGCTTATGCAACAGGGGAAGGGAGCAGTGGGTACAGGTGGGGCAGACCCTACAGAGAGGGAAATACCAGACAGCAGAGTGCTAGAAGGTCTTAGAGCACTGAGGGTGGATAAGGCACCAGGTCCGGATGGCATCCAACCCAGGGTGCTAAGTGGAGATGGCAGGGATCCTGACAGGACCACTGGCAGACTTGTTCAGCGGCTCCCTGAGGACTGGTCGCTTGCCCCAAGACTGGTGGATGGTGCATGTGGTGCCCATCCATAAAAGTGGGCCCAAGGATGAGTTAGGGAATTATAGGCCAGTCAGCCTCACCTCCATCATGGGGAAGCTCATGGAGATTATCCTTAAGGAGAGGCTAGTAACCTTCCTGAAGGGAAAATGGTCTTCAGGACAGCTGGTAGCATGGGTTTGTCACCGGTAGATTCTGCCAGACAAACATGGTTGACTTCTATGACTGGGTAACAAGGGCAATCAACAGAGGCCAGGCAGTGGATGTCCTGTACTCGGACTTCAGCAAGGCCTTTGATTCGGTGCCTTATGGGAAGCTGGTTAGCATACTGAGTTGTCTGGGGGTAGGGGAGATGATGATGGAGTGGGTCAAAAACTGGCTGTGGGACAGGCAGCAGAAGGTTGTTGTATGGGGGGAACTCTCATTCCCAAGAGCTGCAACAAGCGGGGTTCCACAGGGATCAGTGCTGGGCCCAGTGTTGTTTGGCATCTTCATTGCTGACATAGCAGATGGGGTTAGTGATAAGATCAGCCTATTTGCAGATGACACAAAGATTGGAGCAGTAATGGACAGCACAGAGGGGTGGCTAGGACTGCCGGAGGACCTGGATAAACTTAAAAGCTGGTCAGACACATGGAAGCTGGGTTTCAAAGCAAACAAGTGCAAGGTTTTGCACATGGGAGCCAGAAACCAAAAGTTCTCCTACATGCTGGTGGTGGGGGGGGTTACAGTTATCCAATATGGAAGAGGAGAAAGATCTTGGGGTGATAATCACAGGGCAGATGAACCATTCAACATAGTGCAGGAAGGCAGCAGCTAAGGCTAATAAGATGCTGGGGTGTATTGCCAGGGGCATCACCTCACGGAGGAGGGAGGTTATCCTACCACTGTACACATCACTGGTCTCGTTAATCTAAAAATCCCCTCTGTACTAACCTTCTTTATGCCCCTCATATAGTTGAAGGTTTCGATCATATGCCCTCTATCCCTCCTATCTCTCCTATCCTCCAGGGAATGCATGTTGAGCTCCCTCAGTCTGTCCTCGTAGAGTTTGTCCTCCATTCCCATGATCATCCTGGTGGCTCTGTGCTGGATCCCTCCAGTAACTTGACATCTTTCTTTAAGTAGGACCACCAGAAATGCACGCAGTATTCCAGGTTAGATTAAAGGGAGGGAGAAACACTAGGGGGCACAGTCTGAAACTGGAGAGGGGAAGGTTCAAGAGGGAAATGAGAAGACACTACTTCACAGAAAGGGTGGTGGATGGGTGGAACACACTGCCGGAGGAGGTGGTAATGTTAAAGTTGGTGGCCAGTTTTAAGAGGGGGTGGGACATGGTCAGGGGAAAGGTCACTACCGTACGGTGGGGAGAGGGCAGGTGCAGAGTAATACACTACTAGTTGCACACTCGAGCTGACTCAGTAGACCTTAGGGCCTGTATCTGCTGGTGTTTTTCATATGTTCGTATGTCATGTCATGTCAGGTCAACTGAAAAAGCTACATTGGAAAGAGATGTTATATTAGTGGGGGATTTCAATCATAGACAAACACAGTTTGTCTGACTGCAGGTAGTAAAACACACCAGAGTTACTCTGTGGTCAAAATAATTCCCCATGATCCCATTCACAGGGAGATCAGGTACGACTCCCACCTCCTGTACCCCATGGCCACCTTCCCAGATCAAGAAAACCCAAGCCATTGGTACTTGGACTGCTGGACCCATGACTCCCCATATCTGGGAAAATTGTCCCAACAGAATCTGTTCCGCCTGGATCAGATCCTGCCTCACCATGGAGATGGAGGCATCAGTGTCCCTCAATCCCTGTGTTACTGTCCCATTTACTAGGATAGGATGGCTATGCATGGAGGAGTTAGGTGGCACTACAGTCTGTGTGCAGGCTACTATCTGCTGTTTATTTTCTTGGCCACCCCTCACTCAGGCTTTTGCCCTTCTTTCATGTTTTTAGAGCAGTCATAGGACAGATGCCCCACTTTCTGGCAAATGAAGCACTTCTTTGCCCCCAGCTCCTTGCTCTCCTTAAGACCGGTGGGCTGTGTTTTGGGCTCAGGTGCAGGCTGGTTTACTTTAGGCTGCCCTCTCTGGGTCCCTTTGAAACCATGTGCTGCCCCTCCCATCACCATTGTTGCTACACTGCATGTGTGGTCTGCTGGCCACATACAGATCATCACTTTCTGTTGCCTCCTTCATGGAGCTACATGCCCGGTCCAGTAACCATATATGCAGGTCCTCTGGTAAAATTTTAAGAAATTGTTCCCTTACAAACAGATCTTTTATTTGCTCTACAGTTCTGGCTTTGGCCCCATCCACCCAGTGGCTTAGATAGGTATACATTTAAACATGCAACTATACATCGCTGACTCCTGTGCCCTTTCTAATTCCCTGAATTTTCTCCTATAAACTTCATGAGTTAGTTCAAAATGTTTCAGTAACACCCTCTTAAATTTACCTTAGTCCATACAGTCCCGATCATCGATTCTAGCAAATGTGTGTAAAGCACTGCCAGTAAGCATTGGTGTAAAGTGGGTCATCCATGAAGCCCTGTCCAATTTAAACTGCACACATACCCCTCAAATGAATTTAAAAACAAATCAAGATCATCCCCTCCTGGTATTGAGGAAGCATTTTAGAATTAACTGTGGTTAGTTGGCCTGATGGCACTGAGGACTGAGGTGCTGGATGCCTAACCTTGTGCAACGCCAGCGACCTTGGTTCGGGAACAGACATGGGTCGGTCGGGGGTTGGCCGGGGGGAGGAAGGATAGAGCATCCAGAGGACAGCTCTCCTTCCTTGGGGTGGGGGGATTTGTGCTGCATGCTATCGGCTGACACCTAGTGGTGACTTGGGGTAAGCGCAAGTGCGCAGCCATGTAAGGGGTTGGCCCACATCCAGGGTGATTGGCTGCCTCCGAAGAGGTGGAGACTGCCTCTCTGCCCATTGTATGGATGTGGGTGCAGGAGAAAAATGGAGAATGGACATGGGAAAAAAAAAACGGGACCTGTCAGGACCCGTGATGGCCCGATCACTCCAAGGGGTCCTCTCCGACACCAAATCTGATGTACCAGGGGGCACACTGGCACTCCTCTCCATGGCCCTACCATAGAGGGGAATCCACTGGGGAAGCTCGGGGGATAGACTGGCTGGGGGATAATGGGCCAGAGGATATACCCCTCCGAGGGAGGGGTCATAGCCCCTGACAGGTCTGCGGTGGAGAAACTACATATGGAAAAAAAAAGAAAAGAATTAATTGTGCCTTTGTGGATTTGATCTACTGCTCCATTACTTACTTATGGCTTGCTGCAGTACTTTCTGGTGCAGTTTCACCATCTCTTTCTCATGCTGTCATTTCTTCTCTCATTCATGCTGCATCAAGATTTCATGCTGGTATGCCTTCTCTCCTTCTGCTCATTCCTTCTCTCTTTCATCTCATTCTTTCTCTCTTTTGTCTGCCTCCAGCTTCATTCTCTCCATCTCAATTTCAAGTCTTTCCCACTGCAGTTACGTCTCCTTCAACACAAGCCTGTTTTCCTGAGGTTGAGCTGATTTAGAGACTCTGCTACCCCAGTTCTTGGCTCAGGCTCAGATTGTGCAGTTTCACCAGCTCATGGCACAAGGTCCCCCTCTGGCTCAACCTCTGTGCCCTTGTCACATGATAGGCCTAGATCCATTTATGTGGGTTCGTATTGTATATGATGCAATGTACTTTAGAATTAAGGCACTATCTCTTTAAAAGGCTTTTATGAATGAAACTGAAAAAATAGCCTGAATTGTTCTAATGGCTAGGGTGAATCTGGTAAATCTCCAGATGAGGAAGACAGGTATATAGCCCAGGAAGGCATAAAATATCCCACTGTAGCTTTCCATGTCAGAAAAAGGTAATGGATGACATTGGGATCGGGGTTAAGCCAAATGCATGGACCAGATGTCACTGTGGTTGACATGAAACCTGACATGGAATCACAGTGACACCTACATTGAAAGGTAAGCTGTTGCACCCCATCACACTGTGGGTGTGGCTTGAAGATGACAAGCATGTATGTATAAGACACACATTTTGAACTCAGGGCAGTTGATAAACAGTTTTGCTGGGGGTCAGATAGCCTGTCCAGCTGGCATATACTTGAAGACCAGGGCCCAGATATTCAAAAGGGTTGCGTGTGGTGCAACAGTGTTGCTCCATGTGCAACCCACTGATGCACCCCAGCACGATATTCAAACGGGGATTGTGTCTGGCAGTAATCCCAATGCGCTGGAGCGCATCAGTAATGTATGTGGCGCAGGTGGGGGGGCATACCCATGCATACTCCGCACATTCCGATATTCAGCCCAGGATGTGTTGAGTCCATGCATGTGCAACCCCTACTTGCACTGCACACAGGTGAGCCAAAAAAAAAGGAACAACGGCTGGCCACCCACAGGTGAGCTGCCATGTTTCAGGGTGCAATACAGCAGCTTCCACCTGTGGGTGGCCACCTGAGCTCCAGCTGCACCTCTGTGGTGGCATCCCCCATGCCCGATCGTGGGCATCTGTTTAAAATAATAACATCCCATATCCCTGGTGGTCCAGTGGACCGTTGTCAGCCCGATCGTGGGCTTAAGTATATAAAATATCACGTCCAACATCCCTGGTGGTCCAGTGGTCCACTGTAAGCCCGATCACGGGCATTTGTAAAAGTAAAATGAAGTCCTATATCTCTGATGGTCCAGTGGACCACTCACAGCCTGATCACAGGCATTTGTAATAATGAACTGAAGTCCAATAGCCCTGGTGGTCCAGTGGACCACTCGCAGCCCGATCGTGGGCATTTGTATTAAAAATAATGAAGTCCAATAGCCCTGGTGGTCCAGCGGTACCCCCCTCCCCAACCGCCCACTGAGCCCCACCGCCCTGCTCCCCCAGTCAGCGGCGGCGGCAGCACCACCCGCCTGCCACCGCCGCCTGCCGACTGACACCATAGGTAGGCTGTACACACCTTGGTCCACGGTGTGAGCCACTGGGTGCAGTTCATTACATATTCCAGATATGTGAATGGATCCATCCACATATCTGGAATGTGTAGTGCTATACGGGCTGCATGTCCATTGGCTCACACTGTAGACCATTGGGCGATAGCCCTACCTACGGTGTCAGTTGGTGGGTGGCACGGGTGGTGTTGCCACCACCGCTGACCGGGGTAGCGGGAGGTGAGGCTCAGTGGGCGGGTGGGGAGGGAGTACCGCTGGACCACCAGGGCTATTGCACTTCATTATTCTTAATACAAATGCCCATGATCGGCTACGAGTGGCCCACTGGACCACCAGGGATATAGGATTTCATTTTATTTTTACAAATGTCCGCGATCGGGCTGACAGTGGTCTACTGGACCACCAGGGATATCAGACTTCATTTTATTATTACAAATGTCCACGAATGGGCTGACAGCAGTTCACTGGACCACCAGGGATACAGGACATGATTTATATTTACTTAAGCCAGCGATCGGGCTGTGGGGCACAATGCCGAGCTGTGCAGGGGTGTCAGTCCCCGACGGCTGCTGCCTGGCAGGGCGCCAGGTACAAGTCACCATGGATCAGCACACCTGCATGCAAATGGACCCATTTGTGCCTTGCATACATTATGGCCCCATTTGCATGCGCACTTTTGAATATCGCGATTGTTGCGCATAGCGCAACAGAACTTGTGCTAGCGCATCCCCCTGCTCCACTCTGGCCACTTGCACTGGCACAGTGCCATTGCACCATGCACACTGTGGGTGGCCAGGGTGCAATATTCAATGATGCTGTGCCATGGCACAGCTCCGTTGAATGTCGCCCAGTCGACGCCCCTGCACAGCCAAGTTGCGCTGCACCCAGGCTTGCGCCACAGCCTGGCGCAGTCTGAATATCTGGGCCCAGAAGTATATGTGTAGGCTTGGAAAAATCTCTAACACCAGACCCGAGTGTGTGGAAATTTTGACTTTTCACATACTTAACAGAAAATTCTGATTTTAAGTCAGAATTTTGGAAACCAATACTTTTCACCAAGGAAGCACCGGAGGACATTTTTTTTAAAGGGCAATCAGAGGAACTGACTTGGGATATAAACTTGCTACAAACTGTTGCTTAAGGACTCATCTCTACAAGGACATTTAAAATCTTGTCTGGACTCTAACATCAAAACAAAGTATGGTTTAGAATAACAGTATCTAGTGTTTTCTGTAAACCATCCAGTTTTACTTTTGATATTATCTGCATTTCAAAGTTCATCCAAACTGTAGACTTTTCTGTATTGCTTTTATTTTATGTAAACTTTTATGATTTTCTTATCAGCGCTGCATGAGGGTGTAATTATGTAATCTAACATTTTAACAGAAGGGTTTTGAAAAGACTGTGTGCCTCGAAAGATAGTATCACTCAGCTATCGTACCAAACTACTTAGGCAAGACATAGCTAGTGGCTGTGGTGGGATTCAAATACTGAAAGTAGCGCAGAGTCAGGGGAACTCAAAACTACAGTTTCCACCCTCCTTCTGGGAAAAGGAAGGTTGATAAGTCTTCTGGAACCCTTATGACTGCTCACAAGTTCTTCAAAAGGGGGATCTTCTCTGTAAACAGGAGGTCTTACTGGGCTGCCTGAGGTTTGAGGGCCAGGGGCTTGTGACAGCCCTCAGACTCACTACTCTGGTCACTGTCCTTAGTGACCCCCTGCTCCACAGGCATTTAGTCATATGTTCCAGGGACTGGCTGCCTCCCCTGCACTCTATTCTGTCTGCCAGGGCTTCTATGAGTCTGTTTTTGTCAGGCCCTCATAGACAATCCCCCTGGCTTTAAATTTGTGCACTGATCTGCACTGCTGCCGAAGTTTGTGACACTGATCCTACTGCTAAAGCTACCAGTTTTTGACAACCTGCCCCTTGGGTCATACCTTCCTACTGGGCAGTTGGGAAACTTATTTGGGAAACTTACTACTTAGCAGTTAGCTAGTATTTTCTCCTTAGACCTGCCTAAACATGTGACCTGGAAGCCATTTTAGATGTCCATCCCAAACACAACTTGTAACAGAAGAATATTTAAACAGAAGCAAGCATTTGCCAGTGCCGAACATTTTAAGCTTGGTAAACAAGTTGTTTCTGTTCGTTTTGACCCCAACTTCTAAAGATACTTGTTTTAGGATTCGCCTCATAGACATGACATGTACCATTTATAGAATATTTGCTGAAATGTCATTTCTCACCAGAGGTGCGAAAACACATCTTGTTCAAGATTTTTAAAATGATACACGTCACTTTTATGAGGTGGTGTTGAAAGTTTGGAGTCAAATTACTGAAAATTAGCAAAGTTATGAGTGAATGCTGAAATACTGTAACGTTCAGTCATAACCTAAGCATTTTACCATATTTGTACACCAAATTTTCAGCATAGCCATCTTATTACCCCACCTAATGGACCCGTCTGATCAAGATTTTCAAATCCCTGCCTAAACATCATTGCATGCCACTGAAACATCATGCCATGCCACAGGTATGAAAACATATTTTGGCCAGGATTTGGAAAATGTCAGCTGTTACATTCATAAGGTGCTGTGAAGAAATTACTATGTTTAAAATTTGTGGTGAAAATATTGAAAATTACCAAAGTTACGAGCCTGCATTCATAAATTTCAAGGTACCTGTAGGCTCATAACTTTGTTGTTTTCTAATATTTGCGCCCCAAATTTTCAACATAGCCTTCTTATAGCCCCACCTCTTGAACAAGTGCAGAGAAAATTTTCAGCTCCTGCAAAAAAAGGTGATTTCATGCAGCGGCTGCGAAATCACCTTTCAGGATGCAGAAACACATTTTGGTCAGAATTTGAAAAATGACAGCTGAGGTGAGGTGATGTGAAGAAAAGGCTATGTTGAAAATTTGTGGTCAAAATATTGAAAATTACCAAGGTTACAAGCCTGCATTTACACATTTCAATGTAGGCTCATAAGTTTGTTGTTTTTTAATATTGTTATGCCAAATGTTCACCATGGCCTTCTTATGAACAAGGGCAGAGAAAATTTTCAACTCCTGCCCAAAAAGTGATTTCACGCAGTGATTGTGAAATCACCTTTCAGGACAGATTTGCCTAATGTCACTTTAATTGTTTGTGAGGTGGGGTCCAAAAAAAGTCATGTTGAAAATTTGAGGCAAAACTATTCAAAAATGGCCAAGTTATGCCACTAAGTTCAAATCCCCATTGAAATACATTGAACAGCATACCTGATTTCCTCATTTTGTGGTCCGTCATTGAAGACTGAACATGTGTCTACTGCTGACAAAGGATTACGGTGTTGCACCCCCAGTGGGTAAGTAAGGGTCGAGGGGGTGTGGGGTGATGGGTGGTGGGTGCTGAGTGGGAGGGTCAGGTGGGGGGGTTAAACAGCACAACAGACATCGATGGATGGTTTTCTTTTTTTTTCAGTTTTTCCCCCAAACAAACAAGCAAACAAAAAAAAGGCGGAGGGACAGTTTTCATTTTCAAGGGAAGGCACTGGGGGATTAGGTACCACTAGTGTCAGTGTTGTTTGTGTGGAGGGGTGCTGAGAGGAAGGGTCGGGTGGGGGAAAGTTACAGGGGCACCAGCAACTGACGTCAATGAATGGTTTTCTTTGTTGCAAGCTTTTAAAAAACAAAACAAAACACAAGATGGCAACACTGGGGGATTGGGCACCCCCAATATCAGTGTTATGTTTGTGGGGGGGGAGTGTGGGATGGTGGGTGCTGAGAGGGAGAGTCAGGTGGAGGGTGCCATTAGACACCAGGGGAAAACAGGGACACAGGGAAAAACAAGTTTTAACTTATGTGTTATGGATAGGGGAACGTGAGGAATTTCCGTGACTTTGGGCATGTACATTAGCATCGATACTAATGTGCATGCTGAAGCTATGGTTCCAAGGACTGGCTCATGATGTTGAAAGCTGCTCAGCTGTTTGCTGACGTGGCTTCATGCAAATCAAAGGACCAAAGTCCTCTCTGATTGGAGAGGCTTCGGTTCTTTGAAGTACCCACAGTTTCAGCCCACCAAGCAGATAGTTAGTGTCACAACCACAATGTGTGGTCATTGGTCTAGACCAAGGCCCTGATTTTTCTGTGGCAATTTCAGTCCAAACTCTGCAGCAAGTCCCCCTGTGCAGCTGTGCTCAAAGTACTTTTGGGACAAGAAACCAGAATTCGGAACTGGAGGTGAAATTAGAAGGATGAAGATTGTTGCACAGTATGGGACCTGATAAAAATATTTCTACTTCAAATAAAGGGACTCAATGAGGTTTTCAGGGTGGGGTAGAAAGGGTGGTGAGGCTCAGCTGGATGGGAGGGGGGTGGTGAATTTACCTGTTTTGATTTTTAAGGTAAAGCCCTAGCAGACAAACTAATGGGCAAAGGCTGTTCCAAAATGCTTTTCAGGTTTTTGTTTTTAAATTCTACAGAATTTCAAAAAGCATTCTGCAGAATATAGACCATGGAATAGTTTTCTGGGGTTTATATGAGCCATGGAATAACTGAAGTTTATATGATCCATGGAATAATTTTCCTTGGTCAAAGTCAATGTAAATTGCAGATTTGTTTTACTCACAGTTTATACTGATTCTTCAATTCATTTTTATTTCTTATGCTTTATCTCCTCATCTGCCGGCCCCCATCAGTCTGTTCTACACATGCTCAGCCCCGCCACACACACCCCAGGATGTACCTCACTCCCAAACACCCGCAGCTTATCCCCCGGGGTGGGGCCACTGGCAGACCCCTTCCCCTGATGGACACTGAATAGTAGAATGGGAGCAAGAGCCCAGTCGGTGGCGCTGGGTCTGCAATGTGTTGGCGGCTGTCATCATGTAGTGGAAAACCTCCATTTTGAGCCAGCCCTGTGGTGTTGAGAGTTGAGGCACTGGACACCACACCTCATGCCATGTCAGTGACCCAGGTTCGGGAACAAGCCTGGGTCATCAGGGATCTGCTGGGGGGAGGGAGGGAGGGAGCTGGATTGAGAAGCTGGAAGGCAACTCTCCTCTAAGAAAGGAATTTGTGTGGATTTAAGGAAAAGCCTGAGGCCTGCTAACTATGTGAGCCTATAGCTTAATGGTTAGAACACTGAAATGGCATACCAGAGGTTTGAGGTTCAGTTCCCAGTGCGACACACTTTTCCTTTCTCATTTCCATTCTTGATTTAAAATATGCCTGGCAGGGGCTAAACTGCACTGAGAAGTGATCTGTTTGTATTTCTCCCAGGGAGGGACTTTGTTGCCCCCACAGTTTTACTGCCCCCCAGGTGGAGGCCTGAGGGTAGTGTAGGTGAGCAGGTGTCTCAGCCCTGATCTGTACTATACCTAGCTGTATCTGTAATCTCTCTCTCCCTCCCTCTCTTTCCAGATCCTATGCTCTGAGCATGCTCTTCATCTACAACAGTGGCTACTGCTCTCTGCACAGCTGGCCACAGTCACCGTTTCCAGCCTGTCTGCCTAAAGATCTGAACAAGGTAGGCTCCTGCTCAACTGAAAGGCTCCAAAGCCGCTGCTCCCATTGGCATTCTCTGGCTGGTTTCAGAGGCTTTTTGGTCATTTTGGCACTGGGAACAGCTCTTCATTGGACTGCACTGACTCTGTGCTTAGGTGGCACTCATTTCTAAATTGGACTGGTCCTCTTACTTGATTTTTTTGGCTCACCCACTCACCCCCACCCCGATCTCTATTAAATACACTAAATCCCCACCCCATCTACCTGCTTCCACCCATTGGCTTCTTTGTGTTAGTAAACCCTCCAACCTTGTAGGGTCTCAGACCTTCCTCTGAGCCACTGCTATCTCTAGCTCATCAGATTCCCATAGCTTGCTAACTGTTGCTGTTACCTCATTTTTACAATATACCAAGTAACCTTAGTCCTCCTTTCCTTCTTGGCATTGTCAGCAAGAAATCATAGTGATCAGTACAATCTCTCTTGCATCAGATTCTCAAATCCATTCTTTACCCAGAATCCCCACCCAATTTAGAACAAGACAACTTATAACCTATCACTTTCACTGGTCTGTAGCGTCCCCACTAAATTCAAGGCTAGTCTTCTTCTACCTGCAACACTGAACTATCATTTAGCCCTTCAGAGGAATTGGGCTCCCATTTTAAGTTATAAATATGCTTCTACTCATATAAGGGACACTCTCTTTTCTGGATTCTAGTTACTTCGAGTTCTCCTGTTGCTCCTCCTATGCTCTGGCAATGTGGAGCCAAATCCAGGTCTAGCACCATTGTCTATAACCCCCATGGATTTTGCTATAACAAAAGGACTAAAATTCATGCTGATCAACATATGCAGCATTCAGAAAAAATTAGCTGAGCTGCAAGCCTGGGTCTTCCATACTATGCCAGATGTTCTGGTCCTGACAGAAACATGGTTAAAAGGCCATGTTACAGATCAGGCTGTTTCACTTCCATCATATTCTCTCTCTTCCGTGCAGATAGGCTTATTAGATGTGGAGGGATGGCCATCTACATCAATGATAAATACTCTGTCTCTATCATTAATTCCTGCTCCAAACCTAAACAATTTGAATGCTTAGCTATTAAAATTAATATATCAGCCTCAGAATCACTAAACATTATTGGTTGCTATTGACCTCCTTCTGCAGGCTTTGCTATTTTATCACATTTTCATCAATTCCTAGATGTCAGTACTTACGTAACACTGATTCTAGGTGACCTAAACATGGACTGGTTTAATAAAAAATCAGCACCGCTCAAGAATGTCTGTGATGAATTTGGACTCTCACAACTACTCTCAGAAGCCACTAGGCCAGGCCACATAAATCACTCCCTTGGCTCCCCAATTGATGTCATTCTGACAACTAGACCTCATAAAATCACACACGAAGCAGTCTGGCACAACCCCCTGAGTGACCATAATATTGTAGTATGTATCAGGAATCTTCCTAAATTGCTGAATCCAAGTAAGTTGATAGCTAAAAGATCCTTCAGACACTTTAACCTAGCAGACTTCCTAGCTGACCTTCGTGACATTGATTGGCAACAATTCTACCTAGCCCATCAGTTACTGAGGCACTGGCCTGCTTTAATGCAATACTTACAGGTATCAGAGACTTCCTTGCACCTGTCAGAACGTATAAAGTGAAAAAAGCCTCCTTCCCCTGGTTTAATGCTGATATTAAGTCTATGCTAAAAAAAAGAGAGAAGATTTGTGCAAGTGCCAGGCACACAAAAACACCCGCAGACTGGACAGCATTCAGGATATGTCGAAATGCCTGCATTAAACTGATTCAACATACTAAGGAAAACTATTACCTAAGCACCCTAGAGTCAGTCAGTGGTAACCCATCCAAAATTTGGTGCACCTTTAATCTAGTTGAGGGGGAACAAAGCTCCACCATCTCTCTCCACCATCATTACCTATCAGGGCACCTCAATTACAAATAAATTTGTTATACTTGACATAGTAAATGAGCATTTTGCTACAGTGGGTCTTGCATTCGATTCTTATCTATCAGCCAGCCTCAGAACCTCTCTCCTTCACCCACCTGCACCACCCAACATCCCAACACACTCATCCTTCTCTTTCTCACCTATCATCTTTAAACAGGCGGAGGACCAACTGCTCAGGTTAGATGTTAAAAAGAGTAGAGGTGCGGACAACATTGACCCTTTCTTTTTGAAACTAGGCTATTATTTCTTAACTGACCCTATCACTCATTTATTTAATCTCTTACTATCTGAAAGTATCGTGCCCCAAGATTGGAAAGTTGCATCCTCATACCCCTTTTCAAAACTGGTGACCCCAGTGATGTTAACAGCTACTGGCCTATCTCAATCTTGCCTTCCCTCTCAAAAATTCTGGAGAAACTGGTCAGTATCCAACTCAGATTCTTCCTCAAAAATTCTCAGTTGCTAATTCCGCAATAATTAGGTTTCGGACCCCATCATAGTACCATCTCGGCCTTGTCCAAACTTACTAATCACTGGATGGTGGCTATGGACAGCAAACATGTCACCGGTATGGTATTTTTCGACCTTAGTAAGGCCTTCGATACTGTGGATCACCCCCTGCTGCTTGACAGCGTGAAGTCTCATGGCTTGTCGGATGCTACTATATCTTGGTTTGCCAGTTACCTAGGAAATAGACATCAATGCATTAAGATAAACAGAACCTCCTCATCATTCTTGCAAGTTGCAAGAGGGGTCCCACAAGGATCCATCCTGGGTCCACTGTTGTTCCTAGTCTATGTAAATATTCTGGGCTCAGGCATCACAGACTACAATATTCACTTATTTGTGGATGATACGGTCCTCTACATATCGAAACCTACAGTTAGTCAAGTATGTTCTGTTCTCCAGTCTGATTTTGTCAGACTTCAACATAACTTGATAACAGCTAAATTGCTACTAAATGCACAAAAACCAAAGGTTATGTACTTCTGTCCCCCTAATGTCCCCTCAGTATGACCCATGACAAACCACTATGTTCCCATCACCACCCCATCAGGAGAGTCACTCAAAGTGGTGAATCACTTTAAATACTTAGGCTTCATACTTGACTTACACTTATCCTTTTCATCACATCCTGAAGCTCTCACAAAAAAACTGAAATTTAGGTTTGGCTTCTTTTTCAGGAACAAATCATTGTTCTCCAGAGACTCCAGAACTAGACTGGTACAGGCCACCTTCATGCCTCTTCTTGATTACGCTGATATTCCCTATAACAATTGAGCACCCATCTATCTACATAAGTTAGACATGCTCTATCTCTGGGCTATCTGTTTCATTACCAATTCCCCAGCCAGAACCCATCATTGTACCTTGTATGAGGTGATGAAGCGGACATGGTGCACATTTATACTTGGATATATAAAGCGCTCCTCAATCAACTACCACCTTATATATCAGCCTTTTTCTCACGCTCAACTAGCACCTACACCCTCAGAAAATGTGCATATATTACCCGGAATGTGCCAAATTATCAGACACGGTTTAGAAACATAGAAACATAGAAGTTGACGGCAGATAAGGACCGCAAGGCCCATCCAGTCTGCCCATTTCCTTTTCTACCTTATAAATGTGCCATCGGCCTTTGCTCTGTCAGTGGCCTATCTATTCATAGTCATTTGTATTGCTCCCTTATGCCTATCCCATGCCTGTTTGAAGCCCTGCACTGTATTCATAGCCACCACTTCTTGTGGTAAGCCATTCCATGCATCCACCACCCTTTCTGTGAAAAAGAATTTCCTCACACTCTCCCTTAATCGGCCCCCCTCTAATCTCATGCTGTGTCCTCTTGTCCTGCTATTTTTCTTATATTTAAACATATTAGACTCTTTCACCTTGTTAATGCCCTTAAGGTGTTTGAATGTCTCGATCATATCACCTCTCCCTCCTTGCTCAAGGGTATACATATTGAGCCTGTTAATCTGTCCTCATATGTCTTTTGATGCAGTCCCTGCACTATTTTGGCTGCCCTCTCTGGACTGCCTCAATTTGGTTAATGTCCTTGTGAAGGTGTGGCTCCAATACTGCACGCAGTACTCCAGATGGGGCCTAACCAGTGTCTTGTAAAGAGGATTATTACCTCCCTCTTACGACTTGTGATACCCCTACTTATACACCCTAACACCCCCTAGCCTTACCTACTGCTTTAGAGGTCTGCTTGATGATTTCAGGTCATCAGTGATGATGATGCCCAAGTCTCTTTCTTCCTGTGACTGCTACAACTCCTCCCAGCCTATAGGTGGCTTCAGGGTTTCTCTTCCCTATGTGCATGATTTGCACTCTTTGCATTAAATCCCAGTTGCCACTCTTCTGACCATTTTGCTAGTTTATCAAGATCTCTTCTCATTCTGCCCACCCCATCTGGATCATCTACTCTGTTGCAGATCCTGGTGTCATCTGCAAACAGACAAGCCTTACTCTCTAGTCCATCTGCAAGGTCACTAATGAAGATATTGAAGAGGACTGGCCCCAGGCTGATCCCTGAGGTACCCCACTTGTGACTTGCATCTCTTCTGACTGTATACCATTTACCACCACTCTCTGTTTTCTGCCCGTCAACCAGTTTGCCACCCAGTTGACCAACTTCGACCCACCCTGAGCCTACCCAACTTATTTATCAATCTTCTATGTGGAACAGTGTCAAAAGCTTTGCTGAAGTCAAGGTAGGCAAATCAACTGTTCCCCTTGGTCCACCACTCTGGTTACCCAGTCAAAGAAATCTATGAGATTAGTTTGACAGGACCTTCCTTTGTAAACCCATGCTGTCTTGGATCCTGTGCCCCTATGGATTCCAGGTGTTGCACTATCCTTTCCTTAAGGAGTTCCTCCATAATCTTGCCCACTACTGAGGTAAGACTGATGGTCTGTAGTTCCTCTCTGCTACCACTCTTGTGAGGGATCACATGAGCCCTTCTCCAGTCTTCTGGGACCTCTCCTGTGCTCAGAGACTCACTAAACAGTTATGCTAATGGCTCTGCTAGTTCCACCTTTAGCTCCTTAAGTACCCTGGGATGTATGCCATCAGGTCACATTGCCTTATCCACCCTGAGCTTAGCAAGCCTTGTAGGACCCTTTCTTTGTGAAGGGAGTAGTGCTCACCTCCTCCCCTGTGTCCATGATGTTGAGCTGTGGGCCCTGCCCTACCTTCTCTTCAGTAAATACTGAGTAAAAGTATCTATTTAGGATAGATGCCTTTACAGGGTCCTCTCCTCATATGCTCCTTTTTCTCCATTGCTTAGCATTACCCTCTGGACTTTCTCATTCACTAATGTATCTATAGAAAGTCTTGTCACCTTCTTTTACTGTTCAGTGTAGTGTTTCCTAGTTTGGGACTTTGCCTGCCTTTACTGCCTTCCCTGCTTCCCTTATGGCAGTTTGTATGCCTCCCTATCTTCATCCCACTTTGTTCCTTATATTTCCTGAAGGCCAGCCTTTGGCTTTGACCTTTTCTGCTACTGTATTTGAGAACAAAGTGGTTCCTTCTTCTTTGCACTTCCTTTTCTGTCTAACACAATGGGATGTTGCTTCAAGTATTGCATCCTTAATGCTTGCCCACTTTGCCTGTACCCTCACCTGTGTTTCTTTTGCCAAGGCTAGTTAACTCTGTTGGCCATCTTATCAAAGTCAGCTCCTCTGAAGTCCCATGTTTTTGCCTTGGAATGGGCTGATTTAGATGTAGTAGCCAAATTGAACCATACCATGTGATGGTCACTGGCCCCCAGGTGACCTTCTACCTGGAGATCTGTGATCCCTTCCTTGTTAGTCAGTACTAGATCTAGGATAGCCCTGTCTCTTGTGGGTTGCTGTACCAGTTGTTTGAGGCCCTCCCCTGCAGGGAATCCACTATGTGTCTAGTTCTGGCAGATGTTCCTGCTGGTATTGACCAATCTGTATCCGCATGTTGAAGTCTCCCATTATCAGAACCTCCCTTTAGCTGTCATGTTTTGTATATCTTCTAACAGTAATGTGTCTATGTCCTCCCCTGGTCTGGGGGCCTGTAGACAACCCCAGTTCTTATGGCTGTCCCATTTCCTGTTTCCAGGGTGACCCACAGTTCTTCTGGCTCCTTATGTGTATTCTGAATTTCTGTAGCTTTGATATTTTCATTGACATACAGGGCCACTCCTCCCCCTCTTTTTGCACCTCGGTCTCTTCTGAACAATACATAGCCAGGTACTGAAGTTTCCCAAGTGTGGTTACTGGTAAACCACATCTCACTAATTGCTACTATGTCCAGTTTAGCCTCTGACATTATTGCCTGCAGGTCTGGGATCTTATTTCCCAGGCTGTGAGCATTTGTGTACATGAATTTCCATTGGCTAGATTTTGGTGTGTTAGTTGTTGGGTGAGGTTTGGCATTACCCCTGTGCGTCGTATGGGGAGACAAACCTTTTTCTTACCTGGTGATGCAAATGAACTGCAAACATGCTGAATCCTGTTTGACCACTAGCTGAGGGGAGGGTGTTCTTCCCATTCGGACGATGGGTGCTGCACCCCTCCCATTTGCTAGTTTAAATATTCTGCAAGGCGCCAAACTTCTGCCCCAATGCACTGACTCCCTTCTTAGTCAGATGCAGTCCATCAAATTTAAAGAACTTTCGCTCCCAGAACTGTAGCCAATTCCCTACAAATCTGTGTCCTTTTTCCTGGCACCAACCCTTGAGCCACATGTTTAGCTCCCCTGTCTCCCCTTCTCTGACCTTCCGTCCATCTGCTCCCCTCTCCCAGACTGGCAGGATCTCAGAGAAGGAGATGCCGGATGAAATAGATGATAGTTTGTCACCCAGCCTGGTCAGGTGCTCCTTGGTCTCCACAACTGACTGGCTGGCAAGATCATAGTCCCTATGTGTACTAGGACATCAATGTTTCTCCTGCTTTGTGAACAGTTTTAGCAATGTGGTCAGTGTCTCTCCATGCTGATATACCAGGAGGCATCTGACCATTACCCTGGCTGGAGATGGGTATCAACTCCCCGAATCATGGAGTCTCCTATGATCAGAAGTTTTTGATTTCTTTTGCTTTTTGTTTTGGTTCCTGATTTGGGTGAGTTTTGTTGTGCTAGCTCCTGTGCTGCAGTGTCCTGCTCTGCAGTGTCTTCTGCCTCTTTGTTTGATTTCAGAGATAGAGGCAGATACCTGTTTAGTGTTTATATGGTTTTGGAGTAATACGTTGAGAGCAGAGTGATGGGGCACCGATTGCCAGTCTAACCACCTGCCAACCTCCTGGACCAACTACCCTCTGCGGTCGAGGTTTTCTGTTGGATGCTGGGGAAATGGCAGGTGGTTCTTATAATTTCCTCTTGAATATGAAATCTGAGGCGTGCAATCTCTGCCCATGCTGCCCGGAGCTGAGCCCTAAGATCTCCAAAGGCTCAGCATGTAGGACAGTGTCCTAAATCCTGTAAGACTGTCCTTCTGAAAATTGTTCCACAGTACCTGCAGTTAATGATATCCATTCCAGATAAGTTGCTGGGTTTATAACCTAGTCAGAGTAATTAGAAGGAAAAAAGGAAAAAAAATGCAAATAATGGTTTGATTGTGTTTTGCTTAACTTGTTATAACAAGTTAAATTACTAGTGCCCCTGTAAATGAGCTCACCTTGTGGAGGCCCCACTGATCCACCCCTTCCTGCTCTGCCACAGAAAATGTCACAACTGTGCTACCCTATAAAAGGAGTGTAGTGTGGGGTGGTTGGGAATGGGGGTTGGTGGCTGGGTCCTTCCCCTGCCAAAAAGAAGAACCACGGACGAAAGAACAAGGAGGTAAGAGCAGAAACAATCAGTCAACAACAAATGCAGTTACCCTGAAAGCTTATCCTAATGTTAGATAAAACTATAAAACCTGTAAAGCACCACCTGTAATAATTTCAGAGAAGATATACGCTGTAAGAAACACTTTGCTACAGAGAAAAATAAAGCAATGAAATGTTAGCAACAAACAGTAGCAATCCCTGTGAGTAAAAAATAAAAACAACACCACACAGTAAATCTGTTTAGCCAAAATAAGTCTTAATCCTTTTCTCTTGCTCTGGTAAGTTTCTCTACTCTGCCTTTCAAGCAGCCTTAGAAGGAAAGAGCTCAGGTGAAGCTAGGTGCTTTGGCCATCTATAAACTTTTCTCTTCCCTGCCTTTGGAATAAGCTTTAAGTTACCCTAAAACTCCATACCCTTATCCCAGTTAGGGCATTCACTGGTAGGATACATGAGATCACTGCTGAGACTCGCAGCTGCACTTAGCTTCCCTTGCGGGTCTACCTTCTCACCATCCCTCTCCTATTGCCTTTGTAGATTCCTGTGTATACTGGCATGCATCTTCCTATCTTTCTTTCTTTCTTTCTTTCTTTCTTTCTTTCTTTCTTTCTTTCTTTCTTTCTTTCTTTCTTTCTTTCTTTCTTTCTTTCTTCCTTCCTTCCTTCCTTCCTTCCTTCCTTCCTTCCTTCCTTCCTTCCTTCCCTTTTGTCCATTCTACCTAAGTTGTTGTCTCCCATATTTATTAGGTGTGGTAAACTTACTGTTAAATGATGCTTCTAATTTACCTCTATGTATTGCTATAACCAACCTACTCTACACATAATGATATCCCTGCTGTTTTTCTATGATGTACTGCTTGTATTGATTGTCTGTCATGATTTTTATTAGGCAGTGGTAAACTCACTGTCATGTGATGCTTTTGCACCTACGTATTTGTTACAACCACTTTACTCTATGTACCATGATATACCTGTTGTGTTACTATGATGTATCCTTGTACTGATTGCCTGTGATGTTTAGTACTTTGAATCAGGGACCTCCTTGTGAATGAGTGTGCTCAATGGAAGCTATCTCTACACAATAAACTGAACTGAATTGAGAAATAGGGAGGGCGCCGTGGAGCTGTGGCGTGCATGTGCCTCCACACGTGTACGCGTCAGGAAGGAGAAAACCAGAAAAAAATGATCTAGCAGGTTCTGTGAAGCCCCAGCTGTGATCAAGGTGATGGAATTGTGGGTTGGGAACTAATAAGAGCCCCCTGTGGGCCGGGGGCCAGAGACCTGCCTACCAGCTCCTGGGGGGGGGTGGATAAGTACAATAATGAAAACCTCCATTTTCCCAATTCCTCCTTGGGAGCAGTGTCTTACAATGACACTAGGGTGGCATGCCGAATGTCTGACATGCCTCCCAAATGTAGTCAGTACTGGCTGTCATACTTCAGGCTACTATGAGGGGTTATCTGAACTTCCCCACACCTCCTCTGGAGGAGGAGAACAGTCCATGCAATGCTCGATCCTACTCCCCCCAGCTGGCCCTCCAACTTCCCAGGCTTGTTCATGAACCTGGGTCATCAGCGTTGCAAGTGGTAGTGGTGCCAGTGCAGCAAGCAGGCCAGCTAAATACTGACTCTTCAGTATAAACTGCGGAATATTATTCGCAGTTCATGTTCACTGCGGAATAATATTTTGCAGTTCATGTAAACCGCAGAATAATATTCTACAGTTCAAGTAAACCATGGAATAATATTCCTCATTTTTTTCACAGTTTACATTAAATTCCGTGGCAATTTCTGTGGCCGTGGAATTGCAGAAGACTTGGGGCCTTGGTCTAGACTGCAGAGCCCCTGGTACTGTGAACTGCAATGGGTTTGGCACTTATACACCCCTGAAATCCCCTTGTACTCATTACAAAATGTTTGTTGCATGCACATCAAACATAAAAAAAGGAATAAATGAATCTGGTCATATTTCCCACAACGTGTATAGGGAGAGGGATAACTAGCAGAAGGCAGGAGGAGCAGATGCCACTCTACAAGTCTATGGTGAGGCCCCATCTGGAATATAGGGTTCAGTTCTGGAGACCTCAACTTTGCAAGGACATCGATGGCATGGAGAGGGTTCTGAGGAAGGCCATCAAGATGGTGCATGGGTTAAGTGGGATGCCATATGAAGAGAGGTTGAGGGTTTTGGATGTGTACCTGCTGGAGACCTAAGGAATGAGGGGTATATGATAGAAATATTCAGGTGCGTGAAGGGGGATAAATAAAGTGGGGGAGCTTATTCACAGGGAAGTTAGGTGCTAAACTAGAGGTATGGATTGAGGGGTGGGGGTTTAAGGGAAACATGAGGGACATTACTTCACAGAGAGGGTGGTGGAACCCTGGAACAGTCTGCCAGAGGAGGTGGGGGGCTGGAACAGTGGTGGGATTCAAAAGGGCATGGGACAACCACAAGGGATTGGCTGGGGGGGGCAAGTAATGAGGGGGTGCTTAGGCAGACTTGATGGGCCAAGATGGTCCTTTCCTGTCGACAAATATCTACGACTCTATAAGTACCCCCCAATCTAGGGGCATAAATCATTGCTGCAATTGTTCCAGAGGGCATAAGGGAGGACTATGTCAAGCACAACACCCGAGCCAGTGCACCAAAATAAGATAAGAAAAAATTTCTGTCCTATTTTTGTCGACTTCATTTCCATGTGCACTCTCAATCTCACCTCCAATTCTGGATCTGTTTGTCCCTCCAAACACTGACCACCGGACCAGGATCTCCAGACTGCAACCTCCTGACTCTTCAGAGCCCCAGAGCCCCTTGATCCCCGATGCAGCCTGATGGATACCTTCTGGAATTACAACTCATGAAATAAATTAGACACAAGGGAAGGAACTTTCCATTTCATTTATCCCCTTCCAAACTTAAATAAAGAAATAATCATTGCCAAATGTCTCCCCAGCTAGTCTCTTTATTTAGCTCCTGCATCCCAAATGATTCCAGGAATGCGGAGGTCACATCCTTCATTGAATAAATAAAGCAGCTCCATGGGGCTATCTGAACTTTCTTACAAAATACTCAGGCTGGACATTCTGAGCAGCAAGAATGGTTTACAGGTAGAACAAGCAGGGCTTCTTCACTCTAACCTCTTAGATTATTTACCCAAGGAACCTCCCTACTTACAAAACCCACAGGCTCCTGGCTCACTGGTGCTGGTAAGCCAAATCTTTTTTTTCTTTTTCTATTCTGGGTTACACATTCTCTGTCTGGTCTGGCACTGGTCACTGCCGTATCTCCAGCATGGGAAAGCATGCTGCTTCCCCCACCTGGCCTCTGGACCTTGGCCCAAATCTCAAGGGGTACCAGGATTTTTTCCTCCGATTCAGGCCCTGTAACCCTCTCTTTCTCACTTTACAGGGAACCTAAACCTGCTGGTGCTTCCAACCTCACGGCATCCGTTTCTTCACTTACAGCTCAGCCTTTCCTTTTGCACTGCTCTCCACTGGTGCAGTGGCCCTCAAACCTGGCCCTGCTTCAGACCCTGAACCACCCAGTAAGGGACTGCCCTGCCACAGGAGAACCCCTGGGCCCTGCCACCACCCAGGCCCCTCCGAGCAACCCACCTCCATAGATAGCACCCCAAATACTCTTTTCTGCTCCCAGCTAACCCTTCAGGAGGATACAGCCCCAGGCCCACATCCCTGTCACACATCCTGGGCTTGTGGTAAGCTCCAGCCAGAGGCCACCCTCCAAGGCCTGTACTAAGACCTGCAACTCACCCGGCCCTTTAATGCCAGTGCCCAAGGACCTGCCCCTCCAAGCAGGTCCCCTAAATTGAGTGAAGGGCTCCCTGGCTCCCTCTGCCCTCAGGCCTCCCTGCCACACCGGGTACAGGGAAGAGCCACTGCCAACGGCCTCCTTCCTGAGGGGACCCTACCACAGTGAGATTCAAAGCAAAGACCCCACTTAATGTTTAACCAGAGAAACCACATAACAAGGTTATGGCTTTTTTTTTTTAAAGTAACAACTTTTATTACTAAAAGTAGATAAGACATGGTACAATTTCTCCCCCAGGGTGTATTACAGACTGTCCAATGATTATTTCACACCCCTTCGGGTGCTTTTTCAAGGGATGTTTTGTAAAACCCTGCCACAGTCCCCATTTTCCTGGCAGCCTGAGCAGAACTCTTCATGGGATCTCTAAGGGATTCTGCTTATCCTAGCCTCCTATTGCCACCTGCACCTCCCTTAACCCAATGATGTAGGCACCTGGCTGATCATCCTCCCCTTGGAGCTTCCTTCCTGGCTCCTCGATACCACATTGCTGCAGAGGCCATCCCTAACTGCCACTTTGGAGGGGGTTACCCCTCACAGGCCTACCTGGACCACCAAGCTCCCTTCTTTACTGCCTACTCTGCTCCTCCAGCTGGCCCCCCTCCACCCCCAGGCCTAATACCCGGGCTGGAAAATCCCCCAAAACTTCTTGCCTCCTGCTGTATGTACCTTCCCTAATCTTCCATCTGCTGCAACCTTGAGGTGTCCAGCAGGTATTGACTCAGAGCTAATAAATTCCTTGCTCTGTTGGGCTAAAAGAGGAAAAGGGGGTTTCTACATGGAGCATAAGTTCCTCCTGCAAGGGGGGGGCTTACATACCCTTTCGTATTTTGTTGCCTGGAGTGAGCTTTTCTTTTTTGGTTGTCCAGATTTGTTGGCTGTGAACGGCTGCGCCCACAGTTGTGTAGCATGCAGTTCTTTGTTTTCTGCCTTCTCACACTGTCTGGCGATATACCATTGTAACAGCAAAGCTCTTACAGTGACACTGTTACAATGACAGCAACCTGTCGACACCCTCAGTGTTGACCAGGTTGCTGGACCAATGCCAGAGTCATCGACTCCAGAGTTTAGCAGCTCTCCCCCGAGATCTTCCCCCCCGGAGTTGGAATCCTTAAGTCTTGGGGGGGGGACTGAAGCCAGAGCCCCCATGGTAGGGCTTGGGGGCACAGCCCCTGCATGAACACCAATTGTGTGTTGGCATTTTCCGGTTGGGGAATGGAGACGGTGGTGTCAGGGATGTTGGCGGCCATGTGTCGCTGTAGGGGAGGTCACTGACTTTCCTGTCACTATGGCAACATGGATCCCTGCCTGGCTACCTTTAGGTCATTCAAGATAATTACACTTAGGTCTCTCTCCTGCTTGGCTGTTGTCAATCTCACTTCTTCTATTTTGCATTCAGCCACTGAGTTCCTGTACCCCAAGTGCATTATTTTGCACTTTTTCACATTGAATCCAAGTTTCATACCCTCGCCCACCTCGTGTTTTTCTCAGGTCTGTGTTCTGTCTCTTCACCACCAGCTTCGAAATGTCAAATGTGTTTATTCTCTTCTGTGATGTAATAAATTAGTACTAGTTTGCATTCTGTGCCTGAGCACTTTTCCTTTTTGATTGTCCAGTGTGACAAGGCAGTTGGGAAAGCTAGTGGGATGTTGGGTTGCACAGGGAGAAGGATAACCAGCTGATGTAGCGAGGTTGTGTTACCTCTGCATAGGTCACTGGTGAGACATCATCTGGAATACTGTGTATACTTCTGGAGATCACATCTACAAAAGGACATAGACAGAGTGGAGGCAGTCCAGAGGAGGGCAATGAAAACACTGCAGGGTCTTCAACAGAAGACATATGAGGAAAGACTGAGGGAACTCAATATGTACACCCTGGAAGAAAGAAGAGGGTATATGATAGAGACATTTATATATATAAAGGGAATAAATAAGGTACAGGTTGTAAGCATTTTTCAGAAGAAAATGTGCTAAAGAACAAGGAAGCATGATATGAAGCTGGAGAGGGGTAATTTCAGGAGAGAGATAAGAAAGTTCTTCTTCACAGAAAGAGTGGTGTATTCCTGGAACAGATTACCAGCCAAGGTAGTTTGGGTGAAAACAGTGGAAAGGTTCAAGAAAGCATGAGGTAGACACAAGAGAATCTTAGGGGAAAGGAACAAGGGATGGACGAAAGAACCAGAGATCAGGTAGGGTCTGCAGGGATGCTGTAGATAGGGTTAAATGGGCAGATTAAGTGAACCAACTGGTCCTTATAGAAACATAGAAATATTGAAGTTCACGGCAGATAAGGACCACGTGGCCTATCCGGTCTGCCCATTTTGCCTACTTGTCGAAAAATCACAGATCCTAGTTGATCTGCAGCTCACCCTTTCTTTCCTGTCTCTAGGATACTCTTATGTCTATCCCATGCACTCTTAAATTCCCCAACTGTTTTCACCCCCACCACCTCTGCAAGCATCCACCACCCTTTCAATATAAAATTACTTTCTTACATTGCCCTGAACCTACCCCCTCTAGCTTCATCTTGTGCCCCCTCATTCTTGTACATCTTCTATTTTGAAAGATGGTACCCTGTTGTACCTTGTTTACACCCCCGAGGTATTTAAATGTTTCTGTTATATCCTCCTCTCTCTACTCTCCTCTAGGGAATACATTTTAAGTTCCCCTAGTCTCTCCTCATAAGGATTTTCATGCAGACCCTGTACCATCTTGGTAGCCCTCCTCTGGAACACCTCCACTTTATCTATGTCCTTCTAAAGATGCGGTCAGCAGAACTGTACACAGTACTCCAGCTGAGGTCTCACCAGTGATCTGTACAGTGGCATAATCACCTCTCTTCTTCTGCTGGTGATCCCCCCTCCCTATGCACCCCAGTATCCCACTGGCTTTCCCCAAAGTCTTTCACATTATTTGGTCGCCTTTAGGTCCTCAGATATGAGCATCCCCAGGTTCTGTTCTTGCTTGGTGGCTGCCAATTCCCCCCCGATCTTGTATTTTTCTGCTCCCAAGTGCATGATTTTGCAGTTTTTTTGCATTAAAACTTAGCTGCCTCACTTTTGACCATTGCTCCAACATGCTTAGGTCTTTCTAATTTTTTTCTACCCCCTCTGGAGTGTCAACCCTGTTGCAGATCTTAGTGTCATCTGCAAAAAAAAACATGCTTTTCCCTCCAGCCCCCTGCAATGCCACTTATGAAGACATTGAAGAGGACTGGCCCCAGGACTGATCCCTGTGGCACCCCACTGGTCACCTCCCCCTCCTCAGATTGAGTACCATTCACCAGCACCCTCTGTCTCCTGCCACTTAACCAATTTCTGACCCAGTTTACTACCTTGAGGCCAACCCCCAGGCTACCTAACATATTTGTCAACCTTCTATGTGGGACGGTGTCAAAGGCCTTGCTGAAATCTAAGTAGCCCACATCTATCGCCATTCCTTGATCTACCTTCCTAGTCACCCAGTCAAAGAACTCTATTAGATTGGTTTGACAAGATCTTCCCACCATGAATCCATGCTGTCTTGGATCCTGTACTCTGCTAGATTCAAGGAATAATACAATCATCTCCGTTAGCAGTGTCTCCATTAATTTCCCCACCACTGAGGTCAGGCTGACTGGTCTGTAGTTGCCTGCCTCTTCTCGACTTCAACTTTCGAGAAGAGGGACCACATTTGCCCTCCTTCAGTCTTCTGGGACTGATCTGTCTCTAATGATCTGTTGAATAGGGTGGTTAGCAGGGCCACCAGCCCGTCTTTGAGCTCTTTCAATATTCTGGGGTGAACTCCATCTTACCCCATTGCTTTTCTGCTTTCAGTCTCCTGAGTTCCTCTAGGACTCTTTCTATAGTGAATGGACTTGTGTCCACCTCCAGTCCATGGTTGTTTTTATTGCTGTGTTGCGGTCCTTCGCCTTCCCCTTCCTTGGTGAAAACTGAACAAAAGTATTTGTTCGGTATAGCTGCTTTTCCTGTGTCCTCCTCTGCACACCCTCCTCCCTCCTTCTTTATTCTGACAATCCCACTCCTGATCTTCTTCCTTTTGCTAATGTATCTGAAGATGGTCTTGCCGTCTTTCTTAATAGCCAGGGCTATGTTTTCCACTGTCTGAGCCTTTGCGATCCTGACCACCTTCCCTGCTTCCCTCTGCTTCTCTAGATACTGCTTTCTGTCCTCCTCCCTTTGTATTTCATGTATCTTCTGAAAGTCCCTCTTTTTTCTTTTACTTTCATGGCTACTTCCTTCGAGAACCAAAGTGGTAATTTCTTTCTCTTACTCTTGCTTGCATTCTAAGACAGAGGCTTGTTGCCTCTGTTATGGCTCCTGTGAAAATAGCCCACTGCTCCTCCATGTCCCCCTCCCTTTGTCCTCTTTTGCCAGGGCTCTCCTGAGACATTCTGCCATTTTGTCAAATGTCTGGTTCTTCTGAAATCCAGGACCGTTACTTTTGTGTGGTTTGCCTTCTCTACTGTTGCCACATTGAACCATACCATTCTGTGACCACTGGTACCTATGTGGCTGCCTACCTTTACATCCTTGACCCCGTCCCCATTGGTGAGCACCAGGTCTAAAATAAAACTCTCGCGGGTGGGTTTAGCTACAAGCTGTCTTAGGCATGCGCCCTGCAGGGTGGTCAGGATGTTCCTGCTTTTGATTGTACTCGCACTCTGGGCGTTCCAATTTACATTTGATAGAGTGAAGTCTCCTAGCAGTTAGTAGTTCACCTTTGGTTGCCATTTTGTGGATGACTTCCACAAGAATTTCATCTGTCTGCTCCCCATGCACCGGAGGTCTGTGGATCACTCCTGTGTGAATGTTGGTTCCATTTCCTGTCTCCAGGGTGACCCACAGTGCTTCCTCTCCCTCCTGCAGCCCCCTAACCCCCACACTGTGCCTCCTTCCATTGAAAATAATCAGCCCAGTCCTCTGTGCAGTACCCAGTTCACCCTCTGACTCCCTTTCTCAGAAGTCCCACACCAGACACTGTGTCCTGATAATTGAGAGTATTACAGTTTCAGTCTTCCAGCCCTCCTACAAGCCCACTACGATGGCATCTGCACCATTTGCTTTCTTGCTCTCTTCCTTTAAGCCCTCTCTTTGTTTTAAAATTCTGGCACCTCTTGTGGTACGCCCCCGATTGCCTAAAAAGTAGCCTACATCACCACCAATGGATCACTACCCTTAAAGGATACCTAAACAACATTTTGACTACAAACTATTCAAAAATCTGACTCCGTAGGTGACTAAAGGAAAGGCTTCTGTATTCATTAATGCTAAAATACATTTACATAATTTGCCTAAATGTGGTTCCAGAGCACTTGAAAATTGTAAAATCAGCCTTCCAATTTCAAAAAAACTATCTTACCTGCTTCCAAAAATGGCAGCCAAATGTGTTATGTGATGACATCATTGGAGCCAAAGTCAGAGAGATATATGGCGCTCTATAGTGCTAACTCGTGATTTTTTCCCCTTTGTATAGAATTGTTTCACCCAAATTGTCAAAACCATGTACATTATTTTGTATAATGCACATGTTAGGTTATGGTTCTGTTCATTTTGTTTACTTTAACATGCTGAAAATGAGTTTTAATCCAACTGACTTTCTCTGTGGCAAACCACAGTGCAGTACAAATCTTGAATAACCTGGTGGTCTAGTGGTTATGGTGGATCCAGGATGCTACAGTGGGGGTATTGGGGTGGTGTGCATGCTTATTATGCACTTTTTAACATTTTTATTAAACCTTTATATTTTCTGCTATTAATCTTTTCTAGTACATTTTTGACAGAACCTACAAATGTAATCCATACTTTTGAATGTAAACATTTGTATAATCAATAAATCAGACTTCTTCCACAAAGTAAAATGCAGCAACAGCAAGCAAGTACATTACTATGTGGGGGGTGTGCAGCCGCACCCTTCACCACCCCTAGAGCCACCACTTTTTTGTAACAAAGTTCTTGTGCAGTCCAATGTTAGAGTTCATACTTTCTCGAAACTCAGATATATGCTTGTTTCGTCTTCTTTTTCCATGGGAAATAATAATAATAATAAGAAGAATCAGCATGATTTTCATACACATTGTATCCCAAGGTGCTTTACAAGCAATACTAGACTGGTAGTGAAGTGACTGAACATGTAATGGCAGCCATTTCATACATTAATATCCACACACAGGCCCAGTGGTGCTGAGTGTTGAGGCGCTGGATGCCACACCTCGCTCCACGCTGGCAACCTGAGTTCAGAAGTGAGCTTGGGTGCCAGGGGGTCAGCAGGGAAGGGATTAGACTGAGCACCTGTAAGGCTGCTCTCCGATCCCAAGGAGTAGGGCACTGGGGTGTCCAGTGCTCCGGGGACCCTTGGTGGAGATCGGGGGCGCCGCAGAGCATGGGCGGCACGTAATGGCATGCCGGACATGGCAGGGTTGCTGTGCACCAAGCATTGGGGATGTGCACATGCAGGGGAGGGGTTGGGAGAACAAGGAGAAACCCGACTTGGAGGGATAGGCGATGGCACCTATCCTCCATGCCCAGCGTCAGGGTCTGTCTTGGCCGGCTTCATCAATCCTCCACCTGGGCCTGACCTGCACGCCGATGTCTGTCTTGTAAGGAGCCCAAGGTAAGGAGTTGGGCTACTCTCTCCGGGCGGGTTAAACTGGGGGTGCCGGCTGCAGGTGGGGGAGAAAAAGCATAGGTCGCAGCAACCCTCAGGCAGGGCGGCACAGGGATGGGCTGCCTGATAGAGTTCCCTTGAGCCGTGAAGTAGTAAAAGATAGTTGAAAATATATATATATATATATATATATATATATACTGTATGTCCACACACAGCCTTGGACAATTGCGTGAACTGGTTTTATGGGGAGGGGAATATTGGCCAGGACAACAGGGTCCGGTAGTGATCAAGGTGCTGGCAGCCCTACATCATATTTCTCACAGTAATCTGCTCATATTTCTCTCCTTCTGTCTTCCTCCTTCCCTGAATATAGCAGCACCTTGCAAGAGTGGCCTTCTCAGTCCCCCTCTGGTATTCATTCTTCACTATTCCTCCTCACTCTGAAAACTGGTGAGCTCATCACCCTTCTGCATCATGAATGCAAGTAGTACAGTCCCTGTTTTATTTTGACATATCAAATTTAAACATATTTTTCCAGTAGGTCAGGCTCATAGCAGCAGGGAACAAGGGGAATGATGAGCTTTCCTATCCTTAAAAGATCTAGGCTTACTTGATTAGGCACTATTAAATGATGGGTGTGCACATCATTATACACATCATTTAATAGTGCCTAATCATAGGTGGCTTAGATCTTATATGGGTAGGAAAGCCTATTTAATTTCCCAGCCATGTTGCCATATCAGCCTGGCTTACCAGAAGATCATGTTTATTATTAATATGTAAATGTAACACGGGAGACGGTACTAAACACATTCATGATGCAGAAGGGTAGTGAACTCACCAGTTTTTGGTGTGGGTAGCAGGTGAGAAGAATGAATGCCAGAGAGGGACTGAAGAGGCCAGTCTAGCAGGGTACAGCTATATTCGGGTTAGCTGAAGACATGAAGGAGGATGCTGAGCAGATCACTGTGAGATCTGAAATATGGGGCTGCTAGCATTGTGATCACTACCTGACTGTGGATGAGAGTAGACAGCAATGACAAATATTCAGAGTGGCAGGGCTGCACCTAAACTGTTACTTGAAATAACTGTAGGGAGAGTACCCTCGGGGGGGGGGGTTGTTGATGTTTGGTAGGACAGTATTGAGGGAGTTGTGTACAGCTCATTCAAGATTTGGAAGGGTGGTAGCCAGCCAACTCGCATTGTGGAGTACAGCACAGAAAAGTACTGGAGAAGAATTGCTGGGAACTGTCCTGCCAGGTTCTGCAGATCACAGGTAAAGGAGTAGACAGACACTGGAAGTCAGGTGGATTCTCTCAAGGTATTAGTATGCCTCTCCTGCTAATAGTATTGTTATCCATTGTAAGTGCAGCCTTATGAGTGCATGAACAGCAGTTTTCCTGGTGGGTCCTGATGCTTATTGCATGCTTGACCCTCCAGGAAGACCTAGTTGTTGGTTAATGAGATGGGAAAAAAACACAACAGGGAACTGTACATGCTACCTTCACTGTACAAAATGGTGGTGATCCACTCAATGTTTACTGTGGGAGCAGAATTCAAACATTGAGAATGTGGACTGGAAAGTGATTTGGGAGGCATTTTTTAACAGTACCAGCTGATGATGCATATCAGTATAGGTGTGCACAACTCTCTGAGGTACAAGATTACAATCCGAGGTGTGATAATTCTCTTCATGAGACCGCAAGCTCATATGCGGCCCCAGGCAGTACTAAGGACAGGGTATGAATGGTGGGGTGTTCAACAGAAGCCAGGCTAGGTGCAGGGGTTCACATGGAAAAAAAGTCTTATTTGTGGATTAACAAGAGAGCATGAGCTTTGGAACTGAACAAGATTGGTACTTTGCTGTGTGACCTTGAGCAAGTCACTAAACTTCCTTGTGCTCCCAGGCCACACCTGTAAACAAGCTTTCAGCTTATTGTGTCTCTCCTGGTTAACAAAAAGCAAAATTTAGTGCATCACATAACCACTAGATCATTAGGTATTTAAAGTATTATACTGTAATGCAGTTTGCTAAAGAAAAAGTCAGCTGGATTGCAAAATATTTTCCGCAAGTTAAAGTAAACAAAATGAACAAAATCATAGCCTAACGTGTACTGATCAAAATAATCCATGAGTTAATACATGATGTTGATCACTCTGGCACAACAATTCAAAATAAAGAGGAAAAGAAGAACTAGTTAGCACTATAGAAATATATGTGGCTCTCTGTCTCTGGCTCTGATGATGTCATCATGACTCATCACTTAATACACTTGGCAGACATCTTAGGGAGAAACCAAGGCTGTTTTTTGAGAGTGAAAGGCTGATGTTTACATTTTTCCAAAGCTATGAAACTGCATTTATGTTATTTACATAAATGCAGTTTTAGCATAAATGTAAACAGCAGCCTTTATTTTACCTTGCTATGAAGACAGATTTTGGAGTTTGCAGTTTTAAAAAACTGCTTGTTTAGGTACCCTTTAACTGTAATTACCAGGAGTAAAAGTGTGTTCCACTGTACAGTGGTTAAAAACACCCCAGATCCACATCTGCTAAAGTGTAGCTCAATGGAGGGAGATGTCCTTGAAGAAGATTAAAGGAAGAAAGTCGAACCAGTATATAAGAAAGGGGTGATATGATGAATAAATACTTTGGTTTTCACCAAAGGACCCAGAGGGAGAGGTGCTTGTCAAGAGGGCTGATGGCATCAATGGTAGGTAACCATGGTGCAGCCTGCAGACATCATACTCACCCTGGCAGCAGACTACCTGAAAAAGATCAAGTCAGATAAATCCCAAAGGGCAGATGGGATACACCCCAAAATCATGGTGGAGTTAAATAAACAATTTCTGGGGCCTCTTGTGGGACTCTTCCCTGCGTCTATCTATATTAGTGTGGTATCAGAGGACTGCAAAGTAGACAGTGTTGTCCCCATCTTTAAGAAGAGGGTAAGTTCATACCCGGAACACTATAGACCCGTCAATCTGATATCAGTGCTGGACAAGGTCCTGAAATCTACTATCAGGTATAGAGTAGTGGATTACATAATTAAGGCCAACGTTCTCACCCCCTCTCAACATAGCTTTATGAGAGGCCGATCATGCCAAACCAACCAGATCACATTCTACGAAGGGGAACCAGGGATGTGGAGAGGGGCAAGGCCATAGACATAGTCTGAACTTCAGCAAGGCCTTTGATACTGTTGTGCATTATATGCTTCTGGATAAGTTATGCATAGACAGTGCTGGCAGAAAATTACCAAAGGTCCATCATGTCTGCCCATTTGGCCCTATATAACCCTGCGACCTAGTGTAGATACATGGTTTTAACCCCCCCACCCCCAGCAGTATTCCTATTCCTTTCCTCGGTTTTGTCTTTGCCAGTCAGCACTATTCCTTTGGCTTAGTCCCAAACCCAAATGAAGTCCCCCAGGTTGTAGTACCCACCACCTCAGACAGCAGACTGTTCCATGATTCCACCACCTTTTCAGTAAAATAATACTTCCTCACATCCTTTCAGAGCCTTCCTCCTGTCAGCTTCCAGTCATACCCCTGTGCTGTCAAACTGGTGCTCCTGCTAAATAATTTCTTGTACTTTATTTATTTCTTTCAGGAATTTGAAGGTTTCTATCACATCTCTCCCCTCTCTTCTGGTCTCTAGTGAGTAGTACTTCCCCTGGTGGTCCTGTATCATCTTCATCACCTACACAGTACCACCCCAGCCTATCCTTCTCCTTTCAAAGGTGAGGGCTCCAAAACTGGGCATAGTACTCCAGGTGTGGCCTCACCAAAAATCTGTAGAGGGGAATATCACCTTTTTCTTTCTTCTATCAGTACCCCTCCTGATACACTCCAGCATCCTGTTTGCCTTACTACAAGCTTTATTGCATTGGCTAGCCTGTTTGAGGCTGTCACTAATTATGACTCCCAGGTCCTGTTCTTCAGCTTTGGTATCAAGTTTAACCCCTCCCATTCAGTATTCTATCCTTGGGTTCTTTTCTCCTAGGTTCATCACCTTGCACCTTTTGGCACTGAATTTTAACTGCCAGATATTTGAACACCTATCTAGCCTTTGCGGGTCACCAAGTATTTCTTTAATTTCCTTGGTGCTATTCACCCTTCTGCAGAGTTTATTGTCATTTACAAAGAGGCTACACCAGTGCAAGATGCACAAAGCATACACAAAGTGTATTACAAACTGGGTTGGGGCAGGAAGGGTTATAGTGGATGGGCAGTATTCTGAATAGAAAGAGGTACTCAAGTAGCATCCCTCATGGATTGCTAATGGGACCTCTGCTTTTACACATTTTCAGCAACAATCTGGAAGTTAGAGTCTCCATCAAGCTGTATACATTTACTAATGACACTTAGCTGGCCAGAGTGGCATTCTCCCTTGAGGCTGGGGAGAAACGTCAGAAGGACCTAAACATGCTGAGCTACTGTTCAGAATTCTGGACTCTTAGATGCAATGTAACTAAATGCAAGGTACTGCACTTGGAAAGAAGAAACAAAGTTATGACCTACACACTGTGTGAGGTGCCTGCTGCTACAGTGGAGGAGGAAAAGGACCTGGAGATGAAAATAGACAGGGGACTAAAGCATGACACTCAGTGCATGGCTGCTGTCAAGAAGGCTGGAAGACTGTTGGTTGGGGGGAATCAGATGGGGGGTGACCAGCAAATCAGTGAAGCAATCTTACTACTGTACAAGGGCCCAGTCAGGCCCCACCTGGAACACTGTGTGTAGTTTTAGGCTCACCAGTACAAAAAGGGCACTGGGGCAGTAGAGAGGGTGCAACACAGGACCACTGAAATGATTGGAGATGTGGAGTAAAATGAATATGGATGTGGAGGATGGAAAGCTATGACGTGAGACTGTAGGCCCTTACTATGTTCATCCTAAAGAAAAGAAGGTTGAGGGGGAACATGATCTCAGTCTTCCACATACTGAAGGGTATTGATAAGCTCAAACAGATAGTGATGTGTGATCTGGTGTATTGCAGCAAAATGAGGAGACACACCCTGAAGTTCAAAGGTAGCAATTTTTTTTTTAAACTTTATTTTACTCATCAGCAAGCCAACTGTTTAAAAGTAATCGTAGACAGTTACATATTTCATCCTATTACAAAACAGAAAACTTCACACACATCACATTATTAGTGTTTTGGTGACTGGTACACTGAATATAGATATTACATTTAAAACACAGTTTAATGTCAGTTGTATTGCATCAATAGTACCTTTATGGAATGCCAATGGGCCGCTATACTGTTAACTAAAACCATCAGGATTATCTTCCTTTTCCTCAAATCCCCCCACCTTACCACTCATCCAGACCCCCCTTTCTTCCCCAGGTCACGTGAGGGTGAAGAAATGGCATATGTTCCCTTCCTACAGAAGACTCAAAAGGTGGGGAACCAAGGTGACTGAAGGGCAGATTTCAAAGGGCCCCAAATCTGCTGGTATCTGTCCTCTTGATTTCTAATCTTATATTGTATATGTTCAATTTTCGTACAATATAGAAGCATCTTTATCCACAGAGCCACTGCCGGAGCTGACTTTAACCACCAGTGCTGGGCCATAACCTGTTTCCACACAACTAAACCCAGATGCCAAAGGGGGTGGTTAGTGATTGTGTTACCTTGTCCACCACTGGGTATCCCCAAAAAGATATCTACTGCCCCAGGTAAATATGATGCATGCAGTACCTTACATAATAGGGTCATAATAGTGTGCCAATATGGTGCTATCTTTGGGCAATCCCATGCTATAAGAAAAACGGTACCCTCCTATACTTTACACTTTGGATATCTCTCCAATTTAAGTGGATCAATCCTATGCGCCAGCACTGGGGTAAAGTAAGTTCTGTGGAATACATTGTAAAGGACTGCTCACAGTCTATTATTAACTGGATGCCAGTCCTCTTCATAAAGCACTCAACCAGTCTCCCCTAGTAAAGGACTGAGGCCCAAAATCCTATTTCCATTACTTCAAAGAGTCATAAGAGAGTCAGGCAGTGCTCCCAGGAGGGCTTTGTAGCCCTCAGTTAATGGTTTGGAGTGAAAATCTGGGGTGGCCAGCAAGATTTCGACAAGAGGGAATGCTTGGGGGGTCCCAATACCACCTGCACTGCTCATTCTGGACCAGATCTGAAGGTAGATGAAAAACTGGATAGGTGAAGATTGTAATGTTTGGCCAGCTGTTGGTAGGACATCATGTCGCCATCCTGGAAAAGCTGAGCAAAGGTAGCAAATTAAAGGAAAATGCTAGGAAGCTCTTCTTCTCCTAGAGGGTGGGGAACCTAGGGAACTGCCTACCAGCAGAGGCCGTGAACATGAAGGCAGTACTGGCCTTCAAGATAAGCCTAGACATATTTCTGCTTACCAAGGGAATTACAGGCTTTCCTGTGTAGTTAGATGGGTGAGAAATCTCTATAAATTAGTGTATGTGTGAACAGCATACTTATCCCTGTGTGTGTGTGTGTGTGTGGGGGGGGAGGATAGAACTGGTGATGGGCATAATTTGTTGTGCGATTGCTTTATGGTTTCTATGTTTGTATCCGTATACTGTAGCCCCGTACTGGCCAGGATCTAGCAGTTCACTGATTGTAAAGCCCTTTGAGATACTCCATGTATGAAAGGGACCACACCAAACTCTGTTCTATTGTACTTCAGTGATCTCCCTATTGCCATGTGCAGAGATACCTGCAGACTGGCAACCATCATGTTTTATGTTCACTAATCAAGCAGTTACTCCTTCTGAGAAAGGTCCCCTTTGCTAGCTATGCATTTTGCATCATTCTATTAGCTGTGCATTGGTCCTTTGTGAAAGGCTCCTAGTGAAAAGAGGAAAAGTTGGCAACATAAGCATCATCCTGTTGACACATTCAGTGCTGTTTGACTAAGGCAGGAAATAAATGAGCTGTACTGATTACCCACTCTGTGTTTCTGTTACTAGGGTAATTGTCCATCAGAAAGGTCCCATTAGGACAGGATGAAAAGGGAATGTTTTGTACACAGTTGTTTTTGCAGTCCACATAAATTAATACTGCGTAGAACATCACAAATATTTGTGCAGGTAATGGAGTGTACTTTGTCTGGCAGGTTGTACAGCTCTAAAAATTCCCAGGAAGGAGATGATGAGCTGTTGCAGTTCATTTCCATATGTTACACTTTTCTAGAGGTGCACACATTCATTGCTGTCATCACAAGCTGCTTTACAATATAAAATTGTATAATATAACAATATTTACAATATAACACAAATTCTGCCTGAGATTTCATATTACTGATTGATGATTTTGTTACCTTTTTGGAAGTCAAGGTGTGGATGATGCAGGAAAATGTACCCTTCCATATGTTGCTGAGTGTAATACTTGCTTTAACACTTGGTTTTCAGAGATGGAAAATACAGTTTATGGCCATAGTAGTTCATATCCGAATTAGTTAAGGTATGATTTGTAATACTACTCCCCTTTTACCCATTCATCAACCCGTTTATGCACATTTTACTGGTCTTTCAGTTAATTAGACCAGTTGGTAAATTGTTCCAAATGTTAATTATCCTTTGTGTGTAGAAATTGGTCCTCATGTTAGTTTTATAATGTGTTGCTTTTAATTGTTTGTTATGCCTTTAATTGTGGTTAATTGCTTTTCTGAAGTCAGATTTTGCATGGACTTAGAAAATGGCTGGACATTTTTGCTCATCACTGCAGGGCCAGTGACAACTCTGGTAAGCTTGCACCCATAAAGGAAAGCTCCAATCCTCATAATTTGAAAAGAATGCTAACACCAATTAAAACAGAAAATTTTCTGCTAGGCCAGTGGAGCTAGGGGTAACGTGTCATGATATCTTGTGGGGGACTTGTGTTTGTGTCAAAATATGACTCCTATGTGTTTTTTGTTCATAATTTTTTTCAGGAACTTGGTACAAAAAGAATCAGTTTGGAGTCTTTTCTCTGATGAGACTCACTTGGTCCTGATAAATCACTTCACCAGCAGGCAGGGTGAAGGACTTAGGATAGAATGCCCCACTAGCTTGCCTAGTAATGTGGCTGTGGTATGTCTTGTTGTATCCAGGGGGGGCAGAAGTTCATAAGTAGTTCCCAGAAACCCATGCAGAGGCCAGCTGAGGGCTGCGCATATCATAGAGATGATGCATTTGGCTCCCAGGGAGGGCTCACACTGTTTGTGTTTTACCCACACCAGCTAATCAGAGTGGCATTGGCATCAGCATTGAAGGCACCAACTAATCTGTCCTTCTGACTGGAGGAAGATTGCAGCTATGGTGACCCCACTGGTGGGATGGGGACAGAGGAACCATTTATTTATTTGTTTGTTTGCTTATTTCAAATGTTTCTCCAGGAAAGACATACTTAGCTGATAAGAGCTTGTTTCCAGATGCGTCCTGGGGGTAAGGGAATGCAGTAAGTCATATACAGCAAATACAATATATCAAATAGCATAATCAAAAAATGAAAGCAAATCAGCACAGTAGATACATGTAATAGTTAAAACTGAGATAGCCTAGGTGGGGGAACTACTCTTACATGCACAGAATAGTGAACAGGTAATGAGGGGAGCAAACTGCCAGGGCAAAACTAGTGGAGGGGAGAGATAAGGAAGAGGTTCATGTATAGCTGCTGGATGGAGAAGTCATGAAGAAGAGTCTTTAAGGAGAAAGCAGAAGAGGCAGAGTGAATTGACAAGATTAACATTAGGAAAACTGGGGCAGCAAAGAAAGCCATGCCAGTTGAGAAGACTGTTTCAGTTTGGACCTAGCTCCATCTGGTAGTGGCATGGCAATAGTAATAATCTAAAAAATGGTCAGGCTGGAACCTCATCATCATCATCATTATCCTTCTCTTCTTCATCCTTAGAGCCAGCAGGCTGTGGATCTGGGCCTGCAGTACTGGCACTAATGATGTTAGTGGTGTGTTTCTGTCTGACGTCATCATCATCATGTTGCCATTGCCATGTGTAGCACCAGCTTTGGCTGCCCTTCCTTTTTTCCTGGCTATAGTCTTTCCAGGCTGCCTTGTAGGCTCCACTGGTGGAATGGCTTAGGCCCCAATATTGTGTTTATAGCAACAAGCTGATCAGGCTTCCTGTCTAATGGTATGCAGGCCCCAGAGGTGGCACTGGTAGTGGTGACTGAGGTTCCTCTGCCGCATAAGGACGATCTGTTTACCAGTTCTGTACAGGCCTTGGTGATGGTGGCTTTTGTGGCAGTGGCTGCTTTGCAGCAGACTGACTGGCTCTCAGGCTTTAAAAGGCCGTAGAATGGTATTGTTGGCAGTGGTTGGCAGTGGTTGATTAATAACCAGCTAACAAGTGTCCTACTGAAGAAATACTACCTCTCTCCTCCATGGCCTCCCTGGTTTTATCCCTGCATCATTCAAGCACACCCCCAGACCTCCACAGAGAAGGACTTGGATTTCTTCCTCATCATTGCTCCATGCACTTTTTCTTGCAGCTTCTCCCTAACTCTGTTCCAACTCCTGTTATTATTTTTCTGCCCAGTCTCTTTCTCTCGCTTTCTCTTTCTCACTTTTCAAGACTGAGCTCTTCCTAATCCACTCACACACTGATGAATAAGTAGGTCTTAGATGCAAAATAAAGAAAAATAGATAGGAGAAATGTACAACATGGCTCTGGATCCATCAAGAGGTTTGGGGGTAGACAGTGTATACCATAACAGCAAAACAGAAAACACACATGATTGCTGTTTTCATCAAAACCCCAGGACTGAACCTTAGCCAAGGGACAATGCCACCACCTTACCGGTGATCACAATGGATGATGTGTTTCTTGCCATTTAAAAATATATGATCATCCTATATAAGTATGGTGGTGCCCTTGCCCCTCCCCTAATATAACATTAGAAGCAACTCCGCAATGATCATAGTCATGTTTTACCAACAGATAATTAATAATAATAATTAAGGGCTTTAGCCTAAGGGCATCCAGGAGTCTGCCTGGAGTCAACCATGAGGAAGCCGTGTGGCCAGCCATGCTGCTACACTGAGGTCTCAGCAGTTTCCACCTCTTTGTCTGTCTTTGCCGATTACATTTGAAAGGGTGTCTATCCTACCAGAATATATTCAAAGTTTGTATGCAGCTCTCGTATTTGTTAAATCTGTTTATTATCTAAGTGTATTTTATTAGTTAAATTGTTTAGGAACTGTTTCTGAGCTGCTATTAGTTTTATGAATGCTATTATTTTATTCCCTTGTCTTGCTTCCTACCCTTCCTTCTTTTGGTTCCTTTATTTCACTGTGTTGTATGAATGAGTATTTTACTATTTTTTTTCAATCATTGCTGTTAATACTGTTGGTAATTCTTTGTATATTTTACTTGTCTTTAGATAATTGGGCACTAGGTCATGTCAGCGCAGGTATAGACAGCGCTGTCAAACACAAGAAAGGTGGCAGGAAACAATGCCACCAACAAAATCACCACCAGTGGTAGCGATTGTAAGTGCGGTTCGCGATCGCTACCACTAGAAAATGTATTTTTTGGGGGGCTCTGTCCCCCATAATTAAAATAATCAACTCTGAGTCAGAGTTGGATTATGGGGGGAAAGTAAAATTGTGGAAACCAGGATTAGAACCATGGTTTCCACCACTTTTCTGGCCAAATTGCTTCTGCATTACCACTCCACACCACAGGAACAGCTTGGCCAGCAACCTCCATTCCTTTGCCCTTGTCTTGTGCTGTAGCATCACAGACAGTGACCAGGGAGCACTTACTACATGGTGCTGTAATTCCCCCCTGTCGCTGTCTGTGGCAGCATGGTATAGACTGCGCTGTGTTAGCATGCGCTATTCTTGTAGCGCTATTCTGACCGAGTAGGAGATAATTGTAGTTTAACCCTTTTCTTGTTGTTTGTGTACTCTTCATCTGTTTAGTTTTATTCAGTTTGTTTGTATTTTCTCCTTTCAGTTTCTCTTCATTCCACTTTTCCCCCTTTTCTGTATAATAATTATATGAGACCTTCGTTTATTTTGAGTCTGTTCTCACACTTGTTGTTTTCCTTCCAATCTCAGCTGTTGCTCCTTATGTACAGTAATTACTTCTCTCCTCCCCCTTCCCCCAAACTACCGTAACTTGTAACTTCTGCAGTTAGGGCCTCAGCTGTCTTCTCTTGTGACTGTCTGCAAACTGCTGTCTTCCTGATTTAATTCTCTTGTAACCTTTTTATTTTTCTTCATTTTACTTATTACCTGTTTAACTTATTGTTCCACTTTGTGCTGAACTATGCTATTACCTTCTCTCTGGTGACTGTTTCTTACATTCTTCTCCCCATTCATTTCCCTCCCACATTCTACTTCATTCTTATCCTCCCCCATCTTAGTTGTTTTCCCTCCCTGTCCACTACCCTCCCCTCTTCCTCTTCTCCTTCTCTCCTCCATTTCCCCTGCCATCCTTGGTGATGAATTCTTCTTGCTCCTTGTCTTCACCTTGAAGCTCTCTCATGATTCCTATCCCTTTTCTCTCTCTCTCTTCTCCCTCCTTTTCTTCTTCCCTGTCTCTCTCTCTTTTCGGCAGCACTCTGGCCCTTTAAAGTTCCTTGCTACCTTGCTACTTTTGTTAGCAGGAGACATTGAACTTAATCCAGGTCCCGCCTCTATATCATCCTTGCAACTTCCTAAAGGTCTGAGAGTTGCCCATTTAAATATATGTAGTCTTCTCCCCAAGATTGACCTGCTGCAGTGTGCCTTGCTTAACCTTCAGTTGGATGTCCTAGTTTTATTAGAATCTTGACTCTCTTCTAAGGTACTGAATACTGCTATAACTATCCCTGGCTACACTCTTGTTGGGCAAGATCGCTCAAAGAGGGATGGAGGTGTTGCTGTCTATATTTACACTAGTATCCATTTGTTACAGTTCTTGTTGTCATTTCCCCCTCTTTCTATGAGTTACTTCCTCTTAAACTCTCGCTTCCTTTTTCTGTCCCCATCTTTATTGCTGGTGTTTATTGCTGTCCTGTCATTTTCTCTACTTTACTTACTGAGCTCCTTTCCACTATCTGTTCTAACTCTCCCAAAGGTGAACTTTATAGTCTTTGTGACTTTAATATAAATTGACTCTTTTCCAGCACTAACACAATTATTTAAAATGTTAACTCACTACATTTGACTCAGTGGATCTCTGAACCCACTTGCCTAAACTATAAACCCTTAAATCACTCATTGTTAGACTGGGTCCTTTCTTCTCATCCTCATCGTATTGTTAATGACAAAATACTTCCTGATGCTCTCTGTGATCACCATATGGTTTACTGTGTGTGCTAAATACATCGTCCTAAACCCCCCTAAATATATTCATCTCAGATCCTGTAGGTCTTTAGAATTACAATCTCTCCTTACTGAATTAGGGGCAACTGATAGGTTCCCGCTCTCTTCAGCCAATAATGTAAATCTGGCTCTGGATTACTTTCAATCCAAATTTATGGCTGTTTGAGATCATTATGATCCCCTGAGGAAAAAAACGGAGTCTGAGGCTGTCACCTTCCCTAGATTACAGCTGAGGGTACAGTGTGCCTACATACTAGAGATCTTTACTGTGTTCCTTTCAGATCACAGGCTGTCCAGCTGCTTTGAAAAATGATTAGGCTTTTCCTAGATGGAGGCTGCATGCTATGCAGGCTGTGGAGGGGTGCAGTAGCAGGGTTGTGTTAAGGCTTTTTTATACTTATGAAAGATAAGCCACTGTTGCTGGAACACAACCTTTCCAGGCTATCTTGTACCTCTTTTTTTGGAGTTCAGTGATGCCTCGACTTGTCTGTTTTCTTGTCGTTAGGAGGAAGATAAACACACTGGTGGAGTGCTCAGTTGTACCAAAGAAGACAGAAACCATTCAGGGAGGGGACAAGTGGCCAGGACATTGCTGGATTGTGAACAGAAATGGAGTGAAACACAGTGGAATTATCGTGCAATAGGCAAACTGAGATGAAAGAGACAGAAGGAAACTGCTCAGAGAGAGAGAGAGACAGCAAGATTGAGGAAGAAAGGAGAGTGGAATTTGAAATTAAAAGAATGGCTGTTCTCCGAACTGAGATTAAAATGTTACTGCCAAGGGAAACATCTCCAAACATTCTCTAAATTGTTAGAGGCTGTCTGGGGTTTGGCTTTCGGTCTGGTTTGGGACATTGTTTTTATAAAACTGGTTGGAGACAGTGTAACAACATTTGTTGTAACTCCAGTAACATTTTCTCTACACAGAGGTTATACTATTTTAGCCCCTCGATAGCAGGAAGTGTACATAGTATATGTCAGTGTTGCACATAGAGATACAACTATTTACACGTAGCTCAACAGTCTAAATAATCATTTGAAAACATTTTAAAATTAAATCCAAAAACTAAAAATGTCAAAAACACTATACTTTGTATCAAACATTTGGTTAATTTCATTAAAAGTATTAACTGATTAAATCAACAATCTAGCTTTGATTCATAAAAGTATTGACCTTTCTGATTTCTTTTGATTTAGCTAATTTGATCATGAAACCTGCTTGATAAGCTGTGCTTGGTTAAAACCCAAAGCAGGAACTAAAACATTAAGTTCACCTGGAGATTACATATTCAAAATACTTAAATAGTTAAATATTTAATTAAGCTAAATAAGTTATTATTGCCCCAAACCTTAATACATCAGGGGCTAGATAGTCAAAACTTTGCACCTGGTGCAAATCGATTGCACCATAATTGTGCCACATTTGCGTCAGATTGCTATTCAAAAGGCCCAATAGCACCGGTGCAACATGATAGCGTAATGAGATAATGTATGCACGGTGCAAAGTGAGGGGCAGGGACATGTATACAGGTGCAACGGTATATTCAAAAGTATAGCGCCGCACACCATGCATTAGTGCAACATGTAGCATGGTACAAATCACTGTCTGTGAAAAGGTAGTCTTAATTCTGGGCAAACCCAGGATGAGAGGAGTGGAAACAGCAGCAACAGGGAACAAGGCTGTATGCATCCAATGAGGAGGCAGTGTGGGTGGACAGCGACCCTGGGCCACTCCATATGCTCAGGCACACAAACTGTGGAATGCAATGTCCCAACATTGCTGTGAAGTGAACACTTATGTGTGCATGGGCTGGCAGTATAGCCTAGAGGTTCCTGTAAATAAGCTTGGTACATCCAGCAGATCAGACATGGGTTTGATTCACACAACCTCCACTTGCATACTGTGTGACTCTGAGCAAGTCACTTAACCTTCCAGTGCTCCCAGGTCACCCCTGAAAACAGGCAGTTGTGCCTAGTGGGCCTTACCCACTTTCCAAAGACTAAAATAAAAAAAATTAAAAAATGATACAACTGAGCTAGAACATCACTTGCAACAACAAACTATTTGTAATGTATTATAATGTGATATTTGTGTACAGTATTGTGTGTTGTAGTTATTGTGCATTATATGTCTGTATTGTACACCGTTGCATCTCAGCCACACAGTTAGTGTCCACAGGTCATTCCTGACACTGGGCCTTGGCCCAGTGTGCTAACTCAGTAAACAAAGTGATACAGAACAAAAAACATAAAACATACATGGCAGAGACATGCTGCACACAGACTGCACTGCCCAAGTTGCTGTCATCCGGTCCCGGTCCTAACTCTGCCATTAGTGGGTGCCCCAGTGCTCAGTGGACACCATGGCAGTGCATCCATGCAGCACACAGTTCCAGTCCCCCATCGGGGTTCATCAACACAATCCAACAGACACATGTTGCACTGGGGGAATGGAGGGTGTTGAGGGGAAGGTGTACAGGTGGCCAGGCTGCATCACATAGTGGGTACTGCCACACAACTGGGGCCATCCACACAGTGCACATGTTCCACTGACAGGAATGCCCCTGACAACAGTGTGCCAGTATGAGGGTGTGTGTGGCTCCCCCCGCGACACACATACCCTACACCTGTCCAGAATCCTTGCATACATGGACAGCCATGTGTATGGTAGTGTAGGGATCCCACGCCACTAGTGCAGCACATGAGGGTCACAGGACAATATGACTGTGGTGTCCACTGTCAGACCACACTGTCCAGCTGTGCATGTCACTGTGTGGATAGCACCATTCACTGTTGCCCGACACACCATAGGCATTGCTGTGTACCTCACAGTATCACCTACTATGGTACTGTACTGTCTGATACACACTGTGGCAGGAACAATGATTTGCCTCTGGCATGCAGCAAGCCACCCGGTCCTGTAGTGCTACTCCCCTGGGCCATATTAGTGTTTGCAACTGTGCCCAAACTAAGACTGCAGGTAATGTTTTGTGAGCTGTGAGCACACAAAGAATGTGGCTACTGACCTGCAATTCCAGTTGTAGTAGTAGTAAAAAGTTTATTTCTGATATCAGAAACAGGATAACCCAATTTAGAAAAGCTAATTTACAATGGGGTCCTACTGTACAAAAAAATATCAGTTTCATTATAAAAGACAATTACAAATAATATAACATACACATTAATAAAAATAATACATACAAATCAGCAATTTATACAACAAATCAAAGTTTTAAATACCTCGACCTACAGGTGGAGCTGTGCACGCCATGTTATAGCACTGGGCAACCCACATAATGATGCATGCAAAGCAGGCCGTAATGAGATGCTAATGTGGCTGTTTGCCCTTGGATTGCCTGAGTGGGCTCATTTGCACAGCAGTTTTGAATATAGCATACTTTAGCACCGGGCAAATGGGATTGCGCCAGGCAAATGTGTCAGTGCTGCAACAAACTCGGGGTCGTGGAGATGCTGGCCCACTTCCTGAAGGGACTCCTCCCCCCCAGGACCGAACCCAAGCCTTCTTCCTCGGGGTTGAGGCACTAGCTGTAGCGTACCTCCCCCGAAGCCTGCAAACGGACATTGGAACTGTAAAATCCTGCACTGAGATCCTGAGAGACGGTCACCTACCATCAGGATGTCCCTTTGCTCCAGGGCTACTGCATCCCAAGGGGATCCTTTTGTTCTTCAAGACCGGTGTGCTGCTCGCTATCTGGGGGTCATGGAGACACTGACCCACTACCGAACGGTCTCCTCCCCCCTCCAAGGACTGAACCCAAGCCTTCTTCCTTGGGGTCGAGGCGCTAGCTGTAGCGTACCTCCCCCAAAGCCTGCAAATGGACATCAGAACTGTAAAATCCTGCACTGAGATCCTGAGAGATGGTTGCTTACCATCAGGACTTCCCTTTGCTCCAGGGCTGCTGCATTCTGAGGGGATTCTTTTGTTCTTCAAGACCGGTGTGCTGCTCACTACCTCGGAGCGCCAAATTTGAACAAGGCACTCCGAGGAAATTGGTCCCTGCATCCAGTGACGCTCCTGACTGCTGGGCATAAATTCTGTGCTCAAAGCCCATGCCCTGCAATGAACTCGGGGTCGTGGAGATGCTGGCCCACTACCTGAAGGGTCTCCTCCTCCTCCCCCAAGGACCAAACCCAAGCCTTCTTCCTCTGGGTCGAGGAGCTAGCTGTAGCGTACCTCCCCCGAAGTCTGCAAATGGACATCGGAACTGTAAAATCCTGCACTGAGATCCCGAGAGATGGTCGCTTATCGTCAGGATGTCCCTTTACTCCAGGGCTGCTGCATTCCGAGTTTGCGAAATCTCCTGCTCACCCACCCCGTTCTCTCCTCCCGTTAAATGGACCTAAGTCCCACCCACAAATTCGCTTGCCCTATCCTGCAGCAACTCAGAACTGTTCAGATTGTCGTTTATCTCTTAACCCTTTGTACTCCATTACTCCTGAAAGCCTGATGTGGGGACTTCTCTACCTGTATTATATTTGTCCCTGCTTTTCCCAAGTGCCTTAACTACTGCTGTTATCTAAGAACCTCTGCAAATTTCTCTCTACCTGTATTATATTGTCTCTGCTTATCCCAAATGCCTTAACTACTGCTGTCTCATACTATTGTCAAAAAGTCTCTGCAAAGTTCAACTTGCCTTAGCTATAGCTGTCCTATAAACCATGAGTAATTAGCCTGCTATTCCAGTTATCGAATCACCCAATCTACTCATAACCTGACCTATTCATTTCTTTAGAGTTAGAGTGACAGCCGATATTCTACTGACATAGTAATTTCTCTTACAGTCTATAGGTCTCCAACTGTTATTGTTAGGCTGGTGCCTGCTGTGTTAAACCACTCCCCCTCTAGCGCAGCGCCCCCTCAACCTTAGACACCTGTAATAGGGGACAGTCTCAACCTCTCCTCTCCTCCTGTCCTACCAATAGGACCTGGTCCTTCCCTGAGCCTTGTGTCCCCCCTCAGACCTACAATGTGAGGAGCTTGGTGCCCACGGTCGCTCCAGCACACTCAGCTCAGATCCAGGGGACTGTCCTGCCCCTCCCCTGGGGCTGTCCCTCCTCAAAGCCATGCTCGAGTACTGTACTCCCCCCCGACCCCTTGACCCTAGGGTGGAGGGGTTAAACAAGCCTAGCCAAATCATGCATGGACCTCTCTCAAAGGACTTCAGCTACAATTTGTCTGCTCTCTTTAGAGAGAGCAACCAGTGGAGGCTCCTCCCCTGCCCCCACAAAACCACTGGCTACCTTGCCAGGCTCAAGCTGGCACTAGGGGGATATTGAACTTAACCCTGGTCCCCACTCTCCTAATCACACTCTCAGGGACCCCACTTACCTCATCTGGGCCAACACCAAAGGACTCAAGCTGGCACACATGAATATCGGCAGCTTACGGCGCAAAATCCAAGACCTTGAGGCATGGACAGCAGTTTACAAACCCGACATTCTAGCTGTGACTGAAACATGGCTCAAGCCTCAGATCCTCCCCCACGAAGTGGACTTAATTGGCTATCAGGCTTTTAGAAAGGACAGAGCAGGGAAAAAAGGAGGAGGGGTTCTTATTTATCTCAGCGCTGCCTTGCATGCTTTGCAGATTGATCACCCAACTCTTAGCGGATCCTTAATTGAGATCCTATTTGTTAAAGTGTTCCTCAGAGACACCAAGCACCTCTACATAGGGTGTGCCTACCTCCTGCCCCAATCTGCCGCCTCCTCCCTAGAATCCCTAACCAACGCCCTGGAGGAGTGCTCCATGGGGGAGATCATCCTCCTTGGGGATTTCAATCTTAACTGGACTGCCATGGGGACCTCCTCTACCAAGAATGTAATACTTGACTTCTCTCTTACCCAAATCATTGATCTGCCTACTAGGCACAATGCTAAGTCTGGTAATCATTCTTTACTCGACTGGGCACTAGTCTCTTGCCCTGACCGCATACTGTCAGCTGGGATCATGTCAGACTCTCTGAGTGACCACTCACCAATTTTTTGTACCTGGTCCAACAAGCCCCCTAAAACTGCTGCTAGGGTCATAGAGGCCAGTAACTACAGCAGGCTTGTACCAGCAGACCTCTGCTCTGACCTGGGGACAATAGACTGAGACCCCATTCTTTCCCTCCCCTCACTCGATGAGGCACTTGACTACTTCACCAATTCATTCTTGTCTATGACTAACCTGCATGCCCCGAGAAAGAAGCTCAGGTACAGGGAAAGTGCCATAAATGGCTGCACCCAAGCCTTAAGCATACCATGCTACTCCACTACAGGGCATGGGGAATCTACAAATCCTCTGGCAGTACTTCTGAGTGGGAGAAGTACAGGGAACTGAGGAATCAATGTAAAAAAACTTCCAAACAGGCCAAGTCCAAGTACCTAAGAGACCTCCAAACAAGTCACCAACGCGACCCTAAGAAATTCTGGGGCCACATTAACACTCCCCTCAAGGGTACCACAAATACACAAGTAGACTCAATCCTAGTTGGGGATACTTTGACCAACTACCCCTCTGTAGTTGCGGAAGTCTTCTGCGCCTCTTTCTCCAACCCTAATGGTCCCTCTCCCCCTGTCCTTTCTGGGACTCCTCACTTCACCAGTACGGACTGGGTGCCTCCTCGGCCCCAATTCCACCTGAAACTGGTCGAACCGTCTGCTGTACTTCCTCTCCTACTCAAAATAAACCCTAACTCTTCCCCGGAACATGACCTGCTAGAACCTCAGCTGCTGAGGGCCGCTGCCCCGGCTATTGCCTTCCCTGTCACCCTGCTCATCAACAGGTCCCTCCTCGAAGGAATAGTCCCAAGTAAGTGGAAGGTATTGGCCATCGTCCCTGTCCACAAAAAAGGACCCTGGGACAAAGTGGGAAACTACAGGCCTATATCCCTACTCAGCCCTCTAGGGAAAGTGCAGGAGAGACTTATATACAATCAACTGCAGGACTATCTAGAGCAGCACCTTCTCCTTGCTGATGTACAACATGGCTTCAGAAAAGGCCACAGCACTGACACTGCCCTCATCTGGCTTACATCTGACATCCTCAAGGCTATGGACCAAGTCTCCCCTATGGGCACTCTATTCATTGACCTGTCCAAGGCCTTCGACCTGGTCAGCCAGAAACTCCTCCTTTCCAAACTCCACCAACTTGGTCTGGATGAGCACTTGCTCTCCTGGTTCGAGAGCTACCTGATCAACCAAACCCAAAAAGTCCGCTGGAGAGGAACACAATCTGGCACAAGACCCGTGGTCTCTGGGGTACCCCAGGGCTCGATCCTGGGCCCCCTGTTATTCTCACTCTTCTCAATGACATTGAGGATGACTGCGTGCTCAGCAACCTCATCCTATATGCGGATGACACTGTTGTCTACTGCGGTGACCCGCAACCCAGTGTCATCTCCACCAAACTGCAGGCTTGTCTCTCATCTCTCGAGGTCTGGTTCACCTCTAACTCCCTAAAGCTGAATGAAGACAAAACTAAGGCTGTCCTGTTTGGGTCTAGATGCCTGGGCATAGAAACATAGAAACATAGATTTTGACGGCAGATAAGGACCGCTTGGCCCACCCAGTCTGCCCATTTCCCTACCTAATGGATAAGCTGCAGATCCTAGTTAACCAGCAGCCTACTTCTTCCTACTCCCACCCCCTAGAATTGCCTTATGACTGTCCCATGCATGCTTGAATTCCACCACTGTTTTTGACTCCACAACCTCCGAAGGCCGCTCCATGCATCCACAACCTCTCTGTGAAAAAATACTACCTTAAATTACCTCTGAGCGCCCTTCTATCTTCAAATTAGCCCCTTGTTCTTGCTACACTTTTTGAAAGATGCTACCTCTTGGACTTTGTTGATTCCCTTGAGGTACTTGAAAGTTTCTATCATGTCCCCCTCTCCTTCTTTCCTCGAGGCTATACATATTCAGCTCCTTAAGTCTCTCTTCATATGTCTTCCGTGCAGACCCTGCACCATTTTAGTTGCCCTCCTCTGGACAGCCTCCATCCTGTCTATGTCTTTGGGGAGATTGGGTCTCCAGAACTGCACGCAGTACTCCAGATGGGGTCTCACCAACTGTCTGTACAGAGGGATAATAACTTCTGTTTTCTACTGGTGATGCCTCCCTTGTGCATCCCAGTATCCCCCAGCCTCCTTGCTGCCTCTCTCACATTGCTTGCCCACATTTGGGTCATCTGATATGACTACCCCCAGGTCCCTTTCCATTTTTGTTGTTGTTAGTATCTCAACCCCCCATTGTGTACTCTTCCCTGGGTTTTTGTTTCCCAGGTGCATTACCTTGCACTTCTTAGCATTGAATCTAAGCTGCCATACATTTGACCATTCCTCTAACCTTGCCAAGTCCTTTCTCATCCTTTCCACCCCACCTTATGCATCAACTCTGTTGCAGATCTTTATGTCATCTGCAAAGAGACATACTTTTCCTTCCAGTCCTCTGCAATGTCGCTTATAAAGACATTGAAGAGCACCAGTCCTAACACTGAACCCTGCACCCCACTAGTAACCCCTTCTTAGTGGACTCCATTTACTATTACCTCTGTGTCTTATTCTCCAGCCAATTCTTTACCCAGGCTGTCATCTTGGGACCCACTCCCAGGCTGGCTAACTTGTATATTAATCTTTTCTGTGGGACTGTGTCAAATGCCTTGCTAAAGTCTAGGTAGGTCATGTCCACAGCCCTCCCTGATCTACTACTTTGGTCACCCAGTCAAAGAAATCTATCAGATTTGTCTGGCATGACCTTCCTGTGAATCCATGCTGCCTTGGGTCCTGAGCCCTCTGGCCTCTAGATACTCAACAATTCTTTCCTTCAGAAGTGATTCCATCATTTTCCCTACCACTGAGGTTAAACTAACAGGTCTGTAGTTTTCTGCTTCTGCCTTGCTCCCACTTTTGTGAAGGGGAATCACATCTGCCCTTCTCCAGTCCTCAGGTACCTCCCCATCCTCCCATGATTTGTTAAAGAGGGTAGTCAGTGGTGTCACTAGTTCTACCCTTAGTTCTTTTAGAATTCTGGGATGAATTCCATCAGGCCCCATTGCTTTGTCCACCTTCAGTTTTAAGAGTTCTTTCAGAACCCTTTCTTCTGTAAATGGGCTGGTATCAACTTCGGTATCCAGAGTGTTTCTACTGTTTGTTTTAGGTACCTCCCACTTCCTTTGTAAATACTGAGCAAAATATTTGTTTAGTATCTCTGCCTTTTCACAGTCACCCTTTGCCCACCCTCCTCCCTCCTCTTTATTAAGCCTCACTAAACCTCCTTGGTCTTCCTTTCGTTCCCTGATGTACCTATAAAAGGTTTTATCCCCTTCTTAACTGAGTTGGCTATCTTTTCCTCGGTTTGGGCCTTTGCTGTTCTGACTGCCTTCCCAGCTTCCTTTTGCTTTAACTGATACAGTTCTCTGTCCTGCTCCTTCTGTGAGTCCTTGTACTTCCTGAATGCTTTCTTTTTCTCTTGAACCTTCACTGCCACTTCCTTTGAGAACCATAGTGGTTTCTTACATGTTTCGTTTTGTTTATTTGCTTCACACAAAGGCTTGTTACCTCTGTGATGGCAGTTTTTATTATTCCCCATTGTTCTTCCACCCCTCCTTCCTGCTCATTTGCTAGTGCATTCCTTAGGCACTCACCCATTTTGGCAAAGTCAGCCCTCCTAAAGTCCAGAACTGACAGAAGTGAGCTACTCCAGCTCAACACAGCCCAAGGGAAGAGAGTAGAGGTCATAGACAAGTTCAAATACCTTGGGGTCCTCCTTGACCAGGAGCTGACCTATAAACCACACATCGACTCCTTAACTTGGTCCATCCATCAAAGGCTTGGTCTCCTCTACCGCCTGGGCAACTCCCTCTCCGGTGAGGCGCGACGAGCTATTGCCAATTGCAACCTCCTCCCCTCCATCCTATATGGGACACCCCTGTTACAGTTCCTTCAGGACATGGAACTCAACAAATTCTCCATGCTCTACAACAGAGTGGCTCGCTTTGCAACTAACTCCTCCCCTAGGAGGCACCACTGTGAGGCCCTCGTGGACCTCAACTGGCCCACCCTACAGCACAAACTGGCATAGTCTTCTGCCTGTCTGGCCTTTAAATTCTCCTCCTTTGGCCCTCCTCCACACCTTCGTGGGCTGTTCACTCCAAAAGTCCAGTGCCGAACCCTGCGATCCTCTGCAAGTCACCGCCTCGATATCCCCCGTGTTCGCACCAACCAAGGCAAGCGCTCCTTCCAATATGCTGCCTCCTACCTATGGAATGCCCTCCCAGCAAGTCTGGTTGACAAGCCTACTCTCCCTGTGTGTAAGTTAGGCCTCAAAGTGTATCTCCTGGAACTCTGCCTCTGTGGTTGTAATCGCTAGCCCCCAGACTGGGCCTTCTCCCTTGCTACCACCAACTTAACCTCGCCTACTCCCCCCAAGAATCTCTTATGGAATAATGTTAAATGTACTGCGTACCTGTCTTACAACCTGTGAACCGTGTGATACCTAGTGACTCTGTGCTAAACATTTGATTCCTAACATGTACCTGCGGTAACTACTGTATATTGATACCTATGTATGTATTCTCTGTAACTAATTCCGGGTCGTCCCTGAAAAAGGGACCTCTGGTCTCAGTGGGCTTACCCAGTTACCAAACTCTAAATAAATAAATAAATGTGTTAGTGCCACGTAATACTGTGATGTTCCATTACATGGTTCTGCAGTATCTGACCTGCATTATTGTTTGCTGTTGCTGTGCTCCACTGCTTTGCTAGCACACACTTTGCTCACATAGTTCAGCCTTAACTCTCTCCACCTCTGTGTGCACTGGGCTGCTGTTGCAGTTTGCACTGCTCTTGGTTCTTATATTCAGTGCTGTCTTATTTTCCAGGCTATTATTGCACTGCACTCTCAGCCCTGTTTGCATGCCTTCATTTGCATGCTGTATTTAACTCATTTAGCCCCAGGGCTATTCCTTTGAATATGGCATGAAAATGGGTCTGGGCTATTTTTGCACACCATGCAGTGTTAATTTTGCCCTGGGCATATGTTTTGAATATGTGGCCCCTGGTCTATGTCTATGTCATACTCCCTTAAAGGAATCACGTGACTGTTAACCAATTGCCATTAGAGAGTTACCTGGGTGTTTTCCACACATATGCACACACCTGAGGGAGGTCACTGAAAAAACACCAGAATGAATGCCACTAGAACTTGTATATTTTAACAAAGAAGGAGTACATGGAGGTCGTTTGACTTCTCTCCCAGTATTTCCAAACGTTTTAAGAGACTCACACCCTTAATTTTATTATTTTTCTTTTTGTGCCTTCTTCTTTAGAGTTTTAACTGTTCTGACAGACTGAGAGGGTATGAGAGGATCTTAGAAATTTTGGAAACACCAGGTACATTAGGTACATTAGCTAGATAAGACCTAACTGACAAGGCAGGTATGCTTAGATTCTCTAACTCGTGGTAAAATTCCTTTTTCAGTTAGCTTAACTAAAGTAGAATCTGAGCAGATTTGCTCACTGGTTTCTGCTTTCTCTGCTTCTGTTTTTCCCTTCATGAAAATAACTGAGTGGGTACAGTTGAGCAACCGATTGAGAGCTGAATGGGGAGAAATATAAATGGAAGATAGAAAGGCAGAAAAGAGAAGGCATAAAAGTACATTTTATACAGAGATGACGCCTAGCAGGTAACAATTTTATTCAGCAGCTATCTCAGTTTTAATATTCAATAGAAAATCTGCTGGCCAGATAATAACTAGATATTAACTAGACACTGAGCAGATATTGTGGTAATTACTGCTAAAAGAAGATTTTATTCAGGACTTCGTAGGCGCTACCTCTCAAAATTTGCAGAGGTTGCCTCCTAAAATTTTTGAGTTATAGGTGTGAGCAAATTGCGCATGGCTTTGCCTCTGATAGTTGCCCAATTTTAAACTAAGCTTCTGCTGATATATAAACTGCTGGATTTTGTACTTGCATTGTTCCGAGGTTTTTAATATATTTTATATTAGCAATATAATTCTTTTAAACTTGGTGTCTTACAATCCGTCTTTTCTTATTTAGAAGAATTAAACTGTGGACCTTTTATTCCATACATTGGAGTATTTGGAGACCTCCAGTTGGCTTTGACTGTATCGAACCAAAGCTCCTGAAGTTAGCTGCCCCTTTCATTGCTGGACCACTATCTAAAATATTTACCATGTTCCTCAGTGAAGGCCTCATTCCAGCCATATGGAAAACAGCCAGGGTCACTCCAGTCTTTAAAAAAGGGGACAAGAAGGACATGACCAGCTATAGGCTGATAGCCATACTTTCAGTATTAAATAAAATCCTTGAGAAACTCATTGCCACAAAATGATGGAATACCTCTCTAAGTACGATCTTATATCCCCTAATCAACATGGATTCAGAAAGGGACGTAGTACCCAAACTGCTCTGCTACAACTGACTAATGACTGATATGCTTTGTGCCATGGATCAGGGTCTCCTTACTGGTACAGCATTTATTGGTCTCATGAAGGCTTTCAATCTTGTTGATCACCCTCTCCTACTAGCAAACCTCTCATCTCTGGGTTTCTCAGAACAATCGGTAGGCTGGTTTAACAGTTATCTGTCCAATAGGACACAAATTGTAAAATTCAACTCAGCAGCATCTGATAAAACAGACATTGACATTGGTGTACCTCAGGGATGGATTCTGGGTCCTCTTCTTTTCTCAATCTTCATTAATAATATGATGCAAAACACCTCCCCCATTCATCTTTACTTTATACTGACGACCTGCTACTCTATACCAGCTCCAGTGACGTGCTTGATCTTAACCATGAGCTATCTGTGGCTTTTCTCAATGTTCAGACCTGGATTACTGCCCATGGGTTTGTTCTCAATGTCAGCAAAATGCAGTCAATGCTCTTTGGCTCAACTGCCAAGCTAAAAAACCATTGTGACCTCTTTAGAATCACCTGTGCTGATGGTACCTTGCTGGAGGTAGTTAGCTCCTTCAAATACCTGGGGGTCCACCTTGATGAATCGCTTAACTTTGATTACAATATTACCACCACTTGTAAGTCTGTCAATGCTAAGCTAGGAATAGCCTACAAAATGAGCCATGGTCTAACCCCCTCAGCGAGACTGGCTGTAGCCAGGGGCATCCTACTTCCATCGCTTACATACTGGGCTGTCATCTACAGCAATGCATCCAAGGCTTCCCTACATAAATGGGATATGACCTATAATAATGTATGCTGATATGCTTCTGCCTCCCCTAGGATAAAGCATCACTGCCTGTTATATGCTGAACTTAGTTGACCCTCCCTGATGGTTCACCGTCTCCTCTCTCTTGTGACTCTACTAGACAGTATCCTAAGATCTAACATTTCATGTTCCCTTGTCTCCCTGCTTACCCCTCAGAACACCTCCTATGGACTCCAATCTGCTGACCTTTCCCTACTTCACATTCCCAGATGTAAAACATCCCAAGGTATCTCAGGTTTCTCCTGTGTGGCACCAGTTATTGTAACTTCCTGGCAGGAAGTTCCTGCCCCTTGATGTAAGCTTGGCTCCTAGTCATGCTCTATTTAAAAAGAAGCATTACTCACTCATTGTTGAGTGCACCTAATGCACCTGCTTCAATCCTCCCTAGATCTGCCACCCCACTCTGTACTGTGCCATGATCTCCCCTGCTAATATTCTCCTTGCATCCACCTGCTATTACCTCTCTCTCCTCTCCTTGGTTTTCTTCTCCGTCAACACTCTCATACTTTACATGCTATCCTATGCTGACCTTCTGTTCTGCTAACCTGCACCTTTACTTTCTCTCTTTCAACATCTCCTTAGACTTGTGACTGTGTAACTTAGTTGATACACTTCATGGAGTCAATGTAATTGGTTTTTGCACTTATGTAATGTCTAACAACCTACTGTTCTCTGGTATTGCAAAGTCTAATGTACTACTTTTGGTTAAATTTGTACCACTGTATCTCTACTATGTTGTATTTTAACATTGTCCTGCACTTCCATTTGTTATACTGTTATTCTCTGATTGTTGTAACCTCCCAGGTTGTGCCTGAAAATAGTCACCCAGTTATCAAAAACTAAATAAATAAATAAATAAATAATTATATTGGACATTTTCCAGGTTTGAAAGGCACAACAAAGCCAGGAAGCTACAGTGGACTTTAAAGAAAACATAGAAAAGATACCACGGGAATTTGAAGTTTGGAGAATTAAAGCTGTGAACATTTTTACAAACTTCATTTAAAAGGACTGTAATCATTATATATGTCACGCTGAATTATTGATTCTTATCATATTTTTAATCTAGACACCTGGGGCCGGATATTCAGAAATGCACCAGAGTCCGGTGCAGTGCAACTCAGATGTGCCATGGGAAGCTGGGAACCATATTCAGATGTGCCACCCGAAATGCTCCCATGCAAGTTGGCTGAATATGGCAAAGATGTGCCACGGCACAACCAGAGATGCGCCAGCACAACCATGGATGCACAGAGCGAACCTGAGCACAAACCCATTGAGCAGGGCAAGAGCCACAGGCTGCAGGTACACATAAGCAAGCAAACATAAAGTAATGGCCACAGCCCCCCCCCCCAGCAGGGCACACCCATGAACACAGAGACATGGACCCAGAGGGCACATAGGGCACCAGGGAAAGGTGCACAGAGAACCTGAGCCCACAAACTGTGGAACATGTGCTCAGCGAAGGACCTGCCACCCCAGCCATGCCAATGGCAGGGACATACACAAAAGACACCCACCAGGCAGGGCCACAGTACGCCGAGTGCATGGTGCCAGGGACTAGGCAAACACAAAGAACAGATGACCAGGATTGAGCAAGGCACAGTCCGCCCAGTGCCACAGAGGGCACCAAGTGAAGTGTGGAGGATTCACCGCAGACCCACCCATAGTAGACATGTGCACCCCCATGGGCAGACAGCAGTCCAGGCAGACAGGTGCACAAGGTGTATGTGCAGACACCAGCCACAATGGCACACATGGCCATGCACAGGACAGGGAAAATGCCAGCATGCCCAGTGACCTCTGGAGCAATGTCACAGGGGGACAGTGGGGGGACAATCAGAGACACAGCAATGCACAGTGGAACATGGGCTGGAACACAGACATACAGAACCACAGAAACCAGGCAGTAGAAACTGACTGCCAGGCACAGCAGAACCACCCACGGCACTAGCAGATGAGCAGGGCAGAAGTAGCAACCCACATAACCCTGTGGCACCCTCTCTCCCGCCACCCCCCATACCAGTCCCACGTGTCTGGCCCATGCCCTCACACAGCCCTGTATGGTGCCCAGCCCCAGCACCACCGACAGGAACACATACTAGCCGCCCACCAACCCGACAGTGACAGGAGCCACCAGACTTGACCCTGACACCAGCCAACCACCACCAGCAGTACACATCCCCAGGCCAACAGTGCCACCATGGCTCTGGCTGCGCCACCCCCATCCCCAGCCCAACTACACCAGACAATGATGAGTCCCTGGCACATCCCCCCAACCCTGTCCATAGCCCAGTGAGTACAAACACAGTGCACCCAAGCTAGTCCCGCACTGCAGGGAAGGTAGCCCAGCCACCATCTGATGCTTTCCTGTAAGTACGCCACCAGCTGGTACACGGCATGGCACCAGGAACAGTCAATGTAGCTGCAGACCATAGTCCATAGTTGGCCTGATCAGCCATGGGAATCTGGAGATTGACCCACCCAAACCACACGTGAACACCCACCCCGGACAGCCCAACAGCAAGCCTGCCACATCCACCGCCTGGCCACAGTGTTCAGCACCCAGCACATCCCTGGACACACAAACACCGAGGGCCCTGTACTCCTGACACAACCAGTGCAAGATCCCCCAAGCACATGGCACAAGCAGGCACATCCCCCCCCCATGGGCATGTATGCGTACCTGTGCACAGTGTGGGTCATGCGCCACAAGGTGGACCATGCCCTAAGACTACAGGGTCCCTGTGCAGACCCCCCCATAGCACAATGCAGTACAGAGCACTACAGTGACCACACAGGGACACACCACACCCCACAGACCCCCAGTCAGACATGCCCAGGGCATGTGAAACTGTGCTGGACACAACACAAACTCCATGGGAACACAGCCCATGAACCAATCCACCCCTGTGGGGACACCATGCACCACACCCACACATCTGCAGCATGGCTCCTCACGCCACCTGCAAAGCAGACATGGACACAGGCCTTCAACAACACCAAAGCTTTATATAAAAGAGCATACGAAACAGGCAGATAACAGGGGACAGGGATGGGGGCAGTGGAGAGGACTAAGGGAACAGGGTGCAGGGGCTATAAAAAATGAAAAGTGGGACAGCAGAGGACCAGGTGTGGTGAAGCAATTGGGGCTATATACAACATGGGCCACTGTATGTCCCTCTGTCTTCGGCCTCTGATTGACCACTGCAGCAGCTGTATGGCCCACCTCCATGCTGGAGTCTCCTGCAGGTGTCTCCTCTGAAGAGCAAAGAGCTGCATCTGTAGCACCATCAGCCTCCCTCAGATTGGGACCTGGGTGTGTGCAACCCTCCTGGCAACATTCCTGCAACCACCTAGGGGAAGGGACAGGACAGCCAATCAGTGCAATGCATCAAAGACCCCAGCCCACCCACAGCATGCATTGGAATGTGGGGGCACACACCACTGGGGGACCGCAATGGACCTAGGACTGGAGGACCACACCAGCCATCCACACAGCACACCACAATGGCGTGGTGAGACAGATGGGTAGCGCATTGTGCCCATGTGCGCACAAGCCCAGGCACAAGGCACAGAGCACAGGCACCATCGCAGCACACACTGTGGGGGCTGAGTGCACATCCCCCCCAGCAGGCGTAACACCACCAATGTATGTTCAACAATGGCACATATAATGGGTGGTGCACCACCTATAACCATGCAGGCACATGGCCATGGACACCATGCCCAGCCCACTACCCACAGCAATACAACTGGGACATGAAACAGCACAGTGGCCGCTATTACCTGCTATGCTGCTCCCAGCCAGTGCTGCCCTCTGTGGCCTACCGCAGCCTCTCGCACCATCTGCCACTGCCCTGGCCCATCTGCAGTCCTCTGGCCCTGTGGAAAGTATGAAGAGAGATGAACATAAGTGCACAAGCATACATGGAGAGCCACCTGCCACCGCATAGCCCGCATGTTGCATGGCACGTCCCCTACTGTCCCGTGACCCCCATGCCTGCATGACTGCAACACATGCAGTGGCCATGCATGATGCACAGCTGCCAATGGAACTGTTATGAACCCCAGCCATGGACCATGCCTCACAGCCCTACAGCCACCACTGATGAGCATCAGGGCATGCACGCCCATTGTGCACATCTATCTGGCTGTGGCACCATCCCACGCTGGACGCGTGCCTGCATCTGGTGCAGCCATTCTGGTTCCCTGCACTGCAGGTCCCCATACAGGCGGTGACATTGCTCTGCATTCCTAGCCACTCCCGTGCACCTCTCCAGGGCTGCAGCCACCTGCACCCACAATTCACCTCTGGCCTGTTGCAATGGCACAACCCCATACAGCTGCCCCTCAAAAGGCTGCACCACTTCCACCAGGTTGACCAGCTCCACATTGGTCCAGTTGAAGGCCCTACATGATCCCTGCTGCGCCATGGCCACTACTCAATTCCACCACCGGCTCGAATGGCATTGCAGTCACACACATGGGTGCAGTACATGTAGGATGCACGATCGGGAACCTAATGGTGCTACCACGCAGTATGGAGATGTGCTATGTGGGTGCATTGCACTTTGCTGGACATGCGCACAACACACTGGCCTAGCAGTTACACAGGGTCAGAGATTGTGACTCTGCACATGATCTGCATGCCGCATCATGCATGTGTACAGTAGGAGCATGTGCTGGTCTGCTCGAGGGTGCGCAATGCCCCCCTGGTGTTACATGCGTAATGGCATGGCATCATGCAAGGGCTGTCAGTTGCGCAATGGACGCATGCACGCCAGCGCATGCACACTGCAGGACCGTGCAACTTGCATGTGCCGGGAAAGCATCACAGGGTTGCTCCAGAGCAACCCCATTGTGCATGGTGCATTTTCATGCTATTCAGCCAACATATGCAAATCACCTCATCAGCCAATGTGTGGTGCAATAGGGTGCATTAGCATATCATTACCGTTGCACAAAAGCTCATTTGCATGCAGTGCATTTCATAAGCACCAGCAGACAGCACAGGCCACAGACTGGTATTGCAACTTCTGTAGGTAAGTGGATGCTGCCGCAGGGTAACAGAGGCCTGCTACAACTATGCACTGCTGGTTTGCTAGGGACCATGCTGACAATGACCGACCATACTTTCATTGTCCACAGGTAGCAACATGTTGGGACATGAGGATGAGGAAGGGTGTGGACCTGCCTGGAAGAGAAGGTCCAACTTCACGAAGGCAGAGACAAATGTCATGTACAAAGCATACCTCAAGAGGGAGAAACTGCTGAGCATTGCCACTGGCACACCCCAGGAGCAGTTGGCAGGGTGGGATGCGATGGCAGTATATGTGAACCAGCACGGTCGGCACCAGAGAAGTGCACAGGAGTGCCGGAAGAAGGTCGGCACAGACAGGCAGAGGATTAAGGAGAAGGTGGCAGCTATACAGGCCTCCCACAGTGCGACCGGCAGTGGCCCGTCCACCGTGCCCACCCTATCAGCCATGTAAGAGCTGGTGGTGGCCACCATCAGGCGTACGTCAGTCGAGGGTGTGCCTTGTGGGGGGATACCAGACTGGCAGCAGCCCAACCCTGCATGGTAAGCATGTACTCTACTGACATGGCCGTTGGGGTGGGTATGCATGTGCGGGAGTGCATGCTGCCATATCACATGCCACCTGCCTGTGTCACCGCTGGCATGCATGGCTACAGGGTGGCATCGGCCACATGCACTCCATCAGGGGGGCACTGCGTGGCCATCACTGCACCACTGACCCACAGTTTCTGTCTTGCAGCACCATCACGACTGCATGGTGAGGACAGAGTGGGGTCAGCCACGGCCATGGAGGATGGACCATCCACCTCCACCGACATGTGTGACCTGGATAGGCTGATGGTGAGCGCCGTGGAGCAACTGGATGTCACTGACCTGGGGTCAGACAATGCCCTGGCTGGGTTTCTGCATGATGACAGCCTGAGTGTGCTGTGTGCAGAGACCCAGCTAGGGGCCATGTCTGACTCAGATGATGACATAACACTGATCCTGGACAGCGTCAGGGATGTGTTGCCTGAGATGACCCTGGATGCATCACAGGTGACATCAGGGCATGACTCTGTGCCTGTGGCTACACAACTGCCACCCATCTCCGTCGGTGCAGCGGTGTGTGGCACCACCGCTGTGCACAGCAGGTGTGGTGGTGGAGGCATGGTGGCAGAGCATGGCACTGGCCAGCAGACAGTTGAGCGGCAGCAGCAGGATGAGTTTTCCACCAGGCAGCATTGCACAGTGTCCGCCGCTGGTGCACCTGACAACACTGTACCTCCGGTATGGCACCCTGTGCAGCATCCGCCAGAGTGGGAGGCTCGGCAGCATACCACATCACCTGCAGTGGCCCAGTGCAATGGCCAGGAGGTGCAGGACACTGGGTGGCTGGCAGAGCACCCCCGGTTGCTACGTGCATCTCTGGAGAACCAGGCACTGCTTGCCATGGAGGTGCATGTACTGCATGCAGAGGTGCGACAGCTGGCTGAGCAGCAGGACAGGGGCACTGTGCAGCTCATGGATGTGCTCCACCAGATGTGGGAGGCCATGACCGTGTCGATGGACCGCATGGCCGGTGCCATTGTGGCAGCAATGGACCACATGACTGGTACCATCGTGGTGGGGCTTGTGTCAGGTGGCAGCCACTGGGCTTGGCCATGTGCAGAGGACCCCCTGCAGTGCACTGTCCACCTCATGGTCTCAGCATCTGGTGACCCCATCACAGCAGACACCAGGATCCAATGTCAGCATCCCAGGCACTCCAGGGACTGGCCTGTTTGGCCACCTCAACACCTCTGTGTGGACACGGTCGAGGTCACAGACATCAACTACTGGGGGGGTGTTGAACACATCCCCCGTGGCTGATGTGCAGCCTGCATCTGCTGGTCAACCCATGTGTGGCCACACATGTGGCCATGGCAGCTGAGGGACTGTGTGGTTGGACTGATGTGTCTGCCATCCTGCACTGCTGTCTGCTGCTGCTGCTCCATGTATGCATGGGCAGTGGTGGTGCAGCATGCATGTGCTTGTGCACATGTGGGTTGTGCCACATGCCCCCCCGTGTACACTGACTGTGCTGCTGGGCCATGTGGCATGGATGTGATGATGGTCAATACACTCAATGCCGGTTGTGCCTGTGAACTGGTGTCATGCATCTGATCCATGCCATGGTCCACAGTATGTGTGTGTGCGCGCATGCCTGAGCTCTGTGTGTGTGCATCCATGTGCCAGTGCCTCTTCATGCCTGCTGTGTGCACAATTCCCTGCATGCCTACCACCATGCACATCCAGGGCTGTGTGTGGTGTGCTGCTCTGTGCGGCCCTTGCATGTGTGTCATTGCACTTACCTGCATTCTCCATAGTGCTCCTGTGTGATGATGTCCCAGTGGCATCATGCCTGCACTGCCAGGCGGGGGTCCTGTCTTCCCGGTGGTAACTGCTCACCATCCTCCAGCCCATTCCTGCCATTGTCCCCACTACTGTCACCATCTTCTACCGTGACAGCTATCCCATGGTCAATGGCCATGTTGCGCAGTATGCAGCAGGCCAGGAATTGGCCATAGGCTTTTGATGGGCTGTATTGCAGGGCACTGCCTGACCTGTCTAGGCATTTGAAATGATTTTAAGCATGCCAAAGATGAGCTTGATGGTATTGCGCATGCTGGCATGCGCCTTATTGTATCTCTCCTCTGCTGGGGATGCTGGTTGCCGGTAGGGGGTGAGCAGCCATGGCCTCAGCAAGTATGTGCTGTCACCTGTGTGGGGATGGACATGGTTAGCCTTTGTCTGTGCTGTGCCACCTCCTAGTCTCTGTCCCCACTGCTCACTCCACCACGCCCACCCTGTCTGCCCTCCTCCCTCCCTCACCACCTCAGCTGTGCTATGCAAGCCCACTGGCCCATGCCATTCTCACCCACTAGGTGGCCCATGGGGATATCCCCACATTTGAACCTCTGGCACAGCACAGAGTTGCACCAGATGAATGCGCCATGTGCACTCCCAGGGTGTGTGGTGCAGACATTGATGATGCACCCCGTGGCATCGCACACCACCTTACAGTTGACTGACAGGAATCCTTTGCAGATGATGTAGACCAGGCCCTCGGGGCCAGGTGGTATGCAGATGCCCATGTGGGTGCAGTCAATGGCCCCAATCATGCCTGGCACGTGTGCCACCCTGAGGAAGTCCTGCATGTTTGCTCTATGCTCCACCTGTGTGCTGGGGAAACGTATGTACTCCGAAGCACATGGCAGCAGAGAGTTGAGGAACTGTGTGAGGAGGTGGGACATGGCCAACTGGGTGATGCCAATGGTATCCCCTGTTGGTCTCTGGAAGGTGTCCTTGGCGAGCAAACACATGACTGCTGTCACCTTAGTCTCCACTGACATGGCATGACTTCATTTGGTGGGTGCCTGCATTTCATCACTGCATAGCTCACAGAGCTGCCTCAGAATTGCCCTATTCAGGCAGTACCGACCCACTATCTCCGTATCACTATAGTTCTCAAATGTGATATGGGCACAGTACCATCTGTGTCAGGCATACTGCTGCCAGGCCCTTTGTTGGCCATGTTGGTATTCCTCCTGCCTCCGCTCACCCCTCATTACCACCTCCATGAGAAATGGGGCACTGTCCATCGCTCTCCAGCATTGCAGTGGCTCCCTGGCTATGTGTCTCTCTCAATATCTCTCTCTGTCTCTCTCTCTCTCTCTCTCTCACCCTTGCTGCACAGTGTTGTGCATCCCTGTCTGTGTGTTTGAGCCAGGTTTTTATAGGCTCAAGTCTAGGTGGCACATTTGGGGTTTTGTTCCAGACTTGTGCCATGGTTTCTGGTTGAATATACCGTTGCACAGCTTATTCATGGGAATGCCTCCTGCACTTGTACTGCATACATTATAGTTGTGCCATGTGCTGTGCAGCCACGGTCTTTGAATATCGTTCGGTTGTGCATTTCCGTGGTTGCGCCATGTGCAACTGCTTTGACTATCAGGCCCCTGGTGTCAATTTGTGCATTGAATTTTATAGTTTTTTTTCTTGCTTGGAGATTTGCCTTTTAGAAAGATATTTTCCTTTAGGACTGGTTGTGATTGAAGCCGAAGTGCAGAAGTAGGGCAATTTCTATGTACTGTTTGGTTGATATAACCACTTTAAAGGGTCTTCTATTGTTATTAGATACAGAATAAGTATTTAAAATCAAGCATTCTGGGACTCCCTAAGGGGTGTTATGCAGTCACCTTAAGCTGATATAAATTAATCTTTCACACTAAACTGGTCAGTGAAATTTACTAAGGATTCCATTACAGTAGAAAAAGTAAAATACAATTTTGCTAGAGGTAATTAAATTGGGTCCACAAGGGCATATAGGTCGATAGGTCTAATCAAACAAATATTGACAGAAAAAATCAAGATATTTACTAGAAGTGGGAAGGAAGTTATCAGAAAGCAATCCTGAAAAAAATGGTAGCATTTACACAGAAGATTTCACTTTAACCACTTCAACGCCAGTTGAAACAAAGTATTTTCATATCCAGACACAATTAAAGGAAATTGTGAACAAACATAATTCAAGTTTCAATATCCTAATTAAAGAAAATTTGAACTCTCCTTTATATATGACAAAAGATAAACATTTGAAAACCCAACAAGAAACAAGTATAAGAATACAAGAAAAAGAAATAAAACAAAATATTGAGCAAACTGAAGTGTTGGATTTAAAGGAAAGATCTCATTCATTACACAAAACTAAAGAGGGGAAAAAAGGAAAAACAAGAACAAAAAAAAAGGAAAAAGACAGAAACTGAACAATCCAAAAAAGAAATGATAATGGCATATTTTTTGTTAATTAAGCATAGCCCTTCAATAAGTGGAAACAAAAGAAAAAATGAATCCCTACAGATAACAGAATGAAAATCTAAGGAAGATCTGGACCTTAGCACACCAGTTAATACAAAAGAATCTGAGATATGCACTACCAAGTTGAATTTTTTCAGTCCATCAGACCTTAGTAATAGCTCTAAACAATCCATTTTTGAACTAAATGAACATTCAGATCAAGCAGGGTCACCACATATGGTATTTAGTAAGCCAGATGGTGAGGTGGAGAAAATTGAATTGGACCCTTGTTTTCCAGCTCAGTGCCCTGACACACTTTCTAAGTATACCATTAAGGTTCTGGCACACCCAGTCATGGAAAATATTGTGCTACTGGAAGCATTAAATGATTTAAAACATAGAATGGATGGACTTGCAAAAACGGTATTAGAACAGGCTGTGCTTATTAGTGAGATACTGGAAAGTCAGGAGAAAAAGGATCAGGGAATGGGAAAACAAACTATCTTTTTCCACTATCTGTATTCCGGATGATTCCAAAGGAAATAATAAAAAAGGAAACAAAAAAAGAAATAAGGGAAAGGAAAAAAATAAGGAAGGGACTATGGAAAGAGAAAACCCTACTAAACAAATGAAACAAAAACCTAATCAGCCAATATCTATAACTCCTGAAATTATCATAAATAAAAAGCAAAACACTATTAAACCACATATTCCAGATCAGCCACCTCAAAAGAAGCAAATGGAATCCAAACTTAAAATACAAGAAACAGAAATAGATTGCAGTAGTACTAACAAAGGAAAGATACAAGAGAACCAAAATGGGGGTGACTCTAACAACAAAGGTCCTCAAGAGAAATAGACTGACTCAGATTGGTAAACAGTGCAGGATAATTCCCAAAATGAAATTATATTGACAGGCCAAGAGGTTGATATTAGAACATAAGGGATATACTTAAAACAAATGAGACAACAGAATATTTAACAGAACTGATTAAATATTTAGTTACAGCAGAATTAGAACACCCCCTAATAGGTATTAACATAAAAATGGTCTTTAGAGACACTGGGGATCCCAGACAGCCTGGTTATTTCATGGTTAGAAATATGTACCAGGCTAAAAACATCTGGGCCAAACATCAGCATCTTAAATACCTGGGATTACAAATTTCATCACCAATGACATGGAAGACACTGAGGGAAATTAACATTAACAGTAGAGGCTCTGGCTATAAATTACAGTATAATAATTATTTAATTTTATCTGACTTAAAATGGTATTTTGGAAAACTACAAACAGCCCAGGAAGGAACTGATCGAAAAAAGGTGCTTTCCATTTTTGGAATAAATCACCTGATGGGAGAAAATGAAAACATATTGGCATCTTATATTTTGTCACTTTTGACAGCCACCCTGAATGTAGAAATTCTGGCCCACAAAATCCTCTTTATTGAAAGAGCAAACACTGACAGGGTTGGGGATCAAATAAATTTCTGGATACAGCCTACAAACCTATATCAGACAATTAAAACTAAAGCTCATAAGTTGGACAAAGCAAATATCTTAATAGTGGACCTTAAGAACTTAAGTTGCTGGAGCTCGAGTGCCAATGACATAGAGCAGGGGGCCTGACTGAATGGAAACATGGTAGGGTCAGGTAGCCAACTACTGGAGCATAGCACTTCAAATGAGATAGCTAACTTCTTAGTTTGCAATGCAGCAGGTCTGAAAACTAAACCATCAGACCCTGTGTGGTTGTCCTTTGTTGGTAAATATGAAATATTGGTATTCCAAAAAACTTGGTCAAAAGAAATAGTGTACATAAATGGTTATGAATATATATGTTCTCCAGCAATCAGACAAAATCACTATAGAAGAAGTATGGGGGGGGGTCACTTATATAAAAATGAGAAAAGGAATAAGATTATTAGAAGGAATTAATCTATATCAGAACTTTATTATAACAGTTCTGAACTGGGATGACATACTACTTGTATTAGTTAATGTTTATATACCCCCAAGATACCAAAGCACTCTTGATAACGATATTTTGACCTCTCTTAATACAGCTTTAGAAACAACCCAGCCCAAAAAGAAATCCTCCAGTGGTATAGTAGTGACTGCTTGTGATTTCAGTGCAAGAATTGCAAACTTTGATAACCTTCCAGAATTACAAAAACAAATTTACATGGATAATCTGGATTTAAGAAATAACTCAGATGCAGTTAGGCATGAAGCAGGGGAACATTTGCAAAGATTTATAAAAGAAAACAAACATAATTTTAAATGGGAGAGTAGAAGGAGATGAAAAGGGAAACTTCACATACATCTCTGCTAATGGGCAGAGCACAATAGACTATGTCCTACGCACACCAGAAAGTCATAGTATATTTCAGTCAATGATCATAGATATGTGACCAGAAAGTGACCACGCTCCATTGATACTAGAGGTGGTAACGTGACATTATACAATGGCAAAAAAAAATCCTGGACTCTGATTGGTCAGTCTTAGGCTGGACCCATGATGTTATCACAGTACAACATCACGGGTCTAGTCTCGGCCTCACTGTGAACCTCTAGTTGATTTTTTGCTTTTGCTTGATTTGTTTTGCTTGATTGTTTCCATTGTCTCTTAAAAAACAAAATATTTTTCCACACAAAAACATCTTTAAAATGATTTTTTCCTTCTGTATAACAACAAGCCATTGTATAATAATAATCCCTCAAGGGGTAACTCGTTTAGGGATAACGTCGCGCCTCAGTTATTGGACGCACTCGGCCTGCGGCCTCGTGCCCAACCACCTGAGGCGTGACATTATCCCAGCATGACACACCCTGTCAGGCATTATTGCTTAAATATCAAACATGGAGTGCCAAAGAATAGCCCGTTGACTTCCTTGGAACTTAGGAGGAAAAACAGATTGACACTTACTGTCAGGACATGGGATGAAGTTACAAGGAAATGAAACTATTCACCAATACCAAGGGCATTTGTTGTCTTAGATGGTATTATGCAAGGAAAAGAAATGGAAGTACAATTAGAATCATTGTATGAGGACATCAAACAAGAGATATTCACAGAAACAAAATGGGAATAGAGAAATGACATAGTATTATATTTCATGCCAAAAGGCTAAGTCCAATCTTAGGAAAGAAATAAGACGAGTTAAGGCACAACCATCTAAGACACATTTTAACATCTTAAATAAACACAGAAAACAATACAAAGCATTCTGAAAAGAAATAAAGTAGAATTTACACAAAGCCAGTGGAAAGAGATGTACCAGGTTATACAGAGCAATGATACTGAAACCTTCTGAAAGATGGCAGCTAAAGGAGTAAAGGACTTCCATCCCTCCTTAGCAGTGTATATACCAAAGGAGACCTGGGTTATGTACTTCAAAGACATATTAAATAAAGAAGACACAATAAGTTCAGTAGGAGAAATACCTAGCTGGTTTGCAATGGAGAAATATGCCCTCTTACTAGAACAGCAAATGAGGTGGAGAATGCAATTTCAAATCTTGCAAATAAGAAAGCCCCTTGACCAGATGCTATACAGGCTGAAACAGGATCACGACTGATGCGTCAACAAAGTTTGTTGAGCGACCCAGACAACAAACAACAGGTTGACCACAGTTTGCAGTCGGCTGCGGTTTCATATGCCTTTAAAGTGTTTTCTATGAAACCGCCCCGAACCCCATGTGAGGGGCTCTGCCCCCATGTCCACTGTAAGATTCTCAACTCCAGGTCACAGCTGGTTTGGGGGGGTGCAGGACCCCCAAAAGACAGTGCCGGGTTCCAGTGGGTTCCCCACAGCGACATGGCACTGTTATTACTGTAGGGGACCCTGCTGACTAACTGTCACTGTCGGGTGTGCATACCACTGAAATATATAAAAATTACAAAATACTTTGGAAACCTATATTAACAGTATTCTTTAACATTTGTCTGGCCCAAAAGTTTATTCCAACATCATGGACTAAAAAACATCATTATACCAATTCATAAACAAACATTTGTCAATGCCAAATGTTTGCTTGCTGGTATTAGCATTGGAAATTCAGGAGTTAGAAAGATGCAGAATAGGAATGGCAGTGAAGTATTGAACTTCACACCAACCCCACCCTTACCCTGCAGAGATGGACAGGCATTGGGGTATGCGTTTGGGTTGTCGCCAATAACGTTCATGCCATTTCACTTCACCCTATCCAGCAGACACCAACACGTGTTGAGGTGTGCCTTGAGGTGTTTGGCTTTACAGTCACCCCACTCCATAAAGGCATACACTGAAATGGGTGCAGTATAGGACAATGGGGTGAACTCTGGGGCTGAGGAGTCCAAGGCTCACCTCGATGCCTGTCACTGGCTGCAGGGTGGTGGGATGGGGATGGAATGGCATGAGCATTACAGTCTGCAATCCAAAGGCACACCCCTGATGCCTGTCAGTCTGTACAGGGTGGGACGTTATGGTTAGAAACCCTAATGCCCCGGGCGTTTCTTGGTATTTGCACTATACATTTTCAACATGGCCATTTTGTGACCCCCACCTCATGAAAGCATTTGGGACCTCTTTTCATGAACAGTGGCACTATGATTTTGTCAATGTGTCCCAAATTTCGAGTTTCCACAGCGACCGTGCCATTGTGTGCCAGATGTACGAAAACACAGATCAGGTAGGATGTAAAGAATGACAGCTGTACCATTCATAGGGAGGTGTGAAGAGATGCCAATGTTGAAAAGCTGTAGTGAAAATATTAAAACTGATCAAACTTCCGAGCGTACGTGGAAACTGTGCAACACATGTGCATAACACAGTCATTTAGTGGAATTATTTCACCAAATTTTCAACACAGGCATTCTGTGACCTCTGCTCATGAAGACTATGATTTTCTTAATCTGTTCTGAACATTGATTTCCCACAGCAACCGTGCTATTCTGCGCCAGATGTGTAAACGCATATTAGTGGCATGATGTGAAAAATGACAGCTGAACTGTTCATAAGGAGGTCTGAAAAAATGCCAATGTTGATAATCTGGAGTGAAAATACTACAAATTTTGAAAGTTACAAGGGTGCATGGAAACTGCACAATGCACGCTTGTAACACAGTCATTTTATGGACATTTGTCACCAAATTTTCAACATAGGCATTTTAGAACCTCTGTTAATGAACAGAGTCACTGTGACTTTACATATGAACAAACAGTGCATACGAACATATGAGCATACGAACATACGAATCTGCCAGCAGAACACACCAGTCAGTCTATATAAGTCTGCCCGAGTGTGCAGCTAGCACCCTAGATTGCAGCTACCCCAGCCTCCTGCCCCTCAGTTCCTCCCCGCTTGTCCCAGCCCCTGCCCCCCCGACTCTTCCTCTTGCTTTATCCCACTCCTTCTTAAAGCTATTGACTGTCCTACATGTTACCACCCCCTCTGGTAGTGCATTCCAACTAGACACCACCCTCTCAGAGAAGTAGTGCCTCCTCATTTCCCTCTTGAAACGTCCCCCTTCCAACCTTAATCCGTGCCCCCTCGTCTCTCTTCCACTCCTCAGTTTAAATACCCCCTCAGTGCTAGGTTTATTTACCCCCTCAGGTATTTAAACACTTCAATCATATCCCCCAATCCCTCCTCTCCTCCAGTGTGTACATGTTCAACTCCTTAAGCCTGACTTCATAATTCTTTCCTTCCATCCCCTTTAACATTTTAGTTGCCCTTCTTTGCTCCCCCTCCAGTAACTTTATATCTCTCCTCAGGTATGGCCTCCAGTATTGCACATAATACTCTAGGTGCAGTCTGACCAATGATCTGTAGAGAGGCAGGATCACATCCCTTTGTCTAGATGAGAACCCCCTTGTGATGCACCCAAGCATCCTGTTCCCCTTTGCTGCTGCTCTTGTGCAGTGGGCTGAGTTGTTCATGCTCCCAGTTACCAACACCCCTAGGTCCTTCTCCTCCTCTCTGATCCCCAACCAAAAGTCCCTCTTATGGTTCTTAGCCCTGAAGTGCATCACCTTACACTTCTTTGCATTGAATCCTAGCTGCCACTCCACCGACCATGTCTCTAGTTTGGTTAGGTTCCCCTGCAGTTTTTCTCATCCATCCTCTTCATCCACCACCGCCCCCAATTTGGTATAATCTGTGAACAGACTAACCCTGTTCCCCACTCCATGTGCTATATCAGCGATAAAGAGCCAAATAGCACCGGGCCCAGCACTGACCCCTGCGGCACCCCACTTGTCACTGCTCTGGGTTCAGAGAGCTCCCCCACCACCACCACCCTCTGCAGCCTCCCCTGTAACCAGTTCTCTATCCATTTAGTCAGCTTTTTTCCCACCCCCACTGCCATCAGCTTCTCTCCCAGTCTCCCATGAAGCACTGTATCAAAGGTCTTACTGAAGTCCAAGCACAGGACATGAACCGCATGGCCCCTGTCCAACTCCCTTTGTCACCCAGTCACAATACTCTATTAGGTTGGTTTGACAAGACCTCCCTGAGACGGACCCATGTTGCCGCCCATCTTGGAGGCCATTATTGTCTAGGAATGCCACCAGCCTCTCCTTCAGTATCGCCTCCATAAGCTTACCCACTATGGATGTGAGACTTACTGGCTGATAATTTCCTGGCTCCTCTCTAGGCCCACTGTTGTGTATGGGCACCACATGGGCCACCCTCCAGTCCTGGGTCACACACCCCATTTCCAAGGAGGTGTTGAACAGATCTGCCAGCGGCTCAGCCAACAGCTCCGCCATCTCCCTCAGCACCCTGGGTGGATGCCCTCTGGACTTGGTGCCTTGTCCACCCTTACTGCCCTCAGCCCCTCTAGAACCCTTCTTCCTGTGATCACTTTATCCGTCATCTCGTCCCACTCTTTCCCCAACCCCCCAGCCCATTCTGGTAGTGGGCCATCCCTCTCCTTAGTGAAGACGGAGCAGAAGTACTCATTTAGAATTTCCACTTGCTCCTCCCCCTTTTCCACCCAATCCCCTTCCCACTTTATCCTCACAATATGTTCCTTGTGCTTCCTCTTTTCCCTGACATACCTAAAAAAATCCTTTGCTCCTCCCTTTATGCCCTGTGAGGAACTTAATTGCCTGGAGGCCTTAGCTTTTTTCACCCTCCTGGCAACCTCCCTTGACCACCTCCCAAAAGCCTTCTTCTCCTCTCCCTTCCCTGTTCTCCTTTACTTCCAGTATGCAGCCATCTTTGCCCTCACCCCTTGCAGCACTTTCTTGTTTAGCCAGCATGGTTTCTTGCTTCTGCTTTTCTTACTCCTGGCCCTGGTGCAGGCTACTGTGGCTTCTGTTAGCCCAGTCTTTACGACTCCCCACTTTTGTTCTGCATCCATCCCTGGCCTTATATCCTGGAGTCTCCCTTGCAGTATTGCTCCCATCCCCCCAAAGTCCACCCTAATAAAGTCCACCACCTTAGTGCCCATGCCTCTTGTCTCCCTGCCCAGTGCGACGAGTCATACTGTTTGGTGATCGTTATTTGCTAGTGGGTCCTCCAGCCTTACCTCCCTCACTGCCTCCCCATTTGCCAGTACTAGGTCCAAAGTGCTGCCAAGCCTTGTAGGCCCACTTACCAATTGCGTCAGAAGGCCATCCTGGAATGCATCAAGGAGCACCTTCTCCCTGGTACTGCTAGTTGGCGGGGTGCTCCAGTCAACCTGTGGTAGGTTAAACTCCCCACTATAACCACACCCCCTTCTACACACCTCTTATCTGCTCTGCCAACTCCCCATCCAGTTCCCCAGATTGGGCTGGTGGTCTGTACACCACTCCCAGCCTCAGCTTTCTGCCCTTGGAGTCCAGGAGCTGCACCCAAAGTGCCTCTGTCTTCTCCTCTTCTCCCTCATCCCTCATGTATTTAATCCCTTCCCCCACTTTGAGTGCAACCCCCCCTTCCAACCCCCCCGGTCCCTGCTGTATATCCTGTATTCTGGGATTGCTAAGCCCCAATCATGGTACTCTGTGGCCCAAGCCTCTGTCACTGCAGCAATCCCCTCTGTTCCCCTCTGTTCCCCAGGCTTCTTGCTTTGAGAGAGACCACCTTCCACCCATACCCCTCCTTCTCCTCACTCTTCTCCTCCTTGGCCTGTGTCCCTCCTCCCGGTAGTCCGCACCCTTTCTCCTCCTTATTCTTACCAACTGGTGGTGCCTTCTGTATTATACTCAGACCACTCTGCCCACCCCCCTCCCAGGGTTACTATGCGTCCGCCTTTACCTATATCTAGGGGTTGAGCCCATTAGGATCCCCTGTCCAGATCTTTCTACTAACCTCAGTCTTTTGGCCACCTCCTCACTAGTTTAAATCCACCTTAGTAGAGATATACCCCTCTAATCCTGCCTTTAATAGTCCCCTCCCCTTCCTGCTCAAGTGTACCCTATCCCTCAAGTACAAGTCACTATCTCTCCAGACTCTACCCCACTTAGTCACTAACCCATAATTTTTGGTGTGGCACCAATCCCTCAGCCAATTGTTTAACTCCTCAGTCCTACCCTTCCTCCCCATGCTTGCACATGGTACTAGGAGTACCTCTGAGAATGCCACCGACTCCCCCACCCCCTCACACTGCCTGGCCAACTACTCCAATCTCCCCCTCACTACTTCCACAGTCTCCCCCACCAAGTCGTTTGTACCCACATGCAACAGTAAATGAGGTTTCTTCCTCCCCCTCACTGTACACTTGAGCAGTGCCTGCCCTGCCCCTCCTGCAGTCAACCTGGGGATAGCTTCAACCCAAATACGGCTGTGCCTTCCCCCTCTTCTGCCCCATCTCATCCCTTTCAGTATAGAATCCCCTAGGATGAGTACCCCCATCCCTTTGCCCCTTTTCCTTCTAATGCCCCTTCCACCACGCCAGTATTCATTCTTCCCTGCCCTTACCCCCACCAGCTGCACCCTCTGTGACTTCTGTATCTGTACCCCCTACTTCCACCTCTCCCTTTTTCTCAGCCTTATTCTTCCCATCCCCCTTGAACCCCTTTCCAGCCTGACTACTTCCTACTGTGCTTCCCATGTCGACCTCCCTTCCTCCCCTGCTGATTTACAACCCCTCTCCTATCCCCGCTGTTGTTGAATTAGAGCCCCCATTCCCTTCTACCCCGATAGTGATGCCCCTTCACTCTTCCCCTTCCCATAGCCTTCTCTCCTCCAGTCACCACCCCTCCTTCCTTACTAGCACCCCTTCTACCCTTTCGTGCTTGCTATCTCTTCCCCTAGCTGTTCCATCCCTCTCATGCCCCACTTGTCTCCCCAGTGATGTTCCTGCTCCCCTCTCTCTCCATAGCAGGCTTGAATCTATTCCTAGTCGATACCCTCCCCATCTCTTCCCCCTGTCGGTCCCCCCTCCTCCTCTTGTTCCCCTTCATGCCACCCTGGTCCCACCATGTTCCTCCCTACCCGTAGCCATCTGCTCTCGCCCGGTACTCCTCGTGGTCTCTTCCTCCCCAACAGGAGGCCCCTCACCTCGGGCACCCCTCCTTCTTCTCTCTTTCTGCTAGTGCATCTGATACTGGGGTCACTTTCAGTCCCTAGTTTTTCTTCCTCCATCCCCCTTGCAATCCCCTATTCCCCCCCAGCCACGATGCCTACCATACTCATCTGCCCTGCCACTTAGACTCCTCCCTAACCTCCACAGTTCCTCCCTCAAACTATCCAGTTGTCTACAGACCATACACCCCTCCATCCTCCAAGCCCAGTCCAGGATCATGGCGGACCCACACCCTGTACACCCCATCACCCTTCCAAAGATGTCTGCGCTATTGACATGTGGCACCTGCCCCATTTGGCCCCCATCTTATGTTATGGGCTCTTACTCCAAGGTTCTGTACCCTACTACAACTGTTAGGCCCCTATTTACTCAAATTCCTGTCCCCCCCCATACAATTCCCCCTACTGGCCTCTTGCCGGCTGGGGTAATTCAGTCTCAAATCTCATCCATTAGATACTGTATTACTGTAGCAATCCTAAAGCCTCCTTGTCTGTTTATCACCCCTCAGCTATCACATTTTTTGTTCTCAGCTCTCATATAGTTTCACTTTGCACAGTTAGAAATCCTATTGCACTCCAAGTATTACTCAGCTCAGTTAGAGAAATAAACAGAACAAATAAATATGTATTATTGCAGCAGTCATAGCAGAATAGCTCAGTACTGCACACCAGAGACACTGCTGTAATATAGAACAACAGAGAACCCAGGGCGGGATGGTGGGCAACTCTAAAGTCCCAGCAGAGCTCCGTTGAGCTCACTCACTCCCCCTCTCTCACTCACTCATTCTGTTTCTCCCGGTGCTGCAGGCTGCCCTTTTGTACTGGGCTCCTGCTTGCATTTGCACCTTTTTCTGCCCACAAAGAAATCTGCAGCAGTCCCGACAGAGCTCCATTGAGCTCACTCACTCCCCCTCTCTCACTCACTCACTCTGTTTCTCCCAGCACCGCATGCTGCCCTTTTGTACTGGGCCTTTGCCAGCATTGGCGCCTTTTTCTGCCCACAAAGAAATCCACAGCAGTCCTGAAAGAACTCCACTGAGCTCGCTCACTCTCCCTCTCTCACTAGCTCATTCTGTTTCTCCTGGCGCTGCAGGCTGCCCTTTGTACTGGGCCCCTACCTGCATTTGTGCCTTTTTCTGACCACAAAGAAATCCACAGCAGTCCCGATAGAGATCTGTTGAGCTCACTCACTCCCCCTCCCTCACTCGCTCATTCTGTTTCTCCTGGTGCTGCAGGCTGCCCTTTTGTACTGGACTCCTGCCTGTGTTGGCGCCTTTTTCTGCCCTCAAAGAAATCTGCAGCAGTCCCGACAGAGCTCCATTGAGCTCTCTAACTCCCCCTCTCTCACTCGCTCGTTCTGTTTCTCCCGGCGCTGCAGACTGTCCTTTTGTACTGGGCTCCTGCCTGCGCTGATGCCTTTTTCTGCCTACAAAGAAATCTGCAGCAGTCCCAACAGAGCTCAGTTGAACTCGCTCACTCCACCTCTCTCACTCGCTCGATCTTAATCTGTCCCAAACACTGATTTCCCACAGCGACCGTGCTATTCGGCACCGGAAGTGCAAAAACACATTTTGGCCAAGATGTGAAAAATGACAGCTGTACTGTTCAGAAGGAGATGTGAAAAAATGCCAGTTTTGAAAATCTGATGTGAAAATATTACAAATTTGCGAAGTTACAAGGGAGCGTGGAAACTGCGCAACGCACCCTAGTAACACAGTCATTTTATGGACTTTTGTCACCAAATTTTCAACATAGGCATTTTAGGACCTCTGCTCATGAGCAGTGTCACTGTCATTTTCTTAATCTGTCCTGAAAACTGATTTCCCACAGCGACTGCGGTATTCTGCGCTGGAAGTACGAAAATGCATTTTGGCCAGGATGTGTGAAATGACAGCTGTACTGTTTATAAGGAGGTGTGGAAAAATGCCAATGTTGAAAATCTGGAGTGAAAATATTACAAATCCACAAAGTTATATGCGTGCGTGGAAATGGCGCAACGTACGCTCGTAAAACAGTATTTTTTTTATTTTTTCTACCAAATTTGCAACATAGCCTTTTTGAGAGCCCACCTCATGAAGACTGGCACTGTCGCTTCATTAATCAGTCCCAAAAGGTGATTCCACGCAGTGACCACAAAATCACCTTTCGGGACCGAATAACGGCCTGACAGTGGCTGAATTCATGAGGAGGGGTCTAAATAACCACATGTTAAAAATTTGGTGCCAGAATTCCCCAAAATGCCTGAGATATGCACCAAAGTTGAAAAACCCCTATTTATGCCATTATACAGCTTACCGGCATTTCTTCAGATCGTGGCCAGCTTTGAAGAGTGCAGATGTGTTCCCGGTCCACCGAAGATCGTCGTGCTGGGCTCCGGAGGTAAGTATGGGGTGAGGAGGATGTGGGGAAGCAGGGTGCGCAGAAGATGGGTGCGGGTTGAAGGAGGGGCCACGGACTCAAAGCGGGACCATTTTCTGTTTTACAGGGTTAAAAAAAAAATATTGTGGGACTTTTTTTTGTTCAGGGACATTTAGCATGCTGTGGTGGTCTCCCAGCGTGCCACCTGAGAGTTTTGGGGGGGCTGTAGCCGACGGGGGATTGGGCATCCCTGTCGCACATACCGAGTGGGGGCAAGAGCTGAGGGGATTGGGTAGCCCCTTGGCAGACACAAATTGAGGGCATTATGATGACAAGGAGTGGGCTTCCCCATTGGAAAATTGAACTAGGAAGGGGGGACCGAAGCCAATGGGGATTTTGAGCCCCATCAGCAAAGAAAGTCTGTTGGGGGGGGTGCATGATGCCGAGGGGGATTGAGCACCCCCTCAGCATACAATAGAAACTTGGGGGTGGGGATATTATGCTTATGGGGACTGGGCTCCCTGTTGGCAAATGAAGTGGGTCGGGGGCATGTGGATGACAAGGTACCACCCTGCAATGACAAGTTGCTCCCTCATTGCAGCAGAATGGCTGACGCTGCAATGATGAAGAAGCCCCTGATTGCAGCAGCAAAAGTGTTTCAAGGTGGTGGCACGCTGGCTGAACTAGTGTCAGCAGCAGTGTGCCACCGCGTTGGGGAAAGCGGGCCAAGACTCAAAAGGCACTGGGGCCATTGGCCCCCACAGTGCCGCACCTCCAAAACCCCGCTTCTCTCCTAAGCTGTGCCGAAATGTTTCTTGCACATGTGCAAGCAAACATAAAAAGGCTCTTTCTATGAGCCTTCAAACTTCAGCCAGTCAGTTTGCTGGACAATAGTTCAAAAATGTTTGCAAAAATCATTCTTGAGAAAATACAAAAATGGAAATCAGATACATCACTATTATTTCACTATCAGTCAGGATTCAGAGCTTGGTTTTCAACTATGGATAATATATACATTATGAATAATTTACTAATGAAATATATAAAACTATGAAAGATGAAACTACTTACAATATTCATAGACTTCTCCACAGCATTTGACTCAGTCAATAGAGAAATCCTTTGGGAAATTTTGTGTCATAAAAGTTTAAATTAGAATTAGTAATCCCTGTATATTTATTATACTCAAACACTAGCACAGCAATAAGGTATGATAATAATGAAAACATTTCTGAATTGTTTAGGACCAACCGAGGGGCCAAACAGGGATGCCTGCTGGCCCCATTACTTTTCAGCATATCTATAAATTCGTCATTGCATTTTTGATAATAGGAATCAATGGGACTCCCCCTAAAATAAGTAATAACTTTTACCATTCATTAGCATATGCTGATGATTTAGTTCTGTTTTCTTTGACTCAAGCAGGTTTAAAAAAAAAAAGATTAACAAATTTAACAAAGAAAGTGAACTGTTGAACCTAAATATAAATAAAAAAAAAACTAAGGTAATGGTATTTGGGAGTAACAGCAGGCAATATAAATGTATCTGAATAACCAAATTATAGACATATCTCAGGAATATTCGTACCTTGGTATAAAAATGATTCCAAATGGTAAATGGACTCTTCATCCTAAAGAGCAGTGTAACAAGGCCAAACTTGTGGCAAAAGCTCTCCTGTGATTTAATTATAAATTCAGGAGCAATACTGTGAGTCCAGCATTAAAAGCAGGCACAGCTAAAACTAACCCACTGCTTCTTTCTGGAGCAGAAGCCTAGAGAATGCAAACAAATAGTCAATTTAGATGTGGCATTACTCTATTATTATAAATCTTTATTACAGGTACCCACTTCTACTGCTACAATAATGGTACGTGCTGAACTTGGTAAACTTGTCATGACCACCTTAGTGGAAACTAGAATGGCACTATACTGAATTAGAATAATTAATCATCTATTTAACATGTTTCCTGAGGAATGTTTGAAAGAAAAATGGAAATGGAGACAAGATGATTTCAGATCTAATCCCCGTGGTAGGAAAAAGGCAAACGGTCATGTCAAAGGAGGGCTTGAACCTCTCCCCCCGAAAGGTTAAGGCAGATAATATGATAATGGAGGCAGCCTCATGCAAGGCCATAGGAACTGGGGCAAGGGGATTGAGGACAGTGGGGATGGCTGGATGGAAAGTAGTCCTGATAAATGCTAGGAGTCTGGGAAACAAGATGGTTGTGCTCCAGGCTTTATTGAATGAGGCCGAAGCAGACATGACAGCAGTCACTGAGAAACATAGAAACATAGAATTTGATGCAGATTAGGACCGCTTGGCCCAGCTAGTCTGCCCATTACAGTTGGGCCACACTGTGTCATGACTGGGATCTATCTCTGCCAGGGTATATGACATTTAGGAGGGACAGATCAGTTTGTGAGGGTGTGGCACTGTTTGTTTGGGAGGGGATTAAATGCAGCTGGGAGGAGGATGAGATGGTATATGTAGCAGTTCTTTGGGTTACCTTATATGATCCTAGGGGTAGGAGTGTCAACCTGGGGGTTGCATACAGGCCTCCTACACAATCAGAGGATCTGGATAGTGAATTGGTGGAAAACCTGAAATCTCACTGCTCTTGAGGTAGGGTCAGAACCATGGTGATGGGGGATCTGAATATGCCAGGGGCTGATTGGGGTACCATGGCATCGTTATTGGCTGGAGAGCAAAGGTTGCTGGATGTTTTCCAGGATGCATTTATTTCCCAACTGGTGGTAGACCCAACCAGGGAGGGGCATATCCTAGATTTAGTACTATCAGACAGTGACCTGATAAAAAACTTGGTTGTGGCAGATCCATTGGAGGGGAGTGACAATGCCACAATATTGTTCTCCCTGGACTGGGGGAGGGAAGGAAACTGCACCAAAACATCAGTGGTGGACTTTAAGGGGGCAGACTTCAATCAGATGGCTGTCATCCTTGAGAAATATCTCAAAAGGGTTACTCCTGACATGGACACTGAGGGAAGATGGGTGTTATTGAAGACGGGTCTTCTGGAGGCCACTAAATCTTGCACACAGCTGTACAGGAAGAACACTAAAGCTAGGAAACCCAGCTAGTGGACCAGGGAAGTGCAGGAGGTGGTGAGGGGAAAAAAGATTAGCCTTCTGTAGATTCAAGCATTCAAAGGGGATACAAGATAGGGAGATATACCTTAGAGCTTCCAGAGTGGTGACTAGAGTGGTAAGGTCATCAAAGGCTGACAAGGAACTGCTGTAGCACAGGGGATCAAGGTGGGGAAGAAAACATTTTTCAAATATGTCAGGGCGAGAAGAAAGGGGGAACACAGATAAACAGGCTAAAGGGGGGATGGGTGGGTGGAGGGCTATAGAGCAAGCAGGTATTAAACAAGTACTTCTGCTCAGTCTTTATAAAGGAGCAGGTCAGACAATATCCTGGGGGGTGCACAAGGGGGGGCTGAGGGCAGGGCGTCACTCATGGATGGTGAGATCCCAGTGGGGAGGGTGAGGTAGGCCCTCAAGACATTAAGAACTGACAAGGCTCCAGGTCCAGACTCAATACACCCCAGGGTACTGAAATAACTGGTAGATGTTCCTGCTGCACCATTGACTGAGCTATTCAGCACCTCCCTTAAATCGGGATGTGTTCCTCAGGACTGGAGGATGGTGCCTGTGGTGCCCCTCCACAAGGGTGGACCATGTGATGATCTGGGAACCTACAGGCCAGTTAGCTTGACTTCCGTGGTGGGGATCCTCTTGGAGTCCATCATGAAGGAGAGGCTGGTGGGCTTCCTCAATGCATGCGGCCCTCGGGATGAGCACCAGCACAGTTTTGTCCAAGGGAGGTCATGTCAAATCAACCTGGTTGAGTTCTATGACTGGGTAACAAAGTCACTGGACACAGGACGGACAGTGGATGTCCTGTACCTGGACTTCAGCAAGGCATTTGACTCAGTGCCACTTGGGAAGCTGATTGGTAAGCTGAGGAGCCTGGGAATGGGTAAAAAACTGGAGGGGTGGATTGAGAACTGGTTAAATGAACAGATGCAGAGTGTGGTGGTGGGTCTTGTCTCCCAGAAGGGGTCTCAGTGGTGTTCCTCAGGGTTCAGTATTGGGTCCAGTCCTATTTAATGCCTACATTTCAGACATTGGGGAGGAAGTCAGGAACAGATTGAGTCTTTTCGCTGATAACTCAAAGCTGGGAGCAGTTGTGGAAGGAGAGAAGGGCAGAAGAAGGCTGCAGGAGGACTTGGAAACACTGGAGAGGTGGTCGCACACTTGGCAGTTGAGATTCAAAACCAGGAAGTGCTGCATACTTCATTTGGGTGTTAGGAATCTGGGGTACAACTACTATCTGGGTGGGGTAAAGCTGAATGTCTCCATAGAGGAAAAGGATCTGGCGTGGCAGCTGATGCCAAACTAAACAACTCAGAGTAATGCAGGAGGGTGGCGGCAAAAACAAATAAAATGCTTGGGTGTATTGCTAGGGGGATAACATCTAGGAAGAGAGAGGTCCTACTGCCCTTGTACAATTGCCTGGTGAGGCCATACTTGGAGTACTGTGTGCAGTTTTGATGGCCATACTTGAAGAAGGATATCATTCTTTTGGAAAAAGTCCAGATGAGAGCATCAAAGATGATCCATTGGCTGGGGGGTATGCCCTACGTGGAGAGGCTTTGGGAGTTAAACATATACTCTCTGGAGGAGAGGAGAGACCGGGGAGATATGCTTGAGGTCTTTAAATATTTAAAGGGGATAAATCAGGTCAACGCTGAGGGACTACTCCAAGATAAGGAGGGGGGACCATGAGGGGGCATGACCTGAGATTGGTAGGAGGTAGATTCAGGGGAGAGGTGAAGCACCACTACTTCACAGAGAGGGCGGTGGCACCATGGAATGCATTGCCAGAGGAGCTAGAGGCAATTGATACAGTGGAGGGATCCAAGAGGGGCTGGAACAGGTTCATAGGGAGGTTGAGGGTGGGATGTAAAGCCCTTATCAGGGATACCTACAGGGAAGGACAAGTAATGAAGGAAACCAGAGGGGGAAGGGAGGCAGCTACAGAATTATAACTTTGAGCTGCATCTCGAGCAGACCATTTGGCCTAAATCTGCAGGCATCTTAATATGTCAATATGTTAAATACTGGACAAAAATAAATTAAAACATCTATGGGAGAATTACTTAAGAGGTATTCACATATCTCCTCAATACAAAAAGGCAGTAAAATACTGTATAAATTATTTAAATCAGCACAATAAAAAGACATGGAAGCCTTAAAGGTTCTTAAACAATCCCAATGGTATAAAATGAGCAAAATCAATCATGGTCTAGAATATTTATTACTGACAATTACACCCACCTTTAGAAGTGCATTCGTTGGGCTAGGTTTGAACAAATCACATCTCCCGACACTCACATAAACTTGACTAAAGGCAATATGCCATCTCAAGATATATTTTTTTTCATGTAATAGAGGATTTAAAGGATCAATAACTCATGTAATAACTCAATGCCCTCTGTACAATAATATCAGGGAGAGATTGTTAAAATATTTTTTGACAAGATATGCTATTGTAAACTGTGATCCAGTGTTTGTCCTATTGCATCCAAAGTATAAAGAAGAAGCAGAATTGATTGCACATTTTTATCTCTGATTATAAGGCATAAGAAAAAGATAAATAAGGGACTCAGGCTCAAAAACAGGAAATGCTATAATTAGGAATGTATTACTGTTTATACTGTAAGTTGGAAATATATAGAGCCTTAATATAAAGTGACAAATTTATTTTTTAATGAGATTTTTTAGAAAGATTTTGTATGGTATTTAATATTGTAATGTCATAAACTTAAATATTTTATTCATGAACAAAAAAGAACTGAACTGAACTGTTTTGACAAACTTCCATAGACTTTGTAACCCTTGTACCGAAGTCATAAGACTTGGACAGTTGGAGTATTTTGCATCCACAAACCAGAACAATATTAATCATCCCTCTAAAGTTCTGGAAGATTTTTCACTTCTTGTTCTCCCCTGCTAAGCAGCATTCCTCTCCTGCTCTCAGAAATGCTGACTTCCTTATCTCTGACCCCTCTATTGCTGCCTCTTCCTTTAATTCATACTTCACTACTTGTGCCCGCTCTCATGTCACGTCTCCCCCCTTCCCCTTCCTTCCCTCCCTCCCTCTACCTTCTTCTCTTGCTCTCATTTTCCTTCTCTGCTACCACTGCCGCAGCTACACTTAAGACTTTACTTGCTCTCAAATCTTAACAAATGTTCTAGCCCTGATGGCCTTGATCCTAAGTTTGTACGTCTCTTTGCTCTGCCATTGCACTGCCAATTATCGTACTCTTCAACCTTTCCTTCTCCTCTGCAACTATTCCAGATGCTTGGAAACAGGCTACAGTCATCCCTGTCCCTAAAGGTGGTGATCCATCCTCTCTAGTTAACTATCATCCCATCTTGCTCTTTCCTACCCTTGCTAAATTACAGGAACATCTTGCACTATCTCAACTTTCTACCTTCCTTGACTCCTCCTCCTTCTTCACTCCCTTTCAGTCTGGTTTTAGAAAATCCCACTCTAGCTCCATTTCCTACAAAGGCTTACTGACTCCGTCCTTACTGGTATGGATCAGGGATTGATCATGTCTGCAATTTTTGTTGATCTTGCTAAAGCTTTTGACACTGTGTCACATCCCCTCCTTCTTGATAAGCTAAACGATGTGGGTCTTTCTGACTCTGCAGTCAACTGGTTTAGCTCTTATTTGGGGGGTAGATCACAGTCTGTTCAGACAGGCTGCTCCACTTCCTCACCACTCCCTATCTGCTCAGGTGCACTTCAAGAGTCTGTCCTGAGTCCTATTCTTTTTACTGTATTCTTGAATGACCTCCCCTTTGTCTGTTCCTACACGTCCATTCATATGTGTGCTGATGATACTGTAATTTTTGCATTTGGCTCATCTTCTCATGATCTTACTTCACAGCTTCAGCTGGACTTTGACAATGTTCAGAGTAGGTTTAAGTCTAACCATCCCTGAGTGTCAAAAAAACTGTCTCCATGACATTTGGTACTCATCAGATGCTTTCTAGACTTGCCTTTCTCCCTTCGTTTCACACCCTTGATGGTGCTATTAATGTGGATGTCTCCTCTTTTAAGTACATTGTGGTCTGCCTTGACTGTCATCTTGATTTCTCAGTTCATATTGATGCTATTCACCAAAAGCTTCACCTGTACAGAAATAAAGCAAGTATCTCACTTCTTTATGCCGTGAGATTGTTTTAGAAATGATCCTCCCTATTTTTGATTATGCTGACATATATAGGGTTCCTGTTTTTTGATAATAACTGATAAAGCACCACTGAGGTGAAAATTAAGGAAGTTGGTTATAACCGTTAAAAACTGAATACAAGTGTGGTCAGTTCGTATACTAATTAAGCAGCACGCAGCACATCGCAGCAGCACCTAGCATACAAAAGAACATGTGAGCAGTCAGCAAACAACCAGAGAACAGACAGCACTAAAATGCCCCAAAGATCCAAAACAACTGACCAATATGCTACGGAACATAGCAATTTTGTTGTGGAGGAACTCTAAGAAAAGAGGCTCTTAGTGTATACATTCTGCAGGGTTACTGTTCCTGTTTCATCTAGCAAAACTGCATGCTGTATTGCGGAGCATATGCAGTTCAAAACACATATTAAACAGAAGCATCTGACCCAAAAGGAGGAATATGGACTGAGTCAAATGTCCCTGGCAGAAATGATTACCTGATTCAAAAGAAAATGGGAAGATGAGAGAGATGTTCCTCACGAGTTTGCCCATGCAATGATGCAGTCCGGTGTAAGTTTTAATCAAATGGATGGGCTGATTGAAGAACTCTTCAGGAAACTTCCTTCTGCAGCAAGAACTATGCCCAGATCCACACAGATGTACGACAGGCACTTACCTGACGTATTCAGTGCTGACATCGATTACATATTGGAGTTAACTTATGCAACACAAATCATTGTGACTGTTGACAAAACACCAGAGAAGCATGCAGACCCAGCTGTTGCAGTGCTGTTTGCATTCGCCGACAAAACAAACGGGTGGATTTGGTGAACAATCATGGCTGACCTGGATGTACTCCGAATCCTGCAATGCAGTTTCCATTGTGGCCTTGCTGCAGAAAGTACAAGATCTGTACTGAAAAACCTGGGAAGATGTCTGCATTTGTAGTGACTCAGTAAGCTACATGAAAAAGTTCTGTGAGGATCTTAGAAGAGCACAGCCAGATTTCAGGGCCTTTTCAATTCATGATCCATGTCATCTCAATGGAGTACTAAAGGCTGCATTAACATCATCAACTTTGTTAAAAAAGGTACTGGATTTTATTATGCATTCTTGGACATTGTTTAAATACGCTCCGATAACTTCAAAGAAAATATTATGCTGTCTGTTCTCAGCTGGATGTTAAGTAGAGAATCATTCCCAGTGTTACACATAGCAGGCGGTATTCTGTTCTGGAGGCGGCTGAAACTCTACTTTCAATGTATCATAGTATCATAGTAATGTGTCAACAGAAAAGGACCATCCTGGCCCATTTAGTCTGCCCATTTCCCACCTATCCCTACTTATTACTACTAATCAGGGTCATTTTCCACATCCCACCAGCCAACCCCTAGTGTCTGTCCTATGCTCTCTTAAATCCCTCTCCAGTTGAGACACCTACCACCTCCTCAGGTAATCTGTTCCTGGGTTCCACTACCCTTTCCATGAAGAAACATCTCCTTACATTACTCTTAAATCTTCCACCCTCCAATCTTAAACTATGACCCCCTGTTTTAATGTCGACTTTCCTTTTAAATAAGCTGCCTTCACTCACTTTATTTATCCCCTTCATGTTCTTAAAAGTTTCTGTCATATCTCCTCTTTCTCTTCTAATCTCCGGCAGGTACAGATTCAACTCTCCATCTCATTTCATATGGCTTACCCTTCATTCCCTGTACCATATTGGTTGCTCTTCTCTGAACCCTTTCCATCCCATCTATGTCCTTTCTTAAATGAGGCCTCCAGAACTGTACCCCGTACTCCAGGTGCTGCCTAATCATTGTCTTATATAAAGGCATTATTACCTCCCTCTTCTTGCAATGCCCCTTCCTATGCATGCCAACATTCTATTAGCTTTACCCACTGCCTTACTGCATTGGTCTACCTTAAGGTTGTTTGAGATTGGAATCCCCAGATCCCTTTCCTGTTATGTTTGCTCTATCTGCTCTCTCCCCAGTGAGTATTCTGCTTTTGGATTTTTACGCCCCACTTGTATCACTGCACACATCTTTGCATTGAACCTCAGCTGCCATGTGTCGGATCACTTTTCCAAAATACTCAGATCCCCCCATAGCCTCAATCCCCCCACCCGCTATGTCAACCCTATTACATAAACTTGCATCATCTACAAAAAGACACATCTTCCCTTTAAGTCCTTCTGCTATATATCACTGATACATATGTTAAAAAGGATTGGACCCAGTACTGATCCCTGAGGAATACCACTTGTCACCCTCATTACAGTAGCATATACCCCATTTACCACTACCCTTGGACTTCTATCCTTCAGCCAGTTTTCCACCCATCTAGTAATTTTCTGTCCCACCCTCAGACTCTCTGTCTTATTTACCAGCCTACGGTGAGGAACAGAGTCAAAGGCCTTACTGAAATCAAGGTAGGCCACATCCACTGACCCACCCTGATCAACCAATTTCATTACTCCATCAAAAAATTTCATCAGATTTGTCTAGCATGATCTCTTACTTGTAAAGTCATGTTGCTTGTCATCTAACAGTTAATTTTCCACTAGATATTTTACCATTCTTTCCTTTATGAACACCTCCATCACCTTACTCACCACTGATGTGAGGCTGCCTGGGCGATAATTCCCTGCTTCCTCCCTGCAACCACCTTTTGCATATTGGCACCATGTCAGCTATCTTCCAATCTCTCAGAACCACCCCTGTATCTAGGAGACAGGTTAAATAACTTTGCCAGAGGTGCTGCCAGCTCCTCTCTCAACTCTGTCAGAATCCTCAGATGTACACCATCCTGCCCCATTGCCTTGTCTACTCTTAACTTTTCAAATTCTTCCTTTACTCTGTCCTCACTTAACAGGCTTTCATCAACCTCATAATCATCTCCTCCCTTCTTCATTAACTCTAGTCCCTTACCATCCCCCTCCACTGGTGTATCAATCAATCATCATTTATTTGTTCGGTCAAAGACCTTTACAAAGATACAAACACACAATAAATACAATTTTCATATACAGTAGACATACATTATAAGATAAAACGATCAGCTTAAAAACTCTCTCCTGGTGTTGGGCTGCAAAAATATTAATCATATTTTATGCAAATTAACAAAATTGCTTTAAGATACTGCATAACTTTGGTTATGACATAAACATCCTCAGTTGTAAACATAATAGTAAGCAAAAGCTGTTTATCAAGTGTGCCATTTCCTGCCCCAAGTGGGTGGAGCCATCGAATTCTAGGGATTTTATACCATCAACAAGAAAAAGCAACATGATGTAGATCTTCAGTTTCTTTAAAGTTGCAGGCACAAACTTTTGCCTCTTTATCTCTATTTTTCTCATATCTAGCTTTTAGAATATTACTTTTAAAAGTTCCAACCTGTATTTCATGTACGGATTCCTCATAGTGTGATCTGTTAGACCTTCTAAATAGTATCTAAATGTATAAATATTTTTATTTTGGACCAACCAGAGTGACATTTTCAGTCCTGCTATAGTTTTAATATATTTTTGCGTATTACAATTGCTTATTCTCTTAGGACAATGTTTTGTATTTTGTACTTATGGTAATGCCTTTCACAACATATTGTTTCAGAAACTGCAAACCATACTCATGAAAGGCCATATTGAGTCTGGACAGCCATCTTGATTGCACACAGCCTATATTACACTATTTATTTTTCTCTGCCAGTCACTGAAAGGGTAGCCTCGAAGGATTCATTCTGGTTAATTTAATCCAATAGTTTATGTACCTTGATACATTCAGTGACTCTAAGTTAGTACAGTGGAGCCCACTTATAAGAACATCAGATATAAGAACATCCCGTTTATAAGAACATTGTTTGGATGTCCCGATCTTTGTCCATTATTTTCAATGGAAGCAAAGCCCGTTTATAAGAACAATCAGCCCGTTTATAAGAACATTTTATTTCCCAGAGGTAGTGGTAGATGGTCATTATCACCTCTGAGTGTGCTAAACCTGGGCTGAATTATCACCTAGTCTCTTCATTAACAGTCATTTAACTAGTAAATGGATGTGTGAAAAATGCCCCATGAAGAAGACAGCACATTTCACAGTTAAGTGAGACAGTGGATGCATTTTAGAACATTACACTAATTGTTTGAGCAAGAATTTTTTGAAAAAGCTATGTTCTACTACTTTTAATAATAAGTTATCTAAAAACTAGCTTGAACCAAGTTTAATCATGTTAAGCATAGATTTTACATGGATTTTCACTGTTTTCAATGAAGCCCTCTTATAAGAACATCCCGGTTATAAGAACATTTTTGCTTGGCATTTAGGGTGTGCTTATAACAGGGCTCCACTGTAATACCAAGTTCTGCTCTAACAAGGGCTATAGGGGTTGAGGTACTGACACCTAAGATTGACCAGTACAGCCTGTTCAGAGGGACTTCCATAGATCTTATTTTACGAGTTCCCCAGATTTCACATTGGTATAATGCTAAAGATACATATTTCGATTCCGTAGCTTTCAATAGGAGGATAACTGAATTTCCACCAAATCTGTGATTACATTTATTCAAGGCACTTGCTGTTTATTTGAGCTTTGTTACTTGGGCTTTAATGTGTTTATTCCATAAACCATCATTGGATAAAACCAGTCCCAAATATAAACAGAAGTTTACAATTTTAAGCTTCTTACTACCCACATACCAAAGTTTCTTTGTGTTATTTGACCCAAACACTACAACCTGGCTCTTAGTTTCATTGATTTTCAAGTTGTAATCCGAGAAAACTTGTGTGTAAGATCATAAGCTTTTTTTGGAGACCAGACTGTGACAATGAAATGATGGCCAAATTGTCGGCATAAGCCAAGGCAGGGCAAGAACTTGTATTAATAAGTGGGGAGTCTGTCATAGAATCCATTAACTGAACAAGTAAACAATTTATATAAATACAGAACAATGTTGGGGTTAGGACACAGCCCTGCTTAGCACCTTTATTAGTTCATATTTTGGTGGAAAGCTGCCCACCTAACCCCAGTCTAACCCGTGCCCATGTTGCACTATACAATTTCCTTATAATGCTAAGCAATGCAGGCTGAATGCCCATTGGATACATAGTTAGCTATAATTGAACATGTGATATATTATGAAACGCATTACTGAAATCTATAAATGCAGTGTATCGTTCTATTTCTTAAAGTAACACATTTTTCAAAAAGGTGCATAATTATATAACAGTTGTCAATCATAGAGTGTCCAGCTCTGAATCCTGCTTGGAGCTCTGAGAGTCCATCAAGTTGATTCAGTTGTTCTATTAATCTGTCCAAGATAATCTTAGAAAAAAGTTTACTTGGGACATCCACTAGTGAGATGGGTTGATACATATTTGGATCACCTTTCTCACCCTTTCTAAAAATAGAAATGATGATGGCACCCTTCCATGAAATTAGTAAGTCACTTTTCAAAATGCACAAGTTATAATAAAACAGTCAGTACTTTGCACCACACTGAAAGGGCTGCTAAATACACCTCAGAAGAGGTTGAATCTGGGCTGGGGGCCTTTTTTCTTTTCAACATAGCTATTGCAAAGAAGACTTCACTATATGTAATTGGTTTGAAGGATAACCAACTAATTTCATCTTCCCAGATGGGGGCATCTTCAGTAGCATCGGGGTCAAAGAAAAGACTGGAATACTGTTTAGTCCATTGATCTAGTGGTATAAATGTGTCAAGTTGATACTTGCTATTATTTGTGCCCCTGGCAGCAAACAGCCAAAATGACTGGCAATCAGTTATCTGGATTACCTCTAACATGAGTCCCCATTGTTTAAATTGATAGTCCCTCTGTTTTTCATTTAGGTAAGCCCCTCCACTGTAAAGACCTAGCAAATGTAGCCATTTAGAACCTCCTCCTTCTCATGATCCCACTCAACCTTTATATCCCCCTTCCCTGTCCACTTCACAATCCCCTGTCTTGTCCTCCTCTTCTCTCCCACATATCTAAAAAAAAGTTTTATCTTCCTTTTGGCATGTTTGGCTATTCTTTCCTCTGTTTCAGCTTTTGTTTTCCTAATCAATTTCCCTTCCCGACTCAGTTTCTCCTTATAAATAACTCTGTCATTCTCACTGTGAGCTTTTTTATATCTTCTAGAGTTTCTGAGTACTATTTTACTATCCCTTATTGCCCCTATAACATCCCTATTAAACCAAAGTGGCCTTTTCCTTTTTTTTGGTTTTCCCTACCTTTTTTATGCCTAGTTCAGTAGCTTTTAGTAATGCCCCCTTAATATATCTCCACAATTCCTCAACATCCACTGTCCTATCTTTGCAATTTATTTCCTCCCTGAAAATCACCCTCATTCTATCAACGTCCACCTTCCTGTAGTCCACAACCTTCATACTGGTCTTATTTGTTATCCTCCCTATTTGAATCTTGAAACTCACTGTGTTATGATCGATTATACATAGACAGTCTCCCACCACCACTTCCTCCACACTTTCCCTGTTTGTAAGTACCAGGACAAGTATACCCCCCCCCCCACTCCCGTTGGCTCCCAAACCAACTGTTGTAGAAATGATCCCTGTAGTGCTTCAAGCACTTCCCTGCTCCTGGTAGATTTTGCCTTGGGGATTCCCTATTCTACATCCGGCATATTTAGGTCCCCCAGTAGAACAAATTCCCCTTTCATTGACATCCTATTGATCACATGCAACATTTGCCTGTCTGCTTCAGTCCCCTGATTTGGTGGCCTATGTATCACTCCTATTTGTAATAAAGAGCCAGGCCTTTTCTCTAATGTGACAAACATGAATTCTGTCTTACTGTTATCGACCTGTCCTTCTGTTGCTTTAATGGTCTCCTTGACATACAAAGCCCCCCACCCTCCCTATCCTTTCTGAATATCCTGTAACCTGGAACACTAACTTCCCAGGAATGATGCTGTGACCACCAGGTCTTCATTACAGCCACAATATCAGGGCCTTCATCCACCATCATGGTCTCCAGGGCCACCATTTTATTTCCCAAACTCCTTGCATTTTCAGATATCCCTCTCCACCCTAGGTCCCCTGCTTCCCTACTAGACCATAATATCTTGTGTACTCCATTTCCTGGGGGATTACTAGCTGGGTTATTCCCTGCTGCTCCCCAATAATTAGTTTAAATTTAACTCTTCCCTTACATATCTATCTAGTTTTTCACTCAGGACCATTGTGCCCATCCTGCTTAAGTGCAATCTGTCCAGAGCATATAGTTCTGCGTTGTCCCATATCATACCCCATACCCCCACTAAACCAAACCCCTGTTCATGACACCACCACCTTAACCATACATTGAATTCCTCTGTTCTCCCCTTTCTATCCATGTTAGCCTTAGGCACTGGCAGAACTTCTGAAAAAGAGACAGATTTCTTGTCCAGCTTCCAGACTCTTGCCAAATCCCTGAATCTAGCTTGCATTTCATCGAAACTACTATTAGACAGGTCATTTGTACCCAGATGCACCACAATGTAGGTGATCCCTCTATGCTTCTTGGATAGGGAGTATACTAGATGCAAGGCTTTTAGTGCTGTCATACCAGGTATGCACTCAATCCTAATATTTCTGTTCCCCTCACCCAACTTCCCCCACTGAATTCCTCTAATTATAGAGTCCACCAATATAAGGACTCCACTTCCTCCAACTTCCTTGCAGCCCACTAAAGCCCCACATGTTGTACACCACCTGATTCTGTCCCTTTTGATTTCTCAGTTTTATCCTCTTCCTTCATACTTCCCCCTTTCCCTCTTGTGTTCTTGTTACAAATACTTTTCTCTAACAATCTCATTTCCCCCTTCCTTCTATACCCTACTTGTATACCTGCTTCCTTGCGTACTATCCCTTCCCCAACCTTGATCAGCTTAATATCAAAGGTATCCTCTAGCTCCTCTTTTTTTTTAATTTTTTTATTTTAGTCTTTCGTAACCGGGTAAGGCCCACTAGGCACAAGTGCCTATTTTCAGGGGCGACCTGGGAGCACTGGGTGGTTAAGTGACTTGCTCAGAGTCACACAGTATGCAAGTGGAGGTTGTGAGAATCAAACTCAGGTCTGGTCTGCTGGATGTACCAAGCTTGTTCACACCTTGTTCCTCTAACCTCTAGGCTATAATCTTCCATCTTTCCCATCTTAATCTCAGCTTCTAGTTTACTTGTTCCTTTTGTTCTTCCACCACTCTCCCTCAACTCTTCCCCGTTTCCATGCTCTATTCTGTTCTATGATGTACCCCATCTCCCCTTTTCAGCCGAGTCCATTAAATTCCTCAAAGGTAAATACCCATTTCCCAGTATAACGCCTCCCTCCTCCACTTGCTCTCCACCCTTTTCAGCAATGTTCTCTTTTCTCTTACTATTTTGAACCCCAACCAACCTCTTACTCCCTTCCTCATCTATTTCTTCCTTATGTATAGATCAATTTTTTTCTTTCTCCCCTTCCCTCTCTACCCCATGCCTGCTCTTGTTTTCATCTAAGATCCTACCATAGCCATCACATTTCTCTCTGTTTTGATATATCCCTTACTGCTACTCCTTCCATAACCTTTCTTTCCCTCCCTTTTCATACCATATTCCATTCCCCACCCCCACAATAAACTCTTTCATTTCCATCCATTTCATCCATGCTACTTGCCTTACCATTCCACCCCCAATTCCTACCATTATCCTACATACCCAATCTCCCCTGCATCTTGGAGTATCTAACTCCCTGTGTGTGACTCCAACATTACCCCAAATCCTCTCACCATTTACCCACCACCTATGTAAATTCCTGTATTGATTTCACCCATATATACCACTTCCCCTGCAATATGATTCAAACTCCTCTTTCAGCCAGGTGAGCTCATGCTCCATATTAGTTACCCTTCTACATATTGGGTTAAAACCCAGCTCCCACAACATAGACATATATACTGCAGCACTGCAGCCATTACAACCCACTAACCTACCCAGTCAACCAACCAACCTCTACTCTACCCCGTGCCCTTTCCTGAAACCAAACCCTTTCCCCATCCTCCATCATAGCATCTCTCCTCTCCCCAATATCCTTTTCTGCAAAAATAATTCCCTTCCTATTGCATTTTAAAACCCTGCCAATGTTCCTTTATTTTCAGTTAAAATGTAAATATGTAAGAACTATTTGCTGCACCTGTTACAACCCTAAAAGTTTATATTCCTTCGATCACATATTCTCTTTAAGATTTCCTTGAAGTTAATAATAATGGCGCTTTTTACTAATATGTAACCCTCTCTAATATCACCAACATTAAATTCACATCACCATACACCCTTTTAAGTGCAATCCTTTCATTAAATATCCTTTAAATCCCCCTGTCCATCACTCACTTAACAGAGGGTAATTGCGAGTGTATAATTAAAACTTTACAATATTAACAGTATCACTTTTTTTTTACCATACCCATCTCCACAAACCCATTTTAGTATAATCCCATACTGATCGTAATGCCCCAGTGTCCAGTTTACCTCTCCTCTAATCCAAACATTCATGAACTTTTTTCTATCCCAGTTTCTTTTAGCTGTACCACACAAATGCATGCCCAGCCAAACAAGTATTTGCAATTTAATGTGAAGAAAACTATAATATGGATCCCTGAAACGTTCCCCTATACTTTAAAATGTCATATCTACAAGAGCCACCTATGGATGGTTCCTAATTGCTCTTCCCTGTTTAGCTGAGCATTTAATAATGTGTGGTAGGTGGTGGAGGAAGGACTGGCCAAACAACTCACCAAGGTGCATGACCTGACAATTGCAGCCTTTGGGGACTCAGCAGACTTGTTAAAATTGTTTAACAACCAGCAAGCTTGTTAAAATTAAGTCCTGACAAGCACTCCAATGCTCTCAGACTCCCCCTTCAGATGATCGCTGCAGGGCAGAGACTGAGGGGAAGACTCCACAAAATACTGTCAGTGTCATTGTCCCTTCCCTGTTTCCTCATTCACATCTTCTAGCCAGAAGAACCTTCTTTTAATTAATTTTTTTTTTTATTTATTCAAGATCACACTTGCAAACCTGTTTTTCAAATGCCCATTGCAGGGTAGGAACTAAGGGGAAGAACTGCAAAGTTAGCACTCAGTCAATGTCCCTTCCCTGTTTTCTTGATTGCTAGACTGCCACTCACTCCCATTGCAAGATTCTAAAATGGTGCCATCATCAGCCACCAGCCTTGATTGGCAGGATTCGAATAATAATCCAAACAGCTCTCTGAGCTGCATGGCCTGACAATTGCTACCTTTGGGGACCCACATTAATAAAATTGTTTAAGAACCAGCAAACTTGTTATAAGCAAGTCCTGACAAGTACTCCAGTGCTCTCAGACTCCCCCTTCAGATGATCGCTGCAAGTTAGGGAGTGAGGGGAAAACTCCACAAAATACTGTCATTGTCAATGTCCCTTCCCTGTTTCCTCATTCACCTCTTCTAGCCAGAAGAACCTTCTTTGATTTTATGTTTTTTTTTTTATTTATTCAAGATCACACTTGCAAGCCCCGTTTTCAAACGCCCATTGTAGGGTAGGTACTAAGGCAACCCTTTACTGTTTTTTTATTGAACGAAGATGCTTCTGGTAAAAAATATGAAGAATTGAAGAAGCACATTGACACTGATTTTAAAAAGAACACTGTGTATTATGTATTGAACATTTTAAGTGAAAATATGACTGCTATTATTGAAATTATGAAAAGACTTGAATCTGAAAAAAACTCTAATTCGCCCAGTTTTTAATATTGTCAGTGTGCACATCAAAATAATTGTTGAAAGTAAAATCGATGGTGGCAGTAATTAATTTGGCCCTACAACTAGTGTCCTCCTTGGTTGTTTGTCTTTAGAGAAACAGCAAGTTCTGGAGGAGAGTTTTAGAATCTTCTACAGTGCAATGCATGAAATATGGCAGGTGGTAATAGCTTGAAATCTACCGGCACCGACTGTGGGTTTTGAAGTGAATGGTGCTTCACTGCAGTAGTAGATGCAAGATTGTACAATGGGGAGGGGGCACTGTGCTGGTGTACGTACTTGATATGCAACTTTATGACATTTTTTAATCCTTAAATTATCTCTTCCATTAAATGTTTGGTAGAAAATATAAACGTAAGCTATTGTTTTGATTGTAGATTTTCTTACAATCAATATATTAGACTTCTCCAGCAAAGTTAAATGCGGCTGCAGCAAGCAAGTAGGTTACAATGGGGGCTGCACCTGCACCATCTAAAACTCCCTAGATCTGCCACTGCTTCACTTTGATACTCAGCCCAAGTGATTTATCCCTTCCACAGAAATGAATTCTCTTCTAGCTTTGAATACTGCGAGTTACTTTTTAACATATTCAAACAGTCAGACACAAAAATAATGTGTGCACAATTTGAGGAGTATCTGACTGAACCTATACTGACAAATCCAGAAGTAGAAGTTAGGCAGTACTGGAGGGGGAAACTTAAACAGTGGCCAGAAGTGAGTGACTGTGTTTTGCACATTCTAGCACTGCCAGTGTCTAGCGCTAATGTGGAAAGATATTTCTCTGAGATCAAAGCTTTTACCGCTAGAAAGGAAAGGACAAGAATGTCAAAGCAAGCCCTTAAAATGCATCACAAGATTTTCTTTAATAAATTTGAATTGTAGGTTATCTACTTATATGGAGACACTGGTAGATGTTTTTAATGGTATATTTATGGTACATATTTATGATATATTTATCAGATTAAACTATGAAAAAACACTGAAAAATCCTGAAATTCGGTGTCTAATGTTTTTTTATTATTAGTACACCAAAAATAACTGATTTAATGTCTTCCCCAAATAGAAACATAGAAATTGTCAGCAGATAAGAAGTGCTAGACCCATCTAGTCTGTCCTTAAGCTCTATACATGTTTGTGGCCTCTGACCCTAAGTGGTCAGTGGCTTCTCAACACTCCTTCCCTCCTCAAGGTTCCCATGTGCCTATCCCAGACATGTTTAAAACCCTCCACTGTGCTTGCTCCCACCACCTCCTGTGGCAGACTATTCCATTTGTCCACCACCCTCTCTGTGAAGAAACACTTTCTCACATTCCCCCTTAACCTGCCCCCCTTCAATTTCATATCATGCCCCCCTTGTTCTTGCACTCCTTCTGCACTGGAAGATGTCTCCCCCCATACCATGTTAATGCCCTTGAGATATCTGAATGTTTTTATCATGTCCTCCTGTTCCCTTCTTTCCTCCAGTGAGTACATATTGAGGTCCTTTAATCTGTTTTCATATTTTTTGTGGTGCAAGCCATGTGCCATCTTGGTTGCCCTTCTCTGGACTGCTTCCACCCTGTTGATGTCTTTGAGAAGGTGTGGCCTCCAGAACTGCACACAGCACTCTAAGTGAAGCCTCACTAGTGTTTTATACAGTGACATTACCACCTCCCACCTTCTACTAGTGATACCTCTGCCTATACATCCCAGCATGCCACTGGCCCTCCTTGCAACCTTTGTGCTCTGCTTGGACACCTTTAGGTCACCTGAAATGATGATCCTCAGATACCTTTCTTCCTTGGTGATTGTCAACATCTCCCCCCCCCCCAATCATGTATGTTTCCCCAGGGTTCACACTTCCCAGGTGCATTATTTTGCATTTCTTTGCATTGAACCCTGGCTGCCACACCTAAGACCATTTTTCAAGTTTCCTCAGGTCCCTCTTCATTTTCTTTACCCCTTCTGGAGTATCCACCCTGTTGCAGAGCTTGGTGCCATCTTCAAACAGGCAGACCTTTCCCTCCAGCCCTTCTGTAATGTCACTGATGTAAACATTAAACAGGACTGGTGTGAGGACTGATCCCTGAGATACCCCACTGGTCACACCCCTCACCCTGGATTGGTTCCCATTTACCACCAGCCTCTGTCTCCTGTCTGCTAGTCAGCTTCTAACCCAGTCTTCCACCCTGTGTCCCATGCCCAGACTAACCATCTTGTTAAGTAGCCTTTTATGTGGGATGGTATCAAAGGCTTTGCTGAAATCAAGGTAGGCGACATCCACCGGCCCCTCGCCAATTTTGTTCCTTCATCACCCAATCAAAAAAATGCATAAGATTCATTGACATTACCTTCCTGCTGTGAATCCATTCTGCCTTGGATCCTGGGCACTGTTGGTTACCAGGTGTGCCACAATTCTTTCTTTCAGCAGTGTCTCTGTTATCTTTCCCAGCACTGAAGTTAGGCTGACTGACCTGTAGTTCCCCAGCTCCTCCCTACTTCCATTTTTGTGTAAAGGGTACTACATTTTCCCCCCTTCCAGTCCTCTAGAACTACTCCTGTGTTGAATGACTTTGTGAGAAAAGCTGCCAGAGGTGCTGCTACTTCACTACAGATTCCCATCCCCTTCCTCCCCCTGCACTGTAGGTCTGTAAATTGCCCCTGTGCAGATTGCGGTGTCATTGCCTGGTTCAAGGGTGACCCACAGATCCTCAGCCTCCCCCTGTCTACCTTGTACCTCTGTTGCCTTAATACTTTCCCTGACATACTAGGCCACCCCTCCTCCTTTTTTACACCCCCAATCCCTCCTGAACAGAGCATAGTCTGGTACATTAATGTCCCACCCATGATTTGCAGTGTTCCATGTCTCCATTATTGCTGCTATGTCCAGGTCCTCCTCCACTAAAAAGTCCTCCAGGTCTGGGATTTTGTTTTCCAGACTTCTGGCATTTGTCACCATGGCCTTCCACATTCTTATGCCCCTCCTTTCTCTGCACCTATTTTTGCTGCCATTCTGCCCCCATTCTCAATTGACCTTCCTTTGTGGCCTTGATTTCTCTGCTTCTCCCTTACTTCCTGTATCCACTGTTCTGTTCCTGAACTCCTTTCTCTGCATGTCTGCCTTGTCTGCTGTATCTTGCAGGGGTGGGCTGCTCAAGCTACCCTGCTTCTGTTGGCCCCCCAAGGCTAGTTTAAATGTTCATCAATGAAGCATTAAAACTGTCCATTGAGGATTGCTTTCCTCTTCCTGGACAGATGTAGTCCATCACTTGTGTACAGGGCTGCATCATTTCAGGTGGGTCCCCAGTCCCCAATGAAGCCATACTCTTCTCGCTGCACCAACCCTTCAACCATATGTTAAAGGTACTGATACTTGTAAAATGGTCAAAAATAAACACTGTTTTTGTTAAAAAAATATACACTGAAAACTGGGAACCCTAGGTACACTGTAGTTTGCAGTGGAGCTCCCAAATCCACACTTGGCAGACTGGACCCTCTTTTCAATTCTTTTTGTTGGTTTGCTTTAGATTGTTCTCCATGACATTGGTGATGTGCGCGACTGAGGGAATGCCAGCCAGAAACTGCCACTCTCTCACCCTTCATGATGAAGTTCTTAATTTTATATTCAAAAGTGGCCTGTAAACATCTTATTTGTATCAATTGTATCCAATAGTATGGGTGAAGTAAACTGCCCTGTTTGATCTAAATTGGACATTTCCTGGATGAGAAATAAATTTTTAAAATTTTTACCGGGTGCCGGGACTCAGATTGGCTAACCGTAGCAGGAACGGAGCGGGCTTGACAACCAGACAGCCTGGGATTTCCCCACCTCACTTGGCTTCTAATGTTAATAAAGTAGAGAAAGTGGGTAAGAATGAGTGTGAAGGTATGGCTTGCATTAAGGAATTACATTAATCTATTAAAGTGGACATATCGGATATGAAAAGAGGGGAGAGGTGGAGAAAAAGAAACATGAAGATCTATCAAGGAGAACGGAAGCTTTAGAAGAAAGACTGTCTTTCCTAGAAGAATCAATATGTAAAGTGGAGGATTTGGGGGAAAAGAATAAATTGAATCTACATCTTTTAGCAGGGAAAATTGATGATCAAGAAAACAGCAATAGGAGGAATAACATTCATATTGTGGGTGGAAGTCCCTCAGTATGCAGAAGGGGAGAATATGGTACAGTTTTTACTGGAGTTCATTCCTTCTGTCTTAAATAGTAACTGGACTTGGCCCCTTGAAATTGAACAAGCCCATAGGTCATTCAGTGCTTTTCCTAAAAAGGGGCAGAAACCTAGACCCATTATAGTGATATTCCTGCGCTTTCCTGTTAAAGAAGAAATTCTGACTGTAGCACGACAGAGGAAAATTCTTAACTGGGGCCAGGACAGTATTTTTCTTTCAGGACTTTTTCTCTGAGATTGTAGAAAAGAGGAAGGAGTATGGGGAAATCAGAAATGTGCTACAAAATGTGAATGTAGACTATTTTGTTAAGTACCCCGCTGTTCTGATGATCTCTCCAGGGGGTTGATTACATGTTTTTACTAAAGTAGAAGAAGCCTGGGAATTTGTGATTAAAGCATGGCCAGAAGTTAAAAATATCAATACCAATAGATAACTCAGTTTTTGAATAGATCTGGCCCATCAACTGCCACAAATAGAACTTTGACAACTGCTGCCCATGTGGGCAATTTTCACACACGTGCCTCCTTGCATCAGCATACAGAGCAATCCTCCTGCCCAGTGAATGCTGCAGCCATTGCTACCTACAAACCCACACAGATACCAGTCTTTAAAACCTCAGCTAAGAAGTCTGCAAGCCTCCCTGACAGAGCCCACATGGTACCTAAGTCACTGAGCTGGTCAACCAAGCTGAATTGGAAGGCACAACCCTATTTTAAAAACAAAGCCAGCAAGCCATTTCACCTGTGTTGAAAGCTGCTGCCAGCTCTGGGGAATTGAGTAATAAAGTCAAACACCAGGTGCACAGTGCTACTGGAAACCCTATTCTGGATGTACCTGACTTTCTCCAGGGTCATTTCAGTCCGGTGGCTGATGTGTTTGCAGAGCCTTTATCATCTTCAGTCTATCCTGATGAAATCATCCCTCTGGTGACCTGAAGCTTTGCTTCCATTTTCCTGACATGAGAGCCCTCAATACTGATTGGCTAAGGGTCACTCCAGGAAGTTATTCACCCACTGAACCTCACCTTCCAGTGAGTGACTGTACAGTTTATGTAACTCTTCGTGTGTTTATTTTTCAAATGCATATTTATCCTGACAAATAATTTATTTAATGTAATTTACCGAAGTTGCTGTTCTTTATTATAGTGGGTTTAACTTTTAACTGTTAGTTGCAGGGTGTCCAATCCTATGAGTGAATCCCATGCAAGATGCTACTGAAGGAGGCTATTTCCCTGCATTTCTCGCCAGAATTTCAGAGGTACTTAAAGTTTTTTAGGTAATGTCATAGGTGTAATGCTTTTATGGTTGCTTATGTTGCTGCCCTGATGCAAAGACCCCTGGAAGGGGGGCAATAAGCATGCTATAGTCATAGGCATTTTACAACTTGACAAGACTAGAATATGGATTTAAATGGAAATATGGCTCTGCCCACAGGCCCTCCTATGATAGAGATTTCTCTTTTACTTTTTTTGGTAACAGACAGCTGGGGTTTCCTTTTATGCCCTGTTATTAGTATTAAATAGCACGCTGATATGACAGTGACTACTTTAAGAATTTTGGTAAACAGAATGGTTTACAGGGCAGCTCAGGAAGCCATTTTACTAATATTTGTTATTTATTATTTATATCCATGTGGGGACCCTAACTCACTCTTCTATGTTTGATTTTAATGATCCTGGGTTTGCAGCACAGCGTACTTCTACCTCTTCTGGTTGCACTTCAGGAAGTGCCAATTTGGATATGGCTCCACCAACTGGGCAAACTTTAGACTGTATTAGCACTATGGCCTTGCTATGGCCATTCAAGCTCAATGCTATGTCCTATCAGAAAATGGAAACTTGGAAATGTGATGGTGCAGAGCAATCAGTTACCTGTTGATACTAGGAATTTACTTGCTGTGAATCTGGGTGGAATGTAGAAATAAGTATATGGGAGAGTGGGCTATTGGTGTACAGGATATGGACTCAGGGCTCATATCCAGTGTACTTTTTTGCTACTTGGAATTATCACCCAGGTTGGTATAAAGCTTGGCTCATTTGCTGCCTTAGACTCCTTTCCTACAGAAGTATGGGTAAAGGGGGACTTGGAAAAGTAAGATAAGAAGAGGAAGAGGTTTTGTTGGGCTAATACTTCATACCTCCATTTTTAGTGATATACAATAGCTCTCTGATGTTAGAGGGTCAGATAGCAGCTGCCAAACTATTTTAACAAAGTTAGAAAGCCATGGTTATTTGAATAAATGCATTCTCTAGTCACACTGTTACATTTTGTTATGAATATTGATATCATCTTGAATTGTTGTCATATTAATGGTGATTTTTATTTTGTTACAAGCTGTCTTAGAGGTGTGTTGCTTCATATTGAGAAGCTTCTTCTCTGTGGATTCTTTACGTGTGTCCTGTTAACTGTGTACTGTTCTGTTTTAAATCCTTGTGTGGCATAAATTTTCGAATTTGCATTTGTAGTGTTAGAAGTTAGTACTGGATAGTTACTTTACCTTTATAGTTCATTTACTTACTGTTCATTAGGTTAGATACTACCTACAGTAGTTAGTGCATTAATATAATTTATAATTTACAATGAGAATTGTTAATATTATTTCATGGAATGTACAGGGTTTGGATTCACCAACTAAAAGGTACAGAGTTCTAAATCATCTCAAAAATCATAAGGCAGATATTGCCATGTTACAAGAGACTCATTTACTACCAGTGGAGGCAGACAAGCTGGTTAGAGGCTGGGTAACGAGTGTCGATTATAGTTTTGTTCTTCAAAAAAGAAGAGGGGACAATACTAATCAAGAAAGGGGTTCATTTTACAAAACACACACACCTGTCAGATGCAGAAGGGAGATACCAAATTTTGTTGGGCTCACTGTATAGGAAAAATGTCACCTTCTGTAATGTTTATGCCCCAAACTCGAAACAGGATGAGTTTTTTTAAAAACTAAATCTGGTGCTGGGATCTCTGGGAGAATATGATATTATTTTGGGGGGAGATTTTAACAAAGTAATGGATCCATTGCTTGATAGATCAAACAGCAAGAACAGAGTCATGCTTACTAAGTCCAGGCAGACACTGCATACGTTGTTGGGAGACTTAAGCCTACTTGATGCTTGGAGGCTAGCTAATCCCCAGGGGTGGGATTACTCCTTTCTGCCTACAAGGTGTGCCATGTTCAGTAGGTTAGATTATTTTTTCTCCCACTGAGTTTATGTAACATGGTTTGCAATGTGACCAGTATAAATAATCTAGTATCGGATCATTGCTTACTTAAACCTTCTATCCTCCTTGAGAATTCCATGGGTAAAAGTCATAGATGAAAATTCAACACCTCACTGTTAAAGGACCCTGAATTTCTAAGCTGGATAGCAGAGGAAGCAAAATCATACTTCAATATAAATAACAATGGTGAGGTATCTGCAAAAATTCTATGGGAGGCATTCAAGGCGTGTATCAGAGGGAGAGTTATTAGTTTTACATCCAGGAAAAAAAAAGATAGGCAAAAAGATTTAGCCATGAAAGAATCCCTTCTAAGTAAGCTGTTAGAATGTTATAAAAAGTCCCTGGCCTCTAATACAAATAGTTTATATGAGATCATCAAGTTAAAGTACAGTATGAGATAAACAAAATTCACTTGGCCAAAATTGGTTATGCACGCTTTCATGTCAAACAGAGGTACTGGGAGGCTGGAGAAAAAGCAAGCAAATTATTGGCATATCGTCGCAAAAAACAACAGAATCAGAACTATATAAAGAGTATCAGGGATGGAAAAGGGCTGTTCTCATATAATACCAAAATTATTAATACATGTTTTAAAGATTTCTATACCAATCTATACAAATCGCAAGGATTACAAGGGGCTAATTTGATCAAGGACTTCCTGAAACATACAAACCTTCCTATCTTGTCTGAGGAGGAAAGACAGAAGATAGACTTATGCCGTTCTCTACAAGAAGTTGTAGATGTGCTCAACAAGGCCCCTTCTGGGAAAACACCTGGACTGGATGGCCTACCAGGTGAACTTTATAAACATTTAAACCCAGCTGTAGGGAACACCTGCTGGCTACATTCAGGGAAACTGTAAATTCTGATGGCCTTCCAGAATCCATGAATGAAACCTTGATTTGTCTTTTGCCCCCAAAATATAAGGATCATCTAGATTGTGTGAACTATAGGCCTGTCTCTCTATTAAATTTCGATTATAAAGTGCTGGCCAAAATTCTAGTAAATAGAACATCTACAGTGTTGCAGAAATGAATATGCAAGGAATGGGTGGGTTTTATGTAGGGAAGACAAGCATCAGATAACCTACACAGGGTGTTCTTAGTAATTTGGGGTGCAAAATCCAAATACCTCCCTAGCTCTCCCATGTTGACAATATCCCTTGGCACTGGTAAAGTCTTTGATTCGCTAGAATGGGGCTACCTGATTTCAGTATTGCAGACTTATAACTTTGGTCCCCTTATGCAGAAATGGATTGCGACTATATACATTAAACACAGAGCTTCTGTGATCAGCAATGGAATTGTCTCAGAATCATTCAATTTACGTAGAGGTACTAGACAGGGATGATCTTTATCCCCTCTTTTGTTTGTCCTGGCTATAGAACCTTTGATAAGAAAAATAATGTCTTCCACAAGAATTCATGGGGCACAGTTGTGACAGTATTCTAACAAAGTTTTTGCTTTTGCAGATGACATATTATTAACTTTGACACAGCCACATTTTTCGTTACAAAATCTAATTCCCCTTTTACAAGATTTCAGTCTGATCACCGGCCTTTATGTTAACTGATCTAAGTCAAAATGTTTAATGTTGGCTAAGTCTCCTGCTGAGGAAGCTAAGGATTTTCATTTCACCTGAGTAACAGAAGGAATTTCATATTTGGGCATTAAAGTGTTTGATTCTTTAGAAAAAAACCTCTAATTTTAATCTTTCTGAGCTTATAAAAAAGAAGTAACTCATGAAATGGAAAAATGGGCTAAGTTACACTTTTTCTTTATGGGGCAAAATTAATGCTATCAAAATGATAGTGGCGCCCAAAGTTTTTGACATATTAAATAATCTAGAAGTCAAAAAGGTTTTTGTGCAGAGAAGGTGTAACAAAAGTGAGGTCAGCACTTAATCTCAATAAAGGGATCTTAGAGAACTAGCAACTTTCAATCATAAATCACCTTTATTAATACAGTTATAAAAAGTGACAATAAAACAAGCTGAAAAGCCATGTAACCCAAAAAACAGTGCTAGAGAGTAATATGGAAATCGATTATAGATGTAAATAGGCTGCAATAGCAAAAATATTGCTTTACTTTACCGACAAGCCATCCCAGTCACTGTGGTGCAAAAAAATACTGACTCCAAAGTTCATTTCAAGCTGAAAATGTTCTCTTGTGGCTGAAAAACCTGAACAAGTATACCAGGAGTGCCTACAGCCACAAATTGCTGAGAACATTTTTTTTAAAACATTCTTAAAATGCTTAAATGATCATGGAAACTGAAAATTGTACAACCAAAATAAACTGGAAGACATCTGGCATAGATTAGGAAGAAAAAAGATGGGGTCAAATTTTAACCCATTTTCATTGCACTGCTGCTTTAATATCTAAGAGAACATTACAAAAAGTATAAAAAAATCATCATACCCAATCCAGGTACTACACAAAATGTAATACAAAATATATAAAACAGGAAACACAGAAGGAGCAGGACAGAGAGATGTACCAGTTAAGGCAGAAGGAAGCAGGGAGGGAAGTCAGAATAGCAAAGGCCCAAACTGAGGAAAAGATAGCCAACTCAGTTAAGAAGGGAGATAAAACCTTTTATAGGTACATCAGCGAGCCAGAAAGACACAAAGGGAGGGATAGTGAGGCTGAATAGAATGAACGTGTGGGTGGGCAGAGGGGGGTGAAAAGGCAGGGATACTGAATGAATATTTCTGCTCAGTAGTCACAAAAGAGGAGGAAGTGCCTAATCCAATTAACAGAAGCACACTTGATAGAGGTCGATCACAGTCCTTTCACAGAAGAAAGGTTCTGCAAGAACTCCTAAAACTGAAGGTGGACAAAGTAATGGGTCCTGATGGAATTCACCCCAGAATTCTAAAAGAATTAAGGGAGGAACTAGTGAAACCACTGGCTACTCTTTTTAATAAATCATGGGAGGATGGTGTGGTACCCGAGGACTGGAGGAAGGCAGATGTGATTCCCCTTCACAAAAGTGGGACCAAGACAGAGGCAGGAAACTACAGACCTGTCAGTCTGACCTCTGTGGTAGGGAAAGTGATGGAGTCACTTCTGAAGGAAAGAATATTTGAGTACCTAGAGGCCAGTGGGGCACAGGACCCAAGGCAGCATGGATTCACAGCGGGAAGGTCATGTCAGACGAATCTAATAGATTTCTTTGACTGGGTGACCAAAGTAGTAGACCAGGGAGGGGCTGTGGACATGACCTATAGACTTTAGCAAGGCATTTGACATAGTCCCACAAAAGATTAACAGTCAAATTAACCAGCCTGGGAGTGGGTCCCAGGATGGTAGCCTAAATAAAACATTGGCTGCACAACAGGACACAGAAGGTAATTGTAAATGGAGTCCACTCTGAAGAAAGAGGGGTTACTAGTGGGTACCACAGGGTTCAGTATTGGGTCCAGTCCTTTTAATGCCTTCATCAGTGACATTGCAGAGGACTGGAAGGAAAAGTATGCCTTTTGCAGATGACACAAAGATCTGCAACAGGGTTGATACACAAGGAGGCATGGAAAGGATGAAAGGACTTGGCAAGGTTGGAGGAATGGTCAGAAGTATGGCAGCTAGGATTCAATGCAAAGAAGTGCAAATAATGCACCTGGGAAACAGAACCCAGGGAAGAATACACAATGGGTGGGAGGTAGTAACAACAACAAAAAGAAAGGGACCTGGGGGTAATCATATCAGATGACCTTAAGGTTAGCAAGCAATGTGAGAAGGCAGTAGGGAGGCTGGGGGATACTGGGATGTATGGGAGAGGCATCAGCAGCAGAAAACAGGAAGTTGTTATCCCTCTGTACAGACAGTTGGTGAGACCCCATCTGGAGTACTCGTCCAGTTCTGGAGACCCCATCTCCATGAGGACATAGACAGGATAGAGGCAGTCAGAGGAGGGCAACTAAAATGGTGCAGGGTCTGCAAGAGAAGCCATATGAGGAGATACTAAAGGAGCTTAATATGTATACCCTTGAGGAAAGAAAGGGAGAGGGGACATGATAGAAACTTTTAAGTACCTCAGTGGAATCAACAAAGTCCAAGAGGGTAGCATCTTTCAGAAAAAGAGACGTGCAAGAACAAGGGGACACAATTTAAAGATAGAAGGGGGCTGTTCAGGGGCAATGTGAGGAAGTATTATTTCACAGAGAGGGTAGTGGATGCATGGATCAGCCTTCCTGAGGAGGTTGTGGGGTCTAAAACTGTGGGAGAATTCACGAATGCGTGGGACAGACATAAGGCAATTCTTGTGGGGGGTAGGAAGAAATAGGCTGTTGGTTAACTAGGATCTGCGGTCTATCCTGTAGGTAGGGAAATGGGCAGACTAGATGGGCCAAGTGGTCCTTATCTGCCGTCAAAGTCTATGTTTCTATGTTTCTATGTTTCATAAATTATGCAGGGGGAGCTAATATTACTTCAATAATAGTTATCATATACCTCTGTAATCTAAAGACAGTAGTAAGCAATAATCTGGTTATAGCAGTGGGGAATTAGTAAATTTGATCACCAAACCAATGGCCCTACACGTCCTAATAATAAACACAGGTAAGATCCAGGCTACCACAACGCACCAACCACCAGTCAGTTGCTACCCAATTATTCTATATCCCAATGCCTCCTCCATTCATGGGATGAAGGACTCATCTTTCACTGATATATAAAAAACCCATGTCTCCACCTTGGTTCAAACTGTGACTCTAAACTGTTACAGTGAGCTATGAGCCATTCCAAGTAATACATGTTGTTAATAATCATATACCAAAGGGCAAGCAACAAGGGAGACCACTGACACCACTGGCGAGTTATTGTTTTCTTGGCTGCTAACAAATATGTGTATATCATAGCCCTTGGGTTTAATCAAAGATCTCGGTGGGGGATTGACAAAAGAATCAATTCAGGGGTAAGGACAGTTTCCCCTCCCACCAAGTGGCAAGGCTTGTTTCCAGCTGTGCTCAAAAAGGGGAGAGGATTGGACAGGTCAGAAAAATGTGAGCATGAGAGGTCTTAGTTTCCCCACAGCCCCTCCAGCAGTGTGCAAATTGGGCCAGAAGATATTTGACAGGTTGGGACAGTGTATTAAAAAACCTAGAACGACACTTCCAAGTGAACTCCCTTCAATATGGGGCTAAGGATACATTCATAGAAGGAAGCATATATTTAATCCAGGTTGTGTAAGGAATGTTCAGAAATAATTACTTGTTCCATGCCTGCAATATCGAATATGTCGAGTCACTTACATATCACTTAGGGCTTTATATGCCTGTCCTATCAAAGTGTTGCCAGTGAATCCCTTTTATAGAATCCACTATAATTTTCAATAAAGGCAGCATGGGGTCAGGGAGCCAGTTCCTCTCAGGACCTTTGTGTAGGAGAAAAGTTCACACCTGCAAATAGCGAAAATGCTCTTGGTTTGTCAGAGGGTAAATACTTTGTAAATGAGAAAAAGAAAACAACACCCTGGGTGTCCAAAAATTGAAAGATATATGACAGTCCCAACTGATGCCGCCTCCTGAAGGCATGGTCTATACTGGCCTGTAAAAAATCAGCCTCGGTTGATAATAGGCAGATAAAATAAAATACCAGTGACAGATTGGGAAGAGCACGAATCTGAAACCAGGACTGAAGTGTGTGCTGTTCCAAAGATAAAGTTATTTAAGTTTGGGAGATCAGTCAAGGGTGCAAACAATATCTTTCCCACATTGAAAAGGTCATTTAAAACAAATTCAGTGTGTTTCCATGGGGTGTGATACATAAGGTTAATCCAAAGTGCCACTGTTCTGAGCATAGCCACTCAAACATAGCTGAGCAAATTAGGAAGATTTAAATCCCCCTTAGCCATCAGTAACTGGATCAGGGACTATTGGAGACATGGACAGCATCCTGCCCAGAAAAAGCAAGACACAGCTTTATTCCATGATGAAAAATAGAAAAGGGAAAGTATTATAGAGAGCGTTTGGAACAAATATAGTAGCCATGGGAGAATATTCATACAGATAGCCTCAATGCGTGAACAAAAGGGTAAACAAAGAGATGCCCAGTGATCCAAGTCCCATTCAATAACCTGTGTCAATGGCTCATACTTCATCAATTTTAGTTGCTGTAAATTTTGGGATAATTTAATACCGAAGTATTTAATGTTCGTACATTCCCAACGCAAGAAACGTAATGCCCTTAATGCCTGAGAGGGTTTGAAATTAAAAGTTAGTACCTCAGTTTTAGAAACATTAATAACATAACTTGATATTTTTGCAAAAATCTTAAGAACTCTCCACACCTCTGGTACAGAGCTCTCCGGGACCAAGTCTGTTAACAGGACATCATCAGCATATAATGAGATGTTAAAAATCTGATCTCCAAGGGGGATCCCCTCCACACCCTCGGCCTCTCTAACTGCAATTGTAAATGACTCTAGATAGAGTGCAAAAAGCAGTGGTGAAAGCACGTAACCCTGACATGTGCCATGGGCCAACTTTATCGAGGATGATAAATGGCCTTTAATTCTAAGATAAGTCGCTGACTGGGAATAAGTATTCTGAAGTCAGATCACTCACAATTCATGTGTCTTGGTCAAACCTACTCTCCCACCCTGCCTGTCTCTGTGGAGGTCCCTCAAGGTTCAATCCTGGGTCCCCTCCTTTTCTCCTTATTCATTAATGCACTTCCCTTCGACTGCCTCAACTGTCACTCTCTCCTGTATGGTGATGACCTTGTCCTCTTCCACAGTGACAAATCCACAGACACAATCTCCTCAGTTCTCCCACACAACTATGCTGCAGCCCACAGCTGGTTCTCAAAAAACCTCCTCTTGGTAAATGCCAAAAAAACTAAATCCATGCTGTTTAGATCTAAGCCCTTTCTGGCCAAAACTAAAAACCATGCCCCCTTACGCATTCTTACCCCAGACGGCCCAGCCCTGGAGGATGTCAACACCTACAAATACTTAGGAGTACTGCTCGACCCCTCCCTCACCTTCACTGAGCATGCAAATTCCCTTGTCAGAAGGTTCAATCAAAAGTTAGGTGCCGCCTATAGATTCAGGCAGTACCTTAACCCTGAAGCCAGACTAGCTATTGTCCAGGGTAATCTTCTCCCTATTCTTGACTACTGCTCCCCTATTTATGCCAGAACCTCAGCTACTGCCATGGCTAAACTCTCTGCTGCCTACAACAGCGCCTGTCATTTTGCTTTATTGGCCCCATTCTCCACCCACCACTGTACCCTCTATAATACCCTTGGATGGCTACCGCTACAAGGTCGCTTTGACCTAGCCCTCTGCTGCATGGTAGACAATGTCGTCTGCATGGCTCCAGAATCCCCCCTAACTGCCCTTCTGAAAACCAGAATGCTCCTCCGCAACCTCCACTCTAATGGTACTCCCCCTCTAGCTGTTCCTATGGTATCCACCAACATGGGTAGCAGAGCTTGGTCTATAGCTGCCCTTTGCAGTGGAACAAACTACTGGCTGAACTTCTTTCCATTGACACACACTCCAGTTTCAATCCCGTCTTAAAGTCTGGTTCCTGGCAAACTCATCCTCCCGCTGCTCCCTGGGGTCTGACACCAACCCACACTAGTCAACTCCCCAGCACAGGGGTTACCCACCTACCTACACTAGTCAACTCTCCTGCCTACAACTGTTATATTGTATTTTTTACAGTAATATTTGACTTCCTTGCCTGTACATATTGTATATATATTTTTTTACTGAGTATTCTGTGTATTACTTGCTCACTGGATGATGCAGTCACACATTGTACACTGTGCCTACGATTTGTTTGTTTTGTACCAAATCACCTCATGTCCGATACTGAAACCTTGTATTCACTGTTCTCAAATGGACCTATGCATCAAACCTGTATATTGTGCTTACTATTGTTGCTTGTATCAAATCTGTTTCATGTGTATTACTGTTACCTTGTACTCCACTGTCACCCTGCGCCATGTGTTATGGCCCTGGTCGAGCCTGAAAACGGTCTCTGAGAACAGTGCACTTACCCGGTTATCAAAGTCATAAATAAATAAATAAATAAGTCAAGACACAGCATACTAACATACTAAAATGCCAGCAGAATAGGCCTAACGGTCTTTCGAGTCTGCTCGAATGGTCAGCCCCCACCCTGGGTGCTGACCTTGCTGCTCCCCTCGCCTTCTCTGGCTTCTCCCTTCCCAGTTCCGGATATTCTTGTTGCATTGGATTTTGCTTCCAGAACCCTTCCCCTGTACCTGTCCCAGCCCCTCTTGAACCCCTGCACCGTCTCTGCCTCCACCAGCCCCCTAGGTAGTGCATTCCATGGCTCCACCACCCTCTCAGTGAAGTAGCACCTCCTCCTTTCTCCCCTGAATCTTCCCCCTCCAGCTTCCACCCATGCCCTCTAGAGGCCCCCTCCTCCTTCCTTCGAAACACCCTGACTTTTCCTCCACTATTTACCCTCTTCATGTACTTAAAGACCTCTATCATGTCCCCCCGGTCCCTTCTCTCTTCCAATGTGTACATATTTAGCTCTTTGAGCCTCTCCTCATAGGTCCTGTCCCCCAAGCCCCAAATCATATTGGTTGCCCTACTCTGGACCCTCTCCAGGAGTTTAATGTCCCTCTTTAAGTGTGGCCTCCAAAACTGCACACAGTACTCAAGGTGTGGCCTCACCAAGCAGTTATACAGAGGGAGCATCACTTCCCTCCTTCTGGAGGTGATCCCCCTAGCGATGCATCCCAGAATCCTGTTGGCCTTGGCTGCTGCCCTCCTACAAGTCTCCGAGTTGTTCATTTTGACATCCACCACCACCCCCAGGTCCCTCTCAGCCATCGAGACTTGTAGCATTTCCCCCCCCAGAGGAAACATCCTTAGGAAAGTCAAGTGCCAATAGGGTCTGCCACAGAAAGGGCCAGGACACCCTTTCAAAAGCTTTGTCCACATCAAGGCTAATCAGTACTGCTGGGGTTGATCTTTGGGTGATATAGTCCATTAAATGAATAGTTCTTCTACTATTAGCCATAGTTTACGTACACCAAATGAAGCCTGATTGATCCAGATGAATAATGGTAGGGAGAATTTGCTCAATCCGGCATGCCCAAATTGACATGGAATAATTTATTGTCCATATTCAGAATCAATATTGGTCTATAGAAAAAATGGAGCTAAGGGTCTCGGCCCAGTTTTGAAATCACTGAAAGGATGGCGTAGGCCCATGAGGGAGGTGGGGAATTCCCTTCCTGAATCTCCCGGTAAGCTTCCAGCAGTCTAGGAGCCAAAAGCCCAGAAAAGGCATTGTACCATTTCACAGGGAAACCATCCAGGCCAGGGCATTTTAATGTTTTCATTTGGGCCAGAGCCCCCTGGAGTTCATCCATATTGCTCGGGCCAGTAACAAATCTTGGTGAGTCTGAGATATTCTTGATAGCGTTAGATGAGACAAAAAATCATGGATTAGGTCATCCATGGCATGTTGTTGGTCTGCTTATAACTGGCCATAATATTTTTGGAAAAGTTTGATTATATCCAGAGAAGTGGACAAAAATCTGCCGGTACAGTATAGGGGCATTTAAGCTGGGTAATATGGAATGCAGCCTTATAACCCTATAATTTGCAGAACCCGAGCCCCCTTTGGACCACCTTCATAGTGAGGCTGCCTTCTCTGATCACTTTCCTAAACTTTGGTCTACTCTTCCTTTTTCTGTCTGCTCTGCCTCTTCTACTTTCTTCTTAAAGTCTCTCTTACATTACTTTTTTTCTTCCTCCTGCAGCTATCCTTGACCCTCTTCATTTGTCTTCTCACTAGCTTTGTCCTGGCTATCTAGTTTTTCCCTTACTTATTCTTTTGTTATTCTAATTTGTATTTAAAGTTTTATTTTCTTCATTTAAATCATATTACTGTATTTTATATATTGTACATATATTTATACAATGGGGGTGGGAGCTCCAAGCTGACAATAAAACCTATTATTTTCACTGCAGTGTGTTAAATGAAGCTGACGTCAGCGGAGTTCAAATAAATGCCATTTATACATACTCTGCTTACGTCAGCTTCCTCCCTCTTTGTATACCCACTCCTGCCACTTAATATCCCTGTCTTCTCACTGCTTGCAATACAATGAAATGCACAAGTTCCATACTGTAGATGACCAATATCATGTAAAACAACTTGTCCCAAAGTTAAAACCCAACTTCTTACTCCAAGTACCTCTTACACACATTCTGGCAGCACTTGCAGAAGCAGACCCAAAAGTGTGCACGAGAACTGTCCTCTGAATCAGAATCAAACACAAAGCCTTCCGAAAAAATGTCACAAAATACAGTACTGCTTATGCTTTCCTGTACCTATCATCACTTTAAAAAACATTCTTTAGCTGAATTTTCTCTTTCTTGTTAGCGACCGCTCCACACCACAGACAGGAAGGTGAAACCTGTTACAGCAAACGCAACTCAGCGAGTACCCACAGCCATAAAGAAAACTGAAGTGGACTCTGTCAAAAGACAAACTGAAACCGAAGCAGACAGCATAAAAAGTGCACACAAACAGTTAACAATGACCGGAAAACACCAAAAGAAGTCACTAAACATATAAAAATATACCTGATTAATGAAGATCACCATCGTGCTGTTCCCAAGTCTGGTTTCCATACCCAAGGGCACCACTACTATTAATGGTACTGGTAAAGTGGTCTGTACCACTCCAGAGACCCGTCCAACCTGGGCGGTGTTGTGCAATGCTAGATCCATAAGAAATAAGACTGCAGTTATTGCAGATCTTGTGGAGTCTGTGGATCTGGCTTGCATTACCGAGACTTGGCTGGATGAAAATGCTGGTCCAGTTTTGGAGGCAGCAATTCCAGCTGGGTACTCGGTGTTACACTGCCCGAGGTTGGACTGCGGGAGGGGGTTACGGTCTGTTTCAAGACTGAACTGGGCCTCACAAATGTACCAGTTGAGGGGGTTGAGTCCTTTGAGTGTACTGTAGTGGCAGGTGTGGGTTGTAGAATTGTTCTCATTTACTGTCCACCAGGTGATGAGAAACATTTTCTGCAGGAAGTAGCTGACTTCGTCATTGACATGGCATTTGAGTCACCCAGGCTGATGGTCCTGGGTGACTTTAATACCTGGGTCAATGAACTTTCGCAGTTTGGACAACACTTCCTCCAATTAATGACATCTTTGGGCCTTACACAAGTGGTTACTTCTGCCACTCATAACAGTTGTCACTCCTTGGACTTGGTTTTCCTCCTGGGGATTGAGGCTTCTGACGTGGGGGTGGAACCCATCAGTTGGTCTGATCACTACACTGAGGGGTTCAGTTTTTGCACACCCCCCTTGTAGGCCTGCCCCTGTGGAGATGGTTAGGTACCGCTCTTTGCGAGATATTGGCTCTGTGGGCCTGGCAGTGGTGCTTTATCTATCGTAGTTTTCTGGAGAGAACAATGATCCAGATGCCTTGGCGTTGGCTTATAATAGGGCCATCTCCTCGGCTCTCAATCAAATTGCTCCTGTCCATGTTCGTACTCTCCCCCTTCGACCTCGGTCCCCATGGTTTGATGGGACCTTGAAGGAGACGCGGTAACAAGGACAAATGTTAGAGTGTCTCTGGCGGAGAACTGCCCTTGATGCCGACCATCTTAGACTGATGGAACACTATCAATTCTATCATTCTGCAGTCTCACGTAAGAAGGCAGAGTTCCTGTCCGGGGAGATCGCAGCTGCTCAGAACCTACCAGCCTAGCTTTTTTGAATTGTCGACAGACTGTGCAACCCAGCATGTCTACAGGTTCGGAAAGCCTTTTCACAAATAGAATGTGATGAGCTTGCTCGCTTTTTTGCAGATAAGGTGGCCGACATCAGGACAGAGCTCCAGCCTGCCTCCTCTATGGGAGAGGCTATTGATCGGCGTTTTGTCGCATCCTCTGGTTACTCCTGGAGTTCCTTTGACCAGCCGGAGTTCATGGATGTCATGAGGATTGTCCGTAGTATGCGCCCTACTTGCTGTAGTTTGGATCCGGGCCCAACCTCCCTGATAAAGGGATGTCTTGATATCATCAGCCCTGTCCTAGGACAGATAGTCTGGTGCTCCTTGGATATGGGTGAGTTTCCTAGCTCCCTGAAGGAGGTGGTGGTGACACCCCTCCTGAAGAAAGCTTCCTTGGACCCCAGCTGCTTTGCTAACTATAGAGAAATTTCTAGTCTTCCCTTTGCTGGGAAGATTATTGAGAAAATAGTGGCTGCACAATTGGAGAACCATTTAACCATCCATGACATCTATGAACCACTCCAGTCTGGTTTTCGAAAGAGGCATAGTACCGAGACAGCACTGGTTCGGGTGCTTAATGATCTCCTGATGGCTAGAGATCAGAAAAATCATTCCATTCTCATTCTTCTTGATCTCTCATCAGCCTTTGACACTGTGGACCATGGGGTACTTCTCGCACGAGTTCATCTGTGGTCTGTCAGATACAGTCCTCAGATGGTTTAGATCTTACAGATCTCAGAGAGTAGTGTTGGGGATAAATTATTCCCGGCCAGTCTCTCTGTCTTGTGGGGTTCCCCAGGGCTCGGTGTTGTCCCCCATGTTGTTCACAGTGCATATGCTGCCCCTTGGAGACATTGTAAGAAGACATGGACTGAGGTTTCACTGCTATGCAGATGATACCCAGCTCTACCTATCTTTTGCACCCGACCAGGATAGAGCTCTGTCAGTCTTTAATAGCTGCCTCACTGAAATCCAGTGCTGGATGAAGTTGAACTCAGAGAAGATGGAGGTAATGGTAGTGGACCTGGGTCGCGGGGTAGAGGGGTCGGGAGCTGGTCTTTCCTCAGGTTTATTTCTGGGAGGTGTCCAGCTCCCTACCTCTGCGTGAGTGCGGAACCTGGGGGTGATTTTTGACAATGAGCTGACACTTCGTTCGCAGGTCTCGGCAGTTGTTAAACTTTCCTTCTACCGTCTTAGGAACATCGCCAGAATTAAGCACCTTGTTCCACCCATGGATTTGCCAACGTTGGTCCACGCCTTTGTGTCCTCAAGCCATGATTATTGCAACTCCCTGTATCTACGACTTGCTAGTGTTGATATCTGCTGCTTGCAGCTGGTGCAGAATGCTGCGGCCCGGTTATTGACAGGTACATCTCATGCCTGTCATATTTCGCCGGTGCTGCGTGATCTGCACTGGCTGCCTATTCAGTGGCGGATCATTTTTAAAGTTGGTCTTTTGACTTACAAAGCCCTACACGGACAGGGTCCGGACTACTTGAAAGAGCTTTTGGTTCCCTACTGCCCTAGGCGATCTCTCCGCTTGGCGGATGAGGGGTTACTAGAGATTCCGAGCGTTTCTTTAAAATCTTCGGGTGCTCGTGCCTTTATGTATGCTGCTCCAACCCTCTGGAATTCTCTACCCTGTCCGTTTCGTCAGTGTGCATCCGTGCAGGAATTTAAAAAGGCCCTGAAGACCTATTTATGGTCATAGATTTATTTTAATTAAGATTGTTGATTTTAGGATTTCAGATTATTATGTACTGGTTTTATTTATTGTAATTGTTGATATTGTAAGGCACCTTGAATTTAGAAAGGCACGATATAAATAATGTTTTATTATTATTATTTATTATTATTAAAAGAAACTCCCACCCTCACACACAAAGGACCCAATCACACAACATACGACAGTGAATACCATCCAATCAGCAGTCAAACATTAAACGACCAATAGCAGATCTATCAGACACACCATCATACCCATTCAGTCATACAAACAACAGAAAGGAGGACACCAAACAAAATTAAACCAAATATAACAGAAGAGCTCCCAACACCATTGCATAAATAGCACACATGATGTGCAGATCGTGTGCTATGGAAAATAGTCTCACTCCTGCAGAGTAAGCTCTGGATATTCTCATTCATGCCTTCGGCACTCGTAAGTATCCAGAGCTCACTCTGCAGGAGTGAGAATATTTTCCACACCACACTCCTGCCCATCTTGTGTGTGTGTGTATATATATATATATATATATATATATATATAAAATGGTAGCACAGTACTGCTACCATATTTAAGGTTGAGGAGCCATTTACATGTTAAACCTAAAATTTTGCACCTTAATAACTTTGCAACCATTCAATGGATTTGCCTGAAATTTGGAATACATGATCAAGAACCATACATCTTGGGAGCTTCCAATTTTCACATTGTTTGGATATACAGCTGCGGAGTTATTAAGCATGATCTGCGCACACATTTACGCTTTTTTGAATTCTTTGCTCATCCCTACAGGTCGCATGGTTTGTGCAACTGGTCCAAAAACTTCAGGGAACATGCGGCCAGGGTCCCCGATGTGCCTTTTGAAGATTTTGTGAAAAAATATTAAACGGTTCAAAAGTTATTCAAAAAACAATTTCCCATTGTAAGTCAATGGGAAAAGTTAACAAAAAGTTCAACAGTGTCGCAAATGCACTTTTTAGTGTCGCAAATGGCCCTAGTAGTGTCGCAAATCTGCCATTTTGTTTTCAGTTGGTGATCAGAAAAATGCTTGGCATTTAAATGTTTTTGACCCTCTAGCAACACAATTCTTTTTGTGTTTACCTAGTCGGACCCTGAGGATGCTAGGCATGTCTTTATTTTAAAGACATATAGAAATATAGAAATACGTTTTTCCAATTTCTGGAAAAAGTAGTGTCACAAAGTAGTGTCGCAATCACGAAAGTGTTGCAAATTTTTGCGAAAGCTTTCGCAAATCATGACACTACTTTGCGACACTATGCCCAAAATAACAGGAATTATTTGCTACCCTGCTGCAAATGAACGGTTTGGTCTTTTCGGCTGAAATTTGGAAGGAAGGCAGCCAACATCTCACAGATGTGCCTTTATGTGGCTTGGTGACAAAATATTGTATGGATGCAAAGTTACGGTACTCCGAAGTTTACACTTTTTCCCATAGTCTAACATTGTGGTGTCCGCTGCATGACAGGAATTCTTTGCCACCTTGCTGCAAAATAATGGTTTGGTCTTTTAAACTGAAATTTGGAGGGAAGAAAGCCAACATCCCACAGATGAGCCTTTTGTGGTTTGGTGAAAAAAATATTACAGGGTGACAAAGTTATGGCACTCCAAACTTCTCTTTTTTTCCCATAGGATAACATTACGGCATTCGGCGCACCTTTCAGGGCCCATATCATAGAAACATAGAAACATAGAAACATAGAAGTTGACGGCAGATAAGGACCGAAAGGTCCATCCAGTCTGCTCATTTCTTTTTCTACCTTATAAATGTGCCATCGGCCTTTGCTCTGTCAGTTGCCTATCTAATCATACTCATTTGTATTGCTCCCTTATGCCTATCCCATGCCTGTTTGAAGCCCTGCACTGTATTCATAGCCACCATTTCTTGAGGTAAGCCATTCCATGCATCCATCACCCTTTCTGTGAAAAAGAATTTCCTCACATTCCCCCTTAATCGGCCCCCCTCTAATCTCATGCTGTGTCCTCTTGTCCTGCTATTTTTCTTATATTTAAACATGTTAGACTCTTTCACCTTGTTAATGCCCTTAAGATGTTTGAATGCCTCAATCATATCACCTCTCTCTCTCCTTTGCTCAAGGGTATACATATTGAGCTTGGTTAATCTGTCCTCATATGACTTCTGATGCAGTCCCTGCACCATTTTGGTTGCTCTTCTCTGGACTGCCTCAATTCGGTTAATGTCCTTGTGAAGGTGTGGCCTCCAATACTGCACTGAGAACTCCAGATGGGGCCTAACCAGTGTCTTGTAAAGAGGGATTATTACCTCCCTCTTACGACTTGTGATACCCCTACTAATACACCCTAAGACCCCCCCCAGCCTTATCTACTGCTTTAGAGGTCTGCTTGGATGCTTTCAGGTCATCAGTGATGATGATGCCCAAGTCTCTTTCTTCCTTTGTGACTGCTAGCAACTCCCCTCCCAGCCTATAGGTGGCTTCAGGGTTTCTCTTCCCTATGTGCATGATCTTGCACTTCTTTGCATTAAATCCCAGTTGCCACTCTTCTGACCATTTTGCTAGTTTATCCAGATCTCTTCTCATTCTGCCCACCCCATCTGGATCATCTACTCTGTTGCAGATCTTGGTGTCATCAGCAAACAGACAAGCCTTACCCTCTAGTCCATCTGCAAGGTCACTAATGAAGATGTTGAAGAGGACTGGCCCCAGGACTGATCCCTGAGGTACCCCACTTGTGACTTGCATCTCTTCTGACTGTATACCATTTACCACCACTCTCTGTTTTCTGCCTGTCAACCAGTTTGCCACCCAGTTGACCGACTTCTGACCCACCCCGAGCCTACCCAGCTTATTTATCAATCTTCTATGTGGAACAGTGTCACAAGCTTTGCTGAAGTCAAGGTAGGCGACATCAACTGCTCCCCCTTGGTCCACCACTCTGGTTACCCAGTCAAAGAAATCTATATGATTAGTTTGACAGGACCTTCCTTTTGTAAACCCATGCTGTCTTGGATCCTGTGCCCCTATGGATTCCAGGTGTTGCACTATCCTTTCCTTAAGGGTGCCTCCATAATCTTGCCCACTACTGAGGTAAGACTGACTGGTCTGTAGTTCCCTGCCTCCTCCCTGCTGCCACTCTTGTGGAGCAGGATCACATGAGCCCTTCTCCAGTCTTCTGGGACCTCTCCTGTGCTCAGAGACTCACTAAACAGTTCTGCTAATGGCTCTGCTAGTTCCACCTTTAGCTTCTTAAGTACCCTGGGATGTATGCCATCAGGTCCCATTGCCTTATCCACCCTGAGCTTAACAAGCTCTTGTAGGACCCTTTCTTTTGTGAAGGGAGTAGTGCTCACCTCCCTCCCCCCGTGTCCATGATGCTGAGCTGTGGGCCCTGCCCTACCTTCTCTTCAGTAAATACTGAGCAAAATTATCTATTTAGGATAGATACCTTTACAGGGTCCTCCTCCCCACATGCTCCCTTTTCTCCATTAAGCTTAGCAATACCCACTCTGGACTTCCTCCTTTCACTAATGTATCTATAGAAAGTCTTGTCACCTTCTTTTACTGTTCGTGCTAGTGTTTCCTCAGTTTGGGACTCTGCCTGCTTTACTGCCTTCCCTGCTTCCCTTAGGGCAGTTTGGTATGCCTCCCTATCTTCATCCCCGCTGTGTTCCCTTATAATTCCTGAAGGCCAGCCTTTTGGCTCTGACTTTTTCTGCTACTGTATTTGAGAACCAAAGTGGTTTCCTTCTTCTTTTGCACTTCCTTTTCTGTCTAACACAATGGGATGTTGCTTCAAGTATTGCACCCTTAATGCTTGCCCACTTTGCCTGTACCCCCTTACCTGTGTTTCTTTTTGCCAGGGGCTAGCTTAACTCTGTTGGCCATCTTATCAAAGTCAGCTCCTCTGAAGTCCCATATTTTCACCTTGGAATGGGATGATTTAGATGTAGTAGCCAAACTGAACCATACCACGTGATGGTCACTGTCCCTCAGGTGACCTTCTACCTGGAGATCTGTGATCCCTTCCGTTAGTCAGTACTAGATCTAGGATAGCCCTGTCTCTTGTGGGTTGCTGTACCAGTTATTTGAGGCCCTCCCCCCCCTGCAGGGAATCCACTATGTGTCTAGTTCTGGCAGATGTTCCTGCTGGTATTGACCAATCTGTATCCGGCATGTTGAAGTCTCCCATTATCAGAACCGCCCCTTTAGCCGTCATGTTTTGTATATCTTCTAACAGTAATGTGTCTATGTCCTCCCCCTGGTCTGGGGACCTGTAGACAACCCCAGTTCTTATAGCTGTCCCATTTCCTGTTTCCAGGGTGACCCACAGTTCTTCTGGCTCCTTATGTGTATTCTGAATTTCTGTAGATTTGATATTTTCATTGACATACAGGGCCACTCCTCCCCCCCTTTTTGCACCTCGGTCTCTTCTGAACAATACATAGCCAGGTACTGAAGTCTCCCAAGTGTGGTTACTGGTAAACCATGTCTCACTAATTGCTACTATGTCCAGTTTAGCCTCTGACATTATTGCCTGCAGGTCTGGGATCTTATTTCCCAGGCTGTGAGCATTTGTGTACATGATTTTCCATTGGCCAGATTTCGGTGTGTTAGTTGTTGGGTAAGGTTTGGCATTACCCCTGTGCATTGTATGGGGAGACAAACCTTTTTTCTTACCTGGTGATGCAAATGAACTGCAAACATGCTGAATCCCTGTTTGACCACTAGCTGAGGGGAGGGTGTTCTTCCATTCGACGTATGGGGTGCTGCACCCTCTCCCCATTGCTAGTTTAAATATTCTGCAAAGACGTCAAACTTCTGCCCCAATGCACTGACTCCTCCTTAGTCAGATGCAGTCCATCAAATTTAAGAACTTTCCTCCCAGAACTGTTGCCAGTCCCTACAAATCTGTGTCCTTTTCCTGGCACCAGCCCTTGAGCCATGTGTTTAGCTCCCTATCTCCCCTTCTCTGACCTTCCATCCATCTGCTCCCCTCTCCCAGACTGGCAGGATCTCAGAGAAGGAGATGCCGGACGAAATGGATGATAGTTTGTCACCCAGCCTGGGCAGGTGTTCCTTGGTCTCCACAACTGACCGGCTGGCGAGATCATTAGTCCCTATGTGTACTAGGACATCAATGTTTTCTCCTGCTTTGTGAACAATTTTAGCAATGCCGTCAGTGTCTCTCCATGCTGATGTACCTGGGAGACATCTGACCATTACCCCTGGCTAGAGATGGGTATCAACTCCCCGAATCATAGAGTCTCCTATGATCAGAAGTTTTTTGGATTTCCTTTTTGCTTTTTTGTTTTGGTTCCTGATTTGGATGAGTTTTGTTGTGCTAGCTCCTGTGCTGCAGTGTCCTGCTCTGCAGTGTCTTCTGCCTCTGTTTGATTTCACAGATAGAGGCATAGGTATCTCGGAAATGGTGCGAGATACAGACTTTTCATCAGAAAAATGCTTATGGGGGCTAAGTAAAAAACTAGCCAGGAAAGTCATAAATCATATGACTTTTAAATTTTTTTTCCACGTTGTACAGTTCCTGAAATAGAAGCAATTTAGTATTCCAGCTCCTCATTTTCTGCTCCAAGACCCATTATTATGCATACGTTCTTTGTACTCACAGTCTTTCTCTATGCAGCTTTTGGGGAAAACCAGCCTGTGCACATAGAAACATAGAAACATAGACTTTGACTGCAGATAAGGACCGCTTGGCCCACCTAGTCTGCCCATTTCCCTACATACAGGATAGGCCGCAGATCCTAGTTAACCAACAGCCTATTTCTTCTTACCCCCCACAAGAATTGCCATATGTCTGTCCCATGCATTCTTGAATTCTCCCACAGATTTAGACCCCACAACCTCCTCAGAAAGGCTGTTCCATGCATCCACTACCCTCTCTGTGAAACAATACTTCCTCACATTGCCCCGGAACCGCCGCCCATCTTTAAATTGTGTCCCCTTGTTCTTGCATGTCTCTTTTTCTGAAAGATGCTACCCTCTTGGACTTTGTTGATTCCACTGAGGTACTTAAAAGTTTCTATCATGTCCCCCTCTTCCTTCTTTCCTCAAGGGTATACATATTAAGCTCCTTTAGTCTCTCCTCGTACGGCTTCACTTGCAGACCCTGCACCATTTTAGTTGCCCTCCTGTGGACTGCCTCTATCCTGTCTATGTCCTTGCGGAGATGGGGTCTCCAGAACTGGATGCAGTACTCCAGATGGGGTCTCACCAACTGTCTGTACAGAGGGATAACAACTTCCTGTTTTCTGCTGGTGATGCCTCTCCCTATGCATCCCAGTATACCCCCAGCCCTCCCTACTGCCTTCTCACATTGCTTGCTAACCTTAAGGTCATCTGATATGATTACCCCCAGGTCCCTTTCCTTTTTTGTTGTTGTTACTACCTCCCCACCCATTGTGTAATCTTCCCCTGGGTTCTTGTTTCCCAGGTGCATTACTTGCACTTCTTTGCATTGAATCCTAGCTGCCATACTTCTGACCATTCCTCCAACCTTGCCAAGTCCCTTCTCATCCTTTCCATGCCTCCTTGTGTATCAGCCCTGTTGCAGATCTTTGTGTCATCTGCAAAGAGGCATACTTTTCCTTTCAGTCCCTCTGCAATGTCACTTATAAAGACATTAAAAAGGACTGGACCCAGTACTGAACCCTGCGGTACCCCACTAGTAACCCCTCTTTCCCCCTTAAAAGAAGAAGCCAGAAGGTGAAGGAAGGAAACATATTCAATTCAGTGCTTCAGAGTAACTGGTAACTGGTATTTTTCTTTTAAACTTAGATTGTAGGCTTGTAGTGACACTATACTTTCTTTCTGTGTTGTCTTTACTTATAATTGTTTTTGGGCTGTTGAAAATTTAAAAATAGTGGTGGTGTAATTCTGTGCTGTCTTTAATTGCTGCAAATTTTATCTTGGCTTGTCTGACTGTCCTGTAGCTGGGTGAAGGGTGTTAATTGTCTGGCCTCTGACCTCAGCTACGTGATAACTGGAGGTGGGGCTTAGTCACAGTTAAAGCAGCAAACAGAAGTTCATCTTCTCAGAAGAAGCCAGAAGGTGAAGGAAGGAAACATATTCAATTCAGTGCTTCAGAGTAACTGGTAACTGGTATTTTTCTTTTAAACTTAGATTGTAGGCTTGTAGTGACACTATACTTTCTTTCTGTGTTGTCTTTACTTATAATTGTTTTTGGGCTGCTGACAATTTAAAAAATAGTGGTGGTGTAATTCTGTGCTGTCTTTAATTGCTGCAATTTTATCTTGGCTTGTCTGACTGTCCTGTAGCTGGGTGAAGGGTGTTAATTGTCTGGCCTCTGACCTCAGCTACGTGATAACTGGAGGTGGGGCTTAGTCACAGTTAAAGCAGCAAACAGAAGTTCATCTTCTCAGAAGAAGCCAGAAGGTGAAGGAAGGAAACATATTCAATTCAGTGCTTCAGAGTAACTGGTAACTGGTATTTTTCTTTTAAACTTAGATTGTAGGCTTGTAGTGACACTATACTTTCTTTCTGCGTTGTCTTTACTTATAATTGTTTTTGGGCTGTTGAAAATTTAAAAAATAGTGGTGGTGTAATTCTGTGCTGTCTTTAATTGCTGCAAATTTTCGCCCCCCTCCCACCCCTTCCCCCAACTCTTAATTATATGCCCTGATAAATCTGATTGACAGGAGCTAAACACAGGGTATAGTAAGAGGTGTGAAGTAGGAGGGGCATAAGGGGGAAGAAGACCACCCTCAGCACGACAAGTGTTTTGACTCATTTATTTATTTATTGGTTTCTTTTTCCTTAAAAATATATATCTGAGGACCAGTTACAGGATTTTAGTACTGTAAATAAATAAAAAGAACTAAGAGAGCTTCAGTAGCAGATAAGTAGTGGAACTGCAGTATAATGTGGGGAGTGGTGCAATGCAGTGGCTGTGGGGCAGCCATATTCAGGCAGACCTTCTGGACACTGAGGTGCTGCCCCTATCTGCATGCATCTCTGGGACTGCGGGATGAGGTAGCCAGACTCAGAGCGGAAGTAAACTGGGTCAGGAGTACCATCACCCCTGTCCAGGAACCACCCAGTCCAATGCAGCTGCCTCAAAGGATGCCGAGAACGAGGAGCACTTGGATGACAGTGGGCTCAGGGAGGGTTAGAGCAGTCAGGCAGAGGCACATCCCAGATCCTGTTCCTCTCAAGAACTCATATGCCACACTGGCAAATGAGGACAACCAAATAGAGGTACCCAGGGAAGTGGAAGGAAAGGATGTGGAGGTTAGGCAAGGAGGTGACCTCAGTGGGGAAAGCAGTGGACCCCAGAGGAGGAGGAAGCGAATCCTGGTGGGGAACTCCATCATAAGAGGGATCCAGCTAGGAACACAGGAGGGGGAGGACAGGGAGGTGAGGTGCCTACCAGGTGCCACGGCATGGAGGGATGGAAGGAAGATACTGGGGATCACTGGGAAGGCAAGACAGGAGGGTGAGCTGGATGTCATTATCCACCTAGGTACTAATGACTTGGCAAATGGGGAGCCAAAGGAAGTTCATGAAGAGTTTAGGAAACTGGGGAGGGGTCTCAAGCAAGTAGCTACTTCTGTCACTTTCTCAGAAGTACTACCTGTGAGAGGCAAGGGAGAGCATAGGAGTGCATGCACCAGGAACTTTAACTCATGGTTGAAGAACTGGTGCTGTGAGGAAGGGTTTGGATTCATTGGTGACTGGGGACCCATCTGGAGGGATGGAGGTTTGTTCAAGCCTGATGGCCTGCATCCATCCTGGAGGGAATCAAGCACTCAATGATAAGTTTAAATGCTACATTGACAAGCATTTAAACTAGCAAAGGGTGGCAGGCCAGCAAGGATGATACCTACTTGCTCACCCCCCACAGCTAGTAATGGAACCAGTGAACCAGAGGAGTGGCTATCTCTGCAAAGCAGTGTGCAAAAGATGGAGATTAGTGTCCAAAAGGTGGATAAGCAGAAAAGGGGCAAAATTCAGCAGAAGCGCAGACAGCAAGGAGAACCAGGGATAAATGACAACCAAGGAAGGGGCTGGAGTAGAACAGTGAAGCAGTCTAGGGAGGTCAAATCATGGAAAGCCATGTGTGCAAATGCCAGGAGCCTTAGCAACAAGATGGAAGATCTGGAGGCTGTCATGGTACAGTCAGACCTGGACATTGTGGCCATCACTGAAACCTGGTGTAATGATAACCATGACTGGGAGATGGCCATACCTGGCTACAACATATTCAGAAGAGACAGAGCAGGCAGGAAGGGAGGAGGAGTGGCACTGTATGTGAAAAATGAGATAAGGGCCACACAGATCCAGGAGGAACAAAATGGGGAGAGATACTGTGGGTTAAGCTGGAAAGGAAAATGGAGCCAGCCATCCGCACAGGTGTGGTCTATAGAACACCAGCCCAGGAGGAAGAAACAGATAGGAGCTGATGCTAGCCATCCAAAGAATGGCAGACAAGGGTGAGGTAGTACTGGTTGGAGACTTCAATATATCAGACGTGGACTGGAGCATCCAGCAGCAGCATCAACTAGGAGCAGATTTATCCTGGACTCCCTTCAGGGTGCCTTCCTCAAGCAACTGGTCATGGAACCAACTCGGCAGAAGGCAATACTGGACCTTGTGCTCACAAACAGGGACAGTGTGATGGGGGTAACAGTGGGGGAGCACCTGGGTAACAGTGACCACCAGTCATTGTGGTTTGAAATCACAGAAAGAGCAGAACCAAAACACACAAAAACACGTATCCTGGATTTTAGGGGGGCAGACTTTGGGAAAATGGGGAGATGCTTGAAAGAGGCATTAAGGGGAATGGGACAGGAATCAGGGATTGAGGAACAGTGAGCAGTATTTAAAATGGGGATTATAAGAACAACAGAATTATGCATTAAGCAGGTTAGCAAGAGGAAAAGAAAGAGGAGACCATTATGGTTTTCCAAAGAGGTAGCAAAGAAAGTGAAAGCCAAAAAGATTGCATTCAGGCAATACAAAAAGACACAGGCAGAAGGGGATAGGGAGAAGTACCAGGAGAAACAAAGGGAGGCAGGGAAGTCAGTAAGGGAAGCCAAAGCTCAGACAGAAGAACACATTGCAAAATCAGTGGTTAAAGGGGACAAAACCTTTTACAGGTACATAAGTGAAAAAAGAAGGACAAAGGGAGGGATAGTGAGACTGAAGGGGAGGATGGGGAGCAGTGGAGGATGACAACAGTAAAGCTGACATATTGAACAGGTATTTCTGCTCAGTATTTACTGAGAAAGAGGAGAGTAATGGGTCTGAAGGGAGTACAAGGGGTGAGAATGGTGCAGAAATGGACACAAGTCCTTTACGAGAAAGGGTCCTGAAGGAACTGGAAGTAATAAGAGCTGATAAAGCAATGGGGCCAGATGGGGTGCACCCAGGGTCCTTAAAGAACTAAGAGAGGTGGTGGCTGAACCTCTGGCTATCCTGTTCAGCCAATCACTGGAAACAGGAGGTACCCAAAGACTGGAGGACAGATGTAGTCCCCTTATACAAAGTGGGAACAAAGAGGAAGCAGGGAACTACAGACCAGTCAGCCTCACCTCGGTAGTGGGAAAGATCATGGAAGCACTACTGAAGGAGAGATTGGTGGAACATCTGGTTCTCAATGGACTACAGGACCCAAGGCAGCATGGTTTCACCAGGGGAGGTCATGTCAGATCAACCTCATTAAATTTTTGACTGGGTGACTAGGAGGTGGATCAGGGAGGGCAGTGGACATGGCCTATCTGGACTTCAGCAAGGCCTTTGACACTGTGCCACATAGAAGACTATTACACAAACTGGGGAATATGGGTGTGGGCAGGACAGTAGTGTGGTGGGTAGGTAACTGGCTGGGTGGCAGGACACAGAGGGTGGTGGTAAATGGCTGTCACTCCACAGAGGGAAGAGTGACCAGTGGGGTACCACAGGGATCAGTGCTGGGACCGGTCCTATTCAACATCTTCATCAGTGACATTTTTCAGGATATAGAAGGCAGAATTTCACTGTTCGCTGATGACACAAAGCTCTGTAACAGAGTAGACACACCAGAGGGTGTAGACAGAATGAGAAGGGACCTGCAGAAACTTGAAGAATGGTCAAGGGTTTGGCAGTTGAAATTCAATGCAAAGAAGTGCAAGATAATGCATATGGGGCACAAAACCCTGGCACAATATATCAGTTGGGGGTGAGGATATAGCATACACCAAGCAGGAAAGGGATCTTGGGGTTGTCATCTCTGATGACCTCAAGGTATGGAAACAGTGTGACAAGGCATCAGGTAAAGCAAATAGGATGCTGGGATGTATGAAGGGGCATCACCAGCAGGAAAGGGAGGTCATAATTCCGCTATACAAGGCACTAGTGAGGCCCCACCTGGAGTACAGTGTACAGTTCTGGAGACCATACCTCACGTAAGGACATAGACAGGGTAGAGAAGGTTCAGAGGAGGGCAACAAAGATGGTGCATGGGTTGAATCACAAGTCCTATGAAGACAGGTTGAAGGAACTGAACATGTACTCCTGGAGGAGAGGAGGAGAGGGGATATGATAGAGACATACAAGTATCTTACAGGGAGGAACAGGGTGCAGGAAAACACTATTTTTAAGCGAAAAGATGTTTCAGGACTAGAGGGCATGGGATGAAGTTGGAGGAGGGGACGATTCAGAGGAAACATGAGAAAGAATTTCTTCACAGAACGGGTGGTGGACAAGTGGAACACCCTGCCAGAGGAAGTGGTGGGGGCTGAAACAATCACGGGATTTAAGAATGCATGGGATAGACATAAAGGAATTCTAGAGGTCAGGGGTAAGGGGAAATAGACTTCTAGGAAAACAAACTGAACTTACAAGCTCAAATGGGCAGACTAGGTGGGCCATAGGCCCTTATCTGCCGACACTGTCTATGTATCTATGTAATTCTTTTAGAATTCTGGGGTAAATTCCATCAGGCCCCATTGCTTTGTCCACCTTCAGTTTTAGGAGTTCTTGCAGAACCCTTGCTTCTGTGAAAGGGCTGGGATCGACCCCCCTATCAACAGTGCTTCTGTTAATTTGATTAGGCACTTCCCCCACCTCTTTTGTGAATACTGAGCAGAAATATTTGTTCAGTATCCCTGCTTTTTCACTCTCCCCCACTGCCCACCCACCATTCATTCTATTCAGCCTCACTATCCCTCCCTTTGTCTTTCTACGCTCTCTCATGTACCTATAAAAGGTTTTATCACCCTTCTTAACCGAGTTGGCTATCTTTTCCTCAGTTTGGTCCTTTGCTATTCTGACTTCCCTCCCTGCTTCCTTCTGTCTTAACTGGTACAGCTCTCTGTCCTGCTCCTTCTGTGTTTCCTTATACTTCCTGAATGCTATCTTTTTCTCCCTGACTTTCCCAGCCACCTCTTTTGAGAACCATAGTGGCTTTTTCTTTCATTTTGATTTGTTTATTTGCTTCACACAAAGGCTTGTTGCCTCTGTGATGGCAGTTTTGATGATTCCCCATTGTTGCTCCACCCCTCCGTCTAGCCTGTTTACTAGTGCTTTTCTGAGGCACTCTCCCATCTTGCCAAAGTCCACCCTCCTGAAATCCAGTACCTTCACGTTTGTATGGCTTGACTCTGTAGCTGAGTTTAACGTGAACCACACTGTTTGATGGTCACTTGTTCCCAGATGGCAACCCATTCCTAGATCTGAGATCCTCTCACTATCCCCATTTGAGAGTATGAGGTCTAAGATTGCTCCCTCATGAGTGGGTTCCGAAACTAGCTGTCTGAGGCCTGTCACCTGTAGGGCATTGAGAATGGCCCTGCTCTTGGATGTGGCTGCAGCAAATGTGCTCCAGTTAACATCTGGCATATTCAGGTCTCCCATCAACAGTATCTCCCTTTCTCTGCCATCCTAAGAATTCCTTCTATCATATCCTTGTCCATTCCCTCCCCCTGACATGGGGGTCTGTATACAACCCCTGTACGGATTGCGGTGCCCTTTCCAGTCTCCAAGGTGACCCACAGTGTCGCCTCTCCTCCCTGTTTACTCTTTTGTTCAGTTGGTTTTACCCCTTCCTTTACATAGAGAGCTACTTCTTCCCCTCTTCTCCCCTCTCTGTCTCTCCTGTAAGTTACGTACCCTGGTATGTTAACAGCCCAGTCATGGTTCTCTGTGTACTGTGACTGCTACGATATCCAGGCATCCCTCTTCCATCAAGGCCACCAGCTCAGGGAGTTTGTTGCCCAGACTACAGGCATTGGTACTCATTACCCTCCATTTACTGATGCACTGACATTACTGTTACCCTTACCGCTTCCGCTGTGGTTCCATACCCGTTTCACTCACCGTTCCCGTGTACGCCACCATGTGCGTTGCCCTTTGTGTTTTCATTTGCACTTGTGTTTGCATTATTTTTACCATTTTTGCCTACAGTACTGTTTCTCTTTCTGTTTTGCATTGTGTCACCATGAGCATTACCATTTGCGTTTGTGGGCACCGTGTTACTATGTGACAAGACATCATGTAGCAGGAGCAGGCCCCGCACTCCCGCCGCCGCAGTACATTCACTATTTCTCGTTATCATTCTCAAAAAGAAGGGAAATTAGAGGCAAAAACTCCATTTAATGCATCAGTTAAGGTTGTTTCACAGTGACAAAGTGAGGAAATTTAATGTTAGGGTTGAAACCCCCCTTGCACCCCTTCAGCCCACCCCCCAACTGGCATCAGGGTGCACATTGAGGTTGTCAGTCCTAACTCTCACCCCATTCTTCTATTCCTCAGCTTCTTTCCACATGTGATGGGGTGAGAGTTAGGGCCGACGACCTCAACTTGCACCCGATGCCGGGTTGGGGTGGGCTGAGGGGTGCAAGGGGGTTCAACCCTAACATTGAATTTCATCGCTTTTGTCGCTGTGGAACAAATCTAACTGATGTATTAAATGGTTTTTTTTGCCTCTAATATATATATATATATATATATATATATATATATATATATTTCCATGACATTGCATCAACAATTTCTTGTTGACACAACGTTTCCCCAACACCACTATGTTGATCACAATTGTAGTTTGCTTAGTGCACTGAAGGACAAAGTTGTTTTTTTGTGGGGGGCTGTGCCGCCTGCACACTCCATGTAAGAGGGCTCTACCCCTGCACCCCTCCAACTTACTATAATCAACTCTGGTATATATATATATATATATATATATATATATATATATGATGTCTCTACAGTGACAACTTTACAGTGATGCTGTTGATGCAGTCAACATCGACACATCACTGTAAAGTCCATTCAGGACCCAGGCACTCTTTCTTGAGGTCCTGCACCCCCTTCCCGAATCAGCTCTGTATGTGTATACATATATATATATATATATACATATATATACATATATATATACACACACACACACATATACATATTCTTTGCAATGAACTACGTTAATACATCAGTAAGGGTTGATATCAAATCATAAAAAGGAGGGAAATATGATGTTAGGGCTTCCAACTCTAACACCCCACCTCCATGCTACACACATCAACAGGTGTTGGGTTGTGCCTTGGGGGTCATCAGCCCAAACACTCACCCCATTCCATAGCTAAATAAGCTGAGATGGGTACAGTATAGGAGAATGGGGTGAGCGTTAGGGCTGATGACCCCAAGGCACACCCTTGACACCTGTTTGTGGGGTTGGATGCTAAAGTTGGAAGTTCTAACATCATATTTCCCTCCTTTTTATGGTTTGATATCAATCCTAACTGATGCATTAATGTAGTTTTTTGAAAATAATTTTCTTACTTTTTGAGATAGTGCAATGGTAGCCTTATTTGCCTGTGAGAGTGCAGGGCCCTCTTTGCTTCCACCCATGTATAATTTTATAGACAGAGTAATGTATCCTTATTTGCCTCTGGGAGCATAGTGCCCTTCAGGCCCTGTGCTCCCATCCCTCCATAGATGTGTATAGTACATGTATGTTGCTGTTGAAGACCCAGCCCTTCCATTTATAGAACAACAGTGACCAAATTGCCAGCATAGCCATCTTATTACCCCACCTTATGGATCTGGTACAGAAAATGTTCTAATCCCCACCAAAATGTAATTCCGCGCAACTGTAACACCATTCTGCACCACAGGTACGAAAACATATTTGAAAAATGCCAGCTGTGACTTACATGTGGAGGGGTACTAAGACATCTATGTTGAAAATTTGGGGTCAAAGTCTTTTAAATTTCCAAAGTTACGAGCGTGCTTAACAAAATTGCAATGTATTGTTCTAACTTTGCCATTGTTACATATTTTGACCCCAACAATTTCAACATAGCCTTCCTATGACCCCACCATCTGAACAATATTACTATCATTATGCAAAACCCACCTGAAAGGTGAATTCACCAAGTAACCACAAAATCATCTTTTGGGCAGGAGTTGCATAACGACACCCCCTTGTTCATGAGGAGGGGTCTCAAAAAGGATATGTTGATAATTTGGTGTCAAAATATTTAAAAATGACAAAGTTATGCACCAAAGTTGAAAATCCCATTGAAATATATTGATTTCCCATATGAAAAAATATCTTTTTTCGTGAGTCGTCATATGAAATAAGATCTTTTTCAGTATGACACCGATACATAAAAAATATTTTTAGGTTAACAAAAATACATTTTAAGGGTATTTCTCAAGCAGTAAAATGCAGAATGCAGCCAAGAGGGTCCCGATAAGCAAGCTTCATGTGTTGGTTCCTCCCCAGAATATCATTTTTAGGGGTTTCCAAATTTGAATTTCTCAGGTGAAACTGAAAACAAGGTGGTGGTCATATGAAAAAGAATTTTCTTCAAATGAAAAAGGATGATATCATATGAAAAAATAATTATTTTTTCATTTCATACAATTATCTTTTAGTGCTTACTGAGCAAGCTCAGAAATAATTTTTTCAAATTGTTTTAAATGCAATAACTTAAAAATGGCTTGTCTTTTTTTTCACCAGACTAGCAAAGAGCACATCTGTAGGCTAGTCCCTTACTGCCCTGAAAATTTCAGACCAAGATTCCAAACCATCTGGGCTGCAGACAAGTTCAAAGATAAATCCCAGCTAAGTCAATAAGCAAAAAAATGCTTTGTTTACCTCTCCGTAACTCAGAAACTGCACATCTGACCAGAAAGTAACATGCCATATCCAGAGATCTATCCTGGGTGACAGTGCATGCGAATCTGCATGTAAATCCATTGAACTGTTGCAAAGTTATTAAAGTGCACAATTTCGAGTTTAACATTGAAGAGCCTACTCAACCTTAACTGTAGTGGCATGACTGTGCCCCTTTAACATGTGTGTGTGTATATATATGTATATATATATATATATATATATATATATATATATAATAGATAATACACTCTAGGGTGTGCGGTTGCACTTTGATATATGCATGCCTATGTATGAGTTCAGTCACCCAAGGTGTGCGCATATCAGAGCGTGACCGCACACCCTAGAGTGGATTATCTATCTTATAAAATGGCCACAAATATTGTGGGGGGAGAGCAAAAAAATAGTCCCTGTGTGACATGAATAGTAGATGATCTGGTTGATCCAGTCATAACTAATATGGGTTTAAGGAAAGACTTTCACTGTTTATGGTTTAATGCAGTGTGACCAAGTGCTGTCAATTATGATAAATGAGTTGTTGCAAAAAGTTTAAAGTAATTGTCTTTGTGTTGAAGTAAAAAAAAAAAAATCTAATTTTTCTGTTTTTGTTTCCTTTGCTTTTCTAACAGAAAAGTTATCACCTTTACAGGGAGAACAAGTGGGGATCATTTTCACTTTTATTAGTGAAATGTAGCGTGACCGAGCGTGGTCAATAATCGGTGCTGACGTGTAGGCAGACACGAAACTAAGTCTCTCTCTGTTAAAAAACACAAAGTAACTGCATACTTTGCATTATTTTCATGTAGAATCCTGTAAAACAAGTTGCCAGCTGAAGCTAGTGAAGAGCAAGTGGGGAGCACTTTCACTTTTATTAGAGAAATGTAGCTTGACCGAGCGTGGTCAATAATGGTATGTAACATGCAGGCACACACTGAAAGTAAGGAACTCTCTGTTGAAAAAGCAAAGAAACTGTGCAGGAAGAAAAAAGCTGCCACCTGAAGCAAGTGGAGAGCTAGCTTACAACGAGGGTGTTGGCAGTTTCAGAAAGACAGACGTAAGGCAGACCGTGTGTTGTGCTGTGGCAACACTCACTCTGCCCTTGCGTCTGTCTTTCTGAAAACTATAACACCTAGCTGTGCCTAGCTCCACTTCTCGGAATGGCAACTTTCTCTTCTGCTCATTTGCTTTTCAACAGAGAAGGACTACTTCCAGTATCATACCGTGTGACCCGTCTCAATCATCTTACATTTCTCTAATAAAAGTGGAAAACTCCCACTCTCTTCACTCACTTCAAGCTGGCAACTAAGGATTCTACATGAATGTAAAGTACCAGTTACTTGCATTTATTAACAGAGAGGGACTTAGTTTCAGTGTCTGCCTACATGTCAGTACTGATTATTGACCACGCTCGGTCACGCTACATTTCACTAATAAAAGTGAAAGTGCTCCCCACTCATTCTGCCTGTAAAGATGGCACCTTTTTCCTAAGATAAATAAATGAAATAAACATTGTTTTTCAGTTTTCAACACACTGAGTCTTACTTTAAACTTCTAGCAGCAAGTCATTTATCAGGGGGAGTTGTATATTAATGTTGGTAGCAGTCTGAATCTATTACTTGTTTGTGTGTGGCTGCCTATGTGTGCCAGGTGTGTAGTGATCTCACTGCTGGTGAGAAGGTTTTGAAGACTAAAAAGTAGTTTAGGTGTGTGGTTGTAGTGGGAGGCATGCGGTCATTGTGGAATAATGCACGGTCATGTGACATGTTTTATTCAGTCAACACACTGGATTTTCTGTGATTTCATACCCATTTTATAAATATATATATATATATATATATATATATATATATATATATATATATATATATATATATATATATACACACACAGACATATACAGTATACACACACACACACACACACACACACATATATATATAGATAGCAAAAAACTTCATTAATGCATCAGCTAGGGTTAAAGTGACAAAAGTAGGGAAATGTGGCGTTAGGGTTTCCAACCTAACATCCCACCCCCACCCTGCACTTACAAAGAGGAATCGAGGTGGCATTGGGGTCATCAGCCCTAACGCTCACCCCATTCCATTAGAAAATAAACTGGGTGAAGGACTCACGTGATGCTAGCAATACGCTAGCAGTGCTTTTTTTCAAGCTCCCTCACCTTGCTCTAAAAAACATTCCAAAATCCCCAACTTTTGATAATTTTGTGACTGTATTCTTTTACGGATACTTTGGAGAACTGTTTTGGCACACCATGGCAGCAACTGAATCCAAAATGGAGGAGTCTGTACAGCAAAAATCTTCTTCTCTCCACTGACGGAGAGGGCAACCAAACTGAGACCCTAGAGAATAAGTGCCTTAGGCAGAGTACCACTCCATTTTACTCTGCCTTGCCCCCCCCGGGTGTTGGAAGAGTTGACACTGGCCCAAGTCTACAATGACCTATCAGCTATAAAGCAAGCAGTATTTACTTTAGTTGAGGATATGAAAGACATTAAGTCTACCTTACAAGAGCTCTCTACTCAGATATCTGATGCAGAAGCTCGCATTTCTTCACTCAAGGATCACCACACCCTGCAAGATCCTGAAATTGTGCAGTTGTGTCACTCCCTCACAGCCTTAGAATCCAAGGTGGATGACCTTGAGGGGAGGAATAGGTGCAACAATCTGGTGATCCTCAAATTGCCTGAGAGAGAAAAGGAACCAAACATGCTTGATTTTATACAAAGATTCTGTACAAAAATTGCTGGTCCATCTCTAACGGCTCCAGTTATTTGGTGGAGCATGCCCATTATACTCTTCAGGCTAAACCCCCTCCTGAAGATCCTCCTCGACTCATTACATTTAAACTTATAAATTATTTGGACAGAGATCACATTTAAAAAAAAGCAAGGAGTTTGGATGTAATTCAATGGGCCGGGTGGCGATTACGCATCATACAAGACTTTACTGCCAGAGTTCGCCAGGCTAGGGCAGCCTACCACCCTCTATTAAATAAGTTATGGGCAGCACAAGTGAAGCATAGGCTGCTCTACCCCTCCTGACTCAAAGTTGCCACAGAATCTGGTAAAAAATGTTTTCAATAATGTGGACCTAGCAATGGCTGAACTCGTTAAGCTTTTCCCCCAACCTCTTTAAATCTAAAACCTGAGGATTCTTGTTGCTCCTGACTTGTGTTGAGAGATTTTGAGCAACTTAATCGAGTGAATAAATAACTTTTTTTGTCTGTATGCTGCTATGTGTTTTCGACAAAATATATAAGTTGGCATGGATATATCCTTAGCGATTTCCCTGAGGAAAAGCTTATCTTTCAGTTCTCCTATATTGCAATCCCTTTAACTATAGTTACAGATCTCCACTTCAGAGCAGAAGCTTGTGGAAGAGATTTTACAGGTACTGTCAAACTTTTCTAGTCTACCTTCAGTTGTGTTTTGCTTTGTACCTGCAATATAACTTAACTGTATCCTGAAGGTTCTTATTATCCCAGCAAGCTCCCATAAGTTGATGTGGTGGTACCCTTTATTTTCATCATTTGGATGGCCACTTTGGACAGGTTGTTGGCAGGTTCAAAACTTACAGAGATCTCAACAACACCCTCTAGCCTGGGACCCACATGACAAGTTGCTCCATTAAACTAATGGATTTGACGCCCCTCCTCTCATCGGCATCGGCATCGGCATCATTAAGATATTTCCCTCTGGACAACTCTGCCGGAGCATTGCTGGGACTGAAGCGTTTTATGTTCCTCATGGCACTTGGGCTGTTTTATTTTACTATAGTATCAAAGAAACTCCTTCCTGCCCTTAGAAGTTTGGCAGCAGATTGTTTACTTGACAATGCATGAGAATAACAAACTTTTTTTTTAACCTTTTATATAGCTGATTTGAGGAGTCAGCTATTACAGCATCTATAAATGCTGTTACTTTTCTGCCTTCATTAAATAGTTAGGTACATCCTAGAATTCACTTTAGTACCCCAATATTTGTTTACTTTGAAGGGTGCACTGTTATACTATACCTGTTTGGAGTTCAATTTACTGGTCTTTATTAAGGTGAGGTGGGGGGCTGGCTCCGTCTCATCCTGGAGTTTTTCTTCTTAGGTGAAGGCAGTAGGCCTGCAATAGATAGGAATATTTGTGTATATAGTTATCCTTCTGTTTAGTAGTTTAGTAGTACAGGTATTTTATTTTTTTATTATAAAATGTTTATCTTATTCAACTTAACTGGGTTTTGGGGGGGGGGTTGGTGCATTGACATTGGAATTGTCTTGTTGTATGCCGATGTTACAATGCTTAGATACTATGGCTAATTCATTGTTATTTCTTATATGGAATATTAAGGAGGAGAAGAGATAATAGGAAAAAATACTCTGTTAAGACACTTGAAACAATTCTCTTCCCAGGTGGTATTTCTGCAGGAAACCCATTTGATGGACTCCCAGATGTCCTGCCTAACCAAGTCGTGGGTGGGTGGATAGGGCATTTGGGGCCGACAATAGTCCATGCCAGAGGAGTGGAAATTCTTTTTCCCAGAACTGTTCCTTTTACTTTACCAACAGAGATTAAGGACCTGGAAGGGCAGTATATTTTTTTACATGGTCTTTTGGGGAACTTGGAGCTCCTACTAGGCTTGGTATATGGGCTTAATTCAGATACCACTGGATTTTTTCTCACCTTTGCCATGTTTATAGCCTCTTTCACCCACTTACATATTATTTTGGGAGGGGACTGGAACCTTGTGCAGGTCAATGATTTAGATCGAACATACCACACCAAGGCTGGGTTGTCCGCAGGACAGAGAGCTCAGTGGGAATTTATTGATATGTTGGGTCTCACTGACCCTTGGACAACTCTCTATCTTTCTACTCAGGACTTTATATTCTTTTCAGTACCACACAAGGTACTATCTAGAATGGCATGTTGAACCTCTACTTACCAAAACAGTGATTTCTGATGTTATCCTCAGCCTGTACTGCCTTTTTGTGGTTAGGTAAACCCCACGTAGAGCATATTCAAAATTATGCTGACTATACAAGTATGGTGGACAGCAGTTGCCAGATTTCTTTAAATACTATCTTGCCTTGCATGGCTCCAAATATTTTAGATGGGGATAAGCCCTTCCTTCATCTACCTCCCTCCCTCCCTCCCTAGCTGGTTGGTCATAGAACAATTTTTGACCCCAAAACATAGTATCTCTCTGGAATCATTACTTTATATTCCCTATTCTATGCTTCCTATAAATCTTCATTCCTCTCCCATTTGCTGGAGTGTTAGGGCTCACTCCCAGTTATGTAGATGTTTAAAAGTTGCTCCCACTAAGGTATTAGCTCAGCCAGTATTTAACAACCCTAACATAAGTACAGTTGGTAAACTTATTTCATCCTCTTTCTGGCCTTGGTTATCTACCCTTAAAGTGGGTGATATGGTTATGGGCAATAAATTTCAGCCATTTCAAAATAAAATAAGGCATTTCGAGATCACGCCAACCTGTTTCTTTAAATATATGCAGTTGAGTAATTGTGTTAAGCATTTTCTGGGCCCTGCACCTTTGGTTAAAGTATCTTGCTCCCCTTTTCAAGAATACATCCAACGTGTTGGTAAGTGGAAGGCAATATCAGGTATATATAAAGCTCTACTCCTCCATGACTGTGCTTCGGTTTCCCCTGTTGTCTACTATTGGCAAAACCTTCTTGGACTTGACTAGTCTAGCTTGCAATGGCACTCGATATGGAACAATATCTACATCTATATTAAACAAGACAGGCTTAGACTGGTGCAGTTTAATATACTGCATAACCTTTATTTTACTCCTTATGCCCTTTTCAGAATGAAAAAATTATCCTCCCCACAATGTCCCAGCTGTGCACTGGCTGATGGCACCTTATTTCATAAATTATGGGAGTGTTCACCTGTCAAACAACTATGGTCTATGGTCTGTGGAAAGAAGTCCCTCTATTTGGCCTCAAAAATGATTATACTCCAGAAATATGTGTCCTTGGGGACTACTCCACAATTGTTACTTATTTTCATAAGTATTACATAGCCCTTATCTCGTTAGTAACCAAACTTCTTATAGTGAGACACTGGTTAGACTTGTGGACTGCTTCCTTCTTGGAGTGGCTACAAGAGTGTTTGATGGCCAACTCAACTAAAAAGGCGATAGGTACTTATAAATTCTACTCTACCTAGAGTCACAGCTTGTTGGACAGAGCTTTATATGTTTCTCACTTAGTACTCCCTGACCTTTTCTTCTCTTTAACTGTTAGCATTCTAAAGGTTGCCAAAGTGGATGCATGCACAGGGGTGGGGTGGGGCACGGTGGGAGGTAGGGAGGGAGGTAGGTGGGGGGTGGCTTGTTCTTTTTGTTATCGTTACATTAAGTGTTATCATTATTTGTTATCGGTCTTGATGTTCTTGTTTTTTGTTATATCTTTGTACTTCTGAAAAGTTAATAAAGTATACCAAGTTGCAAAAAAAAAAAGAAAATAAACTGGGTGGGCACAGCATAGGAGAATGGGGAGAGCGTTAGGGCTGATGGCCCCAATGCCACCCCCGATCCCTGTTTGTCTGTGCAGGGTGGGAGTGGGGTGTTAAGGTTGGAGACCCTAATGCCACATTTACCTACTTTTGTCACTTTATTCCTAACTGATGCATTAATGAAGTGTTTTGCAATTTTTTGTTCCTTACTTTTTGAGATAGTATAATCATATTGTAATTTGCTTGGTGGAGGACCCTGCACTCCCATTCCTGCATATATGCATATATGTACATAATTATGGGAGCTCTTCCATTTATAGCACAAGAGTGATGGAATTGTCAGTGTAGCCATGTTATTACCCTACCTAATGTACGCACTACATAAAATATTCAAATCCCCGTTAAAACATAATTCTTCATAACTGCTATGTTATTTCCATGCTGCAACAGCAAAAACACATTTCAGCCAGGATTTGAAAACTGACAGTTGTGACATACATTTTGTGAGGTAATAACAAGTCCATGTACAAGATTTGTGGTCAAAATATTTTTAACTGACACAATTCCAAGCGTGCGTAGTGAAATTGCAATGAGTCATCATGACTCAGCCATTTTTTGCCATGTTGACCTCACATTTTTTTTAAATGGCCTTTTGTGGACCCCACCTCATGAACAATATGACTTACATTATGTAAATCTGACCGGAAAGGTGATTTCACCAACCGACCACAAAATCACCTTTTCAGCAGGAGTTACCTAATGACAGTCATAATGTTCATGAAGTGGTGTCCCCAAAAGGCCATGTTGAAAATATGGGGTCAAAATCTCAAAAAACTGCTGAGTTATGCATCAAAGTAGCCGTAAAATCCTTTTTCGTGAGCTCACGAAAAAGGAATCTACTCGAGAAAAATGAATTGGCTCACGAAAAGGATCTAAGTGAGTCATGAAAAAGGATTTTACATTTGAAAAAAGGCATTGCAAGGTTGCTCTCCCACCAAGTAACTTCACGGTCCACCAAACAGAGTCCCAATGAACAAGATACATGTGTTGGTGGCTCCAGATACCTTCATTTTGGGTGCTTTTCACATTTTGTTTTTTTTGGAAAAACAGAAAACAAGATGGTAGTTTGCAAAAAAGGAATTTATTCTCATGAAAAAGGATTTCTATTGTCATGAAACAGGGTCACTGTCGTGAGACTAAATCCTTGTTCACAATACCAAATCCTTTACTGAAAAGAAGATGACTATCCTAAAGATTAGAATGTTCAGAAAAGTCCCATAGAATATAATAGGAACTAAAAAACGTATTAAGTTTGCAACAGATTAATATTATTGCACCAAATTTTCACTGTCTGTTCTGCTACCAAAGGTCTTTCTACCCTACAAAAATCATGCAGAAATTACACACTGTCTGGCTGCAAGGTGATGAGGAACAAACTGTAAAAAAGTGTTGTTTTTTTTTACTTTTTTTCTACTATCTGGATCTCAGAATCCACACATCAAACTGGAACGAAACTTGCCACATTAAGAGATCTATCCCCAGGACAGTGCATACCAAATTTTGTGCAAAACCATTGATCGGTTGCAAAGTTATTAAAGTGCAAAATTTGAGGTTTAACATAGAAAACAACTGCTCCTCTATAATATATATTGTACATCCTTTATATGATGTTCCCAATCCCTTTTTCACAGGACACATCTGGAAATGAGCTGTTACCAGCTCAGTATATATTTCCTGGTGTAACTTTTTGAAATAAAATAAATAAACAAAATAGAAAATAAATAGTGGTATGCATGGTTAATGTTGCACTAAAATTGAGGATTATGCCAGACACTGACAGTGAAGCACAACATAACCGTGTTATGGTCATTTGGGACAGAAATTAATATGGCTATTTTAAGAAAGCAGGCTTGATATACACACACTGGTTAATGTTATTTCCTATCATACATAAGTATACAAAAGACTAAAAAATATGACAAACACACACACAACACAGAAAATGGTTAGTCCTCTCTAGTTTGGGACTTGAGGTCCTCAGACATGTCTCTGGCATCTCTCTGGTCTGGCAGTCATGAAGAAGCTGGTGGCTCTGGTGCAATGGTACAGTCCCTAAGGATAGCAGCTTCTGGTGCAATGGTACAGTCCCTAAGGATAGCAGCTATCTCTTGATAATGACACAGTTTAGTCTGTAATACACCTGACTTTCATGGGTGATGAAAAAAGTTTGTTTCTCAGCTTTGCTAGTGCTGAAGTAGACTCTTCACCCCCAGAAACACGGATAGACATGCAGCTCAGCTACTGCATAAACATACATACACAAGTGACTGACAGTGTGGACTGAAAGGATTCCATTTAGTTGTGGCTGAATGAGGTTCTTTGAAGTCTACTGGGGCCGAGAAATTGGCAGAAATCTTCCCGAGTCATTAGGTTGCGGTTCCTCTACATCTCTTCTTGTAGAAATTATTTCAAGGCCATCACAGCTTGATTAACTAAGAGATTCCAGATACTAGGAATGATCCGAAAATTTCCCCAGAACCTAACAGTACACATAATCAAAATTGTTAAACATGGCAACTGTAACCCACGATCATATTTTTAATAAAAAAGTATATACAGAACAGAAAAGACAGATTTTCAACTGGTTTGCATAATGCCTGACCCACGCCTGCCACAAAATACAGACACAATGTACAGCTTACTGGGCAACTATATATATTAAACATCTTATACAACTTATTGTAAAAAATAATGCATAGAAACATAAAAATTGTTGGCAGAAAAGGACCTCTTGGCCCACCTAATCTGCCCTAATTTTCCTACCTACTGTATTACCCTGGACCCTACTTGATCTCCAGCCTTACCCCCCAGCCCTGTTACTAATCTCCCCTTGTATCTATCCCATGCATGCTTGAATCCTGCTACCATCTTGGTACCCTCCACCTCTGCTGGGAGTCTGTTCTAGACGTCCACCACCCTTTCCGTTAAGAAGTACTTCCTCACATTAAAATACATTAGTATTATTTTTTAATTCTTTGGTAACCAGGTAAGGCTCACTAGGCACACATGCATGTTTTCAGGGGTGACCCAGGAGCAATGGAGAAGTTAAGTGACTTGCACAGAGTCACACAACATGCATGGAGGTTGTGGGAATCAAACCCAGGTCTGCTGGATGCACCAAGCTCATTTACTCTAACCTCTAGGCTATGCCAAGTAGAAATTATCTATGAACAGGCCTATCAGCTGGGCATCCAGTTAAGCTGAAACTGTCAACTCCGCTAGAACAACTGGACCAATGCTGAAGTCTAGACTGTCTTGTCAAAGCATTACATCACTCCTGATCTAACAAGAAAGGCGCAGAGACTGGAGACCATTTAAGGATCAAAGAATATGTAAAAACATTTATGTAAAGTCCTCCCCTTAGCATCCATGTGGTTGTCTAATAGCCGATATGATAGTTATCCTCTTCTCTTTCCTCCCCTCACTCCCCAGGAAACAAGGCTTGCACTTTCTTTGCTTAACCCTTCTAAGCCCAGCCCTGATGGGCTGGACCCTAAACTCCTCAACCTGTCAACACTTACCATTGCCTCTCCCCTCACTTATCTTCTAAACCTCTCCTTCTCAGTCTGTGCTGCCCCACAGTCCTGGAAAGTTGCCAGGGTTCTACCTCTTCACAAAGGGGGCAACTCCTCCTCCTCCCCTGGTAACATCTGGCCTACCTCTCTCCACCCATCTCTTGCAAAACTTGTCTACTCCATGCTTGTTGACTTCCTCTTCTCCAGCTTCCTGTACCCCTTCCAGTCTGGTTTTCAGAAGCACCACTCCACTGTTTTGTCCTTGCTGTGCATCGCTGATTTTATCCTCACTGGGATGGCTGAAGGACGCGTCACTGCAGCTATCTTCATCAAACTAGCCAAAGCTTCAATTCAGTGCCCCACCCTCTCCTCCTGGATAAGCTGAGCTCTGCTGGCCTTTTAGCCTGCTGCTGACTGGTTCTGCTCCTACTTCACGGGCCACCAACAGTCAGTACATGTTGGAGGTGCCCTGTCCTCTTCCATACATATCCAAGCTTAGGTCCCACATGGCTCCATCCTGGGTCCCATTCTCTTCTCAGTTTTCCTCAATGACCTGCTCTCTGCCTGTGTTAAGTTGCATATCCACATGTATGGAGATGACACAGTCATTTACACCACCTGCCCCTTGGCTGTGAATGTGTAAAGCCTGCTCCAGCATGATTTCCACAATGGCCTGCACTGGTCTCACTTCAACCAACTGTGGATCAACAATAAGAAAAAGTGTCCATGACCTTTGGCACCAGCCAGAAACTGGCCAGCCTCTTCCCCCTCCCCATTCTCTCGCACTAGATGGTACCCTCCTTGAAGTAGTCCCCACTTTTAACTACCTCAGTGTATGGCTAGCTAGCAGGCTTGATTTGTCTGCCCACATTGATGCCATCCATGCCAAGCAATACCTCAAGTTTGGTGTCCTGTACCACAATAAGGACTTGCCTTTCTCCACAGATCCACCAGAAGCTGGTCCCCAAAATGGTTCTCCTAATTTTTGACTAGGTGGATGTGGTTTATAGCATTGCCCCTCCTCTTCCCTTGACAGACTAAATACCCTCTGCAGTGCTTTCTGCTGCTTCACTACCAACTTCCCCTTTCATACCCATCATTGCTCCTACTACTCCTCCCTGTCCATTCTCCCTCTCTCTTCACACCACCAGTCCCACTGTCCATCTTTCATCTCCAGATACTAGCTTGACTCTGTCCCTTCATACCTATCATGACTCCTCTTTCTCATCCCCATCTCCTACCTTTGCTCTAGGGACCCTCGCACCTTCTATCCTCTCCACCCACACTCCTCTGCTGGGCAATCTGCCTTCTGCTATCACCTCTCCTCCCTCTGAAATCTGCTCCCTTCCTCCCTCTATTACTCCCCCTCACTTCCCTTTCCTAGACACCAAGTAAAACTTCCTGAACTCTCCTGCTCCTGCTAACCATCCACCTGAGCCCTCACACTATTGTCCCCCTACCTGCTTGATTCCCTCCACTCTATGATTTTGGAAACTTATACATGCTCCCTGAGCAAAAGCATCTTCACATTACCCTACAGACACTAAGCACTTTTTCTTGCTCTTGTCTAGGCTTTTAGCTGCTCTATGTGTTAATCTGTGGCTTCTCCAGTTTGTCATGATTTTGCTCAGCAGTTTGCTCCAGACTCTATTATTGCACTTTTGTACACTGTCTTTTTAACTGTATTCTGTGTCTTGCTGTAATTTTGTCATATTGTTCTCCCCTTTTCTTCTCCCTTGGGTCGCACCTGGATGTGAGCATCAGCTCAGTGTGCCTTTCCTGGCTACCAGTTTTCAAACCAATAAATAAATAAATAATACAGCATGACATTTTAGGATACAAGTATGTACAGAAAGGCACTATATAAATCAAAAGTGCTTTCCTTCCCTTCCAAAACCAGGATTCTGAAGATGAAACTGACTTGTAACTTACCGTTAAACTTGAGCAACAGTTAGAAACTATTCAATTTGCTTAAAATTTGTTTCACTGTCACTGTTGCACAACAGGTTCACTGAGCTTGAAGATGTCTTTTTTACCAGCCAGGAAAGCCACAGACAACTAAAATCATGTATTTAATTAATTCTCTAAATGATATTGGTAATATTTTGCTTAATCCCATTTGCCATGACACTCAGTCATGCTCATCAAAGTAAAACTTGATAACCATCAGGGTAGTTCTGTGCAATTTGAAACATTTTAAACCAGCTACTGTACCTTCAGTACATGAATATGATACTTAGTCAAAAACTAGATAAATAAGTCAGACACAGTATCCTTAAGAAGCCTCAGATTTCTCCATGGAAACGTCATCCCTGGCCTTCCCAGGTCCATCACCCACCTTCTCTGGACTTATCTGGTTCTGGAAGAGTCATCCATGTATTTCCCCCCATGGTAGAGCCATGGGGAATGGTCCATCCCCTGAACACAACCCAGAAACCCAGAGCCTTGCCTTATTGTCAGTGGTGTCTGTGTAGAGTGGACCAATTATCTAGCCAGCTGGGGATTTTCCTCCAGTAGTACCCCAGAGCCGTCCAGCATGCAATGATGCACAATGCGTGCGTGTCTCTGCACATACTTGTGTGTCAGCATCCAAGGGCTGCCTTACTCTTGATGAGGCAATCCCTGCTGTGCTACCACTTGGCTTCTGCCAGGTGACAAGCTGGTAATGAGACACCTGAACTACCTTCCCCAAGAGAATAGAGCTGTCTATAAGATGTGGTATCCTCTGCTGCTCCTGAACCCGGTTTACTGGTGTAGCAAGCAGTAGTACTACTACTGCAGTACTGGCTCAGCCATATGTAAAAAAATTCTTACAATACAATGCAATGCCATACAATACAATGCAATGCAATGCAATACAATACAATACAACACAATACTTTTTATGTTGCTTGCATGCATGTGCAAGAAACATAGTGCCATCATCCGAGTTTTCGGAGGTGTGTCAGCTCGTCTTCCAATGCAGTCAGTGTGTTTTCAGGCATGGCCCCAGTTCCCCAATCACTGCTGCAGCTGTCTATGACAAGCTGAAAATGCAGTGATATACAGTTGAACAGGAGAGCTCCTCTTGAGTGAGCAGAGTTCCCCACATATCGCGTCGCATACGCACTGCATGCTCATCGCCTTCCCCTCACTGTACAGCCGATGGGGTGCCCAATCCCCGTCGGCTCCCCGTCCCCAAAGCATCCAGGTGCCATGCCAGGGGCCCACCCCAAGCGTGGCAAAATCGTATTATGGCCGGCGGGGTGACCAATCCCCATCGGCTCCACTGTGCCTCCCCCAATGCTGTCACTGACAGGGTGCCCAATCCCCGCTGGCTCACTGTCTCCCCCAGTACAGGGTGCCACGCTGGGAGCCCACCCCAGCGTGGCAACAGATGCCATGGCTGACGAGGGTGCCCAATCCCCCGTTGGCTCCACGCCCCCCCAGCCATCCTTCTGCCATGCTGGGAGCCCACCCCAGCGTGGCAAACCCCGTCTGTGTCGTCATTTAAAAAAAAAAAACCTGTAAAAGCGGTCCCAAGCAGTCTCCCACCCCCCCTACAACCACTTCCACCACTGCATCCCGCCTCCCCACCTCTCCCCTCACCCCATGCCACCTCCGGAGTCTGGCGGCCCAGCGATCTTGATGGACCAGGAACACGTCTGTGCTCTTCAAAGCCGTCCCGCGAACTGAAGAAATGCGGTAAGCTGTATAATGGGATAGATAGGGTTTTTTCAACTTTGTTGCATATCTCAGGCATTTTTTGGAATTTTTGCACCAAATTTTCAACATGGGGTTTTTGGGACTCCTCCTCATAAATTCTTGCACTGTCATGGCGTTACTCGGGCCCGAAGGGTGATTTCGCAGCCACTGTGTGTAATCACCTTTCTGGAATGATTAATGAAACGACACTGCCAGTGTTCATAAGGTGGGCTCTCAAAAAGCCTATTTTGAAAATTTGGTGGAAAAATTCCTAAAAATGACTGTTTTACAAGCGTGCGTTGCGCAGTTCCAACGCATGCTTGTAAGTTCGCAAATTTTCAATATTTTCACTCCAGATTTTCAACATTACCATTTTACCACACCTTCTTATGAGCAGCACAGCTGTCATTTTTCACGTCTCATCCAAAATGTGTTTCCGCCCATGTAGCGCACAATGGCGCAGTTGGTGTGTGAAATCAATGTACAGGACACATTAAGAAAATAACAGTGACACTGTTCATGAGCAGAGGTCTTAAAATGGCTATGTTGAAAATTTGGTGAAAAAATTCCTAAAATGACTGTTTTATGGTAAATGCGATCACGCCAGTTCTCGCACGCTCGTAAGTTTGCGAAATTTCAATATTTTCACTCCAGATTTTCAACATTGCCATTCTACCACACCTCCTTATGAGCAGTGCAGCTGTCATTGTTCACATCTCACTGAAAACATGTCTCCGCCCACGTAGCGCACAATGGCGCAGTCGGTGTGCGAAATCAATGTATGGGACACATTAAGAAAATCACAGTGACACTGTTCATGAGCAGAGGTCTTAAAATGGCTATGTTGGAAATTTGGTGAAAAAGACTCTAAAGTACTGTTTTCTGGCGTGCATTGCGCAGTTCCTCACATGCGCTTTCGTAAGTTCATAATTTTCAATATTTTGCCTCAATGACTTCCAAATTCCTAAACAGCACATAGAAGCAAGCAACATTCGGTGCTGACAAATGCTTGTTTGTATAGTGTTTTTCATATAGATGGTGTCTTAAAATGCTTCACAGCTAAAATAAAAAAAAAAGCCTACAGAACAGCATTACACAAATATAACATGGAAACTATATACTGTAAAGCGTCTCTACATCCTGAAAGCCTCTTTGTAATGCCACCGACCCAAGTGTTAAACTCGAGCATGGCCATTTTTCTTTCCTGAAGTTGATAAAAATTAAGACAGTATTCCAAAAGTTTGTTTTATTCTAAGCATGTAGATGTCTGTCTCAAGTCAAAACATATACTCCAAAAAGTCATTAAAACCATGTGTGAAATAATTCAAGCTAGATCCGAGCATGCGCATCAGTGGGAGCACTAATGCACGTGCTCGTGATCTCGCTTGAGTTTTTTTCACACAAGATTTTAATGACGTTTGGGTGTGCATTTTGACTTAAGACATACCTCTATGAGTTTAGAATAAAACAGACTTTTGAAATACTGTCTTAATTTTCATCAGCTTCAGACAAAGAAAAACAGCCATGCTTGAGTTTAAGATTTGGGTCGGCGGTATTACAGAGATGTCTTTGCAATGTACAGATGCTTCTGGTGCCTGAAGTTTAACGGACAGAACTCCTCCTGAAGTAATTCATTAAAATGGCTTAAAAAAGTATTAAAATGTACTATTACACCCACTGGGGCATTCACAGCAGTTAGTTTTCTTTTTAATTTTCATGGTAAAAAGAAGCTGGTATTGCTATTACAGTAAACTGACTGCTTCTAATGTATCAGTTATCACCAACGTCACTACAATTTCTTGAATAATCACTCTAGCATAGGACTGTTTCTGCACTACTGTACTTCCACAGTTTAAAAACAATAAAAAAAATAATTGTTAGACCTGAGTTTGTGTCTTTATTTTACTTTACGGTGGGGGTCCAGTGCATAAGAGCAACAACACACTCCAGGCATGCTTTATCATAGGATATCGGCACTTCTCATGTGTGTTGTAAGGCACTCGGCTTTTCCTTATGCCTCACAATGCACCCAAGGTGTGCCAGTATCCTATGATAAAGCACTCTCTGTCATAGCTGGCCCATTAGTGTAGCGGATGGATTTCTGCTTGCGATGCCGGCGACACGGGTTCAGGAACAAGCCTGGGTCGCTGGAGTGCTGGTAGCAGGAGAAGGATGGAGCATCCTACAGACTGCTCTTCTTCTCTGGGGGGGGAGTGTCTGGTACATGGGGGATACCTGGCCGAGGCTGGGAGTCACTCAAGCCACTGGCGCTCACACTTATGGGAGGCAGGTCAGACGCTGGCGTCATTGCACGTCCCCACCTCCAAGAAAAAAATGGTGAAAAAAGGAAGGTGGGTGGGTTCTCTGTCTCCATGAAGCCCTCTCTGGAGCTTCAATAGCCACCATCGCTGAGCTCTCCCAACTAGATACAGGTCCCGTGGCTCTGGATAGGGGACCAGTGCCATGGCTCTGCCCTCTGGGGGTAAGCTGGGGGGGTAACTGGGAGATGCTGGCCATAGATGGTAGGTGGAAGCTCCAGGGGCCGTGACCAGGGTGGAGACCGACAGAAGGACCTGCCAGGTAAAAATGAGAATAAAAAAAAAGCACTTTCTGTCATGTGTTATTGCTTAATTATGTACTGGATAGGAAACATCTTGAAATCTGATTGGTCAGCAGCATTCTATGCCCATACTTATATTCCTTCATAAAGGCATGTGTACAAGAACCCTGAGCAGAGTCTGTTTACATACACCAATATCCCTACATGTCAAAACCCTTCATCACAGAAGCCACTCACCTTTGAGCACCAGGAGTGATTCCTGCCCACACAAACTTCACTCAGCCCCTGCAGAACACTTACAACTGCCAACCACACTGTCCATCTCCCTGCTGCTGATGAAACACAGCCTCCAACTGAGAACTACAGACAGGAATCACAGTTCCTGCTGAGCTATTCCCTCTCTGACATTGAGGGAAACACTGTACAGAAACAGGTAGATGTTTCCATTCAGAATGCTACCAATGCTGACATAGCCTAACATTTTGCAATTTAAAGAGACAGTAACCACCATTCTCTTACATTGATTTGCAGTAGTTAGCATTAACTGAGCATTAAAAAAGTATAGTTTATTTTATTTACTGAAGTTATATTACTAACTGCCTGTTCTATGCTATTTATTTAATTTTCAGTGATAAGTTCAATTATAGAGAGGTGGTATAGGAAATATAACAATTGACTGCTTGAGTATTGCCATGTAAGTGCAAGTGTATACTTGCTAATGTTGTAGTTGTATGTTTTACGTATAGTTAGAATTTATTGGAACCAGATAGTACTGGGTTTTTTGTTAAATGTTATATGTTTAATGTAAGTTTGAATGAATGAAATAACAGGATGTTTGAGTGGTAGATTTGGCTTAATGTAATGATTGACTGTAAATGTATTGCTAATGTATTGTATTTTATTTTATTTTTTCTATCTCATTTTTCATTGTGTTCCATTTTATTTTTAAAAATGTTGTATAATTTATAATATGTTTGTATGGGTAACACTTTGTAAACAGGACTTTCTTGTAAACTGGACCTTTGGCCTAAAGATCTGTTTCCTGTATAAAAATAACATTTACTACTACTACTAAGTTAATAAGTTAAGATTTATTACAGTTAACCTGATTAATGAGTCTAACATTGGACTATTTTATGTACTAATGCACTTCTGCAGTTTAAAAACAGTATATAAAAATAAAGTATTGTTAAACTTGCACCAGCTCCCATCTGATATGTTAAGCACTTCCAGCACTGTTCAAACTGCATTCTCATGCTCTGACTAAACTCCTAACTGAGCTCTTGAAGCAGACTTCAGAATTAAAACTGCTCCCAGAAAAGGGCTAATGGCCTCAGGCAACCTAAAAACCAAAAAAAAGGCATGATTATGGTACTCTCACTGCCATCCTCATACACTGCCTTACTTAGAAAACATACAAAGCCAGTGCCACCTACTGCCCAACCTATAAAGTACAACTGTTAAAAGGGACTATTTTCTGTTCATTTTCTTACTTTTTAACTTTTCTTTAAATCCTAATTATAAAAACTTTAAAAAATCATATTATTTATTCACAATAAAGGACCCATGTCATAAACGAAATAAGGCAGTCCAGGGTGTGTGTTGTGCTGCTATAAGGGCACTTCTGGTGGAAGCACTTGGCTTTGCCTCATGCTTCAAGCCACCTGAGGAGTGCCATTATCCCATGACTATGTACACCCTGCGTTCCTTATTGCTTACTTATTTTTTGGAAAATGTTTCACCAGGAAAGACAACATGAGCTGTAAACAACTCATTTCTAGAAGCGCCCTGTGGGTGGGGGGGGCAAGAATTGAGAGAACAGGCAAACACATAGCAATAACAGAGCAATACAAGTACAAATACTGAAACAAAACAGTGTAGTACAATTACAGAGCAGAAATAACCCAGACCAACTGGCTGGGGTAAATAAAACCATGTTTGGATATAACGTTCATTGCAATAACCCAAGAGCAGGTGACCCAGTAGGGTAAAGGTTATAGGACAGATAACACATTTGAAGTGCTAGAAGTAGTAGGCTGAGCACAAGATTCGAAGTGCTATTGTATACCCAAGGGAGGGCAGTTATATAACAAATGGGGAAGTGGACAGGCGAGGGGTAGAAGGTACAGGATGGGAGAGGGAGAGAGGGAAAGCCAAGATCTAACCCCTTTAAGTGGACTAAGTGGACTTAGTCAATGATCCTAAGTACTTTTAATCAAAACACAGAGCTATGTGGACTGCAGAATGCCACCAACAGAATTTGTGCAGAATGGCAATTCTGCTTCTGAAATGCTTTTGAGAATTTTGTTTCAATGCCTCAGAATTCTGAAAAAGCATTTCTATATAAACTGTGGAATAACTGTCCATGGATTATATCAAACATGAAATAATTTTCCGGGGACTGCTGAAAATGAATCAATGGTTTACATACATTCCACTTTCAAAATTCCTTTACTGGCCAAATTCCTCAGAATTAAATGGAATTTTCTGAAATTCTGTGGAATTCTGCCACGTTAGAATTTGAAAGTTCAACACTGCACTACACACAACTCTACCCTGAACAGTCACTAAAGTGCAGCCACGTCTGTGGTGGGAAACTGCAGTCATTCAGTGCCAGCACACCGCGAAGTAGTTTTCCCTTCTCTGTGCCCAACATTTAACTGATTGATTATGTGTCAGCTTAATCTATTGGTTAATTAATTCAAGGGTAATATTTTGACCAGAACATCAGGCAAGTTTTCCTGCTCCTTCGAGATGTGCCCAGGAATATTTAATGTCCACCTGAGCAACCACCAGAATAGAACAATGGGACTTTGGTGGGAAGCAAAAATCCAGGGTCTGAGTACAATTTAGGAGGAGTGGCAGTCACAGAGACCAAGGAGGAAAGTCATCTGGTGGTGGTGGTTTCAAGCATCCTTGTAACATGCCAATAAATGTTACACTTAAAGTAACACTTTTTACCTGGCCCGGTGGTGCTGAGGGTTAAGGCACTAGATGCCTCACCTCACGTCATGCTGGTGACCTGGGTTCGGGAATCAGCCCAGGCAGTCGGGGGTCAACAGGGGCAGGGAGGGATTGAGCATCCAGGGGACAGCTCTCAATTCCCAGGGAGGGTGTAGGGCATAGTGTCACTTCTGAGTGACCTCTGGCATTGGCCGGGGCAGCCTGGAATTTGTGTCGCTGCTGTATGGTACTGGGGTGGAGCTCGGCAGACACTGGCCATCATTGCACACCCAAGCTCCATGGGAGGGAGAAGGGTGGGGAGAAAACAAGCAGAAAAACCCTCCTCTTTACTGACAGGTGAAGGCGGGTCCAGTAGCAGCTGCCCCATGCCCAATGCCGGGCTTTCAGGAAGTGCTCTCCGGTTCCTCCCCATAAGCAGTGCACCTGCCAGCATTCTAGATAGAGCACCAGTAGGAGTAGCGGTCCTTCCTCGGGGGACTCAGAGCCAGGGGGTTAGGGCAGCACTGTGGAGAGGAGGAGGCTGGCACCCAGAGAGTACAACCAAAGCTTCAGGTGGGTGGGTAGAGCCAATGATGAGAGGCCACACCGGAGAGAAGGTCAGTGGAAGAGGGGAGATAAAAAGAGTTAAGAAAAAAAAAGTAACACTTTTCATTAGACGAACAACAACATGTGATCAAAGATGAACCATGCTTTAATTACCTAGTAATGCTCTCTTCCAATCAGGAGTGTGCTTAGTCAGAAAGAGAGACCGAAATACAAAATAATCACTGCCTCTCCCACATATGTTTGTGCCATTCTTCCTTTCTATAGATGGCACTAGTCCATGTTGTCACACTGAGACAGAGAGGAAAACATCCTCAATGTTATTGTCATTGAATCGTACTGTCAAACTTAGCAGAACTGCTCTCTCAAACAGAGACAAAAGCACACATAACATAAGCCACTATAGCATTAAAAACTGTTTCTCTATATTTTCTAAGCCTTATATCTACTTGCCACGCAAGCTTGCTGTATTTTTCAGGCGCCTTATTTCGTACCTGCCCGATGGACCTCGCAGAATTGGGAGATCACTGTCACTGGCACCAATCTATCTTTGTTATGTTTGATTATTAGAACACTGGTAAGTCTAAACAGTTGTATCTCTTGTAATAAAAATGGATTTTTTTACTGTCATACCACTCATTAAAACATCCGATTCATGGATGAGAAATTGTGCATTTTGGGTAAAGCATGTACATTTGCATATCTACAGCAGTATATAATACTTAACAGACTTTAAATGCTGTAGATATGCACATTTCTGTAGTTCACCCATAATGCAACACTCCACATCCATGAATTTGATATTTAAATGAATGCTACAAACATCCATTTATATCAACACAGCTAGAAATGCTTTTCCTTAACATATTGAAATATGTATTATAGAAACTAAAAACCTATTTAATTTGTCAACTCACAATATGAATAGATCTCCAGTGTGCAGCGTACGTGTGCACACATACTAATGTATCACTTGTAACACAACACCATATTCGTTTTCTAAACTAAAAACGTTCAAAGCATCATCATTTCTTACTATATCTTTCTAACATGGCAATATTTCCTAACCAACGCTTCCCATGTTACAAGTGCATTAAGCCACTCAAAAGGAGGCTTCTACTAAGGAATTAATGCATGTTTGGGTGGTTGGGGCACTCAGCCTGTGGCCTCATGCTCCAAACACCCTCCCAGCCATGCATTAATTCTCTAGTAGAAGCCGCTTTTCTTGTGGCTTAATGCTTACTTAAAACACTTGCACAGTGGAGTAAACCAGTGGGGAAGGCAAACAAAATGCTGCAATGTGTAGGTAGGGAGCAGTTTTGGAAATCTTGTGTAAAAAAATACATCAATAAGCTGGAACTGGTGCATAGGAGGGTGACCAAGATGGTACAGTCCAACAGGGGAAGACATACAAGCAGAGACTAGATAATCTCAACATATACTTATAGAAGATGGGGATGCATGACTGAAACATTTAAATACATAAGTGGTATTAATAAAGTGGACTCAAGTGACCTGTTAAGTATCAGTAGTAATATGTGTAACAGCAGAAAACAAAAAGGGGGGGGGGGGTAAATACAGAAAGGATGTTAAGTAGTACTATTTTATGGAAAGGGTGGTGGAGGGGTGAGACAAACTTCTGGAGATGCTGGTCAGTACAAAAACAGGAGAGATTCAAGAGAGAGTAGGACAGGAAAAAGGGGTTGGTGAGGGGGCAGGGGAAGGTAGTTGATTGACATGAACACATAAAGAGCATGCACCACCACACGCTGCAGATTAGAGAAACCAGAAGGCCTTCTGCTGGCACATGTCTGTGTTCCTATACTGAGTTGAACATCTGATCTGAGAAACATTTTTTAGTACAGATCACTATTTATTTCACATACTTTTTTGTCATTTAGCTTCCCTTTTCTATTTATAACTATGCACATTAACATGAAGACAGTACAGTTTCCTATATTCCCCTTCACTGACTGTTTGTCTTCATTTGATATCATAGCCTTCTACCTGTGACATCATGAGCATTGCCATTTAAGCAATAAGACATAGGTTTTACTAGATGCCCAGGTGCATAATAAGGCACAAGGCCACAGGCCATATGCCTTCAGCCCCAGGCAGTGTAGACAAAACCTGTAAAATCAATGCCACAAAGTGTCTTATTGCACTTATAGAAAATGTGCAAGGAAATCCCTGTGTCCTGATTGGCTGAGACTGGGTTCTAGCCATGGTAGTAAGAGAGCACCACCAACGGTTCGAAACAAGTCCCTGCCAACTGCAGTGGCTCACAGAATTCATAAGCCACTTACTTCTTAATTTCCATCATAAACATGGCTGCAGCTTTACTCATTTATAAAAAACTTAAACTAGGCCCTATAAATAAAATTCCATTAAATAAAGTAAGTAAATAATTGAATGTTATTTTCACTCAAGAGTCCCTCCTTACACACACACACATAAAAAAAAAATCAAGTACTGTTCAATTTCCATTGCTAGTATTTCTTTGATGACCATAAAAATTCCCCTTCCTATCCCTACCAATTTGCCAGAGAACTCCCTGCTCCTTACCTGGCAGCAGTTACAGTTGAGGGTCTGGCTCCATTTGAGGCCTGTGTATGTATGCAAGTGGAACTGTGAAGAATTTTACATTTATGTATTCCATGTTACCATTTCATGTGTGTGTGTGTGTGGGGGGAGGATTCTACTGGAATAATGCAGCGCTTTAATTCTTGTATTCCATGGTAAACAATCACATAATATATTGAATGTGAAGAAAGACAGATGACTGACAGATGAAAAACATCTGTGGAGGGACTATTTTACATTATTTAACAACATTTTATTATATTGTTTGTCGCTTTGAAAACTATTAGAGTGTTTGTTTTTTAAAAGTTGCCTATGTGCTCATTTTATATAAGCAATAAGGCACTCCAGGGATGTTGGTGGTACTAGGTTTACCCATGGTCAGGGGGCTGAAGGCACGCTGCTTCACCTCATGCCTCACTATGCCCCTGACCGTCGGGTAAGCCTAGTACCACCAATGCCCTGTCATGCCTTATTGCTTGAATACAATGGGTCTGAAGGCAACTTTCAAAAAGAGAACACTCTAAATGTTTAAAAGACACAAAAAATAGAATAAAATATTGCCAAAAAATGTAAAATGGTCCCTCCACAGATGATTTCCACCTGTCAGTCATCTGTTTCTAAGCATTCAGTACATGGATGGTGTGTTTGCTTACTATGGAATGCAAGAATTCAAAATTCTGCAAAATTCTACTAATGCAATGCACCCCCTTCCATATACACACACACATGGAATGGTAACACCGAATACATGAATTCACAATTCTGTAGAATTCCACTGGCACACAAACACACATATACACATGTGCACACACACACACACACACTTCAAGTGGAGCCACAGCCTTAGTTTTATCTGTTGTAGGAAAAGCAGCAGTGAGTTCTCATGCAAACTGGTAAGGATAGAAGGGGGATTTTTCATGGTCACCAAAGAAACACCAGAAATGGAAACTTTGAATAGAACTAGATGTTTTAAATTTGTTTATGTGTGTATAAAGGGATCAGAAAGAAAATTCAACTATGTATTTATTTTGCCTTATTTATGGGATTTTTTTTAATTTTTAAAGCCTAGTTGAAGGTTTGATGTATGAGTAAAGGTGGCAGCCATGTTTGTGATGGCAATCAAGAATAAGTGAAGTGGCTCTTGAATTCTGTATGTGAGCTGCCCATACTCCAGATCCCATTACCAAACTTTTTTCAACCTGTGAGTTGTGGAATATTAAGATATGGATCTCAGAACACATTTAGCCAATCAGGAAGCAAGACATTTTCTACCTGTTTATAAAGCTGTAGATTGTGATATGAGGTGCAGACCAGCAACCAGAGCAGATCAGGTTTAGGGGACAGCTATTTGTTTTTCATATTAAGGTGTATAGTGATAAAGGAAAGGGTTAATGCAGAAAGTATTAGAAACAATCAGCAATGTGTTGAAAAATCATAACTTTGTTGTGTTGCACTTCTCCTGTGCTATGGTACTGCAGAGAGCTACCATGCCCCACCATACTTGAATCCTATGAATTCCACACAAAAATGATTCTAAGGGACTAAAACTCAACAATTTTTAACATCAGAAGCTTCTTACCCAAATTGGCTATCTAATGGTGTGGGCCAACATTCACTAACTGGACCCCATAGTCCTTATTACTTATATTAGTGAAATCTGCTAATAGCAAAAATGATGTAACGTTAAAAGTTGTAAGTGAAAAGAGGAAAACTGGGGGGTGGGGGCGATTGTGAGGTTAAGAAGGGCAGATGTGGACTGTGCAGGAAGAGGATAAAAAAAAGCAGGTATCCTGAACAAATACTTTCATTCAGTCTTCATGAGGAAGGGGAAGGTGATCGAAATGGGCTACATAAATGCACTGCAGAGAGGGAGGTAGACACAAGTCCCTTTATGGAGGAGAGTGTCCTGAAAGGATGCACAAATCTGAAAGTGGACAAAGCTATGGAGCCAGATGAGGTACACCCAGGGGTACTGAGATAGCTCAGGGAGACACTGGATGCACCTCAGACAGTCCTTTTTAACAACTCACTGGAAACATGAGTGGTTCCTGAGGACTGGAGGAGAGTAAATGTAGTTACGTGTCACAAAAGCTGTAGCAGGGAGGGATAAGGCTGGCAACTATAGGCCAGTCAGTCTGACATGAGTGGTGGGGAAGCTAATGGGGTCACTTCTAAAAGAAAGGATTGTGGCATATCTTGATTTCAGTGGGTTACCAGACCTGAAACACCATGGATTCAAGGGGAGGAGGTCATGTCAGACAAATCTGCTAGATGTCTTTGGCTGGATGATCAGGGAAATTGATCAGGGTAGGGCAGCGGACATGGCCTACTTAAATTTCAGTAAGGCTTTTAACACCATTCCACACTGGAGGCCCACAAGAAAACTGGGCAACTTAAGGGTGGGTCAAAAGATGTCAAACTAGGTTACAAACTAGTTAAGGCATAGGCAGTAGAGGATGGTGATAAATGGAGTTCACTCCAGGGAAGGGAGGGTGCCCATTGGGTGCCACAGGGCTCAATACTGGGACCAGTCCTCTTTAATGTCTTTATAAGTGACATTACAGATGAGCTGAAGGGAAGGTCTACCTCTTAAATAGGGTGGGCACTCCGAAGGGGTGGGAAGAATATGCAGAGACCTGAGAAAACTTGAGGCATGGTCAAGCACATGGCAGCTGGGCAATGTGAAAAAGTGTAAAATCATGCACTTAAGGCACAAAAACCCAGAACACAGTATGGGAGAAGAGATATTGACAATCACCAAACAGGAAAGGAACCTCACAGTAATGATATCTCATGATCTCAGGGTGGTGAGGCAATGCGACAAGGCAGTTGGTAGGGCTACTGGAATATTGGGGTGCATAGAGAGGGGTATCATCAGCAGAAGGAGAGAGGCAGTGTTGACACCGTGTAGATCACTGGTGAGACCACAAGACCACAGCTGGAGTACTGTAACCAGTTCTGGAGACCACATCTCTGGAAGGACATAGACAGAGTGGAGGCAGCCCAGGTAAGGGCAACTAAAATGGTGCAGGATCTGTATCAGAAGCTGTAAGAGTAAAGACTGAAGGACCTCAATATGTACACCCTGGAAGAGAGAAGAGTGGGGGGGATATGATAGAGACCTATAAATACATTGTGGGGGTACATAAGATACAGGAGGGGAGTATTTTTCAGCGGAAAAGATGCAAGAGAACAAAGGAAGATGCAAGGAAGCTGTAAGGGGTTAAATTCAAGACAGAGATGTGAGGAAGTACTTCTTAACTGAAAGGATGGAGATGCCTGGGACAGTCTTCCAACAGAGGTTGTTGGGGGTGAAAACAGTGGTGAGCTTCAGGATGCATGGGACAAGAACAAGGGAAACCTAGTGGGAAGCAAGGGGGGAAGTGAGGGAGCCAGATATCAAGTAGTGTCTGCAGTGACAATATAGGCAAAGGAAAAAATTTGGCAGATTGAGTAGGCCAAGTGGTCGTAGAAACAAAAACTGATGGCAGATAAGGGCTGCTTGACCCATCTAGTCTGCCCTTTTTCATTGTGATTGCTTTCACTGCAGACTCTTCTAGGTGTACGACACTTTCTCTTCCACCCCTTTCTTATCCCTTATGACTTCCTTGTGCCTATCCCCGGCTTTTTCGAATCCCACCACAATTTTCACCCCATTACCTCCACTGGAAGACTGTTGCAGGCATCCCACACCCTTTCTTTGAAGAAGTATTTCTTCCCCCTCTGCCAGAATTGCCTGTAATGGCATGATTTCCAGCCCGATTAAACTCCATGTGGGAATGAGGCAGGGGTGTCCATTATCTCCATTGCTTTTCAAAATATATTTGGAACCCCTTATCCGTAGACTTACAAGAGTACAGGATGTCCCAGGTATTCCTATACAGGGACAGGTGGTCAAGGTTGCAGCATATGCCGATGATCTTCTCTTGCATATACTCAACCCTGCCACATCTATCCCCATTATTCTTAACATAATAAACGAATTCAGCAGGGTTTCAAATTACAAACTCAACACTGGGAAAACCTCAGTTTTTCCTTTGAATCACTGGGCGCACAAGCAAGAAATTACTGCTACTGGTCTTGCTTGGCAACCTAATTCTATTAAATACTTGAGTATTATTTTAACCCGAAGTAATACTCGTCTCAAATATCTAAATTTGGATTTATTGCTTCAGAAAATAGATCAAGATCTTCATAGATGGACGCCCCTTCCTCTCTCTTTATGGGGTAGGATCAATCTAATTAAAATGAACATCTTTCCCCGATTGTTCTATCCCCTTAACATGTTGAGCATCAGTCTCCCTTTATCCTGGTTTAACAAAGTACATACCATGTTCTCCTCTTTTATATGGGGGTATAAAAAATCCAGAATGGCCTTCCGTAAACTGGCTGCTCCCAAAGATAAAGGAGGGCTAAAACTTCTGCATTTGGGCTTGTACTATTGGGCCAGTCAGGCCAATAAATATCTACAGTGGTTGACAGCAGAGCAGCGATTAGCACATTCCCTGTATACCCCGATCTGGCTCAGTGTGGAGTTGGATACTATTAAGAAGCACGGCTTTCTCCTGGCCGCATTATTATATACTAAAATGCGATCTCTTCCATTACCTCTGCATAAATCTCTTATTGCAGCTTCGATTATGTCCCACTCACAGTTGTGTGCGTTTCTTAAATATGATAATACCAAGGATCTATATCAACCAATAATTGGCAATCCCAATTTGAAGCTGGAGAATAAGCCTCTATCTTCTAATTGGCTTCCTTCTATACACTCCTCCTTGCTAAGAGACTTCATTACACCGGACAGACAATGGAGTTCCTCTTTGGAGATTTTACATACACTCATGATTCCTGTTATTAATATTTTCAAGGTATATCAAGTACGACACTGTATGATGAAGGCATTTGGGACTACTCCACCTTCGCCTGCACAGTTTAATTTCCAGGTTCCTCTTCTTGATTTGGCTGGAATGCCTCATGCAGTCTCAAAAATATATAATACCTTATTTGCTTGGAAATATCCTGATAACTTTGCTCCTATCTCGTATTGGTCTTCCCTTTTTACAGACAAGGAATTTGATTGGTCACTCATTTGGAGTAATTGCCATAAATTTCTATCTCAGGATAGACTTAGATTAACGTAATTCAAAATTCTACACAACATATATTACACTCCACAAAAATTGGCTAGAATAGGTGTATTATCTTCTCCACTCTGTACGAGATGTGGGCTGTTGCCGGGGGACTCCCTCCATATTTTTTGGGAGTGCCCCAAGGTTGCCCCCCTCTGGTCCACTATAAAACAAAAAGCTGACCCACTGTTAGGACTTCTGAGCTTTTTACTCCTGAAATTTGTTTGCTAGGTAATTTTTCTGCTATCACAGTTAGATGTAGAAAATTCCATATGGCTTTAATCTCCATGTCTGTTAAAAAGGTGGTTCTAAGGCACTGGTAAGATTCTGATAATTTGTCTTATTTAGAATGGCTCCAAGAGCTCCTTGCAAATCTTAGAACTGAGAGAACCATTGCAAGTCTTTCCAATAAACTTATGAAATTTAATAAAATATGGGGCCCTCTACAAGCCCTGTATTCGTTACAAACGTGATATATAGCTCTAAGAAATATATGATGTTATTTTACGCTATACTGCTGTGTCAGTAGGGGAGGGTAGGGCGGGAGGTGGGTTGGAGAATGAATCTGTTCAATGTGAAGGCTAATCATGTTTTGTTACTTTACATGTTTCTCGTGATTCATTCTCTGTATTGCAAACTTTAATAAAAACTGAATGGAAATAAAAAAGAAGTATTTCTTCACATCTCTCCTGAGCCAACCCCCTCTCCAGCTACATGTCATGACCCCTTGTTGTAGAGCAGCCTTTCCTCCAACAAATACCTCCCACCTGTACCTTGTTCACCCCTGCAAGGTTGTTAAAAGTCTTGATCATATCCCCCTCTCCGTCTTCTCCTGCAGGGCATACATATTTAGTTCCTTTAGCCTCTTCTCATAAGGTTTTTGATGCAGACACTGTACCATCATGGTAGCCCTCTTCATGACAGCCTCTACTCTGTCTATATCTTTCCTGAATTGTGGTCTCCAAAACTGGACACAGTACTTCAGGTGGGGTCTTTCAGGTGGGGTCTTACCAATGACCTGTATAGGGGCAACACCACTTCCCTCCCCTACCTATACACCCCAACATCCCACTACATAGTTCTCCCGATCGCTTTGTCACATTGTCTGGCCACTTTCAGGTCATCCAATTTGATTAACCCAAGGTACCTTTCCTGCTTGGCCGTTGTAAGTATCCTCCCCCCCCATTTTGTACTGCACCCCCCAGGTTTCTGTGACCCAAGTACATTATTTTGCACTTTTTTGCTTTAAACCTTAGCTGACAAACTTTGGACCACTCCTCCAGTCATTTTAAATCTCTTTCCATCCTTTGCACTTCCCCCAGAGTGTCAACTCTGTTGTAGATCTTGGTGTCATCTGCAAGGAGGCAGATCTTCCCTTCAAGTTCCTCTGCTATGTCACTAATGAAGACATTAAAGAGAATTGGCCCCAGTACTTACCCCTGAGGTACCCTGCTGGTCATTATCCCCCCTCCTTAGAGCAAACTCCATTTACCACCACCCTCTGCCTCCTATCCCTTAACCAGTTTCTTACCCAGCCTACCACTGTATTGCCCACCACCATACTATCCAACTTATTTATTAGCCATGTATGTGGAATGGTGTCAAAGGCTTTGTTGAAGTTCAGGTAGGCCATGTCCACTACCCCTTCCCGATCCAACACGGTGGTTATCCAGTCAAAAAAGTCCGTTGGATTTGTTTGGCATGACCTCCCCTCTGTGAAGCCATGCTGCCTTGGGTCATATAGTCTGTTGGATTCCAGGTGTTCCATGATTCTTTTTTTTAATAGTACTTCCATCAGTTTCCCTATGACAGATGTCAGGCTGACAGGCCTATAATTTCCCACTTCTTCCTTGCTACCAATTTTGCTTAGTGGGATGTCTATTCTTCTCCAATCCTATGGTACCATGCCGGTTTCCACTAAATGGTTAAACAAGTCTGCCAGGGATGCAGTTAGCACATCCCTGAGTTCCTTCAGCACTCTTGCATGCACCTGGTCTGGCCCCATGGCTTTGCCCACCCTCAGAATAGTGAGTGCTTTCCTGATCCTCTCCTCAGAAAAGTGACTGGTGTCCTCTTCCCTCCACTCCAAGCTCTTGGTGCTTATTTGTGGTCCCTCCCCATCCCCTTCTATTGTGAACACAGCAGAAGTGTTTTAGATGTTTGCCTTTTCTTTGTCCTCCTCTGTATAGCCCCCTCCCTCCTTTTTAACTGTACAATCCTTCCTTTTGTATTAATTTTCTTACTAATATACCTGAGAAATATCTAGTTCCCCTTCAGTACTGTCTGGGCCATTCTTCCCTCAGCATGAGCCTTTACACTCCTTCCTGTTTTTTCTGCCTCCCTCCATTTCCCCAGATACACTTCCCTGTCCTCCTCTCTCTGGGTCTCTGTATACCTTCTGAATGCCACTGTTTTAGCTCTTATTTTTCTGTCACTTCCCTCAAGAATCATAACAGTCTCCTCCTCCTTCTGCTTTTGCTTATTTGCCTGTTGTACAGGTTTGTTGCCTTTAATATGCCCTCTTTTAATCTGGCCTATTTGCCCTCCATCCCACCCACAACATCCCCCAGGCCCTCCTGGAGGCATTCCTCTATCTCTGTAAAGTCAGCCTTTCTGAAATCCAGGACCCTCGCTATTGTGCGATTGGATTCCGCCGCTGTTCTTATATTAAACCATACTGTGCGATGGTCACTAGCCCACAGATGACTTCCCACTCTGATGTCTGCAACATTGTCCCCGTTAGTAAGCACCAGGTCCACTATTGCCCTACCCCGAGTGGGTTCACTGACTACCTGCCTAAGGAATGCCCCCTGCAGGGAGTCTAGGATGTCTCTACTTCTAGCTGATGCTGCAGCAGGTAGACTCCACTCTACATCTGGCAGATTAAAGTCCCCCACCAACACCCCCCATAGCCATTTTGTCTATGTCTTCCAAAATGTCTTTGTCTAAGTCCTCTCCCTGTGTCGGAGGCCTGTACACTACTCCAGTCCGAATAGTGGCTCCATTTCCTGAGTTGAGGTTGACCCATAACACCTCAACCCTGCCCTGAATTCCCTGTATCTCCATTGCTTTTATGTTTTCCTTAATATAAAGCACCACTCCCCCACCTTTGTTTTCTACTCTGTCTCTTCTAAACATTGTGTAGCCAGGTATGACCATTTCTAAATCATGGTTGTCGGTGCACCATGTTTCAGTGATGGCCACAGTATCCAGATCTGCCTCAGCCATAGTGGCATCCAGGTCTGGTATCTTATTTTCCAGACTTCTAGCACTGGCACATGACATGGCTGTCCAGATTTTGTTAGTCCTTCTCTTGTCCCTTTCCTTGTTTTCTAGCTGTTCCGTGATCCTCTTATTTTTATATTGCCTGCTTCTCTTTCCCCCTTCCTGCCATGCTAATCCCTTGCTGCCTTGATTGTCTTTCATTCCGGTGGGAATCTTTTCCCTCAGGATTTCTCTACCCTCTGTCACAGCCTGTGGGGGGGGCAGTTGCTGCCTCCCCTTTGCCTTCCGCCACCCCACTTGGCTAGTTTAAATGTCCATCAGAGTAACATTTAAACCATTCACTGAGGACTGCTGTACCCTTCCTGGATGGATGAATGCAGACCATCCCCCCCAGTACAAGCTCTAATCCTTCCAGGTGGAGCCCCAGTCCCCAGTCCCCAGTGTAGCCAAACCTCTCCTCTCTGCACCATTCCTTTAACTATGAGTCGATGGCTTTAGTGCAGAGCTCCTTCTCCTTCTCCCTACTGTAGACAGGTAGCACTTCTGCAAAGGCTACAGTGCATGCTACTTGCCTAAGACCCTTCCCCAGCTCCCTGAACTACGTGTGCACTGCCCCATCTCTTTCAAAGCTAGGTCATTTATGCCCAGGTGGAAAGTGACATCCAGCTCCCCCTTCCTTCCTATTGCCCTCACAATCCACTGGATATGCTTTCCGGCCTTTCAAATTGCTGCACCAGGTAGGCACTTAACCACCCTCTCTACTCCTTTCCTTCCCCCAACTCTATCCCCCTGACAATAGAGTCCCCCACCAGAAGTTGCTTCCTCCTTCTCCGAGGGCCTTCTCCCCCCTGGACTCCATTTGGGGGGACTTTCACATCCTCACCATCCCCCACCTCGGGTGCCCCTTCTTGGCAGTCCCAATCCACCAGAATGGTGTAGGAATTTTTTAGTGGCACTGGTCCTTATCTGCTGTCAAATTTTATGTTTCTGTTTTTACGTTAAATGACTACACTCGCTCTAGAAAAGATAGGGCCAAAGCAGAGTTATTTAATTTCATTTCTTTAATATTTTTACTGTATAAAGAATATGATTGCTAGAAGATTTTCCCATTTGCAGAATCATCCTCTGTGTTGCAGTCTAGGCAAGATTACATACATTGCAAAATTATAACATACTACACAAACATTAAATAAATATGACAACTGTATCATTCTATAAATTCATTGCATAAGGAATTAAACATTAAATAAATATGCCAACTGTACATAGAAGCATAGAATTTGATGGCAGATAAGGACCACTTGGCCCACCCAGTCTGCCCATTTCCCTACCTAATGGATAAGCTGCAGATCCTAGTTAACCAGCAGCCTACTTCTTTCTACCCCCGCCCCCTAGAATTGCCTTATGACTGTCCCATGCATGCTTGAATTCAACCACTGTTTTTGACTCCACGACCTCCTCCGAAGGCCGCCCATGCATCCACAACCCTCTCGCGAAAAAATACTTTCTTACATTACCTCTGAGCCGCCCCCCATCTTCATATTGTGCCCACTTGTTCTTGCACACCTCTTTTTTTGAAAGATGCTACCCTCTTGGACTTTGTTGATTCCCTTGAGGTACTTGAAAGTTTCTATCATGTCCCCCCCCTCCCTCCTTTCCTCGAGGCTATACATATTAAGCTCCTTTAGTCTCTCTCTTCATATGTCTATCGGTGCAGACCCTTCACCATTTTAGTTGCCCTCCTCTGGACAGCTTCCATCCTATCTATGTCCTTGCGGAGATTGGTCTCCAGAACTGCACGCAGTACTCCAGATGGGGTCTCACCAGCTGTCTGTACAGAGGGATAACAACTTCCTGTTTTCTACTGGTGATGCCTCTCCCTATGCATCCCAGTATCCCCCAGCCCTCCTTACTGCCCTGTCACATTGCTTGCCCACCTTTAAGTCATCTAATATGACTACCCCAGGTCTCTTTCCATTTTGTTGTTGTTAGTATCTCACCCCCATTGTGTACTCTTCCCTGGGTTTTGTTTCAGGTGCATTACCTGCACTTCTAGCATTGAATCTAAGCTGCCATACATTTGATCATTCCTCTAACCTTATATAAGTCCCTTCTCATCCTTTCCACCCCACCTTGTACATCAACTCTGTTGCAGATCTTTGTGTCATCTGCAAAGAGACATACTTTTCCTTCCAGTCCCTCTGCAATGTCGCTTATAAAGACATTGAAGAGGACTGGTCCTAATACTGAACCCTGCGGTACTCCACTAGTAACCCCCCTTTCTTCAGTGTGGACTCCATTTACTATTACCCTCTGTGTCCTAGTCTCCAGCCAATTCTTTACCCAGGCTATCATCTTGGGACCCACTCCCAGGCTGGCTATCTTATATATTAATCTTTTGTGTGGGACTGTGTCAAATGCCTTGCTAAAGTCTAGGTAGGCCATGTCCACAGCCCATCCCTGATCTACTACTTTGGTCACCCAGTCAAAGAAATCTATTAGATTCATCTGGCATGACCTTCCCGCTGTGAATCCATACTGACTTGGGTCCTGTGCCCCTCTGGCCTCTAGGTACTCGACAGTTCTTTCCTTCAGAAGTGATTCCATCATTTTCCCTATCACTGAGGTTAAACAAACAGGTCTGTAGTTTCCTGCTTCTGCCCTACTCCCACTTTTGTGAAGGGGAATCACATCTGCCCTTCTTCAGTCCTCAGGTACCACCCCATCCTCCCATGGTTTGTTAAAGATGGTAGTCAGTGGTGTCACTAGTTCTACCCTTAGTTCTTTTAGAATTTTGGGATGAATCTCATCAGGCTCCATTGCTTTGTCCACCTTCAGTTTTAAGAGTTCTTTCAGAACCCGTTCTTCTGTAAATGGGCTGGTATCAACTTCTGTATCCGGAGTGTTTCTATTGTTTGTTTTAGGTACCTTCCCCTCTTCATTTGTAAATATTGAGAAAAATATTTGTTTAGTATCTCTGCCTTTTCACCGTCACCCTCTGCCCACCCCTTCCCCTTTATTAAGCCTCACTATCCCTCCCCTGGTCTTCCTTCGCTCCCTGATGTACCTAAAAAGGGTTTTATCCCCCTTCTTAACTGAGTTGGCTATCTTTTCCTTGGTTCAGACCTTTGCTGTTCTGACTGCCTTCCCAGCTTCCTTTTGCTTTAACTGATACAATTCTCTGTCCTGCTCCTTCAGTGATTCCTTGTACTTTCTGAATGCTTTCTTTTCCTCTTGAACCATCACTGCCACCTCTTTTGAGAACCATAGTGGTTTCTTACATCGTTTTGTTTTGTTTATTTGCTTCACACAAATGCTTTTTACCTCTGTGATGGCAGTTTTTATTATTCCCCATTGTTCTTTCACCCCTCCTTCCTGCCCATTTGCTAGTGCATTCCTTAGGCACTCACCCATTTTGGCAAAGTCAGCCCCCCTGAAGTCCAGTACGTTTGCCTTTGTATGGCTTGACTCTATTGCTGTGCTTATTGTGAACCATACTGTTCGATGGTTGCTAGTTCCCAGATAGCTACCCACTTCTACATCTGTGATCCTCTCTCCATCTCCATTTGAGAGAGCCAGGTCTAAGATTGCTCCCTCTCAAGTGGGTTCCAATACTAGTTGTTTAAGGCATGTCCCCTGTAGGGCATCTAGAATAACCCCACTCTTAGAAGTGGCTGCTGCAACTGCACTCCAGTTAACATCTGGCATATTCAGATCACCCATCAGCAATATCTCCCCTTTTTCTGCCATTCTAAGTGTACTTTCTATCATTTCCTTGTCAATTTCCTCCCCCTGAGAGGGGGGTCTTTATACAACCCCTGTACGGATTGTGGCGCTATTGCCTGTCTCCAAATTGACCCACAGTGCTTCTTCTCCTCCTCCCTGTTTACCATTTTGTTCTGTTGCTTTGATTCCTTCCCTTATGGAGAGAGCTACTCCTCCTCCTCTTTTACCCTGCCTGTCCCTCCTGTAGATAGTGTATCCTGGTATGTTTACATCCCAGTCATGGTTCTGTGTATACCATGTTTCTGTGACTGCCACGATATCCAGATGTTCCTCCTCCATCAAGGCCACTAATTCAGGAAGCTTGTTACCCAGACTACGGGCATTGGTACTCATTGCTCTCCATTGTTTGATGGCTCTGCCTTCTGTAGCAGCATCCCCCACTGACTTTTCTACCTTGGTCTTTTTCTCATTTAGTATCCTGTTTTGTAGAGGGAGGCTGGATTTTCCTGCTGCTTATCAGTGCCTCCCCCCTTGACTAGTTTAAAAGCTTGCCAATGAAACATTTAAATCAATTGCCCAAAAGACTTGTTCCCTTCCTGGACAGATGCAGACCATCCTACCAGTATAGGCTGGTGTCCCTCCAGGTGGAACGCCAGTCCCCAATGAAGCCAAACCCCTGTGCTCCACACTATTTTTTCAACCATTCATTGAACTGCATGGTGCAAAGTACCCTCACCTCACCCATGCCACTGACAGGCAGCACCTCTGAGAAGTATACTGTGTGTGCTACTTATCTTAGACCCCTCCCCAACCCTACAAAGTCCTTCTGCACTACTCTAATCTCATGATGAGCCAAGTCACTTGTCCCTAGGTGGACAATGATGTCCAGCTCAGACTCCTGTGCAACTGTTTTCATGATCCTAAGGATGCGCTTCCTGTCCCTCTAAGCCATGGTGCCAGGCAGGCACCTTACTTCAGTTTTCCATGCTCCCCCAGTTCTATCCCCCTAATAATTGAGTCCCCCACCAGGAGCTGCTTCCTTTCCCTGTGGTGTCCTCTGCCTCCTTCCTGAGGGCCTCCCTTGTGACAGTTGTCTGCAACCTTCTTAGTCTCCTCTGTGGGTGCATCCATAGGGGAACTATGCTCCCCCAGAATGGTGTATGGATTGTGGAGTGGAACAACTGACTGGGTGTGCCTCTATTCCACCACCCTTACCCTCCCTGAGCCCACTGTGGTCCAACCACTGTGCTTTCTTTGTAACCTCTGAGGTAGTGGTGATGGCTCTGGTGCTCCCTGGATGGAGAGGTTGTCTTACTACTGTCCAGTGTGGCCTGAAGATGGGCAACTTCCTCCCTCAGGGCAGAGAGTTGTATGCAAACAGGGCAGCATCTCAGCCTCCAGAAAGGCTCCTGGAAGACTGCCACCCCACAGCCATTACATTGCACTACTCCCCACATGTCTGTCTACCTTGTTTATTTTTTTTGTTTGTTTGTTTTGTTTTGTTTGTGTGTGTGAGTGATTGGTTTGTTTATAGAAATATATTATATAATGTGTATGCTTATATTGTCAGTGTAGTGTGCTAGAGAGGATATGACAGTGATATGCACCCTGCCCTCTTGAGGAAATGATGTCAGAACCCCAGGTATAAAGGAACTATTTCCAGGGGTGGGTGGGGTGATGGGTGGCAAGGGTTTGGGCCTAAACTGTGGCCTCACAAAACAATCAGCTAAAAGCTCTGACCTACCACTGCGATGAGTGCCTTCCTGTCAGCAAGATGCTCTACACGACAATTTGACAGAGAAAATACCCTGTTAATCAAACAGAGAAAAATACAAACATCCAAGTCAGACACAGGTAAACCTCCCCAGCCCCAAAACAGCCTGGTGACTTGTGCTCTGAAAGCAGTCAGCCCCAAAACACGTCAACTGTGCACAAGGACAGACACAGTAAACAGTATTCAGTCCCTGTAGGTTTAAACTCTTCCTGCACTGAAAATCTTAACAATTGTAACAAAAGTAAAGCAAGGTCTACCTCCCTCTGTTGATTGAAAGACTGCCTTTTCTGATAATTCTAAGTTCCTTATTTCACCTTTCAGTTAGAAGTATCCTCCACCTGAAGAATATTAACTTTCCTTAGGAATCTGCTACAAACCAAATAAAATTGTAAATTGTAAGGTTCATCTCCCTTGGTTGTGAGCACAACTCGCTTTCTTGCAAATCCTAAGTCCAGTGTTGCAGCTTCCAGCCAGAGGTAGCTTCACCTGAAGAATATTAGGTATCATTCTATAAATTCTTTCATAAACAACAGACAAACAAAAAAACAATAAATTAACACCTGAAGTTCAATATCACGATACCATGAAGTGAGTTTATAAAACTTGCTAGGGATCTTGACAGTTGTAAGTAGTATTGGTGCATACTAAGTGACAAAATGATTGATGAGTGTTTAATGACCCCCCTAGGATATGACGTAGCCCCCAACCCATGTCACGTCCACTTCCGGTGGCACAGGATGTGACTTAGCCCCACCCCCTATGCCACATCTACTTCCAGCTGTGCAGGAAATGAAGTAGTGCCACCCCGAGTGCCAATGATGCAGTTCTGACTGCACCAGATGTTATGTAGTGTTCCCACCCCGGATATAATGCACCCCCTTTTATGGCATGGGGCTATGACTTGCTTATGGGTTGGGCAAATTTGGGCTTATTCAGGCTTGTCAGGGCATGTCCAAACCAGACTTAATATTGCTAAAGCCAAACACTATTGAGTATCCATAGTCTACCTGTGCCATGTTTTGCTCATGTATGTGTAGAGTTCCTGAGAAGAGCAGCAATGATGATAACAATGATTCTTCCACTGGGTGTGCTATGATGGATGAACCTAGCCAGTGTTATCCTACTCCTTCTGCTAGTGTCACACCAGGGGAGCTCAATTTGGTGGACTCTGGTATGCCTGATTTGATAGAACAATTCAAGAACCTCCATTTGCAAGATACTCATGAGCTTGTTAATATAGATGAGCAGCGGGGAGAGCCAGATGTGCTGGACACTGAGAAATGCTCTGATGAAAAGTCTGCTGTGGCTGTGGCTGTGGCTGCGAGTTTTGCATCACCTGAAAAGTCTATCATGTTATGCCTGGTTTAGGGCATTTTAATACAACTACTGCAGGACTTGATGGCTCAGGACTTGAAGATAAAGTGTGAGGGCTGTGCAATTGACCACCCATCACAGCTAAGACATAGCTGTATATACGGGCCTGAAGAGGGGCACTGGGAGCATGTTTTTCCTGAACTGTGTGAGAGATTGCACCCTTGATGGATCAAGCTACTAGTGGAATCTACCGCATGGAAGACTGGGCGTATAGCATCCTATTTTGATACAATACAAGCTGTTAATGATGCGTTGACAGAATATAAAGTGTTGCTAGTATTGCTAAAGGTCTTGATGAACTGTATGACCAGTTGAGTATAACACTACAGAAAGCTGTTGAAGAAGCCATTTCTTCAGGAAGTCGTAAAAAATATTTTAAAAGCCCTCTGCAAAAAGGAAGCCCTGTGCCCTTTTACATGTACTTGTATGATGTTGGGAGTTCTGATGAGGAACACATAGCTACGTGGTGAGAGCCATTAAGATGGGTAACCTGTGGGGAAACCACCAAAGAAACTTTGAAAAGCAGAAAATGAAATATATTTTACAGACATTGATAACCATACAAATTCCAGACTATGCTACTCACCACCAATGCAGTCCCATAAATGGTGATGAACTTCGATTTATCCAGATTTTGATGAATGACATTAAAAAAGACTCACATTAGTGTGAAACAATGAAAATGACTGTGTGTATAAACAATAATGTGTTAGAAACTGTTCAAAATGTGCTACCACTAATATTTGAAAATCAGGAGTCTGTTTCTCAGGATCGTGTATTGGTAGCTATGGCCTACAGTGTTGAGATCTGCTGTTTTATTTTAAAATGTCAAAGACAGCAAGATGTTAGAGACATGGTTGAATTTACATCAGATTTTCTTGTAGCACAGCAAAACAAGGCCTGTCTTTTCTTGTTGTGATGTTTTATACTATCATATAGTGTCATTTTAGCACAGCTGCTATCGCGTGTTTTGTGTTGTTATATAATGTATGTGTACAATGTGTGTGCTTTCATAATTTATTTATTTATTTATTTCTAAGAATCAGTTTACAACCTTTGAGCCAGAGGCTCGTTTCCAAAGGTACTTCGTCACATAAAGACATACATTGTGTTTTTGGTTACATAGCATAGTTTTGCAAAACAATAGGCGTTCAACTGAGGTGCCACATCACACTGTGGTCAGACAAATACAATTAGGTTACAGGGTACATGTAATTGATAACAGGTGTTACACAGGTTGGTATCAGGTGAGCAATCTAGTTGGTAAACACTGAAACAGCTGGCACTGGCCAGGTTAAACATAGGCACGGTGTACAGGGAAGTGGTGGTGGGGGTGGCTAGATGGAGAGCTGCCTGGGGGGTGTTGTCAAGAGAAGCAGAGGTGGAGGCTATGTTCAGAGACAGGAGCAGTTATGAGTGCTGATGATGTGATTCCAAAGGGCGGTTTTGAACTTGGAGATGGTGGTGGCATTGGTGATGGGGGCAGGGAGAGAGTTAAACCAGGTTGGGGCTCTATAGCAGAAGAACCTCTGGCAGCGGCTGGTTCTTGATCTGGGACCTTTAGAGTGGTCTTGTAGGAAGACCGTGTTGCAATAGTGGGAGGGCTCTGGTGGATGGATGCCATTACCCCATGGGGGGAGACCCCGAGTAGGGGTTTTTTTGTGAGGAGACAGGTTTGGTATCGGAGCCGTTCATCCAGGGTAAGCAGGTTAGGCCTCGACATACAGCTGACAGGTGTGTGTGAGCCTGGGGGCACCAGTAATCAATCTGTAGGCTTTATTCAGGGTTAAGTGAATTTTGTTGAGTGCAGTGTTGTCGGCAGCCCCATATACTGGTAGACCATAGTCTACAAGGGACAGAATGGATGATGTAACAGCGAGCCGGAGAGCACTTGGGGGAAGGCAGGTTCTATGGCGGAAGAGGATGCCAAGCCGTGTGTTAGTGGCGGATGTTAGGGCGTCGATGTGGTTGTGAAATGTGAGGGCTGAGTCGAAGGTAACCCCAAGGTATTTGTAGGAGCAGACTTGTTCCAGTGGCTGATTGGTACTTGGAAGGATATAGAGTGGGTGGTTGCTAGCTTTGTTTTGGGGGTGGGAAAAGAGCATTGCTTTGGTTTTATTAAGATTGATGATGAGTCTGCGCTCCTTAAACCAAGCCTCGGCACTGTTGAAAGACTGCTGTAGGGAGTCCTGTAGGGAGATGGGATTGTGGTGGGTGGCAAAATGGACAGCGTCATCTGCATACAGTAGAATTTTGCCAGGGCATGCACTGGGCAGGGTGTTCAGATAGAGCGAGAAGAGAAGGGGGCCCAGGATGGAGCCTTGGGGTACCCCAGAGAGAATGGGATGGGTATCGGAGAGTGTGCTATTAATTTTTACACACTGAGATCGAGTGTCAAGATAGCTAGTGCACCATGTTAGGGGGCCAGCTGAGAGACCAGTGTGGCAGAGTGCATTCAGCAGAAGTGGATGGGAGATGGTGTTGAAAGCCTTTGAGAGGTCGATGAACACTGCACCAGCTAGGGAGCTGGTATCCAAGGAGGAGTGTAGAAAGTTGGAGAATTCTATAAGGGCAGTGCTGGTACTGTGACCAGCATGGAAGCCATGTTGCTCTGGGCATAAAATGTTATGCTTAGCCAGATAATCAGTGATTTGAATGGCCACCACTTTCTCCAGGGCTTTAGAGGGGAGGATGGAGATTGGCGGTGAAGTTGTTGGCCAATGACCTGTTGCCCCTTATGAATAGGTGTGATAATGGCTGTTTTCAAGCTGTGGGAAATTGTCCCAGGCAGAGTGACTGGTTAATAGGCTGGTGAGTGGGACAAGGACTTCATCTAGCACCGGCCTGAGGATGCTGGGGTCCAGTGAGTCACTGCCGGGATTGTTGCCATTGAGAGCTTTGATTAGATGGGTCTGGCTTCCGGGTGGAAATCTTGCAGGTGGAAGCTGGGGTGCTGGAGGACAGGGGAGGTTGGTTGGGGGAGGTCAAAGAAATACTAGGGAGACTGAGCTATGGTCAGTGAAAGTGGTGTTGAACCAGTTAGCTATGGTGGCAGGCTCGGTGGAGGTAGTGCCATTTCTAGTGAGCTGGGATGGGGCAGGGGAGCAAGCTACCGATAAGTTGTTAATATTATCCCAGAAAGTCCAGGCTGAGCCCCAGGAGGAGGTAAGGGAGGCCTGGTAATGGTCTGCCTTGGCTTTCCTGATGGCCCATGAGCACTTATTCCGGGCTGCATTGTAGGCTTGCCTATCAGACAGACGACCTGTTTCGAGTGGCAAGGTGCCAGAGGTTATCCCGGTTTCTAAGTAATTGTAGGAGGGCCGGGCTAACACAGGGTGCGTTCTGTTTTTTGGACCGGATTTTGGTGAAGGGTGCAAAGAAATCACAGGCCATGTTGAAGGTGTGAGTGAAGAAGGTGAGGGCAGTGTCAATGTTGGTTGCCTGCTGAATGGGGGACCAGTTTATCTGGGTGAGGAGTACTTTAAGTTTTTTCAGCCCACCAGGGTGAAGGCGCCTGCGGAGGGTGGTCTGGGCTTTGGGTTTGGGTTTGGGGACTACCCAATGAAATAGGATAGGGGAGTGGTCACTTAGGGAGTCTGGGAGGACCTGGATGTTTTGGATTTTATGGGGTCGGTTAGTGATAATGACATCCAGAAGGGTGCTGGTACCTCTCTTAGGGTTAAGTCTCGTGGGCTGGGTGACAAGTTGCGTCAGATCTTGGGTGGCAAATGAGTCTCTGATCGCGGATGAGGAGGTGCTGAGCCAATTTACATTAAGGTCCCCCACTAGGATTTGTTCTGCCTTATGGTGGAGGGTGGCCAGGTAGTCTGTTAAAGATACCAGGCCGGGTGCTGGTTCTTTGGGGAACGAGGCTGTGTGAGATAGAGAGGGCTCCTAGAGGGGTCTGGGGGTGAGTTTGAGGGTTAGAGCCTGGGTCCCATTTATAAGGGCAGGGGTGGGGAGTGCGTGTCCAGGTATTGTGTCCCTGGTGTAGATTGCACAGCCTCCCCCTCATTTGCCTACTCGGTCCTCCCGGTATAAGGTATAGCCTGGGAGGGAGACAAATGAGTCAGGGGTGGATTTGGACAGCCAGGTTTCAACCAGGGCTATGATGTCTGGTTGATGAGCCAAGGCCCAGCACTGTAGGGCGTCAAATTTCTTCAGCAGGCTGCATATGTTCATGGAGGCTACTTGAAGACCAGTGGGCTGGGTGGGTGGGTGGGAGGGGCAGGGCCTGGGTTGGGATGTATGTTCCCTGTTAGGAGTAGAAGGAGGAGAAGTGCTCTGGTCAGAGGGAGGCAGATGGAGAGTTTACGCCCGGAGCGATAGAATGAGGAAGGGGTTTAGGCACAAGCAGTGGGTAGGGGCAGCACAGGCAGAGAAGGCCTGAGTGATCAGAAGTGCAAGGGAGCTGGGGGGGAGGAAAGGTAATGTCTGGAAGGGGGGTGAGATGGAGAGGAGCATATGGGATGTGTGGAGGAGGAGGGAGGGGGAGGAGCAGTGGTAAAGGAGGAGGGGAGGACAGGAGGGTAGGTAGGAACACTGGAGTAGTGAGGCTGAGGGTTAATAGGGACACTAGGGTTGGTGAAAGGCAAAGGAAGGAGGAGGAGAAGAGATAGGCTGGTGAGCAGGGGATGCATATGCATAGTTGGAAAGGGCAGGGGAGCTGAAGTGAGGAAAGAATGGGGGTACTAGGACGATAGATGGGAGATAGTAGCGAGAGGTCACCTCTGAGCCTAGTTGCTGCTATGGTGTAGTGGCAGTGCATGTGCTTGAGGTGCACAACCTACCAGGTTCAAGTCTTGACCAGGGTAGCAGGAAAGAGCCTGACCAGTGGCTATAGCAGCAGGGAGTTGGGTTCAAGGTCTGCAGAAGCACTTAGATAACACTTTAGTTGTGTCAGAGGGTTAGTGCGTTTTTAGAGTTTTGAAATCCTGCAGTAAGAATAGGCAGGTGTGCTAACTGAGTGGTGGAACTGTGGACTTTGAAAGTAAGGGTGCAGGGTTCAAATCCTGCAAGAGAGAAGTGGTGAACTTATATTTTGGCAGGTAGGGAGGTAAGAGAGTAAAAGGCTTAGAAAGTAGGAATAAAATAGGTAGGCAATGTGGTCCAGAGGTAGAGCTGCTGATTCTGACTGCAATGGTACTGGGTTTGATCACAGCTCAGGGACAGAGTGTAGAAAGGTTTAATTTTTAATTCAGAAAAGGAGGGAGTGAGGGAGGGTTAAGAGTATGAAAGTAGAGAAAGTTGTTGGCCTGGTTCATTGGCTTAGCAGATAGTCAGTAGAATTTGGACAGAAGGGTACCAGGTTTGATGCTAGCAGGTGTTTAGAGATAGGCTGATGGAAGAGTGAGGGAAGTAGGTGGTAGAAGGATTCAAAGGGAACTGCAGTGACCTCTAGTGGGTCAGCTTTGAAATGGTAGCTAGGAGGGGTATAGAGTTGAAAGAGCAGCTAGAGTGCAGTGACCCCTAGTGGTTGGTGTCTATAACCTGCAAATGGGAAAGTGGACACTTAGTAAAAAGGAGAGTAGGTCATGTGATGTGACACATGACCTACCAGCAGCAATATATGGAGCACCAACCCTGGGTGGGAAGTGCCTCACAACAGTCAGGCTGTAGTGCAGGACACTTTACCTCTTACAGGCTCTGGCAATCCCCGAATTCAGTCTCATAATAAAAATATTTAGACTGGAAAAAACACGTGTCTTATTTGTGCTGTTTAAGGAAAACCATGATTAAGAAATCCTTGAAAAAAATTTACTATGATACTATTTTGCTTTTTAGCTTAGGAGGCATTCAAAGACTACATGACGCTGCAAAACAAGAGAAAAGGCTCACTCGCACACAAGTATCACAATGGTTGTCATTACAAGATGCCTACACTATGCACAAGCCTGCAAGGAAACAATTTCTTAGAAACAGATTAGTTGTTAACAACATTGATGCACAATGGCAAGCTGATTTGGTGGAGATGAGTAGCCTTTCCAAAGAAAATGACAGATTCCGGTTTGTTCTGACAGTTATTGATGTTCTGTCTAAATATGCATGGACTAAAGTGTTAAAAAATAAATCGGGAACAGAGGTGACAGAGGCATTCAAAATGATACTACAAGAGGGCTGCAAGCCTGAAAAATTACAGACAGATGAAGGGACTGAATTTCTTAATGCTAAATTTCAATTATTTTTAAAATCACAAAGCATACACCATTTTACATCAAATGATGTTAAGGCATGCATTGTAGAAAGATTTAACTGCACATTGAAAACAAAAATGTGGAGATATTTTACAGCATTTAATACGTACAGGTACATAGATGTCCTACAATCTATAACAAGGTCCTATAATTATAATTATCACCGGTCCATCAAAATGAGGTCTGTCGATGTAACAAATGACAATTTTTAATTACCTGGAAAAATCTATATAAAGATCTTGCACCAAAAGTGAAAATACCATTCAAATTTCATGTGGGTGATCACGTGCTTGTTTATAGACTTAAGAAAACATTTGAAAAAGGTTATGAACAAAACTTTACCAGTGATATATTCATTATTTCTGAATGTGTACCTAAGCCTATACCTGTGTACAAATTAAAAGATTAAGATGGTGATGAAATAAGAGGTACATTTTATGATCAAGAATAGTAAACGTCACAGACACAACAAACCATGTACACAGGGTGGAGAAAATAGTCTTACAGAAAACACAAGGGAAAAAACAATTTGTTTTAGTGAAATGGCTTGGTTGGCCACCAAAATTTAACAGTTGGATAGAATCCAAACAGCTGACAGATTTAAAATTATAAAGATACATTCATGTTTTACATGATGGCAGTTGCATGAAGATGTTAGTGGTAAAACAATGTCTGAGAATGGTTTTTATGTTACATTGCCCAGCAATGCCTCTTGAAATGTTTCCCAACAACATAATATTGGATTATACTGTGAAACTAGCAAAACGTATCAATTTAGTGGGTTTATGGGAAGTTGGTCTGTCCAAAATACAGTACTCAAGGACATGGGACAATATAACATCACAAGATGGGAAATTTTATGCTGGTGAAACTTCTAGGCCTATATTAACATTATCGATCTCCAGAGGTTATTATCAAAATGTTGAAGATGTCACAGCAGCCATCAATGAGACACTGGAAAGTGCAAAGCTAGAATTGTGGCTAGAATATGACAGTCAGGACCAGAAAATAAAATTCCACAACAATAGTGGTAGATCTTTCATAGCTCGCAATAATTTTGCTCGTATTTTGGGTGTACCACCTGCCATCCCACAAGTGCAGTCAAGAATCGTACCATATTATGCAGACATCAATGGTGGCTTTTGTACACTGTTTGTATATTCAGATATTATTGAGCACCAAAGAGTCGGAGACAGCCATGTCCCCCACTTCGTTGTGTGGAAATATCTGGTAAGAATAATTTTTTTTTTAAACCTCTTTATTAAGGTTTTATTGTTTCCAACACAATAACGTACATACATACATCCCAGGATACACACCCAGGCCCACATCCCTAAACTGGATATAGAAACTATATATAACCCCCCAAACTATATACAATCACAGTTAAATTTTATTATCCCCAAACAGTTTACTCCATTCCTCTTAAAATAACCTTCAAATCCATTTTCTCGAGTTCGGTATTTGTCTAGCCTTAACCATAGTCCGACTTACTATATTGGGTTGTCACTCCAATCCATAGGTGTACTATTCCAGACTATCCTTGAATAACTGTGTCCCTAGGAAGGAGAGAGAATCCCATGTGCCCAACCAAGTAAAAGCATATCTTGTGACCTAGGCAAACAAGTTTATGTGAGAGTTATGACTATACATATATAGAACCTATCTAATAACAGTCATATAATTCCATTCACTTTCAAACCCCTCAGACTTTCTCATAAGAGAATTTAACCAGCTACTCTTCTCCAGACAGACAGATCTGAGCCCGAAGACCTTTCAACTGTATTGAGTACACTGCCTCTATGGTCCCCCACCTTCTGTCATATAATTTCTTTTTCCCTTCCGTCAGCATATGCTGTTTAAGTCTCTCCAAGACCTGTAGGAGGTCCCCAACCCATTGATCATAGCCATAAATTCTATCCTCCTTCCAGTGTTTTAGAACAAATGCTTTAACTACAGCTGACATGAGGGACACATGGTATTGAGCTGAGCCCGTCGGTAACCTTCTCATGTCTCCTAATATACATATCTCTGGGCTAATGTACTCCGAGTAGTTTAATATCGGATCCATTTCTTTTTCAATCTGAACCCATAATGGCTGAATTCGAGAGCACGTCCACAATACATGTAATAGGTCACCTGGTTCTATGCCACAGCGAAAACACCGATCTGTCTGTCTGAGTTTTCTAGAACACAACTTGGCAGGGGTGTAGTAGATATTTGAACAGATAAAAAATTGCATAGTATTATACTTCGGTATAGGCAAAGCTATCATGTGTTTCCAAACTTCTGTCCAGTCCGGTCTCAGCGGGGATATTGCTTTTTCCCAATATATTATCTGGTTTTCGGATTCTGTGCAAACATAGTCTAACAGAACCTTGTATACTTTTGAAAGGGGATGCTGTAAAAGGTCCAACTCCCTTAAATGAGCCCACGTAAACAAATTTTTCCCCCCATCTTTATTATCTCGCATGAACTTCTGTAACAGCTTGGTAATCTGGATCTTTTTAAAAAAATCCCAGTCCTTAGTCTGAGTTGGCAAAAGCACCCTGTCTGCAATTATAAAATCTGCCACTTTGAATTCCGACAGCAGTGGTGTCCACTGACCTCTCAGTATTCGGTTTCCCAGGCGAAAATTAAGGTTTCCCACTATGGGCTGTTCCCTTGCCCCCTTTGTGCTCTCTTCTGCCCTGGGGTTAACCACTCCCACCATGCTTTAACTGATTTATATATCGGAGAGTGCTTTCCTATGCCAGGCAAAGTCTCCGGATCTACAAATAATAATGCAGTTGGGGAAAGTTTTATGTCTTCTAGGATAAGTTGTTCAATTCGAAGCCACATTGGCGTGTATGCCTCGTCTCCCCACTGCCTATCCCAACGTCCTATATACCCTAGTTGCCCTGCTACATAGTATAACATTAAGTCTTGAAGCTTCATACCTCCTTTCAGATGGGGGAGACGTAAAACGGCATGTTTCCTCCTTGGAGGTTTAGAATCCCATAGGAATTCTGAAATAATCCTTTGAATACTATTGAGCCTTCCCTTCGGGATAATATAGGGAGAAAGACAAATCGGGTACAGCAATCGAGGCAGAAGGTTCATTTTAATTAGTCCCAGTTTGGCTGTGAAGTTTAGAGGAAGCCTCCTCCACCTTTCAATATCCTGTTTAATTTTAGCCACAATGCTACCCACATTCTCCTCCACCCCATCTTCTGATCTAGCCAAAATCCAGATTCCCAGGTATTTAATTTTTTCCGGGGCCCAATTAAGTTGGAGATGCTCAAAATCTGCCCTATGGGTGTGCACGGTAAGTGGAAGAACTTGGGTTTTAGATAAATTTAACTTATAATTAGACACCCTTGAAAACTTCCCCGATAATTTCCAGTGCACTTTGAAAGCTAACAGACGGATTACTTAAATGCAGCAAGATGTCATCGGCGAATACCGATAATTTAAGCTCTATCCCCAAAACTTCAATCTCCTGAACCCTTGGTTCCATAGCAAGGGATCTTAACAGAGGTTCCAGGTAAATATTAAATAAAATTGGTGACAAGGGACAGCCCTGCCTAGTTCCATTTCTAAGAAGAATCTCTTTAGAGAGATATCCGTTGCATAGGACTCTGGCTGTAGGAGCTTCATAAAGATTTCTAAGGCCTTCTAGGAACCCCCTTGGAAACCCCATTTTCTCCATTGTGAGAAATAAAAATTGATGGGAAACCCGGTCGAATGCCTTCTTGGCATCTAATGCTATTAAAGCCATAGCGGATTTTGAAATGGCAGCTCTTTCTAAGATGTGATGGAGTTTCCTTAATGCATCATGAGCCTCCCCTCCCTGGCATAAACCCAACTTGTTCTTGACTAATCAATAAAGGAGCAACTTTCAAGACCCTATTAGCCAAAATTTTTGTAAGTATCTTAATATCTTGGTTTATTAAAGCTATGGGCCTATAATTACCTGGTAGGTGTCTGGGTTTATCTGGTTTTGGAATCAGCGTGATATAGGCCTGATATAGTGGAGGGTGGGGGACCCCTCCATTCATAATGGTTGAGAAGAGTTCTTTCAATAAAGGTATTATTGTCGCTGCATGAACTTTATAAAATTTGGCCGGCAGACCATCAGGTCCTGGTGCCTTCCCATTTGGCAAGTCTTTAATTACCTCCATAATTTCCAGCTCTGATATTGGGGCAGCCAGGGCCTGGGCCTGCTCTGGGCCTAATCTAGGCAACGGTATTTCATCCAGGAACCCCCCGATTTCTGTCACTGAGCTAGAGGCCCCCTCCTGGTATATTGCAGCATAGTAATCCGCAAAGGCATCTGCCATTTCTTGAGGTTCCGAGATAAACTCTCCTCCAAACTTCACTGCCACAATCGTTCTTTCCACCTCCCGCTCCTTAATCCTATGGGCCAATAATCGACCTGGCATGTCCCCCTGTAGCAAATATTTAGCATTCAGTCTTTCCAGCCAACGGTCTGCCCTATAGTACAGTATACCTCTAAATTCCTCTTTTAGTTCTCTTAGTTCCCTATCCATCTCCTTAGAGGAACCTTCTAGAGGTGATAGAGACTTAATGGCCCCCAATATGAATTCCTCCAGCACTATTTAATTTGTTCTGCCTAGCTGTATATTCCTGTGCCCATCCTCCATACAGCACTTTGCAGACGGGCCAAGCTAATTTCTTATCCTCAAGAGTTGGGATTTGGTTCCGAATAATTTCCTTAAGTTTACCCTCCAATTTAGTTACCATATTGTCCACCGTTAACACCCCTACATCTAGATGCCATCGATATGGCTTAGGGGGAATGTTGTCTATCTTCCATAACAGCTGAATTGGGGAATGGTTGGACAGTGTCCTTTCAAAAGTATACATTCCTGCAATCCCCCTTCAAACTTCCCTATTAACCAAAAAGAAGTCGATCCTGGTATATGTCTTATGTACTCCTGAATAAAAGGTCATCTCCATCTCCCCTTTTCTGTAGAACCTGTATGGGTCTACTAATGCAGTAACTTCCAAAAATCTATATAGTGCTGCTTGTGAGGAGCTGGGTACTTTATTGGAAGGGGGACTCCTGTCGACCCTATTGTCCAAACATATATTCCAGTCTCCTGCCAAGATAGGTGAGCCCTGAGGGAGTGCGACAATATCAGCCTCAATGAGGCGAAAAATTCTGATTGCGGATGGGGCCATAAATTGAAGCACACAGCAATGGGTGTCCCAAAATGAGCCCATCGTGTATATTCCCCTACCATCCTCTCTCGATCGGGTGCACCCAATTATATATGGGCAATCTTTCCTAATTAATATCGCTACCCCACCCGAGGCTTTCGCACATCCAGTTCCGATTACCTTGCCCACCCATCCCTTCCTAAGTAAATGAAACTTGTCATTCAATAAATGGGTTTCCTGAAGTGCAGCAATATGTACCCCCAACTGATTAATGTATCTTAGTATCACCAGTCTTTTCTTCCTCCCCCTGAGACCTTTCACATTCCATGATAGAATTCTAAGTGACCCCATCTACTACGGCCTTGCCCTTGACCTTCACTCTCATACATTTTGTTTTCCTTACATCACATGTCTTGGTTTCTCTCTCGCTCCTTCCCCCCCCATAGCTCCCCTTCATACTACCCTCACAAAGCTCTCAAACCTACTTTCCCCACTCCTGGAGAGGGGAAGACAAAAAGGGAAAGCATCTCAATAACATAAAATTCTACCCACTAATGTCACTTTTCCCCAACACTGCTAATCCCCTATTCCCACTGTTATGTTTATGTTTTCACCAGTCCCTTTCTTCCCTTCAGGTCCCCGACTTGAACAAATCCGGTAGCTCCACTCTAAGGCTTTCCAAGGCTACTCTTCTGCTGTAGGTACCTTCTGTCCCCTTTGACAACTTTACCACCAAGGTGGCTGGATACTGTAATCTAAATTTCAGCCCTACCATATACAGCTTCTTTTATGTCGGTATACTCCTTCTGTTTTCTCTCACCGAAAGGAACCAAGTCTTGAAACAGCCAGCGAAGCCCCATTCAGTGTAAATTTCTATTAGCTTTAGCTTTATTTAAAACATGAATTTTCTCCTTGTAATTCAGGAACAGCATTATGATAACTCGAGGACGAGCTCCCGGTGGGGGGGGTCTCTGTCAGTGCGCGGTGGGCCCTCTCGAGGTTGTAAGAGTCACCGAACGGCGTGGGCCCAAATAGCTTCAGAAGAAGATCTTGTGTGAAGGCGACACAATCTGAGCCTTCCGTTTTCTCTGGCATTCCTGCCATTATTAAGTTATTCCTCCGGCTCCTCGCTTCTTGATCCTCAAGATGGTTTTCTATTTTTTTCACTTGCCTTTTCAGATTAATCAAGTCCTGTTCCATGGTTCCCGTTTTTTTCTCCTGCGATGCAACTCTAGCCTCTACATCCCCCACTCTCTGCGTAAGAGCATGCAGAGCAGGCTTCAGAATTGTAAAATCAGCTACCAGCCCTTTCAGGAGTTGTTTTATTTCAGTGATGTCCTCGGAGGTTGATTGCCCCTCCTGACCCTCCGCCTTCTGGTCCTCTGGTTCTTCAGAGTGGGGTTTTGAGCGTTTAGTCGCCGGCGTTCTCATTGCCATAGGCTCGAGGCTTCCTTGCTCCATCTCGGCCATTTCCCTTTCCACTCGTTGGTGCTGTTCTACTATCTTCACCCACCATACAGAGCCTGAAATCGCCTTCCACAATGCAACACCCTCTACTCGATCGAAACTCCTCACTGTTTCAGTTCTGCGGGTTTTCAAAATGTTAAATTTTATAACTATTTTTCGTCGGGACTCGGGAGCCTTATTAAAGACGTCTACTTCCGCCTAGCTCATCACGTGATCTCTCTGGTAAGAATAATGACATCATAACCACCCGCTATGATAAGCCAGATTATATACTAATCAGCAAACATCAGTTTGACACCATAACTACTGTAATAAAGAATGATCAAGACAAAAATATGTTATTCTTGTTTGGCAAAGTGATCGTGAAGCTTCATTTTCACCCTGTTAAAGGAGCCTTCTGAATGCCTACAATGTCACAGAGGTTGTACAGTGACCCTAGCCTTTATGTGGCCTATTACAAAGCACAGGCTGGTCATGGCTTGTCTGGTTTTCATGGAGCCCCTGTTATGTATGGTGCAGGCATAGGCGGTGTATTTAGAGGCTTATTTAGAAAAGCTGTTCCACTATTACAAAAAGGTTTCCAGATAGTGAAACCCCACCTTAAATCAGCAGCTAAAAATATTGTAAAAGATGTAGTGGGGAATGTTGTGAGTTTCTTTACAACACATGATCCAGAGAAGCCACAAGATGGGGCAGGAATTGTTGCTTACAAGAGAACCAATAAGAAAAGGAGAACAGCCCTCCCAGGGATCTGTGAAAGCACTATTCAAAAGCTGCATGTTCAAAAGAAAAGAACAGTTGTGAAATGTAAGTGTTAGGAGAGAAAACAGAGGAAAAGCAACAAACAGAGGGACTTATATTAAATCATGTCTCTGGTACACTGCATGTCTCAAGAATGTGGAAAATCAGAACTAAACCTCTTCATGTTACCACCGACCCAAACCAGTATAGAGAAAAACCTTTATGTCAAAATCCCACCCTTGTCAGCCTTAAGTGATAGCGCACCTCTGAAGTTTTATGTGGCGGGTAATGGTGAAGACTACGTTGACCTAAACAACACCTTGTTATACCTTTAGTGCAAGATCACTAAGGCTGCTGGTAGTGACATTGATAATCAGGCTAGAGTGAGCTTAATTAACTACCCTTTAGCAACAATCTTTAGCCAGGTGGATATAGTGGTGGGCGATCGTCTAATTAGCCAAAGTAATAACAGTTACCCCTACAGAGCAACTATTGAATCACTGCTCAATTACAGTGAAGACACCCTGTCTACACAATTTTCATCTGGATTATTTTATAAAGATACACCAGGGCAGCATGAAAATACAGTTCTTAATGGGCCCAATGAGGGTTTTAAAAAGCGAGTAGCTTTTATAGCAAGCAGTCGCATGGTAGAACTAGCTGGACCAATTCATGCAGACCTTTTTTCCAGGAAAAATTGCTCTTGAATGGAGTGGATGTTAAAATTAAATTTGTTCATAACAAGAATTAATTTTGTTTAATAAGTGGTGATGCAAATGAATAATATAAATTACAAATAAAGGCTGCATCTCTATATGTAAAAAGGGTAAAAATGTCACCAGCTGTACATATTGGCCATGCTCAGGCTTTACAGTCTGCTAATGCAAAGTACCCTATTGATCGTGTTAGCATAAAAGTGTTCAGTATCGCAGGTGGGAGCCATGTATGTAACCAAGATAATCTGTTTCTGGGTCAGATACCTAAATTATTGGTGATGGGCTTTGTAGATAATGATGCTTTCAGTGGTGTATATAATAAAAACCCATTCAATTTTAAACATTTTAACATTAACTTTATAGCCCTCTAGGTGGATGGTGAACAAGTCCCTGCTAAACCACTGCAGCCTAACTTTACAAGTGGTAATGCCATCAGAGAATATATCAGTCTGATCCACATGAGTGGAAAACATATGAAAGACAACCCTCTGCTGATAGACTGTGTAGGTTTTTGTCAGGGGAACACACTTTTTGCTTTTGATCTAAGCCCTGACCAAAACTGTAATGACCATTATTCACTAATCCGCTCAGGCAATCTGAGAGCTGAAATACGGTTTGCTGACCCACTACCAGCTACAGTGAATATGATGGTGTATGCTGTTTTTGATAATATTGTGTAGATTAATCAAAGATGAAACGTTGTGTTTGACTTTAATTAAACATGAATACTCAACAACTGGACACATTTCTCCACACCAACCCTTCTACCAGAAATAGCTTTTAGGGGAGTCTTTGCAAGTGATCAACTACCTTCAGAGAGACTTACATGCATGTCAGCCTCTTTAGTTGTGAATATACAGCCCCAGTCTATGTCTGGTGAACATTGGTTAACTATTTATTTACCTGACCATACCACTGGGGAATTTTTTGACTCTTATGGATTTTCTCCAGACTTTACATTTTTTCCACCATCAGTTGTTACGTTTTTCAGGAAAAATGTGGAGAGAAACACTGTTTCACTCTAAACAGGTTCAAGATGTAACATCTATGACCTGTGGACACCATTGTATATTTTTCTTACATCATAGATGCAAAGGTGTATCCTTTAATGATGTGATTAGTCTGTATTCTGATAATTTAATAATGAATGATTTGAAAGTTTATAAATTTGTCAAGCAATGTAGAATTGTTAGAAGGCTGAAGCCTTCTTTTTCTTTAAGCCTGCAGACAGTAATTTCATATTATGATTATAACCAACGATATTACTGTTGGTAGATCCATAAGCAATGCATGCTGTATTTTCTAGACAACACTGTAGTTTGCTTTTATAGTGTATAATTAATAAAGGTGCTGTTTTGAAGAGACAATAAACACAGCCATTTGTGAATTGCATCCGAGTGTTTGTTTATTTTTACAATATGATAAAATAAAAGACAGCATATAGTTTAATCAATAAAATGTACAAAAACACACAATTAGGAGAACTGTGTAGGACATAGCATAGGTGTTAAAACATTAACCATTGTGGTTTCTTTAAAGGGGGTTTTCTTATCCTTGTCACTGGTGATGCTGTGCGGGATTCAGATGCTGGCATTTCAGAAGTATCTGTCAGAACCTCTGACAGCTGTTTTTTAGAACTCTGAATCAAATATCTGTTTTGTATGTTGGGTACCACTGATTCAGGAGCATTAATTTCTGCTAAAGCATTGATAAATGTATCCCACCCCCTAGGTTTTTTAGCATCAGTTGTATATCTTTGCGAAGTAACAGCTCTGATTAAATAATATAAAAACATAGAAACACAGAATTTGATGGCAGATAAGGACTGCTTGGCCCACCTAGTCTGGCCATTTTCCTACCTAACAGATAAGCTGCAGATCTTAGTTAACCAACAACTTACTTCCTCCTACCCACCACTAGGACTGCCTTATGTCTGTCCCATGCATTCTTGAATTCCCCCACTGTTCTTGACTCCACGACCTCCTCAGGGAGGCTGTTCCATGCATCCACAACCCTCTCTGTGAAAAAATACTTCCTCACATTACCTCTGAGCCGTCCCCCCTCTATCTTCAAATTGTGCCCCCTTGTTCTTGCACATCACTTTTTCTGAAAGATGCTACCCTCTTAGACTTTGTTGATTCCCTTGAGGTACTTGAAAGTTTCTATCATGTCCCCTCTCTCCCTTCTGTCCTCAAGGGTATACATATTAAGCTCCTTTAGTCTTTCGTTGTATGTCTTCTGGTGCAGACTCTGCACCATTTTGGTTGCCCTCCTGTGGACAGCCTCCACTCTGTCTATGTCTTTGCAGAGATGGGGTCTCCAGAACTGCACACAGTACTCCAGATGGGGTCTCACCAACTGTCTGTACAGAGGGATAACAACTTCCTGTTTTCTACTATTGATGCCTCTTCCTATGCATCCCAGTATACCTCCCAGCCTTCCTTACTGCCTTCTCACATTGCTTGCCCACCTTTAGGTCATGTGATATAATTACCCTGAGGTCCCTTTCCATTTTTACTGTTGTCAGTATCTCACCCCCCATTGTGTATGCTTCCCCTGGGTTTTTGTTTCCCATGTGCATTACCTTGCACTTCTTTGCATTGAATCTGAGCTGCCATACATTTGACCATTCCTTCTACCTTGCCAAGTCCCCTTCTCATCCTTTCCACTCCATCTTGTGCATCAACCCTGTTGCAGATATTTGTGTCGTCTGCAAAGAGACATACTTTTCCTTCCATTTACTCTGCAATGTCACTTATGAAGACATTAAAAAGGACCGGTCCCAGTACTGAACCCTGCGGTACCCCGGTAGTAACCCTCCTTTCTTCACTGTGTACTCCATTTACTACTACCCTTTGCGTCCTGTTGTCTAGCCAATTTCTTATCCAGACTACCACCTTGGGACCCACTCCAAGGCTGGATAACTTGTATATTAATCTTTTGTGTGGGACTGTATCAAATTCCTTGCTAAAATCTAGGTAGGCCATGTCCACAGCCCCTCCCTGGTCTACTACTTTGGTCACCCAGTCAAAGAAATCTATTAGATTCATCTGACATGACCTTCCCATCGTGAATCCATGCTGCCTTGGGTCCTGTGCCCCACTGGCCTCTAGGTACTCAACAATTCTTTCCTTCAGAAGTGATTCCATCATTTTCCCTACCACTGATGTCAAACTAACTGGTCTGTAGTTTCCTGCCTCTGTCCTGCTCCCACTTTTGTGAAGAGGAATCACATCTGCCCTCCTCCAGTCCTCGGGTACCACCCCATCCTCCCATGATTTGTTAAAGAGAGTAGTCAGCGGTGTCACTAGTTCTACCCTTAGTTCTTTGAGAATTCTTGGGTGAATTCCATCAGGCCCAATTGCTTTGTCCACCTTCAATTTTATTAGTTCTTTCAGAACCCTTTCTTCTGTAAATGGACAGGTATCGACCCCCGTCTTCAGAGTGTTTCTCTTGTTTGGTTTAGGTACCTTCCCCTCCTCTTGCTTTGTGAATACTAAGCAGACATATTCATTCAGTATCCCTGTTTTTTCACTGTCACCCTCTACACACATTCCCTCCACTTTATTAAGCCTCAGTATCCCTCCTTTGGTCTTTCTTTGCTCCCTAATGTACCTATAAAAGGTCTTATCCCCCTTCTTAACAGAATTGGCTATCCTTTCCTCAGTTTGGGCCTTTGCTATTAGACTGCCTTCCCAGCCTCTTTCTGCTTTAACTGATAAAGTTCTCTGTCCTGCTCCTTCTGTGTTTCCTTATATTTCCTGAATGCTATCCTTTTCTCCTTAACCTTCCCTGCCACCTCTTTTGAGAACCATAGCGTTTTTTTCCTTCGTTGTGTTTTATTGATTTGCTTTACACAAAGGCTTGTTGCCTCTGTGATGGCTGTTTTGATTACTCCCCATTGTTCCTCCACCCCTCCTTCTTGCCTGTTTGCTAGTGCTTTTCTGAGGCACTCTCTCATTTTCCCAAAGTCAGCCCTCTTATAAAGTCCAATACTCTTGCTTTTGTATGGCTGTGTTTATCATGAACCACGCTGATTGGTGGTCACTTGTTTCCAGATGGCTACCCACTTCTAAATCTGAGATTCTTTCTCCGTCCCCATTTGAGAGTACCAGGTCTAAGATTGCTCCCTCCCAAGTGGGTTCCAATACTAGCTGTCTGAGACATGCCCCCTGTAGGGCATCAAGAGTGACCCTGCTCTTGGATGTGCCTGCAGCAAAGGTGCTCCAGTTAACATCTGGCATATTCAGGTCCTCCATCAACAATATCTCCCTTTTCTGCCATTCTAGGAAGCCTTCTATCATTTCCTTGTCCATTCCTCCCCAGAGATGGGGGTCTGTATACAACCCCCATGCAGATTGTGGTGCCATTTCCTGTCTCCAGGGTGACCCAGAGTGCCTCATCTGCTCCTGTTTCTACTCTTTAGTTCTGTTGCTTTGATCCTTCCTTACATAGAGGGCTACTCCTCCTCCTCTTTTACCCTCCTTGTCCCTCCTGTAGATTGTGTATCCTGGTATGTTGACATCCCAGTCATGGTTCTCTGTGTACCATGTTTCTGTGACTGCCACAATATCCAGGCAACCCTCTTCCATCAAGGCCACTAGTTCAGGGAGCTTGTTACCCAGACTATGGGCATTGGTACTCATCACCCTCCACTTTTTGATAGCCTTACCCCTTTTAGCCCCATTCCTGTCATTACTGCCTCTGCCGTTTTTTACATTTACCTTTGTTCTGCTCCCTAATAACTTCTCTACCTTGGTGTTTACCTCACTAATTACCATGTTTTGTGGGGGGACACTGGGATTTCCCTGTTCCTTTTCAGTGCCTCCCCCTTGGCTAGTTTAAATGCTTACCAATGAAGCATTTAAACCTCTCACCTAGGGTCCTGATTCCCCCCCGGACAGATGCAAACCATCTCACCAGTATAGGTTTGTATCCCTCCAGGTGGCTCCCCAGTCCCCAATGAAGCCAAAACCCTGAGCTCCACACCAGTTTTTCAACTACTCATTGAATTCCCTGGTGAGGAGTGCCCTAGCATCATCCTTGCCATAGACAGGCAGCACCTCCGAGAAGGTTACTGTGTCGCTACTTGTCTAGGCCCTCCCAACTCTACAAACTCCTCTTGCACTGCTCTGATACCATTCCTAGCCAGGTCATTTGTCCCTAGGTGGACAATGACATCCAGCTCCCTCCCTTGTGCAGCTCCTCCATGTGATCCTGAGGATTTGCTTCCTGTCCCTCCAAGCCGTGGCACCAGGAAGGCACCTCCTCCCTCTCCCTTCCTCCCCATTTCTACCCCTAATGATTGAGTCCCCACCAGGAGTTGTTTCCTTCCTGGGGTCCCATGCCACCCTCCTGTGGGTTTCCTTTGTGAAGGTTCCCAGCATCCTCCTTGGTCTCCACTGCAGGTGCCCATAGAGAACCACTATCCACCAGAAGAGTGAATGAATTGTGAGAGGTACAGCTGGAGGGATGCAACTCTGTTCCACCACCCTCTCCTCCCTGAGCCCACCCCTGGTCTAGCTCTCCTCTTTCTTGGCAACCTCTGAGGTAGTGGCATTGGCCCTGGTGGTCCCTGGGTGGGGGAGGAGGTTTCATGAATCCTAGCCAGGTCAGCCTGGAGATGGGCAACCTCCTCTCTCAGACCAGAAAGGTGCCTGCAAATAGGGCAGCATCGCAGCCTCCAGAATGTCTCCCGGAACACTGCCACCCCACAGCCATTGCACTGCACCACTCCTATCATGTCTTATTTGGCGTCCCCATTCCTGTTTCTCTGTATGCTTACTCTCTCCTCTCCTTACAACTCTCACCCTTCCTGTTCTGGGACAGCAACTTCCTATCTTCCTCAGTAGCCTCCTTCTTCCTTGCTCAATGTCAGACCACCAGCAGCTAGGGAGGAGAGTGAGCTACTTTTTTCCTTTAGAGTTGACAAAACCAGTGTTTCTCTATGATCCTTCCCTTCCTACTGCCAAACAGGATGTTCCTGTTGACAGTCAAATCCAGTGGCTATAAAAGTAGAACTGGCTTAGAGTGGGTGGGATTGGATGGAGGGCAATTAGTAAGAAAAAAGGCTAGCAACAGGAAGTTGTAATTTGAGTCACCTGCTTTTATAGTGTCTAAGCCACACCCCCAATTAAGCTCTCTTTTCTCCTACTGGTTTAACAAAGTCAGCTGATACAGTACCCTTCCCAGCACAGAACACACACACTGACTTTCTTTCTTTTCTTTCTTTTTTAACCCTAAATAAGACCCCTTCTACTTCTAATAAAGTATCTGTCTACTTAATCTCAACAGACACTGACTCCTGCTGAGATATACGTTTTAAATTAATAAGAAAATGTAGCTTCTTTTAGTTAGCTGCTTTCTGCTCTACAAGCAAGGCTAGCAACAGGAAGTTGTAATTTGAGTCACCTGCTTTTATAGTGTCTAAGCCACACCCCCAATTAAGCTCTCTTTCCTCCTACTGGTTTAGCAAAGTCAGCTGATACAGTACCCTTCCCAGCACAGAACACACACTGACTTTCTTTCTTTCTTTTCTTTCTTTTTTTAACCCTAAATAAGACCCCTTCTACTTCTAATAAAGTATCTGTCTACTTAATCTCAACAGACACTGACTCCTGCTGAGATATACATTTTAAATTAATAAGAAAATGTAGCTTCTTTTAGTTAGCTGCTTTCTGCTCTACAAGCAAGGCTAGCAACAGGCTATATGTGAGACCCTTTAATGGGCACACAATGATATATAAATTCACCATGATCATTCTAATCTGTAACACCCACAGACCTTTTTAGTTTGTTTAACAACATTTCAGTGTTTTTTCGGGCATGCACAGAAACACCTTGTAATATGTCAATGTTTATGTCATCAGTGCCAGGTAGCAGTGTGTTGTCATCTTGTGACTGCAATAGTGCATGTGGTGTCAAAGATTTGCAACAACTTTTTCACCCTGGCATACAACTGTGAGATAGTGTTGTAGCACATTCCCATATACTTTAGCCTTCTCATATTCAGAGAGGTCAGTCCTTTGAAGAACAGCCTGCATCTCAGCATCCAGCTGTCGTTCCACACTCTTTCTTGGTAGTTGTTCAGGGGGTGGATGACCTCTTAGCATGTTCAGCTGATGTTTAGGTACCAAATACATTTTTTGTGCATAAGCCATGCCAGTCTCATCTGCTTGATAGTAGGCTGGTTAAAAATGGTATAGCCACAATGAGCCTATGAAACCCCCAGACTGTGTTACAAGATGCTTCTTATGTTTAACAGATAGCTTTTTATTACTTAATTTTTAACAATCTTGCATCTCCTTTTTAGCTTCCTAATCTGATGAGTTGTGAGAGGTATATTCCCTTTAATAGCGTTGAGTGCCACCTCTGCACTTGCTGCTATTAAATCATCTGAGGCTGAACAGAGAATAGCTTTTCACTGTTGTGGTGGCCCCTTCACCAGCAGTTTAAGCACCACAAGGTTTCTCTTCAGACATGCTGACATGTCACAGGGCTATGACTATCAGGCTACAATGAACAAATGAGGCAGTTCTTTTTTTTTTGTGGTGTATTCTGTTTCATGATGTATGCAACAGGTAAAGTAGGTGGAAACAAACCAGACCTTAAGCAGTATGATTCCAGTGTAGTGGGTTTTAAATCCACCAGAAGATAACCATAGGCCTCACGGGCAGCATCTTCAAAGACCTCTTCAAAAAATGTGGTCTTTCCAGGATACATCTGGTGGGCCAATGTACTGACCTGCAGCTTCTCTCTGGGATTTTTAAATAAAACTATATAATTATCATTTAAATTTATGGTCCTGCATTTTTTACCCTGGACAAACACATTTTGTGTGACATACAGGATACTAACATTTCTGTGGTGGCAGTACTGTGTGAAACATTTTTGAATTTCACAGTTTTCAGATGCTGTTTCCATTAAGTCATCTACAATTAAAAGATTTACTTTTTGAGGTGGTAATAGTTCATCATCTTGTAGAGTGCTAGGAATACCTTCTATAAATCTCAGCTGAGGAAATTTACTATGTAATTCTGTATACAAAGGTTGCCAACAGCTATAACACTAGATAATATTTTCTGGAAATCTTGTTAAAGCACTGAGACCAGCTTCCAGCATGCTTTTAATAAAATAACTTTTCCCACAGTTTGATGGTCCAGCCAAAATACAGGAAAAAGGGCCCTGCAAACGTATACCCATACCCATACTCATATCAGAAGCCATAAGGCAATGTTTTAAACTCCTCAGTCAAAACCCTTTTGTTGTAGACAACCCTGAAGGTTTTCTTTTCTGGCCTGTTTTCAATAGTGATGCTCTTTTTGTTTCTCACAATTTTTTTTCAGTCCAATAGTAACTGATTGTACCCCAACACCTTTATCAGCACCACCATCCTTGGCAAAATGCTGTACTAGTGATCTGAGGCAGCTGTAGTTAACCTTTTCACTATTAGCCATGTTTAGTGTTATGCCTTTTGCCTTCATGCAAATTTTACTATTGGTCAGTTTGCAGCCATAGGTTTTAGGACCACCAGACACAAACTCCACAATGTGTTCACCATGTGGTAATTCACTGGTCAGATCACCCAAACAGTCACCGGAGTGGTGGATCCCAGTCACCCGGTCTGCTGACAAATATGACCAAGTCTGTATCATGGTATAAACAGTGATCCTGCAGGCTTTCAAGTAAACTGTACAATTTAAGTAGAGCATAAGCTGTGGTAAAGGCAGCAATAACAACATTAATGTTGGTAGCGTTTGCGTAGCAATTTTCAGTGTATTTCCATTGTACTGAGGCTGTATCATCATTGATGAAATACAGACTAGATACATGGTAGCGATCCGTGAAAAGGTACTGAAAGAGTTCTTCAGCATCCTTGACAAGAGCTGTGTTCATCAAGTAGGTCGCTGGCCAAATTTTCCTCACAAAGAATTCAAAAACAGCTTTGAAATCTGTCTTTGTGCTGGGTTATTTGCTATATTTTCTGCTAAAACAACACCTTCCTAGCATAGTACTACCTGATGTATGCTTTACATTCTACATCAGATGTACACCAGTTTGGATACCCTGAAGCTTCCTGTTTCCCCTTTAGGTGTAATTTAATATAGTCTGTAAAAAGACTGTCTGACCTGTCTTGGTAGTGCCAGACTTCATACACCTTGGCCACCTTATAACCTTTCTCTAAAGCCAGCTTTAGCTCTTCAGTACACCATGTGCCCTCCAGAGATCATTGTTCATCTGAATGGATACATGGTTGTGACTGCTGAACTGTCTCAGCACATGTGCGACACAATGTGAACACTAACTTTCCATCTATCCTGCTGGGCAGAACAGGCAAAAAGAGACCATGGGGCAGATACACTTTAGCTTTTATAATCCCAAAATATTGTCTGAGATCCTTGAAATTGTCATATATAACCACTGGGTGCCCTATGGGGTATGTCTAGGTCTTGTTCACATAGGGATACAAACTGGTAAAATCCTAATAATGGATTTTCTCATCAGGCTGTGCACTGTAATATAAACGCAGAGCATTTGTGCGCCCTCCATAAAGTGACTCACGGGGATCCATGGGCTCTGGAAAATCAGCTACTTTCAAAAAGGCCTGCAACTGAGGATTCTCACACACCAGCTGTTTCCATTCATGCTCCCACATAACCCTTACATTCATACCCTTTTCATGCCTAAGAAAGTTTAATTTCTTGATAGTCATGTAGTATAGGTGTTTGTAGGTTGTGCCAAGCATTGGGTTAAACAAATCTTCAAAGAAACACTCCCTGCAACCATGATAAAAGCAACCTAAAAACTCAAATGCTGTAGGGACACTGTCTATTACAACATAACCATCATGAAAGTAATTACCCACCTGCACTTCGCCACCATTCAAAGCTTGCTGTATGGAAATATTTTCTTGTTTACTTATGTACATAAGCCACTGTATGGCAGGTGCTGAGTAACCCTTGCACTGGTGGTGATAGTTGTCAGAGGGTATAATCCCTATGGTGTCTGGCTCTAAAAATTTAAATCGATACATGGCCATGCATACTGATGCTATAGTGATGTACTGAAAGGGGTCAATTTGCCCCCTCTCCTCTGCAATGTCTTGAAACATTTCCTCAACACTATCTTGAAACATTTCACATGCTTGTTTTAGAATCTTTACATCTAACTTGCAGCAGCGGTGTAATTCCTTTTTAAAATTAAATATATCTTTTTTATGCAATTCATGCCGCTTCAAAAACTGTTTTTTTTCATCTGCCATCATGTAAGCTACACCATAATCTTTGGGGTCAGGCATAGGCCCTACATAATTTTGATTTTCTGGTTTGTTAAAAAAGTGTGGAAAGAACCCCTTTACTCCATTAAAGCCCATTGCATGTGGCATAGCAGCTAGTCTCATAGGTAGGAAATTTATTATTATTATTATTAAATTTTGATAACGAGGTAAGCCCGCTTGGCTGCGAAGGTCCTTTTTTCAGGGGCGACCTGGGGAATTACATGGGATAGCATACAGCACAAGTACATTACACAAGACAGCGAGGAACATGCAGTAGTAGATAGTAGTTTTTCAACAGCTACATTTAAGAGGTAAGGTGTAGTAGCATTTCAACAGTTAACATTTCCTGGGTAGGCTATGCAGATGGGGTGCAGTGATGGTGCTATTTCCATTTGAGGGGAGAGGGGTGGGCTTCCACTTAGGAGCCTCTCACTTTAGCAGTTGCATTTGGAGGAGACCATCATATGAGCCTTCAGCCTTGTGCAGAAGGTGTGGGTAGAGGTAGCATCCTGAACACCAGGGGGCAGGGAGTTCCATAAGGTAGGCACTGTAATGGCGAACGACTTACCCCCCGCCTTGGTTCTAACCCTTGGCACTGCGAGGAGGGTTTTGTCTGTTGTTCTGAGGAGCCTAGGGTTTCTCTTTAGGGCAATGAGTCCAGTGAGGCTGGGAAGAGGGGATGGGCTGAGTAATTTATGAGTGTGGCAGAGTGGGGGGTATTGGAGCCGGGCCTCCCAGGAGGGGCCAGTTTAGTTGGGACAGAGTGTCACACTGGTGAGTCTGGGAGCCAGATTGGGAGGTGAAGTGAGCCACCTTGTGGTAGAGAACTTTGTAGTCTGTTCATCTCTTGTTTGGCAGCTCCCTGAATCACCAGGACTGCATAGGAGAGGGTCGGGAGGAGGACGCTTGTGGCGATGGAGGCCCTGGCCGCAGGTATCAACTGGTCTTTCAGCCTATACTAGGTTCCGAGTTTGGCATGAATATTTTTGGTTACCAGATTGACATGATCCTTGAGGGAGAAGGACTGATCCAGGGTGAGGCCAAGGTATTTTATAGATTCAACCACCTCAAGTCTTTTTCCTGATTTGGTCATCCTGAGATGTGGGCTTCTGTCCTGGCCGAGGGTTCTTGGGACAAACAGCATGGCCTTGGTCTTGTTAGGGTTAATGATCATTCTGTTGGTGACAAACCATTGCTCAAGGGAACCCAGGTCTTCCTGTAGCCCGGAGCAGAGATCTCCCAGATTAGAGGAGGGGCGGTATATGACTGCGTCATCCGCATACTGTACCACTGAGCTACCCCCACAGTGTTTACTGAGATCAATAAAATGGATGTTTAACCACGTTACAGTTACAGACATCAGTTTACTTCCCTGAGTCAATAACTCCACCTCCATTTTCTCTTTTACAAGCTGGTTTAAGATGAAGTGACTGTCATACCCCTTTGCATTATGAGCTATAAAGGTGTGCCCCTTAAACCCATTTTGAATAAACTTTTTTACAAACTGTGCGACACAGTCAGTGCCTTCAAATTCCCACCTGTGACCTCTTTCAATGGCATAGATATAATTAGGAATATGTCTAGAGCCACCAACACTGACATCTTGCATGCATTCAAAATCATAAAATAAATAGCTGCTTGAACATGGCGGTGTCTTTAATGGCTGAATATAGCATAAGTGGGGTTCAACAGGGTGTACATCTGTAAGACAGTTATGGCACTTTGGCTGAAAACAAATATGTACACCCTCCTTAGGTTTTCCACATGATTTGCATACTTTAGTTAAATGACAAACGGGGAATGTCAATTTATGCTGCCTGTAACAGTCTGTGGAGTTACAGTGTTTATTGCAATCAGAACACTGTACTACCTCACTTTGCACTTCACTGCAGCCAAAGGATCTGCATGCATGGCACATGTTAAGGCATGTGTGTGAACCTTTGTGTGCAAAAAAGGCATGACAATGCTCGCACACATTCCTGGCACCCAAAAAGCCTTTAAGATTTTTAATACCATAATAATGGTTTTCGTGTAAAAGCATACAAACAGTATTAGCCCGTTTATTAGGAGAATTCACAAACTTCTGCCATGCACCAGCTTTGTTCATAAAGTAAACAAAGATGGTCACATTTAGCTCTATCTCAGATAGGTGTATGTGACTCAAATCTACAAGTGTGTGTTCTGACAAGCCTACCCTGTTGTGTAAATCTTTAGCTTTTGTTAATAACTGCTCATCAACTAATTGCTTGTTTAGCAAAGCAATTAAACTAGCAGCAAAGCATGATGTGTTACTTTGATTTGCAATATTAACTAGGTGTCTTGCTTTTTGCTTTACAATGTGGCTAGATAAGATGCTTCTGACATCTCTGGAAATGCCCCCATGCACATTTCGCACAACTGTCACAACCAGGATTAATGTCTCATTATGAACTGGGGGTCAAAAATCTAGGAAGCTGATTGGCCAGCAGCTCTTGGAAGCCGTGATGATATCTAGCTACATCATCATGGCTTCAAAAAGCCTCTGGCCACCAGTTTCCCTACCCACAGCAAATCATTCCAATGGCAATGGGCAGTCATCTCAACCAGCTCTTCACTCGCTCCAACGGAAATCGCAGTTTCAACAGCAGCACCGAGTGTCACAAATGGGCGAGTACACCAATATAATTCAAAACAATATAGTTTCTGGCACCCTCAGTAAAACTGCTGAAATTTATTAATACAGACAAAGCCGCTATTTATTTTTTTTAAAGGCAGCGTTGCTCCGTGCATGCAGCTTTATGTCTCCCTTACTTGCTCGCTCTTTTCAAAAGTGCACGCTCGGCTGCTCATTTGCTTCACTTACTAACGCTTACACCTGTAACATCTTCCTGCGTTTATCAGCTGGCAGACAAACACTGACTAACTTACCGATATATTGGAAACTCTTGAAGTGCCCCCGCTAGTCAGTCTGCTCCCTTTCATACTGTGACTTCAGTCCTCTCATGGCTCCAATGATACTTTCACATATGTGGTTGCACCAGAAACGTTCTTATTTTTCCCAAAAAAGTCACCCACATAAATAGGATGGCTCCTGACCACACTATATTTCTTTTTTTTTGGGGGGGGAGAAACAATGTTCACAGCTGCATCTCCTCAACCAACTTCAATTACAGCAGAACCACCAGCTGGCCAGAGCCTCCAGGAACTATTTTATTAAAAGGTACTCCTCCAACACCTCACAAAATACATTTTCAGAATGATTTAAAAAGATTTTTTTTTTACTGCTAAAACTTGTATTCCTGTTCATAATAACAATAATGCACTCCAGGGTGTGGTATATCATGGGATATCATCACTTCTCGGGTGGTTGGATGCACTCAGCCTGCGGCCTCATGCCCAACCACCTGAGGCGACTTGATATCCATGATATCTACACTACCATCTATGCATTATTAGCTTAATCTTACAGCCTCCATTTTGCTGTTTAATAAATTGGCAATATGTTCTAAAAATTCATCTGCATTAAATTCATTGGGGTTCCGACGTAATGAGTACACAGGGTCATTTAAGCTATTACAACTCAGGTGTAGCTGTACAAAATCATTACTACCCAAAGTGGGCCTTATTCTGTCCAACAACTGTTGCACAGCTGTGTAGATTGAAGAATAGTATTGGTCTATAGATGTTATTTGGTCTAGGTTAGCAAAACAAAACTGCTGGCGATACTCAGTACCATTAAAATTATTTCTGGGTATTTCATATTCATTCTAAATACACAGGTTCTGGTACATCATCTTCCCTCTCCTGTGGGACCCCCTGACTACACATGTCTTCTTCATCTTCTTCATGGTCTGTGGTACCACCACCCCCATCTGTATGTGTTCAGGTGTGCTGTTTTGAGAAGGCCCCATACATTCCTCACAACCTGACAGTTCCATACAAATATCAGAATTATCACTCTGCACACATTCACAGTTTTCAGCCATACAACACACTGTATCACAACCACTACTTTCTTGGCCCTCAGGAGACCGCTGGCTTGATAAACACACAGGACAATCACACAAACAATCACAAACATAATTGTCAGAATTGTCAATAGTGTTGTTTTGAGAACGCGCCATACATACTTCACTGTCTGTCAGCCCCCTACAAATATCAGAATTATCACTCTGTGCACATTCACTGTTTTCACTCATACAACGCGTTGTTTCACAGTCCCTATTTTCTTGGCACTCAGGATACTGCTGGCTTGATAAACAGACAAGACAATCACTCAAACAAGAACAAACACAAACAACATGATGAGAAAGACCCAGGTTTCCCATGGTTATGTTGTCGTGGCTTGTGTCTGTGCCAAGGACTCTGCTGTTTTTTCATTCTGCTACAGTCAACCAATATTTTTTTAGCCCTTCTAATTCTACTACTAATATACTGGCTTACTATATTATGCCTGGTGTTTCTGATGACCCGCCCTTGTTGAATAATTCTATTAATAATTTTATTCCACTCATTTTGAATAGTACACATTTTTACACCACCTACAGCTAATTTTTGAATTAGTTTCCTAGTACCCACCATTTTTGGTATAGCAGTCACAGCTAACAGAATTATTTAAAATTGACTTTATGACTATGATTCTGCAAGGCGAACCACCTTAATTGTATTATTAGAAATTCCAAATATTAGATTGCAACCAGTGGGTATCTGCACATGTAAAGAGACTGTCACAGGTGTATCAGAATGTTCTAAAATGTCACTATATGTATACACAAGTGTACCACTAGTTGGGCCTTTAACATGTGGTGACGCTTTTTCAGGTATCAGTGTTCCAGGTGTAATTATAGGGTCAGCCTTACTCACACACACAGCTGATGATTTACTGCACGGCAGCTCTGCAGTTACACTATCAGTGGCACAGTCTAATGTAGCAGGTGTTTGTGTTCGTATATTATTATGTTTGCAGTACCTCTTACCCCCAATCCCTTTACGACAACGGTGTTCACGTTTTGCACTTTTGTTGGTAGAAGGTGTATGGCCAGCTGTTAAAGACACACAAGAGGGGCCTGAAGAAAGTTTCAAAATGTCATTATTCTTTTGGGCTGCTGCTGTGGTTGCAGGCACTGTATGTGGGGATGGTCCAGCCTTGTTAATAGGGCACTTTTTCTGTCTGGATAGCCTTGAATATGCATGGTGCCTTCCTGCTGACTTTTGAAATACAGCTTCTATATGATTAAATTCAGTATCACCTAGTAATAAAAATTAGAGAACATATATATATATATATATATATCAACATTATACACTGTATTGACTACATCCTGGATACAAACATGCAATATACCAACATATTAAATAGTTTGCTACAATGAGCCACACATAATTAAAACTATAAAATCAGAAAAACTGTGTAGTTTAAAAACATTGCCATGCCCAAAACTTCTTAACAAATATTGTACAAACACGTGGCATTATATTACAATTTTTGTTACAAGAAAGCATGCTAAATTTACAAAAAAATAAGAAAATATTTGCAAATACCACCACAGCAGCCCCTTATCCATCTGCAGCACTGTAAAAATAAGTAATTAGTTTTCAGTTAATGCCCAACACTATTAAAAACTTTAACACATACCCGTTGTTTAGTCTTCATTAATTGATGTTGTTTTATTTTCAGATGTGGACTCCGGCTGACCAGTTTCTGTTAAAAATCAAAACAGTATGTATGTCACCGCTAACCATATAGTGTTTTCCAAGCATGCTGTGTGAAGTCAAACAGCTATTACTTCTTTACACATTTAAAAACAGTATTTAGCTAGTTTTAAACTTTAGCAGATTTTTTCATCTATCTACAAAGTGTAGGTGTCAATAAATCAGTTTACTAGAGGGTTTAGAACCATGTGTAGACATTAATTGAAACAAATTAGCAAAATTTATATAAACAAACCTTTATATTATTGCTAACCTTGCAGCTGTCAATGAATTAAACTAAGACTCACAGTGCTGTAAAGTGGCTACAACACTATCAAATAAATTAATTACTATACAACACACCATAATGTAAGCAACACAGGCAGAAAATCCACTTATGCATATGTTCTCATGCAACACAGTTATAACAGGGCAAGGCAGAGGGGTATCATGATCTTGTCTGGACTTGTCCACATAATTAAGACATTGGTACATTTAACTGGACATACCGTATGATGTAATATGTGTGCCTGCAGAAGAGTTGCTTTGTATACACAGGGCCGGCAAACCTGAATTAGGAAAACTTAGTTACATAGAAACATAGAAACATAGACTTTGACGGCAGAAAAGGCCCACTTGGCCCACCCAGTCTGCCCATTTCCCTACCTACTGGATAAGCTGCAGATTCTAATTAACCAACAGCCTGCTTCCTGCAACCCCGCACTATAATTGCTTTGTGTCTGTCCCATGCATGTTTGAATTCCCCACTGTTTTAGACCCAACGACCTCCTCAGGAAGGCTGTTCCATGTATCCACCACTCTCTCCGTGAAAAAGAATTTCCTCACATTACCCCTGAGCCGTCCCCCCTCTATCTTTAAATTGTGCCTCCTTGTTCTTACACATCTCTTTTTCTGAAAGATGCTACCCTCCTGGACTTTGTTGATTCCCTTGAGGTACTTGAACAGTTTCTATCATGTCCCCCTGTCCCTCCTTTCATCAAGGGTATACATATTAAGCTCTCTCAGTCTCTCTTCATATGGTTTCTGATGCAGACCCTGCACCATTTTAGTTGCCCTCCTCTGGACTGCTTCCATCCTGTCTATGTCCTTGCGTAGATGAGGTCTCCAAAACTGCACAGAGTACTCCAGATGGGGTCTCACCAACTGTCTGTATAGAGGGATAACCACTTCCCTTTTTCTACTTGTGATGCCCCTTCCTATGCATCCCAGTATCCCCCTGGCTCTCCTTACTGACTTCTCACATTGCTAACCCACCTTTAGGTCATCTGATATGACTACTCCCAGATCCCTTTCCATTTTTGTTGTTGTTAGTACCTCCCCTGCTATTGTGTACTCTTCTCCTGGTTTTTGTTTCCCAGGTGCATTACTTGCACTTCTTTGCATTGAATCTAAGTTGCCATATGTCTGACCATTCCTCCAACCTTGCCAAGTCCCCTTCTCATCTTTCTACCCCTCTTGTGTATCAACTCTGTTACAGATCTTTGTGTCATCTGCAAGAGGCATACCTTTCCTCCAGACCCTCTGCAATGTCACTTATAAAGATGTTAAAGAGGACTGGACCCAGTACTGAGCCCTGAGGTACTCCACTAGTAACCCCCCTTTCTTCGGAATGTGTTCCATTCACTATTACCTTCTGTGTCCTGTTGTGCAGCCAGTTTGCTACCCAGGCTACCACCCTGGGACCCACTCCCAGGCTGGCTAACTTGATTATTAATCTTTTGTGCGGGACTGTGTCAAATGCCTTGCTAAAAGTCTAGGTAGGCCATATCCACAGCCCCTCCCTGGTCTATTACTTTGGTCACCCAGTCAAAGAAATCAATTAGATTCGTCTGACATGACCTTCCTGCTGTAAATCCATGCTGCTTTGGGTCCTGTGCCCGCTGGCCTCTAGGTACTCAACAATTCTTTCTTTCAGAAGTGATTCCATCATTTTCCCTACCACTGAGGTCAAACTTACAGGTCTGTAGTTTCCTGCTTCTGCCTTGCTCCCACTTTTGTGAAGGAGAATCACATCTGCCCTCCTCCAGTCCTCAGGTACCACCCCATCCTGCCATGATTTGTTAAAAAGTGTGGTCAGTGGTGTCACTAGGTCCTCCCTTAATTCTTTTAGGATTCTGGGGTGAATCCCATCAGGCCCCATTGCTTTGTCCACCTTGAGTTTTAGGAGTTCTTTCAGGACTCTTTCTTCTGTAAATGGACGGGTGTCAACCTCCTACCCAAGTGCTTCTATCCTTTACTAATCTTCACTATCCCTCCTTAACCTTTCTATGCTCTCTAATGTACCTATAAAGGTTTATCACCCTTCTTAACTGAGTTGGCTATTTTTCCTCGGTTTGGGCCTTTGCTATTCTGACTGCCTTCCTACTTCTTTCTGCTTTAATTGATACAGTTCCTGTCGTGCTCCTTCTGTGATTCCTTATACTTTTGAATGCAGCCTTTTTTCTCTTAACCTTCCCTGCCACCTCTTTTGAGAACCATAGTGGTTTTTACTCCACTTTGTTTTCTTTATTTGTTTACACAAAGACTTGTTGCCTCTATGATGGCGTTTTGATTTTCTCCATTGTTCTTCCACCCTCCTATTTGGCCATTTGCTAGTGCATTCTTCAGGTGTTCACCCATTTTGCCAAAGTCAGCCCTTCTAAAGTCCAGTATCCTTGTTTTTGTATGGCTTATCTCCATGGTTGTGCTCATTGTGAAGCACACTGTGCAGTGGTCACTTGTTCCCAGATGTCTACTGACTTCTAAATTTGTGATCCTCTCTCCATTTTAGAGTACCAGGTCTAGTATTGCTCCCTCCTGAGTGGGTTCCAGCACTAGCTGTCTAAGGTCTGCCCCCCTGCAGAGCATCGAGAATGACCCTGCTCTTGGATGTGGCTGCAGTACATGTCCTCCAGTTAACATCTGGCATATTCAGGTCCCCCATCAACAGTATCTCCCCCTTTTTCAGCCATTTTGAGAATGTCCTCTATCATTTTCTTGTCCATTTCCTCCCCTTGAGATGGGGGTCTGTATACAACCCCTGTGCAGATTGCGATGCCATTCCCCATCTCCAAGGTAACCCAGAGTGCCTCTTGTCCTCCCCTTTACTTTTTAGTTCTGTAGCTTTGATCCCTTCCCTTATGTATAGAGCTACTCCACCTCCTCTTTTGCCTTCCCTGTCCCTTCTGTAGATTGTGTACCCTGGTATGTTGACATCCCATTCAGTTATAGTCTTATAAGCATGATTTTAAGCAGTCAAAATGTTAAAAACAATTTAAAAGAGCACTCACCAACAGCTCCTTGTGGGCCTTCTGATTCTAGAACAAGATCATGAAAGCCAATCTGAGAAAACTGTTTTGCAAAATAATTTGCCATTTTAATGTCAAGATAACAACAGTACTTCACAAGCTGCAACTTTGCAAAAGCTTACCAAAGGTTGCTTCAGAGTGGCAGAGACTGGCACAGTCTAAAGCATCTCCTTTTATATTGTCCAAGTGGCTGTGACATGTCCCAAGTATTGTACAGAGTGACAGCTTGTGTAACAAAGACCCGAGATGACCAAAAAACATACTGATTAATAATCAATACATTTAAATACATAGGGGTAGTGAGTGGGAGGGGGTGGTTGGTGTCTTAGCTAATGTGGTGCTTTCATGCTTAAATGTTATTTTCTATAGATTAGAAACTTTATTTTACATGTCAAATAATGATTTAATTTAATCCTTGCTATATAACAATACACATTCTTAGCTTAGGTTGACTATGACAGTTGCTTTTCTGGAGCTGCTTAACTAAGTTAGATATGTCTGATGCTCATTTTATTAGAGTATTTTGATGATATTTAACATGGTATTTAACATGAACTTACAGAGAACTTACAGAACTTACAGTGGAGGAACCGCTGTCAGGGAGTGACCACCACTCAGTATGGCTCACATTGGATATGGGCAAGGAAGGAGTGGAATCTGGCACAAGAGTGCTGGACTTCAGGAGGGCTGACTTGGGAGGATGGGGGAAGTGGTAAAAGGGTACCTGGCCAGAATTCAATCTAGTATGGATACTAACCAGAGATGGGAGCTCATAAAGCTGGGGATAGTGGAGGCAACCAAAACCTGCTGCAAAGCCCAGAGCAAGAAGGCTAGGGCTAAGAAACTGAGCTGGTTGAGCAAGGAGGTCATGGAAAAGGTAAGGAGGAAAAGAGCTGCCTTTAGGAAGTACAAGAAAACAGGGAGGGGGGAGGACAGAGAGGAGTACTTGACAGAATCGAAGGAGGTGACAAGGGCAGTAAGGAACCAAAGCATCTCAGAACTCAGGCTGGCACAAGGCATTAGAAGGGGAGAAGGACTTCTTTAAGTACATCAGGGAGAAAAGGAGCTGTAAGGACCACATAGTAAGGATTAGGAAGGAGGGGGGTTGGGTGGAAGCAGGGTACGATAAGGCGGAAGCACTAAATGAGTACTTCTGCTCAGTATTTACTAAAGAGAAGAGTGGGGGTGACACCCAAGATGGGAGAAATGGCAGACCAGGGGGAAGTGGTGACAGATGGGGAAATCATGGAGGGCAGAGTTCGAGGAGGGTTTGAAGGCACTGAGGGTGGACAAGACACCAGGCCCAGATGGCATCCTCCCCAGGGTACTGAAGGAGCTGGCAGAGGTCCTTGCAGGACCTTTGGCAGACCTATTTAATGCCTCACTACATTCAGGGTGTGTACCTCAGGACTGGAGGATGGCTCATGTGGTGCCCCTCCACAAGAGTGGCCCAAGGATGAACTGGGAAACTACAGACCAGTGAGCCTCACATCCATCGTGGGTAAGCTAATGGAGACTATCCTGAAGGAGAGGCTGGTGGCCTCCCAGAGGCCAAAGGACTACAGGACAGCTGACAGCATGGCTATATGTGGCTGATCCTGCCAAACCAACCTGGTTGAGTTCTATGACTGGGTAACTAGGCAACTGGACAGGGGACATGCAGTGGATGTCCTGTATCTGGACTTCAGTAAGGCATTCGACTCAGTGCCACATGGAAGGCTGGGAAGGAAGTTAGTAGGCACAGGGTGGGTGCAATGCTGGTGAGATGGGTAGGAAACTGGCTGCAGGGAAGGCAACAGAGGGTGGTGGTGGGTGGGAGCTCACACCCAAGGGCAGTGACGAGTGGTGTCCCACAGGGCTCGGTGTTGGGACCAGTGTTGTTTGGGATATTCATTGCAGACATATCATGGGACATCAAGAGCAAGATCAGTCTGTTTGCTGATGATACCAAGGTTGGGCGGTGGTGGATGACCTAGGGGATGGCAGGGTTGCAGGATGATCTGGCAAAGCTTGAAACCTGGTCAGTCACCTGGCAACTGGGCTTTAATGCCAAAAGTGCAAGGTGATGCATTTTGGGATGAAGAACCCAAGGAGGACTTACCAGCTAGGGGAGTGCAGCTAGCCCAGACAGAGGAGGAGAAGGATCTGGGTGTGCTCATCACAGGGTCAATGAACAACTCTGCACAGTGTGGGAAGGCAGCTGCAAGGCCAACAAAATGCTGGGTTGTATTACAAGGGTATATCCTCGAGGGAGGAGGTGATTCTACCTGTATGGGTCATTAGTTAGTCCACACCTGGAGTTCTGCGTGCAGTACTGGCGTCTGTATCTGAAGAGGGACATTAAGTTACTGGAAGAAGTGCAGCGCAGGGTGACAAAGATGATCAAGGGTCTGGGGGACTTATCATACGAGAAGAGGTTGAAGGAGTTGGACATGTACTCACTGGAGGAGAGGAGAGACAGGGGGGACATGATTGAAACCTTTAAATACATGAAAGGAATAAACAAGACAGGTACAGAGGGCTGTTCAAAGTAAGGGAGGGAAGGCAACCGGGGCCATGATATGAGACTGGAGCGAGGAAGGTTCAGGAGGGAGATGAGGAGACACTTTTTTACAGAGAGGGTGGTGGCTGGGTGGAATGCGTTACCTGCAGAAGTGGTATGCAGTAGAACAGTGGACTGCTTCAAATGAGGATGGGACAGGACAAGGAGGAGGGTTAATGAAGTGGAAGGGTGGAAGGGAGGGGCAGCTGCAGAATAAGGGGTGCTAGCTGTACATTCGAGCAGACTTGATAGACCTCTAGGCCTTTATCTGCTGGCAAATTTCGTATGTTCGTATGTTCGTATGGTGTGTGTGTGTGTTTTTAATAGTAAAATTCACTACAGCAAGGAACTCATTGTTTAGCCCTTTTCATTTTGTTTTAAAGCCAGAAAAATATGGCTAGTTTTAAGGGCAAATATTATTACCATAAAAAGTCTTTTTATGTTATTGCTCTTTCTGTATACTTAATAACTTCATAGTGTTTTTAGCCACCATAGCGCCTAGCTGCTGTAACATATATGTGTTATTTAGACTTTTATGTCACTCTTCTTTTTTAAGGGTGTGGAGTAAACACTGTGGGACTCATACAAATAGGCCTAAATCATTAGCTAAAACTATATATTACAGACTGCATCTCTGTTGAGCTGGAAAACATTGCATTTTCTTAAAACTTTTCCACGCGTATCAATCTCCAACTATTGAGCTGTAAATAAATAGTATTTTTCAGACACTTTCCCAGGCGTATCAATCAGCTATATCATTTTAAAGTTAAAAAGGTATTTTGTTTTTTGAGTGGTGCCTTCTGTGGCTGCCCATTTTAGAAGAATGGTAACAGACAAAAAGTTAAAAAATTAGGTATCTAGCTATTGAGCTGTAAATAAATAGCATTTTCCTAAACTTTCCCAAGTTTATCAAGCATTATCTTTTAAGGTTAGAAAAGGTCTTTTGTTTTTGAGGTGGTACCTTCTGTGACTGCCCATTTTAGAAGAATGGTTAAAGACAAAAGTTAAAAAATTAGGTATCTAGCTATTGAGCTGTAAGTAAATAGCATTTTCCTAAACTTTCCCAAGCTTGTTGACCATCATCTTTTAAGGTCAAACTCAGGCCACTGTGGCCATTGCACAGAGACTGCATATATACCATCATCATGAATTTCTGCTCAGAGCCTGAAACACACACATTTGCAAACCAGCTTCCAGCCCAGCAGCTTCTGTTCATTTCAGGTAACACTAAAAACATTTTGTAGATGTAACCCCTCACCCCTGCCTTTTTAGCAAAACGACAGGTGGCATGCTGTTGAAGTTGACAGTAGTACCTGGTGGGGACTGGGTTTGGGGAGGATGAGGTTACTCGGCACAGGGGGGCCTAGGTTTTCTACTCTGCACAGGGGCATCCAAGTAAATCTGAACACAGGAAGCAATAACTGTAATGTCCAGAACCAGGAATGGGATTCTCCAGTGTGGCTTTTATTCACATCCAAGCTGAACAAACAAAGCATAGACGGACCCCCATGGGGTTACATTTCCTGGTAATGCAGATTACAGACAACAGAACACTTTATCACTATTTCCAGCCCTCAGGCTCTAAACCCACCAAGCACACAGTCCGGACTTGTATGCAGCTTTGGGTACACAGCCCGACTTGTACACTACTTGGGTTTTCCCCACTGGCCCGGCTCCACCGCCGGCCACTTGATCTGCAGTCCATTTGAGGAATGAACCAATCATCCTGTTGTGGCTTCCCAAACCACACTAGAGCCTTCGACTCCTAGAGAGAATTTTCCTTACAGTCCCACGTCTGGGTACTTCCTTCATCACTGGCCAAGTACCTGAGGTAAAGTAGAAATCCACAGAAGAAATCCGTAGAGGTGGACCTGTCACTAAAGATGGGGGGCCACCCACCTCCAGCTCCCACAGCCCATACCCGGCCATTTCTCTGGAAACTGAACAATTCCTTTACTGAACTTTCAAATGTAGATTATGTGTAGACGTCTGTCATATCTCCTGTACATATCATTTGCATCCCAACAAGCTCTGGACTTGAACCTACTTTTAATTTGCTTAGCCCATTACTCTAGGCTTCCCAATATTAAGTAGTTCAGTCCCCACATTGTCACACAAGTCCCAGGGTGAAAAACATAGGCCCTTTTAGCAAGAGCAGACACTCACCCTCACATTGCAGGTGCCCCACAGGTGACTCACAAATCTTCTTGTTCTCACAAATAAACTCTGGAACACATAGGCAGCTTTTCCTTTAGAAACAGAACTAAAGGGTTGCCCCAGGAATCTGCAGGGAAACCCTTCCTGCCCCCCGAAGGGAGGGGGCACTGAGACCAGAAAACAGCGGTCTCCACCACTTCAGTTATCTTCTGTGTCTCTCTTTAAGGTGGAGACACACACCCCCTTTTAAACTAAAAGTAGCCCTCTGTCAGGGCTGAGGCTCCTAGAGCCTTCACTGAGCTGCTTTCTCAGCAAGCTCCAACTTCACACTGCACTGACTCACACTGACTGAAGACTGACTTCAAAACCTCCCAACGTTCTAACCATCTCCCTTGCTGCAGATTCTAATGTGACTCATGCAGCTGTGATAGTTCTATTGGTGATGTCATCCCTCAGTCTCAGCTGAGACTGAGAACAGAGTGAGACAGAGTGAAACCCATTTAACTGGAGTTTCACAAGCTGCCTTCCCTGCCTACCACTAGGTCTTACTGGGATTCTAGTAACCCCGGGTAACAAGGGGGGGTTACATAGAGTTTTAGATAACATTAAGCTTTTAGATACATACACAAAACAATATTTGATACAGGGATATGACTTTTGATAATCTGTGAGCATTTTGCAGCAGGCCAGAATTTTTGTAAACCAGATTCACGGGTATGATAACAGAAACAAAATAAGTTGTTTTTATAATGCAGGTGACAAAGCTTTAAACGTATTGTATATGTGGGGAGAGAATTCTTATTTGCAGAAAGAAGCACTGCTCCATTTACAAAATCAAACTAAAAGTATAGGGTACAATTGAAACACTAAACCCCACTTTATACTGACAAAAAGAAAAAGAAAATTATAAAACAAGTGAGGAAAAACCAACTGTTTAATTTCACTGTTACTATACTCACTCCCAAAATGTGAAAAACAGTATTTTAAAAATACATGCATGTACTACACACCCTTTTTAATCAAATGTGGCAGTTTCACACAATCAGTGTTTTTGCTTTTTTATTTATTTATTCATTCACAGAAAATATACACCAAGTCTGGTTTGGACCCTCTGACATGCCCTGACAAGCCTGAACAAACCCCAATTTACCCAGCCCATAAGTGTGTCATAACCCTGTGCCAGAAAAGGGGGTGCATTATATCCGGGGTGGGAACTCTACGTAACATTCGACACAGTCAGAACTGCGTCATTGGCACACAGGGTGGCTCTACGTCATTTCCTGCACAGTCAGAAGTGGATGTGGCATAGGGGTGGGGCTATGTCATATCCTGCACCGTTGGAAGCGGACGTGACATGGGGTGGGGGGTACGTCATATCCTGGGGGGGTCATTAAACACCCATCAATCATTTTGTCACTTAGTATGCACCAATACTACTGTTGTACTCTTTGGCTGTACTTTATTCCAGGAGCAAGTTGCATAATAGGCAAATGTCAAAGGGCTGCAGTGAGAAGTTACTTTAGCGAAAGTTAAATCTCACTGTGTAACACTCCTAAAGATTATAAGTACAGTAGATTCATTACTAGTTAGATGTATCATCAAATATGTGGGAGCTTTCTGGTTCTAACATATATGGAGGAGTGATAGGGCAGAAACATAGACAATGCTGGCAGAAAAAGACCATTGATCCATCCTGTCTGCCCATAACACTATATCACACCCTGAGACCTTTGATCCAGGGCTGCAAGTTCAGTTTGCTCATACACTAAAATAGGATCAAACCCCTGGTGTTCGCACTCATCTGCACATTGTGAACATTGTATGGAAAAAATGCAAACTTTAGTTTGCCCCAGTCAAATTATTTTTCCCCATACCTTTCCGATCTTTGCAGTCATGCATGCTCAGTTGTGGCAGCCTCCAGTAACATCATGTGATGCAGGATATGGCGAGTCAGGAGACTGAGTCCTTGCATGTCAGTCAGTCAATAAAGTATTTTATGATTTGTCAAAATGAATATCTCTCCAGAGTCTCTGCCTCTCCCTCACAGAACTGGGAGCAATGGCAGTGGCGATTGGTGGAACAAGTCAGAAAACACTTGGGTGGGGATGTGAAACCTGCACCACGCATTGTCATTTCTTCAGCGTGTGAGAGTGAGAGGTGGCATGGAGTGCACTGAGAGAATGCTTGCTTAATTTAGTGAAAAAAAAAGGCAGTCTTCCTTACTGAATGGTCATGACAGACAACATTGTTTCACTGTTTTTTTTTTTTGTCTTCAGGCAGTAGCCAAAAAAAAAACAAAACATTTATTTGATCATTTGTATTTTCCCTTTTCTCTTTTTGTCACTGTGGCATGGGGTGGATAGGAAAGGAATAGGATATACTGGATTCTTCTGGTCCTCATGCTGGCTTGTAACTGTTAAGTTATATAAGGCGGGGGGGTTTAAAAATTACCTTTACTCTACCAGTGCCATCAGTTAATGAAAGCAGAAGAGAGGGGAAGGTCAGAGTGACAACTCAATTTGCTGTGCTGCTCTCAGTCTGTGGGATCAATTCAGTTCAGTTGAAGAATTACAAATTTTCCACAGGGAAGGAGACATTTAAAGCTGTAAAGCAAACTAAAAAAGTACAACAGAAGATTAAGAAAGGCAACGTCAGAGACAGAGTTTTTGTGTGACTCATTTGCTCTGCTGCTGATTCTGTTTGTGCATGGCATGATCTGGGGAGCTAATAGTTTAGTAGGGGGACAATCAATAACTGTCTAGTTGGGTCAGTAACAGTGACCTGTTTCGGAATTAATATCAACCTCCCTGCATTTTTTTCAGTACTACTACTAACTTAAGGTAGCCTGTGACATAGGCCACCACAATTGGGCACTTTCAAAAAGGGCAACTCAATCGCAGCACATGTCGACAGGGCTACCAACCAGGGAGGGTGACCATATGGGAGGGGTTCGCGCATATAGTGACTGGATGTCGCTACATGCATACTCGCCTGGTGGGGGGAAAGTCAGCATGCTGACCGAGAGGCGGAATGGGAGGGAGGGTTTGTGAGGTGCCATGCCACAGTGGGCTGCCAAGCTGGATCCATGGCATAGTGGGTAGGTGGTGGGCTGGGATTGCAAGGGTGCTGGGTTCGGGTCCGGGTGCAAGTACATTTTGTTGCACCAGGCCTGAATTTTTTTGGGGGGTTTTGCACCCCTCCCCGACATGCACTCTCCTGGAATTGAGAATCCTTTAGTAGGGGTGTGTGGGGGCGAAGCATAAAGCAAAAAATCTAAGTCCCCGGTGCCCTTTTGATGTGCGCCAGGGGTGTACAACGCTGAAATCGATTTTCGGTCAATGTACACTTGCCCGAATGGTGATCGCCTTTCCGCGGTCACCATTATGACATGGAACCCTAACTTAACTCCACGTAGATGGCACTGCTGTACTATACTGACTGTTTTGGATATAATCTCCCTGTGTTTTGCTGCTTAACGTACCTGACTTGACGCAGCTAGCCGTGCTGCCTTTACCTGTTTGAGAAATAGTCTCCCTGTATTTTATTACTTAAAGTACTTGACTCGACACAGCCAGCAGTGCTGTATTTACCTGTTAGGGAAAAAATATCCCTGTGTGTTATTACTTAAAGTACTTGACACAGCCAGCAGTGCTGTATTTGTACTAGGTTCTTATACTAGGATTAGAATGGTAGTAGACCATTTGGTACATAAGAACTCTTCCCCACTTTAGTGGGTCCATTTGATCATATTTTGCACTACTAATGTATCTATTTCCTTTTTAAATTTCAATAGGGATCCACTATTTACTACTCTACTTGTTTTTTTTTGTCAATCTATTTCTGCCCCTTCGCCTCCCAACTGGCCCCCTTCCACTGCCCCACCAGCCCCGTCACCCCAGCATCCACTTGACTCACTTCTTGGATCTTCTTTAGCTGTGGCACCTGTGAGGGGCCAGCATCATCTAGCCAGTTAAAGTGTTTTTCCTTTGCTTGTTCTCCTGTTTCCCCCCACAGTGTGGCTCAGAGGCATGCAATGATGCAAATGGCCAAGCTGCACATGCTTCCACATGCAGCATGCCGGGCATCAGGCCCTGCATCCACCCCCTATGTCTTAGGTCCACTGTGCCATCCCCAGCCACCTCTAGGGGACAGGCAAGCAGTGAACTCCATTCCTACTCCTCCCCAGGAGAGGAGAGCTGTCCTCCAGATGCTCAGTCCTCTCCCACCATGGCCAACCCCCATTGGCCCACTCGCTCTGTGAACATGAGTCACTGGCATGGCAGGAAGTAAGGCACAAATGCCTCAGACCTCCACGCCATGTCCGGCTACTAATCTGCTTGGAAGGGTGTTCCATATTCTAGCCATTCTATTTAAGAATGTAAAGTATATACTATTTCTTTTGACTGTTCCAACTTTTATTTGCATCATATGGCCTCTCAATCCTGTTGGTTTGTTCTGTATAACTATACCCATCTCATCCAATAGTTCTTTATCTTTTATAATGTTGTACATTGTCATCAGGTCCCCCATATTCTTCTTTGTTCTAATGTAAATAATCCTGTTTTTTTATCTTTCATTGTAACCAAATTTTCCTAATGACCCTATCATTTTTGTCTTTGTACTGCCTCTAGCCTTTTGATTTCTCCCTGTGTGTAGGGGCTCCAAAGCAGTGACCCGTAATCCATATGTAGCCTAATATATGTCTTGTACAAGGGTAAGAGACATCCCATGGATCTATTTACAAAACTTCTCAATATTTCATATCATATGGTTTGCTTTTTGTATAGCATGTTTGTTGTTTTTTAAAACTTAATTTATTATCTATTATAATCCCACAGTCCTTTTCCTCTTGGGTACTTATTAATGTTTTTGCATTGAGTGTATATATTTGGGTTTTATTTCTTTTTCTTAACTGCATTACTGTACATTTATTGACACTAAATGGCATCTGATTTTCTTGTACCCAAGTTTCAATTTTGTAAAAATCCTTCACCATAATGCCTTGCTGCTCTTGTGTTCTAACTGGCCCCCCACTTTGATATCATCTGCAAACTTAAACACCTGATTGGATATATTGTGTGGTAAGTCACTAGTGTATATAGAAAAACGGGCCAGACCCAATACAGATCCCTGCGGGACCCCACTAACTACTTCAACTGGATCTAAAAATTCCCCAATGACTCTAACTGTTTGTATTCTGTTTTGGAGCCAGATTTTTGTCCAAGAAATAATACAACTGTCTAAACCTATTTGTGACAATTTTGACAGTTAGTTGTTATGTGGAACTTTGTCACATGCTTTCTGGAAATCGAGGAATAAAACATCCATGGGAATATTGTTGTTTAAGTTTTTATTTATATATTCATAGAAACAAAAGTGGTTAGTAACATATGCCCTGTTTTTCCTAAACCTGTGCTGTTTGCTGTCCACATACCCCAAGACCTCCAAGTTATTTTCTATTTTATTCTTGAGAATGCTTTCAGCAATTTTTCCCAGAATTGTAGTCAGGCTTACAAGTCTGTAATTAGATGCTTCTGCTCTCTTGCCCTTTTTGAACAGTGGCACCACTATTGCCTGCCCCCAGTCCCTAGGGACTTCCCCCATTTCAAAAGAGGAATTATAAATTACAGCCAAAGGTTCTGAGATCAATGATCCAACCTCCTTCAAATATCTGGGGTTTAATTTATCAGCGCCTGCAGACTTGTGGAATTTTAGCTGTTTTTGAAATTCTTCTAGTTCCTGTAGGGTTGTAGCTAGATTTATATTCTGGCAGATATTTACATCCATGTTTGTATATATATATTTTTCAAATACTGTCCCGAAGTACTTGTTAAAGGTATTTGCCATATCTTTGGATCCCTTAACTTCCATGTCCTTGTCTATCAATGGACCCACCTGATTACTATCTTTTCTTTGTTGGTGTATGTATATGTAGAAACTTTAACCATTATCCTTTCTGTAGGCCATATTAACTTCTACCTTCCTCCTTTCTTTTCTTATTTTTGTTTAGATTTTTTAGGACTTTTTTATAATTTGTTTGTGCTTCCTCCATACCTGATTCTTTCATTTTATTAAACACCTTTTGCATTTGTGTGTTTAATTTTAACACTTTGTGCATCATGACGTTTTTTACCCCTTTTGTTATACATTTTTCTATTCGGTACAGACTTATCCTCCAACTCTAGGAGTTTATTCTTTAATTCTTTTCACATTTGTTTTATACTTTTGCACTCTAAATCTTTCCTCCAATACCACTTTCTTAATCTCTGTTTGATTAGCATAAAATTTGCTTTATTATAGTTTTTAACAACAGTTTTCCCTTTTGTGTACATCTGGTGTTTTTTTATATTAAATTTGATGGTATTATGATCACTGTTACTAAATGTTCCTGTACCTGTACTTTGTGTATTAAATCTTCTCCATTTGTTATTAATAGGTCTTATATATAGTTTTCCCTTGTGTTGGCCTATGTATTAACTGTTTCAGTCCTGCCATATCCAACATTTCAATAAACTGCCTGCCATTAGAATCTGTATATTTTCGGTCAGACCAGTTTATTTCTGGGCAATTGAAATCACCTGTGATTACGATGTCACCTTCAGTTGCCATATTCTCTATTTCCTGGTTTATTTACCTGTTAGGGAGAAAACATCCCTGTGTCTTACTACTTAAAGTATTTGACTCGACGCAGCTAGCAGTGCTGTATTACTTGTTGGGGAGAAAATATTTATGTGTTTTACTACTTAAAGTACTTGACTTGACGCAGCCAGCAGTGCTGTATTTACCTGTTAGGGAGTAAACATCACTGTGTCCTACTACTTAAAGTACTTGATTTGATGCAGCCAGCAGTGCTGTATTTACCTGTTAAGGAGAAAATATTCCTGTGTCTTACTATTTAAAATACTTCACTCAACACAGCCAGTAGTGCTGTATTTACCTGTTAGGGAGAAAAAAATATTCCTGTGTCTTACTGCTTAAAGTATGTGACTCAACACAGCCATGAGTGGTAAAAAAACAGCAGCATTTCTCAGACAATTCAGGCAACAGTGACAACAGTGCAGAAAATTCAGGACATTGCAGGAGTAACCCACCATGGTACTCGGAGGATGAGCACAAGGGCCATCATAGTGCAGCAGCCAGTCTTAGTAAGCGGAGTAATGCATTATGATGATGATGAGGAGGAGAAGACAAATGAGAGTGAGGGGAAAATCAGTGGAACAGATCCTGAGTTTGTAGTAGATAAGACAGCAGTCAATATGTCAAGTAGCAGTAGCTCTGGGGAGTGAGATGAAGAGGAGGTATGCAGGGCAGAACAAGAGCAAAAAAGAGTTCTCGGTAGGAGGGTGGTGGTGGTGTTAAAAAAGTATTAATGATAATGGGCATAAGGAGAGTCAGACACTCATACATGCAGAGGTACAACAGAGGATAGAAGGTGGACAGGCTTCACAAGGGGAAGAAAGAGATGCAGTTCAACCAGTCAGAGAGGCTGTGCATCAAAAAGACATGCAGATGAGCATGGAAAGCCCTCAAAGAGATAATGGCAGTAGTAGTGGCTGTGGTGGTGGCAGTGGTGGTACTGAACATATCCTCCCCATAAGCAGCAGTGCAACAAAATCTGTGAAATCTGTTGTGTGGGGATTTTTTCACACAAGATAAATCATCTAACAGCCATGTGGTTTGCAAATTATGCAAAGCAAAATTAAGTCACAGTAAAGTGGGCACTCAACTGGGAACATCAACAATGATAAGGCATATCAACAAGTCTCACATTTATCAGTATCAAAAAGCACAAAAGGAGCATACACAAGTTGTTGCACTTCTGCACTCAGCTGAGGAGGATGAGGTAATGGATGTTTACCAAGGCAATGAAGTAACTGATGCGGAAGTGGAGGATGATGAAAGTCTTCCTTCCAGTCAAAGCACAGCATCCTCAATTTCTCATTTCTTTACCCTTCTGAGTCTACCACCACAGCCCAAGTGGAGTCATATACCATCCATGGCCACAACATCCACCCCTCATGGCAGTAAAGGTCAAGGGAAGCAGCCATGAAAATCAGGTGATATCAGCAAGCGTAGCGGGCATCAAATTTCTTTGAAAGACTGTTTTGAGCAGTCAGAGAAATATAAGCCCAACAGACCTGAGGCAAGGTGATTGACAAAAGCAATTGGGGAGAGGATAGCCACCAACTTACTCCCATTCTCCTTTGTGGCTAACCCAGGTTTTAAAGCACTAATGGAAATAGCTGTGCCAAAGTATCAGTTTCCCAGTCAGACCTATTTCTCCAGTGTTGTCATCCTAGACTTGTATGACACTGTTCAGAAAAGCGTGTCTGATGCTCTGAAAGGTTCAGTGGACAAAAAGGTTCATGTCACTACAGATATGTGGACCAGTGGTCAGATGACTCACTATATGGCTGTGACTGGCCATTGGGTAAACTTTCCTTCCTCCTCCTCATCATGTAGTGGCACTGGCAGCAGCAGCAAGAAGCAAGTGGCTTTCACTGTTTGAAGGCAGGCAGCTTTATGTATGTATGTATGGTTTTGAAAAAGACCACAAAGTGGAACATCTTCAGGATGGCCTTGAAGAAAAGTTTGCTGAGTGGCTGACTCCAAAGTCCTTGCAACCAGGGTTTATAGTGTCTGACAATGTTCCAAATATTGTAAAAGCAGTAAAGCTTAAGTTTACACACATACCAAGCTTTGCACACACTATTAACTTGGTGGTAAAAGACTTTATTAGTGAGGACTGAAATGTTCAGAACTTGACTGCAGCTGCCCACACTGTGTCCACCCACTTTACCCATTCTGTGAAAGCCTGAAAGTTGTTTGCAGCAGATTCAGATTGAAAACAGCCTCCCTCTCCACCAGATGATACTGGAAGTTCCAACCCAGTGAAATTCCACTTATTATATGATGCACAGAATGCTTGAACAACAGAAAGCTGTCCATCAATATGCAGTCCAACATGGCATTGGGAAAGGAGATGTGAACATCAGCCCCAATCAGTGGCATCTGATGGAGAATCTTTGTTATATCCTTAAACCCTTTGAGGAGGCTACCCGAGTGGTGAGCTCTGATGGTGCCAGACTAAGCCAGATCCCACCCTTAATGTCACTCATCAGGATGAGACTGCAGCATCTTGAGTCATAGTTCTTTGATAATGATGATGTCAGTGCTGCATTACTTGTTGGAAAAATGATATAAACTTTCCTGGCTGACGAGCGCATTGTAAATATGTGCAAAGCAGAACATTACATTTTGGCTACACTTCTGAACCCTCGGGTTAAGGATACAATTGAAACATTCTTCAAACCACATGACTTTAAAGACCTGGAATACTATCGTGAACTGTTAATTGAGAAAGTGTCAGCACGTATAGTTGAGAAAAGTAGTACATCATTAGTGCCCTTTTGGCAACATTCAAATTCTAAACAAAATCTGTTTGGAGAGGGAGGGAGCACAATCTGCCATTGCCGCTACCACTACTGGTACCACCACTACTGATGGTCTGGGTCATCAAACACCAACCAGAACTGATGCTACACCACAAGAGGACAAACCACTGTGGGACATGCTGTCAGACTTTGGTCTGATAAAGACAGCTGGGAAGGCTCAGCTGGCTATTGTAGTGCCAGAAATCCCTGCTGCAAAAATGGTTAAGGATTATATGGGGGAGACTGTACAACTCACCGCAGGTGATGAACCATTGCTTTATTGGCAACAGAAAAAATTTATCTGGCCTTCTTTAACTGAGATCGCAATTGAATACCTCAGTTGCCCACCCTCCAGCACATATTCAGAGATAATGTTTAGTGCTGCTGGGACAATAGTGAATGACAAAAGAACATGTCTTTCCATGAAGAATGTAGAGAGGCTCACTTTTTTTTTAAAATGAACCTGCTTCAATTCAAAAACATATACTGTCCAAAATGTATGCAGGTTGACAGCACCCAGATGACATGCCACACTGATGATGACGATGATGATGGTGAGGGATTCTGTTGCCACTAGCAGCCACTAGCCTTTCCAGCTGTCTGTCCTCCACTGGAGGGTCCTACTGTCTCCTCCTCATCCTCTTCCCACTGAGGCCCAACCTAGCACCAGAAGTTGAAGGGCCACTACATACTACTGTTCAGCTAAAACAACTATAAATAACTACACATTACTGTAACACAGTTCTTCAGCCATTGTTTTATTGCCATTTTTTTAAATACAGATCCAATACTTATTAGTCTGTTAAAAAAACATTATTCCAATAAATAAATAATAAATGACTGTTCTTCATTCAGATCTGACTCCAGATGGGGATTTAATTTTAATTATTTTTATTTTTTTCTGCAAAATGTCAACTTTCCATTCATTATTTCTGCTGCAACCAAGGGTACAGCCAACACTTTGATCTGAATGAGCCATCAAGATACAAACTGTTTTCATCATAATCTGGAAAATGAAAATAAAAGATTAGAATTTAAAAAAAATGTTGTTCCCACGTACTGAACTGATTGACCATCATGAGAATAAAAAAAAATACCCCTCCCCCCAAATCCAAGTCCAAACCCCCAGGGACACTCCCTCTTACAAATATAATCCACCCTCTATTATTAGTTCCCCAACTGCACACCTGGCATCAAAAATAAAATTATACAATTGCAAGAAAAAATTCTGGACTCTGATTGGTCAGTCTAGGGCTGGTCCCGTGATGTTATCCCAGTACAACATCACGGGTCTAGTCTCAGCCTCACTGTGAACCTGTAGATGAGCATCTTATGGAGCTTTTGATTGATTGTTTTATGGAGCTTTTGATTGATTGTTTCACCTTCTCTTAAAAACAAAAATATTTTTCCAGACAAAAACATCTTTAAAATTATTTTTTTTATTCTGCAAAACAACGAGCCATTGTATAATAGCAATAATGCCCTCCAGGGTGTGTGTCATTTGGGATAACGTCACGCTTCAGTCATTGGATGCACTCGGCCTGCACCCTCGTGCCCAACCACCTGAGGCGTGACGTTATCCCAGCACGACACACACCCTGTCGTGCATTATTGCTTAATTAAGAGATGGTAGACTGTTATGGGTTTTTTCCATTATTCTGAGTAAAGATGAGGAATATATTAACCAGGAAAGGATCCCCCTTTTCACATTTCCAACATGTGGACTCTAGCTATACGGTCTCCTATCCTCCTTCAACCAGATGCCCAAATATGTCAATACCTCTCCCTCCACCTAGTGTTACACACATCCCACTCACAACCTTCTCCTTAGCAATATCACATAGATAACTTTTTCTCAAACACTATGCTTTTAGAAACTGTCTAGAACCCATCTTCACTATTCAATGAATAATACCAAAAACAGTGAAAAAGCTATTAGCTCCCTTTTTACTCCAACATCCATTGAATTCCTCCTTCCACTTCATTGGACACTCTCCTGCCTTTCTTGGTTGCACTTCAACTTGACCAGTCTGTCAGAATGAAACAACTTCTTCTGTCTCATATATGGAAGTAGTACTTGCTGGTTGTCGGTGTCACTACTACCATATATGATATAAGCCAAGAAGTTCTGTTGATAGAGAAAGAGGTGGGGAAGGGGTGTTGGGGAGGGTGGGACAAATGGAGTGATATTGACATAGTTATCTATGGAAGGTAAGGGGATCAGGGCAGGAGAGTGTACTAGAGGGACAGGAGAGAATGAGGGTGGGTAATATTGACATTTATTCAGAATATCAGAAAACCCAAACTGATACTGGATTCCAGCCATCCCTGCATGTCTTTATGTCCCATGGCAACAGCCATTGGGCTCTATTAGTACCTGGGTCTAACAGTGGTGGAAGAATTAAACTTATTGTAACAGGGTGTAGCTCAGGGCATTAACCCTTTGGGCTGCAACAAGATTTAACAGCAACGTTATCAGGGATGATGTACAAAATCATGTATCATCCCCGACCTTTATTGCTTGTTAAATCTGTTTCAACACTATTTTACAGTATCTAATGGGTATAACCAAGTTCTAAAATATATAACCAAGTACTATTTGGTTCTACTTGAGTATAAAAAATCCAGATGTTTTATTTTGTATGTTTGGGAAAGTACATGTAGTACAAAGATTCTAATTTTAAGAAAAGTAAGTTTTGCAAAACTTTGGAGCACTGAGACAGAAAGAATCCTATGCACCAAAGCTTTGCACTACGTACCATTCTTAGTACTACATTGCACTTTCCCAAACATGCAAAAACAACATACAGTATCTGTGGATTTCTTAATTAAGTAGAACAAGATAAAATGGGTTTATATATTGCAGAACCTGGTTATACCCTATAGAACCTGGTTTTACTAAGTAGAACCTGGTTTTACTTAGTAGAACCTGGTTATAACTGGTAGAACCAGGTAGAACCTGGTAGAACTTTTTTGGGTTCTACTCAGAAAGTTGGTGAGGTAGAACTTTTAGAGGTTGGCACAGCCCTACTTTTGTCTACAGAGTTTTAGCCCACACTATCCTCCCCCATGCTCCCTTTTTTAATGCTATTGTCCTGAGTAACTACTAACCCCTTCACTCTGTCCCAGCCATACTTTAAACCATTAATGGCACCCATCACATCAGCTGACAGACTGTTCCACCATGGCTCCACCACCCCCTCTGTAAAAGAAAATGTTCTAATTTCCCTCCTGAAGCACCTTTCTGCCAGTTTCCATTCATGTCCCATATTCTTGATCTGCTTTTCCTGCTGAATAATTCCTCACAGTTCACCTTGTTTATTCCTTTCAGGAACCTGAAGGGCTGTCATGTCTCCCCTCTTCCATCTGGCTCCCAATGAGTACATGTTCAGTGCCTTAAGCCAATCTTTGCAAGAACTGCCCTGCTGGCCCTGAATCATTTTGGTTACCCTATTTTGCACTGTCTCTGGCCTGTCCTTATCCTTCCTCAGGTGATGATTGCAGAAATGAGCACAGTACACCAGATGTGGCCTCACCAGCGATATATGGCTAGCGCCAATCTCTCCTAAATAAAAGTAGAAACCACCCCAAATTTATTATAGCATTGTATAGTGGCCACTACATGGCCCTCAGTGGATGCATACCCAAGCTCTGAGGGACTGTCCTGAGTTCTTAATTCACAAATACTCTTATAGAATATTTCTTTAGTGAGGTACCTCTACCTGGGGTGAACCCTTGCTGTACATATTTGCATGTTCGAATGCTACCCTCCAGGAAACTAATTAGGCAATCTAAGAGAACACAAGGCTTAACACACCAGCCAGCATGTCTCACTAATTGTTCTCTTGCCATTCATACAAACAAGATGCCTCAGACTTACTGTAAGAGCAACTAATTTTACTGAAGTCACCTTCAAGGTATACAAACAAGATGCCTCAGACTTACTGTAGGCGCAACTAATTTTACTGAAGTCACCTTCAAGGAACAGTTCATTCTGAACAAGGTGTTACAACAGCTATCAGACATTTTGTTGCATTCAGTTCTGCATCCTTCAGGGCACCTCACTCAGCTCTCCCACCAGCTGGGGGTTAGAACTCATCCCTTGCCCTCCCATGAGGAGTGCTGCCACTGGGGTTCCAGTCCTAAGGCCTAATGGGACTACAGTGCCCTTTCTCACAACTCCTACTCTCACTGGGTGCACTGTCCCTATCTCCTTCTCTATGCCTTTCTCTGAAGGATCTCTTTCTGGTTTTTCTAATGACATCTTCAAGCCCAGGTCCTTGAAAGTCTGCAGGGACTTTACCCAAGGCCCAAAAGCTATCAGTGATACCTTGAGGGGAGACTTTCCAGTGTCCTCCTACTGGTCTCCTCCTGTCTCTTTCTCCTCTCCATCCTTCTTGTTCTGATGCTTAAGTAGCCCCCCCATCCTCCTCTTGTGTCTAGGGGTCTCAATGGTATGCGATGGGGGGCACACAGACCCTTGAGTACCTTCCAGACACTTCTTAACATTAGAATACAGACAGGCCTTACCTTCCTCATGGTAACCAGGCCTCATCTTTTAAGGAGAAATGTAAGAAATTAATTAATTGAAAGCTCAGCACTACTAGGTAAAAGTGAAAATAGAAACATTTAATTTCTTTTCAGAATGATCAGAACAATAAATACATTTAAATGGAGCAACTCCATTGGGGATTAGAGCTAGAGAAACAGCAGACAAAGGGCATTTGCACCATTCACAGCTAGAATGATTTTAGCGGCCTAGAGTTTAGACCAGACTGGCTCCACCTTTTCCAGAATGAGCTAAAAACTAGCTCAAACCCTCCCTGCCACACTGGTTGTACCATCCTTTTACTTACAGAGGAGTGCCTTGCTCCTCCCTGCCACCAAACTTTAAAGTGTACCGGGGCATGTTGCAGCCAAAATGCCTCCTGCAACTGCTCCTAAACCTTACTCTCCACCAAAGTCAAACTATGTGCTGTCCCTCTATTCTCTTTGAGCCAAGGAAAGCCTCTTAGAGCATGATGACGGTCCCCTCCTTTCAACTTCTGTTCCCATAGGCCACATCCCTTAACGGGTCTAATGGGACCTGCCCCAGACATGGGCACAGCAGGTCCTAAGGTGAATTCCAGGATGCAGTCCCATCCCTCCTCTTACCTCCAGTGGTGTGCCACTTCTGGAGGATGCAGTGTTGTCCCATCTGCAGGCACCTTTCTGGGCTGAGGGAAAAGGTTGCTCATCTCCAGGCTGAGTTGGCCAGGATTTGTGGGACCTCCTCTCCCACCCAGGGACCACCAGAGTCACTGCTGTTGCCTCAGAGGTTGCCAAGAAAGAGGAGCAGTTGGACCACAGTGGGCTCAGGGAGGGTGAGGGTGGTGGAACAGAGATGCATCCTTCCAGTTGTACCTCTCCACAATTTCTATACCGTTCTGGAAAAATGTGGTTCCTCTATGGAGGCACCCACAGTGGAGACCAAGGATGATGTTGGGAACCTCCACAAAGGAGACCCACAGAAGGGTGGCATGGGACCCCACAGGGGAAGGAAACAACTCCTGGTGGGGGACTCCATTGATAGGAAGGCAGAACTGGGGGAGGAAGGGGAGAGGGAGGTAAGGTGCCTGCCTGGTGCCATGGCTTGGAGGGAGAGGGAGTAAATCCTCAGGATACAGGAGCAGCTGCACAGGGGAGGGAGCTGAATGTCATTGTCCACCTAGGGACAAATAACCATGCAGTTTAATGAATGGTTGCAAAACTGGTGCAGAGCACAGGGCTTTGGCTTCATTGGGGACTGGGGGTCCACCTGGAGAGATGAAGCTCTATACTGGCATGATGGTCTGCATCTGTCCAGGAAGGGAAACATGCTCCTAGGTGACAGGTTTAAAGGCTTCCTTGGCAAGCTTTTAAACTAGCCAAGGGGGAGGTGCTGATAGGATATAGGAAAGTTCAAGTCTCCCCCCACAAAACATAGCAAGTAGTAGGGTAAACACTGAGGTACAGAGCTTGACAGAGGGCAGGACAGGGGTAAATGGAAAAATGGACAAGGACAATAAAAGCAGGGATGGGGTAAAAAAGGATAAAGCCAACACTAAATGGAGGGCAATGAGTACCAATGCCCGTAGTCTGGGAAACAAGCTTCCACAGCTAGTAGCCTTGATGGAAGAGGAACACTTGGATATTGTGGCAGTCACAGAAACATGGTACACAGAGAACCATGACTGGGATGTCAACATACCAGGGTACACAATCTACAGAAGGGACAGGGAGAGTAAAAGAGGAGGTGGAGTAGCTCTCTACATAAGGGAAGGGATCAAAGCTACAGAACTAAAAAGTAAAGGGGGAGGACAAGAGGAACTCTGGGTCACCTTGGAGACAGGGAATGGCATCACAATCCACACAGGGGTTGTATACAGACCCCCATCTCAAGGGGAGGAAATGGACAAGAAAATGATGGAGGGCATTCTCAAAATGGCTGAAAAAGGGGAGATACTGTTGATGGGGACCTGAATATGCCAGATGTTAACTGGGCTACATGGACTGCAGCCACATCCAAGAGCAGGGTCATTCTTGATGCCCTACAGGGGGCATGCCTTAGACAGCTAGTGGTGGAACCCACTTGGGAGGGAGAAATATTAGACTTGGTACTCTCAAATGGAGAGAGGATCACACATTTAGAAGTCAGTAGACATCTGGAAACAAGTGACCACTGCACAGTGTGCTTCACAATAAACACAACCATGGAGACAAGCCATACAAAGACAAGGATACTGGACTTTAGAAGGGCTGACTTTGGCATAATGGGTGAATACCTGAGGAATGCATTAGCAAATGGCCAGAAAGGAGGGGTGGAAGAACAATGGAGAAAAATCAAACTGCCATCATGGAGGCAACAAGCCTTTGTGTGAAACAAATAAAGAAAACAAAGTGGAATAAAAACCACTATGGTTCTCAAAAGAGGTGTCAGGAAGGTTAAGGAGAAAAAGGCTGCATTCAAAAGTGTAAGGAATCACAGATGGAGCATGACAGGAAATGTATCAATTAAAGCAGAAAGAAGTGGGAAGGCAGTCAGAAAAGCAAAGGCCCAAACCGAGGAAAAGATAGCCAACTCAGTTAAGAAGAGGATAAAACCTTTATAGGTACATTAGGGAGCATAGAAAGGTTAAGGGAGGGATAGTGAAGATTAATAAAGGAGAGGGGAGGTGGGCAGAGAGAGACAGCGAAAAGACAGAGATACTGAATGAATACTTTTGCTCAGTATTCACAAAAGAAGAGGAGGAGGAGTTACCTAAACCAAACAGTAGAAGCACTCTGGGTAGGGGGTTGATGCCAGTCCATTTACAGAAGAAAGAGTCCTGAAAGAACTCCTAAAACTCAAGGTGGACAAAGCAATGGGGCCTGATGGGATTCACCTTAGAATCCTAAAAGAGCTAAGGGAGGACCTAGTGACACCGCTAACCACACTTTTTAACAAATCATGGGAAGATGGGGTGGTACCTGAGGACTGGAGGAGGGCAGATGTGATTCCCCTTCACAAAAGTGGGAGCAAGGCAGAAGTAGGAAACTACAGACCTGTTAGTTTGACCTCAGTGGTGGGGAAAATGATGGAATCACTTCTGAAAGAAAGAATTGTTTAGCACCTAGAGGCCAGCAGGGCACAGGACCCAAAGCAGCATGGATTCACAACAGGAAGGTCATGTCAGATGAATCTAATTGATTTCTTTGACTGGGTGACCAAAGTAATAGACCAGGGAGGGGCTGTGGATATGGCCTACCTAGACTTTAGCAAGGCATTTGACACAGTCCCCACAAAAGATTAATAATCAAGTTAGCCAGCCTGGGAGTGGGTCCCAGGGTGGTAGCCTGGGTAGCAACCTGGCTGCACAACAGGACACAGAAGGTAATAGTGAATGGAACACATTCTGAAGAAAGGGAAGTTACTAGTGGAGTACCTCAGGGCTCAGTACTGGGTCCAGTCCTCTTCAAGGTCTTTATAGGTGACATTGCAGAGGGTCTGGAAGGAAAGGTATGCCTCTTTGCAGATGACACAAAGATCTGTAACAGAGTTGATACACGGCGGGGTAGAAAGGATGAGAAGGGACTTGGCAAGGTTGGAGGAATGGTCAGACATGTGGCAACTTAGATTCAATGCAAAGAAGTGCAAAGTAATGCACCTGGGAAATAAAAATCCAGGAGAAGAGTACACAATAGCAGGGGAGGTACTAACGACAACAATAATGGAAAGAGATCTGGGTGTAGTCATATCAGATGACCTAAAGGTGGGTAAGCAATGTGAGAAGTCAGTAAGGAGAGCCAGGGGGATACTGGGATGCATGAGGGGGGCATCACAAGTAGAAAAAGAGACGTGGTTATCCCTCTAGTCAGTTGGTGAGACCCCATCTGGAGTACTGTGTGCAGTTTTGGAGACCTCATCTATGCAAGGACATAGACAGGATGGAAGCAGTCCAGAAGAGGGCAACTAAAATGGTGCAGGGTCTACATCAGAAATTATATGAAGAGAGACTGAGAGAGCTTAATATGTATACCTTGATGAAAGGAGGGATGGGGGGACATGATAGAAACTTTTAAGTACCTCAAGGGAATCAACAAAGTCCAGGAGGGTAGCATCTTTCAGAAAAAGAGATGTGTAAGAACAAGGGGACACAATTTAAAGTTAGAGGGGGGACGGCTCAGAGGTAATGTGAGGAAATTCTTTTTCACGGAGAGAGTGGTGGATGCATGGAACCGCCTTCCTGGAGAGGTTGTGGGGTCTAAAACAGTGGGGGAATTCAAACATGCATGGGACAGACATAAGGCAATTATAGTGGGGTGTTGCAGGAAGTAGGCTGTTGGTTAACTAGAATCTGAAGCTTATCCAATAGGTAGGGAAATGAGCAGACTGGGTGGGTCAAGTGGTCCTTATCTGCCATCAAACTCTATGTTTCTATGAAAGGGATCAGAGCAGTGCAAGAAGCATTTGTGGAGATGGAGAGGGGCCTTAGACAAATAGCACACACGGCAACCTTCTTGGAGGTGCTGCCTGTCTGTAGCATGGATGAGGCTAGGGTGCCCCACACCATGGGATTCAATCAGTGGTTGAAAAACTGGTGCAGAGCTCAGGGATTTGGCTTCACTGGGGACTGGGGTCCACCTGGATGGATGCAGGCCTATACTGGTGTGATGGTCTGCATCTGTCCAGGAGGGGAATCAGGATCCTAGGTGATAGGTTTAAATACTTCATTGGCAAGCATTAAAACTAGCCAAGGGGGGAGGCACTGGAAAGGAGCAGGGAAATCCTAGCCCCCCAAAAAATCAGTGTACTAAGTGAGGTAGACACCAACATAGAGATGTCAATAGGGAGAAGTGCTGGGGTAAATGGAGAAAGTGACAAACACAATAAGGACAGGGATGGGGCAAAAAGGGGTAAGGCCTTCAAGAAATGGAGGGTAATGAGTACCAATGCCCATAGTCTGGGCAACAAGCTCCCTGAACTGGTGGCCTTGATGGAAGAGGGATGCCTGGATATCGTAGCAGTCACAGAAACATGGTACACAGAGAACCATGACTGGGATGTTAACATACCAGGGTACACAACCTAGAGGAGAGACAGGGATGGCAGAAGGGGGAGTAGCTCTCTATGTAAGGGAAGGGATAAAAGCAACTGAACAAAAGAGTAAACAGGGAGGAGAGGAGGCACTGTGGGTCACCTTAGAGACTGGAAATGGCACCACAATCTGCACAGAGGTTGTATACAGACCCCCATCTCAGTGGGAGGGAATGGACAAGGATATGATAGAAGGCATACTTAGGATGACAGAGAAAGGGGAAATACTGTTGATGGGGGACCTTAATATGCCAGATGTTAACTGGAGCACCTTTGCTGCAGCCACATCCAAAAGCAGGGCAATTCTTGATGCCCTTCAGGTGGCATGCCTCAGACAGCTAGTTTTGGAACCTACTTAGGAGAGAGCAATCTTAGACCTCGTACTCTCAAATGGGGACAGTGAGAGGATCTCAGATCTAGAAGTGGGTTGCCATTTGGGAACAACTGACCACCAAACAGTGTGGTTCATGATAAACTCAGCTACAGAGTCAAGCCATACAAAAGTGAGGGTTCTGGACTTCAGGAGGGCTGACTTTGGCAAGATGGGAGAGTGCCTTAGAAAAGTACTAGCAAACAGGCTAGAAGGAGGGGTGGAGCAACAATGGGGAAATATCAAAACTGCCATCACAGAGGCAACAAGCCTTTGTGTGAAGCAAATAAACAAATCAAAATGAAAGAAAAAGCCACTATGGTTCTCAAAAGAAGTGGTGGTGAAGGTTAGGGAGAAAAAGATAGCATTTAGGAAGTATAAGGAAACACAGAAGGAGCAGGACAGAGAACTGTACCAGTTAAGGCAGAAGGAAGCAGGAAGGGTAGTCAGAATAGCAAAGGCACAAACTGAGGAAAAGATAGCCAACTCGGTTAAGAAGGGGGGATAAAACCTTTTATAGATATATCAGGGAGCATAGAAAGACAAAGGGAGGGATAGTGAGGCTGAATAGAATGGATGGTGGGTGGGCAGAGAGTGACAGTGAAAAAGCAGGGATACTGAATGAATACTTCTGTTCAGTATTCACAAAAGAGGAAGTGGGGGAGGTGCCTAATCCAATTAACAGAAGCACTCTGGAGAGGGGGGTCGATCCCAGTCCTTTCACAGAAGAAAGGGTTCTGAAAGAACTTCCTAAAACTGAAGGTGGACAAAGCAATGGGGCCAGATGGAATTCACCCCAGAATTCTAAAAGAATTAAGCAGAGAACTAGTGACACCACTGACTACCCTTTATAACAAATCATGGGAGGATGGTGTGGTACCTGAGGACTGGAAGAAGGCTGATGTGATTCCCCTTCACAAAAGTGGGAGCAAGACAGAGGCAGGAAACTACAGACCTGTCAGTTTGACCTCTGTGGTAGGGAAAGTGATGGAATCACTTCTGAAGGAAAGAATTGTTGAGTACCTAGAGGCCAGTGGGGCACAGGACCCAGGGCAGCATGGGCTCACAGCGGGAAGGTCATGTCAGACGAATCTAATTGATTTCTTTGTCTGGGTGACTAAAGTAGTAGACCAGAGAGGGGCTGTGGACATGGCCTGCCTAGACTTTAGCAAGGCATTTGACACAGTCCCACACAAAAAATTAGTAGTCAAATTAACCAGCCTTGGAGTGGGTCCCAGGGTGGTAGCCTGGGTAAAACATTGGCTGAACAACAGGACACAGAAGGTAATTGTAAATGGAGTCCACTCTGAAGAAAGAGGGGTAACTAGTGGGGTACCGAGGTTCAGTACTGGGTCCAGTCCTTTTTAATGTCTTTATAAGTGACATTGCAGAGGACTGAAGGAAAAGTATGCCTCTTTGCAGATGACACAAAGATCTGCAACAGGGTTGATACACAAGGAGGCATGGAAAGGATGAGAAGGAACTTGGCAAGGTTGGAGGAATGGTCAGAATTATGGCAGCTTGGATTCAATGCAAAGAAGTGCAAAGTTATGCACCTGGGAAACAAAAACCCAGGGGAAGATTACGCAGTTGGGGAGGGTAGTAACAACAACAAAAATGGAAAGGCACCTGGGGGGTAATCATATCAGATGACCTTAAGGTTGGCAAGCAATGTGAGAAGGCGGTAGGGAGGGCTGGGGGGATACTTGGATTTATAGGGAGAAGCATCACCAGCAGAAAACAGAAAGTTGTTATCCCCCTGTACAGACAGTTGGTGAGACCCCATCTGGAATACTGCATCCAGTTCTGGAGACCCCATCTCTGCAAGGACATAGACAGGATGGAGGCAGGTCAGAGGAGGGCAACTAAAATGGTGCAGGGTCTGCAAGAGAAGCCATACGAGGAGAGGCTAAAGGAGCTTAATATGTATACTCTTGAGGAATGGAGGGAGAGGGGGGACATGATAGAAATGTTTAAGTACCTCAGTGGAATCAACAAAGTCCAAGAGGGTAACATCTTTCAGAAAAAGAGATGTGCAAGAACAAGGGGACACAATTTGAAGATAGAGGGGGACGCTCAGGGCAATGTGAGGAAGTATTTTTTCACAGAGAGGATGGTGGACGCATGGAACCGCCTTCCTGAGGAGGTTGTGGGGTCTAAAACTGTGGGAGAATTCAAGAATGCATTGGACAGACATAAAGCAATTTTTGAGGGGGGTAGGAAGAAATAGGCTGTTGGTTAAATAGGATCTGCAGCTTATCCTTTAGGTAGGGAAATGGGCAGACTAGGTGGGCCAAGCGGTCCTTATCTGCCATCAAAGTCTGTGTTTCACCAGGAATGGCTCCCTGAACCTGCCTTCTTGGGAGAGCCCTGCCATGGTGCTGCCACCACCATACCAGCCTCACTGCCTTGAATCCACTCCATACCTTTGGGTAACCAGGCCTCCCAGACTCCAGATGTTCCCTGCAAGTCTCCACCACCAATTCCTTTGTACAGCTCAGCCACTGAATCCCTGGTCTGAAATGACCACCAACTCCTGCCACCTTCCTTCGGATACCTCCCTCATGCCACACTGACACTGCCAGCTGACATCTACTGGGCCAGGGAGATGTTAGCCCCCCCCCCCGGCAGCACTGACCCTACTCCAGCCCGCTGAATCTATAACTCCCCTTCCCAACTCCCAAACAAGGTCTTAAATACTGGTGAAACTCTGACACCTAGAGGGCAGACAAGGGAATCACCCCCTTAGCTGACTGATGGGAACAATGGGGGGGGGCACAGCAAGGATAATAAGCTCACCCCTCGAGGGGGGGGCTTACACTCTTCTTCCCCTTAAAACCATTTACTCCTGGAAATGGGGCAGAAGGGGGCTCTCACAAGGTTTCCCTAACCAGAGTTGGTATGCGCATTCCCCTCCTGGCCCAGAATCCCCTCCAGCACACCCAGTGACCAACCACTTTAGCCTTTTACCCATCCCGCCCCGTAGAGTGAGTTTGGTTGAAAATGTTAGGGAACAACCTTCATTTTAAAACATAAGCAGTACACATGCCATGGACAGGCTGTCAGAAAAATACTGAAACTTTTTTTTTTTTCAAACCTTCAAAAATGTTTCTTAAGCATGCAGATCAAGCACTACTTAAGATAACAACAAACAACGCTCACACACCATACTCTCTTTCACACACCATGCTTTCTCCATTCACCCAATACTTTCACTCACTCATCTTTCATAAAGAGGAAGAATCTGTACTTTGAATTGTTTGCTCCATAAGGGAGCAACTGCATAGTTTCAGCAGGTCAGTCCAAGCAAAATCTTTGTTCTTTTCTCCACCAAAGGGGAGGGAATGGTCCCATGGTGACCTCAACTAGGCACAGTACTTTAACAACTTTAGCAGTCTCCAACATTTTGATTTTTCAACAGAGACAGTCCTGACAAATTACAGAAAGCTAAGTCATTTCTTCCTCAAATGGTGGGCCCTCCACCACGGGGGTAGTAGTAGTACAGGTCCAGTTTTGTAGTCTTTGTGACGTCGACAGCCAGTTCTGAGTGCTGCATCAATTTTTTTTATTACATATAAAATATGTAATGGGAAGGTCAGTTTGAGGAAAATGCTGTCTTGCTGAAACTGACACATCCAGACCCCCCAAGGGATAAGTTCAAAAGGACAGGACATAGCTAAACTGCAGATATCTGGGGTGCACTTATCTTGCCAATTTACTTTCATCCCAGGAAATGAAATTAGCCATTCACGGCGCCCTCAGGGAAATCCTTTGATGTGCCCTAGGTTTCCTGGGAAAAGGGACACTGGCCAATGTTATGAATAACCTTCCAGGAAACCAGCTCATTTCATCAAAGAGGTTGATGTCTGGGCCAAGCAGGATGCAGACAAATTTGGAAGGTCCAATATTCATTCCCGGGAAACCCTTGAATTATATCAGAGAGACCTTTGATGTGCAGATGCCAAGTCCCAGATGGAATTAAAGAGTCAAATACACTTTGCTTTGAATACAGTGATTTATATCAAAGAAAACTTTTGATATGTATGTGTAGCAGAGCACAAACCGGTTTGGTCCGGTTAACCTGAGGGAGGAAAGTTAGTGAGGTCACCTATTATGTTTTTTTAAATATTTTATTTGGACATCCTGTGTTATAAAATATTGATTTTGTTACACCAAGGTGGAGTTAGGTGACCTCAGAGAGAAGGCTGGCTCAAGACTATTCTTAAGCCTACTGCAAACCTTGAAAGACACACAATATTTCTGACTGAGGAAGAAACATCACAGCACTGAAAAAAAGTAAGCATATATTAGATTAGACCAGTCTGAATGTATGTATTGTAGGAACTGCACTTTTACCTGTTTGTTTTAAGGCTGTATGTGTTGGGATATTTTTGTTCTGTAATAATTTTCTGTCTTCCTATTTTAAAGTAAAGATATATATTTTAAAACGGAAACTGCCTGGAGTGCCTTGACATTTCTTTTTATTTAAGTGAAGCTTTTAAAGGTTATAGTTGACACCGTGTTTAAGCTTATTATTATATCAAACTGTGAAATGGATAGAGTTCTCTAAGGTCCTGCATAGGGTTCTAAGGGTTCATTTTGTTGACCTGGTTAGGTGCCCATAGGCAAAGATATCTGGCCCCCTGAAGACAGAATTACCTAAGCCTGATAATTGGGTATGCTAACAAGAGGTTATCAGTTTGAATCCCTCCAGAACTTGAGACTAAGGTGACCTGAACCCACAAAACAGACAAGAGGGTTACCTTGTTTTGTTCACTGTCCACAAATCCTATGCTCAGAGGTTGGCACTTTGGGAGTAGAGGGCTGACCGGCTGAGCGAGTTTGTGACAGTCTTCTCAAATCTATGACAATGATGTAGTATTTCATACAGCAACCCACTACATCCTGCACCAAGGTGAAGTGTTTGAAAAGCGTTAGCCCTGCCCAGGGTGATGAAAAGCATAAGGCTCTCTCCTTCTGGATAATTGCTTGGTTGGCCTTCTCAGGAACCCCTGGTCACTACAACAACTTATAGACCATGCCCTGAAATACCCAATCCACCCTTTTTTCCTCTATGATATCCCAAAGTCCCTCCAATATGTAGGAGTAATCCGCAGTGGGATATTCTACTCACGTCCTTCTTTGAATCCACCTTTCTGCCTGCGACCATACGGGCAGATACCTCTTGCTGGTCCTACTGGCAGCTCCTGGTTCCAGCCACACCTGCCTGCGGTACGGGACATTTGAAGGTTCAGTACACAGAAGACTATCCATCTTCTCCCCCAGTGTCTTGCTCTGCGCCGAGAGGCATGGGGTGGTATCGGGCAGCTTTGCAGCAGGTCGCTGGTAAGGATGGGGAATAGTTCTGTAGATTTTGTGGTCAGCAAACTGAAAGCACTGGAAATCTTGCCCTGGAAGCAATGGGACAGGCACCTCCCAAGCCACCTCTTCTCCCACCTCATCCTTCTCTATGGCATGACCAGACTTGCTTGCCTGTGTGGCCTCCCCCTTCATGGCTCCGGAGGAAACACCGCTGCCAGACAGAGAACCCACGGCTGACTCCTGGGCCCTGTGGGGCTGCCAGCTGCTGCACTGTGTTCTTTGCCTCTCCCTCTGCCGTGGGGATAGTCAATGGTGGCAGGCAGTGTGGGACAGGACAGACATCTGTGTCCCACATCATCTTCACTGACAGGTTCCTCCACGGCTTTCACCACTACATCAGCCTCCGGGGACTCAAACTGTGGCACAGAGGCAGGGGTTGGTGTCTTAGCTTCTGCTCCCAAATCCAGGCTCCCCTGCAAAAATAATGATGAGATGCCCACAGATGTCCACACGGGGCAAGGTCCAGTATAATCAAAAGGAATGCCTTCTCAAATGCCCATGGCCAACCAACTGGAGCAGATTGCACACAAGGGAAGCTTTACTACTTCTTCTCCTCAGTATCCACACTGAACACACCTCTCTAAAGCTACTCCTTTCCCTGCTGAATTCCACAGCCATACTAACAGTGACACCAGGATGGCAGCATGGGGCTCTTCGGCTGGAAATCTCTTGGCCATTTTATCAGATTTTTATCAACGTGTCCTCTCCTTCACCACAACACAGGAAAATGGTGCCTCCTGCTCACTCTCCCACGATGCTGCACAAAGTGAGCCAATCCTAAGCACCGCTGCTCCCCACCTGACCACCCCCCATGTTAATGGTACCAACAAAACTGTGCCATACTACAATGGTGGCACACCAACTGTGCCATAAAAGCAAGGCCCATGCACCAACCAGACCCCTCTCAGCCACTTGCCTCCACAAACCAGTGGTGCTGAGGCTCCAAGCACAGAAAGGATCCTGGATGAGCCCCCACAATCTGTAATATAGAAACATTGAAACATAGAAGTTGACGGCAGATAAGGATTACAAGGCCCATCCAGTCTGCCCATTTCTTTTTTTACCCTATGAATGTGCCATCGGCCTTTGCTCTGTCAATGACCTATCTATTCATACTCATCTGTATTGCTCCCATGCCTGTTTGAAGCCCTGCACTGTATTGATATCCACCACTTCCTGAGGTAGGCCATTCCATGCATTCACCACCCTTTCTGTAAAAAAGAACTTCCTCACATTACCCCTTAATCGGCCTCCCTCTAATCTCATGCTGTGTCCTCTTGTCCTGCTATTTTTCTTATATTGAAACATGTTAGACTCTTTAACCTTGTTAATGCCCTTAAGGTGTTTGAATGTTTTGATCATATCACCTCTCTCCCTCCCTCCTTTGCTCTAGGATATACATATTGAGCTCCGTTAATCTGTCCTCATATGTTTTCTGATGCAGTCCCTGCACCATTTTGGTTGCCCTTCTCTGGACTGTCTCAATTTGGTTAATGTCCTTGTGAAGGTGTGGTCTTCAGTACTGCATGCAGTACTTCAGATGGGGCCTAACAGTGTAGCTCCCCCTTATCCTTTTCTTTTATCTAGGGGTCCCAGTGGTACATGAAAGGGGGGCACACAGACCCTTGAGTACTTTCCAGACACTTCTTAACAATGGAATGCAAACTGGCAATACCTTGTTGATGATAACCCCGCCTCCTCTTACCCAGGTGGAAACAGCTCAGGCACCGTAGTTATGCTGGGCTCAAAGGTAAATGGTGGGGGCTCTTCTTAAGAAGAAATGTAGGAATTACTTCACTGAAAACTCAGCACTACTAGGTAAAAGCGAAAATAGAAAAATGTAATGTTTTTTTCAGAATGATCAGAACAATCAATAAATTTAAATGGAGCAGCTCCATTGGGGTTTAGAGCTAGAGAAATGGCAGACAAAGGGCATTTGTACCGTCCACAACTAGAATGATTTTCACGGCCTAGAGTTTAGACCAAACTGCCTCCATCTTTTCCAGAATGAGATGAAAACTAGCTCAGACCCTATACTCCACACTGGTTGCACCTTCCTTTTCCTTACAGGTGAGTGCCTTACTCCTCCCTGCCACCGAATCTTAAAGTGTAGCGGGGCATGTTGCAGCCTAAATACCTCCTCCCAACCCTCCATCAGGATCAAACCAGGTGCTGTCCCTCCTTTCCTTCCAAGCCATCAAGCCAAGGCAAGCCTCTTAGAGCAGGACGACGGTCCCCTCTTTTCAACTTCTGTTCCCATAGGCCGCATCCCTAAACAGATCTTATGGATCCTGCCCCACACATGGGCATGGCAGGCCTTAAGGCAGATCCCAAGATGTGGTCCCACCCTTCCACTTACCTCCAGCTGCATGTCACCAGGAATGGCTCACCAAACCTGCCACCTCCGGGTGAGCCCTGCCATGATACTGCCACTACCACGACAGCCCTGCTGCCTTGAATCTTCTCCATACCTTTGGGTAGCCAGACTCATTGGCCTCCAGATGGTCCATACAACTCTCCACCACCAACTCCTCAGCACAACTCAGCCACAGAATCCCTGGTCCCAAACAGCTGCCAACTCATGCCACCTTCCCTCGGACACTTCTCTCACACTGCACTGATGCTGCCAGCTGACACCTACTGGGCTGGGGAGATTTTCGGCCAGGGGTCAACCTTAACCTTTTTTTTCACTAGCCAGCAGGGCAAGTTGATTCAAGGTTGCACTAGCTCTTAATTACAATGGTAAATTTTAATCGCTTATACAGGAAAGATTGCAAGCAAAACCAAGAAATACTCTGATTATTGCACATTTATCCTGCTCCCACATTGCTTCCAGCTCCACAGCAGAACCAAAGACTACAATGTCATCACAAACAGTGAGCTCCCCCATCATTTTGTACCTTGGCCTCCTCTCTTCCTTTTTCTGCCCCATCCCCACACCAAACAGAGAGAGGACATCACAACAGCAAATGTTCAATCAAGCAGTCCTAGTTCTGTGCACACAATAGCTGACATCATCATGCACCTCACCACACTGTCACAACCACCCACAGGGCAATGAACACAGTCAGACAGAAAAAGACACTCTCAGCCCCCACCCTATAGTCAACTGAAGACCTGCGCTTCTGGAAGTTTTTGTACAGTCTCAAATGAGCCAGGAGCACATCTAAGGTTTCTTTGGGGTGGGGGCTAGACAGCCCTAAGGGGCTTGGGAAATAGAAAACTATTACATTTTTATTTGGTAAAGTATTGATTTTAATAAGTTCTGCCCCAACAATAACAGATTTTTCTTTAACATTGTCCTTTCATCAGTCCTGGGGAAACAGTACACAGGCATAATGCTATACTATCTCTATTTCTGTATAGGATGATCTATGCACCCCGGGAATGCCTATTTCAAGGTTTCAAATTATGTATTTTATCAAGGTTTATTTTTGTACCATACAAGATCCAAAGCTTTGTTTTTAGGCTGAAAGGACATGCCGAGTGGGATACAGGTGGAATTGTATGGATGGTGATGGATGGCATTGTCCGTTTAGAAAAGCTGGGGACCCCCCTACACTTGCCAGTAATGGCAGCTATGGATCTATGGATGGTCACTTCAGAGTCTGGCCTGCAGTGGTGTCCAGGAAAAGAACAGAGTTAAGAGATTTGGAGGGGAGAAGGAAGTTATGGTGAGGCTGGAATAAAACCCACCAGCTGCAGGGCCAATCCTGCATACCTCTTTGCATTTTGCTACTGAAATGTTGGATACAAACACTCAAAATCTAGAGAAATGAGGGGCACGGGTCAATAATATTGGACAAATTGTTAGACATAGACACATTCAGAAAACTGGAACCTAGTGACTTAACAGCACTCTACCCTTGATCACACCCTGGACACTAACTGAAAGTCTTAGCAGTGGAGTGATAATGACTCACATTGAGTCTTTTGTGGGATCCCTCTCTTGAACTACCAGACAATTGCAGCTCTTAATGTGCTGTTTATCACATCTGGCCATCTGGAACATTGAGAGAGATTAGCATGAGGATTAGAGAATGTAAAGTAGAGAATTTTTTAATTTCATTAACAGCCATGAAAATCTACACTAGTCAAGATGGGCAAGTAGCGAGTTAGCTGCACTAGCCCTGGTCAATTTGCACTAGTGTTTGGGCTAGTAAAACAATGTTAAGATCGACCCCTGTTTTAGGCCTTCCCAGCCACACTGGCCCTACACCAGCCCACCAAATCTCCAACTCCCCTCTCAAACTCCCAAACCTGTGTTTAAATACTGGCAAGATTCCGCCACCTACAGGGCAGACAACTGAGACAAGGGACTCACTCACTAAGCTGACTGATGGGAACAATGAGGGGCACAGCAAGGATAGTAAACCCATCCTATGGGGGGGGCTTACACCCACGCTGCAATTTTCTTGAACCCAGAAATACTAGCACTAACCCTTTCCCAGACAGTTATCCCACCACCAAAAAGCTCCCTCTAGTTCCCTGAAGCCAAGCAACAACAACCCTCCTGTAGTGGAGTGGAGGGGAGGGGTGTGTTACATATTCCCACACCTAAAATGATTTCTGTCCCTAAAAATTTAGTGTAGATGGAACACAATGCATCTTATCCTCTGTGTAGGAGGTGCCTGACCCACACATAGACCCACAGCTAGCCTGGCCTCTACAGCTGGAACAACAACCAGGACTACTCTTGCCTGGCCCTAAAGGAACCTGTTCTCCAAACTACGCTACACTTATAGTGTCTGAGGATACTCTATTCTTCACCACACACCTGAGTCCTCCATATTGGCCACTGGGTTAACTGACTCTTAACTTTGGGATCCTGCTACTGCATAGAACAGTGACCTGCATTTTCCTGCATTACCAGCTGGCAGCTGTAACCTTTTTATCTACCTAGTACCACCAGCCTATGGCCACTCACCCAGGCCCAAACCCCTTGGCCCATGGTCCATCAGGTCTGTCCCAAATCTAGTAATCATCGGGAGCCACCTGTCTTTACCCTACTCCACCCCTACCACGGTATGTAGTAACCCTACCTGCAACCATGAGCAACAACACAGCAATCAACATGCACCATTTACTTTTATATATTCTATAACTGTTAATAAATTAAAATAATTAATGTAGAACCAACTGTGCATGACTCCATGCTGAGGTACTGTAGTTAAATGATTTCCTTTTTCTTTCATCTGTCCCACCTGGCAGGACTATTGCTGATACACCCCAGCTTCCTTCTGAACCTTTCCTCTGTCTAGGGGATATCTGGAAAACACAATAAGAGACACAGACAAAACAAAGAAACAGAAGTCCCATGACCACTTGGGAAGTCCTCATTATCTCTTCCTCCAGCCAGTTACTTATAATGGTTCAGATGTAACTTGATGACAAGTTTCACATAGGGGCCTTAGACAATCACAGTCTTACTATAGATTCTTACACCAATTTATGTAAGGCCTACAGCATCCATCCTGACACTTCATCAATGGTGTCACATCTCCACCACAGTCTTGACAAAACATCAGAGACTGATTTGGTGCGCATGTACTAGGTCACCCTTCCTAAGCCTTGCCACTACTTGGTCCACCACACAGTCATCACAGTGGTCCTCCAGTTCCTCCCATGCCTAGATGGGTAGGTGTGGGAAAGTGAACACCACATTTTCTTAATATTCTTCGGCAGCTTATGGTCATTCTGACACAGTTTAATAATTCTAGTGCAGGCCCTCTCAAGTGGAAGCCACGTGGCACTCTTGTCCACTCAGAGAGGTCTTTTATTCTGCCCTATGGAGTCCAGTACAATCTTGATCAGATTTGATCAGGCCATGACCCAGTTCTGATGGTTCATGCCCTCTGCACACTCACACCTTTCCATTCACAGTGGTCATATCATTTGGGGCTGAGGGGAGGAATCAGTTCATACTCCAGCACCTCTACCATATCCAGTCCACACCAGGTTACAGAATGGGATATCCAGCCATCCTTATGATCTCTTGGGGGATCTCCCCCTTCAACTTGGGTAGCCAGTTAATGGTTGCCAGTGGTCTCTATGTTGAGAGCTGGCACTGTCTCTGGTCCCTCAGGCTGTGTGGGAATTTCTTTCATGGATATGTCAACTGCCTCATCCCTTTGGGCACATACAGGTATTACTTCTTGGTCACTGACACAGATCTTTGACCTTGGCTCTGTGGCCAGAAACTCCTCTCATAATGTTATTTCCCCTTAGAGAGATTCAGCATCACTTTGGGGAAGTTGGGGATAGCTAGTTTTAGTGGGGATGCTTCCTCCCTTCATTTCTCACAGAAATACATGGTCACTGTCCAGAGCAAAATTAAGAGGAATCGTCTCGAATGGCAGGGTACAGATCATTGCTTTCTGGCTAGCGCACCACTGCTTTGATTCATGCCTCTATGGACATAACATAGAAGCATACAATAGAAACATAGACAATGTCGAGAGAAAAAGACCACTGGTCCATTCAGTCTACTCAGTTTTACCATACTCTGCCCTGTGATCAATTGTCCCGACAGGGTTTTCTCCCTCCTCTCCCCCTCACTCCCTAGCTTACAGCTCCCCCCTGAAAAACTATTAAGCAATGTCCCAGCTGTGCTTGAACCTATTAATGGTTATTGCACTCACCACCTCTGGTGGTAGGTTGTTCCATTGCTCAACCACTCTCTCAGTAAAGTAACATTTTCTAGCATTCCTCCTGAATCCCCCCAACAGCTTTCATTCATGTCCCCTTTTTTTACTTGACTTTCCTACTAAATAGTTCCTCACAGTTTACCTTATATGTTAATTTAAGGAACCTGAAGGTCTCTATCATGTCCCCCTCTCCCTTCTAGCCTCCAGTAATTACATGCTTGGTGCCCTAAGCTGATCCACATTGGGTCTGCCCTGTTGGTCCTGAATCATTTTGGTTACTCTGTGCTGCACTGGTTCCAGCCTGTCATTGTCTTTCCTCAGGTGAAGACTCCAGCACTGGGCACAGTACTTCAGATGGGTTCTCAGTTCTCACCAGTGAAATATAGAGAGGTAGTATTATCTCTTTTCTCCTGCTATTGAAAACTCTTCCAATACACCCCAACATTTTGGTTGCCTTGCTGTAAGCCTTGTAACATTGATTAGTGTGTTTTAGGGAATCACTTATGATGACCCCCAGATTCTTTTCCTCTGAAGTAGTGGCCAGCTTAACCCCACCATTCTAGTATTCCTTTGTGGGGTGGCTGTTACCTATATGAATCATCATGCACATTTTGGCACTGAATTTCAACAGCCAGACCTTGGACCACCTCCCTAACTTTGGTAGATCATTCTGCAACTCCCTTACGTCCTCCACACTGTCTACCCTGCCACATGATCCTAGTGTTGAACTCTCAACGTTCTCCTTGCCTGCAGTTGCCTGATGCACAAATCAAGTGCTACTCAGAGCCTAACTCAAAGTTTCTTAGCAATTATTTAACTGTGTTTTTCAGTTTCTTCTTTCTATTTGTACTCATTGTCTGGTGCACCACCCAGGTCAAAGGACTACATTGGAGACTGTACAGTTTCCACTCTGCACCAGAACCGGGGCTTTTAATCAGCTAATGAGTCTCACTCTTCACTTGATTCATTGACTAGTTTGTGCTGGATTGCAAAGGAATCAGTTTGTTTTACTTTTGGTGTTTATCCATACTAGCAATCTTGGAACATGACTCTGCAAATGCTGCACTGCTCTGAAGATTATAGCACACATTGCACGTGTGCAGTTGTTGATGTTTTTTCTGCTGGAGCTGTGTGGCTCCTCTCTGCTCCTCCTTGACTCTTCCTGAAGTCTGGCTAGATCGTGACGCCAAGCCACCACCATAACAGACAGCCTGTGGTGGAGGTCATACTGAACATTAACTCCTACAACTGAAATGGCAATCACATTCACAGATCTTCTCAAAATCTTAATGCCCTGTTCGAGCACATGCTTCCTAGAAGTCCTGAGGAAGTGCCATCTTGAATATGTGCAGTCATAGAATTTAAATAAAACAAAATTGTCAATTTGTTAATTTAGGAAACATTTTGATTTAACCTTTTGACACTGTCTATTTTACTCCTAGCCTCCTAAATCATTACAGTGCCTCCAAATGTAGCAATCATTCAAGGGTCCTCAGTGGGACACCTCCCTAAACAAGAAGGGGCTGACCTAGGTAACTGGTGTATTAGTACATTTTGAATATTTTTTTTTTGCTGCAGTGCTTCCACCTAGGGTGGTCCCTTATAGTACAATTTTGCTCATAGGAATGCTACCCCTAGGAAACTACAACCAGAGACTCTAGGGAGTCACAGGGCTAAACATACCAGCTCAGCAGTTCTCACTAACTGCTTTTCTGTTGTTCACACAATTGAGACTCTTCAGACTCGCAGTAGGTGCAGTTGATTTTACTGAAGTAGCCTTTAATTGTCCCATTCATTACAAACATGTTGTTACTATAGCTCTTAGAGTTTCACTGCATGCAACTCTGCCTCCTCCAATACCTGCCCACTCACCTTCCTACCAGCTAAAGGGTTATAGGCCCACCACATGTCCTCTAATGATAAGTGCTTCAAATGGGTCCCAGCCCTAAGGCATAGCGAGATTACTGTGCCTTACTGTCAACCCCCACTTTCATTGGGGTGGACTCTCCTTACTTCTTCCTCTATGCTTTGTCCCAAAGGATTCCATTTTGGTTTTTCTCATGACTTCTTCTAGTCTAGGTCCTTGAACTTCTGCTGGGACCCCACTCAAGGCCTGAATGCCTTGAGGGAAGACACACTCCCCAGGGTCCTTCTTCAAGTCTCCTCCTGTCGCTTTCCTCTTCAACCCTCTGTCTGGCAGCTAAGTTGCCCCTTAAGTATGCCTCCTAACACCTCCCCTTTCTGCCTGTAAGGGCTGGGCATCCCCTTTGCCTAGGAGTATATGATGGTATTTTTGTCAGAGGAGCACGAGTCTACCATCATAGAACCTTTACCTGCACCAGTTACTCTACCTTTACCTTCACCACTATGGGCATGAAGCACTGGAGTAGGGGCACATGAAAACCACATACAAACTGAGATCAAACATGGAGCTGGTATCAAGCAGGGTGCTTTTACTAGGCTGTTAAGATGGTACACACCATAAAGGCATTTTCCTTACAATGAACTCTTCGGTTCCGCACATTGACAGTACAGCACTAGCTGCATCACTCTGTACACATCGCATTTCAAAACTGGAGCTCTGATTTACATCCCCAACACTTCCAGGGCCTATGTGCTCTGCACTGCTCCTTCAGTTGTTGTTGCCAGGTTTACTCTTGGTCTAGGAGCCATTAATTGTATCTGTTTCAATGGATCTGGTCCAACTTCTATTTATGGTTCACTACTGTCCATAACCTTCCTATGGGGTCCTTGGAGTCCTGGCATTCCCAAGATCATTTGTGCTGTGCCACTGTCCCAGGTAGGGTGAGCTCTTCCCTGGCAGCACATTTGTGCTTGCACGTGTCTTACTGTGCCCTTGTGGGATAACAATGTTAAAGCAAGTCAGCACTGGGACATTACTACTAATAATTGATTAATTTGTTTGGCTGTGCCTGCCTCCTTCCTACAGTGCACAGATAGCCCTAATGGCCCAAAGAAACAGGCTCCCATGCCTGGCCTCTCACAAGAGGACTTATCAACTCCAACTCTTGCCAGGCCCCCTCCTCCTGATGACACATTGATTCAGCTACCTGTCAGAGGGATCTACACTACACTGCCTAGGTCTTTTATGATTCTCCAAGAAAGCATCTTTAATGCAAGGTATACTTACCTATGTACCCTTTGCGAAATGTTTTCTCTTTCAAGCTGAGCAACATTGCAGTTTCTTAATGGTGGGAGCAGATCTGCAGAGATTCCCGGTGACCTCTCTTGAGAGGGGCCCTCCACTCCTTTCAATGGTTCCATGCTGGCTCTAGATTTACTGGGGTCATCAGATTCACTGCAGGCATACTCATCCTCTTGGCAGTGTTTGCTGGTGTTCTCTGTAGACCTCCACAGGGGACCAGTGCCACTAAGACCCAAGGTTCCTGTCACTGTCCTTGAGCCCGTGGGTCACCTGCCTTGGTCTGAGCCAGAGACTGGACTCCCTTCTCCTCCCTCTGAATGCTGATCTCACTATGCCTACATCCTCGGGTTCTCTAGGAGTCTGCTTCCCAGGTTTGCCTCCCCTTCTTGTAGAGTTTCAGGGGAGAGCAGGACTGTGCATATTCATGAGAGAGTTTCCTGCTTCTAGTTGAGCCAGAGCACTCTATACATAACATCTAGACATCCTGGGCTGGATTTTCAAAGTAGCCATTAGATCAATGCAAGCTGTGACAAACAACAGCTTGCATCAATCACCGGTACACCAGGGATCATGCACCCAATTTTAGTACAGGAGGGGTCCCAGCACCAAAGTCGATGGATTTGTTGCAACCACTGCTGTGCACTGAACAAGTGGCACACAGGAGGGGTTTATTTGAGGCAGTGGCACAACCTAGCAGCAGTGCTGTCTGGAAATCCTGGGCCCATGGCTGCCACAACCCCCCTGCAGATGCCACGGCGATGGCCAGGCAGGTGCCGGACATGGTGGGGGGGGTGTCAGAATGTCATCCCAGGCATGGAGCTGCATATGCCATGCTGCCTGTAGTACAGTGGCACTGTGGACAGTGACATAATGACTGCAGGTGACACATATTGGTGGCATGTGCCATGGACAGTGTCACCCACCTGCATGGGGGCCAGCAGGGTGTCACCCTGTATATGTGGCATGCAGCCCTATCTGTGGTGTTGGCACTGTCTGGCATGTGGTTTGTGGGGGTGTGTGACGGCGACCTAATGGTGGGAACACTGTGGGTGGAATGTCACAATGGGCATTAGACTAGCCCTGGGTTGGTCTTAGTCTGGAGGGGACTAGTCCACTTCAGGAATTTGAGTTAAGGGGATGGTGCAACAGGGTTCTGGTACAAGCCCCCCTTATACCATGGCACACCAGGGTGGGTGGTGCAAGCATGGCGCAAGCCACTTTGGCACACGCCAACACTTGTGTGTCGCAAGTCCCCTCCGAAAATTGTGAATGATGCAAGGTACTGCTCAGTGAGCCACTTGAATCAATTCTCTTTGATGCAGGTACCTTGCGTCATTCCTAAGGTTTTGAAAATCGAGTCCCCTGCCTCCAAGCATTCACCCCTAGAGGACAACTATCAGGGTCAACTTAACCATTCGAGAGCCTTTAGTAACTGGACTCAAGTTAGGTGAAGAGAGAGGCTGATTAGTCTGATTCTAGCACTAACCATTTTCCTGCCAATCTTCCTACCACCAAAAGCTCCCTGTACCTCAATGGAGCCTAGTAACAGCAACCCCCTTCCCCCAGTGAAGGGGAGGGGTGTATTACAGTCAAAATTATGTCATTCAGTAGGTGCTCCTCTACGAGCAGGATGAATCTAGACATTCTATTCTAAACTTATCAAGCTTACAGAACCCCCTATCATTAGTGAGTCTGTATACTAGACTACTGCATTCTAACAGAGGGAGTAACAGCTGGCTTACCATCTTCTTTCTGGAATCTTTATTTAGACAGTGTCTATGTTTCTGTAATCAACTAACCTGCAAGTAATGCAAAATTATGCATACCCTAGTAATGCAAAGCATCATGGTTGCTTGCGTCTTTTGTTCTTAAAGGAACACTGTTAACCCCCTTAGGCCTCAAAGAGCCCCCAGATTAAAAAAACACATTTTATGATTGGTCATGTTTTATAGAGATTGCTGATGTAGCTGGTAGTTTGATTCTGGGTTTTTTTCTTTTAAAAGTGAAAAACATACTTGCCCACCATACTAGTGTTACCAAACAAAAACATGTTTGCTTACAGTCCTTGATCAACTACTATTGTTTGCTTCCTGGACTTGGGAATGCTCTTATATAGTCCAGTCACTCATGGTGCAGTGGGAGGAGAGGAGACTATTGCATTATAAGTGACTGTACTGTTTGGGGGTGTTCCTAATGTTCAGAAAGTATGCAATAAGAGAAAAATCAAGGGATTAAAAAAAGGTTTGGGTAGAATTACACCATTAGCACGTATTTCAGTTCTACTTAGGAATGAACGTGATAATACAACCAGCAACATCAATGAATTTTAGTAAAGGTAAGCAATCATAAAATGTGGGTTTTGAATTAGAAATAATATAGTATCGCGACTTGTGTTCGGGTGGTAACTGCTGTAATCACCTCATGTAGTTGCTAGGGCAACATGGTAAACCTTGAGAGTGCAGCTCAAGAGATTTACTGTCACCATAGCAACCATGAGAGGTGGTTACATGCGCAGTTATCACCCGAACACCAGGCATTGTATTTTATAGTATATGGGTCAAGATTCAAATATTAAATTAGATAGCATTGATTATTATCCTTTACAAAAAAAAAAAAACAGTTGTGTTAATTAACGATCAACAAAAGTCTGCAATTATCTGGTTGGTCAGTGGAAGTCATGCTGAAATCCATTGAAAATAATTCCGAGTAGCGTCGTGACATCAACTAGGTCCCAAACATACTTAGTATTGAGGTGAACCTCTTGGCCTACAGTGCACAATTCAGCAACAGGTAATCGAGAAAGTGGCACAAAAAACAAGATTTACTTGCAGGTGTTACCTTTTTTCTTTTCTAGCCATGGCACCGATCTCCATAGGGGCCAACACTCACCACCATGGACGTTCAAAGGGAGCCACTACTTGAAATGTGCACATGCGCAGACCGGCTCAGGTAATAATCCCATCGCTATGATGTACGCAAGAGGGGTTTATAACCCCTGACATCATAGCGATAGGATTATCAAGAAATAATCTTACCAATTTTTAGTGGTAATAAGGGCTCCCCATACATGGTATGATGCATAATATGTTCACAGTGTGTATTTAACATTTGCTTAAAGCAGAACCAGTCTAAATGTTTATGGTGATTTGCATATACATCTCATTTTGCTTTACATTATTGGGGTATGATTAATTTTGCATTTTTTTGAAACCTGGCTTTGTTGCCAGGGCCCTTTCTGGGTTACCCTTTGCCTAAGTGCTTTTGTGCTGAGGCTCTTTGTTTTTTTAACCTTGAAGTTGTTTTGTTTATGATATAGCCAATGCACTCCATATAATCAATGTGATCAGTAAACCTAGAGATGGTACCATGGCTATCTATTCATACTAGTATGGTGTGGTAGAACTGAGTTCTACCAATCCCAATGCTAAATTTGTTTCTGTTCTAATTTCTACCACTGACGTAGCTTGGCCACCTACATCAGCTTTCTCTGTTTGTTTGTTTTTTTTATCTTTTTCTGACTTACTTTATTTCTCTTTCCATATATCCATCCCTCTCCAAGACCTTCCTACCTATGTAACTGCACCATAAAGCACCAAGCAGAAATATGACCAGCATGATAGATGGCTGTTTACAAATAAAAAAATTAAATCTGAAGTCTCCTGGCTAGCTGGTTTTTGTAAATTAGGAAAAAGAAAGTCGATTCTGAATTGAGTCGGGCCTGTAACACAGAGCGGCAATACTTTTACTTTTCTTGCTACTGCTCCTTGTGTCATCCCAACTTCTCTGGTTCCCCTTTTAGGAAAAGACCCTTCAGGGTACAAAAGAGATAAATAGCCAGGAGAGAGAAAGCCTTTATGTAAAATAAAAGAACTGAGGATCACGCTCGTTCTTCGCTTTCCCACTCTTTTTGTCTCTCTGAGTATGCTGTGGCACAGTTCTTACGGGGCGGCAATAACTTTTACTTTCTTACAGAAAGCCACCCCACTATATATTAACAACTACGCACCTTAATAGTGGAAAAAGGGACAGGGATGTCCCTATGGCATAACATTATGCTACAAATAATGCAGCCCATAAAGAAAAAGTTTAATAAATAAGAGGGCTGAATAGAATAAACCAGTTGCCCTCACATAATGGAACAAGAGACACTGCCTGTCTCTATAAGCAGACACCCTCAGCCCCTTCATGGCATCTACTAGCCATCTTTTAAGGGTGCCAATGGTAGGCACATTTCTGAAATTGTAAATAGGACTATGAATGATTGCACTGCCATGTGTTATAAAACCCTGACCGCAGATCAATCAGTCATTTACATAAGTCTGGGGTTGGCAGTACTCTGTCATTTTGAATTTCCAAGACAGAATAACAATCTCCCACATTTAGGAATGTACACTTTTTTTTTTACTAACCAAATTTTAAACCCAGCTGTCACTGTTACTTTTTACTACTTTTTACTACTTTTTAATCGAGTGGTACACCAAGTGGCAAACCCAGCTGTCATTAACATGGAAAGTCCCTCAGAACCATGAGTGATATTGCATCTCTGCCTCTTGCTGAATTGCGAGTGATATTGCCTCCGATTGTGGCGCAATTATTGCATGCTCACTATTAAGTGAGATGAGCATTTGTGCTGGCCTATATTTACGCACGCTATTAAGCGCTCGCTGTTATAACAATCACGATTCAGCATTCACGATTATTACATGGAACCTAACAAACTAATGTGCACATGCATGCAACAGTACTGGCCAGTACCAAGCTAGAACAACACATGAAACATTGTTTTTGCAGATCAACCCTGAACAGGTTGCCTCTGCAACTTGTCCAATGTTCCCCATCCTCCCTGGATTAAGTCTCAGTTAATGCTGGGCTCACTCATACCATTACATGAGATCATTTGACAGAGGACTTTAATGTGTATGCATTAACAAATTGTTTGATCTTGAAAAAATCAGGGAAACTAAGGGAAAATAACGTTAGCCAAATCATCAACTCTCCCACTAGAAAGAAAAAGGAAACCAATTCTGTGTCCTGTTAGAACTGAGTAATTTTACATGTCCTCGATACTCAGATTCCTTTAGTAATCATAACATGACTTTGTGCACCTGGTACTGTAATATTACCAACCCCCTCTACAGCAAAATATTTAAGCAATAAGGCAGGACAGGGTGTGGTATATCATGGGATATCATCACGCCTCAGTTGGTTGGGCATAAGGCCGCAGGCTGAGTGCATCCAACCAGCTGAGAAGTGACGATATCCCATGTTATACCACACCCTGGAGTGACTTATTGCTATTATGAACTGAGTTTCAAGTTTTTTAAATTAAAAGAAAAAAAAAAGAAACAGGTTTTAAAAAGTTTTATGAATGAGTTTTTGGGTGGTGTAGGAGTACATTTTGAAAAAAATAGTTCTCAGACAGTAGAGAGCAGGGAGGCAGGTGGCACCGGAACTTTTGTAAAGCTGTGTAGATGTAGCCTGATATCATCCTGGCTTCAAAGAGCTCTGGGCCAATCAGATTCCTCTATTTATGATCCTCAGTTCAAAATAAAGCATTTGACAACACACACTCAGACCAAATTCAGCTAGAAATATGGTTGCGTAAATTAGTAAAGGTTCAAATTAATGTCTGATGTAAATACAACCCACGATTACATTACAAATGAACTAATCATGGTCTACAATTAGGATATTCCATATTTTTTTTTTATTTATTTATTCATTCATTCATTTATTTACTAACCAGGTAAGTACTCAATGGATATAGGTTCCATTTACAAGAGTGACCCAGGAATTACAGTAATGCAATGCCTTTCATGACAATGTGGCACACTGACTTAATATACTGTAGATACATTATCAGTTCATGACAGTGTAATAATTTTGCATAGTACAGATTACATATAAAATAATACATGGTGAAGTGTGTATAATATAGAGAATAATGGCTGGGTAGGGGTTTTTAAAGAGAATTTTACACACACCCTCGGTGTGGGATGCCACATAAACCCCAAGAGTGAAGCATCCCACACTGAGGGATGCGTGTAAAATTTGAGTTTACGCCCTTATCCAGCCTTTATTTTATGTAATTGTTGGGGATTGTTTTTTCACCATAAAATAAATGGATATCTCTACGGAGTTGATCCATGAACCATTGGGGTTTCAGCATGGTCCATAGTGGCTCCTGAACAAAACCAGCGTCGGCGAACTATACAGCTCTGAAGAGCGGGGATGGCGGGGGACAACACAGAGAAGAGGTAGATCGTGGTTGGAAACTGGGCATGTTTTCCTAGTTATAACCAGCTGGTTATAATGACAAAATTACAAACCAGTCTCCCTATGGGAAAAAATAAGACCCAGTAATTATGAGAATTTTACACACACCCGAGGTGTAGGAAGCTACATAAACCCTGAAAGTGAAGCTCAAGTGTTTTATAAACACATCCCACACCAACAGTGTATATAAAATTCAAGTTTTACACACCTCCTTGTGTTTTATTTCATATAATTGTTGGGTAGTGTTTTCTGGCCTTGAAAACACTGTGCAGCATTTATAGAAAACAGTACGATCAGTGGTTCTGGTATTGCTAGTTCAGTAGCACGTCTGGGCTGAAGCATAGTGTGTGCACAAGGGAGGCAGCATGGGCATGCATGGAGCAAGGGAAACCCAGTGCATGTTCGCTGTTATAACCGGCTGTTTATAACAACAAATTATATCTGGGTTTCCCTATAGGAGAAAACACTCCCCCCAGGTATTACTTGGGAGGCTACAGCCTGTAGTTCAAGAGGGTGGTGCAACTGGCCACACCCAGGTTCGGACCATTGAAGGGTTGCTCTCCTCACTCCACAGACAAGTATTTTTCATTGCAGCTGAAAGCTCTGTCTGTTCTCTCTCTGGACCCACTCTTTCTCTGAGCCCTGCCCCCCTTCCCCCAACACTGGGTTTGTTTCCTCCCTTCCTTCCTGTTGTAATCTGCTGGCTGTGCTAGACTCCCTGCCTGGTTTGTACTCCTCCTGCTTCTGGGTCAGTAAAGTTTGCCTTTGCCTGCTGCTTCTCAGTCCGTGTTTTGCCTATGGCTACAGTCTGTGCTTCTGTCTCAGTTGTTTGTTCTCCCTACTGCTCCTGTGGCCCTGTTTGCTTCGTTTGCTTTTTAGGCTTTTCTGGTATGCTAGTGCCCCTTTGTTTGCATTGTTATGTTTAGCTGCATTGCTAATCAAGCTCTCAGTTAATTTACCATATTTCAGCAATCACTCTTTCTCTGTACTAGGTGCCTGTGTGCTCTCATTTTCAATTGCTGTTTCCATGCTGTAGTCCCTGTGCTCATCACCTTAATTGTTTGTACCTGCCTTTAGTACTGGCTCCCCTTAGTAGCTATCACTCTGTCTCATTCCACTGCCTGCTCCAGCAGTGTCCTGCCCTACTGCAGTACTTCTCACTTCTATGTTTGTATTTAAGCTCATTTATTGCTACTTCCACTTTTATCAAACCTTACTTTTACCAAACCCACAGCAGTCTGTTTCTGATGATAACCTAATCCTGCTTTCATGGCTGGCACTTATTTAACTTACAGTATTTCATTAGCTGCTTGGTTTGTGGCATCTTGTTTGTGGCTTCTTTGTTTTTCCTACAGCGGGGAACTGAGGAGTCACAGTGAGTATCACGGCTTCAGGCAGCGGGAGCATCTTCCTATTTGTTGTGTATTGTATTAGCCCCTGGATCGCCCAGCCTCCTCCTGCTGCTCTGCATAGCCCTTATGGCACTACACAACCAGTTATTCCAGGCAACTCTCTACCTAAGGGATTCTGGCTCTATCCAGCCTTCTACCATCCCTTACCTAATATTATGCACCTGGTTTACACAGTCATTCCAGTCTTCCTGTCCCTTCCACTACCAGCAATGCTCATCCCTTCTAAGTCTGGCAGCATATCATGTTTACTTGCATCAAACTGCATCTCTTACCATACTTGCTTTGCATCCTCCTCCTACCTAACTGGCTTCACAGCCTCCTCCTCTCCAACTGTCAACCCCAGGCTTTGCCTGGCTCTGCCATTCTCTTACTCTTAACAAACAATTCCTAATAGACTTCCTAATAGACTTGGTCGGCATGCATTCCTGTGGTTGACAAATGCTATTTGCCTTACCTAGACCAATGAGAGGGCCCATATTTTATTTATTTATTTAGTTTTTACTGACCAGGTAGGGTGCACTAGCCATGGCAAAGACTATTTTCAGGCATGACCAGGGAGGTTACAGAAACAATACAGAAGAGAAACAAGAGTAGCAGTGTAGACAATAAAACAATCCATACTTGTACAAAAGGAATCATATTGCTCAGCCTGACCTACATACAGGTCTCTCCCTGTCAGCTCATCCAGTCAAGACCCACGAGAGGGTCCACAGTGCTCAGTCTGACCAACATGCAGGTCTTTTCATGTCTGCTATCATCCATCACAACCCACTCATTATAATTCACTCCTCCACATTTTGAAGACATGCAACTGTATCCATTACTTCCAGGTCTCAGGGCTATCCCCGTGGCCAACTGGCTTTCTCTGCACCCCGAAGTCTGCATCTTGAGTATGCAAAGCTTGGGGTGGGGTCCTTCTCACCTGGTCCATAGTTGGGAATGTCCTCACTCTGGGTGGACCTTCAGTTGTCATCCGTACTGACGGCACCTTTCGATATACAGTAGCATTGAAGACTTCAGCAGTGAAGGGGTGGGGCTCTCATGGGAATGGCCCCTTTAGCTGCCCAAGTGGGTTTGGAGGCACCCTTTAAAGCTATTCTCCCTACAACTGCCTTTTGTTCACCTAGTTTGCTCTTAGATCAGTAGGCCGGCTGAGCACCTTGACGATCATTACTCTCCTCCTCCCACCTTGGAGGTTGGCATAGCAGTGGACATTGCCTTTTTGGACTACTCAAAGGCATTCAATATAGTGTCTCACAGAGTACTGATCAAACTAGAAAGGTTGCAGTTACAATTGAATATTATTAGTTGGATAGAATCATGACTGAATAATAGAAAGCAGAGTGTGGCTATAAAAGGCCATATGTCAGACTGGGGACCAGTAACCAGTGGAGTGCCACAGGGTTCAGTCCTTGGCCCAATATTGTTTAATATTCTAGTACCAACTATGCAGGCATCTGATGGCACTTGGATGTGCAAATATGCAGATGACTGCAAGGTAGGTGGTCTGGTGACGACCCTGCTTCAGCTGCAAAATTTCAGGAAAATCTAGATCACTTATTCAGCTGGGCAAATGAACACAAATTATTCTTCAGCGAGGTAAAATGTAAAATCATGCACCTAGGTAAAAACAACCGATGTTATAAATATACCTTAAATAATATACGTATACAAATTACTTCAGATGAAAAGGATCTGGGTGCAGTATTGACAGCTGACCTGAAGTTTAATAAGCATACAGATGAAATAACCGAAAAATGCTACAGAATTTTATATCATATCCTTAGGAATTATTAAAAGCAGAAATCAAGATGTCATCTTGCTCCTTGTATAAATCCCTTATTAGGCCACATCTCGAGTATTGTTCATACTTTTATGCTCCTAATTCAATCAAAGGCAGAAAGAAAATAGAAAGAGTCCAGAGGAAAATTACTAAAACAATGTCCTCAGTAAAAATAAACAGTATAGCATAGGGCCTGAACAACTGAATCTGTACTCAATGAATTATCAAAGAATAAGAGGAAATATGTGTCTAACATTTAAGGCCTTTTATGAGGAAGCTTTACTAGAAGCACTAGGATTAGTTAAACAATTGCAACACAAAGATAAAACATGATCCCATAATCTCAAACTAAAAGGAGAAACTAATAGGACTAGTAAAAGGAATTACTGGTTCAGCCAGAGAATTATTGCAATGTGGAATGCACTCCCAAGGAGCATAGTGGACAGTGACAATATAGAAACATTTAAGCATAGGCTAGATATAGATATATGGGTCATAAAAAATATTTATACAACCATTAAGACTAAGAAATGGTGGCAAGTTCATTAAAGGACTTCGGTCTATAGGACTTGTAACTACACTATGAAACTATGAACCCTCCACAGTGTTCCTGTTAGAGGGATAGAACAAGAGTGTTCCCTGAAATTACAATTCCACTGAATTGGTCTACTGAATTAGAGTAGCAGAACCATCACTAAACAAAACTGTCCCAAAGCCTGGAGCGAAGGTGACCTAGGCCTTGGATCCCCAGAAGTTTCCTCCTCAAAGAGTTTTTTTTCTATCCTCCATGCCAATAATCATAATATTCGATAGGTGTAATTGTAGTCCCTAGATCACTTAGGTTTCAGCTGTTGGATGGACTTGGGTGGCTGCCCTGTAATTGTCCCTTCTTCCCCTTTGGCTGTTCTCTCTCCCCTTAGGAATCCAAGCTTCCATGCCTTACAGTCAGACCTCCGAGTCACTATTCACCTGTCGTTTTCTGCCTAATCTACTTAAACAATATGACCAACTGACCCATGCTACCAACTGAACCCATACTACCAAATGACCTATGTACAGGTCTTCGACCGCAATAAATGTTCACCACCTCATATGCTTTGCTTGACACTGTTTTGGGGCTTCTTCCTAAGGTACCTTTTAGCCAAGGAAATCACTCTCACGGCACCTCAAGGGGTGGAACCCTCCTCTAGAGTTCCGTGCCTTCGTACCCCTACAGGGTGGTATATCCCACGGACAGAGGGGCGAACAGCCAAAGATTATCTATGAATCCTATTCATTTTGCACAGGTACTGCACAAAACTACTACTGGCAAGTCCCCAATTGATCTGTAGTATGTAACTGAAAGAGCACACAGGACTCTTAGGCCTTTGCCAGCCAAAGCTGAACTACCAAGACCCTATATTGTTAGATTCCTTAATTTTCTTGATAGGGCTCATGTTTTGAAAAGGGCGAGAAAACAAAGAGACTTGTCATGGGGCGGTAAAAAAAATGTGTGTGTCCCAGGACGTCCCACAAGAAGTAAGGCAACGGAGAAGAGACTTTCACTCTGATTGTAAATAAACTCATCTCAGCAGTGATTAAATTTTGAATGTCTTACCCAGAAAGCCTTTCCATTGCTAAGGACAGTAAAACTTATGCTTTTGACTCGCTGGACCAAGCCTATCTTCAGCTTGCACTCCTGTTTCCAGACCTATTTAGGAAAGGCTGAGGTTTCAAATGCAATTTCTCCTTGATCTAATTTCTCCCAGTGGCTAAGGTGGTAAATGTGGAAATTTTTTGCTAAAGATGACTGTTTAATTATAATGACTTTCCTTGCGGTTTTTGTGCCCTACTGATTGAGGACCCTTTGTTCAGGTTTGAAAATTGATTGGAGAGACTGGAAATGTTTGTTTTTTTTCACATGGAAAGTCTCTTATCTTATATGGGACATTCTATTTTGTGATTAAGGATGTTGACTACTTGTTCAAAATGTGTTTCATGTTGTGGAAATACTGGGAAAGATTGTAGAATTTTCTAGAAGTTGACTTTAGATACACAGGTTTGGAGGGCTGGATATCTATCCCAGAGTGAGTAGGTAAACAAAATGATGAGGTTTATGTACATAAAGATCAGCAAACCTTTATTTAAATTGTGAATTTACTGAAGTGGGATTGTATTATAGTTAAGCTTGTTTTCTTTAGAAAAGCAGCTTTTCCTAATCGGAACCTCCTACAGGAAGTAGTTATCCCCCTAGAGCGAAAGGCATTAATGTCAGTCTGAGTAAGTTTTATTTTCAGAATAACCTGAAGGTTCAAAAGAAAACACTGTTTTCTTTTGCATAATTGCAATAGAAATGAGCCTTATTTTAACATTTGCTGCATTGTGCGAAAGAGCAGTACCTTCTTTATTCGATCAATAGGCTTTTACTTTGAAAGCCCTCCTGATGCTGCAAGTGTCAGTGGTTTTTCTCTCACATAAGCCGTGTGGCATATATTTTTGTTATGGCTCAAACTAGAATATACAAATGAGTTCCTGGACTTCAGGAGGGCTGCCTTTGTCAAAATGGGAGAGTGCCTTAGAAAAGCACTAGCAAACAGGCAAGAAGGAGGGGTGAAGAAACAATGGGGAAACATCAAAACTGCCATCACAGAGGCAACAAGCCTTCATGTGAAGCAAATAAACAATCGAAAATGAAAGAAAAGGGCACTATGGTTCTCAAAAGTGTTGGCAGGGAAGGTTAGGGAGAAAAGATAGAATTTAGGAAGTATACCGAAACACAGAAGGAGCAGGACAGAGAACTGTACCAGTTAAGGCAGAAGGAAGCAGGGAAGGCAGTGAGAAAAGCAAATGCCCAAACTGAGGAAAAGATAGCTAACTTGGTTAAGAAGGGGGATAAAACCTTTTATAGGTACATTAGGGAGCGTAGAAAGACAAAAGGAGGGATAGTGAGGCTGAATAGAGTGGACGGTGGATGGGCAGAGAGGGACAGTGAAAAAGCAGGGATACTGAATGAATACTTTTGCTCTGTATTCACAAAAGAGGAGGGGGAGGTACCTATTCCAATTAACAGAAGCACTCTGGATGGGGGGGGGCTCATCCCAGTCCTTTCACAGAAGAAAGGGTTCTAAAAGAACTCCTAAAACTGAAGGTGGACAAAGCAATGGGGCCTGATGGGATTCACCCCAGAATTCTAAAAGAATTAAGCAGAGCACTAGTAACACCACTGACTACCCTTTTTAACAAATCATGGGAGGATGGTGTGGTACTTAAGGACTGGAGGAGGGTGGATGTGATTCCCCTTCACAAAAGTGAGAGCAAGACAGAGGCAGGAAACTACAGACCTGTCAGTTTGGCCTCTGTGGTACGGAAAATGATGGAATCACTTCTGAAGGAAAGAATTGTTGAGTACATAGAGGCCAGTGGGGCACAGGACCCAAGACAGCATGGATTCACAGCGGGAAGGTCATGTCAGATGAGTCTAATCAATTTCTTTGACTGTGTGACCAAAGTAGTAGACCAGGGAGGGGCTGTGGACATGGCCTACCTAGACTTTAGCAAGGTATTTGACACAGTCCCACACAAAAGATTTATAAACAAATTAGCCAGCCTGGGAGTGGGTCCCAGGGTGGTAGCCTGGGTAAAACATTGGCTGGACAAAAGAACACAGAAGGTAATAGTAAGTGGAGTCCACTCTGAAGAAAGGGAGGTTACTAGTGGGGTACCACAGGGTTCAGTACTGGGTCCAGTCCTTTTTAATGTCTATAAATGACATTGCAGAGGGACTGGAAGGAAAAGTATACCTCTCTGCAGATGACACAAAGATCTGCAACAGGGTTGATACACAAGGGGGTGGAAAGGATGAGAAGGGACTTGGCAAGGTTGGAGGAATGGTCAGAAGTATGGCAGTTTGGATTCAATGCAAAGAAGTGCAAAATAATGCACCTGAGAAACAAAAACCCTGGGGAAGAGTACACAAAGTGGGGGGGTTAGTAACAACAACAAAAATGGAAAAGGACCTGGGGGTAATCATATCAGAGGACCTTAAGGTCAGCAAGCAATGTAAGAAGGCAGTAGGGAGGGCTGAAGGGGTACTGGGATTTATAGGGAGAGGCACCACCAGCAGAAAGCAGGAAGTTGTATCCCTCTGTACACACAATTGGTGAGACCCCATCTGAAGTACTGTGTCCAGTTCTGGAGACCCTATCTGCGTAAGGACATAGACAGGATGGAGGCAGTCCAGAGGAGGGCAACTAAAATGGTGCAAGGTCTGCAAGAGAAGCCATACGAGGAGAGACTAAAGGAGTTTAATATGTATATCCTTGAGGAAAGGAGGGAGAGGGGGGACATGATTGAAACTTTTAAGTGCCTCAGTGGAATCAACAAAGTCCAAGAGGGTAGCATCTTTCAGAAAAAGAGATGTGCATGAACAAGAGGACACAATTTGAAGATAGAGGAGGGACGTCTCAGGGGCAATGTGAGGAAGCATTTCTTCACATAGAGGGTGGTGGACGCATGGAACACCCTTCCTAAGGAGGTTATGGGGTCTAAAACTGTGGAGAATTCAAGAATACATGGGACAGACATAAGGGAATTCTTGTGTGGGGTAGGAAGAAATAGGCTGTTGGTTAACTATGATCTGCAGCTTATCCGGGTAGGTAGGGAAATGGGCAGACTAGATGGGCCAAGCAGTCCTTTTCTGCCATCAACGTCTATGTTTCTATGAGTTGAGCCTTATTTTAAAGGGTCTGATACTTGGAGCGTATGTATCTGATATCTGTACACCTGAATGTATGGGCACTTTGTGGGGGGTTGTCTTGGGAGTCAACACCACTGAGTATTTAGCTTACTTGAGCGCACAGCTTTCAAGGCTATTTCATGTATGCCTTGAGGTTGGGGGGGGTTGATTAACCATGGGCAACAGACGTATCAACAGTGAGCTTTTCTCGAGACCCTCTAGCTGACTGAGTAATGTCTGCTAAATAGGACATTCATGTTACTCAGAGCAAGCTTGAATTCTTCTATATAAATTGTTGGTCTTTTCCATGCATCATTCTGAAAAGGGTAATCACAAGATTAACTTCAAGATCCATCTAAAAATTATTTCACTATGTACATCTCCCCATTAAATAGGGGGAACATTTCTATTATATGGATCAAATAATCTTAAATTTGATATCCTAATTTTTTTTCTTTTAAGAAAGACTATGGTCTGCTATATATTTAAGATGGATGCCAGATACCTGTTAAATAGGGTTGGCTATCAAAGTCTTATAGCTTCCATCCCAGGGGTCAAACTGATCTGCAGAAATATAGTGGAACCTGTTAGTTGGTCTGATCATTACACCGTGAGGTTAAATTTTTCTGCCTCCCCTGTGTAGGTCTGCCCCTGTGGAGATGGTCAGTTACCGCCCTTTGCGGGATGTGGTCCCTGAAGACCTGGCGGTGGTGATTAACCTATCGGAGTTCGTTGATGTCTGCTCAGGTCCAGAGCTGTTGGTTCTGGCCTATGAAGGCCATTTCCTCAGCTCTTGATCTGATTGCTCCAGTCCACGTTTGCCTCCTTCCACTCCACCCTTGGGCCCCTTGGTTTAATGGGTCTTTGAGGGAGATGCAGAGGTTGGGACGTAAATTAGAATGATGCTGGCGGAAATCTACTTTGGATACCGACCATCTTATTTTGTTGGAGCATTACTAGCTCTACCAGTCAGCGATTTCCCATAAGAAGGCAGAATTCTCGTCCAGAGAAATCGCTGTCGCTCGGAATCGACCAGCTCAACTCTTCCAAACTGTGGACAGACTGTGCAACCCAGCCTGTCTCCGCTCCATCGAGTTTTTTCACAAATGGAGTGTGATGAGATTGCTCGATTCTTTGCGAATAAGGTGGCCGATATCAGGTTAGAGATCAATCGGATCCATTCTATGGGGGATGCTGTTGGTTGGTGCTCAGTCACTATGCCTCTTGTTTACTGGAGTACCTTTGACCTGCCGGAGTTCGATGATATTATGAGGATTGTCCAGGGGATGCACCCTATGTGCTGTAGTTTAGATCCGGGTCCCACCTCCCTTATTTTGGGATGTAGTGGTATCATTGGCCCTGTCTTAGCTTAGATTGTCTGGTGTTCCTTGGAATTGGGTGAGTTTCCAAGTTCCCTGAAGGAGGCGGTGGTGACACCCCTTCTGAAGAAAGTTTCTTTGGACCCGGATACTCTAGCTAACTACAGACCTATCTCGAACCTTTCTTTCATGGGAAAGGTTATCAAGAAAGTTGTGGTGACTCAATTGGAGAACCATCTGATCATCCATAATGTATACGAACCTCTCCAATCTGGTTTTCGTAAGAGGCATAGTACTGAGACTGCTCTGATTCGGGTGCTCAATGATCTCTTGATGGCGAGAGATTAGAGAAACATCTCCATCTTGGTTCTCCTTGATCTCTCTTCAGCCTTTGACACTGTAGACCATGGGGTTCTGCTCGAGAGCCTGAGGTCCATCTGTAGACTGACTGGTACTGTGCTCAGATGGTTTTCATCTTTCCTCACTGGTAGAACTCAGAGTGTCGTCTCAGGAATTTTTTCTTCCAAGTCTTTCTCTCTGCTTTGTTGGGTGCCTCAGGGCTTGGTGCTGTCTCCCATGTTGTTTGCAGTGTATATGCTGCCCCTCAGAGACATTGTAAGATGGTATGGGCTGAGGTTTCACTGCTATGCTGATGATACCCAGCTCTACCTGTCTTTTGCCCCCAACCAAGTTAGTGCTCTCTCTGTATTTTACAGCTGCCTCACTGAAATCCAAGACTGTATGAATTCCAATGGGTTAAAGTTGAACGCAAGTAAAACTGAGGTTTTGGTAGTTGACCCGGGATGCAGGACAGAGGGGTTGAGGACTGATTTTCCCTCAGGTTTATTCTTGGGGGGCATTCAGATCCTTACCTTTGAATGGGTGCATGATCTGGGAGTGATATTTGATGACGGGCTGACTCTTCATCATCAGGTGTCAGCAGTCGTTAAGTTAGCCTTTTACCATCTTAGGAACATTGCCAGGATCAAGCACCTTGTTCCGTCCAGTGATCTGCCCATTTTGTTCCATGCCTTTGTGCCCTCGTGCCTTGACTATTGCAACTCCCTTTACTTAGGGCTTCCTGGGGTTGATATCCACTGCTTGCAGCTAGTGCAGAACACTACTGCATGTTTATTGACTGGGGTATCTAGGAGATCCCATATTACCCCAGTGCTGTGCGATCTGCACTGGCTGCCAGTTCAGTGGTGGATCACCGTTAAGGTAGGTTTGTTAACCTACAAAGCCCTACACAGACTTGGTCCTGACTACTTGAAAGAGCTTCTGACTCCTTACACCCTTGTGCAACAGCTCCGCTCGGCTGAAGAGGGGTTGCTGGAGATTCCGAGGGTAAGTTTGAATTCATCTGGGGCTCGCACATTTATGTTTGCTGCCCCTACCCTCTGGAATTCTCCACCCTGTCAGCTTCGTGCAGGACTGTGGGGAACATTAAGCAGGCACTGAAAACATTCCTGTGGAGTAAGGCATTCCCTGATTCTCTGTGATTTTAATTAAGTTTTATGGAGTCATTTGTGAATTTGTGAAGCGCCTTGATATTATGAAAGGTGCTCTATTAAATAAAGCTATCATTATTATTATAGTAGAAACACAGAAACATAGAATTTGATGGCAGATAAGGACCGCTTGGCCCACCCAGTCTGCCCATTTCCCTACCTGATGGATAAGCTGCAGATTCTAGTTAATTAACAGCTTACTTCCTCCTACCCCCTACTAGAATTGCCTTATGCCTGTCCCATGCATTCTTGAATTCTCCCACTGTTCCTGACTCCACAACCTCCTTAGGAAGGCTGTTCCATGCATCCACAACTCTCTGTGAAAAAATACTTTCTAACATTACCTCTGAGCTATCCCCATCTTGAAATTGTGCCCTTGTTCTTGCACATCTCTTCTTCTGAAAGATACTACCCTCTTGTACCTTGTTAATTCCCTTGAGATACTTGAATGTTTCTATCATGTCCCCCCTCTCCCTCCTTTCCTCAAGGGTATACATATTAAGCTGCTTTTAGTCTCTCCTCGTATGTCTTCTGGTGCAGACCTTGCACCATTTTGGTTGCCCTCCTCTGAACAGCCTCCACTCTGTCTATGTCTTTGCAGCGATGGGGTCTCCAGAATTGCACACAGTACTCCAGATGCAGCCTAGAAGCCTAGAAGGGGCCTATTAAGCAATATTTAACAATATCAAGTAGCTGAAGCCCATTAAATAGGGTCAGCACCTACCTGTTACTATCCAAAATAAACAAACATCTTCTGGTAAATAGGGGCTAATGCTGGTTTGGTTATATCCACTTCAGCTTATCGAGTTTTTTGGATAGTCGCACCCTCCAACTATTCAAACCCTATCAGACGTCCCTCCTACCCAATATTAATAGATATCTTGTGAGTCCTAGAAAGTTTGCACGGAGGGTCCACAGATAATAATTTGCAGTTAAACACCTTAGTTACACTCTCCATGCACTTGGATACCCCGATTGGGATAAACCCTTGTCACCTCCCTGAGTTTAAAATAAAATCATCTTCATTCTTGCACTACAGTGATGTTCGGCACTCGGGGCATACCTCCCACTAATCTTATTCCCTATTTAGCCTTATAACCTTAGTACTCTTTAGGAATCTAGTTGTTATGATTATTATTTATTTATTTATTGATACATATTGGAATTTACAACCTTTGAGTCAGACACTCCTTTACAAAGGCTCCACCTCAGGAAATTACAGTGTAATTACATAAGAAAATTTACATAGAGTAGAAAAGAATAACAAGTGTTTACAATGAATGTTTTAGAAAACAAAATACAGAGGCATCAAATTCTTAGGCCACTGGGGCAACCAGTGGAGCCTAGGCAAGTGTTTCTTACTAACAGAGTGTCACTTTCAGCAGGACCAGCATAGAGAATGGTCCTTTGTCTAAGGATATGGCCTATCGGCCAATCTAAGGGGGGCAATAGCAGTCACAGGCAGCCTCCTGCTGGGTGTGGATCCGAAGGAGGGATTTAACATTTTAAAGTTCTATAAATTCTTTAGAGTACTAAAAAAAAACAAAAACGTTTGTCCGAAAGCCACATGGGATAACCCCCATGTTATTTGTAAGAGTCAGGAAGGGTTGTTAATGGATCTCTGGTTGTCTCAAATCCATGATTGACTGCCTTAAAAGATTTAACTTTAAAATAGTTTATGGAGCAGGCACACATGTGGCTAAATTAGGTGTTACCATCTTAATAGACCCATCTGTGGATTTCCCTCTCTTAAAGCTCATTACAGATCATGAGGGTAATTATGTTCTTGTAGAGGGAGAAATTGGCCAAACTAAATATACTTTGGGCTCTATTTATGGACCAAATACAGGCTCAACATCCTTTTTTATGAAATTAATTTCTGTTCTTTCTCCCTTTCTCACCTACCATATTATCTTAGTGGGGGACTGGAACTTGCCTCTCGATCCCTTTTTGGACAAGTTGAATGTGCCAAGCCAAACTATCTCAGTAGATAATAAAGCCCTCCTTGATCTTATTAAGGTTTATGATCATTCAAACCCATGGAGAGCACATTTCCCAAGGGGAAAAAACTTTTACTTTTTTTTCACAACCTCATAACTCGTTCTCGAGAATTGACTATTTTCTCATCTCTAAAGGTCTACTCCCCTGTGTCTATGACCCTCAAATTTTATCTCATGTACTATCAGACCACTCTTTAGTACGCATTAATCTAAAATTAGGAATTCCCTACCCAAAAGTTTTCTCATGGAGACTAAACCCCAGCCAGCTGAGACAGAAATATATAGTTAAATATATTAATGATGTAATTAACTTCTTTTGGGCACGAAACTCTCACTCTGTAGAAAAATATTGATGTGATTTGGGCATCCTGTAAATTCTACTTGAGGGGGGGAATTTATTAGACTCATGTCCAAGATTAAAAAACAAAAAGCTAAAAGACTAAAATAAATCATCAAACAGCTAGGGGAGCTGGAATTAAAAGATCAAATCGTACTCACTTTGCAAGAAATTCAACAAATTCAAGCTCTTGAAGAACTACATTTTATCTCTAATAAACAATTAGAATTCCTTATTATTAGATCAAAGGCCTCCTATGCAGACTTGGGAGAAAAATCCAGTAAACTTCTAGCACATAGGATTAAAAAAATGGACCTATCTAGGCATATCGAATCTATTATTTCTGAAAATCAAAATAAAACACTAACAGATTTTTTTTTAATTTAGTTGTTTAACTAGGAGTAGCACACTAAATTGAAAGCTTTTTTACAGGAGCGACCTGGGAGCACAGGGAAGTTAAGTGATATGCTCAGGGTCACACAGTATGCAAGTGGAAGCTGTGGGATTCAAACCCAGGTCTGATCTGCTGGATGTCACCAGATTTGCAGCTCAGAGCCTTAAACCACTGTGCTATACTGCCTCTGGATTACAAGGATGTTCTTAACAAATTCTATCTTTTTTGTTCTAACCTATATAGTCCTATCCCAAATCCGCCTTCCTCTGACTAAATCAAAAATTATCTTCTTAATTTTTCATGTCCTCACATTAATGAAACTGATGCCTCTAAGTTAATTTCCCTGATTACTTTAAAGGAAATTGAGGAAGACATAAGCAAGTTCAATATTAATTAGGCCCCCGGGCCGAATGGCTTTACCGCAAATTTTTATAGGCCTTTTAAAAGTTCTTTGATTCCTATTTTAAAGAGCCTGTTTGATTTTATATTAACAGAAGGCATCTTCACACATCTTTATTAGAGGCATTAATAATTCTCCTTCCAAAACTAAATAAATAAAAACTAAAAGTTTCTAATTACTGCCCTATTTCATTAATCAACTATGACATAAACGTTCTAACCCGTATTTTAGCCCAAAGAATAAAAAGGGTATGGCAAATGCTGAAAAGTACTGATCATGCCATTTTCATGTCATCTAGACAAGCATCAGATCATTTAAGAAAGATTTTTCACTTCCTTTCTGCATCCAGGGAGACTAAACAATCTTTTGTTTTGGTGTCCCTGGATGAGGGAGAAGCTTTTGGTGGAGTCCATCATAATTTTCTCTATGCGACTTTAATAAAATTCAGTTTCCCCCCCTTTATTAGTTGGTTAAAATGCTATATTCAAACCCAACAGCAAGAATTAGTTGTAATAACTTAACCTCTCCCCCTCTCAAACTTTTACAAGGCACTAGACAGGGTTGCCTCTATCTCCTATTTTATTTAACTTTAATCTGGAACCTTTAATTTACTTTCTGAACTCTAAGCCAGCTATTAAAGGGATTTCTATCTCAAAATTTCAACTAAAATTATCATCTTTCACTGATGCTATACTATTACATGTTTTAGATCATATTAATTTAATTCAAGCCGCGTTAAGAGTTGTTGATAACTTTAGCAAAGTTTCTAATTACAAACTGAACATAGAGAAAATAGAAGTAATGCCTCTGTCAAACTTTTTCCACAGAGAAGAAATCTGCAACCTTTGACTGTCTTGGAAACCATCTGAGATTAAATACCTTGGAATCTTAATATCCAAAGATGAGTCCCAACTAATTAAAAATAATTTAGATGAATGTATACAAAAAATTACCCAAGATTTAAAAAGATGGACTGCACTCCCCATTTCCTTTCAAGGTAGAATAAATATTATAAAAATGAATGTTTTTTCTAGATTATTTTTTTCTATCAACATGCTCAATGTCTTCCTCCCCCTTACTTGGTTTACACAACTTCATTCAATAATAAATAACTTTTTCTGGCTAAAAGGTACACCTAGAATAGCTTCATATAAATTCCTACTTCCCAAAAATCTAGGACAGAAGACACCAGGGCCCAGATATTCAAACTGCACTCAAAAGTAGCGCAACAGCAGGAGCAAGTACAAACCAGTTGCGCAAATGCGCAACAGGTGCGATATTCAAACATGGAGCAGAGCAAATTGCGCAAGCAACCAACGTCTGAATATCGCACATACTGCACCATTGCGCAACCAGGAAGGAGAAGCTGAGCCAAAATGTTGCGCTATGGAGCAACCAGGGAAGCTCAGCTGAGCATTCCAGAGCTGCCATAGCGCAAGCACAGTCCCCCCCCCAGAGCAATGGAACTGCACATCCAGGGAGGCAGGCTGGGGCCCACCGCCAGCCATGCCACACATGGGCACAGGAACACACTGCAGAACCCACACCACACCTGCACACCCTAAGCACAGCATCACTGGGGATGGGACGGATGATCCACGTGCCCATGGGGACAAGCCAACAAAGCATAGCAGAGCCATGACACCCCAGCACAACCACTGGCAGGTGGAGAGTGCCACACACAGGGGGTTGACAACCACAGTGCACATCAGCCCCCCGTACGCACAGCACACCCTGCACTGTGACCCCAAGACACCACCCATGTGCAGTGACTGGCACTGCAGGAAACCATGCAGTCCCCCAGCACCTGGCCAGCCCCATGCAACTCAGAAGCTACAAGCCAGATACACCCTGTGCACCCAGCAGTGGTGGCAGCAGATGGCAAGACCAACCGAAAGTCACTGCCATGCTGGAGATACCTCCCCATGCACACACACACACACACACACACACATACCCAGGACCATACCAGCCCAGATGGCATGTACACACCTGCAACTGAGCACCCATAGCCAGCTGCAAATCAGAGACCGACACAGTATTCATATATCAAAATAGAAATGTATATTGAAATATTATAACAACAACAATAGAAACTATTCACAAGGGGGATGGGTACAAGGAAGGGGTGTTCAAGGGGAGGGATTAAAACTTGGAAGGGAAGGCAGGGTGGTAGGGATGGGAGAAGTGGGAAGGGTAATGTCGGCTATGGCCCAGCCGGCTCCTGGTCCTCCTGCTGGCGCACCCGTCCTGTGCCGCCCCTACTGACGCCCATGTCGCCGGATGGCTTGCAGGATCTCCTGGTTCTCAATGCTGACTTGTGTGAGGCGCCTGACATCACGCCGCCAACCTCCTGAGAACCTCAAGGCCTAGGAAAATGGGAACACAGTCAATGGCTGTGACTGACCACAACCCTGAACACCACCCAACCTGCAAGCCATATAGCCCAAGTGTCCCGCACCTGTGATGGCATACACCCACCCACAGTGAACATGCACATGGCTATCACAAACAGGCGGCACCAGCTATGCGCATCACCGCCCACACACACACTGCCCACATCAATCACAGTACAAACTAGGCTGGCAAGTGACGTGGCAACGTGGTGTGATGCCAGTTACACAGCTATGTGCCCAGTGCATGCCTGGACCACCAGTGACGCATACACAGATGTGCTGTGATACAGCACAGTGATGCATGTCACCTGTGTCATGCCTACATACATGGATACATAGACAGTGTCGGCAGATAAGGGCCTATGTCCCACCCAGTCTGCCCATTTGAGCTTGTAAGTTCACTCTGTTTTCCTATAAGTCTGTTGCCCCTTACCCCTGACCTCCAGAAGTTCTTTATGTCTATCCCGTGCATTCTTAAATCCCGTGACCAAGTCAGCCCCTACCACTTCCTCTGGCAGGGTGTTCGACTTGTCCACCACCCATTCTGTGAAGAAATCCTTTCTCATGTTTCCTCTGAATCGTCCCCCCTCCAACTTCATCCCATGCCCTCTAGTCCTGGAACATCTTTTACGCTTAAAAATAGTGTTTTCCTGCACTCTGTTCCCCCCTGTAAGATACTTGTATGTCCCCATCATATCCCCCTCTCCTCCTCTCCTCCAGGGAGTACATGTTCAGTTCCTTCAACCTGTCGTCATAGGACTTGTGATGCAATCATGCACCATCCGTGTTGCCTCCTCTGAACCTCTCTACCCAGTCCATGTCCATATGTAGGTATGGTCTCCAGAACTGTACACTGTACTCCAGGTGGGGCCTCACCAGTGTCTTGTATAGTGGAATTATGACCTCCCTTTCCTGCATGGTGTGTGTTGTCATGGCTGGTGGTCTTGCCCCACCCCAGCATGCAATAGCATCCATGAAGTAATGATACTCACACTCCTCCAGCAGCTGGCTCTGCCACTGCTGCTGCTGCTGTTGGGGCACAACACCCCCCGGCACCGGGGCCCTGGCACGGCCCATGTCACCGTCACCCTGCATCCTCAGATTCCGGCTTGTGGGAGACATATGTTGAGACAAACATCAGTGTGACTCAAAAGCAGAGTGCCCCCTGCCCCAGTGAGAGTGCCTGCCCACACAGCCATAACCATCCATCGCACAGCTGCACACACTGACACAGCCAACCGTGTCCGAGCCGGCACCTATGCACAGCCACCCAAGCACACACACACCCCTACAGAGAATATAGGTCATAGATGGTACACTCACCTGGCCTAGGCACTCACGCCCACCTGGCACGCGGACCGCAGCCGCTGGCTAAAAGTCCTGTTCCTCCGGGCGGAGGTCATTGTACCGTGCCGCACTGCTCAGCAGACCGGCCCGGCCCAGTGATCTCCACCAGGTCAGTGGCCACTTGCTGCCACAGCTGAGTCCTGGCACTGGTGAGGGGCGGCCACCATCAGGCCATCATAGTGTGGCTCAACTAGGGCCACCAGGTTGGCCACTTCAATCTGGCTCCAGGACACCGCCCTCCTCCTAGCCATGGCACCAACTTTACAGCAGACAATATGGCGCCCCGCTGCACCGTAACCCCACGTGGAGTTGTTGCGCAATAGACCACCACAGGCTCCAATCGCGCTGTTCAAACAGCGCCGTCACTTCACATGGCGCTGTCACCAGACAGTGCAATAGGGATGTACACATGGCATGCCAACAGCGCCAGGGGTCAGAGGGCATACACAAGGTCATGGCAATGACGCAAGGCTACGCACAGCGCCATCGGACATATAGGCATCCTGCGCGACTGCCAAGCTGCGCACCAGTGCCACAGTGGACTATCGCGCAGTAGTGCCACAGCACCATATAGTGCCCAGTGCTGTAGCGCCACTGGCACAATGGTGGCCATGGCCTGAATCGCCTATCGTGCTCAGCAGGTCTGCAGTGCGATAGACGCATGCGTAAGCTGTCTGGGCATGCGCAATGCAGTGCACACGGCCACAAACCTGCGCCATTGGCTCAGCCAGACCTTGCGTATTGGCAGCAGCGCAAATACGCGATATTCAGCCGACATATGCAAATCATGCGATCAGCCATTCAAAGGCGCAGTGGCACGATTAGCATGTCATTAAAGTTGCACCACATCTCATTTGCATATGTTGCGCTATAAAATGCGACAGTGGGTTGTGCTGGCCAGAGCTGGTTACTGCAGGTGAGAGGTGAGTTACATGCTGTGTGATGCTCAGGACAATGCTCATGGGCGGAGGATGATAAAGGCTGAGGGGGCTGAGCATGAAAAGGGCACTTAGAAAGGGACAAAGGGCACCCTTTCTATCAGTATCTGCCATGCGGAGAGGAAACATGGGGGGATTCCGCCCCCCCCGGGCCGGCAGCTATGCTCATGGGGAAATGCTGTCGATTGCACAGTGACAGGTGTCCACTTCCACCCATACAGATCACCATGACTGACCAGAGCCAAGCTGAGAGTGTGGACGGCGGGTGTAGGAGGAGGCCGAACTTCACCGCGGCAGAGACGGAGGCCCTCTTCCAGGCCTACCTGGAGGATGAGCCACTAGTGGTGGACGGAGGGGCACCCCTCAGGAACGTGCAGCTGCATGGGAGGGGGTAGCTCGGGCCGTCAACCTGCACGGAAGCCACCAGTGCTCTGTGCAGGAATGCAAGAAGAAGATGGGGACTGACCGCAGGAGGCTGAAGGAGAAGGTGGCAGCCTTCAGGGCGGCAGCGTGCTGGCACTGGTGGGGCCCACCAGTGGTGTTGCAGCTGACCCCTCACAGAGGAGACACTGGTCACGGCCATGCAGCCGAAAGTGCCATTGCGGGCGCATTGGGGCGGAGGATTCCAGACAGGTGGAAGCCCATCACTGCACGGCATGACATGGTGGTGTTGTTGGGGGCTGTTGTTCACATGCACTCACGGTACTCTCTTTCTGTTACAGATCCTGTTCGCCTTCAGGAGACGGTGGTGGTGGTGGGTCCAGACAGTGATGCAGACCTGCTGGACGTGGAGGAGGGACCATCCACCTCCGCCACCAGCCTGCAGGCACTGCAGCAGCATGCACGCTGGGCCAACAACTCCGGTGACAGTGATACGGGTGCAGGGGGTGCACAGCCTGTGTCACAGCAGTCTGGCATGCAGGTATGCCAGCATGCTGTGCCTATGGCAGTGGCACGCACCTGCACCATTGATGATAGCAGGCCTGCAATGGGTAGTGATAGGTGTGTGTCCCATGACGGACACATGGCAGGTCAGCACGTGCCCCTGGGCCTTCCTGGTTCACACCTGTGTACCAGCATGCTGGCACAGTCCCAGGTTGTGCCTGTCAGCACCGGTAGGGCAGCACCGTGGCTGTGCAGGTGTCTGGCACTGTTGTCAGCACGGAGGTGGAACAGGTGGACCTGGGGTTCAGCAGTTGGAGGCGGCAGCAGCAGTCGCACACCAGGTCTGGGGGTACAGTGTCAAGCAGTGGCACATGTCCACCGCCCTTTGATCCGCCCATACCTGGTCCTGACGAACAGCGCCCACCCTCAAGGGGTGCTGTGCACCAGGACCGTCCACACCCTGGGGGTCACGATGCCATTGGGGCACAGTACCCATTGGACGCGCACACCGCCTTGCTGCAGGACTCGGTACAGCTGCAGGGGCGGGTTGCAAGGTCCGTGGAGGCACTGTCTGTGTCCGTGAGCGCATAGCAGGGAGTGTGCTCGACCGAGCCAGCTGGTCCTTGCGCGGACGGATGTGACTGCTGCCATTGACAGGCTGACCCAGGCAGTGGTCTCTGTCGTGGACGATTGGCCACACTGTCAGGTGCCCCTGTACCACACACCCACACAGTGCGCCCACTCCTCGCTCCCGGCGCCGCCAGCGACACCAGGCCTGTCGACACCGGGTTCTGCTGTGGGCATCCCGAGCACCCCTGGTGCAAGTTTGTTTGGCAGGATGCAGACCCCTGTGCGGGCAAGGTCGTGTTCACGCAGTGGGACCCCTGGTGGTGCACCAGCACCACCCGATGTGGCCCCTGCTTAGCCTGCCAGTGCTGCTGGGCCACAGCGGGGCCACCCATGCATCCGTGGTGGCCGTGGGACAGTGCTACCTGACTGAGCTGTCTCCCAGTGCAGGCCCCTGTCTGGTGCTTCCTGTGTGCAATGTGTGTCATGGTGGGCAGTGCACTGCTGGGTGCTCTGCTCACCACGCTGACACACGGACCACCCGCACACTCTCCCAACTGCTGTCCACAGGTGCGTGTGCATGATGATGCCTGCATTGCACTGTACACCAAGGTGCAGGGTGCCCAGGTCCTGACACACGACGTGGACAGTCCAGGTGGTGGGGTGGTGGTGGTGCTGTGTGTTGGCATGTCATTTCCGCAGTGCTGTGCTGCTGCCCATGTACACTGCCTGGTGTGTGTGTGTCCATATGAGTGCTCACCTCTCTGATGGTGTGTTGGTATGCCTGGAACCTTCAACTCCCCTGACCTTCATGCACGCTGTGTTCCCCTGTGTGCCTGTGGTTTGCACATGGACAGTGTTGCCTGCACATGTCCCCTTGACTTACCTGTGTTGGGCATAGTGCTCTTCTGCAATGGTGTCCTGGTGCAGCTGGGCCTGCCGGGTCAGTCGGGGGTCCCTCCGTCCTGGGGGGCTGCTCATCACCAACATCACCTGCGCCACTGGTGTCCCCTATCTGTCCTCTTTGGACCTGTACGGCTATCCCATGGTCTTGGCCATGTTGTGCAGGATGCAACAGGCCAGGAATATCCCACAGGCCTTTTGGGGGCTGTACTGTAGGGCTCCGCCGGAGGTGTCCAGGCATCGGAAGCGTGCCTTGAGCATCCCAAACACCCGCTCTATGATGTTACGTGTTGCGGCATGTGCCTCATTGAAGCATTGCTGAGCTGGGGTCATGGGGCGCCGGTACGGTGTGAGCAGCCAGGGACAGAGTGGGTATCTGCAGTCACCTGTGTGGAGATAGTGGAGATCAGTGTCATGTCAGGTCCATATTGCCCATATCCTTGTGTGCCACTACCATGGCACCTGTGTCATTCCCACCCTTGCCCAGAGTTTGCATTCCATACATGTGTACTCACCCATTAGATGACCCGGGATTTCCCCACTCAATCGATGGCACAGTGCAGACTGGTGCCATATGAAGGCATCATGTGCTCCGCCAGGGTGTGTGGCACAGACATTGATAATGCGCCCAGTGGCATCACACACCACCTGGCAGTTGACACTGGAAAACCCTTTCGGTTCGATATACCTGGCCGTCGGGGCCAGGTGGCGTGCATGAATGGCCACATGGGTGCAGTCTATGGCCCCTAGCACACCAGGCATACGTACTGTACCCTGTGGAACTCCTGCATGTTTGTTGTACGCTCTGCGGTGCTGGGGAAATGATGTACTCCCAGCATGAGGCAGCAGGCAGTGCGCTGAGGAATTGGGTGAGGATGCTGACGGCCAACTGTGTAATGCCTGTAGTGTCCCCTGTTGGCCTCTGAAGGTGCCCGTGGCGCAGCAGGCACAGGCTGTCACCTGGTCTCCACGGACAGAATGTGACTCCGTCATGAGGATGCCTGCATCACATCACTGCACAGCTCGCAGAGCCGTCTCAGTATTGCCCTGTTCAGGCGGGACCGCCCACAATCTCGATGTCTGTACAGCTCGGTGCTGATGGGCACGATACCGCTTGTCGGGGTATACACCGACGGGCCCCTCCGTGGCCACGTCCCCTGCAGCATGGTGTCTCACCCCTCATTACAGCTTCCATGTGGAAGCTGGCACTGTCCATCTCCTGGCTTCTGCCCCTGGCTGCTGTTCCTGTGTTACCCCGCTGCCCCACTGCTGCTTCCACTGCACCGGCACCCCCACTGGCCTCTCTCTGTCCTCCTGGACCCACTGTCCTCTCTGCCCTTCCAGCTCCTGTCCTCTCTCTCTCTCTCTCTCTGTCTCTCTCCCGGTTTGCGGCCTGCTAGGTTCTGCGCCGCCTTGAGCCTTTTATTTTGGCTCAATTCCCTACTGTGCAACTTCGTGAGCCATTCTTGCGCATTGTGCAAGTGTTCAATTATCGCATTGCGCACTTTAAGGCATGGCCCGCCCTTTGGTTGCGCATGCCTTCATTTCCATTGTGCTGTTGCTCAGCATGTTTTTGGTGGCGAACTGGCCCCTTCTGAATATCGCAGAATGGCATATTTTTGGAGTTGGCAAGACAAGAACCCTGTTGCGCATATGCAACCTTTGAATATCTGGGCTCCAACAGTTTAATTTATTATATAGCATCACATGTTAACAAATATATAAAATGGCTGTGAAATAAAGATGGGTTCTTTTTGTATGTACCTACCTTGGTTTTGTTAGAAAAAGCGATACTTAAATATGTAATATCTGTCCACAAGCTATTCTGTACTCCACACTTAGAAACATTCCAAGAGAACTTAAACATACTATTGTTGGCATTTTCTTGAAAATCCATAACCATTTCTGTCATTTTTTAAAAATTAATATATTCCAGAGTATCTATCAGCCTATCCTATATAACCTGAATTTTCGTCCACAAAAGAGAATTTTTACCTCTAAAGTTTTGCCCTGTTTGACTAATCCATGTGTGGAATTGTTATTAGATAATGGGGAATTTTGCTCTTTTTTTAATATTTTTGAGGCCTTCATCTGGTCCTGGAAATATATATTGAACTTCCAGAATACCAGATTTTAAAACTTATATTGAAATCCCACTTTGGTTATTCTTTTCCAATAAACCAAAATAGTCATTTCCTACTGGAATTGACTGCTGCAGCCAACAAACCCCATTCAATATCACACCTCTACAGATATCCACTGAGGTTAAAATTCTTAGATAAGCCTTTTCAAAATCCATTTTGGGTTAATTATGCTATGACCCATTCTCTGGAATGGGCAAATATGTGGAATAATATTTATAAATGAATCCCTTTAGACAATTCAAGACAAATTCGCTATAAAATATTACATAATACATGTTTAACTCCCTTAAGATTACACAAAATGGGTCTTAAACAATTGAATCTGTACCATAAATGTGATAAGGATGTTGGTTCCCTGGATCTTATTTATTTATTTGTTTAGTTTTTGTTTACCAGGTAAGTACCATAGCCAAGGCATGACTATTTTCATGTCCATCTATTCAAAAACTTTGGGAGGAAATTAATCACAACATTCTGAATAGAATAATGTATCTTTATGATTTTAATTTATATACATGCATATTAGGCAATTTCCCAAATACCATGTCATTTAGCGACAAACGTACATTGGCCCTAATAGGAGTCACAATCACATAGCTGTTACTCAAGCACTGGGCTGAACAATCTACACCTGTTTTTAAAGAATAGATAGCTCAGTTAAGAAAAATCTACTACTAATCTGTACAATTTCCTACTTGCATGGTAAATAATCTTCTTTCTTAAAACACTGGAAAAAACATTTGGATCACTTGGACACTCCATGACCCAATAAAGGTCACTGTTATGTTTTCAATGGCAGACCCCTAAGAATCTCCCTTCTTAACTGTATGCTTATAAGGCAGTTACCTTATAACATAGAATTTTGATTCTTATTGATATCCTTAAGCCTCCTGATGCATTACTCCCTAATAACTTAAGGAGGAATGGTGTGAGGAAGGGGGAGAGGTTATTAGGTGGGTAGTTCTTTAGGATTACATTTTTCTTTTTATTTGTAAACTCGGGGTTGGATATTCAGATCAGGCCAAAAAAGATGCCAACAGAGAGCAGGCGAAGTCCAGTGCACCATGGTGCAACGGGTATGATATTCAAACCGTGTGCAGACCAAGGTGAGCTTGCGCAACATGGCTGAATATCATGCCCGATGCACCATAGCGCAATGAGGGTTGTGCAATAGAGCAGGGGTGATGTGCAATAGCACCCCTAGGGATGCACAGGGACAAAGACAGGAAGCAACTGTGCAGCAGCCATGGATATGCCATGTGCCGAGGGGCATGCACCAGGACAGACCAACCCCCTGCCAGGGCAAGGCCCCCATGAGCTGCACAACCAGACATGAGCAGGACGGACCACCTGCCCATGAACCCTGGTGCTGATCCAACAGCAGACGTGGGCCAGAAGTCCCCACCCACTGGTCACGATGCCCTTGCACCGACCATCAGCGAACAGAGAACGGAACATAAGGATGGCCAGGACCCACCCATACCACGGCACCACACCAATGCCGACCACCCTCCAGTACAGTGAGCCTGAGACACCCAGCCCAGAAGCATGCCCAAACAGTGCATGGCACCAAAGGCAATCCACCACCACTGTGACAATGCACCCTGATGCCCCATTGTGCCATGCACATGCACCCCACCCCAACATGACCAGCCCCCACATGTGGTGACACCATCCACTGCTGCCACCACAACCCACACAAGGCCCACCTGCATGGTCCCCACAGAGGCACAGCAAGGAGGTAGACCTGGCAGCAGTACCTGATGGACCCTGCATGTGGCAAGACCTTCCCCAGATGCCCCCACCAGCAGGAAGGCCCTCTGAACACAGGAACTATGCATGGTCTGCCACCCATGCACACACCCTGACCCAGCGCTGGCCCAACCACACAGCACAGCACCCTACTGTGGTGCATGGAGGCATGCACCACCCAGGAGGCAACACAGGGCACACACAATGACACCCCAGCACAGTCCCAAGGGCACCCCAGCAAATAGCCACACATAGTGGTGCAACAGACACTGCCATCATGACGCCCATGGTGCCATGTACCTGTGGCCTGCACATCTCCATGGTGCTGGTGAGATTGCCATGTGGTGTTCGCACCATGAACCGGGCCACTGCCTGCATGCAGCAGGACCCCATGTGACAAACAACAGACCACAGGCACTGCCCCAGTCAAGAGAGACTGCATGGAGAGGGCCTACAACAGAACCACCCACAGTAGCAACAGGGGCAGACATGCAATGGACCAGGGGTCTGGACACCAGCTGTCAGGGCACCATGCCTGGAAGGTGGCTGTTATGGACTGCCCCGATGTCATGTCAGCATCCATGCATGCGGTGGTGGGGTTGGCATGACCGTGCATACCACAGACATGCAAGGGGCACAGTCGCAGAGGCACAGCACACACCACCAGGGGTGACTTGGACATAGCACATGCACCACAACCCGCTGCACACAGGCAAACAGTGCACAGGGCACACCACACATTCCCCAGACAGAGCCCATGGCCACCACCCACACCTGTGGAGGATCCCCACCAGACACACCCACGGCCAGGCCAGCACCACCCCACAGTAGCCATATACACCACTGCAGCAAGGCTCCATGCACCCGCTGCAAATCAGAGACTGACACAGACATAGTTGTAAAAGCATATATTTAGAATGAACACATCAGTAACAGAAACTATATACAGTACATATATATACACAATGGGGCAGGGGATGGGCAAGGCCACAACATGGGTGGAAGGGCAGGGGACATTGAGAAAGGCAAAAGTGGGGGACACGGGGGTGTGGGGTACAATCCAGGGAGGGAATGTCCATGGGCATTAGCTGCTGGCTCTACTGGCGGCCCTGGTCTTCTCTGTCTGAACTGTGGTGCCTTCTGTGCTCTGACGGTCACCCCGGTCCATGCTCTGCAGCAGCTCCAGTGTGGCCCAGGTGACCTGCAGGATCTCCTATAGGGATCGTGCCATGGACAACCAGCATGGTCCACCTAGGACAAGGGAGCAGAATCAGTATGAGTGACTGGCCAGGCCAACACAGCCCACCCAATGTGCACGGCATACATCAGTGGCCTGTGCCCCTGGGATGGCAAGTGACCACCCACAGTGGGTGTGCCCACATGATCTGCCTACCTGGTCACCAGCAGCCATGCAAACCGCTGCATACCACCACCACCCATGCACCGCACAGCACCATCGTGGCCGTCTGGCATCATGGCAATGCAATGGGATGTCAGTGGCACAGCCAGACACTGAGTGCACCCAGAGCCCACCTGTGACCCCCACCCACATGCGCAGACCCACAGGTCAGTGTGGAGGGCACCATGGGACATGCACGGCTGTAGGGGCCATGTGCAGGGGGCCATGCCTCACCACCACCCCTGCAACCCACCATACACTGGTGTAACGAGAATCATGACACTCACCTGCATCCCGGTCAGCAGGATGCTGCTGACCCCTGGCACCACCACTGTGCCCTGCCTGCATGGCCACACCTCCAGCGTCGACCTGCCCTCTTCACTCCTGGGCCATCCAGGTCCTATGCCGGTCTTCCGGGCCTAGTGGGGAAACATGGAGAGAGTCTCATCAGTACACATCTGACCAATAGCCCCCCCTCAACAGTGTGCATGGCTGCACAGCCCATCTGTGCCATGGTGGCACAGGGTGTATTCGATACGCCCCCACAGCCAGATACACAGGCCCTGACCCCCCCAGTGGCATGGCCTGCCGAACACTGTGCCACCAGGACAGATGGATTTGACTAGTGATGGTGAAGGTGCACCTACCTGGTCGTGGCATGGCTCCCGCCGGGCACGTGCCTGAAGTCGGCCCAGGTGGTCGAGGTTACACTGCTGGAGGTCCCCATAGCAGTGGCGACACTGCTCCATGGTTCTACAGCTCTCTGTAGCCTCCTCAAGTCCCTCTGCCACCTTCTGCCACACCTCTGTGCATGGCCACAGTAGGGGAACTTGCCCAAACAGGGCACCTGCATGGGGCTCCACTAGAGCCACCAGGTTTGCAAGCTCTACCATGGTCCATACTGGTGCTCTGGTGCACAGCATCTTGCAATAACTGCTGAGCTCAAAATGGCGCCCGGTAGCACACGTTTCCCATGTGCAGAGGCAGCGCAGTACTGCACTGCACATCGCAATCACGCTGCCACTGGACTGCACATAAGGGGCAGCCATGCGGCCGCATGGCACCTAGAGGGCAAAGGGAAGCTGCAGGGTCGAGGGTCTGTCCACACATGGAGCACCACAGCGCAGTTGGGAGGCCCCTGCAGGGAGTGTGGAAGGGTGCATGTGTGTGATGCCATGCAGTGGCCTAATGCACAGAGGTGCCATAGCACTCACGGTGCACCGTGGCCCATGTGCCCTGTCAGACATATCGCACACAAGCACCACAGGCACAGTAGTGGCAGTGCACTGTACTTCCTCCTGCACACAGTGTGGCTGCTGCACCGCTAGCATAGGTGGAAGCACGGTGGGCATGTGTAGTGTGGTGCCGATAGCGCATGTCACAGTGGTGGGGCCACAGCCTGAGCATGCACAACACCACTGCGCAAGGCACAAAAGTGAGATATTCAGACAGGTTATGCTAATCAGCTCATGAGCCAGTCCACGGCACATCCACTGCATTAGCATCCCATTACAGTTGTGCATGCCCTCATTTGCATGCGATGCGCTATAAATGCGACCAGGAAATGCACAGTCCATGGATCGGTATTGCTGCCTTTGGAGATGAGTGCCATGCAGTGAAGACGTGGGGACAGTAGTCTGGGAGGGCTGTATGGGACTGCACAGTCCATGGTAACACCTGTCCATCTCCCCAGGCACAAGCATGACCGAACACGAGGATGAAGAAGAGCAGGGGCCGGTGCAGAAGAGGAGGCCCAACTTTACCAGGGCTGAATTGGATGCCCTGTTCGAGGCCTACCTCAACAGAGAACCACTGCTCAGTGGCCAGAGGGACACACAACAGGCCCATACAGCGGTGTGGGGCGAGGTAGCACGTACCGTCAACCAGCAGGGCAGCCACCAGCAATCCGTGCAGGATCTCAAGAAGAAGGTTGACACAGACAGGAGGTGGATCAAGGATAAGGTGGCTGCCATCAGGGCAGTGTGTGCTGCCACTGGTAGGGGCCAGCAGGATGTCCCCCACCTGACACCACTGGAGGAGCAGGTGGCTGGCAGCATGTGGTGTAGTGCCATTGAAGGTGTTCCCGGCGGAGGCTTCCAGATGGGCGGCAGCCCATCACTACATGGTAGGACCAGTGATGGCAGTGTGTGGGTGTCAGGGGGGATGGGGTCCAGGGCTAGGCGGAACCACTAACAGTACTGTGTTCCTTTACAGCTCCTGAGCATCTGCATGGGGCAGCAGTGGTGGGTGTGTCCACCGAGGGGGCAGCCCTGGTATCGGTGGAGTGCCAATCCACCTCCACAGGTGTCCAAGGGACCGACTGCCTGCAGCTCTGCACAGCTGTCCGGACTGATGCCTGTGGTGCGGGTGCAGATATGGCCCTGGCAGTGTTCCAGCATGATGCCTCTCATGGTGTCTTGTGTGCTAGGACACAGATCGGGGCCAACTCCAGCACTGATGATGACGTGATGCACAGTGATGTTAGTGGGACACAGGGGGATCCCATGGATGGCATCCACCCAGATAGCAGTGCGGGCAGCACTGGCATGGTTGCCTGCCCATCAGCCCTTGTCCAGGTTGTGGCTGCGGGATACAGTGGAGCAGCACTGGTGTGCAGCCACAGTAGTGGGGCTGTTGTTGCTGCTGCAGCCATGCCAGCAGTGCCTGTCAATCTGCAGCCGGAAGGGCAGCAGCAGCAGCTGGACAGTGTCAACATGGGGACAGGGGCAGGGGGCAGCAGCAGTGCATCATGTGCGGACGTACCCCAGGAAGGCAGTGCCCAATGGTGCCCACCCTTGAGGGGTGCTGTGCCACAGGGCCAGGATCAACATGGGGGCTGGCATGCTGGCCATGCGGATGACCCCTTGGATGACCACAGCCATCTACTGCAGGCCTCAGTGGATCAGCAGACATGGCAAGTGGTTGCAGTGGATACACTCTGTGTGGAGCTGCGCCAGGCAGAGGTGTGGTGCAGCAGCGACCATGCCCTGCTCCTGGCAGAGTTGGCCCAACAGCGGGCGGATGTGACTGCAGCCATCAACAGGCAGACCACTGCGTTGGTGACTGCCATAGCTTCACTGGCCAACCGGCTGTGTGTTGTCTGCCACACACCCTGCAGGGTGCATTGTCCACCTCCCGTTCCCAGCGTCAGGCGACTCCTGCCATGTCAATGTTGGGTTTGGCTGTGGGCATACCAAACAAGCCTGGGGCGGGCATGTTCTGTGGCCTGCAGACACCTGCACGGGCATGGTTGTGTTCACACAGCATCACCCCTAGGGGCCCTTCGGTGACACCTCATGAGGCAACTGGTCAGCCTGGTATGGCTGGCAGGTCTCAGCGGGGCTGCCCCGCATCTGTGGTGGCCATGCTACTGTGCTGCATGACTGACCTTTCCCCCTCCATAGCCACTGTCTGCCACTGCCCAGTGTGCACTGTGGTGCTCTGTGTGCATTGCATGGGTGTGGTGCCCTGTCCTGCACTCACACGGTCCCTGTGCACACTCTCCTGGCTGCTGGCCACTGTGGCATGTGCAAGATGATGCCAGTGTAGCGCTGTCTGCCACTGTGCACTGGTGCTCAGTGTCTGAGGCATGCACAGTGCCAGCCACTAGATGTGGTTGTGTTGGGTCCTTTGTGGGTGTGGGGGGGGCCTGTAGTGGTGGGTGTGCCTGTGGCCCTATGGGCATGGGTTGGGGTGTCTGTGCCTGTGTGTGTGTGCTGTGTTTAGCCCTGCTGTTCTCTGCTTTGTGAGCAGTCACCCGCCCATTCCCAAGCTCCTGCCACCAACCTTCCCTGGTGTCCACCTCTGCCTGTCTGTGGGCTGTGCCCTTGCCCTTGGTGCATGCACGTGGCCCTGTTGACCTACCTGTGTGGTCCGAAGTGCTCCTTTGCAATGGTGTCCTGGTGCTGCTGGGCCATCCAGGCCAGTCAGGGATCCCATTGCCCAGGGGTGGCTGCCCAACACCAGCCAGATCTCATCCTCATCATCCCCACTGCTGTCTCCCTCCTTGACCTCAACGGCTATCCCACAGTCAGTGGTCATGTTATACAGGATACAGCAGGCAAGGAATAGCCCACAGACCTTTGAGGGGCTGTACTGTAGGGCACTGCCTGACGTGTGCAGACAATGGAACTGTGCCTTCAGCAGCCTGAACACCTGCTCGATGGCAATCCATGTTGAGGCGTGTGCCTCATTGTACTGTTGCTATGCTGGGGTCATGGGGCACCGGTATGGTGTAAGCAGCCAGGGCTGTAGTTGGTACCCACTGTCACCTGTGTGTAGAGAGGTATCATTAGCATGGTGGTTGGCAACACTGTGCCACTGGCCTTCTTGGCTATTCCCCGTGGCACCCCTGCCCATACCCCCCACCACACACCCCCATCTGCACCCATCGTCCAGCGTGCAATGCATACTCACCTACCAGGTGGCCAGTGGGGATGTCCCTGCTCTCGAATCTATGGCACAGTACAGACTGGTGCCAGATGAAGGCATCATGTGCTTCCCCAGGGTGCATGGCACCGACATTGATTATGCACCCCCTGGCATCGCACACCTCCTGGCAGTTGACATTCAGGTAATCCTTGCGGTTTATGTATGCTGCCCCTCTGGGCGAAGTGGCATGTAGATGCCAACATTGGTGCAATCTATGGCCCCGAGCAAGCCAGGCAACTATGCAACCCTGTGGAACTCCTTCATGTTTGCTGTGTGCTCCGCCTGTGTGCTGGGGAAACGGATGTACTCCACAGCATGAGGAATTGTGTGAGTAGGCATGACGCGGCCGACTGGGTTATGCTTGTCGTGTCCCCTGTTGGTCTCTGGAAGGTGCCCGTGGTGAGCAGGCACATGACAGCTGTGATCTTGGTCTCCATGGACACTGCATGGCTCCGTCATGTGGCTGCCTGCATCTCCTCACTGTACAGCTCACAGAGCCACCTCAGAACTGCCCAGTTCAGGTGGTATCGGCCCACAATCTCAATGTCACTGTACAGCTCGAAGCTGACGTGGGCACGGTACAGCCTGTTCTGGGCATACCGCCGCCAGACCCTTCCATGGCCATGCCTCCCTGCTGCCTGCCTTCTCACACCCCTCATTACTGCCTCCATCTGGAAGGTGGCACTGGCCATATCCCTGGTTGGTGTCCCCCCCCCCGGGCAGCTGTCTGCCTGGTCCCCCCCGGCTGCGTGCTGCTGATGCTGCCCCTGCACCAGATGCACCCCTGGCTTTTCACCACTGTGTGCCCTACCTCTGACCCACTGCCCTCCTTCCTCTGTGGCACACTCAGACTCTCTCACACACACACACACACACACACACACACACACACACACACACACTGTCACTCACTCGCACACACCTCCAGTGGCCCTCCATCCACCTCCTGGCCACACCATCCCTCTGATTCTTGGCTTGCCTACCTGCCACACTGTCTCCACACTCCCCCACTATGGTTCCTCTGTAGCGCAATCATCCTCCCCTCACTTTCTCCCTTTTATATTGGCTCATTTCCACTTTCGTGCAACTTCCGCTTGCTCCGCTGTTGCGCATGTTGGCTACTGTTGAATATCGCACTGCACACATTATTCCTGGTTATGCCCCCTGCACTTGTGCATGCATTCATTTCTATTGTGCTGTGGCCAATTGGGTTTTGTCCTGCGCAACCGCTCCCGCTGAATATCGCACTTTGGCGCATCTCCGCTCTTGCGCTGGTGCATCCCTATTGCGCATAGTGCAACTGCTCTGAATATCCCACCTTTGTTATTCTTGGCCTGTTGATACCAAAAAATTTCAATTAAAAAAAAAGTCCTGTATGTGACATGAAACACAAGTTATATTGGCCATAACATGGGAGGATTGACAAGGGCATGGACAAAATATCATTCCAGAGGCAACACCATACAGTACTGTGGGAGGACGCTCATCTACCAGTACTGGGTTTCTGCTATAGCAAGGCCATAAAAGGCCTCTCTAGTAATAGTATGTGAAGAACACCAGTCATACTTTAGAACAATAAGCATTAATAATATATACAGAACATACAGTATACAGTAGCATAGGAAGAAAAAAACATCAAAACACATTTGGATTAAGTATTTTGTAGGAATGGGTGTGGAAAATTGGCCAGACCAGGGCCCCAGTCCAAGGCTAACCAGACAGCTGTTAGAGGAGATCCATCCACAGCACCAGGGGTGATAAAACAATGCAGTTACACCCTGCCTGTACCTCAGAACTATATCAAATCAGAAAAGTACCAAAGACACTGAACTGGTGAAGAAGGGGAACCCAAAAATACAGGCAGAATCCCATGGGGAGGGGTGAGCTTCCAGTCTCCAATCATAAAGGTAAATGGGGAGGGTATAGGGCCCCCTGGAAAGAAAAAGTCACCCAAGGACAGTGCTATCACCTGCTCAGGGTGACTTCCAGACACTGGCTCTGAGCAGAGGGTAAAACTGTCAGAAGTCCTAAGCCTCAGGCTCCACACAACCCTGCCATGCATCCTTGCTTGTGCAAGAACTTAATGCAGCAGTACAGCCCATGGAGAAATGGAAGGGGGCCAATTACTCCTAGTGTCCACCTAGTACACCTTATAGCCAAACTGCCCAGCTTAGGACCAGTGATGAGACAGACGCAGTGCATGTGCTGTAGCATATCAGACCCCTTTGGGATGTGCCATTAACTACAAGTAGGGTGTCCTCATGAGCCCAATAGAAAGTGAGAGGTGCCAGAGAGAGAGAGAGAGAGAGAGAGAGAGAGAAGGTATGAAGGAGTGTAAGTCTCATGCTCACCAGCTACCGGAGAGCTCAGCACTGGTAAGAGAGAGGAAAAAGCCTCCTTGACCATGGCGATCAAGCAGATTTCACAAGTGGGCCCCTCGAGGTTGAAAAAATGATGCAGAGGCCACAGCTGACCCAGAGATAGAGATAAGGGCATGAAATACAGTGCAAGTTGAACGGTATGCTCCACATACGCTGACACCAACACAGCAAACTACATCTCTGTCGGCAAAATCGACACTTTGCCGACAAGTCCCTGAGTTGGTGTGCCCGAGACAGGGGCACACTGTCTCCCAGTCCTGCACCCCCACCCTGAATCAACTCCAACTGGAGTTGAGAATCCTATAGATGGGGGGCAGGGGCAGAGCCACCCCGCATGGGGGTTTGGGGGTGGAACCCCCAATAGAAAAAACAGACAGGGAGACACACTGGAATAATGTAAACTGCAACTTGCGGTCATCATGATTCCAGTCGTTGAGATGCCGGTCAACAAAAGGGTTGTCTAACTGGCATCGTAGAGCCAGTTGTTCTACCATGGGTGAGGGCAGTCTTGGTGACAGAGGCACTACATACATGGGGATGGAGTCAAACTAGTCAGGGGTAGCTACCAGGCTACAACACTTCCGTACAAGTGCTAGTAGCTCAGTTAAAGGTCCTGGGAACCAATCCACAAGGGATGTATTGGAGGATAGAGGGACAACTGATGGGTAATGGGGTTCTGATCAGAAGCAAAAGGGTCATAGTATCAAGTGGCATGCTGACTCTGGGATAGAGAACCAGGTCAGTATATTAGACATGGGAAGTCCACCTGATCCCCACCCAGCAAGGGTTTAAACTCAAACACCCACAGTTCCCTGTCCCCAAGTTCCTGCTCAGACTGCTTCAGCACCCCTTACATATATAGTACAGTACTCACAGTGGGGGGGTTGCAGCAGGAAGAACACAGTGAGACTACCAGCAGTAACACCAAACACCCATCCCATAAAAGGCTGACCAAAAAAAATTACTTTGTCTATTGGGGAAAAAAAAAAATAGATATTTGGTGAACCATGCCTGCCATTATAAAAAAACAAAACAAAACAGGTAAGTCTGGAATGGTACTGAGCGTGTGCCAGCATTCAGTGACTTATTTCAATACTGTGGGTGCAACCAACCCAGTAAAACCTCAGCACACTAGATAGGGGATAAATGAACATTTATATAGAGGCGAAAAGCAGAGTCTAAGTCAGAGCATTAGTATACCCCCAGTAGACCATGGTAGCCTCAATCCTAAGGCTACAGACGGGGAAGGGTACCATGCGTATCATGCATATAAAGAATAGTTACCTACTGTAACAGTAGATCTTTGAGAGAATCTCCTCCATTAATCCACATCATCAAACTATAAGGTGTCAGCATCAGGAACACTTGGAAACATTTTACAGGCTTGGACCACCCACGTGGATGTGCCTCATTGGCACCTACATAATGTAGGTGTCCCCAGAATGCCTCAGTTCCCTGCCTAAGACAAGCTCAGAGGATCATTGGACTGACAGGGACTGAAGCAACCAGGACCAAATCAGGCACATAGGAGAGGATATGGAAACCTGAGTGCAGATGCCATAATAGTAGCACAGCAGAAAACAGCTTGTGACAGCAGGCAGTATAGTCACCTGTCACCTGATAAGGGGGGAGGTGGGAGGGAGAGCTGTGGCTCAATGGAGGAGATTCTCTTGAAGATCTACTGTTACAGTAGGTAACTATTCTATCCTCTTTGAGGATCTCTCCCTCCACTGAGGCACATCATGGAAAATTCCCAAGCATTACCAAGAACTGAGGGAGGACAGCAGGGCCTACTGATCCTGAGTAAGGAGGCCTTGTAGAACATTGAAGCAAAAGCTGGCATGTCTACTAGATGTGAGGTCCAGACTGCAGTGTTTAGTGAATGCATGACCAGTACTCCAAGCGGCAGCAGCACAAATGTTAGCAGCAGGCACATTCTGAAAACTAGCCACTGAGGCAGCCACCCCTGGGGTGGAATGAACATGTACAGGACTAGGAAACTGCTTACCATGTTTCTGGTAACAAAACATAATGCAATTAGCCAGCCATTTGGGCAGGCCTTTGTTAGGAATTGTGGCGCCCATCATTTAGGAGGCAAAAGCAAAAAAACAGTTGAGATGATTTTCTACAATTCTTGGTACTATCCAGGTACCAATGCAGCATCCTATGGATGTCTAGCATATGTAAACGATGATCCCCACTATCTGTTGGAGAGAGAAAATAAGCAGGAAGGTCAATGGTCTGATTTTGCATTCTCTCAGACACAACCTTCGGAACAAAGCAAGAACTGGTACTTAATGTGACCCTAACCTTGTGAATAATAATAGAGGAGCTGCGACCAGAGCCTATAACTCTGAGATGCATCTAGCAGATGTCATAGCCACTAGAAATAGTGTTTTCCAAGACTGGAAGTGCATCTCATAAGTAGCTGCAGGCTCAAAGGGAGGTGCAGTCAGAGTCTCTAAGACTAAATTGAAGTCCCACACTGGAATTAAATCTCAGACTGGGGAGCGCAAAAGGAGGATGCCCCTTAGAAATTTCCTTGAAACCTCCAACTTGGCCACTGTCTTGCCCTCAGATAGGACATGAAAGGCTGACAAAGCATCATTGTGGACCTTTATGGAATAATACACTAGTCCTGAGTCCTTGATGGACAGTACAAGGACAGTCAAACATTTTAGAAGCTGGATGTGTAAAGGGATTTAGAGCATGCCCTGTACACCATACTATAAAACATTTCCATTTTTTGTGAATAAGTGTACAGAGTAGATGGCTTTATAGGCACCAAAAACACATCAGCCACCACTGCGGAAACCCTGAAGCAGGAGAGGTCTATGTCCTCAGCGGCCATGCATGAAGGTGCAGGGAGCTAGGATCTGGGTGCACCAGAGCACCCTATTCCTGTGTCAGAAGTCCAACCTGCAAGGGAAGGGTACAGATGGTTCCACTGCCAGTTGTTGGAGAAGTAGAAACCACATTTTTCTAGGCCAATGAGGGGCCACCAGAATCAGGGTGGCATGCTTGACCAGAAGTTTCACTAGAACCTGCTATATGAGAGGTTATGGGAGAAATGCATACGGAAAGCTCCCTTTCCAAGAGAGGGACAAAATGTCTTGCCAAAGAACTCTAGGCCCTGAAGTGAGCAAGCAGATACTTGCTAGTTTTGAACTGTATGGAGATGGAAACCAGTCTCTTTTTGGACAACCTCATTTTCCGAGAGTGTCCATTCATGGCAGAGTGCATTGGATTGACTGAGGTGATCCACAAGTGCATTCAGGGTCCTGGGGAGGAACACCACTGATAGAAATATGTTATGTTCTACCACCCAGTGCCAAACCTTCATTGCTTCTCTGCGGAGAATGAACTCCACCTTGTTGACTGATGTAGTGCATCACTGACATATTAGCTGTGTGAATCAACAGCTGATTACTCAGAAGAAGGATGGCAAAGGCGTATGCCATGTCGAACAGCCCTCATCTCCAGAGTGTTGCTGTGAAGCACCATATCCAAGGACACTGATTTTCATTTTTCATCAGAAAATCTGGTAACATTCCACAATTTTGCCTTTCTACACACAAAGAATTTCATGAAATTTTCCTATTTTTTACTAGATTGGCAAATTTTCAGAAATTGTGTTTTTCTATTAATTCTTTCCTGTACTAGTTTCATTCTGCTTTATTTAATTTGAATTACACTTAGCCTTCTTTAATTCTGAATATTTATACACATACCAAAAGGTTTTAAGGATAGAACACTAGCAAAAATGGATTTTGGCATTGCAGACACTAGTGGCAATATCGCTTTTTCCTATCTGCAAAATGGAATTTGCCCTGTTTCAATCATGGTAAACCAGTGTCCCAGTGTCCCCCATATCCAGAGAGCCCCATTGGCCTTGGGTTCTGAAGGGGCCCAGATGAGCCCACCAACCCATCTCCAAGGCATCTGTGGTCATAACAGCAGGGAGAAAGGGAAAGGGAATGGGAATGGTAACCCTTTCTCCAGGTTGGATCTGTCCTGCCACCGGAGGAGGAAACAACAGAGAGGAGAAGCGATGTGTATGAGGTGCTCCAGCTTGTCTGTGTGCTGAGTTCATTGTGCCTAGAGAAACCATTGTGGGATTGTCATACTGTGAGACTACTGTGACTCTTTGATCGGTAAACCCGACCCATTTCTTCTAAATTACCCCTTACCTTTCCAGGACTTCCACTCTGTAAGATTTCAGTCATTGTGGATTCCATTAAAAAAACCTTATCCTGTGTTCGTTCTAAGTCAGACTGTTCTGGCCCCTCTGCCTCTATCGCAACATTCAATTCATATGGAGGTGGGAAAGCGAAACAGTCAGGATAGCAGTGGCCATCAGACCTATCAGTCTTAAGAGACAGTGACCTGACAGAATCGCTGGAGGTTACCAGCTGTGCCTGTACCACTAGTGCTGTGGCATGGTCCAAGGGCAGAAAGGTCTGACCATGACCCATGTCCAGAATGGCTTCAATGTGCTGAAGCCATTGGCTGTGGCTAAGAACTGACTTCGGCTCTTTGACCAATATACCTAGTTAGTAAAACAGTTGCCTGGTCAAAATCAGTGTATACACTATGCATCCTGCAACCCAGCATTTAATAGCCAATCATCTATATATGGGTCGACATACAGACCCTCCCTGTGGAGGGCAACTGTAACCCATACAAGTACTTTGGTGAAGATAAATGATGCAGAGCATAAGCCAAAGGGCAGAATACAAAATTGGTAGTGAGAACCCTGAAGCATGAATCGCAGATACTTTCTGTGAGATTTCTTGATACTGATGTGAAGAAAAGCATATTTCATGTCCAGTGCAACTATCCAGTCTCCTTTTTAACAGTAGGGGTAACTGGGACTGTAGAAACACCATTCTGAACTTCTTGTATTCCATGTACATTCGGATCTCTGAAGTCAAATACAGGCTGTAAGTCCCCTGTGCACTTTGAATCCAGAAAGTGCCAGGAGTAAAAACCTTGATTTATTTCTCCCACCAGGAGCAATTCCACAGCCCCTTTGTGTAGGAAGGATGGAACCTCCTCCAGCACTAGACAAAGATGTCCTGGAGTGTGCTGGCTTGGCAATTTGAAAATAACTGGAGGAACAGTAAGGAACTCTAGGGCACATTCATGCTGAGCTACCTCCAGAACCCAAGCATCTGTATTGACTTCCTTCCACTTTTCTAGAAAGAGGGAGATATGGCCTCCAACCAAAACTTCTTGAGGCAGGGAGGCTGGAAGCAAGGGAGGAGAGTGAGAAGGTGCTGGGGTGCCAGTAATGGTCTGACCTTTTGTAAGTCTGCCATGGGCACCAGGGGGCAGGCTTGTAGCTTGAGAGGTACAGGGCTGAGGCCTCTGTGATCCACAACTTGGGTCTCTTGAATAACTTCTGCCAGCCTGGGCATAAGTGCCTACAAAAAGAACCACAACCCCTTCCTCTAGGTTTGGGGTTCAAAGTGTACAGTGACCTGAGGGTCATTCTTGAAGTCTGCAGATCCCTTAAAATATTTTTAACATCATTACCAAATAACTGCTTTCCTGAGAAAGGAGAATTCATTACTGATTATTGTACATCAAAGGAAAAACAACCACTGTAAGCCAGGAGTTGTGTTTAATCAAGTGGCTGAGGCAGCAGCCAAGGCAGCAGCATCAGAGAAATCATAGGCTGAAATGAAGAGATGCTTACCAGCCTCTTAGCCATTAGCAATTGTTTGCTGAACCAATATTTTGTAGTGGCCCTCATGCAATTTTATAGCCAGCATGGACATCATCTTCCAAAGGAAATTCTGATATTTAATCATACATGCCTGATAGTTTGTAGTTCTTAGGCCTATAGTATCTGGGTCAAAAGTCCTCTTACCCACAACATCCATCTTCCATGACTCCTTGTCAGGAAGCAGGGAGCTCAAGTGTTTGGTACCTTAGAATATTGTGAGCTGACATTATTGCCAAAAAGTCAGACCCTCCAATTGTACCGATTTTGCTGGTACAATACAGGATTTTTAAAACTGGTACCAGATCCTACCTGTATCATACCATGTACCATTTTTTTTGCCGCCTTCTTAAATAATTAAATTTTCCCCGCAAAATCTTTATTTTTGCCATGAGCCGGCACTGACAGTCCGAGGTGAGGACTCAGCATCCGACAGTCCCCATGGTAACCAGTGCCTCACTGCCTGCCCTTTGTGGCACCGTTGGAAGAGGGATCGAGTCAACTCTTGCTGTGTGCCCTCCCCTCCGGAAGCAACTGAGTGCTACTCAGCCTTGCCCTTTCCCCTGTAAACTTGGCAGGATGGTAGCAGTCAGGAGAGATAACTTTCCCCAGTCTTTGAGTCCTGCAAGCCATGGGGGGCCACAAGACAATGATGGCAAAAGGATGGAATGAGCGGTGCGGTGGGAGGGACTTGGGAGGGACTACTGTCAGAAAGAGTGCCTGCCAGCATTGTCGCCCACCCTATCACATAGCATGGGTTTGCCAGGCCACATCAAGAGACTGAGTCACTGCAGAGGCAGAAGTTAAGGATGGGATGGAACCTCCCCCAGAAGCGGGTCATAGTATCAGGATAGGGACTTGTCTTGAGTAAGTTCAGATCTTGCTTCTGAATTAGACGGTTCTCCCTTAAAACGTGCTTAGTTAGTATTTAATTTGAACACTCACTGTGCAATTATAAAACATAATCCTTTTGGTGGTGGTCACTGGTGCTTGTAACATGGCATAAATCCCAATAGTAAAATACAGCATTAGGACTGGAGGAGCAACAACATGAGATGGCAAAGCAACCATGGATTAATTTCCCTTATTAATCCATGGTTGCCATTGGAAGGGCACTAAATAAAGAATTAGATCATGATTGCTATCATGCTCACACCACAGAGCCACGGTGAGGAATGAGCTGACCAAGCTCCCTGCATACTCCTTCTGTGCCCCTCCTCTGTTCCCCAGTTTACTTGCTTTCCTCCCACTCACCCGATGGACATGTACAAACAGACAGAACACAGCAGTGATCACTTTGTATACATCTGTCTCTGTGTTAGTCTTTCACTCCATAAACCATAAATACCACAAACATTGTTTCTGTTCCACCCAGGGGACCTCGTAGTATTGCACAAAAAATTGGAATGGCAGCAGAAGTTGAAAGAAATAGAAAGAACAAAAATAAAGGTAATGACAATAGACAGAGTGTCTCTCTTTATTTCAAGTGTTGGCAGATACTACAGTTATACATAGTGTGGTGTGTGTTTGTGTGATTTTTTTAATCCCCTCATGATCACCAGCTCTCTGTCGTGTCGCATAAATATGCAATTTTTGTATTCGGAGAAAAACAACCCAATAGTGTTTAAAAATAGTGTAGGAAGTGACAGCAAGTTGTTATAACTGTGTTCCACGTTAGTATTTGTTTAAGAAAACCATGTTGATGTTGTTTAAAAGTCGTTATTCCGGTATGCAAATGTGCAGAAACACCCACAGTGCAACAACAAAATACTGAATGTTTGTTTTGTTGAATTTTGTTGACCCGGTAAGCCCACTGGGCCTAGAAGTCCCTTTTTTGGGGTGACTGGGGGGGGGGGATACAGATGGTAAGCAACTGAAATTGAACCAGATTAAGCTGTTGGTGGTATTTTTAGGGAATGAGGGAAATACGGCCAGGACACCAGAGAAATGCCCCTACTCTTGCCGCAAGGGGCATCTAAGAGCTGCAGGAGAGCATGGAGGACCTCAGTAGACCTCAGGAGAGTGAACAGTGTGGTTCATCTTCAAGAGCTATACTAGACATTAAAGATGGAAGTATAGAAGTGACCTATGATGTTTCAAGGCAGTTACAAAAAACCCCTATGGCTCACACTGAGGCACTACTGGATAAAACTAGTGAAGTTTTACTTTAAAATGATGAAGAAGAAAAACTTCAGTTGGAAATGGCTGAAAAGAAAAAACAGCTCTTGGATATGATTTCTATGGCAGAACAAGAGTTTCAACTAAGATGGTCCAAATTGGATGAAGTAAGGAAAAAGGAAACGCACGGAAGTTAGTCCTTTACAAGGACAAGGCAAATGCCTCTCAGCAGGACAATTGTTGGCCACAAATGGAGCACCGGTAAGTCAGGGAGAGGCCATCAAAGATATTGACATGGAAAAAGAACTGATACCTGTGGATTCGGAGGAGTGGTCCCTGGAAAATGCTTTACAGCAGACAGGTTGGCTTATAATGGAATACAATGGATCCCTGACCCTCAATCCACCTTACCTGGATCTCCAGGCAGATCTTTTCCTTGACCTAAAGACCAACCAGCCCAGATTCTGTCCCGTGCAATTATAAAACATAATTCTTTTGGTGGTCGTCACTGGTTCATGTAACATGGCATAAATCCCAATGGTAAAATACAGCATTAGGACTGGAGGAGCAACATCATGAGATGGCAAAGCAATCATGGATTAATTTCCCTTACTAATCCATGGTTGCCATCGGGAGTGTACTAAATAAAGAATTAGATCATGGTTGCTATCATACTCATACCACAGAGCTACGGTGAGGAACGAGCTGACCAAGCCCCCTGCATGCACCTTCTGTGCCCTCATCTGTTCCCCAGTTTACTTGCTTTCCTCCCACTCACCCGACAGACCTGTACAAATAGACAGAACACAGCAGTGATCACTTTGTATGCATCTGTCTCTGTGTTAGTCTCTCACTCCATAAACCGTGAATACCACGAACATTGTTTCTGTTCCACCCAAGGGACCTCGTAGTATTGCACAAAAAATTGGAATGGCAACAGTAGTTGCAAGAATCTCCAGACAGATTGTTTCCTTTACCTCAAGACCAACCAACCCAGATTCCGTCCCCTCAGATACTGATGCAGACTCAGGTACAGCAGTCGTTGCCAGGGACTGCTGCAGTTGCGCGGGATGAAGCAGAGGCCAGAGAATTGAATGTTGCGATAGAGGCAGAGGGGCCAGAACAGTCTGACTTAGAATGAACACAGGATAAGGTTTTGGTAACAGTGCCCACAATGACTGAAATCTTACAAAGTGGAAGTCCTGGAAAGGTAAGGGGTAATTTAGAAGAAATGGGTCGGGTTTACTGATCAAAGAGCCTAATCCTGCTTTAACTGAGTCTATTTCTCCCTTGACTACTGACTCTAGGCCTAGAACTTATGTGGGCTTATTCCATAAACCTGCAGAGGCAGCCAAAAGATGTTTTTTGGTCTGCTTACGCTAGAAAGGGCTAGCTCCTATTCCCCCAGACAGAATATGGGTTGGTAAAACTTTAATTAAGGATTCAATGGGCGTTTTACCTTTCAAAGCATGTGCCTTTATTTACGCACCTGGGGATCGTGTGTATGAGGTGAGCTTTTGTTCAATGGCTCTACTAGATAAATTTTGGAAACAATATTATAAAGTCAAAGAGATGGAGGTTTGGACAGATTTTTTGGCAATCCCCATCACAAAGCCTACTATTAAGACAATTACTCTGCTCTTTTGTAATGAGGGAGTGGATGTAACAAACATTATTTCCTGGCTATAAAAGAGGTGCACAATTTTTGATCATCCAATGCCCATTATGGACAATAACAGCTTTTGAACAGGGGGCTGGCATTTTCGGGTCCAGGTAAATCAGATCAAACAAGGGATTCAACATCTCCCAAGCTCTTTTTTTCTGGGCAGAGATAGAGGCATCCCGTTTTATGCAGGTCAGCCCAAAAGCTGCTACAGATGTGGATCGTTAAACCATTTAAATAATGACTGCGACTGTATCAAATGTTTTACAGTGTATGGCTACCCCAGTCTGTAACCTTTGTGGGGATGATGAACATGCATTCCAAGAGTGCCCCTGGGCTGCACACAATTCAGAAGATGTTTCTGAGCATGACCTACTTCTTTCTCAAGCTAGACATGTGAATAGACAGTCCACGGACACGAATGAGACTTCCTATAATCCTCCCAGACGTAGGGGCAGAGGACTAGGTGGTCCCACAAATATTAGAATGGGAGTTTACAGTAGGAGAGAAAGGTCTTCAGAGAAATGGACATCTACTCCTTCATAACTACTTGAAGGCTCCTTACAGCAGAACCAAGACCTTGTATCAGAGCCTCCTATGCTTTTACAGAATCCCCCTCACGATGAAGTTATAAGCCTAGCAGTGGTTTCACCCCCTCCCCTTTACCAGTTGCAATGAGTTCATTGCCTGTATCTCTGTCTCCCTTACCACTATCAAATCACTTTTCAGTGTTTTCATCCTGGGGGGACCAGTTTGATATAGAGACACCCCTAGAGGAAGGGGATCTTCCCCCTTCACAACCAATTCGGCCTTCTCAAATTTCAGGAGCTCAGAAAAAGAAACAATTGGAACCACAGAAATGAATGACTACATCCAGTACAAAGGAGTTAAAACACCCTCCCTGAGCCCCTTCAGTTAAAAATTGCCAGTATAAATGTGAACAGTATTAAATCTGGATATAAACGTAAAACTACCTTTAGTATTTTACATTCCCTGGATTTTGATGTTTTTTTTCTTGCAGGATACCAGATTGCACACACTTACAGAAATTACTCAAGCAACAAAAGATTGGGTATGGGGTAGTTCTTACTGGTCAATAGGTGAAGATTTGTGTTGTGGACTGGGTATTTGTTTTCGTTCACTAGATTTTTCAGTTCTTCATCTTGTTGATATCGACCCAGGTCATGCCTTTCTTTCAGATGTCATATCACATGCATTCTCATACAGGCTGATAAATATTTATGGTCCCCAAATGAAAGCTTTATGTATTGATCTATTATCTAAAGTACAACTGTAACTACATACCAGTAGACAACTTTTCTGTGGTGGGGATTTCAATATTAATGAACAGCAAACCAGTGTAGGGGGTAAACAATATTGTGATAAAACCTTTCTTTGACAGGTAGTGCGGTGTGCTGGGTTGAAGGATGCACACAGTGGGCAGTGGCCTCTACCTTCTTTAAGGGCTGTTTATCCTTGAGAGTAGAATATTTTTTTTTTATTAAACAGTCGCTGCCGGTGGCGAACACATATAACTTACCAATAGAAACATCTGATCATGCTTTAATAAGAGTGCAAATTGCAATTCTTCCCCCAGAGAAACAGGTTGAGGGTTTTGGAGGATGAACGTCTGATTATTAGAAGACTCTGAGATATTAGAAGCTTTCAGAATTCTACTTTAAGACAAAGCTTCCACTATGTTCCTTTATGATAATCCAGAAGAATGGTGGACAGATCAAAATTTTTTGATAACAAACTTTTTCAAATATCATGGGAAGCATAAAGCAGCAACTGCATATGAGAATTATCTAAAGATAAGGGATAGATTGGGGTTATTTTTGACCAGACAATGTGTGGAACAGGTTAGTTTATGAGATGAAATTAATGACAAAATTGGAAATGAGTAGATTCCAGTATGATAGGTTTTGCTCATTACAACGAGAGCAGGCATATGAGACTCAAGGACAAGCGACATGTGTAAACCCTTTTATTAGTAGCCAGGTAAGAAGGGAAAGGAAACAGATTTTGGGTTTAAAAACTTCCCAAGGACAGTTGGTTATGGATAATGTGGGAATTATGACTGTATTAGAAAATCATGTAGAAAAACTGTTTGGGACCCCTGTAAAAGAATCTGACTTTACCCAACATTTATTACTAGTGGCAGATGTCTCACAATTGGTTAAAGAGGAAATGCAACAAATGGTAACTCCTTTTTCAGGTTTGGAAATGACAGGGGCTGTACAAAATCTTCGGAATGAAATTTCTCCAGGATCAGATGGGCTCCCTGGTGAAATCTACAAGCTTCTGTGGCAAATCATTCCTGTTGAGTTATTAAGGATATATAATTTTTTTTAGAAGAACCTTTTTTGCCAACTGCAATGTATGAAAGGCTTATGTTTTTTCTTTACAAATCAGGGGACTCATTGGAGATAAATAATTGTCGGCCAATTACGCTACTTAATACAGATTTCAAGCTATTTTCTAAATTATTGGGGAACAGATTGACAAGGGTTATGGGGAAATTGATAAGCCCACAGCAATATTGTTCCTCGCCTGGTAGGAAGATTAAGGATGCCTTGATTCTCCTTAGGGAAGTGGTGGAAGGTGCAGTGGGTAAAGAAGATCCTGGATTTTTAATAAGCTTAGAGCAAGCGAAAGCCTTTGACAAGGTCTCACATTCGTTTTTATGGCTTAGTTTGGCAGCTTATGGAATTCCAGAAAAGTTTATAAATTGGTTAAAATTATGTTATGTGCTGGCTTATATATGGCCATATGATAGTGGGCATACAGGTTTTAAATGTCAGGTACAGAGAGGGGTCCGACAGGGTTGCTCACTCAGTCCCTTGCTCTATGTGTTTATGATAGACCTGACTTTAAGATTATTGCAATGATCACCTATAATTTATGGTTTGATGGGAGGTCTTTTAAATGACTGTAAAATCCTTGCTTACACTGATGATCTCTGTCTTTTGGTAAGGAACAGGAAGTCGAAGAGAAGGCAAAAAGATTATTACAAGGAGTAGGAATAATTATAGGGGCAAGCATAAATGTATCTAAAACAAAATGTTTATCTTTAAATGACAATGATGGTATGACTATGGATTGGGGAGATGTTTTAGTGACAGAAGCTCCAATTAAAATATTGGGTATTTATTATAGCAAACATGATATGGCAAGTTATAATTGGGTAAAGCAATTAATACAGGGAAAGAATTAGTGACTAGTTGGGATAGACGGAAACTGTCAAAAAAAAAAAGAGTTCATCTGATCAGGACCTTTTTAGTCCCAATATTCCTGTATATTAGTGTTGTGTTTTTAATTCCAAAACATCTGGAGGTATCCTTGATATGCTGTTTTTTTCCTTGTTTTGGGGGAAGCAGATTAAACCCAATCAAATGAAACACTGTCTATTTAGACATAAAAGCGGGGAGTATCAATATGTTGAACCCTATAGTATTTTTTTTTTTTTACAATTTTCCTTTATTTGAATCTACTCCCCCTTATGCAGGGGTCGGTTTCAGGATGGGACAAAAGGTTTTGTTGATTATTCAAGGAATAATGACAGAACGGAAAGGGAACTGTTTCTTGCATAAAAATAAATGAAAACCGAGGTTGGTGAAGCGTTGGGAAGGGGTTTTTGATTATATAATAAGGTGGGGAATAGATTATATGACAGTTCTTAAACTGCCTAAAAGACAGTTTTATGAAGAGATATTAATAATGCAATTTTCAGAACACCCTTTTTCGGGGTTTTCACAAATTGATCAGAAATTTATTTCTCAATATATTTGTGATAAACGGATACCAGAACATATGTGGGACACGATTTGGCTTGGTTGGCATTCTAAAATCAATGTAAGAAGCAATCAAAAGCATAAACCTCTCACAGAACGATACTGCCCTAGAGAAGGATATATTTCCAAAATAGAGACTATGGACCACTTATGTTATACATGCCCCTATATTATTCAGTTTTGGGACATTGTAAAGAATAGATGGGAAGATGAAATTATATTACCTCCTGTTCCATCGCTACTGTTTTTTGGTATAATTCCGGGAGTAAGGACAAAATTACATGACAGTACCTTGAGAGTGATCTGTGCTTATTTTGTCTATTGGATATGGATTTGCCATTGCCATTTAGTTATACAAGAGCAACACATATCAAGCCAAGAATTATTTTTTATGATCTGTAAGGATTTGAAGAAATGGAAGGAGGTAGAATTTAAAGTTTTTGGTAAAGATAAAGGGAATATTTGCTGGTCTTAAACTGACTTCATTTGAGGAAAAAGAGGTTACAGTATGCTTAAAATACTCCTGTATGCTATTTTAACTTTACTGTTTTTCTTTTAGTATGAATGTAATACTGAATGGTTATTAGTTGCATTTGTGTGGAAAAAAGGGGAAAAAAAACCTACTTTTATTGTGGGGGGAAGGGTGTATTTAGTTAATAATGTTCTTCTTATGTTTTTGGGATTCGTGTATGAATTAATACTTATTTATGTTTGAATTTTTCTTTCACTGATTTTGTATGATTTAATACTGATCTGTATATTTTGTTACGATTAAATAAAAAAATTCCCCTACTCTTTTCGACACAGCAGTGGAGGAGGAAGTGCTGATGTGGCAGAGGGGAACCTCTGGCCATTGCAATGGCCACTGTGAGCCTGGATGCAGACAGTGTGGACATGTTAGAGGTAGGGGAGCTAGTCTCCTCCTCTGCCTCACTGTTACAAGGGGCTGAATTGGAATTTCAAACAATGGATTCAACTAATGGAGGAATGGAAATTGAGCAAAGCAACAAAAAAATGGTAATTACATCTGATGGAACAGAAACTGTGTTGGAGTACAAGGGGACTGAAACACAAAGGCAGTATAACCCTGCAGAAATAGGGTTAGAATGAGCAGAGTTGGAGGAAGTAAGAAGGCAATCAAGGCAGGAGGATTTGAGGTCTCAATCAGCAATGTCAGAGCCTCTTACACTGGCTGTCAGAGGAATCCAGCTGAAAGTTGACGGGCCTCAGCTACATGATAATGTAGCAACATCAAAGTCCTTAGGAGAACAGCTTAAGCTAAACTGAGGTGCAGTTGTAAAATCCTGTATTGTGATTGGCAGTGTAGTCATTGAAAAAAGTGAGTGTCAAGAGTCGCGGGAAACATAGATGGACAAAAACCAAGATTCAAAGGCTAAACAAAAAACAGAGGAATGATCTGAAAAGACCACTGAAAATGCCACGTAAGGTGTGGTCAATGCAATACAGAGGCAGAAAATGTGGGCAGGGAACCCTAACAATGAGCATAATGAAAGTATGACTTTATATCAAACACCTGGTTTAAAACAGTATGGTTCAGTACAGTTAAAGGAAAGGTCAGAAGGCTTAAAAGAAAAGGAAAATCAAGGTATAGAGGCTGTGACTGTAAATGGAACATCTAATGCTGATTTAACTATGATGGAGAGGGGCCATCAATACCCCAACTATGATAAGAATGTGTCAGCAACTGGGATTACTATTGCAGAAGCATTACAGAGGGCTGGCTGGGTGAGGTCTAGCAATACAGAAACATGGCAATCTTCTCCACATGTTGGGGCTGCACAAAGTGAACAAGGTGACAATATGGTAGAAATGTTAGATCCTTTAGAAATACCACTTGAATTACATCTGACACAAAACCCATCCTGGATGCTTATAAATACAGAAAATAATGAATGTATGGTGGAAGAAGGGGAAGGGAATGAGGGGGCATGACAGAAATGAGGAGGGAAAAGTAAAGAGAATAAAACATCACAACTGGAAGGAGTGAGAGAGGAGTCAAATGATACAGATAACATGGCTAATAATACACCCCCCCAATACCCCACACTCAACATCAGGAAACCAGGCAGAGGGAGGAGCAAGGACAACATGAGAGCCAGGGGAGTCACCCTAATAACAGAACATATGCTGGGCTGTTTCACACTTCCCCAAAACAGGCAAAATGAAAGAACACAGTAAGGCTAAGATATAGGGGTGGCCTTGAAACATTCCCAGGCTGGATATATGTGGGGAAAACTTTGATTAAGGGCAGTTTACAATTTGCTCCTACTGAAATATATGCCCTAATCCACACATCAGGAGACTCTAACTTTGACTTGAGCTTTAAGACTTCAGCAGGCCTGAAATCATTTTGGCACAGATATCAACAGGTAAAATACACTCCACTATGGGCACCATTTACAGCTATTCCATTAACTAAACCAGCTGTTGAAACTATCACAGTTTTATGTAAAAATGAGGGGGTTGCAGTGGCAGACATTATCAGATGGTTAAACTCAAAATGTACAGTCCTGGGCCTGCCAGAGCCAGTCATAGACTCAGAACAACTGTGGACTGGAGGATGGAGATTACAGGTGTGATTACCAAAAGCAAATGGGGCAATTCATCATCTGCCTAGCTGTTTTTACCTGGAGAGAGATAGAGGATTTATTTTTTATCCAGGGCAACCAAAGTCTTGTTTTCGGTGTGGAGCCCAAACGCATCTCAGTAATGCATGCGATAGACTGAGGTGTTCTCTCTGTTCAGGATATGGACATTTAAATATTAACTGCCCAAGACCAGTCTTTTGTAATTTATGCGAGGAAATGTCACATTCATATAAAAATTGCCCCTGGGCATTTCATAATAATCCAGAACCCTCCCAGGAAGATCAGGAAGAAACAGTATCCAAAGCCCAACAAAATGCAATGAGCAGACCACAGGCCAGAACAAGGGTGGAGGCACTGAAACCTCAGTCCTTAGCACTATTGACAACAGGAAAAACATCACATCATCTGAAATGGCACAGCAAAACAGCGCAGAGGCTCTAAGAGCCCTGGAACCTACAGATATAGATACAGAGCCCACTGTGCAATATGGAGTAATGGTCCCCAAGGAAGAGGCTTCAGGCAGTTCTTGTATCACTGAGCCTCAAACTACAAACCAGCCTCTGGCAATAGGGCAGAAAGGCACAATGACACCGCCAGATGAGGCAGACTGGTCACAAGTGGGCACAAGAAGGCAAACTAGGAGCAGAGCAAGTAGGGGAGTAAGCAAGGCATATAGTCTTCCAGAGGAGGGAGTGACCACCCGTAACAATATGCAGCCCTAAATAAAAGGAAACAGTGGACTGAGATTGAGGAGGACTCGAATGCTTCATCAGTGGCATCCTCACAACCAGAGCTAATGACTGATACAGATCACCTTTCGAGTGACTCCAGAACATCAAAAAAGAAAAGATGTAAGATGAAATCACCTGGGAAAGGAAAAAAAAATCATGATTTTCTATTATGGCATAAATGTCTGACAATTTACTTTTTTGCTCCCTGAATGTCAATAGCTTAAAATATCCTAAAAGAAGGAGGGCAATATTGTCATCATTGTCAGACACCAATGCTCATGCATTGTTTCTACAGGACACAAGACTTTATTCAAACAGGGAAACATCTCAAGCAGCAAGGGAATGGAGGGGGGAACATCTTACTGGTCTCTCTCTCTGAGGAAACGTGCAGGGGTAGCAATTCTTTTTAACAAACAGGATGTCACAGTTACAAGGCTAATTGATCTGATATTGGGCAGAGTATTAATTCTAGATGTAATACTACATAAGCAAGAATGGAGGTTAATTAATGTTTAACAACCCCCAAATTAAAACACAGAGAATTGAAGTTACAAAGGCAGAGCAACCTTTTTTACACTCCTCAGAATCAGTTATTTGTTTTTTGGGGGAGTTAATTGTATTTTGACTTTGATAAAACTGGAGCAACTCAGAAATTATACAATGACACAAATTTTCTTAATTCAATGTATAGAACTGCTGACCTGGTGGAGGGAGCTATTTTTCCACCACAACCACCCAGGCATACCTACCACTGGGGGGTGGTTTTCTAGCAGAATAGATCACTTTTTTATTTCTAGATGGTTACCATGACAAAAGTATGGAGTACTCCCATGTGAATTTTCAGATCATCTGCTGATAATTATTGATATACGAGCCCCCCAGAATAAACCTGAATCCCATAACAACTGGGAAATGAACACAACAATATTAGAAGAGGACAAAGGCTAGAAGGACTTAGCTAAGGTTATAAAGAATAAATTAGCTGTGTATTAGATATATGAAAACTCAGCCTTATGGTGGCAGGAAACCAAATTAGAAATAAAAAGGCATTGTAAACAAACAGCAAAAACTCATTACGGAGATGAATATATTCAATATTTGGATAGGAGAAGACAGTTGCAAAAATTGCTCTCTTTGAAAGTGGAGTATGGTCTGGATTATACCACTCAGATAAAACAAATAAAAAATGAAATGTATGCCTGTCAGTATAAGACAGCAACTTCATTATTCCTAGAACAAAAATATGGTACAAAAGGAACTGCAAAAGTCATTAATCCTTATGATAACTGTAAACAACAGGTAGATATTAAATATATGACAGCCTTGAAAAATGCAGATGGTATCTGCGTAATGGATAAACTAAGTTTGTTAAAAGTGGTGTCAGAATATACAAAAAATACATGTAGGAAGCAGGAACCTGATGGGGGGGATCCTCTCAAAATTTCTGGATATATCACCTCTAACACAAAATGAGAAAGAAGACTTAGTTAAACCAATAATGGCAGAAGAAGTGGCTTTAGTAATAGGGCAACTGAAAAGCGGGTTCACACCAGGGCCAGATGGATTACCAAATGAATTTTATAAAAAACACTAGAGAAATGCTTAAACATTATCTAGCAGCTTTATTCAATATGATTTTGCAAGGTCATCAAGTGCCATTTACATTAACAGATAGCAATTTAATTTACCTACACAAAACAAATGAATAATGTAATTTGGCAATTGGAGACCTATAAGTCTCATAAACTCCAATTGGAAAATTTTATGTAAAATTATAAACATTAGTCTTGCAAAAAGTAGCTTAGAGAATAATTTTCCAAACTCAGACATGTGCAGTCTCACAAAGATCTGTGCTAAATAATTTGAAACTTTTAAGGGAGAAATTTTTGATAGTCAAGATACTGGTGGTTATGTGATAAGCTTAGATCACTCTAAAGTGATTGATCGAGTGCCCCACAAATATTTGTTTGAAGTGCTAAAACAGTATGGACTTCCTAAGATTTTTTTTGAATGGATTAAAAACTTGCCCAATAATGCTTACATGACCCCAATGGTTAATGGGCAAAAAGGCCCTCACATTTTAATAAAGAGAGGAGTGAGGCAGGGGTGCCCCCTCAGTTCCCTCCTTTATGCATTTGCAATCGATCCATTACTACAAAAAATAAACAATGATAAGGAAATTAGTCATATAACTAATACAGATGGAATAATCTTTCTGAGCACCATTGTATATGTGGTTGATTTATGTCTCCTAGTAGCAGATCATAGATCAGGACTGTGAACCTTGGACATCATAAAATCCTTTTCACATATATCAGGATCATCTCTGAATAAGGAAAAAAACATTGGCACATCAGTTAATGTACAGGTACAGCTTCAAAAATCTGAGATTGGGGAATTAAAATAAATACAGACAATATTGTTATTCTAGGTATTCAATTTGGGGGTATGGGAGTGGCAGAAAAAACTGGATGAACAAAATAATTATAGCAGAGGAAAAAGTAAAAAAATGGAAAGGATATTCTATGGCACGACAGAAAATAATATTTATGTTAAAAAATGTTATTGTCACTATATTTTTAAATATGAGTTATATTTTTCCTCTTCCTTTCAGTTTGGAGATCAGAATGTATAATATAAAATTTCAGCTCCTGCAGGGCAGTCGGTTAAACCCAGTGAAAAGGTCAGTAACGTACTGGCCAAATAACAAGGGAGGTCTAAATATGTTAAATCCAGTAGCTTTTTTCTTTTCAATATTTGTTCATGTTAATATATGTCCCAGCCTGGCAGGACACCAAGAGACATGGACTGAAGTCTTAATGGCAGAATGGGTTACTTCATAAACAAATGGAGGGCTCCAAAGTGGTCAGCTTTCAAGAATATTCCACCAGGGACACCTCCATATCTAATTGAAGTTTATTAAAGAATCAAACAATGGTACATACTTTCACAGCTGGATTAACTTCAAAGTAGGAAAAAATTATATTCCTACATTCTAAATAAGATTTTTTTAACAGAACCATGCTTTAATTGTCCACCATATATAGAAGAACAAAATTTAGTGAAGCAAGTAATAGAAAAAAGGGCACTGCAGAAAATGTGGGATACAGTATGGATGTGCTGTCATGGAAAATTAAATGTTAGGGGGAACCATGCTCATAAAAAAATAGAAGTAAGGATTTGCATTAGAGAATCATGTGTACCACAGATTGAAACAATGCAATACTTGTTTTTCGACTGCCCTTACATAACTCAAATGTGGTCATGGATAGCCCAAAAATGGGCAACACCAGTGTTTGCAAAGATGACATGTAATGAACTTGTATATGGGAAGTTTAACTCAGAATGGGGGAAAATGTATCCGGGAACTCTTAGAGTAATATGTGCCATAGTAAAGTGGTGTATTTGGCAGAATAGATGTTTGTTTGTACTGCAGCAAAAAAATAACACTTTGAGGACCAGATATTCAAAACTTTGTGCCGGGCCAAAAACGTTTGCACAGGTTTAGCACGGGATTAGAGCGGGTCTGCTATATTCAAAAGGCCAAATAGCGCGGGCAAACCGTATTAGCACCGGGCCAAATCATAATGTATGCAAGGGGCAAACTGACATGAATACAGGTGCAATGCTATATTCAGCAACTAGCGCCGCGCTAAGTGGTTTTGCATGACTTAGTGCGACACTTGCGCCGTGCACCTTACCACCCAGGAAAAGCTTGTCTTAACCCTGGGCAATCAGCTTTGCACAGTATTTGCGCGGCTTTTGCGTGGCTTTGCGTGACCCTAACAAATAAATTTGTTAAATAGACAAAGCCAAACATAGAGGAAACATGCTGCTAACTGATGGCATCACAATGATGCCATCATATGCCACCAGTCCCAGCCATGCCAGGCAGTAAGTGGTGACCCTGCTGCCAGTGGACAGCATGGCAGTGTGGCCATACAGCACACACCTGTGGGCCACTCTTCTGTGGACACCAACAGATGCCAGCACACACATGCAGCACTGTGGGCATGGAGGATGTTGAGGGGAGAGTGTATGGGTGGCCAGGCTGTGCCACAGACCGGGTGTGGCCACAAGGCTGGGACACATCATACAGTGCACATGGTCCAGTACTGGGAATACCCCAACACCAGTATGCCTTTCTGATAATATATGGCCCCATACCGCACAGCTGTACAACTACCACAGCACACAAAGCTGGACATGTATATGTCACTGTGAGCAACCCATGCCAGAGGTGCAGCATCTGTGGGTCACACAACAGTGTAACAGTAATGTCCACTGTCAGTAAACACCTGCAGGTTGGGCCTCTCACTGTGTATAGTGCAGTCATCATCACTGCCCTACACACCATAGGCATTGCTGTGTCCACACACTACTGACCCTTGCTACTGTGGTGTCTGCTGTGCACTGTAGCATGACCTACAGTGTGACAGTTGCATGCAGCACCACCACCATCTGTGCCTATGCCATGTTGTCCCAGCACAGCTGCAGGCAGCAGCGCATATGAAAGTACAGTGTTCAAAACTGTATAATATTCCCCAAACTGTTTGCGCAGCGCTAACACGTTTGCGCTGGTTTAGCGCAGGGCTAAACCATTAGCCAGGTGCAAACTACATGCAAATCACGGCATAATGAGATGCTAATTTGGATGTTTGCCCAGAGATTACCTAAGTAGGCTCATTTGCATGTCACTTTTGAATATGGCAAAGTTTAGAGCCGGGCAAATGTGTTTGTACCGGGCTAACAGTTTAGCCTCTGCGCTAAAACTGCACAAGAACGCAGCTGCTATGCAAACAGTTCGGGAATATTTACAGTTTTGCACACTGTACTTTCACATACGCTGCTGCCTGCAGCTGTACTGGGTCCAAGCATTTGCTGGCACACACATTGGCCTCATAGTTCACCTCTACCTACCTTCACACCGCTGTGCACTGTGTTGCCGTTGTGGTTTGCACTTCCTGGTTGCCATATTCAGAGCTGTCTTATTCCAGGGCTAAGTTTGCCCTGCACTCCCAGCCCAGTTTTCCCGGCCTCATTCCCATGCTATATTCAGAGGCTGTTTGCCCTGGGCTATTCCTTTTGAACATGGCTTGCTTTGTGCTCTGGGCTAAGTTTGCCCACCGGGCAGTGCTAATTCAGCCCCGGGGCAAAGTTTTGAATACTGGCCCCTGAATGTGTTAATTGAAAGAATCACAAAAGAAGTTGCAACTTTGTATAAAAAAGAAAAACAATCGATGGCTCCACCTTTAGAAGCATACTGGTTGGAGGGCTCTTCCTTTGATATTATTTGAAGGGGTAACATGAGATAGTACTGTGATGTTCTATGAGGAAATTCGAGGCTAGGAAGCAAGAACAGAGGATTAAAGGGTTTGTTTAGTTGTTTTTTTCAAAAGCATAACAAAATGCATAACACTGAAAGATTTATATTATTAAGAAATGTAAGAAGTTTTTTTCTTTTGAAATGTATTATGATTTGTTCTCTTTGTTATATTATTTGCTAATAAAAAATTCCCCTGCTCTTTTCGATAAGTGCCATGGGATCTTTAACATGCACCTGAACTACCACCAATCCAGGCAGATGGGACCTCGGTTTAATGTTTCATCTGAAAGACAGCACCTTAGAAGAGCAGCACCCCTCTCATGCTGCACTACAGTGTCAGTACTGGGATTTTAACCCAAGTGTCAGATGTGGGAACTGAAGCCACAGCCCTCTGATCTCCCGGCCTCATGTAGCAGTAAGAATGGAGCTGAAACGGGCAAGAAATATGCATAGAAACCATAATAACGTACACTGTGTAGTATGTATATTTGTGCTCTATAATTTTTGCCACTTCTTGTATATTTGTAAAATACTGAATTAGAATATTAATAGATATGAAATGTTGAACATGCATGTGCACGTTTTCAGGTGTGCAGCATTACAGAAATATTAGTGAGACATAAAAAAACTGATCTTTTCACTGCAGTCTCTTGTTTCTATTGTTTTTATTTAATTATAGCAAACAATATAAAACTCCTATATCGCTTGCCATGTTACAAGCACATTAAACCACTCCAGACCATGGTTCTACTGTGGAATTAGTCCATGGCTGGGTGGTTGGAGGCACTCGGCCGCCCAAACCCCCCCCCCAAAAAAAATTGATTAATTCCACAGTAGAACCACGGTCTGTCATGGTTTAATGCTTACTTGTGCTAGAGTATTTGTTCTAGCTATTCTTCTGAACACATGAGGGGAAAAATAAATTGATTTGAAAGGAATCAGTTGTCACAGTGGCTCCCCAGAAATCTAAATTATTTCATGTCACTCATTGTTTTAAATTTTGTACTACCCTTCACGTCCTGAAGGTACCAGCAGTAATGGACATGCAATGGACCTCTGTTTTATCATGGCGTCATTGCCTCCCCTAGCTCAATCACCCTTTAATATAAGGCTTACAACAAGGTGGGAAAATGGCTGAATCTGGGACAGTCCATTGATTCCAACCAGAGAGCACACTACACAGGCTGTTTTATTGTGTGGACCTCCCTGCCCTATTTGTTGTGCCACATTCTCATTGGCAAACCGGGGGGGGCACTGCAACAAAGACGTGCACCTATTTTAATCTGTGAAATGTTGGAGGGTCTGAAAAGTCTGTGTCAGGCTGTGATGAATAATATGGCTTAGCAGTAGGGGCAGGATATTATTCATCTGCCTTCCTGGGAACGGCAGACAGTGTGTAAGCCTATGTCAGGCAGCCAACATAGTATCCTCTAGAGATGAGTGCACTGGAGTAGTAACCATTTTAGGGGAGGCTTCAACTTCCAAGAACTCATAAAGATTTCTCTTGGAAGAATCCTCTTTTTCAGTCTGGGACCCCAGCTTGGCCTGTACCTGTTTAAGAAAGGCCTGAAATGAGGCATCCTCAGGGGGAAATCTAGGTGTATTCACCATGCTGCCTTCAGAGCAAGAAGACATAGTGGAGCTTGATCCAACCAAATCTGTAATCTCTTCTTTTTCTTCCATAACCTCCTCTTGCATGTATTCTGTATTATATTCCAGCTTCTTGCCGACATCCACCATTATATGCATAGGGTCAAGTGTATGAAGAAGAACAAGAGGAGGCACCAACGATGAGCAACTCATTAACAGTGGCCCATTTGAGCTTGGCATTGAAGCAAGGGCAGAATATGGAAGCATTGATGGGGAAAACTATCGACGGACCAATTGGGGGGTGCTGATAATGCATGTGTCGACTGCGGCATCAATAAGCATTGAAACAGCTCTGACATTATTTGGTTCAATGTCTGCATGTTGACCAAACCTGAAAGGGTCATTGATAACTAAAATGTTGACGAGGCAGTGCCTGATGGTGGAATAGGCTGCGAGTCCCTGATTGGGGAGGATGAGCCAACACCGGACCACAATCTTGGTGTCTGTAAGACAGTCGGGGGGGGGGTCAGGACTAATGACTGTAGCCAAGGCCCCATCTTTTTCAAGTTACTTACACCATCTATGTGATGAATGGGGACGGTCAGGAGAACTGGAGAAGCTTCTTTTTCCTTTCTGTAATTATATTTATCTGTGTGGCAGTGTTTATCCACCAACTTCGATTAGCTGATTTTTTCCTTCAATGAATCAACACTGGCTACTGTCACCCTTAGGAGATCTATGGGCTGACAGTGAAATGGGAACTGGACTGGGTGATGACAGAGAAGCAGCCTTCGTTGCAACCTGATACTCCATTTCTTGGATTAGAAGAACATTTTCTAAAGCTTTCGTACAATGTCTCCAGATTGTCTGGTTAAAGCACAGTCAGATTTTGTGTGCTTTAATGTTGTGGTTCATACCAAGGCAACAGATATAAATGTAATGGTTGTCGTCGTTATAAATGTTAACATCGCCACAATGGCAATAGTGAAACCAAGGGTGTAGGCAGGCATTTTCACTGTACACATTTGTGTACAGTTTTGTTGAGTACTTATCCCAACCATATGCCTTTTTGTTAACATTATCATTCTAATGTGTGTATTTGAGTTAGTGTAGGCTTGTTTAGGAGATAGATATGTGTACAACCTGTTTAGAGATTAGAGGAGTCATCTGATAAAAATCTGATTTGTTTGTAATGGGGGCAGCATTTGGAGATGATGTGTACAAAGTGGAACAATGGCTCTTTGTCCATTCATGGCATAAATTATTTTTAAAATAACAGAAGTAAGTATACAACAACAGTATCATATCTGCAAGAGTTTGACGATGTTCTTCAGCAGTGGTGGACTGATGAACAGTTGGTGGAGGGACAAAGAACTGAGGCATGCTGGGGATGCCAATGTTATATAGGCACTGATGAGGTATGTTAAGGCTGGCAGCCTCAGCGTGCCAAAAGTTTCCGGGTGGTACTGACGCAGATGGCTTACACTTGCATGATGTATCTCAGTGGAGGGAGGTATCCTTAAAGAAGACTGAAAAACTGGAGAGAGGAAAATAGTCCAACAGTGAACATGCAGCCGACTTTGCAGGATTTTGCAGCTGCTTCTGCTTCACTGCAGAGTCCAGCCCTGAATAGCAAACCAGTGGCAGAGTAACAGAAGCTACCACTGAAGCCCACACGGCAGAAAGAGTACCAGCAGGAACTGGAAGTGCCGAAAAGTCTTCAGAAGTGACTAACCCTGCTGAGTTCAAGGGGAAAGTTTGCAGCACACAACTGGGGTTAGCATCCTAGGAGGCTGTAGAAGCAGTACCACTGCTTCTTCTGTGAGAGCAGGTTGGAACCTGAATCTTTCAGGGTGCCAATGTATTGTCTGCAATGTTCTCTGCATCTCCTCAGGAGTGGCCAGCCTTCCCCCTCTAGTGGTGCTGGGGGGACACAGTGGTGATCAGAAGCCTGAGCGAGTAGGAGACAGGCTGACTGAATGGTGCAGTCTTCATCAGTTGGGGCGGTTGATGAAAAAGAGAGGCAGGAAGCACAGGTAATGGAGACTGGGCAGGCCGGGGGTCCAGTTGGTACAAGAAATGTTCAGTATCAACAGGACAAGACAGGAGCCAGGGACATGGGGCTTCCTATTTAGGACCATCTGCAGTTGATCCAGGTAATAGAATGAGTACAGGTTCCTAATGCCATCAACATCTTCTGGGCTGCAGTAAATTTGTGGTTCTTGTTCAATAGTTCATAAGAGTAATCCTGGTAGAAGTCAACTTGATGGCTATGCCACAAGAAGGGAGCTCTCCCCTCGCAAGTGTAAGGGTGTTTCCTTTTATAGAAAATGGCAAGCAATGGGCCAGGATAAGCTTAGGTCTCTCACAAGGCCTTGGCATTGCAGCCAGGGATCGATGAACCCACTTGATCTCGGGCAACAGGCAGTTAGGGGCATTGAGAATCTATGGCATAGCTCCAAGACAAACTGCACTACATCTGCATAGAGGTGAGCAAGCCAGGAATTTGCCACCTAGAGCCAAGCAAAGCCAATTCAGGGTTTGGCTTGACTCTAGAAGACAAATCCCATGCTAAGCCCTGGCTACAGACGGTGTCCTTCCTGAGCTGCACAAGAGGAGTTAAAAGTTTCAGCCACCACACTTACTGCTAAGGCTGACAACAAATCTTTGATTACAGCTGGCTCGGCTTGACCTTGGCTTTCAATTGCTTACAGAAGTTGAGCCACAGGCTTGAGCCTGCTCCGTCTTGCCCACCTCTACATCTGCACTCTCCTCTCCTTTGGGGTACTCAATGAAGCAGAAATTATTCCATCGGGTCTGGTTCTCAAGATCATCTGCCTCTCCTCCATGAGATACTTACTTTTTCTGTCCTTTTCATTTTGGTGGGCATGAAGAGAATTGGTCTGGAATTCCACCACATCAACTCGGGACTCAGCAGCATCCAGGCGATGCCCAATGCCTCCTTTGTTCCTAGAGGTCTGTGTCACAGTGAGCTTCAGATAAGCAGTGTCTTTCAGTATTTGAGTCAGCATAAGTGATGTCTGGTCAAAGTTTGTTGCAGCAATTACCATCCTGGAGTTGGAGAAGGACAGCAGCGCATGTAAGCCCAATATAGTAACTACTCTTATACAGCACAAGAGCATCACAAACAGAAACTAAGCAGAGCAAAATGTAAATAATAAAAAAAAGTAAAAAGTAAAAAGTGGTAAAAAAGGTGGGGGGGGGGATGCAGGCAGAGTGGGAGCAAGATGTGGAGAACCACTTCTGCCAACGCAAGGATTCTTGGAAATAAAACTTCAGACCTGAAGGCCATCATAGTAGAGGCAGACCTAGATCTTGTGGCCATTACTGAGCTTTGGTGCACAGGAAGCCATGACTGGGACACTGCCATATCAGGCCACACTCAGTTCAGGAAGGATGGGGGGGGGGCTGGAGAGGTTGTGCAGTATGCGAGGGATGGTATCAAAGTGACAAAAATGCAAGGAAAACTAGGAATAAAGGATGAGTTGGACATGCTGTCAGTCACCCTGGGAGACAGGAACTGGAGCCGCTATTCACACTGAGGTGACATACAGCCTTCTGATACATGGGGAAGAATTGAATAAGGCACTGAGGGCAGCCATCAAGATGGCAGAAAAGCAGGAGGTGCAGCTGGTGGGGACTTTATTCTGCTGGATGTAGATTGGAGCCTCCCAGGTGCAGCCTGATCTAGAAGCTGGGCCATCCTAGACTCTGTGCAGGGGGGCATTTTTCAAGCAACAAGTCAGAGATCCCACTCGAGATGGGGTAATACTGGACCTGGTGCTCACAAACGGAGACAATATTGAAGATGTCAAGTGGGATGCTACCTGGGGACCAGCGATCACCATACAGTGTAGTTTAAAATAAGGATGGCAACAGAGTCAAATCATACAAGGATGTGGGTTCTGGACTTCAGGAGAGCAGATTAAAAAAAATGGGTGAATGCTTTGGATTGTCAGGGTGGGGTGGAAGAACAGTGGGCCAGCCTTAAGGATGCATAATGAAGGCAATAAACAGAGACCATCATGGTTCTTGAGGGAAGTGCCTGTGTAGACAAAGGCTAAAGGGATAGAGGTACACGGAGATGCAGAGGGAGGAGGACAGTGTGGTGTACTAAGAAAAGCAAAGGGAAGCAGGGAAGGTGGTGAGGGCTAGAAAGGCGCAAACAGAGGAAAGGATAACCATAAGGGTAGCTAAAGGGCACATGACCTTTTTCAGATACATTAGTGAAAAAAGGAAGACAAGGGGAGAGATTGTGAGGTTAAGAAGGGAAAGGGGAGACTGTACAAAGGAGGACCAGGAAAAAGTAAATATCCTGAACAGATACTTTTGCTCGGTCTTCACAGTGGAGGAAGAGGGGGACGGACCACATAAAAGCAGCAGGGCACTAGGGGGAGGAGGGGGACAAAAGTCCATTCACAGGGCAAAGAGTCCTGATAGGACTTGGGAATCTTAAAGTGGATAAGGCTATGGGGTCATACAGGATACATTCTAGGGTGCTGAGGGAGGTCAGGGATGTACTGGCTGCACCTCTGGTGGCTCTATTCAACAACTCACTGGAAAAAGGAATAGTTCCAGAGGACTGGTGGAGTGCAGATGTAGTCCTGCTTTATAAAAGCAGCAGTAGAAAGGAGGCTGGCAACTACAGGCCGTTACTCTAATGTTAGTGGTGGGGAAGTTAATGGAGGCACTATTAAAATAAAGACTAGTGGAGTATCTTGAATCTAGTGGGTAAAAAGACCCAAGGCAGCACAGATTCACAGGGGGAGGAGGTCACGTCAGATGAACCTGATTGATATCTTCGACTAGATGACCAGGGAAATAGATCAGGCCAGGGCAGTGGACATGGCCTACTTAGACTTCAGCAAGTCCTTCAACACTGTAACACATAGGAGGCTTATGTGGAAACTGGGCAGTTTGGGGGTGGAACACTAGGTGGTAAACTAGGTATAGAACTGGCTGATGGAAAGGCAGCAGAAGGTGATGGTAAACAGAACTCACTCTAGTGAGGAGAGAGTGACCAGCAGGGTACCTCAGGGCTCAGTACTTTGTCCAGTCCTCTTCAATGCTTTCATAAGTGATATTGCAGAACAGCTGGAAGGGAAGGTACTGTATGTCTCTTTGCAGGTGACACCAAAATCTGCAACAGGGTAGATTCTCCAGAGGGGATTGAGAGAATGAGCAGAGAACTAAGAAAACTTGAAGAGTGGTCACGAGGATGGCAGCTGTGTTTCTATGCAAAAATGTGAAAAATCATGCACCTAGGACACAGAAACCTAGGGTCAATGCATAAAATAAGGAAAGAGGTATGGTATTAACAGTCACTAAATAGGAAAGGGGCCTTGAGATTATCATTTCTGATGACTTCAAGGTGATGGAGCAGTGCAACAAGGCAGTAGACATGACCAGAGGGATGCTGGGGAGTATAGGGAAGGGAATCATCAGTAGAAGGAAAGAGGTGGTGTTACCTCTGTATCGATTGTTGGTGAGACCCCATCTGGAGTACTGTGTCCAGTTCTGGAGATCACTTCGTAAGAAGGACGTCGACAGGGTGGAGATTTCAAGAGGGGGTCAAATAAAATGCTGCAGGAGCTGCAGCATAAGCCGTATGAGGCAAGCCTGAGGGATCTCAATATGTACACCCTGGAAGAGAGGAGGGAGAGGGGGAACACAATGGAGACCTTTAAGTCCCACACAGGGGTAAATAAGGTACAGAAGAGGAATATTTTTCAGATGGGAAAGTGCACAAGAACAGGGGGCATGCATTAAATCTGGGGGAAATTTAGGAAGGATGTGAAGAAGCACTTCTTCACTGAAAGAGTGGTGGATGCCTAGAATAGTCTTTTGACGGAGGTGGTGTGCGTGAAAGCTGTGGTGGCCATCGAGCCTGTAGAGGGATCTTGGTATGAAAATGGGGGAAGGGTAGCCAGAGATCAGGTAGGGTCTGTAGTGACAGTATAGGCTGTGACAAAATGGGCAGGCCGTGTGGGAAAAGTGGTCCTTATCTGCCCATAAAATCATGTTTCTGTGTGGCTGAGTAGTCAAGGAAGCAAGCACCATCATCAAAATTGCAATTTGGGGAATTGTAATATCGGATGACTGAGTATTCAGGCAGGAGGTAACCAAGCTGAGAGATTAGGCTGCTATCTGCAAAACACATTTTCAACATCCTGTCATGTTTAATAACATATCAACATATACAGACATGCAGCAACACAGGAGAAATGTATTGTTAGGGTTTGTACGTGTTGATCGAGCTCCAAGAATTCATTTAAGAAAAAAAACTTAAGTTTTTATGATTAACAGTTCAAAATATTACAGCTTTCAAAACACAGTTTCAAGCATTATTAAAATATCATAAAAGATTATATTTGGAAATGTTCAGAAAATACTAGTGCTTGTTCTCCCTAAGAGTAAACACACTCATTTATAAGTTCTACTGTTGATGGGAAAGACCTTGAAAAGGCCAACTCCTATACATACTCGGGAGTGTAGTTAGTCTTAATTCAGTAGAGGTTCATGTAAATAAATTGTTAAAGAATTTGGTTCCAAAGATAGGATTTGTAATATAGAACTAAGAAACTATTTTTTTAAACCCATCACTATTTAAATTTAGTCCCTTATTTGTCCAGTTTTTGATTACGGGGACATTTTTTTATGATTGTGCCCCAAAGTACTGTTTGTTCAAGCTAAACATTTCATACAAAAGACTGGCTCATTTAGCCAGTGACTGTCACCTCTTGACACATCAATGTCTTTGTTGGCTCTCGTTGGAGTATAGACATTATTTACATAAGTTATTGGCTTTCCTAAATTGTATTCACTCAAAGCTCCTGCTTATTCGATAACTAATGTACACTAAATAGAATACCTCTTCTTTCCAGCCTTTGCTCAGTTGGCTTGGCATTTATTCTTCCAAGGGTTAATACCGAGCGTGGTTGGCAGGCATTTTCAATCCCATCTTTATGGAATTTATTCCCCCCCCAATTTTGTGGCTGCTCTTCTTGGCTTTCTTCATACAGTTAGAAAAATAGACAATGATGATAGAAAAGACTAAAGATTCATCTAGTCTGCCCAGAGATCCCTATCCGCCTCGGGACCTATTGTCCACATGAGGTTTTATCTCTCCCAATTGCCACCACACTCCCCTTCCCTCCCTACTGCTACTGACCTGAGCAACCACCAAACCCTGTACTCTGTCCAGCCATGCTTAAAACCATTTACAGTCTTGGCACCCACCACCTCCACTAACAGACTATTCCATGGTACCATCACCCTTTCCGCAAATTAGAACTTTCTCACATCCCTCTTATAACCCCCAACCTCCAGTTTTCACTCGTAACTTCAGGTTCTTGACTCCTTACTCCAGATAAGTAGTTCCCCACAGTAAACCTTGTTTATTCTCTTCTAGAATTTGAAGGTCTCTATCATGTCCCCTCTCTCGTCTGATGCCTAGTGAGTACATCTTCAGTGCCTTGAGATGATCTTCAAAGATCTGCTTAGTTGGCCCTGAATCATCTTGGTCACCTTCCATTGCACCACCTCCAGTCTGTCCCTGTCCTTCTTTAGGTGAGGAACTGAGCACAGTTTTCCAGGTACAGCTTCATCAGTGACTTATATAGAAGTAGTAATACAGTTCAATGTACTTACGCAACTGGTATGATGTATGCTTGCGTGACTTAGATACATTGTGGCTATTCACCTCTGTATCCATGGAATATACCACCCTGTAGGGGTACGACGGTGAGGAACCCTAGTGAAGGGTTCCACCCCATAGGTGCCACTGGAATTATTCCCTTGGCTAAAGGTAGCTTAGGAAGAAGCCCATGGGAAAAAGAGACATGCCACTGGACGAGGAGGGGAGGATGGTGGGGTAACAAAAGAAACAAATCCTGGACTAGCCAGGAGGAGCGTCCTTTAAAGGCCTGATGGGGGAGTGGTTTGTTGCTCCACCCACTGAACTACAGGCATAGCAATGCAATTCAATGTGCTTACACAGCTGGTATGATGTATGCTTGTGTGACTTCACTACATTGTGGCTGTTCACCTCTCTATCCGTAGGATATACCACCCTGCAGGAGTACAATGGCCAGGAACCCTAGTGAAGGGTTCCACCCCTATAGGTGCCATGGGAATGATTCCCTTGGCTAAAGATAGCTTAGGAAGAAGCCCAAAAAGAATACCCAAAAGGATGTCGACCATCCAAGGAGGCAAGAAGTCAGAAGATATCGAGGCCAGAAATGAAGGTGATAGACGTAGATGGGAAGGACAGGAGAGGAACAAGAGATGACGGGAACGATGAACGAAATGAAAGCTGACAGATGCAGAAATGCGGACTTCCTTAGGAGAGAGGGAACAGCCAGTGCCACTATCTGACTCCATCCAACAGCGGAACCTAATTACGGAACCTATGAAAAGCACTAACCCTGACTAAGATTATGACCATCGACACAGAGGAGAGGAAAAACCCTCTTTGAGGAGGAAACCTCTGGGGATCCAAGGCCTTGGTCACCTTCCCTCCAGGCTGAAGGATGTTTTGGTTAGTGATAGCTCAGCTATTACAATTTAGAGTCGATATTGAGCAAAGAGGAAAAGATTCCAATTTAGATGAAGCTCTCGCTGTGTCCTTCTAACAGGATGCTGTTGAGGGCTGCAAGTGATTTCTCTGCAACTAGAAGCCTGAGAGCAAAGGAGGAGAGAAAAGATCACCAAGGCACTCAGCCGGCCTACACGAGCCTACGAAACAGACCAGGTGAACCAGAGGTGGTCAGATGGAGAATGGCATAGAGGGTGCCTCCAACCCCTCTCGGGTGGCCAAAGGGGCCTGATGATGAGAGCCCCACCCCTCACAGCTTGAAGTTGTAAATTCTACATTCAGAGGTGTCGCTGGAATGAGGGATGACTGAAGGTCCACCCGGAGTGAAGTATTCCCACTATGGGCCAGGGAGAAGGACCCCGCTCCAAGCTTCACATGCTCTAGATGCAGACTTCATGGGTGCAGAGCGAGACCATTGGCTACATGCTAGTCCCGAGCCATGGAGCAATGGACATGAAAGGTACATCTCTGAGTGGAGAGCAGGTCGAGTCGAGGTAGCATTGGACTCATATGAAGGGTATGCTTGAGTAGGCAATGTGAACGAGTAGACCTATGGAGAGGTTGGACTGAGCAAGGAAGACCTTGACATGGGTCCAGAGGAGGCAGGTCGCAGTAGCAACCACAGGAGTGCATGCCAACCAGGTCCATTGAGAAGTCAAATAAGGAATGGATCGAACTGCATGAAGGTAGAAATGAGAATGGCCAGGAGAAGCTTACAGTCAGCGATTGAGGTACGAAGTACCAAGAGTAGAGAGGTAGGAGCCACGAAGCTGGAATGGATGAGTGGATGTTCGAGAATGAACATACGAGATATGCTGATAAGGGAAGTCTTGAGTGCTGACATGGAACTGCAGAATTGGGTTGACTGGGACAAGGTGGAGAGAAGATGATGGCCGGACGAAGCCTGCAGCCTACGATAAGGGGAGAAGTCGGTATGGGAAGAGGAGAAGTCGAAGTGGGAGGACAGAATGGTTGAGAACAAATGAATGAGAAATGATGGTGGATTGAAAGCCTTGAAGGTAGGAACAATTTAAAGTGAGGTGTGAAATGGATGATGCACAATAATGAAATGAAGCCCAGAAGGCTGGTGTAGTGAAGGTGAGATATGAAATGGACGATGTATGGTAATGGAGTGAAGCCTAGAAGACTGGTACAGGTAAGGTGAGGTATGAAATGGATGATGTACGATAATAGAGTGAAAACCTCGAAGGCCGGTACAGTTAGGGGTAGGTAAGATGGCAAGTAGGGTATAGGAAGGATGAGGTTCAGTAACAATGGAGGTTTGACATGGAGTGGAGGATATGCGAGTGGAGGGGAAGAGAACATAGGACTAGGGTATGAGGAGGATATGAATAGGCATGGTGATGGTGGGATAGGGAAATACCAGCAGTGAAGACAGTATGTGGAGAGGTGGTTGGTAAGACTGGAATGGTGAAAGGGATGGAGGGCATACTATGGAGAGCCCAAAAGAAAGAACAATGACAGAGAGCCAGGAGAAAAGAAAAGATTTGAGATCAAAAGACACAATATGATGGGGGTATGGTGCAGAAGGTAGGTACTGAAGTTATGAAATTAACAATGTACAATAATGGGGTGAAAGCCTTGAAGGCTGGTACGAGTAAGCACCAAGTACGATAGCAGGTAGAGTGTAGGAAGGATAAGGTTTGATAATGAATGGAAGTTGCCATGAAGTAGAGGGAGATACAAGGTGAGTGGTCCAAAATGTAGGACTAGAGGAAGAGAAGAGACAAATAGGTACAATGGTGGTGGGGTAGGGAAATCCCCCCAAAAGAAAAGATGAGATGAGGAAGAAGAGGAGGTGAGGGACCACTGGTGCTGAGTACCAGCAGAGCAGAGCAATATAAAGCACTCTATGAAAAATATGCAGCAAGCAGAGGAAAAGGCACCCAGAGGAGAAACACATAGAGTCAGGAAGCCTGGGCAATTTACCTCCAAGGGATTTACCCAGAACAGGGTCCCAACTTACGGCTTCAGACCAACACTCCATCACCTGGGAGCCTTCCCCAATCAGCATCCTCCGACAAGCTAGGCATGAGCAAGTGTGGTGCAGTAGTGGTGTGAGGAGACTAATGAGTGGGTCAACAAGCACAACAGCAGCGAATGATAGGAGGTGATTCACCCCAGATGCGAGATACTGCCAGAGCAATGTGCTTGCCGATGCCTCTGATGAAAGAGACAAAAAGGTAAGTATCTGGCAAAGTCGTAGGAGTGGGCCAGAAATGTGATAACTGATGCCTCAGGATTGAATAGAAAGGTCGAGCACCCCGAAGGGGGGTAGGACCAAGGAGGGTTGCCAGAGATCCACCGAAGGAGGGAAGTGAGGCAGGTGAAGATGCACCTGAAAGAGCAAGAAGGAGCAAGGCAGCGGCTGGAAGGAGGGAGCAAGTGTGAGAGAGCCAAGGAGGACAATTGAACAATGGCCACGAATGAAGCAGTGTGAAGGGGGATGGTGGAATTGGGACCACAACAAGTAGAGAGAGAGTGGAAAAAAGGGAGAAATGAGCAAGAGGAAGGGGAAAAGTGAGGCCACAAAAGCGGCAGGCAGGGGGGTGAACGCAGCTGGCAAGCCGCGTGAAAGAGAAACAGATGCCAGATGAGTCGGGGGAAGCCACGGGCCCGATGGAGAAAAACATAGGGGAAACTGCTAAAGGCGAGGAAGACATGAGTGAGAAGTGGCAAAACACCGCAAAAAGGAGCGATGCATGAGCAAGGGAGCAGCTGGAGGTGACCGCAGGCACACAGGGAAACTCAGCAGGGGCGAGGAAGAGTGGCGGCTCCGGCTGCAATGAAAGAACGAATCCTGGACTAGCCAGGAGGAGCAGCCTTTAAAGGCCTGATGGGGAAGTGGTTTGTTGCTCTACGCATTGAACTATATGCATAGCCTTGTAATAGAAGCCACTGAATCAGAACATAGATATCTGGGATGTCCCACCAGGAGCCAATTAAGTGGCAATGCTATCCTATGGGGGGTAGTGTTGCTTAAATGGGATGCCCCTGCCACCTAATTGGGATGATTTGTCCAGCCTTGTTCCTCATTAATCCCTCACTGATCCCTTTCTCACAAGAGTAGTTTTGAATGTCTTTTCACCACTGTTCACCAATCTTCTCCTAACTTGCTCCCTCCCTCTTTTGCAGCTCCAGCATTCATCTTTGCTGTGTTTTTTTGTGCCTCAATCATACTGTCTTACCTTTTCCCTGTGTTCTGACTGACTGACCAGTCTGGCTGACCTCCGATGACCCCAATGTGCAGAATAACCAGACACAAGCTCTGATCCTGAAAAGGGGTTTAAATTAAATCTGACAAACCTCGTTATTCACTCACCATAGTCAGTGTATAAAGGAGTGTATGTAAGAGCGTTGATATTTACTCACCAAGGCCAGTGTATGTAGGAGACAGCAAGGAGAATGGTGTGTCACAGAGTAAACTGTTGGATAGGTAGAGAGATGCTGGCTGTTACTTAGAAGGCAGTGGCAGGTGAAAAGCATAGGGGAGTTTTTACTGTACTTACAAACTAAATGTCATTGTTTGGTGATTAATGGATGTGACCTGTGAATACTTAACTTTGGCCTTTCTCTATTACCACCCTCAACAGAAGAGACAGGCAGCATTAGGAAAATAGAAGGCCCAACACAAAGGGTGAGAAGAGTGCCAGAGGAGGAGGAGACAGGGAGGATGGTGGGTGCTTGAAACACTCTGTGTATTGGCTGCTGAGAGAGGCTGGATTATATTTGGTTTGTAGGAGGAGTTATTCCCTCACATTGAACCTTCGGCAAAGCCCTCCCATTCACTGTTTGGTGAATAATGGATGATGCCTGTGTATACTTAACTTTGTACTTTCTCTATTCCCACCCTCAGTAGAGGAGCCGGGCACTGTTAGGGAAACAGAAGGCATCTATGCAATGGTACAGAATACTGTATGTTTTCATGTCTTGTGAAGCATACATTTAATAGATAACCTTTAAGTGCTGTTAATTGATCAACTTGCTATGTAATATTTGTTTTTTTAGTTTACATTTTATAGGTTTTTACCAACGTTTTTTGCCCGACCCTCATCTCGGGCACGCACGCATGCATGTGCAGGCACGTACATGCTGCGCTTTGAGACGCTCATCCCACGTGGTTGCCCTGTCCCTTCTTACACTGCTAATGGACCTCCACCTAGTAGCATCAGAACTATGGGGTGGAGTGAAAACCTCCCCGGGAGAGGAAAGCTGCCATTAGCCTACTCAATCCTGCTCCCCCTCAGCAGCTGGCTTCCCCACGACCTGAGGTCACCCTGAACCTGCTGTTGGCGTGATGTGAAGTAAGGCAGAATGCCTCAGCCCTCTGTGCCGCTGGGCTGGCTGCTATGTAATATTTCTTCATGAAATCAGAACCTGTTGCCTCTGTGTGTTTTATTGTTGAAAATGTTAAAAAAGATGTGAACTACAAAGGAAATAGAGGGCCCAGAAAGAGATTACCTTCTCCAACTCATGGAGACTGTGAACAGTAGCATGCAGGAGAGGAAACAAAACACCTGTGGAGGAAACCTCTGAGGAACCATAGCTACTGAACTGCTCATACTCTTGGCAGACTAAGTGGAGATGATCTGAAATGCTTGTCCTATTTCTGCCTCTGGATTGAACACAAATGTTTCTACGCATTAAAAGGTCTGTCTTCCAAGACTCTTAAGGATATGAGCAGGAATGTTTGTTGGATGCTGATGATACTGCTCTGATCTGAAGAAATGTCCTGAGAAAGCTTAAGAATTAATTCTGAGTCAATGTATGAGAGTTCTCACATGCTCCATGGACCATTTGGTAGTCACTGCTGCATGACTGTCGAAATTCAGCAGAGACTGAGAAGACTTGGAGCAAATGCAGTATACATTTGCTGATTGAAAAGAGCTACTGGGCACAGTTATTATGAGTCATTTGATATGTAATCTGGACTCTTTTGTGAAGTTCAATGGCCTTTGAAGTGGGAATCAACAGGATGTAATGATTTGCTTGTTTTCTTAAAGTGGTGACCGTGAAGATCTTAGCAGAAGAGGCTGATGAAATAGTCAACTCCCCAGGATGCAGAAAGCTAGACAAATGGCAGATGAGACCAGAATGTTTGAAGTAGGGTCAAAATGAAACAGTACACAGCAAGTTCAACAAGTTTTGTAATATAATTCCATCAATAGGAGTCATTTAGGAGCTTTTGAGGATGATGTTCTATAAATCTAAGCAGAATGAGTTTAACTAAGACACGAGATAATATGGAAGACAGAGAAGGATTTGACTAAGATAAGAGAACTGGATTCTGGATAAATATTGCTTCGCGGTCCCATGTGACAATTTTGAGGTTTGGCGGCAGTAGGTTTGTAGTGCCCCAGAGTTGGGGCACCACAAAAAGGCTGGGGACCCTTTCCCCGTGGCACAAAACTTTACTTTTTTTTTCTTCTTTCTGTCCCTCCCATTTCTGCTTGCAGCCCCCAGATCCCCACCAGTCCTTTGTTCATTTTTATGTCATTTAGCACTGAAGAGGAGGGCCGTAGGCTGGAGACCCTCCCTTCTGGGTGACAGAGCCCCAATCCCCAGGGCTGCCCAGTAAGACCTCCCCTATCCTATAAAGGGGCTAGGGAGTGGTTAGAATGTGAAGTTGGAGGCTTTGGCAGGAGGCTGGAGGGTGTGATGGTGTGAGGAGCACAGACAAAAAAGAGTATACCTGAGTGTGTCTGTGGCTCCTCCAGTGTCACTCCCCTCCAGAGTAGGGCCGGTAGTGGTAAGGCCGGTAGATCAGGTGCAGCGTGGCTCCCCGATGTGCAGGGTCCTCCAGTCCACGGGGCAGCAGGAACGATATTCACAGGTGGGCTGACTGGTGCAATGCAATAGTGGTCCGGGTGGGATATGTGCCATGAGACCCATTAATTCCACCGTGCAGCAGCTACAGCATGAAAGCAGAGCCAGGTGGGAGCATAGCTCCCCGGCCATATTTCTGATCCTCCCCAGCAGTGGTGCAAGCCTGAGCTGTGTGTCCAATTCTGCTGTTTCACTCATGTCACAGGTGCTGGGCAGGGGGTAGGGGGGTAGAGAAGAGGAAGTGGACAATTAATGGGCCAGAGCCCAACAATACAGGAGGGTGGCATAGTAGGTTCCCAAAAAGGGTGGACAGCTCTACAGAGGAGAGGAAAACCAGGAAGCAGTGGGCCGAGTGCCCAAAAAGGGGAAAAGAAAGCCCCAGGAGAGAGCAGAACACCCTTGTGGGGATAAAGAGAGGGGTGCCAAGAGTTAAAAGCCCCAGGACAAAGGCAGGGAGTGGTGTGTTGATGGCTCCCTTTGTTCTTATGTGGCACAATTCTGCACCGGGGGGTAGGGCCAGGAAACAAAGGACCTCATAGTCTTCATAAGAAAGGTGGGCTGTGGCAGCAGGCCCTTGTAATAGGCATGGATAAGGCGGGACTGGACCATAGAGGTCCACATGGGAAAGGGGAGGGTCAGCAACCAAAGCTCTCATTAGTATTCATAAGGAGGGTGGGACCAGACCAGGAAGTCCCATAGACCCAGGCATAGGGGTAGTTACAGACATTAATGAAGAGAGTTTGGCTCTGCAAGGATGGCCTGACACTAAGGACTCTTAAAGGTTCAGCACCGGGGACTTCCGGTGACGTCATGCTCCGAGTAACAGCCTGAGCCAGAGAGCTCCGTCGCGATCCGCCAACAAAACCTCTCATTTACTATTAAAATCAAGTGAAAACGGAGAATTGGTGCAGAGAGAGGTGGCAACATGGGGAAAAAGAACGAGCGAGTGAAATCTAAAGCTCCCGACATGTTGGATGCGGAGAGATTAATTGATGATGGCTCGGAGAGCGAAGGATCACAGGCCTCGTTTGGATCCTCCCGGGAAGTAGTGGAAGGGAACCAACTACCCATCACAACATTGCAAAAACAGATGACTCAGATGCTATCTGAGTTATGAGATTTCAGGAAGGAAATCAGATTGAACACAGCAGCTTTTTGTACAGACATCGGGAAGCTGGAGAAACGGCAAGAAGAGATGGAGTCCCAGGCCCACTCGTCAGATCAACGCATCATGGAGACCGAGAGGGCTATTGTACAACTGCATAATACGATTACTTCCCTGCAGAACCGGGCGGAGGACGCAGAAAGCCGGAGCAGAAGAAATAACATTCAAATCTCCGGGGTGCCAGAGGGGGCGGAGGGCAACGAGATGCGGAGCTTCATTCAAAAAACACTGAGAGACTTATTCACACTTCCACCCTCTGCCTCGTTAGAGATAGACAGGGCACATCGGACTTTGGGCCAGAGGCCTCCCCCAGGTGCGAGGCCTAGAACTATCCTGGTCCGGTTCCTGCGATTTCAGGAGAAAGAATTAGTGCTTCACACAGCATGGAAAGCCCGAGTGGTAATGTGGCAGGGCAACAGGCTGTATTTTGAAAATGATTTCTCTCCAGAAATTATGGCCAAACGTAAAGCTTACATCCCCCTCATGAGGATACTCAAGGCAAAGGGAATACGCTTCAGAACACCATATCCTGCGAAACTTGTGGTTTTCTTTGAAAAGGGTCCATTAACGTTTGAGAATCCTGCTGCAGCAGCACAAGAACTGCGATCTAGAGGATTTGACACCTCCCCACAGCGAGCTAACCCGGAGACTTCTTTAGCTGCTAAGCTATCCCAGCAGATGTGGCAAGGACAGCAAGAGGCCAGGAGACGTCAAGGAGCTGAGGCAATCCAAAACATTGTGGCAGCCCTTAATAAACAAGCTACTACAGGACTGGCAGGACCAGAACGGAAGGATGCGGAGGGCTGAAAACTGCAAGTAGACGATTGTTTGCTGGACAATAATATACTGATATAATCGGGGAGAGTAACTCGTCCGAAGTTTGGTCTGGGTCAATGGGGTAAACTCCAGACACAAAGAGACATTGGGGAGGGGAAGGGGAAATTAATGAAGACTCTGTAAGCAATCGATAATCAACTGCTTCTCTAGGGGAAGGGGGGAAGGGGAATGAAAGGTGTTACTGAATAAGAGAAGGGATGGGACCACTATAATAAGGATGATACTGAAGGATTGTTTGGAAATGAAGGGGGGGGTTGGATAATATGGCAATTTATGACAGACGGTCCACAACCGAGACCTGGATTCCGAGCGGTATTAATATCGTGGGGATAGATATAGCAGGAGGGATGGGAAGGGGAATGTTGTGGTTGGAGATTGGGGAGGGTGCTCACCCTAAGGGGTCAATGTGGGCTGGAGTCGGGAGGGTAGGCCCTGGAGGGGAGGGCTTTAGTGGACTCCCCGGCTGATGCCCGGGAGTAAGGAACTGAGCAGAACCTGTGTTGTGGGGGTGCAGCAGAGTCAGTGGGTGTGGATGGGAGGGGGGTTGGGTCCCCTGCTGTTCTCCTCTCTGTGAGGCCTGGATCCCTTCGGGGGTCGCCTCGGCTGTTCTCCGGAAGGCCAGGTGCAGACGCGCCACACTGAGGGGGTCCGGGATGGGGAGAGGGGCGGAATTGGGGGATAGTGACAGAGTGGCGAGAAGAAATTAGGCCGGACGGGCCTTCCTTCTGATCATCACCCCCCACATGACTGGTCAGAGGAATATCCCCTCGGGAACTCAAGATTCAGGACTTAAAAGGAGGGTTTTTTTTTTTTTTTTGACACAGCATGCAGGAATGGTTGCGCTGGGATGCTCTTTTGGGGTAGAGGGGTGGGTTATACGAGCATGGCAGCCGCAGCCTTCCAGAAGAACCACTCTTGACTCTGGGTTAGAAGGGGTACAGAGCTGCCCCCTGATGCAGTCCGGGGAGCCACCGAGGGAGTGAGAGTTGGTACGAGATTGGTGGGGCCAGCCTATTAGGGGGCAGTAAAAGCTAGCACGCTGCCCCACCGAAAGGTAGGAGACGAGCCTATGCATACATTTAAGGTCAGAATAAATTATACTCAGAGGGACTGGAAGAACACTCAAATATTCAAGGCTGGGTTATTTTAGGGCACATAATACTGCTCCCCAAACTCAGCGGGACCTAGTGCAAAGTTAAAGTGGGAGGGATTTAGGATTATAAGGGCTGAAGGGGAGATATAACGGGGAGGGGCACTGATGGGGACGCAGACGGAAGGGGGTAAGTAGGTGTACAGAGGATATGGATATTACTGCGGGCATAACTTCAGTATGGCAGAAGTTGGAAGGGTAGAATAATAATACCATGATGTGGCTCCCGAGGGAGGCAAGGAGTTTAGGAAGGTTTTGGAGGAAGGGGGAAAGGGGGTTGGACTGAGGGGGAGGGGGAGCGTGCACCTAGGATGAATTGATAGTACAGAAGGTAACAGAGGACTAAATAGCTACAGGTTAAACAGGGAGCCTTGTCTCAGATTCACAACACTCGAGAGAAGACAGCCAGCAGAGGTAGAGGGTGCCCCGGAGCATCGGGGACCCGCCGTGGTGCCCGCTTGCTGAACCTTAAGGTGAAGTACTCCTAGTTAGGAATGGAGGGAAGGATTAAAAGGACTGAAGGGAGGTCAGCCTGCTCGAGGCTCCGAGGATGTAATAAACAACACAGGAGAGCTCTCCGGGTCTTCCCTGTAGAGGGAGGACTCCGGAGACCGAGTGGAGCAGAAAGAAAGGACTAGGCAGGCACAGAAGATAATATAGGAACACCACACTCATCATTCCAGGAAAGAGAAGGGGAAAGAAATGAGGCGGATCAGACGTATTGGAGCAGAGGATTCGCCACCTTTTTTCCCTATTCCCGAATTGACACATAGGGTGTCAAGAGGCATCTCCTTGGATGATGAAGCCTCAAGGTGAGGTCACTCCCTCACCAAGGGATCTGATGCAGTTCCCTATAGTTGGAAGTACCAGTTTTGTATATAGTTGGTCACTGTTAGATCTGAATGTCTGTTCTATGTATATAAGTTGGATGACAGGGTATGAGTTTGGTTTGGCAGGTACAAATCTAAAGATTACAAACAGGGTTCGATTGGATGATTGGGGGGGGGAACCCTCTTACCCAGCGGGGCCACCTTTGAAAAGCGATGGCTAAATCTCCAGTTAAATTGTTGTCCTTGAATATAAATGGTATAACCTCCCCGATCAAGAGGTCACGGGTACTGGCATACATTCGCAGAAGTAAGGCAGATTTGGTGTACCTACAGGAAACACATCTGGGTGCTGAGGAACACCTCAAGATGGCTAAGCTCAGCAGGGGAACCATGTATAGCTCATCGGCCGGGTTCGGGAGAAGAAGGGGGGTGGCAATCATTATCCCGGCTGGGACCCCATTTCAACAGCAAAGAACTATTTGCAACCCAGAAGGGAGGTTAGTAATGGTGCAAGGCACGCTAAATGGAGTTCAGGTCACCCTAGCGAATGCATATTTTCCCCCAGCAACACCGGTCCCACAGTTGAGAATGCTCCTCGATAAAATCCTGCAAACACAAAGGGCATGCTCCTCTTAGCAGGTGATTTCAACCTGACACAACACCCCACGCTGGATACTACTAACTTAAGAATCCATAGGCAATCACCAGCACAGAAGTTTTTTAGGAGATTTACTAAAGAGGTAGGGTGGATTGATGTCTGGAGACACTTACATCCTCAGGCAAGGAACTACACACATTATTCAGCAGCCCACAGGACATACACGCGTATAGATCACACATACACCCAGATGGAATATCTGGGCCAATTGGGGAATGCATGGATAGGGGACATGTCTTTGTCGGATCACGCCCCGGTGACTTCGGCGTGGGAGCTGGGGATTTGTGTTAAAAACACACAATGGAGACTTAACCCCTATTACTTACGCTCGGAGAAATTCCGAGAGTTTATTATGATAAATTGGCGAGATACTGAATTCAATCCTCCCGTGACACCACACCGGCGTTGCACCGGGACACTGTAAAGGCAGTTCTTAGAGGGCATATTATACAAACACAACAGAAATGAACCGGAAAAGAAAGGAGTATAGGAACACATTGGAGGAGAATTTACACTTCCTCCAAATGGCGCATAAGATGGGAGACTTGACAGTGCTTCCTAGGCTTCAGGAGGTTAAGGCGGAAATAGACCGGTTAGCCATACAACAGACTGAGATAGCATTAACATTTCTGAGACAGAAATACTATGAGGTGGGTCCCCGGGCATCCTGCTTACTAGCGCACCAAGTTAGGCGGCAAAAGAGGGTTTCGACGATTATGTCACTTCGACACCCCACTGGAGGCCATCCCTTAACTAAAATAAATGAAATTGCTGAAGCATTTGCAAATTATTATTCTAATCTGTACTCACCAGAAAGCTCTCCTACCGAGAATATGATTTCGGAATATTTGAATGGGATAACGCTGCCACAACTAACAGTGGAGCAGAGTGATGCTCTAGGGGCAGGCATAGCAGAGAGAGAAATAATGGAGGCGATATCTACTGCAAAAACTCTAAAATCCCCAGGCCCCGATGGGTATGGAAACGAGTTCTATAAAGCAATGAAGCAACAAATAACTAAGCGGCTCTTACCCGTGTATAACACTATTCTGGAGGGGGAACCTACGCCACCGTCCTGGGCATTCGCAAATATTTCAGTAATCCCGAAACCTGGGAAAAATCCCCAGCTCTGCAGTTCATACAGACCTATTTCGGTTCTTAATTGTGACTATAAGATATTCATGCATATACTAGCACAACGCTTAGATAATATTATGCCCCAGTTAATAGATCAAGATCAGACAGGTTTTATTAGGCAACGAGCCACAACGGACAACATCAAACGCACTTTACATATCTCTCATAGAATGAGAACGAGTAATACCCCTTCGGTTCTTGTAAGCCTTGACGCCGAGAAGGCGTTTGACAGGGTTTCATGGCCCTTTCTCTATAAAGTCTTGGCTAAACTTGGTATCCCAAGAACTCTAATTGAGGTCCTACAAAACATTTATGCGGACCCTCGAGCACGTGTTAAAGTGGGGGGCCATCACTCTGGTTACTTCCCTCTGAGGCGGAGGAGGCAGGGATGCCCCCTGTCGCCCCTACTTTTCGCGGCATTTATTGAACCATTAGCTCAGTCAGTAAGAGAAGCAAGAAACATTACTGGGGTGAACATGGGGTGTGGAGCACCGCATTGCCGTTCATGCTGATGATGTGCTGCTATATCTATCGAATCCTGAACAGTCCATGCCGACAATCCAGTTCTCTTGGATCGATGATGGGTTTCTGGCTATAAGCTGAACCTGGCTAAAACAGAAATTCTCGCATTTCATTATACACCCTCAACATATGTTGCTTCCCTCTTTCCATGCAATTGGGGCCTCACCAAACTAAAATATCTGGGAGTATATATCTCTCAGAGATATGAGGATTTCTTTAAAAACAATTATGATCCTTTTACATCACAACTTAAACACGACTTGGGATCATGGGCTATGCTACCTCTCTCGCTGGGGTGCAGGATAGAGGTAGTAAGAATGATCACCCTACCTCGGGCCCTACATCTATTCCAGAATGTCCCTCTACACATCTCAAAGAAAACCTTCAGGGGTTGGAACCGATGCATCTCCAGGTTTATCTGGATGGGGGGCAGACCCCGAGTCAGGATGAGGATCTTGACACTTCCTCGGAAAGACCGGGGGGCTTGCACTACCGATTTACAGTTATACTATCAAGCGATGATGACACATATTATGGCGAGGCAAAATGGGTGGGTCAACCACACTGGCTGCAGATAGAACAAACATTGGTACGACGGGATTATTTTCAAAACATTTATAAAATGGAGAAGAGGTCGGAACCCCAGTCTCAGACGATCCCTGGTTGATTGCACGTGGTAGGGTTTGGCAGCAAATTAAAAAAAGCCAGGGGTTAGAACCTTTGTTGAGCCTGCTGTGCCCCATAGCGAATCTAGCGGACTTCCCACCTAACAGGTTGGATCATGGATTCAGGACCTGGGAGAGATATGGGCTGAAATACCTCCCCCAAATAATGACACAAGGTAGGATGTGGCCTTTCAGTGAAGTGGGAAACAGTTCAACATACCAAGCAGGGATTTTGTCGTTCCTGCAGCTCGCACTACCTTCAGGGGCTTCCCAGAGGTGGTCTCTCTGCCTGAGATACCTCCATTGTTAGAGGCCCAACTTCATTGAATAAAGGTGGGATAGGAACAAGTAGATTACCTCTCTTTATTACAGGGTCCAAAATATGCAGGGAGAAGCATATACAGAAGGGATCAGAGCACAGTGGCAGAAGGAATTGGGAAACCCCTCACACAGGAGGACTGGCAGAGAGCCTGTGAGTGCAGGCCGAGTCACATGCTCCATCAATGGCGAGAATATCGTGGAAGAATCTAATTAGATTCTTTAAGACTCAGTAATCACCAGACACTACTCACCAGAGGCCTCGGCCAGTGCTGGAGACAGTGCGGGGAATTCAGGGCCACACACACGCATATAATGTGGTTGTGTGGAGCTTTGGATACATTTAGGGATCTTTTACAAGAGCACCTGAGGAAGATATTTGACCCGCGGCTCCACCTGACAGGGGAGATGTTTCTGTTCTTAGACACACCGCAGGAGTTAAGGAATCCGAATAGCAGATACCTGTTACATCTATTGATAATGGCAGCCAAAAAAGCTATTACTAGACTGTGGCTGACTGATAAAAAACCCACAATATCAGATTGGTGGGATATAACCAAACAGATTTATCGGTTAGAACAAATTACACACAGCCTGAATGAGAAGAAGGAGAAATTTGCTGAAAGGTAGTCCCGCTGGGTACTATACTACACGCCCCTGGATGACGCCTTTGTACCATAGGTGGCTGTAGTAGAAGACAGGGAACAGAGCAGGAGCTGCTCGGAAGATGAGACTGCTTTATGGTGGTTGAGGCAGGCAGGCCTCTGAGGAAGACACAGCCCATGATTAAGGGGCAGGCATGACTGATATAGCGAAACTTCGCTTCATAGAGGGTATGAGTACATTAATGGTTAAATTAAAGGAGGAGGTGGTTGTCAACACAGGAGGCCAGATGGACAACTGAAAATTAATGCCTAGGAATTGAAGTTCCGTACTCTCTAGTAATTCGATGTACTGTATGAATTATAAAGTAACATTTAATGAGAATACCGTATAATGAATCCAATCAACTCTGTAATTAAGTGATCCCATCACTGCTGTAGCGGTGGATGTGTATGTACCTGTCTGTCAAAAAGGTGAAAATTTGTGTTTTGTGTGTTTTTTAATAAAAAGGAAATTTACAAAAAAAAAAAAAGGGTTCAGCACCCTCTGGGGAGGAGAGGGGATGGTTTCATGGCCTGAGTGCCCATTGAGTTATGTGGAGGAGTCCTGACCCCCTAGAACTGGTCAGTGCTGTAGCCTGCCTGGTGCCCCCTAGAGACTGCACCCTTTTCCAAAAGTGAACTGTTTGCCAGAAACTGAACTGGTTGCTTGCAAATGGAACTGTGTTATTGAATTGTGTCCTCGTGTACTTGATGTCCAACTTCAGCTTCATTGCCAGGACCAGCTTCTTCAGAGTCCAATGCTGACCCAGGTTTGTCCCTGGCCCAATCTCCATCTGCAGCAGAACCGTCTCCAGTGACATCAGCCTGCCTCGAAGCTCCATCACAGTGTTCCAGCAGCGGCCCTGCGATGGTAAGTTGCAGACAGCCTCTAGTCAGGTATCCTGTCCAGTAATGAGTCAGCTTAGGGGCCACACTGGTTCAAGCGTGAGGGACCACAGTTACCGTAGTGCATGCCCTTTTTCTTATTTTGCCTGCCATCCATAAGTGTGTGTAACTGAGCTGTTCCGTACAGGCTGCCTGAGGGTTGCATTGCTAGTAGTCTTGTTGTTGGGAGGTGGCCTGGGTGCCAGGGACCTACCAGTGGCCATTACTGTGGATCATCCAGAGAATCTCCTGCTGAACAGGAGTGTTTAGCTTCTTGCCCAGAGCCACAGAAGATTGCCAAGTTCTTAATTGGCCAGCTAGCAGTGTTCCTCTTTGTGTTCTGTTCATCAAGGAGATGCCCTGTATGGCCTGTTTGTAAAAAGCACTTTGTGGGGTCAATGCCCACCTGCTGATCAGCTGACTTATCCCAAAGCCCAAGCCTGGTTCATCCACTGTTTGTCCCTCGGCCAAATGCACACAGGACTGTGACTAAAAGGGCTTAACTCTCTGTTACTAGTTTGACCAATTGTTGGTCCCAATTGTATTGCTTTGTTGTTTGACCTGGCTAAGAAAGGGATCAGAGCAGTGCAAGAAGCATTTGTGGAGATTGGGAGGTGCCTTAGACAAATAGCATGCACGGTAACCTTCTCGGAGGTGCTGCTTGTCTATGGCACAGGAGAGGCTAGAGTGTTCCACACCATGGGATTCAATCAGTGGTTGAAAAACTGGTGCAGAGCTCAGGGATTTGGCTTCATTGGGGACTGGGGGTCCACCTGGAGGGATGCAGGCCTATACTGGTGTGATGGTCTGCATCTGTCCAGGAGGGGAACCAGGATCCTAGGTGATAGGTTTAAATGCTTCATTGGCAAGCATTTAAACTAGCCAAGGGGGGATGCACTGGAGAGGAGCAGAGAAATCCTAGCCCCCCCAAAAAAATCAGGGTCCTAAGTGAGGTACACACCAACATAGAGATGTTGATAGGGAGAAGCACAGGGGTAAATGGAGAAAGTGACAAATGCAATAAGGACAGGGGTAGGGCAAAAAGGGGTAAGGCCATCAAGAAATGGAGGGTAATGAGTACCAGCACCCGTAATCTGGGCAACAAGCTCCCTGAACTGGTGGTCTTGATGGAAGAGGGATGCCTGGATATCGTAGCAGTCACAGAAACATGGTACACAGAGAACCATGACTGGGATGTTAACATACCAGGGTACACAGCCTACAGGAGAGACAGGGAGGGGAGAAGAGGGGTGGAGTAGCTCTCTATGTAAGGGAAGGGAGAAAAGCAACTGAACAAAAGAGTAAACAGGGAGGAGAGGAGGCACTGTGGGTCACCTTAGAGACTGGAAATGGCACCACAATCCGCACAGGGGTTGTATACAGACCCCCATGTCGGGGAATGGACAAGGATATGATAGAAGGCATACTTAGGATGGCAGAGAAAGGGGAGATACTGTTGATGGGGGACCTTAATATGCCGGATGTCAACTGGAGCACCTTTGCTGCAGCCACATCCAAAAGCAGGGCCATTCTTGATGCCCTTCAGGTGGCATGCCTTAGACAGCTAGTTTTGGAACCTACTCATGAGGGAGCAATCTTAGACCTCGTACTCTCAAACGGGGACAGTGAGAGGATCTCAGATCTAGAAGTAGGTAGCCATTTGGGAACAAGTGACCACCAAACGGTGTGGTTTATGATAAACTCAGCTACAGAGTCAATCCATACGACCGTGAGGGTTCTGGACTTCAGGGCTGACTTTGGCAAGATGGGAGAGTGCCTTAGAAAAGCACTAGCAAACAGGCTAGAAGGAGGGGTGGAGCAACAATATGGAAATATCAAAACTGCCATCATAGAGGCAACAAGCCTTTGTGTAAAGCAAATAAACAAATCAAAATGAAAGAAAAAGCCACTATGGTTCTCAAAAGAGGTGGCGGTGAAGGTTAGGGAGAAAAAGACAGCATTTAGGAAGTATAAGGAAACACAGAAGGAGCAGAACAGAGAACTGTACCAGTTAAGGCAGAAGGAAGCAGGGAGATTAGTCAGAATAGCAAAGGCCCAAACTGAGGAAAAGATAGCCAACTCAGTTAAGAAGGGGGATAAAACCTTTTATAGGTATATCAGGGAGTGTAGAAAGACAAAGGGAGAGATAGTGAGGCTGAATAGAATGGACGGTGGGTGGGCAGAGAGGGACAGTGAAAAAGCAGAGATACTGAATGAATACTTATGTTCTGTATTCACAAAAGAGGAGGTGGGGGAGGTGCCTAATCCAATTAACAGAAGCACTCTGGAGAGGGGGGTCGATCCCAGTCCTTTCACAGAAGAAAGAGTTCTGAAAGAACTCCTAAAACTGAAGGTGGACAAAGCAATGGGGCCAGATGGAATTCACCCCAGAATTCTAAAGAATTAAGCAGAGAACTAGTGACACCACTGACTACACTTTTTAACAAATCATGGGAGGATGGTGTGGTACCTGAGGACTGGAGGAAGGCAGATGTGATTCCCCTTCACAAAAGTGGGAGCAAGACAGAGGCAGGAAACTACAGACCTGTCAAGTTTGACCTCTGTGGTAGGGAAAGTGATGGAATCACTTCTGAAGGAAAGAATTGTTGAGTACCTAGAGGCCAATGGGGCACATGACTCAAGGCAGCATGGGTTCACAGTGGTAAGGTCATGTCAGACTAATCTAATTTAATTTTTTTGACTGGGTGACCAAAGTAGTTGACCAGGGATGGGCTATGGACATGGCCTACCTAGACTTTAGCAAGGCATTTGACACAGTCCCACACACAAAAGATTAATAGTCAAATTAACCAGCCTGGGAGTGGGTCCCAGGGTGGTAGCCTAGGTAAAACATTAGCTGGACAACAGGACACAGAAATTAATTGTAAATGGAGTCCACTCTGAAGAAAGAGGGGTTACTAGTGGGGTACTGCAGGGTTCAGTACTGGGTCCAGTCCTTTTTAATGTCTTTATAAGTGACATTGCAGAGGGACTGGAAGGAAAAGTATGCCTCTTTGCAGATGACACAAAGATCTGCAACAGGGTTGATACACAAGGAGGCATGGAAAGGATGAGAAGGGACTTGGCAAGGTTGGAGAATGGTCAGAAGTATGGCAGCTTGGATTCAATGCAAAGAAGTGCAAAATAATGCACCTGGGAAACAAAAACCCAGGGAAAGACTACACAATGGGGGGGAGGTAGTAGCAGCAACAACAATGGAAAGGGACCTGGGGGTAATCATATCAGATGACCTTAAGGTTGGCAAGCAATGTGAGAAGGCAGTAGGGAGGGCTGGGGGGATACTGGGATGTATAGGGAGAGGCATCACCAGCAGAAAACAGGAAGTTATTATCCCCTGTACAGACAGTTGGTGAGACCCCATCTGGAGTACTGTGTCCAGTTCTGGAAAATCCATCTCTGCAAGGACATAGACAGCATGGAGGCAGTTCAGAGGAGGGCAACTAAAATGGTGCAGGGTCTGCAAGCGAAGCCATATGAGGAGAGATTAAAGGAGCTTAATATGTATACCCTTGAGGAAAGGAGGGAGAGGGGGGACATGATAGAAACTTTTAAGTACCTCAGTGGATTCAACAAAGTCCAAGAGGGTAGCATCTTTCAGAAAAAGAGATGTGCAAGAACAAGGGGACACAATCTGAAGACAGAGGAGGGACGGCTCAGGGGCAATGTGAGAAAGTATTTTTTCACAGAGAGGGTAGTGGATGCATGGAACAGCCTTCCTGAGGAGGTTGGGGGGTCTAAAACTGTGGGAGAATTCAAGAATGCATGGGACAGACATAAGGCAATTTTTGTGGGGGGTAGGAAGAAATAGGCTGTTAGTTAAATAGGATCTGCAGCTTATGCTGTAAGTAGGGAAATAGGCAGACTAGGTGGGCCAAGCGGTCCTTATCTGCCGTCAAAGTCTATGTTTCTATGTTTCTATGTTCCATTATCCTGTAATATTGTAGAAAAACAGTTATCTTGTTTTTCTTCTTATCCATTGTAAATAAACCTTTTGCATCTTAGCCCCTGAGTAAGCTTCCTGCCTCTCCTTCCAGATTTGACTGGCCTATCCTGGAATTCTTAGGTAGTCGCAAACCCCATTCCACCAGGAACCTTACGGCCCCCTACAAAACTTGGCATAGTCAGCAGGATAAGAAACATCAAGGAGTCCAAAGCTTGAAGCTACCCACACCAAGATGCCTGCAAGAAGAGCAATGGAGTGGGATCCCCACCATGTCACGCAAGAGGAGCTGACCCGTGTGACATGTCAAGCTGGCAGCACTTGTCACAGAAATGAAGCAACGGGCCCATCCCCAGGTTTTGCAGTGTCCATGCCGGCCCTGGAAAAGAAGGAACTGTGGTCAAAGACACACGGTTCGATGGGTTGAGCAGGGTAGGACTATGCACCCAGGCACAGAAACCGTGGGGCCTGTTCAGCGACCGTGTGAGCAGAGTGATGCCAGAAGCAGTGAAGTCAAGCGAGCTCAGTGCCAGCTATATGAGGACACCAAGAGGGAGATGGAGAGAATCAAGCAGTACAACCAAGCTGCCATGGCACCTTCAGGAAATCCATCCAGATATCCAGATGTCCGAGTGGAGGAGCCTGTGTATGTGGCAAGTGCTGTCACCTGTAATGTGAGCCAGCTGGTTCCGGATTGGAATGCCCAAAGGGAGGCCCAGCACCAGGAACTTATACAGAGGGTTGTAAAATAGGCCAAGCAGAATAGTGAGTTGTGGGAAGAATGTAAAGACCTCAAAAAGAGTCTCAGACAGCAAGATCAAAAAATTAAGGAGCAGGCCGAGCAAGCCCTCCGCCATGAAGAGGCAGTGGCCCGGTGCACCAAAATCATTCGAGACTACAACATTATGACAGAAGACCTGAGCCGAGCCCTGATCATCATGATGCAGAAGAGCTCAGCCGATGCTTGGTAGTGACTAGAGGAGTGCACCCAGATAAATGCTGCATGGCGCCAGGAATTGCCAGGACCCCCGGGGTCTGACACTCTGGTAGTGCTGGATGAGCCAACCAGCCAGCATCTAAGTCCAGAGGCTCCTGAATTTTGCCTGGTACCCAAGACAAAACCAAAGAAGGAACCAGATCAAATTTGGGCCACTGTGACTGATATCAGTTGGCAAAGTATGCAGGCTGCACCTCCCATTCAGGTGTCGGCCCTGGTAGTGGAACTGCACCACCGAGAAAGGAAAAGGACCCTTCCTCCAACAGAGCCTAAATCAATGGCCAGCCAAAATGTGTGTACTGACCACAAAAGAGGGGAAGAGTCAGACAACACCTACAATCAGAGAACACCCTTGCTCATAGGAGAGTGAGTGCTGGTGAGGTCCTTGGGTGATGGGGAGACATCTTCAAGGTGGGAGCCCAACCCATGTGTCATCATGGACATCCCATTCCCCAGAATGCATAGCTATCAGCTCCAAGACTTAGATGGCATGTAGAAGTAAGTACACAGAGTTCATCTAAAGCCCTGCCTGGTTTCTGTCAAGATGGATGAACAAATCAACAAGGAGAGGCAGGAACCACTACCGTGAGGCACCTCGAGGTTGTCCATCCCTCTTCTTGGTTCATTTTGTTCAATAGGTTAAAAATGTTACCGTAGACCAGGTAGAAATTAATGTTTTCCAGTAGACTAGTTTTATACCAGTAAAATATTTGCTTGTGACTTAAACTCACTTTGGTAACTAAACCCCATACATGGAGACATGTATGTTTAAGGGGGTGGTGAATGTAGTGCCCCAGAGTTGGGGCACCGCAAAGAGGCTGGGGATCCTGTCCCTGTAGCACAAAACTTGACTTTTTTTTACTTTTCTCTGCCTCCCCCTCCATTTGCTGCCTGCAGCCCCCAGACCCCTTCCTCCCTCGCCTTTGTTCATTTTTGCACCATTTGGCACTGAGGAGGGGGTCCGTGGGCTGGAGACCCTCCCTCCTGAGTTATGAAGCCCCAATCCCCGAGGCTGTCCAGTAAGACCTCTCCAGCCCTATAAAGGGGCTGAAGAGTGGCTAGAGTGTGAAGTCAGCAGCTTTGGCAGGAGGGTGGGGACGCGAGGAGCACGGACAAAAAACAGCATACCTGAGTGTGTCCATGGCTCCTCTGGTGTCTCTCTCCTCCAGAGTAGGGCTGGTAGTGGCAAGTCTGGTAGATCAGGTGGAGCACGGCTTCCTGATGTGCAGGGTCCTCCAGTCCATGGCAGCACTGTGGATGAAATTCGCAGGTGGGTTGAGTGGTGCAGCGCAATTGTTGTCTGGGTGGGAAATGTGCCCCAGGACCCATTAGTTCCACCGCCCAGCAGCCATAACACAAAAGCAGAGTTGGGTGGGTGCGTTGCTTCCCAGCCATCTTCCTGACCCTCCCCAGCAGTGGTGCAAGCCCAGGCCATTGTGGTGAGTGGGCTGTGGGTCTAATTCTGTTGTTTTACTCATGCCATGGGTGCTGGGCAGGGGGGGGGAGGGAAGATGAAGGGGCAATTAAAGGGCCAGAGCCAGAACCCAACAATACAGGAGGGAGAAACATAGAAGTTGACGGCAGATAAGGACCGCAAGGCCCATCCAGTCTGCCCATTTCTTTTTCTACCTTATAAATGTGCCATCGGCCTTTGCTCTGTCAGTGGCCTATCTATTCATAGTCATTTGTATTGCTCCTTTATGCCTATCCCATGCCTGTTTGAAGCCCTGCACTGTATTCATAGCCACCACTTCTTGTGGTAAGCCATTCCATGCATCCACCGCCCTTTCTGTGAAAAAGAATTTCCTCACATTCCCCCTTAATCGGCCTCCCTCTAATCTCATGCTGTGTCCTCTTGTCCTGCTATTTTTCTTATATTTAAACATGTTAGACTCTTTCACCTTGTTAATGCCCTTAAGGTGTTTGAATGCCTCGATCATATCACCTCTCTCCCTCCTTTGCTCAAGGGTATACATATTGAGCTCCGTTAATCTGTCCTCATATGTCTTCTGATGCAGTCCCTGCACCATTTTGGTTGCCCTTCTCTGGACTGCCTCAATTTGGTTAATGTCCTTGTGAAGGTGTGGCCTCCAATACTGCACGCAGTACTCCAGATGGGGCCTAACCAGTGTCTTGTACAGAGGGATTATTACCTCCCTCTTACGACTTGTGATACCCCTACTAATACACCCTAACACCCCCCCTAGCCTTACCTACTGCTTTAGAGGTCTGCTTGGATGATTTCAGGTCATCAGTGATGATGATGCCCAAGTCTCTTTCTTCCTTTGTGACTGCTAGCAACTCCCCTCCCAGCCTATAGGTGGCTTCAGGGTTTCTCTTCCCTATATGCATGATTTTGCACTTCTTTGCATTAAATGCCAGTTGCCACTCTTCTGACCATTCTGCTAGTTTATCCAGATCTCTTCTCATTCTGACCACCCCATCTGGATCATCTACTCTGTTACAGATCTTGGAGTCATCTGCAAACAGACAAGCCTTACCCTCTAGTCCATCTGCAAGGTCACTAATGAAGATGTTGAAGAGGACTGGCCCCAGGACTGATCCCTGAGGTACCCCACTTGTGACTTGCATCTCTTCTGACTGTATACCATTTACCACCACTCTGTTTTCTGCCCACAACCAGTTTGCCACCCAGTTGACCAACTTCTGACCCACCCGAGCCTACCCAGTTTATTTATCAATCTTCTATGTGAAACAGTGTCAAAAGCTTGTGAAGTCAAGGTAGGCGACATCAACTGCTCCCCCTTGGTCCACCACTCTGGTTACCCAGTCAAAGAAATCTATGAGATTAGTTTGACAGGACCTTCCTTTGTAAACCCATGCTGTCTTGGATCCTGTGCCCTATGGATTCCAGGTGTTGCACTATCCTTTCCTTAAGGAGTGCCTCCATAATCTTGCCCACTACTGAGGTAAGGCTGACTGGTCTGTAGTTCCCCGCCTCCTCCTGCTACCACTCTTGTGGAGCGGGATCACATGAGCCTTCTCCAGTCTTCTGGGACCTCTCCTGTGCTCAGAGACTCACTAAACAATTCTGCTAATGGCTCTGCTAGTTCCTCCTTTAGCTCGTTAAGTACCCTGGGATGTATGCCATCAGGTCCCATTGCCTTATCCACCCTGAGCTAGCAAGCTCTTGTAGGACCCTTTCTTTTGTGAAGGGAGTAGTGCTCACCTCCTCCCCCTGTGTCCATGATGCTGAGCTGTGGGCTGCCCTACCTTCTCTTCAGTAAATACTGAGCAAAAGTATCTATTTAGGATAGATGCCTTTACAGGGTCCTCCTCCTCACATGCTCCCTTTCTCCATTAAGCTTAGCAACTCCCTCTCTGGACTTTCTCCTTTCACTAATGTATCTATAGAAAGTCTTGTCACCTTCTTTTACTGTTCGTGCTAGTGTTTCCTCAGTTTGGGACTTTGCCTGCCTTACTGCCTTACCTGCTTCCCTTAGGGCAGTTTGGTATGCCTCCCTATCTTCATCCCGCTGTGTTCCCTTATATTTCCTGAAGGCCAGCCTTTTGGCTCCGACCTTTCTCTATTGTATTTGAGAACCAAAGTGGTTTCCTTCTTCTTTTGCACTTCCTTTCTGTCTAACACAATGGGATGTTGCTTCAAGTATTGCATCCTTAATGCTTGCCCACTTTGCCTGTATCCCCTCACCTGTGTTTCTTTTTGCCAGGGCTAGCTTAACTCTGTTAGCCATCTTATCAAAGTCAGCTCCTCTGAAGTCCCATATTTTGCCTTGGAATGGGATGATTTAGATGTAGTAGCCAAATTGAACCATACCATGTGATGATCACTGGCCCCAGGTGACCTTCTACCTGGAGATCTGTGATCCTTCTTGTTAGTCAGTACTAGATCTAGGATAGCCCTGTCTCTTGTGGGTTGCTGTACCAGTTGTTTGAGGCCCTCCCCCTGCAGGGAATCCACTATGAGTCTAGTTCTGGCAGATGTTCCTGCTGGTATTGACCAATCTGTATCTGGCATGTTGAAGTCTCCCATTATCAGAACCTCCCCTTTAGCTGTCATGTTTTGTATATCTTCTAACAGTAATGTGTCTATGTCCTCCCTCTGGTCTGGGGGCCTGTAGGCTCCCAAAAAAAGCATTTTCCATAGAAGTGGAAAACCAGGGAGCAGTGTGCTGAGTGCCCAAAATAGGGAAAAGAAAGCCCTAAGAGGGGGAAGAGCACCACCACAGGGATAAAGAGAGGGGCACCATGAGTTAAAAGCCCCAGGGCAATGGCAGGGTGTGGTGGGCTGATGGCCCTCTTTGTTCTGATGTTATGCCATTCTGCGCCATGGGACAGGGCCAGGGAACAAAGGTCCTCATACTCTTCATAATAAAGGTGTGCTGTGGCAGCAGGCCCTGATTAATATTCATGGGCAAGGCAGGACCTGGCCACAGACGTCCAAATGGGAAAGGGGAGGGTCATCAATCAAAGCTCTCATTAGCATTCATAAGGAGGGTGTGACCAGGCTCAGGAGTCCCATAGACCCAGGTATAGGGGTAGTTATAAACATTAATGAAGGGGGGTTGGCTCCCCAAAGACAGCCTGACATCAAGGACCCTTAAAGGTACAGCACCCTCTGGGGAGTAGAGGGGATGGTCCCATAGCCTGAGTATTCATGGAGCTACATGGAGGAAACATTACCCCCTGAACTGGACAGTGCTGCAGCCAGCCTGGTGCCCCCTACAGACTGAACCTTTTGCAAAAACTGAACTGTTTGCCAGAAACTGAACTGTTTGCTTGCAACTGGAACTGTATTATTGAATTGCATCCTTGTGTACTTGGCATCCAGCTTCGCCTTGGTTGCCAGGACCAGTTTCTTCCAACGCTGACCCAGGGGAGTCCCTGACCCATCCATCTGCAGCCGAACCATCTCCAGTGATAACAACCTACCTCAATGCTCCATCACAGTGTTCCAGCATCAGTCCTGCAATTGTAAGTTGTAGAGAGCTGCTAGTCATCCAGTAATAAGTCAGCTTAGGGGCTGCCCTGGCTCAAGCGTGAGGGACCACAGTTACCATCATGCATGTCCTTTTTCTTATTTCGCTGTCCACCCATAAGTGTGCTCATACCTGTGCCACTCCATAGAGGCCACCTGAAGGTCACATCACCAGCTGTTTTATAAGCAGGAGGTGGCCTGGGTGCCGAGGACCTATGAGTGGTCATTGCTGCGGATCATCCAGAGAATCATCTGTCGACCAGGAGTCTTTAGCTTCAATCAATCAATCAATCAGTCAATCACTTTAACCAGGCATAAACACCATTGAGCAGGCTCATTTTCAAGGTGGTCCTGAGCTTCTTGCCTGGAGCTGCAGAGGACTGCCAAGTTCTTCACTGGCCAGCTAGCAGTGTTCTTCTTTGTGTTCTGTTCATCCAGAGGACACCCCGTGTGGCCTATTTGTAAAAAAAAGTGCTTTGTGGGTTCAATGCCCACCTGTTGATCAGTTGACTCATCACAAAGCCTAAGCTTGGTTCGTCCACCATTTGTCATCTCAGCTAAGTGCACACAGGACTGTGACTGAAAGGGGTTACTAGTTTGATCAATTGTTGGCCCCAGTTGTATTGTTTTGTTGTTTGTTACATTATCCTGCAGTATTGTAGAAAACCAGTTATCTTGTTATTTTCTTATCCATTGTAAATAAACCTTTTGCATCTTGGTCCCTAAGCAAGCTTCCTGCCTCTCCTTCCAGATTTGTATGGCCTATCCTGGAATTCTTGGGAGTAGTGAACACCATCCCACTGGGAACCTTCCGGACCCCTACAAGGTAAGAATGCAAGTACCAGAACAATAGACAGGGAACACCTATGGATTGATTGGAAGGCACAAAATGAGGAATACTTCTTCCAAGCAGTGATGTGATTTGCTTGGGTAGCAGATGCTAAGGCAGAGCATAAGAAATCTTTAGCTTGCTGATGATCATATGCTAAGTCACGATGATTGACAAATCGAGGAGAAGTCATGACCGAGTCTGTTAAGGGATAGATGCAACGAAAGTCCTGGAATTGACATCAAGATTCAGAATTTGCTGCTTTGTTCATGTAGCCAGAAATATGAAAGCATTTCAGAGTAACGTTTGGTATAGAGATAACCAAGTTAGCCTCCGCATGAACAATATGATAGAATGGAATGAAGACGACCCCTTATTGATAATGTCCACTGATGACTGATTGAAGGACTGAGATGGTCAGAGACCAGCGATGTCCCCATACATAGAAACATAGAATTTGTTGGCAGATAAGGACCACTAGGCCCATCTAGTCTGCCCGTCAGCAATACACTTATTTGTGGCCTCGACCCTACTTGGTCAGCAGCTTTTAACTACTCCTTTGCACTTCTAAGGTTCCCTTATGCCTGTCCCAGGCATGTTTAAATCTCTCCACTGTGCTCGCTCCCACCTCCTTCTGTGGCAGACTATTGCATGACTTCACCACCTTCTCCATGAAGAAAAACTTCCTCACATTTCCCCTTAACCTGCCATCCTCCAATTTCATATCATGCCCCCTCATTCTTGTACTCTGCCTATATTGGAAGATGTCTCCCCCCTGTACCCTGTTTATGCCCTTAATGCACTTGAATGTTTCTATCATGTCTCCCTGATCCCTCAGTTACTCAAGTGAGTACATACTGAGGTCCTGTAATATCTCCTCATGTATTTTCTGCTGCAAGCCCTATACTATCTTTGTTGCCCTTCTCTGGACCACCTCCATCCTGTCGATGTCCTTACAAAGGTGCAGCCTCCAGAACTGCACACAATACTCTATGTAAGGCCTCACTAGTGTTTTATACAATGGCATCACTATCTCCCGCTTTCTGCTAGTGATCTGCCTATGTGCCCCAGCATGCCACCAGCCCTCCCTGCAACCTCTGTACTCTGCTTAGACACCTTTAGGTAATCTGAAATGATGACCCCCAGATCCCTTCCTTCCTTGGTAATTGTCACCAACTCCCCCCCATCCTGTAGCTCTCCCCAGTGTTCCTTCATCCAAGGTGCATTATTTTGCACTTCTTTGAACTGAACCTCAGTTGCCACACCTCAGACCATTTCTCAAGCTTTCCTAGGACCCTCATCATTGTCTCCACCCCTTCTAGAGTATCCAAAAACATAGAAACATAGACTTTGATGGCAGATAAGGACCGCTTGGCCCACCTAGTCTGCCCATTTCCCTACCTATAGGATAGGCCGCAGATCCTAGTTAACCAACAGCCTATTTCTTCCTACCCCCCACAAGAATTGCCTTATATCTGTCCCATGCATTCTTGAATTCACCCACAGTTTTAGACCCCACAACCTCCTCAGGAAGGCTGTTCCATGCATACACTACCCTCTCTGTGAAAAATACTACCTCACATTGCCCCGGAACTGCCCCCCACCTCTATCTTTAAATTGTGTCCCCTTGTTCTTGCACATCTCTTTTTCTGAAAGATACTACCCTCTTGGACTTTGTTGATTCCACTGAGGTACTTAAAAGTTTCTATCATGTCTCCTCTCTCCATTCTTTCCTCAAGGGCATACATATTAAGCTCCTTTAGTCTCTCCTCGTACGGCTTCCTTGCAGATCCTGCACCATTTTAGTTGTCCTCCTGTGGACTGCCTCTATCCTGTCTATGTCCTTGTGGAGATGGGGTCTCCAGAACTGGACGCAGTACTCCAGATGGGGTCTCACCAACTGTCTGTACAGAGGGATAACAACTTCCTGTTTTCTGCTGGTGATGCCTCTCCCTATATATCCTAGTATACCCCAGCCCTCCCTACTGCCTTCTCACATTGCTTGCTAACCTTAAGGTCATCTGATATGATTACCCCCCGGGTCCCTTTCTTCTTTTTTGTTGTTACTACCCCCCCCATTGTGTAATCTTCCCCGGGTTCTTGTTTCCCAGGTGCATTATTTTGCACTTCTTGCATTGAATCCTAGCTGCCATACTTCTGACCATTCCTCCAACCTGCTGCCAGAGGCACGTGTAACCCTGAATAAACTATATGCAAAGTACTACCAATTGCTTACATGTCTGATGATAACCATGCCTGTACCCATGCCTGCATCCACTGCTTTTCTTTTACCGTGTCTGTAAGCCATGCCTGTATCCACTGCTTTTCTTTTACCATGCCTGTAACCATGCCTGTATCCACTATTTTTCTTTAGTGTAACCACCTCATGATGTAACTCACAATGCCTCAAATGTTCCTTATGTCCTTGTTCATTCTTATAACTTGTATTGTTATCCCAGGTCTCCCCTGAAAAAGGGACCTTCGGGGCTCAGTGGGCCTACCCAGTCACCAAAATTTAATAAATAAATAAATAAACCTTGCCAAGTCCCTTCTCATCCTTTCCACGCCTCCTTGTGCATCAACCCTGTTGCAGATCTTTGTGTCATCTGCAAAGAGGCATACTTTTCCTTCCAGTCCCTCTGCAATGTCACTTATAAAAATATTGAAAAGGACTGGACCCAGTACTGAACCCTGCGGTACTCCACTAGTAACCCCTCTTTCTTCAGAGTGGACTCCATTTACAATTACAAATTTACAAATCTAGCCTGCTGCAGATCTTGGTGTCATCTGCAAACAGGCAAACTTTCCCTCCAGCCCTTCCCACAATGTCACTAATAATACATGTGCAGCATTTCAATAGTAAGAATTTTGCATAGAGGAGGCATTGGTGAAAGGTCTCGTATTGTGTATATAATTACTGGTGACACCAAATATCAACCGGATTACTGGTCTCTTCAAATGCCGTAATAACTGGATTTTAGGTTATTATGCTCCCAAAAGCCATAATAACCCAAAATCTGGTTATTACAGCATTTCAAACCACTTTCACTTTCCCCGCAGACTGTAGCGTGACCGAGTGGTTCAGTATTCTAAACAAAATTGTAGACAAAACAGCAGTTTTTGGCATAAAAAACATGATAAGCTTTTTGTTATACTGTACCTAAATTTATATATTTTCTTGAGAAGAAGCCGCCGAGTATAGAGCAAGGACAGCAAGTGACTTGGTGGCTTCAGAAGACTCCACGCAAGTATTACTATAGCAATGCTCACTAACTCTTGTGTCAAGTCTTCTGAAGCCGCTGAGTCACTCGCTCTCCTCGCTCTACACTCAGCGGCTTCTTCTCAAGAAAATACACAAATTTAGGTATAACAAAAAGCTTATTATGTTTCTTATGCCAAATACTGCTGTTTTGTGGAAAATGTCTACAGTTTTGCTCAGAATACTGAAACGCTTGGTCACGCTACACTCTGAGGGGGAAAATGCAGGTAACTCAAAATTAAAGAAATCCAGGCACCAGCAATTATAAAAAAAAAGACTAGGCAAATGTGTATTTATGGATTTTTTTTTGCACATCCTCGGTGTTTGATGACCACATAAATCTCTCAAGCTTCGCTCTTGAAGTTTATGGGTCATCAAACACCTTGGGTGTGCAAAACAAATCCATTATACACACTTGTTTATCCATTATTCTCTATATAGCAGGAGATGAGGGAGCGTTTATTCAGAATTTTTTTTTTTTATTTAGTTGTTTTACCAGGAGTAGCACACTAAGCTGAAAGCTTTTTTACAGATGCGACCTGCGAAATGCTCAAAGACAGCAGATTTCCAGGAGTTAGTAATGTGTTAGTCTATATCCTGGGATGTAAAACAGGAGATGGATCTCGTAAACCATAAAACTTCCATTCTAGTAGGCAGGACAATGAAATAAAGTGATTGTCTTTGTGTGGGATGGGACACTTTTGGACAAGTTAATCAAGCATGAGCATCACCACAAACTGCAGATCAAAAGAAACAGACAGCCAATGCCTGGGCAGCCTTCATCATAAAGTTATTGTGAATCAATTTGCTTTCTATATTTTATTGAATCTGCCACGTTTATCCAACTTGAGGTGATGTTAGGACTAGCACTCATGCGGGTTAGACTCAAAGGGGAAAAGGAAGCAGGAGTTGCTACAGCTAATCTATCACTCTTAGCTGGAATGATAGATGGTGAGACATCTAACAGAATTAAAGAACAGAGGGAAGAAAAATGAGCAAAGGAGCCATACAGCAGGCAGGAATATGCTTGCTGTACAAAACCCAATGAACTGCGAATGCCCAGGATGGGACGGGTGCAAGTAAGGGTAGCAAACCCACAAACAAACAACCTGTCCAATGTTACCTGCACTCCTAAGTAAAAAGTACTGCATGCCACTCAATGTTGAGGTAAATCAAAATTAAAGCTTTTATTTCAGCAATCAAAGGTGAGCAAGTACACAGTTCTCTCACCGGCACTTGCCCCGATGCTTTGGTTGTGTAGCCCTTTGTCATAGGGCATGGTGTAAGAAGAGCACATGACAATTTATGCACATAATCTCATTAGTATTAATTAAGCCGGCATTGATTGACATTACTTGCTTTTATACAAAAAGAACTATTTTCTCGCTTAATTCAAACAATAAATGAAATGAAATTTATGATAAATAACACACAAAAGCTACATAATGTTAGTTTTTTTTTATTATTTATTTTGTTCTAGGATTACAAATACCTTTGAGCCAAGGCTCTTTTACAATGGTTCCACATCAGTTGAAGTACAATACAGGGGATACAACAGAAATAACAACATTGCAGGTAAACAGTACATTATACAGTTATTAATTAAGGGAGGATGCAACACATTAGAGAGCTCAGTACATAGAATGGCCCAGAGCAGCATCAACTAGAAGGGGGTTAAGAACAATGGAGGAGGCAAGATGGTAGTAGTAGCAGCCAGAGACATTGTAAGACATCACTGGGAGAAGTGCTGGAGAGAGGGGTTGGTAGGAGGGGGTGGGAAGGGGAGGGTTGTGGGAGCAGAGATAAAATAGTAGTTCCTAAAATAAGGTCATATGTTATCACCAAGTTACATGTTTTTATTCTTTGTTTATTATTATTTAAACAGCATAATTCTATGATTAAGCTCTGAATTACTAACGACCTTAAAGAACAGAGAGAAAGTGTTTTTTCTACATGACTGATCCTGCAAAAAGCTTCCTGATCATCAGTTCTCCAAATGCCACCAAGTTAGATAGATAAATAGATTTAAAATCTGTGAGAAAAGAAATGGAAATAAAGTTGGGATATAAAATTTGAAATATAATACAGAAAACATAATTTTTGTTTATTTTAACTACCCTTTGGGTTAATAGCATATCCTTCAACAGACACCCTTAATTCTGAAAACTGTTATTATTCTTCACACCTAGACAGCAATGCAGAATAAAGTCATCATAGTCTAAGATGAAATTGAGAACACAGACTGGTATAGACAGTTTCTTCAGTAATCTGGGGTGTTTTTACTTCAAATGACAGAAACATCTCTACAAGATGCCATTCAGTTTTCAGTGGTATCAAAGGATAAGCTGAGAAGGAATATCAGGTTTACTTCATTTCCATCTATGAAATCCCCACAGAGGTGACCAGGATGAGTTGAATAGGACAGACAAACTGAAGAAGAGTGGCTGAGGAGGATGTAATACCTGAATTCTGTCAAGCTGGCAGCTCTGCAGTGGATGGAATGCTTATGGTTGGCATAGTACCAGATGAAGTAGCATTCTCTTGAGTATGGCTGGTGGATGAAAGGACAACAAGTGTTGTGAAGCTGGAGGATGTAGTAGGTTGCAAGGAAAGACAAGCTTAAAGAGAAGCAATACAAGAGATATGAATGTATGAGCTGAGCCATGAATTCTTTAATTTTAGATAAAGCAGGAGGAACTGGCCGGAAAACAAGCAGGCTAGGTGCAGAATCTCCGACAGGCTGATACTTAGCAGCTATGAATGAAGTGTATGGTTTCTGCTTCTGAGCTGCAGCTGAAGGTGAAAAACTGAGGCTTGTCAACTCAGTCCAGTCCTTTATGGAGTACTGATTTTGAAGGTCTTTTGTGAGACAGGTGTGTGTCTAAAGAAGTCTGAGGATACCCTGAGGACCTTCTTCAGGATCTAGAGATAGAGGGTCATTAGGAGTGGTAGAGGCCATAGTGCCAATACGCCATTTCATATTGCACTTCAGAAGAATGAACCCTGGGCAGAGGAAATCGAGCCCTTTATGAACCTTGGAAGAATAGGGGGACAATATACTCTCTCACATGTTCATGGGGAAGCATTATCACTGGTGGCAATGAGAGGGAGAATGAACCCCAAGTGGCTAGGACTGGTTACTGGACACTGTCATGGATGAAACAGCTCCAGTGGGGTTGCATTTGCTTTGTAGCTTTTAAGGTTGCAGAATCACACCTCTGGCAGACAAAGTCAAGCCCTCTTAGACTGCTGACAGAATTAGAACATATAGGGATTTTGAACAGATATATCTGTCCACAGCACAGCAAGGGTTTTCAATACATGCATCAGTTGAGTACTGTTGGAATGAGTAAGTGAGGTGTAAGTCTGATATGTTGTTGATGGATTGAAAGTTGCAGACTCCCGACTCTGGTGGATAAAGTCAAACCCTACCTACACTTATATACCTCCTAAAAGAATGACGAAGGGAGATGGAGTCTGGTGTGGCTGCTGTTGAGGGCTGTTGAAGGACAGGAGAGGAAGACTGGCTGCTTTAGGAGTTGTAATGGAAGCAGAAGAATAGGCATATATAAGCCTGAGTTGTAGGCTAGGAAGCTGATAGCAGGAGCAATGAGTGGCAGAATGATGAGAAGCAGAACAGCAAGACAAATGCAAAGGAAAGCATGGAATGGAGGGAGAAGGCAGCAGTAACTGAAATGAATATGAAGGAGAACACTATAGAACTAGTACTGGAGAAATATTGCATATGCTACATCATTGGATATTAAAAAATGGGAAACACAAACCATGACTGTGGTCAGAGCTATTTATAAAATGTGCCAGACCCAAGGGTTGGAGATTGTAGTACCTTGGTTCTCTACTGCATAGCTTTCTGGATATTAAATTTCACTGCTAGAAAATATCCAGAATGTACTCCTTCCCTTATGCTGCCATGCTTTCATGGAGGAAGCTGTATTTGCTAGAATGCTGAACTGCATATGGTCAGATAAATAAATATATATACGATATGGGTCTCTTCATATCTTAGCTCACATTCCTCTGAGGAGCTACTGTATGCAGAACTCAATATTCTTATCTCTCTTTGCTGCACTCTTTCCCATGATGGATAATAAGAAATCATTCAATGCACATCTGTAAATCAAGATGCAGTTGTATTTAAGTAGTAGCAAGTTATCTGTTTTATCAGTGTTGTCTAAGGTCCAGGAAAGAATCATTCACACTCAAATGACTGGATATCTAGAACATCACCATTTAATGAGAAAACAGCAGCATGGATTCTGTCTTAACCATGGAACAGATACTGCCTTGGTGGGGTTCACAGACACTGTGTGTAGAACCATGGATAAAGGACCAATGACAGAAGCAGTGTTTGTGGACCTCACAAAGGCATTTGACGTGGTAGACCATAGAGTTTTAATTGGAAAACTTAAAAAGTTGGGCTTTGAGCCTCCTGTAATTAGCTGGTTAAAAAATTGTTTAAATAACAGGATACATCAGGTTAAATTGGGACCAGTGTTCTCAGACACTAGGGTTGTCTTGTGCAGGGTGCGGCAGGGGCCCATACTAGGACCACTGTTATTCTCTCTCTTCATAAATGATGCTCCAGCGGTTTGCAATAAAGCTAGTATGCTACTTTATACAGATGATGCAGTACTATTTATCCAGGCAAAAGAGATTTCAGTAATTGATAATAATTTAGATACTGAATTCAACTCTCTGCATAGGTGGTTCGAGAAAAACAGGTTGATCATAAATGTAACAAAAGCACAAGCAATGTTACTGGGTTCAGCTTCAAAAACTAGAACTAATGCCAACAATTCTCTACTATCAACTTACAGAGGTGACCTCCTTGAGACTGTTAATGTTTTTAAATATCTTGGTGTTTTTATCGACTCAAATCTGACATTTGACTCCCATATTAAAAACCTAACATGTAAAACGAATCAAAAACTAGGTCAGCTCTACCAGATAAATTCTTGACATATGATGTTAGACTAAGTACTGAAAGACACTATTTGCTTTCTATATTGGATTATGGCTCCTTGGTTGTTGACATGACACCTAAAGTCAATCTCGATGATAAGAAGGTGCTATATATTATAAAATTGCAAAGTTTATTTGCCAGAGTGGCAATAGGTTGCATCATTGTTCCAGTTTAAAAATTGGGATGGCCTCCTTTCGAAATTAAATCAAAGTTGGCTGTGGCAAACTTCAACTCCAAATTGTTGAACAAGCACCAACCTGCTAGGTTAGCATGTTTGCTACAACTTGTCTCACCAAATTTCAATTCAAGATCAATACAAAATGTCTGCTTATCTGTTCATTGTATGTCAACAAGCATGGGCCAAAAATAATTTAGTTATTGGGGTCCTTCTTTGTGGAACCCTATTCTGTTACCAATCAGATCACTAACTAGTTCTACTTTATTTTCTAAAGAACTGAAGAATCATTTCTTAACATTGAATAATTGATTACGTTCTGCCTGAGTTCTGTTATATTTTATAATCACTTCTTTTATCTGTGTTGAACATATGAAGATATGAATTTACCATCAAAAGTAGGTCACCTGGTCTATCAAGTCTGCTTAAGTGTGCAGCTAGCACCCTCACCTTGCAGCTGCCCTGCCCCTCTTCCCTTCCCAATTATCCCCCTCTCACCTTGTCCCATCCCATTTTGAAACTACCCACTGCCTTACAGGCTACCACCTCCTCCAGTAGAGCATTCCATTCTGCCATGACCCTCTCCATGAAAAAGTGTCTCCTTGTTTCCATCCTAAATCTTCCCCCTCCAATCTAGGGCCACGCCCTCTCATGTCCCTCCCCCTTCTCAGTCTGAGTATCCCTTCAGTGACTGCCTTGTTTATCCCCTTTACATACTTAAAGGTCTCAGTCAAATCCCCTTGTCCCTTCTTTCCTCTGAGGAGTACATGTTCAACTCTCTCAGCTTCTCCTCGTATGGTCTGTCCTCCAATCCCTGGATCATCCTTGTTGCCCTGCATTGTACCCCTTCCAGTAATTGAAATTTACTTATGCTTTGTAGTCAGTGTTCATATTGTATCTTATCTGTACTGTGTATATACTGTACTATTGTATACTGTACTTTTGTACATTGGATAATACCTGTAAAAGGTGTTTTGGGTGCCAGTGTATCTTAGCTGGTCAATAAAATAAAAACAAACAAAGCAAACAAAAATGTGCAGAAATACTGACTTCCGAATAATGGAGGAAATTCTGAAAGTAATATGTAAAGAATGAAGTAAAATGACTGGTTGTAGTTGATGATATATGATGGAAACTTGTATGTATATTTGTCATGCTTTAGCTTTAAGCTGGGTGGTGACATCAGTACATGTCACAACCAAGAAAATGGAGCTGGCTCTGAAAATAGTTCAGAGGATGGCAAAATGGAATAATGCCCACCCCCTCCACTCAAAAAGAACCAGGAGCCAGCACTGGGAGGAGCGAGGACTTGAGGAGAAACATGGGCAAGCACAGAGGAGGAAGAAGAGGTATGGAGGGGCAGTGGGAGGACCATTAACTGAAACACTGCAAGGGCAGCTAGCAGCAGAGACAGTGGGGGGGGGCAGGTCAGTCCACTGAGAAATGAGTGAGAGTAAATAGACAAGGCATAGGGTGGAGGCAGGAGGAGAGCAGGAGTGAAAAAAAAACAGGTGGTTGGTCTTGTAGTATATGCATGAATATGTATGGTAGCATATACATGGATATATATGGTAGGAAGTGGATTAGAGCTGTAGTTTATACATATGGGTATTGTAGTCCATTATATAAGTAAGCTCCTGTCATGCACAGTAAACCTTTCTTTGTGTATGTCCAGTGATGTAATACCACTATCTCTGAGTAGAATAAAAGATGGTCACTGAACTCACACACTGTGTATGAGTCTCTCTTGCACTGACCCCCAATATATGACATTGGTGATGAGGATTAACACCAGAACTTCTAGGAGTACAACTGAAGGGTCATGTAAACTAATGTATGTTTTTGTTTTATTTAAATTGCCCTGTATATCTTTCCTGCTACCTTGCGTCTATTCTTTTCTGTTGGGCTGCTTATCTGTCCCTCTCTGCCTGACTTCTTAAAACACCTTTAATTGCTTAGGCACAATCTGGCTATAGATTTATCTAAGAAAGATAAAACAAGCAAAAGAGCAACTATGCACTGCTGGCTAGTTTGATGTACTGAAACAGAAATAACACAGCTGCCACCAGCCCATCTCCATGAGGCACATGAATTATGGCTGCAATCTGAAAGCTAGCATTCCTTTGATTCACCTCGACTGGTCTGTGTCCTCAGAAACTGACCACAGCTGTATAAAACAGCTCAACAATCCCTTGTGGCACAACAGAACAACTGCATCACACCCTAAGAAAAAAGAAAACAGCCAGAAAGACACTTTATGTTTTGTGTGTGGACACTGCAGCTACACAACACCTTGCCACAGCCATCATGAGTGTAAGTGGCAGAGTACCTGAATTTGAGGAATCCAAGGAAGCATTTGATTTATAACTAGAGCATTTCCAACATTGGCTGAAGGCAAATAAAAAAGCAGAAGCTGAACAAATAGATGTGTTCTTGGCAGTTCTACAACCACAGATTTATGCCCTTCTACAGAATTTAACAGCCCCAGCTGACATCCTGACCCTGACATATGCGCAAGTCACTGAGGCACTTGCAAAGCATTCCAAACCCCAGCCCCTTCTTATTGCTGAATGGTATACTACTACCAGCTCAACCAAGGGGAAGAGGAACCTGTTGTTGACTACATCATTGCATTAAAACATCTAGCACACACTTGTGAGTTTGACCAGTCCCTGGATGATACCCTCTGTCTGCGGTCTGAGAGGGGAAGCTTACAAAAAAAGCTTTTGCAAGAAAAGAAACTAGACTTTAAGACAGCTTGTGACATTGCAATCGCTATGGAGCTCACTCAAAAAGGCTCTCAAGCACTGGCAGGACCTGCTGAACCCCAAAGAAGTGAAGTTCATAAGGTTACCCATACCCTAGAACAAAAGGGACATGCCACACCACGTAGTGGTCCATCACATGCTCATCAGCAACCCCAAACATTTAGGAAGCCAGCAAAACAGGGCACTTCCACGTAGTCAAAACCATGTTACTGATGTGGAGGTAACCACCATCAAAGCACATGCCGCTTTCGACAAAAGAAATGCCGCAGCTGTGGAAAAGTGGGTCACATACAAAGGGTGTGCAAAAGTACATCACAGACTGCTACTGCACGGTTTGTCACAGATGGCACTTCAACTGCTGAAACAGAAGATGAGGCATTGCGCATGTTCATGATTTATGCTACATGGGTAACCGGAAAGGAAATGTACCTCCAACTTGAGCTAGCAGGCAACCCGGTGAGCATGCAGCTAGACACCGGAGCCTCAGTATCTCTTGTGCCAGATAACATCAACAGAGAAAAACTTCAGCAGTGCCCATTACAACCATCATCTATTCAGCTCTCGACTTACATGGGAGAGCAAATCCCTGTGCTAGGGAAAATCCAAGTGCCAGTCACCTACGAGGGAAGAACATGGACCTTGCCTCTAGTGGTGGTACAAGGAGAAAGACCTGCATTGTTAGGCAAAGACTGGCTCATGCAGATCAAATTGAACTGGGAAAAGATTTTCAGCTTAAATACAGTGACCAAAGCACTGCAAGATGCGCTAAAGAAAGTATTGGACAAACATGGTCCTATTTCCCAGGACGTTTACAGCACGATCCGGGATTTCAAGGCAAAGATCTGAGTGCAATCAGAAGCCGTTCCAATTTTCCACAAGCCTTGATCAATATCATGTGCTTTAAGGGAAGCAGTAGAGGAGGAACTGGACCTTCTTGAAAGCCATGGTATCATCTCACGAGTAGAGAGGAGCGACTGGGCTGCCCCTATCATTGTGGTACCGAAACGAGACAAAGCAATGAGGTTGTTTGGCAACTACAAGGTTACAGTGAACCGTTGTATATAGCACAATCCATACCCACTACCCAATGCAGAGGACTTGTTTGCTACACTTTCAGGTGGCAAATTCTTTAGCAAGTTGGACTTATCTATTGCATACCAACAGCTGGAACTGGAACCAGAATCAGAACCATATCTAACTAATAATACCCACAAGGGACTTTACTGGTATCATCGCTTGGCATATGGAGTTTCCACAGTGCCAGCAATTTTCCAGAACACAATGGACCAGATACTGCATGGACTGGACCATGTAGTATGCTTCATGGATCATATCTTGGTAACTGCACCCACAGTGAAAGAGCATCTGACAATCCTGGACCACATTCTGACCAGACTGCAATGGTATGGACTGACAGTAAAGCTAGCAAAATGCCAATTTCTGCAAAATGCTCTTGAGTATCTAGGTCACCAGATCGATGCCCAAGGCCTATGCCTAACAGAGACCAAGGTGGATGCTATTGTCAAGGCACCTACACAAAAAAAGTGACAGAGTTAAGATCATTCTCAGGTCTCTTGAACTATTATGGATGGTTCCTAGCTCATCTGTCCACATTGTTGCAGCCACTCCATGACTTGTTACAGAAAGAAGTGCAATGAAATTGGTCCCCACAGTGTGAGGAAGCATTCCAGGCTTGCAAGAAACATCTTCTAGGCAGCAAATGGTTAGCGCACTATGACCCAGACAAACCTTTTGAGGCTGGCATGTGTTGCGTCACCATATGGAGTGGGAGCTATCATCTCACATGTGTTACCTTCTGGAGAAGAACACCCGATTGCTTTTGCTTCCCGGGCATTGTCCCCAAGTGAAAGGAACTATGCTCAGATCGAGAAAGAAGTCTTGAGCATAATTTTTGGAGTCAAGAAGTTACATAAGTACTTGTACAGATGGATATTCACTCTGCTAACAGATCACAAACTTCTTCTGGCAATTCTGGGGCCAAAGGCCGCAATACCAACTCTTGCAGCACTCTGGATGCAGAGATGGGCACTGATTTTGTTGGCATATGACTATGACATAGAATACCAATGTTCTCAAGATCACGCAAATGCAGATGCATTGTCAAGACTGCCATGCAAGGATGCTACTGTAAAAGAAGATGATGCAACAGTATTCCATCTTTCACATCTCGAGGACTTACTAATTGCTTCACAGGATGTTGCAGCAGAGACACAGTGAGATTCTGTCCTCTCTAAGGTCCTAGATTTCACCCTAAATGGTTGGCCTAACTTCACAATAGACCCAACCCTCCGACCTTTCTTAGTCAAGAAGGACCAGTTGTCCACAGAGCAAGGCTGTGTTTTGTGGGGTGCTTGAGTTGTGATACCTCCAAAGTTCCAAAGAGGCTACTTTCTGACTTACCTGACAGTCATCCTGGAATCTCTTAAATGAAGGCATTGGCCAGAGGATACCTCTGGTGGCCAGGACTTGATCAAGATATCCAACATCTTGTCAACCAATGTGTGCCATGTGCAGCTGTCCACAACCAGCCTGCTACCGCACCCCTGCATCCTTGGTCCTGGGCTACGACACTGTGGAACTGCATCCATGTCAACTATGCTGAGGTAGACAAACAACACTTCTTGGTAGTAATTGATGTCCACTTCAAATGGCTGGAAGTATTACTCACACAAGTCACAACTACAGAAAAGACTATAGACCCTTTGAGAGAACTTTTTGCCTCTTATGGACTACCACAGAAGTCAGTGTCGGACAATGGTCCACAGTTTTCTTCCCATGTCTTTAAACTGTTCTTAAAGCAGAATGGAGTCCAACATATTTTGACTCCTCCTTACCATCCAGCATCAAATGGTGCAGCTGAAAGAGCTGTAAAAACATTCAAAAAACTTGGAATAAACCAGATTCACGGCAAGTACCTACAGCTCAAAGGCTGGCTCATTTTCTGTTTGCTTACAAAAACACTCCTCACACAGTCACAGAGCAAACACCTGCTGAACTGTTCCTATAATGTCAACCTCGTACCTGTTTATCGTTGCTCAAGCCAGTACAGATTTTTCATCCTGGGGAGAGGGTGATGGTTTGAGACTGTAGACATCCCAAGGGTTCTTGGATTCCTGGGGTGGTGATTGAAACACGTGGACCTTTGACTTATGCAGTTCGCTTGGGACAGTGACTTGTTCACTTACATGCGGATCACCAGCTGCATTCCAAGGTTTCAACAAATGCAGCAGAAGATGGCACTCCATCTGAGGACAGTGACATACTGTAGAGGACTTTGCTCCTATCTGTGAAGTTCCACTGGAGCTGGTGTCAAATAATAATGAATCTCCTGTTCCATCAGCAGTGGTTATTCCAGCCCTCAGATATCCCCTGAGGCACCGAAGACCACCACAAAGACTTGACCTTTAAAGTCATGTAATGAACTTGTACCTCTGTGTAACTGAACTCTTATTTGTACTATTACTTAGTTAGTGACACGTTCTACCCAAGGGGCAGAATAATCCCCTGAACTTGTTTCTGGGTACCGAACAGTCTACTTCAGCCCAGAAGTTAGAAATGTTACTGTTGAAGTATTTTAGACAAGTTTCTGTCTAAGGAGGAGGAGTGTAGTATATGCATGGATATGTATGGTAGTATATACATGGATATATATGGTAGGAAGTGGATTAGAGTTGTAGTTTATTCATATGGGCATTGTAGTCCATTATATATGTAAGTTCCTGTCATGCACAGTAAGCATTTCTTTGTATATGTCCAGTGATGTAAGACCACTATCTCTGAGTAGAATAAAAGATGGCCACTGAACTGACACACTGTGTATGAGTCTCTCTTGCACTGACCCACAATATATCATAGGTCTGAAGGAGGGCAGCAGGCTGAAACAGGATGGAAGCACAGAACAAGCACAATAAAGAGGAGCTGATGAGGGAGGCAAGGGAAAGAAGCCCAGAGAGAGTGGGAAGGAAGGAGAAGGCGGGATCACCGAGAAAGGCAGGGGCAGTGTCAGAAACCTGAGAAAACGCAAGAACAGGCAGGAGAAGGAGGCAAAAAAGGAGAAAAACAGAGTAGCAAAGGGAGAAAAGCAGGCACAGCTACACAGACCATGCAGCGGCTTGTGCTTAAAACACTCTGAGAGTGGGCTGCTGTGAGAGGCTGGATTTTAGCTGGTTTTGGGGGAGGAGTTATTCCCCCACATTGAACCTTGGGCAACGCCCTCCCAAAAAATGTAGCTATATGTAGCTGCATGTATAAGTTGTCTTTACATAAGTAGAGTACTGTACATATTAATGGAGGAATCGAGTGGAGATGTATGGTGTGTAACAAAGCCACATCAATTGGCTTCTGATAATGGGAATGGATACTTAATCAGAACAAAAAGCCCACCACCAGGGTGTCGTGATTAAGCAGTTTCTACTGTACCTTTTTTTCCTGCTGTTAATACTCCTTCTGATACACCTCAGCATCCTATTAGCCTCGTTATAGGCTTTGTTACACTGGCTTGATTGTTTGATGGAGAGGGTAACTAATGATGGTTTTCAGGTCCCTTTTCTCCACCATTGTGCTCAGTTTAACCCTCCCATCCAGTACTCTGTCCTTGTTTTTTTCCCCTAGCTGCATAACCTTGCATTTTTTGGCATTTAATTTCAGCTTCCAAACTTTATTGTTTGAAATTCATGTAATTTTTTTTTTGTATTGTAACTGTTACTTTTTATGCAACAGTTTATGCTGCTGCAAGAAGGGAGAGGTGGTAATGGTGGGAGACTTTAACCTGCCCAAGGTTGATTGGAGAATGCCGGCTACGACCTGCGCCTGGTGTTAGATGATCCTAGATGCACTGCAAAGTGCATTCCTTCCTGACACAGGGCATCACAGAACCCACCAGGGAGGGGGCAATCCTTGATTGGGTGCTGACAAATGGGGATCATGTCCAGGACATAAAGGTCGAGGAACCCCTGCGTGGGAGTGACCATTGCATAGTATGGTTCCAGTTGGACATGAGGAGGGAAAAGGCCCACACCAAGACTAAAATCCTGGATTTTAGAACAGTGGACTACAGAAAGATGGGCTAATTACCAAGGAGTCACCTGGCAAGCATCTGAGGGGACATGGGGGTAGCACAAATGTAGCCCATCATCAAGGAAGAAACAATGGTAGCTACGAGGGAGTGCACTAGGCTCAAAGGGAAAAACTCAATGACCAAAGCACCCAGCTGGTTTAGCACAGAGGTTGCCCAGGCCATAAGGGACAACAGGTTTGTCTACAAGAAGTTTAAGAGGACCCAGAGGGAGGAGAACCAGGAGGACTACCTAAAGATGGCTATTGTAGCAGGAAAGGTTGTCTGGCAGCCTAAAGCTCAGAAGGAACTGCTGCTAGCTGAGGGAATTAAAAAGGGTGAAAAGGCCTTTTTCTGCAAATGTTAGTGAGAAAAGGGACAAGAAATACTGGACTGTTAGGCTCAGGAATGGAAGTGTGGGTAGAGGAGAATGGTGGCAAAGCAGAGGTGCTGAATGAGTACTTCTGTTCAGTCTTTATGAGAGAGAGAGAGAGAGAGAGAGAGAGACAGAGAGAGACAGAGAGAGATGGACCAGTGCCACCTGGGAGAAGGAGAGGAGATGGGAAGGGGATGAGAGCACTGATGTTTTGATAGAGGTGGATAGGGTGAGGATAACATTGCTAGCATTAAGAGTATATAAATCCCCAGGCTCAGATGGTATACACCCAAGGGTGCTAAGGGAGCTGGTGGATGAATTTGCAGGTCCCTTGGCTGACCTGTTCAGTGGTTCACTGGAGTTCAAGTTCAAGTTTATTGCAGGAAAGAGTGTTATACAGGACTAGAGAACAGCACATTTAGTGCCCATTTATAACAGCAGTCTCAAGGACAACTTGGGGAACTATAGCCTGGTCAGTCTGACCTCAATCGTGTGCAAGCTCACTGAGACCATACTTAAGGAAAGATTAATAGACTATCCAGAAGAGAATGGCCTCCAGGATGAGCAACAGCATGAGTTTAGAAACATAGACAATGACGGCAGAAAAAGACCAGAGGTCAATCCAGTCTGCCCAAGTTTCCTATAATCCCTGGAATCTACTGATCCTCCAGGGTACTAACCCTCTGCGTTCCTCTCTCTATTCTCCTCCTTGGTTCTGTTGCCCCCAGTAACCACTATTCCCTTCATTATGTCCCAGCCCTACTTGAATCCTGACTGTTTTCACACTCACCACTTCAGCCGACAGACTGTTCCAAGGTTCCACCCCACTTTCCATAAAGTAGTACTTCCTATTATCTCTCCTGAATTTACCTCCTGTTAATTTCCATTCATATCTACATGATCATGAAGTCGTGTTCAGGCTAAAAAGTTCCCAGCAGTTCACTTTGTTAATTCCTTTAAGGGACTTGAAGGTCTCTATCATACATCCCCTCTTCCTTCTGATCTCCAGTGAGTACATATTTAGTGCCATGAAGCACTCCTCATAGGATCTGTCCTACTGGCCCCGAATCCTTTTTGTTACTCTATGCTGCACTATCTTCAGCCTATCTTTATTCTTGTTGAGGATCCCAGAGTGACTGCAGTGGTGGAAGAGAAAGTGCTTTCTATTTAGAAACATAGAATTGATAAGCAGAAATGGACCACTTGTCCCACCCAGTCTGTCCAGATGTTCCCTGCCTAATCTGTCTCTGGTGACCCTCCCACCTCCTGCCTATTTTCTAATATACCCCATGTTGTTTGTTACCCTCTGCCTTCTATTAGGTAATCAGCAAACCAAGTCAGGGCAACAGTAGATACCCCAATAGTAGACAGCCTCTGTAGCAGCAATTTATGTTCAGTTAGGTCAAGTGCCTGCGTCAGAACCATGAATACAGTGCCTATAAACAAACCAGTGGGGACATCGGAATCTGTATGACCAAGGCAGTAGCTGTGCCATGCCCCTGTCTGAATCCATGTTGTTGTGGGATGACAAAATCATAAGTCTCAATTTATTGTGCAAGTTAATTGTAAACTACATTGTTTCGATAGCTGACCCTGGACAAGTAGTATTGATACTGGACAACAGTTTTCAATGCTTGTAGGGTCACCATTCTTGAACACCAGTACAACACTGCGCAGTTTCCATATATTTGATATACTGCCAGTTATCAAAGAAAGCTTAGAGAATTTTGTTAATGGGTATGACATTACAGTTAGTAGTTAGAGAGGAAAACACCAAGGTAGAGAAGTTAATGGGTAGCAGGACATGCAGAAAAAGGCAGTAAGGACAGGGATGGGGCTAAAAGGGGTAAGGCCATCAACAAATGGAGGGTGATGAGTGCCAATGCCCGTAGTCTGTGTAACAAGCTCCCTGAACTAGTAGCCTTGACAGAAGAGGGACATCTGGATATCTTGGCAATCATAGAAACATGGTACACTGAGAACCATGACTGGGGTGTCAACATACCAGGATACACAATGTGCAGGAGGGAAAGGGAGAGTAAAAGAAGAGGAGGAGTAGCTGTCTCTGTATGGGAAGGGATCAAGGCAATGGAACTAAAGGATAAACAGGGAGTAGAGGAGGCACTGTGGATTACCCTGGAAACAGGATATGGCACCACAGTTCACACAGGGGTGGTATACAGACCCCCATCTCAGGGCGAGGCAATGGACAAGGAAATAATAGAAGGCACCCTTAGAATGGCAGAAAAAGGGGAGTTATTGTTGATGGGGGACCTGAACATGCCAGACGTTAGCTGGAGCACCCTGGCTGCAGCCACATCAAAAAAGCAGGTTTATTCTTGATGACCAGCAGGGGGCATGCCTCAGACAGCTAGTAGTGGAACCCACTAAGGATGGCAATCTTAGACTTAGTACTGTCAAATGGGGATGGAGAAAGGATCTCAGATCTAGAAGTGGGTAGCCATCTGGGAACAAGTGACCACAAAACAACGTGGTTCACAATAAACACAGCCATAGAGTCGAGTCATACAAAAGCAAGAGTGTTGGACTTTAGGAGGGCTGACTTTTGGAAAATTGGAGAGTGCCTCAGAAAAGTGCTAGCAAACTGGCAAGAAGGAGGGGTGGAGGAACAATGGGGAAAAATCAAAACAGCCATCTTAGAAGCAACAAGCCTTTGTGTGAAGCAAATCAACAAAGCAAAACAAAGGAAAAAAACACTATGGTTCTCAAAAGAGGTGGCGGGGAACGCAAAGGAGAAAAAGGTAGCATTCAGGAACTATAAGGAAACACAGAAGGAGCAGGACAGAGAACTGTACCAGTTAAAGCAGCAGGAAGTGGGGCAGGCAGTCAGAATAGCAAAAGCCCAAACTGAGGAAAAGATAGCCAACTCAGTTAAGAAGGGGGATAAAACCTTCTATAGGTACATTAGGGAGCGAAGAAAGATGATTGAAGGGATAGTGAGGCTTACTAAAGGGACAGAAGGGTGGGCAGAGGATGACAATGAAAAAGCAGGGATACTGAATGAATACTTCTGCTCAGTATTCACAAAAGAAGAGGAGGGGGAGGTACCTAAATCAAAGAATAGAAGCACTCAGGATAGGGAGGTTGATACCAGTCCATTCACAGAAGAAAGAGTCCTGAAAGAACTCTTAAAACTGAAGGTGGGCAAAGCAATAGGGCCTGATGGGATTCACCCAAGAATTCTAAAAGAACTAAGGATAGAATTAGTGACACCACTGATCTCCCTTTTTAACAAATCATGGGAGGATGGTGTAGTACCGGAGGACTGGAGGAGGGCAGACATGATTCCCCTTCACAAAAGTGGGAGCAAGACAGAGGCAGGAAACTACAGACCTGTTAGTTTGACCTCAGTGGTAGGACAAATGATGGAATCATTTCTAAAGGAAAGAATTGTGAGCTACTAGAAGCCAGTGGGGCACAGGACCCAAGGCAGCATGGATTCACAGCAGGAAGGTCATGTCAGATGAATCTAATAGATTTCTTTGACTGGGTGACCAATGTGGTAGACCAGGGAGGGGCAGTGGACATGGCCTACCTAGACTTTAGCAAGGCATTTGACACAGTCCCGTACAAAAGATTAATATACAAGTTAGCCTGGGAGTGGGTCCCAAGGTGGTAGTCTGGGTTAAAAATTGACTGGACAACAGGATACAGAGGGTAATAGTAAACAAAGTTTACTCTGAAGAAAGAGGGGTTACTAGTGGGGTACCACAGGGTTCAGCACTGGGAATGGTCCTCTTTAATGTCTTTATAAGCGACATTGCAGAGGGACTGGAAGGAAAAGTATGTCTCTTTGCAGACGGCACAAAGATCTGCAACAGGGTTGATACAAAAGGTGGGGTGGAGAGGATGCAAAGGGACTTGGCAAAGTTGGAGGAATGGTCAAATATATGGCAGCTTAGATTCAATGCAAAGAAGTGCAAAGTAATGCACCTGGGAAACAAAAATCCAGGGGAAGAGTACACAATGGGGGGTGAGATAATAACAACTACAGAAGTGGAAAGGGACTTTGGGGTAGTCATATCAGTTGAATTTAAGGTGGGCAAGCAATATGAGAAGGCAGTAAGAAGAGCTGGTGGGATACTAGGATGCATAGGGAGAGGCATCACCAGTAGAAAACAGGAAGTTGTTATCCCTTTGTACAGACAGTTGGTGAGACCCCATCTGGAGTTCTGCGTCCAGTTCTGGAGACACCATCTCCACAAAGACATAGTCAGGATGGAGGCTGTCCAGAGGAGGGCAACTAAAATGGTGCAGGGTCTGCACCAGAAGATATATGAAGAGAGATTAAAGAAGCTTGATCTGTATACACTAGAGGAGAGGAGGGAGAGGGGGGACATGATAGAAACTTTCAGATGCATCAAGGGAATCAACAGAGTCCAAGATGGTAGCATCCTTCAGAAAAAGAGATGTGCAAGAACAAAGGGGCACAATTTGAAGATAGAGGTGGGATGGCTCAAAGGTAATGTGAGGAAGTATTTTTTCACTGACAGTGTTGTGGATACATGGAACAGCCTTCCTAAGGGGGTAGTGGACTCAAAAACAGTGGAGGAATTCAAGAATGCATGGGACAGACATAAGGCAATTCTAGTGGGGGGGGTAGGAGGAAGTAGACTGTTGGTTAACTAGGATCTGCAGCCTATACATTATGTAGGGAAATGGGCAGACTAGGTTTGCCAACATCCCACTTAAACTCCCACCCCACAAATCTTCAGTGCATGGCCCTGTGTTCTGGTGCTCCTTCTCCTCTGAAATAGACTCCTATCATGCACTTTGTTCACCCCTCATGAGGTACTTAGGGATCTCAATCATGTCCCCTCTCACTGTCCTCTCCTCCAGGGAGTATATGTTAAGCTCCCACAGTCTCTTCTTGTATGGTTTCTCATGCAGCCCCCACACTATTTTGGTAGCCCTCCTTTGTATTGCATCCACCTTGTCAATGTCTTTGCAGAGGTGCGACCTCCAGAACTGGACACAGTACTCTTAAGTGGGGTCTCACTAGCAAGCAACACAGTAACAGCACCACCTCCCTTCTTCTGCTATAAATCCCATTCTGTATACAATCCAGTATCCCACTAGCCTTGCCAACTGGCTTGTCACATTGGTCTGCCACCTTGAGATCAGATATGATTATCCCAAGGTCCACTTCTTGCTTGATGACTAAGTACCTCTCCCTCATCTTATATATAGCCCCTGGGCTTCCCTGCCACAGTAGCATGACTCCACACTTTTTGGCATTGAAATCCAACTGCTACACCCTAGATCACTCCTCTAGTTTCCCCAGATGCCTTTGCATTCTCTCCGCTCCCTCCTGGGTGTCCACCCTGTTGTACATTATTGTAGAAATAAAAGCATTAGCTATCTGTGTAGGATCACCCTGCCCCATTAATTTTAATTTTGATCAGTGTATCAGTTTTGTTTAGACCTAGTCTACCTTTTATTTGGGACCAGAATTTGAAGCGAACAAGGCAATAAGGGCAGCAAAGGCCGAAACCAAGGAAAAGCTATCTAAATCAGTGAAGGAAGGAGGGAAGGCATTCTTTAGGTATATTAGCGAGAGAATGAAGATGAGGGAGGGATTGTGAGACTTAGGGAAGAGGGAGGCAGGCAAGTGGAGAATGACATTGACAAAGTGACCATCCTTAATAAATACTTCTGCTCTGTATTCACGGAAGAAGACGATGGGGATGGTCCCCTATTAATGGAGAAGGGCAAACAGGGAGAAGGGGTGAACATTAGACCTTTTTCAGAGAACAGAGTAAAAAGAACACTAGAACAGCTTAGGATGGATAAAGCTATGGGGCCCGATGGGATACACCAGAGGATCCTAAAGGAGCTCCGGGAGGAACTGGCTAAACCTCTGGCTAAGCTGTTCAGTAGATCACTAGAAATGGGCATGGTTCTAGAGGAGTGGAGGAGGGCACAAGTGGTACCCCTGCACAAAACTGGTAGCAAGGAGGAGGCAGGAAACTACTGCCTGGTCAGTTTGACCTTGATAGTAGGTAAAATGATGGAAATCCTATTTAAGGAAAGGCTGGTGGACTATCTAGAGACAAGGGGGCTGCTGGACCCAAGGCAACATGGATTCACTGCAGGGAGATCATGCCAGAACAACTTGACTGATTTCTTCAAGTGGGTAACATAGGAAATAGACCAGGGCAGAGCTGTAGATGTGGCCTATCTGGACTTCAGGAAGGCCTTCGACACAGTCCCACACAGAAGACTATCCACAAGCTGGCAAATCTGGGGGTGGGGACAGAGGTGGTCACGTGGGTTAGAAACTGGTTGAGTAACAGAACACAAAGAGTGGTGGTAAATGGGATTAGCTCACAGAAGGGACAGGTAACAAGTGGCGTAGTGCTGGGATCAGTGCTCTTCAATGTCTTCATAAGTGATATTGCAGAGGGTCTAGAAGGGAGGGTTAACCTGTTTGCGGATGATACAAAGCTGTGTAACAGGGTAGATACACAGGAAGGTATAGAAAAAATGAGGAGGGATCTGAAGAGGCTAGAAAACTGGTCCATGGAATGGCAGTTGGGTTTCAATGCAAAAAAGTGCAAGATTATGCACCTAGGGAGAAGGAATCCTAGGCTGAGTATGAACTAGATGGGGTAACACTGGAGTCCACCACAGAGGAAAGGGATCTAGGAGTAGTCATAGAAGACAACCTCAAAGTGGCTAAACAGTGTGACAAATCAGTTGGAAAGGCTAACAGAATGCCAGGGTGCATAGGGAGGGGTATAACAAGTAGAAGGAGGGAAGTGGTGGTACTATTGTATAACTCCCTAGTAAGGCCTCATCTGGAGTACTGTGTTCAGTTCTGGAGGCCCCATCTCCAAAAATACATAGACAGGATGGAGACGGTGCAGAGGTGGGCAACAAAAATGGTGTTGGGGATGCAGCATAAGTCTTATGAGAAAAGACTCGGAGATCTAAATATGTATTCCCTGGAGGAAAGGAGAGAGGGGGACATGATAGAGATCTTCAAATATCTAAAGGGGATCAACAGGGTACCAGAGGGGAGCATCTTTCACATAAAGGGAAATAGCAGAACAAGGAGGCACATCATGAGACTAAAAGGTGGAAAACTTAGAGGGAACCTGAGGAAATTCTACTTCACTGAAAGGGTGGTGGAGAGATGGAACAGTCTTCCTCAGGAAGTGGTGGGGGTGGCCACGGTTCAGGGATTCAAGAATGCATGAGATAGGCACATGAGAATTATCAAGATAGGGGTGGGGGGGGTTGTAGCATCTAGGGTACCTTAAGCATTAAAAAGAAGGATAGGGCAGACTGGATGGGCCACAAGGCCCTTATCTGCCGACAACATCTATTCATCTATGTATCTATGTTTGGCTCTCTGGCAGAGTGATTTAGTTTTGCTTTTTTACAATAGGCACTTTTGCCCTCCCGAATCTCCATTCTGCACAAACTCCTCCACTGTCTAATGGATAACCAGTTAGATTTACAGGAAGTGCTTTTAATTTTCCAGATATACTTGTGCAGAATCCCAACCAGGACATGGGTGAAGGCAAAAAGGCCACCAAGGTGACAGTGTTGTAACAGAGGCAATAATCCTCCCATCCCCAAAGGAGGACAGCATCCTCTGGGATGTCCAATCCTCATCCCCCACCAGCTCTCCAGCCTCCTGTTCTCATTCTCAAATGAGGTTGCCAGCATCACAAGTGATGGATCTACCACTGTGCCAACAGGCTGGGCCAGAAAGACAATTTCATAAGTTGGGGAGAAACATATGTTGCAGCTTGGGACCCTCATTCCTCTGATCAAGTGTCCCATTAAAATTTAGAAGCCCTGGAACCCTTACTCTGGGGCTGGAAGAAGCACCAGAATATGTGGCTATAGTGGGATTTAAGTGGGATATCCAGGTTCCCAAGCCTGGGCTGTTGCCACTATAACTCATTGACCATGCAGAGTGTTACACATATTTTTCCGACTACTACTCAAACTAAGTTGTGTACCATAGTAACTGTTCTGAAAAATTGCTTAAAACTGTTCCTGGTCTGTGCATGATAGACACTCTTCTTTTTCACAAAAGGTACAAACTTGAAAAGCTTTGTTTAAGCAAATTTTATATCTTGAACCCCACCTTAAAAATGGCAAAGGGTCCAACTGCAATTTTCTAGAATATCATATTAACAAAATTACCCATCAGAAACTTTAAATTGCCCCTTTATCAGGCAAGCAGAATTAGTCAGCATCCATTTCGATAATTAAGGAAAACTCTGGGGCCCAAGACACAGTCAAAATGGGAGGGGGATTTGGGAGTGCACAGAGGCTCCCCATACCTCCACCCTCAAAACTGCCACACATAAAACACCAATGCTGTTTACAGAGGTCAGATTTTCTCCTGTGACAAAGGCACACAACACACTAATGCAAATTGCCAGTCCAGATGTTAATGGCCGCAGTTTATGGGAAAGAGATCATGTCAAACAAATCTGATTGACTTCTTTGACTGGGTCACTAAAACAGTGGACAGGTGTCAGGTGGTGAACATCCTTTACCTGGACTTTAGCAAGGCCTTTGACTCTACCCCACAAGAGGTCGATCAGGAAGTTGACAGGTGAGAAGTTGATTGGGTGGGTGGAAAACTGACTGAGGGACAGGACACAGAGTGTGGTGGTGGGTGGTGAGCTCTCCAGCACCATGAAGGCCAGCAGTGGGGTCCCACAGGGCATGGTACTCGGACCGATGCTTGTAAATGTCTTCGTCAGTAATACTGGAGATGGCATTAAGGACAAAATTTGTCTATTCTCAGACAACACCAAACTCTGTGGGAAGGTGGGCACAGCAGAAGGGGTACAGGGCCTAAGGGAAGATCAAGAAACACTGGAGAAGTGGGCCAGGATTTGGCAACTTCGCTTCCATGCAGAGAAGTGCAAGGTTATGCACATTGGAGCCAAGAAGCCTTGGGGGTGGGAGGGTTGCAGACAGCTGCATCTGAGGAGGAGAAGAATCTGGAGGTGATGGTCACTAGTGACCTGAAGCACTCTATGCAATGTAGGAAAGCAGCAGCTAAAGCAAATAAAGGGTTGGGTTGCACTGCCAGTGGAATCATTAGTACACAGGTAGAGGCTATACTACCCTTGTATAGGTTATTGGTGAGGCCACACCTAGAGTGCAGCATGCAGTACTGGTGTCCATACCTTAAAAAAGGCAAAATCTCTTGTAGACAGTCCAGAGGAGGGCTAACAAGATGATTAGGTACAATCATGGTAGTGTGTACAAGGAGAGATTGGAGACCCTGAACTTGTACTCCCTAGAGGAGAAAAGAGAGAGAGAGAGGACATGATTAAGACCGTCAAGTATTTTAAAGGAATAAATAAGGTGAACAAGGACTGTCTCTTCGAGCTCAGTGGGAATTGAAACATGAGGGAACACAGTCTCAAGTTGGAGGGGAGAGGTTCAGGAGAGAGGCTAGGAGGCATTTCTTTACAGAGAGGGTGGTGGTGGTCTGGAATGGCCTTCTGGAGGAGGTGGTTTCATTGAAAATGGTGGGTAGTCTTAAGAGGAGTTGGGATAGCGTTAAAGGGAAAATAAGGGTCAAGAGAGGGAGGAAGGAGGGTTTGGGGGAGCAGGATCAGTAGATTACACTGAGGACCTTCCAATGCAAGCAGACTCAAAAGACCTAATAGCCTTATTCTGCTGGCTTTGTCATATGTTCATATGTAGTTTGATGGACACCATTGTAAACTGGCTCTTCTCAGTGGTCTTATCCTTAACAAAATGAAAATACGAATAATGCCTTCGTAAATACCTCATTTAGGCTTTATAATTACCTCACCATGCCATACCTGACATGATTTATGATTTATTTATTTAAAAAGTTTCACCAGAAAAGACATATGTTCTGATACATGAAGATGTTTATTAATCCCTCTTATACGGTAGTTTTCTGCATGCTTTATCTTTTGTTTTGTTTATTGAATTTATTTCATATCTTTGTACCTTGTGCATGGGCATTTAGTACCTTCAGAGATAGCATACTGTACAAGCAGATTTCAACAAGAGCAGTAAGAATAAGATCTAAAAAGAATGTTAGGAGAAAAGAAAGAAACAATCTGCTTGGATCTGAGCATCTTCACAAACCACTCTCGTACCTTCTAAAGTCTCAAATTGACTGCATGGCGTCATGGGCACATACATCCTTGTGCAAGGCAGGCTGACAAAGCTTCACTAGAAGAGAAATCCCTTCTAGATAGGCTTCTACATCTGAACCAGTACAGGCTAAAAATGATAAACTACAGACAGGTCTTTCGTCCTTCTGGGACACTTCAGTGCCATGCAATCATCTCTGCCTTTTACCAGGTCAGCCCAGGAGGGTAGCATACTGAATATCCAATTACTGCTGCTGTTTGTGCCCCCTGGGACCCTCTTGCACACTAGGTGCTACATTTCAGTGAGCCCTAACATGGAGAAGTTTAAAAAAATAAACTAAAATTGGTAAGTAATTAAAATGGAGAGAGCACATTGAAAGCATGAGGTTCTAAATCCATAAAAAATTTAACACAGAGTTGTTTATTTTTAAAACCCTGGCCATGTCTAGTCTGCTAACAAAGAGATGGCTTCAGTTAAAATGCTTTCAGTCACTCACTTTTCACAGCCTATAAAGTTTAACCACATAAACAACCAAAAGGAAAAAGAAACCTATCATCACAGTACAGCATTTAATGGATGATACTGACACTGTTACTTCAACACATTAGGGTGTTTTTATGACCCCTTCTCCTGGGGCCAATAGCATTTCTTTTAAGGAAAATCCAGTGTATGAAATTTCATTCCAATGCAACACATTAATTTTAAGCTGATAGGCAACAGTGAACACTATTTCTCAGAATGACTCACTTCCTGTGACTTTCATGTGCAGAGTGTGCATGTGTGGGGGAGGTTTTGGGGGATTACAACTTGCAGTTTGCTGATCTCCTCCTCCCTTTGAAAGTCAGACACAAAGCAAAAATTAAGAGGATCAGATCTTTTCCTGCCATCCTTTTTTTTTTAATTTGTTTTGCATGTAAAATAAAACTTCTGATGCTAAACTGTTTAACTCAGCCCCAATATGGTGATTATATATGACTGTGTCAAGTTTGAAAGAGCAAATCTATTTCCTGTGACCTGAGAGCTTGGTGTGAGTGAGTGAGTGAGTGTGTGTGTGTGTGTGTGAGTGTTTTCTAAATATGTATTAAAATACACCTCCAGACTAAGTTCCCCTTTACCAGTCTTAGTTATTTATGGTGTGAGATGTAAAGGATGTTTGATGGTTGCGTACTCTTGCCAGAAGGTCTCACTCCACCTTTCTAATAAAACTAAGGAAGTGGTTCACTGGAACAAGACCTATACTGTACCTAAAGGAATGCTTCTACACACACCTACAGAATGCCATAAACCCATCTACACCTCTTTTAAAGCTGAAATTTTTTTTTCAGACGTGGAATATGTCTCAAATAATTCTCCCAAGGGTCCTATCACATAGGCACAGCATTTTTTTAAAAAATGCATTCAGGGAATGTTAAGTTGACTCCCTTATGATTTTTCCCCAGAGGAAGATTAATTTTTTTTTGTAAAATAAAGGCACCCTTATGTAAATTGTTTGCTTATTTGTATTCAAGGCCCTCCATTCATTTTTTTAAATATTTTGCAATATGTGGCTGCCTAAAAGAGGAACTGCTGTGTTTCATGTGTTATTGGCCTAGTCTGCCCCCCCCCCCGCTAATTCTACAGGAAAGAAAATGAAGGTGTAAGGGATGAGGAAAGCTTAGAAGGTCCTATTCATTAGGCTTCTTCAGAGTATTTATTTTGTGAATGTAGTTTCTCATTTCACTAAAAACCATCAAGACGAAATGTTTGGTCTGGCAAGGAGCTTATAATCCTATCATTAAGCCTGCCATAGAATCTGGAGCTGAAGCAATGAAGAACAGGCTGTATACATTCCACAGCAAAAACAAAATGTTAAATTGAGTGGACTACATGCACAAGAATTGTTTGTTATAATTTTCTTTGATTTTTTTTGCAGTTTTTCCTTTTTTCTAACTTAATGGTACCCCTATCCATCCATTCATCCATCCATCCATCCATCCATCCCTCCCTCCATCCCTCCATTTTTATGCCTGTAGCTCAGTCTATACATTTTGCCTTTTTAACAGCCTCAGCAATGTTTCCCTCCTTGTAAATTCCATTGCTGGTACACCTCAGTTCTGCATAAAATGTTACTTTCAACATGTCCTATTTCGAAAAATGTAAAGCATGGCAAAGCAACCTAAAGCTAAATATAAGCAGATCCCCAGAGGTGCACATAATAGCAGGTTTATTCATGCAACAACATCCAAGTCCCAAAAGACACTCTACATACTGTGTTCTGGAACCAAAAGGCCCATGCCTGAAAGAAATATCCTGAACCCGGTCTACCTCTTAATCCATTTAGTTCCCAAGGAATCAGTCTGCAAGTTTATTTATTTGTTCAAGAGTTTCACCAGGAAGGCATACTGAGCAATGTTGCTCATTTCCAGATGCGTCCGGGGGGAGGAGTGGGAGAAGTACAATTACATAGTCATATAAACACTTTGAGAATAAGTGAACAATCACAGTGGTACATAGCAAGCAATCACAGTGGTACATAGCTGGGATTATTTTGCAATAATTTAACTTCCATTTATACACCATATTTACAACATTAATACAGGGCAGGATATGTACAAGGCAGAAGTAGATACACAGATAACTCGGAATGCAGGCAATTGAACAGAATAGGGCATCAGTTGATTTGGACTCATTGGAGCAGTCCAGTGTGGTCCAAGAAACCAAGTGGCTTAGCCAGAAGCAAGTCCTGGGCAAGCCATTGTCCTGGGGGCAAGGGGTTAGGGGGCTCCAGAGGGGGCAGAGTGAGGTGAGAGGTCAATAGGTTTTGGCAGGAGCAGGTAGGAATTGTGTGTTCATGTAAGAGAAAGGTGAGGAATTTGTGTGAAGTGGCATTACAGATGAAAGGGTGGAGAGCATTCCACAGTTTAGGACAGTGGAAAGGGAAGGCAGATTGACCAGTGGTAGTAGATCGGTGGAGGATTGTGAATGATTTTAGGTCAGTATTATGGAAGGAGTAAGTGCATTGGGAGGAAGTGCAGCTGGAAGAAGAAATATAGCAGGGGAGATTACCAGTCCAGAATTTGGCTTTGAAAGTGGCAGTAGGGGACAGACGTCTGGACTCCAGAGATGTGAGTGATAGGGCTTTACATGGGTCACAGTGGTGAGTGCAGGGTGGGCAGGATAGAACAAAGTGACAAAAGGAGTTGAAGAGAGTTTCCAGTCTGGCCAGGGTAGTTTTGGGAATGGCACTGTAGACTATGTCAGCATATTCAAAGGTGGGGAAGATCATTTTCTGCATGACTGCACAGCGTGCAGGCTGTCGAATGCAATCCTTATTTCTGTATAAAGCACCAAGCTTGGGGTGTAAGTTCTTTTGTATTGCATTCACATGTGCCAAAAAGTCCAGATGGGTAACTAGACCCCTAGGTACAGTATCTAAAGGTAGTGACATTTTCAATAGGTGTACCATCCATGGTGTGGAAGGCAGGGAGGGGGATGGAGTTTGGATAGCCTCTGTCTAGTGCAAAAGGATATGGAGACTGTCTTTTTGGCATTCAGGAACAGCTGGTTGGACTGGAAACATAGCTAGACTGTACTGAAATTATGTTGCAGTCTAGCCTCTGTATCAGTATGAGAAATACTAGACTTATAAAGTATGGTGCCATTTGCATACAAGTGGACTTGGGATGAGGAGCAGACTGTAGGGAGGTCATTGAGAAAGACTGAAAATAAAATAGGGCTTAGTACAGAGCCCTGTGGGACACCAGTGTTGATGGGGAGGGGCAGGAGAGAGAGAGGAGGCAATCTTAACTGACTGAGATTTGCCTGATAGGATTGAAACCAAGCTGTGGCTGAGGGGAGGTTTGCCCAGTGGCTGTGAGTTTTTGGAGGAGAAGGGAGTAAGATACTCTGTTGAAAGCTATTGCCGGGTCGACAAGTATAGTGGAGGTAACACGTCCCTGATACATACTAGTGAGTATGGAGTCAGTGAGCCACATAAGGGAGGTGGTGGTGAAGTGTGACCTGTGGAAGCCAGACTGGAAAGGGGTGAAAAATGAGACAGAGTCAACGTAAGGGGTGAGCTGAGTGAGTACAATGTGTTCTTGGAGCTTAGCTAGAACAGGAAGTAGAGAAATTGGATGATAGTTCCCAGGGACTGTAGGTTTGCCACCTTTGAGGAGAGGAATAACTGCGGAGTGTTTCTTGGTTGTGGGAACTTAGGGAAGAGAAAAAGATAGGTTTAATAGTGTGGCCAGAGGGAAAGCTAGTGCAGGAGCAGACAGGTAGAGCAGTTTGGGATCCAGGCCATCTGGGCTCTGACCCTTGCTGGGGTTCAAGGCATGGAGGGCCTTAAGAGCATCATTTGGCAAGATGAGTGAAAATAAGAAGGGGGTAGTGGTAGAATGAACTGGTGTAGGATGGGGGTTTAGGGAAGCAGTAGGTAAACATGGGGATAGAGTGGTCAGGAGTGAGGAAGCACAGGATGTGAAGAAAGTGTTGAAAGTAGATGCAACAGATGGAGGGTCAGATAGTGCAGAATTTCCATAGAAGAGGGTTGGGCCAGGGAGTGGGGGGGAGGGGAGAGAAGAAGGATTTGACAACTTTGCAGAATTTGGAAGGATGGCTTAAGTTGATTTTAAAGGAGGAGGAGAAATATTCAGATTTATTATATTGGCCTTAGTGCAAGCATTCCTAAGATACTGATATTGAAGAAGGAGTGTGTGGGATCTGGATGTCTTGTAGGCCTTCCAGACCTGGTCCCAGGCATGCATGTAGGCCATCAGCTCAGCATTTATCCATGGGAGGTGAGAACCTTTAACTCTTGGTAGTTTAAGAGGAGTGTGCAGGTCCCAGATGCCCAAGAATTTTGTTTGGAAATAGCTGAGGGCCATAGAGGATTCTGTTGAGATGGAAGACCAATCGAGCAGTCTGGTATAAATCAGTTAATAAGGGTACAAGGTTTAGTGAGTGAAAAGAGCATAGAGAGATCATTTTGGGGGGAGCTTTGGTCTGCTGTTACAAGTTACTGTACATATTCTCCACTACAAACGTCTGCACTAGAGGGGCAACAAGGCATTTATGGACTCCACCATGTCAGTCAGTTGTTTGGTACTTTACTTCAAAATGGTTCTGGGATTGGGGTGCTGCTGCAAGTTTTCCATCTGAGGGTCAGGCTCTAGAGTACCTTCTCTGCTCTTGCTTCCCCGCTTTCTTCTTTTTTTTTTTTTTGTCTCCCTCTTTTGCACCTAAATGTGAGTTACCTTTTAATCCCTTCCACCGTTAATCACTCCCCCAGTGCATGACTGGTACTGGACATCCCAGAGAGCTTTTCTGTAGAATAATGGGACTCTATTTGGGAATACAGGGAATCTATCTAGGAACCCCAGGAGTTCCTGGGATACATACCCCTCCCCCCTTTACAAGTCTTGCTGCCTACTGCAAGAGTATTGGACATTGCCCTCCCCCCTCAAGGTTTTACCCAGAAAAAGGGGGTCACCCTCTTCCTACTTGCAGCTTGCATAAGCAGAATCCCAGAGGAGCTTTGTGACAACCTGCCTAGACAGGAAATGATTCAATGGGGATCCCCACAAAAATAATTGTGTAGGTATATTTGCAATCCTACAATGAGGCCTTCCTCCACTGCTAGGGAACTCAGTGAGGAGACCCACACCCAGGGTATTTGATCATCACCTCTCCCAACTCAGGACTGAAACCCCTCACTGAAATTCAACACACAGAGCAACCTCTTAGAAACCTGCAAGGTCTTGCTCTAAAAGCTTTTCTGTGCCTGCAAAGAAAGAAATGAGTTCATTATCAATATATTATCTTGAATTTTGCCTCCTCCTCAGGTGTACCTGAAAGTAAAGTATCAATTCACTATACTTAAACTCTAGGTGTGCATTTGAATAAACATTTGAGGGTTCTTACTGCCCATCTAATGAGGTAGAAAAATAATCATGAGGTAGAAAAATAATAATAATGGTGGTAAAGCCTCAAGACTTGATTAAATCTGCTTCAGCAGGGGTACCATAAATGTTTTTAGTAATCAGCAGGAGCCTCACAGTGCTGAGAGGGCAACAGAAGTCATGTCATGTGTGTCAACATTCCTTTGTCTTGACTAGAACATTATCCAGTTGATTCACCAAAGGCGAGATACAGTACTGTACTTCTTCCACCAGCAAGCAAGTATTCTTCTCAGTTCTCAGCCCAATGGGGCAGTAGAAACGTTCTAAATGATCCTCCTGTTGAAGCAGTAGCAATGTCTGTCTGCACAAGCAGGTCAAGGGAAATTGTTGGAAGTTTAGTAATACAGCTAGGGTTCTGGTTTATCCACTGTTTTGCTGTCTAGAGTCTTCACCAGGCATGATCATGATGTAGGGACACCTTTGTGAAAAGTCAACAACACACAATGTTTGAATATACTTTATCCCACTACCCAATACTCATGGGGGAACAGTCAGCACTAACAGCCCCACACTAAAGTGTGGGGCTGGTCCCAATTTGTACTTTGTGTGTAAAAACATTTTTTGACTTACTGTTTACTGCAGTGCAGTATAGTAGATTCAAAGGGTCATCAAACTCTTGAGTAGGTTAGGACTGATTGAGACTGAATGGTATATACAGTGCAACTGGTACTTTGGCTTACACTTTCTCTGTCCCTGATATGAGAACTAACACTCTGTTGGGGTGCTGAAGGATGCAGAACCCTGACAAGGGTTCCAACCCCCTCAAGTTGTTAAAGGGACAGGTCCCCAGGACCAAAGGCACTGTAGAGATGAAGACCCAACCTCAAGAAAAGAGGGCTGCAAGAGGAATAGGATAGGACGGCATCATCAATAATTCCAAGCATCCAAAGGACACTTAGAGATGTGCAGTTTTAACCATGTGGAGGGGGTGGGCATGGTTGCCTGCTGTCCCTCCAAACCACAAGCAAAACCCTGAAACTCAAAGGGTCAGTGGGCTCTTGACTAGGTTAGGATTGAATGAGATTGAATGGTATGGGGGGTTGTAGTGAGCTACCATCCAAGATAGGAGCTTAATTCTGTAGCTCTGCACAGCGACTGCATCATCCGATAACATCCATCAGTCTAAAGTCCATCTTGGTGCTTCTAAGCCAGTTTACCCAATAGCTGAAAAGGTGCAGTTTCAGACAAGCCTAATTTTGGTTGGGAAAACCACTGCAATAAAAGGTTATGGGTGAAACAGTGTGCCACTGTGTACAGGTTCATCAAGTGGGAAAATGGCGACAGCCTCAGGACAAACAGTGGTTGGGATTGCTGACCTGCCCAACAATTAGAGAATGCTTCAGACTTTGGTAGCTGATATCCTGGAGATCCGAAGCTCAGCTCAGAAAGTGGAGGAATGAATCGAAGCAGCTGAGGTGAGAATAACTGATACAAAATCATTCACAATGAGGGGAGAGTCCAGGATGGCAGACCACTCCGAGAAGACAGCCCAATTAGAAAGACAGGTGCAGATGCTGTGGGCAGAGATAGATGACCTTGAGAACAGAGATTATCTTAAAAAACTAAAAATCATCCAACTAATAGTCAGTCAGGTCTGATATAGTGAGCATAGAATGTTATCAATCCACCCCCAGACATACTGCTTTTTTGCTACCTGTGGTCTTGTAAAGAATGTCATAGATGTATTTAGATTTCTCTGATTTAAGTTTTTTGTATTACTACAATGTATAGAATGGTGTTGTTATTATGGTTAGTTGTTTTCCTTTTAACTTTCCTCTGTCTTCTCCATTACTTAATCCGTGCTGTCGTCCTGTAATTCATTTGTATTCTGTAATATTTAATATACATGCAATTCTTAATTTCTTGCTGCTGTATTGTATTTTACTATGGTAAATCAATAAACTATGTTTGAAATAAACAAACAAAAAAACAATCTAAGAATCATGAGGACACCAGAGAGGACAGAGGGTAAAAGTATGTATACTTTCCTACAGGCATTGTTACCTGTACCTCAGCTCCTAGACTACTACTGCAATTACCTGGCCAAAGTAGAAAAAGCACATCAGTCCCTGGTACCCTGGCCAGTATGAAGGTACCCCCTGAGACCAATTCAGGCACTGCTACTGAGATATAGCATTAAAGAACAGATACTGAAAATAGCAAGAGAGAACAGGCCTTTGTATTGGAAGGGATATCATACATATATTTTCCAAAATCTCTCAAAGGAGCCTACCCTTACAGAAATAATTGTATGAAATGTTTTCATGCTGCACACATAAAACTACCCAAGAGATATGTGTGCTGCAAGTACGATTTAAATGTTAAATTGGAACCGATTGCATGCATATGGCATGCGTACAGCAAGCAAGTGTGGAAACCATGATTTTTATGTTAAGTTGGAAAAGACTGCATGCATGTGGCATGCATGCAAAAAAGCAAGTGGTCACTGATAACTGCACACGTAAAAGTTAAAGGACTTGCTCAGGATCACACCATACACAACTGGGAGCTGATGAGGTTCAAACCCAGCTCTTTATGCCTCTAAGTCTTCTGGCTTACAGTTCAGTGCCACTAAGCCATAGACCATGCACCAGAAGACATATGAAGAGAGACGAAAGGAGCTTAATATGTATAGCCTCGAGGAAAGGAGGGAGAGGGGGGACATGATAGAAACGTTCAAGCATCTCAAGGGAATCAACAAAGTCCAAGAGGGTAGCATCTTTCAAAAAAAGAGGTGTGCAAGAACAAGAGGGCACAATTTGAAGATAGAGGGCGGGCGGCTCAGAGGTAATTTAAGGAATATTTTTCACAGAGAGGTTGTGGATGCATGGAACGGCCTTCGGAGGAGGTTGTGGAGTCAAAATCAGTGGTGGAATTCAAGCATGCATGGGACAGTCATAAGGCAATTCTAGGGGGTGGGGGTAGGAAGAAGTAGGCTGCTGGTTAACTAGGATCTGCAGCTTAGCCAGTAGGTAGGGAAATGGGCAGACTGGGTGGGCCAAGCGGGCCTTATCTGCTGTCAAATTCTATGTTTCTATGTTTCTATACTGTCTGCACACATATGGCTCGATTGTACTTCAATACATACTGTATCTGAATACATCTGCATGCATTGCAGCATGCTTGTAGCCACTGAATGCTTTTCAGTTTTCTTCTCTCCCTCATCTCATTTTCACAGTTGAACTGTAGCACACACACCAATGGAAACACATGTTTTTCCCACCCCAATACACAAATGTACCTACAAAACCACTTAATTACTTCTGTCTGGCCTGTCCTCCTTCTATTTTTCCCCCATAGTTTTGAATGCTTACACACAAACAGACTTTAAGGTGCAAACACAAACATAGCAATAACTTGACACACACACACACACACACCCACCCACTCATCCACATGGCCAGTTCCACCCCCTTCCATGCACATACACTGTAGCAGGTATAGACAACCCACCAAGTATAGATATATAAGTAAAAAGTCTCTTACTTTAGTACTTGGGAGCCAGAGGCAGAAGTCTTTAAGAGATGATGTCCATGGGTCAGAGTGCTGGGGCTTACCTCTTGAAATGAATGGAGTTATTTTCCATTACTATTTTATATGTTATGATGGTGAGTTGGAGAATAATGAAGGCCACTGTTCTACTAACAAGGTCCTTGTTAGTTGAGCGGTGGCCTTCATTAATCTCCAACTCTCCATCAATGATGTATAAAATAGTAATTAAAAATACCCATTCATTTCATTGGTACACTCCACAGTCTCCTTTGCCCTTTGTCATAATGTGCCTGAGTATGGGGATGTGGAGGTCAGCTTCGGGGGGGCATAAGCCTGACTATAGTGGGGCTCCAATAGTCTGTGCATACCATACTGCTTAACTGTCCGTGAATGCAAGGGACAGCTCTAGAACGTCTGTAAGATCTCTAAATGGTACAACTTATTTGATTTTACTGAAATGTGATATGTAAATTAGGAAAAATTCAAATGTATAAGATTCATCTGTATATACCCCAGATCTGTGCATCAGATTTGGGCTTAAACTCATCCAGTTACTAACCAATATTTTTCCTGGCTGAAGTTCATCCCCCCCCCCCCAAAAAAGAACTTTGTCCTGATTTTTCTCCCTGACTCCATTCTATTCGATGCCCATCCCCTATGGGTCATAATGTGACCCAAAGGTGAAGAAACATGAAAAACATGTCAATATTTCAGTCCTTCCTCCTTCCCCAATCCTCCTGTAAAAAAAGTTATTTACTTTTGCTTACCCGGCCATATGGCCAGAACCTGCAGCCTGGCATAGTGTGCCACCAGCCCAGTTTTAAGTCCACTCCCCCACTCTCTTTTACCAAAAGCTGGATGCTAGGACTGACCATCACATGTCCCCAACGTGGTCCGTGACCAAGTCACCTCGCCATACGAATCCACCCAACCTGGGTTTCTTCCTTCTTGCTTGGTTGCTGCTGTGGCTGATGCCACACTACACTGATCAAGACATATGAAGGCCACCCACATGGCTGTCACCACTGCTGCTAAGCCTAGCTTGCTGCCATGGGGGTCTGTGCTGTTTTAAGCGAGCCTAGTAAAATAAGTTGGTAGCCTAGTCTTGAGTTAGCTTCTAGCTCTCTCTCTGCCCCTTCAGCCACCAGGGGAGATGAAGACTCACTAAGAGTAGAACAACAAAAATATGCTGCCACAACACTGCTATTGAGAGTTCAGTGCTTACTGACTCCTCCAAGCTGTAGTGTTCAGCCTGTCTACTCTGTGGTTGGAAAGACAGTGTCACACTTGCAAGTTACATGGGCTCTTTCTTAGCTGGAACTCATCCACATCATATGTGATTGTGCCACAGCTAAAAGGTGGAGAGAATGGACATCACAGTACAGACATAGTCAAGTCTGGAGAGTACCTGCAGCACGAGCACACACAGGCCAGGTGGGAACTTATTGTGCAAAAGATTAAATCCAAATTTAAATTTACTGCCACACTATAAGAACAACCTAGGCACAAATACGGGGTGGGGGTGGGAGACAACTGCGCCCCTCTGCTCTACCTAAATGGCACCCCTACTTAATGGTAGAAATGCATTCTCCGGTGCTAATACAATGGTTTCCCCTGTGTTCTGAGGTACTGTAGCTTCATGTTTCATGATGTGCCCTGATCATCATGTGGGTTAGTGTCCCTCATTGTCTCTCATTTTGAGCATCCATGTCCCTCATTTCAGTGGCAAAATGTGAGGTATGGTGCATGGTTCCAAGACCCTACTCAGCACAAAGTGTGCTGAGCATGGCCATAGTATATATGCTCAGAATGGCAAAGGGAAAGTAAGTGAGATAAAACAGTCATGGAGAAACACATTTGTAGCACTGAATAAGCATAAGGGATTTGCATGGTCCAAAACAAAAAGGATAGGTTTCACAACACAGAGGCCACTCTTCGTACATCTGGAATGGGGGATGTTGACTGGCTACATCCTAGGCATTTAATGCAATAAGTAAACAACACTTTACAGATTAATGGCAATTTAATGACAAAAATCAAAAGCCATTAAACAACTTGCAAAAGTATCAGAATTAACGAGTTTACCTAATTTTATGGAAATTTAAATAAAAATGTATTTTAATGACTAACTACTAGTAGTATGAGAAACAGAAATTGATATGTTTTTATGTTTGCTTGCATGCATGCACAAGAAACATAGTGCCATCATACGATGTTTTGGAGGTGTGCCTCCCGCTCTGCCAATGTTCTGATCCATTTTGTAGGCATGACCACACCACACCAATGAATGTCCTAGCTGTCTATGACAGCAGTTCAGATGCAGTGGCATGCAGTTGAAAGAAAACTACCACTGCAATCAGCAGTGGTAACATGTAGGCAATCTGCATATTGATGTCAAGTGGCGGCTGTCGCCAACCACCTCTCAGTCCCAATGAAAGCCGACAGGGGTACACACTCCCCCTGTTGGCGTGTCTCCTCCCTAGTTCATTTGCAGATGGGGTAGCCCAATCCACATTGGCATAATGTCCCCCCCACTATTTGTTGTGTGTTGAGGGGGGTACCCAATCCCCCTCAGCTCATATGCCTCCCCAAGCACACTGTATGGCTGACTAGGGTGTCCAATCCCCACCAGTTCCAGCTCCCCTGCCAGCAAACACCCAGGTGGCACGCTGGGAGCCCACCCCAGTGTCCCAAAAGCCTCCCTCATTGTCATCCTTTTTTTTCCCCTGTAAAAACAGAAAATGGTCCTCGCTGTCTCTGGTTGCCCCTCCCCAACCCGCACTCACCCTCTCACACGACCCCACATCGCACCCCCCCCCACCCTCCTAAACTCATACTACCTCTGGAGCCCAGCGTGATGATCCTCAATGGACCGGGAACACATCTGCACTCTTCAAAGCCAATTGTGAACTGAAGAAATGCCGGTAAGCTGCATAATGGCCTAAATGGGGGGGGGGGGTTCAACTTAGATGGATATCTCGGCCATTTTTGCAAATTTTGGCACCAAGTTTTCAGCATGGGATTCTTGGGACCCCACCTCATGAATTCAGTCACTGTCATGTCGTTATTCAGTCTCGAAAGGTGATTTTGTGGTCACTCTGTGGAATCACCTTTTGGGACTGATTAATGAAATGACAGTGTCACTGTTCATGAAATGGCCTCCCAAAAAGCCTATGTTGCAAATTTGGTGAAAAAATTCAAAAAAATGACTGTGTTACGAGCATGCGATGCACATTTTCCACACACACTCATAACTTTGCGAATTTGTAATATTTTCACTCCAGATTTTCAACATTGGCATTTTTTCACACCTCCTTATGAACAGTACAGCTGTCATTTTTCACACCCTGGCCGAAATGTGTTTTCACACTTCCGTGGCACAATAGCGTGGTCGCTGTAGAAAATCAGCATTCAAGACAGATTAAGAAAATCACAGTGACACTATTCATGAGTAGAGGTCACAAAATGCCTATGTTGAAAATTTGGTGATAAAAGTCCATAAAATGACTACGTTAAGAGCATGCATTGTACAGTTTCCATGCACACTCGTAACTTTGAGAATTTGTAATATTTTCAAGCAAGATTTTCAGCATTGTCAATTTTGCACACCTCCTTATGAACAGTACAGCTGTCACATTTCACATCCTGTCTGAAATGTGTTTTCGTACATCTGGGGTACAATGGCGCAGTCACTGTGGGAAATCAATGTTCAGGACAGATAAGGAAAATCATTGTGACACTGTTGATGAGCAAAGGTCGCAAAATGTCTATGTTGAAAATTTGGTGAAATTATTCCACTAAATGACTATGTTACGAAAGTGCATTGTGCAGTTTCCAGGAACGCTCGTAACTTTAAGCATTTTTATTATTTTCACTCCAAATTTTCAACATTGCCATCTCTTCATACCACCCTATGAATGGCACAGCTGTCATTTTTCACATCCTGCCCAAACTGTGTTTTCGCACATCTGGCATAGATGGGTGCAGTCGCTGTGGGAAATCAATGTTCGAAACAGATAAACAAAATCACGGTTCCACTGTTCATGAGCAGTGATCCCAAATTCTTTCATGAGGTGGGGGGGTCACAAAAAGGCCATGCTGAAAATTTGTAGTGCAAATACCAACAAACGCCCGGGATATTAGGGTTTCTAACCATAATGTCCCACCATCTACAGACTGATAGGCGTCAGGGGTGTGCCTTTGGATTGACAGCTGTAATGGTCATGCTATTCCACCCCCACCCTCACCCTGAAGCCAGTGACAAGCATCGAGATGTGCCTTGGACTCTTCAGCCCCAGAGTTCAACCCATTCTCCTATATTGCACCCATTTCAGTGTATGTCCTTATGACATGGGGTGACTGTCAAGCTGAACACCCCAAGGCACACCTCAACACCTGTCAGTGTCTGCAGGATAGGGTGAGGTGAAATGCCATGAGCATTATGGCTGATGACCCAAAGGCACACCCCAATGCCTGTCCATCTCTGCAGGGTAGAGGTGGGGTTGTCATGAGTTCAGTACTTCACTGCCATTCCTATTCTGCATCTGTCTAACTCCTGCATGTCCAATGCTAATAACAGCAAGCAAACATTTGGCGTTGACAAATGCTTGTTTAAGATGACATTTGCACTGGCTTAGCTGCTGTACACATGGCAAGCATGCAGCATGTGAACCTGATGTGATGTTTAAATGATATTCACACTAGCTTAACTGCTGCACTCATGTCAAGCATGAAACATGCAAACCTGATGTAATTTTTAGAAGATGCTTACACCAACTTACCTGCTGCGCACATGTCAAGCTTGCAGCATGTGAACCTGAGTTACCTTTTAGACCTGGTTTGCATATGTTCACTTAGTGTATACAAACTGCATGCAAACATTGCACAATTAAGCATGTGGCATGCATTCTGCATGTATGCAGCACACCTATATTTCTGTAAGGGTGCTGACAAACATAAGGCCTTTTCTTAAAGTAACAAGAATTGGCACAACATAGTGTACCCTATAATCTGAGATACACATCTATGCCTAATACTGTATTATGTGGGCTGACAAATGGCATGCATTTTACACCCCAAAAGATGCTCAACACTTCATGTGGACCACCATGAAGCTACAGGGAGAAAGGTCAGGAGTTAGCTGTCGACAGACAGAAAATGTATGATGAAGGCAACCCCTCTGACAGGAGCGAATACAGAAGTAATTCGAGATGCCACCAAATCACCCACAGCAATACACTGACTATGGCATCCCAAAATAAAAACAGAAAATGATGGCAGAAAAAGATCATTGGTTCATCCAGTCTGCACATAAAACCCTAACAAACCCAGAACCTATTGTCCATACATGGTCCTAACCCTCACTATTCACTCCCATGCTCCCAACCCTACCACTACCACCCTGAGCAACCACTAAGCTCTGTACTCTGTCCCAGCCATGTTTGAAACTATTAATGATTTTGTCCCACACCTCATCAGCTGACAGAGTATTCCATGGCTCCACCACCCTTTCTGTAAAACAAAACTTTCTCACTTTCCTCTTGAACCTTGACTCATGCCCTTGTGATCTTGATCCACTGCTGATGCTAAATAGTTCCTCACAATTTACCTTGCTTGTACCTTTCTGGAACTTGGAGGTCCCTATAATATATCCCCTGTCTCATCTGGCCTCCAGCGTGTGCATGTTCAGTGCATTTAGTCAATCCTCATAAGATCTACCCTGCTGGCCCTGATTCATTTTGGTCTGTTGCACTGTCTCCAGCCTGCCCTTACCTTTCCTTAGGTAGCAACTCAAGAACTGGGCACAGTGCTCCACGTAGGGTATCACCAGTGAGCTATAGAGAGGTAGTAATACCTCCCTCTTTCTGCTGTCAAACTCCTCCTATACATTCAACATCCTGTTTTCCTTACTGTAATCCTTGTTATATTGGTTTGATTGTAGGGAGTCATTGATTATGACCCCTCATTTTCTTTTCTTGGAGAGTGTGCCCAGTTTTACTGCCCCCATCATGTACTCAGTCCTGAACCTTGTCAGCACAAAAAAAAAATGACAGAGAAACTGGGGACAAGAAAGGCAAAGACAGACTGATCACCTCAGAGACTGCAGCACAGCAGAAGAAAGGGTTTCAGATACTCCTCACTGGAATTGGGCACTTCGTCATGGGAAGTGGAGCTGCTGAACAAGGTCCTGAGAGAACAGGTGGACCCAGAAGAAGCCTATCCACCTTTAGCCTCAGCAGAACAATCAGGCACCATGGACATGGAAGTGAACTTTCTTACCCTCGGCCTCAGTAGGAAGAAATTTTGCTGATGCCAAGCTAGGCATTGATCATCACTCTAATTCAGGATGTCATACTGAAAATGGTGGGACAGCAAAAACCTACTACATTCTCTGAACCCATTTGACAAACTCTTATCAAAGCTGGTGATTTACAAATTCTAATGTTGCAAGGTGTGAGTAACTATAACACATTTTTCTTTTTCAGGATGGCGCAATAGAAGATTGCCGGGGAGGGGGTAAGGGGTTCCACTAAGAAGAGAGAGGTCAAGATGAGTTGTATTGTCTTTGGTTGAAGGGGAGTCAGGAGGGTAGGAGGGAGCATATTAATGTGTAAATACTAGATAGAGACCAATACAGTGATAGTAGAGAGAATAGAGGGAGGAGGGTGCTTCTGGTCTCCAAGCTGACTCCCAGAACATGTGTGTGAATGCTCAGGACTATGACCCCAAGTTGAATGTAAACTGAATGAGGGGCATATTTCAATAGGCCTGGCATATTATGGCAGAATGCATTTTGGTGCGAGAGCCACAGTGCCTGTATATGATTGTATAGCATTGTATTGTACTGCATCTTATAATGTCGTGAAATCTCATGTGGTACAGTATCTTATAGTATTGTATCTCATTTTTAGTATTGTAGCACATTGTATAATATTGTATAATATCATATAGTAAAATTTTCTATAGTAGTTTATCATATACATTTCCATAGTACCATTCACTAAATGGTAAATTATGTAGTGACAGGAACACATATGTAAATGCTCAGGACTGGGACCCCCAGGCGGATGTAAACTGAATCAGAAGTATGTCTCCATGTCATATTATGGTGGAATGTGATTTGGTACAAGGGCCCAGTGGCTGTATATGATCATATAACATTGCATCATATCATATAAGGTCATAGAATCTCATATAAGATAGTACCTTATAGGATCCCATCTTATTGTATAGTAACACAGTATATTCTATAGTATTGTATAATATTGTATAGTATCGGTTTCAATAGTAGTATATCATATACACACCACTGGCACCAATCTTCAAATCGCATCTAAGGGTCATTGCTACCAGACTGGCCCAAACACTGCTATAAGGTAAACTACAGTATGTAATGATAGCAAAACCAAACCCTCTCTCCCCAGCTATGACTAGCAGGTTAGCTCAAGAATGAACAAATGCCTTGCCCCACTCCTATGAAGTGTAACAGATACAAATGAGTGCAGAGGGAGACCTGAGCATAAATTTAGCTTAGTCCGATAAATGTAGCAAGATTGCACACCAAACTTTATGGACAGAGGTAAGAGGATTGAAGAAGACAGTATCTGTCCTGTACTGGGGCTGTAAAACTGGGGATAATGATGAAAGGGACTCTGGGGAATGGTATGCAAGGCAAACTCCACTCCCTGGGCATAACATAGCAGACTAACCAGCCAGTCGTCACCAAAGTCGATGGTGGACTAGATATGTGGAACCTGGTGAATCCAGGTGCTCTGAATTCAGGGGAGCACGGGGCTGGACACCAAGCTAGAAACAAAGCATGCCCAGAATGTGCATTCATCATAGCAGTAGCTGGATGCATAACCTGAAACTAAGTGATGATGAGTTAATATATGATACACATACCCCCAACCCCACCCCGATGCTGTCAGGCATAACCCACTGGCAATTTCGGGCAAACCCATTGTGTTGCAGTAGCAACATCCATAGCATGAATGCTGGAAGCAAACTGAAACAGGCATGGTAAGCCAGTTCAAGGACTAGGCACCATGCTGTACACCTTAGCAGGAGTAAAGTGACCTATCAAACCAAAAACATAAGATCAGAGTGTAATAATGGTGTTTGTAGCACACTGGACTGTGATGAAAAGACTGGGCACTAGGCTAGTGCTCTCTCAGATACATGCCCCTCAGTCAGCAAGCCTTATGAAATACAAACAACCACTTTCATACCACACAATTTGTTTTGTACTACTGATATAATTACAATATAGTAAAGCACAATCAAAAGGGTAACTATTTCTCCATAACAAAATGCAGCAAGATTATCAGACGGGAAACTGATTCTGTATATTATGCAACTTGTAATCCTGTACTTTGTCCTGTGACAACTGAATACATATAGTTGTTCCTTCTCACTGTACAACCTGAAATATGAGACAGTCCTCTTGAAAACCTAGCAACCCAGGAAAAGGAATGTGAGGTTGGGCCAAGGTTAGGGTGCATGCTCACAACTCTGTTGCACGCAGAGAACAGGGATGGCACAAAATGATGTCGGGCTTGACAACAATACCATTAATCATCCTATAAAAAGAAAAAAGATCCAGAATTATCTCAAGTCAGCCAAGTGCAATGTGGCCTTCATATAAGAGATGCACCTACTAGCAAAAGAATCTAGAAAGCTATAAAGGGCATGGGTAGGGCAAGAGTACTCCAGCAATTGCACTTACAGGGAAGGGCAACATTGATACAAATCTGTCAGGAGCTAATGCTGATGGATAGCTGGAGGCTACTTCACTCTACAGGGAAAGACTTTATCTACAGGTCCCTCAGATACCAAATACAGAGCAGACTGGACTATTTTCATAGCAGCAGAGCTTGCATGCAGGAGATAGTAAATAGTTCCCCATACCCAATGGTATTGTCAGATCATACCTTGGTGTCCATGACAGTACTACTACAACATACAGTAGCCAAGACTCTGTGATGGAGGCTCGGTCTATTCTTCCTAAGGTCCCCTAAATTTACAAAGTGGTTGAATGAGGAAATAGCAATGTATTTCCAATTCAGCAAGGTCCCAGACATGTCACATTGCTACAGATGGGAGGCCTTTAAGGCTTTCATAAGAGGGCAGAAAAATCAGCTTCCCAGCCAAAGAAACAAAGAATGGAAACTGGAGGTGGCCCAACTGACAGCACAGCTGAAAAAGGCTGAGGAATGTTTCTGTAACAACTCATCCCCCACTGAAGATGAGGTCTAGGAGTTAACTGTTCTGAAACACAAACTCCACAACATCCACCACCAACATGCAATCAGGGCACTCTTTTTCCTCAAGCAGGTCTCTTGGGAAAATGGGGACAAAGCCAGTAAACCTCTGGCACATAGACTAAAAAAGAGACTTGAAGAGGAGCAGATTCCACACATCTACACTGAGAAGGGAGGCACTACCTTAGAACCCAAAATGTAAATCAGGCCTTTCAAAAATATTATAAGAAGCTATATGCCTCCTCTGGCTGCGTTTGACCAGACACCATAAGTAATTTCTTTAAAAATCTTAATCTACCAACTGTCCTACAGTATACATCGCAGAATCTTGAGGCAGATCTCAACCAAGAGGAAATACTCAAGGTGCTTAAACCGACTGCCCTAGGTAAAGCTCCGAGCCCAGATGGCCTGAGCTCAGATTTGTATCATATATTTGGGCACCAGATAGCGCCACACTTGTTGGAGATGTTTAAGGAGGTGTTACAAGCCTACATCCTGCCACTATCCTTGCAGGAGGCGATGATAACAGTGCTGCTGAAACCAAGGAAGGGCAGACCACAATGTACCAGTTATCACCCTATATCACTCATGAATTTGGATGCGAAGCCCCTTGCCACAGTCTTGTCAGGCAGACTGGAGCAGGCTGTCTCTTTTCTGATACATAAATTGCGGGCAGATTTTATCTGTGGAAGGCACCCGTGGCACGCAGTTATTCACTGACCTACACAGCCAGTATAATTTTATGCTTGTGCAACTGTGTTAGTTTGGTTTTGGCCATTTGCACTTTCTATTCCAGAGGAATTACCACCCTGTAGGGGTACGACGGCAAGGAACTCTCAGAGAGGGTTCCACCCCTAGAGGTGCCACGGGACGTTTCCCATGGGTAAAGGTACTTTAGGAATCCCCCTAAGGAGAGAGTGCTGACACCGGAGGAGGAGGGGAGGATGGTGGAGCAAAGAAAAAATACTTCACAGAGAGGCCTAGAGGAACTGCTGCTTATATAGCTCAGGAAGTGGGAGTGTCTGACTGCTTGGCCACTGAGAACTTTAGGCATACCCTTAAATTTCACTGACCTACGCAGCCAGTATAGTATTATGCTTGTGCAACTGTGTTAGTTTGGTTTTGGCTGTTTGCATTCTATTCCAGAAGAATTACCACCCTAAGGGGGTACGATGGCAAGGAACTCTCAGAGAGGGTTCTACCCCTAGAGGTGCCATGGGACATTTCCCATGGCTAATGGTACCTTAGGGATCCCCCCAAAAAATGTAGTATCATCCCCAAAAAGGAGGCAACACGAAGCATAATGCAAGCAGTAATAGTGACGTGGAAGCAGTAAACTGTAACATAGTAGTACAGAAGCATAGGCAGTTTGATAGTTCAATGACATGCTCAGTTGTTGTGGTAACAGCCCAGGTTTGCGTAGCATGATACTGATGGCTTGCATTGAGAGAAGGGGATCCTCTAAGGAGAGAGGGAACAGCAGGCCATCCTCCACCTCCATCTAACAATGGAACCTGCCTAAAGAGACTAGGGAAAACAACTATGCTAGCTAAGAGTTATGACCTGAGGCAACAGAGGAGAGAAAAAAAACCCTATGAGGAGGAAATCTCTGGGGATCCAAGGACTAGGTCGCCTTCCCTCCAGGCTTGGGAAAATTTATTTAGTGATGACTCTGCAGCTGCAATTTGGAAAACCCAATTAAAGGGAGGTGGAAAATATTCCAATTTGGAGGGAGGCTCTCACTCAAACCCTCTAGCGGGAATGTCATGGAAGGTTGAAAACTCTTCAACAATACGTGCATCCAAGGTGCAGGAGGACAGCAACAACTGTTGAGGCACTCACCTAGCCTACCCGCCCTAAATCAAACCAGGTGAACCAGAGGCAGTCATGGGGAGAATGCGATGAAGGTGCCTTGCTAAGGAAACCACTAAAGTCAATGGGCAACTGTTATAGTGGAACACTAGAGCCAAAGGAGATCATCGTAATCATCCTTCACTGTTAGTCTTAAATTCGATACCAGGAGCTGCTGTTACATAGCAGGCAGCTAAAGCCAAGCCCGGGGCGAGGACATTCCCAGCTATGGGCCAGGTGAGAAGGATCCTGCCCCAAGTTGGACACGCTCGATGATGCGGACTAAATGCAGAACGAGACCGTCAGCTGCAAGAACTCTGTGCCACAGTAGAATGGCTGGCATGCCCTAGAATTGATTGAGAGCTGAAAGCAGGTGAGCTGAATGAGCATAGCGTGCTGAGATCGCAATGAGCACTGAGTGCTGAGACCTTGCAAGGTCGAATGCATATTGAGAACAGTAGAATCCCAGGCTGAAGCAGAGGTGATGGCAGTAGGCATGAAGCAATGGTTTGTGTAAGCAAGGAGCAACAGTTGCGTAAGCAAGTGTGGGCCTAATGGGTCAGCAAACAGTAGTAGTAATAGGTGGACCTACATAAAAACTGTATAGCAAGTAAACAGCACTGAATTAGGTGCAAGCCAGCCAGACATGAATAGCCAAATCAAGGTGACAAACTGTGGATTTTCGGCGGCAAAGACAGGATTTAAAACAGAATTAATTAACCACATAGGCCACAACCCCCCAAAACACCTCCCAGTCCCTGCCGTAGGACAAACAAGGAAGCGATGAAAGGCCAAGAACTACATGCAGATATAAAAGCTAATTTAATAGCCTCAGCAGAAGCTTCAGCTAACCTCAGAGTAAACAAGGTACAATAGGAATGGGTGTAAACAATGCAGCAGCAGGAAGCAAGTAGGCATGCACAGCAGTAGTAAACAAATGAGTACACTGAGTTGTAAGTGCAAATAAAGGAGTAGCTATGGTTGATCTGAAATACAAAGGTAATGAATGCAGTTGCACTGCAGTAGTTTGAGCGTGGTGAGCACAGTGTTAAAACACAGGCACTGGGTACAATGGTAATTAAAGCAAACAGTAGTGGCTGCAATTGTAGGTAGCTGAAAGCAGTAGCATGAGCTCAGGGTAGGTTCACAGTAGCAGTGCAAGTAATTTGAGAGTTGCAACTGAAGGCCAGCAGTATGAGCTCTGTAGTAGCAGTATGCTAGGAGTTTAGAAAATAAAAGCTCCCAAAAAGACTAAACCAAAACACAGCAAAACAAAACAGGCAAAGGCCCAAAAAAAGGAAACAAAACACACAGAGAAGCACACAGCCAGAGGAATACAAACCAGAAGCAAGAAAACAAACACCGAAGTCCAGCAGAGTCACACATAAACAGCAGGCTGGGGGGGTAGGCCCTAGCCAGCTCAGAGGACAAACCAACATAGCCTCCAGCTGCAAAGAAGAAAATGTTTCACAGAGAGGTTTAGAGGAACTGCTGCTTATATAGCTCAGGAAGTGGGAGTGGCTGGCTGCTTGGCCAGTGAACTTTAGGCATAGCCTTACATGGAATACAGGCAAAGAACCTAACTTTCCAAAATGGACACATATCATATATGCTTCACAAAAAGCTGCAGTTGTCATGAAGAGGGTCTTGTCGGCTACATTCTTACCCCACCGAAGCACCAGACAAGGCTGCTCATGTATCTCTTTCTTAGTCATACTCGCTATGGAACCTCTTAAAAATGCCGCCCTGTGCAGGACAAATAAATTAAAGGCATTCCAATAGGTAGCAGAGATTACACTATGCTACCCTACACAGATGATCTATTGCTCATCCTTACTGAAGCAGAGAAGTCCCTCCCTAAGGTGCTGCAAGTTATATCTCAATTCAGGGCTATATCTGGGCTAAAAATAAACTGGGGCAAGACTGAGATACTACCAGTTAAAGGCAATGACCCTAACTGGGGACCGGCAGACCAAAAGAAGCTAACCTGGGCACCTCAGGGAATAAAACCTCTGGGAATGGCAATCACGCCAGACTGCCAGAATATGATAAAAGCAAATATATCTGCATTAGTTGACCAAATAAAGTTGGACCTGCAATGATGGAATAAACTCCATTTATCATTCACTGGGCATATTGCAGCCTTCAAAATATTGGCACTGCCACAGTTCATATACTGCCTTAATAACCTGCCAATCAAGATACCGAAAACGATTTTGCAAAAAATAGACAAGTTGACCTCATTCCTCATTCTTCATATGGGCTTCCTGGAGGCCCAGGTTCAGTAAGAAAGTAAAACAAAAAAATGAAGGCTGGCTCGATGGCTTCAAGAAAGGAGCCCCACACTGGGACACAATAAAAACTTACATTTATTGATACAAAGTAAGTAAAATGATAAGTGTGCTATACCAAACAACAGTAGCACCCCCCTCAAAAGTTATCAGCATTTCTCACCATGCTGGCGTTTTTTCAAGACATCAGCAGTGGCCAAAACTCACTCCATTTATACCATACCAATGAACACCAATGTGAGCAACTTAAAGGGACCACAACCTTAATCTATAACTGATTTTCTTATGTTATTTGTTGTAGCAAGCTCAGAGCGCAAGGAAGAGGATGATGGTGTCCGACAGTATTCAACAACTGAGGACCGTGAGTAGCAGCCCTCCTCTCATTTTTGATCAAGCCAGCTCTTATACTCAACCCACTGTAGCTGCAACAACTTCGTTAGTTGATAGTTTGCTGTTTAAGGAGGGTGATTTGAACCCATTGTTGCAATACAAAACAAGAACAAGCATTCCACAAATGAATACAATGCCAGTTACGGATAAGTTAATCATGTACCGTGAAGCTTACTCTTGGTCAGGGGTGTGCATATCCTATTGCCTCCTGTCTGAGGCAAGTAAATTTCCTTGAAGGGCAAGTACAAAGGGACAGCTAATTTCACTGTAATGAATAGGGGCAAGTGAAAATTGAGCTACAGTCATGGTTGGGCAAGTCCTAAAAGTTTTGATTTGAACACCCCTGCGCTTGGTGAAACAACCAAATTTTGGATTAGATATGGTTGACTTTCTGCGAGACTGGCAAGTGCATTTATAGGAGTCAGCAGCTGGTTTAATTAAGATTATTTTGAAACATGGAGCCATTACAGAGAACGAGCTTAAGATTGAATTGATTAAATGTGAAGAAGTGTTTAACAGTTTCTCAACATATTCTAATTATGAAAATTTAAAAGTTAAACTCCACACTGTGCTAAAAGTTCAGGATGATAGAATTAAGAGAGTAAAACAAAAAAAAATTTGAGAGGGATCGTAGACTATGAGAGAAGCATTATTTCTGACTGGAGCAATAAACAAGGGGCAGTGCGCTCTATTTAAAAAAAAGAAATGAGACTATTACACTAGCACATCAGATTCTGAAAGTGAGGGCCAATCAGATGAGGTTGACACCTCATATATGGCAATGATAGTTCAAACAGAGCCACTCACAACACGCCAGCCTTTTTTAGAGCGAGCCTCACAACCATAGACAGGGACTCCTTGATAACAACTATGGCTCAGCATACATTAACAGAGCAAATGAATGCACAGATGCCAACAGTTGCAGCTACACAATTAGGAACCACCCCCAACCAGCAGGCTTTACAAATTTTTGCAACACCACAAGTTCATCCCCTATAACCCACATTACCAATACTGCCTGGAGTTCCCCAAGGGGCTGTACGCAGAAGCCCCAGACTAGTGAGATTCGCAGAGAAAGTACCCGGAGGGGTACTCAAGGAAAGGGCAGAGGGAAGGCAGGGACACTACAACAAACGGGGATGGACACAGGATTTCAACAATCAAGGAATGAACAACTCTCATTTCCGAGGTGGGGGAGGAGATTTAGGTGCAACAGAGGGAGACAATTCACCTGGGGATACCCCCAGTACACATGGGGTATCTTTGAATATTCATCATACTCAGGCCTCAGATGCAGCACTGGATAAGAATCTGGTGATAAATATCTCTAGGTATGATCTCACTAATTCTGAGGTTTCCATTTTAAATAGCGGCTTCTCATTTATCCATACATATCAAACTAATGAATTTAACACAGTGGTGGATTTAAACTTTCTTGGCAGAAAATTGAATTTAAAGGTTCTATTTTCGAAAGAAACACCATCCTCATATATACCTGTACCAGAAGAACTAAGAGATACAGATACAGACACTCAAATCTGGAAGAAAAAATCTACTTTTATTCTGGTAATGAACCAGACAGCGAACACTTTTTTGAAGAGATGTAAACAGGATGTGGCAAATCTTCATGAAACTATACCTACACTGAGATATTATAATTGCACCAAGGAAGAGAAGGAAGCAATTAAGGCTTTGCATCAGAATTCTGCCATCACCATCTGGCCCGCCAATAAAGAGGGGCCCGTGGTGGCGATGGACCAAGCTAAGTATCATTCTGCTATGCTTGACTATCTTAGTGACATGTCCTTTTAAGAAAAATTGAATAGTGACCCTTTTGAGAAAAACAAATTGCAGATAGCTATGACCCTGCACCATGCGGTTTTGGAAGAGCTGATCTCCCAGCAAACTTAATTTTTTGCTGGTGGATAGCCCTATAAAACCCTTTATTTACGGGCTACCTAAGGTCCATAAGGATAGAGAAAATCCTCCAATGAGGCCTATTGTGTCTAGTATAGGGTCACTTACAGAACCTCTAGCCCACTTTGTTGATGCACAGATTAGGCAAGTAGCCATGAACACCCATACATATCTTAGAGATACAACACATGTTTTAAATTTGATTGGTGACATGGCAGTAGAGAAAGAATGGTGGCTAGTAACTTTAGATGTTCAATCTTTATATACTAATATACCACATTGTGAGGGTCTGGCAGATATTTTTGAGTCAATATCAGAAAACACTAGGTACAGCAATGAATTTATATTATTCATAGTGGAGGTTTTGGAATTGGTGCTTCCCAAAAATGTTTTTTTGTATGATGGGCAGCTATACCATCAAATAAAAGGGACGGCAATGGGGGCGGCTATGGCCCCCAATTATGCTACTATATACCTCTCTGAATAGGAAAAGAAGTATGTGCATGATGGGGGAATGAATCCATTTTTAAACCCAGTCAATGTCTATTGTCGCTTTATCGGCGACATTATATTGATCTGGATTGGTGATTTGGATGAATTGTAAAAATAGAACCATAGAAACATAGAATTTGATGGCAGATAAGGACTGCTTGGCCCAGCTAGTCTGCCCATTTCCCTACCTAAAGGATAAGCTGCAGATCCTAGTTAACCAACAGCCTACTTCCTCCTACCCCCCACTAGAATTGCCTTATGTCTGTCCCATGCATTCTTGAATTCCCCCACTGTTTTTGACTCTACGACCTCCTCAGGAAGGCTGTTTCATGTATCCACAACCCTCTCTGTGAAGAAATACTTCCTCACATTACCTCTGAGCCATCCCCACTCTATCTTCAAATTGTGCCTGCTTGTTTTTGCACATTTCTTTTTCTGAAAGATGCTACCCTCTTGGACTTTGTTGATTCCACTGAGGTATTTAAACATTTCTTTCATGTCCCCCTCTCCCTCCTTTCCTCAAGGCTATACATCTTTAGTTCCTTTAGTCTTTCTTCATATGTCTTCTGATGCAGACCCTGCATCATTTTGGTTGTCCTCCTCTGGACAGCCTCCACCCAGTCTATGTCTTTGTGGAGATGGGGTCTCCAGAACTGTACACAGTACTCCAGATGTGGTCTTACCAACTGTCTGTACAGAAGGCCAACAACTTCCTGTTTTCTACTGGTGATGCCTCTCCCTATGCATCCCAGTATCCCCCCAGCCCTCCTTACTGCCTTCTCACATTGCTGGCCCACCTTTAGGTTATCTGATATGACTACCCCTGGGTCCCTTTCCATTTTTGTTGTTGTCTGTATCTCACCCCCCATTATGTACTGTTCTCCTGGGTTTTTGTCTCCCAGGTGCATTACTTTGCACTTTTTTTGCACTGAATCTAAGCTGCCATACATTTGACCATTCCTCTAACCTTGCCAAGTCCCTTTTCATCCTTTCCACCCCACCTTGTGTATCGACCCTGTTGCAGATCTTTGTGTCATCTGCAAAGAGACATACTTTCCCTTCCAGTCCCACTGCAATGTCACTTATAAAAACACTAAAAAGGACCGACCCCAGTACTGAACCCTTTGGTACCCCACTAGTAACCCTCCTTTCTTCACTGTGGACTCCATTTACTATTACTCACTGTGTCCTGTTGTCCAACCAGTGTTTTACCCAGGCTACCACACTAGGACCCACTCCCAGGTTGGCTAATTTGTTTATTAATCTTTTGTGCGGGACTGTGTCAAATGCCTTGATAAAGTCTAGGTAGACCATGTCCACAGCCCCTCCCTGGTCTACTGCTTTGGTCACTCAGTCAAAGAAATCAATTAGATTTGTCTGGCACAACCTTCCTGCTGTGAATCTATACTGCCTTGTGTCCTGTGGCCACTGGCCTCTAGGTACTCAACAATTCTTTCCTTCAGAAGTGATTCCATCATTTTTCCTACCACTGAGGTCAAACTGACAGGACTGTAGTTTCCTGCCTCTGTCTTGCTCCCCCTTTTGTGAAGGGGAATCACATCCGCCCTCCTCCAGTCCTCAGGTACCACCCCATCCTCCCATGATTTATTAAAAAGGGTAGTCAGTGGTGTTACTAGTTCTTCCCTTAGTTCTTTTAAAATTCTGGGGTGAATCCCATCAGGCCCCATTGCTTTATCCACCTTCAGTTTTAAGAGTTCTTTCAGAACCCTTTCTTCTGTGAAAGGACTAATATTAACCCTCCCTATCCAGAGTGCTTCTATTGACTGGATTAGGTATTTCCCCCTGCTTTCCATTGTGAATACTGAGCAGAAGTATTCATTCAGTATCCCTGCTTTTTCACTGTCGCTCTCTGTCCAACCACCTTCCTCTTTGTTCAGCCTCAGTATCCCTGCCTTAGTCTTTCTTTGCTCCCTAATGTACCTATGAAAAGTTTCATCCCCCTTCTTAACTGAGTTGGCTATCATTTCCTCAGTTTGGGCATTTGCTATTCTGACTGCCTTACCCACTTCCTTCTGCTTTAACTGGTACGGTTCTCTGTCCCGCTCCTTCTGTGTTTCCTTGTACTTCCTGAATGCTATCTTTTTTTCACTTACCTTCCCCGACACTTCTTTTCAGAACCATAGTGTTTTTTTCTTTAGTTTTGATTTGTTTATTTGCTTCACACAAAGACTTGTTGCCTCTGTGATGGCAGTTTTGATGTTTCCCCATTGTTGCTCCACCCCACCTTTTTGCCTGTTTGCTAGTGCTTTTCTGAGGCCCTCTCCCATTTTGACAAAATCAGCCCTCCTGAAGTCCAGTACCTTCACTTTTGTGTGGCTTGAGTCTACAGCTAAGTTTATCGTGAACCACACTCTTTGGTGGTTTCTTGTTCCCAGATGGCTACCCACGTCAAGATCAGAGATCCTCTCTCCATCCCCATTTGAGAGTACCAGGTCTAAGATTGCTCTCTCTCGAGTAGGTTCCAAAACTAGCTGTCTGAGGCATGCCCCCTGTAGGGCATCGAGAATGGCCCTGCTCTTGGATGTGGCTGCAGCAAAGGTGCTTCAGTCAACATCTGGCATATTCAGGTCCCCCATCAGCAATATCTCCCCTTTCTCTGCCATCCCAAGGATGCCTTCTATTATTTCCTTGTCCATTTCCTCCCCCTGAGACTGGGGTCTGCATACAACCCCTGTGCAGATTATGGAGCCATTTCCAGTCTCCAGGGTGACCCACAGCGCCTCCTCTCCTCCCTGTTTACCCTTTAGTTCTGTTGCTTTTATCCCTTCCCTTACATAGAGAGCTACTCCTCTTCCTCCTCTTCTTCCCTCCCTGTCCCTCCTGTAGATTGTGTACCCTGGTATGTTGACATCCCACTCATGGTTCTCTGTGCACCATGTTTCTGTGACTGCCACAATATCCAGGCATCCCTCTTCCATCAAGCCACCATTTCAGGGAGCTTTTTACCTAGACTATGGGCATTGGTACTCATTACCCTCCATTTTTTTTATGGCTTTATTTCTTTTTGCCTAATCCCTGTCCCTACTGCCTTTGTCTTTTTCTCCATTTACCCCTGCCCTTCTCTCTATCGACTGCTCTGTTTTGGTGTTTACCTCACTAATTACCCTGATTTTTTGGGGGTGGGGGGCTAGGATTTCCCTTCTCCTCTTCAGTGCCTCTCCCCTTGACTAGTTAAAATGCTTGCCACTGAAGCATTTAAACCTATCACCTAGGATCCTGATTCCCCTCCAGGATAGATGCAGACCATTCATGACTGTATAGTCCTGCATTCCTCCAGGTGGCGCTCCAGTCCCCAATGAAGCCAAATCCCTGAGCTCTGCACCAACTTTTTAACCAGTCATTGAATCCCATGGTGCGGAGTGCCCTAGCCTCATCCATGCCATGCCATAGACAGATAGCACTTCCGAGAAAGTTACCGTGTATTCTACTTGTCTAAGGCCCCTTCCCAACTCCACAAACTCCTGTTGCATTGCTGTGATCCCATTCTCAGCCAGGTCATTCGTCCCTAGGTGAATAATGACATCCAGCTCCCTCCCCCTTGCCGCTGCTCCCATGATCCTGAGGATTCATTTCCTGTCCCTTCAAGCCTTGGTGCCAGGCAGGCACCTTACCTCCCTTTCCCCATCCTCCCCCAGTTCTACCCCCCTAACAACTGAGTCCCCCTCCAGGAGTTGTTTCCTTCCTCTATGCTATTGAGAAACAATCACCTACAACTCTTACCCTTCCCCCGGGGAGTGCCTTCCTTCCTTTCAGACACCTATTTCACAAAGGCTAAGTAACAGATCTAGTCACAACTGACTGCAAATATCTCCCAGCTAATGTGTGCAATACTTAGAGAGTATGAACTCTAATCTGAAGTTCAGTATGACAGCAAGTAGAGAAAAAGTTTCTTTTTTGGATCTTATTATATAAAAGGATGGTGAAGGTGGTCTTTCAACCAAAATGTACAGGAAAAACACAGATAGAAATAGCATCCTGTATTATAATAGTTGTCACCTCAGTCATGTGACTAGGAATATATCAGTAGGACAGTACATGAGGATAAAAAGAAATTGTAGTTCAGAAATAGAATATGAGAAAGGGAAACAGGACATGACACAAAGGTTTCAGGAGAGACGATATAATCCCACAGTTTTACAGAAGGCCATGGACAGAGTTGACTCTGTGCAGGAATGAACTTTTAAGGAAAGAGGATGGTAATAATAAGGGTAATAAGAAAGTACATAAATCAACATCTTCTTTTAGTAATGATCTTAATTTTATCACAGTTTACAGTGCTTAAGCCAGAGAGGTGGAAGTAATAATTAAGAATAACTGGCATATTCTACAAGCAGAACCAAAATTGAAGGACATTGTGGAACAATGCCTGAAATTTGTTTATAGGAGGAGCAGTAACTTGACTGACCTTTTGGTACATAATGCAACATGACTATCAACAAGTAAGAAGGGACCAAACCTGCTGGCAGGAAATTTCAGATGTGGTAATTGAGCAGCATGTGAATAAATACAGGTGGGATCAACTTTTAACATTCCCAACCACCAGGACATGTATATATATATATATATCTATATATATATATATATATATATATATATATATATATATGTATTGAGAAACTTTTCATGTTCTACAGAGGGTGGTTTATCTAGCCACCTGTATATGTAACTGTTTTATGCTGTTTTATGTTGGCATGACAGGACGTAAGTTCAAGAACAGAATTTTGGAACACATGTTGTGTATTCGATTGGGCAAAACTGAAAATGCTTTGGCTTCCCATGTCCAGCGAGCTGGACAGGGACATGTGTTTAAGTTCAGAGGTTTAGACGTAGTAACATTGGCCCAAGAGGTGGAGACGTAAATAACAAGTTACTGTGCCATGAAACATATTGGCAGTACAAGTTGTATACAGGCATGTATCCAGACTTGACTGATGCCTTCCAGTTGTCACCTTTTTTAAAAAAATGGAGATGAACTGATTATATTAAAAATACAGATATATTGATTAAGATGATGCCTAATTGTCTCCCTCCTCTCTTTCCTTCCTTTGTTTCTTCTTTTTCTCCCCTTCTCCTCTCTTTTTTCCTGTTCCCCTTCCCTGTCCCCCCTTTTCTCAGCACTTTATTAGTATACATAAGTGACATTATAATATAATATACTTACCATTAGGGTTCAGCTAATATTTATTGTCATGGTTCTATTAATTATAATCATAAATTGATATAATCTGATATGAATTGGAGATAAATTGATTACAAGCTTCATGTTGCAATAGTAATTGAGATTTTTTGTAAAGGAATAGATGTAATAACGAATGTATGTTAATTAATTTATTTATTTGTGTATATAGATTAAGATTGTGGTCCCTTTAAGTTGCTTACATTGGTGTTCATTGGTATGGTATAAATGAAGTGAGTTTTGGCCACTGCTGATGTCTTGAAAAAGTGCCATTTTACTTACTTTGTGTCAATAAATGTAATTTTTTTATTGCGTCCCAGTGTGGGGCTCCTTTCTTGAAGTCATTGAGCCAGCCTTCATTTTTTTGTTTTCCGGTGTGAAGTTGCAGCATGGCTCTGGTGGATGCCTTCTGAGCAGTGTTCTTGCCTTTTCTTACTCAGTAAGAAAGTTCTCAGAGCTGCCCTGCATTTGGGTGGAATGTACTGAACATGGAGCTGTTCCACATGGCCAGCAACATCACACAAGGACTACAGTGAGTAGTAGGGTGTAGAGATACCTCCTCAGTGTGGATGGAAGCAGAAAAGGCCATGCTATTCAACATACCCTCATGTGCATCCCTATGAGACAAACTACCACGGTCTCGTAAGATTGCCACCAACCATTTTGCACACCAGACAGATATGGAACAGACTGCTCAAACTTAAAAGTTGGCAGGCACTCTCACTGGGACCCTTTGAGCCCCCGTGGAATAACCCAGCACTTCAGATTGGACCCATTAAGACCCATAAAGTGGGAGTCATGGAAGGACAAGGGCCCACAAACAGTAGCTGACTTGGTGTACTCACAAACAGGTGTTGGAAAGTCATTTACCCAATTATAACAGCAATTTGTACTACCCTGGGTAGATCATTGGAGGAGCCTGCAAATGAGCAAGCCATGCACAAGATGATAGGGAAGGATCATGCTATTTGACAAAATGACCTTACCGCCTACTTGCCTGAATTGCATCAAACACTGAAGGGATGGGAGGCACAGATCTGTAGGCATATTCAAAATATTAATCTCTCAGACAGGGAGCCACATAGGCAAAGGTGGGAACAGGACCTAGGGATACACATCAGCCTGCAGTGCTGGAAAAAAAGATGCTGGAGCACAGCTCATGAAGGGTCTTCTGAACCCTTGTTCCATCTGATGCAAAAGAAAATATTAGGAAGATGGCACAGAATCCCATCAAAAGTGGTCCGAGTGGGAGTGCAGATACCAGACACATGATGGAGGTGCCACCAGTCAATTGCCACAGTAGCACACATCTTGTGGCCATGCACACAGATGAAAAAGACTTTTGGACAGATGATTCTAGTATATTATGAAGGCTACCAAGGGGGACACTGACTCCATCCCCAGTGTTCAGGATGTTAGGGGACCTGTCTCAGTTACAGGGAATTCTCATCCCCAGACAGAGCTTCCTATCCTCAGCAGTAATGGAGGCTAAAAGGTAGATTCTCATGAAGTAGAGACAACCAGACCCCCCCCCCATGCCAAGCCAGTGGGAGGTGGTAGTATCCGAAAATGTAGCATACCTCAAAATTCTTTAACTGGATAGGGCACAAATACACTTAGAGATGGCGTCCATGGCTCCAACTTATGGAACAAATACTACACTGTAAGCAGGCTGGGGATCCACATCACCCTCTCTGCCAGGGGTCAGTAGCATTGAATGTGGCATAGCTCCCTGGTAGTTGCCAGAATGGGACAGAGGATAGGCAGGGGAGATAAAACTTGTTGGACAGCTCCCAAGCTGACCCTGCTCAATCCAAGGGGTAAGGCAATGCAGAAAGAGGGGAACAAGTACAGGACAGTTAAAAGCCCAGTCCCTAAGCTGATATGGTACACAACAGATGTGAATGTTATGACATGAGGATACAGTTTTAACTCTAGAGGCATAGCTAATACTGCACCTTAAGGTTGCACAGTATTTGAACAAGCACTCAAATAAAAACATGAGACCACTTAATAGTATAGGACCTGAGAAAGGTTAACAGAAATTAGGAGTGTTGGGTCAGTTAACATGGTTTAGCTTCTTAATGTTGTCTGACAGGAGCCAATAGGGGGAAAGCTGAAGAATGGTGGTCAAAGATGTATGTACAGGGCTCCCCCAAACATGCTTGAAGTACAAAAAACAGCTTTTAATATTTAAAAAACATACTAAACAGCATCCGCTTACAGACTACCTCTACCAGTTTCACAAAAATTGCATCATCAACCTTCTGATGACGCAATTTTTGTGAAACCAGTAGAGGTAGTCTGTGAGCGGATGCTGTTTGGCATGTTTTTTAAATATTACAAGCTGCTTTTTGTACTTTAAGCTTGTGTGGTGTGGAGATTTGTTGTTTTCTCTGATTTTCTATATCCAGCACACACTGTGAGCCCTCGGAGGGGTTTTTGTTGTGGCTCTCCCCCAAAAATGTTGAGTTTGGGGTACAAGACTGACCAATTAAGAATTAATGGTTCTCACGCTTTTGATTTAAACTCATTATAATTCAACTGTTTCTGAATGTTCAATGTAGTAAGAGTGAAATAATGGAAGCTTTATCCTCATGTATTACGACTGAGTCAACTAAGATGTAAAGTTGCAATTCCAAGGGATGACCAACTCCAGCTAGGATTTTAGTGAATTGTTACTATTATATTGTAATATGAATTCCTTTGTCTTTTTGAAAATTTTAAGAAACTCTGAGGTAAGAAAAAACTAGCTGAATTGTAGGCAGTGCTTATGCAACGGGTACTTTGGCTTATGCTCTCTCTGTCCCTGCTATGGTAACTACCACCCTGTTGCACTGTGAAAGGATGCCAAACTCTGACAAGATTCCAACCCCTCAAGGTGTCACAGGAACTTGTCCCAGGACCAAAGACGCCTTAAGGGAGAAAGTTTAAAAACAGAATGGAATACAGACAAGCCCAATTTTCTCCAAGGAGAGGAGAAACATAGTCAGATTGAGATCTGGACCTGAGGAGCCACCAAGTCCACTCCTGTGGGGACTACCTAATCTTTATGACCTTTGGCATGGAGGAGAGGAAAACCCTCTCTAAAGGAGAGAAAACCTCTGGCTTCCTTCCATCCAAGATTGGGATGGAATTAGTGATAGCTCAGCCACTGCAATTTAGAGACCCAATTCAGGGGAAGATTTTTAGAGAAAGAGCCCTTGTTCTATCTAACAGGAATGCTGTGAGGGTGCCGTGAGCTGTTCTCTTCAGCTAGAGGAGAGGCCCCAAAAATGAGGCCCACTCCCAAGTCAGAAAGAAGGTGAGCAATGGCCACTGAAAGATGTTCACTTGGGCTCCAAGCGAGGGAGGCCTAGGGTAGAAGCTGAACCCTTGAGCCGCAAAACATGCAGTTGAGCCCTTGAGAGGCAGAGAGTTGTGATAGTTGTATGGTCTGCTTTCAGGAGCTGGAGGAAGGGAAGTAGGTGGGGATCAGGTGAATCTTAGGTGGTTTTAGGGAGTATAAGCCACCGAAGGTGCTGTTGATGTTATCTGCACAGCTAAAGGAGCATTTTGATGATGTTCAAGCCTCACCCTCCAGTAGCTGAAGTCTTAAATGCTACATCAAAAGGTGCCCCTGAGTCTATCTGTATAACTTAAGTTTCTTCTGGACAGGAGGGCATTGTCACCTGAAGGGCAGAAAGAGAAGGACCTTCCCAAATTGAGTGCCACACCCACAAGATGTGGACTTCACAGTAGCAGATTGAGACTGTTTGGCCTTCAGGTCAGGGGAGTCCTGGAAGCCATGATGTGGTTATGGTTGGCATGCATCCATTTGAGGGAGTAGTGGGAGGCCGATGGCAAAGCCTGGTGACAACTGACTACATGGTAGAAAGAAACATGGCAAAGCTGAATGACTGACTGGAGCCATGGCATGCCGTCTGAAACATTGACTGTGACTGACTGATAAGTGCCTGGGGCCAAATGGCAGATGCATACCAACTAATTGCATAATGGTATAGGACAAGGATGAGACATACAGGTCAATAATATATGTATGTAACTTACCTAACTTGAACACCTTTGAAAAAGGGCTCTTGAGCTTAAAGGTCTTCTGAATACAATAAATAAATAAATAACAACATGTAACCAATAGCCAGGTAGGCTGAAGCAATATCCAGGCAGGCTGGTAGGAAACAAATGAGCAACTTGATACTGGCAGATTACCTGGATGAAATGGTGAGAAACTAAAGTCAGTAATGGAGAAACGGCAGGCATAGAACTGCACTGCACTGCACTGGAGCTGACTGAAGACCACTAAACTCCATAAAAGCTATGGCTGGTCAGCCAAGGAACCCAGCAAGGAAATAAGGAAAAAACAGGTGCAAACAAGGGGGTTCAGCAATGGCACTAGTATGGAGAGTGGAACTGCTTGCAGTGGAGAAAAAAAGGGACTCCAGCATCCGTTGTGATGGAGGCAGTCTGCCACTGCCTGGCTGAAATAAACATGACAGCATGAGGGGGCATCACAGTGAGCAATGGGAACAAAGCCCAAAAGCACATTAGCACACGTGTAAGACCCCCACACATGGATGGGGCTTACCTAAATTTTTCTCCTGCCATGCACCACCACCAGTCCTGGCTGCTGAATACCCCCGAGGTTTTCATCTGATCCCTTTGATGTTTCCTCTGTAAAAAGAGGCTAGTGGAGTAAAGTTGCAGAACCGCCAAGCAGATGCTGCACAAATGTGTGAGTGGTAGTCCACACATGCCCAACTGTGCATTCCCATTTTTGGGTCACTGTAGTAGCTTAACAAAAGATCCGTCTGTGCTCCCAGACCCCAAAATCTGCTAATCGGAGTCTGGAGACATGAAGGAGGCAAATGAGGAGCCATTAAATTATTTAGTTAAGGAGTGCCTATGAGTGCTGGCAAACTGCCTAATAAATAATGAGGCTAATGAATATTAATGAGAGCCTGTCTGCTGCCTGGGGGTCAATGCAAAAAAGGCAGCAGCGACAGGCTAGGGAGAGCATTGTACTTTATAACTCTGCAGCCGGGTGATAGAGGAGATAGGCTACTACAGAACTGTGGGACGGTTATTAAATAAAAGTATACTGTTTGGCTGCAAGAGCACTTTAAAGTTGGGACTCTCTGTATAAACTGTGTGGGACTGTTTTTTCAGCAGCCATATTTGATACTTTGACCCTCAGAGCCAGCCAATCAGGAGTCGGGGTGCCCAAAAATGTAAAGAAATGGCTTCTGGGAGAGGGTTTGAACAATGTTCTTGGCACCCAGATTGTTAGCCAATCAATCATCGAAGGGACTTGATGTTTCTTCATTTTCTGTAGGGACAGCTGTGTGGACCAATAGGAAGCTGCCATTTTCTCTCTGAAACCCCAGGGGCAGTTACAGCTTGGGAAAGTCTGGCTTGGGCCCTTAGCAAGACAGGAGGGCTCAGACTGTGTTGGGAGAAAAAGTTTGGAAGTTGGTCCAAGGTTTTCACAGCCAAAAACTGGGAGATTTGACTTTATTCAGCACTTGGAAGCCCCAGAGCCAGAATGTTTTTAGCCAAAGCCTGCAGCATTCTGAGAAAACCCTCAGCTCATTAAAAAATGATTGACTTGTTTGCCAAAGGTTGAAGTTTACCTAGTACAGTCTGCAGTTTGGAGCCAGAAATGGAAAGAAGCTTGTGGAGTTCCTGTGCCTGGGAGTCAGAAAATATTGTGAACTCTGCTTTTTGAAAACTGGGGCTCTCCACTGCAGACTATGTACTGTTCAGCCGGAATCCACCACAAATTGTCTGCAGAAGTGTTTGGACTCAGACCACCCTGGAGCCAGGTAAGGGACCAGCCAGCCCTTATGTAGTGGAGTGGATTGGGATGCAAGGAGCCACAGGCATGTGCCTAAGTGCTAGGGCACTCTTGACCCATCTGGGGAGTTGAACCATGGGGTCTCGCCTCTGCGGTCTGGGCTCTCTGGGAACCAGGAAGCCTTGGGCAATGTTCCCATACTCCAAAAGTGGGGAAGAAGATGACAAGTTGCCAGATCCAGCAAGTCAGCCAGATGGTGACAAGATGCCAGATCATACTACCTCATCAAGCAAGCCTGCTGCTAACTTGTGAGGCTGCTCAAGGTCCCAGCTCTTTGGCCACCTTCAGATGCTGCTTCAGGACCTGTGAACTGGGACTCCAAAACCACGAGTAAAACAGGCCTGCCCTGACCTGGGAATCAGTTTAAAGTTTGCAACAAGTTACAGTTTCTTCAAAGGTTATTCTAAGGTCCCCAGCGTCAGCCAACCTGCGGCAACAATCAGACCTGTATCTCACCCTGGGTACCCAGTTAGGACTAATCAAGGGCACTGATACCAGTGGGGAGGTGCGCAAGTTAAATGTGGGTTGCGGTTTGTAGGCGGGCACAGTTATTGTTATTGTTTATGGGTTTTGCCAGCTTATCCAGCATTACCATTGCCATTTTCTCTGCTTCCTCATTCCCCTTTTCCTAAATAAAAGTGTTACCATTACTGAGGAAGATTTCTGTGTTCAGTCAGAGATGATGTGTGCTGGTTCAGCAGACAGGGTGTTGTCCTGACTGTCTTCAGTTAGGTCAGCATAAGGCTATTGCAAAATATAGATTTATCATTCTGTTTAAAACAGAGAGAGAGAAAGAGAGAGAAAGGTCCCAGGAGAGAAAGAGGAAACACAATTCAATTTAGGATCTGGGTGTGGTCTTTTACAACGGCCTAACACTTGATGCACAGGTGTTAGCCATCGTCAAAAGTGTTTTTTACCATCTGAGGAACATTGCCCAGATCTGAGACCTAATAGCAACTGAGGACCTGACCACCCTGGTGCATGCCTTTGTCACATTTAGGATGGAGTATTGCAATGCCCTGCACCTGGGGCTTTCTGGAGGTAATTGCTACCATCTGCATCTGGTGCAGAATGGGGTGACTAGGCTGTTGTTTGGTGGTTTGAGATTAGACCATGTCATGCCTGTCCTTTGTGAACTGCAATGGCTACCAATAAGGTGGAAGATTGCCTTCAAGATCGGATTACTGACCTATAAAGCCCTGCATGCGGGGGGGGGGAGGACCAGCCGATCTGCAAGACCACCTGGTTCCTCATTACCTGTCTCGGGCTCTCCATTCCTCTGAGGATTGCCTCCTTGTGGTTCCCAGGGCCAGATTGCAGCATTCGGGGATCACACATTCTCAGCTGCCACGTCAACCCTTTGGAATGCTTTGCTGAGACATCTAAGGGAGGAACCCTCAGTGGAAACCTATAAAGAAGGATTAAAAGCACGCCTATTTAATCAGGCGTTTGCCCTAAGCTGAAGATTGAAAATTTAACTGACTGCTGTTTTATGACTGAATGTTTTATTTATTTTTTATACTTCATTTTTTTATTCCTAAAGAAAAAAAAATAGAGCAATACAATTTTGCATCCATCAGAAAACATTAAGAAAGGATTTTACACACAGAGGAAATTAATAAAGCATAAAGGAGTTTTTAAAATTTTTTAGGGGGGGTTAAAAAGAAAAAAACAATCCAGTTATCTTTTTGTAGAGCTTATCATACAGTGTCTTTGCTAATCAACTTTGAATGTGCTCCAAGCTTTTACTTCTCAACCTTAAACCATTTCAAATACACAAAATTCATCCAATCTCATTTTCTTCCCACACTGAGTCCATTGCAGAGCCTGTCAAAAAAAAAAAAAAGAGAACTCCTCAAAGGGCTAGATAAGCACAAACAGTCAAATGACAGTATTACTAAATATTTCTAAATATTTACTGGATGATATTCAATGAGCTCTGCTTCATCTCCAGATCAGAGGCAAAATCTCCTGGAAGTTTGACATTTGTCTCAAAAAACAGTCTTGCAGAATCAATGTCCTCAAAAAACTGCATTTTTCCCTGGAATTGTACCCTTAAACATGCTGCAGCTAGCAGACTAGCTGCTGGAGCGTTGATACCCATCTCCAGCCAGGAGTAATGGTCAGATGTCTCCCAGGTACATCAGCGTGGAGAGACACTGACCGCATTGCTAAAATTGTTCACAAAGCAGGAGAAAACATTGATGTCCTAGTGCACATAGGGACTAATGATCTCGCCAGCCGGTCAGTTGTGGAGACCAAGGAACACCTGACCAGGCTGGGTGACAAACTATCATCCATTTCGTCCGACATCTCCTTCTCTGAGATCCTTCCAGTCTTGGGGGGGGGGCAGATGGACGGAAGGTCAGAGAAAGGGAGATAGGGGAGCTAAACATGTGACTCAAGGGCTGGTGCCAGGAAAAATGACACAGATTTGTAGGGAACTGGCAACAGTTCTGGGAGCGAAAGTTCTTTAAATTTGATGGACTGCATCTGACTAAGGAGGGAGTCAGTGCATTGGGGCAGAAGTTTGACGTCTTTGCAGAATATTTAAACTAGCAAATGGGGAGAGGGGTGCAGCACCTCATATGTCGAATGGGAAGAACACCCCTTCCCTCTCAACTAGTGGTCAAACAGGGATTCAGCATGTTTGCAGTTCATTTGCATCACCAGGTAAGAAAAAAGGTCTGTCTCCCCATACAACGCACAGCGGAAATGCCAAACCTCACTCAACAACTAACACACCAAAATCTGGGCAATGGAAAATCATGTACACAAATGCTCACAGCCTGGGAAATAAGATCCCAGACCTGCAGGCAATAATGTCAGAGGCTAAACTGGACATAGTAGCAATTAGTGAGACGTGGTTCACCAGTAACCACACTTGGGAGACTTCAGTACCTGGCTATGTACTGTTCAGAAGAGACCGAGGTGCAAAAAGAGGGGGTGGAGTGGCCCTGTATGTCAATGAAAATATCAAAGCTACAGAAATTCAGAATACACATAAGGAGCCAGAAGAACTGTGGGTCACCCTGGAAACAGGAAATGGGACAGCCATAAGAACTGAGGTTGTCTACAGGCCCCCAGACCAGAGGGAGGACATAGACACATTATTGTTAGAATATATACAAAACATGACAGCTAAAGGGGAGGTTCTGATAATGGGAGACTTCAACATGCTGGATACAGATTGGTCAATACCAGCAGGAACATCTACCAAAACTAGACACATGGTGGATTCCCTGCATGGGGAGGGCCTCAAACAACTGGTACAATGACCCACAAGAGACAGGGCTATCCTAGATCTAGTACTGACTAACAGAGAAGGGATCACAGATCTCCAGGTAGAAGGTCACCTGGGGGCCAGTGACCATCACATGGTATGGTTCAGTTTGGCCACTACATCTAAATCATCCCATTCCAAGGCAAAAATATGGGACTTCAGAGGAGCTGACTTTGATAAGATGGCCAACATAGTTAAGCTAGCTCTGGCAAAAAGAAATACAGGTGAGGGGGTACAGGCAAAATGGGCAAGCATTAGGGATGCAATACTTGAAGCAACATCCCATTGTGTTAGACAGAAAAGAAAGTGCAAAAGAAGAAGGAAACCACTTTGGTTCTCAAATACAGTAGCAGAAAAGGTCAGAGCCAAAAGGCTGGCCTTCAGGAAATATAAGGGAACACAGTGGGATGAAGATAGAGAGGCATACCAAACTGCCCTTAGGGAATCAGGAAGGCAGTAAGGCAGGCAAAGTCCCAAACTGAGGAAACACTAGCACAAACAGTAAAAGACGGTGACAAGACTTTCTATAGATACATTAGTGAAAGGAGAAAGTCCAGAGGGGGTATTGCTAAGCTCAAAGGAGAAAAGGGGGCATGTGAGGAGGAGGACCCTGTAAAAGCATCTATCCTAAATAGATACTTTTGCTCAGTATTTACTGAAGAGAAGGTAGGGCAGGGCCCACAGCTCAGCACCCTGGACACGGGGGGAGGGAGGTGAGCACTACTCCCTTCACAAAAGAAAGGGTCCTACAAGAGCTCGCTAAGCTCAGGGTGGACAAGGCAATGGGACCTGATGGCATACATCGCAGGGTACTTAAGGAGCTAAGGGTGGAACTAGCAGAGCCATTAGCAGAACTGTTTAGTGAGTCTCTGAGCACAGGAGAGGTCCCAGAAGATTGGAGAAGGGCTCATGTGATCCCGCTCCACAAAAGTAGTAGCAGGGAGGAGGCAGAGAACTACAGACCAGTCAGTCTTACCTCAGTAGTGGGCAAGATTATGGAGGCACTCCTTAAGGAAAGGATAGTGCAACATCTGGAATCCATAGCGGCACAGGATCCAAGACAGCAGGAGTTTACAAAAGGAAGGTCCTGTCAAACTAATCTCATAGATTTCTTTGACTGGGTAACCAGAGTGGTGGACCAAGGGGGAGCAGTTGATGTCGCCTACCTTGACTTCAGCAAAGCTTTCGACACTGTTCCACATAGAAGATTGATAAATAAGCTGGGTAGGCTCGGGGTGGGTCAGAAGTTGGTCAACTGGGTGGCAAACTGGTTGATGGACAGAAAACAGAGAGTGTTGGTAAATGGTATACAGTCAGAAGAGATGCAAGTCATAAGTGGGGTACCTCAGGGCTCAGTCCTGGGGCCAGTCCTCTTCAATATCTTCATTAGTGACATTGCAGATGGACTAGAGGGTAAGGCTTGTCTGTTTGCAGATGACACCAAGATCTGCAACAGAGTAGATGATCCAGATGGTGTGGGCAGAATGAGAAGAGATATGGATAAGCTAGCAAAATGGTCAGAAGAGTGGCAACTGGGATTTAATGCAAAGAAGTGCAAGATCATGTACATAGGGAAAAGAAACTCTGAAGCCACCTATAGGCTGGGAGGGGAGTTGCAGGCAGTCACAAAGGAAGAAAGAGACTTGGGCATCATCATCACCGATGACCTGAAATCATCCAAGCAGACCTCTAAAGCAGTAGGTAAGGCTAGGGGGATGTTAGGGTATATTAGTAGAGGTATCACAAGTCGTAAGAGGGAGGTAATAATCCCTCTTTACAAGACACTGGTTAGGCCCCATCTGGAGTACTGCGTGCAGTACTGGAGGCCACACCTTCACAAGGACATTAACCAAATTGAGGCAGTCCAGAGAAGGGCAACCAAAATGGTGCAGGGACTGCATAAGAAGACATATGGGGACAGATTAATGGAGCTCTATATGTATACCCTTGAGCAAAGGAGGGAGAGAGGTGATATGATCGAAACATTCAAAGATCTTAAGGGCATTAACAATGTGAAAGAGTCTAACATGTTTAAATATAAGAAAAATAGCAGGACAAGAGGACACAGCATGAGAATAGAGGGAGGCCAATTAAGGGGGAATGTGAGGAAATTCTTTTTCACAGAAAGAGTGGTGGATGCATGGAACAGCCTACCTCAGGAAGTGGTGGCTATAAATACAGTGCAGGGCTTCAAACAGGCATGGGATAGGCATAAGGGAGCAATACAGATGAATATGGATAGATAGGTCATTGACAGTGTAAAGGTGTGTGGCACATTCATAAGGTAGAAAAAATGGACAGACTGGATGGGCCTTGTAGTCCTTATCTGCCGTCAACCTCGTGTTTCTATGTTTCTATGTAACCCAGCATCTTTAAACTCTGACATAATTGGTAGAAAGCACTTACATCTGCGTTGAGTTTGTAAACAAAAGTCAGGGTACAAGTGGAAACGATGCCCTTCATTATCAATATTGCTTTGTTGTTTGAGCCAGTTAAAGAAGTTTACTATGTTCTGTCAGATTATTAAAAGTTAAGATAACAAGTCTTGCCTTCTGAGAATCTGTAGAAGGTTCCTTCACAAAGCAATTAGGAGGTCTGTAAACGATTTTCAATTCAAGCAAGGGCTCCAAGTAAAATAGCATTGTAGGTGCTTTTTCCACAGTGGCTTTCAACTTGGATACGGGAATAGTTCCAGGGAAACCAATAAGTCTGAGGTTTCTTCTAAAAGCATTATTCTCCAAATGCTCTAATCTGGATGCCTGGGCCAGCTGTTCATGAAGAGCGGTGTTAACCTCTTCCTCTAAGATAAGAGTTCTGCCAGATAACATTTTAAGCTAGGCAAGCCCAAGCTAGGCACTCGGGACAATCAAGCAACTGAAGCAACAAAAGCAGCTCACCTGAGTAGCTGAGGAAGCCAAATCTCCAGCCTGATAACTTTCGAGGCAGCTCCACCCCCAGCTAGGCACTCGGGACAATCAAGCAACTGAAGCAACAAAAGCAGCTCACCTGAGTAGCTGAGGAAGCCGAATCTCCAGCCTGATAACTTTCGAGGCAGCTCCCCCCAAGCTAGGCACTCGGGACAATCAAGCAACTGAAGCAACAAAGCAGCTCACCTGAGTAGCTGAGGAAGCCGAATCTCCAGCCTGATAACTTTCGAGGCAGCTCCCCGCCAAGCTAGGCACTCGGGACAATCAAGCAACTGAAGCAACAAAAGCAGCTCACCTGAGTAGCTGAGGAAGCCGAATCTCCAGCCTGATAACTTTAGAGGCAGCTCCCCAAGCTAGGCACTCAGGACAATCAAGCAACTGAAGCAACAAAAGCAGCTCACCTGAGTAGCTGAGGAAGCCGAATCTCCAGCCTGATAACTTTCGAGGTAAAGAGAGCCTCTTCTCTTCGTCTGGACGCCTGCAGAGGGGTGCTACCTGATGAACACTTATATTTTATGAACTTTGTTCCCTGTTCACCACTGGGTGGGCTTGTTATTTGCTTCTCTTTGTGCTACTAAGGCTGAAGTGTAAAGCTAGGGACTCACTGGTTTCCCTAGAGTTGCCTTGCTGATTACACCTTAAAGCCAGATATACCAAGCAGCTAATATAGATCAGACTTGTTTAATATGGTGGTATTTGGAGCTAATTGCTGATTACACCTTAAAGCCAGATATACCAAGCAGCTAATATAGATCAGACTTGTTTAATATGGTGGTATTTGGAGCTAATTGCTGATTACACCTTCAAGCCAGATATACCAAGCAGCTAATATAGAGCAGACTTGTTTAATATGGTGGTATTGGAGCTAATTGTGTTTGTAACTGAAGGCATTAGGTTAGCTGGGTCCTAGTGTGACCTCATTTTGGAATAGCCCTGTTTGCTTAGAGTGGAGCTCCTTTGTTTAAGTCACAACATATTCTCCCGCTGCATAGTAATGAGAGGCTGTGTTTTCTTCACTACATAGGCAGCTCCCCAAGCTAGGCACTCGGGACAATCAAGCAACTGAAGCAACACAAGCAGCTCACCTGAGTAGCTGAGGAAGCTGAATCTCCAGCCTGATAACTTTTGAGGTAAAGAGAGCCTCTTCTCTTTGTCTGGACGCCTGCAGAGGGGTGCTAGGCTAACGAGCCCGCGCCATCTGCCCCACCCACCCCAACCAATTCTCCCACCCAGGGGCGGCTGTCAATTTATGATCCACCCTGCGACATCACATCCGTGACATCACGTCCTGTTGCCCAGAACCTATCTCCCCACTTTCCCATTTGCAGGTTATACCTGCTGGCCACTAGAGGGAACTATGCCTCACTGCTTCCTACTCCTACCTGTACAGCACTACTTCCTGGGATCTTGCTCAACACAATGTATTGGCCCTGCCTCATGCTCTGCCTGTGCCTATCCCCACTAGCAGTGCACTTACCCACTTACCCATCTGCTAGTCCTTTTGTGCCTGGCACCCCTCCCTCCCTTGCTTCTGAACCTGCTCTCCTACCCCTTGGGACCTCTGTGTGTCCCGTCCTCCCTGCCCTCCCTAGCTTTCTTTTCACCTCAGGCACATCTGGGTGTCTTCTTATTCTTGCTTTCCTTCCTGTACCTCCTGCCCACCCCTGCTCCCTTAGCCTCCCCTCCCCTCATGTCAATCGATAGTAAAACCTCTCACCATCTCCCAGCCAGGGTGTTAGTCATGCTACTACTCCTGTCGGGGAACATTCATCAAACCCTGGCCCGGTTCCCAGGAGCTCCCCAACTCTTGCACACAGGCCTATGCATGGTCTCCATGAATATCTGTAGCCTCCTAAAAAGGTTTGACTCACTACAATGCCTGGTCACATCAATTAACCCTGATGTCATCACCCTGGTTGAGACTTGGCTGTCAAAATCCTCCCCTGACTCCCTAGTCTCCCTTCCTGGTTTCACCCTTTTCCGGTCCGACCGTGTTGGGAGACAGGGCGGCGGCTGCACTATTTATGTCAAGGAATCTCTCCCCATACTAGCCCTGCCCGCTCCCATCCTTGACTCCAGGGCCCAGGCGCTTACGCTGAAACTAACCCCTGACCCTTTAAAGGGAACCCTTTATCTGACTACTGCATACATGCCCCCCAGGGACCAAACACAGGCCATTGCCTCTCTTACAGAATACCTTACCTCTCTACCTCCTTCCGCTGATCAAATTCTGGTGGGTGACTTAAATGTCAACTGGCTCAGCCCTCCTCCTCCTCTACCGAGACTCCTTTCTGCAATAGACCTAAGCAACTAGTTACCCACCTACCAGGACTAACCCCAAGAGAGGCTCCAGTACCCTGCTTGATGTGGTACTCACCAACCACCCTAATCGGATCCCCAATGTACAAGTCCTCCCAGACTCTCTCAGCGATCACTCCCCATTCTATTCCACTGGTCATCCTCAGTCCCCAAACCCATAGCACAGTCCACATGCGGCGTCTAATACCTGGTGGACTGATAAAACTAAGGAACTTCTGTCCCAAATTGACTGGTCTCCTATACAGGCAACTCCTGACATCGACACAGCTCTCTCCTTCTTTACCCAAACTTTTAATAATGCCTGTGATATCTTTGCCCCAATGTTGACCCGCCATTCTAAAAGGCAGAATGCCCCCTGGGTAACCCCAGCTTTGATCCACCAGCTCAAACATAGGGACAACCTATGGCACCGTGCCATTGAGGCTGGCCAGTCCAATGACAGGCGGTTATATGCTGCGCCCGAAACAAGTGCACTCGGGCCATCAGAAAGGCCAAGTCTGAGCACTATCGGTCCTCACTCACTGCCTCATGGGGGAACCCCAGAACCTTCTGGGATAACATTAAACAGTTAAATGGATTGCACCTCCCCACCCACCCAGATCAACATTAATGGTGTGATCTCCTCAGACCTAGCCCTCATATCCAACCACCTCAACACCTCATTCACTGACCTTAGCCCTATCCTCCCTATAAATTTTTTTGACCCTCCTCCCCCAGCACCTGCTGTAAATCTTTCTCGCCCTTATTTTCTCCTCCGCCGTGTTTCTGCCCAAGAACTTAGGCTGCACCTTGTCACTGCCCTCAAGAGTAATAGTACAGGCAGTGACACCCTGGATCCATGTATCCTACGGCTGGTCTTAGACACAGTCCTTACCCGATCACATGCCTCATCAACCACTCTCTTTGCCTGGGAAGGTTCCAACTGCCTGAAAGTCGCCACTGTCACCCCTATCTTTAAAGGTGGTGATAGGACTGTGGCTGGAAACTATCGACCGATCTCCATTCTCTCTCCTCTCTCCAAGGCCATGGAAAAAGTGGCGGCCTCTCAAATCTCTGACTACCTCTCCACCTACAATGTCCTTTGTCCTGAGCAGCATGGCTTCCGAGCGGGCCACAGTACCAACACAGCCCTCCTAGAGTTCTCCAACTTTCTCCACTCCTCCTTAGACACTGGTTCTCTGGCTGGTGCTGTCTTCATTGACCTCTCGAAAGCCTTCGACACTGTCTCCCACCCCCTCCTTCTTGATGCCCTTAGTCTTTCTGGTTTTGCTGCTGGGCCTATCTCCTGGTGCACCAGTTATCTGTCTGACCGCTCTGGCGTGTAAAATTAATGGGACCTACTCAGACATCTGTCCCATCTTTTCTGGGGTTCCCCAGGGCTCCATTCTGGGCCCCTTACTATTCTCCCTTTACCTAAACACCCTTCCACGCTCTTGCTCGGGGAACATTCTATTGTACGCTGATGATGCAGTCATCTTTGCCTCAAGTCGTAACCCTATTGCCCTCCAGGACTCGCTGCAGAAGTCCTTCACTGAAGCCGAGGGCTGGTTCAAGGAACATAGATTGGTGATAAATCTTAAAAAAACAAAAACCATGTTCTTCACTCATCCCCAAAACAAATCCTGCAACTTCAAACTCCTCATTCACTCTGGGTCCTCTTTCCCACTCGAACAAGTTTGCTCCTATAAATACCTAGGGATCCATTTTGACCCCCTCTCCTTCCATGGACACATCGCTGCCCTAGCCACTGCCACTAATATCCGATTGGGCATCTTACATCGGTATAAACACTGCCTCCCCCCGGAGGCTCTTCGACTCGCAGTCACCTCCTTTATCCTGTTCCTAGTGGACTATGGACTGCGGTGTATGGTGCTGCTGATCAGACCGCCTCCATAAAATTACTTTTACTCTGAATAAGGCCTGCAGGTTAATTACTGGAGCACCTAGGCTGACACACACCTGTCTACTATGCGCTAAAGCGCTGGTACTTGATCTTGATGAGCGCTCAAATATCTGACCTGTACCTCACAAAAAGACCCTCCTTGGGCTATCCCCACCAGGATTGACCACCACCATACGCCGCTCTGTCCCACTAGTTCATACTCGGACCTCTGGGAAAACCTCTCTTGTCATCCCTAGAGCTAGGACCTCTCACGGCCAAAGAGCCTTCAGCTTTAGGGCCCCCTCCTGGTTCAACACACTGCCCCCCTCCATCTCCGAAGCTCCAACTATATCGTGCTTCAAAACTTCATTACGTAACCACCTTATTAACACCCGATGCTGTAATTGCCACTAGTAAAAGCCGTACTCAATACTTATGACAAAGCTTATTACTAAGCTGCTAAGGACAACATAACTCTGGTAGTGTTTACATCAATCCTACCTGTACTAGCTTGTTTGTATCTATGTCTTAAGTTACTGTTATACTTATGTGTTGTACTGTTATACTGTGTATTTTCGTTTGTCGTACTGTGACAAGGTACCTTTGTAAATGAGCCTATGGCTCAAAGGTTTTCCAAACTGCTGTTTAAATAAATAAATAAATAAATAAATAAATAAATAAGTTCATTTTTATTACTTTTAACTGCCTGTTCTGTGCTCTCAACCCTCATCTCAATAGCTGCACATTGACAGGTAATTTCAGCAAGTGAGGTTTCAATCCTGACAGTTGACTGGCGAACTGCTGCCTGGAACTCAGCTAGGAAGGACTGGATAGAAGCCAGAGTAAGTTTTCCTTGTGGTTTAGGCTTTGTGCTCGGATCAGAGCACATCTGCATACTGGGAGGAGTTCTTGCTCCTGCCATGGCGAGAGAGCCCTCACGCCCTTGCACCGGAGTTCCTCTTCAGAATGTTTTGGGGAAAACAAATTTATGCATTACAGACTACTAAATACTCATCGACATTGGTAGCAGTTTTCAATAAGAAATATTTAGTGCAAGCGTTTTTGACTCGAGTTTTTAGTCCTGAACTGCGGAGCTCCAAACAAACATGTGCTTCTCCCTGAAAGCTCCGTGATTGAATGTTTTAAATGAATGATAGATAGAATTTATCTGTCTCTCTGCATTATGCTTGAAAGCCTGTTATGTGCCATGTATGGATTGTTTTTAAATATTAAGTGCCCCGATCCTCCAGGAAGGGGTGCTATATAAATAAAGTTTCTACCTATCTATCTATCTATCTATCTATCTACAGTACAAGTCATAGTAAACTATTCCCTCAACTCACTGGTGTAGCATTGTTCAATGAGTTTCCTAATCTGTGCAGTGTTTAATTCAATGAATTAGTAAAAGTTTAGTATTGGTTTGCAACCAGCTGTTGGGCATTATAAGCTTTATTTTCAGCTGAGTGCTTATGAGTTTCATTTCAGAAGGCAGACTAAACAACTCTTAAGGAATGCGGTGATATTTATAAACAATGCTCTTAAGGAATGCTGTGATATTTATAAACAATGCTCTTAAGGAATGCTGTGATATTTATAGACAAGCATTTGTCAATGACGAATGTTTGCTTGCTGGTATTACCATTAGTAATGCAGGAGTTGTACAGATGCAGAATAGGAATGGCAGTGTACTTATTGGAGGAGAGGAGACAGCCAGGGGGACATCAGTCCAGGCATTCAAACATCCTTCTCTTCTCCTCTCAGGTCCAAGAGAGAGAACAAATCAACTTCCTTCAGATGGGGACTCAGCAGCATCGCGGCCCGGGAACAGAGGGAGCAAGGCAGACAGCACACAGTGGAAGGGAGCGGGAGGTTTTTGTTTCACTCCAGGGTACGGAACCAGAGGAAGAGAGGCAGACAGCACACAATGGGAGGGAGCAGGAGTTTTTTTCCCACTTCGGGATATGGGAACAGAGGGAGTGGAGTGGACAGCACACAGTGGGAGGGAGTGGGAGGTTTTGTTTGCACTCCGGGGTATGGGGACAAAGGGAGCGGGGCAGACAGCACACAGTGGGAGGGAGCGGGAGGTGTGTTGTCCACTCTGGGGTATGGGAACAGAGGGAGTGGGGCAGACAACACACAGTGGGAGACAGCAGGAGGTTTTGTTGTCACTCCGGGGTATGGGACCAGAGGGAACGGGGCAGACAGCAAGCAGTGGGAGGGAGCAGGAGGTTGTTGTTTACTGTGGGGTACCGGAACAGAGGGAGCGGGATGGACAGCACACAGTGGGAGGGAGTGGGAGGGTTGTTGTCACTCCAGAGTATGGTACCAGAGGAAGCAGGGCAGATAGCATGCAATGGGAGGGAGCGGGAGGGTTTTTGTTTAACTTTGGCAACCATAATGGGAAGCGAGGCAGTCAGCAGGCAGTGGGAGGGAGCTGGAGGGTGTACCTGAACTCTGGGGTATGGGAACAGAGGCAGCAGGCTTACAGCACATGGTGGGAGGGAGCGGGAGAGTTTGTTTCCCTCTGGGGTACTGGAATAGAGGGAGCGGGGTGGACAGCACACAGTGGGAGGGAGTGGGAGTTTTTTTTTCACTCCGGGGAACGGGACCAGAGGGAGCAGGGCAGACAGCATGCAATGGGAGGTAGCGGGAGTATTTTTTTTTTAAAATCGGCTGCCGTAATGGAAAGTGAGGCAGACAGCAGGCAGTGGGAGGGAGCGGGAGGGTGTACTTGCACTCTGGTGTACGGGAACAGAGGAAGCGGGCAGACAGCATGCAGTGGGAGGGAGCGGGAGGTTGTCTTTTTCACTTCAGCTACCGGGAAAGGGAGCAGGGGCAGATAGCACACAGTTGGAGGGTTTAATGGCACTCCTGGTGCCACAATGGAGAGAGTGGGGTGCACAGAAATATTTTGGTATGCAAGGCATGCCCTGCAATAACGGGGCACTCCCTCATTGCAGCAGAATTGGTGACGCTGCAATGATGATGCAGCCCCTCATTGCAGTGGGCAAAACATTTTAACTTGGTGCACTTCTGCAGAACTAGTGTCATCAGGACACTGGGCCTGTATTGGGTGCACACTGCCAAGCTCACAAATGCAGTGCTGACATTGGCCGCCACACTGCCGCACCTCCACAACCTGCTTCTCTCCTAAGCTGCCGCATAATGTTTCTTGAGCATGCGCGAAAGCAAACATAACAAGGCCATGAAAATGCATTGCATAAACTCTGCAAAACAGCTACTGCTATTTCACCAAACAGGTACAAGTGAGCTGAATAGGCAGTGAAAGATGACTGGAAAACAGTTAAAAGCTTCAATAGTTTGAGCTGCCAATGCAGTAGCATCACACAAAAAAAATGCTACACCAGTGAGTTGATGGAACAATTTAATGTGACTTGTACTGTATCTATCTATCTATCTATCTATCTATCTATCTATCTATCTATCTATCTATCTATCTATCTATCTATCTATCTAATGTTATTACCACCTTTAATATTCAATCTAAGCAAGTAGGAAATGTTATTCGGAAACACTGATGTACTTGCTGCAGATGACAGGCTGGAGATGTCAGTCAGAAACATACCCTGGTTGTATGCAGTAGAAGGACAGATATCTCCAACTATGTAGTAAGTAGCTACTGGAGGTGTACTCCCAATAAAGCAGAAAGGATTTCTCACCCCCCTCCCCACTGAAGAGCAGTTTTATCTGGAGCCATTACCAATTTTGTCCTGTGAAGTCTTCATCTAAAGATTTTGATATGGACATTTATGGGGAAAAATGTTAATTATGGGACTTTTTCTAACTGCAATACAGAAAATATTGTGTATTCAGCAGTGTACTTTGTGTGTACAGCATTCTATGTTGGCAAAACTGAACACAAGTTCAAACAGCATATAGGAGAGCACCTTAGCTGTAGTGGGAGGGAGGATGAAACAAGTGCACTTGCTGCACATACAGTATGGCTCAGGCTGCAGTCAAACATAAGTTTATGCTCACAGACATTGAAAAGCTCACACAGGTCTGAGAGGAGGACACCTCAGCAGAAATATCCTGCAGAGGGAATCCTTTTGCATATGATGACTGGTTGACACTAAGGGGAAGGGATTGAATGATCGCTTCTCCCTTGAACCATTTCTGTAAAACATCTTTTCTGTACAATCCTTCATAACAGGGGCACTGAAAAAGGATGTTGTTTTATTTGCTGTTATTAATGCTTGCCTTTTGCATTATTTGTCAATTTTTTTGAACTCAAGGATTCATACGGGAATGTACCTGAATTCCAGCATTAATAATGTGCCTGTTTGATGTACCTCAAGCAGTGAAGTACAGTTTGACTGCCAGCCCCCCAAATTCAAGTTCCTGTACTACAATTATGAGGTCTTTACTGATTGACTGGTTGGACCTTGATGTTTCTTATAAGAATCTGCCTTGTTTTTGATTCATTTTCACCCACATTTAATGAATTACATTTCATCTAGGTATCTATTAGTATGTAACTATGGTAACCCATTAATGCATTAATTATTTGAAGTGTTACCACAAATCAATGACCTAATATTTTGCACATTGAATAACTGCACATGCACTTTAGTGAATGTTTTTCCTATTTAAATACTCCGAAAGTTTAAATGACTCTCTCTTGAAAAAGCACTATTTGAGTACAAAACGTTGAGTGTTTTTCTTGTACTGCTGTATCATTTTTAACTTGGTGCAGCAATTTATTAAACAGTTACTTTTTTCAACTTGAAGCCTCCAGTTGTGGTGGTGTTTCGTGAAGGAGTAGCCTGGTGCTGTGTTTATTTTTTGGGGACTGACTGCTGTGTATTCACCACTTGCACCAGTGCAGTCCGGCCCTAGAGAGGCGTTTCTGCTTGCTTAAACTACAGTAAATGAATAAGTTTTCAGAGAGGCCTTAAAGGCCATCACTGTATGGGCTGAATGGATGCTCCCAGGTAGTGTTCCATGATAAAGGAGCTGCCATATCAAATGCCCTGTCCTTAGACTATTTAAGATGGGAACTGGTGAACATGAGCAGGCCTGCATTGAAGGAGCAAAGTAGATGAGTAGGGTGGTAGAAAACCAGATCTGCTTTTAGGTAGTCAGGACCCTGACTGTGCAGGGCTTTTAATGTCATCAGGAAAATCCTGAAGGTGATGCACCACTGCACATGTAGCCAGTGCAGAGCGCATAGTACCGGCATGATATGGTCACACCAAGAAGTTCTCCAAATCAGCCTTCTGGACCAGCTGCAGGCATCACATCAAACCTACAGATAACCCTAAGTACAGAACATTGCAGTAATCTATCCCAGTGTATACCCAGTGTATGCCATGAAGAACCTGGAGGAGTGACATGAATGGGCTAGGTTGCCCCAACAACGTAGGACTCCTTACACAAGGTGCCCCCCCCCCACAGTAGTCTCAGACTGGAGATAGAGGTCTGTGAAATTGGCAACTAAGCAAAGTTAAAAGCCTACAAAAGAATGTTCCCTAAAAGGGACTAGTCATGGCTCGTGGGACCAGTTTGGTTCCATACATGGCAGTTTCCTAGATGTGGGAGAGATACTCTAGAGAGCAAGTAGAGAGCAGCATGCAGAAAGGAACGACCCTGAAAGGATACGGAGCTCTGTCTCCCCCAGCCCCCCATTCCCAAGGCCGGCAGGACCAAAATACATGGTCAAAGCTATAGCTGTGCCTATCCTGAGGTGGTCTACTGTGAGGTAGGGCATGTAAGACATCCTATCCCTGAGGATACAAAGGCTGGTGCATGTGGGGGATTGCCTGAATAAAATCATTAAGGAGCCCACTGTGGGGATAGTATGGCAGAGAGAGCAACCACCTGAGCAACCATTGAGATTATAGAGCTACTCATAAAGAAGGGCCCTTAAATGTCTAGAACTAGTACATAGTTCCGGATCAGCACCCCACCATATACTTGAGAGTGTCCACTTATGGTTCCAGGTAGTATGGTCTGAAGTGCAGTCAGTCACTGTTCAAGTAACTGGAAGAATCGTACTCCCACCTCACTTAATGATAGGTATAATCAAAAGATCTATGTAGCTAACAATGAAATAATCATTTGTATAACTGCAGATAATCTAGAAACATTTGAGAAAAATCTGGTCCCCATTTTTGATTACCTCCATCCCAAAGTCATAATTGTTTTGTGTCATCTTTACAGTTAGAATATTTCATAAAATGAATCATTAATGCTATGTTAATATGGTATTACCTTATCCTGCGAATGTAATTTTTTTTCTTTTTTCATTTTTCTTCCTTGCCTCTTATTATAATTGTATCTTGAAATTTTAATACTAAGCTATGGAATACAGTCTACCAGAATAACCTTACCTCTCGGGTTACGTATATGTTGCGTTTGATTCTTATTTACAACTAATATAAAGTATTATAGAAAAAGTGTTTAATTAAGATGGTCTGGAGAACTGCTGAAGAAGATCTTGTATGGCTTGCAGATCCTGTGGCTGTGAGGTGTTGACCTCCTGAACTGCAGTCTGCATGGCTGTTGGCTGTTGGCAGATTTGGATCTTTCTATCTGGGATGACAGTAGCCCACTTGATCTCATCTTGACCTAGGAGGGAGCATCAAAGCAATGCCACATCTGACAAGGGGGTGCCTAACCTCGTTTGTCATGTGGTAGAATGCAGTTCCATTTGAAAAACAGGCTTGAAGCTTGATGGGAAAAGGTGTCTGTAACTTTAGATATGGGAATAGGCCTGCTGTGTTTGTTGCACTGGTGAAGCATAATCGTGGTCCAACAAAAGTGAGTGTTGCCCCCACATTATTTATTTATTAATTTATTTGAATTTTGTTAACCTGGTAGGCCCACTGAGACTAGAAGTCCCTTTTTCAGGGGTGACCGGGGGGGTGGGGGGATACAGATGGTAATCAACTGAAATTGAACCAGATTAAGCAGTTGGTGGTATATTAGTGAATGGGGGAAATTTTGCCAGGACACTGGGGAAATTCCCCTACTGACCAGAAGGGGGCCACATGGACTGAATGATGGACACTTGGAAGTGAGACTCTGTATCGAATGGACGTTGCACAGGTAGGGGAGCTGGTCTCCTCTCCTACCTTTAATGCTCCAGAGACTGACAGTTTTTCTATGGATGTGCATGATGTTATTGAAATTGAAGGAGAAGCAAGTGATCTTTATGTATCAAAGGAAGATCTGACTACCGATGGATGAGAATTTGTTGTTACAGTGGATTCTGCTGAAATAACTCGAAACATGCAAAAACTTTATGATGAGGCGAAAAGGCATTTATGAGTGCAAGGCAAACTGGAAGCTCAGCTCACACAGTGTAAAAACCCTGATTTCATCTCTCTGCTGAGAGCTCCCGCTCCGCTTGTCAAGCTGGAATATGATGCAGTCACTTCAGAGGCCCCACCTGGGCCGGGTGAGTCAACTGAATGGAATGTAATCTCTGTATCTACTGCTGTTTCATTTCCCCTCTGTACAGGCTGGCATTTTGAGCTCTGTTGAAAGCGTATGCCAACAGCCTCTTTTACTTTTACAAAATAAATCTGAAACAGTTATACGTTCTTCTGAAAGAGTTTCGCAGGCTGGCAGTTCAAATGCCGATATGGGTGTGTGCCTTGAGCCCATTGTTCCTGACTCACACTCTCCTCATTCTGTCTCTACTACCGCCGATGTGCGGTTGGATTCCCCAGTGGGTCTTCAGATGGGGCAGGGAGTCCCGAAACCTTTTCATGCTGAAGAAGAAATCAGAAATTTTAAAAATATGATGCGGTTGACCTGCTTTCTTTTCAAGCAACCCGCAAGTCCTAAGGGGGGCTGGAGAATCCCTTAGCTACGGCTCAGAAGGTTACATACCAGTCAAAAAAAAATTCTTAGGAGGGGTAACTATCTTATCCTTTTCTGCTAAAACTACCGCATTGAAAACAGGGAAAACAGAAGATTTGAAAGGAAAACGAGCGGCCATTGTTTTGGCTAATAGGAATATTGGGATTGATTCTGACAGTGGGCAGGTTATGCATGCTGCTAACATTTTGCAAGGTGTAGTCATACAGCCTGGAATTAACTACATACATAGATACATAGATACATAGACAGTGACGGCAGATAAGGGCCTATGGCGCACCCAGTCTGCCCATTTGAGCTTGTAAGTTCAGTTTATGTATTCCTAGAAGTCTGTTGCCCCTTACCCCTGACCTCCAGAATTCCTTTATGTCTATCCCATGCATTCTTAAATCCCGTGATTGTTTCAGCCCCCACCACTTCCTCTGGCAGGGTGTTCCACTTGTCCACCACCCATTCTGTGAAGAAATTCTTTCTCATGTTTCCTCTGAATCGTCCTCCTCCCAACTTCATCCCATGCCCTCAGTCCTGGTACACCTTTTTTGCTTAAAAATAGTGTATTCCTACACTCTGTTCCTCCCTGTGAGATACTTGTATGTCTCTATCATATCCCCTCTCTCCCTCCTCTCCTCCAAGGAGTACATGTTCAGTTCCTTCAACCTGTCTTCATAGGACTTGTGATGCAATCCATGCACCATCTTTGTTGTCCTCCTCTGAACCTTCTCTACCCTGTCTATGTCCTTACATAGGTATGGTCTCCAGAACTGTACACTGTACTCAGGTGGGAGCCTCACTAGTGTCTTGTATGAGCGGAATTATGACCTCCTTTTCCTGCTGGTGATGCCCCTGCCTATACATCCCAGCATCCTATTTGCTTTACCTGCTGCCTTGTCACACTGTTTCCCTACCTTGAGGTCATCCGAGATGATAACCCCAAGATCCTTTCCTGTTTGGTGCGCTTTATCTCACACCCCAACTGATATATTGTGCCAGGGTTTTGTCCCCATATGCATTATCTTGCACTTCTTTGCATTGAATTTCAACTGCCAAACCCTGACCATTCTTCAAGTTTCTGCAGGTCCCTTCTCATTCTGTCTACACCCTCTGGTGTGTCTACTCTGTTACAGAGCTTTGTGTCATCAGTGAACAGTGAAATTCTGCCTTCTGGGTCCTGCGCAATGTCACTGATGAAGATGTTGAATAGGACCGTTCCAGCACTGATCCCTGTGGTACCCCACTGGTCACTCTTCCTCTGTGGAGTGACAGCCATTTACCACCACCCTCTGTGTCCTGCCACCCAGCCAGTTACCTACCCACCACACTACTGTCCTGCCCACACCCATATTCCCAGTTTGTGTAGTAGTCTTCTATGTGGCACAGTGTCAAAGGCCTTGCTGAAGTCCAGATAGGCCATGTCCACTGCCCTCCCTGATCCACCTCCCTAGTCACCCAGTCAAAAAATTCAACGAGGTTGGTCTGACATGACCTCCCCCTGGTGAAACCATGCTGCCTTGGGTCCTGTAGTCCATTGACAACCAGATGTTCCACCAATCTCTCCTTCAGTAGTGCTTCCATGATCTTCCCCACTACTGAGGTGAGGTTGACTGGTCTGTAGTTCCCTGCTTCCTCTTTGTTCCTGCTTTTGTATAAGGGGACTACATCTGCTGTCCTCCAGTCTTTGGGTACCTCCCTTGTTTCCAGTGATTGGCTAAAGAGGATAGCCAGAGGTTCAGCTACCACCTCTCTTAGTTTGTTAAGGACCCTTGGGTGCACCCCATCTGGCCCCATTGCTTTATCAACTCTTATTACTTCCAGTTCCTTCAGGACCCTTTCTCGTGTAAAGGGACTTGTGTCCATTTCTGCACCATTCTCACCCCTTGTACTCCCTTCAGACCCATTACCCTCCTCTTCCTCAGTAAAGACTGAGCAGAAATACCTGTTCAATATGTCAGCTTTACTGTTGTCATCCTCCACGCAGCCCCCATCCTCCCCCTTCAGTCTCACTATCCCTCTCTTTGTCTTTCTTTTTTCACTTATGTACCTGTAAAAGGTTTTGTCCCCTCTACCCACTGATTTTGCAGTTCAAATGCCGATATGGCATTGAGCCCATTACCCTCTGCCAATTGTTGCTAATGATACCTGGTCCCCTCAGAAAGCCTTGCAAAATGCAGGCTGGTTACAGACACCCAAAGGGAATTGGTTACCTGACCCAGCTTGGGATCCCACCTTGAATTTCTCACAAACTTCTCCTGAGTGGAAGCCACATGTTTCAGGACATAGTAGTTCAGAACTTTCTGGGCCCAAGCCTCCGGACTTTGGTACTGTTATTGGGGGACTTGAACAAATAATACCAGAACTACTTCCAGGCCCTACAAATGTAGGCCAACAGCATGATAAGACACCTCAGCAGCCTGGACAGGTTTCTACTACTAAAGATCCTTTAATAACTTTACAGGAGGCACCATCTGAAGATCTACTGACTCAAAAACCTCTTTGTTCTGACTTATATTCTAAAGTAAAAAAGAAGCAGCTCCTAGGCGGAATGCAGTTTGCATCCATTATAAAGGGGGCTGGCTGAAAGACCAGATAGGTTATTTGTTGGGAAAACCTTGTTAAAAGAGTCTTTGCATTTTTCACCTAGAGAGGTTAACGCTTTCATCAATATTTCAGGGGAGGATAACTATGATGTAAGTTTTAGAACTGCTTATGCATTAGAATTATTTTGGGAGCGTTATTCACAGATAAAGTTTTCTCCTAAATGGACCCCCTTTTTGGTAATTCCTCTAACTAAACCACTTATAAAATACGTTACAACAATGTTTCGAAATGAGGGTGTCCCTGTGGAAGATATGTATTGGTCGTCCCAAAAATGTAAACATCTTAAGTGAGCCTGAAGCGATATTGAATACAGAATTGTTTTGGACGGGGGATGGAAATACAAGGTTAAATTGCGGCTTTCTGATTCTGGTATGGAGCAAATCCCTAATTCCTTTATGCTGAGTAGGGATCAGGGTGTGTGCTTCTATGCTGGACAGCCCAGAGCCTGTTATAAATGTGGTTCCAGGACCCACATATCCAGCACTTGTGATAAAACTTGTTGTGAAAATTGTGGGGAGTCAGGACACATTACTATGCAACGTGATAACCACACAAGATGTGACTTGTGTGAGGAGTATGGTCACGTTTTTGGGGAATGCCCTTGGGCTGCAAAAATTAAGGCCTCTTGTATTAATCCTGAGCTTTAGATTCAGCATGCTCAGGACTCTGCTTTTGTTTCTAAAATTCCTCAACCACAGCCTTCTTCTACTAGCTGAGTTTCTGCCCCCCCATCCCCCTTCTAAAGTCCCGGATGGGTTGGAGATTGTTGTCATCTCTGACGACCCCACTCCGATCCCTCTTCAGGAGGTCCAGGGACCTAGTGATTTGGCTAACTCAGAGTTACTGGTTCCTGTCTGTTATACAGAACCTGATAACACAGAAGGAGGTCCTTTGAATCCTGCTGTGGTACAGCCCTTACCTAGAAAATGATCTGCCAGGAATTTAAAATCAAAACTCCCCCCTTCTTCAGTGTCCTTTGAATCAGATAATACTTATGCAACATTGTTCTTAATGAGGGTGGCTCCAAGATGGAGCAAGGGAATTTTGACTCTTGATCTGTGGGGCTTGACCAGCCCCCGGGTGGGTGGGGTGGGGGCAGAACAAGATAATTATAAAGGAAAAAACTGAAAAAAATGCAAAAAGAATGTATAGTTAGTTCTTTGCTATTACTTTCCTTTTTGATGTGTTCCTTTTCCATTGGATCTTTAAACATTCATAGTTTATTAAATGGTATAAAGCATCAGGTTGTTTTTTCTTAAGTGCATGAACTTAAATTTGATGGGGTTTTTTTCTCCAAGAAACTTAGATGTGTTGTAGGGAACAGGTAATGATTTATAAAAGAGAATGGGTAGGGGGCCCTTCATTTTGGTCCTTTGGCCCTGACTGTGCTGATGGGGTGGGAATTTTGTTTGGTTCTTATAATTTTTCTCTAAGGAAACTGTTGGATCTGATTCCCGGTAGAGCACTCCTAATAGATGGCTTTTGGAAATCAATGGTATGTCGTTTTATTACTACGTATTGTCTGCAATTTAATGCTGATAGAGTGGCAATTTTGCGAGCCGTACAGACATATTTAGTCACTTCTCATGACATTTTTTTTAGGAGATTTTAATTGTGACATTAACAGAGTACAAAAACCTAATGGGAAAAGAAAAAACAAATATTGTGACTCCAACATGCTGACTAAAGCTATCAATACTGCAGGCTTATTGGACTGTAGTGTTTATAACTAGGGCCCTTGATTTACATATACCTGGAATAAGTTTAAGACCATGATTGATCATATATTTATTTCCAGTCATTGGCCTAAAGGGACCTTTAGTATAGTCCCTATAGGATTTTCAGATCATTTGATGTTGATTTTAACTATACCGACTGATCATAGTAGCCCCAAAACCAAGAATAGATGGAAGTTAAACACTTCAGTGTTAACTAACTCTCATGTTAAAAAAGTATCTTGTCCCTTCTTACAGCTAGACTATCGGTACAATGCTTGTACTCCGATATTGGGGAATGGTGGACAGATATCAAGACAGATTTAAAGTCTTGGTTTATTAATTATGGGAGAAAATCCAGGAATGATAGGTTCCTGAAATATTTATCTCTCTGTAAACAATTACAACATCTTTACACAATTTCCTATTTTTCTATAAATAATTACTCAGATCAGATTAACTGAAGCAGGATATGCAAGCCTACCAATATGACAGAGCCAAAACAATTCAGGCAATGCATTATGACGGCACCCAGAAAACACCAGTGGGGGAACCCTTTGAAGCATGTAAACAACTGCATGAAAATATGACTATAGAATATTTAACCGATTCAGAGAGGAAAAAGATTGAGGCAGTTAGTGACATAGAGTACATTATGAAAACACACTATCAATCCCTTCTTCCAACTGAGATTCCTATGGAACACAGTATACAGGATTATTTACAGGACATACAGGTCCCGGCTTTCCCTGCAGAGGCATTTCTTCTCTAAAATAAAATTACAGTTGAGGAAATAGAAGGAGCTATAATTAAAAGAGGAACTACTCATGCTAAAACTGGCCTTGCACTTCTCCTTCCCTATCTATGTGGCTGGTATCTACTGCTGTCCTGGTACCCCAGCCACGACTGTCACTGACCTCCTAACCCACCTAGCCTCCTTAGCCCTTGCGGGTGAGCTCTATATCATGGGTGACCTAAATCACAACTGGTCATCTGCCGCGTTCAACAAAGCTTGCGCTGAGATTACTGCCCTCAATCTATCCCAAACCATCTCTGAACCCACACACTCAAACCCGAAGACTAACAATCACTCCCTACTTGACCTGACCCTCACCTCTCACCCCCACTGGGTCATCAGCTCCGGCCTACTTCCTGACTCAATAAGCAACCACCACATCACCTACATCATCCGCAAAATCCATCGACCAAAATCCCTCCCAAATAGTCTACTACAAAGGTCACACAAATCCCTAAACCTTGCCCCTCTACTGGACGACCCAGCCCACTCTAGCTGGGACTTCCTCCTTACTAGTAATGATATAGATGAAATCTTTGCACTCTTCCGGAATACCTTTCTCAGTGTCTGGGACAAACATGCCCCCTGTGTCAAGTTAGAGTCCGGGGAGCCCACCTCCCCTGGATCTCCCCCGAACTAATTGCGTGACAGAACACCAGGGACAAGGCATGGCGTTTGTACAAATCTGTGCTCCTCTCTAGTGACAATATCTCCTACCATGCGCTCTGTAACAAATGTACCAAGTCTACCCTCTTAGCCAAGGCTAAATACTTTAATAACACCTTAAACGCCAACCTCGGTAGACCCTCTAAATTCTGGAAAGTTACCAACTCCCCAAGCTATGGAATGCCCAACTGGCCCAAATCCGCCACTCCTCCTCTAGACATTCAATAGCCTCTGCCCTACTTAACTACTATGCCACAAGTTGTTCCTGCTCTTGACCCCCTTCCCCATCATCATATCCCCTCGTTTGACCCCCCCTTCTTCTTATGCGGCCTGACCAGCAGCCCTAGCATTTCTCATCTCATGCTGGCATATATGCTCATCCAACCCTGCACTTGCCCCCAGCACTTCTGCTCCCCAGTAACAAAGTTATCCCTCTGACTATGTTTGTCTGCTATGGGTGCGTTCAAAATCCCTGCTCTTTCCTACCCACCCTGCTCTCAACCTGTCCATAGACAACAAGTCCTGTCACCAGCAGTACAAATTCTCAGTATCACTCTATTGTCTGTATTCTAGGCATGATATTCCACCTACTCCTGTATGTATCTGCACTCTGTAAACCTGTATGTAGCAGTGTACCAAGACCCTAATGTAAACTCAATGTTATGTATTCCCTGTATACTCTGTATCATGTACCATGATTTCCCATGTATAACTCAATGAAATGTATATGTACTCTCTGCATCATGTACCATGGTTTCCTATGTATAACTCTTTGTAATGTATATTCTATCTCCCATGTATCCCCCACAGGTTGCACCGGGAGACGAGCATCTTTTTGCTCAGTGTGCCCTACCTGGTGAAACTGTTCAATAAATAAATAAATACATACATAAACATAAAAACTCTACAGGCTAATAGCTCATCCGATCTGGATGGTCTTCCAAATCAGTTTTAAAGAGTCTTTGCCTCTGAAATTGCAATTTGCCTAGAACATGTATATCGTTTCTTTTTCCAATCTGATACTATCCCTCTGTCCTTTACTGATGGTTTCTTAGTATATCTCTATAAATCAGGAGATAGGGCTAAAATACAAAACTGGAGACCCATTATTTTATTGAATTCTGAGTATAAAATCCTTACACATATTCTTAATAATAGACTAAAGCAGTATGCTAAATTAGTTATTTCTCCACAGCAGTTCTGTGGGCTCTCTAACAGGAAAATTTAAGATGCTGTTATAATTATTAGAGATATAGTAAAACACATTACCCTTACTGGATTAACAGGCTGCATACTTTCGGTAGATCAAGAAAAAGCATTTGATCAAGTTAGTCACTCCTTTTTGTTTGCAACTCTTAGTGCTTATGGAGTACCTTTCATTGTTATTAGGCAAATACAATTACTTCATATTTTTGTTCATGTTCGGGTTCTTATAAAAGGGCATATAACTGAGGGATTTTCAATCTTCACTGGGGTTAGGCAGAGGTGCCCCTAAGTCCCTTCCTGTATATCTTTTCTCTGGACCCTTTATTAAAACACTTAATAAATAAACCTAAATGGGTAGGTTTATTGGGGTCAGACAGTCAGCAACCTTTTTTGCTGCAAACATATGTGGATGATATTAATGGTTTCTTTGCTCATCATGATCAACTCACCCTTTTCTTACATGAACTAAACCTTTATGCTCATTTATCTAACTCCAAACTAAATTTAGCTAAAAGTAAGGAATTATTAGTGGGTGCTGGTGGCCCCACTTTTTTGTCAGATACAAGGTATAACCTTGACCACAGCCCCTTTAAAAATTGTAGGTAATATTTTTGGCCCACAAAACCTTCCCTTAGATAACTGGGAGATAGCCCTGAATAAAGTACAGTGTAAAATACAAAGGCGGCAACACTGGAAATTATCAAAACTAAAAAGAATTCAAATATTGAAACAATTCATTATTCCCCAGTTACAATATGTGGCTAACATTTTTCCACCTCCACTTTCTCTTGAAATTAGAATATAAGGATTGTTTTTTCCAAATGTTATGGGGCAATAAACTTAACCCCATTAAAAGGTGCTATACTTATTTAAGAAAAGAGAAAGGTGGCTTAGGCATGATTGAACCTATAGTTTTTTTGCATTCTCTCTTTATTTTTCACATGGTGAAATATAGTATTTCCCCCATAACTACTGGGGCTCAGGGTCTGGTGAAATTTATATTGGGACATTATTTAGCGGTATGGCAAAATGTGGCCCCAAAATTGCATTCACGGTTACACATTCTGAAATTCTTTTGGCCTGCAGCTCAAAAACTTTTTAAATGGACAATTTCTAAAATATCCATTTCACATGGTACTAGAAAAAAATTCTATTAAGATGTTCTGGCCAATATGTATCCCACCGAGCCCTGTTTTAAGAATTGTCCTCCTGGCTCTTCTTTTTTAATTTTGAAACAACTTATTAATTAAAGAGTTCCTCAACAGACATGAGAGATTTTGTGGCTCACGGTATATGGGAGATTGAACGTTAGAGGTAATGCAAAGCACAAGGGATTAGCAGAGAGGAATTGCCCCTATTCTGAGTGTATTAATTTAGAAGAATCCATGGATCACTTTTTATTTTTTTTGTTCCTACTCAAAACATTCATGGCCATATTTAGGTTCTAGATGGAACATGGGGTGGTTACAGAGTTAGACCTATGAAACCTTAATAACAGGTATTCTTCCTTAGTGGTATGGTCAATTGCATCAGTACACCTATATTTTATTACTTTGTTGCTTGAGGTTTTATTTATGGCAGGCAAGATGTTAATGGGTTATTCATCAAAAGAAGATGCCTAACACTGTATTTAGTCATTTGGTTTCTCAAGCGATGGATGAAGTGTATACCAGTTATTTATTGTTATACCCAAGAGATAAAGTTTTTAAATGGTGGAAAGGTTTTCAAATATTTATAAAATATAAGTAATGAAGTGATTTCTTATGATAAAATAATGTATTAGGTAGGTTGTTCCTTTTCAAAACAAATTTTAAAAGGTAATAGTTTGATAAGATGACTATTCATTATCATTATTGTACAGTGGTGTATTGACTGGATAGATATTTCTTTGGTTGTTTTTTTTCTCCTTTAGATTCATTTATTTTATTATTTTTTACTTCCATTTAGTTTTTTCTCTCTCTCTTTCATGAGTTATCTAATATAATACTGTATGCAATATGTGATTTATCAATAAAAACTCCACTACTCATTTGCAGGGTGCACTGTGACTAGTGCTGGAATGGCCAGTCTTCCTGTGATCAAACTGCAGCAGGATGTTCAGGTGGCTGAGAAGTTGGTCTCCTCCTCGGCCCTCCCTCTGTTAGAGACTGCAATGGATTTAGACAAAACACCAGAGGAGGCTTTTGTTTTGGCAACAGAAAATATAGAAGATCGAGCTGAAGACTTATGGCCTGCAAGCATGGAATGGGATGTTCCAGAAGTACCAGCCATGAGTATCATGACGGCGGAGGATATCCATAAGAGGACTGAGTTGGAAGAGAGCAAGTTCCGTGCATTACAGAACCGTTTGAAGCAGGAGCTGCAGCAGCAGCAGCAGGAAGAGAAATCAACTACACAGGAGAAGGAAACTGCACAGAAGGGAGAAGGTGCAGGAATGGTGCACATGGATCCAGTGTGTGGGGAGGAAGTAATGCTTGGCATGGAGGATGATCAGACATGCTCTCCGAGGATGCAGGTAACATCGGTTATGGTGGCAGGAGACTCAGATGGGAGTGCAGAGCAGGTGAAACAATCTGTAAATACTCCGGAATTGTTGTTGCAGGAGGGGGAATTGGAGCAGCCAGCTGGCAGTGCTAATGGAGAGACTAGCAGCATGGGGGACACAGCTATTCTACAGGCAAAACTAATTCAGTTTAATATAGGATTTTCATTGAGAGGGGGAGGAGAAGAAAAGGAACTCGAAATAAGTTACAAGGAAAAAGTGAAAAGGGTAATTCTTTGGTCTTTGAAAGTGGGCGTAGGTCTCCCTCTTTAGAGGCAAGTAGGAATACAGAACAACTTGCTGGGTCCTTTGCAACACCAGCTGGCTGGGTGACTTCTGCACTGGATGGGTGAAAAATATAACAGGCACCAGTTGGGATGCAAACCTCCCTGACCCTTCACGAGGCTCCTCTCTATCTGCTTTGATTACTCAGAATGTTTCTTTACAGACCAAAGCCACTATGGTGACTCCTGAGTCCCTTTCAATGCCTGGGCAAACATCCCCTGCGCAAGGGATACAGAACAGTTCAGATTCTGATCAGAACTCTGCTTTAACTGCAATCAAAGAACTTGAGGGTGAAGTGCCCTTGTCTTGTGATTTGGAGACCCCCTTTCCCCCAGTGGTAGAGGAGAATGGCATCCCTCTGGAGCAGGTTGATCCTAGGGTTCCTTTATCCCAGTTGGAGCCAGAGAAAGCTCAGCAGGCTCCCTCAAATGTATGGCATAAAAAAGTTAGAGATCAGCTTTTTACTGATAATGTGAGACATGCATCCGAGCCTGCAGCTAGAAGGAATGCTGTCCACCTGATATTTCGAGGAGATATGTCTGTTGTCCCAGATAGGCATTTTGCAGGTCGGGCATTACTCAAAAACAGCATGAAATATTATGCCTACGAAGTGTATGCTTTGATATATGTACCTGGAGATTCAATTTTTGACATTAGTTTTAAATATCCTGTAGGACTTGATAGATTTTGAAAACAATATCAGATGTTGAAACACACCCCTTTGTGGAAGCCTTTTTTGGCAATACCGTTAACAAAGCCTATGACAAAAAAACTAACAGTACTGTTTCAAAATGAGGGGGTGAACATTGCGGACATAATATATTGGTTGTAACAACATTGTGCTGTTAAAGGCTATCCTGAGCCAGTTTTGGATGATGAACACTTGTGAACTGGGGGCTGGAAATATCAGGTTGTGTTAAAGTTGGAACAGGGTCTAACCAAGCATCTTCCTAATTGCTTTTTTTTAGGAAGGGGCAGAGGGGTTATATTTCACCCAGGACAGTCCAGAGCCTGCTTTAAGTGTGGGGATGTGGAACATTTAAGTAATGTTTGCAAAAAACAAACATGTGGATGATGTGAGGAAGTGGATCATATTGGTGCACAGTGTCAGCAGCCCATGCGGTGTAATGTATGTGAGGAGCAAAAGCATACATTCCGTAATTGCTCCTGGGCCTCCCCTAACAGTCTTGATCAGGCCTAAAGGGCGGAAGAGGATGTTTATGTGGCCACAGCCCAAAAAGGAAAAATACGGATGCAAGACCTAATGACAAATTTGACCCCTACAGACCCTAAGCCTCAGAGAGTGGCTAGGCCAGAGGGGTGGAGCGGCAAGATGGCCGCAGTGCCACTCCACTTCTCACAGTCCTCAACACACTTGAGCATTTTTTTGGTTTACTGTGATTGTTTTTTTTTATCTTTTTTTCATGTTGGTGAATGAAACTAATGTTGAATTTGTTATATCTGGTTGACTCAGCATTACCTTTGTTTTTTTCGCTAAAATAATTTTGAAATTTGCTGCTAATATTCAGCGTTTGATTAATAAAGTCTTTGCTCTGGCATTTCAATGCATCCATGCACTACAATTCAAAATTTAATTCACTCGCAGACTTAAATTTGATGAATGAAACTTTTGCTTTTTTTGCCTAAGTTTGGAAAAAATGGGCCTTTCGAGTTAATCTAAAAAGCACAAGCATAGGGTCCACTCTCCCTTTTTTATGGCCCTATTCACTGATGGCTAAGTTTGTTGGTGTTTCGGACAAAGCATTGGAATGGAGTGTTTAGAGGTTGTGTGGTGTGTTTCTAACCAAGTACCAGTAAAATGTCGATGAATTGCTTCTAGAAAAATGGGAGGTCTGCCAATTCTGGTCTGTGTCATTTTTTATGTGTGCTTGCATGCATGTGCAAGAAACATAGTGCCACCATACGAGTTTTCATAGGTGTGCCTACCCCACTTCCAATGCTCTGCTGCCTTTTGCAGGCACAGCCGCACCACGCCAATGAATGTTGGAGCTGTCTATGACACCCGTTCAGATGCACTGGCATACAGTTAAAAGCGAAAAACCACTGCAATCAGCTTTGGAAATGTGTAGGCAATTTGCATACTGCCTACATATTGGCACTGCACTGAAAAAGCTGTCATAGACAGCTCCGTCCCCCCCCATAACAAGTAGCACACTGGCAGACCACCCCAGCTTGCTCATGCGCTCCTCTCCACACACACTGTATGGACAACGAGGGTGCCCAATCCCCCGTTGGCTCTGCTGTACTCCCCCAACCCAACAGACTTCCAGGTGCCATGCTGGGAGCCCATCCCAGCATGGCAACAGTCTGTAAGGCTGATTGGGATGCCCAATCCCATTCGGCTCCACTGGTCCCCACAACAGATGTCCAGGTGCCACGCTGGGAGCCCACTGCAGCATGGCAACAGTCCTTAAGGCCAATGGGGGTGCCCAATCCCCATCTGCTCCACTGCCCCCCAACAGACTTCCAGGTGCCATGCTGGGAGTCCTCCCCAGAATGGCAGCAGTCCGTATGGCTGACGGGGGTGCCCAATCCCCCATTGGCTCCACTGCCCCCCCAAACAACCTTCCAGCTGCCATGCTGGGAGCCCACCCCAGTGTGGCAAAAGTCCCGTGATGTCTTTAAAAAAAAAACCTGTAAGAATAAACGGTCCCTCGGTGACTGTCTTGACCCCCCTTCCCCAACCCATGCCTACCCTCTGAGTGCCCCACCTCCCCACACCCCCACCTCACCCCATACTTACCTCCAGAGGCTGGCATGACAATCTTCAGTGGACCGGGAATCTCACAGATTTGCTCAACCGGTCAGCCCTCTACTCCCAAAGTGCCAACCTCTGAGCATATGATTTGCGGACAGTGAACAGAACAAGGCAACCCTCTTGTCTGTTTTGTGTGTTCTAGTCATCTTAGTCTCAAGTTCTGGAGGGAGTCACACTGATAACCTCTTGTTAGCATACCCAATTATCAGGCTCAGATAATTCTGTCTTTGGGGAGCCAGATATCTTTGCCTACAGGCACCTAATCAGGTATTTCAAATGAACCCTTGGAACTCTGTGCAAGACTTTAGAGAACTCTATCCATTTCCCAGTTTGGTATATCAATAAGCCCATACACAGTGTTAACTGTAACCTTTAAAAGCTTCACTTAAATAAAAAGAAATGTCAAGGCACTCCAGGCAGTTTCCATTTTAAAATATATATCTTTACTTTAAAATAGGAAAATAGAAAATATTACAGAACAAAATATCCCAACACATACAGCCTTAAAAACAAACAGGTTTAAAGTGCAAGTTTCTACAATACATACATTCAGACTGGTCTAATCTTACTGTCTTTCAGTGCTGTGAGGTTTCTTCCTCAGTCAGATAATATAAAAAAGTATAAGTCTGTCAAGGTTCTCTCAGCAATTAAACACAGATCTGAGTCAGCCTTCTCTGAAGTCACCAAACTCCGACTTGGTGTAACAAAATCTATATTTATTATAACACAGGATGTCTAAATAAAATATTAAAAAAAAACATTATAGGTGACCTCACTGACTTTCCTTGCCTCAGGTTAACCAGACAAAACCAGTTTATGCTCTGCTACACATACATATCAAACGTTTCTTTGATATAATTCACTGTATTCAAAGCAAAAGTGTATTTGACTCTTTAATCCCATCTGGGCCTTGGTATATACACGTCAAAGGTCTCTCTGATATAATTCAAGGGTTTCCTGGGAATGGATATTGGACCTTTCAAATTCGTCTGGGTCCTGCTTGCCCAGACATCAACCTCTTTGATGAAATAAGCTGGTTTCCTGGGCTAATGCCAAAAACACATGCATGCTCTTTCTCTATTACACCTAGAGCAAAATCAAAGGATTTCCCTGGGAATTCCATGAATGGCATATTTCATTCCCTGGGATCAAAGCAAATTTAACATGTTAATTGAACTTCAGCTCTCTGTAGTTTAAAATACCTCCTGTCCTTTGAACTTATCCCTGGGGGGTTTTGATGTGTCAGTTCAGCAAGACTGTAGTTTCCTCAAACTGACCTTCCCATCACATATTTTATATGTAATAAAAAAATTGATACAGCAATCAGAACTGGCTGTCTTCGTCACAGGGAACATGTCTGCACTCTTCAAAGCCGACCGCGAACCGAAGAAATGCTGGTAAGCTGAATAATGGCATAAATGTTTTTTTTTTTAATTTGGTGCATATCTTGGGCATTTTTGGGAATTTTTTCACCAAATTTTCAACATGGGGTTCTTGGGACCCCTCCTCATGAACTCAGTCACTGTCATTTTGTTATTTCATCCCAATCTCGCGGTCACTGCACAGAACCACCTTTCGGGACCGATTTACAAAACAACAGTGTCACAGTTCATGAGGTAGGCCCCAAAAACCTATGTTGAAACTTTGGTGAAAAAATTCCCAAAAATGACTGTTTTACGAGCGTGCCTTGTGCAGTTCCCATGCACACTCGTAACTTTGAGAATTTGTAATATTTTCACTCCAGATTTTCAACATTGCCATTTTACCACACCTCCTTATGAACAGTACAGCTGTCATTTTTCACATTTCACTCAAAACGTGTTTTCACATTGGCACAGTCGGGTTGCGAAAACAATATTTGGGACACATTAAGAAAATCACAGTGACACTGTTCATGAGCAGAGGTGTTAAATTGGCTATGTTGAACATTTGGTGACAAAAGTCCATAACATAACTGTGCTATGTGTGTGCACTGCGCAATTAAAAATACATAAATAAATAAAAAACATTTCCCAGCATCCTCATAAGTTCACAAATTTGTAATATTTTCAGTCCAGATTTTCAACACTGACATTTTTCCACACCTCCTTATGAACATTACAGCTGTCATTTTTCACACCCTGGCTGAAATGTGTTTTCACACTTCCAGCGCAGAATAGCACAGTTGCTGTCGGAAATTAGTGTTCAGGATAGAGTAGGAAAATTACAGTGACACTGTTCGTGAGCAAAGGTCCCATAATGCCTATGTTGAAAATCTGCTGTAAAAAAATCCTCAGACTAATTTCATTAAGGGTATAAATTGCGCAGTTTCTACACATGCTCGTGACTTCACCAGTTTTTTTATATTTTCACTTCAGATTTTCAACAATGCCAATTTTTACACCTCCTCACAAACAGTACACCTATCACATTTCACATCCTGTTTGAAATGTGTTTTTGAACCTGTGGTACCAAATGGCACAGTCGCTGTACAAAATCACCTTTTGCCTAACAAAGTGATAGTGTCACTGTTCATGCAGTGGGGTCACGAAAAGCCCATGTGGAAAACTTGGAGTAAAAATACCAGGAAATGTCCAGGGAGTTAGGGTTTTCTACCATAATGTCCTACCCTGTAGGGACTGACAGATGTCAGGGGTGTTACTTGGATTGTCAACAGTAATGCTCATACCATTGCACCCCCACCGCCACCCTCCAGCCAGTGACAAGCATTGTGGTGCGCCTTGGACCCTTTGCCCCCAGAGTTGACCCATTATCCTATACTGCGCCTATTTCAGTGTATTTCCTTATGGAATGAGGTGAATGTAAAACCTAAACAGCCCAAGGCACACCTCGACCCTTGGCAGTTTCTGAAGGGTAGGGTGAGGTGAAATGTGACCGTCATGGGTGACAACCCAAAAGCACACCTCAATGCCTGTCCATCTCTGCAGGGTGAGGGTCGAGTTGGCATCAGTTCAGTACTTAAATGCAGTTCCTATACTGCATCTGTCTAACTCCTGCACTTCCACTGCTAATGCCAGCAAGCAAACATTTGGCATTGACAAATGTTTGTTTGGGAAAGACTGTTGCATGGCAAATGGTGTACAGAAGCATGCTGTGTACTGAATCTGCTGTTCTTTATGGAAAAGAAAGTTGTGCAGCTGGCCAATACCATTTGCCACTTTCCTCTCTACACTGCTGTGTGCTGGAAGATGAGAGGGTTGACAGTGGTGGACAGGGAATAAGTGACTTTGAATATATGCACAGTATGTTGCTGATAAGCACTATATGCTTTAACTAAAGGTATGCCTTAGTGCCTGGGGAAGGGAGCTTTAGTATATCGATTTAAACAAAATTTACTATGCTCAGTGGAGCATTCTCCCTCTCTTTTTCCCTTGTAAGTTAAAGGAAATCATGGTGACCAAACCAGAGCAAGGAGAAAATGGCAAACTGTGAGAAACCCTATAGAAGAGATTTGGACTCCTGGTTTCTTGGTCTTAGATGGGCTTTGAGTTTTCTTTCACCTCTCTTGCATTTTAGTTGCCATGGCTTCACCTCTTTCAAATCTTATAAAAGCACTGGATCAGTGTTGGTGGAGTGCTCATGGAGTAAGTCCCTAAAAGGTACTTATTTTACACTTTAACCAGCTTCTAATGTTTTATTTCCTACTATGGACCGTGCATCCTTGAAGTATATACAATCCTTGGAAACTTAATGACTGTGTTTGTTTGCACTGGAATTGTGCTGAAGTGATCTTTGTGTATAGCGAGGCTGTGGCTTATCTCGTGGCTAAGTACTTCTGACATAAAATACACAGAGTGCTCTTTGAAGCAATGATGACAAGGACTAGTGTTATAAGGTGCTTGAAACTGATATATATGCTCCCGTTTGAGTGAACGCTTCTTTGGTTATTTGCTTCATTATTGTTCCCTATCATTTTAGACAAAGAGTTAAAATGCTTAGTGCTTGGAAATGGAGAACTGTTTGAGAGAGAGCGTCCAGCTATTTGCCGCTTTGAGGCAATGGTCTGTAAGACTCTCTGAGAAATAACTCTTGGCATTCCAGTTTCTCAACCATATAAAGAAAGAAGTTTTTGTGAGATACAGAAGGTGTTTTTCTGCACACTGTGTCACTATTTCATTATAAGTCCCTTTACTAGCCTGGCAATATATATATATATATATATATACACACATATATATATATATATATATCTATATGTATATATATATATATATATATATATATATATATATATATACGAAATCACACATGCTACACAATGCAAAGCATCATGGGCTGCATATACAAATCACCACAGAATGTTATGCTGGTTCAACTTTAAGCGAATTGTGCATTGTGCTGAGGCCTCTCACACAGTTTGCAAAGGGGTGCTAACAGATGACATATACACATGTGTCTATGTCTATTGCTTCTACTAGCTGTGGTCTTCCTTTCATGCAATTCTGTAAGATCAGACTCCTGTTACTCTGTCTGTGACGTATGCTACTACGTATAATGGTACGTGTGTGATTCTGATATTTTCTTGAAACTTGTCTTCCCAGCCAAATGCCCTTTAGTTACCCTTGCCTCAGTGTTTGCACACAGAGGTTCTTTGTCTCATATATATATATATATATATATATATATATATATATATATACATATATATATACATATAGTTTACTGCGTGCACTTGCTTTTGGGACCATTGCTTAAGGTACTTGGTAACTTACGGTGGCCAGATTTGTAGAAGTTGACATTCTTCAAAGTTTTTGAGTGTGTTTTATTTCAATTGCACTTTCCCTTTCTACCCCACTAATATAGTCTTCATGCAGTGGTTTAAGCTGCAGGACATACTGGATATAAATCACTGATTTTGAAGGTTCTTGTTTTAATATTTTAAAATGTTTGCTTTGTTTTATAACCTATGGACTCCTGAATATTATTGGAGCCTTTGTTTGCCATACTAGCCTATGGACTCCTGAGCAAATGGAGCCTGGATGCTCGACTTTAAATAGATGGACTTTTTGGCACAAATAATGAAATGTTCTATGAAAGTGTCTGTATGTTTAGTATTTTTACTGTATTCATTTTGAAATGTAATGGCTTATGCCGAACGATAAAGCTTTAAACATTTGAACATTGAGTGGCTAGGCCCAGGAAAGAGGCCTCTGCAGTAGAAATTGAGGAAACGCTGCCTCCTGCATATCTTCCTCCACCTGGGTCACAGGAATTGGGTACTACAGAGCTAGAAGTAGAAGAGGACCCTTCAGCAGTAGACCACATAGATGAACTCCCCCCTCCCCCCAAATGGAGATTGAGCAATTCAGCTCTACTAAAGATACAGGGCATGGCCCAGAGGGTTCTGGCAGAGTGAGAAGTATGCCTCCTCCAGAGGCAGTACAGGAGCACTCTTTTCAAAAATATAACACAATCAAAGTCAGGTAAAAATATGGTAGACATTCAGCAAATACACAAAGATACTGATCTGGTTCCTTTGAAAAATTCTTATGAGATTTTACTAGAGCATGAGGTACTGTAGAAGAAGAAAGCATGGACTCTGACATTTCTTCAGTTAGCTCTTCACAGCCAGAAGCAGCATTAGACATTGGCATAGGTGACAAACCTAAACCAAAGAAGTGAAAAAAAAAAAGAAAGTGACTTGGCTTCTCTGGTGTAGTAGTAAATGTGTCTTGCTAACCTCTTTTTTCTCCTATAGATGGGAGCATTACTTTTATTACAGCAAATTGAATAGTATTAAGTCCCAGGAAAAGAGAAAGTTACTTTTGCAAGCCTAGTAGAGGGACGTGGGCAAGTTATTTTTCTACAATATACTAGGCTGCATACTTTGCCAGAAATCAGAGGCACAAAGAGATTGGAGATGGGGCTCCTCCTTGTGGTCACTTGGGGAACAGCAGTGTACTGATTAGACATTTTATTTGCTGGTATTGAGGCAAATGTTTTGCAAGTACTTGATGTCCATCCTGGAAAGGGCCTTGATTATATATGTAGTGCTGCAAAAAATTGTATATCGCTTGCTTAATGTATATGCCCCGCTGAAGAACGTGAACAGGTCAGCCCTTTTCAGAGAGCTTGTACCTTATTTGCACACATCAGAGTTGGTGCTGTGGGGTGACTTAATGCGGGCTTGCCCACAGAGACTGGGGGAGGAAGACAAAAAAGTATTTAGTGATACCAACACTTTAAAAAACATTCTGGAACAGAACAAGCTATGGGATGCATATGACATACTGTATTACAGGCTGTGCCAGATCATACTTTTTTTAAAGGAAGCTTATCCACTAGGATAGATTTCTGGTTCCTTTCAGAAAGAATGACAAGTATAGCAGTTTCTGTCTTGCCCATAGAGGCTTCTGATCATATGGTGGTAAGAGTCACTATGGCACAACAGCAGAGGATCCCAATAGGGAGGGGATATTGGAAGTTGAATGTTGAAATATTACAGGAGGAGTCCTACAGGAGAGGATTTGTGACTTTTAAAGCAATGGGCAGATATTAGTTTTTTGTATGACAGTCCCATTGGGTGGTGGGAGGTTACAGAGAGAGATCTGAAAATATTGCTTGTTCACATTACTAGTGCCAGGGCTAAAACTAAATATGTACAGTATTTGGGATTAAAGGCAAAATATTTATAACTACTGACCATGATAAACATGACAGGGAGTAACATACAGGACCAACTTCAAGTTATAAAGGACAAAATGTATAGATATCACACACAAGGGATACACACACAAGGAATTGGGAACAAAGGTGGCCTGATGTGGCCCATTACCGCTCCCTTCCAGTAGCCCATAATAAGAAATGTTTCCACTTTCAAACATATAGTTATCCAGTCAGTTTTTAAATTGTGCCTTAGTTTCAGAACAGATTATTTTTTCAGAGAGCTTGTTCCAGGGGGCCACCACTCTCTGAGTAAAGAAGGCCTTTCTTCTGTTTGTGTTATATTTTATGTGTCGAAACTGAAGTTGGTGACGCCCTAGCTCCTTTAGTATCACCATATATACCATCACCAGTATACCATAAGGAAAAAGAGGACAGGATAGCTAAGCAGCAAAAATTTCAGACTAAAGGAACTAAAGAGCAGGTGAACCCAGATGATTTAGGGTTACATGGGGCCCAGAAAGTAGTTATTATTGCCTTAAAGGGTGACATGGGGAAATTAGTGGAAGACAGAAAGGGGATACAACATATAATTCAAGCTCATCTACAGGCCTTGTTTCAGAAAAGGGGTACTGAGCAATGGAATTCCTTTTTTCAACATCTGGAAATAGCCCAATTGGCGCTGGAGAAGGAGCAGGGGTTGGTGGCTCTCATTTCTGAACTGGAAATCAGAGAGGCAATAGCCAAGCTAACCTCCTGCACCACTTCTTGTAAAGATGTCATTCTCAATGATTTTTATAAAGTCTTTATTGATATTCTAGCACCTTGGTTGCAACTGGTTTCGAAGTCATTTGAATGGAAAATATGTTAGTACCCAGCATGAAGGATGGAGTAATGATTTTCCTCTGTAAAAAGGGGAATCCTCATGAAGTTAAAAATTGGAGACCCTTGAGTCTGCTTACTTCTGACTATAACATTTTAACAGTTAGATTGGCAAAACTGGCACAGAAATTAATAATTCCGGTACAAACCTGAGCGATCCTGGAAAGAAATATTATTCATAATTTGATTTATATAAGGGAGATTGTAGAATAAGATTTGGAAATGAACTTAGAAGGGTATATGCTGGCAATAGACCAGGAAACAGCATTAGATGCTGTAAGAAAGGAGCACATTTTGGTGATGTTACAACATTATGGCATCCCAATCCAATGATATGATTACTAAAAACATTATACACAGAAGTACATGTAACTTCATTAGTTAATAGGGTCAGACAGGGATGCCCAATGAGTCCATTATTGTATGTGTTTGGATTAGATCCATTCTTACGGGTAATAGAAGCTGCTGAGGATATTCTGCCAATCAGGAATAATGCAAGGATTTTATTTAAGAAAGTCACAGCCTATGCTGATGACTGTATATTCACTATGGCCAATTTGGACTCTGGTGGGAGAGTTCTTCAGGTAGTAGGAAAGTTGCAGGCTGCTACAGGAATTCCTATCAATATGGGGAAAAATAAAGTGTTGGTTTTTGGTGCTGCACAAGAGGTGGGGGATTTGTTGATACCAGTGACAAAAGGGAATATGAAAATGTTAGGGATTTATTATGGCACAAAAGAAGCTGAATGTTTGAACTGGGATAGTGTCTATGATGTAGCATATCAGAAAGTGACATCCTGGCAGTCTTGGAAGATGACAAGGAAGAAAAGGGTGTTCCTGCTTAGGGCATATCTAGGTCCCTATTTTTTTTTAAGTGTCCTATGTTTTTCCTCTACCATATAGTATGCATATAAAAGTAATGGGTTTTTCTTTTTCTTCTTCTACTTTGGGATAGTAGATTAAACCCAGTGAAAAGAGCACATGTGTATAGGGACTGGAGGGCAGGTGGGTTGAATATGTTACAACCCCTGGTTTATTTATTTGGTAATTTTTTTATAGTTCTGTACAACCTTTAGTGTTAGAGAAGGAAGAAATGGGGACATTTTGTATGAATTTGTGGGGCGTTACCTTTTTACAGGCCTGGGGTAGAGGGAAATTGCAAGTTTCTGAAAAATGTCTCCCAACCTATTTGCAAACAACTTTAAAATATATTAGAACTTGGAAAATTGAGCTTTGCTGGTTTTTAAATCATGAAAAAAACATTTTTATAAGATAATTGTGGAGAGATGCTATTTTGAAGAATCATCGTTTAATGTTTCATCGACTATAAATACTGAACAATTGTTGGCTAGTATTATAGAATCCAGGATACCGTTAAAAATGCAATAAGGAAATATAGGGGAATGCAGCGGGATGAAGATAGGGAGGCATACCAAACTTCCTTAAGGGAAGCAGGGAAGGCAGTAAGACAGGCAAAGGCCCAAACCGAGGTAACAATAGCACGAACAGTAAAAGAAGGTGGCAAGACTTTCTATAGATACATTAGTGAAAGGAGAAAGTCCAGAGGTGGTATTGCTAAGATCAGTGGGAATAAGGGGGCATGTGAGGAGGAGGACCATGTAAAAGCATCTATCCTAAATAGATACTTCTGCTCAGTATTTACTGAGGAGAAGGTAGGGCAGGGACCACAGCTCAGCGCCATGGACTCAGGAGGGAGGAAGGTGTGCACTAGTCCCTTCACAAAAGAAAGGGTCCTACAAGAGCTCAATAAGCTCAGGGTGGACAAGGCAATGGGACCTGATGGCATACATCCCTGGGTACTAAAGAAGTTAAGGGTGGCACTAGCAGAGCCATTATCAGAACAGTTTAGTCAGTCTCTGAGCACAGGAGAGGTCCCAGAAGACTGGAGAAGGGGCTCATGTGCTCCCACTCCACAAGAGTGGCAGCAGGAAGGAGGCAGGGAACTACAAACCAGTCAGTCTTGCCTCAGTAGTGGGCAAGATTATGGAGGCACTTCCTTAAGGAAGGATAGTGCAACACCTGGAATCCATAGGAGCAGAGGATCCAAGACAGCATGGGTTTACAACAGGAAGGTCCTGTCAAACTAATCTCATAGATTTCTTTGACTGGGTAACCAGAGTGGTGGACCAAGAGGGAGCAGTTGATGTCACCTAACTTGACTTCAGCAAAGCTTTCGATATTGTTCCACATAGAAGATTGATTAATAATCTGGGTAGGCTCGGGTGGGTCAGAAGTTGGTCAACTGGGTGGCAAACTGGTTGATGGGCAGAAAACAGAGAGTGGTGGTAAATGGTATACAGTTGGAAGAGATGCAAGTCACAAGTGGGGTACCTCAGGTATCAGTCCCGGGGCCAGACCTCTTCAATAGCTTCATCAGTGTCATTGCAGATTGACTGGAGGGTAAGGTTTGTGTGTTTGCAGATTACACCAAGATCTGCAACAGAGTAGATGATCCAGATGGGGTGTGCAGAATGAGAAGAGAGCTGGATAAAATAGCAAAATGGTCAGAAAAGTGGCAACTGGGGTTTAATGCAAAGAAGAGCAAGATCATGCACATAGGGAATAGATACCCTGAAGCCATCTATAGGTTGGGAGGAGAGTTACTGGCAGTCACAAGAGAAGAAAGAGACTTGGGCATCATCATCACAGATGACCTGAAATCATCCAAGTAGACCACTATAGCAGTAGATAAGGCTAGGGGGATGTTGGGGTGTATTAGTAGGGGTATCACAAGTCAAAAAGGGAGGTAATAATCCCTCTTTACAAGACACTGGTTAGGCCCCATCTGGAGTACTGTGTGCAGTACTGGAGGCCACACCTTCACAAGGACATTAACCAAATTGAGGCAGTCCAGAGAAGGGCAACCAAAATGGTGCAGGGACTGCATCAGAAAACATATGAGGACAGATTAACAGAGCTCAATATGTATACCCTAGAGCAAAGGAGGGAGAGAGGTGATATGATTGAAACATTCAAACACCTTAAGGGCACTAACACGGTGAAAGAGTCTAACATGTTTTAAAATAAGAAAAATAGCAAGACAAGAGCACACAGCATGAGATTAGAGGGAGGCCGATTAAGGGGTAATGTGAGGAAATTCTTTTTCATAGAATGGGTGGTGGATGCATGGAACGGCCTACCTCAGGAAGTGGTGGATATGAATACTGTGCAGGGCTTCAAACAGGCATGGAATAGGCATAAGGGAGCAATACAGATGAGTATGAATTGATAGGCCATTGATGTAGCAAAGGCTGAAGGCACATTCATAAGGTAGAAAAAGAAATGGGCAGACTGGATGGGCCTTGAGGTCCTTATCTGCCATCAATTTCTATGTTTCAGCTTCTGTGATGTAACATGGTAATGTGGGCATCAAAAACTAAATGTTAAAGGAAACCTAAAGCATAAACAGAAAGAAGATATGGGATGTGGTGAGCAGAAATATCAGGGACAGCTAGAAACTATAAGGCATCTATATTTTGAGTGTGAGCATGTACAGGGTTTCTGGCAGGCGCTAGCAGCACTGTGGGATGAAGACCTGTTTAGTCAGATGTCATAAGATTTGTTAATATTAGGGCAATTCCTGCATGAGTGGAAGTGGAAGAAGAGTACGATTTATGTTATTTTGGCATGCATAAAATGGTCTTTGTGGCAGGTGCGATGTCTGAGATTTCTCCAGAGTACAGACAAAGAACTGCAGGATGTTTTATTTAAGATTCAAGAGGAAGTCGATAAAGTTTACTATTATGAATTGTGCTCTTTAGGACAGGATGCTTGTACAATACTATGGAAAAATATTGGGTGGGTGGGTAAGAATCTTCCCTTATGAGATATAAATATGATTTTTTATGTTTGCTTGCATGCATGTGCAAGAAACATAGTGCAGTGATCCAAAATGCAGTGCCGTACAGTTGAAAGAGAGAGCACCGCTTCAGTGAGCAGTGCTCCCCCTCCCAACACACACGCACGCACGCATATTGCGTGCTAATGCACTCCTCCCCCTGATGCACACACTGTATAGCCGACGGAGTACCCAATCCCCTGTCAGCTTCACACCCCCCCCAAAAAATAGCTGTGCAGGTGCCACACTTGGAGCCCACACCAGCGTGGCAAAGTCTGTTATAGCCAACGGGGGTGTCCAATCCCACGTCAGCTCCACGCTCCCCCTCCCCAAAAAGCTTTCAAGGTGCCATGCTGGGAGCCCACCCCAGTGTGGCAAAGCTTGTTGTGGCTGACAGGGGTTCCCAATCCCCTGTTGGCTCCAGCTCCCCCAAACAGCCTTTCCAGCTGGCACGCTGGGAGCCCACCCCAGCGTGGCAAACGTTCTGCGTCATCTTAATAATAATAAAAAAGTGTAAATAAAAACGGTCCCTCCAGTCTCCCTGCCCCACCCACACCCACCAACTGTGCACCTGCCTCCCACACCCCTTCTTACCCTATACTTACTCTCCGAACTGGCCGTGATGATCTTCGTGGACTAGGAACACGTCTGCACTCTTCAAAGCCGACTGCAAACTGAAGAAATGCCGGTAAGCTGTATAATGTAATAAATAGGGTTTTTTCAACTTTGCTGCATATCTCAGGCAATTTTTAGAATTTAGGCACCAAATTTTCAACATGGGGTTTTTGGGACCCCCTCCTCATGAATTCTGTCTCTGTCATGGCGTTAATCGGGCCCGAAAGGTGATTTCTTGGTCACTGCTTGAAATCACCTTTCAGGACTGATTAATGAAACGACAGTGCCAGTGTTCATACGGTGGGCTCTCAAAAAGCCTATGTTGCAAATTTGGTGAAAAAATTCCTAAAAATAACTGTTTTACGAGTGTGCGTTGCGCAGTTCCTATGCACGCTCGTAAGTTCACAAATCTTTTAATATTTGCACTCCAGATTTTCAACATTGCCATTTTACCACACCTCCTTATGAGCAGTACAGCTGTCATTTTTCACATCTCGATGAAAATGTGTTTCCGCGCATGTAGCGCACAATGGCACAGTCGGTGTGCAAAATCAATGTATAGGACACATTAAGAAAATCACAGTGACACTGTTCATGAGCAGAGGTATTAAAATGGCTATGTTGAAAATTTGGTGAAAAAATTCCTAAAAATGACTGATTCACGAGCGTGCATTGCGTAGTTCCTACGCACGCTCGTAAGTTCGCTAATTTTTAATATTTGCACTCTGGATTTTCAATATTGCCATTTTACCACACCTTCTTATGAGCAGTACAGCTGCCATTTTTCACATCTTGCTGAACATGTGTTTTCACGCATGTAGCGCACAATGGCGCAGTCGGTATGTGCAATCAATGTTTGGGACAGATTCAGAAAATCACAGTGACACTGTTCATTAGCAGAGGTCTTAAAATGGCTATGTTGAAAATTTGGTGAAAAAATTTCCCAAATTGACTGTTTTAGGAGCGCACGTTGCGCAGTTCCTACGCACGCTCGCAAGTTTGTGAATTTTTAATATTTGCACGCCAGGTTTTCAACATTGCCATTTTGCCACACTTCCTTATGAGCAATAGAGCTGCCATTTTTCACATCTCACCCAAAATGTGTTTCCGCACATGTAGCACACAATGGTGCAGTCGGTGTGCGAAAGCAATGTTTGGGACAGATTAAGAAAAACACAGTGACACTGGTCATGAGCAGAGGTCTTTAAATGGCTATGTTGAAAATTTGGTGACAAAAGTCCATAAAATGACTGTGTTATGAGTGAGCATTACGCAGTTTCCATGCACAATTGTAAGTTCATAAATTTGTAATATTTTCAGTCCAGATTTTCACCAGTGGCATTTTTCCACACTTCCTTATGAACAGTACAGCTGTCATTTTTCACAACATGGCCGAAATGTGTTTTCACACTTTGAGCACGGAAATGCTTGGTCGCTGTGGGAAGTCATTGTTGGGGACAGATAAAGAAAATCACAGTGACACTGTTCATGATCGGAGGTTCCAAAATGCCTGTGTTGACAATCTGCAGTAAAAAATCCCAAACTAATTACATTACGGGTGTGCGTTGCATAGTTTCTACGCATGCTCGTGACTTCACCAGTTTTTTTTAATATTTTCACTGCAGATTTTCAACATTGCCATTTTTTACACCTCCCCAGGAACAGTACAGCTGTCATTTTTTACATCCTGCTCGGAATGTGTTTTTGCACCTGTGGTGACAAATGCCGTAGTCGCTGTGCAAAAGCAGCTTTTGGCTAACAAACTGATATTGTCACTGTTCTTGAGGTGGGAGTCACAAAAAAACCATGTTGAAAATTGGGAGTGAAAATACCAACGAATGCCTGAGGTGTTAGGGTTTCCGACCATAACGCTCCAAACCCTGTAGAGAATGACAGGCATCAGGGTTGTGACTTGGGACTGTCGCCTGCAGTTCTCATACCATTCCACCCCCACCCACACCCTGCAGCCACTGAGAGGAACTGAGGTGTGCCTTGGACTCTTTGGCCCCAAAGTTCACCCCATTCTCCTATACCGCACCCATATCACCATATTTCCTGATGGAATGGGGTGTGCATAAGGGCCAAAGACCCCAAGGCACACCGTGACACTTGTCGGTGTCTGCAGGCTAGGATGTGGTGAAATGGTGTGACCGTTATGCCTGATGACCCAAAGGCACACCCCAATGCCTGTCAGTCTCTGCAGGGTGCTGGTGGGGTTGGCTTCAGTTCAGTACTTCACTGCCATTTCTATTATGCAGCTCTGTAACTCCTACACTACCAATGCCAATGCCAGCAAGCAAACATTCGGCATTGACAAATGCTTGTTTAGTATTCTTATGAAGTGGGCTACATTAGAAAAATAGTAAAGATATGCTCAGTGTGAAGTTAGTAATGTTGGTGGTGGGAATGTATAAATGATACTATTAAAAGATTGTGGAGTGGGATTATTATTTTTGTTGCTTTTTTCACTGTTATGGGCTTATTTTCTGTCATTCAGTGAGACGTGTGGAGAACTAACAATTTTTTGTACAATATTATGATGATGGTTCTTGTTTTTCTTGTAATTTGTTTTTGAATATTAATAAAAATTTCCCCTACTCTTTTCGAGAAGTGCCATTGGGATCTTTAACGTCCACCTGAACAGCCACAAGAACAGGCAGACGGGACCTTGGTTTAACATCTCATCTGAAAGATGACATCTCAGGAGTGCAGCACCCCCCCTCATGCTGCACTACAGTGTCAGTATTGGAATTTAACCCAGGTGCTTGGTTTGGGGATAGAACCCATTGCCTTCTGATCTTCCGGCCTCAGAGGTGAGTGTGCACATTACTGTTCCTTTTTTCTGAGCTGTGGCCAGTACTTGTTCTTTTACCCAGTAACCGAGGAATTCTAATATGATGGATTGGGCTGCATGTTGGGGACAAGTTTAGGTCCCAGTAACCAAATAATTTTCTCAGTTTGTAGCTGCATCTCATGGGCAGTTCTAGGGCTTCATGTTACAGTCAGTGTATATAGGAGGCAATGTTGTTCCCCTCGTCTCCTTCCAGCAGTCCATGTATCCTTTCATTTTTTCACCTCAAGTGACCTTCTAGATTAGTGTTTTTGTCTTCTAATTGGATATCTTGTTATACAGGGCTGCATGCTGTATGATGTGGTCTGTCTTTTCAGAGACTGCCATGAGGGCTGTTTGCATTTCCTTTTGTTCACCCTGGACCTACTGCAGATCGGGTTTGTTAGTTTGTAGCTGCAATTGGTCTGAAAGTCCTGCAGTTCTGCCAAAATCAATGCACTGGTAGGTTCTGATGCTTCTGGCAACAGGAGTGCTTGAGGATAATCAGCCATGTTGCTAGCTGAGTTTGAGGAGCTGCTCCACAATACAAGGGGAGAAAGTTCTTATTACTGAGGAGCATGTGTGTTCATTTTCTTTTTTGAACTACCCATTGCCACTACAAAGCCCCTCAAACACTTCCATAAGCTTATTAAACTGTACTTTTGGCTAGGTGTGGTAGATTGGAGCTCTAACACAGTGTGCTAGATCATGTTGGGTGGAACCGGAAGTTGGAAGCCAGATGTTGTGATACGTTTGGGAACCAATGATCTGAAGGTAGTCCAGGAGAAATTTAGGGAGATTGGGGAAAGGCACAGGGATAGGGTTGCCTCTGTAGTCTTATCAGAAGTGTTACCACTGCTATGTGCTAGTCAGTCCAGGAAGGTAAGGACTGCAAATTTCAGTGCATGGCTAAAATGGTGGTGTGGAGAGAATGGCTTAGGGTATGGATTGGACTGGGGAAGTTTCAGGCAGGACAGAGCTTTGTATGTGTCAGACTGCCTACATCTCAGTGGAGGGGGAACCAGGGCACTGGGAAGGAAACTGCAGAAGTAAGTCAGCAACAAATAAACTAGACAGGGGGAGGGTTACACTAGGGCATAGGAACCAAAGCTTTTGCATAGTGGGAGCCATAGGTCCCCACCCCCAGAACAGTACCCCCAGATCTACTATTGACTATGAAGGGGCCCCTACAGGAACCCATCAAAATTGCCAATGAGCTCAACAACGTATTCACTGACTTTTCAAGTGAACTCCAGGGTGAATATTTCAAAGATATGCATGTTCAGCAATGCCCAACTACCCCTCAAGATCCCCCAAGGAAAGATGTACCACTCTTTTACTGTAGACGTGTCACCAAAGCCAAAACTATCAAGCATATTAAAAGTGTACTTGGCAAGACCAGGATGAGAGCTGATCTGCTTGACATGAAACTGGTTGGTCTACTCCTTCGTGAACTTGCTGGTCCTCTTACCATGGTGTTTAATGCCTCTCTAAAATCAAGAGTATTTCCAAATGCATGGAAGTCAGCTAACATAACACCTGTCTTTAAAACAGGGGATAAAATCCAAACAAGCAACTACAGACCTATATCCATCCTTCCTCCCCTTTTGAAAGTACTCAAAAGAATGGTCTCAGAACAGCCTACTGAATACCTTGATAAGCATAACCTACTCTGCCCGCAACAGCACGGCTTCCATAAAAAGCAGTCCACACTCACCGCTGTAGTTGATTATTCATCCCAACTATATAATGCCTTGGATAGTGGTCAGGCAGTTGGATCAGTCTTCAATGACCTTATGAAAGCTTTCGACTCTGTTAATCACAACCTCTTCCTAAGTTGCCTTCTGTCTACAGGTCTATCCTCAGATATGGTACTATGGTTTGTCAGTTACCTCTCTAACAGATCACAATGAGTCAAAATTGGTGATACCCTATCCACAGCTAAGGAGGTGCACCTCAGGGTTACGCAAGGGTCAGTCCTCGGTCCCCTACTCTTTAGCCTTTTCATCAACTCTGCCCCAATGGCTTGCTCAGCAAGAACAGTTCTCTAGTTTGATGATGCAGTGATCTCAGTCACTGGCAAAGACCAACAATCCATCACAACTGAGCTCCAAAGCAGCTTCCATAAACTTGAATCTTGGTTTACGGAACACAACGTACTATTAAATGTCAAAAAAACAAAGAGTATGCTCTTCACCACCTCCCAAAGCAAAAAGAAATACCTGCCCCTGCATATTCATAACCAAAGGGTGAAATCCTAGACCAAGTATCTAACTTCAAATATCTCGGCATTTCCTTTGATGACATGCTCACTTCTCAAACCACATTGACTCTGTTATCAAGACCGCAAATATAAAACTTGGTGTACTTTATCATCACAGACATTTAATAACACCGGATGCACTTAAACTAGCCATCAGTAGCTCAATACTGTCTGCCATTGACTATTAGTTGCCTATATGGGGTGGGCAATACAACTGCTCTTAACAGGATCAACACACTCCTCAATAAGGCCTGTCATCTTACTTTGGGGGCTACTCTCAACACCCACACCTGCTCGCTGTACACTGAAACTGGGTGGCTCCCACTCTATCTTAGAGGGCAATACCAAATCTGCCTACTTCTAAAAAAAGTACTACTTGGACTGACGTCCCTCACACTGGGCGGACACTTTAAGATGGCCATCCCAACAAAATCTACCCATAGTGCGGTCGCTGACAAGATGGTGATTCCCTTCAAAAGGACAAAACTTGCCCCGAACTCTATCCTGTATCAAGGACCGAAATGGTACAATGAAGTACCTGCTGACCTCATTGATACTACCAAGATTAGTACCTTCAAAGCTGTGCTCAAATCTCTCCTTGACTCTAAAATGAATTGCACCTGCCTGCGTTAATGTGATAGTATCTCGCCCCCAGTTTTCCATTTACCTACCCCCTCTATATCTTTCTGCTATATACCACTTTTTTCTTAACCTGCTCCCCTACCCCTAATTACCTGACGATGGCCTCACTTGGTTGAAAGCTACACCTCTCTCCCATCTCAGATGATGCCACCTCCAGCTGACCCTCCAACCCCCTCTTATCTAATCAGTCTATCTGTTAATATGTACTAATTTGATGTGTATAACTTTGCATTTTACAATTACTGCCTATGCATATGTTTCAATGTTTTTCTTTTTTTTCTCTGTAAACCTAGTATTTTTTTAATGTTTATTCAACACTGACGTGGAACCTTTGAAAATGAGTCCTTGACTCAATGGTATTAGTCCCAAACTGAAATAAGCAAAAATAAGTACTTTCAGAGTAAGTAGGGGAAAACAAGGGAGTAGCAATGGGGATACGGGTGGGACAGTCTGACAATAATCAGGCATTTCAAAATATATTACTGGGGAAGACAAACACTGCGGGTTATGAATACCTGAATAGGCAGGGCAAGGACTCTAACAAAAGTGGAGTGTGACAACAGACCTCCAATAAAGTCATTAGCATTACTGCCAGGAGTCCAGGCAACAAAGTTGGGAATCTCCAGACTCTGGGTGCAGAAGCCCAAATGGAATTAGTGGCCATGACAGAAACCTGGTCAATACCACACCATGGCTGGGACCTCACTGTATCAGAGTACTCAACCTTTAGGAAAAATAGGCCTAAGGGCAATGAGGGAGGGGTGGCACTGTACATCAGGCAGGGCCTCAAGTCAGCAAGGGACATGCAAGCCAGTGAGAAGACAGAGACAGAGTTCTGTGGGTACAGTTGTAATTGGGAAGGGGCAGGAAGGTGAGGTTGGGGATATTCTATAGGCAATGAAATAAAAAAAATGTGTAGATAGGGAACTTGAAGGGGAAATCAAAAGGACGGTAGCACAGAGGGAAGTGGTGATCACAGGGAACTTTGTTCTTCCTGATGTGATGTAGTTTGTAGTATTCCAAGAACAAGCAGCAACAAAAGTCAGGCAAAATCATGGATGCATCCCAGAATGGCTTCTTGGTTCAGGGGTCATGGAGTTAAGGAGTGGTGGGATGATCCTAGGTCCTGTGTTAACAAGAAGTGACTACATCAGGGACATTAGAACAGAGGAGCCATTGGGTACTAGTGACCACCTATCCATGTGGTTTGCCATTGAGCTAGTTAAAGAACATAGTCATAACAGCTCCAAAACTAGCCCTAGATTTTAGACAAGCTCATTTTGGTGAGATTATGTAAAAGATAGTTAGTGGGTGTTGAGGGGTGGGGGGAGTGTAGGAAAAATGGGCCTTCATCAGAAATAGCCTACAGGAGGTCACCACCAGCTCCTGCTTGAGGCAGGTGGGTAAAAGAAAGAAGTACAAAAAAAAAATCTGGTTCATAGGGGATGTGGGGATGGCATTGTTAGAGAAAATTGAGGCTTTCAGGAAACATAAAGGGATTCAAAAGAGGTGCGACAGAGACTCCTACCTTGACAAGCTGAGTGAAACCAGCAGGGTGGTAAGCATGAATGGAATTAAGGAAAGTGGAGGAAGTTAAGGCGGAGAATAAGATCTTATTTTGCAATATTAGGGAAAAAAGTCAGACAAAAGAAGGTTTAGTCTAGTTCAGACTGTGTGAGTGGTAGGTGGAAGATGTCAAGGGCAAAAAAATATTGAACGATTACTTCTGTTCGATATTTACAAAGAAGAAAGGATCACTACCACAGATTCTTTGGGTCAGAAAATGACTTAGTATAGAAAAAGGGTGGTGTTAGTGCATTTTGATATGCTATTATGTTAGGATATGTGTAACTGACGTTTGTTTGACAGAGAGTAGCATGAATGCATATGCAATGTACTTGTGGCCATTTGTGCTCTGTGTCCCGTACAAGGACTACCACCCTTCTCAGGTACCATGAAGGCACCAGAACCCTCTTGAGGAGGATTCCACCCCAGAGGTGTCATAGAAATGAAGTTCCTTTAGGCTAAAATTACCTTAGGGAAGGCACCCCAAAACAGCAGAGTCAAAGATGAGATGGAAACAATCATTGACTTGAGGCATGACTTCTGTGAGGAGAGAGGGGATGATAAATGATGAAGATTAAGATGAGGAGTGAAAGAGCATGATGAGTCACTTTCTAACCTCCAACCTTTAATATAGGACCACCATCCAGCTCCAACTCTTGACAGAATTAATATATATTATGACTTGAGCATGGAGGAGAGGAAAGAGAAATGTTGAGGAAATCTCTCTGGAACCAAGGTCTTGGTTGCCATTCCTCTTAGCTTGGGCTACTATTTATGACCGTTCTGACCACTGCTGAATTTGGAATCCAATTCAGGGGAAAAGTTTAGATGGGAAGGCTGCTGCTCTAGCCATCAAACAGAATAATGCCATGAGATTTTGTCAAGTTGATCTTCACAGACAGAGTGGCCCCCTACACCTGCAAAGAGGGCCCCATGATCAAGAAGCAGAGTTGAAGAGAAAGTGACTGACAATTACTTCCACCTGACCTCAGATCCACAAGGAAGCCTAATCTATGACTGATGAGGGCAAGGGGGCTGAAGCAAAGGGAATATGGGCAAGACTATGCAGGTCATAGGCAGATGCTGGGAGGATTGCATCAAGAGGTGCCACCGATTCACTCTGTATGGCAGAAGGTACCTCTCCATGACAAAGGTCCCACACTCAAGACACAGGAGACAACATAAAACAAATACTTAGAGGTATCGCTGAATTGATTTACATGGCTAAAAGAAGTCCCACACAAAGAGAGTTCTACTCTCACGAGTCAGGAAGTCAAAAATATAACATTGACTGGGGCCACAGAGTTGATCAGCATGGCTAAAGAGGCTCCCATGGTGAGAGTCCTACCCTCAAGGCGGTGGATGAGTGATAGGATGCCAAATGTTGTTGCCAAGTCAATCTGCACAACTAAATGGGCTGCATGGTGAAAGCCCCACCTTCTAGATGTGGACCTAAGGAATACAGGGTGAGCTAATTGACCTCATTGTGTGGGGAGCGGCAAGCCCCAGATAAGACTGGAATGACACAAGTCTGATGCAGACATGAGAGGGAAGGACATACATGGAAGGATGAAGCCCAAGAAGATATAAAAAGTAGGGGACAAACATCTTGGTCAGTAATATAGGAAGGAGGGCAAGAGCCCAGGTCATTGAGGATGGAATTCAGTACAGGATTATATAGAGTTTAGTTTTTGGGGAACTGTGTCCCAGATCCTAGCACTGGGTCCAGAAATAACAAAGGAATGAAATGCACCTGAAGCTGACTAGAGAAAGGAACAATGGATGCTAAATAAAAACCATCAGGCAAACTTTATATTTCCCTGAACCTGTTCAAAACATAGCAAGGAGTTTAGAATGCTGAGTGCAAGTTGCTGATCAAATGTAAATGGCAAACCAAAGTTGATAAGTAGAACAAGGATAAAACTGGATAAAAATGAGATCTGAAGTTTCACAGGACACAGAGTAGAGCGAAACTGGTATGTACTGTACATGTTTGTAGCAAAACTTAATTGAAAGGAGAAAGAGACAGAAAAAAATAAAGGCGGCATATTACTACAGTGAGGAGTGAGTGGAAGTAGAAATAAATAAAATAAAATAATACAAACCAAAACAAAGTTCTGAAGCAGCAGATGCATGAGAGAACATCCTCATAAGGCAAAGAGAAACATGGTCAGACACAGGAGAATTCCATGGGAGTAAACGATTGGGGGGGGTGGCAGGAGGGAAGCAGGGAAGCAGGGAGTTCCTACAGCAGCACTGCAGCAATAAAACTGGCCTCTGGATGATACTTTAGTATGCTCCCTAAAATAGCCTGGGAGGGGGGCATGTCCAGAGTCACTCACTGGCCCACTGAACCCCTGGCAATGGGCTTCCAAGAAACGTTAACAGTAGCCTGAAAGCGGGGCAAAATTTGTGCACGAAACTGATAGGATAGACACAGAAAGGACACTGAATGCTCTTGTGGCCCTAAAAGTAAATAAATCTCCAGAGCCAGATGGACTCCCCCTCCCCCCCAAGGTATTAAGGGAAGTGGCACAGGTGCTAGTAATGCTCCTGGCAGACCCTTTCAACTGCTCCCTGGCAGGTCTCTCCAACTGCTCCCTAGAGATTGGAGAGGTATGTGCCTATGGACTGGGCAACAGCTGATGTGGCACCCTGCACAAAGGTAGCTGGAAGGATGTGCCAGGGATCTACAGGCTGGTCAGTTTGAACTCAGTGGTCAGCAAACTACTGTAAACTGTAATCAAGGAGACAACAAAGCAAAACAAAAAGGACCCACAGGCTGTAATGTTGTGTCATGTCTGCTTTGTTTTAAATTCTGCACCTTGCATTTTCAGATTGGTTTGAATAAGTTGACTCTTCCTGTTTTACATTCTTACAGCCTCAACTGGTAGCACTTACTATTAGAGCATGACGCTTTTGTTTGCATTATAATCAAGGAGAGGCTGGTGGAATTCCTGATAGCAAATGGGCTGCAAGATGAAAGGAAGCATGGGTTTGTGGCAGGCAAATCTTGTCAAACAAATCTGATTTTTTTTGACTGAGTAACAAGGGCTGTTGATAAAAGGCAGTCTGTTGTAATGTATCTGGACTTTTGCAAAGCTTCCATTTCCATTCTGCACAAGCAACTGATTCAAAAACTAGGGGACCTCAGAGTGGGAGGCAAACTGACAAGGTGGGTGGGGAACTGGCTGGGAGGGAAGATGCAGAGATGGGGTAATGAACAGGAAATTCTAAGGAATGAGGGTGGTGACCAGTGTGGTCCCACAGGGGACAGTGCTCATGACTAGACTTCTTCATTAGTGACAAATGACAAGGTATCAGAGGGAAAATCTGCCTCTTTGCAGATGACACAAACAGATGACACAGTAGTAGGGTTGACTGTGAGGAGAGTATTCACAAACTAAGAGAGGTTTTAGAGAGATCTGAAATGCGGTCAGAGATGTGGCAGATGGGCTTCAGTGTCAAAAAATGCAAAGTCATGCATGTAGGAATTAAAAGTCCTGTGGTAGATTACAGGCTAGATGGGGAGGTGGTAACAATTACAGTGTCGGAGGAAGAAGGGGATCTAGGAGTGATGATTTCCAACAACCTCAAAACATCAGTACAATGCAACAAAGCAATAGGGAAGGCGGATAGAATGCTGGGATGCAGAGGAAGGGGGGTTCAACAGCAGTAGCAGCAGCAGTGGCAGCAGCAGCAGCAGAAAAGAGTTCAACATGTCCATGTACAGAACTCTGGTGCAGCCACACCTAGAGTACTGTATGCAAAATTTGGAGCTATCATCTAAGAAGGGACATAAAAAGCCTCTGCACAGGGAAAAGAGGTGTGACCAAGATGCTACAGGGTGAGCAAAGGAGGACGTATAAGCAGAGACCACAGAGAATCGATATGCATTTGTTGTAGACCAGAAAGGAAAGGGAGCATGATCAAAACATTTAAATACATGCAATATATTAACAATGGGGACTCAGGCAAGCTGTTCACAATCAGTGTCAACACTAATACCAGGGAAATACCATAAAACTAGTAGGGGTGGGGGACAGGTTTTACAAAAGATATTAGGAAGTACTTTTTTCTGGAGTGGGAGGTGGAGGAGTAAAATAAACTACCCACGACACTGGTCAGTGCAAAAACAGTGACGAGATTCAACAAAGGGTGGAGTAGACATAAAAAGTTGGTCAAAGAAACTGTGCAGGTGAATGGGGAGATGGTCATAAACCCCTACAGAGGGTGTACCACTTCATAGGGCAGACTGGATAGACTGTAATGTCTTCTTCAGTCAACAGTTTTCCATGTTTATATGTTTTTGTTTATCAAATGGGTAGAGAAATTACTGTGTCCTGATTGCTCAGCAGCTGTGCAATGTCAGAGTACTACCACAGGTTAATGAAAGGGCTTGCAATCAGGACACAGCACAATAATATATCATTGCCTTTTGTGAAACATTTCTGACTTCCATTACAAACATGGCTGCTACCTTTACTCTCACTAAAAAAGTCAGCTAGGCCCTTAAAATGAAACTTCCCTTAAAGAAAAAAAAATTAATTCAATGCTTTTTCCCTTTATAACCTTTCTTATACACATAGGGCCCGATTCTCAAAGCTCCCAGGTGGCGCAAGGGGCCTGCATCCAAATGAGTGGCGCAAAGTGCCCTGTGTGCCAAATGATGCCCCAGGAGCAATTCACAAAGGCAGGCTGTGCCTACCACATGCAGTCTGCACCTAACTGTGTGTGTGCCACCATTGCACCGTACACTGTGCTGTGGCATGGCACCAGAGGCTTGCAGAAGATGCAGGCTGCCAATACCTCAGAATTGCAATTCATAAAAGTCCCCCAGTGGTAACATTTTCAAGGACCCTTAGACCAGTACTGGCTGATCTAAGGGTACTTAGAAATTTCACCACTGGGGGAGTTGTCCTGGTAGTGGCAATGCACCACGGTCCCCCTCCCTGATGTCCCCGATCATTAACTAGATAGGTGTTGTTGATTCACAGGTCAGGAAGCACAGGAAAAAACAGGAGCAGTTGCAGAATACACAAAAAGTGTTTATTACTACCAGATGTAACATAAAACAAGCATTTGTCAATGCCGAATGTTTGCTTGCTGGTATTAGCATTGGGCATGCAGGAGTTAGACATATGCAGAACAGGAATGGTAGTGAAGCATTGAAGTTCGTGCCAACCCCACCTCCATCCTGTAGAGATGGACAGGCATTGGGGTAAGTGTTTGGGTCATTGGCCATGACAGGCATGCCATGTGCCATTCTGCACCACATGAACAAAATCACAGATGGGGCAGGATGTGAATAATGACAACTGTACCATCCAGAGGGAGGTGTGAAGAAATGGCAATGTTGAACAGCTGTACTGGGAATATAAAAAGTGCTCACACGTGCGAGCATACAGTATGTGGAAACTGCGCAATGCATGCACATTACACAGTTATTTTATGGACATTCGTCATGAAAGTTTCAAAATAAGCATTGTAGGACCTCTGCTCATGAACAGTGTCACTGTGATTTTCTTGATGTGTCCTGAACACTGATTTCCCGCAGCAAGCACATTATTCTGCGCCAGAAGTGGAAAAACACATTTTGGCCAGGATGTGAAAAATGACAGCTGTACTGTTCATAAGGAGGTGCAGAAAAATGGCAATGTTGAAAAGCTGGAGTGAACATATTACAAATGTGCGAAGTTATGAGCATGACTGGAAACAGTGCAACGCACGCTTGTAACACAGTCATTTAATGGAGTTTGATCACCAAATTTTCAACATAGGCATTTTATGGCTTGTGCTAATGAGCAGTGTCACTGTAATTTTGTTAATGTGGCCCCATTACTGATTTCCTACAGCAGCCATGCTGCTCTGCACTGTAGGTTCAAAAATACATTTCATCCAGGATGTGAAAAATGACAGTTGTACTGTTCATAAGGAGGGCTGGAAAAATGGCAATGTTGAAAATCTGGAGTGAACATATTACAGATGTGCAACATTATGAGCATGTGTGGAAACTGTGCAACACACGCTTGTAACACAGTCATTTGATGGACTTTCATCACCAAATTTTCAACATAGGCATTTTAGGGCCTCTGCTGATGAACAGTGTCACTGTGAGTTTCATACTGTGTCCCGAACACTGATTTCCCACAGCGACCGTGCTATTCTGCGCCGGAAGTGAAAACACACATTTCAGGCAGGATGTGAAAAATGACAGCTGGACTGTTCATAAGGAGGTGTGGGAAAATGACAATGTTGAAAATCTGGAGTGAAAATATTGCAAATGTGTGAAGTTACGAGCGTGCATGGACACTGCGCAATGGACGCTCGTAACACAGACATTTTATAGACTTTTGTCACCAAATTTTCAACATAGGCATTTTAGGATGTCTGCTAATGAACAGAGTCACTGTGATTTTCTTCATGCATCCCAAACACTGATTTTGCACAGGGACCGCGCTGTTCTGCACCGCAAGTGCGAAAACACATTTAGCCCAGGGTGTGAAAAATGACAGCTGTACTGTTCATAAGGAGGTGTGGAAAAATGGCAATGTTGAAAATCTGGACTGAAAATATTGAAAATTCATGAAGTTAAGAGCATGCGTAGCAACTGTGCAACGCACAGTCGTAAAACAGTAATTTCTTGGATTTTTTCCTCCAAATTTGCAACATACACTTTTTGAGAGCCCACCTCATGAACACTGGCACTGTCATTTTGTTAATCAGTCCCAAAAGGTGATTCCGCACAGTTGCCACAAAATCACCTTTCGGGACCGATTAACACCATGACAGTGACTGAATTCATGAAGAGGGGTCCCAAAAACCCCATGTTGAAAATTTGGTGCCAAAAATCCAAAAAATGCCTGAGATATGCTAAAAAGTTGAAAAAACCCTATCCATCCCATTGTACAGCTTACTGGCATTTCCTCAGTTCGCGGTCAGCTTTGAAGAGTGCAGACGTGTTCCCGGTCCACGAAGATCGTCGCGCAGGACTCCAGAGGTAAGTATGTGGTGATGGGGTGTGGGAGGCAGGGTATGCAGTGGGTGGAGTGCGGGTTGTGGGGAGGGGGCCAGGAGACCGCAAGGGACCATTTTGTTTACAGGTTGTAAAAATAAGGGGCATTAGACACGCTAAGTTGAGCTCCCAGCGTGCCACCTGAACATTGTTTTTGGGGGTGTAGCCGATGGGGAATTGGGCACCCTGTTGGTACAAAAGCTGAAGTGCAAGAGCCGAGGGGACGTGGCACCTCCGGTCTCTCACATTACCTTTGGGGGACTGATGCAGATGGGGAGTGGGCTCCTCTGTTGGCACATCACACAGTGAGTAGAACACTACTGCCGATGGGGAGTGGGCTCCCCCACCAGCAAGTCAACACCGGGATGGATGCCGACAGAGATGGGGCCCCCGTCGGCAAAAGCACACATCTGTGGGGAGGGTCACATGCTGCCGAGGGGGATTGGACACCCCCTCAGCTCTTTCATATTGTCTGTGAACATGGCAGCAATGCACCGCCATGTTCATAAACAATATCACACCAGCAATGTTCCACCCAGCAATGACGGGTAGCTTCCTCATTGCAGCAATCGCTGAGGCTGCAATGACGAGGCAGCCTGTAATTGCTGTGGTGAAAACATTAGCACTTGATGCACCTTCTGGAAGCCAGTATCATCAGAACACTGTGCCTCCATTGGTGCACCAAGGCCAGGCTCCCAAAAGCAATGCTGCTGTTGGATGCCACACTGCCACGCCTCCCCAACCCGCTTCTCTTCTAAGCTGTCACATAATGTTTCTTGCGCATGTGCAAGCAAACATAAAAATGAAATTGTTCAGAAAGACTATTTACAAAGGCAGAATTAACAGAAAATCCATCTGAGCTTTCCTTCAATCTCTGTGTGTCTGTGTCTCTCTCTCTTGCAAGAAATTGAGGCTCTGTTTTTATAAGTCCTTGCAACCCCCCTCCTTAACAACCATCCTGTTTTGTTCTAAAATGTTCTTGTAAGTGTCAGGCAGGTGCGGCAAGAACACAATGTCCCAAAACTGAGGCCCCTTCTCCACAGCTTCTGAAAAAGGCCTTAAAAAACTGCTATCAGTTTAACCCGTTGAGTTCCCAATAGCTTTTTGCAATCATCTCAAACTATAATTATATACATTTCAACAGCAACACTGTACAATTTCTAAACAAAGGGATCCCAGTATCAGTTACATTTCCCATTAATGATTTTCATATATTTTTATACTAGCAGATATGCAGGGAGGAAAAGACAGAAACAGCAAGGGAAGGCTGAGAGATAGCTAGAGGCAGAGAAATGCAAGACTATCAGGGTGATCAAATTCTAGGTCTCACAGGAAAATTTGTTTGCACAACCAGACAGACAAGAGACAGGAAAGAAAAGAACAGAACTGATCCCTGCATTCAAACTCTTTATAACAGCTGGGGCAGGGTCCTATTCTACCCTGTCACATACACCCCCCTTCTTAAGAAGGAACCTGTTTTATCAAACAGGTTTCCAAAACTTTCTATTAATACTGTACTAACATTAGCTTCTAACTTTCAGAAATTAAGCACATGTGCAGTATCCTTCTTTCTGTAACAGTACAGCAAACAGTAAAATTTAAACTCATACATTTGTTTTTCAATCTTCAGAACCCTCAATTCCTGATCCATATTTGACAGAAAATCAGCATTGCTATTCTCTTTACCCGATTTGTGGATCACCTTGAATTTAAATGGCTGTAGTGCCAGGTACCACCTTGTGATTCTGGAATTTTTATCTTTCATTTGGTTAAGCCAACAGAGAGGATTGTGATCTGTTGTAAGTACAAACTCAGACCTTAGCAAATAAAACTTTAGGGACTCCATGGCCTACTTTGCTGCTAGACATTCCTTTTCAATGGTGGAGTACCTTTTCTCTCTGTTGTGCAATTTCCTACTTATGTATAGAATAGGATGTTCCAGCCCATTTGTATTTTGACTCAGGACTGCACCTTGGCCTACCTCTGATGCATCTGTTTGTAACAAAAATGGTTTCTCAAAGTCTGGGCTTCTTAAGGGGCTGAACATAATGCAGCCTTATTGGCTTGAAAAGCTTCATCTCACTCTGGGGTCCATTTCACATTATTTGGGTACCGTTTTTTCGTGAGTTCAGTTCAGTGAGGGGAGTAGCTAACTCAGCAAAGTTGGGAACAAATCTTTGATAATAACCAGCCAGCCCTAAAAATGACCTAACATGTTTCTTTGTTTTAGGGACAGGGCTGTTAGCTACAGCTTCTGTTTTACAAATTTCTGGCTTAGCTTCTCCATTTCCCAACACTTAGCCCAAATATCTGGTTTCCTGCATGCCCAATGCACATTTTGTAGGATTAATAGTCAGACCTGCATTTTTGATAGCTTGGATAACTGCTCATGGGTGTTCCAGGTGGCTTTTCCAGTCTGGATTGTACACCGCAACATCATCCAGGTATGCAGCACAATAACCAGTGTGAGGGGATAAAATTACATTCATATCAGATGACCTTAAGGTTAGCAAGCAATGTGAGAAGGCAGTAGGGAGAGCTGCGGGGATACTGGGATGTATAGGGAGAGGCATCACCAACAGAAAACAGGAAGTTATAATCCCTCTGTACAGACAGTTGGTGAGACCCCATCAGGAGTACTGCGTCCAGTTCTGGAGACCCCATCTCCTCAAGGACATAGACAGAATGGAGGCAGTCCAGAGGAGGGCAACTAAAATGGCACAGGGTCTGCAAGAGAAGCCATACGAGGAGAGACTAAAGGAGCTTAATATGTATACCCTTGAGGAAAGGAGGGAGAGGGGTGACATGATAGAAACTTTTAAGTAACTCAGTGGAATTAACAAAGTGCAAGAGGGTAGCATCTTTCAGAAAAAGAGATGTGCAAGAACAAGGGGACACAATTTGAAGATGGGGGTGACGGCTCAGTGGCAATGTGAGGAAGTATTTTTTCACACAGAGGGTGGTGGATGCATGGAACTGCCTTCCTAAGGAGGTTGTGGGGTCTAAAACTGTGGGAGAATTCAAGAATGCATGGGACAGACATAAGGCAATTCTTATGGGGGGGTAGGAAGAAATAGATTGTTGGTTAACTAGGATCTGCAGCTTATCCTGTAGGTAGGGAAATGGGCAGACTAGGTGGACCAAGCGGTGCTTATCTGCCATCAAAGTCTATGTTTCTATGTGCTACTGGAATGTAGCTGGTGCACCATGTAAACCAAATGGCATGGTGGTGAACTGACAGAATCCAACAGGAGTGGCAAATGCAGTTTTGTCTCTGGATTATTTACAGTAGCTAAAGGGATTTGCCAGTAACCCTTGGTGAGATCGAGGGTACTGATATACTTTGTACTCCCCAATCTGTCCACCAAATCATGTATTCTGGGCATAGGATAACTGTCAAATTCTGACACTTGATTAAGTTTCCTAAAATCAAGGCAGATTCTAACATCCCCTTCTTGTTTGTTTACAAATACAATTGGAGATGACCAAGCACTCTTCGACTATCCTGTGATACCCAATTCTTTCATTTTTTGTATTTGCTTAACCACGTCAGCTCCTAGCTGCTCTGGTAACCTACATATCTTTTGCCTAATAGGGTGAGCATTCCTTGGCACTATTATGTGCTTGACCCCTTTTGCTCGGCCTGGTACTGTGGTAAAAGTACTGTTAAATGTCTTTAGCAAGTTACGAATTTCTGAGGTTTGTTCAGGGGTTAAGGAAACATTCACCTTTACAGCATCAGCAGTTGGTTTGTTCCAGTCTATCATACGCTACATCAATATATTCTTTATCATTTTCTGATAAAACTAACAAAGCAGATTTTGGATTTTTTCCAACCCATTTCTTGAGGAGGTTAGCATGGTATATCTTAGTAGGATTTTTCCTGTCAGGGGTCTCAATCTCGTAGTTAACGGTGCCAGTATGTCTAAGCACTCTATAAGGCCCTTGCCACTTCATTAAGAGTTTATTTTCTGTTGTGGGTAACAGTAGCAAAACCTTTTCACCTGGCTCAAAAACTTTTTCTTCTAGGGACATGGACATGTTGTTCATCCACACTTATTGGCAGGTTCCTTGCCGCTTCAAATCTTGCTGGAAGGTCTTCAAGCTGGCTCCTCCCACCCACCCGGGTGGTAAAACTCACGGCTCCGCCCCATGAAGCCAGATCTTCCTTACCGCTTGGAAGCTCAGGTTCCCTCCTTAACTCTCTGCGTATAAGACTGGTTCCTAACTCTTTGGTTTTCCAAAATTAATCTTTATTGTTTTCTAGACTTCGGTCATCTATTTCCCTTGCGGCTGCGATGGACAAATCAACTCCCAGTTTCCGGAGATGCCCATGTGGGCAGAAGATGTCTCGGACGGATCCGCACTCCACGTGCGTCTAATGCTTGGGCCGTGAGCACGACCCACAGGCTTGCGACCTGTGCTCTTCTTTCTCGGCCTTCGTCCTGGAAGACCGTGCTGCCCGTTTAGCAACTTGGCGACCGAAAGTGATACCCTCGGTAAAGTGAAGGAGCTCGGTTGATGAGCCATGCCGCGGGCTCGGTGGAACAGCTAGAGCAGATGATCGCCCTCGAAGAGGAGGCTGTGCGGGCCGCATCTTCCTCGGCTGCGGCATTTATCCCACTCTCCCTGGGATCCTCATATTCTGCTTCCTTTAAGGAGCTTTGTCTGTCTCTCTCCACTAAGGGAGAGGGACCAACATCTGCTGGACCTTCCTCTCGGTCCAAAAAGAAGGACAAGGGTAAGTCCCTCCATCGACTCTCTTGGGAGCGGGAGAGGTCCCCCTCCCCGAGTGGTCGACCATCGACTTCGGTCAATCCTTCAGCTTCGGCCACTGGCTTCACGGTGTCCCCTTCAGGTCAGTTGACCGAGACTCCTGTCGACGCAGTCGAGATCTTTCTTGACCCGTTGGACGGGTTGTCGACCGGCGAAGCCAAAAATCCTCTCTCCCCGTATCCCCCGGTGGTGGTTGAGGATCCCGTGGGCTTGCCAGTGCCTCCGGTTCCAGAGCCCTCGGGTGACCCCTCCGAGCCGAGGGAGGCGGATTCCCGCCCTCCCCGCCTCCCCGCACCCTCTCGGAAAAGCCAAGGTTCGCGGTCTCGGTCTCGGACTTCTTACGGTCCAGCCGATCCTGCCGCCATAGCGGTCTCGGTCTGGCTTTTGTGGCAAGCGCGCCGCCGCTCGTCTCGTCCTCCTCCTCTGGACGAGGAGGCTCCGATACAAGTTGCATCGACGATACGAGGACCTCATGTGGCAACAGCTGCTTCTGGCCGGGAACAAGTTGACGTCGTTGCCTTCCCCGGCCATTAAGTGGCTGTCACCAGAGCGGCCGAAGCAACCCCTCGCTTTAGCCGAGGCGCCTGTTTCCAGGCCTGTTGCTCAGCCAAAACCAGCTGCTCCACCGATTCAGGTGGAACCTCCACCTCCACAGCTGCTGTTTGGGGCTCCGACCAAGAACTCTCGGTCGGCTCAGGGTCTGCCCCATAGGCTGTCTGTCACCCTCACTCCCGATCACCCTCGGCAGGTGGAGGGTGGCTCAGGCCCGAGGCAGCTCTTTGCGGACTCCCTTTTCTCCAGGCGAGTGGACTTGGAGTCCTCTGGAGGTCAGTCGCTGGACGACAGCCCTTCATCCTTCCTGGGTTTGCTTAGGCTCATCTCGGAGTCCACCGGGATGCAGCTCGAGCCTGTATCCAAGCGGGCCAAGTATCCCCTCATGGAGATATTGGACCGAGGGGATTCCCCTACAGAGGCCTTTCCTGTGGCCGAGGCCATTGTGGGCCCGGCCTTGGAGCTCTGGCAGCGCCCTGCTTCCTGCCCTTCACCTTCGGCCAGGATGGCCAGGAAGTATGCTGTCCCTACCGGTTCCCTGTCCAGTTTCTCAGAACATCCCTCAGCCGAGGGGTTAGTTACCAACAGCATTTTCTGGTGTGCCAGAAACGCTAGGGACGTGGACAAACCTCCCGACAAGGAGTCCAAGAAATTGGACTATGCTGGGCGAAAAGTCTAAGCTGCGTACTCCCTTGGCCTTCATCAGGCCAGCACGGCTGTGCTTATGGCACATTTCTCCCATGCCCTGTTGGGCTCCATGGATGAGGTAGTCCCTCATCTCCCAGCTGACCTGCATACCACGATTAGGCAGGTGCAGGACCAGGGCAGGGCAGTGGCCAAGCAGCAACTTCAGACTGCTCTGGACATTGGAGACTCATGCGCCAGGTCAGTCACAGCCACAGTGGCTATGCGCCATTGGGCATGGCTGAGGATATCCACTTTCACAGCGGATACCCAGCACAAATTGGCGGATGTCCCCTTCCTGGGGACCGACCTCTTCGGCCCTGGAGTGGAAGGCCACCTCCAGAGGATCGAAAAGTTTAATGCCACTTTGGACTCGGTCTCATCCACCCAGAGGGACAAGGGCCGCAGACCACAACCCAAGCCCTTTCGTCCGTCTGCGCCAGCGGCACGTCCGGCCCAGCAGTATCAGGGCCAGCAGGCTCGCGCTTGGCATCCCAAACCCAAGCCCGCGGCTTCCTCCTCCGGGAAGCAGGGAGGTAAAGGCCCAGGAGGTCCCTCGGTCGGTCCCTCCTCCAAGCCTGCACAGTGATGGGTTGAGGGGTGTCGCCCCCAACCTCGTCACCTCACCCCAGGTTCCCCCCGTGGGGGGATGGATCTGCTACTTCCTTTCCACCTGGTCTGCTATAACCACAGACTGGTGGGTGTTGGAAGTGGTAGGAAAGGGCCTGCCTCTGGAGTTCGAGTAGGCCCCACCCTTCAGAGCCATTGCCCCCAAGGGGGCCTCGGGGTCTGAAGCCTCGCTGTCAGCTCGCCGAGCCGACATCGCTCTTCTCCTCGAGAAAGAGGTGATCAGAGAGGTGGCGGACCCTCCCTCAGACCCAGGGTTTGTGTCCAGGTACTTCCTGGTCCCAAAATGGATGGGGGGCTGACGCCCCATTCTTGACCTACACGACCTAAACAAGTTCCTAAGGTCTCGGACCTTCAGGATGGTCACTCTGGCTCAGATAATACCATCCTTGGAACACGGCGTGTGGTTCTGCTCTCTGAACCTGCAGAATGCATTTTTTCATGTCTCTATCCATCCTTCTCACCAGAGATTCCTTCGCTTTCGAGCGGAAGGATCTCTTTTCGAGTTCCGAGCCATGCCCTTCGGCCTGTCTCTTGCACCCAGGGTCTTCACCAAATGCATGGCAGTGGTGACTACATTCCTGCGGCCCCGAGGGGTCCGGGTGTACCCTTACCTGGACGATTAGCTGATAGCAGCCCCTCCAGACAGGAGAGTGGGAGCGGTCCAGATCTGGGCCTCCAGGTTTGCTTTCAGGTCGGCCTCCTCATCAACGAGGCTGTTGGAACCTCGAATCGAAGCAGGTGATTCTCTTCATTGGGGCAGAGCTCGACTCTCTTGAGCCAGAGCACGGCTCCCGGCGGACAGGGCCGAGGTTCTTTCCTCCTTTGCCTGATCATTTCTGGTTGGGCAATCGCGCCCTGTCTGGGACTTCCTGCGCCTCCTGGGTCTCATGGCGGCCTGCACCAGCGTGGTCCGTTGGGCCCGCTGGAACATGCACCACCTTCAATGGGGGCTGGCCAGCCAGTGGTCTCAATGCTGCGATCCATTGGACCAGCTAGTGACAGTGAACCAGGGGATGTGGAGCACTCTCCAGTGGTGGATCGTTCTGGCTCATCTGCAGGAGGGCATCCCGTTTGTCCGCCCCGAGCCGACGGTCTCTCTATCGACCGACGCCTCTCTGATGGGTTGGGGTGCCCATCTGGGGGAGCAAAGAGTGCACAGCCTCTGGTCCCCGTGGGAGTCCCGATGCCACATTAACCTGCTGGAGCTCCGAGCAGTCCGCCTAGCTCTCACGGCCTTAGCTCCATTTCTACAGGGTCAAGTGGTTCGGGTCCAGACGGACAATACCACGACCATGTACTACCTAAACCGCCAGGGCGGGACGCGCTCCATGCCTCTGTGCAAGGAAGCTCTCCGCAGTTGGTCACTCGTGCGCAGCCTGGAGGTGGATCTCCTAGCCATTCATGTGGCAGGAGCCTCCAACACCCTGGCCGATGCCCTAAGCCAGATACGGGCTGTGTCCCACGAGTGGTCTCTCCTGCCGGAGGTAGTACAAGATCTGTTCTCCCATTGGGGCACACCTCAGGTGGATCTGTTTGCCTCCAGGGAGAACGTGAAGCTGAGGCTGTTCCATGCCCGCCCCCCTCAGCAGGGCTCGCTGCAGGGGGATGCCTTCTCGAGGCCGTGGACCCCGGGCCTCTTCTACGCCTTTCCCCCATTTCCCTTGATCCACAAGGTGCTTCTCAAGGTGAGGAGGGACAAGACACAGGTGATTCTGGTAGCTCCAGACTGGCCCCGCCAATGCTGGTATCCAGATCTCCTCAGCCTCAGCTCCAGGCTCCCGAGGCAGCTCCCAGCTCACCCGAACCTGCTTTCAGTCAATCAGGGGAAGGTGTTCCATCCGGACCTTCAATCCCTGCACCTGATGGCCTGGTTCCTGAGTGGCTAGAGTTCCAGGCCTTGGGTCTTTCCGACGAGGTCCTCAATGTGGTTGAGGCGTCCTGTAAGGAGTCGACCAGGAAATGCTATGCCTTCAAATGGAAAAGGTTTTCCATTTGGTGTCAGGGCAAGGGCCTGGACCCTTCCTCCTGTTCCTTGGCAAGCATCTTGGACTATTTATGGTCCCTTCTCAGCAAGGGCTCAGGTCGACGACCTAAGGGTGCACCTGGCAGCCATCTCTGCTTATCAGCGCTGGTCAGGAAGCAGTCGGTGGTGCAGGAGAAGGTGGTCTGGCGCTTTTCAAAGGCCTTGATCACATTTCCTCCGGTGCGAGGAACTCCACCCCGTGTGATCTACTGTTGGTACTGGCAAGCTCATGGGCAAGCCATTCAACCAATGCACAGGTGTGATCTCTCACCTGTCGTGGGAAGACCGCCTTCTTGATGGCTATTCGCCAGCCAGAAGGATGGGAGAGCTCAGGTGCTTCCATCGAGTCTCCTTACCTGGTCTTCCACAGGGACAAGGTCGCTTCTGTGCCCCCACCCGAAATTCCTTCCGAAGGTGGTGTCAGAGTTTCACCTTAACCAGGTGTTGACTCTGCCGGTGTTCTACCCCAATCACACCTCGGAGGCGAATATAGGCTCCATACTCTGGACCCCAAGGCGCGCCACTATAAGGAGCGGACGGTTGAAATTGGGAGAGGTTCACCAGCTGTTTGTCACCTACGCTGAAGCCGCACCTGGCAGACCTGCAGCCAAGCGGATGATAGGCAGGTGGGTCACCTCCTGCATAGATCTCTGCTATAGGTTGGCGGGCATGGAGCCTCCCAGAGGATAAGAGCTCATTCTACCCGCCATACCGCTGCATCGGTAGCTGCTTCCAGGGATGTCCCTATCCAGGAAATCTGCAGGGCTGCTACCTGGAAGTCAGCACACACCTTCATCACCCACTACCACATCGACCTTGAGTCACGCTGGATGCTGGTTTTGGGGCCTCGGTTCTCCAGTCTCTTTTCCCTAAGTAGGGGGTGTGCGCCTTGCCTCCCTCCTCCCGGAGAACTGCTAGGAGTCTGCCAATAAGTGTGGATGAACAACATATCCATGTCCCTAGAAATACAGGTTACTCACCTGTAACAGGAGTTCTAGGAATGGTATATGTTGTTCATCCACACGACCCACCCGACCTCCCCGGCTTCGACGCACAACCTGAGCTTCCAGCGGGCCAGATCTGGCGTCATGGGGCGGAGCCGAGAGTTTTACCACCCGGGTGGGTGGGAGGAGCCAGCTTGAAGACCTTCCGGCAAGATTTAAAGCGGCAAGGAACCTGCCAATAAGTGTGGATGAACAACATATACCATTCCTAGAACTTCTGTTACAGGTGAGTAACCTGTATTTTTACCCCACGATCAAAATATACCTTCTGCTGGTTTTGGGCCTCTTCTTGATTACTATGGGCAATTTCAACATAATGCCAGTTTCTTTCTTAGGGCACACATATAAGATGTTATAGATTGTTTTTGAGTGGGGTTATCTTCCCATGTTTTCTTTTATTACATCCAGTGGCCCTCTTGGCTGCCTACCATACAGCATTTCAAATGGCAAAAACCCTGTTGATGCCTGTGGCACTTCTCTGTAAGCAAAAAGTAGGTAAGGCAAGTATTGATCCCAATTTTTCCTTTCCCCTTTTACAGATCTTTTTAACATGTGTTTTAGGGTTTGGTTGAAACTCTCAACAAGATGTCTGTCTGAGGGTGACAAGGGGAGGTTTCTGTGGCAGTGTTACCTAATAGTCTGTACAGCTCCTTAAGTAATGCAGCACCAAAATTACTAGCCTGATTTGTAATAATTTCTTTAGGTATGCCCACTTTGCTGAAACTTTTTGCAAGCCCTGCTGCCACTTTTGAAGCTGTGACAGTACGCATTGGAACTGCTTCTGGGTATCAAGTAGCAATTCCCTCAAAAGCCACATCTGTCAAGGGTATGGGCACCAGGGGCACCATGTCTTTTTAGTGACTGAGGCTACTTTCTGACACTCAGCACAAGAACTGCAATCATTAGCAACATCTTTATGAATTCCAGGACAGTAAAATCTGTACAGCAATCTGGCTATGGTGTGATCCCTCCCAGAGTGACCAGCCATAGGACTATCATGTGCTATCTGTAACAACTCTGTTCTATACTTCTGTGGTATAACCAATTGTTCTGTCTGTCCCTGTGTCTGAGGTTTAACCCAAACTCTGTACAGTAACCCATTACATTTTTTAAACATATGTTCACCCTGTTTTGGCTTCACCCCCAGCTGCTTAAAATAACCCTGGAGAGAAACATCATTAGCTTGCTCAGAAAGAAAATCACAGTCAGTTATCAGCTTAGTTTCAGCATTTTTATATATTAACCCCTTATGTCCATCCGTCATTTGTTGCCACACTTTCTTCAGAAATCATCTTTCTTTCCTGGATTTCTGGATCTTGGAGCTGTGCTCAAACAAGTCTGAACCAAAGTCACTGAAAGAAAAAGTGTCCCCAACATTGGAGATTTTCCTTGCCTCTGATCTTGTTACCACTGCTGCTGAAACTGCAGGCTTCAATTCCTCTGAGATTAACTCAGTAGATCCTCGACAGGCATTTCCAATAATCATGGCTACAGGTAACTTAGGTACTACCCCCACTTTCATTTGGTACAACACACCCTTAATGGTCAGAGTCACTTGGGTAGTGGGATAGTATCGAATGTCCCCGTGGATGCAGATGACACCAGTACCTGGTCCTTTTGCACAGAGTTTTCCCAGAACCTCAACATGCACTAGGGTCTGTCTGCCAAATCAATGAGTCCCTTTACAGTCTTATGCCCCACCTTCACATCTGTTAAGTAGTTGCTCAATTTGCCAAGGAAATATTTGCTCTAGTGTCACTCTTCTTATGGCAATTTCTTGCAATATGATCCAGATTATTACAGTTATAGCAAATAACGCCTTTGGGCACAGATTTGTTTCCCTCACTTGACTTCTCATCAGACTTGGAGTTTAAATGGAAAAAAGGGTGTCTTGCTGGTGCTTGGCTGTTACCTCACTGCTGTGGCATTTGTCTAGCCATTTGGCAGTCCTTGCCCAAAGAAACAACCTTTTCACCACTTTTTGATCGGTGTTCCTTTACCCAAAGCTGCACATCTGTAGGCAGGATGTTAATGAATTGCTACATTGCAAATGTGTTGGTGATCTGTGGGACTGTTTTGCCCTCTGGTTGGAGCCATTTTATCAGCAGTTCTCTGAGTCGGATGAAGGCTTCTCGAGGATTGTCGACTGAGTTGTACTTCAGAGATTTAAGTCTCTGTCTGTAGGGCTCTCCAGAGATGTCATGTCTTTTCAGGATTTCACTTTTCACCAGGTCATAGTTTTCCGACTATACAGTGTCCATATTGCTGTAGGCAAGTTGGGCTTTACCTGTCAGGTAGGGTACCAGTCAGATTGTCCATTGCTGCTTTGGCTAGTGGCAGGCTGTGGCAAATTCTTTCAAAAGTTGCCAGGTATTCGTTGATATCATCTGAGGGACATGACTTTGTAAGTTTAATGGCTTTCACGTTGCTTGTGTTTTGTTGCTCATCTAGATCTGTACCAGATCCTCTGGCTTTGATAGCTTGCAAGGCATCCAGCCATCACTGCTCCTGTCGCTGCATCTCTTCTCTCATCCGCTGCTTCTCCTCTCCTGTGCTGCTCCTTTCACTGCATCTCTTCTCTCCTCTGTGCTTCTAAACATTGAATCTTTTTTTCTCTCTGCTTCTCTGTCTCTTTTTGTTGTATAGCCCACCATTTGAAAAGGTCCATCAGGCTTTCAGGTTCTGTCACTGCCTGTTCTTTTTCCATAACTTGTGCTGGCTGTACAATCTCAGCTTGGACTTCTGTCTCTGCTAGTTTGGCTACCATTCTCCTGGTATCCACTCCTGGACTTGCTACTGCAGAATCCATACCTTTCTCTATGCTTCCCTGGTACTAGGTCCAGTATCCATGCACAAAACTCCTGGCTTAGAGTATGCATGGCATAATTCCACTTAAGCTGACAGCATCTGTCATCGAGGCACAGGTCAGGAAGCATAGAAAAAACCAGGAGCAGTTGTAGAACTCACAAAAAGTGTTTATTAGTACTAGCAGTAACATAAAAAAAAAGAAATTGTTCAGAATGACTATTTACAAAGGCAGAATAGAGAAGATCCATCTGAGTTTTCCTTCACTCTCTATGTGTCTGTGTCTCTCTCTTGCAAGAAATTGCAGCTCTGTTTTTATAAGTCCTTGTAACTCCCCTCCTTAACAAGCATCTTTTTTTTTCTAAAATGATCTTGTAAGTGTCAGGCAGGTGCAGGGAGAACACAGTGTCCCAGAACTGAAGCCCCTTCTCCACAGCTTCTGAGAAAGGGCTTAAAAAACTGCTCTCAGTTTAACCCCTTGAGTTCCCAATAGCTTTTTGCAATCTTCTCAAATTATAATGCTATACATTTTAACAGTAACACTATATAGAAACATAGAAACATAGAAGTTCATGGCAGATAAGGACCGCAAGGCCCATCCAGTCTGCCCATTTCTTTTTCTACCTTATGAATGTGTCATCGGTCTTTGCTCTGTCAATGGTCTATCTATTCATACTCATCTGTATTGTCCCCTTATGCCTATCCCATGCCTGTCTGAAGCCCTGCACTGTATTCATATCCACCACTTCTTGAGGTAGTCCATTCCATGCATCCACCACCCTTTCTGTGAAAAAGAACTTCCTCACATTACCCCATAATTGGCCTCCCTCTAATCTCATGCTGTGTCCTCTTGTCCTGTTATTTTTCTTATATTGAAACATGCTAGACTCTTTCACCTTGTTAATGCCCTTAAGGTGTTTGAATGTTTCGATCATATCACCTCTCTCGCTCCTTTGCTCTGGGTATACATATTGAGCTCCGGGAATCTGTCCTCATATGTTTTCTGATGCAGTCCTGGCACCATTTTGGTTGCCCTTCTCTAGACTGCCTCAATTTGGTTAATGTCCTTGTAAAGGTGTGGCCTCCAGTACTGCAAGCAGTACTCCAGATGGGGCCTAAACAATGTCTTGTAAAGAGGGATTGTTACCTCCTTCTTACAACTTGTGATACACCTACTAATATACCCCAACATCCCCCTAGCCTTACCTACTGCTTTAGTGGTCTGCTTGGATGATTTCAGGTCATCTGTGATGATGATGCCCAAGTCTCTTTCTTCCCTTGTGACTACCAGCAACTCCCCTCCCAGCCTATAGGTTGCTTCAGGGTTTCTCATCACTATGTGCATGATCTTGCACTTCCTTGCGTTAAACTCCAGTTGCCACCCTTCTGACCATTTTTCCAGTTTATTCAGATCTTTTCTCATTCTGCCCACCCCATCTGGATCATCTACTCTGTTGCAGATCTTGGTGTCATCTGCAAACAGACAAACCTTACCCTCCAGTCCATCTGCAATGTCACTGATGAAGATATTGAAGAGAACTGGACCCAGGACTGATCCCTGAGGTACCCCACTTGTAACTTGCATCTCTTCCAACTGTATACCGTTTACCACCACTCTCTGTTTTCTGCCCGTCAACCAGTTTGCCACCCAGTTGACCAACTTCTGAACCACCCTGAGCCTACCCAGCTTATTAATCAATCTTCTATGTGGAACAGTATCGAAAGCTTTGCTGAAGTCAAGGTAGGTGACATAAACTGCTCTCACCTGGTCCACCACTCTGGTTACCCAGTCAAAGAAATCTATGCAATTAGTTTGACAGGACCTTCCTTTTGTAAACCCATGTGGTCTTAGATCCTGTGCTCCTATGGATTCCAGATGTTGCACTATCCTTTCCTTAAGGAGTGCCTCCATAATCTTGCCCACTACTGAGGTAGAACTGACTGGTCTGTAGTTCCCTGCCTCCTCCCTGCTGCCACTCTTGTTGAGCAGGATCACATGAGCCCTTCTCCAGTCTTCTGGGACCTCTCCTGTGCTCAGAGACTCATTAAACAGTTCTGATAATGGCTCTGCTAGTTCCACCCTTAGCTCCTTTAGTACCCTGGGATGCATGCCATCAGGTCTCATTGCCTTGTCCACCCTGAGCTTATTGAGCTCTTGTAGGACCCTTTCTTTTGTGAAAGGCCTAGTGCACACCTCCCTTCCCCCTGTGCCCATGGTGCTGAGCTCTGGGCCCTGCCCTACCTTCTTTTCAGTAAATACTGAGCAGAAGTATCTATTTAGGATAGATGCTTTTACATGGTCCTCCTCCTCACACACACCCTTATCCCCTTTGATCTTTGCAATATCCCCACTGGGCTTTCTCCTTTCACTAATGTATCTATAGAAAGTCTTGTCACCTTCTTTTACTGTTTGTGCTAGTGTTTCCTCAGTTTGGGCCTTTGCCTGCCTTACTGCCTTCCCTGCTTCCCTTAGGGAAGTTTGGTATGCCTCCCTATCTTCATCCCACTGCGTTCCCTTATATTTCCTGAAGGCCAGCCTTCTGACTCTGACCTTTTCTGCTACTGTTTTTGAGAACCAAAGTGGTTTCCTTCTTCTTTCACACCTTATTTTCTTTCTAACACAATGGGATGTTGCTTCAAGTATTGAATCCTTAATGCTTGCCCACTTTGCCTGTACCCCCTCACCTGTATTTCTTTTTGCTAGGGCTATCTTAACTTTGTTGGCAATCTTATCAAAGTCAACTCTTCTGAAGTCCCATTTTTTTGCCTATAATTTCTAAACAAAGGGATCCCAATATCAGTTACATTTCCACATAATGATTTGCATATATTTTTATACCAGCAGATATGCAAGGGAGGAAAAGGCTGAAACAGCAAGGGAAAACTGAGAGATAGTGAGAGGCAGAGAATTGCGAGACTGCTGGGATGATCAAATCCTAGGTCTCACAGGAAAATTTGGTTGTGCTACCAGACAGATAAGGGACAGGAAAGGAAAGAACAGAACAGATCCCTACATTGAAACTCTCCATAAGAACTAGGACAGGGTCCTATTCTATCCTGTCACAATAAGCAGCCCCTTTTCCCTGGTAGTTTAGTGTCCCCCCCTCCCTGAACCTCGATCATTGTAAAATATAATTGTAGCCCCTTTACCCTGGTAGTCTAGTGGCCCCCCTTCCTGAACCCTGATCGTTGTGAAATAAAAAAATAATTTCCATTTTACCCTGGTAGTCTAGTGGGCCCCCACCTGGCAGTGCCCTATCACCCCACTCCCTCCCCCAACCTGTAAGAGAGCCAGTGACTGGTACAGCCCACCTCTCACCACTGTAGCCAGCCACTGACTGAGTTCTGAATGAGTGTGTACTGTACATCATACACGCTCAGTGACTGACAGCTCTATGCAGACTATATGCAGTACATGCTCATTAGGAAACATAGAAACATATAGAAACATAGATTTTGATGGCAGATAAGGACCGCTTGGCCCACCCAGTCTGCTGAGTTCCCTACCTATTGGATAAGCTGCAGATCCTAGTTAACCAGCAGCCTACTTCTTCCTACCCCCACCCCCTAGAATTGCCTTATGACTGTCCCATGCAAGCTTGAATTCCACCACTGTTTTTGACTCCACAACCTCCTCCGGAAGTCCGTTCCATGCATCCACAACCCTCTCTGTGAAAAAATATTTCCTTAAATTACCTCCTGAGCGCCTCCCTTCTATCTTCAAATTGTGCCTCCTTGTTCTTGCACACCTCTTTTTTGAAATATGCTACCCTCTTGGACTTTGTTGATTCCTTGAGATACTTGAAAGTTTCTATCATGTCCCCCTCTCCTCCTTTCCTCGAGGCTATACATATTCAGCTCTTAAGTCTCTCTTCATATGTCTTCCGTGCAGACCCTGCACCATTTTAGTCCCTCCTCTGGACAGCCTCCATCCTGTCTATGTTCTTGCGAGATTGGGTCTCCAGAACTGCAGCAGTACTCCAGATGGGGTCTCACCAACTGTCTGCACAGAGGGATAATAACTTCCTGTTTTCTACTGGTGATGCCTCTCCCTATGCATCCCAGTATTACCCAACCCTCCTTGCTGCCCTCTCACATTGCTTGCCCATCTTTAGGTCATCTGATATGACTACCCCCAGGTCCCTTTCCATTTTGTTGTTGTTAGTATCTCACCCCATTGTGTACCCTTCCCTGGGTTTTGTTTCCCAGGTGCATTACCTTGCACTTCTTAGCATTGAATCTAAGCTGCCATACATTTGACCATTCCTCTAACCTTGCCAAGTCCCTTCTCATCCTTTCCACCCCACCTGTGCATCAACTCTGTTGCAGATCTTGTGTCATCTGCAAAGAGACATACTTTTCCTTCCAGTCCCTCTGCAATGTCAGCTATAAAGACATTGAAGAGGACCAGTCTAATACTGAACCTCATGGCACCCACTAGTAACCCCCTTCTTCAGAGTGGACTCCATTTACTATTACTCTCTGTGTCCTATTCTATAGCCAATTCTTTACCCAGGCTGTCATCTTGGGACCCACTCCCAGGCTGGCTAACTTGTATATTAATCTTTTGTGTGGGACTGTGTCAAATGCCTTGCTAAAGTCTAGGTAGGCCATGTCCACAGCCCCTCCCTGATCTACTACTTTGGTCACCCAGTCAAAGAAATCTATCAGATTTGTCTGGCATGACCTTCCCGCTGTGAATCCATGCTGCCTTGGGTCCTGAGCCCTCTGGCCTCTAGATACTCAACAATTCTTTCCTTCAAAGTGATTCCATTATTTTCCCTACCACTGAGGTTAAACTAACAGGTCTGTAGTTTTCTGCTTCTGCCTTGCTCCCACTTTGTGAAGGGAATCACATCTGCCCTCCTCCAGTCCTCGGGTACCACCCTATCCTCCCATGATTTGTTAAAGAGGGTAGTCAGTGGTGTCACTAGTTCTACCCTTAGTTCTTTAGAATTCTGGGATGAATCCCATCAGGCCCCATTGCTTTGTCCACCTTCAGTTTTAAGAGTTCTTTCAGAACCCTTTCTTCTGTAAATGGGCTGGTATCAACTTCTGTATCCAGAGTGTTTCTATTGTTTGTTTTAGGTACCTCCCCACTTCCTTTGTAAATACTGAGCAAAAATATTTGTTTAGTATCTCTGCCTTTTCACAGTCACCCTCTGCCCACCCTCCTCCCTCTTTATTAAGCCTCACTACCCTCCCTTGGTCTTCCTTCGCTCCCTGATGTACCTATAAAAGGTTTTATCCCCTTCTTAACTGAGTTGGCTATCTTTTCCTCGTTTTGGGCCTTTGCTGTTCTGACTGCCTTCCCAGCTTCCTTTTGCTTTAACTGATACAGTTCCCTGTCCTGCTCCTTCTGTGATTCCTTGTACTTCCTGAATGCTTTCTTTTTCTCTTGAACCTTCACTGCCACTTCCTTTGAGAACCATAGTGGTTTCTTACATCGTTTCATTTTGTTAATTTGCTTCACACAAAGGCTTGTTACCTCTGTGATGGCAGTTTTTATTATTCCCCATTGTTCTTAGAGAATTAGGTGCAGGGTCCATGACGCAAGGGCGATTAGTGAAAGCCATCTTTGGCGCAGCTCATCCATGTTTTGTGAATCGGCCCATACTATACTACTCTACTTTTCTGAGCTTCTTTCCTGACTATACAAAAAAACTCCCTATCCTTGCCTGCTTACCAGAGGAATCTTTGCTGTTTATCCTGCCCAGACAACATGGAATCTCAATTTATTGAGGCCTTCTGTTGTGTGTGTTTGTGTGAGGAGAGGTGAACCTTCAGCCTGTAGTGTGGCATTCCTTTATAAATAAATATTCCAGCTACTGGTTGTGTGGAAAGACAAATTATAGACAGGTGGAGGGACTACTTTTTACTAGTTACTTTAAACCAAAGAAAATACCCATTTTTAATTTAAAAAACTGGCTTTTTTGTTTGTTTTTTAAGATGTTTTAGTTTACTCATTTTAGAAGTGCTATAAGACATGTCAGGGTGTGGGTATTTATATGATAACTGAACTTCCAAGTGCTGAGGCACTCGGCGTAAACATAGTGTACCTCACAACATCTGGGCATGCATTTTTCACATGACTACCCACACCCAGTTGTGCCCTATTGCTTACACATGCTACTAATGTGCCACAGTTTTCCTGTATCATGCCAGTGATTTTAACAGATCTGTTCCCTATGTGATGGTTTGGGCAACTCTGGGTAACTCAAGTATAGTATCTCAAAGCACCACAACTCATCTTAAAATATCAATTCTGTTAAACAAAATGGAATGGCATCTTATTAAACTGAACACTTGCTAGTAGTATGTATTTTTTTTCTTTTCTTTGTAATCTACCAGCAGAGTGTGGAAAATTCCTCTGAATTCCAAAATTCTACTAAATACAAACAAATTGTGAAAATTTGACATAATGCTGCATATTAATTCCACTGGAGGTGAATCTCTGAGTGCTTTTCACTGAAAGAAATTATGCTTTTAGGTTTATACAGAATTTATTCCATGAAATTCTTAAAAAAATGTATATGGAATAAAACCACAGGCTGTTAATTCCTCTAAAACTCTGGTGGCAGAATTTAACTCTGTAACAGCAATACTTTTACCATTTTCATAGAAACACAGAACATTTTACAGGCAGAAAAAGGCAAAGTTCCATCCAATCTACTCTATTCCTAACTAACGCCTAACCACCCTAATACTGATTGGGCTTAGACTGTACCCCCTGGTAGCAGCTTTGCCCCACCTCATGGCCTAACCCCTTCCCCCACCAGCTCTGTTTTTTCACCAGCCCCTTATGTCTGTCTCATCCCACCCTGAAGTCCCCCACAGTATCTTCTTTCATCATCTCCCTGAGCAATCTGTTCCATCTGTCCCAACACTCTATCCTTGAAGGAACACTTCTTCATGTCCTTCTTGAACTCTCCCCCACCCAGTTTGTACCCATGCCCTCTTGTTGTGGACCAGATCTCGATCATTCCCCCTCACTCCCACATAGCATCCAGTGAATACATTTTTAGGCTGCCCACTCACTACTAATATGTCCTCAACCATTGGCCGTGAATCATCTTAGTCACCATCCTCTAGACTGACTTCAGCTGATCCCTGGCACATTTCGGGTGAAGATACCAGAACTGTGCACATTCTCCAGATGCGGCCTCATCAGGGACCTGTCTGGCGGTATAAATAACTCCTTTCTCCTACTCAACCCCCCCTTCTTATGTGTCCCAGCATCCTATTAGCCTTTCTGTATGCCTTGTTACACTGGGTCATGACCTTCCTGTATCACCCCAAAATCCCTGTCCCATGTCTCATTACCAGCATGCATGGTTTTGCATTTTTATGCACTGAATCCATGCTGCTAGACCTCAGACCACTGCCCCAGCTTCATTTCACCTGCTCAAGTTGGGAAGCAGTACAGCATAGTGGTTAAGAACACTCAGGGCCATAGGAACCAGTAAGGCTGGTAAGGCCATGGCCTTACCACTTTTTGTCCCCTAGTCCCCCCCCAAAAAAGATTGCAGACTGCAGAGTGATTCCTTGTGACCACACACCCAGCAAGTAATGAGTTAAAACTTCTGTCACTCTGTTGCAGTCTGCTGTACAGAGCAGTGCAGCAGGGTGGCAGCAGAGAGCAGCTCAGCACTTCTTACTTTGTTTTGTCCATGGGGTGCTCAGTCTCCGTTGATGCAGCAGACTGCAAACAGTCAAGAAAGGACAGCCTGCTGGGGTTCTTCACAGACGACAGAGGTTGTTCAGCAGATTGGAGCACATCACATCAGACCTGATTGGTGATTCATGTCTTTGTCTGTGCTTTGTCTGCTAGAGCTTGTTTGGTTGAGTGGCAGGTGGCAGACTGATGAGTGTGGTCACCCCCAACGTGAGTAGAAGCAGTTCCGGGACTGCGTTGTCATTTCCTTGTGTTGCACATCACAGACATTTTGGGCTGGTTGATTTCTGATTCCTTCAGATGATAAAAACTAACTGACTCTCACTCTTCTGTGTGTGTGATTGATCAAAACTAAAAAAAACAGTTATGTGCAGGCACTTATTACACACCTGAACGGATATTCGTGAGGGGGGCTGGGTCTGGAATGCTGGGGGCAAGAACAGCAAGGACAGTTGAGGACTTGGAGGAATTTTCTTTGTGAGAAAGAAAGACAGCAGTGGTGATGGGTAACTAAAACTATCCCGGGGAGGGGGATCACAGTTAGCCTCAGTGGCAGGTTGGCAGCCTCATACAAACTCAGTACTGACTAAGTTTTGGAGGGGGCCAGAAGAGCAGCCAGAAAAGAACAGGAGCAAAGGGAGAAAAGAAAACACTGGTGGTGGAGGTGTACTGAAGTGAAAACAAAGTAAGGTCTCAGGCCAAGGGAGAAGGGATGATCTGTTAGCTTGACTCAGAGGTGGTGCTGAGAGAGAACAGACTAAAGGAATGAAGTAGGGGAAGCCCAGAAAACACTGACTAGAATGCAGTAGCTGGTGGGGTACTGCTGAACGAACCCCCCCCACTACTCTGAGTCCCTGTGTATAAAATAAAAAAGGAGACTTGTTTGGCTCAGTGGTGGTGCTGGGGAGAGAACAGAAGGAGCAAGGTGGGGGAGGGAGACACTAGAAGGCAACTGGTCTGGCTGGCATTAGGGCCTGCGGCTGCAACTGGTAGTGGGGGGGGAACTGGCTGACCAACAATGCCATCAGCCACCCACCCCATGATAAGCAGCATTATTACAATGTCCTGTATGAAATATTTTTATATAAAGGCTGGAGGCAGGGGAGGGGCATAGGTCCCCAGAAGCTCTGGGGGTTTAGTTGCTGTGTGGTGGGTTTTAGGGCTTTTATTTAATTATTAAATACACTTTTGTTAAATCTTTCCTACTCCTAACTCCTGGGAAAACATTACTTTTTCCCCTGGAGTCAGGGGTGTGGAACAATCTGGCTGCCAGTCTCCCACACCCCAGGGGAAGAAATATTTTTTCCCAGGAGTCGGGGGTGGGAAAGACATAACAAAAGTGTGTTTTAATCTTTAATAAAAGTCCCAAAACTCATAGAAACATAGGAACATAGAAACATAGAGTTTGACGGCAGATAAGGACCACTTGGCCCACCCAGTCTGCTCATCTCCCTACCTATTGGATAAGCTGCAGATTCTAGTTAACCAACAGCCTACTTCCTGCAACCCCCCCCACTATAATTGCCTTATGTCTGTCCCATGCATGCTTGAATTTCCCCACTGTTTTAGACCCCACAACCTCTCCAGAAAGCGCTTCCATCGCCCACCACTCTCCGTGAAAAAATTTCCTCACATTACCCCTGAGCCGTCCCCCCTCTAACTTTAAATTGTGCCCCCTTGTTCTTACACATCTCTTTTTCTGAAAGATGCTACCCTCCTGGACTTTGTTGATTCCCTTGAGGTACTTAAAAGTTTCTATCATGTCCCCCCGTTCCTCCTTTCATCAAGGGTATACATATTAAGCTCTCTCAGTCTCACTTCATATGGTTTCTGATGTAGACCCTGCACCATTTTAGTTGCCCTCCTCTGGACTGCTTCCATCCTGTCTATGTCCTTGCGTAGATGAGGTCTCCAAAACTGCATGCAGTGCTCCAGATGGGGTCTCACCAACTGTCTGTACAGAGGGATAACCACTTCTCTTTTTCTACTTGTGATGCCCCTCCCTATGCATCCCAGTATCCCCATGGCTCTCCTTACTGACTTCTCACATTGCTTACCCACATTTAGGACATCTGATATGACTACACCCAGATCCCTTTCCATTATTGTTGTCGTTAGTACCTCCCCTTCTATAGTGTACTCTTCTCCTGGATTTTTATTTCCCAGGTGCATTACTTTGCACTTCTTTGCATTGAATCTAAGTTGCCATATGTCTGACCATTCCTCCAACCTTGCCAAGTCCCTTCTCATCCTTTCTACCCCCCCCTTTTGTATCAACTCTGTTACAGATCTTTGTGTCATCTGCAAAGAGGCATACCTTTCCTTCCAGACCCTCTGCAATGTCACCTATAAAGACGTTAAAGAGGACTGGACCCAGTACTGAGCCCTGAGGTACTCCACTACTAACCCCCCTTTCTTCAGAATGTGTTCCATTCACTATTACCTTCTGTGTCCTGTTGTGCAACACAGTTTGCTACCCAGGCTACCACCCTGGGACCCACTCCCAGACTGGCTAACTTGATTATTAATCTTTTGTGGGGGACTGTGTCAAATGCCTTGCTAAAGTCTAGGTAGGCCATATCCACAGCCCCTCCCTGGTCTATTACTTTGGTCACCCAGTCAAAGAAATCGATTAGATTTGTCTGACATGACCTTCCTGCTGGGAATCAATGCTGCTTTGGGTCTGACATGACCATCTGACATGACCTTCCTGCTGTGAATCCATGCTGTTTTGGGTCTTGTGCCCCGCTGGCCTCTAGGTACTGAACAATTCTTTCTTTCAGAAGTGATTCCATCATTTTCCCCGCCACTGAGGTCAAACTAACAGGTCTGTAGTTTTCTGCTTCTGCCTTTTGTGAAGGGGAATCACATCTGCCCTCCTCCAGTCCTCGGGTACCACCCCATCTTCCCATGATTTGTTAAAAAGTGTGGTTAGTGATGTCACTAGGTCCTCCCTTAGCTCTTTTAGGATTCTAGGGTGAATCTCGTCAGGCCCCATTGCTTTGTCCACCTTGAGTTTTAGGAGTTCTTTCAGGACATTTCTGTAAATGGACTGGCATCAACCCCCCTACCCAGAGTGCTTCTACTGTTTGGTTTAGGTAACTCCTCTTCTTCTTTTGTGAATACTGAGCAAAAGTATTCATTCAGTATCTCTGCCTTTTCACTGTCTCCCTCTGCCCACCTCCCCTCTCCTTTATTAATCTTCACTATCCCTCCCTTAACCTTTCTATGCTCCCTAATGTACATATAAAAGGTTTTATCCCTCTTCTTTACTGAGTTGGCTGTCTTTTCCTCAGTTTGGGCCTTTGCTTTTCTGACTGCCTTCCCCACTTCTTTCTGCTTTAATTGATATAGTTCCCTGTCGTGCTCCGTCTGTGATTCCTTATACTTTTTGAATGCAGCCTTTTTCTCCTCAACCTTCCCTGACAGAGCATCTAGACCCCTACAGCTTCTGGGTGCCTAGTGGCCCCCAGACCCTAAGCCTTTATACAAAATATTTCACAGAACACTGTAATAATGCTCATCATGGGGTGGGTGGGTGGTTGATGGCATATTTGCTTAGTCAGTTGGTCCTGTCCAGTTGCAGCTGCAGGCTCCAAGGCCATCCAGGGTGTCCCACACCCCTAACTCCAGAGGATTTTTGTTCCCAACAGGAATCAGGGGAAAAACACAAAAAAAGTGTTTATCTTTAATAAAAGCCCCCAAACTCGCCACAGAGCATCTAGACACCCAGAGCTTCTGGGGGCTTGGCAGCCCCCAGACCCTCAGCTTTAATGTCTTGTATATTGACATTAATGGCCTTACCACTTTCAAAATGCTTACTACAGGCCTGAGAACACTGTGCTGCAAACCTGGGGAACTGGGTTTGAATCCTACAGCCACCATATTGTGTGTCAATGAGAAAGTCACTTACATAAAAACATAGAAACATAGACTTTGACGGCAGATAAGGCTTGACTCACCTAGTTTGCCCATTCCCCTACTTAGAGGATAAGCTGCAGATCCTATTTAACCAACAGCCTATTTCTTCCTACCCCCCACAAAAAATGCCTTGTGTCTGTCCCATGCATTCTTGAATTTTCCCACAGTTTTAGACTCCACAACCTCCTCAGGAAGGCTGTTCCATGTGTCTACCACCCTCTCTGTGAAAAAATACTTCCACATATTGCCCCTGAGCCGTCCCCCCTCTATCTTCAAATTGTATCCCCTTGTTCTTGCACATCTCTTTTCCAAAGATGCTACCCTCTTGGAATTTGTTGATTCCACTGAGGTATGTAAACATTTCTATCATGTCCCCCCCTTTCCTCAAGGGTATACATATTAAGCTCCTTTAGTCTCTCCTCGTATGGCTTCTCTTGCAGACCCTGCGCCATTTTAGTTGGCCTCCTCTGAACTGCCTCTATCCTGTCCATGTCCTTGCAGAGATGGGGTCTCCAGAACTGGACACGATACTCCAGATGGGGTCTCACCAACTGTCTGTAGAGGGGGATAACTACTTCCTGTGTTCTGCTGGTGATGCCTCTCTCTATACATCCCAGTATCTCCCCAGCCCTCCCTACCACCTTCTCACATTGCTTGCCAACCTTAAGGTCATCTGATATGATTACCTCCAGGTCCCTTTCCATTTTTGTTGTTGTTACTACCTCCATTGTGTAATCTTCCCCTGAGTTTTTGTTTCCCAGGTGCATTATTTTGCTCTTCTTTGCATTGAATCCAAGCTGCAGTACTTTTGACCGTTCCTCCAACCTTGCCAAATCCCTTTTCATCCTTTCCACCCCTCCTTGTGTATCAACCCTGTTGCAGATCTTTGTATCATCTGCAAAGAGGCATACTTTTCCTTCCAGTCCCTCTGCAATGTCACTTATAAAGACATTAAAAAGGACTGGACCCAGTACTGAACCCTGTGGTACCCCACTAGTAACCCCTCTTTCTTCAGAGTGGACTCCATTTACAATTACCTTCTGTGTCCTGTTGTCCAGCCAATGTTTTACCCCGGCTATCACCCTGGGACCCACTCCCAGACTGGTTAATTTGACTATTAATCTTCTGTGTGGGACTGTGTCAAATGCCTTGCTAAAGTCTAGGTAGGCCATGTTCATAGCCCCTTCCTGCTCTACTACTTTGGCCACCCAGTCAAAGAAATCAATTAGATTCGTCTGACATGACCTTCCCACTGTGAACCTATGCTGCCTTGGGTCATGTGCCCCACTGGCCTCTAGGTACTCAACAATTCTTTCTTTCAGAAGTGATTCCATCACTTTCCCTACCACAGAGGTCAAATTGACAGGTCTGTAGTTTCCTGCCTCTGTCTTGGTCCCACTTTTGTGAAGGGGAATCACATCTGCCTTCCTCCAGTCGTCAGCTACACTATCCTCCCATGATTTGTTAAAAAGGGTAGTCAGTGGAGTCACTAGTTCTCTGCTTAATTCTTTTAGAATTCTGGGGTGAATTCCATCTGGCCCAATTGTTTTGTCCACCTTCAGTTTTAGGAGTTCTTTCAGAATCCTTTCTTCTATGAAAGGACTGGGATTGACCCTCTATCTAGAGTGCTTCTGTTAATTGGATTGGACACTTCCCCCACCTCCTCTTTTGTGAATACTGAACAGAAGTATTCATTCAGTATCCCTGCTTTTTCACTGTCCCTCTCTGCCCACCCACCGTCCATTTTATTCAGCCTCACTATCCCTCCCTTTGTCTTTCAATGCTCCCTGATATCCCTATAAAAGGTTTTATCCCCCTTCTTAACTGAGTTGGCTATCTTTTCCACAATTTGGGCCTTTGCTATTCTGATTACCCTCCCTCCTTCCTTCTGCCTTAACTGGTATAGTACTCTATCCTGCTCCTTCTGTGTTTCCTTATACTTCCTAAATGCTATCTTTTTCTCCCTAACCTTCCCTGCCACGTCTTTTGAGAACCGTAGTGGCTTTTTCTTTAATTTTGATTTGTTTACTTGCTTTACACAAAGGCTTGTTGCCTCTGTGATGGCAACATTGGTATTTCCCCATTGTTGCTCCACTCCTCCTTCTAGCCTGTTTGCTAGTGCTTTTCTAAGGCACTCTCCCATCTTGCCAAAGTTAGCCCTTCTGAAGTCCAGAACTCTCACTTTTGTATGGCTTGACTCTGTAGCTGAGTTTATCATGAACCACACTGTTTGGTGGTCACTTGTTCCCAAATGGCTACCCACTTCTAGATCTGAAATCCTCACACTGTCCCCATTTGAGAGTACAAGGTCTAGGATTGCTCCCTCACGAGTAGGTTCCAAAACTAGCTGTCTGAGGCATGCCACCTGAAGGGCATCAAGAATGGCCCTGCTTTTGGATGTGTCTGCAGAAAAGGTGCTCCAGTTAACCTCTGGCATATTAAGGTCCCCCATCAACAGTATCTCCCCTTTCTCTGCCATCCTAAGTATGCCTTCTATCATATCCCTGTCCATTCCCTCCCCTCCCCCTGACATGGGGGTCTGTATACAACCCCTGTGCAGATTGTGGTGCCATTTCCAGTCTCTAAGATGACCCACAGTGCCTCCTCTCCTCCCTGTTTACTCTTTTGTTCAGTTGCTTTTATCCCTTCCCTTACATAGAGAGCTACTCTGCCCCATCTTCTCCCCTCCCTGTCTCTCCTGCAGGTTATGTACCCTGGTATGTTAACATCCCAGTCATGGATCTCTGTGTACCATGGTTCTGTGACTGCTGCGATATCCAGGCATCCCTCTTCCATCAAGGCCACCAGTTCAGGGAGCTTGTTGCCCAGACTATGGGCGTTGGTACTCATTACCCTCCATTTCTTGATGGCCTTATCCCTTTTGCCCCACCCTGTCCTTATTGCATTTGTCACTTTCTCCATTTACCCTGCCGTCTCCTATCGACATCTCTGTGTTGGTGTCTATCTCACTTAGTACCTGATTTTTTGGGGGCTAGGATTTCCTGCTCCTCTCAGAGTGTCTCCTTGGCTAGTTTAAATGCTTGCAAATGAAGCATTTAAATCTATCACCTAGGATCCTGGTTCCCCTCCTGGACAGATGCAGACCATCATGCCAGTATAGGCCTGTATCCCTCCAGGTTGACCCCCAGTCCCCAATGAAGCCAAATCCCTGAGCTCTGCACCAGTTTTTCAACCTCTAATTGAATCCCATGGTGTGGAGCACCTCGCCTCACCCATGCCATAGACAGGCAGCACCTCCGAGAAGGTTACCGTGCATGCTCTTTGTCTAAGGCACCTCCCCATCTCCACAAATGCTTCTTGCACTGCTCTGATCCCTTTCTTAGCCAGGTCATTTGTCCCTAGGTAGACAATGACATCCAGCTCCCTTCCTTGTGCAGCTGCTTCTGCGATCCTGAGTATTCGCTCCCTGTCCCTCCAAGCCATGGCACCAGGCAGGCACCTTACCTCCCTCTCCCCTTCCTCCCCCAGTTCTACCTTTCTAACAATGGAGTCCCCCACCAGGAGTTGTTTCATTCCTCTGTGAGGTCCCATGCCACCCTCCTGTGGGTCTCCGTTGTGGAGGTTCCCAGCATCCCCCTTGGTCTCCACTGTGGGTGCCTCCACACTTTTCCAGAATGGCATAGAAATTGTGGAGAGGTACAACTGGGGGGATGTGCCTCTGTTCCACCCCCCTCACCCTCCCTGAGCCTACTGTGGTCCAACCACTCCTCTTTCTTGGCAACCTCTGAGGCAATGGCAGTGACCCTGGTGGTCCCTGGGTGGGAGAAGAGGTCCCACAAATCCTGGCCAACTCAGCCTGGAGATGAGCAACCTCCTACCTCAGCCCAGAGAGGTGCCTGCAGATGGGACAACACCACATCCTCCAGAACGTCTCCCACAAGACTGCTGCTCTACAGCCACTGCACTGCACCACTCCCATCATGTCTTATTTCTGGCCCCCTAACTTCCATGTGCTCCCAGGACATATCAGGAAACAAGCCTCAGCTTAGCGTGTCTTTTATGAACAAAAATTGTAAAAATAAAAAGTGTAAGAGTATCAATTTGCTAGGTCATCTTACTCTAGCTTTAGCTGCCACCCCATTGAGTACAAGTGCTATAAACAGTGTGTGTGTGTACTGTCATCCCCTCTGACCTTCAGATATGACCGTTGTTGTGCATTACTGTGACTTGCTGCACATTTTCCCTTGTTGTGATCTACAATGTCGTGCCTGAAAATAGACAACTGTTTGTCTAGTGTACCTACCTGGTAAATAAAAACTAAATAAATAAAAATCTAGATGCTGCCTCACAGGAGGTAAAGCCCTTCTTCCATTCAAAAAGCAAAACTTGGATGGGAATTTTTTTTGGGGGGGCTATGTACCCCCTCCTAGATCTATGGGCATGATTATCATGTCATGGTGAGAAAAATATTATATAAACAACTTTAATTAAAATGCAGATCTAGACATGCCTCCATACAGAATATGCCATCCTGCATTTCAGCTAAGAATAACTTTAATCTGAAAGATCATAATGACTGCTTCTGTTATCCATTATTATCTTCAGACACTTTTGCAGTTGAAGCCTGCACCAGCAAGGGAGAGGAGGGGGTGCTAGAAGGGAAAAACAAATGTTCACAATGTGACTGAGGGCATAAGATGAATGAATACCTGTACAGTATTAGGTTGAAAACTACACAGTTCCTAATCAAATAAGGTGTAGTAATACTGTGCCACCATTCAGAAAAAGTAAAATAAATGTAAGCCCTCTCACTTTTTTAATATCAATACATGCAATTATATTGATATAATAATTTATACAGCAGTATAAGGAAGTACCCTACATTTCACATTACCACTATGAAAAAAACATATATCAATGCTATCTTTGAAAAGTGTAAAAACAGCATCAACATACATGTTTTTTGCTAATATATACTACCCACATGAATACACCAATATTAATACGTAAAAAAAATATCAATATGATCTGTTCATGTTAATTTGACCCCAAGCTATCATTAAATAATACATTTCTAGAATAAGAAAAATGGAATTTGTGGGCAGATAAGGACTGCTTGGCCCACCTAGTCTGCACAGTTTGTCCCTGCCTATCTGCCTATACTCGCACACCAGACCCTACCTGATCTCTGTCTACCCCCTCAAGATTCATTTGTGCCTATCCTATGCATGCTTGAAGCTCACCATTATTTTTGTTCTCACCGCCTCTGATGGTGACTGTCCTAGGCATCCAGCACTCTTTCAGCAAAGTACTTCCTCACATCCCCCCAAAATTTACCCACTTCCAGCTTCATTACATGCCCTTTTTATGCTGGTGCACCTTGTCCTCCAAAAAATACTCCCCTGCTGTACCTTCTTCACCCCCTAGAGGTACTTATAGGCCTCTATCATGCCCCCCATATCTCTTCCAGGGTGTACGTATTGAGATCCCTTAGCCTCTCCTCATGGAGCTTTTGATGAAACCCCTGCACCATTTTAGTTGCCTTTTACTGGACAGCCCTTACTCTCTCTATGTCCTTCCTGACATGTGGTCTCCAGAACTGGACACAGTACTCCAAGGGGGGGGTCTCACTAACGATCCATACAGTGGCAACACCACTTCTCTCTTTCTCCTTGTGATTCCCCTCCCTATGCACTTCAGCTTCCTACAGGCCTGCCACTCTCCCACCGCCTTGAGGTCATCAAATATGATAACACCATGGTCTCTGCTTCCTGACTGTTAATACCTCCCTCTCCCCAATTTTAAAAACTGCCCCTGGGTTTCTGTGCCCCAGATGCACCATTTTGCAATTTGCCATTGAAACCCTACTGCCATACCTTCGACCACTCTTTGAGTTTTCCTCTTCATGCCGCTGGAGTATCTACCCTATTGTAGATTTTGGTGTCATCTGCAAAAAGGCTTACTTTCCCTTCCACCTCTTCTGCAATGTCACTTATAAAATCATTGAAGAAGACTGGTGGTCCCAGCATTGAGACCGGAGGTTCCCCACTGGTCACTCTTACCTCATTAGAGTGAATGTTATTTACCACCACCCTCTGTCACCTATCAATCAATCAGTTCCTTATCCATCATACCGTCTTGGCTCCTACCCTTAAACTGCTCAGTTTCCTTATAAGCCTCCTATATGGTACAGTTGCTGAAGTCTACATAGGCCACATCCACTGTTCCGCTCTGATCTATTTCCCTATTTACTCAGTCGAAGAACTTGATCAGGTTCATCTGACATGACTTTCCACCTACAAATCCATGCTGTCTCAAGATCTTGTAACCCGCTGGCTTCAAGATACTCCAGTAGCCTTTTTCAATAATGTTTCCATTAACTTCCCACTACTGATATTATACTGATCGGCCTAAAGTTTTTATGCCTGCATCCTCCCTGCTGCCACTCTTATGGAGCAGGACTACATCCACTCTCCTCCAGTCCTCTGGAACCTCTCCTGATTCCACTGAGCTGTTGAATAGGGCTGTCAGATGTGCAGCCAGTACCTCCTTCAGCTCCCTCAGCACCCTTGGATGTATCCCATCCAGACACATAGCCTTGCGCACTTTCAGAGATGCAAGTCCTCTCTGTACTCTTTCCACTGTGAATGGACTCATGTCCACCTCCCTCCCTCCCCCCAATGTTCCTGCAGCTTCTATGTGGTCCGGCCACCTCTCCCTCCACCACAAATACTGATCAGAAGTATCTGTTCAGGATATCTGCTTTTTTCTGACCCTCATCTGTGCAGTTCCCCCTGCTCTTGTTATCCTCACAGTCAGTCCCCTTGTCTTCTTTTCTCTTATGTATCTGAACAAAATCTTATTCCCATTAGCAACCCCCTTTGGCAGTCCTTTCCTCTGTTTGTGCCTTTGCGCACCTCATCACCTTCCCTGAATCAGTTTGCTGTACCGTATACATATCCCTATCCTCTTTCTTCTGCATCTCTTTGTGCCTCCTGAATGCCATCCCTTTAGCCTTAACATTCCCAGCAACTTCTCTTGAGAACCATAGTGGTGTTTTTTTCCTCATGTTTTTACTCACTTCTTTCGTGCAGAGGTATGCTGCATTCACTATGCCTTCTCTTAATTTATCCCACTGTTCCACAACCCCAACCTGGTAGTTCCTGTCCCCCCCCACCCAGGTTGTTGCTGAGGCACTCATCCATTAAAAAAAAATCTGCCCTCATGACGTCCAGGACTCTGGTCCTTGTGTGGCTTGTCTGTGCCGCTGTCTTTATGTTAAACCACACTGTATGGTGATCACTGGTCCCCAGGTGACACCCCACCTTGACGTCTGCAACTCTGTCCCTATTTGTGAGCAGCAGATCCAGTATTGTTCCATCTAGAGTGGGCTGTTTGACTAGTTGCCTAAGAAATGCCCTCCACTGGGAGTCTAGAATGGCCTTGCTTTTAATCGAGGATGTGGCTGGCAGGCTCCAATCTACACCTGGCAGATTGAAGTCCCCAACCAGTAGCACATCTCTCTATTTTGCCCTCATGTTGCTGACTTTTCCTAGTTCCTTATCTAATTCTTCCCTCTGTGTTGGAGATCTGTATATATCACCCCAGTGTGAATAGTGGTTCCAATTCCAGTCTCCATGGTGACCCACAACACCTCTAACCTATCCTTTACCCCAGGTTCCCTTTACGAACATACAAAATTTGCCAGCAGATAAAGGCCTAGAGGTCTATCAAGTCTGCTCGAATGTGCAGCTAGCACCCCTTATTCTGCAGCTGCCCCTCCCTTCCACCCTTCCCCTTCATTGACCCTCCCCCTTGTCCTGTCCCATCCCCTTTTGAAGCAGTCCACTGTTCTACTGGATACCACTTCTGCAGGTAACGCATTCCACCCAGCCACCATCCTGTCTGTAAAAAAGTATCTCCTCATCTCCCTCCTGAACCTTCCTCCCTCCAGTCTCATATCATGGCCCCTGGTGTCCCTCCCCTCCATTACTTCGAACAGCCCCTCTGTACCTGTCTTGTTTATTCCTTTCATGTACTTTAAGGTTTCAATCATGTCCCCCCTGTCTCTCCTCTCCTCCAATGAGTACATGTTCAATTCCCTCAGCCTCCTCTAGTATGATAAGTCCCCCAGCCCCTTGATCATCTTTGTCGCCCTGCGCTGCACCCCCTCCAGTAACTTAATGTCCCTCTTCAGATATGGTCACCAGTACTGCACGCAGTACTCCAGGTGTGGTCTAGCTAATTACCTATACAGTGGCAGAATCACCTCCTCCCTCCCTCCTCAAGGATATACCCCTTGCAATACAACCCAGCATTTTGTTGGCCTTTGCAGCTGCCTTCCTACATTGTGCCGAGCTGTTCATTGACCCTGTAATGAGCACCCCCCAGATCCTTCTCCTCCTCTGTCTGGGCTAGCTGCACTCCCCCCAGCTGGTAACTCCTCCTTGGGTTCTTCATCCCAAAATGCAGCACCTTGTACTTTTTGGCATTAAACCCCAGTTGCCAGGTGTCTGACCAGGTTTCAAGCTTTGCCAGTTCATCCTGCAACCCCTGTCATCCCCCTAGGTCATCCACCTCTGCTCCTACCTTGGTATCATCAGCAAACAGACTGAGCTTGCTCTTGATGTCCAATGATATGTCTGCAATGAATATCCCAAACAACACTGGTCCCAACACCGAGCCCTGTGGAACACCGCTCATCACTACCCTTGGGTGTGAGAGCTCCCCACCCACCACCACCCTCGGTTGCCTTCCCTGAAGCCAGTTCCCTACCCATCTCACCAGCTTTGCACCTGCCCCTGTGCCTACTAACTTACTTCCCAGCCTTCCATGTGGCACCGAGTCGAATGCCTTACTGAAGTCCAGATACAGGACATCCACTGCATGGCCCCTGTCCAGTTGCCTAGTTACCCAGTCATAGAACTCCACCAGGTTGGTTTGGCAGGATCTGCCCCATATGAAGCCATGCTGTCTGCTGTTCTGTAGTCCATCGGCCTCTAGGAGGGCCACCAGCCTCTCCTTCAGGATAGTCTCCATTAGCTTACCCACAATGGATGTGAGGCTCACTGGTCTGTAGTTTCCCGGTTCATCCTTGGGGCCATTCTTGTGGAGGGGCACCACATGAGCCATCCTCCAGTCCTGAGGTACACACCCTGAATGTAGTGAGGCATTAAATAGGACTGCCAAAGGTCCTGCAAGGACCTCTGCCAGCTCCTTCAGTACCCTGGGGTGGATGACATCTGGGCCTGGCGCCTTATCCACCCCTCAGTGCCTTCAAACCTCCCGAACTCTGCCCTCCATGATTTCCCATCTGTCACCCCTCCCCCCTGGTTCTGCCATTTCTCCCCCCTCTGGTGTCACCCTCCCCTCTTCTTTTTAGTAAATACTGAGCAGAAGTACTCATTTAGTGCTTCTGCCTTATCGAACCCTACTTCCACCCAACCCTCCTCCTTTCTAATCTTTATTATGTGGTCCTTAGAGCTCCTTTTCTCCCTGACGTACCTAAAGAAGTCCTTCTTCCCCTTCTTAATGCCTTGTGCCAGCCTGAGTTCCGTAGATGCCTTGGCTCCCCTTACTGCCCTTGTCACCTCCTTCGATTCCATCAAGTACTCCTCCCTGTCCTCCCCTCTCCCTGTTTTCTTGTACTTCCTAAAGGCAGCTCTTTTCCTTCTTACCTTTTCTATGACCTCCTTGCTCAACCAGCTTGGTTTCTTAGCCCTAGCCTTCTTGCTCTGGACCTGCAGCAGGTTTTGGTTGCCTCCACTATCCCCAGCTTTATGAGCTCCCACCTCTGGTTAGTGTCCATACTAGATTGAATTCTGACCAGGTACCCTTTTACCACTTCCCCCATCCTCCCAAAGTCGGCCCTCCTGAAGTCCCGCACTCTTGTGCCAGATTCCACTCCTTCCTTTCCCATATCCAATGTGAGCCATACTGAGTGGTGGTCACTCCATGACAGTGGTTTCTCCACTGTAAGTTCTCTCACAAAGTCCCCATTTGCCAGCACAAGGTCAAGGGTATTCCCTAACCTGGTTGGTTCACTGACCATTTGCAACAGGAAGGTGCCCTGGAAGGCATCCAGCAGTACCTGCTCCCTTCTGTTCCTGGTTGTTGGGGTACCCCAGTCCACTCCTGTCATGTTGAAGTCCCCCACAATCACCACACTACCCTTCTCGCAGGTCCTCCTGATCTGTCTCGCTAGTTCCCTGTTTAACTCCTCCATCTGAGATGGCGGCCTGTACACCACTCCCATTCTAAGAATCCTATTCTTGGAATCCTGGATTTGCATCCAAAGTGACTCTGTACTACCCTCCTCCCCTTTCTCCCTTACACACTTCAGTCCTTCCTTCACATATAGTGCCACACCCCCTCCTTTCCCAAGCACCCTGTCCCTACAAAATAACCCGTACCCTGGCACAGACAGGTCCCAGTCATTGTATTAGGTGGCCCATGTTTCTGTGATGTCTGCAATGTCCATCTCTCCCTCTGCCATGAGCACCTGTAACTCTGCTGTTTTCCTCCCAGGGCTCCTAGCATTAAGGGTAACCACCTTCCACCCTTCCCCCCTCCCATCCTGCCCTCCTTTACCAGCATCACCAATAGTACTTGCCATTTGTCCTTTGTCACTGTTATGGGGGGTAAGCTCATATGGTTTCCCACCCTGTGGTCTCTGCATGTCTCTTGCCCAATTGCCACCCCCCACTCCTAGTTTAAATTTCCAACTTCCTCTATGTACACCTTCATCCTCTGTTTCAACACTATCTTTCCCTCCTCTCTCAAGTGTAGTCTGTCCTTGGTATAGAGACTACTGTCCTCCCAGGTCCCTCTCCAACCCCCCCCCCCGCCAACAGCCCATACCCTTTAGCACAACACCAGGTTCTTAGCCATCCGTTAAATTCCTCTATTCTCAGTTTTCTTGTTGTGCTTGCCTTGGGCACTGCAAGTATCTCTGAAAAGTTACTGATCTTCCTGCCCCCTCACATAATTGTGCTAGTTCCTCAAACCTCCTCCAGACTATAGCTACTGTCTTGTCAGCAAGGTCGTTTGTCCCAAGATGTATAATTAAATGAAGCTTGTCCCTTCCCCTTCTAGCATATTTCAGAACAGATTGTCCCACCCCTTTCTGCTGTCATTCCTGGCATGGACTCCACCCAAATGCAACTATGCCTCTCCCCCTTGCTACCCCACCTGACTCCTCTTAGTATTGAGTCCCCCAGCACTAAGATTCCACCACTCTTACTCCCTGCTTGTTTCCATTTATCTCCCTCTCTCATTTCTGGTTCCTCTTCTTCCTCCTGCACATTATTTCCCCTTTGCCCCTGTTGTAATTCTCCCAGCAGAACTTCCCTCCGCCTCCGTTTGGTCCAGGCATTTATCAATTACTCCTCTCATTTCATCATTTCCTTCTCCACCTTCTCCTCTCTAGCAGTGCAAAACTATTTTCTGAAGACCCTTCACAAATGCCCGCCTCCTTTCTCTTCATAGTAACCTGTTCTCTCCGTTCCACTCCATGACTTTTGCCACTTCTTCGCCTCCCCTCACAAGTCCCTATCTCCTCCTTCCATTTGTCTTTTGTCTCCTGACCTGGTTTCCTGGGCAATCGTTCTTCTTGGCCTGGGCCCCCTTGTCCCTGCTTCCCTTCTTCTGACCCTCTCCTCACCACTGTTGGCTTAAATCGCTCTCCCTTATCTCCCATTCTTCCTCCTTCCAGTATTGGGCTCTCTCCAGTATTGGGCTAAACCCACCCCCTTGCACTTCCATCACTTTGATACCTTCCCTCACATGCAGGAAAACCCCTATACCCTACCTCATTTCTCTACCACTTCTGAGCTGAGAGTAGTCTAGTATGGCCATATCCCAGTAGTGGTTCTCAATGCACCATGACTCAGTTATGGCCACAAGATCCAGGTCTGCCTCCACTTAATGGCCTCCAGGTCCAGAAATCTATTTCCTAAATTCTTTGGATTGGCACAAATGCCTCTCCAAAGCTTGCTGCCCTCCTGCCTGCAACTCCCTTCCCCCTTTCCTGCCTCTGCTGTCTCTTGAAACTTCCCTCCCCTCCTCCCTTACTACCCTCTCTGTGCCTTGCCACCTCAACATCTTTCTTTCCACATCTTCATTTCTTGTCTTTCTTGTCCCCTATTATGCCTGTGCCTCCTTCTACTTGCACCCTGGAGAGAGTTTCCTCTCCTCGGGCCCTCCATGCCTTTTGCCCCAGTGTGTGTGTGTGTGTGTGTGTGTGTGTGTGTGTGTGGTGGGGGCAGTTTATACCTCCCTTGGTTATTCCTGACCTATGGAAGATTGCCAGAGTCATCTGGGTATTCAAGCAAGGTGATCCAAAACATCTTCTTTTTTTTATACTTGTTTATTGGTTAATTCCATAGTACAAACATATTTCTGAAAATTTAACAGTTTCTTATTTCATTTAACAGTTACAAAAACCTTTATTTATTTTATTTATTTATTTAGCTTTTGTTTACCGGGTAAGTACACTAGACAAGTATTATGCCTATTTTCAGGAACGACCGGGGAGAGTACAACATAATGGTACAGAGACAACACATCAAATACAAATTGACAGCATGGGCATAATGGTACAAAGACAACATATCAAATACAATTGACATCATGGGCAATATAAAAGGGAAATACTAAGGACACAACCGCATAGCAACAGCAAGGCAAGGTGAGGGAATACATTTGGCACAATTTACAGAGAAGTAGGAAGCAAAGGTACAATAGGCACATATTACAAAGAAGTAGAAAGCATGGTACAGTTATGGTCATTAGGTTAAGAGTATGATGAGTCAATAACATATGATAGGGATTTAAGTTTAACAGGGCCAGGGACACCAGGCCAACGGTTCTATTCAGATCAGGTGGTGGTAGAAGGGAGGCGGGCGTGCAGTCCAGGCAGCCCTGAAAGAGAGACTAAGAGGCCCTGGGAGGCAAGAAGAGTCACAGACTGAGGTTGTTTCAAGTAATCCCACATGGATTTTCAGAGGCACTGTTGGGAGGAAGCTAGGCGAACAGACTCAGGAGGGAGTTCCAGAGTTTAGATGCAATACAATGAAATCCCTAGCTCCCATGAGGGTTCTTGTGGCAGGAACTTTGAGCAACCCTGGGCTTGAGACCTTAGCGGTAGGGGGAAAGGTCAGCTGGAGGAAGAAGCTGGGCCAGTCCCGATGGGGTACCCGTGCTGATCACCTTGCCCGTAAGGCAACCTATCCCAAAGTCCAGGTATCTGGCTGGAGAGAGCCACCTGAGTTTATTATAGAGCTCACAGCGATGGGTGAGACGGAGAGCCACTAGGGCGAAATGACAGATATTGTTGTATGCAGTATGCCACCTGGTGAGATGGGCCTTCGTGGAGCAAGCGAAGATATGCAGTCCATAGCCAAGGGAGGGAAGAAGGACACCTCTTGCTAGGGCAAGCCTGGCCGCAGGGGTAAGGTTGTACTTGGCCCTGTAGGCCAGTCCCAACTTGCAGTTTACTGTTTTACAGGCTTTAGCGATGTGACTTCCCATATCAAGTTGGGGGTCTAAGGTGACCCCTAGGTACTTGACCGAGTTTACCACAGGGAGGGAGGAGCCGTCCGGATTGATTATGTTCAGGGGGGATGTTGAGGCTTTGATTTTGGCAGTAGAGCCAAAAAGCATAGCCTGGGTTTTTTTTTAGATTCAAGACCAATTTATAGTTTGTCACCCAGGTCAGGACCTTATTGAAGTCCTCAGACAGGATCTTAGTGAGAGTGGCCGTGTCACTGGAGTGGGCCAGTATCACCAGGTCATCTGCATATAGGGCGGTTCTGCAATTTGTTGTCACTGTAGGCAGTTGGTTGATGTAAAGAGAGAAGAGAAGGGGACCAAGGACAGAGCCCTGGGGGACACCTGATGTGACCGGTAAGGGTATGGACAGGACTTTATTGAAGCAGGTCCGTTGCATTCTGCCATGCAGGTAGCCCGAAAACCATTTCATAGCAGTAGGGGAATTAAACCAAGTGACCCCAGCTGTTGACAGAGCAGTGCATGGTCAACAAGGTCGAAGGCTTTGGATAAATCGATAAATATAGCTCCAGAGAGTTTGCCCTGGTCCATGGCTGATCTGATGCCGGTGGTGGCCTCGACCAGGGCTGTGGAGGTGCTATGCCCCCTACGGAAGCCATGCTGGGTCGGGGATAGCAGCTCGTGGTGCTGGACATACTCTGAGAGCTGTTCAGCCACTACTTTTTCAAGGAGCTTGCTAAGGGATGAAAGGATAGCAATCGGACGAAAGTTGTCCAGTATTTTGGGGTCGCCCTGCTTCAGGACAGGGACTATCCTAGCTTCTTTCCATATATCTGGGATGGACCCCAGTGACAGGGATAGATTAAAGATGTGGGCTACTGGAGAGGCAATGAGGGGGGCCCCAAGTTTTAGAAGCTTGGGCTCCATATTATCTAGGCCGGAGCTAGTGTACTGGGAGAGTCCAGCTAGGAGTCTCTGTGTGTCAGAGATTGTCACCGCCCTGATGTGAAATGATTGACGGGGGTGATCCTCCCCCTGGTTAGAGGAAGGGAGGTGGGTCGTCCCCACGCTGGGAGGGAAATGAGCAGTAAGGGCCGAGAGATCAGAGAAGGCATATTTAGAGAGTTGGCAATGGTGACGGATTATTGCAGGAGGCACCATTTAAGATCATGTCGGTTACCCCTGGGTGGAGGAACCCCTGACTAGTGTTTTTATATTTCTCCAAAACCTCCTAGGATCATTAGCAGAGTTGGTGAGAGCAGACTTGCAGAAGTCGCTTTTTGCACTCCTGATAGCCTTTTTGCACTCGTTTCTGAGACGTCTGCATTGTTGCAACACAGCAGGGTCACGAGACAATCTAGAGTTAGCCCAACACTTGTCTCTGGCCCGCATTTGGGCTAGGAGACTCCCATGTAACCAGTGGGTGGCTGTCCCCCTCACCCTACGGGTGATCATTGGGGCATGCTTGTCTTGCAAGGCCCCAAAGGTGGTTAGGAAATGGGAAGCTGCCACTGAGGGGTCATTAGCTCTTAACACATCAGACCAGTCAGTGAGCCTTAAGTCATCAAGGAACTCTCCCAGATCAAACCTGGCGAAGTTCCTGACATGCGAGATCTTGTGTGGGATTTTAGGGGAGGGAACTTTCCACACACAGTAGACCGGGGAGTGGTCGGAGATTGCATCAGATAGTGTTCCCACAGCGGCAATCCTGTCTGGACGGTTTGTCAGGATCCAATCCAGGAGGGAGCTGGAGGAACCATTTGCTGCACGCCTGGTTGGCTCCTGAATTAGCTGAGTCAGGGCGAGATTAGCAAGAAGGGGCTCGGCCTGCCTTCCATTCTCACCGGTCCAGTTTAGGTTGACGTCTCCCATGATTATAAGTTCATTGTCACCAATGCTGGAATCAACTGAGTCCAGTAGGTGGGTCAACCCTGGGAGCCCACCTCTAGGGGGATTATACGTGCAGACCAGATGAAGTTTCTTGGCATCCTCTAATAGGAGTAGTGCATGTAGCACCTCACAGGAGGACACATTTGATTGCTGGAGGACTACTGGGGAGACCTTGAGGTGGCACCGGTAGTAGATCAGGATGCCACCCCCCCCCTCTTTGTACCTATGCGGTCCTGTCGAATAAAGTCATAGCCTGAAAGAGCACATGTGGAGTCAGGGATCTTAGGTTTAAGCCAGGTCTCTGTCACGCCAAGGATATCAGGTTTATAGAGAGTCACCCATGAGACAAGCTCATCCCGGTTGGGTATCAGGCTCCTAACATTTAGATGGGCCACTTTTAGACCCTTGGCCATCTCCCAACCTGGGGGAATTGAAGGGGCCAGGGTATTTGGTCCAGGATTGATTTCAAGTGTCCCCCGAGAGTAGTATAAGTACAAGGAGAAGCCAGAGCGGATGCCATCTCATAAAAGATAGGCCATTGGCCAGGGTACGGGCACGTAGTCATTTTACCCTAACAGTGTTTATTAGCCTCCTAAGGTTTAGGCAGTAGGAGGCGCAGAGAAGGGTGAGGGGGGTCACGAGGATGTTGGAGAAGGTGAAGTCGGACACCCCAGGGGAGGGAGAATTCTCCCGGTACCTCCCCGAGGCGGGCAGGGGAGTGGTGACCACATAAAGCAGGGTGAGCCATAGTACCAGACCCACTAGGGCCAAAGCTCTGAGGATGATGGGCAGAACACCCTGGAGCATCTCACAGGAGGTACACCCACCCTCCCAGAATGTGAAGGAGGGAAGCCTGAACCACATCTGGGCAGGAGATATTTGTCAGGCTAGGTTATTTAGCCTAGCGGCAGTGGTGAATAAGGAGCAGCTCACGGAAGGGGGATGGAATAGCTCCTGAGGACTGGTGGGATATTGGGCTATCAGTAATAGGCCTGGAGGATTACTAGAGAAGCCTAATTAGTCCTTTGAGTGGTACACATATGGTATACACAATGATTTATCAGATTTAATCCCCTCTGAGATCAGCAGGCTACAGTAGGGACCAGGTAGACAAAATAATGTTAGCCTACCAATTGGAATTAAACGTTAGCCTTACTTAATCAGTACAGGTTATACTCATTAGACACTATATCTAGTAAGAATATATAAGAGTATATGACGGCAATAGTAATGACACCCCATAATCAACCTGGCTACACACAAAATTACAGTCTTGAACTAGAGTCCAACAGCAGGGACCAGAGATTTAGAGTGCAGGCTAACAGCGATAAGTTTATCTGTAATTTTACACAGGAGGTTAGCCTAACCACTGCAGTGTCAGATGCAGTCAATAGCTGGGACAGAGAAGAGATCGCTGGAAGGGAATTAGACTGTGCTGAGCCCAAGTTGCACTGTCAGACCCGCCCCCCCCACCACTGATGGGGCAGGGTGGATCCAGGGGCTGAGCTAATGGAGATTTAATGGGAGGAGGGAACGGGGTGGGCCAAAAATCAGCCGTGAAACTTGAACTGTGTTCCTGCATGGCTGCCGAGGAGGTCCGCCGGGGCTGTAGACACACCCGGCACCTCGGGACTCGGCTTTGCTTCCAATGGAGGTGCCCGAGACGGGGGGGACCTTCCTGGGACAGGTCACCCTCACCTCCCCTCTCACACACAAGTCAGGGTTATAAGTGAGTCTTGGTGGGACTAGGCTCTCCCTATGTAGAAGACACAGGGAGCGTCGCCACCTGTAGTGCAGCCAATCAGCAGGGGCGCTTTCGGCGCCAAGAGTTCAAATTAGGACAGAGAGACCCTTTTGTTCGTTGGTATCCACCATGAAGAAAGAAAATGTCCCTCAGCCACCCTCCCACGGAGAAGCTCAGCAGTACGATGTAGTCCTTGCGGTGAGTGCAGTTCACAAAAAGCGGAGGTCCGACGGTAGTGAGAAGAATCCTGCATCTGTGCAGGGGCCGGGAAACTTGAACTGTGTTCCCGCATGGCCGCCGAGGAGGCCCGCCGTGGCTGCAGATGCACCCGGCACCTCGGAACTCGGCTCTGCTTCCAATGGAGGTGCCCGTTATCATCCTTTTAAATTTAAAAACAACAAAAAAGATAGAGATACAAAAAAAAACCTTTTGCATGGTAAATAGGGAGAGTAAACATTTAAACAAAGGGTTAGTGTTGTGCCCAAATTGAGAGTGGGAAAGCAATTAGGAAAGGTAATAGGGAAAGGAGGTGGGAGGTAAGGAGTGGGAAAGGAAAAAAGGTACAAGGGGGGAAAAGAGTGAGGGCTAGATAGTGATTTGCTCATTTCGAGTAGCGATTCATAATTAATTAATTAATGCATTTTATCTCTGTACATATCCCATCTATTCCATCTATTGGCAAATTGTTCCTTTTGATGGTTTGCAGCAAAGGTAATTATTTTCATGCTATAAATTTGGGAAATTATTCTTAACCAGTCTTGAATGGATGGAGTATTCTGCTGTAGCCACTTTTTTGTTATAGCTTTCAAAGCTGCTATTGTGAGGATTGCCCATAGGCAATGCCCTTCTTTACCTTTAATGTCAGCCAGGTATAGGCCCAGTATTAAGTGCTCAGGGCCCACTTCAGTGGTTAGCTCAAATAAATCTGTCAAATGGAGAGTGATCTGGTTCCAAAACCCTCGGATCCCTGCACAGTGCCAGAATATGTGTGCCTGGTCCACTTTTGTAGTTCCACAGTGCCTCCAGCAGAATGTCCCTGGTAATCAGCCCACCTTAAATAATTTATATGGGGTGTAAAAGTACCTAATCCTGACCCTCCAAGCGTATTCTCACCAGGTAGGTGAGGAGGTGGTCTTCCAAGCATTTCTAAAAATGTTAATCCACTCCCAAGAATTCAAAGTAAGACCCAGTTCTCCCTCCCATTTCTGGTGTATTTGTTGTTTGTTGTGAGCCTTATCAGCTATTAGGTTCCAGTATAAAATGGTTATTGCCCCTTTTCCATGTGTGCCCTTCCAGATAGTCTTAAAAGCAGAAGAAAAGGGTCTTTCATCCTGCCAACTCATAATTTGGTGAAATTTATTTTGGATATGGTCCCTGATCTGATAGTAATACATACAATCTGTGGGGCCCGAATCAGCTTTGGATCTAATCACTTCAAATGGTAGTATATCCTCACCATTAAGGACTTGCCAAGGAATACATAAACCTTTTGACATCTGCCTCCTGTACCAACCCGACTGAGTGGCCGGCATGAAACTCTCAATATAACACCACCATCTATATTTCCACATATTTTTGGCTGTGAAACCTTTTCTAGTGCCCTGGACCCAGCCCTGTAGTGTTGTTCGAATGGTAAATTGTTGGTAATCCTCAGGGTTTATTTGAGAGAGAGGGTTAAATAAAACTGCTGAGAGAAGACTCCTAGCTTTGTTCATAGTTTCCATCTGCTTCCAATGGGGGTTATAGTTGGGGTGTGTCCAAAGGAGGACCATCTTCATCTGGGTCACTAGCCAGTAATCCAGCTGGCTGGGGCAGGCTATGCCTCCCTCCTGTCTGGGTTTAATAGGAGGGTTTTCCTAGAAATCCTGGGACGTAGCTGAGCCCAGAGGAATGTTCTTAGCTTTTTCTGCCAGACCACAATGTCTCTTTGTGGAATTGGGCAGGGGACAGCTTAAAACAAATAAAGAAATCTTGGCAGCATGTTTGTTTTAACAGTCTGTAATCTAGAGTAAAAAGGAAGGGGTGAGAGATGCCATCTTTGTAGGTCTGCCCATATTGTTCTAAGAAGAGGAGAGTAATTATCTTTATAAAGAGTGTGTGGTGATTTACCCAGGCAAACCCCTAGGTATTTAATAGTCATACACTCTCAGTTCATAGGATATTTAGCTTTTAAATCTTTAGGTATCTGAGGTGTTAAGTTCAGTACCTCCATCTTAGACCAGTTTAATTTGTACCCAGAGAGCTGAGAAAAAATTCCTATGTGGTCAAAGACTGCAGGTACTATTTCTCAGGGCTTGTCAGGTACAACAAAACATCATCCAGGTACAATGCGATTTTATGACAGGTGGACCTCAAGCCACTCCCCCATATCTGTGTTCATCCGATACTCTGAGCTAAAGGCTCGATATATAAAGCAAAGAGAAGAGGTGACAAGGGGCACCCCTGTCTAGCCCCCCTTGTAAGCCCAAAGGGTTGGAAAACAGCCATTCATCCTGACATAAGCTGTGGGGTTGGCATACATCTTTGCTATAATTTTGCAGAACTGGGGGGGGATCTGAAGCCAGTCAAGGAGCCCTGAAGGAAGGTCCAAGAGACCTGGTCAAAAGCTTTTTCAGTATCCAGACTCATGATATATGTTGGTTGGGCTGAGCTCTGTAAAGATTCTGTAATATTAACCGACCTCCTAATATTATCCACCGCCTGTCTTCCAGGGACAAAGTCCGCCTGATCCTCGTGGATGAGTCCAGAGAGAATCTGCTCTACCCTCTTGGCCAAAAGACTTGCCATGATTTTATAATCTGTGTTCAGGTTGGAGATGGGGCAGTAGGATGAACAGCTGGTGGTGTCCCTGGTCGGCTTCGGAATAACAGAAAGAATTGCCTGTGTCCAAGATGAGGGCATCTTACCCTCCTCAGAATGGACAAAATTATACACCTGGCATAACAAAGGGGTTACTTCCTCTTTAAACTGCTTAAAAAATTCACTTGGTAGGCCATCTGACCCTGGACATTTACCAGTCTTCAGTCTCTGAATTTCTGCTAAGATTTCCCTCTCTGTAAAGGGTAAGATTAGGGCTTCCCTCTGTGACTGTTATAAGTGTGGGAGCTTCAGAGGTTGTAGAAATTCTTGGATTTCTTGTTTAGTAGGATTAGGCCCACCCCACTTTAAAGCTTCTCATAATAAATTCTGAAAGCTTCGGCTATACCCTCAATGGTCTGCTGCATTGTGTGTTTAACTGGGTCCCTGACTTTTGTTATAGTGGCTCTTGCTCTGTGTTGTTGCAGTCTGCTAGTAAGTAATTTAAGTGCTCTGGGGCTGCCCTCATAGAAACGTTGATGTAAATACATCAACCATTGTTCTATTTGGTAATCTAAGATTTTAAAAAATTCCTCCTTCAACCTCACCAATTGCTTACCCCTTTCTCTGTCAGTTTTCCGTTGTTGTAGCAATTCTAACTCTTTTATTTGGGCCTGCAGAGCACTACTTCTCTGTTCCCTTTGTTTCTTAAATCAGGCTGAAAGTTCAATAAACCTCCCCCTTATCATAGCCTTTACCGTATCCCAGAGAATATCAGGAGGGATATCTGGGTGTTGATTTAGTTGGACGGCCTGCTTGATAGTTTGTTTAATTATTTCTTGTGTTTCTTCTTTCTGCATATGAGAAAAATGTAGCCCCCAGAAAGTGGAGCATTTAGGGGGTCTCACTAATAACTTTAATAATATAGGGGAGTGGTCTGATAAAGCTCCAACCCCAATCTCTGAGGATTTACTTATTCCCATAGACTCTTTGGAAACTAGAAAACAATCTAATCTACAGAAGGTTTGGTGTAGGTATGAAACAAAATGTATACTGTCTGGCATTTTTATGGTGCAGACACCATATATCTGTAATTCTCAGCTCCCCCAACAGTTTTGTAACTTTACTAGCCACCCCATTATCTCACCTTGTTGTTAATGTGGATGGGATGGGATTAAGTCTTAAATTCAGATCCCCTCTGATAATTAAGTGTCCCTCAGCCCAATCTATGATTTTCAAAAAGAAATCCTGAAAAAAAAGAATAGTTTGTACCAGGTGGGGCATACAGCGAGATCAAAGTAATCAGAGAGCCATGGTAGCGGCTCTTAATTCCTACAATCCTACCTTCTTTATCTGTTAATAAATCTTTTAATTCAAAATGTGTCTTATGGTGGAATAGAATTGCTGTTCCCCTTCTACTGTAAGTCCCTTCCCATCTGTAGAAGAGATGACTCTCTGGTAACCAAACTTAGTCAGTTTATCATGTTCTGTCCTACTCATATGTGTTTCTTGTAGCATCATGAACGCTGCTCCAGTTTTCTTTAAATAAGACATTACTCGTCTTCCTTTTATAGGATGGGCTAAACCATTAACATTGTAGGATATTATTAAGGTATTGGAGTCATCCATAGGGACTGCTCAGAGGAGCTAAATTGCATATTGCTGTTCTGTTGCTTAAAACTGCAGCCATGTCCACAATCTCCTTGAGAGAAGAATTATGCACAAAGCAAGAAATTTCTCCCTTAAAAAACACGTAACAAAATCGGTCAAATCTGTAAACTTTTGTAACATTGCTAGAAATGAGCCCAAACATTTGACTTCCAAATGTGGAGATCTGTCAGTCTCTGCAAAGATCTCTAGCTGCCTGCTGTCCCATCCCTAGTTAGGGAAGGTCACCCGACCCAAGAGATGGAGAAAAAACGACTCCTGGCTACTTAGGAAAGTAGCTCTCCCGCTGAGTCCAAGGTGAACTGTGAGGACTCTAGTGCTGAATAGTCAGCAAGTGTGTGACGTCACGTTGAGATAGAGGTTGAAAGTTACTACCTCAATAGTGTGGCAGTTGTCAGTAATGCCTCTGCAGCCTGCACGGACTATTTGTAAGTTGCTCCATGTGAGAACTCCCCCCTTGAGCCCAATATTTGTTAGCATAAAACAGATGAGCATCTTGTGACTAGCAAAAATTCTATGAATAATTTCACTGTTAGTAAAGAAAAGCAAAAACCCAGTGTTAAAACTAAAATTCATATCTGTGACAACACTGTAAAGTCTTGTGATAATAATAATAATATAATAAACTTTATTTATAATTCGCCTTTCAAAGTCAAGGCACAGTACATGGTTAAAATAATTTCACAATAAAACATCATTATAAAACAACCAGACAATTACAGTCAATCCACTTCAACACCATCCCCATATGCCTTATTCCATAAATAAGTTTTCAATGCTTGTTTAAAATCCCCCACAGTCATGCACTCCCTGTTCCAACGGGGGTAGAGAATTCCAGAGGGTCGGTACCACGAACATGAAAGCCCGGGCCCCAGAAGATTTTAAAACCACCCTCGGAATCTCCAGCAACCCCTCGTTAGCCAAGCGGAGCAAATGAAAGGCAAGCAATGAAAGTCCACTTTAAATTGTCCCTGAAAGTCCAGGACTGTCTTGATATTCCTCAATGGACTGTGAGTACAAGTCACTGCCAACTGCAGATTGCAGTAGATCATCTGGACTGAGAAACAGCTGTGAGGCTCCTCCACATTGAGTTATCAACAAGCGCACCCACTTGTCTGTAGACAAGAAATACAAAAAGAAAAAGGTTCAGTACTTGCTCAGTCCTGGGTGTCCATGATGTGCTCATGCTTCCCTTCCTGTGTTTTCTGTAGGGCTGCTCTGATGGCATTTATGGGCAGCAGTGCTGATGCAGATAAGCCTCGACCTCTCTTCTTTTTAGTCAGGGCAATGAGCCAACCAGAGTGGCCTCGTGGGTCCTGCTGGGAATCTGAGTTCTGAGGTGGGTTTTCCCAGCTTTCTATCAGGCTTTTCTCAATCAGGGCCTTCCTTGCTTCCTCGGGTGACTCATAGGTTTTAACCCCTTTAGCCCAGAAAACATGCAAATGGACTGGATAAGGGGTATTGAAGAGAATGGTCTTGGCTCTAAGAATTTTCAACAGCTCCACATACCTTAATCATTGTTTCTGCACCTCGGTGGGGATAATCATGATTGAAGAATAATCTGCTGGTAAGGTATTTTACTTCCTGCTCTTGCCAGGCTTTCATTAGGACTTCCTCCTTCACCTTGAAGCTATTGAATTTTATTACAATGGAGCGAGGTTTGGCATCTGGAGGTGGTTTAGGTTGAAGCCCTCTGTGAGCTCTTTCTATACCAAGCTGAAATCCATTCAGTAGCTGCAAGATGTCAGTTAAGAGGCCTGTTATGAAACCTTCGGCCTGTCTCAGCTTCTTCATGAAGACCATGTATTCGAATATTCTGTCTCCTAGAACGTCCTTCTAGGTCTGTACATTTCTGTTGTAGTGTTTCAGTGTGTTGTAATAAGACCTGAAGTACTAGGCTTAGTTTGACTGTCTCATCCTCGGTAGCACCCGCCCTTTCTTCCACCTCTCCAACTCTCTTCTCCAGCCCCACAAGATTTTGATATAGTTGTCAGAACTCTGCCCTGTTCTCCGCCCGCATTTCCTTAATTTCTTGAAAATGTTTTTTGAATCTGGAGCATGTAAGATGATCATGTTCATCCTCTGTGTCGGCCATGATCGTGGGGGAAGGGCTCCGACTGTTCTCTCTGGCCTGCGGTTGCAATCCCAGTGCATCGGGTTCCCTCGGGGTGAGTTTCATCCTGGATCTAACCTGGTGATCCTTATTTCATCAATTGCTTGCCATTTTCAGGATTTTGGTGCTTTTGCTAGTTAAATTTAAAGTTTTAAAGCTCTTGGGCATGGGAGCTGTGTCTAGCGAGCTGCTGCTGGGTCCATGATGAAACCGGAAGTCTGATCCAAAACATCTTCAAAAATGACCATCCTATAACAATACTATCTGCCATTAGCAAATTATTAGAGAAAGTGGTGGTTTTCCAATTGATGGAGTATATCCCGAGATATTAACCGTTATCCTTGGACCAGCATGGCTTCCATAAGGGTTATAGTACTTCCACTGCTCTCATGAAAGTTACCTTAGAGATTAGGGTTGTTACGAATCACAGAAAGCTGACTGGACAAGTCTTTGTATATCTTTCTAAGGCTTTTGATCTAGTAGACCATACTCTTTGCTCTAAGTTTCATTCTTTTGGATTGTCTGCACATGACCTAGCCTGGTTTACAAACTACATACAGGGAAGGCAACAGCTGGTCAAGTATAACAGGGTACTGTCTAATCTTACTCCTGTGAAGGTTGATCTACCACAAGGGTCAGTCCTGGGACCCATCTTATTTTCCTTATTTAATAAAGACCTATAGAAACATAGAAACATAGACTTTGACAGCAGATAAGGACCACTTGGCCCACCCAGTCTGCTCATTTCCCTACCTATTGGATAAGCTGCAGATTCAAGTTAACCAACAGCCTACTTCCTGCAACCCCCCACTATAATTGCCTTATATCTGTCCCATTCATGTTTGAATTCCCCCACTGTTTTAGACCCCACAACCTCTCCAGGAAGGTGGTTCCATGCGTTCACCACTCTCTCCGTGAAAATAATTCCTCACATTACCCCTGAGCCGTCCCCCCTCTATCTTTAAATTGTGCCCCCTTGTTCTTACACATCTCTTTTTCTGAAAGATGCTACCCTCCTGGACTTTGTTGATTCCCTTGAGGTACTTAAAATTTCTATCATGTCCCCCCGTCCCTCCTTTCATCAAGGGTATACATATTAAGCTCTCTCAGTCTCTCTTCATATGGTTTCTGATGTAGACCCTGCACCATTTTAGTTGCCCTCCTCTGGACTGTTTCCATCCTGTCTATGTCCTTGAGATGAGGTCTCCAAAACTGCACGCAGTACTCCAGATGGGGTCTCACCAACTGTCTGTATAGAGGGATAACCACTTCCCTTTTTCTACTTGTGATGCCCCTCCTATGCATCCCAGTATCCCCTGGCTCTCCTTACTGACTTCTCACATTGCTTACCCACCTTTAGGTCATCTGATATGACTACTCCCAGATCCCTTTCCATTATTGTTGTCATTAGTACCTCCCCTGCTATTGTGTACTCTTCTCCTGGATTTTTATTTCCCAGGTGCATTACTTTGCACTTCTTTGCATTGAATCTAAGTTGCCATATGTCTGACCATTCCTCCAACCTTGCCAAGTCCCTTCTCATCCTTTCTACCCCCCCTTTTGTATCAACTCTGTTACAGATCATTGTGTCATCCACAAAGAGGCATACTGTTCCTTCCAGACCCTCCGAAATGTCACCTATAAAGACGTTAAAGAGGACTGGACCCAGTACTGAGCCCTGAGGTACTCCACTAGTAACCCCCCTTTCTTCAGAATGTGTTCCATTCACTATTACCTTCTGTGTCCTGTTGTGCAGCACAGTTTGCTACCCAGGCTACCACCCTGGGACCCACTCCCAGACTGGCTAACTTGATTATTAATCTTTGTGGGGACTGTGTCAAATGCCTTGCTAAAGTCTAGGTAGGCCATATCCATAGCCCTCCCTGGTCTATTACTTTGGTCACCCATTCAAAGAAATTGATTAGATTCATCTGACATGACCTTCCTGCTGTGAATCCATGCTGCTTTGGGTCCTGTGCCCGCTGGCCTCTAGGTACTCAACAATTCTTTCTTTTAGAAGTGATTCCATCATTTTCCCACCACTGAGGTCAAACCAACAGGTCTGTAGTTTCCTGCTTCTGCCTTGCTCCCACTTGTGAAGGGAATCACATCTGCCTCCTCCAGTCCTCAGGTACCACCCATCTTCCCATGATTTGTTAAAAGTGTTTTTACTGGTGTCACTAGGTCCTCCCTTAGCTCTTTTAGGATTCTAGGTGAATCTGTGCAGGCCCCATTGCTTTGTCCACCTTGAGTTTTAGGAGTTCTTCAGTACTTTTTCTTCTGTAAATGGACTGGCATCAACCCCACTATCCAGAGTGCTTCTACTGTTTGGTTTAGGTAACTCCTCCTCTTCTTCTTTTGTGAATACTGAGCAAAAGTATTCATTCAGTATCTCTGCCTTTTCACTGTCTCCCTCTGCCCACCTCCCCTCTCCTTTATTAATCTTCACTATCCCTCCCTTAACCTTTCTATGCTCCCTAATGTACCTATAAAAGGTTTTATCCCCCTTCTTAACTGAGTTGGCCTTTGCTTTTCTGACTACCTCCCCCACTTCTTTCTGCTTTAATTGATACAGTTCCCTGTCGTGCTCCGTCTGTGATTCCTTATACTTTTTGAATGTAGCCTTTTTCTCCTTAACCTTCCCTGACACCTCTTTTGAGAGCCATAGTGTTTTTTTATTCCACTTTGTTTTCTTTATTTGTTTCACACAAAGGCTTGTAGCCTCCATGATGGCAGTTTTGATTTTTCTCCATTGTTCTTCCACCCCTCCTTTCTGGCCATTTGCTAATGCATTCCTCAGGTATTCACCCATTATGCCAAAGTCAGCCCTTCTAAAGTCCAGTATCCTTGTCTTTGTATGGCTTGTCTCCATGGTTGTATTTATTGTGAAGCACACTATGCAGTGGTCGCTTGTTCCCAGATGTCTACTGACTTCTAAGTTTGTGATCCACTCTCCATTTGAGAGTGCCAGGTCTAATATTGCTCCCTCCCAAGTGGGTTCCACCACTAGCTGTCTAAGGCATGCTCCCTGTAGGGCATCGAGAATGACCCTGCTCTTGAATGTGGCTGCAGTCCATGTCGCCCAGTTAACATCTGGCATATTCAGGTCCCCCTGTGCAGATTGTGATGCCATTCCCTGTCTCCAAGGTGACCCAGAGTTCCTCTTGTCCTCCCCCTTTACTTTTTAGTTATGTAGCTTTGATCCCTTCCCTTATGTAGAGAGCTACTCCACCTCCTCTTTTACCCTCCCTGTCCCTTCTGTAGATTGTGTACCCTGGTATGTTGACATCCCAGTCATGGTTCTCAGTGTACCATGTTTCTGTGACTGCAACAATATCCAAATGTTCCTCTTCCATCAGGGCTACTAGCTCTGGAAGCTTGTTTCCCAGACGACGGGCATTGGTACTCATTGCCCTCCATTTAATGTTGGCTTTATCCTTTTTTACCCCATCCCTGCTCTTATTGCCCTTGTCCATTTTTCCATTTGCCCCTGTCCTGCCCTCTGTCAAGCTCTGTACCTCAGTGTTTACCCTACTACCTGCCATGTCTTGTGGGGGGAGGCTTGAACTTTCCTGTTTCCTATCAGCACCTCCCTCCTTGGCTAGTTTAAAAGCTTGCCAAGGAAGCATTTAAACCTGTCACCTAGGAGCATGTTTCCCTTCCTGGACAGATGCAGACCATCATGCCAGTATAGACCTTCATCTCTCCAGGTGGACCCCCAGTCCCCAATGAAGCCAAAGCCCTGTGCTCTGCACAGTTTTGCAACCATTCATTAAACTGCATGGTGTGCAGTACCTGTCTGAGGCCCCTTCCCAACTCCACAAATTCATCCTGCACTGCACTGATCTCATGCCTAGCTAGGTCATTTGTCCCGAGGTGGACAATGATATCTAGTTTCCTCTCCTGTGATGCTGCTTCTGCAATCCTGAGGATTCGCTTCCTGTCCCTCCAAGCCATGGCACCAGGCAGGCACCTTACTTCCCCTCTCCTATCCCTTCCCCAGGTCTACACCCCTAACAACTGAGTCCCCTATCAGAAGCTGTTTCGTTCCTCTGTGGTGTCCCTTGCCACTCTTTTGTGGGTCTCCCTTGTGGATGTCCCCAGCATTTTTCTTGGTCTCCAGTGAGGGTGTCATCATAGAGGAACCTTGATTTGCCAGGCTGACATATGATTTGTGTAGAGGTGCAACTCAGGGGCTATGCCTCTGTTCCACCACCCTCACCGAACCTACTGTGGTCCATCTGCTCTTCACAAATGGCAACCTCTGAGGCAGTGGTTGTGGAACTGGTGTTTTTGGGTGGGGGGAGGCCTCCTTAGTCCTTGCCAGCTCAGCCTGGAGGTGGGCAACCTCCTCCCTCAGAGTTGACAGTTGCCTGCAAATAGGGCAACAACGCAGGTTCCAGAATGTCTCCTGGAAAATTGCTGCACCACAGCCAGTGCATTGTACCACTCCCCACATGTCCCTCTTCCTTATAATTTACAATGAGTAATATATCATTTTTTTTGTGTGTGTACTTACCCTGTATGCACTGTGCTGGGTAATTAAGAATATGACAGTTCTGCTCCAAGACCTGTTGAGGAAGTGATGTCAGAACCTTGGCTATAAAGGAAATGCCATGCCTGGGTGGGCGGGATGAGGGGAAGTGTGGGTGGGTAGGCCACAACCACTGGTGACTGTTAGAAACAATCAAATACACCACTGCTCCACCACCCTGGTGAGTACTGCCCTTTATAGTAAGTCAACCAACACCACAGTGTACTAGACCACTGCTCCTACACAAACCACCCTACTGAGTCCAGGGATAAAAACGAACTCACTGTTCAGCCAGCAGGACACACCTAAAATATTGCACAAATATCCTTCCAAATCCTATGTGTCTAGCACAGAAATCAAGCAACTTAAGTTGTATTTTAACCCCTCTGGTTATAAAATTACTACACTTTAATGGAATCCTGCAATTCTTAATGCCAATAAGAAAATAATGAAACTTTCTGTAGAAAGTGTAGCTTACCTTCCTAGTCCCCTACAATATTATGTTTTACCAAGTTCCCAGTTCCTCAAATGCATTCTAGTTTGTTCTCTGCAGTATAGCAAGTTTCTTAGCTTCCAACAGGAGCAGGCAAGTCTTTTCTGACTGGCTTTTCTCTGTGTAGTTTGCTTAAGACAGCAGTGATAAAAGCCCCACCCAGAATCAATTGATTAACTAGTGACACCTGTGATGTAAGCAGGCCTTTCAGTGAAGACAATTTGCAATGTCTGCTTCTAATACACACACAAACCCTTTATCTGAAACCAGGGATAAACTCACTGCTTAGCCAGCAGGATACTTCTAAAATATTGCACAAATATCCTTCCAAATCCTATGTGTCTAGCACAGAAATCAAGCAACATCAGTTGTATTTTAACCCTTCTGGTTATAAAATTACTACACTTTAATGGAATCCTGCAATTCTTAATGCCAATAAGAAAATAATGAAACTTTCTGTAGAAAGTGTAGCTTACCTTCCTAGTCCCCTACAATATTATGTTTTACCAAGTTCCCAGTTCCTCAAATGCATTCTAGTTTGTACTCTGCAGTATAGCAAGTTTCTTAGCTTCCAACAGGAGCAGGCAAGTCTATCCCAGGTGCTAGTCCATAGTAGAGCTATCCTTTATGCTGATCACTTGTTATTAACCATTTCTCAGGATATCATCATTAATTCTCAGTTAAAGTCTTATTTTGGCCAAATACAATCAAGGCTCTTATCAAATAAATTAGCCCTTAACCTCATTAAATCACAGACTATGCTCTTTGGCACTCAGGCTAATATTAGGGCATGTCTTGAACCCTTGAATGTCACTAGTGTTCATGGATCCCCTGTGACAGTTGCTGGCTCTTTTAAATACCCGGGAGTCACTCTTGATCCTCAGCTGGAGTTCTCCCTGCACATCCGCAGTGTGAGCAAGGCAGTAAACATGGTCTTCAGAAAAGGGAGCCTTAGCGACAAACATGTCTCAGAGGGGGAATATCCCCTAGGGGCAAGGGGAAGAGGAAGCAAGATGGCAGCAGAGATGTGCCTGTGTCTTGCAGCTCTCTCTGTTTGAGAGCAATCTGCCTGTTTTTCCCTCCTTTTTATGATTTAATGTAATTCAGATGCTATTTCCCTATAGGAGAGCAATTTGATGTGCTGATTTCTTGGTCTGTGTCTTTGACCAGAGATCCAAAATGCTTATTTTATCTTGCTTTTAGAGTTAGGGGGTAGCTAGGGTTTTAAGTGCAGGTAGGGTGGGGAAGTGAGGAAGAGGTAGGAGCTAGATTTTTTGTTTTGGTTGATAGGTACCCTCGATCCCTACCTTGTTGAAGCTGGAGTGTCATTTGAGAGAAGCCTGGTTGCTATCTGGTCTGACTCTCACTGTCGTGAGTGTTGTGGCTACTGCAGTTGGTGGTGGCCCTTTTGGTACTGTCTGTCATTGGAATGAAAGGAGGTGCTTTTTTGTACGAAGGGGCTGACCTTGTTGAACTGCCTTGGTGTTTCCGCATGTTTTCTGACTGACCCAACACCTTGTTTTGAGTGCTGCCTGCTTCACGGCTGGACTGTGGATTCTGGAGGTGCTTCATTAAACACCATACATGAGGGGCGACTGGATTGGCTCCAGGCTGTGTTGCTGTTTGGACTCCTCTGGGAATGTGCGGTCATAGTGGGCACTGCCGTGCTCATGTCTTGGGGAAACAGACATGGACTTGGCTGAGTTCTAGCTGAACACTCTGTTGGTGCAGTTCTATTCCTGCAGCTGGTGTTTTTTCAATCGTCCGCCAGCTGCATATTGTCATCTTTTCATTGCCTGCAACCTCCCCCTTCCCTGCTGGATTATCATTAAGGGGAAGGAAGGCTGGACTGATTGGTGACTGTCCTGGACCCTGCATCATCTGGTAACTCCTTTTTTCTTGGACCTCATTAGGCTGATGTGAGCAACTGAGCAGGTATTTTCCAAATAATTACTTTCTTAACTCATTGCCTCCTCAGGTGCTCTCTGAAGTTGCAGCACTTGTGTCCTGTATACTGTTAACAGTGAATCCTGGGTGTATCTAAACAAAATCAAGCCATACTCAATATGCCACAAACAAATGCTAATAGCTCAAGAACCATAAATGCTAGACACAAAGTATGAGTGGCAAAGTTGCTCAGCATAAAATCACCTTTCCAATGGTGTAATGCAAGTATAATAATTAATTTTGTTTGTTTTCTATGCTGGTCAAAGCAGCAAAAAAAGCAACGTTTCCACTAAAAAATGCACCTTAAGCCTTTTTTTGTTGGGAAATATGTAACATATTAACACCAAATTAAGCATCCAGACACTAGATGTAGGTTTAATAATTTGTTTGCTAAAAAAAGCTATTTCTGTAGTATAAAACATCATTTTTTTACCATTTTAGTCAAGGTGCTTTGGTGAGGTTTGAGGCACGAATCTGAACCAAACACACCATGCAATAAACAAATGCGTATACCTCCTAAAGCATATATGATACACACAACATATCAGCGGCAAAGTTGTTCATGACAAAATTTCCTTTCCGACGGTGCTATGCAATCAATTGTGTTCAATGTGTTTTTGTTTTATACTGGCTGAGATACCCAGAATGTATGTTTTATTCAAGGTGCCTAGGTGGTTCTTGGTGGACAAAATGTCAACCATAACACACCATGCCATAAACAAATGCAAATAACTCCTAAAGTATACATGATACACACAAAATGTCAGCAGCCAATCTGTTCATTACTAAATTACCTTTCCAACGGTGCCTTGCAATCAATTGTAATCAATTTGGTTTGTTTTAAACTGACAGAGATACCCAACATTTCTGTTTTATTCAAGGTGCATAGGTGGTTCTTTCTGTTGTAACTTTTTATTGCTTTTCAACAAAGAAAGTAAACAAACTTACATCAGCAGGCCCGGGCCAGTAACAAGGAGACATTATACATATACTGAAAACATTAAACATAACCTGTCCTATGAGGAAAGGGTAAGAGGAGGGGAGGAAGGGAAAACAGAATCACTGCAGAGGGAGGGAGGGGAAAGGGAAAGGGATCAACTGGTTACTTTCATATCCATATACAGGAAATTACAGGTGAGATCAATATACATTCTAGACTGTCCAATAGGAAGGAAATAGAACCTGTGTTCCACCAGTCTACAGCTACTTAGAGAGGGGTAAGGGTGGAAGGGATGATTGTTAGTATGAGATGGTCAGTAAGAATATGAAAGCCCTAAAACAGTCCAGTTTTGTAGCAGTGTACCAGCATTAAATATAGCAGTATACAGGCATTTATATATAAGTGTACTCACCGAAGGGCTGAGCTTCTAGACAATGTTTGCTGGACATAGGCACACGAGACAGTTCTTCTGTATCTATTCAAGTCACTCAAATCACTTTCACGGCATCAAAAGAGGAGTTGAACTAGGAGTGTATATATGTTCTGCAATCTCTGGCCTTTATCTAGAGCCAAAACAGGGGAACACAAACAATCCCAAAGACTATGGTTCATAACATGAATAACAATTATAATGCGAATACAACAATGTAGAGCCGGTAATTGCATAAGGTAAGGCCTTCGGAGGAGCTCAAATTTTATATATTTGTAGGAAGTGGGTGGAAGATCTTACTAGAATTGGGGGGAAATAAGTAATTAGAATAGGTGCCTTGAGCACCTAAGCCATCCTTGCACTTGGTTAACGAGATAATGACCCAACTGTGTCCATCAGGGTGAGGGGGTAATCATCCTATGCCTGTCTGAGGGTGAACATAACTTAAGTAGGGGGCCCAGCAGAGTCTAAATTTAGTGAGTTGATATGTTTGAAGATGGGAAATTCTGTCCAGTTTAGCCAATGCCAAAAGAGAGGCCAGCACTTCCATCAATGTAGGGACCAAGGAGGATCTCCATTTACAGAGCAAGGCTCTCTTGGTTTGCATTGCCAGGAAGGCGAGCCATTTGTATTCCAGGTAAGAGAGCTTAGGAAGGTCAGTGGTAATACCCAGGAGATAAAAAAGAGGGCAAAGAGGGACTTGGAGCTTTAGTACTTTAGAAGCCACATCTCGTACTGACTGCCATATAAAATCTCCTGCCGGAGCTTAACATCTCCAACACTTATCAAAATCCAGGTGCTTGGATTTATGGAGATTCATAGGGGTTCTATACCACGAGTGGGATATTTTATTTTGTATTAATCGTGATCTAGCATCTCTCAACCATTTGTGTGTGTTCTTCCAAGCCTGGTCCCAGGCCTCAGAGGTGATAGGAAGGTGTAACATTGTTTCCCACTTGTGTTTTGCTTCTTCAGACTGGGAGGGTAAAGACTCCCTAAGGTTGGCATAGATATGTCCCACCAGACCTTTCAGGTGTTTAATGCAGGACTGCAAAGCAGAAGGGATGCATTGTGTTGGGGGTGGGGGATTCAGAATATGTCTTAGGGCTTCTCTAAGCTGTAGGTATCTCCAAAAATCGGTCTGAGGGATATCTCACTTCTGTTGGAAGTATTGAACCATGTATAGTGCATTGTTCATGGGATCCTCTACATCACCAGTAGTGGAAATCCCCTTCGTGGCCCAGTGTTTCCACCAAATCCATTAGCCCCAATCGTGACGGAGGGGTTCTGCCAAAGGGGGGTGAGGATGGTTGGGATAGGGTCCTTCTTCAACCTCCAGTGAACGGCATACCAGTTGGATCTCGAGGCCTCTATCGTAGGTGAGATAAGGTTCGGATTTAAACTGTTGGGAGGTCTGGATTTACTGTTGGGGCATGTGAAGAGGGGTGAAAAGTCCCCAAGATGTCTAACTCTATTTGAAGCCACTGAGGAGAAATGGGTAAGTGAGGGTCCATCCATTTAACCATCTGGGCCACGAGAAAAGCCTGACGGTAACCCTCTAGCCAAGGGAGGTTCCAGCCCCCATGTTTCCAGTGGGATCAAAGCTTATCTTGACTGTATCTGGGTTTGGTGCCTTCCCGTAGAAAGTGTCTTATTAATCTATCGATGGCCAAGTACCAGTATTTGGGGAGGTGAATGGGGATGTGCATAAGTAAGTAAAAGAGTTTTGGAGCTGTGACCATTTTGACGGCTGCAATTTTGCCTGCAGAGTAAGTCTCAGGAGTTTCCATCTATCAAATTCTATTTTGATGGAGGAAAGAAGGGAGTGGATATTAATTTGCCAGATTATATCAAGAGTGGGAGACAGCACTATCCCCAGGTAGGTAATCTCTTTCGGGGCCCAGAGAAGGCCAGACCTATCTGCCATCTGCTGGGTACAGTACTTATTCAGGGGCATTAGCTCGGTCTTGGTCTGATTCAGTTTTAGACCAGAATATGTATGAAAGGAATCCAGAGGACAGAGTAAATGAGGTATGGAATGGTGGGCATCTGCTAAAGGAAGGAGGAGGTCGTCCGCATACATAAGAGTTGTATATGGTGTGTTACCTACCATGAGGCCAATTATTTCAGTGTGGCTACGAATGGCACAGGTCAGGGGCTTGATGGCTAGGACAAACAGAAGAGGGGAGAGAGGACAGCCCTGTCTTGTCCCACGTTCTAATGGAAAAGGGGGGGACAATACCGAGTTTGTGTTGACTCTGGCTGAGGGTAGATTGCAAATGGCTTGTATCCTCAATAAAAATATTTCATCCACTCCGAAATATGTAAGGACTAGATATAAGTAGCCCCATTCAACTGAGTCAAATGCTTTCTCAAAATCCACTGCAAGAGCAGTGGCTGGAGAGGAGAGGGATCTAGAGGAGTGTATGAGATTCAGAAGGGTCCTCAAATGGTTTGAACTTTGCCTACCAGGGATAAAACCTGCTTGTGAGGGATGTATGATTTGAGGGAGTAAGGGGGAGAGCCTGGTTGCCAAAAGTTTGGCATACAGTTTACTGTCCAGGTTGATGAGGGAGATCGGGTGGTAATTCCCCGGATTTGTGATGTCTTTACCTTTTTTGAGGATATGGACAATAGCAGCCTCTCTCATTGAGGGGGGGAAGTGTGCCTTTAAGTTCTGTCTGCATAAATGCCTCAGTTAGAAGGGGAGAGATGATAGGGGCCATAGCCTGGTAAAAATCAGCTGTGTAGCCATCTGCTCCAGGAGATTTCCCCAGCTTCATATCTTGGATAGCTGAACTCACCTCATCCTGAGAAATGGGGAGCTCAAGGAGTTGAGACTCTTGAGCTGTAAGGGAGGGTAGTTGAAGGGAGTCTAGGAAGGGTCGAGTATCCGGATTCATACCCTTATGCGACGAGGTGTAAAGGGATCTGTAGAAGGATGCCATATTTGAGTTAATGGTCTTGGGAGTAGTACCCAATACCCCTTGCTTATCTTTAGCCCATGTATATATCTATTGGCCTGCTGTTTACGGAGTTGGTAAGCGAGAACTTTGCCTCCCTTATCTCCCCCACCCAGATTGTGTGTCGAAGGTGAAGAATGGCCACTTCGGCCTTTCTGTTCAGCAGTTGATTAATTTCAAAGCGAAGACCCAGAATGGTTCTACCTGCACTGGAATGGGCAGAGGGATGGGGCTGGGCCTTCAAGGAGGCTTTGGCCACGGCCAACTCCTGCTCAAGCTTATGTAGCTGGTGATCTCAGTCTTTGCATTTAGCTGCTGCAAATCCCATAATATTCCCTCACATTGTAGCCTTAAATGCCTCCCAGGTATTACCTGGTGAGGTGTCCGTAACAGGGTTCTCTGCAATAAATAGAGAGGTCTTGGTCCAAGCCCAGGGGATAAAATCTGGGTCTCGCATAAGGAAGGGGTCGAGCTTCCAGTGTCATGTTGGGGGGGCTACAGGGTCCCAGAGAACAAGGAGTTGTACTGGGGCGTGGTCAGAAATAATACAGGGGAGGATTTTAACATCCAGAGTTTTGGATGCTAAGGTGGGGGAGCCTAGCCAGAAGTCTAGCCTGCTATATGAGGCATTCGGGATCAAGTGAAAGGTGTAATCTCTCTCTCTGGGATGGAAAAGTCTCCAGATATCCGTGAAAACCTGATCCAGAATCATTTGGTTTAGTGCCTTCCCACTTCTGAAGTGAGACTCCTTGCCCCCATTGTTCCTATCCAAAGACGGGATTAACGTCAGGTTAAAATCACCTTACATGAGAAGAGGGCATTCTGGGGGATGAAATTCCAGAACCACTTTGGCAATATTATGGAAAAATCTCGGGGTATCTTCATTGGGGGCATATAAATTACAAAGAGTGACCAAACCTGATGGGGTCTCATAGTTCGCTATCACCCATCTGCCCTCTGAGTCCGAAATTGTCTTGGTCAGGGTCCATGGAAGGGATTTGTGCAGGAGAATGATTATCCCACGTTTCCTGGATGGGGCACTGGAGTGGACCTGTTGGCCCACCCAATCCTATAACATATATTTATAGTCTTCCCCTGTCAATTTAGTTTCCTGTAGGAAGGCGATTTTGGAATGAATGCGCTTCAGGTGTGACAATACCTTTTTGTGCTTCACTGGTGAATTTAGCCCTTAGACATTCCAAGTGTGGAAAGCAATCTCTGACATTATGCCCAGCTGTGAATTACTTGACTTGATTAGGTAGGGGGCTGCAGTAATAACTCCCAGTTTTGAACATAAAATCCTTTATCGCCCTATAAGTCTGGGCCTGAAAAAAAAAAGTGACAACACTATGCAAAACCCCAACAATGAGCTATTTTCCTTCACTAGGTATGGGACTGCACTAATAGCTACCGGCCTATAATGCTGGCTTTACCAAACAGTTACAGGCTCCATTATGTGGGATCATGCAACCCTTTAATCTCCTAGAGTTCCGGGCATTAATAAATTACACTTTACAGAGAGAACTATTATCCTGTAAATTCTAACCTAGAAGTACTAACTAACTTAACCTATTAAACAAAATAACAGTTTGAGGATTGAGAAAGGTCTTAACCAGTTGGATCTCCAACCAATGGTACGCTCGATTTCTTCTGTGGGGCGTGAGTAGGGGAAGGGGGGTCGTTTACCAGATTAGGTATGCTGAATTTCTTGTGTATTGCAACTTGAGCACAAAAAGCAAGCACTATTGTTCAATTCAAACAAAACAAAATGCACCCCTGCCCAGAGCAAAACCGGGGATTTCTGGCCAACGATCCCTCCGAGTTTAACCCAGGAAGTGTCTTTAGGCAGCCACAATGGGAACTCTGGAATGCTATCAAGGGGGCAAAACAAACCCAGGCCTCACAATGAGGTGCAACCGTTTACGCAGCACAAGGGACTTCGCCTAAAAGGGGGAACCCATTGACTCCCTCATGGGAAGCCTTCAGCAGAAAATATCTTCTGCCACACATACAGCAACAAACTCAACATTTTTAACATGTTTAACCCAACACTTTGTGAATCTCCAAGTGAAGTGCCTATGGGGGGGAGATCTGTTTAATGATCCGCCCTTCATAAGTTCATAAATAAGGGGCACTGGTACTGGGGGGGGGCTGTACTGCAAATCGCACCCCCCAGGCCTTCGGCCCTCTTCCCAGTGGTTCCCTTCTTTACCCCCAACTTACTCCCCAAGGCACAGAGCCTGGATTACTTATCTGAGGCTTGTCGACCGATCATCTCGGGTGTGCACCTTGAGGGCCTGTCAGCGGTTCACAGCAGGTAGATGCAAGATTGCGGTCTGTAGGAGAGCCTGGAGCCATGGTGTGCCAGTCAGAGCCCTGTAAAGGTTGGCCGTTCTCCGATGTTGAGGCCCAGTAACCAATTTCTTCAGTCAGTGCTGCTGGTGGGGGTCGGGAGTAGATTCCATCTCTTCTCAGGAATCTGTGTCGGGATGATTGCGGAGAGGAGAGGAGAGTATCTATTCTTGGTGAAGTATGGGCTCATGTACAAAGTTTCTTCGGAAGCTTGATCTCAGTCCTGCGGGTGATCCCGCTGGGCATGTGGTGATTTCGGGGGTCTCTTCCGAATCTTGGAGTTGCGGGAATCCCGTTCAGTCAGTGGAGATGCTGCAGGGGGATCCTTTTTCACGGGAGACTGGTTTTCTTGGACCTTTTCAGAGTGGAACTGGTGTCTGGGTTGATTGTCTGGTGGCCAGGTTTCATCAATAAATGCCATAGTGGCTTCTGGGGTGCTAAATTGCTGGGAAATGCCATCAACTGTGATCCTGAGGGAAGCAAGATATCTTAGGGTGAAAGGGATCCGTAATCCATGTAGTTTCTGTCAGGCCTCAGTGAAAGCCTTTCTTTTGTTTGCCAATTCGGTGGACTAGCCTTGAAAAATCATAATCTGGTGCTCTCTCCACCATAAGTCAGTGTCAGTGGCTCAGTAGGTAGCACACTCGCCTCTGAGGCCGGGAGATCAGAGGGCTGTGGGTTCTGTTCCCACATCTGGCACTTGGGTTAATATCCCAGTACTGACACTGTAGTGCAGCATGAGAGGGGTGCTGCACTTCTGAGGTGCCGTCTTTCGGATGAGACGTTAAACCGAGGTCCCATCTGCCTGGATTGGTGGTCGTTCAGGTGGATGTTAAAGATCCCATGGCACTTATCGAAAAGAGTAGGGGAATTTCCCTGGTGTCCTGGCCAAATTTCCCTCATTCACTAAAAATACCACCAACAGCTTAATCTGGTTCAAGGTCAGTTGGCATTCATCTGTATCCCCCTTCCCCGGGTCGTGCCTGAAAATAGGCAGGATTTGTCTAGTGCACTTACCCGGTCAACAAAAGCTAAATAAATAAATAACTGCCCCAGTTCCCTAGCCCTGGCCTGGATAGCTTCCTTTTTGGCAAAGTTTAGAATGCGTGCGATAATAGGCCTCGGTCTGTCCCCCTGCGAAGGTTTGGGCTGCACAGATCAGTGAGCACACTCAATCATAATTCTAGTAGATGGTGGTAATTTAAGGATTTCAGGGAACACTTGTTGGAGAAAGGAGAGAATTTCCCTCCTTCAGAGCCCTCAGGGAATCCGAGAAGCCGTATATTATTACGGTGGCTTCTATTCTCTAGGTCACCGATTTTTTCTTGAAGTTGTCTGATTTGTGCCACCTGACTTCGCATTGTGGCACAGTGACCCTGTAATATATCATTTTGAGTTGCCACTTTTTGTTCTGCCCTATCAAATCTGGCATCTAATTGCTGGATCGAGTTTGCTGAAGTATTCGCTGCCAGTGTTAGGGCGTCGATACTGGTGATGATCGACGCAAACATTTCCCTGATGGAGGGTTCCTCTTCCCCTTTAGTGGACTGCGCCATGAAGCCTTGGGTGCCCGATCCAGCCAGAGCAAAAGAGGAGGTAGCTTTGTGATCCAGCTGTGGAGATCTGCCAATTTTTAACTGTGTTTAGAGGGAGACTTCTGATTGCCAATAGTGGAAAAAAAGTTTGATGGGGCTCGAAACAAGAGAGGTAAAGTCGGGTTCTTAGCTCTGGGACTTCAGCGCTAACAAATTACGCCTCCATCTTGGATGTTGGTTGGCCACGCCCCCTGCCTAGGTGGTTCTTGATGTACAAAATGTTAGCCATACACACAGTGCCATAAACAAATGCAAATAACTCCTAAAGTATACATGATACACACAAAATGTCAGCAATCTGTTCATCACTAAATTACCTTTCCAACGGTGCTATGCAGTCAATTGTAATAAAAACAATTATTTTTTTACTTGCTGAAATGGCAAAATAAAGTAATTTTTTTTCAAGCTGCTTATGTGACTATTGGCTCTTCATATAGAATGTCAGCCATACACCCCATACCATAAACAAACTGTGCATGCCTCCTAAAGTGAGCAGTGTGAAAATATCACACTGTGATTTCATCATCAAACAAAAAACACACAAAACAGTTCAATTGTATAAAAGGACTACGTTCTGGTCAGGTATGTGATATAGAATAGATCTGAACTCGTGTCAAGTGAGCTCAGAGAACCATCACTTGTGGCAACACTACGCTCCCCCATTTGTTATATTCCCCAAGCTCACTTGCCACTCATTCAGATACATTCTGAGATATAGATATACATATATATATATATACATAGATATATACACACATATATATAGATACACACACACACACACATATATATATGTAGATGTGTGTATGTATACACACATATATACATACACATATAGACACACACACACACACACACACACACACACACATATATATATCTGTATATTGAGTCTATCATTTTTATCCAACCATGCACACACAATTCAGCATCAACATATCCAAAGACATTCAACAACACAGCAGCATCACAAATATCATGGCGTGCACGGTGGCACAATCTCTCGCACAACACACACATGTAATAATGAGCAGTGTTGTGCACTTTATGGGCATAACATCACAACACAGACAAACATGTGCACGGCAGCACCCATGGTATTCAGCACGGTGGCCACAAGTCTTATCATACAGAATAGAGAATGTCAACAACAAAATTATTACAATCATCACAATCACATTTTTCTTACCTTTTCAGATGATGTACCATGATCTGCACTGAAGAGATTTCTACATTATCTACCTTGAATAGTTCCAACCTCTGTTCTCCTGTCTGTGTCATCCTTCTGTAAATAAAGTAGTTCAATCCTCTTCTCTGTGTCTGTGGCATTCTTTTATAATAAAAATAAAAAAGATTCAACCTCTTCCCTGTTGTCAGTGATTCCCTGTGATGGAAAATAAAAAAAAGTAGTCTGCTGAAACTTTCTTGTCCTCTGTGATCCTCTACAGTTCCTTCATTGTGCTCCTGTCTTACCACCACCCCCAGACAGCTGTGAGGCTGCCACCTCTGTGTGCATCCCATCACTACATCCACAGCCGCTGCTTTAACTGTAGGCGATACGTTTTCTTGCATGTCATCGGAATGTGGTCTCTTTGGTGTCTTCAGTCCTTCTCCCCGGGATTTGCTTCAACTAAACAGTCAACATCACGCACAATGGACTCTTCAACTTGCACAATCTGGTCTCTCGAAGTCACCTCCCCTCCAGGAATTCTCCCAAACAGTAGATGTCGCAAACAATGGACTCTCAAACTAGCTCTCTTGTGTCTCTCAAAGTGCCCCCCCCTCCAGGAATTTGCTTCAACCAAACAGTCGATGTCATGCACAACGGACATTGTGAAGGACTGCGTGAAACACAGAACAGGCAATGTTGCGGCCAAATGAAAATAAAAAATACTGAGCTAAAACCTCCACTCTACATAAATTATACTGAAAGAGGTACTGAAGACAAAAAACAGGCACACCGGCATAGTCACTTGCCACTTTTTATTTCTGAGGTTTCCCCCAATTCCTTTTGATCATTCCACTCCTATACTTTGATAATATTTTGTTACAACAGTTCTCAGTCTGCCAGCTGACACTTCAACTTCTGTGCCACTACGCCAACACCTCATCATTGTGATCGCTCAGTCAAAACATTGCCCATGGAGCCATTGATTGGCTGCTCTGCTGTGGCAATGATGTAGTGGTTGGGCCAGTGACACATATGTCTGCTGTCAGGCTGAGATCTACTATGCTCATCACAAATAATGGCAGGTGACAGCACTTCCTAGCTGACCAAAGGGAAACAAATGACCTCAGATATAAAAGATAATAGCAGGCTCCCAAAGTATTACTTGGTTCTGCCCTCCATTAGCTCTGTCAGTTGGCCCCCTTGGTCTGGTGCGTGAAAGAAGCCCAACACCAACTGTGCCCTGCTGTGCGAAACCATGCTTGAGATCCTTTTTTTAATGCAACACTTCTACCATACCTTTATCTCACCACCACACCTTTCTCTCACAACCTGAGAACTCCCAAGTAACATTTCCACCACATGTTCCTTTACTTTCACTCACCAGACCTCTTTGAATTCAGTATTTTGAATTTTCATTTGGCGCAGCCCATTCAATGACTGGCATGTCACTGCATTACCACCGAAACACTAACGGGCCAAGCAGGAGTTCCACCAATGCAAGACAATCCGATTCACACCCATGACACTGCATCTCTGACCTTTTCTTTGTCTCAATCCACAAAGTTTTTATTTCACAAATCAGTAACAATAATTATATTTACAACTTTTAGATACCATACACTGCATTTCCACCACCCGATTGTTGTAGCACCAGCTACCTACCACCAAACCATTTCATCCAGTTTCTCTCTTCCGCCATTGAATCATTCTTCATGTCAGCTGCTGCTCTCCTCTGCCATTTCCTCATCCTGCTCTACTATGCATCTCCTACCACCTCTGTGCATCTCATCACTCCAAGTCGCACACTCTGGTCTCTCTAAAGTCTTTTGAGGTTGCTCCTCTCCAGGAATCTGATTCAACCAAAGAGTCAAAGTCGCACACTCTGGTCTCTCGCAAAGTCCCACACTCTGGTCTCTTGAAGTGCCCCCACCCCAGTCCTGTCCTGGATCACATTTTCCAGGAACACCTTCAGCACACAGCAGGTCTCTCGAAGTCGCATAGTCTGGTCATTCGAAGTCGCACACTCTGGTCTCTCGAAGTGACCCCCCCATCCTGGATCACATTTTCCAGGAACAATTTCAGCACACAGCAGGTCACTCGAAGTCACACACTCTGGTCTATCGTGAACTCGCACTCTCTGGTCCCTCATGAACTCGCACACTCTGGTCTCTTGAAGTCGCCTCCCCTCCAAGAATTTGCGTCACCCAAACAGTAGACGTCAAGAACAATGGACTCTCAAACTAGCACACTCTTGTCTCTTGAAGTGGCCCTTTTCTCTTGAAGTGGTCCCCCTTTTCAGGAATTTGCTTCAACCAAACAGTCAACGTCATGCACAATGGACATTGTGAAGGACTGCGTGAAACACAGAACAGGCAATGTTGCAGCCAAATGAAAATAAAAAAATACTGAGCTAAAACCTCTACTCCACATAAATTATATTGAAAGAGGTACTGGAGACAAAAAACAGGCACACCAGAATAGTCACTTGCCACTTTTTATTTCTGAGGTTTCCCCCAATTCCTTTTGATCATTCCACTCCTATACTATTGCCTGGTTCTGCCCTCCATTAGCTCTTTAGTTGGCCCCCTTGGTCTGGTGAGTGAAAGAAGACCAACACCAACTGTGTCCTGCTGTGTGAAACCACGCTCGCGATCCTTTTTCAATGCAACACTTCTACCATATCTTTATGTCAGCACCACGCCGTTCTCTTACCACCTGGGAACTCCCAAGTAACGTTTCTGAGATTTGTTCCTTTACTTTCACTCACCAGACCTCTTTTAGTTCAGTATTTTGAATTTTCATTTGGCGCAGCCCATTCAATGACTGGCATGTCACTGCATTACCTCCGAAACACTAATAGGCCAAGCAGGAGTTCCACCAAAGCAAGACAATCCGATTCATGCTCATGACCCTGTGTCTCTGACCTTTTCTTTGTCTCAATCCACAAAGTTTTTATTTCACAAATCAGTAACGATACCTATATTTACAACTTTTAGATAACATATGCTGCATTTCCACCACCTGATTATTGCAGCACCAGCAACCTGCCACCAAACCATTTCATCCAGTTTCTCGCTTCTGCCATTGAACCATTCTTCAGGTCAGCTGCTGTTCTCCTCTGCCATTTCCTCATCCTGCTCTACTATGCATCTCCTGCCACCTCTGCATATCTCATCACTCCAAGTCGCACACTTTGGTCTCTCTAAAGTCTCTTGAAGTTGCCCCCCTCCAGGAATCTGATTCAACCAAACAAAGAGTCGAAGTTGCACACTCTGGTCTCTCGCGAACTGGCACATTCTGGTGTCTCGCAAAGTCACACACTCTGGTCTCTCACAAACTCGCACACTCTGGTCTCTTGAAGTGCCCCACCCCCCAGTCCCGGATCACATTTTCCAGAAACACTTTCAGCACACAGCAGGTCTCTTGAAGTCGCACAGTCTGGTCACTCGAAATCGCACACACTGGTCTCTCAAAGTGCCCCTTCCCCCAGTCCCAGATCACATTTCCCAGAAACACTTTCAGCACACAGCAGGTCTCTTGAAGTCGCACAGTCTGGTCACTCGAAGTTGCACACTCTGGTCTCTCGAAGTGGCCCCCCCCCCGGTCCTGGATCACATTTTCCAAGAACACTTTTAGCACACAGCAGGTCTCTCAAAGTCACACACTCTGGTCTCTCATGAACTCGCACACTCTGGTCTCTCGAAGTCGCCTTCCCTCCAGGAATTTGCTTCACCCAAACAGTAGATGTCACAAACAATGGACTCTCGAAGTAGCACAGTCTTGTCTGTCAAAGTGGACCTTGTCTCTTGAAGTGGCACCCCCTTTCAGGAATTTGCTTCAACCAAACAGTCGATGTCATGCACAACAGACATTGTGAAGGACTGCGTGAAACACCGAACAGGCAATGTTGTGGCCAAATGAAAATAAAAAATACTGAGCTAAAATCTCCACTCCACATAAATTATACTGAAAGAGGTACTGGAGACAAAAAACAGGCACACCGGAATAGTCACTTGCCACTTTTTATTTCTGAGGTTCCCCCAATTCCTTTTGATCATTCCACTCCTATACTTTGATAATATTTTGTTACAACAGTTCTCAGTCTACCAGCTGACTCTTCAACCTCTGTGCCACTACACCACCACCTCATCATTGTGATCGCTCAGTCAAAATATTGCCTGCAGAGCCACCGACTGGCTGCTCTGCTGTGGCAATGATGTAGTGGTTGGCCAGTGACACATATGTCCACTGTCAGGCTGAGATCTGCTATGCTCATCACACATAATGGCAGGTGACAGCACTTCTGAGCTGACCAGGGGGAAAACAAACTACCTCAGGTATAAAAGGTAACAGCAGACTCCCAAAGTAATGCCTGGTTCTGCCCTTCATTAGCTCATTCAATTGGCCCACTTGGCCTGGTGAGTGAAAGAAGCCCAACACCAACTGTGCCCTGCAGTGTGAAACCACGCTCGCGATCCTTTTTCAATGCAACACTTTTACCATACCTTTATCTCAGCACCACGCCTTTCTCTCACCACCTGGGAATGCCCAAGTAATGTTTCTGACACTTGTTCCCTCATTTTCATTCAACAGACCTCTTTTAGCTCAGTATTTTTAATTTTCATTTGGCGCAATACATTCAATGACTGGCATGTCACCGCATTACCTCCAAAACATCAACAGGCCAAGCAGACATTTCACCAACAATGCACGACATACCAATTCACGTCCACGACAGTGTATTTTTCACCTTTTCTTTGTCTCAATCTGCAAGTTTTTTTATTTCACAAATCAGTAACAATACCTACATCTACAACTTTCAGATAACGTACTGTATGCTGTGTTTTCACCACCTGATTGTTGCAGCACCAACTCCCTGCCAACAAACCATTTCATCTACAGTTTCTCACTTCTGCCACTGTGTCATTCTTCAAGTCAGATGCTCCTCTCCTCTGCCATTTCCTCGTATGCATTTCCTACCACCTCTGTGCATCTCATCACTCAAAGTCACACACTCTGGTCCCTTGAAAGTCTCTTGAAGTTGGCCCCCTCCAGGAATTTGCTTCAGCCGAACAGTCAACATCACAAACAACAGACACTCACATATTCTGTTCTCTCGAACTCACACATTCTGGTCTCTCGAAGTATCTCAAAGTCGTTCCCCTCCAGGAATCTGCTTCAACCAAACAGTCGATGGCACACACACTCTGGTCTCTCGAACTCGCACACTATGGTATGTCTGTTCTCTCACCCTGCAGCCCCTCATCATGTACACTCAGAGAAGCTGCAGAGGAACTACTGGGGGTAAGTCTTTTCTTGTGTTGCCAGTTTGAGCCTCTCTCCATACCTGGTGATAATCAGGAAAACAATTGACACAGAGGTGTACCTTGCATGTGCTGCATGCATATGAAGGTTCAGCACGTATTTTCTTCTGCGAACAATTTCTGCACCTCCCCTTCTTCCCTTTCACGGGGTAGAGTAGTCCATCACAAGTCGGATTCTGAACGATTACTGGAAGTGAGGCACTACATCTTCTATGTGCATATCCTTCTAACAGATTCTCTAAGAAGAGCATGTGGAAATTCAGTTCTCTGTGCTTGGTCATTCGTCCAGTCTTCGATCGCTGAACATGATTCACACTCTCTCAGAACACAGTAAAAGCATTTGCCAATGCCATGTCCCACAAAAACCAAAAAAGGTATATCCAGCACTTCTTTGATTTTTCTGGCACATGGGTGCTGCCCCTGATGCTGGTCAGCAATGTCCACACCATTCATGTGTGTGTTATATTGCTTCAGTACATCCGGACATGCAATCAATACAATGATGCCATCTCTTTGTCTCCTGGGCACAGATGTAGCTGGTGAGGTAGGGTCATGGTTTGTTGAGAGCAAGAAAACGGGATGGTTGTCTTTCCATGCTCTGGTGACAACTGAACGGTTCTGTCGTTCATAATAACCATGAGTTTTCTTCTTCATTGATAATTTGTTAAGTTCTGAAGTCCATCCAATCCTGTTGGTCCACATTGTTCCACATGAGTACAAGCCAACATTCAATAGTTCTTTTGCCAGGTGAACCGAGGTAAAGTAATTGTCAAAATATACATGGTGCCTTTTTGCCATGCAGCTCCTTAGTCAGGTCTTTCACAACCCTCTCTGCATGGCCCACTTCCACAGCACCAGGAACTTTTTCCGTGTACACTTGGATGTTGGGCACATAACCATTATGAGGATCTGCAAGGACCCATACTTTTATTCCATACCTTTGCGGCATGCTGCACATGTATTGCTTGAATGACAGTCGTCCTCTAAAGCCCACCATTGCCTCATCAACTGACACTTCTCGTTGTAGGTTGCATTCCATGTTGCATGCCTTGATAACATGGTTGATAATTGGGCGCACGTGATGTAGCTTGTCGTGCTCTTCCGATCCACTTGGTGGATTTAGCATGCTGTCACTGGCGTGCAGATACTGCATAATCCTCTCATAATGCTCACGGGTCATTAACTTTGAAATTGGTAAATGTCCATAGAGATGGTGCTTCACCCAGTACATGCGGTAGTGTAGTGCCCTAATAACTGACATGTACAGTCGCATTCCAAGTAAAGCTTTTATGTCGCATGCAGTTACCGGAGTCCATCAGTGGTCAACTTTGTTTGCTTCTGCCTGCTTATGGGCACTGTACCAGTTTGTCCTCCATCTCAACTTCAAACATACAACACCATCCCACAAAATGGATTCCCTGGTGGCCAGTGTTCTCCACATCCTACAGTATCCACCAACAAACATGAAAGCATTCCCCACGGTGTTCAGTGGTCCCTCCCCCCCCCAATGCCAGCAAGAATGCAAAATGGCATTCTGTTTATATCACATCACTTTAGTAAACAACCAGCTGCAGGTCTGACTCTGAGACCACGAGACTCCAGGGAATCCATTTTGTGTAATGGTGCCTGCTGTTTGAAGGTGGGAAGGAGGACCCTGACAGCATGGCAACCCATTGTATGTGCTGGCATCAGATCTCGGAGGGAGGGGGGTCAACCAGACAGCAGGTACTGCTCTTTGTTGGATGCAGCCGGCCTTGCGTCACCCACCACCATCCCACAAGCAGCATTGCCTGTTGTCTGGGTGACCCCCCCCCACAGAAACCTGACGCCAGCACACAAAATGGTTGCCATGCTGTCAGGGACCTGCCCATGCCGTCAAACACACAACACCATCCTTTCATCAGGGTGCCTCCCACCATCAAACACATGGCGCCATTGGTGCCTCCCCAAACTACTGCCATGAAAGGAATGCTAAAGAATGGACTCTTCAGTGTCCACCCCCCAGATAACCATCACACAAACTCTCAAATACAAGTGGGGTTGGGGGTAGGGTGGGGAAACCTTTTTGTACAAGAGGGGAGGCTTTCCCTGTTGTCTGGGGGCCCACCACCGCCCTCAGAGACCCAGCACCAATGGATTCCCTGGTGTCCAGAGGTTCTTACACCACCTTCTTGCACACAGCACCATGCTCTCAGCATTCCCTTGACACCACCCCCATGCTACAACACAAACAGCATTCCCCCCACACACCCCAACCCTCCTCGGCCCCCTCACCACATCCTTCACAAGCATGGAAACACCCCCCAACCCGAACCCCCTCCTCCCACCTCATCGTACTAGAGAGAAAAAAAGTCTAGAGACACCTCCTCCTCTCATAGGCAGATTACCTGGCTGATGGGAACACAGGGGAATGCAGTTCTCCAGACAGAACCAGCACTCCACACATGATGTCCTCCTGGTGAAACAGGAAAAAGTAAAGCGCCATGATCGCGGCACAGTCTGCTATACAGGATTCCCATGAAATGGCAAGGACAGGCACGATGAGAAGTCAAGGAGCCCACACACACACACACATCTAGCCATGATCCTCCCTTTCAGCACCAAACAAATGGCAATATGCAATCAACAAAAAAGGAAAGAAAACAAAAATAAAATATCCAGCCACAGAGTGCTGTTGTGTCAATACAAAGCCGATGGGAGCCCACACTCACACACGCGTAGCCGCGATCCTCCCTTTGAGCACCCTAGAAACAAACAGCATTATCTGATCGATGAAAATAAAGTAAAAATAACAGGAAACAAATATATCCAGCCACAGACTACTGTTGTGTCAATATCATTGTTTTCGGGGTTTATCTGTGAGAAATTGAAAACCGGAAGTAGGGCTTCTCACTGAAAGCGGCTCACAGAAGGACCCTGAAAACACTGAAATTTACACAAAGGCACAATAAAATTTTTAAAATATAAATACTTTGAAGAGTGTGGTGTTTTTTCAGGTGAATATATCAGGCAACTCAGCAATAGGCACATGCACAAAAGGCTCCAAGGCAGCAGTGCTCTGACTCAACCAGGAAGCAGCAGCAAAGTGAGGATGCTGAATTAAAAACACCCTTTTCATCAGATTTTCAAATGGGACCCTTACATATGCCACCCAATGAAAAGAGGCTTACAATGTGGGGTATCACCTAAAGAGGTTTAGTAAGCACTATTTTCATTGGATGGCAAGTAATGGCACAAAAAGCTAATGACGACTCCAGATGTAGCGCGGGCTCACTAGGACACTGCAGCTCACGTCTGGAGTCGTTCTTGGACACAACAGGACAGTGAAGCCTGCTGAATACAGACATTTCTCGGAGGCAATGAGTTAATCAGCACCCCAGCTGCAACTACAATATTTACAATAAATTTAGTTCCTCACTTAAGGACTTGGCCCTGAGGTGTTGGGCAGTGAGAGGGCCCTCTATCTATTCCTCACTGGGCTGTGAAAAGCTGTTAATTTTATGACTCTTTGACAATACTCTCTTGCCCAGTTAAGTTGGGCTCCATTACTATTTTGGGATCATGGGTAATGCTCTCCTAGGCTGAACTGTTTGCTTCTACATCTCCTGTCTTTCCTGGGGTGGTTGGGTGTGAGTGAGGGATTGTGGTTTTAATGTGTGTCTGTATAGAGTGACTGGTTAGGATTGTTTTTTCTGTATTAGTAGTATGCTTGTGTTATATGACTGTTTATTTAGTAATTAGTTACAGGGGCTCCCTGGTTGGACAATATGTGTCTGGGGAAGCTGGGGGGTCTGGGGCTGGCTAGGATAGTGTATGGGACATCCCAGCTTCTTGATCTGTGGCCTTTCACTGACCTCCTGGTTTCAACCACCATAGTATGTTGCTGCTGGGAGGTCGGTTGGGAGGTCCCGCACTGACCGATTGTGGGGGGGGGCATCCTGTGCACTCTGGGGGGTTGGATTGAGGTGGTCAGGTGTAGAAAGCACCCTGGGTGTCAATGGGCCTTAGAGAGAGGCCAGACGTCTTTGGTTCCCATCTCCAGGGTACCCACCAGACTGAGTGGGCTAGTAACCAGAAGGGCTACACTGTCCACCAATCCCCTGAGGGCAGTGCTTTGCAACACCTGATTGATCAGGAATAAGACTGTAATTGTAGTGGACTTGATTTCCTCATTTGATCTGGCTTGCATCACTGAGACGTGGGTGGGTGACGATGCCAGCCCAGTTTTAGAGGCCGCTATTCCCCCTGGGTACACAGTAGTGCACTGCCCCAGAGTGGAACACAGGGGCAGGGGAGTGGCCATCTGTTTTAGATCTGAACTTGGCTTCACTGTGCACCCAGTGAGAAGGCTGGGTTCCTTTGAATGTGTGGCCATGCTTGGGGATCCAGGCGTGGGTTGCAGGATTCTCCTCGTCTACTGCCCCCCTGGGGTGGCGGGTGAATTCCTGCAAGAGGTAGCCAGTTTCGTTATCGGCAAAACATTGGAGTCTCCCAGATGTTTAGTGCTGCATGACTTCAGTGATTGGGCTGACAATGAATTCTCTAGGCTAGGATATAACCTCCTCCAGATGATGTCATCTCTGGGCCTGCCACAAGAAGTATCTTCCGTGACCCACCATGGTTGCCAGATGTTGGATCTGGTCTTCTTGCTAGACTGATCGGGTCATTTGGTCTGATCATTAAACAGTGGAGTTCTCATTTGGGGCTCCCCTGAGAGCCCTCCCCCTGCAGAGATGGTTAGCTACTGCCCTTTGAGGGATCTGACCCCAGAGGGATTTCTGGTGGTGGCTGATCTATCTAGTGTGGGCAGTGCATGTGTAGGGGGTACAGGTGAGGCTGTCGCCAGCTATGATAGGGCGATGTTGGCAGCACTTGACTCTCTCACAGTGGTCCATGTACAACCCAAATCCTCTCACTTGAGGTCCCCATAGCTTGACAGGGAGCTCAAGGTGATGAAGATTATGGGTCGGGGGTTGGAGCGCTGCTGGCAGAGGTCCGGTCTGGAGGAGGACAGACTGGCCTTGTGCTCCCATTAAGGTGAGTATCAGGGGGAAATCATTCACAAGAAGGCAGAGTTCCTGTCCAGGGAGATTACTGCTGGGAAGAATCAACCAACAGTGCTCATTCAGACTGTGGACAGGTTGCTAAACCCAGCTGGTCTACAGCCAAAAATAGCTTTTTCTGATGCATTATGCAAAGAGTTTGCTCCATTCTTCTCGGACAGGGTGTCTGCTATTTGGCAAGGAGTTCCACCTGTGAGCCACAGAGTGGCTGACAGTGGTCACCTTGAGTGCCCAGAGGGCACCCCGCCTAGTTGGAGGGAGTTTAAACCAGTGGAGGTGGCTGAGGTCATTGAGGTTGCTTCCAAGCTGAAGCACACATATTGCCAACTGGACCCGGTGCCAACTCGTTCCTTGATGAGATGTGTTGACACCATTAGCCCGGTGTTTGCCATGATTGTCCAGTGCTCTATGTCAGAGTGGGTCTTCCCAGATGCCTTGAAGAAGGCACTGGTCAGACCCCTTCTGAAGAAACCATAATTGGACCCTGACATCAAGGAGAATTACCGTCCAATCTCCAGTCTCCCATTTGTAGGGAAGGTTGTTGAGAAGGTTGTCGCGCAGCAGCTTGAGGAACACTGTGTGGCCTTTGATCTCTATGAGTCTTTTCAGTCTGGGTTTTGTGCTAGGCATAGCACAGAAACCACATTAATTTGGATGCACAATGACCTCCTCAGGGTGTGAGATCAAGGGGAAGGGACAATTCTCATTCTCCTTGATCTCTCCTCAACTTTTGACATGGTAGACCATTGTGTGTTACTCGACCCACTGAGAGAATTTTGTGGACTCACCGGCACCGTCATCTGCTGGTTTAAGTCCTACCTCATGAATAGGAGGCAACACGTGGTGATGAGGAATTTCTCCTCCTCCCTTAGCCTCCTGTCACGTGGAGTACCTCAGGGTTCGGTCCTGCTGCCAGTGTTGTTTGCTGTGTATATGCTGCCCCTTGGGGAGCTCATTAGGAAGTACAGTTTGGGTTTTCATTGCTATGCAGATGATACCCAACTGCATCTTTCCTTTGCCCCTGGAACATCCAATGTGGTGGAAGTGCTAAACAACTGCCTTGGTGAGATCAATGATTGGATGGCTTCCAGCTGGATGTGACTGAACCCTGATAAGATAGATGTACTGGTGGTGGAATCGAACAGAGGGCATAATAGGATGGCCTCTGGCACAGCCACAGGGTTGTTCCTAGGGACTGTGCCATTGAAGGCCTCCTGTAAGGTGCGTGATCTTGGTGTGACCTTTGACAGCAGATTGACCTTTGAATCTCAGGTGTCATCCATGGTCCAGACCGGCTTTTACCATATCAGGAATATCGCCAGGATCAGGCCCCTTATTTCGCCCCTGGAACTCCCCACCTTAGTGCATGCCTTCGTGATGTCAAGGCTTTACTACTGTAATGCACTCTACCTCAGGATCTTGGGCGGTACCCTCCACCAGCTGCAACTAGTGCAGAACGCAGCCACCAGGTTGTTGACAGGGCAGTCAAAATACTACCACATCACCCCGGTGCTGCGTGAACTGCACTGGCTGCTGGTCAGGTGGAGGATCCTCTTCAAGGTGGGCTTGCTCACCTTTAAGACCCTACATGGGCCAGGCCCTGGATACTTGGTTGACCTTCTTACACCTTCTACCTTGGCTCACTCCCTCTGTTCCTCCTCTAGCGGCCTCCATGTGGTTCCAAGGATGAGGTTAAAAATTGCCAGCAACAGAACCTTTAGTGTCACCTGCCTTGTTCTGTTGAACTTGCTGCCACCATCTGTAAGGGACGCCCCTTCAGTTGAGGTATTTAAGGCCCACCTCAAGACCCTCCTCTTCAGTCAGGCCTTCCTGGATACTGCCTGTTAGATCTTAATCCTGGGATTGTCCCTAGTGACTATTCTTAGTTTGAGCTTTAATCTATTTTACTGTATAGGATTTGTTGTCATTTATTTGTTATTTATTTATCTGTTGTGTATTTTATTACTAATCTGAACTTATGTACAGTGGCCAGAGCCTCCGGCAATGGGTGCCGTGAAAAATAAATGTAACCCCTAGATGGCGCTATCCCAGGGGCTACCACCCCTGCCTGATTTGCCACTAACAGGTTGAGGGGCCTGGATCCAATGGCGGGTGCCTCCACCCAGAGGTCAGGGTTTGCAATAGTTAAACTTACTTGGTCACAGCCCTCTGGGACACTGCAACCCCCCTTTCTTCCCACTAGTGGCCCACACAATATATCAGAATTACCTTCACAGTATACACTTACCCCAGGGCTGGTTCAGGCACTGGGACCTCCTGTAAAAAGATACAGTGCAACAATCACAGTACAATACTTTAACATAGACAAATACCTCAGGCAGTATAACTTTGCTGAAACAAGCAGCTCGGATTTATTTAGGGGAATATAACAAGGACAGGGGAAATCAGGTTAATTAGCTTATCACTTACTCATCTACTTATGGCTCTGTGCATAGGCCTATCCCTACCAGTTACTGTCCCTGGGTACCCAAGCCCTAGTGGCTAGTCCAAACCGTGGCAGCTGGTAGGGGCCCTTTCCCACAGAGAAAAGAAAATTAGTTTAAACAGTCAGCAGTACAGTGATTCCATTTGGATTCAATGTGGCAATTCAACAGGAGCGACCCTGAATTAGTACTCACGACCTCCAAACAAGATAGGGTCCTTCAATGTCAGCAGGGCTACTCTTGAGCTCCACGAGACTCCTCACACATTTATATGGCAAACTGCAACAGGCAAAAGTCCTTTAATGGCAGCAGGATTCACTTGAGCTAACCAAGCCTCCTCACACATTTATATGGTGAACAGTAACAGGCAAAAGTCCTTTAATGGCAGCAGGATTCACTTGAGGTACACAAGCCTCTTCACACATTTATATGGTAAAACAGAAAGTACTATACCAGGCAGGCTGCTTCTCTATCCCGATCGCAATACTGCACAATACCCGGAGAACACACAGCAGATTCAGTTCCTGACAGACCGAGTGCAATTCAGCAATTTCTCCAGTCTTCTACAGGGTGAGCCTGGTTTCTACTCTTCAGATATCCTTTGATTCTCTTCACAGGACGGATTCAGTCCTAACAAGCAGTTACACAAGATGCAGACCGAACTCTGGGCCTTACACACGTTTCCCTTCTAAAACTGCACACTGAAAAAGCACAGGGTCCTTCCTTCTTCACTGCCAGAGCTCAACTGAAACTCCAACAGACAAAACGGGCACTTCCTTTGAGTTCCTCCCAGTTCTTGACTGGATTGGCTGTCACTCACAATAGACTGCTCCTGTTGGTCCAAAAGGCGCGAAGTCTAAACTACATCTCCCAGAGTCACTGCCCATACAATCCTCTTGTGGCTGGCTCAGATTATGAGTCCAAGTTCTGATTCGTCCAAGGCACCATTTTAGAGCTAGCTTTACCCACACTGATTGGTCCAGTTCAGCAGTTCAAAACCAGAATGGAGAACTAGGCAGACACAGTTCTGACTGCAAAGAAAGCAGGTTAGACAAACTGTAATTTCATTATTACTCTAAATGGTTTCTGGCAAACAGTTACATCTTTCAGATAGGTTCCCTTTGCACTCCTAGTGACTGCAAAAATGGAGTGAATTGGCAGCAGCTCGAGTGGTACTCAATCAAAGAAACACACAGTCTTCCATACAAACTAATTATGTCCGCAAGCAGACAGCTCTTAAAGAGACAGTACCAGAGGTTCTAAAAACACTCACTGATAAATGGCTTAAACGCCAAACACCATTCAGGCTTGGAGCATTCAAGCAAGCTCCTGGAAGTCTTTTGGGAACCCCCATTTGCAGGGGGGTTACACCCTTCCTGGCCTGGGAAAGCTTGACGTCCGCGTCAAGCAAGTACCCCCATAAGTTTCAACTGCAACCATATACATTTGCATTAGGCTCGCACATGTAATCATCAGTCAATCATTTTACCAAGAACACATTTCTGAAACATTGCAGTACGTCACTCTTTACACAGTATTACATACACATTGTACCATAACTCAAGTTATTACCTCTTGTACATGAAACCTGAAGAGAGGGCCCTTCCTATCAGTTACCTCGGGCTGATGGGGCAAGGGCACCATACTTAGAGGGCAACACAAGTAACTTGAGTAGCACTGACGCCAGTTTGGGCAATGAGCTTGAGGACACATACACTCCTTTATGGACAACATTGAGAGGCAGATCCACTGGCCGCCCAGGGAATCATAACTGAGGTGCACCACAGGCTTTACAGCTCGACCAGTCTTTCTAGGGGAACTGTTACAGTCTCTGCACTCTGAGCCTCATTTTCCAGCATTGTCCTCACTTGTCAGGGAGTCTCCATGGGGTAGAGAGCCTGAGAACTTGGGGCACTTTCAGCTCCAGGAGTTACAGTTTCTGAGTCCACAACATTTGGCTCGCATGGAGAGCTTTCGGACACTGGCAGTGGACTGTCAGGGCACTCAAAATACTCTTCTTGTTCTGGTGTATCACCAGTCTGACCCAATCCATCATTTTCCTCCCTGAAAGCTCAAACAGTTCAACCATGCACAATGATTCCATTTCATCTGATCTGATGCTTTGCACTTCACTTTCTGGGAGCATTGGCTCCAGGGACTAGCTGGGGGCTTGGACAGTCCAGAAGGCCCAGCTTCATCTCCAGTATTGACTAGGGATTGCCCCAAAACAATTGACTCAGTTCGTAAGAAGGATAGTATTCAAAGTCACTCTCACTTTCTTCCGATATGGACTGACAGTCATGCTCAACTGGGACTTGTGGAGGGAACACTTTAACTTTGCTTCTGTAGGTGCAGACTTTCTTGATCTTTTCTTAGCAGCAGCTCTAGTCACTGGTCCAGATGGGGCATCTTCAGGGCTCAGACTCAATTAAGATTTGTCCAATGGGCAGTAAATGATTTCTATGCATTGTTTTACATCTTTTGAATTATTCTCAGGCCTTACTTTGTACACTGGCAGATCATCTAGTTTGCCCACTCAATGTGAGGGAGATGGTGCCATCTGTCAGCAATCTTGTGCTTGCCATGCAGTCCCAGATTTCTTAGCAATACCGATCTCCCTCCTGGAGTTCCTGTGCTTTACCTTTTATCATACCTTCTTTGTTGGCCAGATTTTTTGGCAGCCATGGTTTGAGCCAGTTGGTACGCATGAGTTAGCTGGGCCTTTAACTTTTGCATACTGTAAATAGTTGTCAGCTTGAACCCCATCAGGAGAGACCCCAAAACACATCTACGGTAGTCGAGCTTCTCTTCCAAACATCAGGCGGTGGGGAGAACCCAGTGGCATCACTTTTGGTGCAGTTATAAGCATGTACCAGGGTGCTAATTTGTTGGCTCCATCTAGGCTTGTCCTTTGGGTGCAGGGTGCCTAGCATATCTAGCAAAGCGGTTGAAACGCTCAGGCTGAGGGTCCCTGGGGGTGGTAAGGAGGGTTCTGGACTTTCGTGACTCCCACAGAGAAAGCATCTCTTTGATCAGACGACTCTCAAAGTCTCTCCTTGATCAGAATGGATTCTTTGTGGAGTCCCATAGTGAACAAAAGTTTTCTACAAGTACTTTGGCCACAGTGGATGCTTTCTGGTCTTTGGTGGGAAAGCTTGGGCATATCTCGTGAAATGGTCAGTGACCACCAGCACATTACTGATATTTCTTTGATCTGACTCCAAACTCAGAAAATCAATACAGACCAGCTCCATGGGTGCACTGGTGGTGATGTTAACAAGGGGGGCAGCCCTCTGGGGCAAAGCTTTCCTCTGTAAGCAGCGACTACAAGTTCGAATGTGTTGCTCCACATCAGCCCCCATCTTAGGCCAATAGAATCTGGATCTCACCAAGTCAAGTGTTCTGTCTATACCAAGGTGCCCCATGTGGTTGTGCAAGGACATCAGTACTGAGTCTCGAAAGGCAGTGGGCAGCACTAGTTGTTGTTTGTCTACTTGTCCCCCTGTCTACTGTTTCTCTGTATAACAGTTTATTGATCAGTTTCAACTTAGGACCTTCTTTGTATAATAATGCAGTTCTGAAATCCGTGAGGCGTAATTTGGACACATCTTTTTCCTGCATAGGGGCTTCTAAAGCTGCTTTGATCATGGGATCGCGGGATTGAGCCCGCCGAATACTGTCATTGTCCAGCTGAGGCAGTGCACCAATGTCTATTGCAGAAAAGTGGCAATAAGCAGCAGGTATGCAATTCTCAGAGGCTCCCAAGCAATCCACCATGCAGTCCACTGCGTCCGTGGACATTTGTTCCTCCCTGTCAAACTTCCGGCAGAGTGCCCGAATGTCAGGTTCTGCCAATCGGACCCAATCATTCTGGGGAACAGGCCTCCGGGAGAGAGCATCAGCATCTATGTGGTTCAGACCTGCTCGTATTCAAGAGCATAGTCATATGTAGATAATGCAGAAAGCCACCTATGGCCAGTGGCATCCAACTTAGCTGAGGTCTGCACATAGGTCAAAGGATTATTGTCAGTTTTTACTAGTATTTTAGCCCCATACAAGTACTCATGGAATTGGTCAACAATAGCCCACTTCAAAGCTAGGAACTCTAACTTATGTACAGGATAGTTCTTTTCGGATGGGTCAGGCTTTTTACTGGCAAAGGCCACTGGTCTCAGGCCATTCTCGTGCTCTTGGTACAACACAGCCCCCAACCCTTGCAAGCTAGCATCAGTGTGCAGGACGTAAGGTTTTCTTGGATCGGCATAGACCAGCACTGGAGCATGGGTAAGTTGATATATGATCTCATGAAAAGCAGTCTCACAATCAGGAGTCCAGCGGGCCCCAAATACTTCACTCGGATGAAAATACACTCTTTCAGTCTTGAGGGACGCTGACTTTTGGTATTTTTTGTGGGTTGGGGGATACCCTTGAGTAAGGTTAAGTAAAGGGCGGATCACTCTTGAATAGTCCTTGATGAAACGCCGATAATAACCACAGAATCCCAGGAATCTTTGCAGTTCTTTTAGATTTTTGGGCTGTGGCCAGGTGGTCAAGGCCTCAACTTTACTTGGGTCGGTCTCTATTCCCTCGGTGAATACTATGTGTCCCACATACTTTAATGATGTTTGAAAGAATTGACACTTATCAATGGACAGTTTAAGGCCAAAGTCCTCCAGTCAGTCCAATACCTTAAATAATCTGCTCTCATGTTCCTCCAGTGAGCTGCCAAACACAATAACATCATCTAGGTATACCAGGCACTCTAGTAAGTTCATGTCCCCACTGCACGCTCCATCAATCGTTGAAAAGTGGCTGGGGCACCTGAAATCCCTTGAGGCATCCTCATGAATTCATAGAAGCCAAGCGGACAGATAAAGGCTGTCTTCTCATGGTCCTCTGGGGCCATCGGGATCTGGTAGTACCCACTGCGGAGATCCAGCATAGAGAACCACTTGCTCCCATTTAGGCAGTCCAAAGCATCCTGAATGCGGGGCATTGTGTACTGATCAGGGATAGTCCGCCGGTTTAGTGCGATAATCCACACACATCCTTACTGTTCCATTCTTTTTCCTCACTACCACAATGGGGGAAGCATAAGGGCTTCAGGATTCTTGTATTACACCAGCAGCTAACATCTCTTGCAGATGCCGCCTCACATCATCTATGTCAGCAGGTGCCAGGCGCCGAGACCTCTCACGAAATGGTCTTCGTCATGCAGCCGGATATTGTGCTCAGCTCTGCATGCATCCTACATCCCATTCCTTTAAAGAAAACACCTGGTCTCTCTGGGCAAGCTTTCACTGATCCTCACTTTCCATTCAGCTGGCAGCGGGAGTCGCCAAAATCAAACAAGTCAGGCGCTACTCTGTCATTCTTCCTTGAACTCTTGCTGCTGGGTAGCACTGCAGTGTCTGCACAATGCACATTAGCCAGGATGCAACCTCTATTTACTCGAATGTCTCTTTCAGACACATTATGAACTTGGACCATTACCCTTCTGGCATAAGCATGGGCTCTAGCGGGCAAAATACTAGGCTTGACCAGCAGTCCCTCTGGCAATTTTCCATCATCTGGTGCATCCAACATTAATATTTTATTCTTAACATCCGTTCTGATACGGACCTCTCCCTGTAAGGTACACTGGGCATTTGGCACCAGGATCAGAGACTCAGGATCCTTCTTCCATACAATTCCAACCGGTTCCTCTGGTTCTATTTTTTCAGCATCTCTCTGTGCCTCATAGGCCTTCTTAATTAAAGCCGGAACTCTTAAAGCTCTACTAGTCTTTGACCCCTGTTTTTCATAACACAACTGTGCCAGCCTTCCGAACATATGAGCATTTGTTCCAATCAACAAAGGGACACCATCATACAGTCCAGTGGGGGGACACACTAAGGCTAGGGTCTCTACTTGTTCAGCCACTCCAGCCACGGAGGTGGGGAAAGACAGCCAAATTCAGATATACCCAGAATAGGGGTAGGCCTTCTCACTTAACCCCTATACATGCAGTCCTTCTAATGGTTGTAAGGGTATGTCTGACAAATGCTTCTGATACCAATCCTGGAACATAATTGTCACTTGAGAGCCACTGTCTAATACAGCTCTTGTAGACACTCCATTCACCTTTACAGTGGTCTCCATGGAGGGACCCACTATTCTGGACCAGTCTGGAGAGGCGGTAGTGGGGGCCTGGGCAACTGACCTTGCCACAAAAGGACGTGAGTTAGCATTTTTGGTGCCCTCACTGGGATCATTTCGCACCTCTTAACCACTGATTTGTTCTCCGAAGTTCTCCTTGTAGCCAATATGCAACTTTGTCAGTGTCTTTTGGGGACCGGCATTCCCTTTTCATGTGCCCATCTTTCCCACAATTATAGCAAAACATACTTTCTGGAGTTTGAGCTGGCTGAGGCACCACACTGGGACCCAGGGCGGGGGTATTACTAACTGGAAACCTTGGTGCCATCTCTGTCTGCGGTGTGATAAGCATTTGGAGACATCTCGTCAGTTTCTCCACTTCCATGGTCAAGGAATCGAGTTCGAGCTGTTATCAGCAGGAGATACATGGGTGGGTACCCCCCCCCATAGCAGATGCAGTCGGATATAGGTCAGGGCCTGTACTCAGCGTGGCCTTCATAAAGGGACTGTTTTGAATTCCCGGATCTCTCTCAACAGTTCGCCCCATTGTGGCATATCTTTTCCTTGTCAGAGCACTCATTTACTGCCAACCTCTGCCCCTGAACTTCACTTGATGGGTCACCTCAGTCACTCGGTCGTAGCTGCAGCTGTTGGTGCAGGTCCTCCCGAGGTCACCTTTTCAACTCCTCGAATTTCTCTCATTAACTCATCATAGGAGGGTGGATTCCAGTCGATTTGCCAGGCGTAACTGAAGCAACAGCAGTTCTGAGAAGGGGCAGACTTAAGGATCCTGTCCAGCCTGGTTCAGTCCAGTTCAATCGCTGGCAAACTACCCTTTCTGAGGCATTCTTGCAACAATTTTTCCAGCCGAGATACATACACAGACAACAACTCCCCTTGGTACTGTTGTGCATCTCTTACTCTCCACCATAGGTCTTCATCAGAATCTGGGCTCCCATACACATTCTCCAGGGCCTCAAGATAGGCCTGTGCAGTCACTTCAGGGTTACTGGCCCATTTAGCACGGATGGTAGCCAGGGCAGGACCTCGGAGGCTCTCACTAACCCTTCGCCGGCTTCCGAGCATTGCCATTCTAGCACTTGGGGGCAACATAGTCTATCCAGGTCTCCCAGTCATCCTCCCTTGGGGGTGGGAAGGTGCCAGAGAAGATCCTCAACCTTCGTAAGAGTCGTGACTAATGGCAGGTGCAGAAATAGGAGTCTGCATTGGTTCAGCCACCATTACGGGTACTGGAGCGGGAGAGGGTGTTGGGGAGGAACACCCCAGGTGGCAGAATAGTTTCTTCAAGTCCTCCACAGTTTTCCTTCCCCAGCAACCATTTAGCAAATTTCTCCTCAAAAGTTTCAGATAGTGGTGGGGGCTCATTCCCCGGTCTTACTGTCCTTAGTTATCACTCAAGCAGTGAGGGCTCCTCTGGGGTAATGGTCTGTGGCACTTTGGAGCTATCTATGGGATCCTTAAACTCTACTAGGGCCAGGAAAGTGTGGGTGAGCAGATTAGCATGCCGACCCACCACCACAGGGTTTTGTAAACCTTCCACCTTGGAAAGTACTCCCTGCACAGTGTCTGTATTGATACCCAGGGGGATGTCCAGGATAAGCATAGCATTTTGGGGGTCGATCTCCTCCTCAGTACACCACTCCACCAGCCGGTGCACAGCCACTTCTGTCGGGGTACCCATTTATTTATTTATTTTTTTTTCCTTAACAGTGGTTTGTAAATATGGCCACTAGAGGACACACAACCCCAGAGGTGAGCCTCCAAGATGTAACCCCTAGATGGCGCTATCCCAGGGGCTACTACCCCTGCCTGATTTGCCACTAACAGGTTGAGGGGCCTGGATCCAATGGCGGGTGCCTCCACCCAGAGGTCAGGGTTTGCAATAGTTAAACTTACTTGGTCACAGCCCTCTGGGACACTGCAACCCCCCTTTCTTCCCACTGGTGGCCCACACAATATATCAGAATTATCTTCACAGTATACACTTACCGTCAGGGCTGGTTCAGGCACTGGGACCTCCTGTAAAATAAGATACAGTGCAACAATCACAGTACAATACTTTAACATAGACAAATACCTCAGGCAGTATAACTTTGCTGAAACAAGCAGCTCGGATTTATTTAGGGGGAATATAACAAGGACAGGGGGAAATCAGGTTAATTAGCTTATCACTTTACTCATCTACCTATGGCTCTGTGCACAGGCCTATCCCTACCAGTTACTGTCCCTGGGTACCCAAGCCTAGTGGCTAGTCCAAACTGCGCAGCTGGTAGGGGCCCTTTCCACAGAGAAAAGAAAAATTAGTTTAAACAGTCAGCAGTACAGTGATTCCATTTGGATTCAATGTGGCAATTCAACAGGGAGCGACCCTGAATTAGTACTCACGACCTCCAAACAAGATAGGGTCCTTCAATGTCAGCAGGGCTACTCTTGAGCTCCACGAGACTCCTCACACATTTATATGGCAAACTGCAACAGGCAAAAGTCCTTTAATGGCAGCAGGATTCACTTGAGCTAACCAAGCCTCCTCACACATTTATATGGTGAACAGTAACAGGCAAAAGTCTTTAATGGCAGCAGGATTCACTTGAGGTACACATGCCTCTTCACACATTTATATGGTAAAACAGAAAGTACTATACCAGGCAGGCTGCTTCTATCCCGATCACAATTACTGCACAATACCGGAGAACACACAGCAGATTCAGTTCCTGACAGACCGAGTGCAATTCAGCAATTTCTCCAGTCTTCTACAGGGTGAGCCTGGTTTCTACTCTTCAGATATCCTTTGATTCTCTTCACAGGACGGATTCAGTCCTAACAAGCAGTTACACAAGATGCAGACCGGAACTCTGGGCCTTACACACGTTTCCCTTCTAAAACTGCACACTGAAAAAGCACAGGGCTCCTTCCTTCTTCACTGCCAGAGCTCAACTGAAACTCCAACAGACAAAACCGGGCACTTCCTTTGAGTTCCTCCCAGTTCTTGACTGGATTGGCTGTCACTCACAATAGACTGCTCCTGTTGGTCCAAAAGGCGCCAAGTCTAAACTACATCTCCCAGAGTCACTGCCCATACAATCCTCTTGTGGCTGGCTCAGATTATGAGTCCAAGTTCTGATTCGTCCAAGGCACCATTTTAGAGCTAGCTTACCCCACACTGATTGGTCCAGTTCAGCAGTTCAAAACCAGAATGGGAACTAGGCAGACACAGTTCTGACTGCAAAGAAAGCAGGTTAGACAAACTGTAATTTCATTATTACTCTAAATGGTTTCTGGCAAACAGTTACATCTTTCAGATAGGTTCCTTGCACCCTAGTGACTGCAAAAATGGAGTGAATTGGCAGCAGCTCGAGTGGTACTCAATCAAAGAAACACACAGTCCCCCATACAAACTAATTATGTCTGCAAGCAGACAGCTCTTAAAGAGACAGTACCAGAGGTTCTAAAAACACTCGCTGATAAATGGCTTAAACGCCAAACACCATTCAGGCTTGGAGCATTCAAGCAAGCTCCTGGAAGTCCTTTGGGAACCCCCATTTGCAGGGGGTTTACATAAAATTTGCCTTGCCTTGCCTAAACTGTAAATTAGGGCTCTCCTATAGGGCCAAGTATATTCTTACTGTATGCCAGTTGCACGTCTTGCCCTGGTGAGAGGAGTACAGTTCTTCCCACCCTTAGTTATGGATGCCTTACCTTTACCCATACTACCAAGTCCATTCTATTTAAATGGGATGTGGGTATAACAATGTATGTTTGTTTGCCCTCTCTGCCCCCCAACTTACTCATCATTGTGAACTATATAGCAAACTACAGTATACTGGTTGTCCCCAGGTAACTATCATACTTTCAATCTGAGTTGTTTTATTTATAAAGTGGTTAGAACCATCACCCCTCCAGTTTTGGTGGAACAACTAAGAACTATCAATTCAACTTGCCCCCTTAGGTCCAATGATTCATCTGTGTTCCTTGTTTCTAAAACTTATATGATGATGAGTGACTGGGCTTTCTTTTTTTTATAATTAATATTTTATTGCTTTTGTATGCCACTCCAGTAACAGAACTTAGACAGTAGTATCTCGCTGTGACAGATAGTACACAATCATCCTTAGAAAAATGACATAGTGCATCTAGGGCATATTATAAACAGACATTTGCCAAAACAGGTCAAGAGAGGAAATAGACAGGAAAAACAATTAAATCCCCTCCACCCAACCCCCCTTCCCCCAAGGTTACTATAGAGAGGAAAGGTTACAAAAGCAAGAAGGAAAGAAAAGAAGAGAAGAAAAAAAAGAAAAAAAGCAGATCCGCTGGCCCAAGTAATAAAAGTTAATTCTTCGAGTTCCAGGATCTCAACATGCGATCTAAGCGACCCCATCTTGATGTGAAGGCATTCGTCTGGCCTCGATTATGGGCTATATGTCTTTCCAGCTGCAAAGCTAAAGTACATTCTCGGTGCCACTCCAATAGGGTTGGAGAACAGTCTGATGACCAATGCCTTAAAATTATTAGCTTCATAGTGGCAGTGATAAGTGATACTTGGACTCTCCATGACTTTGGAGTGGCGTCAGGAAAAACATTCAGTAAACAAATTTCTGGAGTGTTCATAGTGTAGGAGCCAAGGATAGGGCGTACAAGCTTATTAAGGGACTCCCATAGGGTTCGTATCTTCGGGCATGCCCAAAACACATGGAGCAAAGAGCCTCTACTAGTTCACATCTCCAACAGAGTGGGAGTTGCGCTTCCATCTGTATAGATGCGTGGTGTTAGATATAGATGATGCAGTATGTTAAATTGAATCAGTCTGAGTTTATCTTGTTTAAGATATCGATAGATAGAATTCCAAAGGTTCTTCCAGAAGTCTGGGGTATCCGTAAGGTTTAACTCCTGACCCAATAATAGCAGACTCCTGATGGGAGTTTAGGATCCCACTCTTGCAGCAGTTTGTATACTTTGAATATTGCATGCGGCTGCATCGCAGCTGTTAATAGAAGGTCAATATTTTCTGACTTGAAAGCCGCAGTTGGAAGCGAGGGGGAGGGATTGGGACAGAGCTTTTCCCAGCTGCAGCCACTTGAAAAAGCAATTATCAGCAAGGCCATAACAGCTCTTTAGGTCATCAAAGGGCCTCAGCCTATTCTGATCCAAGAGGTCTGCAGCTGAGAAGTGGCTAACCTGCGGCCAAAAAAGAGAAGGTATTGTGTTACCACCAATCTTAAAGTGAACATTTTCAAATATAGGTTGGGCACTCGAAGTCCACCATCTGACTCTGAGACATCGTTGTAATTGAAAAAGGGCCTTCAGGGACCAACCCATAGGATTATTCTTAAATAATCTAGGGGTATCAGAGGGGGAAAGAAATAAAAGAGCTCGTAAGGAAGAATTCTCCCTTTTCGCTAGGCCGCATTCTATGTCATACCAGAGGGGGTCTGTAATCTAAATGTGCATTGTCTCTATTCCACCAACCCAGCTTAGACACATGCTGTGCAATATAGTACAGATATAAAGAAGGAGCGGCTAAGCCACCCTTGAGCTTTGGAGCTGTTAAGTTATGGTAGGATCTGCGAGTTCGCTTTCCTTGCCATAGAAAGGAGTCAAACATTTTTTGCAGTTTAACAAACCATTTTTTTGGAAGATACGTCCCAAGCATACCCAAGGGGTATAATAGCCTAGGTAGAATATTCATTTTTAAGATGTTTACCCTACCCCACAATGTTAGGGAGATTGATCTCCATCTAGTCAAATCTTCTGATATAGTTTGAACAAGAGGATCTAAATTCTTTTGAATCATTAATGAGATACTTGAGCAAATATTGATACCCAAATACGGCAAACACTTATCTTCCCAACCCAAACCCAGGGAACCAAAATCAGCCATTATTACTTTGTTATTAAAGGAAAGATTTTAGATTTTGCATGGTTTAGCTTGTAGCCCGATACCTTTGAAAAGTGATCTATTTCCTCGAGTATAGCTGGTATGGAAACATCTGGATTTTGACATGTAACAACACATCATCAGCATAGGCGGAGCAGATATAGGTGTTTCTGCCACCTTGATGTTCCCCTTATAAATGGGTTCCCATTAATTTCCGGTAGAAACGGTTCCAAATATAAATTGAATAACAGTGAGATAACGGGCACTTTGCCTGGTACCCCATTCTAGCTTAATGCATTGTGACAGGACCCCATTACATTTAACTCGAGCGAAGGGAAGAGTACAAGATTTGGACCCATTTTATAAAACTATCAGGGATGCCAAAAGTTGACATAGTAAGAAACAAATAATCCTAGTTACTTGTCAGTCCTTTTCGCATCGAGAGAGGGAGCACAGCTAGAGTATCGGACCCTTTAACCTCCATCATGAGATGCAACAGTTTTCTGAGATGGTCTTGAGGGAGCCTCCCCTTCATGAAACCAACCTGCTCTCTGCAAATCAGCCTATCCATTACTTTGGCCAACCTGCATGCAAGAATCTTCGCTAAGATTTTAACATCTGTATTCAATAACGATATAGGGTGATAGGTATCTAAATTTAAGGGGTCTTTACCTGCTTTCAAAATTAAAGTAAATGTTGCTTCAAGAAAGCTCATATCTGATACTCCATGGTCATACCAGTAATAAAAAACCTCTAGCAAAATTGGGGCTAGGTCTGACGAGAGAGAGAGATCTGAAAAAATTGCTAGGGTAGCCATCAGGCCCAGGAGACTTATCAGGAGGCAATTGCTGGATAGCCTGACGGATCTCTAACGTTGTTATTGGGGCGACCAAGTCTGTGGCCTCTTCCGGGGAGATTTTTGGTAGTGAGACCGATTGAAGAAATTTATTAATATCCGATTTCGAGACCTCTGTCTGAGTATCTTTTGAGTATATCTTTTGAAAAAACTCCTTAAAGGCTTCCTCCATGGCATGAGGATCCGTACAGACTTGGTCTCCCTGAGAGATACGGATTCCTGCAATATGTTGGGCTGAATCCATTTGTTTTATCCGCATTGCGAGCAATTTTCCGGCCTTCTTTCCTGTGCCCAAATATTGAAGCTTTGCTCGCAGCAATGCAAGCTCAGCCTGTTGTAAGGCAAGCCCTGAGTATTGTTCCTGCAGTCTATGCAGCTTAACTCTCTCTGTGTCAGACGAATGTTGGGATAGGCTAGATTCAGTTTGACTAATTTGGGTTAACAAAGAGTCCATCTTATTCCTCTGGTTAAGTTTTTTCCTAGAAGAAATTTTAATTAGTTCCCCTCTTAAAGAACATTTCAGCGCTGCCCAAATCATATCCTTTTGAGCTATTGAGTTTTGGTTAGTTTGTAAGAACAAATTAATATATTCTTTAATTGTTTTAAATGCGTTCTTCCTTTAGAATTTGGCTATTTAACCTCCATTGCGGTGAGCCGAGACAGAGGGATGGCCTGAACAATACACTGACCGGGGCATGATCCGAAATGACCCTGGCTGAAATATCAGCCTCTATCATGTCAGGGACTGCTATAGAGCTAACTAAAATATAATCAGTTCTTGAATAAGAATTGTGAACTGGGGAATAGAAGGAATATTGTCGTTTCCCAGGATTAAGGACATGCCATATATCCACTAAGGCTGCATTGCTCATAAGACCCTTCAAAGCTCTTTGTGCCGGGGATAAGCCTTTCCTCCTATTAAAGGTTCAGTCTAGGTCATTTTGCAGTACTAAATTCCAATCTCCTCCAATGATTGTCAGTTGAGGTACGTCTGAGACTACCCGCTGCAGCAGCATTGAAAAGAAATAGGGGGAGTCACTATTAGGGCCATAGACAGATCCTAGGAGTAGTGTTTGTGAAGCTAACTGTGCTCGAACAAATATATATCGACCTTCCGGGTCCCAATATTCGTTCAAAAAATTAAAGGGAACCCCTTTAGCCACAAGTATGGCCACTCCAGCCTTTCTGGTCGAGACCCCGACCCCATACACCTGGGCAACCCATGACCTCCTGAAGTACTGTACATCATCCTTCTTCAAGTGGGTTTCTTGGAGGAGGGCAATATGTGCACCCAAATGATGGAGATGTCTTAAAATCACTTGCAAGTTTAGCCCTATCCTTGGCCCCCTTAACATTCCAACTTATAAGCTTATATAATTGACTCATCATATACAAAAATAAGGGTCTTTATGTATATAGAGAAAGACCTGGGAGTATTAACACTCTCCCAAGGGTCAGCTAAGCAGGCAAAAGTATTTTCATGTTGAGAAAAAGTATACTTTCCCAACAAACAGTAACCTTGATTATTACTATTATCCCCCCACCACCCTGAACCATCATAACTCTAATCCATCCCCCTTCCCCTACAATTAAATAACAATGTATAAAAATGCCCCTCCCCCCAAATCATCTGTCCCCCAGTTCCATTGAACTGCTCTCCTAGAAACAATCCGCCACATGATATATATCCAAACAACCCAATATGTTCTACTACACATCCCACAGCCCCCGCCTGCCATATCCAGAATTGTGACTATATTATTAAGTCAGGAGTAGCCCCAAAACTTTAATATAACGTAAGATATTGAGAAAAAGAAAAAAAAAAAGGGGGGAAAAGGAGGAGGTAGATCCTAATTCAGTGCCGGTCAAAAGGCTAGTTCCATTGCCAATTATATCCAGTCTCCAAAATGTCCAGTCTAAATCCAGAGCAAGTAGGAGTCCAGGTGGAGACCCTTTCTTATGAAAAAAAAAAAAACGGCCAATAGAAACGGTATATGGTCTGTAACAAAGATCGAGCCATTCCAGTATCTCTCGGCAATTGTCCAAGAAGCAGTGCTGTCAGGCCCCTTGCACATAGGAAGATCCAGCAGACCAATTAGAGAAATCCCATTGTCCATCACATAGCTTTATAATGGTCATTCACAGGCTTTGACCAGTCCAATCTTACATCCGACTAGTATCCACTCGTTTCATAGAGGAAAGTAACAGGGTAATGCATGCCGAAACACTCAAACGACCCTCCAGAGATTACAGATATATCACAAGGGGTATATAGTATATCCTCATTTAAAAAGATCAGGAGGAGCCGCTGCAGTTCTTGATGAGCTTGAGAGTAAGACTCAAATGATAGCCAAGTCCCATCTAAGTTGACCATTAGCACGGCAGGATATTTCACTTTGAATTGTTTAGCAGCAGCTATAAGCTTTGCTACAATCGGGTGCAGCTCCTGACGCTTTACTCTCACTGAGTGGGGAAGATCCTGAATAATGCGGATTCGTTTGCCCTCCCATAGTAGCTCCTTTACCCCTCTCACTTTGTCAAGCACATGCTGTCTGTCCAGATAATTAAGGAATTTAACTATTAGTGGCCTAGGGGGCTGACTCTGCGCAGGAGGGGGCCGCAAAGCCCTGTGCGCCCTTTCTATAATGTAGTCCCCTCCAGCTGGGGGGGGGGCCAGCGGAGTGACTGGGCTTTTGCTGTCTGTGCACTTAGGTTATGGAACTCTCTCCCATTGCATACTCATCATGCCACCTGCCACCACAGTTTTAGAAAGTCCCTATGGGATTACTAGAAATCTAACTCTGACTGTAACTGCACTTAATTTCTGGTATCCTTCCCTCTAATGAGTGTTGTACTTTTACCGCTTAGTCTAGCTCTCTTTAGATCCATGCTTGTGTAAAATTAGAACTTATGTTCATACTGTTTAAACCTGCTATATTGCTTATTCATTGTTACTTTTTTCTATTATGTTTCTGCATCCTCACTGTTACATTTTGCACTATGTATAGTTTTTGTAACCTCCTGGGTCGTATCTAAAAATAGGCATATAATTGTCTAGTGTGTGCACTTGGTCAATAAAAACTAACTAAATAAATACCACCTCCTTCCCCCAGCCAGTTTAATTGTTCATTAAAGTAACATTTAAACCACCCACTGAGGACTACAGTCCCCTTCCTGGAAGGATGCAAGCCATCTTCTCTGTATAGACCCATATTCTTCCAGGTGACCTGCAATCCCCAGTGAAGCCAAACCCCTCCTCCTTGCACCATTTCTTCAACCAATTGTTGAAACTCTTGGTGCAAAGTACCCTATCCTCCCCTCAGCCTTAGATAGGAAGCACCTTGGCAAATGCCACCATTCATGCTACCTGCCTTAGGCCCTCCCCAGTTCCCTGAACACTTCCTGTACTAGCCCTGCCCCATGCCTCCTCATGTTATTAGTCCCTAGGTGGACAATTACATCCAGCCACCCTTTGCCCTGCCACCCTAATGATCCTGGGGTCAGCTGTCCATCTTACTAAGCCAAGGAACCAGATAGGAGCCTAACCTTCCTCTCTCCACCCTTTCCTTTTCCCAGATCTATCCCCCTCACAATTGAATCCCCCATCAAAAGCTGCCTTATCATCTGTTGGAGTCCTCTACCTCCCACATTGAGGCACCCCCTTCAGAAGACCCCCACATCCTTCCTTGTCACCACTTTAGGTAACTCCTCTTAGCAGTCCTGTCTTGCCAGAACAGCAAAAGAATTCTGTAGGAGTAGAAGCATTCTGTTGGAGCATGTCCAGGGACTGTACTATCATGTACAGGGCATAGTACCCATATAGTAGATACAGTACCAGCCCTATTCAAACATAATAAAGGAGGGACCGGTGATATGGCAGCAGAATGGGGCATCATATTGCACCAGAACACAGTAAGCCAACCGACTGAATAGTGATATGGTGACATGATAGTACAGCACCTGGACATGCTGGCATTTACATATGCATTACACTGTAATCACACCCCACCGGGTGCCATGTCACACATCAGCTGTCAAGCTCTCCCCCTGAGCAGCCTCTGTCACCCCCTTCCCTTGTACCACTGGCAGTCTAAAAGCCTACCCTGTCCCAATGGCGCAAGCCACTTATACCACCTTGTGGCTGGTCTAAGTGGTGCCACATCCTGCAGCCATTATGACACTTCTAGAATCCCACAAGAGGGGATGTTACAGCCATGCTGTGGTGCAAGCCTCCTTGTGACCTGATGCACCTGGTTGGTTGCCACAAGTGTGGTACAAGGGGGCTTTGGTGAACTTGCATTGGATATGACGTATGCTGCCTTTTGGAATCACGTTTGCTGCAAGTCCCTTGTGACACTCTAGCCCTTTTTAGAATTGGGTCCATAGTGTCTTAAGGTTTCAAAGATATACCCTCACTCCATGCAGTCAAATGCCTTCTCCACATCCAGGCAAGGACTATAGTTCAATGACTCTCTGCTTTTTTTGACCATTGCTGTATAGTATTAAGGGTTCTATGGATGTTGTTCTTTCCCTGTCTGCCATTTACAAAATCAGCCTGATCATGGTAGATACAACTAGGGAGAGTGGCTTTGATTCTGGTGGCTAATATTTTAGCTGCTATTTTGTATATTAGCAGGGATATCAGACAATATGAGAAACACTGCGCTGGGTTCTTGCAAGGTTTTGGAAGGACAGTGGAGGTAGCTGTCTGTGAGAAGGGTGTTACAATTTGAAAAGATAACAGTTTAGGTTCTTTGCATGGTATGCTGGACAAAGAAAGTAACAACAAGTAGAAGTTATAAAAAAGGTTTATTACATACCTCACGCCATGACAAGTGAAGCAAAGCAATCACAAGGGAGCCAATTTCCTACTATTCCTCGAGGATGGTCTCTTTCTCTCCAAGGAGCTGGTGTGCATACAATTATATATGACTGATAAGTATACAGTTACAGATATGATAAACATACAGCATTAGATAAGGCATGTACATAAGGTGGCTGCCTTGTGCAATTACATAGGAAATGAAGTAAGAATCTCTGAATAAAGGAAACTCATATTCAGCAGGAATATGTGTTATCTGTTCTTATTTCCAGACAGTTAGTCTGGAAATGTTTGTAACATAATCATAAAAGCACACAATATGAGTGATTATAAGTATAGCAGAATATATGGCAGAAACATATCATATAACTAAATGCATTACAAACAAATATGAGCAAAGCAAATATAATAAAGAACACTAATATAAATAATAAAACAAGATAAAACATTATAAGATTGTGGAAAGGCACTCATACTTGTAAGTGTATAAAGTTATGGTTACGTGCGGGCCAGTTGGTGGTATATAGCCCAGGCATAACACTCCCCTCTTTGTTGCCCTAATTGCAAAAGTGGCAACACAATAAAAAGATGATGGTTAGACCATCTGCTTTTCAAAGCACATAAACCTCATAATGTAAATGAATTACATTTCTATAACATACAGATAGGGTGACTGTGAAAGTAAACCTATTCAGGAGGCGACACGGGGTAATCACAGATGGTCAGATCATAAAACAAGACAGAAACTAGGTATGTCAACACCACAGTGGATATGTGTATAAGAAAAATTGCTGATGTGTATTATTACAGAACATTGTTTGTAAAAACAGTATTAAAGTCATTGTCCATTCATTAAGAACAGTCTATACTGAGAGTTGAAAAGGCAGATAACGGCGGCATACATGATGGCTGCTTACATTATTGATTGAAGAATCTAATAACAATGTCCTTAAAAAGGAACCGGTCCATAAGGTTTGAGTTCATAACCACAAAGCAGTGTAGTTACATTGGAAATGTCATTCGTCGAAAGTTTGTAACCCATGGGGCATACATGGCACATGCAGTTGTGCAGGCGTGTACCAGCACGGTAAGAAAGGTAATGTTCATGTAGCTGGTTGCTGGTTGGCTTGACTGGCAAAGGCCATGGCAAGGGTTGCATGAGATTGTCCATTGAATGTTTCAGTGGAATAGCCATACCCACACAGGCATAGCTTTGTGTAAAAAGAGCACATTTTGCACAAGTATTGACAGTTGATAAAGAACATAATTCATGAAAGAGCAACCAACAGCACAATCCATATAAGGACAATTAGTTTGTATGAGGTGCCAGCCAAATATGGAAAACCAGCCATGAATAAAAGTTACATGTGTGGCTTGAAGATCTTACCAGTACCTCTCTGTGGAAACCTAAAGACTTGCAAAACTTTGTGAAAAACTTAGTTTTAAAACACACACACAGTTGTTGTGAAAAGGAAAATGGTATGGTTATTATCAACGCCTTTAGTTATGGTGTGGTGTGACATAGACAAGTGATGGCGTTGGCCATGCACTCTGAGGTGCAGGCTGAGGTTCAGTAATAAGAATACACCAATTATTCATCTGTGAATACACCCTGTTTCCAAGTCTCAGAAGAGGTTGTGACAGTAGGGAAAGAAAAAAACATAGTTTCCCTGCTTATGAGTTGATGTTTGGCCTACTTTAGGCCTATCCCATGAAATGAAAGTGTGATATTATGCTTGTTATATGCACTTTGAACTTTTATCGTATGGCAGTATGCCATTTACACCATGAAACACAGGGGTGTACAACAGTGCCTGTTGTGCCTACGAGATTTGAAAACATTCCTTTTGTAAGGTCTGTTATCTAGGGTGAAATATTCCTAGATAGTCAGTAGTGTGGTGCCCTGATATTGGGTCTTGAGCATGTATTAGTTCTGTTGCAAAGGGGTCTGGTAACATGACACTATGAAACCTAAAAGTGTTTGTATTAAAGCAGAATTTACATTCTGCCATATTATGTGTGAATTACACATTATATGCAAGGGTACCTAGGAGTGAGAAAGCAATCAGGCCTCTAGTCGGTCTGGGTTTATTCTTGGAACATTGGGTAGGCTTTTTCTCTGTTGGGGTAACAACAGTTAGAAACATGGCAGTGCTAGCAATGGACTGAGGTGTACAATACTATGGATCTATGAGTACAGTACAGGTATAGAAACCTGTGTGTTGTGCTTGGGCCTGGCATATAGACAGGATGACAATGGGTGACCTTCTGGTTGGGGCCTACCTTGGAGTGTGCCATTAGTTAGTTGGGCCTTAGGGATTTGTTGTTAATTGTTAGCAATCTGCAATTTAATCTGTAAGATTGGTTAGGGGCCACCATTATGGTGTCCAGGTGTACATGGTTATCATGTTGTGATGAATCTGGATAGGCAGCAATGCTGATCCCTATTGTTTGAGAGTATGAATGGGGGCACATAACCTATAAGAAAGAAATAATCCTTCATGGGGGTGTTGGGACATTTCAGCTTGTGAAAACAACTAATTTGTTGTGTAAGTGGTTGGTACTTGGTACCTCCCCCATGGGGGTCTGACAGATGTCAACCAGATGGGCCTAATACCCAAGAATATCCACGGATGTGGAACAGTTTACTAAGCTTATACTTGATAAGCTGCAACATTATGTGAAAACATAATGACAATGACATAATAACAATGAAACAATAGTCATTTTAAGCACATTGCATAAAATATATTTTAAACATTGATCAGGAAGTTGGTTGTCAGAGTCCAGGAATGACTGCTGAAATAATATTGTCTTTTACAGGAGCTAAAAAGACAAAAAGGATATGTAAAAGAATATGGGAATGTACACAGTTCTCTCTTCCCCTCCCCAGCTCAGCTGAATACTAGTTGAGGGCCAAGGACCTTGTACTTAGCTGGTGCTGGTTGTTGGCATAAAGCCATTTGCAGACAGTATGACAGGTTATTCTTAACTGCACTGTGAAGGCAGAGAGGCTGAGCTGGTTTATAATGTTAGAGAACATTATATATTTTATTTTTAAATTGTAACTAGTGGTGGGCAAAGTGGGCTTAATCCGCTCCGCGAAGTGATTCGCAGAGCAAAGGCAGATTTGCAGAGTGCTCCAAGAATGACATAGAGTACTTGCGTTATAATGAGGAACGCGAAGAGCATTGAAAACAGCTACTTCGCGTTACTCCACCTTCACTGGTCACTTCTCTTTCAATTTTTAAGGCAAAGTACATTGGTGGCTGTCCACTTCGCCTCACTGTGCCTTGTTTTTGAGCCCTGAAGGAGGATTTTGCAGTGATTTGTGGGAGTTCAGGTCACATGGGCTCTATATTGATCTGCACAGCCTCAGTTTGCGGTAGTATGAGTAGGAAGGAGTAAGAGACAGTGTGCTCTGATAGCTGTCTGTAGGAATCTTTTAAAAGCTGTTCAAAAAGCATTTTTGCTTTTTGGGGGATCCAACTGTAGTTCATCGATTGTAGGAAACCCTCCTGTGCTCACATCATCCGGCATTTTTGTTTGTGTGTGGATTTTGAATGTAAATTTACAACATTGAGTGTGTGTGGTGAAAGACAGTGAAGTGTGCTGTGTGGAGGAGGGGCGTATCTGTGTGTAGGTAGACTTAAGTTGGAGAACTAGTGATTTCTTAGTGTTTTGGCAGTATTTTTGTTATATAACTGTGTTACTGTACACATAATAAAATTGTCAGTGATAGTACAAATGTTCTGGCTGCTTGTTGTGTGAATGTGGTGCAGCATTTCATAAGGTCAGGTTGTTTAAATTACAAATTTACATTACATGGCACTGAGTACACTGAACTTTTGCATTTGCATCGCATTCCTCGTTCAGCATTGTACACAAAGGCCCAGATATTCAAACTGTGCCCAAAAAGTGCACAATAGCAGGAGCAAGCGCAAGTCTATTGTGCCCATGTGCAAGAGGCGTGATATTCAAAACTGAGCCGGCCAACCTGCGCCTACAGCCAACGACTGAATATCGTACCACCTGTACCATAGCGCAACTAGGGAGGGGAAGCTGAGCAGATCTGAAGCGTCATAGCGCAACAAGGGATGTTCAGCTGAGCAGTCCAGAGGTGCCATAGTGCAACCAGGGATGACCCCCAGCAGCATGGTGGCAATGCAACTGCACAACCAGGGAGGTAGGGGCCCACCACCCATGCCACAGATGGGCAGAGGAACACACAGCAGAACAGACATCGTCCCCCACACCCAATGCACTGCACAACTGGGGGAGGGCTAGAATAACCACTGGCCCATGGAGACAAGCAACCAACCCACAGCCGGGCCATGGTGCCCCATCACACCCCCTGGCAAGCTGTGACTGGCACACAAGGAGGGCTGACCACCCCGTGCCACACCATCCCCCCAGTGCAGATCACACCCTGCACCGTGACCGCCAGACACACTGCCCAGGAGCAGTGTCCACCACTGCAGGAAACCCCATGCATGCCACCACCCTCACTGTGACAATGCAACCCTGTGCACAACAGAACCAAGCAAGGCAGCCCCACCATGAGCACCCATCAGCGGGTGGCAGCACACAGCAATGCAACGACAGCATACACAGTGCCACCATGCACAGCTCCCCCGAGGTACAGCTGAGAGACCAACCATGTGTCGGCACACGAGGTACTCCACATGGGACAGGGCATGCCCCGGACACCACCACCAGTGGTACAGCACCCTGCACACTCTCCCAAGGACACACCCTGACCCAGCACTGGCCACAACAGCCAGCGCAGACACCCACAGTGGTGTTTGGAAGCATGCACCACACTGGATGCCACACAGTGCATGGACATACACCCACCCATACCCAAGTGCACAACACATGGATGCAGTAACGGGGTAACCAAGCCCCCAGCGTGGGCCCATGTAAACTGTGTACACACAACCAGCAGTCCTCCATGGCACAGGAGTGGCAGCCACCGTGCGCAGGCACTGTGGACCTGTACGCCACCATCATTTGCCCGGAGCACAAGTCACAGACAGTGGTGCACATCCCTTGCAACACACACAAGCCACAGCATGGAGGTGGGCAACAACTGTGGAGGCCACAGTGTCACCCGAGGCAGACATGCACCACACCAGTGACAGGAGGCAACCCTGCATTGTGATGGGTACAGTGGCTGCCCTGCATGGACAGCCACCACTGACATGCCAGCAGACCGTGCAGATCACAGACATGCATGGGTGTCAGCTGCACAGGCCATGGACAGGCTGACAGGGGCACTATGGACATAGAGCATGCACCATGGACCACTGCACACAGTCATCCAGTGCACAGGGCACAACACACACACCACAGACACTGACTGATAGCTATCCCCACACCATAGTCACCTCCCCACGGACACACACACATACCCATGACTGCAGCACCCCTGACGCCATGCACACCACTGCAGCTGAGCACCTATAGCCCACTGCAAATCAGAGACCACCACAGTATTCATATCAAAAGATCTGTATTCCAAAACAATATCAAAATGAACTATATACAATACTATATACAAAGTTGGGGAGGAGGGCCACAAACAAGGTGGGGTGGGTAAGGGGCAGGGGTGAACAAATGGGACAGGAAAGGAGGGGTGTGAGGTGGGTCCAGGGGTGTAGGGGATATCGGGGCAGAGGGATTGTTAACCGTAGCCCCACTCCACGCTCTGGCTGCTCCGCCTCCGGTGCCTCCTGCGGACCCCAAGCTGGTCGATCCAATGTAGGATCGCCAATGATGCCCTCGCCACATTCAAGGTCTCCCTCAATGCCTCCCAGATCTCCATCAGCTGGCAGACACCTAGGACAAGGGAGCACAGTCAATAGGTGAGAATGCACAGCCCCATGCAGCCCACCCACTGTGCATGGCATACGGCCATGGGACATGCCTCTGTGATGGTGTGTGACCACCCACAGTGATCACGTTCACAAGACCTGCCCACCCAGGCGCATACAGCCATTCAAAACGCTGCACACACCCACCGGCCAAGTCATGCACAGCACCACTGTGGCCGTTTAGTGACATGGCTATGTGGTGCGAAGGCAGTGGCACAGCCATGTACCTGGTGCACACATGGAGCACCATCGACGCACTCCCAGACATGCAGTGCCACTGGACAGTGCTGACTGTAACAAGTTGCATGCATGGCAGTGGTGTCAATGGATGGTGGCCATGCCCTGCTGCCCACCCTGTTACATAGCATGCAATAGTAATCATGGAGGTATGGCAATCACCATCAGCGGGCCAGTCCCTGGGGCGCTGTGGACCATCGCCCCTCCTCGCGTCTCTTCCCTGTCCTCCTGGTGGTGCCACATTTCACGGGCTAGACGCTGCTCCTCTGACTTGTGGTGCAAACATGGAGAGAGGAACATAAGTACAATCCTGTAGTAAAGTCCCCCTGCCCCAGGTGTGCCCTCCCACCCAGCCAGACCCACCCACCCACCCCACACCCTGATAACACCACCACAGCCAACACAGAACGGTCCCTCCCCATGTGCCGGACACATACAACCGTGATACCCATATGGAAGATGAAAGTGTGTGGACGTAACACCTACCTGGCCGTGTCACTGTGCCCCTCCTGGCACGTGCCCGCAGGTGGGCAAGCAGGTCTGGCTCCCTCTGCCGCAGGTCACCATACCTGTGGCGGCACTCCTCTGCTGTCCGTCCCCTTCCTGTGGCCTCCTCTAGTGCAGTGGCCACCTCCTCCCACACCTGGCTCCTGGACCTGTCCAGGGGTGCCTTCCCAAACAGTGATCTGTGGAGTGGCTCTACCATGGCCACTAGGTTGGCCAGTTCTACTTGGCTCCACTGTGCAGCCCTCCTCCTTGCCATTGTCCTAGCTTAGTTGGCTAAAATGGCACTCTGCAGTGCAGCTCCACCACAAGCAGATGCTGCACAGTACAGCGCTGCCATTCCCTGTCACGCTGTCACCGAACAGTGCGGTAGTGGTGCACCCATGCCTGACGCATGGCACCTAGGGGGCAAAGGTTGGGCACAGGGTCAAGGGGCTCTGGCACACAGACAGGCACAGCACCAGTGGAACCCAATGCGTGTAGCACGATTGGATGCCTGTGTGCTACCTCCAGTAGCGGCCTACCATGCTGTTGCCCTAGTGCACCTATGATGGCCCAGTGCCACAGCGCCATATAGGTGAACATCACTGTAGCACCACTGGCACAATGGTGGCCGTGCCCTGCATTGCTTCCCGCACACAGCATGTCAGCAGCGCAGCAGATGCCTGCGTCAGCAACCCGGGCATGTGCAGTGAGGTGTGTACTGTGCATGTCACAGAACTGCGCCCTTGGCTCAGCACGTTCAACACAATTGCGCAAAGTGCAACAGCCGCGATATTCAGTCGTCATATGCAAAACAGCTAATCAGCCATTCAATGGCGCAGCACTGCAATTTGCATCCACTTAAATTTGCGCCTCGCCACATTTGCATGGGTTGCGCTATAAAAGTGCGACATTGGGCTGCACTGGCCATAGTCAGTTACTGCAGTCTATTGGTGAGTTGCATGCTGTTTGGGAGTGTGGACTGTGGATTTTGGGACATGCATGGAACTGCACAGTCACAGGTAACAACTGTCATTCTTACAGGCTAAATAATGACCAAGCAAGTTGTGGGAGAGGAGGAACACAGTGGTGGGAGGAGGAGGAGGCCTAATTTCACCAAGGCCAAGACCGATGCCCTGTTTAAGGCCTACCTGGATCAGGAGTCGCTTCTCAGTGGACGGCAGGGAACACCTCAAGCCCGTGCTGCTGCATGGGAGGAGGCGGCACATGCAGTGAACCTGCATGGCAGCCACCGGCGCTCCGTGCAGGAGTGCAAGAAGAAGATGGGCACAGACAGGAGGGGGATAAAGGAGAAGGTGGCTGCCATCAGGGCAACACGAGCTGTGACAGGAGGAGGAGGAGGCCAGCCGGAGGTGGTACACCTGACCCCACAGGAGGAGAGGGTTGCTGGAAGCATGCAGCGTTGTGCCATTGAGGATGTTCCGGGTGGTGTCTTCCAGATGGGTAGTAGCCCATCACTGCATGGTAGGTCAGGGTCTGTCTATGGGGGGGCAGGGTAGGTCACATGCAGTAAAGTGACTTTGTTTTCCCTTACAGATCCTGAGCATCTGCATGGGTCAGCAGTGGTGGGCCTGTTCACTGAGGACAGTCAGATGGAGATGGAAGAGGACCCATCCACCTCCACAGGTATACATGGCTCAGTGCGACAGTGGGCCCGCCTGGCTGTCCACACTGATGTTGTTGGAACAGGTGCGGAGGAGGCCCTGCCCGTGTCCCAGCATGTCAGCGTCCACAGATGCCAGCATGCTGTGACTCAGGCTGGTGCCGGGTCCATCACTGATGATGATGTCGCTAATGGCATGGGCAGTGTCACGTATGTGCCACGGGATGGCCACACAGCAGGTAACATCGCGGCCATGGCTGTGGGTGGTGCTGCCGTGGAGGCCTGCGTGTCATCACAGTCCCAGCCTGTGCCTGTCAGCACCAGTGAGGCAGCACTGGTGTGTGTACAGCACAGTGGGACTGTTGCAGCCACTGCGGTGGCACCAGTGATCGCTGGGGAGCGGCAGCTGGAGGGACAGCATCAGCAGTTGGCCAATGGGCTTGGGGGTACAGGGTCAAGCGGCAGCATCTGTGCACTACCTGTGGACATGCCCAGACCTGGTCCTGGTGTGCAGCGCCCACCCTCAAGGGGTGATGAGCATCAGGGCCACGCACACCCTGAGAGACAGGATGCCGAGGAGGCAGATGACCTCTTGGATGAGCACACCCGCCTACTGCAAGCATCAGTCGACCAGCAGACGTGGCTTGTGACATCGGTGGATGCACTGCATGCAGCTCTGGAGTGGGCAGAGGAGCATCGCAGCAGAGACACCGCTCTGATCCTGGCAGGGATGGACCGGTTGCGGTAGGATGTGACCGCTGCCATTGACAGGCAGACACAGACATTCACTGCTGTCATGGCCACAATGGGCACACAGTCATGTGCCCATGCATCACAGACACCACGCAGTGCACTGTCCACCCCCGTTCCTGGCATCATGCAACACCTCCCTGTCGACACCAGGTTCAGCTGTGGGCATCCCGAGCATGCCAGGCGCCAGGCATGTTTGGTGTCCCTGAGACCCCCTGGCGTCGGCGGTCATGTTCACGCAGTGAACCCCTGGGGACCATCGGTGCCACCCCATGAGGCCAGTGGTCAGCCTGTCAATGCTGGCGGGTCTCGGTGGGGCCGCCCACACATCCGTGGCAGCTGGGGCACTGTGTCGCGTGACTGACCTGTCTCCCAACGCAGCTACTGTCTGGTGCTTCCCTGTGTGCATTGTGTCTTTCAACAGGCATTGCACGGGTGGGTACCCGGCCCTGCACCTGGACACACAGTCCATCTGCACACCCTCACGGCTGCTGTCCACAGTTGCGTGTGCATGATGATGCCTGCATTGCGCTGTACACCAGTGTGCAATGATGCTCAGCATCTGACACACGCACATGGACAGGCAGTGGGCGTGGTGGTCTGTGGACATGTGTGCGGTTAGGGGTGGCGTTCTGGGTTGGTGTGCCTCCTACCCTTTGTGCATGTCTGGTGCATTGTGTGTGTGTGTGTGTGTGTCCATCCATGTGGCATGTTAGACCTCACCCATCCCTGGTTGTGTGTGTGTGGTTCCATGCCCGGCCAAATCCCTTGATGGAATGCACCCCTGGTGTGTGTCCATGCGTGTTTGTGGGTTGTGCCTTAGCCACTGTTGTTTGCACATGGCCCCATGACTTACCTCGCTGGCTGAAGTGCTCTCCATGATGGTGTCCCGTGCAGCTGTGCCAGCCGGAGCAGTCGGGGTCCCGCCGCCTAAGGGTTGCCCATCACCATTGTCACTGGCGACCCTCATCGTCCCCATCACTGTCTCTCTTGACCTGTACGGCTATCCCACATTCGTTGGCCATGTTGTGCAGGATGCAACAGGCCAAGAATAGCCCACAGGCCTTTGAGGGGCTATACTGTAGGGCACTGCCGGAGGTGTCCAGGCAATGGAAATGTGCCTTCAGCATCCTGAACACCCACTCAATGACATTACATGTGGTGGCGTGTGTCTCATTGCAGCGTTGCTGCGATGGGGTCGCGGTCCGCCTGTAGGGTGTGAGCAGCCAGGGATGGAGTGGGTATCCACTGTCACCTGTGTGTAGAGGGTGGAGGTTAGTTTGGTGATCAGCATCGCTCTGCCCCAGGCCATGTAGGCCACTACCCATGTGACCTCTGACCATGCCCCCCCAGGCCCTATGATTGTCCGTGTGGTTTGCATACTCACCCACTAGGTGGCCAGTAGGGATATCCTCACTCTCGAATCTGTGGCACAGTGCCGACTGGTGCCAGATGAAGGCATCATGTGCTCCCCCAGAGCACGTGGCACAGACCTTGATTATGCACCCCCTGGCATCGCACACCACCTGGCAGTTGATGCTGGCATAGCCCTTGCGATTTATGTATGCGGCCCCCTCTGGGCCAGGTGGTGTGCGGATGGCCACATGGGTGCAGTCTATTGCCCGTAGCATGCCAGGCATATGTGCTACCCTGTGGAACTTCTGTATGTTTGCTGTGCGCTCCACCGGTGTGCTGGGGAAATGGATGTACTCTGCAGCATGTGGCAGCAGTGTGCTGAGGAATTGGGTGAGGTGGCATGACGTGGCCGACTGAGTTATGCCTGTGGTGTCCCCAGTTGGTCTCTGGAAGGTACCTGTGGTGAGCAAGCACATGCAAGCTCTCACTTTCATCTCCACTGACAGGGCATGGCTTCATCATGTGGGTGCCTGCATCACATCACTGCACAGCTCACAGAGCTGCCTCAGAACTACCCGATTCAGGTGGTACCGGCCCACAATCTCGGTATCACTGTACAGCTCGAAGCTGGTGTGGGCACGGTACTGCCTGTTGGGGGCATACCACCGATGGGTCCTTCCATGGCCACACCCCCCTGCTGCCCACCATCTCACCCCCCTCATTACGGCCTCCATCTGGAAGATGGCACTGGCCATGTCCCTGGCTTGTGTTCACCCCGCGCAGCTGTTTCTGTACTCCTCTGCTGTTCTGGCTGCTACTTCCCTGCACCAGGAACACCTGCCTGTGCTGGCCTCACTGCTGTGTGGAGTACTTTCCTTCTGCACTGTCTCCCACACCTTCCCCTGTGCCTGTTAAGCCCAGGTGCCCTTTCCTGCCTGGGCCTGTGTGTCCCTGCTGCCCAGTTTTCCCTGCTATTTTGGCTCTCAGGTGGCTTCCCGTAGCGTTTCTTGCGCCTCCCTTGTTCCCTTTTATTTTGGCTCATTTCCGCTGTGGCACAACTTCCGCTGTTCTCTATTGCGCATAGGCGATGTTGTTGAACATCTCGCACTGCGCCATTTATGCATGGTTCTCCCCTTCAGGCAGCGCATGTGTTCATATCTTCACGCTGTTGCTCAGCGTGATTTGGGGCACAACTGCCTCCTGCTGAATATCGCAGAATGGTGCATTTTGGACTTGCGCAGGCGCAACCCCATTGCGCATGGCTCAACTCTTTGAATATCTGGGCCTCAAGTGTTCTGTGTTGTGTGTGTGTGTGTGTGCATCAATATAATACACCTTTTAAAATTTGTGACAGATCAGTGGTTGTGCGTGCAACTAGGCGCAACAGTGAACCTGCTATCCACTGCAGCTGCCTGATTTTTGTACTGCAATCGTGTTCTCTGTTCTTAGTGTTGCTTGTAGTGCTGTGGAAATCAGCACTGTCTGTATTCAGTGCCCCCATGTTGAAAAGATATTTTTTACCAGACTGGATTGTTTTTGTGACCCCATCAGCACCACTGGTTACTGAAGTTGTTTTAATTCCGTGACAGTGTCACAACACAGTAGTCCCCTTATCTGTTGCTGAGGCCACAGTTGTTTATTTTGCTTCACATCCAGCTAGCGATAGTAGCGAGTAGCAACCCTCCAGTCACAAAGTGAACGTATCAAAATCTGAATTTGTTAATAATATTGTGGTTGATCACCCAAAATGCCTGCAAAGAGACGTGCAAGTAAAGCTGTTTCTGGCCATGGCAATGTTGGCAGTAAGAGGGTCTGTGGGTGTGGTAGTAGTACGTGGACGGAGAAGTGTATTGGTGATGTGAGGGAAAGTTATTTCTCCTGCAATGTTTTTATTGCAATCAGTAGCTTCACTGATAGTTGGAGGAGATGATGTTTTCCCAGCCGGTGGTGTTAGTGTTACTGGTGTTAGTGGTGGAGGTAGTATGATCGTTGTTGCGTCAAGTTCTAATTCTGACCAGTGTACCATATCCAAACATATTGAGTGTGAAGCAGTGCAAGTGAGTGACAGCATAGATGATGCTATACTTTCCAGTAACATCCCATTAACTGAACCTGATTCTGATGATCATGTCAACGATAGCATACAATGTGATATTCCATCCACCGTGGCACTTAACGTCACTCATTTTCCATGCAACAGTGATTCACAGTGTGGTGAAAAAATATTACGTGATGGTGGTGTAGATGCTGATGATGAATGTGATGATGATGATGTTGCTGTTGTTGCAACATGCAGTCCACATGTTAGCATTCAAGCAGAAGATGTGGATGTGTGTGACAGTGACATTGATGAATATGATGATTTAATTGACCCCAGTTGGGAAATAGAGAAAAAGAAATTAAAAGTGGCTGTGTCTGAAATTTCTGAATCTGTTTGCAGGATTCCCAACCCTGTAAAAACTTGTGATGTACCGGTTTTAGTGGACGATGATGATGATGATGACCCAGTACTCAATATGATAGGTAGTCATGGTGGTCAGTTGCAGTCCAGGTGTGCAGTGCCAGAAACGTCACGTGCCCCCCCTACTTCAGTGCTTAAAATAACAGACTTAAATAAGCCACATCATCATGGACATGTTAAAAGCAGAGCATCATAGTCCTTTGTTTGGGATTTTTTGTTCAGGATGCAAATGATGATTCAGTTGCAATCTGCCAGGTTTGCCATGTGCGTGTGAGTCGAGGTAAAAAGGGGAGCCATCTTGGGACAGAAGGACAACATACGCATCTTAAGAATAGGTACTTGGCTCTGTGGACCCAGCACAAGCTGGCAGCTATTACCAGACTTGGGCATTCACCTGTATCACCGGCGGCAACCATAGCCAGCATGTTATCCCCTTCCATGACTGTTAAGCCCAATAGGAAATTAAACGTGTGCAGTAGTGCGGCAATAAGAGCAGAGGATTACTACGGACATGATGATGATGATGAGGTGGAGGACCATAATGACTTTGAAATGTTGTCCGGTGCTGGTGAGAGTAACAGTTTTTGTGGTGGTGAATGCAGTATGTCTAGTGCAAGTGGTACATCAACCCCGGTTGGCAAATCCGGAAAAATAACATCATTTCTGGGTTTGTCATCATCACCTGTGCAACCGTCTTCATCAAATGTCCACACTCCACCCTCTGCCAATGCCATTCATCACAGAGCACAACCATTTGTGACCAACACACACACCCTGTAAAATGTTTAAGTCAGCCCACGTTAAAGAGTGTTTCTGCACATAAGCTGAAGTACCCCCCCCCCAATCATGCAGTATCAATGAACTTAAGCTGCTGCTGTAGTGGAAATGCTGGTAATCGATCTTTGCCCTTTTCTCTTTGTGGAGAATTCTGGGTTCTGGCAGTATAAGCGTCTGTGTGGCTCGTCCAAATGGAAAGTCCCATCCAGGACATACATTTCTTTTTCACCTGTGCTGTTCCTGAGTTGTCTCGAGACTGTCTCAGACTCAGTAAGATATGCCCTTCAACATTCCTCTCCTCTCCATTCATCCATTTAAGTATGGATATGTGAACAAGTGGCAAAACAGCAGGAGTTCATATTCTGGTATAACTGCAACACTGGGTGCAGGTGCCGGGAGTTGTTTGTGATGCTTGATAGTGTGAATTATCAGGAAGGTGGATTGTCATGGTAGCAATCTTCCTGGAATTCACCAGCATGCAACAATTGCTTGCACAGTGTGACTTGTTCACACACTGGTGAAGAACATGTTGGACATGGTACTGTAACTGAAATTGACAGATGGCTAAACCCTCTGTCCCTGAGAGGTGGGTTCATAGCAAGTGAGAATGGGTCAAATGTGGTGAAATGCATCATGAATGGTGTTTTTTTTTGTGTTCCATGCATGGCCCACTGTTTAAATCTTGTGGTTCAGGAGTTTCTGCAGCACCCTGACATAAAGGAAATGCTGACCATTGCACGACATGTCTGCTCTCACTTTTCAAGATCTGGAAAGGCCCGTGACCAACTGCAGCAGTTGCAGATACAAAACAGCCTACCTCAGCACCGCTTGAAGCTGGAAGTTGTCACCCAATGGAACTCCACGTAATACATGGCAGAGAGGTTGTATGAACAATACAAAGCCATCACAGAGTATCTTGTTATGCAGACTAGCCGTGACAGTTCTGGGGCCTCCATGTCTATGACGACTGAACAGTGGCACCTCATGGACTCTGTAATAACAATTTTGTGGCCTTTTGAACATGCCACTCAGGCAGTGAGTGGCGAGTCTGCCTCCATTAGCCAATCGATTCCACTGCTGCGGGTGCTGAGGCAGACATTGGTGAATGTACAGCATAGCCTTGATGTTGCCGGAGACGGTGGTAGCAGTATGTTGCTGCAACACATGCTGACAGTATTCGACCAGAATGGTCACATTGTGAGCATTCAGCGTAGTGACAACTCTGCCATGGCAACAATGCTGGACCCATGATACAAACGTGGAATTGCATCAGTACTGGAGGGAGGGCCTGAACAGGTAAAAAATATCAGTGGTCAACTGGTTCGCTTGGTTCTTGGGGCACAGAAGTCATGTGCCAAGGTTTGCAAACCTCAGCAGCATAATCCAGCTGAAGGTGTAGCTGGAGGACCAGCAAGCATATCATGCACGGGTAAGGGGACTGTAGTTCCTGGTGGTCTGTCATCCAAAGTGGTTGGCGTCAACCCGCTTTGGGAGGCTTTGTCCCAAGTGGGTATTTGTGACATCAATGATTCCGGGGAACAGGCTGATGTATCAACAGTTGGACTTAGTGCGGCACAGAGAATGGTTGAGTCATATTTATCTGAAAACAGGCATCTGACAATAAGTGAAGATCCTCTTTTGTACTGGAGTGGAAAGGTAAGTGAATGGCCAGAGCTGACTGCAGTGGCACTGAAGTACCTCACATGTCCACCCTCCAGTGTAAGTGTTGAGAGGGTATTCAGCTCAGCAGGTGCAATAGCCAGGGATCGTCGGACAAACCTGTCTCCTGCAAATGTTAGTTTGCTAACATTCATTAAAATGAATGAGAGGCACATACCAGCAGAGACTGCAACCTCGGTATTCATACCCTGGCCTAGTCATGGTGGTCTTGCTGATGTGGAAATGAAGCATCCTGGTGCACTGGCAGTGGCTGCCTGAAACGGCCCACCACTGATGTAGATGATGACACAATGGAGAAATAATTTCCCAATGGTCAGACTTCAGACATCGATGACTGTGAGGGCAGCTTTCTTTATAAGGATGATGATGTGGTTAATGTTGGCAGGTTTTAACTGCAGTATTTAAAAGGTGGTGTGCGCCCCCACCCCAGACCACCACCACCAGGACTGATGTTATCCAAGTCTGCTGCCACCATGAGTCTGTCTGCCCCCCATGGACACCCACCACCACCGGGACTGATGTTATCCAAGTCTTCAGCCACCATGAGTCTGTCTGCCCCCCCGTGGACCACCACCACCACCGGGACTGATGTTATCCAAGTCTGCTGCCACCATAAGTCTGTCTGCCCACCCCGAACCACCACCACCAGGACTGGTGTTATCCAAGTCTGCTGCCACCATGAGTCTGTCTGCCCTCCATGGACCACCACCACCACCAGGACTGATGTTATCTAAGTCTTCTGCCACCATGAGTCTGTCTGCCCCCCATGGACCACCACCACCACCGGGACTGAAGTTATCCAAGTCTGCTGCCACCATGAGTCCGTCTGCCCCCTGTGGACCACCACCACCACTGGGACTAATGTTATCCAAGTCTGCTGCCACCATGAGTTTGTCTGCCCACCACAGACCACCAGTCTACCAGTGCACCATCACCACCACCAGCTTCTTAATATTTAAATCATAAAGTGAGTATGTGCACTCATGTTTGTTGTGCTGCCTCACTTCCTTAAGTTGTCTGTTTTGTTTTCTGTAGCTTTTCAGAGCCGCAGTGGCAAAACACATACAGTACACTTATTTGGTTCCTTTTACAGGAGAACAAAAACAGGCTGCATCGGTAATATTACTCATTGGGAAAGATGCTGTAGCTATACCGTATAGACAGAGAGGAAGCGATGTAATGTCCATGTGAAATCCATTCTGGTAAGTATGAAGATTTTATTTCATTCATTTCATTGCTTTGTAAAGACTGCTGAAAATATTGCAAACAGCAGGTTGTCTTAGTACTTGACCAGATGTGTCTCTGAAATGTAACTAAGTTGACAATAGGGATTGAGATTTGAAAACCAGGGAGGGACACATAACAATGAAGTTGTAACTTTTAAGAAGTCATTCATTTATTTTTTTTAGGAAAATTCACGATACTTTGTTGTTCTGTCAAAGTGGCCTTATCCAAAGAAGCTCATCAACATGATCAGGCACACCCCTCCCCAACCCGAGCTTGGGCACACATGCAACACGTAGAAGTCGTTTCATTCCATGACCGTGACCATAATTAAGAACCGGACTCCAGAAGAATGCTGATGAAATCTGCGAAGAAATAAAAAAATAACAAACCATTACAGACAAAACTGAAAATATGATTCCCCGCCCCCCAAAAAAGAAATACTTACCTTCATGTGCTTGAGAGTTATCCAGTTCCATTTAAGTGCAAAAAATTCTCATTGAGCACTGGATGGTGCACAGCAACACTTCGGAGACAGAGTCACCTGTGTGTGATGCAGAACAATAGCATGAATACATGTCCATGTCAAGTTCAACCCCCCTCATCATCACCTACAAAATACATAACCATATATCTATCTATCTATATATATATATATATATATATATATATATCTATATGTATATCTACTCACCAAGGCTACTATTACTGTACATCCAAAGGGCACCTTTCAATCCAGTTGAGATTATCACTTTTCACTTCTCTGCACACAAGGAGGATGCATTCTGTGCCTGCAGAAAAAATCTGGGGACTCTGTGCCACTGTTGTGTGCATGACAGAGTGTGCCATAAATTCTGGGGAACTTTGTATGTGCTGAAACAGTCTCATTTCACTGTGTTACCACTTGTCAATTTTCTGGACACATGGAGGATCCATTCTGGGCCTGCAGAAAAAATCTGGGGACTCTGTGCCACTGTTGTGTGCATGACAGAGTGTGCCATAAATTCTGGGGAACTTTGTATGTGCTGAAACAGTCTCATTTCACTGTGTTACCACTTGTCAATTTTCTGGATACAAGACAGATGCCTTTTGCGGATGCAGAAAAATGAGGCACCAAAATGGCGCACATACACAAAACACACAGACACTTAACAGAAGGAAGGGGCTCCAGAATACAAAGTGTAAAGCATACTGAAGACAACAAAAAAAGGGCATAATTACATACAAGCATCAGGGATGGTGGAGGAATACATTTTATGGCACAGCAAGGAAGGTGGGGGGGGACATGGTGTGAGGAAACAAAACTAATGTAGGATCCTATGGTGATCCAGCAGCAGTTCCAGCATGGACATAATTTGAAGCTGATGTCCCTCTGTGTCATCCAGCCACTGTTCCACAGCACTCATCCTCTCGCTGTTCTTCTCAACAGCACTCCAGAGAACTGCCAAGTCAGACAGTGTTACACGCACTTCTCTGGTGTCCACTCCTTCGACAGGCTGACCTGCTGGTGGTGGTGGTGGTGGGGGTGCTGGTGGAGCAACAGGTGCTGCTGTGGCCCTCCTCTTCTTAGGGATGCCGTGCCCGCTATGCACAGTGGCACCTTCTGCCATGGAACGGCCAGCAGGTGCAGACATGGTCCATTCTGTGGCAGCCTGCCACTCCAACTGGTAGTGATTAAGCATATGGGTGTGCTGGCCCCCAGTCCATAGGTGATTCCCTAGGAGTCACAGCACACCTCCACTGCACATAGGCGACACTTAACCACACTGCTGTCCCCCCGACACAGTCAAAAAACTGCCAAACAACAGAGGTGCGGGGAGGACCAGGTACAAGCAGGGGAGGGCCAGATGAACTGGCAGTAGGCTGCTCACACTGCTCAACAGTTCTGATGGTGTGATCCACACCTGGGCCTGGGGGAACAGGCACATTCTGCACCAAAGGACCTTGTGTTGGACTTGGTGGTGGTGGTTGAACTGCCTCAGAGTCAGGAGGTGGTGCTGGTCCTGCTTCCAAGGGCTGGACACTCATATGTTTAGAGCGGTCCAACACAAATGGGCACCCACGCCCCTCATGCATGCACACGGTATGACGACATGTACTACCATGCTCTCCCAGAGCTGCCCCCACCCCAGACATTCCCTCACCCTGCTCCATCTCACGACACAAGCACAACACACACACAGTCACACACACACACATAGACAAACAACTAAGTAGGTAAGAAAAATAAAATTTAAAGAAAGAACAAATTAAGTAAAAAACAGTACAGAAAAGACAAAAAATGTAGCTTTTAAAAAAGCTTTTGGGTTAAGTATCAAGTTTTAACTCTCTCTGCAATAAAAAAACACTCCTCTCTCTAGTACACACACACTCCTCTCGCTCAGTCTGCACAGGAGAAAGTGAAACTGTCTGTGTGACTCACTTCCTTCCTGCCTGGCTAGGGAGCATGTGACTTACACTACTGTAAGCCACGTGATTTGTGGGAGGACTGCCAGGTCTGAAACATCAAGTGGATCAGTTAGAATCATAATGAGGAACGCAAAGTCCATTAAAAATAACCGCCCTTGCCCATCTCATTATGCCAGCGTGAAAGTGGTAATGACAAGTCGAAATGAGCACTTTGCATTGCCTACTCCACATAGCAGAGCTGGGCAACGCGGAAACCTACCAGTGAATTTTTAATTCGATGCATCTCTAATTGTAACCAACAAATGGGTTATTAGCAAACACATCTTTTTCTTTTCTTTTTTTTTAAATTCAAGTTTATTGAGGTTTATTATTTACAGAGCAAAAAACATTTCAACGGAAACATAGATCAAAATAACGCATATTACATTGTAGAGGAAGTGAAATATTTTTACTTTCCCTCCCCCTTATGATCCTCCTACCTTCCTCTCAAACCTCCCTCCCTCCCTCCCCCTATTAATATGACTTAGGAAGATGTGTTCATCAGTATGCTTACCAGGATTGTGTTACCTTCCAGTAATCGGCTTAAATTGAAGCAGATAAAGCGTTTGGAAGGAGCTCCATATTGATTCATATTTTGAAAGACTCTCCCTTCTCATAGCCCCAAATGTTTCCATATTCAAATTAAATAACAGTTCTTGTAACCACTCTGTGTAAGTGAATTGGGATGTCATCCAACCAATGCTTTAGCACTACTTTCTTAAGCGAGGATGAAATCAAGGCCATATAATATCTTCAAACTTTAACTGTGATACTGGAATAATCACCTATCAGACAGACTTCTGGAGTAAAATACTGGTCAATGCCCAATAGTGGATCTGCTTGATGTTTAATTTGGTCCCACGGTATTTTTATCAGTGGGCATTCCCAGAAGATATGATATAAATTCCCAACTGCACTGTGACATCGAGAGCATGACTGATCAGGTCTATGTTCAATTTTGTATAATTTAGAAGGGGTCCAAAACAGATGGTTTAGAAAGTGAAACTGCATAACACGTAACCTATCCTGAGTAACATATCAGTATATATGACACCAGATTTCATCCCATTTCCTCTCTTGGCCCCCCAGTTGACCTAGCCAGAATCTAGGTTTATTATCAATATCTACATATGCTTGATCAAAGAGTGTCTTGTATAATTTGGAGACCGCATGCGGTTCCCAGACCATCTGAGCTCGAGCTGATATACCTTAAAAATCTGATTAGGACCCATACTATACTTAACTAATACCTCTGCAATTGGAAGACATCTGTCCCCCTGTAAAATATCCTCAATCCTTAAACCTTTCAACTGGGAGAGTCAGGATTCTATTATCATTTTACCTCCAATCTTCAAATTAGGGTTGTGGCATATTGGCTGGTGTCTATCTGTATTCGGAAAATAATGCAAGAAAGCACATAACTGAATATGAATATGTAAGGACTCCTGTATTGGGGTAGCTGCTAATTTAGGGGGCAATGTTCTTGAAGTGGAATAAAGAAGAGCTATCAGGTCTATACCAGGTTCCCTTATCAGCTCTATTTCCAATTTAACCCAAGCAGGTACATAAGGCAGAGACTCAAGTTCTGTGGAAGGCACAAGCCATCGTAAATGTTTACAAACATTACTTGCCCAATAACATAATCCGATATGTGGTAGTCTTAACCCCGCTCTCTCTCTGGGAGTGGCCAGCTTAGGGTAGGCTCTGCGGGGAGTTTTCCCTCTCCAAATAAAATCTGAAATAATTGAGTGTATCGCCTTGTACCATTTTAAAGGTAATCACACATTGAGCATATTTAGAGGGTTAAAAATCCTAGGTAAATATTCATTTTAATTAGATTAATCCTCCCCCAGTGAGAGAGCGGGTGTTTGTCCCATCTATTAAGATCTTGCTTTATATTGTTCTTAAGGGCATCCAGATTAAGTTTCACTAATTTAGAGTCAGTTCTTGCCAAAAAGATTCCTAGATACTTCAATGTATGTGGAGACCACCGCATACCCATGACCGTCGCATCTGACCTATATACCTTCATGTTAAGTGGAAATATCTGTGTTTTCCCTATGTTAATTTTGTAATTGGATAGTTTGCTATATTCTGCAATAATTCCCAGCACAGCCAGGATTGAAGTTCAAGGATGGATAACATGGAGCAAGATGTCATCTGCATATGCGGATATCTTAAACTCCTGCAACCCAATCATTATCTCTATAACCCTGGGGCCTTGTCTGATTTTAAATAGGAGGGTTTCTAAATATAAATTAAACAAAAGGGGCAAAGTGGGCAGCCCTGTCTAGTACCCGAATAGAGGAAACCTTGACGAGAATACCCCATTGCAATATATTTTCACACACGGATGTCTGTATAGAGCAAACACACTATTAATAAAAGAGAGCGGAATGCCAAATTTCTCCATACTCAAAGATAAAAACCTCCAGTCCACTCTGTCAAATGCCTTCTCTGCATCCACAGACATCAATCCACACGGAAATTTACTATCCTTGGATGCAGAGAAGATGTGAGACAACTTACGAAGATGGTCTGAGGCCATTCTGCCATTCATAAACCCAACCTGATCCTGATGAATTAACCTAGGCATAACTTTAGCTAAACGGACCACTAAGATTTTTGCTAAGATTTTAACATCATAGTTAATTAATGATACAGGCCTATAATTTGTGACCTTAACAGGTTCCCTCCCTTCTTTCGGGATGAGCACTATCAGGGCTTCAAAAAGATGATTGTCTACTGTGTCAGAGGTAAGTATACTCTGAAATAGCCTTTTTAACCCTGGGCTTAACTGACTCGCAAAACATTTATAAAAATCAGACGAAAAAACATCCGGTCCCGGAGCTTTATCTGGTGAAAGCATCTGGATTGCCTTTAAAATGTCAGTTTCTGAAATGGAGGAGGAGAGCTCTTCCTTCTGATCCTCTGACACCAGAGGCAACTTACAAGAGGAAAGATGTGCCCTTACTTCCTCGCTACTGGGTCAGGAGGCCATAGAGCTATATGAATCCTTATAGTAGTCTTCAAATTCTTTAGCTATTTCGTAAGGGGAGGTTTTAATAGACCCATCTGTCAGGAAAGTAATACTTTGGATAATTCTGGATACTTCTGTTGCTTTTAAATGCATAGTGAGAAGCCGTCCTGATTTTTCACCTTGATCTAAATATAAAGCTTTTGTTTTATCAATGGCATATTCCGCTTTGTCTCTCAAAATCTCATCATGCTGATGCCGCAGTCTGATTAACTCTTCCCTAATCTCTACTGACGTGCTCTTTGAGAGAGTCTTTCCTATTTCTCTAATTTGTGTCAGCAACTTCCTGGCCCTACCCTCTCTCTGTTTCTTCCTAGCTGCTGCAAGTTGTATAAGTTCACCCCTTAATACACACTTCAGTGCACTCCGTTCTATATCCCCTCTACCTGTTGAATTGCGGTTCTCTTTCTCATATTGTTCAATCCTCTGAACTATGCAATCTCTAATCTCCACAGAACAGAGGAGTTGGTTGTTTAGTTTCCAGATGGTCTGTCTAGGAATGTTAGGAACAAGATTAAGGGTGCAGCTAACCATAGAATGATCCAAGATGATCCCTGGAATAATGTTACTGTATACTAATCCAGGAAGCATACACTGACTCATCAAAAAAATAATCAATTCGAGATCTGGATTTGTGGACTTCCGATAAGAATGTATACTCCCTACGGGAAGGAAATAACACCCTCCACGGGTCACACAAACCCAGATTGTCGGACAGATCCCTAATAGCTCTCTGCGCCAGTGAAAGACCTTACTTCGGTTAACCTCTTTATCCATTTCTGGAGTAAATGGTAAGTTCCAGTCTCCACCCAGCAATATTGGAAGGTGAAGAAACGGGGACAAAACATTTAATAATTCCATAAAGAAGCCCGGTGAATCTCCATTTGGGCCATACACACTACCTAACACTATTCTTGTCTGATTTAAGAGTCCTACTGTAATTATGTAGCGACCACCAGGATCTGCCAGTTGCTTTTCACACACAAAAGCAATGTTCCCGGTAATTAGTATGGCCACTCCCCTACTAGCTGTGCTATCTCTGGCAGTATATACTTGGACAACAAATTGACGTCTAAACAAATTAGATTCCTTTTCAAGTAAATGTGTTTCCTGCAAACATATTATCTGGCCCCTTTGTAATTGCAGATGCTTTAACACTTTATATTTCTTTATTTTTGTCCTGGCCCCTTTAATGTTCCACATGATAAAATCATATGTGCTACCCATTGTCCAAGTACTCAGTATGATACCGTAGAGTACTAACATCCGTAGCACCTCTCCCTTTTGCCCTTAGCACCACCTGATGAACAGATCTCCCCATGTACCTTTCATCTAATCGCCTCTATTTATTTCCCTTCCCTCTTCCCTATTTTCCCTTATATTCCCATATGTTCCCCATTTAACCCCCTTATCCCCAACTACAAGTGCAACATTGACCCATTTATGTTTTGGGTAATATCTTTTCCCATCCCCTTCCCCCAACAAAACAACATTATGGCCCATGATATCCAAAGTTCCATTCCTCCTGAGCTCCCTCCAGCCTCCCCCTCCCTCTAACCATTATGTATCTAACTTTCAAACAGGTGAAAACCTTTAAGATCTACCATACACATATTCCTCTCTCCCAAAAATCCTGAATCTAAAATTCAAAAAAGTTTCCCCCGTAGCTTTACCTAAGGAGGTCATTTGACTATGAACTATTAAACATAAAACCTTCATTAGTAAATAAATTAACACATGAACTGACCTCCAACCTAAGGGGATCCATTTCTTTATTGCCACATTTGCACAGATATCAAATCTCTTTTAATTAAAGTCTCTATCCTTTTAAACCCCATCAAAACAGAGCCCTGTCCCATTTCAGTAAAGTTTTTAAGCAAGACCCCCTTAGTATCAGTTTTCAATAAACATTAAATAAACATGCTTTCATACTGCACAGCCCCAAGGGCTATACCCCCCCCCAAATATGAGGAAGTTAGAAAACACCCCCTAATATATACACACACATGCCTTTAAATCACTACTTCGTCACTCAAAATTACTCCCAAAACCCTATTGGGGGGTTACTCTTTACGAAAAAGAAAGAGAGAAAAAAAAAAAACAAATATAAAATAAACTGACTTACACTTCAGTCCACACCGTTAAAATCACGGTCGCCAACTAAAGGGAAAAATGATGAGGGAGCTCCCTCTTGTGGTCAAATTCGACACTGTCTCAGTCCTGTTTAATAATTCAGTCTAAAAGCTCCTGAAAGGAGACTCAATAAATTAATTTTATTTATTTAGTTTTTGTTAACCGGGTAAGTGCGCTAGTCAGCAAGTGACTGTTTTCAGGCACGACCCGGGAGGTACAATTACAATACACAAAGAGTACAGCCAGATTATTAAGACAACGAGTACAAAAAATGCAGAGAGAAATACATATGGCAATGTAACATACATTAGTAAACAAAAATATACTTTAGCACTTGATCATGGAACATACTCAAAATGTGAATAGTAGAAGGCAGAAAATAAGAGGATAGGCATCAGTAGAAAAGACACAAGGAAGGAAAACTGGCAAAAGGATGGGAGGAGAGATTAAGTGGAAAGGAGGTGCCGTCGAGATCACGGCAACAGCGGGGTGAGGTACCAACCTGCGGCCGGGCCTATGGAGCCGAAAGATGGCGGCGAAGAGAGGTGTGGGGGAGCAGCAGTAGATGGCAACAGCGGTAGGAGGTAGGAAAAACAGCGGTCTGGTGGAACCGATGAGCGGCAGAGGCGAGTGAGGATGCGGTGAGAGGGGATAAAGGCGGAGGAGTTACGGCAATAGCGGCAAAGATCAAAGCTAAGCTGGAGCCAGTGGAACCAAAGACGGCAGGGCAGGGAAGGGGGGGCCGAGAGGTGGGAGTAGGCAGTAGTAGGTGAGAGATGACTAAGCACAGCCAGGAGGATGGGGACTAAGGAGGGCATGGATGAGGTAGGAACAGGTAAGGTGAGTTTGGTGGGGAGTGGCAAAAGGAAGAGGATATAACAGAAGAAGGGGAAGAGCAGCAGTGAGGGTTAAGTGAGGAGGCTGTGAAGGGAAGATAAGAATGTCATGGAGTAGAATAGCGACTTACAATTGTCAACAGAATAACATTAGGCTATAAAGAAACAGGTTAAGGCAACATTAATTACAAGGCACAAAATAAAACATTAATTACAAGGCACAGTATAGAACACCCATTTGGAAAGGCAAAAGTGCTAGCAATGAGAAACAGTACAAATACAGCAGATCAGGTAGGGTCAAGCAAACACATTTGTCCATAGTAGTGAAAGTCCCAGTTTGCTCTTAAAGTCACATGAGTGGAGACATCTCTTAGATCCTGAGGTAGTAGGTTCCATGGGTGGGGGCAGCATGATGGAAGGAGCCCATGCCCTTTTTAGTCCGACAAAGGGGATGGATAGTAAGGTCTGATCAGCGATCTAAGATTCCTTGTAGAATGGCCAGCCTGAGGAGATCAGACAGGATAGCAGGCTTGGACGTCCTTAGGATGGAATCAACTAAATTGTACAAGTAGTACTGCCTGGTAGAGGAAGGAAGAGCCAACCAAGGTCCTGATATAAGAGACAATGATGCTGCAGCCGAGGTGCTTTGGTTGCATACCTGCACACATTATTGAAGGTAGTATCCCATAGTTGCAGTGAAGATTTGGTGGCCAAGGACAGGATGGGACCACTATGTAAGGGTTGGCAATAGAATGCCTCTGGCTATCACCAATTTAGCAGCAGGGGTGAGCAGGTATTTGGTTCTATAGGCATCCCCAATTTGCAGTTAATTGACTTGCAGGTTTCCTGTATATGTGCTTTCAGGTCCAAGGTTTGATCCAGGTGGATGCCAAGGTAACGAAAGAAAGTGACAGTTCTATAGGGTCCCCATCGATATCAGAGACAGAGTTGGTCAGAGGACAGGATCTAAGCTGTGATTGGAGCCAAACATCATAACTTTTGTTTTATTTGTATTTAAAACCAGGCGTTGAGAGTTCAACCAGTGTTGTACAACGAAAATCTGCAGTGAGGCAGCATTTAGATCCAGGACCTTATCAGGTGATAATAAATTACCAGGTCATCCATATAAAGTGAGTGACCTGTGGTGACCAACTCAGGAAGTTTATTGACGAATAATGAGAATAGAAGAGGGCCAAGTATAGACCCCTGAGGGACCCCAATGTTGATAACAGCACTGTCTGACATGGATGAATTAAGCTAACAGCTTGTGTTCTGTTGGAGAGGTAGCTTTTGAACCAGGTAGTGACTGGGGAGAAAGCCCAAGGTACTGAGGGGGGATAGTAGAGAATGGTCAACCAGATCGAAAGCTTTGGTTAAGTCAATGAAGACTGCCCTGTTAACTTTCCTCTATCCATATTGGTAACCATATTCGAAGTGAATTTTGCAAGTGCTGTCATGGTGCTGTGATGCTTTCTAAAACCATGTTGTGTGAGCTTAGTAAATTGAATTTCTCAAGGTATTCAGTGATTTGCATGGATACTACTTTTCCAGGATTTTATTCAGAACAGACAAAATAGCAATAGGCCGGTAATTTGATGTCATTTTACTGCCTTTCTTAAATACATGAGTGACTCTGGCTGCCTTCCAGACTTCAGGGACAATGCCATTGGAGAGATAGGGTGAAGATGTGTGCCAGGGGGTCAGAGATGTAGTAAAGCCATTTTAGTAGTCTTGGTTCTAGGCCATCTGAGCCAGTACTGGTGTTTTCAGAGAGTGACCTGAGCAGCTTTAGGACCTGATGCCTAGACACTTCCCTGAAATAGAAGGGGTTGATTAAGTTTGGGGGTCCTTCAGATGCTGTGGGGTTAAACTGTGAAGCAGAGGATTGTGATGGGAGGGAAGCTATGTAGGCAGATAAGTCAGAAAATTGTTGGTTAAAAGCATTTGCAATAGTAGTAGAATCATTACAGTGTACACCATGTAGGACCATATCTGAGGGAGTGACATCTTTAGCAGAACCCAAGAAGGACTTAATGTGACCCCAAAACTTTGAGGTCATTGGAAGATTAATCAGCAGGTTTTGGCAGTATTTACTTTGGCCTGCCTGATGCATCTTTACAGTCATTTCTGTATTGTTTATACAGAATGAGATCTGACTGCAGTCCAGTTTGTTTGTACTTTTTCCATTGATTGTCTCTAACTTTTAACTTTTGAAGCAGGTCTTTTTCAGCCACCTCAATGCTGGCCCTTACCCTCCTTTTGACTGTAGGGAGGTGCTTCTTTGGATGTTGCCAAATTCAGTCAGAAATGAATTGAGGGCAGTATCAACATTGGTTGCGGTATAAATGTTAGACCAGTCAACACAAGAGAGGTCAAATAGGAAGTCTTGTTTGTCCAGGGCAGCATAGTTTGAAAACCTAATCAGACGTGGTGGAGGAGGAGGAGGTGGACAGGATCGCCATCAACAAAGTGTGGGGGAATGATCAGTGATTGAGTCAGCAAGCACTGTGGCATCTAGTACATGATCAGGTCTGGTGGTGAGGATCAAATACCCCTAGCATACAGTCTTTAAGTCCAGATCACACGCTGGCATGTTTCTCTTTCAGTACATCCCCTTGACTTTCCGGTTTTCTTCAGACTCCAGTCAGCTGCCGAAAGCAATGGAGTCCCCAAGACAGATTCCCAAAAGGTCATCCTTTTAGAACCCCCAAGCAATGAGGTGGTTCCCTCACTACAAAATCAGGAATAAGCCAAGTCGGGGGTGCTGCTTCCAGATGTAAATATGGGGAGACAGAAGCCTATTACTGGGTTAGAAGCCTTAACGATTCCTATAGTCCCCTTACACTACTTTTATCTGGAAAGAAATGAGGTTGTGTTCTTCTTTTTTTTGGTTGTTCATGCAGTCTTACAGTCCAACTAGACGCACTGGCATTCTATTCCATCAATACCTCCCCTCGACTCTTCGGATTCCTGTAGACTCCAGTCGGCTTCCGAAAGCAACAAAAGCCCCCAAGATAGCTGTCCAAAAGATCATCCTTTAGATCCCCAAAGCAAAAAGTGGTTCCCATGCTATGAGTTCAGAAGTAAGCCAAATTGGGGAAGCTGCATCGAACTGTGAATACGGAGAGACAGAGCCGATTACTGGATTAACAAATGTCACAATTCCTGTACCCCTGTTACTCTGCTTATATCGGGAAACAACACATTTTGTTTTCTTCTTTTTTTTTTTAAAGACTGCTATTTCTCTCCTCCTTCACCCTTGCTTGAACAGATCTGGGAGGGCTTCCAGCAACCCCTTCTTCGCTGACTGGGCATCCTCAAAACTGGACCACTGTCCAGACAGTAACACCTGCAGTCTCACCGGGTACCCCATTCTGAAGCAGGTGCTTGAGGCTATCAATTTAGTTACTATCGGGTGATATTCGACTCTCTTTTAGGGCACCGATAGTGGCAGATCTTGTGTGATTCTTAATGGGGTCCCCTTCCATTTCACTTCTTTAAGCTTCTTAACTTTAGACAGTACAAACTGTCTTTCCTGAAAGTTCAGAAAACGAAAAATCAAGGTATGCGGTGGGGGGGGCCCTGATGGTGGAATTGCATGTAACGCCCGGTGAGCCCGTTCGATAGTGTAATTTTCTCCAAAGGGTGTAGGGCCTGCAGTCATTCGTAGGAATTTCTGGACAAACAAAATTGCATCTGCTCCCTCTTCTTTCTCGGGGAGACCTATAATTATCATGTTGTTTCTTCTGCTTCGTCCCTCCAGATCTTCGATTTTCAACTCCATTTTATTTATTTTTTGCCTCAGATTCACTATCTCTGGTTCTTGTTTTTTCCCACTCACTTCTCCAATGAGGTAACTCTGATTTTTGTGTCCCCAGTATGACGAGATAGATCTTCTAACGCCTGGGTTACAGCCTTCAATTCTTCTGTTACCAAGCAAAGCTCCATGTGAAAAGGTTTGAATTTGGCAAGAAATTGTGCCAATGTCAGGGGTTCCTTCTCCGGACTAGTAATTTCACTTTCCAGGCCTCCTGTGAGTATGGATACTCTGGCTTTTTTCGGAAGGACCTTCGCCGGGGAAACTGGCAGGGTATGCTTAGGCGGAATTCTTCTCATCTCTGCTTCCATCTGTCCCCGATTCCAATACAAAATGTTCTAGAAACCTTTAGCTAAATTAATCCGATTAAATTCTTAGTATAAATCCTCTGGAATATGTGTAATAAAGACTTATATTGGAGTAGGAGGCTGGAGCTATTCGACCAGGCTGCTACCATGGAACTTGCATCACGTGACTCCCAAACACATATTTTTCTTCTTGTGTGCTCTTACTGGAGGGACAGTGGGTTTACTGCCCCCATTTCTGGATCTGCTAGCTGTAGTTCAGTCAGGTCCAGAAGTAATTTCATTTATTTACAACCACTGTATGTGCACTGTAAGGTGGCATGATTCAATCCCCTCCTTGAGCTCCCTATATAGTACAGGAGGCTAGGCTTACAGTGTATCATATCTATGAAAATGTCACAGACATGGTGAATCACACTAAGAATGGTTGCAGCTGCAGCATTATACATACTCATCACTGATGAACCATAAAAGCCTTCTATCAGGGAGTACAGCCTGTATGAAATAGAACATATATAGCTGACACCATCCATAGACTATTATTTGTTAAATAAATAGGCATGCAATGTTGTGTTAGTAGTTAACTATGTCAGTAACAGTTCCAACAATTATTTGCCCCTTACGGGCACACCCGTTGTTAAAACGGGTGTCAATGCAAGTGATCAGTCACTGGGGGTGTACAAATATACAATTCATGTTCTCCTCCCCCTGAGCTCCTTCTTCTGCGAAACAGGCAGCACGGAGATACTAGGATATTGTAGGACCAATGCTGGAGCAGATGCCCAACCATACAACAGTAAATACTATTAAATTGACTAGTAACAGGTGTTTGCATAAATGTTAGAGAACACTTTATTCCCAACAGAAGTGTGGATATTTATCCACAAAAATACTGACAAACTGTCCTTGCCAATCAGTCATCACCAGGAAGGTTATATGCTGAATAAAAAGAGATGGGTTTGACCCAACTTGTAAAAAAAATTAAAAATAAACGCAATACTGTATCCTACTATGATTCAAACTATAATAACATTATAATGAAATTGGGCCACTGGTCAAAATGCAGTTATACATTATCAGTGGTTACTTGTGAAGGTTAGTCTTATACCTGTAAGAGAGAAAAAATAAAACACAAGCCACAAATTGTTTTTGTTATTTGAACTTTTGTACACACAGGTACGCCTTGTAAATAGGGATTCTTTGAACCCTAATGGCTGTATTACTGTATAAATAAAATTTTACATACATACATACATACATACATACAAAAGGGACATCTCATTTACTTAGAATATTATCCTTGTGGAAAGTTAGCATTGGTTCTCAAAATGCTGATACTAGTATTAGCCCAAATAAAGATGTATGCTTTCGACCACCTTTGGGGGTAGGCTCTTTTTATTGTAGCTACTAGTACACTCCAAGGAATTCCTGAAAACGAAATAAATTATTGTCAGAGTATTAGGTGTTCCTAATTCTCTGAATGTGACATTAGAACCGTGTCATTAACACACACACATCATTCTGATAAATAACACAAGTTATAGTACTGGTATTTTGTACGTACAAAATTGTTAAAAGGGTGTTAAATTAGGCCTACAACATAAAAGGTTAAAATCTTCCAAAACAGACATAATACTTTTTGTGGCAGCATACATTGTGTAGCTATTCTATGAAAGATAAATTAAATGGCTTATTACAAATGCTGGGGGTGAACAGCCCCCCCCTTCTGATCACCGTGCGATGCATGGGGATAGGTGATACAGGACAAGGACAAAGAAGCCGTGAGATCTTCCATAAAGGAAGGCATATGTAGGAATGGGCAGGTGTGTAGATAGCAAGCAGCTTCATCACTGCAAGCCCAGAGGAAAAATAAATTTCAGTCCTAACGTCATGGACAGATGAGGAGGACTGGAAAAAAAAAGTATCTTTTAACAAAAGTACTCTTGATGTGCAAACCCCATTAAAGTCATATTTGGTTAAGAAATACCAATTTAATTAGGGAGGTACATCAATTGTGAGCTGGAAATACAGGTACAGCTCAAAAACACAAGGAGGTCAAGTGCCTAGCAAAAGGTCGCACACTGTGCAAATGATGTTTCCAGGGACCAAACCCAGCCATAGCTGCAGTGGCCTTAGACACCACACGGAATGAGAAGTCTGACAAATAAAAGAACACTGTCTAGCCACCGGCTGAGGCATCAAAAACGAAACTGATTAACCATCACAATTTCTATGACGGCAGATGGAGAGGCCATATTGGAAAAAAAAACATAGAAAACCTTAGCAAGCATTTGCGTCATGCTTCTATTTTCTTTTCTTTTTTTAACAAACTCCGATTAACTTGAATCAATACTAAGGACACCAGTCCACATACTTCAACATTAAATCAACCACTTATCTGAAAGATAGAAAGTTTGCAGACAATGTGCCAACACTGCAAACTGGAACATGTCATTGGCAACAAACCCAAGGTGTCAGCCATTTTATGGGCAGATTAACCTCATTACAATGACATAAAAAAATTTGTGTAGCATCAGAAAACACAGTTAAAGACTCTGATAACTGGTAACAGTGACAAACAGATATAGCAGATGCTGAATTTAGCACAGTGTTTACCCAACTACAAATATTTCCACACATCAAAATCCAGGACGGAACATTTAAAAACACATTCTGCAACACTATGTCACCGTCGAAGGTTAACCTGGAATAAGCAAATGAAGATTCTTTTAATTTACAAACATACTAAAATGCCAGCAGAATAGGCCTAACGGTCTTCCGTGTCTGCTCGTTTAGTCAGCCCCACCCTGGGAGCTGACCTTGCTGCCCCCATTGTTCTCTCTGGCTGCTCCCTTCCCAGTCCCGGATATTCTCGCTGCACTGGACTTTTCTTCCAGAACCCTTCCCCTGTACCTGTCCCACCCCCTCTTGAAACCCTCCACCATCTCTGCCTCCACCAGTCCCCTGGGCAGCGCATTCCAAGGCTCCACAACCCTCTCAGTGAAGTAGCACCTCCTCCTTTCTCCCCTGAATCTCCCCCCTCCAGCTTCCACCTATGCCCTCTAGTTGCCCCCCCTACCTTCAGAGCACCCTGACTGCTCCTCCCTATTTACCCCCTTCATATACCTGAAGATCTCTATCATGTCCCCCCGGTTCCTTCTCTCTTCCAATGTGTACATATTTAGCTATTCGAGCCTCTCCCCATAGGTCCTGTCCCCCAAGCCCCAGATCATTTTGGTTGCCCTCCTCTGGACCCTCTCCAGGAGTTCAATGTCCCTCTTTAAGTGTGGCCTCCAACACTGCACACAGTACTCTAGGTGCTGCCTCACCAAGCAATTATACAAAGGGAGTATCACTTCCCTCCTTCTGGAGGTGATCCCCCTAGTGATGCATCCCAGCATCTTGGTGGCCTTGGCAGCTGCCCTCCTACAAGTCTTCGAGTTGTTCATCTTGACATCCATCACCACCCTCAGGTCCATCTCAGCCATTGAGACTTGTAGCATTCCCCCCTCAGGGTATATACTTGGCCCAGGTTTCTGGCTCCCAGGTGCAGTACCTTGCATTTCCCTGCATTGAACCTCAGCTTCTACTTTCTAGACCACCTTTCTAGAGCCTCTAGGTCCCCCTGTAAGGCCACCCTCTCCTCTTCCCCATCCACCACCGCCCCCAGTTTTGGATCATCCACAAAGAGACTCATCTCACTCCTGATACACTTCCTTATGTCAGAGATGTAGGCATTGAACAGGAGGGGCCCAAGAACCGATCCCTGAAGGACCCCACTAATGATCCGCATTGGGGATGAGACTAACCCACCTACCACGACTCTCTGGGTCCGGTCCTAAAGCCAACTTAATATCCATCTGATCATCTGGTTCCCCACCCCCATTTCTCCCAGCTTATCCAACAGGCCCCCATGAGGAACAGAATCAAACACCTTGCAGAAGTCAAGAAAGAGGACGTCCACTGGTCTACCCAGGTCCAAGGCACTCATCACCCAGTTATAGAACTCCACAAGGTTTTCCTGACATGATTTCCCAAGGATGAATCCATGCTGTCTATTGTCCAGGCCGCTGACTTTTCCAGGCACCCCCTAGCCTCTCCTTGACAATGCCCTCCATCACCTTGCCCACCCCTTGATCCCCCTTGTGGATAGGCACTATATGCACCACCTTCCAGTCCTGGGGCACCCAACCTGTCCTCAGAGAGATGCTGAAAAGCTCTGCCAGGGGTTTCACCAGGATATCAGCCAGTTCCTTCAGCACTCTGGGATGTAATTTATCCGCCTCTGGTGCTTTCTCTGTCTTAAGGGACCTGAGGGCTTCCCTCACTCTCTCTGTGCCATGATTTGCACCTGCACTACCTCATCCCCCTTCTTTGCCTTCCCCCCTCCTGCCAGTGATGGCCCCCCCTTCTCCCCATACTCACCGATCAGTAAGGATCCCCCCTCAGTCTCCTCCCATGTTGATGCAGCTCCCCCATTTTCCTTGGTGAAAACTGAGGCGAAGTACTCATTTAGTACTTCAGCCTGCTCCCCCAGGTCTTGTGCCCATCCCTCCCCTATTTTAATCCTGCTAATCTGCCCCATCACCCTTCATTTTTCTCCAGTGTATCTAAAGAACCCTTTGTTCCCTCTCCTAATTTCCCTGGCCAGGTTCTGCTCCTTCCTTTCCTTAGCCACTCTCACCACCCTAGTGGCCCTTCTGGCCATCTGATCATACTCCCCTCAATGCCTTTCACTCCTTGAGCACTTGAAATGCCTATAGGCCACCTTCTTATCCCTCACCACCGCCTGAACCTCCCTGGTCCACCAGCAGGTTTCCGGGCCCTACCACATTTTCATCTTACTCTTGCACAGGTGCTATTAGCATCCTGCACCCCCCTCCTGATAATTTCCCACCTACTGTCAGCGTTCATGTCTGGCCCAATCCCATTCAAATGCTCCTTAAGGATCCTTCCCATTTCCTTGAAATCCACCCCCCTGAAGTCAGTTACCTCCATATTTGTGCAGCCTTCTACCCCTCCTAGATCCAGGCAGAAACAGACCGTGGCATGGTCGCTCCCTGCCAATGGGTTCCTTACCTCCAGGCCCCCAATCTGGTCACTGTCTGCCAGGACCACTTCCAGTATCCCCACCTGCTGAGTTAGGAACGCAACCTGAAAGACATCCAACAACCTCTGTTCCCTGGCCACCAAGGATGTCATAGTCTCCCAGTCCGTTCTTGGCATGTTTAAGTCCCCCAACACCACCACCCTTCCCCTGCCCAATCTGCAGTGTCTCCCAATATCTGCCACCAGACTCTCCTCCAGCTCCTCTGCCAGCACAGGGGGTCTATACACCAATCCTATATTTATGCACCACACCCATTTTCCCACATCCCAAGTTCCCTCCATTCTTCCTGCTATCCAGCCCCTGCCTCCTGCCCCCCACTCCCTTTCCATCTCTAACTGCCCCATCATGGCTACATCACCCCCCACATCCCCAATCAGAAGAAGAGAATTGAAGCGGTTACTGAGCTTAAGGTCCAATCCACCTCCCCACCTTGCTTCCTTCTGTCCAACCCCAGCCATCTGCCTACTTCCCTGAGAATGTCCTCCCTTTGGCCCCCCTCTGTGAGGGTCCCCAGAAACCTGCCTGCTTCCTTGGTAGTGTCCTCCTTTAGGGCCCCCTCTGTCAGGGTCCCTATGTGTCCCCAGAGCACTCTCTTGCACTTCTTTCCCTATGGCCCCACCACTAGTGCTTGGTGCAATCCCGTGAGTGAGCCCCTGCCTAATTACACAACCATACCTTTCCCCTCCCTCTAGCTATCTCCTAATCCCCTCAACCTCCTCCCTAAACTGTGTCAGCTGGTAGCACACTGGGCAACCACTGAACTTCCAAGCCTAGTCCAGTATCATTGATGCCCCACACCCTGTGCACCCCACCACCATCCCAAAGATACTGGCCCTAATGATGTGTGGTCCCATCCCCCTCCAAGTAGGTATCCTAAGGTGAACCACCAGGTTCCCCACTAGTCCAAGATATACCCTTACCAACTAATTAGGTCACCCACTAATCCTAGATACAGTCCCACAGTAAACAGGTACCCCCATTATTAGGTGCAGTGCTACACAGTAAACTTATAGGGGAAGTGTACAACTCCCTAAGCTCCTCTCTCCCAGCCTTTAAACCCAACCCCCAGTGGCTAGAACATCATGAGCTGCACCTGAAGCCTTTTCCTCCAATTGCAGCGCAGGCATTCCCCTATAAAGGAGCCGAGCTGAGGGGAGGGAGAGGTGGGTGAGGGTGGGATTAGGGCCCACACCTGACTCTCATGAGAGTGTATCAGCCCTGTGTCTGCCCCTCACTGCACCTCCAAGCACTGCAACCTCCTCTGGAGGAAGGTCCCACACAAACACTGTATTAAACAAGTTGCACTACTGCCCTAAAGCCCACAGACTGAAAAAGAATGTAATGCTTATCCAGCAACTAAATCCTTTCCCCAACTGCTCAGCTCAGCAAAAGAAGGTTCAGGCAACCTCTGACAGACCCCAACTGATTCTGCAGTTAACATACATCAAATACAATTTCCAACACACCAAAATGGCAGCTAAAAAAACTACTTTAAATCAACTTACAAATACACTCAGCAGCTAAATGCCCTTTCTCCCTCTCCTCTAGCTGAAGACTGACTGAGATGGCAGTTAACCATCACATTCTAACAGCACTAATCCCCATAATATGATGCCTTCACTTACAGGCCAGAGAGCAACATTTAAGCACAATCACCAATGTGTCTGCTAAAATCCTTTAACCTTTTCCAAACCAAATTTAAAAGTACAAAAAAAGGTAGTTAGGAACAGACCTCAAACACAATTTCCAACACACCAAAATGGCAGCTAAAAAAAATACTTTAAATCAACTTACAAACACACTCAGCAGCTAAAGGCCCTTTCTCCATCTCCTCTAGCTGAAGACTGACTTAAGCTTAAGCTCAAATAAGCAAAGCTAAGTGACACAATCAGAGTAAAAGACAGATTTAACTCTTGCATCATTATAGTTAATGAAGCTGATATAATTAAACCATAACATTCATTACCAAATACAGTAATGTTTCTGCTGTTATTTTGTTAAACATTCTCCAAGTAGTCATTAACAGAACTGCAGGGAATAACATGACCTTGAGTACGCTGTCTGCAATTTGGAGGAACGGGACCATTCCTGGACATGACATCTATGAACGCTTCCTGGACTAAGAAACTGCAAAACATCACCACCAGGTATTGGCCTTCTCATCATTAATCAACTTATTTTGGAAGCAATCAAAAGCAAAAGTAAGGTCAGTAAATCTGTTTCACAAGCTCTGAGCTGTGGAGTGTTGCATTGAATCCACATTTCCATCTGACTTGTTCTTACAGGATCTGTGCTTGTCTTTGAGGTCTATTCACAACTATTTTGTAGAACAAAGGGAAGACACTAACAAAGGATTTTTACATCCTGCATATGCCCCAAGCCAATGTTCATCACCTTCAGGAATGTAACACATTCTGGGTCTTTGATCTACAATAACAACAGTTTACTGGTCCCCAGTAGTTCACCATTTCCTGTGGATTTGATTATTTTTCATCATTGGACTCCTGGTACCTTGGTCAAGAATATAATGTTACATATCTGAACATAACTATCTGTGTGATTTAATATTACTAACTCAAGAATGCAACCTAGTTCTGCTTTAGAACATGCACGATAACAATACACGTGCTGGTAAAGAAGGGTCAGTTCCTTAATGCAGTGAGGTACATCATGGCCCACAGGAAAAATTTCCCCTCTCACTTACTAACCAAATACCTGACATTCCTCCTGATCCTGCTGCTACTAATGGTGGGGGATGTCACACAAAACCCTGGCCCCCATGGAACAAGTATACCAAACCGCATGCCCACTTCACCTGAATGGGTTAATGCTAAGGGACTGAGACAAGTACACATGAACATCAACAGCCTCAGACCCAAAGTGCACGAACTTGAAGTCTGGCATAGCCTCTACTCTCCAGACATAATTGCCATCTTGGAAACCTGGCTAAAGCCCAATATTCTTCTGCACAAGGTGGAATTACAGGGGTTCAATACATTTAGGAAAGACAGGAAAGGGAAGAAATGCAGAGGAGTCTTCCTCTATGTAAAATCCCAACTCAAAGCTACCCAGATGACTACCCCGATCTTGAAAGAGAGGGCTGCAAAGCAGTGTTCACACAACTCCTCCTATGGGGGAACAAAGCCGCTTGTAATTGGATGTGTATACCACACCCCAAAGAAAGGAATGGGAGCACTGAAAATACTCACAGGCACCGTACTAAACATCCCTGGCAAAGAAAAGATTATACTGGCGGACTTTAACCTTAACAGGTGCGCCAAACTAAAAGGTGAAGTAAAAGACAGCCTAGAAGGAGCAAAATGAACCCAACTAATAAGTGAACCTACATGGTTCAACCATAAAACAGGAAACCATACCACCCTTGACTGGGTGCTAGCATCCAGTCCTGACAGAGCTAAAATAATTGGAACATGTGCAGACTCCCTCAGTTACCACACGCCAGTCTTCCTTGTGTGGAAAATAGTCACCCCAAACAACCACCAAGGACTTTCTGGTCCAGAAACTACCCTGCATTGCACATAGGGGCCTTTTTGAAATCTCTGTCAGAAGTGGACTGGGCCCAGACTCTCAAAACCCCAACCATAGACGAAGCCCTGGAGGGTTCTACCAAGCATTTCCTAACAGTGGCCAATAAACATGCACCCATAAAAAAGATCAAGGTCAAGGGCTAGCATGCCAGATGGCTTAACCCGGATCTGAAGGGCATCATGAAAGAAAGGGACAAACAATGGGGCAAATTTAAAGTTACAAATCTGCATCAGAACTGGGTTAAATACCAGGAAGCCAGAAACATCTGCAAGAGGGAGCTCAAAAAAGCCAAAAAGAATTACTTGCATGTTCTGCAATCCAGAAACCTGTCTGATCCAAGGAAATTCTAGGGTCATATCAGCTCAATCCTAAAAGGCAAAAAAAGCAGGGTGACAGAGGAAATAAAGGTCAATGGGACACCTCTCACCACCACAAAAGACACAGAAAATGCCTTCAATGACTTCTTCTTGGACCTACAGCTGTACAAAACCAGCAATCCCAACCAAGGCCAGGGAAGCCCAGAGAATAAAGATACCCCCTGCAGGGCCCTGAATTCCACCTAAAACTTACATCAGTAGGAGAGGTACTGACGCTGCTCAAGGGCATAAAACCAGGAGGTGCGGCAGGCCATGACAACCTCGAACCTAAACTGTTGAAGATTGCATCCCCCATCATTGCAGTACCGATAACCCAGCTATTTATCAGGTCCATGATGGAAGGGAGAGTACCGACCCCATGGAAGGTGGCTTTTGTGACACCAATTCCCAAAAGCGGGCCACAGGAGGCCATGGAAAATTTCAGACCACTCTCCATTCTCTGCACCCTAAGCAGGTTACTTGAGAAGGTGGTCTACAAATAGGTCAATGAGTACCTGGAAATGCACAACCTGCAAACAGACCAACAGCATGGTTTCAGAAAGAGACATGGCACTAGCATGGCACTGGTAAGCTTCATCACTGATGTGCACGAAGCTCTGGACCAAAACAAACTCCTTGGAGCCATCTTCACTGAGCTAATGAAGGTGTTCAACCCAGTCAACCACAAGCTGCTCCTAGGACAACTGGGTGGCTTAGGGTTTGACACACTGGCCCTAAAACTGGCTTTCCAGTTACCTCCATGGAAGGATGCAAATGGTCCAGTGGAATGGTACTAAATCAGATGAGCATCCAGTGTCAGACGGAGTTCCACATGGTTCTATCCTAGGCCCTCTGTTATTCTCCTTATTCATCAACAACCTACCCCTACACTGCGGTGGAGCAAAGGTCACGCTATACACGGACGATGCAGTATTGTACAGAACCGACAAGGACTCAGAATTACTAAACTTGGAGCTGAAACAAGATTGCTCAATGCTAGAAGACTAATTCCAGGCAAACAGGCTGATCCTAAACAGCAAAAAGACCAAAGCCATGCTCTTTGGCCCCAAAAAGCTTGGCCTACACCGGGCTAATCTTCTATCACTCTCTACCTCACATGGAACAGGAATCGAAGCGATGGACAATATCAAGTATTTGGGAATGTTTATTGACCAGGAAATCTCTTTCAGGAAACACATAGACCACCTAACAACAAGAGTAAACCAAAACCTTGGGCTCCTGTACAGACTAAGTTCCTACCTGACTAAAGAAACCAGGATTGTGGTCAGCAACGGGACTATCATTCCCATCCTATTCTATGGTGCAACAATGCTTCAAGGACTGAGAGCAATGGATCTGAGTATGCTGTACCACAGAATCAGCCATTTCACCACCGTGGTGCAAAGAATGGAGTACCACTGCGATGTACTACAAACGTTAACCTGGCCACTCCTTGAAGCGAGACTCGCTTAACCTTCCCTGTGCTTAGCTTTCAAATTGCAGCAACCTGATGCCCCACCAAGCCTGAGAAATCTACTAGCCCCAAAAGCAAACAGGAGGGAGCTCAGCTCAACTGAACACAAGCTGCTAGAACCCCCAAGAGCCAGATCAACTATGGAACAATGGTCATCTAGAATAACCCTCCACAAACTCTGGAACTATCTCCCGAGAGAGCTCCAGGACTGCACCTCTCTTGAGGGATACAAGAAAGGGTTAAAACTACACCTAAGCAGTGGATCTCATTGCACATACCGCAACCCATAAAGGTGCCTCTGCTAAAGGGGGATGCCTCACGTAAATACAGACAAAAAGAGAGGGAGGAACAGTAAGGAAGGACATAATGTACTGAACTACACTTACGTCTACTATCTACTCATGAGTGTGTGTAACTAACAAGGTTGTTCATATGTAAACTCGCCTATGTCAACTGTAGTAATGTCTATCTCTGTGACATGTATACATGATCAATGTACCATATACTGTAGTACAATCAAAAGCATTGGTTTTATTTTCCCCTCTAGGTACATGTAACTAATCCTGGGTCGCCCCTGAAAAAGGGACTGTCAAAGTCTCAGTGGGCCTACCCAGTTACCAAAATTTAAATAAATAAATAAATAAATAAATTTCAACAGAGTCAACTAAGCATTCAGGGAAAACATAACAAGATATGGTGTACTACTATTAAAAGTAGTGCTTCTCCTGAAATGAGTAGCAAGGAACAGCTGTATAGACAAAAGTGTTCACACTTAGATTCGTTACAGAATGCAGCGAGAGGTGGATCAGCCAACAGATATAATTAAATTGTATTCACCACAAACATGAAACACAAGGACAGGGCAACACCCTGCCAGACGTACGTTTCATTAAAAAAAAAAAATGCCTCCAGGGTCAGAGTAGACAAATGCTTGGTCTGAGAATCACATTAGTGAGGAGGATTCCTCATGCAAGTCTATAATAAACTTATTAGATGGTTCAGCCACCGATTGATCAGCAGCCAATTCTATCAGGCTTAAAAGCCTCCAAAGCAGCCCTCTATTGGACTGCATTGTAGTTGACTGTCTCAGTTCAATATACTGCACACAGATCAACATAATCTGATCCAAAACATTTATAGTTAACTATTTCTTATTTAAGCATATCCCATGCACCTTGTGCAGTGAGATAAGCCGAGATGTCTTCTCTCAACCCTGTACATATTTTAGACATGTCAATAAGCAGGGAAATCTATAAACTGTTCTGTGGGTTAACTGTTGTGCTTGAAGTCACAACACTCAAACACACTCAGACAGATGGCGTCTGTGAACTCCGGTGAAGGAAGAATTCACAAAACAATGAGTAGCAGTCCACACACGGAGTCCCTAAGCTGCCAACCTTATTGCTACTTGCTTCTGAGGAAAGTTACTTCTCAGACCTCAAATCATGAAGCAAAATGAATGTTATTCTTTGCCAGACAAAACCATGACAGGCTGGCTCGCCATTGTTACACTGTGAAAACATCACACCTTAGGTTCTTTGCATGGTATGCTGGACAAAGAAAGTAACAACAAGTAGAAATAATAGAATAAGTTTATTATGATACTCATGCTATAACAAGCAAAGCAATCACAAGGGAGCCAATTTCCTGCCTTTCCTCAAGTATGGTCTCTTTCTGTCTGAGGAGCTGGTGTGCATACAATTATATATGACTGATAAGTATACAGTTACAGATATGATATACATACAGCATTGGATAAGGCATGTAAATAAGGTGGCTTCCTTGTGCAATTACATAGGAAATTAGGAAAGAATCTCTGAACAAAGGAAACTCATATTCAGCAGGAATACAGTCGGCACCGCTTATAACGGGCACATTTGTGTAACCACATTCTGCCTGTTATAATCGATGGTCGGTATGTTTAACACTTTTGATAAAAAAATGCTAAGAAATGCTAGAAAACCCCAAAGACGCATTACTGGAATGCAGTGCTATGTGTACAGCATAAGACATCGCATCACATGGCTTGCCGGAGAGTTAACAGTGCAGATACCAGTGCAGCTCTTACATCATCCTCCTCCCAGTCGGCTACTGGAGCTGCTGTACCACCTGATCAGCATCATCCAATTTGGGCTCTGCTTCCTCCTCATCGCTGAGGTGACAGAGCAAGTCAAACTCCTCCTCTGTCAAGCCTGTAGGAACGTCCACCAGTTTGTTCAACACTTCTGAGTCCTCATCAAACAACGGCAGTGAGTTAGATGCCGAAGTTCCCTCACTATGGTCACAGGGGTCACTGGGGAGCACAAAGCCTGCTTTTATGAAACATCTCAAAACTGTCTTTCGGGTCACAGATTCCCAAGCTTGCTTTAACAATTGGACTGGCTGAGCTGGGTTAGATGTTAAGTGGTTGTTAATTACCGCTAAATGGTGCCCAAAATGCCCGCTATAGAAGGCATGCATAGATCACTGTAAGCAGTGGAAATATACAGCAAACAGTAGCAAATGGCAAATGGTTTGGGCAGTTTGCCCGCAATAACCGACTGCCCGCTTAAAGCATGGGCGGTATAAGTGGTGCCGACTGTATGTGTTATCTGTTCTTATTTCCAGATAGTTAGTCTGGAAATGTTTGCAATGTAATCATAAAAGCACACAACATGTCACAATAGTGGAAAACTACAGAATATGAGTGATTATAAGTAAAGCAGAATATATGGCAGAAACATATCATATAGCTAAATGCATTACAAACAAATATGAGCAAAGCAAATATAATAAAGAACACTAATATAAGTAATAAAACAAGACAAAACATTATAAGACTGTGGTAAGGCACTCATACTTGCAAGTGTATAAAGTTATGGTTACGAGTGGGCCAGTTGGTGGTATATAACCCAGGCATAACATGGGGGAAATGCACCCTTTTCAAAGCTCTCCTTCAGCATGTCATTGAGAGGCTCCAGCAGCACATCAGCAACTGTTTTTAAATTAAGCAATAATGCATGACAGGGTGTGTGTTGTGCTGGGATAACGTCATGCCTGGGGTGATTAGGCATGAGGCCACAGGCCGAGTGCTACTAATCACCCCAGAAGTGACGTTATCCCAGCACGACACACACCCTGGAGTGCATTATTGCTATTATACAATGGCTCTTTTTTTTATTAAAAAAAAGTAGAAAAAATATATATGTGTGGGTTTTCTTAATCATTTTTGGTATCTGTTTTAAAAAAAAATGTGCAGTTTTTCTTTTGGCCACTAGACGGTACTGTCAGTATGTGCTGTATCATGTGTTCCTATCCCATGGCTTTCTTTCTCTGCAGTCCACATAGATTCATGTTCTGTAATCCCGGTTTATAATGAGCTCCCCCATTCAGCTCCATGTTCCCCCATCAGTATTCAGTATGGCAACTTTATTTTTCCCCAAATGTGAGTTGTTGTTTTTTCTTCATTTTAAAATGAAATGAAGCCAACATGGTAATCGGATTCTCGGTGACCGACAGCGCGAATGTGACCTAGTGTTTGCACAATTAAAACACTGCTCGCAGATATTGTTTCAGGAGAGTCAGAAGCCACTTTTGGGGTTTCTGTAGAGGTTATTTTTAAGCAGCTTGGAGTGAGCGAAGGAGAAGGCATATGTTTAAGCAGAACAACGTCTTTTAACTGACTATTGCACTTGTGTCAGTTGAACGAGTAGTGTTTTTAATTGCGCAGGCATTAGGTCACGTTCACACTACTGTCAGTCACTGAGAAGTCAATTACCGTGTCAGCTTCATTTAATTTTAAAATGAAAACAAAACAACTGACATTTGGGGAAAAATAAAGCAGTAAAGTTGCCATAGAGCAGACCAGGTAGTGAGGTTGATCGTGGTCTCAGCAAGGAGGGTAGTGAGGCAGGCTGATTCTGTTTTTTTTTTTTTTAACATTTAATTCGGTCTTTTGTGTGCTGGGACTAGATCCGTGATGTTGTACTGGGATAACATCACGGCTCCAGTCCCAGACTGACCAGTCACAGGCCATCATTCTTTCTTGCCATTGTATAACAAGCATTTGTCAGTGCCAAATGTTGTCTTGCTGGCATTGGAATTGGCAGTGCAGTAGTTAGAGAGATGCATAATAGGAATGGCAGTGAAGTATTGAACTGACGCCAACACCACCCCCACCCTGCAGAGACTGACAGGCATTGGGGTGTGCCTTTGGGTCATTGGCCATAACGCTCATGCCATTTCACCTCACCCTACCCTGCAGACACCGACAAGTGTCGCGGTGTGCTTTGGGGACTTTGGGTCTTGTGCTCACCCCATTCCATGAGGAAATACACTGAGATGGGTGCAGTATAGGAGAATGGAGTGAACTTTGGGGCAGAAGACTCCAAGGCACACCTCGATGCCTGTCACTGGCAGCTGGGTGGGGGTTGGGGTGGAATGGCATGAGCATTACAGCCGACGATCCCTGGTCACACCCCTGACACCTGTCAGTCTCTACAGGGTGGGGCATTATGGTTGGAAACCCTAACACTCCAGGCATTTGTTGGTATTTTCACTCCAAATTTTCAACATGGGCTTTTAGTGATCCCACCTCATAAACAGTGGCACTAACAGTTTGTTAGCTGAAAGGTGATTTTCACAGTGACTGCGCCGTTTGGTGCCACAGGTGCAAAAACACATTTTGGCCAGGATGTGAAAAATGGCAACTGTACTGTTCATGAGGAGTTGTAAACAAATGGCAAAGGTATGAAATTTCCAAATTGTCCAGAGCTTTAAAGGAGCTTTGGAAACCTATCTTTTTAACAAAGCTTTTAATGACTGTTAATTATTTAATCTTAATCTTGTTTTAAATCTTGTTTTAAATATTTATTGTTTTATGTAATTTGTAAAGGCGCCTTGGTTTAAGAAAGGCACCTTAAATAAAAAAGATTGATTGATTATTGATGTTGAAAATCTGGAGTGAAAATATGAAAAATTGGTAAAGTCACGAGTGTGCGTAGAAACTGGGCAATGTACGCCTGTAACATAATTATTTTGGAGATTTTTTTAACCAGATTTTCGATATAGGCATTTTGGGACCACTGCTCATGAACAGTGGCACAGTGATTTTGTTAATCTGTCCAGAAAGTTGATTTCCCACAGCGATAATGCCATTGTGTGCCAGATGTGCGAAAACACATTTTGGGCAGGATGTAAAAAATGACAGCTGTACTGTTCAAAAGGAGGTGTCAAAAAATGGCAATGTTGAAAATCTGGAGTGAAAATCGTAAACATTTTTGAAGTTACAAGCGTGTGTGGAAACTGCACAATGCACACTCGTAATGCAATAATTTTTTGGAATTTTTTTACCAGATTTGCAACACAGACTTTTTGGGATGCCACCTCATGAACAGTGGCAGTGTCATTTTGTTAATCAGTCCCAAAAGGTGATTCCGTGCAGTGACTGTGAAATCACCTTTTGGGACTGATTAATGAGATGACAGAGCATGTGTTCAGGAGGTGGGGTCCCAAGAACCCCACGTTAAAAATTTGGAGGCAAAATTTAAAAAAATGGCTGAGATATCCAGTTAAGTTGACCCCCCTCCCCATTAATGCCATTATATAGCTTACCGGCATTTCTTCATTTTGCAATTCTGCTTTGAAGAGTCCAGATGCGTTCCTCTCCACAGACGATTGCACTGCCAGACCTCCAGAGGTAAGTATGTGTTGGGGGGATACAGGGTGATAGGGTGAACAGAGGGTGGGTGCAGGTTGGGGGAGGGGATGCTGGGGACTATGAGGAACAGATTTCTTTTTTTTCTTTTTTTTTATTCTCCTACACTCTCCTGAGCATCCTCCAGGAGTGCCCACTCGGAGCCCACCCTACTCCCAACCTGAACCCCCGCATCTCCCCTGATCCCTTCTCCCCATGCGACTACAGGCAGACCCGACCCATGGTACCATCTCCGGGGCTGATTCCGCCCTCCTCCAGTGGATACCTCCTAAGTGTGAGGAGCCTACCTGCAAGTCATCGGGTCACCCTGAGAGAGATCCTGGCTGTGTCTGGGCAGGTATTTAGGGTGTGGGAGGGTCCACCAGGGCCACCATCATTTCCCCGGCTAGTATAGGGGGTTGTTTCTTGCTTTTTTTCCCGTTCCCCCCACGGAGCCCAGCCAGCAAGGCTACATATTGCCGTGGCTTCGCCCCCAGGCATTGCACTGCGTCACTACACTGGCGATCCTCCAGCCACCACCAGAGGTCGCTCCAAGAGCAAACACATTCCCTTACCCACCCCCGGGAAAACAGAGCAGTTGGTGGATGCTCAATGTCTTCCCCCCCGCCGACTCCCGGTGGCCCCGGCTCATTCCCGAACCTGGGTCACCAGCGTGGCGTGAGGTGTGGCGTCCAGCACCTCAACCCTCAGTGCCACTGGACTGGCTCCATTTTCTTTTTTACAGGGAAAAACCAAAAACGGGAATCGATAGGGATGGTTTCTTGATTTACACGTGAACTAAAAAAAATGTTGGGCACACTGGGGTGGGCTTCTAGTGAGCCCAATGACTTTTGGGGGGATGTTGAACACACTGGGGTGGGCTCCCAGTGTGCCCCATGAGTTTGGGGGGGGCTGATGCCGATGGTGATTGGGCCCCATCGAGAAAGAAACTGTGTGTGTGTGTGTGTGTGTGGGGGGGGACTGATGCTAACAGGGATTGGGCTCCATTGGCAAAGAAAGTGTATGGGATGAAGAAACATGCCGACATGGGGGATTGGCCACCCCTGATGTCGGTATGTGAAGTGTGTGTGGCGGATGACAGGAGCCGCCATGTTCATTGAAAAGTTTCACCAGGAAAGGCACATTGGAGAGGAGTGTCATCTGTTGCTGTATGAGGAGCTTGTGTCTGATTACAGCAGCAGATTTCTTTCAAGTTGGTGGCACTTTCCATAATTTCCGCATCAGTGCTAGCATGCTTGCTAATTGCCCCATCAGCAAAGAAAGTGTGTGTGGTGGGGGAACATGCCAACATGGGGGACTGGCCACCCCTGATGTTGATATAGGGATTGTGTGTGGTGGATGGCAGGAGCCACCATGTTTACTGAAAAGTTTCAGCAGGAAATACATGTTGGGGAGGCATGTCATCTGCTGCTGCATGACGAGCTTGTCTTTGATTGCAGCGACACATTTCTTTCAAGTTGGTGGCACTTTCCATAGTTTCCACATCAGCACTAGCATGCTCACTAATTGGGGGTGAGGGACGCACCTACCAAAGTGTGCCCTGCATTCGTCAACACTGACACATCTCTTGTACCATGTGGTATTACCGTAAGATGTTGCTTATGCCTGCGTGCAAGACAACATAAAAATCAAGTGGCAACCCGTAAGGCCCTGGAGTTTAGCATTCCCTAAGAGCCTTAACTGCTTTTAAAATTTTGGTACTAGTAAGGGGATCACTGAACCCTTTCTCCTGACTGGATGGTATAGGGGTAATCAGGGCATTATGGAAGAAGGTGTTAAGTTGGACTTACGTGGGGGACACTTTTGTTGTATACACAGAAGTGTAAAAGTCACAGATTGTTTGGTGTATCTTCTTTGGTCTGATACCAACCCTTGTCCCCCTCTCTGAACATGTGCAATTGTTCTCTCACCTTCCCTTCACTTTAGCTGCCATGCAAGCAGCTCCCCTCATCACCATAATTGTACTGCCCAGCAGAGACAGATAAAATGGCCCTATCCTCCTCAGCAATGCTGAGGGTGCTCAGCTTCTGTTTAAGTTTTTGTAATGTGTAGTGTAGGCCAAGAGGTGGCCGAGGCATATGGGCTCATTCACAAGCTGCTATTTTCTCCTCAAGCTTTATCTCCTGCTTGCTATATCTTTTCTTGTATTTCAGAAATATGATGGTATGGCTCCCTGAGATAGGCCCTCAAGGCCTCTCACCTTGTAAAGTAAGATGCATCCCCCTTCTTGCTGAGAGTTAAATGTTCACGAATGGCCATGAGAGTGTGGTCTTGATATTCCTGGCCATTAAGGAGGGTAGAGTGTAGCCTCCAAGCTCTGGCTGGAGGGAGAGATGAGCTGCCACACACAGACATAGTCAATGGGACAAGATCATAGATTAAAATGGGGGAATATCCCACTGAATCTACCTGTCAATGATAGATGGAGACACCAGTAGCCTATTGATTTGGGCTTTAGATTTATGGGCATGAGAGAAGAAACTGTACTCAACGTCATGCTGCAAGGAGGCATTCTTGGTTCCCATAGCAACTGCTGGGGTTCTTGGGAGTTTCCAGGCAGTATAGAGGAATTACAACCAGGGGTCTCTCTCTCTCCACTGGATACTACTGTTGGTGGTACAGAGCACAGTGTGAAAGTGGAGGACATGCACTTCACTTGTTTTCCTTGCTGATGATATGTAGCCTGCTGTGCATTATAGCAGCACAGGCCAGTGGGAGTAATACCTTTTTTATTATTTTATAGTACAGGTATGCTTGTAAGTGCCTTTTACAGCATTTTAAACATGTTTGGTGTATCTCACGAAACTTGAAGTGACACGGGTAGCACTTTTGGTTTGCTGATATTTAATCAACAGCTTCAGCAAGTGGTGCTCAGAGTGTACTGAGGAGGTCACAAACAAACTTATGTGGCTATAGAGATTGTGTGTGTGTGACTACCTAGTCCCAAAATTCGCACTGAGTGTGAAACAGTGTGTGCTGGATATAACAGGGGAAACAAACAAACAAATAAACAAAAAAAGAACGCTGCAAGGAGGTGTCTGTGGTTCCTATAGCAACTGCTGTCGGTTCTTGGGAAGTGTAGTTCCCAAGCAGTATAGGGGAATTGCAGCCATAGGTCTCTCTCCAATGAATACTACTGTTGGTGGTACAGAGCATAGAGGGATAGTGGAGAACAGGTACACCACACATTTTCCATGCTGAGGATATCTAGCCTTCTGTGCATTCTAGCAGCAAAGGCTAGTAGGGGTGATAACTTTTGTAACCATTTTATAGTACAGGCATACTTGTAAGTGCCTTTTACAGTATTTTAAATGTGATTTTGTATCTTGCAAAACCAGACATGACATGGGTAGCACTTCCATTTTATTAAGATTTAGTCATCAGCCTCAGTGAGCGGAGGCAAGTGTAAGGCAGATGCAATGATGGCAGAGGCAAGAGTGTCTGCCAATGTCAAATAAGATGTATTTTTGTGCCAAATGTCTATGATATGCTGGCAGCTCCAAAGCATATGAAGGAGGTTGGCATGTTTTTGTTGGCACCTCCAACATTTACCCTCAGGTAGATAGTTCATATCTTCTAGCCATTTGGGAGAGTAGTAGTAGCCATGCAATATTTTAAATTGAACAGTACTACCTTGAACTCCTCTGCAGCACTTGTACACGTTCTCCCATATTCTTTCCAATTAATCTAGCCATATGGATTCTCCCAGCTCTTTCTCCCATCTTTCTCTTGAAGTTTGTGATGGAGAGACAAGGTCACTACTCTGTAACAATTTGTACATTAGACTGGTCCCTTTCCTTGAAGATGCAACTTTACACTCCTGTTGCCATTCTGTGTTACTCTGTAGAACAAAATTTGTACCTAGCAGTTGTTTTTGTAGGACGTTTTTAATCTGTAGGTACTTTGCAAATTGGAATCTATTTAATTGAAACTTTGTTTTAACTTCTTCAAATGAAAGTAGGCATTTAGTCTGAGCATGTCACTCATATTGGTGATACCAGCCTTAATCCAGACATCATCATCCAATGGGAGATTGTTGTACAGGAATTTGTCGTTATTCCACAGAGTAGTTAACTCATTAGGCATATTTTGCAATCCCATGGTTTTTTATTTATTTTATTTATTGTTGTTGAATTTCTTATACATAAATTATCTTTCAAATGACTCTGAATTGGAATGAAAAGTAAATCTGAGGGTTTAAAAGGGGCGACTATCTGACTCTCAACTTGGAACCACAGTGGTGTGTTGTCTTGAACACCTGAATTCAGATATCAAACAGCTAGTTTAAATTGAAAAGCCGCATTGTACTTTTCTCAACTGGGCAATCCAAACTCCTGTTCCTGCCATGTCATCTACAGTTTCTTCATGGAGAGTCTCGGGGCGTCACCCCATAAACATTTTCTGATCAGGTTTTTTAACCAATTACATTTTATTTTGTTAATTTTAGTGAAAAGATTTTGAAACAAATAAAACATGTTAGGTGCTACTACCATTTTAACTGTGTTTATTTTCCCCCAGATTGACAAATTAAGTTTTCCCCACTTGGCAAGATCACTGTCTATATCTTTTAGCAGAGTTGTTAGATTCACTTCATCTAGTTTGAAAATATTTGTTGTGTAACCCCAGTGGTATGCCCTTTGTATCTGACAGCAATACCAGGTGGGCTGGGTTCGGGGAGGAATAGGTCACTTGGCACATAGGCTAGGTTTGGCTACTCTGCACGGGGGCACCCAAGTAACTCCAAACACAGGAAGCAATAACTGTAATGTCCAATACCAGAAGTGGGATTCTAAAGTGTGGCTTTTATTCACATCCAAACAGAATAAACAAAGCATAGATGGACCCCCACAGGGCTACACTCCTGGTAATGCAGATTAAAAGAGGCCAGAACACATCCTCATCACTTTAGCCCTCAGGCTCTACCACACACTGGGCACACAGCCTGGACTTGTACACTGCTTTGGGTTACACAGTCCGAATGTGTACACTGTTCTGGGATTTCCCTGGCTTGGCTCCCTTGCCAGTCACTTGGACACCTTCCATGCGTCATGGAAACATTTTCTGGTGGCTACCCTAAACCACCTAAGAGCACCACGGCTCCATCAGGGAATCTTCTTTTCAATCCCATGTCTGGGTGCTTTCCTCAGGCACTGGCCAAGTACCTGAGAGAAAGCAAAAGGTGTCTCGGAGCAAATCCGTAGAGGTGAATTTGGTTACTACTGATGGGGGGGGGGGTCTCCCACCTCTCGGTCCCACAGTTCATACCCGGCCATTTCTCTGGACAGTAAACACCTCATCCTTTAAAACTTTGCCATGTAGATTCTTGAGAAATGTATTTCACATTCCATCTACTTGTCTTTGTGTTGGACTTGAACATACTTTTACGTGGCTTTGTCCATTACTCTAGACCCACCACAAGGTTAAACAGTTCAATCACCACTTTCTTTCCTTCCCTTTGTGCTGGACTTGAACATACTTATAAGTGGCATTGTCCATTACTCTAGACCCCCCACCAAGTTAAGCAGTCCAATCCCCACATCTTCCAGCTGTACTTGGCTGTCTTTTCCAGGCCCCCCAGTAACAGTCCCTTTAGTTTTCCTCTGTTCAGGTGAAAACACTTGGCCCTTTTTCAGAGTGAAACTCACTCTTTGGTTGCAGGTGCCCCACAGGTATTTCCTCCATAAGGAATCTTCCTCTCAAAGCTTCTGGTGCCTCAGCACAACTGGAACAGGCAGCTTCTTTCCCTTAGCCAGACCCAGGTGGGTTGCTCCTGGAAAATAGGCAAACACCTTCCCCCCCATCCCCTCAGGGATGGGGCTACTGAACCATTGACAGCAGTCTCCACCACTTCAATTACCAGTTTCTGTGTTCCTCTTCAGGTGGAAACACACACCTTACCAAAAGTAGCTCTTCAACAGAGCTTAAAGCTCTGGGAGCCTGCACACACTCTGCTGCACTACAGTCTCTCTTTAAGACTGCACACAGACTGGCTTCAAATTCCCCAATGTTCTACTCTAACCTCCAGCTGCAACATTCCAGTGTGGCTTATGCAGCTGCGACAGTTCTAAAATGATGTCATCCCTGAGTCTCAGCTGAGACTGAGAACAGAGTGAGACAGTGTGAAATCCATTTAACTGGAGTTTCACAAGCTGCCTTCCTTGCCTACCACTAGGTCTTACTGGGATTATAGTAACCCTGGGTAACAGGGGGGTTACAGTTGGTATTCTGAACCCTAAGTAGATGATGTTGTCTTTGCACCAGATTGAGTCCTCAAAGGGTCCCATCTTCATATTTTGATGTACACATGAGTTAATGGCCATTATTTGCATTTTTTTCCAGTTAATATTTAAACCTGACAGCAAAACACAATCACCTAATATTCCACTAAACTCAATTGAAGAGAGGGTGTGGTCACGGATAGTAATATGCAAGTCATCAGCATAAGCAAAGACTCTATTTGCCAACTTGCCCATTTTGATTCCTTTAATACGTGGTGAATCAGAAATCATCCTGATCAGCAGTTTTACTGCCATAATGAACAGGTATGGGGATAAAGGGCAGCCATGTTGAGTGGCTCTATTTAGAATTAGGGACTCAGATATGAAACCATTTGTTATGACCCTAGCTGCTGGTTTATTGTATATAGCTACAATCCATCCAATTAATTTTTCTACTACCCCCATTCTCCTGAGTACCTGAAATAGATAGTGCCATTCTAACAAATCAAATGCTTAAAAAAGTCTAGTGCCAACACCACTGCTGGGTTTTTAAATTTGCTAGCTGTCCATATCATATTCAGCAATCTATGAACATTCTCTGCCCCTGTTCTCCGTGGTACAAAACCAACCTGTTCTCTACCCATGAGTTTTGTGATGATCCCTTTCACTCTGTTGGCTAGCACTTTAGCTATTATCTTATAATCAACATTTAGCAGTGATGTGGGTCTATAATTTTCAGACTGCAGGGCATCTTTACCTTTCTTATGGATTAATGATATGAATGCATGGTTCGTGGATTCTGGTACTGAGTTGATTTTCAAGGCCTCCCTTATCACTCCTCTTAGGTATAATTTAACAGACTGATTACATTTTTTGAAAAATTCTCCAGACAAATCATCCAGACCTGTTTTTTTTTAAAGGAATTTCCTTTATAGCTTTACGAACTTCTTCCAGAGTTATTTGTTTATCTAGGGCTTGTTTACCAGCTTCCTCTTGTTGCTGCAATTTAGCTAAGCAGAGGAAGGAATCTATTTTCTTAGCACATGCCTGTCCTCAACTTTGATATAGTATTCTATAAAAATTAAAACATTCTTTATTGATTTCGGCATTAGTAGTTACTGTTTTCCTTTGAGAGTCTACAATTCCAGGTATTATATTTGACCCTGTTGCTTTTTCAGTCTATAAGCCAGGAGCCTACCAGCTTTTTTGACTTAATTATTATTTTTTTTAATGTATAGAAATGCTTTTATCCTCCAATTTACTGTTGACACCTTATAGCTCAATTAAGTTTCTGATGTTTGTACTTTACAACTATTTTGCAATGGTCTGGGCAAGCAAATGCAAGAAGCTGTTGGGAATGCTTTATTCTGTTAAATAGATATGGGGGTGCTCACTGTATAAAAACATCAGTTTCAATCATGTTCTTGGCCCACAGCTTTACTAACACTGCTTGACCTCTTGTGTTGTGCTGTTTCTTGGTAAACTTCAACTTCAAACTATATCCTTCTTTTACCTTATGGAGCTGTGTGTGTCGAATTGATCTCATCTGCATTTAGATTCTTAACATCTGGCACATAAATATGAAGCTATGAGAAAAGTATGGCTCTTCTGACACACCAGCAGGCAGACCCTAGCTAAATAATAAAATGACATGTTGATGTCTAAACATGGGCTGCAATGGGGTTCAAGTCATTCTGCTGAGTCATCATCCTCTCTCTCTACAGTGCTATCTGAAGGTGAGTATGCAAATAAGACATCTAAGAGGGTCAGCAGTTCCGAACAACACATGCTTCCAGAGATTCATTAATAAGAGAAGGAACAAGCGAAGACTCTGGATTTCTCATATGGAACATGCTTCTGGAGGACTTTACCCCGCCCTTACCCTTTTCTTTCCTTTCATCTTTCTTAAAACTCCTAAGCATGGTTGTAAATACAGTTTGTTTATTACAAATATCTCGCTTGATGAGTAGAATCATTGACGTGTCTTGCCAAAGGTTTCACTGGTTTGTAGCAATTCTTCCTGTTCTAGAGCGTAGATCAGCTATGCTGTAAAGAAATACTTCTGTGAGCTTTTAGTTCAGTTGCCGGCACCTTAGAATTTAATTTTATTTCATTCTGGTGCATTATAGCCTTCCAACCCATAGGGTTCTTTTAGTTAGCGTTTAGATTAGTTAATGGTCTTCATTTTATTACATTATTATTTTATTATTCGTTATTAGTTTATTAAGATACTGTAGATTATTTCTGACTGTTTTATAAAAATTATGTTCTCTTTTTCTTTACCTAATAGTAATAGTCTGTGTGTGGTTGAACTGAACATCTGGTGTAATCCCTTTTCAAATATCCTCCACAAGCCTGTGTTTATAAAAGTTCTCACTGTTCAGCATTGTGCAGATATTGTTTCTTAGGGGCCAGACTCTTATTAAGTACTACTATTAAGATCCCCTTTTACTAGTAAAATAACAGAAATGGGGTCTAACACCATTTCCTTTTGCTCTTGGAATGTTAATGGTTTGAGTTCACCCACAAAGTGAAATAAGATTTTAAATGTTAGCAATAAAAATAGGATTGACATAACTGACAGGAAACTCATCTCTTAGATCAAGAAGCAGGAAAATTAGCAAATTAGTGGGTTGTACAAATGGAATACAGCTCTTTCAATTCAAAAAAGAGGGATACTGCCATTCTTTCTTGATACAGTTGATAACTGATAAGGGGAAAAAGATAACAGTAGGACTCTGTGGATCTATGACAGCCCGTCGATAATTTCATTGTTGACTGCTGTGACAGCAACTCCTTTATGTTGACCACATTTGCGGTTGGCATAAAGGGAGTCACTTAAGACTGTATATTTTCTTCAGGGGACTTTGACCCCCTGAGCTCCTCTCTACTAAATTAATCAACTCTGAGTAACAGTTGCTTTGGGCAGGGGCTGCAATACCCCCAGAGAGCAGTGCTAGGGTCCCGCACTGACACTACAGTGACCTGTCATTATTGTCGCTGTAGTGTTGGTCATGGTAAAGTTGTTGTCACAGTGACAGCATACAAGAATCTGCTATAGACCACATAGAAGTTAAAACAACTATAATCAAGAATTATTGAATGAAATTACAAAGGCAGCAGAGATGAGAAATTTATTTTATTTATTTGTGAAATCAGTTTACAACCTTTGAACCAGAGGCTCGTTTCCAAAGGTACCTCGTCACATTAAAGACATACATAGAGTTTTAGGTTACATAGCATAGGTTTGCAAAACAATAGGCATTCAACAGAGGCGCCAAATCACACTGAGGTCAGACAAAATACATTTAGGTTACAGGGTACATGTAATTGAGAACAGGTGTTACACAAGTTGGCATTAAACACTGAGAAATCTAATTGGTATGGGAGATTTTAATCTACCAAATATTAATTAGAGTGATCTAAGTGGAGGATCACAATATAAAAAAGGTTTTGTAGAGACACTGCTAAGGGTCTTGAGCAGAAAGTAATAGAGCCACAAGAGAAGGCAATATTTTGGACCTAATTATAACCAGTTTATTTTATGAAATAACAACATAGTGATAGTGGATAACCTAAGCACTAGTGATCACAATGGCATAAGGTTCAAAACGAAAACAAATATGGTGAAAGAAGAAGGGATAATAGTTCCTAAAAAATGTTTTAAGGCAGATATCATGAAAATTGGACCCTCCAAAAGAGGGACTGGGAAAATGACCTAGAATGAAAATCAGTAGAGGATTGTTGGTTAACAGTCAAAAATAAATGGTCAGAGGTGGAAGGCAAGTATGTTCCAGTTAAGCAGAAGTACAATAGAAGAGGGAAAAGTCTTCTATGGCTATCCAATAGGGTACAAACACAGATTAGGACAATTAAAAAAGCATATGCCAAATCAACGAATCTGCCTAGTGAAGCTAACATACTGAAATATGTTACAGCTTACAAGAACCAAAATTTTAATAAGGAAGGAAAGAAAGAAACAAGAATTTAGGATAGCATATAAAAAAGACAACAACATAACTTTATTTGCATATGTAAACAATAACAAATGCTCGGATAGGTCAGTAGGACAAATAATGAGTAGGAGGGCGTTGATAACAGATGCTCGGAGGATGGCAAAAACCATTAATGAGTTCTTCTGCTCTGTATTTAGCAAAACATGTAACAGTACAAAGCAAAAAGGAGGTAAATGTAAATAACATGGGCACATTTGCAGAAAGTGAAGTATTGTCAGTTCTGCCTAAAATCAAACCAAGTAAATCACCAGGTCCAGATGGGCTACCCACTAAATTATTGAAGGAAATACATGATTGTATAATAGGGACCATAACTAGGCTGTGCAATATGTCTTATAATAAAGGAGAAGTTCCTGAAGATTGGAAGTGTGCTTTTATCCCAATTTTCAAGAAAGGAAAAAAGAACATGGTGGAAAACTACAGACCTGTTTGCATGATAGCTATTCTCTGCAAGGCACTTGAAACATTAGTAAAGGAGAAATTGATGAAGGAAATGAAGGAAAAGGGGTGGATGAACTGTAAACTGCATGGCTTTGTGTCCAGCAGATCCTGCATGCAAATTTGATTCCTTTTTATGAAAAAGTCGGTAGCAGCCTAGACAAAAATATTCCAGTGGAAGACGATTTTCTCAGCTTTACTAAGGCATATAACAAGGTACCTCATCTTGAACTGATGGAAAAGATGGAACAAATGGAGATAGATTGTAAAACTGTAGCCTGGGTAAAAAAAATGGTTACATAACAGAACTCAGCAGGTCAGAATAAGAAAATTCACTATCATATATGGAGGGAGTCACTAGTGGGGTACCTCCGAGGTCCGTTTTTGGACTAGCACACACATACATATATATATACACACATTAGTGATATGCAAACCAATGTTAATAATTGGATTAAGAAATTTGTTGTCAATACTAAGTTGGGGTGAGGTGGATAAGGATAGTAAGTATAAATCACCTAAAATGCACTTAAAGAAGTTTGAATGATGGGCAGACAATCATAAAATGATGTTTAATGCAGATAAATGTGAAGTTTTAAATCTGTGATGAAATAATCCAAGGAGGGATTACAGTCTAAAGGAGAATTTGCTGAAGAAGGTGGAGACTGAGAGAGACTTGGGTGTAATAATAGGTAATGACCTGTCCAACAAAAAACAATGTAGAAAAATAAGGATAACAGCAAATAGAATAATCAGTTGCATAAAGAAGTCATTTATTACTAGGAATGGACAGCATATGCTGACATGGTATAGGACATATTTAAGGCCGTATATGGACAATGGATCTCCCTCTGGGAACCCATATTTGAAGAGAGACAGGGAATTACTGGAGAGAGTGCAGTGCAGGGCAATACAATCGATTCCACATTTTAGAGGGATTACATGTTAACAAAGGGTGGCAAAACTGGGGCTCTTTACATTGGAGCAGAGAAGATTTAGATGAGACACTTTATAACTGTATAAAGGTTTGAGGGAAGGTAAGTTAATGACTGAAATTAGCATAAAGTGCATATACAGAGTAATAGATTTAAAATTACACAAAAAGCAATTAAAGCAAGAACATGTACACAAGAATATTAGAAAGGAGTTTTTTACACAAAGAGCAGTGAGGAAGTGGAATGGCCTGCCAAAAGAGTGGGTGGAGGCAGAATCCCTTCAAATGTTTCAAAACAAAGATTAATGAATACATTCTTGGGGACAGGGAAATTAATTATACCCACTAGGAGTTGGATAGAGTATAAATGGGCAAACACCTTCTTTTGCTAATACAACCAAGTGTTGTATTGTACCATGTATTATTCATTTGGGTTATGGTGTCTCCAAATGTTCACGAGTTAAACATTGCTGCTCAATCTCCTAGGTCTCTAGCACTGCAGGACTGGGGGATTGGGGCCATGTTTGCTGTGTCTAGGACAGTATCATACACAATTATAATCCCCAACCATAATCCATGGGCCCTTCAACTAGGGCATTTCAAGGGTCAGCTTCTGATAAAATCCACTGTCCTCTATGTTTGGATCATAGAGTGAACATACCACAAAAGATTCCCCTGAGTGGAGTGTGACCTGGGCTAAGGCTTACCTTCCCACACAATCTATCTTACTGAAAGTAATGTTCCTGGGGGAAGAAGGGGGCAACTATATAGCAACTCCTCTAGCTTTGGAACTAAAACAGAAGCCTACTCATGCACCCCTTCAGCTATCTCTAATCCTTTCAAATCCCCTTCCCCTGGACATACTGTATGCATCTCTTGCATCATTATAATATTGGTCTTCAGGTTCTTAACTCTCCCCAATACACGCTTATGTTTCACCACACTTTTTAGCCCATTTATTCCAGGTCATAACAGGGACACTATCTGCATTAAGTTTGCTGTGATAAGAGAATCTGAACCAAGGCCATTTATACTGTCCCTTGGACTGGAACTACTTACTAGTTGTAGCATGTTTGATGTGGCTATACTTGATAAACTTGGTAGAACAAAGGAACTTTTTCCCTTGTGTGTGCACCCTCCCCCCCAACAAACCCACAATGCAGCCCTCCCTCTCCTCTTCCCCTCCTCCAAATGAAAGAAGTGCAACTTGAAAATAATATCTGAATAGGTAAATAGTGTTAACAATAACACCCATCCAAGCCAGCCCAGTGGAGGACCGGTTGTGCGTTCACTCCCCATGCCAGTGACCTGGGTTCAGGAATGGACTAGGGACATTCAGTGGACTGGCCAGGTGAGGGAAGATTGAGCACCCAACAGCAGCTTGTGTTCCTCAGGGAGGGGGGACACCAACTTCCATTGCAGTGACTGCCACCTCGGGGGGGGGGCAGCACACCAGGAGTGCATTCAGGGCTATAGTGTGACGTGCTTGGCACCCACATGCCATCACAGCCCGGGGGAAAAAATGAAGTAAAAAAGATGCCAGACTGCCCACGGAGAGCACACCCTGCAGGCTCTTGCAGGACTGATTTGGCAGGCCACCTACCTATTGTGGTTCTGAGCAAGTGGTGGATAACCAGTAAGTCAGTGAGAAGGTCAATGACGTGGCTGGGGGGTTGTTGTCTGGCAGACTGGAGGGGAGAAAAACTGCTGATTGAAAAACAAACAATAACACTCCTTCCCCAATACATTAGGTAAACAGAATCCTGACTCTGCATTCCCTGTAAACTCTTAGTGATTATGTCACATAGTTGAAAGCACATAGTAGATTGCAAATATGGAAAGCAATTTAAAAAGCTAGAACATCGATTGTCAAAAGAGAGAGTGATTATAAGAAGAGAGTGATGCTCCCCTATTCTGTCTTGGAGCTGCTACAGTACTTCACAGTGAACACATGGTCATGATCCATGAAGTTTATTGCAGCAGTCAGTTCAACGAGTAGGTCCCGCAGATCAGGGGACATGACTATTAACAAGTCTGAGGTTTATTCAAGTAGCTACTGCATTATTAGCTTGTAAGCCTATTAATGGGTGCCCCCCAAGCTTTGTTGCAAGCTGCTCATTATCATTCCAAAAGTTACCAGAAGCCCTAGCATGTGGGCGCTGTGTGCCGTGTGCCACCCATCTGCATTTTCATGAAGATAGACTGCTCGCTAGTTCATTTCTCATTTCCACACTCACTGGTACCTTCATCCCCAAATTCAGTTAAGTGTGGTCAGTGCCATATTTACTGATGGTTGACAGAGGCTGTGTCATGGGCGCATAGCACACAGAAAAACTTATTGTATTTGTTTTGCCTTTAATTAATGAGTAGTCATGCAGGTGGTAAAAAATGAGAATATTCTTTTCATGCGACCATAACCATGTACCCATGTAGTAAAGTGACAGAATTAAGCACTGTTTTGGATGAAGCTTATAGTTACTGCACCTGCACATGGTTCCTGCTTCCCACTCCCTGACTCTGTACCTACCCCCACAGACATTCATGTTTGTCCATTTCACACTGACAGCTCTTCTGGGTATTTGCACAATACTGCTGTTTCAGTTGCATGGTGTTAGGCAGATTTTAAGTGACCCTGCAGATACAGGGCCATTAGGTCCTTCTTTAAAACATTTCCTAGGTTCGTGTGTGAGGTCTGTGGCTAAGAGTGGAGCAGGTCTGAGGAATTATGAGGATGGGAACCCCTGTGCTATAATGACATGCAAGAGATTAAAGTGCAGCAAACCATTACATTAAGCAGAATGTAATTCCATGCGGAAGCTAGTAGGTGTCATACCGCTCAGTAGGCCAGAGCTGTGCCGGAGGTTTGTTTCCTCCCCTTGGCAGTGGCATCTTCAACATTGACAAACCGGTCTTCTTCAAGTGGATCTGTAAAATATCTTGGTGCTCTACTGGGCCCAATTACTCAAATGGTAGCACTGGTCCACATATTAGGAGCCACAGGCATGTAGAATCACTGCAATTTTCAAAAGGAGCCAGGCTCACTAAATAAAGCAACCTTTATGACTTGGAGTAAAGTTAAAACAATTTTTTATTAAAACATACAGCATAGGTGACCTCCTGGCACCACCAATGTTTCACACCAACAGACAGTGCTTTATCAAAAAACTTACAACCCTTATTTAAACTCAGTCATTAAACAGACAAGCTCTGTTCTAATTGGCTGTTGAGTAATGATGTCGAAAGGGTGCCCAACTGTGCATCCAAAAAAGGAAAGAAGTGGAGAGAGAGAGAGAGAGAGAGAGAGAAGAAAAAAGGGGAGGGAGGAAAAATGAAGTGCAAATACACAGAGATAGCAAAAAAGAGTTATTTACAACATATATATGTTATTTACAATGTGACCCATAAAATACAGCATTCATTTGTTTAAAAATGGCCCCAACTGAAAGCTTTAATTTACTCCAAAACCAGTCTAAGCCTTAAATTTAAACTTCCAAAAGGTGTAATGGTCATGTGATGAGCTAGAGGAGAGAGGACGTCCTTAGTGTAGCTCCCGGGCCCTCGCCAGCTTAATTTATCCTTAAACTAAAAGTAAGGGCTCAACCTTGCAATCCAGTTAAGTGGGGAAGTTTCCCTAAGCTTCTCTGCCTCTCGAACAAAAAGAAAGGAGCAGACAGGAAGTAATTTGCCTGGTTTCGGTGGTGATCAGAAGAGGCCTAGCAGAATGGCCGAGATGGAGTGTGGAGCCTCAGAGCCCTTGTCGGCTCAGGTTCCGGCAGTGAAACACCAGAAATCCCTTTCACCTGTGCCAGAGGATCAGGATAATGAAGAGAGCGTGGAAGGGGGAGAGAAAGTGAAAGTGGATGACATTCTGGAGATCAAACAGTTGCTGCAGGGCTTGGTCATGGATTTTTCAACCGTAAAACTGACTTTGAATGTGTTGGCGAGAAGAATGGGAGATTTGGAGGCCAGAGTTTCGTCGCTGGAGAAGAAATCTACAGGGATAGAGCAAGAAGTGGCGGTGCTTAGAAAGCAAGTTAAAAAGCTGGAACATTGTATGGAGGACCAAGAGTCACGTAGCAGAAGAAATAATTTAATCATGGCAGGGCTCTCTGAAAAAACCGAGTGGGTGGACTGTGTAACTTTATGCAGGATCTGCTGATGAAGCTGTTAGGCCCGACTCATATGGGGAGGCATACAATTTAGAAAGAGCGCATCGGGCACTTAGAGAGACCCCCCCAGGGAGCTCGCCCGAGGGTATTAATCATGAGGTTTCTCAATTATAAAGAAAAAGCCTTTGTTCTAAGTAAAGCTAAGCAGTCCAAAAACCTACAGTGGAATGGGGCGACTTTGTGGCTGTTCCAGGACCAAACTCCTTCCATAAGAGATTGACAAAAAGAATACTCTGACATTAAAAAGAAGCTCTATCTGGCAGCAATCAAGTTCCAGATGCAGTATCCAGCGACCCTAATTGTGAACCTCCAAATGGGGGCCAAAAAATACCAAACAGCGCGGGATGCTTTGGAGGGCTTGAGATTTGAGATGCCATTGCTATTCAAATCTCCGACCTGATGGACTTGGTAGTGGTATTGGGAAAATTAAACTAATCTGGACAAGATACAGGAAATATGGAAATGTTATGCGCTGACTGAAATTATTAAGGGTGGTTAAAGCAAACAAATGGTTGAATATATTTTTGAGTTAAGACAGCTCTGGGAAATGAATGGGAGAAAGAGGTACTGAGATTCACAGGGAGGCAATGGGGACAGGGTTTTGGTTGGTAAATTGTATGGGAAGTCTCCTTTTCCAGGGCTTATAGAAGCTGCAGCGAAGAGATTTGAGGGTGCAGCCACTAGAGAGCAGACGTGATTTTGTTTAAGTAAATAATTGAGTTCATGATGGGGGGGAGAGAAGTTTGTCTAAACCAGGGAATTTCAGAAATGAAGGTGGAAAGTCTATATTAGGGGTATGGAACTCCAGGGGTGATAAATATTCAATTGGGGCACAGGGGTAGCAGTAGTGACTAATTTTTAGGTAACTTTACTTGTTGGGTAAGGTGGGGCTCTCATATAGCAGACGTCTTCGCATCCCGAGCAGTGGTAGGGAGGGGGGGTGAAGGAAGAGGAAGCTCTTTCTGGGGTAACTGATGGGAGCGACTGCATGAGTCAGCTTCCTTGGTAGTACAGGAGAAAGAGGAATATTCGGAAATAGAGAGGGTCATTTGTTGGGGGGGGAAGTGCTGGTATAGGGAGAAGATGGATAATTGCAATCAAAGGGTGTTATGACAGCAAACCCCCCAGTATTTATTAAGGCATGGAGAAGGACCACCAGGCAGAATTGCTTGATACAGATATAAACTGGGAATCATCAGTATCAGGAACGTATCTCCCTCTGGTCAATGGGGGTTGGGAGAAGGTGAGTGAGGAGAAGTAAAACTGAGGGGGGATAAAAGAGAGTGGGAAAGAGGGGTATTTCCTTTTTGTTTTCCTTGGGATTCCTGGTTATGAGCTTGAAGAGGGGTCTAGGGCGGCACTCAGGAACTGGCTCAGTCATGGATCATCAATGTTTTAGGAGGGCGATCATAGGATCAGAGAAGGGAGAAAGCGGGGAGAGAGGGGTAAAAGAAAAGAGAGAGAGTCCACCAACTGGGAGCAAAGATACTGGCAGATCGCAGTGAGGCAATAAATACGGGAGTGTATATGTATAATGTCAAAAATGTTAATTATTTCTTGGAATGTAAAAGGTCTTAGGGGTAAGAGAAAAAGAATAGCGGTTCTGAGACACATTCAACCACCGGGGGCACAAATTGTGACTTTGCGGGAGACTCATCTTTTAACAGAGGAACTGGATCTGTTAAAAAGAATGTGGGTAGGTCAAGTGTTTGGAGTGGGGAATAAAACAGCCCCGGTAGGAGTAGCCATATTAGTAGGGAAGACATGCCCACATGCGGTAAAGAGGGCGGTAATAAAAGGGGACAACAGGGGAATATTTCTCTCGGGATCTATTCTGGGGTCATAATTGTCAATTGCCTCTATTTATGGCCCAACCCCAACTAACCCAGAATTTATTGCTTCATTGGAGGTAGAAGTAGTCGGTTTGCCAACACATCCAATCATATTAGCAGGAGAATGCAACTTGTGTTTAAGTAACTGGGAAGATAGGAATCCACCCTCTAAGAAACCCCCATCTAGAGCACAGGAAGCTATGGGGCGCTTTTTGGAGGCTACTGCACTGGTGAACCCTGTCTGGTTCCATGGTAAGGGACCAAAGAGCATGACCTTTTTCTCAAGGGCCCATAAAATGCAATCCAGGATTGATTTTTTCCTGGTCAATCAGGAAGCATTGGTGGGTAGAAAGGAAATGGCTACCCATAGTAGAACTTTATCTGATTACTCTCCGATGCAGATGACATGGGAACTAAAAGCTGTTCTCCCCAAATCATATAGGTGGAGATTGGATGAATCACTATTGCCTGATACTACACTACACGGAAAATTAGAGGAAGATCTTAGTGAGATTATTAGGGTTCGGCTACCGACATTGCAGGACAAGCAAATAGCCTGGCCAACTTGTAAGGTTCTTTATGCAGGGATAGCTCAAAGATATGCAGCAAGAAGGAACAAACTCAGACAAGCTTGAGAGGAGTTTATTCTAGGGGCCATAGACTCTCTGGGGCCCTTAGAAGGGTCATCTGCAGAGATGGATGCTGAACTTAAGGAACTGAAGGATGAGATGGAGGACCTGATTTATATCAAGGTAGATTTTTGGTTGGATAAAATTCAGGCTAAGTACCTAATACAGGGTGATGTGCCTGACTGCCTTTCAGCGGCTAGAGTGAAGGAATGGGAAGCAGCATGAATGGTAAACTTAATAAAAGTAGAAGGGGAACTTATAACTGACCCCCAAGACATGGCTGATGCCTTCGCAGACTATTAGAAGGGGATTTATCAAGGGGGGGAGGAATACATGCCTTTTTGAGGATTATACCTCTCCCAGTTCTAAATCTGGCACAGATTCAAAGCCTAACAGCTCCAATAAGTGAAGGGGAAATTTTATATGTAGTAAAATCATTGCCGAATGGTAAAACTCCAGGGCCTGACGGCCTCACAGCCAAGTTTTATAAATCACATATATCAACAAATACTCCCTCTCCTCAAAGACTTGTTTACTAGGATAATGCAAGAAGGGGTATGTCTCTCCCCACTTTACCAAGCATATATTACACTTATCCCAAAACCGGATAAACCAAAGGAGTTCCCGGAGAACTACCGACCGATTGCATTGATGAATCAGGATATCAAGATCCTAACAAGGATATTGGCTAACAGAATTTTGAATGTGGCCCCAACTTTAATTAGTCAAGAGCAGGCGGGATTTATGCCGGGCAGGGGGGCTCATGATGTACTAAGAAAACTACACCATATCCTTAACTATGCAGTGGATTCTCCGATATCTATGGCACTGATATCCTTAGACACGGAGAAGGCCTTCAACAGGGTCTCTCATTCCTTTCTTTTTGCCATCATGGAGAGAATGGGATTCCCTGAAGGCCTTCTCAGAGGAATTAAAAATGTATATACAACTCCCACAGCTAGGGTGTTATGTAACGGATATCTGTCCCAGGAAATTAAATTACAGAATGGGACCAGGCAGGGATGCCCCCCTCTCCTATTTTGCTTAATATTTACTTAGAATCCCTACTAAGGGCACTAAACTTAGAGCCTAAAGTCCAGGGAATTCAAATCTGGGGGGAGGAACTCAAACTGTCTGTGTTTGCAGGCAACATACTTTTGCATTTACAGGATCCAGCTGAGGGTTTTAAACAGGCGTTGGAAATTATACGAAGATACTCTGCGGTATTGAACTAGAAGTTGAATTTAAGCAAGACACAAATTTTACCCGTTACGCCGCATACTTTTAGGGTGGATTTTGAACCCCTGCAGATACACTGGGCCCCACAAGCAATCAAGTACTTGGGTATTTGGATTACTCCTAATGTTGAGGTGGGAGCAGAGGTTAACATGGAAAAACTATTAACTGCAATCCGGTGGGACTTCCTTAGATGGAATAAACTTCCATTAAATTTTACAGCTAGATTAGGAATGGTCAAAATGAATCTGCTGCCTACGCTGTTGTACTCGATTTACCTGGCTCTGTATTTCTTCCCTCAGTCCTGGTTCATAAAAATCAGAAAGTTGTTATCAGCCTTCCTATGGAGCTCAAAGCCAGCAAGGAAGAAACATACGGTTATGCGTCTGCCACAGAACGTGGGGGGCTTTAAGATGCCAGATTTTCAATTATATTATGTGGCAAGGCAGTTAGGAATAATGGGAAGGTGGAATGGATGGGGGAGGGGAGGTCTATGTACCAGTCTGGCTCCGTATGGAGAGACAGATTTTAAGGGAAATGGGACTTTCCCCAAATGCACTGCTTTTTTCCCACCCGGACAAGCTACCTACAAAAGCAAAGCTGATTCCAATAGCAAAAACAATTAATGCATGGTGTTTTTTTTTAAACGCCTGCACAAAGGAGGGGACAAGAGAAGGCAGGAGAACAACCGATAATGGGTAATCCAAATTTCCGGTTAGGGGGACAAATTATTATAAAACAATGGGCTAGACAGTTAGAGGGAGTTAAGTTGGTCGATTGTATAGATGAGAATAAGGTCATTCTTTCGCCTCTAAGTGAGGGATTGCCCTTTTTTAAGAAGATCCAACTTATCAACTTGCTAAGCAGGGTGAAAAAAGGGATGGTAGAAACTCAAAAGAAAGGGTTTAATTGGGGAGAACTAATTGGGGTGAATTTTGTAAATAAGCCTATTTTCCAAATTTACAGGGTGCTCTAAATTTCCTGGACTCAAGCTCCCCAACCCACATCCCATATTGGGATAAAATTATGACTCCCCTAAGACCTAATTGGAAAGATGTATGGAATAGTTGCAAATATATAACTATACCTAAACTTAAGAATATGCAATTGTTCATTTCTTCTAATATGTACTATACTCCGGTAAAGCTATGTGCAAGGAACCTTATACAGACAGACCTATGCTTCAGGTATAATGAGAAGCGGGGGGATATATTACATGTGATGTGGTATTATGCCAAGATTTGGCCCCTTTGACTTAAAATTAAGCAGAATATGGACCCCATTTTAGACTATTCAGATCTTATATTGCCCGAGGTTTGTGTACTTGGGGACCTGTCTCAGGTTTCAGGGAATATGTCTAAGTACCACATCTCCTTATTCACGGCCCTGGTTAAATCCTTTGTTTTAAAGCATTGGAAAGACAGCCTTGTCTACACTTATGACAAGTGGGTAGGGGATCTTATGAGAACCCTGGGAAGGATACAAAAGCATATGTTGAACGAGGGTAAGATGGGATTATATAAAAAAAAGGTGGCAGTCTTTGGAAGCTGTCTACTCTATACAGCTAATAGATGCCCGGAACGAGGGTCTGTTTGTTGGGGTGAGATTAGCAAATGAATAATAGTCTGAAAGTTTGCTTAATTGCTAAGTTCTTTCCTTTTCTTGCATATTTGCTAATTAATTGGGAAATAACTTTGGTGTGATACTATGTAGGAATATAAGGATCTGTGAAGTAGGCAGGGGTGGGGGGACTCTCTCTCTCTTTTCTAGGGACGCAGCTATGGCTGTTAGTCTGACCTGAGTACGAGGGGTTAATACAATCTCAGCGTATTGGCAGGTGGGCAATGAGCTATCAGATTCTATATATTTGAGTTAATAGACAGCCTATCCCACTATGGGGGTTGGACATGGCTCAGTTGGCCTATTAGAGGCAATGTTACTTTAAGGTAGCTGTGTATGTATAAAGTATCCGCAGCCAGTATTGGGCTGGGGGACCAGGAGTAATTCTTGGTTTATCTGTGTGTATGTCAATGTACGTCTTAAATGTCTAAAAGGAAAATCAACATATATGGTTTAAAAAAAAAAACTTCCACAAGACTTCTCTCTGCAATAGAAGATTATCAATCACTCCGCCCCTTGAACCCCAAATCAACTTTTTCCATCCCATAAAATCTAAATTTATGATTTCCTGTACACATAGACACATGGACAGCTAAAGCATTTTCCTGATCATTGTTACGTATACATCTTAAATGCTCACCAATTCTTTGTTTAAAGTTATCACATTTTCCCCACATAAAACTATTTACATATACAAGTGGCTCAATAAATTACTGCTGAAGTGTTGCAAGCCACAGAATTTCTAGCTCTAAAAGTTCTGTTCATATTTCCCACTGAAAATTCATTACTACTGTATGTTCAGACCTTCACAGAATTTACAGTTCATACATTTAAAAGTGCTCTTTGGCAATTAGCTACTTATTGCATTTTTTGATTCTCTAAAAAAACTGTGGGTGACCCAATCACCAACAGTTTGTCCTCTTCCAAAAACATTCTTGGCTTGTGTTCAGTCACCTGTTGAAAACATGGTTCTGTGTTTAGAATGTGCCAGTTGTCATGTACATTTGTTTAACAAGATGTGCTTGTGTACTATAGTTTGTTACAAAGGTAATAGTGGCATTTGCACCATCAGTGTCAAAAGCTCTACATCTCAGCTGCAACAACTCTTGCTACTGTGTGAACTGCCCGATCAGTACATTTCTTATTGTTACCCCGATTTAAAAAATGATTCTTCAGTGTATTAACCCCCTCTTTATTGTGGGATGCATAGTACATAGTTTTTGGTCCCACGCAGTATGCCTTCTCGACCTTGTAGCTATTGCTTCAGACCCCAGCTTCAGGTTGTCAATGAGCCATAGAAACATAGACTTTGACAGCAGATAAGGACCACTTGGCCTACCCAGTCTGCCAATTTCCCTACCTATTGGATAAGCTGCAGATCCTAGTTAACCAACAGCCTACTTCCTCAAACCTCCCACTATTAATTGCTTTATGTATGTCCCATGCATTCTTGAATTCTCCCAATGTTTTTGACCCCTCAATCTCCTCAGGAAGGCTGTTCCATGCATCCACCACCCTCTCCATGAAAAAATACTTACTCACATTGCCCCTGAGCCATACCCCCTCTATCTTCAGATTGTGCCCCCTTGTTCTTGCACATCTCTTTTTCTGAAAGATGCCACCCTCTTGGACTTTGTTGATTCCCTTGAGGTACTTAAATGTTTATATCATGTCCCCCCTCTCCCTCCTTTCCATGAGGATATATATATTAAGATCCTTTAGTCTCTCTTCATTCCATTTGTGGACATTGGCCTCTGGGTTCCTTCCCTCCAGCCCTTCAGGGATCCTAGTGATCCTTAGATTGGGCCTCCTGTCTCTGTTCTCCTGGTCGTCCATCTGCCTCTTTAGTTCCTTCAGCGTAGCCTTTGATATGATCCACTCCCAGCCCAGGTCAGCCACTGTATCAACAAGTTAACAAACTCTATTCTCCACTTCATCAAGACATGATGCATGGGCAAAGCAGTCTCTGAGAGGCCTGTAACTATCCCCTGCAGGTGTGATATCTGGGCAATTATGTTGGAGAAGTCGACTTTCATGTCTTGCTGCATGTTCTGCACTTTGCAACAAACTGTTAAAACTCAGGCAGTCACAACCAATGTATAAAAAGACCACGAAGCTCACTATTACTATATAAGTTTTATTACACTATAAAAGATGACCAAACACAAAAATTGCCAGCCTAGCCTGACACGTTTCGGACCGTAGTCCTTTATCAAAGGCTAAAACCAGCATATCCACACAATCCGTATATACAACTGTCACACATGATGTCACAATAATGTCATAATTAGAAATTCAAATTGATTGGTGCACATCACTGTTATCACATAATTTAAGAACATTAAAGCACTTAAACAGATAAACATAAACAATATACATAAAACTGTAAAACACATCAGAGCAAGATATAAAAAATCCATGAACCAATATTAACATAGATAATTTATCTATCTTCAAGATAAGACCACAATTCCAATCCCATATTCAGGCCCGGTCTTTAGGGGCTTGTAGTCTTAGCATCCATTCTGTTTCTTTTTTTTAAAACTTTGTTGTTAAAATTACCCTCCCCCCCCAGGATTAGGAAAAACATTCCCTATTCCTTTAAAATTAAACACATGTTCAATCCCATCCCTCGATTCCAAAATATGAAGTGCTGTAGCATAGGTTGGGTCTTGTCTCTTGATAGCTCTTATGTGTTCTCCCACCCTTGTTTTAAATTGTCTTATGGTCTTTCCCATATAGAATGCCTTACAACTGCACTCAGCTAAATATATGACACCCAGGCCCAGATATCCAAACTGCGACAGGCTGTGGTGCAAGCCTGGGCACAGCTCAACTTGGCTGCACAGGGGCGTGGACTGAGCAATATTCAATGGACCTGCGCCATGGCTCAGCATTGTTGAATATCACACTCTGGCCACCCGCAGTGCACATGGTGCAGTGGCACTGCGCCAGTGCCAGTGGCCAGAGTGGAGCATGGGGATGCGCTAGCACAAGTTCCATTGCGCAAGGCACAGGAAGCGCGATGTTCAAAAGTTGACATGCAAATGGGGCCATAATGTATGCAAGGTGCACATTTTTTTTTTTTTTTTTTTTTAGTTTTTGTTGACCAGGTAAGTGCACTAGACAAATCCTGCCAATTTTCAGGCACGACCCGGGGTAGGGGGATACAGATGAATGCCAACTGACCTTGAACCAGATTAAGCTGTTGGTGGTATTTTTAGTGAATGAGGGAAATTTGGCCAGGACACCGGGGAAATTCCCCTACTCTTTTTTCGATAAGTGCCATGGGGTCTTTAACATCCACCTGAACTACAACCAATCCAGGCAGATGGGACCTCGGTTTAATGTCTCATCCGAAAGATGGCACCTCAGAAGTGCAGCACCCATCTCATGCTGCACTACAGTGTCAGTACTGGGATATTAACCAAAGTGCCAGATGTGGGAACTGAACCCACAGCCCTCTGATCTCCAGGTCTCAGAGGCGAGTGTGCTACCTACTGAGCCACTGACACTGTTCATTCACATATCTAGAATGTGTAGTATGGTATGGGCTGCACGCCCATTGGCTCACACTGTGGACCAATCAGCGTACAGCCCTACCGACGGTGTCAGTCGGCAAGCGGCGGGGTGGCAGGCGGGTGGGGTGCTGCCGCCCACCGCTGACATGGGGGGGAGCGGAATGGTGGAGATCAGTGGGCGGGTGTGGAGGAGGGTCCGCTGGACCACCAAGGATATGGGGGTTGGTACTAGTTCACTTAAGCCCATGATTGGGCAGACTTCGGTCCACTGGACCACCAGGGATATAGGAGTAATATTTATATTCACACTTAAGCCCATGATTGGTGCAGATTTCAGTCCACTGGACTACCAGGGATATTGGAGCAATCTTTTTATTCACACTTAAGCCAAGCCCGCAATCGGGCGGGCAGCGGTCCACTGGACCAACAGGGATTTAGGATTAATCTTGTTTTACTGATGCCCACAAACGGGCATGGGGGGCGCCACCATGGAGGTGCAGCCAGAGCTCGGGTGGCCACACACAGGTGGCAGCTGCCCGTGTTTGCGCCCCTGCAATGCGGCAGCTCACCTGTGGTGTATCTATTGTTCCTTTTTTTGGATCAACTTTATGCTGGGCGCAGGTAGGGGTTGCGCCGCAGCATGGCTCTGCACATCTCGGGTTGAATATTGGGGTGGCATGAGGCGGCACCCCCACTGCTCCCAGACACATTACTGATGCGCTCGGCGCATCGGGATTTGTGCCAGGCACAATTCCCATTTGAATATCATGCTGGGGCACATCAGTGAGTTGTGCATGGCGCAACCCTTTGGAATATATGGGCCCCAGTGTATTGCAAGTAATCAGCTGTCTAATGCCAAAATTGCGTTCACAGTGTACTCTTAAAAATTCTTTCCGTGTGGCCATATAATTTCAGTAGACACAATTTTTACACTGGTAACACCCGTTCTTGTTATCTAGCCATGTTGTTTTTTTTTTAATTCAAAAAATGACTTTACACTAAATTATCTTTCAAAGAAGGGGCTGTTCTGTAAGACATCATCGGGGGAGTCTCCGCATACAATCTCAGGCTGCTATCACTAGACAGTACCTGCCAGTGCTTCCTAATAATCTTTTTGACCAAACCCATATGTGCTGAATAAGTCATCACATAATGAAACCTAGGCTCAATCATTCTTTCATGGGGTTTCATATGTAGTAATGGGGTCCTGTCCTGATTGGCTATTGCTGAGCAAGCACCTTCAACAATATTTTGCCCATATCCTCTTTCATGGAATCCAAACCCTACTGTGCATTTTAAGGTTTACCCCAATGAACTGCTGTCTACAAGCCTGCAAGTCATGGCTGAAATCTGAGAAGACAAAGACCCTAGCACTATCAGTCTGAATCAGACCCTGGGCTTTGGCCACCTACAATATTTTCTACTTGTCCATTTAGCATAGCTACTTTATTAGAAAGTGCAATGGCTCCCTCGCTTTAGTTTTTGGTCCCATCCAGTGTGCTTTCTCTACCTTGTAGATCTCTGCTTCAGACCCCAGCTTCAGGTTCTCAATGAGCCATTTGTGGACAATGGACTCTGGGTTCCTTCCCTCCAGCCCTTCAGGGAGCCTAGCGATCCTTAGATTGGACCTCCTGTCTTTGTTCTCTTGGTCATTCATCCGCATCATTAGTTCCTCCAGCATAGCCTTTGATATGGTCCATTTCAAGCCCAGATCAGCCACTGTGTCCTCAAGTTCACTAACTCTATTCTCCACTTCAAGACATGATGCATGGGCCACAGCAGTCTCTGAGAGGCCTGTAACGGTCCCCTGCAGGTGTGATATCTGGGCCATTATGCTGGAGGTCAGCTTTCATGTCTGCAGCATGTTCTGCACATTGCTGGCATACCCACCAGCATTCTTTCCAGCTCCATCATGCCTGCTGCAGGATTAGTGGTTAAGAAACTGGTGCATGGTGTGTGTCAAAGGCTGTTGGGTAACAGAGAGACACATAGATCGATGTTCTGGCAATAAAGCTCCAGCTTTATACTTTTATTGAACGATTAACAGAACAAAATATAAGTGAACATATCTGGCAAAACAAATAATAAAAGGAAAACAACAGGCTTGAAATCAACAGTTCCAAAGGTGTAATTCTATTACAGGCATACTAGAAGCAACTAGACTATTTGGGTGTATCACCTTCAACACCCTGCTCTACTCTGCTTTATCTGTTCCTACTGAATAGAATATATAGAGGCCAGGACTCTACAACTGGTCGCCACCTGTCACTCATGCATTGATTTTAAATCTTTATTTAGAAGTACATTTCAAAGTCATTTCATATACTATACATCTTACCACATCATTGCCTTTACTTATAGGACATCATAAGAAAATAAAAACATCTGGATCCAGATCTAATGCTGCAGACCTCCCCTAGCATGTCCCTGTGTAAAGTTAATTAACAGGAGACCGGGTGGCTCTATAGCGAAGGACTGCTGGGGAGGTACACTGAAGGATATTGCTCATTTCACCCTATGAGAAACAAACTTTTTTTCGGAGGTAAGCATACCTTATATCATATGTTGAACAACAGAACAAATAAAAATAAACTGAAGGCATTTGTAATCTTTACATTTAGCACCCTAAAACAATTGCTCTGTTTAACAGTCTGTTTCCCTGCAGCGAAGCTTGCAGACAGTATGCCAGTAAACACCTTCTAGAGGCAGCACCAGGAGAATACAGTGAAGAAGCCGCACTGCCGAGGACCATTAAATAAAAACAAATGCAACCTCCGTACGGCGGCTCCTCTTCCATGCTACTTTAAGCTGCTGGCTCAAACTAAAATAACAGTACTGGAGCTTAATTTTCCTTGTTTTGAACCCGGTTTACTTTTACACCGGTCAATTGCAGGATTGTCTGGGATATTTTTGCTATCTAAAATGGTAGCAATTTCTCCTGCACAAGCATATTTGTGCTAGAATTGTTTGTAATAGTACCCATGTACGAACTAAATCTTCACCTACATCCTACACTATCCTTCTTTCTAATACCAGTTTGCAATAACATTCGAGGAGTACAGTAGTTTATTTTTGACCTTAGGGCATACACTGATAAAGAGATTTTTTACACTGCCCACAAAAGTTGCAGCTTTTAATAATATAACCCACAGGAAGCATACCTACATAAACCCAAGCTCACAACACTGCTTGGTACCAGTGGGACTACAAAAAGGGGGATGGGTTAGTAAGAGACCAACAAATGAAGAATACAAATATACATGGGTGGCCAGCCCATGTAAGATGTACCCAAATATGAACAAAACAACACTGCAGACACCAAACATGAGGACACCTTTAGGCAGACCTGTTTATGTCCCAGACACGGGTCCTTCCACATACTCCTCCCCACCTAAGATAAAACCAGCGTGTTTTTTTATCTCTTTCATTTCTTTTTCTTTAAGTGTTACACCTATCCATCAGATCTCTCATGAAGAGAGATGGAGCCATAGCCCACCCTCTCCTAAAGCTTCACCTCGGGGTCCCTAATAATTAACTTCCTAAATTGTGAAAGGAGTTTTTTCTTCCACAATCACTTTCTTCCTTACCCCGAAGTCTGATCATTGGTGCTTCATTTACTTCTGTCCCATATCTGGACAGGTAATCTGTATTACAATGTGCAGTACCTCTATGATGCTTAATCATAACTCGATAGGGCTGTAATGACAAATACCAGTGCATAATTCGAGGATTTCTATCCGTCATAACATGAAGCCAACATAAAGGGTTGTGATCTGTCCATAACTCAAATTCAACTCCCCAGAGATTAAAAATTGAGTGCCTCAATAGCCCATTGTACAGCTAGGCACGCCTTCTCTATTGTGGAGTAGGGTGTTTCCCTTTCATGGAGTTTCCGGCTGACATAACCATAACATGGTATGGTTAAATTTGACCACTAGAACTAAATCATGCCATTCCAAGGCAAAATATTGGACTTCGGAGGAGCTGCTTTGATAAGATGGCCAACAGAGTTAAGCTAGCCCTGGCAAGAAGAAATACAGGTAAGCGGGTACAGGCTAAGTGGGCAAGCATTAAGGATGCAATACTTGAAGCAACATCCCATTATGTTAAGAGAGAAAAGGAAGTGCAAAAGAAGAAGGAAATCACTTTGGTTCTCAAAAACAGTAGCAGAAATGGTTAGAGCCAAAAGGCTGGCCTTCAGGAAACATAAGAGAACGCAGCGGGGTGAAGATAGGGAGGCATACCAAACTTCCCTAATGGAAGCAGGGAAGCCAGTAAGGCAGGCAAAGGCCCAAACTGAGGAAACACTAGCACGAACAGTAAAAGAAGGTGACAAGACTTTCTATAGATACATTAGTGAAAGGAGAAAGTCCAGAAGGGGTATTGCTAAGATCAAAGGGGAAAAGGAGGCATGTGAGGAAGAGGACCATGTAAAAGCATCTGTCCTAAATAGATTCTTCTGCTCAATATTTACTGAAGAGAAGGTAGGGCAGGGCCCACAGCTCAGCACCATGGAGACAGGGGGGAAGGAGGTGTGCACTAGTCCCTTCACAAAAGAAAGGATCCTACAAGAGCTCTATAAGCTCAGGGTAAACAAGGCAATGGGACCTGATGGCATACATCCAATGGTACTAAAGGAGCTAAGGTGGAACTAGCAGAGCCATTATCAGAACTGTTTAGTGAGTCTCTGAGCATAGGAGTGGTCCCAGAAGACTGGAGAAGGGCTCATGTGATCCTGCTCCACAAGAGTGGCAGCAGGGAGGAGGCAGGGAACTACAGACCAATCAGTTTTACCTCAGTAGTGGGCAAGATTATGGAGGCACTCCTTAAGGAAAGGATAGTGCAACACCAGGAATCCATAGGAGCAAAGGATCCAAGACAGCATGGGTTTACAGCAGGAAGGTCCTGTCAAACTAATCTCATAGATTTCTTTGACTGGGTAACCAGAGTGGTGGACCAATGGGGAGCAGTTGATGTTGCCTACCTTGACTTCAGCAAAGCTTTCGATACTGTTCCACATAGAAGATTGATTAATAAGCTGGATAGGCTCAGAGTGGGTCAAATGTTGATCAACTGGGTGGCAAACTAGTTGACAGGCAGAAAACAGAGAGTGGTGGTAAATGGCATGCAGTCAGAAGAGATGCAAGTCACAAGTGGGGTACCTCAGGGATCAGTCCTGGGGACAGTCCTCTTCAATATCTTCATCAGTGACATTGCAGATGGACTGGAGGGTAAGGTTTGACTGTTTGTAGATGACATCAAGATCTGCAACAGAGTAGATAATCCAGATGGGGTGGGCAGAATGAGAAGAGATCTAGATAAACTAGCAAAATGGTCAGAAGAGTGGAAACTGGGGTTTAATGCAAAGAAGTGCAGGGAGAAGAAGAAGCCAGAAGGGGAAGGAAGGAAACATATTCAATTCAGTGCTTTAGAGTAACTGGTAATTGCTATTTTTCTTTTAAACTTAGATTGTGGGCTTTTAGTGACACTATAATGACCTGGCAAATGGGGAGCCAAAGGAAGTTCAGGAAGAGTTTAGGAAACTGGGGAGGGGTCTCAAGCAAGTAGCTACTTCTGTCACTTTCTCAGAAGTACTACCTGTGAGAGGCAAGGGAGAGCATAGGAGTGCATGCACCAGGAACTTTAACTCATGGTTGAAGAACTGGTGCTGTGAGGAAGGGTTTGGATTCATTGGTGACTGGGGACCCACCTGGAGGGATGGAGGTTTGTTTAAGCCTGATGGCCTGCATCCATCCTGGAGAATCAAGCACTCAATGAGAATTTCAATGCTACATTGACAAGCATTTAAACTAGCAAAGGGGTGGCAGGCCAGCAAGGAGGGTACCTACTTGCTCACCCCCCACAGCTAGCAGTGGAACCAGTGAACCAGAGGAGTGGCTATCTCTGCAAAGCAGTGTGCAAAAGATGGAGATTAGTGCCCAAGAGGTGGGTAACCAGAAAAGGGGCAGAATTCAGCAGAAGGGCAGACAGCAAGGAGAACCAGGGATAAATGACAACCAAGGAAGGGGCTGGAGTAGAACAGTGAAGCAGTCTAGGGAGGTCAAATCATGGAAAGCCATGTGTGCAAATGCCAGGAGCCTTAGCAACAAGATGGAAGATCTGGAGGCTGTCATGGTACAGTCAGACCTGGACATTGTGGCCATCACTGAAACCTAGTGTAATGATAACCATGACTGGGAGATGGCCATACCTGGCTACAACATATTCAGAAGAGACAGAGCAGGCAGGAAGGGAGGAGGAGTGGCACTGCATGTGAAAAATGACATAAGGGCCACAGAGATCCAGGAGGAACAAAATGGGGGAGAGATACTGTGGGTTAAGCTGGAAAGGAAAATGGGGACAGCCATCCGCACAGGTGTGGTCTATAGACCACCAGCCCAGGAGGAAGAAACAGATAGGGAGCTGATGCTAGCCATCCAAAGGATGGCAGACAAGGTGAGGTAGTACTGGTTGGAGACTTCAATATTCCAGACGTGGACTAGAGCATCCCAGCAGCAGCATCAACTAGGAGCAGATTTATCCTGGACTCCTTCAGGGTGCCTTCCTCAGCAACTGGTCATGGAACCAACTTGGCAGAAGGCAATACTGGACCTTGTGCTCACAAACAGGGACAGTGTGATGGGGGTAACAGTGGGGAGCACCTGGAAACAGTGACCACCAGTCATTGTGGTTTGAAATCACAGAAAGAGCAGAACCAAACCACACAAAAACACGTATCCTGGATTTTAGGGGGCAGACTTTGGGAAAATGGGGAGATACTTGGAAGAGGCATTAAGGGAATGGGACAGGAATCAGGGTTGAGGAACAGTGGGCAGTATTTAAATGGGGATTACAGAACAACAGAATTATGCATTAAGCAGGTTAGCAAGAGGAAAAGGAAGAGGAGACCATTATGGTTTTTCAAAGAGGTATCAAAGAAAGTGAAAGCCAAAAGATTGCATTCAGGCAATAGAAAAGACACAGGCAGAAGGGGATAGGGAGAAGTACCAGGAGAAGCAAGGGAGGCAGGGAGGTCAGTAAGGGAAGCCAAAGCTCAGACAGAAGAACACATTGCAAAATCAGTGGGTAGAGGGGACAAAACCTTTTACAGGTACATAAGTGAAAAAAGAAAGACAAAGGGAGGGATAGTGAGACTGAAGGGGGAGGATGGGGGCCACGTGGAGGATGACAACAGTAAAGCTGACATATTGAACAGGTATTTCTGCTCAGTCTTTACTGAGGAAGAGAAGGGTAATGGGTCTGAAGGGAGTACAAGGGGTGAGAATGGTGCAGAAATGGACACAAGTCCCTTTACATGAGAAAGGGTCCTGAAGGAACTGGAAGTAATAAGAGTTGATAAAGAAATGGGGCCAGACGGGTGCACCCCAGGGTCCTTAAAGAACTAAGAGAGGTGGTGGTTGAACCTCTGGCTATCCTGTTTAGCCGATCACTGGAAACAGGGGAGGTACCCAAAGACTGGAGGACAGCAGATGTAGTCCCCTTATACAAAAGTGGGAACAAAGAGGAAGCAGGGAACTACAGACCAGTCAGCCTCACATCGGTAGTGGGGAAGATCATGGAAGCACTACTGAAGGAGAGATTGGTGGAACATCTGGTTGTCAATGGACTACAGGACCCAAGACAGCATGGTTTCACCAGGGGGAGGTCATGTCAGACCAACCTCATTGAATTTTTTGACTGGGTGACTAGGGAGGTGGATCAGGGGAGGGCAGTGGACATCGCCTATCTGGACTTCAGCATGGCCTTTGACACTGTGCCACATAGAAGACTATTACACAAACTGGGGAATATGGGTGTGGGCAGGACAGTAGTGTGGTGGGTAGGTAACTGGCTGGGTGGCAGGACACAGAGGGTGGTGGTAAATGGCTGTCACTCCACAGAGGGAAGAGTGACCAGTGAGGTACCACAGGGATCAGTGCTGGGACCGGTCCTATTCAACATCTTCATCAGTGACATTGCGCAGGATCTAGAAGGCAGAATTTCACTGTTCGCTGATGACACAAAGTTCTGTAACAGAGTAGACACACCAGAGGGTGTAGACAGAATGAGAAGAGGCCTGCAGAAACTTGAAGAATGGTCAGGGGTTTGGTAGTTGAAATTCAATGCAAAGAAGTGCAAGATAATGCATATGGGGCACAAAAACCCTGGCACAATATATCAGTTGGGGGGTGAGGATATAGCATGCACCAAGCAGGAAAGGGATCTTGGGGTTGTCATCTCTGATGACCTCAAGGTAGGGAAACAGTGTGACAAGGCAGCAGGTAAAGTAAATAGGATGCTAGGATGTATAGGCAGGGGCATCACCAGCAGGAAAAGGGAGGTCATAATTCCGCTATACAAGACACTAGTGAGGCCCCACCTGGAGTACAGTGTACAGTTCTGGAGACCATACCTACGTAAGATCATAGACAGGGTAGAGAAGGTTCAGAGGAGGGCAACAAAGATGGTGCATGGATTACATCACAAGTCCTATGAAGACAGGTTGAAGGAACTGAACATGTACTCCCTGGAGGAGAGGAGGGAGAGAGGGGATATGATAGAGACATACAAGTATCTTACAGGGAGGAACAGGGTGCAGGAAAACACTATTTTTAAGCGAAAAAGATGTTCCAGGACTAGAGGGCATGGGATGAAGTTGGAGGGAGGACAATTCAGAGGAAACATGAGAAAGAATTTCTTCACAGAACGGGTGGTGGACAAGTGGAACACCCTGCCAGAGGAAGTGGTGGGGGCTGAAATAATCACGGGATTTAAGAATGCATGGGATAGACATAAAGGAATTCTGAAGGTCAGGGGTAAGGGGCAACAGACTTCTAGGAAAACAAACTGAACTTACAAGCTCAAATGGGCAGACTGGGTGGGCCATAGGCCCTTATCTGCCGACACTGTCTATGTATCTATGTACTATACTTTCTTTGTTGTCTTTACTTATAATTGTTTTTGGGCTGTTGAAAATTTAAAACATGGTGGTGGTGTAATTCTGTGCTGTCTTTAATTGCTGCAAATTTTATCTTGGCTTGTCTGACTGCCCTGTAGTTGGGTGAAGGGTGTTAATTGTCTGGCCTCTGACCTCAGCTACGTGATAACTGGAGGTGGGGCTTAGTCAGAGTTGAAGTAGCAAGTAGAGTTTATTTTCTCAGAAGAAGCCAGAAGGGGAAGGAAGGAAACATATTCAATTCAGTGCTTTAGAGTAACTGGTAATTGCTATTTTTCTTTTAAACATAGATTGTGGGCTTTTAGTGACACTATACTTTCTTTGTTTTCTTTACTTATAATTGTTTTTGGGCTGTTGAAAATTTAAAACATAGTGGTGGTGTAATTCTGTGCTGTCTTTAATTGCTGCAAATTTTATCTTGGATTGTCTGACTGCCCTGTAGTTGGGTGAAGGGTGTTAATTGTCTGGCCTCTGACCTCAGCTACGTGATAACTGGAGGTGGGGCTTAGTCAGAGTTGAAGTAGCAAGTAGAGTTTATTTTCTCAGAAGAAGCCAGAAGGGGAAGGAAGGAAACATATTCAATTCAGTGCTTTAGAGTAACTGGTAATTGCTATTTTTCTTTTAAACTTAGATTGTGGGCTTTTAGTGACACTATACTTTCTTTGTTTTCTTTACTTGTAATTGTTTTTGGGCTGTTGAAAATTTAAAACATAGTGGTGGTGTAATTCTGTGCTGTCTTTAATTGCTGCAATTTCACCCCTCCCTTCCCCAACTCTTAATTATATGCCCTGTTAAATCTGATTGACAGGAGCTAAACACAGGGTATAGTAAGGGGTGTGAAGTAGGAGGGGCATAAGGGGGAAGAAGCCCACCCTCAGCACGACAAGTGTTTTGATTCATTTATTTATTTATTGGTTTCTTTTTCTTTAAAAAAATTTATCTGAGGATCAGTGGCAGGATTTTTAGGACAGTAAATTAATAAAAAGGGAACTAGGAGAGCTTCAGTAGCAGACAAGTAGTGGAATTGCAGTATAATGTGGGGAGTGGTGCAATGCAGTTGCTGTGGGGCAGCCATATTCAGGCAGACCTTCTGGACACTGAGGTGCTGCCCTATCTGCATGCATCTCTCTGAACTGCGGGAGGAGGTAGCCAGACTCAGAGCGGAAGTAAACTGGGTCAGGAGTACCATCACCCCTATCCAGGGACCACCCATTCCAATGCAACTGCCTCAAAGGATGCCGAGAACGAGGAGCACTTGGATGACAGTGGGCTCAGGGAGGGTTAAGCGGTCAGGCAGAGGCACATCCCAGATCCTATTCCACTCAAGAACTCCATATGCCACACTGGCAAATGAGGACAACCAAACAGAGGTACCCAGAGAAGTGGAAGGAAAGGATGTGGAGGTTAGCCAAGGAGGTGACCTCGCGGGAAAGCAGTGGACCCCAGAGGAGGAGGAAGTGAATCCTGGTGGGGACTCCATCATAAGAGGGATCCAGCTAGGAACACAGGAGGGGAGGACAGGAGGTGAGGTGCCTACCAGGTGCCATGGCATGGAGGGATGGAAGGAAGATCCTGGGGATCACTGGGAAGGCAAGACGGGAGGGTGAGCTGGATGTCATTATCCACCTAGGTACTAATGACCTGGCAAATGGGGAGCCAAGGAAGTTCAGGAAGAGTTTAGAAAACTGGGAGGGTCTCAAGCAAGTAGCTACTTCTGTCACTTTCTCAGAAGTACTACCTGTGAGAGGACGAGAGCATAGGAAGTGCATGCACCAGGAACTTTAACTCATGGTTGAAGAACTGGTGCTGTGAGGAAGGGTTTGGATTCATTGGTGACTGGGGACCCACCTGGAGGGATGGAGGTTTGTTCAAGCCTGACGGCCTGCATCCATCCTGGAGGAATCAAACACTCAATGATAAGTTTATATTTCTGCATTGACAAGCATTTAAACTAGCAAAGGGGTGGCAGCCAGCAAGGAGGGTACCTACTTGCTCACCCCCACAGCTAGCAGTGGAACCAGTGAACCAGAGGAGTGGCTGTCTCTGCAAAGCAGTGTGCAAAATATGGAGATTAGTGCCCAAGAGGTGGATAAGCAGAAAAGGGCAAAATTCAGCAGAAGGGCAGACAGCAAGGAGAACCAGGGATAAATGACAACCAAGGAAGGGGCTGGAGTAGAACAGTGAAACAGTCTAGGGAGGTCAAATCATGGAAAGCCATGTGTGCAAATGCCAGGAGCCTTAGCAACAAGATGGAAGATCTGGAGGCTGTCATGGTGCAGTCAGACCTGGACATTGTGGCCATCACTGAAACCTGGTGTAATGATAACCACGACTGGGAGATGGCCATACCTGGCTACAACATATTCAGAAGAACAGAGCAGGCAGGAAGGGAGGAGTGGCACTGCATGTGAAAAATGACATAAGGGCCACAGAGATCCAGGAGGAACAAAATGGGGAGAGATACTGTGGGTTAAGCTGGAAAGGAAAATGGGGACAGCCATCCGCACAGGTGTGGTCTATAGACCACCAGCCCAGGGAAGAAACAGATAGGAGCTGCTGCTAGCCATCCAAGGATGGCAGACAAGGGTGAGGTAGTACTGGTTGGAGACTTCAATATTCCAGACGTGGACTGGAGCATCCCAGCAGCAGCATCAACTAGGAGCAGATTTATCCTGGACTCCCTTCAGGGTGCCTTCCTCAAGCAACTGGTCATGGAACCAACTCGTCAGAAGGCAATACTGGACCTTGTGCTCACAAACAGGGACAGTGTGATGGGGGTAACAGCGGGGAGCACCTGGGAAACAGTGAGCACCAGTCATTGTGGTTTGAAATCACAGAAAGAGCAGAACCAAACCACACAAAAACACGTATCCTGGATTTTAGGGGGGCAGACTTTGGGAAAATGGGGAGATACTTGAAAGAGGCATTAAGGGGAATGGGACAGGAATCAGGGGTTGAGGAACAGTGGGCAGTATTTAAAATTTGGATTACAAGAACAACAGAATTATGCATTAAGCAGGTTAGCAAGAGGAAAAAGAAGAGGAGACCATTATGGTTTTCCAAAGAGGTATCAAAGAAAGTGAAAGCCAAAAAGATTGCATTCAGGCAATACAAAAAGACACAGGCAGAAGGGGATAGGGAGAAGTACCAGGAGAAGCAAAGGGAGGCAGGGAGGTCAGTAAGGAAGCCAAAGCTCAGACAGAAGAACACATTGCAAAATCAGTGGGTAGAGGGGACAAATCCTTTACAGGTACATAAGTGAAAAAGAAAGACAAAGGAAGGATAGTGAGACTGAAGGGGAGGATGGGGGCAGCGTGGAGGATGACAACAGTAAAGCTGACATATTGAACAGGTATTTCTGCTCAGTCTTTACTGAGGAGAGAGAAGGGTAATGGGTCTGAAGGGAGTACAAGGGGTGAGAATGGTGCAGAAATGGACACAAGTCCTTTACGAGAAAGGGTCCTGAAGGAACTGGAAGTAATAAGAGTTGATAAAGAAATGGGGCCAGATGGGTGCACCCCAGGTCCTTAAAGAACTAAGAGAGGTGGTGGCTGAACCTCTGGCTATCCTGTTTAGCCGATCACTGGAAACAGGGGAGGTACCCAAAGACTGGAGGACAGCAGATGTAGTCCCCTTATACAAAAGTGGGAACAAAGAGGAAGCAGGGAACTACAGACCAGTCAGCCTCACCTCGGTATTTGGGAAGATCATGGAAGCACTACTGAAGGAGAGATTGGTGGAACATCTGGTTGTCAATGGACTACAGGACCCAAGGCAGCATGGTTTCACCAGGGGGAGGTCATGTCAGACCAACCTCATTGAATTTTTTGACTGGGTGACTAAGGAGGTGGATCAGAGGAGGGCAGTGGACATGGCCTATCTGGACTTCAGCAAGGCCTTTGACACTGTGCCACATAGAAGACTATTACACAAACTGGGGAATATGGGTGTGGGCAGGACAGTAGTGTGGTGGGTAGGTAACTGGCTGGGTGGCAGGACACAGAGGGTGGTGGTAAATGGCTGTCACTCCACAGAGGGAAGAGTGACCAGTGGGGTACCACAGGGATCAGTGCTGGGACCGGTCCTATTCAACATCTTCATCAGTGACATTGCGCAGGACCTAGAAGGCAGAATTTCACTGTTCGCTGATGACACAAAGCTCTGTAACAGAGTAGACACACCAGAGGGTGTAGACAGAATGAGAAGCGATTTGCAGAAACTTGAAGAATGGTCAGGGGTTTGGCAGTTGAAATTCAATGCAAAGAAGTGCAAGATAATGCATGTGGGGCACAAAAACCCTGGCACAATATATCAGTTGGGGGGTGAGGATATAGCATGCACCAAGCAGGAAAGGGATCTTGGGGTTATCGTCTCTGATGACCTCAAGGTAGGGAAACAGTGTGACAAGGCAGCAGGTAAAGCAAATAGGATGCTGGGATGTATAGGCAGGGCATCACCAGCAGGAAAAGGGAGGTCATAATTCCGCTATACAAGACACTAGTGAGGCCCCCACCTGGAGTACAGTGTACAGTTCTGGAGACCATACCTACGTAAGGACATAGACAGGGTAGAGAAGGTTCAGAGGAGGGCAACAAAGATGGTGCATGGATTGCATCACAAGTCCTATGAAGACAGGTTGAAGGAACTGAACATGTACTCCCTGGAGGAGAGGAGGGAGAGAGGGGATATGATAGAGACATACAAGTATCTTACAGGAAGGAACAGGGTACAGGAAAACACTATTTTTAAGCGAAAAAGATGTTCCAGGACTAGAGGGCATGGGATGAAGTTGGAGGGAGGACGATTCAGAGGAAACATGAGAAAGAATTTCTTCACAGAACGGGTGGTGGACAAGTGGAACCCCCTGCCAGAGGGAGTGGTGGGGGCTGAAACAATCACGGGATTTAAGAATGCATGGGATAGACATAAAGGAATTCTGGAGGTCAGGGGTAAGGGGCAACAGACTTCTAGGAAAACAAACTGAACTTACAAGCTCAAATGGGCAGACTGGGTGGGCCATAGGCCCTTATCTGCCGACACTGTCTATGTATCTATGTATCATGCACATGGGGAAGAGAACTGAAGACACCTATAGGTTGGGAGGGGAGTTGCTGGCAGTCACAAGGGAAGAAAGTGATTTAGACATTATTATTACCAATGATCTGAAATCATCCAGGCAGACCACTAAAGCAGTAGGTAAGGCTTGGGAGATGTTGTGATGTATTAGTAGGGGCATCACAAGTTGGAAGAGCGAGGTAATAATCCCTTTTTACAAGACACTTGTTAGGCCCCATCTGGAGTACTGCATGCAGTACTGGAGGCCACACCTTCACAAGGACATTAACCAAATTGAGGCAGTCCAGAGAAGGGCATCCAAAACGGTGCAGGGACTGCATCAGAAAACATATGAGGACAGATTAATGGAGCTCAATATGTATACCCTAGAACAAAGTAGGGAGAGAGGTGATATGATTGAAACATTCAAACACCTTAAGGGCATTGACAAGGTGAAAGAGTCTAACATGTTTCAATATAAGAAAATAGCAGGACTAGAGGACACAGCATGAGATTAGAGGGAGGCCGATTAAGGGGTAATGTGAGGAAGTTCTTTTTCACAGAAAGGGTGGTGGATGCATGGAACGGCCTACCTCAATAAGTGGTGGATATGAATACAGTGCAGGGCTTCAAACAGCCATGGGATAGGCATAAGGGAGCAATACAGATGAGTATGAATAGATAGGCCATTGACAGAGCAAAGGCCAATGGCACATTCATAAGGTAGAAAAAGAAATGGGCAGACTGGATGGGCCTTGTGGTCCTTATCTGCCATCAACTTCTATGTTTCTATAAATGATAGGATGTTCTTCTCCCTCAATGATTTGAGTCAACACCGACCCTATACCACAGCTGGATGTGTCTGTCTGTAGTATAAAGGGTTGAGTAAAGTCAGGAGTACTTAACACCGGCGAGGAATATAACCTAGCTTTAATAGAGCAGAAAGCTTCCTCACATTCAGGGGGTCCACACTACTTTCTCTGGTTTGTTTTTCTTTATTAAGTCAGTTAGGAGACTGGCTAATGTAGAAAATGTGGGATAAAATGATGGTAATAGCCCACTAGTCCCAAGAAGGATCTTGCATGTTTTTCGTGATGGGCCGAGGGCTATTTTCTACTGCTTCTACCTTGCTTATGTCAGGCTTTATCTGGCCTCTTGCAATCTGAAATCCCAGATATTTAGTCATCTGCATTGCCAAGGTACATTTGGCTGGATTAATGGTTAGTCCAGCTTCTGTAATGGCAGATAACACTAAGGACAGATGACGCTTATGCTCGGCCCTTGAAGGACTAAAAATAACCACGTCATGTAAGTATGCAGCACTGTAGGCAGCATGTGGTGTTAAGATCTTGTTCATTACTCTTTGAAAGGTGGCCGGGGCACCATGCAAGCCAAAGGGCATTACTGTGAAGTGAAACAGGCCTAAGGGGGTGCTAAATGTCGTTTTCTCTCTGGCATCTGGATCTAACAGAATTTGCCAATAGCCTTTGGTTAAATCCAAAGTGCTGATGTACTGGGCATTACCTAAATGATCCAGGATGTCATTGATGCATGGCACTTGGTAGCTGTCAAACTTCAACATAGCATTTAGACTTCTGAAGTCGAGACAGAGCCATACTCCCCCTTCTTTCTTCCCAATTACTACCATAGGGAAGCTCCACTCACTGTGTGACACATAATGCCTAGTTCCTGTATTTTCTTTATTTCTTGTACCACATCCTCTCTGACCCTTTCTGGAAGCCTGTACGCCTTTTGTCTAATGGGCATATCCTGGGTTAGAGCCATGTGATGTGTCACATTCTTTGCTCTTCCAGGGGTTCCTGTAAATGTTTTCTCATAGGTTTGTAATAAGGTGTGTAACTGCTGCCTGCTAAGTGTCAAATTAGGATTAATATTTAGGTCAGTTATTTCCCCTGAGCCTTCCAAACATTGCTATGTAATGTTTAACTCACAGTCTGTAGGCTCAGGATGGATATAACCACAGAACTGAGGGGTTCTATCTACCCATTGCTTAAGCAGCTTAGCATGGTAAATCCATTTTTTCTGTTTCTTGTCGTGCAGTTCTACCTCATAGGTTACAGGTCCCATTCTCCTAGTTATTATATATGGGCCCTGCCACTTCATGTGCAGCTTATTGTCAGAAGACGGTAATAATAGCAATACCTTATCACCCTCTATGAATTCCTTTTGCCCCCGTATCCTTATCATATTGAATCTTTTGGATCATCTGATGTTTCTGATTGGTACAGTGTAATTTTTGTACGTACCTTGCTATCTTCTGTCTGAGTTGTTGCATATAGTCAGTGGACATCATGCCTTTTGGGGTTTTTCCCTTCCTCCCATTCTTCTTTAATTATATCTAGGGAACCTCTGGGGTTGTTTCTGTAAAGCAACTTGAATGGGGAAAAACCTGTCGAAGCTTGGGGTACCTCCCTATAGGTGAACATTAAGCAAGGTAAGTACACATCCCATTTATTCCCTTCTTCCTGCGCATACTTCTGCAGCATCTTTTTCAGGGTTTGGTTGAAGCACTCAACCAGGCCATCTGTTTGAGGATGGTAAGGTATAGTGTGTATGGATTCAATGCCTAATGTCTGGTAGAGCCACTTCAACATAACCGAACAGAAATTACTGCCCCATCCGTTAATATTTCCCTAGGAATGCCCACACGGCTGAAGATTTTTCTTAGTTCGTCCGCAATCCTAGGGGCAGTGATACTGCAGAGGGGAATAGCTTCAGGGTACTTTGTGGCATAGTCACAGACCATGAGAATTAATCTATTACCCTTCAAGCTTTTGGGTAGGGGGCCTGCAATATCCATTGCAATGTGTTCAAAAGGAATTATAAACAACAGCATTGGGAGTAATAGTATCCTGTCCCTCTTACCAAGTTTGGCAACTTTCTGGCATTCGCAACAACTCTTACAATATTCTGTGACTTGTTCAGGAATGTCAGTCAAAAAAAAAAAATGATATAGAAGATGACTAAGGGTGCGATCTCTACCTAATTGCCCTGCCAATGGTGTGTAGTGAATGTAGTGAACTATCTCCAGCAACTGTTGCCTATATGTCTGGGGTACCATTAGTTGCTCTACCTCTTCCATGGTCCAAGGGTTGGTACATCTTCTGTATAACAACTCTTTATGCACCCTGTATTTGTCTTAATGAGAACCTGTTGCACCCTTAACCTGTGGAAACAAACATTGCAGTGTAACATCATTCAAATGGGCATTCTTAAATTAATTCCCCTGAACACATTTGATGTCAAGCAACGTTTTATCAACATTACATTTATTTTGTGTCCATATATGTTTCTCCTTTCTTCTCTGGTGTCTGGATTTCTTATCCTTCCCTATTGGCCCATACAGGTCCTCCTCAAAAGGAAAAAGCTGTTCCAATGCATCCCTTTTCTGACTATGAGCCCTAGTGACAGCAGCATAGACATTGGATGTTAACAGTGACTGAAAGTTGCGATGGTCATGTTCAGTGAGTACTGGCACTGGTAGATTCGGTACAACCCCCACCATTATTTATTGAGTTTAACCCTGTTTGGTTAGGACATTTTCTTGTAACGGGTAAAAATGTACACCCCGTGGATGCAAGTCACCCTGGTAGTTGGCCCTCCTGACACTAGAAGATGTACATTAGCTTGAATCAGTGTCTGTTTACTTCCAGAGTCCAATAATCCTTGTGCTGTTTTACATTCAACTTATACTGGAACTGTATATAGGCCCCAATTCGCAAGAGCCAGATGTGTGGGTTCAGTCTTTTTCTTTGGACAGAACCGGGCTATATGTCCTTTTCTGTTACATTCCCAGTAGATTATGTCTGGGTTGTACCCCCTTTTCGGTTTGCTGTTAGGTTTTATCTCAGAAGTATTGTTATTTGAAACAGCATTAGTAGAGGGAGGTCTTAGCATGGACTGGTGGGTACTGGGGTTCACTGCTCCCTTTTGTCAGTGGGGTCTCACTACCAAATAGTCCTCGGACAGACGAATAGCAACATCAGCTGCCTCTGGGCGGTAATCCTTCACCCAGAGTTGGATGTCTTGTGGAAAGATTTGTATAAATTGTTCCAATATAATGGATTCTAACATCTGGTCCAATGTTCTTGTGGCTGGTTGTAGCCACTTGACACACAAGTCTTTCAGCTGTGTATAAGCATCCTGACGGTTATTGGTGGCATGGAATATATATGATCTGAACCTCTGTCAATAGGTTTCAGTATTAATTTCATATTGTTTCAGGATGGCCTGCTTTACTCAATCATAATCATTGGAATAGGCTAAGTCGACGTGACTGTACACCAGCTGGGCCTTTCCAGTCAGATAAGGGGCTAGACGGATGACCCATTGGTCCCTCGGCCAAGCACAAGCAGTGGCCACCCTCTCAAAAGTCATGATAAATGCCTCAGTGTCATCGGATTCAGATAGCTTTAATAACCTAATATCTTTCTGCCCCTTCCTGTGGAACCTGAAGGTCTGATGGTACCTAGGGCTTGTATGGCATGGAAAGTGTCCGTCCACCGTGCTTCATTCTCCCTTCGGTTCTTTTCTCGCTGTCTCTCCAGATCTACTTGATGCAAGCTGAGCCAGCGAAGCAGTTCATGTGACACCTCAGGAGGGGCTTCCTCCTCTGGTATATGCCCACTTGCTTGAGCCACTTCTTCCTCTTTCTCACCTTCCATCTTTGGTTCACCTGTTGCTCTGTGTTTTCTTCTGATTTCCAGATCCAAACCTGGGAGTAATGGAATCTGGTATTTCTCTGTCATACATCTCGTGGCCACACCAGGGAGTCGTGTACTGTCCGACTTGTCCTGCAGCATCGGTTGTCCACCAGGGCCTTAGTTCAGACTAGAGATGGGTGAAGTGGCCAAAATGCATTCCACGGAGTGATTCGTGGAGTAGCGTGGAATCTGTGAAGTGCTCTGCAACACAAAGGGAAGTACTTCATGCCATAAGAAATACATTTATACAGCATGGCAGCGGTGTATGTGAGCTGCCTGAGCTGCATTCATTTTTTCTGAGCTCTAGGTGTTTCAAAACATATTTGTTTACTTCGGTTTTATTTGTTCACTTTGTCTGCTTTTTCCATTTAACTGAGTGTCTTGTATCGAGCAAAGATCGAAGTCGAGTATTACGGTATCGTGGTCTCGATAGTGACCGGTATGCATCTTGGTTTTTCGGCGTCTGCTAACGTATTCCCCCAAGAAAACTGTGGGTAATTTGGAGCAACCCTAGGATCTTCTGTGGATTTTGGAGGGGAGTTTTGTGATTTTAGAGCTCTGTATCCTCCTCAAAGAAGACTGTGGATATCGTGGGATAGCCCTGCATTCGATGACTTTGGTGGGGAGTCTGTGTTTCGGAGCCCCGTGTTTTTTGTGTTTGGTACCTGTTAGTGCACTTTTCAAGGAAACTGTGGATGCCGTGGAATATCTAGATTCCTGTGGAGCACCTGAATTTCAGTGGGGAGTTTGAGACCTTGGAGCCCTGTGATTTGAGCAACATATTTTTGGGACTGTGGACTCTTGGTCCGTGGGTGATATCCTCTTTGCCTGCTTCTTATTTTGGTGGGAGCACAAAGAAGTGGGCTTTTGCTGCTTGCCTGGAATTACTATCGGGGCGGTGAGAGCACCTGGAGTCCAGGGGTAGTAAATGGAGGATATCTGATTTTTATCTGGTGATGTTGTGGCTACTTGCTTGGCATACCGAGGATGGAAAGAAGTATCTGCTCCCCCACCGAACTTTTAGGCAGATGTTCCTTTCCTCTTGGTGCGGACAGTTTAGAGGGCTTTGGGCTGTTTAGGGAGGAACTGCAGGGATTTGAACCGGAGGACTCTTTTTCCCTGTGGTTATTGGTGGGGGGCGGGGTGGACCTCAGCGGCTGGTGGGTGGCTGAGGTTTCAGATTCCCCTCCTGGAGCAGCATGTTACTTTTGTGAGTTTTACACTCCTGTAGAGGGGGGAATTTTATTCTGCCTTTTGGGCCATGGCTTCTGAGTAGGGGTAGTGGCTGAATTTTGGGTTGTGCTTCAGAGAGAACTCCTGGGGGCTATATGATGGTGGGGGCCCCCGTGTTGGAGGTTCCTAAGGTTTCTCTGTGAGGGGAGCAATTGCTTCCTTCCCAGGGTCCTATTTTTGAGCACAGCCCTTCAGTCTGTCCCTGATCTTAGTTTCTTGGCCTGAGTATTGGAATATTTCCTGGAAAGGAGTGAAGAAGAACTGGTCTCTGGAGGAATTTTTTCGAAAATTAGATTTGAGGGGGTGAGAGCACCTCTAGCTATTTTTTAAGAGGTCCTTTTGGTTTGACTTTGGAAATTTGTATGTGTTTTCAGACACTGATTAACTGAGATTATATCGAGACTTACATTTCTTGACTTTGATCTATAATTGAGGGAGGTTGAGAGCCTCCCTTACTCCAAATACGTAGCACTTTCTGGACATTTTTGGACATTGTTTATTTATTTGGATATTATTTATTTGGATATTCTTTTTATTTATATTTGTTGATTTAATATTTTATTCAGTTTAATTTGGATTGTTTATATTTTCTTTTTGGGGTTTAGTTGTGTGGGTGTGGGGTTTTTAATATGTGTAAAGGGCCTGCCACCACGGTTGTATGCTATTCATCCTCCACTCTTCGTACCCTCTGCCCTTTCTCCCCCTTGCTGTTACAGTTGTCAACTAACCAGCACTGTAGAGAGCTGGGGATTGCGCGGAGGGGGAGGAGGGGTTTTGGGGGTAGCGAACAATGGAGGATAGACAAGTGGGTACATCGTATTGGGCTAGTGGAAACCAGAAGACGCCCTGGGGCAAAATGGATTCCGGAGCGAGGTAATTCTTGCCTGGTTTCCATACCCAAGGGAACCACTACTGTTGATGGTACTGGACAAGTGGTCTGTACCACTTCTGAGACCCGTCCATCTCAGGCGGTGTTGTGCAATGCCAGATCCATAAGAAATAAGACTGCAGTTATTGCAGATCTTGTAGAGTCTGTGGATCTGGCTTGCATTACCAAGACCTGGCTGGATGAAAATGCTGGGCCAGTTTTGGAGGCAGCAGTTCCAGCCGGGTACTTGGTGTTACACCGCCCGAGATTGGACTGGGGGGGTTGCAGTCTGCTTCAAGACTGAACTGGGCCTCACAAGTGTACCAGTTGAGGGGGCTGAGTCATTTGAGTGTACTGTAGTGGGAGGTGTGGGTTGTAGAATTGTTCTCATTTACCATCCACCAGGTGATGAGAAACATTTGCTACAGGAAGTAGCTGATTTCATCATTGACATTGCATTTGAGTCACCCAGGCTTATGGTCCTGGGAGACTTCAGTGCCTGGGTTGATGACGAACTCTAGCAGTTTGGACACTTCCTCCAATTAATGACATCTTTGGGCCTTACACAAGTGGTTACTTCTGCCACTCATAAGAGTGGTCACTCCTTGGACTTGGTTTTCCTCCTGGGGATTGAGACCTCTGATGTGGGGGTGGAACCCATCAGCTGGTATGATCATTACACTGTGGGGGTTCAGTTTTTATACCCCTCCTTGTAGGCCTACCCCTGTGGAGATGGTTAGGTACCGCTCTTTGCGAGATGTTACCTCTAAGGGCCTGGTAGCAGTACTTGACCTATCGGAGTTTTCTGCAGTGAGCAATGATCCAGATGCCTTGATGTTGGCTTATAATAGGGCCATCTCCTCAGCTCTCAATCAAATTGCTCCTGTCCATGTTCATCCTCTTCCCCTTTGACCTCGGTCTCCATGGTTTGATGGGACTTTGAGGGAGATGCGGTGACAAGGATGAAGGTTAGAGCATTGTTGGCGGAGAACAGCCCTTGATATCGACCATCTTAGACTGATAGAACATTATCAACTCTATCATTCTTCAATCTCTCATAAGAAGGCAGAGATCCTGTCTGGGGAGATTGCAGCTGCTCAGAACCGATCAGCTCAGCTTTTTCGAACTGTGGACAGACTGTGCAACTCAGCTTGTCTTCAGGTTTGGAAAGCTTTTTCACAAATACAGTGTGATAAGTTTGCTTGCTTCTTTGCAGATAAGGTGGTCAACATCAGGGCTGAGCTCCAGCCTGCTTCCTCTATGGGAGAAGCTATTGATCAGTGTTTGATCGCATCCTCCGGTTGCTCCTGGAGTTCCTTTGACCGGCCTGAGTTCATTGATGTCATGAGAATCATCCATAGTATGTGCAATACTTGCTGTAGTTTGGATCTGGGCCCAACTTCCCTGATAAAGGGTTGTCTCGATACCATTGGCCCTGTTCTAGCACAGATAACCTGGTGCTCCTTGGATATGGGTAAGTTTCCTAGTTCCCTGAAGGAGGCGGTGGTGACACCCCTCCTGAAGAAAGCTTCCTTGGACCCTGGCTGCTTTGCTAACTACAGACTGATCTCTAATCTTCCCTTTGTTGGGAAGATTATTGAGAAAGTAGTGGCTGCTCAATTGGAAAACCATTTAACCATCCAGGACATCTATGAACCACTCCAGTCTGGTTTTCGAAAGAGGCATAATACCGAGACAGTACTGGTTCGGGTGCTCAATGATCTCCTGATGGCTAGAGATCAGAAGAGGCGTTCCATTCTTGTTCTTCTTGATCTCTCATCAGCTTTTGATGCTGTGGATCATTGGGTGCTTCTCGTGCTCCTGGAGTTTATCTGTGGCCTGTCGGGTACAGTCCTCAGATGGTTTAGATCTTCCCTCACTGACAGAACTCAGAGAGTGGTGCCGGGGATAAATTCTTCCCGCCCAGTCTTTCTGTCATGTGGGGTTCCCCAGGGCTCGGTGTGGTCCCACATGTTGTTCGCGGTATATATGCTGCCCCTTGGAGACATTGTAAGAAGGTATGGGCTGAGATTTCACTGCTATGCAGATGATACCCAGCACTACCTATCTTTTGCACCCTACCAGGATAGAGCTCTCTCGGTCTTTAATAACTGCCTCACTGAAATCCAGTGCTGGATGAGTTCAAGCTGGCTAAAGTTGAACTTGGAGAAAATGGAGGTAATGGTTGTGGACCCGGGTCGTAGGGTAGAGGGGGTGGGAATTGATCCTCTCTCAGGTTTATTTCTGGGAGGTGTCCAGCTCTCTACCTCTGAATGGGTGCAGAACCTGGGGGTAATCTTTGACAATGAGCTGACACTTCGTTCCCAGGTGTTGGCAGTTGTCAAACTTTCCTTTTACCATCTTGGGAACATCTCCAGGATTAAGCACCTTGTTTCGCCCATGGATCTACCAAGGTTGGTCCATGCCTTTGTGTCCTCATGCCTGGACTATTGCAACTCTCTTTATCTAGGGCTTCCTGGGGTTGATATCCGCCACTTGCAGCTGGTGCAGAATGCTGCGGCCTGGCTATTAACAGGTACGTCTTGTACCTGTCATGTTTCGCCTGTGCTGCATGATCGGCAATGGCTGCCAATTCAGTGGTGGATCACCTTTAAAGTTGGTCTTTTGACTTACAAAGCCCTACATGGACAGGGTCTAGACTACTTGAAAGAGCCTTTGGGCCCCTACTGCCCTATGCAATCTCTCTGCTCGGCGGACAAGGGGTTGCTAGAGATTCCAAGGGTTTCTTTAAAATCATCAGGTGCTCATGCCTTTATGTATGCTGCTCTGACCCTTTGAAATTCTCTACCTCGCCCGCTTCATCAGTGTGCATCCGAGGAGGAATTTTAAAAAGGCCCTAAAGACCTATTTATGGTCGAAGATCTATTTTAATTAATACTGTGATTTTAGGAGCTCAGATGCATTGGTTTTTATTTACAGTATAATGTTGTTGGATATTGTAAGGCTTGGCAGAAGACACCAGGAGAAAGGACTGCTGTGTGACTGGACTTCTCTGCTGGGACTAAAGAAGAACTTTTGTACTTGAACCTTTAATTTAGGGTAAAAAAAACCAACAAACAAAACAAAAAAAAAGTGTGTGTTTGTCTGGGTTAACTGAACTGAATGGGTATCTGAACAGTTATCTAGGTGTAAATCTCAGGTGATTGAAAGGACTTAATAGCTGTGAGGTTTAAATTACTTGTAGAAAGATCTAGTAAGTAGGGGGAGTGGCTTAGCTAGAAGGAAGCTACATTTAAAGACTGCCTTAGAAAGATTATGCTAATAGCTTGGCAGAAGACACCAGGAGAAATGACTGCTGTGTGACTGAACTTCTCTACTGGGACTATATTGCCCTCCTTCCCTTCCCTTCCCTCCCCTCCACCCCACCACTCAAAGCTAGTACTATTTTTATAGGCACAGGATTTGACTGACAACAGGAACGTCCTGTTTGGAAGCAGGAAGAGAATGATCACAGAACCACCAAAGACCCACCATCCTAGAAGGGCAAGAGTAGCTCTCCAGCCCCCTCTAGCTGCTGGAGGTCTGCCTTTGAGCAAGTAATTGGTCTACTGAGAAATATAGGATATTCTTGTCTCAGAACAGGACAATCAGGAGCTTAAAGGGCACATAGGCAGAAAGTAAGGAGAGAGAGAAAACAAAAAACAGAGGAAAGAGTAAGGATTGCAAACAGTTAAGGGGCCAGAAATAAGACATGATTGGAGTAGTGCAGTGCAGTGGCAGTGGAGCAGCAGTCTTCCAGGAGATGTTCTGGAGGATGCGGTGTTGTCCCATCTGCAGGCACCTCTCTGGGCTGAGGGAGGAGGTTGCTCATCTCCAGGCTGAGTTGGCCAGGATTTGTGGGACCTCCTCTTCCATCCAGGGACCACCAGTGCCACTGCCGTTGTCTCAGAGGTTGCCAAGAAAGAGGAGCGGTTGGACCACAGTGGGCTCAGGGAGGGTGAGGGTGGTGGAACAGAGGCACATCCCTCCAGTTGTACCTCTCCACAATTCCTATGCCATTCTGGCAAAGTGTGGTTCCTCTATGGAGGCACCCACAGTGGAGACCAAGGAGGATGCTGGGAACCTCCACAAAGGAGACCCACAGGAGGGTGGCAGGGGACCCTGCAGGGGAAGGAAACAACTCCTGGTGGGGGACTCCATTGTTAGGAAGGTAGAACTGGGGGAGGAAGGGGAGAGGGAGGTAAGGTGCCTGCCTGGCGCCATGGCTTGGAGGGACAGGGAGAAAATCCTCAGGATTGCCGGAGCAGTTGCACAGGGGAGGGAGCTGGATGTCATTGTCCACCTAGGGACAAATGACCTGGCTAAGAAAGGGATTAGAGAAGTGCAGGAAGAGTTTGTGGAATTGGGGAGGGGCCTTGGTCAAGTAGCACGCACGGTAACCTTCTCGGAGGTGCTGCCCATCTATGGCATAGGAGAGGCTAGGGTGTTCCGCACCATGGGATTCAATCAGTGGTTGAAAAACTGGTGTGGAGCTCAGGGATTTGGCTTCATTGGGGACTGGGAGTCCACCTGGAGTGATGCAAGCCTATACTGGCAAGATGGGCTGCATCTGTCTGGGAGGGGAACCAGGATACTAGGTGATAGGTTTAAATGCTTCATTGGCAAGCTTTTAAACTAGCCAAGGGGGGAGGTACTGGAAAGGAGCAGGGAAATCCTAGCCCCCAAATAATCATGGTAGTAAGTGCGGCAAACACCAACATAGAGGTGTCGATGGGGAAAAGGGCAGGGGTAAATGGAGAAAATGACAAAGGCAAGAAGGAGAGGGATGGGGCAAAAGGGAGTAAGGCCATCAGGAAATGGAGGGTAATGAGTACCAATGCCATAGTCTGGGCAACAAGCTCCCTGAGCTGGTGGCCTTGATGGAAGAGGGATGCCTGGATATTGTAGCAGTCAGAGAAACATGGTACACAGAGAACCATGACTAGGATGTTAACATACCAGGGTACATAACCTACAGGAGAGACAGGCAGGAGAGAAGAAGGGGATGAGTAGCTCTCTATGTAAAGGAAGGGATAAAAGCAACTGAACAAAAGAGTAAACAGGGAGGAGAGGAGGCACTGTGGGTCACCTTAGAGACTGGAAAGGGCACCACAATCTGCACAGGGGTAGTGTACAGACCCTCATGTCAGGGGGAGGGAATGGACAAGAATATGATAGAAGGCATTCTTAGAATGGCAGAGAAAGGGAGATACTGTTGATGGGAGACCTGAATATGCCAGTTGTTAACTGGAGCACATTTGCTGCAGCCACATCCAAGAGCAGGGCCATTCTTGATGCCCTACAGGTGGCAGGCATTAGACAGCTAGTTTTGGAACCCACTTGTGAGGGAGCAATCTTAGACCTCGTGCTCTCAAGCGGGGGCAGGAGAGGATCTCAGATCTAGAAGTGGGTTGCCATCTGAGGACAAGTGACCATCAAACAGTGTGGTTCACATTAAACTCAGCTACAGAGTCAAGCCATACAAAAGTGAGGGTGTTGGACTTAGGAGGGCTGACTTTGGCAAGATGGGAGAGTGCCTTAGAAAAGCACTAGCAAACAGGCTAGAAGGAGGTGTGGAGCAACAATGGGGAATCATCAAACTGCCATCACAGAGGCAACAAGCCTTTGTGTGAAGCAAATAAACAAATCAAAACAAAGATAAAGCCACTATGGTTCTCAAAAGAGGTGGCTGTGAAAGTCAGGAAGAAAAGATAGCATTCCGGAAGTATAAGGAAACACAGAAGGAGCAGGACAGAGAGCTGTACCAGTTAAGGCAGAAGAAAGCAGGAGGAAGTCAGAATAGCAAAGGCCCAAACTGAGGAAAGATAGCCAACTCAGTTAAGAAGGGGATAAAACCTTTTATAGGTACATCAGCGAGCGAGAAAGACAAAGGGAGGGATAGTGAGGCTGAATAGAGCGAATGGTGGGTGGGCAGAGGGGACAGTGAAAAAGCAGGGATACTGAATGAATATTTCTGCTCAGTATTCACAAAGAGGATGGGGAAGTGCCTAATCCAATTAATAGAAGCACTCTTGATAGAGAATCGATCCCAGTCCTTTCACAGAAGAAAGGTTCTGCAAGAACTCCTAAAACTGAAGAGTGGACAAAGCAGTGGGTCCTGATGGAATTCACTCCAGAATTCTAAAAGAATTAAGGAGGAACTAGTGAAACCACTGCCTACTTTTTAATAAATCATGGAGGATGGTGTGGTACCCGAGGACTGGAGGAAGGCGGATGGATTCCCTTCACAAAAGTGGGACCAAGACAGAGGCAGGAAACTACAGACCTGTCAGTCTGATCTCTGTGGTAGGGAAAGTGATGGAGTCACTTCTGAAGGAAAGAATAGTTGAGTACCTAGAGGTCAGTGGAGCACAGGACCCAAGGCAACATGGGTTCACAGCAGGAAGGTCATATCAGACGAATCTAATAGATTTCTTTGACTGGCTGACCAAAGTAGTAGATCAAGGAGGGGCTGTGGACATGGCCTACCTAGACTTTAGCAAGGCATTTGACACGGTCCCACACAAAAGATTAAAAGTCAAATTAACCGGCTTGGGAGTGGGTCCCAGGGTGGTAGCCTGGGTAAAACATTGGCTGCACAACAGGACACAGAAGGTAATTGTAAATGGAGTCCACTCTGAAGAAAGAGGGGTTACTAGTGGGATACCACAGGGTTCAGTATTGGGTCAAGTCCTTTTTAATGTCTTCATCAGTGACATTGCATAGGGACTGGAAGGAAAAGTATTCCTTTTTGCAGATGACACAAAGATCTGCAACAGGGCTGATACACAAGGAGGCGTGGAAAGGATGAAAAGGGACTTGGCAAGGTTGGAGGAATGGTCAAGTATGGCAGCTAGGATTCAATGCAAAGAAGTGCAAATAATGCACCTGGGAAACAAGAACCCAGGGAAGAATACACAATAGGTGAGGAGGTAGTAATAACAACAAAAAGGAAAGGGACCTGGGAAATCTATCAGATGACCTTAAGGTTAGTAAGCAATGTGAGAGAGCAGTAGGGAGGGCTGGGGGTATACTGGGATGTATAGGAGAGGCATCACCAGCAGAAAACAGGAAGTTGTTATCCTCTGTACAGACAGTTGGTGAGACACCATCTGGAGTACTGTGTCCAGTTCTGGAGACCCCATCTCCGCAAGGACATAGACAGGATAGAGGTAGTCCAGAGGAGGGCAACTAAAATGGTGCAGGGTCTGCAAGAGAAGCCGTATGAGGAGATACTAAAGGAGCTTAATATGTATACCCTTGAGGAAAGAAGGGAGAGGGGGGACATGATAGAAACTTTTAAGTACCTCAGTGGAATCAACAAAGTCCAAGAGGGTAGCATCTTTCAGAAAAAGAGACTTGCAAGAACAAGGGGACACAATTTAAAGATAGAAGGAGGGGTTCAGGGGCAATGTGAGGAAGTATTATTTCACAGAGAAGGTAGTGGATGCATGGAACAGCCTTCCTGAGGAGGTTCTGGGGTCTAAAACTGTGGAACAATTCAAGAATGCATGGGACAGACATAAGGCAATTCTTGTGGGGGGTAGGAAGAAATAGGCTGTTGGTTAACTAGGATCTGCGGCCTATCCTATAGGTAGGGGAAATGGGCAGACTAGATGGGCCAAGGGGTCCTTATCTGCTGTCAAAGTCTATGTTTCTATGTTTCTAAGGTGCCTTGATTTTAGAAAGGCGCAATATAAATAAAGGTTTATTATTTTATTATTATTATTATAATGGGGAACGCAAAGTCCATTGAAACCAATGATTTCACGTTATTCCGCCTTCCCCAAACCACTTCTTCACCAATTTTAAGGCTAAGTACATTGAAATCAATGTACTTCGCATCACTTTTCCTTGTTATTGAGCTCCAAGACGAATTTGCAGTGCTTCATGGGATTGCAGGTTACATGGGCTCTAGATTGCTCTGCACAGCCTCAGTTCCGTGTAGTGTGTGTGTAGTGGAAGATGGAGACAGCTTCCTCTCAGAGCTATGCAATTCAAATTCTCTAAAATCTGTTAAAAAAAGCCTTTTTGATCCATTCTCTTTGCTCAAAATTGAGTGCATCGATTGTAGGAAACCCTCCTGTGCTCATACCATCGAGTGTTTACTGTTTGTGTGTGGATTTTGAATGTTAATTTAGAACAGTCAGTGTACTGTGAAGTGTGCTTTGGGGAGGGGCATATCTGTGGTGTAGGTAGATTAACTGGGAGAAAAAGGCAGTCTTTCGGTTTTTGCCTAGATTTTTCTTGTATAACTGTGTTAATGTGTTAATTTCTTTGCTGATTGTAGTGGTGCAGCAGTGTATAATTTCAGTTTGTTTAAAACATTTGGTTATATTGTTAAAGGTTTTCAATTTGCTATGCAGTACTTGTTGTAGTGCGTGTGTGAGTGTGTGTGCAATGAGTACCATTAAATCAGACAACTTATATTGTGCCAGAGTAATTGCAGCAGTGTGAACCTGCTATCCACCGCACCTGCATGAATTTTTTTATACTGCTTGGTGGTATCTTTACTGGAAGTGTACTGTTACTGTTGTGCACTACCCCCCTCCCCCCCAGCTGGCAAAATATATTGTTTTCCAGATTTGGATTTGTGACTTGTGAGCACTGGTTAGGTGTTGTTGTGCCTTTGTGTCTGACTCTGCATCTCATGATTGTGCAGCACAATCTTAATCTGTCTGTGCATTTGCAGTACACCATTAATTCTGGGAACTTTGCATTTCTTGTTATGCTGTCATTTCACTTCGTCAGCACTGGGGAATTTTCTGGACACAAGACAGTATCATTTTGGGGATGCACATTAATTCTGATGATTATGTGTGGCCACTGCTCACATGACGGAGTGCACCATTAATTCTGGGAGACTTTGCATTTCTTGTTACCCTCTCATTTCACTTCACCAGCACTGGGGAATTTTCTGGATGCAAGACAGTGGCATTTTCGGGATGCAAATTAAGTCTGGTGACTGTGTGACCACTGCATGCATCACTGAGTGTACCATTAATTCTGGGAGACTTTGCAGTTTTTGTTACCCTCTCATTTCACGTTGTCAACACTGGAGAATTTTCTGGACACAAGACAGTAACATTTTGTGTATGCACATTAATTCTGGTGTCTGTGTGTGATGTGACCACATCCACTGCATGCATGACTGAGTATGCCATTAATTCTGGGAGACTTTGTATTTCTTGTTGTGCTCTCATTTCACTTTGCCAGCACAGGGGAGTTTTCTGGACACAAGACAGTAGCATTTTGGAGATGCACATTAATTCTGGTGACTGTGTGTGTGGGTATTCTGGGGCTGCCATTATTGTTGCCACTCCACCTTACTTCATGTTAAGGTGGAACGACAATGCAAAGTAATAATTACAAGGTAAAGTGAGCCTTTCCTATTGTTCACTCCATGTAGCAGAGTGACAATGTGAAGTGGCCACTTCAAATTCACTTTGTCAGTGCAATTTAATTTCGCTGCATCTCTACTAACGAGACCAACTGATCCCACCACTGCCATTATGTGTCAAAGGCTGTATTGTAACAGATGGACACATAGACCAATGTTCTGGCAATGAAGCTCCAGCTTTATACTTTTATTCAAGGATTAACAGAACAAAATATAAGTGGACATTTCCGAGAAAACAAATAAAAGGAAAACAACAGGTTTGAAATCAGCAATTCCAAAAACGTAATTCCATTACATGCAGTACTTGAACCAACTAGACTGTTTGGGTGTATCACCTTCAACACCCTGCTTCACTCTGCTTTTTCTGTTCCTACTGAACAGAACATATAGAGGGCAGGACTCTAAAATTGGTCCACCCACCTGTCACTAATGCATTGATTTGAAATCTTTATTTAGAAGTACATTTCAAAGTTCATTCATATACTGTACATCTTACCACATCACAGCTTTTACTTGTAGGACATCATAAGAAAATAAAAATGTCTGGATCCAGATTTAATACTGCAGACCCATCAGTAAGCACCTCCCCCAGCATGTCTCTGTATAAATTTAGTTAACAAGATGCCGGGCGGCTCTATAGCGAAGGACTGCTGGGGAGGTATACTGAAGGATCTTGCTCGTTTCACCCTATGAGAAACAAACCTTTTTTTAGGTAAGCATACCTTATACCATATGTAGAACAACAGGACAAAAAAAAGTAAATCATAGGCATTTGTAATCTTTACATTTAGCACCCTAAAACAATTGCTCCATTTAACATTATGTTTCCCTGCAGTGGAGCTTGCAGACAGTGCACCAGTGCACATCGTTGAGAGGCACCACCAGGAGAATACAGTGGAGAAGCTGCACCACCAAGAAGCCTTAAATAAAAACAAATGCAACCTGTGGGTGGTGGCTTCTCTTCCCCACTCTTTTAACTGGCTAGCTCAAAATAAAATAAAAATATCAGAACTTAATTCTCCTTGTTTTGAACCTGGTTTACTTTTGCACTGGTCAACTGCAGGATTGTATGGGATATTTGTGCTACCTAAAATGGTAGTAATTTCTCCTGCACAAGCATGTTTGTGTTAGAAGTGCTTGCAATGGTATCCATGTATGAACTAAATATTCACCTCTAGCCTACACTATCCTTCTTTCTAATACCAGTTTGCAATAACATCTGAGGAGTAGTTTATTTTATTTTCGATCTTGGGGCATACACTGATAAAGGGTTTTTTGAGATTGCCCACAAAAGTAGCAGCTTTTAATTATGTGGCCCATGGGAAGCAAACCCACATAAACCAAAGCTCATAACGCTGCTCGGCACCAGTGGGACTGCAAAAAGGGGGGGGGGGGGTTAGTAAGAGATCAACAAACAAAGAATACAAATATACGTGGGTGACCAGCCCATGTAAGACATACACAAATATGAACAAAACAATACTGTAGACACCAAACATGAAGACAACTTTCGGCAGACCCGTTTATGTCCCAGACGGGGCCCTTCTACAGTGTGGTGTGCAGACAATTCTTTGGTGGTGGATAACTGATTGAAATTCAGCTTAATCTGCCTCTTCTACCACCTTTCTGATGCCATGAGACATTGTTCAGCTTGGCCTGTAAGTATTTCCTTAACTGGGAGCACTTAATGCATTTTAACATGGGAGTGGAAGATTAAGGTTTGCTGACAAAAAGCACCTAGCTTTACCTGAGCTTTTTTTCTTCTAGGTTTGCTTGAAAGGACAGAGCAAGGAGCAACATTAACAGAGCAAGAAGAAATATTAGGGCTTATTTTGGCTAAGCAGAGTTACTGTCTTGTTACTATTTTGTTTTGTGCTTAAAGGTTTTGTTTTGGGTGTAGAGATTTTGCAGTCTCTTTCTCACATTGAAGGAGCTAATTGCTTTTCTTCCACAGCTCTTCCAGGGGATTAAGAGTGTTACTGGGGGTGGAGCTGACAAAGGCTTAGTACCTTCCAACAGAGAAATATTTAAAAGATCAGGTTAATTGGTGTGTTGAGGTGGAAGACTAGGTTTGCTGACAAAAAGCACCTAGCTTTACCTGATCTTTTTCCTCCTAGGTTTGTTTGAAAGGACAGAGCAAGGAGCAACATTAACAGAGCAAGAAGAAACATTAAGGCTTATTTTGGCTAAGCAGAGTTACTGTCGTGTTACTATTTTGTTTTGTACTTAGAGGTTTTATTACTGTTTTGTGCTTACAGGTATTACAGTTTTATCTCTTTTTAGGCTAAGCAGAGTTGCTGTTTTGTTATTTTGTTTTGTGCTTACTGGTTTTGTTTTGTGCTTACAGGTTTTGCAGTATCTTTCTCACATTGGAACTAATTGCATTCTTCTACAGCTCTTCCAGGGGATTATGAGTGTAACTAGGGTTGGAGCTAAAAAAAAGCTTAGTATCTTCCAACAGAATGAAGATTTAGAAGGTCAGGTTACCTTTACTGTTGTCCGAGGGTGCTGTGGTTGGTGGTGTTTTTTTGGAGCACTGCCAAAGGTTGATTGTTTTTCTTTACATGTACCTCTATTGATTCTCTGCTGGGGAAGTATCCACTCACCCTGCCCCCATTCCTGCCCACCCCATGCTCATCCTTTAATATAGCCCCTGACCCCCTGATATCCTTCCTGCAAAAGGAAAGAAGGGGTGGGACCTACTGTACATCTCAGAAAAAAAAATTGATCTTCTCTTCACTGACTTTTATCCACACATTGCTCAACTGGGAGTCACTACATAATTAAGGCTAAAAAAAAATCTTTGTTTTGTTCAACCTTTTCTAAGCTTTGCTTTCATATTTTCCTTAAAACAGCTGCTCTAAAACCATGACAGGAGGATAAATAGTCTTTTTACTCTCTAGAAGTCACCCAAGTGGATCCGCTCCAACCGCTCCAACTTACAATATTCTAGTAGCAATGAAGATTGTCACTTGTGAACAATATTGGGCCCTATTCAGCAGGGTGCTCTTCCGTTGCCTGGGTCAATGTCCAGTTTTCTGGGCTATAGCTAACCTTAGGGCCCAGCTGAGGGAAGCATGGTCCACAATGCATAATCTCCAGGTTGAATTGCAAAGCTACAGGCACCCACTCATCCCACCTCTGACCCAGTGACACACAAATGTCAACGCTGGTCCTAGGCAGGATCCTGAATCAGAGTGCTGACAGGTGGTCAGGAGGGGGAGCTGAGGCTGTGCATCAAGGACTAAAACATGAACATCCAAAAAAACATGCTTATAAATAACAGGTACGCACCACTGGTAACGGAACCAGTCACTGGGCATTGCGGTGCTTCTAGTGAATGACTCGCAGAGCCAAGCATGATCAAAAAGGATAAAGCTTATCATAGTGGGAGATTCTGTGATCTGTGCAGCGGAATCCCACATAAATTCAAACAGCAGTACCAGAGTCATTGTCAAGTGTCCCAGGTGCATCTGCAAAAAGGGACACAAAATGCGTCAAGCAGATTGTGCGAAGGGAGGATGGAACAAAACACATAGTCATTCACCTAGGGACAAATGACTTGTCCAGTCAATCAGTTGCAGACACAAAGGAACACACTGCACAACTTGCTAACAGAATATCCTCTCTTTTGTCCACACTGGCATTCTCAAAAGTGCTTCCAGTCTGGGGGTGGGGTAGAAGCACCAAGAGGGTCAGAGAGGAGGACATACACAAGTTTAACTTATGGCTGAGGGAATGGTGCCAGGAAAACTGCTACCATTTCAGAAGCAACTGGCAGTCCTTTTGGTAAAGGGGCTTATTTTGATATGATGGCCTCCACCTGACAAAGGAAGGTGTGAGGACACTTGATCAAACATTTGATGTATACATGGTCCATTTAAACTGAAGGCTGGGGAGGTGGTAATGACACTTACCAAGGCGAAGGGTAAGAAGGTCACTACCTCCCCTGACAGCAGCAAACTACAGAGTAACTACTCCAAAGCATGATAATACCATACGAATTAGGGAAGACTCTCATCAATACCTGTGGCAAAACTCTTCAACAAAATTTTTCATGCAAAACCACAGGTACAGATCCAAGGAGTTCTGGTGGGGGGTACAAACGAGGGGTGGAGACCTTTCCAGCAATACTTTTCATGGAACACCACAGGTGCAGACTGAATGAGCCCCGTAAATCTTTCATCAAAAACCACAGGTGCAGACAAAGGAGATCTGTTAAGGGTATTAAAGAGGCATGGCAAAACAAAAGGAAATCCACCTGTGCTAAGATTGGAGGTAAAACATGGAGGGCAATGGCAATAAATGCCAGAAGCCTGGTGAACAAAATCCCTGACCTCATGGCAATCATGGCAGAAACCGAACTTGACTTAGTGGCCGTGACAGAAACCCAGTTCGCAGAGAACCATGGTTTTGACATGGTTATCCCCAGCTACCACCTGTACAGATAGGAAAGGAAGGGTAGGAAAGGGGGGATGGGGTAGCATTATATGTCTGGGAGGAAATCAAGACTACAGAGATTCAGGGAATCCCAGATGAGTCAGAAGCACTATGGGTAACAGCTGAGACAGGATCAGGGCAGCCACTAGGATAGGAGTCATCTACATGCCCCCATCACAAGGGGTTATTGGGGACAAGGAAATGATGGAGACATTCCACAAAATGACAGACAAGGGTGAGACAATAACAGTAGGGGAGTTTCACTTGCCAGACATAAACTGGAAATCTTGTACAGCATCTTCATCAAGAGGAAGGAACTTTGTAAATGGCCCTGCAGGGTGCAGGGTTGAGGCAGTTTGTGGAAACTCCCACCAGAGGTGAAGCTGTCCTGGACTTGGTTTTAACTAACAGCGGCAGGATAAAAGAGGTAAAGGTGGGGTGCCACTTAGGAAATAGCAACCGCATGGTGGGATTTAAAGTAAACACAAGTGAAGACATTAGTCATTCCAAGATCAGAGTTTTATATTTCAGAAAAGCAGGCTTTCAGAAGATGAGAGGTAGCCTGGCAGAGAATCTTAGATACAGGGAAGAGAAAAGAGTAGACAAAATGTGGGAGTATCTCAAAGGAACTATCACAGAGATAACTGAACAGTGCATCAGAAGCGTGAGCAAGGCAAATAAGAAAAGTAAACCCCTCTGGTTCTCCAGGGAGGTGGCTGCAATAGTAAGGGAGAAAAAGAAGGTGTACACAAAGTTTAGGGTGTCAATGTAAGATGAGGATAAGGAAATCTATAAAGTAACACAGAGGGAACCTGGTAAGGCAATAAGGAAGGCTAAAGCCCTGACTGAACTGAGGATTGCATAGAGGATAAAGGAGGGAGATAAATTCTTCTTTATGTACATAAGTAGAAAGAGGAAAACCAAGGTGGGGGGATAGTTAGACTAGCAGATACTGGAGGAAAACTGGTATAAAAAGATTGTGAGAAAGCAGAAGTCTTAAACCAGTACTTCTGTTCTGTGTTCACCAAAGAGAACACAGGGGATGGGCCAAGACTATATAGCAGCAACACCCAGGGACTGATGGTTGACAAAGCCCCTTCACAGAGGCTCAAGTCTTGGAAGCTTTAAATAAACTAAAGGTGGACAAGGCAATGGGACCAGATGGGATTCACCCTAGAGTTCCCAGGGAGCTGGAGAGTGTACTAGCAGCACCCCTAGCAGAACTACTCACCAAATCACTAGAGAGTGAGACTGTACTGGAGGACTGGAAAAGGGCAACACTGGTCCCACTCCACAAAGCAGGAAGCAGGTTGGAGGCTGGCCATTACCATCCAGTAAGCCTCATGTCAGTGGTAGGATAGTTGATAGAGGCACTACTCAAACAGAAAATCATAATGTATCTGGAATCCAGTGGGCAGCAAGACCCAAAACAACATAGGTTTATGGCAGATAGGTCTTGTCAAACTAACCTGGTCAACTTCTTCGACTGGGTTACAAGGATAGTAGATCAGGAAGTGGCAGTAGATGTTGTCTATCTGGACATTAGTAAAGCCTTTGACTCTGTTCCACACAGAAGGCTGATAAGGAAGCTGGACCACATGGGGTGGGCAGAGAGGTGATTGTGTGAGCAATTAGCTGGCTGAGAGGAAGAATACAGAGGGTTCAGGTAAATGGGGCATTTTCAGCAGAGAGAGACAGGTGACCAGTGGGGTACCACAGGGTTTGGTTCTGGGTCCCCTACTCTTCAATGTGTTCATAGCAGACACTGCAAATGGGCTGGAAGGTCAAGTCAGTCTATCTGCTGAAGACACCAAAATTTGTAAGAGAGTGGACTCCTCTGAGGGTGTGAGGAGTATGACTTCAGACTTGAAGAAACTGGAGGAGTGGTCAGAAACATGGCAGCTGAAGGTCAATGCAAAAAAGTGCAAAGTCATGCACTTAGGCTGAAACAATCCCAAAGATGGTTACTACCTGGAAGAAGAGAAGTTAGCCTCCAGCAGCCAGGAGAGGGACCTAGGGGTCATTATATCAGATGACTTGAAATTGGGTAAACAGTGTGAAAAGGTGGCACTAAAGGCAAATGGCATGCTGAGCTGCATCAGGAGGGGAATCATGAGTCACAGGAGGGAGGTGGTGTTACCACTCTACAGAGCGTTGGTGTGCCCCACTTGGAATACTGCATACAGTACTGGAGACCGTACCTCAAAAGGAACATAGACAGGATCAAAATGGTGCAGGGGAGGGCCACAAAAATGATTCAGAGACTGCACCATATGGTATACCAGGACAGGCTTAGGGAACTCAACATGTACTCCCTGGAACAGAGGAGGGAGAGGGGTGACATGATTGAGGCATTTAAATATATGAGGGGTATAAATAAGGTTAACGTTCAGGAGCTTTTTCAACTGAAAGAGAGTGGGAGAACGAGAGGGCATGACATGAGGCTGAAGGAAGGGAGGTACAGGAGTAATACAAGGAAGTTCTTTACAGAGAGGGTGGTGAACCCATGGAATAGCCTACCCAAGGAGGTAGTGGAGGCCAAAATGGTAGGCGAGTTCAAGAATGCGTGGGATAGACATAAAGGTAGCACACTAAAAGGCAAAGGAGGAGAGGGAGATTTGCACCAGGTCAGTTCTTGGGTAGACTAGATGGACCTTGCAGTCTCCTTCTGCTGTCACTTTCTGTGTTTCATTGTTTAGCTGTTTTTTGAGATTGTACCTTAGGGAGCTCAGCTAGAGTATGACTGCAGTGCTGTCCTGCCATCCATGCCCCACTAATGGGATCACTTTATAAAACCCCTCTTTCTGCTTCCCCAGTAATGCCATCATTTAAATCCACAGCCCTAAGTGTAACCTTACAAAATCTAAATTTTCCGCTATTACTCTTCAAAACCAAACCCTAGCATTCTAATCACAGACAACCCTCTAGCCGATTCTTTCTTCAGAATTGATACTGATATTTAAAAAAAAAAATATTTAGGCAAGATAACAAACCTTGCAACCAACAATTTTCTGTAAACTAGGTAATATTCACCATTCTGCTAACAACAGAGATCATACCCATGATTCAGTAATCAATGGGAGTCATATATGCTTTATCTCTCCTTCTGTATTGTTCATAAGTTCATAGGTAGAATACAAGTTTGAGGGACTAGCCCATAATGAACTCATCACCTTTAACCAAGGTGGAAATGGAATTTATGATCCCTTATGTATGTGGCAAGATGTGTCTTAAATTGTTGCAGACTAGTACTAAATACTACCTCTGAGGGGAGGGTGTTCCAAATTGGAGTAGCTCTTTGGGTAAAAAATCTATTCCTTTTTACCATTTTGTTTATGTTAGTTTTCAGTTTCATTTTGTGAGATCTGGTGTTACCTATAGATACATACCAGTCCAGGTAGATGGTCTCAAACAAGGCAGGGTCACTAGTGGCTTTGTAAATCAAACAGAGATCACCCCTCAAGGAGCGATATTCTAAAGAGTAAAGTCCTAATGCTCTCAGTCTATTTCCAAAAGAAACTGTTTCCAAATCTGATATATTCTTAGTCAACCTTCTCTGTATTTTCTCCACGGTTGTTCTTTCTTGTATTGAAGTAGGTGCACAGAGGGATGAACACAAATCTAAGTGTGACCTTATTAAGCTGGAATAGATAGGCAGAAGTACCTGAGAGTCTCTGCTTTTAATGTTTTTAAAAAATACAGTTAAGCAGTCAACGGCAAGTTTTTGCTGTTTTATAAAAATGCTCAGTAAACTTCAGATTATAAGAGATATATATACCTAAATATTTTTCTGAGCTAACTTCCTGCAGGGCTATGTTATTCATGTATTATTTTCTTAATGTATTATTTTTTCCTAGATGCAATACCTTGCATTTTGCAATATTGAATACCAATTTATTCTCCAAAGCCTAGTTAAACAAGTTGTCCAGATTAGCCTGTAATGTGTCAGTAGTTGTGAGATCATTAACAATACAGCCAAGTTTACTGTCATCAGCATACTTGTTTAACCATACTCCATTTGTGGTTTGCATACTGGAAATGACTATATTAAACAATATGGGACCCAGCACCGAGCCCTGGGGCACCCCACTAGTTACAGAACTCCAGGTGGATCTATACCCTCTAATGCTAACCTGCTGCTTCCTATCTGTTAGCCAAGAATTAATCCACTTTATGATGTCCAGATGTAGATTTATCTTAATTACATGTTTAAGCAATACTTTGTGGGAAACTGAGTCAAAGGCATTCTTGTAGTCAAGGAAAATGACATTTACAGGCAGTCCGTTATCTAAGACCTCACTGATAGGCTCAAATAAATTTATGAGATTACTATGGCAGGATCTCCTGGGAGTAAAACCATACTGAGTAATGTCACATAAATTATGCTCCAGAATATGACTGGTAATCTTTTGTAACTATAGTCTCTCCATGATTTTGCCTATACATGAAGTTAGACTAATATGTTTATAGTTTAGCACACTTAGTTTAGATCCTCTCTTATGGATGGGTATAACTATAGCTACTCTCCAATCCTGTAAAGCCATACCCTCTGATAGTGATTTATTATATAGAGTTGTGAGTAAACCTGTAATCTCATTAGAAATTTCTTTTAGAAAGATAGAAAGTATATTATCTGGCCCAACTGATGAAGTAGTTTTAAAGGAGTTAATAGCCTTAAATGTTTCCTGGATAGTGAACTTCAGTAATGGATCATAATTGTTTAGTTCTGGATGCCCACTTTGTTCTTTAGGTTTATAAATGGTTGTAATGTATTGCTTAAACTCTTGGGCCATAGCTTGCTCATCAGAAATTACCTTGTCCTTTATTTTAATAGGACCTACCTTTGGCATATTACTCTTTAAGGAACCAATGTAGTTAAAAAACTGTTTCTTATTGTCCTTAGTAACTGTGGTGAGGTTATACTGTAGTTCGTTTTTTGCTATTCTAATTGCCAATTTAGTTTTTTTGGCTATAATTTTAAACCTACTCCAATTTTGATCAGTTTTATTTTTTTTGTATTTGTTAAAGGCCTTTTCTTATTTCTTACTAATCTTTTAATCTTGGTCGAATATGATAAGGGAAGTCTTCTTTTGATTGCTATATTTTATGCGTTCAGGTACCCATTTATTTATACAGTATTCAATTTTTGCTTTAATTTCTATCCAGGTACTACTAGCATTTCAGTTGCTCAATTCTTGTTCCCAATTCCAATTAGTAAGATAGGACTTAATTTTGCTGTAATTAGCCTTGGCAAAATTTCTAATTTTAGTAACGCCCTTTGGGGTGGAGCTATAATAATTAAGAGTCCAGAAAACCATACAATGGTCACTGTCTTCCAGAGGTTCATGAACCATTGGGGGTTCCCCATAGTCGCTAATATTAGCCAGTATTAGATCCAGAATGTTATCTTGCCTGGTGGGTTCCAATACTAATTGATCCAGCCCAAGCTGTTCAACAGCTTCTAGGACTCTGTTATCCAACAAACATTTGCCTTCCAGAGTGTCCCAGTTGATATGTGGTAAGTTAAAGTCACCCATTAGAATAATGTCCTCTAGATGATTCATATTATGTAGGTGCTCTAGTATTTTGTTATTACTAGCAACATCCAGAGAGGGTGGTCTATAACAGAGTCCCATAGTTATATTCCTTTGACCAAGGGTAACATTCACCCAGATTAACTCCATGCTTTCAGTTAAGGGGTTATGGACATCAGTTTCAGAGCGATCCAGGCTCTCTTTAACAAAAAAAGCTACACCACCACCTTTAGAGGTGGTACGGTTCTTCCCAAACTGAGCAAACCCTGAAATATCCTGATGTTAAATACAACTCTGTGCTAGACCTTGATCTCCCCAAACCAGTCCTCCTCTAAATGTATCTAACGGTTCACTATTTGAAATACAGTACTTCAGCTCCTCCCATTTAGAGCAAAACCTCTTGTCTACTTTTTCAGAAACTCTTCCACTTTTAATCCCTCTATTGAGGTCGGTAATGCAGTCCATGTCAAGTCTGTGTCAAAGGAACTAATGCCTCTAAAGACAAGTTTGGATCCCTTACTTACCAGAGTATCATGGTTTGATGACAGCATCGATACTGTCAAGTACATTGCAAGACAATATTACCTTTCAGTCTTCAAATCCACCATGAACTGAAGATTTATAGCAAGCTTCTTTTGCAATCTTTTCAGTTGTTACCACCCTCCCTTTTATCCCTCTCATAGCTTTTTTAATCTTATTGTTGTTTTTTAACTCCCTTCCATGCTTAATTTTCTCTAGTTCTTTTTAAAATGTTTTGAAATAACTTGAAGTTACCTATAATGACTTAATTGATTTATTTTTGTTACTAGGCAGCATTATACAATTGATTCTAATACTTAGTTATTGTCTTTTTAAAAAGCTTTCTTTTTATTTGTTTATTAGTTTGGTACATATATATTTTAAGAGTAACTTTATTATTATGAATATGTTTTGGAAATATGTAAATTTCAATACAATTTAAATGATAAAAAAAAGTTTGGAAATACAATGTGTGAAAGATGCTAGATGATTTTCTGTGCTATAAGATTTGAATGATTTTCTTTAAATTTTTTTTTCATAAATTCTTCAACAGCTTAATCTGGTTCTATTTTCAGTCAGGGGTTTGCATCTGTATCCCTCCCCTTTCTGGGAAAAGGCTGAAAATAGTCGGTATTGTTTAGCCCTCCTTTCCCAGGCAACAAAAACTAACTATATTAATGGCTAGCATCTTTCGGAAAAAGAGATGTTCAAGAACAAGGGGACATGACATGAGGCTGGGGGGATAGACTTAGTGATAATGTGAGGAAATATTTTTTCTTGGAAAGAGTGGTGGATGCATGAAACAGCTTCCCAGCAGAGGTGGTGTGGACAAAATCAGTGGGGGGAATTCAAGAACGCATGGGATAGGCATAGGGGAACTCTAGCAATAGGAAAGAGAGGGTAAAGCCGGAGATCAAGTCGGGTCTGACGTTTTGCATTATTAGAGGAAAAATGTATACCATTAGATGAGTGACTTGATTAGGGTGCTGTCATTAGGGTATTGCAACCAGTTCACCTGTCATGCTGGCAAACTGGATTTCATGGCACTCGGCAGGGATGGTGCTGTAGGGGTGTTTAGGGTGTTGTGCCCCTTGCTTCATACACCTCCAATGTGGAGGAGTTTATAATAAAGTGCATGGGGTGTGGGGGCACAGCCCCCCAAAAACAGCCCAGACATGCCTTGGGGCATTCAGTGCAATGGGGTTGGGTGACACAGGGGCCGGGTGTGATGTACGTCATCAGCATTATGCTGGCACCCCTAATAACAGTCATAATTTTCCTTGTCACCATGATGTGGGTGAACTGGGAAAAAATGGAGAAACTGGGTTGGCCAAGCGGTCCTCATCTGCCATCAGTTTCCATGCTTTTATTGTAAGTATATTACCCTTGATGTGCCACAGACTGATATATCAGTCCAGAAGTCCTATATGTTCTAATTCTGTCAGCAGTCTAAGGGTTAACATACATATGCACCTACTTTTGGCTGTGGCAGCTTACTTGTATGTAAAAAAATGAAGCAACAGTTAAAACTAATCTAGGTAAAATTATCCAGTCAGTTCATTCCAAGACAAGGAAAACCGCATGAATAAAAGCCAATTGTCTTTCTCAGGAAGAACCAAGAGAAGCATCAAGGTTGTAAACCTAATGCCGTGCAAAATATAATGACTTGTTGATGCTGTGAACACTGTAGTCAGTGAGGAGGCAGTGAGTCTTTAATCATGCGCATAAACATGATTAAGCCAATTAATATATACAGTAACTTAGCTGAAAGAGAGAGCCAAGTTAGCAGAGTACATGCAACAGTGAAGTACATTATACTCTTAGCCCTATACAAACCTAGTCTGCTATAGAGTTAATCAAGTTATTTCCAGTGAAGTACACCTTGGTGACCCATAAAATGTACCTCCATAACCCAGAGGTGCCAAAGTGATTTGCTTTATTACAGTATCATTTTCTTTTCCTTTATGAAAGGCAGTACTTAGACCTTTCAAAGAAACCCAATCCAAAGAAAGCCAAACTCCCTGATGACTGATATGATGTATTTAGTTAATTAATTTTTAATGTTAACTCAGGGAAATAAGCCCCTTAGGTACATCATGCCATTTACAAGGGGTCCAAGTGTACAGTAGCAGCAGCAATATGAAACATTCTGGTAGTTAAGTTTCACTAAATTCAAGTGAGGGGGCACCCAATACAATCCAAACAAACATCAAACTATTTAATGCCAAAGTAGATTTAGAGTGGTATTCAGTTTTTATGTAGTAATACACAAAGAGAAGCTCCTAACTTGTTTTAGCTTAAGTGCCTATACTGTATAGTATACTGACACAGTACAAGCAGCATGTTAGGATTTATTTAGTATTTCTGTCAAAACCCCTATTTGTGACAGTTGATAACTTGTCCATCTTTGGACCTGAACTTTTAAAAAGTGGCATGCAATCTCAGTCCTTGATGCTATGGGCTGTATGCACGATATACATATGCACCAAATATGCATCATGGATCTGCAGGTCATAGGCATCCCTAAGTACCAAAGCCATGCACCGGGGTCCCACGGACAACCTTTTACCCTGTCCCTGTCCCCTTCCCCCAATCCCACCTTTCTCCCCCTTCCCTTATTCCCCACCTCCTCCTTTTCTCCCCTTCACCTTACTTCCCACCTTGTTCCCCCCACCTGCTTGCCCTAGCACTTTTGCAGCTTCTAGCACTTTAACAGCAAAGTCACAACCATGATGGCCTGTTACCCCTACACCCGTTCCCCACCCCTCTACTCTTTTCCATATGTTCTGCTTCCCCTTTCTTTGTTTTATGATAGCAACTATTCTATATGTAATTTACTTTGTTTGCATCTGTTCCATTTTTGCTGTTTGTTCCACAATTGTATCTAATGTGGAACCTTTGTAAAAGAACCTCTGGTTCAAAGGTATTTATAATCCTAGTACTCACTAAATAAATAAAAAGTGCAGATGCAGCAAAAGTGACACAACTTGCTGTTGCGTCCGTTGAAACTCTCTGAAAATAATGGCCAAAATTTCCAAGTTAAAAGTGTTTTGGACAGCCAACCTATTCATACCAGACCCGGAAAACAATAGCTGAAAAAACATGTATTTTTCCCATTTATGAGTGTTTTTTAAGTTAATCAATGAATGAATTAAAAAAAAAAAAGTTTGCCCATTATCTGCCACTGGAAAACTTCTCAGTTCACAATGCTTTTTTCATTTGTGTTTGACTTCTAAGTCAATCATGAATAAAAAAAAATGCCTTATCCTTACTTTTCAATATCTGTTGCCCAATCCAGGTGTCAGATAACCCTCTAACCCTTTCCTGAAACCAACTGCCCAATCCCTGTGTTGGGTGCATTTTGATTTATTAAAAGTGATGTTACGTTTGTGGCCTCTGGGGGGTCCAACTCTGGTGACTGACTTTCACAGCCCCCATCCCCAGGTTTAACACAACACACTATCCTCACCGATCCTTTGGTTCTCATGCTACTGTCCTCCCCTTCACTGGCACCCCACTGCAATATAGATATATATGTCCCACAGTGAATGACCAGTACAGCCCTATTTCCACTCCGGCTATGTGTTATCTTGTTTTTAACCATCTTCCGCCACTTATAAACCTATTAATAAAAAAATATATAACAGAAAAAGCCTCCCCCACCCCATAGCCCCATGCCACCCTTCTCCATGTATGGTCACCTGTCTACCTACTTGTTGGGAGGTCCCACGGTTGGCAATTGACATAGCCCTCCTTACATCTCAGCTAGTCACCATCTTCTGCTTTGGTTCTATGCTGCCATTCACCAGCCTAAAAGAAAGAAAATGTTAAGAAAACCTATGTACAAAAAAAACTACTGCACATGCATAGGGATGTAGCTTTTATTTTTTTTAAAAAGCTTTAATTTGATGTCCCCTGTGACGCAAATCCCACTCACCAGGGATTTCCAGATCACTGCCACCACAAGGTTTTTACCAACAGGAACCATGAAACCTGTATTTTATCTCCTCCTTGCTTAAGGTCAGGAAGGTCAACACCATAACTGTGGGTAAAGTGCCCCTTCGGAGACGGACCGCAAACAGAGTCCAGCAGAAATAGTGAAACTATCCATTTAAATAAAACAAGCAGTCACTGATTCTATCAAAATAGAAGCTTTACTAAAATACTACAAGTATTTACCACAGGATATATTTATAGGACAACAAAAGGGTTGCACGTTTACTAAGAAACAGAAAATAAAGCAAGTTAACAGATAGTTGGTGTACAAATAAATTCTGAGCTATCCTTATCTAAAATCCTTTACCTGTCCTAGCTACAGAAGCACTGTCCCTCACTGTGCTATCTTACCCTTCAGCTAGTCTTTGTACAACAAGGCTCTGGTCTTGATGTTCCAGTCCAAGAGAAAGTGAGCCTGTTTAAAGCCCCTCAATATATTTCTCCTCCATATGGGGAGGGGTCTCACTCACTTTGAGTGACAGTTCCATGTTGTCCCAGCCCTCTTTGAGAGAGAGAGAGAGAGAGTGTGTGTGCTTGTGTGTGTGTGAGTGTGTGTGTGTGTGTGTGTGTGTGTATACACCCACCCTTCAGCACCGTCTTGCTAACATTATGAAGTCCACCTGGGTCCTTTGTTCAACATGAGAACATCTCCAGGAAGGGCTCCCCACTGGGTTTATTGCTTTATTGCCTCCTCCATAGCTTTCCTGTTAACTTTTCAATGAGAACATCAGACCATCCACCCTGGCTGGCATAAGCTGTGTGATGGAGAGCCCCCCCCCCCCCACTTTTTCTTTTATTTTATGATACCATGTAAGGTACCACTTTTACTGGAGGATAGTCTGGAATGTACAAATCTCCCTTGTCCTGTTGTTGTTGTCAGTGTCTCATATTAATGTCTTGTTTGTTGGGCTGGCCACCCATTTTGTATAAAGCAAACCAAATAAAATATATCCCTTAGTGTCTTGTCTGTTGTATTGTTACCTTTTTCTTCCCCCCTCCCGTATACTCCGGACTCCGGCAATAAAAGTTATCGTTACCTTGGTGGAATTAATTGAATTCTGCCCCAAGGATATTATAGAAACTAGCTTTATGCTGCGCTTCGTGAACAACAGACATATTCAAATAGTAAATGACCGTGATATTCGGTCTAGCCCTAGGTTTTATTTTTCTTCTGTTTTTTGTTACATTTCCGTTCGGGTTACACATGTATCCAGTGCTGCAAAAACATCAGCTTTGGTATCAGTCTCCTTCTTTAAGCCTTGCATTAGGAGTCAAAAGTAAAAGTAATAGATTTAGCAATAGTGCGGTGCGGTAGAGTTTACCGCTTTCGAGCTCTGCAGCACTATCGAGGAAAAACATTGAGTCGCAAGTGAAATTCCTTGAGAAGCTGGTTATGCTTTTTCCTTTCATTAGCTTCTCCGCAAGGAAAGTGTTTATAATTGGGTATACTAAGCAGGATATTTAGGTAGTCCCAGTTGGTTAAGGAGGTTTTGCAATAAACCCTCGGTTTTGTGATTGCAGGATTCTGCATACAAATATAATTAATCTTCCCAAGGTGCTTCTTGTCTTTGCCTAAAGTTAAAATTAATTAGGGCATGTTAGTTCCCCCCCCCCCAAATTGAAATGCTGTCTGGCTGAAATGCCAACCATAGGGAAATAGGCTGCTTGAGTTTATGTAAAAAAAAGCTGAAGAATACGGGAATTTTAGCTTTTTCTCCTGTAATGTTGTTGAGCCTTGCACAAAACGTTTTATTTTGAAAACATTAAAATTTGTTGTTGAACTCTTATACGACAGTGTGAACGGGAGCGTTTGTAATGAATTGTCTCGCTTGAACGTGTGAACTGTCACAAGAGTATTTAGCCCGGTAATTTACCTTAGCAAGATGGTTCATATAAAGTAAGACAAAGTTCTACATACCCTCCTCTACTTTGTGGGAAGCTAAACAATCATATAGGTTTTGGAAGCCTTCCTAAATTGGAGACTGTTTTATTGTTGCTGTTGAGAGCTTTGCAGTGGCAGGGGCTCTGCCCCCCGTGCAGCATTCTTTATGTGCCGACGTAAATCTTCCCCTTTTTATGCTAACAGCTGGAAGGCGGTCCTCCCTAAGACTTCTATAAACATATAAAAGTTCTGTGAAGACTTTATGAATAATCCTGTAAAATATATGTATTCATTAAACTTTAATCATATTATTTTGTGTGAATAAATAAAATTAATGCTTCCTTTAAATTTCATAGTTCAAAAGGGTATTTTTGAAGGCGGAGTTATTGAGTCACATGTTTGGAAACACTATATAAAGTGTCGACTTAGGGAAGTCAGGCAGTGTGGATAAGGGTGTGGACCTAACAACACCCTGAATTGAGTTAGCTATTCCTAGCTCTTGATTTGAACTTATGAATCTGTTATTCTTGTTTTGTCGCTTACAAGTCCGCTGTTTAAAATAAACATTTATTTTTTTGCTGCTAATCTTGTCTGAGTGCCTTCTCTATCCCACACCAGTTCACAAGCTGTCATATACTGTACTACTTGATCATGTGATCTGGTAACCATCTTGTACCTGAAGCACATGCATAGTTAGACAAGAATAAATGAATCAAAGGAACACATGGCTTTGGTCCTCTTTTCTGTCACATCTCCAACCCCCTCAAGAAATGAAGGTGTGGCTCTTTTGGACAACCCCCAAGAGACACTGCCATTCATGTAGAGCCAGGGGAATGGCTAAAGGAATATGCCATGCTCTAGCCTTCCATTGACAGTCCATCTGCACTGGTATTCTGAGCTCCACTTTGATGCTGAATGATCATATTGTATGACTGTAGTACCAAACTCCAGCTCAATAACTTTGTGTTTTGCCCACTAGTCCTAAGGAGCCATGTTAAGAGATTATGATCAGTGACCACAGTGATCTCCCTCCTACATAGATATGGCTGCAGCTTCTGAAGGGCCCACACTATCCCAAAACATTCCCTCTCGACTGTGGCATATGACTCTTCCCTGGGTAGAAACATCTGGCTCAGGTACATTATAGGGTGTTCCTCCCCTTGTGGTGTAAACCTGGCTCAGGGCAGCACCCAGCCCACAGTCTGAGGCATCCACATGTACAATGAACTTTAAGTCATAATTGGGGCTAGCAAGCATGGGTGCCCCACATAATTCCTCCTTCAACCATTGGAAGGCAGTCTCGCAGTCCTCTGTCCAGAGAACTTTTTCAGGCATTCTCCTTTTTGTCAGGTCTGTCAGGGGCTTGGCCACATCACTGTAGTGAGGGACAAACCTCCTGTAGTGTCTAGCTCTTCTCAAAAATACCCTTACCTGTTTCTTTGTGGCAGGGGTGGGCCAGGCCTGGATGGCATCAACCTTCACTGGCTCTGGACAGATGCGTCCACTGCTCACCCGGTACACAGGTAGGACACTTCAGCCATGTCTACTTGGCATTTTTCCACCTTAACTGTCAGCCTTGCAGACTTCAGTATGCAAAACACCTCCATCATGTGCTTGATGTGATCCTACCATGCCTGGCTGTAAATGGCGATGTCATCCATATAAGTCAGTGCATGTTCACCTGCCCCAGCCAGGATGTGATTCACAAACCTCTGGAAGGTTGTGGGCACATTCTTCATCCCAAAAGCATTACTCTGAATTTGAATAAGCCATATGGGGCAACAAAAGCTGACCTCACCCTGGCTGTGGGGGTTAACAGCATCTGCCAGTAGTTCTTCATCAGGTCAATCATGGTCAGGAACCGGGCTCCCCTCAGTCATTCCAAGGTCTCATCCATTCTGGGCATGGGGTGGGCATAAGACTCCATACAGCTGTTGAGCCTCCGGTAGTCAACACAGAAGCAACTGGCAGATGCTGTTAACCCCCACAGCCAGGGTGAGGTCAGCTTTTGTTGCCCCATATGGCTTATTCAAATTCAGAGTAATGCTTTTGGGATGAAGAATGTGCCCACAACCTTCCAGAGGCACTTGGGACAATCAAGCAACTGAAGCAACACAAGCAGCTCACCTGAGTAGCTGAGGAAGCCGAATCTCCAGCCTGATAACTTTCGAGGCAGCTCCCCCCCCCAAGCTAGGCACTCAGGACAATCAAGCAACTGAAGCAACACAAGCAGCTCACCTGAGTAGCTGAGGAAGCCGAATCTCCAGCCTGATAACTTTCGAGGCAGCTCCCCCCCCCAAGCTAGGCACTCGGGACAATCAAGCAACTGAAGCAACACAAGCAGCTCACCTGAGTAGCTGAGGAAGCCGAATCTCAGCCTGATAACTTCGAGGCAGCTCCCCCAAGCTAGGCACTCGGGACAATCAAGCAACTGAAGCAACACAAGCAGCTCACCTGAGTAGCTGAGGAAGCCGAATCGCCAGCCTGATAACTTTCGAGGTAAAGAGAGCCTCTTCTCTTCATCTGGACACCTGCAGAGGGATGCTAGCCCGACGGCGCTTTGCGCCGTCTGCCCCACCCACCCCAACCACCCTCCCACCCAGGGGCGGCTGTCAATTTAAGGATCTACCCTGTGACATCACATTCGGTGACATCATGTCCTGTTGCCCAGAACCTATCTCCCCACTTTCTCATTTTCAGGTTATACCTGCTGGCCACTAGAGGGACCTATGCTCCCTCACTGCTTCCTACTCCTACCTGTACAGCACTACTTCCCTGGGATCTTGCTCACCACAATGTATTGGCCCTACCTCATGCTCTGCCTGTGCCTATCCCACTAGCAGTGCACTTACCCACTTACCCATCTGCTAGTCCTCAAGACTGTGCCCTGGCACCCTCCCTCCCTCCCCTTGCTCCTGAACCTGCTCTCCTGCCCCTTGGGACCTCTGTGTGTCCCCATCCTCCTGCCCTCCCCTAGCTTTCTCTTCACTCAGGCACATCTGGGTGTCTTCTTATTCTTGCTTTCCTTCCTGTACCTCCTGCCCACCCCTGCTCCCTTAACCTCCCTACCCCCTCTCATGTCAATCGTAGGAAAACCTCTCACCATCTCCCAGCCAGGGTGTTAGTCATGCTACTACTCCTGTCGGGAACATTCATCAAACCCTGGCCCAGTTCCCAGGAGCTCCCCAACTCGCACCACAGGCCTATGCATGGTCTCCATGAATATCTGTAGCCTCAAAAAAGTTTGACTCACTACAATGCCTGGTCACATCAATTAACCCTGATGTCATCACCCTGGTTGAGACTTGGCTGTCGAAATCCTCCCCGACTCCCTAGTCTCCCTTCCTGGTTTCACCCTTTTCTGGTCCGACCGTGTTAGGAGACGGGGCGGCGGCTGCGCTATATATGTCAAGGAATCTCTCCCCATACTAGCCCTGCCCGCTCCCATTCTTGACTCCAGGGCCCAGGCACTTACACTGAAACTAACCCCTGACCCTTTACAGGGACCCCTTTATCTGACTACTGCATACATGCCCCCCAGGGACCAAACGCAGGCCATTGCCTCTCTTACAGAATACCTTACCTCTCTACCTCCTTCCGCTGATCAAATTCTGGTGGGTGACTTAAATGTCAACTGGCTCAGCCCCTCCTCCTCCTCTACCCGAGACTCCTTTTCTGCAATAGACCTAACGCAACTAGTTACCCACCCTACCAGGACTAACCCCAAGAGAGGCTCCAGTACCCTGCTTGATGTGGTACTCACCAACCGCCCTAATCGGATCCCCAATGTACAAGTCCTCCCAGACTCTCTCAGTGATCACTCCCCCATTCTATTCCACTGGTCATCCTCAATCCCCAAACCCATAGCACAGTCCACATGCCAGCAGCGTCTAATACCTGGTGGACTGATAAAATTTAAGGAACTTCTGTCCCAAATTGACTGGTCTCCTATACAGGCAACTCCTGACATCGACACAGCTCTCTCCTTCTTTACCCAAACTTTTAATAATGCCTGTGATATCTTTGCCCCAATGTTGACCCGCCATTCTAAAAGGCAGAATGCCCCCTGGGTAACCCCAGCTTTGATCCACCAGCTCAAACATAGGGACAACCTATGGCACTGTGCCATTGAGACTGGCCGGCCCAATGACAGGTGGTTATATGCTGCCGCCCAAAACAAGTGCACTCAGGCCATCAGAAAGGCCAAGTCTGAGCACTATCGGTCCTCACTCACGGCCTCATGGGGGAACCCCAGAACCTTCTGGGATAACATTAAACAGTTAAATGGGACTGCACACTCCCACCCACCCAGATCAACATTAATGGTGTGATCTCCTCAGACCCAGCCCTCATAGCCAACCACCTCAACACCTCATTCACTGACCTTAGCCCTATCCTCCCTACAAATTTTTGACCCTCCTCCCCAGCACCTGCCATAAATCTTTCTCGCCTTATTTTCTCCTCCGTGTGTTTCTGCCCAAGAACTTAGGCGCATCTGTCACTGCCCTCAAGAGTAATAGTACAGGCAGTGACACCCTGGATCCGTGTATCGCATCGGCTGGTCTTAGACACAGTCCTTACCCTGATCACATGCCTCATCAACCACTCTCTTTGCCTGGGAAAGGTTCCAACTGCCTGGAAAGTCGCCACTGTCACCCCTATCTTTAAAGGTGGTGATGGGACTGTGGCTGGAAACTATCGACCGATCTCCATTCTCTCTCCTCTCTCCAAGGCCTTGGAAAAAGTGGTGGCCTCTCAAATCTCTGACTACCTCTCCACCTACAATGTCCTTTGTCCTGGCAGCATGGCTTCTGGGCGGGCCACAGTACCAACACAGCCCTCCTAGAGTTCTCCAACTTTTCCACTCCTCCTTAGACACTGGTTCTCTGGCTGGTGCTGTCTTCATTGACCTCTCGAAGCTTTCACATTGTCTCCACCCCTCCTTCTTGATGCCCTTAGTCTCTCTGGTTTTGCTGCTGGGCCCTATCTCCTGGTGCACCAGTTATCTATCTGACTCACAGCGTGTAAAATTAATGGGACCTACTCAGACATCTGTCCTATCTTTTCTGGGTTCCCCAAGGCTCCATTCTGGGCCCTTACTATTCTCCCTTTACCTTAACACCCTTCCACGCTCTTGCTCGGGAACATTCTATTGTCACGCTGATGATGCAGTCATCTTTGCCTCAAGTCGTAACCCTATTTCCTCCAGGACTCGCTGCAGAAGTCCTTCACTGAAGCCGAGGGCTGGTTCAAGGAACATAGATTGGTGATAAATCTTAAAAACAAAACCATGTTCTTCACTCATCCCCAAACAAGTCCTGCAACTTCAAACTCCTCATTCACTCTGGGTCCTCTTTCCCTCGAACAAGTTTGCTCCTAAAAATACCTAGGGATCCATTTTGACCCCTCCTCTCCTTCCATGGACACATCACTGCCTCTAGCCACTGCCACTAATATCCGATTGGGCATCTTACACGGTATAAACACTGCCTCCCCGGAGCTCTTTCGACCATGATCACCTCCTCTATCCTGTCCCTAGTGGACTATGGACTGCCGGTGTATGCTGCTGATCAGACCGCGACTCCATAAAATTCGCTTTACTCTGAATAAGGCCTGCAGGTTAATTACTGGAGTACCTAGGCTGACACACACCTGTTCTACTGTACGCTAAAGCGCTGGGTACTTGGACCTTGACGCAGCTTCAAATATCTGACCTGTACCCTACAAAAAGACCTCCTTGGGCTATCCCCACCAGGATTTACCACCACCATACGCCGCTCTGTCCCACTAGTTCATACTCGGACCTCTGGGAAAACCTCTCTTGTTATCCCTAGAGCTAGGACCTCTCACGGTCAAAGAGCCTTCAGCTTTAGGGCCCCCTCCTGGTTCAACACACTGCCCCCCCTCCATCTCCGAAGCTCCAACTATATCGTGCTTCAAAACTTCATTACATAACCACCTTATAAACACCCAATGCTGTAATTGCCACTAGTCAAAGCCGTACTCAATACTTATGACAAAGCTTATTACTAAGCTGCTAAGGACAACATAACTCTGGTATTGTTTGCATCAATCCTACCTGTACCAGCTTGTTTGTATCTATGTCTTAAGTTACTGTTATACTTATGTGTTGTACTGTTATACTGTGTATTTTTGTTTGTCTTACTGTGACAAGGTACCTTTGTAAATGAGCCTATGGCTCAAAGGTTTTCCAAACTGCTGTTTAAATAAAATAAAATAAAAATAAAATGTGGTATTGTCCTTCTTGGGGATCAGGACCACAGGTAAAGCCCAGGGGCTACTGGAATCCTGAATCACTCCAAGGGCCAGCATTTCCCTGAGTTCCTCCAGTGAGGTTTCCCTAACCACCTCTGGTACCCTGTAGGGGGACTGCCTCAGTGGGACATGGGCCCCAGTGTCCATGTGGTGTTCAGCTATTGTTGTGTACCCAAGATTCCCCATGAATATGTCCCCAAATTCCTGCAGCACCCCCGTCTTCACCTCAGCCTGGACCAGTGTCAGCTGCCCTGAGAGGGTGAGGTTATTCACTGAGGATCCCTCCTGGGCTTCCCCAAGGAGGTACACCAGGGGATCAGCCTCATTCCCCTCCTCTGGCGTGCTGCACACAGCGAGAATCATTTCCTTCCTATCATAGTAGGGCTTCATCATGTTCACATGATATACCTTCTGCCTGCACCTTCTGTCAGGCAGCCCTACTATATAGTTAACATCATTCAGTTTCCTGATCATGGAGAATGGGCCCTCCCATGTTGCCTGCAGTTTATTGTGTCAGATTGGGACAAGTACCATAACTTGCTGTCCAACTTAGTACTCCCTTGACTCTGGCCCCATGGTCATACCAGGCTTTCTGTTGCTGTTGTGCAGTGGCTAAGTGCTCCTGGGCAAGCCCCATGAGCTCCTTAAGATTGGCCCTGAAATGTAGGATGTACTCCTCCACAAACTCCCCTTGGGTGGCATGGTTACCTTCCGATTCATCTCTGACTAAATCTAGGGGCCCCCCTCACCCTTTACCAAACAGGAGCTTGAAGGGTGACAACTCTGTGGACTCCTATGGGACTTCCCTGTATGTAAACATTAGGTGGGGCAAATATTTGTCCCAATACCTTTTGTGCTGGTCAGCAAATGCCCTGAGCATAGTTTTAAGGGTTCCATTGAACCACTCAACCAGGCAATTTGTCTTAGGGAGATAGGGCGAAGCACGGAGCTGTTTAATCCAACACTTTTCCCACAAACTGATCATTAAGGATGACATGAATTTTGACCCCTGGTCTGACAAAATCTTCTGGGGAAACTCTACTTGGCTAAAGATTTCCAGGAACTCATCAACCACCTTTTCTGCCTCTATGGAGGACATGGCCACTGCCTCGGGTTATCAGGTTGCATAATCCGACACAACCAGTATGTTTCATTTGCCTGTGTGACTTGGGGTACTTAGGGTCCCCACTATGTCCACAGCTACCCTCTTAAAGGGTTCATCGATAATAGGCAGAAGCACCAAAGCTGCCTTCACCTTGTTCTCGACCTTTCCAACCCACTAGCACTGTGGACAAGTCCGACAGTAATTTGCCACATCTGTGTACATGCTTGACTAAAAGAAATTGTTGGCAAGCCACTTTTTTGTGTGGTTAATACATAGGTGGCCTGAAAAAGGAATATCGTGGGCCAAGGCCAGAAGCTGCTTTCAGTAGTCCTGGGGGACTACCAGCTGCTGGAGTACCTCTACCTATAGCTCCCTCTGTGGTGTACACTCCCTGTACAGTAGCCCATTTTCCCAATAAACTGACTTTTTGCTCCCTTGAGAGGCCTCAGAACTATTTGCTATCTCTCTGTTTCTGGAGGGTAGGATCAACTCCCTGTGCACTGCCCAGCTCCTCCCATCTGACCCTCCTTAGTTCCCCTTCAGAAGGAAAGCTGCCCCTGATGGCATCCTCCTGTGCTTGCAACTGGGGATCAAGGCTACTACTCCTAGCTAGCCCTTCACCCACACTAGCCACTTCCTCAGCTGCTGAGGGATGGGTCTGCACAGGCTGTGTCAGCCCCTTCTCCCCCTCAGAAGTTTGCCCTTTTACCTGGCTATGGGTAGTGACACATACTGTACTAGGTTTTACCTGAGATCAAAATCATTCCCCATGATCACATCCACAGGGAGATCAGGTACAACTCCCAACTCCTGTACTCCATGGCTACCCTCCCAGCTCAGGAAGAGCTACGCTATTGGCACTTGGACCACTGGACCTGTGACTCCCCAAATCTTGGAGAACTGCCCTGGCAGAATTTGCTCTGCCTGGATCAGATCTTGCCTTACCATGGAGATGGAGGCACCAGTGGCCCTCAGTCCCTGTGTTACTGTCCCATTGACTAGAATAGGGTGAATATGCTTGGTGGAGTTTGGTGGCACTACAGTGTGTGTGCAGTTTGCCAACTGCAGTGTACTGTCTTGCTCATCCCCTTCCCCTAGCTTTCACACTTTACTCCTGTTTTTAGGGCAGTCATAGAATAGATGCCCTACTTCCTGGCAAATCCAGCATTCCTTTACCCTGGATCCTTGTTCCCCTTAGAACCAGTGGGTTCTGTTTTGGGCTTGGGTGCAAGCTGGTTCCCTTTAGACAGCCTTCCCTTGGCTCCCTCAAAACCATGTGCTGCCCTACCTCCATAGTTCTTACACTGCGAATGTGGTCTGCTGGCCACATACAAATCAGCACACTCTGCTGCCTCCTTTGCAGAGTTGCATGCCCAGTCCAGCAGCCATATGCACAGGTCATTAGATACAATTTTAAGAAACTGTTCCCTTAAAATTAAATCTTTAATTTGCTCTACAGTCCTTGCCTTAGCCCCATCTACCCAATAGTCTAAATAAGCACACATTTGGAAATGGAGTTCTACATATCTATCTCCTGGGTCTTTTCTTAACTCTCTAAATTTCCATCTTTAGGCCTCAGGAGTCAGTTCAAAACATATTAATAACATTCTTTTAACTTTATCATAGTCCATGCAGTCATTATCGTCCATTCGAGCAAATGCATGCAAAGCACGGCCAGAAAATAATGGGATCAGGTGGATCATCCATAAAGCCTTATCTAATTTAAACTGCCTACAAACCCTTTCAAATGATTTTAAAAACAAATCCAGATCATCTCCCTCTTGGTATTGTGGGAACATTTTAGAATTAATTGTGGCTCCATGGGTTGAATCCCCTTCACCACTGCTTATGGTTTGCTATGATATTGACTGGTGCAGTTTCACCAACTTGATCTCATGCTGTCATTCTTTCTCTCACTCTGCTCATTCTCTCTCTCTCTCTCTCTCTCTTGCTCTGATCATTCCTTCTCTCTTTCCTCTCACATCAGGATCTCTTGCTGGTGAATCTTCTTCCTTTCCTCTTGCATAAGGATCTCATGCTGGTGAATCTTTTCTCTTTCCTCTACCTCCAGCCTTGCTCTCTCCTCCTGCATCCAGATTTCATACTGCCGGGCCCTCTCTTTCCTCAGCCTCCAGCCTTGCCCTCTGCAGTTCATCATCCCTCAGTGCAAGCTCTGTCTTCAGGATCTCAAGCTGAGGTTGACTAGGCTGCACAGTTTCCCCAGCTCACGCCACAAGGTGCGACCCTTGCTCAGTCACTGGGACCTCAGTCTTGCTACTTGGGTTACTGTCCTCAGTGACCACCTGCTGATCAGGTATTGGGTCGTGCCCATTTGAGACCATCTGCCCCTCCTGAAGCTGGTCATGTGCCAACACAGCCTCCATAAGTGCATTCTTTGCCATGCCCTCATGGACAATCCCCCTTGCTGCACACAGCTCATGAAGCTGCTGTACATGAAATTTTACTTAGCTTGAGGAGCTCATATTCTCTAGCTATGCTGCACTAAACTGTCTGGAAATAAAAAAGTAGCAAACGCAATCTTTTGGAATCTTTTCGTGACTGTTAAAAGGTATATTTCTGCTGACACTCCATCACCAGTGTTCTCTCTCTCTCTCTCTCTCTCTATCAGAGTTCCTGCCTCACAGAAAAGCACACTGTCTGCTGCTCTGCACTGGGCTGGTGCCAGTTACCACACAGATCCCACCACTGCCACCAATGTGACACAACTCCCACTCACCTGGGATTTCCAGCTCACTGCCACCACAAGGTTTTTACCAACAGGAACCAAGAAATCTGTTTTTTACCTCCTCCTCCTTGCTCAAGGTCAGAAAGGTCAACACATAACTGTGGGTAGAGTGCCCCTTCAGAGATGGACTGCAAATAGAGTCCAGCAGAAATAGTAAAATTATCATTTTAAATAAAATAAGCAGTCACTGATTCTATAAAAATAGAAGCTTTACTAAAATACTACAAGTATTTACCACAAGATGTATTTACAGGACAACAAAGGGGTTGCACATTTACTAAGAAACAGAAAATAAAGCAAGTCCACAGATAGTTGATGTAAAGAAAAATTCTGAGTTATCCTTATCTAAAATACTTTACCTGCCCTAGCTACAAAAGCACTGTCCCTCATTGTTCTATCTTACCCTTCAGCTAGTCTTTGTACAACAAAGCTCTGTTCTTGATGTTTCAGTCCAAGAGACCGAGCCTGCTTAGAGCCCCTCATTATATTTCTCCTCCATATGGGGAGGAGTCTCACTCACTTTGAGTGACAGTTCCATGTTGTCCCAGCCCTCTTTGAGAGACAGAGCGTGTGTGTGTGTGTGTGTGTGTGTGTGTGTGTGTGTCCCCACCCTTCAGCACCTCCTTACTAACATTATGACGTCCACCTATGTCCTTTGTTCAACATGGGAATATCTCCAGGAAGGGCTCCCCACTGGGTTTGTTGCTTTATTGCCTCCTCCATAGCTTTCCTGTTAACTTTCCTATGAGAACATGAGGCCATCCACCCTGGCTGGCATAAGCTGTCATATACTACTTGATCATGTGATCTGGGAACTGTCTTGTACCTGAAGCACATGCATATTTAGACAAGAAAAAATGAATCAAAGGAATACATGGCTTTGGTCCCCTTAACTGTCACATCCCCCCAAAACATATTTTAGGGCTAAATTCCAAGACTACACGTACCTGGTTGAGGGAATGGTAAGCATATTGACCCTCAATTTTGGACAAGTAAAAAATAAAGCTATGAGTGACTGAATAAAACATGTTCAAAAATTCTAAGTCCAAAAAATATGAAGTGTGCATGTGCAGGAACTTCAAAGTTTTGTTCCTTTTTTTATGCCTATCACCCAAAAAAGTAACATTTTTTTTACTTTTTGAGCCTAAAGTTTGAGGGATGAGTTTCTTACCACCCTGACCACCCAAGTTACAGCTTCCAGACCTACAGTATTGGAAGGGCCCACAAGAGCCTGCATGAAGCATCCTGCACATCTGGCTGTTGTTTCTGACTTGTCTGCTGCTTTGGATCACAGGACCCCACATGAAGCAAAAAGCTCTGGTGCCATCTGCCATGCCTGGAGGGTCTGCTGTTCTGTGTGAAGTAAGCTATACTGTAGGTCTGACAATGTGCCAGACCCATGCTTAGGAAATGTAAGTCCTGCCTCCTTCACAAGTAATGATAAAGTGACATCTGAGCTAGGCCATTATGTGTTCAATTGATACATTGTATTTTAAATGGCAATGCTTTTAAATTAGTTATTTTTATGAAGATTTAACTGTTTCTGTTTGATTTCACTGCTCTGTTTCATGTGCAGGAGAGGCTATTTTGATGTGATTAGGTAATGTTAAAGCTGTTCTCCAGCTGATTAAGAGTTTCCTTGTGATCTGTCTAAAGTGGAGAGAAATTCCCCAAATGAAGGTAAATAGGGTTACCACCTGTCCTGATTTTTGCAGAACAGTCCTGATTTGGGCAGCTGTGTTCTGCCACATGAAAAATACTACATGTCCTGTCCTATAGTAGAAAAAATATTTTCTAACTTTCCACTAAATGTTGCAGAAAACTACAATACCTTAACTAAAATACCTTAAAATGATAAGAAACAATAGAAGCAACTAAGAAACTACAATTCTTAGCCTTAATTCTGATTATATAGAGAAAACAAGTCTGTTGCATTGGTCGAGATTATGTACTGTCCTGCAAAAAATCATGTTTCAGTAAGAAATGCCCCACTTTGGGCTTCTGAAAAGATGGTAACCCTAAAGGTAAATATAGAAACATAGAAGTTGATGACAGATAAGGACCACAAGGCCCATTCAGTCTGCCCATTTTTCTATCTTATGAATGTAAATGAGTAATGAAGCATGATGGAACATGGTTTTGGATGGAATTCCATTTCTAGCATAAGCTTGTTGTGCTGCAGAAGTGATGTTAAAAGTGTTTTTGTGTTTTTTTTTGCTGTGGTACAGATGTCCCTACAGCAGCACAGCAACTTAGAATGCCACCACTGCAATGACCGCTCTCAGGATTGTAACCACAAAATAAGAAATAATGATTGCGGGCACAATGACAAGTAAGAATGTTCTTTTTAAAAAAAAAAAGTGACTGTAAGATGAGTACTAAAATTAAGTATTGGTGCCCATACACTATTGAGTTGGTCTTGCTAATATGTGGGTTTTCGGGGTTGACAGTTAAAATTACTATTGATCCTACCCATGGGGGCCAAGAAAGCTGTTACTAAGCAATGGTTAAAGATGTAGCCTCCAATATTAACACAATGGGTTTCAAAAATAGACTCTATCATCTTGAAAAATCTTCAAATTATTATTTGAGTCATTTAACATAGAAACATAGGAACTGATGGCAGATAAGGGCTGCTTGGCCCATCCAGTCTGCCCTTTTTTGTTGCATTGCATATGCTGCAGACCTTCCTAGGTTCATGGCACTTTCTCTTCCACCCCTTACCTATCTCTTATGCAGGCCCCGTGAGAGGTATTCCAGCCCCTGGCAAAATTCAGACTCTGAGGCCCCTACCACTTTGTAGCCTCTTCCCACCCTTTCTTTATGCATGAGTTCTTATGCATGCAAGAAGTACATAATAGTAAATCATTTATTTAGTTTTGTGGACCAGGTAAGTGCACTAGACAAAAACATTGCCTATTTTCAGGCACAACCTGGGAGAGTTACATACAGTACAGAGGAAACTTCAGTTTCAGGATACAGCACATTACATGATTTTGTGAGAAGAGTAACAGTACATTATGTTACACGAGGTCCCTGCACCCTAATTGGTACCCTCAGAGGTACACTGTAGACAGCTAATGCTTAGGCATATGTTATACTAATACTTAGGGCTAAGGGCATCTACCGTATAACAGCAGATGTCAGGATATAAATGCATATTGTTGTAATCCACTTTGCTTGCTAATATACTCATATTTTACCATGTATTTTCTGTCTGTTTCTTACTTGTCAGATGCCAAGACATCTGTCCTTGAAGTAATTATAATATGTAAGACGGCATTGCCATCTTTTGGTGATTTGTACCACTACATGTAGTTATGTAAGACTCTGTATAAGAACTCTTTTGTTCTCAAACTGATGACTTTACAGAATTGTATAATGTTATCTTGGACTGTGGAGCCACCTTTAATTTAGCCAATAGGGCTCATCTCTGTAACTAGAAATGTTTCTATCTTTTGGTAACCATAGTAATTATCATAGGTATATAATGTAATGCACAGGCTTTACACCTCAGAGACCCGAGAGACCCCAAGAGACTACAGAGAAACCTCGAGGTGTAGGGAACGCTTAGCACTGGCTCCCGGTTCATATTGGTAAGAACTGCTTAGGGCAACTGTGATTTATCCCTTTTGTAGTAATAAACTTGTTTATTACTCTAATGCAACTTGTTAGTGATTACCTGCATTCCCAATATCATCAAGAATCTAAAAGTGAGGTTTAGACCTCTCAACAAATTGGTGACCGTGTGCAGGCGATATTTGGAGTTTGTATGTTTTCACTTGTTGCTTAAACTTTTTCCCTTTCCCACGGGGACAGTAGGTGTACATTCCCGTATCACCTCTCCCGTTTTTAAAACCAGTTTGCAGTCAGTTGCAAAGTATGGCTGACTCTTTGGGTGTGGTCGATGCCGTCTCGACCCACTCAATAGCAGCTTTGAATTGCAAGCCTGCAACTCATACAGTAGCCCGGCTGTGTTTAAAGTACTCGTGTTGTGGATCAATACGCAGTACGCTGTCTTTTTCACAGTTTGAATTTTCGTTCCCTCCCACACAATGGCCATAGTATCAGATATCTGCGCGGAACTAAGACTCGATGTCTTAAACTTCCTTGCCTCCCATGGAAGATGGGCTGACTTCGCTTGGGACGCAAGTCAATCCGATAACCCTGTTCTGGGGATTTCAACCCAGTACACAGAGATGCGACAATCAACCAGTAAGCGTCACGCTAAAGGGTCGATGGTCGCCGCTCTCTACGCTGCTTTGGAAGCCTCCGGAGTGAGGTTTCGAACCCTTGATCTGCAGATCTCATCCCTTAAGCAAGAGATGGGTTTGCAGGAAACAGAATGTATTAGACTGCAGCAGAACTTGGAGTTCGAGCTCCAAACTCTGCAGAATGAAAAGGATTCACTATTGCATCATTCAGCCCAGGCTGGTGAACAGGAACTATGTATTTTGAAGCAGGAGTGTGAAAGTCTCAGACAGGATAAGAGTCAGGTTGTAATGAATGATTTGTTGAGTACTGCGAATGCTCAGTTGAGTGATGAAATGGATGAGCTTCAGGACGAGATCAACCAGGTACATAATGACTTAGAAGTAGCTTACAGGGACAATCGCGAATTGAGCGCCGCGTATCGAGTTTTGCAAAAGCAGAAGCAAGATTGGGTTGATATGGATGTTGCAAGTGTGAATCACGAAGAATGTAGAACTAAGATGGCAACACTGCGCCATCAGCGAGAGGTTCTGGCTGGCCATGTTAAGGCAATGGGAGGCATAGCCCCTGCCTTTCATTCGTCATCAGAAGGGGAGTTATCTGATGATGACCTTTCACAATACAACGCCCAGTCATGCCCCTACTATGGCCCAGACTCCCCACCCAGCCATCTACAGCATGGCGGGTCCCCGCCCCCTACTCACCAAGTCACACATTGACGATGTAGTGACGCTCATCATGGGAAGCGCCATCATGGCGGCACCCATGATGGGGGGGATCAGGCTCAAGCCTGGTCCCGATGGCACCTCCGGTAGCCGTTATTAATGTGGAAGACAGGCAAGAGATAGAAACCATGATTGAGAGAGTGATAGGCAATGTACCCCTTCCTGAAAGGAGTATGAGGGCTATTAAGACCCAGATTAGGCAGCTTTTTCAAGAAGCTGGCACTCAGGAAGGTATTGTCTGCACTGTGGCTGACGCTGCAGCTCGTGCAGCCTTGGATGGTGCCCAAGACACTCTACCTTTGCCTGATCGACCGCCTAATAATCCCCAGAAAATGGCCTACTCTGTCCAGCAAATTGCTGACAGCATCGGTCGGATGAGCCCATCCGACAACCTCAGCTGTCACTTGGAAAAGGTATGCTCTAAATGTGAGATGCTCAGCCTTGCTGCAGAATATCAGGTCCAAATACTAAGCCAGACTATCGATCCTGGTTTATGGGCCAAATTCACCGAAGCTGTTCACCAGGATGGGAACGCTACCTTTGACGAGGTTGCAGCTAAGCTCATTTCTGCTCACAGTCCAGGTGTAGTAGGAGTGATGCTGGCATACCCCGTGAAGCAGAATGCAAAAGAAAGTCCAGCGACTTACCATCAGAGACTCTGGATGGCCTACCGAGCAGGAGAACACCTGGCACAAGAAGCTGCGGATGTAGACCTTATTGAATATAAGACCCTGTTCCTTAGGAACATGATTCCAGCAGTAAGAGAAAAGGTAGAGCCAACCACCTACCCAAATATGGATAGGTTTGCTGATATTCTTCAGAAAATTGAGAGGGTGTATCAACTGTACATCCATGATTTGGGCTCTGGTTCCAAGAAGGTAGCTGTCGTGGAACCCGCTTCGGGGACCACGACACACTATAAAGTGGAAGGGCAGGCCCAACGCCAGCAGGCCCAACATCCGCCGGTCCCTCCAGCTGGTAATCAACACCCCCAACAGGCCCAGCAACAACAACAGCAATGGGGTGGGAACCAGAATTGGCATAAGAACAGGAAGCATAAGGGCAGAGGTAAACCATTACAGAGAACGGGTCCATCATATAGGGAGATAGCCGAAGAAAATCAGAAATTTCGAGAGCTCTTAGGACAAGTGCGTTCTGTAGCAGATGCTGTTCCCAGACAGACCCTTGCAACGGTACAACCAGCAGCCCAGGCCACAACCGGCCATGGAGACGCCGGAAGTACAGGCCCTCAGGCCCATACAAGCCTGAACCCAGAAGCTCCTCCCTATATAGCATCAGTACAGCATGGTGAAGTCATTCATGCAAGCCAGGCCCAACCTCTGCATGTTTCCAACAATACGGATTGACAATTACAGGCCCCAGTCCATATTGTAAACAAGCTGGTCTTGGATACAAATGGAAGGCCCTGCACCGAGGTCGATGTCGGGGGCCACAAACTAGTAGTCTTACTAGATACAGGTGCAGCTGTATCTGTGTTACATGACGAACACCCGGACACGTCCCCTTGGTCTACCGGATGGATTCAAGGTCAATACCATACCATTTTGATTCCTGATTCACACGTAGTGGCAACGATATCTACCAATGACAAAGAGTATGACGTCATAGATTTGTTCAAGAATCATGAACTTTTTCCAAAACTCTTACCCATTCTGCTACGACATTTGGAAGTGTTCGCAGTTAACAAGCATGACTGTGATAGAATGCACACCATCATCGAGGTGCCAGGCCCGGCACATGAGAGGCAAAGGCAATATCCTTTCCCAACTGAGGCCTTGCCTTCTCTTAGAGCAACAATCAAGTCACTCCTCAAGCAAGGAGTAATCAGAACTTGTGTTTCCAGTGCTAACTTCCCAGTGTGGCCCGTGAAGAAACCCACAGGCACCTGGAGACTTACTATTGACTACAGGAAACTGAATCAGGTCGCTCCCAGTTGTTCCCTAACTGTGGTATCAGCACCAGATGTGCTACTACTTCTAACCCCTGACCTGAAATGGTTCAGTGCCCTGGACATTTCCAATGGTTTTTGGTCATTGTTATTGGCCCTTAAGAGTCAATATAAGTTTGTCTTCACCTTTGAAGGAAGACAGTACACGTGGACTTGCTTGCCACAAGGATTCCATAACAGTCCATCCCTCTTCCATCTCCACATGATGGATGCCCTCGAGAGTTTTTCTACCCTCCAATGTCTCTTACAATATGTGGACGACCTGTTGCTGGCCACAGCCACACAGGAACAACATTTGGATCTCTTGGATGAACTATTGACTCTCATTCAGAGAGCAGGCCTGAAATGTAACCCAGCAAAAGCACAATTGTGTCAGAAAGAAGTACTCTTTCTGGGTTTAAAAATAACTGACCAAGGTCGAAGCCCTACCTGGAAGAAAGTACAGGGATTACAAGACTTGCCATCACCTACCAGTGTGGCAACTCTTCGAAGGTTCCTAGGTATGGTAAACTATTCGCGAGATTTCATTTGTGATTTTGCTCAGAAAGCTGCTCCTCTGTATGAATTACTCAAAAAGGATGTACCATGGACTTTGGGCCCTATTCACACCCAGGTAGTGACGTCACCGAAGCAGGCCTTGGCCTCCGGCCCAGCATTGGTGAACCCCAATCCAGCACTGCCATTCCATCTGGAGTGTGCCACCTCTGACATTGCCATGTCAGCAGTGTTGGCCCCAAAGGTGCACGGCGCCCTGAGACCCATTGCATATGCCTCACAGTTCTTGACCCCAGTGGAACAGAAGTACAGCCTTTGTGAAAGGAACCTTCTGGCCACCTACTGGGCTGTCAAGCACTTCTTGTATATCATTGGGTACTCACCACTGATCATTAACACTAACCATACTCCCACCACCTTTTTGCTTTCAGACATAGTGAAGGATGGGCCAGTCTCCAACACCAGGCTGATGCACTGGTCACTTCTTCTCCAGGACAGAGATATACAGGTACAACTGACTAAAGTTCCATCTATGTTAGCTCATGGCCTCCTTTTCCAGGGAGAACCCCATGACTGTACACTACAGTCACCTGATCTTCCTGATCCAGGTGCTTTCCTCCATGCCACGCCACAAGTACTCGAGAGTACCTCTTTGTGCCGTATCTTTACTGATGGTTCAGCATCTTACTATCAGGGAGAACAGATTGCAGGGATGGGTATCTTGGTGATTTACCCTTATGGGAACACTGTCAAGATATCCAAGCGCTGTAGCTGCATCTCTGTAACTAGAAATGTTTCCATCTTTTGGTAACCACAGTAATTATCATAGCTATATAATGTAATGCACAGGCTTTACACCTCGGAGACCCGAGAGACCCCAAGAGACTACAGAGAAACCTCGAGGTGTAGGGAACGCTTAGCACTGGCTCCTGGTTCGTATTGGTAAGAACTGCTTAGGACAACTGTGATTTATCCCTTTTGTAGTAATAAACTTGTTTATTACTCTAATGCAACTTGTTAGTGATTACCTGCATTCCCAATATCGTCAAGAATCTAAAAGTGAGGTTTAGACCTCTCAACAATTACATGGATTGGTGTAAGGATTGGCAAAACCTGTTTGAGTATATCAGCCTTTTGGCAGTGCAATTCCTCAGAAACAAATAGACAGCCATAGAGATTATATGACAGTTACTATAGGAGCATGACAGACAAATGTAAAGTGCTAAGATTTTGGGAGATACATACTAAGAAGGTGATCTAGATTTTGGATTACATGTGCATCTGTCAGAGTCCAGGAGGGATGCATGGAGTGTATTTTTAAAAGCCTGGCGTGAATTTGAAAGCCTAACAGATGATGGGGAAGAGTTCCAAAGCTTAGGGGCAGACAGAGAGACAACTTGTTCACCCATTTTGTACCACATTTAGGTATGTTAAGAAGATACTTTTCTGCAGACCTCAGTGGGTAGGCCTGTGCTGACTGATTTACATGCAGGCCAGGGTCCCTGGAGTACCTGTTCTAATGCTGTTGTCTATTGTACAGCCTGCAGTGTATGTATGATAAGAGTTTGGGGAGAACCAAAATAAGTGAATGGTACACAGTAAAACATCACTGCTTAAATAAAAGTTTTTATATAATTTTGTAATCTGTACACAAAGTAGAAGACAAGTGAGTGATGCCCAAAATGTACTCACCACCATCTGTAGCAAATGCCCATCCCACCTTGGCCTCTGACCAGCAGACAACAGACATGAGACAATGACCAAAGGCACTTTTCACCCATGGAAATGCCACCTGCTTACACCTCACAGAGACATCGATGCTGCCTCATTGACTGAATGTCAGCTACTCCTCATCCACCAACTGAATTGAATGCTGGCCTCCATGCCGATGTTGACAAAAGCTCTAGGTCAGGCTCCCACTCCAAACTCTTTCTGCTGGGCAGGCTGGCAGGCCAGCAAGGCTTGGTTGGGTTGAACTTCCATGGCAGTCACCATTGTCAACCAGACTGTTTCTCACCCTACCCCCAAATCCTACTAGGCTCTGCCCAACCTAACTGTTCTGGACCGGCTCCTGTCCACCGACCCGACTGAGATACAGCTGTTGACCTCTTCCTTGACCTGGAGAACTATACAAATGGCACTAAAATTTGAGGATGCATGCGCATGAAAGCCAGAGGGCACTACAGGTGGGTGGCAGGGTTAATAGTTGATGTTGAAATGATGATGTCAGTGACTCAGGTCGATCCTCCCTCCCACCTTCCAAGACACAATGGTGCACACAGGCAGCACACACAGTCCAAAAGCACAAACAACAAGGGAATCCAAAATGCTGTGCTTGGGGCCCTTGCGGGCAGGCCCCTGTTGATACCCCGGCCCTGGGAATTATCCACATCTACCCACCCACTCACGGGCATTATCTTTATGATTCCTTTGTGCTTATCCCAGGATTTTTTGAATCCCACCACTGTTTTCGCCCCACAGCCTCTGCTGAAAGACTGTTCCAGGCATCCACCACCCATTTTGTGAAGAAGTACTGCCTCTCATCTCTCCCAAACCTACACCCCTCTGACTTTATATCACGACCCCTTGCTCTAGAACACCCTTTCCTCTGAAAAATACCTCCCACTTGCACCTTATTCACCACTGTGTGGTATTTAAATGTCTCAATCATATCCTTCCTGTGTTTGATGAATGTCAAGCAAATGCGGTGGCCAGAAGGCAAAAAACTCTATAGTAAAAAACAAAAACGAAAACATATGTTTGAACTCTGACTAGTGCTTTATTTATTTATTTATTTATTTAGTTTTTGATAGCCAGGTGGGTGTACTAGACACAAGCTGTGACTATTTTCAGACATGACCCGGGAGGTTACAAAGTTATAAACAGTGTTACATCAAAATAATACAGTTTCAGATTAGGAACATCAACACAGTACAGTACATACGATGGTATAGCAAGGTAAGGCATAGAAATTAACAATTACATTTGGTCATAGACAAAAATTAAAATCACAAAAATTGTGCAGCAGGATTTAAAAAACAAATGGTAATACAAAGCAATAGGCAGACTTACAGTAGTTATTAAGAAGAAGAAGAATCAGCATTTATATAGCGCTTTTCGGGGGCGTGGCTTAGCTGCTGAACTAAATGGCAGCTTAATCTGCTGGAGCTGCGCGTGCAGACATTTATATCCGACGTTTTCATGTCCATGGAGGTTAAGCTAAGTGGAAGAGTTGAGATAGAAATCGAATAGAGCTCCGGTACAAGTTTATGAAATAATTTTTAAGATAGCTGATAAGAAACTTGCTTGGAAGCCCATCTCAATACTGCGGCCTGCAAAATGGCAGAAGCGCCGGGCTTAGAGCTCGATTTGGCGTACTTCAATAGCTTATTTGAGAGACTACTTCACAGGATGGATGAAGTAACAGACGCATCGCACCATACTACAGAAGCAATCCAAAATTTAACAGGGCGAATAGTAACAATTGAAAAAAAAACGCTGGCGCAGGAATCTGAGATTGAGAGATTTAAAGGAATACAGCGGGACCAGCAAGGGAAAATTAATATGCTAATGGCTAAAGTTGATGATTTAGAAAACCGGAGTAGAAGAAACAATTTGCGGGTAATAGGGTTCCCGGAGGGAGTGGAAAAAAGAGACACGGCCCTATTCCTACAGCGTGCTCTCCCTGAGATCCTGGGCCTGCAAGCAGACTTTAATTTAGACATTGAAAGGGTGCATAGAGCTACGGTTCCAGTGCCGATTAAAGGGGGTAAACCAAGGGCTATTTTGCTTAAGCTCCTGTCATTTAAAACATGACAGACCTTGTTACAACGTGCCAGGGAGGTGGGTCGCTTAAGTTGGCAAGGGCATCCTATATCATTGTACCAAGATTTTTCCAGGGAGTTATGGCTTAAGAGGAGAGAGTATACTCCCTTGCGCCATAAGACGCAGAAACTGGGGATACAGTATTCGTTAAGGTACCCCTCTACAATGCGTATAGTGCAAAATGGGACCCACTCCTCTTTGAAACTCCCGAAGCATTGGAGGAATTTTTGCACAAACAGTCGGGGAATTCGTCCAGCCTATCCACATGCCCTGACCCCTTAAAGCTAGAAGAGATGGTGACAGACCCAGGAGAGCAGCCTGAGTCATCCACGGGCCTTCCTCGCCGAAGCAGAAAAAGAGCAGCAAGAGAAAGTCACAGGCGAAGGGATCACCCCCATATTAGAACTAGCATTCAAACTGAGACAGCGGAGAGAAAGGTGCAACATAGCGAAAGCATGGCCTTGGTGCATTACATGACCCACAATCCTTACGAGGTGTTGAGATCTCCCTCACCCCCCCCAATGCGCACTCCGAGGAAGATATCCCTAAGGCAGAAGTAGACTCCCCGGTTAGTTGTGGTACGAGAAACGTGGTAGTGTTGGAAGGCATCGCAGTTGAGGAAATGCAGAAGGAGCAACATTCCAATGGTGCAGCACCCGATGACAGCGCGAGGGGCCAGGCCGATGAAGCAACAACACCGAGGCAGTTGAGCCCATGAAATGAACAGCAGATTGGGATGTGAATTGGATAAGTACCGCATCCATGTTAAATTTTGAGGAGTGGATGGTATCCGAGCATAGCGGATGTTGCCAGGACTGGGGAGCTGTTTATGGTTTCGTGTTAAAAATCAAGGCCCAGGAGATCACGAGACATTGAGACTTTGGCCTCGTTAGGGCATTTTGATCTCAGGGCTGGAGTTAAACCTTCTGTGGGGGGGGGTTTATTTGGGGGGGCAGGGGCAGTAATTAAACAAAATACAAGCTATGGGCATAACTGAACCCCTGGGTATACTATGGGTGTTGGGAAGCATTTTACAAAGCGTTTGAAGGTTGGGCAGTTGGGGGTAGGATGCAGATGGGTCTGAGCATCTTAAGAAGGAGGAACTGCAACATATTTTGGGTCTGAAGGGTGGACCTTGGCTAGGATGGGTATAAAGGACGGTATCGGGTGGGGCATGAGGTAAGCCTGATGAGTTATTAGTCAAGGGGTAACTGTACTTGTCTGTGGGAAGGAACAGAACATTATGGAATATAGAGATGGAACTTCTCTGTATGTGGGTAACCCTAGCCTTGTTTTGAAATGGCCAACTGACCGCTAGATCGGGGCAGACATTTAGGAGGATGTAGTCTGTCTCCTGGGGGTACGTCTTGGCACGCAGCTCCTCCCCCTTAATCGCTATGACCTTGGATAAACAAGGTAAGGTGGGGTTGAGACATGGCCAGTTCGCCACGTCCCCAGGAACTACTCTGCAGGTTAGGCCTCTTTCTGAGAGGCAAAGGACCCAGTATGCAGGATGGCTCCAACGAAGCACGGAAGTGCAGTATGTAAATAGGTTTAGTGTGTGGTTGTTTGGCGGGGTTATCTATAGGATTTTAGGGTGGTACTTGTGGTATAAGGTAACCTGGCTGCCAAGGAAGGTCAGGGGTTTGTACAGAAGCATTGGTGGGCTGGTTGTACAGGGTAAAGGGAGCCTAATAGTGTCTCAAGGTCTGGAACTCCAATCTAGAAGGGGCTATGGGACCTGGTGGGTGGTAAAACCTCCCGCCCTCACCGGCAGTTCGATGGTAGCATTTCACATTGCGTTGACTCTCGAAGGTTATAACTATGGTTGAAATACCCTGTATCACTTGGAATGTGAGGGGCATGAACTCGCCGGTGAAGAGGAAGAAGGTGATGTCATATTTGCTAAAGAATAGGGTCCAAGTGTTTTTTTTGCAGGAGACAAAACTAGATGGGAAGGGCCATGGGCTTCTAAATAAGGGCTGGGTGGGTATAGAGATCCATGCGTCAGTGGCTACAAAAAAACATGGAGTAGTAATATTAGTACATAAACAATTACACTGGTCTCTTATTGCCTCAAGGGCGGACCCACAGGGCAGATGGGTGATGGGGATATTTCAAACTCCTAAGGGGCCTATAGTACTAGGGAACATTATGGGCCAAATGAGGACGATGCAGCCTTTTTCCACCAAGTCTCCCAGGTGCTTTTAGATATGAATAAAGACAATATGCCCACCATTTTTGGAGGGGATTTCAACTTAGTGCCAGACCCTATGATGGACAAAACCCCTTAAAAGGAAGACACTGGCCATGGGAGAGGTAGGAGAGCCCTGATGAACTGGATGGGTGATCAAGGGTTGACAGATATATGGCGAGCATTAAACCCTAGGGGGAGAGATTATTCCTTTTTTTCACCGGTACATAATTCCTATAGCTGTATTGATTTTTTTCTAACGTCCCCGCAGATTACACAGGTAGCTTTGGAGTTGATGATACTCCCTATTGTAATATTGGACCATGCCGCCGCTGTGTGTCTGTCTATAGCCTGGGGCCCTTGTACCTCCAAATCGACCTCTTGGAGGTTAGACCCCTTGTTAATAAAAGATGCAAAATTCCTAGAATGGGCTAAGGTGGAGGTTGAGAGATTCTTTTTGGAAAACCCAGCACAATATACTACAGCTGGGGTTAGATGGGAAGCCTTTAAAGCTACCATGAGAGGTAAGATCATTACATATGCTGGGGCAAGAAGGAGAGAGAGGGATCAAAAATGAAGGAATTAGAAGAGAAGATTAAAAATTGCAGAGACAGCATAAGGAGCAAGAGGAAAGCTAGGCATGATTTTCTCCGTAGGAAGATAGTAGGTCTCGAAATGGAGATAAATTCTCTTCTATCACGTAAGGCGGAACTCTCTATGATGAGGTTGAAGCATAAATACTGGGAAGGGGGAGAGAAAGGGGGGAAGGTATTAGCATATAGGTTAAAAAAACAGCAAATGGATAGATACATTGCTGGACTGAAGGATACTGTAGGACAGGTGCATACTAACAGTGAAAAGTTAAATGCAGTTATGAGGGAATATTATCAATCTGTGTATGCCTCAACTAGACAGGTGGATCCCCAAGTAATTCAAGTTTTCCTACAAACACTGGAACTTCCCTCTATAACTTTACAACAGGCGGAGCTTTTGGATGCCCCATTAACTATAGAAGAAATAAAAGAGGCCTTATTTTCTCTTCAACCGAGGAAGGCTCCGGGGGGGACGGCTATTCAGTCGAGTTTTGGCAGGCCTTAACAGATATTATTACCCCGATACTTCAATAAGTTTATGTTCAGACAGAGGTGCGGGGGGTTTTTCCACCCACATTGTGGGAAGCGGTTATTACTGTACTACCTAAAAAAGGGAAAGACCCTACTCTCCCTGGTAGTTACCGGCAGATTTCGCATTTCGCTTTTAAATGTAGACAGTAAAATATTTACTAAAGCATTAGCTCTAAGGCTGGGTCCCCTGCTACTGCAGTTAATACACCCCTCCCAAGTAGGATTTGTCCCTGGTAGGTTCAGTGTAGATCATCTTAGGACCTTAACCAATTTAGCTCTTATCGCGTCTCAATTAGATACCCCAGCGGCAGCAGTAGCTATAGATTTTGAAAAGGCGTTCGATTCCCTGGAGTGGTACTTCCTCCATAAGGTGTTGGGTAAGTTGGGAATAGGCCCTAGATTTCGATCCTGGGTAGCAGCCCTGTATACTTCCCCAATGGCCAGATTATTGACAAATTCTACCCTATCCCCACCTTTTGAGTTAGCACGTGGTACCAGGCAAGGTTGCCCACTCTCTCCCCTCTTATTTGTGTTGGCTGTAGAGCCCTTAGCAGTATACCTTCAGAATAGTAGATCTATAAAGGGGATAGTAGCTGGAAATACAGAATATACTACCCTTTTATATGCAGATGACCTTTTGGTTCTAGTTGCAGATGCAACTGAGGCGCTACCCTCTATACTCACTACTCTGAGCCAATTCAAAGGAATTACGGGACTTCAATTAAATGCCATAAAACCGAAGTTCTCCCCCTTAACTCCAGATGTCAGCCAGAGGTGCTAGGAGACACAGGTTTGAAGTGGGCCGGGGAAAACATTACTTATTTAGGTATTCGTTTCTTGGCCGCAATCTCGAAACTATGGGAATATAATTTCCGCCCTCTCCTGGTGGAACTACAGGAGGATATATCCAGGTGGACCAAACTTCATTTAACTCTAGCGGGTAAAGTAGCCACAATTAAGATGATCCTGGCCCCTAAATTTTTTTAATTTTTGGCACATATTCCCCTTTTATTACCACAAAGCTGGACTCAAAAGATAGATAAGGGGAGTTTTCTGTGGGAGGGGAAGCCCCCCAGATATAGTAGGAATAAACTCCGGGCGCATTGGAGCATGGGGGGGTGGTGTCTGCCATGGTTCACAGGATATAAATGGGCATTTCATCTGGCACAGTCGACACGCTGGTTGGGACTGGGTACCTCCCTCCAACCACAATGGGTGGATATAGAGCAAGCTGTAAGTCAAAAAATCTCACTGTCATTGCTTGTTTATAATAGCCCCCCAACAAATATAAAAAATCATCCCACGATAGGGGCAGCTTTGCGATGCTGGGAAACAGTAAGAAGGAAGCTGAAGGTAGATTTAACGCCTATTCAATTAACTCTGCTATGGGGTAACAGTAATTTGTGTATAGACAAAAAAGTGGTATACTGGAGAAGTTGGGCAGACAAGGGTATTGCCAGGTTGGAAGACATACTGGCCCCAGCTTCCCTGGCTGTAGATTTGTTTGCTAACTTGCAGGTCAGATGGTCAATCCCGACTTCCGATTTTTGAAGTACTTACAAATCATGAGTGTAGTCCAAAACTATCTGACCCAGGTAGCAAAAAGAAGATAACCTGAGTATGCCTTCTTGGTTAACAAGGGGAAAGGATGGCTAGTTCAGTTTACAACGACCGAAACAAAATACCTAGCCAAACTGAAAAGTCTAAACAGAAATGGGAAAGGGCCTTACAAATGAAGATTACCAATGTGCAGTGGAAAGAATGCTGGAAAGGGGCTCAAAAATGTTTTATAGATGCAAGAAGTAAGTTAATACAGAATAAAATCCTGCATTGTTGGTACCGCACACCAGTGGTACTACAGAAGGCGGGGGTAATAGAGTCCAATCTATGTTGGAGAAGCAATTCTCAACCCGGGGATTTGGCCCATATACTTTGGTCCTGTTCAATAATACAACCAGTGTGGGATAATATATGTGAAGTGGGTGCCAAAGTGTTAAAAAAGTTTATTCCTAGGTCCCCAGCCTTGCTTCTGCTGGGTATGAAATCAGAGGCACCCAAGTTAAGGAAATCGGAATATCGCTGGCTGGCACTGTGGGCCATGCAGGCGAAAAGGCTTCTTGTGTGTAGATGGAGGTCCACACAGATACCTGGCACACAGGAGCTCCTCGCCTCCATGGTTCACATAGCTACCATGGATAAACTGTCCCACTTGGCAAGCAACTCTCTAGCAGAATATGAGGACTGTTGGGCTCCCTTTGCTAAATATGCTGTCCCTAAGACTGGAGTAGGCTGATGCTGTACAACCAGGATTACTGCAATGATAACACAGTTACATAGAGAGAACAGTCAGACCTGGTCAATTAGGACTGTATGTATGGGAGGTACAATGGTACCCCCTCTTGTATATGGAAGGTATCTAATATTATATAGATTAGTGGTTCCTTTTTTTGTTTTTCCTGTGTATGTTTTTGTTTTTCCTTATTAGGGGTGTTAGAAGCCTGGATAACACCCGAAACATACAAGAGTCTTTCCCTTTTTTCTCTTCTCCTTTCATTTGTTTTGGGATGGGACTATGAAGCATGGTAACCTTGCCTTTTCGTTGCTTTAAGATACAGAATAGTATATGGTGGGGTAAGTACAGGTCGAAAGTAACATTATCCTCTCTGTCTCTATGTGGAGTTGTATCTGTAACCAACAACTCATTATCAGACTCATGTCTAGAATAAGTGTTTTTATTTTTGTAAAAATAATGGAAATAATAATAAAAGGTGTAACAGCAATATAGCGCTTTTTAATTAATTTATTTATTTATATTGCAATCAGTTTACAACCTTTGAGCCAGAGGCTCATTTCCAAAGGTACCTCGTCAATAGAAGGGAAGATAATACAGATACGAAGACATCCTATAAGCGAGCATAAGCATAAAGAGACAAGCATAACTGGATCAAGGATACAGTATACATTGGTAGTAGTATACAGTACAGGTACAGGTACAATATATAACAGGGTAGAATACAGGGTTTAGCAGCATAAAGGTATGACATTTGCAAGGTGAAACAGTCAAACAGGTTACACGGTATTAAATTACAGAGAACGTTAGGCATGTGAACAGGGACAGTACAGCTGGAAGTTTGATTCAGTAACAGTGTTGCATACTAGTAGGACAGCATAGCAAGCAGTATCATAAAATGCCATACATGGTTAGTTCTTGACAGTAGCGAGACAGTAGGCAGTGGGATATGGCAGTAATGTAGGTGGTAGAAATAAGGAGGTGAGGAGACGGTGCAGCCCGGTGGGCAATGTCAGGACAAGGGTGTTTGTGCAACCGTTATGCACAGTGTGCAGCAACGCTGTTGAACAACCTCGCTTTGAGGGCATTTTTGAATTTGGAGATGGTGGGGATTTCAGTGATGGCGCGAGGAAGCGTTGTACCAAGAAGAGCTCTATGGCAGAGACCTCTGTCCAAGTGAGGTCTAGCTCGGGAACCAAGAAGGTGGCCTTGCAGGAGGTCCAGTGCTGACTCGGGCTGGGCTAGGAGGAGGGAGGATGTCAGCCCGGAGGAGAAAGTCCTAGCAGGGTTTTTTAGATATAAAGGCAAGTTTGGTGTTGCAGCCATTCGTCAAGGTTTAGCATTGTAGCCAAGTCATAAAGTTGGCAAGTGTGTGAGCCTAGGGGCCCCAGGATAAGCCTGCATGCCTTATTTGGGATGAGGCGGATTTTGTTGAGGGCAGTCGTGTTGGCAGCACTGTAGACAGGTAGCCCATAGTCAACTAGGGATAGTATGGAGGATGTAACTGCAAGCTGGAGGGCATTGGGGGGGAGACAGTTTTTATAGCAGTACAAGATACCAAGTCGTATATTGGTTGCAGAAGCGAGTGCTTCGATGTGGGTTTGGTAGGTGAGGGCTGAGTCAAACGAGACCCCTAGGTACTTATATGAGTGGACTTGCTCCAGTTGCTGTTTGGAGCTGGAGAGGATCACGGAGAGGGAGTTGTAAGCTTTGTTTTGAGGGTGGGCAAAGAGCATGGATTTAGATTTTTAGATTTAGGACCAATCTATGCTCTTTAAACCAGGTTTCAGCGTCATTATAGGCACATTGTAGGAAACCTGGAGGGAAGAGGGTTACGGTCGGTGGCAAAGATGACGGCATCATCGTGCAAGCAGAATGTTCCCAGGGCAAGCACTGGGCAGGGTGTTAAGGTATAGGAGAATAGAAGGGGTCCCAGGATGGAGCCCTGTGGAACCCGAGAGGGATCGGTCGTGGATCGGAAAGTGTCCCACCAATTTTGACACATTGGGAGCGGGCGGATAGGTAGCTGGAGCACCAAGCAAGTGGTCCCGTGGCAAAACCAGCATGACAGAGGGCTTCCAGCAGTAGGGGGTGGGAGACCGTGTCGAAGGCCTTTGATAGGTCGAGGAACACGGCCCCCGCCAGGGAGCCAGCGTCCAAGGAGGAGTGAAGGAAGGATGCGAATTCAATAAGAGCTGTGCTAGTACTGTGTTCTGCGCGGAATCTATGTCGTTCAGGGCAAAGGATGTTGTATTTGGTCAGGTATTCAGTGATTTGTGTGGCAACTAGTTTTTCCAGGGCCTTGGAAAGGGGTGGGAGAATGGAGATCGGTCGGTAGTTCCCTGCTAGGGACCTGTCGCCTCCTTTATGGATTGGAGTAACAGTTGCAGTTTTCCATGAGGTGGGGAATTGCCCCAGGCAGAGGATTTGTTGAGAAGGCTGGTGAGTGGGGTGAGGACCTGATCAAGAACCAGCTGGAGAATTCTGTGGTCCAGGTTGTTGTCACCGGGACTGTTGCCTTTTAGTGCACGGGTCAGGTGCAGTCTGGCTTCCTGGGTAGTTACCCTACATAGGTAGAAGCAAGGGCGATGGAAGGCAGGGGCAGGTTGGGAGGGAGGTTGGTCAAAGAAGTTACAGGGGACGATAGGGCTAAGGTCTGTAAAGGTGGTGTTGAGGAGGTTTGCAATGTTGGCAGGGTCTGTGACGGTGGTGTTGTTGGTGGTAATCTGGGAAGGGGGAAGGGAGCGAGTGTTCCCATTCAGTTGTTTGACCTTGTCCCAGAAAGTACGGGAGCACCCCCAGGAGGCAGTGAGGGTGGCCTGATAGTGGTCAGCCTTGGCTTTCCTGATAGCCCATGTGCACTTATTTAGTGCAGCATTGTAGGCCTGTCTGTCAGCTGGTTGCCTGGTTTCTATGGCACGATGCCAAAGATTATCCCTGTGCCTCAGCAGCTGTGAGAGGGCAGGGCAATCCAGGGCAGGTTAAGTGTGTCTTTGGACTCGGACGGCTGAGAGGGAGCAAAGAGGTCACAGGCTTTATTAAAGGTAAAGGTAAAGAAGGCAAGGGCGGTATCAATATCAGGCGCATGGAGAATGGGGGACCAGTCTTGCTGTTCAAGGTATTGTTTAAGGTTTTTCAGGCCACCCGGTCTGAAACGCCAGCGGGTGCGCGCTATGCAGTGGGTCGGGGTGGGGTGGCCATCCAGCGGATCAGAACAGGGGAATGGTCACTGAGTGAATCAGGGAGGACTTGGATGTCCAGGATTTTTGGGGGGCGGTTAGTGATGATGACATCTAGGAGGTGCTGGTACCTCTCTTAGGATTCACACGTGTGGGTTGGGAGACTAGTTGGGTTAGATCCAGGGCGGTGAAGGAGTCCCGAGTGGGGGAGGAGGAGGGGCACAGCCAGTTCACATTAAAGTCCCCAACAATAATTTGATCAGCACTGTGAGGAAGGGTGGCAAGATAGTCAGTTAAAGATAATAGTGTTGGGTTTTTGTTCCTGGGAGGTATATAGGCAGTGGTGAGATAAATGGGTGACCTGGCGGGGTCCAGGGTAAGCTTAATGGTGAGGGCCTGAGCCCCACTAACAAGGTCCGGTGCAGGGAGGGCGAGACCAGTGAGAGAGTTCCTGGTGTAGATAGCACAGCCTCCCCCACGTTTGGTTACACGATCCTCACGATATAAGGTGTAGCCAGGGAGGGTGACAAAGGTGTCAGGGTGGAATTAGATAGCCACGTTTCCACCAGCGCAATGATGTCGGGTTTGTGCCGTGAAACCCAGCATTGGAGGGAGTCAAATTTTTCAAGATGCTGAAAATATCCATGGAGGCAATCAGCAGACTGGGACGCCCACCTGCTGTGGTGGCTGTGGGGTGGGGGCTGGGGTTAGGTGGATATTGCCTGTTAAGAGTAGTAGGAGGACAACAGCTCTGGCCAGGGCACGGTGATATGAATTTTGCCTGCGGTTGGGAGGAGTTGGGGGTGGGACCGTAGAAGAGCAGGGGATGGGTAGGGATTGCATGGTGGGGAGGGCAAGGTTAGTGAGCCACCCAGAAAGGGCTGGGAGGGAGGAGGGGGAGTGGCTTGGAGATGGGTGTTGTAGGCCAGAGCACATGGACATTGTAGGGTGAGTGGGAATTATGTTGGTGAGAATTAATGGTGTAATTACCTGTAACCCAGGGGAGATATAAGGCTGGAGGGAGGGAGGTACCAGGAGGAGGATGACGGGGAAGGAGTTTAATAGGAGGTGAACTAGCATGGTATACAGGTGGTAGTGGTGTAGGAGGTTGAGATATCTGGGTTGCCTCCTAGAGAGTATGGCTGCCACTATAGATTAGTGGTAGTGACACGGACTCTGGTGGACAGGGTACAGGGTTCAAGTCCCTGCCAGGGCAGCACAAAATATGCCTGGGAGAGGGAAGAGACCCACAATCTAGGGGTCAAAGGCAGGCTGGGATTGGGCCTCAGCAGGGGTGAGATATAGTGACTCCTAGTGGTCACTGGGTGTTGGTACAGAGGAGGAGGGGTGGGTCTAGAGGTGGACTGGTATAGAAAAGGGAGGAGCAGGTGAGGTTGGGGGCAGAGGAGGGAATGTTGGAGGAGAGGAGCAGGAGGAGGCAATAGGAGGATTCCAGGAAAGGTAGGCAGACTACAGGAAGTGGATCTGAGGTGGAATAGGTATGGGTCCCTCTAGTGGCTAGCAGGTATAACCTGCAAATGGGAAAGTGGGGAGTTAGAAAAATTGACAGACAGGAAGTGATGTCATAGGCCAGCACCTATAAAGGAAATGCCGGCCCAGGGTGGGTGGGTGGGGCAGTCGACACGCCGTGACGCGTGTCGGCAAGACTAACCCCCTCTCTCAAAGGTGCTGGTAGAGGTACTTTTAATTCGAGGGGTTGCAAACACTGTCCCGACTGAGAGACGCTACAGGTAAGACAAGAAACAGCTAGCTTGCAATAGCCAATGCAAAGATAAATATCACTTTTCCCCAAGAAATGCAGGCAGGTCTTAATACAGTTCATACACAGTATCCCAAAGCACTTTACAAGCAATGCTAGACTGGTAGTGAAGTGACTGGATGTGTGGTGGCAGCCATATCGCACATCATCACCCACACCCTGCCTGGATAATTGCATGAACCGGTTTATGGGAAGGGGAATGTTGTGCAGGATGCCAGGAATGTTCCCTGCTCTTTATGAAGAGTACCCTGGGTTCTTTTACTTCCACCTGGACACCCACCAGGATGGGCAGAAGGGACCTTGGTTTAATGTCTCATCTGAAGGACGGCACACCCCAGCAGTACAGCACCCCCCCAATACTGCACTCAGATGCCAGCGATTTTTAGGTGCAAGTCCATCCTGGTGTGGGACAAGAACCCACGACCTTCTGGTCCAGAGGCGGATGTGCTACCAACTGAGCCACGCTGACACCACAAAGGCAAGTGCTATAACAGTTGTCAGCAGAGGGCCATGTTATACAGCATATATACTTGAGTCAACACTGACACAGTGCCAACTGGGCAAAAACAGAACTAAATGGCATAAGAATTGTTTTACAGAGTGCATCATAAGTACTGTGAGTAAACCCAGTGTTAGTAACAGTGTAAAGGGAAGGAAATAGGCACAAGTAGGTAGGAGAGGCTATAATCCAGGTTGAAAGGGAGGTGGGTGTTTAAAGGAGGATGTGAGTAATAGGGTTACAGCTTGAGAAGATTAGGGAGGTTTAAAGCAGGTGCAGGATTCAGTGCTGATGAGGAAGTTGCGTAGTTTGTGTTTGAAGATGGTACATGTGGGTGCAATGCAAGCTTCCATGGGTATGGAGTTCCAGTGCTTAGGGGCTGCATGAAAGAAAGCAGTGCCACCCTTTGTGGTTTTTCACCTGGGCACGTATAGTAGGGCTAGATCAGTGGAACGTAGGCCATGGGTAGAGGAGTGAGGCATTAGAAGGTTGTTTAGTGACATTGTGGTGGTAGACTTGATTATGTTGTTGACCAGGGAGCAGAGGGAGAGGAGCCAATGGGCAGAGGGGGAAGGCTAGTTGAGGTCAGCATAAAGTTGACAGTGGTGTTTTAACTGAGGGGAAGCAGAGGTATATCAGCAGATGTTGTTGTAGGTGGTGTCCCATTTGTGAAGCGAGGCTTTAGAGGTATTGATGTAGGTGATGGAACCGTAGGCAAGTGATGGTAATAGAATACCATGTGCAATGGCCAGTCTAGTGGAGGGAAGGAGTGCATGGCTTGTTTTGTAAGCAACCCCAGTTTTGCTGTTTACTGCCTTACAGGTGGCCTGAATGTATTGGTCAAAGTCTAGTGTTTCATCGAGTAGTACCCCAAGGTATTTAAATGCTGTCACAGTATCTAAGAGGGAGCCATCAGGACCAGAAATCTTAAGCTGACCACAACAAGTTTTCAACTTGGCGGCAGAACCAAAGAGCATGGCCTGTGTCTTGAAGACATTGAGAAGAAGTTTGTTGTTAGTGAGCCAGGACTGGACATAAAGAAAAGCAGAGGATAGTTTCAGATTTATGTCCTATATAGAGTTGGAATTATAATACAGGACAAGATCATCTGCATAGAGGATGGTCGAGCAAGAGGGGATGTTGAGCGCAATCCAGTTTATGAAAATAGAAAAGAGGAGAGGCCCCAGCATTGACTTCTGGGGGGTGTTGAGTTTAACAGGGGATTCACCAGACATTGCAGAGTTGAATTTAACAGCTTGATATCGATTGGATAGATAGCTATTTATCCAGGTAACAGAGCTTTGTGAGAAGCCAAGGGACGTAAGACTGGTCAGTAGAAGGGGATGATCAACCAGATCAAAAGCTTTTGTGAGGTCAATAAATATGGCCCCAGTTAGGAGGCTAGAGTCCATAGCGCGAAGTATGTCATTTGTGAGCTGAAGCAGGGCAGTGGAGGTGTTCTGCCCTTTACGGAAACCATGCTGATATGGTGGGAGCAAGTTGTAGCTGGAGAGGAATTCAATGATTTGGGTGGCTACAATCTTTTCAAGGATCTTGCTCACTACCGATAGAATGGCAATGGGATGGTAGTTGGAGATCTCCTTTTCATCCCCTTTCTTGTAAATTGTGGTGACTCTGGCAATTTTCCAGATACTTGGGACATGTCCTTGGCAAAGAGACAGGGTGAAAATTCTAGCTAGTGGTGCCGCAATGAAGGGGGCTGCCAGTTTGAGCAATTTTGGCTCAAGGCCATCAGACCCGACTCCTGTTTAGTCTGAGATAGTGCCTAAATGCTTGATGACGTCAAGTCTGGAAATGACTTTAAAGTGGAAAGGGGAATGTTTGGGAGAGTGGTTCTCGGTTTCATGGCTGTTTATGGGTAGTGATAATGGGAAAACTGCTATGTATTTGGAGAGAAAATTTGGTGGAGTTCACATGGGTAGTGAATTGGAATGGGAGGAGTCAGGTTCGCAAAACCCTAACATCAGATTGCCTTACTTTTGTTTCTTTAATAATAAACCCTAACTTGTGCATTAACATAATTTTTTTGCAATTAATTTCCTGTCTGTTTGAGATAGATAGATAGATAGATAGATAGATAGATAGATAGATAGATAGATAGATAGATAACAATTTTTTATTTTTTTGACAGAAGAGAAAAAAACTTTTAGGACTGTGAGGCCCTATTTTATGAAGTTGTCCTGTTATGCAAGTGGTTACATGGATAGGCTGAGTACAAAATTGACACATGGACAGACAGACATAACAAACAACAATGTAAATCACAAAATAAACCTAGATTATAACAGGAACATGCAGAAGTTAGTTAGCATACTTAAGAATATAATAACTATAAAAATTTACCATGACACGAATAGTGTCAAAAAGCAACAGGATTCACCCATCCCCACCCCCACCCCCACCCAGGAATAACATTATTTACTATCCTAAGCAGAGACATGAACAGTATCTTTCCACACTATGTTAATGCCAGATTTAAATAATCCTAAATGTTTTGCATTTCTGATCTTGGGGTCTAGTTCATTCCATGTTTTTTGAAAGGTAATACTTTCTTTGCATTTTACTATACACATTGTTTACAAAACGAATCGTTAGACACCAGTTTTTTAGGTCCCTCAGGTTGTATTTGTTGTTAGTCTTCTGTACATTTTCAACTTTATGCAGATTTCTATCACCAAACTGCATTGGCTTTTAACCCAATTTGCCTTTTATTTTTTTTTAGGAGAGATGTGCAGAAATACTTCTTCACGGAAAGGTTGGTGGATGGCTGGAACAGCCTGCCAGATGAGGTAGTGGGGGGGGTAAAGACTGTGGGGAGCTTCAAATATGTGTGGGATAAGCAGAGGGGCTTATTAGGCAGAGGATGGCAGAGGGAGCGCCACCTTTGATCAACTAATGTCAGTGATGACAGATGGTTCCACTATGCTGCAGCGACAGGGATGTCGGCGACCTCCCCTACAGCGACACATGGTCACCGACATCCCCGACACCGCCAACCCAGACCCCCGACTGGAGACTACACCAACACCTGTTAAGTGAACATGTGGTGGAGGGGCTGCCCCCCCACACCTCCCCATGTGGGGGGCTCTGCCTACCACCCCCCCCCGGACGTAAGGATTCCAACTCCAGGGGGGTGGATGTCAGAGGAGAGCAGCCAAACTCCAGAGTCAATGACTTGGACATCGTTCCAGCAACCTGATCGACACTGTGGGTGTTGACAGGTTGTTGTCACTGTAACAGCATCGCTGTGAAAGCTTTGCTGTTACAATGGTATACTATGATGGACTAGGCAAGTAGAAGGGCCAGCCTGGATGGGCCTAAATGTCCTTTTCTGCTGACAAAATCTATGTTCTATGTTACTGGCCCAGTGGGCCACCTTCGAAGCAGCAGCAGTTCCTTCATCTTAGATATTGCAGATGACCTGTAGCAGAATTTGTGAGTGGTCCGGAAACAGCTGCATCTTTCCACACATGTGCTGGACCTGTAGCATACTTTGCCAGTTGCCCAAAACAGCTGCATCATCACACACATACAGATTTCAGTCCTGTCCCAAAGCTGCTGACTCATAACACACATTGCGCTGAACTTGTAGAAGACTTTTCAAATTGCCCAACTGCAATGGCCTGGTACACAGACACTCTCTGGGTGTGGCCACTGGTATCCAACCCCATTGGCTGGCTATCCCCCATTTGGCATCCCAACACCTGGTGCCCAATCCCTTTGTCTGGTAATCAGTACAAAAACACCCCTCCACTAGCAACCATTCCCCTAGCCCACTATCCACTACCAGAACTCACCATTTGAAATGATAATCCACCACGGGATAAGGAGCACAACCTTGCCTCCAACTCAGCTAGCTGCCATCAAGTAAAGAAAAAACCCTGGGAAAAACTAAAGCAAGTCCAGAAATGTAGTAATCACACAAGCATCAGATCTTATTTTTTTTCATTTTTTTTTCCTTTTCTTTGAACGTGGCCATTTTGAGCCATTTTGTGCTTAAAGTTTCAGGATGTCCCAGTTAGTGGTAGAGATGGGCGAAGTGGCCCCAATTTGTTCTGCGAAGTGAACACGGAATGAAAAGCGGTCATGAGTGCTCCCACAATGCGAAGCAGAGTACCTTCAGCGTTATAATAGGTAACACAAAGTCCTTTGAAAACAATGACTTTGCATTACTCCGCCTCCCAAACCACTACTTCCATCATTCTGGCATGGGCGCATATTGAAATAATGTACGCCTTGTTTTTAAGCTCCAAAGGCGAATTATGCAGTGATTCATGGAATTTCAGGTCATGTGGGCTCTAGATTGTTCTGCACAGCCTCAGTTTGGGGTAGTGTGTGTAGGAAACTGTAGGAGACAATCTGCTCTGAGAGCTCTCTGTGATTTAAACCTTCTAAACGCTGTTAAAAAAGTCTTTTTGAGTAATTTATTTTGCTGAAACTTTAGTTCTTCAATTATAGGAAAACCTCCTGTGCTCACATCATCGAGCGTTTATTGTTTGTGTGTGGATTTTGAATGCTAATGTACAACATTCAATCTCTGTACTGAGACAGTGGAAGTGTGCTTTGGGGGAAGGGCGTATCTGAGGTGTAGGTAGATTAACTTGGAGAAAAAGACAGTGCTTTCTGTTTTGGTAATATTTTTCTTGTATAACTGTGTTAATGTACACACAGTAATATTTTCAATAATTCTTGCCATTTGTTTGCTGATTGCTGTGGTGCAGCAGTGCATAATTTTAGTTTGTTTAAAATATGTGGTTATATTACTGAAGTTTTCAATTTGCTACGCATTACTTAGTGTGTGTGTGAGTATGTGTGTGATGCGTGTCATCAAATCAGACACCGTTTATTGTGCCACACAATTTCAGCAACGTGAACCTGCTATCCACTGCAGCTGTGTAATTTTTGTACTTCTTTGTGGTATCTTTACTGGTACTAGTTCTAGTGACTGTTACTGCAGCAGTGCAGTACACTGCCCCCCCTCCCGCAGCCCGCCCCAACCGGCAAAGGTCTTCTTTTCCAGATTTGAATTTCTGATGGTGAGCACTGGTTAGGTGTTGTGCATTTGCATCTCTATCTCTTCAGTGCACAGCACAATCTTAATCTGTCTGTGCATTTGCATCTCTTTAGGGCCCAATCTCCATCTCTAACTTAAGTCACAGTTGTTTCTTTGGCTTCTCTTCAGAGTACTGGACAGGTGTGGTGCATAATTCTGCATGAACATTGTACTCATTAATATGTGTTTTTAAGTCAGAACCATCATCATGAGTCACTCGTGATACAAATCACGTTCTTCATCATCACGGTCACAAATGTAGCAACAAATCATGATTTATGATCATGTCACGAATCACAACATTAATTTTTTTTACTAGTTACTTGGATGTATTGTAGGCCTGTTTTGTAGTATCTCTCCATGCTTCACCACCCCACCATTGTACTCATTAATGAGTGTTTTTAAGTTGGGGAGTTTTGTGCCACACCTCATCGGGGCCCAGGGAAGTACAGCCATAGGCATTCATGTTTCTTCATCCTCACGGTCACAAATGCAGTCACAAATCATGATTTACGATCATGTCATGAATCACAACATTACTTTTTTTAATAGTTACTTGGATGTATTGTAAGCCTGTCTTGTGGTATCTCTCCAGGCTTCACAATCCCACCATTGTACTCATTAATAAGTGTTTTTAAGTCAGGGAGTTGGACAGTGTCTGCAGTACATACACAGACTGGAAAGAAGACTGCACCCTTGCAGTTTAGCACAGTATACTTGCACTGCTCAGAATATATATGGAAGGCAACAAAAAAGGGGCATAATTACATACAAGGGTTGGGGATGGGGGAGGAATACACTGTATAACACAGCAGGGAAGGTGTAGGGGGGCACATGGTGTGAGGAAAAAAAAACTAATGTGGTATCCCATGGTGATCCAGTAACAGTTCCAGCATGGACATAATTTGCAACTGATGTCCCTCTATGTGATCCAGCCGCTGCTCCACAGCACTTACTCTCTCATTGTTCTTCTCTACAGCACTCCTGGGAACTGCCAAGTCAGCCTGTGTTACACGCAGTTCTTTGGGGTCCATACGTTCTACAGGCTGACCTGCTGGTGGTGGTGGTGGTGGTGGGGTTGCTGGTGGAACAGCAGGTGCTGCTGTGGCCTCCTCTTCTTAGGGATGCTGCCATGCACAGCTGCATTCTCTGCCACAGAATGGCCAGCAGGTGCAGGCATGGTCCGTTCTGTGGCAGCCTGCCACTCCAACTGATGGTGATTGAGCATATGGGTATGCTGACCCCCAGTCCCCAGATGAGTCCCCCGGGGGCCACGGCACACCTCCACCTCACATTCTCACATAGGTGGCATTTGACCACACTGCTGTCCCCCCCAACACAGTCAAAAAACTGCCAAACAATGGAGGTGCGGGGAGGACCAGGCACAGGCAGGGGAGGGCTAGATGAACTGCCAGCTGGCTGGTCACGGTGCTGAACAGGGATGGGATCCACGCCTGGGCCTGGGGAAACAGGCATATCCTGCTCCAGAGGACCTGGTGCTGGACTTGGTGGTGGTGGTGGTTCAACTGCCTCAGAGTCAGGACAGGAGGTGGTGCTGGTCCTGCTTCCGGGGGAGGAGACACAAGTTTCGAGTAGTCCAACAGGAATGGGTGCCCATGCCCCCCACACATGCGCAGGGTATGATGCTTACCACTACCATGCTCTCCCAGAGCTGCCCACACCCTAGACATTCCCTCACCCTGGTCCGTCTCTCCTACTGAGCTCCCTCAGTCCGAGCAATCACTACTCACACTGTCACACAACACACACACAGTCACACAGACAAACAATTAACTACTTATAAAGGTAAGAAAAATTAAATTTACAGAAAGAACAAATTAAGTAAAAAAGAGTACAGACAGAAAAGACAAAAAAAATGTAGCTTTTAAAAAGCTGTTGGGTCTAAATCAAAGTTTAAATCTCCTCCTTGCTCTGATCTCAAAGTATCAGCAGTCACAAAACACACTCCCCTCTCTCCATCTGCACAGTAGAAAGTAAAAGTGTCTGCTTGTATGACTCACGTTCTTCCTACCTAGCTAAAGGGCATGTGACTTACAGTACTGTAAGCCATGTGATGTGTGTGGGGGCTGCCAGATCTGAAACACCAAGTGGATCATTTAGAATCATAATAAGGAATGTGAAGTCCATTAAAAACAAAGACTTCACCTTACTTCGCATTGCCATTCCGCCTTAACACGAAGTGGTAATGACAAGACGGAGTGAGCACTTTGCATTGCCTACTCCGCGTAGTGGAGTGGTGACGCTAGGTGCTCACCACGCATAGTTCGCCGGAGAATTTAAATTCTCTGCATCTCTAGTTAGTGGTGGGCAAAGTGGCTGAAATTCACCTGCAAAGTGATTCATGGAGTAACTGAACCGGCGAAGTACTCCACAATGCGGTGGAGTACTTTGCATTATAATCGGGAATGCAAAGTCCATTGGAAACAATGACTTTGTGTTATTCCGCCTTCTCCAAACCACTTCTCCATCTGTTTTAAGGTGAAGTACATTGAAATCAATGTACTTCACCTCACTTCACCTTTTTTTTAGCTCCAAAGGTGAATTTTGCAGTGCTTTATGGGATTGCAGATCACATGGGCTCTAGATTGTTCTGCACAGCCTCAGCTCTGTGTAGTGTGAGTGTAGTAGAAGATGGAGACAGTTTGCTCTCAGAGCTCTGTAATTCAAATCCTCTAAAAGCTGTTAAGAAAGTATTTTTGAGCTATTTTTTTGCTCACAATTTAGTACATAGATTATAGCAATCCCTCCTGTGCTCATATCATCAAGTGTTTATTGTTTGTGTGTGGATTTTGAAAGTTAATTTAGAACAGTCTGTCTGTGTACTGTGAAGTGTGTTTTGGGGGATGTAGGTAGATTAACTGGGAGAAAAAGGCAGTCTTTCTGTTTTGGTTATATATTTCTTCTATAACTGTGTTAATGTACACACAGTAATATTTTTAGTAATTCTTGACATTTTTTTTGCTGATTGTTGTGGTGCAGCAGTGTATAATTTCGGTCTTTTTAAAACATTTGGTTATACTACTAAAGGTTTTCAATTTGCTGCACATTACTTGTAGTGTGTGTGCAATGCATGCCATTAAATCAGAAATCTTTTATTGTGCCACAGAGTAATTGCAGCAGTGTGAACTTGCTAGCCACTGCACCTGCATGAATTATTTATACTGCTTTGCGGTATCTTTACTGGCAGTGGATTGTTACTGCCATGCACCCCCCCAACTGGTAAAAGGTATTCTTTTCCAGATTTGGATTTGTGACTTGTGAGCACTGGTTAGGTGTTGTTGTGCCTTTGTGTCTGCATCTCTTGAGTGCACAGCGCAGTCTTAATCTGTCTGTGTGTTTGTAGTATACCATTAATTATGGGAGATTTGGCATTTCTTGTTACACTCTCATTTCACTTCGTCAGCACTGGGGAATTTTCTGGACATAAGACAGTAGCATTTTTGGGATGCACATTGATTCTGGTGACTGTATGTGATCACTGCACACATGACTGAGTGTGCCATTAAATCTGGGAAGCTTCAGATTTCTTGTTATGCTCTAATTTCATTTCATCAGCACTGAGGAATTTTCTGGACACAAGACAGTAACATTTTGAGGATGCACATTAATTCTGGTGACTGTGTGTGACTACTGCATGCATGAGTCTAAGTGCGCCACTAATTTTTGGAGACTTTGCATTTCTTGCTCTCTCATTACATTTCATCAGCACTGGGGAGTTTTCTGTAGAAAAGACATGAGCATTTTGGGGATGCACATAAATTTTGGTGACTGTGTGTGTGAAGGGCTGCCAATATTATTGTCACTTCACCTTACTTCGTGTTAAGGTGGAATGACAATATGAAGTAATAATTACAAGGCGAAGTGAGCCTTTTGCATTGGCCACTTCGCATAGTGGAGTGACAACATGAAGTGCTTCTAGTCCCAGTCAGTACCACCTGTTCACAAGCACGTATGAGGCAGCTTGTAAATCCAACTTAAAATGTGTTTTGTGGGGCTTGCACAGATTGCCCAGTGCCTAGACTGATCACCAGTGTCAGGAACCCAAAAGGTGGGGTGTAGTGAGTTAACAGGATTGGGAACCCAGTTGCTCAATTCGTGGCACAAAGGGTACATTTTTTTATGCAAGTTGTGTGATGATCTTTGAATTCCATCTAGTTTGTGAGAAAACTCCAATTTGTGCTGCAAAGGGCATTTGTTCACACAAACAAGGTGATGAGATGCAATGGGCACTTTTTCATGCAAGTTGTTAAAATTTCTCTTATTTTGGCCACTCTCCTGACCTGAAAAACTAAGGAATTTGGGCTTGGGAGTCATGTAAACATGTTCTGGACTAACAAAAGGATGAAAGCTGGTCCACCACAAAATGTCAGACTAAAGTTTCAAGCATTTTTATTGTTTTTGATGTGCAAAGTTCTTTCCTTCTATATTCTACTTTCTTGACCACTGGCTCATGAAAACCTAAGTGTTATCTAACAAAAATGGATCTTGACTCGCAGAAAAATGTGTAATCCACCAAAATGGTGGAGGCTTACCTGACTTTTCCTCTTTGCCCCAAAAAAGACTGCCTGTGCCTCTGCTTTGCTCCTGGAAGGGTTGCCAGAATATTCTTCTCACTCTGGCCCCAGGACACCAGCAGGCATCAGGGGGTATGAAGGCACTAGACAGATAGACAGACAGACAGATAGATACTTTATTTCTATAGCGCCCATCTCCATGGACTCTGGGTGCTATACAGTGTAAAACATACATTTAAACAAAAACATTAGAAAAATAGAACTGGGAGCATACAATTATCTATGAACTTCTGTCAGATGTATTCAGCCTCTGTAGTTATATTAGCCTGGAATTTTACTCTATATCTTATTGCTGTTCCAGGCTGCCCCTGAAAATGGGACTGCAATTTTCTCAGTGGGCCCACGGGGTTACCAAAATTCAAATAAATAAATATCCATCCCATAAATCCAACTAAATTTAAAACATCATCAATAAAAGGCTTGCTGGAATAAATATGTTTTAAGGCCCTTCTTAAAGGAGGGAGAGAAATGGAAATGGACAGACATTTGTTTTGGCAACACTATGCTATTAAGAACAACACAGGGTAGGGACTAGCCCTCTTGAACATCAAATTGTGCCTTGCTATATGTTGTATGAGATATGGAATTCAAGGGTTAAGGTTCAAGCACCATTAAGCATGGGTAATAAGAAATGTTTATGTCCTGTAAACCTAGACTGGGCTTTAATGAGTTATATGAAGCTTCACCAGCTAGCACCAAGGTCAGAGATAAAACATAGTATGAGAAAATAAAGAGTTTTCTACTATCTTCAAGGAGTGAATTCCACCTGGTGCTTCTAATTAAAAAGATATGTTTGCAGTACTCTTTTGTTAGGAGTCTGATATCATGTTCTTTGGTCTAATGGGTGGCACTGGGCTGACTGGAGTGAGACTGCCAAGCCACAGTGAAAAACAGGAAGATGCAATAAAGGTGAGTTTCTCAGACAGCATCAGTGGGGGAAGGGAGTTGGCAGTGAGCTCTCAGAGAGTGAGGAGGGTTAGCGCTGCTGGCTTGAACCACTCCAGAGAAGCCTGCCTGGGCTTCCGCAGCTTACCATCAGGGAGTGACTTCAGAGGTTTCTACACCCTGTGTGTACAAAGACTGAACTGTGTGCCTACTGAAAGTGTTAGGACGATACTTTTTCCTATGACAGAGACTGTGACCAGCTTTGAGAGAAAAGGAGGTACATGTGTGCCACAGCTGCCAGTCTGTGAGCACCTGAGACTGACCGAGTACAACTGTGAGAGATAACCTGCATCAAGCCTGTAGACAGTCTGGGAGAAGGCCAGTTAGTACTACTGCCAGGTACTAGCTAATGCTCCACACTAGGGTTCTGAAGCCTAGATGTGGGTATGAGGCTTGTGGCCCCTGCTTCTTAGGCTGGTCTGTCCTGCAGAGGGGGAAAGATGGAACAGCCAGAGAGATCCACATGACTGCAGATGCAGAGAGCCTGATCCACATTCAGAGGCACCTAAGACCTACATCTTCTAGCTCCCCCCCAACTGCTCCAACTGAACCGTCAGCCTGCACACCTGCAGGAAGGAGGAAGAGGAGTCCCAGTTGACAGGGAAGCTGGCACACCAGAATCATGAGAAAGTCTGTACAAAGTTTTATCACCAAATCTATAGAGTTGGCCAGTGGGCTGGGATATATAAATACCTCATTTTGAGGTTTCTGCCATTTAAGAAATTGCATGGCCTGTGAGGTTTTGGGTTTAACTGTTTCTGTTTTAAAGTGCACCACCACTGCCCAACCAGCTGCAACATCAATGGGCCTGCACTGTTCCTATGGCTGGGTGACCCGTGAAGCACAGGGAGTGCCCATTAAAGTTTAAAGGTTTAAATTGCTACCAGTGAGATGTGGGTAAGCCTCCAGTTCCAGTAGGTTGATAATACTAAAGATTTTACAGTAGTCACTGTGCCACTGTGTTGTCTTGCCTGGTGGGGGGATGGCCACTGTTCTGTGTTTTAAGTGTTTTACCTGGCTCAGCCTAGTCATACACTTAATATCGGTCCTGCACATACAGTTTATGAGTTTCTGCCAAAAATAGTTTTGCCTTGCATGCCACCATCTCTTGTAGATATTCACGAATAAATATTTCATTGACAGTTTACATTTTGGCTTGTGAGCATATTATTACTTGTAAGTCATTGATTGCATTTTTGCTGAATTTAACGTTGTACTGTGATTTTTCATGTGTAGGTGGACACTGAGGGAGGTGGGTAGGTATTACATCCCAGGGAGTTGTATTGCTCTGATACCAGCCCCACTTAAATTTTACTCAGGCTGGAAGCACCATGCTAAACTTAAAAGATTTGTATTTGAACCCTCAATCAGGAAGACCAGAACTCAGGCCCCTCAACCTTGTTAGAGCCAACAAGGTAGGGGTAGTAACCACAACATGCACGATGACCCAGTTACAAATGAAAACTACTATTGTAGCAAAAAATCACCTTTTAAAAATTTTTGGAAAAATGAACTGCATATGAGTAAAAACAGAACACAGGCTAGATTGTCAGACATTCCAGGACTAAGTCCCATGCTGCTGTCACTGCTACAGGATGAAATCTCCGCACCTGTGGAGATTCATATTTTCAATAGGTGCAGCTGCAGGGGATGTTACACCTGGTCTCCCCCCACCCCAAGTCATAATAGTTCCAAGCAGCTGCACTGAAAAAACGGCCGCAAACTGCCATAAATCATGGAGCCAGTAGTAAACCACCTCTACCTTTGAGGGAGCGATGGGGGGGGTAGGGGTAGGGAAGGGGAGGAGACAGGCTGGAGTGTGGTGTCACTGAAAGCAAGAAACCTAAAAAATAGAATAATAGAGTCATAGGCTCTCTTGGTGGTGGAGGGAGTGGGCATTGCGGGCATCATGGAAATGTAGGCCATCCAATACCAGGACTGGGATATGATGATCCCAGGGTTCAGGTTATTCAGAAAAGATAGGGCTAAGGGGAACTGGGGGCGGAGTGGCAATCTATGTAAGGGAGGGGATAAAGTGCAAAAGGAGGAAGCGGAGGAGGGGAGGATATTAACACTATGGATGCAGTTCCAAGATGCAAAGAATAGGACACAGAGGATGGGTGTGATGTATAGGCCACTGGCTCAGGGGATTGACCGGGACAGAGAATTAGCTGAACAAATTAGGAGGATCTGCAGGAAGGGGAGCACGGTAGTGGTGGGGGACTTTAACTTACCGGGGGGTGGAGTGGGGCACCCCTTCCACCACGAGTGCAAGGGAGTGGATCCTGCGAGAAGCATTTCAAGACAGCTTTCTGACATAGCTGGTCCAGGGGCTGATTCAGTTAGAAAGGACTCTGGACCTTGTACCGGATAAAAGGGAAGCTGTAAAGAATCTGGAAGTGGAGGAACCACTGGCTGGGAATGACCACTATTCAATGTGGGGTTCATGCTCAACATGGGGTGGGAAACAGGGGGCATGTGTACAAGGGTGATTGAGTTTAGGGGTGGGCTTTAAGAAGATGGGAGAAATGTTGGGCAGGCACCTGGCAAGAATGCAGTCACACATGCATGCTGACCAGAAATGGGACCTCATAAAGGAAGGGCTGGTGGAGGAACAGAGTCTTGCACTAGGAAGAAAAGCAAGAAGGGAAGGGCAAAGAAACCCAATTGGCTGACCCAGGAGGTAATGGAAGGGACGAGGGCTAATAGGGCAGCGTTTCAAAAGTACAGGAAATTGGGGAGGGGTGAAGTTAAGGATATGCACATGGGGATGTCCAGGGAGGTTACCAGATGGGTCAGGGTGGCCAAGGTGTCCAGAGAGCTGAGACTGATGCAGGGAATCAAAAGTGGAGAAAAAGACTTCTTCAGTTACATCAGAGAGAGAGATAGAGAAGAAAGAGCAAGGATCAACTGGTGAGGATTAAGAAGGACAGGGGGTGGGTGGAGAAAGGGGTGGAGCAGGTAGAGGAACTGAACAAATACTTCTGCTCTGTATTCGTGCAGGAGTAAGGGGGACATATACTCCAGGTGAGGGGCTGGGTAGAGGGGATGACAGATGTAGGGATTATAGAGAGCAGGGTACTAGATGGTTTGAGGGCATCAAGGGTGGACAAAGCACCTGGACCTCATGGCATTCATCCTAGGGTACATAGGGAGCTGGTAGAGGCCCTGGCAGGGCCACTGGACAACCTGTTCAATACCTCCCTGGACATGAGATGTGTACCATAGGACTACAGAATTGCCCATGTGGTGCCCATCCACAAAAGTGGCCCAAAGGATGAACCAGAAAATTATAGACCAGCGAGCCTCACATCGATGGTGGGAAAGCTCATTGAGACCATACTGAAAAAGAGGCTAGTGAGCTTCTTGGAGGAAAATGGTCTCCAGGATGGTCAACAGCACGGACTTATAGTGGGCAGACCCTGCCAGACAAACCTTGTAGAGTACTATGACTAGGTGACTTGGGAACTGGATAAGGGCCATGCAGTGGATGTCCTGTATTTGGACTTCAGCAAGGCATTTGATTCAGTGCCATATGGGAGGTTGGGGGGGAAACTGGAATATGTGGGGGTGGGACCAAAAATGGTGAAATGGATCACAAACTGGCTAAAGGGAAGGCAGCAAAGGGTGGTGGTGGGGGGGGACCTCTCGTCACAGAGAGCAGTGAGGAGCAGAGTACCACAGGGATTGGTACTGGGACCGGTGCTGTTTGGGATTTGTATTGCGGATATCTCACATGGGATCCAGAGCAAGATCAGTCTGTTTGCAGATGATACCAAGATGGGAGCTGTGGTTGATGATGTGGAGGGGTAGAAGGGGTTGCAGGAGGACCTGACTAAGCTGCAGGAGTGGGTGGAAACATGGCAGTTGGGGTTCAACACCAAAAAGTGCAAGGTTCTGCACTTCAAAGCCAGGAACCAGGGGAGGGACTATCAGTTGAATGGGGTACAGTTGGTGAGTTCCACAGAGGAGAAGGACCTAGGAGTGATCATTATGGGGAGCATGAACAACTCTGCTCAGTGAAGGAAGGCAGCAGCAAAAGCCAACAAAATGCTGGGGTGTATTGTGAGAGGGATCTCCTTTAGAAGGAGAGAGGTTATCCTGCCCCTGTGTAGGTTATTGGTCAGGCCCCACCTGGAGTACTGCATGCAGTACTGACACTCATTCCTGAAGAAGGACATCAGATTATTGGAGGGAGTGGAGCAAAGAGCCACAAAGATGATTCAAGGATTGGAGATCAAGTCCTACAAGGACAGGCTGGGAGAGCTGAACATGTATTCACTGGAGGAGAGGAGGGATAGGGGGATATGACTGAGATCTTTAAGTATCCGAAGGGGATAAACAAGACCAACACAGAAGGGATTTTTCAGGTGAGAAGGGGGAGGGACACGAGAGGGCATGGACTGAGATTTTGTATTTGGGGTTATTTTGGACTCTAGACTAACATTTGAAAACCATACCTTAGCTTTAATAAAAACTATTCATCAGAGGCTAGGGGGATTATATAGGATTAAGTATTTCTTGACCCTCAATCTAGGATACAATTTATCCATGGTTTTCTCTTGGGGGTACTTAATTATGATATTATGATTTATTCCTCTACAAATGAAAAACTTCTTTCTAAACTTAAAGTCACGTATAATAGTATATTAAGATTTGTATCAGGCCTCCCTTACAGGACACACGGTTGTGATCTATTAAGAGCTGCTAATCTTCCTTCATTAGAAAACAGAATTAAGATAAAACTGGGTACCTTTTAATTTAAGGTTTCCAGCGGTCAGTTTCCCGCTATAATTCTGTCTTTATTCCCCAAAGCCTCCAACCCTTTTGGAACTAGGTCCCAATCTAAGACTCAGTTTATGATCTCTAAAGTTAAAAAAACATTTGGCCAGAAATCATTTTCAATTACAGCTATTGTATTTTTCAATTCCATTCCGACAGCAATCTGCAACTGTATATCCCTGTCCACTTTTAAACTAAAACTACGGATTTGTCTGGAAAGTTTTATTACATGTTCTTGTACTACTAGTTCCTCTAGGAACTAGTTTTCGGCCTATACAGTTTTATATTGTGCTGTGTTATTTATTGTATGTGTAGTTTCATATTGTGTGACCATGTTTAAATGTATTACTTGACACCTGTGAAAATGGGCAGTGATGCTCATCAAGTTATCAAGTATAAAAAATTAAAATGAAAAATGAAATGAAAGATTGGAGGGGGGAAGATTCAAGAGGGAGATGAGACATTTTCTCATGGAAAGAGTGGTGGACAAATGGAACACCTTACCAGATGAGATAGTGTCCTGTAAGACAGTGGGCAGTTCCAAGAGGGGTTAGGACAAAATAAGAGGAAGGGATACTGAGAAGAGAGGGGCAGGATGGGCAGCTGCGAGATGAGGGGCTAGTGCACACTCGAGCAGACTCGATAGATCATGAGGCCTGATTCTGCAGGCAATTTCTTATGTTCATAATTCTGCAGCTGTGGGAAAAACTGTGGCTCCAAAAGTGGAGACCCACTTGCACCAGTGTTTTCCTGTAGCTACAGTGATTTCAGGGGCTTTGAAAATCCAGCCCCACAATTTTAATAAAAAGTTAAGATCTACAAAGTTGTCATTTAAGCCACTTAGCAAAGAATCATCAATTTTAAAATGTTAGATTTGAGCTCACAACCATTTTTGAGCTGTTTGGCCTCGATATTGAGGGGCACATACAGTGCAACTGTTTGCTCTGTGTTTGCCCCATGGCTCCTCCTGGCCATGGCGATAATCAGTTGGATAGCACTTGCCAACTGAGGGTGCTATCCAACTGATTATCGCTCCATGTCTGTGCAGTGCTAAGTGAATCTGGCTGGACACAGAAGATTTCATTAAAAAGCATATCCTGGGAATCGGGAGTGTGAGTGGGGGGAACTACTGAACACTAGGGATTTCAGTAACATATATACTGGGGGACAGGGGTAGGGGAACCAGTGGACACCATGGATTTCATTAAAAGGAATATACCAGAGATCAGGGTGATAGGGGAACCACTGGACAGCAGGAATGTCAATAGCATGAATATACAGATGGATTGGGGGTGGAGGAATCACTGGACCACCAAAAATGTAAACAAAATGAATATACTGGGGGATCTGAGGTGGGGTTACCACTGGACAGTAGAGATTTCACTAAAACAAATATGAGGGGGGTTTGGGGCGGAGGAACCACTGAATACTGGGGATTTCATTAAAAAGAATATACCAGGGAATCAATGGGTGGGGAAACCACTGGACACCAGGGATTTAAATACTCCCATATACTGGTAGATGGGGCAGCTTGGCACAGGGGTGGGTGGCTGTAGTACAGCAGCCATCTATTTGGGGGGCACAGGCTTAGTGCCCAGTTAAGAGGTGTTTTTTGGTGGCAGTAAACAGTACTGTTTGGGGGGTTTACTGTCAATGCAAACCTTTAAAAATGTCTCTGTGCCAGTATGGATGAGGGGACACCCTCATTTGCATAGGCACAAAGGTATTTTAGCCTCTTGGTATTGCTGGGTTTGGGAGGTACTCCGTGAGCCTCTGAAGATGGGCCCACTTGGAGAGTCGGCACAAACTTGGGTTAGTGCCAGTGTGAACCACATTCACGCTGGTGCTAATGTTTGTATACCATGGTCTTAATGAGCAAAAAAGTCTGAAAAACATGTTTTTTTTCACTTTTTCAACCATCTAGAACTTTTAAACTGCTGAATGGATTGTTAGCAAATTTTCATGATCCAGAGACCCTGGGCCCAAGAATATGCATGTCAGATACCAGGTTATTCTGTCAAATGACAGCCACAGAATTACAGTACAAAAAGTGGAGTTTAACATTGAACAGCATGTATAATCCTAATTATAGGAATGCAACCATGCCCCTCTAATACTGTATTGTCCATTCCATTAAAAAATGTATAACTGTAACATCTCCTCAACCACATTAATTGAACAGCAGGTTCGTAGTAAGGATGTGTAGCTTAAATAATGAAGGTTTGGAGCCTTGCAATGCCTCAGTAATTGTTTGTTTGCTTTTACAGGTATTTGTTTCTTTACCTACATTTTCATCATTTTATTTTACGTTTTTGCCAACTACTAAAAAAAGGAGTCCAACAGAATCGTTGTATTGTGAATACATAAAATCTTTACTGGCAAGGTTGGCAATGTATTTCAATGGGATACTGCAATTCTGTTTTCATCTTTTTATAGAGAAGTAAACATTTCATTTACTTAAATACTACAGATTTAATATATTTGCAGAATGTGATTTTTCATAACTTATAATCTTTTGTTTTGATTTAGCAGGTTGCCTACTAACCAGATTTTACCTGAGAAGAAAACAGAGAAGCCGATTACTGTTCTAAAAATTGTAAAATCATACAGATGGACCACAGTAGTACAAACATAAAAAAGGATACGTTTGTTGCTGAAAGAAGTATCTATTTCCTTTGAAAAAGACAGAAAAATATATGTAGTTTTTCATTAAAATACATTGGGCACCTAAGTAGCTGGCAGTTTCTGACATCACAATATTAGAATTCTATTGAATTCCTTTTTACTAGCAGTGTGAAAAGAAAAGGTAAAATCTGGGGAGATCACGTGATGCCATGGAAGGGATAGCAGCTCAGAGAACCCATCTCTGCCCCAGCTCTAACTTCTACAGCAAATTTCATTAGTCTTACAGCACTAATCTCAAAAGCGTACTTACTGCATACCTTCCGACGGTTCCTTGTATTAACGGAGAAGCATGCAAAAGGTGTGGTGGTGTTTTTTCAGAAGTTTAGACTGAAAGAAGATTGTGGCCTAGTCCGAGTATGGAGGCAGAGATGAGCCAGGTGCCTCCCCCACATACACCACCGCAGATGCCAGAGAAAAATTCAAAATGATCCAGGGGGCAACCAGGAACTACCTTTAAGGCAGGCATAACCTCGACATCAGTACCACTAGCTGCCCCTCTAACAGAACAGAAATTCTTGGAGGAGTTAAATCCTTTCTGCACAGTGCTCCAGGAACTCACCTCAGAATTGAAGGCCATGCGTACAGAGCTCACCGATACCAATCGAGCGATTAAGGATATGGCGGCTAGGATGACCTCGCTAGAAGGATGGAAGACATCAATAGATTCTGAACTCCCTACACTGCGCCAAAAACTTACCCGGATGGAGGCTAAACTTGAGGATCTGGAAGGCTGAAGTCGCTGCAACAATATTCTTATCTTTGGCCTTCCAGAAGACTCAGAGTGAGTGGCTCCGATTACTTTTTTGCAGCGGTTGTTAACCAAAATTGCTGGACCCTCTCCTAATAACACCACCTATGTCCTTGAGAGGGCCCATCGCTCACTTAGATCTAAGCCGGCAGCAGGGCAACCACCAAGGCCCCTAATACTAAAATTTCTAAACAAAATCCATGTATTGGGACAGGTCAGGAGCCTTCAAGAAATTTTATGGGAAGGTCAGCAGTTGCGATTTGCGCAAGACTTCCCTGCTACCAAATGACAACGAAGAGCTGCTTACCATCCCATTGTCACCAAATTAATCACTGCCAGCATAAAGTTCAAAGTCCAGTACCCATCTAAGCTATCTGTTTACCATCAGAACACCTGGAAAAGTTTTGATACAGCTGAGCAAGCTCAATCTGAATTAAAAGTGCTGATGCCAGATCTGTTTAAGCCACACTGAGCCTTTGAACTGGTTGTCAGTTTCCGTGGAAAGTGATCAGATAATGGGGAAAAGTATATGCTACTCATGACTCCAACTAATAACTGTTAGTAACTGTAACTCTATGCTGTGCATTCCATTGCTCCATTTTTACTGTCAACTTGGAGACTCTCGACGTGGTACCGAAGGGTATAGGATTATAGTGGCAGTGGAAGAGCAGACCTAGCTGGGCGAGGGCGATTTAAAAGTGAACTTTTCCCAATCTTCTTCTTTTCTCTTTTGCTCCCTCTACCCCTCCCAGAAGATGAAGAAGTCAGGAAGGAATGAGGTGGAACAGTTATGCGTGACATACCTCCCGTGGAACGTTTAATTTATTTTGTTTTAGCATGCCCTTAGTGCCTCGCATTACCACACTTTGAGCTAACTCAATGACACTCATAGCTATCTCCACAAGAGGGCGCTTAAGTCCTATGCATTGACTTGGTGACTCAGTTAATTATTGTTCTCCCTTTTATTTTCAGCACTTATACTATACGTATGGTACCAACTTTTTGATACTCTGCAATGGGACAACATGGAAAGTTCTGATTTAAAGTTGCGATTACTTCCCTCCTGAGCTTAAGTGGGGAATGTATATTTCTTTTCACTTTGAAGAGGATCATTTATGTGACTGTATAGTGCAAAACGCATCTACTCTGCCTCACGGCTGAGAAAGCCCCCTATTGTGGCTTAATAAGCAGAGTAGTGTGCGTCCTAATTGCCACGTTGGAGTAACAATGGCGTTAGTACACTAAATTCTTGATGAGGATCTGAATAATCGGGGAGCCTCCTAGATTTTTATACTTTGGTTCCCCCCTCCCCCTTTTATTTTATCATTTTCAGTCCTTCCTCTCGCTCATCTTCCCTCTTCCCCTCCTAAAGCTAAGGTGGGGAAAAATAATGGTTCAAACTGACTATCATCGCATTGCAGTTAAACAGCTATGGTGAACGTGTGTTTATCTGATTATTGCTGCATTAATACAAGATGGTATATGTAAAAATAGGGGGAGGAGGATGGGGGGACGGAGGGGGTGGGGAGAGGGTAAGGGGGACTGAATGCTAAGGATGGCGTTAAACTTATACACATGTTCCTTGGTTCTCCTCCCATTTGAACGAAATGGTAGGCGGAGATAAAAAACTCTTAATTGTAGGAGACCAATGTTATAATGGTCTAACTGGGAGAAACAGGCATCCTGTATTGGTGCACAGCTAAGAATCTATTGAGGAGACCCATAGCATGAAGGGATTTACTTTTGCAGCCCCACATTATGGAGCTTGATGACAAGCACAACTAAGAAGACAGAAGTAAAAAGGTGGTTCTGATCTTTCTAATAGGTAGTCACAATTTTATGCAAGTATACACAATAGGGGGGTTTAGGGGTGAAATTAAAATGTGGGGTTTCCTTTTTCTTTTTTTCCTCAGTGGACTCTTGCTTCTCTCTCTCTTCGGCTGAACTATAATAGTGAGCAAACGTTTTGAGGGCCTGGAAAGCTATTTTACATGATGATGTATAGAAGAATTCACCATTTGCATAATGTTTTGAGGAAAGTATTCTTTATAGCTAACCAATGGAAATGGCGAATACAGTATTACTGCCTTAATACATAAGAACTATAGTCTAATATGCTACAATCTCATCATTTAGAGTTGGGGTGGGAAAAGGGTAATCTGAATACTGCAATTCAAGAAGGGTGTTGCAAATCAGGATGAGGGGAGGGGGGCATACACGGCTTCTCAGTAAGGTATTCCTTGAACTGTCCTTTGGCCTGATGGTTATTCTACTGATGAATCTGCAAGATAATCAGACCAGAGGACGGCTCCAAAGCAGTCTCTGCTGAATAGTTGTGTATAGGGAAGTGCGGATACATGGTAAGGGGGGTGTGAGGGAAAGGTGGGTAGTTAAGGGAAAGTGGAGGGAGGGAGGAATCAGGTATGCGGTACAACAAAGCCTTAATAAGGGTTGTTTATTTAACAACCTGAAAAACAGTATTACTCCAGGCCAAGGGCTTAAAGGTAGAAAAAACTATTAATAAGGTGACTTCATACAAAGTATGTTCATGGAATGTGAAAGGGTCTCAGTCCCCGGTTAAATGGGCCAAAGTAATGTTGCATCTCCGTAAACTTGGTATTGACATAGTGTTTCTTCAGGAAACCCACTTGCCCCCCCCTCAGGTTTCACAACTAAGAAGATCTTGGGTAGGTCAGGCCCTTGGGAGTGGACCGGACACACGTAAAGGGGGGATAGCTATTCCTATTGCAAGAAGAGTCCTGTTCTGACTTATTGATACTATAGTAGATTCCCAGCACAGATATATTTTGACCAAGGCCTTGTTGGGTCAATTGTAGGTGGTGCTTGGTTCCATATATGGCCTTAATACAGATGACCCTTCCTTCTTCGTTTCCCTTATGAATTATTTGACCCCATGGTCCCGTTTTCCCATTGTGCTGGGAGGAGACTGGAATCTTGTCTACTGTAATATCTTGGACTGTTCTACTAGTTGTCCTTTGTCTCTTTCCCCAGCACAGGTTGCCATCAGAGAAATGATGGATTCTATCGGATTAATAGACCCTTGGAGTGCTCTTTATCCACACCAGAGGGAATATTCATTTCATTTTATTCCACATAATTCATTTTCTTGCTTAGATCATTTCCTTGTAGATATGGGACACCTCTCAGCTATAACAGCCTGCAACTATCTCCCTAAGGTGATCTCTGATCACCATCCCATTTTATTAAGCTGGAGCCCTGGCCCACCCCTTTCCAGAGACAAGGTATGGGGATTCAACAGTCAACTTTTTCGATCAGAATACCTGAAAAACCAACTCTCTGACTTTATTACTAACTTTCTTAAACTAAATATCCCTTCTATGTCTAAGTTAGATATGTTATGGGGGGCTTTAAAATGCTCAGTTAAAGGAGACATAATTTGCATGGCAACAGTTAAAAAAAAGACGACGTCCAAGGTAACTTCAGCTTTGCTATGTGATATTAGGGCCCTGGAATTGGCACTTTCTCTGGATTCTTCCATGGATCAATTCAAGGCCCTTGAAATTTTAAGGGATCGATACAATTCAATTTTGACCGAACACGTAGAGTATCTTCTCGTACGTTCTAAAATTAAATATTTTGATCAGGCGATAAGGCTGGAAAGCTCTTGGCCCTACGACTCAAGGCACAAGCCTCCGATAGAATTGTTCCAAGTATCCAAAAACCTGGGGGACAAATAGTTACTTCCTTGAGAGAAATCGTTAATTGTTTCCAAGAATACTATAAAAATTTGTATTCTCATGCTTCTCCCCCTTTCCGCCCAAAAACGCTAGATCAGTTCTTGCAACCATTAGAACTCCCGCAACTCAACACATGTCAAGCAAATCTACTTAAAGCCCCAATCTCTCAAGAAGAGATAAAACAGGCCACTGATTCCCATCCCACAGACAAATCCCCAGGCCCAGATGGGTTCACTGTAGAATTCTATAAACTTTTCAGAGAGCAAATAGTGCCAGTTCTCTTAGACACTTATAACTATATGTTCAAACAAGGTATCTCAGACCCTTCTTTATTCAAGGCTACAGTTGTGGTCATCCCAAAGCCTGACAGAGATCTCCTTCAAGTTGTAAACTACCACCCGATTTCCCTAATTAATGTTGATATAAAGATATTAGCAAAAATTTTGGCCACTCAGCTATCTAGTGTCTGGCAATGCCTTATAAGCTGCGAGCAAGTTGGCTTTTTCGCTGGCAGGGTCTCATCTGATCATATGCGTAAGTTGGCTTACTTGATCTCTGCATCCAGGGAGTCCCGAATTCCAGCTGCTCTGGTCTCCCTGGATGCAGAGAAAGCGTTCAACAGGGTTTCTTGAAAATACCTATTCCATCTGTTGCAACTTTACAACATACTAACACAGTATATAAAATGGATCAGGATATTGTACCACTGCACGCATATTATGCAATGGGCACCTATCTCAATCTTTTCATTTACAGCAAGGAACCAGACAGGGATGCCCACTTTCCCCCTTTTTGTTTGACTTATACTTGGAGCCGCTTGTTAGATGTATCAACTACTCCCCAAATATCTCTGGTATATCTATTGGTCCTAATCAATATAAAATTTCGGTCTATGCCGATGATATTTTACTCCATATAACATACCCTTTAAAATCGGTTCCAGCTGCACTTGAAATTATTAAAACATTTGGCAAATTCTCCAATTACAAACTTAACATTACAAAAACAGAAATGATGCCCTTAAATGTTCATACATTTCAAGCCGAAGTTGCACATTTTGGGTTTCGCTGGACTAGGGACAAACTAAAATATCTGGTATATATCCTTCCTGTTTGGAAGTCAAAATGAAGCAATACAACCTAGAAAAAATTCTTACTTAGATTAAAATGGATCTTTCCCGTTGGGCCTTGCTCCCGCTTACTCTTTGAGGATGGGTAAATGTACTGAAAATGAATGTTCTTCTACGAATCCTGTACCCACTACAGATGACACATTTTTTCTTACCCAAAACATGGTTCACTCAGATTAATATGCTTATGTCCAATTTTTTATGGGGTGGTAAGACACCCTGGCTGGCTCTTTTTAAGCTGCAAAGGAGTACGAACAACGGAGGCCTACAATTCCCAGACCTGCTTCTTTATCAGTTCTCTATTACCTGCTCAGTTCTTGCACATTGGATGAAAGATGTCTCATACAATGGGCAGGCTCAATATATCCCCTTGTGGCACCAAATTGAGCAGACTCTACTCTCTCTGTACAACATATCTCTTAATACCCTCATTTTTTCCCCCTCTCAAAAACTTGATTAAGAGTTTCAGGACCCTGCCCATAGGAATAACACTTCAAGTACATGCCCAAATGTGCAACTCTTTCCAGATATCTCTGGTGAAGAATGTTTCCCAGCCTATAAGTACGAACCTTAATTTTAAAATTGGGGGAGTGCCCCTCTTGCATAATTTCTGGCCAGGAAATATCAACTGAGAGTCATTGATTTACTTCAAGAACACAAACCGATACCTTTTCAAATGGCCAGTACATTGTTTAATCTCCCCAGCTCTTTTTGTTTCAAGTACCTCCAATTACAGCACATGCTCCTACAACACTTTGGAATGGGTAACTGGACATAGTACTTATCTGGTCCTTTTTTACCGGCTGTCGCTAACTTACCCTCCTCTCATATCATTTCCTATTTTTACTGCATCCTAAGGGATGCAATAGAGGGATTACGAGGAGCGCCACACTATGTTTGGGACCAAGCACTACCTTCAGATACTTTAACACAGCGACCATGGTCTAAAATTTGGTCACAGCTGTATCAAGATGTGAAACAGATTAGATATCATATTTTGCAGTTTTATGTAATACATGATCTATACTATACCCTGGCCCAACTTCATCAAATGGGGAAACTCTCCTCAAATTATGGGGAGGACACTGTAGGTTGAAGGGATTATAGTAAATAAATAAGACTATGACTATGTTTTTATTAGACACTTTTTCCTTTGTCAATGGATTAATAGTCAACATTGTAACAGGACCTTATCATACAATGTGTGTATATGTGAGGGTAACATGTATTTCTCCCTGTCTAATGTCCGGAACACATGACTTGTCAACTCTTAATACAAATAAAGTATATTCAATTTGAAAAAAGAAAAGGTAAAATCTACTTGTTTCACTGCACAAATATTGTATAATAAAAGTAGAAAGTAATTATTAACAAATCAAAACAATAAATAAAATAGCTGTCTATTTATTAGAAGTGAACACATGCACTTTAAGTCTAAATTCTACACTAATTAATCAATTATGACATCATTGCTCTGTAATACCCTACTAATCAAGTCCATATCCGCTGCTAGTTATGATAAGTACACTAAGCAATCAATTATGACAATACTTTATCAGTACATAAAGATTTTCAATATCATACCTCAACACCAAAACCAGAGCCATCAAGGTGACACTGAGGGTTGAGGCACTGGACGTCACACCTCACTCCATGCTGGTGACCTGGGTTTTGGAAGCAGACTTGGGTTGCAGAGGGTTGGCTGGGGAAGGAGAGGATTAAGCATCCGGAGGACTGTTCTTCTCTCCTGGGGAGGAAGGGTAGTGTGCCCCGTTGTACAAGCAGCTCCCAGTGGAGACCAGGGGCATTGCAGCAGGTGGGCGCATGTTCAGTGGGGTAGGGTGGTGTTGGCAGATGTCCTGCACACAGGTGCAGGAGTGTGCCCATCACACACTGGACATCAGTGCACATCCATGCCTCTGGGCACAACATGGAGGAAAAACCCCGGCTCCAGGGAGGTGAAGGTGAGTCTCCAGTGGCTGAGCCCACACACCCAGTGCCTACCCTAACCCTGACTTGATTCTCCAAGGACCTTCACTTTCTCTTGTGAGGGCCCAGCAGGAGAAGGGGGACCCAACACCCGATTCCTCGGTTGGGGGAAGGGTTCAGGCAGGCAGTGGAGGCGAGCTGCCTGAGAGATGCCCCGGTAGTAGGTGAAAGGAGGAAAAATAGAGTTCACAAAAAAAATCACCAAAACCAGACCAACATGGGCTTTGACTGCTTAAAACTAAAACATGACATTAAAAAATCTATTTCAGAGTGATCCTGCCTTCAGTAAATCAGTCCCATCCCACGTTGCACATTAGTTAGAAAAGTTAATTCCTGGACTGCTGGCAATTTATTTTTAAATCCCTAATAAAAATATAAACAAAGCACATTGTAACTACCACAAGATATCATATAAAACAAACTATAGAAAACTGTTGTATACTCAAAATATAATTCCATCTGGGGGTGGCGGCAACTGAGCTACAGCTGATTCAATCTAATTGTTTTTTTGACTACCACACTTTTGTATCATGTATTATCTTTGTGTTACATAAATATTTTGGGGAGAAGCACAGTGCATATGTGTATGTTATAGCTTTAGAAACTGTACATTCTGCTGCACTAATTATCATTCAGCACACATAAGTTTACATGGGGGGACTGCCAACTCTCTAAAGGTTACAGGTCTCCCAGTGATCTCAGCATTCCACCTAAATGGGAGCAGTTATATTTTAAACACAGATGCATAAGAAAAACAAAAACAAACAACTCAAGATGTGGGTAAGAGAGCAGGATAAATTTGGCCAGACCAGATGTATCAAATATTATGGTTCCAGTCTCTTTACAGCTAATGAAATATAAAAAGGTTCTTCTTTGCAAAATAAAAATAACAAATATCAGAAGAAGATTATGTACAAAAAAAAAGATCAAAAATGGCAAATGTGCTGTCAGAATACTTATGTAGTTGACTTTGAAACTATGTGCTTAGTTGAAATTCCCTCTTTTTCATTATTATTAAAAGCAAAAAGCCCAAAAGTTTATGGCTAAAGATGGAGCTGAAAATTAACGGCAGCCTATGGCTAGCAAATATTACTTGGGCTACCTGATAAGATGACTTCCTTCGGAAAGAAAAAAATATAAAAGCAAAATATTACCTAAACAGTTTAGAGACTGCCAAAAGAAAATTACTTGGTTATTGTCATCAGCAGCACATTCAAATGGGACCAACAGTGTGGCAGATAACAAGGCACACAAAATCATGCTATGCATCAAGAGAAGCTTTATAAACTAGTCAAGTGGGGAGGAACTGATAAGCAACAGGGAATTCCCAGCCTCCCCCTATAAAACAGAGTACTAAATGAGGTACAGTAAAGACCAAAGTAGAAAGGTCAGTAGGAAGCAGGACAGGGGTAAATGGAGAAAGCAAAGTCAATGAGGACAGGGATGGTGCTACAAGTGGTAAAGCCATCAAGAAATTGAGAGCAATGAGTACCAATGCCTGTAGTCTGGGTAACAAGCTTCCTGAATTAGTGGCCTTGATGGAGGAGGAACATCTGGATATCGTGGTAGTCACAGCAACATGGTACACACACAGAACCATGACTGGGATGTGAACATACCAGGATACACTATCTACAGGAGGGACAGGGAGGGTAAAAGAGGAGGAGGAGTAGCTCTCTACATAAGGGAAAGAATCAAAGCAACAGAACAAAAGGGTAAACAGGGAAGAGAGGAAGCGCTGTGGGTCAATTTGGAGACAGGCAATGGCACCACAATCTGCACAGGGGTTGTATACAGACCCCCATCTCAGGGGGAGGAAATGGGCAAGAAAATGATAGAAAGTATCCTTAGAATGGCAGAAAAAGGGGAGATATTGCTGATGGGGGATCTGAATATGCCAGATGTTAACTGGAGTACATTTGCAGCAGCCATTTCTAAGAGTGGGGTCATTCTAGATGCCCTACAGGGGGCATGTCTTAGACAACTAGTATTGGAACCCACTCAAGAGGGAGCAATCTTAGACCTGGTACTCTCAAATGGAGATGGAGAGAGGATCACAGATTTAGAAGTGGGTAGCCATCTGGGAACTAGTGACCATCGAACAGTATGGTTCACGATAAACACAGCAGTAGAGTGAAGCCATACAAAGGCAAAAGTACTGGACTTCAGGAGGGCTGACTTTGCCAAAATGGGTGAGTACCTAAGGAATGCACTAGCAAATGGGCAGGAAGGAAGGGTGGACGAACCATGGGGAATAATCAAAACTGCCATCACAGAGGCAACAAGCCTTTGTGTGAAGCAAATAAACAAAACAAAATGATGTAAGAAACCACTATGGTTCTCAAAGGAGGTGGCTGAGAAGGTTAGAGAGAAAAAGAAAGCATTCAGGAAGTGCAAGGAATCACAGAAGGAGCAGGGCAGAGAATTGTATCAGTTAAAGCAAACGGAAGCAGGGAAGGCAGTCAGAATAGCAAAGTCCCAAACTGAGGAAAAGATAGCCTACTCAGTTAAGAAGGTGGATAAAACCTTTATAGGTACATCAGGAGCAAAAGAAGACCAAGGAGGAGTAGTGAGGCTTAATGGGGGGCAGAGGGTGGCTGTGAAAGGCAGAGAAACTAAACAAATATTTTCGTTCAGTATTCACAAATGAAGAGGAGAAGGTACTTAAACCAAACAGTAGAAACACTCCAGATATGGGGGTTGATACCAGCCCATTCACAGAAGAAAGGGTTCTGAAAGAACTCTTAAAACTGAAGGTGGACAAAGCAATGGGGCCTGATGGGATTCATCCCAGAATACTAAAAGAACTAAGGGTAGAATGAGTGACATCACTGATTACCCTCTTTAACAAATTATGGGAGGATGGGGTGGTTACTGAGGATTGGAGGAGGGCAGATATTCCACTTCACAAAAGTGGGAGCAGGGCAAAAGCAGGAAATTACAGACCTGTTAGTTTAACCTCAGTGATTGGGAAAATGATGGAATCACTTCTGAAGGAAAGAATTGTTGAGTACCTAGAAGCCAGAGGGGCACAGGATGCAAGGCAGCATGGATTCACAGCAGGAAGGTCATGTCAGATGAATCTAATAAATTTTTTTGACTGGGTGACCAAAGTAGTAGACCAGGCAGGGGCTGTGGACTGGTCTACCTAGACTTTAGCAAGGCATTTGACACAGTCCCACACAAAAGAGTAATATACAAGTTGGCCAGCCTGGGAGTGGGTCCCTAGATGGTAGCCTGGGGTAAAGAATTGGCTGGAGAACAGGACACAGAGGGTAATAGTAAATGGAGTCCACTCTGAAGAAAGGGGGGTTACTATTGGGGTACCGCAGGGTTCAGTACTAGGACCGGTCCTCTTTAATGTCTTTATAAGTGACATTGCAGAGGGACTGGAAGGAAAAGCATGTTTCTTTGCAGACGACACAAAGATCTGCAACAGAGTTGATATACAATGTGGGGTGGAAAGGATGAGAAGGGACTTGGCAAGGTTGGAGGAATGGTCAAATGTAGGGCAGCTTAGATTCAATGCTAAGAAGTGCAAAGTAATGCACCTGGGAAACAAAAACCTAGGGGAAGAGTACACAATGGGGGGGGGGGGTGAGATACTAACAACAACAAAAAATGGAAAGGGACCTGGGGTAGTCATATCAAATGACCTAAAGGTGGGCAAGCAATGTGAGAGGGCAATAAGAAGGGCAGGAGAGATACTGAGATGCATAGGAAGAGGCATCACCAGTAGAAAACAGGAAGTTGTTATCCCTCTGTACAGACAGCTGGTGAGACCCCATCTGGAGTACTGCGTGCAGTTCTGGAGACCCAATCGCCGCAAAGACATAGACAGGATGGAGGCAGTCCAGAAGAAGGCAACTAAAATGGTGAATGGTCTGCACCAGAAGACATATGAAGAGAGACTTAAGGAGCTTAATATGCATAGCCTCAAGGAAAGGAGGGAAGGGGGGACATGATAGAAACTTTCAAGTACCTCAAGGGAATCAACAAAGTCCAAGAGGATAGCATCTTTCAGAAAAAGAGGTGTGCAAGAACAAGGAGGCACAATTTAAAGATAGAGGGGGGACGGCTCAGAGGTAATGTGAGGAAGTATTTTTTCACGGAGAGGGTTGTGGATGCATGGAACAACCTTCCTGAGTAGGTTGTGGAGTCAAAAGCAGTGGTGGAATTTAAGAATGCATGGGACAGTCATAAGGCAATTTTAGGGGGTGGGGGTAGGAAGAAGTAGGCTGTTGGTTAACTAGGATCCGCAGCTTATCCATTTGGTAGGGAAATGGGCAGAGTGGGTAGGTCAAGCTGTCCTTATCTGCCATCAAATTCTCTGTTTCTATGTATGTTGATAAGCAGGACAAGCTTATTGTAATACCCTTGTACGGTATACCATGTACAGGGTGACCATGACCTCGCAACCTCCGCCCCCCCCAATGCTAGTCCTCCCAATTCACGCTCATCCTCACCAGGAGGTCCTTCTCTTTTGCTGCTGTCTGACTGGAACTCCCTTCCTCCCCACATCCTAACTAGTACCTCTATTCCTCTTCAAATCCAATCTGCATGCCTCTCTCGCAGCCTCTCCCTCCTGCTCCTGCTTCCACTGAAGCTCTTAACTTCCCCTACATTGGCTGACCACCAACTCCTACCCCCTCTCTCCCTTCCTTCTTCCTCTTCCCTAATCAGTCACTAATAATTGTCAGCCCTCCTCTTCCCTTTCTCTTCATGCTCAACATCAATTGCCTATGTATAATTTAGTCCTGATGTATATAGAATATATAGATATGTAGATATTGTATTCGTGACTAGCCCTACATTATTGTATCCACTGTACAATGTATGTCAAGTTTGATACTGTACTGCACTGACTCTCTGTACAATTGTTTTGCTTTACTGTATCATTTATGACCCCGGGTCGATCCTGAAAAAGGGACTGTAATTGTCTCAGTGGTCCTACCCAGTCACCAAAACTCAAATAAATAAATAAATAAATGATTGAGTGCTTGCAAAAATGGCGACTTAATCATGGCGCTTGTGTACAGGGCTACCTGGCAGGGTAGCGAGCAGATGCCGGGGTGGGTGAGGTAGAGCAAACAGATGTATGCACATATACATGCATGTGGAGGAGAGGAAGGGGAGGGAAGGTATCGGGGGTGGCGGGCAGCTGCCGAGCTGGACCACTAGTGTGGTGGGGCTGGTAGTCGCTTGGGAAAAGCAGGGTGCAGGGTTTGTATTTTTCCAAGTTTTTCACCCCCCCCAAACATGCACCCACCTGGAGTTGAGAATCCATTAGTAGAGAATGCGGGGGGCATAGGTCTCAGGCGCCCTCTTCATCCTCGTTGCAAGTGTGTTTTCGGCGATGTACACTCTCTGTATCGGCTATTGATATTCCGCGATCGCCATTATGACATGGAACCCCTTTGTATAGATTCTTAATCAGGCTGCTTGTCAAGAATAGTGTTTTGTTCATACTAAGGTTCATACTAAGGGATTAAGGTGTCAAGGAGGCGATATGCCCATGTGGACACCTAGCATTTATCCATAATAGCATAACCTATTTCCTCCAAGTATATTGGTGTCTAGGCTTTTCTTAAACTGTTTTTTTCTTTACCAATTATTATCTCTAGAGGCAATTTGTTCCAAAGATTAGTCACTTTCTGTGTGAAAAAGGCTTTTCTCTTATTTGTGAAGAATCTTTTGGGTCTCATTTGCAATGGATGACCCCTGGTGCCTAGGATAACATTTTGGAATTCAAAGTCTAGTTACTTTATTAGATACCTATCCTGCGTGAAATCATAACATAAGAGCATATCACCTTGAATAGAGCTTCCTCCTTGACATAATACTTTCCAACCGCCCCCACAATATCAAGACTGTTAATGTCCTAGCTATCTCCCTCAATGACCATTCCCCTATCCTGTTTCTGGTCCTCCTCTGTGCAAAAACCCATCCATGAAGTCACCTCCCACCGCCACTTCTGCCCAGGGCTCCTCAGTAAACTTAAGCAGTACCTAGCCCTACCTGACTGGTCCCCGATCTTACTCGTGACTGATATAGACACTGCGCTAGCCTACCTCACCAGAGCCTTCTGCAAGGCTTGTGACCTCTTTTCCCCCTTTACCAGTACCCACTCCAAAAGACATAATGCCACCTGGATTTCCCCTTCCCTTATTCAACAACTGAGGCAGCTAGACAACCTCTGGCATGTCGCGGTAGAGTCAGGCAGGACAGTGAACAGACAGACCTATAATGCTGCTCATAACCAATGTACCTGGGCCATAAGGCAAGCCAAGTCCAAATACTACCAAACCACCCTGGCTGCCTCCTGGGGCTCTGTGTGTGCGTTCTGGGATAATGTTAAGGAGCTCAATGGAAAAACTCGCTCTCCCCATCTCAGATATCTGTCAACGGCACTATTACCACTGACCCCCCCCACATATTGCTGACTGCCTCAACACGGCTTTCTCTGACCTAAGCGCAGTCCTTCCTGTCCACTTTTTTGACCCTATCCCTACCTCAACCCTACCTACCCTGACTCACCTCCCATTTCTCCTCTGCACCATATCTCCCCATGAAGCCAAACCACTCCTACTAAAAGCCCTCTCCAGCCACAACCCCAGCTGTGACCCCATTGACTCCAGGATTCTCCGTCTAATTCTAGATGTCATGCTAGCCCCTCTCACCAACCTGTTAAACCAGTCCCTGTGCCTCGGTCAATTACTGAGCACCTAGAAATCAGCTGAAATTACCCCAATTCATAAGAATGGAGACCACACATTACCAAATAACTACAGACCGATCTCCATCCTCCCCCCACTCTCTGAAGCCCTGGAAAAAATAGTATCCACTCAACTCATGGAATACCTAACCAAATATAGCATACTATGTCCAGACACAGCATGGCTTCTGCCCTGGACACAGCACCACCACAGCCCTCCTAGAGTTCTCACAGCAAATACACTCTGCACTTGACTCTGGGGATGTTGCTGGGGCAGTGTTCATTGACCTATCTAAGACCTTTGACACTGTGTGTGTCACCCCCTACTGCTTGACTCCCTCCATCAGCTAGGCTTCTCATCTGGCCCTCTTGCCTGGTTCTCCAGTTACCTCCATGCCAGATCCCAGTGGGGGAAAAGATAAATGGTGCCCTATCAGCTGCCCTACCTGTCCGCTCAGGTGTCCCTCAGGGTTCCATCCTGGGCCCCACATTGTTCAGTCTCTTTCTAAACACCCTTCCTAGCTCCTGCTCGGGCAGTATGCTCCTATATGCCAACGATGCGGTTCTCATTGCCTCTCACCCTGATCCCATCACCCTCCAGAACTCTCTGCAACTCATCTTCAGCCAAGCTGAAAAATGGTTCCTCAACCATTGTCTAGTTATGAATCTCAGGAAGACAAAATCTATTCATTTTGCCCACCACCAGAGTAACTCCAGAAATGCCCCCCTTCTCATCCTCCCCAGCACCCTACACCCCCTTGAACAGGTGTCTGCATACAAATATTTGGGCATCACCTTCAACTCGGCTCTCTTTTTCCACTCTCATCTTAATTCCCTGTCCACTGCCGTAAACACCTGGATTGGACTCCTCTACCACCACAAAGATTGCCTGTCTCAGAATGCCTTCCAGCTGGCTATCACCTCCTCCATCCTGTCACTAGTCGACTACAGGCTGCCTATCTATGCGGCTGCTGATTCCACCACCCTCACCAAAGTCCAGACCTCAATCAACAAGGCTTGCAGGCTCCTGACCAGTGCCCCCAGTAGAATGCACACATGCCAGCTCTACTCCTCCTCGAACTTACTCACCTTTGAGGAGCGCCTGTGCTACCACACTTGTATACTGGCAAAAAAATCACTACTTGGGCCCTCGCTCTCTGGGGTTGCTGCATCCCTAAAATTGGCCTCCCACTCGGTGGCCACCCGAAGTGCAACCAAAGCCACCTTCCAGGTCCCGAGAGCCAGGACCTCTCTCGCCCAAAGATCATTCCACCACAGAGCCCCCTCTTGGTACAACTCCTTCCCCACTCATATTGCAAACATCCCCAAAATCGGCCCCTTCAAAATTGCCCTCCAAAACCACCTCACTGACACTCGGAGCTGTAAATGCCCCTGACTGGCCCATACCTAGAGCTCCGCCTGACCCAATTTACAGACAACGTCCTTCCGGACTGCCTTCTCCTCCAGCAACCACCCTTCCCCCAGGTATCGTCTTCTGAACCCCTGTACCTTATTATTTATATACTAGACTAATTGTAACTAATTGAAGCCTTTGTACACCTTTGTATTACTGGAATTGCTTTGTGGGTTATTTTATTGTATCTCACCTGTCATGCTCTCCATTGTTGTACTTCACCACCAATTGTTGTCTACCCTCCCTGCGATGAGGTGCCTTTGTAAATGAGTCTTTGACTCAAAGGTTGTAAATCTGAATTATGAAATAAATAAATAAAATAAAATAGCTACACTTACCAAATAAAATGGACAACTCTGCAACCGAATAGAAGCTATTGAAAATGAAATCCATTTGGGGGAACATTAGACTACTTGGAGTTTCTGAAGGAGTTAAGGGGATTAAGTTACTTCCTTACTTGGTGACCTGGCTCCAAGAAATTCTAAATATGCCAAAAAACTTTCAATGGCACTCGTTTACTAAGGCATATTGGGTTAATCCAAGGATTCACCCCTCCACCCTCAAACCAGCCACTTACCATCATTTTAAAATCAGCTGGATCTGAGATTTGAGATGCTGTGATCAGTGCTGCATGAGCTGCCTATCCACTGGACATCAGTGGCTGCGACATAAAATTGTTCACACACATTTTTTATTAGACCCAGGCCAGAAGAAAGAGTTTTGATGTAGTGTGGCAGTGGCTGCATACTCTGGGGGTTATCCACTCCTTCCTTCCTCTTACTGGCCCGACTTAAAGTGGCCTATGGGGGCAAAACATGACAATTCAGTAACCCCCAGGATGCAGGCCATTGGCTCAAAAAGGTGGAAGGGGAATTCAAGAGTCAGAGAAAGCTTCCTGATTCAGCCCATTCAGATTCGAGCACAGAAGACTGATATGTGAGTAGTGGGCTGCTATATGGAGCAGAACAGTTGGATTTTGTTACAGTTGGTGGTTTGCTGTTTCACCATATGAAATTAAGAGACACAAATCCTTTTCTTTTGAACTTTAATTGACTTCGGGGGAGATCATAAGGGATGCAAGAAAAGTTTCAGCAGGATTAATTGTGTTGTTAGAGCTCACAATTTTGAATGAGAGCTGAAATCCCACCATTTTGGATTACTCTCTTCTGTTCTCATTTACCCACCTGAGAGGCATTGCTGCAATTCTTCCTTCCACAGATAGTGTTTATCATGCTCCATGTTAAGGTATTGTCGTGGTTTATAGTATATTGTTATAACTATAACATTAATAGCTGTAACTTTGGTTCAAGCGATAATTAGCCAATATGAGGTGTAAGAGTGCTACATGGGGGTCCACTATTTCTGTTTGAATAATCCCTAAATGATGAACAGGTTTAAATAGCAATCTAATGATTGTATTACTCTCCCTTTTTGATATTCTTATTCTACCTAAAGGACATACCTTCTGCCTTTGATGAGGATAACAATTACTGAAGCATTTTGGATTTGATATTAACCCTTGCTGTGCAGTGGACAGATATATCAGTCCAGAATTCCTGTACATTCTAATTCTGTCGGCAGCCTAAGGGTTAAGATATACTTTCTTTTTCTTGGCCTCCCCCCACCTCCTTCTGTAAAAGAATACAAGGTATTTCTTGTCTATGTCCTCCATTTTGATTGTTACAATGGCCACAAGGCTATCTGCAGATGTACTTCCTGTTACCTTGTATGAGATATGTACTAGTATATTGTATGCTTATACAGAAAATGAATTAATATAAAGTTTAAAAAAAGGTAAGAAATTCAAGTGAAATACCTGGTGGAATTACTTCTCTGAATAATAAGTGGATATTTGGAACAGAAGGGGCCCTGGCATTGCAACAAGCCATCAGTTTACCTCAGTGTGCAAAGCAGGGCATGCTACTCACTAGGGATGTTCAGATATCTCAAACTCCAATCTGGCTTATGATAGTTGGATATTAGGGTTATCCATATCTGAATCCATTTCCTACAGTATCTGACCATCAGATGGCACTGGATAGCATTGGACAGTATCAGAGTATCATAAAATCTAAAGGGCATATGTCTGAGAACAGGGACCACATCAGAGTGGGAGGAAGGCAACAAAGGTATAATAACAAAGAAAATAAATAAGGTAGGTCTGGTCATTGGAAAGGGCAAGAGTAGGAGACAGGAGTCCTGAAGTGTGGTCAGTTTAAATGCAAGAAGCTTTGGGAACAAAATGAGTGCACTTCAGGCAGTGGTGGCAGATGTTAAGGTGGACCTGTTAGCCATAACAAAGACATGAGCAACAAGACACAATGATTCAGACCTAGTACTACTAGACTATTCCCTCTATAGGAAGAAAAGAAGAAAAAGCTGTGGATGGTACTTTACATTATGGAAGGCATAGAGGCCATGGGGGTGGTGATGGAATACAACAGAGATGGTTTGGGTACAACTGAAAAGGGAAGGGTGAAAAGATCAGGGTCAGAGTGGGGTACATACGGCTGAACCAGGATGAGGACTGGGATAGGGTATTTGGGAAAGAGACCAAGAAGGCATCAACCAAAGGGGAAATCATGCTGGTGGGATACCTAAATATGCTGGATGTGAAGTGGGAAATCCCAGCAGGAAGCAGTACACAAAGTCAGGTGCTGGTGGATGTGATACAGGACTGCCTTCTCTTGCAGTGAGTCAGGGAATCAACTAGAGAGAATTCCACCCCTGATATGGTTCTGATAAATGCTAAGATAGTAAGACAGGCAGAGGTGAAGGAACCACTGGGGTCAACAGCTGTGGTACTGAACATCAGAAGGGTGGATGTGGCCAAGATGGGGGAAATAAGGAAAAATAAGCTAGTAGGAGTAGAGGTAGTGGAAGGAGAAGAGGTCAAACAGAATGTCATAAACGGGGGTGTAAAGGAGGTGATGGCATGATGCATGAGACAGGTCGAGAAGAACAAAAAGCACCAGAAGCTGGTCTGATGTTCCAGAATGGTGGAAGAGGCAGTTAGGATGAAAAGAGCAGCAGTCTTAAAATATATTTGTTGAAGTTATCTTACCACATAAGCAATACAGAGAATCATACAAGTCTTGTTTACAAATGCAACTTAGGGTAATGAACAAGGGTAGAGGTAAGGGAGTAGGAAAATGAAAATTGCCAAAAATGGGTAGCAGTTAATTAATTACAACAATAATTGAGTGATCCTAAAACCAGGGAATACATAGAAGTAACAATATAATAATACTGTAATGTGCAAAATAACCAGCATGTAACTATACAATGTGAAAGGCTGCACCTTCTTGATGAAAAATATAAGGGGGAACAGAGCAAGTCCAAGTGGGAGGATTATCTGCAAAAGCCGAAAGAGGCCAGAATCGTGGTTAGAAAAACATAGAAAACAGACTTCCAGTGATGTCACGGCTTGGACCAGTAGTTATATCTTAAGCTCCCCCTCTCACCCAGCAAAAAACCTCCTTAATTTAGATTAAATATCATAAACATTTCTGAACATAGCAGGGGAAGGTCAGTGGAAAGACTAGATCACCCAGTCCCGGTTGAAAACTAAACTTACTGGCATGGATGAAGCTGGATTTTCTACGAGAAGTGCCGACACCAGTAGGAGCCTGTCTCCGTTGAGCCATGTTGAACCGAACTATGAAACTAAAGAGAAAGCTGAACATCTTTCACAGGCTCATTTTGAAACCCTCCTGAGGGAAATCAAAGCAATGCGGGCTGAAACAAAACAGGTATTTAAACAACTTAACCAAAAAAATTACCTGAGTTCAGCAGAGATTGGAAGCCGCCAAGCCTCGTATTACCACTACAGAAGATGGGACTCTTCAAGTAGGCCACGCTAGAGAGGCTTTAATGCAACAGACCAAGGCCCTATGGGAGAAATGTATTGACTTGGAGTGCCTGTCCCGAAGAGAGATTCTCCATATTTATGAGTTTATGGAGGGATCTGAAATGGGGAGGATGATACATTTTACTGAGAACTTGCTTCAGTGTTTTAGATCTCCCCCCAGACTATCACTTGGGAATAGAAAGAGCACATTGGGCATTGTTATCCAAGCCTGCGGACACTAAAGCCTGACCAAGATCTGTTATTTTAAAGTTTAAAAGCTTTAAAGTTAAAGAAGATATCCTCTGCAGGGCATGGCAAAAAAAAGAAATAAAATATCTGGACTTCAGATTGTATTTTGATCATCATTACCCTAAAGAGATTCATCAACAGTGTCAAGGCTACAGTGATATTATTAAAATCCTCCATGACACTGTATCCTGCTAAAATTAGGATTTTCTGGAGTGAAGGTATGGCCCTTTACTCGATGCCTGAAGCTGCAAAAGCAGCCCTACTGGACAGAGGTTTTCTGGCACTGGAGATTTCTGCAACAGCGGGACAGTGTAGAGCATCTCTAGCTACGGAGTGGCAGGTAGCCTCCAAACAAAAGTGGAGAGGAGTTGGACTACAGGCATCGTCTTCTATGTTCAAGAGTCTCCAAAAACTTCTGAAAAAACTGCAGCAGCAACAGCAATCAGATCAGTGGGGCTCGGTGGACTGACTGACTCCTCGAGTGTGTATGCCAGTTGGACCTTCTACTTTGGGTCTGTGAGTATTTTCTTTACTAGACTCTCTCTCTGCCGTGGGTGAATCCCTATATAGGCACCTTGTTGTTTACATGGTTTCAGGTTAAGCTCCTGGACACAGACATTTTGTGGTGTTTGATGTTGCCCCCCCATCACCTGAGCTCAGAGCGCATAATTACTTTCTTTCTTGCCTGTTCAGTGGACAGCCTTGTGTCCTCTCATCAAGCTCGTGGTAGCGTGGAGTGCTTTAAAACACTTGACTAAAGTCTCCAGTGATGCTGACTGTATTTCCCAAGCCAGCTATATTTATGGAAGTTGTTTTTTCTTTAATAGAGTGGCTCATTAAAATACTGCAGGTTTCAAAATATTTCATTGCATATTAATGAGTGGAGCAGACACTGGACTGAATTATTGAACATTCTACTACATGTAACTAATGTAACTAAGGCTAGAAGAGTTTTGATTTAACTTTTTTGCACCCTGTTTATGGTGTTTTGTTGTTTTATTCTTCTGGGGATCACCTTCTATTGCTGTGGAACGTAAGAGTGATTAATGGGGGTTTGGGGGACATTGGGTGGATGTTTACATTTAAGTTTTTAAAATAAGAGCACTGTCTTAGCCAATATTGCTGAGGTGGTGAGGGGAGCAGTTCTCTTTTGAGATCTAAGCCTCTTTACACAGCTGAGTGATGGATAACTAATATGCCCCTTTATGGGGTTCTGAGCCTATTTGTTCTACCTTTGAATCCAGAGGAGGGCCCCTTGGTTGTAGGCAAGCATACCTCCTCTATACCAAGCTGCACTTACTTTTTGGAGACCACAAGAGTGGGCCACAGAGGTCTAAAGGTACAGATCTTCCATCTTGGAACCCCTACCCTTCAGAAGTTTCTATACGTCCAGTTGGCATTTCTTTTTTTTTTACTATTTGCCAAATTTCACTGTTTAAGGTCACCACCTTTTTTCCTGTTTACCGCTGAGGCACTTCAGGCCAAGTGGGAGAAGGAACTTGATATTACCCTGCAGTTTAGTGACTGGGCAAAGATGTGGGCATCGACCTGGAGTACTACCTCCTCACTGACATGGAGTGAGTTCACTTGAAAGCTGTGGACTCGCTATTTTATGAGCCCAGTGACCCAGGCAAAATGGTCTCCATCTCTTATGTCCGCATGCTGGTGGAAATGTAGCGAGCAGCGAGCTACACAAGCCTATATTTTTTGCTGTTGCCCTCCCCTTTCGGCCTTTTGGGGTTAAATTAAACACCACTTAATTTGTTTATTAAATATTACATCCCCCCTTACCTCTAAATATTTAATATTGGGTATCCCTCCACAATCTCTTCAAGGCAGAGAACTCAAATATCTCTGGTCTATCCTGGTGGGGACGGCACAAAGGCTATCACTAAGAAATTGCTACAGGTGAGCCCTCCTACAATTCAGAAATGGGTCTCCATAATCAATCAAATACAAAATATGGAGAGACTTACCTTTGCTGTCCGGCACCAGCAAGCAATGCAGCTTAATAGATGGATAAGGTGGGAACTCTATCGTAATAAGCTACCTCCTCTAATGGATTAAATCTTTTTGCTATTACAGTAATATTCTACTTTTCAACAAGCTCTGCCCTAATTGATTGTCCTTTAGATTCTTTTCTTACTAGAATTATTGCCCCCGAGATTTCATATTGGTTATTAATTTATGTATTCTTATAATGGACTGCCAGGATAGTGTCTTTGTAGTTTGCAAGATACAAAATAATGGAGCGCTGCAGGAAGCTACGTAGGTGCATACCAGGATCCTTTACCCAAAATTATACTCAACTTGAAATAAACAGAGGTAGCACTCAGGTTGAAACCAATGCTCAGGATATAATGTGAGTTTATTTCAGACACATTCAGGGACAAAGAAATGACTGACCCCGTCACTTCGACCATGCGGGTCTTCTTCAGAGGGTGCGTCAGTCACAAAGAACAGATAATTATTTCTACTGCACTCTTAATTATCATCATGTGAAAGCAATCCAGATCTGGGCACAATGCATTAAAAGATTAACTTTCTTATAATATAGACAGTAGCATATTTCAGCATCCATATACATTCAAATTGAGTCCTGAAAAGGTAAATCTATATGTTTTAGTGCAAAACTAGTAAGTGCTCCCCCACCCCAAAAAATGTAAAAAACCACAGTGAATTTAAAAAGCTAAAGATTGATTTTAAGGACTGAGTGCAGAAAATACATTATCCCATTACACATCATGAATAGACACACACGAGCCGTGTCTTATCCGTGGGCTAATTAATTGAATAATTTAGCAGCCTATGAATTTTAAATTAATTTATCTTTTTATTTTACAAGGCAAAAGCCTTACTATAAATATTGCTCAGAGTTCATTTATTAGAAGTAATTAAACATCAAACAAAATACCTCGGAGGCTGAAAAAACTGTATTAACTGGTTCTATGTCATAATGGTGATAGTGAAATAGCGATTGCCATTTGGATGAATGTACATCGCCGAAAATGAATTACGGCAATGTACACTTGCAGCAACTAGAAAACCAGTGACTGGTTTTCTATGTTATGTGGGATGCTGCACCCCTCTACTTAAGGATTCTCAACTGGGGGGGGGGCATGCATGTCGGGGGCAGGTGCAAAACTTAAAAAAAAAAAAACCTGACCTGACGCAAAAAAGATTGTGGTCAGAATTGAACCCAGCACTCTCCGAACCCCAGCCTGCCACCTACCCACCATGCTACATGGCCAGCTCGGCAGCTGACCACTGCACTACACCCCACATACCCTCCCTCCCCTTCCACCATTGCATGACATGATCCCCCCCCCGCGCTCGTGTATATAAAGAGACACCCCATTGCTATACTCGCCTACAACCCCATCCGGTCACTACCCTGCCAGGTAGCCCTGTACACAGGCACTGTGATTGAGTCACCCTTTTTGAAAGTGCTCAATCAAGGTTGCCTTGTACACAGTATACAGCATTTATTATTATAAATATGGCTTGAAATCAATTTCTTCATTTAGCTCATACTGCAGTAATGTATTTTAAACTACAATCCATCTAGTCTCTTTCTGTAATAATAATTCCTTTCAGTCTCCCCCCTAGTAAATGGTGGCACATGTTTGATTCCACAAAATCTAAACAAATTAACGTTCGAATTGTGATGTTTTCTAGAATGGAACACCAAAGCATTTCTAATATCTCTCTTTGCAATTGCTTGTACATGCTTTTGCACTCATTGTTTCAATGGGTGGACTGTTTTGCCGAAATAATATTTTTGACAAGGGCACCAAGCAGCACACACTGTAAACAAGGGGTGATTGCTAGAGCATTTGTCAGTGTGAGTGGAATGTAACAAGCTGAGAGAGCAACCGGGGCTGAGCAGCTGTGAAGAAGCTGTGGTAGCAGGAGTCAGAACAAGCCTCATATTCTTTTAGTAAAGGTATGCCACCATTGCCACATTTGTTTAATGAGTTCTGACCTTTCTGTACTGACTTTGGGTTGTTCTTAGAGAAAAAAGGGAAGCCATCAGTGAGGGGTCTTTCCCCCTGAGGATGGAGTCCATGGCGGTGGCAAGGAGCCAGAACTCTGTTTGGGAAAACAGCCCTGAAGGCTCTGTGGAGAGTTTTTGCCTTGGCTTCATACTGTACTCCACACTTTACACCATACACCTCAACATTTTAATATTTATACACTGTTGATATCTGATTGGATATTCACTTCATTAATATGTTTAATGCGTTTAACTAATGTGTGAGATTTTATGTATTAAATTTTAAACATTTTTAATTTGTAGGCTACAACAAAGGCTCTAAGCAAGAACGAGTAGCTAGAGTAAAGACAGAGGAGGCAGGTTAAGTTAAAAATGATAAGGCTTTGTATGCTCTATATAATGATAAGTTCATGGAAACTGCAACTCAAAGAAGGTAAATTAGGGTAGTGGTGCTTTAAAAGAAAAAAGAGTTACCAAGCTCCAGATCTGATTCTGCACTTAACCACATGCTCACGAGTTGGGTCAAGAGCACATGTATGGCGTTTTGTGAGTTAAAAGCATCAGTCGAGAGGGCAACGGTTGTTGAAAAGCGCTCCCCAGCTCCCCTCGGTTCCCTGAAGCTACAAGGCTGGCAGCAGGGAAGAGTCGAGAGGAGCAGCGGTTGTTAAGTGCCCTCAGCTCCCTTGGTTCCCCAAAGCTACAAGGCTGGCAGCAGGAAGAGTCGAGAGGGCAACGGTTGTTGAAAAGCCCTTCCCAGCTCCCCTCAGTTCCCTGAAGCTACAAGGCTGGCAGCAGGAAGGGTCGAGAGGGCAATGGTTGTTGAAAAGCCCTCCCCAGCTCCCCTCAGTTCCCTGAAGCTACAAGGCTGGCAGCAGGAAGGGTCGAGAGGGCAATGGTTGTTGAAAAGCCCTCCCCAGCTCCCCTCAGTTCCCCGAAGCTACAAGGCTGGCAGCAGGAAGGTATGCAATCTCAAGACTGCGCTCGGTTTTAAACCTTGGAACCTTTTTTCTGTTCAGCTCCCTGGCGCTGTAGTACTCACTGCTGCAGCCACTTTACACCCAAGGAAATTAATGTATTTTGACTCACAAGTCTGTGCCTACAATACACTCTAGCCTGCCTACCTTGATTTAATTAACTTTTGCTGATTCTGGTACACTGCAGCTGCTGTTTAATTAATTTTAGCAGATCTTCTAGCACAGCAGCTGCTTGCAGGCTTGAAATTTTCACCCGCTGCCCCCCCACCATTAATTAAATACACTAGTAATCCCACCCACTTTTGTTCCAACCTATAAACTCACTTGAAGGCAGTCCTACCCCTCCCCCTTGCTGCATCAGTCCTAATTCAAACCAGCGAGGCAGTCCTTTTCTTTTTTTTTCCTCCACTCCCTCTTGCCTATTCTCTATGTTTGCCTCTGTTCTACACTTATTTTGTCTGGAAAAGTAACTCAGACTGAGGGTATCCCAGTTGTATCTTTTCCCCTCATCTTTTCAAATTCCCCTGCTGCTGTCCGCTCCTCATAAACTGCACTCTATTGGAATACCTGCCTCTTGTGAATAACTTGTATAATTGACTGCCAACCTCTGGCCACTAAGGGTTTCACTCAAACTGCCTTCACTATAGGTGTCACCCTGCCCTTAAGTCACAATTTCTGTCACTTAAATTCTGCTCTTATAAGGGACAATCCACATCTGATTAACAGAGGTTTCATACAAGGCATACATAATGTTCTCTCTTGCATGCCCAAGGTCACTTCTGGTGGTATCAGGATTACTACCCACCGTAATTGTCCTCTCCTATCTCTCATGTAACATACCAGCTGGATACCCTGGGTCCCAGTGCCATGAAGAATTCTCCTTTGTCTTCTGTTACCTTATACCAACTAGAACCTTGCTCCCTTCTTCTAACCTGTCCCTCCATATAACTCATCCTTCCAAATTAGGGCATTTCCTTCTCTACCACCCCACTAGCATGCCCAAATACCTCAGGTGCAATTACAGATTCTACAAAGAAGTTTGGGTGATGCTTCTGCGCATATGCTTATCAGGAGACATAGAATCTAACCCTGGCCCCCACTGAAATACTAGGTCCACGGATGACTCCTCATGGTTCTCCACTAAGGGCATGAAAATTGCCCACATGAATATCAGAAGTTTACCAGCAAACTTTCCTGAACTTGAAGCCTGGATAGCCCACTACTGTCCGGACATACTTGGACTAACTGAAACATGGCTCAGGCCAGAGACGCCTGATTCCATGTACAAAATACCTGGCTACAGCTTGTCCAGATCCAATTGCCCTACCAAACAAAAGGGTGATGGAGTTGCCCTTTATTATAAAGAGCCTCTCAATGTTTCTGTACTCCAGTCTTGGATAACAAATCACTGTAAAGCTCTGCATACGGTTCTACAACTAGGGGGTGATAAAAGGCTAAATCTAATCTGTGCCTACAATCCTCCAAAGGGGGCTGTCCCTGGCTTAAATGGGCTCTTGGATTATCTGACCACTCTAAAGGGTAGATCTGAAGTCATACTAATGGGAGACTTCAAACTAGACCTATCAGGGAGTCATGCCGGTACACATACTGAAGCTCTCGCCCGACTTAACCTCGCTCAACTTATCTCTAACCCTACATGCATCTCTTCCAACTCGGAGCACCAATCTCTCCTGGACTGGATGGCTACAAACAGAGCAAATAAAATAATTGCTGCAGGGACCTTTTTGGATTCTATTAGTGATCACCTGCCTACTTTCTGTATCTGGAATGGCCACTGCTTTAAACTCCCCCCCAAGAATCATTCAATTTCGGGATTTTACCAAACTAAACCGAACTGCACTTCTCGAGGATATTAATAATATAGACTGGTCTCCCATCTATCACACTGATGATGTAAACACTGCACTTGAATACCTGATGTGTCAGCTTCTTGCCCTTCAGGATCTGCACATCCCTCTGAAAAAAAGGCGTCTCAGGGGATCTCCTAATAAATGGCTAAAAAAAGACCTCCTTCAAGCCATGATAAAAAGAGACAAGGCCTGGACCTTGGCAAAGAAGTCCCAACAATCAGAAGACTGGGTTAACTATAGACAACTGAGAAATGCCTGCAAAAAAGATATTGGGAATGCTAAAAGGAGCTACTGCCTTAAGCTTCTCCAATCTTCAGTGGGAGATACCAGGGGTTTTTGGAACCACATCAAAAATTTCATTGGGCAAAGGCCCAAGACGGCCATTACCAACATGACACTGAATGACGCAAACTGTAATAAGTTACCTACTATTGCTAATGCTCTTAATGCACAATTCTTGGATCTCTCCGAATACACTGAGAAATTCAACCAACCTCTTTCACCTCCTCCTGAGGTGCAACTTTCGCATGAAACCCCTTTTCGTCTCACATTAGTCTCCTCTACTGAAGTGCTGCATCTCCTCAAATCAGTATCCACTTATGGACCTGCTGGCCCGGATGGGCTACTGCCAAGCTTCTTGAAGCAGGCAGCTCCTGCCCTTGCTGTTCCTATTGCAAGAATCTTTAATCTTTTCATAATAACCCAAATGGTACCAACATTGTGGAAAACTGCTTGCGTTGTCCCTGTTCACAAAAAAGGGGATTCCAAAAATATGTCAAACTATAGACCGATTGCCATTCTCTCTATCCTAAATAAACTTCTCGAGAAGGCCATCGCTACTCAGGTCACAAATTACCTGCACCTTCACAGCCTTATATCCCCTACCCAGCACGGATTCCAAACAGGACACAACACCACAACTGCACTACTTCAGCTGACAAATGCAGTCCTTACAGCGATGGATAACAGCCTGCTCACTGGGGCCTTATTTATCAATCTCACAAAGGCATTTGAACTTGTGAATCACTATCTGCTACTTTCCAAACTGTCCCACCTTGGCTTTGACCTGTCGACCATCTCCTGGTTCAATAACTACCTCTCAGTGAGGTTGCAATTTGTCCAAATTGAATCCGCCGTCTCAAATCTTTCCCCTACTTCTGTTAGAGTCCCCCAAGGATCTATTCTTGGCCCACTACTTTTCTCCCTTTTCATTAACAACTTGCCCTCCCTCCCTTCCCTGCTCCTCCTCGTTGATCCTTTATGCTGATGACATGGTGCTTCTCTCCAGTGGTAAAGATCCTTTATCAGTAAGAACACATCTTCAAGCAGACTTCAACTGCTTACAGGAGTGGTTACTACAGAACAGGCTCCTAATGAATCCTAAGAAAACTGTAACTATGCTTTTTGGCCCCCCGTCAAGAATCAGATCTCTTACTCCAGACTTATTGATACATACTTTAGATGATTCCCCTCCTGAATTCGTTACCTCCTTTAGGTATCTAGGAGTCATTCTCGACCCATCTCTTGACTTTAACCTCCACATTGTGGCTACATGTAAGACAGTTTACTCAAAACTTGGTCTTGCCTTTAAAATTAGGTCCTCCCTCAATGATGCTGCCCGGCTTGCTATTGCACAAGGATTTCTCCTCCCTGCTCTGACATATTGCTCTCAGGTTTACCTTAAAGCTAGTAAAGGAGCACTCCAGAAATGGAGCACCTGCTATAACAGTATATGCAGATTTGCTCTCTCCGCTCACAGACTTACCCATCATTGCCTGCTCTACTTGAAACTAAATTGGCTCTCCCCAGACTCACTCAGACACTATTCTGCGGGCTGTATAATTGATAACATGATCAGAATGTGGTACCCTAAATACCTTGCCAAACTATTAACTCAGCCCTCCCAAGCATACCTCCTCAGGGCATCTGCTCAAACCAACTTGAAATTCCCAGATATCTCACAAAAAAAGGAGAATGACCCTTCACCATATCTGCCCCCCGCTCGTGGAACTCTATTCCCTCCCACATCAAACTCTCCAAATCCCACAAGGCCTTTAAACTGGGTCTTCAGGCACACCTATTAGAAACTGACTGCTGCTCTTGTGCTGTAACTTGAGCCTCTCTCCTAGCATTTTCTCCTCCCTATGGCACTTACTGATTTCCTGCTGGTCTCCAAAATCTGAAAGTTTCCCACATCCAGCAGAAATCCTATTGTTATAATGCCACTTCATTTAAGTTTTGTTTGCTGTTTGTCATTTCAATTTAGTCATTGATGTATCATCAGACGAAAATAATTAATGTAATGTTATCTATTTCTCTTTGTCATCACTGATAATGACTGTACCTGGCTGTATACTGTTCAAATGTTTGTTCTTACCTCATGCTGTGTCATGAAATACTCTTTAATGTTGACTCTGGTCTCCCCTGTCTGTACTCTCCTGGGTCGTGCCTGAATATAGGCAACATTGTTGTCTAGTGTACTTACCTGGTAAACAAAAACCAAATAAATAAATCTTTGAACTGGAGAGAGCACACAGATCAAGAGCAGCACTCAAGCAAACAAATGAGTCAGAGCAAAGAACTTGGATAACCTTAAAGAATAGGATGGGAAAGGAAGTGGTTTTGAAAGAGATTCTGAAAATGTAACTCCTTTTTAAAAAACGTTTCGAGAGTGGAATGAAGTGTAGTGGGTTAGCGGAAAAAAAGGAACAATGCATTGAGTTTTGTTTTTTTCTCTTTCCTCATTAGATGAGTAACTGAGGCATACTAGTCAGAAATCTATGGGACAGAATGAAATAAAGTGGAGATAGTTAAGCTGAACCAAACTGGAGTAAAAACTGAAAATACTAAGGTGATACCTTTTTGGAAAGAGTGGCCCAAGTTGCAAAGGATAGAAAAATTGCAAAAATGAATTCAACTAGTAAGTGTATTATGTTTGCATAATATATGATATATTTAATACCTAAAGAAAAAACGTACATAACCTTTTTTAGAGTTTTAGAGCTCTATATTTTATTAGTAAAAAGCTGTTTTGGGCATATTTGATGTGAATATATTTTTGTTTGTTCAAGTGTCATTGACCCCCCACACACACACACACACACTGCTGACTAGGATAACCACAGGGCTTTGACTCTTTAAGAACCAAGAGAAGACACCAAAGTAGCTCCTTATAAGGGAACAAAACCCATTCCAATCTAATCAAGTCAGTTCTTGAACAGGGACCGAAAAACAAGTGTAATTCGGTAGACAGAGCACCTGGAATGTATAACCAAGGGGTTGAAGTTGGGTGATACTCAGACTTTTTAAGATTTTTTCAAGAGATAATCATTAAATACTGTCTTAAAACCAGCTGAAAGGAAGAAACAACCAGGGATAAGAAACAAGAAACAAAAAAGGCTTTTAAAAGATAACAGACATTTCTAAAAATTAATTGCCATTAATTTACCATTAGCTGCCGCTTTTCCTTCCTAGGTCATTGATTCATAGTGGATGATTATATGTAATAATTCTAGGGATAAACATAATAATATAGAGCAATATATGATATTTATTTAGAGTATTTTATACAAATAGTTTTTGGTACACCAATAGGGAAACTCTTTAGAAAGTTTGCACATCTTTGCACATTTTTGCATGACAATATTATTTGTGCTAATAATATTAACTACTTGGTACAAACACAAATTCATATAATACATGTATCCAGAGGTTTAGAGACATTAGCTTGTTTTTTTTTCGTCTAGGGGTTTAGAGACATTAGCATGCATATTTTTCTCTAACACTTTAAGGGGTGTTGGATTGTAGATTATTAAGTACGATTAGGACAAGGTTAAGAGAATGCCAGTCAGTACTAAAAGTCAATCTGTTCCAGATTCATTGGATATTACCCCTCCCCCCTTACTTGGAAAGATGACAAAAGGGAAAAAGTTGTTAAAAATAATAAGGATAGAAAAAGCAATAGACCTTTGAAAAAAATAACTAAAAAAAGAGAAGATAGTGTAACAGTGAAAGGAAAGGGAAAATAAAGGAAAAGAAAGAACTGCAGATAATAAATTACCTTCAGGACATTCACAAGTCCATGATAAAGAATGGGACAAAAACCTCCACACCCAAGGGTGGAGTAAATATGTTTAGTGACATAAATATGACCCTAGAAAAGGAATTTGAAAAATAAAATGAAGAAATAGAAAAGAAAGAACAAAATGTAAGTATACAAAGATCAGATATACAAAACAAGGTTCCAACCACAGCAATTACAATTACAGAGCAAATTGGTAGTAATAAAACAGTTGGAATACAACCAGAAGAACTGCATGAATTGATTTCACAACTACAACATACCATAGAGGGTCTAAAAAGAACTGGATCTAATCAGCAAAATTAATAATGAGCCTAAATTAGAGGCTAAAACAGGAGACACAAACAGTAAGACATTAGATACATGTAGAAAGACTCAAGAAAACAATAATGAGGGGGTGTGGCCTAGCTCTGAGCCAGCATGGATATCTAATCTGCTAGCTCCCTGAAAGTGGAGATAAATCCAGCATCATCCGACACTGGGACCCTCCATATCTGCACAAAACCAACTTTGTATCAGAGGGGAATCCCCTTGGCACCTTTTTGCAATATTTTTTACAACTAGTGCTTTTAATATCGAGACCCGCTGCATCTTCTCTCTGGAGCGCCGGCCAGCAGCATGGCCTTTACAGTGCAAGCCCCTGGGGACCTGTCAAGAACTGAATTGATATTTAGCCAGTTAAAGGCCCAGATCGCTCAGCTTACGATGGTGGTTAACGCCACAACTCAGACCCTACAAGGAATTGAGGTCCGGATTTTTTCATAATGAATGCTGATTTACCTCTCATGATGTTGCCTTGCAAGACTTAACAGCCACTCTGAGAGAGCAAACTAGGCTGATTCACCTCCTGCAAAACAAAGTTGATGACTTTGAAAACCTCAGTAGCCACAACAATTTGAGATTTGTGGGGTTTCCAGAGGATGTGGAACAGAAAAGTGCTATTGTGTTTTTACAAAATACCCTCCCAAAGTTGCTCAACCTACCAGAAGACCTTAAACCCCAGATTGAGCGGGCCCACCATTCACTTGCTCCAATGCTGAGGCCTAGAGATCGGTCTAGACCCCTTCTTGCCAGATTCCTTGACTTTCAGCAAAAAGAAATCATTACAACGGCAGCCAGAAATGCAGGGCAAACAGTCTGACAAGGGCATAAAGTGCAAATTTACCAAGACTACTCCAGAGAATTGTCAGATCGCTGAAGGAAATATACCCAGGCATGAAAACTACTGCAGAAACTGAACTACTCTTATTCCCTGCGGTACCCGATGACTATACGGGTAATCTACAATGGGTCTCCTCTGCTCTTTGAGACCCCTAAAAGCTTAACAGATTTCTTAAGAGCCAGACATCCCGCTGAATTTAGGTGGTCAGACCTACCAGCAGAACCGGTGCATCGGTATCCCTCTCCAATAGCAGCAGACATCCTGACAGCACCTAAGGAAGCTTAAGAGTCTCCTGAAGTGTGGGTGTTCAATGCCTCCCTTCTCCCAAGATCAAGGAAATGGAACCCCTCCTACCAGCATGCCCGGTGACAGCATCCTGCTGAGAGGGTCAGATCCTTGAGCCCACAGGCAGCAGTGTGCTCAGACCAGCTAGATCCCTCAGATTTGCAAGTTTTTTCACCCCCAACCTGTATGCAGCCTAGCAGCTCATCCCACAAGAAGCACGGGACGAGTTCAAATTGGACCAGCCACAACCGAGGCTTCTGGACCTATTGCTCCCACCTCACAAAGTAAATCCTGGGCAGCCATCGTTGCTACTAGCCCATGTACCTTGAACAGCCAAGCAACTTCGGGACTTCAAGACATGTCTGTGGACAATGTGGCAAGCAAACCTGATCCAGGGTCAGAATCCCCAGGCTAATTGGACTCTCAGGACTGTTATGTGTCCAGCTAAGTTGGGGTTTCTTTGTTGTCTTGCGGGGTGGGGAAGGGAACTGTATGGCTTTGGGCTGTCTCCCCCCTCCCCTTAGACAAACTAGTACCCGCATTTAGGCCTTCCCTCCATCAAGCTCATGTCTGGTGACTGTGACGTGTAACCCCTGCCTTCCCTTTTGAGCCCCGATCACCTTATTGGAAAGATACTGGGTTACAGGAGCCTTGGAGTGGGTACTTTATCAATGGGTGACCCATCGCTGGCACACCAGGGGGAACTGTGTTCTTCAGGGCTGTTAAAGAAAGTTGCCCTTCAGGTGGGAGGGATATCCCCCCTTAGATCATAGCTTCCCCGATAGTACTGGGCAAGATTTGCTGGTGGTTTCAAATTTGGTCTATGGTCACAACCCCCACGGATGCCAGAGGGAGTCTTGTAGTTTTTGCTGTTGATCATATACCTCTGAGCCTCCTAGTGGCCATGGTATGGCAGAACCTTGTATATAGTTGGGTGTTAGATACCACAGTTCAACAATGTTTTAAAAATGTTTTTTTAGTTCAATGTTTTTTTCCAGATCATGAGTACTATTGGATTAGTGGGGTGTGGGATGCCTGGGAGTATGCTCAATGGCACATTCACTGGCTGCTATGGCACTGTGTTCCCTCCATTCTCAGCTCCTGTTCACTTTTTCCATTCCTATCCTTTTGAATTAGAACTCTTGCTTCTGGATTATGGCTGAATTCCACTTTATTACCTGGAACATGGGAGGTCTTAACACCTCAGTAAAATGGTCCCAGGTGCTGACTTACCTTAAGAGGCTATGAACGGAGGTAGCTTTACTGCAAGAAACTAAGTTGAGGAAAATGGACCATGACCTATTGAAATGCTCCTGGGTGGGTCAAGTTATCTCCTCTTCTGCCTCCACTTGTAAATGGGGGGTGGCCATTTTATTGCATAACTCCCTTAAGTGGACACAAATTAAAGTGCAATGTGATGCAGAGGGCAGGTGGGTGGTGGTACTCTTGGATATACTGGAGGGCCCCCTAGTAGTGGCTAATGTCTATGGCCCTAACAAGGATCAGCCGGAGGTGTTCCATGCGCTAGCACAGGCTCTAAGCTCTCTAGCCTTCCCAAATGCCCCCCAATCCTGGGGGGGTGATCTTAATCTTTCCCTTTATCTGTTCCTAGATTGGAGCTCATTTAGCCCTGAACAACATCAGGAATGTTATCTCTTTCTCCTCCAACTGATTGAGGACATAGGGTTCTAGGATCCCTGGCATATCTTTCACCTGAGGGATAAAGACAACACCTTCTTTCCCCGGTGTACAACTCACATAGTCAACTGGACTATTGGTTTGTGTCCACCTTAATTATGAACAGCTCCAATGACACGGAAATTCTCCCAATGATTCTATCTGACCATTCACCAGTTCAACTACACTTATTACGAGGCCCACTGACCCCCTACTCTATGAGTTGGCACCTGGATCCATTGTTGATGAGGGACCCTGAATTCCCTCACTGGCTCCGAACGTGTGTGCCTAACTTCCTACAGGACAATTCATGTACCTTGGCTTCTCTGGCACTGGTTTGGGAGGCATTAAAAGTTACCATATGGGGAGCCATTATGGGGTACACCACCAATCACAGGTGCCAGACAGAACATCAGCTCAAATCCCTAGAAACTCATCTGGCTAACCTTGATGCTAAATTTAAGAACATGCCCCACATAACCCTCCATTCCCTGCTAGGCCAGGAGATTATTCAAACTCCTCTCCAAATAAATGACCTCTTAGCTAGTAAAGCTGAACTGGCCATTCTGAGGCTAAACTACAAGTACTGAGAGGGTGGAGAAAAGGGGGGCAAGGTACTGGCCTTCTGGCTCCAGAAACAAAGGGCTGAAAGCTGTATTCTGGGACTCAGGAGGCAGAGGGGTCCAGTGCTAGTGCAGCCAGAGTGAATAAATGAAATCATGGTGGACTATTACAAGGAGCTGTATACCTCATCTTGATCTATGTATGCCCTGCCAGTCTGTAGTTTCCTGAGTTCTCTTTCCCTTTTGCATTTAATCCCACAGCAAGCAGCCATTCTAGAAGTTCCCATTACTCTCCAGGAGGTGACAGAGGCAATTCAAGCCGTAAATCATGGGAAAGCTCCTGGAGGAGACAGTTTCTCCCCAGAACTTTGGGGCCTAGTTGCACTTTTGATAGCCCCTCTTCTTAGTGATCTTTTTAACTTGGCCCTTACCACTGGATCCCTCCCTCCATCTCTCAGGGAAGCCATTATTATGGTGTTCCCTAAGAAAGGGAAAGATCCTACTCTTCCTTCTAGTTACCGCCATATTTTACTTATAAACTCAGATAGTAAAATCTTCACAAAAATCCTTGCCTCCAGGTTGAATCCCTTACTTCCCTTGCTTATCCATCCTTGTCAGGTTGGTTTTGTCCCTGGCCACTACAGTAGAGATCATATCCGTTCAATGATTAATATTATTTATTGGGCTGGTAAGTGCTCCACACCTTCTGCTGCAGTGGCCATAGATTTTGAGAAAGCTTTTGATTCCCTCGAGTGGCACTATCTCCAGCAAGTGCTGACAGCCATGGATTTTGGCCAAAACTTCAAGCACAGGGTAGCAGCCCTTTATTTTAATACCATGGCCTGGGTTCTTACTAACCCTACCCTATCTACTCCCTTCCCCTTGGGAAGGGGCATGAGGCAGGGTTGCCTACTCTCCCCCTTGCTTTTTGTCTTGGCAGTGGAGCTGATTGCAGCTGCTATACATCATCCCCCTTGTATCGGTGGGTCCCCATTGGTGACAACACCTTTTCCACTTTTATGTATGCGGATGCTCTATTAGTCCCCTTAGTAGATGCACCTGCCGCCCTCCCAGCTTTGCTATGTCTCCTCACAGAATTCACTAGATACTCCGGCCTGAAGATCAATCAGTCTAAAATGGAGGTTTTACCTCTTAATAGTCTGTGTACATATGCACAGGTGTCCCACCTTGGTCTTCAATGGGCTCCGCACTCTCTCATGTACTTAGGAATACACCTTACACTGGACCTCACAAAACTCTGGGAATTGAACCTTAAATCCCTCCTTGCTGAGGTCAAAACAGAGTTTGTTTGCTGGCGTGGTCTTCACCTCGCATTCGCGGGCAAAATTTCTGCACTTAAAATGGTGGCAGCCCCTAAACTCTTATATGTCATATCCCATATTCCACTGGTGCTACTGGCTGCTTGGGTCAAAACAATTGACCAGGCCTTCTCCAACTTCATCTGGTAAGGTTCCAAGCCTCGCTACAGTAGGAATAAACTCAGAGCACACTGGTCATGGGGGGGTGGGGCCTTCCTTTGATCAAAGGATACAAGTGGACCTTTACCATCACTCAAACTCTAGCATGGTTCCTGCCAATGACAGAGAAATCACCACAGTGGGCACACATGGAAGCAGCCATAGCCAAGGTGCAGTCACTTACAGTAGTACTATACAACCCCCTTCCCAAACCTCTGCGCTTGTGTCCAACAATCGCAAGCTCAGTCAAATATGGCATTTGGTACATAAGAAAGTGGGTGCCAACCCGTGCCCACTGCTGGCCACCCCTATCTGGGGTAACCTCTCCCTAAAAGTGGACGGTAAACCTCTACACTGGCCCACATGACAGGAAAAAGGCATCTCTACATTGGCAGACTTACTGGCAGAAGATGGCCTCTCTTTAAAATTCTTCCAAGAATTAGACCAAGAATTCCAGCTAGGTAAGTCAGCATTCTGGCAATACCTACAGCTTCAGAGCTCAGTATCAGCTCATCTCAAGCTTCTCCCAATTGCAAATGGGACAGGGGCCTCCTTGGTGTTTAAGTGGCTGACCCATAAAGGAGGCAGAGTTAGTTGCATCTATTCCAACCTTAGGGAGCAACTCCCCTCTCACTCAATGCAGGCCAGATCTAAATGGGAGCAGGCCCTTTAACAACCCCTCTTGGATGCCCAGTGGAAACTCTGTTGGAAGAATGCCCATTCTATGTACTCTGATGCAAGAAGTAGGCTCATACAAAATAAAATTCTGTCTCATTGGTATTACATTCCCTCATTCCTACATTGATTGCACCTAGTGGACAGCAATCAGTGCTGGAGATGCCTCTCTGGAGTGGGAGATCTTATGCACATACTCTGGCTCTGTTCACTTCTCTCCCCCTTCTGGACAGCTCTCCTTGGCCTGGCAGAACAGGTCCTTGGTCCAGGCCTGACTCTTGACCCCTTGGTTTGGATCCTGGGCCTACCCCCTGCATCAAGTGCAATCCCCCGACAACAGCAGAGGTGGCTGTCCCTACTTAGCCTCCAAGCTAAGAGGCTTATCCTCTGCCACTGGAGAATGACAGTGGTACCCACTAGTTCTGAATTGCTTAATTCCTTTTCCAAGGTGGCTGCCTTGGACCGCTTATCTCATGTAATTGCTAATAATATTCCACAGTATTACCTTTGCTGGGCCCCTTATATAGCTTACCTCTCCCCGCGTGCTAGGATTGGGTGAACCCCTCAGCTAAGATGGATTGGTCTAAGCAAATGCTGGCATACTCTCATAGGTAGGGCCTTGAACCCCCCTCTCCACAGTAAAATAACCAGCAATTGTCCTTCTCCCTAACTGGTAAGATGTGTGATCTGGAGTTTAGTGTTTGGTTGTTATTGTTCTATCTCTTGCTCCTTATGTTCCTCAGGTTTGAAATTAAGTACCAGGACACTCCTCAGGACTCCCTCAGCAAGCTCATCAGTATCCCAGCTACCTCGTCTTCAGCTGTTAACCATAGACTCTGGCAATATGCTTCTTTTCCCCTCCTTTGAACTCTTCGATCAGAGAATGCTATCAGTATGTTTATTTCTGTTTGTCTGCATGGATACCATTCTTATTCCTAGAAGCTTTGCTCATTGATGTGCTGCTTTCTTTAATCTGCTGTATGCTCATGTTGCCTTATAATGCAGTGTAAGTACCTTGTCATGTCTGAAGTTATGTCAAAACTCAGTAAAAAGTATTAACTGAAGAAAATAATGAGGAAAACTCATTAAATGCAACATCTATTTGGGATTACACCAATGCAGAAGCATTTATAAGTACTGAGTCTTCTAAAGAATATGACACTGAATTAATATCTAAAGATATGGCAAAAGCATTAAAAGATCAATGTACTGTTAATATATTGATTTTTGAACAATTAACATTGATTGAAAGGGATTAGAATTTTTTAAAGGGTATTGCAATTGAAAATAAAATAACTATAGATGAAACAGACCTAAAGGAAAAAAGATATAGATGGAAAAAATTGGGAATTTTAACAAAAAAAAAGAATAACTATAAGAGCAAGAAAGTGTCTCTCATGGAGAACAAGAAAGTATCTCATATGGAGAACAAGAAAGTAGTGAAGAACTTATTATGCTACCCAAACCAGAATGGAGATAGTATAAGTAAAGAACTAAAAACAGCAAACACGAGCCTGTGGATAAAAGGAGAGAAACCAGAGAATAAAAAGGGACTTATCCACAGAATATAGTTGAAAATACAATAGATAGGAGCTCATATAAATTAAAAATAGAAGAGAAAGCAGAACCAAAAATTAAAAATCCAGCAATGACTATAAAGCCAAAAAAACTGCAAAGTAAAAACAAAAAATGAGAAAGTAAAAACTGGCAAACAAGGTGAAACAAAAGTTGAAACAAAGAATGGAAAGATAAAATATAATATTAAGACCATAAGAACACAAGGTTTAACAAAAGAGACAGCAAGAATAATAAAAATCAAAAATAAAAGTGGTAAAAAACTTAAAAAGTGGTACAAAAAAGAATTACTCCTGACAAGGATGACATAACGCAAAATATAGGACAACACATACAACATCCATAAGAGATGGAATTAAAAAAGGATGATGGGGAAACACAAAAAGGTGAAAATAATTTAGGTCAAGAACATAAAACAGAAGAAAAAACCAAAAAACATGAATTAAGCAAAGATTTTAAGACTTTCTTAGACAAAACAAAAAGAACAGATTATGTGAGATATCTCTATACAGGTTGATATAATACCTAATAAAACTGAAATATTGCTGAACAAAAGTATTAAAACTTTAATAAATGCAATATTAGGACCAGAACAACAACTCGGATTTTACCTGAGTATAATAAGACCGGTACCAAAAGAAAGATAGATATTAGTAGTATCAGATCAATTTAATCTGCTTAAAGCATTAATATATAATAAAATTAAAATAGAACGAATGGGAATTGAGTGTGGTGATATAACTACTATGGGAGGGTTATTCCCAGAGCAATATAGAAACAAAGGAAGAATTGATAAAAGAAAAGAAGAGATGATGTCTGTATTTGGATTAGATAAATTCTATGGAGAAATACCCAAGAACCTTAAGTATAAAATGGATGACTTGTTGGAAAGCATTTTAGAAATAAAAGATCTAGGGAAGCACATTAAAAAAGCGAAGACAGAAAACAAATGATCAAGTACTGTTATGGATTGAAGGAGAGGAACAGATGAATAAACTGACAAGAAAACTGGATGTTTTAGATTCTATAGGAATTTACATGTATGAAAATAACACAAAAAAATTAGAAGTGGACCAAACAAAGGCAAAACCACAATAGGTTTGTATGTTGGAGACTCTTAAATAAATACACAGTATTGGAAAATCTAGATGGAAACTGACAACAAAAAGAATGTAGATTGTCAAACGTGAACAAGGATTTTGACCCCAACATACTGTCATGGAATATTTCAGGAATAAAAAATAAGTGGTCTGACAAAGAATGTACATCATATATTACAAAATTCAATTGTGTAAGCCTACAGAAAACATGGTCTAATAAACTTAGATGGATTCAAAATGTATACCAAATCGGCTATTAAAGCAAACAAATATGGAAGATATGCAGGAGGGTTGGTGACTTACTGCAAATTAAACAAGAATTATAAAACTATAGAACTAAAAAAACATGAATGAGGAGGATACATTGGGTGTTAGGATCCAGTTTGCTAAATTTGAAATTGTAATACTAAATATATATATATATATCGATATATATATCGATATATATAACCAACTGATAAAAAGGGATCAAGAACAGCTATCATAACTGAACTGTTTAATTTTATAGAAAAAGATATAATAGAGAATCCGATGACTGGATATAAAATAACAGGGGATTTCAACGCAAGGGTAGGACATTGTTTAGACTTAAATGCTGATGTATTGGATTATATGATAACCAACAGAGTGAAAGATATATCAAGTAAAAAAAAAAAATAATTTGGATAAGAAAAGTAATAATAGTAGTCAAAAGATTAGTGCTCTATTAATAGATAAGAATTGCACACTAGTAAATGGGAGAACTAAACATGATAGAGAAAGAGCATATACATATTTGAGTACCAATGGTAGATCCACTATAGATCTGATTTGGATAAGTATGAATATAAGTAATAAATGTAGAGATCTTAGAGTGGGAAACATGGGAAAAAGTGAACACTTGCCATTGGAGCTAGAAATAATGTTAGATAAAAGAAAGCAAAAAATAGAATCAAAACAACCCCCTCAATATATACTGTATAAAAAGGTATAGGTTGGAAGTTAATAAATAGTGAAGAATATATGAGAAAATTGGATTTAAAATCCACTTTACAAAAAATGGATGATTATATCAAAAGAAAAAAAGATCAAGATAATATAAGGGCATATGAACACATATGGGCCTGGACATGTGGCAGGTGCTGCTGAGAGAGACAAGGGCCAGAAGAGAGCCACATTTGTGGCTTGGGTGGGGTGGCAGGAGCCGCTTGAGTTGGGGGACTGAAGGAGCTGAATCCATGGCTTAAATCAGGTAGTAGGAGCCGCCAAAGAGGAGCAGAAGAGGTTTTTTGGCCACCCACCCACCCAGGCCACGACCTCTATTAAATGGTTGAGGAGGGAGAATCCAGTTTCATGGAGCAGCAAGAAGCCAAGAGCTAGAGAGCAACAGAAGATGCTGCTTTCTAGGGGAAGGCACAAACACAGGAGGGGGCTAGGAAGGAGCAGAACGTTACTCTGACATCGGGAATGTGGGATGAATGCATATGGTGAGTCTGGCACTATTTTGTCTACAGAGGTTGAGGGCAAGAGTGTGGCATCTTTAAGTTGTATGTTGGCATATGACACTGGTTATGTAGTGGCATCTTATGTGTATTTTGGCATATGACAGTGTTTTGTAGTTGTGAGTCACCTTAATAGGTAAGGTATCATGGGCAGGCAAGTAATAGATGGTACTGTGGTCTTTTCTTTTACTGTCCTGTAAGTTTATTTTTGGGGGGCAGAACTAGTTAAAAATGTACAAATGGTAGTGGTTATAAACACTCAATGGTAGCACTGATTTCCTTTGTATTGTCCATTCCTGTTAGTCAAATACTGACTAAATATGGGCAGAATTGTGGGCTATAATGGATGTGGGGCAGCGGTTTGGATGAACATTTTGTAAAAGCTTGGAGGATGTCCAATCAGTCACAGGCTGAAAAGGCTCAAGGAGGAGTTGCTGTGGCTGGGTAGGGAGTTGGAGAGGATGGGAGGAGGGAAGGGGACTGCTGGGGCAAGAGAGTCATCCCCAGAGGTTAACATGAGGGCACCACATGGGAGGAACATCGGGTCGAGGGGGTGCAGGAGCAAACTGAGCAGGAGACCGGGCAATGTAGAGAGGGAGGCCACAGTCAGGAGGGAAGAGCTGATGCACAACAAGGCAGTGGGAGCAGGAAACAGGTTTGCCAAGGAACCAAGAGTAAAGTGGGGAGGAGCACAGCTGGAAGGGTGCTCAAAGGGAGCAGTGAGGAAGGAGAGGGGAACAGGGCTGGGAGGACAGTTGTGAAAGGCAGAGGGGGTGGGCGTCCAGTGAGGATGGGAGGGTTGTAAAGGATAGTGAAGGAGAAGGCAGGGAGAGGGAGGACGGGTCAGGGGTGGTGGGACAGGGAGCTGTATGGGGGAAGGGCAGAGCTACAAAGGTGGCAGGCTCCAGAGATAGGTACCTTGGTAGCAGGGTGGGGTGGGAATGAGGAATGATGGGGGATACTAGTGCTGGGGGATTTCATACTAAAAGGGATAAGATGGGGCAGTTGGGGGAAGGCACAGTGGTATATGGGTGGAGTCCATACCTGGGTTAACGGTGGACAGGGCAGGGCAGTCACTTCTGAAGTGCACAAGGAGGGATAGGAGTAAACCACATCTTGTGGTGCACATGGGCATGAACAATCTGGCAGGGGAGACAGTGGAAGTGGTGAGGGAGAGGTTCAAGGATCTGGGAAGGATGTGTGAGGAACTGGGAGAATCGGTGGCCTTCTCAGAGGTGCTTCCAGTGCTGTGTGCAAATATGGTAAGAAAAGGGAGGATTAGAGAGTTCAACACATGGCTGGGGGAATGGTATCGATCCAGGGGGTATGGGTTAGTGGGGGGCTGGGGAGGAACCTGGGACAACAGCAATCTCTACACAGGAGACAGGCTACACTTCAGCAGGGAGGGGAAGGGAACATTAAAATAGGGGATAGAGGGGTACATAACAGCAAAGATGAGTTTAAACTAGGTGGGGTGGTGGTGAGTGGACAGCTGGTAGGCAAGGAACTCAGAGAGGGGAGTCTGAAGAGCTTATCCCCCAAGATAACAGGATAGGAGTCAAGGTAGGAGCATGGGGGGGACTCTGGGTAAGACAAGGAAGGAAACAGGGTGGAGGGTGGTCACATTGAATGCAAGGAGCTTAGGTAATAAGTCAGCTGAGTTGCAGGCTCTCTTGGCAGTGAGAAGGGTGGGCATTGCGGCCATCACAGAAACGTGGGCTACCCAGTATCTGGACTGGGATATGATGATCCCAAGGTACAGAATATTCAGGAAGGACAGGGTTAAAGGGAAAGGGGTGTGTGGCAATCTATGTATGAGAAGGGATAAAGAGTATAAGGGAGGAGGGGAGGAAAGCAGAACAGAGGCCCTATGGATGCAGTTTCAGGACTCGAGAGATAGGACACTGAGGATGTGGGTAGTATACAGACCACCAGCACAAGGGGAGAACCTGGACAGAGAGCTAGCTGAGAAAATCAGAGAGGTCTGTAGGAAGGAGAACACAGTGGTGGTGGGGAACTTCAAACTTCCTGGGGTGGACTGGAGCACTCCAGCCACCACGAGTGCGAGGGAGAAGTTCATACTAGAGGCACTTCATGACAGCTTCCTGGTACAATTGGTACATGAGCTGACTAGAGTGGAGAGGACTCTGGACCCAGTACCTTCAAATGGGGAGGCTGTAAGAGATCAGGGAGTGGAGGATCCTCTGGCTTGGAGTGACCACCACTCAGTGTGGTTCACACTCAACAAGAGTAGGGAAATGGGGGTATGGGGACTAGGGTGATTAATTTTAAAGGGACAGACTTTAATGGGATGGGGGAAATTTTGAGTAAGTATCTGGAAGGCATTCATCAAGACATGGATGCTAGTCAAAAGTGGAATATTATTAAAAGAGATCTGACAGAGGCCACTGGGATGTGTACAAAGACACGTAGTAAAAAGGGAAGGGCAAAGGAGCCCAGTTAGTTGACTCAGGAGGTTATGGAGGGGGTAAGGGCCAAGAGAAGGGAATTTCAGAAATTCAGGAAATTGGGGGGGGGGGTTATAAGGATGAGTATACGAAGAAGTCCAGGGAGGTTATCAGGCTAGTCAGAGTGGCCAAATCATCAAGGGAACTGAGACTGACACAGGGTATTAAGGAAGGTGAAAAGGACTTCTCCAGATACATTAGAGAAAGAAGGAAGAACAAAGACCAGATTGTGAGGATTAGAAAGGATGAATGGTAGGTGGAGAAGTGGGGAACAGGCAGAGGCACTAAATGAATACTTCTGTTCTGTGTTCACAGAGGAGAAAGGGGGCAGATACCCCATGGGGGTAGGGGTGGGTAGTGGGGGGAGAGGGTGTGACTGACATAGGGATTGTAGAAGACAGGGTTTAGGGAGGCTTGAGGGCTCTAAGGGTGGACAAGGCACTGGGACCAGATGGCATTCACCCTAGGGTACTCAGAGAACTAGCGGAGATCCTGGCAGGACCACTGACTAACCTGTTCAATACCTTCCTGGACACAGGATGCATACCACAAGACTGGAGGATAGCCCGTGTGACCATTCACAAAAGTGGCCCCAGGGATAAGCCAGGCAACTACAGGCCAGTGAGCCTGTCATCGATTGTGGAGAAACTCATGGAGACAATCCTAAAGGAGAGGCCTGTGACCTTCTTGGAGAACAATGGTCTCTAGGATGATCATCAATATGGGTTTGTTTTGGGCAGATCCTGCCAGACAGATCTAACTGAGTATTACAATTGGGTGACCAGGGAACTGGACAGGGACCATGCAGTGGATGCCCTGTATTTAGACTTCAGCAAGGCATTTGATTCCGTGCCACCTGGGAGGCTGGGCAGCAAGCTGGAATACATAGGGGTGGGAACAAAGATGGTCAAATAGATTGCCAACTGGCTGAATGGAAGGCAGTAGATGGTGGTGGTGGGGGGCTCTCATCACCAAGGGAAGTGATGAGTGGGGTGCCACAGGCATTGGTACTGGGACTAGTGCTGTTTGGGATATTCATAGCTGATATCTCACGTGGGATCTGGAGTAGGATCAGTCTGTTCACTGATGATACAAAGACAGAAGCGGTGGTAAATTACATCAAAGGGTGGAAAGGGGCTGCAGGAGGTCCTGACCAAACTACAGGAATGGTCAGAAGTATGGCAGTTGGGGTGCAATGCCAAGAAATGTAAGGTAATGCACTTTGGAGATAGAAACCAGGGAAGGAGCTATCAGCTGGGAGGGGCACAGCTGGAAAGTAAAGAGGAGGGAAGGATCTGGGGGTGCTTATAATGGGCAGCATGAACAACTCAGCTCAGTACAGGAAGGGGGCAGCAAAGGCCAATAGGATGCCAGGGTATATAGCGAGGGGAGTCTCCTCCAGGAATAGGGAGGTGATCCTTCCCCGGTACAGGTCCATGGTCAGGCCTCACCTGGAGTACTGTGTGCAGTACTGGCACCCATTCCTGAAGAAGGATATCAAATTTTTGGAGGGGGTGCAAAGTAGGGTGATAAAAATGATCCAGGGATTGGAGGGACAGTCCTATGAGGATAGATTGGGCAAGCTGAACATGTACTCCCTGGAGGAAAGGAGGGATAGAGGAGATATGATTGAAATCTTTAAATACATAAAGGGGGTAAATAAGGTTAATAGAGATGGGATTTTCCAGCTTAGAAGAGGGCAGGATACAAGAGGGCATCAGCTGAGGTTGGAGGGGGGAAGATTCGGAAAGGAAATCACGAGAAATTTTTTCACAGAAAGGGTGCTGGACAGGTGGAATACTCTGCCTGAGGGTGTGGTATTGTGTAGAATGGTGGGTAGCTTTGAGAGGGGTTGGGACAGGGTGAGGGGGGTGTTACAATGAAGAGAGAGGAGGAGGGTGGGGCAGCTGCAAGCTGAGGGGCTAGCTACACATTCGAGAAGACTTGATAGACCATAAAGGCCTGCTTCTGCTGGCATTTTCATATGTTTGTATGTTCATGTAATATCACAAATATCTGAAGTAATAAATAATGATACAAAGATTTATACAAAAAATAAGGGAGCATCATAGGGAATGCAAAATAGCTAAAAACCAGTTAAACCAGAAATTAAGATTAGTTATGAAAAACCAGAGTAAAGAAAATAGGCAAGAATTAAATAAATTAAGAGCAAATTATAATAAAAATATAAGTAAACAAAAAAATAAATATTGGGAAATAATATGGGAAAATTAGAAAAAGCAGTAAGGGAAAAAACAATAGAGTATTCTGGCTTCTAGTGAGCAGGGGAACAACCGATTATAGTGACCGTATTGAAAATTATATTGAACCAGAAGCCTAGATAACATATTTTAGAGAGATATTCTTTGATGATAAGCTTAAAAATGACATAAGTTCACCAAATGAAACCAGGGTGGGTTTGCAAGAAGAAATCTCACCAGAAGAGATAAATGTATCCATCCAAGCATTTATAGAACATAAAGCACCTGGCCCAGATGGAGTACCTATTGATGCAATAGAAAAATCAAGAGAAAAATGGGTAAGGATATTGTGGAAATTATATAATCACATTAACAAAACAGGAGAAATATTGATCTCTCAGACAGAAACAATAATAGCGCCATTATTCAAAAAAGGAAATAGGTCCAATACAACATGTTATAGACCAATAAGTTTAATGGATTATACGCCAAAAATCTTTACAAGAATCTTAAATAATAGATTGCTACAATGGATACAGAAACTGGGATTAACTGACGAGGCACAAGAAGGAGTTATGTCCCAACATTCAACATTAGATTAATGCTTTATACTCTGCCATTTAATATTTAAATATACAAAGATAAAAAAGTAGAAATATGTTTGTATATATATTGATCTTAAAGCTGCTTTGACAGCATTACTATGAATTTACTTTGGGTTACTTTACAAAATTGAGATATTGATAAGGCTATGTTGGATAATTTGATTGCCCTATATCCTTGAATAATACTTTCAAAATTAGGCATAATAATTAGGGAGATAAAACAGATAGAGCACTTAGTAATAAAGGTGTTAGGCAGGAGTGTGTGCTGTTCCCAATTCTTGTTAACCTGTTTTTGAATGCTATTTTGGAAAAACTATATAATTCTGACTTTCACATGCCAAGGGTAGGGGATAGACCATGTCCATATCTCACTTTTGTGGATGATATCGTATTAATGTCCACAAGTTTTCTGGGCATAAAAAGATTGTTTAGTGACTTTAAAAAAAGATGTCAAGAGAACGATTACAAAATAAACTACAGGAAAACAAAAATGCAAGTTTTTGGAAATAATAGAAAAATATACACTATAGATACACAGGATGGGAAGATCGATCAAGTAAAAGAGTTTAAATATTTAGGGATCATCATGTCAAACTCATTTACATGGAAAGCCCATATAAAAGATATTGAACTAAAAACAAATAATTTTTTACCGTCTATACTGAGTTTTGCATATAAGTATGGGGGAAGTTCAATAAAAGGATGTATAAAGGTGATAAATGCAAAAACACAAGCTCAAATATTGCATGACATTGACATCTGAGAATATGACTGCAAAGACAGCATACAAAATGGATTAATAACTATTATAAACAAATCAAGAACAAATGGCTTGATACCTTTACCTTTTCTTGGACCAACAAGGATGTTACAAAAAGAACAAAGCTTTAGCTTTTGGACCAACAAGTCCTTCTTTGGAAGCCTAATGAGATTTATTTAGAAAATCCCATATTATTAACACTTAGAACATGCAGAGAAAACAACAGAAATAATTCTCATTGGTTTAAAACAGGCCTTCAGAAATAATTAAAGTGACATTGGAGAGCTTGAATATCTAAAGTGTGATTTCAACTGAACCAGATTTAAAGGTCAAAGGTTGTCCAGAGAAAACAGCAGGCAGAGAGTTCAATCCACATACAGTATATTATACCATATATCAGTCTAATGGATAAAAAAAAAACTAAGATTCTCTGCTCACTAAATTACATGTCAAGTGAAGAAACCTCCCAAAGACACATACTACATGAGTGAGGTAACAGTACATCAGTAAAATCCAGCTTCAACTCTGCTCAGAACTCTGTTTGTGAATAGAGCCTTTGATAATAAGACGAAGAGGGAGAAAACAACTGCATGTCAAAATGTAACACATTACTAAGTAAAAAAATAATGAAAAATATGTCCTAAAATTACAACATCAGAAATTATCTTTACATGGCATATAGAATGATGAAAGTGATGTTTACCCAAAGTGAGTAAGTGTGTCACACTGATGAAAGTACAACTGGCTGGAGATATATTCCCAGCATACTCTCAACAAGCCATTATTTTTCAGAAACCTTAAGCCTTTTTTGTAACAAGATTTTATACATGATAACATCAATTGTCAGTGTAAGTGCCAGATACAAAAAAGTGCTAGTCAAGGACTCCCAAGAAATCGAGACTATGTAGCCTGATATATATAGATTTCAATAAATTGTCAGTGCATAATCAAAATAATACATATATAGAAACAGTCCAAGGAATATAAACAAGAATTCTTTTTTTTTTTTTTGAAATTCAACTTCTTTATTGGTTTTAGTTTATACACGTCATAGTAGACATAACTGGAATGGTACAAAGATGCAATCATCTAATTAAAGTGTACAATGGAGAGCTAATAAAGATAACAAAAAATGAACTCCCTTCCCCCACTCCTAGTTCCCTCCTCCTCCCAAACCCCTGAAGTGTGCCAATGCAGGCATTATAATTCTTAAAAGAAATATTTGGTACAGAAAGACATCTGGAGATGAACCTGGAACTAATAAATGTTAATAGCTTCAATGTAGATAAAAGGCATACAATTTGCCCCATTTTTTATCAGATGAATCCGGATTATTATGGGAACCAGCAATCAAGTGCTATATCCTGAAGTAGACTGAGAGGTCATTTAGCCACTCATTATACGATATGGGCAGTTGGTCCAACCAATGTTTAAGCACTAGTTTCTTCATCACCATGGAAATTAGTGCCATGTGATATTTCCATTCTTTAATTTGGATAGTGGTGTAAATCCCTAGAATACAGATCTCCACAGTGAAGAGGTCCCCTACACCTAGCATTGGGTCCAATTTAGATTGAATTAACCTCCACAAGGGGGCAATTTTAGTGCAATCCCAGAATATATGTACAACGTTCCCTTCGTGTATACCACATCAGGAGCAATTAGAGCTGGGAAGGTAACCAATTTTGGCAAATTTTACTGATGTGTAATATAGATTATGTGGGATATGGTATTGGGTAAGTTGCAGTCTATCTTGAAAAATGTATGTATATAAATCTTGCCAGACTCTTGGCCATTCAATGGTTGTTCCTGGTAGGACAGATGACCAGATTTTGGAACTGGGTACTGGGTCAGTATATCCAGTGGAGAGGATGAAGTTGTATAAGAGGGATAAGCAGTGTGGTTTGGAAGATAGATCATTGAGGCTTTCCAATATTGGTTGAAGTTTAGATTCTGTGTAAGCAGTACCCAAATATTTGTGCTAATAGGTGTCTTAATTCAAAGATGTTAATGGAATGAGAGGCATTTAGCCCAAATGTATGTCTGATTTCTGAAAAGGAGAGAAGAGATGTGGAGGAATAGAGATCTGTTACTCTAGCATTGTTCTATCATGCCAGAGGCTGTTCACCTTGGAGACCTGCTGCGGGTATGGGTATGGCCTGCGCAAGACTTACACCATCTCCCCCGGATTTTCAAGGGCCAGTGAGAGCTCACCTGATGCCACCAGAACCGTGATGTTTTCCAAGGCTCGGACCCCTCTCTAGGGGCGAACCCATTCCAGGGCACCCTGCCCTTTACAAAGAGAAGAGAACTCTCCCAGGGGCTCCCACCAGCTTCTCCAGGATCATTTGTGTTACCGCACCGGACGCCTCGAGGCACCCATCTCTGCCACTCTGGATTCGGGGATCTGAACCCGACTCCCTTTCAATCGGCTGAGAGCAACGGAGTCCATTGCCCATCCCTTCGGGAATGGCACTCACCTATCTTTTAGGACCGACTGATCCATGTTCAACTGCTGTTCACATGGAACCCTTCTCTACTTCAGCTTTCAAAGCTCTCGTTTGAATATCTGCTACTACTATCAAGATCTGCACCTGCAGTGGCTCCACCTGGGTCCTCGGCCTGGGTTTCAGTGCCACCGCAGTGGCCCTCCTACTCATCGCGGCATAGCCCCCTCAGCTCCCATTGCCAGTGATGGATGGGTATGGGCCCAATGCTCCAACACCATCCATTTTCAGGGCTAGTTAATACGGCAGATCTAAACAAAAATTCTTAGGAATTAACCCCCCGGGGAAAGTAACTACTTAAAATGAAATATATGTACATGAATCCTAATACACTATCAATTGCACTCATTACTACAATAGTTACCCAAAAAGGAATTACACCTGTCATGAACCCCCAAGTAAATGAGACAAGTGTCCTAATAAGTACAGAGTGTAAAAACATTACAGTATATACTAAAACTACAGAACTAGCAGAAGGAAGTAAATACCACTATAACACGAGTTCGGAGTCCTAGCCACTATGACACCATAATGTCATGTACCTAAACATAAGTTTACCTCAATATCCTCACAATATTCACATCCACTATACCGACATAACCACCCATCACAAATACGCATATTAAAAATTCAATGTGCCACACTTCTTCTACCCCCGTAACACACACATAAACATATTCACAAACCGATATATATAGACATACCCACACCCCCACACACACATTCACACAATACTAATGTGAGAGACCAACCTGTAGATAACCAGTTAAGAGGAACCGTATAAGTATAAGAGTCAAAGTACAAGGTTCACTGAAAACTTAAAATATGTATGTCCATCCTTTGAAGTAAAGGTCCATGTAAGTTTACGTGTAATGTGTCATATATCCAACATCAATGTTCAAGCCATCTTGCACCATATTAAGAAGTAACTTAAGTCTGATCTCACAAGCTCATCTCTGTTGTTTACCATTGAAATGTCCTTTCAAGACCATCACAGATGTATCTGAAATTGAGTGGTCATTCAGAGAGATGTGTTGTGCCACTGGTTTGTCAGTCATCTTCCAATTAATATCATATCTGTATGAATTCATTCTAGTGCAGAGTTGCCGTTTCGTCTCCCCCACATACCCTGTGTGAGGGCATTTCCCGCATTGAATAAGATAAACAACATTGCTTGATGCACATGTATAATTATCCAGTATCCTGAATTGTCTGTTTTGTGAGGTAACCACACAGTCTGAGGTGGAAATGTGCTCACAAGTTTTATATCTGCATTTATTTCAAGGTTGTGTGCCACATGATGTCATGGCACTCTGTTCAGGTTCAAGTTTACTCCTAATAATCTGATTGGCTAAATTGGGTGGTTGTTTAAAAGATAGTAGTGGCAGTTCTCAAAAAATACAACTAGGGGTTTAATCCTCACTGATTATGGGGTGTTGGTCCTTAATAATCTTATGTAGAAGTATAAGGTCAGGATGATATGTGACTACCAAGGGTACTCTGTTAGCAGTGGTCCTTTCATTATTTTGCAGTAGGTGTTCTCTTGGTACTTGTGTAGCATGTTCCACTTCTCTGTCAATTTCTCTGGAAGTGTCCCTGCTCAATAAAAGTGTTTTTCAACATAACTAAATGTCTATCTCTATATTCCTCATTTGAACAGAGACATGGTACTGAAGTGCTTGACTATATATGATAAACTTTTTTGTGTGACTCAGGCGATTACTTTTCTTGTGTAAGTATCTCTGTCTGTCTGCTGGTTTCCTATAAATACATGTAGGTATGGTTCCATCCTTGATGGTGACACTGTTAATTAACAGTGCTAATTTTCTGGATACCACTGTCACCATTAAGGATGGAATCCTACATACATGTATTTACAGGAAACCAACAGACAGAGATACTTACACAAGGAAAGTAATCACCCAAGTCACACAAAAAAGTCTGTCATATACTGTATAGTCAAGCACTTCTGTAGCACCGTCTCTGTTCAAATGAGGAATTCAGAAAATTATTTCTGTTTTTTTTCTCTGCATGTTCTAAGTGTTAATAATATGGGATTTTCTAAATAACTCTCATTAGGCTTCTGAAGAAGGACTTGTTGGTCCGAAAGCTAAAGTTCTTTGTTCTTTTTGTAACATTCTTCTTGGTCTAATAAAAGGTATCAAACCATTTGTTCTGGATTTATTATTACTAGGACCAATACGGCATTAAACATTTTGTTTGTTAACTATTATTATTAGAGATGCAGCAAATTTAAATTCTACCGGTGACGTGAACGCAAAGTGGGCATTTCGTATTTGCCACTCTGCTACGAGGTAGGCAATGCAAAGTGCTCACTCCATGTATCTTTACCACTTCGCATTAAGGCAGAATGGCAATGCGAAGTAAGGAGAAGTCATTGTTTTTAATGGACTTCGCGTTCCTCATTATGATTTTAAGTGATCCACTTGGTGTTTCAGACTTGGCAGCCCCCCCCCACACATCATGTGTCTTACAGTACTGTAAGTTACACGTGCTTTAGCTAGACAGGAAGGAAGTGAGTCATACAAGCAGACACCTTTACTTTCTCCTGTGCACACGGAGAGAGAAGAGTGTGTTTTGTGACTGCTGATATTTGAGATCAGAGTGAGGAGGAGATTTAAACTTTGATTTAGACCAAACAGCTTTTTTAAAAGCTACATTTTTTTGTCTTTTATTTACTCTTTTTTACTTAATTTGTTCTTTCTGTAAATTATATTTTCTTACCTTTATAAGTAGTTAGTTGTTTGTCTGTGTCTGTGTGACTGTGTGTGTGTTGTGTAACAGTGTGAGTAGTGATTGCTCAGACTGAGGGAGCTCAGTAGGAGAGATGGACCAGGGTGAGGGAATGTCTGGGGTGGGGGCAGCTCTGGGAGAGCATGGTAGTGGTAAGCATCGTACCGTGCACATGCATGGGGGGCATGGGCACCCATTCCTGTTGGACCACTCAAAACTTGTGAGTGCTCCCCCGAGAAGCAGGACCAGCAATGCCTCCTGTCCTGACTCTGAGGCAGTTGAACAACCACCACCACCACCAAGTCCAGCACCAGGTCCTCTGGAGCAGGATGTGCCTGTTCCCCCAGGCCCATGTGTGGATCACATCCCTGTTCAGCACCATGACCAGCTGGCTGCCAGTTCATCTAGCCCTTCCCTGCCTGTGCCTGGTCCTCCCTGCACCTCCATTGTTTGGCAGTTTTTTGACTGTGTCGGGGGGACAGAAGTGTGGTCAAGTGCCGCCTATGTGAGGTGGAGGTGCACCATGGCCCCCAAGGGACTCACCTGGGGACTGAGGGCCAGCACACCCATATGCTCAATCACCACCAGTTGGAGTGGCAGGCTGCCACAGAACGGACCATGCCGGCACCTGCTGGCCATTCTGTGACAGAGGGTGCAGCTGTGCATAGCGGCATCCCTAAGAAGAGGAGGGCCACAGCAGCACCTGCTGTTCCACCAGCACCCCCACCACCACCACCAGCAGGTCAGCCTGTAGAACGTGTGGACCCCAGAGAACTGCATGTAACACAGGCTGACTTGGCAGTTCTCTGGAGTGCTGTCGAGGAGAACAACGAGAGGGTGAGTGTTGAGGAGTAGCAGCTGGATCACATAGGGGGACATTAGTTGCAAATTATGTACATGCTGGAACTGCTGCTGGATCACCATGGGATTCCACATTAGTTTTTTTTCCTCACAGGATGTGCCCCCCTACACCTTCCTTGCTGTGTTATAAAATGTATTCCTCTACCATCCCCGACCCTTGTATGTAATTATACCCTTTTTTTGTTGTCTTCCATATGCGTGACACTTTGTATTCTGAGCAGTGCAAGTATACTGTGCTAAACTGCATGTGTGCAGTCAGTCTTCTTTCCAGTTTGTGTATGTACTGCAGATACTGTCCAACTCCCTGACTTAAAAACACTTATTAATGAGTACAATGGTAGGATGGTGAAGCCTGGAGAGATACTACAAAGCAGGCTTACAATACATCCAAGTAACTAGTAAAAAAATTAATGTTTTGATTCATGACGTAATCATAAATTGTGATTTGTGACTGCATTTGTGACCGTGATGATGAAGAAATGCGAATGCCTACGGCTGTATTTCCCCGGGCTCCAATGAGGTGTGGCACAAAACTCCCTGACTTAAAAACACTCATTAATGAATACAATGGTGGGGTGGTGAAGCATGGAAAGATACTACAAAACAGGCTTACAATACATCCAAGTAACTATTAAAAAAATGAATGTTGTGATTCGTGATGTGATCGTAAATCATGATTTGTGACTGCATTTGTGACCGTGATGGTGAAGAACGTGATTTGTATCACTAGTAACTCATGATGATGGTCCTGACTTAAAAATGCATGTTAATGAGTACAATGTTCATGCAGAATTATGCACCACACCTGTCCAGTACTCTGAAGGGGAAGCCAAAGAAACAACTGTGACTTAAGTTAGAGATGGAGATTGGGCCCTAAAGAGATGCAAATGCACAGACAGATTAAGATTGCGCTGAGCACTGAAGAGATGCAGATGCAAAGGCACAACACCTAACCAGTGCTCACCATCAGAAATTCAAATCTGGAAAAGAATACCTTTGCCAATTGGGACGGGCTGCGGGGGGGGGCAGTGTACTGCACTGCTGCAGTAACAGTCACTAGTACTAGTACCAGTAAAGATACCACAAAGAAGTACAGAAATTACACAGCTGCAGTGGATAGCAGGTTCACATTGCTGAAATTATGTGCCACAATAAAAAGGTGTCTGATTTGATGACACACGTCACACACATAGTCACATACACACTAAGTAATGCGTAGCAAATTGAAAACTTCAGTAATATAACCACATATTTTAAACAAACTAAAATTATGCACTGCTGAACCACAATAATCAGCAAAAAAATTGCAAGAATTATTGAAAACATTACTGTGTGTACATTAACACAGTTAGACAAGATAAATATCAGCAAAACAGAAAGCACTGTTTCTTCAAGTTAATCTACCTACACCACAGATTCGCCCCCCCAAAGCACACTTCCACTGTCTCTCAGTACACGGACTGAATGCTGTACATTAACATTCAAAATCCACACACAAACAATAAACGCTCGATGATATGAGCACAGGAGGGTTTCCTATAATTGATGAACTAAAGTTTCAGCAAAAAAAAAAATACTCAAAAAGGCTTTCTTAACAGCTTTTAGAAGGTTTGAATTGCAGAGAGCTCTCAGATCAGATTGTCTCCTACAACTTCCTACACACACTACCCCAAACTGAGGCTGTGCAGAACAATCCAGAGCCCATGTGACCTGATATCCCATGAATCACTGATAAATTCACGTTTGGAGCTTAAAAACAAGGCGAAATGAGGCGAAGTACATTGTTTTCAATGTACTTCGCCTTAAAATAATTAGTAGTGGTTTGGGAAGGTGAAGTAATCTTGAAGTCATTATTTCAATGGACTCTGAGTTACCCACTATAATGGCAATCTCCGCCTGCTGTGTGCGGAGCACTACGCATTTCTTCACTCCACGAATCACTCATGGAGGAATGGGGACCACTTTGCCCATCTCTAACTATTATAAATGAATCCTAGGACCAGGGCTGCAGCTATGAATTTTGGGGCCCCAGACAAGTCACTTGAAGTGGGCCCCTGTTTCCTAAACCAGCTAATGCCAAGGGCAATGCCAGCTCCTCAGGTGGGCCCCTCCTGAGCTCCGGGCCCTGGACAACATCCCCACTTTTCCCCCCATTACTGTGGCCCTGCCTAGGACTACTACCAAAAGGGATACCAATGGCTCTAATACAGAGCAGAACTGGGCCAACTACCATTGGAATGCCTGATAAATGAAAGATTAGTCCTCTGTTGGATTAATGTATATGGTATGCACCAGAATAAAATCCCAAGAATGTGTCTAGATGAAGCACTAAAATACCAAAGCAATAAAATAACTTTCCCAGTAGTAGAAACTGCTGAAAAAATAATAAAACCTCATGGACTACTTTCTGCTATAACAGAATCCCTAATTAGGCCATTTGAGGGAAATAAAAATAAAAGTAAAAACCAGAATAAGGGATAATTTTAGTAAAATGATCTGGAGAAAAGTATGAAATATAAAATAAGTCATTGGTTGACACAAAATAAACAATACTTTGGATTTGAACAATATTTAACATTAATAAAAAAATGCAGTAGACAAATTTTCACAAAACACAGGTTTGAATTAGAGATGCAGTGAATTTAAAATCCGCCGGCGAAGTGAAAGCGAAGTGGCCACTTCGCATTGGCACTTTGCTACGTGGGGTGCCCCATAGAAAAGGCTCACTTCGCCTTGTTATTATTACTTTGCGTTGTCATTCTGCCTTAAACGTGAAGTAGGGTGGAGTGACAACAATATTGGCAGCATCCCACCCACACAGTCATCAGAATGAATGTGCATCTCCAAAGTGCTACTGTATTGCGTCCAGAAAATTTCACAGTGCTGATGAAGTGAAATGAGAGTGTAACAAGAAATACAAACTCTCCCAGAATTAATGGCACCCTCAGTCATGCACACAATGGTCAGGTCACACACAGAGTCACCAGACTTAATGTGCATCCCCAAAATGGCTACTGTCTTGTGTCCAGAAAATTCCCTAGTGCTGACGAAGTGAAATGAGAGCGTAACAAGGAATGCAGTCTTCCAGAATTAATGGTGCCATGGAAATGCACAGACAGATTAAGATTGCACTGCACACTCATGAGATGCATACAAAAAGGCATAACAACACCTAACCAGTGCTCACAAGTCACAAATCCAAATATGGAAAGGAATACATTTTGCCAGTTGGGGGATTAGTGCATGGCAGTAACAATCCACTACTAGTAAAGATACCACAAAGCAGTATAAAAAATTCTTGCAGGTGCAGTGGATAGCAGGTTCACATTGCCGCAATTACTCAGTAACACAATAGAAGGTGTCTGATTTAATGGCATTCATCGCACACACACTTACACGCACACTCAAGTAATGCGTAGCAAACTGTAAACCTTTAGTAATATAATCAAATGTCTTAAACAGACAAATTGTACACTGCTGCACCACAACAATCAGCAAAAAAAGTGAAGAATTACTGAAAATATTACTGTGTGTACATTAACACAGTTATACAACAAAAATATAACCAAAACAGAAAGACTGCCTTTTTCTCCCAGTTAATCTACCTACCACAAATACGCCCCGCCCCAAAGCACACTTCATAGTACACAGACTGACTGTTCTAAATTAACATTCAAAATCCACACACAACTAGAGATGGGCGAAGTGGCCTCAATTCGCTCAGCAAAGTGATTCATGGAGTGAAGGCGAATTCACAGAGTGCTCCACAACAACGTGAAGCGGAGTACTTCATGTTATGATAGGTAATGCGAAATCCATTGAAAACAATGACTTTGCATTACTCTGCCTTCCAAACCACTACTCCACCAATTCTTAAGGTGAAGTACATTGAAAACAATGTACTTCACCTTGTTTTTAAGCTCCAAAGGCGAATTGTGCAGTGATTCATGGGATTTCTGGTCACATGGGCTCTAGATTGTTCTGCACAGCCTCAGTTTGGGGTAGCGTGTGTAGGAAGCTGTAGGAGACAATCTGCTCTGAGAGCTCTCTGTGATTCAAACCTTCTAAAAGCTGTTAAAAAAGCCTTTTTGAGTCATTTTTATTTTGCTGAGACTTTAATTCATCAATTATAGGAAACCCTCCTGTGCTCATATCATCGAGCGTTTATTGTTTGTGTGTGGATTTTGAATGTTAATGTACAACATTCAGTCTGTGTACTAAGAGACAGTGGAAGTGTGCTTTGGGGGAGGGGTGTATCTGTGGTGTAGGTCAATTAACATGGAGAAAAAGACAGTGCTTTCTGTTTTGGTGATATTTTTCTTGTATAACTGTGTTAATGTACACACAGTAATATTTTCAATAATTCTTGCCATTTTTTTGCTGTTTGCAGTGGTGCAGCAGTGCATAATTTTAGTTTGTTTAAAATATGTGGTTATATTACTGAAGTTTTCAATTTGCTATGCATTACTAGTGTGTGTGTGGTATGTGTGTACTGCAGTCATCAAATCAGACACCTTTATTGTGCCACATAATAATTTCAGCAATGTGAACCTGCTATCCACTCCGGTTGTGTGATTTTTGTACTTCTTTGTGGTATCTTTACTGGTACTAGTACTAGTAACTGTTACTTCAGCAGTGTAGTACACTGCCCCCCCCTCCGTGGCCCGCCCCAACCAGCAATGGTATTCTTTTCCAGATTTGAATTTCTGATGGTGAGCACTGGTTAGGTGTTGTGTCTTTGTGTCTGCATCTCTTCAGTGCTCAGCGCAGTCTTAATCTGTCTGTGTATTTGCATCTCTTTAGGGCTCAATCTCCATCTGTAACTTAAGTCACAGTTGTTTCTTTGGCTTCCCTTCAGAGTACTGGACAGGTGTGATGCATAATTCTGCATGAACATTGTACTCATTAATATGCGTTTTTAAGTCAGGACCATCATCACGAGTCACTCGTGATACAAATCATATTCTTCATCATCATGGTCACAAATGCAGTCACAAATCATGATTCAAGATCACGTCACGAATCACAACACTAATTTTTTGACTAGTTACTTGGATGTATTGTAAGCATGTTTTGTAATATCTCTCTAGGCTTCACCACCCCGCCATAGTACTCATTAATGAATGTTTTTAAGTCATGGAGTTTGTGCTACAGCTCATCGGGAAGTACAGCCGTAGGCATTTGCATTCCCAATACAGTTCCATATTGTTTATCTCACACCGTCGACACCGAATCACGTTCTTCATCATCACGGTCACAAATGCAGTCACAAATCACGATTCACGATCACGTCACGAATCACAACACTACTTTTTTGACTAGTTACTTGGATGTATTGTAAGTATGTTTTGTAGTATCTCACCAGGCTTCACCACTCCACCATTGTACTCGTTAAGTTGGGATTGCATCTTTAAGTTGGGGAATTTTGTGCTACAGCTCATCGGGGAAGTATAGCCATAGATATTCGTGTTCCTTCCCATAAAGCATGTGAGTTACAGTGCTGTAAGTAGTGGTGGGCAAAGTGGCCCCAATTTGCTCAGTGAAGTGATTCACTGAGTAATGCGGAATCTGTGGAGAACTCCACAATGTGAAGCAGAGTACTTTGCTTCATTATGAGGAACGCAATGTCCACTGAAACCAATGACTTTGCGTTATTCCGCCTTCCCCAAACCACTTCTCCACCAATTTTAAGGCGAAGTACATTGAAATCAATGTAATTCACCTCACTTCACCCTGTAATTGAGCTCCAAATGAAATTCTGCAGTTATTCATGGGATTGCAGGTCACATGGGCTCTAGATTGTTCGGCACAGCCTCAGTTCTGGCCTGAGTAGTGTGTGTGTGTGCGGTGGTAGCTGGTGACAGTCTGCTCTCAGAGCTCTGTGATTCAGAACCTCTAAAAGCTGTTTAAAATGCCTTTTTGACTAATATTTTTTGCCAAAATTTAGTACATCGATTGTAGGAAACCCTTCTGTGCTCATATCATCTCGTAAACATCCTTTTCCCGGGAGCTGTAGCCAACATATTGACAACCAGAGTGCAGCCCCCTGGGAGCTTACGCTGGCAAACATCGCGATATGATGATGATGCTGTGTTGCCTCTTCCTCCCCATTGTCTATATGTACAGAGATATTAAAATCTCTGTTTATACTCTGCTGGGTGTTATTTTTACAAAAGGTGCATACATGCCATGTGGGTGCGGCACCCAAATGGCATATATGCACCTTTTGTAAAAATAACACCCAGCAGAGTATACATAGAAATTTTAATATCTCCATACATATAGGCAATGGGGAGGAAGAGGCAACACCGTGTCATCATCTCACAGTGTTTGCCAGAGCGATCTCCCAGGGGACTGCACTCCGGTTGTCAGTATGCTGGCAGCAGCCCCCGGGAAAAGGATGTTTACACATTTTAAACAGCTTTTAGAGGTTTTGAATGATAGAGCTTACCTTAACGTCAGTGCTCTCTTTTCATGACAAGCACTTACTTGTGGTTGCTTCACATCTAATAATATTTATTTTAACATGTTACATACAGATTGTTTTGCTGTATTGTTGTTAAAATTGTTTCAGTTATACATGCTCTTCTTTGTACAGGATATTGTATGAAATTGTTCTGTGATCAGTCCACATTTAGTGTTGTATCTCCATGGGGTTAACCCCAAAAAGGACTTCTTAATTGCCATGAATGGATATGGGCTGGTGGGAGACTGAGTAGGACTTGAGAACACAAAGACCTATATGTACTGGACCTACAGTATATGCACTGGACAGGCTACATCTGAGTAAGGAGGGCACAAAGGTCCTGAAAGACAACCTGGAGAGGTACTTGATGGATAAGCTACATTTAAACTGATAAAGGGGAGCAGTATAGGGCACAACATGGCACCAGGTGAGGGGGGCCTCTGCCCCCCCCAGTAGGGACTCTAAAGGAGGGGAGAAGGCAAGGGGAAGGGATAGTAGAGATAAGGGGGGGAGGAGAGTCAAAAAGGGAATATGGGTAATGAGGGTCAGGGGTCCAGATGGAATATGGTCTTCTTGAATTCTAGGAATCTGGAAAACAAGTCAGTAGACCTACTGGTGCTGATGGAGAAGAGGAGTTAGACATAGCTGCCATCACAGAGACATGGGCAACACAGTACCATGACTGGGACCTTGAGATCCCAGGGTACCAACTGCAGAGGAAGGCTAGAGAGGGGGAGGAGTAGTGTTGTACATAAGGGACAGGATAATGTACACCAAGGAGGAGGGGAAGGAGTGAGTAGCCAAAGACCTATAGGTAGTGCTACAGAACAAAGCTGGGAGAAAGACTCAGGTGGGAATGGTGTACAGACCACCATCACAGAGGTGGTTTTCCAAACTGCTGTTTAAATAAAATAAATTAAAATAAATAAAAAAACAGAGAACAGCGCTGGATAGGGAGCTGGGGGAACAGATCAGGAGGGAGAGGAAACACTGTAATATTAATAGACTTCAATCTGCCTGGTGTTGACTGGAGCACCCAGGCTACTTCCTGTTACATAGAAACAGAGAAACATAGAAGTTGATGGCAGATAAGGACAGCAAGGCCCATCCAGTCTGCCTATTTTTTCTACCTTATGAATGTGCCATAGGCCTGTACTCTGCCAATGGCCTATGTATTCATACTCATCTGTATTGCTCCCTTATGCCTATCCCATTCCTGTTTGAAGCCCTGCACTGTATTCTTATCCACCACTTCCTGAGGTAGGCTGCTTCATGCATCTACCACACTTTCTGTGAAAAAGAACTTCCTCACATTCCCCCTAAATCAGCCTCCCTCTAATCTCATGCTGTGTCCTCTTGTCCTGCTGTTTTTGTTATATTGAAACATGTTAGATGCTTTCATCTTGTTAATGCCCTTAAGATGTTTGAATGTTTCGATCATATCACCTCTCTCCTTCCTTTGATCTAGGGTATACATATTGAGCTCCGTTAATCTGCCTTCATATGTTTTATGATGCAGTCCCTGCACCATTTTGGTTCCCTTCTCTGGACTACCTCTATTTTGCTAATGTTCTTGTGTGGGTTTGGCCTCCAGTACTGCACACATTACTCCAGATGGGGCCTAACCAGTGTCTTGTAAAGAGGGATTATTAACTCCATCTTATGGCTTGCGATACCCCTACTAATACACCCCAACATTTCTCTAACTTTACCTACTGCTTTAGTGGTCTGCTTGGATGATTTCAGGTCATCTGTGATGATCATGATGAAGTCTCTTTCTTCCCTTGTGATTGCCAGCAACTCCCCTCCCAACCTATAGGTGGCTTCAGGGTTTCTCTTCCCTATGTGCATGATCTTGCACTTCTTTGTGTTAAACCCCATATGCCACTCTTCTGACCATTTTGCCACTTTATCCAGATCTCTTCTCATTCTTCCCACTCTATCTGGATCATCTACTGTGTTGCAGATCTTGGTGTTATCTGCAAACAGACAAACCTTACCCTCCAGTCCATCTGCAATGTCACAGATGAAGATATTGAAGAGGACTGGCCCCAGGACTGATCCTTGAGGTACCTCACTTGTGACTTGCATCTCTTCTGACTGTATACCATTTACCACCACTCTCTGTTTTCTGCTCAACAACCAGTTTGCCACCCAGCTGACCAACTTCTGATCCACCCCGAGCCTGCTCAGCTTATTAATCAATCTTCTATGTGGAACAGTATTAAAGGCTTTGCTGAAGTCAAAGTAGGTGACATCAACTGCTCCCTCTTAGTCCACCACTCTGGTTATCCAGTCAAAGAAATCTATGTAAACCAATGCTGTCTTGGATCCTGTGCTCCTATGGATTCCAGGTGTTGCACTATCCTTTCCTTAAGGAGTGCCTCCATAATCTTGCCCACTACTGAGGTAAGACTGACTGGTCTGTAGTTCCCTGCCTCCTCCCTGCTACCACTCTTGTGGAGCAGGATCACATGAGTCATTCTCCAGTTTTCTGGGACATCTCCTGTGCTCAGAGACTCACTAAACAGTTCTGATAATGGCTCTGCTAGTTCCACCCTTAGCTCCTTTAGTACCCTGGGATGTATGCCATCAGGTCCCATTGCCTTGTCCACCCTGAGCTTAGTGAGCTCTTGTAGGACCCTTTCTTTTGTGAAGAGACTAGTGTACACCTCCCTCCCCTCTGTGTCCATGGTGCTGAGCTGTGGGTCCTGCCCTATATTCTCATCAGTAAATACTGAGCAGAAGTATCTATTTAGGATAAATGCTTTTCCTTGGCCCTCCTCCTCACACTCCCCCTTATCCCCTTTCATCTTAGCAATACCTCTTCTGGACTTTCTCCTTTCACTAATGTATCTATAGAAAGTCTTGTCACCTTCTTTTACTGTTCATGCTAGTGTTTCCTCAGTTTGGGCCTTTGCCTGCCTTACTGCCTTCCCTGCTTCCTTTAGGGAAGTTTGGTATGCCTCCCTATCTTCATCCCACTGTGTTCCCTTATATTTCCTGAAGGCCAGCCTTTTGGAGCTGACCTTTTCCACCACTGTTTTTGAGAACCAAACTGGTTTTCTTCTTCTTTTGCTCTTGCTTTTCTCTCTAACACAATGGGATGTTGCTTCAAGTATTGCATCCTTAATGCTTTCCCACTTTACCTGTACCCCCTCACCTGTTTTTGTTCTTGCCAGGGCTAGCTTAACTCTGTTGGCCATCTTATCAAAATCAGCTCCTCTGGAGTCCCATATTTTTGCCTTGGAATGGGACGACGTAGTTCTAGTGGCCAAACTGAACCATACCATGTGATGGTCACTGACCCCTAGCTGACCTTCTACCTGGAGATCTGTGATCCTTTCCTTGTTAGTCAGTACTAAATGTAGGATAGCCCTGTCTCTTGTGGGTTGTTCTACCAGTTGTTTGAGGCCCTCCTCCTGCAGGGAATCCACTGTGTGTCTAGTTCTGACAGATGTTCTTGCTGGTACTGACCAATCTGTATCTGACATGTTGAAGTCTCCCATTATCAAAACCTCCCCTTTAGCTGTCATGTTTTGTATATCTTCTAACAGTAATGTGTCTATGTCCTCCCCCTGGTCTGGAGGCCTGCAGACAACCCCAGTTCGTATGGCTGTCCCATTTCATGTTTCCAGGGTGACCCACAGTTCTTCTGGCTCCTTATATGTATTCTGAATTTCTGTAGCTTTGACATTTTCATTGACATAAAGGGCCACTCCACCCCTTTCTGCACCTCAGTCTCTTCTAAACAGTACATAGCCAAGTACTGAAGTCTCCCAAGTGTGGTTACTGGTGAACCATGTCTCACTAATGGCTACTATGTCCAATTTAGCCTCTGTCATTGTTGTCTGCAGGTCTGGGATCTTGTTTCCCAGACTGTGAGCATTTATGTACATGATTTTCCATTGGCCAGATTTTGGTGTGTTAGTTGTTGTGCGAGGTCCAGCATTTCCCCTGTGTGTCGTATGGGGAGCCAGACCTTTTCCTTACCTGGTGATGCATATGAACTACAAACATGCTGAACTTCTGTTTGATCACTAGCTGAGGGGGGAGGGGCATTCTTCCCATTCGACTTATCAGGTGCTGCACTCCTCTCCCCATTTGATAGTTTAAATATTCTACAAAGACATCAAACTTCTGCCCCAATGCTTGACTCCCTCCTTAGTCAGATGCAGTCCATCGAATTTAAAGAACTTTCGCTCCCAAAACTGTTGCCGGTTACCTTCAAATCTGTGTCCTTTTTCCTGGTACCAGCCCCTAAGCCACATGTTGAGCTACTCTATCTCCCCTTCTCTGACCTTCCGTCCATCTGCTCCCCTCCCCAAGACTGGCAGGATCTCAGAGAAGGAGATGTCGGATGAAATGGATGACAGTTTGTCACCCAGCCTGGTCAGGTGTTCCTTGGTCTCCAGAACTGACCGGCTGACGAGATCGTTAGCCCCTATGTATACCAGGACATCAATGTTTTCTCCTGCTTCCTGCATGATTTTAGCAATGCAGTCAGTGTCTCTCCATGCTGGTGTACCTGGGAGACATCTGACCATTACTCCCGGCTAGAGGTAAGTATCAACTCTCCGAATCATGGAGTCTCCTATGATCAGAAGTGTTTTGGATTCTGTTTTTGCTTTTTTGGTTTTGGTTCCTGTTTTGGGCTAGTTTTGTTGTGCTAGCTCCTGTGCTGCAGTGTCCTGCTGTGCAGTATCCTCTGCCCCTTTTTTTGATTTTGGAGATAGAGGCAGATACCTGTTTGTAGTTTTTATATGGTTTGTGGAGGTGATACATTGGACAGCACCGAGTGATAGAGCACCAGATTTGCCCCTTCCAACCACCTGCCAACCTCTCGGACCAACTACCCTCTGCGGTTGAGGTGCTTCTGTTGGATTTTGGAGAAATGGTGGGCAGTTCTTATAATATATTTCCTCCTTAATATGCTATTTGAGGTGCACAATCTCTGCCCTTGTTGCCTTGAGCTAAGCCCTTAGATCTCCAATGGCCCAGCATGTAGGAGAGTGTCCTAAATCCTGTATAACTGCCCTTTTGAAAAGTGTCCCACAGTACCTGCAGTTAATGATATCCATTACGGATGAGTTGCTGTTGAAGGGAACAAGTCCTCCTGGGTGCTATCCAGGAGTGTTTCCTGACACAGGGAGTCACAAAGCCACAAGAGAGGAGGCCATACTAGACCTAGTACTATCGGCTGGGGAGCATGTCCAGGGAGTTGAAGTGAGGGATCCCCTTGCAGGCAGTGACCACCACAAGGTGTGGTTTTACATTAACATGGGGAAGGAAGCAGCCAAGACAACAATGACAGTGGTGGATTTCAGAAAGGCAGACTTCGCTAGAATGGGTATCATACTGAGGGTGCAACTGGCAAAGTTCAGGCTGCAGATGGGTGCAGAGCAGAAATGGGCCATCATCAAGATAGGGTTAATAGAGGCCACTGACACCTGCACAAAGATTCATAAAAAGAACTCCAAGTGTTGGAGACCTAGCTAGTATAGTAAGAGAGTGACAGAGAAGATGAAAGCAAAGCAGGAAGTCTTCCTGAAGTACAAGCATACCTTGAGGGAGGAGGACAGAGAGGTTTGCACAGAGAAATCTCAGGAGGCAGGGAGAGAGGTCTGGGCAGCCAAAGCAGAGAAAGAACTAAGACTGGTGCAGGGGATTAAGGAAGGGGAGAAGGATTTCTTCTGATACATTAGGGAGAAAAGCAGCAGAAGGGATGGGATAGTCAGGATAAACAGGGATGGAGGATGGGCAGAAAAGGGAAAAGATCAAGTGAAGGCTTTAAATGAATACTTTTGCTCTGTCTTTACTAAGGAAGCAGAAGAGCTGATATCACAGGTGCAGAATCGAGGGAGCTGGGGGTGTGTGGTGGATTATGAAGAGAAGATTGGGTTAGACAGTGTCTTAACTCATTGCTTCCACAGGAGCTCTCTGAAGGTGCACCTCTTGTCTCCTGTATACTGTTAACGGCGAATCCTGGGCCTTTCTAAGCAAAATTAAGCCATAGTCAGCATGCCGCAAACAAATGCTTATAGCTCAAGAACCGTACATGCTAGACACAAAAAATGAGTGGCAAAGTTGTTCATCTCAAAATTACCTTTCCAACGGTGGTGTGCAAGTAATAATAAGTAATGTAGTTTTTTTTCAATGCTGGTCGAAACAGCAAACAAAAAAATTTTTGTTTCACTAAAAAAGGCAACATAAGCTGTTTTTTGTTGGGAAATATGTAACATATCAACACCAAATTAAGGATCCAGACATTAGATGTAGTTTTAATATTATGTTTGTAAAAAAAAAAAAAAACTATCTTTATAGTATGAAACATAATTTTTCCCCATTTTAGTCAAGGTGCTTTGGTGAGGTTTGAGGGACAAATCTCAACCATACACACCAAACCATAAACAAATGCGTATAGCTCCTAAAGTATACATGATACACACAATATATCAGTGGCAAAGTTGTTCAGCACAAAATTATCTTTCCAACGGTGCTATGCAATCAATTGTAATCAATTCAGTTTTTGTTTTATACTGACTGAGATACCCAAAAAGTGTGTTTTATTCAAGGTGCTTAGATGAGTCTTGATGGACAAAATTTCAGCAATACACACCACCATAAACAAATGCCAATAACTCCTAAAATATACATGACAGAAGCAAAATATCAGTGGCACAGTTGTTCATCACAAAATTACCTTTCCAACAGTGCTATGCAATCAAATATATATTATATTGTTTTATATATTAAAATATATAAACAACATCTCCAGACATTGCCAGGGCACACAGGAAGTCAGTAACTGACTTCTGTAGTCATTCTCAGACACACCAGTGCATTTTACTGCCAACTACAGGAGTCTGCTAGGAGACAATGAGTTAAGGGGGCTATGAGAACTGTGGGTGGACAAAGTAACAGGATCAGATGGTTTACACTCGAGGGTCCTGATGAAGTTGGCAGGGGTACTAGCAGCCCCACTGATGGACCTGTTTAACAACTCTGGAGGAGGGGTGCGTAACACAGGACTGGAGAACAGTTCACGTGGTTCTACTCCAGAACAGAGGTCCCAGGGACAAGCTGTGTCACTACAGGCTGATTAGCCTTACCTCCATAGTGGGAAGATAATGGAGACCATTATATATATATATATATATATATATATATATATATATATATATATATATATACATACACACACACACACACACACACACACACACACACTTTGCGCTCCTTGCTTCCCCAGCTTTCCCCTTCCAACTGTTCTCCCCAGCCCCGTCACCTGGCTCCTCCAAGACTTACCTTTCTGCCTGGTGTCCTCAGCTGCAGGACTTGTGGCATGTGCCCAGCAAGTGGTGCAGAGCCTGCAAGGGGGGGTCAGTCCTCATCTTGCCTCCATCCCAATCTAGGAGAGAAAAGCTGCCTGGCAGCTGCTTCATCCACTCCCAGTCCTCCCCCCAGCATGCCATGCTCATTCCTGAACATGGGTCAATGGGGTGGTGAGAGTTAAGGCATCCAGTGCCTCAGCCCTCTGAACCTCTGAGCCAGCTAATGGAGACCATTCTAAAGGAAAGGCTGCTGTTCTTCCTTGAGAAAAATGGTCTCCAGGATGACAGGCAGCATGGATTTGTCAGGGGGAGATCTTGTCAAACCAACATGATTTACTTTTACGACTGGGTTACGAGGTCACTGGACAGGGGGCAGGCGGTGAACATCCTGTACATGGACTTCAGCAAGGCGTTCAGTTCCATGCCATATGGCAGGCTGATCAGCAAATTGAGGGACCTGGGAAAGGGGACAAACTGCTGGGGTTGGTTAAGAACTGGCTGTGGAATAGGAATAAGGGAGTGGTGGTGGGGGGGGCTATCCAGACTGAGGCCTGCAATAAGCAGGGTCCCACTGGGCTCAGTACTTGGAGTTGTGCTGTTCAACATCTTTATTAGTGACATAGTAGAGGGTCAAAAGTAAGATCTGCCTCTTTGCGGATGACACCAAGCTCTGTGGGAGGGTGGACACAGTGGAGGGGAGACAGGAATTAGGGAAGAATCTGGCTAGGCTGGAGAAATGGTCAGGTGTCTGGCAGTTAGACTCCAATGCCAAGAAATGCAAGGTCATGCCAGGAACCCAGGGGCCAGCTACTGGCTGGGGGAGTACAGGTGGCAGTCTCAGAGGAGGAAAAGGACCTTGGAGTGATGGTCAGAGGTGACATGAAACACTCAGCACAGTGCCACAAGGCAACAGCCAAAGCAAATAAAAGCTAGGCTTCATCACCAGGGGAATAATCTCTAGGAGGGAAGAAGTCATTCTGCCACTGTACAGATCACTGGTGAGGCTGCACCTGGAATACTGTGTACAGTTCTGGTCCCCATATCTGAAGAAAGATACAAGCTTCTGAAGGTAGTACAGAGGAAGGCAACCAGGATGATCCAGGATATGGAGGACAAAACATATGAGGAAAAGCTGAGAGCTCAATATGTACTCCCTGGAAGATAGGAGAGAGAGGGAGGACATGATAGAAACCTTCATGTACCTTAAGGGGGAAAACAGGGTAAGGTTGGAGGACATCTTTAACTTAAGGAAGGAGGGTACAACAAGGGGGCACAGCCTGAAACTTGTGAGGGGTAGATTTAGAAAGGAAATGAGGAGGCACTTTTTCACTGAAAGGGTGGTGTCAGGATGGAACGAGTTGCCAGAGAAGTTGGTTGTGGTCAATAAAATGGCTGGTTTCAAGGGGGATGGGATAGGGTGAAGAAGAAAATTAGAGCTGAAGGAGATGTTCCTGGGATGAGGAAGGGGAGGGTACTAGGGGAGGGATTGTCGACTCCCTGAGGAGTGGGGGGGGCAGCTCCAGGAAACTAAATGGAGCTGCACACTCAAGCAGACTTGATAGACCATTATGGCCTGTTTCTGCTGCCAAATTCATATGTTCATATGAATGTGCTCATTTGTCTGTTGATTATTGAAATACAACAACAAATTTATTGAAAAAAAAACATATGAACAACTAAAAAAAAAGCAGTGGTCATTTTAAAATTGCTATACTTTTTTTTCTATGATCTGTTTATGCTCATTGGGCCACTGCCAGCTTGGCTCCCTATCAGGCCCTGCCCCATCACCTTCTACCATCCATCATCTCCCCCCCCAAGCTTACTTGTTCAGCTAGTACCCCACATGGATTGCCCTCCCTTAGTGGGGTTAGGATGGGAGGGCTGCCCTCAGTGTGTGAATCCAGTTCTTCCAACAGGTCTCCTGGTGATGTGGAGTGTGGAGGTGCAGTGTGCAGGTGTCATGACTGCTCTGCCATGCCCCCTTTTTCCTCTTGTTTTTCTTCCTTTACCCTCCTCAGTCACAGCATACACAGGTGATGCATGGGCGTGTAGGTGTGCATGCATCTCAGGACCATGGCCTCCTCCACCACCCCTGACTGGAGTCAGCTTCTCAGCTCCCATGGACTACCACCAGGCCTCCACCTGGTGGCAGTCAGGAGATGAGATGGCCAACCACCCCGATCCAGGAGAAGAGAGCTGCTAGATGTCTGGTCCATCCTCTCACAGCTCTCCTCACAGGCTGACCCCTAGCAACCCATGCTCATTCCCACACTACCTGAGGAAGCTCGAATGAAGAGCAGAAGTGAGAGAGAGAGGGTATGGATCTTGGCTGGTATTGAAATGTAAAGTGGTAACAAACTGAAGCTGAACTTTGGTAATTAAAACTTGAAAACTAACTACTTCTTGTCTGATTCATTCCTGGGGAACCACATCATTTTCTTAAATCCTGTGGAGTGCTATAGTTACTGTGCTCTTGTTTTACGTTGGGCTGGCAGCCCCACTTCAGCACCCAGTCCAAACTCCATTGAGGCGCAGCACTGTTTGTGTGTGTGTGTGTGCTGTGACATGCACCTGCCAGAGTGTGCAGCTGTGGTGGGGATGCAGGAAAGCACACTTTCACCAGTGTAGGAATCAGGGTGCCACTGAGAGGAAGAGCTTTCCTCAGATGTAATCATACAATAACAAGAATCCAGCAGCACACCCATGAGGAGCAGCTAAAGTCACCAGTAAGGGAACCCCAAGGCAATAAATGTTTGTCTGTATAATTTATTGGAAAACAGACATAGTGACAATGCTGAAAATGTACAGTACACAGATCCACCACCATACAGGTGCCTGGCACTTCGCTCAGGTGGAACTTCATCAGTGGGTGGGTATCTGTAATGAGCATATCCCTTTGATAGTACTCTTTGTCCATGAGCCACCAATCAAATTGCTTTAAAATTTATTTTTAAATTGCATTACAATTTAGGGTGGTACTTAACTTTGATGATAAGTGTACTGTGGGATGCCAAATCCTGTAATAGTGCAACAAATAATAATACAGTAAAGTGGTTACTTCATGTTATATAAATATGTGAAAGCACTACAGGAGATTAGACTATAAAAATAGAAAACAAAAGATATAGCCATGTACCAAGTAATGTAGAATTAATGATGAATTGCATGTCAGTTGTCACAAGGCTAAAGGCTAGACAAATATGTTTTCTATTTTAATAGTCCAAAGACTATCTAAGAGAGTATCAAAGAGTACTATAAAAGGGATGTGCTCATTACAGGTACCCACCTCCTGATGAAACTCCACCTGAGAGAAGTACTGGGCACCTGTATGGTGGTAGATCTGTGTATTTTTCACTTTTAGCATTATCACTATTTTTGTTTTCCAATAAATTATACAGACAAACATTTATTGTCTTGGGTTCTCTTACTGGTGACTTTTGCTGCTCTTCATGGGTGTGTTGCTGGATTTTTGTCTTGGTTCAGCTGTGGTGTACAGTGAACCACAATGTGCAGGCTGGTGGACATGTACTGGGGCAACAGCTGGAGTGTATGGCAGGGTGGTGCCACACCAGGATGCCCCATAGTAACATACACATGGCACAAACTGTGTACCAGTGGACATGCCACCAGACAGGGCAGGGGCACAGAGGCATTGCAGATTGCACAGTGGTGGTCATCTATGCATTCACAATACCAATGTAAGTCTGAGGTACAGAAAAGGACAGCACCATACTGCACACCCACATTGTGATGCAGCTTAGAAGACCTGACACATGTGCTATACCCCATGACCCACCCCTGTTGCCCCACTCCACATGGACATTGCCAGCTGAGCAACACAGACACCATGCACACACCATCTAGCATAGTGCATCACACATGAGGAACAGGACAAACAGTGGAACATAAACATCAGTGGTGGATATCTGATGGAACACAGTGGGAACAACATGCATAAGGAAAGCAACCATGCTGGATGGTAGATCTCATGCCAAGGAGAGAGAACCACACAAGGGCCAACATGGGGTCACCCCAACTGTATGCCCCCCAAACCCATGACATGTTCAACACCAATGTGAGAGAGTAGGCAATGGTGGTGGGATGTGTCAGCCACCCCTCCCATATGGATATAATACATTTGTGTGGGACACAGTGAATGTCATTGGGGATGTTGGCCTGCATTGCCTGGGGACAGAACAGGGACAAGCAGACACAACCACCACACATGTCCTGTCCATGCAACAGTGCTGCATGATGGACTACACACCACAGGAATGTTGCAGCAAGGGCCATGCAACATGTGTGTTTCTAACGCATGACATCACTATGAGTGGTGCTATGGTGCTTGTACAATTGCCACACTGTCTACTGTGACTTGTCCTGACCCCACAGGTGCATCATAGAACATTCATTAGCCATCTGTGACACCACCATTTGCAACACTGCTGTACAGCATTGGCACTACTGGCAGTCAGGTATACCACTGGACATCTGTGCTTATGCTGACACAGCTACATTGACACCCTGTATGAACATACACCATTGTGGTATATGGAGAGGTTCCCATGCTGTGCCTAACATAGGCAGTTATGCAGCACCTGTGGGATCACTGCTTAAGCAGTAAATACCCAGTGAACACACACCAATCCCATTATAAATGTGACCCCCTAGTGTTGCGCATGGGTTATGCCCCCTATCATCCCACATACACCTTACACTGTATTCCTGGTCTATTATACTGTGATACTGCTATTTTGCACTAACATGTAGATTTAGGCACCCATCATATAAGCATGAGTGCCAGGATTGTGCTTTGCTGCTAATGTATGCTAATGTTTTCATCCTTTATAAGATTATATCGTGCATGATTATCATACCTCACTATAATGCATTATGTTTGTCTTTTACATATATTCCATATATAATCTACCTAATTACTGATATGATGGCTCTGAGGGATCATCAGTGACTACTTTATACACTATGGCCCAGATATTCAAAAGGGTTGCGCATGGCGCAACACTGTTGCGCCATGCACAACCCACTGATAGTGCCCGCCGATATTCAAAAGGAAAAGTGCACCACACAAAACCCGATCGCGGGCGCATCAGTAATGTCACAGGCACAGGTGGGGGTGCCCATGCATAACCTGCACAGCCCGATATTCAGCCGGGATGTGCAGGAGTCATCATGCAACCCTACCTGTGCCTGCCTAAAAATCGCCAAAAAAAAAAGGAACAAGTGATGGCCACCCACAGGTGAGCTGCCTCATTTCAGGGTGCAACACGGCAGCTGCCACCTGTGGGTGGCCACCTGAGCTCCTTCCACACCTGGCGGTGCCCCCTTCCATGCCCCATCACAGGCATCTGTGTAGTTAAATCCCCCTTCCTATATCCCTGGTGGTCCAGTGGACCGCTATGTGCCCGATCGCAGGCATTTATCTATAAGATTAACCCCCCTTCCAACATCCCTGGTGGTCCAGTGGACCGATTGCTGCCCAATCGCGGGCATCTGTAAAGCATAAAATATTCCTATTACCCTGGTGGTCTAGTGTACCCCCCTCCCCACCCACCACTAAGCCCCCACCGCCCCGCTCCTCCCCGGTCAGCCGGTGGGCGGCAGCACCCCAACCACCTGCCGCCCAGCTGACTGACAGCTCAGAAGGGCTGCGCCCATTGGTTCATGGCATGAGCCAATGGGCGTGCCTTTCTGCTCGACTACTCAGTCCAGATATGTGAATGAACTCATTCACTTATCTGGACTGAAGTACAGTATGGGCTGCACGCCCCTGAAACACCACCATGACCAGTTAAACTTCCTCTATCAGGCTCGTGCCTTGGGCCTGTAAAAATGGTGCCTAACCATCGACGTTTTGTTGTGTTGCCACTTTTGCAATTAGGGCTACAAAGAGGGGACTGTTGCACATGAGTTATGCCCCCTATCATCCCACATACACCTTACACTGTATTCCTGGTCTGTTATACTGTGATACTGCTATTTTGCACTAACATGTAGATTTAGGCACCCATCATATAAGTATGAGTGCCAGGAATGTGCTTTGCTGCTAATATATGCTAATGTTTGCATCCGTTATAGGATTATATCATGCATGATTATTATACCTCACTATACTGCATTATGTTTGTGTTTTATATATATTCCATATATAATCTACCTAATTACTGAGATAATGACTCTGAGGGATCCTCAGTGATTACTTTATACACTATATCTATATTTATATATATATCTATATATATATCTATATATATATCTATATATATATATATATATATATATATATATGTATTATCATAATATCATATATAGTACAGCCTGTCAACACTTCTCTTTGTCTAAGCTGACAGAGAGAAAACCTTTGTTATGTCTTACACATAGGCAAGTAATGCCACATGTAGTTTGGACCTGTCAGCATTTCTTTTGTCCAAGCTTCATGCTGAAAGGAGCATATTCTTTGTCTCATATGATACTCATTAGTAATTCTGTATCTTAAGTCATTATCCAATGGAGAATGTCTTATACAACCTTGTTCATAGTATAGAATCAATATAGCATGTTCTTTATATCTACTGTCTGATGTTATCTGTTGTATAAAGCCTTGTGCAACCCAGCTCTGCACGGAGATCTTGGAAATTCTGGAGATTATGTACATTCTTCAGGAGAGTGGCAAGAAACCCATCTTCCTTGTGATTTTCTCTGTCACATGCTTGGCGTAAGTATTGTATAAACTATTATTATTACTCCTGCTTGTGTACAATGTTTCTTGGCCGACACCGAAGACATACAAGAATCTTATTATTTACTCTAGAGCTGGTATCTAGATAACACTGGGGACACAGTGTAAATGGTGCAGTGTACGTGCCATGCCATACACAGAGCTGTGTCAGATGCAACAGCACAGTCCATAAGCATGTATGCATGGACACCCTGCAAAGCTCCATGACCCAGCACAGCACATGAGTAGATAATGCACATCACAGTGGCAGTTGACATGCATAGCCCAGGAATCTGCATGCTACATGCTTGAGGAGTGTACATTATCCAGCATCCATGTGATGCACAAGGGGCTGGACTGTGCAGTATGTAAACAAATGGGGACATACCTGAGCATGCCTCCTTATGTGGGTATGCTTGCAGCTCCCCACCTGAGACTGGTCCCCGGATGTCCCAGATCCTGTGCCTCCACATGACTGGCTATTGCCCATTTCTGGCTGGATGCTGTTGTCTCCCAGCCTGAGGCTGTTGTGGGCCCTCCTCCTCCCTTGGTGAGTCCAGCTCTGGGTGCCTGGGATGCAGGCACAGCCATTCTGGCTCTTCCTCGTCCTTACCTTGGGGACACCTTACCCCTGCTGATGGAGCTGTGGAGAGATGGGACACAGAATACAGTTTGTAAGTGAATGACAGGGCACTGAGGGGCACAGAAACACAACAGGTATGTGCCAGGCATAGTCATGTTGCACAGATGGCATCTAACACAGAGCACTGCACTGATATCCACAGGTACAGGGCCATGTCCGGTATGTGGTTCAGCAAGGCTGGCACTAGTGTACATACAATTGTGTGAATATAAATGTGTTGCTCACATGAATGGTGATCCACATTGTATCACCTCTTCTAGAGGACCCACAGATGGACATCAGATACAGTGTGCATATCATACTGCCCACAAAATAAGCACTGCAGTGAAAATAGGGCACAGACACACATTAACACCTGTGGACTATACAATTTCTACACCTTGGTGCATATTGTAGGTGTCCATGGCTGCAAGTGTAAGGACACACTCAGTGTTTTCTAGGGTATGTCAGATGGTACCTGATCACCAGGCATGGTGGGGACACTGCTCAGCTCTGTCCCATAATATGCAGAGCACCATCATTTATACACCCTATGCCTCCCAAACTAAGTCCTGACCTGTGGTTCTCCAAGGCAGAGGTGATAACGGACCACAGCTAAGAGAACCCAATACAGACTTTTCCACCACTGATTGATAGTATAATCCATTGACAGGGATTATCATGGCCAGATGGAGTGCCTGAGACCTTCAAAATGTTCATGTTGTTTGGGATCATGAATCTGTACAACTGTCCTACAAATAGCATTTAACCAGCCCAGTTGGGAGGGGACGTGCAGCTTCCATGGGGTACAGATTCACTGGTCTCAATAAGCATGTCTAATGGTGGGGCATACTAAGTCTGGAACATGTTCATGTAGTAGTCCAGCAACAGTACCATCCATATGAAATGCAGATACAGAACTATAGTACTGTACTGGATGAGAATACATACATACACGCTGCAGACAGTGCACATCTCACACTCTCACATACAATCACTGTTATCAAAACAGTGTTGCTTTCCAACAGACCCTAACTGTTGTTACAGGCTTACAGACCAAACTGGTTATGCACCCCCTCAAGCAGTTGCAACCATATGGCTTGTAGACAATGAAACATATATATTGCCTTACCTAGCTATGTACCTCAAGTAGCATGCTATGTCCACAGCCTCTGCAGGCACTTTCACTCACGTCAGGTCAGGTTGTCCCAGTGGTGCCAGTACTGTGTAGGTATCCTTACCAGGTGCTGCACCTGGGAGATCCTCCTGGTCATCATGTCCCAAATATGGACCTTCTCAGCCCTGGGGATATCCCTGGCTGTGTCCCCAAAGAGAGAGGTCTCTTTAAGGAGGATCTAACTCACCAGGACATCCACCTCCCAGGTGTTGAATTGCCAGTCCCTTACCCTCTCCTCCTCAGGCACCCTTCTTCTGGCTGACATTCTGTCCTGGATGGTACTGCTGGTATGACTGTAGCTGTGGACAGCACAATTCTTCTTTCCTTTATGTCATTTTCATGAATGACTTCTGCAAATGACATCCTGTGCATGCACAGCATCCGCAAACATCATCCAACGTTGCCACTACTTGTACGCTGCTCCCGTATGCACTTTGTGGACATTCACTTCCATCTTGTTTGTGACCGCTAGTGGTTGCATGTGATCAGAAATATATTAGTTTGTAGAAAGTGCCTCATATCATCATCAGAAATGGTCCTGGTGTCATCAAGCCATGCGGTGGCAAAAAGCACTTGTTTGCGGAGAATGTGACACAAATGACATTTTGTGACTGCTAATACATTAATAAGAGGTGCAAACAGCCATATATTGAATGGTAATATGCAAATGACCCTATGCTAACATTCAAGGAGCACACACTAATTTGCATGTCATTATGCGCTCATTACTGGCTCATTGTAAGAGGGGAACTCCCCCAATGGTGCAGAGCAACAATATTTTTATTTTATTTTATTTGAGTTTCACCAGGAAGGGCACACTGAACAACAAGTTGCTCGTCTCACGGTGCATCCTGGGGGGGGGGGGGAGTTGGAAGGCATACAATAAAATGTAATCAGCACAACAGTATACATTGCCAATATATGGAAATTGGAAGACATACAAATAAGTCATAGGCAAACAACAAAACAGTATATAGTGCCAATTATGTATAGGGTACATTACCAAGTAGAGAACAATTAACAAGCAGTAACAGGCATCAAGAAATTACAGTTGGTATGTGTCAGGAGGTCTAAACCTCATTCTCAGGTTCTTGGCAATAATGGGAATGCAAGGAGTCACAGACCTGTTGCATAAGACTAATAAAACTTGTTTAGTACTACCAAAAGGAAAATCACAGTTGCCCTAAGCAGTTCTTACCATTAGAAACTGGGAGCCAATGCTAAGCGCTCCATATACCTCAAGGAATCTCCGTGTCTCCTGGGGTCTCCGTGGTAGAAGACGTAATGTCTTACATTATATATCTAATATAATTACCATGGTTACTGTAAGGTAGAAACATTTCTAGTTACAGAAATGTGCCCTATTGACTAAATTAGAGGTGGCTCCACAGTCCTAGATAACATTATACAATTGTGTTATAGTCATCACTTTGTGGAAACAAAGAAGTACAGTTTGTACATAGCCGTGTGGTAATACAAATCATCAGAAGATGGCAATGCCGACTCATACATTATAACATTACAAGGACACAAGTGTCCTAGCATTTTGTAAACAAGAAATACATGTGTATATTAGAAAATAAGTGTATAGCAATCATATGCATACATATCCTGACATCTACTCTTGTATGGTAGATGTCCTTGGCCCTATATGTTAGTATAACATATACATAAATGCTAGCTGTCTGGGGTATCAATTATGGTGCAGAGACCTTATGTAAGTATGTATTAAAGGAATACGTGATGCTGCAGCATCTGATAGCTGTTTTATCAATACGAGTGGCAAGTGAGCTCAGGGGTTATCACGAGTGGCTCTGCGAAGTGGCACCACGAGTGCTTAATTCCCGAGCTCACTTGCCACGAGTGTTGATATAAACCACTATCAGATGCTGCAGCATCACGTATTCATTTTATATTATAGGGGTTGACTTCATTGTGTTTTTGGTTGTGTATTTTGGCGGTTATTTTGCTAGTTTTCTGCTGTGTTTGGGGGTTTCATTTGTGCTTCTGTGTTGCTGTGCTACAAGTTCATACTTTAATTTATGCTTTACTGCAGCTGAAACATTACCAGCAGCATTACTACTGAATGTAGTTTGGCATTGATGTTATCAGTGACATGTAGACAGGGCTGATAGCAGCACCTACGTAATGACAGTGCTGATAACCTGCAGTTCTTGTTGCCTGTCTGCACGTCATTAGAAGGAATCTGTTTAGTGGTACTGATAGCTGTTTTTATCAAATGAGTTATCAGTCAACCCCTATAATATATATTCCATTACATCATAGTGAACAGAAGGTCCGTAAGTGTAGTAATAGGATAACTATTACAGCCCATTTAGATGCAAGATGATCTGCTCAGTTGCAGTTCACAGATAGGTAATTGTGTAAGGCTGAGGAGATAGAGGAAGGGGAAGAAGAAAGGTGAATTTGGGAGGGGGGGGATTTCACAGTTTAGGGAAGTGGTACGAGAAGGCTGCCTGGCTGACAGTAGTCATATGGAATCAGAGCAGTCCTTGGGTGGTGTGACACAGTTTTAACATGAATACTGTGTGACCCCAGGCACAGTCACTGTGCACATTTCCATTACTATTACAGTATGTTTTATACTTATGTGTTGTAGAATGGCACCAAAATATCAACCAACTACCTGCACTTACCTCCTGACAACTCATTGGGCTGAGGGATCCCAATCCCAGCACTTTAGGTTACACCTACCTCCCCCCCCCCAATCATGACATCACTGCCACTTCTCTACCCCCTCAGATGCTCCCAACTACTTTACTCCTTCCACCCATGTTTGCATCCCCTCCTTCTTCTCACCTCTGAGAGCTTCCAAGTAGGGTGTTAACCTCTGATGTCGGCTAGCTGCTATACTGCCTAAGCTGTTTAATGCTGTTGTACCCTGTAACGTACCTGTATGATATGTAACCCTGTCATCTGTATTGTATTGTCTATGTAACTGACATGGAGTCTATAAATGTGCATCTGCTCACTGGTGCAATCCAAGACCTCAATAAATAAGTAAATTAAAAAAATTAACATAGCTGACTGGAGAAGCAGCATTTGGAGGACATTGAAAGAAGAATACATCTTTGAAAAAGGCAAGTTGCAACAGAACAACTAACATTTATATTCATTCCCCACAGTCACTGTGCACATTTCTGTTACTATTATATTTTATACTTACGTGTTGTAGAATGGCACCAAAAAAAATAAGAAAAACAGCGACAGGCTACAGAGACAGATATTTAGTACATGAGAGCTACAGGTAGGCAGCTATTGTAGACCATACAGTACTGTACAGCATGATTCATATATTTGTAATTGCACTACCTTATTTACACTGGAAATTACACAGTTGCATGATGCTCATTTACAAAGGGGGTCCTGCATTTGCAGGCAGTGCGTTCTTTAGACAGCATCTGTTACCCCTAACATGTTTCACTGTTGTGCTACTGTGTATGGTACACTAGGCAATCTGTAGTCAGTAAAAACCAACAGAAGAAAGGACTGTCACTGACGCCAACAATAAGCTGCATAAACTTATTAATTCACCAACATGTACACTCACATTCACAGAGTTGCAAAAAGAGAAATAGTGTCCACTCCTCCCTGAGGAAGCGGGCATACACAAAACCGATCAGGGCTTTTGGGAGTAGAGACCGCTCTTCTTTTTTGCAGTGCTGTGAATGTGAGTGTACATGCTGGTAAATTAAAAAGTTTACGCAACTTATTATTGGTGTTGGTGCCGATCCTTTCCTCTGTTTGTTTGTACTGCATTGGACCAGGCACATCAGTGAACAGAGTCGCTTTCTTCTGCTCTGAAATCTGTAGTCAGTGGCAGGCTGGGGTCACTGGGGAGGATACATGAGCTGCTTGGGGTCACACAGTATTCATATTAATACTGTGTCACACCATCCAAGGTATGCTTGTTGTAACATAATCTTTTTACACAGCTCTGTAATCTATACCCATGTCAATTCTGCCAGTCCACATTATACAGCCAATTGGTATATGTAACACACCTATTTGTCATGGGCACATATTGAGCTGTCTGCTGGCAGTGCCAGTCTGACACATTGCATATTGCATGTGGACACAGGCAGGGGTGCATGTGTGTGGTGGGACCTGTGGACTAACTTGACATGGTGGTTGGGCATTGTAGGGATGGTGTATGTCTCTGCCAAACACCCAGACACCAGCTGTCTAAGGCACATGCTGGGGGGGAGCATACTGTGCTGTGTGTAATGTGATCATTTGTGGTGTGCAGTGTACTCAGAACTGTCCTTTCCATTCCCACACGAGTCTGTCCTGGGAATAGCTTACAGGGGAGGTGCAGTTCCGCATGGGTATCCTCTCATGACACTGGATAACAACATGGCAGGAGATTGCAGAAGCAATGAATGCTGAGTGTGGAGGTGGATGCACAATTGAAGAGGTCTGGAAATGCTACTATGACATGAGGAGGTGCACAAAGGAGAAACTGGTCATAGCAACACAGGACCTACATGCCACTAATGGTGGCCCACCAACCTAGAGCACCCTCACACCAGAGGAAGAGCTTCTTACTGGCACCCTGGGATGCCATCAACTAGAAGGTGTGGATGGTGGCAACAAAACCATGGCTACAAGCAGCTGCCAGGATGAGTACATGCACATGACTGTGCACTATCTATATAGCTGTTGTTCTTAGCATTACAGATTCAGGGCTTTATGCACAATGCTAACACACCACGTAAACTGGGTGCATTTAATAGCTATGTCAGAATGCCACAGAGCAGGGTCCCATGGACCCCTCGTGGCATTTGCCAAGGGGGCACAGGGCAAGTACTCTCCTGATCTCCTGGCCATGCAGATAGCAATGTCCCGGGGGTGGGCAGGGTGTGTGTCGGGTGACTTGCCTGTACTCCATGCGATTCACAACTGTGTGGAGTGCTGGGCATGGGGGGGTACACCTTATGCTGGGTTGCACCCTGCCGTAAGGTATACGTGCCCCCCCCGGATGCCACCACTGGGCTGCAGCAAGAAAGATGGGGCACAGCAGCCCTCTCAACATGCCACCCCAGCCCATGGGGACCTCACAGAGGGCTGGAGGCAGCCAACCGGGCACCTGCCACCCCTGTGCCACTGGCACACAGTGCACCATCTGCCACCATCCGTGCTCCGTGGGCGCAAGGAATCCACTAGCGGACTGGGTCCAGGCATCCCATTGGATGTTTGCCCAGTCTGTGGAACAGTCCTCTGCGCATCTGGGCACTGGGCCATGGACAGGTGGCCAGCATTAGGGTATGCTGGTATGGGAGCAGCTGTCCACTGTCGCATAGCTACGCAGTAGGACAACGTGCCTCTAGCGCATACCCTCCACACAATAGGGCATAGTGCCCTCAATTATTAGAGGCAGTGCTGTGGGCCACAGGGATATGGCACAGCATGTATATATAAAACATTTTTTTTTTCTTATTTTAGTCTTTGGTAACCGGGTAAGGCCCACTAGGCACAACTGCCTGTTTTCAGGGGCGACCTGGGAGCAATGGGCGGTTAAGTGACTTGCTCAGAATCACACAGTATGCAAGTGGAGGTTGTGAGAATCAAAATCAGGTCTAGTCTGCTGGATATACCAAGCTCGTTCACACCTCATTCCTCTAACCTCTAGGCTATACTGCCAGCCCAGTATAGATATAGATATAGATATAGATATAGATATAGATATAGCTATAGCTATAGCTATAGCTATAGATATAGATATAGATATAGATATATCTACCAACCACTAAGTCCACCATGTGCAGAGGTCAGTGTTGCACGTGGGCAACATGCAGGTGTTGTTTCTTCCACCACATCTCAGCACATGCATGGTGTTCTGTTTGTGTACAGGGGTCTGCATGGCATGGGTGCCTGTTTATTGTTTATTGTTTATTGATAAATATCGGATAACACCTTTGAGTCAAAGACTCCATTACAAAGGTTCCACTTCATTACATAACAGAGACAGCAGTGACCAAAATAACAACTAACATAATAATTACAGGCAGCGGTTACAGAATGGTTACAAAATGTTTACAGAGTAATACAATTTAGCAGCTGAGAATACAGAGTAACTGAGTGCAACTAAACAAAGGTGCAAAGTGCAAAAGGTTGCAGGTACAAGCATACACTTCAGGACGATGGCGCTAGATGAGCCCAGGTGGTTAGTTGTTGGCCAGGCTGGACATAGAAGTCCATTGTCATGGTATAGGCATGCCCAGGGGTGGCTGGACCAGTGTTGGGTCCATAGTCGTGGAGGGAGGGGTGGGAGAATAGGAGGTCAGGTTTAGGGGCAGTCACATACTGATCCTTGGGTGATTAGGACTCATAGTTGGGACTTGAACTGACCAAGTTTGTGTTCAGTGAGGAGGGAGTTTGGGAGTGAGTTGAGCCAGTGTGGCGCCAGATATCGAAAAGTTCTTTGGCCCAAGGTGGGCTTGCAGCGAGGTACCCTGAAGTGGGTTGTCACTGATTGCCGTGTGAGGCGGGTAGACAGTGGTACCTGAAGTAGTGGGAAGAGGGCAGGTGGGAGTAACCCTGATGTAATTTTCTTAGCAAAGAGGCAGCCCTGGTATTTTAGCCTCCCATCAAAGTTGAGCCAGTTTGTTGAGGCATAAAGGGTGCAGCTATGTGTAAGTCTAGCACAGCCTGTAGCAAGTTTGCAGGCCTTATTAAGGGCCAGTCTAATCTTGTGTAGGTGTGTGTTGTCGGCTGCAACATAAATGATGATTCGATAGTCTATTAGAGATAGAATAGATGCAGAGACGGCTGGTTCCATGTTAAAATAGCGAAAATAAAATTGCGACTGCAATATTAGCGTCTTTTTTTAGGCGACTGCAATAATAGCACGCATCAACTATAGCGCTGCACATATTTAGCTACCATGTAAAAATAACGCTTCGCCCCTCCCTTAAGACCTTGAGGTATGCTTGATATCTCTGTAAGCTTGTTGTTTTGCTCGGATCCATACCTCTCAACTGTACCACATTACGAGGAACGTTCCTCATTTTACTTCACAAAAGCTCCCTGTTCCACATTGTGAGGACTTGTTCCACATTCAAAGTCAACATTTTAAAGCAGAAATCCACAGTAAATGATGCAAAAAATATTTTATTCAATTAATAACAGACTTTCTGAACATAAAGGCAACATTTTAACAGCGTCTTGAGCTTCTTAGGTAAAGATTTGATTAAGTGTTCCACATTTTGCTCATTTGTTCCACATTTTGACAGGCAATGTTCCACATTTGGGGGACAAAAGGTTGAGAGGTATGCTCGGATCCTAGGGCTTAAGTCACTAAAAATAAAGATTTGTGAGCCCTCCCACCATAACTGTTTTTGCTCCTGCACTTTAGACAGAATATGAACTTTATTTAGAAAGTTCAGCAACCAGGGCTTCTCTCCGGGGTTTGGAAGTGGCTTCAGTGAGCAGTGTGCAGAGAGTGAGATCAGTGCAGAGAATATGTTTGAGCTGGAGGGATTAATTTTAAAACAGATCATGTCCACTTGCAAGCAGACCAGGATTATTGACTTTTTTGGCGGTGGAATGAGAGAAGAAACCGCTGTTTTCACAAAAGAAACAGCTGAAGCTAAGTGAAGCTAAGCAATTTTATTTAAAGTTCAGTATGATGCTTTCAACAATTAAAGATTAAATCAAGAACCAAACCAAACACACTTCTACAAAAAGGAGCTGTAATCATAAAAAGTATTGGTATCCAGTACTTCTTGATGTTTTGTTTGTTTTCTCTGGTTTTTTCATTTATGCTGTAACGTGTGTGTGTGTGTGTGTGTGTGTGTGTCTGTATGTATGTGTGTGTGTCTCATGAGCAAAATCTTTTCCGGTTGAGATGGAAAAAAAATGCTGCTTCTGATAAATGGGACTGCTGCTTAAAAGGGATGATAGGGCATTCACAGAGGTGTACCCTTTAAGCGGCTTCTACTGTAGCATTTGTTCTCTTTGTTTTGTGTTTTTCCACAGGGCTATTGCATGACCAGTTCTTGCATCTATTGTTGTGGCTTATTGAATCTTTATTTATGAAACAAACCCTTCATTGTGTTGTCTAATATATAGGACTCAAGGTTGCCATTTTGTTTGAAATTTTTGTTGTGTATCATTTTGATATACTGTGATACATTCCATCTGGTAGATTTCATTGACTGTTTCCATCAGTCATGTTTAGTAGGTAGTTCAGGCTGTTTCCATTTTCTTGTAATAGCTTTTTTACTAACCAAAATGTACAGCAGAGCCATAGACCTTGTAGTAAGCATTATATTTTTTGATGGGACAGTCAAAATTATCATTTGAAGAGTAATTAATTCAGATTGTATTAATAGTTGTTCCATCTAGTTTTAATAATCCAATCAGCAATCTTTAAGTTTTGAACAAGTGTAAAACACAATATATGGGCTTGATCTGCATTTTGTGTGCTATAGTCTCGCCAACATACTCCTGTTAGTGGGATGAAGTTGGAGGGAGGGCAATTCAGAGGAAACATGAGGAAGAATTTCTTCACAGAAAGGGTGGTGGACAAGTGGAACACCCTGTCAGAGGAAGTGGTGGGGGCTGAAACAACCATGGAATTTAAGAATACATGGGATAGACATAAGGAAATTCTGGAGGTTAGGGGTTAGAGGCAACAAACTTCTAGAAAAATGTAAAGGGAACTTACAAGCTCAAATGGACAGACTGGGTGGGCCATAGGCCCTTATCTGCTGACAGTATCCATGTAGCTATGTATCTATGTAGTGTGCTCACTCAGTCATGTATGTAGTCCCATATGGAGACGTGCCAACTAGTTTTTCTCGCAGCTGATGAACAAATAAAATGGGATCTGTACCCTCGGCTTGTTTAGGAATAAGTGAAATAATGAAATTGCTGCACCTACTCTGAGTCTCTTGATCCTCCAGCTTCTCTTCTAAAAGTAAAATCTTCTGGTGCATATCCAACAGCTCAGGTTCCATCCTGTTGGCCCAATCCTCGAGGGACAAGATGCAAGCTTCAGAGTCCAAGATTCGTTGACTTAACAGCTCAAGAGTCGGTTTTACTGTTTTAAACACGGCGACTAATTCAAGCAGCACCTCTTTTATGGTGGCTATGTCCCTTGGAAAATTGTCGGAGAGAGACTGATTGACTAGCAACACCAGGGAACTAGATGATGGAGCATCCTCCTTAGGCTGATCAGTCCTCTGGTTCAGCTTTGTATCGGTCGCTATTTTTTACAAGTGAGAACTCAGCGTTAGTCGCCATTTATGGGTGATCTCTGAAATGAGCTAGTCGCTCATATTACAGTTGCTAAAATGAAGTCGCGATTATGTAGTTGTGATTATGTAGTCGCCATTTTAACGGGTTTCCGAGACGGCTAGGTGGAGAGATTCTGGAGGGAGGCAGTGCTTATAGCAGTGAAGGAGACCAATACGTACGTTGACAGCAGTGCTCAGTATCCGGATGTGGTCATGGAAGGTGAAACCAGAGTCTAGGGTGATACCAAGGTATTTGAAAGTGGTAACCAGTTCAAGGGAGTCATTTAGTGAGTTCAGAATGAGCAAGGGTTGTCCTAGATTCTTGTTTTGGGGGTGTGCAAACATCAAGGATTTAATGCTTTTGTAATTTAACACTAAGCTATACTGAATGAACCAGGATTCAGCTTCTGAGGAGGATTTCTGGAGTGCTGAGCGGAGGGCTGTGGGATCAGTGTGTGAGCTGTAGAGGACGGCATTGTCCGCATACAATAGAAGTTTCCCAGAGCAGGCTTTGGGCAGGGTGTTGAGGAAAAGGGAGAAGAGTAGTGGGCCAAGAATAGAGCCCTGAAGGACCCAGACCTGACTTGGAGGTGGGAGGACAGGGAATGGGCAATCCAGACTGTCTGGGTTCTCTCAGACTGGTAGTTGGCAAACCAGTCAGTGGTCTCAGGGGAAAGGCCTATCTGAGTGAGGGAGTCCACGAGAAGTGAGTGGTGCACTGTATCAAATGCCTTAGAGAGGTCGATGAAGACAGCGCCAGCAGTGTAGCCGGTGTCCAGGGATGTGTGGAGGGTATTTGCAAATTCCAAGAGGTCAGTGGTTGTACTATGGTTATGGCAGAAGCCATGTTGTTCAGGACACAGGATGCTATATTTAGAAAGGTAGTCAGTTAGTTGGATGGCCACGATTTTCTCCAAGGTTTTAGAGAGGGGAGGCAGGATTGATATAGGGCGGTAGTTCCCAGGCAAGGTGCGGTCCCCACCTTTAAGGATAGGCGTGATGAGGGCAGATTTCCCATTTGAAGGGAAACCAGCCCAGAGAAAGGGAGTGGTTCAGAAGCATGGTGGGGGGAGGGAGAACTTCACTGAAGGTGAGTCTAAGCAGTTTAAGGTCTAGTGTATCACTGCTAAAATGAGATTTGCTCAGGGCTTTGAGTAAAAGAGGGGCAGCTTCATGTTGAGAAACTGCTTTAAAGTGGAATGAGGGGGTGAAGAGGGAGCAGTGTGGTATTGGGTGGGTGGGGGAGAAACAATTTGGGGGGAGAACACCAGTAAGGTCGGAGAAGGTGTCATTTAGTGTATCTGTGATAAGGGCTGGGTCTGTGGTGATAGACCCATTGGCCCTGATCTGGGTAGGAGGAGCAGTGGAGGCTTTGCCACTTAGCATTTTGAGTGAGTCCCAAAACTCGCGACCTGAGCCCCATGTGGTGGTGAGCAAGGTTTTGTAGTACTCAGCCTTTGCTTTTCGAATACTCCATGTACATTTATTGCATGCTTCTTGGTAGCACTGCCTGTCAGTGGGTTTACTAGTATTCTGCACAATGTGCCACAGATTGTCTCGTTCACGCATCTGGTCCATTAGGGCTTGTGATAACCAAGGTGTGTCAGCACCTTTAATTTTTTGTTGGTTAGGGGTGCATACCAGTTGCAGGCAGTGTTGAAAGTATCAATGAAATAGTTGAGGGCAGAGTCAACGTTCAATGCATTTTTTATGGGGGACCAGTCAGTAGTTAGGAGGTACTGTCTAAGGGACCAAAGTTTGCCAGGTTTGAGGCAGCGTTGTAGGATAGTTTTTGGGGGTTTGTTAATACTATATGACCAGTGACAGAGCACTGGGGAGTGGTCACTCAGGGCATTAGGTAGCACCCTGATCTGTGTAGCTTTGTGTGGCACGTTGGTGAGCACTAGATCAAGGAGGGTGACAGTACCACTCTTCTGGTTGATTTTTGTGGCAGTGGTTACAAGCTGAGCCAGGTTTTGAGCAGTTGCAGCATCCCTAATAGGGGCTGATGCATCAGCCAGCCAGTTTGTATTAAAGTCTCTGAGGGCAATGATGTCAGCATTGTCAGTGAGAGTCTGGAGATGTGTGAGGACAGAGTGGAAAGCAGTCTTCTGATTTCAGGAAGGGATATATACGGAGGACAGGAACAGAGGGGCTCTGTTTGGGGCAAGCGTGACCTTCAATGTGAGAGATTGGACCCATGTTCCAGGGATGGGGAGGGTAGGGTGAGACACTGTAATGATTCCTGGATATACAGTGCACAACCACCCCCTTTTTTTGAAGTTCTATCGGCATGGTAGAGCGTGAAACCAGGAAGTGAGACTGCAGAGTCGGGGGTGTGGTTCTTGACACAGGTTTCAACTACTGAGATGACGTTGGGGTGATTCTGGGCAACCCATCCCTGAAATGAATCAAATTTCTTGAGGAGGCTACATATATATTGAGGGAGGCGATTATGAAGCTTTTGTGGGTAGTAACCGGAGGCCTGGGTTGGGCTGAATGTCTCCGGAAAGAAGGAGGAGTAGTAGGAGGATGTGCAGGGAAGCCAATTTTAAATGTTTCTTCATGAGCTTAGACACCATTAGGGAGGGGGAACAGCAATGTATGGAGATGGGGGTGGGTAGGTCCTGTAGAGAGGGAGAGGCCAGGCAGAGTAGTGTCCACTGCAACACCACAGTAGTACCAGTAGGGGGATTGGAGCATAGGGGGAGCATGGTCCATTGGTAGAGTGAGAGGTATGGATCAGTGGTAGAGGTGGGGAGGGCGGCTAAGGTGAGAAGCCTGGTGATAGGTGGTTCCGGTTCACCATGATGGGGGAGAAGTGGAGCATCCCCTAGTAGGAAGATGGGGGCTATGTTTAATAGCAGGAGACACATGGCAGTGGAGGACATGGTAAACAGTGTTATAAAGATCATGGAGTGGTTGGGGGGAAGGGGACAAAAGCTTAAGAGCTTTGAAAGAGTGCAAGATATTAGCCTGACTTGTTGGCTTAGTGACAGCACTACTGATTTAGGTGTCAGGGGTACAGGATTTGCGGCTTGCAACAGGACGGTAGGGAACTGAATTGTTTTTGTTTTATCAGACTATAGTGCCAGTAGGTTTAAGAGTTGTAACGTATTGAGCAGAAAATAACCTGAACTCATTGACCTAGAGGCAGAGCTGCAGACCCTCAACAAGGCAGCAGAAAACCAAACTGTTTTGTTTTAATGCAGACTATGTAGCCAGTAGATTTCAGACCTGTAAAATAGTGAGAGAAATTAGCCTGACTCAATGGCTTAGAAGTAGAGCAGCTGACTTTGGAGTCAAGGATGCTGGGTTTGAGACCAGCAGGGGGTCATTAGCAAGTTATAGGAAAAAAGGCTTGGGAGGTGAGCTGGGAAAGAAACTAATTGTGAGAGAGGGGTAGGGAGTGTAGCATAGTGACTCCTAGTGCTCAGTGAGGGAAATTTAATATTAGGTACAGAGATGAGGAGCGTGAGCAGAAGGGTGCCTGGAGGAACACTGCAACAGCACTCCCTAGTGGTTGTAGAGTATAAGCTGCAAATGGGAAAGTGGGCCCTTAGAGAGGGTGATCATGTGACTAGTTAGCAGCAATAAAGTAGGGTGGGTGGGGCAGTCGGCGCACAGCACCGACAGGGTAACACCTCTCCATAAGTAGGCTGGAAGGAAGGAGGCTTTACCTCTTAAGGCTCTCTGTAGTCCCCTGCTACAGGCTCCTCAGCTGGGCTGTGCTCCTTGGGGAGAGGGGTGCTTCTGAGGCCTATAAGGGAAAGGGAACAAAGGAATTACATTAGTATGCAGCAGGAACGAAGGAATTACATTAGTATGCAGCAGAACAGAAGAGGGCCTTACTACGCATGTGCCAACTGTTGGGACAGAGTTGGGATACAGGTAGCTTGTATGCATGTGCTAGTATTTGCCCGTAATGGCAGAGAGAACATCAGAAATCTTAAAACAGTTCTAATTGTGGTCTGACTTTAGCTTGTAACATTGATCGGATTCTGCTGTATAACACAGCTGTGCTGTTGGCCTGTTTGTGACACATGGCCTTCTTTTCCCTTCCTTCCAGATGCACTGGATGGGTATGATGTTGATGACATAGACAGACAGTCCAACTAGAAGAACTCCTCCAGGGAGGACAGGGAGGGGGAGCAGAAGGAGGAGCAAACATTGCTCCTCTTCTCTGACACAGAGATGGGGGAGGTGGAGCTCCCTTAGGAGATGCTAGAGGATGAGGGGGTGGAGGAACAGGAGGAAGGATGCACACATCATGAGTCCCCAGTCCAGGCAACCCACTCAGTGGGGCAGCGGAACACACAGGCAAGGAGTGACACACAGTCACCTCCCCGCAGCCACAAACGGGCATCATGACAATGTCCCTCAGCTCTACCAACTTGGTCCCTCTATATGGACACCACATACCAAGAAATGTATGGGGGCTGTGGTGGCCCCATGTCTGTGGTGCAAGAGTTGCAGCAACTGATGACCGAGGTGCTTGGGCAGGGCAGAAGGCAGGTGCAGGTGCTGGCAGATTGCAACAATTCCATGCAGACCATCCTTACCACCATATGCCACAATGCCAGCTCATTATCACACATTGCTGTGGTACAGGAGAATCAGTCAGATCTTCTGGCCCACAGTACTATGGCTACAGAGACACAGGCAGCATCCCTAGACTACCTGGCAGGTGTAGCTGTGGTGATGTGCCAGGGGAACCCTCAGCACCAGGCGCCAGAGGGTCAGGATTCAAGGGGGATACCGTGCTGGAGTGAGATTGGGTCTCCACTGCATCCTGGTCCAGCCATGCAGCCAGCACTGGGGCTATCACCCCTGACAGAACCACGGGCTGCACAGCTGCAGTTGGTCATAGGTGTGGCACAAGCCCGCCCATGGTCCCTGTTGGTGAGGAGTCCATGGAGGACAGTGCTCTCCAGGAGCATTCCACATGTGGCATGGTGGCTTGTGAGGGTCATGGTAAGTGAACGCCTTTGCCTAGACCCCTGTGCTGCATCCACCCTGGGCTGAACATATTGACAGCACAGAGAACATTCTGATGTACCTCCCCACCATGCAATTCCCTCCAGGTATGAGGTGCATTTTTCTTCAGTTATTTTACTTCCCTGTGTGGCTTATTCCCATGAAAGGCCCCCCTGTGTCAGGTGCACATTTCTCAACAAGTGTTCCCTTCCCCAGTGCTGCCTTTTCCCATGCAAGGCCCCACCCATGCAAGGTGCACTGCTCTTTGGTTTGTTGCCTTTCCCTGTGTAGCCTAAGCCCATGTAGGACTCCCCTGCACCAGGTGCACGTTTTTCACTTGTTCCCCTTCCACTATGCAGCTTATCCTCATGTATGGCCCCCACCTCCGTGCCAGGTGCGCTTCATTTGTGTGTATCCCTTTATTTATGTTTTTTCCTTGCCCTGTTCTTCTTTATATGTATTTGTACCCTTTCCCATTCTATAACACGCATTTTCATTCACATAGTAAACATTCTATGAGGTACACTGTTGTGTTGTGTCTTGCTTTGTAATGCTCTGTTCAGTCAGGCATGCCCTTGCCTCCTTGGAGTGTCTGGCCAGTCTGCAATCACATCTGCCATAGTGGACTAGTGACCTGCCATCACCCATCCATGGTGTGGCCTTCAGGGCTGTGCATAGGTATCCCATGTTGGGCTGGTAAGTTATGGAGGAGGCAGCAGGCTATAAACATCTTGTACACCTTCACAGGGCTATACTGCAGAGACCCACAGGACCAGTCCAGGCATCAGAACCTCATCTTGAGGATTCTGGAGACTCTTTCAGTGACGTTGCGTGAGACCCAGTGTGCCTCACTCTAACGTTCCTCGCTGCCAGATTGTGGCCACAACACTGATGTCATCAGCCAGGGATGCAGGGGATAGCCACTATCACCCACAGAGAAGTAGTAGTAAAGATTTATTTATACAGAAATGTTGCCATTAGGGTTCAAAGAATCCCTATTTACAAGGCAATCCTGTGTTTTAATGATTACAAGAATTACAAAATACATTACATTCTATTACACATACCATTCATACAAATTATACCACAGATACAACATATTAATCAGACAACTTGTGTAATATTATTTATAACTATCTATTACACAAACATCTAAAATGTAGTTCATGTTTCACTGCAGTTCTATATTCTAAAAAAGACAAACCTGGGTCTCTAAGAAAAGGGGGAAGTCTATTCCAGCTAGTTAAAACTTTATATTGTAGGGTCATATTACTAAAGCTATTTTTTATTTTTGGAACCAAAAAATCTCTGGCACCTTGTTTCCACAAGTTTAATCCATGATTTGATTTTAATAATTTTCTTGTCAAATGATATTGTGAATCTTTTGTAAATAATCCTTTTACCTGGTTTAACCAATTTCCCTCTGCTCACTGATGTAATGTATTCCAACCTAGTTCAGTGTACATCTCACAGTGGTGAGTACCAATATCACATTTTAATATGAATCTAGCTATTTTATTATAAAGAATATCCAGATTTTGTAACTGTTTTTTTGAAGTATGTCTGTAAATATGACTCCCATAATCAATCACTGGTAGTATTAGTTGGTTTGCTATATTTAATCGCATTTCTTTTGTTAAACAATTTCAGATATGTCTCATTACCCCTAATTTTGAATTTCTTTTAATTAGTTCTATTACACGCTGATCAAAATTTAGGTTTTGATCAATTTGAATACCTAAGTATTTGTAAACTTGTATTTGCTCTAAGATTTTTCCTTCCTGGGTCTTAATTATTATTTTTGAAGTTGTTTTATTTTTCTTCTCAGTACCAAAATACATTGTTTGTGTCTTTTTACTATTTATCAGGAGTCCGAGCGATGAAAAGAACTTCTGCATTACTAAAAAATCACCCTGTAATTTTTGTACTATTTCATCTGAATTTCTACCTTATGCAATCAAAACTGTATCATCCGCATAGAGTCTAACTTGTGAACTTTTTATCAATCTTGGTAAATCATTCAGAGAAGCCAAGAACAAGAGGAGTCCCATAATTGAACCCTGGGGTACCCCCCTTGTCACAAAACCCAAACCAGACTTGTGGCCATTTACTGTAACAAATTGGGATCTCTTGTCTAAGTATGATGCAAACCAGTCAATTCTGGAGAAACAAAATACAAATCCAATATGCTACCTTTACTTGTTAATTTTCCTTTCTTTGTAGGTATAGCAATTATCTGTCCCAGGTTTAAACATTTCATAGAATGTCCCAAGACCCGACCCCTTGGACATCCCCAAGCAGCATTAAAATCACCCATTAATATCACATTTGTTTGGCCTATACATTCCATAATGGTATGTGAGAATTTTTCAAATGACGTGGTATTAATCTTAGGTGGAGAATAAACAACTCCCACAAACAGATTAATTGTATGGAATTTTAACAACAGGCATTCAATTCCTTCTATTTTTCCTATATATATTACCTCTGAAAGGCTCAAGTTATATCTAGTATAAATTATGACCCCTCCCCCCATGACCCTCGATCTTGTCTATAACAATACAAATCATTAAGTTCAATTTCAGGTTGAAGGATATCTTTTTTAACCAGGCTTCTGTTAGAATAGCAATATCTGGCTTTTCCAATTTGATCCAAGCTCTGAGGAGGTCCATTTTTTTAATTAAGCTTCTAGCATTATCTAACACTAACTTTATGGCCCCATCCTTGGGCCCTGGGTTTGTTTCAATATCCCCACAAAGAACTAGGGATATCAGGAGCATCTGGTCTGTTGAGGAAAAACTTCTATAGGGTACAAACCTAAGGGTGGTCTGAATCTGCTGTCTAATCAACTTAAAGGGATTTCTCCCTCTTATTAAATTTTTTGTTCTTAATTGCCCTATTCTAGGTTGACAGAGGTTCAGATACACCCCAGTTCTATTCTCTGCAGAATCAAATGTAGCTAATCCACAGAATTGCATAAAGCAAATAATACCCACCAACAGACCCATCAATTTAATAAAGATGCTCTTCATCTTTTTACTAGATTTTTCAATTTAACTTAAAAAAATCTAAAGAAAAGCACTAATCTTGTAGCTCAGTTATAAAACTCTCTAATCAATAAATTAGCTAAGTAGAAGTATTATACTTTTATTTATAGCATAAAGCGCTTAAAAAGTATTGTGACCTAAACGATTCAGAAATATCTATAGGCCAGACTGTCCCAATTTAAAAGATATACCCCAAAAACATTATTTAAACCTTATAAAGTGTCCTTCAGGTTTCAGCAGAGTTATTTTAAAACCCTTCTTTCTGTTGCCGAGTGGCGCTCGCGCCACTCACGCTCTACCAGCTCGCTTGTGCAGCTTCGAGCTTTATGTGGTGCAGCCCCTCCTCCTCTGATGACGCTCTTTGTAGATTTCACTTCCTCGTTTGCCCGGTTACTGGCAAATTAGCTAGGCACTGGAGGGTAACTTCTTAACAGTACTGCAGCACAATCACAGGGTAGGCAAAACAGTGCAGTTCTTAGCTGGGCTAACAGATGGAAACAGCCTCAGCATTACCTGGAGCAGTACTTTGTAGCGCGAGCTTTATGTGGTGCAGCCCCTCTTCCTCTGATGACGCTCTTTGTAGATTTCACTTCCTCGTTTGCCCGGTTACCGGCAAATTAGCTAGGCACTGGAGGGTAACTTCTTAACAGTACTGCAGCACAATCACAGGGTAGGCAAAACAGTGCAGTTCTTAGCTGGGCTAACAGATGGAAACAGCCTCAGCGTTACCTGGAGCAGTACTAGCACAGTTTATGGTGCAGCCCTCCTCCTCTGATGACGCCACGCCTGTAGATTTCATTCTGCTTGCCTGGTTACCGCAAATTAGCTAGGCACTGAGGGTAACTTTAACAGTACTGCAGCACAATCACGGGGTAGGCAAAACAGTGCAGTTCTTAGCTGGGCTAACAGATGGAAACAGCCTCAGCGTAAGGTAAGGGACATAAGTTGTTTGTGTACCTTTTGGGGAGATAGAGGGCAAGAGGGTGCTATACTTACCAAGTAACCATCCATCCTTTATCTGCCTGGTCTCGAACATATGGCACAGGGAGGAGTTGTGCCAGATGAAGGCATCATGAGTACCATGGAGGTACTTCACCTCCATGTTTGTGATGCAATAGTGGAAGCCCTTTGTATTGACAAATGCCTCTCCCTCCTTCCCAGGTGGGGCCTTGATGGCAACATGGGTGTAGTCCACTGCTCCCAGCACATTGGGCATCTGTGCAACCCAGTAGAATGCCTGCATAGTTACTGATTTCTGCTCCTGTGACACAGGGAATGTGATGTAGTCCACACACCTCCTAGAACATCTAGGAATTGGGTTAGTAGACGGGACATTGTTGACTGTGTGATCCCAAGGTGTCTCCACAGGGCATCTGAAATGCACCATTGGACAGACAGTACAGTGCAGCTGTTACCTTGAGTTCCACTGATAACCCCTGACTCCTGGATGTGCTGCTCTGGAGGTCCACCCAGAGTATGTCTCACAATTCATGGATGGTGTTGCAGTCTAGACAGTACCAGTCCACTATCTGCTGGTCAGACAGCTCCAGGTAGGCATAGCAGGGTCTATGGACCCTATCAGAGGCATATGACTGTGGGACACACCTGGGTTGGTGGATCTCATATGCCTGGACCTGGTCCAAATCACATGTGAGCTCCAGCAGCAACCAGTGCAGGGGTGTGTCGCACATAGGCATGGCTGCATTTTGTAGCTCCATGCACAGGTGCTATGCATCCCTGTGTTGATTTGTGACTATCATCACCTGCTTTTTGAGAGCATTCTGGATCACGTGCAGTTTGCAGAGACAAAATGCCTTGAATATCTGACTGTACCTGATATGCATGGCCAGGGTTCTCATCTGCATGTTGATTGTGTCTGTTGATATTAGCAATTATTGGTGATATTACAATCACTACTCCTGTAGATCCAATATGGGGCATCGACTGCTAAACAGGTGCAAATGAGCTTTAGCACTTGCTAATTGCATTTGCGCCTACCTATTTGAATATCCCATGAACAGTCTTTACAGAATCGCATCCACACTGCAGCATAGAAACATAGAAGCTGACAGCAGATAAGGACCACAAGGCCCATCCAGTTTGCCCATGTTATCTACCTTCTGAATGTGCCATAGGTCTGTACTCTGTCAATGGCCTACCTATTCATGCTCATCTGTATTGCTCCCTTATGCCTATCCCATGCCTGTTTGAAGCCCTGCACTGTATTCATATCCACCACTCCCTGAGGTAGGCCGTTCCATGCATCCACCACCCTTTCTGTGAAAAAGAACTTCCTCACATTACCCCTTAATCGGCCTCCCTCTAATCTCATGCTGTGTCCTCTTGTCCTGCTATTTTTCTTTTATTGCAACATGTTAGACTCTTTCACCTTGTTAATGCCCTTAAGATGTTTGAATGTTTTGATCATATCACCTCTCTGCCTCCTTTGCTCTAGGGTATACATATTGAGCTCTGTTAATCTGTACTCATGTTTTCTGGTGCAGTCCCTGCACCATTTTGTTGCCCTTCTCTGGACTGCCTCCATTTTGTTAATGTCCTTGTGTAGGTGCAGCCTCCAGTACTATAGTACTACAGAAAATAGTTTTGCACTGCTAAAGAGGAAGAAGGCGGAGGAGGGAAATGATGAAATTAGAGGAGTAATTGATAAATGCCTGGACCAAACCGGAGCAGGGGGAAGTTCTGCTGGGAGAATTGCAACAGGGGCAAAAGGGGGAAATAATGTGCAGGAGGAAAAAGAGGAGCTGGAAATGAGAGAGGGAGATGAATGGAAGCAAGCAGGCAGTAAGAGTGGTGGAGTCTTAGTGTTGGGGACTCAATACTAAGAGGAGTCAGGTGGGGTAGCAAGGGGGAGAGGCATAGTTGCATTTGGCTGGAGGCCATGCCAGGAATGACAGCGGAAAGGGTGGGACAATCTGTTCTGAAATATGCTAGAAGGGGTAGGGACAAGCCTTATTTAATTATGCATCTTGGGATGAACGACCTGACTGACAAGACAGTAGATATAGCCCAGAGGAGGTTTGAGGAACTAGCACAATTATGTGAGGGAGCAGGAAGATCAGTAACTTTTTCAGAGATACTTCCAGTGCCCAAGGCAAGCACAACAAGAAAGCTGAGAATAGAGGAATTTAATGGATGGCTAAGAACCTCACGTTGTGCTAAAGGGTATGGACTGTTGGGAGGGTGGGGAGGGACCTGGGAGGACAGTAGTCTCTATGCCAAGGACAGACTACACTTGAGTGAGGAGGGAAATAAAGTGTTGAAACAGAGGATGGAGGAGTACATAGAGGAAGCTGGGAATTTAAACTAGGAGCGGGGGGGTGGCAATTGGGCAAGAGACATGCAGAGACCACAGGTTGTGAAAAGATATGAGCTTCCCTCTATAACAGTGACAAAGGACAAATGGCAAGTACTATTGGTGATGCTAGTAAAGGAGGGAGTATGGGAGGGGGGAGGGTGAAAAGTGGTTACCCTTAATGCTAGGAGCCTTGGGAGGAAAACTGCAGAGTTACAGGTGCTCATGGCAGAGGGAGAGGTGGACATTGCAGCCATCAAAGAAACGTGGGCCACCCAATACAATGACTGGGACCTGTCTGTACCAGGGTACAGGTTATTTTGTAGGGACAGGGTGATTGGGAAAGGAGGGGGGTGTGACGTTATATGTGAAGGAAGGACTGAAGTGTGTAAGGGAGGAAGGGTTGGAGGGTAGTACGGAGTCACTTTGGATGCAAATCCAGGATTCCAAGAATACGATTTTTAGAATGGGAGTGGTGTACAGGCCACCATCTCAGTTGGAGGAGTTAGACAGGGAACTAGCAGGACAGATCAGGAGGACCTGCGAGAAGGGTAGTGTGGTGATTGTGGGGGACTTCAACATGCCAGGAGAGGATTGGAGTACCCAACAACCAGGAACAGAAGGGAGCAGGTACTGCTGGATGCCTTCCAGGACAGCTTCCTGCTACAAATGGTCAGTGAACCAACCAGGTTAGGAAATACCCTTGACCTTGTGCTGGCAAATGGGGACTTTGTGAGAGAACTTACAGTGGAGGAACCACTGTCAGGGAGTGACCACCACTCAGTATGGCTCACATTGGATATGGGAAAGGAAGGAGTGGAACCTGGCACAAGAGTGCTGGACTTTAGGAGGGCCGACTTTGGGAGGATGGGAGAAGTGGTAAAAGGGTACCTGGCCAGAATTCTATCTAGTATGGACACTAACCAGAGGTGGGAGCTCATAAAGCTGGGGATAGTGGAGGCAACCAAAACCTGCTGCAAGGCCCAGAGCAAGAAGGCTAGGGCTAAGAAACTGAGCTGGTTGAGCAAGGAGGTCATGGAAAAGGTAAGGAGGAAAAGAGCTGCCTTTAGGAAGTACAAGAAAACAGGGATGGGGGAGGACAGGGAGGAGTACTTGACAGAATCGAAGGAGGTGACAAGGGCAGTAAGGGGAGCCAAGGCATCTACGGAACTCAGGCTGGCGCAATGCATTAAGAAGCGGGAGAAGGACTTCTTTAGGTACATCAGGGAGAAAAGGAGCTGTAAGGACCACATAGTAAGGATTAGGAAGGAGGGGGGGTTGCGTGGAAGCAGGGTGCGATAAGGCTGAAGCACTAAATGAGTACTTCTGCTCAGTATTTACTAAAGAGAAGAGGGGGTTGACACCCAAGGGGGGAGAAATGGCCAAAACAGGGGGGGAAGGGGTGACATATGGGGAAATCATGGAGGGCAGAGTTCAGGAGGGTTTGAAGGCACTGAGGGTGGACAAGGCACCAGGCCCAGATGGCATCCACTCCAAGGTACTGAAGAAGCTGGCAGAGGTCCTTGCAGGACCTTTGGCAGACCTATTTAATGCCCGACTGCATTCGGGGTGTGTACCTCAGGACTGGAGGATGGCTCATGTGGTGCCCCTCCACAAGAGTGGCCCCAAGGATGAACCTGGAAACTACAGACCAGTGAGCCTCACATTCATCGTGGGTAAGCTAATGGAGACTATCCTGAAGGATAGGCTGGTTGCCCTCCTAGAGGCCAAAGGACTACAGGAAAGCAGGCAGCATGGCTTCATATGGGGCAGATCCTGCCAAACCAACCTGGTGGAGTTCTATGACTGGGTAACTAGGCAACTGGACAGGGGCCATGCAGTGGATGTCCTGTATCTGGACTTCAGTAAGGCATTCGACTTGGTGCCTCATGGAAGGCTGGGAAGTAAGTTAGTAGGCACAGGGGCGGGTGCAAAGCTGGTGAGATGGGTAGAAAACTGGCTTCAGGGAAGGCAACAGAGGGTGGTGGTGGGTAGGGAGCTCTCACACCCAAGGGTAGTGATGAGCAGTGTTCCACAGGGCTCGGTGTTGGGACCAGTGTTGTTTGGGATATTCATTGCAAACATATCATGGGACATCTAGAGCAAGATCAGTCTGTTTTCTGATGATACCAAGGTAGGAGCGGTGGTGGATGACCTAGGGGGATGGCAGGGGTTGCAGGATGATCTGGCAAATCTTGAAATCTGGTCAGACACCTGGCAACTGGGGCTTAATGCCAAAAAGTGCAAAGTGCTGCATTTTGGGATGAAGAACCCAAGGAGGAGTTACCAGCTGGGGGGAGTGCAGCTAGCCCAGACAGAGGAGGAGAAGGATCTGGGGGTACTCATTATAGGGTCAATGAACAACTCGGCACAATGTAGGAAGGCAGCTGCAAAGGCCAACAAAATGCTGGGTTGTATTGCAAGGGGTATATCCTCGAGGAGGGAGGAGGTGATTCTGCCACTGTGTAGGTCATTAGTTAGACCGCATCTGGAGTACTGCGTGCAGTACTGGCGCCCATATCTGAAGAGGGACATTAAGTTCCTGGAGGGGGTGCAGTGCAGGGTGACAAAGATGATCAAGGGGCTGGGGGACTTATCATACGAGAGGAGGCTGAGGGAGTTGAACATGTACTCACTGGAGGAGAGGAGGGACAAGGGGACATGATTGAAACCTTTAAGTACATGAAAGGAATAAACAAGACAGGTACAAAGGGGCTATTCAAAGTAAGGAGGGAGGGACACCAGGGGCCATGATATGAGACTGGAGGAGGAAGGTTCAGGAGGAGATGAGGAGACACTTTTGCAGAGAGGGTGGTGGCTGGGTGGAATGCATTACCTGCAGAAGTAGTATCCAGTAGAACAGTGGACTGCTTCAAAAGGGGATGGAACAGGACAAGGGGAGGGTTAATGAAGGGAAGGGTGGAAGGGAGGGCAGCTGCAGAATAAGGTGCTGGCTGCACATTCGAAGCAGACTTGATAGACTTCTAGGCCTTTATCTGCTGGCAAATTTCATATGTTCGTAGTACTACACTGTACTCCAGATGGGGCCTAACTAGTGTCTTGTAAAGAGGGATTATTAACTCCTCTTACGACTTGCAATACCCTACTAATACACCCCAACATCCCTCTAGCCTTACCTACTGCTTTAGTGGTCTGCTTGTATGATTTCAGGTCATCTGTGATGATGATGCCCAAGTCTCTTTCTTCCCTTGTGATTGCCAACAACTCCCCTCCCAGCCTATAGGTGGCTTCAGGGTTTCTCTTCCCTATGTGCATGGTCTTGCATTTCTTTGCATTAAACCCCAGTTGCCACTCTTCTGACCATTTGACCAGTTTATCCAGATCTCTTCTCATTCTGCCCACCCCATCTGGATCATCTACTCTGTTGCAGATCTTGGTGTTATCTGCAAACAGACAAACCTTACCCTCCAGTCCATCTGCAATGTCACTGATGAAGACATTGAAGAGGACTGGACCCAGGACTAATCCCTGAGGTATCCCACTTGTGACTTGCATCTCTTCTGACTATACAGTTTACCACCACTCTCTGTTTTCTGCTCGACAACCAGTTTGCTACCCAGTTGACCAACTTCTGACCCACCCGAGCCTACCCAGCTTATTAATCAATCTTCTATGTGGAACAGTATTGAAAGCTTTGCTGAAGTCAAGGTAGGTGACATCAACTGCACCCCCTTGGTCCATCACTCTGGTTACCCAAAGAAATCTATGAGATTAGTTTGATAGGACCTTCCTGTTGTAAACCTATGCTGTCTTGGATCCTGTGCTCCAATGGATTCCAGGTGTTGCACTATCCTTTCCTTAAGGAGTGCCTCCATAATCTTGCCACTACTGAGGTAAGACTGACTGGTCTGTAGTTCTCTGCCTCCTCCCTGCTACCACTCTTGTGGAGTGGAATCACATGAGCACTTCTCCAGTTTTCTGGGACCTCTCCTCTGCTCAGAGACTCACTGAACAGTTCTGATAATGGCTCTGCTAGTTCCACCTTAGCTCTTTAGTACTCTAGGATGTATACCATCAGGTCCCATCGCCTTGTGCACCCTGAGCTTAACGAGCTCTTGTAGGACCCTTTCTTTTTTGAAGGGACTGATGCACATCTCCCTTCCCCCTGTGTCCATGGTGCTGAGCTGTGGGCCCTGCCCTACCTTCTTCTCAGTGAATACTGAGCAGAAGTATCTATTTAGGATAGATGCTTTCCCTTGGTCCTCCTCCACACACTCCCACTTATCCCTTTTGATCTTAGCAATGCCCCCTCTGGACTTTCTCCTTTCACTAATGTATCTATAGAAAGTCTTGTCCCCTTCTGTGTGATCCTAAGCAAGTCACTCAACTTCCTTGTGCTCCCAGGTTGCATTAGGAAACAAGCTTGGGCTTAGTGTGCTATTCCTGGTTAAACAATGTTCTAGTGTTCCCTTCCTTCTGATACTGTTTGTGCTAGTGTTTCCTCAGTTTGGGCCTTGCCTGCCCATTGCCTTTCCTGCTTCCCTAGGGAATTTTGGTATGCCTCTATCTTCGCCCTGCTGCATTCCCTTATATTTCCTGATGTCCAGCCTTTTGGCTGTGACCTTTCTGCTACTTTCTTTTGCTCTTGCTTTTCTCTCAAACACAATGGGATGTTGCTTCAAGTATTGCATCCCTAATGCTTGCCCACTTTGCCTGTATCCCCTCGCCTGTATTTCTTCTTGCCAGGACTAGTTTAACTCTGTTGGCCATCTTATCAAAGTCAGCTCTTCTGAAGTCCCATATTTTTGCCTTGGAATGGGGTGATTTAGCTCTAGTGGCCAAATTGAACCATACCATGTGATGGTCTCTGGCCCCCAGATGGCCTTCTGCCTGGAGATCTGTGATCCTTTCCCCATTAGTCAGTATGAGATCTAGGATAGCCCTGTCTTTGTGGGTTGTTGTACCAGTTGTTTGAGGCTCCCCTGCAGGGAATCCACTATGTATCTAGTTCTGGTGGATGTTCCTGCTGGTATTGACTCAGTCTGTATCTGGCATGTTGAAGTCTTCCATTATCAGAACCTCCTTTAGCTGTCATGTTTTATATTGGGTTCTAGGACTTCTTCTACCTTCCTCTTCTCACGCAGGACTGACAGTAATTTGGCCCCAACTATTCCTTGCCATTCCCTCTCTCCGATCCCTTCCCATTCCAGTCTCGCTCTCCACTACCCCCACCAAGGGTACTGTCTCCAGACGTCATAGGCATATCAGTGTTCTTCTCAGGCTGATTGCACTACTCCTCCTTCTATCTGGTAATGTCCACCCCATCCCAGACCCGCTCACCGGCTGTCAGCCTCATCCATCGACAACCTCAGGACTCAAAATTGCCTCCATTAACGTCTGTAGCCTGCTAAAGAAATTTGCTGGTCTGCAAGTCTGGGTCACCAGCACCAACCAGATGTGCTGGCACTAGTCGAAACATGGTTATCCAAGACAACGCCTGCCCTGCTCATCTCCCTCCCAGGTTACTCGCTCTACAGGGAGGACAGAGTTGGGAAACGGGGGGGGCTGAAGCACTACATGCGGAACTTCCTCCTATGCCTCCTTTCAAAACCAATGCTAGAGCATGGTGCCCAGTCTATCTCTAAATGTCACCCTGAGCCCTTCAAGAGCCCCTCATCATCACAGCCACCTACATTCCCCCTCCACCAGAACCGTGCCCTGCAATCCCTACTAGACTACATCACCCATCAACCCAACAAGATGGAACAAATTATCATGGATGACCTAAATATTAACTGGCTCACCAATGCTGGGAACAGTGCCAAAGATGCCCTTGCTGTGCTCAATCTTACCCAACTTGTCTCCTCCCCCACCCACCCCCACCATACTACTGGTAGTGCCACTCTACTGGACCTGGTACTCTCAAACAGGCCTCATAAGATCACCAATTTGACAGTACTACCAAATGCCCTCAGTGATCACTGCCCAGTCGTTTTCTCTTGGTCATGTAACCTTGAGAAGCCTAAGTCTGTCCTCATCCCCAGGAGGTGCCTGTCCACAAGTAACCTTGCCTTACTCCATCGGCACCTTGCCAGCTGTAACTGGTCCCTAGTAAAACTGACCCCCGATGTTTATGCTGCCCTCAACTACTTTATTTACTACTTTAACAGGGCCTGTAATGCATATGCACCCATCTTCAAAAATATACGAAGGAAACACAACTCTCCCTGGATCACCCCTGCTCTCATAAAGCAAATGCATCTCAGGGACAATCTTTGGCACAGAGCTCTGGAGTCCAGGAAGCCTGCCAATAGACAATCCTATAGAATGGAGCGTAACAATTGCACCTGGGCTATCCGTCATGCAAAGGCGGCATACTACAGGAACACACTTGCATCCACCTGGGGATCCTCATGCAAGTTCTGGGACAACCTAAAGGAACTTAACGGCAAAACCCAGTCACCCCCACCCTCCTAGCTCAATATCAATGGCGCTATCACCACTGAACACACGGTATTGCTAATGGGCAGAATGATGCCTTCTCGGATCTCTCCTCTACCCTACCTACCAACTTTTTTGATCCAGCCCCTGATCCCCCTACCACCACTCTCCAACACCCACCCTTCTATTTACGAGCTCTCTCCCCATCTGCTGCCAAACCCTATCTGATCAAAGCCCTAAAGGGTGCCAGACACAGTAGTGACTCACTTGATCCCTGTCTTCTCTACTCTACCATGGATGTTGTTCTCACCCCCCTCACTGACCTTCTCAACCTCTCCCTCCAACTTGGCCAGTTACCCCAAGCATGGAAAAGAGCTATCATCACCCCCATACACAAGGGCAGTGACGAAATGACCCCAGGCAACTACAGACCGATCTCCATACTCCCTCCCCCCTCCAAAGCCCTAGAAAAGAATGTGGCTGACCAGATTACAGAATACCTTACTATGTATAACCTCCTCTGCAGGGAACAGCAAGGCTTTCACCATGGCTTCAGCACCACAACTGCCCTCATTGAGTTCTCCACTTTCATTCACTCTGCCCTGGACAAAGGGCATCCTGCCGGGGCAGTCCTCATCACTTTGTCAAAGACCTTTGACATGGTCTGCCACCCTCTTCTCATTAACACCCTCACCCAGCTTGGCTTCACCTCGGGCCCTGTAAAATGGGTCACCAGTTACCTCACTGCCCGTACCCAGTGCGTAAAAATCAACAATATCCTCTCTAGCCCTCGTCAGGTCCACTCTGGTGTTCCCCAAGGCTCTATCCTGGGGTCACTTCTCTTTAGCTTATTCCTAAACATGCTGCCCAATGTCTCATCAGAAAACATTCTGCTTTACACAGATAATGTGATCCTCTTGACTTCCCACCCTGACCCTGCCCAACTCCAGCTTGCGCTACCATCCACTTTTGCCCAGACTGAGCAGTGGTTCCTCAACCACAGGCTTGTGATCAACCTGAAAAAAACCAAAACCCTGCTGTTCACCCACAATCAGAACAAACTCAAGGGCTCTGCTCTGCCCATTCAATCCCTCTCCCACCACCCTCTTGAGCAGGCTACCTCATACAAATACCTAGTTATCATCCTCGACTCCTCCCTTGCCTTCCGTGAACACATCCACAACCTCTGCTCTGCCATAAATTCCTGCATAGGCTTGCTATGTCGCGCACAGAGCCTGTCTCCCCAGTAGCACTAAGACTCACCATTGACTCATCTGTCCTGTCCCTAGTGGACTATGGATTCCTAATAAGGTGCAGCGGACAACACTGCCCTGAGCAAAATCAAGCTCTCAATCAACAAGACCTGTTGGCTACTCATTGGGGCTGACAGGAAAACACATACCTACACACTTTATGCCTTGTCTAACATCCTCTCCCTTGAAGAGTGGCTACTTTACCAGACCTGCCTGCTCACCCAAAAAATCTGTATTGGATTAACCACCCCGGTCTGTCTAAACTAATCAGCATGGCCACCCTCCAGTCCACACTCATAGCTCCACTAAGACTCTGCTAGTAGTCCTCAGGGTTAGGGACGACCCTCGCTGAGATCCTTTCCCCACAGGACACCCTCCTGGTTCAACACCCTCACTCCTGATAACTCATCTGAGCTCAGAATTGGACCATTCAAGTCATCCCTGCATAGCCACCTTCTAAGCTCCCGCCATTGCAATCGTAAATAACTGCTCCACTACTGGTCCTCATCCAACCACCTAACCTACACCACCCATCCTATTCATATACCAGAGTTTCAGGAAAAAACAGCTCCGGAGCTATTAAGTGTGCTGTTTTCCAACTTATAGCAGAAGAAAAACCAAAAAGAAAGGCACCACTCGTCCTTGAAAAACTGTATCTTCAGTTCCACATTTTATTCAAAATGCAGACTGAAACACAAGAGCATATAGTGGTAAAAAAGGAAGCTGAATTCACATCACCACCACCATCAGGCACAGTGATCCAACCGGTTTTGCTCAAAGAGCCTCCTCAGTTCATAGACCAGTGTACATATCTCATGATTGCTGAGCTACAATCATGTATAAGCCTGCACCTGCAATTTTGAGCTCAACACCGCACTCCTGCCCTTCACCACTACTGTCCTCAAAGTACATATGCCCAATGATCACTCCTTCTTGTTTAGCTACTATCATGTATAGGCCTGTCTCCTGCAAGAAAGGACTTTTCTCTCACTGATATGGACCACTCCACCTGTATTCAATTGTACAAATTGTAATTGTATATATTCTGCCATGCTACTGCTCCTGCACTACTGTCTGTTCTCCACTCACTGTATGTTTCTCCTACCCTGTCCTATTCTGTGTATGATGATGAGCCTTTGTAAATGAGTCTTTGACTCAAAGATTTGTAATTCTGATACTGTAATAAATAAATAAAATACATTAAAAATAAAATATATCTAATAACAGTAACGTGTCTATGTCCCCCCCTAGTCTGGAGGCCTGTAGACAGCCCCAGTTGAAATGGCTGTCCCATTTCCTATTTTCAGGGCTCCTTATATGTATTCTGAATTTCTGTATCTTTGACATTTTCATTGACATAAAGGGCCACTCCCCTCCTCCCTTTTTTTGTACCTCGGTCTCTTCTGAACAGTACATAGCCGGGTACTGAAGTCTCCCAAGTGTGGCTACTGGTGAACCATATCTCGCTAATGGCTACTATGTCCAGTTTAGCCTCTGTCATTGTTGTCTCCAGGTCTGGGATCTTGTTTCCTAAACTGCAGGCATTTGTGTACATGATTTTCCATGTGCCAGATTTCGGTGTGTTAGTTGTTGGGTGAGGTCAGGCGTTTCCCCTGTGCGTTGTATGGGGAGCCGGACCTTTTTCCTTATCTAGTGATGCAAATGAACTACAAACATGCTGAACTCCTGTATGATCACCAGCTGAGGGGGGGGGAGGGGTGTTCTTCCTATTCGATGTATTGGGTGCTGTGCCCCCTCCCCATTTGCTAGTTTAAATATTCTGCAAAGACAGCAAACTTCTGCCTTAAAGCACTGACTACCTCCTTAGTCAGATGCAGTGCATTGCATTTAAAGAACTTTCACTCCCAAAACTGTTGCCAGTTACCTACAAATTTGTGTCTTTTTTCCTGGCACCAGCCCTTGAGCCACATGTTTAGGTCCCCTATCTCCTCTCTCAACCTTCTGTCCATCTGCCCTCTCCTAGACTGGCAGGATCTCAGAGAAGGAGATGCTGGACAAAATGGATGACATTTTATCTCCCAGTCTGGTCAGGTGTACCTTGGTCTCCACAACTTACCGGCCAAGTAGATCATTGGTTCCTATGTGTACCAGGATATCTATGTTTTCTCCTGCTTGTAAAACTTGTATGTTTTATTCACGTCTATGTCCCCTCAGATCCTGACAGTCCCACTGTTGTTGGACAGGACCGTTGATTAGGTAGCATCCAGATGTAATTCTGCTGGAGCTCATAGTATTCAGAGCTGTACAAAACATAATGCAAGTTCCTTCAGTAGATTTATCCCATTCACAGGGACGTGATGCTAGTAAAGAAACTCTAAAATAAAATGGGTTCTCCAAGTCTCTGTAACATAGGTTTTGCATATGGAGTCAGATAGAAATGTTCAGTTTCTACGCTACATCTAGCACTGAATTGTAGCTGTCTAACGTTCTTGTGGTATGCTAAATGGCTCCTAAATAGAAATAGAACAAGCCGTAGGAAAGAAAAACCTCCCGTCATGAATCAAATGCCATAAATCAAACAGTAATGTTTTAAGCTGTTAACCTAGATCAAAAATAAAAGGTTTCCATCACAAAGGCGACAAGCTGTGTTTTTTTTTTTCTTTTGTTTGTAATTTGTAAACCAGCAACCCGCTCAGGAATTACTGTATGAGAAGCTGCTGCCTGAAGAAAATAGATTGGTTAGTTTGCTTTCTCCTCAGCGGTGCGGCTTCTCGAGCTAAATTCTCTTGTTGCTGCTTCACAATAATGTGCACTTGTGTAACCCCTAGGTGGTACTATCCCAAGTGCTACTACCCCTGCCTGTGTGACTAGTTGCAGTTTAAGGGGCCTGGGTACTGAAAACGGGTGTTGCCACCCAGAGGACAGGGTTAGTGATAGCGTAGCTGACCTGGGTACAGCCCTCCAGGACACTGTGACCCCCCCTCTTTCCCTTCTAGTGGCCTAAACAATGAACAGCATACACAGGTACAATAGATGCTAATCAGCATGCAAACCCCACTCAGTTTGCACTTACCACCAGGGCTGGTTCCACCTATCTGAACCTGGAGACCCCTGTAAAATAAGGTTAGACAAAGCAGAAAACAACAGTACAGTGCTTCTGGTACAAAATGGAATCACAGGTTAAATGCAAAAGAATTAGATCTGATTTATTCAGGGGAATGAACAAAGGAGGGCATAATTTGGCTGATTAGTTCTGTAACTGAATCAATCAGGTAATCATGCATGCACTTTAGAGTCCCTTCACTGTCACACACTCTGGGTACCCAGTTGGAACAAAGGGGGGCTAGCCTAATTCATTGCCCGGGGTAGGCCGGCATTGCAGCTGGTCGGGGCCCTGTGATGGAAAGAAGAAGCATGCACAACCACACACAATTTGTAATCCGGTGCCAGGAGGCTCAGTTCGTGATAATTAAACAAAACAACTAAATCAGATGACACGCTTTAATTGAGCTGTTGTTGCAGGCAGCTACCCTGGTGTTTACTCACACTATCCAGTAAAGGACACAGGATGGATGAAATGGAGACTTTAGGATGACTTGCTGGTTTGGCAGGAGAAGCAGGGCCCACACAAATCACTGAGGTGTCATTCCTGTTGAAGGTGTTGAGCAGGGGGCTGATCCCAGGGCAGGTCTCTCATCAATGGTTTTCTCTGTGTCGCAAATAGCTGGCTGGGCCAAGTTGGCAGGGCCTGGGCTGGTTGAACAGTTCTGATTCAGTCCGGTAAATGCTGGATGCAGCTTCCAGCAAGCATGACACAATTAGGCAGTGGGGAACCAAATCGCGACCCACTAACAGCATTCAGCACACTTATAGTAAAAGAAAAGCAATACCCCTGTTCGGACGACAGTCCAGTTGCAATTTCAGCTTTCTGGAGCAAAACCGTAATCTCTGTGGTGATTCAGACATCCTGACAGGCTAATTCTGAGAGCAAATCTTCGGTCTTCTTCGAGGCAAAGGTACAGTCACCGGTGACTTTGTCACAATTGGTTTGGATACAGTCTGGTTACTTAAGCACTCTTTAAGGATCCTGTTCAAGGGACAGCAGGCAGACAGGCCAAACTCAGCCTTCCACCAGTTTCCCACGATTGCTCACAGAGGAGCAGCTGCTCGAATCTCCTAGCTGTTCCTCTCTCAACTCCAAACTCAGACTGACACTCTGCTGCAGGCAGCACGGACTTCTTTCTGATCCAAAAGGGTTCGGTTGGTTGATTCATCTGTCTGTCAAAGCACCTGGAAACGAGCATCAACTCAGTGTGCCTTTTTTTTTAAATTGTTTAACCAGGAGTGGCACACTAAGCTGAAAGCTTGTTTAGGTGTGACCTGGGAGCACAGGAAGTTAAGTGACTTGCTCAGGGTCACACAGTATGCAAGTGGGGCTGTAGGATTCAAACCCAGGTCTCCAGATTTGCAGCTCAGAGCCTTAAACCACTACACTATACTGCCTGCCTTTCTCGGTCACTGAATTTTAAATAAATAAAAATTAAAATAAAGCAAGGGCTTCCTCCAAGTCCATTTAGGCACCAAAGGGAAAAAATGACAATTCCTACAGAAATTTCTCCCACAAGACCCTGGGGACAGACTCCATTTTAAGATCCCCTAAAAGGTACTGATTGGTGCAATACAGAAATGTCCATGCTGCAAAGAAAGGCAGGTTAGACAAACTACAATACCATTGTTATTAGAGCAGCTAATCAGCAAACAATTACCAGTTCTAACAGAGCTCCTCTGCACCATTAGCAATGGCAGAACAGAGCAATATTACTGCAGCTCGAGGGAATCGAGCCTGGAAACACTCGCCCTACCCAGATTAATTATACACTACAAAAATAATGTCTCTAAAGAGACAGGCACAGAGGTTAACAGGGACTTTATGCAAAGCACTTTTACACCTGTAAAGACACAGAACACGCCTGGCAGTGGGCATTTAAGCACCAAGAAAGACTTTTGGGAACCCCCATTTATAGGAGGGTTACACTTGCGCACAGGAATACAAGCACCACTTCTCAGAGATGAAAGCAATGCTACAACAGTAAGGAAAAGGAACTTCAGGTATGCACTTATGTTTTGCAATCGAAACAAGAAAGAATGATGCACAAGTTTACCAGTAGGGTGCTTCAGTGCTTAGTTCTTGCTGAAAGTCGTGTTTGTTTTTCAAAGGTTCTCTGTACACCTCTCCAGCCGTCCTGCACTATAGAGCCAGCCGGCCTCTTGTTAACCATATTTATGCACAGTCTTGCTGGGGGAGGTGCTTAGTGACGATCAAATAGGGTAAATTCTGGAACCAGAAAATATTATTTGGTTACAGTGATATACAGGTTCTTACAATTCAATTCAATTTTTTTTTTCAATTCAATTCAATTTTTATTTAACCAGGAAATGCACCATTGAGGCAAGCTCATTTACAAAGTGGTCCTGGAGGACAATTTAACATACATACAGTAAAAGTGGAAAACAACAAAACAGCATTGATATATGGTTACATGACAGAGACCAAAAATAATAAAAGGTTGACAATGGAATGCAAGCCTAGGGATAGAAAAGAATTAACTAATTGTTGGGGCAGAGAGAGGATAGAGCAGAGAAGTAGGATGGAGGGAGGGAGAGGGAGGGGGAGAGTAGTAGGAAAAGAAGGGAGCAGAGAGAAAAGGTGCAGGGGTAAGTGAGGATAGAGATAAGGGGACTGGGAGCAAGGGTGAAGAGAGGAATGCAATCAGGAAAAGGGAGAGAGGTATAGGTGGCAGATAGAATTGGTTTCGCTTATAATAATAGTATAGAGTAAAGAGTATAGAGTGAAGTGCTTAAGTTGAAGAAGTTGGGGAGGCTATGTGGAGGGCGCCTAGGTGGTAACACTGACATGTTTGAGACAGTGCAGAGGTTAACCTTGCTTTGAAGGAATTTGGGCCACATAATTGAGCCAGTTTAAAGGAGTCTTGGATAGAATTCCAAACAGATGGAATGGCATAGCTAAGGGAGGCAGCACCAAACTGGGATTGGATTCTCGGAGTGTCCAAACAGATGCAGTCATAGCGCTGAAGGGAGTATGACCAAGGCAAGATTGTAAAGAGACTGCAGATGTATGGAGGCAATTTCGAAGTTAGAGCCCTATATGGCCAGAGAGCAGCATTCTGGCATCTACGAGCAGTTAGGCATCCCCATCCCACTGCGAGAGGAGACAGTGATGTGTATTTGAGCGTATGTTGGTAAGGAATCTGATTGCCCTATGATAGAGATCATCTAATTTGGCAAGGGCAGTTTTGGTCCCATGGCTGTATAGCAAGTCATGGAGGAGACTAGCTTAAGTTTAACTTCAAGGAGAGAAGGCGACAATCCTAAAAAGATTCCAGATCTTTGTTTGAGCTTTTAGTGAGTTCGTCAATATGAGGTGAGAAGGAGAGTCAGCGTCCATCTAGAAACCAAGATATCTGAATTTGTCAACAACCTCAATGGTTTCTCCCAAGATGGTGTTAATTTGTAAGGCAGGCGGAAGGGTTTTATAGTCGCTTAGGCTATCTTTGGGTGAGAAAACATTACTTTAGTTTTTAGCATTTAGGAGTAGTTTTAAATTGAGCAGATCATATTGTAGCAAATTGAAGTCTTTTGTAGCGCCAGGCAGGCTTCGTTTAGTGAGGGTTTGTAATGTAATAACAGTGTCGTTGGCAATAAGTGGACACTAGAATTTGTAATCTTTTGATTGATGTTGTTAATATATACTGCAAAGAGAAGAGGACCAATGATAGAGCCTTGGGGGATGTCTCCTGGGCAGAAACCTGTTGCAGCTTGCCAGTGAGGTATGAGGAAAACCAGTTGAGAACATTATTGTCAACACCTAGGTTAGTCAGCATGGACAGGAGCAAGGAATGGTCAACCATATCGAAAGCTTTACTCAAGTCTAAGAAAAGCACACAGACAGATTTTTTAATATTCAAAGCAATCTGCCAATCGTTTGTGACCTTAGCCAGGGCAAAAATTGTGCTGTGTAATGGTCTGAAGCCAGATTGAAGAGGATTAAGGAGCGAAGCATACTCTAGGTAATCTCTGAGCTGGGCATTGACAATTTTTTCTAGCAGTTTGGAAGAGGGCAGGAGAGATAGGGTGGTAGTTATTAAGATCAGATGGATCACCAGATTTGAGAATGGGTATAACATGAGTTATCTTCCAGGCAGGTGGGAGAGTGCCATGAGAAAGTGAGAGATTAAAGAGGTGCATGATAGGTGGAGCTAGGATGAAGTAGCCAAGCTTCAGATATAGCGGTCAAGATGGTCTGTACCTGTGTTCTTTTGGGATCAAGAGCTAGGAGTAGGTCTTTCCACCTGTTTAAAAGAAACTGTACTAAAGCTGAAGGTGTGATCCGTGAGTTGACCATCTGGGGGCTAGACAGTCCTGTGGCAGGAACAATTTTGTAAACAGGGAGAGTCAAGGCTAGACCAGCAGTAGCAAAGTGGTTATTGAGCTGCTCTAAAATGGAAGGTGTATCTGTATAAGTGACACCATCCATGCAAATATTGGAGGGTAGCGGCGACAAGGGAGTGCCCTAACCTCACGAAGGATGTGCCAGAGCTCTGATGCATTGTTTTGGTAGAGTCAATAGGTAAGAAAATATTTAGCCTTTTCTGCTCTGAATAGTTTAGTGCAATTATTTCTGGCTGCCCTGAAGATTGTCCAGTCACTGGTGGATTTGTGGTACAAGCTTTTTCCAAAGTGCATCTCTTAAGCGCAAGGCAGATTGGAGGGAGGGAGCGAACTAGGGCAAACTCTTTTCTAGCTCTGAGTTTCACAAAGGAGTGCACTTATCAATGACATTAAGCACTAAGGAATGAAACAAGGAGTAGACTGCAGGGACAGTTTTGGCAAGGTAGAAATCTTGCCATCTAAATTTGTTTAGGTCAGCCAAGAAATTGGCAGGATTAAAATTGCTACGATTCCTTTTGTATATAAAGTGGGGAGAGGTCCCAGTATGTGGCATGAATCTAACACAAGCAATGGCCTTGTGGTCACTAATATCATTATCGAAAATGCCAGCATGGGATATTTTATGCGGTTTATTGACTAAAAAAAGATCAGTCAAGGAGCTGTTATATGGGGATCTAGAGTGATGCGAATAGCCAATTTAATAACAGAGCTCCTTGAGTAAGTTGGAGGCAGAGGAGAGCCAATTCATATTTAAATCACCTGTGATGATAATGAAATAATGTAGTTACTTTATCAACAGTTAAAAAATGAATGTATCTAAATAAAGATTTAAGATAAGCTGTTTGATTGAGCTGATCAAACACAGAATCTAGCTCTCTATATATACTGAACTGATGTTCAGACAGACCAGAGTGGAGAAGGGTGTTGAAGGTGAAACACCTACTATAGTCTAGTTACTTTGTTGTTTTGCTGGTTTCCTGAGCCCCTCTTTAAAGGAATATAAAATGTGCTTAGTCTTATTTTGTTTTCCACAGAGCTTTTTCTAGCCAGCCATGCTCATCAGTAATATTCCCTGTTCAGGCCAGTTAATCCTTGTCCTCCCTGGGTTCTCTTCCATTCTGATGATTCCCATGGTTCTATCCTCTGTGGCAGGGGCTCTGGGCAAGGGTTGTCCTACCCTTCCACTATGTGGACTAAGATCCAGTGTCAGCTAGCACTAGGACAGCTGACACAGAGAGGGTTGTGGATGCATGGAACAGCCTTCAGGAGGAGGTTGTGGAGTCAAAAACAGTGGTGGAATTCAAGCATGCATGGGACAGTCATAAGGCAATTCTAGGGGGGTTGGGGTAGGAAGAAGTAGGCTGTTGGTTAACTAGGATCTGCAGCTTATCCATTAGGTAGGGAAATGGGCAGACTAGGTGGGCCAAGTGGTCCTTATCTGCCATCAAATTTTATGTTTCTGGGGGACTTTAATCTGCCAGGGGTGGAGTGGAGTGGATTACCCCTGTTACCTCAAAAAGCAGACAGCAGGTCCTCCTGGAAGCTTTCCAGACAGCTTTTCGGTGCAGGTGGTAGGGGAACCAACTAGGGAAGGAAACATACTGGACCTTGTGTTGATGAATGGGGAGCATGTGCGAGGGTTAGAAGTGATGGATCCCCTGGGGGGAGGCGATCACGATACAGTGTGGTTCTCACTTGGGATGAGTAAGGAGACAGCCAGAACCAGGACTAAGGTGACAGATTTTAGGAGAGAAGACTTTGAAAGGATGGGGGCATACTGGAAGGGCGACATTGCCAGAATTCAGCCACACATTGATGCCAATCAGAAATGGGGGATCATCAAAGCTGGGTTAGCGGAGTCAACAAACTCATGTTCAAAGCTCCAAGGCAAGAAGGCCAGGACAAGGAAGCCTAGCTGGTTAAGCAGAGAAGTGTTAGGAAACGTTAAGGAAAAAAGGGCCACCTTCAGGAAATACATGAGATCCAAAAGAGAGGAGGATAGGGAGAAGTAAATGAAGAAATCAAGGGAGGTGAGCAGATTAGTAAGGGCAGCCAAGGTGGCAAGAGAGTTTAGGCTTACACAAGGGATAGGAGAGGGGGAGAAGGATTTCTTCAGGTACATAAGTGAGAAAAGAACCTGTAAGGATCAAATTGTTAGGATCAAGGTGGATGAGAAGAGGGTGGAGAACGGAGTGGAAGAGGCAGAAGCGCTCAATGAATACTTCTGTTCTATATTTACCCAGGAGAAGCAGGGGCCATTGCCACAGGAGAGGGAAGTGATGGGAACAGGGGCGAGGGGGGCAGAACTTACAGAGAAGAAAATCCCAGAAAGCAGAGTGCTAGAAGGTCTTAGAGCCCTGAGGGAGCAGGCACCAGGACCAGACAGCACCCACCCCAGGGTGCTGATGGAGATGGCAGAAATCCTGGCAGGGCCACTGGCAGACTTGTTTAACACCTCCCTGATGACTGGTTGCATGCCCCATGACTGGAGGATGGTGCATATGGTGCCCATCCATAAAAGTGGACCCAAGGATGAGCCAAGGAACTATAGGCTAGTCAGCTTCACCTCCATTGTGAGGAAGCTGATGGAGACTATCCTAAAGGAGAGGCTAGTAGCCTTTCTGGAGGAGAATGAACTTGGAACAGTAGGCAACATGGGTGTGTCTCGGCAGATCCTGCCAGACAAACATGGTTGACTTCTATGACTGGGTAGCAAGGGCAACTGACAGGGGCCAGGCAGTAGATGTCCTGTACTTGGACTTCAGCAAGACCTTCAATTGATTGCCACATGGTAGGCTGGTTAGCAAACTGGGTCACCTGGGGGTGGGGGAGGATGGTGGAGTGGGTCAGGAATTGGCTGCAGGGTAAGCAGCAGAGGTGGTGGTGGGGGGACTCTTAGCTCAAAAAGCTGTAATAAGCGGGGTCCACTGGGCTCAGTGCTGGGTCCAGTGTTGATTGGCATCTTTATTGCTGACATCGCAGATGGGGTAAGCAATAAGATAAGCATGTTTGTAGATGACACAAAGATCGGTGCAGTGGTGAACAGCACAAAGGATGGCTAGGGATGCAGGAGGACCTGGATAAACTTGAGCACTGGTCAGACAATTGGCAGCTGGGTTTCAATACGAAGAAGTGCAAGGTTATGCACATGGAAGCTAGAAACCAAAGTTTGGCTACATGCCTGGGGGAGTGATGTAGTTACAGTTATCCACTATGGAAGAGGAGAAGATCTGGTAAGATGATCACAGGGCAATGAACCATTCAGTGCAGTGCAGGAGAGCAGCAGCTAAGGCTAACAAGATATTGGGGTGTATTGCCACCAGAATCACTTAACGGAGGAGGGAGGTCATCCTACCTCTGTACAGGTCACTAGTCAGACTGAACCTGGAGTACTGCATGCAGTTCTGGCAGCCCTACCTAAAGAAAGATGTAAAGTCACTGGAGTGGTCCAGCACAGAGCCACTAGGATGATCACTGGAATGGAGGACAGACCCTACGAGGACAGGCTGAGGGAGCTCAACATGTCCTCCCTGGAGGATAGGAGGGATAGAGGGGATATGATCAAAACGTTCAAATAGATAAGGGCATAAACAAGGTTAGTACAGAGGAGATTTTAGATTGAAGAGTGGGAGAAACACTAGAGGGCACAGTCAGAGATTGGAGGGGGAGAGTTTCATGAGGGAGATGAGAAGACACTACTTCACGGAAAGGGTGATGGCTGGGTGGAATGCACTACCGGAGGAGGTGGTAATGTCAAAGATGGTGGGCAGTTTTAAGAAGGGGTGGGACCGGGTCAGGGGGAAGGTCACTACAATATGAGGGAAGGGCAGCTGCACAGTAGAACACTGATAGCTGCACAATCGAGCAGACTAGAGAACCCTAGGGCCTGATCTGCTGTCAATTTCATATGTTCGTATGCTGTGGAAATGACTAGGATGTCACATTCAGAGCATTATGACATAAACTCCAGAATAAGCCTTGGCAATAAATGAACAGTAAGGACAAAGCTCCAGTTTTCACATACTCTCTGTAATAAACAATAGAATAGTTTAAAATTCAAAGTTTTTAACATGTAGTGCAGTTGTACAGTGTTCTGTTGATGCTAACTGTGGTGTTTTGCTGATAATTTGGAACCCTCTTTAATCTGAGTCCAACTTGCCAGTTTTGCCACTCTGTTCCAGTGTCTATATGATCCATATTATGTCAGTGCAGATACTGCCACTACTATTTAGAATAGTTTAATGCGAGCAAATATCTGTGGATACCTAGAGATACTTCACTACCCAAATCAATCTTTCTGTATTAGCAGAAAGGTATAATACAAATGAGGGGTTGTGGAGGGGTAGTAAGAACACCATGGCAGACTAGATGGACCTCGAGGTCCTCTTCTGCCATCACTTCTATGTTTCTATGTTTCTAATCATTCTCAAATATTCTCAGTTACGAAATGGGCATGAGAAACCCTGTACTGTGATTGGTGAATCTAGTCACTTGACCTGGCAGGTACTTAAATGATAACATTCAGTTGCTGAAAGTAAATGAAACAATATATGGTTGATGTGGGTGATTAAACTCCTGAGGCCAAAAGCTGAGGTATTATAAGTCAATCAGAATAGAGGTAAACCATCATTCAATACCCCAAATACCACTACAGCTACTCCTTAGTTAATTATCCACATTTTCAACATGCCTGTGATAGTTTATCCACATGTAAAACACAATGATAATTTATCCACAATTCCTTGTTCACAAAGTAAAGAAAAACAGTGGCATCCTGACACTATCCACGTCAGCTACCTAAGTATGCCTAAAATATTGATTTTAATGCTCCTAGCCATATACTACAACATAATTGCAAACTCCACTGTGTGTTTATCATTTGCTCTGTGCACTATCCAGGCCTCTGGACAGCTTAGTGAATAGAACAATGGACACTTCATGGCCTGGATCTCTCTCCTACTAAAACCGGGGAAGAATGAGCTGCTCCCCAGCAGCTATCGACCTATTCCTCTTCTCAATTTGGACCTCAAAATTTTGTCCAAGAGGGCTGGCCTGGTGGCACTGAGGGTTGAGGCACTGGACGCCACGCCAGGTTCGTGAATGGGCCTTGGTTGTCGGGGGTCAGCAGGGGGGGAGGGCGAGGAGTGGGATTGAGTGGCCGTAGGGCAGCTCTTTTCTCCCAGGGAGGGATCTGGAGTTTCCCCTGGCCCTTGGTTGCACCCAGTAGAGGACTGATGGCAGTTCGGGCTATGGGGGGCTCGACGAATGCCACGTGAGGGGCAGACAGGGCTGAGCTGGTGCCATGGGGTGCATGTGTGCCTCCACATACACACCACGGCCATGTGTTGGAACCCCAGGTGTGCAGGGAGGAAAAAATGGCAAAAAAACAACAATGTATCCCCATTGCCAAGTAGGCAGGTGGTGGCGGTGGGGACCAAAAGCTATATAAACAACCCCCAAAAAATTATGTAAAAGATTTTGGTCAGTTGCTTGCTTCAGGTATGGAACGGACTGTTCTCCCCGAACAGGTGGGGTTTATAGCCAGTCATCATTTGGGTGAACATGTGCGAAAATTACTTCACCTTATTTTGAAGTCCTGAGGAGTCCAGATCCCCACAGCCCTGGTCTCCTTAGACACTGAAAAGGTGTTTGATAAGTTTCATGGCCTTTCATCTTTGCAACCCAACAAAAATATGGCTTTCCTCCTGCTTTTTGTCATTGGGTCAAGCTTCTTTATAGCAATCCGACAGCTAGGATTAGATGTAATGGAATCATTTCTGCCCCAATAGCCCTCCAATGGAGCACTAGTCAAGGTTGCCCACTTTTGCCTTTTCTGATTAATCTATATCTAGAGACCCTTTTGTTTAAAATTCAACATAACCCTGACATCCAGGGAATTCCAGTTGGAGAGACTAGCCATAAGTTATTAGCATATGCGGACGACCTCCTCTTTCATGTGACGGCTCCCTTGAGTTCTATTCCGGCAGCCCTTAGGGAAATTCACCTCTTCTCTGACAAAGCGGGACATATGCTTAATTTAGAAAAGACTCAAGTTCTTCCCTTGAATTCACACCTCTTTAAGTCTCAGGTCTTGGATATAGGGCTTTGTTGGGAACCTATTGCTATTAACTATTTAGATATCTGTATCACTCGTTCCGGATCAGATTTACTGAAAAAGAATCTTTCACCCTTGCTTCAGATGATTAAAACAGATCTACAAAAGTGGTTGCCCCTTCCTATTTCCCTTTGGGGTAAAGTAAGCATTATTAAAATAAATATTTTAATTCGCATTCTATATCTGTTAGGAATGATAGGCTTATTCCTTCCTACGAGCCGGTTCGCGCGTCTCCAAAGTCTGCTTATAGACTTTTTGTGGCAAAAGGGTGCCCCCAGGCATGCTTACTCCAAATTAACGGTAGTCAAGGAGAAAGGGGGCCTTAAATGACCTATTTTTTTCTCATATTATTGTGCTCTTTACAGTAACAAATTATTTCAATGGGGTTGCCCTCTCACTCCCCCGATAGGTGGCCTGTATCAGCCCCTTTGGCTTACTTTGGAAGTACAGTTATGTAAGACATATGGTATCTCTTTTCATACTTTGTTGTACCTCAAACCTTCTTCTCTACCTTCTCAGTTACATGGTACCCCAATAATGTGGTCCGTGAAAGCTCTTTGGCAGCTTTGTGCTTATTTATAGACTGACTGGTGTAGAGAGTTATCTCAGCCCATTTTGGGGAACCCAAATATTTGAGTAGGCAACCGTCCTATCTCAGTTAGTTTCTGTCCCCAGTTACATCTAGTTTCCTTGAAATCGCTATTGGTTGAGGGCAGGTTATGCCCGCCAGATATTTTACAAGAGCGATTCTCTATCCCGGTATATTACCCTTTCAACCATTTGCAGCTGGTGAAAGCTCTCTCCGTTTTTTGGGGTCCACCCCCTTGGACTGTTCCCCTCTTCCCTATTTTAAAGGATCTCCTTGCTATTGCAGATTTGCCTCACTCGGTATCTAAGGTCTACTCTCATCTACAGACATTAGAACCGGGGAATCTTTCTGGGGTTTGCTTCTACTGGCAACATTCCTTGGGCCTCCAACTTGACTCTAGGAGTTGGTAATGCCTTTGGAGAAGGTTATATAAATTTATCAAGCAGGAAAGATATAGGTTCCCTCAATTTTGCATCCTACATAACATGTATTCTACTCCTCAGAAATGATATAGGATGGGAAGAAGAGCTTCGGCTGACTGCTCCTTCTGTGGAGAGGGTGAGGGGACTTTACTTCATTGAAATTGTCCTTAAGTAGTCCTCTTCTGGACAGCAGTTCACACTTTCCTGGACCCTTTTGGATTGAGATCCTTATTTTACCGTATCTGTCTTGCCAGGGATTATCTGGATGACCTTTTGGTCCTTGCAAGGTCTCGTGGCCTTAATTTCAATTATGGCTGAACTTATCATTCTTAGGCACTGGCTCAATGATGCTATACCCTCCATTAAAGAATGGCACTAAGAAATTTCACAAATTTTGGCTATTAAAAGTATATTGCCCCTGGCAGGGACAAGGGGAGATTTCAGACCTTATGGGAACCTCTAGAGGCACTGTTGCTTCATTAACTTTATAAGGTTGTTACCCTTAAATGGGTTATAATGGATGGTTAGTCTTTTTGAGTTTGTCATGGCGCACAGGCACAGATGGAAGTCATTGCAATAAATAGTGCTATACAGAGGTGTGCCCAATGGAGAGCTCCATTTCTAGTGGCAGGCGAATCAGTTGGCAGGCTGCTGATGAATCACTCTCAGCTGTTCGGGCTGAGCAGAACAACTTTTTCAAGGACTGGAGCACACCAATAGTGATGTGGCTCGGGTCCCTTGAACTTACATTCTCAGACATTGCGATCCACACTGCTGTAGCTATAGCAGTGTGAACGTGCTGAGCCCAAGTCTTCCCAGCATATTTAAAAATGACAGGGTGCCCAATCCCCTGTCAGCATGCCCCTCCTCCCAGTTCATTTGCGATGGGGAGCCACTCCCTGTCGGCATAATGTCTCCCCCGCAATTTCTCCTGTGCAACTACACAAACTGATGGGGGTGCCAAATCCCCCTGTAGGCATGCCACCTCCCAGATAATTTGCCGATGGGGGAGCCTAATCCCCATCAGCATAATGTCCCCCCATTAGTTGTGTGCCGAGGGAGTGCCCAATCCTCCTCGGCTCTTGCTCCCCCAGTTTGTTGTGTGCCAATGGGGGTGCCCAGTCCCCCATCAGCTACAGCCCCCCCAACACTCAGGTGGCACACTGGGAGCCCACCCCAGTGTACCAAATGTCCCTGTAAAAAAAGAAAACCTTCCGCGATGTTAAGTTATTTTTTTTAAAACCTGTAAAACAGGAAACAGTCCCTCATTGAGTCCGGTGGTCCCTCCCACAACCCGTGCCCACCCTCTGTGCACCCACCTCCCCACACCCCCCAACCAATACTTACCTCCAGAGCATGGCACAACGATCTTAGGTAGACTGGGAACACGTCTGCACTCTTCAAAGCTGACCCGAACTGAAGAAATGCTGGTAAGCTGTATGTTGGCATAAATAGGGTTTTCAACTTTGGTGCATATCTCAGGCATTTTTGGATTTTATACACCAAATTTTTTGACATAGGCTTTTTGAGAGCCCACCTCATGAACAGTGGCACTGTCGTTTTGTTAATCGGTCCAGAAGGTGATTTCGTGGTCACTGTGCGAAATCACCTTTCAGCTGAAAATGAAACAACAGTGCCACTATTCATGGTGGGCTCTCAAAATCTATATCAAAATTGTGATAAACAACAGCTAAAAATGACTTTTACAGCGTGCATTGCACAGTTTCCATGCACGTTGTAACCCATGAATTTGTAATATTTTCACGGCAGATTTTCAACATTGAGTATTTTTACTCCTCCTCATGAACAGTACAGCTGTCATTTTCAACATCCTGGCCAGAAATGCATTTTGCGCCGAGCATGAGAATAGCACGCTTACTGTGGGAAATCAGTGTTCAGGACAGATTACAAAAATCACAGTGGCACTGTTCATGAGTGGTGGTCTCAAAATACCTATGTTGAAAATTTGGTGACAAAAGTCCTTATAATGACTGTTACAAGCGTGCGATGCACAGTTTCCACGCACACATGTAACTTTGTCAATTTGTCATATGTTCACTCCAGATTTTCAACATTGGCATTTTTTACACCTCCTTACGAACAGTACAGCTGTCATTTTTCACATCCTGGCTGAAATGTGTTTTTGCACTTCTGGCACAGAATAGCACGGTAGCTGTGGGAAATCATTGTTCGGGAAAGATTAGGAAAATCACAGTGACACTGTTAATGAGCAGAGGTCCCAAAATGCCTATGTTGAAAATTTGGTGACAAAAGTCCATAAAATGACTATTTTATGAGCATGCATTGTGCAGTTTCCATGCATACTCATAACGTTGAGGATTTGTAATATTTTCTCTCAAGAGTTTCAACATTGTCAGTTTTGCACACCTCCTTATGAACAGTGCAGCTGTCATTGTTCATATCCTGCCCGAAATGTGTTTTTGCACAATGGTGCAGTTGCTGTGGGAAATCAACATTCAGGACAGAGTAAGAAAATCATAGTGACAGTGTTCATGAGTAGAGATCACAAAATGCCTATTTTTAAATTTTGGTAAAATCATTCCACTAAATGACTGGTACGAGCGTGTGTTGCGCAGTTTCCATGTATGCTCATACGTTAGAGCATTTTTATTTTTTCACTCCAGATGTTCAGCGCTGCCTTCTCTTCACACCTCCCTATGAATGGTACAGCTGTAATTTTCACATCCTGCCCAAACTGTGTTTTCACACATCTGGTGCAGAATGGTGCATCGCTGTGAGAAATAAATGTTTGGGACAGATTAACAAAATCACAGTACCACTATTCATGAGCAGAGGTCACAAATGCTTTCATGAGGTAAGGGTCACAAAAGACCATGTTGAAAATTTGTAGTGCAAATACCAACAAACGCCCAAGCATTAGGGTTTCTAACCATAACATCCCCCTCAACCCAACCCATAGTGGGGTTCCAGTGCCATCATGTTCTCTGAACCGCAGACACATCTTCACTCTTCAAAACTAGACCATGGATTGAGGAAACAGGTATGCACTTCACTGTGTTGCAACGGGAATGTGAACTTAGTGGCATAACTTGTTCTTTCTGCTGGGAACTGTAGATCTACCAATCTGTGCGTACCAACATCAATTCCAAACAATGAACTTTGGCATTGACAAATGCTTGTTTCTTTTGTTGTTTCCTTTCTTTTTCAGGTAATATTTAGGATATGATGTGGTATGCTCCAATTTAAGTGGGAGGTGGGGGATTTTGTTTTGTGAGGATAGTGGAGGTGGTGGAATGGTAGTGGTGGATTGGTTACATGTCTATATTCACCTGTATTTTATGGTCTAGTCCATTAAGGTTTAAATGGAACATTGTTTAACCAGGAGTAGCACACTAAGCTGGAGCTTGTTTCCAGATGCAAACCTGAGAGCACAAAGGAAGTTAAGTGACTTGCTCAGGATCACACAGTGTGCACCTAGGCGGCTGTGGGATTCAAACCCAGGTCTCCATATCTGCAGCTCAGAGCCTTAACCTACTGCACTGTACTGCCTCCTAGTTTAGTTTCAGTTGTTTGGAGTGTTTTTTCTGTATGCTTGTTATTGTTTATTGGAAATCTCTAATAAAGTATATGAAATTGTGAAAAAAAAAAAGAATAATGGACACCTGCATAACCTAAATCAAAATAATGTTACAACTTAGTATGCACAAGTATTTATGATTGTGATTGTATGTTATCTCAATTATGCCTGGGCAGCCATTTTGTATCAAGGTTAAGCAATGGACTCAAAAAGCATCTCAAAGTAGTTTATAGCAACAGAGTTTCAGTCCATAATCTATCTGAAGTCTGCAAAACAGCAACCTTGAGCTGCACAAAGAAAAAAATAAGCATACTCGACAGTACTTTATTATGTTGTCTTGCGTGCGCAAGCAACATGTTGTAATAATGGAGAAATGCAGAGGTGTGTCAGTGTTGGCGATGCGGGATTGCTTTAGTAGGTGAGTCCCTCTACCAACAGGCAGACTGGGTGGGCCATAGGCCCTTATCTGCCGACACTGTCTATGTATCTATGGATAGACATAAAGGAATTGTGGAGGTCAGGGTTAAGGGCAACAGACTTCTAGGAAAACATAAAGTAAACTTATAAGCTGAAATGGGCAGATTGGGTGGGCCATAGGCCCTTATATACCAACACTGTCTATGTATCTATGTACCAATTAGCCAGCATGCTAGTGCTGACACAAGTTTATGCAAAGTGCCACCAACTTGAAACAAATGTGCCGCTGCAATAGGAGACAAGCTCGTCATGCAGCAGCACAGATGACAACCCTCTCTACGTGCCTTTGCTGGTGAAACATTTCAATCAACATGGTGGCAGGTCCTGCCACCGCTACAGAATCCCAACATTGAGGGTGCAATCCCCATGTCGGCATGTCCGCCACCCCCCCCCACCTTGTGTGGCACACTGGGAGCTCACCCCAGTGTGCTGCCGCTAAAAGAAATCTGACCACGTCGGCATGTTCCTTCCCCCGGCCCACCCCATTGTGTGGCACACTGGGAGCCCAACCCAGTGTTGCCAACATCAGGCCCCCCGAAAGTCATGGGGCTCACTGGGAGCCCACCTAGTGTGCCCAACATTCATTTTAATTCACCTGTAAAGACAGAAAATGGTTCTGCAAGGTCTGGTTGTTTTCTGTGTACCTGAAAAAGAAAACGGTCCATTATCCACGGATCCTCCCTCTCCAACTTGCACCCACACCTCTGTGCACCCCACCCCTCCATACCACATACTTACATCTGTAGGTCCGGCGCTATGCGATCTTTGGTGGAGCGGGAACATGTCTGCACTCTTCAAAGCTGAACTGCAAAATGAAGAAATGCTGGTAAGCTGTAGAATGGCATAAATGGGGAGTTTCAACTTAGGTGGGATATCTTAGCTATTTCTTTCAATTTTGGCTGCAAATTTTCAATATGGTTTCTTGGGACCCCACCTCATGAACACATGCAGTGTCATCTCATTATTAGGTCCTGAAAAGTCATTTCATGTTCACTGCACAGAATCACCTTTTGGGACCAATTAACGAACGACAATGCCACTGTTCATGGGATGGGGTCCCAAAGAGCCTATGTTGCAAATGTGGTGAAAAATTCCAAAATGACTGTCTTACGAGCTTGCATTGCGCAGTTTTCATGCACACTCGTAACTTCGACAATTTTTATATTTCCACTCCAGATTTTCACACTGCCATTTTTCTCACATCCTTATGAACAGTACAGCTGTCATTTTACATCCTGCCGAAATGTGTTTTGCACTGTGGTGCACAATGGAGTGGTCATTATGAGAAATCAAGGTTCAGGACAGAGTAACAAAATCACAGTGACACTATTCATGAGTAGAGGTTCCAAATTTCCTATGTTGAAAATTTGGTTAAAAACATCCCCAAAATAATTGCATTATGGGCATGCATTGTGCACTTTCTACCCACGCTCGTGACTTCACCAATTTTTCATATTTTCATTCCAGATTTTCAACATTGCCATTTTTTACACCTCCTTATGAACAGTATGGCTGTCATTTTTCACTTCCTGACCAAAATGTGTTTTCGCACATATGGCGCACAATGGCACTTTCACTGTGGGAAATCAATGTTCGGGACAGATTAACAAAATCATAATGACACTGTTCGTGAGCGGAGGTCCCAAGATGCCTATGTTGAAAATTTGGTTAAAAAATCCTCAAAATGATTGCATTATGGGCGTGCGTTGCACAGTTTCTACACACGTTCGTGACTTCGCCACTTTTTCATATTTTCACTCCAGATTTTCAACATTTCCATTGTTTTACACCTCCTCACAGGGGCGTAGTTTGCTTTTTACAGGAGGGCAAGAGTGCTAAAAGTCCTGCTGTTCATAGTAAATCTGAAATCAACAGGCTTGGTCTGGGGCCTAAGCGCCCCCAGAAGCTATCAGATTTTCAATGCATTCTGGTGCATTTTGAGGGTCTTTTTGACACCGTTTGGCTGCTTTTAACACCTTCTTTGACTTCTTACAAACAACCAAAATCTCTGTCAAAATAAATAACTTTTTTATTTTATTTAAACAATTATCAAAACAAAAGCAATTTTTTGACCAGTACCAAGGAGCAAAAATCGTGTCATCCAGAAAATTCAGCCTTAAAATACTCACAGTGGTAACCATATTGCGCATAGGATTTACACATACTGTTAAAATAAAATACAGAATAAGGGAATGGATCATTTCGGAGATGAGATAGGCTACTATCATTTAATGAATTTTGTTGTTTATCACTGTCTCTCATCTCAAGTAAAACTGTGGCTGCTGGCTAGCCAGAGTAAAAGAGAGCCTATGCAGCAGCAACCACAGTCCCAAAAACAATGCTGCATAAAACAAACCCATTTATAATTTATATTGATAATGGTCCTCTAAAACATGAACCACAGAGTGTGAACCAGAGTTTGAAACTGAGGACAACTGCTATCTGTCTGCACAAAACCTTCTGCAAAACAGATACAAAAGCCCTACTTGTGTCAGCAAATCTAGCACAAGTCTTAGCATGGTCTGTGTGGGAAAAGGTAGTGTCCCAAACCACACCCTACTACCTACACAGATGGGAAGACAATGCAGACATACTAGACATGCCACCATCAGCTTAATCTGGTTTAATGTACGTCAGTTCTCAGCTGGTATCCTTCTGTATCACCTCTCACCTGGGATGAGGCTAGTAATAGGCAGAATTGTCTAGTCCTCCTTTCCCTTTGAATAATGAATGGTACAAACATTCAATCAGTTCTGGGAAAAAACAAGTGAAATTTACTGAAGGTGTTCTCTAATAAATTAAAAGCAAAATAGAATATGTTTGTGAAATGACATACTGAAGTGGAAAGTAAATGCTGAAGGTGAAGCCCAGACTGTCCAGACTCAAGACCAAATCCAAAGCTAGTAGTTAAGTAGCAGCCTGTGTGTGAACTGAAGACCCTTAGGGACTCATCTGGTGCTAGTCAGCCTCTGGAGGACTGGAGCCTGCAGCAGTTAAAAATAAACTGAAGAACAGAAAAAGAACTATTGAGCTCAGGGTAGGCCTCCCTCAATCAGAGGAGATGGCTGCAAAACAAACACAATGCCAACAAACAGCCAAATGACCATGTTTTATAAAATGTGAAAGAAAGCAGGCCAAGCTTTTTAAGGTTTTAGGAGCCAAGACAGATTACATACTGTATATACTATCACCTAAATTTTACTGGGTGGCATTGGCACACAAACAAAAAATGCAGCAGCCTACTAACAATAACATGACCTTTTTTTGAATTCGTAGGTCTGGAGCCGGAAGTTACAGGAGGTACATACCTTTCTGAGTCAGACTAGTGTACATGTTTGTACTACTGTCCACTTTCCACTCCACTCCAAGTCCTGTCTTTTCTTCTGGCTGGCAGGCCGCAATGCCCCTGGACTGGAACTTTGGAAGCAGAAATAAAAAAAAAATGTATATATATATATAATAATATATAAAAATAATAATTAAAAAAAAAACAGCCCAGTGGCAAACGACATTACAGTTACCCCTGTTTAGTCAGTCCCAGATGACTGAGTTGAGTTTTTGAAAATTTAGTCCGACTCCTCTCCTCACTCTTTGGTCCAGACCGCTGGCCAACTCTGACACAAGTGCTGCAAGACTAATGAGGAGTGAGTGACTTGAGAGAGATTTTCGAGCTTAGAAAGAAAATGGAGCAGACAAGCTTTTTTTATGGCACGCTTCATGCAACTCTCCTTGTGCCGCTGCAGGCATAACTCAAGTATGGCCACTACAATTGGCTGAATCGGAGTGTCATCATGGTGGTCCAAGCAGCCAATCAGATTTTATACATGTGAGTAACAGAAATCAGGCACCCACACTCCTAACTTCACTGTGAGACAACAGTCCTCACAAGAGGAACTAGTAATTATCAAAAAAAACCACAGATTGGCAGCACAATATATTATTTTTTTTTTTACTGTGCCTCTGTGTCTGATACTCAAAAACATTTTTGCTTCATTCTCCCAGAACTATGTGGTATCACACACCTCAAGTGTATAAAAAACAATGCTACCCATGCATTATTCTATATTCATTGCACTTTAAACAGATCATTTTCTTGCGTCTTGCTGTACCAAGAGGTCCAGTCTCCTATCAGTTTCCCCTTACCACCCCCCAAGAAAAAGGAAGATGAATGACAGTTTATCAGAAAAAAAGTCATCACATTCAATCACCTGTTGGTTCTCTACCTCTATTATAATGCGGGCTAGAAAGCTTAGCATGGGGTGGGTGGGTCTTACATTTGGGTTGCAGCGACTTTCCAGTAAACTTGCCAGTGCCAGCATCCATCAGCTGGGGAAAGCTCGGCCGGTCATGATTTTGGTTGGGAACAGCAAAAGGTGGTGGTCTTTCTCTCTGTACCATTAGACAACTGGCAGCAGGCAGCTCAGCCCTTTGGGAAGAATCACAGTCCCTTCTCCCGGCTAGTTACATGGGAAACCACTGGCGCTCAGACCACAGTGCTGCCTGAACCAAAGTAGGGAGGGTTCTTACTGGAGATGGAGAAAACCTGGGGAACAGACGGGGTATTATTATTATTATCACCGGCTTTATTCGAAAATGCACCCCAGCTCGACATTTTCCCTTCAGCACTGCCTGTAAAATACCACCAGTCACGAGCCCTTAGCCCCGCCAAACCGTCGCTGCCTGCAGCCATGTACCCTGTAACTAGCCCCGTCGAGCTACTGCCTTCTCCTCTCTGATCAGAACACAATCAATACAAAATGCATGGCGCATCCAATCAGGACAATTTAAGGAAACCAGTGCCACGTCCCCTTACCCAGACATCTTGTCCCGATTCCCCAGGCCAGAAGAGAGAGAAAGGGGGGGAAAATTTAAAAAAATTAAATGAAACGGAACAAAAAAATGTCCTGGTCGGATTTCTCGGGGGGGGGGCAGCCTACCCCACCTGCCCCCCTGTAATCTACACCACTGCCTCCTCATGAACAGTACAGCTGTCATTTTTCACATGCTGCCCAAAATGTGTGTTCACACCAGTGGTGCCAAACGGCACAGTCACTGTGCAAAATCACCTTTCGGCTAACAAAATGATAGTGCCGCTGTTCATGAGGTGGGGTCACAAAAAGCCCATATTAAAAATTTGGATTGAAAATGCAAAGAAAATGCCTGGGGTGTTAGGGTTTCCAACCATAATGCCTTACCCTGTAGAGACTGACAGGCCTCAGTGGTGTGACTTGGGATTGTCAGCTGTAATACTCATGCCATTCCACCCCCCACCTACAGCCAGTGACAGGCATCAAGGTGTGCCTTGGACTCTTCGGCCCCAAAGTTCACCCCATTCTCTTATACTGTACCCATCTCAACGTATTTCCTTATGGAATGGGGTGTGCGTAAGGCCGAAGACCCCAAGGCACAACGCAACACTTGGTGTCTGCAGGGTACGGTGAGGTGAAATGGCATGAATGTTATGGCTGCTGACCCAAAGGCACACCCCAATGCCTGTCAGTCTCTGCAGGGTGGGGGTGGGGTTGGCACCAGTTCTATGCTTCACTGCCATTCCTATTATGCATCTCTCTAACTACTTCACTACCAATGCCAATGCCAGCAAGACAACATTCAGCATTGACAAATGCTTGTTTATATAGTGTATGGTGGAATGTAATTGTGTATGTTGACCCATACACTGTAAAAAGTCATTCTACTGCAGTAGTGATGTTCATATTAAGGCAGAATGACTTTTCGTTCTGTGTTAGCATAGACATCACATTGCAAGCGACCTCATCAGTGCTACTGAAAGGGCTAGTGGCAGTTGACGTGTCATGTGTGTGAGCTGGCCAGCAGGCAGATGGCCAAGAAGTGCGGGTTATGGACAGCAGAGGTTGACTGCCTGAACAAGAAAAAGTAAGTAATTGTGTTTTTTTGGGGTCCATACACTATATCGATTAGTGTATGATAACCCAAATACACAATACCACTCTTCTCACACCTCGCGGTTACTATGACATCAAAGGGACCTCTCAAACTTCACTCTTGAGGTCCTTGATGTCATAGTAACCACTCAGTATAAGAATAGCGTTGTTGTGTATGGGCTACCATACACTATCTTTTATATTGTATTCTTTCTGTTGCTGGAGAAGGCCCAACAGCCAAAAGTTAAATTGTGTGGATATTTTTTAAAATGTAGGCTTGATAAATGGCAATTAGAACTAAATATCCCTGTATATCAGATTTAAACAATCATGGAGAGGGACCAGTTCTCAGACAAATGTGGAACTAGCATGATTGAAATCACCACAGGAGCATCAGGGTATAGATTGGGTGGTCTGCTGGTTAGATATGGTCTCAGAGACCCTATGCTCCCATACCCTTATGATTATATCATTATTTTTTATTTTCAGTGTGTATTTAATATAACCCTTGTGTTCTAATTACAGCCCCATGTGTGGAGGTAGTGCCCCATATTTTATCCTTATGCTGTGTTTCGTAGGCAACCTTACGCTTTGCTGCAGTTAAGCAGACAACAGGTACAGAACTTTGTGTCATACTGGTGGCTCAGTGAGTGTTTTCCTTAGGCTGTTGAAAATGAGAAGCCCATGACTTCTGACAGTGACAACTTTCTGACAGATTACAGTAATCATCTCAGACACACTAACCTGCTACTGCTGCTGCTGCTGTCAGACATTTGTAGAAAATCACTTGCAATAAAACCAAAAGGCAATCATCTTTTACTCTGACTGTAATGATTTTAGAAGGAGTTTAACATAATAGAAATCCTAATGCCCAGCTTGCATACAGTGCTTCCTGTTGTTACACTATATGGTACTGCAGACCAATGTAATTTTCATATGGGGGAATTTAAAGGGTGTAGTGATTTATAAAATATGGGTTAGGTTTATTTATGTAAGCCCCACAACCCAGTTTGTGCTTATCTTTTGGGGGCTGTGCCCTGCGGGATCCTTATTTTGTCTCAGGTTCTATGGTAGCTGGAATTGTGAACTGAGGGCATTGGAGTGGTCCCAGGTGGGATTCGGGCCTGGTGCCCATCCTAGCTCTATGGCTGCAGCCAACAGCAGTTATCTTCTACTTGGCCACATCCCAGGAAGGAGGCTAAGGTGGTGATTGTTTTTCGTGCCTCTGGGTACTTTGGATGCTGTTTCTCAGCCGGGAAAAGTGAGAAATGGACCAAGCAAAAGTAAAATAACCAATATGGTTCTGCAGCGCACCGTTCTGCGCATGGCGGCCTGTGAGGAGAAAAAATGCAAGGAACCATGGCTCCATTACATTGCTGGGCATAAGAGGTGTGAAACAGGTGTCTATTAGTTCTGGAGTCCTGTTGGAAGGAGGGGACTCCCTCTGAATAAATAAAGAGAGTCCTGGCTCCTGCAGGGAAAGTGGAGCCAGGATATAGAACGTTTAACCCCTGAATGGGCTGTATTTAGATGTAATGGGACTGTTTGGGCTGGGACAGCAATGCAAATAAATATGACAGCCCCCTTTGGACTCCAGAAGCAAGGGGGCTGTTGGGAAAAGGTGAATGGGCATTTAAAGAGCCCACCAGAAATGCAGCCAATCAGAAGAGAACTGCAGAAAATGTATAAAATGGACTGTTTTGCCCACCAAAAAGAGGATTCTAGAGTGAGAGCAGAGCAAGAGAGACTACTGTGGGTTACCTACCAAGTGGGCCTTTTTGATTGCCCATTGGCCTTGTTGGCCCCAGATATCAGTAGAGAGACAGAGCACCTGTAAGGAAAGCTGTGTCAGCTGGAAAGAGAGGCGACCCTCTGAGTGGATTCCCAAAGCAAGATTTGAACCTGTTGCTATGGGTAAAATTTGAAACTCTGCAGCTTGAGAATTTACAGCCTGCAGGAGAGAGACTTTTGAGTTATTTAGTCAGAAAGAGAGTTTGACTGTCCAGCAGCCTGGAAAAAGAAATCAGAGTTTGCAGCTGGGGAGCAGAAACCGTAAGGTTGCAGCCTTAACACAAACAGTGTCTGCAGCTAAGAATAAAGTGACTAGCAACCTGTGTTCCCCCTCAGAGGGGCAAAGGTTTGAGACTGCTATTGCTGCAAGCCAGAGTCAATGTATGTGCTGGGGCCAGGGACTGAGCCAAAGCCCAGCTACCTTGCTGCATCAGAGGAAAGTGAGTGCCAAGCAACTAGTCTGGGAGACCACCAGTCTGCCATGCCCCCAGACCAGCAGAAGATTGTCTAAACCCATCATCCCAGCATCTCAGCACCCATGGTGTGGGACCTGCTGCAACTATTCATGAACTTTATAATGGTTGTAAGGGAAAACAGGGTGCACCTGCTGGTGGGAGGTACTGTATGGGAGATAGTGTGTGGTACAGGTTATTGTTCTGCATTTATTATTGTTGTGCTATTTTCTCCCTTTGTCTGTTTGTTTATTCAAGGTTGAAACCATTGAATATAAACTCATTTACAATGGTGACCTTTCACAAATACACACACATATATGAAAACATAAACGGACAATAAATACACAATTAATTAAAACAGTTAAAAGGCTTTTGTGAGGAAGAAAAAAAACATTTTCAGTGCAAAAATGGAAGGAAGTTTTCTGGTCAGTTTCCTAAATTCAATTGGAAGACTATTCTAACAAGCTGGGACATGATAACTAAAGCAGGATTCGGAACGCTTAGTTTTTGTTAAAGGAACTAACATTTCTCTTGCACAAGAATTTCTCAGGGAGGGTTCAATGCTCCTGAAACTTATCCTGCCTTTATAAGATATGTAGGAATCAATTCCAGACCACATTTGTATGCAAAAACCCACTTATGCACTTCCCTTCTACTACTTAAGGACAACCACCCTAGCTGTTTATACATGTCATAATGATGCATACGTTTGGGGCATTTTAGCACCAATCTGGCTAACCTATTAAATAAAATATCTAACTTAGATAGCCAGTCACTGGTTGCATTATCATATAAGATGTCTCCATAATCTATGACTGGTAAAATCTGAACTTTAATGATAGAGTAAGAACCAAGGCAGGGGGCAGTTCTTTCATCCACACTGCTCCTACCCTGTGGAACTCCCTCCTTCCCTTCCTCCCAGGGTGCAGGAAGTGCCCTCTATCAAAAGTTTCCACACTAGGCTTAAGGTCCACATGATGGCATCTAACGATTGCCAATGTATGTGCTCCTGGGCCACCACACGGACAACTGAATCTCACAGTCGAATTTGCTTCAGCAATGCATCCCACCTCTCCTCTTTCATTCTCTTGTCTACTCCTATGTTTTGCTACATTCCTGTACACCACCATGACTGAATGTTGCTCACATCACATGTACCTGTATCATACTGTACTACTTCTGTATTATACTGTGTTATTTATCAACGCTGTGTAATCCCGGGTCACCCCTGAAAAAGGGACCTTCAGGGCCCAGCGGGCTTACCCGGTCACCAAAATGTTATAAATAAATAAATAAGATTTAAGGTTCAGGGCCAAAACAGTTTTTATTTCTATATAAAAAGCCCACCCTTTTGCTCACCTGAGTAATAAGATTATCAACATGTGTGTTTCCAGAACCCAGTTTATCTAACCAAAACCCCAAATACTTATAGCTTTCAACAGACTCCAGGACCGTTCCAGCACTATCCAAGATCACAAAGTCAGAATCCCCTTTTAATTTAGAAGCTGGTCCAAATATCATGCATTTAGTTTAAGAAATGTTTAGCTTTAGTTTAAAATTAGTAAAAAAAATCTGAAGATGGTCAAAACTATCCTGGAGTGTGTTCTGGACATCAGAAATTGTAGAGGAGAAGAACAGATGATAGTATCATCTGTGTATAAATTATAACGAGAAGACCCCACATGTTTACTAAGATCTTTTAAATAAACCAAAAACAGTAGGGGACCCAGGGCAGAGTCTTGTTCACCCACTCCTTATAATTAAACAGAAAGTTGGTTCATGTTACAATTTAGTATTGCTGGTTATTGGAAAGTATATGCTTTTACTGTGTGGGGAAGGTACTATGGGGGCAGTTACTGTACTTTCATGGGGGATGGTAACCTGGAATCTATCCCACAGGTGTCCTATAGCACTACTCCAGATGGAGGCACCTCGCATTCTGCTACTGTATATCATTGTCCACTTGTCAATCCAGGCCTGCCCCTTGGGGTAGTGTGCAGTAAGGACCCGAGGGCCTTGGAGTAGTCTAGGTAAGTCAGAGGGGCTGTTATATTTAGTTATTGGGTTTTGAAGACTGGATAGGCCCACTGGAGCAAAAAGTCCCATTTTAGGGCAATCTAGGATTAGTTACAGATAACAGTATATACCGGATTCAAGCATCAAGGTACATTGTACAACAATTAGTTATATATGTGGATACATAACTGGGTGGAGTCATTCAGGTATTTTGTACAAAAACAAGCTGTGTAAAACAGTTAGTGCAAAGAGGCACAAAAGAGAAATACAGTTTGAACAAGCTGTGTAAAACAGTACAAATTGGTACAACAGAATTACAGTGTCAACAGATCTACAGTAAATAGTTTAGCACTAGACATATAGTGGCAGGTATAGTGGCAAGGAGCTAGATATATAGGTAGGCTACAGAAGGCCATTGACCCATTACATAGGCAGGGTTTCAGCAGTTGCATTTAGCTGGGGCTAGGTGCTGCTTCTTGAAGGATAGCTTAAAGGTGCTGGGGAAGTGGCAAGCTTTGATGGGGTGAGGCATTCCACAGAGATGATGCAAAGTAAGTAAAGGTTCGCTGTTCCTTTTACCTCCATAAGGACTCTATAGTGGTGTTCCCTGCTGTGGGCATCTAGGATAAAATGACTAATTCTGTTATATAGGACTCTTGAGCCTAGTCATGTGTTTTCTTTGAGGACAGGAGTGCTTATCTTATGTAAGATTGGGGAGGAGAAATCTGTTGGCAATGGAATACAAGATTCTTTAGCTAGGCAGGCTCTAAATCCAAATAGTAGACCCAGTTTTGGGTTTAATGTTTTTTGTGATGGTAGCTATGTGCATTCTGTATGACAGGGTAGAACCAAGATGTAGGTCAAGATATCTGAAATTGTCAATGAATTCTATCATGGACCTCATGCAAGTGTTAATCCTAAAAAGGTCACAGTATTTCTGCAGTTTCCATTTTGTGGCAAACAGCATGGCCTTGATTTTTTTGCTGTTCAGGACAAGACTGTTTAGTTCGAAGCATTCCTGTAACTGCATAAAGTTGTCTTGGAGGAGGACATTTATGGTATGTATGGTACTTGCACTGCAATATAGTAAAGAGTGATCTGTGTATACAGCAGCAACACTTTAGCACCACCACAGTTTTTGGGCAAATTGCTGATGAATGGTGTCAATTGAAGGGTCCAAGGATATAACCTTGCGGGATGCCTTCAGTGATGACAGTGTGCTTTTTATCTTCACATATTGTCTCCAGTTTTTCAAGTAGTTACTGAACTAAGATGTGGAGTGGCTGTCCAGATTCAGATTTTTCAGTTTGTGGTACAGGAGGGTGTGGTCGACCAGGTAAAAGGCCTTTATAAGGTCTACATACAGTAAACTGCATCTGTGGCTTTCCCATGTCCATTAAACAGATGATATTGTTTGTAAAGTTGGCTAGGGCTATGTCAGTGCTGTGGTTCTTGTGAAAGCCATACTGTACATTTGCTAGGGACCCACAGCTCTCTATGTATGAGGTCTCTTGGGCATGAACTAGGTTTTCCTGTATCTTGCCCAGGGTACTGAGGATGGAGATGGGTCTCTAGTCCTTGAGTAGGTTCTTTGGACCACTTTTTTTTTCTTTATTCAGCTGTTTATTCTCCTGAGCCTTGGCAGGGGCTTTGGTCCTCTGAGGAGGGACTTGCTTTCAGGTCCTCCCATCCTGCACTCGCCAACCCCAGAAATTCCCCCATGGCTTGCCCCCCATGGTGAGGCCAGGAAGGTGGCATCCCTTCCCTGGAGACCCAGTCTAGAAGCTGGGGTCGACCCTTGGTGCAGCGGACCATCATGGAGCCCTGCCAGGCTCCTTTTCCTCCTGTTTCTCCAATCCCCCCCACTGATATGATTACATCGGAGCACGCCTCCTGATCCATATTGCCCTTTAGTCACCACCAGAGGACAATCAATGAGCGGGACAATGTGCCACCCTCCCCCAGAGAGAGGAGAGCAGTCCTCCGGATGCTTGATCCTCTCTCACTCTGCTGACCCCGGGCGACCTGGGCTCATTCCTGAACCGGGGTCATCGGCATGGCGCGAGGTGTAGCGACCAGTGCCTCAACCTCCAGCACCACTGGGCCATCCCATTTCAGACTACTTTTATGGATAGGGGCAACAATGGCCATGTTACAGCTGTTTGGCACTATACCATGTATGAAGGACACATTATAGGGTGATTGTAATGGAGCCGCAATGACAGCAGCAGCTTTTTTGAGCAGCCTTGGGTCAAGGGCATCAAATCATGCTCACATCTCTTGTTAAATCCTGGATGTTGATTCACTGGAGCTGGCTGCCATCTACAGTATACCATAATCTCAGCACATGTGAGCCCCCCTGCGCGGGGTGGGCTTACAAACCTCTGGTTACGTCTCTCCACCCTTTCTGTAGTGCCCCCTAGTTCAAGAAAGGTTTTAGGCCAGTGCTATCATCCTGCCACCAGGGGGCAGTGTGCTTGGCCAGTATTTAAGCCCTGGTCCTCTGGGGCGTGAGAGAGATGAGGGGTCAGTGGCAGAAGTAGGCACAGTGTTCCGAGGTGGGACCCCCACAGCCAGGAGTCAGCAAAGGCAGTGTCAGTGTGAGGCAGGCTTGGTTGGTCTCTGAGGTAGGGCTGTAGGAGTTTTTGTGGTGATGTGGATCAGGGAGAATTTTGGCCATCTGCTACAGGAGGATGGTGAGGCAATTGGCAGAAGGAAAGAGGACTGAGTGGCGCTAGAATACCTCTGTGGCGCAAGGGTCCCAGTACCATGTTTAAAGTAAGGAGTAGCCTGGCAGTGGGGCTGTTATAGCATTGGCATGGCTGCATAAGATTCTCCAGAGGTGGCAGCTCTGGGGCTCTGTTCCCATGTGGCACACTGTCAGGGAAAAAGTCTGAAGGTCAAGGGGAGTGCAGCCTGGCAATTGCCATAGAGCCTGCCATGCCCGTGTTTGGGGCAGACCCTGGGACCTACCGTGCCCTTGTCTAGGGTAGGTCCCTCAGACCCATTAAGGGCCATGGCTTCACTAGAGGAAACAGGTTTTGGTAAGGATGGGAGCCACCGCTATGCTTGAGCAGCCTGTAAGGAATCAGAGAGCAAAAGAATCTGTGGGCACCGTGTTTATGGCTCAGGTTCCATGTCATTACTGCGCATGTAATCGCATTGCAGTTAATAACAGTGCAGTAAACTAGCCACAAAGCACAACTGTGTATCACAATTTCAGCACAAGGACAGTACATCCTGGAGACACAATGTGAAAAAAAAGCAAACGTCACATATGCATATGGCATGGTACGAATGAGGAACTCAATTCATTTAACATTTGGTTAAACAAAAATTAGCTTACTTGTCACAGGGAAAGGAAAACAGCACAAGAACAGTACATTACATATACAGACTTGCAGACAAGGTTCCACAACATCTGCCTCTCCTGCCCCCTTCAGCAGGACACACTGCAATAAACAACAAACCTGTCTTTAAAGCGAGGAATAACAAAGATACACAGACACAGTGAGTGCAAAGTCATGCTGTCTAGTGGTGGCAAACGTAAGCACATAATTAAAATTATACTATAATTCTCTATTATTCTAAGTCATGCCAAAACAGTGCATTCTTTATGGTTGCAGCAATGCATCTGCTAACTATGTATTGCTGCATTATTTTTTCTCGGACTAAATTATTTAAAAAAGGATAGCATTTGTTAGGTTAACTTCACCTGGTATAAACATTCAGTAGTATACAGTAATCATTTCTTGAAGACTGACTTTGAGTTGACTTCTGATCTGAAACTTTCATTCATGATGAATAGTCCAGGAAAGCTGTTCTATAAGATTTCGTATACTGAATATCTCAATCTGAACGTCACCTATGTGTCACCCTTTTCAATTTTTTTTGTGTTTTACATGAGTCCCTGAACTGACTGCAGCAGTGCTAAACGACTGTAATAGTTGAAGCAGTATAGTACTATGCTTTGTTATGATGTTTAAATCTGCACTTAACACAATTAGAAATGCTGTTATTGCAGTGTCATGCAGCATTGCAATGCACTGAATGGCAGTTGCACAAACATCTAATATGCGCTGACTTGAATAAAAATTACCGAAGTATCCCCTTTATGTATATATTCATACTGGTGACATACAGGTGCTTAACCATGCTTAATCATGCTTAACTGTTGTCTGTTGGAATGGCAAGCAACATCAAATAAAGTAAGCATTTTGTACAGTAGTGGCCAAGAATGCTATGCGGCGTTATGGTATTTTACTGAAATATATCCTTAGCGGTAATTGCTATGTGCTTATAAGGCTACACTGAATTGCTTGTGCTGTATTTACTGCACAGTAATGATGAGATACCACTGGCTCAGCATGTCATTTGTGTGGTTACTTGTGAGCAGCTGCCGGAGGCGATTGCTGCAATATACTCAGAGGCCTGATTTCGGCTTTGCTGGCACTGAGATGAGTAAGGCACTTCCCCTCTGGAGGTTGAAGTGAGAAAAATGGGAAGATTCATAAAGGACAAGGCTGTATTCTGGTTATTTGAGATCTCTGCCCAAGGGAAGAAACATTTATGTGGAGCCAGATTGGTCTAAGAGCTAGGCCTAGGAATAAAATATTGCTGCTGTGCTGGTATGTGCCTGGAAAGATGCTGAATGTTTGTAAGCTAATTTCTCAGCCCCATGGAACTGCTTCTAGTTCCAAATTAATATTTTCCTTAGACACAATCATTTCTATGTCCAAGAATAAAGTCTTATTCATTTGAGAAGATGGTTGTAGTGACTGATCATTTGCCAAATTAATTAGAGCATAATGAATTTTATTTAACCATTTCAGTATTTATTCCCATTTTGGTGAGTCTGACTTCCCTTCAGTGAGGAAGCAGTAGAAAAGAGTCACCTGCAAGGAAGATATTTGCTGCCAGTCCTAATGCCAACTGTCCAGAAGTGAATTGCTTGGGAGAGGGAGGCCTTCTGGGAGAAACAGAAGACAGTTTCAGGTAGGCCACCTCATTTTCCATCTTTCCTGAGAGAGGTCCAGGGAGTGTTTCTGGTCTGTGCCCCCCCGCCCCTCAGTTCATAACATCGGGATACCCTAGACCCATATTTAAGGACAAGGAGTGGGTTACAGATGTGGGGGCTCATCTGGGATTTATTTTTGCACCCATAAGATTGGCGGCAGCTCTGCTGTGTGAGAGTCAAGGGGGCCCTAGGTGAGTATGGGGTCTGGTGGTTCATGGGTACCATTGTGGTAGGCCGCAGATCTCTGGAAGGCATTTGTGTATGTGTGTGTTCTCTCTCTCTCTCTTGGTGCCTTCATGTCTGGACTTGTTTCAGGTGATGGAAAGGGATGATGCTGATTGGTCAGTTATGGATGTGCCTGGAAAGGAGCTGTGAGGAGGTGCTATTTTGCAGCTTAGTGAGAGAGAGAGAGAGAGAGAGAGAGAGAGAGAGAGAGAAGAGAGGTGTGATCTCCAGAGAGTGGCTGTTTGTAAGAATTTAAACCAATCCATCAGACGACTATGGCAAAAGGGATTTCATCTGAGGAGGAGCCCCAGGCAACTGTTCCAACCTCCCTGCTTACTGGACTTTGGAACTCAGCAGGGAAGGGAAAGGCTAAGCAGAGATGCATAAAATGTGGCTAACATGAAGAAGGGGTGGTTAAGCTGCCATTTTGCTCCATTCGCTCCCATGCTGTGCCAGGGAGACTTTTTGAAGGGACACCATTTGACTACCCCAGGCATTATCCTACTAGTGCCTCAGTGTGAATGGCTTCCTACTTTCCCAAGGAAGCCTGGACTTGGGAGCTGAAGCTAAGTTAGAAGTGCAAGAGAGCAGTGACCTGATGGTAGAAGTAAAAGTTGAGTCTCCAGAGGTGAAGATCGATGCTGTGGAGGAGGTCTTCGAGGATGGTGAGGGGGAGCACAGCCATCTGCCCAGCTTCATCCTGCTGGCTGTCAACTGTCCCTGTGGCAGAGGAAGGGGAAGAGGTCTGAGTCTGCAAATATCAGCAGGGGACTCCCCAGGGCTCAGAGGGTCTCCTGTGGGATCCCTGCTCGGGGACAATTTTCCCAGGGTAACAGCTCAAGGTAAGGCCCCCCACACCCTATACTGTGTGGCCTGTGGTGAGGGTGGTACCCGGAGAGGAGGACATTTGGGAGGAGTCTGCACATTAACCCAGAAGGATAGTTGAAGTGGTACCAGTTTGCAGATCATAAAATCCAGCAGGTGATTTCTTGACCTTTCCACTGGCCTTCCATATGTCTCCCCGACACTATTCCATGCCTATCAGTGCAGTGCAAAGTGTTCCATGAAAGGATGTATGGCCTCCTAAGAAGTGATCCAGCTAACGTGGTATACTGGCCTCAGGTGTACTTGGAGCCTGGGGCCACCCGGCACACCAGTGTAAGGGATCTGCCTGAGTGGTCCCAGGTTGAGAGGTGGATCAGGAGGAGAAGGCGCATTGAGTACCCCACCATGGAATATGTCTGTATTCAGAAGCACCTTTGGGATATAATTGAAAAAAAGAGGAATGACTGGGTGTTCAGAAGAATGGTTACCAAGCTGCAGTCGAAGCCTTTGGGGACAGGGCATACCTCTCAGCAGATCATTCAGAAAGCCACGGTGATGTGTTTCTCAGACCCCTGGACAGGCCTGACCCTCTTTAAGCACTTCGCATTGGTACAAGATTTGGCTGGGTGCAGAGTGAAATACTATGTGATTGCAAAAAACTCATTTGGGGATGAGACAACAAAGCCTGAACCAAACAGTGTTGGGGAGTAACTAGTTACTTGTAACTGTAATCTGATTACTTTTCTAGGTAACTAGTAATAGTAACAGATTGCTTTTAAAGAAAGTAATAAGTAACTGTAATGATATTATTTTCTCGAAAAAGTAACTAGTTACTGTAACATAATGTAATATAGTGAACTGAAGCACACCACTCAGTGCAAAGAAAGCAGCAGGAAGGGCAAACAAGATGCTTGGATGCATAGCTAGAAGGATCAGTAGAGGAGAAGAGATTTTACTGCTCTTGTACAGATCACTTTTGAGGCCACAGCTAGAGTATGGAGTTCAGTACTGGTGCCCACATATCAAAAAGGAAACTAACCTGCTGGAGAAGGTCCAGAGGACAGCTACAAAGATGATAGTAGGTTAGCAGGGTAAGGCATGTGAGGAGAGGTTGAGGGTACTGAACATGTACTTCCTGGAGGACAGGAGAGAGAGGAGACATGATTGGGATCTTCAAGTACTTGAAAGGGATAAATAAGATAAATCAGGACAGGTGGGTCTCTTTAAGTTGAGTGGCAACCATAACACAAGGGGGCACAGTCTTAAGCTGGAGGGGTGGAAGTTTAGGAGGGTGGTCAGGAAGCACTTCTTCACAGAGATAGTGGTGGACACTTTTAATGTGCTACCAGATGAGGTGGTCTCATTGAAAATAGTGGGCAGCTTTAAGAGAGGCTGGGATAGGCATAGAGGAAGTTAAAGATCATGGGTAGGGAGGATGGGAGGAGGGGGGGATCAGGGACAGTAGTTCAAGCTGTGGACTCTGCAATATGAGCAGACTAGATAGACCAAATGTCCTTCTTCTGCTGGCTTCTTTGTATGGTTCATATAAATAGAATAACATAAGGGCATCCATCTGTTATGGCTGCTGTAATCCATCAAGGAGTTCCTTGTGACTTCATAAACCTCAAGAGTGAAACTCAAGAGGTTTATGACATCACTGAATCCGGAGATTGTGCAGGCATCTTTGATATTCAGGTTTCAGTGTAAACAAAGGCTGCTCAGCTGACTGCGTGCTCAATTTATTACAACATCAGGCTAAAAAAAACTGCCTTCTGACAAGCATTGCATGAGCACTCATTTTCTGCATTTTTTCACAAGAAAATGTTTAGGCACATTTCATGGCTGTGAGGTGTCACTTTTTGCAGCCTTGCTGATATTCAGATTTGCATAGTCACAGTGTCTAGGTATTATGAGCTGCCAGAGCTACAGGGTGGTGTAAACCCATAGCACAACAACTGGAGCAAAGACGTGCAGCCTTGAAACATTTAGCTTAGGAATTTTGACCCAATACTGGTTTGCCCTACAAGATCTTTGCTCTAACATGGTGGCTACGACTACCAGGTAGCCTCATTTATCACACCACTGCTTTCTGCATGGTTCCAGGCCCACTGCTGGTGAGGGTCAGGGTTGTTTTCACCAGTTGTCTCATTACGGAAAATTATATTAGGCTGAATGACTCTGGTGAAGTGTTGCACTGGGTGTCCTTGTACCACTTGTCACAGATCTGGTGTAAGTCACTGGCCCCTCCAGTTTGAGTATTTCTTTGATCTGCAGAGCATGAAAATGAGTTTGTACACATAGCTTTCACCTTTCAGCCTTCTAACTGGGTCCTGTTAATTAATCCCCACTTAAGGACTCCTTAGCTCATTCACTTCTACTGTGCCCCTTCATACTTATCATCACCTTTTTGTTTTCCAGATTCTATTCTTACCTTACCTATTATCACTTTCTCTCCTATAGCCTCCACCTATTTTCTTTCCTCACATATATTTCTCTTATTTCCCTTACCTGCTTTTTGTCTTTTAGATTATTCCTGAAGAAGACCAATGGTTGAAACATCAATTCTAACTCTATTTTCAGCGTGCATTTAATATTACCATTTTGTTCAATTTGTGTAACATGTGTTGTGCAAATAAAAGTTAGAAATGCCATTTTATTTGTCAGTTTATTATTAAATATATCACTCACTTTGCAACATTTTGATATACAAATTATGCTGCTTATGCACCGCTACGTGGTATACCTAAGAATCACTATAGGAATTGATGAAATTTGTTTGAGGGGCAACAGATTGGCCAGTCGATGTACAATTAATAGATTGCTGGTTACACCCCTGCAAGTCATCAGTCATGGGCCTCTATAGTAGCCATTGTGAATCCCAAGGGAATAGGTGCCAGTCTAGCTGTTGTAGGGAAAAGGCAAGTAGTCCATCTGCAGGCAGGGCTCAGGCCTATTTCCACCAAACCACATGTGCCGAACTGCCAAATCAGACCACTTGATTGGCCATCCGCCCACCCACCTGCCAGGTCTATCACCATCACCTGATCCATCTCAAAGAAAATCCTCTTTGAAGCAATATTTACTGGAGTGCACAAGTGTGTTGTGCTGTGTGATAATTTAAATGTAAGTGACACTGTCTGACTTCAGGTGTGGCATACTGGCAATGGCATTAATGTCATGGCAGTCTTAGTTATAATTAAACTGTGTCTCAGTGGCAGTGGAAAGTCAAGGCTCAGCTGTGGGAAAGAGCGTTGAAGTTGTGTGTCGGGGTAAGCAAGTGTGTGCTGGTAGAATTTATTGTATGTGATGTGGGGTGGATCTGTGGCTGGCAATGGCAAAGTTAGAATTCAGACTGCTGTGGTGAAATGAGAAAAAATCACCAAGGCAAAGAAAGGCAGTAGATCTGTAGGGTTCATGTATGTGAATGTAGGCAGAGCTATGTAAGGGTGGAATTTTATTATGAAAACTTAAAGGGGTAGTTGTGGCTTTTGCATAGTCAGGAGGAGAAAACAGGCTAGATGTGGGAAAGATCGCCATGTGTAGATGATGTAGCAGGGTATATGTGGTGGTGGGGTAAGAGTGGGATGTAAAGGTGTAGTTGTGGCTGGTATTGACAGGATATACAGCTCTGTGGGAAAGATTGCCAAAGGCACTGGTAGTAGATGCAGGGTGTGTGTGTGTGTTGGGGGTTGAGGGTGTGTGTTATGGAAATGAAAAAGGCCAGGAACAGCAGTGGCTGGCAAAGTTAGGCTTCAGCTGTGGTGGGAAAAGATTGCAGATGTCAGCAGTAGATGCAGGAAGTGTGTTTGAGTGTATTTTAATAGAGCTCTAATTTATGGAAATGTAAAGGGATTGCGACTGGCAAAGTCAGATGGGTTAATGGAGGACCTCAGACAAAAAAACTGAAGGAATCAAAATCTTCATTTAAAAACTTTGTTTATTTTATATTTGATAATGTCATGCGCTCTGACATTTCGCACTACAAGTGCTATTTCAAAGGGCCTGTTAAATAAATTATAAATACATTTATTAGTTTCACAAGAATATATCACATTTAAAGTTCTGCTTTAACAGCAGTCACAATAAGGTTCCAATTTTTTTACTAAGAAAAAGTTGCCCTGGACACTTGCACCGTTGAACAACTCATTGTATTTAAAACCACACTTTTATGTCCACTGATATTATTTCTAGTTCACTTTTCAAGGTATTTACACATTGCTGTATGCCTTGCCTACTTGTAATTAGCCCTGTTACTCTCCAGGGTTTAAACCCACTTTTTTTACTATCTGGCATGCCTTGTACATTGCATTAGTTTCAGCTTAGTTGTTACTTATATATTCAGTAACGTTACTTACTTAAACAATTTCCTTAATTTTTATTTCAGTTGCTCAAATTCGTTAGTACCCCTTCCTGGAGTTCTACTTTGTTTTCTCTCCAGTTGGCTAAAATGGGAGAATAAACAGTTTTTTTTTTTTAATCTTTCATTATTGTGCTATTACTGCATTTTTGGTTACCTTATAGTCTATTGACTTACTTGTGTCAAACATTTTCTACCTTTGGTAACTGATGTATTCACTCCATTTACGCTTCTATTACTCTGTGCTACCACCTCTGTTAAGTTTCATCAGTACCTGCAAAAGATTTACACGGCATGCACCCTTTTACTTATTTTCTTTTTCTTTTTAGATGTTTAGCCTCTCAATATCTGCAGTGCCACTGGGTGTTTAGTTAACTCTTTTAAGTAGTAAATACCTGCTTTGCATTGAAGGCACCCATTTTGTTTCTGTTAAGTGCTGACCTTTCTTAATGACTGTGTTCAGCTTTGTTTTCACCTGTAAAATATGAAAGCAGTTAGCATTTACTACCCTGTTAAACTCATTCAGGTGTCTCTGTTTTAGAGGGTTTTAAAGATTTTACCTGCTACAGTCAATAAAACATTTGTTTCTGTAAGGTGCTGCTGACCTTTCTTGAAGCCTATATTTAGTGTTCTTTTTACCTGTAACATGAAACAGTCAGCATGTACTACCCTGTTAAATTTACTCTGGTTTCACTCTATTGAAAAGGGTTTTAAAGTTTTTACCCGCTGCAGATTGACACCATTACTCCTGGTAACAAACATTGCTCCATGGTTTAAAAAGTCAGATGGTACTGTGTTAAAACTAACATATTCATTGTCTTTGGAATCTGTTTTATTTCTTTTATACACTTCTTGGGTTTCATGAGACATAGCTATGTTCAATCAGTAAATAAAACCATGTATAAAAAGTAATATAAAGTAATAAGCATTACAGGGAATTATGTGATAACTTTGACTGCTAATGAGGGCCGACCACAAAGAACGAGAAAAAAAACGCCCGACATAAACAGAGCAATGGACATTAGGGTGACTGTCGCAAATAGCGATGGTCACTTACTGCATCCAAAGAAAAAACACCATATGTATTTTTATGTGGTGGGCAAGACCCCCATTCCCCCCAGAATAAATAATCATCTCCACAGTGGGCATGGACTTAGAAGAAAATGGAATCAAAAAATAACATTTTTATTTTGTCTGTCACTAGACCCAAACCTGGGTCATTGGCTCTAAGGGCAATAGCATACATCATTATGCTACATGGCCAGCTCAGCACAGCTAAGCCAAGCATCATCCCATATCCTGCTGTAGCAAGTGTAGTTCCCTGCTACACTCACTCTACAGGATATAGTGACTTTATCCACCAGTCACTCTACTTCCAAGCATTATTATTGAGTCACTCATATTGAGTCGCTCAATAATAGGCACTCATATAGGGTGCAACCACATTACAGTTACAGTTACTAATTATTTTTTATGGAAAAGTAATAAGTAACTGTAACTGATTACATTTATTTGAAAGTAACTAGTAACTATAACTGATTACTTTTTAAAAGTAACATCCAACACTGGAACCAAACTACTACTTCCCTTGAGGCAGTGGGCCCCTATCTGGAATGGACTATAACTAGAGTGACAAGTGATTGCCAGGGCTGTCTTGTGTTGGATTTGCATCCTTAGAACTGGAACTATTCATTTGGGACTATATACTGTGTCCCCTTCAAGAAAGTTTTGCAGGAACTGTGCTTTCTGATGACTAAACATCTGACTGTGATTGCTAAGTTGCACCTCCCGAGACTTGGAGAGCAAACAAAAGTATTTTTGAAAAAAAAAAAAAGAGGAAACATGTGTTTTAAATGTTCTTGTCTTAACATTTAAAATAATTAAATGTTTTAGGTACATGTCTACCTCGGAGAGAATGGAGAGTGAGTGGAGTATCTCTGGGTGAGTAAACTGCATGAAAGATTAGCAGATTTAATCTGTCCAAAAGTTATCTGTTACTAGTTAGTATAGCATTTAATAGACAATCTGGCTAGAACAACAGCTTACTTAACTGTACAGAACTGTTCAATTTCTAGTTTATTTATTTTGGACCAAACTTCCTCCACTGAGTGGATAGGTACACTAGGTGCTCAGGTGGGTGGGGGCAGGCATGCCCAGTGGGGATTTCAGTGGGGATGGAGAGTGCGTATACCCTCCTAGTTGGTAAGGCCACTGGAGGTGTCAGTTCTGCCCAATTTCCAGGAGGAAATGGTTTTAGAGGAAGGGGAGAGTATAAGCCCCCCTTGTGGGGTGGGCTTACTAGCCTCTGGTTGCATCCCTCCTCCCTTCCTGTAGTGCCTCCTAGTTTGAGAAAAGTTTTAGGCCAGTGCTATCATCCTGCCACCAGAGGGCAGTATGGTTGGCCAGTCTTTAAGCCCTGGTCCTCCAGGGCAGGAGAAAGATGAGAGGTCAGTGGCAGAAGTAGGCACAATATTCCAAAGGGGCCCCCCTGGTCAGGAGTTGGAAAAGGCAGCATCGGTGCGATGTGGCGTTGGTTGATCTCCAAGGGAAGGCTGTAGGAGTTTTTGCTGATGTGTAAGTCTGGGAGGGTTTTGGTCATCTGCTGCAGGAGGATGGTGAGGCAACTGGTAGAAAGAAAGGGTACTAAATGGCACCGTAATTCCTCTGTGGCACATGGGTCCTGGTACCCTGTTTAAGGTAAGTGATATCCTGGCAATGGGGCTGTTGTAGCAGTGGCAGGGCTACAGCAGAGTTTCTGGAAGTGGCAGCTCTGGGACACCATTCCTGTGTGGCACACTGTCAGGGGAAAAGTCTGAAAGCCAAGGGGAGCGTGGCTTTGGATTCACCATAGGGCCTGCCCTGCCCGTGTCTTGGGCAGGCCCTGGGACCTGAAGTGCCCATGTCTGGGGTAGGTCCATCAGACCTGTTAAGGGCCATGGCTCCACTTGAGAAACCATGTTTTGGTAAGGATGTGAGCCGATGCTATGCTTGGGCACCTGTAAGAAATCAGAGAGCACCGTGTTTATGGCTCAGCATATCGATTGGGTGGTTAATTGTGAGCAGCTGTGGGAGGCAATGGCTGCAATACGCCCTGAGGCCTGATTTCAGCTTGGCTGGCACTGAGATTAGTAAGGCACTCCCCCTCTGGACATTGGTGTGAGAAAAATGGGAAGGTTCATAAAGTACAAGTCTGTATTCTGGTTATTCGAGATCTCTGCCCAAGGGAAGAAAATGTTTACATGGAGCCAGATTGGTCTAAGAACTAGGCCTAGGAATAAAATCTTGCTGCTGTGCTGGTGTGTGTCCTGGAAAGATGCTGAATATTTGTAAGTTTTTCTCTCAGCTCCATGGAGCTGCTCCTAGTTCTAAATGAATATTTTCCTTGGATGCAATCATTTCTACATCCAGGAATAAAGTTTTTTTTGTTCGAGAAGATGGTTGTGGTGACTGATCATTTGCTAAATGAATTAGAGCATAATGAATTTTATTTAACCACTTCAGTATTTATTCCCATTTAGGAGAGTTTGAACCCTTCCTTCAGTGAGGAAGCAGTGGTAGAGAGTCAACTGCAAGCAAGAGGTTTTCTGCCAGCCCTAATGCCAACTGTCCAGAAGTGAGTTGTTTGGAAGAGGGAGGCCTTCTGAGAAAAATAGAAGATGGCTTCAGGTAGGCCACCTCATTTTCTATCTTTCCTGAGAGAGGTCTGTTGAGTGTTTCTGGTCTGTGCCCCCACCATTCATAACATCGAGACCCCTAGATGCGTATTTGAGGACAAAGGGTGGGTTACAGATGTGGGAGCTCATCCAGGATTCATTTCTGCACCCAAAGGACTGTGGCACTACTGCTGTGGGGGAGACAAGGAGCCCTAGCTAGGTGTGGGGCCTGGCGGTGCATGGGTTATGTTGTGGTAGGCCGCAGGCATCTGAAAGGCCCTTATGTAAGTGGCTTTCTCTCTCTGTCTCTTGGCACCTCCATGTCTGGACTTGTATCAGGTGATAGGAAAGGATGATGCTGATCGTTTGGCTCTGTGGAAGTGTCTGGAAAGGAGCTGTAAGGAGGTGCCATTTTGCACCTTAGTGAGAGAGGAGGAGAGAGAGAACAGAGGTGTGATCTTCAGAGAGTGTCTGTTTGTGAGAATTTAAAACCAATTCATCAGATAACTATGGCGAAAGGGTTTTCATCTGAGGGAGCATCCCAGGCAACTGTTCCTACCTCCCTGCTCACTTGGCTTTGGAACTTAGCAGGGAGGGGAAAGGCTGAGGAGAGATGTGTAAGATGTGGCTACCATAGAGAGGAAGTAGTTAAGTTGCCTTTTGCTCAGTTGCTCCTGTAATGTGCCAGGGGACATTTTGAAGGGACACCATTCAGCTACCTCTGGCATTACCATACTAGTGCCTCAGTGGGAATGGCTTCTCTACTTTCCCAAGGAAGCCTGGACTTGGGAGCTGAAGCTAAGCTAGAAGTGTAAGCGAGTGGTGACCAGATGTTAGAAGTAAAAGTGGAGTCTCCAGAGGTGAAGATCGAGGCTGTGGAGGAGGTCTCTGAGAGCAGTGAGGAGGAGCATAGCAATCTTCCCAGCTCCACCCCACTGGCTGTCAACTACCCCCGTGGCAGAGGAAGGGGCAAGGGTATGCAGGGGTCTCCCCAGAGAACAGGGGGTCTCTGGTAGGATCCCTGCTTGACGACAGCATTCCAGGGCAACAGCTCAAGGTGAGGCCCCCCACCCTATTCTGTATGTTCTGTGGTGAAGGTGGAACCCAGAGAGGAGGAAATCTGGGAGGAGGTTGCTGCATTAACCCCTAGAGGATCATTGAAGTGGTAGCAGTTTGCAGATCATGAAATGCAACAGATGATACCTCGGCCTTTCCACCGGCCTGCCATAACTCTCCCCAACACTATCCTGCACCTATTGGTGCAGTGCAAAGTGCTCCATGACATGATGGATGGCCTCCTATTAAGTGATCCAGCTAATGTGGTATACCGGACTCAGGTGTGACTGGAACCGGGGGCCACCAGGCGCCCCAGTGTAAGGGATCTGCCTGAGTGGTCCCAGGCTGAAAGGAGAATGCATACCGAGTACCCCACTGTGGAATATCCCTATATTCAGGAGCGCCTTTGGGATATCATTGAAGGTAAAGATGAATGACTGGCTGTTCAGAAGGATGGTTATCAAGCTGCAATCGAGGCCTGGGGGGGCAGGGCATACCTCTCAGCAGATCATTCAGAAAGTCAGGAAGATGTGTTTCTCCAGCCCTTGGGCTGGTCTGGCCCTCTTGGGCTGGTCTGACCCTCTTTAAGCACTTTGCATTGGTACAAGATTTGGTTGGGAGCAGAGTGAAATACTAAGTGATTGCAAAAGACTTTTCTCGGGATGGTGGACCCCCTATCTGAAGCGGACTAACTGGAGTGACAAGTGATTGTCAGGGCTGTCTCAGGCTGGATTTGCATCCTTAGAAATGGAACTGTTCATTTGGGACTGCATGCTGTGTCCCCTTCAACATAAGAACATACAAATTTGCCAGTAGAAAAAGGCCACAAAGGTCTATGTAGTCTGCTTGAGTGTACAGCCCAGCTAATTTCCAGGAGCTGCCCCCCCCACTCCCCCTGGATTCTTCCGCTGTCCTAATCTTCTTCTTCACCTTGTCCCACCCCTCTTGAAACCGACCACTGTCTTCGCCACCATCACCTGCTCTGGCAACTCATTCCACCTCTTCACCACCCTTTCAGTGAAAAAGTGCCTCCTCATTTCCTTCCTGAATCTACCCCCCATCAATTTCAGGCTGTGCCCCCTTGTTGTACCCTCCTTCCTTAACTTAAAGATGTCTTCAGTACCAACCCTGTTTATGCCCTTTGGGTACTTGAATGTCTCAATCATATCCCCTCTCTCCCTTTTGTCCTCTAGGGAGTGTATGTTCAGCTCCCTCAGCCTCTCTTTATGTATTTCATCCCCTATGCCCTGAATCATTTGGTTCCACCACTCGACCCCCTCCAGTAGCTTGATATCCTTCTTCAGGTAAGGGCTCCAGAACTGAACACAGCACTCCAGGTGTAGTCTCACTAACAATCTGTACAGTGGCAGTATAACCTCCTCTTTCATAAAGGTGATTCCCTTTGTGATGAAGCCCAGCATTTTATTAGCTTTATATATTTCACTTATTTAGGAAATTGGAATTACAACACTTTGAGTCATAGACTCGTTTCCAAAGGCTCCACGTCAGAATAAAACATAGACATTCATGCAGTACATACACAGAATAAATGTGGGTGAGCAATCATACAGAGTATAAGTACAATGAGCATGGGATAATGCCTACACATTTGGTAGCTAAAACAGGGCAGAGCTGCCTTTCAGCTCTGAGCTGTGTGTTACATATCACCCCAGACCATCACTCCCAGGTCCTTTTCCTCCTCAGATACTGTCACCTGTACTCCCCCAAGCCTGTATCTGACCTTTGGGTTTCTGGCTCTCATGTGCATTACCTTACACTTCTTCACATTAAAACCCAGCTGCCAGATGCCTGACCACTTCTCAAGCCTAGCCAGATCCTCCCTTAAGTCCTGTCTCCCATCCTCTGTATCCACCCTCCCACAGAGCTTAGTATCATCAGCAAAAAGGCAGATCTTACTTTTGACTCCCTCTGCAATGTCACCAATAAATATGTTGAACAGCACAGGCCCGAATTCTGAGTCCCATGGAACCCTGCTGGTTACAGGTCTAGGTTTGGAGAATTCTCCCCTAGCCACCACCCTCTGGAATCCTGTCCCTTAGCCAGCTCCTGACACATTTTGGCATTTTGTCCCCCACTCCCAGGTCTCCTAGTTTGCTGATTATCCTTCCATGTGGTACTGAGTTGAATGCCTGCTGAAATTCAGATACAGTACATCCACTGTTTGGCCCATGCCCAGGGATCTGGTAACCAAATCAAAGAAGTATCAAGTTGGTTTGGCAAGACCTCCCACAGACAAACCCATGCTGCCTATCCTCAAGAAGGTTTTGCAAGAACTGTGCCCAAGGGATGCTTTCTAATGACTAAGCATACCAACTGTGATTGCTAAGTTGCCACCCCCCGAGACTTGGAGAGCAAAAAAAATAAAACCTGTCTTGTTTGTTTGAAAAAAAAAGAGGAAACATACATTTTAAAATTTTCTTAACATTTAAAAATAATTAAATGTTTTAGGGTACATGTCTACTACAGAGTGAATGGAGAGTGAGTGCAGTATGCCTGGGTGAGTAAGCTGCATGAAAGATTAGCAGATTTAATCTGTCCAAAAGTTATCTGGTTACTAGTTAGTATAGCATTTAATAAATTAATAGACAATCTGGCTAAAACAACAGCTTACTTAACTGTACAGAACTGTTTGATTTCTAGTTCATTTATTTTGGACCAAACTTTCTCCACTGAGCGGATAGGTAGGCACTCAGGTGGGTGGGGGCAGGAGTGCCCAGTGGAGTTTTCAGCTGGGATGGGGAGTGCACATACTCACCTAGTTGGTAAGGCTGCTGGAGGTGTCAGTTCTTCCAAATTTCCAGGAGGAAATGGTTTTAAAGGAACAGGGAGGGTATAAGCCCCCCACATGGGGTGGACTTACTAGCCTCTGGTTGCATCCCTCTCCCCTTCCTGTAGTGCCCCCTAGTTCAAGAAAAGTTTTAGGCCAGTGCTATCATCCTGCCACCAGGGAGCAGTGTGGCTGGCCAGCATTTAAGCCCTGGTCCCCGAGGGTGGGAGAGAAATGAGGGGTCAGTGGTAGAAGTAGGCATAGTGTTCCAAGGGGGGCCCTTCCCTGGCCAGGAGTCGGCAAAAGTAGCGTTAGTGCAACATGAGATGTCCAGTATTGTTTCTGGTCTGTGCCAACCCCCAATTAACATCAGGCCCCTTGTCTCGTATTTGAGAACAAAGGGTGGGTTACATAAAGATCCCCTGAAAAAAGTACCAGTACCATCCTCATGACCAAACCAATCCCTGTGTCTTAAAAATTTCTACAAATCCCCCCTCCCCCCACAGAGCACAGTCTAAAAACAAAAACAAATGCAGTGTTACTCTTGTACAGTTGCTAAGATTGCCGTGTTCTGCCTGTGTTTTATGCAACCTGTAAGAATAGTGCACAAAGATTGCGATGCACCTAGGCAGGTCATGCTCAGGTTTAAACAGTAATTAGGAAAGCAGACAGAAACCAGCACCGTAACCAAGGCTCTTATGTAAACAAAGTCTCACTAGATTGAAAGTTCTTTAAAGATGATTGATTTCAGAATGGTGAATGATCTGTAAATTACAGTAGAAGTTTATCGATTCAAAGAGAATTATCAGTGAACAGTTAAAGAATGGGGCATCATCATATTGTTAAAGAGTACTTGTGAGGTCTCGCCACCTGATGATCTCGCCAATCAAGGGCTTTCTCAAAGGTAAGAAAGCCCCTGATTGGATGAAACGTGTCAGGTGACGAGACTTCACACCAGGAAGTGTATAGCTGTGTGCTGAGTTGTTTGTTCTTTGTATTTCACTGTGGATTTTACTCTTTTTTGGATCATTAAAATATACTGTGGACACAGTCATTCATGATTCTGGAGTCGGTGAGTCATTTAAAGAACCTGTAAGAATAGTAAAACTGTGAAGAAAGTAACAGAAAAACAAATTAAAACCAGCAATGTCACATTGAAGAAGACACAACAAAACACAGAAACAGAAAATGTTCCTATAGTGCTCTCAAGTGACAGTCTTCATGCAGAACTAGTTTAGCTAAAAAAATCACATTTATAAATAATTTAGAAATGTTTCTATTAGTTTCTAAACAATGTGACACTGAATCTGTCTTATAGGTGCAATAAGACACTCAAGGGCACAGTACATGATTTGACACACAAGTTGTCAGGCATTAAAATAAAACACAACTCAGTTGCACTGGCAGCACAGAGTGGTAAAGCCTGCAGGACATCTTCTAAAACTAGGCCTGAGCCACAAATATACAGGCACCTTCAGCCTTCACTCCTGTTGAATGCTTGCCATTCACAAGTATAACCCTTAGGTGGCGCTATCCCAGGGCTATAACCCCTACCGATATGGCTAGTAACAGGTTAAGGGGCCTAGGTCCAATGATGGGTGCCTCCACCCAGAGGGCGGGTCGGTAGTGGTTAGCTTGGACACAGCCCTCGAAACTGTGACCCCCTTACTTCCCATTAGTGGCCCTTTTGAGACACAGGAGAAACCTTTCCAATCCTCTGAATGTGTAATCCAATCACTTATATAGACAACACTTACCCTCAGGACTGGTTCTTGCAGCACGTCTCTGAGGACCCCCTGTAAAACAAGGTTAGGCAATATACACAAACACAATGCAATGCTTGTTCTATATGTACTGACACCACAGACAGTATATAGTTCAATAACAACAAATCTGATTTATTCAGAGGACAGTAACACAGGAGAGGGGCAATCAGGTTGATTTGGTTTGGCAATATACAAATCACAGTACAGTGCATACACATAGAGTCCAAAATGTCACACTCTCTGGGTACCCAGGATGGGGGCTAGCCAGGTCCGCTGTCTGGTTGGCCGACTGGTGCAGATGGATAAGGCCCTGCAGGAAGAAAATATATGCACAACACACACTTGTAATCCAGAGCCAGATGGCTCAGTTCAGAGAAGGAAATCACAAAGCAATCAGATGGCACACTGGTGATTAAATAAAGGCGCAGGGAGCTACCCTGATTTGTACTACAATACCCCAAGCAGAGAACCAGATGGAGAATGGTCACTCTGGATTGCCAGAAAAGCAGGGCAGGAGACAAGACCCTCGTGACAGGGCCCAACTGCCTTTGATTGCAGGCGGATTCAGTCCGGATCAAGCTGGATGCTGCTTCCAGCTTCTGTCCACAACTCACAGCAAGGGGAAGTAAAAATCGCGATTCCCCACAAGCAATAAGCACATTCATATGTAAAGGAAACTGCCATTCCAGGCCAGCTGCTCCTCGAACCCTGATCGTAAAACACTGCAAAACCCGGGAGCACTCACAGCAGCTTCAGTTCCTGACAGGCCGATCACACTTCAGCAAAATTTCGGTCTTCTACAGGGCAAGCCAGGTTCTGCACGTCTTCCTCTTCCGAAACTCGGGTTCAGCCCGATGCACACTCTCTAACGGTCGCAGACCGACTTTTGTGCCTCCCACGTGCTTCCTGCGTGAACTACATGTCACATCAGCACAGAGCTCCTTCTCTCACAGTCACCTCGCATCTGGCTTGCCAGCAACAGTTCAGGGCATTTTCTTTGGATTCCCACCAGTTCAGTTGGTTGGTTCAACTGTCAATCACAGCAGGGTTCCCTCTGTTGGTGCAAAAAGGGCGCCAAGGTCCAAACTACAATTCCCAGAGGCACCTGCCATACAGCCCCCTTGTAGCAGGCTCCAGGTGGCAGTCCAAATACTGATTCACCCACAGCAGATTCCATTTTAAAGGTCCCTCAGTACTGATTGGTCCAATTCGGTAGTTCAGGTCCAAAATGGAGGGGCTAAGCAGAAAGAGTTCAAGCTGCAAGAAAGGCAGGTTAGACAAACTGCAATTTTACTGTCACCTTATATTCCCCCCAGAACTAATTGCAGCTTTCAAGTGGGCTCCCTCTGCACTCTTAATGACTGCAGAAACGGAGCAATTAAACAGCAGCCTGGGCGGGATTCAAGCATTAAAACACACAGTCCCCCCATACAAGCTTATTATGGCTGCAAGAGACAGCTCTTAAAGAGACAGTACATGGAGGCTCCTGAAAGCACTCACAGCGCCCACATTTAAGCGGCATTTTACCGAATGCCAGCCAGGCAGGGGAGCACTTAGGCTTTTAGAAACCCCCATTTGCAGGGGTTGGGGGTTACACCAGCACTGAGTTTCTTGACCAAAACCTTGAAAAGAAGGTGCAATCAAATATTTCCTAATGGAACAGTATCCAAAATTGACAGTTTCAGTAATGGCTGGAATATTTGCCAGCCCACAGTCCCTGCACTACTGGTATCTAACTCACTTGATAGTAAAGCCCTCTGAACAATAGAAAGCTGGGCACAAAACACATCACTGGGTAAGCAGAAAGAATGGGGAGGTGAAGTTGAAAAAACAGGTCTACATTAATATAGTGATAATGCAGTGTTATGGATATTGTATCAGAGAATAATGGCACTGTTGGTAGCAGATAAAAAGACTGAGGTTAAGGTCTTTATCTTCTGTCCAAAGTGCCATTACTAAGAAGTTCAGCATTCACCATATGACGTTGTTTTTTCCTCCTACATCTCAGTCGGCCCCTATCTGCTTGGACACCCCCCCCAGCCCTATCACCCCAACATCTGCCAGGATTTACCACTGGTCAGTACCCCCAGGGCTTGCCCCCCACCCCCCCTGGTGGGGTCGGTGGGGTCCCCCAATCTATTGCCAAGAAACTGGATCCAGTAGTTGGACGAAGAGCCCAGCTAGTTGGGTGCTGGGCCTACAAGGTTCCAAGTGCCATCCTGCCACCAAGGAGTTTTCCCTTTTCCTTCCCCTGAAGGGCACAGTGTGCAATAATGCCATGACATGTGACCCACACACCCACGTGCCATGCATTGGTATCTGCCTCCCCCTCCTGTTCTTCTGCAGCAGTCCCATGTGCCTTTCCCCCAGCTTACAACTAGGGGCCAGGCATACATCGGACCCTGCAAGCCCTCCCAGAGAAGGAAGGCAGTCCTCCGGATGCTCGATCCTCCTCCGGCTGGCCTCGGATGCCCCAAGCTCGCTACTGAACTCTGTTTCTGGCGTATGAGAGGTAACACTACTGCTGCTCTGACTTGCTGGTTAACATGTTTTGGTTTTGTGCATATCTCCAAACCATACACATGCAGTACATGTCAAGCTTCATTTCCAGAGCAACCCATCATGGATATGCAAATCACTGTGTAAGTCAGACTGACAGGGCTTTGCAATAACAGACATCCTTTAAACAGTCTTATAGGCGTGCTCCTGCTACGGCTAAAACGACAAAATGCAGAGATGAGTCTCATAATCTGCTTTCTTGCAAACTGCCTCTCTAGTACGCTTAGTCAATCAATCAATCAATAAAATGTATTTATAATGTGCTTTTCTACATATCAAAGTGCAATTACATATTAAAATAACATCAAACATAATAAATAACAGCATAAAAACAACAAAAGTATCAGTAAACCTATTCAAACGCTAATTCAAACAGATAACTTTTCAGAGACGTCTTAAATGACTCCGTGGACAGACACTCTCTAATCTGACGAGGTAGAGAATTCCACAGGGTTGGGGCCATAAAAGGAAAAACTCTGGCCCCAGATGACTGAAGACGAACCCTGGGAATCTCTAGCAATCCCTCATCAGTGGAGCGGAGTGGGCGAAGAGGGCGGTAAGGTTAAAGGAGACCCTGCAAGTAGCCCAGTCCCTGACCGTGTAGGGTCTTATAGGTCAGCAACACGACCTTGAAAGTGATTCTCCACCACACCAGCAGCCAGTGCAGTTCACGCAGCACAGGTGTGATGTGGCAAGTTCTTGGTAACCCAGTCAACAACCTGGCTACAGCATTCTGCACCAGCTTCTGGCGACGGAGATCCATTCCCAGCGACCCTAGATATAGAGCATTACAGTAATCAAGATGCGAGAAAACAAAGGCATGGACCAGCACAGGAAGGTCATCATGTGGAACAAGGTGTTTTATCCGAGCGATATTCCTCAGATGGTAAAAGGAAGACTTAACAGCAGCCGACACCTGTGCCTTCAGTGTCAGCTCGCTGTCAAGAATTACGCCCAGATTCCGCACCTGCTCAGAAGGTCTCAACGGATTACCCCCTAGTACAAGGCCAGAGGGAGACCCAGGATTCAACTTCTCTGCACGATGACCTGGGTCCACAACCAACACCTCAGTCTTATCTGGATTCAATTTCAACCAGTTAGCACTCATCAAGTCCTGGATTTCAGTGAAGCAGTTATTAAAGACCGATAATGCGTCATTCTGTTCGGGTACAAAGGACATATAGAGCTGAGTATCATCTGCATTGCAGTGAAAACTCAGTCCATAACACCTTATGTCTCTCAATGGCAGCATATACACCATGAACAACATGGGGGAAAGCACAGAGCCCCGTGGCACCCCACAGGACAGAGCAAAGGGAGCAGAGGAAAAAATTCCTGAAACTACCCTCTGATTTCTGCCTGTGAAGAAAGAGTGGAACCATCTGAGGACTGTTCCCGACAGTCCACAGAATAGCCGCAGGCGATCTAGCAACATCCCATAGTCCACGGTATCAAATGCTGCAGAGAGATCAAGGAGGACCAAGATCGAACGGCTCTTCCGATCTCTTGCTATTTTAGGAGATCATTAAGTACCCAGACCAATGCCGTCTCGGTACTATGCCTCTTCCTGAAACCGGACTGGAAAAGATCATAGACCTCATGGGTGGTAAGAAAGTCATCAAGCTGCAACGTGACTACTTTCTCAATAACCTTGCCCTAAAAGGGCAGGCTAGAGATTGGTCTGTAGTTAGCGAGACAGTCTGGGTCAAGGGAAGATTTCTTCAAAAGGGGTATCACGACAACCTCTTTTAAGGGCTCTGGAAACACCCCTTGGCACAAAGAGCACCAGACAATCTCAGCCTGGGTGTTCCAAATAGACATCATTCACAGCATGACATTATCACTATTATAGTAAGTGAAAAAAAGAAAGATTAATGAACCATGAGTTTTTCACATTCAAACTGAGCTTCTCTCAAAACACTGATGTGCTGAACATTAAATCATAGCTCATTAGCATGCCTGGAGTGACCTTATCAGCTCATTTTCATATCAGGGGTCCTTCGTAACCTGATAAAACCACCCTAGAGATGCATTGTGATTGGCAGAGCAGGTCTCCACCTGCTATATTAAATAATTAACTAAAATGGTATGCAAGTGGCAAGACACCCACAAACAAACTAACCTGGTTTGTTTGTGGGCCTCACCACCTGTGCACTTTTTAACAATTTAATAAAAAAGATCTATTTTTTTGCACCTGGATCAGCCTGCTCTGTTTGCTTTCTGGGGATATGTTGTGTATTCAGTTTTCTATTGTGTGGCCGTTATTTGGACTTTGCTGTGAGCATTTTTTTTTTATAAAACCCTTTGACGTACTACATGCATAAAAGGCACTACTGTATATAAAACATATCCAAATTCTATTCTGTAGTAGCAGTGCATTCTTAGTAAAGAAGGTCTGAAGCAATCGCTCCAGTCGAGTCCCATAGACTTAGTAGTGAAGTACTAAACTGCCAGATGGGAGATTGTGGTGTGCAGGCAGGCCCAAGAATCCCACACAGTCACTGGCTGGGCTCAGGTGTGTTGTAGAGGTGAGGGGCTCATGTTTCACTGAGGAAGAGCGCAAGCCACTCAACATTCATAGTGTACCTAGTTGGCTGACCAAGCTGTAAAGCCATTGGCTGGGAAGCTAGCCACTCAACCACCCTCTCAGCCAGAGAAAGAGTACAGCCATGGCAGGCAGCCTCAATCATTTATTGGGAGATGGGGAACCAGGGAAAAAATTGGGAGACAAAAATAATAATAATAAAAAGGAAGTGACTTTAAACATGTCCGGAAAATACATTTTCTGCATGGAATTTAATTACACATCACATTTGACCTCCTAATTGAAAGCTATGCCTGAAGTTCGGTAAGGCAGTGCACAAAAAGTCCTGTCTCCTCTGAATACATGAGCATGCCTCTGATTTGCATTCCTTACTCCCCCACATACCCCTCCTCTTCTTCGGGCAGTGTCTCACTCTCCTTTGGGAAATTTTTCCATATTTTCTACCTTTAGTCAAAGGAGACCTTGTCCCTGTGGCACCTTTAAGAGTAGAACCCTCCTCAAAATGGGTTCATTTGTCACATGACCGAGTTCAGTGGTACCTGAAAAGGTTGGTAGCTCCCACTTGGGACAGACAGAGGAACAGTCAAAGTCTACATTGCATAAGCATTCTACCTATATACATAATCATTCTTATTATACATTGCCTACTGGATCAGTGAACTATAAACTAGAGAGGAGTATAAATTCAACTAGATTTAAAGCACAGCTGACACCTTTGGAAAACATAATATTGAATCACAACTCTGTTTTTATTCCATACGCTGTATTCCATATATTTATGTTCTTTGCCATTCTCATTCTTTGTTCCTGGGTATATTTTCATGGAAATGGGATCACTGTCTCTTTTGGAGCATTTACATTGCCTTTACTAGGCTGTAGGATTCAACTCTGGTCACTCTTGATCCTGCAGTATTGCAAGATGTGAGTCCATGACTCCTCTCAGCATTGATGCAAGCTGCCCTGATGAAGGGCTGTCAGCTGTGGGGAGGGGGGGCATGTTTTGGGTGACATTGGGGGATGAAGTTCCAACATTATATCCTAACCCCACAAACGATCTTTGCCATCTGCCCTCACACCCAGACATCTAATGGTTTTCCCTGTCCCCAAACAAAAGAAAACCAATGTGGACATTTTTTTCCACTCCTTTTGTGCTGCCCATGCACCATTCTGCCGTGCTACACTTCTTGGTTGTTTGCAGGAATCCTGGGTGTGCACTGAAGGAGTATGGGTCACGAGCATGTTGAATGATGTGAGCTTTGCTGCCAGTCCACACGGTAACTTACACTTCTCTCTCTGCTATGCATCCAGAACTCTGCTGCAGCTCTAGGAGTGTATCAGTGAGTGACTTATCACAATCAAGTAAGTGTCCTTTCTAATCAGAGGCAAGGGCTGGGGTCCAAGGACTATGCTGAACATATGGTTGAACCAAATAACCTGACTTAGTCTTTCCTTTGCAGCACAGGGTCAGAGAGGAGGAGCGGCTGAGGACTGGAAAAAGGCACGCTGCAGTACTGCTTTCTTTTGCAGGGAACCAGGAGCCGGGAAGCAGCTATTTCTGTGTGCAGACAAGCAGTCTTATTTTGAAGGGGAACCCTGAGCCAGGAGGCAGTGAATTCAGTGAGTATCCAAGCAGGGAAACACTGCAGCTAAATTTCTGGGTTACATTTTGTCCACGTGAAATGTGATTTTTGTTGTCGTTGTGGTATCATTTATTTCTAGGGGCTCATTGACAAGGAAGGGAACGAGGGAAAGATCCTTGGGGATTGTGAGAAACCTAACAGCTGTACTATTGTTTTTGGCTCTCAGTGGAGCTGATTGTTTTCCTCTCAACAGTGCAACAGTCGAATTAGAGGAACAGCAATGGTGTCTGGTGGCAGCCAATAGGAATCTGGGTTGTAAAAGGCACCAGAATCAAATCTTTTTCAAAGGACTTCAATAGTCCAATCTATGACTTGTTGGTCAGTTCTTTCTGACCAGAGGCAAAGGTAGGGGTCAGAGGACTCCGCCGAACATATGGCTGAACCAAATAACCTGACTTTGTCTTTCCTTTGCAGCACAGGATTGGAGAGGAGGAGTGGCCGAGGACCAGAGAAAGGTATGCTGCAGTATTGCTTTCTTTTGCAGGGAACCTGGAGTCAGTAAGTGGCATTTTTCTGTGTGCAGACAAGCAGTCTTATTTTGCAGGGGAACTCTGAGCCAGGAGGTAGTGAATTCAGTGAGTATCCAAGCAGGGAAACACCATAGCTGAATTTCAGGGGCTGTTACATTTTGTCCACAAGGAGCATGATTTTTGTTGTTGTGGTATCATTTGTTTCTAGGGGCTCATTGACAAGAAAGGGGAATGAGTGAAACAGCCTTGGGGATTGTGAGAAGAGCAGCTGACACAATTAGGAGAACTTTAACAAAACATCATATATAGATAGAGTTCAGTTTGTGTATCACAATAGTTCTGTATTTCTCATCCCCATTATTTAGTACTGAAGTCATTTGCAGAAAAACAGGATCTTTGCTCCTAAAGAGTTAATCTGTTCCTGTTGCTTTCTCCTATCCTTAGTCATTATGCAACGCTTATGACATCACAATTACTCATGGCAACAGACTGTGATGTCAGAACAGAGGATTATGACATGAAGTAGAGAGCAAGCTATAGAGGCAGATGAACTCTAATGGGTCAAGAGCATGTTTTCATGCAGATTTTGTCAACTATAAATAATGGGGAGGATAAAGCTATAGGATATATATGGAATGTGAGATGAAATATACCTAAATGTTATATTTTTCAAAGTTTTCTTTGAGGCGTTAGCAGCTGTTTAACAGCTTTATTATTGTTTTTGGCTCTCAGTGGAGCTGATTGTTTTCCTCTCGATAAGCGCAATGGGTGGGCCCAGCCCTCCCTCCTCCACCCCACCCACCCTAGGCTAGTCCTACTTTGTAGGGGGACACTTATGGGCCGCATTACCACTTCCTGTTTGTGTCACATCAGGAGGGATTACAGGTACCAGAAAACAATATTACACTAGACGCAGCTAAAGGGATCAAGCACAAGGATAAGACTGAGAGAGAGGAGAGAGTGAGAGACAGAGAGAGAGAGAGAGAGAGGAAAAAACAGAAGAAAAGGGTAGAGAGGAAAGAAAAACACCAGGATTAAAAGGGTCAATAACAGAACAGAAAAGAAAAATGCAGAGAGTGGTACAGTGCAGTGGATGCGGGCTGCAGTATTCAAGAGAACATTCTGGGAACTGTGGTGCTGCCCCATAAGCAGACACCTCTGGGTTGAGGGAGGAGGTTGCCAGTCTCCAGACTGAGCTGACAGGAGTGCTGAGACCTTCTCCTCACCCAGCAGCCACCATGTCCCAACCACTACTACAGAGGATGCCCAGGCAGAGGACAGTGTGGACTGAAGTGGGCTCAGGGAAAGTCAGAGGGTGTCATCAGATGGACATCCCCATCCAGTCCAGTTCAAGAACTCCTACCTTGTTTTGGAGGAGCGAGAATCCCCTAGGGAATCTGAAGCTATGACCATGGGGGAGGTGAGGATCCTCCAAGGGGGAGACTCAGGGGCAGGAGGAGGAGGACCCGAGAGGAAGAAGTTACTCCTGTTGGGCGACTCAATTGTCCAAGGATTAGCTCTGATTAAGGACAGTAGGGAGGAAAGGGAGGTCAAGTGCCTTCCTGGAGGCACAGCTTTGAGGGAGGGTGAGAGGATCCAGAGGATCGCTGAAGCAGTGACAAGAAGGGGAGGGCTGCAGGTCATTGTCCATCTGGGAACAAATGACCTATCCAGCAGCATGACAAGATTGGAGCAGGTAAAAGAGGACTTCAGAGGGTTGGGAGGGTGCCTGGGAAAGGTAGCAAGCTACGTGCCATTTTTGGAGGTGCTGCCAGTCCACAGCAGTGGGGAGGAGGATAGGAATCTATGAATCAGTACCTTTAACACATGGTTGAAGGACTGCTGCTGCAGAAGGATATGGCTTCACTGGGGACCGGGGACTGGGGACCCACCTGGAAAGATGTAGCCCTGTACACGGGAGATGGACATCATCTGTCCAGGAAGGGGAACTCAGTCCTCAATGGATATTTAAATGCTTCATTGATGGGTGTTTAAACTAGCCAAGGGGGGGCAACAGGAGCAGAGTAACTCAAGCAGCCCACCCCAACAAGGTAAAGAAACAAGAACTGAGGTGCAGGAAAAGGAGTTGATGACAGGGACAGCTGATGCAATAGGAAAGGGAGAAGAAGAGAAATCAGGGCAACATAAGGAAGATCACTGGGGTGGGGTGGGGTGGGGAGGAGAAGAAGCAGGAGAGCAAAAGCAGAAGCAAGGGAGGATGGGCTGCAGAACATGGAAGGTCATGGTAACTAATGCCCCCAGCCTGGGAAATAAAATCCCAGACCTGGAGGCCTTGTTAGTAGAGGCAGACCTGGACATAGCAGCAATAACAGAGACATGGTACACTGCAGATCATAGGTAGGACATAAATGTGCCAGGTATGCTCTGTTCAGGAGGGATGGGGTAAAAAGGTGGGGTGGCCCTATGTCAGAGAGAGTATAAAGGCAACAGAGGTGCAAGGTAGACAGGGGAGGCCGAGGCACTGTGGGTCGCCCTAGAACCTGGCAATGGCACAGCAATACACAGAGTCATCTATAAGCCTCTGGCACAGGGGAAAGAAGTGGTCAGGGAGCTAGTGGATGAAATTCAGTAGATGACAACTAAAGGAGAGGTTCTGCTGCTGGGTGATCTCAATATGCCAAATGTGGATTGGACCACCTAGACAGCGGCTTCAACCAGAAGCAGAGACATCCTAAATTCCCTAGAGGGGGCACAGCTCAGGCAGCCAGTGTGTGATTCCATCAGAGTCAGGGCTATTCTGGACCTAGTACTGACCAATATGGACAGAATGGTGGAAGTCTGGGTAGAAGGACGACTTGGGACCAGCCACCGCCACATAGTGTGGTTTAGCGTGGGGACAGGGAATCAGTCAAGTCACACAAAGGCGAGGATTTCGAATTTCAGAAGGGCGGACTTCACTGAAATGGGGAGATGTATCAAAGTAGTCCTGGAAAAGAGGGAGGTAAAGGGGGGTGAAAGAGCAGTAGGGGCACCCAAAATGAACCATAGTGGAAGTGACGAACCAATGCATCAGGTTGGTATCCAAAGGCAAGAGAAGCAGGAAGCCACTATGGTTCTCAAAAGAGCTGGGAGATAAGATAAGGTAAGGGCTAAAAGGGTGGGTTTCAGGAAATATAAGGAGACCCAAAAGGAGGAAGACAGGAAGTTTACCTAGAGTATGATATGGCATAGCTACTCCAGAGACCTCTCTTGGCTCTGCCTGGTTTTACATTTTCTTTACATCATCACTCCTGCTCCTCCCTTGACCCTACCTAGTTTCACCTTATCTATACCTGGTTACTTTTACTCCCCCATCCACCTCAGCATCCTCACAAACTCCCAGCATTTGTACCCCATGATAGGAATTGAAGCCTCTTCAGCTGTACACTATCTCCCTATGAATACCGCCTCCTCCTTTGCCAGACTGGAGCAGCACGCTTTCCATTATGTTTAAGCCATTTACCCCTAGTAGTGTACATGTGTGCCTCTGCTTCCCTTCTCATATGGTCATCCCACCCTCTGTATGCTTACATTCTCTCTCTCCTCCCTCCACTTTATTGGTGCTGACTGGTACTCCTTACCTATACCTGGGTCCACTTCTCTGGCTGGATTTGCTCTGGCTTGTCATGTATATATTGTCCTATTCTTTGAAATACCCTAAAATCTGTATGTATATTTGACTATGCAATTGCTGTTGTTAGCACTTTGTACACGTATTTGCCTTTGGATCCATTTTGTTTGTATATGTATCACATATTGACTTTGTAATATGTATTGTATATTGACTGTAGTCTACCCAGGTCCACCTCAAAAATTAGCCCTGCTCAACGTGTCCGCCTAGTTAAATAAAGATTTTGATTGATAGATTGAGTTAGTGTCTAATGGAAGAAGAGAAGGCTGTTAGGAGCACAAAGGTGCTGTCTGAGGAAGGATTAGCACAGATGGTGAAAAGAGGGGACAAGACATTCTATAGGTACATCAGTGAAGGAAGAAAAGCTTGGGGGGGGTTGTAAGGCTCAATGGGGATGAAGGAAAGAGTAAGGAAGGAGACTTATAAAAAGCAGAAATACTAAATAAATACTCCTGTTCAGAATTCACTGAAGAGGGGAGGGTCAGGACCGCAGTTGGGCAACAGATTCAAAGGAGGTGTACACTAGTCCATTCACAGAGGAGAGAGTCCCAGAGGAGCTTCAAAACTCAAGATAGACAAAGCAATGGGGCTAATGGCATCCACTGGAGGATATTAAGGGAGCTGCAAAGAGAGCTATTAGCCCTCTGGCAGCCATGTTCATGAAGTCACCAACCCGGAGTGGTTCCAGAGGATTGAAGAGGGCACATTTAGTCCCTCTACAAAAAGTGAGAGATAGTGAAGAGGCAGAGAACTATAGGCTGGTCAGCCTCACCTCAGTAGCAGGAAAGATAATGGAGGCACTGCTTAAAGAAAGAAAAGTTGGACACTTGGAATCCAGTGGTGCCCAGGATACAAGGCAACATGGATTCACAACAGAAAGATTGTGTCAGACGAATCTGATAGATTTTTTTTGATGGGCAACGAAGGAAGTAAATCAAGGGGGAGCGGTGGATGTAGCCTACCTTGATTTCAGCAAGGCCTTCAACACCGTCCCACATAAAAGGCTGGTTAACAAGTTAGGTAGTCTGGGCATTGGGCACAAGGTGGTAAACTGGGTTAGGAACTGGCTAGTGGACAGGAAGAAGGGTAGTGGTAAATGGGATCCAGTCCAGGAGAGGGGGGTGAGCAGTGGGTACCTCAAGGATCAGTCCTTGGGACAGTCCTGTTTAATGTCTTCATTAGTGACATTGCGGAAGGGCTGGAGGGAAAGGTATGCCTATTTGCAGATGACATCAAGATCTGCAACATGGTGGATACTCCAGACAGGGTGGAGAGAATGAGGAGGGACCTGGGGAAGCTTGAGAAATGGTCTGAGGCATGGCAGATGAGGTTTGATTCAAAAAGTGCAAAATATTGCACCTGGGAAGAATGAACCTAGGGAGAGCTACAGGATGGGGTGGGACTGCTGATGATCATCAAAGAAGAAAGGGACCTGGGAGTTATCATTTCAGATGACATAAAGATGTCTCAGCAGAGAACAAAGGCTGCAGGGAGGACCAGTGACACGTTGTGGTATATAGCAGAGGTATCACTAGCAGAAGGTAGGAGGTGGTGATGTCATTGTAGAAAACACTAGTGAGGCCTCACCTAGGATACTGTGTGCAGTTCTGGGGGCCACACCTTCGTAAGGACATTGATAGGGTGCAGGCGGTCCAGAGAAGGGCGACTAAGATGACACAGATCCTGCATCAGAAAACATATGAGAAGAGATTAAAGGACCTCAATATGTACTCACTGGAGGAGAGGAAGGAATGGGGGACATGAAAGAAACATTCAAGTACCTTAAGGGCATAAACAAGGTGCAGGGGGGAGACATCTTCCAATATAGGAGGCGTACAAAAATGAGAGGGCATGATATAAAATTGGAATGTGGCAGATTGAAGGATAATGTGAGGAAGTTTTTTCTCACGAGAGTGGTGGACAAATGGAATAGTCTGCCACAGGAGGTGGTGGGAGCGAGCACAGTGGAGAGATTTAAGCATGTCTGGGACAGGCATAAAGGAACCTTAGAGATGGGAAGGAGGGGAAAAGCTGCTGATCCAATAGAGTCAGAGGCTGCAAGCAAGCATAGGGCTTATGGGCAGACTAGACGGGCCTAAGCGTTCCTAATCTGCTGATAATTTCTAGGTTTCTATGTGTCCATCTGCCATCTTTGCACCACAGCAGCATGTCCAATCTGGTTCCTGTGGTGCAAATGTGACATTGTAAATATAGGCCTTAGAGTTCATCTGATCCTTGTTACATAATCACTGCTTGAAGTCATTATCTCACCAGTGACATCAGGGTCTGTGGCTATGGAAATGATCTCCCAAGCAGAGGAAAATGACCTCAGATGGGGAATAAGCAGAAGGAGCAGATGAACTCTGAGGGACAAACATCCAGTTTTCACACATATAACGTAATAAGAAAGAATAAGGGGAAAGGGACTAGAACCCATGACCTTGATTTTTCAGTCCCACTGGTGAGCATATTACCTAATGAGCCACTGACACAACAAAATATAAATACATTTGGTAGGCATTAGGCATGAATTTGAGGTAAAAGCAAATTGATTAGGTAATTCAAATTTGGTAGTTCATTAGGCCTGACAAACCTGGCACATGTAAACCATTCTAGTTTTTGATAAAAATGCAGATGGCTGAAATAGTCAAGTCAGAAATACTTTGTAATTCAAGCCTTTGCCTGTGACATGAACAACAGCATTTGTCAATGCCGAATGTTTGCTTGCTGGCATTGGCATTGGTAGTGTAGGAGTTAGAGAGCTGCATAATAGGAATGGCAGTGAAGTATTGAACTGAAGCCAACCCCACCAGCACCCGCGAGAGTGACAGGCATTGGGTGTGCCTTTGGGTCATCAGGCATAACGGCCACGCCATTTCACCACACTCTTCCCTGCAGACACCGACAAGTGTCACTGTGTGCCTTTTGGGTCTTTGGCCTTATGCTCACCCCATTCCATCAGGAATACGATGGAGATGTGTGCTGTATAGGAGAATGGGGTGAACTTTGGAGCCAAAGAGTCCAAGGCACACCTTGATGCCTGTCACTGGCTACAGGGTGTGGAATGGTATGAGCATTACAGCCGAGAATCCCAAGTCACACCCCTGATGCCTGTCAATCTGTACAAGGTGGGGCGTTATGGTCGGAAACTCTAACGCCTCAGGCGTTCGTTGTCATTTTCACTCCAAATTTTCAACATGGGTTTTTTGTGACCCCCACCTTATGAACAGTGGCGATATCAGTTCGTTAGCCAAAAGCTAATTTTGCACAGCGACTATGCCATTTGGCACCACAGGTGCGAAAATACATTTCGAACAGGATGTGAAAAATGACAGCTGTATTGTTCATGGGGAGGTGAAAAATGGCAATGTTGAAATTCTGCACTGAAAATATTTAAAAAACTGGTGAAGTCACGAGCATGCGTAGAAAATGGGCAACGCACACCAGTAATGCAAGTAGTTTGGGGATTTTTTACAGCAGATTGTCAGCACAGGGATTTTGGAACCTCCGCTCATGAACAGTGTCACTGTGATTTTCTTAATCTGTCCCGAACAGTGATTTCCCACAGTGAACACGCATTTCTGGGCTCTAAGTGCGAAAACACATTTCGGCCATGGTGTGAAAAATGACAGCTGTACTGTTCATAAGGAAATGTGTAAAAATCCCAGGGTGAAAATCTGGACTGAAAATATTAGAAATCCATTACCTTACGAGGGTGCGTGGAAACTGCGCAATGGTCGCTAGTAACACAGTCATTTTATGGACTTTTTTTACCAGATTTTTAACATAGCCATTTTAATACCTCTGCTTATGATCAGTATCACTGTGATTTCCTTAATCTGTCTCGAACATTGATTTCACACAGCGACTGCACCATTGTGCGCTACATGCACGGAAATACATTTGGGTGAGAGGTGAAAAATGACAGCTGGACTGCTCATAAGAAGTGTGGTAAAATGGCAATGTTGAAAATCTGGAGTGAAAATATTGAAATTCATGAACTTACAGGCGATGTAGCAACAGCAATGCATGCTCTCGTAAAACAGTCATTTTGAATTTTTTCAACATGTGGTTTTTGGGCTCACCTTGAACTATGACACTGTCATTTCATAAATCGGTCCTGAAAGGTGGTTCCATGCAGTGACTGCAAAATCACCTTCGGGCCCGATTAACAAAATGGTAGTGACACAACTATAAGGTGGGGTCCCAAAACCCCATGTTGAAAATTTGGTGAAAAATTCCCAAAATGCCTGAGATATGCATCAAAGTTGAAAAACCCTATTTATCCCATTATACAGCTTACGGCATTTCCTCAGTTACGGTCGTCTTTGAAGAGTGCAGACGTGTTCCCGGTCCACCGGAGATCGTTGCGCCGGACTCCGGAGGTAAGTATGGGGTGAGGTGGGAGTGTGGGGAAGCAGGGTGCCAGAGGGTGGGCACGGGTTGGGAGAAGGAGGTCAGGACAGTCAGTGAGGGAAGTTTTTTCTTTTCAGGTGCTTTTCTTTTTAGGAGGATGACGCAGGACTTGTGCCACGCTGGGGTGGGCTCCCAGTGTGGCAGATGGAAGGCTTTTTGGGGGGCAGTGGAGCCGCTGGGGGATTGGGCACCCCCCGTCAGCCATACAGACTGTTGCCACATTGGAGTGGGCTCCCAGCGTGGCACCTGGTAGTCTCTTGGGAGGGGGTAAACAGTGGAGCCAACGGGGGATTGGGCAACCCCGTCGGCCATACAGAATGTTGCCATGCTTGGGGTGGGCTCCCAGCGTGGCACCTGGAACTCTCTTGTGGGGGATCGCAGCAGAGCTGACAGAGGATTGGGCACCCCCATCAGCCATACAGTGTGTGCGTGGGAGGGGGGCGCATGAGCACGCAATATGCATGTTTGTGTGTTGGAGGAGTGCATGAGCACTCACAATCTTATCGCTGCTCACTGAAGCGTAGCTCTCCCTTTCAGCTGTACGGCACTGCATTTTCAACTGCTGTCATAGACAGCTGCAGCATTCATTGGTGAACTGTGGCCGTGCCTGCAAACACACTGACTGAATTGGAAGACAGGGTGCCACACCTCCAAAAACTCGGATGATGGCACTATGTTTCTTGCACATGCGTGCAAGCAAACATAAAAATGACACAAAATGGCAGGTATGACTAGAGAAAGGCCAGGGTGGAGCTTACATCTCTGTTTTGGATAAGTAGAGCTTGTATTTTTCTGCTTGCCTATTATGATAGAAGAGTATGTTAGGGTCTGATGAGATGCCACATTACGACATTGTAGTCTCAATCATGTCTGCAGCTTTTCTATTGCTGCTAAAAGAATAAAACACATGGGGGGGGGGCTGAAAGTTGTTCTTAACCATGGCAGCTCAAGATTTCAGATACAAATCAAGACAAACCAAGCATGGACTGCCTGTCTTGGACACCTGAAAGTGCTGACAACTCATTCATATGAGGGCATAAAGAGAGGGATATATCAAATACTGTTTCAGGCTTCAGAATATTACAATGTCTGCATTTTGTAATGTTATCGGAGGCTGGTAGGATGTGTAACTGGTGACCTCTCCTGGCTACATATGGTTATGCTGAGGGATTATTTACAGCCACAGCACAGATGCTCTTTTTCTCTCTTTCTTCATACCTCTCGACTGATATGCATTACACGTAGTGCTGTATATTTTACACTTACATGTACACTTGATCCATGAAGATATACTGATTTGCCATGTAATGCTGGATATATTTCTGGACATTCATTAAAGATCAATAGAAATAAATGTGTTTTTTGTTATTTTCACTGCTGAGGTGTACTGATAAATTATTCTTTTTTTTTAAATACAATGTTGTCATGTGACATTAAATTGTGTTTTTGTCACTGATGACTCGGCACTGAGTTCTCAGAGCCAGAACATTCTGTGGAAAACAGAATGATGTCATTTTAGTTACAGCACTGTTATCTTTCTGGTTAAATCAGGGGAACTGACTGCTGTGGCACATAAACATGAATCCTGACACTATGAATGCATATTTTTTTTTTTTTTTGTTACTAACATACTAACATACTAAAATGCCAGCAGAATAGGCCTAACGGTCTTTCGTGTCTGCTCGTTTGGTCAGTCCCCAACCTGGGTGCTGACCTTGCTGTCCCCCTCGCCTTCTCTGGCTTCTCCCTTCCCAGTTCCGGATATTCTTGCTGTATTGGATTTTGCTTCCAGAACCCTTCCCCTGTACCTGTCCCACCCCCTCTTGAACCCCTCCACTGTCTCTGCCTCCACCACCCCCTAGGCAGTGCATTCCATGGCTCCACCACCCTCTCAGTGAAGTAGCACCTCCTCCTTTCTCCCCTGAATCTTCCCCCCTCCAGCTTCCAGCCATGCCCTCTAGTGGCCCCTTCCTCCTTCCTTCGAAGCACCCTGACTGTTCCTCCCCTATTTACCCTCTTCATGTACCTAAAGACCTCTATGATGTCCCCCCGGTCCCTTCTCTCTTCCAATGTGTACATATTTAGCTCTTCGAGCCTCTCCTCATAGGTCCTGTCCCCAAAACCCCAAATCATTTTGTTGCCTCCTCTGGACCCTCCAGGAGGTTAATGTCCCGCTAAGTGTGGCCTCCAAAACTGCACACAGTACTCCAGGTGCGGCCTCACCAAGCAGTTATACAGAGGGAGTATCACTTCCCTCCTTCTGGAGGTGATCCCCCTAGTGATGCATCCCAGCATCCTGTTGGCCTTGGCTGCTGCCCTCCTACAAGTCTCAGAGTTGTTCATCTTGACATCCACCACCACCCCCAGGTCCCTCTCAGCGATCGAGACTTGTAGCATTTCCCCAGGGTGTACACTTGACCTGGGTTTCTGGCCCCCAGGTGGAGTACCTTGCATTTCCCTGCATTGAACCTCAGCTTCCACTTTCTAGACCATCTTTCCAGAGCCTCCAGGTCCCCCTGTAGGGCCACCCTTCCCTCCTCCCCATCCACCACCGCCCCCAGTTTTCGAGTCATCCGCAAAGAGACTCATCTCACTCCTGATTCCTGTCCTTATGTCAGATACGTAGACGTTGAACAGAAGGGGCCCAAGGACTGATCCCTGTGGGACCCCACTAATGACCCTCCTTGGGGATGACTATCCCACCAACCACGACCTCTGGGTCCAGTCCTGGAGCCAATTGCCATCCATCTGATCATCTGGTTCCCCACCCCATTTCTCCCAGCTTATCCAACAGGCCCACGTGAGAACAGAGTCAAATGCCTTGCTGAAGTCCAGAAAGAGGACATCCACTGGTCTACCCAGGTCCAAGGCACTTGTCACCCAGTCATAGAACTCCACCAGGTTTGTCTGACACGATTTCCCCGGGATGAATCCATGCTGTCTATCGTCCAGGCACCCTGACTTATCCAGGTCCCCCCCTAGCAATTCCTTGACAATGCCCTCCATCACCTTGCCCACCACCGGGGTCAGGCTGACAGACCTGTAGTTCCCTGCCACCTCCCTTGATCCCCCCTTGTGGATAGGCACTATATGCGCCACCTTCCAGTCTTGGGGCACCCACCCTGTCCTCAGAGAGATGGTGAAAAGCTCTGCAGGAGTTTTGCCAGGACATCTGCAAGTTCCTTCAGCACTCTGGGATGTAATTTATCTGGCCCGGTGCTTTCTCCATCTTTAAGGAGCTGAGGCTTCCTCACCTCTCAGTTGTGATTTCACTTCGTATCCCTTCTCCTGCTTAGCTCTCCCCCACCTGCCAGTAATGCCTCCTCCTCCCCAGACCTGCCGATCGGTAAGGGTCCCTCTCCTCAGTATCTCTGTCTCCTCCCATGTATGATGCAGCACCCCATTTTCCTAGTGAAAACTGAGGTGAAGTACTCATTTAGTACCTCAGCCTGCTCCCCCGGGTCTTGTGCCCATCTCTCCCCTGATTTAATCCTGCTAATCTGCCCCTTCACCAATTGTTTTTCCCAAATGTATCTAAAGAACCCCTTGTTCCCTCTCCTAATTTCCCTGGCCAGGTTCTGCTCCTTCCTTGCCTTAGCCGCCTCACCACTCTAGTGGCCCTTCTAGCCATCAGCTGCATTACTCCCTCGCCCCTTTCACTCCTTGAGCACTTGAATTGCTTATAGGCTGCTTTCTTTCCCGCACCACCTCCTGGACCTCCCTGGTCCACCAACAGGGTTTCTGGGCCCTCACCGCATTTGTCTTACTCTTGCACAGGTGCTGGTAGCATCCTGCACCCCTCCTGATGATTTCCCACCTACTATCAGCGTCCATGTCTGACCCAATCCCATCCAAATGCTCCTTAAGGATCCTTCCCATTTCCTAAAATCCGCCCCCTGAAGTCGGTTACTTTCGTCTTTGTGCAGCCTTCTACCCCTCCTAGGTCCAGGCAGAACCAGACGTGGCATGGTCACTCCCCGCCAATGGGTCCCTTTTACCCAGGTCTCTCAATCTGTATCACTGTCTGCCAGGACCACATCCAGTACCCGTGTACCCTGGTCAGTTCCCTCACCTGCTGAGTTAGGAACGCATCTTGAAAGACATCCAACAACCTCTGTTCCCTGGTCACAGAGGAAGTCATAGTCTCCCAGTCTGTTCCTGGCATGTTTAAGTCCCCCAACACCACCACCGTTCCTCTGCCCAGTCTGCATTGTCTCCTAACATCTGCCTCCAGACTGTCCTCCAGCTCCTCCGCCAGGGCAGGGGGTCTATACACCACTCCTATTTTTACTCTCTTGCCCCCCCCTTGTTATCAAGGTGACCCAAATCGCCTCCACGGTTCCCTCCGCCTCCTCTACTCCCTCTATGCCAATGCAGTTTTTGACTGTCATTGCTACCCCTCCTCCCTTTCCCTCCCTCCTGTCCTTCCCGAACATAGTGTAACCCTCCAGGTTCAGGTCCCAGTCATGTCTTGCAGTGGCCCAAGTCTCAGTGGCCGCTGCCACATCCACTGCTCCCTCAGTTAGCATCGCTTGGAGCTCAGGCATTTTATTGCCCAAGCTCCTGGCATTTAGCTGGACTACCTTCCACCCTTTCCTATAGTTCCATTTCCCCTGCTCATGTTCCCATGGGATTCTGTTTTCCCTGGTCTGCACTTGCCAGTTGGCCTTTTCCTGCAATCCTCCTGGTCCCAGAGGGGTGGAGATAGAGTCCTCCTTATCAGCACCCCTTGACAGCCTTTTCTCCCATCCCACCCCCCTTCACAAGTTTAACCCCACTTTTCACCAATGAACCTCTATTTTCAAATTAAGGATTCCTCCTCCAAATTGAGATGTAGTCTATCTCTAGCATACAGCTCCTTATCCTCCCAGGTCTCCCCAATCCCCATCAACCCATACCTCTGGCCTCACACCACTCCCTGAGCCACTGGTTTATCTCCTAATTTTCCTTTTGTGTCTCCCACTAGCCCTTGGCACTGGCAGGATTTCTGAGAAGGAAACTGTGCATCCTATGTCATGACAGACCCTGGCAGAGCTCCCTGAATCTTGCCTGTATCTCTAGCTTGCTATTTCCTCAATGTCATTTGTACCCAGGTGGACCAGATGTCTGGGGAACCCCACAATCCTTTGCCAGCTGATATACCTCGTGCTTAGCCCTGTGCACCGTTAGTCCAGGGAAGCATCTTGTTCTAACTGGCCAGGCTTCTCCCTCCCTATCCCATTTGATACCCCTGATAATAGAATCCCCCAGCAGGAGCACTCTGACCACTCCTTTTCCTCCATTCCCCCCTTCCATGTCCCTCATCCTTTCTACAGGCCCCTCCACCCAGCTGGCTCTGTGTTCCTCCCCCTTTCTGGGTGCCACATGCCACCCCCTCCTCTCCAATCCTATGCCTCTCCTCCTCCTGAGTATCCTTCTGTTCCTTGCTACATCCCCCTCACTGCTCTCAACTGGTCCTTCTCCCCATCTGCTAAACTAGCCTGGCTCATCCTCCCTTCCTTCTTGTCTCCATTTAGTTCCTCCTTGCTAGTCGTTGCTCCCTGGCCTAAACCCTCAGCTCCCTTTACTGAATCCTCCTTGTACTTCTGGTCCTTCTCCTTTACCTTTCCTCCCAACTGGTCCTTCTCCTTGTGCTTCCTCCCTCTTCCCCTGCCCTCCTGCTCTGATTCACTGCTCCCCCCATTCTCCTGCATTCCAGGTCCCCTGTTCTTCCTGCTATCTGGCCCCTGCCTCCTGCCTCCCACTCCCTTTCCATCTCTAATTACCCCTGTCATGGCTACATCACCTCCCTCATCCTTGAGCAGAAGAAGAGAATTGAAGCGGTTACTGAGTGTAAGGTCTGATCCACTTCCCCGCCTTGCTTCCTTCTGTCCAGCCCTGGCCATCTGCCTACTTCCCTGAGAAAGTTGTCCCTCCGTCCCCCCTTTGTGAGGGCCCCCAGTTACCTGCCTGCTTCCTTGATAGTGTCCTTTTGGACACCCTCTGCCAGGTTCCCTATGTGACCCCTGAGTATTCTCCTGCACTCCTTTCCCTATGCCCCCACCCCAGTGCTTGTGTGCAACCTGTGGAGATTTCCAGCCCCTTCCCCAACCATACCACCCCCTTCCCCCAGCTTTCTCCTAATCCCCAACCTCCTCCCTAAGCTGTGCTAGCTGGTAGCACACTGGGCAACCACCGAACTTCCAAGCCCAGTCCAGTATCATGGCTGCTGCACACCCTGTGCACCCCACCACCCTCCCAAAGATGCCGCCCAAGTAAGCTTTTCATTAAAGACTGGAGTGGAGATAGTTAGAGACTAGGCTCTTGATCCACAGATAAGTCCTGGTCTGTCTCTATGTGTGTGGGGTACTTAGGAGCAGGATGCACACCCTTAGGATACTGTGCAACATCCACAGTGTGCGATCCTTGCCCATCTATGCTTGATCCCTGACTCTCGTGCAAGGCTACATGGGCAGACACAACTAGGGCAGGCCAGGGGGTGTGGATGGCTATACCCCCAATATCGAAGTAAATTCCATGGTACAGAGGCCAGTAGAGGGAGCAGACACTATGCCTGCCCAAGAGCAGCATTAGTGGCTATGGACCCCCTCCACCTGGCAACAACACCTGATTCTGGGCCCGATTGACCCCTCCCTTTTTCAGTCCCCAGCCCGAGGAGCTTCCACAGTGGACTGGGAGCACCACCAGCACCAGTCAGTATGCTGTCCACTGTCATATACTGTATTCTGGTTTGGATGCGGCAGTCTTGAAGGACTGCCATATTGGGATTCCCAGTTTCCTGTACAGGCAGGGATCCACTTGCAGACTGTCATGGGAATTCAACTGCATGCCCAGTTTTCAGTCCCACTCTGCCCACCCCCTGTCATCATCTACTCCAGTGGGTGGCTCCACACCAAACACCCCTGATGAAGAACATTAAGTCGAAGCCCTGAGGTCTTTGTCTGTAGTCTTTGTATGGAGTTGATCTGCTTGCACTGAAATTGTTAATTAAAACTACTTTTCATGCACCTGAAGGTAGATTTCACTGCTGGCTTATTTCTCTCCCAGAGCACTGGTACCGAGACCTTTTTGAGGGATTCACTTGCAGATCAGCAGAGGTATCCAACAGGATGCCCATGGTCCAGTCCCACTCCACCCAGCCCTCCTGTCCTCTGCCCCAGCATGTGGCTCCACACCAGTGGAGTAGGGAGGCAGGGGGTGGATGCAATCCAGTGCTGACAAGCATCAGGGGGATCATGACAGTAGCTGGGATAGGCATTAGGTCAGAAGAGTGCCAGCAAGAACAGCACAGGCAACAATCATGCCCGAAAAAATGCCACCAGGCTCTGCCCCCCACACCCCCGTACTAAATGATCCCAACTCCAGGAGGAGCAGATCACGGGAAATAAAAATTTGTGGGGCTGTGGAATACTCCTTTCCACAGCCCCTTGTAAAAAAAAATAGAAGTCCTGATCAACAAACGCAAGGGAGACCAGGATTAGAACCATGGTCTTTACTGCCACCCACTTGAGCTGTCTCCATTCCTCAGCCCTCCACTACAGGAGCAGCTCAGCCAGCCTCCTGAATGCTCCTACCCTTGTCCTGTGGCAGCACCATGGGCAGCAACCTGGGAGTGCTTGCTGCAAAGCGCTGTCAATCTCCTCTCACCGTCCGTGGCAGCACTGTCCAGACTAGCTCTCTCCTTCCTTGAGCTATTCTGGTAGCACTGTTCTAGCTAGTTACCACTGAGGATATCCTCATTTTGAACATAATCCAGAAACCTATGTGGATCAGACACTTAGGACTAAAATGACATCATCATAGTACTGTAGGCTTCAGAGATCAGGAAAGGAGCAACAATGAAAAAAACATGTTGTCACAACTACATGGTAACTGTGTGGAAGTCTATTGCTTGCAGCAAAAATAAGACAACCTATGCTTATTTTCAAGGATTGTTTTAAACTGTTTAAACTGTAACTAAATTTATAAAAACCCTCCAGTCAGTCGATAACCTGTGCCAGACAGGGTGTCCCCTATACTTCATCTAAACGTTGTCAGCTGTAATAACTGCGCAAGACCATTTGGCCAAATTGGTTTGGTTCAGCAATGCCATTACAGTTATATGACATACAAAACAGTTCCTGGTACAACAAGGTAGATACCTAAGAAGATAAACAGTAGCAGCATACATGAAAGCAAGATGAAATAGAAAACAGTACTACATAACAGGCATCTGGATAAGTGGCCTCAGATATGGAACCACATGCATATACTGTATGACCATGTAAACAGATGTTTTAACAGGCTGTAGCAAATTTGGGTTGTAAAAACCAAAATGAGTCTCCAGAATTACTCAATATACTTTTTCACTTCATCGAGTTATGCTTTCCATGACTCTTAGACACACCACTCCGTCAGGCCTGCCTCTCACCCCTTTCATCCACTGGACTCACCCTGCAGCTACCAGCACTAGATATCAGCTTTGGTAGGCATTCTACATTCCACTGACCCTGGTCTACCCCTTTCTGTGGGTCTACCCTTCTGCCACCTGGGAAGAATGCATGAGAAAGACAATGTATGTGGGTGAAGGAGTGAGTGTGGTACATTGGATGATGGGGTGGCATGGAGGGTCTGTGGCATACATATAGTATGTAACTCACCTCCAGCGGTTTCTAGGTTCCTGATGTTAAATCTGGGGGGCATAAGCCAGGAATACTATGAGATCCCAAACAATTAAATAGAAAGCTTGGCCTACCTTGATAAATTCATACTGTCAAGGAGGAGATGGATCCTTACAGCATAGCAGGATGGAGAAGAAGCTGGATACCATGGGCAGGTAAGGCACTGGAGCTGGATCTGGGGCAAATGATTTAGGATGACAGGCAGCATGGATAGACAGGAGCACCAGATTTTAAAAGAATAAAAAAATGCATTAAATTAATTGATAAAACACAAAATTCAGCTTCATGGGGCTGGAAGCACAATGGAGGACAGGTACAAAGGATGTAATGCAGCAATGTCTGCAGCACCGAAGCTGTGGCACAAAACCTAGGCCTAGGCAGGCCAGAAAAGTGGGCTTCACTTAGATGGACAAGCCCAGAGGCTCGAAAGGTGGGCAGCAACACACCAAGTCCTAACTCTGCACAAGGGCTCTTCAAAACACACCCCTGATTACACATCAGCCTGACAAAACCACTCTGCTTTGCACCATACCTGCACTTGGCCACAACAAAGCAGGGAGATCTCTTACTGCTAGCTTCCTCAGAAATCCAGACATCCTACAGCATACGGGCCTAATGCCAGGGCCCGGGGACCACCCCGGTCCTGGTCCAAACTCACCACCAGGAAAATGTGGGCCCAGCACTTCTCACTCCTGGCAGGCCACCAAAACCCAAGGCAGCTGCCACATGGGAAAACCTACCCAGTGCTGCTATCACCGGATAGGCCATGCTACATCTCTGCCACTGCCGCGATGCCCCCACTGCCTCACATAGACTACATACAGGACAGGGTCCAACCTGCCCAAGTGCTGTGGTGCATAAGGGGGGTCATAAACAACTTCTCTAGGCCATGGCTCCTTCTCCCACAAGCTCCTGTCCCACCAGCTGCTTTCCTGCACACCTCTCAAACATCCCACGTGCTGAACCAGTACCACTGAGCTAGGTTGCAAACCCCCAGGCCAGGGTTCAAATCACGGCCCACAATTGTGTCTTGCAGTCCCACTGGCCTCCTGGCTTTGCCTGCTTCTCTCAATTTATACCCTACAGGACAGGGTAACCACACCCAAGGGGAGGGCACCACCCAGGGCCTACCTACCAAAGTGCACAAAGGGCCAAGAGAGTAAATTTTAGTAGGCCCTCAAACTGGGGGTTACACATAGATCTTGTTCCCATTTTCTATTTTTTCCCACCTACCTGAGTGCATGGACATCTGCTGCAACCTGATGAGATGATCGGGACATTTGGCACCACCACCATGCCATCACCAGGGGCTGCAAGATGAGTGACATATCATTTTGATTTGATTTATTATTATTAATATTGCAACCAAACACAATTGTGCTGGTTGAAGTTCATATACAATTTTACAAAAGATCACTTTTAGATTAATAAGCATAAAACTATACTATATACTGTATAGTGCTTATACCATATGAAAATAAATAACATTTGACACACACGCTGCTACACACACACACACACACACACACACACACACACACACACACACACACACTTATATACACACATATACACAGGCCCAACATTTCATAAAAATTACATTTCAAAAGGATGTTCACTAAACCACATCCAGGTAATGCACAAAGAAAGATTTACTATACCTTTGAGTCCTTACTAATGGTCTTTCCAACATCCTGCTTAAATTATATCCTGTAGTATCCTTTGGTACAAGCAAACAATGTAATTTATGAACAAGATCACAAATTCTTCTAAAAGTTTCTCTTGACATTTTTCCTTTCTAATATCCAACCTTTCCAACCTACATTTAAGCAATGCTTCCCTATAACTCATTTCCACTCTACCATTATTCTAAGTGCCCTTTTCTGTACCCTTTCTACTTCTTCAGATTCATTTTTGTTAACCCATGTCAGACTGCTGCCCCATACTCTACCACTGGCCTAACTACTGTAGAAAAATAGTAAACTAGATCAGGTAAAACTCAAACCTGCCTGCCTCAAAATCGTTAAGAAATATAACTTGCTATTTGCCTTTTTTACCATAGTTAGAATTTGCTCTGCCTAAGTAAAATCATTTTGGAAAAAAAGAACCAAATACTTAATTTTATTTACCACTTCCACATCTTCTTCTCCAAAATTCAATGATTTTATTCCCATCCATCTATTCTGCTTCCCAAAGCGTATCTCCCTAGTTTTTGTGGGATTTATTTGCATAATTTTTTTTTCTGACCATTTCCCTTTATAATCCAAATAAAGTTGCATGGTACTATTTTCAAAACTTTCCCAAATGTCCAATTCGCTGATATCCAAGACTGGATGAATATCAGTGGATTAAAGTTGAACTCGGGAAAGACCGAGGTTATGGTGGTGGACCCTGGTCGCAGGGCTGAGGGTCGGGGATAGGGTCCCCCTCTGGATTAGTTCTTGGGGTAGACCAGATCCCCACCTCTGAACGGGTGCGTAACCTGGGTGTGGAGCTCGACACTGGTTTGACCCTCCGTTATCAGGTGTCTGCAGTAGTCAAGACTTCATTTTTCCATCTTAGAAACATCTCCAGGATTTGGCACCTGGTTCCACCTGGCGATTTGCCGGTTTTGGTCCATGCCTTGGTGACATCACGTCTTGATTATTGCAACTCCCTATACCTAGGGCTTGCTGGGGTTGAAATCCACCGCTTGCAGCTAGTGCAGAATACTGCAGCACGTTTGTTGACTGGGGTGTCTAGAAGATCTCACATCACCCCTGTGCTGCGCACTCTGCCCTGGCTGCCTATACAGTGGCGGATCACCTTTAAAGTGGGTCTTTTGACCTACAAAGCCCTACACGGTTCGGTCCCGACTACCTGAAAGAGCTTCTGGTGCCTTACACCCCTCTGAGACAGCTCCCGCCGGGCTGACGAGGGGTTGCTGGAGATCTGAGGGTGAATTTGAAGTCCTCTGAGCCCGTGCATTTAGCTTTGTGGTTCCCACCTCTGGAATTCTTTTGCTCTTACCAGCTCCAGAAAGTTCAACTGTGGATGGGTTTAAGAAGGCCTTAAATCATTTTATGGATTCAGGCCTTCCTGTTGTATTTTAAATCATTTTATTTATTTATCTGTTGTATTGTTATAGTTGTCTTTGATTATGATAAATGTATGAAGACTGTAAAGTGCCTTGAAATATTTGAAAGGCGCTAATGAAATAAATTTTATTATTATTATTATTATTATAACTCTGTAGTATCATTCATGTACTTTATACGTGGACCTTTAGTGTTTAATTAATTTACCATGATCAGAAACAATAAAGACCCCAGTCTGGTACCCTGGGGACTCACTGGCACGTATACCTCAGATTTCATACTTTCTATTTCAATCCATTGTAATCCTCCTATGGAAAAAATCATACACCAAATTTACAATACATTTTGGAATATTAAAACGTTCCAGTTTTTTTTATTTTTTTTTATTACCATTCTATGGTCAATAAGGTCAAAAGCTTTCATATAATCTCCTAACACAGCTCTTACATTTTTCTCATTATCCCAAGCTCTCATACTTAATTCCAAAAATTTCAAAGCGGCATCAGTGGTTGAGCAACCCCTCAAGGACCCAGACTGGTTATTAGCCAATAAACCTTCTACAATCTCTATAATCCACTTACAAATAAACATTTCACATGCTTTAGATACTGTCCATGTTAAAGCTATTGGTATAAAATATGTTGACATATTCTTTGGTATCATCACCTTCAGGAGAGGAACAATTTTTCCTTGCTTCCATTGTAAAGAAATTTTCCCAGCTATCATTGACCTATTAAAAATATGACTTACTCATGGTGCTAACAAATCTGTTCCTTCTTTCCATATCCAATTTGGAAAAGCAACAGGACCCACAGCTTTATTTACATTAATCTTTTTTCATTCTTTTGACATTTCCTCAATAATTACCAACAACCTATCTGGGACAACCACTTCTAATCCTTCTTTTTTTTTTTCTAATGGGTATAGTTCCTTTCTCACTTCACTTAATATTCTATTTAAATACATGGAAAAGGGGTACTTTCATCTAAATCACAAAACACAGGATTGTTTCCATTTATCAATTTGATTTATTTGCTTTCCGGTCCTAGAAATTATTTTGTATTTTGCCACCACTTTCTCAGATCTGATTTCCTTAACCCTTCTGCTTTTCTTTCATAATAATTTCTTTGCAATCACTTTCCTTTATGATTTATTTGATTTTGCATTCTATGATATACTACAATATAATTTCTTTTAAAGGCTGCCTGCCTTTCAGTAATCAAATTTTTATATTCCTCTATAACCCATGGTTTGTCTCCACCAAACTATGTTATTTCTTTCATGGACATAACCACATCCAAAGATTCATTATATACAGATGTTACCATATTCCACTTATTATCTACATTTCCACATCCAAAACCCTTTTCCTGTAGTTTACCAGCTATTGTAGCCAAAGTCCGACTCTTCCCTGCCTCATTAACCTCCTTACATCTAAATTTACTTTCCTCGCCTCTTAACTTTTTACATCCTTCTGGGCAATTTGTTATCAATACTACTCTGTGGTCTGATGACCCTACAGTATAGGTGGCACAATCATCGGTGTACCAAAAACATCACTTAAATTTGTCAAAATATATCCAGGGTTTTATTTAACTCTAAAAATTGATTAGCATTTTGCTCATAAAAGTTCTAAAACATTGTGAAAATGCATAGCACTTGCCTCACTGTGTTTAACAAACAGAACACTTCCAGAAAACCTATATAAATGCTTTCTGTACAGTTAGTATTGCCCCAAGAAAAAAAAACTGCTAATCAATTATTTAAAACCCTGATATCTAAAATATTATCGACTCTTTTAGGTTCTTCAGCTATTTATTTTAACCCTTTTTCACCTAATATTTTTCCAAGTGGCAATCTGTTTGCATCCCCCATTATTACAATGCAACACCTATCATGTATTTCCCCATTTTTATCCAAACACCAAATTATATGTTCTACCATATGTTTTTTATTGTTTGTTGGGGGTGATAAAACCCAACCACAATCAATGGTTTACATTGCCTTGGAAGATTTGGTATATTTAATTCTACCCACATCATTTCAAAGCCTTCAATTTCTAGTTTCTCTAACCTTTTATATGAGATACTATCATGAATATTCAATGCAATTCCTTCCCCACTTCATTCACTTCTATCTTTCCTCTCACTCTGATAATCCTTAATCGCAACCACCTGATTGGGAATATTTATACTACACCATGTTTCAGTTATCAAACTCACCTGAACCTTATTTTGTCTCATTATCACAGCAAGTTCATCAACTATTGTTGTTAAGGCCCTTATAGTTGTATTTATCATTGCTGGTATCCATGTTTTTCCAGCTAGAATAACTGTTAAGTTATTCCTGCACACATTCCTGTTACCACTTCTTTGTCTCTCCTTTCTTTCTGTAATCCTAACTGGTATACAATATAGAGGATTGTCTATGAGGAGTCATTCACAACAAGGATATTCTCAATTGAGAGGTCTCCTTGGCAACGTTAGACCTCGAGAGCGAAGCTCGAGAGGTTGTCCGTTGCCAAAGAGACCTTGAGATTAGAGAAGATCCTTGATTGTGAATGACTCCCTCTAGACAATCTTTTATAGTGTATGGGGAGTCTATTCAACATAAAAAACAGTGAATGGATGTAGAAAGTAACTGTAACATTTTTAAAACAAGTCTTACTTGGCTTCCGTGTAACTGCTCATTCTGGCGCTACTTGCTTCCTCTCTGCCAGGGCTGCTAAGTATCGCACACATGCGAATGCTCGATCTTGTTGTGCTGCACTGGTGACATCCTGAGTGCACAACAAGATCGTGACGTTCACTGAGGGCTGCACAACAAAGATATTCCAAGCATGGATTTCCATGCATAATAACGCTCCCCCATACACTATATTCATTTTCTTTTCTTCATGCAATATCTTTCTGTGACATAAATTTCTTGAGTTAAAATAATTCCTTTTTACTTGCTCATTTCTTTCTTTACTTGTTATAACTGAAATATTGATGTCTTTCCATCCCCTATTCCACTTTGGAGCATATATATCATTTTCATATGTTGTAGCCCCAGACATTGCAAACACTCACAGCATACATAGACTAATTATACTAAAGAGCCACATTATTAAATCGCTTAACCCTTTTGATTTTACACATCATCAAGTTTAACACAAAACCAAACAAGCAAAACACAGTATTCCTCTCATCAAGTGTAGAAAACTTTTTTCTTCCAGTTTCCCGGTTTCCCTGGCTGATTCCGGCAGACTCCTTCATACTCTGCCAGAGTACTCAGCCACAGGACACAGCCAGGGAAGCTGCCACATGTCAGACGCTGCCCTGATTCCCATCCTGCTGTCCCTGCTTCTGCCATTCTAGGCTCTGAACATAAATTCAGGCTTTGTTTAAATAAGCAATAATATCCAACAGGGTGAGTGGTATTGGGCTATACTGGACTGCCCAGAGGCATAATGAGGCCCAAAGCTGCAAGCAGAGTGCCATATAGCCCCGGAAGGTCTGGCATAGCCTTTATTGCCCACCATGGAAGGTATTATTGTGCTTAGAAAATGGGTTACTGGTAACATTTTAATTAAATACTATAAAATAAAAAAAAAACAGTTAAATATGAGTAAAAATTAATAGCAAATCCATTTTCTTGTAAAGTAGTCCTTCTATTAGTATACTCTAGTACAGGGTACTGCTGTGTTTGATAGACTTTTTTTACTTTTCCACTTTTGCAGTGTGACTTCCTTGTTCACTGCCCTCAGTAGCAGTTCAGTGCAGTGCACTGCCCCTGCCAAGCATTGCATTTCTTTTCTTTTCTTTTCTTTTTAAACAGTCTGCATCATTCATTACAGCATTGGAGGTACTGTCAGATGATCCATTGAACTGACAGGCAGCATTTATTTTTCTACCTGGTGTCACAGATCCGAGAAGTAAAAGACAGTTGGGACTCAGGACAGCTGAAGACAGCAGCACAAGTAATGTACATTAGAGTGTGTGTGTGTTTTTGTTTAATTTACTTACTTTCTAAGGTGAGTTGAGATGAGTCAGGGAATGGAGCTGTCAGTTGATTACTACATAGTGGCCAGAAATGGAGTCAGATGGAACAGGGTCAGCTGAGAGATACAGTACAACAGGGCATGGCAGGGTGTAAAAGCAAAGTGGTTGTGCATTTAGATAACATGATTTTACTTAAAAAAAAGAAAAAAATAAAGATGTTACTTTATGAGGTGAGTTAAAGTGAACCAGGGAACCGGAACTGGTAGTTGTAACCTGAGCGTGAGTGTCACTCCAGTGCTAAGGAAAGCACACAACCTCAGCGTGTTGTCACTGAGGAAAAAAGAAATAGTGTTTTGCATGCTACTATAAGCACAATTTTGAAGAAGACTAGTATGTTTATTCTTTGACAGGTTCTTCACAGTAGTCTAGAAAAATAGAATTCAAAAATGAGTGTTGAAGGGCTTAACTCTCGCTTAAGGGAGAGTGAAAACATGGCAGTATTTTGAAATGGAAAATTATATGGGCACAATGATATTAGAAAGTAATCAGGCAGCCAGAGGCTGGGCTCATTATTTCCCAGTCTCTATTGTCAATATCAGACTGCCTGCTTGGTGCCATTAGCAGAAACAAGGAATCACCCACCCTTTTTCTAATCAGTGTTACATTATCTGGAATTCATGACTCAGCAGCTACGCTCAAAAGCAGAAAACAATTAGTTAAGATCAATGGAGCAACTTCTCCACCTACTGTAGGTCTCTTAATGTTTGAGTGCCACAAGGTTCAGTAATGGGTTTTCTATTGTTCAGTCTTTCTTGAATGACTGTCCCACTATCTGTAATAACACATATGAATATTTACCATTATACCAATGATACACATATATGCTGATGCAGAGCCAATCTCTGACTGCAATAGTTCCTAGCAATCTACTTTTGTCAGAGTGCAAGCTTGACAATTAACATACATAGAAACATAGAAACATAGAAGTCGACAGCAGATAAGGACAGCAAGGCCCATCCAGTCTGCCCATTGCTCCCTTATGCCTATCCCATGCCTGTTTGAAGCCCTGCAGTGTACTCATATCCACCACTTATTGAGGTAGGCCATTCCACGCATCCACCACCCTTTCTGTGTAAAATAACTTCCTCACATTACCCCTTAATCGGACTCCCTCTAATCTCATGCTGTGTCCTCTTGTCCTGCTATTTTTTCTTATATTGAAACATGTTAGACTCTTTCACCTTGTTAATGCCCTTAAGGTGTTTGAATGTTTCGATCATATCACCTCTCTTCCTCCTTTGCTCTAGGGTATACATATTGAGCTCTGTTAATCTGTCCTCACATGTTTTCTGATGCAGACCCTGCGCCATTTTGGTTGCCCTTCTCTGAACTGCCTCAATTTGGTTAATGTCCTTGTGAAGGTGTGGCCTCCAGTACTGCATACAGTACTCCAGATGGGGTCTAATCAGTGTTTTGTAAAGAGGGATTATTACCTCCCTTTTCTGACTTATGACACCCCTGGTAATACACCCTAACATCCCCCTAGCCTTACCTTTTGCTTTAGTGGTCTGCTTGGATGATTTCAGGTCAATTATGCGTGGCCTCCTCAGGAATGGTTCCAAAACAAAAATGATGATATTCTCTGGTGGAACCCACACAGCTGTAACCCTTTATATATTAATACTCCTCTATTATAATAACGAACTACTGCAGCTGCACTAATGGGGGACTAGTAAGATACCCCACTTCTAGTGATAATTGATATCTATGTTGCTGCAATGTTTATCTTGCACCCTTCCTCGTCTCACAGTGTGAATTAAATCAGTGTTGTGTAATGTTTAATATTCCATGTTTTGTTGTATAATTGCCCATTATCATCACATACTGTATATAGTGTACAGTATAACACTGTTCTGCATGGAAAATCATGCTTAGAATAGCGTTGTGCTACACTAATGATGTCACGATGTTGTTGTGCTGCACTGAGTACATCACTAGTGCAGCAGAACAATATCGAACGTTGGTGTGCATGCACAATATAACGGCGGCAGCAGTGAGGAAGTGAGTAGTGCTGGAACCAACTACTGCAGCTGCACCAAAGTAAGACATTTTGTTGTACCGGAGGGACCTGTTTTAGGGCCAAGGAGTGCACTTATGGTTGCCCATACACCATAAAAGATTGTGTATGACCAACCATACACATATAAGGCTATTTTAAAATCTCAATGTTTCTGTGGTAATGAGACCTCTCGATCTGTGCTGTTGAGGTTTCCTGTTGCTACAGAAACCTCTCAACCAAAAAATAGCCTTGTTGTGTATGATTGCTCATAAACAATCCTCAACATTTTGCTACCCCTGCTTTGTGTTGTCATGTTTCTAATGGTGTACCTTAACTCCCATTTGCTCGCCTTACTCTCCCATTACCTCTCACATAGGGCCCAAGCTGTTAGATGGAAAGGTGTCCTGTCTACCCTACTGCCAGACTCAGATGGTATACCCCAGGGCTCCATATTAGGCCCTATTTTGTTATTTATATCTATTAATGATCTGAGCAATAACTGTGGCAGTAGTCAACTCCTACTATATGCAGATGATGTTGTTATTTATATGAGTTCCCATGACTTTGAGGTTCTCCACACCCTGTTACAAAAGGACTTTGAGTGTCTCGAAAAATGGCTACTGTCCAGTAGTCTGGTTTTAGATATCAAAAAGACAAAAAGTGGTCACATTTGGATCTAAACAGCTTGGCTCTTCCCCCTCACAACCTCATCGGGGCTCACGATAGAGGTGGTGGATCTGATTAAATACCTTGAAGTATTACTTGATCAAGGCCTCACTTATAAGGCTCACATTGATCAGACAACCCAATCCATCCACCAAAAACTGGGCCTCCTTTACAGACTTAACTGCCACCTCACACCTGACTCCAGACTTGAAGTAGCAAATAGTATCCTGATTCCCAAACTTACTTGTGCTGCCCCTATATCACAGTCTCTAAGCAAATCCAAAACAAACAGGCTAGAAATATTCTAACAGAACTGGACATTTTACTTCAATATCCCCTCCAAGGAAATACCACTGCCATATTCTGGCCTCTCTAAACTGGCCGTCCCTAGCTAGTCGGCTCCTGTACCCATCTCTAACCTTAGCATACAAACTATTAAATGAATCTGCTCCCCCTAGTCTAAAGGGTCTCTTCATCCCTAAGCGCTCTTGCAGGCTACTTCACATCTCTAGCAAAAATGCTGCTTGAGGTGCCCGGGATCAGATCGGCAATGGGGAACAGGTCCTTTGCTTACTCAGCCTCAATGTGCTGGAATACCCTACTGGATAAACTGCACATGTCCAGCTCCTTAGTTTTAGAAAGGGCCTGAAAACCCACTTACTTGAGTGCTGCCTGTGCTCTTGTAATCATGGAGCGTGCTTCCTCTATTAATCGCTCATCTCAGTTGTATGATCTAGCTACCTGACTAGTATTAAGACCCACCCTAATTGCCTTTTACAATTGTATTAACTCAGGTTGAGTTTCTGTCCCAATGATATAAGTGTCTGTTCTAGAAGACCTAGTATCTGTCCCTGAGGTTGTGAACCCTCACAGCTCCTGCCTGGGCCACAGTCTCTGACAAGTGTCCCTTAGGCTAGTTTATCCAATGTTTTTCTTTTTTCTCTTATATCCAAAATTTTATTGTTCTGTTATACATAACCAAAATGTTATTGCTCTGTTATATGTAAGTGATTAATACTGTAGAAATATTATGTAGATGGTGATTTGTGGCTCCTAGTTCTTTTTTTTATCTTGTCGCCCCGAGTCGCCTGTCGCCCATTGTCTCTGCTCAGTCACGGACTGTGCGGCTTCCACCCCCCACATCGGCTGCAACCCTCTGATACCCCCCAGATTGCCCCCCGGGCAGGGCTGCGGCATCCTGACCTAGCACTGCAGACAGTGGAATTGGTCGGAGGACTGGCCTGGGGGGCTACTGAAGCCCACGGCAAGTGTCATCTAGGGCGGCTAGCAACTCCCTCCATTTTCCTGGTTTCTGGGGGGCAAGGACTGCAATGATGTCCTGCATCTGCCCCCACCCCTGAGGCTATAGCGCTGGTAAGCGCGGTACCCTGGCCTAAGCCAGTCCATCAAGCAGCAGACAGGCTCAGCCCTCCCCCGGAGAAGGAGAGCAGTCCACAGGATGCTCCATCCTTCTCCCCCTGGCCAGCCCTCCAGTGACCCGAGTCAATTCTCGAACCCGGGTTGCTAGCATCACAAGTGGAAACCCCACTGCTGTGCCGACGGGCCAGCCTGTGCTCCTAGTTCATATAAACCCCATACTCTGTATTGCTGTAGTATGTATTCAGCTGTCTGTACTGCTGTACTATGCATTCAACTGTCTGTATGTAATTAATCACAGGTCATCCCTGAAAAGGAACCTTTGGTTTCAGTTGACTTACCGTTACCAAAATGAAATAAAATAAATGGTGTATAAATTATCTTGCTGTTCACCATTATCTTAACACTGTAATGCTTCTGGGTTGTACATGAAAATAGGAATCTGTATGCCTACTGTACTTACCTAATGAACAAAACATATAACTAAAGTAATTAATTCCTACTATGCATATCTTACCAAGTGTGAATAAAATCAATTATTTCATAAGGGTGTTCAGTTTTTGTAACACATCATTATACTTCTATTTTATGTGTGCAGAATGGTCTCTCATATCATTTGTTCTTTATTGGAAAAGTTAACTGATCAAAGTATTGCACCAGATAGAAACATAGAATTTGATGGCAGATATGGACTGCTTGGCCCACCTAGTCTGCCCATCTCCCTACCTAATGGATAAGCTGCAGATCCTAGTTAACCAACAGCCTACTTTCTCCTCCTCTACCCCCTAGAATTGCATTATGTATGTCCCATGCATTCTTGAATTCGCCCACTGTTTTCGACTCCACAACATCCCTCTGGAAGGCTTTTCCATGCATCCACAACCTTTTCCATGAAAAAATGCTTCCTCACGTTACCTCTGAGCTGTCCCCCCTCTATCTTCAAATTGTGTCCCCTTGTTCTTGTGTAACCCCTATGTGCCCATTTTCATAACATGGATATACATAGGTGTATCTACGGGTTTGGGGAAGGATGAGGTTACCTGGCACAAGAGACCTAGGTTTGACTACTCTGCACAGGGGCACCCAAGTAAATCCAACTACAGGAAGCAATAACTGTAATGTCCAGAACCAGAATTGGGATTTTTCAGTGTGGCTTTATTTATTAACTCACTGAACATAAACAAAGCTCTGTATGGTCCCCCAAAGGGCTACGTAACTGTAATGCAGATTAGAGGTTAAACACAGCGGTCCATTTTAGGAATGAACAATACAACAGTTGTCTGGCTTTGGACCCACCAGGCACTCAGCCCGGACTTTGCATGCACATTGGATACACAGCCCGACTGGCCCGGCTCCCCTGCCGGCCACTCGACTGACGGTCCACTTGGCGAATGAACCCAAACTCTACTTGGAAAGACATCCCATCGAACAAGGAAGCTCCCAAACTGTGGCTCCCCACACCACTTGAAGTCTGCGACTCCTAGAGAGATTTTGTTTTGTACTTCCAATCGAAACTCCCATCCAACAAGGAGACTCCCATCCAACAAGGGTAATGTTCCCATCCTGTGGCTCCCACCACTTAAGTCTGTGACTCCTGAAGGCTTTCAAGTTCTGGCCTTGCGATAATTACTCACCCCATCACTGGCCAGCATGAGGCAAGTAGCAAAAACACAGAAGAAATCCATAGAGGTGGACCTGGTTACTAAAGATGGGGGATTTTCCCACCTCCAGCTCCCACAGCCCATACCCGGCCATTTCTCTGGACACACAGAACTTTAGACTTTAAAATGTAGATTGACGGTGGATGACCTGAAGCACCCCCTCTACAGAGAACTTTAAATCCATTAAACACTTTAAATAGATGACTGCTCTATTTGTTTGTTCTAGTTGACATAGTCCTCCCAAATAGCAGTCCCCAATACTTGAAATCCAACTGAAGAAAAGAAGTTGTTTGCCCCTTCCAACGGGGCCAAACACTCACCAATTCGTTGCAGGTGCCCACAGGCTAAAAACTGTAACCTTTGCTGTTATACTTGAACAGACTGAACTTAAATTAAAACAGGCAGCTTTCTTCCCAGGGTGGGAGAAGGGATTGCCCTGGAACCCACAGAGAACTTTTCCTATCCCCCCCAGAGGGAGGGGGCACTGAGACCGGGGGGAGCGGTCTCTACCACTTTAAAAAGGTGAAACTCAGGAACACTTCCTTCTGTGTGGAGGCAAACAGACAACTCACTGATTTCCTCACTGTTTGCTCAAGGACAAACTGAAGACTCCTTTGAATTCCCAAGATTCTAAACTTACTCTGAGCTGAAGATTCCAAATGTGGCTCATGCAGCTGTAACAATTCTATTATGATGTCGTCCCTCTAGTCTCAGCTGTGACTGAGGACAGAGTGAGACAGTGTGAAACCCATTTAACTGGAGTTTCACAAGCTGCCTTCCCTGCCTACCACTAAGTCTTACTGGGATTCTAGTAACTCCGGGTAACAAAGTGGTTACACTCGCCCTTGACCAGGAAAATGACTGTCCCCAGTCATTATGCACCCGGCCTTAGGCCATCCCACCCTATGTGCTACCTGCGGAGGGGGGTGATCAGGCCCCCTCCTACCATGTGCGAGCACAAGTAGGCAACACTAAGGGCCTAGAGGCCTATAGCTGACATTTCAGCCTCTACTCTATCCACTTACTATGGACACCTAGTGGTAGAATCGTCCAGAGCATAGCCCTGATAGATCAGCACTGCAGTCCCTATGGCCACTGAGACCACAGCCTGTCTATCCCCCTATCCCTCTAGGAAAACCTATCTGCCTCTTACATAACATCCCAAACAAAAACAAAACCGGGGCCTCCCGACCTTGGGCAGCCTGCAACTACAACATTAGGAACACAAACAGTACTTTAATTTCTACACAAGCACTGAGCGAGGAACTCCGATGGAGCCCTCCTCCTCTTCTTGTCTTCTCTTTTGTCCTCCAGGAACACCTGTAAGAAAAGACAATAACAAAACAAAAAACACACACCTAATCTGCATTTACGATCTACCTAAACAACAACAGTAACAACAACAACAACCCTTACCATACAGGAAAAACAGAACACTAAACAATCCCAAAAGAAAAGAAAATATTTTTTTTTAGAAAAGTAGAAAAGACAGTATATACATTAATTACAGAAATGACATTGATAACAATACACTTCTTTGGGGGATGGAATGCCTAAATGTCCCACTAGTGACTACAAGGCCGAAGGCCAGTCCATTAAAGAGTCTCTCTGGGCGGAGCCCGTGAACATAGTCTTTTAAGGCCATAATCCCAAAGGGGAGAGTCTTTGCGGACAGTTCACACACTGTTTGAAGTCTGTAGTGTAAGGTGTGTATTGCAATGTCATAAAGATAGAATAAAAAGAATTTTGATGACTCACCAGCCTCTTGAGGTATTTGTACATCACCAACCTGGTCCCTGCTGAAGACTCTCCCTGGCAGCATTTCTTCTGATACAGCTGGGCGGACATCTTCCGGGAACCCACAGGAGTGCACATCTGGAAACAGCTGGGCTGATGTCATAACTGGAGAAGGAACCTTAGAACAGGAACAAAAAGAGAAACAGCTAGTCCAGCATCATCCGATTACCAGGCGATGAACAGGCAAACAGCTGGGCTGGCGTCCTCTCTGGATCTGAAGTCATCTGGTGGTACCAGTAGATGGTTGCTGAATAGGGCAGTACACTGTGGACTGAAGAATATGGGGCACCTGAGTTCTTGTTTATTCATATTGGCAGTTCAATAAGGTTACTTCACAGTGTAGATGTGGCAGTATTGACTACCACTGCTCAGCTCTTCTATTTTGTAGGCACTGGCTTAATTACTGGGAGGTCCTTGCACTGGGGCCAATAGTAGAGGGTCAGGGTCTTGAATTATTACTCCATCTGGCTGCACATAATTCACACAGTGGGAGACTTCGCGTCCCTCTCGTCCACTATTCTCACTCTGTCCATAAACAGTGTCCTGCCTCTCTTCCACTGTGTATACTTTTCGTGGAACAGTCTATTCTTTACATGCTGGTTAGCCCCAGGATGCACATGTTTCATTGCTTCATCCCAGATCCAGGATTTCCTGCAGTTCTCAATCTCCTCCCAGACTCTCCGAGGAAAGGTAGGAAAGGTCATACCAAAGATTTCATTGGCCTTTCTACGAACCAGTCTCTCCTCTTTACTTGCTTTGGTCAATCTGAGACCGCTGGCCTGGCTTGGGGGTGGCCAGTCCTGGTTCTGCCAGCTCCGCATCCTCAATGAAATTAAAAACGGATCCCTGACTTCTTTTTCTTTTTCTGGTGAAGCCAGGGCAGTGGCATCACCACCTTCTTGAACACATCCCTCCGAGGCAAGATCTTGAGGCTGTGTACCCGTTCCTATCTCACAAGGCCACATAGGTTCCCCCTCATCTTCCTCTTCACTGAGGATCTGAGCCCAGGAGTGAGCAGTAGTTCTCACCCCCGAGACTATCCATTCGTCACTAGGAGCGGAGGTCGACACCTCCCATTCAATGGCCTCCCACATCTCATCTTCACCTTCGAGACTTGGGCTAAGCCCCACCACCCAGGGGTCTATTGATGCTTTAGCTGAACTTGCCTTCCGAGATCCAGCATCCAAAACTTCAACTTCAGATTCAGTCTCTAATTCTGCACTCTCTAACTTTGTGCCACACTCCCCCGAGGAACCTTCCTTCACAGGCTCCGCCTGATGCTGTGTGCCAACTGCAGATTCTTGAAGTTGTGTCCATGTGGAACCAAACGAATTTGAGGTGCTTTATACAAGCCATATTTTTGTAGACAACCAGCACAGTGAGGAATCATGAAGACATCCCTTCCAGCACTAAAGCACATCTGGCATACACGCACTGGATAATTAGGAATTGCCACATCAGGAGGGAGTTGCCCTCTATAGCACCAATTTTCAATGTCTCTCAATCTATTTACTGCTGCTGTTACTGCAACCCGGGCATGATCCGGTAGCGAGCTGGTCCTGAGGCCATAACTGCAGAAAACAAACAAAGTTCACTGTAACTGAAAGTCCCACTTTGAATGACACACTCTGTAGCTTTAGATGTCTCCTCTGCTGCTGTGTTTACTTTACTACCTCACCCTGTAATGGCGGCGGCAGCACTCCTTGCATCAACATTCAGACTCTGGGTCAAGCCACTGCGCGCCGATTTACATCAGCTACTAATAACTTTTATTTAAACTGCACAACTTGCTCTGTTCTGGCTGTTCTCACATTTACAGGATTTTCCTTGGACTTTTCACATGCTGGCAACATTCATTTAATTACAGTCCCTTTTAAAACTTCAGGTTTCAGCACAGGATTGCCTGCTTTTACTAGTGTTGCACTTATTTTACAACCTACAGTCTCTCTCTGGCTGCAGACTTTAAACTGAGGCTACTTTCGTTGCTATGCACACATTTAATGGCTTTACAGACTTGCACTTGCCAGCAGGATATCACACAATCACTACTTGCAAAGCGACTATACAGCTGCACTCACATTTTATATGGCATTACTGAAAATCACTGATTTGAACAGTTTTAAATCGTTTACTCACTTTTATGGTAGCAGATTGCTGCGATGGAGGAAAACGGCCTGCAGCCAGATTTTTTGAAGGCCTCGGATTTCAAACGGGTGGACAGTCTCCGCGATCGTAGTATTAATCACACAATTCACTGATCCCACGACCGATAAGCGGGTTGAGCCCGATTTTGAACTAGAAAAGTCACTTTTCACTGTTTACAGCGCTTTGAACACTTTGTGAACGCTCCTCCACTGCCAGTACACGCACTACTCTCTGTCTCCCTCTCGAATGCTGAAGCAGACTCTGAAGAGCTGGCTGAGGGGCCGGACTAATGGCAAACTGACCAACCATACGACGCCATGCAAATGAGCCTCTTCTTCCTCACGAGGGCTCCTCTCCTCAGGGCGATCGTCGAGCAGGCAAATTTAAACTGAAAAGACGCACTTTTTTTTTTAAACTGACTCCACGGCGGGAGCCCATTTCAACCATGTAACTTTGCCATTAACTCTGCAGTCTCTAGCATTGCACAGAAAGCATTTCCAACGTCCAGGGCATAATTTCTCTGTTGCTACCCCTAGTTTTCCATACTTTCCATAACAGAACTTTATTTTAAAACTGACAAACGTTGTAAACTATGTTGATGCAGGACAAGGACACACACTTTGGCTTTACAGCTCCTTGGTAAACAGTTGGCATTTTTTAAACAGCAGCACAAGATTCACAGCACACAGCACACACTAGGGAAATTGCTTCAACTTTTTTGGGCTACCGACTTCCAGATAGCCAAAACGCTAGCCTACTTGCCCAAGCACCTTCCTTCACAAACAAATCCAAAGTGGTGCCTCCATTTTTGTAACCCCTATATGTCCATTTTTGTAACATGGATATACATAGGTGTATCTACAGGTTCGGGGAAGGGTGAGGTTACCTGGCACAAGAGACCTAGGTTTGACTACTCTGCACAGGGCACCCAAGTAAATCCAACTACAGGAAGCAATAACTGTAATGTCCAGAACCAGAATTGGATTTTTCAGTGTGGCTTTATTTATTAACTCACTGAACATAAACAAAGCTCTGTATGGTCCCCAAAGGCTACGTAACTGTAATGCAGATTAGAGATTAAACACAGCAGTCCATTTTAGGAATGAACAATACAACAGTTGTCTGGCTTTGGACCCACCAGGCACTCAGCCCGGACTTTGCATGCGCATTGGATACACAGCCCGACTGGCCCGGCTCCCTGCCGGCCACTCGACTGACGGTCCACTTGGCGAATGAACCCAAACTCTACTTGGAAAGACATCCCATCGAACAAGGAAGCTCCCAAACTGTGGCTTCCCACACCAGTTGAAGTCTGCGACTCCTAGAGAGATTTTGTTTTTGTACTTCCAAATCGAAACTCCCATCAAACAGGGAGACTCCCATCCAACAAGGAGTAATGTTCCCATCCTGTGGCTCCCCCACACCACTTAGAGTCTGTGACTCCAAGAGAGCTTTTCAAGTTGCGACGCATGTCTGGGTACCCACCCCATCACTGGCCAAGCGCATGAGGCAAGTAGCAAAAACACAGAAGAAATCCATAGAGGTGGACCTGGTTACTAAAGATAGGGGGGTTTTCCCACCTCCAGCTGCCACAGCCCATACCCAGCCATTTCTCTGGACACACAGAACTTTAGACTTTAAAATGTAGATTGATGGTGATGACCTGAAGCACCCCCTCTACAGAGAACTTTAAATCCATTAAACACTTTAAACAGATGACTGCTCTATTTGTTTGTTCTAATTGACATAGTCCTCCCAAATAGCAGTCCCCAATACTTGAAATCCATCTGAAGAAAAGAAGTTGTTTACCCCCTTCCAATGGGGCCAAACACTCACCAATTCGTTGCAGGTGCCCCACAGGCGAAAAACTGTAACCTTTACTGTTATACTTGAACAGACTGAACTTAAATTAAAACAGGCAGCTTTCTTCCCAGGGTGGGAGAAGGGGATTGCCCCTGGAACCCACAGAGAACTTTTCCTACCCTCTCCCCCGGAGGGAGGGGGCACTGAGACCGGGGGGAGCGGTCTCCACCACTTTAAAAAGGTGAAACTCAGGAACACTTCCTTCTGTGTGGAGGCAAACAGACAACTCACTGATTTCCTCACTGTTTGCTTAAGGACAAACTGAAGACTCCTTTGAATTCCCAAGATTCTAAACTTACTCTGAGCTGAAGATTCCAAATGTGGCTCATGCAGCTGTAACAATTCTATTATGATGTCATCCCTCTAGTCTCAGCTGTGACTGAGGACAGAGTGAGACAGTGTGAAACCCATTTAACTGGAGTTTCACAAGCTGTCTTCCCTGCCTACCACTAAGTCTTACTGGGATTCTAGTAACCCCTGGTAACAAAGGGGTTACACTTGCACACCTGTTTTTCTGAAAGATGCTACCCTCTTGGACTTTGTTGATTCCCTTGAGGTACTTGAAAGTTTCTATCATGTCCCCCCTCTCCCTCCTTTCCTCGAGGGTATATATATTAAGCTCCTTAAGTCTCTCTTTATATGTCTTCAGGTGCAGACCCTGCACCATTTTAGTTGCCATACTCTGGACTGCCTCCATCCTGTCTATGTCCTTGCGAAGATTGGGTCTCCAGAACTGCACACATTACTCCAGATGGGATCTCACCAGCTGGCTATACAGAGGGATAACAACTTCCTGTTTTCTACTGGTGATGCCTCTCCCTATGCATCCCAGTATCCTCCCAGCTCTCCTTACTGCCCTCTCACATAGCTTGTCCACCTTTAGGTCATCTGATATGATTACCCCCAGGTCCCTTTCCATTTTTGTTGTTGTTAGTATCTCACCCCCATTGTGTACTCTTCCCCTGGGTTGTTGTTTCCCAGGTGCATTACTTTGCACTTCTTAGCACTGAATCTAAGCTGCCATACATTTGATAATTCCTCCAACCTTGCAAAGTCCCTTCTCATCCTTTCCACCCCACCTTGTGTATCAAACCTGTTGCAGATCTTTGTGTCATCTGTAAAGAGACATACTTTTCCTTCCAGTCCCTCTGCAATGTCACTTATAAAGACATTGAAGAGGACCGGTCCTAGTACTGAACCCTGCGGTACCTCACTAGTAACCCCCCCTTATTCAGAGTGGACTCTGTTTACTATTACCCTCTGTGTCCTCTTCTCCAGCCAGTTTTCTACCCAGGCTGCCATCTTAGGGTCCACTCCAAGGCTGGCTAACTTGTTTATTAATCTTTTGTGTGGGACTGTGTTAAATGCCTTGCTAAGATCTAGGTAGGCCATGTCCACAGCCCCTCCCTGATCTACTACTTTGGTCACCCAGTCAAAGAAGTCTATTAGATTCATCTGAGATGACATTCCCACTGTGAATCCATGCTGCCTTGGGTCCTGTGCCCCTCTGGCCCCTAGGTACTCAACAGTTCTTTCCTTCAGAAGTGATTCCATCATTTTCCCTATCACTGAGGTCAAACTAACAGGTCTGTAGTTTCCTACCTCTGCCCTGCTCTCTCTTTTGTGAAGTGGAATAACATCTGCCCTCTTCCAGTCCTCGGGTGCCACCCCATCCTCCCATGATTTGTTAGAGAGGGTAGTCAGTGGTGTCACTAGTTCTCCCCTTAGTTCTTTTAGAATTCTGGAATGAATCCCATCAGGTCCCATTGCTTTGTTCACCTTCAGTTTTAAGAGTTCTTTCAGAACCCTTTCTTCTGTGAATGGGCAGATATCAACCCACCTATCCAGAGTGTTTCTATTGTTTGGTTTAGGTATCTCCCCCTCTTCATTTGTGAATACTTAGCAGAAATATTTGTTTAGTATCTCTGCCTTTTCACAGTCATCCTCTACCCCTCCCCTTTATTAAGCCTCACTATCCCTCCCTTGGTCTTCCTTTGCTCCTGATGTACCACTATAAAGGTTTTATCCCTTCTTAACTGCATTGGTTATCTTTTCCTCGGCTTGGGCCTTGCTGTTCTGACTGCCTTCCCCGCTTCCTTCTGCTTTAACTGATACAGTTATCTATCCTGGTAACCAGTTGTACCAGTTTTAACTACCTGTAACATTTTATTATATTTGCCTCCTTGTGTTCCTTCCTTTGCATAATTGTAACATATAACTGTATTGTCCATCGACTACTACCTATATACCAAATGCAATTGTAACATGGCACTAAACATGATGCTGAAATGCAGAAAGAAGATTTGTGGAAATGCTTCAGGTGACATAAATGGAGTGGGTATTAATCCAGCAGTAGAGCCTGCTTGGTATTGGGACCGTGCAAAATAGACAGAACAAGTGAAATAATTACTCTGTGTTCCCACTTCTGTTTGTTTCACTATCTGTCTGCACCTGTAGATGGCACCGTGATCAAGAGAGATGCAATCCTCATCGGAATCCTGTGGACTCACGCACTGGCTCACGGTACCTCGGAGACAGCACGTGATATCTGTAACTGCAACAGTAACTGAAATAAATATATTACACACAGTCATCAAGCCACAAAACAACATACTGTGGAACAGCAGACATGTTGGAAATCTTAATACATGCAATCCCGCGATAAAGTTGCACACTGCAGCGATCATTGTTCCCATCAAGAGAGACATAAACAGGAGCACAAATCAGTGTCTCTATATTTTTTACTGTCACTGTTTAGTTTGACAAATCTCCCACACTGTACTGCTGTTATGCATCATCAGGATATAAACTTGAAGGAGAAAGCATGAAAACGGCCAGTAGGAATCACACAATGTTACTGTTGTTGTTCGTTTGACACAGTAATCTTCTCCTGGTCTCTGTTCAAAAATAGCCAACACTATATAAATGAACATTTAGCATCCAATGTGAACGCACACATTGTCAGATCATCACACACCATTAAAACAAAGAAAATGCAGCATAGTTTTGCAAGCAGCATTATTAATCTCTGGAGTATTTTGTACCACTGTCTTCTATTGTATGTACTGCTACTTCCCGGGTCGCCCCTGAAAAAGGGACCTCCGGGGCCCAGTGGGCCTACCCGGTCATCAAAATTCAATAAATAAATAAACTTTTCTGTACTTTCAACTGAAACAATACTCGCACAATGTTTCCCTTGCACTTGCCATGTTGCAAGCACATTAATCCCCTCCAGAGTCAGGTTCTACTAGTGGATTAATGCCTGGTTGGTGGTTGAAGCACCAGCCCCCAGCCAGGCATTAATCCATCAGTAGAGCCCTCCTCTGTCAGGGATTAATGCTTACTCATTGTCCACCTTTATACTACCTGTTTCAAACTGTAACTGTTGTTTTCTGTAATATTGTATATTCTCTGCTGTTCCACCCTCATTGTACCTCCCCAGGTTGCACCGTGAAACGAGCAACCTGTTGTTCTGTGAACTCCTGTGAAACATTTCAATAAATAAACAAATAAATAGTTAAGAAATAGAAAAGTTGTGGTTCTCTTTAATGGAATGCCACTAGTATCTTCTGCTGTTTAGGAATTATCTTTTCGAGCAAAGGATCATGAAATGGTTGAGCTTATTGCTACAGGTGAACATCATAAGGATACATTTTATTAAAACAGTATACATGCATTAGTATTGGCCATTTTATGTTGATACACTTGTAACACTAACATTATTGTTTAAAGTGTATTGATGATCATCATACAATGCGCTAAAGTGTAGTGATGCATGGAAACGATGTCAACAGGACAAAATCATGTCAACAGGATTCCAAGCTTTAAAAAACAGTTGTAAAGTTTGCCCTTGTCAAAGAAATCATTTTTATTTGATTTATTTCGAATGTTTCAGCTGGGAAAGTCACAGTAAGTCAAAGCTTATTTCCCAGTGCGATCCATGAAGTTTAATGACTTGCACAAGGTCACACAGTAGGCAAGTGGTGGATGAAGGAGGCATGCCTAGGTCTTCCAGCTTACTAGGTTCATAGTCTGGTACTCTGAGCTCTAGGTTATAGACTCCAGTTGTCAGAGCTGGCCATTAGTGCTACACCACCAGTAGTGCTGCACACCACAGGTACATATAAACACACGAATGTGTCAGCAGAAACAGACCTCCTGGTCTATTAACATCTGCTCAAGTGTACAGCTAGCACCCCTAAGTTGCAGCTGCCCCACCCCCTCCACTTTTGTCCACTCTCGGCCATTCTCAGCCTCACCCACCCATACTCTCCCCTGTTCTCTGTCCCATGCCCTTTTAAAGCTACCAAATAGCACACAACCAGCACTGAGATATTATTCAGACACTTAGCACACTCTGAACAAGAGCACTAACTGTCTGAATATGAGACTATGCCAGTGTGGCACAAAATGACTATGAATTGACTGATACAGCCCTAGGCTGAATATATGGAGGAGGGAGGGTTGAGCTGGTCATCTTCTTGATATATATTTGGGAACTGAGTGCTGGGTGATGGGAATGAGTAGGTAAGGTTGAGTGCTGTGTGTGTGGAGGGGCATACATTATATATCTTTTAAAGAGGTATTCCAGCCAAAAGTGCTACATTGCAGAATTAGAATAGGCATACCACCAATAAACCTTATACCAAAATTAGGTTTCTGCATTACTTCATTTTAAAGTTATGTGCTTTTTGTCACCCTGATTTCACCATTCTATTCAAAAAGCGGTTTCAGCAAAGTGCCACTGATGATGTCATGTCCCTGGGCAGAGGAGGATGTTGCTCATCTCCAGGCTGAGTTGGCCAGGATTTGTGGGACCTCCTCTTCCATCCAGGGACCACCAGTGCCACTGCCATTGCCTCAGAGGTTGCCAAGAAAGAGGAGAGTTTGGACCACAGTGGGCTTACGGAGGGTGAGGGTGGTTGAACATAGGCGCATCTCTCCAGTTGTACCTCTCCACAATTCCTATGCCATTCTGGCAAAGTGTGGTTCCTCTATGGAGGCATCTGCAGTGGAGACCAAGGAGGATGCTGGGAACCTCCACAAAGGAGACCCACAGGAGGGTGGCATGGGACCCCACAAGGGAAGGAAACAACTCCTGTTGGGGACTCCATTGTTAGGAAGGTAGAACTGGGGGAGGAAGGGGAGAGGGAGGTTAGGTGTCTGCCTGGCACCATGGCTTGGTGGGACAGGGAGCAAATCCTCAGGATTGCCAGAGCAGCTACACAGGGGAGGGAGCTGGATGTCACTGTCCACCTAGGGACAAATGACCTGGCTAAGAAAGGGATTAGAGCAGTGCAGGAATAGTTTGTGGAATTGGGGAAGGGCCTTAGACAAGTAGCACGCATGGTAACCTTCTCGGAGGTGCTGCCCATCTATGGCGTAGGAGAGGCTAGGGTGTTCCGCACCATGGGATTCAATCAGTGGTTGAAAAACTGGTACAGAACTCAGAGATTTGGCTTCATTGGGGACTGGGGGTCCACCTGGAGTGATGCAAGCCTATACTGGCATGATGGGCTGCGTCTGTCCAGGAGGGGAACCAGGATCCTAGGTGATAGGTTTAAATGCTTCATTGGCAAGCATTTAATCTAGCCATGGGGGGAGGCACTGGAAAGGAGCAGGGAAATCCTAGACCCCCCCAAAAAATCATGGTTGTAAGTGTAGTAAACACCAACATAGAGGTGGTGATAGGGAGAAGGGCAGGGGTAAATGGGGAAAGTGACAAAGGCAAGAAGGACAGGGATGGGGCAAAAAGGAGCAAGGCCATCTGGAAATGGAGAGTAATGAGTACCAATGCCTGTAGTCTGGGCAACAAGCTCCCTGAGCTGGTGGCCTTGATGGAAGAGGGATGCCTGGATATCGTAGCAGTCACAGAAACATGGTACACAGAGAACCATGACTGGGATATTAACATACCAGGGTACATAACCTACGGGAGAGACAGGCAGGAGAGAAGAGGGGGAGGAGTAGCTCTCTATGTAAAGGAAGGGATAAAAGCAACTGAACAAAAGAGTAAACGGGGAGGAGAGGAGGCACTGTGGGTCACCTTGGAGACTGGAAAGGGCACCACAACCCGCACAGGGGTTGTGTACAGACCCCCATGTCAGGGGGAAGGAATGGACAAGGATATGATAGAAGGCATTCTTAGGATGGCAAAGAAAGGGGAGATACTGTTGATGGGACACCTGAATATGCCAGATGTTAACTGGAGCACATTTGCTGCAGCCACATCCAAGAGCAAGGCCATTCTCGATGCCCTACAGGTGGCAGGCCTCAGACAGCTAGTTTCAGAACCCACTCATGAGGGAGCAATTTTAGACCTCGTACTCTCAAATGGGGGCAGTGAGAGGATCTCAGATCTAGAAGTGGGTTGCCATCTGGTAACAAGTGACCATCAAACAGTGTGGTTCACGTTACACTCAGCTACAGAGTCAAGCCATACAAAAGTGAGGGTACTGTACTTCAGGAGGGCTGACTTTGGCAAGATGGGAGAGTGCCTTAGAAAAGCACTAGCAAACAGGCTAGAAGAAGAGGTGGAGCAACAATGGGGAATCATCAAAACTGCCATCACAGAGGCAACAAGCCTTTGTGTGAAGCAAATAAACAAATCAAAATGAAAGAAAAAGCCACTATGGTTCTCAAAAGAGGTGGCTGGGAAAGTCAGGGAGAAAAAGATAGCATTCAGGAAGTACAAGGAAACACAGAAGGAGCAGGACAGAGAGCTATACCAGTTAATGCAGAAGGAAGCAGGGAGGGAAGTCAGAATAGCAAAGGCCCAAACTGAGGAAAAGATAGCCAACTCAGTTAAGAAGGGGGATAAAACCTTTTATAGGTACATCAGAGAGCATAGAAAGACAAAGGGAGGGATAGTGAGGCTGAATAGAATGAATGGTGGGTGGGCAGAGGGGGGACAGTGAAAAAGCAGGGATACTGAATGAATATTTCTGCTCAGTATTCACAAAAGAGGAGGGGGAAGTGCCTAATCCAATTAACAGAAGCACTCTTGATAAGGGGGTCGATCCCAGCCCTTTCACAGAAGAAAGGGTTCTGCAAGAACTCCTAAAACTGAAGGTGGACAAAGCAATGGGGCCTGATGGAATTCACCCCAGAATTCTAAAAGAATTAAAGGGGGGAACTAGTGAAACCACTGACTACTCTTTTTAATAAATCAAGGGAGGATGGTGTGGTACCTGAGGACTGGAGGAAGGTGGATGTGATTCCTCTTCACAAAAGTGGGACTAAAACAGAGGCAGGAAACTACAGACCTGTCAGTTTGACCTCTGTGGTAGGCAAAGTGATGGAGTCACTTCTGAAGGAAAGAATTGTTGAGTACCTAGAGGCCAGTGGGGCACAGGACCCAAGGCAGCATGGGTTCACAGTGGGAAGGTCATGTCAGATGAATCTAATAGATTTCTTTGACTGGGTGACCAAAGTATTAGACCAGGAAGGGGCTGTGGACATGGTCTACCTAGACTTTAGCAAGGCATTTGACACAGTCCCACACAAAATATTAATAGTCAAATTACCCAGCCTGGGAGTGGGTCCCAGGGTGGTAGCCTGGGTAAAACATTGGCTAGACAACAGGACACAGAAGGTAATTGTAAATGGAGTCCACTCTGAAGAAAGAGGGGTTACTAGCGGGGTACCGCAGGGTTCAGTGCTGGGTCTGGTCCTTTTGAATGTCTTTATAAGTGACATTGCAAGGGACTGGAAGGAAAAGTATGCCTCTTTGCAGATGACACAAAGATCTGCAACAGGGTTGATACACAAGGAGGTGTGGAAAGGATGAGAAGGGACTTGCCAAGGTTGGAAGAATGGTCGGAAGTATGGCAGCTAGGATTCAATGCAAAGAAGTGCAGAATAATGCACCTGGGAAACAAGAACCCAGGGAAAGATTACACAATGTGGGGGAGGTAGTAACAACAACAAAAAAGGAAAGGTACCTGGGGGTAATCATATCAGATGACCTTAAGGTTAGCAAGCAATGTGAGAAGGCAGTAGGGAGGGCTGGGGTATACTGGGATGCAGAGTGAGACATACCTCTCAACCGTCCCTGATTTTCAGGGACATCCCTGAGTTTGCCTCAGAATTTTATACTCTGTCCCTTCTAAAACTGTGTTCCGTGACCAAACAGTGGTGGCTGTAAGCACAGAATAATGCTAAACAATAAAATTACAGACTTGTTCTTCCTTAAAATATATACTAAGCCCTTTATTCTACCAGCTTCCTGAGTGGATATCACCAATTTTGAAGATGTGTCCCTGATTTTGGTCCTTTGTCCCTGATTTTTTAAGCTTTGTCCCTGATTTATGAGGCAGGAGGTTGAGAGGTATGGAGTGAGAGGCATCACCAGCAGAAAACAGGAAGTTGTTATCCTTCTGTACAGACAGTTGGTGAGACCCCATCTGGAGTACTGTGTCCAGTTCTGGAGACCCCATCTCTGCAAGGACATAGACAGGATAGAGGCAGTCCAGAGGAGGGCAACTAAAATGGTGCAGGGTCTGCAAGAGAAGCCGTACGAGGAGAGACTAAAGGAGCTTAATATGTATACCCTTGAGGAAAGAAGGGAGAGAGGGGACATGATAGAAACTTTTAAGCACCTCAGTGGAATCAACAAAGTCCAAGAGGGTAGCATCTTTCAGAAAAAGAGACATGCAAGAACAGGGGACACAATTTAAAGATAGAGGAGGGGCAGTTCTGGGCAATGTGAGGAAGTATTTTTTCACAGAGAGGGTAGTGAATGCATAGAACAGCCTTCCTGAGGAGGTTGTGGGGTCTAAAACTGTGGGAGAATTCAAGAATGCATGGGACAGACATAAGGCAATTCTTGTGGGGGGTAGGAAGAAATAGGCTGTTGGTTAACTAGGATCTGCGGCCTATCCTGTAGGTAGAGAAATGGGCAGACTAGGTGGGCCAAGCGGTCCTTATCAAAGTCTATGTTTCTATGTTTCACAGTCTAGTCCTCCCTGTCAGTGACTTGATAGGACCTGTTTCTCCAAAGTTAAAGAAACTGTAGCAATAGTATCCATTTTGAAAAAAACTGACATAGGGTTGGCTACAGTGCTGGCATTTCCAAAATATTCAGATGCATGGTACTGTACTTTAGAACACATCAAGAGGCGGTTTTGGAAGGCAGCACTGAATCAAGGTGTAGAATGTCAAGGTGGTGCACAATTTTAAAATGTTGAGGGGACATGCAGTCTTTGAATTTGGCAGGGATATGCCATCTCAAAATGTGGTGGGACACTCAATCTCAGAATGTGACAGGGGCACACATCAAGAAATCTAGTGGGAACTGGCAATTTCAGAATATACTGCAGTAGGGATGCATGCTGTCGGAATATGACAGGACATATCATATTATTCTTAAATTGCTTGTCCCTGCCACATTCCAGAATTCTACTCACCCACCAAATTTAAAAATTGTGCACCACATCCCCACCATATTCTAACATTGTGTGTCCCAGCCACATTCTAAAATTATGCATCTTGCTACATTCCAAAATTGCTCAACCCTGCCACATTTATAGAAACATAGAATGTGTCGGCAGATGAGGACTGCAAGATCTATCTAGTCTGCCCTTTTCCTTCTACCGCCTCCCTTAGTTTGCTTTATTTCTGAGGATACCCCTATGTCTCTCCCATGGTAGCTTAAATTCTTTTACTCTCTTTGCTTTCACAACCCCCTGGGGTAGGCCATTCCATGCGTCCACCACCAGCTCTGTAAAGTAGTACTTTCTCCCATCGCTCCTGAACCTGCCTCCTTTGAGACACATGTCATGTCCTCTAGTCCTGGTACAGTGTTCACCTGAAAAAGGTTCTGTATTTGAACCTTGTTGATACCTTTCAGGTATTTGAATGACTCTATCATGTTCCCCTATCCCTGTGCTGTTCCAGGGAGTACATATTTAGATTATGTAGCCTTGCATCATATGGTTTCTGATGCATACCCTACACCATCCTCGTTGCCCTTCTCTGCGCTGTCTCTAATTGATCTTTGTCTTTCCTGAGGTGCAGTCTCCAAAACTGGATGCAGTACTCCAGGTGAGGCCTCACAAGTGATCTATACAGTGCCATGATTACCTCCCTTCCTCTGCTAGTTATACCTCTCCCTATGCAACCCAGGATTCCACTAGCCTTTTGTGAAGCCTTTTCACATTGTTTGCTTACCTTCATGTAGAAATGATGACCCCTAAATCACATTCTTGTTTTGTAGACATTAGTTCCCCCCCTCCCATTAAGTACACTGTCCCCAGGATACGTTTTCCCAGGTGCATGACCTTGCATTTTTTATTTGCATTGAATTTCAACTACCAGTTTCTCGACCATTCCTTTAGTTTCCTGAGGTCAGACTTGATCCTCTGTGCCATATCAGGTGTATCCACTCCTTTGCTGGTCTTCATGTCATCTGCGAACAGACCTTGCCCTCCAGGCCCTCTGCAAGGTCACTGATGAATACATTGAAGAGGATCGGTCCCAGCATTGATCCCTGTGGCACTCTGCTGGTGACCATGCCCTGTTTTGAGAGAGTATCATTCACTAGCACCCTCTGGGTCCTCCCACTCTGTCAATTTTGCACCCAGGAAGTTATTTTATGTCCCACTCTAATATGTTCTACTTTACTGACCAACTTCCTGTGTGGCACTGAGTCAAAGGACTTGCTGAAGTCCAGGTAGACTACATCAACTGCCACCCCATCTACCACCCAAGTGACACAGTCCAAAAAAATCAACCAGGTTTGCTTGGCTGGACCTTCCTGCTATGAATCCATGTTTTTTTGAGGACCATGGAAAGGCATCTATCCTAAATAGATACTTCTGCTCAGTATTTACTGAGGAGAAGGTGGGGCAGGGCAGACAGCTCAGCACCATGGACACAGGGGGGGGATGGAGCTGTGCACTAGTCCCTTCACAAAAGAAAGGGCCCTAGAAAAGCTCGCTCAATAAGCTCAGGGTGGACAAGGCAACGGGACCTAATGGCATACATCCCAGGGTACTAAAGGAGCTAAGGGTGAAACTAGCAGAGCCATTATAAGAACTGTTTAGTGAGTCTCTGAGCACAGGAGAGGTCCCAGAAGACTGGAGAAGGGCTCATGTGATCCCGCTCCACAAGAGTGGTAGCAGGGAGGAGGCAGGGAACTACAGACCAGTCAGTCTTACCTCAGTAGTGGGCAAGATTATGAAGGCACTCCTTAAGGAAAGGGCAGTGCAACAGCTGGTATCCATAGAGGCACAGGATCCAAGACAGCATGGGTTTACAAAAGGAAGGTCCTGTCAAACTAATCTCATAGATTTCTTTGACTGGGTAACCAGAGTGGTGGACCAAGGGGGAGCAGTTGTTGTTGCCTACCTTGACTTCAGCAAAGCTTTTGATATTGTTCCATACAGAAGATTGATAAATAAGCTGGGTAGGCTCGGGGTGGGTCAGAAGTTGGTCAACTGGGTGGCAAACTGGTTGACGGGCAGAAAACAGAGAGTGGTGGTAAACGGTATTCAGTCAGAAGAGATGCAAGTCACAAGTGGGGTACCTCAAGGATCAGTCCTGGGGCCAGTCCTCTTCAATATCTTCATCAGTGACATTGCAGATGGACTGGAGGGTAAGGTTTGTCTGTTTGCAGATGACACCAAGACCTACAACAGAGTAGATGATCCAGATGGGGTGGGCAGAATGAGAAGAAATCTGGATAAAGTGCAAAAGGGTCGGAAGAGTGCAACTGGGGTTTAACGCAAAGAAGTGCAAGATCATGGACATAGGGAAGAGAAGCCATGAAGCCACCTATAGGTTGGGAGGGGAGTTGCTGGCATTCACAAGGGAAGAAAGAGACTTGGGCATCATCATCACAGATGACCTGAAATTATCCAAGCAGACCACTAAAGTAGTAGGTAAGGCTAGAGGGATGTTGGGGTGTATTAATAGGGGTATCACTAGTCATAAGATGGAGGTAATAATCCCTCTTTACAAGATACTGGTTAGGCCCCATCTGGAGTACTGTGTGCAGTACTGGAGGCCACACCTTCACAAGGACGTTAACAAAATGAGGCAGTCAAGAGAAGGGCTTCCAAAATGGTGCAGGAACTGCATCAGAAAACATATGAGGACAGATTAACAGAGCTCAATATGTATACCCTAGAGCAAAGGAGAGAGAGAGAGGTGATATGATTGAAACATTCGAAATAAGGGCATTAACAAGGTGAAAGAGTCTAACATGTTTCAATATAAGAAAAATAGCAGGACAAGAAGACACAGCATGAGCTTAGATGGAGGCCAATTAAGGGATAATGTGAGGAAGTTCTTTTTCACAGAAAGGGTGGTGGATACATGGAACAGCCTACCTCAGGAAGTGGTAGATATGAATACAGTGCAGGGCTTCAAACAGGCATTGGATAGGCATAAGGGAGCAATACAGATGAGTATAAATAGATAGGCCTATGGCACATTCATAAGGTAGAAAAAGAAATGAGCAGACTAGATGTGCCTTGTGGTCTTTATCTGCCATCAACTTCTATGTTTGTATGTTTCTATGTCATTGATCACTTACTTCTAAAAATGCTAGTATCCTTTCCCTTAGTAGGGACTCCATCCATTCTGAAATTGCGCATCTCTACCACGTTCTAAAATGGCGCACCCTGCCAAATTCAAAAACTGCACATCCCCACCACATTCTGAAGTTGTGTTTTAGTGCCACATTCCAAAATTGACACAGCCACATTCCCAAATTGTGCATCACTACCACATTCCAAAATTGTGCGTCAATGCTGCATTCCAAAATTGAGTATCACTGCCACATTCCGAAACTGTGCATCACCACCATGTTCCAAAACTGTGCGTCACCACCATATTCTAAAACTGTGTATCACCACCACATTCTGCAATTGAGTGTCACCACCACATTCCAAAAGTGTGCATCACCATCACATTCCGAAATTGTGTATCACCACCATATTCTGAAACTGAGCATTACTGCCACATTCCAAAACTGTGCATCACAACCACATTCTGAAACTGTGCACCACCGCCACATTCTGTAACTATGCATCATCACCACATTCTGAAACTGTGTGCCACCACCACATACCAAAACTGTGCCCCACCACCACATTCCAGAAACTGTGCGTCACCGCTACATTCCGAAACTGTGCGTCACTTGCACATTCCAAACCTGTGCATCACCACCACATTCTGAAATTGTGCGTCACCACCACATTCAAAACCTGTGTGTCACTGCCTCATTCAGAACCTGTGCATCATCACCACATTCTGAACCTGCATGCCACAGGCATGTTCGAACCTGTGCATCGTCACCACATTCCACCACTGTGCGTCACTGCCGCATTCGAGATTGTGCATCACTGCCACATTCTGAAATTGTGCATCACCGATATTCTGAAACTGAGCATCACTGCCACATTCCAAAACTGTGCATCACCACCACATTCCAAAACTGTGCACCACAGCCACATTCTTTTTTTTGAAATTCAACTTTATTGATTTTAGCAATACAGAGTAAGAGTAATTACAGAAAAAAATGACCAGTGACTTCTGCAACTATTTGGTTACATACCCCTCTCACTCTCCCCTCCAACCCCTACCCCCTCTCCTACCCTCCTCCCTTACTCCCAGTCCTCCCCAGCCTTGTCAAATCCCATGTAGTACACATCCATCCCCTGGTCAAGTCAGTCTGAATTTGATGATTCCCTCTGTTCCCAGAACTTCTCATTTTCTTTTCAGTACTATTAGGACGAATGCACTCCAACTTGAAGCAGATACAGGGAGTGAATGTTTTCCCATATTCTAGTGTATCTGTTGGGACAATTCCTCTGGCTTGCCCCTAATTTTCCACATTTAGGTTGGACAATGATTCCCGAATCCATTCGGAATAAGTTAAAGGAAGGTCATCCAACCAATGCCTTAATACCAACTTTTTAAGGGAGGAGGAAATGATGGCCATGTAATATCTTTTGGCCTTCACTTCTACCTTGGCATAGTCCCTAATTAATCAGATCTCTGGGGTGAAAAGATTTTCTATGCCGAGCAAAGGGTCGGCTTTGGTCCTAATAGTATCCCAAAGTTCCTTTACTGGAGGACAGTCACAAAATATGTGTTGGAGGGTACCTTCCTCCTGATGGCATCTATTACACAAAGGGCTAAGTATTCTTCCTATTCTATGTAATCTGTTCGAGTCCAGAACATGTTGTTCAGGAAGTGAAACCGCATAACTTGTAGTCTTCCTGGGTAATGTATCGATAGGTGCTTTTCCATATGGTCCCCAGTCCCTGATAAGTTCTGGAAATAGGTCACCCAGAATTTAGGAATCCCATCTAGATCTGCATATGCTTGGTCAAACAATGAGGTATAAAACCTTGACAGAAAGTGTGGCTCCCAGACCCTCCCAGAAGAGTGACTCAAAATACTTCCCCGATACTCTACCTTCCTCCAAGTTCCCTTGCATTTGTACTATCATACGTCGCACTTGGTAAATCTTAAAAGTGTGGTTGGGTCCTAACTGGTATCTGTTTGTGATAGCTTCCACCAGGAGACATCCCCCTTCCCTGAGCAGGTCTTGGATCCTCAGGTCTCTCAGCAAGGGGATCCAGGTATCCGAAATCACTTTGCCTCATATTTTCAAATTCGTGTTTTTACATAGGGATTGGTTTGGGTCTTTACTTGCCACATACAGTAAAAATGAGCATAACTGCACATCTATGCTCAGTGAGGTAACTATTGGTGCAGAGACTAATTTTTTAGGGAGGATTTTCTGAGTAGAATATAAAAGGGCAACTGGATCCAAACCCGCCTCCCTAATCAGCTCAATTTCCAGTTTTACCCAGGAGGGAATATAAGGCAAGGAAATTTCTTCAGCTGGGGTCAGAAGCCACTTTAAATATTTACTGGCACTGCTAGCCCAATAGTATAGTCCTAAATGTGGCAGCCACAGGCCCCCTTTGGACTTGGGAGCAGCCAGTTTATGATAAGCTCTTCGGGGTGCCTTCCCATGCCAGATGAAATCCGATATAACCGAGTGGGACTTTTTAAACCATTTCAAAGGCAACCAAGCATTAAGCATGTTAATAGGGTAGAACATCATAGAAACATAGAAGTTGATGACAGATAAGGACCACAAGGCCCATCCAGTCTGCCCATTTCTTTTTCTACCTCATAAATGTGCCATCTGCCTTTGCTCTGTCAGTGGCCTATCTATTCTTACTCATCTGTATTGCTCCCTTATGCCTATCCCATGCCTGTTTGAAGCCCTGCACTGTATTCATAGCCACCACTTCCTGAGGTAGGCCGTTCCATGCATCCACCAACCTTTCTGTGAAAAAGAATTTCCTCACATTCCCCCTTAATCGGCCTCCCTCTAATCTCATGTTGTGTCCTCTTGTCCTGCTATTTTTCTTATATTTAACATGTTAGACTCTTTCACCTTGTTAATGCCCTTAAGGTGTTTGAATGTCTCGATCATATCACCTCTCTCCCTCCTTTGCTCAAGGGTATACATATTGAGCTCCATTAATCTGTCCTCATATGTCTTCTGATGCAGTCCCTGCACCATTTTGGTTGCCTTTCTCTTGACTGCCTCAGTTTGGTTAATGTCCTTATGAAGGTGTGGCCTCCAGTATTGCACACAGTACTCCTTGTAAAGAGGGATTATTACCTCCCTCTTACCACTTTTGATACTCCTACTAATACACCCTAACATCCCCCTAGCCTTACCTACTGCTTTAGTGGTCTGCTTGGATGATTTCAGGTCATCTGTGATGGTGATGCCCAAGTCTCTTTCTTCCTTTGTGACTGCCAGCAACTCCCCTCCCAGCCTATAGGTGGCTTCAGGGTTTCTCTTCCATATGTACATGATCTTGCACTTCTGTACATTAAATCCCAGTTGCCACTCTTCTGACCATTTTGCTAGTTTATCCAGATCTCTTCTCATTCTGCCCACCCCATCTGGATCATCTGCTCTGTTGCAGATCTTGATGTCATCTGCAAACAGACAAACCTTACACTCTAGTCCATCTGCAATGTCACTAATGAAGATATTGAAGACTGGCCCCAGGACTGATCCTTGAGGTACCCCACTTGTGACTTGCATCTCTTCTGACTGTATACCATTTACCACCACTCTCTGTTTTCTGCCCGTCAACCAGTTTGCCACCCAGTTGACCAACTTCTGACCCACCCCGAGCCTACCCAGCTTATATATCAATCTTCTATGTGGAACAGTGTGAAAGCTTTGCTGAAGTCAAGGTAGGCAACATCAACTGCCCCTTGGTCCACCACTCTGGTTATCCAGTCAAAGAAATCTATGAGATTAGTTTGACAGGACCTTCCATTTGTAAACCCATGCTGTCTTGGATCCTGTGCCCTATGGATTCCAGCTGTTGCGCTATCCTTTCCTTAAGGAGTGCCTCCATAATCTTGCCCACTACTGAGGTAAGAGACTGACTGGTCTGTAGTTCCCTGCCTCCTCCCTGCTACCACTCTTGTGGAGCGGGATCACATGAGCCCTTCTTCAGTCTTCTGGGACCTTTCCTGTGCTCAGAGACTCACTAAACAGTTCTGCTAATGGCTCTGCTAGTTCCACCCTTAGCTCCTTAAGTACCCTGGGATGTATGCCATCAGGTCCCATTGCCTTGTCCACCCTGAGCTTAGTGAGCTCTTGTAGGACCCTTTATTTTGTGAAGTGAGTAGTGCTCACCTCCCTCCCCTCTGTGTCCATGGTGCTGAGCTGTGGGCTCTGCCCTACCTTCTCTTCAGTAAATACTGAGCAAAAGTATCTATTTAGGATAGATGCTTTTACAGGGTCCTCCTCCTTACATGCCTTCTTTTCTCCTTTGAGCTTAGCAATACCCCCTCTGGACTTTCTCCTTTCACTAATGTATCTATAGAAAGTCTGGTAACCTTCTTTTACTGTTCGTGCTAGTGTTTCCTCAGTTTGGGATTTTGCCTGCCTTACTGCCTTCCCTGCTTCCCTTAGGGCAGTTTGGTATGCCTCCTATCTTCATCCAGCTGTGTTCCTTATATTTCCTGAAGGCCAGCCTTTTGGCTCTGACCTTTTCTGCTACTGTATCTAAGAACAAAAGTGGTTTCCTCTTTTTTTGCACTTCCTTATCTGTCTAACACCTTGAAGGCAGGACCTTGGCAGGACATTCATTTTGATTAGATTTATATGCCCCCAGAGAGAGAGAGAGAGAGAGATTACACCATCTTGACAAATCATGGGTAATGTATCAATAGGTGCTTTTCCATATGGTCTCCCAATCCCTGATAAGTTCTGGGAACATGTCAGCCTAGAATTTGGGAATCCCATCTAGTGCCGCATATGCTTGGTCAAACAATGAGGTATAAAACCTTGACACAACATGTGGCTCCTAGACCCCCCGGGAGAGTGACTCAGAATACTTCCCCGATACTCTACCTTCCTCCTGTATGAAGGACTGAATTAAGATTGAACTGAACCATTTTGGAATCACTCCATGCCAGCACAATTCCTAAATACTTTAATGTGTTCAGGCTCCACAGTAATCCTAAATCTGTAGCTACACTTTTCTGTAGTTTCAAGTTGAGGGGAAAACAGTAGTTTTCTCTACATTTATTTTGTAATTGGAAATTGTACTGTATCCCTCTATTATACTCAGAGCTACCGGAAAAGTTTTCTGAGGGTGAAGCAGATGAAGCAGGATATCATCCGTATGCAGATACTTTGAACTCCTGGGTACCTACTACCACGCCTTTGTATCTGTGCAATACATCTGAACCTGCTCAGAAGATGTTCAAGATATATGTTAAAGAGAAGGGGTGGCAAGGGGCATCCCTGTCTAGTACCAGAAAACAGTGAAAAAGTAGAGGAAAAACAAATTACAATATAACCTTGCACTGGGATGTTTATACAAAGAAGAGACCATTTAATGACAGCAGAAGGGAACCCAAATTTCTCCATAACTAGGAACAGGAATTGCCAATCTACATGATCAAACACCTTCTCTGTGTCCAGGGACATCAGACCACACAGAATGTCAGAGTTGCGGGACACAGAGAAGACACAAGCCAACTTGCGCAGATGGTCAGATGACATTCTTCCTGTCATAAAACCTATCTGATCCTGATGAATCACCAATCTGGTCACAACAAATTTAGCCAAGATCTTGATGTCATAATTGATTAGGAAAATTTATTTATTTAAGAGTTTTACCAGGAAGGCACACTGAGCAGTATACCACTCGATTCCAGATGCGCCCTGGGGGAATAGGGATAGGCAGGATATGGTAATAGTAGAAGTTACACATGTACATGTTCAATTGCAATCATATTAGTGTAGTCAAAATCCTTATATACAAATAGCAAAATATACAAATAGCAAATATACAGACAGGGTGGTATAGGTAAGGGAACAACATGCACTGAATTACGATATACCCCATAACCAACATCACACAATAAGCAGGGTTGTCAACAATAGGAGAAAAATAGCGGAGACAAATAAACAACTGACAACAAGGTTGCAAGGGATTCAGCGGGCAGGATGCAAGAGCAAGTGGTAGAGAATTGAGTCTTAAGAAGAGCATTACGGTGTGGGCGGTAACTACTGACCTTATCCGGTTCTTTACCGGTTTGGGAATAACTATTATAAGTAGCTTCAAACAGGTGTTTATCCACCATTTCCAAGTCTAGTATAGTTGAAAACAAACTCTTTAGGCCTGGGACCAATTGCTTAGAAAACACTTATAAAATTTGGTGGAAAACTCCATCTGGGCCGGCGCTTTATCGAGTGATAAAGATCTAATTGCCAACAATATTTCGGTCTCAGATATGGGGAATTCAACCCATTTTTAGTTCATCCGATATGACTGGTAACTGAACCGAGGACAGGTATCCTCTACTGTTTTCTTATTGGGCCAAGCACCATAAGACTATATAATCTGTTATAGTAATGTTTGAATTCTAACACTGTCTCCTCAGAAAGAAGTTTAATAATACCATCCCTCTGGGACTTAATACTCTATAATTTTTGAGGATTCTTCTGCTTGTAACCTCAGTAATAACAGGTGGCCTGACTTTTTGCCTTGATCAAGATAAAGTGTTTTAGTTTTAAGGATGGCGTAATCCTCCTTCTCTTTCAGGAGGTCACTGTACTGATTCCTAAGGCCAATTAACTTTTCTCTAACTGCTTCTGAAGTGGCAGGAGAGAGAGTTCTCTCTAATTCCCTTATTTGCTCTAACAGCTGACGTGCCTTACTGTACTTTCCCTGCACTTTTTTCTCTCTGCTGCTATTTTAATTAATTCCTTCCTTAAGACACATTTCAGAGCTGCCCATTCTATATCTCCTCTCTGGTAGAATTAAGGTTATCTCTCTGATATTGTTATATACTCTGTTTAATCTTCTCCTTAAGCTTGGTCTGACTTCAGTAACTGATTGTTCAGTTTCCATATTGTCTGTCTTGGTATGTTGGGGTTAGGTTAGCTAACATAAGACCATAGCATGATCTGATATTACCCCAGGTTCTATTTCACAAACCAAGAGACCCAGGAGCAGAAGTGACTTAGTAAGAAGAAATCAATTCTCGATCTGGACTTGTGCACCTCTGATGTAAAGGTGAACTCCTTGAGTGTCAGATGTAAGATCTGCCATGGATCACATAATCCTGAGTGGTCTGACAATTCCCGAATCGCTGTTTGGGCTGGGGTCAGCCCCCCCATTTCTTCCTATCCTTATCCAGGTCTGGGGAGAAAGGCAAATTCCAATCTCTGCCCAGTAGAATGGGTAGGTTTATAAAGGGAGCTAACACATTCAACAGCTCCATAAAAAAAACAGGTGACTCTGCATTAGGGCCATACACACTCCATATTAACATCCTTGTTTGATCCAGGAGGCCCTGAATAAATATGTACCACCCATTCAGGTCCTGGATATATCATTCATAAACAAAAGGTGTAGACCTGGAAATTAAAATGGCTACCCCTCTGCTAGCCGTACTATCTCCCGCCATGCCTGCTACACGAATTGTCATCTAAACAAGTTGGCTTCCGACTCAAGCATATGCATTTCTGCAAGCATATAACATTCCCTTATGCAACTGAATATGCTTTAAAATTTTGTACCTCTCCGTTTTGTTCCTGGACCTTTGACATTCCAAGAAATCTATTCATATTTACCCCCATATGAGACCATATTCACACATGTCCACGCCCTGGGAGTAAACAGAAAGTTTCCACTAACCCTGCAAACAGAAGAGGTCCCTTCAGATGATGTTTGTTAGGTACTGTTTCCATACAGGCAAGGCTGGCCCTCCACTGTTTCCCCATTCCCTTCCCCACCAAGTGCCATAAAGCCTCTGAACAATTGTATTTAACCTAAACAATACTAATGGTAATATGTAAAAGAAACAGGATTCAGCCTCTCTCCTCCCTCCCAAACTTGTCCTTCAAATAATGACATGAGAATGAATAACATCATCAAATAGCAAAAATTCCCACCCTCCAACACAAATACTCTTGGTTCATGTCAGCAAGAAATCTCACCACCCTACTCCAGCTCCCCGCCTCCTCATTTTCCTATAAACACAGACTGGAAAGGCAATTATGCATTACATAATCCAACCCTCTTTCAGTACCATCTCCCACCTATGCATAACCCCCGAAACATACTAGGAATACCCCAAGTGACTCTTGACCTTTGAGTTGGAATCCACTTCCACGCATGTGGAACTTACTCAGTGGGAGTACCATACAGAACTAACATAAAATAATGCTTTTGGGGTTTGCAAAACACAGTTAACTTCACAGCAATACTGTGACCCCCCTCCTGTTAAGAAACTGAGATCAAATGAACCCAAACCACGTAGGATGGATTATTATTGCTCAGGGCAGACTGGGGTGTTCCCTTTCCCCTAAGATAAAAGCGAGTATACCCATCGCCCTGCTAAACCAATTGTTCCCACATTGCAGTCCACAGATGAAGCTCTACTATAAAACTTGAAACTTGAACTGTGCATTTTAATTAAACATTAACTACAAAATCTGTCAAACTATAAATGTTTATCCCATAGTGCTGGTTAAGGGATCAAAAACAATGCACATGTAGCACGCTCCCTCTAGTGGCCGCACATAGTCAATTCAGTCCAGCAGTAATAACAGAAAAATGTGCAGCACTGATGTGCAAGCCCATACAAACTTCTAGAACTCTGTTTTCCTCATATCCAGGCTTTGCTGGAATTCTCAGTAAAGTAGGCAAGCAAATTACAGCTCTACCACTGAAAAATTGCCATACAGTTCAGCCTGTGTCTCTGTAATGAATTTCCCTGCCAAGGACAGAGAATAACTCAGGTAGGACACCCTCGAATTAAAAAAAAAGAAGAAATTAACAGGCTAGTCTATCCGAAGCAGGCAAATCCACAGATGCTTGGATCAACTGGGAAGAAGGATTACCTCAGAGTAAGCCATTCTATTCCCGCTCAGCTGCTCACTCACTTATGGTCTCCCAAAATTCTCTCCTGCTTCATCTCTCCTTAACAGATCTGGAAGCACTGTCTTCAGACTGTAACCCTAGGTGGCACTATCCCAAGGGCTACTACCCCTGCCTGCTTGGCTAGTAGCAGGTTAAGGGGCCTGAGTTCTGAAATGGGTGCATCCAACCGGAAGTCAGGGTTGGTAGTGGTCAAGCTAACCTAGGCACAGCCCTCCGGGACACTGTAACCCCCCTCTTTCTCCTCTAGTGGCCTGAACACTGTACAATAATCACTTTCACAATACCCTGGTACACCACACAAGTACCCACACTGTTTGCACTTACCACCAGGGCTGGTTCCTCTGGCTCGACCCTGGTGACCCCCTGTAAAACAAGGTTAAGCACAGCAAGTAGCAACAGTACAGTACTTGGAGCACAAACTGGAACCACAGTCAGATTACATACAGAAAAAGTTAGATCTGATTTATTCAGGGGACTTGAACAAGGGAGGGGCAAAATCAGGTTAATTAGCTTAAAGACTATATCAATCAAGCAGTTATACATGCGCTTTGAGTCCCCCCACACAGTCCACCTCTGGGTACCCAGGTAGAGAAGAGATGGGCTAGCCAGGACAGTTGCCCAGGGTTGCAGCTGGTTGGGACCCTGTGATGGAAAACACAACATGCACAGTATACAATATTTGTAATCCAGAGCCAGAGGGCTCAGTTCGTAAAGGAAACGAAACAACAAGACAATCAGATGACACACTCAGATTAAGCTGCTGTTGTAGGGAGCTACCCTGGTATTTACTCACAATACCCAATACTGGACACTGGCTGGACGAAAATCGAGAGTGCAGGTGGTTGATCTGGAATGTCAGGAGAAGCAGGGCCCACACAAGTCACAGAGGCGTTGTTCCTGTTCAAGCGTGGAGCAGGGGGCTGATCCCCAGGCAGGTCTCTCGTCGATGGCTTCTCTGTGCAGTGGGTAGTCTGACTGGGCCAGTCTGGCAAAGCCCAGTCGCATGGAGACAAGTTTGGAAGCAGTCCTTTTTTGGCTGGATACAGCTTCCAGCAAGCAGAACACAATTCACACAGTGGGGAACTAACTCACAACCCACTAGCAGCTCATAGCACATTTACATGTACGGGAATTCTACTGTACCAGGCAAAGCGCTCCTCAGACACAATCGCAAAGTCTCTCCACACACCGGAGCTTTGGGTAGCTGGAACTCCTGACAGGCCGATCGATTCAGCAAAAATATTCGGTCTTCTTCATGTTGAGCCTGGCCCACTTCAGTAGCTTACTTTAGTCACACAAACTTGGATTTAGTCCAAAACAATTCTCTTCTCTCCCTCTCAAGAGCAGCAGGCAGACATGGAGGCCAAACTCTCAGCCTTTTCATAGTTCTCCCATGCGAATCCACTCAGGATTGCTCTCAGAATCACTTCAGCTCCTTCTTGCTCAGCTTCCAGCTTAGTTCTAACTGAAAACTGCAAGCAGCCCGGGACTTCCCCAAGATCCAAAAGTTTTGGTTGGCTGATTTGGTTGTCAGTCAAAGCAAGACTCCGCCTTCAGTTGCAAAAAAGGCGAAAACTTAAACCACAGTTCCTATAGATTTGAACTCAGACAGCTCCTTTAGTCCGGCTACATTTTAGGTCCCACCAGAACTGATTGGTTCAATTTGCAGTCCAGGACCAAGATAGTGGAGACAAACAAAACAGTCCTTGCTACAAAGAAAGCAGGTTAGACAAACTACATTATTATTATCATTCTAAATGGTTTTCAGTAAATAGTTACATCTTTCAACAGAGCTCCATCTCAGATTACTTATGCTGCAATCAAGCAGCTCTTAAAGAGACAGTGCACAGAGGCTACACAGGCTCTGGCAATCACATTTAAACTGCTAAAATGCAGAATACCAGCCTGGCAGTGAGCATTTAGGCAAGCTCAAGGAAGACTTTTTGGGAACCCCCATTTGTCGGGGGGGTTACAAGACCATCAGTGGCTGCACTCGCATCTTCGTAGTTGACCCAGACTCCAGACAAAGGAACTTGAAGTCTGGCAGGATACCCCATTTGGAAGTGAATTTCTAATACAATCAATTTCGCTACCAACAGGTGGTACATGGTTATTTTTTGTTGAAACTGGCAAATCCTGCACATCTCTCAATGTAGTGCCCTCCCATTTGATTTCCTGGATTTCTTTTATTTTGACAAAAAAGTGCTGCCTTTCTTGGTAATTCAAAAAGCGGAAAATAAATGGTCATGGTGGGGCTCAGGGAGGGCATTGCTCTCAGTGATCTGTGCGCCGTTCTATGACATAATTAGTCCCAAAGGGTGTAGGGCCTGCCAGCTTCACCAATAAGCTCTGAGTAAATAAGATCACATCAGTCCCTTCCTCCTGCTCCTGGAGGCCAATAATGATGACGTTGTTCCATCTACTACGGCCCTCTAGATCTTCTATTTTACTCTCCATTTTGTGCATTTTTTGCACCATGAACTCTGGTTCCTGCCTCGGCACTCTCTTCTTGATCAAGGTAAGTCTAGCTTCTATCCCTGCTCGCTTTGATAGCTCTTCTAGGGTCTGTGTTACTGATTTCAGCTCTTCGGTAACTGATGGCATGTCTTCACAGAATGGCTTTAACTTGGCCAGAAACAACACTAGGATCAGCGGTTCATCCTCTGGTAATGCATGCTCATCATCTGAGCCTCCGGCAGATGAAGATGCCCTTATTTTTTCGGGACCTTTTCAGGCGATGGGGGCAGAGTGTGTCTAGGCTGAGTTCTCGCCATTTCTATGTCCATTTGCAACTCCTATGCTTTAGCATCCTTCTTGACCAGATCTTGCAGCTGGGTAAGTGGAAAGAATGGTCAGATTGCCTTTGAAACCTTTTAGATTGAAATAATAAGAAACAGGAGTTGGAGCTATAGATAAAGACTGCTAGTCAGCTCCCTGCATCACTTGACTCCACCACCACCAAATTCTGTAACTTTGCATCATCACCACATTCTGAAACTATGCGTCACCACCACATTCTAAAACTGTGCACCACTGCCACATTCTAAAACTGCATCACTCCCGCATTCTGAAACTTTGCATCACCGCCACATTTCAGAACTGTATGACACCCCATTTCTGAACCTATGTATCACTGCCACATTCCAAACCTGTACATCACCACCACATTTCAAAATTGTGCATCACTGTCACATTCAGAACCTGTGCATCACTGCCACATTCAGAACCTGTGAGTCACCACCACATTCCAAACCTGTGCATCACTGCCACATTCCAACCTGTGCACCACTGCCACATTCCAAACCTGTGCATCATCACATTCCAAAATTGTGCTTCACTGCCGCATACTGAAGCTGTGCATCTCCACCACATTCCAAAACTGTGCATCACCTCCATCTTCTGAAACAGTGTGTCATCACCACATTCCAAAATTGTGCATCACCGCCACATTCTGAAACTGAGTGTCACTGCTACATTCTGAACCTGTGCATCACCTCCACATTCTGAACCTCTGCATCACCGCCACATTCCAAAATTGTGCATCACCACCACATTCTGAAACTGAGTGTCACTGCCACATTCCGAACCTGTGCATCACCTCCACATTCTGAACCTCTGCATCACCACCACATTCCAAAATTGTGCATCACCACCACATTCTGAAACTGAGTGTCACTGCCACATTCCGAGCTTGTGCATCACCTCCACATCCTGAACCTCTGCATCACTACCACATTCCAAAACTGTGCATCACCAGCACATTCAAAAATTGTGCAACACCACCACATTCTGAACCTGTGCATCACTGCTATATTCTGAACCTGTGCATCATGGCCATATTCCAAACCTGAGCATCATCACCACAGTTTGAAATTGTGCATCACTGCCGCATTCCAAAACTGTGCATCACTGCCACTTTCCAAAACTGTGTGTCACTGCCACACTCCAAAGCTGTGCATCACCACCACATTCCAAAAGTGTACATCACCACCACATTACAAAATTGTACATCAATGCCACATTCTGAAATGGAGTCTCACTGCCACATTCCGAAAGTGTGCATCACCGTCTTATTCCAAAACTGTGCGTCACCACCATATTCCAAAAGTGAGCATCACCACCATATTCTGAAACTGTCTGTAACCACCATATTCCAAAACTGTGTGTCACCACCACATTCTGAAACTGTGCATCACCACCATATTCCAAAAGTGTGCACTACCACCACATTCCAAAACTGTGTGTCACTGCCAGTTCCAAACATGTGCATCAATGCCACATTCCGAACTTATGTGTCATCACCACATTTCAAAAATGTGCATCAGTGCCATACTCAGAAGCTATGTGTCACTGCCACATTCAGAACCTGTGCATCACCACCACATTCTGAAACTGTGCATCACCACAGCATTCTGAAATTGCGCATCACCACCACAGTCCAAAACTGTGTGTCACCACTACATTTTGAAGCTATGCGTCACTATCACATCCCAAAACTGTGTGTCACAGCTGCATTCTGAAGCTGTGTCACCAATGCATTCCGAATTTGTGTGTCACTGCCATATTCCAAAGCTGTGCATCACTGCCACAGTCTAAATCTGTGCATCACTGCCACATTCGAACCTAGTAGTGCCACCGCCACATTCCAAATTGAGCATCACTGCCACATTCTGAAATTGTCACTGCCAATTCCAAACTGTGCATCACTGTTATATTCTGAAACTGTGGTCACCACCATATTCCAAAACTATGTGTACCGCTATATTCCAAAACTGTGAGTCACTGCCACATCTAGAAACTGTACATCACCACTGCATTCTGAAACAGTGCATCACTCCCACATTCCAAAATTATGCATCACTCACATTCTGAAATTGAGTCTCACCACCATATTCGAAATTATGTGTCACCACCATACTCCAAAATGGTGTTACCAAGACATTCTGAAACTGTGCATCACTGCCACATTCCAAAAGTGTGCATCACCACCACATTCCAAAATTGAGCATCACTGCCACATTCAAAATTGTGCACCACCGCCATATTCCGAAATTGAGCATCACTGTCACATTCCAAAATTGTGCATCATTGCCACATTAGGTAACTGTGCTTCACCACCACATTCAAAACTGTGCACCACCACCACATTCTAAAACTAAGCACCACTGCAACATTCTGAAACTGTGTGTCACTGCCACATTCCAAAATTATGCGTCACTGTCACATTCCGAACCTGTACGTCACCACCACATTCTGAGCCTGTGCATCACTGCCACATTCTGAACATGTGCACCACCACCACATTCCAAACCTGTGCATCAGCACCACATTCCAAAATTGTGTGTTACCACTGCATTCCGAGATTGTACATCACTGCCGCATTCTGAAACTGTGCATCATCACCACATTCTGAGCCTGTGCACCACTGCCACATTCCAAACCTGCTCATTATCACCACATTCTGAAATTGTGCATCACGACCATATTCCAAGGTTGTGCATCACCAAAGCATTCTGAAGCTGTGCATCTCCACCAGATTCTGAAACTGTGTGTCATCGCAGCAGTCTAAACAGTGCATCACCACCATATTTTTAAATTGTGCATCACAGCCATACTATGAAACCGAGTCTCTGTCACATTCCAAAACTGTGCAGCACCATCATATTCAAAAACTGCATTTCACCACTATATTCTGAAATTGTGTGTCACTGCCATATCCCAAACTGTATCAGCACCACATTCTGAAACTGTGTCACTGCCACATTCCAAAAGTGTGTGCCACCACCCCACTCCAAAACTGTGTGTCACCGCCACATTCTGAAACTGTGCGGCACCATCACATTTCAAAACTGTATGTCACCACCACATTCCAAAACTGTGTGTCACTGCCACTTCTGAACCAGTGCATCAGTGCCACATTCTGAAACTGTGTGTCACTGCCACATTCCAAAATTGTGCATCACCACCACATTCAGAACCTGTGCATCACCACCACATTCAGAAACTGTGCATCACCCCACATTCTGAAACTGTGCATCATGCCACATTCTGAAATTGTGCATCACCACCACATTTAGAACCTTGCGTCACCACCACATTCAGAACCTGAGCACCACCACCACATTCAGAAACTGAAGCGTCACCACCACATTCTGAAATTGTGTGTCACCATCGCATTCTGAAATTGTGCACCACCACATTCAAATTGTGTGTCACTGCTGCATTCCAAAGGTGTGCATCACCACCATATTCCAAATTGTATGTCACTGCCACATTCCAAAGCTTGTATCACTGCTAAATTTTGAAAATCGTGTGTCACTGCCACATTCCAAACCTGTGCACCACCACCACATGCCAAATTGTGCAGCACCACCACATTCTTTATTTATCATGAAAGGTTTTTATTATTAGGTTTCATTTTACAGTCACAAATATCTGAAAACTTCAGACAAACAGGCATAACACAAAATGTGAACACACTTGTGCTGTAAGTACCAACAGGTGTAAAATGTTACACAAAAAGAAATTTGACCAAAAGGTGAGCTACATATCTCTGTCTTCCTAGTACAGTGATAAGGTCTAACAGCTTCTAAACAAGAAACAATAATCCAGTTAGTCTTATCAGCAGTATACTAAGCATATTAGTCTCAGTTGTGAAGGAACTTGATTTCACCAATGCATTCTTTCCCTAAGTATGTTATGTTAAAAGTTGAAAGCTAAAATAACATCAACATCCTTGAGAAAGGGACTGTGCGTAGTGGATCAGGGCAGGTGTTAAAAAAGTCAAGGGGGTGTGCTAGGCATGGAAGCACCAAGTTTTCCCATCAGCTCTGCCACCCCCGCACCCCCTGAACTCTAAGATTCCAACTTCAGGTTGGAGTTGGTCCGGGGAGGGGACAGAACACTGAGGGAAGACAAAACAAGAAAAATTGACCATTACCACGAATGTCACCATAATGGTCCTTTTCCTTGTTTTGCCATTGGGGTGTCGACAAAAAGGGGTGATACGGCCAGGCAGAATAGGGGGAACAGAACAGAGGTGTGAGTAAAGATAGGCATCCCACTTCTTCCCATATTTAGGCATCTGATTTAGTTCAAAGTAGGAGAGAAGCTCAAAAATTGCCAGTCTAGCAAGTGCCATATACCTGGTCAGTACTGAAGGTGGATGTGGTTGCCTCCATTTCATAAGGTTTGCTCTTTTGGCTTCCATCAGTTCTGTAGTCACCCAGCTCTGCAATGGGCCAGAAAGTGGGCCAAGTATAGAAGTGTCCCCAAGGAGCAACAAAGGGGATCCTGGGGACAGGCTGTGAACTACAACTTTGTAGCAATCCTCAAATATAGCCACAAGAAACTAATGAGTGCTGGGCAATGCCAAAGCACATGAAGTAGGTTAGCAAGACTGTGTTGGCATCTCCAGCACTGAGCATGCCGTAAAAAGCCCATAGCCTGTAACCTAGCCAGTGTACGGTACCAGTGGAGCAGTATTTTAAGCTGTATTACCTGACTCTTAGTGTCCTTGTATACTGTACGAGCATTCCCTAGGAGTTGGCTCCATTCCTCCAAGGAGATAGACATCTGAGCATCTTGTTCCCACTTAGTTCTACATTTGTATGTATCATCAGAGTGGGCATCACGCAACATGTGGTAAACCTTGCCTGCTATCCCTTTTAACTTACCTAGGAGATGCAGGCTGCAAGTCACTCCCATGACTGAACTCCTTTCGGGGTTGAAGGACCGAATATCCTCCCGCATTTGAGATATCTCCAGAATTCCTTCTTTGAGCACCACCAAATTCTGAAATTGAACAACAATGCCACATTCTGAAACTGAGCATCATCACCACATTCCAAAACTGTGCATCACCATTATATTTCAAACTGTGTCCACCACCTATTCCAAAACTGTGCGTGTCCGCTATATTCCAAAACTGTGACTCACTGACACATTCTGAAACTGTATGTCACTGCCTCATTCTGAAACAGTGCATCACCACCACATTCAGAAATTGTGCATCACTGCCATATTCTGAAATTGAGTCTCACCACTATATTCTGAAAGTTGTGTCACTGTTAAATTCCAAAACTGTGTATCATCGCCACATTCTGAAACTGTGTGTCACCACCACATTCCAAAACTGTGCATAATTGTTATATTCTGAAACTATGCATCACCACCATATTCCAAAACTATGTGTCACCACCATATTTCAAAAAGTGTGTCACTGCCGCATTCTGAAATTGTGCTTCACTGCCACATTCTGAAAGTGTGCATCACCACCACTTTCTGAAATTGAGCGTCACTGCCACATTCTGAAATTGTGCATCACTGCCATATTCCAAAATTGAGCATCACTGCCACATTCTGAAACTGTGTGCTACCACCACATTCTTAAACTGTGCATCACTGCCACATTCTGAAATTGTGTGCCACTGCCACATTCCATAACTGTGTGTCACCACCATTCCAAAACTGTGATACTGGCACATTCCAAAACTGTGCACCACTGCCACATTCCAAAACTGCGTGTCATTGCCACATTCCAAAGCTGTGTGTCACTGTCACATTCCAAAACTGTGTGTCACAGTCACATTCCAACCCTGTGCATCACCGCCACATTCTGAACCTGTGCATCACTGCCACACCGAACCTGTGCACCACCAACACATTCTGAAGCTGTGCATAATCACCACATTCCAAAACTGTCACTCCACGATTCCAAGATTGTGCATCGCTGCTACATTCCAAAACTGTGCATCACTGTCACATTCTGAACCATGCATCACCACCACATTCTGAACCTGTGCACCACTGCAACATTCCAAAACAAGTAGGGCCACTGCCACATTCAAAATCTGTGCATCACCACCACATTCCAAAATTGTCACTGCTATATTCAAAACCTAGCGCCACCACCACATTCCAAAATCATCTGTCACGCCACATTCAAAACCTGTGCATCACCATCACATTCCAAAATTATGCGCCACTGCCACATTCCAAAATTGTGCCTCAGTGCCACTTTCTGAAATTGTGCTTCACTACCACATTCAGAATTTATGTGCCCCAGCTACTTTCTGAGATTGTGTCATTGCTGCATTTCACAACAGCAGCCTGGTGACATTTCAAAATCTCATACCTGCAGTACTCTAAAAATTGCACACAATTGTGTCATTTTAAAGTCATGTTCACTGCTACACTCCAAGCATCCATCGCATTCTAAAGTACTGTACCGTGTATCTACACATAATGGAAGTGCATATGCTGACCCACCCAGTGTCAGTTTTCCTTTTTCAGATGCTTACTACAACTGCAGTTTTAAGTAACATAGGAGAAATAAATCATATAAGGTAGCTTGCAGGGAGGACTAGGTTGCCAGTTTAGGTTATGACATCATCAGTAGTGCTTCTCAGCAACTGGCTTTTTTGACCTGCCAGTGAATTAAAGGTTACAAAATGACTTGTACCCTTTAAACGAAGTAACTTAGAGATATGATTTTTTGCATGAGACTGATTGGGGATATGCTGATTCAAATGTTGAATTTATTGATGCCAGAAATTTTGGCCTGAGTCCCTCTTTAAGTGCAAAATGCACTTTAAGGTGGCCAATCGTGGAGGTGGATGGCTTGAACTAGTCGCCCAACTAGGGATCTACTTAAATCTATTTAAAAAAAACTACTTGTGGGTGCTGGAGGGGAGGAGGATGAGATTATGCATTTGACAGAGCATGGGAGGAGGGGGTTTACATAAATTTGTACTTGGTTTTGGGCTAAGAAAGGAGGGAGGGGGCTGTTTCTTTTTTCTTTCTTTTCTTTTTTAAGGGCCAGTACTGAATATACCCAAACATCAAAAAGCCAAATATTTGGCTTCCAATTACAGAATATTCAGAAAAGGTATCCACACAGCCTTACTCATTAGCATGACATGCAACCCTGTAGCACCCATACTGGCTGGGACTCCAGACACCAGTTGACAGTAGATACAGCAGTCAATGGCAACCAGCACAGCCTCCACTCATCTCCTTGGTAGACCATCATACGAACATATGAAATTGCCAGCAGAAAAGGCCCACAGGTTCATCAAGTCTGCCCAGTTGTGCAGTTCTGACTGTTAGTGAGCATGATTGTGAGTACTGCAGAAGCAGCAGTTTCTACAGTACCCACTATCACTCTCACAGACAGTAAGGCAGAGGCCGGACTAGGAAGTGACTGAAGGGCTATGCCAGTTACCACTGACTGCCACACCTACTATCAACTGGTGTTCAGGATCAGGTTAGTCCAGAGTGGTGGGTCCTGACCAGGCTGGATGAGTGGGAGTTGGCAATCAGGGGAGTTCATTACAGTACTATGGCAGGATCCAGATAACAGGGAATGGGTGATCCTGGGGTGAAGGGTCCTCTAGACACAAGGGCAAGATGCAGATAAGAAGGAGTGGGCAATCAGGAGGGTGAGGGATCCACTAGACACCAGGGAAAAATGATTCTCAAGCCCAGCATGGATGATCTGTGGGTGGGCGATCCACTAGACACCAGGGCAGGATACATATAACAGAATGGGAGATTGCGGGGCTAGGGATCTACTAGAGACCATGGAAAATTCTGATGACATAGAACTAGTGGTTGGGGTGGAGCACAGTCATTGTGCTCTTTAAGGGCAGGGTTTTGCAGTGTTAAACAGTGCTGCAATGGTAACTGTTTAGTACTGCTAAAAACTTTAACTATACCACTACACTGTGTATGCAAGTGGAATCCCTAATTTGCATGGTGTATTCTGCACAATTGCATAGCCAGGTTAGAGCAGCACACCAGGGGGCCACTAAATATGGCCCATGCCCTGCCCCTATTCATGGTTTTCATGGAGCTAAGCTGGTTAGTGCTTGAGTAACCATTTGAATATGGGGGCCATAGTGCCTTCTAATTAGTTTTAGAAAGGGCTAAGTTTGGAATCATTAGGTCTACATACCTAATTTTGTTTAAATGAAAGCTTGCAGTTGCTACAGCATAAATATGTTTTGTTAATACAGATTCCAGTTGTAAAAAGAAATATATATTTTTTTAAAACTTTAGGAAAAATGTATATTGATATAAAGTACCCTTAAACAGTATCAATAATATATATATATGTGTTATAGTGGCACGGTAGTGCCACTATAGTTAGGGTTGAGGAGCCATTTACATGTTAAACCCAAAATTTTGTACCTTAATAACTTTGCAACTGTTTAACGGATTTGCCTGAAATTTGGAATACACAAGCAAGATCCTTACGCCTTAGGATCTGCTAAGTTTTGTATCAGTCACATATACGGATGTGGAGTTATTAAGTGTGATCTGTGCGCACGTTTACGCTTTTCTGGAGTTTTACGGTCGCGCCTACAGGTCGCACGGTTTGCGTGACTGGTCCGAAATCTTCAGGGAACATGCAGCTGTGGTCCCCAATGTGCCTTTTGAAGATTTCATGAAAAAATATTAAACGGTTAAAAAGTTATTCAAAAAACAAGTTCCCATTATAAGTCAATGGGAAAAGTTAACTAAAAGTTCAACAGTGTCGCAAATGCAGTTTTTACTTTCAAATGGCCCTTTACTGTCGCAAATCCGCCATTTTGTTTTCAGTTAGCGATCAGAAAAATGCTTGGCATTTAAAATTGGGACCCTCTAGCAACCTAATTCTTTTTGTATTCACCTAGTCGGACCCTGAAGATGCTAGCCATGTCTTTATTTTGGGGTAAAACACCCCAGAAATATGTTTTTCACATGTCTGGAAAAAGTACTTTCGCAAAGTACTGTCACACTTGTGACAGTGTTGAATGAATTTGCAAAAGCTTTCGCAAACTTCGACAGTACTTTTCTAGGCTGTGGAAAAATGACAGCAATTCTTTGGCACCCTGCTGCAAAAGAACGGTTTGGTGTTTTGGCCTGAAATTTGGAGGAAACGCAGCTGACATCTCACAGATGTGCCTTTCAGTGTTTCATTGAAAAAATATTACATGACAGCAAAGTTACGGCACTCCAAAATTGTTGCTTTTTCCATAGGATAACATTACGGCATCCGATGCATTACAGGAATCCTTTGCGCCCTGCTGCAAAATAACGGTTTGGTCTTTTGGGCTGAAATTTGGAGAAACACAGGCAACATCCACAGATGTGCCTTTTGTGATTTGGTGAAAAATATTATGGGGAGCCAAAGTTATGGCACTCTGAGCGTCTCTTTTTCCCCATAGGATAACATTACGGCGTCACGCTTTCAGGGCCCGTATCCTCGAAACGGTGCAAGATACGGACTTTCGTCAGAAAGTGTTTAGCCCTCAAATGGGGCTAAGTACAAAACTAGCCAGGAAAATCATAAATCATATGACTTTTAATTTTTTTTTCTACATCGTACGGTTCCTGAGATATAAGCAATTTAGTATTCCAACTCCTCATTTTCTGCTCCGAGAACCATTATTATGCATACATTCTTTATACTCACTGTCTTTCTTTATGCAGCTTTTGGGGAAAACCAGCCTGTGTGCTTATATTACTGTTACCGTTACAGTTTCACTTGCTGTTCGTTCCTGTTTCACTTGCCTGCTCACGTCATGCCACCATGCATTACCCTTTGCGCTTCATTTGCGCTTGCTTTTGCATTGTTTTTAACATTTCTGTCTACACTACTGTTTCTCTTTCTGTTTTGCTTTGTGTCACCATGCACATTACTATTTAGCTTTGGGCACAATATTACTATGTGACAAGACATCATGTGGTGGAAGCTGGGGCCCTTCCTGCTGCATTACATTCACTAGTCCTCGTTATCATTCTCAAAGAAGGGAAATTAGGGCAAAAATCTGTGTTAATGCATTAGTTAGGGTTGTTCACACCATTAAAAGCGAGGAAATTCGGTGTTAGGGTTGAAAGCCCCCATGGCCCCTGCCCACCACCACCGAACCGATCGGGTGTGCATTAGGTTGTCAGTCCCAACTCTCACCCCATTCTCCTACACCTCTTGCTTCTTTACACATGTGATGGGGTGAGAGTTATGGCTGATAACCCTATCGCATCGCCCGATGCTGGTTGGGGTGTGGGCGGGGACAAGGGGGATTTTCAACCCTAACACTGAATTTCCCTCTTGGTCAGTGTGGAACAACCCTAACTAATGCATTAAACAGAGCTTTTGCCTCTTATATAAATATATATATATCTACATACATACCCTACTTCTTGACTCCCTTATGGCTACTGGGTTGTCTACTTATACCCAAAACTGGTTTTGAGCTTACCTCTTAGGCAGAACATACTCAGTCATGATCAAGGACATAATCTCCCCCCTTCCTATTTCTACAGGAGTCCCACAGGGCTCGGTGCTTGAATCCATTCTCTTCTCCATCTTCCTAAATGACTTGCCCTCAGTATGCTCCCTCTCCTCCTCTGTCCATATGTATGCTGATGACACCGTCCTGTTCTCCTCTGGCAAATGCCCTGCCAATGAAGCAACTACTCTTCAGAATGACTTCCACCAGGTTCAGCTATGGTTTGCCTCACATCAGCTATTCCTAAAAGCCAAAAAGACTGTCTCCATGACCTTTGGCACTAGGCAGAGACTCTCTAGGCTCCACCCTTTACCTTCTTTCCATACTCTTGATGGGACAATCCTAGAGGACACCTCCTCATTCAGATACCTTGGGGTTTGGTTGGACCAACACCTCAACTTCTCTGGCCACATTGACGCCATCCTGAAAAAACTACTCCCCAAGCTTGATGCCTTATTCAGGAACTGTAGTTGCATCCCTCCTATGGTGCAGCATGAACTAGTCCAGAAGATGATCCTCCCCATTTTCGACTACTGTGATGTAGTCTATGGCGCCGCTCCCAAATCCTCCCAGACCAGATTGGACATTCTCTTTAACTTCTTCTGTTGTTTTGACCTTGATGCTCCATCACGCACACATCATTGTGACCTCTACCACACCCTGTCCCTTCCCCCGCTTGCCAACAAGCACCTCAATCATTGTGCCAAACGCACTTCTAAATTTTGGCTGGGTGAACTTCCCTCCTACCTCTCATGTTCCCTCTCTCCCCACCACTCCCTCAGATCCTCTCTGACACTTGCACTTTGTTGATCCCCGTCAAACCACTCTCATCAGTCAGTCAGGCTTCACCCATCATTTCCCACAAATCTGGAACTCCCTGCCCAAAAAATACAGCACTCCTCCTCCTACTACTCCTTTGCTTCTGCCTCACGCAACTTTCTCTTATCTAACTGCTCCTACTTTAACCCTCCTTAACTGCCCTCCTATACATCTGCTCCTCTCCATGACTCACATCCCCTATTAAACCCTCCTGCCCCCCGAGCCTGCTTTTCAGCATGCTGTCCTCTCCCTTCACCGCTTCCCCCCTCACTCCTACCCCTAAGCTTCTTCCATTAACATCTTGTCCCTGCTTAGTTTTGACCTCTGGCAGGGTTCTTAGCATCCTGGAGGGGTCTAGCACTGTGCAAACCTCCTCCTTCCCCCTCCTCCTCTATCATTTCTACCCAACTTGTCCTTGCCTAAATCTGCCCTCTGTCAGGATTCTTAGCACCCTGGCGATGTCTTCTGTCAGGTAAATTTCTTCCCTTTCACCATTTTTTTCTTCTTTTCTTTTCCTCTTTTATTCTCCCCTATTTCCCTCTGCCCAACTTGTCCTCTGAAGTCTATCCCCTGGAAGGGTTCTCTGCATCCCAGAGTGGCCAAGCACTTTGCAATTACTCTTCCTTCACTCCCCCTCCCCCTCTATCCTTGCTACCAAGCTAGTCACCATCTACTTCTGCACTCTGGCAGGGTTCTCAGTATCCTGGAGTGGCCTAGTCTTAGGCAAATGTCTTCTATCCCTCCTCCCTCCTTTCCCTTCATCCTTTCTTTTCTCTCTTCCCAATGTGTCCTTACCTAGTTTTGTCCCCTGGCAGGGTTCTCGCATCCTGAAGGGGTTCTAGCACTAGGAAATGACTCTTCTTTCCCTCCCCTTTCCCCTCCATCCTTTCTACCTAACTCATCCTTGCCTGACTCTGCTCTCTGGCAGGGTTCTCAGCATCCTGAAGAGCCTAGTCTTGGCAAGTTTCTCCCACCTCCTCCTCCTCCTTCTCCTTCCCATTACCATCCCTCTACTAACACTACTCAACTTGTCCTTGCCTACTCCTGCCCCTTATTCTAAGTCTTCATCTCATTCCATCACTGGCAGCGACCTCCACACTCGAGCAGGTCAGTTCCAGGTATGACTCGCCCTACCCTACCCTATCCCTTACCCCCATCTCCCTCTTGCCCCCTCTCTACCCTCCTGCACTTAAACAAAGGAATTAGTTCACTTGAGCTAATAACTTACACTTTTTGTTCTGTCCGAGGTGCTCCCAGATTACACTAGCCTTGAGTTAACTTTCCCCTCACAACTGATTTTTTGCTCACTTTGCTCTTGTAATGTACCCCCATCATTATCCTCTCCTTCCCCCAGCTGGTCTCCCCTGTCTGCCCCTCTACCCTCCTTGATGTCCCCTCACTGTACCTCATTCATCCAATAATTGCTAAATTATCTGCTTCTTAACTGTGATCCATTTCTGTAAGGATTTGGTTCCAAGGTTACTTTAAATTTCTATACTATGTTCCCCAGATATGCCACTTGTAATTAAATGCATATTCCACAGGTATGATATGTTTAACTGCATGTTATGTCACAAATATGATTGTATGATTATTTACGATATTTTTTAACTGTATGTCTTGTTACAAATGTAATTGAATGTTTAATTTCTTGGATATGTTAAATGGTAAACTGTATGTCTAATTCTTCATTCAATTGTACCAACCCCTCCCTAGATCACACCAGGAGATGAGCAACTTGTTGTTCAGTGTGCCTCCTGTGAAATATTTCAATAAATAAATAATAAAATATAGACTAATACATGGGAGGTGTGCATAGTGAGAACTGTACACACAACTGGGCTGTGGGATGTTATACAAATGCTAAAAGTGAAGCTTGAGTGGTTTATAAAAGCATCACACCAAAGGTATATGCAAAACTTGAGTGACACACTTCCCATGTTTTGTTTTATATAGAGTAATTGCTGGGTAGTGTTTTCTCACTTTGAAAACACTACCCAGCAATTATATAAAACAGTGCAGCCAGTAGATGGTGCTGTTCTTTTAAGTTTTAGTGTTTCTTTTTTTTTTGGTTTGCTGCCTTTTCCTCTCTTTCTCTCTCCTCTCTCTCTCTCTCTCTCTCCCCCTCTCTCTCTCCCCCTCTCTCTCTCTCCGTCCGTCTTACATTGCCTAGTAGTAAATGGTTCTGGTACTGCTAGTTTTACATTTTGTTTTGGCTGGAAGCATGGGTTTTGTACTTTTTTTTTTTTTTTGTACTGTCTGAAACAGAGACACAGATGCCCAAACTGCACAATGGCAATTTTGTTGGCACTGTGTTGGCAGGTAAAATCCTGTCGTTATATCATAGATACATAGATACATAGACAGTGTCGGCAGATAAGGGCCTATGGCCCACCCAGTCTGCCCATTTGAGCTTGTAAGTTCAGTTTATGTTTTCCTAGAAGTCTGTTGCCCTTACCCTGACCTCCAGAATTCCTTTATGTCTATCCCATGCATTCTTAAATCCCGTGATTGTTTCAGCCCCACCACTTCCTCTGGCAGGGTGTTCCACTTGTCCACCACCCGTTCTGTGAAGAAATTCTTCCTCATGTTTCCTCTGAATCGCCCTCCCTCCAACTTCATCCCACGCCCTAGTCCTGGTACATCTTTTCACTTAAAATAGTATATTCTACACCCTGTTCCTCCCTGTGAGATACTTGTATGTCTCTATCATATCCCCTCTCTCCCTCCTCTCCTCCAGGGAGTACATGTTCAGTTCCTCAACCTGTCTTCATAGGACTTGTGATGCAATCCATGCACCATCTTTGTTGCCCTCCTCTGAACCTTCTCTACCCTGTCTATGTCCTTACGTAGGTATGGTCTCCAGAACTGTACATTGTACTCCAGGTGGGGCCTCACTAGTGTCTTGTATAGCAGAATTATGACCTGCCTTTTCCTGCTGGTGATGTCCCTGCCTATACATCCCAGCATCCTATTTGCTTTACCTGCTGCCTTGTCACACTGTTTCCCTACCTTGAGGTCATCAGAGATGATAACCCCAAGATCCCTTTCCTGATTGGTGCATGCTATATCCTCACCCCCCCAACTGATATATTGTGCCAGGGTTTTTGTGCCCCATATGCATTATCTTTCACTTCTTTGCACTGAATTTCAACTGCCAAATCCCTGACCATTCTTCAAGTTTCTGCAGGTTCCTTCTCATTCTGTCTACACCCTCTGGTGTGTCTACTCTGTTACAGAGCTTTGTGTCATCAGCGAACAGTGAAATTCTGCCTTCTAGGTCCTGCGCAATGTCACTGATGAAGATGTTGAATAGGACCGGTCCCAGCACTGATCCCTGTGGTACCCCTGGTCACTCTTCCCTCTGTGGAGTGACAGCCATTTACCACCACCCTCTGTGTCCTGCCACCCAGCCAGTTACCTACCCACCACACTACTGTCCTGCCCACACCCATATTCCCCAGTCTGTGTAGTAGTCTTCTATGTGGCACAGTGTCAAAGGCCTTGCTGAAGTCCAGATAGACCATGTCCACTGCCCTTCCCTGATCCACCTCCCTAGTCACCCAGTCAAAAAATTCAACGAGGTTGGTCTGTGTTAGGAATTACGTGTAGTAGAGGCCCTTTCTTCCTTTCATGGCCCGGACACTCTCCACCATTCATGAAAGCTTGAATGGTTTTACCTCCACTCCAACAGTATTGCCTGTGTTGGGGATAGGCTTAAGAGACCTGGGTACGCATGAGGTCTGCCCACACTAATGTTAGGGCTTAGACTGCGAAGATGCTGGCTGGGTAGAGGTGGCCACCTTTGGCCCCTTCTGCCCCTCCCTCTGAAAACTTTTTTTTTTCTGTATGCTTTTAGCTGCCTGTTGTCTCGCTATTGGTTTTCCCAGGAGCAACAGGCGCATTTATGTCTAGACAGTTTCTTTTCAGCCACTTCATCAGCGGCTTGATCAAGCTTCCTTCCTTCGTCACTTCTACTATTTTTTAATTTGTGAGGAACTTCAGATTTGGAAGCTTTATTTTTGGCTGGGATCTGGAGGTTCCTCAACACCTCCTTACATTTTTACTATTAGTACTTTTTGAGGGCCCCTAGTCGCAAGCCTATATATAGACTTTATAGACTTTGTGAAATTGTTACTTTGTGAAATCATAGAAATTTGAGAAAGGAGGTGCAGAGTAAAGTAGTGTATGCGCAAGGAAAGTAATATGTGCATGCGGGCAGTGAGGGAAACCCAAGGTGTGTTCGCTGTTATACCTAGCTGCTTATAACAACAAATTATAACTGGGTTTCCCTATGGGAGAAAACACTACCCAGTTATTATTTTACTGTAACAACAAGGAAAACTGCATGAATAGAACTTATCAAGAACAGCCAGACTCCGCACTTCTTAAGTTCTAGCCTAACAGTTCCAAAGTTAGCCTCTTCTTAATATAGTTGCTGTTTAAGATAATAAAGTTCTGTTGGATTAACCCTTCCAAGTTATAGATGCCAAAAAAGACAGCTGTCAATTCAACTGGAAAGTCTGTAGTGGCAAGAGACAAGACAGAAGAGGGAGATATGATGGAGACCTTCAAGTTCCTAAAAGAATGAACAAGGTAAACTGTGAGGAACTATTTAGCATAAGTAGTAGATCAAGAACATAGTAGTATGAGTGGAAACTGATGGGGGGACATTCAAGAGGGAAGTGAGAGAATTTTATCTTACAGAAAGGGTGGCGGAGACATGGAACTATCTGTCAACTGATGTGGTGGTGCCAAAACTATCAATGGTTTCAAACACAGCTGGGACAGAGTGAAAGACTTAATATTCACTCTGGGTGGTAGAGGTAGGGCTGGGAGCAAGGGGGTAGACAGTGTGGGTTAGAACTTTGTATGAGCAATATGTCCTGGGTTTGCTTGGGTTTTCTAGGCAGCTTGAAACATAGTAACATACTAATTGTTGACAGAAAAGACCCTGTGTCCCATCTAGTCTGCTGTAGAGAGCAGATTACTTTAATTTTCCATTGCAGATTCCCCTTGATCTCCGTCCCTCCTCAGCATTTCTAAAACCCTTGTGTCTATCCCATGCACTCTTAAATCCCTCCAGTGTTAGAACTTACCACTTCTTCTGGTAGTCTGTTCCAGGCATCCACCACCCTTTCTGTGAAGAAGTACTTCTCACATTTCCTCTGAGTCTCCTCCCTTACCAACCTCATATCATGTCCCCTTGTCCTTGAGTATTTTCTTTTCTGTGGAATGGCCCCTCTTGTACTTTATTGATGCCCTTGAGGTATTTGAATGTATTAACTATGTTTCCTCTCTTCTATCCTCCAGAGAGTACATATTTAATTCCTTGAGTCTTCTCCGTAGCTTTTCTAGCGCATGCCATGTACCATTTTGGTTGCCCTCCTCTGAACAACCTCCACCCAATCAATATCCTTCTTGAGATGAGTCCTACAGAACTGGACACAGTACTCCAAGTGGGGTCTCAGCAATGACCTGTACAGGGCAACACCATCTCCTTCTTTCTGCTTGTTATACCCTGCCCTATGCACCTAGCATTCTACAAGCTTTTCCTACTACCTTTTTTAATTATATTTTTATTTGTTTTAAATATGTAAGACCCAAATGGGGTACAGTACATACTAGAGATCACATAATACAATCACGCATAGCTGAAGTAGCACACAGTGCATTACAGTTATGAGCACAAAACCATAATTCATATACATCCATAAATAAATCCATCCCAATAGGGATCCTTGTATACTAGTATTCAAATGATCAGTCTTCCCCTTAAATCTCTCTCTTCCCCTCGCCTTACTCAGCATCAGGTTACCTCTCTAGGTATTCATTATGGAACAAAATGAGGATCTTGTACTGACATATAGAGGACCCACTTCCTCCATTGGAGTTCAAATTTATCTTTTCTGTTTAAATGGCTGGCCACCAGTCTTTCCATAGAAACATAGAAACATAGAATTTGACCGCAGATAAGGACCGCTTGGCCCACCCAGTCTGCCCATTTCCCTGCCTACTGGATAAGCTGCAGATCCTAGTTAACCAGCAGCCTACTTTTTCCCTACCCCCATCCCCTAGAATTGCCTTATGACTGTCCCATGCATGCTTGAATTCCACCACTGTTTTTGACTCCACGACCTCCTCCGGAAGGCCGTTCCATGCATCCACAACCCTCTCTGTGAAAAAATACTTCCTTAAATTACCTCTGAGCTGCCCTCCATCTTCAAATTGTGCCCCCTTGTTCTTGCACACCTCTTTTTTTGAAAGATGCTACCCTCTTGGACTTTGTTGATTCCCTTGAGGTACTTGAAAGTTTCTATCATGTCCCCCCTCTCCCTCCTTTCCTCGAGGCTATACATATTAAGCTTCTTTAGTCTCTCTTCATATGTCTTCCGGTGCAGACCCTGCACCATTTTAGTTGCCCTCCTCTGGACAGCTTCCATCCTGTCTATGTCTTTGTGAAGACTGGGTCTCCAGAACTGCACGCAGTACTCCAGATGGGTCTGACCAGCTGTCTGTACAGAGGGATAATAACTTCCTGTTTTCTACTGGTGATGCCTCTCCCTATGCATCCCAATATCCCCCCAGCCCTCATTGCTGCCCTCTCACATTGCTTGCCCACCTTTAGGTCATCTGATATGACTACTCCCAGGTCCCTTTCCATTTTTGTTGTCGTTATCCTCCCCAGATAGTATACTTCCTTCATGGCCGTAAACCATTCCCTTCTGCTTGGAGGTGAGGTCCAGACCCATAATCTGGTGATTGCCTTCTTAGCTATCAATATATAAGTGATCAATGGAGAGTCCCTCAGAATACGGAGGCCCTCGGGGTGGGTATTGAAAGCAGCACCATTTCAGGAGTTAGGACAGCCTCTTCCCCAACCAATTTCCCCAAGGTTTCTGCCACCTCTCCCCAAAAAGGTCAGAGCACTGGGCATGACCAGAAAATATGTACATGTCCAGCCATCTTTTCCCCCACAGGATCTCCAGCAGCTTCCACTGGGCCACCTATAAATTTCACCAGTTTAGCTGGTGTATTAAAAAATCTAAGCTTGACTTTCTAGGTAAATTCCCACCAGTATGGTGCTAGGGTATTCCACGACATAACCTGATATATTTAAACCAGAGGTCTTCTGAGACTGGTATCAATAATTCCTGACCCAAGCTGCCAGGACCCCTAAAGTTGAATCTCTAGTCACCTCCTGAAATCCCTTATACAGTGTTACAATCAGGTGGGGAGGGTTATTCCTTTATAGAAGATATAATAATTAGCAGTAATTGAGGAGATGGAGATGAAGACGATTCCATTGAGGAGCCTTGTTTGTCAGATAGGTTTGTATCTGCTGATAAGCTACAATAGTATCTGGTGGTAGTCTATAGGTGTCTCTTAATGGAAAAGGGTAACATACTCTGGTTGTCTAATATCTGAAAAATGAAAGTTAGGCATCTGTTATGCCAATCATTTAAAGTCTCAGTTAGTGGGACCTGAAGATTTTTTGTCTCTAACCTAAGTTGTCTTAGGAAGTAAAAGAACAGCGCAAGTTCCTGAGATGCTCTAGGCTTGTCCCAGACTATCATACTGCTTTGCATTCCCCTGTGATAAGCAGTCCACCCTGGAAGGGGCTCCCCCGGCTCAAACAGAACATTCTTAATATCTTGAATATGATTTAGTGCAGTCTCTAGCTTTTTCCAAAGTACTCTATAATTGGGATCAATCCATCCCAATATCCTAGACAGGGTAGCTGCTTGTGCGTATTTACCCAGATCAAATAATCTGAACCCTTCCTCTTCTCTTGGAAGCTGTAGAATGGACCATCGAATGCGATGTTTCTTACCAGCCCAAACGAATCGGGCTAAGGCCATATTTCATGATAGAAGATATAAAAGGGGAGGCAGGACAGGAATGATTTGAAACAAATACAATAGTCTGGGCAATATATTCATTTGAATAAGATCAATCCTTGAATAAAAGGAGAGATGTAGCTGAGACGAGGTATGAAGGTCATTCTCATTATCTGAGTGAGAGGTTCATAATTTATCAGGACCGTGTGATCAATATTTTGAGGTAACTGTATACCTAGATATTTCAGTTTTGCCCTCGCCACTTAAAAGGTAAATAAGCTGTAGCGATGGAGAAGGAGAAAAGCAAACAGTCAAAACCTGTGTTTTTGTAGAATTTATCTTATATCCTGAAATTAATGAAAATTCAGTAATAATTTTCCAGAGGGCCCTAAGAGAGTGTTCTGGGTCTGATAAAGACAATAGAACATCATCTGCATATAGAGCTATTGTGAATGTATCCTCTCCCACCTTTACCCCCTTTACATCGTCCGATTGCCAGACCACTAGAGCTAAAGGCTCAATGTAAACTGCAAATAGTAGCGGAAAGAGAGGGCATCCCCTGATGGGTGCCCCGCTCTAAGGGAATCGGGGTGGAAATTGCTCCATTTATTTTTAAAAAGGATTTGGGGGCTGAATATATGTGACTAAGCCATGTAACATATTGCTCTGGGAATCCAAAAGCCTCCAGGACCCTCCATAGGAAGTCCCAACAGACCCTATCTAAAGCCTTAAAGGCATCTAAACTCACTAATACTAGGGGAAGAGAACTGCTGGTCATATGGTCCATCAGGTGGAATGTTCTGTAAGCAATAAGACACGATGGGGTGTGCATTAGACAGTTCTAATGCATGGCTAGGGGAACGTAGTGAGGCACGAGGCCACAGGCCGAGTGCATCCAGTCCCCTAGCTGTGCATTAGAACTGTCTAATGCACATCTCTGGAGTGGCTTATTGCGCTTATAAAATGGGCCTGTGTATTCTAAATGGGGGTTCTAGTTTTAGCTGTGCATTAGATACATCTAATGCATGGCTAACCAACCAATCAGATTGCTTGAAATCCTTTGCCCATTTTATAAAAGAGTATTATCTGCAGTTTGCCTCTGTCGTAAGAAGCCTGCCTAGTCCATATGAATTACTTCTGGTAAAATATGATCCAGACGCTGGGCCCATATGGACATATATATCTTTTAATTACAATTAAGTACAGATATAGGTCTGTATGATTCTGGGGATTGGGGATCACTTCCTGGTTTTGGTATGGCTGAGAGCACAGCATAATGGCAGGAGTCTGGGGGTGGTTCACCCTTTTGAACATCTTGGAAAACCTGTAAACAGCAAGTGGCTTAATAAAGGAGAAAAAGCCTTGTACCACTTAGCAGAATAACCATCAGACCCTGGTGATTTCATGGTTTTAGTTTTTTAATAGCCAGCTGGATTTCCTGTCCAGTTATTGGACTCAATAATGAGGCTTGTTGTGTCTCAGAAAGCTTAGGAATGCGTAGCTTACTTAGAAAAGTTCTAATCTCTGGGGGGGGGGGGATGTTCTTCAGAATATAATTCTGTATAACATTTTTGAAAAGCTTGTTCTACCTCTGGGCCACGATGAAGAAGATTACCAGATCTAGGATCCTTAATTGCAGTGATTGTAGCTTTCTGCTTAAACATTCTAGTTAATCTGGCTAAGTGCCTAGCTCCCCTGGGACCTCTCTCATAAAAAGTGCTTTTAGTATATAAAAGAGCAGCCTGTACTGTCAAGTCTAGGATTTTTTGGAGCTCAGCCTGCACTTTCCACAATTCTGTAGGCTGAATTATATGCCCTTCTGCTCTAGCTTTTTGAAGTTCTGCTAGCCTATCTTGCAGCTGTCTGTATCTGGCTTCCCTAATTCTCCTCTGTCGGGTTGTATACGAATTTATCTCACCCCTAAGGACAGCCTTAACCGTACCCCACAACACTGCTGAGAAAATATCTGGGTATTGATTTTCTCTAGTTACCAGAGAGAGACGATCCTTCATCATTGTCTTAAACTCTGGGTCTTTCAGGATTGAGGTGTTCAGCCTCCAAAGGGTGGTCTTCCTAGGTGCTGCAATGTCTAATTTTAATATAATTGGAGTATAATCAGATAGGAGATGAGCTCCTAGTCTAATATCTCTAATTTTTGCAACATGCTCAGTAGAGAGAAAAAAGTAGTCTAGGAGAAAGGGGGTATGTTGCCTGGAAGAAAAACACATAAAACCTCCTTTTGCAGGAAAAAATTGATGCCATACATCTGCCAAACCCAGTATAGGCAACTGGGCTTTGAGATATTTCTGAGAAGGGCTAGTCCTATGCTTATGGGGGTGGGAGGCATCCAAATGAGGAGCTAGAGTGATATTGAAGTCTCCCCCTATTCTAATCATACTCTGCTGTATATCGAAAAGCTGGTTGAAAAACCTTTTCATGTGAACCGGGGGACCCCTGGGGGAAAATATACATTTGCCAGTGTAACAGCTGAGTCATAGAGACATCCTTGAGCAATAGTGAAATAGCCGTTAGAGTCAATCCTTTCAGCTTCCTTCAGGAAGGACGCTCCAGCAGGAATCAATATGGTAGCTTCAGTGCTTGCCAGTCTTACTGGAAGAAGCTATTACAGTGTACCTGTGGCCAGCAGAAAGCTTCTGATACTCCAAAGGAGACAGATGTGTCTCCTGTAGAAAATAAGATCCACCCTCTGCTGACGAGATACTGCTGCAATCTAGAATGCTTAATAGGGTTATTAATACCATTACTATTCAATGATAAAACTCTATGGAAGGATCCATCATGACTGATTAAATTAAAAGAAAGGTTCCCTCTGATGGACAGGACACCATCCGACATCCCCTGTCCTGGCTGCACATGATGGCCTTCTCCTGTAATGACTTATAAGGGAGAGGCCTCTTAGTAAAATCTGGGATTTAATGGGTGTCTTCTGCAGTAAAGTCAGATTGTCCTGCCCATCCAAAGCTGTATTTCTAACAATATCCTGTATTTCATGATTATTATTATTCCCCCATTTGCATTGCGTGATAAGATCATACTTTTCCCTGATATCCCATGTATCTTGCAATCTTAGTCTTACATATAATCGTGAGTCAGTAAACTGTCTGACTTTCACTATAACAAAACTATGTACACTGTAAATTATATTGATTAATAAGGCATGGGGCCAATATGTCGCACGGCAGAATGCTGTGAGGTAGAATAGCGTTGCATAATTTCTTGCTTTCTTTGTTCTGTGGGGCTCTCCGACCCCCACACCCCAGACCCCACTAAAGATTCTAATTGGGGGTCCAACTCAGAGAGCGCAGAGTCTGGTTTTGCATAATGCCATACGCTATTAAGCGTACAACATTATGACCCAGTACGGATTAATAAAATCTTGTCATTGCTTAAATCAGTGACTTCCATAAGCGGGGAAGTATAGAAGTTCCTCCCTGATCCCCTCATGAAGAACCCCATGTTTTTGTTGAGCTCTTCCTAAAGATGGAGGTAGTCCCAGGTCGCAACTGGCTGGGGCCTCCAGGACACCCAATAAGTGTACCCAAAAAGTAGGGACATACCAAAGAAATAAAAACAATATTTAGGGAAGGATAGCACTCCTCTGAGTACGCTCCACATCCTATCTCATTTCTCACCACTCCCCCAATACCATTACTTCATGATTGCCCTGTGGGCTAAAAAGAAAGAACCTTATTAGAATGGGGAACAGATGGCAAGGAGGCCTCCTAAAGAAATAGTCTTGGTCAATTACCAGTATAGTCCCAGATTATAAAACGTAAAATGCAGCAAGAGTCCATAATAAGTCTCTAAAATTATCAGTGTCTTTTAAAGAGCAAGGACAAATAAAATGTCTGTTGTTCTCCTACTTCTCAAATAATAATGCAGTAGGCTTAATAGGCCTTATTTAATAGTTAAGTGGGGGGCGGAGGTGGCCCTGGTCTCCTCCCCGAAAGACCGACAAGTGGCTTAATGCAGGTCCAAAATTAGAGGGATCGTCCTTAGCCTAGAGTCGAGCCACCATGGAAGGGACCCAGAGGAAATCTCTCTGTCGAGAGTATCCCCACCCCCTCCAAGCACCCACCTGGTTTATGACATGTAATGTCCACAAAGTTGCAAACATCTCTTCCCTTCAGGTCGCTGCATCAGGGTCATTTCTGTGATACACAGTCAGGGCTTTCTGCACTTCTCCAAAGTTTTTCTGTTGCTTCTTCTGTTTGTTTTGAATAGATTGCCAACATGAAGGTTTCAGGGAGAGATCTTGCTGCTCCAGCAGTTTGTCTGGAAATTTCAGCTCCAGTTTAGAAAGTTCATTCTGGCTTCTGATGCTCTGACAAACTCCCTCTTTCAGGCAAATGTACTACAAGTCGGGCAGGGTATAGGGTAGAGAATTTATGCCCAGCTGCTTTCAACACAGGCAATAATGAAAGGTATGTTTTTCTGAGATGCATTGTTTTGGGGGCATAATTGTGATCAATGTAAAAATGTGTCTGTCCATAGAATATTTTTTGCTTACACCATGCTGTAAGAGAACATTTTCTTTAGTGGCATAGTTGTTGAATCTTACAATGATAGACCTCGGGGGGGCATCTGGGTTAGCTGATTTAGGCGATAACGCTCTGTGGACCCTCTCTTGAGCTGTAGGTCTAGGTCTTTAGGTAACATTGTTGTGTAGCAATATGCCCACGAATTCCTTAATATTGCCTTAATATTGCCTCCCTCTGATCCTTCCAGAATGCTGTAAATCCATATATTTTTTCTCCTCGCATGGTTCTTTGAGTCCTCCTGCTGTGCTTCCATCTGCTCGCATTGTTCTGTAAGCATTTGTACCTCTGTCTCTAGATCATCTACTCGATTTTCTGTAGCTGTACTCTGCCTTTCTAGGTCATCAGCTCGCTGTTCAAGTTGCATCTCATCTTTACATAGTTCGCCATATAAGTCTTTAATTTCAGCCCGAAAGGAGATCAGTTCTTGATATATAGTATCTAGTTTAATTTTTTTAGCCTTTGTCTTGCTTCTCTTCTATACAGATTTGGTTAGAGCTCGGTGTGGTGTTTTGGCCATTAGGCCTTTGCCAACACTGCAATCTGACACCTCTGAGTCGCAGCCATCCCTATCTCCGTCATCTGCTTTGCCCACTGCCAAATGCTGCCCTTCTATGCTGTAAATACCTCCTTGCTACCTATTAATGTGCCGATTTCAGCCCCAAAAGTTTTCTTATCAGACCTGATGGAGGTATTTTTTGCTTGAAGTGCGTGACAGCGAGTGCGCTGTGCAGTGTTACAAGGAGGCGGAACCGAAGTTCCTCCTACTGCCTTTTCATGCGGGCTTGCCACTTTGAGGTAATCTGTTATGATGACTCCCAGGTCCCTTTCCTGTTTTGTTGCTACCCCTAAGAAGGTATGTTGCCCTTGGGTTCTTGTGTCCTATGTGCACGATTTTACACTTTTGCATTAAAGCCTAGCTGCCACACCCTTGACCATTCCTCTAGTTTCTTTAAGTCTTTCCTCTTTGTGTCTACCCTCCTGGTGTGTCCACTCTGTTGCAGATTTTTGTGTTGTCTGAACAGGAATACTTTCCCTTCCAATCCCTCTGCGGTGTCACTAATGAACACATTGAAGAATAATGGCCCCATGACTGACCCCTGTGGCACCTCGCTAGTTACCTTCCCTTCCTCTGAGCATACCCCATTAAGCACTTCCCATTGGCTCCTGTGACTTAGCCAGTTTTGAACCCATTTTATTACTTTGGACCCCATTCCAAGACTTCACAGCTTGTTGACTGGATCAGCGATCTTTTTCTGCTGTCACTATCTATGTTTCTGCGTAGTGGTTTTGAATCATAGCAATATAGTATAAATAAATATACTTCCACTGTAACAATATACAAATAATGCATTTCCACTATATTGATAGAAATTGGTAACCAGGAGGCACACTGAGCTGAGGCTCCTTTCCAGGTTCAACCTAGGGGGTATACAGTGGAAGTACAAAAATAATACATTTAAAACAACAGCAATCCCTTAAAAGATGAGGCTATATTAATTTTGCACTATTAAAATATTGTTATAGTTCTACGTCATAACGGCAACTTCAAAATAGTGCCGGCAAATGAAAGCACATACAAAACAGCCCTAATAAAAAAAAAAACTAAGTGCACTACAGTGTGCTCCAAAATCAGCAGTCATACACTTACTTATGTTGAGGGAGGGCTTCTCCCCCCCAGCCCCCCACAATTTATACAACTAACTCTGGGGAGGGCTGACATTGGGGAAAGTTTAAACTTCAGGAGAAGGGATATTCCACAGGGAAGACAGGTCATGAGGGGGGAGAACTTTGAGGGGGCAACCTGGGGGTGGAGGGGAACAAACTCACAAGGCTGGGCACAACAGGATTTTAACAAACAAACAAAAAATTTACCATAATTTCTACCAGCAGGCAGTCCCAAACAGGGTCTCTCAGACAAACAAGCAGTGACTGTGACCACTACACTACACTACACTACATGGCCAGCTCAGAACTGGCCTGACAAACAAGTAGCTACATCCTCAACTACAACTATGGATCCCTGCTACAATAAAAGCACTTTGCTATTCACAGCAACACCAAAGCGATTAAAGCTATCAAGTAACAATTGTTCATTTACTAGTCGCTATTTTTACCTTGCCCAAATGTACTCGTTTTTATTGCCTCGCTATATTTATGGGCTATCTATTGCTATATTACATGGTTGGACACTCAGGGCCAGATATTCAGAACTCTGCACTGAGCACAAACCATTTGAGCAGGTTTAGTGTGGGATTAGCGCAGGTTTGCTATATTCAAAAGGCCAAATAGCATGCACAAACTGCATTAGCACCGGGCAAAATCATAATGTATGCAAGGGGCAAATTGAGGATGTGTGTGTATATGAATACAGGCGCAATGCTATATTCAGTGACTAGTGCCGTGCAAAGTGGTTTTGCGTGACTTAGCATGACACTTAGCGTGGTGCACATTACCACCCAAGAAAAGGTAGTCAACCCTGGGCAATCAGCTTTGCACGTCATTTTGGCTTTTGCGCTGTGTTTTGTGCGGCTTTATGTGACCCTAACAAATAAAATATGACATAGACAAAGCCAGTCAGAGGAAACATGCTGCTCACTGATGGCATCACAAAGATGCCATCATCTGCCACCAGTCCCAGCCATGCCAGGCAGTAAGTGGTGATCCTGCCATCAGTGGACAGCATGGCAGTGTTGCCATACAGCACACACCTGCTGACCACTCTTCTATGGACACCAACAGATGTCAGCACACACGTGAAACACTGTGGGCATGGAGGATGTTGAGGGGAGAGTGTACAGGTGGTCAGGCTGTGCCACACACCAGGTGTGTCCACAAGGCTGGGACACATCATGCAGTGCACATGGCCCAGTTTTGGGAATACACCAACACCAGTGTGCCTTTCTGATAATATATGCCCCACCCCAGCCACATACCACACAGCTGTACAACTGCCACAGCACACAGAGTCGGGCATGTTTATGTCACTGTGAGCATCCCATGCCAGAGGTGCGGCATCTGTGGGTCACACAACAGCGTAACAGTAATGTCCACTGTCAGTAAACACCTGCATGTTGGGCCTGTCACTGCTTATACTGCAGTCATCAGCACTGCCCTACACATTATGGGCAGTGCTGTGTCTACACACTACTGGTCCCCTGCTACTGTAGTGTCTGCTGTGTATTGTAGCATGACCTACAGCATGACAGTTGCATGCAGCACCACCACCATCTGTGCCTATGCTGTATTGTCCCCTGGGGTACAATATTATATGCTATGCTGTACTGTTTACATGTAGCCTACAGCTATCATCATGCACTACCAGACTGACCTACAGGTGGAGCTGCGGTTGGACTTGGCCAGCCCCTGTACTTCCAGACTGACCTACAGATGGAGCTGTGGGACCCTGCAGTAACGCTGGGAAACTGCATGCAAATCAGGGCATAATGAGATGCTGATCTGGATGTTTGCCCAGAGACTACCTAAGTAGACTCATTTGCATGTCACTTTTGAATATGGCAAAGTTTAGCACCGGGCAAACATGTTTGCACCAGGCTAATGGTTTAGCCCTGTGCTAAACCCATGCAAACATGTTAGCGCTGCACAAACAGTTTGGGGACTATCATACAGTTTTGAACACTCTACTTTCACATGCGCTACTGCCTGCAGCTGTACTGGGTCTATACAGTGCTGTCACACACATTGGCCACATAGTTCACCTCTACCTACCTTCACATAGCTGTGCACTGTGTTGCTGTTGTGGTTTGCACTTCCTAGTTGCTATATTCAGAGCTGTCTTATTCCAGGGCTAAGTTTGCCTTGCACTCCCAGCCCAGTTTGCCAGGCCTCATTCCCATGCTATATTCAGAAGCTGTTTGCCCCAGGCTATTCCTTTTGAATATAGCTTACTTTGTGCTCCGGGCTAAGTTTGCCCACCGGGCAGTGTTAATTTAGCCCTGGGGCAAAGTTTTGAATATCTGGCCCTCAGTCCCATAAAAATGGGCAACAAATATTTCCTTTTATCTTATAGTACCTGTCACAAACGCACTCAGCAGGTCAGGCCCTCTATTCCCACAGTGCCAACCTCCGAGCTCAGTAATGTGAATAGGTAACAGACAAGGTAACTCTTCCGTCTGCTTGTGGGTCTGAATCACCTTTACTTTCAAGTTCTGGGGGGATTCAAAAACTGTGAACCTTATGCTAGTGTACCCAATGTACAGGCGCAGATTCGTACACTCTTTGGGGATTGCAGTACAATCTTACACCAAGGGCACCCAGCCAGGCTTCCAAAATGAACCCTTAAAATCCTATAAAAGATCTTAGGTATATGCTTACCTTTTCCTAGTTTAGTAACAACATCAAGCTTTTGAACAGTTTAGTCAGTCTTAACCCTCTACGTCACAGAAAAAAAAAAGAACTTGGAAGACCCAGGCAGTATCTTTCAAATACAGATTTTACTAAAAATGGATAAAAATATGAAAAAGTAAATACAGAACACTATATCACAAAGCATACAATCACTTACAAGAAAACAAAGAAAACTACAGATAAACTCCTACCAACATACAGTTAGATACTTTTCTATCTAATGTATTACCTCTAAGTGCTTATCAGAGAGTTGTGTCTTTCTAAAGTCCCAAGATGGTATATATGACAACAAGTTCAGAGCCAGTATTCAGTTTAAAACTCTATGTCTCCACACCCCTTCTATGAGTCATCTAGCTCCTCCTTTTGGAATTTAAAAAAAATACAAACATGATGTCCTATCAGACGGTATTTTAAATAAGGTGATATAAGCAAAAACTCATTTCCCAAATTATAATTCTGTGATTTCCCAGTTTCTTCTCCCAAGGCATTTCAAATGGTTTTATAGCTTTTTAACACCAGTTCGTATTAAATGTTCTTCCTCTTAAGAAGTCATAAAAGTTTATGATTTTCACCCTCTGGCAGGCTCTTAAAGTCCCGTTTCATTTCCACTTCAAAGAAACAGGTCATAAAAAGGCCATAAAATGCAATGTCTCAAGGAAGTTAATTACCTTATAGCGATCTCCTGGTTTAATATATGTCCTGTCATTTCACTGAAACCTGGGGGCACCCATGGAAGCACTATGACAATCACACACTATATTTTTATATTACAAATATCATCCAACAATCATAACCAGCTGGCCAAACATCACTATATTTATGGGCTATCTATTGTTATATTACATGGTTGGACACTCAGTCCCATAAAAATGGGCAACAGATATTTCCCTTTATCTTATAGTTCCCAATTAGCAGATAAACCATGACCACTGTTTTTCTGTGGCATTAACACCTTAATAGCACATTAATTCTGAACAAACACATGACAAATAACCTGATTTCAACCTTAGCAAAACAGATGACAACCACCTTAATAATGCATGTAACAGCACCTTACTAACACATGTAACGACCAACTTAACATGTGTAACAGCAACCTTAGTAACACATATACAAACAACCTAAAAACACATAAAAGAACCACATTACTGCCCTAACAGCTTCTCCAAACTCAGCCCTGCAATAAAACATAACTTGATAAACTACAGTAGTATCCCTAACTTAAACAGCACAAAACTAGTTTCCCCAGAATCACTAACCAAACAGCCATGTTCCTTAATGCTCCAGCTCTCACATTCTTATCAAAGCCAGCCATGCCACTGCTGCCTGCACGCGCTCACCATCCATGCTGCTGCCGCACCCATGCAGTTCCTCCCAGATGACACCACTTCTCACCAGGCACACCACTCTATACCACTGCTCTTGACATAAACAGATCATTGTAATTCCAGACCATACATGAACTCCTTCATACTCCTCACAACTGCAAATTACAGACCATCACTGCTGTCTGGTACTCTCACTGCTGCAGTCACAGAACCACTACTCATGCCTTCCTGAATTACTTTAAATGGATTGTAGGGGGCCGGAAGGTTCCCTAAGAATTTTCCAGGACAGGCCAGATGAATCTGGAAGGAGAGGTAAGAAGCTTACTCAGTGACCAAGATGCAGGAAGTTTATTTACCACGAACAATAAACAAGAGACGACAGTTTTCAAACACACTACAGGGTAACAAAATAAACAATGAGACAATACGAGTAGGACCAACAATTGGTCAAACCCAGAACAGGGGGGTTAGCCCCTTTTAGTCCAAGTCTGGCATGCACCTGGCTGAGATGACAAAATGACTGATGAACCAAGCTTGGACTTTCCTATGCGTCAGGTGAGCAGCAGCTGGGCCTTGATCCCACCAAGCACTTTTTACAGACAGGCCATATTGAGGTGTCCCCCTGATGAACAAAACACAAAGAAGCACACTGCCAGATGGATGAAGACCTTGGCTATCCTCTGCAACTCTGAGCAAGAAGCTGAAGATTTCTGGTCAGTGGGCGGTTCTCTAGGCGATCTGCAGCAATGACCACTGGCAGGTCCTTGGCACCCAGGACCCCTTCCAAGAAGAAGACTGCTTTCGATGTGACTCTCTGGCAGCCTCAATGGAGTGACACGGGTATACGCACACTTTCAGGTGGCTGGCAAAATAAGAAAGGGGCATGCACGACATTAACTGGGGTCCCCATACTTGAGCCAGGGTGGATCCTAAGCTGACTCACTACTGGATACCTCACTAGCGTCTCTCTACCACTTACCATCTCAGGACTGAAGTGGAACACTTATGGAGTAACTTCAAACAGGCTGACGTCACTGGAGGTGGTATTGCTGCAGATGGTGGATGGGCCAGGGACCTCCCTGGGTCAGCCAGGCTCTGTGAAGCTGGTCTGGACAACAAGGGTGAAGTTGGGCATCAGATATGCAAGGATGCAAATTGACAGCACAGTCGGGATTAAGAAAATAGATCCGATTTTTAGGCACAGTTCAGTTTTTGCAGAAAATAAAGTCTTTAGGGAGGTGCTAGGTAGGCAACAGTGCAGTTCAGTTGGGGTGCTGGGCCACTTGGGTCATAACACCACCCCTAGTGTGCTGCACCTTTAAGGGTCTTCTCCTTTCTGGCTAATTTTGCAGATCTAATCTATGTTACCAGTGTTCATATCCACCCCTGGCCTTAGGTTGGGCCTCATCCACTAGTCCTTATGCTTGAGGGCCTGGATGCTGGACCCTCACAGCTAACCCGCCCTCCCGGCAGCTGGCCGAGGGCCTTTGGTTTCTGTCCCTGTCCCTTGATTCAAAATGGCATCCAGGCAGACCCCAAGGGCCTTAACCCCACTGTGTCCCAGGTCTGCTCCTTTCCCCTTTTGTCCCTTTCTTCCCCTGGAGCTTTTACAATTGTAGCACCCCTCTCTCTTTATTTAGCTAGAGGCCAGCTACTATTGGCCAAAAACACACAAATGTATGGAGCGTCTCTGGATACTGTCCAAATAAATAACTACAATACAAAGAGCACAAACAGGCAGCACTCTCAGACCACAAGGAAGAAGAAGAATCAAAATGCAAGTCAGTAGGTTACATTAGCCAGAGCCCATGACTACAATAATGTAACCTACTGACTTTATTTTTGATTCTTCTTCTTCCTTGTGGTCTGAGAGTGCTGCCTGTTTGTGCTCTTTGTACTATTGGCCCAGCCTGCCTTTTGGTTTTACATTTAACTATAGCAACAACAAAAATTAAACTACGATAGCTCTGTGACCTCTGGCCATTCCCGGGACCGTCTCCTCTGGGCATTTGGCCAGCTGCCTGCACATTCCCCTTCCTCTCAGGGCTTTTTAGTCATGGTGCCCCTCTTTCTTAGCTTGGGGATGAGCCGTTATTCAGCTTAGACTGGCTGTCCCCTTGATACCTTTAACCAGAACTGATAAAATAAAAACAAAATACTTTAGGGCTCTGCTCACATCTGGGGCCTTTTCTTGGCCTTGCTGGGCTCTCTGCCCTCTGTTCCTTAGTATTCTTCCCTGGAAGCTGGTGGTTTACCCCAGAAGCCCACTGTGCCCCCCTCCCATAAGTTACTAGGACACTAGCCCTTTAAGCATTTTTCCTTTGTTGGTGGGCGCTCTGCCACTTTAATTTATCTTCCCTTCCCTAGTTCCCCTAGTGCCTGTGGCACAAGTATGATCAAAATTGGGCCCATGGCCCATTCACCACCGTGGCCTGGGTCTGCTGCACTGCTGTGAAAGGTCGAGGTACCAGCCAGGGAGCCACGCTCCCACACGGCTTTTTCTCTGCTGTGGCTGCTGAGTGGTGGAACTAAATGTTTGGGATGCATTTTTAGCCCGGACCTATTTCTTGGTGGCACAACTTAGTCTGCCTGCCCTTTTCTTCCCCCCTCACTGATCGGGGCTCTGCCCAAGGAGAGCAGGTCATGTCGGGGAGCCACACTCCACCTGACTGACCCTGCTGCTGATGCCACATGCCCAGGATGACAACTGGAGAGGAGCAATACTGGAGGAGCCATGGGACCACAACAGGTATGCCTCTTCTCTGTGGTCTCTGCATCCTCCACCCTCCTCACTCAGCCACCGACTCCTCACTCTAGCCATTCCCCAGCCCTTTTGTAGGGCAGGGGAGATCCTGGCTTCCATCCAGGAGATTGGGCACTACCATCCCAACAGGGAGAGTCTCCACCCATAACCCCTTCTTAGTGTCAAGCGGTCAAAGAAATTGCACAAAGGGACAGGGTTGGGTATGTAGGACTGGGGGGGGGACTAGTGAGATTAAAAAGAAAGAGAAAAAAATGTCCATGTTGGGGAAAGGGTCCCCGTTTCTTTGTTATGCCCCCTAACTTTGGGGAACTACAAGATACCAAGCCAAAACCATGCCTTCATTTATATGAGGCTACTACGCTATGAAACCTGATAAGGGACAACATGTTGAAGTCCTGAAAACACCACCATCCTACGGATAAGCACTAAGTGGCACACTATATGAGAGACACCACTTCACTACAGAAAAAACACTACACTACCTAAGAAAAAAGCACACAAATTTAAAGCACAAACAGATTAACCTCATGTTATATATAAAACATCTGATGGCAAAGTCCTGTATGCTCTTAAAATAAATCTCAGGTTTGGAGTACAAAATGGGTGGAGTGATATTGATGACCACCAAGCAGGAAAAAAAACCTGGGGATAATCATATCAGGTGTTTCAAGAATGCATGAGGTAGACACAAGGGGGCCCTGACTACAAAGGGCAACTAGAGTGTCAAAATAGGTCTAAAACAAATGGGAAGACTAGATGGACCCAGCGGTCTCCTTCTGCTGTCAACTTCTATGTTTCTATGTCTATGACTTAGGGGTGACCAGACAGTGGGACAAGGCAGTAAGAAGGGCAAGTGGAATGCTGGGGTGCATAGGGAGGGTATCATCAGCAACCAATTACTAAAAGATTCCAAGATGGTCTTTTACATATCAGAACAAATGATTTTTTTCCTCTCGGTTAACTGCCTTTCCTCCAATAAACCTGACATGGTTTGGTGTGCTTTGAAAGCATTCTTGTGAGGATTACTAATTAGTTTAGCTTCCCACAGGAAAGAACAGTGAGATAATCAAATTCCTCACCCTCTTGTCTCATATTCGGATGCTAGAATCTAAGCTTTCACCTCAATCCCCTGAACAAGTCAGGTTGGACTTAGTAAAATCAAAGAATTCCTATCTTGAATTATTGAAAGAGCAGAATTTGCAATCCTGAAAACCAAGGACTAATGCACTGACCAAGGTGAAAAAGCTGGCCATATGCTAGCCCTTAGAGTTAAACAGCAGAACTCTTCCCATCTGATAGCCTCTGTTCATTCTTTGGATGACAACACTATAAAAACAACTCCATCTGAAATTGTCAGAGTTTACCTCCTACTATACACAATTGTATAGTCCCATGATGAATCCCCCAACTGATCCAGATCTGGACAAATATTTATCAGACTCGCATTTGCCCACCATCCTGATAGATCAACACACCCTTTTGACTATGCTCATCTCTCAGGTGGAATTGGAAAAAGTTATCAAAGATCTTCCTTCTGATAAGACTCTCAGACCGGATGGTTTTTCCCCTAACTTTTACAAACTATTTATAAAATAATTGTCCCCAGCCCTTCTACAGCTTTTTCAGCACATACTTTCCAGAGTTGAGGTAGATATATCCCTGTTTGAAGCACTGACTGTGCTTCTTCCCAAACCTGATAAAAGTCCAGAATTAGTGTCTAGCTATAGACCAATCTCACTCTTAAATCAGGATATTAAAATCCTATTCAAGATTTTGGCTGATCAAATAAATAAAGTTCTCCCACTCCTTATAGGACCGGAGCAGGCTGGCTTTATGAAGGAAAGGTCTTCAGTAGACCATTTACGTACGTTTTCCCATGTCTTCTCGGCCTCCAGGGATGCTGATTTACCACGGCATTGGTGTCCCTGGACACTGAGAAGGCTTTTGATAGGGTTAACTGGGGTTATTTATTGCATACTTTGAAAGCTTTTGGCTTCCTGCAGGAGTTTTGGAATTAGATTGGGTCCCTGTATAAACCCCCACTGCAAGAATATCTGGTAATGGAGTAATATCAGAAAGGTTCCCCCTGTACTCTGGAATGAGGCAGGGCTGTCCCTTATCCCCTCTCCTTTTTAATTTATATTTAGAACCCCTGATACGCAGACTGACAGATTCTCAGGAAGCCCATGGTGTAACTATTCAAAACCAACTAATCAAAGTTTCTGCTTATGCAGATGACTTACTTCTTCAACTTTCACATCCAAGGGACTCTATTCCACCAGTGCTCAGGATTATTGAGGAATTTAGTAAAATATCTAATTACAAGTTAAATGTGAAAAAGACAATAGTTTTTCCCCTCAATTACAGAATCTCAAAATCTGCCATTTTGGACCTTGGACTTACATGGAAATCTGACACTTTGCGTTATCTAGGCATTGCCCTTACAAGGAGTACAGCCTGTACCCAACAACTAAACCTCGACTCCTTGTTCAAGTGATTAGCCAAGACCTGAAAAGATGGTCCCTCCTACCCATTTCTCTCTGGGGCAGAATTAACCTAGTTAAAATAAATGTTTTTCAATGCCTCTTCTACCCCTTAACCTATTAAATAATTGGCTTCCTTTAACATGGTTTAGAAAAATCCATGGTCTTCTCACTGACTTCATTTGATCCAGTAAAAAAAAACAAGAATAGCATTTCATAAATTGGCAGCCCCCAAATTAAAGGGTGGACTTAGATTACCTCACATAGGTCTCTATTACTGGGTGAGCCATGCTAATAAATATTTGAGGTGGTTGACTTCCGATCTGGTTCAAGACCCTTTCTCCTATTACCCAGTTTGGCTTCACATAGAGATATCTCTGATTAGGCAACAGGGTCTTTCCCCTTCTACTCTACTGTTCACCAAACTAAACTCCCTGCCCACTTCACTAAAAATTAATCCGATTGCTACATCTGCCAGAGTGCACACTCAGTTGTGCTCTTTTTTAAAATATACATACGCCAGTGATCTTACCCAAAATCTGAGGCAGAATCCCAATCTCAAGATAGAGGGTAAACCCCTTCCTGGTGGATGGATCCCCCAGCTTGGTAACTGCCAACTCTCTTAATTTGTGTCAGAAACAGGGCATTGGCTTTCCTCTCCGGACATCATAGGCAAAGCAGATATCCCCAATACTTGGATATTTCATGTTTTTCAGTTCTGTCACCTTCTGATAAAGGCTATAGGAGTCACCCTGCCGCAACCTCCGAAAGTCTTTTTCCTCATAGACTTAAGTCCCTTGGCAGGCCACCCTCAAGCAGTGTCTATTAGATACAGTTCCCTGTTTGACTGGATTTGCCCTGAGAGTTTTGGTCCTTCTTCTTATTTATTTATTTTTAGTTTTTGTTGACTGGGTAAATGCACTAGACAAATCCTGCCTATTTTCAGGCACGACCCGGGGGATGGGGATACAGATGAATGCCAACTGACCTTGAACCAGATTAAGCTGTTGGTGGTATTTTTTAGTGAATGAGGGAAATTTGGCCAGGACACCGGGGATATTCTCCTACTGTTTTCGAGAAGTGCCGTGGGATCTTTAACATCCACCTGAACTACCACCAATCCAGGCAGATGGGACCTCGGTTTAATGTCTCATCCAAAAGATGGCACCTCAGAAGTGCAGCACCCATCTCATGCTGCACTACAGTGTCAGTACTGGGATATTAACCCAAGTGCCAGATGTGGGAACTGAACCCACAGCCCTCTGATGTCCCGGCCTCAGAGGTGAGTGTGCTACCTGCTGAGCCACTGACACCGACAGTCCCCTCTCTTCCTTGATAGAGCCCTTAACTGGTCCCTGTTATGGCAAAATTGTCACAAATTCCTTTCCCAGGACAGACTTTGACTCATGCAGTTTCATATACTGCATAATCTTTACTATTCCCCTCAAAAGCTTGCTAAATTGGGATACATACCTTCTTCTACATGTACTCGCTGTCTACGAGATGGAGGCAATCTCTTCCACATTTTTTAGACCTGTCCAAAAATAGCCCCATTGTGGGCCTTGATCAAAGATAGAGCGGATCCTGTCTTGGGTTTGGCTGATTTATTTTCACCAGACATATGTGTATTAGGAGATTTCTCTTCGATTTCAGTTCCTGCCAGTAAATCTCATATAGCCATGATCTCTTCATCTGTAAAAAAGCTGATATTAAAGCACTGGAAAGATAATCAAGATATCTGCTACATGGAATGGCAGCAGGCGTTTTAGCAGCCAATTTGAGAAAGAGAGAGATCTATTGCTAGTCTTCACAATAGATCTAAAAAATTCAACAGACTCTGAGGTCCATTGCAACCCTTATATTCTTTGTAATCTGTTGTCTGAGGTACATCTTCCATGTATGTTATGACTGCATCTTAGTGCTCTGTGCTGGATGGGTGGAAGGAGGGGGTCTGGGAGAGGGGAGGGTGGGTTGAGTGGGACAGGATAGATCCTGTACTTTTCACACTTGTAATAACACACCTGTTTGTCATGTTAAAGATCTATTCTCTGTAATTGAAAAACCTTAATAAACTTTAAATTGGGAAAAAAGAAGGGAGGGTATCATCAGCCAAAAGAGGGAGGTGGAGTTGCCTCTGTATAGATCATTGGTAAGACACTGCCTAGAGTATTGTGTACAGCTCAGGAGACCACATGCCTGATTCTCAAAGCACCCAGCACAGCACAAGGTGCTTGTACCACAATGAATGGTGCAAAGTTTCCCTTGCACTAAACAATGCACCAGGAGGGATTCTCAATGGCAGCCTTCATCAACCGCAGGCTGCCTGCCCCAAATGAGGCTTGTGCCACCCGTGTACCCAAAAATGTGCTGCAACATGGCATTAGGGGGCATGTGGTAGATGCAAACTGCCTCATCCCTAAAAATGAGATTCTCAGAACTCTCCCAGAGGGAGAAATTTTAAATACCATTAGACCAAAGTCGACCTGTTTGTGGCAAAGTGCTGCAGTACCCCTTCCCAGTCCATATGTCACCTGTAATCATAATTCATAATACACCCTTCTTGGTGGTTGAGTGTCACCCTTTCCCAATCCTGATGGTGTCCATATTCATAGTTAGTACTAATCCTCTTCCTGGTGGTCTAGTGCCCCCTAATCCCTGATGGTGCCTGTAATTATAATTAACAACCCTATTCTTGGTGGTGTAGTGGTCCCTGGCATCCCAGATCCCAGATGGTGCCCTTCATTATAATTAATAACAACCCCATACCTTGTGGTCTAGTGGACCCCCACCACCAACCCCAGCAGGTAGTGCCCACCACCCCGCTATCCTCCATCCCAAAACAGAGCAGGGGAATGGCACAGCCCTCCTCTCACCTCTGTGGCTGGCCACTGACTGAACTGTCACTGAGCTCGTACTGTATAGCGTATGCACTCATTGATTGATCAACAAGTCTGTACACTATACAGTACATGATAAATGACAATTACCAGTGCCATCAGGGATTGGGGGCACTAGACCACCAGGAAGGGATTGGTACTAATTATGAACATGGATGACATTGGGGATCAGGGGAGGGGCCACTAGACCACCAAAGGGGGTATTATCAAATCATTATAGGCATCATCGGGATTGGGAGGGGCCACTAGACCGCCAGGAAGGAGTTTTGTTTTTCACCAGGAGACTGGAAATGGGGAGACAGCTAGACTTTGCTGCATGGAGCCTGCAGCAAGCCCCTCCCATGTGCCATGTGTTTGTCGCGCGAGAGGTTGCCTCAAGTGTGGAGACTTAGGCATCGGGACCCTCCTGTACCAGAATCTGGTGCAGGTTCCTGGCATGCCAGGATTCATCGTAAAATGCTGTGTGCTCATCAAAGCACTTTTGAGAATTGAGCCCCACAAGAAGGACATCGACAGTGTGGAGGCAGTCCATAGGATGGCAAGTAAAATGGTACAGGGGCTGCATCAATATATACACCGTGGAACAGAGGAGGAAGAGGGGAGATATGATAGAGACCTTTAAATACCTCATGGGGTAAATAAGATAAGGTAGGGAAATATTTTTTCAAAAGAAAAGGTCTTCAAGAACAAGGGGACATGCTATGAAGCTGGAGGGGGGTAGATTCAGGAGGAATGTGAGGAAGTACTGCTTTACAGAAATAGTAGTGGATTCCAGAAATAGCCTTCCAGCAGAGGTGGTGGGGGTGAAAACAGTGGTGGGGTTCAAGAACTGATGGGATAAGCACAAGGGAATTATAGTGGAAAGGAATGGGGGAGGAAGAGCTGTAGATTGGGCATGGTCTGCGGTAATAGTGTAGGTAGGAAGCATGGGCAGACTGGATGGCCAAGAGGTCTTTATCTGCAGTCAGATTCGATGTTAATTTGCTCATGATACCACTCACCCTTCATGCTTGTGTATTGTCAAGCTGATTAGCCTCTCCTCAATAGTGATAGTTCCTTGTACACAACAATTTGCCATCAAATATTCTCTATATAGTATAAGTAAATATAGGTCCATAAGCAAAAGGCAGAGCCACTCACGAAAAAATGAGTGCTGAGTGATACACTCTAACTCAGAAGTCAAAGTAATCATGGCACTCACCACACATATCCCCAAATAATAAATCTCCAGATGACTGCAATGCTTTGCAAAAAAAAGTCCATTTACTGGTGAATAAGAGGTAAAAGTCCCATCTGGGTGCAGAACATGGAGTGCAGAAAAGTTTTTTAAGTTTTACCCAGTCAAGGGCTTTAACAAAGATAATGCCCGCTAGTGTAGGCTGCCTTTTATAGCAGGCTAATTAGTAAAGTGCTTAACTCGAGCAAAACAATTAAAGTGCAAACCATACATATAAGTGCTTTTGAAACCAGTTAACCATCATACTGTGTAAAACCTACACCTAAATTGCATTAAAAACAATTTCCTCCTGAAGTTAGTTATTCAAAATACATGCCTTTTTTTTTTAAATGGCACTTTTTCCCTCCTACTGCCTGCCAGCCCTGACCCTTCAGGATACCCAAGGGGTCATCTTCCACCACCTGCTCACGGAACTTACCTTCCAGTCCCCATGTAGCTTGACTACCCCAGTGGGGAGCGAGGTGAGGCAGACCCCGTGATCCTTCATTTTAAATCGGGCCTGGAGGCAGTCGGTGAGCAGGCGCATATTGTAGGCATGCCCTGGGAAGCCCGTCATCCCGGAGCCAACAGGTGTTTTTCTGTTTTTCCTTCCCCACGCAGTGTTAGCCCCTGATGTCAAGGCGCTACATACCAATGTCTACTGCATGTCAGGGCCACCCATCCCCCTTCTATTGGGAGCTTGCCATCCCCTGATCCTCTCCTCAGAGACGTACAAGTGTGGTGGGCATTGGCCCTCCCACCCCACTCTCCCCTGGAGACGGCAAGCTGTCATGGGATGTTAAAGCTGTACTCCCCCCAGCGGACCCACTAATGACCTGAGTCCACTCCCGAACCTGGGTCACCAGTGTGCAGCGAGGTGTGGCATCCAGTGCCTCAACCCTCAGCGCCACCAGGCCAGTGTAAAATACATGCCTTTTCTTTAAGTACTTAATTTGCATCTTAAATATTCATACTAGCTTCTCTGGGAGGCATGTGCCCTTACAGGCTATATTAGTTAGAAATAAATAAAGGCAAATGGAGAAAATAGGAAAGTCTGTTGGGAAATGTATGTGTGATACCACAAGTTGCAACAGTGAACTTGGAAGTAGCAACTGAAGACCAGGTGAAACACTTATAATCACATTCAATCACACTTCTAATCACATTCAATTATCTGAGACAACTTACACTAGAGGTCATTGTCTTTATCAAAGTCCTTGATAGGGTGAAATGTAAGAAACTTTTCTGCACGCTGTGTTCTGTACCCAGATGAGACTTTTACCTCTTATTCACCAGTAAATGGACATTTTTTGAAAAGCATTGCTGTCGTCTGGACATTTATTATTTGGAGATATGTGTGGTGAGTGCCGTGATTACTTTGTCTTCTAAATATAGTTCCAGTATATTGATTTACTAATAATGCATTTTCACTATATTGATAAATTATGTAATAGTGTAAATTGCCACATTTTGTTATGTTTGTGGCTTTGTGCTTCATGTCTACATTTACAAGTTAATGTAGTTTATTGCAATTAATTTAGAAGGTCATCTATAGGGGAAATTTTGACAAACTAAGAACAAAAAAAAATTGTACTCTATGTCCCCCAGTCACCCGTGCCATGTCAATGGGCTGGGGCGGGAAAAATTAGACTGAGGTAGTATATTTAATTATTATTAATTCATTCAGAGCTAACACTCCAGGTTTATTACTTTACTATTATTTACCATGCCTTAACTGAAGTATTATGATTAAGGAAAATGGATTTGTGCAAACAATTTCCTTAAGCTGGCTAATGTATTTGATTGATTGGCTTAGAAAAGACAGTTTAAGACATGCACAAGCATGTCAGTGAGAGATAGCAAAGAGATAATTTTGTTTTAAAAAAGAATATTCTCGTAAGTAAGTTCTGTATCCATGGTTCCATATATTTAGACATGAGGTGGTGGACAGTTGGCCTCCATGAGTAGAGGGGGACAGTTGTGATGTTCTGAAGTTGGTGGTGTAATGCTTTTGCTGTTACTGTGTGTTTTTAAGAAGTGAAAATAGCCTTTGTTGGACACCTGAGTTCTGCACTGGTTTGCACAGATGAATAAAGGAACAGCACTTTAAGCTAAGGTATTGCCTTGTTACTTTCTTTCTGGATATATTGAACATTAGCAGCTTAGCCTCCAGTCTAGTAGGTGCCTGCCATCCCTCTATTATTTTACCCCTCAGTGCAACAGTCCCAGTTTCAGCTTGGCATGTAACCAGTCCAGATGATGACAATTTATACAGTTCTTAGCAACATCTGCACACACATTAACTAATTGATGAACCCTCAGCACCCCCAGGTAAAATCTCACTCCCAGCCCTTTTAATCTCCTTGCCAAAGATGAGACATTAGCTAGTGAGTTTATTTGGTATGGCTTACATTCATTGACAAACACTTTTTTAATTTGGTCCATGGGGGGAAGTGATGGTTGGTGGCATTCTCTCCCTCGATGGTCCGATCTCATGACAGATGTTTCAGGGCATGGTAGATGGCACAGGATTCTTCATGGTGTTTTTTTTTCTCCTGAGGTCCTGTACCTTTGAGTTGCTGTGGAAAAACTGATTGCTTACTGATGATGTGATGGTGGTATCAGATGTTGAGAAATACCACATCTATTGATTTGTCAAGATGTTCAGAATACTACTGTATTTTCTTTTAAACCTATGTTTACCAGGTAAGTACAATGAGCCAAGGCCCATTTTCATGTATGACCCGGGACCATAAATATACAGTCAAGATGTTACAAACAATTATTAAACATACAATACAAACATTACATTAATAGCAATTGTTAATATTCAATACACATGATAACAACTCTTTCTAAAGCATTGACAGTGTAGTTTGCTAAGAAAATAATTCTTTAGCTTAATTTTAAAAGTTTGATAGGTAAAATTCCCATGTAATAAAATAGGAAGCTTATTCCAATTTTTAGCTGCAGAACAAGAAAAGAACCATCCCCAATTTTAGTCTTGGTTTTGGGAACATTTAATTTTATCTGACAATTTGACCAAGTTCCCTTAAATCCATCTTAATTGATAACAATGAATATAACAAAGAATTTGTACCCCAGCGAAGAATATTATCAGTTATTGAACAAAGACCATATAGACAATTAAGCCTCAGCAGAAGCCAGGCAGAAAGTCTATATAGTTCACAATGATGAGTAGAATAAGGCAATTTGAAAGCAAATCCACAGATGCCATGAAACACAGAGGTAAGGAGAGATGATTCTCTCTGAGACAAATTTGAAAAAAGAAATGAATTATAATTTAACTGGGGAAGTAATACACCCCTGGCTATTGCCTTCCTAGCTGGTAGGGTTAACTAGGATTGAAACTGAACCAAAACACCCAATTTCTGATTTACTTGATGAATAAGATTTACATGATTGGAAAGGTTAAATTTTGGTCCAGCAGGACCCAGATATTTTAATTGTTTTACCTGCTCCTTTTTATTTCCCAATCTATCTGTTATCAATAAATTCTGAGCTCTATTGAGTCTTAATCTAGACCCAAAAAGCATACATTTGGTTTTTGTACTATATAGTGCCAAATGATTCCCTTGTAACCAGCTACACAATTCACCAAAGTCCTTACTTAAATACTTATTTATTAATTCCACTGAATCTGAACTTTTATACAAAATAATAGCATCTGCATAAATCAAACAATTCATACATTGCAGAAGGGATGGGACAATATCCACAGATAAGGTAAACAAAAGTGGCCCCAAGACAGACCCATGGGACACCCCCTGTTGTAAAAATCTATAAGCAGAAAAGGCTGCATTTAATCCTACTTTTAAAGGCCGTTCAGTCAAATAACTATGAAACCAATCAAGTGATGTTTCTGCTAGACTATAATTCCAGAGCATCCTGATCAGCAGGAAATGGTTCACTAAATCAAAAGCCTTGGACAGGTCCATGAACACAGCACCAGTGAGCAAACCTTCATCCATGGCTACACTGGTGTGGTTCGTGAACCTGGCTAAGGCCATCCCTGTCCCGTGAAATTTCTGAAACCCATGCTGATCAGGAGTCCTAAAACCATCATCCTTTAAATAAGCAGAAAGTTGTTCATTAACAAGTTTTTCAAAAATCTTACCTAAAGGTGGCAGAAGATAAATGGGAAGATAATTGTCCATATGCGCTCTACTACCAGATTTATAAATTGGTTTGATTACTGTTTGCTTCCATTCATTAGGGAAGCACCCAGTAAGCAATGATAAATTAAAAATGGAAGTAAGCGGATAGGTAATATATTCAGACATTAGTTTTAAGAACCTAGTCTGCAGTTCACTAGCACTAGAGCTACTTGACATTTGTTTTAATAATTTATAAACCTGATGTGGTTCTGTAGCTGAAAAATGAAAAAAAAAAACTAAATTTGAAGTATTACAAGACTGTCCATTTACACTCAAACCTAAATTAAAAGCTTGAGTATATTTGGACAAGTCAAGAAATTTATCCAAAAAAGACTCACAAATCTCCTGAATATCAGCCATCTCATGGCCATCCTTAATAAAGACTTCTGAGGTTTCTTTCTTAGATTGACTAATTATAGAATTTATCAAAAACCAAAACTTTCTTGGGTCATTTAGACCAGAGGTTTGTAAGTTCTGAAAAAACTTGATTTGCTTTGTCTAATTTTTATTTTACATTCATTTCTGAGCTTCCTATAACTATTAAAATCTCCCATTGATTTGGTTACTTTATAAAGTTTCCAAGCTGCATCTCTTAATTTCATTAAGCGAAGCAAAGGGGCAGTAATCCATTTATTCAAAGTACCCCTAACTCTCCTAACCACTTTAGGAAAATGTTTATTTTGCAACTCCAAGAGAATAGATGTAAAATATCCTACTGCATTATCCACATCAGGAATTGCATCTAAAAAAGTCCAATCAAGTTTTTGTAAATCAACAAGTAGCTCTCCACTTACTTCATTCACAAATTTACAGTATGATATGAACCTGGGGGATGGTTTGGGCCTTTCGCACCTCCATATGCAATAAGTAGCCAAATGGTCGCTTATCACATCAGGAAGTATACCAGCACTGGAAATATTTACCAGTTTATTAACAAGAACCCAGTCAAGAGTTGTATGTTTCTGACTCCCCATGTTCATATACATAAATGTGTGACTAAGCTGAGATAAACCTGCATTGGTTAATAATGTCTCTATATTAGGATCACTTTTAGGGTCCCAATGAACATTAAAATCTCCTGTGATCAAAAGAGCACTACCTAAGTTTATTGTCGCTACAATATTTAAAATATCATCCAACCCTTTCTTAGCAGTTTTTGGGGGATTATAAACTGTGTAATGCCTTAATTTGTGATGACGACCTAGTTTCATTTCCAACAGTAGCCATTCACATTCAGAGGTAGATTTATAGCCAGAGGTTTATTTGTTTATTTAGATCTAGGATTACAATTACCTTTGAACCAAGGCTCTTTTACAAAGGTTCCATGTCAGGAGAGTACATACATGTTAAACAAGGGCATACAATATTAAAGAGAGTATACAACCATATTCATCGGTTAAGGTACGGCATCACAGTAAATAGGATACATGAATAACACATACAAGGAATCATTTCAGAAACCTAGAAGAAATCAAGGAGGAAGGGTGAGAGGATAGGGGGTGTCAGCTGAAAAGAGACTAGAGCAGCTCACGGCATTGTCAAAGAACATCAGACAGTGTGGTTGATCTCAGTGGGGAAGGGGGAAGTTAGGGGTAGCAGTCACATGAGTTGGAGGCCGTGAGATGATGATGAAGGCTTGATTTGAATATGCCCAGTGAGGAGGTGGAGGTGATGTGAGTGCTGAGGGCATTCATCCAGCTGTGTGCACTTTGTGCAAAGAATCTTTGGTCCAGAGTGGTGCAGCATCGGGGGACCTATAGAAGCTGACATTCAGACCCTCTGGTGTTATGAGGGTTAGTGTTTGGGCGCAGGAGGGCTTGGACACTATGTGGAGTAAGGCTATCTCAACTATTTCCAATCCCAATGTATAATAAACTGCAATACCCCCTTCCTTCTTTTTTCCACCCCTATCTTTTAGTATTAATTTATAACCTTCAAGAGCAATCAAATTATCACACTCTGAGGGTTTCAACCAAGTTTCAGTTACACTGAAAATATCTGGGTCATAATTAGCAACTCAAGACTCAATTTCAGCTTGTTTTGACAATAAACTTCTAACATTAAGATGTACTAACCTTAAACCTTTTGTTTGCCAATAGTTGTCATGTAATACAACCTCAGGAACTTAAAGTCCCGGATTTGTCTCCACATCATTGGCTAATAGCAAAGTACACCACATAATGCAAACCAATGAGGAAGTAAAGGGAAACTTTATCCTAGATATTACAAAGGTAAAAGCCACCATATCATAAATGGCCCTTTTGTTGAGACAGCCTAGCTCCCTTAAATTTAAGGAAATGCAGTGAGTAGAGGCCTTTAATGAAGTAAAAAAAGTTAAATCAGTAAGTGATTGAGCTTGCACGTTATATGGAGTAATGGGATTTATAATAAACATTAAACCCTGATCAAGTAATATTAGCCCCATACACCAATACATCATAGATACCTTTAAACCCCCCCATCTTAAATAACTCAGTCCCTAGCAAAACAGCCTTCCTAAACTCTATGTCAAATATGCTTACACAATCAATACTATACACATGTGGGGTGTTACTTGCATATAGGATTTAGCTCACAGTCACAATATGCAATATTTGAATGCAGTCTCCCCACAGTCTCCCTCTGTTGACTCCCGATAATGACTCCACCACTCCTGCGTACTCCACTCATGCGTACAGCTGCTTTGCGGGCAGCCGCTAATGATGTAGAACATATATCAGTGTAGTCTCCGCCCCTTCAATCAGCTGTTTGCAGCCTGCTCCTGCCCGGCAGGCCCCTCACTTATCAAAACCGGGAACCCAGATATTGCAAAGTCCTGGCGACCACACTGTCTCCTGATTGCCAGGGCACAGAAATGTAGCAGGTTGGCGATGTCAACTGGAGACTCTGCGATGCATCTTGCAGGTGAAAGAATCAGGGTGTAATGTTCAGGAAAGTGCAAGAGTGCTTTTATCAGAGCAGTCTCTGCCCCTCCAATCAGCTGTTTGCCTCCTGCTCCCGCCCGGTAGCCCCCTCGCTTACTGAAACTGGAATGTTGATGGCATTGTTGGATGTTAAGCAACAACATAATCTCTCCTGAGAAATGGTCATATTTTTATACAGTCCATTTTACAGAGCAAACATTTTTCATCTCACGTCATCCGACATCAAGACTGATCAGCTGAATTTTGTTGCATTACAGCTAGGAGCATTTGATAAACATGTTTTTGCCTAAGTCAACAAACAGTTTGTACCCTGCCATAGGTCATTACATTTCAACACACATTGGTTTTGTAACAAGAAATGCTAGGGGACACTAGTGTTTCAAAAACCTCCACTGAGCAAACTTGACAGTGTCTATGACACACTTGTTTATACATATTCAGCGCCACTTAATTGGTCTGTTCCTAAATAAGAGTCTAGGAGCCACTGAATCATAAACTAGACTTAGAGGGGGAAAAAAAAAACTATTCAGCCATTTCAACCTACGAAAATGACAGTCTGCCTTTAAGCAGAAATAGTAAATGAGGCCCATAATTCAAGTTCAGACATGATCTAAAATATGTGACCCTATCTTGCCCAAAACTCCCAAAAAGCCTATAAAAAACTGAAAGCTAAGTATGATGAGGAACAAAGGAAAATGTGCAACATCCCTGGCTGGGATAACCTACCCAACCTGTGTGGAAGCAGTCACGTTAAAGAGTTAATACCTGCTCAGTGAATGTGAGGGTTAAGGACAGACCGCGTGATATATTTTACATTCCAATGGGTTCCCCTCCCCAAAACCAGTAGCTTTACAAATCCCTCAAATGTACCAAACAACTACATTTCCTGATCCTGTTCACCCTGAGCCAGAGGGAGAGTGAAACAAATAACCGGAGGACATACATTAGAGGACAGGTTACTGGGCATACTGGAAGAGCTTGATAAAAAGACACAGGAACAGAGATAGAAACTAGATAAAAAGATCCATGGACTGTTAGATCACCTGTCATCCTCTGAAAAGAGTAGTTATGAGGGAGGACATCTTTGGAAAAAACTAGTTAAAGTGATTTTCCTATTTGAATATGTGACTTACCTTTAATTGTAGCTTATGCTGGTCATAGTCTGTTACTGCAATGTTTAAAAACTTTATTTTATGCCTGTATTGTTTTGGAAATTATCATAGTTTGGCCCCAACAAGGTGTCCAGCTGATCTTTCCACTTCCATATTGATGCACATGCCCTACACTTAAGCACATTGTGACATGCAGCAAGTGAGAGCACTGGGAGCACCCCATTGAAGTGAATGGGGTCTGTTTTAATTATTATCTTATACAGTATGATGGCCAGGTGGAGATCAAGGCCACTGCTCGACTAACAAGGCCTTTGTTAGTCTAGAGGGGTCTTCCTTAATCTCCAGCTGATCATCATAATGCATAAAACAGTTATTAAAATAAAATCATATTCACTTTTTGGGGCACATCCTCGCACTTCTCCTTGCTGCATGTCATAATGTGTTTGAGAATGGGACATGTACTAGAGCTGTGCAGAATGAGAAAATTTTGATTTTGTAAAAATATTGATAGACGTCTTTAAAATTCTGTGCAATTTTTTAGAATTTCATTGGAATTTCACTAATTTAAATGTATTACTTTGGTCATAACTGCTGTCTATTGAACTAGAGATCTGAAATTTGACATGATTACTTGGTGCCATGTTCTCTAATGGTGTGCCAAATATATTGACATTGGGACATATTGTCTCAAAATGAAAGGTGCTCAAAGTCTGTAATTTTATTTCTTGTGGGTGTTGCATCCTGAAAAAACAAGAGATCTACACAGGGAACTTCTTTAGGAACTGCATAACTTTAGTACATGCTTCTAACAAGGCAGCCTTCTACAAAGGGAGAAATTCTGGATCTTTCTAACAACTCTACTATTGCTCAAGATCTATATTCTCTTAGAGTTTGTAAGTTCATGCCACCCTCTAGCGGCACCTCATAATACTACACTACAGTTGCATACAGTATATATAATACCCCCCTTAAAGAGGCTACTATATTTTTTTTATTATTATGATTATTATTATTTATCGTTCATAGTCCTTCAGATATGAGGGAGGTCTTCTGTTCCTTGAAAAGCATCTAAGCTCTAAATCTGGTACTGAACTATCTACAGGTGAGGAATTTCCAAACACAGTTGACAAAGTCACCTTTTTATTTTTCAGTGCAAATTGTACAGGTGTCATGTTAGTGACAGATGTTTCTGGACTACTTGGGACTTCCATGGTAAGTAGTAACTCTCCTGATTTCTCATGAATCACTAAGAAATTGTGTTGGTTATGGAAATTGGCTACTTTCACAGAGTTCTCAACCTCTATGTCCCCAGCTCTGTCTGGTTCACTGTACCTCCTGTGGATTTGATCTACATGACAGCACACTACTCTGCAATCTCCCAGCAACACTTTGTAGGACAGAGGTCATGTCACTTCATGAATAATTGCAGGTGTCCATCTCTTTCCTTGACCAAAGTTATGACTGTATACTGACTCTCCTGTCACAACACGTCATGCTTTTGCATGCTTATTATGCCTTTCCTTGGTTTTTAACTGTTTCTGTATCACCTTTCCTTTAAAATCAGGGTGTAACATATCCAAGGCTGACCTCAATTTCTGACCCATTAATATCTCTGCTGGTCACACTTCTGTTGTTGACTGTGGTGTTATTCTGTAGCTGAAACATGCGCAAGCTACTTTTGCTTTTAATGAACTTCCAGACATTTTCTTTAAACACTCCTTGAATGTTTGTACTGTTCTTTCTGCTAACCCATTTGATGAAGGGTGATAGGGAGCAGACGTTATGTGGGTAATTCCATTCCTTTCCATAAACTCTTTAAATTCCATGCTAACAAAAGGATTTCCATTGTCAGATATTACCATCTCAGGTATGCCATGGTTACTGAAGCTCATTCGGAGTTTTTCTTTGGTAGATGCTGACGTCGCTGAAGTCATTGGATAAACATCTATCCACTTGGAATGTGCATCCACAATAACTAGGAACATTTTTCCAAGGCATGGACCAGCATAATCAAGATGTAATCGCCTCCAGAGTTACTCAGGCCACTCCCATGGGTGGAGAGGAACAGTGGCTGGAGCTTTCCTATGTTCATGGCATGTGTCACAACTTTGAACCTTACTTTCAATTTCTTCATCCAGCTTGGGCTACCACATATAACTTCTAGCCAGTCCTTTCATTCATGTCATTCAAGGGTAGCACTGGTGCAACTGTTCAAGGACAAGTTTACGAGTTCCCCATAAGACACAACCATCCTTCACATTGAGGTCAGTTTTCTGGAGAAGTATGGTGTGAACTGAGTTTCAGGACTACTTTGGGCCATCCTCACAAGACATACTCCTAGACCTTTGCCAGCACAGTGTCTTTTCCAGTCCAGAACCTGATCTGTGTAGCTGTCGCTGGTGAGGCATCCATGTGGTCCAGTAACAACACTCGCTCTTCACAAGGAGTTTTAGTTGGGTCCTCTGGTAGAAGGCGACTCATGGCATCAGAGTTACCATGGTCCTGACCCACCTTGTACACTATGGTATACTCATAAGCTTGTAGTGTGACAGCCCACCTCTGTATCCTTGGAGAGACCATCTGTGGTATGACCTTTTCTCACTGAAGAGAGAAATCAAGGGCTTGTGGTTTGTGCAGATGACAAAATGTCACCCATAAATATATTTGTGAAATCTCTGCACACTAAACATCACAGCCAATCCCTCCTTGTCTAGCTGTGATTAATTTTTTTCAGCAGCTGTTGATGTCTTTGACACAAATCCAATGGGTTTGTCAGTTCCATCAAGCATGCAGTGTGGCAAAATTGCACCAACACCATATGGTGAAGCATCACAGGAGAGAATGAGGTCTTTGTCTCTGTCATAGTGAGCTAACATATCTGATGATTGGAGTAACTTCTTGGAAGCCTCAAATGCTTTCTCTTGCTCGACTCCCACTGCCATTCTCACTCTTTCCTCAAGAGCTGATACAAGGGCATCAAACAGGTTGATAGGTTTGGTAAGAACTTGTTATAATAATTCAACAGTCCCAGATCGTGTTCAACTCAGACATTATTGAGGTGCAGGGCCTTTTAAATTGCCTGTACTTTTCTTTACAGACCAGTCCTGTTGCATCTATTTTATGTCCCAAGAACACTACTTCCTTACCTAGGAAAGTGCACTTGCTCCATTTTAACTGAAGTCCTGTTTTTTCAAGTCTGCTTAACACTTCTTCCAAGTTTTACAGATGTTCCATTTCTGTCCGGCCTGCTAATAAAATAACATGTAGGTACACTGCCACATGGGGGACTCCTTGCAACAACATGTTCATGGTTCATTGGAAAATAGCAGGAGCAGATGAAACACCGAAGGGTAAATGGTTATGCCTGAACAGACCCTTGTGGGTATTCACAGTAACATACTACATAGATACATAGATACATAGATACATAGACAGTGTCGGCAGATAAGGGCCTATGGCCCACCCAGTCTGCCCATTTGAGCTTGTAAGTTCAGTTTATGTTTTCTTAGAAGTCTGTTGCCCCTTAACCCTGACCTCCAGAATTCCTTTATGTCTATCCCATGCATTCTTAAATCCCGTGATTGTTTCAGCCCCCACCACTTCCTCTGGCAGGGAGTTCCACTTGTCCACCACCTCTTCTGTGAAGAAATTCTTCCTCGTTTCCTCTGAATCGTCCTCCCTCCAACTTCATCCCATGCCCTCTAGTCCTGGAACATCTTTTGCTTAAAAGTAGTGTATTCCTGCATCCTGTTCCTCCCTGTAAGATACTTGTATGTCTCTAACATATCCCCTCTCTCCCTCCTCTCCTCCAGGGAGTACATATTCAGTTCCTTCAACCTGTTCTCATAGGACTTGTGATGCAATCCATATACCATCTTAGTTGCCCTCCGCTGAACCTTCTCTACCCTGTCTATGTCCTTACATAGGTAAGATCTCCAGAACTGTACACTGTACTCCAGGTGGGGCCTCACTAGTGTCTTGTATAGTGGAATTATGACCTCCCTTTTCCTGCTGGTGATGCCCCTGCCTATGCATCCCAGCATCCTATTTGCTTACCTGCTGCCTTGTCACACTGTTTCCCTACTTGAGGTCATCAGGATGATGACCCTAAGATCCCTTTCTGCTTGGTGCATGCTATATCCTCACCCCCAACTGATAAATTGTGCCAGGGTTTTTGTGCGCCATATGCATTATCTTGCACTTCTTTGCATTGAATTTCAACTGCCAAACCCCTGACCATTCTTCAAGTTTCTGCAGGTCCCTTCTCACTCTGTCTACACCCTCTGGTGTGTCTACTCTGTTACAGAACTTTGTGTCATCAGCGAACAGTGAAATTCTGCCTTCTAGGTCCTGCGCAATAACACTGATGAAGATGTTGAATAGGACCAGTCCCAGCACTGATCCCTGTGGTACCCCACTGGTCACTCTTCCCTCTGTGGAGTGACAGCCATTTACCACCACCCTCTGTGTCCTGCCGCCCAGCCAGTTTCCTACCCACCACACTACTGTCCTTCCCACACCCATATTCCCCAGTTTGTGTAATAGTCTTCTATGTGGCTCAGTGTCAAAGGCCTTGCTGAAGTCCAGACAGGCCATGTCCACTGCCCTCCCCTGATCCACCTCCCTAGTCACCCAGTCAAAAAATTCAACTAGGTTGGTCTGACATGACCTCCCCCTGGTGAAACCATGCTGCCTTGGCTCCTGTAGTCCATTGACAACCAGATGTTCCACCAATCTCTCCTTCAGTAGTGCTTACATGATCTTCCCCACTACCGAGGTGAGGCTGACTGGTCTGTAGTTCCCCGCTTCCTCTTTGTTCCCACTTTTGTATAAAGAGATTACATCTGCTGTCCTCCAGTCTTTGGGTACCTCCCCTGTTTCCAGTGATTGGCTAAACAGGATAGCCAGAGGTTTGGCCACCACCTCTCTTAGTTCTTTAAGGACCCTGGGGTGCACCCCATCTGGCTCCATTGCTTTATCAACTCTTATTCCTTCCAGTTCCTTCAGGACCCTTTCTCGTGTAAAGGGACTTGTGTCCATTTCTGCACCATTCTCACCCCTTGTACTCCCTTCAGACCCATTACCTTCCTCTTCCTCAGTAAAGACTGAACAGGAAATACCTGTTCAATATGTCAGCTTTACTGTTGTCATCCTCCACATGGCCCCCATCCTCCCCCTTCAGTCTCACTATCCTCCCTTTGCCTTTCTTTTTCCTTATGTACCTGTAAAGGTTTTGTCCTCTCTACCCACTGATTTTGCAATGTGTTCTTCTGTCTGAGCTTTTGCTTCCCTTACTGACCTCCCTGCCTCCCTTTGCTTCTCCTGGTACTTCTCCCTATCCCCTTCTGCCTGTGTCTTTTTGTATTGCTTGAATGCAATCTTTTTGGCTTTCACTTTCTTTGCTACCTCTTTTGGAAAACCATAATGGTCTCCTCTTCCTTTTCCTCTTGCTAACCTGCTTAATGCATAATTCTGTTGCTCTTGTAATCCCCATTTCAAATACTGCCCACTGTTCCTCAACCCCTAATTACTGCTTGGAGTCTTGATCCAACACAATCTGTTGGTATGCATGACTCACATCTAGCTTTGTGAACTGTTCTTTTCCTGCAAGGACTGCAAATAAATCATCAATTTTTAGAATCAGGTACTGTTCCAAGCATGATACCCTATTCACAGTCAGTTTATAATCTCCACATATTCTCACAGTGCCATCAGGCTTTAGTACAGGAACAATGGGTGCAGCCCAGCTTGAAAACTGAACCGGTTCTATAATCTTCTCTCTCAGAAGACAGTCAAGTTCAGCCTCAACCTTGGGTTTCATTGCATATGGTACAGATCTCAGTTTAAAAAAAGGTGGAGCTGCATCACTATACACATATAGTTTTGCAGTGGTACCCTGTAAAGTTCCCAGACCTTTCTTGAATACTGCTGCATATTTTGCAATCACCTCCTGCAGTGTCCACAGCTGTAACAGTGTCACTTGATTGACTGTTCTCCAGTCCATTGCCAGTTCAGCAATCCATTTCGGCCTAACAAGTTTTGGCCTGTCCCCGTCACCACTACCAATGGCAATTCTTCAACTGTCTCTTTGTATGTCACTATTACTCTCGCTGACCCCAGCATCTCTACAGGTTCCCCTGTATAAGTTTTCAATTTAATTGCACACTTTTCCAGCTCTGTGACTTCCTTCCTGTTCCAAAACTCAGAGTATTCTGCCTGATTCATGATGGTGACACTATATCCGGTGTCCACCTCAAATTGTACAGTTTTGCCATTAATGTCCAACATCTGAATGATTGGTGCTACTTTGGGAATATCTGTCTCCTTCATACTATGCATAGCATAAGCCTGCTCTTCCTCCATGTCCTCACTGTACTCCTCCCCTGCAAGTGGAGGGTACGCTGGAAGCTTTTGGTACTGCTTTAATTCTGTTTTCCTATTTTTCTTGGTGTGTGCACTTCCCTTTTCTCTTTAATCTTATTTCTACAGGCTTTACTGATGTGGCCTTTCATGCCACATATGTGGCATCTTTCATCTTTAAAGCGACACTCCTGCGGGAAATGCTGGCCCCCACAAAGGTAGCAATTTTTAGTTATGCTCTTATTCGGTTGCCTCTTTGTTCCTAAACATTTTGTTTACAGAGTCCTGTGGCTTTTGTGAACTACAACTGGGCCCAGGCATTTCTCTCGACTGCAGTTGTAAATCTTTTACATTCTGACTAGCAGATTCCACAGCTTGCACCAACTTCAATACTGTGTCAAACGTTAAATCTGTTTCTGACAATAACCTTCTTTGAATTCTATCATCATTTATCCCACAAGCCAGTCTATCTCTCAGCATTTGCTCTAAAGTTTCTCCATAATTACAGTCCTGAGCCATTTTGTCTCCACTCTGCAACATATGCTCCCACAGCCTCTCCAGCTTTTCTATTTCTAGAATTAAATTTGAACCTTTGTACAATTTCACTCGGTTTTGGCTAAAGGGATTTTTCAACAGTTTTACTAAGACTTCATATGATTTGTCACCAGGCTTTTCAGGGCTCAACAAATTTCTCATTAAGATGTAGGTTTGTGCACCCACTCCACTTAGTAAAATGGATGGCTCTTTTTTTACTAGCCTCTGTGATGTCATTTGCAATAAAGAAATATGCAAAATGTCACAGTATTCCTCCCAGGTCTAAATTTGAGGATTAAAACAAACCACAGTTCCTACCGTGCCAGCCATTTCCTCTTTGAATGTAGACAGCCACTTATTGTATGCATAGCTCCCACTACTTTCTTTACTTTCACTCTCTGAATAATTTTCTTTTTCTCACTCTGGGCGAAAACATCCTCTTTCTTTAGTTGCTCACTGACTCTTTCTTTTATCCTCGTCACCAAATAATATGCTGTATCCTGAAAACCAAATGATCTACACAGGAAACTTCTTTAGGAACTGTATAGCTTTATTACATGCTTCTAACAAGGTAGCCTTCTTCTGATATAGAGGGATAGATTCTGGATCTTTCTAACAACAACACTACTATTGCTCAGGATCTATATTCTCTTAGAATTTGTAGGTCCATGCCACCGTCTAGTGGCGCCTCATAAGACTACACTACAGTTGCATACAGTATATATCAGTGGGAAATTTCATGCAAAAATGTATCTGCATGTAATTCAGGCACCTTTAGAGATAAAAGTCTGAAACTAGGTACATATATAAATGTAATAATAGCCTTTATAACTGTAATTGTTTTAATAAAAGTTCAATGAATGCTTTTGAAATTATACTATAATAACTACAATCAAACTTTTGGCAAAATGTTTGGCTACCTATTGCACAGCCCCCTTTGAAGCCTAATACTTAGAACTTGGTGCACATACTCATATTGAACATTTCTCTAAATCCTGACACTGTAGAGAAATTTGGATAAGAATGTTTAAAATTAGATGGAATCTCTGAAAATTTAATTTTGATTAAATGTTTGGCATACATCAGAGAAAAAAGTTAAACAAAAGGAGGCATTATAAGAATAGCAAGCAAGGACGGCAAACAGGCAGAAAATTATAACGAAAAAGCATAGATTCTAAACAGTTTCTTCTGCTCAGTCTTCACAAAAGAAGACAATGGCAATGGACCCAAAATGCAGAACACAGGCGGACTCACCATAGAAGCAGATGCTGGACCATTTACAAGAGACGGTGTCCTAAAAGAGCTTCTCAAATTAAAAGCAAAACAAGCAATGGGCCCAGATGAAATCCAGCCTAGAATTCTGAAGGAGCTGGAAAGGAAATTGCAGGCCCACTGGCAGAATTATTCACAGTCTCTAGAGGATGGGGAAATACCTCAGGACTGGAGATGGGCCACAGTGGTACCCTTGCAGAAAAGTGGAAGCAGGGAGGAGACCAAAAACTACCGGTCAGTGAGCTTGACCTCGGTAGTGGGGAAATTTATGGAGTCCATACTTAAGGAAAGAATAATGAAGTTCTTTATGGAAGCAGGGCAGCTAGATGCTAAACAGCATAGATTTACAGTGGGACAGTCATGTCAAATGAATATGATCAAATTCTTTGACTGGGTCTCCAAAATAATGGACCAGGGACATAGTCTATCTAGAGTTCAGCAAGGCTTTTGACTCTGTCCCCCATAGAAGATTGGTCAATAAGCTAGAGCACTCCAGGTTAGGACACAAAATAGTCAAGTGGGTTCAAAACTGGCTCCACAATAGAACTCAGAGGCTCATAGTCAATGGAACACTGTCTAGCGAGGGAAGGATGATCAGTGGTATGCCTCAATGATCTCTCCTTGGCCCAGTCCACTTTAATATATTCATCAGCCACATTGCTGATCTCCTGCAGGGTAAGGTATACCTGTTCACAGATGACATAAAGCTCTGCAAAAGGGTAGATATAACTGAAGGACAGGCAGCAATGGAAGCAGATCTAAAAAGCCTAGAAGTCTAGGGACTGGCAGTTGAATTTCAATGCCAAAAGTACAAGGTCATGCACCTAGGTAAAGGAAACCAAGGAAAACATACACACTTGATGGTGAACAATTAACAGAAAGAAAAGTTAAATGGGACCTCGGAATACTTATTACAAATGATTTAAAGATGAGTAGACAAGGTGAAAAGGTGGTGCAGAAAGCAAATAGCGTCCTGGGATGCATACCGCTCAGCCTCTTTACTCATAAATCAGGGACAAGGCTTACAAAATCAGGGACAAAGACCCAACATCAGGGACATATCTTAAAAAATTGGTACTATTCACTCAGAAAGCTGATAGAATAAGGAGATTTGTGTAAGATGCATTTTCTGAAGATGAACAAGTCTGTAACCTTAATGTCTGACATTATTTTACACTTTCAGTCCCCACTGTTCTGTCACAAAAACACAAATTTTACGAGGGACAAAGGAACATTTTGAGTCAAAATCAGGGACAGTTGAGAGGTATGCTTGGATGCATTGGTGGGGCAATACATGTAAGAAGCAAGGGGTCATAATCCCTCTGTACGGGTCCTTAGTGAGGCCACATCTAGAGTACTGTATACAGTTCTGCAGGCCACACCTTAAAAAGGACATAGACTGCTTGGAGGCAATACAGAGGAGAGCTACTAAAATGGTACAGGAACTGCACCAGGAGCAATATGAATTTAGACTACAGCAACTGCAAATGTACTCCCTCGAGCAAAGACGGGGGGGGGGTATGACAGAAACCTTCAAATACATAAAGGGCAGTCTGACCTGACCTGAAGAAAAGAGTATTATCTCTCAAAAGATAGTTTTAGAAATAATTTTGTTAGTCCAATAAAAGGTATCACCTGCAACATATGTGATTTTTTTTTCTACATGGAAAGAAAACGAAAATGACATTTAATTAAAACTTTGCCACCCATAACTCAACTACTTTTCAATGCAGAACTCAGCCATTTGTTCCATGTATGCAACCTATCAGTACCTATAATCAACTAAATCTGGTGTCATTTGGATATGTACTTTAAAATTAGACTAAACTAACAGAAATTTAAAATGTGAAGATGCCACAGAATTTTCATGGAAATTCTGTGAAATTCTACAGAATCAGAATGATAGTTCTACAGGCATTCCACTGGCAGAATTTTATATTCTGCACAGTTCTAGTGTGTACATCAATAAGGAAGTAGAAGGGATTGGCTGGTCACCATGTTGGGACCAAACTGCGATCCCTTCCAAAGGTTAAAAATAACATTTTAAAAATTGCAACAATAGCTTTTCACTTAAGCTGCCAAATATGGTAAGCAATACATTATGTTAAGAAAGACTAGAAAATCACTTTAAGGTAAAGAGTAAGAAATCTACAATCTTTAGTGAGTCATTCTCAGATAGAGAGGAATCTAGATCAGAGGAAGGATGCTTTTTTAGACCAAGAACTAACAGAAAGGTCCAAAAGAATGAATGGTCTAGCATAATGAAAACAATATTAAGTGTGGCTGAAGGAAAATATGATAATGAGAAGTCTAGCTGCACCATTGAATAGCATGTATGAAGTTCACAAAGGGTTATCAGACCCTGGAGGTTACAGATGAGGATGATTAAGTAGACCTGGGGCCAGATTCACAAAAATCACAAAGGCAAAGCAAAATTTTGCATTGCACTTCGCGTTGCAGGTGTCCAAAGTGCTATTCACAGCTCGATAGTGCACCATGCTATCTGACTGGTAGTAGAAGCATCGGTAACCCCAGTACCACCAGTACTAACCCAGTGGTACTGCCCCGATATGCAGCCAGAAGCATGGGCCCACAACAAATAATGCAGGGGTGCTATTTCCAATTCACAAAGGCAGCCATGCAAATGAGTCCATTTGGCATGCAAGGCATAAGGTGCCCATTTGCATGACCATTATAGGCCCATTTACATAGGCTACGAGGAGTGTAGTGCAGCCTCCCTCTAGCCACTACTCCATAAGCAGTTGCAGTCCCTGGTGGCTAGTAGTCCATCCCCCCGCCAATCACCATCCTGATCACCCAATTATAGTAAAATATATATGCCCTGGTGGTCTAGTGGTCCCTCATCCCGCTGATCACCATTCCGATCACCTAGTTATATTACAAGATATATTCCCTGGTGGTCTAGTGGTCCCTCCCATCATAGATTGCTGGCCTGATATTAATAATGATATTTGCTGGTGATCTAGTGCCCCCCCACTGGTCACTGATCTCTGCCTGATATTAATACTCTAAGATATCCCTAGTGGTCCAGTGGTCCCACTCCCACCTGAAACCCCACCCAAAATAGTAATAGTATTCCCTGGTGGCCAGTGGTCTCTCCCCACACCTGATCACTGACCAGACAATGCATGATTTTCCCTGGTGTAAAAAAAAAACACAAAGGAGCTCGCACTAGGACGGGGTGCCATGGAAAACTCAAAATCAAAAACACAAATCCAGGCACTCACCACCACAAAAGAACTTAGCCCAGAAGGGAAACATTTTAAAAGGTTTATTTAATCGTGATTAAATAATCCTTTTTAAAATGTTTCCTTCTGGGCTAAGTTCTTCTGTGGTGGTGAGTGCCTGGATTTGGGTTTTGATATTCCTGGTGTCCAGTGTAGCCCCCCATCCCAGTCCCCTGTACAGTCCTTATAACCATATCCCTGGTGGTCTAATGAACCTCCTCCCTATTCTCAAGCCCCCAGTTAAATAACATCTCTTCCCAGGTGGTCTAGTGGACCACCCACCCCAGCAGGTAGCGCCCCACCACCCAGCTCCCCTATCTTGAACCCAAGCCGGCAACCAGTACAGCCCTTCTCTCTCCACCACAACTGGCCGACAGTTGAGCTTTTAATAAGTGCATACTATATACAGTATGCACGCACTGACAATGATTGACAGATCACTGAGTTTAATGTATACCAGCTCCAAATGATATAACTGAAACAACATCTGTATTGTTAACAAACCATGTACTTAATGGCTGGGACTTACCATGGACAGTAACATTTTATTTATTTACTTATTTAAAAATCAGTAACCAGGAAAGGCACACTGAGCCAAAGCTCATTTTCAGATGTGACCCGAGGGAAAAGGTGGAGGAAAACATCAAGCAAATACAGTAAAATAGGTGGTATCCAACCAATAGAGTGCAAACAACAGTAGTTCAATTTGGCAAAGGTGCAGGGTTTGCAAGTCATGGGTAACAAAGGCAAGAACGCACTCAACTTCCTGAGATAAAAATCAAGTAACTGGTAGACCATCACAGTGCAGAGAAATGAGAGGCATATAACTGTCCCAAGGGAGGGGTCAAAAATTAGGGAGGGGGGACAGAAAGGCAGGTCATGAGTGGGACAGTCAGGTACAGGAGGGAGGGGGAGAATTTTTAGCTGGTGCTTAAGGGAAGTTGGGGAGGGGAAGTGACACAGTGCCAAAGGGAGAAGGTTCCAGAAAGAGGGGAGATGATAGGTGAATACTGATTATCCAGCTGAGGAGCAAGGGTGGGGAAGGAAGAAAGTGCAAGGGGTCCCAGGAATGAAGGGGATATGAGGCAGATGGGATGGAGAGATGAAAGAAGATAGTATGAGGGCTATTCTCAAACCAGTATTTAGAGCTAAAAGATACACGGTGATGCAGGTGATGGGATGGAAGAAGGAGGATGGGTTGGGAAGAGTAGAGTGTGCAATGATGGAGTGCGAGGAGGTGAGTTAGTGGCAAAATGACAGAAGGCATTACAGAGGGTGTCCAGTCTGGCAAGGGAAGAGGATGGAGCAGTATAGTATACCACATCAGTGTAGTCCAAGACTGGAAGCACCATTTTGGTAACCAGTTCCTGGTAGACATGTGGGGACAATGGGCAGTCTTTATTATGGTACAGGGCTCTAAGTTTGGAATGAAGTTTAGCATAGATGGCATCAATGTGGGCATAGAGGTTGAGCTTACCATTAAGCCACACTCTGAGGTACTTAAAGGACTGGACCAAATCAAGGGAGAAACCATCCAGGGTGGTGAAAGAAGGGAGGAAGGCAAGCCTGGATAGTTTCTGGTTGGAACCAAAGGCCATAGATATTGTTTTCTTGGTGCTGACCCAGAGTTTGTTGGCCTGAAACCAATGTAGGACATTGTTGAAATCTTGATGAAGTGTGACTTCAACGCCTCATCTGATTTGCTTGAGGTGTAGATAACTGTATCATCTGCATAGGTTGTGAACATGTGAGTGAACACAGGCCAAGGCAGTGGTGTAGATTTGTGGGGCAGGCAGCAAGCTGCCCCTGAGCAAAGCGATCGGACTTTATTGAGCTCTTTTTCATTTCGCTTGGTTTTTTTTTTTTTTTGTTCCCCTCTTGCCTGGGCTGGTTGGACCTGGCTGCTCTGTGACGGGGTGCAGGGGAAATGCCGAGCTGGCTCTTCAGTCTCCCATGCAGATTTAACAAAAAAAAAAAATGCTCCAAATGTCCCCATTTCCGATTGGCTGCAAGTATAGCAATCTGCATGTTGCAGCCAATCAGAGCACTGCAGACTCAGTCAGGTGCATGCCTGCACGACCAGTGAAATCCATTAGCTGCCATTTTTGAGTTGCCCACAAAGAGAGGAGGATCCTGAGCAGGCGAGCAGCAGTTAAGGACTCTCCCAGTGATCGGAAAGGAATCAGAGTCATTGCCTCGCTACTAGCTAGCTTGATCCCTCGCTCGGTACTGTCCCAGCTGCCATTGCTTTTGTTTTCTATATTAGCTGTGTGTTTCTAGATCACTGAGATTGGATAATTCTATTTATTGTGAGTAAAAGAATATATACTAAGGCACTGGATGACAGTTTTACTCCTACTAGTAAATAATGTTGCTCTGAAATGATAGATGCACTAAATATAAAGAAAATTACCCATAATCTAAAACATCACCTACAGCAATTTAGTAAGCATGGAATACTTCAGAACACATTGTTAAATCACTGAGTGTAATTATATTTAGCGTTACTCTAATTCTTGTTACAGTTAAATGTGTATTATAAATGCTGTTCAGTTCCCTTGTATTCTGTACTATACAATGTGTTTTAATGACTTATGTGTAGTTGAACTTGATTATCTTAGTATTCTGTTTCCATTTGCAATTTATAAAGTTTGTATCCTCCAATAGTGCTTAATATTTTATTCCAATATTATTAACAAATGCTTTTATCGGGGGCAAGGGCTGACCTGCAGAAAAGCTACCTATAACTTTTTCATCATTCTATTATTCTGTTTTCCATTTATCAGCTCTGGGCCCACCCACCTCGGTCAGCCCTTCTTCACCCTGGAGTAATCCCACCAGGGTCCTGGAGGACCTTCTCTCCATTTGGGAAGTCCATATGTACCAGAATTTAACTGGGGGAATTCAGCTATTCAGACACTGTATCCTTCTGTGTATGAGAAGAAGGCAGTCTGTACGAAGTGATTCCATCTCGTTGTAAAAGCTGTTACTAACATTTAAAAAAATACAGCCACTCCCTGGTGGACCGTGGGATAACAATCTTGAATGTCAAACTAGCACTCTAACTTCCCAGCTGTGGGGACTATTCCCATAGCAGAATGGTTAGTGTTTCTACCATTGGTACTCAGAGTCCCAATCTTGCTTCCCAGCAAGAGCTGGTGTATCTGTACAAATAGAGGGATCATACATATAGTAGTGCTAAGGATGTGTGCTGGGCCCTTAAAAAAGGGGAGGTAGGGTTTATTGATAGCCCAGTGGGTAGCATGTTGTGCTCTTCTGCTGGCAACTTGAGTTTGGAAGCAGACTCAGGAGCTCGCAGGGAGAATGGTGAGGTGCTGGTGTGCAGCAGCACTCCTGCTTTGAAGAGGGTCACTGCCAAATTCTGCCACTGCAATGACTTCTAAAGTGTGCTAGGGAGCTTGCCTGCTCTGTAGGAGGATGCTGCATGTAAGTAAGCCTTGTGAGGGTACTGCCAGATTCTGTATGGGTGGTGGTCAGGATTTATTTGAAAGTTTGTGACTGGGAGAGGCACACTACGCTGAGGCTTGTTTCCAGGTGTGACCCGAAGGCAAGGGAAGGGGAGTATGTGTACAGATGTAGACTGACTTACAGAACCAGATTAAGCTGTTGGTGCATTTTTGGTGAATAGGGGGAATTTGGCCAGTAAACCAGGAAAATTCTCCTACTCTGCCAGTAGGGGGATCCATGATGGTCTGACAAAGGACTGTCAGTGTTTGGATTGCTTTGCGAAAAAGAGGACATGCGGGAGGCAGGGGAGCCAATCTCCTCCCTTGCCTTAATACCACTTGAGACTATGGAGGGAGAAAAAGAATGCGATAGCCAGATGGAGGAGACAGAGGAATGTACAACCAAGAATGAGCAAAAGGAGGATAAAATCAGAAAAAGAAATGGAGAAGAATTGAAGCAAACTGAAATGTCTCCGTGGAGACAGAGGGTGGAGAGAAAGCAATTGTGAGTAAAATAATAAAAAAGTCAAAAGCGCTAAAAGTAGAAAAGCTTATTACCTCAGAAGCCTGTTGAGAGACAGAAAAAGATTTGTACTGACATGCAAGAGGCCTGTCAAAGTCAGCTGCAACATGCTGATGTGGCAGCATCAAAGGGAACCACACCCTGTATTCAGGGAAAAACTGACGAGAGAGAAATGATGAAAGATAAAGCCCTGAAGGGAAAGGTCAGAATGGGTCGGAAATGACTAAGCCTAGGTAGGACAATAGAAACACAAGTAACAGAGGAAACTACAAAAGATAAACAAAAGGGACAGCAAACAGAGCAAAAATGAAGCTGAAAAAGAAAATGATTCTTCTGATACAGGTAAATTTGAGGATTTTAAAGATACTCTGAGCTGGGTTACAGAAGCCTCTAAAATGCAGGATGGAAAAAAATGATTGGTCAGGGTGGGATCCAAACAGGCCTAGCACTTTAAAACAAATCTGTATAGAATCTGAATTACAGAGGAGGAAAAAAAAGTGAAAAATAGGTTAAAGACACTGAGAATAATGATGATACAAAAGAAATTGAGGGTATACCAGAAGAAGAAAGTAGTGATACCTCTATGGAAATTGAATAAAAAACAGTAGAAACAGATAAAGAGCAAAGTGAACAAGAGGAAACTGAGCAAAAACAAAAAGTGTGGGGAGAAAACACAAAGAAAAAATTATTTCCAGGACAGGCAAGGCCACAACAAGCCAAAAGAAGGAATGCAGTAAGGTTGCGATTTAGAGGGGCAGCTGCAGATGCCCCAGACAGATTGTATATAGGAAGAAAACTAATAAAAGACAGCATGAAGTTCTACCCCTATGAAATATGTGCTCTAATTCATGTACCAGGGAGCAATGAATGTGATATTAGCTTCAAACATCCGGGGGGGGAGGGGGTTAGACCGATTTTGAAAGTTATATCATCAAATGAAAAATATGACATTGTGGAGAGACTTTATAGCCATTCCATTAACTAGGCCAGCTTTCAAAATTGTGACAGTAGTCTTCAGGAATGAAGGGGTTAATGTAATGGACATAACAGTTTGGCTAAAACAAAGGTATGTGATACACGGGCCACCAGAACCAATATTGGATGAGGAATGCATATGGACTAGGGGCTGGAAATATAAAATAACATTAAAACAACAAGATGAGGAAAAGCAGCACTTACCAAACTGTTTTTTTTTTTTTTTAGGACAAGACAGAAGAATAGTTTTTTATGCGGGCCAACCACCAGCGTGCTACCGATGTGGAGACAGAGGACATCTAAGTAATGCTTGCTAAAAAATAAAGTGCAGGTTGTGTGGCAACATAGGACACTATGGGTGGATTGCAAAAATAAGAATAAATGCAGTTTACGTGAAGAAGAAGGACACGCCTATTTAAACTGTCAGTGGGCCTCACATAATAGCCCAGATCCCAGTGAGAGGGCACAACAGGATGTGTATTTAGCAATTGCGCAGAAAGAAAAAAGTAAACAGGACAAAGTAGTTAAGCAAGCTTTAATTAATAAGAGGAATGTAGAGGAAAATGATGAAGAATAAACAGCTCCCCCTCAAACAAAGGAAAGTGGTGGGAAGAACAAAATACAAAAAGTGAAGACTAAAATAAAAAGTCTCAGAGTGTGAGTGCAAAAACTGGAGGAAAAGTAGAAGAGACAAAATTTATCATGGTAACAAGATCTATAAAGAAAAATCAAGGAAAAAATGGACAGTAAAAGAAAAAGAGAAGGAGTACAATTAACAAATAGATACACACTGCTGCAAAACAAAGAGTGGCCCACTCTGGACGAAGGACCAGATATAACAAGTACAGATTTTTCAGATTGTGAAGAGTCAGTAGCTGGGAACACCACAGATACACAAGTATCAAAGAAAAAGAAAAAATCCAAGGACGCAGGATGACAGACAATAATTAAAAAACACTATTGATGATCATTTAAACTGTGTTACATGCAATGTTAATCGTATAAAGTGTAAGACAAAGAGGCTACTAACTTTTAAAATTCTAAGTGAACTTAAAAGTTACATTTTAATAGTACAAGATACAAGGTTACATAACTTGGAAGAACTGCCTCAAGCACAAAAAGACTGGAGATGGGGACCATCATCATGGACAATTGGGGAGGAAAGATGTTCAGGGGTGGGGGTGGCATTTATGTCAAATGATATCCTGGTGTTAAAAATAATAGATCTTGTATCAGGTAGGTTGTTTATATTAGATGTAGTTGTTAAAAAAACAACTATAAGGGTCATAGTGATTTATAACCCACAAACAAAAATGGAAAGAAATAAGATAATGGGACTGGTAGAACCATACTTGCACACATTTAAATTAGTTCTGTTGGGGGGGGGGGACTTTAATTGTGGGCTAACAAAGGCTGATTGGGGGAGGAAAACAGGAAACGTTTATAGTGATACAAACTGTTTAAAAAATACTAGAGAAAGCAGGGATGGAAGATGCATATATGGTAAAAGGAAAAAAGGGGAACACACCTTTTTAAAGGGAAATTATCAAATAGAATAGACTTCTGGATGATACAAAAAAAGAACACAAATTAAAGATATAGAGGTGATCCCAATAGAAATATCAGATCACATGGCAGTGAGAGTAAGTATAGATTTAGCCAGGAATATAACATTTGGGGTAGGTTACTGGAGGTTGAATACTGAAAAGTTACAAGAAAAGAACTATAGTAAAAAAAAATATAGACTTGTTAGAAGCCAGGATGACAGTGATAGATTTATATGACAATTTATCAGAATGGTGGGAAGATACAAAATGGGATATAAAGCAACTTATGAAAGAAGAGGCTTGAAGATCAGAAACAACGAATTATGGGAAATACCTAAGTTTAAGAGCCAAACTATATAAAGTAATAACTATGCAGGAAAAAAGAAAGGTAGATGCAGGACAACAGACAGAAGAAATTAAAGGAAAAATGAAAAGTTATCAATACAGCAGAATTAAATCCCCGATCATGGAACAGCAAAGTGGAACACAGGGGACTAAGTATCAAACTAATCCATTTGATAGTAACAGAGACAGAATAGAGGAAAGAGTAATGCATGAACTGAAAGACAATAAAGGTAAATTACATACAGATATAGGGACCATAAAAAGTATAATATGAGAGTTTTTAAAACAGATATCAAAGGCAAACAGAAGAAATAAAGGTGATTTGTTTCCAAAAGCTGGCATGCCCCAATTAGGGGAAGGTGAAGCAAGATCAATAAATGAAATAACAAAGGAAAGTGAGATACAAGAAGCAATAAAAACCCTGTCTAATAATACAGCACCGAGTATAGATGGTATACCAAACTTATTTTACAAAAACTTTGAAGAACACTTGACACCAATGTTACTTTTACTATATAATGAGATTTTTAAAGAAGGGAAACTAACAGTGAGTATGAAGAAAGGAGTAACTATTTTTCTACACAAAAAGAAAGGGGGAAAAAGAAAACATAAAAAATTGAAGACCCATAAGTCGACTAACAGCTGACTACAAGATTCTAGCAAAAATAGTTAATAATAGAATGAGGTGCTTTTCAGATCAATTGGTTATACAAACACAAACATGTGCGGTACCAGGGAGGGATATAAGGCAGAATCTGGTGAATATGAGACATTATAAATGAAGGTCAAGAAAATAGGTTTGAAGGTTATTTAAATGATACCATTCAGTTGCTTGTAGTATATGAAGCAATAATCGGCTTCTGTGGATGATTAAATGCCGAGGCAATGGTGAAGTGTTTAATCATTCACAGAAGCCAGTTATTGCGAGTATACTCCAAGCAACTGAATGTTATTACTATTAGGTGACATGGACTGATGTAAATTTTTGGTAAAATTACAAAGGCATTTTGGGTTGAGCATCAGAAAGCTCAGTGCCGCGAGCCTTCACTGACTGCAGCAGCAAGAGAGAAACCTCATTCATAAATAAGTTACACATTTTTTGTTAAATACAAATAAAGGATTGTTTTTGATATAGCTGGCAGCCCAGAATAGGACAAATGTACTCACAACCTGAAACAAGCCCTGTAAAGTCATGTAGCTTGTGTCTAAAAGCTTGAAGGAGGAGTCCAGGCATGCGCATTACTGCAGTTTTTGGAGAGAAACTATAGAACTTTACAGCGCTTGTTTTAGGGTATGAGAACATTTGTGCTATTTTGTGGTGCCTAGTGTATGAAAAAGAATGCTTTACTTGTATTGTATCAAAAATGTATAACTCGTTCACCAACGAGTTTTCCCTCGGCTGTGCGCTGGTGCAGTGTGTGAATGCGGTGCTCTGAGGTTTGCGATGGTGGACTGAAAATGTTTTTCTAATATCGGGGCATGATTATGGTTCATTAAATGATTCTGGGTGGGGTTACTGATTCATTAAACAACTGTGGGTGGGGTTACTGTTTCATTAAACGACTGTGTGTGGGGTTACTGTTTCATTAAATGATTGTGGGTGGGGTTTGAGTGAATAAATGACTCTGGGGGTATGGTTTGTGAGAGAATAACTTACAGTTGTTCTCTTTTGTGATTGGCTGAGACCAGATACCTGTCGTACAATTGTATATATCAGATCAGGAAACAGCCTTTGATGTAATACAACATAAATACATTTGGGATACTCTAAGGGAATATCATTTTCCTGAAAATATGATAAAACTAGGTAAAATGTTGTAACCGGAAGCATAGGTATGTCCAATGATAAATGGTCACCTAGGGATTTCAATGTACATCAAAAATGGAGTACGGCAAGGGTGTCCATTAAGTCCGCTACTATATGTGTTATGCCTAGACCCAGTATTGAAAAAGAAGAAGAATCAGCATTTATATAGTGCTTTTCATACACAGTATCCCCAAAGTGCTTTACAAGCAATGCTAGACTGGTAGTGAAGTGACTGAATGTGTGATGGCGGCCATATCGCACATCATCACCCACATACAGCCTGGATAATAGCATGAACCAGTTTATGGGAAGGGGAATGTTGGCCAGGACACCAGGAATGGTCCTTGGTGAAGAGTGCCCTGGGTTCTTTTACTTCCACCTGGACAACACCAGGATGGGCAGAAGGGACCTCGGTTTAACATCTCATCCAAAGGACGGCACACCCCAGCAGTACAGCACCCCCCAATACTACACTCAGTGCCAGCGATTTTTAGGTGCAAGTCCAGTCCTGGTGTGGGACGAGAACCCTCGACCTTCTGGTCCAGAGGCGGATGTGCTACCAACTGAGCCATGCTGGCACCTGATTGAGAAGACTGTAAAATGACAGAGAAGTAGAAAATATTGAATGGAATGGTCAAAGGATTCAAAAAACATGTGCATATGCAGATGACTGTGTGGTGTTAGTAAGAGATCAAAATGTTGGGGAAAAAATGATAGAGACAATAGAATAATATAATATGTATACAAGAATAAAAATAAATAAGAAAAAAAGTAAAATATGCCCATTAGGGAGAGCAAAGCTGGAAAAAAATAGGGAGCTTGAGATTCCACCACTCACTGCTGTTGAGGATCCCTGGAGGTCTTGAGGGCCTGGGACTAGCAAGTTTGCCCTCCCTCACCCCCGAAATCACAAGCACCACTCGTTTCTGTTGAGGGTCCCTGGAGGTCGTGAGGGCCTGGGACTAGCAAGATCACCCTCCCCCAACCCCGAAATCAGAAGCATCACTCGCTTCTGTTGAGGGTCCCTGGAGGTCGTGAGGACATGGGACTAGCAAGTTCGCCGCCCCCACCCCCGAAATCACAAGGTACGGATCCATGCTGCTGAATCTGTACGCTGAGCAGTTGCTCCTCTGTGTTTTGAATTTTGCACCATTTCTGTTTGATTTTTAGACAGCATACATGTGTAGATAGTTTTTCTTTACTTTAAAAATGTGGTCCGACTGTATTTGTACCAGAAAAACCAGGACCCTTTAATTATTTATTGTGCTGCTCTTCATATTTTGTGGGCTAACTGCTTGTGTACCTTAAGGGATCTGGGAACTTTAAATTAATTACTGTGATGGTTCCTCACTTTTAGAAAGTTACTGTAGTGTACTGTTTGTCCTATATTTATTTAGAGTACTTGCAGTGCCTGAAGTCAAATGTTTAATCTACCTGTATTGCCTGAAATCATGTAGTATTGACTTTCTGCAGCCGTCCACTTTCTTTAGTGCAGCTCCACTTTCCCTTACTTTGGGTGAGCTCCAACAAGTTCATTCTGAACTTTGTGCCTGAAACTGGACTCACTCCGGTCTGCTGCCCGCTCACAAACCGGGAGGCAAAACCTTCTCTGAGTGTCTTTGTCTGTTCCCTACTCACCCCCCTCCCCCTCCTCTACCTGATATCTGTATATAAATAGCTCACCTTTTTTCCTTTTTCTCCACAGCACCACTCACTTCTGTTGAAGGTCCCTGGAGGTCGTGAGGGCCTGGGACTAGCAAGTTTGCCCTCCCCCACACCTGAAATCACAAGGTACGGATTCACGCTGCTGAATCTGCATGCCGAGCAGTTGCTTCTCTCCATTTTTGCCCCACCATCTCTCCGTGTCAGCTCCCCCACTGCCCCCACCACCACCACCCTCGGTCGAGACGCCCTTATATGGGGTGGGGGCTGTTCCACCACCACCACCACCACCCTTGGTCAACGCGCCCTTATATGAGGGGGCCTGTTCTAGGGTTTTAAACCAATCAGCCCACTTTGCCATTAGCAGGTTATATTCTCTCACCACCAGTGGCTGCTGTTCTCTGTCTTGCTACTCATTTTCAGCTCCTTTTCCCCTTGACAACTGCATGTCTCCTTGGAACTATGCCTCTGTTACTCAGGTTGTACACCCTACTATCTCTGGCATTGTCCCCCTGCATACGTACCTCCCCATGCCATTGACTATAGCCCACCTGCCTGGCAGTTTTGATCCAAAGCAGCACCAATGTGCATAAAATGCCAAGTCTCCCTGACCCCAATGGACCTTGCAGATGATTACACCCCTACGGTCCTTTCCCCATTCATCACACCCAATGATCTCCGCCCCAAGCGCATCACCCTAAATTCTCCCAGCTACCTTGGGCACCCCTGCCAACTGGATCCTCTGCCCCAATCCACACCCACCTCACATCAACTCCTCCTTCTGGCTACCCCCCATATACTGTACCTCCCCATCCCTATATTCTCTGCTCAGAAAGGGCCTTTTGCCTGCAAATCTTGCCTTCTTAAAAAATTGCACTGGAACTCAGCCCTCAAGGTTCTCCTCCTTCTTCTCATGTCGGGGAATATCCACCCTAACCCCGGACCTCTCTCTCTCTCCCCCTGCACTGACTCCCTCCCCTCACAACGGACTGCGCATTGCCACCCTAAACATCTGCAGCCTGTTAAAGAAGTGGGACTCCTTCCAGTGTTGGGTCATACAACATAGGCCTGATGTTATTACTGTGGGGGAAACCTGGCTCTCCCCCTGGATCCCAGATGCATCCATAACCCTTACCGGTTATAACTTATATAAAGCAGACTGGCAAAATAAGCATGGGGATGGCTGTGCCATTTACGTCAAGGACACACTACTTGGACAGATACTCCCTACCCTCCAGCTGGGGCCTGGACCCCAGGCACGCACCCTAAAACTAACCTTAAGATGTTCCTATACCACCCTACTTATCACTGCAGTTTACATTCCACCCAGAGACCAAAAGGCGGCCTTTCACTCACTACTATCCTAACTGGCCACCCTCCCATCTCAAACTGAACAAATCACACTCAGGGACTTCAACATCAATTGGTTAAGCAAGACAGCTGCCCCATTTATCGATGCAGCCTCTGCCCAAGACTTAACCCAAGTAGTCACATCCCCCACCAGCCTGAATCAGAACACATGGTCTTCCTCATTGCTAGACTTTGTTCTCACCAATCGCCCCCACAAAATCAAAAGGGCACTAATTCTCCCAAATGCCATAGTGACCGCTCCCCTGTCCTCTGCCATTGGTCAGGCAAGGCTCCCAAATAGCCTCTCAAAATAATCTTACAATGCAAACTTGGCCCTGGCAAACTTGCTCATCTTAAATCACATCTCAACATTATGGACTGGTCCTTCATACCGGACACCACTGACCCTGACAGAGCCCTAGACCTCTTCATCCTCTCCTTCAACACCATATGTGACATGTTTGCCCCATTTACTAAAAGGGTGGTCAAAGGCAATCCGGTGCCCTGGATCACTGATCACCTCCTGTCCCTGCTAAGATCCGAAGATTCATTATGGCACCTCTCTAATGAATCTGGCCTCCTTTCTGACAGGCAAAAGTACTGAGAGGCCAGGATCAAATGCAAGTGGGCCCTGCAGAAGGCACAAGCTGAGTACTATAAATTCTCCTTAGCATCTACATGGGGCTCTGGATGCAAATTTTGGAACAACATTAAGCATGTCTGTGGCAAAGTCCCTAACCCTGTCCCTAATCAGATAATGATAGACGGCTGCCTATCCTCTGATCCTTCCAGTGTAGCCACAGCCTTCAATTACACCTTCACAAATCTCAGCCACATTCTCCCACCCAATTTCTTTGATCCACCCCCTGCCAGCATCTCCTGTCCACCCACTGTTGCCCCCCCTTTTTGCCTGCGTTGCATTTTGCCTAAGTCAGCTGAGCCATATCTTAAAAAGCTCTAAGCCACTCCTGCTACAGCAGTGACATCCTAGACGTGAAACTTCTCCAGCTCACCTTTCCTGAGGTACTGAACCCCCTCACCCATATTCTAAACTGCTCCTTATGTCTAGGAAAATTTCTCTCTAGGTGGAAATCTGCTTTCATCGCCCCTATTTTCAAAAGTGGGGACTGTACTATCACCAACAACTACCGCCCCATCTCCATTCTCCCTCCCCTGTCCAAAGCCCTGGAGCAGATTGTCTCAGATCAGCTCACTGACCACTTTAACAAATACAATCTACTCTGCAAACAACAGCATGGCTTTCGGATAGGTCACAGTAGTACTACTACTGCCCTTCTGGAGCTAACAGCACACATCCACACTGCCCTGGACAGAGGCAATATCTCTGGGGCTGTCTTCATTGATCTCACTAAAGCATTTGACAATCAACCACTCTCTCTTACTTACTGCACTTACCAACATTGGTCTCTCTCAGGATGCCCCAGGCTGGTTCTCTGATTACCTCTCGACCCGGTACCAGCAGGTCAAAATTGGTAACACCTTATCCTTTAAAATGCCTGTCCTCTCAGGTGTTCCACAGGGGTCCATACTAGGACTGCTACTCTTTGGCTTCTTCGTTAACTCCCTCCCCAAATCCTGCCCTGGCAATCTACTACTATATGCAGATGATGCCGTCCTATATTCCACCAACTCTGACCCCTTTGTACTTCACCAGACCCTGCAATCCTCCATTAGTTGCACTGAAATTTGGTTCTCCTCTCAACGCCTCATTCTCAACTATAAGAAGACCAAAGTCATGCTTTTCTCTCACCCTCTGAACCCTCAGTAAGAGCTCTACCCCTAAGTACTAACTACCAATTTTACCCCTTTGGAGCAAGTGGACTCCTTTAAATACCTTGGGATCACTCTAGACCCAACCCTTGATTTCCACCAACATATCCATCTCTTGTCCACTGCCCTCAATGTTAGACTTAGGTTATTGTATCGCTTCAAACAGTACCTTACCCCTGATGCTCTTAGGCTCGCTGTCTCCTCCTCGATCCTCTCCCTTCTCAACTATGGTCTACTGATCTACAGTGCAGCAAACACCTCAGCCCTTGATAGACTCTGTCTCTCCCTGAATAAAGCCTGCCGCCTCAAATTGGGATGTGACTGTCTAACCCATACTTGCTCACTCTATAATGATACCAACTGGCTAAATCTTGACAATAGAATCAGGTTTCACACCTGTCTCATGGCAAAAAAAGACTATCCTTGGTCTCACCCCCCCCCCGTGCTCACCGCCATAGTCCACCCTGCCCCGGTACTTAAGCATACCCGCAGCTCTGACAAATGTCTCCTCTCGGTTCCCCACTCTCAAACCTCCCAGTTCCAAAGGTCTTTCAGCTACAGGGCCCCTTCCTTGATAAACAACCTTCCCAAGTTACTTGTGAATTAAAATAGAATTGGCCCCTTCAAAACCCAACTTAGGGCCCACCTTAAGTCCTCTAATACCTGTGCCTGTCACTGATCCTGCTCTACCCCTCCTTTTGTTTTCTCTTCTCTCACACGACTACGGCCTCTGGCCTGCTTTCCCCTAGACCCTTATTTAAGCTGATACTCTGCTATATCTTGTATATAAGTGTACTGCTACAGGCTTGTATAAATTAACATATTAGCCACTTGTTAGCCTACACTGCTCTTTGTAAATATGATGGACTCTGTTTGTTGTACTACCTTCTAATGTCTGTTCTGTTGTTATTCTGTGTGATGTGGAACCTTTGTAAATGAGTCTCTGACTCAAAGGTATATCCGAAAACTCAATAAATAAATAAATAAATAAATAAATGCACAAGGTTACATACAGATTCTAGGGATATGGTTTGAGGACAAGATGCTGTCAAAAGGAACTGGGAAGAAAAATATGAAATAGCACAAAATAAAATAAATAGAAGAAAAAAGAGTGGAGAATGACAAAAGAAAAAAGAATATTTTTGTTAAGAGCCTCCCATTATATCTATGTTTTTATATACAGCATATGTGTATCCAATACCACAAATAATGCAGACAAAAACATTGGGTTTGTTCTTTCAGTTATTATGGGGATGTAAACTGAACCCAGTAAAGAGAGTAATCACATATAGACCGATTAAAGAAGATGGTTTGAATATGGTGCAGCCCATAGTATTTTTTCTTAATATTTTTGTTTATGCAAACATTGTGCCAATTACAGTATAACAGGGGAAGAAAAGATGTGGACACCCTTAGTGGGCTGGCAGTATAGCCTAGAGGTTAGAGTAATGAGCTGTGAACGAGCTTGGTACATCCGGTAGACCAGACCTTGGTTTTATTCTCACAACCTCCACATGCATACTGTGTGACTCTAAGCAAGTCACGTAACTGCCCAATGCTCCCAGGTCACCCCTAAAAACAGGCACTTGTGCCTAGTGAGCCTTACCTGGTTACCAAAGACTAAAAACAAAACAAAAAAAAAGAATGGGGGCCCATTTTGATAAATAACATAGGGCTAAAAGGGAATATAAAAGGGAAAAAAGAGTTGCCTGCATATATGGAGACAAGTAGAAAGTACCTAACACAATGGGGAGTAACAGCTGATTTATTATTAAGGAAAAATAGAAAGAAAACATAAAGAAATTGTAGAGAAAAACCTTTATGAAACACCAGTTTTCAAAGCAGGAAATGAAAGAAACACAAATTAGATTATAGAAATAACTTTGGAAAAAAGAATGCCTCAAAAAATGAAAGAAACTGAGTGGATGAGCAGCTATGGGAAACTAAACATAAAAGGAAATCAGAAACACAAAAATGTTGAAGAAAAAATATGTGGCGAACTGAAATGTGGGATGCAAGAAGAGAGTATGAAACACCTGTTTTTTGAACGTAGTTTTATAGTTAGATTCTGGGAGATGTTAGCCAACTTCTGGGGAATGGAATGCTTCAAAAATATGACATATGATATATTGGTATAAGGGCAACTAACTAACGAATGGGAAAAAAATAATAAAAGTACAATATATGTCATACTTGCTGTATTAAAATGGGCAATTTGGCAGAATAGGTGTCAGAGATGTTTACAGAATAAAGATAGAACACTGCAAGATGAAATAGACAAGGTATATCGGAAGAATGCAAGATATTTGGTGAAGAAAGAGCAAAAGATTTATGGAAAGAAATGTCTGGTATAGGATGAATATGTCTAAGTGAAGAAATATGTAAATTGTTTGTTTTGGGATTTTAATTAAAACTTCCCCTACTCTTGTCAAGAAGTGCCATGAGATCTTTAATGTCCACCTGAACAACCACCTGTTGACCTCAATTTGATATCTCATCCGAAAGAAGGCACCTCTGGAGTGCAGCACCCCCCCCTCTTGATGCACTACAGTGTCATTACTGGGATTTATTCCACGTTCCCGGTGTGGGACTAGAACCCACCACCTTCTGATTTTCCAGCCACAGAGGTGAGTGTGCTACCTGCTGAGCCACTGATACTGCAAAGATAAAAATGGGGGAAACGATTGTACCAGGAGCTGTCTATATGACTGTCACTGGCACTCTGCCAGACCTTGCCCAGTGTAGCAGGGAGACTGGCGGTCGAGGCTGAGAGGGTGCCAAGACCTGAACAAAGAAGGTCTCTGGGTTGGGGACAAAAAACAATATTGATAAAAAATAGTGTTGCACATGTGAAAATTGCAGTCTGTACAAGGCACTGTTGTGTAGTAGTGAGAGCTATAAATCACAGTTAAAAGCAATACGACCATCTAGTGGTAGATCTTGGAATAAAAAATATGAAAGTCAAAGGCAAGGTCGTTTTATTTCTATCCTGTCATAAAAGTCGGAAAGCCATAGGCCATGTGACTCGCACTATGTTATTCCAACTAATCGTATTTTTTGTTTCCCATGTATTGTTCAGTGATGTCTTGAAGAGCACTATGGAATCGATCAGTACTTCCTCTCTTGGTAAACTATTCTAGGTGTTTATGATTCTTTGATTGAACCAAGCTCCTCTCTTTCTGGTCCTATATAATGCACCTCTTAACTAGTAGCAATGAAATATGTTTCCCCTTTGTTTCTAGTACAGTGCACTCCATAAGATCTGTATTCTTTATGACTCTAAAAACCAGACATAAGTCCCCCCCCCCTCAAGTCTTCTGTTTTTTTTTGTGAGTACAGCCTTTCACCATAAGGTCTGTTTGAAAGGGTCCTGATTTTCTTAGTGGCCTTCCTCTAGGTGCTTTCCAGCAGTCTGATGTTATACTTTGTATATGGGGCTCAATATTGCACACAATACTTGAGGTGGGGACGTGCCAGTGACATGTACAATGAAACAAATACTTCTCCGTCTCTACTTCTTATATTCCTATAAATGCAGCCCATGATCCTATTGCATCTACCAACCACCTCCCTACATTGCTCCTCATGTGACAATCTATTCGTCGTAAGTACTCCTAGGTCTTTCTCACATGTTGTTTCAACTAACTTTTTCCCATACACATAATATGTAGCTCCCCTATTTTTCTTTCCTCGGTGCATTATTTTACACTTCTTCACATTAAAAATCAGTTTGTTAACCCTTGCCCAAGCTTCAGTTGTGTTTATTTCATTTTGAAATTGTTGGATGGATACATCACTTTTGACTGTTGCTCTGCTCTTTACATCATCTACAAATTTACAGTTTCAAAAGCTACTTGCCTTCTCTAGGGATGCTATATAAGTACTACATAAAGTCGGCCCCAGCACAGAGCCCCGAGGCACACCGCTTGTAACCTTAGTCCCGGATGACAAGTGCCTTGCTATGCATACCCCCTACTTCCTGCCCTGTAACCATGTGTGTACCCAGCTGATGATATCTGCATGTAATGTTATATTACAACATTTCTGAATCAAAAGTGTATGTGGCATAACATCAAAGGCTTTTGAGAAGTCTAAGTAGAGAATATCTATTGGGAGACCTATGTCTAATGCATTACTGACTGGCTCAAAGAAGTGCAACAAATTTGTTAGGCAGGACCTTCCTGCCCTAAATCCATGTTGGTTTAAGTGTTCCACTCCCACCTGTGAAATGTGATTTAATATTGTCTCCTACACATACTCCTCCATCAATTTTCCCATTATTGAAGTACAGCTAATTGGCCTATAATTTTTAACATCACACTTTGGACATTTTTTATAGATGGGTGCAAATATGGCTTCTTTTTATTCTTTGAGTGCCCTTCCCTCATTGAATGAACTTGTAAATATGCCTGCTAGCTGTCCAGATATTTCCTCTGCCAACTGTTTCAGAAATAATGGGTGGAGTTCATCAGGGCCAGGGGATTTGTCTACTTTGAGTTTCAGTAGCCTATTTTTAACATCTAGCCTGGAGGTATTTATAGTGTCGCTTGTTTCTGTCAATACAAACCTTCAGCATTCTTTGGCTGATAAATACCCTTAAAGTGGTTGTTTAGTGCTTCAGCCATCTGCTGGCCATCCCTTATGATACCAGTACCTACACTGATAGGTCTGATTTTAGGCTTTTCTTTTCTGTTACTATTTATATCGTTCATATTTCCTTTTTGATCCCTTTATACCTCTTTTGCATTTCTTTGCCCTCTCCATGTAGGCCATCCATGTTTCTAAAGTTGGAGTTTTTTTATAAGTAGCATAGGCCTTCTTCTTTTGCTTTATTAGTATTTTGATGTTTTTGTTGTATCACACTGGTATCTTTCCTTTATTATTATACTTATTTTTGTCTGTTACAAAATATATTCTACAGTGTTTCAACCTGGAGTATAATAATTCCCATTTAGCCTCTAGGGACAATCCTGAAATTCTTTACTCCATTACCAGCTACTCATATATTCTTTTATCACAGGGATATTGGCCTTTTTAAAAAAATTAACCTAGTTGTACCTATTATGGGTTCCCAACTGTTTTTTAATGTAAATTGCACCATGTTGTGTTCACTATGTTATGAGCTCAGGGTGCTTAACAGAAAATAACACATCATTAAAATCATCAATTCCATAAGCGTTAACATAATCAGAGTTACAAGTAGAATTAATCAGGTATCAAATCCATAAGCTAAGTCAAACAAGTGACTTTTCAAGACCCATTTAAATGTCTCCACTGAGGGTAAACTCCTTATTTATTTAGGTTTTGTCTATCAGGTAGGTTGCACTAGACAAAAGCATTTCCTATTTTTGGGGGTGGCCCGGGAGAGTTACTGACAAAAACAGTAACTACAGATGATATGGCAGGGAATTCCAAATTGCAGGTGCCACCACTGAGAAAGCCCTATCTCCAAATTGTTTCAGGTGGGATCTCTGGATGGCTAGCCACAACTCCTCGGTGGAGTGGAGAAAACAGCTAGGGGCATACCAAGCCAAGAGGTCCTTTCAACAGGCAGGGCCTGATCCATGCAGGGCTTTGTATGTTAGCAATGCAGTCTTGATGGTAGTGCACCATCTAATGGGAATTCAGTGGAGTTACCACAGTACAGGTGTAATCTGATATCTGTATGATAGCCCAACCACCAGTCAGGCTGCATCATTCTGCACCAGCTGTAGGTGGCATACAAGACCTCCAGATAGCCCAAGGTAGCGGGCATTACAGTAATCAAGTCTTGAGGTCAGGAAGACATGTGCTAGGGTCACCAGATTCTCTTGTGTTAGACAGGGTCTAATCCAGGAGCTATTCCATAATTGACAAATCCATTGCGGATTGCAACGCTGTAGCCTCCTAGCTAGGGGAAAGTTGCCTTTAGCTGAATGGTTAGAGTTGTTATCTTCAGGACTCAGGGTCCCAGGTTTAATTCCCTGAAAGGGCAAGAAGTGCATCTACTCAAGTAGTAGTAGTATCATAATAGCAGTTTTTCTAATTCATCAGATATACCTTTCCCTCTGCTCAAGACCCATGTACAAATATAAATCATGAAAGGGGGAAACAAGGGCAACAAACAACTATACACATCAAATCACAGAAAACAATTATAGAGGAAGGTAGATGCAGTGCAGCATACTGTCATTGTAAGTAGAGGAGACAGACATAATAAACCATTAAATATCATGTGCCACTTAAGAGTCACATTGAAGCATAAGGAAACCATGATCAAATATGGAACAGCCATATTCAAACATGGAGAAACCTGGGTCATGCATGCATAACCCATATTCAAACTTGGAGAAATATGAACATATGAACATATGAATCTGACAGCAGAAACAGACCACCCAGTTTATCAATGTCTGCCTGAGTGTGCAGCTAGCCCCCTAGATTGCAGCTGCCCCCAACTCCCTCCCCATCTGTTATTCCCATGATGGTCTCCGCCCCCTCCACCCAAACCTTACCTTGTGCTCTGTCCCACACCCTCTTAAAACTTCCCACTGTCTTACATGATACCACCCCCTCTGGTAGAATGTTCTATTTAGCCATCATCCTCTCCATGAAGTAGTGCCTCCTCATCTCCCTCTGAAATCTTCTGCCCTCCAATCTTAGTCTGTGCCCCCTTGTGTCCCTGCTCTTCCTCAGTTTAAACACCCCTTCAGTGCTAGCTTTGTTTATCCCCCTCAAATACTTGAATGTTTCAAACATATTCCCCCATCCCTCCTGTCTTCCAGTGTGTACACATTCAGCTCATTCAGCCTGTCCTCATAGGCCTTCCCCTCCATCCCCTGTAACATTCTTGTTGCCCTCCATTGCACACCTTCCAGTAAATTAACATCCCTCTTCAGATATGGCTGCCAGTACTGCACACAATACTCCAAGTGCGGCCTGACCAAAGATCTGTAGAGGGGTAGGATCACCTTCCTATACCTGGATGAGAAACCCCTTGTGATACAGCCCAGTATTCTGTTCACCTTAGCTGCTGCTTTCCTGCATTGGGCAGAGTTGTTTATGCTCCCTGTTACCAACACCCATAGGTCCTTCTCTTCCTCAGTGATCCCCAGCCTCACTCCCTCCAAATCAATAGTCCCTCCTTGGGTTCTTTGCCCCAAAGTGCCTAACCTTGCACTTTTTTGCATTGAATCCCAGCTGCCACTTTTCTGACCATATCTCCAGATTGGATAGGTCCCCTTGTAGTTGTTTCCATCCATCCTCTTCATCCACCACTGCCCCCATTTTGGTATCATCTGCAAACAGACTAATCCTGCTCCCAACTCCATGTGTAATATTTGAGATAAAGAGCCCAAATAGCACAAGGCTCAGCACTGAGCCCTGCAGCACATCGCTCATCACTGGTCTAGGTGTCGTGAGTTCTCCCCCACTACCACCCATTGCAGCCTCCTCTGCAGCCAGTTCCTTATCCAGTTTGTCAGCTTTGTCACCACTCCTGCAGCAGTCAGCTTCCCCCCAGCCTTCCATGAGGCACTGAATCGAAGGCCTTGCTGAAGTCCAAGTACAGGACATCTACAGCATGACCCATATCCAGCTCTCTTGTTACCCAGTCATAATATTCTATTAGACTGGTTTGACAAGAACTCCCTGAGATGAACCCATGCTGCTGCCCATCCTGAAGGTCATTCTTCTTGAGGAATGACACCAGTCTTTCCTTCAGTATCGTCTCCATAAGTTTACCCACTATGGAAGTGAGACTGATAGGCTGATAATTTCCTGGCTCATCCCTAGGGCCACTCTTGTGTATGGGCACCACATGGGCCATCCATAAGTCCTGAGGCACCCATCCCATGTCCAGGGAGGTGCTGAACAGGTCTACTAGCGGCTCGACCAATGCCTCCACCATCTCCCTTAGCACCCTGGGGTGGATGCCATCAGGAGCTGGTACCTTGTTCACCCTTAATGCCCTCAGACCCTCTAGTACTCTATTCCCCTTGATCATTCCATCCATCCTCTCCTCCTCTGCCACCCCCACCCTCCCAGTCCATGGTGGTAGTGGACCATCCTTCTCCTTTGTGAAAACGGAGCAAAAGTATTCAATTAGTACTTCTGCTTGTTCCTCTCCCTTTTCCACCCACTGCCCTCCCCACTTTATCTTCACTATATGGTCTCTGCACTTACTCTTTTCCCTGACATATCTAAAAAAGTCCTTCTCCCCTCCCTTGATGCCCTGCACTAACCTTAGCTCCCTGGAGGCCTTGGCTACTCTCACTTGTTTAGTCACCGCCTTAGACCAACTTGCATAAGCTTCCCTGTCCTCTTCCTTCCTCATTTTCCTGAACTTCTGGTATGCTGCTGTCTTCGACCTCACCCCCTTCAACACTTCTCTGTTCAGCCAGCATGGTTTCCAGGCTCTGCACTTCTTGCTCTTAGTCCTGGTGTAAGCTTCTGTATTCTCTGTTTGCCCAGTTTTTTTTTTTAGTTAAATGTTTTATTAGATTATTTCAAAAGGAAACAGGAAAAAAAAACAGTGTAAAATACATACATTTGAACGGATTTACATGCAGAAGCATCTGCATATGTATTGTGAGGGTGCCACATATGTCGTGTGTTTTGGTGTCACTTGTAGCTAAAATGATTACACCAAGAGAAGAGGTAATGTATCATAGACACTGAACAGAATCCTAAAAGGTAGAGCAAACATTTCAAAGACTAACTAGAGCTTACAGCGTCAAACATTATTTCTCATAAATCATTAGTATCATTGAGCATAAGCTGTACATACCTATCACTTTACACCAGGATTTGAAACAATAAAAAAAAATAGCTTGGTACATACCAATATCCCATAACGACAATTAAGGACCAAATAGGAGGTACTGCTGCTGATGTGTGTCAAGGCTTCATTGTACAGAGAGTCGTACCTTCCAGTGGTCTCCTCAATAGCAAGTGCCTAAGTTGGGAAAAGAAGCACAAAGTGAACCCAATACATCCAACCCCACTGTCATTGTCCCAAGGGGATTACAAACACCTTGATACAGATGCACTTAACATATAGGCCTAAAATCACAAAAAGAGTCACCAGGTTTACCAGCACATATAGCCATAAAAATAAACTTAAAACAAGGGAGAAGGGGATACTGTTATCTAACCCTATTACACCTACACTAATCTATCGCTAGCATCAGACTATCCAAACTATTAAGTTGACCTGAGTGACAAGAGTATCATTTAAGATCAGCATAAGGAGACTTAACATTAAACCAGCAGTATGTCATTTGATAGAAGAAGGAAAAGATAGAATCATAGTTACCTAATGGATCGATCAGCCAACACCGGCTCTGGCCGCCAAATAGGCCGTGTATGGTGCCCAGGATTTCTGAAATCTATCCTTCTGGCCTAAAATGTTATGGGACCTTCTATCTGGCTCATGTAACTGAGTAAGAGAGGAGAAAATGTCCACCAGGGTAGGTATGTTTAGCATTCTCCAATTCCTCAGGATATTATGTTTAACTTGCATACTGAGTAGCATTAGCCAGCGGAATTGCAGATAGGAAAGAAAGGTGGCTTCTGACTGCATACCCAGCAGTAGCAAGGGGGCATTTAAAGGGATGACAGTGTAAAGAATCTTAGTTGCTGCTGAAGTAATGGTTATCCATAGTGGAGTTATCAACAGACAATGCCAGAGAATATGATATAGAGTACCACCGAGGCTGTGGCATCTCCAACATTTATCATGTTGTAGTACATTGGCCTTTTTAAGGACTTCTGGGGTTTTATACCATGAATGAAGTATTTTGTTATGGATTAGACAACTACGAGCATCCTTATATACTAGATGACCCGATCCAGGATCTGAATTTGTAACATTTTCTCCCATTTAGTTTTGGAGTTAGGAGATGCATGCGGGAGGGTGTCTCTGAGTGCAGCATACAACAATCATGAGAGGCACCAAGCCATTTACTGAGCAGCAGGGTGGGGGCCTCTAGTATGGGATTTGCTAAGGTAAGTTTGAGTGCCGGTCTGATCTGAAAGTATCTCCATAGATCTGATTTATGTAGGGACCATCTTTTACAGAGATTTGCAAAGGATTCAATAGTTTGGGTATCAGAGTTCAGTAGATCCCCCACATAGAATAAGCCCGCATTCTTCCGGGTCTGCCAGAGCACTGGGCGATTATCAATAATGATGTCTGGGTTTTGCCAAATGGGGGTTAGTGAGAGGGGAATACTAGATATGCCTAACGTCTGCTGAGGAGCTTACTAGTATATGCGTGAAGAGTGTAATACTGGGTGAGATTTAGGATAAGCTTCCGGTCCTAATCCCAGAAGAGATTACAGGATAGGGGTATTAGCAAGATTCTGCTCTATTTCTACCCACAACGGGGATGAATGTGAAGGGGATTTAAACCACTGCAAGGTCTGACAGCATTGGTAAGCGATTTTATATCCCTCCATCCATGGAAATCCCCAGCCACCTTGAGATCAGTGAGCTCTGAGAGTATTCTGACTGTATTGAGGGCTGTTTAATCCCCAAAGATAGAATCCTATCATTTTATCTATTTTCTGCAGCCAGTGGCAGGGAAGTATAAGAGGAATGTGTGAAAATAAATACAAAAATTTGGAGTCACGTGATGCTTTACTCTTGCTAGCTGCACTCTTGAGGAGCTCTGCCTAACCCCTGCTTAAAACTACCATAACCTGCTTATTTTACAGGAAATCGCACTCAGACTGGTATACTAAAAACCTGGACACACCGGAGCATCTTTCAAAATCGCCGATGGATGCAGAAATGCCAAAGGCACCACCTAAACATACACCACCAGCACCCCCCGAGAAGGCCCCGAAGAAACCACGGGCCTCATCGCAACAGCATCCCCAGCCTTGTAGCCCTGGTACTGGAGGGGAAGAGCCGCTGACTGTAACAAGATTCCTGGAGGAATTTTGCCCTTTCAAGGCAGAGATAGCCGAAATGGCTTCAGAAATTAAAAATATTACCTCAGCTTTGGATGATCTGGCAAGGAAAACTTCTGATAATAAGGCTAGGGTAAAATCTCTGGAGAACTGAGCCGATAAGATCGATCCGGCCATTGCACACATAAACCATCGTATTGCAAAACTGGACATGAAGGTGGAAGACCTAGAAGGCAGAAGCCGACTCAATAATGTTGTTTTAATCGGCTTACCAGAAAAAGAGGAAGGAGGGGATCCAGTGAAATTCTTCCAGAGGTTTGTGGAAAAGATAGCAGGCCCTTCGCCCTTCGGCCCCTGTTATAGTATAGAGACAGCGCATCGTGCCCTGCGACCTACTCCACCCCCTGGCGCACCCCCCCACACACATTTTTCTTGCCAAGTTTTTGAATTACCAAGAAAGGCAGCTGTTTTTACAGAAAGTTGTTGAAGTTAAAGAATTGCAACGGGAGGGAGCAAGCCTTACGGTGGCACAAGATCTACCTTTGTCTGTCCGGCAACGTAGGGCCACTTTTCACCCGATGGTCTCTAAGCTAATCGCGGCGGGTATCAAGTTCAGAATGTCTTATCCAGCTAAGCTGCATGTTTTCACAGCTGACACATGGAAGGCCTATGAAGATAAGGAATCGGCATTGGTTGCACTTAAAATGTGTTCCGCAGCTTGCTCAAGCCCAAATGAGAACTGTATATGTCTTCCCTCAAGAAATATACTGTTTATCTACAAAGTGGTTGAAGGATTGTCCCGATGTCTTTCCCCAGTGGTGCGGGTGCTCCTTTCTCCTATTGACTTGTTTTGCAGGGGATTACTAAGGGAGTTCCCTGTGTGACTGTTTAAATATATAGACTGCTGTCTCATATACCAGGGGACTGTGTCCTCGATGGCATAACACCATTTCGAGAGTCTGGATACCGGAGCTCAGTTACTGAAGAGCTCATCTAAATTACCAGCGGTGCTTAAATGGACCGGATTAGCGAACTGTAATTGGGGTTGCCCCCTGGTTAGGTGCATGATACAAGTTGGAGCTGTAAGGGGAGAATTTAAGTAATGCTACCCGATGCCCTTGACGAGGATTCAGGCGATGGGTCCCCCTATTGAGTTATAACTGCACTACTATAGTTCGGCAATTAGAGGGAGCCAGAGCCCTACCTAAGTATAATCTATGTTATTTATTTTGATCTGGGCTTTTTTGGGTGATGTAACCACAAGGTGAAGGCTGTCATCCTTTTCTTGTTCAAAATCTCTCCCAGAGAGATGGAAATACGGGCGCTACCTGTGCTCGGGTAACTTTAAGGCAATAGGGGAGAGCGCTGGTTATTATCACAAGGGTGGAATTCATCTTATGAGAGCAATCCAGGACTTTTTCATTTTTGGGACTGTAGTACACCCGGGCAGACTTTATGGGGCTATATTTTAGAAACTGGTACAGGTTCGCCCGGAGTCGGTAGTAGTTTAAAGGGGAACAGGTCCGGGAATAATAAGGTTTTCACAGGGAGGGCTTTGGCTTTGGTTCTTTGTTTCTTGCTGGGTGTTCTCGGGTGTTTGAATTACAATAAGTGCTGAGTGCTGTTCTTATTAGATCACTTGAGGGTTAGCAGGTGATAGGGTATATTATGGTTCGATTTTGAAGTGGGACAGGGGGGTGGCAGAGCGGGAGATGATACAGCGGGGCGAGCTGTCATCATGGACCGCGATAATGTGGGTGGGTTAGAAGGGTGGGAATTGCAAGGGTTTGGGTCCAGGTCCGGGTTGGTAGGTATTTTGTCTATGGGTTTTTGTTGGGTAGGGCGATGGGATGGGGGGAAAGGAGCACAAGACTTAAACATTAAAGGTGGGGGGAGATGGTCAAAGCCCAGCAGGTCAACGTATCATACTATTACTATGTGTCATGGCATCACAGAGTCATTAAATTCCTAAGTTGGAATGTCAAAGGGGCACGACAGAAATCCAAACAATACAGAATTCTGAAGCACTTGAATGTTCTAAGAGCAGACATAGTGTTCTTACAAGAGACACATCTGCTCCACACTGAAAGCAACAACATGAGACGCCTACAAATAGGGCAAGTCTTTGCCTCACAAGGTAACACACAAAGTAGAGGGGTTATGGTACTAGTGCACAGGTCTGTTCCTTTTAACCCCCTCCAGTTAATACAGGACAATGCAAGCAGATATATATTTGTCAAAGGGAAACTACAAACTTTAGAGATCCTGGTCGGATCTGTTTACGGCCCTAATACAGATACACAGGCTTTTTTCATACAATTAATGGAGGCTTTAGCGCCCTTTGTCAATGTCCCTATGATTATAGGTGGGGATCTCAACCTAGTACTGGATCCCTTAATTGATAGGTCCAAACTTTCTAACCAAGGACTCTCACTGGCTCAAAGAGCTACGAGGGAACTGATGGACCAATTCGGCCTATCTGATGTGTGGAGGATTCTCCACCCAAAAATTCGAGAGTGTACCTTTATCTCTCAAGTTCATGGTACAGCTTCCCGTATCGATTATATACTACTTTCTCGAACTCTCCTCCCAGGGGTTTTGGGTACTGAAATCCTGGCAGGACCTCCCTCTGATCATGTGGCAGTATTTGCATCAGTATCCTTTTCATCCCTACCTAAGAGTAGTAATAGATGGAAATTAAATAACCAAATTCTGAGGAACCATAATACAGTTAAATACATCTCATCTCAAATAGAGGAGTTCGTTTCAAATAACGTGAGGGATAACACTCGTCCAGACATGGTCTGGGGGGCGTTTGAAGCCTTTATGCAGGATATCTTGATAGGACAGGCAGTTAAAAAGAAAAGGGAAAAGGAACGATTTATGTCGGAGTTAGTGGCTCGGATACGACTTAGGGAGGTCAACCTACCTCCATATCCCACCGAGAAAGACAAACAGGAGCTAATCAAATTGAAAGACCTCTGTGTAACCTTATTGGGGGAGCAAGTTGAATTAGCTCTCATCAAGACTAAAGCCAGTTATCTGGACCAGGGGGAAAAGGCGGGCAGGCTTCTGGCAAGACGTATCAAGCAGTTAGAGTCCTCTCTAATAATCCCGGTGGTCCAGTCCATGGAGGATGGTCTGATTAAGACTTCCCCTAAAGAGATAGCAGAGGAATTTAGGCATTATTTTGAATCTCTTTATAGTGCAATGGTGAACCCCCCTACAGAAAAGAAAATACTGTCCTCTCTCGAAGACCTGAACCTGCCCTCTCTTGCAGAATCTCAGCAGGTGTATCTTACTACCACTGTTTCTCAAGATGAAATCGAGAGGGTCATCAAGGGTCTCCCTCTGGGCAAAACACCAGGCCCGGATGGCTTCTCGTCTAATTTTTATAAGGTATTCTCTAAACAGCTTTCCCCACTCTTGGTTTCCTTATTCCAGTACATTCTCAATGGCCAGGCAATGGATCAATCTTTATTTGAGGCACTCATTGTCTTAATCCCAAAACCAGATAAACCCCCCGAGCAACTTGCTAGTTATAGGCCTATTTCATTGCTTAATTATGATATAAAAATTCTGGCAAAGTTATTGGCAGACCGTATAAATAAGGTTCTACCTGATCTAATTGGAGTGGAACAGGTTGGCTTTATGAAAGGTAGATCAGCCAATGACCATTTGAGGACATTGGCGCATGTCTTCTCGGCGTCCGAGGAGAGCAGTTCCGCCATGGTCCTGGTCTCGTTTGACGCCGAGAAGGCCTTTGATAGGGTTCATTGACAGTACCTGTTAATCACAATGAAAAAGTTTGGTTTTCCTGATCTGTTTCTGAAATAGATTGGTTCCCTCTATCTAGTGCCCTCAGCAAGGATCTCATGTAACGGGGTTACGTCAGACCCTTTCAAACTGCATGTGGGCACCAGGCAAGGATGCCCACTATCCCCCCTCCTCTTTAATCTATATTTTGAGCCCCTCATAAGAAGTATACTGCGTAATCAGGAGATAAACGGCATTAAAATTCAGGAGAATGTTGTCAAAGTAACTGCTTATGCCGATGACCTCCTGGTGTGTATTTCGCATCCGAACGAATCCATTCCGGCCTTACTGAAAACTATACGGGAATACAGCCAGTTGGCTAACTACAAATTAAACTTAGAAAAGACTGTGGTGTATCCCCTCAATAAGAAAGTATTTAAATAGGAAATTACAGATTTGGGATTAGCATGGAGGTCGGAGTCCATCAAATATTTGGGTCTCACTCTGACTAGGAGCACGACACGAATACGTCAGTTAAACTTGGATTCCTTGGTGCATACAATTGATTCAGATCTGAAAAGATGGGCACAGCTTCCAATTTCCTTATGGGGGAGGATAAATTTAGTTAAGATGAATGAGTTTCCCCGGTTGTTTTATCTGGCTCCCACTCTCATGGTTCAAAAAAATTCACGGGCTTATTGCCAATTTTGTGTGGGGTTACAAAAAAGTGAGGATGGCCTACCATAAATTAGCTGCTCCTAAGCCATTGGGTGGGCTTAGGCTACCGCATCTGGGACTTTATTTTTGGGCGGGTTATGTTAACAAATATCTTAGATGGGTGCAGGGCGTGGAAGTTTCATATACACCCTTATGGTTACAAATTGAGTTATCTCTCATTAAGAAATAGGGTCTTGCACCTGAGGCCTTGTTATATCTCAGCCCCAAACTCTTACCAGTTGCTCTCAGGAAATCCCCGATTGGGGTTTCGGTTAGGGCCCACTCACAGCTTTGCGGTTTTCTAAAATATAATTACCTCAGTGACCCGTCACAGCCCATAAGGGGCAACCCGCATTTCCTTATTGAAGGCAAACCCCTTAGTGTCGCATGGCTAGCACAGCTGGGAGAGTGCCGATTAAAAGATTTAATCTCAGTAAATGGATATGTGCTTCCTGCATCAGAGATTCTGAACAAATTTAAACTGCCAAGTTCAGTGATATTTCAGGTTTACCAGCTCTGTCTCCTCTTACTCAGTAAAATGGATTATATGCCAATTCAGATTCTGAAAATAGAATTTTCCAAGACCCTGAGGCCTCTGGCAGGTTTACCACATGCTGTCTCCAACCTGTACAATATTCTATTTAATTGGGCCTATTCCCAGAATCTGGCCCAAGCTCTTATTGGGCTTCTGTTTTTCCTAATGAGGAGCTCAACTGGACAGCATTGTGGCATAGCTGTCATAAATTTATCCTCCAAGACCGGTTGAGACTGATGCAGTTTAAAATACTTCATAATATTTATTATTCTCCTCAGAAGCTGGCGAGTTTAAAAATAATTTCAGTCTCATCCTGTGTAAGATGTCATCAAGGGGAAGGGGACCTGTTACATATTTTTTGGAATTGTCCAAAGATAGTGCCGCTCTGGACAGCCATTAAGAATGGGGTGGACCCGTTACTAGGTTTAGGGGATCTTTTTATACCCGAAATATGTCTGTTGGGAGATGTAGTTCTTATTCCAGTTAAGAACAGGAGGTTCCATATATCTCTAATCTCGGCATTTCTTAAAAAAGTTGTCCTCAGACACTGGAAGGATTCTGTCGTGATTAGCTATACTGAATGGTTAGAGGAATTACTTGCCAACCTCAGAATCGAGAGGATGATTGCTATACTCCAGAATAAACTCCCTAGGTTTAATAAGATTTGGGGCCCCCTTTATACTATTTACTCATTATAGTCTAGGAATCGCCCTCCCATGGATAAAGGAATGTAACCAGGAGGCTTGTGCGGGGGAGGTGGGAGGGGAGGGAGAGGGAGGGTTTTTTCTTTTTTTTTTTCTTTTTCTGGGGTTTGGCAAAGGATGATCCAGTTGTCACCTGTGATATGTATGTAAGTACATTCAATCTGGATGTGTATGTTTTTCTTGGATGCATTCTCTGTAACAATACTGTCAATAAAATCTTAATGGAAAAAAAAAAAGAAAATAAATACAAAAATTTGGGGCACTAGACATTTTGAAAGCAGCAATCCTCCCTGCCATAGACATTTAACTTTTGCCATCTCTCGAAGGTTCCTTTACATTCAGAGAGTAAAGGAGCCAGATTATAGTCCCACCACTTTTTAATATGGGTACTAATTTGAAAACCTATATAAGTTATGGTATTTCGCGCCCATTTAAACCCAAAATTTGGTAAGGCCTGTTGACAGAAATATTCATTAAGAGGGAGGATTTCTGTTTTAGAGGCATTAATTTTGAGGCCAGAGACAGTGGAGAAATGGTTTAATAATGAGAGTAGTGAGGGAGTCGCTTGTTGTATATTATTTAGGGTGATCAGGAGATCATCAGCATATAGAAGGGTGGAATATTGGGATTTACCTATTCTGATTCGGAGAATGAGGGGGTGCTGTCAGATTGCAGCCACAAGTGGTTCCAAAGCCAGCACAAATAAAAGAGGGGAACGAGGACATCCCTGTTTAGTACCTCTGTGTAAGTGAAAGGGGGCAGAAAGGGTAGAATTTGTCAGGACTCATGCTTGGGGTGAGGCATAAAGTGTCCTTATTACTTTTTGGAAATGAGGGCCAAATCCAAAGTGCTCAAGAACCGCAAGCAGATAGTCCCATTCGACAGAGTCGAAAACTTTTTCAAAGTCTATGGGAAGGGCAGCAGCTGGTGTTTGTATTCCCCTGGCCTGCTGAATAAGGCTAAGCATAGTGCAGAGATGATCAGCACTATATCTGCCCTTTATAAACCCTGTCTATGAGGAGTGAATCAAGAAGGGGAGCACTGGGTTTAGTCTAGTTGCAAGAGCCTTGGCAAACACCTTGCTGTTAGAGTTTATTAGCAAGATAGGTCGGTAGTTGGACACCTCAGTGGCATATTTCCCCTTTTTTGGGAGTACTGTTACTATAGCCTCCCGTAAGGTACAGGGTAAAATACCGAGACAATTGCTTCAGTATACACTTGAGATAAAAGAGGGGTAATCAGTGGGGCCATAGGTTGCAGAAATTCTACCGGGAAACCATCTCCCCTTGGGGCTTTCCCTATTTTGAGCGATTTCAAGGCAGCTGTTATTTCCATCTCTGTCAGTGGATTCTCTAGGAACTCTCTCTGCCCCAGGGACAGTTTAGGAACCTGTATGGAATTAAGGAATTGTGATATATCTGGAGGGGGACCATTTCTAGAAGTGTCATGTAAGCATGAGTGAAAGTTCCTCATTAATTTATTCACCTCTAAAGGGTTCGTTTTAACACTCCCAGTCTGGGTATCCTTCAACCCAGCTATATGTCTGCCAGCTTGTTGTTTAAGTAACTGGTATGCCAGAACCTTACCACCTTTGTCATCCCCTTCCCAATAGGTATGTCTCAGCCTTAAAAGTGCTAGGTCCACCTTCCTTGAAATCAGTTCGTTAAGTTGTAACCGAAGTTCTGACACTTCACGGTATTGAACCGAATGAAGGGAGGAGTATGTCAGTTGCTTAAGGTTGTGTTCTGCAGCCACCAGGGCACACTCCAACTGTATCACCTCCTTTTCCCTATGTTTCCTTCTATGAGCAGCATAGCCTTTTATTTTCCCCCTCATGGTTGCTTTATACGCTTCCCAAGTAGTCCCTGCAGATGTATCATGAATGGGATTTTCTTGCAGAAATTTAACGGTTTCTTTTTTAACCCACTCTACAAAATTGGGATCCTGCATAAGAAGTGGATCTAATCTCCATGCAGGGGAGCGCGAAGCTGGCAATCCCAATGACAGGCTTAATTTCACAGAGGTATGGTCTGAGGTAACAGTGGGGAGAATAGTGGAGTCAAGCACAAACTGAGTAAGGGAATGAGAGATGAGCCAGAGGTCCAGTCTGTTAAAAGTCCCATATGCTCCAGAATGGAACGTATAATCTCAGTCTTTAGGGTGGATAATATGCCAAATGACCACCAAATTAAGTTTCTCGCTAAGTCTGTGTACCTCCTGGATACTTTTAGTATGAGTTGCTTTACCCTGTGTGTTCCTATCTAATATTGGAACCAAGGTGAGATTAAGACCTCCCCCCAGTATAATAGCAGCATGCTCCCCCAGCATTCCCTGAATTCTGCATGAAATGTTCAGAAAGAATGTGGAATCATCCTCATTAGGGGCATAGACATTAACTAATAAGATGAGACCAGTCGGGGTGTCCATCAGGGCCATCACCCATCTACCCTTTGGATCTGCTTTGCTTTGTAGGATCGACTATGTGAGAGATTTGTGAAGTAGGATGGCCACCCCTCTCTTTTTTGTAGGTGGCACTGGCTTGAACTGCTTTCCCTACCCAATCTTTAACAAGAAATTTTTAGTCTTTTTTTCTTTAATTTAGTCTCCTGTAGAAAGGCTATCTGGGGTTTTCCCCTCTTTAGTTGCATAAGTACCTTTTTGCGCTTAGCAGCGGAATTGAGCCCCCAAACATTACATGTCACAAAGGATAAATCAGCATTATCCAGGGGGATGGGATGAGACAAAGTAGAAAGCAACATAAATATCTAAGAGGGTTGCCATCCAATTATCCACCAATGAGAGGAACCTTCTATATGCTGGGGAGACATATCACAGACATGCCACTGGACAGTTAACATAGTTGACATAACTGAATGCTGATCATACTCTCGAGACAGTGTGTTAGCACAACAATTGAAAAGTAAACTTAAATAACTACAGTGGCGTGAAAAAGTATTTGCCCCCTTCCTGATTTTCTCTATTATTGCATATTTGTCACACTGGATGTTTTCAGGTCTTTAGACAAAATATAATATTAGATAAAGGGAACCTGAGTGAACAAATAACACTTTTTTTTTTACTTATTTCATTTATTTAATGAAAAAAGTTAACCAACACCAACTGGCACTGTGTGAAAAAGTAATTGCCCCCTAGTTAAATCAACCCAATTAAAGGGATAATTAGAGTCAGCTGATTGAACACAGCCAGGCTTGATTACAGCCAGTCCTGCTCAATATAAACCTCACTTATTTTGACCTTACCATCAGAGTCACGTTGCCAGCACAAAGATTCAACAAGCACATTATGCCATGATCAAAGGAAGTTCCTGAAAAGATCAGAAAAAAAATTGTTGCCCTCTATCAGTCTGGAAAGGGTTACAAAGCTATTTCTAAGGCTCTGGGACTCCATCAAACCACAGTGAGAGCCATAATCTCCAAATGGAGAACACTTGGAACAGTAGTGAGTCTTCCCAGGAGTGGGGGCCTGCCAAAATTACTCCAAGGGCGCAGCGTAAAATCATCCAAGAAGTCTCAAAGGATCCTAAACAACATCCAAAGAACTGCAGGCTTCTCTTGCCTCAGCTAGGGTCAGTGTTCATGACTTCACAATCAGAAAGATACTGGGCAAAAATGGGCTTCATGTGAGAGTAGCAAGGCGGAAACCACTGCTAACCAAGAAGAACATAAATGCTCATCTCTCATTTGCCAAGAAGCACCTGGATGATCCACAAGCCTTTTGGGAAAATGTTCTATGGACAGATGAGTCCAAAGCGGAACTTTGTGGACGACATGGATCCCATAATCTCTCACGTAAAGCAAACACAGCATTCCACAGTAAGAACACCATACCAACAGCCAAACATGGTGGTGGTAGTGTGATGGTGTGGGGATGCCTGCTGCCTAAGGACCTGAAAGACTTGCCATAATTAAAGGAACCATGAATTCTGCTCTGTACCAGAAAATTCTTAAGGAGAATGTCCAGTCATCCTTCCATCAGCTGAAGCTGAAGCGTAGTTGGGTCATGCAGCAAGACAATGATCCAAAACACAAAAGCAAGTCCACATCAGAATGGCTAAAAGAATAAAATTAAAGTTTTGGAGTGGCTAGTCAAAGTCCAGACTTAAACCCAATAGAGATGCTGTGCAGGACCTGAAACGAGCAGTTCATGCTCGAAAACCTACCAAATGTTACTGAATTAAAGCAGTTCTGCGAGGAAGAGTGGGTTAAAATTCCTCCACAGCGATGTGAAATACTTGATATTGAATTATAGGAAGTGTTTGGTTGCAGTCATTGCAGCTAAATGTGGTGTAACCTGTTATTAAGTGTAAGGGGGCAATTACTTTTTCACACAGTGCCAGTTGGTGTTGGTTAACTTTTTTTCATTAAATAAGTGAAATAAAAAAAAAAACAAGTGTTATTTGTTCACTCAGGTTCCCTTTATCTAATATTACATTTTCTCTAAAGACCTGAAAACATCCAGTGCGACAAATATGCAATAATAGAGAAAATCAGGAAGGGGGCAAATACTTTTTCACGCCACTGTATATATAACTACAGTGCAATTTAGCACTTTGGAGTGAGTAGGCCACAAAAGGGTCGAGGGCAATTTGTCCTCTGTGATCCAGCCTATTCGTCCCGGATGGGGGGGAAATATCTCAGTGTTACCCTTAGGCAACTGCACTTGGGAAAACATCTGAGTCATGGTATAACCGTAGCCTGAGTAGGCTGGCTTGCCTGAACAACCCGGGTTTCAACTGATGAGTATAAAAAAAAACCACACACACACCAGCCCCCCTACCCTGGAAGCAGTTAAATCTTTCTATATCAGACTATCTCCCAATGGACATTACTTCAAGTATGGTATGAGGGAAGAAAATATCCTCCACATGAAAAACTGTGGGGGGGGGGGGGAGTCAGTACATCACATATGGCATTGTACATCATGTCTGTTCCATAAAACTAAACTCTTTAATTACAAAGCCAGGGTAAGGGCCATCCATCAAGATTTACCTGGGGATGGTTTCATAACTGAGCAATAGCTCCATAAGCAACTTACTGGCTAGGAAAAAAACTACCAGATTAGACCCTGTCCAGACTGAATAATCAGAGTAGAGTTTAAAGTACTTATCTAATCTGGGTCTTGTGTTGGCATTGATTGAAGACCATTCTTCAGCATATGGGTCTGCGTTTGGTCTTCTTCCTGCTCAGTGGGGAGCTGGACTGGAGTGGAGGCTGTGCTTAAAGTAAAGGCTTCAGTCCCAGTCCATATCTCTTCCTCCAAAGTAGAAACTTCAAGCACCATCTCCTGCTCCGGGTACATGGGAAAGTCTTCTTCCTCTGATTGTTCCTTGTCGAGAGGGGCAAACCAGTTGGGAGAGGCAAATAAGCTGATCCTGGGGTCAAGTTCTTTGGCACTGTGCTGTTGTAGTTGGCAGTCTGCAGCCAGGTGCTCTTTGTGGGTGGTTCCGTTTGGCATGTCTGGCAGATTGCTGACATTTCCTGGGTCAGGCAGGCAGGCCAGAAGCACCACCCATAAAACTAACATTGGGACCATGCTTCTTATAGAAGGGGGGGTGTTACATTCACTGACCCTCGCTTAGGGGTCACTTCAGACTGCCCAGTGTCAAGCACAGGAGGATTTTTCTGCCTAGTATTAGGCCAGTTTCGATGAAGGTATTCCATGAGGGCCTCAGGCGTAGAAAAGGAGACCACCGTACCATTCACTTCTAAGCGCATCACTGCTGGGTAGCACAGGGAGAAGTGGATACCCAAGGAATGCATTATCCACCTGGCCTCAGTATACACCTTCCAAAGCACCGCCAATTCCCGAGAATAGTCTTGGAAGATCAATATTTTCTGATCATGCCACACTAGAGAGCCAAGATCCCGTGCCCGGTTGGTAATCTAGTCTTTATCAGCAAAATTAATTATCCTGGCCATTATAGGCCTCGGTCTTTCTCCATGTTTGGGCACTGGGTTCAGCGTTCTGTGTGCCCTCATAATAATAAAGCCTGGGGAAGCTCGTATTTCAATACCTCAGGCAGGACATCATATAAGAATTCCAAGGCATTCCCTCACTCTGCATGCTCAGGGAAGCCCAGAATCCTAAGATTGTTGCACCTGCTCTGATTCTTGATATCGTCCATCTTGGACTGCAGTGCCTGGATCACTCACTCCTGTTCCCAAACTGTAGCAGTAAGTGCATCGAGAGCTGAAACATTAGCCTGTACTTTTGTTTCTGTAATCGTCAACCTACTATCCACCTGCTGGATGGCTACAGTCATAATCTTGGAGGTTATAGTGACCTCAGACATTTGGGTCATCAGCGCCGTGAACATATTGTTAATTTGCTGGGCGTCCAGGCCTAATGAGGTATGCGCTCCTGTACTGTGCGCCATTCTCCAAACAGGTAAGTCCACGCTTAAAAAATCCAGATAGACGAAAACGCCACTATACAACCAACTGGATCATTCCGAGTACTTAGCGCCAGTAGCAACCCTCTTCCTCAAACCATACAAGGGGTTTGTTCGGTGCGATTAATGTAATTATTTAACCTGGGTTTGCAGGACGCATAGATCAGGCTGCCATCATGGTAGGAGCCAAGCCATGCCCCCATTTGCCCAGTTTTAATAATTTCCCAATTTTTGCTGTGTATCCATCTCTGGACTAATACCCTGAAGTCTCCATGGCAGTATTTCTCTCATTCTGCCCAAGTTCGGCCTCCTAAAATCCACCACCTTTGTTACTGTCCCTCCAGTCTCCCTGCCCAACTTGAGAGTGAATCACATTGTTTGGTGGTCACTAGCAGCTAGTGGGTCTTCCACCCTTATTTCCCTCAATGTCTCCCCATTTGACAGTACAAGTCCAGTGTGTTACCTAGTTGCATTGGCCCACTGACCAGCTGTATCAGGAGACCATCCTGGATCGCATCCAGGAGCACCTGCTCCCTGGCACTGGAGGTGGCAGGGGTGCTCCAATCTACCCCTGGCAGATTTAAATCCCCCACAATCACCACACTCCCCTTTCTACACTCCTTCCTAATCTGCTCCACTAGCTCCCTGTCCAGTTTCACTGATTGGGCTGGTGGTCTGTACACCATCCCCAACCTCAGCTTTCTACCCTTGGAGTCCAGAAGCTGCATCCATAGTGCCTCTGTCCTCACTTCCTCCCCCTCATCCCTCATACATCTGATCCCTTTCCTCTCATAGACTGCTACCTCACCCCCTCTTCCAACCCCCCGGTCTTTCCTGTAAATTATATACCCAGAGATTACCAGATGCCAATCATGATACTGGGTGGTCGAAGTCTCAGTCACTTCAGCAACATCCACACTCCCCTCTGCAAGGAGAGCCCAAAGCTCCGTTGCTTTATTACCTAGGCTCCTTGCATTTAGGGAGACCACCTTCCACCCATTCCCATCTATCCTCCCCCCTCGGCTCCTTAGTCTGCACCCCCCTTTAAGTGGTCGCGTCCCCTTGCCCTCAACATTATCAAGGTGGGGGCAGTGCATTTTGCATTTCAACCTGGTGACCTTGCATGCCAGTTGTGCACTAGCTTCCCCTCCACCTAATTTAAATACCCTCTTGAAACAATATAATCCTCTAATTTGCTCTTTAACGCCACCTTACCTGCCCCATTCAGATGTAAAGCATCCCTTGCATTCAGTTCTCTCTTAGTCCATGTATCTCCACAGCCTCCTACCAACCCATACCCTTGTGCTTTACACCAGTCTCTCAGCCAGGAGTTGAACTCTACTATCCTTTCTTTTCTTGCCCTGCTCACCCTTGGGACTGGTAGCACCTCCGAGAATGCCATGGACCTCCCATTTTCCAAGCATCACTTCTCCAGTTTCTCAAACCTCTCCTGTACCAACTCCACCATGCAGCCCCCCCCCGGTCATTTGTGCCTACAAGTACCACCATGTTAGGTTCCTGCCATCCTCCCCTGACACACTTCCTCAGAGCCTGCCCTGTCTGTTGTCAGTCCCAGTACAGGTTTCACCCAAATCTGACTGTTTTTCACCCTTCCCCCACCTGATCTCTTTCAAGATAGAATCGCCTATCAGTATAACTCCCTCCCTCCCTTCCACACTCCTTTCTGGCTGCACCCCCCACCCATCCCATGGCTTTCCCTTCCTGTACCTTAATTTCTGAGCTGTTCTTCTTAGTCCTTCTCCTCCTTCTTGTCCAGCCTCCTGTCCACACTTGCACCCTCTCTTCTAAGTGTCCATTGTCTCCCTGTGGTCCACTCCATCCCCATGCACCATGTCCCCTTCCTCCTGTGTTCTCCCTCCTGCTATTGCCATGGTATTGCCCCCTCTCCTCAATGTACCAAGGTCCCCCTCTGTAGTGCTGGTCCGTGTCCCCCCTCTTCCCCTCTCCCAAGCATCTCACTCCTTCTTCTACTCCAGTTGCCAGTACCTTGTACCTGTTGCATGACCCCAGTTGCCACTCCCATCCCCTGCTGTGTCCGCACTCTTGCTCTATATTTCTCCTTGCCATCCTCTCCCTTCCTTTGTGCCTACCTACCCCAACCTCTCTGACCATGTTCCTCAATCTCCCTATCTCCACCTCCATCCAATGGATCTCTGTCTGTAGGTCTCTGATCCGTTGACATATGGGACAGTCCAGCAGCCTCCATAATGTGCCCATTCAGATTGCTGACCCACATTCGTTGCCGATTACTAGCCTTCCCCCCCCAGTTCCTACTTCTGCCCCCACTCCTCTGGAGCCTGCCCCCCTTTCCTCTTGACCTCACCACCTTCATTCTGCTGACTGCAACCCCTCCTCCTCCTATGTCTCCCTGGTGTCCACATCTCCCCCCTGTGCCATGCCCACTATCTTTGTCACTATACTCAGCCACAAAATGTACCATGTCTTCCTTTGACTATCCAGTGCTGCTCAGAGCATCACTGTGTATACTGGCCTCCCCTTCCCATAACCTCTGCCAGTCCTACCTGCACATTACATTTAAGAATGTAAACCCTAAAATCCAACTAGTAAAAGCTCTAGTGACAGAACTGTTTAGCACCTGACTGTTAGCTTTGGGAGTTAGTTCATATGGGCAGTTTGCAGCTCCCCAAGCTCCTCCCTCACAGCCTTCAAGCCCAACCCTCAGTGGCTTTCCAGTATTTAAGAAAGGTTCCTTGAGGGGGTGGGTGGAAAGGCTTTTACTCCAGCCAGCAGCAGTCCTGAAATTCAGTTACAGAGTTTAAAGAAAGAGTTAAGCTGCTCCCAAGCCAACAGCAAACTCACACAAAATCAGTTACAGAATTAAATAAAGATTAAAGCTAATCCCAAACCCACATCAAACTCACAAAAAATCAGTTATAGAGTTAAATAAATATTTAAACTAATCCCAAATCAACAGCAAAACTCACCCTCCTCCATGTCTCCACAACAAGCAGAATGAGCAGGCATAATGGCCCTGTGAATATTTAAATAGAGGTTCAAACTGAATATCAAACAAACCTGATTGGCTGCTCTGTCTCTGGACAAAGAATCTCTTCCCCCCAGCCAGCCTGCAACAGTCCTGAAAATGAATGACATAGTTTAAAGAAAGCTTTAAGCTGCTCCCAAGTCAACACCAAACTCACGCAAAATTAGTTACATAGTTAAAATAGAGAATAAAGTATGGGGTGGTGTGTGTAACGAGATTTAACACACACCCGAGGGGTTGGATGGCATATAAACCCTGCTGGGTTAGGTTTTTTCCCCACAGCCAATTATATAAAACAAATGGTCTGGTGCGGCTGCGGTCTGGTTGATGTTTAGCCATGTCCTCGGTCGCTTAGCAACAGTGTACTTTTTCTTGTTTTGTTGTCCCCTTTATGGTGTGATTTTTGTTAGGAAGTTTTGTTTTTAAATAGTTACTTACCACCTAGAGATAGTGGTGGCAGTGCAGTTTTGACTGACAAAGAAATCTGGTGGTGAGCGGTGAAAACCCAGAAGAGCTGCAGGTTGGGCATGCACATAGCGATGGAAACCGTGCGCATTTGCTGTTATAAACGCTCCTTTATAACAGCAAATTATGCCACGGTTTCCCCTATGGGAAAAAGCCTAACCCAGTTATTATTAAAGATTTAAGCTAATCCCAAACCCACAGAAAACTCACGAAAAAATCAATTACAGAGTTAAATAAAGATTTTATACTACTCCCACATGAACAGCAAAACTCACCCTCCTCCATTTCCCACATGGATATGCCTTATTCAAACATGGAGAAACCATGGTTAAACATGGAACAAGCCATATTCAATCTTGGAGAAACCTGGCCCAAACATGTATAAACCATTTTCAAACTTGGAGAAATCCTGGTCAAAAACTAATTAGCCATAGTAAACAATGAGAAACCATGACCAGTCATGGATAAGCTACAGTCAAACATAAAGATGTCACCTTGGTCACACATGGATATACCATGTTCAAACTGGAGGCACCATGGACACATATGTGCAAGCGGGAACACAGATAATGTCAACAAAGAAGTTTGCTACAGTCATCTTTGGCAGGCTAACTTCATTGCAGGGCATTATGAGTACTTGGTTTTCTGTGGTGTGTTACAAACATGTGCAAGCCACATTCAAATATGGAGAAACCATGGACAAACATGGATAAACCATATTTGAACTTAGAGATAACACATTGGCTATACATGGATATGCCATATTCAAACAAAAAGGAAGCACTAACAAACATGGAAAAGCTATTTTCAAGCATGGGGGAAACATGGACATGATGGATAAGCCACATTCAAACACAAAGGAGCCATGAACAAAAACGGATAAGGCATAGTCAGAAAATGGACAATCCATGAATAGTCATGGATAAGGCACAGTCAAACATGGATAAATCATGGGCAAAAATGGATAAGCCATATTCAGACATAAAGGAACCATGAACAAACATGGACAAGACATACAGTATTCAAACATGGAGAAACTATGAACAAACATAGACAAGGTATATTAAAACATAAAGCAATAATGAACAAACAATGATAAGCCAAATCCATATACGGAGGAACAATGGACAAACTTGGATAAGGCATATTCAAACATAACAAAATCATGAGTAAACATAGAGAAACCATATTTAAACATAGAGAAACCATATACACACATGGATAAGGCATAATCAAACATGGAGAAAACATAGACAAACATGGATAAAGTAAATTTTAATATTGAGAAACCATGGACATACAATGATAAGGTACTCTCTCAGGCCTTGCCCAGTGTATATCTCCGCTGACCTTGACCTTACAGATACCTTTGACAAACATGTGAAAGCTATAGTCAAATATACAGAAACCATGGACAAACATAGAGAAGCCATATTCAAAGATGGAGAAGCAATATTCAGACATGACAGAACCATGGATAAGCCATATTCAAACATTGAGAAATCATGAAAAAAATTATAATCCATATTCAAACATGGAGAAATCATAGACAGATACAGATAAGCCCATTGACACATGGCTGAACAGTGACCAAACATGGATAAGCCCTTATTATACAATGGCATTAAAGAATGTTAGACCATGATTGGTCTGTCAGGGACTGGAGCTGTGATGTTATCCCAGTACAACATCACGGATCTAGTCCCAGCACACAGGAGACTGCATTGAATGTTTAAAATAAAAAAAAACAATCACTCCACAATGCAATTCACTGCCCCACTACCCTCCTTGCTGAGACGACGATCAGTTTCTCTACCTGGTCTACCTCAACAGTGACAACGCTGTGTTTTACTGAACACGGAGGTAAAATCTGCTGGTAAGCTACCTGAAAAAAAGAAAACTACCTCGTGATCCCTCTCATTTCATACCACAGCGAGCAAGTGAGCGTGCATTTCAAACAGTGACCGCGCGGCTCCTGTCATAATGTTCGCTGCCTCCTGAAATACATTTCTTTCTTTAATTTATTTTTCAAAACCCCAAACTAACCTTCCTGTCTGAAACACCATGGCACCTCTCACTTCACAGTTGACAACAGACTGAGCAACTGAATGACCACATCGAGCGAGTAAATTAGCAAGGAAAAAAACGGAACAGCAACGGGACTGAGCTAGTGAATGACCACATCGAGCGAGTAAATTAGCAAGGTAAAAATAATGGAACAGCAACATCTTTCTGAGTAAGAGGACAGAGTAAACAGCAAAATGACAAGTTGCACAGGGGTCAAAAATACAGAACCACAAAGATACACATTTAAAAGAATACAGAAAAAACATGTGGGGGCAGCGCCACCTCCTGCACAAGACAGGAACTGTGGACTTTTTTTTCAATAAGTATGCCTGCCCAAACAAAAAAAAAATGAAATAAATTAATATTTTAAACAGTTTTTCCCTTTTTTTTCTCAAAACAAAATGATCCACTGTATAATAGCAATAATGCACTCCAGGGTGTGTGTTGTGCTGTGATAACGTCACTTCCAAGGTGATTAGTCACACTTGGCCTGCGGCCTCGTGCCTAATCACCCTAGGCATGATGTTATCCCAGCACAACACACACCATTGTGCATTATTGCTTAATTCAAATATGGTGGAACCATGGCCAAACATTGATAAACCATATTTAAAACTTAGCAGAACCATGATCAAATGTGAGAATGTTATGTTCAAACATGAAGAATCCATGGTAAAACATGGTACTGTAAACACAGGTGAGCCATACTTGAACATGGAGGAAGTCCAGTTTTACTGCAATTTTACTGATTATGTCAGATATGGGCTTATTGGACTCCTTAGAGACAACTGAAGCTGTGAACATTTGAATTCATGAACCACTGAGTTAAATTAATTCTTCTGAAGTATTGGGATTATCACATTTGTAGCTGATTGTTTTTTTTTAGTATGGGCAACTTGAATTTTAATACCGTGGATGGGTTATTCAAAGGGGTTGCGCATTGCACAACAGTGTTGTGCCATACACAACCCACTGATGTGCCCCAGTGCGATATTCAAAGGTGGAAGTTGCACTGCACAAATCCCGATGTGCCGGGGTACACCAGTAATGTATGCAGTGCAAGTTCGGGAGGCCTGCCCATGCATATTTGGCATATGAGATATTCAGCCCGAGATGTGTGGCGCATATGCAGGCACACACCCGCCTTGCACCGCATGGGGGGAGCAAAGATCCGCACGTAAAAAGTAGGAGCAAGCGGAGGGACACCCAAAGGCGAGCTGCCGTATTGCCGTGCACAACACGGCAGCCGCTTGCCATGGGTGGCCACCCGACATCTTGGAACACAGTCCAGACGTCATGCTCCCCCCTCGCTGAATCATGGGCAGATAGTAGATCATCCCTGGTGGTCCAGTGGACCTGCTTCCATGCCCGATAGTGGGCTTTGTAAATAAAATGAATCCCTGGTGGTCCAGTGGACCCAGTCTCATGCCCGATCGCAGGCTTTAGAAATGAAAATATTCCCTGGTGGTCCAGTGGACCCACACCCTGGCCCGACTGCAGGCTTTAGTAGTATACAAATGCCCCAGTGACCCAGCGGTACCCCACCCCACACCCCGGGAGGTGAGCTGCCACCCACCGCTGACCGGAGTGGAGCAGGGTGGTGGGTCTGAGTGGTCGGTTGGGGGGGGTACCGCTGGATCACCAGGGATTAATATTATTTCTAAAGCCTGTGATTGAGCAGGGAAGCAGGTCCACTGGACCACCAGGGATTATTTTAATTTACGTAAACCTGCGATTGGGCATTGGGGCACTTTGCCCATCGAGGGACTGTGGGCATTGGTCCCCGACGGCTGCAGCCTGGCAGGGTGCCAGGTGCAAGTTGCTAGGGATCGGCACACCTGCATGCAAATGGGGCCATAATGACATGCAAATGGCCCCATTTGTGCCTTGCATTCATAATGGCCTAATTTGCATGCTCACATCTGAATATCACTCTTGCTGCGCCTAGCACAGCTGCACTTGCACTGGCGCAGCCTCCTGCTCCTCACCCACCACTTGCACTGGTCACTGACTCTGCACTATGTGCAGTGTGGGCACCCCCAGTGCCATATTGAATGGTGCTGAGCAATGGCGCAGCACAGTTGAATATTGCCTGGTCCATGCCCTGGTGTAGCCCAGTTGCACTGCGCCCAGGCTTCCACCCCTGCCTGGCGCATTCTGAATATCCCACCCTGTGTTTTTAGTGATGATATCACTTAGTTTGATAATAGAAAAAAAACTGATTTAGAAGTTATGATTTTATTCTATCTTTCATTCCCTTCAGTGAGCAGATAACTGTAAAAAGAACAAAATGTGCTTGAGGAATTCATTACTTTAACTGCTGTTTCCACTTAGCTATGTACCAGTAAATCCTTTTTCTTTGATTTAGTAACTTCTCTTTCCATATTTTGGACTAGAACATTCATGTGGTGTCAAGATAACCCAATTTTTTTTAAAGTTGAAAATCTTTTCTCTTTTATGTGATTTGTCTTGAAAAATTATATTGTACATTTGTGGCATAGGTAGATATTAATTCAGCCGTGGAGACAGTATTACCTTTAAAACAATAAATGTAAAGTAAGGGGGAAAAAACAAAACAAAAAAACCCTACAATGCCCTTTCCAAACTAGAGCAAAAACACAATAAACAGTAGCTCAGCACTAACTAGAAATTCCCTCTCGATCTCTCACCAGCCATTTTCTCAATGTAGCAGCTGTTTCTTCAAACACCAATGCAACAGCTCCCTCTTCATACACCAAGCCCTCCAAATAGTTGCTGCCACGACACTCAGTGCACCAGCTCTCTCATCAGATGCCAGTCTTTCCATGCTCATGTGATGCTGTCGACAAATTACATCAATTGATTATACTGCATGAGACACTCTTATTTCAATTTAAGTGTTTCATACACTGTGCCATAGTAAAGGGTTTTTCTCTGGTCCTACTTACGCTTCACAGAAAGTTATAGTTTTGAGGCTCAAAAAAGTAATTGAAAAAATGACTGTGATCTATAAAAAGCTTATTGGGACACTTGAGTGCCTCCTCTTTCATCTATAGTCCAGCAGAATTGCTCAGTTTCAGTCTGCAGTTCTCCCTAAGAACATGCACGGCAACACTCATATCCATAAGAGACGTAATTAGCACCTCTATAAACTTATAATACAACATAAATACAATGCAATTTATTTATTACAGCTTTGATATGAATTGTGTCTGCATGTGCTTCACAGAAAAAATATAAAAAGCATTAAAGCAACAAAACAGAATTATATGAAAGTGACAAAGTAAATCATATATTATACAGTACATGTACACTATGCATACTGTATACAATATGAGATACAAAGTATAGACGGCATCATGGGATTTGATAAATGGTAGTAAGTACTCTGCAGCCAACACACAATTACTATAGTGCAGCCTTTGTGTTATTACTTAGTATTACTTGGTATTACTTGGTATGAAAGAACAGATGAAGGCCAAAGCCCATCGAGACTGTTCCCCACACGATGTGGGACTTTATTTATTTATTATCCCTAAACCAGACATCTAATTTGTTTTTAAAGATGGTGACACTAGGTACCTCTACTAATTCCTGTGGCAAAGTGTTCCATACAATAGAAGCTCTTATTAGAAAAAAGTTTCCCCTTTTGCTGGTTTTATAATTTTTTACCTCAAGCTGTTTATTGTGCATTCTCAGAACATGTCTCCTTTTGGAGAATGTTAGGCCACATTTTTCCATTAAATCTGGTGAATTTATTAAATTAAAAACCATAAGCATATCACCTCTTAGTCTTCTAGTTTGAAGAGAGAAGAGACCAGTAGCTTTTAATCTGTTTTGATAATCCAAATTTGTTAATCTTGGAATCATTCTGGTCATTCTCCTTTGAACCTGTTCAAGAATTGCTATATCTTTTTTTTTTGTTTGGATTCCAAAAAGGGGAGCTATAGTCTAGATGTGGTCTAATGTATGCCCTATACAATGGAATAAGGCATTGTTCAGTGTGGTTAATAGAAGTATGTTTTATTTGCCTCAAAAGTCTATTGGTCATGCAAGCAATTCCAACAAAGTGATCATTTGATGTAAGTTTATTATTAACATACAGTCATCTCAACACCTGCCTCCATGAACACTTTCTCACTATCTGCACCTGCAATCTACCTACACCTTAGAGGCCCTCAAGGTCTCCTGAGCCTCAACTCCTCACCTATTGGTTATGGAGGCTCCAAATCTTTCTCTTAACTTAAGTTTACTTATACAATGAATTTACCTTATGTTATATGCTTCCTGGTCTGCACACCTTGTTTTAAACTGTATAGATAGCTACCATCACGTATAATCCTTCTTATGTGTACCTTTTTCTGTACATTATTATCTGTGTATGTGTACTCTTCTCTGTACATTAATATCTGTGTCTGTTTTTTTACCACTATGTACCCTACTGTTTTCCCCCAGGTCGCATCTGGAAATGAGCGGCTAGTCGCTCAGTATGCCCACCTGGTTAAACTCTTAAATAAATAAATAAATAAATAAAATACATACCTAAGTCTTTTTTACAATTTGATGAGTGAAGTGGTAGTCTGTTTATATAATACATCATTTTGGGATTGTTTGCACCAAAATGCACTACTAAACATTTGTCTTGATTAAACTGCATATGATTATCATTTGCCCAGAGTGTTAATTTTTCCAAATCCTCCTTTAATGCAGAAATGTTTTCTTGATTATTAACCTTGCCCCCCAATTTAGTGTTGTCTGCAAATTTAACCATGACATTTTTTGGCCCTGTTTGTAAATCACTAATAAAGAGATTAAACAGTGTTGGTCCCAAGACCGACCCCTGTGGCACACCACTTGTCACACTACCCAGATCAGACAAGTTGTCATTGATTCTGACTCTCTGAGAATGACTTGTCAACCAGTTTAATGTCCAGTTGACAATATCAGGTGACAAACCTAAGTTGTGCATTTTAGTAATAAGTTTTTCATGTAAGACTTTATCGAAAGCTCTACTGAAGTCCAAAAGAATTACATCAGAAGGGATACCCACATCTAGTAGAGCACTTATATTACTGTAAAACGATATCAGGTTGGTGGTACAGGAATAGTTGGGTGTAAACCCATGCTGATTTGAATTGTAAATTCCTAATTTTTTTACAATCTTGATCTATCAAAGGCTTCATTACCCATTCCATTAGTTTACCAGCCACTGAGGTCAGGCTAGTTGGATGATAATTTTGCACAGAACTTCTATTGCTTTTTTTTAAATATAGGGGTAACTATTGCTAAATGGCAATCATTTGGTACATTGCTTTCTTGTAAGGATTTATTAAAGATAACTGACAGCGGTATAGAGATATTTATAGAAGTTTCGATCTGAAACCATGGATGAATATTGTTTGGGCCTGGACTGGTATTTTTTTTTTTTTATTTTTTAATAGCCTGTAAAATGTCAGTTGGATAAAACCTATGATTATCTGCGTGGTGAACTTTAGGTGTACTTATAGATGATTTTTGGGAGAAGACAGAGCAAAAGTATTTATTAAAGAGATTTAAGGTTTCTGTATCAGATAAAGGAGAACCATTGGTTATAATGGGACCAATGGTCCTTGATACATCTTTTTTTGCTATTTATATAAGAAAAAAGAGATTTATGACAGTCTTTTGTTTGAGCTAGTTTAAATCCCAGCTTATTTTTTGCCAATTTAATAGAATTTTTTCAGTTTTTAACAGATAATCTATATTTATGCAATAGAGTAGTTTTATATGGAACAGAACTATTCTTGAGTTTCCTAAAAAGTTTAATTTTGCTTTAATCTGATGTTTAATTGTCTTGTTAAACCAAGGGGGAATTTTTCCTATGTTATTAAATTTCCTTTTAGATGGAATAAAAGTATTTTCCAAGCAGTTTTTATAGTGTGACATAAAGCTGGTCAATATACTGGCCAGGATATTCAGACTGTGCTGGGCAGTGGCACAAGCCTGGGTGCAATGCAACTGTGATGCACAAAGTCCAGGTCCAGGTCCAGATCCAGGTGATATTCAATGGTGCTGTGCCATGGTGCAGCACTGTTGAATATGGCATGGGCAGCACACAACCTGCACATGGCGCAGTGGCACTGCTCCAGTGCAAGTCACTAATAGGGAGCAAGAGGATGCACCAGCACAAATGCAGTTGCACTAGGCACATCAGCCATGATATTCAGTAGGGGGCATGCAAATGAGGCCATAACATATACAGGTGCAAATGAGGCCATTGCATGATGTATTGTTGCATGCCTTGCACAGGGCAGGCCAGTGACTTGCTCCTGGCACCCTGCACAGCATGACATGTGCTGTCGGGATCCCAAGACACCCCCACCCATTGCAGTGATTATGTGGTAAATGTATCTAGAGATAGCCCTGGTAGTCTAGTGGCCCCCCAGTCCTCGATGCCCCGATGTGAATGCAACTGGGCCATCCCTGGTGGTCTACTGGTCCCCCCACCTGAGTCCATGATGCCCCAATAAATGACAAGATGACCTCCCTGGTGGTCTAGTAGAAGCTCCCCCCACCCCTTGCTGTGATTGCGGTAACATCCTGTATAGCAATGCCCTGGTGATCCAGTGGCACCCCCACCCCTTCCACCCACACAGAACCTCTTTCCCACCCCTGCTCCCCATCAGCGGTGGCCACATCCCTTCCACACACACCACCCAGCCTCCTAGCACTCCCAGCCAGATAACCAGGTACAGTATAAGCTGTCTAATACATTAGTCTCAGTGTGACACAATTGGCTTTGCAGGGTATACATATAGATACATAGATACACAGACAGTGTCAGCAGATAAGGGCCTATGGCCCACCCAGTCTGCCCATTTGAGCTTGTAAGTTCAATTTATGTTTTCCTAGAAGTCTGTTGCCCCTTACCCCTGACCTCCAGAATTCCTTTATGTCTATCCCATGCATTCTTAAATCCCGTGATTGTTTCAGCCCCCATACTGTACTAAATGGTCCCAAATATGTGAATGGAATGGAAACGGGCCGAATATCAGGATGGGCATGCCCCTGCATCTGCGCTGCATACATTATCATTGTGCCCCAGCTCATCAGGATTTGCACTGCACCAGGCAGCCTTCTCAATATCCCACCAGGGCATAATGTGGGGTTGCACTGGCGTAACTCTGTTGTGCCAGGCGCAACCCCTTTGAATATCCAGGCCACTGTATTTATTCTAGAGCATACATAAAATGCAGAAAAGAGATGGTATAAATAAATGACAAGAAAAACTCTGTAATGCATTTATTTGACCATAAATATGAAGTTTCATAAATGAAGGAAGTTCAAAGTCTATAAGGTAGGGAAATACCAACCCAAGTATATATATTATCAATGATGGAAAGTGTTAGTGCAGTACAAGCCACTGCTAGGCGCAGGAAAATTATGTATTTGTTTATTTATTTATTTATAAACTGGTGACTGGAAAAGGCAGACTGAACCAAGGCTGGTTTCCAGATGTAACCTGGGGTGAGGGGGTACATGGGAGACAAGGTGCAGAACTCAAGAACATATTAGATATACAATGGTAAAAAGACAGTACAGTTTTCAAAAATACAGGTAAATAAAATTAAATAGTTGCAGCTGAAAGTGCCAATGGCACAAAAGAATACACAGTGTTAATAACAGGCAAATGAAATAGAGCACAGAATGCAATATGCTGCAAAGGCAAATGGTCAGGTGACAAGAGGGGAAGGCAACTGGGGAAAAATGCTGAACTTGTGTAAGAGGATCAGAGGCAAGATACTGTGGTGTTTTGGTATTTGGTCTGCCACTAAAGGAGCTCTTACTTTCTCTGGTATACTGCCTTCCCATCTGGTGCTTCTGCTGCAGGAGTCAGTAGGTACCAAACAGACTGAGTCGGATGCATAAAATAATGAACAGGATAAGGTTTATTCAGGAGCTTAAACAGACACATCTCATCAGCACAGGGAACATCCTAAACTAACCAGAGAACAAAGGAATTTGCCCTTCCCTAGCCCCTACTGGACAATAATAAGCATAACATGTGACCATAGCTGACTGCCCATTACTGTTCTTAGTTAAAGGGGCAACAGCTAATCTTTAGCCCCATGCTCAACTCTGTACTCCACATCACCCTGGGTATTGTAAATGTGAGTACTACTCCAAAAAGTAAAGACATTGTTATGCATGAACAACAGTAAAAAGTAGCAAAAGCTTTGTAACAGTAAGATAACATTTAATAGCACTGTGGAGACATTACTAGAAGATGTTTGATTAGTTGAGTGATTGAAAATGCTAAAATTTAGAAGAGGGGAAAAATGTTAGATCATACAGGAGTTCACAAGCAATTTTCAGATTGTTAAGACAAAGAATTGACAGAATCACCGCACTGAGTCCGAATAATAAGTTCACTGGATTCTGTAACTTTTACGATCAGTTGGGTTTGCTGAGTAGGTGGCTTGCACTAGTTCTTGACAGGATGTGGTCAAGTCAAAAAAGGGGACCCAGGAGTTCTGAGCACTGCCATATCCACACCATTTAACACTGTATGACCAAGGTCTATTAATGTACTTTTTGCACAGAATCTTCTCAATCTGGTACAATGGTTGGGGTACAAGGGAGTCATAAAAAGATGCAAGAGGCTGAAAAGTTCCAGAAAGTTCATTTAGTAGGGCAGGAAGAACAGGATCTGGTTGATAAGTGTCAGTACCGTGAGGTTGTGCTGAAACTGTTGTCAAATTCTCAGCAAGAAGTTCAGTTTCTGAAAGTATTGTAGGTTCCAAGGAAGCCTCATTACTCTGGGGACTGGGATCATCAGGGAGAGAATCATGCAAGGACCCATGCTTCAACCTGTTGATGTGGATTTTATTGTGTACCAGATTTTCATCTGACTTTTGGTGCAAGCGAACATGAACAGGGGGAAGCTTTCCCACAATATAAAATGGCCCAGTCCAGGGGCGAAGCAGTTTTATGGTGACACCTGGAACAAGGACAGGTCAATACAAATATACGATGTCTTCCACAGAAAATGAAAGATCATGACACTTGGCTGCTGTTATTTTTTGAATTGCCATTTTTCTCTATCCCAGGGTGTCAACAGCAACCTGTCTCGCAAGTTCAAGCTGTTCCAACATTGAAATGATGAAGGAGGATGCTGACTTTGGGACCTCTAGCAATGAGAGATCTTTGTCCAAAGGTGTTCTAGGGTGATGTCCATGGACTAGGAAAAATGGGATATACTCTGTGCTGTCGACACAAGGGCTGTAGTTGTACACAAGTTGCATGAAGGGAACAAAATGATCCCAAGTGTCGTGGATCTCATCCAGGTATTTGGATAGTGTGTTAAGAATGGTCGACATCTTTCTCTCACTTTGTCCATTGCACTGTGGATGGTAACTGGTTGTATGAGCCTTTTTGATGTTGAAAAGCTTGAAGGTTTCTCACACAATAGATGTGAGGTAATTAGTGCCTGTGTCTGAATGCAGGTACGCTGGGGTACCATGATGGCAAATGATTGTATTGAGGAAGGCACTTGCCGCTGTAGTAGCTTTAACGTCTTTTAATGGGATAAATTCAAAGTATTTAGTTAGGTAGTCCATAAAGACAAGAATGTACCTGTTGCCGGAGTAAGGGCAGGTAGGCAGGGGGCCAAGAATATCTGTGCTGACTCTTTGGAAGGGTTCTGTGGCTTCAGGCATTGGAATGATGTGTGTCTTGGTTGGTTGGTTTGGCGGGAGGCTTTCTTTGGGAACAGGGCTGGCAGGATTTGGCAAAATGGACAATGTCCTTGTTCTTGTGAGGCCAGAAAAAGTGCAGCCTTGTCTTTTTGAGAGTTCTGTGGATACCCATACGACCTCCACAAAGTGAAGAGGCATGAGTGGCTTGAAGAACTTCGGAGACTAGAGAGACTGGAACAACTAGCTGTGCATGAGTTCTGTCTGCATGATGACCTTTGCCCTTCTTGGTCCAAGTGTGATAAAGCACTCCGTCATTCAGAAAATACTTTGCTGCAAAGAATTGTACATTCCTGGTGGTGTTTCTATTGTTGTGTTCCAGACTCAAGATAAGTGATGATGTCTGTAAACTGAGGATCAGTTCTTTGTTGAAGTTTAATCATGGCCAGGGAGATATCAGTACTGGAGGTTGTAAGAAATTCTTCAGCTGCTTGCAATAGGTGAGGACTGGTGCTTCTCTCTGTAGAAGCATTTGGGAGCAGCAAGACAACTTAAGGTGCTGTAGGTGTGTACACAGGGAGCTCATCTGTGGAGTAGAAGGGGAGAGCTTGTAGACAGGCTTCTTCATCAGGATAGGCTGCTGTGGAGGGTACCATCTCCAGCTTACTGCATTGGAGTGAACTCGACCTGGTCGGTATTGGATTTCAAAATTGTAGCCTTACAGTATGGCAACCCATTGGGCAAACTTTCCTACTGGTTCCTTCATTTCAAACAACCATCTGAGGGCTGAGCAATCCATGATAGCTGTGAAGGAGGAATAGTGAAAGTAGCAGTCAAACTTCTTTACAGCAAAGACCATGGCTAGGCATTCTTTTTCTGAGATGCTGTAGTTTTGTTCAGCTGAAGAAAGAGAGCGCCCTGCATAGAAAATAACTTGTTCCATTCCATCTTGGATTTGACACAGCACAGTGCCCACTGCAAAGGAATTAGCATCTGTGTAAAACCTGAATGGTTGGTCGAAGGAAGAATAGGCCAATACTGGGGAAGAAATAAATTTGTCTTTTTAAGGTTTCAAAGACCTCTTTGCATTTGGAAGTCCATATGTAGTCACATCCCTTTTTTTGTGAGAGCGTATAATAGAGCTGCAGTGTTAGCATAGTTGCAAATGAATTTTCTGTAGTAGCCAGACAAACCCAGGAAAGCTCTAAGGTCCTTGAGGTTTGTAGGTTTTACTGCAGAGAGCTTAGCTGGGTCTGGCGAGATGCCATGTGAACTGACCACATGTCCCAGGTAATGGATTTGATGCTGAGCGAGGCAACAATTCTCTGGACGGAGTTTGAGGCTGGCTTGCCTGAGATGTTTGAACACCTCTTTGAGATGCTGGAGGTGTTCTTGGAAAGTTCTGCTAAAGACAATAATATCATTGAGGCACACTAGGCAAGATTTCCAAGACAGTTCACATAACACCTCTTCCATGACGTATTGAAAAGTGGGTGGGCTGTTCCGAAGTCCCATAGGCAGACGTTTGAACTGGAAAAGTCCCAAGTGGCAGCTCCAGGCCGAGTATGGGCATAAAGCTGGATCAAAAGTGGCTTGGTAGAATCCACTCTGGAGATCTAGAGTGGTGAAGTTAGCTGGGCTGGCCACACCAAGGCTCTCTAAGGCATCCTCTGTGGTAGGTAAGGGATGGGCATCCTGTACCATGAGAGCATTGAGCTTTCTGTAGTCCACCACAAACCGATAGCCTTTGTCCTTCTTGACTACCAGCAAGCAAGGTGCACCCCATGGACTTGTGGATTCCTCAATAATGTCCTGTTCAAGCAAATCCGTGGTTAAGTTCTCTAGGATTTGCTTTTGTCTGTGTCCCACTTTGTAGGCTTTCTGATAAATTGGCTTTTGGTTGGGCTGCACCTCAGTGGTGTGTTTCTGGGTATTGCAGCATCTGAGCTTGTTATCAGGGCCAACAAAGACATCTGAGTAGGTTTCCAGGAATTCCAGAAGTTGCTGTTTCTCTGTTGGACAGGCTAGAATATTTGAGGCAGAGAGATGCTGACTGAAGGGCATTTGTTTTCCTTGTGAACTGGGGGTGATTGTGATGGTACTGACAGGATGACTGTTAGTGGAACCAGGCTGAGGTTCGGGTAGAAGCTGAAGCTGATCCCCTGAAGACAGACAGACAAACTTTCTGATATTGGCACCCTTGGAGATGACACAGCAGACAAGGTGTTCCCTGGAAGGAGACCTGAGGATTGTACAGCTGTGGATCCTGTGACAATACCAACAACACCTTGGGGAAGGAGGTCACCTAGGATCTTGGCAATTAAAACCATCTCTGACTTAGGAGGTACAATGACTGAGTCTATAGCTGCGAGTTGCCACCGGGGATCTAGTGACAGTTTGTTTGAGGCAAAGTCTAGAATGGCTTTGTGTACTTTGAGAAAGTCAAGGCCAAGGATCATGTCTGTTTGAAATTCAGGCACTAAGTAGAATTTAACAGTAGCTTGCTGTGAGCCGAAGTGGAGCTTGAGATGGACCACGCCTGTGATAGGTACTGCCACAGTGCTTGCAGTGATGATGTATTTTAGGCCAGCGGGAGCAACAGTAAGTACATGGCGAATAGCTGGATTGTCTAGGATACTGCTGTGGATCATAGAGATTTCTGCTCTGGAGTTGACCAAGGCATGCACGGACCATTTGCCAATAGTGATGGGGATGTAGTTTTCAAGAAGGGGTGATCTGATGACAGGAACTTTGGCTCCTTTAGGCAAGATTGTGCCTGACATAGCAGCTAGAGGAAGACATTTGTTTGCATTATGTGAGTCAGTGGGGCAGTCAGTTGCTTCATTTTCCTGCCCAACCAGAGCCCCCTAGTTTGTTGGGTAGCACTCGTTTCCTAGTCCTATGAATAGTACTGCTTGTTTCCCTGGTCCTGTGAATAGTTGCTAGTATATTGCTGATTGTGCTGTGGTGGGTGCTTTTGGCTGTTTTGATTTCTGTGAAAGTTTTTCAGTTTGTGGCAGACAGCAGCAGTTTGACCCCTGACAGGTCACTGGCTCCTGTGAAGATGGAGGTGTCTCAGGTCACTGTGGAGGTGACTGTAGGGCATTAACAGGAGTTACAGGGGGAGCAGCAGTGGGGAAATGTAAGCTATTAACAGTTGAAATGAGCTTGTCAATCATTTTTATGTTGCTTGCATGCATGTGCAAGAAATATAGTGCCATCATCCGAGTTTTCGGAGGTGTGGCACCCCGTCTCCCAATTCAGCCAGTGAGTTTGCAGGCGCGGCCGCAGTTCTCCAATGACTGCTGCAGCTGTGTATGACAGCAGTTGAAATGCAGTGGCATACAGTTGAAAGGGAGAGCTCCGCTGCAGTGAGCAGAGTCTCCCCCACACACACACGACGCAACACACACGCATATTGTGTGCTGATGTGCTCCCTCCCCCACAAACACACGTATGTTCCGACGGGGTGCCTAACTCGCCGGCTCCATGCCCCCACATAAAAGCTGTTCAGGTGTCAGTTGGGAGCCAACCCCAGCGTGGCAAAAATGTTATAGTCAAGGTGCCTAATCCTGCTGGCTCCAAGCGGCTGCACGCCTCTCCAAAACCTTTCCAGGTGCCACGCTGGGAGCCCACCCTAGCATGGCAAATCTTGTTATAGCCAACGGGGTGCCCAACTCCCCATCAGCTCCAGCTCCCCAAACAGTTTTTCCAGCTGCCACGCTGGGGAGCCCACCCCAGTGTGGCAAATGTCCCCGACATCTTAATTAAAAAAAACCCTGTAAATAAAAAAGATCCTTGTGAGTCTCACTGCTCCCCACCTCACCACTCCACTGCACACCCTGCTTCCCCACACCCCCACCCCATACTTACCTCCGAGCTTGGCGAACGATCATCTGTGGATCGGGAACATGTCTGCACTCTTCAAAGCCGATCATAACTGAGGAAATGCCGTTGTTGTATAATGGAATAAATAGGGTTTTTTCAACTTTGTTGCATATCTCAGGCATTTTTGGGAATTTTGGGCCCAAATTTTCAACATGGGGTTTTTGGGACCCCTCCTCATGAATTCTTGCACTGTCATGGCGTTAATCGGGCCTGAAGGGTGATTTCGCCATCACTGCGTGAAATCACCTTTTGGGGCCAATTAACAAAATGACACTGCCAGTGTTCATAAGGTGGACTCTCAAAAAGCCTATTTTGAAAATTTGGTGAAAAAATTCCTAAAAATGACTGTTTTACGAGCGTGCATTGCCCAGCTCCTATGCACGCTAATAAATTCACGAAGTTTCAATATTTTCACTCCAGATTTTCAACATTGCCATTTTACCATACCTCCTTATGTGCAGTACAGCTGTCATTTTTCACATCCAGCCCAAAACGTGTTTCCGCCCATGTAGCGCACAATGGCGCAGTCGGTGTGTGAAATCAATGTATGGGACACATTAGGAAAATCACAGTGAATGAGCAGAGGTCTTAAATGGCTATGTTTAAAATTTGGTGAAAAAATTCTAAAATGACTGTTTTCTGGCGTGCATTGCGCGGTTCTCACTACGCTTCGATAAGTTTGTGAATTTCTCAATATTTTACTCCAGATTTCCAACATTGCCATTTTACCATAATTCTTATGAGCAGTACAGCTGTCATTTCACATCTTGCCCAAAACATGTTTCTGCCTATGTAGCTGACAATGGCGCAGTCGGTGTGCTAAACCATGTATGGGACACATTAAGAAAATCACAGTGACACTGTTCATGAGCAGAGGTCCTAAATGGCTATGTTGAAAATTTGGTGACAAAATTAGTAAAATGACTATTTTATTTAGCCGCATGCTATGCAGTTCCTACGCACGTCAGAAAGTTTGTGAATTTTCAGTATTTGCACTCCAATGACTCCAAATACCTAAACAGCACATACAAGCAAGCAACATTCGGCATTGACAAATGCTTGTTTGTTGTTGTTGTTGGACGCAAGTAGCAAGTGCAGTCAATTGTGAGGACTGTGGGTCCTGAACAGTGAGAGGCCGAAACATGAAAATAGACTGTTGGGCTAACCGTACCACTTGGATCATGTCCGTCTCTGTGGTTGGCTTTTGCTGGATAATATATGCATGAAATTGTGGAGGCAGTCCCCAGACAAATGCTGCAATCTGGTCTTTTTCCGATTTTTGTAGATGTTTGCACAGTGATTCAATGTCCACTATAAATGCTTCCAATGATTCAGAGGGTTGCATAGTATGCTCCCATAGTTGCTGGAAACATGGCAGTGAAACAGTTTGTGACAGGGTTGGTTAGGCCCAGTCCCATTTGTGTTGCGTAAAGAAAGTTTGAAGCAAGGATTCTGTCTACTGTTTCTGCCTTTTCAATTAGACTGCACAGTCTACTCTGCCTTTAATTGCCATTCTTTCCTTTTCCCTTTTTACTCTCTCTACTTACTTATATATTGTTATTACTGTTGAAATGATTGCAGAAATAGCTGTAACAGAGTGTGACCTTTTGATCTAAGACTGGTGGAATCTGTCAGCCAAAGAGGCTAGCTTGTAGCTGGGTCACAATGTTCTGGTAGCTAGGCTCTGACAAGGTGCTGAAGCTCTGGGTCACAATGCTCTGGTGGAAGCTAGAAACTGACAAGCTTCTGGAAGTTCTATGTCACAGTATCTGTACCTAGCTACTAACAATTGCAGACCCTGTCTTGCTGAGAGAGCAATTTGTCTTCAGGGGGACTTGGAGACCTGAGGCTACAGAGAGCTGGTTGATGGTAAATTTCAGTTCTGAACTCAGAAATTGTACTTTGTTTTTAGACTGCCTACACTGAAAACCATTCGGTACATTTCTGTTTGTTTTTATTTTCTGTTACTACTAATAATAAAAAACTATTTGTGGATTTTTACAATCTCTCCTGGTCTACTTATGCTTCCTGACTCAGTCCTCCATTACACAGACCAAGCAGAGATTGATACAAACCTTCTATTGGCCTGGTGTCTAGAAAGATGTGGTTGAGTGTTGTCACACTGTTCATACATGCCAGAGAGTGGGAAAGCAAGGGATCAAGAGCAAGGCAGCTTTAGTTTCTTTACCCATAGTAGAGGTACCATTTCAGCAGGCAGCTGTAGATATTGTGGGGCTTCTAAGTGTGCAATCCAGCTCAGGAAAGAGGTATATTCTTATGGTGGTGGATTACACCACCTGGTACCCTGAGGCTGAGGCAATGTCCTCCACAGAGGCAGAGAAAGTAGCAGATAAACTGCTGAGGATTTTCAGCTGGGTTAGATTTCATCAGGAGATCTTATCAGACCAGGGCACAAACTTCATGCCAATTCTAATGAGAAGTGTGTGGGGAAAATGTGGGGTGCGGCAGCTATGTGCTTCACCTTATCTCACACAACCAATGGTTTTGTAGAACACTTTATCATCACCCTTAATACCATGCTTAATGCTTTTGCATGCAACATGGGAGGATCCATTTGTAGAGGTAAAACAGGTGGATGAAGCAAACTATGTTGTAGAACTACTCAATAGGAGCTGCAAACCCAGAGTGTATCATGTCAACATGATGAAACCTTATCATGACAGGAGAGAGTCCATCATGATAGTTTGCAGCCAGGCAGATGAGGGTGGGGGGAGCCACTAATGGACTTATAAGAGGAGAGTAGGGGAAGTATCAGTGGACTCTGTCACCCTCTCAGAGCAGCTGACCCCTGCACAGATGGCAAAAATGAATAGAGTGCTGCAATGCCAGCACCCTGTTCTCAGCAAAGCCAGGGTATATTCCACTTGCAGAACATCGGGTGGAGACAGGGACTCAGACACTGCTGAAGCAGTGTGCCTATAGAGTCCTTAAGGGTGTGAAATGCCAGATGCAGGAAGAGCTAAAGGAGATGCTGGACCTCCAGGATTATATGGGAATCTAGCAGTCCTTGGTCTTTGCCCATGGTTCTCAGCCCAAAAAAGAATGGGATGATAAGGTTTTGTGCAAACTACTGAAGGCTTAATGCCATCACAGTGTCTAATGCATACCCCATGCTGTAGACAGAGGAGATACTGAAAAAGTTAGGGAAGCAAAGTACCTAACAACTATAGACTTGTAAAAGGGTTACTGGCAGTACCTTCTTTAAAATGACTTTATTGAACAGATAACAGTGTACAATAAACATCCCAAACAGAAAAAAACAGATTCAAATTTCTTAACTAGAGGCAAGGGAAAGGAGTAAGAAGAAAAGATGAAAAAGTAAAGCACAGTCATAATTCTATGGTCAAAAAGGCAAGCTGACTTGTTAGATTCCTGAGAAAATAAAAAATAGAAAGATTGATTATAAGGGCCTCCGTACAGCGGATGTGGATCATTAGCCATATTTGCGCTCAGATACCTCAGAAATGGAGCCCAGATTGCCTCACATTTAGCAGCCTGATCTTTGTAGAAATAATGTATCCTTTCAAGTTTATAGAGATCAATCATAAAATTAAGCCCGATATTGATGGATGGGGGTTACTGTCCTCCCAAGCCAAACAAATATATATTTTTTTGCCATATTAGTCCTCAAGGAAAACAGTTTTCTTTGTTTTTACAGACAATGAAGATCTCTAAGATTCCATCTCAATAAAATTGGAAGACGGTCTAAGGTCAATTTAATTGTAGTAGCCTATTCAAGGATATCCTGTATTAGGGCCCTGAATTGACAAACTTTTTTACATGTTAGAAACACATGTATAAGGGAACCTGGATTGCTGAGGTTACTGGGAATACCTTTAACTACAGAAGTGAGGGAGTGGTCAGCATTTATCACTCTGTTTGGCCTGTATGAATTTCTGGTCCTGTCTTTCAGAATGAAAAATGCACCAGCTACCTTTCAGAGGGTGGATGACCAAGTGTTGTCGGGGCAGGTGACTTCTCTGTGCCTACGTGGCTGATATTGCTATATATAGTCAAACCTGGAAAGAGTATCTGACATAAGAGAGAAAGATAGAGAGAGAGAGAGAGAGAGATCCTCGAAAGCTGCAAAGCTGACAGTCAAATCTGAGAAGTATCAGGTGGGCATGGCTGAAGTGCTATACCTTAGACATCGAGTGGGAAGGGGGCACATTTGGCCAGCACCTGTGAAGCCAGATGCTATAAGGGGATGGCCCACACCCACTACCAAAAAATGGGTATTAGCATTTTTGGTGACTGCTGAGTATTACAGCAGATTTGTGGCTAATTTCAGCTCAATTGCAGCACTCCTCACAGATCTGACCAAACAAATACTGCCTGAAATGGTGTACTTGTCAAATTGTGGGATCTGGAAACTATTCTGATTTCTGAAAAATTGGAATGACTTCCAGACTTTGACTCATGGAAGTGTTTGACTTCCACTAAAAATAAATTAACTGAACCCCTGAAGTTACCTTAGCTACCACCATGTATAGTCCTTCTTATTTGTGCCCTCTTCTGTACATTAATATCTGTGTCTGTTTTGCCATTATGTACCCCATTGTTTCCCCCCAGGTCGCATCTGGAAACGAGCGGCTAGTCGCTCAGTATGCCTGCCTGGTTAAACTCTTAAATAAATAAGTAAAATAAATAAAGAGAGGTGTGGCATAAAAGTATACTAATGTTTTAATACGATGAATTGCAGACTGGTTGAAGTGTCTCAGAAAATACTGGGAGGTCAGCTACATCAAACTCTATAAGTTTCCACTTGTTGCCAAATGGTCCTACTGTTTATCTCAGGGTTTATGAGGAGAGTTATTTTGGTAATAAACTTTATCTGTTCCTGAGGGTCTACTGGCAGGGTGACACCCTGGGACAGTGAAGCTGTTGACAAAGCTTTGATGCCAAAAGCATGGCATATTGGAGGGTTATTTGATTATACGTGTTTATGGATAAAAAATGGGAACTGAGATTTTTCTAATGATGGGAACACAGTGAGGGTCTAGTTTCCAGCAAAAGCTCATGTAATTCTGTTTATAGCACAAATGTTTCTACTTTTGAGAAACATGTCCTAATGAGAAAGCTAAAAAACAGATGTGTACAAAGACACACAGGAGAAGGGGGTCAGTATGTAGTGCAACAGGTTGACCATCGGTATGAGACTGGAAGGGAGGAGATCTAATGTGGGTCAAGTTATGCAAAGACAAGAGAATGTACTATTTCCATATCGTCACCTGTAAGTTTGACCTAGCTAGAGGAAAGCTAAGTTTGTGTTTTTATGATTTAACTCCTATTATGTTCAATATTTTCTCCTGTAAACACTTTTGTTCTTTCTTGGTCAATGTATAAATATAGTGTGTAAATAAAGTACAGGTAGTTCTTATTTAGCACAATATACAGACTAGTTTTGCATTTTAATAAACAGGGTACAGTTTGTGAATTTCTGGGGTAACTGTCATTCTAAAGAGGCACACTAAATCTAGTTTAAGCTATTTAAACAACACATTCCTTCCTGATACAGGAAAAGGAGTGGTGTGAAGTTTGAAGTTTGGTGTGAAGTTTGATATGACAGAACCCATACTTTCATACTGGGTATTCATGCTGGGTTATAGACAGAAAAGGCCAAAATGCCCATCGTGTCTGTCTACCTGCATCAGAGGGTCCAAACTATTGCACCTTTCTGTACATAATTATCTAGTTTAGTTTTAAATATATCAATATTTTTGCTCTGTACAATGTCACTTGGTAGACTATTCCTTAATCTTTCTGTGTGTTAAGAAAAGCTGTTGATTCTTTCCTTCTTCTTAGAAGAATCTATTCTAATTTGGTACTTATATGATCTTAGTCCTAGAGGTTTGTTCTGTATCTCAATACCCAACTCATTCATCAACTCTGTATCACTAATTATTTTGTACATCATTAAAAGATCCCCTCTTGTACGTCTGTGTTCAAGACTACAGTATATAGACCTAGGTGTGTTAATGTGCCCTTGTAAGACATGCGCTTTATATTCTGGATTAACTTTGTTATCCTATGCTGCACCCTCTCCAGACTGATCACATTCCTCCTCAGATGAGAACTCCACAGTGGAGTGCCATAATCCAAGTGGAGCTTAACGTGCACCTTATACAGTGGCATTATATAATTAGTGATCCTAATAATGAAGCCCTTTTTAACACCATTAATTAAGTAATTTGTTTTCTGGATAAGTTTTGTGCAATGGCTACTGGTTTAAAGCTTGGTTGGTAAGTATGCCAAAATCCTTTTCTGAGTTTACTTTTTTTGATTTTTTATTGTTTAAGTGGTAGTCCTATCTATTATTATTCTTTCCTAGGTGTACTATGGAGCATTGTTCTATGCTGAAAAGCATGTTGTTATTTTTGGCCCATTTCTCCACTTTCTCCAAGTCATTCCTAAGCCTATTTCTGGTTAAATCATTATCAACAGGACCTCCCAGTTTAATATTATCAGCAAACTTAATAATCCAGTTATCTGTATCTGTATGAATATCACTAATAAATAATGCAAAAAACACTGGGTTCAGAACTGAGCCCTGAGGGATCCCGCTGGCAACATCCCCCTCCTCTGAATACATTCCCCTTATTTTCTCTGCTTCCTATTGAACAACCAATTAGAACCATAGAAACATAGAATTTGATGGCAGATAAGGACCGCTTGGCCCACCTAGTCTGCCCATTTTCCTACCTAACAGATAAGCTGCAGATCTTAGTTAACCAACAGCTTACTTCCTCCTACCCCCCCCACTAGGACTGCCTTATGTCTGTCCCATGCATTCTTGAATTCCCCCACTGTTCTTGACTCCATGACCTCCTCAGGGAGGCTGTTCCATGCATCCACAACCCTCTTCGTGAAAAAATACTTCCTCACATTACCTCTGAGCCATCCCTCCTCTATCTTCAAATTGTGCCCCTTGTTCTGTTACATCTCTTTTCTGAAAATGCTACCCTCTTGGACTTTGTTGATTCCTTCAGGTACTTTAAAGTTTCTATCATGTCCCCTCTCTCTTCTTTCCTCAATGGTATACATATTAAGCTTCTTTGGTCTTTTTTGTATGTCTTCTGGTGCAGACCCTGCACCATTTTGGTTGCCCTCCTCTGGCCAGCCTCCACTCTGTCTATGTCTTTGCAGAGATGGGGTCTCCAGAACTGTACACTGTACTCCAGGCAGAGTCTCACAAACTGTCTGTACAGAGGGATAACAACTTCCTGTCTTCTACTATTGATGCTTCTTCCTATGCATCCCAGTATCCCCCCAGCCTTCCTTACTGCCTTCTCACATTGCTTGCCCACCTTTAGATCATCTGATATAATTACCCCCAGGTCCCTTTCCATTTTTACTCTTGTCAGTATCTCACCCCCCATTGTGTACTCTTCCCCTGGGTTTTTGTTTCCCATGTGCATTACTTTGCACTTCTTTGCATTGAATCTGAGCTGCTATACATTTGACCATTCCTCCAACCTTGCCAAGTCCCTTCTCATCCTTTCCACTCCATCTTGTGTATCAACCCTGTTGCAGATCTTTGTGTCGTCTGCAAACAGACATACTTTTCCTTCCAGTTCCTCTGCAATGTCACTTATAAAGACATTAAAAAGGACCGGTCTCAGTACTGAACCCTGCGGTACCCCGCTAGAAACCCTCCTTTCTTCACTGTGTACTCCATTTACTACTACCCTTTGTGTCCAGTTGTCTAGCCAATTTTTTATCCAGGCTACCACCTTGGGGCCCACTTCAAGGCTGGCTAACTTGTGTATTAATCTTTTGTGTGGGACTGTATCAAATGCCTTTCTAAAATCTAGGTAGGCCATGTCCACAGCCCCTCCCTGGTCTACTACTTTGGTCACCCAGTCAAAGAAATATGTTAGATTCGTCTGACATAACCTTCCCATCATGAATCCATGATGCCTTGGGTCCTGTGCCCCACTGGCCTCTAGGTACTCAACAATTCTTTCCTTCAGAAGTGATTCCATCATTTATCCTACCACTGAGGTCAAACTAACTGGTTTGTAGTTTCCTGCCTCTGTCCTGCTCCCACTTTTGTGAAGAGGAATCACATCTGCCCTCCTCCAGTCCTCAGGTACCACCCCATCCTCCCATGAGTTGTTAAAGAGAGTAGTCAGTGGTGTCACTAGTTCTACCCTTAGTTCTTTTAGAATTCTTGGGTGAATCCCATCAAGCCCCATTGCTTTGTCCACCTTCAATTTATTAGTTCTGTTATTAGTTTTTATTAATTCTGCATCCACTTTATTGTTTTCTCATAAATCTGCTGTGTTTTTAGTTTTTCAAGCAAAACTCTATATGGAACCTTGTCAAAGGCCTTTTTAAAGTACAAATACACCACATTAACAGGCACATTGTTATTGAAATTTTTATTCACTCTCTCATAGAAGCATAGCTGGTTTGTGATACTTTCCCTATTTTTTAAACCATGTTGCTTTGGATTGTAAAAGCTGTTTTTAATGAGGTTCTCTTCTAGCTTTATTTTTAATAAACTGTCTGCAATTTTACACAACATTGATGTTAAGCTAACTGATCGATAGTATGACACTTCAGACCTATCGTCTTTTTCGAATAGTGGAACCACAGTTGCTATTGTTCGGTCAGAGGGAATCACTCCCATATTATATGATGTAGGAGGGGAGGAGGAGCCCTATATGAAGTGGAGGAGCTAACAGATCACAGGCCTACAGGTGGAGGAGCTAACAGGTCACAGGTCTACAGGTCACTTGATCTTGGACTACTGATGCTGGAGGTGCTGGAGACTTGGACTTGAACTTGGTGTCTTGGACTTGAACTGGGTGACTATGGTTATTAATTCTTAATGCCTATGGTTTGCACATGCTTTATTATTTCTAAAAAGTCTTGACTGTGGGTTGGGCTGAATAGGGGGTGAGGGTCAGGGGCCCAAAAATACATAAGGTGTGATTTTAGGACTGTATCTGAGTATCACGGAAGAAATGGTAGGGCAGCACAGAGGGAGGGATGACCAAGAGGGGGGGTCATTGGCAGGGTGGAGGGATGCAGTTGATGTGGAATGGCTATAATCCTAAATTGGGCTTGGATGATGGGGGCTATATGATGTGTAAGCAGCTCAACCAGCTGAGGGGGGAAGTGGTGAAGCTAAAGTGGGGGTTAAATGGGGGGAAGCTGGGAAAAAGGGGGTAGAGAGAGACAGGGATGGTATAAGCCAAGAAAGGAGTGGGAAGGGCTGAGTGAATTCACTGGAGGATCAGATACACTGTTCCAGAAGTCAAGGGCTTGGGAGGGAGAGGATGGAAGGGGATCCAGAGGGGACATACCAGAGGTGGTAACAGACATCAGCAAGTCCAGAGTTGGGATAGGGACACCTGAGACTGGAGGAAAGGGGTCAGTGGGAAGTGACAGCAGGCAGTCTAGAGGCACAAAAATGACGCCTGTAGCTAGAGAAAAGGGGGTCAGCCGGGGATCAGGAGGAGTGGAAGACAGTAGGCTCAGGAAAAGGCAGACAGATGCCCAGAATGAAGGATGACATAGGCACAGGTGAATTGGGCCAGAGGGTGGAAGTAACAAATAGTTTTGCCCCCCTAGGTATCCTAGTCGAGGACATTTTGGAGGAAGGGGTCCAGCAGGGGTTATCAGAGAAGGGGGGCAGAGTGGCTGGGAGACATGGGGCAAAGATCTCAGGTGCAGTGAAAGGGGGGAGGGGGCAGGCACATTTCATGCAGGGGAAGGGGTGGAGGAAGGGGACGGGCACATTAGGGACACACCAGAGGGTGGGACTAGGAGAACTGTGGCATAAGAAAAGGGGCTGGAAGGAAGCACTGGAAGAGCTGGAGTTGAGCTCCTGGGAGGCTGAAAATGAATGGGAAGAAATCCTGCAGGGCAGGAGCTGCAGTACAAGGCTGGGGCATGCACCGGGTAGGGTGGATGCAGGAGAGGGGAAATATGCAGGCAGGGCAGGTGGTAAGGAGGAAGACTTCCCTAAGTGGGGTACAATGCTCAAAACCTTCTGCAAGGATGGGCGGGACAGGAACACTTGGAAAGGGATCAAGCACAGTTGCACAATCAATATCACACAGTGATGCAGATGGGGGAAGGCCAGGACCAGATAGAGAGGGGTAAGGTGAAGTTGGCTCATGCTCAAGCAGTGATGCAGGAGGGGTTTGAAGGGATGAAGGAAGCCAAGCGGAAGTACATGGGATGAAGAGGTACGGGTGGAGGGGTCTGAGGAAAGGCTAAAGGGAGAGGGTGAAGAGGGACAGATGCTGGGTGTGGGTAAAAATAAGGATATGTTAGATGATGGGGAACAAAAGATGAGCTGGGACAGAAACCAAGTCAGGATGGAACATGAGGAGGAGTCCAAAGGGAGCCAAACCCAGCGACACAAAGCTAGAGGCCAAAAGGACACCCAGGAAGCAGGGGGCAGTAGGGTGGCACTCTTGAAGGACTCAATAATTAAGGGGCTAAAATGGGGAAGGAAGGAACCAAAAAACAATGCAGTATGGGTACAGTGCATGCCAGGGATGATGGCGCTGGAGGTGAGGTATCATATTCCTTCCTGGGGTAAGCAGCAGGATGAAAGGACACATTTGGTGTTTCACCTGGGCACAAATGACTTGGAGGGGAACAGTCTGATGGAGGTACATCAAGGTTCGAGGAACTTGCTAGGTTCTGTAGGAGCAACACTGTTTTTCCTTCCATTTCCTTCTTTGAGGTGTCGCCAGTACAAACAGCGAGCACAGCCAGAAAGGAGAAGATAAGGGCATTCAACAATTGGCTACAAGGTTGGTGCAGTCAGATGGGGTTCAGCTGGATAGGTGATTGGGGCTCCACATGGGAGGAGGAGGGGCTGTATGCCCAAGATAGGCTGCACCTGAACTCTTCAGGGGCAGCTGCACTAAACAGTAAACTGGGGGACTTCATGGCAAGGAAGTTCAATTTAAACTAAATAAGGGGGGGCTAAGGACAGGGCCATCCTCACATGAGACAGAGCAGAGAGGCTAACAGCCTCCCCCCCCCAAGTCACAACACTCATCAAGGGAACAGTTAGCAGCAGGGAAGGACGGGATGGGGCTGTATGTTGGAGGGCTTTGGTTCCAAATGTCAGGAGCCTGGGAAACAAAATGGGAGAACTGGAGGCCACCAAGAGGGAGCAGAACCTAGACATTGTAGCAGTGAGTGAGAATTGGTGGAATGAGCACCACGCCTGGGAGACGGTGATCACAGGGTGTCGTTTGTTTAGGAAGGATCGGGAGGGGATGGGGGGAGGGTGGCATTATATGTCAGGGAAGGAATTGGGGCCATGGAAGGGCCGGATGAGGAGGGGAAAACAGAGATAATGTGGGTCATCATAGACAGGGGACAGGGGGAAAACCTGTGCATTGGGGTAGTCTATAGGCCTCCTATGCAGGGGAGAAAGGGGATAACACTTTGTGGAATCCGTAACGAGGATGGCATGGAAAGGGGAAATTGTGCTAGTTGGGGACTTAAACCTTCCCGACATTAACTGGGAGGCCCAGACAGCAATCTCCTCAAGGAGCAGGGGCATCTTAGAGGCTCTTCAGGGCATATTCCTGCAGCAAAGGGTCAGTGAGCCCACTAGGGAGTGTGAACCTGTTGGATGTGGTCCTCACAAATGGGGACAGTGTGGAGGAGGTGAAGGTGGGGGAAGAGCTTGGCACCGGTGACCACAGGGCTGTCAGGTTCAGGGTGAGAGGGGGCAGGGTGAGGGTTAGGATGAGAACCAAGGTAATGGACATCACGAAGTCTGACTTTCATGGAATGAGGAAGGTAGTTAGGGAAGAAATGTTGAGGATAGTGGATGTACAGGGGGTGGAGGAATTATGGGCAGCCATCAGGGAAGGGGTATTTAAAGCCATGGACTCATGTATAAGAAGGGTAAGAAAGAAAACAGAAAAGACCTCTATGGTTCACTAGAGAGGTGGCGTTAGGGGTCAAGGAGAAGACTACGCTATTCAAGAGGTATAGGAGGACACAAAAGGATGAGGACAGGGAAATCTACATGGAAAAAAGAAAGGAGGCAGGGCAAAAGATAAGGAGGCCTAAGGAGGCCACTGAGGAGAGGATAGCGAAGCAGGCAAGGAGGGGGGACAAAACCTTCTTTAGGTACGTTGGAGAAAGGAGGAGGGCACATCATGGGAGTGGGAGGATAAGGGGGGAAGCGGAGCATTACAAGAAGGGGATTTTAAAAAAAGAAGAGGCATTAAATAGCTATTTTGCCTCAATCTTCATGGAGGAAAGAGAGGACAGGAGAGCAGGATGGGCTGGGGAGGGTGACAACCACAAGCAGATGGATATGGCAGAATTCACAGCTGAAGGAGTAAGGGAAAAGCTGGGTAGACTTGGGGGGACAAGGCAATGGGGCCTGATGGAATACACCCAAGGGTTCTCAAGGAGATGAAGGATGAACTTGCGCTGCATCTGGGGAGGCTGTTTAACCTGTCCTTGGTCACAGGGGTGGTGCCAACAGACTGGAAGACGGCAGAGGTGGTCGCACTACATAAGGGGGGGGGCAGAAGGATGAGGTCAAAAACTACCATCCTATTAGTCTTTCCTCGGTGGTGGGGAAGGTAATGGAAACACTGCTTAAGATAAGGTTGATAGAATACTTGGAGATGAATGGCATGCAGAATGACAGGAAGCATGGCTTCACCAAGGGAAGGTCCTGTCAGACTAACCTCAGAGAGTTTTTCAATGGGGTGACACAGACAGTGGACCAGGAAGGAGTGGTGGACGTGGCCTATCTGGATTTCAATAAGGCCTTCGACACCGTTCCACATGGTGGCATGGTGCATAAATTGGACAGACTAGGGGTTGACCTCAGGATCACCAGGTGGGTGGAAAACTGGTTGAAGGAAAGGAGTCAGATGGTGGTGGTAAATGGGACACATTCCAGGGAATGGGCGGTGACCAGTGGGGTGCCACAGGGGTCAGTGGCAGGACCAATACTTTTTAACATCTATGTTAGTGACCTAGCGGAGGGTCTGGAGGGACAGGTGTGCCTGTTTGCAGACGATACAAAGGTCTGCTATAAGGCGTATTCACCACGTGGGGTGCAAGCCATGAGGAGGGACCTGGAGAGGCTGGAGAGGTGGTCTGACACCTGGAAATTGATGTTTAGTGCACAAAAGCGCTCGCTGATCCACCTGGGGAGGAGGAATAGGAGGGAAACTTACTCCCTTGGGGGGGTGGTGATTAAAGAAGGAAATGGAAAGGGACCTGGGGATTATGGTATTGCGTGACCTCAAGGTGGGCAGCCAGTGTTGCAGGGTGATGGGAAAGGCAAATGGAATGTTGGCCTGCATTGCAAGGGATTTTAATAGCAGGAAGAGGGAGGTGCTTATGCCGTTATATAGAACCATGGTCAGGCCACATCTGGAGTATGGGGTGCAGTTCTGGAGGCCTCACCTACAAAGAGATGTTGAGTTGATGGAAAGGGTACAGAGAAGGGCAACCAAAATGTAATAAGTCCCCAAATAGAGTGTTTTATTGTTAAAAGTAGTCACTTTAACACAGTCATTTGGAGTATGTAATGTTTTTATTTGCATCACACACTGAACTTTCAATTGTATTTTTAATACAAATTGCTACTCCTCCTCCTGTTTTATCAGCTCTGTCTTTGTTATACATTATATATCCCTGGATGTTTTTGCTCCAAATAGTTTGCTCATCCCACCATGTTTTACTAAAGGCACATATGTCGATATTCTCATTGAACATTAGTAATTCTAGTTCACATTTTTTATTGTGTTCAGGCTTCTAGCATTCAATGCTAATACTTTAAATCCATTGTTATTAGTCTTTTCGTTCCCTGTCTTCTATTTTTGATTACTACTACTGAATGTGTGGTAGATTCCCCCAGCATCTAGTTCAAATATTTGTCTATTATGGGCCAGATATTCAGAAATGTGCCAAAGGCAGGCTCAAGTCTGGTGCAGCACAAAGCTGATGCACCAGGGCACAACTGGTGCCATATTCAGAGGCTGTACATGCCGAACCATGCCAGTGCAACACAGCTGAATATGGCACATGTGCACCATTGTGCAGCAGGAGGTGCACCATGGTGCAACCAGAGAAGCACCGGCACAACTGTGGAAGCACTGAGCAAAGTGGAGCAACCACAGTCGAGAGCAACATAGACACATGGGACCCAGGGACACAGCTGGGGAAGGACAGTGGCAATGGGCACAGGGCCTGGCCAGCAGGGCACACCACTGCACACACAGGCACAGTGCATGGTGGTAGAACGGAGCACATGTGAGGGAGCACAGCCATCCATAGTGGTGCCGTGCACCACAGCGCCCAATGGCCATCCACAGGTGGTGAACAGGGGCAGGCCAAGGAAACGGAACCCAGAACACAGACATAGCATGAGCAGGAAGTGACAGGAGGGGAGGACAGATGACACAGGGAAAGCCAACGGCACCCCCCCCAACAGCAAGGTTGCCACACCAGCCATCTTGCTGCAATGGATGGCCACCCCAAGGACCGTGGGGCCAAACACACCGAGGCCCAACATGCGCACATGCTGCCCACACACCGGGTAGTGAAGGAAGCAGGGCCCAGGCAGAGTGGCAGCCCACATGGGACTTGGAGCACAACAGGGGATGCAGACACCCCACCCCAGTGGGAGGACAGGGCCAGATGGAGGACCATGGCAGTGTGGTAACACCATGCACACACCTGCTGCCCACCCCACACCATGGCCCCATGGTGAGCCTGACACCACTCAGCAAACCCAGTGAACTAGGCAATGACCACAACACAATGCTACACAGCATTGCATGCAGCAGGGAACCACAGTAGCAGCACACAGCCCCACCTCCAAACACCATCTACAGAGGCAAGTGCATTGTGGAATGGCTCCACATGCCATCCGCAAAACAGACACGGACACAGGCATGTAGGTGGAAAAGCTTTATACAAATGAAACATCAAAACAGGAACAAGAGCAGGGGCAGGGACATGGAAGGTATGAAGAGGGATGGGGACAGAGAACAGGGGCTATACAACGGGACTAGGGGACTGTGGGGGAACAGGGCTAACAAGGGTGAAAGGGGCTATGCACAGTGCAGCTATCTGCCTCCATGGCTGGAAGCCCCACAAAAATGCCATTTCCACCCTCTGGCTGTCAAAACATGGTGGATTGCCACCACCACATGCAGCACCCTCATGACCATGCCAAGTATCCTGTGCAGTAGCCTCGTCTGCACCCTCCGTGGCCTCTGACCTGCAGTCCTCCTGACACCTATGGTAAGGGACAAGACAGGAAATCAGTAACATGGACTAGAGAACCATGCCCACTCACAGAGCACAATGGGCAGCATGCAGACACAAACCTGGAGAGGCCCATATGGGCTCACGTGGGGGGGCAATGGCTGCCCATGTCACGGAACACCATGGCAGTGTAGAGAGGTGGATGTCAGCGCACAGCGACCATGGGATCACACAGTGTCAGCCACATGGCACACCACAACAGCAGTACCGCAGCACAACCCATGGCATCTGGGTGCATGCCCACTCCACCAACAGCCGGTGCATGTGGCCAATGTCCAGGCCACTGTGGCGTGTATGGCAGACCGTGTGCCACACACAGCTGTCAAGGCACAAAGCACAGTTGGCCGTACACCCACCCCACTGGCCTCCCCCCCACAGTGACAAACAATAGGAGTGTACTTACCTGCACCAGACAGTGCTGTTGGTGCTGGTAGCGCTCCATCAGTGGGCCGCATTGCCCTGGCCTGCTCCTCTGCCACCCTGGCCCTCCTGCAGTCCTCTGGCCCTGTTGTGGGAGAGATGAGAGGTGGACATCCTTACACGAGCATGGCAGCAGTGTCTCCACCCACTGCCCGCTGCACACATGGTGCACCCCTATCCCTCCTTGGGCCTGCACACCAACATGGCTGCAGCACATGCAGTGGCCAGGCATGACATGAGGCCCATGGCTGGACAGCTATGTAACCCACTGTGGCCCATGCCAAGCAGCAATGTTAATGGGACAGTTATCTGTCTGGTTTGATGGGCAACATGCAAGGATCTACCTGGCTGTGGCACTGCACCATGCTGCATGCGTGCCTGTAGCCTCATGAGGCACTCTGGTGCCCTCCTCCTCAGGTCACCATATCTGTGCCTGCACTGCTCGGCAGTGCATGGCACACCCTTCTGCCACTCCAGGGCCTCAGCAACCCTTTGCCACACCTCTACCTTGGTCTGCTGCAGGGACACCAACCCATACAGTTGCCCCTCAAAGGGCTGGACAACTGCCACCAGATTCACAAGTTCCACCTCACTCCAGTTCACTGCCAAGCACTGCGCCATGGACGCTATCCGAGGTGGCACTGCAAAGGCCGGTGTGTAGCACACGTGCTTGCCACATGCAGGATGCACAAGATTCAACACACTGCCTCAATTGCACAGCACGTGTTGTGCGATGCGGGACCATTGCACAATGCTGGGCATGCGCATATTGCCAGGGCCTAGAGGGGTCATGTGATCACATAGGCAACCCGTGGATGAGAGGTCATCATCCCTCGCACAATGCGCTTGTGCACAATAGGGTGCATAGCATGATGCGCGGGGCATGCACTGGCTGCACCTGTGCCACATGTGCAGTGTGGGTGCAGTGCACATTCCATGCTGTGTGTGTGATTGAACCATGGGATGTGAACTGCACATGCACGCTGCAAGAGCGCGGACTGCGCATGTGCTTGTAATGTGCCATGGGCTTGCTCCAGTGCACCACAGCTGTGCACAGTGCAGTTCTGTGATATTCAGATGCACTATGCAAATGAGCTTATCAGCCAATGCAGAGCGCAGTGGGGTTCATTAGCATATCATTACCATTGCGCTCAACCTGATTTGCATGCATTGTGCCTTATAAGCACCACTGTATAGCACAGGCCATGGACCGGTATTGCAACCTGGACAGGTAAGTCGAGGATGCCATAACATTGCAGGAACACAGCAGCACAGCAGGGTGGGACTGCATATGACTATGCTGTCGCTGACACACTGTGCTGTCCATATTCACAGAAGGCAACATGTCGGGACAGGATGAGGGTGAGGAGCATGGGCCTGCATGCAAGTGCATGCCCAACTTCACAAAGGGAGAGACTGATGCCCTGTTTGAGGCCTACCTCGACATGGAGGCCCTGTTGAGCAGTGCCACAGGCACAATACTTGACAGGGCCATTGGATAGGACGAGGTGGTGGCCTACGTCATCCAGCATGGTAGCCACCAATGGTAAGCACAAGAGTGCTGCAAGAAGGTCAGGATGGACAGGCGGCACATTAAAGAGAAAGTGGCGGCCATCAGAGCATCCCAGAATGCCACCGGCGGGTACCACTAGACGCACCCACACTGATGCCAACAGAGGAGTTGTTTGCGGCCACTATCCGCCGCACCTTAGTGTAGGGTGTGCCTGGTGGGGGATTCCAGATGGGCAGCAGTCCATCACTGCATGGTATGTATGTCAGCAATGCACGGGTAGTGGGCCAGGGGGTGTGTACATGGGCATGCTGGTGTGCATGCAGCTGTCATGCATACCATATGTGCGTATGTGGGCACATTTGCATGGCACAGTTCTGGCCATGTATGGTGGCAGCATGCATGGGGGGGCCTTATGGGCACCACATCACTGACACTACTTCCTCCTCTTGCAACACCAGCTCCATGCAGAGGACGTGGTGGTGGAAGCTGTGGCACCTGTGGATGGTGCACTAGCACCTGTGGATGGGCCATCCATGTCCACTAGCATTCGTGGTCCCGACAGGCTGCAGCCGGGCACCATGGTGCCTGTGGACATCCTAGGCCTAGGCCTAGGGGTGGATGAGGCCCTGGATGTGTTTCTTCAGGATAACAGCCTTGATGTGCTGTGTGCAGAGACACAGTTCTGGGCAGGTCAGACTCCGATGATGATGGGACATTGATCCTGGTCGGCATGGGTGATATTGTGGGTGTGTTGCCCCTGCCAGCAGGACAGGCTGAATGAGGGCAGAGTGGCATGCCCACATCTGCACAGCTGCCTACCAGCTCTGCAGGTGCAGCTGTGTGTGGTGCCATTGCTGTGGCCCACGTTGGTGGTGGCGCAGATGTGCAGGTGCAGGGCAGCAGTGGGAAGCATGCCGGGTGACAGCAGCAGGCTGTGGGTGCCACTGGGTGGCTGGACACAGGGTTTTCTGCCGGTACACCTGCTGAACACCCTCTCCCAGTGGACCCCACTGTGCAGTGCCCACCAGAGCGGGGGGCTGGACAACATGGTAGGTCCCCCTACTGCCGATCAGTGTCCCGGCCAGGAGCCACAGGATGTGGTCCAGCTGGCAGTGCACACCGGCTGCTGTGGGCATCTGTCAAGCAACAGGTGTTGCTCTCCACTGGGGTGAATGCACTGTGGACAGAGGTGCTCCAGCTTGCAGAGCAGCAGGACAGGGACACTGAGTAGATCCTGGAGGGGTGGCAATGCATGCAGGAGGCCATGACTGCGTCCATGGATTGCATTGCCAGAGCAATTGCGGATGGCTTTGCATTGCTGGCTGCCACTGGGTGTGGGCATGCACAGGGAACCCCTTGCAGTGTGCTGTCCACCCCACAGACCTGGCGCTGGGTGAACCCATTACAGTGGATGCTGGGTTTGGATGTAGGCATCCCCAGCATGCCTGGGGCTGGCCTGTTTGGCCACCTACACCCCCCTGTGGGGACACAATCATGTTCCCACACATCCACCACTGGGGGGTCCTCTGTCACTCCTCCCATGGCCGATGCACAGCCTGCAGCCACTGATCGGCCACAGCATGGCCACCCACATGACTGTGGTGGCTGTGTGTCCGCACTGCTACCCTGAGGTGTGTGCTGCCCTGCCTGCAGTCTGCTGCTGCTGCTGCCTGTGCACTCATGGGCACTGTATGTGTGCATTGCACATCTGTGTGTGCACCCGCATGCCGTGCCGCATGCTGCCTGTCTGTGCCAGCCAGCTGCTGGGATGTGTAGTGTGGGTGTGATGGGGGCGGACTGACACTGATTGCGTCTATGCACCGGTGCACTGCATCTGACCCATTCCACCATCCACTGGCTGTGTGTGTGTGTGTGTGTGTGTGTGTATGCATGTGCAGCATGTGTGTGTCTTACTGTGTGTTGGTGTGTTCCACTCCCTCCCCTTCCCTGCTTTGAACCACTGTCTGTGCATGCCCCTCACTGTGCACACCCCTGCATGTATGTGGTGTGCTGGTCTGTGTGGCCCATGCATGTGTGCCACAACACCTACTTATGTTCTCTGAAGTGTTCCTGTGTGACTGTGTCACAGTGGTGTCGGGTCTGCTGTATCAGTCAGGGGTTTCTCCACCCAGAGGTGGGGCTGCACACCCCCCTCTGATCCATTGTCACCATCATCCCTGCTACTGTTGCCCTCCTCAGCCTCAACAGCTAACCCACGGTCAATGGTCATGTTGTGCACTATGCAGAAGACTGGGAATAGGCCACAGGCTTTTGAGGGGCTGTACCGTAGGGCACCGCCTGACCTGTCTAGGCAACAGAATCGTGTCTTTAGCATGCCAAAGATGTGCTCGATGATGTTGTGCGTGCTGGCATGTGCCTCGTTGTAATGTTCCTCTGCAGGGGATGCCGGTCACCAGTAGGGGATGAGCAGCCAGGGCCTTAGTGGGTACGCATTGTCACCTGTGTGGAGAGTGACATGGTTATCCCTCTGCTATGCTGTTCTGTGCCACTTGCCCTGTCCATGGCACCTACACCACCACACACACACCCTGTTTCCCCCAACCCCAGGTCTACCATGCCACTCACCCCGGCCCATGCCATACTCACCCACAAGGTGCCTGTGGGGATGTCCCCACATTTGAACCTGTGGCACAGCACAGAGCTGTGCCAGATGAATGCATTGTGTGCACTCCCAGGGTGTGTGGTGCACACATTGATGATGCGCCCCATGGCATTGAACACCACCTGACAGTTGATGCTCGGGCTCCCCTTTCTGTTGATATATGCCATGTCTTCGAGACCAGGTGGCATGCGGATGCCCACCTGGGTGCAGTAAATGACCCCAATCATGCCAGGCATGTGTGCAACCCTGTGGAAGGCCTGCATGTATGCTGTATGCTCCGCCTGTGTGCTGGGGAACCGTATGAACTCTGAAGTATGTGGCAGCAGGGCATTGAGGAACTGTGTGAGGAGGCAGGACGTGGCTGACTGGGTGATACCCTTGGTGTCCTCTGTTGATTGTTGGAAGGTGCGCGTGGTGAGCAAACACATGACGGCGGTCACCTTGGTCTCCATGGACATGGCATGACTACATCTGGTGGGTGCCTGCATCTCCTCACTGCACAGCTCACAGAGCTGCCTCAGAATGGCCCTGTTCAGTCAGTACCAGCTCACAATCTGTGTGTCAGTATAGTTCTCGAATGTGATGCAGGCACAGTACCACCTGTGTCAAGCATACCGTTGCCAGGCCCTTCGTCGGCCACGGAACTGTTCCCCCTGCTTCCTCATTACCGCCTCCATCAGGAATGGCACACTCTCCATCCCTCCTTTTCTTTGTGTGTCCCTCTGGGTGGCTGGGTGCCTGTCTGTCTGTCTGTCTGCCTCCTTGTTGTGCTGTTTGTGTGTGTCTCTTTCTCTCTCTCTCTCTCTCTCTCTCTCTGCCCCTCTCTCTCTTTCTCACTCCACCTCTCTGTCTCTCTTTCCCTCTGTGTTCTTGGCGCAGGGTTGCACATCTGCTGTTTGTGTGTTTGTGTCCTGTTTTTATGGGAACAGGTCTGGACGGCGCATCCTGGGTTTGCTCTGGCCTTCCACCATGGCTTCACAGTTGAATATCCCGTTGTGCTGCATATTCATGGGAACGCCCCCTGCACTTGTGCTGCATACATTTTAGTTGTGCATTGGCACAATGGGTTTTGCGCTGTGCCGTGGCTCCCATTGAATATCACTTGATGGCACATCTTCGTACTTGTGCCAGCGCAACTCAGTTGTGCCATGCACAAGTGCTCTGAATATCCAGGCCTATGTGTCTTAGTCTAATTCCAAATTTTCTGCTGCCAGATTTGTTGAGATGAAGACCATCATAGTTATAGTATTCAAAATTATTTTTAAATTCTTCCCATTGCATTATACAAGTAGTACCCATCTGTAGTGTCCATCTCCTTAGCCAATTGTTAATGTTTTTAATTGTGGTATTTTTTTCTGTTTCTTGCCCATGGTACTGGCAGGATTTCTGAGAAGACAACCTTGCACTTTATTTCTTGAGCCACTTTAAGTATGCTCTTTAACTCCTCTAGGATTTCCATCTCCATTTGATTGTTATTGTTTGTTCCTAAGTGCAAAATAACTGTAGTGTGTTGCCTCTTTCTTTTACTATGTTTTTAAACATGTCCTGCTGCACATCTTTGATACTGGCCAATGGGAACTAGCTAGTTGTTATATTTTCCTTGTTTTCTCTGGCAGTACCTGTCTGTATACTCTACAATTGAATCCCCTAACATATATTTGATTTGGTTTATTTGTTGCCTCCTCCATAATTCTGTCAGGTGTTCTTGCTTCTAAGTTGTTTTGTTCATTTTGATTTACTAGACATGGTTCCTCTGATTGTAAATAAGGTTCATTCATGTGTAGAGGTGGGCGAAGTGGCCGAAATTCACTCTGCAGAGTGATTCGCGGAGTAACGCGGAATCCACAAAGTGCTCCACAATGCGAAGTGGAGTACTTCGCGTCATAATGGGGAATGCGTAGTTCACTGAAACCAATGACTTTGCATTATTCCACCTTCTCTAAACCACTTCTCCACCAATTTTAAGGTGAAGTACATTAAAATCAATATACTTTGCATCACTTCGCCTTCTTATTGAGCTCCAAGGCGAATTTGCAGCGCTTCATGGGATTGCAGGTCACATGGGGTCTAGATTGTTCTGCACAGCCTCAGTTCTGTGTTGTGTGTGTGTGTAGTGGAAGATGGAGACAGTTTCCTCTCAGAGCTCTGCAGTTTAAATCCTCTAAAAGCTAAAAGCCTTTTTGAGTAATTTTTTTGCTCAAAATTTAGTGCATCGATTGCAGGAAACCCTCTTGTGCTCAAATCATTGAGTGTTTATTGTTTGTGTGTGGATTTTGAATGTTAATTTAGAACAGTCTGTCTGTGTACTGTGAAGTTTGCTTTGGGGAGGGGCATATCTGTAGTGTAGGTAGATTAACTGGGAGAAAAAGGCAGTCTTTCTGTTTTGGTTATATTTTTGTTGTATATTTGTGTTAAAGTGCACACAGTAATATTTTCAGTAATTCTTGACATTTTTTTGCTGATTGTAGTGGTGCAGCAGTGTATAATTTTAGCTTGTTTAAAACATTTGGTTATATTGCTAAAGGTTATCAATTTGCTATGCAATACTTGTAGTGTGTGTGTGAGTATGTGTGCGATGTGTTCTGTTAAATCAGACAACTTTCGTTGTGCCAAAGTAATTGCAGCAGTTTGAACCTACTATCCACTGCACCTGCATTAATTTTTATACTGCTTAGTGGTATCTTTACTGGTAGTGGACTGTTACTGCCGTGCACTAACCCCCAGCTGGCAAAAGGTGTTCTTTTCCTGATTTGGATTTGTGATTTGTGAGCACTGGTTAGGTGTTGTTGTGCCTTTGCATCTGACTCTGCATCTCTTCAGTGTGCACCGCAATCTTAATCTGTCTGTGCATTTGCAGTACACCATTAATTCTGGGAGACTTTGCATTTTTTGTTACCCCTCATTTCACTTCGCCAGCACTTGAAAATTTTCTGGACACAAGACAGTAGCATTTTGGGGATGCAAATTAATTCTGGTGATAGTGTGTGAGCACTGTGTGTATGACTGAGTGCGCCATTAATTCTGGGAGACTTCATGGGCCAGATATTCAAACCTTTGCCCCGGGGCTAAATTAGCACTGCCCGGCGGGCAAACTGTTTTTGCTCTGGGCAACATGTATATTCAAAATGAATAGCCCAGTGCAAAACCAGCCGAATATAGCAAGCGAAGGAAGCCGGGCAAACAGGCCCAGGAGTGCAGGGCAAACATTGCCCAGGAGTAAGACAGCACTGAATATAGCAGAGAAGATAGCACTGAAAATAACAATCAGACAGAGGCAGTGCAAACACCCACAGAAACAAAGTGTCAGAGGTGTAATCAGCTGTCCAGGAACACAGGAAAGCAAAAAAGCCCAGCCAGACACAACTGCAGTACTAGTGAAAGGAATGGAATAACCTGGAACCACAAGTGAAATCAGAATACCACAGAACACTGTCAAATCCCAAGTCCACCCCAAAAAGACAGACACAGGAATGTCAAGCATAATAAGCTATAATGTAAAACGTGAACATGTAAGGCACAAAGGCAATATGAACATATGTACAGCAAAAATAACCAAAACAGAGCAGAACACTGTGCATAAAAATGGGGTGCAAGAAAACATAATGAAAGGGAAAGGGCTGGCATAACAAAGGGACTGAAAACAATGGGGAAAACAACAGTAAATATAAACAGGCAAAACTTAAATATAGCAACAGAACAATGGGGTAAGAAAGTGGATGGGAGAGGGCTGTGGAAATAGGAAGCAATGGAGGGGAACAGGATGTCAGATACAGGGCTAGGGACAGTGGGCCAGGGACAGGAAGCAGGCTAGTGGAAAAGGTAAGCAGGGTTTAGGTGCGGGCAGGCGCTGGCAGATGCTCCTCCAGGATGGCCGCAACATGCCGTGTCTCTGTGATCATAACTGCCTGCTGCTCAATTAGGGTACGCTGTTGCCACACCAGCCTCCACAACAGCTCCTCTGTGCCTTCACCCTCTTCTGGATGGGTGGCCCACAGTGACGACCGATGTGGACCTACAGGAAAAAGGGGGACCATATCAGGGAATGATGATGACACAAAGGCACCATGTACCACCACACGGTGGACAGCATGCCCCAACAACCATGCCCATGTGCTAGTACGGAACAAACCACAACACACACTAACATGTGCCTGCAGGACAAGGCAGTACGTTACAGGCAGCATGCAACACCCCAATGTACATGGAAATGCATGGATGTATGCTGAGAAAGCCAACAATGTGGAGGTCGGCCAGCACAGTGGCATGCAGACTGTAACAGTGCAAACAGACAACCACCCCCAGAGATGTGAACGATAAGTGGGCACTGAATGATATGCACATGGGATGACACATGGTGGGACATGCTGCCCACGGTCACACAGCTATGATACACAATACAGATGACACCAACTGGAGAAGGTGCCACAGCCCCAACCATGTGTGTAACCACACATGCCTGTCTTGTACACCCCCAACAGTGGCCCACCCTCACTGCTGCCCTCCACAAGAACTGTAGAGACCCAGCCAAAGTGCCACCCATGATGCCACAACACAGCAGCTGTACAAATGATGACAGGAAGCCCTGAACAGGTGGGTGACTGACATAAGTGTGCAACAGTGGCAAGTGACACAGATAGAGACTCAACATGGACCACAGAGACCCAATTACCACAGAGGACAATGACACTGGCAACAGAACAGTAGGTACTGCAGGACAGGTAACCAAGCAGTACACAACCAGAGGAAGTGCCAATGCCCACCCACACCACTTGCCACAACAGAAGGGTGAGGGTCCCACAGTGGTGAAGATAATGGCACAGTGCTGTGCCACCACCCATAGTGGCAGCACTGTGAAGGCACACATGCAAGAAGACACACACATGTGAAACACAAACACTGGGCATGGTCCACCAGTGGCACTGCAGCGGTAGGCCAAAGGCATGCACAGGACAGTGTCACCCTGGTGGGCAAGGCATGGTGAGGCACACACACACACCTGTGGGAGCAGCATCTGCCATAGGGGCTGACAACCAGCACACCATGCTACCACAGAACAACTCCTGCAGCACACCTGCATAACATGTGCACAAACACCATGCACTGCAGGGACAGAGGTACAGAACCATCTTGGGGACAATGGCCCCCACATCACAGCATGAGCCCACAGGCAGGGGTGTAGCCAGGGAGGCCACAACTGCACACTATGTGGACACACTGACACCCCTTCCCCAGTCAGGGTGGGCTACCCCACCCCGGAGTGTAGCCTGACAAAATACCAACGTACACCATGACTGTGTCAGTTGCCGCCAGTGGCCTTCAAGATACAATGTATGAAACCCATGACAATGGGCACTTCCCCGCATGTGTAAGTACTAAGCCATGCATTGCACCCCAAGACACCCACATACCAGCCCACAACCTGTACAGTTGTAATGCCCATGGGATACACAGACAGTCATAGTGACCAGTCCCCTAGTATACACCACAATGAATTAAACACAGAAAGGTACAACATTGCCATTGTCAGTTGTCATACATTAAGTAAGCAGTTCATTGCCCATTGGCCTACTCCCCATCAGAAATCAAACTGCCCACCATTGAGTGCTTTGAGGATGCCTGTCAACACACATGCCGCAACAGGCACACATGCAATGTACAGCCACACAGACCTGTGTGGCACCACAGTCCCAAAGGTCCCCTCCCACACAGCCCCGTGCATGTCTGCCACGGAGGTCGGACAAGGACACACAATAACATACCCATGTCCATGACACCATGACAGTACACTGCCAGGGAAATGCTTGCACTACATGACACAGTTTCCCCCCACATGCCATGATGCGCATGGCCCTGGAATGCGCTCACAACATGTCCTGCACAGATACTGACATGTTCTACGTGGTACTGTAAATGACACATGCCATGAGAGGTGGAGTACACTGTTGCCATGGCAGACAGGACAACAGCAGCAGCAGTAACAGACGGCATGACAGGCCAACCCCAGTAATCCCCCACCCCTAGGCATGATGACTGGCCCACAGCCATGCAGAGACATGCATCATCCCTCCACAATGGTGGCCATAGCAGCAACTTGACGCACATGGCAGTACAAGGCAGATATCAGTACACATGGCAGCAATGGCAGCAATACATAAGACACACAGCATGCCATGTTCCAGGCCACGCAGCAGCAGGAGAGGCAATGGAGGCAAGGGGGGACAACAGAAATGCACGCAGCCATCTCACATGTGGCCTGGATCACCTAGCCAACTGGGCCACAACACCTGACACAGCACTGTACTGCAGGGGTGTAGCCAGACATTCACATGTCCTACACACAATCCCCAACAGTCACACTCCCCTTACGAATGCTGTACTCAGCAACCCCAAATGGTACACCACATCCAAAAGGGTATGAAGTCTGTCAGATGATTCCCTTACTTCTCTAATGAGGATATACACATATCTGTCTCCTACACAACAGCAGTTCAAACAGGGCCACACCCCAGTGGCCTACAGTGACCCTAGATGTCTGGTGTACCTAGTAACTGTTGACAGAGATGCAAATAGATTTGGACATGCACTACACAAAACTGTACATAAATGTGTACAGTGCGTATGCCTGGCTACACCCTTGCTCTACTGCCTGACCTGTAAAGTCAGACACATAGTAGGAAAGCATAACATCACACAGTACTCATGCAAAATACCCCTATCACCATCACTGCTCTCCACTGCACGCTGTGCCATCGGAGGCACCCTGCACCTGTCGGTGGATGGCACCTGTCTGGCCTGCGTCTCGTCCCTCCTGTGTCCGGTGTGTCCTCGTTGCTCTGTGGTGGGAAGAGGGTACAGCAGCATTACTACAATATCAGCCACCACAGTACGCTAAAGACCACCCTGTACCCCCCAGTGGTGTAGCACAACACACGCAACACTAGCACATGGGTGCAGTGCACCACCAAAGCCATGCCAAGCATGACACAGGTCAGTGCACACCGTCTACCCCTGTCCCACACAGTACACACCAAATGGATGGGCGGACCCCATGGCACAGAAGCAACATGTCCAGCGCAGCAACACACATGCACACAAGCACACCACGGAACACACAGCCCCACCACCCATGCCAGCAGCGCTGCGACAGTCATCACTTACCTGGCACAGGCACAGTCCCCTCGCGAACTGTGGCCCTGCAGCATTCAAGCAGTGGGCGCTGCTTGCGCCTGATGTTGACGTAGCGATGGCGGCACTTCTCACCATCACGGGGAATACCCGTGATGGCAGTTAGTCGACGGGCAATTGACGCCCAGACCTGTCTACGGGGCAGGTCGCCCTCCCGCACAGGTCCAAATAGGCACCGATGGCGCCTCTCGGTCAACTGCACCAGGTTGGCTGTCTCAGCCTCATCCCACCGCCTGTCATGGCCCACCACTGCCCTTTGCCTACGTCTCTCAGACATTGCTGCTGTGGTAGGGGGCAAGTAACCAGGTTTTAACAGTGAAAATGACTGTCCACACACCCTGAAACCCCCTAGAACTGAAGACTAGCGCCGCGCTGACGTATGCCGTAGTGCCGCACTAACAGGAAGTGTTTGCAATGCGCATCACGTGACCCCTACCATGACCCTGGGCGATGTACCGGCATTCATGTAGCACCGCTAATAATGCTGATTAGCGCGGCACTACATCGTGCTATGACAGGGTGATAGCACGGACAAGGGGCCCCATGAGCATGCGTACTGCACATAGCGCAGTGCTAGGTGGCTAGTGCAGCGCTGAGCCTCAAATAGCCCTGCGCTGGCCTTTGCCCAGTGCTGCTGTGTTAGCACGGGGCTATTCAGAGCCATATTCAATGGGTATATGCAAATGGAGGTACTTGTGTATGCATGGGGCAAACCATGTGATTAGCATATCATTATGTGCTCATTTACATGACTAACAGGCATGATTGCCTGGGTGGGCTATAAAAGGGCAAGCAGTGCACCACCAGTGTTGTGTTGTAGAACTGCGGTGGGAATACAGCAGTGTGAAGGTACAACATGGAAAGAGATATGCAACAGGGGGTTGAGCAGCGAGAGGCAGGTATGTATGACCACCGTGGGACCACTAATGTCCACTGCATTGTGCACATTCCCCTGCAGTCAACTGTGCCATGTGCCAATGCATGCACACTGTGTCTGCCAGCCATGTTCACTGGTGCACTACCGTGATAGTGCACCGTCTTGTCTCCCTGGATGTGTGGCATGATGGCCTGTGCCGCCCCCCCCGCAGGGTGTACACAGTGTACCAGCAATGTGCGCTCCCATGCAGCATGGCATCCTGACATTGCTAGCGCACTTGTCCTCGCAAACTCTGTGATGCTCAACTGGGCCACAACATAGTCATGGGGGTTCATGGCAGACACAGGCCACAGCAGTGCACATGTGTGCACACCACTGGCTGCCCAGACATGGGACACACAGTGGCAATGTGGGCATGTGCACTGTACAGGCACATGCAGCGATCTGATATGTCCATGTGGCCTGTGGCACTGTAGGGGATGTTATCGTGATGTCCACTGTGTGATGCAGTGCAGCACTGACACAGACACTGACACCTGTCCCCTCTTGATTATTCCATAGGTGTGCTGGCCCGACAGGAGCGCATCCGTGCACTTAAGTTCTCTCAAGATGAGCTGAACACCCTTGTGCATGAGGTGAAGGAAAGAGAACACGTCTTACGCACACACGGGGACACCGATGCTGTTGTGCGGCAAGCTTGAGAGGAGGTGACTGCAGCTGTGAATGCAGTCGGGGGCCATGGGAGATCAACAGAAGCAGTCCAGAAATGCTGGAATGACCTCCTGTGATGTGCAAAGGAGGAGGAGGCACACCGACAGAGGGACAGGACCAGGACTGGTGGTGGTCCTTCTGCACACCAGCAGCGTGTGGAGGAGCCACACATGGCGGTGGTGGCGTCGACACTACGGATGGTGGCAGTGACTGGCGTGCCAGGTGGTGGTTGTGAGACGACCCTCGCACTTCTAAGGCCAGGTCTGTATTCGCATGTGTAACCCCTGTATGTGGTGTAGGCAAGGGTGCACAGTCCTGCTGTTGGTGTCCTGCACAGGGTGCACTGTATCCTGCCAAAATGATGCCTAGCATGGCCAAAGTCACTGTGGGGTGGGTGGGTGCATGTTGTCACGGGCTTGTGTAAAGTGGGTACCTGTCCTGAGGGCTGCATGGTGTGGTGGTGGTGTTTTGTCACAGTGTCCATGGATGGGTGACTGACCCTGTCCCAATTCTCTCCACAGCACTCTCGGACAGGCCTGCACCACTACGGGATGTTCCACAGATGTCCAGCCAGGTTTCTGAGGTTGTGGAGGAGTTTGATGACGAACGTCCGTCAACATCTGGACTGTGTCGAGATCAGGGCCGCATGGACCCAATGCATGTCTGGCATTCCCGTGGACAGGGCGTGCAACTGCCTGGGGAGGGGGGTCACACCTCACTAGGGGTGTTAGGGTACACTAGGCACCTGGATGTTGCACAAACCAAGGATGATGGAGTGGGAGAGGTACTGCTGGTCACTGTCACCAGTGCGGATGACACTAATGTCTCCGAATATTCACAGCAGCTGGCCATTCCTGTGCCAGGGGATGCAGGGGTTGGGCTTGCTGAAGGGCATGGAACAGGTCAGGGTGGTTCCGTAGGTGTCACCAGTGTGGCTGTGGCTGAACACACGGTGGTGGACAGTGTGGGTGGTGTTGCAGGACAGCAGGGTGTGCAGTGTCAGACACATGCTGGGGTTATGGTCCATATGATGCCACGGACCACTGCCACTTGTACTCAGCAGCCGGATGTGGCAGTTGATCCATTGCCACAGGCACCACTGCCAGCTGCTGCTGGGGGTCCTGTGCCTCTGGTGCATGAAGGCCATGGTGCCCGGCCAATCCTGCAGGCTGCTGTCACCTCACAGCAGGAGGCCCGTCTGGACCTGCATGCCATGCGGCGTGAGCTGCGACATGAGCTGGGTCAGATACCGGAGGCAATATCAGTGGGCTTTGCACGTGCTGAGCAGCAAGCAGAGGACAGGTTGGGCTGCCTGGTGGGTGCCATAGACCATGGCTTCACTGGCTTAACTGCTGCAGTGCTGGACATTGGTAATGTCGTGCGTGGTGTGCCTGTTGGTCACCAGCATGGGTTGGTTGGCCATGGTGCAGATGGCAGAGGGGCGCACAGGCAGGCACACAATGGACGCAGGGCTGCCACTGGTTCCAGCTCCACTGCGTCATGCACTCTGCCTGCAACCCAGCGGCGCCGTGGCCGTCCATCCACCCTGTCGGTCTCCACCATCCCCTGGGGGCACAGGAGGTCAACACTGCCTGCCTCACCTTCCACTTCAGCTGTGTCCTCTGCACAGAGCACCCCAGGGTCCATATCCCATGGTACGGGTGCATGGCGCATGTGTGGGTGTCATTGTCAGTGATGCCCACAGGCTGTCTGCTGTACTCTGCATGCATCTCCCTCATGCATGAGCAGATGTGCACACACACACACACACACACACACACACACACACACACTCTCCCACCAACACAGTTGCCCCCCTTACCCTCATGACACACATCACACCTCCCCACCAAGATTACACCATTTGTGTGTGTCCCCACCCACATATGTGCTGCACAATCACGGACTCACACCACATGCACACACTATTTGTCTATTACACTGGGTTTTTTTGCTGATGTGATTGTTGTTTTCACTGTTATCTTAGTCTATGCAGATTAAAACACTAATCACTTGTACTCTTTCAGGTTGTTGTGCAGTCTGTACAGTACTTACCCTCTGGTCTGTTGCAGTGTCCTGATGATGTTGTCCCAGTGCTGTATGGCCCTGAGTGCCATGCGAGGGTCCCTCCTCTCGAGTTGCTCCACTATCCCCCTGACCACTGGCTCTGGCTCACTGTCAGACTGTCCCTCAGGTTCAGGTGCCTATATCCCATGGTTCATTGCCATGTTGTGCAGCATACAACAGGCTAGGAAGATACGGCATACCTTCTGAGGTGTATACTGTAGGGCACCGCCTGATGTGTCCAGGCATCTGAATCGCATCTTCAGGATGCCAAACACCCTCTCTGTGATGTTCCTGGTTCTGGCATGTGCCTTGTTGTACAGCTCCTCAGCCACTGTGGCCGGTTAGAGTACTGGTGTCAGCAGCCAGGGTCGCAGGGGATAGGCACTGTCCCCTGTCAAGACATGTATACCTGTTAGTATCATACTGCGGTCTGTCAGCTGCTATCCTGCACCTCTCTGTGGCCCTCCCACACCCCTTCCCTGGCCTGCAATGCCTGCCCACATCCATGCTGTTGTGTATTTGCCTTGTATGCTACAACTCACTGACTAGTTGCCCAGTGGGTATCCTGCCCTCCTCAAAGGTCTGGCACTGCTGGGACTGGTGCCAGATGAAGGCGTTGTGGGCACTGCCGGGGTACTGTACATATACATTGCTGATGCTCCCCGCCGCATCGCACACCACCTGGCAATTGATGGAGTGGTACCCCTTCCTGTTGATGTACACATCACTGCCATCACCAGGTGGTGCACGGATGGGGACATGGGTGCAGTCAATGGCACCCAGTACAGAAGGTAGGTGCGCAACTCGATGGAACTGCTGCATTGTTTCTCTGCACTCTGCTGCCATGCTGGGAAATACTATGAATTCCCCTGCATGTGGCAGGAAAGCCTATAGGAACTGGGTCAGGAGGCATGAGGTGGCAGACTGCGATACCCCAATGGTGTCCCCCATTGGTCGTTGGAACGTCCCTGTGGCAAGGAAGCACATCGCTGCTGTCACCTTCTCCTCCACTGTCATGGCATGACTGCATCTGGTATTTGGGTGCAGCTGCTCATGCAGGAGTTCATAGAGCTGCCTCAACATTCCCCTGTTCATCCAGTACCAGCCAATGATGTGGTCATCAGGCAGGGTCTCAAAGGAGACTCTGGGCCGGTACAGCCTGTTTGCAGCATACCGTCTCCTTGGCCTGCGTTGTGGCCCATGTTGTGCCTGCTCCCTCTCCTCCTCCTCCACTACAGCTGCCATCAATGGCAGCATCACTGCTACTGGCACTGCACACATTCCCACTTCCTGTGCTGGTCCCTCCTCCTCTGTGTTTTGCCCAGTGTTTAGACCAGCCATTTATAGGCGGTAACTAGCGCCGAGCTAGGTGCCGTGCTATGTATCCTAGCACGGTGCTGTACCTTTGAATATCCCCTTGCGCATCTCTCTTGGCCACCTCCCCTTCCTTTTGCCCCTTGCATACATTACTGGTTTGCCCTGCGCTAATGCTGTTAGCGCGCGCAAACTGGTCCTTTGAATATGGCGTGTCTGCGCTATTCCAGCGCTATTGCCATGCTAACGGTTTGTGTGTTGCGCTATGGTTTGAATATTTGGCCCCATATGTCTTGTTATGCTCTCATTTCACTTCATCAGCACTGGGGAATTTTCTAGACACAAGACAGTAGCATTTTGGGGATGCAAATTAATTCTGGTGACTGTGTGTGGCCACTGCTCGCATGGCGAAGTGCACCATTAATTCTGCGAGACTTTGCATTTTTTGTTACCCTCTCATTTCACTTCACCAGCACTAGGGAATTTTTTGGACACAAGATAGTTGCATTTTGGGTATGTGCATTAATTCTGGTATCTGTGTGTGATGTGACCACATTCACTGCGTGCATGATTGAGTGTGCCATTACTTCTGGGAGACTTTGTATTTCTTGTTGTGCTCTCATTTCATTTCGTCAGTGCTGGGGAGCTTTCTGAACACAAGACAATAGAATTTTGGGAATGCACATTCATTCTGGTGACTGTGTGTGTGTGTGGGGGGGGCACTGGGAGGCTGCCAGTATTGTTGCCACTCTGCCTTACTTCGCGTTAAGGTGGAATGACAATGCAAAGTAATAATTACAAGGCGAAGTGAGCCTTTCCTATTGGCCACTCCACGTAGCGGAGTGACAATGTGAAGTGGCCACTTTGCATTCACTTCATAGAAACATAGATAGAAACAGAGAAGTTGATGGTAGATAAGGACCGCAAGGCCCATCCAGTTTGCCCATTTCATTTTCTACCTTATGAAGGTGCCATCGGCCTTTGCTCTGTCAATGGCCTTTCTATTCATACTCATCTGTATTGCTCCCTTATGCCTATCCCATACGTCTTTGAAGCCCTGCACTGTATTCATATCCACCACTTCCTGAGGTAGGCGTGCCATGCATCACCATCCTTTCTGTGAAAAGAACTTCCTCACATTACCCCTTAATTGGCCTCCCTCTAATCTCATGCTGTGTCCTCTTGTCCTGCTATTTTTCTTATATTGAAACATGTTAGACTCTTTCACCTAGTTAATGCCCTTAAGGTGTTTGAATGTTTCGATCACACCACTCTCCCTCCTTTGCTCCAGGGTACACATATTGAGCTCCGTTAATCTGTCTTCATATGTTTTCTGATGCAGTCCCTGCACCATTTTGGTTGCCCTTCGCTGGTCTGCCTCAATTTGGTTAATGTCCCTTGTGAAGGTGTGGCCTCCAGTTCTGCATGCAGTACTCCAGATGGGGCCTAACCAGTGTCTTGTAAAGAGGGATTATTACCTCCCTCTTCCTACTTGTGATACCCCTACTAATACACCCCAACATCCCCTACCCTTACCTATTGCTTTAGTGGTCTGCTTGGATGATTTCAGGTCATTGATGATGATACCCAAGTCTCTTTTTTCCATTGTGACAGCCAGCAACTCCCCTCCCAGCCTATAGGTGGCTTCAGGGTTTCTCTTCCCTATGTGCATGATCTTGCACTTCTTTGCATTAAACCCCAGTTGCCACTCTTCCAACCATTTTGCTAGTTTATCCAGATCTGTTTTCATTCTGCCCACCCCACCCCATCTGGATCATCAACTCTGTTGCAGATCTTGGTTTCATCTGCAAACATACAAGCCTTACCCTCCAGTCCATCTGCAATGTCACTGATGAAGATATTGAAGAGGACTGGCCCCAGGACTGATCCCTGAGGTACCCCACTTGTGACTTGCATCTCTTCTGACTGTATACTGTTTACCACCACTCTCTGTTTTCTGCCCATCAACCAGTTTGCCACCCTGTTGACCAACTTCTGACCCACTCGAGCCTACCCAGCTAATTAATCAATCTTCTATGTGGAACAGTATTGAAAGCTTTGCTGAAGTCAAGGTAGATGACATCAACTGCTCCCTCTTGTTTACTCTGGTTATCCAGTCAAAGAAATCTATGAGATTAGTTTGACAGGACCTTCCTTTTTGTAAACTCATGCTGTCTTGGATCCTGTGCTCCTATGGATTTCAGGTGCTGCACTATCCTTTCCTTAAGGCGTGCTTCCATAATCTTGCCCACTACTGAGGTAAGAATGACTGGTCTATAATTCCCTGCCTCCTCCCTGCTACCACTCTTGTAGAGTTGGATCACATGAGCCCTTCTCCAGTCTTCTGGGACCTCTCCTATGCTCATAGACTCACTAAACAGTTCTGATAATGGATCTGGTAGTTCCAACCTTAGCTCCTTTAGTACCCTGGCATGTATGCCATCAGGTCCCATTGCCTTGTCCACTCTGAGCTTATCAAGCTCTTGTAGGACCCTTTCTTTTGTGAAGGGACTAGTGCACACCTCCCTTCCCCCTGTGTTCATGGTGCTGAGCTGTGGGCCCTGCCATACCTTTTCTTCAGTAAATACTGAGCAGAAGTATCTGTTTAGGAGAGATGCCTTTTCATGGTCCTCCTCACATGCCCTCTTATCCCCTTTGATCTTAGCAATACCCAGTCTGGACTTTCTCCTTTCGCTAATGTATCTATAGAAAGTCTTGTCACCTTCTTTTATTGTTTGTGCTAGTGTTTCCTCAGTTTTGGCCTTTGCCTGCCTTACTGCCTTCCCTACTTCCCTAAAGGAAGTTTGGTATGCGTCCCTATCTTCATCCTGCTATGTTCCCTTATATTTCCTGAAGGCCAGCCTTTTGGCTCTGACATTTACTGCTATTGTTTTTGAGAACCAAAGTGGTTTCCTTCTTCTTTTGTGCCTCCTTTTCTCTCTAACACAATAAGATGTTGCTTCAAGTATTGCATCCTTAAAGCTTGCCCACTTTGCCTGTACCCCCTCACCTGTATTTCTTTTTGCCAGGGCTAGCTTAACTCTGTTGGCCATCTTATCAAAGTCGGCTTCTCTGAAGTCCTATATTTTTGCTTTGGAATGGGATGATTTAGTTCTAGTGGCCACATTGGCCAAACTTCACCAGCAGAATTTAATTTTGCTGCATCTCTATTCATGTGTAAGCCATCCATTTACTTTTTGGGAACTTCTGTTTCAATATCAGAAATCTGTAGTAGTGATTGGAATGGATTAGACATGGGGATGGTAAATCCCATTGCCCTTCTACCTTTTTTCAATTTCCTTCTTTCAACAGTCCATACACCTTCCTCCTCATTATCTGACCTTCTATCCCTCTTTTTATTTGATGTATCCTTATTTAGACTAATTTGTAAGTTTGTATCTATGGCTATTCTTTTCCCAAATTGTATTAAATAGAGGTGGTTGTCTTAGTGTTACTAGTTTCATTTCAAGTTTTATCACTTTTAATTTGAATTCTCTAATTTCTTTATACTCCCCACATGTAAATGCAGTGAAGTCCTCTCACAGTCTATGCATTTGGTCCCCAGTTCACCATTTTCCAGTCTAACTATGCCCAAATCTATATCTGTCTAACCAATGACCCTTGGTGTGGATGCTCTAAACTGCTTACTTACAGCCTTGTTTCCTTGTTAATGGGCTATTATAGCGACTACACCACACTTGGTTTTATCCAATCATGGTAGGGGTGTATGCACACACACACATATATTTTTATATGTGTATATTATAGGTGTGCAGTCGTGCCTCTATATTTAGGGCTATGAAGGCACTTCTACGTTAAACTTGAAATTTTGCGCATTAATAACTCTGGACCCATTCAATGGATTTGCATGAAATTTGTATGCTTGGTGGGTCATGGTAGATCTTTTGATTTGCTAAATTTCATTTTGGTCATTTTTGCACCAAAATGCTGAAAAATGCACTTTTTGCCAGTTTTGTCAGCATTTTTTGGATTTTGCTTGAAATGCCAGAGCTGCTGTATGGTTTGCTGGTCTGCAACTTGGCATGTTGAAAGAGCTTGGGTCAAAGAACATGCCACATTTTGTTTGGTGAAAAAATATTAATTCATTGAAAATTTATTAAAGTTTTAAGTTCCCATTATAAGTCTATGGGAAAATTTATATGGTTATTTTGTGGAAGAAGAATGGGGTTTTGGCCATCTCGTCCATCCTCATGGTCAAAGAGTTTGCAGGCTTGTGGTCAAAGAATCTTTGATCGTGAGGAATTCTTTGATCGTGATGGCCGCCATCTTGTTTTCATTTTGCAGTCAGAAAAAAACAAATATCTTAGCTCAGGGGTGACTTCTGAAGTAAAACTATGATGGGTTTTGCTGAGGGGTCTTCCCTCTATTGAGCTATGCCTGCGATTTCTTGTAATTCTGTCAAAAAATAGAGTTTCAAAGTTTTAAATTCTTTGATCGTGGCTTGCTAACAATCTTTGATTGCAAGCCTGCAAATTCTTTGATCATGAGATTCTTTGACCACGATCTTTGATCACGAGGGAGGGACTAGATGGCCAGATTTAAAAATCAAATATCTCAGCCCAGGGCCAGGGGTGACTTATGAAGTCAAACTAGGATGGGTTGTGCTCAGGGGGCTTCGTTCTATTGAGTCATGCCTGTGGTTTAATGTATTTATCTGAAAAAATTGAATTTTAACATTTTTTAATTCTTTGATCGAGGAAGGGAGTAGATGGCCTGATTTGGAGGGACCAGATAGCCCAATTTTCACAACTTTTAAAATTAAGTATCTCAGAAACAGTTAGGTCTTTTAACTTGAATTTTGGAGGGTGTTGAGGGGATGCCCTGTAGATGTGAATTATGGTGTTTAGGTGTCATAAAATACATTTATTGTGGAGATATTGCGTGGCACAGTTTACATTTTGCGGAGAGCATTTTGCATTGTGGTAGTGGCTTGAAATTTATAGGGTAGCTAGCCTTACTGCCATGGCTGTACTTTTCAGTGGTTAGGTGTGTAAAATGTAAACAGGTGCGGAATTATGTCACTCCAATGAATGAAAATCTCAAACTTTAAAATGTAATATCTCGGAAACGGTTTGATCTTTTAACTTGAAATTTGGAGGGTGTTGAGGGGATGTCCAGTACAAGTAAATTATGGTGTTTAGGTGCTGGAAAATGAATTTGCTGTGGAGATATTGTGTGATGAACTTTACATTTTGCGTATAGCATTTTGCATTGTGGTAGTGACTTGACATTTATGGGGAGCTAGCCTTACTGCCATGGAGGTAATTTTCAATGGTTAGGTGTCTGAAATGTAAACAGGTGCAGAATTCTGCCACTCCGATGAATGAAACTTTGTTTTGTTTCAAGCTGGTGGGAGCGTTGATCCCCCACCAATATGCACTCCTAAAAAAAGACATGATACTCAGTTCTTGTACTGTTAATGTTAGGCAGAAATTTGCAAGTTGGTGGGAGTCTGGCTCCACGCTCCCACCAACTTGCGTGAGTTTGTAATTTTCTATGCTTTCTCAAAAATTAAGGAAATTCTATGCAAAAAACTGCATTAATGCATCATTTAGGGTTAAAACATAAAAAGTCAGGAAATGAGGCCTTTAGGGTTGCCCCTTCCCCCCTTGTGTACCCCCCATTATCCCGAGATTGACAGATGCCGGGGTGTGTCATTGGGGTTGTGAGGCCTAAATGTCACCCCATTCTTCTTTACTGTGGCTTGCAAATATGATTACACATGGAATGGGGTGACATTTAGGCCTCACAACCCCAAGTCTGTCAATTTTGGGAGGATGGGGGTACACGGGGAGGCAACCCTAAAGGTCTAATTTCATGACTTTTTCATGACCCCACAATTTTTTACTTTTCCCATGATCCGCTCCCCCACGGAGTGAAAATCTTAAAGGAGGGGGGTACAGAGGAGAGAGCCCACTGCATTGGGGGTGCTGGCTGCATAAAACAAATAATGCTAGTATTGCCATGCAGTTCTTGACCATGCAATTATTGTTGGCACTGTTCTGACCCAGTGCCGAAGATTTATAATGGGGGACCAGAAGTAGTGCTCTGCTGACTTCCATTTCCATCCCTGCCCCAAAGTCCTTATTAAGTGGCTTTAACCACTTTATAGTATCCTGAAAAGGACACCTAAAGGGAAGTTGGACCAATATTTAAATGAAGACACCACTAGTAGGTCCTGTTTTAGTGTCCCAGTACATACTCCCTTACCAAGTGCTTCCTAATTCCTGTGTCAGTGTGCTCCCTTAGGAACCATCCCCAGTTTATCTAGGGATAGCCCAGAAATATTTAATATAAAGTACACAATATATCTTTACAGTCTTAAATGTCCTGCTGGCAAGTCTGGTTACTGAAACAGCTAGTGTTTGTTGTTTTACAGTGGGGGGACCGGAAAAAGCGCTTCACTGACTTCCAGTTCCAGCGCTGCCCCAAAGTCCATTTTAAGTGATTTTAATCACTTTATAATATCTTTAAAAGGACACCTAAAGTGAAGTTGGACCAATACTTAAATAAAAACATCATTAGCAGCTCCCGTTTTAGCCTCTCAGCACTCACTTCCTTACCAGGTGCTTCCTGGTTCCTGTGTCAGTGTGTTCCCTTAGGAACCATCTCCAGTTCATCCAGGGATCTCCTTCATGCCCAACATTTTTAAAGTAAAGTGCACAGTAATGCTTTGCAGCCTAAAACATCCTGTTGGCAAGTCTGGTTACTGAAACGGCTTGTGTTTGCTATTTTGTAGTGGGGGACCAGAAGTAGTACTCTGCTGACTTCCAGTTCCCTTGCTGCCTCAAAGTCCTTTTTAAGTGGTTTTAACCACTTTATGGTATCCTTAAAAGGACACCTAAAGTGAAGTTAGATCAATATTTAAATAAAAACACCACTAGCAGCTCCCATTTCAGTATCCCAGCACTCACTCCCTTACCAGGTGATTTCTGGTTCCTGTGTCAATGTGTTCCCTTAGGAACCATCCCTAATTCATCTAGGGATATTTTTAATGCCCCAAAATATGTAAAATCAATTGCACAACATAGCGATACAGCCTAAAACATCCTGCTGGCATGCCTGGTTCTGGTTCACCGGGGATTCAAGCAGTTGGCCTTGTCTTAATCTACAATTATTTGTGACTGGGCTCAGAGGTTCCAGGTGTCTGGGTTATGCCATGTTTGCCAAGGGACAAGTGTTGGTGCAAGGACTCAGTGAGGGGCAAAAATGGTGAAGGTTTGTGGCAGCTGGCTATGAGAGTGGTGCTGGTTGAGGTGTGAATGGGTGGGTTTGTCACAGGGTGGGTTTGTAATAGTGACCTAATAGGGAATCAGTCCTCCGCCTCCTGAAAATCATCCTGATAGTCCACCTGATGAGTTACTAGGCTAGCAGGTTAAAGGGGAACTACAGACAACATTTACAAAAAAATATGTTGTACAGAGTGTTTTTATTTGTGTGTGTAGGGTTCCATGTCATAGTAGTGAAAATGGAATGGTGACTCGTGTAACAGCAAGTACATTTTGCTGAATCTGAAAATTGCTACACACTCAAAACAGCAAACTCCACATGGGCGATGGCACTGTAAACATTACAAGGGCCACAAAGTTTACCAATATTTAATAGCCCCCCCCCACTGCCCATTGTGGGAGTCAAGTCCCCCGCACCCTCTGAATTATTATAATCACCTCCAAGGGAGACCAGACACTGGGGTGAAGGAGAATTCAGGGGGGGCTACCATCATTGGGACACCACAAGCAAGGGAACAGGGGACAAGGAACAAAAATAAATTGCAAACACCCACTCCAAGTTACAAATTAAATACCTACAACCAGTCCTGAACCCACAACTGTCAGAATCACAGACAGTGACTCACTCCAGCACTCCAGACAGCCAGCTTGTCAGCACTCCATTGCACTACTCCATTTAACTCACAATGTCACACCATCCCCAATGTCACAGCATCCACCACCCCCTTCAGTCACCTTCACTGTTCTTTCCTCCCACACTCACTATTCCCCTTCATGACTATTCCTTCATTGTAGCTGTTTTGTCAGGTGCACATTTTGAGTCGCTCATATATGTCACTCAATTTGCATCACCCTCATCACGGGACACAGTGTGCAGTCCTAGTATGTCAATTCCTTTGTTTGCTGTTATCATTTATTTCTAAATTCGCTTACTTGTTTTATGGCCCCAGGGATCTCCATGTTTGTATCATTTATTACCTTTCTTTTTCCCACAATGCTTCCTGTCCCATGTGACAGTGATGTGTCAGAGATAATTGACTCAGTGGGTTCTCACATATGGTCCTGTATATAGCAATGATGCTAACTCTTTCAAATCCAACTGTTTTGTTTTCTAGGTGTGTGTCTAGATCTAGCCAGCAGGAGTGAATGTTTTGCTCTGAAAGCTTTTCTTTTCATCAAACCACTTACAGCCATAAAAACGGATACAAATTACCTAGGTCATCACTGTTCTGATTAGTGAAGTCTCTAGCTGTTTCCTAAATAACAGACCACCACAATTTCTCAGGGATTTGCCAAACTCTGAATGTAGCCTGTATTAGTACTCTTTGGATAAGTGCAATGGAGGCACTAAAAAGCTACTACTGCAGACAGGACATGCTGGAACTCACTGAATCAATGGTCTCTAATGCATCATTGTCACATGGGACAGGAGGCTTTGTGGGAAAAGAAAAAGCAATAAATTATACAAGCCTGGAGATCCTACTGTTCCAACAGTGCTGCAGTAGTGCTACCACCCACAACACCAATGATCTGGGTTCAGGAACAAACCTGAGTTTTCAGAGGCAGGCCGGGTGGGAGGAGGAGGATTGAAAGTCCCTGAGGATACTCTCCTGCTGCAGGGTGGGTGGGTCTCATTTCACTCTTCAATACTGCCACCTAGGTGATCACAGGTGGCAGTGCAGCAGAGGACATTGTGGGAGGAACTGACACAGGATGAGGATCTGTCACAGAAAACACACTCTGCATGAATACACACCTAGGATCTCCCCTAAGTGCCAGTGTCAGTGGGAGTGCAACTCAGCTCAGCAAAGGGGGAGAAGATCTATATCAGAGTGGTATGCAGGCTTCTGGGTCAGGCTGAGGACAGGATGAGGAACTTATAAGGGAAATCAGAGATGTAACAAAGAAAGAGGATGCAGTGGTGGTTGGTAATCTGAATTTGCCTGATGTTGACTGGGACATGCCAGTGGCGGGTTCTTCTAGAAGTCAGAAAGTGGTCGAGGCCTTACAAGTCTGCTTACTCACACAACCAGTCAATGCTCTGACTAGGCTAGACAGCAACCTGGATGTGGTCCTCACAAGTTTGGAGGTAGTAAATGTTGCAGGGATTGAGAGCCACTGGCCAACAGTGACCACAACTCTGTGTGGTTTGAGTTGGCCCTTGGGGTGGTAAAATCTCAACCTAGGACAGAAGTTTTAAACTTTAGAGGAACTGATTTCTGCATGAACACACTCTGCATTGTCAGCTGTGAACTTTAGTTCATTCATCTGCCATCAGCCTACTACAGCGTTGTGGAAAGCCCAGCCAGTGTGCTTCTTCATCCAGCAGTCAGTCACTGGGAAGTCATCTGCAGCAGTCTGTGAGCCCAAGAGGGGTCAGCGCCAGGCAAGACATCTTCTGCAATTTGCAGTGACTATATTATTACAGACTATCACCAGCGGATGTTTAAAAATACTGGGCAGGCATTGCTCAGGGAGTCAGGGGTTCGGGGGAGCTGGCTACTGAAAACATCAGCTGAGGGGTAGGGCTCAGCAGTTTAAAAGCCCGCTAGCCTGCATTCCTGCATGAACACGCTCTGTAATGTAAGCTGTGAGTGTTAGTTCATTCATCTGTCCACCAGCCTACTACAGTATTATGGAGCCCAGTCGGTGTGCTTCTTCAATCAGCAGCCAGTACTGAGAAGTCATATGCAGCAGTCCCTGAGCCTGAGAGGGGTCAGCGCCAGGCAAGACATCTTCTGCAATTTGCAGTGACTGCATTATTACAGATTATCACCTGCAGGTGTTTAAAAGGACTGGGCAGGCATTGCTCAGGGTGTAGGGGCTTGGGGGAGCCAGCTACTGAACACATCAACTGAGAAGAGGGGGTTCAGCAGTTTAAAAGCCCATGCCACCCACTAGCACAAGTGTAGCACAAGCATGAATGGCTGGCAGAGAAATTTTATAAAACATAGTGATGCTTTTTAGTCCCAAAGATCACTAAATTATTTAAGGTGCAAGTTCTGAATTGGGTAAGTTTGGATAAAGGTTTTGAAGCTAATTTGGGCTGGGACAAATGAAATTATTTTTAGCTTTTTTCCCTAAGAGCAAGAATTTTTATTTAGTGTTAACTATTTACTAGACAGCAAATTTTTAAAAAATTTAGTTTTATTTTATACTCTGCAGCATTTGCACTTTACAAAATAATGCAGCTGCATCTAACATTTTTAGTATTATAAAAAGGATCTGAGAAATGGAGCTTTCTGATTGGCTGTAAACATTCTAACAGCCTTATGTTAATCTTTTATTAACATACATGTAGAGCTTAATCATATGCTGAACAATATTTAACACCATTTAAAAAACATTTTTATTATAATAGCAATAAGGCACTCCCAGGGGTTATGCTAATGGTAAGTTAATCACCCTCTAGGGGCATGTGGCATTCAGCAACATCTCGTGCCACATTACACCCCTAGAATGTGATTAACAGACCATTAACATAACCCCTGGTCATGCCTTATTGCTTAAATAACCTCTACCAGGCCCATTTGGACCAGACGTCAAAGCCTACAGTCATTATGTTTGCTTGCACGCATGTGCAAGAAACATAGTGCCATCATCCGAGTTTTCAGAAGTGTGTCACCCCCTCTTCCAATTCAGTCAGTGTGTTTGCAGGTGTGGCCGCAGTTCTCCAATGCCTGCTGGAGCTGTCTATGACAGCTCCAAAATGCAGTGGAGTACAGTTGAAAGGAGGAGCTACACTTCAGTGAGCAGCAATAAGATAACGCCTGCTCATGCGCACTCCCCCTACACACACACACACACACACACATGCCCACACACGCCGCATACTGCGTGCTGCCGCCCCCACGCACACTGTACAGCGGGGTGCCAATCCTCCATTAACAACAGCATCCCCCAAAGCCGTTACACATGCCATGCTGGGTGCCAACCCCAGCATGGCAACTCATTGTATAGCCGATGGGGGTGCCCAATCCCCCTTTGGCTCCACTGTCCTCCCCCCCAGAGTACAGGGTGCCACGCTGGGAGCCCACCCCAGCATGGCAACTGATGCTATTGCCGATGGGGGTGCCCAATCCCCCATCGGCTCCACATCCCCCAACCAGCCGTCCTTGTGCCACTCTGGGAGCCCACCCCAGCGTGGCAAACGTCCCGCGTCGTCATTTAAAAAAAAAACCTGGAAATAAAAACTGTCCTCAGCACTTCTCCCTGCCCCCCACAACCTGCATCCTCCCACTGTGCAACTTGCCTCCCCACCCCCACCATACTTCTTACCTCCAGACCTCGGCGACGATCTTCGGTGGATCAGGAACACGTGTGCACTCTTCAAAGCCGACCACGAACTGAGGAAATGCTGGTAAGCTGTATAATGGAATAGATAGGGTTTTCAACTTGCTGCATATCTCAGGCATGTTTTAGAATTTTGCTCCAAATTTTCAACATGGGTTTTTGGGACCCTTTCTCATGAATGATGTCACTGTCATGGCATTATTCGAGCCGAAGGTGATTTTGATCACTGTGTGAAATCACCTTTGGGACTGATTAATGAAACGACACTGCAGTGTTCATAAGGTGGGCTCTCAAGAAGCCTATTTTGAAAATTTGGTGAAAAATTCAAAAAATGACTGTTTTATGATGCTATGCTATGTGAAGGTTCCTACTTAGCTCGTAAGTTCGTGAATTTTCAATATTTTCAATCCAGATTTTCAACATTGCCATTTTACCACACCTTCTTATGAGTAAGTACAGCTGTCATTTTCATCTCACCCAAAACATGTTTCCATCCAGGTAGGCGCACAATGGCGCAGTCAGTGTGCGAAATCAATGTACGGGACAATTTAAGAAAATCACAGTGACATTATTCATGAGCAGAGGTCTTAAAATGGCTATGTTGAAAATTTGATGAAAAGATTCCTTAAAATGACTGTTTTGTGAGCGTGCGTTGTGCAGTTCCTACACACGCTCATAAGTCTGTGAATTTTCAATATTTTCACTCCAGATTTTCAACATTGTCATTTTAACGCATCTCCTTATCAGCAGTATAGCTGTCATTTTTCACATCTTGCCCAAAATGTGTTTCCGCCCATGTAGTGCACAATGGCGCAGTCAGTGTGTGAAATCAATGTATGGGACACATTAAGAAAATCACAGTGACACTGTTCATGAGCAGAGGTCTTAAAATGGCTATGTTGAAAATTTGGTGAAAAAATTCCTAAAAATGACTGCTTTACAAGCGTACACTGCGCAGTTCCTACGCACGCTTGTAAGTTTGTGAATTTTCAATATTTTCAATCCAGATTTTCAACATTGCCATTTTATTATACTTCCTTATGAGCAGTACAGCTGTCATTTGTCACATCTTGCCCAAAATATGTTTCCGCCCATGTAGCGCACAATGGCACAGTCGGTGTGTGAAATCAATGTATTGGACACATTAAGAAAATCACAGTGACACTGTTCATGAGCAGAGGTCTTAAAATGGCTATGTTGAAAATTTGGTGACAAAAGTCCATAAAATGACTGGGTTACGAGTGAGCATTGCGCAGTTTCCACGCACCCTCGTAAGTTCATGGCTTTGTAATATTTTCAGTCGTCATTTAAAAAAAAAACCTGGAAATAAAAAACTGTCCCTCAGCACTTCTCCCTGCCCCCTCCACAACCTGCACCCATTCCACTGTACCTGCCTCCCCACACCTCCCCACCCGCCTTGCCTCAGACCTCGTGACGTCTTGGACCAGGAACACGTGTGCACTCTTCAAAGCCGACCATGAACTGAGGAAATGCTGGTAAGCTGTATAATGGGATAGATAGGGTTTTTCAACTTTGCTGCATATCTCAGGCATGTTTTAGAATTTTTGCTCCAAATTTTCAACATGGGTTTTTTGGGACCCTTTCTCATGAATGATGTCACTGTCACGGCATCATTTGGGCCTGAAGGGTGATTTCGCAGTCACTCCGTGAAATCACCTTTCGGGACTGATTAATGAAACAACACTGCCAGTGTTCATAAGATGGGCTCTCAAGAAGCCTATTTTGAAAATTTGGTGGAAAAATTCAAAAAATGACTGTTTTATGAGCGTGCGTTGCGTAGTTCCTACGCAGGCTCATAAGTTTCTTGAATTTTCAATATTTTCAATCCAGATTTTCAACATTGCCATTTTACCACACCTTCTTATAAGTAGTACAGCTGTCATTTTTCACATCTCACCCAAAACATGTCTCCGCCCAGGTAGCACACAATGGCGCAGTCGTTGAGCGAAATCAATGTACGGGACAATTTAAGAAAATCACAGTGACATTGTTCATGAGCAGAGGTCTTAAAATGGCTATGTTGAAAATTTGATGAAAAGATTCCTAAAAATGACTGTTTTGTGAGCGTGCGTTGTGCAGTTCCTACACACGATCGTAAGTCTGTGAATTTTCAATATTTTCACTCCAGATTTTCAACATTGTCATTTTACCACACCTCCTTATGAGCAGTATAGCTGTCATTTTTCACATCTTGCCCAAAATGTGTTTCCACCCATGTAGTGGACAATGGCGCAGTCAGTGTGTGAAATCAATGTATGGGACACATTAAGAAAATCACAGTGACATTGTTCATGAGCAGAGGTCTTAAAATGGCTATGTTGAAAATTTGGTGAAAAAATTCCTAAAAATGACTGCTTTACGCGCGTACATTGCGCAGTTCCTATGCACGCTCGTAAGTTTGTGAATTTTCAATATTTTCAATCCAGATTTTCAACATTGCCATTTTATTATACTTCCTTATGAGCAGTACAGCTGTCATTTGTCACATCTTGCCCAAAATATGTTTCCGCCCATGTAGCGCACAATGGCACAGTCGGTGTGTGAAATCAATGTATGGGACACATTAAGAAAATCACAGTAACACTGTTCATGAGCAGAGGTCTTAAAATGGCTATGTTGAAAATTTGGTGAAAAACCTAAAAATGACTGTTTTACCAGCGTGCATTGCGCAGTTCCTACACACGCTCGTAAGTTTGCAAATTTTTAATATTTTCAATCCAGATTTTCAACATTGCCATTTTATTACACTCTCTTATGAGCAGTACAGCTGTCATTTGTCACATCTTGCCCAAAGCATGGTTCATACATATGGCGCACAATGCGATCGATTGTCTTGAAATCAATGTATGGGACACTTATAGAAAATCACAGTGACACTGTTCATGAGCAGAGGTCTTAAAATAGCTATGTTGAAAATTTGGTGACACAAGTCCATAAAATGACTGTGTTACGAGTGAGCATTGCGCAGTTTCCAAGCACCCTCGTAAGTTCATGACTTTGTAATATTTTCAGTCCAGATTTTCACCAGTGGCATTTTTCCACACTTCCTTATGAACAGTACAGCTGTCATTTTTCAGAATGTGGCCGAAATGTGTTTTCACACTTTCAGTGCAGAGATGCGTGGTCGCTGTGGAAAATCATTGTTCGGGACAGATAAAGAAAATCACAGTGACACTGTTCATGATCGGAGGTCCCAAAATGCCTGTGTTGACAATCTGCTGTAAAAAATCCCCAAACTAATTACATTACGGGTGTGTGTTGCACAGTTTCTATGCACGCTTGTGACTTCACCAGCTTTTTTAATATTTTTACTGCAGATTTGCAACATTGCCATTTTTTACACCTCCCCATGAACAGTACAGCTGTCATTTTTCACATCCTGTTCGGAATGTGTTTTTGCACCTGTGGTGCTAAATGCCGTAGTCGCTGTGCATAAGCAGCTTTTGGCTAACAAACTGATATTGCCACTGTTCATGAGGTAGGGTCACAGAAAAACCATGTTGAAAATTTGGAGTGAAAATACCAACGAATGCCTGAGGTATTAGGGTTTCCGACCATAATGCCCAACCCTGTAGAGAATGACAGGCATCAGGGATGTTACTTGGGATTCTTGCCTGTAATGCTTATACCATTCCACACCCTGCAGCCAGTGAGAGGCATCGAGGTATGCCTTGGACTCTTCGACCCCAAAGTTCACCCCATTCTCCTATACTGCACCCATCTCACCATACTTTCTGATGGAATGGGATGTGCATAAGGGCCAAAGACCCCAAGGCACACTGTGACACTTGTCAGTGTCTGCAGGGCAGGGTGTGGTGAAATGGCGTGGCCGTTATGCCTGATGACACAAAGGCACACCCCAATGCCTGTCACTCTCTGCAGGGTGGTGGTGGGGTTGGCTTCAGTTTAGTACTTCACTGCCATTCCTATTACGCAGCTCTGTAACTTCTACACTACCACTGCCAATGCCAGCAAGCAAACATTTGGCATTGACAAATGCCTGTTTTTAACTGTTGGGAACAAAATCTAGGAAAGTGGTGTGCTCATATGTGGAGGGACAGTCCCACTAATGCACTGATTAATTATTCCTTGCCTGCTTTTCATTTAGTTTGGTATAAAACTAATATAATGAAATGAACAATAAGGATTTGAGATCAACATTGTTTCTGTAATAAGATGCTGTTTCAGAAAATGGTTGTATTGTTGCTGCTAATATTGGGCTCTGTCCACCCACATTAAATCCCTCAGAACTTTTATAATCATTTACCTGCAAATTCCATGGATTATAGTAATGGGTCTGGACCTCCTACCTCTACCCTGAGTATAGTTCATTAAATATTCAAAGTTTGTAGGCAAAGTGGTCTTCTTTTGAAACATGGGTGGTACAAAACAATTTTGATGTTATTATTGTCTGAGACATGGCTTAACAATAAGATTAAGAAAACACAAATCAAACTCCAAGGTTATAATATCTATAGACAATATAGGGAAGGTAGAAGAGGAGGGGGTACTATGATTTATGTTAAAGCTAATTTTAATGTTTTATTACTTCATCATACTGGGGAAAATACTGGATGTGACTTAATTTTAATAAATTTACTTATAGGTCAGAATACACATTTAATTATTAGTTCTATCTATATTCCCCCCGGATTAATAGGTCCCCGTTTAGATTTGATCTCTAGAATAAAACTTAGGTTGTCAGCAAACAGAGAGTGGATTTTGCTTGGGGATTTTAACAGCAGTTGGGATCAAGATCAAAAGTGCAATGCTAGGGAGTTTTTTCCTTGACCTAGGAGTCCAGCAAATAATAAGGGAAATAACTAGATATAATTATAAAACTGGAAAGGGGACAACCCTGGACTGGATCGTTGTCACACATCCTTATAAGACTGTTGCATCACATGTTTTATTGGATGTAATAAGTGACCCACTATTCAGTTCGGTGTGAATGGACAACTAAAATGAGAAAAAAAAAACCTTCATTATATATTGAATTACGGAATTTGAACAGAATTGATTCAGTAATAATGAATGGTGCATTTAGGGATGTTGATTGGATAATACTGCAATACATTAATGACATTGATGTATTACTGGAAACTTTTTCAAATTTGTTCAATGCTGTAATTGACAGGATTACTCCAAAAAGAAAATGCAAATCTGAGGTAATAAAAACAAGTGGGTAAATCAGGACTTGTTAAAATTAATGAAGCTGAGAGATAAAATTTGGAGACAGTACAAAAAAACAAGGAAACTTGTAGTTTTGCAAAACTATAAAAAAATTAATTAATCAATGTGAAGCAGAAGTTCGTAGCTCAATAAAACAATATTGCATATCAGAAAAGGCCAAATACTCTAATAATCCTAAACAAGTGGCAGTTATTAAATGATTTAATGGGTAGAGGAGCTAAAAATGTTGATATAGTTCTTAAGGATGGAGACCAGATTATTAAGGAACCTAACATTCTGGCAGAAACATTTAACAATTTTTTTGGTGACCTGGGAAAATACAGAAATAAAAATAACACCGTTCAATTAAATGATGATGTCAGTAGGTGTGATAGCGGTTCCATTCCAAAAGTTTTATTTAAAAAAAGTATCCACATCAAAAGTTAAAGATTATGTACTAAAATATGACCCTAGGCCACATCTTGGGTAGGATGGCAAGAACTTTAGATTTATTAAATTAAGTATTGAAATCTTGGCCCAGCCCATTTCAATTCTATTCAGTTTCACCCTATGTAACGGAATGTTTCCTAATCAATGAAAAATGGCCATAATAAAACCCAATGGCCCGGATATTCAAACTGCGCCCAAAATGTGCGCAACAGCAGGAGCAAGCACAAATCAATTGTGCATATGTGCAACAGACGCAATATTCAAACATGGAGCAGAACAAAGTGCGTAAGTAGCCAACATCTGAATATCACACAAACTGCGCCATAGCGCAACCAGGAAGGGGAAGCTGAGCAGAATGGTTGTGCAATAGCGCAACCAGGAAGGAGAAGCTGAGCAGTAAGGTTGCGCTATAGCACAACCAGGGCAGCCCAGCTGAGCAGTCCAGAGGTGCCATAGCACAAGCAGAGCCCCCCCCCCGCAGAGCAATGGAACTGCACATCCGGGGAGGCAGGCTGGGGCCCACCGCAGCCATGCCACACATGGGCACAGGAACACACTGCAGAACCAACAAGACACCTGCACACCCCAAGCACAGCATCACTGGGGGTGGGACGGATGATCCACTAGCCCCTGGGGACAAGCCAACAAAGCACAGCAGGGCCATGATGCCCCAGCACAACCACTGGCAGGCTGAGACTGCCACACACAGGGATGACAACCACAGTGCACATCAGCCCCCGTCACACACACACCCTGCACCATGACCCCAAGACACCACCCATGTGCAGTGACTGGCACTGCAGGAAACACCATACATCCGCCCGGCACGTCAACCCGTGTAGCAGAGAAGCATACAAGCCAGACCCACCCTGTGCACCCAGCAGTGGGTGGCAGCAGATAGCAAGACCAACAGAAAGACACTGCCACACTGGAGACACCTCCCCATGCACACACGTGCGCACACACACACACACACACACACACACACACCCAGGACCATACCACCCCAGATGGCATGCACACCACTGCAACTGAGCAACCATAGCCAGCTGCAAATCAGAGACCAACACAGTATTCATATCAAAATATCAATGTATTATAAAATGTAAATGACAAAACCAACAAGAGAACTATTTAGGGGGTAGGGTTACAAGGTAGGGGTGGGCAAGGGTAAGGATGAACAACTTGGAGAGGGAAGGGAGGCGGGAGGGATGGGTGAAGTGGGAAGGAATCTGGCTTAAGGCCTAGCAGGCCGGTCCTCCTCCACCTGGTGCCGCCATGGTTGGCTCCGCCTCCTCCTGAGGCCATGGCGCTGGATGCTTGCCAGTATAGCCGTGTTGTCTGATGACACTTGGTGGATCCGCTGCAAGGCACACTCAATACGGCGTAGCACAGTCAGGCCTAGGAAAACAGGAACACAGTCAATGGCTGTGACTGACCACAACCCTGAACACCACCCAACCTGCAAGCCATATAGCCCAATGTCCGCACCTGTGATGGTATGTCACCTACAGTGGACATGCACATGGCCAGCCCAACCAGGCGGCACCAGCTATGTGCACCACTGCACACACACACTGGCCATGTACATCACAGCACAAACAAGGCTGTCAAGTGACGTGGCAAAGTGGTGCGATGCCAGTCCCACAGCCATGTGCCCAGTGCATGCATGGACCACCAGTGATGCATACACAGATGTGCTGTGACACTGGACAGTGATGAATGTCACCTGTGTCGTGCATGGTTGTGTTGTGCATGGCTGGTGGTCATGCCCCCAGCATGCAATAGCATCCATGAAGTAATGATACTCACACTCCTCAAGCAGCTGTGTCTGCCACTGCTGCTGCTGCTGCTGGGGTGCACCACCCACAGCACCACCGACCGGCACCGGGGCCCAGGCACGGCCCTCCTCACCCTGTGCCTGCATCCTCTCCGCCCGTCCTGTGGGAGACAAATGTTGAGAAAAACATCAGTGTGACTCTAAAGCAGACTGCCCCCTGCCCCAGTGAGAGTGCCTGCCCACACAGCCAGACCCATGCATCTCACACCTGCACACACTAACACAGCCAACCATAGCAGAGCCATCACCTATGCACAGCCACCAAAACACACTCACACCCACCTGGCCTAGGCACCACGCCCCTCCTGGCATGTGACCGTAGCCACTCATGAAGCTCAGGATCCCTCCTGCAGAGGTCACTGTACCAGTGCCGGCACTGCTCAGCTGACCGGCGCTGCCCAGTGACCCCCACCAGGTCATTGGCCACTTGCAGCCAGACCTGTGTTCTAGCCATGGTGAGGGCTCCTCACCATACAGTGCCCATAGTGGGGCTCTACCAAAACCACCAGGTTGACCACCTCCACGGGCTCCATTGCACTGCCCTCCCTGCGTGCCATGCTTCCAGGTTAACAGCAGGCAATATGGCGCCCGCAGCGCAGTAACCCACGTGGAACTGTTGTGCAATAGAACACCATAGGTTGCAATCGCTGTTCATACTGGCCGTTAGTCCACATAGTGCTGTCACTAGACAGCGCAATGACAGACAGTACATGGCGGCGAATAGTGCAAGGGGCAAGGTTATGCACCAGGTCATGGGGCAATGACGCAAGGCCACACAGGGCGCTATCTGACGTCTACGCATCCTGCGCAACCGACCACCTGAGTGACAGTGCCACAATGTACTATTGCGCAGTAGTGCCACAGCACCATATAGTGCCCAGTGCTGTAGTGCCACTGGCACAATGGTGGCCATGGCCTGAATTGCCGATCGCACACAGCACATCAGCAGCATGGCAGACATCCGCGTAAGCTACCTGGGCATGCACAATGCAGTGTACCACACAGTCACAGATCTGCTCTATTGGCTCAGCCGGCTCAAACGAATTGCGCAAAGCGCAATGGCGTGATATTCAGACGACACATGCAAATCATCTGATCAGCCATTCAAAGGCGCAGTAGCGAGATTAGCATGTCATTAAAGTTGTGCAACACCTCATTTACATGCATTGCACTATAAATAGGTGACATTGTGCTGCGCTGGCCAGATTCGGTTACTGCAGGTGAGAGGTGAGTTGCATGCTGTGAGATGTTCTGGACAATGGTCATGGGAAAATGCTGTAGACTGCACAGTGACAGGTGTCCACTTCCCCCCATACAGATCGCCATGACCGAGCAGAGACAAGGTGAAGGTGAGGATGGTGGGTGTAGGAGGAGGCCCAACTTTACCACAGCAGAGACAGAGGCCCTCTTCCAGGCCTACCTGGAGGAGGAGCCACTACTGAGTGGACGGCGGGGCACCCCGCAGTCCCGTGCGGCTGCAAGGGAGGGGGTAGCTCGGGCCGTGAACCTGCACGGAAGCCACCAGCGCTCTGTGCAGGAATGCAAGAAGAAGATGGGGACAGACCGCAGGAGGGTGAAGGAGAAGGTGGCAGCCTTCAGGGCGGCACGTGCTGGCACTGGCGGGGGCCAACCAGCGGTGTTGGAGCTGACCCCGGCTGAGGACAGACTGGCTGCATCAATGCAGCGGAGCGCTATTGAGGGCGTACCAGGAGGTGGATTCCAGACAGGTGGAAGCCCATCACTGCACGGTATGACATTGAGGTGGTGTTGGAGGGGGGAGGTTGTTCACATGCACTCACATGTACTCTCTTTCTGTTACAGATCCTGTTCATCTTCAGAAGATGGTGGTGGTGGGTCCAGGCAGTGATGATGACCTGCTGGACATGGAGGAGGGTCCATCCACCTCTGTCACCAGCCAGCATGCACTGCAGCAGCATGCATGCTGGGCCGCCAACTCTGGTGTCGGTGATTCGGGTGTGGGGGGTGCACAGCCTGTGTCTCAGCAGTCTGGCATGCAAGCATGCCAGCACGCTGTGACTGTGGCTGTAGCACATACCTGCACCATTGATGATGCAAGGACTGCAATGGGCAGTGATATGTGTGTGTCCCATGACGGACACACAGCAGGCCAGCACATGCCCCTGGGCCTTTCTGGTTCCAACTTGTGTACCAGCATGTTGGCACAGTCCCAGGCTGTGCCTGTCAGCACCAGTGGGGCAGCACCGGTGGCTGTGCAGGTGTCTGGCACTGTTGCGGCCACAGCGGTGGAACGAGTGGACCCTGGGGCACAGCGGTTGGAGGGGCAGCAGCAGCAGTCACCCACCAGGTCTGGGGGTACAGTGTCAAGCGGTGGCACATGTCCGCCGCCCTTTGATCCACCATTCCTGGTCCTGGTGAACAGCGCCCACCCTCAAGGGTGTTGTGCATCAGGACCTTCCACCCTGGGGACAGGATGCCGTTGGGGCACAGTACCCATTGGGCGAGCACACCCGCCTGCTGCAGGAATCAGTACAGCAGCAGAGGCGGGTTGCAATGTCCATGGAGGCACTGTCTGTGGCTGTGGAGCGACACAGTAGGGAGTGTGCTCTGGACCGTGCAGATCTGGTTCGTATGCAGACGGATGTGACTGCCGCCATTGACAGGCTGACCCAGGCAGTGGTCTCTGTCATGGACGCATTGGGCACACAGTCAGGTGCCCCTGTACTGCACACCCCACACAGTTCACTCTCCACTCCCCATTCCCGGCATCGTGCGACACCAGGCCTGTCGACGCCGGGTTCTGCTGTGGGCATCCCGAGCACCCCTGGTGCAGGTTTGTTCGGCATGCTGCAGACCCCTGTGCGGGCAAGGTCACGTTCGCGCAGTGGGACCCCTGGTGGTCCAACAGTGCCACCCCATGTGGCCCCTGCTCAGCCTGCCAGGGCTGTTGGGTCACGCGGGGCCACCCACGCATCCAGCGGTGGCTGTGGGACAGTGCTACATGACTGACCTGTCTCCCAGTGCAGGCCCTGTCTGGTGCTGCCCTGTGCAATGTGTGTCATGGTGGGCAGTGCACTGCTGGGTGCTCTGCTCAACACGCCCGACACATGGACCACCTGCACACCCTCCCAACTGCTGTCCACAGGTGCATGTGCATGATGATGCCTGCATTGTACTGTACACCAAAGTGCAAGGGTGCCCAGCATCTGACACACGTACTTGGACAGTACAGCTGGTGGGGGTGGTCGGTGGTTCTGTGTGTTAGCAATGTCGGTTCTGCTGTGCTGTGCATCTGCCCATGTACGCTCTGTGCCTGGTGTGTGTGTGTCCATATGAGTGTTCACCCCTCCCTGATGGTATGTTTGTATGCCTGGACCCTTCCACTCCCCTGGCCGTCATGCACCCCTGGTGTGTTACCCTGTGTGCCTGTGGTTTGCGCATGGACAGTGTTGGTTGCACATGTCCCCTTGACTTACCTGTGTTGTGCATAGTGCTCCTCTGTGATGGTGTCCCGGTGCTGCTGGGCCTGCCGGATCAGTCGGGGTCCTGCCGTCCTAGGGGCTGCTCATCACCATCAACACAGCGCCACTGGCGTCCCCACCGCTGTCCCCTCTTCAACCTGTGAGGGCTATCCCACAGTCTTTGGCCATGTTGTGCAGGATGCAACAGGCCAGAATATCCCACAGGCCTTGGGGGCTGTACTGTAAGTTCCGCCGGTGTCTGGGCATCGGGCGTGCCTTGAGCATCCCAAACACCCACTCTATGATGTTGCGTGTGGAAGCATGTGCCTCATTATAGCATTGCTGCGATGGGGTCATGGGGCGCCGGTACGGTGTGAGCAGCCAGGGACGGAGTGGGTATCTGCTGTCACCTGTGTGGAGATAGTGGAGATCAGTATCATGTTCAGGTCCATATTGACCATATCTCTGTGTGCCACTACCATGGCACCTGTGGCATTCCCACCCTTGCCCCGAGTTTGCATTCCATACATGCGTACTCACCCACTAGATGGCCTGTGGGGATGTCTCCACTCTCGAATCGATGGCATAGTGCGGACTGATGCCATATGAAGGCATCATGTGCTCCACCAGGGTGTGGCACAGACATTGATTATCGCCAGTGGCATCACACACCACCTGGCAGTTGACACTGGAGAAGCCCTTTCTGTTCCTATGCAGCCCCACCGGGCCAGGTCCGTCGCGAATGGCCTGGGTGACTCCTCTTGGCCCTAGCACGCCAGCATACATGCTACCCTGTGGAACCCCTGCATGTTTGCTGTACGCTCTGCCGCAGTGCTGGGGAAATGGATGTGCTCCGCAGCATGTGGCAGCAGTGCGCTGAGGAATTGGGTGAGGATACGGACGTGGCCGACTGTGTGATGCCTGTGGTGTCCCTGTCAGCCTCTGGAAGGTGCCCGTGGTGAGCAGGCACATGCAGGCTGTCACCTTGGTCTCCACTGACAGGCGTGACTCCGTGGGGGTGCCTGCATCACATCACTGCACAGCTCACAGAGCCACCTCAGTATTGCCCTGTTCAGGCAGTACCGGCCCACGATCTCTACATCTGTGTACAGCTCATAGCTGATGTGGGCACAGTGCACTGCCTGTTGAGGGAGTGCATGCACCGGCAGGCCTTCCACGGCCTCGTCCCCTGCAGCTTGCATTCTCACCCCTCATTACAGCTTCCATGGGAAGCTGGCACCTGTCCATATCCCTGGCTTCGACCCCCGGCTGGTGTTGCTGTGTTACCGCTGTCCTGACTGCTACTTCCACTGCACCGGGCACCCCGCTGGCCTCTGCAGCCTATGGCCCACGCTTGCCTTGCCTGCCCTAGCCTGTCACTGTCTGTCTTTCTGTCTGTCTCTCTCTCTCTCTCTTTCTACCCCACTTGGCATCCTTGTAGCGTTCTTGCGCGCTTCCTTGAGCCTTTTTATTTGGCTCGTTTCGTAAATCATGCAATTTCCGGCAGTTCCGCTATTGCGCAATGCGCAAAGTCTTTCAATTCGCATTGCGCCTTTTATGCATGGCTCCACCCACGCCGGGTTGCGCATGCCTTCCTTTGTATTGCGCTGTTGCTCAGGATGTTTTAGGTGGCGCAACTGCCTCCTGCTGAATATCGCAAAATGGCGCACTTTTGGACTTGCGCATGCGCAACCCTATTGCGCATGGCGCAACCCTTTTGAATATCTGGGCCAATATATTTAAAAGTGGTAGTATGGAATGAATTTCAGACTACAGAACCATTGCACTGTTATCTCCACTTTCAAACATTTTAGAAAGGATAATTTTTGATCAAACATCTGATTTTTTAGAAAAAATATGGTTTATTATCCTGTTCACAACATGGATTCAAATCAAAACATAGCACTGAGATGGCCTTGTTTGGGTTCAACAGCTGCATATTGGGTGCCCTAGATAAGGGGCACTCTGTTGTAGCTGTATTTGTGGACCTCACCAAGGCCTTCAACATTGTTGATCATGGAATGGTGTTTAATTTTATGACAGATCTTCATTTTTCAAATGAGGTGTCGAAATGTTACTCAAATTACCTAAGTAACAGATTAACAAAACTGTTATTAAAGGAGAATTGTCACAATCTAAGTAAATCAAGTGTGGAGTGCCCCCAAGGATCAGTCTTGGGGTCATTATTTTTTTCTTTATAAATGAACTCAGCCACTGACGTTTGTAAAAAATCCCAATTGACATTCTTTGCTGATGATGCAGTAATATACAGTACTTGTACAAAATCAGGGGATTCAGTATAAGTAATACAAACATTTGTTTTATATTTCAAAAATGGCTTCAATCCAAGTGAATGAGTTTAAATGTAAAGCAAACTAAATTTATGATCTTTTATCATTCAAAACAGAAAGCAGAAGTGAGTACTCCTATGGTAGAGTTAAATGGGGAGCTGGTTGAGTTAGGGATAATTTCAGATACTTGAGTATCAATCTGGACTCCAGGCTTACATTTGAACATCATATTAATTGTGTATTAAAAACTTTACATCAAAGGCTAGGGGGAATGCATAGAATGAAACAATTTCTAAAACCAGAATCTAAAGGGAAATTAACTTATAGTTTTCTTTTTGGAGTGATGGACTATGGTTTAATTATTTACACTGCTACAAGTGATAAAATATTGTTGAATTGAATGTCACATATAATAGTATATAATAGTATATTGAGAGTTATGACCGATATCCATTATAGAACCCATCGATGTGATCTTCAAAAAATAGCTTACTGCCCATCCCTAGAAAACAGAGTACAGATGAAAATGGGTCTATTTCTTTTTAAGGTAGTCAAGGGCCAAATCCCTAGCTCCATCCTTTCTTTATTCTCTAGAAGTATTAAAGTTTTGGGGACTAGGTCTCAAAATAAATTTGTGTTTAAGTTACCATTCTTCAAAAAAAAAAACACTGGACAGAAATCATTACTTTTCAGAGCTCCAAAATGTTTCAATACGATACCTACCTCTCTAATTGTTTTACAGTTCAGACTTTCAAAAATAGACTAAAAACATGGCTTGACACCACCAATGTTTGTTCATGTATTCAAGTGAAAAAGTAGATCTCGAGTCTTTTCCCTGAATGTGTTTATTGTCAGTATTTTATTTACTTATTTTTTTACTTTAACATTTGGTGACCTGGAAAGGCACACTGAGCCAGGGCTCATTTCCAGGTGTGACCAGGGGGATAGGTAATATGGGATTCAGATTACACAATCACAATAAAATGAAACAGTATACAGTAGGTAGCATAAAATACATTTTATGATAATTAATACAGCAGTACAAATAGTATACAATAGGAGCATATATAAATACATTTCATGATGATATTAATACAGCAAAACAGGCTACACAATTAGATAAGGTACATGGTGAGGGGGTAAAGTAGGAGGATGTGGCACAAACATTACAGTGCTATGAGATGTTGTGGAAACAGTTAGGGAAGGATAGGAGGCATAGCAACGATTTGACAAAGTAGTGAAAAGGAGAGTTGTGTAGGAGAGGAGTTTGTGAATTTCACAGAGAGGGGAGATGATAGTTGAAAGCAGATTTGCCCATTTTAGAAGATGGAGTGAGGCAAGAGAAGGAGCATGAGTCCCTACAGCACAGGAAGAATGTTGAGGCTGTGGCAGGAGAGAGGAGGGAAGAGAGGTAAGACAAAAGCAGCTTGAACCAGAATTTGGAGATGAAGGATATAGAGTGGATGAGACCTCTATGCGAGAGAGAAGGAAGGTCCAGGAAAGACAGTAGAAAGCAGTGGTGAGTCCTGTAGGGAGAGTTGGAGGTGAAATGACAGAAGGCATAGTAGAGTGAGTCAAGCTGAGAGATCGTTGTAGATGGTACAGTGCAGTACACAATATCAAAGTAGTCAAAAACTGGCATGATCATCTTGGACAGAAGTTCCCAGCGTACAGTGAGAGGGAGAGAGTCTCTATTTCAGTAGAGAGTTCTGAGCTTAGGATGAAGTTTATTGGTTATATAGTCAATACGAGTGGAATAGCTTAGTTGTGGATCCAGTCAGATGCCTAGGTACTTATAAGAATGGACAACCTTAAGTGTGGTGCCATCAAGGGAGCTGATGGGTGGGGTGTTGCTGGCTTTGGCTAATCTTTGAGAGGTTCTAAAAGTCATAGAGACTGTTTTGGATGTGTTCAGTTTGAGATTTTTTGGTAGAAACCAAGACTGGACTGAGAGGAAGTCATGTTGCAGTGAGGAGTGGCTAGCAGCTGGGTCAGGGCCTGTGGTGAACAGTATGGTATCGTCCTCATACATAAGGATGAGGAGGTGGAACAGGCAGATTGCGGTTATTAATGATGATTGAAAATAGGATGTGGCCAGTACTGAGCCCTGCAGGTGCCTGCCAGGATAGGGTGGGTGGGTGGGAGGGGAGGAGTTGGTGATTTTAACTACCTGGTGCTTGTCACTGAGATAAGAATGGAACCATGGTATGGTGGGAGGGGCAAGCCCAGCTTCAATGAGTGAGTGAGTTCAGTGGGAGGGGCTGGGATACTGAGTCAATAAGCTTTAGCCAGGTCGATGAAGACTGCAGCAGTGAGGTGACCTTTATCGGCAGCTGGTTGAATGTGACCAGTGACTCGGAAAAGGGAGGATATGGTGGAATTATTTTTTTCTGAAACTGGACTGGAAGGGGGACAGGAAGTTAGTGGCAGTGAGAAACTCAGTTAGTCTGAATTGTATGAGGCATTCCTGCAGTTTAGACAAGGCAGGGAGATGGGAGATAGGGTGGTAGTTTCCAGGTGAGGAGGGATCACCTCCTTTGTGGAGGGGGATGACACACACCAATTTCCAGGCTTTTGTAACTGTACCTGAGGAGGAAGATATATTTATGATCAAGATGAGGGAGAGCAATGGGGGGGGGAGAGACATGCAGGAGATTAGGATGTAGACCATCCGGGCTACATTTAGTCATGTTGAGGGAAAGTAGGGAAGCAGAATTTTGGATGTGGAAACTGGAGTTAGAATGAAGTGTTTACTTGGCTGGTGTCGTGGAGTGGGTTTGGCTGCAGATGTAGGAGTAGTGGTAATGTCAGGAGAAGCACAAGTTGTGAAGAAAGTGTTGAGGGTATCCACAACTTGGGAGGGGTCTGTTATTTCCCTACCATTGTACTTTAGAGTTTAGGTGTTGGATTGTGGTGGAGGGTTCACAATGGAATGTACTGTATTTCAGAAGGAGAAGGTATGAGCTGTGTTGAGATAGAGTTTAAAGTAATCAGCCTTGGTGTGACCAATGGCCTTAGTACAAGCATTTGTTGCTGTGTCTTATGCTTGTCTTGAGCTAGGGGTTAGGGAGGCTTTGAAGGAATCCCAGGCTTTGCCATAGGCTTTACAGAGGGAGACTATGGGGGGCAGTAATCCAGGGTTGGTGGGGCTTCCTGACCCTAGCTTTCCTAAGAGAGGCATGGAGATCCCAGACACTGCTGAAGATTTTTATGAACTGGACTAGGACAGCATCTACAGTGACTGCAGAGTCAACCAGGGCCCAGTTCATGTTGTGTAAGTCAAAGAGGAGTGAGTTAGTGTCTAATGAGTTTAGTGGGCATGTTACAATGTATATTGGAGCAGATATGGGTAGGTGTGTTTTCCTGATGCAGTAGGTGATGCAGTGGTCACTTAAGGTGGGGTCGAGGACACCTGCTGCAGATACAGTGAAGCCCGCCAGGATGTAGTGCAGTGTCACAGGTTTACTGCATGACAAAATGGATTAACTTCCACTGAAACTGCATTGTTTGCTGCAGTAACTCTACCACATAATTCTGCAGAGTTGGGCTTCATCCTGGTGGGCTTTACTATATACGGTGAGGATGGGATGAGAGAACCCAATCTAGTAGGGCATGGTTTAAGGAACAGGGATTTTAATGGGTTGGTTCCATGATCAGCTGTGTGAGATTCAGGGATTCTAATTTGGAGGTAGTGGGTTTAGATGATGGGGACAGCCAGTCGAGGTTATAGTCACTGAGTAGTAATAGTTCACTGGAGTGTACTAATGGGGGAAGAATAGAGATGCACATTGCAAGAGCTTCTTGTCTGAGCCGAGGAGAAGCATAGACAACCCCAGTGAATGTAGGGAGAGTGTGTGGAAGGGAGAATTTGGTTTGGATCAATTCGTGGGATCCAGGGCAGGATTATTTTTCATCACTGAGTAAGAAAGGTGATGTATTGTGATCATGGCAACACCACCTCCTCTCTTGCAGTGGTCTTGCAAGAATATGTGGTAACCTGGGATTGATATAGTTGAGTCAGAGGTTTTAGCTGTTAACCAGGTTTCTGGAAGGCATAGGATGTCAGGGCCATTCTGGGATATCCAGCAGTTTAAAAGATCAAGTTTTGGGAAGAGACTTCTAATATTTATGTGCATAACCTTTAGGCCTTGATGGGAGGGAGTTTGTTGTGGATGCATGGGGGGGCGGGTTTCCTTTTGATGTCTCAAGCGCTAAGCAGGAGGAGAAAGAGCACAGTGAAGGTAGCTGGGAGCTTGCGACCTTTGATTGTGTTGCGGACATAGGGTTTGTGCCTGGAGCAGCAGATTAGAGTGATGCGAGGAGAGATCATATGAAATGATGGTGTAAAGAAGGGGACCGGGGTTGGTAGGAAAGGAGTGAGATGGTAAAGCAGGATGAGTGGTGCAGCAGGAGCCGGAGGGTATGGGGGGGGTAAGGGCCTCTGAGGGGAAGGTTGAGGGTAGAGGATGTGAGGAAATAGGAGAGTGATTATTTGTATTTTAATGTTATTTTGTTGCTGTTTGCTGTCTTTTAATGTATAAAAATGTGTCACTTGTGAAAATGGGCAGTAATGCTCATCATGCTAGCTAGTATAAAAAAATAAAAATTAAAAAATTATATGTTTTGGATAACATGAGGAAACTAGTCAGGGGCAATCTATCAAGGATCCAGGAGCATTTAGAGGCAGAAGACATATGGGGACTGGTCAAACAAGCTGTATTGAAAGCTACCAAGATGTGCATAAGGACAGTGACAAAAAAGAACAAACATAAAAACCCACATGGTTCATAAACCAGATTACAGCAATTATCAGAACCAAAAAGGAGGCTTTCAACAACTTTAAAAACAAACAGGGTGACAGCAAATGGGAGGTTTACATTCAGAAGAATAAAGAAGACATGAGTATGGTGAGATCAGCTAAGGCTGCGGCTGAACTCCGGCTTATGGAAGGGGTTAAAGCAGAGAATAAACACTTTTTTCAACATATACAGGAAAAAAAAAGAATAAAAGGGGAAGGATATGTAAATTTAAAGATGGAGTCAGAATCATGGAGGAGGATAGACAGAAGGCCACTGTTCTAAATTACTTTTTCTGCTCAGTGTTCACTAAGGAAAACAGCTGATAAGGAGTCCCACAAATGGAAGCACCATCAATCATCTCTGGCAAGGTCAGAGATGCTCTGGAGTAACTCATGGAGGACAAATTACCAAGGCCAGATGAAATACTTCTGAGGGTGCTAAAGGAACTGGCGGGAGAATTGGCAGATCCCTTGGCACATTTGTTCAACAGCTTACTTCAGTCTGGAGTAGTGCCTAGAAACTGGAGAAGAGCAGACGTGGTACCTCTCCACAAGGGAGGGAGCTGGGAGGAGGCTGGCAACTACTGACTAGTTAGCCTTACTTTGGTAGTGGGTAAGTTAATGGAAACTTAAAAACAGGACCTAGTAGAGTACCTAGAAAAGTTTTCAGAATGACAGGCAGCATGAGTTTGTGGCAGGTAGGTCATGACAGATGAACCTGATTGCATTTTTTGACTGGTTGACTAGGGAATTAGATAGAGGACACCCAGTGGACCTCCTCTACTTTGACTTCAGTAAGGCCTTTGATTTGCTGCCACACAACTGTCTGCTGAAAAAGATGGGGTACATGGGCACAACCAAAATCTTAGTCAGGTGGGTAAGAGATTGGCTTAAGGATAGAAAACAGAGAGTGGTAGTCAACACAGAGAAGTCGGATGATGGGGAACGTCACTAGTGAAGTGCCCCAGGGCTTAGTGTTGGGGCCAGTCCTGTTTAAGGCATTTATCAGTGACATTGGCATAGGTATCCAGGGAAACATTGCCCTATTTGAAGATGATATCAAGCTAGGCAGAAGGGTGGACTGTGAGGAAGCAGTTAGCTACCTACAGAAAGACCTGCAGAGGCTGGAAAATTGGTCCAACATCGAGCAGCTGAGGTTTAACGTAAGAAAGTGCAATGTGATTCATCTAGGTAAGGAGAACAAGAGAATAACATACTGGTTTAATGGGATTCGGATCAATAACTCACAGAAAGAAGGGTACCTAGGAGTCATAATTTTCAATACCCTTAAACAGGCCAGCTAATGCAAAACAGTTTACAGCAAGGCCAACAGAATGCTAGGATGCTTAGGGAGAGGATTTGGCCGCAGGAGCAGGAAGGTGATTCTACCAATCTACAGGTCCCTGGTAAGGCCTCATCTGGAGTACTATGTCTAGTTTTGAAGTCCATATCTTAAGAAGTATACGAATAGGCTGGAGACCATCCAGAGAAGGGCAACCAAGATGATCCAGTGCCTCCAGAGGCTCTCCTATAAAGAGCATTTAGAAGTTTTGAATACGTTCTCTCTGGTGACTAGGAGGGAGGGATGATAGAGACACACTGTACAAGTTTCTGAGAGGAATAAACAAGGTGTCTTCCGGTTTGACTATAGAGCTGTGACAGCACTCAAGCCGACATCCCCGACAGCGACAGACACAATGCCGAGTGTCAGCATTGTACTGTTGGGGATGCCAGTGTGTCCACCTCCACACACCCCAGTTTGTAGATATCCAACTCCGAGTCAGAGTTTGACTGGGGAGGAGGTGCAACACCGGGAGCCGCACCACCATTGTCTTCATGGACCAGCACAGTAACTCGCCACTTTCAGGTGAAATCTGTCCCTGTGCTGGTCTTCATGGTAGTGGTGTCGACCTCCTGTCGACATACGGTGCCTTCCTCAGATATGTTCATCAGGGTTGACAACTCCTGTGCTACAGGACACGAGTGTAAGTTGGGGGGAAGCTTCAGGAGGGAGCTCAGGAAACACTATTTTATGGAAAGGGTAGTGGAACCATGGAATAGGCTGTCTACCATGGTGGTGGAAGAAGCAAAGACCATGACATCATTCAAGCTGGGGTGATATAGAGCAAAATTAAACAGTGGAGGGGGGTCTAGGTCCTGAGAGCTGAAAAGATCTTGGGAACTCAAAGGCAGACTAGATGGACCCTTGGTCTCTTTCTGCTGTCACTTTTCTATGTTTCTATGAATGGAAGGAAAATGAGAAATATGGCCCTACCATCTGAAAGATGGTGGGCCCTGATAAACCAGAGGAGGACTAGTCCTGGACCCTGTGCATGGCAGCCCGACAAGGACTTCATAGGGAGAGGAGGGAGCTCCCCTGTACCCCGCCCAGGGAATACTGATCTGAGGCAGCATGGAGGAAAGCCTTCTGCATAAGTGATACAGAGTTCAGCTATGGAAGGCACCATGAGGTTCCTGAAGGAATCTGGGCCAGTAGAGAGCAGGGGACATAAACAAACAAAAAAAAAATATGTAAATTTATATATATATATATATATGTATATAAGACGGAGATCCCCAAGGGCCATAAACAGTAGTCAAAGGATATAATTCACAAGAACTACACACACACACACACACACACACGCATATATATCAAAACACTCTGCACATCATTTTTTCTGTAAATTTTGACTGTTTTCCTTTAATCTGAACTTTTGGTGGGCATGGCAACATTGGATCTCAACAAACAACATATCCCGTTGTGTTGTATATTCACAGAAGTCATGCAGGTAGTCTTTCAAAGGAAAGGATTTTGTTCGTGCCACAAGTAAAAAAAATTATACATTGAAATGCAGCTTCAGCCATTGCTAAATCACTCAGCATAGCAAAACAGACAGCTCAGAAATAATACATAGCAAAAACTGACTGTAGACAACTGCTGGTTAGTAACACAGAATACTGAGTACAAAAACCTGATAACAGGAGAGAATATTATTAATACCTCTAGAACAGTGGTCCCCACACAAAATCTAATTGACATCTCTTAGGTACTGTTCACACTACAACTCTGAAACCATCTTAGCAGTTTAAAGATGTATGTCCTGACCACTTAATCTGTGTTACGAACTGTATTTGAGAACTGTGCTCTAACCCTGCTGGGGGGGCAGGCTAGAACAAGGTTTTATCCTAAATCAATTCTCTTAAGCCAAGTTAACAGCAGTGTACAGTAAATACAAACTGTGCTGGAACAGGTATGTTAAAGGCTGCATTTGCAACTCATGATTCCATAACTGTGGACTGCATAGCCCTAAAACAAAGTTCACAACATTATACTTCTTCATTGTGCACTCAATTTTAAAAATACAGCCTTTTCCCTGGTATTTCTAGTTCTTCTCTACAATGAGTATCCCATGATGCACTGCAGCTCCTGCAATGCCTGGAGTCTTACAGATAAATGATTTACTTTAGCCATAATTGATTTTGTCCACACAATTAACCAATCAATCCTCACTATTTAACAGCACCTGAGGTACTCTTACATTATGAAGAATACATCATGAATGAGGCAAATCAGCTGTTTGCTGTCATATCAGCCAAGAGTGCTACCATGCAACAGCTGATTGGCAACAGTGATTGTAATTTTTTTCAACAGCTTTTTCTGAAATCTCCTTCCCACTGCGAGCATCTGGAAAACTTATCTAAGAATCTATTATGTTGATATAAGATCCTGTACCATGGAAGCTGGCTGAAGGACTGGGCGAGTTCCTTGAAATACTGGGGTATGAATATAACCTGACTGTGCACTCGAGGGATGGAGTCCTCAGGCCAACAAAGGTAGAAACCCTTTCAAGTCATGACCTTGAGTGTGTCCTAAGCATTAAGAGATGGACTTAAGTAAATTAAGATTGAACACATTTTATTTCTGGGCCAAGCAATGTGGTGAAACAGTAAATGAAGATCTTGGATTTCACTATTGGAGTTGACCCTATCATTTGGCTTCCTCTGTAGATATTAGTTGATTGGGATTGCCCAAGACCAAAAACATTTTTCCCTGTTAAGAAGAGTGGGCATCCTGGATTCCTTTCGACCTTTTGGAGTACAACTGCAGGAGCCACACATGGCAAAATAAGAGTGATTGTATTTGTGTTCTTGGAGTGTTAGAACAGCTCAGCTTTGCTTTGCTGTTTTTTATTTAAGAATGCATGTGAAACCACTGTCGTTTTGCCAAGAGTGCTTTCTGCAATTGTATTAGCAGTCACTGAAGCTGTCTAAATCATATCCCAATTTGTAAGCAGCATCAGCATTTATACAACACTAGTAGTGATACATTTTCCCTAATAAATGTGTTTATCTCACTGTCTTACTTCCAGATAAACATTTATCTGGAGGTTAGATATGCCATGATAACTATTTTTAACCTAAGGACCAATCAGAGAGCAGATTTTACAATGCTGATGACATCACAATAACCTTGTTCTGCTCTTAGGCTAGCTGCTGAATTCAAAGAGCAACAGTTAACTTTACACAAACAGCTGATTCATAGAATCATAGAAGTTTAACAGCAGAAAAGGACCATACTGGGCCATCTAGTCTGCCCTTTTTTCCCCTCCACCCCCCTCTCCCTGCCAGCCCCACCCTCCCTCTGATGCTCAGCCCCATATTCTTGCCCCATGCCCTCTTGAATTCTTCCACTGATTTAGCACCCTCCACTCCATCTGGTAGTCTGTTCCAGGGCTCCACCACCCTCTCCGTGAAGAATCACCCTCTGACATTACCCCTGTATCTTTTTCCTTGCAGTCTGAGACTGTGATTTAAATGGTACAACTTATAAACTGACATATAAATCAAATACACAATGGTCTTACTCAACGTATACAGCTTATCTCCATTTGTTAGGGAGCAGGACTGTCATAACTCACTCGTGGCTCTGCCACTCATAAGTTATGGTCCTGCCCCCTCACTCATTAAGATAAACTCTATATTTTAAGTAAGGCCATTGTGTAGCCCCTATTTATCTCCAACTGGAAGGTTCACAAAGGATCCTTAACCACTGGAGTGCAAGTAGCACACTGCCTGGTGACATTTTTATTTTATTTATTTATTTTAGACTTTGGTAACCAGGTAAGACCCATTAGTCACAAGTGCCTCTTTTCAGGGGTGACCTGGGAGCACTGGGTGGGGTTAAGTGACTTGCTCAGAGTCACACAGTGTGCAAGTGGAGGTTGTGGGAATCAAACCCAAGTCTGCTGGATGTACCAAGTTCATTCACAACTCATTACTCTAACCTTTAAGCTATACCACTGGCCACATCACAGTGGCTTCTGCTGTACTCAAAACAGCAGTAAAATCAAACAGAAACAGTTAAACCCAGATATTAAACAGGACAGGACAGGAGCCCACAATAACTCCATTTCACCATCTCTCACAAAATTATATGACAGTTTCTGCAACTCTGTCATCTTTCTTCATACATATTATAGGACATTTTCACCATCTAGAAATCACAGTTACTCCACGTAAAAATCTAGATGGTTAAAGCTTCATAAAAAAAATGAATAATTTAAACGCTTTAGAATTTATAATACATTGTATAAATTGAACACCCAATAGCCTAACTAAGAATCTGATATTTATATTCACTGGTGAGGAGGTAGGATGTTCACAACTCACTTGTGATTTTGCCACTTGCAAGTTACGATCCTGTCACCTGACTTATGAAGATAAATGACACATTCTGAGTCGTTTTGTATCTCCTATTGATGCAAATTAAATTAAGTTACTATTAATCGTAAGTAGTTCACCGATCTCTAGGGCTATATATTGTATATATGTAAAGTGTCACATCTTGCCCTGGAATCACACTGAAAATGAAACCTTGTCTCTAATGGTAATTATTATCCAGATTAAATTAATTCAATAAATAAATGAACGAGCCCACAACTAAGCAAAGCATTCAGAGTACAAATAGAAACATATACTACTAACAACAGAAAAAAGATCCAGTAGAATGTAACCATGACATAATAGCTTTCATTTATTCATTCTTATAGGCAGTAGTAACTGGAATAAAGACATCGTCCAAAGAACTGTTTTTCTATATCTAAATTCAGGAAGACTGTTGTCTGCATTTGTGACCTCTCCAACAAAGGTTTTTAACATCATTAAAGTAAATGAAAACATAGTGCTGATCCTTATATATTTTTCTGAAGTTGTGCTCAGGGTAAATAATGGTGTATTAAATCCCTATAGAGATAACATCTTGTTTTAATAAAGTAGATTTTTGCCTCCGGCTTTGAGAAATGTCTGGAAACACATATGGTCTGTCATCCTGGATTCTGATTATCTTTTTCCACTTGATGGTTTCCAAGAAACAGTTCCCATCACAGAGATAAGAGGATGTTACAACCTTAGATATTTATATATTGATATATTTACAATTTATTTACCCAGCATAGACATTTAAGATGCAACAATTTTAGTAGGGTCCTGATTCTGTTCATTTTTACAGCTGTTTAGAAGGAGCACTAAGAGGCTAAGTGACTTGCCCAAGATCCTACAGTAAGTATTAATCTCTGGCGGGTGTTGAACCTGCAATCCTGGGTTCCAGCTGATACTCTTACCACTAGACCAGTGTTTCTTAAATGCCTAGGGCAGCCTCCCTGATGAGGCACCAAGCTGTTCCAGGCAAGTCTCAGGCAAGCCTGGCAATGTACATTTCTAACTAACTTAAATTGTGAGTTTTGGATATTTTTCTTTTTAATTTATTTATTTGTTATTTTTTTGTGACAGGACAGGACAAACTGAAAATCTGACTCCTAAAAATATTTTTCCTTGCTGGGTTTCCTCTGAATTAACCACTGATTGAAGGGATTTGCACACCATATTGTTTTACTGTTATTGCTATATTTGCTATATTATCCTGCTTGTTTGTATTATTCCATTGTGCCTTCCACAGGTCACACCTGGAAATGAGTTACATACCTCAGTGTGCCTTCCTAGCGAACCCTTTAAAAAAGCAGTATTTGTTTGTCAGTAAAAATTTTCATCATATAGGTTTTTTTAGCAAAAATTAATTTCTGCCACCCTCAGTCATCCTTAGAGAATTTTTAGTTTTCTTAGATATTTTTCAACACAACTTTTCGAGTTAATTTTGTAATGATGACTTACATCAATAAAAATAGCCACCACTCACAAGTTAAAAAAAATCTCTTCCATTGTAGTTACCATTGAATGTGGTTGTATTAGGATGGTGCAACCACATGTTTGGATCAGAAACAGTACAGCACTTTACCAAGATATTTAGTTTTTTGAAGACAGGAATGGCACAGGAATGGGAACTCTTAAAAACTTCAAAATCCCATACTTGGTTTAGGAATGAAAGCAAATGAAAAGAAATTGAGTATCTTGATATTTTTGTCAGGAAAGCATTTTTTTTTGCAATTCTATTTATTCACTGGCTGCAGGCGGTGTACTCACCCCATCTCTGTTCACTTGCCTCTTGCAGGTATTCTCCATACAGCTGCTGGGGTCAGAGGTCCCGTAGCTTGCCCCGTACGTTGGGGCTCCTAAGGGAGAGTCTGTGATCCAGGGGGCCTGCCCAAGACTTATGCTTCCCAGAGTCATTCGGCAGAGGTCAAGGGCCATCATGAAGCACTGCCACACTGGCTTTTACCTTGTATCAGTTCCCCAATTTTGCAGACATGCAATGATGTAAGTGTATGAGCATGCATGTTCCCACACATGCCTCACAGGTGTCTGCCACTGCCATCACCCTGTCACATGTGGTCCTGGCAAGGTGTACACCCAGACTCTGTTAGGTGTCGCTCAAGTGCTGGGTGCCACCAACCCCGCCCCCCAGAGCCAGAGGTGAACAGTCCATGGGATGCTCATCCGGTCTCCACCAGTCATCCTTCTGACACACCAGGCTTATTCTTGAACCCATGTCACCAGCATCACAAGTGGTTGTGACTAACAGATGCTGTTGCTTTAAAATAAATAAATTAATGCATGCATGCATACATACATACATACATGAATATTCTTTTTCTTCTGTCTGTCCTTAGTTTGAATTCAGCATCTTATGAAGGTATATCAGTGTACCAAGGTTTGTGACACTACACTCAGAATATCAGATTCCTTTGTAGTCTGTTCCACTTTGCCATCAACAGTAACGTTTTTTTTTCTTCTGTGGCATCTTATCTAGGGTTCCATTCCTCATTTATTTCCTTGAATTACTTTATTTATGTGAGTGATGCAGCCTGAATTACAGTGGTAGATTCAGTCTGAGTCACTGTAACCTGTACATTCAGCAATAATTATCAGTGGGACTACTATAGTACAGCAGGGTCAAGCACAAAATAAGACAGAGCCAGGGGGGATTAATTTCCAGGCTACATTCCCCTGTACGTCTGCCTGAGGCAAATGCTTTAAGGCCTAAAGCCTTTTCTGAAAGTTCTGATTCAGCTAAGAAATTTGTGTATTTAGAGACACTGATGGAATCAGTCTTCAGCCCAATAATAAGCATTTCAGGTCAGGCAATCAGAGCTGTCCACAGGGAAACATGAAGATGTTCAGCCACGTGATGAGTAAGAGAAAGCATCCTCTAAGCATTTTAGAAATGCAGTCCCTGCTGAGGCAGCCACAAAAACAAATGCAAAAAAAATCTGCAAGACAATTCAGAGAAATTCCACTGCATTAAATTTCTTCACTAATATACGCCAGAACTGAGCACAGTTATTAACTAACTCTAGGCCATAATGTTGTCTAATGTTCTTAGCCAGGGAATTTGAGTCGTTCGCAATTCTGCAGTGACGCACCATGGAGTAGTTCTCATTATCAGTTCAATGCTACATGACACAAGATGAACCCAAAGCAATGATTGGCAGGTTGGGTCTACACACAGTGACTCAGTTGATCATTTCTAGAATGACTTTGATCATCCCTGAATGAGACTCTGCATTTGGGGCTAGATTTTATAATGGCTACCTGTGCTGTGTCACTAGTCACAGTTATGGCTTTGGGCTAGCAGGCAATATTTATGAACTGCCATAAGTCACAGCAGTTTTGCCTCTTTGCAGCTGCTCAAGTACTATGCAAAAATGATCATCCCCAAAGTACTTTGGCTGAGGCTCATTAATGGGAAATGCTAGTGTCTCACAGGCTGGAGAGCTTGTGCACCTCTAGTTTCTTATGAAACCCATCCCAGAGCCTTGGTTATGTATGAATAGTGACTGTTATGCATGGGGGGGTGGTCTGTTATACATAAATTAGAAACATAGAAACCTTTACAAAAGAACTTAGAGCCAAGGTCCATCTATTGTATTTTTTGTTGTTAAATTGGTAATTTATATAGTAGACAGTCCAATTCCCAGTAGCAACCGGAGCAAAAGGCAGCAGAAACTTAACATTCTAAGACTTCTTAATTTAAACACCATATTATTAGAACTACTGTATGTTATTACATGATTTGTATGTACGTTCTATACTACTAAGTGCACAGGAATCTAATCAGTAGCAGTTATAGCTGTGTTTGCTCAGCACATAAGATGTTACTTCTTTTTTGCCTGTCCCAAGCATGCTTAAACCCCTCCACTGTGCTTGCCCCCACTACCTCCTGTGGCAGAATATTCCATGTGCTGACTACCCTTTCTGTTAAGAAAAACTTCCTCACATTACCTCTTAATCTACCCCTTCCAATTTCATATTGTGCCCCCTTGTTCTAGTACTTTTTCTACATAGGAAAAGCTCCCCCACCTGCACCTTGTTTATGCCCTTAAGGTACTTGAAAATTTCAATTATGTCCCCCCGCTGTCTCCTCTCCTCCAGTGAGTACATATTGAGGTCCCTTAGTCTTTCCTCATATGTATTATTGGTGTAAGCCCTGCACCATCTTTGTTGCCCTTCTCTGGATAGTCTCCACCTTATCTATGTCCTTGCACAGGTGTGGTTTCCAGAACTACACGCAGTACTCCAAGTGAGGCCTTACCAACATTTTATACAATGGCATCACCACCTACCTCCTGCTAGTGTTACCCCTGCCTATGCACCCCAACATGCCACTGGCCCTCCCCGCTACCACTGTACACTGCTTTGATACCTTAAGGTCATCAGAGATGATAACCCCTAGGTCCCTTTCCTCTTTGGTGACAGTCAGCTCCCCCCAACCTGTAGCTCCCCCAGGAATCCCTCTACCCAGGTGCATTATTTTTGCACTTCTTTGCACTGATCCTCAGTTGCCACATTTCTGGCCATCTTTCAAGCTTCTCCAGGTCCCTTTTCGTTTTCTGCATCCCTTCTGGAGTATCCACCCTGTTGCGGATCTTGGTGTCATCTGCAAACAGGCAGACCTTTCCTTCCAGCCCCACTGCAATGTCACTAACAAAGACATTGAACAGAACTGGTCCTAGTACTGATCCCTGTGGTACCCCACTGGTCACCCCCTCTCCCCAGATTGTACCCCATTTACCACCACTCTGTCGCCTGTCTGTTAACCAGTTCCTAACACAGTTCACCACATTGTCTCCCATGCCCAAACTACCCATCTTGTTAATCAGCCTTCTATGTGGGATGGTGTCGAAGGCTTTGCTGAAATCCAGGTAGGAGATGTCTATCACCACTCCCTCATTAAGTTCCCTAGTCACCCAATCAAAAAACTATTAGATTTGTTTGACATGACCTTTCTGCTGTGAATCTGTGTTGCCTCAGATCCTGAGCACCACTGGATTCCAAATGTGCGACTATCCTTTCTTTCAGCAGTGTCTCCTTGATCTTTCCCACCACTGAGGTGAGGCTGACTGGCCTGTAGTTCCCTGCCTCCTCCCTACTGCTGCTTTTGTGCAGTGGGACTACATGTGCCCTCCTCCAGTCCTCTGGAATGACACCTGTTTTGAGTGACTCTGTAAACAGGGCCACCAGAGGCGCTGCTTGTTCCCTTCACAGCTCCTTTAATATCCTCGGGTGGATGCTGTCTGGCCCCATGGCCTTATCCACCTTCAGCTTTGTGAGTTCTTCCAGAATTCTCTCCACTGTGAATGGACTGGTGTTCATTGTCCCCTCTCCCATTGCCTCTGCAACCCAAATGTGGTCCTTGACCCTCCCCCTCCTTAGTGAATACTGAGCAGAAGTATTTGCTCATTATTTCTGCCTTGTCCAGATCCTTCTCATTACACTCTCCCTTCTCCTCTCTGAGCCTCACAATCCCCCCTCATGGTTTTTCTTCTTTCACTGATGTACCTATAAAATGCCTTATCCCCTTTGTTTACAGACTGTGCTCAGCTCGCTTCTGTCTGCACCTTCGCCCTCCTAACAGCCTTCCCTGCTTCCCTTAGACATTCAAGGTACACTTCTGTCCTCCTCCCTTTGGCTCCCCTTATATTTCCTGAAACTGAGCTTTTTAGCCCTGACTTTGTCTCTCACCTCTTTGGAGAACCATAGTGGTTTCCTTCTTCTTTTCCCTTTGGCCACTATCCTAATGCGTCAGTTTGTTATATCCACTATTGCTCCTTTTAGTTTCTCTCATTGTTCTTCCATCCCCTCTACTACCTCTCCCTTCCCCATAACTTCTTATATACATCTATCCATTTCAGTGAAATCTGCTCACCTGAAATCTAATACTCTTGCCTTTGTATGGCTTAATTGAGTCCATGTCTCCATGCTGAACCACACCATGTGGTGGTCACTGGACCCCAGCTGTCCTTCCACCTGTATTTCTTTGACTCTGTACCCATAGTCCATACCAGCTCCAGAAATGACTTGTCCCTGGTTGGCTCCTGTACCAACTGCCTGAATCCAACCCCCTGCAGGGATTCAAGGATGGCTGTGCTTCTGGCTGAAATAGCTATCTGGGTGGACCAGTCCACATCCGGCATATTGAAATCCCCCCAGTAGCAGGATTTCGCCCTGAGCTGCCATGTCATGAATGTTCTCCACTAGTTCCCTGTCTACTTCCTCCCTCTGTGCTGGAGTTCTGTAGATCACCCCTGTGCATATTGCTGTTCCATTCTCTGGCTCCAGGGTGACCCACATTACCTCGGCCTCCCCCTGTCTTCTCTGAACTTCTGTAGTATTTATACCATCTCTGATATACAGCGTCACTCCCTCACCCTTTTTACCTTCCCTGTCCCTCCTGAACAATGTATAGCCTGGTACATTGACTTCCCAGCCATGATTAGCAGAGTACCATGTCTCTGTTATTGCTGCTATGTCAAGGTCTACATCTGCTAACAAGGCCTCCAGGTCTGGAATCTTATTTCCTAGGGTACAGGCATTCGTTATCATGATCTTCCATGTTTTACAGTCTGCTCTCCCTCTGCTCTTGTTCTCCCTCTCCAGCACCTTCCCCACCCTGATTTCCTTTCCTATGTGCTCTTGTCCCCCCGTATCACTCATTATACATTCTTCACCTGCCTGCCCCTCCCTGCGTGCTTTTGCTGTTCCCGTAGTCAACTTATGTTCCTGCATTTTCCCATGAGGGGGTGTTTCTAAGCCTCCTGACCCTCCTGGCTCTCCTCCCTTGGCCAGCTGAAATGCTCACAGCTGAAGCATTTAAACTTCTCGCAAAGGACTAAGGTCCCCTTCTCGAACAGATGCAGGCCATCGTTCTTATATAAGCCTGCATCTGTCCCAGCCTTGGGTTCCTGAGTGGGGCTTTTCCATTCCTCCAAAACAGTGTAGGAGTTATTAAGTGGGACCGGTTGGGGGATGTGCTTTTGATCCCCTCCCTGAGCCCACTGTGCTGCATCACTCCTCTTCCCTGGCATCCTTTGAGGCAAAGTTTGTGGACCCAGTGGTCTCTGGGTGGGGGCGGATGCCACCTTCAGCTTGGCCAACTCTGCTTGGAGACAGGCAACCTCCTCCATCAGTCCAGAGGGGTGCCTGCTGATAGGGCAGCATTGCAGCCTCCAGAATGTCTCCCTGAAGACCACTGCTCCACAAACACTGCACTGCACCACTCCCATCATGTCTGATTCCCTCCTCAATCAATTGCCTGCTGAAGATGGCTATTTGATATCCCCCAAATATATGTTTTATTTCTTTTGTGCTCTGTTATGCTTCATCTCTTTGCTACTTCCTGTATGGATGCAGGATACTGCAAGGCCTTATGGGACCCACCCAATAAATGTAGGGTCATCCCTGGGGTGGGATGGTGGGACTACACCACAGGCTGCATCCTTAAAACAATCAGCCACAGAGTCCCCTGGCAGTGACATCTCACTCCACTCACACACTTGACTGCTACAATTTCTCAATCCTGCCCAAACTAAATGGAAAAGCACCCAAATGGCAGGTAAGAACAGACCTCAAATACAATTTCAAACACACAGAAATGGCAGCTAAGAAAATACCTCACATACACCTACAAACACAGTCACCAAGTCACCAGCTAGAGTCTCTCTCCCTCCTTCTCCAACTAAATGAAGACTCAACTGAGATGGCAGATAAAACCTCACATTCAGACTACACTAATCCCTGCAATATGATGCCTGCATTTAAAGGCCAGACAGCCACTTTTAAACACACAAGCACAAACTTGTCAGCTACAATCCTTCAATCCTGCCAAACTAAATGGAAAAGTACCCAAATAGCAGTTAAGAACAGACCTTAAATACAATTTCAAACACACAGAAATGGCAGCTAAGAAAATACCTCAAATATACATATAAACACAGTCACCACTCCATCCTTCTCCAACTAAATGAAGACTCACTGACATAGTTCATGACTGTATATGGCCCACAGAAACCAAATGGAGATAGTGCATCTCATGTGGAATAGTGGCAGTGCTCCTGTGTGCCATTTTCAGCCCAAACATGCTAATAAGACCACTCAGCATACAAGGTGCTGGGGGCCATAAGCATGCTGCACAATTGTGCTGTGCAGCCAGCTTGGTGGCATTGTGCAGAGTTATGTAGATCCCCCACAATCATCACTGCAGACATATTTATCTAAAGAACACTACCCTACCACACAAATCACCATCAAACACATGTGTAAATCCCAATTGCTGCCAAATATGGAAATCAGATAATACAGCCATATTAACATTATATTTGGTGGTGATTGGGAGGGCCACTTGGATGTATTATGTTAACACTATTGCTGGTAGTGAGTGGGAGGGCCACTTGGCTATATTACATTAAGGGTGGATACTGGCCCTCCTGATCACTGCCAAATACAGTATTAATGTAATACATCCAAGTGGCCCTTCTACTCTCCACCAGAAATAGTTTTAACATAATACAGATACCTCACGTTTAGATAGGGGCCCCCAACCACCAATTGCTACCATCCCCAAATGTGCAGTAGACCCCCTCCCATCCCATCCACTCAGGACCTTCCATCCACACACTCCTTCCCCCACTCACTGATGCTGCTATATTGCAGTAGAGAAGGTGACCAGCACAGCCCCCTACTCACTACATCAGCCATCTGCCATATGAATTACAGACAGCAATTGCATACTTACAGTAAGTGCATGATCACTGTCTATCATTCAGATGATAGCCAGTCGAGGTGGTGAATGGAGAGCTGTGCTGGCCTAGGTTCTAGCAACCATATTTTACTTTCCAAGGAAGGTGAATTACTTGGAGAGAGGATGGTCAATCTTCAAAGTCCATGAATGATGCATTCTGGAAGGACAATTCTGAGGTTGAAGAGGTAGGTCTATTCTGAAGGAGCATCTAGATCCTGAAAGTGGAGTAGGTCCAGTTGAAAAGGGGGTGAATGCAGTCAAGGTTTCCAAGGTGATGATGGGTGATATCCATAGAATTACAGAGATAAAGTGAGCATGAAGAGCATGATCTGATAAAATGTGCTGCCAGACTTTGAACAGTGGGAAGTGTGATGGGTTATGAAGTCATAAGGTAAATGATCTGACTTTGTAGAATGTTTGACATTCATGTTAGAGCCTGAAGGTTTGGAGTTAAGCGGTGAGTGATAAGTTGCAATGTAGGCATCCATGAAGAAGATGAAGGAATCAGACAGAATCTTTAGGTACCTGGTAGAAGGGATGACATGGAAGTTTTTAAGCAAATAAAGGAAGGTTAGTATATGCAACAGAAATGGTAACTGAATGTATATGGCAATTACTGGAAGTTCAGTACAATGAATTTGAGAGTTGATTTGGGTATTAATGCCATAACAATACTTGCATAGGCTCTTCTGAGTCTGCTGGAGGGAAAAGGAGATATGGGTATTGCTGTGGCTTAACTGCCAATGACATAAGCTGAGGTGGCCATGACTGCTTTGCCTTACAGATTGATCCACTGTCTGAATGATGTAGGAAGCCTGGAAATGGGTCTTTGAAGGAGTCTGTAGACTGATGTGGTGATGGGAGGTTGAGAGCAGTGTAGTATGCCAGGGGTGCTTAACATTGAAGTCAGATATAGGCCTGGTGGGAGGCATGACTGGGATAGTGAGACAGCCAGGTCATTTACAGACATGCAGATTGAGGAATCAATGGAAGCTTGCTCTCAGTGAATGTCTTCACTGGAAGGAGCATGGTGATGTAAACGTCTATAAGGCATGTTGTCTGAGGGATGTTGCTAGAAGAAGTATTCCTCAGGTGAAATTAATGAGTGCTCCATAGAGTAGTAGAAGGGACTGTTAGGGTGGCCAAGGTAGGAGTGTGAAATGGATGAATGGGAGGAGTAGTTGACTGGGTAGGAATACTGGCCAGTGATAGGTATGAAATGCCCCAAAAGAGCCACAGCATATGGGATGGAGCCCCGGGCTGCCAGAGCAGCGAGGAGAAGGCAGCCATCTAAGGATGGAGGGAAAGTCCAGAGTGGCTGCCTGTGGACTGAAAGAAGGATTCCTAGAAGATGATGGCATAGGCCAAGCCGTACTGACATCACAGATGCAGGAAGGAACAGGACTGGGGTCAGTGCCACAGCAAACTGAATCAGAATGCGGGAAAGCCGATGCAGATAACGAGAAGCAGATCCATGGAAAACCAAGAAGTGAAGCCAGGTACCAAGTGCTACGAAGTTGAGAAATGAGAGTCCCATGTCTGAAGAAGATGGCAAACAACAAGTGCAGAGAACAGAAGGTGCTGCAGTGATAAAGCATGAGGTTCCCACTTCTGAAGGAGAAGGCAAACTCATATAGTTGTTGGAAGGGGTGCTCAGCAGCAAGGAAGTCCTGGAGGCAGTCAAGCTGAATAGAAGTAGAGACTGAACAAGCTGACGGAGTCCAGATCCAGAGCATGAGGAGACCAAGGTGGGGATGAGTACCACGAGTCCAAGGAAGTGCAGAATGTAGACTGGTGAGGAAGGATGTGGAAAACAAATAGGGTACAGGGGTCCTGTTCCTGAAGGGAAGTGGCAATTGGGTATCAGGTAGAGAATGCATACAGCTCGATAATTGATTGCAGACACTGGCTCCAATCCCTGGTATTTGAGGTGAGATAACACCAGGCAAAGGTAGGCTGGGGAAGGCAAATGGGGTAAAGTGGTCTCATTCCTAAAGGGAAACAGCAACCAGGTATTCAGGTAGAGAGTGCATAAGGTTGAAATATTTGATTGCCCTTGGTTCACCACTGAGCTTAAAGCAGCCTTGTTAATCAGGGACAAACTGTGGAAAAAGGCAAGAAAAACAAAGGATACCAGAGACTGGCTAAATTTCAGAAAAGCAAGAAATTCATGTACAAAACAAATAAGAACTGCCAAAGCTGCCTATTATAGAGCTGAATTGGATGCCTCCTATAATAACCCAACCAGACTCTGGGGAACTATAAAAGGAATTCTGGGCCAAAACTCTACTCCCTTAACCTCCAAACTGCTACTAAATGATACAGAAATTACGGGCAAACAAGAAATCCTAAATACCTTCAATGACCACTTCACCACAGCTGGTCTAGCATTTGACTCATCACCTGCAAATCTCCTGAGATCTTCCTTGAACCTTCAATCCACTGTGGGACAAAGGCTACATCAACTTTTCCTTCAACCCAATATCCTTGAAAAAGTGGAAGACCTCCTCTCTAATTTAGATACTTCTAAGAGTGCAGGTACAGACTCCCTGGATCCCTACTTCCTTAAAATTGCATCACACGTCTTATCTGCCCCCCTCACTCATCTCTTCAATCTTTCCCTCACCACTGGATCCATTCCATCCACTTGGAAAACAGCTCAAGTAGTTCCATTACTTAAATCTGGTGATCCCATGGACCTCAATAATTACAGGCCCATTTCCATCCTATCAGTACTATCCAAGATGCTCGAAAAGTTAGTAAACTCACACTGAGGACTACCTGGATAACAATAACCTCCTAAATTCAGCACAATCAGGATTTAGATCAAGGCATAGCACCATTTCGGCCCTAGCCAAAGTAACCAACGATTGGCACATTGCCATGGATAAGAAGAACAGTACCTGTGCTGTGTTCCTGGATTTGAGTAAAGCATTTGACACAGTGGATCATGAATCATTAATCACCTCCCTTGGCTCACTAGGGCTGGATTCTCCCTCACTCAACTGGTTCAAGTGCTACCTATCAGATAGGTCACAACTGGTAAAAAGTGGAAATTACCTATCCACCTTAAAACCACTGCTAAGAGGTGTACCACAAGGCTCTATTCTTGGCCCCATCCTCTTTGCCATTTATATTAATAATATTGATGCCAACCTCACTCAATCCAACATTCATCTGTTTGCTGATGATACTGTATTATATGTCAGCAATCCTTCATTACCTAAAGCCTGTGAACTGCTACAATCTGAATTCTCCATCCTGCAACACAATCTACTGGATAAAAAGCTACTTCTAAATGCCAAAAAAACAAAAGCTATGTTCTTTGCCACAAAAAGTTGCTCTGTCACTACCCCATCACCCACCACCCTACAACTATCCACCTTACTTGGAGAGAAGCTGGAATTCGTTGATAACTTCAAATACCTTGGAGTCTGGATTGATAACAAGCTTGACTATTCTGTCCATATTGAGGAGCTACTAAAAACTGAGGCAAAGGCTTGGTCTATTTTTAGAATAAAGCACTACCTCAACAGAGACTCAAAAAAAAGATTAATCCAGGCATCATTCCTATCCCTCATTGACTATGATGACTTTCTCTATGGCCATTGTTCACTCCCCCTCTTAAATAAGCTGGACACCCTATACCACAGGTCCATCAGATTTATTACTGACCTTCCCTCCAGCACCCATCACTGCTCTCTTTATAAGGCAGTTAACTGGACATCATTACAACACAGAAGAAATAGGAATGCTGAAATTTGGATATTCAAAGCCTTATCAGGCAAACTACCCACCTATATCACAGACTGTTTTACCCAAATTACTTCTAGGCCATACAACAGGATCAGCAAACATCATTCTAAAGGTCCCCAATGCCTGCACCCAGTTTGGGAGGGCCGCTATCAGCTACTCACTAGCAGTTGCATGGAACTCACTCCAAAAACCATGAAGCTAAATAGCCTCTTACCTTTAACATCCTTCAAAGATTATTCTCCATCCTATTCCCAGAACTCTGCAATTGCTTTCACAAGGCTAATCCCTGACCTACCTACCCCACCCCTTTTCCGTGTTCCATTATGCTAGTTCTACTTCTTTATTCCAGTCACTGGATATACTCTCATAAAAGCCAATTAGGACCTATAATTTATATATTATGCCTGCTATACCCATTGCCTCCTTTTCTTACAGGTTAAAAGGTTTTAATGTGCCTTGTATATATGTATATTGTTATATATTAGCACTTTATGTCATTGTACTACTGTTTATGTTATTATTGTCTATGTAATAATACTTGCACTTCTTGACCACTCAGGTCCATCTTGTAAATGAGCTACGCTCAATGATGTTCGCCTGATTAAATAAAGATTTTGATTAAATAAAGATTTTTTTTTGATTGATTGCAAACACATGCTTCCATCCCAGGTAGTTGGTGTGAGATGACCTTCATTCAATGCCGCCAGGCAGAGGTAAGATGTTGAGGGCAGATGGGGTATAGCGGTCCCATTATCAAAGGGAAGCAGCAACCAGGTATCAGGTAGAGAATGCATAAGGCTGAAACAGTTGAATGTAGACTCAGGTTCTCATCCCTGGTAGCTGAGGTGAGATGGCTTTGATTCAAGACTGTCAGACATAGGTAGAATGTTGAAGGCACATGGGTAAAGACTTACAGTTCCTGAAGGGAAGTGGCAACTGGTATCGGGTAGAGAATGTATAAGTATGGCACAGTAGACTGCAGACATGGATCCCATCCATGGTAGTCGGGGCCTGCTAACCTTCGCTTGATGCCACCATGCAGAATTAGGGATGGAGGATGTCAGGTTGGGAAGTACTAGATAGTAGTAATTGTAATGGAATACCATCCCCGGTAGACAGAGTAAGCCCACCTTTGCTCAGTGCCTCAGAAGGTATGAGTTAGAGATGGAGTCCGTAAAAAACTGCTGGTATGGGCTGAGCAAGAAAAGGGCAGCTGACTGTGTAGTCACAGGAGGTAAACAGGTATGTAGTATGAAGGGGAAGACAGCAAGTCAGAGTGGGATAAGGTGAGGAGGAAGGTAGTAGGAGTGCCAGTAAGGTGAATGTAGAGCAATCCAGAGCAAAGCATGTTGATAGTGATGGAAGGCAATCAATGACCGAAGGCTGAGTAGGCTGTAAGGGTAGTGATCCATGTGAGAGTAGCAGAAGCCATGGAGGCAGGAGGGCAGGATAGATATGTGGCTGGCACAAAGCAGGTTCCTGCTGATCTGAGCTACAATGCCCAACTGCAATGCCCCAGTTCCCCGTTGTGGGAAAAACAGGGGAGCCACAAGCAAAGCATCTTCGAGACCAATCAGGAATTAGCTGAATATAGATGCTGGGAGCAAATGGCAAGGGGTGCAGTCACCAGACCAGGGGAATAGGAAGTGCAGATCTGTACATGGAGATTAAAAAATGTAGGTCCCTCACCATGAGACAGCAATCTGGTTTGGATCAATTGGGAAAACATGAACCCGAATTCTTCAATCTGATATTATTAGGCTGGCAACAAATACCCAGTGAGCCAGAGCAGCCTGAGGCTCATGACAAAGGTACGGACCAGTCCAGTCCAGGAACAGAAAGTCAATAAGGAAACAGCATAGGGCAAACAGAATACACTTACTGGTGGTAAAGACATGCTGAGTAGCATCTCCATATGGTATAGCTCTCCCAAGGATGGGATCGTGCAGCGGGGAAACCAAGCAGACGGAGGCAAATGACGTTGCACCCAGGAGGGCAGGAAAATAGGAGCGGCAGACCCAGACAAAGGAACACCAAATGGAGCCAAGCAAGGAGGGAGAGGAGCAGCAGCAAGGTACAGGGAAGGGAGGAGGTAGGCAGGAGAAAACAAACAACGACAGGAGGAGGGAGAGAAAGGGAAGGGGGGATGGAGGTCAAGACAAAATGGGGAGCAGCACACAGCAAGAGTGCAGAGGTCCAAGAGCAGTTTGCACAGTCGGCACCCCGGGAAGCTCAAGAAAAGAAAGAAGGAGCAGAGAAGGGAGGAGGCTCAGCCCGTGAGCCACACAGGAGCCCAAAAGTCAATGTGTTTCATAACGCACTAGGCAGGGGACTGCTGAAGGTGGCTGGCCTTTAAGGGGAATGTGGGAGGAGCTATTCCCCCACATAGAACCTTGGGTTTTAGCCCTCCCCCCAAAAATCACTGTCCTCCTGACTGCGATTTAACCAGTGATTGTTGTGTCCCTGCCGGCACACCTTAATTTAGAAAAAAAATCACTATCCTCCTGACTGCGATTTAACCAGATTGAGAGTTGTGTCCCTGCATGCACTGAAGACTGGCTGGGAAGAAAAGGGCAACTAAAGGGAGAGACTGTGGAGCAACCACAAAGAACATTACTCAATTTGTGGTCCCTAATAGTGGTGCAGGAACCAAAAACGTGTCAGTGAGAGCATAGGGACAGCATTCAAATGACTCTGTGGCAGGCAGCAGCAGTAGTTTTCCTGCCTCTAAGTTTTTCTCTGCTGAATCTGTACCAGACATGGTGATGGATGTGTCAATGTCAAGTGACACAGTGACAGGAAGCAGCAGCACCACCACCAAACAAACAACTGTGGGCCTGGAGGCAGTTGGTTTTGAAGTACAATTTGAGAGTGGTGCTGTTGGTGATGGTCAGTCAGAGGCAGAGCCTGATAATGTGTGTCCAGTGGCAGTGGGTGAGGGTGAGGATGAGGTGGTATATGTGGAGCAACATGAGGACACCAGTCATGGAGAGGAGGTGCCTATGCCTGTCACAGAGCGTGTTGCTACTGAGGAGGACAGACTGCAGAGTATGATGAGAATGCCAGCTTTTTGGCAGACTATGGAGTGGATGATGTGTCAGATGACACCACTCCCTCATGGAAGCCTGGAAAAAAAGGCCAAAACAGGGTGTCACAGAACATGTCTATCCTGTTGCCTTAACTGCTATAACCACCACAGAAAAGCCCCCCCAGCACTGTTTCTCTCATTGTTCCATTTTTCCAGTCACTCCACTACATAACAAAGAGCAAATCTTCACCTTTGCTATCCCAGTCATCTTGACACCAAGTAAATACAAGGTCCCCTAAATCCCTAGTGTGGGATTTTTTGTACTGGACCCATTTGATGAGACAGTGGCAATTTGCCAACTGTGACAAACCTGACTAAGTAGGGGTAAGAAGGGTAGTCACATCAGCACAGGTGGGCAACATACACACCTTAAAAACAGGCACCCAATTCAGTGGCGTCAACACCAGAAGGCATACAGCACCAGTGGATCTGGTCCATCCTAATCAGTGGGCAATTTAAGCCAAATACACCCGATACTATATGAGAGAGATGCAGGTGCAGGTGTGGAGGAGGACATGTATGTGGTACTGAATAAGGAGGATTCTGGAAGTAGGCCAAGTAATTGTCCTATCAGTAGGATGACCATCCAAAGTCAAAGTGTGATCACTACCGCAGTCGTGAGAAACAAAAAAGGTGCTGAGTTGTGTCGTGCAGTGTCTGTGAGTACCATTGGCAATTCCCAGTCAAGGAGCACCCCATTAATGGCATAACAACGAGGCAAACTCTTTGGCACACCACCAGGTACATCATCAGGCAAGCAAGCCATCTCCATCTTCTGAGTTCTGTCAGCTCAAGTACCTATCAACAACAGGCAGCAGCAGCCCAGACACATTCTGAAAAATATTGTACCTGAAATTATAACAGCAACAGGACATATTGACTATTGCATCAGGCACAATTTACACTTAAAATGCTCACACTTCCATCAAAGGTAAATGAAATAGTAATTACCTTGCAAGGTGCAATACCACGACTACAGCTGGATGGTCCTGGATTAGTCAGTCATCATCATTTGCTTGTGGAATCTAGCCCCTCACTGACAAAAATTACAGGCACAAGGAATACTTGTAATGAAGAAGAGCAGAGACAGTGATTTACAATCAAGAGAGGGTGGGACAGACACAGAAAGCGGATGTATCAGATGATGGCCTGGCCCAGGGAGGTGGGGATGGATGATAGGGGTTTCTGGAACACAAGGGGGGGAAGGCCTCTGTACCCAACTAGGGATCTGAGGTTCGAGCAGACTTGATAGACCTTAAGGCCTAATCTGTGGCAATTAGTATGTTAGTATGTTAGTATTATATCCGATTGTAATTGTCTGCCTTACCCAAATGTTCCATTCATATCGGCAGTGTGTATATATATATATGTAACTGCCAGCCAGACCCTCCCCAGTCTCTGAGAGTTTGGTGTTCTTTCCTTACGTTTGTTTATTTCATGTTTAGATTTGTTTAATAGGCAAAATGCCGGGGCGGACTGGTGGAAATCATCTTCTTTGTAACTCCTTGTTACATGCTTTGGCTTGAGCATTATAGTAATAAATATTTATTTTTATTACTTGCTTCCCCTGTGTATTCTTTGCTCAGCACTAGCTTCTAAGAACCTGAAATATGAGCAGGACTCATAAGTAACATTATTGGTGACTGTGGAAGGACAATTTAGGCTAGATCAAGTCGAGGTATCTGCAGCCTACAGTGTGTTTCAGAAAGATGTGTCTAGAGGTTTGTTTGCTACAAATGCAAAGGTTAATCATGACAAATGTTTTGCTAAACTGGAGAAGTTATGCCAACAGTTGTTCCTTTTACAAGGTTGCATTAAAGCTATGAAGGGCTTTAGTTATGCCCCCATTGATGTTTATTCTTCTGGGGAAGAGAACTCTGATGCAGAGGGTTCTGCAGATCAATCAGAGCAGGCTAGCCCCACGGCTGTCCCTGCTCCTGTTTTATCACAAAATGGTGGATGTTCTTGTTCACAAAATGGAGGTTGATGTCAATATCTTGTGCAGCAGTGCCATTCACAAAAATGACACTGACCTACATTAAGATGGCTGCCCTCAGGAGGTCCTCCTCCAAAATGGCTGCACCCATACAGCCTATGCCCTAAAACAAGATGGCCGACAGCAGCAAGCCAAGGATAAATTAAAGCTATCCTACCCCCCTGCAATTGCTGTTTTGAATTCAAAAGACAGAGTAGAAATTAATGCTATGATTGATGAGGCTATACTGACAATGGGTATTGCTGAAGAGCAGCGAGATAGATTGCATGAGGAGGTTAACAAAATGATAAAGGAAGCTAGTTCACAGGAATGTGTACTCAAGTCTGTAGCACAGACTGCTGCAGAAATTGCACATAATACCTCCAGAGCGGTAGCATGAGATATCAGCGCTGGGGATTGGGAACCTACAATAATGATGATCCAATCCCTAGTGCATGCCTCCAGGGCTACCGTGGGAGTAGGAGCAGCCAGATGGGGGTCAGGAATATAGCGATAAGTTTCACTATACTTACGCATGTGGGGGAGTGAGCATGCACTGCAAGGCGGGAGGGAATACGAGGGTGGTGCCATGGTGTGTTTCCAAGGTGACACCATGGCATGGTGGAAGGGTTGGCAACATTGGTAAGCAGGGTACTGGGTTCGGGTCCAGGCGCTGGTGCATTTTTATTGTGCCCGGCCCAAACCTTTTTTTTTTAATATTTTTACCACCCCCCCGACATGCACCCACCTGGAGTTGAGAATCCTTAGGTAGGGGGGTGCGGGGAGCAAAGGACCTCACCGGGGGGGTGCAGGGGCACAGCCCCCCTCATAAAACATTAAAAAACTAAGTCCTCAATGCCATTTTGCTGTGTGCTGGGGTGTCAGAGTGCCGAAGTTAATTTTCGGCACTCTTGACTTCTCGATAATGGCAATCACCTTTAGGCTTTCACTGTTGTCAAATGTAGCCCTCCAGCGCTATAGCTCTAGAAACTGACCAGAAACCACCTACAGGCAACCCTATGTAGGTTGCCCATTCAGCACAACAGATTGCTGACAGCATTAGGTGTATGCAGCCTAATGATAATTTGAGCTGTCATCTGGCAAATGTGAGCTCATTCTGTGAAATGCTTAGCCTTCCAGAGGACTGTAAGGTGAAAGTCTTAAGGCTGATAGTCAACCCTGGTCTCTGGTCCAAACTCAAGCCAGCTGTACAGAATAGTGATAACATGGATTTTGATGATATCTGTACTAATTTGTTATCTGGTGCCAACCCAGGAGTTGTTGGCATGCGTTTAGTCTTGAATGTGAGACAACAGGCTAAAGAATCCCCTGCCTCATACCATTCCCACTTGTGGATGGCTTATCACTCAGGCAAGCTCCTTGCAAAGGAGGAGCATAACACAAACCAGTCTGAATACAAGGATTTGTATATCAGAAACATGACACCAGCCCTGCATGAAAGGGTTGAGTGTTCAGTGTTCTCGGAGCAAGACACTTTTGATAAAATTCAAATGGTAACAGAGAGACTATATCAGATTTACATCTGGTCTCTCAATTCTAAAGACAAAAACAAGGTTGCTGCAATTCAGCATCACCACTTAGGCAGTGGAAGGGGGGAGGGCATCATACAGCTCAGCTGCCACCATTATCCCGACTGGGGGGGGCAACAAAAATAGGTATGGTAAAAAGTATAAAAAGAACAACTATCAGGGTAAGAAGCATAGTAATGCTAATCAATCTGGGACTACTAAAGACAGCAGGAATTACTGGACTGGGCCACCATACAAACAGATTGCTGAGGAAAATAAAACGTTAAGGGATATGTTAGATCATGTCAGATCTGCTAAAGCTCCTGGCAGTGACCACATCATGGCAGTGATTGTTCCAGCATTTCAGCCCATGATGGGGGGAGGGGGGATACAGGGCTTGAAATAGTCCAGGTATTGAAGCCTCTTTTTACTGCTCCAACACCATCCCCACCCCCACCTTAACAGCACCAGCTCCACCTCACATGCAGCCCTCTCCACAGACACCTGTCACTGCAGCATCACCTGTGGCAACAGTGGCTACTACTAGCCAAAGTCAGTTACTTCCAGCTTATAATGTGAATAAAGCCAGAACTGGTCAGCAAGTGCAAGCAATGGTTGCACAACTCACAGGAGGGAGTTCTAATACATCACAATAACAATCAGAGGCCCCAGTCTGCACTGTTTCCCCCTTAGTTGTGGATACAAGTGGAAGACCTTGTGTAGAGGCCATGATAGGGGTCTGCCAACAGGTAATACTGCTTGATACAGAAGCAACTATGTAAGTACTACATGATGAGGATCCAGCTTCCTCACACTGGTCCACCAGACAGTGGACCAGTGCTCAAAGTGTGGATGGTACCATATTGCAGATGTACAGGTCCATCCCCATTCCAGTGGTAGTGGATATCCTAAACACCCAATTCACTTTTGACCTTGTGGTATTATGCCATCATCCCAGTATTTTAGAGACTGATTTCCTTGCACAACATGGTTGTGTTATGGATTTAGCCAGCAGGCTAATGATTCAGATTCCAGGCCTGTATCACACTATCATGATATGTGATTCACATGTCCTGGCTGCCATTACACACAGTGACACTGAGTATGATGTCATAGATATCCACAAGGATCATGACTCATATAGTGAGCTGAAACATACACTTGCAAAACACCAAGATGTGTTTGCAACAAACAAACATGATTGTGGTAGGATGAAAACATCCATTGAAGTAACAGGCCCACACCCGATTAGACAAAAACAATACCCTTTTCCTGCAGAAGCCCTGCCATCACTGAGAGAGACTATCCAGTCCCTACTCCAACAGGGGGGTGATTAGACCATGTGTTTTAACCATAAACTCCCCCATTTGGCCTTTGAAGAAACCAACTGGGGCCTGGAAACTCATAATTGATTACCGCGAAAACTTAATCAAGTAATCCCAAGCTTTTCCCCAACAGTGGCATCAGCACCAGACGTGTTGAGAATGTTAACACCTGACCGAAAATGGTTCAGTGCATTGGACATTTCCTAAGTATTTTGGTCTTTACCATTGGCTAAGGATAGCCAATATAAATTTGTCTTCACTTTTGAAGGGCATCAGTACACATGGACCTGCCTCCCTCAGGGGTTTCATAGCAGCTCCTCCCTCTTTCATTTACACATGAAAGATGCATTACGGGGATTTTCAGCCCCTGAATGCCCTCTGCAGTACATGGGTGATTTGCTCTTGTCCACAGCTACCAAGACATAACATTTGGTTCTACTTGATGAGCTACTGACCTTCTTACAGAGGGCAGGTCTCAAGTTCAATCCTTCTAAAGTATGATTTTGCCAGAAAGAAGTTACCTTTCTGGGCTTCTGCATGACAGAAAAAGGCAGAAGCCCAGACTTGAATAGGATTCAAGGACTACAAGACTTGCCCCTACCAACTAGTTTGGCAACACTCAGATGTTTCCTAGGCATGGTAAACTACTCTAGGGATTTTAGTTGCAATTTCACATGGAAGGCTGCACCTCTGTACAAGTTACTGAAAAAGAACATCCCCTGGACATGGGGTCCAACATAGACAACAGCTGTAACCAGCCTAAAACAGTCACTGGCCTCAGCTCCTGCTCTGGTTAATCAAAATCCATCTTTGCCCTACCATTTGGAAACAGCAGCTACATATGTAGCCATTTCATCAGTTCAAGCACAGAAATCCAGTGGACACATTAGGCCTATTGCCTATGCATCTCAAATGCTTACTCCAGTGGACAGAAAGTATAACCTCTGTGAAAGGAATCTTCTTGCTACTTTCTGGGCATTGAAACACTTTTCATACATCATTGGTTACGTTCCCATTTTTCTGCATATCAATTATATGCCCACTAATTTTCTGTTGTCAGATAGAGTCAAAGATGGCTCTGTCTCTAACACCAGACTTACACACTGGTCTCTTCTTTTACAGGATCGTAACATTACTGTACACTCTACAAAATTACTATCCTTATTGGCCCATGGCCTATTATATACAGGTAACACATGAGTGCTCCCTCCAACTGCCTGACCTGCCTGACCCAGGACCCTTTCTTCCTGCAACATCGGAAGTGCTAAAAGACATCAACTTGTGTCATGTTTTCACTGATGGCTCAGCCTCATACAACAATGGGGATCAGGGAGCAGGATTTGGGATACTCATTGTGCACCCTGATAATAAAACAATTCACATTGCCCAGAGCTGTACTGTCATTTCCTCACAGTATGCCGAATTGGCAGCTGTGGCCTGTGCTCTGGAATTGCTGAAACAAGGCACTACAGACACAATCATCTTTACAGACTCTAACTAGGTCTGTTCCTCCCTGTCTGAATTCTTACCATTTTTGGAGAAAACAAACTTTGCATCCTCTGATGGTACATCAGTAAAATATAGAGACTTGTTGGTGTACATCACAACACTAGTACAACAGTTTAAGCATAAACTGTATATCTACAAAGTTCATGCCCACTCTAAGAGTGAGCCTACCATTCTTTCAGTGACCATGCTGACTCTCTTGTGAAAGCTGGCACTTGACGAGGGGAAAATGGGAACTGAAAACCCCTTCTACTACAGGTACTGTATGAGTTGCTGTGGTGAAACAGCAAACAACACATTTTGTGCAACTAGATCTAGCATCCACACAAAAACAGGACCCTCATCTGAGGGCAGTATTTAAATTCCTTGACAAAGGTACTGAGGAAGACCTTCTACCACACAGTCCCTACAAGCAGTTAAGGGATCACCTTCACCTCTCCAGTGATAACTTACTCCTATGGTATCATAACCCCAACAATTCTGAGAAATTGTGGGTAATTCCAGGACAACTGAGGATGGATTTTATCCATCAAGTGCATGGTACTCCTACTGGAGGGCACCAAGAAGTGGAAAAAACCCTGAATGGACTAACTACTTTTGGACGGTGGCCACATATGAAACATGATGTGGAACACTGCATCAATAATTGTTTGATCTGCACACAGAATAACCCAACTTTGGCCAACAAAAATGCCAAATTGTTACCCCAGAGGAACTCAAGTCCCTGCAATTCCATCCAAATTGATTACATTGAGCCACTCCCAATAACCAAAAAGAACAACAAGTTTGCATTGGTGGTCACTGATATGTTCTCTAAATGGGTAGAGGCATTCCCAATGAAAAACAACACTGCAAGAATAACTGCCAGTGTTCTGGTAGAACAACTTTTCTTCAGATGGGGTCTTCCCCTTGAAGGCAGACTCTGATCAAGGTTTGAGTTTCACAGGTGAACTGATGCAGGAAATGCTAAACCCCCTAGGAGTCAGTCAGAAGTTTCACATCCCTTACCACCCACAATCATCAGGGCAGGTGGAAAGGGCAAACAGGCAGATCAAGCTTATACTATCCAAATTTTGTAAGGAAAACTCCAAGAACTGGGATTCCTTATTGCCTTTGCTCCTTATGGCAATAAGGGCTACACCCTCAATGAGTACAAAATGTACCCATTTTAGGTCATGACCAGAAGGTCAATGAGATTACCAGAACATCTACTTCTGGATTTGTGTGCTCCTACTACTGACAGAGTATTAGTAGACAAATATGTCCAGAAACTGAAACAAGACATCCGACTGATACACTTGTTTGCTGCGAAATGCTTGGGCAAGGCCCAACTATAGTCAAAGATACAATTTGACAAGATAGTCCATGATGTGGACTTGCAGGCTGGAGATCAAATGACGGTTCTCAGATTTGCTGCTCCTACTCATGCTTTTGAAAACAAATGGGAAGATCCCTATCCTATTGTAAATAAGCTCAATCCTTCAGTCTACCAAGTTAGACTGCTACATAATAAGAAGCTTACTGACAAATGGCTACATGCCAATCAGATGAAGTTATATAAAGGAGATTAAACTATTTTTCCTCACCCCACAGGGTGGAATAGTACTGAACTAATCATGTTTTTCTTTTCTCTTTTCTTCTAGATACCTAACTGAGATGGTGACCCAACACCTACTCCTTTATGGAGTCTTGTTCATGACCTCACATTGTGTGGTCTATCATAAATCTCCCCATGACCCTGATTCTGAGGTGTTCAACATCAACATCAAAACCAATGAGGTGACACCTCGTGGAATCCAAATTGATGTCACAAGTCCAAAGATAATAGTTCAGGAGGGCAAGAAAGCACTACTGAATGTTATGGTTACCGCCTCAGATCAAACCAGCCTTAATATTGTATGGCATACAGATCACAATGGAAAAAAAGTACAAGTAGCCCACCCTGGTTAATAGCACTTTTGAAGGATGGCCCAATACCAAATTGGCACCTAACAGTAACCTTTTCATCCGTCATGCAAACCCCTCACATTCTGGTCTGTATAACATTACAGCTTGGTTCTATCCTAGCTCATGCAATACTTTTAAAAATTATGATCACAAATTCTGTATCTTACATTTCCTGGCACATTCTAGTATTTAACTAGAAGTTATACCTAAAATTGAATCTCTTAGAGATCAAGATTGGTTTATCAAGGCAACTGAATGTCCCAAACAAACAACGGGTCCACCCAGTGGCTTAATTGCTAATTCCTTAGTGGGTGCCTTGATGAACAATGTGCAGTTCGTGCACATTCCTGTTCTTTTGAACTTCTCCTTGTGGGACATGAAATCGTTTGGTTTATGTTCTGAAACAAATGTTTCAAGTTTTTTTCACATTTTACTTACTGATATTATTGCTGCATATCAAACATGTCTAACCCTCCCTGCGAATGGGGGTTCCCAAAAGTCTTCCAATAGCTTGCCTAATTGCTCAGAGCCTGGAGATGTTAGGCATCTAAGCCATTTAAATGTGATTCCCAGTGAGTGCTTTTAAAGCCTCCAAGTACTGCCTCTTTAAGGGCTGCTTGTTTGCAGTCATAATTAATCTGAAAGGGGGGTCTGTGTGTTTCCCTGCTCAAGTCCTGCTTGAGCTGCTGACAAATTGCTCTGTTTCTGCTGTCGCTAAGTGGACAGAGTGAGCACTCTTGCAAGATGTAACTAATTACTGGTGACTTGTTAGTATGGTAATGAAAATGTAGTTTGTCTAACCTGCTTCTCTTGCAGCATAAACTGTTTCTGATCTGCTGCACCATTTTGGCTCCGGATTGCCGAATTGGACCAATCAGTATGAGGGGACACTAAAATGGAGCAGGCTGTGGGCCAATCAGGACTGGGACTCTGAAGTGGAGCTTGCTGAAATAGGGTTGTGTGAAGAGAGCCTCTGGGAATTGTAGTTTCTGGCCTGTTGGCGCCTTTTTGCACCTATAGAGGGAGCCCTGCTGTGACTGACAACTGAACTGACCAACCAAACTCTTTGGATCTGTGTGAAAGGTCCAGAGCTGTTTGTTGACAAGCCAGATTCAAGTTGGTGGTGAAGAGTGAAGGAGCTCTGCTCTGTTCGGGAGGCGTGGTAGTTCGCGAGGGAGGCGCATGTGAGGCCCGAATTCCGGCCTGTTTGCTGTTATGGAGGAAGACAGAAAAAGAGTCAGAAAAGGGTGTTTTTGGACTGAATCCGAAGTTTGAAAGAAAAGCAAGCTGCTGCTGTTGGGACCAGGTTTACCCTGTAGAAGAACAAAGATTTTGCTGAAAGCGATCGGCCTGTCAGGACTTTAGCTACCGTAGTGCTCCCAGGTAATTGCAGTGATTTTTGCGATCAGGACTGAGGAGTCACATGCCTGGTACAGTAAGCTTTCTTTTACATATAAATGTGCTATGTGCTGGAAGGGGATCACGATCTGGTTTCCCCATTTGCTGTAAACTGTGTGCTAGTGCTGGAAGTAGTTTTCCCATCCAGAATCGGAATGAATCCGTGCTGCTTGGTGCAGATAGGCCATGCTGCGAGGGTCCTGCCTCACTACCTTGCTGCACAGAAAGATCCATCGTCAAGGGGTCAAGCTTCCTCTGGCAATCCAGAGAGTTCAAACATCAGCCCTCCTGTGTTTAGCCTGAGTATCGTGAGTAATTATCAGGGTAGCTGCCTGCAACTTTTGTTTAATCAAAGTGTGTCTTCTGATTGTATGTGCTTTTCTTTCTACGAACTGAGCCATCTGACTCTGGATTAAAAATTGTGCATGTGCATGTTCCTTTTTCCATCACAGGGCCCCAACCAGCTGCAACAGACCGGCCCAGCCCCTTTCCCATCCTGGGTACCCAGAGAACGTGACTGATTGGGACTCTAAGTTCATGCACAGTACTGTGATTATTAACATGTTCAAGCTAATTAAACTGATTTTCTTCCCTTCCTTGTTACACCTCCCTTAATAAATCAGATCTGTTTGTTTCTGCAAATTTACATTGAATGTGGTGTCAGTTTATGCTAAAAGTATTGCATTGTTGCTGTTGTACTGCATCACCTTATTTTACAGGGGGTTCCCAGAGTCAAGCTGAAGGAACCAGTCCTGGAGGTACATGCCAAGTACAATTATATGTAGTTTGCATATCTGGGGTATTGAGAAAGTTACTGTTGTGTGCTGTGTGGGTCACTAGAGGGAGAAAAGGGGGGGGATCACAGTGTCCCAGAGGGCTATGACCTGGTTAGATTAGCCACAACCAACCCAGACCTTTGGGTGGAGGCATCCATTTCAGAACTCAGGCCCCTTAACCTGTTAGTAGCCAAGCAGGCAAGGGTAGTAGTCCAAGGGATAGCGCCACCTAGGGGTTACACTCGCATTAGTGACCCCTTAACAGGGATCCTTAGCACTGAATTTAGGACAGTCCTTAGGCCCCACCCTAAATCTTCTGTGAAAAAAAGGTAAACCAAAACGCTATAAACATTTTGATATGACATCTGCTGGTGCACTGTCACAGGCCTCTTTGGTTCTGGTATGTCTATTTGGAATAGGGCTGATATAGCCAGTTTAAAACTCCAAATGTCTAAAAATGATGAAGCATTTAGATATAACAATTTTCCACCACTGTTACATGGTGTAGATGGTCTAAGTCAGAAAGAACGTTTCGCAGTTTATAATATGAAAGAAATATTTGAAGAGTTTGAAGACACAAGATTAAAAACTAATCAACTGATTTCTGCTTACAATAAGGAAGCAGAAAAGCATTCAATTGGAAAGGAAATTTCACGCAGTGCATATGGTTCCCACATTGAAACTACGATTAAGGGATTATTACTTGATCTGGAATCTAGACATATTCCAGATCTCATCCATGATAAACATCTTGGATGATGAAATGCCCTCAATGTTTCTTTACGTCATGTGTGGCAATATTCTTGAAACAAATCTTTATCTATGCAGTTATCAACAGCAAGAAATCTGGGATATATAACCCCATACCTGAACATTTATCCATGCTTTGCATCTCGCTCATGCTCAATCCTGGATGCACTATATGTGACATTTACCATCTCCTTGACGCAATTTGATTCATCATCAGTGATTTTTGATTGTCTAGCAATCGTCCATTCTATTGGTCATCTTGATGGTAACATTTATCGTAAACATTTGACTCTTCCTCCATTGTTGGTGTTCCACCCTAAACTCTTTGTTTGAGCTCCTCCCTGTACTGATTGCTGTGCCTGGAAAGGGTATGATCTTCTCTGCAGATGTGATCTCATAGAAACATAGAAGTATAGAAGTTGACTGCAGATAAGGACCGCAAGGCCCATCCAGTCTGCCCATTTCTTTTTCTAACTTATAAATGTGCCATTGGCCTTTGCTCTGTCAATGGCCTATGTATTCATACTCATCTGTATTGCTCCCTTATGCCTATCCCATGCCTGTTTGAAGCCCTGCACTGTATTCATATCCACCACTTCCTGAGGTAGGCTGTTCAATGCATCCACCATCCTATCTGTGAAAAAGAACTTCCTCACATTACCCCTTAAACGGCCTCCCTCTAATCTCATGCTGTGTCCTCTTGTCCTGCTATTTTTCTTATATTGAAACATGTTAGACTCTTTCACCTTGTTGATGCCCTTAAGGTGTTTGAATGTTTCGATCATATCACCTCTCTCCCTCCTTTGCTCTAGGATATACATATTGAGCTCTGTTAATCTGTCCTCATATGTTTTCTGATGCAGTCCCTGCACCATTTTGGTTGCCCTTCTCTGGACTGCCTCAGTTTGGTTAATGTCCTTGTGAAGGTGTGGCCTCCAGTACTGCATGCAATACTTCAGATGGGGCCTAACCAATGTCTTGTAAAGAGGGATTACTACCGCCCTCTTCCAATTTGTGATACCCCTACTAATACACCCTAACATCCCCCTAGCCTTACCTACTGCTTTAGTGGTCTGTTTGGATGATTTCAGGTCATTGGTGATGATGATGTCCAAGTCTCTTTCTTCTCTTGTGACTGCCAGCAACTCCCCTCCCAGCCTATAGGTGGCTTCAGGGTTTCTCTTCTCTATGTGCATGATCCTGTACTTCTTTGCATTAAGCCCAGTTGCCACTCTTCCGACCATTTTGCTAGTTTATCCAGCTCTCTTCTCATTCTGCCCACCCCATCTGGATCATCTACTCTGTTGCAGATCTTGGTGTCATCTGCAAACAGACAAACCTTACCCTCCAGTCCATCTGCAATGTCACTGATGAAGATATTGAAGAGGACTGGCCCCAGGACTGATCCCTGAGGTACCCCACTTGTGACTTGCATCTCTTCTGACTGTATACCGTTTAGCACCACTCTCTGTTTTCTGCCCGTCAACCAGTTTGCCACCGAGTTGACCAACTTCTGACCCACCCTGAGCCTACCCAGCTTATTAATCAATCTTCTATGTGGAACAGTATTGAAAGCTTAGCTGAAGTCAAGGTAGGTGACATCAACTGCTCTCCCTTGGTCCACCACTCTGGTTAGCCAGTCAAAGAAATCTATGAGATTAGTTTGACAGGACCTTCCTTTTGTAAACCCATGATGTCTTGGATCCTGTGCTCCTATGGATTTCAGGTGTTGCACTATTCTTTCCTTAAGGATTGCCTCCATAATCTTGCCCACTACTGAGGTAAGACTGACTGGTCTGTAGTTCCCTGCCTCCTCCCTGCTACCACTCTTGTGGAGCGGGTTCACATGAGCCCTTCTCCAGTCTTCTGGGACCTCTCCTGTGCTTAGAGACTCACTAAACAGTTCTGATAATGGCTCTGCTAGTTCCGCCCTTAGCTCCTTTAGTACCCTGGGATGTATGCCAGCTGATCCCATTGCCTTGTCCACCCTGAGCATATCGAGCTCTTGTAGGACCCTTTCTTTTGTGAAGGGACTAGTGCTCACCTCCCTCCCCCCATGTCCATGGTGCTGAGCCCTGCCCTACCTTCTCTTCAGTAAATACTGAGCAGAAGTATCTATTTAGGATAGATGCTTTTACATGGTTCTCCTCCTCTCATACCCCCTTATCTCTTTTGATCTTAGCAATACCCCCTTTGAACTTTCTCCTTTCACTTATGTATCTATGTCTTTGATGTCATCTTCCCTGTTTGTGGTTATTCACCAATGGACGTGGTCATATGTATCTGATTTTGGTCTTCTTAACAATGGAACTTTGAACGTCTCTTTATTAAACTTTGTAATTAATAGTGATGGTTTGACACCTGTTGATTCTTCTTTTGACACTGGAAGAAACCATGGATTTATCCCTGGAACTAATTTTGGGGCATGGATTGTGGACAAAAACATTGACTTGTTTGTTCTGTTCACCTTTGCAAATGGATTGTACCAGCTGCTAAAGTGACTTATTCATCTAATGGAGAATTTTGTGTTGTATTCAACCTGAAAACATTCCCCTATGGTGATAAACAATGTGACATTCTTCAACCAAATTTTTGTGTGACACCCCATCTACGAACTGTTATTGGTCATACAGTGAGCACGCCTGTCCGTTCTATGGAAATGGGCATCATTGAGTCTGGCCCAGACTACTTGGTTGCTCTATATTAACATTTGCCTATCTTCAATGTCCATATAGGACCTCTGAATCTGTCTCTTCAATCCCTTCTCAAGCGTACTGATACTCAATTGATTTACAGTAGTAATGATATTGTGAAAGCTACTGAATCTTTGAATGATTTAATTAACGATAATATTGGTTTCTTTTTTTAGAAACTCCTATAGTTGAATTTACATTTAAAATGCTTCTATAATTCAGTCGTGTTTGACCCTCTTTGAAATACAAACTCTTTGCTGTCTTCAGCGAACCCTATGACAATACAGTTGGCAACTAGATTTCCTTTACAAGTCCCATACCTTGGGCTTGTTAACGAAATAAGACATACCATTACTACACCGAACCTTCTTCTTTTTGTTGTGTTACCTTTTGAGCAAGGAAACAAAGAGGGGACTGTTATGCCTGGGTTATATACCACCAACTGACCCACGTGTAACCATAACCCTTATACACCTACAAGTATTAGTGCCTTACCATAGTCTTATAATGTTTTATCTTGTTTTATTACTTATATTAGTGTTCTTTATTATATTTGCTATGCTCATATTTGTCTGTAATGCATTTACGTATATGATATGTTTCTGCCATATATTCTGCTATACTCATAATCACTCATATTCTGTAGTTTTCTACTATTGTGACACACTGTGTGCTTTTGTGATTATGTTGCAAGTATTTCAAGACTCACTGTCTGGAAATAAAAACAGATAACACATATTCTGTTGCTGACTATGAATTTCTAAGATATATACAGTATGCCAGCCATGCACTCTTGATTCCTGGGTCCACCCTACTATCTTCTGTGCTGAAAGAAAATTGCATATGCCATCAATGATTGCCCAAAGCACACAGTCTGCAACTCCCTGCACTTGAGCAGTTATCCCGTTCCCTGCACCTACCGTACAACCCCTCCTCTACCTCTTACCATCCCCCCATACTCCCCCCTCCTCCCTGCATCCCTCTTTTCTACTACCCTCCACCCCCCTCTCTCTCCACACTCCCTTCACCTCCCAGTGTAAGTTACTGCTTAGGTATTTCTTGGGTTGCTATGTCTGTACAGTTATATCATGAATAACATTATATCCATACTGGAACAAATATGTACTCTGTAATAGGCATGTGTGTGTTGTCAGGTGTTGCAAAATGGTGCATAAATGGATAAAAATCATTGACTTTCTTACTTGTTAGATGCACTATTGTGTTTATGTATCATTTGTATAACTGCCATTATATTGGTAATGTCCTCTATGTCTTCCAGGACTATCTTGTAAATGAGCCTGCTCAAAGGTGTATAGCCTGGATAAATAAAGTTTGATTGATTGATTGATTGATATTACACTCTATATATTGTATTCAATTGTATTTGTCTGCCTTATCCAAATATTGTATTCTTATCAGCAGTGTATATATGTAACTGCCAGCCAGCCCCTTCAAAGTCTCTGAGAGTTTGGTGCTCTTTCCCTACATTTGTTCATTTCATGTTTAGATTTGATTGGTATGTGTAACCCTGGGGCTGACTGGTGGAAATCATCCTCTTTGTAACTCTTCGTTACATGCTTTGGTGTGAGTATTAAAGTAATAAATATTTCTTTTTATTACATGCTTGCCCTGTGTATTCTTTACTCAGCACTAGAATCCAAGAACCTAAACTATGAGCAGGACTCATAAGTAACAGCACCCATAACTGAAAATGAATAAAAGAGCAGTACGAACATATTAGCTTTTGACTGGGTACCAGTAACTCCCCTTCCCATTATAACAAAATAAAAAAATACTTACCTTTGCACTACATGTCAGCATCATAATTCCAATTCCACAGTGAGCAAGAGTCCATATCTCCGCAGCAGCAGCAGCAGCAGCAAAGCACCCTTTTCTTAAGCTATGCCCTCCATTCAATTTCTCACTGTCAACAAAGCAACTTAATATTTGTGTTGCATTACTGGGATGGAAAGATAAAAGCTCAGCCTTGCAGAACTACGCAGCAATGTTTAACTTCTCTTCAGTTTTTCTAATGTTGTTTTTCCCAGCTTTTAGGGGTGGTGCAACAGCAGTATTTGGCAGCAGGAATGCAGTTTCTCTCTAGGGACACAACTTTTCATGTCTGACTGGCATAGAGATGGCAGCGATGGTGGTGGTGGCAGGCACTCAACCCATAACTACCAAAATCATATTTATCTTCCCTTGCAATTTTCTCATGTGATTTTCAAAGCCTTGTCTGGTGTGTGCAGGAACAGTATTTACCTAAGGAAAGATGTTTCTCTCTGAGGACACAACTTTTCATCTCTGACTGGCGTAGAGGTGGCAGCAAAGGTGGTAGTGGGGTAGTGGTGGCAGGCCCTCAACCCATGACTACCAGTATCATGTTTAGCTTCCCTTGCAATTACTGTGTACAATACTTGACATTTGTGGATTGCAAGAGGACACATGAATCATTACAAACAAAAGGAAGGAAAAGGGTTCATGTGTAAACATTAAAGAGAATGTCTAAGATTTTGGTAATGGCTTTTAAAATACATTAGTCTGTTACCTTAGGCTAGCAACAGTCATTTTGGCCCAGAAAGGAATTTTTTCCATTAAGTCCACTACAGAAGGGAAGAGATTGAAAACTGTGCTGAGCAGATAGCCAGTTGTACTCTTCCACTTCCTGGTTAGCCAGCCTTGGCCCACCTCCTCACTTAGATGTTTTGTGATGTCTAACCAGGCAGCGGGAGGGGATGTGCCACATGGAAGTCAAAGGAGGACATTTTCTGAACTGCTTGATGTTGTATATACTAAAGGAACCTTTGGTATAAATGAAAATCACTGCCCAACTAACAGGAGCCTTATTAGTTGAGCAATGACTTTTATTTATAACAAAGATTGCTTTAAAATACATAAAACTGTTTTGAAAATGTCATCCATTGACTTCTATTTGGCACACTCCTGTGTTCTGCCTGGTTAGACTTCACAAACTGCCAGAGCACAGGGGTGGGGCCAGCAGGTCGGCAACTGGAGGGCTTGCCTGGCCATCTGTTCAGCACAATTTTTGATCACTTCCCTTCCATAGTCGACTTAAGGAAAACAGTCTTTTCTGTGCTCAAATGAAAACAGTAATGAGCTACTGTATATAAAATGCCATTACCAAAATCTTAAACATTTTCTTTAAAGAAAACACAGAATTGGAAAAGGACAGGCCTTGGTCATCACAGAAGGGTGAATGCTTAACTGTACATGAGGATACAATTAAGGGACAGAGCAAGTGAAAGGATGGAATGAAATATGGACCTCAAAAACTTATAACAGTAACACAAAAAAGTTTAGAAATAAATATTTGACAGTAATTAAAAAGAGGATAGAGGTTAAATAGAGAGAGAAAATATTTTTTTTATAAATTTTTATATATTTTTTGGGGGGAGGGCAGGGGGTGTACCCAACAGGGGAGAAATAGGGACACAGCATGGAAATAATAAACAATAAATAATAAAGTTGCCAATGACACAAAAATACAACATGAGTCATGATGACACCAGTCACACTGTCAGACTCATTACACAGCACCACTACTTCCACTAGCTGTGCCAGGACCACCACTGCCATGCAGCTCAGACAGGACAGTGAGAATCTTCTCATGACTGGACATAACATGGTCCAGCTGATCTCTCACTTCCTGCCAAAACTGACTGAAGTCCTGGTGCAGTTGTCCTCGTCCCACAGTACCGTCACATCCCCCTGTGTGGTGGGTGCTGTGGGGTGCATATCACCTGCTGCTGCTGCTTCCTGTCTTGTCTGTGGCTGACTACTGCTGCGTTCCTCCCTACAGCCACTATGCCAACTCACAGCAACATGACAGATCACCTCCTGCTGCTCTCCTTCACCACCACGTACTCCTCCCACCTCACACTCCTTTGCCTGCCACTCTGCCAGATGGTGGATCCTGAAGTGTGTCCACCAGTCCCAAGGTGGCTGCCCTGCTTCCCCCACCTTACACGGCAACAACAGACCTTGCAGAGGCCACTTTTTCATGTGCAGGATCTACATCAAAGAACTCCCACACAAAAGATCATCCAAGGAAGGGGGAGAACCAGATGCTATGGTGGCAGGGTGCTGGACATTGCCAGCAGTGGTTGAGCTGCTGGGGGTGGCACTGGCAACATTGGGACTCAGGACTGGGGCTGATACCATGGACTCCTGCTGGGGGGGGCCCGTGGAACCTGCTGCTTCTGCTGCTCCTGCTCCTGCTGCTGTTGCTGCTGCTACAATGGAGCAGTAGAACTCCCATCCTGATCTTGCGGGGGGGGGGACTCACTCACTCCTCTCTCAAATGCTGTCCTGTTGGTCCTAATCCTAGCTGCCCCACCCTTCCTGAGCTCCTTCCCACTACTCTCCATTTAAAATAAAAAAATTAAGAAAATGAGAAAAAAAAGAGACACCACAAGCGCAACACACACACACACACACACACCCCCACCCTACACTTTCTAAACTAACCAAAACAAATATACACTAACAAAATTTTTCAGCGCAAAATAAAGATAAAGATATCAAAGACAAACACAGGAAGGTGAAAATAAAATTAGAAAATGTACAAAATTAAATATTTCAAATAGGGATGGTTTGTTAGGTAGCTCTGAGATCTGCTGCTGTCAGCTGCTTCACTCAGCTCTGAATGGCGAAATTACACTGGTTCCTGCCTGAATGGGCCTCCCATGTGACATGCAGGATGTGAATCACACGACAAACCCTTTTTTTCAAGAACTTTGAAGTTAGGAACAAAAGTCAAAGTTAGCTTCAAAGTAACTCACAAAGTTTTGTCATTAAAAGGCAATTTCGTGAAATTTTTCACAGGCCAAATTTGATGACTTTGAATGAACTTCACAGGTGGAATAAAACTTCACAACATCTCTACTCAGCAATCATGTCACTTGAGTTGGCATTCAGGGGCAAACAGACCCTTTGCCCACAGGGCAGTACTGCAGCAGCTGCGAGCAACTGATGAGTAGCATTTCAGCATTTGTGGGCCAATGAAAAGATGAACTGTGTGACCTGCTGCATCCAGCTGACATGAAGAGGGGAGTGGGCCCAACACATTGCCCATAGGGCAATGCTGCCCTCAGGTCGATGCTGAGGGCGAAAGAACCCCCTCAAGATGTTTACTCACAGACATAACATAGTGACAGAGTGAAAGAGAAAAGTAAAAATGCAAACTAAGCAGAGAAAAAGCAACACCTCACAATGGGCCATATTGAATGCATCCTACTGCAATTGTGCAGCCTAAGATAATAGCTACTGTCTTCTCAGTTTATATGTGCTATGTTAACACTGCTTGTACTCATAATGCTGTATTAGCACCAGTATTAGATTCTTACAAACAAATTAACTCATGTTTTTGTTCCATTTTATTGAAATTGTATACAAATTGTTTACTTTTTTATGAATACTTTTAGTTACTTTTAAAAATGTATTCCCCAGCTTGTTTATAACCATGTTTCTCTCATCTGTATCCTTTTCTTTGCCTTCTAGATCCTGGTCATTCCTGAAAAAGGATCTTTTGATCAGTGTACTTAATTAATCAATCAATAAATAATTAAATATTACAGCAATACCACCCTTATTCTTAAAAGGCATACAGTAGCTAAAAATTGGTAAGTGGATACTGACATCTGAGGCTGTATAGGAAAACCTGAGAAAAGGACAAGAAACCACAGGATCGTCAATGTGCAACATTTCTCCACTTGATTTCCGATGATACCCTGAAAATATATACTGTAGCACCTTCACATGTGCAGATAAGATATTGATTCTTCACAAGATCATAGGCCTCTGGAGAAAGTACCGATCGATATGTGACTGATCTTCAGAACAAGGCCAAAACTTGTGAGTTTTGTGAGTTACTGTATGTGAATCTTTAATTAAAGAGGGGATAGTCTGTGGAATAAATGACAATGTGGTAAAAGAGTGTTTGTTGCAAGAAACAGATTTAGATTTGGAAGAAGCATTAGGCATTTGCAAAATGGCTGAGATTTGAAAAATACAGTGATTACAAAGAAATAAGGGTGAAAAGACAATAAATGCTGACGTAATAAGCAAAGGCACAATCAGGTCACTGTGAATAATGATTCAAGCAAAAAGCAAACAGATTACCAATGTGGTAGATGTGGCAAAGTTCATACGCCAAGGTCCTGCAAATGTGAAAGTTGAAGCACTGCTAGGAGTGGACACATGTCTGTAAAAGTCAAAGGTTATATAGAGGGTTTATGGTGTAGATGGAGAAGAAAAATGCAGAAATCAAAAGCACTGCTAGAGAGCCCTATGCAGACGTGTTTAAGGGTTTAGGTTGCTTACCTAGCACACATAGAATCAGACTGTATGAAAATGCAAATCCTGTAATTCATACACCTTGGAAAATACCAATAGCACTGAGTGACAGATTAAACAAGCATTTGTCAATGCCGAACATTTGATGCTTGTTGAACTGAATACCTGATTTCCTTAGTTTGCAGTCCGGCACTGAAGAGTGAAGATGTGTGTGCAGTCTAGAAAGGATTATGGCATTGGACCCCCGGTGGGTAATTAAGAGGTGGGTAGGTGCTGAATGGGATAGTCGGGTGGGGGTAATAACAGCAGAACAGACATCAATGTCTGGTTTTATTTTTTTCAGTGTTTAAAATAAAAAAAGAAAGACGAAGGACAGTTTTCTATATTTCAGGTGAAGATACTGGGGAAGTGGGCACCCCTGTCAGTGTTGTTTCACCAGTGTGAGGGCATTAAAATTCCTTGTTGTTATAAATTATACTCTGATACAATAAGAAACAAATTAAAAAAAAACACCTCAAAATACAATATGTAAATGGTTCACTGCCTACGACATGTTCTTTTCCCCCACCCCCAGCACACACAGACACAGTGCTGTCATTTCCAGGTGATGGGCAGACTCACTGGCAGAGGAGAGGATGTGGGGGGGCAGATTTATTAAGAAAACTCTGAGGGGGACGCAACTCAGGGGGCTTGGGGGGACCAGGACAATAAAAAGACAAAACAAAGAAACAGCAAAACATGCACTTGCGGTCAGTGTTAGGGATGTCACAGTATACCGGTTTTATAGTGTACCACAGTATCAGAGGTCACGGTATTGATATGGCTGGCAATTCCCTATATCGTAATAAGTGATTCACAGTATACCACAGTATTTAGACCTTTCAAAGATTTTTTTGTTGTATTTTCAGAGAAAATTGTCCCTTCCACACCTACTCTCCCTGATGCTTTGTACAAAAATTACTTATGCTATACAGTAGTAGCGCCAAATTTGTCAAGCAATTTTGTGAGATTCCCTGTTTATCCTTCACAAAATTTAGGGAAAAAAAATCCTCTAAAATTCCTTTTGTTATACCTGCAGAAAGAGGCCAGTTCCTATTATAGTACTTAAGTGCCATCTGGTAGATTTTCAACTACACTATCAGATGAGACAACCCTTTCTACGTAGCAGTGAACACACTAACAAACAAAACAAAATCCCTATCTAAAAGTTTCATAATTCTCAATAGGGATTTTTAATCCTTAAAAATCCTTTGACTAATTTGGTGCTACTAGTGTACCACAATATAATGATTAGGATTGTCATGGTATTATGGTATACCATGGTATCAGAAGTCACGGTATTGATACCGTGGGCAATTTCCGATACTGCGATAACAGTGATTCACAGTAGACCATGGTATTGAGACCTTTCAGCTAGTTATTTTTTGCATTTTCGGGACAACTGTCCCTTCCATGCCAATTCACCCTAATGCAAGGGTTAGAGGAGGCTTCTTTTTGTGCAAAAATGACTAGTTCTGCAATACCGCGGTATGACGATAACCACAATATTACATGTGATGGTTATCATATCATCAGAATTTCATACCATGACAAGCCTAATAATGGTTATCGCGATAATTTTATCACAGTTATTGTATTGTGGAAATTTTATTATCGTGACACCTCTAGTCAGCGTCGAACCCAGGTCAGCTGCACTGAACCATGCACTTCAGAAGCCATGACTCTAATCGCTATGCTACATTGCCGGGATCATTAGGCAGCACACACTCGCAGACTTAACAGTCCTCGGCATGAGTAAAGACAGGTACATGAACAGCACTATTATGAGCTAGCGGTTATATTCATGTAGCTGTTTTGACTCACACTATTTTGTCTGCATGAATGGAACTGGGCTATTATTGCCACATTGTATTCACCGGATACCTTTAGGGTTCAGGCTAAAGCAACGAAAGTAGGGAAATGAGGCTTTAGGGTTTCCAACTAAAATCCCACCACCTGTAAAGCAAATCAGGGGCAGAGTATTCTAGGGGTTGTCAAACCAAAAGCTCACCCCATTCTATACACGCCAAAAACATACACACCTAATGGAGGTGAGTTTTAGGGTTGACAACCCCAAGGAAGACTCCGCCCCTAATTTGCTTTAGGGGTGGTGTTGGGGTTTTAGGGTTGAGTGTCTTTGCAAAGAATGTAGTATATATATTTTCTGCCCAGAACCTGCCCACATCAGCCATCCTCTCTCCCCACCCCATCACCTGCTGTTACTGTTACTTACTTCTGACCGGTACAGTGCACCATAGCTGCCCCCCCATGGTGGAGTCCCCCCCAGGATCCCCAGGCCTGGGAGAGGTTTAGTCCTGTCTGATCGGCAACCCAGTGAGCAGTGCAGGGCCGGCAGAGACAGAGGTGACATCATTCTAGTACTGTTCAGGGAGGCTTTTCTTCCCTCCCAGTTCCTATTCCTGAGCACCTCGTGGGCAATGACTATTCAGAAGGCACTCTACTCACCCATTGCAGCTCCACTGCACTGCCACCTTTAGTCATGCAGGTGGCAGAGTTGTGGTACAGCACAGACCTCCTCTCCCGACTTTCCTGAGGAGTCTGTTTTGCTTCCCAAACTAGGTAGTGAGCGATAGCAATATTACTGCAATGTTTTTTTTTCTGGTTTTTTTTTGTTGGTTTTGTTTTGTTTTCTGTTAGTGAATGGGGAAAATTTGGCCTGGACACCAGGAAATTCTGCTACTCTTTTCAAGAAGTGCCATGGGATCTTCAACATCCATAGGATCTTTAACATCAACCTGAACAACTACCAGAACAGGTAGACAAGACCTCAGTTTAATATCTTATGTGAAAGACAGGCACCTCAGATGTGCAGACCCTCTCATGGTGCACTACAGTGTCAACGTTGGGATTGTTACCCCAAGTTCCTGGTGTGGGGCAAGAATCCACAATCTTCTGCTGTTCCAGCCTCAGAGGAGTGAGTGCAACCTGCTGAGCTACTGACACTGCTGAACACTTGGCACAAACTGATTACCAAAAATAAAAATGCTTGATTTTACTGCATTTTGACAGGGTAAACATGAACACAAAGGTCACAAATGTTTCGCAGTCTAGTGTTATGCAATGCAGAAAATGGTTAGAATTGGTGTAGCATTTTGTTATGCAGAACCAGTTATTAAATACCCTGCATTCTGGCTCTGGATGGATTCTAGTTTTCACCCATTCCCTAAAATATCTTTACACACACTCCTACATTAGTTCACCACCTCCCCTATCATGGACTTCTTCATTACATTTAGTATTTGTAATCCATCAGACCAGTTTTTTGGGTTATGTAGGAGTATTTGCACCTTTATAAGGCATCTGTATTAGGGACCTTTTATTTTACTCCCACCCCTTCTGCACGATTGTTCCTATATATTCATAGGTACTGGAATGGAGGGGCCACTATGGCCATGGCCCTGCCACTTTCATAAATGGCCCTATCAGTTTTAGCAATTATGTTAATTTATTACTAGGGAAAAAACCCTTACATCCTTGGCCCTACCACTTTTCAGACCATCCCAGCTCCAATGTATATATTAACCTATCCTTTTTCTAAACTGTTGACTTTTATTTTTAATGCATCCCCCCTCCACCTCACTTTAACCCCTTTCTCCAAGTCTCACCCACCTGGAAATCATCATTGGCTCAGTACACCTTTCCCAGGCGATACATACTCCTCAACCTCCTGCCTCGTGTATCAGACAGGGGAAGGGACAATTGACTGAAATCAGGGACACATCTTTTAACATTGGATCAGCTCAGAAAGACTGCTATATTGTGTGGCTTCCTGTGAGAAAACATTTCTGTAACACTAATGCCACCTGACAATATTCTAAACTTCAAACCCCCTATTCTAGACTCCAAACCTCTACTCTCCAGTGAGAGAAATATCAACATTAAGAGGGGATATAGAAAGAAATCCCTGAAAGTCAGAGGTATGGGTCAATAAATTGTAACTAAAATAAGTTCATGCTGCGGCCGATTGATTTCGAACAAAAGGGAGCCAGACATAGGCTGTTTTTTCTAATTTAATCAAATGCAGATTTTTATTGGAAAATTAGAAATACAGACAAAGTAGTCACCTAGAACCAGTGGTATACTGCTGCTGATTATCCCAATTACCCCCTGAAAATTTAGACCAAGAAATAAACATAACACATGTAATTTACATCAAAGGCACACGCTCCTACCAGGCCAGATTTGCTGTAACGTCTTTAGGCTGGGAACATAACTCAAAAGTCTTAAAAAGAAAACACTCAATCTGTATGATCTGCTGCCTCTTACCTCACAGCCTCGCCATACAATCAGCACGTATGCAATCGCCAGATTATTGCACCATTCCACGGTCCGAATGGCAGATTATTGTACCATTCCACGGTCCGAACGGGCAGCTCCACATGTAAGTACTCCTTGGCATGTGCTTCTTGCAGCTACGAAAGACCAGCGCCAATAACTCACAAAGGGGTAGGGGAAGGAGGCGTGGTGAAAACCTAAATATTGGTACATTCTTCCCATGACTTTCAGCTGTCTCTGATTATGGCCTCATTTCACCTCTCAAAAATACTCTGTCCCTTATATGTCCCTCATGAAAAAAGTGCTGACAACACAGAGAACATGCTGTGAATTGAGACTTGAAAGCAGAAATTGATAATATTCTAAGATGTTAGCCCCTCCACACACACACACACACACACACACACACACACACACACACACACACACACACGTACTTTGCGGACACTCTTGTCTCCCCAACTACCTCTTGCTCTCTGTGTGTCTCTGCCTCTCTCCAGTGGTCAGTGTCACAACAGAAAGAAGACACAGTCAGAAACTGCTTTTCCCATTCCCCCTCTCTCTGCAACTATACTGCACAGGCTGAGACACAGACACACAGTGAGAGAGAGAGAGTGAGAGAGAGACAGAGAGAGAGAGAGAGAGAGAGAGGAAATGGCAGTACTTATGGTTCACGCTGCATCTCTCCCATTCTCTGTAATGCTGGAATGCCTTTGCTCATTGCTCTATTCTGCCCCTCACTTGTATAGGACTGCCACTGCACTGGGCCTCGCTACCCAGCAACTTTAAGCTGTGTGACACACATTCCAGTCTCTCCCTCTACCTGTCACTGTTGCTCTCCCTTCTGTGTCGTGCTGTCAAAGAATGCAGGTTGGTGGCAGCCACAGTCACTAGCAAGCAGTCCCCTGGGCACATGTTGGGAACAGAACTATGTGAGAGACAATGGCAGGTCAACTGCTGTCCCAGATTTAATGCAGTCTGTCTGTCTCTCTCTCCAATGAACACTGGTCATCAGGCTGATATTACTGATTTGATGTACTGGCATCAGCAAGATCGAGATGGGCTGGAATTTGAACATGACTGCAAGGTCATGGTGGCCAGGTGACCCTGGCCGGGGGGGGGGCCTTTGGGATGTTCTCACTGCTGGTCAGTGTCAGTCAGTGATGACTTTGCCGAGGGAGCAGGAGAAAAGTGAGGAAGGTACAGAAAACAAAACAGGGAAAATGCACCAGGGGCACACAAACCGGGCACGGAGGGAGAAGGAGCGTGGGAGGCAATGCAAGAACAGGGGCAAGGGAAGGATTGGGGCGAGAGGAAGGAGAAACAGGTAACGGGAGGTAAAGAAAGCAAACAGGCTCAGTCACATGTCCTCCCTACACTGCGCTGCTCTTCCTCTCTGTTCCACACCATGCTGTACTCCAACTGATGTTGAAAGCCAATCAGCTGCTTGCTGGCTGGTGAAGCCCTCACTGATTGGAGCGGCTTGTTTCTTGGAAGTACACACCAGCAAGCAGGGAGTTGTGTCACAGCCACAGTGTGTGGTGATTGGTGCAGACTGTAGTGTCCCTTACAGTTTCAACTGCAATGGGTTCAGCAGTGACACCCCCCCCCCAAAAAAATCCCCATGTACTTGTCCCAAAATGTTTGGTGCGTAAGTGCATCAAACATAAAAAGAAGCTAGTGGAGACAGAAAAATCAGGTTGATGAACCAATGGATTGAGTAAACTCTCTTGTGATACTTGAAAAAGCTGATGGAGATCTAAGAGTATGTTTAGAGCCTAGTGACATAAATAAAGCCCTAACAAAGGAACATTATTGACTCCTTACAGTTAATAACATTACAGTAAATTTGAAAGGAGGTAAAATATTTCTCTAAACTGGATGCTCTGTGGCTAATCGCAAGTACAGCTGGGTGAGTATTTTTCCAGGCTAACTACTTGCAACACTCCTTTTGGAAGATACAAGTCTTATAGACTCCCATTTGGTATTATCTCTGTACAAGAGCCATTTTCACAAAAAAGTAGAGCAACTTTTTGACAGTATCATGGGTATAACAGCCTATATAGATACAAATACTTGTACGGGGTAACACTAATGAGTATAGAAATATAGAAACATAGAATCTGATGGCAGGTGAGGCCCATCTGGCCATCCAATCTGCTCGTTTACCTATCTGTTGCCAAACCAAGGATCCAAACTGATTTGTGATTTATCCCTTCCTCCCTATTGCTAGGGTACCTTTATGTCTATCCCATATGTTTTTGAATTCTTCAACTGATTTTGCTCCCACGACTTCCGCTGGCAGACAGTTCCAAGAGTCCATGACTCGTTATATTAAAAAGTACTTTCTGATGTTGCCTCTAAGCCTACCCCTCTCCAGCTTCATCTCATTCCCCCTTGTTTTTGTACAACTTTTTTTCAGAAAGATGCTAACCTCTTTTATCTTGTTTATACCTTTGAGGTACTTGAACGTCTCAATCACATCCCCCCTTCCTCTCTTCTCCTCTCCTCCATGGAGTGCATACTTAGTTCCCTCAGCCTCTCCTCATAGGGCTTTTCATGTAGACCCTGCACCATCTTTGTAACCCTCCTCTGAACTGCATCTATCCTGTCTATGTCTTTCTGGAGATGTGGTCTCCAGAACTGCACACAGTACTCCAGCGGAGGTCTCACCAGTGATCTGTACAGCGGCATAAACACATCCTTTTTTCTGCTGGTGATACCTCTCCCTATGCACCCCAGCACTTTGGATTTATGTGCCCTAAGTGCATGATTTGACACTTTTGTTTGCATTGAATCCAAGCTGCCACTCTCTTGACCACTCCTCCAGTGTGCTAATGTCCTTTCTCATATTATCCATCCCCTCTGGAGTGTGTACCCTGTTGTAGATCTTTGTGTCATCTACAAATACGCATACCTCCCCTTCCAACCCATCTGCAATGTCTCTTATGAAGACATTAAAGAGAACTGGCACCAGCACTGACCCCTGAGGTCCCCCAATGGTCACCTCTCTCTCCCCAGATTGAGCACCATTCATGATCACTCTGTGTTCTACCACTCAACCAATTTCCGATCCGGTTTACCACTTTTGTGCCCACCCCCAGACTGCCCAGCTTAGGTAACAACCTTCTGTGTTGGACGGTGTTGAAGGCCTTGCTGAAATCCAGGTAGGCCACATCCACTGCCCTACCTGATCAACCTCCATTGTGACCTAGTCAAAGAAATCGATTAGATTTGTTTGACAAGGCCTTCCTGTTGTGAAGCCATGCTGTCTTGGATCCTGCTGCCTGCTAGATTCAAGAAATAACACAATCCTTTCTTTTAGAAGTGACTCCTTTAATTTTCCCACCACTGAGGTCAGGCTGACTGGCTGGTACTTGCCTGCCTCTTCCCTGCTTCCACTTTTGTGGAAAGGGACCACATGTGCCCATCTCCAGCCTTTTGGGACCTCCCCTGTCTCAAATGATCTGTTGAATAGGGTGGTTAGTGGTTCCTCCAGTACCTCTCTGAGCTCATTTAATATTCTGGGGTGAATGCTATCTGGCCTTATTGCTTTGTCTGTTTTCAGCTTCCTGAGTTCCTCTCGCACTCTCTCAACCGTGAAAAGAAGGGTGTCCCCCCTCCCTTCCATTGTTGCCTTTATTGCTGAGTTGTGGAACCTCACCTTCCCCTTCTTTGGTGAATACTGAACAGAAGTATTCATTCAGTATTTTTGCTTTTTCTGCATCTTCCTCTGTACACCCTTCTTTTTTAATCTGACAATCCCGTTCCTAGTCTTTCTTCTCTCCCTAATGTACCTGAAGAAGGTCTTGTTGTCTTTCTTTATATCCTGGGCTATTTTGTCCTCAGTTTGTGCTTTCACACACCTGACTGCCCTCCCTGCCTCCTTTTACTTCTCTAGGTACTGTTGCCTGTCCTCCCCCCTTTGTGTTTCCTTGTATCTCCTGAAGGCCCTGTGTTTAGCTTTAATTTTCCCAGCCACTTCCTTCAAGAACCACAGAGGTCTCTTCTTTCTCTTGCTCTTTCTTTGTAGGTGGATGCATATGTTTGTTGCTTCTGTTATGGCCCCTTTGAGAATAGTCCACTGCTCCTCCACAACCCCTCCTTTGTCCTCTTTTGTCAGGGATCCCTTAAGACATTCCCTCATTTTGAGAAAGTCGGCCCTTGTGAAATCTAGGACCTTTATTTTTGTGTGGATTGCCTCTTCTACTGTGGTCATATTAAACCAGACTGTTTTATAAACATACAAACCTGCCAGCAGAAACAGGCCTCATGTTCTATCAAGTCTGCTCAAATGTGCAGCTAGTACCCCTACATTGCAGATTCCCCCCTCCCCCCTCACAGTTACCCCCCACTCTGTCTCATCCCCTTTTAAAACTTCCCACCATCTTACAGGATACCACCTCCTCAGACAGAGTGTTTAGCCACAACCCTCTCCATGAAAAAATGTCTCCTCATCTCTCTCCTATATTTCCCCCCATCCAATCTGAGACCATGCCCTCTCATATCCCTCCCCCTCCTCAACTTAAATACCCCTTATGTACTTGTCTTGTTTATCCTCTTCAAGTATTTAAAGGTCTCAATCATATCCCCCTGATCCCTCTTCTCCTCCCGGATGTACATATTTAACTCACTCAGCCTGTCCTTGTAGGATTTATCCTCCAATCACTGGATCATCCTAGTTGCCCTGTGCTGTACCCCCTCCAGTAATCTGATATCCTTCTTCAGAAATGGATGCTAGCACTGCACATAGTACTCCAAGTGTGGCCTGACTAGTGACCTGTACAAAGGCAAGATCACTTCCCTTCGTCTGGATGAGATTCCTCTCGCAATACACCCCAGTATCTTGTTGGCTTTATCTGCCACCTTCCTGCACTGAGCTGAGTTGTTCATATTCCCCATAATAACCACCTCTAGAACTTTTTCCTCATCAGTGGTATCTAACTGAACCCCTCCCAACTTGTAGCTCCTCCCCGGGTTCCTTGCTCCGAAGTGCAGAACCTTGCACATCTTCGAATTGAAACCCAACTGCCACATTTCTGACCACTCCTCCAGTTTAGTCAGGTCATCCTGTAGCTCCTGCCACCCTACTAGGTTGTCCACCACCACCCCCATCTTGGTATCATCAGCAAACAGATGTATCTTACTCCTGATGCCATGTGAGATATCTGCTATGAATATCCCAAACAGCACTGGGCCCAGTGTGCCAGCGGCTCCACCAAGACCTCCATCAGCTCTTTCGGCACCCTGGGGTAAATAATGTCTGATCCTGGTGCCTTATCCACCCTCAGTGGCAGTGCCTTCAGACCCTCCAGCACCCTGCCCTCTGTAATTACCTCATCTGTCACCCCTCCCCCCTTGCCCAGTTTCCCATCCTTTGAGGTAGCTGCCCATCCTTCTCCTTCGTGAACACGGAATAGAAGTACTCATTTAAAGCTTATGCCTGCCCTGCCCCTTTCTTCACCCACCCCCATCCTTCCTAATCCTCATTAACTGGTCCTTGCAGCTCCTTCTCTCCCTTATGTACCTGAAGAAGTAATTTTCCCTATCCTTGATGCCCTGTGCCAGCTTCAGCTCTCTGGAAGCCTTGGCCACCCTGACTAGTCTGGTTACCTCCTTGGACTTCTTCAAATACATTTCCCTGTCCCCCCCCCTCCTGGATTTCTTGGACCTCCTAAATGCTGTTTTTTTTTTTGCCCACACCCCTTCCAAAACCTCCTGATTTAAATAACTTGGCTTCTTAGCCCTTCTCTTCTTGCTCTATGTCCTGGTGCATGACCCCGTAGCCTCCATCAACCCTAATTTGATAATTTCCCATTTTTGGCTTGCATCCAAGTGTGGATTAATTCCTGCCAGGTGTTCTTCCAAAATGACCCCATCTTATCAAAGCCAGCATGTCTGAAGTCAACTACCCTGGTTACTGTACTTACAGCTTCCTTGCCCATACTTAGCATGAACCACACCGAGTGATGGTCACTCCCAGCCAGCGGGTCCTCCACCGCCAGCTCCCTTACAGTCTCCTCATTAGACAGTACTAGGTCCAAAGTTTTATCCAACTGAGTTGACTCGATAACCATCTGTGTCAGGAAGCTATCCTGGAATGCTTCCAGGAGCACTTGCTCCCTTGCACTCGAAATGGATGGGGTGCTCCAATCCACTCCAGGTAGATTGAAGTCCCCCATGATCATGGTGTTTCCCTTCCCGCAGACCCTCCTAATCTGGTCCACTAACTCCCTGTTCAAGTCCTCTGCTTGAGCTGGTGGCCTGTACACCACTCCTATCCTCAGTGTCCTACTTTTTGAATCCATAGTGCCTCTGTTCTATCCTCCTCCCCATCTTCCCTTGCACACTTTATCCCCTCCCTTATGTAAATCACCACCCCTCCCCCTTTGCCTTGACCCTATCCTTTCTGTACATCCTATACCCCAAGATCATCAAATCCCAGTCTTGGTATTGGGTGGCCTAAGTCTCCATGATGTCCACAATGTCCACCATCCCCACTACCAAGTGAGCCTATAACTCAGCTGTTTTGTTCCCCAGGCTTCTTGAATTTAGGGAGACAATGCATCAGCTAGTTCCCTTCCCTTCCTTAAGCCATTTCTCCCCATCCTTAACTCCCCCCATGAATCTACCCTGGTATCATCCCTGCTAGCTTGGGGGGTAAGCTCATTCTGCTCCCCTCTCCATCAGCCCTGCATACCTGCTGCACACTTGCCTCCCTCCACATCTAGTTTAAATCCACCTTAGTTGCTATGTATTCCCCCAGCCTCTGTTTCAAAACACCCTGTCCCACCTTACTCAAATGTAATCTGTCCTCTACAAATAGGTCACTGTTGTCCCAGATGTTACCCCAGCTTCCCACTAACCCATATCCTTTGGTTCAATACCACACTCCCAGACAAGAGTTGAATTCCTCTATCCTTCCTTTCCTCACCATGCTTGCTCTGGCTACTGTGAGCACTTCCGAGAAGGCCACTGATTTCTCTGCCTCCTGACACAACTTTTTCAGTTCCTTGAACCTCTCCCTTACCAACTCAACCATATTACCCCCAAGTCATTTGTACCCAAGTGCACCACTACATGCAGTTTCCCTCTTACTCTCCTTGCACCCTTGAGAATAGTCTGTCCTGCCCTACCTGCTATCAGTCCAGGTACTGATTCCACCCATATTCGACTATGCTGCTCCCCTTTACTTCCCCATCTGACCCCTTTAAGGATTGAGTCCCCCAGCACTAGGACTCTGCCCCCTTCTCTCATGCTATGACCCCCCGCCACTGCTTGCTGAACTATCCCTTCTTTTATGCCCCCAGCCTCTACCCTAGTTCTGCCCCTTCCCTATTCTCCCCACTCCCCAATCCTCTCCAGCATCGCCACCCTCCTTCCCTTTTGCTGGGTCCATTGTTCCCTCCTGCCTCCGCTGCCCACCCCTCACCCTCCCCTTTACCCCATCCCTTTTCCCTTCACTACCCCATCACTGTCCCTCTCTTCTGCCTGACTGTTGCCACCTGAGCTTTCACTACTCCCTTCTCCACCTGCCCCCTCCTGGAGAGCCTCTCCCTCATCATCTGTCATTGAAGCCAGCACCGTGAACCTGTTACCTGACCCTGAACTTCTACTGTTTGTTTCTCCCATCTTGCTATCCCGAGTTTTCCCCTTACTGTTTCTAAAATGTTTTACCCTGTTCCCTATGCCCTTTCTTTCCACTGGTTCTATACCCCCAGATCCCCGAGGAGGTGGCCCTCCTGTTCCATTGATCACACTCACTCCCCCAGTCCTCGCTAACTCCCTTCCTAGCCACTGTACCTCTATCTCCAGTCCCCTCAGCCTGTGACAAATGGGATAATCCCCTAGCTTCCATAATGCACCCATCCAGATAGCAGCCCCACAACTATTGCAACTCAATATCCTGCCCATCCATGTTTGTCTGTGGTCCTCCTGCCCCTGTACCAGTCCCCCTTCCCCTGTTGCCAATCCCTTCCCTGCATGCCTATACCACCCCTACTGCCACCTTCACTGGCATGCCACATTGTTGTTCTATCAGCCTGTATTGCTTCCTTCAGCACCCCTTTCTACAGCCCTCACACAAACCCTCCCCTATTATGTACCAAGTTCTACTTTTCCCTTCTGATCACATAATACAGCCTATCTTGTAATTGCCTAAAGAAACAGTAGAACTATAAAATAACTTGGTAACATGACAAACAATAGACCATAAAGTCACCTCACCCAGTCTCCACACAATCCCCTTCCTTTTTATGTACCAAATTCTACTTCCCCCTTCTGATCACATAATACATCCTAACTTGTAATTGCCTAAAGAAATTATAGACTATAAAATCACTTGGTTATAAGTTAAACAATAGAATATAGAAAATCACCTCAAAAAGTCAAAAATTATTTTCCCTGATACTCCCCTCCTGTGCCCAAAATAAATTCCTCCCAATTGTCTCTATAAAGCCACTTGGTTATAAGGTAAAACAAAAGTCAAGTCAAAAAGTCAATTTTTCTCTGTTTCTCACCCTCCTGTGTCCAATGTACAGTAAATTCCTTCCAGTGGTCAATGCTCTTTTTGTAAGGAACTCCTCTCCTCTTCCTCCTGTGGTGTTGGTAGCCTCCTTTGGGAGGAACCCAGGGAGCCTATTTAATTAATGGAGAAGGTGAGGCGAAAGGGTGGGAATTAACAGCCCTCTGTTTAAATACTCCCTCCTTCTGGCAGTTTCTAGCAGCCCTCTCTGTTTAAATCCTCTTTCCTGACAGTTTCTAGCAGCCCTCTCTGCTTAAATCCTCTCTCCTGGCAGTTTCTCGCAGCCCTCTCTGCTTAAATCATCCCTCCTCATGGCAGTTTCTAGCAGCCCATTCTGTTTAAATCCTCCCTCCCAGCAGTGTCTAGTAGCACCCTCTGTTTAAATCCTCCGTCCTAGCAGTTTCTAGCAGCACCCTCTGTTTAAATCCTCCCTCCTTCTGGCAGTTTCTAGCTGCCTTCTCTGTTTAAATCCTCCCTCCTTTGCCCTCACCCTCTCTGTTTAAATCTACCTCCTATGGTCACTGGATCCTATATGGCTACCCACCTTTACATCAGTGACCCTGTCTCCATTTGTGAGCACAAGGTCCAGTAGAGCCCTCTCTCAGGTGAGCTCAGCCACAAGCTGTCTGAGGCATGCCCCTTGCAGGGCAGTCAGGATGTTCTTGCTTTTTGCTTTACTTGCAGTCTGGGTGCTCCAATCTATATCTGGCAGATTGAAGTCGCCTAGCAGCAGTAGTTTGCCTTTGGCTGCCATTTTGTGGATGGCTTCCACCAGTATTTTATCTGCCTCCTTGCACTGTGGTGGAGGCCTGTAGATCACTCCTGTACATACGGTGGTTCCATGTCCATTCTTCTTCGTGACCCACAGTGCCTCCACACCCTCCTGAAACCCCTGAACCTCTGTTGCTTTGATTTCTTCCATCATGTATATAGACACTCCTCCTCTCCTTCTTCCTTCTCTATCTTTCCTGAAAAGTGCGTAGCCTGGTATGACTATGTCCCAGTCATGGTTCCTTGTGTACCATATTTCTGTAACAGCCACTATGTCCATGTCTGCCTCTGCCATCAATGCCACTAAGTCTGGGATTTTGTTTCCCAGGTGGCGGGCATTTGTCCACAATGCTCTCCATGTACTGCACCCTTCCTGTTTTTTCCCCTGAGCTTCTTGTGCTTCCTTCTTGTATCTTGTCCCGCTCTTTCTCCTCTCTAATTTACTACCTATGCCTGATTTCCTAGCTTCCTCTTTCATGGCTACCTGATCCTGTGAGGTGGGGGTAATATGATATTTCCTGCTTTCATTCGTCTCCTCCCCCAGCTAGTTTAGAAACTTGCTGAGGAAGCATTTAAACTTTTCACCAAAGATCTCGGTGCCCCTCCCTGGATGGATACAGGCCTTCCTGCTTGTACAGACTGTTATCCATCCAAGTGAGGCCCTAGTCCCCTATGAAGCTGGATCCCTCCTGTCTGCACCAATCTTTCAATCAATCATTGAATTGCCTGGTGTGGATGTCCCTATCCTCCCCTTTACCATAGACTGGAAGAACCTCTGAGAAAGCAACGGTGCGTGCTATCTGCTTAAGTCCCCTTCCCATGTCCTTGAAGTCCCTCTGCACTGCTTCTATGTATACCATTTTCCCTGATAGGTCATTTGTTCCCATATGGACAATTATATCAAGCTCCTCCCTTCTAGCCACTGCCCTGGTGATCCCAAGGATCCACCTCCCATCCTGCTGAGCTGTGCCACTGGGTAAACAGTAAAGTAAAAAAAAATGTTTATTCAACTGGGAAAAACAGTGAATAAGTACAACTCAGCTGAGACAGGCTAATTTCCAGCGAGGCCCTAAGTCCATCTTAATTTAGTTACAGACAGGGCCCCATGTTTTCTGCGATTCTGCAGTTGTAGCAGCTGCCACAGACGCATGATCCTGCCACAGAAACACACCTCTGCCACAGAAACAGCATTTTTTGGGCCACCCCTTTCCAATCCACTGGCACTTAGCCCTGATGCTTATGACCAATATGGCCTTCTACAAACACTGAGGGAACTTCAGAAAGCCTATTTCATGAGAAAGAATGGTGCTTCTATTTGCCAATTTTATTTATTTTTTTAGTTTTTGTTGACCGGGTAAGTGCACTAGACAAATCCTGCCTATTTTCAGGCACGACCCGGGGTAGGGGGATACAGATGAATTGCAGAACTGCCGAATGAAAAAGTACAAGTAATTATTATAGACAAATAATGGCAGGCTTTCTGGACCTTTGTCTAATGTAAAATGGTCCAGTTACTATCTAGCCTCATAGTCTGGTTTGTTCTCTACCTTCTTACCCTATCTCTACCCTGTCCATCACTCCTCCTCCTCCTCCCACCCATTCTCTCAGGTCCTCATATTCCCATACTTTAGTTGTCTCTCACCGCATGACCACAGTCGGCCAGGCAGCCTTCTCATACCGCATCCCTAAGTTATGGGATTCCCTCCCCCTCCCAGGTTCACCACTCCTCATCTCTTCCCTCGATCTCCACTGCTCTACATAACTACCTATCCATAAACTGCAATTGCAACTGAGCGTTCTGGCTGTGTACTTGAGCAAAAAATACCCAACATGGTCACTCCTTATTAGGAACCCCAATTAATGCACTTACCATTCTAAAACTGCCAGAACAAAACCTACTTCAATTTGTGTCTTGATGTCTGTTATTGCTCATATATTGCCTGCTACAAGGTACGTTTGTAAGTGCTTGTATTTTGACTCTCCACTATGTACTGTACCCAATGCTTGTTGTCATTACATACTTATTCACTCTGTATACCTATTGTCTCTGTATGCCAATTGTACACCAATTTTCCCAATGTGCCTGTTATGTAATCTGAGATTGTTATATATGTATACTGTCACTGTTAGGATTTGTAACCTACCAATTCCCCTTCCCCCCAGGATGCGCTGTGAGACAACCAACTTGTTGTTCAGCATGCCCTTCCTGGTGAAACTCTTTAATAAATAAATAAAAACAGTAAATCCTTACAGAGTGGGAGAGAAGAAGATATGGAAGTCAAGTGGCATTGACACAAATGACACCACCGGTGTTGAACTGCGCGAACAGGAGGAAGCAACTAAAGCAGCTTTACAGCACAAGCCATCACCACCAAGCTTCAAGCAAGTGGGTGAGAGGGAATCTGCAGCACTGTTTTGCAACCAGTCAACACTGGTCTTCAAGCAACTTTGCAAGCAGGGGGAGAAATTCTCAGGAGCATAGCTATGGTAAACCAGCACTGGACAGGTATGAGGAAGCCATGGGACAATAAAACTGACTGCTGTAAAAAAATAAATAACCCTTCAATTCCCCATGCCCTACATCAAATCCAAATCATGATGCCAGAATTGCTTTGTATTGCCTTGCCTGTGCATCTGCCAAATTGCCCCAGGCTGCCTTTCCCTGAGCATTCTTTCTGCGTAACTAGATTTTATTTTGGAACTCATTTGAGTTGCCAGAGAATGTAAAACCCATCACAGAACTGCTGCAGAATCACCACAGAATTGCTCATAGCCTGACCATAGCAAGCATGAGGTCCTGCTGCAGAATGTATGTTCAGTCTGCTGCAGTGAATTGGTTACAGTATCAAAACTACAACAAACATTATTGTCAATACAACATGTAATACAACAAATGTATTTTTATGAATCATACATACATGAAAAAAAACCTCAATATAGATCATAAATAAAAACTTTGAATTATATATAATTTAATACAGCCAGGTACTACAAAGGGAATAATATACCTAAATCAAGGCAAATCTTCACATATTTTCCCAAGTGCTTCTCGTACAAACCAAGATTTAATCTCACCAAGCTGAATGCTAATTTTAGCTGATCTAAGAAAAGATGGTAATGAATTCCAGGTACGAGAACCCCTGAAGAAAAAATGTGATTGACCAAATTCTGTCCTCACTTTAGGAAGGATATATTCAGTACTCTACACAGAGTGCAGCCCACTTCTTATCTCCCTGAATTGTAACCCATCTAAAATATATTCAGGGACCTCACTCCTGTGACACTTCACCATGTAATTTAATACATGAGATATCCTCCTGTCTTTTGGATATACCCAGTCCAACGATTTATAAAATAGCCACCTGTTTGTCCTCCTAGGGATATTTAAAACAAATCTTGCCAGTTTGTTAAGTAAGATATCTACCCTGGACAACTGTGACAATGTTACTCCCACATACATTATGTCCCCATAATCCAAAGGGAGTAATACCAGGGTTGTAACCACATGTTTCCTTACATGCTCAGACATACGATTTCTACCCTATATTATGCTCCCAGACATTTTCTCACTTTTTTTGTTATATAATCTATGTGAGTAGTCCATTTTAGTGCGTTATCCAAACACAGGTCCAAGTATCTATCATTCAGGGTTTGCTCAAGGGTGATTTTGTCCAAGGTGTTTATCTTTAAATGAGGTTCAGAAGTCCTAACCCTAATTTCTTTACAGAACAATAGAACCTGTTTTTTTTTTTTTGGATTTAAAATAAGTCGATTCCAAAAAGAAATTCTGAAGCTCATCAAATGGCACTTTACCTCCCTGCCCCCATACTGCCCTTGCCCAAATCTATTCCTCTCACAATGGAGTCCCCAAACAGGATTTGTTTCCTCCTCTCCTCCTCTGGGGTCTCCTGCTCCCCCCTTGGGTTTTCATCATGGAGAACCCACTCATCCTCCTTGGTGACTACATTTAGAAGCTCAGTGGGATCTCCCTGTTCTCTCACAAGAGTGTAAGAGTTATGTAGTTTCACCAGGTGGGGGTTGTGCCCATGACCCCCCTCCCTGAGTCCACCATAGTCCATCCACTCTCCCTTCTAGGCAGCTATTGAGTAAATGGAGGTTGACTGGGGGGCCTCTGGGTGGGGGTGCAGGCCTCCTGCATTCTAGCCAGCTTGGTCTGGAAACATTTGACCTCTCTCCTCAACCCTGAGAGGTGCATGCATATGGGGCAGCACCACAACTTCCAGAAGGTTCTTCAGAACACTGCTGCTCCAGATCCACTGCATTGCACCACTCCCATCATTTTGCCTTTCTCTTTTGTTGAACATAAGCCTATATTTAACCTGATCTTTCCTCTCTTTTTGTCAGAACCCCTTTACCATTTTAACTCTAGATTTCTTGATTTTTACCCTTTTTTTGTTTTGTTCTGTTCTATTTGTTTTGTTTAGGTTAGTATGTATTGTATGTTTTATATGGTAGAGTTTAATTCTTTCTAGCCCCAGAGAGGAAGGCAGACAGGAAGTGGCAGTGTGTCATTTGACACTCCAGCATATAACTGTAGATGAGACCAGGGTGGGAGGGATGGGGAGGTGGGCAGATCTCTGCAGTGCTTGTGTCTGAAAACAATCAGCCCTGTTTGTTCAGCTGCTCCCTTTCTTCCTCCAGTTCCATCTGTCTGTGTTTACACCCAAGATCCTGGTAAAAGAGAATGCAGTATGCAGGTGTCAACCATTTAACCCTCCACTACCCTGCTCCAACAGCCTAATGAATCATGCTAATAAGCAGCATAATGATTGACTAAAACAGATACTGAAACAGTTAAGGTCAAGTGGTCTGAAATTCAATAAGAAAAAATATGCCACAGTGGAATCACAGAGATTAAATATCTGGGGTATATTTTTATACAACGTGATGTTCAGATGTGCAAAGTTGAAGCATACCTGCTATGCCAATAGTACAGAACAGAGAAGAGCTAGAACACTTTTTTTAAATGGAGCAATGTATGGAAAGGTTTATACAGTCCCAAATCTACCAGATGTTAATACACCACAGAGAGAATCTGTGCACTGAAATGTGGTGTGACAGTAGACTGAGAAACAGGATCAGGCACTAGAATGTATTAAGGCACTAATAAAATACCTGTACTTACATTCTATGATGTCAGTGCATCAGTAACATTGAATGTAGATGCTAGTCAAGATGAACTAGGTGCTGCAGTGTTACAGATAGGTTGTACCATGCTGAAATGACAACAGTGTTGTCGAAGTTTGGCAGGGCAAGATCCCCAATGTCGACAAGTGAAATTTCGCCTATCAGACATTGTGTGTTTTCGAAACCCCCATGTTGGGGGCTGTGCCCCCTATGCCCCACTTCTAAAGATATCTAACTCTGAGTCTGAGTTGTCTCAAAGAGGTGGCAAAAGATGGCAAAAGGGCAAAATTTCACCTTCGGGTCCCTCACAGAGACAATCTCGAAACCTGTCGAGATTATCACTGTGAGGGATTTCGCTGTCCCAGAGTCGTTGTCCAGTTGGCTACCTTACAGATGGTGGTGTGGCAGAATATGCACTAAACTATTTAACAGAAAGTCAAAAATGGTATGCCCAAATTGAGAAAAAAATGACTAACAATTTTATTTGGTGCAGATTATTCTCATCAGTATTTGTATGGCAAAGAAGCAGTAGTGGGACCAGATCATAAGACACTATTGGAAATAATGGCAAAACTATTATCCAAGGCACCACTAAGAGTGTCAAACTCCAATCTAACAGGTGGCTACAAATTGTAAAACTAGTGCCCAAGCAAACAACCAAAAGTGGTTAGTCACATACAGCTTGACTCACAGTCCAGGACTATCACGGTCAACACTCCTGCTGAATAGTGTGATAAAAGCTCTTTACCAAGATAAAAGATAGGCAGCGGTAATAGCTACAACTCCCCCATCATTACAGTTGAACATTTTTGTGCCATAACCAGCGCTTCCTTAGGGTCAGTCCATTTATATTAATAAGGAGCTTTTATTACACTATTCAGCTGGAGTGTTGACCATTATATTCCCGGACTGTGAGCCAAGCTGTATGTAGGTAACCATCAAGATTGTGACATCTTCTTATCAAACTACAAAGATACCAGCTGAAGGTGAATTACAAATCTGGTAATGAAATGCATCTTGCTGATTCACTGTCAAAAGCACAGCTGAAACTTGAAAGTCAAGACAGAGAGCTGGAAGCTGATGTGAATGCTCAAGTACTTCTACTCACCAGCAGTTTGCCCCATTAGTGATATAAGATAAAAGAGTTCCCAGAGGAAACTGAAATGAACAGTGGATTAAATTAAAAGGGTTAGTGCAAATGGGATGGCCTGAATCCTGATCAGGCACACGAAAAGAGTATATAACATACTGAACAATCAGATAGGAAATAAATCATGCAAATGGACTACTGTTTAAAACAGACAGACTAATCATTCCAAATAAAATGAGATCTTTTATTTTGAAAACACTTCATGAGTCATCTTAGAATTGAAAAAAAGGAGTGAAGAGCCCGAGATGTCATGTATTGGTTGGGCAGAGACTCACTAATAACTGAGATTATTCATGTTCAAAATGTGCAACCTTTTAGGAAATGAACCAAAAAGAACCTGAGCAATCACAAAATATTTAATTGAGACCTTGAGAGAAGGTAGCAAATGATTAGTTTCTACATCAAACAAAAAAATTACCTGATAACTGTTGATTACCATTTAAAGTATCTAGAGGTACAATGCCTAAAACAGACCGAGAGCATTACAGTGGTGAACAATATAAAAGCCATCTTTTCTCATCATGGAATACCTATAATTGTCATCAGTGATAATGGACCACAATATTCCAACAGGGAATTCACTCGGTTCACTAATTAGTATGGCTTCAAGCATTCTATTTCAAGCCCACACTATCCACAATCAAATGAGCTTGCAGAAAGAATGGTTCAGACAGCAAGAAAATGATGGGCAAAGCAGAGGACACATATTGTCTTACCCGAGTATCAGAACACACCCAGAGAGGACATCACTCCAGCCCAATTCCCTATGGGTTGCAGACTATGAACAAAAAATACTGACATCACAAAAATTACTGATTCCGCATAAACCAATAAAGAATGCACCACTTAAGTTAAAAATCAGACAAAAGAGAAAAAAAAGTACTCATGACAGGCATGCAAAATGCTATGAATATGAGGAATTACAAAAAGGCGAGTATGTAAAAATTAGCAAACAGGATTGAAAGAAACCAGCAAAAGTACAAAGTAAGGCAGATAATCCCTGATCCTAAGTAGTAAGAATACCAGAATGGCAGGTTTACAGGCAAAATAGGATCAAGGCATTTATTTTAATACTGGAATGAAGAAAAATGATCATACTGAACATGAAGCAGCGAGGGATGTTTCTGTCATGGCTGACAGAGTGCAAACATAGAAACACAGAAACAGAAGTTGTCAGCAGAAAAGGACTGCCAGGCCCATCCAGTCTGCCCATTTTCCCTAGCTGTACTAGCGGCCTATGACCCTAGTTGGTCATTGGCTTAGCTATTCCTTCTCTTAGCTATTCCTTCCTATCACTATGGTTCCCTTATTCCTATTCCATGATTGTTTGAATCTTACCACAGTGCGTGCTCCCACCACTTCCTGGTGCAGTCCATTCCATGCATCCATCACCCTCTCAGTGAAATAGAACTTTCTCCCGTTTCCCCTTATATGGCCCCCTTCAATCTCATATCATGTCCCCTTGTTCTAGTACTCTCTTTGTACTGGAAGATGTTTTCCCCATCACCTTATTTATGCCCTTGAGGTACTTGAACATCTCAATCATATCACCCCATTCCCTCCTGTCCTCCAGTGTATACATATTGAGGTCCTTGAACCTTTCCTTATACAACTTATGCTGTAGACCCTGCACCATCTTAGTTGTTCTCCTCTGTGCTGTCTTCACCCTATCGATGTCCTTATGAAGGTGCAGCCTCCAGAAATGCACAGCATATTACAGATGAGGCCTTACCAGTGTTTTGTAAAGTGGGACCAGTATCTCCCTTTTTCAGCTTGTGATATCCCTTTCTCTACAATCCAACACCCCACTGGTCTTCCCCACTGCATTTGCTACATGCTTAGTGGCCTTTAGGTCATCTGTGATAATGACCCCCAGATATCTTTCCTCCTTGGTGACTGCCAGCAGTCCCCCCCATCCAGTAGCTCTCACTCGGGTTCCTACTCCCCATGTGCATGATTTTGCACTTCTTTGCATTAAACCTCAGCTGTCACATCTCCGACCATCTTTCCAGTCTTTCAAGGTCTGTTCTCATCCTTATCACTCCCTCTGGAGTATCTGCTCTGTTGCAGATCTTGATGTCATCTGCAAACAGGCAAACCTTCCCCTCCAGCCCCTTTGTAATGTTGCTGATGACGACATTGAAGAGGACTAGCCTCAGTACTGATTCCTGAGGTACCCCACTGGTCACCTCCATGTCCTGTAATTGGGCTCCATTTACTACTACCCTTTGCCTCCTGTCCCTCAGCCAGTCCCTAACCCAGTTCATCACTTTGCAGCCCATCTCCAGACTACCCATCTTGTTGACCAGCCTTCTATGTGAAACAGTATCGAAGACTTTGCTGAAATCTGGGTAGGCGACATCTACTGCTCCTCCATGATCTACTACCTTTGTCACCCAGTCAAAGAACTTGATCAGATTCATTTGACAGGACCTTCCTGCTGTGAAACCATGTTACCTTGGATTCTGTGCCCCTATGGATTTCAGGTATTCCACAATCTGTTACTTGAGGAGTGTCTCCATGATCTTACCCACTACTGACATGAGGCTTACTGGCCTGTAGGTCCCTACTTCCTCTTTGCTGCCACTCTTGTGCAGAGGGACCACATATGCCCTTCTGTAGTCCTCTGGGACCTTGTCCATATTTAGGGAGTCAATGAAGAGGACCACCAGTGGGGCTTCAAGCTCCCTTCTTAGTTCCTTCAGGATCATGGGGTGTATGCCATCTGGACCCATAGCTTTGGCCACTTTTAGCTTTGTAAGCTCCTTCAGCACTCTCTCTCCTCTGTAAAAGGACAGGTGTCTACCTCCCTCCCCTCAGTGTCTAAGATGTCTAACTATGGTCTCTTTTCCTCCCCTTCCACTGTGAAGACTGAGCAGAAATATTTGTTTAGGATGGATGCCTTGTCCTGATCACCCTCTATGCTCTCTCCCTTGTCCCCTCTGATCTTAGCGACCCCACCCCCCCGGACTTTCTTCTCTCACTAATGTACTTGTAGAATGTCATATCCCCTGCCTTCACTGACTGAGCTAATCTTTCTCCAGTCTGTGCCTTTGCACTCCTTACAGCTTTTCTTGCCTCTCTCAGACACTTCTGGTACTCTGTCCTATCTTCCTCCTTTTGTGTCTCCTTGTATTTTCTGAAGCCCATCTTCTTGGTTCTTATCTTTTCTGTCACTGCTTGGAGAACCAAAGTGGTTTCCTCCTCCTTCTCCCTTTGCTTCTCATCTTAACACATTGTTCCATGACCCTAATAATGGTTTATTTAAAATATGCCCATTGCTCAACCCTTTCTGTATTTCAGGGTTTGTTTAATACTTTTTTCCATCTTGCAGCAGTCAGCTCCCCTGAAATCTAAGATCTTTGCCTTTGTATGGCTTGACTGTATCCCCATGTTGAATTTGAACTGTACCATGTGTACTGTAGGTCACAGGTCCCCAGGTGCCCCTCCACTTGGAGATCCTTTATTCTGTTCCCATTGATCAGTACCAGATCCATGATTGCCCCTTCCCTGGTTGGCACCTGCACCAGTTGTCTGAGGCCTGCCCCCTGAAGTGAGTTCACAATGTCTCAAGTCCTGACCAAGGGTATATGTCTGGCATGTTAAAGTTCCCCATCAGCAGAACCTCCCCCTTTTCCATCATTCCATGTATACTTTCAAACAATGTCTTATCTACTTCCTCCCCCTGAGCTGGAAGTCTGTAGACCACCCCTGCCCGAACTGCTGTTCCCTTTCCTGTCTCGAGGGTGACCCATAATTCCTCTACTTCCTCATGTTTGTCCTGTATTGCTGTTGCTTTGATGTCCTCCTTCACATATAGGGCCACTCCTCCCCCCTTCCTAACTATTCTGTCCCTTCTGAATAGTGCATAACCTTGTATGTTCATCTCCCAGTTGTGGTTACTGGTGAGCCATGTCTCTGTTATGGCTTCTACATCCAGATCCTCTTCCATCATTACAGCCACTAGGCCTGGGATTACGGGACTATGGGCATTTGCATGCATGATTTTCTATGTATTGCTGCCACCTATTCTCCTGTTTGTGTGTTTGTGCTCAAGTCTCTTTCCATCAGCTCTGGTGTCATTAAAGTGCTAATTTCCCATTCCTACCTTGTTGGTTTGTCCGCTATTTTTATACTAGCTGCATCTGCCAAATATCTTCCTTCCTGGTCTTCTGCTCTGTCTCCTGTAACCTTTGGGGATGGGCTGTCTGAGTCTCCCTGTACTTGGTGGCCCTCCTGCTAGTTTAAATATTCACTAAAGAAGCATTTAAACCATTCATTGAGGACTGTAGTTCCCACACTGGAAGTATGCAGACCATCACTCTTGTACAGGTGCACATCACTCCAGGTGGTTCCTCAGTTTCCAATGTAGCCAAAGCCCTTCTCCCTGCACCAGCCCTCAAATCAATTGTTGAAGCTCTTGATGAGTTGATTTCTCACCTCCCCCCTTCCATGGACAGGCAGAACCTCTGAAAACATTACAGAGTTTGCTGCCTCCCCAATTCCCTGAACTCCTCCTGCACTGTCTCCATGCTAGCTGCTTCCATTACTAGGTTGTTAGTCCCCAGGTGGACAAGGATGATCCCTTCTATCTTTGCCACTACCCTAGTGATCCTGTGGATCCTCTTCCCGCCCTCCAAGCTGTGCCTCCTGGGAGACACTTAACCTCCCCCTCTGTTCTGCTATCTGTGCCTAGATCCATGTGCTGAACAGCTGAGTCCCCCACCAGAATAAGTTTCCTCCTCCTTGTGGGTTCTCTGGGTTTTGCCAATGTGCCCTTTTCCCTGGTGGTATGCTCATCCCCCCCGGCCACAACCTTGGGCTCACCTGTGGGGCACTCCCACTCCTCAAGAACACCATATTTGTTCTTTAGTTGGACTGGATGGGGGATGTGCATCTGTCCCACCTCCCTAACCCTCCCTGAGCCCACTGTAGTCCATCCAGATCACTGCCTTGGTATCCGCTGTGGCCTTGCCTGGAGACATGATGGCCTCTGGGTGGGGGCCAAGGTTCCCAGTATTCCTGCCAGCTCAACCTGGAGCCTGGTCACCTCTGCCCACAACCCAGAGAGGTGCCTATAAATGGGGCAGAACTGCAGATTCCAGAATGTTCTTCTGAAGTCTGTTGTGCCACACCCACTGCACTGCACCACATCATGTGTCATCCTATCTTTGTGTACTGCACCCTCACATATTCTCTGAGTTCATCTGCACTTGCCTTTTGCTTTCTGCTCCCACCTTGAGTATTTTCTCCTACTACTTCTCCTTCACTCGCACTCCTCTCGGAGACTGCTACCTGTGCTGGTTGATTGAAACAGGAAGTTGCAAATGAACAATACCTATAAAGATAGTATGAGCCTTGGGGTGGGTGGGTGTGATCTACACCATGGCCATCCAGAAATAATCAGCAAAGAAGCACAATTTCAAATGTGGCAACTGGAACTGTGAGACAACACTCAATGGAAAATTGGGGAAAAAAACTAACATAGAAGATTATTATTTAAACATTTACTTTGTCTGCACAGTCTAATGAAGAAAACATGGACATAACATACATTTCAGTTTATCACTGAAGAAAGTAAAATAATAAGTAATTCAAAAAAACAACTTTAAATATTTAATATCTATAAATATTATGTATTTGCTTTTCTTCAGAAAAAGAATGATGTCACATTCTTTATAAAGAGATTGCTAGAAGTGTCATCTGGTAGAATGTTTTGGTTACTGGAATGAAAGGAACCGCTCACTATGTTGGAAGCTCTATGTATGTAGAAACAGCAAGTGGAGCAATAAACAAGCATTTGCCAATGCCAGATGTTCATCACTGATATTGCTGTTGTACTGGGTCTGGTTTGTACACATTTTTGCTATATATTTACCCACAATAGAGCAGATGAGCAGCAATATCTCATTTTCACTGGTGTCCTACTTTCACACATTGTTAGATTGCAATTACCAGGATAGGGCCACTGAGAGGCAATATCTACTTTTAAGTAGGCTCCCACATTTTGACTTCAAATGTCCAACAGTCTTTTTATGACCTGTCATTATAATCAAGACAGGTGGAATTTTTAAATCCCATCCGAAAGGTGATTTCATTGTGTGACTGTGGAAACAAGTTTCAGTGGGAATTTGAAAAATGACACCTGTCATGTTTAGGAGGTGGGGTAATAAAAAGTGTATGCTGAATATTATGGGCCAAAATCTGCAAAAAATGCAGTTATGAGTAAATGCTGGAACAACTAGCTTTCTCATAACTTAGTTGTGTTTTCACATTTTTACCCCAAATTTTCAACATAATCTTTTTATGTCCACTTCTTCTGAGCATGACAAGTGGCATTTATAAAACAATGTCTGAAACACCATTTTGCACCACAAGTGTTAAAACACATTTTGGGTAGGATTTGAGAAATGATAGCTGCCGCATTCATGAGGTGGTGTGAAAAAAATGGCTATGTTGAAGTGTTGAGGTCGAAATATTGAAAATTACCACAGTTACAATTGTGTGTTGAAAAAATTGTGATGTAGATGCATAACTTTGTTGTTTCTCATATTTTTACGTCAATTTTTCAACATAGCCTGCGTAGGACATCACATAGCCTTCTTATGAGCCCACATCATGAACAAGGGTGGAAAACATTTTCAAATCCTCCTCAAAAGGCGATTTCATTCCACAGGTATGAAAATTCATTTTGGGCAGGATTTGAAAAATGACAGCTCTCACATTCATGAGATATGTTGAAAATTTGGGGTCAAAATATTGAAAATTACCAGTTACGAGCCTGTGTTTGCAAATTTCAACATAGGCTCATAACTTTGTTGTTTTTTTAATATTTGCACCCACATTTTCAAAATAGCCTTCGTATGTCCCCACCTCATGAACAAGGATGGAGAGAATTTTCAACTCCTGTCCAAAATTTGATTTCATGCAGCGTCTGCGAAATCAACTTTTGGGACACAAAAGCACATTTTGGGCAGAATTTGAAAAATGACAGCTGTCACTTTAGCCTAATTTAACTGCCACTATTCATGAGGTGGGGTCCCAAAACAGTCATGTTGATAATTTGGAGCAAAAATATTCAAAACTGACCAAGTTATGCCACTAAGTTTAAAACCCCATTGAAATACATTGAACCTCATAACTGATTTCCTCAGTTTGTGGTCTAGCACTGAAGAGCGAAGATATATCTACAGTCCAGAGAGGAATACAGTGTTGGGTCCCAGTGAGTATGTAAGGGCTTGGGGGTGTGGGGAGGTGGGTGATGAGTGTGAGGGTCTGGTGGCAGGAACCAACGGCAGCAGAACAGATATCAATGGACAATTTTCCTTTTTACAGGGTATATTTTTTAAAAATCCTACAAGGGATGGTTTTCTTTATTTCTGGTGGCAACACGGGGGGATTGGGCACCCTCACCATTAGTGTTATGTTTGTGTCATGGGGTGGTGGGTGCTGAGTGGGAGGGTCGGTGGGGGACTAATGGCAGATGCAGCAACAGACATTGGTGTACAGTTTTCTTTTTACAGGGTATATATTTTTTTTAAACTATGAGGACAGTTTTCCTTATTTCAGGTGGAGACACTGGGGGATTGGGCACCCCTAATGTCTGTGTTATGTTTGGGTGTGTGTGGGGGTGAGTGGGTGCTGAGACGAAGGGTCAGGTAGGGGAACAGTAATGGTACTGGCAGCAACAGACATCAGTGGATGGTTTTCTTTGTTGCAGGGTATATATTACAAAAAACAAAAACTATGAGGGACAGTTTTCTTTATTTCAGGTGGCGACACTAGGGATTGGGTACCCCCAGTGTTGGTGTTATGTGTGTCAAGGTGGTGGGTGTTGATTGGGAGGGTCAGGTGGGGGACAAATGCCGCTGACAGCAACAGACATCAGTGGATGGTTTTCTTTGTTACAGGGTATAATTCAACCTCAGCAGGCTGATCATGACAGATTAGCCATGCTTGCTGGGTGGTGTAGATCAAAGGAAACAGCCACCCTGTGATTGGGTCAGCTCTATTCCTTGAAATACATGTTGTTTCCACCCAGCAAGCCAAAACACAGTCATGATCAGACTGGCTGATGATTGGTGTGACACTGATGAGCCCCTTGCAGATCACTCTGCATTGAACTAACAGTATCACACCCTTCAAAAGCCACTCTACTAACAAAATGTTCACTGCGCATGTATGCAAGGCAAACATAAAAATGAGATGGACCAGCTGCATGATTTGTTTATTTACAGATATAACAATGATAAGTGGCATATTCTGAGCCCGGCAATTGTGTGTCCAATGTATACAATACATTTTAAATTGTAAAGCTTTTAGATTAGTTATTTTATGAAGGCTGAATTGTTATTGTTTAATTTCACTGTCATTCTGTGTGCAGCAGAGGACACTGTGGTGCCATCAGGCATTATGCAAGCATGTCTCCCATTGGTTAAGAGTTTCTTTATGACCTTTTCAAAGTGGAGATACATTTTATGATGCAGTTAGCCTGTTGGTGCAGTGGTAGTGCTACCACTCCAGCCACCAGTAACCAAGTCAAGGAATAAGCTTGAGTTGTTTGGGGCTGGTCAGGGGAAAGGAAAAGCAAGCATCCTAGAGGACACTCTCTGTCTCCATAGAGGGAGGATTGCTGTAGCTGATACAACACTGCCACCTGGGTGACCTAAGTTGGCAGTACAGCAGCAAAGTAGGGGGTAGGGGTGACACCAGTGGAGCTCTGCACTGCATGCTCAGTGTGCTTGATGCTTATGGCTCAAGTTCCGGACTCCAAAGGGGTGGGCCTGTCCTACTCTGTGCAGGATGACTTGGGTGCATTTGGTCCCTGACTGTAGCTACTGTCTGTTGCTCCTCTACCCTCAGAATGACTGTCTCTGCTCTCAGGAGGAAGTGGGAGGTGGATCTGACTTGGATGGACGCTGTTGTGAGGGGGTGGCAAATCTGTGGGGTTAGAAGGAGGATGCAGGTAAGAGGTAGGGACGTGAGGGGATAGACTGGGTCCGATCCAGAGGATGTGGGATTAAGTAGTGCATGGGAACTTAAAATATAAATTAAAAAAAATGTAAAGATGCACCCAACATCAAGACAATTATGTTTCTTTATTACGGGCAGGCTGGATGGGCCTATCAGTCCTTATCTGCTGACAATGTATATGTTTCTATGTTTCTGTCTCCCAATGCTTTTGCAGCCACAGGCCGTGAAAGCAAGGAAGAATTGATACTGCTGCCGAAGAGATTGAAATGTTAGTCATGCAATTTAAGCTATAAGATAAATGTTTATGGGTATTACACTTAGATAGATACCAATTCAATTATGGGGACTAATACCAAAATTCAGAAAACGTGGAAAAACATTTTTTTAAGTTATTTTTTAAAACCATCATGCATTTTGCATGTTGATATTAAAAAGATATATCAATATACTTTATTGTTATGTAAAAAGTATAGTGATGACATTAATTTTACAAAAAAAATTTCTGTTATGATGTACCTATATATATAGATATACAGTAGCTAGAGAAAATGCATTTTTTAAATATTGATAACATAATTACCATTGTTGCAAAATGACAACATTATCAACACCATTTCTTCACAGCTGGACTCCAAGTTTTCATTTAAAAAAAATTTAATTTTAGTCCCACTGGTTTCAGAGTTAGACCTTTCAAAAGATACTTTCCTTAAAATGTGATAACATTGGAAACTATTAGGGCAAGAGACTTAGGGCCGGATTTTCAAAGGCCTTAGACTGACGCAAGGTGCTTGCGTCAAACAGGTCTGATATAAGGGCACCTTGCAGTAAGGGCTGCGCCAAGTAGGAATTTGAAAGGCAGCCTGCATCACCCAGCAGGCTGCCTTCCCCAAAGTGTGCTAGAGCCATCCTTGTGCCATGAAAGTGGCTGCAGCATGACGCTGAGGGCTTGCAGCAGACAGAGACTGTTGCAGCCCTCAGATCCAGAATTTGAAAGAGCCCCCCAATAACCAAGTGCCAAGTACCCTTAGACCAGTGAGGGGCAGGTCTAAGGGGACTTAGATGGCTCCTGGGCAGTCATTCTGCACGTGCCAATGTGTGGCCCACCCCATCCATCCCCGGTGGGTGATCCCTGGTGGTCCAGTGGTCCCCCCTCACCCCATCACAGTCCCCGACACCCATGTCCATGCATCCTGCCAACCCCCCCACCCATCTCAGCTCTAACACCCTCCTCCTGTAGCCCGATCCGGCGACCGGCATAGCCCTGTATACACCACCATGGCTGGCCACCGAATGAGCAGTCTGTGCATGTACTGTGTGCAGTATACAGTACATGCACGGACTGCCCATTCGGCAGCCAGCCAGGGTGGTGTGTGGAGGTTTGTGCCAGTAGCCCACCAGAGTAGTGGGGAGGTTTGTGGCACTAGTGACATTGGTGTAGTGGTGTTGGGGGGTAGTTTCTGGTTGCCAGCCCCTGTCCGTGGGTGCTGCAGACTCCCTGCAACCATTGCGGCATTCCAGGTGGGTGTGCCATATATCGGGTGCAGTACCCCCTTTGCCGCAAGCCACTGGACTTAAGCGCTGGGACCCTGTTCAGTAGAAATTCGGATGCAGGGTCCTGGGCGCATCGCACTCAGTACAAGCTGCCATTGTTGCACCTTGTGCCGGGGCTTTGAAATTCTGGCCCTTAACTTATTTTTTTAAATGAAAGCTTGGAGTCAGCCAAGTAGTTATATCATTAATATAGCACCACAATGACCATATATCAACGTAAACAAATGTTTCATATCGATATTAAAAAACATGTTTCACTGCATTTTTCAAGTCTTGTCATTTTTACATTATACCAACATGTATATGTATGTAGCATCATGGGAGAAATGCATTAATTGTTCAAATGTTCCAGCTTCCAAAATGTAGTTTCAAGCACTGTAAACATACCATATAAGATTATTTTTGAAAATGGTCAGAAGATACTAGTGGTTGCTCTAAGAACAAACACATTCCTTTCTAGTTTAGAATTTATAAGTGGCTTAAATCATTCATTTATAAGGTATGACTTCTACATACATTGTATGTATCTAAATTCAACTATAGCTAAAGTTCCATAGTTTGTGACGGGATCCAATAAGTAATCACAAAGCTGAAATCCTTAATTATAATAAAATATAAAATAAAGAGCAAGGACAGATGCAAGTCACAGTCATAATCAGCTATTGGAAAGGATTCAAACATTTCAACAAACTCATAGACTTTCAGCATTACTTAACAAAACTGAAAAAAATAATTTAGGAATTCCCAGTAATAGGCTCTTTCTAGAAGCCAGTTGATGGGGCTGGGGGAGGGGGTGACACAGAAGGGGCCAGGATCGGCAGCTGAAGACTGAAAGAATTAGCTGCGAAACAAATGTAATTTCTAATGTGTTTGATTTGTATTATACAGTATATTACAAGAAAAAAAGTAAATCCTTCAATCAAGTCCAACAACTTAGCACACCATTTGTTTGACTAGCCCTAGTGGGTATTCATTGTGTCCCTTCTTGTTTCCAATCTGAGTTACAAAACAGCTTCTTTTTCCAATTTTAAGCTGATTTCCCATATTTTATATGAATAGGAATAACGTACATTAGTTAAGAAAATTCTTTTTCCCAGTTTCAGAGCTCAGTAGAACTGAGGAACAAGTAAGTCTCATGTGACTTGCTCAATGTAACCCAGTGAGTCAATGGTCCTTTTAGGATTTGAACCTGGGTATCATGCTTCTTAACCAAGCAAGCACACAAGCCACTCTGTAGGTACACTGGTACAAGAGTACATCATAAATACTACCACAACAAAACCCAGTACTCAGCATCCAGAGGAAAAAAGGGTTAGCACTATATTTTATAGAGCTAAAAGGTGACTTAATTTATTGAAACATTATAAATCAGTGTCAATGGCTCCACTGGTCGCACACTCACCTCTGAGGCTGGAAGATCAGAAGGCTGTGGGTTCTAGCCCCACACCAGGAACTTGGTAAAAATCCAGATACTGACCCTGTAGTGCAGAATGATGGGGTGCTGTTCTCCTGCAGTGCCAGCTTTTGGATGAGAAGTTAAAACCAAGGTCCTGCCTGACAGTTCTGGTGGTTGTTCAGGTGAACAATTGTGACAACTTGCAATGTATTTGTATGTGCTTTTTACTTTTATTGTTGTTATCATCTATGCCTCTATAAAGTATTTCAGCTGAGGTTGTAAGTTTGGTGGAAACTGAAATAAATATTCTTTTATGGTCCATGCAGCAGGGAGCTGAGCTGTGAATGGCCTTTTGTGTAAAATGTTCATTGTATTCACAGTACAAACACATGTGTGTGGGTAGCAGAAGTCTTCTGCTCTAAAGGGTTTTGTTTTTGTTAAACTTCATAGGGCTGAGGCCCTTTCATAAAAAAAGACATGTTTTGTATGTTAATATGGCCAATGAGATCATGCTTATTGTTGTAAGCATGGTCTCACACATATTCTCAGGATATGAGAACCATGAACTGAAGGTGAGCAGTTTTGATACCCTAAGCATGTAAGTGAGACCACTCATACAACCATAAGCATGGTCTTGTCAGGGGTATTAATATGTTATTGATCAAACTCGATCAATAATATATTAACTAGTTCATAAAACCTTATCTGAAAATGCCTGTTTCCAGGTCAGCTGCATGTAAGACATTCTTAATAAAGTAAGAGTGTCTCAAGCACAGAGGAAAGGAGTGCTCCCATTGGTTGGAAGAGCTCCCACAATCTACTGTATAATCAATGTATAAAGGGCCAAGGTGGAGTGAGAATGTTCTGTGCTGGTTCAGACAGCCAGGATAACAAAAGGACAAGACTCCAAGCCACAAAACTAGTTTGGTCTGGGTCTGGAAAAAGGTGTCCCCAGGGATCAAAGAAATGTCCGAGATGTGATATCAGAGAGGCATGTATGATGATGCAAATGTAGTGGGCCGGCCAGGCTGAAAATATTTCTGTTGTATGTTTAAAATGAGGAGTTAGTTACATTGGGGATTCTAAACTAACAACATCAGGGTTTGGAGTTTGCCAAAACTCACCAGTTCGCAGCTGGGAGTAAACTTCTTCTACTCTACTTAGAATCTAGATAACTTTGAGCTGCTTTTTCTGTGTGATCTCTGTTTTTTTCCAAAGTGTTTTTTTATCTCTGTAGAAATACTGTATTCCCCATAGCCTTTAGTGTGTGTATCCTGTAACGTGTGAAATATCTTGGAGTATTAAATGTTATTTTTAAACACTGCATGCTTTCTGTAACTGAATAATTTCTGGTATAGATAACCAGGAATAAATTGGCAAGTCTGTGATCTATTTCTGAAGAGACATGCTATAGTTACCATATCTAAAAAAGTGGTATTTGCTGTGACAAAAGGGGTGGGTTATTTTCCCACTGAGAAAGAGCACTAGTGGCTTAGTGGGATTCTGCCCTAAAGATACCCTGAGTGAGAGTCAAGCTCAGTGGTGGCAGCATACCAAGGCAACCCTTTCAGGCATCTGAATGGTTGTGAAAACTGGTAGCACTGCAGAGTAAGTTTTGAAACAGAACAAATGTGTGACAAACTAGTTGGCAGCAGTTGGGATCCAGAGTGGATTGCAATAAAAAGTTATACATTCAGTCACAGAACAGTACATAAAAAAGATGGTACTGTATATACTACCATTTTTATTTTGAGAGTAGATTGCTAGAAGACACTATGTCATATGAGAGATGCACAGTGGCAGATCTTGAGAAGCTGTGCAAAAGAGGAGGACATTTCTTTGAGAAAGACCAGCTGGTGACCAGGAGAGCAGTGTAAAAATAATCACTGCTAGCCAAAATGGTCAGATGGAGGCTAGGGAGCATGCAAGTGAGTCACAGCCTAGAACTAGGGCTGCAGTGCAGGTAGAGATAGGGTAGCTGGAGCTCACCATCGTTAAGGCAAAAGCAGAGGCTCAGAAGCAAACAGGTAGATGTAGAGCTACAGAGGAGAGAGCTAGCTGCTGGAAAGAGAGAAAGGGAGAGGAGTGAAAAAGGAAGAACCAGTACAACATCAAGCTGAGAGAGCACAAGAGAGTGAAAGAGTAAGAGGAGCAAGTATGGCAGCACCAGCATGTGATTTAGCTGAGAGAGGAGCAGGAAAGGCAGCTCCAGCATGAGGTCCAGCTGAGAGAGGAGCAGGAACAAGAACAAGAGCAAGAATGTGAACATGAGAGGGAGAGGGAGAGGGAGATTCTGTGCCCGAAGATAGTGCCGTCAACTGAGAGTATTGGCATCAAGGGTTCAATGCAAAAAGCCAAAATTAATCCCAAAATGTATCCAAAGTTTCTGGAGGGGGATGACCATGATTTGCTAAATCTTTGAATTTGTGGGAAATGTGAATTGGGCAAGACTTCCATTAAGGAGGCAGCTGAGAGGGCTGATCAGTTTGTGTCCAGCTGACCATCCTCTCAGCGCAAGGACAAAACCACGTGATTCCATGAAAATGTTCATTATTCCCTTCTGTAAAAACTGGACCTTTATAACAAAATCAGGCAACCCTTTCTATTATCCCCCTATTGCAGAATACCCCAAGGTTGTTTTTTTGTCTCACAGGCATCAGTTTTCTTCTGTCCACCACCAGCCAGAAAACTGCCCCCCCCCCCAACCTGGCTACTTGATACTCAGCGTCCCTCTTTGCTTCACTGTTTTACTGTCTTTAATGTTTTTAAAGTTATGGATTTGATCAGTGTTCCTCCATGTTCTCTTTTCTCCTCCACCTCTTTTGGTTTTCCCCTGCTCTATCTTTAGGGTGTTTACTGTATAGTTGCAAACAGCTTTTTATGTTTAACTATGAGGTTAATATATTACTTTTCCCTTGTTTATCATTTGGAATTGTATATTTATTCCATATCCCACAATTGCTGTTATTATCTCTACTGTTGGCATGGTTACCTATTCATGGATAATTTTAGTATTGTATCTCCATGGGGTTTTCCCCGGCTAGGTATTCTGCTGATATGACAATCATTTGTATCTGTTTGCTCTGTGATACTTCTAGACTGTTGAATGATGTTGGTAATCTCTGTTTTACTTGGAAACAATACAATGTTAATTACAAAACCGAGTGATTCCATAAAAAGGTTTTTGACCAAAGAGGATCGGTCTGCAGGAAGGTCCTCCTCCCCAATGTATTTGAGATGGACTGCATTGCATCTTAGTACAGCAGCAGGCTTTGCTGCAAAAAGGTATGGACATTTAAATGGAGTTTTCTGTGAGGCATCCAAGGGCCCGAGTTGGGCTAGGGCATCAGACAAAGAAGTAGGAACAGACTCATGAGCTTGCACTGAGCCAGCCGGATCAGTGGTGTCCTGAGGGTGAAGTCTTGGTCTATGGATCAGGTAGCAAAGGGCTATGCTTCATGTCCAGGGGTTGAGAAATAGTCTCCTGAAGAGCTCCCAAATGAGATGTTTCACTTCAATCTATATGATAGTCTAGCAGTAGAGCCATATCTGGTCATCAGGCCCAATGATCCAGCCTGCTTTTGAAGGGCTTTAATAGGGCTCCAACCCTGCGTGGAGGACATGGTCTGCACCACAGGTGTGCGAGGCAGGGCAGCTGGGTATGGCCCCATCAGCTGTGTAGCATGAGTCAAGTCCTTGTGAGGCTGAGTGACAGGATTCAGACTGGCAGAAATAAGGATAGTGCAAGCCCCCAGTGAAGTGGACCAGCCAAGTCTATTGGTGAGTCAGAAGGCACATTAAGCTGCAAAGGTGGAGCTCTCCTGGCCCCTAGTAAAACTGATGGAGCTTGTGTTCAATGGCCAAAGCAGGAACAGTGTGAGTAGCTGTGGGACATGAAATAGAAACTGGAGGCTGGTCTAATGCATCAAGTGATATGTCAGGTACACTGTTTAGAGGCAAAAAGTTATTGAAGGATACACCCCCAGCCTGTATAAAGTTTAGTAGATGCAGCACTGGTGGCATGGCTCTCAGCTGGGAATGTGATCCAAGTAGTCCCCCCCCATATATGCATTTATTTCAAGTTCTGGCTGCAACTCGGGAAAGAAACTCAGCTGCGGCAAATCAATTCACTCTGGTGTTAGTGCCAATGGGAAAGCTGAAACTCCTGCCACTAGAAATCCAGAGGAAAATATGTGAGACTGAGAAGATGCACTTACTGGCTCTCCAGCCTTTCTAGTCAGGACCATATGCTCAGGTACATCCATTGTCTGTGTAACAGATGGAAGAGTCAAAACAGAAGAAACCACTGTAGGGTTACTATGAGGCCCTTCGGTCTACGCCATGAAGTTCAGGTTTCGTAGCTGTTCAGATCCATCAGCTGGTGGCTGCTTGTCTACTCCTGAGGCCAGTGTTTACTATATCAGTGAGTCATCTGCAGAGTCCAGTAGTCACAAAAGCTACAACTATTGCGAAGAGAGGCCGTGCATTAGACGAGGGTTATCCGGCAGAGTATCCGTCATTGTAACCAAATGACTTGGGCAATCTGGTAAAGAAAGTGTCAACGTTGTAAGGTACATGAAATCTGTCTCCCACGGGGCATCAGGCTGGTGACACTGAAAATCCCAAAAGAAAGGGGGGGTTCCTGCTTGCAGCTGTACACTAACTTCCATCAGCACAACATTTTGGTGTGGAGTGCTGCCACTACCATGCACGCCAGAGTCAGCCATCATACTGAAAAGCTAGCAGTTCCCCCTACTGACAGAGTAGGGCAATTTTATGGTGGGAAGAGGGAAGTAAAATACAAAACAAAATCGTATACAGTCAGATAGTCACAAAATAGCACAGACAAGTTAGTTACAGAAATGCAAATTCTACTGCAAAACAGTGAACATTGTATCAAAGGGAAGCAAAATCAGTATCCAATCAACATCCTAAGAAAGGGTGGCAGGAATGCCAAAGTAATACCATTCTGTACCCATTACAGGTCTTACTATCATGAACAATTCGCAATGATAGGCAGACATTTCTGATCTTTCCGGTAGGGGTGACTAGTTTTTGATGTAGCACCCAAGAACAACAGGCCTGTGATATACTGTATAATACTTAAGTACAGCCAAAACAACCTGTAATGTGCCAACGTTATAGTTACACTATTGAGAAGAATAAATCCCTAGTATCAAAATGTCATACGTGATGAATGTACCTGGCCTGGTAGCTCTGAGGGCTGAGGCACTGGATGCCACACCTCATGCCACACCAGTGACCTGGGTTTGGGAATGGACTCCGGTCATTCAGGGGTCAGCTGGGGAGGTAAGGATTGCTCTCCTTCCTTGGGGTGAGAGGTTTGTGTGCTGCGCACATCAGCACAAGAGAGGTTAGACCTGTGACCAGGTGTGCTTGGCCACCTCCATGGAGGAGAAGATGGCTGCTGATCTCATTGCATGGATGCAGGGGCAGGGGAAAAAAAATGGAGAAAAATACCGGGACCTGGCAGAACCCATGATGGCCCCAATGGGCTGGAGGATGTACCCCTCCATGGGGGAGGGGTCGTAACCCCTGCCGGGTCCACAGAGGAGGTGACAAATAATGTTGTGGTAAAAAAAATAGTGATGATTGTAAACAGCTGATTGTGCCATTCAATACCAAGGGAAGCCCAAAATCGTGTAACAAAGGGGCAACTTAAAAAAAGATGCTTCTGTGTTTCCAACGTATTATGGCACTCTGGTTATAAACAATAATGTTTTGTCACCTGCTTGTGTTTATTATTGTTCCATACACCTAACTTTCCATGTAGACTCAACCACAATACATCCCATGAGAATTTTGGGATTCGGGCATTTTGCAATTGAGAGAGTGCCACCGAACTTTTATGTGGTGGACAAAAAGGAAATTCTAACGCAGTCTTGCAGGCAGGTGCCATGATACCATTATACACATGCTTTCTAGAAAGACTGTAGCTTGACAAACAGTATAAGGAACCCTCCATTTTAAAAGTTTTTGGAACATAGGCTTTACGTATGGTGGCACAACCTGCGTGGCAGAAATTGTTCTATAATGATACTGAGAGCAGGCATATTTACACACCACCACTCGGGCTTTTACCACAGTTTTCCACATTTGTGTTTCAGTCCCAATAACACTGTACCGGAGAAATATGCTATAATAAACACATATAGGCTTAATCATACCCAAACCTCCACCAGGAATGTATCTGTATGTTTAATCCCATTTTACTGGGTTGATGCAGCTGCCCCAAAGTGCTTGGAATAATAAGCTGTATATACGAGTGCTCAACTGTGCTGGAGGTGGAAAAACATAACTAATATACAAAAATACAGGGATCAGAAGTGTCATTCTTAACAAAATAAGTGTTTGCTTGGAAATGTGTTTATATTTCTAACATCCAATGATTTCTTCTGCAGTTTTCCCAGTTAAGCAGTTCCAAATCCCCTGGGCTAAACAGGAGTCCCAAAATTTTCACAGTATCTGTTGGAAGTTTTAAGTTCACAGATATGCTCTTTGAACAGTGGTGGGCCCCTACAAGTAGTCCAAAAGTGTTATCAAAATGCATTTTAGCTCTCAATTATCTATGTACTGTATCCATCTGTTTACTCCATGTAATGCTTTCTAGAGTTAAAACAATAAAAACTTCTTAACCTCAAAAAATTTATTTTAGAACCAGACACCTTGGTATAGTTCTGCAGATGAGCCAAAACAGTGATTTCAGTAGTATTCTTATGTAAAATCAATGCAACATAATCACCATAAGCTAACACCTTTAAAGGTGATGCGCATGGGGGGGGGGGTCGATACCAGTCCATTCACAGAAAAAAGGGTCCTGAAAGAACTCCTAAGACTCAAAGGTGGACAAAGCAATGTGGCCTGATGGGATTCACCCCAGAATTCTTAAAGAACTAAGGGGATAACTAGCGACACCACTGACTACCCTTTTTAACAAATCCTGGGAGGATGGTGTGGTACCTGAGGACTGGAAGAGGGTAGATGTGATTCTCCTTCACAAAAGTGGGAGCAAGGCAGAGGCAGGAAACTACAGACCTGTTAGTTGGACCTCAGCAGTAGGGAAAATGATGGAATCACTTCTGAAAGAAAGAATAGTTGAGTACCTAGAGGCCAGTGGGGCACAAGACCCAAGGCAGCATGGATTCACAGCAGGAAGGTCATGTCAGACATATCTAATAGATTTCTTTGACCAGGTAACCAAAGTAGTAGACCAGGGAGGGGCTGTGGACATGGCCTACCTAGACTTTAGCAAGGCATTTGACACAGTCCCTCACAAAAGATTATTAAACAAGTTAGCCAGCTTTGGAGTGGGTCCCAGGGTGGTAGTCTGGGTAAAAAAATTGGCTGGACAAAAGGATGCAGAAGGTAATAGTAAACAAAGTCCACTCTGAAGAAAGGGGGGTTACTAGCGGGGTACCACAGGGTTCAGTACTGGGTTCAGTCCTCTTTAATGTCTTTATATGTGACATTGCAGAGGGACTGGAAGGAAAAGTATGCCTGTTTGCAGATGACACAAAGATCTGCAACAGGGTTGATAAACAAGGGAGAGTGGAAAGGATGAGAAGGGAATTGGCAAGGTTGGAGGAATGGTCAAATGTATGGCAGATTAGATTCAATGCAAAGAAGTGCAAAGTAATGCACCTGGGAAACAAAAACCCAGGGGAAGAGTACACAATGGGGAAGGGAGGTACTAACAACAACAAAAATGAAAAGAGACCTGGGGGTAGTTATAGCAGATGATCTAAAGGTAGGCAGGCAATGCGAGAAGGCAGTAAGGAGGGCTGGGGGATACTGGGATGTATAGGGAGCGGCATCACCAGTAGAAAACAGGAAGTTGTCATCCTTCTGTACAGACAGTTGATGCGACCCCATCTAGAGTACTGCATGCAGTTCTGGAGACCCAGTCTCTGCAAAGACATAGGATGGAGGCAGTTCAGAGGAGAGCAACTAAAATGGTGCAGGGTCTGCACCAGAAACCATATGAAGAGAGACTACAGAAGATTAATATGTATACCCTTGAAGAAAGGAGGGAGAGGGGGAACATGATAGAAACATTCAAGTACCTCAATGGAATCAACAAAGTCCAAGAGCGTAGAATCTTTCAGAAAAAGAGATGTGCAAGAACAAGGGGCACAAATTGAAGATGATGGGGGGATGGCTCAGGGGCAATGTGAGGAAGTATTTTTTCACAGAGAGAGTGGTAGACACATGGAATGGTTTCCCTGAAGAAGTTGTGGGGTCAAGAACAGTGAGGGAATTCAAGAATGCATGGGACAGACATAAGGCAATTATAGTAGGGGGTAGGAGGAAGTAGGCTGTTGATTAACTGGGATCTGCAGCTTATTCAATAGGTAAGGAAATGGGCAGACTGGGTGGGCCAAGCAGTCCTTATCTGCCGTCAAAATCTATGTTTCTATATTCCTATATAGGTGTCATCTGGAGGCAATAGATATCTGTTGCTGTCATTATACTCCTAATAAAATTATTAATGCTGTATAAATAGAGGAGTGGGCTCAGTGGGCAACCTTGCCGCACTCCCTTCTTTAACTGAATTATGTTCCTCAGCCATCCATTCAGTACTGGTTGTATTGTTGCTGTCCCATAAAAGGACTGAATCCAGCAAATGAATTTGTCTGAAATTTCATAACGCTGCAAAGTAAAAAAAAAGAAAATCATGGGAAAGAGAATCAAAAGCTTTTTCTTGGTCCAAATATAAAATTATTCCATTTGTGTTTCCCTGATGGGTTCTATAAAAACATTCCTGTAACAATAGAAGATTATCCTGAACATACCTGGTTGGGATCAAACATCACTGGGCAGTACTTATCAAATTGTCTGAAACCTGTGCTAATCATTTTGCCAAAATCTAACCTAATATTTTAAAATCCGTATTTAAAAGACTTATGGGTCTCCAGTTCACCAAATCTTCTCTATTTTCTTTTTTATATCAAAAATTAGTCTTGTAAGTGACACAGTTTCAGGAAGTGTATGACACCCAAGAACAGAATTATAGCGAGATACCAAAACTGGGGCTAAATCCATAAGAAACGCTTGATAAAATTCAGTAGTCAGGCCATCCGAACCTGGAGAAGTATTATTTTTTCAAAGATTTTAAGGCCACTATCATGTCAATTTCAGTGATCGCAAGAGTCAGTTGGGAGATATCCTGGTCACTTAGGTCAGGAGACATGCGTTGCAAAAAGTATGGTTCCGCCACAGTTGTGGGCACACTGGCCCCAAAGGTTTCATGTACAAAGTCACTGACTACTGAGAGCATACCTTCAGTAGTGTATTCTATCTTTTCTGATGTATGTCATAGTGTACTGATATTAGTTTGATCAATTCATCTTTACAATCCATAAAAGGATCAAAAGTGCATTTTAACATTGCGTTCCAAATTTACTTTCTTGCTGATGTGATAGTGCCCTATCATATTGAACCTTAAATATTTCCTTCTTAACATCTGAAATTTATTTACTATAATCAGCTCTAAACGTCTGTGCTTTGGAAATCAATCAATGAAGATGTTTATGTTATTGTAAATAGTGTAAATAGGTATCAGTTGCTCATTTCCCCACTGATCTTTTTGAGAAAACTTTTAAAATCTTTCTTAGAATCATCCCACCAAACAGTGATGTCATTATACATGCATACACAGACTGTTGTGCCTCCCATAAATTATGTCAATAGAAAACTATATTACCAATTTCTAATAAATCGGAGTTCAAATACCTGGAACTTTTGGTAGATGTAGAGTACTGTAGAATCCCACGCAATGTTAATGTGCACAGCACGATGGTCAGAAAACGAAACTGCAGATGCTGCAGCAGTGACTACCGTAATTGAAAAAGGTAAAAAGAAAAAATCAGTCCTGTTTGCAGACATACCCCAAAAGTATGTATTACCACCCATCAAATAACATTCCCTGGAGGCATCTTTCAAATTTGCAATAGATAAGATGTCCTTAAGGCACTTGGTATCACAGTACAATTTCTGTGACTTCATTCCCCTGTCTGTCTGGTGCAGGCCACAGTTGAAATCCCCCCCCCCCCCGAAATAACCAACCTGGAAGAGTGGAGATATGGCTGAACCGCTCTAAATAATGCAGTTTGCTGTGTCTTTGTTTGTGGGGCATAAACTCAAATCAAACATCATCAGATAGTTTTAAACTGGATATCTGAGAGAAGAACTCTACCAGGATCAATTTCAACTAGTCTAGTAACTTTCAAATTTATATTTTTAAACAGGACTCCTATCCCATCATACACATCTGGTCCAAACGGACCAGAAGGTGGCTCCATAATGTCACAGCTTGGTGGCTTATGAGGTGTCATATTGGGTTTTAAGTCTAGTGTCCTGCAAACATATGATTTTTTTTCTTCTTTTTTTTTTGCCAATTACATTTTTTTATTTAGTTAAACAGAACAAATACATTAGGTATACATACTATTTTCACATATTTGAAAATTCCTTTTTAAAGGAACATTCTAATCACATACATGGTACCATCAAACTTTCAATAAAAACTCAACTCTAATATAAGCATAAAACTGTTAGCAAGAAATATGAGCTAACATTTCTGATAAATATATCTACCAATTAACTTAACGAAATACATTCTACAATTGAAAAGAGACCATTGTCCCATGGTAGATATTTTCATTAAATACAATACATTCGCAGCATTCATTTACAAAAGTACTTGGAAGTGCTAAAGTTCCATGAAAGCAGTTACTCTCTTCATTCTGCTTTTAATGCTATTCACGCTGTATGCACTTTCAAGGAGGACATCTATTCCGGAAGGTAGTTAAGACATATTTAAGTAATTCTGGATTTGAGTCTTCTGTGCTTATTTGAGGACTCCCCACTTCCCGTATCAGCCCCTGAGGAGACATCCTTTTGAGAGGATGTTATAGAGGAAGTGTCAGAGTCATCATTCTCCCCATCTGTGTCAGTCCATTGCTTCTTTTTTGATAATATGTCAAATTTAATTTCATTAATAAGGGAGTTGGTACTTCAAGTCCATTTCTTTTCTTTCTTCTTGGTCTTCTTTCCCATTTGCATTCCTAGGCCTTTTCTTTTTGTCTGCTACATGAAAGGGAGTCTCTTCTGGGGGGGGGGGCATTTTGTCCTGTTTAAATACGGATGATAGGTCTGTGTCCAGTTGAGGGTTACTGTTACTCTTATTCTGGAAAATGGAGAGACCTGTGGGTTGAGCAGAACCATCTTGAGGAGAAACAATAATGTCTACACTCTTCTCTGGCACCTGTGATTGGTCTTTATGTAAAGAGGCAAGGCGTACCTCCAAAGCATGAGCAGCTCCCTTTTTTTCTGGGCTGGTGTTACTAGGGATTCATGAGGAGATCTATCTTCAGTATTATGGGATGCCCAAGGGCATCTAACACAAGAATGCCATTCCTCGTCACACAGGCTACACCTAAAGAGGTTAATACAGGAGGCTGCTTGGTATCCAAAATCAAGACAATGGTTGCAACAGGGGTTGTTGCAGGCATTACTCAGGTGGTGATGGGAACCACATTTATGACAAGACTTAGGCTGCCCAAGATAGAACAGGGAACCCCTGTCTGAATCCAAATAAAAACAACTTGGTAGGTGCACTATACCCTGGTTAGACATGATCAATTTTATCTCTACCCTCCAGCCCCCTGTTCATATCTGTTCAGAATCTATAATGGGTGCTTGAATAACCAGTACCTCACATTACTTTTTCAACCAAAAGACAATATCAGAGACATTGACCCTTTCATTTTTAAAGAGCACAGTTATGATTCTTACAGCTGTCTTAATGACTGAAATGGCAAAAAAGGTGTCCATAAAGGAGTATCTTTCATCTTATTATATTTAGCCAGAATCTGTCAAGCCCTTCTACAGTTTTAAAACTAACATCATGGTTATAGTTGACCACATGAATAAGTGCAAAATCCTCCTAAGCATAAAACTTCAAAGAGTCCTTCAATAGTGTTCTTGTCACGTAGACTCAATTGGAGGGAGGGGAGCAAAGCCTCCCTCACACGTAAGTCTGACAGTGTTTTTTTCTGGGAGCTGGCTCTCCATTTTTTTTTGTTTTTTTTAGTGATATTTCTTCCTCATCCTGGCTGGCACTCCTTCTCCTTATTCCACCATCCCCCCAGCACTGTCCCCCAAGGATCAGACCCCCTCTCTTGTGCCCCCATGACTTACCTTTCATGGCAGGATGGTGGGGAGTGTCTCAACCCACCCAACACGGATCCAGCCAGGGATGTGCCTTTTCAGGGGTGGTGCCTGTAAGGGACAGCTTCATGCCATGCAGCCAGGACCTTTTCCTGTTTTCTCCCCTTAGAAGATGAGGCATGCAATGACACCCATGGAGAGAGCATGCATGCATCTGCACGTGCTCCTCCAAGCATCTGCCCCATCTCTCTCCCTTTCTGCAGCATCTGTGCACTGCCACCCAGCCACCACTAGGGGCCAGTGGAGTGCCGACTACTGGTGACTCCTCCTCCCCAGAGAAGGAGAGCAATCCATGGGACGCTCAATCCTTCTCTTCCCCTGCCAACCCCCGGTGACCCATGCTCGTTCCTGAACACTGGTCACTGGCATAGCGAGAGGTAAGGTGTCCAGCACCTCAGCCCTCAGCACCACCATGCCGGCTCAGCTCTCCTTTATTTTTAAACAATTGGACACCTGAAATGAAGGTTTGAAGAAAGATCATTTATCAAGGTCAGTAGCCACCTCTGCACTGAGACCCACAGTCAAACTACCATCTGCCACTTTTACAGATGGTCAATCAGAACAAACAGAATCCGTAACAGGTTCCTTTAGAAGGGGCTAATAATAGAATTGTCCACCACATGTCCAGTAGTGTCTGAAATAATAACGTTTTCAGTAGACTGTAGGCAGTGTGAATTATTAACAGAGGAAACAGGTGTACTCACATCAATAGGCAGCAAAATTTGTGGTGCTGATTCGGCAGGCATTGTAGGTGGCAGAAAATTCCCCTCAGCCGGCAAACCCAGCTCTACAATAACAAGAGTAGAAGAGTGCACATTCTCTTGATAATTATGTACAGTGGGATCTGTCAGATCAGGTGACCAAAATCCATTCTTTTCCCCTATCCAGACAGCTCCTTCAAAACTGCTTGAACCATCCACGGAGTATCAACATCAGATACAGTACTGTTCTGAGACGTTGAGGCATGCGGCTATGGTTAGGAGTGTACAGCATTTCCACCAAATTTTTGCATTCCTAAAAATCACCGTTTCTGTAGTTCCACTTTCTCTGTCATGGGTTGTGTCAGGGCAGGTGCGTAATTACCTGCAGTTGTCCTAGGATCATAAGGTGTCCACTTCAGGTGCTGTGTAGCGTGTAGGAATTTCTCCTCTTCTTCGGTGTTCGGAAGTAATGACTGTGGTTTCTTCTCTTCTAGAGCCTACTTCAAGGCTAGCTCTGTCTTGCAGGTTTCCTCTGCATTAAAATCTGTAGTCACACCCATTTGGCAAGGAGCAGTATCAGTTTCAAAAAGAAATTCCCCCAAAACCTGTACAGCGTCGTAAAATTCAATATCCATAGACTGACCTAACACACGGGTGTTGCCATCAGTCATAGTATCGTAAACATCCTCCATGGCCACTGACAGTTCAGGCAGCCAGGAGGCTGTGCTTAGTATCAAATCCTCAGTTGGAGAGAAAACATGAGCACCTCCTTCTTGCTCCAACTCAGAGTCAGCCATCTTGCCAGATGGCCCAGGAAATGAGCAGCAACTCCCCCTACCAAAGAGTAGGGGAATTTCTCTGATGTCCTGTTCCAATTTCCCCATTCACTAAAACAGCTGCCTTTAGGAAGTACAAGAAAACAGGGAAGGGGAGGACAGGGAGGAGTACTTAACAGAATCGAAGGAGGTGACAAGGGCAGTAAGGGGAGCCAAATCATCTACAGAACTCAGGCTGGTACAAGGCATTAAGAAGGTGGTGAAGGTCCTCTTTAGGTACATGAGGGAGAAAAGGAGCTGTAAGGTCCATATAGTAAGGATTAGGAAGGAGGGGGGTTGGGTGGAAGAAGGGTGCGATAAGGCAGAAGCACTAAATGAGTACGTCTGCTCAGTATTTACTAAAGAGAAGAGGGGTGACACCCAAGTGGGGAGAAATGGCAGAAATGGGGGGAGAAGGGGTGACAGATGAGGAAATCATGGAGGGCAGAGTTCAGGAGGGTTTGAAGGCACTGAGGGTGGACAAGGTGCCAGGCCCAGATGGCATCCACCCCAGGCTACTGAAGGAGCTGGCAGAGGTCCTTGCAGGACCTTTGGCAGACCTATTTAATGCCTCACTACATTCAGGGTGTGTCCTCAGGACTGGAGGATGGCTCATGTGGTGCCCCTCCACAAGAGTGGCCCCAAGGATGAACCGGAAAACTACAGACCAGTGAGCCTCACATCTATCGTGGGTAAGCTAATGGAGACTATCCTGAAGGTGAGGCTGGTGGCCCTCCTAGAGGCCAAAGGACTACAGGACAGCAGGCAGCATGGCGTCATATGGGGCAGATCCTGCCAAACCAACCTGGTGGAGTTCTATGACTGGGTAACTAGGAAACTGGACACTGGCCATGCAGTGGATGTCCTGTATCTGGGCTTCAGTAAGACATTCACCTCGGTGCCACGTGGAAGGCTGGGAAATAAGTTAGTAGGCACTGGGGAGGGTGCAAAGCTGGTGAGATGGGTAGGAAACTGGCTTCAGGGAAGGCAACAGAGGGTGGTGGTGGGTGGGGAGCTCTCACACCCAAGGGTAGTGACGAGCGGTGTTCCACAGGGCTCGTGTTGGGACCAGTGTTGTTTGGGATATTCATTGCAGACATATCATGGGACATCAAGAGCAAGATCAGTCTGTTTGCTGATGATTCCAAGGTAGGAGCGGTGGTGGATGACTTAGGGGGATGGCAGGGGTTGCAGGATGATCTGGCAAAGCTTGAAACCTGGTCAGACACCTGCCAACTGGGGTTTAATGCCAAAAAGTGCAAGGTGCTGCATTTTGGGATGAAGAACCCAAGGAGAAGTTACCAGCTAGGGGGAGTGCAGCTTGCCCAGACAGAGGAGGAGAAGGATCTGGGGGTGCTCATTACAGGGTCAACAAACAACTTGGCACAATGTAGGAAGGCAGCTGCAAAGGCCAACAAAATGCTGGGTTGTATTGCAAGGGTTATATCCTCGAGGAGGGAGGAGGTGATTCTGCCACTGTATAGGTCATTAGTTAGACCGCACCTGGAGTACTGTGTGCAGTACTGGCACCTATATCTGAAGAGGGGCATTAAGTTACTGGAAGAGGTGCAGCGCAGGGTGACAAAGATGATCAAGGGGCTGTGGGACTTATCATACGAGAGGAGGTTGAGGGAGCTGAACATGTACTCACTGGAGGAGAGGAGGGACGGGGGGGTACATGATTGAAACCTTTAAGTACATGAAAGGAATAAACAAGACAGGTACAGAGGGGCTGTTCAAAGTAAGGGAAGGGAGGGACACCAGGGCCATGATATGAGCCTGGAGGGAGGAAAGTTCAGGCGGGAGATGAGGAGACACTTTTTTACAGAGAGTGTGGTGGCTGGGTGGAATGCATTACCTGCAGAAGTGGTATCCAGTAGAACAGTGGACTGCTTCAAAAGAGGATGGGGCAGGACAAGGGGGAGGGTCAATGAAGGGGAAGGGTGGAAGGGAGGGGCAGCTGCAGAATAAGGGGTGCTAGCTGCACATTCGAGCAGACTTGATAGACCTCTAGGCCTTTATCTGCTGACAAATTTTGTATGTTCGTATGTTCGAAAATTCCACCAACATCTTAATCTGGTTCACTTTCAGTTGCTTTCCATCTGTATGTCCTCCTCTTCAGAGGAGGCTGAAAACAGGCAGAATTGCCTAGTCCTCCTTCCCCAGTCAATTCAATTGTCAATTGTATTGTTTGACTATACAGACATCAACAATTTAAAAATAGAGATGAATACAAAAATACAAAAGATGCAAACATCCTACTTAAGAATCTAACATATTAGAACTAATTACAGTTCAATTTAAAAAAGCCAGCTCATCTGAGACATTTCAGCATATTTCCTATAAGAAACTAGTGCAGTTAATATAAATACAATGCTGTCTAAAAATCAGCAGATCAACAAGTTTCAGTTTCTGAGGGAGGGATGAGCAATACAACATTATGGATATCCTGCAAATTTACATAGATATTCTATCACCACCTCTTAACCTTTAATTAGTTTATATATTCAACTTTCTATTTGGAAGTTTATCCTTTTTTGACTTTGTCAATAGCTGAAAAATACTTTGCTGCTCTGTCTATGGTCCATGGGTCATTTGTATGGAGGAGTACTGAGGTAAGGATGCTCTTCTCCATGATATACAATGGGTTTAGAAAGGGACCTAACCTGAAAGTTCTTTCTTTAATGTATTTATTTATCTATTTATTTAGACATCAGTTTTACAACCTTTGAGCCAGAGGCTCATTTGCAAAGGTACCTCGTCACAAGGAGGACAACGACAAACAACGACATACAACGACGACAGACAGACATACAAGAGAAAAAATTAGCAAGGCAGTTCAACAGTAAGGCACAGTCAAATTTCAAGTAACGCGGGAGATAACACATGTTACCCACAAGATTAGGATCAGTGAGCAGGAGGTAGGGTTAGTGCAGCTCAGTGAGCATTGTCAAATGGGGAGGAGGTGGGGGAGGTCAGGGGCAGCGGCAAGAGTGTGAGTTGAGTAAGTGAGTTTTCAGACTGTATTTGAAGCAAGCAAGTGAGGGAGCATCAGTGATGCCAGAGGGAGGGAGTTGTACCAGGAGGGGCTCTATAGGGAATGCCCTTAGACCATGGTGGTCCAGCCCCAGGAACGCCCCGAGGCAGCTTTAAGGGAGGCACGAGTGCACTGTGGAGTTAGTTCAGTGAATAGAGTTAGCAAGGCCAGGAGGGATAGACCATGGAGAGCTTTATAGATAACTTGGCAGGTTAGGAACATGAGGGCTCATCAAGGCTGAGTAGGGAGGACATGGAGTACAGGAGGCAGGTATGGGTGAGCCTATGGGCACCGGTAATAAGTCAACATGATTTGTTGAGCGTTAGACGTAACTTGCGTAGAGCCATCTGGTCTGCTGAGCCATATACAGGAAGGCCATGGTCAATTAGGGAAAGAACTGAGGAGGTGACCGCCAAGTGGAGTGCGTTAGTGGGGAGGCTTTTTTTGTGCCAGTAGAGGATGCCCAACCGTGCGTTGGAGGCAGAGGTCAGGGCAGAGATATGGTCATGAAAGGAAAGAGCAGAGTCGAAAATTATGCCAAGGTATTTATAGGAGTGAACAAGTTCTATGGGGTGATTATGTGCAGGAGCAGACTGAGAGTGGAAAGTTGCTGGACTTGTTTTGAGGGTGGGTAAAGAGCATAGTTTTAGTTTTCTTAAGGTTGATGACAAGACGGTGTTCAGAGAACCAGGTTTCGGCAGTGTTGTAGGCAAGCTGAAGGGAGTTCTGGAGAGAGACGGGGTTTCTGTTGGAAGCAAAGAGTACTGCATCATCAGCATAGAGCAGGACATTTCCAGCACATGCATTGGGCAGGGAGTTGAGAAAGAGGGAGAAGAGTAAGGGCCCAAGTATGGAGCCCTGGGGAACTCCTGAGCAAATTGGGCAGGTGCTGGAAAGAGTGTCACCAATCCTCACACGTTGAGAGCGGTTGGTCAAGTAGCTGTCACACCAGGAGATTGGACCAGTGGCAAAGCCCATGCTAGCAAGAGTGGTTAACAGAAGAGGATGTGAGATGGTATCAAAGGCTTTAGATAGGTCAATAAATACCGCACCAGCGAGGGAGCCAGCATCAAGTGAGTTATGAAGGAAGTTAGAGAACTCCGGGAGTGCAGTATTGGTGCTATGACCGACTCTGAAACCATGCTGTTCAGGGCAGAGGACATCATATTTCGCAAGGTAGTCTGAGATTTGGCTAGCAACAATTTTCTCTAAGGCTTTAGAGAGGGGAGAGAGGATATAGATGGGCCGGTAGTTGCCTGAGAGTGTCCTGTCACCACCCTTGTGGATAGATGTAACAGTGGCGACCCTCCAGACAGAGGGGAATTGCCCTAGGCAGAAGGACTTATTAAAGAGGCAAGTAATGGGATAGATGACCTGATCCAAGACCTGCCGTAGGAGGCAGGGATCAAGGGAGTCGTTGCCAGTAGAATTGCACTTTAGGGCTTTTTAGCAAGTAGGGCCTGACTTCATGAGAGGTGACAGAGCCGAAGGTGGAAAGGGGGCGGAGATGGAGGGGCAGACATGGGGTAGGAGGATTGAAGAAATTGTAAGGGAGCACTGCACTAAGGTCAGTGAAGGAGTTATTGAGGTGTGATGCAATGAGGGCAGGGTCAGTGGAGGTAGTCCCATCAATGTCAAGAAGTGACAGGGGGGGGAACGTGCTCCACCAGTTAGCTGCTTGACATTGTCCCAGAAGGACCTGGGGTTCCCCAGGAGGAGGTAAGAGGCTTGGTAATAAACGGCCTTAGCTTTGTGGACAGCCCAAGCACACGGCTGTGGCAGCTGCGAGGGCCTGCCTGTCAGCAGGGCGGCCGTTTCAAACCGCTGAGTATATGCCATAGGTTATCCCACTGCTTAAGAAGTGTGTGTAAGGCCGGGGTAATCCAGGTGGGGTGTTTTACTTTAGATCTACATGGGGTTAAGGGAGCAAAGATGTCACAGGCAGTGTTAAAGGTGTAAACAAAGAAGGCAAGAGCCTTGTCGATGTCAGGGGTGTTTAGAAGCGAGGACCAATCAGTGCTGGCTAAGTAGCGCTTTAAGTCTTTTAGCCCACCAGGTCTAAGTCAACGACGAAGGGTGGTATGAACAGAGGGCTTGGGCCGGGAGGTCACCCAGTTGAAGAGAACCGGGGAGTGGTCACTAAGGCAGTCTGGGAGGATTTGAATATTGTGGACACGGCATGGCCTGTTGGTAAGGACCACATCCAGAAGAGTGCTAGTGCCCCTAATCGGATTTAACCTGGTAGGCTGGGAGACTAGTTGTGTTAGATCTACTGCAGCGAAAGCCTCACGGGAGGCAGACGACTTGGGAGAGAGCCAATTGATATTCAAGTCACCCACCAGGATTTGGTCAGAGGAGTTGGGTAGGGAGGTGATATAGTCAATTAGTGGGCCCAGTGCCTGAGTTTGGTTTTTTGGAGGTATGTAAGCTGTAGTTAGGAAGATTGGACCCCGGGAGGGGTCAGGTGATAATTTTAGAGTTAGGGCCTGGGCCTTATAGTCAAGGCTTGGGGGAGGAAGGGCTAAACCAACGAGCAGGTCTTTCACATAGATGGCACAACCACCACCTCTCCTACCGGTCCGGTCCAGCCGGTGGAGGGAGTATCCTGGGAGATAGACCTGTGAGTCAGAGGTGGAGACAGACAGCCAGGTTTCAATCAAGGCAATCACATCCGGATTATGGACAGTCACCCAGCAGCGTAGGGAGTCCAGTTTTTTGAGGAGGCTACATATATTTATAGAAGTGATTCGAAGTCCAGTCGATTTCATTGGAGCACCATTGAAGACAGGCCCAGGATTGGGATGGATGTTGCCAGACAAGAGCAGAAGAAGGAGAGCAGCCCTAGGGAGGTGTGGAGGGGAAGTTTCGCCGATTGGGGTAGCGGTATGGGGGTGAGGGCGGATGTGGGGGTAGGTAGGGTAGAACAGACAGGGGATGCTAGCGAGATAAGATACAAGAGCGGGCAGGGGTGTGGGAGAGGAGCCCAGAGGGACGTGGAGATGAGAGGAGGGAGTCGGTGTGTGAAGGAGGAGGGGTGGGAGCTGGGAGAGGAGAGGACAGTGGGGCAACTGGAGGCATGGGTGTAATTAAGTAGGGGCTGAAGGTGACCCTAGGAGAGTGAGGAATATAAAAGGAGGAGAGGGCGTGGGAACAAGCTGGGCCAGGGAGGACAGTCATGCTAGGGGTGGGGGAGGGATTGCAGAGAGAGAGAGAACTGGACTTGGAGCCCCAGTGGGCGAACACAGGATAGTATAGTGTGGTAGGATAGGGAGACTGAATGGGATGAGGAAGGAGTAAAGCCCACCTGGTGGCCACCTGGTATAATCCGCAAAATGGGAAAGTGAGGACTTAGGTTTGGGGCATGAGGCCGCGACACAGGAAGTGCACTCGGCCTGAGCCAATAAGACATGGGCCGCCCCTGGGTGGGGGTTGGGGCGGGTGGGATGGGCTAGCACCCCACAGCCGAGTGAGTCCACAGGAACAATCAGTGGGCTGAGGAGCTGTATAGCCAAATGTATCAGTCACTCGGTCGACAAATAATGCCAGAAGTCACGATGTAGGAGGCCTGTGTTTACCTGGAGGCAGTCAGCTGAAAGTCCCACGTAGTGCTCCTGGATAGCAGCTTCTTTTGAAACACACACGTCACGGTCGGCAGTGTTCTGTGGGGGGGGGGGAGTGACCTGCCTGTAAAGAGGTAGGAAGGGCGAGAATTAGTATGCAGCAGGAGAAATGGTTTGTGGCAAGCTTGGGTGGAGTACGGCACAAGCGCAGATATAAAGCAGCACAATACAGTAAATATACTAGTAAAACGCCTACCCTAATAATATCTCACAGGGCTATGTATTTAAGATACTTTTACATACAGCTCTATGTGGTAGAACAAAGAGCAATACAGTGCTGCACAGGGCAAACACAGTTAGGCTAGATGCCCAGACAATAGAGCAATTGCAATCATTGTTACATTCCAGCTTTAAACTTAAACACAACAGATTCTACCTCATTCTCTACTAACAGACCTGGGAAGCTACCAGTAATCATAGGAGGCAAGCATCAACAAGCGAAATGAACAAGACCATAAACAACAGCAATAATGCAGAACAACGCAGGTGTACAGGCCACATTCACGCCATGTTCATGTCTCGCCTGGCTTGGAGTCCTTTGAGTCCTAGCCACCCTTTCAGGTAGCACCCAGATACATAGCCACATTACATGTGATCAGTCTGCTATTCCTCCCTCAGAGCGTGTACAGTGAACAGTCTCTTGTTTGTTCCTATCATGTCGGACTTTTAGAACATTACTGTCAAATCTCTCAGATTTTTATTGGATAAAGATATTTCTTAATTTAAGATCAATTAAGATGTCCAGATAGTGATTTAATCTGAATCAGTAATTATTAGTTACAAATCATTTTGAATAAGCTGAACTTTTTATTGTTTCTAGAGCCTTAAGTTGCCAATAATTCTCCACTGTTTTGGTTATACTGTATATCTTTTATACTTCAGGCTAAGAGAGATTTTTTTGTCAACATAAGTTTTTAATGTTTTAAAATTATATATTCTCAGCAGCCCAAGGCTAATGTACAGTCTGCCAGTGTTTATATGTAATCCCAAGGCTCACCCATCTGTTTTTTTCCCTGTAGGAAATGATATTCAATTCTAGAGTCATTCATCCTTGACAGTTTTACCCAATAATTAATTTTCCTAATTACTACTAGAGTACTTACGTTTGAGATCCCCAGTCCAGCTCTTACAGTATATATGATGAGGGACAGGATGGTCCTAGACACATGGTTTTCCTCAACATTTTATACAGAAGCTATCTTTCCAAAAGGTGCACCCACTGACTTTGTTCATCCACACTTTTTCTATGACATAGTGCACTTAGCTTCTCATATATGCTTTGGAAAGAATTCAAAATCCAATACTCACAGTGCAAAAATGCTTTAATACTTCTTTAAAAACTCTTTCCAACATCAGCAATTCCAAAATGAGTAGACCTCTGTCAGGCGCAGTTCACAAAAAATGCTAGAGCTAAGAAGCCTTATGTTTCACCACAACTCTACGTGGTTTCATCAGTGGCATACAAGATGTTACTAGTGTTAGGTCTATTTATACTTATAATAATAATCAATTAATTAAAGTGCACAAGAATAGCTTTACCAATAAATTAACCCAATACCACATATATACTGGAGACTAACGTTCTAAGTAACAAAAAATAAATTAGTTTAAATATAAAAAATCCCAACTTCCTATTATACAAAAACATTTAAAACACAAATAACAATCCAACAACAGATTTAAAAGTCCATACATAAATATGTGCTTCAGAAGGTCCACTGGGTTCTTTCTTTTTTTTCCTTTTTTTTGTAAAGGCATCTTCTTTTTTATGCAGTTTCAGTTCCAGTTAGAAATCTGAAGATTTAAAGGGACCCATTAAGATTTCACATAAATATCTGTGTGCATATTAATTCTCATACATAACTATTTTATACGTTTTAGCTTATACGTTGTTAAATACACAGCATTATTTATACATCTCACGTAATGCAAACCAGTACTTACAAAAGAGTGCAACCTCTAAATAAAATAATTAATAAATGCACTGCCCACCCAGATGCCTGAAAAGGTTCTGCCAGTACACTTTCCTGAAAGATATAAGCAACATTCGTTGGCAGGATTTCTATCTAGCCCCCACCTTTAACGAGGCATTTAACATCTTTCACAGCCTCTAACTGGGGCTAATAGACAAACACGCCCCACTAAGACTGATCAAATCAAAAAATAAATCTCCTGGCTAGTTCTCTCCCATCCTGAAGAAAGCACTTAGGGATAGGGACTACTGGTGGAAAAAGCAAGGAAATCCCACCTGGAGGCTGATTGGTTAGCATTCTGTACCACTAGGAATGCTTGTACCAAGCTAATTAGGTCAGAAAAAGCTAGGTACTTCCAAAAAGAACTAGAAGACAATAAAAACAACTCTGGCAAATTTTGGAACATCCTCAAAGAAGTCGAAGGTCAGTCCACTGCAACACCCCTTCCAAACAAAATTGTGTCTGATGGTACCACCTATATGGACAAAGCTGATATACTAGAGAAGCTTAATGATCACTTTGCCATTGCAGGGTTTGCCTTTGACACTTCACCTATCAGCAAACTTAGCCCAGCAAGAGACTACACTGTTGGCTACACTGATAATCACAACCATAACCAACCACATCCCACCCCCTTCAGCTTCCTCACAATTACGTTCAAGCAAGTGGAGGACCGCTTCCTTTCTCTGGATACAAAAAAGAGTGCGGGTGAAGATAATATTGCACCTTACTTCCTAAAACTTGGCCATACCTATCTGACCGCCCCCATTACACACTTAATCAACACCTCTCTGATTCAAGGTGAGCTACCTGTCTTGTGGAAAACTGCCCACATCCTACCATTATTCAAGACTGGGGATCCGAGTGATCGGAACAATTACCGGCCTATTTCTATACTATCCGTCCTCTCTAAATTACTTGAAAAAATTTTCAACATCCAACTTTGAGTACATTTGGATTCACAAAAGTTGCTAAACCCAGTTCAGTCCGGCTTCAGAGCCAAACACATTACAGTATCGGCTCTTGCCAAAGTAACTACAGACTGGCAAATGGCCTTGGACTCTAAGAAGCATGTATTTGCCCTCTTCCTTGATCTAAGTAAGGCCTTCGATACTGTGGATCATACCATCATGCTTACTGCACTGAGTAACATCGGACTTGATAGTTCTGTCATTAAATGGTTCACCAGCTACCTAACCAATAGTTACAACAAGTCAAAGCCATAGGAGATCTGTCCCACAAATATCCTTGTTATGAGGAGTCCCACAAGGCTCCATCCTGGGCCCTATCCTCTTGCAATATACATCAATAATCTGGACTCGAGCTGGGCACAGCAAATGTCACTTATTCGCAGATGATACTGTACTCTATACCACAAATTCATCCTTGGATCTGGCCCATGAGTACTTACAGAAAGACTTCTTCACACTCCAATACAACCTTCTCACTCATAAGCTCCTTCTCAATGCCAAAAAGACTAAAGCAATGCTTCTCTCACCAAAGTCTACTTCCGGATGTCCACATATCACACAGATCCAAACACTCTTAGATGAACCCCTTGAAGTAGTTGATACCTTTAAATACCTAGGGTTCTGGCTGGATAACAAGCTCAACTTTCTGTGCCACTTAAATGAAACCTTGAAGAAACTAAGACAGTGATTCTATCGCATTAAACACCTACTCATGTTAGAAGTCAGAATGAGACTAGTACAAACTACATTCCTACCTATACTGGACTACACTGACTTCCTTTACATTCATTGCCCATCAACGATGCTAAACAAACTGGACACCCTTTACCACCGGGCTTTAAGATTTATCTTAAATCTACTCCATAGTACACATCACTGTCGTTTATACCAGGTTTCGGGATGGACCTCATTCTCAACTAGAAGAAAAAGGAATGCGCTCCTCTGGTATTTTAGAGCATTATCTGATAACCTCCCTGCATACATCTCAAACATCTTCAAATGGGCTAAAGGTTCCTATGGCCTGAGATGCTTCTCCTTAATCTGCTTCCAGATTCCTAGAGTGAAAACTACCCTTGGCTCAGCAGCAATCAACTTCTCACTTCCATCACTTTGGAACACTATGCAAGACTGATTAAAATTATCCTCACTTCCAAGCATTTTCAGATACAAAGCTCTATTAACGGATTATCTGAAGAAATCATGCAACTGTTTCAGACGTCGATGACCCCTAAGCCCCGGGTGCCACTCTCAAATCCTACACCTAAGTATCTCATCCACCCCACATTCCTAACAACAGAAACCTAGGACCTACAAGCCTAGTTCCCTTAATCCAAGATGGCCCTGCCTATTCTCTACCTTTTACCTATTCTGGCCTCCCTTTTGGCTGCCTACTCTTTCACCCCAGTTTCTACCCTATTCCTTAATACCTCCTTATTTTTTATCATTTAGGTATGAGCTGTTACTTAGTGGAGACTATATGGCATTGTTGTCTCTTCTCATTTCAGTAAAGCTTATCATTATGTACCCTTGCATGTTAATTATGTTGACCTGTATGTATAGGCCCATATTGACCGGCACCTTCACAATATTTTTTTTTTTTGCACCGTTGTCCACCATAATTCTGATCTTGTGAAGTGTACTGTATTGTATTAATGCCCAGGACCACCTTGAAAATGAGCTTGCTTAATGGCGTTTATGCCTGGTTAAATAAAGTGATTGATTGATAGATTGATTGAATACTGGAAACAACTTTCTTTGTTTTTAAATATTATTAAAACAGCATGCATGATTTATATACTGCAGGAACCAATGTGACATGCTAAACAACCTAAAAACCATTACATATATCTCTATATATAATTGGGGTGGGGGGTTGGGGATGTTTTACATTTAGTGGAAATAAGTTATATTTTATTCTAGATGCAATGAAATAACAATCAGTCCTTTAACTGATGCAGTGTACCTGCATGCAACTTTTAAAAAGATACTTTACTTCAATTTATGGAATTGGTGTTTTACATTTAGTAGGAAAATAGTTTTATTTATTTTATTCCAAAGGTAATGAAATAACAATCAGTTAATTCATTGATGCAGTTTACCTGCATGCTTCTTATAAAAGATGATTTACTTCAATTGAATCATTCATACCTGGTGGGAAACATGCCCAAGCCTGCTAAATCCAATTTGTTTCCCTTTCACTTACTTCACTTTTCCAGTTTCCCCCTCTTGGCTTCCATTTAACCTTTTCTATACCAAAAGAGGTTATAGTATGGTTCATTTTATTTTTGCCTTGAATATGTCTCCCAACCGCATATTTCAAGTTGCCACCCCTCTACGCCCATATGTGTTCCCCAATGTAGGGGTTACACAAGCAATGTGCTGTTTAAAGTGTCTTATGATGCATCCTATATAAAATGCTTGACATCAGTACTTTAACATGTATACAACTCCGTCTGTGTTAGACTTTATAAAGGAGTTGCAAAAAATATTTTTCTTGCCTCTAGGGTGGTTTATCTATGATCCCTGGATACTGTATTCACAAAAAGTACAATGGCCTCATTTCTTATTAATATTAGGAACTTTCCAAAATATCCTATTAATTTCTTCTGGAATATAGGTGAAGAGGCAGTATAGTGCAGTGGTTTAAGGCTCTGAGTTATAAATCTGGAGACCTGAGTTTGAATCCTACAGCCTCCACTTGCATACTGTGTGACCCTGAGCAAGTCACTTAATTTCCTTTTGCTCCCAGGTTGCACCAATAAAGAAGCTTCAGCTGAGTGTGTCTTTCCTGGTTAAAAAAAAGATACTGACTTTTAACCACCTGATCTCTGATACTCAGAGCCTTCTGAAATATTATTTCAAACAACATAATAGCAAGACTCCATTAGAAGAAACATTACTAAGGTGAGTAATTTTTTCATCAGGTTTCTCAGGCAAAATGTTCTTGAGTTTTTACTCCCTAAACAGAATTGGCCAATGTTTATTTATTATTTTTTCTAAATTCAAAGGCGCCCTGTGTATATGTTGTTATTAATCTTGGAAATTTAAACACATCTTCTGTTTTCTTTTGTTTATAAGTAATTAATTCCTTTCTATCCATATGATCTACTTGTTGTAAAGCTTCATCTATTGTCTCTTGTCTATAGCCTCAAACCAGAAATTTTCCACCATTTGTTTTGCTATTGATTTATATTTATTGGGGTCACTACAACTTCTTTTTTGGTGTGCACTAGTTTTCCTTTTGGCACCAATTCCAACAGTCAAGTGGCTCCAAAAAGCAAAAGGCAGACCTGAAAATACATAAGGTACTCACAAAGCAGATGGTCTTGTCAGCTACACCATCACTGTCCCAGCATGGATAGAAAAGGTAGATGCAGCTGAATAAATGAAAAAAATAGAAAAAATGTTTAATTCCAGGCTAGCCTTGAGAAAGCGCAAGTGTCACATGAAAACATTTAGCTTTTCTAGGGAGGGGCACTGGGAGCAGTCTGTTAGTGCCTGGAAATAAAAGATTTTTTCATTTATCCTGCTGCATCTGCCTCTTCTATCCATGTTGGGACAATGGTAGTGTAGTCAACAAGACTGTGTCCTTTTGGTACAGCTTTTCTTTTCCATCAGGTATTTGTACTCTTTTGGTGGGCCGTAGCTGTGTGTCCACCATCTGATTATTGCTGTTTTATTTCTTCATGAACTGAGCCCCAGGGCTCTAGATTACGATTTGTGTGTGCATGTGTTTTTCCATCAAAGGGTCCAAACCAGCTGCACCAACCCTGGCTAGCCCCCCACCATCTTGGGTACCCAGAGAGTGACATTTTGGACCCAATATGCATGCACAGTACTGTGATTTGAATATTTCCAAACCAAATCTACATGATTGCCCCTCCTTGTTACTGCCCCGTCTAATAAATCAGATTTGTTGTTATTGAACTATATGCTGTCTGTGGTGTTAGTACATGGAGAAAGAGCATTGCATTGTGTTTGCATATTTTGCCTAACCTTGTTTTACAGGGGGTCCTCAGAGACGTGCTGTAAGACATTAGTCCTGAGGGTAAGTGTTACTGTATGTGTAAGAAGTGTGCATTTGTGGGGTATTGGGAAGGCAACTCCCATGTATTGTGTGGGCCACTAGTGGAAACAAAGAGGGGGTTACAATGTCCCAGAGGACTGTACCCGAGCTAGTCTAACAACTATCAACCCTGACCTCTGGGTGAAGGCACCCACCATTGGACTTAGGCCCCTCAGCCTGTTCATAGTCAAGCAGGCAGGGGTAGTAGCCCTTGGGATAGTGCCACCTAAGGGTTACACAAGCAATGTGAGAAGGCAGTAGGGAGGGCTGGAGGGATACTGGGACATGTAGGAAGAGGCATCACCAGCAGAAAACAGGAAGTTGTTATCCCTCTGTACGGACAGTTGGTGAGACCCCATCTGGAGTACTGTATGCTGTTTTGGAGATCCCATCTCCAGAAGAAAATGGACGGGATGGAGGCAGTCCATAGGAGGGCAACTAAAATGGTGCAGGGTCTGCAAGAGAAGCCATACGAGGAGAGAATAAAGGAGCTTAACATGTGTACCCTTGAGGAAAGGAGGGAGAGGGGGGACATGATAGAAACTTTTAAATACCTCAGTGGAATCAACAAAGTCCAAGAGGGTAGCATCTTTCAGAAAAAGAGATGTGCAAGAACAAGTGGACACAATTTGAAGATAGAGGGAGGACGGCTCAGGGGCAATATGAGGAAGCATTTTTTCACAGAGAGGGTGGTGGATGCATGAAACAGCTTTCCTGAGGAGGTTTGTTGAGTCAAAAACTGTGGGAGAATTCAAGAATGCATGCGACAGACATAAGGCAATTCTTATGGAGGTAAGAAGAAATATGCTGTTGGTTAACTAGGATCAGCATCTTATCCTGCAGGTAAGGAAATGGGCAGACTAGGTTGTCCAAGTGGTCCTTATCTGCCATCAAAGTCTATGTTTCTATGGAGAACAGGACACAGAGGGTAATAGAAAATGGAGTCCACTTTGAGGAAAGGGGGGTTACTAGTGGGGTACCGCAGGGTTCAGTACTAGGACAGGTCCTCTTCAATGTCTTTATAAGTGACATTGCAGAGGGACTGGAAGGAAAAGTATGTCTCTTTGCAGACGACACAAAGATCTGCAACAGGGTTGATACCCAAGGTGGGGTGGAAAGAATGAGAAGGGACTTGGCAAGATTGGAGGAATGGTCAAATGAATGGCAGCTTAGATTCATTGCTAAGAAGTGCAAAGTAATGCAGCTGGGAAACAAAAACCCAGGGGAAGAGTACACAATGGGGGGTGTGATGATAACAACAACACAAAAGGAAAGGGATCTGGGGGTAGTCATATCAGATGACCTAAAGGTGGGCAAGCAATGTGAGAGGGCAGTAAGGAGGGCTGGGGGGATACTGGGATGTATAGGGAGATGCATCACCAGTAGAAAACAAGAAGTTGTTATCCCTTTGTACAGACAACTGGTGAGACCCCATCTAGAGCACTGCATGTAGTTCTAGAGACCCGATCTCTGCAAGGACATAGACAGGATGGAGGCAGTCTAGAGGAGGGCAACTAAAATGGTGCAGGGTCTGCACCTGAAGACATATAAAGAGAGACTTAAGGAGCTTAATATGTATACCCTTGAGGAAAGGAGGGAGAGGGGGACATGACAGAAACTTTCAAGTACCTCAAGGGAATCAACAAAGTCCAAGAGGGTAACATCTTTCAGAAAAAGAGGTGTGCAAGAACAACGGGGCATCATTTGAAGATAGAGGGAGGATGGCTCAGAGGTAATGTGAGGAAGTATTTTTTCATGGAGAGGGTTGTGGATGCATAGAACAGTTTTCCTGAGGAGGTTGTGGAGTCAAAAACAGTGGGGGAATTCAAGAATGTATGAGACAGACATAAGGCAATTCTACGGGGTGAGGGTAGGAGAAAGTAGGCTGTTGGTTAACTAGGATCTGCAGCTTATCCATTAGGTAGGGAAAGCAGTCCTTATCTGCCGTCAAATTCTATGCCCCCCCCAGGAAGATGAAATGCAGCAGATTCTATGGAGTAGCAATCGGCAAACGAGATTCAAATTTGTGCCAAACAGAGGAAGGAGCAGAGGATGGGGGGGGTGAGATATGGAAGCAACTACTAAGAAAGCTCCTTGAAGAACCTGGTAATGTGATTAATTTATCAAAAAGAATATCAGCTGTAGATGAACAAAGTGCATTAAATAAAGGCTTGACATTTATTCCAACTGCAGCTTTAAATATTAGCAGATCCATAACTGATCTGAATTTATTTGCAGAAAAAGAACCTTAAGAACAATATTTTCTGAGGACTGTATTTCAGAGTATACTAGTGAGCTATCTCTGGAAAGGTTCTTTCAACTTAAATCTACATACTGCTCACCACATAGAACAGTGGCAAATGCCTTCCTTTGACAATGTGAAGTTGATTTTATGACTTTGAATCTGAATTCAGCTAATCGAAGGGAGGTAACAAGTAATTTGTCTAAAAAAGAAAGACAAGCACTATAAAATATGTTGAGTGACAGATCTGTGGTTGTGACACCAGTGGATAAGTGGGGTGCTATTGTTTTACTGGATAGTATTAATTATGAGAATTAAATATTGGGTGAGTTAAGTGATGGGAGTTATTACAGAAAACTCACAGGCAATATGACAATGGTTTTCAAAAAAGAATTAATAATTATTTAAGTTGAGCAGTTGATCTGAATTGAATAAATAAGGAAGAACAAGAATTTTTAACAACAAAACACCCGGTGGTCCCAATTATTTATAGCTTACCAAACAGTTTGACAAATCCACTGGGACAACCGATTATATCGGAAATACTGTAGGGTGGATAACAGAACCCTTGTCAAAATTTGTTGATGCCCACATACGATCTATAGTACAAGAAGTACATCCATACAGTACATTTGTGATACAACTGACATATTAAACATAGTACAGGATATTGATATGGATCAAAGTGGGTATTTTGCCACACTAAATGTACAATCAGTGTACACATCAATTCCCCATGATGAAGATTTGGAAGCACTAAGGTGTTTTCTAAATATGAGACCTGATGGTGCAAATCCACCCACTGAATTATTGTTGGATCTGGTGCGGTTAGTGCTTAAACATAATGGGCCGGATTTTCAGTGGCCTTAGATGGTGCTTGCATCGAACAGGTCTGACGCATGGGCACCTTGTGCCAAGGACTGTGCCAAGTGCAAATTTCAAAGGCAGCCTGCATCACACAGCAGGCTGTCTGCATCACAGTGTGCTAGTGCCAGCCTTGGGCCACAAAAGTGGCTGCGGCATGGCGCTAGGGGGCTTGAGGCAGAGTCAGACTGCCGCAGCCCTCAGATCCATAATTTGAAAGACCCCCCCCCAGGAACCAAGTGCCAAGTACCCTTAGACTAGTGAGAGACTGGTCTAAGGGGACTTAGATAGCTCCTGGTGGGTCATCCTGTACGTGCTACTGTGTGGCCCACCCCTATCCATCCCTGGTGGGCGATCTCTGGTGGTCCAGTGATCCCCCCTCACCCCATCACAATCTCCGACACCCACATCTGTGAATCCTGCTTACCCCTCAGGTGGTACCCATCTCCATACTCCCACCCCACCTCCCAAACCCCGATCCAGTGACTGGCACAGCCCTCCACACGCCACCATGGCCACCCGCCGAATAAGCCATCATTGCATGTACTGTATATAGTATACAGTACGTGCATGGACAGCTCATTCGGCAGCCAGCCAGGGTGGCATGTGGAGGACTGTGCTGGTCACTGGATCGGGGTATGAGAGGGGGGTTGGAGTGCTGAGATGGGCACCACTTGGGGGAGTACTAGGCCACCAGTGTACCGGAGTGTGTTGCAGCGCAGGTGCCAGTGGCGCAGTGGTGTTGGGGGGGCAGTGACCAGTTGCCAGCTCGTTTCCATGGGTGCTGCAGACTCCCCGCAGCCATTGTAGCATTTCAGGTGGGTGCACCATACTTCAGGCATAGCACCCCCTTTGCTGCAAGCTACTGGACTTCAGTGCCGGGACCCTGTAAAATAGAAATTCGGGTGCAAAGTTCCAGGCACACTGCACTTGGTGCAAGTTGCCATTGTCGCAGCTTGTGTCGGAGCTTTGAAATTCTGGCCCAATATGTTTGTCTTTAAGGCAACATAATACTTACAAATCAGGGGGACTGCTATGGGGACGACGTTCACCCCCAGTTTTGTAAATTTATATCTGGCATGCTTGGAACACTTTTTTATTGGGAACACCTCTACAAATCCACACCTTGGTTGTGTGGATTTGTGGAAGCATTTTATTGTTGATATATTACTAATATGAAAAGGCAGTGAGGAAGAAATTATTTATTTCGTGCAGTATTAGGAAGGAAAAAATGCAGCCTTAAAATTCACGTTGGTGATGAATTTGGAATCTATTGATTTTTTGGATGTGACTCTTTATAAAAATGGAGAGGGGAACATTTAATCTGACCTATTTATTAAAAGCATGGATCGTAATACCCTTTTACAAACAGCTAGTTGCCGTTCGGTACACGTCACAAAAGTTGTACTAAAAGGACAACTAGTGCGCATCAAAATAAATTGTAGTGACCCCAATAAATGTAAAATCAGAGCAAAACAAATGGTAGAAAAAATTCTGGTCTGAGGCTATAGACAAGAGACAATAGATGAAGCTTTACAACAAGTAGATCATATGGTTAGAAAGGAATTAATTACTTATAAAAAAAGGAAACTGAAGATGTGTTAACATTTCCAAGATTAATAACAACTTATACATAGGGGCCTCTGAAGTTAGAAAAATAATAAATAAATGTTGGTCAATTCTGTTTAGGGACTCAAAACTCCAGAACATTTTACCTGAGAAACATGCTATAACATTTCGCAAGGTTCTGAGTATCAGAGATCAGGGGGTTATAAGTCACTATGTTTCAGAAAAAATGAATAGGACATTTTGGAAAGTTATTAATATTAATAAGAAATGTGACCACTGTACTTTGTGTGAATACATTATCCAGGGACCAGAGATAAAACACCTCAGGGGAAAGAAAAATATTTTTTGCAACTCCTTTATAAATTGCAACACAGAAGGAGTTGTATACATGTTAAAGTGCAGATGTGAAGTGTTTTATATAGGATGCACCATAAGACACGTTAAAACAGCACATTGAAGAACACATATGGACTTGGAGGGGTGGCAACTTGAAATATGTGATCGGGAGACATATTCAAGGCAAAAATAAAATGGACCATACTATAACCTTTTTTGGTATAGAGAAGATTAAATGGAAGCCAAGAGGGTGCAATGGTTTTATGTGGTAAAGGCGAGTTTCAAAAACTGACTATCACATAGAGCGAGCAAACCTGAGCCCATAGACAAAAGGGCGACAGATATTGTACCGACCGTTGCAAATAGCGACGGTCAGTACAATACTTAACTAAATCTCACAGAAATCTTTTTTTTATGAAGGGGCTGTGCCCCCCGCTCCCCCCAAACTTAAATAACCAACTCCGAGGGGAATGCGGACCACGGGGCAAGTTACCGGATCGAAAGAAAAAAATTCCTGCCTGTATCTGGACCCGGGTCTGTTTGCATCGTAAACTGTGGTGTACACCACTACGCTATGCAAGCAGCTCACTGGGAATTGGCCACAAAGGATGCTATATCCTGTATAGTGAGTACAGCTCCTTGCTGTACTCGCTATACAGGATATAGCGAGATATTTCACTTCTCGCTGTCTTGTAGAGCGCTATTATTGAGTCGCTCAAATGTGCAGCACTCAATAATAAGTGCTGTACATGGGTGCTACCAGGTACAACTGGGAGAGTGAAGTAAATGAAAGGGAAACAATTTGGATTTACTGAATTTGGGCATGTTTCCCACTGAATATGAATGATTCAATTAAAGTAAAGCATCTTTCATAAGATGCATGCAGGTAAACTGCATCAGTGAATGAACTGACTGTTATTTCATTGGCTTTGGAATAAAATAAATAAAATGTTTTTTCCTACCAAACGTAAAACACCAATTCCATCAATTGAAGTAAAACAGCTTTTAAAAGATGCATCCAAGTACACTGTATTAGTTAAATGACTGATTGTTATTTCATTGCCTCTGGAATAAAATAAACAAAACGTTTTCTCAACTAAATGTAAAACATCTGCCCCCCCATCCTAAGAACATATAGACATGTATGTAATGGTTTTTAGGTTGTTTAGCTTCTCACATTGGCTCCTGCAACATATAGATCTTGCATGCTGTTTTGATAATATTTAATAATAAAGAAATTGTTTCTAGTATTGAAATATGGGTAGTGCATTTATTAATTATTTTATTTAGAGATTGCACTCTTTATTCATTTATTCCTTACAAATTGGGTTTACGCTGGGGGGGGCAGACATAAAGACAGTTATTACAGTGCAGATTAAAACAGAGGATAACATTACAAGTGCAGTAAAAGGAACATTTAGCATAGATACAGTTAGGTTATATAATGTAGTAGTTTGTATGTTACTTAGGTTACATAATGTTACAAAACTGTGAGTTACAATCATGGATATAGTAGGTCCTCAGAGAAGACAGTGGATTACATCCCTGTTTGGACCTAGTAGGGAAGGGGTAGGTCTGGGGGAGGGAGAGGATGTCCAGTGGATGTTGTCGAGCCAGGGGGCAGGGCAGTCGGGAACCACAGGTTACAACAGGGGTTAGTTGCACCTACAATAGCAGGTATTAAAGATATGGTTCTGAAGGGCTATTTTGAAGGAGCCAATTTTTGGCAAGTTGGAGATGCAGCTAGGGAGGGAGTTGGACCAGGTGGGGGCTCGGTACAGGAAGGATCTCTGGGCAAGAGAGGTCTTGGTTCTGGGCACCTTGAAAGTGGTCTTAACAGAGCTATGGGTGGTGATGGATGAAGATGGCTGTTGTAGCGAGGTGGAGACCCCCGGGAGGAGGGGGTCCTAGCAGAGATTTCTTAGCAAGAAGGCAGGCCTGGTAGAGCAGTCGCTCCTCAAAGTTGAGAAGATTGGTGGTAGTATAGAGAAGACAGGTGTGAGTATGGCTGGGGGCACCGGTCAGGAGCCTACAGGCTTTACTGATGGAGAGTTGGATTTTGGAGAGGGTAGTGTTGTCAGCTGCAGCGTAGATGGGCAAGCCATAGTCCACAAGAGACAAGATGGAGGAGGTGATGGCCAGCCTGAGGGCAACCTGAGGCAGGCAGTCCCTGTGCCAGTATAGCAGGCCAATCTGAGAGTTAAGGGTGGCTGACAGGGCATTAATGTGGGTGTGGAAGGAGAGGGCAGTATCGAACGTGATGCCTAGGTACTTGTATGTGGTCACTTGATCTAGCGGGTGCAGAGTGCTGGGGATAATCAAGACAGGGGTATTTTTAGCTTTATTTTGGTGGTGGGAGAAGAGCATTGATTTGCTTTTCTTTGGTTAATAACCAGTCTGCGGTCTGGAACCACCTTTCGCAGTTTATAAAGCTTGCTGGAGGGATAATTGGAGGAGGTGGGATTGGGATGTGAGCCATGAGGACTGCATCATGGCGTAGAGAGCATTTACCAGTACATGAGCTGGGGAGGGTATTGAGGTAGAGACTAAAAAGTATTGGACCCAGGATGGAGCTCTGAGGGACCCCAGAGTGAACGGGAAGAGTGCTGGAGAGGGAGCCGCTGATCTTGACATGCTGGGATCTAGCAGAGAGGTAACTAGAGAACCAGAAAATGGGACCACCAGAGAAACCAAGTTGGTGGAGAGAGTCGAGTAGAAGGGGATGACAGACAGTGACAAAGGCCTTGGAGAGGTCAATGAACACTGCTCCTGCAAGGCTGCCAGAGTTGAAAGCAGCATGCAGGTGTTGGGAGAATTCCAGGAGAGCCGTGGTTGTACTGTGTTCTGGGCAGAAACCGTGCTGCTCTGGGCATATAATGTCATACTTGGCTAGGTATTCAGACAGCTGTATCAACACCACTTTTTCAAGGGCTTTAGAGAGTGGGGGGAGGATGGAGATGGGCCAGTAATTGTTGAGGGTGGATCGGTCCCCACTCTTATGTATGGGTGTGATTTCAGCAGTTTTCCAAGCACTTGGGAACTGACCCAGGCAAACAGACTGGTTTAGAAGATAAGTCAGGGGGACTAGGACTTTGGCCAAGACCATACAGAGGATCCTGGAGTCGAGCGGGTCACTGGTGGGGTTATTGTTGCCTAAGGCTTTTAGCAGGTGTGGCCTGGCTTCTTGGGGGGGATAGGGTGTGCAGGTAGAATGGTGAGCAATGCAGGACCGGAGGGAGAAAGGTGGGGATTGGGTCAAAGAAGCTGCTGGGGAGGACCGAGCTTAGGTCAGAGAAGGCAGTGTTAAGGCAATCGGCTATAAGGAGTGGATCTGTGGTGAGTGTGCCATTGATGAGGATCTGAGATGGTGGGGGGGAGCGGGACTTCCCATTTAGCTCTTTCATATTATCCCAGAAGGTCTGGGCTGAACCCCAAGTGGAAGTGAGGGTGGTCTGGTAGTGCTCTGCCTTGGCCCGCATAATGGCCTAAGTGCACTTATTGCATTCTGCGCTGTAGACCTGTCTGTCAGACACCTTTCCAGATTCTACAGCAATGTGCCAGAGATTATCTCTGTTTTTGAGTCTCTGGAGGAGGGGTGGGGTGATTCATGGGGCATTGCATTTTTTGGAGCAGATCCTGGTGAGGGGGGCGAAAAGGTCACAAGCCTTACAGAAGGCATTTGTGAAGTGGTCAAGAGCTGAGTCAATGTCAGGGGTGCGCTGGATAGGGGACCAGTCTAGCTGGGCTAGGTTTTGTTTTAATTTTCTGAGGCTGCCAGGGCATAAACAGTGGCATAGAGTAGCCTGGGACACTGGCTTCAGAGTGGAGGATGAACAGAGACAGAGGACTGGGGAGTGATCACTAAGAGAGTTGGGAAGGACAGTGACATCCCAGATTTTGTAGGGGTGGTTAGATATAACATCTAGGAGAGTGCTGGTGCCAGTAGAGTGGTTGAATCTGGTGGGCTGGGTGACTAACTGGGACATATCCAGGGCAGCAAAGGAGTCCCTTATATGGGAGGCAGTGGAGGCAAGCCAGTTAACATTGAGATCACCTAGGATGACTTGCTCCACTTTGTGAGGGAGAGATGTGAGATAGTCAATGAGGGACTGGACCGCTTGGTTTTGATTCCTCAGGGGTATGTAGGAGACCGTGAGGATAAGAGGGCCTCGGGCGGGGTCAGGTGTGATTTTTAAGGTGAGGGCTTGGGCTCCATAATCAAGTTTAGGAGCTGGGAGTGCCTGACCTATAAGGGAGTCCCATACGAGTAGTGTGCAACCACCACCGCATTTTCCTACTCGGTCTTCCCTGTAGATGGTATATCCAGGGAGAGTGATAGTGGATGGTTTTGGAAAGCCAAGTCTCTACCAGTGCAATTATGTCAGGTTGATGTTGAACGACCCAGCACTGGAGGGCAGCAGATTTCTTTAGGAGACTGCAAATGTTTGAGGATGCAAAGCGGAGGCCAGTTGCAGTACAGGGTTTAGAAGGGCTAGAAGCAATAGGTCCTGGGTTTGGGTGTACATTACCAGGTAATAATAATAACAGTATAATTATTCTGGTTAGTGGCCGGTGGCGATGGAGACCCTTGGGTTGACACCCAGCTGAGGACTTTAGAATCAGGGTGCATGGGATAGACAAAGTGCGAAGGGTGGGAGTGGCTGGTCCAGGTCAGGCCTTGGAGGGTGGAGGGAGTGGGGGTGTTGGCAGGGTGAGGGTGTTGGGGGGTCACGGGTGTGTTGAGGGTGGGGGAGGGCCGAGTCACTGTGGGGTAGTCTGGGGATGAGGTGCCTAGTGTGAAGGAAAGGTCCTCCAGTCTGTGTGAGGTCTGTACCGAGAGGGTGAAGGAGAGCAGACTTAGTAATGGAGTGTAGGTACCCATAGCAGGTGAGCAGTAAAGGAAGAGTGCCAGGAGTAGTAGAGAGTAAGGAGATGAGGAGCAGCTTTGGAATGGTTGGGGGAAACCCCTTTAGTGGGTGAAAAGACAATAAGCTGCAAATGAGAATAATCAGTATAATCAGTAGAAGAGGGAGGGGCAAAGACAGATGAATAGTGATAGACTGACCACACAATAAGTGAAATGAGACAGGAACTATATTGTGTTGGACTAGGTAAGTGTGCTTATAACTGTGCCCTCTAGTGGCTAAAGGATATAATCTGCTAATGGAAAAGTCAGCAACAAAAAAAGAAAAAGTACTGATTTGCATTACATGAATTGTATAAATAATGCTGCGTATTTAACTATGTATAAGCTATAAAGTATAAAATAGTTATGTATGAGAATTAATATGCACACAGTTATTTATGTGAAAGCTTAACAGGCCCCTTTAAATCTTCAGATTTCTAATTGGAACTGAAACTGCATAAAGAAGAAGGTGCCTTTACAAAACAAGCATTTGTCAATGCCGAACGTTTGCTTGCAAGTATTTTCAGTGGTGTTTGGCATGTATAGTGCTTTACCCTAATGCCCTGTGCGATTGCTGGTATTTGCACAATAAATTGTCAGCATGACCTTTTTGTTACCCCCATTGTGCGCTACATAGGCGGAAACATGTTTTGGGCAGGATGTGAAAAATGACAGCTGTACTGCTCATAAGGAAGTGTGGTAAAATGGCAATGTTGAAAATCTGGAGTGGAAATATTGAAAATTCGCAAACCTAGGAGTGTGCGTGGGAACTGTGCAATGCACGCTCATAAAACAATCATTGTTAGGGATTTTTTCACCAAATTGTCAACATTGGCATTTTAAAACCTCTGCTAATGAACAGTGTCACTGTGATTGTCTTACTGTGTGCCATACGTTGATTTTGCACACCAACTGCGCCATTGTGCACTACATGGGCGGAAACACGTTTTGGGCAGGATGTGAAAAATGACAGCTGTACTGCTCATAAGGAGGTGTGGTAAAATGGCAATGTTGAAAATCTGGAGTGAAAATATTGAAAATTCTCAAACTTACAAGCGTGCGTAAGAACTGCACAATGCATGCTCGTAAAACAGTTATTTTTAGGAATTTTTTCACCAAATTTTCAACATAGCCATTTTAAGACCTCTGCTCGCGAACAGTGACACTGTGATTTTCTTAATATTATCCCATACACTGAGTTCGCACACCGACTCGCCATTATGCGCTACATGAGCTGAAACACATTTTGGGCAGGATGTGAAAAATGACAGCTGTACTGCTCATGAGGAGGTGTGGTAAAATGGCAATGTTGAAAATCTGGACTGCAAATATTGAAAATACAAATGTACAAGCGTGCGTGGAACTGCTAACACTGCGCTAAATAAAACAGTCATTTTAGGAATTTTTCACCAAATTTTCAACATAGCCATTTTAAGACCTCTGCTCATGAACAGTGTCACTGTGATTTTCTTAATGTGTCCCATACATTGATTTCACACACCGACTGAGCCATTGTGCGCTACATGGGTGGAAGCACGTTTTGGGTGAGATGTGAAAAATGACAGCTGTACTACTCATAAGAAGGTGTGATAAAATGTCACTGTTGAAAATCTGGAGTAGAAATATTGAAAATTCGCAAACCTACGAGCGTGCGTAGGAACTGCGCAACGCACGCTCGTAAAACAGTCAAGTTTAGAATTTTGCAAATTTTCAACAGGGTTTTGGGACCCCTTCTCATGAATGATGTCACTGTCATGGTGCTATTCAGGCCGAAGGGTGATTTCACGCAGTGACTGCGAAATCACCCTTCAGGCCGAACTCACCACCATGACAGTGACATCGATCTGAAGATCCCAAAACCATGTTGAAATTTATTGCAAAAATCAAAAAATTCCTGAGATATGCAATAAAGTTGGAAACCCCTATCTAGCCCATTATACAGCTTACCGGCATTTCCTCAGTTCGCGATGCGCCTTTGAAGAGTGCAGGCGTGTTCCTGGTTCACGAAGATCGTGCCAGAGTCTGGAGGTAAGTATGGGGTGAGTGGGGTGTGGGGAGACTGGGTGCTCCAGTGGGTGGGTGCGGGTTGTGGGGGGCTGGGAGGACCGGCAGGACCATTTTATTTTACAGGTTTAAAAAGGCGACGATGTGGGATGTTTGCCACACTGGGGTGAGCTCCCAGCGTGGCAGAAGATGGCTGGGGGACCAAAGGACCCAGCAGGGATTGGGCACCCGTCTGACAAAAAACTGAATGTTTGCCACGCTGGGGGTGGGCTCCCAGGCGTGGCAGCAGAAGCTCATGGGAGGGCCGTGGAACCGGCCGAAGTTGGGCACTCCCGTCAGCAAACAACATTTTCCATGTGGGGTGGGCTCCCAGCGTGGCACAAAAGCTTTGGGGTGGCGTGGCGTGCTTGTGAGAGGCGTGTGGCCGCAAGGGAAACAGCGTGACGCGGCGCTCCATCTGGCTAGCGGTGTTTTGCTTTGAAACAGAGGAACACCGCTGTCATACAAACTCCTGCACCCATTGGTGCAGGACCACCATCTTCTCTCAAGGGAGCAGTGCATTGGATAGAGACATACCACCTCAAAGTGTGCTACTCTCCCAAAAACGTTCCCCTTCTTGCGTATCTTGTATAATGAAAAGAAAGAAAAAAAATAGTGGACCTTCTGAAGCATATATTAATATGTGGACTTTTAAATCTGTTGTTGGATTGTTATTTGTGTTTAAGAATTTGTTTTTTTGTATAATGAGAAGTTGGGGTTTTAAATATTTAAACTAATTATTTTTTTTATTGTTACTTAGAACGTTAGTCTATTATATATGTGTGGTGTTGGGTTAATTTATTGGTAATGCTATTCTCATACCCTTTAATTTATTGATTATTATTATAAGTTTAAATAGACCTAATACTAATAATATCTTGTACGCCTCTGATGAAACCGCTTAGAGCCATGGTGAAACCTAAGGCTTTGTAGCGCTAGCATTATTTTGTGAACTGCTCATGTCTGTGCTCTGCTCATTTTGGAATTGCTGATGTTGGAAAGAGTTTTAAACATTAAAGTCTTTTTACACTGTGGCCCAGATATTCAAAAGGGATGTGCCATGCGCAACAGAGATGCGCCTGCGCAAATACGAAAATGCGCCATTGTGCGATATTCAGCCGGAGGCAGCTGCGCCGCACAAGCTGCAATGCACAAGAGTGCAATAGTAATTAATGCATGTGCAACCGTAGGGGGAGGGACCATGAATAAATGGTGCAGTGCGATATTCAGCATCATGCACCATGTGCAATACGGGAGCTAGCGGAAGTTGCGCAATAGCGGAAATGATCCAAAATAAAAAGGAACAAGAGAGAGGCACAAGAACGCTACAGGGAAGCAAGAGGTAGGAGTGAGGAGACAGCACCAAGGCAGAGGGTAGCAGTGAGCAGGACTGGGCAGGAGCAGGACAGAGCACACCTGGAAACAACCAGGAACAGGACAGGAGTGGGGAGCCTGTGCTACTATGCAGGAGTGACAGGGAAGTGCCACAGTGGACTGAGGGCAGTGGCAGTAGGCAGGACAGCCAAAGGCAGAAGGTGTACCCGGTGCAGGGGGAGCATCACAAACGGACAGCCGAGGGAATGGGATAACAGCTGCCAGGGGGGAACACCAGCCAGGAACATGGCCAGTGCCACCTTCCAGATGGAGGCAGTAATGAGGGGTGTGAGAAGGCAGGCAGCAGGGGGGCACAGCCGTGGAATTGCCTGTCGGTGGTATGCCCCCGACAGGTGGTACTGAGCCTGCACCACCTTCAAACACTACACTGACACAGAGATTGTGGGCCGGTACTGCCTGAACCGGGTGATCCTGAGGCAGCTTTGTGAGCTGTGCAGTGATGAGATGCAGGCACCCACACGACGGAGCCATGCTCTGTCAGTGGAGACAAAGATGATAGCTGTCATGTGCCTGCTCACCACGGGCACCTTCCAGAGACCAACAGGGGACACAACAGGCATAACCCAGTTGGCCGTGTCATGCCTAATCACACAATTCCTCAGCGCACTGCTGCCACATGCTGCTTAGTACATCCATTTCCCCAGCACACAGGCAGAGTGCACAGCACACATACAAGAGTTCCACAGGGTAGCACGTATGCCTGCCATGCTTGAGGCCATTGACTGCACCCATGTGGCCATCCGCACGCCACCTGGCCCGGACGTTGTGTCCTACGTCAACTGGAAGGGTTATGCAAGCATCAACTGCCAGGTGGTGTGCGATGCCAGGGGGCGCATAACCAATGTCTGTGCCATGCACCCTGGGGGAGCACATGATGCCTTCATCTGGCACCAGTCCACACTGTACCACAGGTTCGAGAGTGGGGACATCCCCACTGGCCACCTAGTGGGTGAGTATGCACATCACGCAGGATGACATGAGCAGATGTTGGGGGGGGGGCATAGTCAGAGGTGCCACGGGTACCGGCCTTGATGGCCCATGGATCCAAGACAGCATGGGTTTACAACAGGAAGTTCCTGTCAAACTAATTTCATAGATTTCTTTGACTGGGTAAGCAGAGTAGTGGATCAAGGGGGTGCAGCTGATGTCACCTACCTTGACTTCAGTAAAAGGTTTTGATACTGTTCCTCATAGAAGATTGATTAATAAGCTGGGTAGGCTCAGGGTGGGTCAGAAGTTGGTCAGCTGGGTGGCAAACTGGTTGGCGGGCAGAAAACAGAGAGTGGTGGTAAACAGTATACTGTCAGAAGAGATGCAAGTCACAAGTGGGGTACCTCAGGCATCAGTCCAGGGGTCAGTCCTATTCAATATCTTCATCAGTGATACTGCAGATGGACTGGAGGGTAAGGTTTATCTGTTTGCAGATGACACTAAGATCTGTAACAGAGTAGATGATCCAGATGGGGTGGGTAGAATGAAAAGAGATCTGGATAAACTGGCAAAATTGTCAGAAGAGTGGCAACTGGGGTTTAATGCAAAGAAGTGCAAGATCATGCACATAGGGAAGACAAACCCTGAAGCCACCTCTAGGTTGGGAGTAGAGTTGCTGGCAATCACAAGGGAAGAAAGAGACTTGGGCATCATCATCACAGATGACCTGAAGTCATCCAAGCAGACCACTAAAGCAGTAGGTAAGGCTAGAGGGATGTTGGGGTGTATTAGCAGGGGTATCGCAAGTCATAAGATGGAGGTAACAATCCCTCTTTACAAGACACTGGTTAGTCCCTATCTGGAGTACTGCATGCAGTACTGGAGGCTGTACCTGCACAAGGACATTAACAAAATGGAGGCAGTCCAGAGAAGGGCAACCAAAATGGTGCAGGGACTGCATCAGAAAACATATGAGGACAGATTAACGGAACTCAATATGTATACCCTAGAGCAAAGGAGGAAGAGAGGTGATATGATTGAAACATTCAAATATCTTAAGGGCATTAACAAGGTGAAAGAGTCTAAGATGTTTCAATATAAGAACAAGCATTTGTCAATGCCGATTGTTGATTGCGTTGGTCTGTTGAGCTCGCTCACTGGCCCTCTGTCACTCGCTCAGTCTGCTTCTCCCAATGCTGCAGGCTGCTCTTTTGTACCAGGCTCCTTTTTTCTGCCCACTAAGAAATCCACAGCTGTCCTGACAGAGCTCCATTGAGGTGGCTCACTCCCCCTCCTACACTCGCTCATTCTGTTTCTCCTGGTGCTGCAGGCTGCCCTCATGTAGTGGGCTCCTGCCTCTGTTGGTGGCTTTTTCTGCCCACAAAGAAATCTCCAGTAGTCCCGACACAGGTCTGTTGAGCCTGTTCACTTCCCCTCTCTCACTCACTCGTTCTGTTTCTGCCAGCGCTGCAGGGTGGCCTTTTGGACTGGGCTCTTGCCTACATTGCCGCCTTTTGCTGCCAACAAAGAAATCCGAAGCCGTCACGATTGAGCTCTGTTGAGCTCGCTCACTCCCCCTGTCTCACTCGCTCATTGTGTTTCTCCTGGCGCTAAAGGCTGCCCTTTTATACTGGGCTCCTGCCTGCATTGGCGCCTTTTTCTGCCCACAAAGAAATCCGCAGTAGTCCTGATAGAGCTCAGTTGAGCTCACACAGTCCCCCTGTCTCACTCGCTCATACTGTTTCTCCCACCGCTGCAGGATGGCCTTTTGTACTGGGCCCCTGCCTGCATTGATGCCTTTTTCTGCCCACAAAGTAAACCGCAGCAGTCCTGACAGCACTCCGGTGAGTTTGCTCACTCCCCCTCCCTCACTGCTGTCTCATTCTGTTTCTCCCAGTGCTGAAGACTGCCCTTTTGTACTGGGCTCTTGCGTTGTGGCCTTTTTTTGCCCACAAGCAAATCCACAGCAGTCCCGACAGAGCTCAGTTGAGCTAGGACACTCCCCCACTCATTCAATCTTAATCTGTCCCAAACACTGACTTCCCACAGCGACCATGCTATTCTCTGGCTGGAGTGCAAAAACATATTTTAGCCAGGATGTGAAAAATGACAGCTGTACTGTTCATAAGGAGGTGTGAAAAAATGCCACTGCTGAAAATGTGGCGTGAAAATATTATAAATTTGCGAAGTTACAAGGGTGCGTGGAAATAGTTCAATGCACACTTGTAACACAGTCATGTTATGGAGTTTCATCACCAAATTTTCAACATAGGGATTTTAGGACCTCTGCTCATGAACAGTGCCACTCTCATTTTCTTAATCTGTCCTGAACACTGATTTCCCACAGCGACCACGTTATTCTGTGGCAGAACTGTGAAACACATTTCGTTCAGGATGTGAAAAATGACAGCTATACTGCTCATAATGAAGTGTGAAAAAATGGCAGTGTTGAAAATCTGGCGTGACAATATTACAAATCTGCGAAGTTACAAGGGTGCAAGGAAAATGCGCAACGCACATTTGTAACACAGTCATTTGATGGGCTATCATCACCAAATTTTTAACATAGGCACTTTAAGGACCTCTACTCATGAACAGTATCACTGCAATTTTCTTAATGTGTCCTGAACAGTGATTTCTTGCAGCAACCACTCTATTCTGCTCCAGAAGTGCAAAAACACATTTCGGCCAGGATGGGAAAAATGACAGCTGTACTGTTCATAAGTAGGTGTGGGAAATGGCAGTGTTGAAAATCTGGAGGGAAAATATTACAAATTCGCGAAGATACTTGCGTGCATGCAAACTGTGCAACGCACGCTTGTAACACAGTCATTTTATGGAGTATTGTCACCAAATTTTCAATATAGGCATTTTAGGACCTCTACTCATGAACAGTGCAACTGTCATTTTCTTAATCTGTCCCAAACACTAATTTCCCATAGCGACCACGCTATTCTGTTCCAGAAGTGTGAAAACACATTTTGGCCAGGATGTGAACAATGACAGCTGTACTCTTCACAAGGAAGTGTGTAAAAATGCCAATGTTGAAAATCTGGTGTGAAAATATTGGAAATTCATGAAGTTACGAGCGTGCGTAGCAAATGTGCAACGCACGCTCGTAAAACAGTCATTTTTTTGATTTTTTCCACCAAATTTGCAACATAGGCTTTTTGAGAGCCCACGTTATGAACACTGGCACTGTCGTTTCATTAATCAGCCCTGAAAGGTGATTCTGTGCAGTGACCACGGAATCACCTTTCTGGGCTGATTAATGCCATGACAGTTTCAAAATTCATGAGGAGGGGTCCCAATAACCCCATGTTGAAAATGTGGTGCCAAAATTCAAAAATATGACTGAGATATGCATTAAAGTTGGAAAAAAACATTTATTCCATTATACAGCTTACTGGCATTTCCTCAGTTCGCGGTCGGCTTTGAAGAGTGCAGACGTGTTCCTGGTCCACTGAAGATCGTTGTGCCCGAGCTCCGGAGTTAAGTATGGAGTGAGGGGGGCATTTGGGGAGGCAGGGTGTGCAGTGGGTGGACGTGGGTTATGGGAGAGGGGCAGGGAGACTTCCGAGGGACAGTTTCCTTTTTTACAGGTGAAAAAAAAAAGACATTGCGGGACCGTTTTTATTTTACAGGTGCATGTGGCACGCTGTGGTGGGATCTCAGCGTGCCACCAGAGTCTTCCTTTTGGGCGGGCAAGCTGTAGCCGATGGGGGATTAGGCACCTCCATTGGCACACAATAAAAAGGGTGTTGGTGACATTATGCCGACGGGGATTGGGCACCCCGTCGGCAAAGAATATAAGCGGGGGGGTTACATAGTGCCGACAGGTAGTGGGCTCCCCCATCGGCAACACAAACATGGGGTCACTGAAGCCAACAGGGATTTGGGCCCCTGTCGGCAAATAAGCACAGTGGGAGGGTTAATATTGTTTCTGAACACGGCGGCAAACCGCCGTCATGTTCACAAACAATATCAGTGTGTAAAGATCCTGCCCTGCAATGACGGATCGCTCCCTCATTGCAGCGAATGCCTTTTGCTGCAATGACGAGGCAGCCGCTGATTGCAGCAGCTGATTTTCTTACAAGTTGGTGGCATGCTGGCTGAACTTGTGTCAGCAGCAGCATGCCTCAGCATTGGGGGACACTGGACAAGCCTTTAAAGGCTGTGGGGGCATTGGCCACAATAGTGCCGCGCCTCCACAACCTGCTTGTGGAGAAAGCTGCCTCAATATGTTTCTTGCGCATGCGTGCAATCAACATAAAAATAACAGGACAAGAGAACACAGCATGAGATTAGAGGGAGGCCGATTAAGGGGTAATGTGAGGAAGTTATTTTTCTCAGAAAGGGCAGTGGATGCATGGAATGGCCTACCTCAGGAAGTGGTGGATATGAATACAGTGCAGGGCATCAAACAGGCATGGGATAGGCATAAGGGAGCAATACAGATGAGTCTGAAAAGATAGACTATTGACTGAGTACAGACCTATGGCACATTCATAAGGTAAAAAAAATGAGCAGATTGGATGGGCCTTGCGGACCTTATCTGCAGTCAACTTCTATGTTTCTACATTTATGTTGTATTGCCTCCGAAGAAGCACTGCCTCGGAAGCAGATGACTTAATTCCAGCCTCTGCTGTGTCTCATTGGTTAATACCTTCTGAAGGGCAGTAACTGAGGTTGCCCACCTCTTGCTGCTGATTGGTTACACATGCTGCTGCCTCATAGGCAGACCGCTTAATCCTGCCCTCCACCATGTCTCATTGGTTAATACCCTCTGAAGGCAGTAACTGAGGCTGCTGCCTGGTTTTTCTTCTGGTCCCTAAATGGACATCTCACATGTTTTTTCTTTCTCTGACTGGGTGGTTCTAGCTTGCCCCTAATTGGCTGACATACAGAAAGTGCCTTTTTTAAAGACACTTTTTTTAAATGAAAGTTGTCTCCAAGGCCGCCCTGCCTTTGAAGCAGGAATGGATAGGGCTGCCTACCAGGCAGGGTTTTAACCTCTATAGCTAAAGATCCGAGCTTCATTGCTGTGGTGTAGTGGAAAGATTTACTGCCTGATAAACAAGAGGTTTAGAATCTGAATCCACACCAGGTCACCTCAGTTCTCTTTTGTCAGAATTTCATTTGAGAGGTGATTCATGACAGCATGATGTTAGAATAGTGATTATACAAGAAAAGGGACTTACTGTGGCTGTGAGAAAGAATAATTGCAACAATAAAGTTTTGCATTGAAGGCAGATCTGCAACACTTTTCTTAAACTAATATTGCCCTTGAGGCACAGCTAAGTCCCTTAGAAACATAGAAACATAGAATTTGACGGCAGATAAGGACCGGTTGGCCCACCCAGTCTGCCCATTTCCCTACCTGATGGATAAGCTGCAGATTCTAGTTAATCAACAGCTTACTTCCTCCTACCCCCCACTAGAATTGCCTTATGCCTGTCCCATGCATTCTTGAATTCTCCCGCTGTTCCCGACTCCACAGCCTCCTCAGGAAGCCTGTTTCATGCTGTTCCCTTTCTTACGTGCTTACTATTCTAACACCACACTGCCATGGATCACCACTTAAGTGAAATTCTGACAAAAGAGAACTGAGGGGACCCTGTGTGAATACAAACTCTCAACCTATCATTTATCAGGCTGTACACCTTTCCACTACACCAACAAGCTTGCACAGCAGTGGAGCTCATTCTTTTGCTATAGAGGGTAAAGCCAGAGGTTAAATTGGAAATGCTTAGGAGGTGGAACTCTAATCTCTACTTTTGTAGGAGGTGGAACTGTCATCTCTAGGAGGTGGAACTCTCCATTCGTATTCAATGGAGAAATGTGCCAGAGGAGGTGGAACTGAGTTCCTGTGAGTTCCTGCCCAGTTTTACCTCAGGGTAAAGCCCTGCCTGGGAGTCAGTCCTATCCATTCCTGGCTCAAAGGCAGGGGTGCCTTGGAGGCAGATCAGCCTCAGTGGCAACTTTAATTTGAAAAACATTTCTTAAAAAAGGCGCTTTTTGTATGTCAACCAATCAGGGGTAGATTAGAACCACTCAGTGCAAGAAAAAACATGTGGGAGGGCCATTTAGAGACCATATGAATAACAAATCAGCAGCAACAGGCAGCAACCTCAGTTACTGCCTTCAGAAGTTATTAACCAATGAGACACAGCGGAGGGTGGGATTAAGCGGTCTGCCTCCAAGGCAGCGGTATGTATAACCAATCAGTAGCAACAGGCAGCAACCTGAGTTACTGTCCTTCAGAAGGTATTAACCAATGAGATACAGTGGAGGGTGGGATTAAGTCATCTGCATCTGAGGCAGTGCTGATTAAAAGGCAACATTCATTTAAGAAAATTGTCTCTTGCCCTCCTCGGGAGTGTAACCCTATCAGGTTATATGCCACCCTTTCCTCTTGACATGCCCTTCTTTTTCTGCTCCTCCATCCCCTACTCCCCCACCCCCCATCCTGATTTGTGTCTAAAGATGTCAAGTACCAGGAGTAGGGGCTGGGGACATCTAACCCAACCACCTTCACTGACCGTCCTCTCCCCTGCCCCTCCATCTCACACTAGGTAGACCCCTAGCACTAAGATCACCGGACTGGCAGACACATCAGTAAGCTCCTCCAAAACATGTGGCTCCCTTGTGGGAACCGCTTCTGATTTACAGCCCAGGTCAGCTTGCATAAACCGATGGGTAGAAGCTGCTGCAGTGACCTACTTCTACCCAACAACACAGCAGCATCCTAGAAGGTTTGAAGGCTGACTCTGTAGAAGCACTGCGCACAGTGCTCCTTTTCCCCTAAACACCCCCAATCACTGTCAGCTCACCGTAGGGGTTACACGCCCCACCCATGTCTCCAAGATGAGCTTGAATAGCCATTTGGCACAGATTGCTGCCAGCTAGGAGACAGGCATTTACCCCAAGACAAATTATGTGTTCTAGAAGTGTAAATAGTTTCTGGATCTATACCCAGACTGAGCGTTAAGTAACTGTTTATCTGCCTGCTGTCTTCACCTCTGCTGAGTTCTGACTGAAGCATCTGACATATAAGAGGTCTGAGTGTGCTGTAACCTTACAGGTCTTGCCATTACTCAGACAAGTAGACAGGCTGTGCTCTGTTCTCACGGCTGCTCTTCTTGGAGAGGGGCCCCTCAGCTGCTAAGGATTTTCCCCCACTGACAAAGCTGGGCCAAACCCCTGACAGACCATGGGTGAGATTGCCTGTCACTTCTGGAACATCAGAGGGCTCAACACCCCGATCAAACTAAAAAAAGATCCTTTCGCACCTAAAGTGGCTGAGCTCCCAAGTGGCCTTTCTCCAAGTGACTAAACTTACATACAGTGACCTCGCCTCACTAGTTCAGGACTGGGTAGGGCAGGAGATACATGCCGGGGCCCCTTTTAGAAAGACAGGAGTAGCAATACTATCCCTTAAATCCCTTGAATGGTTCCCGAGTGCCTTGGTGGCATATCCTGATGGCAGGTAGGTAATGGTTAACTATATCACTCCAGCAGGCCTGATTGTGCTATATAATGTATACACCACAAACCTCAATGACTCACAGTTTTTCCATGGGCTGTCAGGAGCCCTCAATGCCTTTGTGCCCCCCAATTATCCCCTGTTTATGGATGGGGACTACAACCTTACACTTGTCCTGCAGCTGGATAGGAGCAACTCCAGCAGAGAAATCCACACTCGGGAAGCCCAGGCCTTGCAACAGCTATTGAAGGATTTCAGGCTGTCAGACACAAGGCACCTCTTTTATCCATCCACGAACTAGAGATTACACCTTCTACTCAGAGGTCCACACCTCGTACAGTAGGCTGAACTTTTGGCTGACATCTCCTCTACTGTTTGCAGAATGTACTTGATGCATCAATCTTACCCCGCCTGATTTCGGACCATGCCCCAGTCCAGCTACTTTTTTCTTGGGACCTGGCCCCCCTTCCCTGGGTGGTACCTGGAGATTGGACCCCCTCCTTATGAGGGACCCAGAGTTCATTCCGTGGGCACATAAAGAGGCCTCCTTCCTTATGGAATACAACCCCATTTCAGATACCTCAGCAAGGAACACCTAGGAGGTGTTCAAAGCCACCATGAGAGGGAAAATGATTGGTTATGTAATGGCAAGCCATAGGGAGAGGGAAAAGAGACTGGTTGACCTTGAGCTGATTGACCCAGGCCGAAACAGTGTACAAAACAATGCCCTCCCCCTCCCCACACTCCCATATGGGTTGGGAAAATCTCAGGCTCTGGCTCGAAATAAGCCAGTATCTCTACAGGAAAGCAGAAGTAGCCATCCTAAGACTTTGGCACAAATTTTGGGAGGGTGGTGACAAAGGGGGAAAGGTGCTTGCCTACCAGCTGTGGTAACAGCAAGCCAACAGGCACATTCTGGGCCTAAAGAATTGGCAGGTACAAACTGTCATAAGCACAGAGTGTATCAACAAAATCATGGCCTCCTTTTACTCAGTTCTATATACCGCCACCCATGCATCCCCCCGTCCAGGTCACAGACCTTCCTGGATAACCTCAACCTCCCCAAACTGTCTCCCCAACAGGCCCAGGCCCTGGAGGCTCTGATAGAAATAACTGAAGTCCAAGTGGCTATTCAGGCCCTGCATCCAGGAAGGTTCCCCCGCTCAGACGGCTTTACCGTTGAATTCTTCCAGGCCCTGTCCCACAGTGTCTGCACTTTACCACCAGGTATATATAGAGGCTGAGATGAACAGCTGCCTCCCCCCTACTCTCAGAGAGGCAGTAATCACTGTCATCCCTAAAAAAGGCAAAGACCCCACCCTAGCTGGAATTTACAGGGCAATTTCACTGATTAATGTGGACAGCAAAATCTATGCTAAGGTGCTTGCCGTGAGACTGAGCCCCCTCTTGTCAGACCTTGTCCACCCCTCCCAGGTGGACGTCATCCCCAGGAGACATAGTACAGATCACATAAGATCTCCTGGGAATCTAATGCACTTTGCAAAGGGCCTCCATACTCCGGATGCAGCTGTTGCAGTAAACTTTGAGAAGGCATTTGATTCCCTCGAGTGGGACTATTTACAAATGGGGCTGGCCCACCTGGGAGTGAAAGACAGGTACAAGACTTGGGTACACTTGATCTATACAGCACCTGTTGCCTGAGTAACTATGAATTGGCTCTTCTCATCCACTTGTCCTCTTGAGTGAGGTACCTGCCATAGGTGTCCCCTCTTGCCACTATTATCCATGTTAGTTGTAGAACCCCTAGCAGTGGCTATTCGGCAACACCTGGAAATCATGGGTGTGGAGATTGATGCTTCCAGATATGCCACCCTTATATATATGCCACTCGTCCTCCTGGCTGATGCCCAGTGTTCTCTTCCTACCCTCCTTGCACTTCTTGTAGCCTTTGCCCAACATTCTGAATTGTGCCTGAACCAATCTAAAACCGAGATGATGCCCCTGACCCGGTACTGCAGTCAACAAATTGCCATCGATTGAGACCTTGTCTGGGCCCCACAGGGTATCACTACCTGGGCATCAAGATCCCCCCAAGACAGAAGAACTCTGGAGTGCCAACCTCCAGCCCCTGGCACAAAGCACCAAAATTGATGTTGGTAGATGGAGATTGCTCCGCCTCACGTTGGCAGGCAAGATAGCTGCCATAAAAATGATTATGCTGCTTAGGTTTTTCTATCTTCTTGACCACATCCCCTGATCCTGCCCATAAAATGGTACCAAACTATTGACCAGCTGCTTGGTGATTTCCTGTGGGAAGGGGCTAAACCTCATTTTAGCCGGAACAAACTGAGGGCTCACTGGGGTGCTACAGGGTGGAACCTGCAGTGGTTTGAGGCTAGAATTGGGAGTTTCAATCCACACAGACCTTGCAATGGTTTCACCCATGTTCTCCCAAATCTCCACAGTGGGTACACATGGAAATGTCCCAAGGGTAGGTTGAGGTCGTGGCCTCGTTACTTTACTCCCCCCAAAGGTGGGACGCACCACAGCACCCATACAGCCAGGAGGCAATATAGCACAGTGGTTTAGGGCTCTGAGCTACAAACCTGGAGACCTAGGTTTGATTCCCACAGCTCCCACTTGCATACTGTGTGATCCTGAGCAAGTCACTTAACTTCCTTGTGCTCCCAGGTCGCACCTGGAAACAAGCTTCAACTTAGTGTGCCTTTCCTGGTTAAACATATACCCCCCCCTTTTCCCTTTCCCCACCATCTCACCATCAGACTATTACTGGCGAAGGGGCTCCTATGCACAAATGGGTGGGAAATATGCACCTAAGGCATGTACACCACCTGCGAAGCTCCTCACCCACGAGAGAGCCTTGGATGGCCACATTCATGAACGGTGGCCACTGTGCAACACCCGTACATGGCCCACCCCCCTGGCGCACAGGCCCGCGGGAGCAGTTTGGTTGTGGAGTCACAGATCTGGGTGGGCAGCCAATCAGTTGCCTGACCCAGACCCCATAGTGGATCACCTGCATCAGTGTGCAGTGGGAGAGTAGCCAGTGTATGGTGTGCCACATGTGGTGTGAGGGGCAGGTGCCCGGATGACCACCTGCAAGCACCCCCAGTGTGCCCCTCATGCTGGGGCTTCCTCGGTGGGGATGCACAGAACCCCACCTCACAGCCACAGCTCACAGCCATTGCACCAGGGGGCCATGTAACTGGCCCCCTGCCTTTAAGGCTGCCCTAACCTGGCTGAGGAACTGACTCCTGCACCCGCCACTCTGCATATTCATGAATCCCATGGAATGCCAGCACACCCTCTGTGCCTCTCCTGGTCCATCCCCTGCATAGGTCCACACACCATAGGGGATCCAGCATGGAGGCGGCATCCAGTCAGTAGTGAATGCCGCAGGGGGTGCAGTGGGCCTGAGTGGTTGTGGAGTGAGCTACGTGCCAGGGTTATGTGGTGCATACCCACTCTGCACCTTCATGTATAGGGCTCAAGGTGCTTAAATGAATGGGAATGACCCTGCTCCCACTGACACATGCACCTCTATGGCAGAATCCGCAAATCAAAATAGACAGCAAGACAGACTCCTGGCCCCAGTTGTTGTCGAGGGGGTGGTATGGTAACTTCAAGTGCACCCAGGAGAACCCTCGGTGCAAGAAAAAAAGAACTGCCAGTTTCACAAACTAAGAACCAAGGTAGTCCTGCACTCAAACAAAAACAAGGAAAGGCTTCCAGGTTGGATAATCCAAATTTATTCCAGCAAGGTGCACCAGTATGTACCCTTCTTCCCCAGCTCTTCAGTCAAACACTAGGCCTTCCTCAGGGGCCGGGTCTGAGATGAAACACGCAAGGCCCGTACTTCAAGTATTCCATTTAAAGATACATACACCATTAACGTGAATATTTCCATCTTATGTGACTACTAAGAAAAAATAGTATCAAAACTACTCGTACAAAAATCCAGTTCCTAAAAACTGTTGCCTGTATAGTCTCATGAGATGGCTAATACTATACATTTTGTCATTTTCCTATTTTTTATATGTACTATAATTAATATATTTATTTGTACATTTTGTCAAAGATTTTCCAATAGTTTAGCCAAGTCAGGTTCAAAACCTAAGTTGCTTAAACAATTGAAAAGAGTAGAGCCTTATAGAAGAAGAAAGGGGGGTTGGGGTAGGGAAATCTGAAATTTAATCCCAAGTCCCGGCATCCTAAAGTTCAGGGAGAGTGTTAATTAGAGGCAGCAATTAGGGAATGATTGCGACAGAGTAACATACTTTATTAATTTGAGGAGTTATTATAAAGGGAAGCACCACAGGTTGCTGACAACATCATTGCCAACATCCCCCACAGCGACACCCAGAAACCGCCACAGTTGACCCCAATGCATTCCAAACCGACTGGCATCAACCCAACACTGCAGCTGCAATGGATACACCGATGGACCGAGAGGTCCATGGTCACTGAAATGACACACTATCAATGACCACCACTGCGGCAATGGACCATATGATGTGCCACTCCCCGAGCCAAGGAAGACCCAATGGAAAGAGAAGCAACAGTACAGGATGTGGACAGGGGTCACTGGTAGGCACAACACATTTTTCAACATAGGCACGGGATGGAGCGCATACATCACAGGGGTAAAGGTGGCCCACCCAGTGTACCCAGGTCTGCAGGTGCGGTGGTTGACTTTGTAGTTGCCGCTGGTACACCTGCTGCCACTGTGGAGGGCCTGTTGGCTGCTGTGGCAAGTTGCTGTTGCGGCGGTCGGGATTTCGGCCGTTGCTATGCCAGTGTAGGGATTGTGGTGTTGCTCTGACACCGTGCTTCCATTATAAAGAAAGAAAAGATGGATGAGAGTTATAATTATTCCAATTTGGGGGGGAAGGATAGTTAGAGGGATAAAAAGGGTGGAGGAGAATTCGGAGGGGAAAAGGAAGGGGAGACCACACAGAAGGGAAAGGAAATAAAGATGAGTTGATAAAATATATTTAGAAATATCAAAAACAAATGCCTTTCTTGTGTACAAAACATTTTTTGAAAGCATCTTAAAAATCCTTTTAAAGGTCAGCTTATCTGGTATTATCCCAACCCGGAGTAGGGCCATGTCCTCAGGCTTGAGGTATGCAATGAAGCCATACTATCAAAATGTTAGCAGAACTTGAAGGGACCAGGCTGTACTTTCAAAAAAGGACTACTAAGGAGCTAGAAAAAATACAAAGAAACAGTACTGAATAAGTTTCATTTCTTATAGATATGGACTGAAATCAACTTCATCATTTAAACTCATGGGTACAGCAGTCTTTAAATTAAGAATCCACTTTATTTATTTTTGTCTCAAGACTTGGGTTCTATTGCCTCCCCTCGGGTTTCTTTTAACATGCTCTAAGATGGTATGTCTGAAACAGTCTGGTTTACTATTGTGGGCTGTTGCAAAATGAGCTCCTACTGCATTAAGCATGTTACAATTAATTATGGCCCTAATGTGCTCTTGAATTCTTTGTTTAGATGGTCTTGTGGTCATTCCAACATACACCAACAGATACAGACTACAAATGGAGTAGTGCAAGTGGTAAACTCTTCAAGATCAAATATTTCATTTCCTTTTTCAAATATACCACCTGTATTGGCATATTGACAAATGTTGCATCTACCACAATTGTCGTGACCTTTTAGCTTGACCCCTAACCATCTGTTTTCCACCTGGGCACTGGCTGTAAAATGGCTACTAACAAGTCTATCACCAATACTCCTCCCTTTGGAAAAGGTGACTCTCGGTTTATGATATATTTCTTCCTTTAAGACCTGGTCATTTAGTAAAATCGGCCAGAATTTATGGTCAAGGCTTCCTATCTGTCCTGCTAGTGGGTTGTACTCTGTGATAAAACTTACTATGTCTCTCTTCTCCTGTATCTCACTTTCCCTCAGGTCTCTGACCTTTTTGGGAATTAAGAGGTCCTTTCTATCTAGTAGCAACACTTTCTCTAGTGCTTCCTGTAGGATGTCTTCAGTATAGCCCTATAACAATAATCTGTTTTTTAAAACTGCAGCCTGGTGCAGAAATTCCTCCCCTTCAGAGCAATTGCATCATAATCTTACCATTTCCCCATAAGGAATGGAGTTTATCAGTTTCCTGGGTTGAGATCTATTCGCATGCAAAATAGTGTTCCCCGCTGATTCCTTCCTGTAACCTTTGTCATTATACATTCCCCAGGGTCCCCAATTGGTATCAAGTCTAAGAATGCAATTTGCTCCTTGTTAGTGCCATAAGTAAATGACAGACCCAATGTGTTTGAACTCAAAAAATCCATAAATTCAATTATTCCATTCATATCTCCTGCCCATATTACAATCACATTGTCGATAAAATGATACCAGCTAATGATGTGCTGTGAGTGTTGATTTTCAGTTTCGTTAAACACCCATTTCCAGCATGCCCATTACCAGATTCGCAAATGATGGGGCAAATGAAGCCCCCATCGCTGTACCACAAATCTGTTGAAAAAAGTTTTTATTGAAAGTGAAGTAGTAGTGGGCAAGGGCAAATTTAAGTGCATGTAGCACAAAGTCTAGTGGGTCTTCTGGGTTTCTTTTTATAAAATGTTCGACAGCCTCTAAACCCACATTGTGTCTTACTGATGTATACAGACTGCATACATCAACAGTAAGCCATGTTCAGTTCCAGTCCTAGATTTGACCCCTAAATTTATTCATAAGATTCATACTATCTTGTATATATGAAGGTAGAGAAAACACATGTGGCTGTAAGAAGCTGTCTGAAAAGAAGCTCAAATTCTTGGTAATTAAGCCTATGCCCCATATAATGGGTCTGCTGGGTGGGTCTGTTAAACTTTTATGTATTTTGGGGAGGATATGGAATATAGGCACAACTGGGTTCAGCTTTCAAAAAATCTCCCTCTTTTCCTCGTAATCCACCCACATGAAATTGATAAGTCTACAAAATCAGGGCTCCCTCTGGTATTTCAGTGTAGGGTCTCCTTTAAACTTATAGTAGTTCTCCCAGTCATTCAGTAACTTAAAGCATTTTCCTACATACATTTCCTCAGGCATAAATACTAAATTGCCCCTTATTTGATTTCTTAATTACTACATCCTGCATAGATTCCAGTTCTTTTAAAGCAAATATTTCTTCTTGCTTTAAATTATTATATTTTTTCGGTGAGGCATAACGTTTTTCAGTTTCCTCAACTAACATTCTCTCAAAAGTTGTCATTGCAGAAAACATTACCTGTGGGCAAAATAGGGACTTAGGTCTGAACTTCAGCCTATGATGTTCACATGAGGAAAGGGTTTCTCTTTTACTGTCTGTGTCTTCTAAAAGAGCTGAGATGTCAATTTGGTCAATAAAGTTTAAATCCCAATCTTCTGTTTGCCTTGATATTGCTTCAGTATCAATTTGGGGAGTCTCTATGGCTTCCATAGCATTTAACAAATCCGTGATATCAAGTTCTTCACTCTGTGACATTTCTTTCAAATGCTGACCTCCTATTGTAGTATCTGAGTAAGCGCTCCTCTACTTTCCAAAAAAGTATTTTGGCTTTAATTTATGGATTAGTTTGAATATGTCAACTCTGGATTTTACAGGGTCTGTTTTTTGTGTGGGGACAAATGTAAGGCCTTTCAGGAGTACTGATTTTTGACAAGCTGTTAGATTAATATCAATAAAGTTTATATCTATTATTTGATCCTCTGTGGTTTGGAGGATGCAGCTGTTTTTTTTTTGCTTTCCTTTTTGTCCCCTCTTTGTTTTCCTTTTCTTGCATTTTTTGTTGTTGTTACTTGGGGTACCAGGGGTATCTCTCAGGTGGCAGATATCCTGGAATGCCCACATTACAGTGTATCTCCGTTCCCACCATTGCAGGAAAGATGGGACTCCAACAGAAGGACTTCTGGCACTACACACAAATCAGGGAAGCTGTCCTACCCCTACTAATGACCCCTGCCCTAACCCATTCCCCCAGCGAGCTAGGCTCATGGCTGTCACAAGAAAGGCCTAGTGGGTAAAATATACACAAAGTTAAGGGATGCCCTCCCCTCCCAGTCAGATGAATCTAGGCTCAGGTGGGAGAAGTAGATGAGTGCTAAGATTTCAGATGCACAATGAAGCCAGGCCTGAAAAGATGCTCATAAATGGTATAAAGATGCCCGCACCAGGCTCATACAGAACAAAATCTCATAAGCCTGGTATCGTATCCCCACAGTTCTCCACAAAGCCAAGCTACTAGACAATGACAGGTGCTGGAGATGTCAGGTACCAGGTGGAGACCTAGCCAACATACTCTGGACCTGTCCCAAACTACAGAACCTTTGATGCCAACTCGCCCACATAGGTAGCCAGATTATACACATACCTATCCCTCTATCTGCCCTGTTTTTTCTGTTGGGCGGGTATCAAAGGTGACTTGCCACACCTCAAGCCTCTGGGGCATTGGTGGCTGGCTTTACTGGCTATACAGGCCAAGACAGCCATCCTATGTAAATGGTGTACCACTCAGACCCCCAATATGGGAGAGATACTGGCCTTCCTCATGCCCCTAGTGACACTGAACAGGATATCCCACGTACAGAGCAACCAAATGACCAAACTCCACACATGCTGGAATTTGTACATGGTTTTCACCAGTCCTCCGAGCGGAATAGGCTACGTTGGCTCAGTCGGTGGATGTAGGTCCACCTGACCCTTTACCTCCAGTTTCAGCCAAGAGAATACCTGAGGGCCCCCTAGCTTCAGTAGCATATAAGCTTCCCTGCCTCCCAGCCTTGAGCAGCATCAGCAGCCACAGTATAGCATGTCTGATCATCTTCATAAGTATAATCCTGATCAATGTAACTCAATGTAACTCAGTACATGAACATATCCTAGCTTCTCTGTTGAACTCAGATTTCTTTGTATGTATATTGTTTTTGTTTCAGAGGATTGCCAAGATCCCTGAAGTACACGTGTGTTTATGCCCCAGATCCTGGATCCTGCAGAATGTCTTGCAGCTGCAGTCAGTGATCTCATCAGGAGGGCTCTCCAGAGACCAACCCCGAGATACCTGAGTAAGTACTCACTATTTCTGAATCCTTAGTCTCCAGAGATCAGAGGTAATAATAACACCCCGGGTCCCCGTTACACTGTACATGTTGGTTTACCCTCTCTGTACCTTGTTTCAGAGTGCTGAATAATGTTCTGATAATGTTCTGATTAAGTTTTCATGTCAGTTTTTTGGCATCCTGCATGCTGTAACCTCTTGCAGACACCAGTGTTCTGATGTACAATATGTATGTTATAAAGAAAAACCCAATAAAAAATTTACAGACAAAAAAATGCTTAACCTCTAGGACAAAATTGTCCTTGAACCACTTTGTAAAGAGGACACTGTCCATCCAGGTGTTCCACTGGTTGGCATATAAAAGTGGTAGAGTTGCCATGTTAACAAAGTGAAAACATCTTGGCTCTTTAGATTTACTGATGAGTAGTGTTCGCAGCTTATGGTTACTCGTTGCATTAACACATGCTAAGATGGTGACTCTTATCTTTTTGTTTCTTGAACACAGGTGCATCCCTCTCTGCACCATGAGCTAGTGTTTTGTCTGGCAGGCACCTCCAATAAAGACCTGTTTCATTCGCATTATAGATTTGGTCTAGTGTAAGTGACTCAGCCCTTATGATGTCATTCAATTGCTAAATGAAAGGAGCTGCCACTTTCTCAGCAGCACTGAAGCGCTCGCCACATGATCTCAGCTGGCGGATGCTGTGGCACTTTTTATAGCAATCGAGCCAGCCATCGCTGGCTGCAAAGGTGCCACGGTCACCCCCAAGCATTTTATGAAACTGCAGTGCCTTCTCTTTCAGAAGAGAGATGGATTTAGGCATTCCCTTTTCTCTCTCCTGACAGAACCATAGGTAGATTGCATCGTCTCTTTCATCATCTTCACAAGTATGCATGTTCTTCCTTTTCTCAAGCCCCAGTGATCCTTCCATTGACATTGCAAAATTATGGAGCTTTTCCTGGCTTTGATGTCTTGAACTGTTGATTTGACAATTCTGTACTCAGCGGCCAGTGCTACTGCCTACTCACCATTCTCTAATCACTCCAGTATGCAGGGCTTCTGTTGCAAAGTGAGTGGTATACATTTTCGTTTTGCACTCATACTGACTTCCACCAGCCAGCTCAGTGCTGGAACTGATAAATGGACAGCAAAAACAACAACCAGATCTGTCATCCATGGCAACTGTGCTGTTTATGTGGGTGACAAAATGGAAGTTTGGATAACAGGGAGTTCTGGATTAGCAGGGTTTGGATGATCAGGACTGCACTGTATTGCAAATAGTATACTTTTGCCTGCTTTAAATTACAACTCTTACATTTATTCCAATGTAGCTACTGCAGAATTATCATTGTTGAATACTGTATTTCATGGGATTTGCAGATTTGCACTAAAGATGCCTTTTAGAACACACCATTGTGTATTATATGCACAATCTGGTTGGTTACCACTAAAGTTTAATACTCTGTTTCATTTGAGTTGTATTATAGATACTACCCTAAGGCTAAAAATGGATTCTCCACTAATTTTAATTTTCTTTCCCCACACACTTATAGCGCAGACTGTGCCCTTTCAAACAAGTCATCATTTATATTTTTACCTCCTGTAGTTTTTGAGTTGCTGCCACCACAACATAGACCCCCCAGGTGGCAGCAACAGCTTATGCATATTTATGAGGGTGCTTGTATATTAATGAGACCTCACTAGTGCCCTCAAAACAAACTGTTTAAATTAGCCCCCAAGTGGCATGTGAGCAGTAGCTTTCTGGTCACCAGCCTTCACTAAACTGAGAAGAGGCACCGGGACCAGGAAATTCCTTTTTGTTTGATTGCATCTGTGGTCAGAATATAAAAGGTGCCAATCGCGCCTATGCAAGTGCTGGCAGCCTGCAAATAAGGTGTTGTTTAAGCCCGATCTAGGCTAAATTAATGTATGGGCTGCATTGGGAGAAAGTATCTGGGCAACACAGGAATCGGGCTGTGGCAGAGAACAGAGCGGGATGCCAGCAACAGTGGGAGAAAGATGGGAAGAGCGAGGGACGTGGGGGCAAATAAGGTAAGCCCCCGAGGGGAGGGGGGTACATCTCTCCCCTGCCTAAAAAGCTTGGCATCCAGGCCAAGACTATAATAAACTAACATTGTTTTTTTTTGTTGTTTTTTTTTAATACTCCCCCTCTCCCCTCCAGAGTCACCTCTTCAGGAGATGCCGATGAAGTCTGTCCCTGCCTCCGCCTTACCTGCCAGAACGGGGTCCATAATGCTGCAGTTTACCCCCCTCCCGGGGTCAGGGTAGACCACCCCCGAACCTTTGAAATCTCACCAGGTCCCCAAGTTCAGTATATTGGGACCTGGCTCGGCACTCCATCTTTCTGACTCCTGAGGGGCATTTTCCGCTTTATCTGTGATGGCATTGTTAGCCCATGATGTCAAGGCATGAGCGCCGATGTCCGCAACATCCTCCCCCCTCCATGATGCAACCCCTAGAGGTGATTGGTCTACAGGCCACCGCCCATTACCAATCAAACCCTGAGGTGCCGACGAGCTGTCATGCCGCCAGCCTCCACCAGAGGTCACTGCTCACCCAGGTTAGATCCCCACCATCCCCTCGGAGAAGGCGAGCTGTCATTGGACACACAGCCTGTCTCCCCCTGGCTGACCCCCGGCGCCCTGTAAGGTTCGCTCCCGAACCCGGGTCTCCAGCGTGGTGCAAGGTTTGGCGTCCAGCGCCTCAACCTTCAGCACCACCGGGCCAGCAACTAACATTTTAATAACACTTTACTACACCTTAAAATACTACAACATTATCAGGCCTGACATATGACAACTATATACAATTTTAACATGTTTTTACTTTAAATTCAGTGGCTTGTCATGACATTTCTGCATTCATTCATTACTTTAAATTCAGCGGCTTGTCATGACATTTCTGCATTCAGTCATTACACTTTGCTTTTCAGCAGGTTAACCATAGCAAAGACATTTGACATTTTTTGCTCTTAAATCTTAAGCATCTGTTTCATCAATATAGACATTGGGGCACCTTTTAACTAATCCCTCTAACTCTGTAAGGGTAACCCCTAAAATACTGGGTGGAAGGCTTAACTATCACTTGGGCAGAGGCAGTGAACACTAACTTGGGCAGGGAATTTTCTGTGATATATACCCCTTTGTGAACTACATTCATGGGCAGATCTACAGGTATTGCTGGTGTGTCATACATGAGTCAGACCACTGGCTTCACTGCTCTGGCTGAACATCTAGGTGGAAGGAGCACTGGCACTTGTCTTTCAGCATTAACATTCAGAGTAGCTACTCCCAGCTCATTGTCCATGTTATAGATTGTATCCCCCTCCCCCCCCCCATTAAAGGCTCATGGCATACTTCTTTCCCTATAAGTCTACTGCTGTGGAAAACTTTCTTTTCTTCAAAACTAATTCTATCTAGCTCTACCATCATGGCAAGGCCAACCATAATGGTATCTTTTTGCTGTCTTGCCTGCCCCTCTTGTATTTTCCTTTTACAATCCATGCCATTTGCCCAACACAATAAAAATAAAGATGACATGGTGTTGCAATGTTATTTAGTAAACAAAGACTGCCTCTTCAGAACACTCTGTGGGATTAGAGTATTAAATTGAGTAGCTGTTCATTTTATAGGCAGCCAAATAATTTTATATTTCCTGTAAGGAAGTTGCTTGCAGTTTCTGAAATAGTCATAAAAATGCAGCCATTTGTTTTTCCTTTCCTCCCTCTCTTTCCCCAGTCAAAATAGTAATATGCTTGCTGTCAGATAAAGGCAAGAAATATTTTTAGCAACTGTTTAAGGGAAGGCTGCTTGGGTTAGTAAGAACAAGCGATGAATAAGCATCTCTTGTAGTACTGGACAAGCTGGAGAAAACTCATGGCACACTCCCGAGTCGGGAAAGTGAAAGTACTTTCTCTCACTGACTCGCGCCACCGTGACTTCTCCACCTGCCTTGGAGTTCTGAGAATGAGCTGCTATGGGAGAGTAGGGAAAGAGTAACATTTCTTCCTTAGCCTCATAAAACAAGAAAGCCACTTTTCTGTGGTGTCAGGTGAGGCGCTGTCGAGTCGGAAAAGTGAAAGTGCTTCCTTTCACTGACTCGCGCCTCTGTGGACTTGCACTGGGTTTTCGGTGTAAAAGTTGTGTCCCTGTCAAAGTGCAAGTTAAAAATGAGGGAAAGGAGTGAGATAGCAGGCTGCTAGAGTGAGACAGATGGTTTTCCTTCCTTGCAGCAGCCTGCTTGCATTCAGAATGAAACCGTGATGTGCGTCTATGTGGGAGAAAAATAAAATGAAAGCTTTCACTTTCTGGTGTAGCTCTGAGAATAGTGCTTGCTCAGGGAGGCGAGGGGGAAAGCATAAAGTATGGAAAAAAAAACCTGTATAAAGGAGGTACTGAAGCCATACTAAACATAATTGTGGGCTAACTCGAGACCTGTAGGAAAAGGGGGCCCAAATGAAACAGTTTCCAGATGGCTGAACATTTCAGCTGTTCAGTATTTAAGTGCTCCATGAAAACAGAAAACCTATCCTTTCTCTGATACAGGGAAGAATGCAAAATGATTAATATGGGATGTAAAATGTATAAAGAGTGTTACCACTGTTGTTTTTTCTTCTAATGTTCCCTTTTGGAAATAAAGGTAGTCTTGGCTCCTACCTGAACACAGCTAGCCTGCAGAATGAGCCCTTAGGAGCCAGCCGCCCCATGTTGAGGCTGTTTTATGGTAAATGACATGTGTCATTCAAGATGAAATGGGGCGGAGTTTCAAGACTAACAGACAATTAACTAATAATATTGTCCATGATGTACCTTAAGTATTTTAAAGGGCTGGAGATGATATTTTTCCTTAGCTTGTAAAATCTATATGTCAATGCAGTCATGATGATCCTCCTACATGTCTGTATTAGAGAAAGAATGATTGTTGTCTAGAAAAGGGGCAGCTCAGCTGACCCGATGATGTAGCAGGAAAGAGTATAAAAGCTTCCCTGGTGCCCAGAAGAGATAAATAAGCCTGAGAGTGAGTGAGTGAGGAGAGGTTATCTCGAAGCACAGAGGACAGTAGAAACTGTGATAGAAGGTTATCTACTCTGTGGCAGAACTACCAGGGAAGAGTAGTTCTGAGAGCTCAGAAAGAGCTGTTTTCTTTTGACTTAATTTTTTTCCCCGTTGTTTAAGTCTGAAGTTTAAGACCTATACCAAATATGGTTTATATTTATTTCTGTATATAAATATATATTTTTTCTACAAAAAAATAGTCCAACCGGACAAATAAACATCATGCCTAGAAAAGGTGTGTTAACCATATCTTTTGGAGTCTTGTCTCACTGATTTACCCTACCCACATAACCTGATCACACAAAATTGGTGTCAGAAGTGGGATCTGGTTGTCCAGCCTAGGTGGGAAACCAGATTTTGGTACCAGTCCTGGTACTAGGGTGAAAAAAGTGAGAAGATGTCGGATGAAGGGGAGAAGGAGAAGGGAGTGGTGGCAGCTGGTGTCCAGACCAGGACACAGGTGGCAAAAACTGGAGAGACCCTGATGCCTGGATTAGGACCAGTAGTACGATCAAGGAGACTGAAGGATCTGAGTGTTGAGGATGGAGACCAGAATCGGAAGGAAGAACCAATGATGTACCCCGATGAGCCACCAGAGGGATTACCCGAATTGATGAGATGGTTGGCAATAAAACAACTGGATATGGAGAGAGAAAGAGAAATTGAGAAATGAAGACAAGATGCCAGGTGGGAAGAGACTTTAAGGGCCTTACATGACTTGGGGGCAGCTAGAGGTCAGAATGGGGGTAGGCCAGACCCAAACCCCAAGGATATAAAGTTAACCAAAATGATAGCAACAGATGACATAGAGGGATATCTCACTACATTTGAGAGGATTGCCCAGGCCTGTGCTTGGCCTCAAACACAAAGGGTAGTGTGGTTAGCCCTTTATTTAACTGGGAAGGCCCAGTTAGCCTATAGTAATATGCACGCTAGGACCGCTAACACATATGATCTGGTAAAGAAAGAAATACTTAAGAGATAAGATATTAACACTGAGACATACCAGCAGAGGTTCCAGGCATTGAAATACATGACATATGATACCCCTAGAGAAACTTTTATAAGGCTAAGGAATTGTGTAATAAATGGCTACAACCCGAGGGGGAAACCGTAAACAATATAATAGATATTGTAGTGGGGGAATAGTTTTTACAAATCTTACCCCAAGAGGTGCAGATATGAGTAAGAGAGCATAATCCTGAAACTGTAGAGACTGCCATTACACTAGCCGATGACGTTCTCTCTGCCCACCAGAATGTAAAGAAAGGAGGAAATAGACCTCAGAGACTGGTAAACCTAACCCCCTAGTATGACCAGTATATGACCAAACAAGGTATGGGAGATACGAAGGATGACAGGATAACAGAAATGTTACTGGGAGAAGACCCTTCCCTGTAGACGTTATTTGCCGAAACTGTAATGGACAGGGACATGTTGCCTGATGTTGCCCTACTAAGAGGCGAGATACAGCACACTCGGCATTATTAAACCCTGGGTACTTTTTCACCAAGGTAAAAGTGGAGAATAAGAATGTGACTGCCCTAATAGATTCTGGTAGTAAGCAAACATTAGTTCGACCAGAACTGGTAACTAAGAAGGAAAGGGGCTGCCAATGAGTGTGGTCTGTGTGCATGGGGACACCCATGTATACCCTACCTTACCAGTAGACATGATAGTGAAAGAAAAACAGATCACATTAACGACAGGATTGGTGCCACATTTACCTGTACCTATGGTTATTGGGCATGGTTTCCCTGATATTGCCAACTTAATGCCTGATAAAGGAACTATGTCAGCAGTAACCACTAGGGCTCAAGACAAGAAACAGCAACAACCTGGGGGGACATTTTTCCTTTTCAAGGAGACATGGTTGACCAACCAGGGAGAACTAAATTGTCCCACAATATGAGAAAGAAAATACAGAGACAATGGCAAGTAATGCAGAATGGTTTAACACCAGAGACTGTGCATACTGTTTTTGTAAAAGCCAATATTGTGGATGAACAAAAAGCTGATGTTAGTTTAAAACCATTTTTCCATCAGGTTGGGTAGATACAGAACCCAGGTGCCCATAAAGTGATAATGAAAAATGGATTGCTGTACAGAATATGTGAAAACCCAATAACTAGGGAAGAGGTAGAACAACTACTAGTACCTTCTTGTTTTAGACAAGATTTACTGTACCTCAGTCATGATCTACCTTGGGCAGGACATGCAGGGAGAGATAGGACCTTAGGCAGGTTGACACAACATTTCTTCTGGCCAAGGATCCATGACGATGTAGCCCAATATTGTAGAGAATGTGAGGCTTGTCAACTTGTGGGCCCAGTTGGGAAGAAGGATGAAGTTCCTCTGGTACCCTTACCTCTGGTAACAACACCATTTGAATGAATAGGGATGGATATAGTGGGTCCTTTAAATAAAAGTTCCAAGGATAATCAGTATATCCTTGTTGATTGTGATGATGCAACAAAATTCCCAGAGGCCATACCCATGTGATCAGTCACGGCACCCAAAATAGCTGAGGAACTGGTAAAACTCTTTAATAGAATAGGTATACCCAAAGAGATATTAACGAATCGGGGAACAAACTTTAATGCTGAGTTATTAAGGGAGCTCTATCGCATGCTAGGTATAGTGGCAGTACATACATCCCCCTATCATCCCCAGACAGATGGTTTAACAGAACATTTCAACTAGACGTTGAAATGGATGCTTAAAAAGTTCATTCATGAGGAGGGTAAGGACTGGGATAAGTACTTACCTTTTGCCCTGTTTGCACATAGAGAGGTTCCCCAGGCATCTACCGGTCACTCCCCATTTGAACTTCTTTTTGGAAGAAACCCCAGAGGACCCTTAGAAGTGATCAAAGAATGTTGGGAGGAGGCAAGGATATGAAGCACCCAGGGATTGCTACTTATCTAAAACAACTTCGACAGTAGTTAGTAAAATTTTCCGCTAAAGCTCACGAGATGCGTATCCAGGCCCAATCTACTCAAAAATGCATACATGATCAGGAAAAACAGATAAAAACATTTGAAGTGGGAGAAAGAGTTTTATTACTACTTCCCACTACTGCTAATAAACTCTCATTGAAATGGCAGGGGCCCTACACTGTAGTAAGATAGACAGGCCCTGTTACTTCTGAGATAGAGACACCTGACAAAAAACAGAAAACAAAGATTTACCATGCAAATTTACTGAAAAAGTGGCATGAGAAAAATACGAAAGGGATGAGTATGTTAGTACTGCCTGAAAGCCCTGACACAGAGTTAGAAATGGCTTATGGAAGGCTGGAAGCTAGGAAAGGGATCAGGGAGGTAATGATAAATCTTGCCCTAGAACCCATGCAAAGACAAGAGTTACAGGATATGTTATTAGAATATCCTAGTACATTTACCAGTGCACCAGGCCTTGAGAAGCAAGTAGAGCATGAAATCTGGACCTCTTCCTCCCCCATCAGAAAGAAGTCATATAGGCTACCAGAAAGGGTGTGACAGGAAGTTTAACTGGAAGTGGGAAAATTATTAAAAATGAATATAACTGAGCCCCTTGAATAGTGCTTAGGGGTTCCCTATTGTTGTTGTACCTAAGAAGGAGGGTGGTATTCATCTGTGTCTGGATTTTCGAGGGTTCAATGTGGTATTTTAGTTTGATGCCTACTCTAGTCCTAGGGTAGATGACATAATCGACAAAGTGAGTAATGCAAAATATATTTCCACACTAGATCTGACAAAAGGATATTGGCAGGTACCCCTTGAAGTTACATCATGAGAAAAAACAGCCTTTAGTGCGCATATGGGTTTGTTCCAATTCCGGACAATGCTCTTTGGACTGCATGGAGCTTCTGCAACGTTCCAAAGGTTCATGAACCAAGTGCTGGCACCCCAATGTAATTTTTGTGTGGCCTACTTGGATGATGTTATAATTTTTAGTCCAGACTGGAACACCCATTTGGCACACTTTAGAGCTGCTATCACATCCATTGCCAAAGCAGGAGTGACCATGAATCATGAGAAAAGTGTACCGGCCATGTTTGAAACCAGATATCTGGGTTTTGTACTAAGAAATGGTACCATAAAGCCAGAGATTAATAAAATTGAAGCAGTAGCTAATTGTCCACAACCTGAGACAAAGAAACACATACGCTTTTTCTAAGGTTTGGCAGGATACTACTGTCAATTCATCCCTAATTTTGCAGCAATAGCTACACCTTTAACAGACTTGACCAAAAAGAGATTTGGCAATAAAGTCAAATGGACCCAGGAATGTGAGAATGCTTTTAATACTATTAAACCTGCTTTGTGTTCTTCCCCAGTACTCCGTAGTTCAGATTTTAATCATCCATTAGAGGTCCATACGGATGCCTATGGAACAGGTATTGGGGCAGTATTAAGCCAAACAATTGATGGTGAAGAACACCCAGTATTGTACATTTCACGGAAACTTCATGACCGTGAGCAAAAATATTCTACGGTGGAACAAGAATGCCTAGCAGCCAAGTGGACCATTGTGGCCTTACAGTTTTATCTATGGGGAGCGCCATTTACCCTCATTACTGATCATAATCCAATTTGTTTTATTAATCAGATGAAGGACCATACTAATAGGATTATGAAGTGGTATTTGGCACTACAACCCTATAGGTTCACTGTACAACATCGTGCTGGTACTCAGCACATTAATGCAGATTTTTTGTCAAGGTATGGGGCCCCTGTTGCTGAGTTAAATGGAAATGCATGTTCTGCAGGAACATCTGTGGTTAAAGAGTGAATTAATTTGAGATAATAACGTTTAGACACCCCAGGGTAATAGTTAAGTATATTCGGTATACTTATTGTAAAGTATTACCAAAGTGTTAATGTTTTGATAAGGGACCCTGGGGTGGAGCTACCAAGTGAGGGTGGGCAGTAGTTCCATCCTACCCAGACATACTTGGGTAGGTTGTCTTGGAAACCAGTATGGTATCCATTAGTTTCCACTTGACCATGGGAGTGTGTGATAGATTGTATCCCCCCTCCCCATTAAAGGCTCTTGGCATAATTCTTTCCCTATAAATCTACTGCAGTAGCAAACTTTATTTTCTTCTAAACTAATTATATCCAGCTCTACTATCATGGGAATGCCACCCATAATGGTATCTTTTTGCTCTCTTTCCTGCCTCTCTTGTATTTTCCTTTTACGACCCATGCCATTTGCCCAACACAATAAAAATAAAGATGACGTGGTGTTGCAATGTTATTTAGTAAACAAAGATTGCCTCTTCAGAACACCCTGTGGGATTAGAGTACTAAAATGAGTAGCTGTTTATTTTATAGGCAGCCAAATAATTTTATATTTCCTGTAAGGAAGTTGCTTGCAGTTTCTGAAATAGTCATAAAAATGCAGCCATTTGTTTTTCTTTTCCTCCCTCTCTTTCCCCAGTCAAAATAGTAATTTGCTTGCTGTCAGATAAAGACAAGAAATATTTTTAGCAATTGTTTAAGGGAAGGCTGCTTGGGTTAGGAAGAACAAGCTCTGAGTAAGCATCTCTTGTAGCTCTGGACAAGCTGGAGAAAACTCATGGTGTGCTGCCAAATAGGGAAAGTGAAAGTGCTCTCTCTCACTGACTCGCGCCACCGTGACTTCTCCACCTGCCTTGGAGTTCTGAGAATGAGCTGCTATGGGAGAGTAGGGAAAGAGTAACATTTCTCCCATAGCCTCAAAAAACAAGAAAGCTGGTTTTCTGCGGTGACAGGTGAGGCGCTGCCGAGTCAGGAAAGTGAAAGTACTTCCTTTCACTGACTCGCACCTCTGTGGACTTGCACTGGGTTTTCGGTGTAAAAGTTGTGTCCCTGTCAAAGTGCAAGTTAAAAGTGAGGGAAAGGAGTGAGACAGCAGGCTGCTAGAGTGAGACAGATGGTTTTCCTTCCTCACAGCAGCCTGCTTGCATTCAGAATGAAACCGCAATGTGCGGCTATGTGGTAGAAAAATAAAATTAAAGCTTTCACTTTCTGGCGTAGTGCTGAGGATAGCACTCGCTCAGGGAGGCAAGGAGGAAAGCATAAAGTATGGAAAAATAAAACCTGTATAAAGGAGGTATCGAAGCCATATTAAACATAATTGTGGGCTAAATTGAGACCTGCAGGAAAAGGGGGCCCAAATGAAACAGTTTCCCAATGGCTGAACATTTCAGCAGTTCAATATTTAAGTGCTCTGTGAAAACAGAAAACCTATCCTTTCTCTGATACAGGGAAGAATGCAAAATGATTAATATGGGATATAAAATGTATAAAGAGTGTTACCACTGTTGTTTTTTTCCTTTTCTGTTCCCTTTTGGAAATAAAGAAAGGTAGTCTTGCTCCTACCTGAACACAGCTAGCCTGCAGAATGAGCCCTTAGGAGCCAGCCGCCCCATGTTGAGGCTGTTTTATGGTAAATGACATGTGTCATTCAAGATGAAATGAGGCGGAGTTTCAAGACTAACAGACAATTAACTAATAATATTGTCCATGATGTACCTTAAGTATTTTAAAGCTCTGGAGATTATATTTTTCCTTAGCTTGTAAAATCTATTTGTCAATACAGTCATGCTGATCCTCCTACATGTCTGTATTAGAGAAAGAATGATTGCTGTCTAGGAAAGGGGTGGATCAGCTGACCTGATGATGTATCAGGAAAGAGTATAAAAGCTTTCCTGGTGCCCGGAAGAGACAGATAAGCCTGAGAGTGAGTGAGGAGAGGTTATCTCGAAGCACAGAGGATAGTAGAAACTGTGATAGAAGGTTATCTACTCTGTGGCAGAACTACCAGGGAAGGATAATTCTGAGAGCTCAAAAAGTGCTGTATTCTTTTGATTTAATTTCTCTTTCCCGTTGTTTAAGTTTGAAGTTTAAGATCTATACCAAATATGGTCTATATTTATTTCTGTAAATAAATATATATTTTTTCTACAAAAAAAATAGTCCAACTGGACAAATAAACATCACGCCTAGAAAAGGTGTGTTAACCATATTTTTTGGAGTCTTGTCTCACTGATTTACCCTACCCACATAACCCGGTCACAGTCAACCAATAAGACAGCTTCTGAAGAAAGAGGTACCACTGCACTGGGTTTAGCACTTGAACTTTCTGGTTCTTGAGACTCAGGCCAGTCTAAGAGAGGTATTTCAACAAAGTTCGAATCATTTAACACACTGCTAAATCTTGCAGGAATGACATTGTCTGACTCTTGATCTAGTTCATTAGGCCTACTAGCTTCAGTATCACTTGAAGGTTCACTGACAGGTCCACCATTTTCTTGATCAGAATCCGATATCTCAATTTCTGATAATTCCACCAGGGCTAAAGAGTTAGCTATGTCAGAACTCACACTTTGGACATCACTGTCAGAAGGTTCGGGTTCGATGGAGGAGTCAGGATGGCTTGGCATCACTGGACTACTTGGATCATCTTCTCTATTGCACAAAGGGTTTCCTTGAAATACTTGAGCTAGTTCAAAAGAAGGAAGGAAGACAATCCCAAAGTCACTGTTATCATCATCCGAATTGACACCATCATGTTATGTACAGGTTGTATCAGACGGTAGCAGCTGTGGATCGTCAACAACTTGAAGCTTTGATTGCTTACGTGCAGCAGAATGAGTGATAGGACCTGCTGGAGCAGGATCTGGCAATGCAGTGTCTATAACTATTTGCCCAATGGGCAACAGATGATTTCTATGAATAGTCTTTACAACCTTAGGGTCATTTTCTGGACGTACTTTATATACTGGCAAGTCAGCTAGTTTATCGATTACAATGTAGAGCTGGTGACTCCATTTGTCAGCAATTTTGTGTTTACCCTGGAATCCCAGATTTCTCATCAATAATCAGTCCCTAGGTTGTAACTCTTGTGCTTTGACCCTTTTGTCATGATGCACTTTATTTGCTAGGTTTTTCTTGGAAGCCATGGTGTGGGCAAGTTGAAATGCATGGTTTAATTGTGCGTTCAGCTTCTGAATGTACTGCAGATAGCTGTCTGAACGTACTCCATCTGAAGAAACTCCAAAACAGATGTCAACAGGTAATTGAGCTTCATGACCAAATATTAATTGATACAGGGAGAAACCTGTGGCATCATGCTTCATGCAGTTATATGCGTGGACTAGTGCACTGATCTGTAGGCTCCACATCAGTATATCTTTTGGATGCAGGGTGCCAAGCATATATAATAATGTTCTAATAAACCTTTCAGGTTAGGGGTCTCCCTGTGGGTGATGTGAAGAGGTCCTGGATTTTCAAACACCCCATACAGATAACATTTGTTTAATTAAATGGCTTTCAAAGTCCCGACCTTGGTCAGAATGTATGCACCGAGGAGCACCATAATGAACAAAGAATTTCTCCACTAGAACTTTTGCTACTGTGGTGACTTTCTGATCTTTTGTTGGATAGGCCTGAGCGTATCCAGTGAAGTGATCAGTGACAACAAGCACATTTCCAATGTTCCAGAAATAAGGTTCTAAGCTTAAGAAATCAGTGCATACAAGTTCCATAGAAGCACTGGTGATTATATTCACCAGAGGAGCTGCTCGCTGAGGTTGTGCTTTTTACTGGAGACATCTGCAGCAAGTTTTAATGTATTGCTCAATGTCCATACCCATCTTGGGTCAGTAAAAATGTGAACGGGCCAAGTCTAAAAGTTCTTTCTCTAGACAAATGTCCCATCTGATCATGAAGAGCCTTTAAAGCCACATTTTTGAATTTAGATGGAAGTACTAGCTGTTTCTTTATCACTGTACCTTGATTATCTGTAATTTCTCTGTGCAACAATTTTTCTTTAAGCTTGAGTTTTGGCCCTTCTTGGAACAAGGCAGTACGTTGATCACTGGATCATAACTTGGTGATGTCTTCCCTTTTCTGTAATATGTTCAAGACTGGTTGGATCATAGCGTCATAATACTGTTCTTTGACAGTGTCAGCAGGGGTGAGTTGAGACAAAGTACTTAGGTCTAAGGCTGCAAAGCTACAGAATGCTGGTGGTGGACAGGTATCAGGCGGTCCCAAGCAATCAGCTAGACAATTTACAGTCTCCGGAGATGGGGTTTCATCGCTTTCAAATTTATGACATAGGGCCTTGACAGAATGTTCTGGTATGTACACCCACTGTTGAGAGGAATTTGGCCTCCTGGAGACAGCATCGGCATCAACATGATTTAGGCCAGGCTTGTATTCTACTACGTAGTCATACATGGACAATGCTGAGAGCCATCAATGTTCATTTGCATCTAACTTGGCAGACGTTTGAACATAAATTAATGGATTATTATCTGTCTTTACTAAGATCTTTGCGCCATACAGGTATTCGTGAAACCGTTCCACGACCGCCCACTTCAAAGCAAGAAATTCCAATTTGTGAACCGGGTAGTTCTTTTCTGATGGGGTTAAACTTCAACTTGCAAATGCCACTGGGCACAGTGCTTCAGTATACTCCTGGTAGAGCAATGCTCCTAGACCACTCAGGCTAGCATCTGTGTGCAGAACATATGGCTGAGACAGATCAGCATAAGCAAGAACTGGTGCATGCATAAATTGGTAGATTATTTCATGAAAAGCAGAATTACAATCTGGAGTCCATCTCTGATCAAACAGTTCATTAGGCCAAAAGTATGTCTTATCAATCTCTTTGACAGCACCTTTCTTGAACTTTTGATGAGTGGGTGAGTACCCTTGAGTTAAGTTCAGCAGTGGTCTGATAACTTTGGTGTAATCTTTGATGAAGCATTGGTAGTAACCACAGAAAAACAGAAATCTCTGTAGTTCTTTTAGGTTGCTGGGCTTTGACCAGGTGGGCAGTGCTTCTACTTTAGTAGGGTCTGTCTGAATCCCTTCTGAGGACACAATGTGCCTGACATATTTTACTGAGCTTTGGAAGAACTGGCATTTGTCAATTGATAACTTTAATCCAAATTCTTCTAGTCTATCCAGTACTTTAAAAAGATGAGCCTCATGCTGTTCAAGGGTCTTTCCGAAAACTATGACATTGTCCAAATAAACAAGGCACTCCAAAAGATTCATGTCTTCCACTGCACGTTCCATTAACTTTTGAAAAGTTGCTGGCACATCAGATATGTCTTGGGACATGCGAAGAAATTCACAGAAACCCAGAGGACAAATAAAGCAGTTTTTTCATGGTCCTCAGGAGCCATGAGGATTTGGTAGTACCTGCTTCTAAGGTCAAGTACGGAAAACCACTTGCTTCTGCTGAGGCAGTCGAGGTCATCTTGGATGTGAGGCATTGTGTATTGATCAGGCACAGTTCTTTTATTTAAAGTTCTGTAGTCAATGCACATGCGCACTGAGCCATTCTTTTTGTGAACCACCACAACAGGAGAAGCATAAGGACTGCATGACTCCTGGATTATCCCTCCTGCTAACATTTCTTGCAGGTGGTGCCTGATGTCATTAATTTCAGCAGGAGCTAACTGGTGTGATCTTTCTCTGAAAGGCGTCTCATCATGAAGGCGTATGTGGTGTTGGGCACCAGTGACACAACCTACATCCCACTCTTTCAGGGAGAACACTTTGCCTCTCTTGGCTAGTCTTGGGCTCATTTTCTCCTTCCAGCCTTCAGGAATGGGTGATTGTCCAAAATTGAACATGTCTGGGGAGACTTCTCCATCTTTTCTTCAGCTGCACTTGGACAGTAGGACAGCAGTATCTGCACAGTACATCTTGGCTAAGGTACATCCTCGAGTGATTTTTACATCCCTGTTGGTGACATTTTAGATAGATAGATATTTTATTTCTAAAGCGCCCATTTCCAGAGACTCTGGGTGCCGTACAATATCAAATCATACATTTAAAATCATACACAGATATACATATAAAAGAATACAGCTGGGAGCATACTATTATCTATCTATCCCATAAAACCAAATGATCATTTTAAAACATAATCGATAAAACGCTTGCTGGAACAAATATGTTTTAAGGACATTTTTAAAGGCTTCCACCAAGGGATCCTCCTTTAAATAACCAGGCAGTGAGTTCCACAGGGTAAGTGCAACCACCGAGAATGCTTTATCCCTAGAATGCTGCAGCCTAACCCTAGGAACTCCCAGGAGGCCTTCCCTGGCAGAACGGAGTGCTTGGGCTAGACAGTAGAAGATAAGGAGATTTTGCAGATAGACAGGACCACTTTCATGCAGGATCTTATAGGTCAACAGCCCTATCTTGAAGACAACCCTCCACTAGACCGGCAGCCAGTGCAGTCCACGGAGATCCGGGGTGATATGCTCACACTTTTTGACCCCCGTCAACAATCTCGCCACCACGTTCTGCACCAGCTGCAGCATGTGGAGGTTGCCTCCAGATAACCTAGGTACAGGGTACTACAGTAGTCCAACATGGAAGTGATGAAAGCATGCACCAGTGTGGTCAGGTCCTCAGGCGGGATCAGGGCTCGAATTTGGGCAATATTCCTGAGATGATAAAACCCACTTCTAACCACAGCCAACACCCGAGAATCAAGTGTCAGGCCATCATCCAGGATCATGCCCAAATTCTTCATTTGTCTAGAGGGGGCTAGGGGCATCCTCCCAACACTAGGTCTGTGGTAAACCCCCACCCCCCCCGGTCCAAAGACCTGGATCCACAACCAGTACTTCAGTCTTGTCTGGATTAAGCTTAAGCCAGTTGTGAGTCATCCATGTCTGGATTTCCCTGAAGCAGCTGTTAAATACAGAGTCCGACACCTGAGTATTGGGCGCACAGGACACGTGCAGCTGGATATCATCTGCATAGCGGTTAAAACCCAGCCCATACTGCCTGATAAAATCCCCCAGTGGCGGCATGTACACCATGAACAATAAGGGAGACAAGACCGAGCCCTGTGGAACACCATAGCACAGAGTCTTTGGGTTAGATGAGACAATTCTCATTCTCACCCTTGAACTCTGTCTGTCAAGTATGACCTGAACTAGTTGATGATATTACTGGACAGGCCACACCAGAACCGCAGGTGGTCAAGTAACACCTCATGGTCCACGGTGTCAAACACCACAGAGAGGTCCAGGAGGAACAGGATGGTATGATCTCTCCTGTCCCTCACCATCAGGAGATCACTTAACACACTCACCAGGGCAGTCTCTGTACTATGCCCCACATAGAACCCTGACTGGAAAGACTCATAGGTGGAGAAAGAGGCGAGATGTCTCTCAAGCTGCATGGCCACCACCTTTTCTATAACCTTCCCTAAAAATGGGAGGTTCGAGACTGGTCTGTAGTTGCTGAGGCAGTCTGCGTCCAAAGAGGGCTTTTTCAAAAGGGGTCTAACCAAGGCCTCTTTCAGGGCCAATAGGAAGATCCCACTCCTCAATGAATTCCAGATGACCTCAGCAACCACAGGTCCAATCAGGTACAAACACACACCCACCCAGAAGGTGGGTTGGACCTGGGTCTAGATCACACTGTGGAGGCCACAGCTTTGAGATTATCTCCACCACTTCCCCTGCCCCAACCAGTTCAAACTTATTCCAGATAGGAGGAGTGTTCTGGCACAACTCATGCTGGACCCTGCATCCCTTTCAAGAGACGCTCGTGGAGACCTCAGCCCTAATAGAGGACACCTTGTCTGTGAAAAACAGAATCAGCTCCTTGCACCTAGTGCTAGAACCTGCCCCCCCCAGCATGTAGACATGCTGGATGTTAAAGACCGTCCACAGTATGGAAGAGCTGAGCTGGTCTGTTTCTCACCACAGCAATTTCCCTGGACAGAAATTCCACCTTCCTTCAGGAGATTGCCCCCTGATAGTCAGCATAATGCAACCTCAGGGCCAATTTGTCCTCCACCAAGCCAGATCTCCTCCAGTGCCTGTCTAACCTCTTCCCCCTAATCTTTAAACCTCGGAGATCCTCATCATACCAAGGAGGTCTCCAACAAGTAGACAGGGGCCTACCACAACTCTTCTGGCATAGGCATGAGCACGAACAGGAAGAATACTTGGTTTAACTAAGAGCCCATCAGGCAGTTTTCCCTAAACCAGAGCATCCAGCATAAGGATTTGGTTGCTTATATCTCTTTGGATACGCACCTCACCACTGATACTGCACTATGCATTAGGAGGAAGAACAATGGTTTCGATGTCCTTTTTCCATACAGACCCCACTGGTTCATCTTTATCATTTTCTTCTGGTTGCAGGTACTTATCACAAGCTTTTCTGACTACAGTGTGTACATGCATTGCCTTTCCAGTCTTCCTCTTTTGTCATTCTTGGCACATCTAACCCAGGTGGCTGAAATTGTGAGCCTTGGTGCCGATGAGCACTGGAACGACGTCATGTAAACCAGAGTGGGGACAAACTAGCTCAATGGTCTCTACTAGTTCGTCCACACCTGTCACAGTGGATGGGAATGAAAGCCACACTCTCACAAATCCAAGGTATGGATAAGACATTTCACTCAGGTCCCACACTCACAATCCATCTAGTGGCTGTAAGGGATGGTCAGATAGATGTTGATCATACCAGTCCTTGAATATTATCATAACTTGAGACCCACTGTTAAGAACAGCTCAAGTTGGGATGCCACCTACCTGCACAGTAGTCTCCATTGAAGGTCCTACCACTTTTGACCAATCCAGTGAGGCATTTACAGACATTGCAGGAGCAGGAACAGAGGACTTGGTCACAGATGTGTTGTATCAAGACTGGAACGGAGCTCCAGTAACATTACCTTGCCTTGGGTGCATTCGTGCAAGCGGCCTGTCTCTCACCCTGACTGGATCATCTCTGGATCAACATTCCCTCTTCAGGTGGCCATCTTTTCCACACCTGTAGCAGAATCTGCTTTCTGTAGGTCACCTGGGCTGTGACAGGACATCGGGACTTGGCTGGTAGTCACAGTTAGTGGACCAGAAAGGATAAGTGCCAGGCATTTGAGCAGAGGTACTGGCAGCAATGGACCCTTGCTAAGCTTGAATACTGAGTTCCATAAATTGTTTTCATCATAGCAGTCAATTCACTTACAGTAGTTCAGTCTTCTGGCTGCCATCTATAGGGGGCGCCTGGGCATGCGCTCCCTCTCCCATAGCAGATGCATTTTGCAGGGTGTCCTGCCCTTTATTAGTGACAGCCTTAATTAGGGCACCAGCTGTCATTTCTCAGAACTCTTTAAGCAGTTCTTTCCATGGTGGATCATTCTCAACAGTCTTTTTATATTGGCTTGCATGTGCATGCCAGCCGACATATTGCAGTAGTAGCAGATTTGGAGGTGCAGTCACTGTGGGTGAATGCAGGGCATGCATCAGTAGATGCGTCCCTCATTCCCCAATAAGCCAGCATGCAGGTGCTGACACTAGCTGTATGTAAAGTGACCACCAAATCTAAGAAAAGTGCCACTGCAATGAGAGGCAAGCTCATCATGCAGCGGCACAATAACGCCTCCCGGTGTGCCTTTCCTGGTGAAGCACTTTCAATAAACATATGGCAGCACTGACTGCCACCACGCAGAGTGCCAACTTCAGGGCTGCCCAATTCCCCTGTCGGCATGCCCCGACACACTTTATTTGCCGACTGGGGAGCCCACTCCCTGTCGGCATAATGCCCCCTCCTCCCATTTCAAGTGTGTGCCGAGGGGCTGCCCAATCCCCCTCGAAAATATGCACCCCCCCAACAGTCTTTCTTTGCCATCGGGGGACCCAATCCCCATCGGCTTTAGTCCCCCCTTCCCAGTTTAATTTGCTGATGGGGGAGCTTACTCCTCATTAGCATAATGTCCCCCCATTTGTTGTGAACCGAAGGGGGTGCCCAATCCCCCTTGGCTCTTGCCCCCTCCTTTGGTATGTGCCAACGGGGGGGCCCAATTCCCCGACAGCTACACCATCCCACCAAAAACACTCAGGAGGCATGCTGATGCCCACCCCAGCATGCCAAATGTCCCTGTAAAAAAAAAAAAAGTCCCGCAATTTTTTTTTGTTTTAAACCTGTAAAACAGAAAATGGTCCCATGTGGTCTTGTCCGTGTCTACAGGGTAGGGTGAGGTAAAATGATATGAGCGTTATAGCTGATCCAAAGGCACACCCCAACACCTGTCAGTCTCTGCAGGGTGGGTGTGGGGTTGGTGTCAGTTCAATGCTTCACTGCCACTCCCATTATGCATCTCTAACTCCTGCACTACCAATGCCAGCGAGACAACATTCGGCATTGACAATTGCTTTTTTTTTTCCCCAATTGTTTAACCAGGAGAGACACACTAAGCTGAAAGCTCATTTACAGGTGCAACCTGGGAGCACAGGGAAGTTAAGTGACTTGCTCAGAGTCACACAGTATGCAAGTGGGGGCTGTGGGATTTAAACCCAGGTCTCCAGATTTGCAGCTCAGAGCCTTAAATCACTGCACTATACTGCTTCCCTCTTCCTCTCTTGGCCCTCTCAGCTCTGAAGCTACTCTAGCAATGCCTGCACTAGGATCCTAAACTTCTTCCTCAGCTTCAGCCTCCCTAAGTTCTTTCATTAGATCACAATAAGAGGGGGGATCATCTCTCCTATACTGGAGCTTTAGCTGGAGAATTAACAGTCGCGAGTATTTGGCAGTTTTCAGCACATGGTCTAGTCTCACACAATTCAAATCACTGCCCAATACACCACTTTTTCTGTAAGTTCTCTGTAATGCTCTTTCCAGCCAAGTGGCAGATTCAGACAAATGTTAACCTTTACATTGCTTAATGGATTTAAATTTCCATACCAAATTTTCTCCAGCTTCAGTACTACCAAGGACACCTTCTAGAGCAGATAAATATTGTTGGCCCGAGGTGTCGGGGTTTGTGGACCTCAAAAATGTTATAGCCACAAGCGCAGGACTACTTAAACTTTCCATAAGCCTTTTCCATTTTTCAGCTTCTGCACACTGCTATTCTTGGAACAGGTGGGTTGTATAGTCCATCCAAGTCTCTAAATCATCTTCCCCTTGGGGTGTGGGAAGGGTACCAGAAAACATTTATAGTCTGTGGTAAGAGTTATGACTAAATACGGGCACAGGATTAGGTACAGGTACCAGTATCGGTGTGGGCACAGGAGTTGGTACGGGTGCCGGGACTGGTGCAGGCTCTAAGGGAGACTTCAGTAACATTTTTAAGTCCTCGAGGGTCTGACCCTCAGCATGTAATTATTTGGCAAGTTTCTCTTCAAGATTTTCAGAGAGGGGTGGGCGGTCTGGCTCTGAGGGACTCTCACTGTCCTTGGTTACCACCCTCCAGGCTGCCAGGGACCCATCAATGGTGATAGCTTTAGGCACCTTAGTAGTGTCAATAGGGTTACTACATTCCATCAGAACCATTAGTGTTTGGGCGGCCAGTTCAGCTTGTCAGCCTACTACCGCAACCTCCACTAATCAGTCACTTTTTGAGAGCACCTCCTCTATAGTATCCTTATTAGTGTCCAGGGGTATATCAAGTAATAACAGAGTGTTATGCAGGTCAGTTTCACTCCCTGTACACCAATTAACTAACTGATGCACAGCCATCTCTTCAAGGGTACCCATTAAAAATTATATTTGAAATTTTTCATTTTGGCCACTTGGAGGCAGTAATCCCAGTGGTGCCTCCATGCTGTAATCCTGGTGCCATTACACCAAGGGCTACTACTCCTGCCTGTATCCCTAATAACAGGTTGAGGGGCCCAGGTTTGTAACTACCTAGTATGGAGGGACCCCACCTGTAGTAGTGCTATAACTCTGGTGCCTCCACCCAGAGAAATTACATGGGTAACTATCACAGTAGTTACAGCCCTCTGAGAAGCTAATACCACCCACTATTCTGCCTGCTTACCTTTTACGAAACCCTGGACAGCTGCAGTGTTCAGCAATTGAAATACCCAACAGTTTGACCATTAATGATATGCTTACAGTCAGTCCACTTATCAACAGGGTCTAGATCTCTGGTGTGTGACCTGTAGCCCCCTGAAAAAGATAATTTCAACAAGACCAACACGCACTTTCAATATGCTTTGCAGTACATTCAGTAACTTTAGACCAGGTAATAATATGCTCACAAAGCCAGATTAACATCAAAACAGTAAATCAGATTTATTAAGGGGGACATGAACAAGGGAGGGGCTAAAATTTAGATAAACAATTACTATTCTGATTTAATTCAGGCTGTTCATGCATGCACTTTAAGTCTCAACCATACAGTTCAAGTACATTGGGTACCCAGAATGTTAAACAGGCTAGCCTGAGGCATTGGCCCGGGTTACGGCATCGCAGCTGATGTTGGGACCCACTGGTGGAAAGAAAGGCAGTTAACCATACAAACAACCAAATTATTTGTAATCCTGAGCAGGAGGGCTCAGTCCTTTGCAAAACCCAGAAACTAAGCAAATCAGATGATACCACAGATGATTTTAAACACTGCTGCAGGGTGCTACCCTGATTGTGCTCAGGCTACCAGTGATAGGCTGCACATCAGGAGAGATGTAGATCTTGTGGTGATGATCAATGGGCTGGGGGGAAGCAGGGCTGACATGACACACCTTCTGATGGTCGCAACCTGTGCAATGGTGTTGTGAGGTGGGGGCCAAATCCCCAAGCCAGTCTTTCACCGAGTGGCCTCTGGTGCAAGAGTAGTGGCCTAGGCTGAAGTGGCATGGCCCTGGCCGGATGAACAGTTCTGGCAAAAGTTTGTGGTCTTCTGCTGGTGAAGCCTCCAGGTGGCGTAACAGTTTCTCTCATGGGGGAACCAATCTCGACCCATGAAACACATTCAGCACATTTAAATTACTAACTACTTTAGACAACAGTTCGGATTCAGTCCAGTTGTAAATCATAGCTTTACTGTGCAAACCTTCAATTCTGAGAATGATGCAGATACAAACTGGACCGATCTCTTCAGAAGCAAGTTTTCAGTCCAAATCGCAAATGGCACTGGTAAGAGTTCTTTCTGGTCTGCTGGCAGGCAGTTCCAAGGCTCCAATCTCCTTTTGGACTACAGGAATTTCCACAGGGCCTTACCTGTGAAAAAGGCAGCACAGAGCCACACAGGCTTCCTTCTCCTCGATGTCTTGAGCTGAACCCAATTGACTCACCGACAAAGGACAGGGTTCCAGAGATCCGGTTGGCTCAGCAAGCTGTCAATTATTGTCTGAGTACTCTGATTGGCTGGATCCTTTGGTGCAAGGAATGTGTCCCTGTTTTTCCCCCACAAGTCACTTGTCTTGTCCCATGAGCTCCTGGCTAAAATCCTGGCTCATGATTGGCTGTCACACTCCCAAAATGGTGGCTGCTGTAAAATATACTGTCCCCATTATGCAGTCCCACAAATTTCTCAGTCTACTGCAGCAAGGAGCAACATTGTTTTAATTTACTTTCCCCACACACTTATAGCCCTGACTGTTCCCTTTCAAACAAGTCCTCATTTATATTTTTGCCCCTATAGTTTGCCAGTCACTGCCGCCACAACATAGACCCCCAGGCAGCAGCAACAGCTTATGCATATTTATGAGGGCTCATGCACATTAATGTGCCCTCGCTAATGCCCTCAAAACAAACAGTTTAAATTAGCCCTCCAGGCAGCATTTGAGCCATAGCTTTCTGGTCACCAGCCCTCACTAAACAGAAAAGAGATGCTGGGACTGGGAAACTCCTTTTTGTTTGACTGCATTGGTGGTCAGAATATAAAAGGTGCTAATTGCACCTACATGAGTGCCCACAGCCTGCAAATAAGGTCGGCAGCTCATGGTTATGTTGTTTAAGCCCGAACCAGGCTAAATTAATGTCTGGGCTGCACTGAGAGAAGTATCTGGGCACCAAAGGAATCAGGCTGTGGTGGAGAACAGAGTAGGAGACCTAGGAGACCAACAACAGCAGGAGGAAGACAGGAACAGCGAAGGACCTGGGGCAAATAAGTTGAGCCGCTGAGGGGGGGTTACATCTGGAACACAAAATTCTCCCTCCCATTTGCTATGCCTCCTCCCCACTAGCCCTTTCCATGTTACTTCATGACTTCACCTCCCCTTCTTGCACCTGCCCTTAGTGTGCCTCTCCTCACCCCTCACTTTCTCCAGTTGCTTGAGACCTTCCTTCTCAAATGGACTCTCCAAGTTCCTGAATTTTTTAACTCTGGCGTCTCGACTTTTGTACATTCAACATGTATGCCTCTTACCAAATTGCTCTTACAAACTGTAAATCTTCTGCCATGTTCGGATTGTCTGTATCACACTAAAACTGTACTCAGCTTATATTGTATTGTGTATGTAACAATGGAATTGTACTCTGATATGATACCTTGTGTTTCTCCTTTACTCATGATATACTCTGTATTGTTATTGTATCCCACTGTCCCTCCCCCAAGGATGCAGCTGGAAATGAACAAAAACTCAGTATGCCTTCCCTGGTGCAACTTTTTAAATAAATAATCTATTTTCCCTTCACTACCCATCATACTTTTTAAAGACCTCCAAAAATGTCTGGGATCCATTTAATTTACCTCAAGGGTTTTTTTACAAAAAGCACTCCCACATTTACGTAAACTTTCCTTAAGCTTATTTTTAAGTTCACAATATTTATTCAAATAGTGTAAGTTCTTAAATGTTATTTATAACATTTCAATAAATGTAGTCACCTTTTTGAGCCAGAAAATATAGTGCTGACCCTTTTATGTTTGCTTGCACACATGTGCAAGAAACATAGTGCCACCATACGAGTTTTCGTAGGTGTGGCACCCCCACTTCCAATGCCCTCAGCGTTTTTGCAGGTGCAGCCTCATTGCACCAATGAATGTCCCAGCTGTCTATGACAGCAGTTCATATTGCAGTGGCATACAGTTAAAAACAAACGACCGCTATAATCAGTGGTGGTAACATGTATGACAATTTGCATACTGCCCGTCATCAGCAGTATGCAAACTGCCTCCAAGTCACCACCGGCTGATTATAAGCGTGATGATCGCGTGTGCCCCTCACAGTGCTGAGGGGTGTCCAACTTCTCGGCTCATGCACACCCCCCAGCACACTTTGTGTCTGACGGGGTGCCAAATCCCCATCGGCTCCAGTGCCCCCCAAAAACAAACTTCCAGGTGCCATGCTGGAGCCCACCCCAACATGGCAGAAGTCCAGCATCCTCATGTGACCCCCTCACTGTATGGCCAATGGGGGTGCCCAATCCCCCATTGGCTCCACTGCCCCCCAAAACTTCCAGGTGCCACCCTAGGAACCCACCCCAGCATGGCAAAAGTCCCATGTCGTCCATGTAAAATAAAAATAAAAACCTGTAACAAAAGAAAACGGTCCCTCGTTGACTCTTTTGCCCCCCTTCCGCAACCCATGCCCATCCTATGTATACCCCACCTCCTCACACACCCCTCACCCCATACTTAACGCCGGAGTCCGGCGTGATGATCTTCGGTGGAGCGGGAACACGTCTGCACTCTTCAAAGCTGACCACGAACTGAAGAAATGCCGGTAAGCTGTATAATGGCATAAATAGATAAACAAATAAATAAATAGAGCATTCAACTTTGGTGCATATCTCTGTCATTTTTTTTGAATCTTTGCACCAAATTTTCAACATGAGGTTCTTGGAACTCCATCTCATGAATTCAGTGACTGTCATTTGGTTATTTGGCCCCGAGAGGTGATTTTGCGGTCACTGTGCAGAATCGCCTTTCGGGATCGATTAATGAAATGACAGTGTTGCTGTTCATGAGGTGGGCTTTCAAGAAGCCTATGTTGCAAATTTGGTGAAAAAAATTCCCAAAAATGTCTGTGTTATGAGCATGCGTTGCGCAGTTTCCATGCACACTCGCAAATTCGTGAATTTATAATATTTTCACTCCAGATTTTCAACATTGGCATTTTTTCATACCTCCTTATGAATAGTATAGCTGTCATTTTTCACATCATGGCCAAAATGTGTTTTCGCACTTCCGGCGCAGAAGAGCGCAGTCACTATGGGAAATCAGTGTTCGGGACAGATTAAGAAAATCACAGTGACATTGTTCATGAGCAGAGGTCCTAACATGCCTATGTTGAAAATTTGGTCACAAAAGTCCATAAAATGACTGTGTTACGAGAGTGCATTGCACAGTTCCTATGCGCCCTCGTAACTTCAAAAATTTGTTATATTTTCACTCCAGATTTTCAACATTGACATTTTTCCACACATTCTTATGAACATTATAGCTGTCATTTTTCACTTCCTGGCCAAAATGTGTTTTCACACCTATAGCGCAGAATAGCGCAGTCGCTGTGGGAAATCAGTGTTTGGGACAAATTAAGAAAATCACAGTAACACTGTTCATGAGTGGGGGTCCCAAAATGCCTATATTTAAAATCTGGTGAAAAAAATTCCCGAAATAATTGCATTATGGGTGTGCGTTGTGCAGTTTCTATGCATGCTCGTGACTTCACCGGTTTTTCTATATTTTTGCTCCAGATTTTCAACATTACCATTTTTTTACACCTCCTCATGAACAGTACAGCTGTCATTTTTCACATCATGTTGGAAATGTGTTTTCACACCTGTGGCTTTAATGGCGCAGTCACTGTGCAAAATCACCTTTCGGCTAACAAACTGATAATGTCACTGTTCATGCAGTGAGGTCACAAAAAGCTCATGTTGAAAACTTAGAGTAAAAATACCAAGGCATGCCCAGGGCCTTAGGGTTTCTGACCATAACGCCCTACCCAGTAGGGTCTGACATGCGTCTGCCCTACCCTGTAGGGACTGACAGGCATCAGGGGTTTAACTTGGGATTGTCGATGGTAATGCTCATGCCATTCCACCCCTGCCACCACCCCCCTTCAGCCAGTGACAGGCACTGAGGTGCACCTTGGACTCTATACTGCACCCATTTCAGCATATTTCCTTATGGAATGAGGTGAGTGTAAAGCCCATACACCCCATGGCACACCTTGACACTTGTCAGTGTCTACAGGGTAGGGTGAGGTGAAATGTTGTGACCGTTATGGGTGATGACCCAAAGGCACACCTCAATGCCTGTCCATCTCTGCAGGGTGGGGGTGGAGTTGGTGTCAGTTCAATACATCACTGCCATTCCTATACTGCATCTGTCTAACTCCTGCACTTCCACTGCTAATGCCAGCAAGCAAACATTCAGCATTGACAAATGCTTGTTCCTTCAGATGCTGAGTTCTGGGTTATGTTCTGCTAATATTCTACTTACCAAGCCTGTTCTGTAACTACCTGGCCACACTGCTTCCAAACTCGTTGCCATTTTATGAAATGTGCTGATAATACTGTTCCTGATTTACTGCAGGTGACTGCCCAGCTCACAATGGTTTATCGCAACCAGGAGTTTCAAAGTGCAGAATAAGGTAGGTCTATGCTAATACTGACAGCTTCAGTCTTTTCAGAAACTCTGCCATCCAAAAAGTAATCCATTCGCCTGCTCAGATGATAAACATGATAACATCGACACTGCCCATTTTGTTGTTCACAATAGCCCATTAAAATTAGTGATATGATAAGTGATGCTTACTCTTTAAAATGCCCATCAAAGGAGAGAACATAGACCAGGATTATCAGATGTTTACAACATTTAAGTGTTTTTATTACAATATGAGCACATTATATGGCTCAGGATAAAACTACCCCCAACTGACATCACAGGGTCAAGTTTAAGCTGCCCCCCAAAAATGAATTTAAAAGGATAAAAGTATCTAATTGACCATAGCAAGAAAGGGTGCTTTACTAAGCTGGCATTTCCATGGCAACAAGGTGTATTTCCATGGGAACAACTAAGGAGCCTTTTATTGCCTTGCTGTTCTGTGCACCCAGGCTATTGTGACTAATGCCTCATTTCACACTAAAGGATATTGAGGTTATTGTGTGAAAAAGGACGTTTGGCCATCCCAGGCATCTTCATATCAATGAAATGCCTGGATCTCATCTTCAGATTAGAAAATTCAAGTCATTAATTTTTCTTCTCAGCTTTTAAAGATCCAATTTAAGTAACAGCTTTTGGAAATACCCCTCTGTACCCCTTCCAGTAAAAAATATTTCGCTCTCAAGCTGAACTGTTTTTGCCTTGTTTAGTTTTCAGAAGAGAAATAACCAGACACAAAATAACAAGGAAATTCAGTCTTTATAGTACAGCTAATTTAATCCCCTTACCTCAAGAAACAGCAATTTTATCAAACTTTGCTTCATGGAATGGTCTGAAGCAGACAATTTTATGAGCCATTAGTCTTAAATAAGGAAATGGAACAGGCATTTAACCAAATTATAAAACGGGTCAAGGAACAGGCAAAACAAGGATTTTTTTGCACTTCCTATTTTTAAAGAAACACAGGTGTTTTTCCAAATCAGTATCAATAGAAATTTATTGTGCAAACCCCTCCTTGACTTGCATGAACTACAAGCATTTCAGCTGCTGTTTTACTGTTCTTCAGCGAGGCTGACATAAAATGATAACCCTTTCTTGGTCTCAGCAGGGTCTGGGCATAGCCCAGGGAGACCCCCGTGTCCAGGATAAGGTGATATGATCACCAGAATGTACTCTGAACATCAGTCACACATCTCTATCCCTGACCCCAGCTGTGGGGTGATTCTGAACTTGAGTCAAAACCTTAGGGTCCCACTGTATAGGCTGTACCCTCATCTCAAAACATCTGGGCCTCATGACCCATTCAGTTCCTTGTTAACAACCAGTTGGTGATGTTATATTTCAAGTCAGAGCCTATGTACTGAAATTACCACAATCTCCAACCTTGTTATCAGCTCTAGATTTAGATAAACTTTTTTTACATAAACAATCTGACACCATGACATCTTGTCAGCTAGTGGTGCACCAGCATTGTGAGGATTTTCTCTTGGGGTGTTCCAGCTGATGGCATCTAGGGGTGCCCTTGCCTGTGAGAACCATACCTCTGCTTAGGCGTGTCCCCCCATTGGAGCCTGGAGGTCACCCCTGCACTGGGTGCCTCACATCAGCCTAATGCCTCTCAACAGATGGTGTGCTGGGCACAATGCAACAGTGTGTAATGCAGCCTGCCATCTGGCAGTGTTTGGTAGTCGCTTCAACCCCTTTGCATTGGCAGTATCTCTGATGTCCATCCCAGAAAGTGATTGCCTGCACATAATGTAGGCATCTCTCCTACCTTAGTCCTCAGCTCAGATTCTCTCACCAGGTCTCTCTCCATCAGCAGTACAGCTGGCAGCATCTCTCAGGTACAGAACCACCAGTGCCTCAGAAAAGGTGAACACCCCAGCTTTGGTTGGACTCTCCCTGTGCCATAAAGCTACCCAAGACTCCAGCTGAGTGACAGCCACTTGAGATTCCCACACTCAGTGCCTCCCTTAATTAAAAGAGATCTACACTAAATATCTCCAGACATCATTATCCAGGAGTATCCACTGTGGTCATGGGGCCTGTCCCTGGACCAGGTGACTGGGTGCCAAGGTACCTTGGCCACAAAATCTTGGGTCCATGGACAGCTGCTGCTGTGTGTGGCGCTTGTCCTCTCAGGCAGCCTGGCAAGTGACTGAGACAAGGGTGCCCAAAGGGCACACTGGTACCCTTTAATTTAGTTAGTTAATTAGTTATATATTTATTTTATTGTAGGACCCTCCCAGGTCTACGAGTTTTAAGATGGCACAAGTTCATTTTCAAGGAGGGCATCCACAATTACCACTTATTTGACCTCCCAGATCTGAGGCAACCTCCAGCAATGCAGATGTTATTCAGGTCGGTGCAGGGACACTAAGCAAGAGTGTTAGTATCAACAGAGAACTCCAACAGGAACTGGATGTCCAAACAGTAATAAACTCAAAACAGGAATCCTTTTTTATCCTTCCAGCTCATCAGCATATGATTTTTGGTAAGCATGCTTTCATTACTCAGTACAGCATTCCACAGTCTGAATCCCATAGTGAATCACAAGTCCCAGTGGGGAGGTCCACTTTGAAGTTTATATGCACTCTAATTCCCTCACATAACCAGTCAGGAATTGAGGCAGGGACTGAAAGCCAGTCCAGTGGGATAAAATAACAATTACTCACTCTTTCTTCTTTTTTGGACATTACATACTTTACACATACTTTGTCCCATTCAGACATTCCCTAGTCTGGATGAGAGCTCTGTGACTGATAATAGTTTATACTGTGACCCTTTTTTAACTCCTTGGATGGTCATCATGACCCATGGATGGTTTTAACACAAGGGTACCTTTTCCACTTTTACACATTAACATCCTATTATCTAAAGCTTGGCTCATTCTTTACTCTGTAAGACTCTAGGCACAGCAAGGCTCATCTGACTCCATGAATTTGTCAGAGGAATTCCACCATCCAACTATCCACTAAACCCAGTACATAGTTGACCCACTACCTATCCAGACGGGGACTTAGGATAGTAACCTACTGGGCCTTAGATCTACTGCTACTCCATAAGGAATCTTACTCAGAATTAAGTCTGAATCGAGTTGGGAGGACCCTACCATTTGCATGACAAGGGGAGGAAGGCATCCCCTGGTGGTCTGAGGTTGCCACTGATGCCACCTCCCACTCTCTACCCAGCATTGATCCCCATGGCCAGGGAGTCCAAGGCCAAATTACATACATTTCTGGGCTTTTTCCCCACTTCTGGGGTTCTTCATGAATCTCCAACCCAATTGAGAAGTGCAAGGAGAGGCAGACACCCCCTAGGAGTCCAAGGCTGCCTCTGGTGCTGCTTCCCACCACTCATAAGACCTGACCCCTGTGAGAAGAGACTCCTTGGCCAAACTGACTTACAGGATCATACTTTGCCCCTCACTTGCCTGATGCAAGGGAGGAGGCACCACTGAGTACCTAATTCAGGCACTTGAATAGAAAACTATTAAGATCACCCCTGCATTGGTTGGGAGGGGTGAGGCTGGGGATCACTGAGGAAGAAAAGGACCTAGGGGTGTTGGTAACAGGGAGCATGAACAACTCTGCCCAATGCAGGAAATCAGCAGCTAAGGTGAACAGGATTCTGGGCTGTATCACAAGTGGTTTCTCGTCCAGGCATAGGGAGGTGATCCTGCCCTTCTACAGATCTTTGGTCAGGCTGCAGTTGGAGTACTGTGTGCAGTACTGGTGGCTGTATCTGAAGAGGGATATTAATTTACTGGAAGGTGTGCGATGGAGGGCAACAAAAATGTTACAGGTGATGGGGGGCAAGGCCTACAAGGACAGGTTGAATGAGTTGAATATGTACACGCTAGAGGAGAGGAGGGATGGGAGGATATGATTGAAACATTCAAGTATCTGAGGGAGATAAACAAAGCTAGCACTGAAGTGGTGTTTAAACTGAGGAAGGGTAGGGACATGAGGGGGCATGGACTAAGACTGGAGGGTGGAACATTTAGGAGGGAGATGAGGAGGTGCTACTTCATGGAGAGGGTGGTATCTAAATGGAACACACTACCAGAGGGGGTGGTATAATGTAAGACAGTAAGGAGTTTTAAGAGGGTATGGGACAGAGCACGAGGGAGGGTCTGGGTGGAGGGGGCTGAAGCCGTCATGGGAATGACAGACAGGCAGGGGTTCAAGACAGCTGCAATCTAGGGAGCTAGCTGCACACTCAGGCAGACATTAATAGACCTGGTGGTCTGCTTCTGCTGGCAGATTTGTATGTTTGTATGCATTAACTATTCAGTGTCCATTTCTTTAGGTGCTCCAAAAATGTACTTCTTTCAAGCAGCAGTCTCTCTGTTTGGCTTCTCCTGTGTGGTGATGGTGATGGTCTGCAACCCCCCCCCCCATTGGGGCTCTCAGCAAGTGGCAGCCACCATAATTCCCTGTTTTTTATTTCTGGACCACACTCACTGGAAATGAGGTTGAGACAGAGGGTAGGCCTCACATGCCTGACAAACACCTCCATCAGACTAACTCCAACTAGCTCTTGCTCTCCAGTTCTAGCCAGTTGGCCTCTCTGCCTGGAGTTCTGGTACAGCCTAGCTGTCCCTGCCCTCCAAGAGACCAGAGGATAACTCTTTGAGGTCTCATAGACATTGTTAAGCAGCTAGTGTACATTATAGGGGCTACGCAATTTTATTTTATTTTTAGCATATTTTACCAAGTAAGCACACAGAGCCCAAGGCTTATTTCCAGTTCTGACCCATGGGGGTACTCTCTCACTCTGGCAGTCTAAGAAGTTCAGTACCATGCAATGCAAACCATTATTACGTATGAACAATTTATAGACCCACAGTGTAGGGTGCCCGGATGGTTTTTGTATGGCCATAAGAATGTCTCCACATATGTTCTTAGTGTAAGAGTACTACTTTATGAAAGCCAGGTGGCCTTCAACATCGTTTAGCTGAGCCAGAAGGTGCATGTCCACACTAAACCAGGCCTTTGCATTCTGCAGAGACCTTTCTATCCTTCCCCACCATCATTAGGGTTAGGCTGGATTCTTATCATTAGTGGACATGGCATGCTCCCTCACCCATCACTGCACATGAAGCATTAACTGTAATCTGTCATACTGAGCTGAAAGATCATGTTTCCAGATGCATTCTGGAAGAGGGGTACAGTGAAAGTAAACACAAATGTGTCCCCCAGATGTGTCTTCTTGAAAATGTAACCCCCCTGCAAATGGGGGTTCCCAAAAGACTTCCAGGAGCTTGCTTGAATGCTCCAAGCCTGAATGGTGTTTGGCATTTAAGCCATTTATCAGTGAGTGTTTTTAGAGCCTCTGGTACTGTCTCTTTAAGAGCTGTCTGCTTGCAGACATAATTAGTTTGTATGGGGGACTGTGTGCTTCTCTGAGTACCACTCGAGCTGCTGCCAATTCACTTCATTTTGCAGTCACTAGAGTGCAAAGGAACCTATCTGAAAGATGTAACTGTTTGCCAGAAATTATTTAGAGTAATAATGAAATTACAGTTTGTCTAACCTGCTTTCTTTGCAGTCAGAACTGTGTCTGCTAGTTCCCATTCTAGTTTTGAACTGCTGAACTGGACCAATCAGTGTGGGGTAAGCTAGCTCTAAAATGATGCCTTGGACGAATCAGAACTTGACTCATAATCTGAGCCAGCCACAAGAGGATTGTATGGGCAGTGACTCTGGGAGATGTAGTTTAGACTTCAGTGCCTTTTGGACCAACAGCAGCAGTCTATTGTGAGTGACAGCCAATCCAGTCAAGAACTGGGAGGAACTCAAAGGAAGTGCCCGTTTCGTCAGTTGGAGTTCAGTTGAGCTTGGCAGGAAGAAGGAAGGAGCCCTGTGCTTTTTCAGTGTGCAGTTTTAGTCAAAAACGGTGTAAGGCCCAGAGTTCGGTCTGCAGTCTGTCAGGAACTGAATCTGCTGTGTGTTCTCCCGGTATTGTGCAGTAATTGCGATCGGGATACAGATGCAGCCTGCCTGGTATAGTGCTTTCTTTTATATGGATGTGTGAAGAGGTTTGTGTACCTCAAGTGAGCCCTGCTGACATTGAAGGACCCTATCTTATTTGGAGGTCGTGAGTACTAATTCAGGGTCGCCTCCCTGTTGAATTGCCACATTAAATCCAAATGGAATTACTGTACTGCTGACTGTTTAATTCTCCTTTTCTGGTGAAAGGGCCCTACCAGCTGCCACGGTTTGACTAGCCACTAGGGCTTGGGTACCCAGGGACAGTAACTGATAGGGATAGGCCTGTGCACAGAGCCATAGGTAGATTATTAGAGTGATAAGCTAATTAACCTGATTTCCCTGTCCTTGTTATATCCCCCAAATAAATCAGAGCTGCTTGTTTCAGCAAAGTTATACTGCCTGAGGTATTTGTCTATGTTAAAGTACTGTACTGTGATTGTTGCACTGTATCTCATTTCACAGGAGGTCCCAGTGCCGAACCAGACCTGGGGGTAAGTGTATACTGTGAAGGTAATTTGATATATTGTGTGGGCCACTAGTGGGAAGAAAGGGGGTTGCAGTGTCCCAGAGGGCTGTGACCAAGTTAGTTTAACTATTGCAACCCTGACCTCTGGGTGGAGGCACCCCCATTGGATCCAGGCCCCTCAACCTGTTAGTGGCAAACAGGCAGGGTAGTAGCCCCTGGGATAGCGCCATCTAGGGTTACATCTTGAGGCTCACCGCTGGGATTGTGTGTCCTCTAGTGGCCATATTTACGAACCACTGTTAAGAAAAAATGGGTACCCGACAGAAGTGGCTGTGCACCGCTGGTGGAGTGGTGTACTGGGAGGAGATCGACCCCAAAATGCTATGCTTATCCTGACATCCCCTGGGTATCAATACGGACACTGTGCAGGAGTACTTTCCAAGGTGGAAGGTTTACAAACCCGTGGTGGTGGGTCGGCATGCTAATCTGCTCACCCACACTTTCCTGGCCCTAGTAGAGTTTAAGGATCCCTAGATAGCTCCAAAGTGCCACAGACCATTACCCCAGAGGGAGCCCTCACTGCTTGGAGAGTGATAACTAAGGACAGAAGACCTGGGGAATCAGCCCCACCACTATCTGAAACTTTTGAGGAGAAATTTGCTGAATGGTTGCTGGGAGAGGGAAACTGTGGAGGACTTGAAGAAACTATTCTTGCCACCTGGGGTGTTCCTCCCCAACACCCTCTCCTGCTCCAGTGCCCGTAATGGTGGCTGAACCAATGCAGACTCTATTTCTGCACCTGCCATTAGTCACGACTCTTACCGAAGGTTGAGGATCTTCTCTGGCACCTCCCCACCCCCAAGGAGGATGACTGGGAGACCTGGATAGACTATGTTGCCCCCAAGTGCTAGAATGGCAATGCTCGGAAGGCGAAAAGCTTAAAGAGGGTTAGTGAGAGCCTCCGAGGTCCTGCCCTGGCTACCATCCGTGCAAACGGGCCAGTAACCCTGAAGCGACTGCACAGGCCTATCTTGAGGCCTTGGAGAATGTGTATGGGAGCCCAGATTCTGATGAGGACCTATGGTGGAGAGTAAGAAATGCACAACAGTACCAAGGGAGTTGTTGTCTGTGTATGTCTCTCGCTGGAAAATTGTTGCAAGAATGCCTCAGAAAGGGTAGTTTGCCAGCGATTGAACTGGACCGAACCAGACTGGACAGAATCCTTAAGTCTGCCCCTTCTCAGAACTGCTGTTGCTTCAGTTACGCCTGGCAAATCGACTGGAATCCCCACCTCCTATGATGAGTTAATGAGAGAAATTCGAGGAGTTGAGAAAAGGCGACTGGAGGTACCTGCACCAACAGCTGTGGCTACGACCCGAGTGACTGAGGGTGACCCATCAAGTGAAGTTCAGGGCAGAGGTTGACAGTCAATGAGTGCTCTGACAAGGAAAAGATATGCCACAATGGGGCGAACTGTTGAGAGAGATCCGGGAATTCAAAAACAGTCCTTTATGAAGGCCACGCCTGCAAGTACGTGGCCCTGACCTATATCCGACTGCATCTATGGGGTGGGGGTACCCACCCATGTATCTCCTGCTGATAACAGCTCCAAACTCAATTCCTTGACCATGGAAGTGGAGAAACTGACGAGATGTCTCCAAATGCTTATCACGCCGCAGACAGAGATGGCACCCAGGTTTCCAGTTAGTAATACCCCGCCCTGGCTCCCAGTGTGCGCCGGCCAGCTCAAACTCCAGAAAGTATGTTTTGCTATAATTGTGGGAAAGATGGGCACATGAAAAGGGAATGCCAGTCCCCAAAAGACACTGACAAAGTTGCATATAGGCTACAAGGAGAGCTTCGAGAAGAAATCAGTGGTTAAGAGGTGCACGACATGATCCCAGTGAGGGCACCAAAATGCTAATTCACGCCCTTTGTGGCAAGGTCAGTTGCCCAGGCCCCCACTACCGCCTCTCAGACTGGTCCAGAATAGTGGGTCCCTCCATGGAGACCACTGTAAAGGTGAATGGAGTGTCTACAAGAGCTGTATTAGACAGTGGCTCCCAAGTGACAATTATGTTCCAGGATTGGTATCAGAAGCATTTGTCAGACGACTCTTACAACCATTAGAAGGACTGCATGTATGGGGGTTAAGTGAGAAGGCCTACCCTATTCCGGGTATATCCGAATTTGGCTGTCTTTCCCACCTCCGTGGCTGGAGTGGCCGAACAAGTAGAGACCCTAGCCTTAGTGTGTCCCCCACTGGACTGTATGATGGTGTCCTTTGTTGATTGGAACAAATGCTCATATGTTCGGAAGGCTGGCACAGTTGTGTTATGAAAAACAGGGTCAAAGACTAGTAGAGCTTTAAGAGTTCCGCTTTAATTAAGAAGGCCTATGAGGCACAGAGAGATGCTGAAAAACAGAACCAGAGGAACCGGTCGGAATTGTATGGAAGAAGGATCCTGAGTCTCTGATCCTGGCGCCAAATGCCCAGTGTACCTTACAGGAGAGGTCCGTATCAGAAAGGATGTTAAGAATAAAATATTAATGTTGGATGCACCAGGCGATGGAAAATTGCCAGAGGGACTGCTGGTCGCTTTAGTATTTTGCCCGCTAGAGCCCATGCTTATGCCAGAAGGGTAATGGTCCAAGTTCATAATGTGTCTGAAAGAGACATTCGAGTAAACAGAGGTTGCATCCTGGCTAATGTGCATTGTGCAGACACTGCAGTGCTACCCAGCAGCAAGAGTTCAAGGAAGAATGACAGAGTAACGCCTGACTTGTTTGATTTCGGCGACTCCCCGCTGCCAGCTGAATGGAAAGTGAGGATCAGTGAGAAGCTTGCCCAGAGAGACCAGGTGTTTTCTTTAAAGGAATGGGATGTAGGATGCGTGCAGGAGCTGAGCACAATATCCGCTGCATGACGAAAGACCATTTCGTGAGAGGTCTCGACGCCTGGCACCTGCTGACATAGATGATGTGAGACGGCATCTGCAAGAGATGTTAGCTGCTGGTGTAATACAAGAACCAGAAGCCCTTATGCTTCCCCATTGTGGTAGTGAGGAAAAGAATGGAACAGTAAGGATGTGTGGATTATCGCACCTTAAACCGGGCGGACTATCCCTGATCAGTACACAATGCCCCGCATTCAGGATGCTTTGGACTGCCTAAACGGGAGCAAGTGGTTCTCTGTGCTGGATCTCCGCAGTGGGTACTACCAGATCCCGATGGCCCCAGAGGACCGTGGAGAAGACGGCCTTTATCTGTCCGCTTGGCTTCTATGAATTCATGAGGATGCCTCAAGGATTTCAGGTGCCCCAGCCACTTTTCAACGATTGATGGAGCGTGCAGTGGGGACATGAACTTACTAGAGTGCCTGGTATACCTAGATGATGTTATTGTGTTTGGCAGCTCACTGGAGGAACATGAGAGCAGATTATTTAAGGTATTGGACCGACTGGAGGACTTTGGCCTTAAACTGTCCATTGATAAGTGTCAATTCTTTCAAACATCAGTAAAGTATGTGGGACACATAGTATCCACCGAGGAATAGAGACCGACCCAAGTAAAGTTGAGGCCTTGACCACCTGGCCACAGCCCAAAAATCTAAAAGAACTGCAAAGATTCCTGGGATTCTGTGGTTATTATCGGCGCTCATCAAGGACTATTCAAGAGTGATCCGCCTTTACTTAACCTTACTCAAGGGTATCCCCAACCCACAAAAATACTACAAAGTCAGCGTCCTCAAGACTGAAAGAGTGTATTTTCATCCGAGTGAAGTATTTGGGGCCCGCTGGACTCCTGATTGTGAGACTGCTTTTCATGAGATCATATATCAACTTACCCATGCTCCAGTGCTGGCCTATGCCGATCCAAGAAAACCTTACGTCCTGCACACTGATGCTAGCTTGCAAGGGTTGGGGGCTGTGTTGTACCAAGAGCACGAGAATGGCCTGAGACCAGTGGCCTTTGCCAGTAGAAGCCTGACCCCATCCGAAAAGAACTATCCTGTACATAAGTTAGAGTTCCTAGCTTTGAAGTGGGCTATTGTTGACCAATTCCATGAGTACTTGTATGGGCTAAAATACTAGTAAAAACTGACAATAATCCTTTGACCTATGTGCAGACCTCAGCTAAGTTGGATGCCACTGGCCATAGGTGGCTTTCTGCATTATCTACATATGACTATGCCTCGAATACCGAGCAGGTCTGAACCACATAGATGCTGATGCTCTCCCGGAGGCCTGTTCCCAGAATGATTGGGTCCGATTGGCAGAACCTGACATTCGGCACTCTGCCGGAAGTTTGACAGGGAGGAACAATGTCCACGGACGAGTGGACTGCATGGTGGATTGCTTGGGAGCCTCTGAGAATTGCATACCTGCTGCTTATTGCCACTTTTCTGCAATAGACATTGGTGCACTGCCTCAGCTGGACAATGACAGTATTCGCGGCTCAATCCCGCGATCCCATGATCAAAGCAGCTTTAGAAGCCCTCTATGCAGGAAAAGATGTGTCCAAATTACGCCCACTGATTTGAGAACTGCACTGTTATACAAAGAAGGTCCTAAGTTGAAACTGATCAATAAACTGTTATACAGAGAAACAGTAGACAGAGGGGACAAGTAGACAAACAACAACTAGTGCTGCCCACTGCCTTCGAGACTCAGTACTGAGGTCCTTGCACAACCACATGGGGCACCTTGGTATAGACAGAACACTTGACTTGGTGAGATCCAGATTCTATTGGCCTAAGATGGGGCTGATGTGGAGCAACACATTCGAACTTGTAGTCGCTGCTTACAGAGGAAAGCTTTGCCCCAGAGGGCTGCCCCTTGTTAACATCACCACCAGTGCACCCATGGAGCTGGTCTGTATTGATTTTCTGAGTTTGGAGTCAGATCAAAGAAATATCAGTAATGTGCTGGTGGTCACTGACCATTTCACGAGATATGCCCAAGCTTTCCCCACCAAAGACCAGAAAGCATCCACTGTGGCCAAAGTACTTGTAGAAAACTTTTTGTTCACTATGGGCTCCACAAAGAATCCATTCTGATCAAGGAGAGACTTTGAGAGTCGCCTGATCAAAGAGATGCTTTCTCTGTGGGGAGGAAGTCCAGAACCACCTTACTTACCCCCAGGGGACCCACAGCCTGAACGCTTTCAACCAACTTTGCTAGATATGCTAGGCACCCTGCACCCAAAGGACAAGCCTAGATGGAGCCAACAAATTAGCACCCTGGTACATGCTTATAACTGCACCAAAAGTGATGCCACTGGATTCTCCCCTACCGCCTGATGTTTGGAAGAGAAGCTCGACTACCAGTAGATGTGTTTTGGGGTCTCCTGATGGGGTTCAAGCTGACAACTATTTACAGTATGTGCAAAAGTTAAAGGCCCAGCTAACTCATGCGTACTAACTGGCTCAAACCATGGCTGCCAAAAGAAATCTGGCCAACAAAGAAAGGTATGATAAAAGGTGAAAGCACAGGAACTCCAGGAGGAGATCGGGTATTGCTAAGAAATCTGGGACTGCATGGCAAGCACAAGATTGCTGACAGATGGCACCATCTCCCCACATTGTAGTGGGCAAACTAGATGATCTGCCAGTGTACAAAGTAAGGCCTGAGAATAATTCAAAAGATGTAAAACAATGCATAGAAATCATTTACTGCCCATTGGACAAATCCTAATTGAGTCTGAGCCCCTGGAAGATGCCCCTCTGGACCAGTGACTAGAGCTGCTGCTAAGAAAAGATCAAGAAAGTCTGCACCTACAGAAGCAAAGTTAAAGTGTTCCCTCCACAAGTCCCAGTTGAGCATGACTGTCAGTCCATATCGGAAGAAAGTGAGTGACTTTGAATACTATCCTTCACTAACTGAGTCAATTGTTTCGGGCAATCCCCTAGTCAATACTGGAGACAAAGCTGGGCCTTCTGGACTGTCTAAGCCCCCAGCTTCATCCCTGGAGCCAATGCTCCCAGAAAGTGAAGTGCAAAGCATCAGATCAGATGAAATGGAATCATTGTGCATGGTTGAACTGTTTGAGCTTCAGGGAGGAAAATGATAGATTGGGGCAGACTGGTGATACAATCGAACAAGAAGAGTATTTTGAGTGCCCTGACAGTCCACTGCCAGTGTCCGAAAGCTTCCATGCGAGCCAAATGTTGTGGACTCAGAAACTGTAACTCCTGGAGCTGAAAGTGCCCCAAGTTCTAGCCTCTCACCCCCATGGAGACTCCCTGACAAGTGAGGACAATGCTGAAAATGAGGCTCAGAGTGCAGAGACTATAACAGTTCCCCTAGAAAGACTGGTCGAGCTGTAAAGCCTGTGGTGCACCTCAGTTATGATTCACTTGGGAGGCCTGTGGACTTGCCTCTCAATGTTGTCCATAAAGGAGTGTATGTGTCCCGAGCTCATTGCCCAAACTGAGCATCAGTGCTAACTCCAAGTTACTTGTGTTGCTCCTCATATGGTGCCCTTGCCCCATCCAGCCCCAAGGTAACTGATAGGAAGGGCCCTCTTCAGGTTTCATGTACAAGAGGTAATAACTTGAGTTATGGTACAATGTGTATGTAATACTGTGTAAAGAGTGACGACTGCAATGTTTCAGAAATGTGTTCTTGTAAAATGATATATTGACTGATGATTACATGCGAGCCTAATGCAAATGTATATGGTTGCAGTTGAAACTTATGGGTACTTGCTTGACGCGGACGCCAAGCTTTCCCAGGCCAGGAAGGTGTAACCCCTGCAAATGGGGGTTCCCAAAAGACTTCCAGGAGCTTGCTTGAATGCTCCAAGCCTGAATGGTGTTTGGCATTTAAGCTATTTATCAGTGAGTGTTTTAGAAGCTCTGGTACTGTCTTTAAGAGCTGTCTGCTTGCAGACATAATTAGTTTGTATGGGGGACTGTGTGCTTTCTGAGTACCACTCGAGCTGCTGCCAATTCACTTCATTTTGCAGTCACTAGGAGTGCAAAGGAACCTATCTGAAAGATGTAACTGTTTGCCAGAAATTATTTAGAGTAATAATGAAATTACAGTTTGTCTAACCTGCTTTCTTTGCAGTCAGAACTGTGTCTGCTAGTTCCCCATTCTAGTTTTGAACTGCTGAACTGGACCAATCAGTGTGGGGTAAGCTAGCTCTAAAATGGTGCCTTGGACGAATCAGAACTTGACTCATAATCTGAGCCAGCCACAAGAGGATTGTATGGGCAGTGACTCTGGGAGATGTAGTTTAGACTTCAGTGCCTTTTGGACCAACAGCAGCAGTCTATTGTGAGTGACAGCCAATCCAGTCAAGAACTGGGAGGAACTCAAAGGAAGTGCCCGGTTTTGTCGGTTGGAGTTTCAGTTGAGCTTTGGCAGTGAAGAAGGAAGGAGCCCTGTGCTTTTTCAGTGTGCAGTTTTAGTCAAAAACGGTGTAAGGCCCAGAGTTCCGAGTCTGCAGTCTGTCAGGAACTGAATCTGCTGTGTGTTCTCCCGGTATTGTGCAGTAATTGCGATTGGGATACAGATGCAGCCTGCCTGGTATAGTGCTTTCTTTGTATGGATGTGTGAAGAGGTTTGTGTACCTCAAGTGAGCCCTGCTGACATTGAAGGACCCTATCTTGTTTGGAGGTCGTGAGTACTAATTCAGGGTCGCCCCTGTTGAATTGCCACATTAAATCCAAATGGAATTACTGTACTGCTGACTGTTTAATTCCTCCTTTTCTCTGTGAAAGGGCCCTCACCAGCTGCCACGGTTTGGACTAGCTACTAGGGCTTGGGTACCCAGGGACAGTAACTGATAGGGATAGGCCTGTGCACAGAGCCATAGGTAGATTATTAGAGTGATAAGCTAATTAACCTGATTTCCTGTCCTTGTTATATCCCCCAAATAAATCAGAGCTGCTTGTTTTCAGCAAAGTTATACTGCCTGAGGTATTTGTTCTATGTTAAAGTACTGTACTGTGATTGTTGCACTGTATCTCATTTCACAGGAGGTCCCAGTGCCGGAACCAGACCTGGGGGTAAGTGTATACTGTGAAGGTAATTCTGATATATTGTGTGGGGCACTAGTGGGAAGAAAGGGGGGTTGCAGTGTCCCAGAGGGCTGTGACCAAGTTAGTTTAACTATTGCAAACCCTGACCTCTGGGTGGAGGCACCCGCCATTGGATCCAGGCCCCTCAACCTGTTAGTGGCAAATCAGGCAGGGGTAGTAGCCCCTGGGATAGCGCCATCTAGGGGTTACAAAAACATCTGAAAACAAGCTGTTACTAGCTCAGTATATCTTTCCTGGTAAAAATGTTTAAATAAACAGATTTAAAGAGGGCATCAAATCAATCAGTACAGTATGTTAAAGCATCACAGCTAATAATATTTATGTATTTTATTTATTTATTGAATTTTGTTGACCTGGTAAGCCCACTGAGCCTAGAAGTCCCTTTTTCAGGGGCAACCAGAGGGAGGGGGATGCAGGGGGATACAGATGGTAAGCAACTGAAATTGAACCAGATTAAGCTGTTAGTGTTTACTTGGAAAGGAAATAGCCAACACTGCCTATTTTCATCCTTGTCCTGGTGGGGGAAGGGGGGATACAGATGCAAACTGACTGAAACTGAACCAAATTAAATGGTTTGTAGTATTTTAATGAATGGGGCAAATTGCCCAGGACACAGGGAAATACCCCTACTCTTTTTCAAGAAGTGCCACGGGATCATTAATGTCCTCCTGAACAACCTCGAGAAAAGACAGATAGGACCTCAGTTTAATATCTCAGCCAAGGATGGCACATCCTGACAGTACAGCATCCTCTTAGTTCACAACAGTAAAAACAACAAAGAATTATAGGATTGAGGGAATGGAAATAGTGGGGTGAGGGAGAGGAAGAGGGTGTTAGGTACAAGAGCAAATATTAGTAATGTGTTCATGAAGTACCGCTTTCAGTGTGTAAGAGGAGGAGTAAGTGTGTGTGTGTGTGGGGGGGGGATTGGATCAGAAAAGAGAAGTATGGAATTATTGGATGGGGCACAGAGGCTTGTTCCCCATGGCTCTGAAGTGAGCCCCGGTAGCTCATGGAATTGCAATTTATGTATAGTAAGTAGAAGGGGGCTTGTTTAGAGAAGGGGCCCATATACTCCAAAAACTTATAAAATGTAATTCCAACAGAATGCCAACAGTAATGGCAAAGCAGAAACACCACAAAAGGAATAAGGTCCACTACTAGCAAGTCAGTAGGAATCCACTGGAATGTCAAACAAGCTATCATCCCTCTCTCAGAAATCCCTCCTTTGTCTGTCAGGCCAGTTTCATATTCTTATTCCTAGCAGAACCCTTACCACTGTAGAGAAAAACAAGCATTTGTCAATGCCGAATGTTGTCTCGCTGGCATTGGTAGTGCAGGAGTTAGAGATGTATAATAGGAATGACAGTGAAGTATTGAACTGACGTCAACCCCACCCCCACCCTGCAGAGACTGACAGGCGTTGGGGTGTGCCTTGGGTCATCAGTTATAACGCTCATGGCATTTAACCTCACCCTACCCTCTAGACACTGACAAGTGTCGTGGTGTGCTTTGGGGTCTTTGGGCCTTATACTTACCCCATTCTATAAGGAAATATGCTGAGATGGGTGCAGTATAGGAGAATGGGGTGAACTTCAGGGCCAAACACTCCAAGGCATACCTCGATGCCTGTCATTGGCTGCATGGTGGGGGGTAGGGGTAGAATGGCATGAGCACAGGATCCAAGGCAGCATGGGTTCACAGCAGGAATGTCATGTCAGACGAATCTAATAGATTTCTTTGACTGGGTGACCAAAGTAGTAGACCAGGGAGGGGCTGTGGACATGGCCTACCTAGACTTTAGCAAGGCATTTGACACAGTCCCACACAAAAGATTATTAGTCAAATTAACCAGCCTGGGAGTGGGTCCCAGGGTGGTAGCCTGGGTAAAACATTGCCTGGACAACAGGACACAGAAGGTAATTGTAAATGGAGTCCACTCTGAAGAAAGGGCGTTACCAGTGGGGTACTGCAGGGTTCAGTATTGGGTCCATTCCTTTTTAATGTCTTCATCAGTGACATTGCAGAGGGACTGGAAGGAAAAGTATGCCTTTTTGCAGATGACACAAAGATCTGCAACAGGGTTGATATACAAGGAGACGGAAAAGGATGAAAAGGGACTTGGCAAGGTTGGAGGAATGGTCAGACGATGGCAGCTAGGATTCAATGCACAAAGTGCAAAATAATGCACCTGGGAAACAAGAACCCAGGGAAGAATACACAATGGGTGGGAGGTAGTAAAACAACAGAACAGGAAAGGGACCTGGGGTAATCATATCAGATGACCTTAAGGTTAGCAAGCAATGTGGAGAAGGCAGTAGGAGGGCCGGGGTATACTGGGATGTATAGGGAGAGGCATCAGCAGCAGAAAACAGGAAGTTGTTATCCCTCTGTACAGACAGTTGGTGAGACCCCATCTGGAATACTTGTGTCCAATTCTGGAGACCCCATCTCCATAAGGACATAGACAGGATAGAGGCAGTCCAGAGGAGGACAACTAAAATGGTGCAGGGTCTGCAAGAGAAGGCGATGAGGAGAGACTAAAGGAGCTTAATATGTATACCCTTGAGGAAAGAAGGGAGAGGGGGACATAATAGAAACTTTCAAGTACCTCAAGGGAATCAACAAAGTCCAAGAGGGTAGCATCTTTCAGAAAAGAGACTTGCAAGAACAAGGGGACACAATTTAAAGATAGAAGGAGGGCGTGTCTAGGGGCAATGTGAGGAAATATTATTTCACAGAGAGGCAGTGGATGCATGGAACAGCCTTCCTGAGGAAGTTGTGGGGTCTAAAACTGTGGGAGAATTCAAGAATGCATGGGACAGACATAAGGCAATTCTTGGGGGAAGGCAGGAAGATATAGGCTGTTGGTTAACTAGGATCTGCGGCCTGTCCTGTGGGTAGGGAAATGGGCAGACTAGATGGGCCTAGTAGTCCTTATCTGCCGTCAAAGTCTATGTTTCTATGTTTCATTACAGCCAATGATCCCAAGTCACACCCCTGGTGCCTGTCAGTCTCTACAGGGTGGGATGTTACAGTTGGAAACCCTAATGCTGTAGGCGTTTGTTGGTATTTTCACTCCAAATTTTCAACATGTGCTTTTTGTGACCCCACCTCATGAAGAGCGGCACTATCAGTTTGTTAGCCGAAAGGTGGTTTTGCACACCGACTATGCCATTTGGTGACACAGGCATGAAAACACATTTTGGGCAGCATGTGAAAAATGTCAGCTGTATTATTCATGAAAAGGTGTAAAAAAATGGCAACGTTGAAAATCTGGAGTGAAAATATGAAAAATTGGTGAAGCCTTGAGCAGGAATAGAAACTGCACAACACACGTCCGTAACCCAATTATTTTTGGGATTTTTTTTAACCACATTTTCAATATAGGTATTTTGGGTTCTCTCCTTATGAACAGTGGCACTGTGATTTTGTTGCTCTGTCCCAAAAGTTGATTTCCCACAGCAACCACGCCATTGTGCGCCACAGGTGCAAAAACACATTTTGGGCAGGATGTAAAAATTGACAGCTGTACTGTTCATAAGGAGATGAGAAAAAATGCCAGTGTTGAAAATCTGGCATGAAAATATTGCAAATTTGCGAAGGTACAAAGGTGTGAGGAAACTGCGTAACGATGCTTATAACACAGTCATTTTATGGATCTTTCATCACCAGATTTTCAACATATGCATTTTAGGATGTATGCTCATGAACAGTGTCACTATCATTTTCTCAAACTGCTGTCCCAAAAGCTGATTTCACTGGCGCCCGCTCTGTGCTGGGGCGTCTGAAAACACATTTTAGCAGGATATGGAAAATGACAGCTGTACTGTTCATTAGGAAGTATGGAAAAATGGCAATTTTGAAAATCTGGACTGAAAATATTACAAATTCACGAAGTTCTGAGCGTCCGTGGAAACTGCGCAACGCATGCTCAGAGCTTTAAGAGAGGGTGGGACAGACACAGAAAGTGGATGTATCAGATGATGGCCTGTCCCGGGGGGGTGGGGATGGATGATAGGGGTTTCTGGAGCACAAGGGATGGGAGGGTCTCTGCACCCAACTAAGGATCTAGGTTCGAGCAGACTTGATAGACCATAAGGCCTAATCTGCTGGCAAATAGTATGTTAGTATGTTAAAACAGCCATTTTTTGATTTTTTTCACCAAATTTGCAACATAGGCTATCTGAGATTCCCCCTCATGAACAGTGGCACTGCCATTTTGTTAATTGGTCCTGAAAGATGATTCCACGCAGTGACTGCGAAATCACCTTTCGTGACTGAATAACGCCTCGGCAGTGACTGAATTCATGAGGAGGGATCCCAATAACCCCATGTTGAATATCTGGTGCCAAAATTCCCCATAATACCTGAGATATGTACCAAAGTTGAAAAAAAAAACTATTTATGCCATTATACAGTTTACCGGCATTTCTTCAGTTTGCAGTTGGCTTTGAAGAGTGCAGACGTGTTCCCGGTCCACCGAAGATGGTCGCGCCATGCTCCAAAGGTAAGTATGGGGCGAGGGGGGTGTGGGAAGGCAGGGTGTGCAGAGTGTGGGCGAGGGTTGGGGGATGGCCACTGTAGTCGATGACAGACCGTTTTCTGGTTTGCAGTTTTAAAGAAAAAAACATTGCGGGACGGTTTTGTTTTATAGGGGCATCTGGCATGCTGGAGTGGGCTCCCAGCTTGCCCCCTGACTGTTTTTGGGGGGTGCTGTAGCCGACGGGGGACTGGGCACCCCCATCGAAGTACATACCAAAGGAGGGGCAAGAGCTGAGGGGATTGGGCACCCCCTGGCACACAACAAAAGCGGGCGGGGTCATTATGCCGGAGGAGGCCCCCATCAGCAAAAATAAATGGGGAAGGGGACTGAAAGTGACGGGCATTGGGCCCCCGGTCGGCAAAGAAAGACTGTTTGGGGAGGCATATGATGCTGAGGGGGATTGGGCAACCCCTCAACATACACTTTAAATGGGAGGAGGGAATTATTCCGACGGGGAGTGGGCTCCCCCATCGGCAAATGAAGTGGGCTGGGGCACTTTGCATGGTGGGGGGTTAGTGCCGCCATGTTTATTAAACTGCTTCACCAAGAAAGGCACGCTGCTGCATGACGAGCTTGGCTCTCATTGCAGCTGACCTTTTCTTAGATCTGGTGGCCAGTTTACATGTTGCTTGTGTCAGCGCCTGCAGCTGCCTTGTTGAGAAATGAGGGATGCACCTACTGATGCGTGCCCTGCATTTGCCCAGAGTGACCGCACCTCCAAATTGCTACTACTGCAATATGTTGGCTGGCACGCATGCGCAAGCCAACATAAAAAAGGCCTCTTGGTATTATCATTACCCTTAACCTATCCATAGTAGGATTCCCCAGTGGCTATTGCTATTGCCTGTACCATTATTATAAATAATTTAAGGCCCACCCACCAATCAGAGTGCAGGATATGAGATATGTTCATCTATCTCTTATATATTTTACAGGGCATTGGGTCAGTCTCTAATGGTTATGAGTGTCTTGCCATATGCTCTTAAGGTGAGAGAACTGCAAATGGAAACTGAGTGGCTCTAGCACCCTAAGGATGCAAGAGGTGACACTTCTACAGCAATAACAGACTATCCCAGCACACTATAAATGTATTTTATAAAGTGGGCCATAAGAATCGTGTAACCTCATTGGTTGAAACACATCACATGATCACTGATTATTTCCTGACAACCTCATCTGAACAAGAGGGATAATGCACCCCAGGGTGTGCAGTCATAAGCTAATAATGCACTTCTTCGGTAGTTGAGATACTTGACTACACCTCATGCCTAACAACCACCCGAGGCAAGTATTATTCCTTTAGAACTTCAGACATTGTCGTGTTATGCCTTACGTAAATCTTCAAACTATGTTCGCTGACTTATAATATGTTTAAAGTGTTTTTTCCCAACTGTTTTGAGGGACTCCTAATATCAATGGTCAGTAATTCCTGGATTATACCAGGAAATAGACATTTACTTGTCTATTGTACCCACCTGCTTAACAAAAACTAACTAAATAAGTACAATATATAAAAAGACTTTTAATGCAGCTTTGCCTTGGAGTCCCCTAAAGAAGCCTTATTTAGTATGTGTTAGTCGCCATATAGTATTTTTCATCAATAGTGTTTTTCAGGCAACAATATCAAGATACAGTAAACAAATTCAAAGTGTGATCTGCTCAACCCTAACTTGTTTCATCAATGTAATCATTTTAAGGGTACTCCTGGCAGTGGCTAGTATCAAGAAAGAGGTAAAGTCCAGTGTGACCCCACTCAACTGCCTTAAAAGGCCTATAATGGAGGATTTCTATTTTCATTCCTACTGCTAATGCTTTAAATAGAGGTTCTTAGTTATCAAACTTTGGCAGAGATTTGAGTATGCCTTACCACCTCTCCACAGTGACCCTAGTCAGTTAGGTTGTACACTGTCCTATTTAAGCAATAATACACAACAGCGTGTAGGTTGTGTTGGGATAACATCACACCTGGGGTGGTTGGACAATCATCACATGCCCCAGAAGTGAGGTCATTCCAGCTTGCCTCACATCCTGGAGTGCATTATTGCTATTACATAATGGCTCATTCATATTTAAATTAAAAAAACATAAATTTCTAACTGGTTTTACATGACTTTTTGACTGTGGAAGCACATTTATAAAAAAAAGAAGTTCCTTTTTTTCTGTCCAGTAGGTGATGCTGTTCTTTATTCTGTAGGCTACATCAGTCTCTCTGTCAGTGTCTGATTGTCTGTCCCTGTGTCTGTCCCCTCATGTTTGTAATGGTGCTGGACTGTTAGACTTTGGAGTTCTTCACTCTGAGAGGTGGATGTAACTGTCTCACTACCAGCAGCACAGAGGCACCCTCAGCAGGTGGGATGGTGCCGGCCGCTGAAGGTTGGAATAGGTGTGGGTGGATGGAGGCACTCTACAAGGAGAGGCAGGAGTCATACATAGAGGTCCAATGAAGCAAAGATGTTTATTTGACAGGAGGGGAAGGAGGACATGGTCATACAGAAAAATACCAACAGTAAAAATGACAAGGAGTATGGACAGCATTATGGTTATAGACACAGTAACACAAACATCTAACATAAACTCTAAAAATGGACTGAAATTTCTAAAAAAGTGCACCTTGGCCTAAGACTTCTGAGGATTAAGCTCTACTCTTAGTACTTTTACTACAGTACCCTAGAACAGTTACAGACCCTCATAGAGGTTCTGGCAATATAAGCTGTTTTACAATGTAAGTGATCACCATAAAAGTCTATGAATGACTCAAAAGTCCAGTTTGATTGGAAGTCTTTGTGTGCACAACTTATGGAAACAAGTGAAAGCAATGGGGAAATGGAGAGGTTTTATGAGCAGACCATGGGTCCATCGGCTACACCCACCTCTCCTGGGTTGCCGGAAACAGAGCACAACACAAAGGATTCCCTCAGCTAAGAACCCGCTGGTGGGCCGCCAGAATTTAAAGACAATTGCAAGGATTCTTTCAGCTAAAAAACATCTGGTGGGCTACCAAGAATGAAGAACCGATGCAAGAATCCAACCACAGTCCTCTGGTGGACAGCCAGAATGAGACGAAAGATGCACACCACCCTGCCACAGCCCTCTTCTGGGCTGCTGGGAAAGGAAGAAGATGCAGAACACCCTGCCACAGCCCCTTCTGGACTGCCAAGTGCAGAAGAAGACATTGGAGGACCCCACAGAATTTAGGAATCAAGAGGACAAAGTCTTTGGACGTTGGAGAATGACAGGGTACTGGGCACCAAGGCTGGACGCGCCAAGAACAAACAAAACAATAAACAGGATGCTGGTATGGAGAAACTGGAACAGAAGATCTTAAAAAGACTGATGAAGAAGCACCAAGAAAACAAGAAAACGACATCCGCGACTCAGTCCTGGGCTACGTCGGAGTAAGACTCATGGCGGATGACAAGGGTCATTAATGCGATACTTCAGAGAACCTTATGGCAGGGTCTCACGCTTCAGGCACAGATCTGAAGGTATGGAAACACCAGCTGAACAGCTTCCAGGCACTGTTGTGGAGTGATTCAGGCATTCACTTGTGGGACACCCTTCAAAGGCTGCTGAAAACTGACTCAGGGATGGACTTGCTGAACACCCTTTGAAGGCTGCTGAAGACTGATTCAAACACACTAGCACAAGATGCTGGGTCAACACAATTAAAAGTCACAGTTCCAACAATACTTCTCAATGTCACAGTTCCAACAGTTAAGCACAATATCACAGTCTCTGGATGTACAGACCACAGTAAATAACAGGAACTTGGCTGCTTCTCTCTGCTCATCTTCTTTGTTGAAGCCTATACTAAGTGTGGACCTACTGTAGTGGAGTCCCTCTAACTAAAATGGGCTTTCCCGCTACTGTGGGCACACTGGCGGCTAAACACTAAATGGCCTCCTTAGACTATGAGGTACTCTATTAAGGTGGGACCCCATACAAATAATTGCCCTGCTATGGTTGACTAGGTGCCTTCAACACCTGTGGACCTAAACGGCTAGCTATTCCCCTTTAAATTACTGGGCTATTTCTGGCTGAGCCCTTTTTAAGCTGTGGGCCTACTTGCTGGGCACCTTTTAATTCCCCTTCAATGAGTTGCCCTTTTAAATCTTTCTTTAACACAGTGGGCCTTTCTGCTCTTGACCCCTTTAAACTGAGGGCCTCTCTTCTGGGCCCCTTTGACATCAGGCCTAGTTGACAGGGGTGCCAGTTGGGGGGGTGAGGGCAGTTGACCCCCCCCCCGATTGCACGCCCACATCCCCTGGCTCAGCCTCCACAGCCTCTCTGATAGGTTGTTGCCTCCCCATTGAAGTCTGATATGGAACCCCTGCTAGTTGCCCCCTTTAATGACTTGGGCCTGATTGCCCCTTTAAATGACTATCAGGCCTACTGACTGGGCCCCTTTAAGTTACTAGTCTTCCCTTGCCCCTCTAACACTCTGGGCCTGATGTTGCCCCTTGTAATTTTCCGTAGGCCTGAACAAGGCCTTTCCATCAATTACTTTCCCTTTGCTCTGCCCCCTTCATGAATATTTAATAAACCCACCCTATGGACCTTTAGGCCTGGCCGATCCTCTGGGTGTTACCACGCCTGAATGTACATTTAATTTATTTAAATTGTGGCCCTTTGGCCTGCCCCCTCCCGGCTCTCAGCCGATCCTCCTGGCGCCCTTAAGGCGCTTTTAATAAAATAAAAAAAACTTTTAACTTTGTCTCAGGCAGACAGCACTCTTCTTGTGCTGCCGCCAACTCACCGCCCCGCTCAGGGTGAAGGAAGCTGCTTTGGGAGGTGGGAGGTGCTTGCTGGCTGAGGGAGGGTTTCAAGCAGGCAGGACATGGGCAACAAGGGGGCCTCATGGGACCTCACGACACCCGACAGCTGCTTCTTGGATGCAGCTCTTCTCACGCCACCGATGGGGGACTGGAGAAACTTTAATAAAAATAAAAAATGGGGCTAAACTGAGCCCTCACCGTGGACCAAGGATGCTGCTCCTCTTCTTGGACGGGCACCCGAGGGCACTGCTAATGACTGCTGGATGCTGCTTCATGGAGCTGGGGACAGGAGGCAGGTGCAGGCATGTAGAAGAGCTGACAGGACAACTTACAGCACAGGAACCTTTACTTTTCCACGTCCGTGTCACTCACCACGGCCTCACCTCTCTCTGTCTCAGCCCCAAAAGCTCCCCACACGAATCCTTTTCAAATTGTTACATTCTGTGCAACCAACCTTTTTTTTTTTTTTAAACAAAAGTGTCACGCGCTGGACCAGGACAGCAGTTCCAGCGTGTGAGTGGCCACAACTTGCGCTGCCTGCTCGGGGGAGGGGGGGGGAGTGGAGAGAGTTCTGTGAAGGAGCAGGCAGCAAGGAAGCAAAACTTTTATTTTATTTTATACTGCTGTGGCTGGCGTGATGGGAAGGGAGAATACAGTGACAGAGTCCCTATCTACTGCCTTCTGATGCTGCTCACACTGCCCTGTGTCGGCCTACACATGAGGTCCCTGGGGCACTTTTACTTATTTTTTTGTGCCTCCAATTTTTGGGCACTACAGATTCGAGCCTGCCAAATGATACATGTCCCCATGTATCCCCCACATTTTCTTTTTATACCACTAGCACCACATCTATTAGCTATATAAATAGCTGTGTTGGTTTTATAATTTTTAAACTCTAAGACAGTTATCTTAACTCTATAACTTCTTTAACTCTAAATGAAGTCTATAAATAAATAGATTCTAGAACTTTAAATGAACGAATAACTTTAAATGATCGTGTCTGCTGTTAATTTACTAGGCTATTGTACAAGAGCAGATTTGCTCTGGAGGGCTTCCATCACAAATCATTTAGGGGAAATACCACAAGTCGACCTCTGTGACCTACAGACAGAAGTAACCATTGGTTCAAATGGGGCACACTCTATTTCAAGGTAGTCTATTGGTAAGATGTTTGCTAAAGGTTCTGAAGACTGCAAAGCTGAGGGGCACACATGGGACCAGCGAACCCAGGGATCAGTACATCACTGCGTTGGGGACCCTAGCTCAGTGGGTCCATCCATGGAATGCTCCAGCCTCTCCTTTGGCACTAAATCAGTTTTTCTTCCACAGTTCCTTGAGATGTATAGGGTCTAATTCGGTTCCGATATACTAACTTGTCAACTCCCTTCCCATTTTCTGCCTGGATCTTGTAAATTTTGAGGAATTGCCACAACAACATAAGGCTCTGGCTCCCATTTCAAAAACGGCTTGTCTTGGTTAGTTCTCTTCAACAGGACACATTCTCCCACAGACAACGAGATGCTTTGTGGTTTAACACCTTCCCCTTCCTTTGGTCTCCAAGGTTTAACATGTTCTTCTTGCCTACCAAGCATTTCAGGTTCTGTTCAGCTGATGACCATTTCACTTTTGGATTGCACTCTAAAGGTGGGGCAATCTGACACTCTCAGAAAGTGGGCATCATTTAGCTGGAGGTACTTGGCTACAGGTGATACCATACGTGACTCCATGTGTTTTCTCTGCATATCCTTGACCATGCACCGGAGCTTTTTAACTTCTTGGTGGAGCTGTTCTTTCTCTTTTTCATTCTGGAGGAGCCATGTGGTCTGTTCTTTGGCCTTTCTCCTTGTTGCCAAAGATTCTCCCTGAGTGATTCACATTCTTGTTCCAACTCCATTCTATGGTGAACAAATTCCTTCGCTTTCTGTCCCAGCTGGTTTCTCAAGGGCTTTCTTACTGTGGCATTGCTCTGACTGATCCTTTCTATCTCCCTCCTGGTGTTTTCGTAAAGCTGGTGCCTTGCCCTTTCAGTCTCTTGTCTGTCTGCGGTTTTCCTAAGGCCTCACTGTTGATCATGACCATTGACATCATGCCTTCGGCGGATGAGTCTCCTCTGGCCATCAGACTGATCCATCGGGTGTCTCACTTCTCTTCTCTTCTCAAGAGAGCAGTACATTCGTTGGGTCTTCTTTCTTTTTCCAGTTGCCCTGTAAAGAGCACTTTGTTCCAGCCTTCTTTAAGGTCCTGCACCTCCTGGCAAACTTCAGACTCTTTACGGGCAGGGCTGCAGCTATGAATTTTGGGGCCTAGGACAAGTCACTTGAAATGGGATCCTGCTTCCCAAAGCAGCTAATGCCAAAGGTAGTGCCAACTCCTCAGGTGGCCCCTCCTGAGCGCAGGGCCCCAGACAACATCCCCACTTTTCCCTCCATTGCTGTGGCCCTGTTTATGGGTGAGAGTTTTGATCTGTTCCATTCATTTGTGGCTTGGATTCTGGTTCAGTTTCCTGTGGAGCACTTGGGGTTGAGACTACTGGATGTATGCCTTGTTGGAGTCCAGAAAATGACTCTGGTAACTCCTCAATGATGCTCCCTCATACCTGGACCTCAGGTGAAGTAGCCTTCCAAAACATGCCTCTGGCTGCCAAGAATCCTCCCGTACCTGACCTTCAATGGGATATTCTGACCATGCCGCACTCTGGGACATCATCTCCTGTTGACAGACTGCCACTTCCTCTCCATCCTTCCTGATCCCAATATACTTATGGCCTTTTCTTTAAAATCCAGAAAATGAGCATTATGGTCTTGTAAATGTGGCAAACAGAGGTCTCGTTTTAGGGACTTACTATTCACTTCCTCTATAAACTTCTCAATCAGAGTTCGATCATGGTCCCGGACCTCCCTTGAGTCGACTCTCTCAATGACTATCAATGCCTCCGGCAGGCTTAAGGAATACTCCTGGAGCATTTCTTGGGGCTGCTGAGTGTGCAACAAGAACTGCAACTTTAGATCAAAGAGAGTTTGTGTGTTAGTCGTGTACTGCAAGTGATTGAAGGTCTGGTCAGCAGTGGCTTTTTCACTTTTCGATCAGGACTTGACCTCATGATGGACAATTCCTCTCAACTGCCCAATCAATATTTCTATCTTTTGGTGCTCAGGAATCTGATACAGCCGGAACATGTACTGCATCCTGGAGTGAAACTCTTCCAAGATACTGGAGTCTCCACTGTCCTGCTCCCCTGTATACTGTGGAAGCCAGGGTGCACCAAAGTAATACGCCACTGTTAGGGTAGAAGGAGGCAAGTGCCCTGGGTCTCCTTCTCTGACTTCCCATAACAGCCCACTGTCGCCTTCCAACCTCACTGACATCTTGCTCTGTGCATTCACCGGCTTTGGACTCCTTGGAACATTTTCTGAATCCTGCCATCTACGACAAGTTTTGTAACAGTGCTGGACTAGAAGACTTTGGTGTTCTTCATTCTGAGAGGTGGATGTAACTGTCTCACTACCAGCAGCACCACTGGCACCATTAGCAGGTGGGATGGCAAGGGGCCGCTGAAGGTTCGAATATGAGTGGGTGGATGGAGACTCCCAACAAGGAGAGGCAGGAGTCATACACTGAGATACGATGAAGCAAAGATGTTTATTTGACAGGAGGGGAAGGAGGACACGGTCATACAGGAAAATACCAACAGTAAAAACAACAGGGAGTATGGACAACATTATGGTTATAGGAACAGTAACACAAACATCTAACATAAACTCTAAAAATGGACTGAAATTTCTAAAAAGGTGCACCTTGGCCTAAGACTTCTGAGGATTAAGCTCTACTCTTAGTACTTTTACTACAGTACCCTAGAACAGTTATAGACCCTCATAGAGGTTCTGGCAATATAAGCTTTGTACAATGTAAGAGATCACCATGAAAATCTATGAATGATTCAAAAGTCCAGTTTGATCAGAAGTCTTCTTGCGCACAGCTGATGGAAACAAGGGAAAGTAATAGGGAAATGGAGAGGTTTTATGAACAGGCCATGGGTACATCAACTACACCCACCTCTCCTGGGTTGCTGGAAACAGATCACAACACAAAGGATTCCTTCAGGTAAAAACCCACTGGTGGGCCACCAAGAATGAAGACCCACTGCAAGGATCCAGCCACAGTTCCCTGGTGGACAGCTGGGATGAGACGACAGATGCAGACCACCCTGCCACAGCCCTCTTTTGGACTGCTGGGAAAGGAAGAAGATGCCAAACACCCTGCCACAGCCTGCTTCTAGACTGCCGGATATGGAAGAAGATGCAGAAGACAGCGGGAGGATCCCACAAAAATTGAGAACCAGGATGAGGATGTCTTCAGGCGTCGAGAGGATGACTGAGTTCTGGGCACCAAGGCTGAACTAGCCAAGGATAAACACAAAATAATAAATGGGACATTGGTATGGAGAAGCTGGAACAGAAGATCTTAAAAAGACTGATGAAGAAGCACTAAGAAAACAAGAAAACGGCGTCCGCGACTCAGTCCTGGGCTACGCTGGACTATGACTCATGGTGGATGACAAGGGGTTGTTAATGCAGTACTTTGGAGAACCTTACAGAAGGATCTCACTCTTCAGGCAGAGATTTGAATGTATGGAAACACTAGCTGAACACCTTCCAGGTGCTGTTGTGGACTGATTCGGGCATTCACTTGTGGGACACCCTTCCAAGGCTGCTAAAAACTGACTCAGGGATGGACTTGCTGAATGCCCTTTAAAGGCTGCTGAAGACTGATTCAAACACACTAGCACAAGATGCTGTGTCAATGCAATTAAAAGTCACAGTTCCAACAGTATTTCTTAATGCCACAGTTCCAACAGTTATGCACAATATCACAGTCTCTGGATGTACAGACCACAGTAAATAACAGGAACTTGGTTGCTTCTCTCTGGTCACCTTCTTTGGTGAAGCACTTACTAAGCGTGGACCTACTGTAGTGGGGTCCCCTCTAACTAAAATGGGCTCTCCTACTACTGTGGGCACACTGGTGGTTAAACACTAAATGGCCTCCTTAGACTGTGAGATACTCTAATAGAGTGGGGCTTCTTATAATTAATTGCCCTGCTATGGTTGGCTAGGTCCCTTCAATGCCTGTGGGCCTAAATGGCTAGCTATGCCCCTTTAAATTACAGGGCTATTTCTGGCTGAGCCCCTTTTAAACTGTGGGCCTACTTGCTGGCACTTTTTAATTCCCCTTCAATAAGTTGCCCTTTTAAATCTTTCTTTAACACAGTGGGCCTTTCTGCTTTTGGCCCCTTTAAACTGTGGGCCTCTCTACTGGGCCCCTTTGACATCAGGCCTAGTTGCCCCCTTTAATGACTTGGGCATAATTGCCCCTTTAAATTACTATCAGTCCAACTGACTGGGCCCCTTTAAGTTACTGTGCTTACCTTGCCCTTCTAACACTCTGGGCCTGAAGTTGCCCTTTTAAATATACTGTAGGCCTGAGCAAGGCCTTTCCATCAATTACTTTCCCTTTGCTCTGTCCCCTTCATGAATATTTAATAAACCCTCCCTATAGACCTTTAGGCCTGGCCCCTCCTCTGGGTGTCACCACGCCCAAATGAATATTTAATTTATTTTTTAATTTTGGCCCTTTGGCCCACCCCCTCTAGGCTCTCGGCCGCTCATCCTGGTGCCCTTATGGTGCTTTTACAATAATAAAATAAAAAATAGTTTTTAACCTTGTTTCAGGTGGACAGCACTCTTTTTGTGCTGCCGACAACTCACCGCCCCTGCCCAGGGTGAAGGAAGCTGCTTCAGGAGGCAGGAGGTACTTGCTGGCAGAAGGAGGATTTCAAGCAGGCAGGACACAGGCAACAACTGGGTCTCGTGGGACCACATGACACCCGATGGCTGCTTCCTGGATGTGGCCCTTCTCATGCCACCAACGGGGGACCGGAGAAACTTTAAATAAAAATAAAAAATGGGGCAAAACAGAGCCCTCAACGTGGACCAAGGATTACGCTCCTCTTCTTGGATGGGCACCCGATGGCACTGCTAACAATGACTGCTGGATGCTAATTCCTGGAGCTGGGGACAGGAGGCAGGTGCAGGCATGTAGAAGAGCTGACAGGACAACTTACAGCACAGGAAAGTTTACTTTCCAAGGCCGTGTCACTCACCACATCCTCAACCCTCTCTGTCTCAGCCCCAAAATCTCCCCACACGAACCCTTTTCAAATTGTTACATTCTGTGCAACCAACTTATTTTTTTTTTTAAACAAAAGTGCCACGCGCTGGGCCAGGACAGCAGTCCCAGTGCGTGAGAGGCCACAGCTTGCGCTGCCTGCTTGGGGGGTGGGGGGGGAGAGAGTTCTGTGAAGGAGCAGGCAGCAAGGAAGCAAAACTTTTATTTTATTTTATACAGCTGTTGCTGGTATGATGAGGAGGAAGAACACAGTGACAGGGCCCCTATCTACTGCCCTCTGATGCTGCTGAAACTGCCCTGTGTCTGCCCACACATGAGGTCCCTGGGGCACTTTTACTTATTTTTTTCTGTTGTGCCCCCAACTTTGGGGCACTACACATCGTCTTTCCCAGCATTATGATCACCATTATAAAAACATGTAGCCCCGAGGGTAAAAAACTCTAGAAACATCTTTCACAAAGTGAATTATGTGCAAAGCAAGTGGGGGGCTATGTATCTGGTTGTTGAACCTCCACCTGGGCTCCTGACAGTTTCACCTTTCTCTCATGGCCCTGCTTCCAACAGTGTCAGTGCTGGTTTGTTTCAAAGTAATTTTTTTTTAATTAAAGTTTGTAATGGATACAAGTCTGCAGTCATTTCTTTCCATAACTGAGTGTTTGTGGAGCGAGAGCGGTGCTACTGAAGTACGCACGTGCTTTAACAATCGCTTCAGTCCTCTGGCTTTGGCTTTGTCTTTGTGTAGTGTCATTGAGAAGCCCCCTTGTTCCCAACAGTATCACTGTCGGTTTCTTTAGTATTACTTTTTTGATATTATTTAACCTGTATTAGCATGGCTGTAAGCGTGCACTGATTTGGGAGCCAAGCAGTTTGTGGAGCAAGCGCAGCACTATTAAATCAGTATCACACTGCCAAGGGGGGACAAGGCTTCTTTTTCTTTTTTCCTTGTTTTTTTTTCTATTTATTCTGAATTATGTTGGGGACAGACTGACTGATATGTGTGGCCTGAAGAATAACGAGAAGGAAAAAAAAAAATCATCAGGAGCTGACAGGCTGGTTTGTTTGGCCAGTAGAATAACGGGGGAAAAAAACATTGGGAGCTGACAGGCATGTGAGTACTGATTGTAATGTGCCATCTTCATGTGAAAGGGTCACGTGTGTGGCTGGACTTCATACAGCGAGGTTTATACTCTGATAACCTTACTGTCCCAGGCACACACTGACCAATCAGAGCCCAGGATTCTTTCTTGCCATTGTATAATTTCAGTTTAAGCTCACTGATTTGAGTTGAAATCCTGCATTTCATTCTCTCTGTGTACAAATACCTCCATCCAACTTCATTATATCATATTTATAGAGTGCAGCCTTATATGGTACCCTGACTGTGACTGGAAGCAAATCACCACCCAATAGTAAACAAATTCAAAGTGTGATCTGCTCACCCCTGGCTAGTTTCATCAATTTAAGAAATTAGAATACTAAAAACACACAGAGAAAAATCTAAGAATGTCAGAAATACATTTTTGCTAAAAAACTGTATGATAAAAATGTTCGCCAACTAACAAATACACTAATACTGCTGCCTTAAAAAAACAATATCAATATTTCGACTTGCATTTACACACCTGTTTCCTGTAGCATCTGCATGCAGGATCACTCTGAGCTTGTCATTTAGTGATGGTACCTCAGGGAAAGGAGGTGGAGGAAATGTCTCTTGTACTACTGCAATGTGTACAGCCAAAGATGGCTCCAACAAAAGCCATGGTCTATGGACCTAGGACACTAGGTTCAGATAGATCTCTTCTACCCCCCCTTGTCTCATCCTCAGGGATGCCCTTGGAAGTGGTGAGCTCTTTTAGGTACCTCAGCTCTTTCCCCAACCAAGGCCTCACGTTTACATACCAGGTGTAGCAGGTCACCAAAACTACACACCAGAAGCTTGGGTTGCTATATAGATGGAATTCGCAACTTATACCTGTGACTAGGGTTGCAATTGCAAACAGTATCCTCCTGCCCAACCTAACCTATGCAGCCCCCCTCATCCAGGCTCTTTCTGGTAAGCAGCTGGGCCGGATGCAAGTTCTTTATAACAAAATTGCGAGATTTGCTACCAAATCACCCCTGAGGTAACACCACTGTGAGGTGCTTGACTCCGTAAACTGGCCGTTCGTTACCCAAAGGCTCCAATTCCCTCTGTTGTGCACCACCTACAAAATAATAAACAGCCCAACCCAATTGGCCTAAATGGAATACTGGTCCCTAAACACCCAGGCAGGCTGCTCTGCACCTCATCTGGGAAGCTACTGGAAGTCCCTAGGATACAAACGGCAACAGGGAATAAGTCCTTCACCCACACTGCCTTTACCCACTGAAACAATCTCCTGGACCAGCTGCAAAATGCAGGCTCACTAACCTCCTTTAAAAAAAGACTCCGAGAGCTACTGTACAAAGGGAACACAGGCAATGCAGATGTCAAGGACAATTTGTGACTCCCTGTCCCCTAGTAGACTAGCCTAAACTAGGTAAGTTGCCCCCTATGTCCTATACCCGTGGCTACAGGTGCCAACACTTTACATGGGAAGGTGACTACGTACCACGTCATGGTGCAGTCAGACCTGGACATTGTGGCCATCACAGAAACCTGGTATAATGATAACCATGACTGGGAGATGGCCATTCTTGGCTACAACATATTCAGAAGAGACCGGGCAGGTAGGAAGGGAGGAGAAGTGGCACGATATGTGAAAAATGACATAAGGGCCACAGAGATCCAGGAGGAACAAAATGAGGGAGAGATACTGTGGGTTAAGCTGGAAAGGAAAATGAGGCCAGCCATCCGCACAGGTGTGGTCTATAGACCACCAGCCCAGGAGGAAGAAACAGATAGGGAGCTGATGCTAGCCATCCAAAGGATGGCAGACAAGGGTGAGATAGCACTGGTTGGAGACTTCAATATTCCAGACGTGGACTGGAGCATCCCAGCAGCAGCATCAACTAGGGAGCAAATTTATCCTGGACTGTCTTCAGGGTGCCTTCCTCAAGCAACTGGTCATGGAATCAACTTGGCAGAAGGCAATACTGGACCTTGTGCTCACAAACAGGGACAGTGTGATGGGGGTAACAGTGAGGGAGCACCTGGGGAACAGTGACCACCAGTCATTGTGGTTTGAAATCACAGAAGGAGCAGAACCAAACCACACAAAAACACGTATCCTGGATTTTAGGGTGGCAGACTTTGGGAAAATGGGGAGATACTTGAAAGGGGCATTAAGGGGAATGGGGCAGGAATCAGGGGTTGCAGAACAGTGGGCAGTATTTAAAATGGGGATTACAAGAGCAACAGAATTTTGCATTAAGCAGGTTAGCAAGAGGAAAAGGAAGAGGAGGCCATTATGGTTTTCCAAAGAGGTAGCAAAGAAAGCGAAAGCCAAAAAGATTGCATTCAGGCAATACAAAAAGACACAGGCAGAAGAGGATAGGGAGAAGTACCAGGAGAAGCAAAGGGCGACAGAGAGGTCAGTAAGGGAAGCCAAAGCTCAGACAGAAGAGCACATTGCAAAATCAGTGGGTAGAGGGGACAAAACCTTTTACAGGTACAGTACATAAGTGAAAAAAGACAGGCAAAGGGAGGGATAATGAGACTGAAGAGGGAGGATGGGGGCCACGTGGAGGATGACAACAGTAAAGCTGACATACTGAACAGGTATTTCTGCTCAGTCTTTACTGAGGAAGAGGAGGGTAATGGGTCTGAAGTGAGTACAATGGGTGAGAATGGTGCAGAAATGGACACAAGTCCCTTTACACGAGAAAGGGTCCTGAAGTAACTGGAAGTAATAAGAGTTGATAAAGCAATGGGGCCAGATGGGGTGCATCCCAGGGTCCTTAAAGAACTCAGAGAGGTGGTGGCTGAACCTCTGGCTATCCTGTTTAGCTGATCACTGGAAACAGGGGAGGTACCCAAAGACTGGAGGACAGCAGATGTAGTCCCCTTATACAAAAGTGGGAACAAAGAGGAAGTGAGGAACTACAGACCAGTCAGCCTCACCTCAGTAGTGGGGAAGATCATGGAAGCACTACTGAAGGAGAGATTGGTGGAACATCTGGTTGTCAATGGACTGCAGGATCCAAGGCAGCATGGTTTTACCAAGGGGAGGTCATGTCAAACCAACCTCGTTGAATTTTTTGACTGGGTGACTAGGGAGGTGGATCAGGAGAGAGCAGTGGACATGGCCTATCTGGACTTCGGGATGGTTTCTCTGTTTCAGAGCAAAGGAAGTGGTAAGGCGCCATAGAAATATGAATGCAGACAGGATTATTCCATTTTTGTAACTTCTTTCTTTATTATATAAAAATGGCAGCGAACTCAACGTTTCACCTACAGTGTAGGCTTTATCAAGAGTTGCCTTTAAAGGAAAACTACACCCAAAACCTGAAAAAATATATGTTGTGCAGAGTGTTTTCATTTGTATGTGAAGTTCTAGTGTTTCCTTCCCTCTGACTGGTATTAGGAGTTTTTCCCAAATTAGTCTGCTAGCTTTATACTAGTTTTACGACCCCTGGGGATCTCCATACCTGATAGTGTAATTGTATTTCTGGTTCCCACAGTGCATTTTGTCTCATGTGACTGTGATGTAAGATAGACCCAACATTCAGCACATGCATGCCAAACAAACTAAATATCTTGGAAGCTTTACAAGCTACACAAAATTACCAGCAGCAAAGTTTTTCAGGACAGTAAAACCTTTAGGATGAGGAGGTCACCAAGCTGAATTCTACAGATTTTAAAAATATAGCCATCTCTGTTGCTGTGAACTGTTGTAATGCAATGCTTTCTGCTGGATTTATAGGCTCTACTACATCACCATTACATGAAACAAGGTGCACTGTAGGACAAAGAAATGCAATAAAACTATTTGATATGGTGATCTCCAGGGGTTGTAAAACTACCCTAAAGCTAGCAGGCTAATTTAGGAAAAACTCCTAATACCAGTCAGAGGGAAGGAAACACTAAAACTTCACATACAAATTAAAACATTCTGCACAACATATATTTTTTCAAGTTTTGGGTGTAGTTTTCCTTTAAGGAATGATTCAAATAGTGTCTCTCATCAGTAAACAAATCCTCTAAGGATAGATTTTTTCAAAATGACCTGGGCTGTCATGGGTAAATTAAACAGAAAAAAAACAGCACCAAGGAGCTCAGGGTGAAGATGCCACGAACCACAATCCTCAAAGAAAGTTCATGCCCTCACCACTGCACATTGAGAGCTGTACAAATTCAAGTTGATGCCATGGTAAATTTCCAGGATGATTGATTTAGTAAAAGCTGTCAGCTTCACAATCGAAGTCCAAACACACATGAATGAATGCCTCTCACACCAACATGCTGCAAGTGCACTGCATGCTTTTTCAAGGTACTCATCTGGACTTCAGCAAGGCCTTTGACACTGTGCCATATAGAAGACTATTACACAAACTAGGGAATATGGGTGTGGGCGGGACAGTAGTGTGGTGGGTAGGTAACTGGCTGTCACTCCACAGAGGGAAGAGTGACCAGTGGGGTACCACAGGGATCAGTGCTGGGACTGGTCCTATTCAACATCTTCATCAGTGACGTTGCACAGGACCTAGAAGGCAGAATTTCACTGTTCGCTGATGACACAAAGCTCTGTAGCAGAGTAGACACACCAGAGGGTGTAGACAGAATGAGGAGGGACCTGCAGAAACTTGAAGAATGGTCAGGGGTTTGGCAGTTGAAATTCAATGCAAAGAAGTGCAAGATAATGCATATGGGGCACAAAAACCCTGGCACAATATATCAGTTGGGGGGTGAGGATATAGCATGCACCAAGCAGGACAGGAATCTTGGGGTTATCATCTCTGATGACCTCAAGGTAGGGAAACAGTGTGACAAGGCAGCAGGTAAAGCAAATAGGATGCTGAGATGCATAGGCAGGGGCATCACCAGCAGGAAAAGGGAGGTCATGATTCCACTATACAAGACACTAGTGAGGCCCCACCTGGAGTACAGTGTACAGTTCTGGAGACCATACCTACGTAAGGACATAGACAGGGTAGAGAAGGTTCAGAGGAGGGCAACAAAGATGGTACATGGATTGCATCACAAGTCCTATGAGGACAGGTTGAAGGAATTGAATATGTACTCCCTGGAGGAGAGGAGGGAGAGAGGGGACATGATAGAGACATACAAGTATCTTAGAGGGAGGAACAGGGTGCAAGAATACCCTATTTTTAAGCGAAAAAGATGTTCCAGGACTAGAGGGCATGGGATGAAGTTGGAGGGAGGACGATTCAGAGGAAATGTGAGGAAGAATTTCTTCACAGAATGGGTGGTGGACAAGTGGAACACCCTGCCTGAGGAAGTGGTAGGGGCTGAAACAATCATGGGATTTAAGAATGCATGAGATAGACATAAAGGAATTCTGGAGGTCAGGGATAAGGGGCAACAGTGTTCTAGGAAAACATAAACTGAAGTTACAAACTCAAATGGGCAGACGAGGTGGGCCATAGGCTCTTATCTGCCGACTCTGTCTATGTATCTATGTATAGACTAAATGAATGTGTTACAATAAAAGATCTTTTTGTCCCATAAAACATCTAGGTATGCCCCCAATATGAGTCTTCTCATTGTATTGCTGTATTTTGTCTGCAATGTACTGTGATTGTATCTCAAAACTGTCAAGAATCTGCATTGTATTGCTGTATTTTTGTCTGCCGTGTATTGTGATTGTACTTAAAACTGTCATGTATTTTTTTATTTTTTATTTTTTGGGCTCTCTATTTCTCCCGGGTCCCGGTCGGCAACCATCTGTCAGCCACCCGTCCAGTCCCGTACTCCGATATCAGTCCACATACCCCTCTATGCCTGCAGTTTACCCTTCATGGCAGGGTGGTGAGGAGCACCCCCCCAGCTCAACTACCTCAATCTGGATCCAGTTTGGGGAGCACCATTCAGAGTCAGGGCCTTGAGTGGGTGCCTGCATCATTGCGCATGACCAGGGGCCAGTTTCCACATTTTTCTCCCCATGCATGGATAGGGCATGCAATGACACTGGAGGAGGGAGCGTGCATGCATCCGCATGCGCTCCTCCAGGCATCTGCCCCACCTACGCCCCTCGATCTGCAGTGTCGATGCACTGCCCCCCCATCCTCCGCTAGTGGCCAGTCAAGAACCAATCACTGGTGACCCTCCTCCCTGAAAAAGGAGATCAGTCCCTCAGATGCTCAATCCTTCTCCTCCCCCGCTGACCCCCAGTGGCCTGTGCTCATTCCTGAACATAGGTTGCTGGCATAGCGCAAGGTAAGGTGTCCAGTGCTTCAGCCCTCAGTGCCACCGGGCCAGCTAAACTGTCATGTATTTGAAATGTCATGTACCCAAAAATTTCTCTGTAACTAATTCCAGGTCACCCCTAAAAAAGGAACCTCCTGGGACCAGTGGGCCTACTCATTGAACAAAATTAAATAAATAAATAACGCAACAGCTCAGCCCCACTTTAGTCAGTGGCTCCAGCCTTTTTTATGTAACCCCCTTGTTACCCAGAATTACTAGAATCCCAGTAAGACCTAATGGTAGGCAGGGAAGGCAGCTTGTGAAACTCCAGTTAAATGGGTTTCACACTGTCTCGCTCTGTTCTCAGTCTCAGCTGAGACTGAGAGATGACATCACCAATAGAATTATTGCAGCTGCATGAGCCACATTGGAATCTGCAGCAAGGGAGTTGGTTAGAACGTTGGGAGGTTTTGAAGTCAGTCTTCAGTTGAGTGTGAGTCAGTGGAGTGTGAAGTTGGGAGCTTGCTGAGAAAGCAGCTCAGTTAGGCTCTAGGAGCCTCAGCCCTGACAGCGGGCTACTTTTAGTTTAAAAAAGGTGTGTGTCTCCACCTTAAAGAGAGACACAGAAGATAATTGAAGTGGTGGAGACCACTGTTTTCGGGTCTCAGTGCCCCCTCCCTTCGGGGGGGGCAGGAAAGGGTTCCCTGCAGATTTCTGGGGCAACCCCCTAGCTCTGCTTGTAGAGGAAAAGCTGCCTGTGTGTTCCAGAGTTTATTTGGGAGAACAAGAAGACTTGTGAGTCGCCTGTGGGGCACCTGCAACATGAGGGTGAGTGTCTGCTCTTGCTAAAAGGGCCTATGTTTTTCACCCTGGGACTTGTGTGACAATGTGAGGATTGAACTACTAAATATTGGGAAGCCTAGAGTAATGGGCTAAGCAAAGTAAAAGTAGGTTCAAGTCCAGAGCTAGTTGGGATGCAAATGATATGTAGAGATATGACAGACGTCTACCCAGAATCTACATTTCAAAGTTCAGTAAAGGAATTGTTCAGTTTCCAGAGAAATGGCTGGGTATGGGCTGTGGGAGCTGGAGGTGGGTGGTCCCCCATCTTTAGTAATCAGGTCCACTTCTACGGATTTCTTCTGTGGATTTCTACTTTACCTCAGGCACTTGGCCAGTGATGAGGGAAGTACCCAGACGTGGGATGGTAAGGAAAATTCTCTCTAGGAGTCGAAGACTCTAGTGTGGTTTGGGGAGCCACGACAGGATAATTGGTTCATTCCTCAAATGGACCACGGATCAAGTGGCCGGCGGGGAACTGGGCCAGTGGGGAAAACCCAAGTAGTGTACAAGTCGGGCTGTGTACCCAAAGCTGCGTGCAAGTCTGGGCTGTGTGCCTGGTGGGTTTAGAGCCTGAGGGCTGGAAATGGTGATAAAGTGTTCTGTTGTCTCTAATCTGCATTACCAGGAAATGTAGCCCCATGAGGTTCCGTCTATGCTTTGTTTGTTCAGCTTGGATGTGAATAAAAGCCACACTGAAGAATCCCATTTTTGGTTCTGGACATTACGGTTATTGCTTCCTGTGTTCAGATTTACTTGGAAGCCCCTGTGCAGAGTAGCCAAACCTAGGTCCCATGTGCCGAGTAACCTCATCCTCCCCAAACCCAGTCCCCACCAGGTACTGCTGTCAGCTTCAACAGCATGCCACCTGTCGTTTTGCTAGAAAGGCAGGGGTGAGGGGTTACAAAAATGGAGGCACCGCTTTGGATTTCGTTCTGGCAAGGAAGGTGCTCGGGCAAGGGGGCTAGCGTTTTGGCTATCTGGCAGTGGGTAGCCCAAAAAAGCTGAAGCAGTTTAACTAGTGTGTTGCTGCGTGCTGTGGATCTTGTGCTGCTGTTTAAAGTGGACAATTGTTTACCAAGGAGCAGCAAAGCCAAAGAGTGTGCCCTTGTCCTGCATCAAATTGTTTACAGTGTTTTTGCCTGCTTTAAAAATGAACTGTGGTAAACAAAAGTGTGGAAGACTAGGGGTAGCAACAGGAAAATTGTGCCCTGTACGTTTGAAATGCTTTTAAAATGAACTGTGGTCAAGAAAACTGTGGAAGACTAGGGGTATCAACAGGAAAATTGTGCCCCGGATGTTGGAACTGCTTTTTGAAATGAATGAGAGACTTGCAGGTGTAATGGCTATGTTAAATGGCTGAAATGGGTTCCCGCCATGGAGTCAGTTGGTAAAGAAAAAAAAGTTGCATTCTGCAGTTTAAATTTGCCTGCTCGACGATCGCCATAAGGAGAGAAGAGCCCTCGTGAGGAAGAAGAGGCTCATTTGCATGATGTCGTGTGATTGGTCAGGCTGAGATCAGTCCTGCCCCTCAGCCAGCTCTACAGTGACTGCCCCAGCATTCGAGAGGGAGTGTGAGTGGAGTGCGTGTACTGGCTAGTGGAGGAGCGTCGAGGAGTGTTAAAATCGCTGTAAACATTTTAAAAATGAACAATCTAGTTTGAAATCGGGCTCAACCCGCTAACCGATCGTCAGAATTGCAAGTTTATTGGTCGAGAAGACGATTGGTAGGACTGCCCGCCCGTTTCTGTTCTGAGGCCTCCAAGAACTGGCTGTAGGCCGTTTTTCCCCATCGCAGCAAACTACTACTGATAACAGTAAGTAACAACTTAAAAACTGCTCAAACACTCAAACAGTGATTTTCTGCCCTATGCCATATAAATGTGTGTGCAGCAGTGTAGTTGCTTTGCAAGTAACGATTGTGTCAAGTCCTGCCAGCAAGTGCAAGTCTGTTAAGCCATTGACTGTGTGCATAGTAATGAATTCAGCCTCAGTTTAAAGTTTGAAGCCAGAGTGACTGTGGGTTGTAGCCAATGTGCAGCACTAGTTATACAGGCAATCCTGTGCTAAAAACCTGAAGCTTTAAAGGAAAACTACACCCAAAACCTGAAAAAATATATGTTGTGCAGAGTGTTTTCATTTGTATGTGCAGTTCTAGTGTTTCCTTCCCTCTGACTGGTATTAGGAGTTTTTCCCAAATTAGCCTGTTAGCTTTATACTAGTTTTACGACCCCTGGGGATCTCCATACCTGATAGTGTAATTGTATTTCTGGTTCCCACAGTGCATTTTGTCTCATGTGCCTGTGATGTAAGATAGACCCAACATTAAGCACACGCATGCCAAACAAACTAAATATCTTGGAAGCTTTACAAGCTACGCAAAAATTACCAGCAGCAAAGTTTTTCAGGACAGTAAAACCTTTAGGATGAGGGTGGTCACCAAGCTGAATTCTACAGATTTTAAAATATAGCCATCTTTGTTGCTGTGAACTGATTGTAATGCAATGCTTTCTGCTGGATTTATGGGCTTTGCTACAATCACCATTACATGAAACAAGGTGCACTGTAGGACAAAGAAATGCAATAAAACTATTTGATATGGTGATCTCCAGGGGTCGTAAAATTACCCTAAAGCTAGCAGGCTAATTTAGGAAAAACTCCTAATACCAGTCCCTAATACCAGTCGGAGGGAAGGAAACACTAAAACTTCACATACAAATTAAAACATTCTGCACAACATATATTTTTTCAAGTTTTGGGTGTAGTTTTCCTTTAAGGGACTGTAGTAAAAGAAAAGTTTCCAGCACGTAAAAAGTCCGTGGAAAATTCAGTAAATGTGTTTAAAGAAAGAACAGAGCAAGTTGTGCAGTTTGAGCAAAAGTTATCAGTAGTTTGTGTAAATCGGGTGCGCAGTGGCTTGACCCAGATTCTGAATGTTGATACATAGGAGTGCTGCCGCCGCCATTACAGGATGGGGTAGTAAAATAAACACAGCAGCAGAGAAGCCATTTTACAACTAAAGAGATGTGTTCAGTAAAGTGGGACTTTCAGTTACAGTGAACTTTTGTTTATTTTTCTGCAGTTATGGCCTCAGGACCAGCTCGTTACTCGGATCATGCCCGGGTTGCAGTAACAGCAGCAGTAAATAGACTGAGGGATATTGAAAAGTGGTGCTATGGAGGATAACTGCCTCCTCATGTAGCGGTTCCTGGATATCCAGTGCATGTATGTCAAATATGCTTGAGATCTGGAAGGGACGTCTTCATGATTCCTCACTGTGCTGGATGCCTAGAAAAATATGGCTTGTATAAAGCGCCTCAAATTCGGTTGGCTCCCACATGGACAAATGTTCAGGAATCTGCAGTTGGCAGCACACAGCACCAGGCAGAGCCTGTGGAGGAAGGCCCCTCGGGGGAGTGTGGCACAAAGCTAGAGGGTACAGAGTTAGAGACAGAACCCGAAGTTGAAGTTTCGGATGCTGGATCCCAGAAGGAAAGTTTGGATAAAGCATCAATAGACCCCTGTGGGGGGGGTGCCTAGCCCAAGTCTCTTAGGCGAAGATGAGATGCAGGAGGCCTTTGAGTGGGAGGTGTCGACCTCCGCGCCTAATGATGAGTAGATAGTCTCAGGAGTGAGAATGACCGCTCACTCCTGGGCTCAAATCCTCAGTGAAGAGGAAGATGAGGGGGAACCTATGTGGCCTTGTGAAAAAGGAACAGGTACACAGCCTCAAGATCTTGTCTCCGAGGAATGTATGGAAGAAAGTGGTGATGCAACTGCCCTGGCTTCACAATAGGAAGAAGTCAGGGATCTGTTTCTAATTTCTTTAAGGATGCGTAGCTGGCAGAACCAGGACTGGCCACCCCCAAGCCAGGACAGAAGTCTCAGATTGACCGAAGCAAGTAAAGAGGAGAGACTGGTTCATAGAAAGGCAAATGAGATCTATGGTATGACCTTTCCTACCTTTCCTCGGAAAGTCTGGGAGGAGATTGAGAACAGCAGGAAATCCTGGATCTGGGACGAAGCAATGAAAAGTGTGCATCCTGGGGCCAACAAGCATGTGAAAAACAGACTGTTTCACGAGAAGTATACCCACTGGAAGAGAGGCAGGACACTGTTTACAGACAGAGTGAGAATAGAGAATAGAGAGGGACGTGAAATCTCCCACTGTGTGAATTATGTGTGCCCAGATGGGGTAATAATTCAAGCTACTGACCCCCGGTACTATTGGCCTCAGTGCGAGGACCTCCCAGCAAATGTGCCCGTGCCTACAAAATGGAGAGCCGAGTAGTGGTAGTCAATACTGCCACACCAGACTGTGAAGTGCCTTTATTGATTCGCCAGTATGGATATCCAGAACTCAAGTGCCCCACATTCATCGGTCTACAGTGTACTGGCCTTTCCAGAAACCATCGACTGGCCCACCAGATGACTTCAGATCCAGAGAGGACATCAGCCCAGCTGTATCCTGTTCTTTGCCTGGTAATCGGATGACGTCAGACCGGCTGTTTTCTTTTTGTTCCTGTTCCAAGGTTCCATCTCCAGAGATGACATCATCCCAGAAGTGCTCTCCTGTGGTTCCTGGAAGATGTCCACCCAGCTGTATCGGAAGAAATGCTGCCAGGAAGAGTCTTTGTCAGAGGTGCAGGTCGGTGCCGCATTTTCCATACTACAAGTGGCTGGTAAGTCCGAACTTTTCTATCTTTATGACATTGCAGTACACACCCTACACTAGCAGACCTCAAAATGTGTGAACTGTCTGCAAAGACTCTCCCCTTCGGGACTTTGGCCTGTTAGAACTGTGCTTCACCGGGCTCCGGCCCAGGAGAGACTCTTTATTGGACTAGCCTTCGGGCATTGTGGTCACTAGTTGGGACTTTTAGGGCACTCCACCCCAAATGTGTATTGTAAATAATGTTATTGTTTTCTAATGTATATACTGTTTTTCTACCTTTTTCTAAAAAAAAATATTTTTGGGATTCTTTAGTGTTTTGATGGTAGGGGTCTAGGTAGACTGTGTATGCAGATTAGGAGTGTGTGTTGTCTTTCTTTTCCTTACAGGTGTTCCTGGGAAGACAGAAGAGAAGACAAGAAGAGGAGGATGGGCTCATCGGAGTTCCTCATCAGTGCTTTAGTGTGTAGTAATTTAAAGTACTGTGGTGTTATGGTTATTATTACTGTATTAACCCTTTCCTTCCACAGGTGTGGTTGTGGGGGTAGAGAGGAGAAAATAACATGTTACAAAATGTGGTTTTCTAATGGTGTGTGGTTGTAGGTTGCCCAAGGTCAGGGAGGTCCCCAGGTTGTTTTTGTTTTGGGGGTATTAGGTTAAAAGGCAGATAGATTTTCCCTAGAGGGTTAGGGGGGATAGACAGGCTCTGGCCCTGACCTGCAGTAGGGACCGCAGTGCTGATCTATCAGGGCTATGCTCTGGATAGTTCTACCAGAGCCACTAGGTGTCCATAGTAAGTGGATAGTGTAGAGGCTGATATGTCAGCTAAAGGCCTCTAGGCCCTTAGTGTTGCCTGCTTGTGCTTGCACATGGTAGGGGGGGGCCTGATCACCCCCCTCCGCAGGTAGCACATAGGGTGGGATGCCCTAAGACTGGGTAAACAATGACTACGGACAGTCATTTTCATGGTCAAGGGTGAGTGTAACTCCTTTGTTACATGGGGTTACTAGAATCCCAGTAAGACCTAGTGGTAGGCAGGGAAGGCAGCTTATGAAACTCCAGTTAAATGGGTTTCACACTGTCTCACTCTGTTCTCAGTCTCAGCTGAGACTGAGAGATGACATCACCAATAGAACTATCGCAGCTGCATGAGCCACATTGGAATCTGCAGCAAGGGAGTTGGTTAGAACGTTGGGAGGTTTTGAAGTCAGTCTTCAGTTGAGTGTGAGTCAGTGGAGTGTGAAGTTGGGAGCTTGCTGAGAAAGCAGCTCAGTTAGGCTCTAGGAGCCTCGGCCCTGACAGAGGGCTACTTTTAGTTTAAAAAGGGTGTGTGTCTCCACCTTAAAGAGAGACAAGGAAGATAATTGAAGTGGTGGAGACTGCTGTTTTCAGATCTCAGTGCCCCCTCCCTTCGGGGGGGGCAGGAAAGGGTTCCCTGCAGATTCCTGGGGCAACCCCCATAGTTCTGCTTGTAGAGGAAAAGCTGCCTGTGTGTTCCAGAGTTTATTTAAGCGAACAAGAAAACTTGTGAGTCGCCTGTGGGGCACCTGCAACGTGAGGGTGAGTGTCTGCTCTTGCTAAAAGGGCCTATGTTTTTCACCTGGGACTTGTGTGACAATGTGGGGATTGAACTACTAAATATTGGGAAGCCTAGAGTACTGGGCTAAGCAAAGTAAAAGTATGTTCAAGTCCAGAGCTTGTTGGGATGCAAATGATATGTAGAGGAGATGTGACAGACGTCTACCCAGAATCTACATTTGAAAGTTCAGTAAAGGAATTGTTCAGTTTCCAGAGAAATGGCCGGGTATGGGCTGTGGGAGCTGGAGGTGGGTGGCCCCCCATCTTTAGTGACCAGGTCCACTTCTACAGATTTCTTCTGTGGATTTCTACTTTACCTCAGGCACTTGGCCAGTGATGAGGGAAGTACCCAGATGTGGGAAGAAGTGCAAAGTAATGCACCTGGGAAATAAAAATCCAGGAGAAGAGTACGCAGTAGCAGGGGAGGTACTAACAACAACAATAATGGAAAGGGATCTGGGTGTAGTCATTATCAGATGACCTAAAGGTGGGTATGCAATGTGAGAAGTCAGTAGGGAAAGCCAGGGGGATACTGGGATGCATAGGGAGGGGCATCACAAGTAGAAAAAGGGAAGTGGTTATCCTCTATACAGACAGTTGGTGAGACCCCATCTGGAGTACTCATGCAGTTTTGGAGACCTCATCTATGCAAGGACATAGACAGGATGGAAGCAGTCCAGAGGAGGGCAACTAAAATGGTGCAGGGTCTACATCAGAAACCATATGAAGAGAGACTGAGAGAGCTTAATATGTATACCCTTGATGAAAGGAGGGACAGGAGGACATGATAGAAACTTTTAAGTACCTCAAGGGAATCAACAAAGTCCAGGAGGGTAGCATCTTTCAGAAAAAGAGATGTGTAAGAACAAGGGGGCACAATTTAAAGTTAGAGGGGGACGGCTCAGGGGTAATGTGAGGAAATTCTTTTTCACGGAGAGAGTGGTGGACGCATGGAACCGCCTTCCTGGAGAGGTTGTGGGGTCTAAAACAGTGGAGGAATTCAAACATGCATGGGACAGACATAAGGGAATTAGAGTTGGGGGTTGCAGGAAATAGGCTGTTGGTTAACTAGAATCTACAGCTTATCCAGTAGATAGGGAAATGGGCAGACTGGGTGGGCCAAGTGGTCCTTATCTGCCGTCAAAGTCTATGTTTCTATGTTTCTATGGGATGGTAAGGAAAATTCTCTCTAGGAGTTGAAGACTCTAGTGTGGTTTGGGGAGCCACGACAGGATAATTGGTTCATTCCTCAAATGGACCGCGGATCAAGTGGACGGCGGGGGAGCCAGGCCAGTGGGGAAAACCCAAGTAGTGTACAAGTCGGGCTGTGTACCCAAAGCTGTGTGCAAGTCTGGGCTGTGTGCCTTGTGGGTTTAGAGCCTGAGGGCTGGAAATGGTGATAAAGTGTTCTGTTGTCTCTAATCTGCATTACCAGGAAATGTAGCCCCATGGAGGTCCGTCTATGCTTTGTTTGTTCAGCTTGGATATGAATAAAAGCCACACTGAAGAATCCCATTCCTGGTTCCGGACATTACAGTTATTGCTTCCTGTGTTCGGATTTACTTGGATGCCCCTGTGCAGAGTAGCCAAACCTAGTTCCCCTGTGCTGAGTAACCTTATCCTCCCTGAACCCAGTCCCCACTAGGTACTGCTGTCAGCTTCAACAGCATGCCACCTGTCATTTTGCTAGAAAGACAGGGGTGAGGGGTTACATTTAGAACACCAATTCTAAAGGAGTTGACTCCAAGAGTGAGAAAACAAGCAGAAACCAATTGCTGCAAAAATATACTTATTTAATTCCAAATACAAAGTACTGTATAACAAGAAAGATCAGGCAAAGAACTCCAAACCAGTAGAAACATAGAATTTGACGGCAGATAAGGACCGCTTGGCCCACCCAGCCTGCCCATTTCCCTGCCTACTGGATAAGCTGCAGATCCTAGTTAACCAGCAGCCTACTTCTTTCTACCCCCACCCCCTAGAATTGCCTTATGACTGTCCCATGCATGCTTGAATTCCACCATTTTTGACTCCACGACCTCCTCCGGAAGGCTGCTCCATGCATCCACAACCCTCTCTGTGAAAAAATACTTCCTTAAACTACCTCTGAGCCGCCTCTATCTTCAAATTGTGCCCCCTTGTTCTTGCACACCTCTTTTTGAAAGATGCTACCCTCTTGGACTTTGTTGATTCCCTTGAGGTACTTGAAAGTTTCTATCATGTCCCCTCTCCTCCTTTCCTCGAGGCTATACATATTAAGCTCCTTAAGTCTCTCTTCATATGTCTTCCGGTACAGACCCTGCACCATTTTAGTTGCCCTCCTCTGGACAGCTTCCATCCTGTCTATGTCTTTGCGAAGACTGGGTCTCCAGAACTGCACACAGTACTCCAGATGGGGTATGACCAGCTGTCTGTACAGAGGGATAATAACTTCCTGTTTTCTACTGGTGATGCCTCTCCCTATGCATCCCAGTATCCCCTCAGCCCTCCTTGCTGCCCTCTCACATTGCTTGCCCACCTTTAGGTCATCTGATATGACTACGCCCAGGTCCCTTTCCATTTTTGTTGTTGTTAGTATCTCACCCCCATTGTGTACTCTTCCCTGTTTTTGTTTCCCACGTGCATTACCTTTGCACTTAGCATTGAATCTAAGCTGCCATACATTTGACCATTCCTCTAACCTTGCCAAGTCCTTTTCATCCTTTCCACCCCACCTTGTGCATCAACTCTGTTGCAGATCTTTGTGTCATCTGCAAAGAGACATACTTTTCCTTCCAGTCCCTCTGCAATGTCGCTTATAAAGACATTGAAGAGGACCGGTCCTAATACTGAACCCTGTGGTACCCCACTAGTAACTCCCCTTTCTTCAGAGTGGACTCCATTTACTATTACTCTCTGTGTCCTATTCTCCAGCCAATTTTTTTACCCAGGCTGTCATCTTGGGACCCACTCCCAGGCTAGCTAACTTGTATATTAATCTTTTGTGTGGGACTGTGTCAAATGCCTTGCTAAAGTCTAGGTAGGCCATGTCCACAGCCCCTCCCTGATCTACTACTTTGGTCACCCAGTCAAAGAAATCTATTAGATTTGTCTGGCATGACCTTCCGCTGTGAATCCATGCTGCCTTGGGTCCTGTGCCCTCTAGTCTCTAGATACTGACAATTCTTTCCTTCAGAAGTGATTCCATCATTTTCCCTACCACCGAGGTTAAACTAACAGGTCTGTAGTTTCCTGCTTCTGCCTTGCTCCCAGTTTTGTGAAGGGGAATCACATCTGCCCTCCTCCAGTCCTCGGGTACCACCCCATCCTTCCATGATTTGTTAAACAGGGTAGTCAGTGGTGTCACTAATTCCACCCTTAGTTCTTTTAGAATTCTGGGATGAATCCCATCAGGCCCCATTGCTTTGTCCACCTTCAGTTTTAAGAGTTCTTTCAGAACCCTTTCTTCTGAAATGGGCTGGTATCAACTTCTGTACCCAGAGTGTTTCTACTGTTTGTTTTAGGTACCTCCCTCTTCCTTTGTAAATACAGAGCAAAAATATTTGTTTAGTATTTCTGCCTTTTCACAGTCACCTCTGCCCCCCTTATTAAGCCTCACTATCCCTCCTTGGTCTTCCTTCGCTCCCCTGATGTACCTATAAAAGGTTTTATCCCTTCTTAACTGAGTTGGCTATCTTTCCTCAGTTTGGGCCTTTACTGTTCTGACTGCCTTCCCAGCTTCCTTTGCTTTAACTGATACAGTTCTCTGTCCTGCTCCTTCTGTGACTCCTTGTACTTCCTGAAAGCTTTCTTTTCTCTTGAACCTTCACTGCCACTTCCTTTGAGAACCATAGTGGTTTCTACATCGCTTCGCTTTGTTTATTTGCTTCACACAAAGGCTAGTTACCTCTGTGATGGCAGTTTTTATTATTCCCCATTGTTCTTCCACCTCTCCTTCCTGCCCATTTGCTAGTGCATTCCTTAGGCACTCACCCATTTTGGCAAAGTCAGCCCTCCTAAAGTCCAGTACCTTTGCCTTTGTATGGCTTGACTCTATTGCCGTGTTTATTGTGAACCATACTGTTCAATGGTCGCTAGTTCCCAGATGGCTACCCACTTCTACATCTGTGATCCTCTCTTCATCTCCATTTGAGAGAACCAGGTCTAAGACTGCTACCTCTCGTGGGCTCCAATACTAGTTGTCTAAGGCATGCCCCTGTAGGGCATCTAGAATAACCCCACTCTTCGAGTGGCTGCTGCAACTGCACTCCAGTTAACATCTGGCATATTCAGATCGCCCATCAGCAATATCTCCCCTTTTTCTGCCTTACTAAGTATACTTTCTATCATTTCCTTGTCCATTTCCTCCCCCTGAGAAGGGGGTCTGTATACAACCCCTGTGCGGATTGTGGTGCCATTGCCGGTCTCCAAATTTACCCACAGTGCTTCTTCTCCTCCCTGTTTTCCCTTTTGTTCTGCTGCTTTGATTCCTTCCCTTATGTAAAGAGCTACTCCTCTTCCTCTATTACCCTCTCTGTCCCTCCTGTAGATAGTGTATCCTGGTATGTTTACGTCCCAGTCATGGTTTTGTGTGAATCATGTTTCTGTGACTGCCACGATATCCAGATGTTCCTCCTCCATCAAGGCCACTAATTCAGGAAGCTTGTTACTCAGACTACGGGCATTGGTACTCATTGCTTTCCATTTTTTGATGGCTTTACCTTCAGTTGCAGCATCCCCCACTGATCTTTCTACCTTGGTCTTTTTCTCATTTAGTACCCTGTTTTGTAGGGAGAGGCTGGGATTTTCCTGCTGCTTATCAGTGCCTCCCCCCTCAACTAGTTTAAAAGCTTGCCAATGAAGCATTTAAACCGATTGCTCAAAAGACTTGTTCCCTTCCTGGACAGATGCAGACCATCCTGCCAGTATAGGCTGATGTCCCTCCAGGTGGAACCCCAGTCGCCAATGAAGCCAAACCCTGTGTTCCACACAATTTTTCAACCATTCATTAAACTGCATGGTGCAAATACCCTCGCCTCACTCATGCCATTGACAGGCAGCACCTCTGAGAAGGATACTGTGTGTGCTACTTGTCTTAGGCCCTCCCAGTTCTACAAAGTCCTTCTGCACTGCTCTAATCTCATGATGAGCCAAGTCATTTGTCCCTAGGTGGACAATGACGTCCAGCTCAGAACTCCTGTGCAGCTGTTCTCGTGATCCTGAGGATCGCTTCTTGTCCCTCCAAGCCATGGCACCAGGCAGGCACCTTACTTCAGTTTCCCTGCTCCCCCAGTTCTATCCCCCACAATTGAGTCCCCACCAGGAGCTGCTTCCTTTCCTTGTGGTGTCCTCTGCCTCCTTCCTGTGGGCCTCCCTTGAGACAGGTGTCCTTAGCCTCCTTAATCTCCTCTGTGGGTGCATCCATAGGGGAGCTGTGCTCCGCCAGAATGGTGTATGGATTGTGGAGTGGAACAACTGACTGGGTGTGCCTCTGTTCCACCATCCTCACCCTCCCTGCCCTGATCCCACTGTGGTCCAACTGCTGTGCTTTCTTTGCAACCTCTGAATCAGTGGTGGTGGCTCTGGTGATCCCTGGATGGGGGAGGTTCCCTTCTTACCATCCAGTCTGGCCTGGGGGAAGGTTCCCTTACTGCTGTCCAGTGTGGCCTGAAGATGGACAAACTCCTCCCTCAGGGCAGAGAGTTGTCTGCAAATAGGGCAGCATCTCAGCCTCCAGAAAGTCTCCCGGAAGACTGCTGCCCCACAGCCACAGGACATTAACCTGCTGGAAAAGGTCCAGAGGAGGGCTACAAAGATGATAGCTGGTCAGCAGGGTAAGGCATATGAGGAGAGGTTGAGGGCACTGAACATGTACTCCCTGGAAGACAGGATAGAGAGAGGGGACATGATTGGGACTTTCAAGTACTTGAAAGGGATAAAGTTGATAAGGAGAGTTTCTTTAAGATGAGTGGCAACTATAACATGGGGGGGCACAGTCTTAAGCTGGAGGGTGGGAGGTTTAGGAGGGAGGTCAGGAAGCACTTCTTCACAGAGAGGGTGGTAGACACTTGGAATGTGCTGCCAGAAGAGAAATCTTGTTGAAGACAGTGGGCAGCTTTATGAGAGGCTGGGACAGGTATAGGGGAGGGTAAGGGTCATGGGTTGGGAGGATGGGAGGAGTGGGGAGGGGGGCAGGGACAGTAGCTCAAGCTGTGGACACGGCAACATGTGCAGACTTGATAGACCAAATGGCCTTCTTCTGCTGGCTTCTTTGTATGTTTGTATCTATGTAAATATTATGGTTCAGCTATTAGAATTCATTATAGCATACACTGCTATTTTCTTTAAGTTCACCGTTCCATCATGGTAGCCTACTCAAAACATTTCTATAAAAAAAACATTTGGCTGTGTCCAACAAAGTGCCTTTGTTTATGACATTACTCACCATGACAACGGAATGTAATGTCACAAAAGCAACTGTGAGAACAGCAGAGGATGATAAGATTTTTTTATCTTATTTTCTATTTTGCTCCTCGGATTGTGCCCCATCTAACCGACTTCTAGCTCCTGTCACCCGGAATTACCGTGGCTTACCTTATGCCCTGTCCAGGAACAGTGCCTGCGAGGAGTCAGTTGTCATCCTGCCGTTGTTTTTTTTGTCCACCGGTTTTTCTCCCGTGGGCCCCAGGAGAATGATGCACAGCCCCGGTAACAACCCCCTTCCACCCACCCAATTGGCCTAATGCCTGCGCAGCCTCCTGGCCTCCATCAGAGGGCAACCATTGAGCGAGGGATACCACTCACCCTTCCCCGGAGAGGAGAACTTTCCACCGGCTGCTCCATCCAGCTCCGCCCCCCCCCCGTGCTGACCTCTGATGACCCAGGCTCACTCCCGATCCTGGGTCGCCGGCGTGCCGCGAGGTGAGACGTCCAGCGCCTCAGCCTACCGGGCTGGTGGATGATAAGATTTTTTTTATAAAAATTAAAGTGAAGTAAATACTATGGCAGGGATATTCAGACTGTGCCAGGCAGTGGCACAGGCCTGGGTGCAGTGCAACTGTGAAGCTCCAGGGCCAGGTCCAGGTGATATTCAACGGTGCTGTGCCGTGGCACAGCACTGTTGAATCTAGCATGGGCAGTGCATGAACTGCGCATGGTGCAGTGGCACTGCGCTAGCACAAGTCACTGATAGGGAGCACGAGGATGCGCCAGCGCAAATGCAGTTGCACTAGGTGCAGCACCCATGATATTTAGCATGGGGCATGCAAATGAGGCCATAATATATTTAAGGTGTAAATGGGGCCATTTGCATGTCATTATGGCCCAACTGGCATGCCTTGTGCAGGGCAGGTGGGCAACTTGCACCTGACACCCTGCACAGCATGACATGTGCTGTGGGGGTCCCAAGGCATCTCCCGCCCCCATAGCCGCAATTGCACGGTATATGTATCTAAAGATTGCCCTGGTAGTCTAGAGGCCCCCCCAGTCCCCGATTCCCCAATGAGTATGCAACATGACCAGTTCTTAACCCCTTGCCCACCCGGCTTCCCCTCAGTTATTAGCAGGCGGTTTATTCACCCGCATATCGCTGAACAGCTGGGCCGAATGACAGGTACAGTATGGGCTTGCAGGGCATACTGTACTAGACAGTCCCAGATCCATGAATGTCTCCATTCACATATTTGGGACCGTCTAGTACAGTATGCCCTGTAAGCTCATTGGTCCACACTAGGGACCAATGGGCTTACAGCTCATACTGTACCTGTCATTCTGGCTGGTGGTGGTATTGGCAGGATGCAGCCACCTGCCGCATGATGGGGGGAGGGATTGGCAAGAGGTTCTGTGTGGGTGGGGGGTGCCACTGGATCACCAGGGCATCTGAATACAGGATGTTACCACGATTGCAGCAAAGGGTGGGGTGGTTCCACTAGACCACCAGGGAGGTCATATTGTCATGTATCAGGGAATCAGGGACTTGGGTGGGAGGGGTAACCACTAGACCACCAGGGCTGGTCATGTTGCATACTCATCAGGGAATTGGGGACTGTGGAGACCACTAGACTACCAGGGATATCTTTAGCAACATATTCCTCGTGATCGCAGCTATGGGCTGGGGGGGTCCACTAGACCACCAGGGATGTGTGTGCTTGCGGATGGTGTTCTGGGTGGGCGGGTGGCCACCCACAGCTGGGCTGCTGTGTTGCACCCTGCAATACAGCAACCAGCCTGTGGGTGACTGGGATTTACTCCAACTCTGCAGGGGCTCAACTTTGAGCCCCACTGTGCGACGCAGTGCAGGGGTGCGCCGGCATATGCACTGCACATCCCAGGCTCAATATCGGCATGAGCCGCATATGCATAGGCACGCCTTCTGCATCTGTATTGCATACATTATCATTGCACCCCGGTGCATTGGAATTTGTGCTGCACTAGGCAGCCTTCACAATATCCCACCAGGGTGCAATGCGGGGTTGCGCCAGGTGCAACCCCTTTGAATATCCAGGCCTGTATTATCTGAAATATTTAGTATATAAAGAACAGGAAGAAATACAACTAGAAAACACTAAAGTAAAACATGATAGAAAAGTTATAAAAGGGGGTTCAGATAATGTTTAATTCTGATTGGCTACTAAATATGTTTAATCACACTACTACTATAACCTCCCTCTCCTCGATGTCTAGGGGCCTGATGGAAAGTTTAAGGGAGGGGGATTCAACTTTGCAGAAACACATCCAGAAAAGAGAAAGCTGGTTACATACCTGGGTCCATGATCTTCTCCCTGAAGGCGGTCGCTGGGCATGGCCTGAAATAGGGTGCAGGAAGACAGCCACCTGGCAGCTCTGGGGGCAAGGTATTAGTTGGCAACGTAAAATAAATTCATAGAGCAAATGAAGGTGCACTCTCAAACCCAGTTTTAACATGGCAAAATGTTATCCTAACAGGTAGCATAAAACATCAGAAACTACTCCCAGGCGCACGGGGCATGGCTTAACAGAGAGTTCAATCTTCTGTGGCACAGAGCCAAACCACACAACCTATGGCTGAATAAGTCCAAATAGAACAGTCCCTGTTTAGTTGGAGTGGCTCCAAGCTGATGATGATGGCAGCTGCATGAACACCGACTTCATGAACCACTGGACCTCATACAGCTCGACACCCAGGCCATTCGCTCTCTCTCTTCACAGCACACGGTGGCCAAACCAGACTGCAGCCTCTCCCACATACTGCACTTTTTCCTGTTAAATACGGCCTACTCAGCAGAGCCCCTGGTATCCCAGCTCAATCCAGCACAGGTGATTTGAGGGACTCACCGTCCAAACTTCTTCACTCCTTGCAGGCCATCTTCACTCAGGAGGAGTGCCACAGGGTAAGGGGAGGGGGGGCTGCCAAAACTTCACCATCCCCTCCACCTGAAACTCTAATCCTGGACCTAGGCCTACCCCACCCCAGTGCTGTGGTGCATGCCAGTGGGCTCCTCACTCTCCAGGCCGCAGCTCCCAAACAGACCCAGCTCCAGTAAGCCGCAACCCCAACCACCCGACATAGACTCCACCGAGTAGGCTTCCAGTGATGAACCATTGAGCCCCAAACTGTGCCGGGGCCAGTGGCCAGGCCCACTTAGCTCCTCCAAACACTGTCCCGTCAGCCTCCTCCAAACACACCAAAAACCTCCCTTGAATCCTACCCCCGGGACACTGGCCAGCAAGCAGGCCAAACCCCCATCCTCTCAAATAAGGGCAAAAGAGCAGAGAGGGCTACTTTAGTAAGTACACTGTCCCCCCTCTTAACAAACATTCACCTCCTGGTGAATAGGGCTGCTGGCTACTGCACGGCCAGCACTTGAAGGGATATACACACTCTCCTTCCCCTATCTTCAGGTGGTGATATCAGTCACTGGTGAACAGACCCCTACATCTAAACCCAAGGACACAGAGACCCCATACAACCCCACAGATAAATCCCAGTGCTGCTGCTACCACCATAAATTTGGGACTCAAAACATTCTTCACTTTTGGTTTCTTCCAAGCAACCATTGTCCCAAAAGTTAACAACAGGCAGTAACTAACAAAAGCATTATCTATTCTCAATGCCTCATCTGTTCTCACTTCACCCTACCCCTTTCTCCTCCTCCTACCTATCCCTTGAACCTTGCCCCTTTCCCCACCATCAGTGCTTATCTAGATGTACTACCTGCTCATTGCCTGATCCCCCCCATACCCAACATTTTATCTTTCAGCTTTAGGTCTGTAGCCTGTAGTCTCAATTGTCAAAACGTGTAATTATGATTTTTATTGAAGTGTATATACCTTGTTCATGCTTTGTCATATTTATGTATAATATTTCATACCTTTTTCATGCTGTATGTCAATTTTCGCTATCTTGATTTGCTTTACTGTTTTGTTGCACTGTTTTCTATTTGCTTGTTGCAACCCTGGGTCGACCCTGAAAAAGGGACTGTAATTATCTCAGTGGACTTACCCGGTTACCAGAACTCAAATAAATAAATTAAGAAAACAAATGCTACAGGACAATTAAGATTAATCCAACCGTAAACTGAGTTTGCTGGCAAAACACACACACACACACACACACACACACACACACACACACACACACACACACACAGAGCAGTGGCAACTTTTATGAACCTTTGTGTGTGTTCACTGCCAGTAAGTAGTACTTTTCCTATGGCCGTGTACCCTAGTAATTTTTTTTTGCAGGCTGACTCAAAATATTGAGGGTTCTTATGCCAACTTTGTTGATGTTTGAGCACTGCAGCTCCCATGGAGTCGGCACCTAAACACACACACACGCATCAAGATTTCTACTCTCCCAACACTATTCCCCCTCACTAAAAACCACGGACAATAATATACTGACAGGCCTTGAAAGGTTTTAGAATCCAAAGAACAAAGTCCTGAAGTACCAGGGTACTAGATCATCTTTTGACTAAACAGAGATGCTCACAGATATAAACTTTTCTACCTTTGTTTTTTTTTTCTCTAAAAATCAACAACTATAACACTGGAAATAACAACAGCCAACAAGTGAAACAGAGAGACGTTTCAGAAAGATAGCACCGATTTTGAGGTAAAGTCCCAAACAGTTCAGATACAAAACAGAAGGACAGTCCTACAACACTATCGTAGGTAGATAGTCAGTCCAAAAGAAGGATTACAACACCTTATAGAGCAGGTCCACCGTCGTGGGAATAGTAGACATGAGGATCCAGTTTGGTGGTCTTGGCTCCAAAGGTGTCCATGAAGACAATATGGTACTTGATGCACCATCTCAACACATCCTGAATCAAAGCAACATGTTTAAATATTGTTAGTCTAGTCCACACAGTTAAGTTACATAGAGATCAAGCCTTGGTGATTATGGCTCCAGCAGGGGGTCCAGACTGTCGGTTTCGAAGTTGGATTTTGTCCACAGCTCCCCTGAATACCCAGTCAGAGCTCTTCTCCTCGATGACGTCCCATATCTGTTCTGACACATAAGGGTAGTCCTCCTTAGCATACTCAGCACAGATCCTTCTCCTGACCCATCTCTCCACCTGGGACCATTCTGGGATACTGCGTACCCTGTTTCACAGGACCATACATTCCTCTAACCATACCCTAGAGTGGTACTTCACAGTCACAGGGTCATCTGTGAGCAACCCATCCATCTTTTGTTACAGAAGGATGCAAAGCTGGGGCAGCTTTGGGGTGCTATTAGGCAGAGTTAAACATGGGCAGCAGTAGGGATGAGGGATGGCATGCTCCACATCCTGGTCTTCGAAAGCCAAAGATGATGGTCTCCTACCAGGGGGCAACACTGGGGGGGGGGGGTCTACATTATCAGAACCACTGGAACTGGCTTTCTCTACCTCAACCTCCAGTGACTCTTTCCCAGTGTCAGGAATATTATGGCCTGAAGAACTGAAGGCCATGGTGGCTACAGGAGCAGGTACTAACCGCTTGGGCCAAGAGGAACCAGCCATTTTTTTGGTTCTCCCACTACCTTTCCCCTCTGCCATGGGGAGGCTCAGGAGCCTTCGGAGGAGAGGGGCTGGGCAGATGTCTAGGCCCACTCTCAACCAGGGTATCTTCAGGTTGAGATTCAGGCAGAGATGGCTCTGAGGAGACGGTGGTGGTGGTGGCAGATCACAGGTTGTCCCAATTCTCCAAACTGCCCATAGTAAAGATGGTTGTAGTCCCTGGAGACACCAAAGCTGATCAAGCCAAGGCGGCAAGTAAGGAGGCAACGTATATACATTCCCCATAGGTGGCAGTCCTTGGGAGCATGATGAGCACACAGGCAGTCAAACCACTCCTACCGCCTGGTAGCTGCAGATAACACACTACTGTAGCAGGCCGCATTCCCCACATTGCTCCACAGCCAGAAAAGCAGCGACGCTGAGACAGTCACTGTAGGATCCACATCTTGAGGAGCATCAACCATCTCGACCAGACTCACAGTGCTCTTGTTTCTCACACAACTCTTCAAAATGGCAGCAACAGTTCTTTCACCCACAAGCCCTTTGCCTGCACCAGCCAATCTGCTGCACCCACAAATTCTATTAGCATAAAATTGACTATGCACAATGTCTCCTATTGTGGCACCAGATGGGAAAAAAGGTGCAGAGCTCCAATCCATGATGGCGGGACCCAGAAGCAGCTCAACCAAAACCCAGACCTCACTCCACTACTGAATACTGCGGCAGCCCTCCACAAGCTCAGGTACTGTTCTGCACCCCAAAACAAGATCCTGGACAAGCCCCCATGTTGAAACCTCCCCCTCTCCAGTGTCTAGGGCCTGATGGAAAGTTCAAGGGAGGAGGATTCCACTTTGCAGAAACACATCCAGAAAAGAGAAAGCTGGCCCATACCTGGGTCCCTGATCTTCTCCCTGAAAATGGTCACTGAGCACAGCCTGAAATGGTGCAGGAGAGCAGCCATCCAACAGCAGTGGGGGCAAGTTAGTTGGCAGCATAAAATAAATTCATAGAGTAAATGAAGGTCCACTATCAAAATCTATTTTTAACAAGGCAAAATCTAACCTAAAAGGCAGCATAAAACATCAGAAACTACTCCCAGGAGCAGGGGGCATGACTTAACAGAGAGTTTAATCTTCTGTGACCCACAGCTAAGGCACATAACTTATGGCTGAATAATGCTGAGAAGAACAGTCCCCGTGGAGCCGGAGTGGCTCCAAGCTAGTGATGATGGCAGCATCATGAATACCAACTTCACGAAACTATGGGCCTCACACAGTTCAACACCCAGGCCACCTGCTGTCTCTCTGCATAGCACATGGTGGCCAAACCAGACTACAGTGCCTCCCGGATTTTGTACTTCTTCCTGCTAAATAGTGCCTACATGGCCAAGCCCCCAGCATCCTAGTACAACCACAGCACAGGCGAGCCAGGGGACTCACTGTCTGAACTTCTTTGCTCCCCTCATGCCTTCTTTGCTTAGGAGGAATGCTGCAGGGTAAGGGGAGGTGGGCTGCAACCACCATACTCCCCATGATGCAGGCTGCCACCGCTGCACCATCACCTCCACCTGAGATTCCAAACATGGATCTAAGCCTACCCCACCATGGTGCCGAGGGACACACAGGTGGGCTCCTCACTCCCCAGGCCATGGCTCCCAAACAGGCCCAGCTCCAGTATGGCATAACCCCAACTACCTGACACAGACTCCCCTGAGCAGAGTACCAGTAATGAACCGCTAAGCCCCGAACCGGGCTTTTATCTTTCTCATTACAATAGTTCAATAAAGTCACCAAATAAATTCACTGCCATTACAGTTTCATGTGTATTATTTTTTACTACCTTAATTTCACATTTTTTTTAAGCTCAGCAAGTTCATCCAAGGTGTTGTTAGTAGCGCCGTGAATGCACATCAAAGGGCTTATGGGCACTTGAACATCAGCCTCCTGCCTTACTACACCTATGGGTGTGCATTCAGAGCATTTCTACCAGCACCCTGTTGTGTCTTATTGCTTACATATCAGCCTTTTACTTTGATAGATATTTGTTTTTTAAAAGAGATTTTCCAGTTTTCAGAAAACAAAAGCAGAACTGAGCCATACAGCATTCTCCCCAACTCTGGATTTCAGTACCTTCCATTTTTAGGGCTGCAGTGAGCATAGCCCTGCAGACCTCTTGCTACAGAAAAAGGGCTCAGCACATTCCCTGTGACCGACCAACATGTTGGACATGGAGCACAGTCACCTCCGCATCCCTGGAGCACTCTGCTGCTTGTCTCCAGAGGCACTGCACTATTTTTGTAAAACATGGCCTGTCTTGATCATGATACTGGGGGGCTGAGCACCCCCAGTGTCACTCTTATGTTTCTGGAGGGGGTGGGTGCTGAGAGGACAGTCATGTGGGGGAATATCTATAATTTAAAAGAAAACAAGAATCGACCGGTCATGGCACACTCCACCATTATCAAGATGGCTGCCGCAGTCTACTGCACATGCGTAACAACTATCACATGTGCAGTAGCCAGAGTGTGCTGTGGCTTCTGATTCTTGTTTTCTGTCAAAATCCCCCACCTGACCCTCCCTCTCAGCATTCACCACACCACACCACCCCCAGAAACATAAGAGTGACACTGGGGGTGCCCAATCCCCCAGTGTCACCAACAGGATGCTGCCATATTTTCTTTGTTTTAACATTCCCTCACCCGACCCTCTCTCTCAGTGCCCACCACCCCACATACCCCATAGTAACATAAGAGTGACACTGGGGGTGCCCAATCCCCCAGTCTCCTGATCCAGAGCCTCAGGTTTTTTTGTCTGTTTGTTTTAAAACCCTGTAGAAAGAAAAATGTCCATCAATGTCTTTTGTGGCCATTTCTGACCCCCCACCTGACCCTCCCACTCAGCACCCACTGCCCCACACCCCCCCAAGCCCATACTTACTAATTGTGGGTCCAATGCCATAATCCTCTCTGGACCACAGACACATCTCCACTCTTCAACACCAGACTGAAAACTGAGGAAAGCAGGTATGCGGTTCAATGTATTTCAATGGGGTTTTGAACTTATTAGCATAACTTGGCCACTTTTCAATATTTTTGCACAAAATTTTCAACACACCTTTTCTGGAACAGCACCTCATGAACAATACAAGTGACTTCAGGTAAATCTGTCCTGAATGGTGATTTCATAGTCACTGTGCAAAATCACCTTTGAGGCAGGAGTTGAACATTTTCTCCACCATTATTCATGAGGTGGGGTCATAAGAAGGCTATGTTGTAAATTTGATGTAAAAATATTAAAAATACAACAAAGTTATGATCCTACATTGCATTTTTCAAATGTAGGCTCATAACTTAAGTAGTTTTCAATATTTTTTCCCAAAATTTACAACATAGCCATATCTTTATAGCACTACATGAATGTGAAAGCTGTCATTTTTCAGATCTTCGCCAAAATGTTTTTTTTACTTTCCAAAAAGTGATTTCGAAGTCCCTGCACAAAATCACCTTTTTGGCAGGAGTTGAAAATGTTCTCTGCCGCTGCTCATGAGGTGGGGTCATAAGAAGGCTATGTTCTAAATTTGGTGTAAAAATATTAAAAAACAACAAAGTTATGAGCCTACATTGAATTTTGCGAACACAGGCTAGTAACTTTGGTAATTTTCAATATTTTACCCCAAATATACAACATAATCATATCTTTACAGCACATCATGAATGTGACAGCTGTCATTTTTCAAATCCTGGCCAAAATGTTATTTTTTTTTTACATCCCGAAAGGTGATTTTGCGGTCGCTGCACAAAATCACCTTTCGGGCAGGAGTTGGAAATTTTCTTTGCCATTGTTCATGAGGTGGGGTCATAATAAAGATTTGTTTTAAATTTGGTGTAAAAATATTGAAAACAAAAAAGTTACAAGGCTATGTTGAATTTTGCAAATGCAGACTTATAAGTTTGGTAATATTCTATACTTTTACCCCAAATTTTCAACACAGCCATTTCTTTGCAGCACCTCCTGAATGCGACAGCTGACATTTTTCAGCTCCTGCCCAAAATGTGTTTTGCTTCCCAAAAGTTGATTTCGCAGTCCCTTTTGGGCAGCAGTTGAACATTTGTTCTGCCCTTCCTCATGAGGCAGGGTTATAATAAAGCTATGTTGAAAATGTGGTGTACAAATATTGTAAAACAACAAATTTATGAGCCTACGTTACATTTTGCTAACTCAGGCTTGTAACTTTGGTGATTTTCGATATATTTACCCCAAATTCCTCAGCTGCAGCCCTATCAACTCTGGCCAGAGTTTGTTTATTTCAGAACACAGTTTCATTAAAACAGGGTCTTTCTCCCTTGGATGTTATCTGTTTAAGCTGTTTATTCCTGCTCTCAAATCTTACTCTCTGCATATAACACTACAGCTGAGATGTCAGCATAACTGAGTTGGGGGCACATCTGCCTCTGGGCCAGAAGGTTGGGGGTTCTGTCCCAGATTAGGATGGGGTTCATATCATAAATGCTTGCACCCTGCTGCAGTACTAGGGGGATGCGGTACCACTGAGGTGTGCCAACCTTTCAATGAGACATGTAACTGAGGTTCCTTCTGCCATCTTCGGTGCTGTCCTGGTGGGTGTTCAGGTGGAAGTAAAAGAACCCCAAACACTTTTTGCAGTTTAAAAGCAGAGGGGAGTAAATTCAGACTACTGTCACAGATACAGGAGTGGTGCAGTGTAATGGTTGTGGAGCTGCAGTATTTCGGGACACATTCTGGTGACTAAAGTGTTACCCACTCTTCATGCATCTCTCTTGGTTGAGGGCAGAGGTTGCTGGTCTCTTTGCCAAGCTGGCTAGGATCCAGATAATCTCTTGCCCATTCAGGGGCCACCAAGTTTGCTGCCATTGCTTCAGAGGTTGCCTAAGCAGAGTAGGGCTGGTTGGACCTTAGTGGGCTCTAGGTGGGTAGGGGTGGCAGGTCAGATGCACATTCCTAAGCCTTTGGCACTACAGAATTCCTTGGCCATTCTGCCTGGATGTGAATGCCAATAGGAGGCAAGCACCAAGGAGGGAGTTAGAGGACCTCATCAGAGGTGAAAGCAGCTTTTGGTGGAGGACTCAGTTGTGATGGAGATAGACTGGAGAGCAAGAAGGTGTTGAGAGAGGGAGTTTAGCTGCCTACCTGATGCCTCAGCTCAGAGGGATGGACAGCTGGTCCTAAGGATTGCTAGGGAGGGAGAACATCCAGGGAGGAGACAGAGCTGGGTGTTTTTGTCCACCTGGGGACTAATGACCTGACAAGGGAGGGGGCTGGGGTAATACAGGGAAAGTTCATAGAACTAGGAAGGGGCCTAAGGCAGGTAGCATGAATGGTAACATTTGCCAAGGTGCTACCTGCCTACAGCTATGGGGAGGATAGGATAGGATACTTACACCAGGAGCTTCAACAGTTGTTTGAAGGAATGGTGCAGGGAGGAGGGGTTCTGTTTCATTGGTGACAGTGGCCAACCTGGAAGGATATTGGTCTATACAGAGGTGATAGCCTGCATCCTTCTGAGAAGATGACCACAGTCCTCAGTGCAAAGTTTAGATATTACTTTAATGAACATTTAAACAAGCCGATGGGGAAGCGGTATTAACAAGGGAGACATTTATTGCCCCCAACAGACTGAAGCAACAGAAAAGGGGGCCCAAGGGGAGCAAACTCCCCAGGGCACAAGTTGAAGGAGGCATAGACATAGTAGGGGACTAGGAGACAAGAACAGAAGATGTGCAAAGAGAGGTATTGAGGTCACAATGCACAGAGAGGGTAGTGAGTGGGCAGGGAAGGTGAGGGAAGTTTCAACAGTCAGCAAAGGCAAGAAGAGGAGAAGGGGAGTTGCAGGCAAGGTGAGAGCAAGGTGCCAATACATGGAGTTTAGGACACAAAATTCTGGATCTGGAGGCCATCATGACAAAGGCAGACTTGAATCTTGTGGCCATAATGGGAACCATGACAGGGATGTGGTCATACCAGTCTACACTAAGTGCAGAAGAGATACGGAGGGGAGGGAAGGAAAGGTGGAAGGGCTGTGCTGTATGTGAGTAAGGGTATCACAGTGACAGACATGCAAGGGAACCTAGAGGCAAAGGATGGGCTGGAAGTGCTGTACGTCACCTTGGAGACAGAAGCAGGAGCCACTATTAGCACTGGGGGGATATACAGACCTCCAACACAGGGGGAAGAATTGGATAAGGCACTAAGGGAAGCCAGCAGCATGATGGTAAAAAACGGGAGGTACTGCTGGTTGGGGACTTCAGTCTGTGAGATTTAGATTGGAGCCTCTTAGTTGCAGTCTTGGCTAGGTGCAAGGCCATCTTAGACTCCCTACGGGGGCAATTCTTGGGCAACTAGTCAAAGAGCCCAGTCAAGATGAGGCGCTATAAGCCGGCCTGTCGGCGCAGCAGTTGGATTTCCTCTTGCGACGCCGGTGACCCGGGTTCAGAAATGGATCTGAGTCATCAGAGGGCTGGCCAGGGGGAGAAGGTGAGTGTCCCTAGGACTGCTCTTCTTCTCCAGGGGGAAGGGAGGGCCTGTGCTTGCATAGAAGCGACACCTGGCGGATGCTGGGTGGTAGCCCTGCAGTGACATAAAAAATTGAGTCACGCTGGAGCGGGACAGATGCTGGACATCATTGCACATCTCTGCCCCAGCCTATGGGGGAAAAAACATGGTGGAGCCTCTGTCTACATGAAGCCCTCCCTGGGGCTTCAATTAGCCTCCATTGCTGAAATAGCTCTCCCAACCAGATACTGTCCTGCAGCGTTGGAAAGACAGGGGACCAGTTCCGTGGCCCCATCCTCCAGGGGGTAAGCCAGGGGTGACTGGGAGAGCAACAACAGTCGACTGTAGGTGGAAGTCCTGGGGCCGTGATCAGGGCCAATCCTGACAGGTGGCTCTGCCAGACAAAAGCATAATAAATAAAAAAAAATAAAAAAAGATGAGGCAATACTGGACCTGCTGCTCACAAACATGGGCAGTGTTGCACACATCAAAGCTGGGCATCACCAGTCGACCAGTGATTGCTGTACAGTGTGGTTTAACATATAGATTGTGGCAGACAAACCACACAAGGACAATGGTCCTGGACTTCAGGAGGGTGGACTTAACAAAACAAAAAAAGGGAATGTCTCAGGGACAACATAGCAGGGGAGCTTGCCAAGGTGGGGTGGAGGAACAGTTGGATAAATTAAGGGAATCCATGGTGAAGGCACCAAACCTCAGTGTGAAGGAAGTGAGCAAAAACAGGAGGAGCAAGCATATTTCAATGCTGAAGGTTTGATGTTTTGCACCAGTACATCCCCAGATGTTACATGGGCACTTGGACTCTGAGTGCAAGGAATGTTGGGTACGGCAAACAGCTCTCTTACAGGATGATGTGGACAACACTGAGTGCACAGGATTCTCTTGGGAAAAATCTATTTGTTTTTTTATACCTAGGTACATATCAAGGGTATGGAATAGACAGGACATTTAGGAGAATAACTGTTTTGAGGCTAGGAGAGAGCAGGTACAGAGGATCACCATGGTCAGAAGGCAAATACTGGGATCACTGCAGGAAGGATGGATAGGAAAACAGTTGTGCACAAGAAAAAAGAGAATATATGTAGGGATCTTCCAGTTATTCTTTTTATTGAATTTCAATATATGTAATATCATAACCATGTTAAGATCTATACGTTACTAAAATTATGGCAGGTCTTGGTATACATGCAAGAGCTAAAAAGGGAGAGGTAAGAGCAGCACACAAGGGAGGGGTATGGATGGCTAGGGCATGGGGAGGGGAACATAAGAGTTAAGAGAGAAGGGGTGGTGAAAAAGGAAATAAGGGGGTAGGGGGTAGGAGAGGATTGCAAAAGTTGGTGACATCCATATATCCACGGTTCTATAAGTGTGAGTTCACCTTTCAAATGGCATTCATGTAATATAGACACAAAAAAGATTAGAATGAATATGTGTCTTTGCCTAGGTTAAAATTGTTTCCAATATACACTTTCTGGTGGAGAGAAACAGATGTATATATTATTATTTTTCCCTATATTTAAAAGTTGCCACGGTAAGGAAACTAACTTCCATACTACAGAGAGGCAGGCAAGGGTTAATTTTTCTTTAGGAGACTTGCTAGTCTAGGAGAAAAAAGGCTGTAATTTGAGACATCATGGCCAGTTTCAAACTGCCTATAGACTAGGCCAAAGAAGTAGGAAAACATTTAACAGTAATAAAATAATAAAGACTGGCACAACATAGTTCAAACTTTCTGTAGATCTCCCCTCAGTTTTGTGATGTAGTTTGTTCAGTTTGTTGCTGCTGCTGATTTTAATGACAGGCTTCTGCTGTTGGCAGCTCATCAGCTGTTTGTTGAATGGTTTCATTCACATCAAAGGACTGAAGCCCTCTAATTTATTGGCTTGGTTTTTTGAAGTGCATTCAGCTGAAGAAGAGTGGTGTCACAGTTAAAGTGCATGGTTATTGATCTAGACTGCTTCACCCCTACAGTTTTGACTACAATAGGCTCACAGAGACACACCTCTGAAATCCCCCTCCACTTATAACAAAAGGTTTTTTGCACATGCGCATCAAACCTAAAAAGAGACCAGACCACCATAGTTCTCGAGGGAAGTAGCTGCAAATGTAAAGAATAAAAGGGTGGCATTCAGGAGACACAAAGAGAAGTAGAAGGAAGAGGGTAGTGAGGACTTTCAGGTAAGTCTTCTTTACATACTTCAAACAAATCAACCAAAACTAGAACTGTACAGCAAGTAGCGGGCTTGGAGAGTTTACTGCTGAGGTCATATTGGAAGGCGGGGTCTGTAGCATTTAAAATCCCGCGTAGCTCACAAGCGGCAACTATGCAGTTCATTTTTGCACCTGTCGTCTGCTGCCTGAGATGATTCCCCTGTATTGTGTCCTGAAGTGTTTAACAGAGCGAGAGACTATGCTTAACATTCAACTTCTGTGACTCTTTGCTGAAATTAAGAACTGTACTGCAAGTAGGGGGCTCAGGGAGTTTGCTGCTGAGGTCATCCTGGGAGGCGGGGTCTGTGGCATTTAAAATCACACACGGCTACTTAAATCTGAGTTGTGAAGTGGTCGAGAAGTGCCATTCCTACTAGAAACAGAACTCAGAAGTTTAGTTTTATTAGGGTGTAAGTTGTAAAGAATTTTAATGAAAGGATAAAGTATAATTTATCTTAATTGCCTACCCTGTCCTAATTCTTTGGGCTGAAAGTTATATGTATAGCATTGATCTAATCTAGTTTAGGATTTAGTTATTTTTTTGGTTTATAGTAAACAGTTTTTAGTTTTGTTTCTATTTTCCCTTTATTTGTTGGTTAGGTTTGTGTTTTGTTTTAATATGTTTTTTAAAATGAAATGGTACATAGATACATAGATACATAGACAGTGTTGGCAGATAGGGGCCTGTGGCCCACCCAGTCTGCCCATTTGAGCTTGTAAGTTCAGTTTCTGTTTTCCTAGAAGTCTGTTGCCCCTTACCCCTGACCTCCAGAATTCCTTTATGTCTATCCCATGCATTCTTAAACCCCGTGATTGTTTCAGCCCCCACCACTTCCTCTGGCAGGGTGTTCCACTTGTCCACCACCCGCTCTGTGAAGAAATTCTTCCTCATGTTTCCTTTGATATATCCTCCCTCCAACTTCATCCCATGCCCTCTAGTCCTGGAACATCTTTTCACTTAAAAATAGTGTATTCCTGCCCCTGTTCCTCCTGTGAGATACTTGAATGTCTCTATCATATCCTCTCTCCTCCTCTCCTCCAGGGAGTACATGTTCAGTTCCTTCAACCTGTCTTCATAGGACTTGTGATGCAATCCATGCACCATCATTGTTGCCCTCCTCTGAACCTTCTCTAACCTGTCTATGTCCTTACGTAGGTAATGTCTCCAGAACTGTACACTGTACTCCAGGTGGGGCCTCACTAGTGTCTTGTATAGTGGAATTATGACCTCCCTTTTCCTGCTGGTGATGCCCCTGCCTATACATCCCAGCATCCTATTTGCTTTACCTGCTGCCTTGTCACACTGTTTCCCTACCTTGAGGTCATCAGAGATGATAACCCTAAGATCCCTTTCCTGCTCGGTGCTTGCTATATCCTCACCCCCCAACTGATATATTGTGTCAGGGTTTTTGTGCCCCATATGCATTATCTTGCACTTCTTTGCATTGAATTTCAACTGCCAAACCCCTGACCATTCTTCAAGTTTCTGCAGGTCCCTTCTCATTCTGTCTACACCCTCTGGTGTGTCTACTCTGTTACAGAGCTTTGTGTCATCAGCGAACAGTGAAATTCTGCCTTATAGGTCCTGTGCAATGTCACTGATGAAGATGTTGAATAGGACTGGTCCCAGCACTGATCCCTGTGGTACCCCACTGGTCACTCTTCCCTCTGTGGAGTGACAGCCATTTACCACCACCCTCTGTGTCCTGCCACCCAGCCACTTACCTACCCACCACACTACTGTCCTGCCCACACCCATATTCCCCAGTTTGTGTAATAGTCTTCTATGTGGCACAGTGTCAAAGACCTTGCTGAAGTCCAGATAGGCCATGTCCACTGCCCTCCCCTGATCCACCTCTCTAGTCACCCAGTCAAAAAATTCAGTGAGGTTGGTCTGACATGACCTCCCCCTGTTGAAACCATGCTGCATTGGGTCCTGTAGTACATTGACAACCAGATGTTCCACCAATCTCTCCTTCAGTAGTGCTTCCATGATCTTCCCCACTACCGAGGTGAGGCTGACTGGTCTGTAGTTCCCTGCTTCCTCTTTGTTCCCGCTTTTGTATAAGGGGACTACATCTGCTGTCCTCCAGTCTTTGGGTACCTCCCCTGTTTCCAGTGATCGGCTAAACAGGATAGCCAGAGGTTCAGCCACCATCTCTTTTAGTTCTTTAAGGACCCTGGGGTGCACCCCATCTGGCCCCATTGCTTTATCAACTCTTATTACTTCCAGTTCCTTCAGGACTCTTTCTCGTGTAAAGGGACTTGTGTCCATTTCTGCACCATTCTCACCCCTTGTACTCCCTTCAGACCCATTACCCTCCTCTTCCTCAGTAAAGACTGAGCAGAAATACCTGTTCAATATGTCAGCTTTACTGTTGTCATCCTCCATGTGGCCCCCATCCTCCCCTTTCAGTCTCACTATCCCTCCCTTTGACTTTCTTTTTTCACTTATGTACCTGTAAAAGGTTTTGTCCCCTCTACCCACTGATTTTGCAATGTGTTCTTCTGTCTGAGCTTTGGTTTCCTTACTGACCTCCCTGCCTCCCTTTGCTTCTCCTGGTACTTCTCCCTATCCCTTCTGCCTGTGTCTTTTTGTATTGCTTGAATGCAGTCTTTTGGCTTTCACTTTCTTTGCTACCTCTTTGGAAAACCATAATGGTCTCCTTTCCTTTTCCTTTTGCTAACTTGCTTAATGCATAATTCTGTTGTTCTTGTAATCCCCATTTTAAATACTGCCCACTGTTCCTCAACCCTGATTCCTGTCCCATTCCCTAATGCCTCTTTCAAGTATCTCCCCATTTTCCCAAAGTCTGCCCCCTAAAATCCAGGATACGTGTTTTTGTGTGTTTGGTTCTGCTCCTTCTGTGATTTCAAACCACAATGACTGGTGGTCACTGTTCCCCAGGTGCTCCCCACTGTTACCCCCATCACACTGTCCCTGTTTGAGAGCACAAGGTCCAGTATTGCCTTCGCCGAGTTGGTTCCATGACCAGTTGCTTGAGGAAGGCACCTTGAAGGAGTCCAGGATAAATCTGCTCCTAGTTGATGCTGCTTCTGGGATGCTCCAGTCCACGCCTGGAATATTGAAGTCTCCAACCAGTACTACCTCACCCTTGTCTGCCATCCTTTGGATGGCTAGCATCAGCTTCCTATCTGTTTCTTCCTCCTGGGCTGGTGGTCTATAGACCACACCTCTGCAGATGGCTGTTCCCATTTTCCTTTCCAGCTTAACCCACAGTATCTCTCCCCCATTTTGTTCCTCCTGGATCTCTGTGGCCCTTATGTCATTTTTTACATACGGTACCACTCCTCCTCCCTTCCTGCCTGCTCTGTCTCTTCTGAATATGTTGTAGCCAGGTATGGCCATCTCCCAGTCATGGTTATCATTACACCAGGTTTAAGTGATGGCCACAATGTCCAGGTCTGACTGCACCATGACAGCCTTCAGATCTTCCATCTTGTTGCTAAGGCTCCTGGCATTTGCACACATGGCTTTCCATGATTTGACCTCCTTAGACTGTTTCACTGTTCTACTCTAGCCCCTTCCTTGGTTGTCCTTTATCACTGGTTCTCCTTGCTGTCTGTCCTTCTGCTGAATTTTGAATGGTTAGGTTCATAATTTATTTTAGGTTGTATGTTATGGTCGGGGGTCAGTGAGGGGTGTCAGGTGAATACTGGACCCAAGGTAACCTACCCATCCAGTTTTATTCAAACAGCATGGAGTTCCATTCTGGTGTATCATGGGTTCATATCTGTTGGCATTCCCCCCACTATCCTTGAGCTTGATAAAAGGTCAATTGCCCTAACACAGTTTGAAATCTTAGTAATGTTTAAGCTTCCCATTCCTTTAACTGGTAAATATTTGGGGACTTACAGCCAAAAGCTTGGATGTTGTAATTTTAAAAAATTGCTCAGAAGAATTATAGCATTATTGCTATTGTTATCAGGTTCAGTTTGTCCATATCCAGGACCTATTAATGACAGTATCCAGGAAAGGCTTCCAAATTCAGTAGTTAGTTTTATTTATCTTAATGTCCAGAGTCTTGTAGCAAAATGGTCCCTGTTTAAATCCTGGGTTGTTCAGAATGACTTTGATGTTAAAACATCATGAGAGACTCAGTTAACTAGTAAAATTAACAACGATGAGATATCGCTTCCTGAATATGATCTGTTTAGGAGAGATAGAGTGGGTAAGGGGGTGGGGGTGGCAATTTACACCAAGGTTAAGTTTAGGGCCCAGGAATTCACCTCCCATCCAAGTGAAGTTGGCTGTGAGGTGATTTTAGTTAACATCTTACTTGGCACAAACAAATATCTTACCACTACCTCTATTTATCTTCCCCCAGGACAATCTAAACAGGGATAACATTATATTTTTAACTTCAAAAAATTACTGTTGAATAATAGGGATTGAATCTTGATGGGAGACTTTAATTTAAATTGGGGTCTTGAATCTAATTTTCCTGTAGTTGAACTATATCAGGAGATGTGTGTTCAACAGTTAATAACTCAAATCACAAGAGTTAAGAGTGGGTCTGAGGGAGGGGGAGGTTCTATTCTTGACTGGGTAGTGGTTACTCACCCAACCAGGGTTATGGATTCATGCGTTTTGCCTAATGTGGTGAGTGACCACAGCCCAGTATTTTGTTTACGATCAATTAAACAAGTTCATAGCCCTCCGTGCTATATTAAAACTAGAAATCTTAAAAATATATCTTCTAACATTATGAATACAGCTTGTGAGTTGATTGATTGGACGAACATTGGACATTTACAAAGTATTGATCAAATGTTAGCCAAATTTTCTTTATCATTTAATCAGGTTGTTAATTACATTTCGCACCTTAAAAAATGAGAATTAGATCCAACAAAAATGAGTAGGTTACAAAAGAATTATTGTCCCTTATGAAATTAAGAGATAAAGCATGGAAATTATTTAAGAAATGCCAGGATATTAATCACCTACATGAGTACAAGATTTTGAGGAATAGGTGTAAGTCAGTTATTAGAAAGGCAAATATAGACTTCTTTAAAAATAAACAATTGTCATCTTTGGAAAATTCTGAACAAACCTGGCATACGCTCAATAATTTAATGGGAAAGAATGTTAATGATCAAGTATTTTCCTTAATGAAGGATGAAAGTTTTTTAGTGACCCGAATCAGGTATCCACTTTGTATAATGAGTATTTAGGGGATGTATCAAAATACTATAAAAATGTAGTATTATTTGCACCTCAGTCCTCCCATATTGAAGGGAGTGATGGTCATCTTCATTTTTATTTTCAGATGATAACCCCAGAGATTGTTACTTCTTATATTCTTAAGTATAGCCCAAGACCATTTATTGGTCAGGATTTAGTTAATTATAGATTCCTTAAACTTGGTATTAAGGTTTTGGCTACCCCATTGTCAGCTATTTTTAATTTTTCATTATGTAATAATGTTTTTCCGTGAATTTGGAAATTGGCTATTGGAAAGCCTATTTTCAAGGCAGGCTGTAGGAAAACTTTTTCAAATTATTGTCCCATCTCATTGTTGTCACCTTTATCTAAGATTCTTGAAAAAATTATTGTTGATCAATTTCAGGAGTTTTTGTTTAAAAATGATTTGTTGTCTGAATGTCAGCATAGTTTTAGAAGTGGTTGCAATACCGAAAAGGCCTTGATAGGGTTCACAAGCAGTGTAAGGGGTGCCCTGGAATCAGGTCACTCTGTTGCTGTGTCATTTGTGGACCTCACCAAGGACTTTGATCTTGTTAATCACTCCCTGCTTTTGGAGTCCCTGAGGGAGGTTAGAGTTTCATATGATGTGAGATTATGGTTATTTGATATTTACAAAAAAAGGAACATAAGACAATTGTTTCCAATGTTTTCTCCTACTTTTCCAATCTACTGTGGGGTACCACAGGGCTCAATACTGGGCCTTTTACTTTTTTTCCTTTTCCTTTTTATGAATGCTGCCCTCCTGTCTTGTGTTGATTCCAGAATCATCTTATATGCGGATGATGCAGTATTATTTGCAGAAGGCCCTGATCCTGATACAGCCTTAGTAACTGTCCAACGTGACTTAGATAGATTTCAGAATTGGCTATGTCCTCATAGTTTAGTTTTAAATTCATCCAAGACCAAGGTTATGTTTTTTTCTTGCCCCAAGAAACTGAAAGATATTTCTGTTCCCATTTTAGATTTACAGGGTAATGTCATTCAACTTGTTGACAGATTTAATTATTTAGGGATTACATTGGATTCTCAATTCTCTTTTGTAGATCATGTTAATATATTAGTTAAGAAAATCCATCAGAGGTTGGGAATGCTCTTTAGGATTAGATCTTTTCTTGTTCCAGAAGCCAAAAAGTTAATGCCACGTAGTCTACTATTAAATTTGTTGGATTACAGATTGTTAATCTATTCTGGCACAAATAAAAACATTTTACAGAAATTTAGTTCTACTTATCAAGGTATCTTACAATTTATGACTGGTTTGCCGCATAATATACATCATTGTGTATACTGGCTAAGGAAGCATACTGTCCATTATTTTTGGACAGAATTAAAATCAAATTGGGAGTTTTTGCATTTAAGGTTACCCTTGGTCTTTTGCCCCCTTCTATCCTTAATCTCTTTTCCATTTCTATGGGCCTAAAAAACACCAGGTTTCAGTCTAAGGAATTGTTTAGTATTTCTTTATATAGGAAAGCAACAGGTCAAAAATCAGTGATATATAGGACTATTATGTTTTCTAATAGTATCTCCTCAAACTTAGTTAACTCAAGGAAAGTGAGGACTTTTAGGAATGGGTTGGTACAATGGCTAGCTGCTAAATCAGAGTGTAACTGCTTTCATTAATGGTATGATTGATCAGATTGTGATATGTAATGTTAATGTTATTTATATGTGTTTTGTATTTACATGATGTGTGTTTTTCCTTTTTTAAAACTTGTCGCTTGTGAAAACGGGCAATTTACCCATCTTGCTTACAAGTATAAAAAATAAAAATGAAATGAAATGAAAACTGGGAGTATATACTAGTCACCGGTGATTTTAATATTAACTGAGTTGCTTAATCCAGTTCAGGTTGTATGGACAAGATGGCCAACTTTTCCTATACCAATTCCTATCCCAAAAGTGTAACAGAATACACCAGAACCAATCATAGAACTGGCACAATGACCCTAATCTACTGGAGTCTGGTAACTCATCCTGTCAGGGTTAAATCAGTCAAAATGCTGCCAGACACCCTTAGTGACTCACCGGTGCAATGTGTGAAAGCAGTTAAATGGCGCAAGCACCCCGACTTATCACTAGCCAGGTCCTTAAAAAATGTAAGCTGCCTTATTTCAAATACCAAGTTTCCCTGATCAACTGGAGTTTCCTCAGTGCCATACCTGACATTGACTCAGTCCTTCAGCTCTTTATTATGGAATTTACTAAAGTCTGTGACAAAACTGTGCCCCTCAAAAAAACAGAAGGTCACGGTGAACACCATCTGCCTGGGTCACCCCAGGGCTTCTTGCTTTCATAAAAGATAAGGACAGGTTGTGGATAGTTTCTAGGGAGACTGGATCCCCAGTGCACATTCAGAAATATAAAGAAGTAAAAAACAAATGTACCAGAGGGATTAGGCTGGCTAAATCAGAGTACTGCAAGGCCCAGCAAACCTTTAATTGGAGAAGTAGGAAAAGATTTTGGGATAGTGTTTCCGAGTTCCTTGGCAAAGAGGTAAAATGCTCCTGAGAATGATCATGTTTGATGGGAAAGAGGTCCTTGAATCCTACAAGATAGTCAGAAGATTCAATGAAACCTACACTGACCACAGTGTGGTCATTCCCAATATGCTGGACTAGCCCCCATAGGTGCTACTGATCATGAAGCAAGTCTGATAGAGAACTCCGACTTAGGGCACCCTAAATTCTACTTTAGGCTTCTCACAGTTAAAGCCACCCTCAAATGTATCAGAAAGGTCCTTGACAAAACAAGGGTATGGGGGACTCTTTTGATATATAGCTACTAGCACTTGCTCTGGAGGAACTCTCCTACCCTATCTCCAAAATTTCCAGTTTCTATCTACGATACTCACAGTTCCCAAAGAAAAGAAATCTGCACTGATCACACCAGTATTTAAAAGTGGTGACTGTTCCAACCCGGCCAGCTACAGACCCATCTCAATTCTCTCCCCACTGTTTAAGGCCTTGGAAAGACTTGTATTGGACCAGCTTGCTACCTACATTGAAAAGTATGAATTACAATGTCCCCAGCAGCATGGCTTTAAGAAACTGCAGAGTACTAATAAGGCACTGATAGAATACACCAACTACGTGCACAAAGCCTTTGATAATGGTAACATGGTAGGGGCATTTATATCGATCTAGGCCTTTGACCTAATCAGCTATGAGCTTCTGCTCAGTAAGTTCCTCGATATCAGCCTATCTAGGAATTCAGTAGCCTGATTCCAAAGCTAGCTATCAGAACAGACACAGCATGCGAAAATTGATGGCTCCATTTTTGATACCTGGAGTGTATTCACAGGTATGCCATATGGCTCCATCTTGGGCCCTCCCCTCTTCATCCTCTTTATTAACCAGTTGCCTAGTGCCTGCTGGTCAATTAAAATTCTCCTACATGCAGATGATGCCATCATCTACACTAAGAACAATGACCCTGGTAACCTAAACTCTAGCTTACAGGGTGACTCTGAGGCCTTAGAAAACTGGTTCTCTAAAAGTAAACTAGTCATCAACTACAAAAATACAAAAAACATGCTTTTCACTAGCCCAAGGATGAAGAGAAAGGTCTCCCCCTGAACATCTTCAATAATAAAGGTCATAAGCTAGAACAGGTAGCGAAATGTTCAAATATTTCAGAGTAGTTCTGGATGACACTCTATCCTTTGCCCCCATGTAGATAATCTGGTGTCTTCGGTAAACAGAAGGTTGGGTGCTCTTTTCAAAAATTGCAGCAACCTTACTGTTGACACCAGGTGGTTGATAGTACCTAGCTCCATCCTGTCCTTAGTAGATTATGGCCTGCCTGTTTACACAGTTGCCTGTGACAGGGTCAAGGTGGCCTGCAATAAAGCATGTCGCTTTGTGCTAGGGGTTGATAAATGTAAGGAACTGATTGATGAATAGGCAACAGAAGGTTGTAGTAAATGGCACTCACTTTAATGAGGAGAGAGTGATCAGTAGGGTACCTCAGGGCTCAGCGCTGTGACCAGCTCTCTTCAGTATCTTCATAAGTGACATTGCAGAGGTGCTAGAAAGTAAGGTATGTCTCTTTGCAGATTACATCAAAATCTGCCACAGGGTAGATACTCCAGAGGGGGTGGAGAGAATAAGTAGAGACCTGAGAAAACTTGAGGAGTGATCAAGGGTATGGTAGCTGGGTTTCAGTGCAAAAACATATAAAATCAAGCACCTAGGGCACAGAAATTCAGGAGCAGAGTATAAAATGGAGATGAGGTACTGACAGTCTAAAAGCAGGAAACAGACCTTGGAATGAACATATTTGATGACCTCAGGATGGTGGGACAGTTTGAAAAGGCAGGGGACAAGGCCAGTGGGATGCTGGGGTGCATAGGGAGAGGAACCAACAGCAGAAGGAAAGATGTGCTGTTGCCACTCTATTGATCATTGGTGAAACCCCACCTGGAGTATTGTGTTCAATTATGGAGATTACATCTCAGGAAGGAAATAAACAAGGTGGAAGCTGCCCAGTAGGGGTGGGCGAACTGGTTTTGCAAAAATCTGAACCCTCTGAACAAGCAGAAACATCGGGGATTGAACCACTTCTGAACAGTTTTTCAGATCGGTTTGGAGGGTGGCTCAAGTGCTGGACTGAAGCGTGCAAGAAGTGCAAGTCCAACATTGTAGGAGGGAATGACAGGGATCAGACGTGGCTCCTCATTAGACTGCAGCACAATCCATCTTTTGGAGGTGGCAGCTGACAGGATTGTGCCGTAAGGAAAGGCACATGGTCTACCCATCTGCAGACTCTGCTCAGTCAGCGCATAGCAGAGAAGCAGAGAAGGAGCAGCATGTGGAGTCTGCTCTGCTCCATTGTGTGTCATTGACTTGAGTACTCAACTTCAAATTCATTGCAGTGGAGTCTTTCTTGACAAAGGGGATAAAAAATAAGATTTAAAAAAAAAAATGTTTTTTTGTTAAGAAAAGGAATCGGAGGGTGGGGGTGGAGACTGAGTGGGGAGTCGGGGAGTGGGCTGAGTGGACTACTCGGGGAGGGGAGGGGAGGAGGAGAGGAGCAAGTGTGTGCAAGTGTGTGAGCCAGTGCCACCCATTTGAAAGGCACTGCCAAGCCCAGAAAAAAGAAAGTTAATCAACAAAAACAAGCAAAAGCAAAACTAAAAGTAAACTACTGGGGACTGAGTAGGGATCTGGGGAGTGGGCTGGGGACTGGTCTGCTCATGGAGGGGAGGAGGAGAGGGTAAATGTGTGAGCCAGTGCCATCCCTTTGGCAGGCATTGCCAAAACAAATAAATATAAAACTGAAAGAAAATAAACTAAAAAGGCCAGAAAAAAAAACACCTAAAGCCAGAAAAAACAAAAGTGTGTTAAACTTTTTATATAACTCAATCCTTGCTTGCAAGGAAGTATTTCTATGTGACCTCCACCAACAAGTCAAGCCATCTTGTCTCTCCCTGTGCTCCGTAGGCAAATCAAGCTTTGGCTCAGTGGGCATTCCATCATGTGGAATAAATAAGAAATAAATATTTAAATAAGGCCAGGCCCAGGGCCCTGAATCTCTGTAGGTAGCAGCTGCAGCACCAGCCCTTACAGCCTAGGTCCAGCGTGGGTGAAGTAGTGTGTGTGACAGACCTGTGTGTGAAAAAAAATCTGACAGCCAGCCACCAGTGCCACTTCTTGCATACTGTCTGTCTGACCTCCCCACAAATAAGTCAGTCAGCTATCATCTCTTCCTACCTGTGCTCAGTGGGGTAAATCAACAAGCTTTGGCTCAGTCGGCTTGGCATTCCATCACGTGGAATAAATAAAATAAACAAAATTAAAAATCCTTGAAGGAAAAGTAAATTACTGTGTCAGAGAGGGTCTGGCCAGGTCCCTGAATCTCTGTGGGTAGCAATGCCTGCATCAGCCCTTATAGCTTAGCTGCAGCGTGTGAACTACTGTGTGTGTGAAATAAAATCTGACAGTCAGCCACCAGTGCCACTTCTTGCATGCTGTCTGTCTGACCCCTGCTCCCGAACAAATCAGTCAGCTCTGATCTCCTCTCTGTGCTCCATGGGGTAAATCTACAAGCTTTGGCTCAGTGGGCATTCCATCATGTGGAATAAATAATAATAATAAAAATAAATAATCCTTGAAGGGAAGGAAAGTATTGTGTCAGAGAGGGTTTGGCCAGAGTCCCTTAATCTCTGTGGGTAGCAGCTGCAGCACCAGTCCTTGTAGCCTAGGTCCAGTGTGTGTGTGTGAAATAAAATCTGACAGACAGCCATCAGTGCCACTTCTTGCATACTGTCTGTGTAACCCCCTCCCTCAAAACAAGTCAGTCGGCTCTCATCTCTTCTTCCCTGTGCTCCGTGGGGTAAATCAACAAGCTTTGGCTCAGTGGGCATGGTGTTCTGTCATGTGAAATGAAAAAAAAAAATTATAATCCTTGACGGAAAAGTAAATTACAGCATCAGAAAAGGTTAGGCCAGGTCCCCGAATCTCTGTGGGTAGCAGTGTCTGCAGCATCAGCCTTTATAGCCTAGGTGCAGTGTGTGAACTACTGTGTGTGTGGTGTGTGTGTATGTGTGTGTGCGTGCATGTGTGTAAAAAAAAAAACCTGACAGCCAGCCACCAGTGCCACTTCTTGCATACTGTCTTTGTGAAACCCGTCCCCCGAACAAGTCAGTCAGCTCTGATCGCCTCTCTGTGCTCCATGGGGTAAATCTACAATCTTTGGCTCAGTGGGCATTCTATCACATGTAATAAATAATAATAAAAAAATAATCCTTGAAGGAAAAGTAAAGTAATAATTGTGTCATAGCGGGTCAGGCCAGGTTCCTAAATTTCTGTGGGTAGCAGCACCTGCAGCATCAGCCCTTATAGCTTAGGTCCAGTTCGTGAACCTATGTGTGACAGACCAGTGTCTGAAATAAAATCTGCCAGCCAGCCACCAGTGCCACTTCTTGCATACTGTCTGTGTCCCCCGAACAAGTCAGTCAGCTCTCATCTCCTCCTCCCTGTGCTCCGTGGGGTAAATCTACTAGCTTTGACTGGGTGGGCATTCTGTCACATGGAATAAATAATAAAAATAAATAGTCCTTGAAGGAAAAGTAAATTACTGTGTCATTCACTCCTTCTCATCTCATTTCACTAATCATGCTGTTTATTACTACTAAACAGTGGTTTAATTGCTTTTTTTTACAGATATGTGGATTAAAAGCTGTTTAAAATGATTTTTTGTAGCATACACTTACCATAAAACAATAAAGGTTATAAAAGGTTCAGTTAAGGTTTGGATAAGCATCCACACTTTGTTTTGCTTATCAGAACCCTTTAGAACTTCAGAACCTTTTGAGTTTCTCCCATCCCTACTGTCCAAAGGAGGCAACTAAAATGGTGCAGGGGTTACATCAAGAGCCCTATGAAGAGAGATTGAGGGATCTCAATATGTAGACCCTGGCAGAGAGTAGAGATAGGGGAACATGATAGAGACCTATAAGTACCTCATGGGGGTGAACAAGGTACAGCAGGGGGAGTATTCTTCAGAGGAGAAGGTAAACCAGGATGAGAGGGAATGCAATGAACCTAGTACCTCCAGACTTCATTGGTTGCACTCAGAAAAGTTAGTGGGGTGCACTCAGAAAGGGGTGGCTACCCTAATACTCCAAAATACTGTGCAAAACCACTGCACTCCAGGGAAACAACAGTGAGTGCAGTCATGTACAACTTGAAATCTTTATTAGTATCAAAGATATAAAATAAAATGTGGATATTCATACTGCACTCAAACACAGGGAGTATACCCCAGCATTTCGCTGTTATGGCTTTGTCTCGTATACTCCCTGTGTTTGAGTGCAGTATGTTTGTCCATAGTTTATTTTATACATTTGATACTAATAAAGATTTCAAGTTGAATGCGAGTGGACATGCTGTTGTTTTCCTGAATGTAGTGGTTTTGGACAATGCAATGAAACTAGAAGGGAGTAAGTTTAGGAGGGATGTGAGGAAGTACATCTTCACTGAAAGAGTGGTGGACACCTGGAACAGTCTACCAGCAGAGGTGGTGGGAGCAAAAAGAGTAGTGGGCTTCAAGATGCATGGGATAGGCATGAAGAAACCTTAGAAGAAAAGCAAGGAGGGCGGGGAGTAGCCAGAGATCAGGTAGGGTCCATGGTGACACTATAGGCTGGGACAATCTCTGCTGACTAGGTGGGCCAAGCAGTCCTTATTTGCTGACCAATTCTATGTTTCTATGTTTTTGGTTACTATGGAGATTATTCTGATGTCACAAGCAGAGAATTGTGACTTCAGAGTAGGAAATGTAGCAGTAACAGATGAAGTCTAAGAGGCAAATGGTCTGGTTTCGTGAAAACATCTTCAGAAATAATGAAGGGAATTTCCAGAAATTCAGTTGCTTAGAATTATATAAGATTTTAGTCCTGCCAAGGACAGCAGCAATTCTTCTTCATTTTTTTTTGTTTTGTTTGGCAGAAACCTGGAAGCTCTTTAAGGTAAGAACTAGGCATGACTGTTGACAGTCCTGTATAAAATGGGATATCTTTACAGAGATGAAGGAAAAAAAAACGTAAGGAGTTCACTTCCATTTCCACCACTGGAGGGCGCAGGGGAATGTAGAAAGTAAGCAGATGGCAGCTGCAGAAAAACTGGAAACATTAATATTCAGCCGGCCCCACCACATCACTACAGTTTTTCATGATAGGTAAAATGGCAGGAACAGAATCTTAAAATGCCTGTAAGGCATATACAAGGGATGACTGCCATTATAATGTTCTGCTCTGTATAATAACCTGGGGCTCTTACTTTAATCCCTGGGCTTCTTCATCGGGTGAATAAATGTTAAAAGGCTAGTAGCACCAATAATAGCAGGCAGAAAATTGTTATTTATATATTATAATTTTTGAAAGTAGCCAGTTGTTAATTTCTATTTCTGAAGTATTTATATTTGCTCATTATAAAGTTTTCTACTAGATATTGTAGAATTAATTGTGATATGAAGAACAGTACTTTTTTTTTTTTTCACTTTGGTAACCAGGTAAGTATACTGGCACCAAGTGCCTTTTTCAGTCACAACCTGGGTGCAATTGCTCAAACTTTAGAGGACATACATACAAATGTCTGGGTGCTCGATGCAGAAAATGAAACATACACACATTGACTGAAAATTACATACTTGATTACATACTCGCGGCAAATAGAAAGTACAGCTGATTAGTGCAGATACTACACTGAGTGCAGATGCATAGGGGTATGAACAAGGGGTATTTACACAAAGCAGTCACAGACACTGAGTGATAGATAAAAGTTCTTTCAGATTGCTTGAGAAAGTAGAGACAGTTGATTATTCTGTAATGGGGGGGAGGGATTGTGTTTCATACTGAGGAGGTGCAGTAGCTGAATTAGCATTGTCCAGTGTTTGTTTGAAAAAAGGGAACTTTTAAGTTATTTTAGAGGTGGATCGAGAGGAGTGCACGTTGACAAACTCGAGTTGTTCAGCTAAATAGATAGGGGAGTTTTTAACCATAGTTCTTTTTATGTTGATTGCGCGCATGTGCAAGAAACATATTGTCTTAGCTTTCTCCAGAAGCAGGTTGTGGAGGCACGGCACTGTTGTGGTCAATGCCCCCAGAGCCTTTAAAGGCTTGGCCCACTTCCCCCAATGCCGTTGGCACTGCTGCTGACACTAGTTCAGCTAGTATGCGCAACTTGTAAAAATTGGCAGCTGCGATCAGGGGCCGCCTCATCATTGCAGCGTCAGCCATTCGCTGCAATGAGGGAACGACCCGTCATTGCAGGGTGGGATCTTGAAACACTGATATTGTTTGTGAACATGGTGGTGGCTTGCTGCCATGTTCACAAACAATATTACCCCCTCCTGCCAAGGGGATGCCCAATCCCCTTCAGCAGCATGTGCCCCCACAACCGTGTTTAGTTGCCGATGGGTGCCCCAATCCCCGTTGGCTTCAGTGCTACAGATCTATGTTGCCGACAGAAGCCCACTCCCAGTGGCATTATAAACTCCTACTGGTTCACCGACGGGTGCCCAGATCCCCGTCAGCATAATGTAATACCCCTTTGTTGTGCACAACGGGGTGCCCAATCCCTCATCAGCTACAGCTTCCCCAAAGAAAGTCTCTGTTGGCATGCTGGGAGCCCACCCCAGCGTGCACATACCTAATAAAATAAACAGCGTCCTGCAATGTCTTTTTTTTTAACCTGCAAAAGAAAATGGTCCCTTGAGCGGTCTCCCTGCCCCTCCCAAAACCCATACCCATCCACTGTGCACCCTGCCTCCCCACACCCCCCTCACTCCATACTTACCTCCAGAGTCTGGCGCGACGATCTTCAGTGGACCGGGAACACATCTTCACTTTTCAAAGCCGACCGTGAACTGAGGAAATGCCAGTAAGCTGTATAATCGAATAAATAGGGTTTTTTCAACTTTGATGCATATCTCAGGCATTATTTGGAATTTTGACACCAAATTTTCAACATAGGGTTTTTGGGACCCCTCCTCATGAATTCTGGCAGTGTCATGTCGTTATTCGGCCCCAAAAGGTGATTTCATGGTCACTGTGTGGAATCCCCTTTTAGGACTGATTAACGAAATGACAGTGCCAGTGTTCATGAGGTGGGCTCTCAAAAAGCCTATTCTGCAAATTTGGTGGAAAAAGCCAAAAAAATGACTGTTTTACGAGTGTGCATTGCACAGTTGCTACACATGCTCATAACTTTGCGAATTTGCAATATTTTCATGCCAGATTTTCAACATTGGCATTTTTTCAGACCTCCTTGTGAACAGTACAGCTGTCATTTTCCACATCCTGGCTGAACTGTGTTTTCGCACTTCTGTTGCAGAATAGCACAGTCGCTGTGGGAAATCAGTGTTCAGGACAGATTAAGAAAATGACAGTGGCACTGTTCCTGAGCAGAGGTCCTAAAATGCCAATGTTCAAAATTTGGTGACGATATTCCGTAAAATGACTGTGTTACGAGCGAGCATTGTGCAGTTTGCACGCATGCTCGTAACTTCACGAATTAATAATATTTTCACTCCAGATTTTCAACATTGCCATTGTTCTGCACCCCCATATGAACAGTACAGCTGTCATTTTTCATATCTTGGCCCAAATGTGTTTTCACAGTTCCGCAGTGGAATCGCATGGTCACTGTGGGAAATCAGTGTTTGGGACACATTATGAAAATGATAGTGACACTGTTCATTAGCAGAGGTCCAAAAATGCCTATGTTGAAAATTTGGTGATGAAAGTCCATAAATTGAGTGTGTTACGAATGTGCATTGCGCAGTTTCCATGTACGCTCATACATTCGTAACTTTGCAATATTTTCACTCCAGATTTTCAACATTGCCATTTTGCCACACCTCCTTATGAACAGTGCAGCTGTCATTTTTCACATCCTGGCTGAAATGTGTTTTCACTCTTCCAGCGCACAATTGTGCGGTTGCTGTGGGAAATCAGTGTTTGGGACATATTAAGAAAATCACACAGATACTGTTCATGAGCAGAGGTCCTAAAATGCCTATGTGGAAAATTTTGTGATGAAACTCCATAAAATGACTGTGTTATGAGCGTGTGTTATGCAGGTTCCACGCACCCTTGTAAGTTTGCAAATTAGTAATATTTTCACTCCAGATTTTCAACACTGGCATTTGTTCACACTTCCTTATGAACAGTACAGCTGTCATTTTCCATATCCTGGCCGAAATGTATTTCCGTGCTTCTGGCGCACAATACAGCAGTCGATGTCAGAAATCAGTGTTTGGGACAGATTAGGACCGAGCGACTGAGAGGGGAGGGAGTGACAGAGCTGAACTGAGCTATGTCGGGACTGCTGTGGATTTCTTTGTGGGCAAGATAAGGTGACAACGCAGGCAGGAGCCCAGTACAAGAGGGCAGCCTGCAGCGCTGGGAGATACAGAACAAGCGAGTGAGGGAGGGGGAGTGAGTGAGCTCAACGGAGCTCTGTTGGGACTGCTGTGGATTTTTTGTGGTCAGGAAAAGGCAGCAATGCATGCAGGGGCTGAGTACAAAAGGGAAGCCTGCAGTGGCAGGAGAAACAGAATGACTGAGTGAGAGACGGGGAGTGAGTGAGCAAGCTCAACAGTGCTCTATCGTGACTGCTGCAGATTTCTTTGTGGTCAGAAAAGGGCGGCAATGCAGGCAGGAGCCCAGTACAAAAGGAACGAGCGAGTGAGACGGGGAGTGAATGAGGCCAACGGAGCTCTGTTGGGACTGCTGCAGATTTCTTTGTGGGCAGTAAAATTTGCCAGTGCAGGCAGGGGCCCAGTACAAAAGGGCAGTCTGCAGTACTGGGAGAAACAGAACGAGCAAGTGAGAGAGGTCAAGTGAGCACGCTCAACGGAGGTCTATCGTGACTGCTGTGGATTTCTTTGTGGGCAGGAAAAGGAGACAATGCAGGCAGAAGCCCAGTACAAAAGGCCATCCTGCAGCCCCGGCAGAAACAGAACGAGTGAGTGAGAGAGGGGGAGTGAGCGACCACAACAGAGCTGTGTCAGGACTGCTGCAGATGTCTTTGTGAGCAGACAAAGCCAGCAACGCAGGCAGGAACCCAGTACAAAAGGGCAGCCTGCAGCAGCAGGAGACACAGAATGAGCGAGTGAGGGATGGGGAGTGAGTGAGCTCAACGGAGCTCTGTTGGGACTGCTGCAGATTTCTTTGTGGGCAGAAAAGGGCAGCAATACATGCAGGGGCCCAGTACAAAAGGGCAGCCTGCAGCAGCAGGAGAAATAAAATGAACGAGTGAGAGAGGGGGAGTGAATGAGTGAGCGAGCTCAACAGAGCTCTATCATAACTGCTGCAGATTTCTTTGTGGCCAGAAGAAGGCAGTAATGCAGGCAGGAGCCCAGTACAAAAGGGCAGCCTGCAGTGCCAACAGAAACGGAATGAGCGCGTGAGAGAGAGAGGGGGAGTGAGCAAGCTCAATGGAGCTCTGTCGGGACTGCTGCAGATTTGTTTGTGGGCAGAAGAAGGCGCCAACAGATGCAGGAAACCACTACAAAATGGCAGCCTGCAGTGCCAGGAGAAACAGAATGAGTGAGTGAGACAGGCAGAGTGAGCGACCTCAACAGAGCTCTGTCAGGACACTTGTGGATTTCTTTGTGGGCAGAAAAAGGTGCCTACGTATGCAGAAGCCCAGTACAAAAGGGCAGCCTGCAGCACCGGGAGAAACACAACCAGTGAGTAAGAGAGGGGGAGTGAGCTAGCTCAATGAACCTGTGTTAGGACTGCTGCAGATTTCTTTGTGGGCAGAAAAAGCCGCCAACAGAGGTGGGAGCCCAGTACAAAAGGGCAGCCTGCAGCGCCAGCTGAAACAGAATGAGCGAGTGAGAGAGGGGGAGTGACCCATCTCAACAGAGCTCTCTCGGGACACTTGCAGATTTTTTTGTGAGCAGAAAAATGTGCCAATGCAGGCAGAAGCCCAGTACAAAACAGCAGCCTGCAGCACTGGGAGAAACAGAACCAGTGAGTGAGTGACACAGTGGCAGTGAGTGAGCTCAACGGACCAACGCAATCAACATTCGGCATTGACAAATACTTGTAATAAATCTTGTGAGTGTTAGGTTGGATTTGAGCTCTGGTGAGATCCAGTTTAAAGTGTTCAGAGAAAGGCAGTCATGTGTCTTGCTATCACTACCTGTTGCAAATCTGGCAATCTTGTGATAGTGTGCTTCTTCTGTAGCATAGTTTTGTTAACAGCATTGGTGACCAAGGAGCCATAGTCCAGTATAAAGAGCAGATTTGCCAGTGCTATTCTATGTCTGCATTTGGGCATTAGGTACAGTACTTGTGGATTCTGTACAGAGAGCCAAGCCTTTGTGAGTTTCAGAAAATAACAACTGGGAACTGATGGTCACTGGGTACTCATTATTCAGGAGGGATAGAGGAACAGGTCGAGGGGAGGAATAGCCATTTTTGTCAAGAATGACATAGAGGTGGTAGAAGATGGATGCAACATGGATAATAAGGGGGAGACACAGTCACTGTTGGTGCAGCTTACAGCAGCCTCAGGCAAGAAAATGTGCTTGGGGGTGATCTATAGACCTCTTGGGCAAGGGGAAGAGAGGAACAGGGAGCTCAGGAAAAACTTGAAACAGGGATGGCAATGGGAGAAGTAGTGGTGGTGGGTGATCTGAACCTGTCAGACATCGACTGGGATGTTCCAGTGGCCAGGAGCACCAGAAGTCAGGTCTTGCTGGACTCCTTCCAGGAACCCACCAGGCAGACTGCAATTCTCAATGTGGTGCTCACCAAGTCAGAGGTGGTAGGAGCTGTGAGGATCGGGGAGCCACTGGAGAACAGTTATCATAACTCCATTTGGTTTGAATTGGTCCTTGGGTCCAGACAACCGCAATCGCGAGCAGAAGGCCTTGATTTTAGAAGGGCAGTCTTCAATAGGCTGTGGGGGCTGGTCACAAAAAAGTTTGTTAGGGTGAACAACATAGGTTGGGTAGAAGTGAGATAGGGCAATTAAGGGGGCCATTCTTGAGGCATCTAACTCATGCATGATAACAGTAAACCAAAAGAACACGTTCAAGTGACTATAATGGTTCTCAGCAAGGGTCAGGAAGTAGTAAATGTCAAGAAAAAAGCTTTGTGTAAGTATAAAAAAAAGCAGGGGGAGGAAGAATGGGGAGAATATTTACTGAAAAATATGTATGCAAAGAATTAAGTAAGTAAATAAAAATGTATTTATACAAGGTGCCTTCCTGAGCTCAGGGTGCCTTTACAATACACCATACAATAGCAATATTATATTTAAAATCAAAAAGACAGTAACAATCAATCAATAAGTCCCTGAAAATACCTGGTTAAACAAATAAGTTTTTAAGGATTTAGGAGTTAAGGAAGCAAAAGCAGACACAGAGCTGTGTGTTGCGGAGGTGGTCAACAGTGGAAAGAACCTGTTCTTCTGATATATTGAGGAAAAAAGGAAGACAGGAAGGGAAATCATAAGAGTAGTTGAGGAAGGTAGGGTGAGACAGGAGGATGGACAAAAGAATACAGTCCTCAATGATTACTGTGTTTTTACTAGGGAAGATGGTGGAACCTTGTATGACAGTGGCATCAAGGCAGCCACTAAGGGGGTGCAGGGGATGAGGCAGCCAAAGTGTGTATTTCTATTGTCTTTCTCCTTCCCCAGGCATGGCTAAAATTGGGTTACTGACCCAGTCCACTTTTCATTGTAAATCAAATAAGTAAAGAAAAGTAAATAAACATTTACAAGTGAAAAGATCCAGAAAGGGCTGGATGAGATGAATAAGGACCAAGGACAATATGGGCTGCATCTAAGGTTACTCAGGGAATGGGCAGAGGAACTGGTCAAACCCTTGACCAAACCCCTGGTAGGTCTATTCAACAGCTCACTGGGGATGGGGTGGTTCCAAAAGATTGGAGGGTGATGGATATGGTTCCGCTACATAAGGGGAGTGGGGGGGACAAGGAACAAGCAGGGAATCACAGATCTGTCAGTTTTACCTCTACTTTAGAGAAGATGATGGAGTCACTGTGTCACAGGGTGCTCCTGTGAAGGGTTGAGGGCCCCGAAATTATATTTGTAAAAATGCTGGATACCTGAAGGTCCGGCTGTTTATTTCCCTAAAGGTGCTGCGATAGTGTGCATTGTCGCACAGTCAGGCTGTTTAGTTCAGCCTGATGTACATCTTTGGGTTGCTGGCTTTATGTGCTCATGTTTGTTGCAAGGCAACAGCTAATCTAGGGGGCGTCCTTTGAAATAATAAAATAAGGGAACCTAGCAGCTGAGCCTTAAACCTGTTATAACCTTATACCTTAGTGTTTGATAAATTAAACATAATGAGTGAAAGAGCTATGGGTACAGAACGACATTTCTTAACGGTCCCCCCTCCCCTTCTCTGCATTATAAAAATAGGAAGTTAGCGCTTAGGATAGAAGTGAGTGCTTTAGGTGTTGCATTTCTAAAGTAAATGAAAGAAACAGAAATGATATGGGAAGGAAATAAATAAGAAAACTGTAAGGCTTTAAGTGCTATAAGTGGTATTCTAGGTTAGTTAGTAATGAATAGAATCTCCCGGTTTGTCCTATATAAAAGTTGTTTCCAATAGTGCAGGCTACCTGCTTGTATAGTAGTGAAGGTTTCTCTTTTGTGAGGAAATAGCCCTCCGTATTGCAAGGTGCTGCTAATTCTGTTTCAGCCCTATTTGTCCTTGCTGTGCTTTCGAGGACTTGGCTGTGTAAATAAAACATTTTACTTTTGGGTTTCTCCTGAAATGAAATTTACTAAATAATACATACCATTTTGAGTTTTACAAACCTCCTGAAGGTAGAATAGAGGTTTGGTGCTGCAGTTGGGACCTCTTGAAAGCAAAGGTTTTTGTTGTTTTTCTTTTAGTGTTTCAGAGCCCCAAGTGGACCCTTTCTCAGCTGCAGTAGTTTTCCTTAAGATTCAGCTGGCCATTTCCTGACTACCTTTATACTGAATAACAAGGGGTGGTGCTTTCTGGTATTAGAGACTGAATTAAACATTTCACAGAAAGACTGTATTTCATTTCTATGTACGAGAGTGAGTTGTTATGTCAAATAGAAAATGTTTAGACATACCATATAAAATATAACTTGTAAATAAAGAGATAATATTTGAAATAAAGTATAGGGGTGGGGTCAAGGTGTCACCTGACCCCTGCAGTGTATAAATGCTGAACATTGAGTTTGCTAATCAGATTTGCTTGTGGGTCTGGAGGTACACTCCAGGACGTTATTGAAGGTGCTCTGTGGAGTTTCTATGTGAATATTTGTTGCTCCAAATGGAAGATTAAGCTGCCAGATTATTCTGCTGTACTGAATTTGTCCTGATGTAAACAACTTCTGAAGAAGAATTAATTAAAACTTGAATTTTAAAAAGAGCTGGTGATGTATGTTTCTCTATGATTGCCCACTTACACCTGCACCCTACCACACACTGGTCAAAGAGGATCTTGTGGACTGCTTGGAAGCAACAGGCTCCAGGATAGTAAACAGCATGGACTCATGATACGGAGGTCTTGTCAGCCTAACCTGATAGTTTTCTTTGACTGGATGACTAGGGAATTGGATAGGGACCATGCTGTAAATTTGCTCTACTTCACCTTCAGCAAACCTTTTGACTTAGTGCTTCATAGACACTTGCTAAAGAAGATGGGGGACCTGGGTATGGTTAAGGTAATAGTAAACTGGGTAGGTAACTGTCCAAACAGGAGGCAGCAGAGTACTGTTGTCAATAGGGTCAAATCATAAGTGAGGGAGGTCAAAAGGGGGGCACCACAGGGATCTGTCCTGGGTCCGGTTCTCTTCAATATGTTCATCAGTGGCATTGGTGCGGGCATCCAGGGCAAGTTGTGTCTCTTAGTGAACAACACTAAGATCTGTGGGAGGATGGATAGTGATGAGGGAATCAGGGATATGCATAGGATTTACAGAAGCTGGAAGGGTGGCCAAGGGTTTGGCAGTTGAAATTCGACACCATGAAGTGCAAGGTAATGCACTTAGGGAACAAGGATCCCAGGACAAGGTAGTGGATGGGTGGAGTGAGACTTAACACTACAGTTGAGGAATGGGAACTTGAAGTTATCATCAATGACTCAAAGTTATCATTAATGACTCCCTCAAACAATCGAGTGAGTGCAACAAGACAAATAGCACAATGAGTTGAATGCTGATTTGTATCAGGAGTGGTACTGATAGCAGAAGAGAAGATGTAATACTTCCCCTATATTTATAGATCCTTAATGAAGTCACACCTGGAATACTGCACCTATTTCTGGAATCCTCGCCTCAGGAAAGACAGAGATAGGCTGGTGACAATGCAGCACAAGGTGACAAAAATTTTTCATGGCCAAGAGAGCAGGTCCTATGAAAAGCACCTCAAGGCACTGAACATGTATTCACTGGAGATGTGAAGGGAAGGGGAGATATGATGGAGACCTTCAAGTTCCTAAAAGGAATTAACAAAGTGAACCGAGGGGAACTATTTAAATTGAATACTAGCTCACAGTCACATGGACATAAGTGGAAGCTGACAGCAGGGAGGTTCAGGACAGCCATAAGAAAGTATTACTTTATAGAAAGTGTGGTGGAGCCATGTTACAGTCTACAAGTAAAAGTGGTAAATGCAAAAACTGTTGCCCAGGGTGATTTTGGGAGCAGCACTGTATGCTGTGTCACTATCATCGAAAATAGGGAGTATAATCTTTGAGATGATCTCTCTATGGACAGGAAGTGGGATACATCCTTTATTCCTGTAAAGGGCATCACGTTTGGGATGAGGCTTCTGGTGGATGGCATCCACATATGCAGAGAATTGAGGTGCCTATCCAGTTAGGTTCCAGATTACTTAAATGAGGAGACATCCTCAATTGCTGCACCATTAAGATTATGGAGGGAGGAGAGGGGGGTTAGCATAGTGAGCCTGTGCCAAGTGCCAATCATAAGACTGTTTTCTTGGCATTGAAGGACAGATTATTTGCCATGAACCAGTGCTGGGTGTTAGTAAATTCCAATTAGAACCTGACAGTGAGGTGAGAGGCAGACGATCAGAAGGTCTAGATTACCATATCATCTGTGTACTTATGGATGGATCCAGAACAGCAGGCAGATAGGATGTCATTTGGGAAGAAGGAGAAGAGTATGGGGCCAAGGATGGACCCTTGAAGCATGCCTGAGCTAATAGAGAGTTGGGGGGTGGATTCTTCAATCTGTATAGCTTGAGACCTGCCCTCAAGATAGACACTGAACCATCCAACTGAGGAATTAGAGTCCCGCTACCTTTAGCTTATCCAGAAGAAGGGGGTGGGCAACAGTACTGAAAGCTTTGGCAAGATGACAAAGATGGCAGAGGTGAGCAGGCCCTGATCTATGTCAGATAGAATGGAATCAGTAAGCTGGAGAAGGGAGGTAGAGGGGGAGTGAGACTTTCAGAAGTCAGACTGGTAAGGACCGAAGAAGGCAAAAGAATTAAGGAAGGTGGAGAGCTGGAAGAGCACAAAATGTTTGCAGAGCTTGGCCAGGGTGAGGACAGGGAACTAGGATGGTAGTTGCCAGGAGAGGTGGAATTACCTGCTTTGGGAAGGGGATAACTGTAGCCTGTTTCCAAGATTCAGGAACAGAGGCTAAGGAGAAGGAGAGGTTGAGACAGGAGGTAATAGGCTATGTAATAGCAAGGATGGTGAGGTGCAGGAGTTTGGGATTTAGACCATAAGGACTCACACACTTGTGGGTGTTTAGAGACAGGATGGCCTTAAGAGATGCAGCAGGAGTGGTAGGAGAGAAGGCAAAGGGGTGGGATGGGGTAACGGAAGAATGAGGAGGGGACTGGGAGAAGGGGGAGTGAAGGGAGTGGGCACAGGAGGTGAAGAAGGAGTTGAAAGCTAAGGCAACACAAGAAGGGTCAGAAATAGGAATGCCACTCCCCTTTAGGATGGGGAGAGAGGACTGGGTTGCAGGAGAGAAAAGAGCATGGATGACCTTTCAGAACTTGGAGGGGTGATTAAGATTGTTCTGGAGTGTGGGTGTGAAGTATTCAGACTAAACAAGCTTGGTAGCTCAGGTACTTGATTAGGTTGGCAGGGGAGCCGGAGGACTTGTAAGTCTGCCTGGCAATGTCTTGCATACAAAAACAGGCCAGCTACTCTGTTGTGATGCATAGGAGATGAGAACCTCAGACCCTGTTTTTTCTAAGGGGGGGGAGGCATGTAGATCACAGGCAAACATGAATTTGGAGTTGAAATATTAGAGGGCAGAAGTTATGTTGCTGGCTGTAGAGATGGGCGACCAGTTGGTAGTCACCAGGTCAGTGTGGATGGAGGACAAGACCAGAGACATGAAGGATGTAGCTGGATGAATTTAGGGGGGTTTTGAGACAATGAATCTTGTGCACACATTAGACCATGGTGGTCACTGAGGGCATTGGAGAGGGTACCAGCATCCACTATATGGTGGGGATTGGAGGTGATAACCCAGTTCAGGAGGGAGTGATTAAGGGGATCTGTGATTGTGCGGGTGAGGTCAGTGATAAGCTGGGAAAGCTTCAGAGACTTTATGTTTTAATGAAATTTGTTTAGAGAGCAGGAAAGCCAATTAAGATTAAAGCCACCGAGGATGAGAAGCTCACCAGAGGAGGCATTGGAGAGGGTAGTGGTGAGAAGCTCAGTGACTGAAGGTGGGAACAAGCCAGGACAGCAGTAGGTATCAGCTACAAATATAGGGACAGAGAAGGGGAGGGAGAGCTTGTGGAAAAGCAGCTCATAGGCAGAAAGGGAGAAGATAGAGAGCACAGTCTTGAACTGGATGCTAGCGGAGTGGTTCATAGAAACACCACAACCCCCCTTAGCATGATCCTGCCAGAGGATTGTGTTTCTTGGAATGGCAACAGCTGAACCAAGAATCTTGGGGGAGATCACCAACACATCAGGTACAAAACTGACCATGAGCTGTTGGAACTGGTCAATTGGGGAAGAGGCTGCAGATATTGAGATGAGTCACTCTCAGTCCTTTGGGAAGATGAGAGGACAGGGTCAGGACTAAACTCAATATCACCTGATAATATAAGCAACAAGGGGGCCATGAGTTTGAGTGAGCCTACAAGTCATTTGTGGGGAGAGGAGTGGGGATGATGTGTGTGAGGAAAATGAGAGTAGCAGGGAAGAAAGCACCTGAGGGTTTCAAGATGAAGCCAAGGAGAAGGGAGGAGGCTGCACTCAGGAAACCAGGCAGAAGGGTAATAGGATAAAGAGGGGAGGCAAGAGGTAGGGAGGGTGGTCAAGGGGGAAGGGAAAGGAGGAGGGAAGGCAAGGACAGGTATTGGGGGAAGGGAGATGAAGAAAAATAAGAGAGGGAGGACTGGTAGAGTTGGTAGCCTGTGACAATGGTGACCGTGATTGAGCACTTTCACATGCCTGTGCACAGGGCTACTGGGCAGGGAGGGCGACCAGATTTGGGGGATCCACGACTATAGTGACAGGATGTCGCCATATGTACACGCGTGTGGGAGGGGGGAGTGAGCATGCCGTATGATGGACGGAAGGAGAGGGACGGTCTGTGGGGTGTAGTGTGGCAGTTGGCTGCTGAGCTGGCCGTGTGGCATAGTGGGTGGGTGGCAGGCTAGGGTTTGGAGCTTACCAGGTTTGGTCCTAGGTGCAGTTGCTTTTTTGTGCACCATCAGGGAATTTTTTTTGTTTGTTTTGCAACCCCCTCCCGACATGCATCCCCCTGGAGTTGAGAATCCTTGCTAGGGGGGGCAGGGGGCCCAGCCTCCACATAAATAAAGTAAGTCTCCGGCACCCTTTTGCTTTGCGCCGGTAGTGTACATTGCCATTATCACTTGGAGCCGTAGAGTTAGAAGTAGAAAAATGGAGGGACAGCAGCAGCTGTCACCCTGCACTTTACCAAATTAAAGTGGGAGAGTAAGCTTCAGTTAGGTAGGAAGTAATTCAGTTATGAGGGGAGAAGTCTACACCCTAGAGGAGACAAAACCCAACTTAAATAAATTTGGAATGACTTGGAGCTACTTCCAGATGGGAACCCAAATTTAATAATTTGGGTGATCAGGCTCTACCCTAGGAGAAGAAGCCTACATTAAACAAACTGAGAGGGAAACAGGCTACACCTAGATGGAAAGGAAGACTAAAATAATCAGTTGGGGGGGGGGGTAATGTGGGCTTCACCCAGATAGGAAGGAAGCCACAAATTAAACACTTGGTGGGATGTAGGCTTCACCCAGAAAGGGAGGAAGCCTAATGAAGCAATTGAGGTGGGTACATGCTTCACCCAGGAAGGAAGAAGTCTAGTAACTGAATGGGGGAATGGGGGCAACCCCCAGGTGGGGAGGAAGTCTAACTCAAACAGTGAGGCTACACCAGGCTAACTTAGTAGACAGGGGAGGGTGGCAGCTCACAATGCACCAGGCCCCTGCTGATTTGTTGGGACAGCTAAGGCAGGGGCAGAGTAGCCTCTAGTAAATAGCACTCTTGTGTAACCTCTTGTGGTAGTAGAACAAACACAGCAGATTTTAAGCACACAGTTGGAGGCTAACACAGATACCTGTCTATTAGCAGTTTAGTGTAAAGAACAGATAATAAGACACAGCAGGTGGAAGAGCACAATTGTAGCCCTATACCAATACCTAACTAGCAACAATACAATACACATTTGAGCAACATACCACATCACGACTCACACTTTGCAGAGCGGTAGATGGTTAGAGTCCCCTGGCATCCTGGCATTTCCCCTCAGGTGACTGCCTTTGAGAATTTCCACTCCTGCTGTGCCACTCATGCAGGACTGCCAGAGGGCATGGATTTATAAGAGAGGCTGGAGTCCTGGACTGGCTGGGCACAACAGAGATCTATAAGCAGCTCCTGCAGCTTGCTAATGTGCATATGATGATTGGGGCAAGTTGGGGAACCTACAGGTCAGCAGGCTCAATGACCCCCCACTGACAAGGTCTAAATCCCTCCTACATGCAAATACTGCAGTCTTGGATTGGCTGGGCACAACAGAGTTCAATTTGCCGCTCACAAATGGGTATCTGGTGATTAGGATGAACTTAGGGAGACTACAGGTCAGAGGCTCAAAGACCCCCCACTGATGGCATCCTCCTCATGACTGTAGCTGGTGGCAGTGCTTGGCTTCCAGTAGCAATAAGACACTCTATACGTTGGTTTAGGTAAGGACTAACATATGACAGTGTGCATTAAACTATGATAATAACTGGTGAACTATGATTACACATTGAAATACATGACTATCAATCTGTATAATGGAGGTTGCATGACTGAAAGCCATCAATCATAAATGACTGAAAGCTATCAGTCAAACAGCTGTGCCTTGCTTTTAATAAAACTCATGCTCAATCTGTCAGAGATGCGTAAACAATCTTGTGCCTGTGCTGAAATCTACTGTTGCTCTGTTCATACTACTGAATTCTGTTATAATTTGGGAAAACATGTAAAATCATTTCAAATGCTTTCAGAAGGATGCAGTTTCCTCAGCTTTCTTCTCCACACAACTGCAAATGTAGATGATGAAAAAAAGTACAATTTTTAAAACTCTGGAATAAAGTCTTGGTCTCAGATTGTATGGTGACTTACGTCTGATGTGAAAAACTTGCTTTTATTCACAACTGTATTTGTAAAGTCCCTTCACACCAGTTATTATACAAAATAAAACATGGGGAGGTGTTTAACTTACATGTTTACCTACCAATTGGTGAGGGATACCTTAAGTTATTAAAGCAGCAGTGCTTGAATGTGGTATAAATTTTGGCCTATACTTTTATATTCTATTTTAGATTGTCCCTTACAGTATCAATTGACTTGCATGATACCCGTCTTTCCATAATTTCTATCCACTTTAGTATTTTCCCCCATCTGAAATAATAAAAGGAGCACTCCTTTTAATATGGCTTGGACCAGGTTTTCTTCGGTATTCTCGGCTGTATTTGTACAACATTTGTTTAAAACTACTTTTGTTGTGACTAAAATGAACTAGCAGGCAGCAGGCAGTACTCCCTAACCTTATGGAACAGTGTGTGTTCAAAAACAGCTGGGAATAGTGATGAAAACCTGGTCCGAGTCATATTAAAAGGAGAGCTCCTTTTATTATTTTAAATGTAAAAAAAAGTACTGAAGTAGACTCAGAACAGAGAAAGAAGGGTATCATACAATACTGGAGGTAAGTCAGTCTAAAATAGCATAAAAAAGTATAGGTCAAAATTTTCAATGGATTCATGCACTACTGCTTTAAAGCCTATGTGTTTTGCTCTGATGGTTTTGGTGTCCTACACTTTGGATGTGTAAAACATCCTCACTGTACACACCTCCCCATGCATTATTGTTATTTAAAACACCCCTGGGTTGGCCTTCAACCACCACGGGGGCTCTGTTAAAGTAGATTCATCCACAAACAGTGGAGTGTGTTATTCGTCTTATGAAAATGGTTTTAGATTTGCTGACAAAAATAGACCTTATAGTTTGTATTGTATGTGAGGAAGGGATTGAGGTACATTATAAAATAGATTGGATGAGTTCTGGAAGTTGTTTGGCTGAAGGAGTCTTTGACCTGCGACAATATCTCAGTATATCATCACAGTTCAAAACTTATTACTAAGCTCAACCATTGCCTAACACTTTGGGGCCATGTTATAGTTCAGAATCATATGAATTTTATTAGGAGAATGTCCTAAGACATAGAGGATAATGTATGGTCTTTGGTTAATAACCACACTGTAAACACTTCGAGAGGTTGCCATGACATTGTAAACCTAAAAAGCACAGCTCGAGAGGTTTTCAGATGTCATGCAATCTCAAGAAGTGTTTTCAGAGTGGTTGTTAACCAAAAACCATACATTATATTTTATATTGTATGGGCTACCAAGATGTATAATCACAGACTGAATTACTTTGCAGAATATTGATTGTTGTGAGCATTCTGTTTTGTTAGACATTGATTGTTGTCAGTATTCTGTTTTGTTATACTGTTGATGTGACATACTCATGAAGGGTTAGCAACAGATGATGTCATAACAATGGCATAACAAGGTTGTAATCTGCTTGATTTCAGTTAATAATAAGGACTCCCCGTACATTATAGAACTATTACACACTTCTTTTAGAAGCAAGGGCAGCCTGGGCACTTCTTAGAGTTTACCGTCTTATAACTGCAATAATACACAATCCAGTGTGTGGTTTATCATGGGATATCGTCACTTTTTGGGTGGTTGAATGCACAAGTCAATGGCAAGTGCCCCAGAATGCACCCAAACCATGATGATATCTCATGATATAGCATACCCCATTGTGTATTATTGCTTCATTACCCCGTCACCATGTAGCCAAGATTTGAACACATAAGAAATGGAATTTGTTCACCCCTGAGATATAAGGTGCTTAGCTGTGCCTCATACCCTTATTATTCACTTATGGTGCAATTAACTCATGTTAAATCACCCGTCTTGTCCCATTTCTTAATTAATGCTGCTTTTTTACTTGAGAGGTCTCAAGTTATTCGATATTTTATCATAACAACTTGGAGTACACTGCATTCTGTTCCCATAGATACAAGTTACCTGATTATTTTTTTTTTTTCAATTGTTTAACCACGATTGGCACACTAAGCTGAAAGCTTGTTTACAGGTGCAATCTGGGAGCACAGGGAAGTTAAATGTCTTGCTCAGGATCACACAGTACACAAGAGGAAGCCATGAGATTCAAACTCAGATCTCCAGATTTGCAGCTCAGAGCCTTAAACCACTGCACTATACTGCCTCCCAGTTACAGTTACAACCATAATCGAGTGCAAAACATCATACTGTAGCTATATAAAATACAGTACAATCTCAATTATTCCAACTGCTTGGGAGATATGAAACTAGTTCAGATAATCAGGAGTTTGTAAAACATGAATTAAAATGTTTAGAGTTTATTCACTTGGGAAACATGCTACCAGTTAATTAGATAGGGCATCCATATAACTAGGGGTTCATTATTTATTTTATTTTTTTTTAACTAGGAGAGACACACTAAGCTGAAGCTTGTTAATAGGTGTGATTTGGGAGCACAAGTAAGTTAAGTGACCTGCTCAGGGTCAGACAGTATGGGCCGCGAGATTCAAACCCAGGTTTCCAGGTTTGCAGCTCAGAGCCTTAAACTACTGCAATAGTATGCCTCCCCATTAGACTGAGATTGTATTTTAAGGGCTTTTACATTTTTATGTTACGTGCCACTCATATGAGTTATAAGGTGTTTTAAAATGAAAACCTGCTAGTAATTAGTATAACGTGTATAAGTATCTTAGTTTGACTTACTTACACATGAATTTTTCAATACAGAGACAGTACAGCATAGTGGTTAAGAGCGCAGAGCTGCAAAACTGGAGAATTGGGTTTGAAGCCCACAACCACCCCTTGTATACTGTGTGACCATGAGCAAGTCAGTTAACTTCCTTGTGCTCCACAGGACACACCTGGAAACAAGACTTGGCTTAGTGTGTCTTTCCTGGCCAAAAACTAAAATAAATATATAATACAAAATAGTAATTTAAGGTCAGAAGGGAGTGAATGTCCATGGAGTTCACCCACCAACTTTATAAGCAATGATGAATGAGTAGTGTGTTATGAAAATATTTCCTATTTATTTGTTTTATTGAAAAGTTTGGAAAATATCTTTGAACACAGGTGCTTGTTTACAAAGATTGTATGTCGGTGACAAAGTTACAATAAAGACAAGTACAGATGTGGACAAGGAAATTCTAGAGGAATGTGGTCAATACAGTCACGATACTGACATTATTGGTGCACTATTCAGAATACAAAGTTATTTAAGTCAAAAGCCTGTTCACAGTGACTCCCTACCCACTCTGCAACAAATGTGGTGCTGCTGCACACAAGTCAAGTCTGCTAATAATTGAAAGCCTATGGCTGTAGTTCAACACGGTGAGCAACCAGCCATGCCCCCTTCCTGAGTGTAGATCTACCTGACCTACAGTCCCTAATGTGGACTACCATGTTCTACAGCATAAGGCACATTGATAATACTCATGCTTGCTATGATGTGCTTACAAACTAGCATCCAGCATAGTTATTTTTGTGGTGTTAGTGCGCCACCTATAGCTACACTGGTAGCCACAGACATTGCCAGCTATTTCCAGATATTTTGAGAAATGTCTGAAGAGTTTCTCAATGCTGCCCCTACTGTGGAAATGCAGAAAGCAGGAGATATTTCTGGAAATATCACAGAAATTTTGGGAAATATCTGGCAGCGTCTGTGGCTGCTACTGTATTAGCCATAATGCTATGATCAGCATATTTTATGAATCATTGTATTGTAACCCAAAAGTAGTCCTTTGTTTTTTTTCAACTTATTTTCTGCTCCCCCCAGCACTGGAACTATCTCAGGCCACTCCTCATGCCAAATCCGCTCTACTGCCCGCTGTGGACCCTGCCATCTTCATTATTCATTAGTTTCTACCCAAGCCCCGGCCCCTTTTGGGTCCAAGGAGATGGAAGGGGCAGTGGCTGGGAACCACCACTGGGCATGTGGTGAAACGGCACTGAGAGGGCTGTCGCCTATCTGGACTGGAGGGGGATTTTTCCCCCATAGTTGTCCTCGCTCTCTCCTCCCTCCTCCCACCCCTGCGCATGACGCACCCCAGATGACATGGTGCACGGCAACCCTGCCGGCATCAGCCATGCTACTAGACATGCAGTCCGCATTCTGCAGAGCCCCCACTCTCCACTGGGGGTTGCTGGAATGCTGGACAACCACCTGCCCTTCCCCCAGGAGAGGAGTGTAGCCTGGTGGATGCTCAATCCTATCCCTCTGCTGCTGATCCCCGGAGCCCGAGCTCACTCATGAACTTGGGTCACCGGTGTAGCACAAGGTGTGGTATCCAGCGCCTCAACCCTCTGTGCCACCGGGCCGGCTTTCGAAAGTAGCCTTAGTCAGCATAACGCTTATCACTGTATGTTTACAAAACCTAACGGCCTTGGGTGCGAGCTGCCCACTGTACACACCAATAGAATTACTTTGTTTAGCTTCTCTACTATGCAGATGAGCATGTTACCAGGTAACAGACTCTCTTATCTCTGACTATAAGAGTTTGTGTAAGACCATTTTTCACTGAGTTTCTCTATGACAACATTGCAATGTTCGGAGGTGCCGAACTCCCAGCAGGTATAGCTGTCCTTTTTACATGTATTTGGGGAATAAACTTTTATTCTGTGACACCTGTCTTCTGTGTTGTGTTTTGTCATCAGGTTTAGAATCCTGCCAAACCCAACAAATGGTGACTGTGGAAAGGACCTGATTGGACAGAACCCAACCAATATGCAAAAAGGTGTACAGATGATTGGGCACGGGAGCAACAAAGGCATTTGAACCTACACCCTCTCGTTCAACCCATATAGTCTTGCAAGCCCCTCACATCATGGATGAGACTGGGAATTGTGAAGGTGCTTGAACCTATGTCCCCTCATTCACCTTCGGCTTTGGTTTATGGGATTCTCCATACCTGGCATGTAACTGTCCTCCTGTTGATTACGAACATATGAAAATGCCAGCAGAACAGGCCTCTCAGTCTATTGAGTCAGCTCGACAGTGCTAGCCCTCAGCCTTGCAGCTGCCCCACCCACCCATCCCCTTTCATAAATACCCTCCTCACTCTGTCCCAACCCTCTTAAACCATCTACAGCGCTACAGGCTACTACCTCCTCAGGCAGGGTATTCCACCTGTCCACCACTCTATCTGTGAAAAAATGCCTCCTGACTTCCATCCTGAATCTTCCCCCCTACAGTCTCAGATGGTGACCCCTTGTGACCCTCCCCTTCTAATTGGGGAAAATCCCTTCTGAACTAGTCTTGTTGATCCCCTTTAAGTATTTGAAGGTTTAATTCATGTCCCCCCATCCCTCCTGTCCTCCATGGAATACATGTTCAGCTCGTACAACCTCTCCTCATAGGAGTATCCCTTTAATCCTTGGATCATCTTTGTCGCCCTCTGCTGTACACCCTCCAACAATCTGATGTCCTTCTTCAAAAACGAGCAACAGTACTGCACACAGTATTCCAGGTGTGGCCTGACCAGTGACCTATACAAGGGCAGGATCACCTCCTTATTTCTGGAGGAGATTCCCCTTGCTATACACTCCAGCAACTTGTTAGCTTTTGCTGCTGCCTTCCTGCACTGTGCTGAGTTGTTCATACTCCCCATTATAATCACCCCAAGATCCTTCTCCTCCTCTGTGCATTCTAGGTATACCCCCCCAGCTGGTATCTCCCCTGCTGGTTTTTAGCCCCGCAGTGCAATACCTTGCACTTCTTGGTATTAAATCCCAATTGCCATGCATCAGACCCCTCCTGTAGTTTGGTCAGGTCCTCCTGCAGCCCACTCCATCCTTTGCTGTCATCTACTACTGCTCCCATCTTTGTGTCATCTGAGAAGAGGCTGATATTACTCCAGACCCTGTTGGAGATATCAGCTATATATAATTCAAACAGCACCGGTCCCAACACAGATTCCTGCGGCACCCCGCTCGTCACATCCCTCGGTGATGAGAGCTCCCCCCAACCACCACCCTCTGCTGCCTTCCCCTTAGTGAATTGGTGATCCAATTAACCATCTTTGTTCCTACCCCTATATATTCCAGCTTCCCTCCCAGTCTCCCCTACGGCACAGAGTCAAAGGCCTTGCTGAAAAATAAAGGACATCCACCGCATGGACTTTGTCTAGTTCACTTGCCACCCAGTCATAGTACTCAATCAGGTTTGTCTGGCAGGATCTACCTGAAACAAACCTGTGCTGCTCACCATCCTGGAGGCCATTGTTCTCTGAGAAGATCACCAGCTTCTCCTCTAGGATCATCTCCATGAGTTTTCCCACAACTGAGGTGAGGCTCACTGGTTTGTAGTTGCCTGGTTCGTCCTTAGGACCACTTTTGTGAATGGGTACCACATGGGCCATCCTCCAGTCCTGCGTTACACATCCTGTGTCTAGGGAGGTGTTGAACTGGTCAGCCAGTGGTCCAGCCAGGACCTCAGCTAGTTCCTTGAGTACCCTAGGGTGAATACCGTCTGGCCCCGGTGCCATGTCCCCATTCAGTGCCCTTAATCCTTTCAGCACCCTAGCCTCTGTAATCACTATATCAGTCACCTCCTCCCCCCACCTATTCCTCTGCTCCCAGTAGGCACCTACCCACCTTTCTCTTTCATGAACACAGAGCAGAAGTATTCATTTAGAGCCTCTGCCTGGAACACTCCCTTCTCCAGCCAGCCCCCTTCCTTCCCAATCCTCAAAATTTGATCTTTGTTTTTTTTGGTTTTCACCGATGTATATGAAGAAGTCCTTTTCTCCATTCTTAATGCCCTGCACCAGTCTCAGTTTCCTGGAAGCCTTGGCCACTCTGACTAGCCTGGTAACCTCCCTGGACATCTTCATATACATCTACCTGTTATCTCCCTCCAGCTTCATGAGCCTCTGAAATGCCTTTCTTTTGGCCCTCACTGCTTCTATGACCTCCTGTGTCAGCTAGGTGGGATTTTTCACCCTTCCCTTCTTGCTCCTTGTTTCTGCGCAAGTCCTAGTCACCTCCACCAGCCCTTTCCTAATGATCTCCCATTTTTGGCTGGCATCCATGTGTGGTCAAAATCTCATCAGATGCCTTCCCAAGATTTCCCTCATCCGAACAAAGTCCATCTCCTTAAAGTCAATCACCCTGGTCCCTGTTCCTTCTGTTTCCCTGCTCATACTGAGTGTAAACCATATTGTGTGGTGGTCACTCAAAGCTAGACGGTCCTCCACCTCCAGAACTCTTACAGCCTCCTCATTCTATAGAACCAGGTCCAGAGTCCTGTTCAATCTAGTTGGCTCACGGACCAACTGCGACAGGAAGCTGTCCTGAACTGCCCCCAGTATGACCTGCTCCTTTGCACTCATGGTGGCTGGGGTGTTCCACTCCACCCAGATAGATTGAAGTCCCCCACCACCACAGTGTTCCCTTTCCTACATACCCTCCTGATTTGATCAGCTAACTCCCTATCCAGATTGTCCCCCTTGGGATGGTGGCCTGTACACCACCCCCAGTCTCACAGTCCTACCTCTTGCATCCTGAAGCAGCATCCATAGGGCCTCTCTTCAGCCTTCCTCCCCCTCCTTCCTAATGCACCTTATCCCCTCACGTACATAAATTACCACACCCCTCCTTTCCCTTTATCCCTATCCTTCCTGACTAACCTATACCCTGGGATCATCAAATCTCATTCCTGGTACTGGTTGGCCCATGTTTCCATGATGGCCGCAATGTCCACGCTCCCTACTACTAAGAGAGCCTGTAATTCTGCTGATTTTTCACCAAGACTTCTTGCATTCAGTGAAACCACCCTCCAATCCAACCTCACCCCCTCATCTCCCTGGAATATCCCCCTCCTAATCTCCACCTGTACCACTGCTCCTAGTTCCTCCCTACTAGCCTGGGAGGTGAGCTCGCTTGGCTCCCCTCTCTGGGATCCCTGCCTACCATCTGTCCACTCACCTCCAGTCCTGCCTAGTTTAAATCCACCTTCATAGCCATGTATTCCCCAACCCTCTGCTTTAATGCCTCCTTGCCCACCCCACTCAAATGTAGCCTGTCCCCTGCATAAAGTTCACTGTTGTGTCAGGTTCTGTGTCAGCCCCCCACCAGCCCATATCCCTTGGATTGACTCCACTCCTTCAGCCAGGTGCTGAACTCCCCAATACTTACCTTCCTTGCTGTACTAGCGCATGGCACAGGGAGCACCTCTGAGAAAGCCACCGATTCCTCCAGCCCATCACACAGCATGCTCAGTTCCTCAAACTTCTCCTTCACTACTTCCACTGTCTTCCCTGCCAGGTCATTAGTACCCACATGTACCACTAGATGCGGTTTCCTCGTACCAATCCTTGCACACTTAAGAATCGACTGCCCTGCCCTGCCTGCAGTTAAGCCAGGTATGGACTCCATGCAGATGAGACTGTGGCATTCCCATTTACCACCCCATCTTATTCCTTTAAGTATGGAATCCCCAGCACTAAAACTCCTCCCTCTCTACTCCTCGTATCCTCCCCTCCCCTTTTACCTTGGTATCATCTTCTAGATTCCTCCCCTGCTGTTTCTTTGCCCATCCCCCAATGGGTCTAGAACCCCCCTCCTCCCCAGTCCTATCCCCGGACCCCCTTTCTGTTCCCTCACTCTCCTCCCCATCCTCCTCCACCTTGGTCTCTTCCACTCCCGTAAGTCCTCCTTTTCTCCCCACTCCACTTCCCTCCCTTTGCCCCTGATCCCCTTGTCTATCCTTCCAGTTGTGCCCCCCCCATACCCTTACCACAGTCCTTGGCCTGGTACCTGTCCCATGTGTGAGCAAAAGGTGGATCTATATGACTTGGACTCCTGGTTAGTGCAGGAAAAGGGGGACCTTCTAAAATGGCCATTAGCACAGAGCTCAAATTAGACATCTTAAACTTTTTGACCTCCCATGGAGGTTGGTGTGATTTTAATATGGACGCAAAATCCCAAGCCCATCCAATACAGTATGTTTGTAAACTGTATTCGGAAACAAAACCTATGGTTAAGAAACATGACCAACAAGGTGTAATGGTTGCCGGCCTTTATAATGCATTACAAGCAGTGGAAGCGGAGGTCCTAGTGCTGTAAAAGGAACTGGGCTCCAAATCCCGAGAGGCAGTCGAGCAATGGAGAGAGTGAGAACAAGCTTTTGAAAAGCTTAGGAACAAGACACAGAATGAACTTGACAGTTCTGTACAGGAAAAAGACAGACAGCTTGTCAAGTTGAGAGAGGATTGTGAAAGGTTACATCAGGATAAGAAGCATGTGTCACAGTTGAATGGCTTGCTTACTGGTATAAATTATATGGATATGCTGCGGAGGGAGAATGATGAGTTGTTGGAAGAGTTTGGAAGATGCCAGGAGGCAATGGACAGGGACATTAGGGAAAATCGTGACGTGATCGCCACATACAGAGTTTACCACCATGTATTGCCAAATGTAACAACTGTAATCTTTCACTATGTATTACCTGCACTTGTTATGTTCTTGTTATTCTGATGTTTCTACTCTGTGCCACCTTACGTGGCCTGGGTCATGCCTGAAAACGGTCTCTGGGATCAGTGCACCTACCTGATTAACAAAGTCATAAATAAATAAATGTCAGTAAGGGACAATACAAAGTAAGAGTGTAACATTCGATATGTAGAGCCAAGCTGATGAAATTGTGTGAGCAGCTGGCAATCCTGAAGGGTCATGTGAGAGCTATGCTGTATGACCCCACCTATCAACCTGTCATCATCAGAGGATGAAGACAGCAATGATGGAGGAATTCAAGATGGCGTTCATTGGGACTGCAGAATCGAGGCCTTACCCACCAGTAGTCGCCTTGAATAAGGAGGACAGGGATGAGGGGCAGAGACACATTCAGAAGGCAATCTCAAATGCTGGGATCTTTGACGCTCAGGCCAGAGTGTTGAGACAAGCAGTCTCCAACATGTTACAGAAGGAGATGGAACAACAGATGCTCCTTCAGAGCGTGGCCATTGCCATGGCTGAGGTGGTCATCAAGTCCATCACAGGGCAGCATGGGCCTACCCTGAATGCTCTGCAGTCCACACAAGCCATCCAAACCATTGCTGACAAGATAGGCCATATGGCCTTAGGTGACAATCTCAGTTGCCATTTGGAAAAAGTCATGAATCACTGCGAAATGCTCAGCCTTGATGCCAAGCACTGGGTACAGGTTTTGAAACAGACTGTGGACCCTACATTGCTGGGCAAGTTGTCGGAAGGCATATGTAACAATGTCAGAGCCCCATTCAAAGCCATTGCAACCCACCTCTTGGTGGTGCACAACCCTAACATGGTCAGCATGATGCTAGCCCATCCCATAAAGCAGCACACCAAAAAGACCCCAGCCCAGTACGAAGGCTGCTTGTGGCTCACGTACGTAGCAGGCAAAGACCTGACTGGTGAACATTCTGACAGGGAATTGACTGAGTACAAATGCCTGTTCTTGAAAAATCTACAGCCCACCCTTCACAAGAAGGTCAAGACTGGAGATGCAGCGAAGTTTAATTTCACCACGAATGTCCAGTAAAGTTGCAAATTTCACATCTGTGGATCAATTAGTGAAATTGCGGCTGTTGCTGAAAATTTACAATTTGTTACTTCACCTTGCTTTTTGGGTTTTTTTAAGTGCAAATTGTACTTAAAAAAAAATCAAAGCAAGAAGAAGTTAGGTATCCCAAATCCCTGGTGTCAAAGCGGTCCCCCCAGATCGGCAGCCACTCTCCCCTCATCACCGGCCAGTTGGCCGCATTGTAAAAAAAAAATATATATTTTTTTTTTAATTAAATCCTTGGTGGCCCCCCTCCACCAATTGCAGGCCACAGCTGAAGTATAGAAAATCACCCCAGTCCCCCACAATCTCCTGCCAATTGCTGGCCAGTAAGCCACAATGCAAAAATATAAAATACATTTTTGTAAATTCAGTCCTTGGTGTCTAATGGACCCCACCCCATTGGGGAGTGCCCCCCACCCCATCCTGATCCCACCCTGATCGGGCCACCAGCACTGCCCTACACTTACCTCCATGGCCAGCAGCCCAACTGAGCTCTTAATGAATGAGTGTATGCTTGTATAAGCATGCACTCATTCATTAGGTGCTCAGTCGGGCTGCTGGCCATGGACATGAAATAGAGGGCTCTTCCATTGGCCCGGTCTGGGTGTGATCGGGATGGGGAGTGGGGTGGGGTGGTTGTGGGGCACTCCCTAATGGGGTAGGGGGGGGCCACTAGACACCAAGGATCGAATATACAAAAATGTATTTTATATTTTTACATTGTGGCTGACTGGCCAGTGATTGGCGGGTGTTTGTGGGGACATGGGGTGAGTTTCTTTATTTTAACTGCGGCCCGCAGTTGGCAGAGGGGGGACCACCAGGGATTTAATTAAAAAAAAAAGTTTTTACATTGTGGTCGACTGACCAGCGATGGGGTGGGGGGGCTGGCAAGCTGCTGGGGGTTGGGTCCACTAGACACCAGGGATTTATATTTGTTGTGCAAAGTGTGGAATTTTGCCCACAAAATTCCACACTTAGCATTTTATCCTGCACTCCATGATCTGCAAATTTCACGGGTTGCGCTTCGCGTACTGAGCGCAACCCGCAAAATTTTTCACAGAGTGAAGTTTGTGGACTTTGCACATCTCTAGCTGAAACTGTGGTATTCCTGAGAAAGGACCACTTCTGTGAGATCATGGGACAAAGTGGAACACGGGCATCAGATTTATGTGCTGGACCTAGGCTTAGGTTTAAGGTCCAAAGTGGCCATGGTGCAGAACAGCATTGAGTCACCCACTGAGTACATGGTGGAGGGGAAATCAAAAGATTCCCAACAGGACAAGTCTTTCAACCAAAATTGAGGAGGCTCTAACAAGAACAGACAAAGGTATTGGCACAAGTCAAACCAGCAAAATACGGAGGGAAACAATGGACAAAACCAGCAGTCTGGCCCAGTATAGGGATTTGGATGAGGAAAACACTCCTCTTCGAGAGTTTAAAACCAAGATCCAGTCACTCACAGCCTCAATACCAACCAAAGATGTGGCAGCCATTCCCTCCACTCCTCCACTGGATGAGTCTGAGGGGGTGAGGGGTCAACGTCTCTGGACTCCAAAGTGGTACAAATGTTTCAAGAGATGGACCCCACGCTTGATGACGCTAAGCAAAAACAAAGTGAATCAGACTGAAGGTGTTAGGCACTGGTTCACATCATTACCACCTTGGCAACTAATGATTCTGGACACCCATGTGTAGAAGTGCTGGTTGGGGGCTCCTAGCTCGAATTAGTTCTAGATATGGATGCCACTTTTTCAGTGCTACATCAAGACAATCTGCAGCTATCCTGTTGGTCCACAGGGAAGGCCATTTCTGCCCAGACCTTCAAGGGGACCATGATTACAATGTACCAGTCTAAACCAATACCAGTTGTGATTGGTACTTTAGAGGTGGCACACCATTTTGACCTCATGATATTAGATCATCACCAGATCATCTTGGGAATAGATTTTCTCTCATGCTATGGGTGTGTGGTGGACTTAGCCAAAACGAGCTAAGGAAGTCAGGCAGGTTATTTCAAACTATTGGCCCATCTTAGAACTTGAACCTAGGTTGGGAGAAGTAGTTAAAAAAGGACCCAAGGTCATTTGTTGCAAATGCAAAAGCATAAAAGATTATGTTGTATCCAACATGACATTGACCAAGGAAATAAGTAAACAGATGCTTTTAGCACCCAGACCCAAAGGCACATTTAGGTGTGGCAACTGTTTATATTGTAAATATGTGCACAGCTGTAAAACTCTAATACACCCCATTACAGGGAAGATCATTGAAATTAAAGATCTTATAACATAACAGTATGGGGGTGGTTTATTTACTGTTATGTGACTGTGGGGCATATTATGTGGGGTGAACTATACGAAAGTTTAAGCTTAGGATAGGTGAGCATGTGAGAGCATTTGAAAGGGGTGATACCAACTATGCTATTGTAAAACATATACAACAAAATAGTTCACAAAAAACACAAGTTTAGTTTCCTTGGTTTGGAATTGGTAGCCTTGAGTCCTAGAGGGGGAGACCTCAATAAAAAGATTGGCCAAAGAGACAGCTTTTGGATTTTCACCCTGGGAGCTCACTCCAATAGGGGGCTAAATGAGAGTATTGATCTCTCAGCCTTTTTAAAGAAATACAAATGCTAAACGTCTGATAATGTTTAATTATTATGATAATAGATCATGCTTACTGTTGCTGTGAAATGAAGAAAGGTTCCTGGAAACCTGGAGCTTTTATACACATGTGTTAACATAAGAAATTGAAATAAATTTGAAGCAAATATGTCATAAATAACACTGACTGTAAATAAAAAAGAATCCAGTGTATTAAAGTCATAGTATATAAGCATGGTGTAAGGTAATAGAAGCTCTGAGGTTACCAAGACAACATTTGATGAATATGTATAATATTTAATGAGGGGGCCAGTAAATAAATTGTATTGGGTGATATGTTTTTTATCTGTGTGGCTATGAGATAGTTAACAATAATTTGTAAAAAACATTTGAAATGGTGATTGGCTTGCTTGAATCACATGTTTAGCTTTGATATGTACTTAATGAGCACCTGCTGATAACGATATTTTACTCTGATGAAGCCTGGCAGTGTACCAGGTGAAATGTTAGTCTTTTTTCACTAGCCACTTTATTGTCTGTTTTGCACGTCTGCATTTATATAAATGAAACATTTCCATAAAATTAGCATTTGTGTTGTTCCTGTTGCTGTGTGGGTGCAAATTCTCTTGTGCTTTTTTGGACTTAGCCAATCAGCTACTACTCCAGGTACCTAGCCAGCGCCACATGCTCCTCATTTCTGATTCCTATGTGGTAGCAACAGTAAAGGCCAGTGACACAGAATATGGCACCACCCTCATGCTCCAGCAACATGAGCTATTCCTTCAATTAAAGCCAATTTTGGAAAGGCATCAAGACGCCTTTGCCAAACACAAACATGATTCTGGGAGAATGGATACCCTCATATAAGTTACTGGTGATGAACCACCATGTCAAAAATAATACCCTTTTCCAGCAGAGGCAGTACCCTCTTCAAGGGCTACAGTTGACTCACTTTTGAACCAAGGGGTCATCAGGCCCTGTGTGTCCACAGTCAGCTCCCCTATCTGGCCAGTAAAGAAGCCCAACAATAGTTTGAGGTTTACCATTGACTACAAAAAACTCAACCAAGTCACTCCCAGTTGTGCACCCACTGTGGCATCCAACCCAGATGTGCTCAAACTTCTGAAAGGAGAACACAAGTGGTTCAGTACCCTGGACATCTTCAATGGTTTCTGGTCACTTTCACTGGCCTCTGAGAGCCAGTACAAGTTTGCCTTCACCTTTGAAGGACATCCGTACACGTGGAATTGTCTCCCACAAGGATTCTACAACAGCTCCTCCCTTTTCCACAACCACATGAGGGATGCCATATGAGGTTTCTCTGCATCAGACTGCCTCCTACAGTATGTGAATGATCTTCTCTTGGCCACCACAGGCCTAGAGAGACACATGGAGCTCCTAGATGAGCTATTGATCCTTCTACAGAGGGCAGGCCTCAAGTGCAACCCTGCAAAGGTACAACTGTGTCTTCCTGAAGTGTCCTTTCTGGGTCTGTGCATTACTGCTGAGGGTAGGAGCCCCAACTTGGACAAAGTCCAAGGCATTGAGGAATTGCCACTCCCTACCAGTGTGGCTACCCTGAAACATTTCCTAAGTATGGTAAACTATTCCAGAGATTTCATTTGCAACTTTGCACAAAAGGTTGCATCCCTGTATGACCTACTGAAGAAAGATGTCCCCTGGCAGTGGGCACCAGAACACACAGCTGCTGTCACTTCCCTAAAATAGGCCTTGGCATCTGTTCCAACTTTGGTCAACCCTAATCCAGAACTGCCATTTTATATGGAAACCACCACTTCCGCATGTCAGCAGTCCTTGTCCAAAAGGCAAACTGCACACCGAGGCATATTGCCAATGCTTCACAGATACTCTCCCTTGTGGAGCAAAAGTACCCTCTGTGTGAGAGGAATCTCCTTGTGACTTTTTGTGCCATCAAACACTTCACGTACATCATAGAGTTTTCCCCTATTGTACAGCACATCAACCACCCCCACCAATTTCCTATTGACAGACAGAATCAAAGATGGCAATAATAATAATAATCTTTATTTTTATAGCGCAATTCAAAAAATGTCAAAGCCCTGTACAAATATTGACAGTAAAAACACGTTAAAACAATAAAGTGATGCCGGCTCATCAGCGCAGTGGTTGGATTTCTGCTTGCAACGCCAGTGACCCAGGTTCGGGAATGAACTCGGGTCGTCGGAGAGCCGGCCAGTGGAGAAGGTTGGAGCATCCGTGAACAGCTCCCCTTCTCCGGGGGGAGGGTGGAGATGCAAGCCAGTCACCTGCTGGCCCCTGGCAAAGGCAGGGAGCATAGCAGGGCATCAGGGCTCTAATTACTGGGAGAGTGATGGACGTCGGCATTTGCCTTGACGTCAAGTGGCACGTCACTCTCCAAGGGAAGAAAACCAAGGAAACATCTCCCTGGCTAAGCCAGATGATGGTCTCCAGCCTCCCACTGCTGCCAAGGCTTCATGACCTCCCACCTCAGCAACACCTGGAGCCGATTGCCACAGTGCGCTAGATGGCCCCCACCAGTGCCTTCCTCTCAGAGGAGAGGGAACCACCCGGCGAAGGGTAATGCCGGGCTACCTCCAGGGGGTTGCAATCTGAGGTAGAGTAGGTGGTGGAGATGGCGGACAGACGGGGAAGGACCTAGAGGGCCTGAAGATGGAGCTGGCCTGGAGGAGCAGAGGAGCAAAAAAAACCCAAAAAAAAACAATAAAGTAATAAAACAGTGCAATTCCCAATTTTGCACCAATATATATCAGAACAATCTCTTACATAACATCCCCAAAAGCGAGATGAAACAGATGGGTCTTTAAGGCTATCTTAAAGCTCTCCATGATCTAGCACTCTCAAATCCGATGAGGTAGAGAGTTCCTACAGGGTGGGGGCCATGTATATAAAGGCTCGTAACCCTGAAACATAGAAACATAGAATTTGACTGCAGATAAGGACTGCTTGGCCCACCCAGTCTGCCCATTTCCCTACCTAATGGATAAGCTGCAGATCCTAGTTAACCAGCAGCCTACTTCTTTCTACCCCCACCTCCTAGAATTGCCTTATGACTGTCCCATGCAAGCTTGAATTCCACTACTGTTTTTGACTCCACAACCTCCTCCAGAAGGCCGTTCCATGCATCCACAACCCTCTCTGTGAAAAAATACTTCCTTAAATTACATCAGAGCTGCCCCCCCATCTTCAAATTGTGCCCCCTTGTTCTTGCACACCTCTTTTTTTGAAAGATGCTACCCTCTTGGACTTTGTTGATTCCCTTGAGGTACTTGAAAGTTTCTATAATGTCCCCCTCTCCCTCCTTTCCTCGAGGCTATACATATTAAGCTCCTTAAGTCTCTCTTCATATGTCTTCCGGTGCAGACCCTGCACCATTTTAGTTGCCCTCCTCTGGACAGCTTCCATCCTGTCTATGTCTTTGCGGAGATTGGGTCTATAGAACTGCACGCAGTACTCCAGATGGGGTCTCACCAGCTGTCTGTACAGAGGGATAATAACTTCCTGTTTTCTACTGGTGATGCCTCTCCCTATGCATCCCAGTATCCCCCCAGCCCTCCTTGCTGCCCTCTCACATTGCTTGCCCACCTTTAGGTCATCTGATATGACTACCCCCAGGTCCCTTTCCATTTTTGTTGTTGTTAGTATCTCACCCCCTATTGTGTACTCTTCCTCTGGGTTTTTGTTTCCCAGGTGCATTACCTTGCACTTCTTAGCATTGAATCTAAGCTGCCATACATTTGACCATTCTTCTAACCTTGCCAAGTCCCTTATCATCCTTTCCACCCCACCTTGTGCATCAACTCTGTTGCAGATCGTTGTGTCATCTGCAAAGAGACATACTTTTCCTTCCAGTCCTCTGCAATGTCGCTTATAAAGACATTGAAGAGGACGATCTAATACTGAACCTGTGGTACCCACGTAACCCCCTTTCTTCAGAGTGGACTCCATTTACTATTACTCTCTGTGTCCCATTCTCCAGCCAATTCTTTACCCAGGCTGTCATCTTGGGACCCACTCCCAGGCTGGCTAACTTGTATATTAATCTTTTGTGTGGGACTGTGTCAAATGCCTTGCTAAAGTCTAGGTAGGCCATGTCCATAGTCCCTCCCTGATCTACTACTTTGGTCACCCAGTCAAAGAAATCTATCAGATTCATCTGGCATGACCCTCCTGCTGTGAATCCATGCTGCCTTGGGTCCTGTGCCCCTCTGGCCTCTAGATACTCGACAATACTTTCCTTCAGAAGTGATTCCATCATTTTCCCTATCACTGAGGTTAATCTAACAGGTCTGTAGTTTCCTGCTTCTGCCTTGCTCCCACTTTCTGAAGGGGAATCACATCTGCCCTCCTCCAGTCCTTGGGTACCACCCCATCCTCCCATGATTTGTTAAAGAGGGTAGTCAGTGGTGTCACTAGTTCTACCCTTAGTTCTTTTAGAATTCTGGGATGAATCCCATCAGGCCCCATTGCTTTGTCACCTTCAGTTTTAAGAGTTCTTTCAGAACCCTTTCTTCTGTAAATGGGCTGGTATCAACTTCTGTATTCAGAGTGTTTCTACTGTTTGTTTTAGGTACCTCCCCCTCTTCATTTGTAAATACCTAGCAAAAATATTTGTATAGTATCTCTGCCTTTTCACAGTCACCCTCTTCCCACCCTCCCCTTGATTAAGCCTCACTATCCCTCCCTTGGTCTTCCTTCACTCCCTGATGTACCTATAAAAGGTTTTATCCCCCTTCTTAACTGAGTTGGCTATCTTTTCCTCAGTTTGTGCCTTTGCTCTTCTGACTGCCTTCCCAGCTTCCTTTTGCTTTAACTGATACAGTTCTCTGTCCTGCTCCTTCTGTGATTCCTTGTACTTCCTGAATGCTTTGTTTTTCTCGTGAACCTTCACTGCCACTTCCTTTTCAGTCATACCCTGGAAACCTCTAGCAATCCCTCATCAGTTGAACGGAGTGGTCAGATGGGGCAGTAAGGAATCAGGAGCTCTTGCAGGTAGTCAGGACCCTGTCCATGTAGGGCCTTGTAGGTCAGTAAACAAACCTTGAAGGTGATTCACCACTGAACAGGCAGCCAGTGCAGTTCACGCAGCACAGGAGAAATATAAATCGAATGAGGAACCCCCATCAACATCCTTGCCACCACGTTCTGCATTAGCAGAAAGTGGTGGAAATTCACCCCAGAGGCCCTAGGTAGAGGGAGTTACAGTAGTCCAGGCATGAGGTCACCAAGGCGTGGATCAACTTTGGAAGTTCACTAGATGGAACAAGATGCTTAACCTGGGCGATGTTTCTCAGATGATAAAATGAGGACTTGACTACTGCCAACACCTGTGAATGCAATGTCAGCCCATCATCAAGAATCATCCCCAGGTTTTGCACCTGTTTGGAGGACAGCAGCTGGTTACTCCCGAGACAAAGCCCTGAGGGAAACTCTACCACCAACCTCTCTATCCAGCAACCTGGATCCACCACCAATATCTCAGTCTTATCAGAGTTCAACTTCGACCAGCTGGTCTTCATCCAATCCTGGATTTCTATGAGGCAGCTATTAATGACTGAGACTGCACTATCCTGGTCAGGCACAAAGGACAGGTAGAGTTGGGTGTCATCTGCATAACAGTGAAAGCTCAGTCCATACCATCTCACAATGTCTCCAAACAGCAGCATATACATCATGAATAGCATTGGGGACAGCACAGAGCCCTGCGGGACCCCACATGGCAGACAATGTGTCTAACACCAGACTCACTCATTGATCTCTCCTCCTCCAAGATCGAGATATCACTGTGCTTCCCACCAAAATGCCCTCCATTTTGGCACATGGACTCCTATGCCAATGAGATCCCCATGAGTGTGGCCCCTTCCTTCCTGCTACTAAGTGTACCCTGAAATATCCTGCACTTCAATACATCTTTATGGATGGATCTTCCTCCTATCATGAAGGAGAACAAATTGCAGGCTTTGGGGTACTGGTCCTTTACCCAGCAGGTGACACCTCTGAGATGTCCAGGAAGTGCACCATTAAATCTTCTCAATATACAGAACTTGCTGCAGTTGCCTGTGCCCTGGACATTATTCACAGCAAAGGAGAGGAGGATACCATCATCTTCTCTGATTCTTCCTGGGTGTGCAATTCTTTGACTGAATTTCTTCCTTTCTGGAAGACCCATGACTTTGCCTCTTCAGAAGGCACCCCTGTGGAATACATTGATCTATTCATCCATATTATCAGATTAGCTGAGCAATTTGTTTTCAGGCTGTACATACAGTATACAAGGTTAAGGCCCACTCCAAATCTAAGCCTTACCATGAGTACAACGATCGAGCAGGCACCTTGGCAAAGGATGGGCTCGAGGGGTGGAGGTATGGAATATGCTGCCCCCCACTGAAGTCCACTCAGTAGCCGCACACAAAAGGGCCAAAGTGGTCCCTCTACATCTAACTGCAGTACAAACTGTGGATAAAGAGATACAAGAGGTATATGAATACCTCTCAAAGGAAACAGAAAAGGAAATGTATTTGAATAACACATTTAAAAGACATTCTGACAACCTTCACCTCTCTACAGACTAGAAGTTAATCCTGTACCACTCTGGTGACCAAATACTGTGGGTGGTTCCCAACTCACTTTGAGTAGAAGTCATCCACCAGATCCACAATACCCCTACAGGTGGACATCAATGGGCAGACAAGACCTTCCAGAGACTGAAGAGAGTAGGCTGGTGGCCCAGTATTACAACCAATGTCCAATGTTATGTGTGGACAATTGCATTACCTGTGCTCAGAATGACCTTATCCTGGGAAGAAAAACACAGAACTACTCCCACAAAGACAATCAGGTCCCACGAATGCAATTCAGATTGATTTCATTATGCTCTTACCTACCACTTATAGACACAGCAAGTATGCACTTGTGATCACTGACCTTTTCTCGAAATGGTTAGAAGCCTTCCCATGTAAAGCAAGCACAGCAAAAGCCACTGCCTAAATCATGGTAGATCAAGTATTTACTAGGTGGGGCAAACTCCTCAAGGTAGACTCCAACAAAGGAATTAGTTTCACAGGAGGACAAATGCAAGAATGTTTGGAATTATTGGGAGTTAGCCAGAAGTTCCATATCGCTTACCACCCTCAGTCCTCTGCGCAGGTAGAGAGTGCCAACAGACAGATCAAACTAATGTTGTCTAAATTTCCAAATAAGAATGCTAAAAGCTGGGACACTCTATTTCCCTTACTCCTAATGACAATCAGAGTCAACCTGGCTGCAGCAACCCGGTGCACTGCCTTTGAGGTGATGACCAGCAGATAGATGAGATTATCAGAACATCTGATGATCAATCTGAATGCTGCAACCACAGACAGAGTGTCAGCAGACACTTATGTTGCACAACTGAAGGATAACCTTGTCCAAACTCTTCTTTTTGCTGCCAGAAATTTGGCCAGACCCAACAGCAATCCAAAATGTACTCTGACAGGAACATTAAGGAAGTCAATTGGCAAGTAGGAGACCAAGTCATGGTACTGACATTCTCCACACCAGCCCACCCCGTTTGTCAACAAATGAGTGGGTCCCTATGACATCATCAACAAATTGAGCTCTGCTGTCTACCAAGTGCAGCTAACAGACAGCAGGAAACCTGTAGATAAATGGTACCATGCCAATCAACTGAAACTGTTCAAAGGTAATTAATGATCCTTCCCCCTGATGGGGGAGGAGACCTGTCCTCTAACCTGTTAATTTCTTTGTTTTTCAGAAATGAAATTAATCTCAATCTTCACTTTTCGGTATCCCATGAGGTGGGCACATGGGGAAGGGCGCTGTCCGTAATGGCAACTCCTTCCCAGTGAAATCCCTCACAGTGATGGGAGGGTAGGGTGACTGGATGAGAGGGTGGGCAAACTGGGCAACAGGATATCGCTATATGTACTCGAGGTGGGAAGCGAGCATGGTGAGCATGAGCTGGGAGGGGGCGGAGGAGCTGTAGGGGGTGGCCCTGTGGTGGATTGCTGAGCTGCGTCATGGCATTGGGGGTTGGTTTGTGGTTGGGGTGAGTAAGGTACCAGGTTCGGGACCGGGCGCTGAATGCGATTTTGTGCACCTGGCCAAACCTTTATTTTGCCATGCTTTCACCCCACATGCACCCCCTGGGTTGAGAATCCTTTAGTAGGGGTGTGGGTGGTGAAGCCTCCTGTGTGGGGGGGTGTGTGGGGTGCAGCCCCCCCAAAGAAAGCATTAAAATACATGTCCCGGCACTGTTGTCCTGTGCGCTGAGGGTGTCAGAGTGCCGAATATGTTTTCCGCACTTTGACTGCACAATAATGGTGATCGCCTTTAGGCTTTTGCTGTTATCACATAGAACCTCCCTTTTTTCATCCTGGACTTCTGGAAGACACTATCACAACTAGATACACCACAACAGGATCCAGAATTTATATATGTTCTGTTTTAGTTTGCTATATTTATTTACTTTTTTTTATTTTAGTAAACTTTGTTTTTCCTTAAAATGCTGCCTGAGACTTGTTCATTTTAGGTGTGAATGGTGGAACAGTATTAATAATCTAACATAACTGTTACTTGCTTAAGGTGTCATCATATGCAGCCAAACTGTGAAGGATCTGTGTAGTGATCTGGCAGGTTAAAGGAAAATACCAGAGTCTCAATCGAGTCAGCAGGGGGTTGTGAACCAGGCTGGTGTATGCCCTGTAGAGAGAAGGCCAGTTAAGATTGTTGCACTGCTTTCCCCAAAGAGGGTGTGATAACTTGGATCCTTTACCTGGGTGTACTAGTCAGGAAAGGATTCATATTTGACCCCAAGACTTGAGACTGGTATTGTGCCCTGACCCAAAGCAAACAAGAGGGTATCACTGTTTGTCCCCTATCATGAATCACACTTAAAAGGGTGGGCACTGTGCACCCAGTGGACCTGACCCTGGAAGTGGGTGCATGAAAGATAAGGTGTGCAGCGTTGGGATATGAAAGATTTGGTTGCATACTGTTGCAATTTTTGGGTGGCACAGGCATAACAGTCCAGTGTGTTAGATTGGTAAACTGTAAACAGTTCACACACAAGTAAGGCAGAGATTTTAAAGAAATGTATAATTTTGGTTACAGTATAAAGTTCCCTACCTGTTTTATTCTTTTTCGGGTGCAAGCTAGTGTAGCCATAGTTAGGGAAGAAGATGGCTTCCAACTGCACCGAATACATGGAAGACTACCTGAAGCAGTTGTGCCAAGAAAGAGTAGTCGAGTGTGTGGAGCAAGCCAGGAAGCACCTCACTGAGGCTCTTGTGGTAGCTGATGCACAAGCGACTGCCCAGGACCTTAAGTCACAGTCGGTGACTGAAGGGGACCAGACCTTGGGCATGGAAGTGCCAGAGTCCATCACAGTGTCCAGTCCCATGGAGGAGGGTAGCAATACCAGTGGGAACTGACAGCCACAGCACCAGGGGAGGGTCACCACAATGCTGGAGCCAGAAGGGATCAGACTGCAGATAGAGCTGAGGAGAATGGAGCTGGAATTCGAGCAGAGGAGGTTCAAGTTGGAGATGCAGGAAAAAGAAAACCAGCATCAGAGAGAAGCCGATGAAAAACAACATCAGAGGGAATTCGAACTGACAAAACTAAAACTCCAACATCCAGAGCAGTTAAGTGGCAGTGGTGAACCTGAACCTCCAGAGAAGCCCTGACATGAGCTACGAGTAACTCGCCACAAAGCAACATCAGTTTTTGAAACATTGGTGGGAGGGGATCAAGGCAGATTCTGTAGAGAAAATTGAGGATGTTGTACTTTTGGAGCAATTCTTTTGGGCTTGTCCAGCAGAGCTGAAAACCTGGTTAGAGGACCGAGATCCAAAAACAGTGCAGGAGGCTGCTGAGCTCTCGAACAGCTATGCCAGGAACAGACCTGCTCTGAAAGGGGGTGGGGTGGGTGTGGCAGCACAGAAGGGGAAAAGCACACTTTCAGGGCAGCAAAAATCTTCACTGCCTCCACAGAAAGGGGGAAGCCCCAGGTTAGAAAAAAGGTATGTCTCAGACCAAAGAAATTATGATTGCTGGTTTTGCAAACAGCCAGAGCATCTTGCCAGACTGTGTCCTAAAAAGGCACAGAGCAGACAAAGTGGTGCTCAAACAGAGTTGGGTGCACTGTGTATCCCTGAAAGCATGCCTACAAACATGAGGGAGCACATACACCCAGTTACTGTAAATGGGGTGCACACCTATGGGTTAAGGGACACAATGGTGTCTAGTACTTTAGTAAAAGGGGATTTGGTTGAGCTGGAACAGCTTATACCTAATCAGTTCATAACAGTAAGGGGATTCTTTGGGGAGGAGAAAACTCTGCCACTTTCTAGTGTTCTTCTGGACTGGGGTGAGACAGGAGAGAAGGTGCAAATGGTGGCCATGGCAGACAACCTTGCCCTGGATGTGATTCTAGGGAACAATCTCCAGAAGGGGGTGATGTGTGTGGTTACCCACAGTCAGATGACAAAGAGCGATTGTAGTTCTCTGGACTCCACAGAAGCCCCTGTGGAAAACAATGGAAGGCTACTTCTCCAGCCTGTGTCTCCTGACATGCTGAATAGTGAAAGGGGGTAAGACTTCCCCACATAGCAGTTCACAAAACAGATACAGAAGATTACTTTCAGGAGGGAGGGGTGACCCATAGTCAAACGGTTAGGGATGGCAGTGACCCTGAATGCCCTGATGCTGAAGCTATGGACCCTAAGTTAGAAACTGAAGGGGACATGTCCTATGTCTTGGGAAAATGTGAAGAATTTGCAACGCTCAGAGGACTGATCCTAGTTTGGAGAGGCTGAGGGCTTGTGCAGAAACTGATGAGACACAGAGAGGTGACGGGAGATACAGAGTATATTGAGACAATGGACTGTTGTATATGTAGGATGTAAGGACAGATGGAGGGTTGATGGGCAGGCAGCTTGTCATTCCCCAGGGGTACCATGAGGGGTTGCTCAAGATCTCTCATGATATCCCCATGTCCGGACATCTAGGAAACACGCGCACCACTCAGCGACTGGCCCAGAATTTCTATTGGCCCAACTTCACCCAGCAGGTGAAGGAATATGGCAGGTCTTGTCACCGGTGTGAACAAATAGAGAAGGCAGGCAATAAAAGTAAAGCTGCCCTAATTCCCCTGCCCATTGTGGAGGAGCCCTTCCAGAAGGTAGAAATGGATATTATGGGATCCTTGAGTACCCCCAAGCTCTTCCAGGAAGAGGTTTATCCTAATGGTGCTGGATTATGCTACCTGATACCCAGAGGTAGTTGCCCTTTCCTCATTTAGGACAGACAAAGTGGCAGATTCCTTGCTAGGGATTTTCTCCTGTGTCAGGTTTCTGCAGATGGTTATCACTGATCGAGGGGGTACTTTCATGTTGGATCTGATGAACTGTTAGTTGTAGAAGTGTGGGGTGGTGCAGAGATGCACAACACCTTATCACCCGCACGCCAATGGGCTTTTGGAAAGGTTTAATGGTACCCTAAAATCAATGCTCCAAGTGTTTGCTGAACAGCATGGGAGGAACTGGGAGAAATACCTTCCCCACCTGTTGTTCGCATACAGGGAGGTGACCCAAGAGTTGACAGGGTTTTCCCCCTTCAAACTTTTATATGGACATAGGGTGCATGGGCCGCTAGACCTGATCTGGGAAGACTGGGAAGGCAAGCATGCCACCCAGGGATCTCCTATTGTGGAGTATGTCCTAAAGTTTAGGGAAAAGCTGAAGGAGCTTATGGGAGTGGCCCAAAGCAACTTGTCAGCTGCTGAACAGAAGCAAAAGTTCTGGTACAACTGCAGAGCCAGAGCTTGCTTGTACTGTATTGGTCAGGAGGGCATGGTCCTAATCCCGGTCCGGAGAGACAAGCTGCAGGCTGAGTGGGCAGGACCATACAAAGTAGTCAGACAGGTGAACGACATAAACTACATTGCAGAACAGCCTGACAGGAGACAAACCCATAGGATGTACCATGTCAACATGATGAAGCCATATGCAAATAGAGCTGACATGGTATTTGCATTGTGTAGTCCTGGGGAAGGGACAGATGAAGCAGATCCCCCTAGTGGACATGCTGGAGGAAAGAAAGTGGGAGTCCTCTGAGGAGGCAATCAAACTGTCACACCAGTTGACCACAGAACAGACCCAGGAAGTGAGGGAGGTCTTAGCAGAATTTGTCCCTATGTTTACGGCCAAGCTTGGATGTACCCTCTTAGCGACACACACCATAGATACAGGAATGCAAGCACCAATCCAACAGACAGCTTACTGGGTGTCTGAGGCCATCCTAAAGGACATTAGGAGGCAGGTGCAAGAAATTCTGGATTTAGGGGTAATCCAGAAATTCCACAGTCCCTGGGCCTCACCTGTAGTCCTTGTTCCCAAGCAGGATGGTTCTATTCACTTCTGTGTAGACTATTGTGGACTCAATGCAGTCACAAAGTTTGATGCCCACCCAGTGCCACGTATGGATGAACTACTGGACAAGTTGGAACAGGAGACATATCTCACCACCATTGACCTGACAAAAGGGTATTGACAGGTAGAGTTAACCGACAGAGCTAGGGAGAGGTCGGCCTTCATCACTCCAATAGGGTTATTCAAGTTCAGTTTAATGCCTTTTGGAATGAAGAATGCCCCTGCCACCTTCCAAAGGTTGGTGACCCAGGTGTTGCATGGTACTAAAGGGAACGCTGTGGTGTACCAGGATGATATTGCCATCTTTAGTGCCAGCTGGTAGGAGCACCTCTCCTACCTGAGGGAAATGTTGGACAGGATACAGAGGGCCATGCTCACTGTCAAGGCTGAAAGGTGCCAGGTGGCCATGGTAGAGGTGGTACACCTAGGACATGTAGTAGGGTGGGGGCAGCTTCACCTTAATCAAGCCAAGGTTGAGGCAATAGAGGCATGGCCCAGGCCAGAAACCCAGAAGCAGGTTTCGAGTTTCCTAGGGACCGCTGGGTACTATTGAAAGTTAGTACCAAACTACAGTGCTCTGGCAGCTCCCCTATCTGGTCTGCTAAAGGAAGGAATGCCTAAAAGAGTAAACTGGGAAGCAGCCTGTGAGTGAGTCTTTACACAGCTAAAGGAGGCACTGTGCAGTGCTCCTGTGTTGGCCAGCCCAGACTACAGTAAGCCATTTGTAATCCAGACAGATGCCTCAGATGTGGGTATTGCGTAGTACTTAGTCAGACTTCTAACAAAGGGAAATATCACACAATAGTGCACCTTAATAAGAAGTTGCTTCCCAGGGAACAGGTCTATTCCACAGTCAAAAAGGAATGCCCTGCACTGGAGTGAGTACTGAAGAAATTGGAGCCATACATGTAAGGGAGGCACTTTGAGGTACAGACAGATCATAATCCCCTGGTTTGGCTGTCACAGATGGATAAGATAAATGGTAGACTTCTAAGATGGAGCCTTGCCTTACAGGGCTACGATATGACCATTACCCACAGGGCTGGATTGGCAAATGCAAACATAGATGGGCTACCCCGCCATTTAGAGCAGTGAACAGAATTTGTGAAACTCATACCCTGCCTAGGGTTGGATTCCCACAAATTCAGTCTAGGAGGGAGGATATGTGGCAGGATATCCAACTGTTAGTAGTTGAGAAAATAAAGTGAAAAAATGGTGGGCATAACAATTTATAAATATTCAGCCAATACAGAGATGTGAGCACACACATTGACACACATTAATATATACAGTACATGCAAATACTTCATGCATCTATAGGTTAATAAATTAACTTTTGCAGATACATATTGCCCCGCCCCCAAATAACACAACTCCATCTAGATGGCTTATTGACAACTCCAAAGTCCTGCTCTTGGCATGGTGGTGAATAATATATCACCCATACCACATTAGCATTCTGCCTCCATCTGTAAAATGTATTTAAAACATTGCACAATTGGCTAGTGTTTGGAATTTTTATATACTGTATATGGAATAGTGGGAAAATAAATCCTGCCCATACATCATGAAAATAAATAGATAATCCATTCTCAAAATACTAAAGGATAAATGCATTGTATATATGCTGTATGTATAGCTCATGTACCGAATATAAATATGGCATTCATATTTCCCACAGTTCTGTATATTTAAACTGTCTCAAAACCATCCAGTGTCATGATATTTGTGTGGTGGTTCAGTATGTCAGTAAATTACTTTCATTTGGAATAGGGATTAGATGCTAAATCTAACCCATACCCCTTTCTGCACAGACACAAACAGCCATATTATGACTTGCCATCGTAAGAATCATCAGCTGTGGCTGAAGAGATAATTTTGCTATTTCTACTGACCTTTTGACATCGATTCTTGATGTGGACCTTCTAAGGTAATCTGATTTCAGTTTTCTTTTTAAACATACAATGAGGTGATTTGATACCTTTTTTGATCAACAATAAAGTTTCAGTGTGCAAACTTCCAGATCCACACAGAGCACTTATTCTTCACATGATGTGGCAAGTTTTACAAGAAGCATTTTATAACTTAGCTATGGATAGAGTGACTCAAGCTGAGAACAAGCCATCTGCAGAACTTCAGTGTAAACATTTACTGTAGGCCATGATATACATTGTTCAATTACTATAAACTAGTGGTGTGATCCTGTTTGAGGCAGAAGTCCATCTTCTTCCAAGTTGTGTACAGGGTGTGCTTGGAAACAACTGAGAAGCTGAGTGGGATATACTATTTTGGACTAAATATCTGTAACTAATCTCTCTCTCTCTCTTGCTTACATCTGAGAGAAGTTTTCCTCACTTTTAAAGTGGTATTGCTTTGTGTTTGTTTTAGTTTTTAATTCAGGAAAGGTGTTTTAAAACTGCTTATCTTCTGCATATTTGATTTTCCTTTGTGGCTAACTGGACTGATTACTAGAATTCTGTGAGAATCTGCATCAATATATTTTGCAACTGTTGGTGGGTTGTGTGATTCAAAATAGCAAAAGCTGCAGTTTGTAATTGGATGCCAGACATAGCCTGAGGTGGGGGTAATTGTCTTCACAAGTCAGAGGTCTGCATCACAGCCATTTGTCTAGCTAGACCATTTCAGCATTTTCAATTACTATAAACTAGTGGTGTGATCCTGTTTGAGGCGAAGTCCATCTTCTTCCAAGTTGTGTACAGGGTGTGCTTGGAAACAACTGAGAAGCTATGGGATATACTATTTTGGACTAAATATCTGTAACTAATCTCTCTCTCTCTCTCTCTCTCTCTTGCTTACATCTGAGAGAAGTTTTCCTCATTTTAAAGTGGTATTGCTTTGTGTTTGTTTAGTTTTAATTCAGGAAGGGTTTTAAAACTGCTTATCTTGTCAGCATCCTCAGAAGGACTGAAATAACTGCATATTTGATTTTCCTTTGTGGCTAACAAACCACCAGGCTGTTTTGGGGCTGGAGAGGTTTACCTGTGTCTGACTTGGATGTCTGGATTTTTCTCTGTTTGATTAGCAGGGTACTTTCTCTGTCAAATTGTTGTGTAGGGTATCTTGCTGACAGGAAGGCACTCATCGCAGTGGTGGGTGAGAGCTTTTAGTTGATTGTTTTGCGAGGGCACAGTTTACAATTAGCTGACTAATAAGGTCAGAGGCCTTATGGTCTCTAGGGATATAACATGGAGAACCTTTAAGATGACCGGCCTTACTGCAGATTAGCAGGCCTATAGGCAACTGCAGAACTCTTGCAGAAACAAATTACACACTGCTAAGCATTCATACTTCTGCAACATGCAGACCAAACACATTTCCAACCTTAGAAATTCTGGGACAGATCAACTCCCTATTGAAAGGAACTCCTCTTCCTGCTCCAGTTCTGTGTTTCTCAATGGGTCTGAGATTACTGACCCAGTCTCTATTGCAACTGAATTCAACATTGCCTTCACCGACCTATCAAAACACAAATCATTCCTTAAATCCAAGTCCTTCCTCAACAGTCCCCCAACTTGTAACCACAATCCTGTGTTGCTGATAAACATATTGCAAAGGATTGGGCCTTGGGCTGATTTCTATGGCACCGCTCTGGTGACCTCCCTCCCTCCCTCCCTCTCTCCAGATTTGACTCCATTTGCCACTACCCTCTGCTTTCTCCTCTCAACCAACTTCCCACCTATCTATGTCCTTAGTTGCACCTAGATCCTCTAGCTTCTTCAGCAGCCTTTTGTGTGGCACCCAGTTGAATACCTTGCTGAAGTCATAGTAGAGCAAGATCAGTCCATTATCATATTCATGGCTCTTCAAAGATGTTAGACTTGAGCCATTATTAGCTCAATCATGTGTTAAAATGTATTCAATGCACTTCAGGTTTGCAGATGGTTATTCATATAAATGCAGTCCAAACTACTTCACAGGTGCAATTTAAAAATACAGATCATGAGTACAACCTTGGACCATAAATAATAAATAATATTCACCATGGTAGCATAATAGTAAAATAACCTGAAAAATAGAGTTAAAGACAAATGCAATAAAAAGAATAGGGGCTTGATCCTCGAAGACTGGTGCACACTGTGCAAATGGCAGCTTGTGACAATCATTGTTGCACCTGGGACCCTGCACCTGATTCACATATAGGAGGGGTCCCTGCACCAAACACCTGCTGGCTGTGGCAGCTGCTCCCGTGAACCACATATTTGACACATGGGAAGAGTTTGGCAGAGGGTGTGGTAGGACAGCATGGATTGTCTACCCTATTGCACAGCACAGGGACAAGCAAAAGTCCTGGGGAGCTGATGCTGGTCACAGAGCCAGAGGAGGGACAGATGGCAGAGGGAGGGGTATGGGGCCATGACCAGGAACTGCACTGTGCTGCCAATAGGTGCGCCTGTTGCAGGTCCAGTAGGTGGTAGCCTGTGATGATGGCAACCTCAATTGAGTGCTTTCAAAGAGGGTGAATAAATCATGGCACCTGGGCACAGGAGCTACCAGGCAGGAGGGTGACCAGATGGGGTTCAGCGAATATAGCGACAGGATGTCACTATGTATACATGCACACATAGAGGTAGGGAGGACCATGCCATGCAACAGGCAGAAGAGAGGGAGGTTTCTGGGGTGTAGTGTGGTGGTGGGCTGCTGAGCTGTTCTTGTGGTGTGGTGGGTTGGTGGCAGGCTGAGGTTGGGAGGTGCCAGGTTTGGTTCTGGGCATCGTGGCGTCTTTTGCGCGAGAGTTTTTCACTTTTTAGTAGGGGGTGCAGGTGTGCACACAGGCGCAGCCCCAAACATGAGAAGAGACTTAAGGAGCTTAATATGTATACACTTGAGGAAAGAAGGAGAAGGGGACATGATAGAAACTTTTAAGTACCTCAGTGGAATCAACAAAGTCCAAGAGGGTAGCATCTTTCAGAAAAAGACATGCAAGAACAAGGGACACAATTTAAAGATGGGGGCAGTTCAAGGGCAACATGAGGAAGTATTTTTCACAGAGAGGGTAGTGGATGCATGGAACAGCCTTCCTGGGGAGGTTGTGGGTCTAAAACTGTGGGAGAATTCAAGAATGCATGGGACAGACATAAGAGCAATTCTTGTGGGGGTAGGAAGAAATAGGCTGTTGGTTAACTAGGATCTGCAGTCTATCCTTTAGAGTAGAAATGGGCAGACTAGATGGGCCAGCGGTCCTTATCTGCCGTCAAAGTCTATGTTTCTATGTTTCTAAGTGGTCCTTATCTGCAGTCAGTTTCTATGTTTCTATGTACAGTGGTGTTCACAGGATGAAACACAATTCTGCAGCATGCTGCAGCAGAGCTACTACAGTAAACAATGTAATTTAAATGGGAATTAGTCCCTTTTGTCATGCAGGAAATTGTGACACTGTGCTTCATCCTGGCAGTGTCAGTTTCCTGTGTGACAAAAGGGACTAATTCCTATTGAAATTACATTACTTACTGCAGTAGCCCTGCTGCAGCATGCTGCAGAATTGGGTTTCATCCTTGCGAGCACCACTGTATGTGCAGTAAAAGAAAATGATCATGCACCAGTTGCAGATTGATTAATGGTAGCTACTGTGAGAAGACAATTGTCAGAAAAGTGAAGTGAGCAAGAAAGAGGTAAGGCTGACTGAGATCAATTAGGTAATACAGTTAATTGCTGTGTAATATTTTATTGGCCACCTTGTCACGGTACAGAGGATTATTTATTTATTTTATTCATTGTAAAATCTGAATTACAACCTTTGAGCTAAAAGCTCATTACAAAGGATCCTCATCAAACAGAGGGTTGGGGAACATCAAGTACATGGACAGTGGAGAAAAACAGAAGCAGTTAGAAGGCATTGTCAGTTGCACATCATTAAAAAGGCTGAACAGCATTACAAATAGAAGGATGGCGAGAGACAGAATACATTGCAAAAGCCATCACTTAATTACATAATACAGAGGAAAATAGTCCCATAACAAATTAGGTGAATAAAGTGCAGATTCCAACTATGTACAAGGTATGAGCATTCTCAGAATACAGCTATAGAGCTTAGACAGATTTCTGGAGGGAATAAATAATGTGACCACTGACAAGTACAGCCATTAAGGGAGAGTAGGCTATAGGCTAGACGGGTAAGAGGGAGAGCACAATGGTGGATGATAGCTTAAGGGTCAGAGGGCTAAGCAGGTGCGAGGTGGGGAGTATGGAGGATCAGGAGGGCTAAGTGGGTGAGGGGGGGGAATGGGGACCAAGGGGTGGGTAGGTGGGGATTAGTGGGAGATTTTTAGGAGTCATAGGTCGTTGCAGCCAAGCCATATTGTGTCAAGGGGCACCGGGAAGGCTAGAGATGACTAGGGTGTTCTTTACAGCAACATTGTACTGGATGGGAGATGGACTTCCGAATTTCAGATTTGAACTGGCCAAGGCGAGTAAGGCTAGTAGTGGCCTGGGGGGGCTCATTTAGCCAGGTGGGGGCCCTTACTGCAAAGGCTCACCTCCCCAAGGCAGTTCTTCTGAAAGGTACTGCTAGGGAGTGTCTTGTAACACTTCTCATTGAGTGCTCAGCCGGGAACGGACAGAATAAGGCTTGTAGGGAGGGGAGTGCAAGACCTAGAAGGGCCTTCTTCCCTAGAAGGCAGGAGTGGAGCTTGATTCGGTCCATGATTAAATCCATGAGATTATTACTAAGAGCTAACCATTTTATTGTCTGTTTGGTATGGTGCATATTACTAATCTATATTTGTTTGTGTATTTGTTTCAAATAGTAAGTGCAGTTTTAAATTCAATTCTGAGTTTTATAGGCAATGAGTGCAGATTTTTATTTATTTATTTATTGAAATGTTTCACCAGGAGGGCACACTGAATAACAAGTTGCTCATCTCACGGTGAGACCGGGGGGGGGATGGTACATGAGGGTGGGTTACTGTAGTAGATACATACATTGCAATTATACAATTGGATTACAGAAGTAGATACAGGCATTGCAGATAATCAGTGGAATGATACACAACTAAGAAGCATAATACAAGAAACATGTGAAAACATATTTGGATTGACATACAATTTTTGGTAAAAGACATATGAATATTACAGAAACCTGGTAGGATTGGCATGCAGATTGGAAGCATGTAAGCGGTGAGAGTTATGTAGTTAAGCAGTTGTGCCATTATACAGTAAAACAAATTTTACAATTTAAGCAATACAAGTGCTAACGAGCAGAAATAAAACAGCTTAGACAGGTTGACAAGCAATGGAGTATAAAGTCGGCAGAAAGATTACAGGGCTATGAGTTTTAAGTGCAGTAGATACAGGGCTAGTATTAAGTGCAGTGGACTTGAAGAATTGGGTACAGTGAGGTTCCGTGGGCGAGCGAGGAGACAGAGACAGAGAGAGATGGAGGAGGGTAGGAGCAGAAAAGGGAGGGTAGGGAGGAGATATATGCCAGGTACCGTCCCCTGCAAGATGCTGAGAACCAAGCCAGGGGCTGGACTGGACAATGAAGGTGGAGTGGAGGAGGAGAGAAGAAGAAAAGTGATGTGGGCGGGGAGGCAGATATATGCCAGGTACTGCCCCCTTGCAAGATGCTGAGAACCAAGCCAGGGGGCAGGACTGGGCAATGAAGGAGGAGAGGAGGGAGGCGGGGTAAAAAATAGAAAAAAAGTGGAGAGGTGGGCCAGGGAGGGAGATATATGCCAGATACTGACCCCCTGAAAGATACTGAGAACTGAGCCAGTGGGCAGGACTGGGCAATGAAGGTGTAGTGGAGAGAGAAGGGGGAGGGAGAGGGTAGAGATGGTGGTAGGGGCGGGTCTCATGAGGGAGGGCGGCAGTGCCGGATGGTGAGCAGGGATAGGACAAGGAAGTAAGTGTTACAGAATAATAGGGGGAAGTTAAGGTGGATTAAGGCAGGAGCAGCTAGAGGAGAGGTAGTTGAGCAAGGCAGATCCATGTGAGCGTGAAGAGGAGGAGTTACGTATTTGAGGAGGGAGGGAGAGAGTTCCAGACTTTAGGGAAGTGATGTGAAAATCCATTTTGGCCAGTGAGTGTGGAGCGGTGGGGGACCACCAAACTATGAGTGTCAGTGGATGTAAGGGAGTGGGAGGGTGGAGTAGGGGTTGAAAGAGATGTAGAGAGGTAGGTGGAGTTCTCTAAGCCAATATTTATTGGTGATTTGGGTGCAGTGTGAGAGATGTCTCTTCGCAAGCGGGGAAAGGCCAGTACATGATAAAGATCGAATGGTGAGTCCAGGAGGGGTGTCCAAAGCAAATCGATAGAAGGAATTGAACAGGGTGTCCAATCTGGTAAGGGAAGATTTGGAGTGGCACCATAGACTACATCACAGTGTAGATGAATGGAGGAGGATCATCTTCCGGACAAGTTCATGCCTAGCCTTGTAGGAGGATGCAACTACAGTTTCTAGTATAGGGTGCCTAGCTTGGGCGCAGTTTTTTCAGGATGGCGTCGATGTGACCAGAGAAGTTGAGGCGTTGGTCCAGCCATACCCCAAGGTATCTGAATGAGGAAGTGTCTTCTAGGATTGTTCCATCCAGGGTGTGGAAATAGGGCAGATGGGGTAGCCTGGAGAGTCTGTGCCTATTGCCAAAAGTCATGGAGACAGTCTTCTTGGCATTCAGAAAAAAATGATGAGAGCAAACCTGAGTTGAACCTGGTGAAAGTCAGACTGCAGAGTGGTTGTGACATCTGATGGGTATTTGCCGGTGGTAAACAACACAGTATCATCAGTGTACATGGGGATAGAGGAGGAGGGGGAGCAGACTGCGGAAGGTTGTTATGGAAGATGGGAGAAGAGTATGGGACCGAGAGGCAGAGCCTGTGGGACTCCGCTGGTGATAGGAAAGGGGCGGAGATAGAATCTTGAATCTTGACAGATTGTGTTCTGCCAGAGAGGTAGTCTCTAAACCAGTTAAAGGCAGGTGTAGACAGACCGGCTGCTGAGATGGAGTCAAGGAGGAGGGCATGTGAGACAGTGTCGAAGACCTTGGCTAGGTCTACAAAGATGGCTGAGGTGATGAGGCCATTGCCCATCCTTTTAAGGATGGGGTCAGTGAGCCTGAGTGGTGAGGAGGTGGTGGAGTGATTCTTCCAAAAAACAGATTGGAAAGGGGTGAAAAAGGATGAGTCAAAAAGGAAGGAGGTAAGTTGGGAGAGGACCAAGTGTTCTTGGAGCTTAGTGAATGTGGTGAGTAGGAAAATGGGGTGAAAGTTCCCAGGGGACAGATGGGTCACTGCTCTTAGGGAGATGGAGGACCACAGCATGTTTCCAGGGCTTAGGGACAGAAAAGGAGGAGAAAGAAAGGTTTAAAATAATGAAGAGAGGATAGGCAATAGCTGGGGAGAGATAGAGGAGCATGGGGTCAAGTCATCAGGAGAGAGCCTAGGTTAAAAGGGGCAGCTAATGTTTCTTCAGGGGAGACAGCTGAAAAGGGGAAGGAGGGAGGGGCTGAGGAGGAAGGAGAGCTGTGAGAGGAAACTTTGGAATAGGAAGGCCTGTGGGAAGGACTTTGTAGAGGAGTGGCCCATGATGTATAATCGGAGTTAAACTCCTTGGCCACTAAGCCCGGATTGGATATTAGGGTGTCATTTATTTTAAGCACAGGAGGGGGAAGGGGAGAAAGCAGGGCGTGGACCACTTTCCAGAATTTTGAAAGGGAATTAATGTTAGTGTGGAAAGCTGATCTGAAATACTCAGATTTAGCTAGTCTGGTTGCCTTTGTGCATGAGTTTCTTAACGTGCGATTTTTGACATAGTTGGAGGGGAGCTGAGATACCTTATGCTTCCTCCATGCTTTGTCATGTTCTCTAAGGCAGGTCAGCAGTTCAGGGGTGATCCAGGATAGATGGTTTCCTGGACTCTGATGCATTTAATAGGGGCAAATGAGTGCCAGGTATTAAGGAAAGTTTCTTTAAAGTAGGCGAGGTGTGGTCAGCTGTGGGGATGGATGTGGGAGGGCCTAATCGGCAAAGGCATGAGCAAGCAGTAGGGTTTAAGGTCTAAGGAGGTGAAAGAATGGAAGTGGAGAATCTTGTGTGTGAGGTTTGGTCTTGGATCTTCCTGACCAGGAAGATGGGGTTGTGGTCGCTAAGGGTGTCTGGAAGGATTCTGGATTTTGTGACTCGGGGGGGGGGTGAGAGGTCAGTGCACAATCTAACAGGGAATGGGTGTGTGATTTGAGGTATGGGTGGGTGGGTTCTGAGACAAGTTGGGTAAGGTTTGGGGCAGTAATGTTGTTATATGTTTTAGAAGTAGCTGGAAGACAGCCAGTTTCAGTTAAAGTTGTCCAATATGTATAACTCACCTGCCTGGGAGAGGGAAGTGATGTGGGTTATAAGTTCAGTGACAGCCAAGGGCTTAGTACTGGGGCGGCAGTAGATGCCTACTAAAAAGATCAGGATGTTGAAGGGCAAGGAGATCTTAATGATCTCCAGTAGGGGCTTCAGATGTGGTAGGGATGGAGGAGAAGTATATGGTTGTGAATTGTAGAGCAGATAGTACAAACATGGCTACGCCACCACCTCTTCCTGCCCTGTCTTGACTGGTTAGGGAGTAGCTGGGGATGGAGATAGAGTAATCTGGTATTTTGTTATTTAATCAAGTTTTGGTTATTATTAGTATGTCAGACTTAAGTGAGATTTCCATGGTTTGTAACAGGTCAAAGTTTTAATAGGAGGCTGCAGATATTTAGGTGTGTGATTTTTAAACCATTTGAAAGGACTGATGGGATGAGCAAGGTAGGCATGGTATGGGAGTGAATGGCAGATGAGGGAGCATTGGGGCCGGGTTGGGGTGAATATTACCTGAAGCAAGTAAGAGAAGGGCTATGATCAGGAAGTGAAGTCTGGGGCTTTTGTGGCAGGTTGAAAATTTAAGAGAGGTTGCGGGAGAATAAGGGAGAAGAGTGTAGGAGATGAGGAGATGGAGAAAAGCAAAGTAGCTAGGTAATGAGAATAGGGCTGCAGGGGGGCAGTGAGGGAAATGAGACTGCCACAGTCACCTCAATACTGATATGAGAATCACATCTAGTACTAGATACAGTCCTCTCCCCACTGACTGACCTCATTAACCCTCCTAAGTCTGGGGCAGTTCCCAGCAGCCTGGAAGACTGCCACAGTCACCCCAATACTGAAGAGGGGTGACAGCACCTCCTAACAACTACCATCCCATATCCATTCTCCTACCACTCTCGAAAGCCCTCGAAAAAATTATAGCCACCCAACTTATTGAATACCTGCTCTCTCCTAACTACTTTGCAGGTAGCAGCACGGCTTCAGATCTGAGTACAGTACAACTACAGCTCTCACTGAGTTCTCTAATTTTATTCACTCTGCCCTGGATAGAAAGCATCTAGATGGAGCTGTCTTCATCGACCTGTCAAAGGCCTTTGATACAGTCTCCCACCCCTTACTCTTCAGCACACTCCACCACATAGGTCTGTCCCAACGACCAGTTCTTGGTTTACCAGTTAACTCACAGCTAGATCACAATGTGTCAAAATAAATACCCTCTCAACCACCCTGCCAGTCCTCTCTGGGGTTCCCCAGGACTCTATCCTCAGCCCTCTATTATTCAGCATCTACCTAAACACTTTGCCAATTCCTGCTCCAGCAACCTGCTACTCTATGTGAACGACGTGGTTCCTTTTGCCTCACAACCAGATCCCACAGTATTGCAATCCTCCCTCCAACACACATTTAACCAGATTGAAAACTGGTTCATAGACCAAAGACTTGTGGTCAATGTAAAAAAGACAAAGACCATGCTATTTGCCCACCAACAGAATAAGGCCAAGAATGAGCAGTTAACAATCCTGTCCCACTCTCTCCTTCCTCTAGAACAGGTCCATACATATAAATACCTGGGCCTTACATTTGATTCCAGCCTCTCCTTCCATTCACACATTGACACTCTATCATATGTCATAAATGTCTATATAGGCCTATTGTATCAACACAAGGATTGTCTACTTCCCGAAGCCCTTAATCTGGCTGTCACTTCCTCAGTCCTCTTCCTAGTCGATTATGGGCTCACTATCTACTCAATTGCTGACCACACAGCCCTTAACAAAATCCACCTGGCCATAAACAAAGGATGCAGTCTCCTCTCCGGGGCAGACAAGCATACCCATACTTGTACCCTATATTCCCTGACAAATCTCCTCACCCTGGATGAAAGGCTAGTTTATCAAACATGTCTCCTCACAAAGAAAATACACCTGGGGCTTATCCCCTTGGGGGTTTCTGCCTCTCTGCTATCCTCCCACACCTAGGTGTTTACCCGCACTGCCAACCCACAGCTGTGGTCCATCCCGAGGATTAGAACCTCCTTAGCCCAAAGGTCATTCCCACACAGGGCTCCAGTCTGGTACAACAAACTCCCCTCTGATATCTCTTCCATTTCCAAAGTAGGAGCTTTCAAGTCAGCCCTCAAAGAGCACATTCTCACTTCATGGCACTGCCAATGTACTAGCTAGTGCTGGGTCATCTATCTATCATCTTATGGGACCACCCCGCCACTGAGCTCCTACAGATAGGGCTACCAAACATTACCTATTAACAATGCCTCATTTGGCCGCACTCACAAGATATCTGTCTAATTCTCTATTTCGCTGTAAATATCAAACCTGTTACTCACTCCCTCTATCAGCAAACTTACCGGTATTGTTCTGTTGAAAACTGTAAAATACAGCTCTCGGTAACATGTTCAATGCAATGTATAGCTGATCTTGATTCTGTAATGTCGTATAACTGAAAAAAATGTAACCTTTAGCTGCCATTCTATGTCTATATGTATTAAGTGTTTGTATTTGTTTTTTCTGACGTGGAGCCTTTGTAAATGAGTCCCTGATGCAAAGGTTGTAATCCTAAAGTCTGTTAAATACATTAAATAAATAAATATGAGTGGGGGAGTGGAGGTTATAGCCTGGATAGACGAAGGGGAGGGGAAGGTGAGGCTGGATTGTTAGGCCTGTAGTCATGAAGAGCAGGATTGGATAAGATAAGAGTAAGAAGCATGATGGGGGCAATAATAGAAAAGAGGGATTTTCTTTTTCTTTTTTTTTGGAGTTGGAGGATTGTTAGACAGAGGGAGCCTTGGAGGTAGAGGCAGTAATCAGAGCTTTGTTGGCTATGGGTGAAACTGGAGAGACACCTTGGCAGGGAGATGTAAGTTAACTATGACGTCTTACAACTCTAAGTAGATTTGATGCAGAGAAATACAATCACATATAGTAGCTGACCTTTGAGAAGGAGATGTTGCTGGAAGTAACTTTAATAGACAGCAGAAAATGGCAAAGGGAAGCAGGATTATGCTTCATTAAGAACTGGGTGTAGCTTTAAGGATAGGAGCTCTACGCAGAGTGAGACAAGACAGCTCCTTAGGAGAATGAAGCAAAGAGATGCACCAATTAGGAGACAGGGAGGAGACTTGCTCTGGGAAAGAGTATTTAATAATGGTAGGAGGTGGGGTGGGAAGTGAGAAAAATCCAGTAAGAATAGCGGTGAAAAGGAGTGCTGAGATCACCATGGTTTGAAGCCAACAGACAGGTGCAAGCAGCCAATCAGGTTTCTGCTGGAGCACAAGAGCCAATGAAAATTGTGGTTTCGACGGGTGCCCCCGAAGGCTGTGCCACAATTCAAGGTGCAGCTGGCGGAGGTGTAGCTTGTGGCCATCCTGAGTTTGGCAGGCAGAGACCACAAGAACTGGACAGCATGCTCAGGAATTGCTCTGTGGGGAAACGGGCGAAGCAGCAGTTAAAAAGGGTTATCTCCAGGCAGATTAAGCTGGAGGGAGGCTTAGAAGGCTTAGTGAGTAGGAGAATCAGGGACACTAGGCAGTGATTAGAGCTGAGGGAGGATAGCCAAAACAAAGCAGGCTTAGGCAGACTTTGTAAAAGGTGCAAAGTGGTAGGCACAGGGAAAAGAAACAGAAGTGTGTTATTCAGCAGTGACACTGATGGCAATTGAGCGCAACTAAGTTTGAAAGGTGACGTGGCTAGACAGCTTAAAAGTAAAGCAAGGGTCACAGTTTAACAGAAACTCAAACAGTCAACTTAAATTTAGCAGCTGCAATTTACACTTTAACAGCTACACAATTCAAAAATTTCAAGAAGGAGCTGTAAATCCAAAATCCAGTAAGAATAGCAAGGAAAAGGGAGTGCTAAGAGTGCCAAGGTTTGAAGTCAGCAGAGAGGTCAAGTACCCAATCAGATTTCTGCTGGAGCACAGAGACAATGAAAGCATGGCTTTCAAGTTGTGAAAGAGGATCATACCTGAATTCAAAGGTGTAGCTGGCCAGGAAGTTTAGCTTCTGGCCAGCCTGAGTCAGCAGGTGGGGATGGCAAGAGCTGGTCGAGAGCCTGTTCAGGGCTTGCTCTGAATTACAAGGTGCAGCTGGCTGGTAGGTGTAGCTACGGCCAGCCTGAGTTCAACAGGCAGAGACCTCAAGAGCTGGTGGAGAGCCTGCTCAGTTTGAGATTAAGTGAAATGTGACAGTATTTTCTAACAGATGTGAGGAAATGGGCAGCAGCATCCTGGCCATGTGGTAATGTGGAGTGTTGGGAGTTTGGAAAGTCATAATGATGAGTTGCAGTAGTCTAGGTGAAAAGGTGTAAAAGCATGCATGTTTCTGTCTTTCTGTGTTGTTAGTGATGGAGTCTCCTCCACTGTTAAACCTCTCTTTTGAATGTGGTCTCTCAGGGTTCTGTTCTTGGTCTTCTTCTCCTCACTATCCATATTCTTCCTTTTGGACCTCTAATCTCTCAGTTACGTATTGGCTATGGATACGACTTTTATGATGATAATACTCAACTTTGTATCTGCTTTGACTCTTCCCATGATGCTGCACTCTCCTTTTTATCTACCTGTCTCTCCCATATAAATGTTTGGCTTGCTACTAATTTTCACCCTGATGTTAATGTCCATTTAATCACCCTCTTTCAGCATTTAGCACTTAGCTCTGCCTTGTACCGCATTACACCTATAGCAGTGATTAACAGAACATTAAAATAACCCCATTCTTGCATTACTGCCTAATTAAACAGAGGTTCCTTCTACCTATCTCTGGGGACTTCACAGGTAGAAGGAAGCTAAAGATCCCATGACACTTGTTGGAAAAGTAGGGGAGATATCCCTGGTGCACTGGCCAACATTCACTCTTCAACACAGGTTGCAATGTATTATGGATGTCTGTATGTTATTAGCATGCATAATTAATGACTGTTTCATGCATACCACATATAGTCCCTTCACACCAGCATCAAACTCACTGCTGTCTATAGCCCTCTTTGAAAAGCACCCTGCAGAGTAATCAAAAGTAAAAATGTAAATTACAATGAAGAACTGAAAAAGTATCTACAAAATGAAGAGCACTCTTTAAAAGCAAATTTTGTTCTTTTTTATGTAATAAAAACTGGAACAGGTAAAAAATACATGTCATAAAACTGTTTCTTCCTGTAGCTCTAGAGGCAGTCTGTTCTAGCTGTCCCCTCTTGGCCTTAAATATTTGGGTTAAAGTGTTTTGTTACCCACTATAATTCAGCACTTCAAGATCTTGTGGTCACATTTTTCCAGTGTTTCATTAGAAATGAAAATCTCTGCACTGAGAGATGAAACACCTTGTAGTCTCTTTTAAGTGAGGAAGTACAGAAAGTAAAGCATTATCTCCCTCATATGAAATGAGAGCCTTGTAGACATTCCCATACTCTATTCAAGACACTGGAGCTGCAGGTGTCATTCTTAGGTAATGTTAGAAAGATTTAATGCCAAGTAAAAATGTGACAAGCCCCACTGAGAACAATGCAGGCGTACAGATACAAAATCTAAACAGTCTATCAGATGCACATCTGGCACAGATATCTGAATAATATAGACTAGACTCAGTTACCGTTGAGCAGGAAGAATAATGTTTCTTGCCTACAGATGACTGACGGCCACAGAAATCAAAGTGCATGTAAACTCCCACACCACTGCAGCATGTACAGGAAGTCTGGAGCCACACACATCAGGGTCTCTGTTTCTAATTTACCTGAAGTTTACATTGCTACAGTATTAAAGAATGAGAGTCATGGGGGATTACATGCTCAACCCTTGGCATTAGAGACTAGGGTTTGGCTCACATGTATTAGACATCATTTAGATTGTTGAGTTATACATGCTCTTAAACTGTTTTTTTTGTGGGATCTTCAGTTTTAGAAAAAATAAAAAAATGACAGCAGATAAAGAACCAAGGTCCACCCAGTAAGGTTTCATTCCACAGGTATGGAAAACAGTCATAAGGGAGATACATACATTAAGAACATTAAGATTGAAGAGACAAAAGATGATGATGTGGACTGGCCCAGCAAGTCTGTCCTTCCGCCATTATGACAGATTCATACCTCACCCACCCCCATTGGATTTGTTTTGGCTATAATGTGCCTGTGTACACAGTAATGATGTGTCTATGTGATCCAGACACCAAGAAGAAGAAAAAACTGCAGAAACTTCTGGGAACTTAAGGCTCACAGTTCAAGACAATTAGTTGCCAGTGCCAAATGTTCACCGCTGGTATCGCTGTTGTACCAGGTCTTGCCTGCATGCATAGACCAACTGAAATACATTACAGACTACAGAGTGATGCAAGAGTACAGACGATACCTGGATTCAAGCAACGTCAGAAGACCACCAGACAGCCACAGGTATGTGAACAGATGTGGACTCTATCAGTTTGCACCTTTGTTGTGGAGGGACAGCTCAGGAAGTGGCTACCCTTTAATGCAGCTCTGTACAAACATTACATGCCTTTTACTATTAGGGGAGGCAGTCCGGCATTTCATTATCTTTCTCACAACTGCCCCAAACAACAGGACAGTTAGAATAATTACTAATTACCACCATGTTAGTTGGTACTGTGTGTGGAGCAGACAGGGACTGCATCCAGCCACAACCTATGAGTCTCTCTCCTAGCCCCATACAATGAGAAATCAGGCTGCAGAGTGCAAGATCAGTCATTGCCACTTTTGTTTTTTTGCTGATTGCATTTTGCAATCAGGGTGGGACTAATTAAGGGACTTTTTTTCACGTAATGTTGGTGCAGGGATCGCAGCAGGCTGATCATGGCAGAACAGCATTGCTTGCCTGTCTGAATTATGTAGATCAAAGGAAAGAGCCACCCTATGATTGGGTCACTCACTCCTTTAAACTATGTGAAGGTTCCACCCATCAAATCATCCAGTTTCATGATCAATCTGGCTGATGATTGGTATTACACTGATATGACCTTGCAGACTGCCTGCATTGTCCCACAGTGGCATGCCTCTCAAAACCAGTATATCATACCGACATATTTGCTGTGCATGAGCATGGCGAACATAACAAGCATTTGTCAATGCAGAATGTTTGCTTGCTGGTATTTAGCATTGGATGTGCAGGAGTTAGAGATGCAGAATAGGAATGGCAGTGAAGTATTGAACTTTACACCACCCACCTCCACCTTGCAGAGGCGGACAGCATTAGGGTATGCCTTTGGGTTGTCGCCTGTAACACTCACGCCATTTCACCATACCCTACTCTGCAGACACTGACAAGTGTTGAGGTGTGCCTTGGGTGTTCAGCTTTACAGTCACCCAATTCCATAGGACATACGCTGAAATGGGTGCAGTATAGGAGAAATGGGTGAACTCTGGGGTCAAAGAGTTCAAGACACACCTCTATGTCTGTCACTGGCTGCAGGGTGTGGGTGGAATGGCAAACATTACAGCCAGCAATCCAAAAGCATACCCCCGCCTGTCTGTCTGCACAGGGTGGGATGTTATGGTTAGAAACCCCTAACGCCCCAGGTGTTTGTTGGTATTTGCACTACAAATTTTCAACATGGCCTTTTGTGACCCCCACCTGATGAAAGCATTTGGGACCTCTGCTCATGAACAGTGTCCTGTGATTTTGTTAATCTGTCCCGAACAATGATTTCCCACAGCGACTGCTGCCATTCTGTACCAGATGTGCAAAACCACCGCTTGGGCAGGATATGAAAATGACAGTGGCACCATTCATAAGGAGGTGTGAAGAGATGGCAATGTAGGAAATCTGAAGTGAAAATATAAAAAATTCTCAAAGTTACAAGTGTGTGTAAAAACTGCACAATGCACATTTGAACATGGTCATTTTTTTGAATTCTTTAACCAGATTTTTTAACATAGGACATTTTGGGACCTCTGCTCATGGAATAGTGTCACTATAATTTTCTTAATCTGTCCCAAATGTTGATTTCCCACAGCGACCGCGCCATTGTGCGCCAGATGTGCGAAACCACATTTTGGGCAGGATGTGAAAAATGACAGCTGTATTATTCATAAGGAGGTGTGCAAAAATGGCAATGTTGAAAATCTGGAGTGAAAATATTACAAGTTCTCGAAGTTACGAGTGTGCCTGGAAATTGCACAATGCACGCTTGTAACATAGTTATTTTGTGGAATTTTGTCACCAAATTTTCAACATAGGCATTTTGAGACATCTGCTCATGAACAGTGTCACTGTGATTTTCTTAATCTGTCCTGAACATTGATTTCCCACAGCGACTGTGCCATTGTGCACGGATGTGAAAACACATGTTGGGCAGGATGAGAACAATGACAGCTGTACTGTTCATAGAGAATGTCTAAAATGGCAATGTTGAAAATCTGGAGTGAAAATGTTAAAATTCCTCAAGTTACAAGCCGCATGAAACTGCACAATGCATGTCTGCAACACAGTCACTTTTTGGAATTTTTCACCAAATATGCAATATACGCTTTTGAAGCCCACCTCATGAACAGTGGCACTGTCGTTTTGTTAATTGGTCCCGAAAGGTGATTCCACGCAGTGACCGCATAATCACCTTTTAGGGCTGAATAACGCCATGACAGTGATTGAATTCAAGATGAGGGGTCCCAAGCACCCCATGTTGAAATTTCGGTGCCAAAAGTCGAAAAAATGGCTGAGATATCCACCTAAGTTATAAAAAAAAAAACATTTATGCCATTATACAGCTTACAGGCATTTCTTCAGTTTGTGGTCAGCTTTGAAGAGGGCAGATGTGTTCCTGGTACACTAAAGATCATCGCGCCAGGCTCCAGAGGTAAGTATGGGGTGGCGGAGGTGTGGGGAGGTGGGGTGCGCAGAGGATGTTTACAGGTTGGGGGAAGGGACCCGACTATGAGGCATCATTTTCTTTGTTTCAGGGAAAAAAAGAACTTGCAGGAAGGTTTTTCTTTCGGGTTTGCTGTTTGCACACTGGGTGGGCTCCAGTGTGCCACTGTGTTACAGGGAGGGGACTTAAGCCGACAGGTTGGGCCCCCTGTCAACAAAGAAAGTCTGTTTGGGGGCATGATGTCGAGGGGATTGGGCACCCCCTTAGCACAGCAAATGGTGGGACATTATGCCGATGGGATTGGGCTCCCCATCGGCAAATTAACTGGGATTTGGCACCCCCCATCGGCTTTTACGGGACTTTGAGCAGATGGTGACAGCCACCACCATGTTCTTTTGAAATATTACACCAGGCAAGGCACCGCTCTTACGATACTGGTCGCTCCTCATTGCAGCGGCCAAGTCATTTCAAGTTGGTGGCACGCTGGCTGAACTAGTGTCAGCAGCAGCATGTCACTGCATTTGGAAATGAGGGCCAGCCCGATAATGCAGTGGTGGCATTGGCTGCTTCTGGTGAACCTCAAAACTGGCTTCTCCTAAGCTGCCACATGTTTCTTGCCTTTTCAGCGCAAGCAAACATAAAAAGGGACAAGACATTAATTTTAGATACATAAGCAAAGAGAAAGACCAGTGGAAGAATAGTAAGGCTGCAGGGAGGAGGGGTGTATGTGGAAGAGGATTACCAAAAAGCAGACATATTGAACAAATACTTCTGTTCAGTATTTATGGGGGGGGGGGTAGGTTGCAGGCCAATAATAAAAGACAGGGGCATTAATGGAAGGGAGGTGGACACTAGTCCTTATATAGTGGAAAGAGTCCTAAGGGAATTGTCACGGTTAAAAGTACACAAGGCAATGGGACCAGACCGGGTACACCCCAGGTTACTGAGGGAGCCCAATGAGGAGTTGGCTGCACCTCTAACAGCCCTGTACAACCTGTCACTATAAGTAGGACACATGATAGCACAGTTGTTTAAGGCTCTGAGCTGCAAACCTGGAGACCTGGATTTGAATCCCACAGCCCCCACTTGCGTACTGTGTAACCCTTAGCAAGTCAGTTAACTTCCTTGTGCTCCCAGATCGCACCTGTAATCAAGCTTTCAGCTTAGTGTGTCTCTCCTGATAAAAAAAAGAAAAAAGAGAAACAGGAGCAGTCCCGGGAGACTGGAGGAGGGCTGATGTAGTCCCACTCCACAGAAATATAAACAGAGGAGTCTGGAAATTACAGTCCTGTTAGCCTGACTTCGGTAGTGGACATAAAGTAATGGAATTACTAATGAAGGAAAGGAATGAGGAATACCTTGTCTCCAATGGTCTTCAGGATCTATGGCAGCATGGGTTCACAGGGGGAGGTCTTGCCAGACAAACCTGATTGAGTTCTTTGACTGGTTAACCAAGGAAGTGGATCAGAGAGAGTGGTTGACATAGCCTACCTGGACTTCAGTAAGGCCTTCGACACTGTTCCACACAGAAGACAGGTGAGCAAGCTGAGAAGCCTGGGACTTGGTACTAAAGTAATAAGTTGGGTAGAGAGCTGGCTGGACAATAAGATTCAGAGGGTGGTGGTAAATGGCATCCATTCTGGAAGGGCAAAAGTGTCAGTGGGGTGCTAGAAGAGGTCAGTGCTAGGCACAGCCCTTTTCAATGTCTTCATAAGTGACAGTGCAGAAGGACTGGAAGGAAAGATATGCCTCTGTGGGATGGCACAAAAATCTGCAGCAGAGTAGACACATGGGGTCAGATGAGAGGAGAATGAGAGAAGATCTAAAAAGCTGGAAGAAAGTTCATGGGTTTGGCAGCTGGGTTTCAATGCAAAAAGTGCAAAATCATGTACTTGGGGCACAGAAACCAAGGGCAATGTATCAACTGAGAGGAGAAGTACTAGCAATCACAAAACTAGAGTGGGACCTGGGGTAGTCATTTCTGATGACCTGAAGGTAGCTAAACAGTGTGACAAGCCAGTGGGAAAGGCTAGCGGGATATTTGGATGCAGTGGCAGAAGTATCACCAACAGAAAGAGGGAGGTAACAATACCCCTGTATAGATCACTAGTGAGACCTTGCCTTGAGTACTGTGCCCAGTTCTGGAGGCCCCACCTCTGAAAGGACATAGTCAGGTAGAGGTAGTACAAAGGAGGGCAACCAGAATGGTGCAGGGCCTGCATCAGAAGCCCTATGAAGGGAGGCTTAAGGAATGAAATATGTACTTCAGTGAAGAAAGGAGGGAAAGAAGGATATGATAGAAACATTCAAATACCTCACAGGTATAAGCAAGGTACAGGAAGGGAACATTTTCCAGAGAAAAAGATGCTCGAGGGCAAGGGGTCACACTATGAAGCTGGGGTGGGGGGGTTGAGAGGAAATGTGAGGAAGTACTTCTTTATGGAAAGGGTGGTGGATGCTTGGAACAGCCTCCCAGTAGAGGTAGTACGGGTTGACATGGTTACAGGATTCAAGAAAGCATAGGATAGACACAGGGGGATCTTAGAAGTAAAGCAAGTGGGGGTTCAAACCAGAGACTGAGTTGGGTCTGCAGTGGCACTGTAGGTAGGGAAAATAGGGCAGCCTAGGTGGGCTAAGAGGTCCTTATTGGCTGACAGCTTCTATGTTTCTAAAACTGGTTTCGAGATTCCAGTCTACTGACTAGTTGGGGCCTACGTGAGTCCCACATGCACCCAGTCATTGCTAGAAGCAGGGGAGAGCCTGGGACAGAAGTGTTTTTATTAATTTGAAAAAATAAAAAAGTCACTGAGTTTCCTTACAGCATTTCATAATAGCAGCTAAGGTGACTCGGGAGAAGGGGGGTGTTGCCAATTGGTAATCTGACCCACACAGTGAACCACGCTCAACCTTCCTCTCATTTAGTACGTGGGTGGTGAGATTACTTCATGGTAACCCACTCCCTAGTGTACCTTACTGCTTAAGTATGTACCTTGTCCAATAGTGACATCATTTTTTGCTTCAAAGTTCCATGATGTGGCGCTGCCTTTATTTCAGATAGGACAGATTTAGATGGGGATATCTCTGGACTGCTAACAACTATACATCAGACAAATTCCTCATTTGAAAGAGTCTTCCATTGGCTTTTCCACTACTGGGACACTGTACTCCTACATTCCTCTTTACATAGTAACATAGTCATTTAAGGTCAGAAGGCACTCCTGGGCCATCAGGTCCATCCTATCCCCCTGCTTTGTAAGCATAGATATAAGGGATATATCATGGCCCCACAGGCAATATCAGCAATATTTTCCCCAAATGCAGCTTGACCCTATGACATCACTACTGGCAGAGCCATCTTGAGAGTCACTGGCGCAGGATGCGATTACGAAAGAGTGCTATTTGATGTGGCAGTACCCGGGGCAAGGGGGCTTGTTCACGGCATCGGTGAGAGGGAAGTGCTGGTCACAGGCAGGGAGGTGATGGTTGGTTTCTGGAGGAGAGAGGACTCGTGAAGTACCTGGGGAACAGGTATGGCACTACATCCTGGGTCCCCTGCTATTTAGCATCTACCTCAATACCCTGCCTAAATCCTGCCCTGGCAACCTTCTCCTCTACGTGGATGACACTGTTCTTTATGCCGCACATCCTGATCCTCTCTCTCTCTCTCTCTCTCTCTCTCTCTACAGCGTACCTTACAAAGCTCCTTCTCTCAGATTGAACACTGGTTTGCTGAACACAGATTGGTGGTCAACATTACAAAAAACCAAGACGATGTTCTATTCCCACCGCCAAAACAGAGCAAAGGATTTCCCCCTGGAAATACTGTCTGCCTCTCTCATCCCACTGGAGCAGGTCCAAAAGTATAAGTATCTAGGTATTACATTTGACTCTTCCCTCTCATTCCAAGAACATGTAAAAATCCTCACCTCCACACAAACACCCGCAGTGGTCTCCTTTACAGACATAAAGACTGCCTGCCACCTGAAGCACTTCAGTTAGCCATTACCTTCTCAGTCTTATCGTTGGTGGACTATGGCCTACAATCTATGCTGCCGAGACTCAATGGACTTCATCGACAAGTAGTCATCAATAAGGCTGACAGAAATACACATATCTTCACCCTCTATGCACTCAACAATATCCTCTCCCTTGAGGAAAGACTATTATACCAGACCTGTCTCTTCACCAAAAAAATCCACCTGGGTTTAACCTCAATAGGTGTCATGGCTTCTCTTCAGGCAGCCACCATCTCATCGTTCACACGGACTGCCCCAAAACTATCTGGAAGGTGCCTAGGGTCAGCACCACCCTGGCCCAGCGATCCTTCCCCCTTAGAGCCCCATCCTGGTACAATGCCCTCCCACCGCTGTCACATCAATCACCAATCTAGGTCCTTTTAAAGCTGCCTTAAGGGTCCATATCCTCTCCTTAGTCAATTCCAGTGTAACCGGTAACCTGTGGATCCTGCACCACGCTGTTAGGCTGCGATCTGCCCTGGGCCAGGCAGTGGAAAGCCCTCACTATTTCTAGCCTACAGACTCTCACCTCCTCGGTTACCATATAGTTGCACTGGACTATGAATGCATTGTATTATGTATAAGACAAGGCCTCCTGGGTGGCTTACTACCAACTCATATCATGCATTGCTTTAGCTAACAATGGCATAGGTCTTAACGGTCATTAGGTAAATATGTCGATAGCTCTACCCGGTTTTATCTACCAAATGTATAGGCATTAACCTGTGCTCATTGTGTTTATATTCTGTATGATTGCTCACCCACATTTATTCTATGTAGGTACTGTATGAATGCTTATGTTTTATTCTGACGTGGAGCCTTTGGAAATGAGTCTATGACTCAAAAGGTTGTAATTCCGATTTCCTAAATAAATATATAAATAAATAAAGATGTAGTGTTTGAAAATCTGTGTGCTGTCTTTGGTTTTAGAAGTTTTTCATGTAAATTGAAGATGCTGAGTAGTTCAGTGTGAGACTGCAGTTTCAGAATGAAAGGTTTGAATTTGGAACCGAGCTTCGAGTCAGATGGGGAATGTAAAAGTGAAAGTGTGCTGCTCATGTTGCTGGCTCCAGCCAATCCTGACCTACAGTGAGGCTATTTTAGCTCATGGGGACCCACAGTGAGAACATTACGATATCCTCCTCTAGATGGGACGAACATTAGTGGTAAATGCCAAAAATGTCCTCACATGCATCAGATAATAATAAATAGGAAAAGACAGCAGGGGTCACAAAGGGGGAAATGGTACCTCATAACAGTCGAAAACAAATGGAAAACAAAAAAGTTGGGCACTATCCTCCCTTGTTATAGCACAAACAACACTGCTCCTTGCAAAAGATGCTAATTTTTTTCAGTGCCAAGCACAACAATAAAAATATGCCTGATCGTTTTGTATTAAAAAAAAAGTTTTCAAAGGCTAACATTATACGTAGTGCAAACATTTAAATAGCCTTATGTTAAGAACTTCATTTACTGACAGACGAGTTCAAAGGTCAATTTAAAAAAAAATGTGAATGTGTCAAAGAGTGAAGGCCTAAATGTATAATATAAATAACACAGTGAAATATATATACACGTCTTTAAATTAAATACATCTTTATGAGACTACAATAACAATCCTAGTTCATATAAATGTAACCCCCCCCCCAATTTGAGCTTACCTGAGGGCTACAGCCCCGTTGCTGCCCCATGGTGTTCTATGCAAGTGGCCCTGGTGGGATTTGGACCATGGTGGCCCATGTGGTCAACGTGGCTGCAGCCACTGACTGTGTCTTGGCCTCATCCAGAGAAGGGGGCCAAACTCTTACTGCAGTTTCTGCACCTCTGGGCACTTGGGTTTCATTTTCTGGGTCCCAGTGAGAGGCTAAAAAACCAGATAGCAGTATGTAAATAAACTTAGCCTTCTGCACATGCACAGCTGGCATTGATAAAGTTACCGTGGCTCCAAAAGTGTTCTTGGCCATTTGGCCACTATTAAACATCATCCCTAACTCCAGGGCAGGCAGCAGAGCCAGGAATAAGTAAAAAAATGCCTCTGAGCATGGCAGGAGTTGTTTTTAGCCCTTGGAAAGGGCACATTAATAAAATTCAGGGGCCATGTGTTTAGGGCAGAAGGTAAACAAATATGGTAGCCCAGTTGGATCCCTGCAGCAAGGGGGGCAGCTACGTAAAGTTGAGAGGGCACAAAAAGTCAGGGAGTAATTCAGCCAATCAGAGGGGGAGTTGGAGAAAACTATAAAAAGGACTGTAAGCCCACCAAAGAAGGATTTTTCTTGGAATCTATTTCAGGGAGAAACTGTGTTCGGGCTACCCAGCCCCAAAGCTTGTCCTTCAGCCCAATGGCCTGTCTAGTCCCAGAACTGAACAAGAGGCAGACTGCCTGAGAAGGGCCAATGATACTGCAGCAAAAAAAAGGATTGGACTGGCATGTGAATTCTCGGGCATCAGAGTCAAACCTGGTGCTGGTGAGTTGTAAGTTTTAAATAGCAACCTGCACAGCTGAGAATTTGCAGCCAGAAGATAGAGACTGAGTCAAGAGATTGTAAATTTGCAGCAAAGAACCAAGAGGCTGTGCAGCAGAGAGTACAAAGATTTTGCAGCAAAAGGGTGAAGAGTGGAGATTTTGCCACCGAGAACCTAGAGCCTCTGACCCTGTGTGCCCCTCAGAGGGATAAGAAGTTGAGACCTGCCTAGCTGCTTCTAGCCAAAGAAAAAGGTGTGTGTGTGCTGGAGTGAGACACTGTGCCAAAGCACAGCCACAGTTGTGTTTCAGAAAAACTGCTTGCCAAGCCAGAAGTCTGGGACACCCCCAGGCTGCCCAGTTCCCAAGGCCACCAAAGAGCTCAATGGAGAGGAAGACATCGAGAGGCCTTTCAGGAGAACACCATATACAAAGGCCTCAGAGGTGAAGATTTGAACAGTCTGATAGGTGAAGACCAGCTGCAGTCTGTCTGCAACCTGCTAACGTATTGCACCACCACCAACTTCTGATACCAGAATGGCACAGAGTGAGAGAAGTTTCTGCAACCCCATTGAAGCTTGAAGTGTAAGTATCTTTGGGCTGTGTCTCAGAGGATGTCTATTTCAGTGTAAGCCCCCTTCTCCACTGTCTAGTGGTACCTAGTGTTAAGAATGGGAAGGGGCCCAGACCACAAGTGCCATCCTAATTCATCCTCACGACAGTCAAGCCTGAAGCATGGAATAAAACCAGAGCAGCATCTTACCTTTAGATGTCTCCACCCCTGCCGTAGAACTGCTTCAAATGCCCTCTGAAGCTTTTAGGCCCCCAACAGGAACACCACCAGAGACAGGAGCTGATATACATACCGCTCACCACTCCAGGACCCAGCAGGCCAGGAATGGAAAATGATCTCCAGAACCAACCGTAGGACTATGGGGAAAGTTAATTCAAAATAGGATGAGTAACAGTCAATTTATTAAATACATTAGAGGAAATCACAGACTCCGACTCCTTCATAAAAATCAAACCAAGTTTATTCCTTGGCCCAGAAATGATTACAGGGCACAGTAGAAACTTACTGACAACTTTGACAAACAGCTCTATGGGGCTAACTTCAAACATGTAGAGAGAATGGCAGCAGTTAGGCACAGATATCGCCTGTCAGCACACAACAGATCACCAAACAGTATCTTCAGGACTAAATGATAGTGGCTGCACCTGGTATGTACCTTAGCTTCTTTCAAAGAAACCCTTGTTAGACTTGCCTCATACCTTTTCCTGTTCTTAAATTCCTCTGCAGGGGAGTGATTTACTCCTCCTAGTGCCGCTGAGTGAAAAAAAATACCTTGGGACGATGAGCAGCCTAGCCTCCATGGCTGCTCCTAATACTGTCAGTTCCCTTGATCCTTTCCAGAAACTGCCCACATGGTGCCAACGATTTCTGCTGCCTTGCAACTCGAGCTCTCACCACGGAGCTGAGCAACCCAACTACAATGTGGTGGCTCCCTTCCTTTCGATTACTGTCTACCTTAAGGCACCGCAGCCCCTATTGGCCTAAAGACCCACCCCAGACATGGGCATGGTGGGTCCTGGGACCTGTCCCAGACAAGGGCATGGCAGGCCCCTACGAGTCCCAGGCCTCAGTCCTCCCTTCCAACCTTGCCCCTAGGCCAATGTGCCACAAAGTAAATTGAGATGCTGTAGCTACCACCCACCAGCGACCCCTACTGTGGCCCTGCCACAACTGCAACAGCCCCATTGACCTGGCTCTCCTACCTTAAATGAGATCCTGAGTCCCCATTCTTCTGTGGGCAATTGTGGTTTTCCTGCAGATGCTGTAAACTTTTCCCTCTTCTTGTTGTCCCGATGTCTCCATCCACTACTTCTTCCTGCTCTGAGGCTTCTAAGATAACCCAGGACTCCACGACCACTGCTGCCTGAGCTCACTCACTCCCACGGAGACCTCCTTAGAACCATCGCTGTTGAGTCGACCGGCCTAAGTGTGGGGAGGGGCCCCTGAACTGCTGTGCTTCCACTTTGCCGACCTCTGCCTCTCTCTCCCATTGAAAAACCTCTAACCCTGCCTTAAGTACTCCCCTAAGTGCTACCCCCTACTGGCAGAGCACCCCAAATCCTAAAGGTGCCAGAAGCTCCCTAAAGGGCACCAGGGGCATGTGGCTGAGGGCTAGTAAGCCCCCTCCCTGCTGGCTAGTCTGAAAAAGGGGGTTATATCCTTTGCACCAAGCTTTGAGCTACACCCAGGCACTAAAGTTAAAAGTTGCTGTGTTTAAAGTTTATTGGGCCCCAGCACAAGTACCTTGTTCACGTTAAAGGCTATTATTCTCCCAGCATCAAAGCTTCTCAGCACCCCCGGTGTGGTACCCACCACAACAAACCTACTGTGTTGTAATGGTCATTTGCAGAAAAGCCATGTACAGCCACAGGGGGGAGGTGAGGGGTAGTGTGGGGTACCATTTGTTGTTGCAGTTCATAGCTGTGTGCTATTTTCCCTTTTTTAGCCCTTCCCAAAATAAAAGTGAAGGTAGTTTTTGTTACATTTCAGTATTACTGGCTATTGCAAATTGTGTACAATTACTGAGTGTGGAAGGTACTGTAGGGGCAGTTACTGTATTTTCCTGGGGGTGGTAACCTGCATTTTATCCATAGGTATCCCATATCACTACCACAGGTGGAGGCACGTGCTATTTCTTCTCCTGTCCACTAGTGAACTCAGGCCGTCCCTCAGAGGTGGTCCAGGTGAGACCTGAGGGCCCGGAAATAGCCAAGGTGAGTCAAGGGCTTTACATACATTAGGACACCTGTCTAAAAATATGCAATGTAAAACTTTAGGCTACTGATTTTGGCACAGAGAAAACAAATAGTGCACTAAAATAGAAATGCATGGTGAAAAAAAGACTGCAGTAGCAGATCTTCTCTTTGGAATTCAGATTCAAGTGATGAAACAGATTGTCCGCTATTGGCTGGCTGCAGACTATAGTCTGGCGTGTGCCGAACCTGTGGAGTGGAAAAGACAGAAGAGAGGATTCACTTGTATATATCAAATATTCACATGACTGAAAGCCATAGGATAACTTGTCTAAACTTTGCATAAAATACTGCGTACATATGAAAATGGCTAACCTGCTGTGGCCAACAGATGTGATTAAGAGATATTCAAAAAGACCCTTGTCAACAACTTACTATTATTTACATGTCTGATTGCAGAGCAGAAACAGTTTACTGTTCACAGAGAAAATAATGCTATAGTTTATAAAGGACTATTGTAGAAGTGATAAAACATAATTTAAAGGCATTACACATGAATGTAAACTGACTTTCTTGTAAACTGAATTTTTTGTACTCTGTATTGTCTAATGTATTTGCTGTTATCTTTCATGGAATCTTTGCAAATGAGCAATCTGTACTCAAAGGTTGTTTATGATCATTTCAATAAATAAAATAAAGAAACACAGGCCTGGTAGCGTGTGGATGTGGACAGATTTCCTCAAACACTGTGTGGGATTCAAAGGGACTGTAGGTGTGCAGGATACTGCAGTGACTCAACACCCATGAAAACAATTAGATGAGGCACTGCGCTCACCTGAAGGATCAGCCATCCCGAAAGATCCGTGTCTAAATTTTCCTAATTTATATCAAGGAAGCAAGCCAGCTCAGTGGCGAGGAGGGTTGAGGCACTTGGCACGTAGCTTCCACCATGCTGGTGACTCAGGCTCTCGGATGGACCTGGGTCACTCTGGGACTGGTTGGGGGAGGAAGGATTAAGCATCTATAGGACATCTCTTCTCCCAGGGGGCTGCACTTTCTGCAACTTGCCCACCCACCTACAGGAATCTAGATGGGAGCAACGTGGAACAGCACAGGAGGGGAACCCCACACCCAGACACCGGGGTATCTCTGTGGAGGAGAATCAGGTACAGTGCATCACTGCAAGTGTGTGGGCCCCAACAGAGAGTAAATCAGAGGGAGAAAACCTCCGAGCGCAGCAAGATGACATCCCACTTCCTTGCAGGCCTGCACTGATGAGTGGGCATTTCTAGTAGATCTTTTGGCAGGATGCAGTGCAGAAGGCAAGTCCCAGAGATATCAGATGATGAGGTTGAGGGGACCAGTCCAGTTAGGGCTGGTCAGGAAGACCGGTGATAAGCACATAGTAGAAAAAAATCATAGAAGTAGCTATTTCAAGGAACACTGAGATAGAAAGCGATGCAGCACCCCACTGGAAACAAGATGTTTTTCAGCTGGCCCATCCTGGGTAAATAAACTATAAAATGAAAATAAAATAAATGTCTTCGTTAGCCAAGCTGTGCTTAACATTGTAAACTAGTTTTGATATTCCAGTCTACTGATTGGTCAGGATTTACATGAGCTGCACTTGCAACTGGCCATTGCTAGAAAGCAGGGGTGGGCATGGGACAGAAGTGTGTTTTGTTAATTTAAAAAATTAAATATTGCCTAGTTTCCTCACAATATTTCATAGGTGACTCAATGGGGGGGATGTTGCCAACAGGTAATCCAACCCAGATAGCGAAGCCCTGCTCACCTTCCTCTCATTTAGGAGGACACATCAATTTGCATTGGGCATTCCCCACTGCGACAACTTGAACTGGGCTATGAGCTCTGGTGTCAATCTCCTTCCTGAAGAATTTGTTCCTGATTCCCACCCCCCTGAGTTTTTTCTATTCTATTTATGCTGGGGAAGAATTGCCAGGGGACAATTTTTTCATGGGCACAGTTTATGCCAGAGCTCACAGGACAGAGCGGCATGTCATTGGTTGGATTAACCATTGTAAATTATCATGTAGCCCTCATTTAGCATGTTGGGGGTGAGATTACTTCAAGGGAACCCACTCCTCATTGTGCCTTACAACTTAGGTATATACCTTATCCAATAGTGACATCACTTTTGCCTCAAGGTTCCATAAAATGACTGCTGTCTTTATTTCAGATAGGACAGATTTAGATAGGGATATCTCTGGACTGCCGACATCTAAATGTCAGCCAAATTCCTTGTTTGAAAGAGTCTTACAATGGCTTTTCTACTATGTGGGACACTGTACTCCTATGCACCTCTTTATGTAGTAACATAGTAACTGAGGGTTGGAAGGCACTCCAGGTCCATTATGTCCACCCTACGCCCCGCTTTATAAGCAGGGATGTAAAGGGTATGTCATGGCCCCACTAGAAATACATGCACTATTTTTCCTGAGTGCAGCTTGACATTATGACATCACGAATGGTGAAGCCATCTTGGGAGTCACTAGTGTAGGATGTGATTAAGAAAGAGCGGTATTTAGTGTTGTGATGCCGGAGCAGGGAGCTTGTTCATGGTGTCAGTGAGAGGGAAGTGCTGGTCACAGGCAGAGGGGTGATGATTGGTTCCGGGGTGAGGGACTCATAAAGTAACTGGGGAACAGGTATGCCACTAAAGAAGTAGTATAAAAACTGTGCACTGTTTTGGGTGTTAAACATTTTCCTTTATGTTGAAGATGCTGAGTAGTTCAGTGCGTGAGTGCAGTTTCAGAATGAAAGGTTTTCATTTGGAACTGGCATGTGAGTCAGGTGGTGATTGTCAAAGTGAGTGTGTGCTGCTCATGCTGCCAGGTCCAGCCAGTCCTGTTCTGCAGTGAGGATATTTTAGCTCATTGGAACCTAGAGTGAAAATATTACAATATTCTCCTCTAGATGGGGAGAATAGCAGTGGTAAGTGCCAGGAAAAATTCAACACAAGCACTGGATAATAAATATGCTGAGCAAACATGTACCAATTTATTGGAATTCCATACCCGTTCTACTATAGGGTTCCCTAGGATTCCCCTGGTAAACAGAAATTTGTCCAATCTTCATGTCCAGTTTCATAGAAACAAAGAAAAGTGATGGACAGACAAATATGTTGATAGTTTATATAGTCTGTCCCAAGGTTCCCTACTTGGAGAAGCTCCAGTCTCTATCCTACCTCCCAGTCACCCCTTTACCCCTCTGCTTCCCATTTGTTACTCCTTTGCATACCTACCCACCTTTTCTTGACTCTCGTTATTGTCTTTGTCACCACAACCATGTCAGGATGTTTGTTTCAACTTTCACCAAACTACCTCCTTATTGTGAATTACTGTTTCCTAATGCCCTTTGAACCATCCCTCTTAAACTTTGCATACTGTGTGACCTTGAGCAAGTCACTTAACCTCCTTGTGCTCCCAGGTCGCTCCTATAAAAAGATTCCAGCTTAGTGTGCTATACCTGGTTAAACAACTAAATAAAAAACTTTAACACATGCCCCTGGTGATGCACTGTTCTAATGTAAGCATACTTCCTCTGCCCACTTTGTTGGCCCTTTCATGATCTTGAACATTCTCCATCATGTCCCCCTCCTTTCTGTCCTTCAGTGAATATAAGTTGAAACTTTTCAGTCTCATCATGTGCCTTGCTGACTATGGGTCATCTATGCAACCTTTTAGGTGGTGTGTCGGCACAGTGATGGTACCTCCGCTTGTGATGCTGGTGAACTGAGTCTGGATGTGAACTCACATCATCGGGGGCTGGTGAGAGGAGGAGGACTGAGCATCCCAGAGGATGCTCTTCTCCTCCTCCGGGGAGGGTGCATAGCCATCCCTGCAGCAACACTGCCATTTGGGTGGCCACAGGAAGCAGTGCAGTCAGGGCTTACAAAGAGGGATGGATGCAGGATGGAGGTTTGGTGTGGCAACACACTTGATGTGCACATGCACCTAGAACCTCCCTTGTGTGCCTTCATCTATGGGGACAGGGAGAAACCAGCAAAAAAAAACACTGCCTAACTGACAACGGACCCAATGGACTGAAGGTGACCGGGCCTGAACCCCTCTACTGTCCTGCTTGGGGAAACAACATGACTAGAGGGGATTTGCCCCTCTTCCTGCCTGGGTGGATAGACTAAGACAGTGTGGGGGTAGGCAATGGATGGGGACAGGCTCCAGCGAAGCCAAGCACCTTGGGAGCCAAGAGGGAAAGTCGAGGCAGTGGTGCTGAAGGGTGCATAAACACAGAATAAAACTAGTGATGATTTGGAGTGATAGACTATGTCTGATTAGAGCTGAAACTAGACTACTTCATGGTCACTGGTACTTAATACTGACACAATCTGGTAGTTATTTCCTGATAACAAGGTCTAGGATTGCATTTTTCCATGGGAGCTCCCTATATGTTGATAGAGATTACTATAACTAACCAAATTAAGGAAATGCTTACCTGATACTGTTGGTGCATGGTAATTATTGCAACCTGTAATACTGAGATTTAAATTCCCTCACAAATGATGTTTCTAAGTTTATCTCAAGTAGACTTAAGACTTCCACTACCACCCTGGCCTGCACTACTTATTTGTGCCATGGTTCAATCCTTCAATCTGGTGACTCAACCAGAGTACCGGCCTTTGATCAACTGCCTATCATGTCTCTGCCCCCCCCTCCCGAGACCTGGGCCTCGTCTCTCTCTCTCTCTCTCTCTCTCTGTCTCTCTCTCCATGTTCTATGATGTCCCCATGACTCCAGCAACTGACATCGTGATCCAGTCTTCTGACACCCCTGATCCTCCAAATGACAATGAGGAGGAACAAAGTCAGACTGTGTGTAGACAACTGACCCCCGGGATCAACTCACACCCACGCTAACATACCAATAATGCTGTGTGTGTGAAGGTTCACACAAGTGTGAAACAGCAATTTTGCTTTTTGGTGCCTTAGCAGCACCAGCACCTCCCAATAACATACTGTAAAAAAAAAAAAGAAAAGATGGGAGGCAGAAAGGTTTCACACACTGTTGACTAGGATGGAAGGGGGACTAGATGCTCAGGAGGGATCAAAGAAAGGGGCCGGGCACCAGTCAACAAAACGGTAACCATTAAAAAGAAAAGCACGGAGGAAATAATATTTGCCAGGCCAACTAGCCGAGGCAGCCACATTACTGGGGTTGCAGACAGAACCAAAGGGGGTGCCAAAAGTCATATGTGACCCCTAAATTACACCCATGGACACTATGAAGGTGGGACACACAAAGAGCAGTGAGGGAAAAGCACTAAGAAGGATGGGGCTGAGGTTGAGACTACCGTGCTGTAGTAAAACCAGAAGAAAGCACTCTGTCTGCAGCAAGCACTTATGGTACTACTTAGAAACATAGAAAGATAGACTTTGACGCAGATAAGGACCACTTGGCCCACCTAGGCTGCTCATTTCCCTACCTACAGGATAAGCTGCAGATCCTAGTTAACCAACAGATTATTTCTTCCTATCCCCCCAACAAGAATTGCATTATGTCTGTCCCATGCATTCTTGAATTCTCCTACAGTTTTGGACTCCACAACTTCTTCAGGAAGGTGGTTCCATCCATCCATCACCCTCTCTGTGAAAAAATACTTCCTCACATTGCCCCTGAGCTGTCCCCCCATCTTCAAATTGTGTCCCCTTGTTCTTGCACATCTCTTTTTTTGAAAGATTACTTTTTTTCCTGATGACTATACAGAAACTATTATGAGCAAGGGTGCAAATGCAACACATATTGAAAGAGAGACTTCTCTACAGCTCATGTGAGATAGGAAATAAATTTGTAATAGTTTTACTTGTCACATAAATCACTACAGTCAAACCACTGCCTGTGTCAATTTTTTTTAGTGGTTTTAGTGCTCAGTACCATTTTTGTATGCTACATTCATTTTCAGCACTGCCTGCAGTCTGACACTGTCTAGTTTATTGTATCGGGAGTCAGTACGTGTCAAGTGTTGCAATGCTGACATCACAGATTTCCAATACAATGCGGCTGTAACTGTCTACTGATCAGCAACTCCACTAAAGTCTAATTGGGAACTAAATTTGTGAGGAAAGCAGCTGCCCTAAATTCGTAAAGTAACCAGCAGCCCTCCTTTTGGCTGGTCACATTACACATACCAGTAGCTGGTCACTTCTGAAGCAGCCATTCTAATAAAGGTCACTATTTAATTTTTACGAACATACGAACATACGAAATTTGCCAGCAGATAAAGGCCTAGAGGTCTATCAAGTCTGCTCGAATGTGCAGCTAGCACCCCTTATTCTGCAGCTGCCCCTCCCTTCCACCCTTCCCCTTCATTAACCCTCCCCCTTGTCCTGTCCCATCCTCGTTTGAAGCAGTCCACTGTTCTACTGCATACCACTTCTGCAGGTAACGCATTCCACCCAGCCACCACCCTCTCTGTAAAAAAGTGTCTCCTCATCTCCCTCCTGAACCTTCCTCGCTCCAGTCTCATATCATGGCCCCTGGTGGCCCTCCCTCCCTTACTTTGAACAGCCCTCTGTACCTGTCTTGTTTATTCTTTCATGTATTTAAAGGTTTCAATCATGTCCCCCTCTCTCCTCTCCTCCAGTGAGTACATGTTCAACTCCTTCAACCTCCTCTCATATGATAAGTCCCCAGACCCTTGATCATCTTTGTCGCCCTGCGCTGCACTCCTCCAGTAACTTAATGTCCCTTTTCGAGATACGGACGCCAGAACTGCACGCAGTACTCCAGGTGTGGTCTAACTAATGACCTATACAGTGGCAGAATCACCTCCTCCTTGAGGATATACCCTTGCAATACAACCCAGCATTTTGTTGGCCTTTGCAACTGCCTTCCTACACTGTGCCGAGTTGTTCATTGACCCTGTGATGAGCACACCCAGATCCTTCTCCTCCTCTGTCTGGGCTAGCTGCACTCCCCTAGCTGGTAAGTCCTCCTTGGTTCTTCATCCCAAAATGCATCACCTTGCACTTTTGGCATTAAAGCCCAGTTGCCAGGTGTCTGACCAGGTTTCAAGCTTTGCCAGATCATCCTGCAACCCCTGCCATCCCCCTAGGTCATCCACCACCGCGCCAACCTTGGTATCATGAGCAAACAGACTGATCTTGCTCTTGATGTCCCATGATATGTCTGCAATGAATATCCCAAACAACACTGGTCCCAACACCGAGCCCTGTGGGACACCACTTGTCACTGCCCTTGGGTGTGAGAGCTCCCCACCCACCACCACCCTCTGTTGCCTTCCCTGCAGCCAGTTTCCTACCCATCTCACCAGCATTGCACCTGCCCCTGTGCCTACTAACTTCCTTCCCAGCCTTCCATGTGGCACTGAGTCGAATGCCTTACTGAAGTCCAGATACAGGACATCCACTGCATGTCCCCGTCCAGTTGCCTAGTTACCCAGTCATAGAACCCGACCAGGTTGGTTTGGCAGGATCGCCACATATGAAGCCATGCTGTCTGCTGTCCTGTAGTCCTTTGGCCTCTAAGAGGGCCACCAGCCTCTCCTTCAGGATAGTCTCCATTAGCTTACCCACGACGGATGTGAGGCTCACTGGTCTGTAGTTTCGGTTCATCCTTGGGCCACTCTTGTGAGGGGCACCACATGAGCCATCCTCCAGTCCTGAGGTACACACCCAATGTAGTGAGGCATTAAAGGTGTCTGCAAGGTCCTGCAAGGACCTCTGCCAGCTCCTTCAGTACCCTGGGTGGATGCCATCTGGGCCTGGTGCCTTGTCCACCCTCAGTGCCTTCAAACCCTCTCGAACTCTGTCCTCCATGATTTCCCCATCTGTCACCACTTCCCCTCGCCTGCCATTTCACCCATCTTGGGTGTCCCCCTCTTCTTTTAGTAAATACTGAGCAGAAGTACTCATTTAGTGCTTCTGCCTTATCATACCCTGCTTCCACCCAACCCTCCTTCCTAATCCTTACTATGTGGTCCTTACAGCTCCTTTTCTCCCTGATGTACTTAAAGAAGTCCTTCTCCCCCTTCTTAATGCCTTGTGCCAGCCTGAGTTCCGTAGATGCTTTGGCTCCCCTTACTGCCCTTGTCACCTCCTCCGATTCTGTCAAGTACTCCTCTCTGTCCTCCCCCCTCCCTGTTTTCTTGTATTTCCTAAAGGCAGCTCTTTTCTTCCTTACCTTTTCCATGACCTCCTTGCTCAACCAGCTCGGTTTCTTAGCTCTAGCCTTCTTGCTCTGGGCTTTGCAGCAGGTTTTGTTGCCTCCACTATCCCCAACTTTATGAGCTCCCATCTCTGGTTAGTATCCATACTAGATTGAATTCTGGCCAGGTACCCTTTACCACTTCCCCATCCTCCCAAAGTCAGCCCTCCTGAAGTCCAGCACTCTTGTGCCAGATTCCACTCTTCCTTGCCCATATCCAATGTGAGCCATACTGAGTGGTGGTCACTCCTGACAGCGGTTCCTCCACTGTAAGTTCTCTCACAAAGTCCCCATTTGCCAGCACAAGGTCAAGGTATTCCCTAACCTGGTTGGTTCACTGACCATTGCAGCAGGAAGCTGTCCTGGAAGGCATCAGCAGTACCTGCTCCCTTCTGTTCCTGGTTGTTGGGGTGCTCCAGTCCACTTCTGGCATGTTGAAGTCCCCACAATCACCACACTACCCTTCTATGGGTCCTCCTGATCTGTCCCGCTGGTTCCCTGTCTAACTCCTCCATCTGAGATGGTGGCCTGTACACCACTCCCATTCTAAGACTCCTATTCTTGGAATCCTGGATTTGCACCCAAAGTGACTCTGTACTGCCCTCCTCCCTTCCTCCTTACACACTTCAGTCCTTCCTTCACATATAGTGCCACCCCCTCCTTTCCCAGTCACCCTGTCCCCACGAAATAACCTGTACCCTGGTACAGACAGGTCCCAGTCATTATATTGGGTGGCCCATGTTTCGTGATGGCTGCAATGTCCACCTCTCCTCTGCCATGAGAACCTGCAACTCTGCAGTTTTCCTCCCAAGGCTCCTAGCATTAAGGGTAACCACCTTCCACCCTTTCCCCTCCTCCCATCCTGCCCTCCTTTCCTAGCATCACCAATAGTACTTGCCATTTGTCCTTTGTCACTGTTATGGGGGGTAAGCTCATATGATTTCCCAACCTGTGGTCCCTGCATATCTCTTCCCCAACTGCCACCCCCCACTCCTAGTTTAAACTCCAAACTTCCTCTATATATTCTTCCATCCTCTGCTTCAACACTTTCTTTCCTTCCTCACTCAAGTGTAGTCTGTCCTTGGCATAGAGACTACTGTCCTCCCAGGTCCCTCCCCACCCCCAACAGCCCATACCCTTTAGCACAACACCAGGTTCTTAGCCATCTGTTAAATTCCTCTATTCTCAGCTTTCTTGTTGTGCTTGCCTTTGGCACCGGAAGTATCTCGGAAAAAGTTACTGATCTTCCTGCCCCTCACATAATTGTGCTAGTTCCTCAAACCTCCTCTGGACTATATCCACTGTCTTGTCAGCCAGGTCGTTTGTCCCAAGATGTATAATTAAATGAGGCTTGTCCCTACCCTTCTAGCATATTTCAGAACAGACTGTCCCACCCTTTCCGCTGTCATTCCTGGCAAGGCCTCCACCCAAATGCGACTATGCCTCTCCGCCTTGCTACCCCACCTAACTCCTCTTAGTATTGAGTCCCCCAGCACTAAGATTCCACCCCTCTTACTCCCTGCTTGCTTCCTTTCATCTCCCTCCCTCATTTCCAGCTCCTCTTCTTCCTCCTGCACATTATTGCCCTTTTACCCCTGTTGCAGTTCTCCCCAACAGAACTTCCCCCGCTCCAGTTTGGTCAGGCATTTATCAATTACTCCTCTAATTTCATCATTTCCTCCTCCACCTTCTTCCTCTCTAGCAGTGCACAACTATTTTCTGAAGCCCTTCACAAATGCCGCTCCCTCTCTCTGCATAGTAACCTGTTCTCTCCTTTCCACTCCATGACTTTTGCCACTTCTTAGCCTCCCTCACAAGTCCCTATTGCCTCCTTCCATTTGACTTTTGTCTCCTGACCTGGTTTCCCGGCAATCGTTCTTCCTGTCCTGGGCCCTTTGTCTCTGCTTCCCTTCTTCTGAGCTCTCCTCACCACTGTTGGCTTAAATTCCCTCCTCATCTCCCTTCCTCTTCCCTCCAGTATTGGGCTAAACCCACCCCCAATCTGCCTTGCCCGTCTTAGTCCCTCCTGCAGACCCTCAATCTCCTTTCTAAGTTTTTCTATGTGGTTGCACACTAAACATCCTCCTACTCTCCAGGCAATGTTTAGAAGATTGGTGCACGCAGTTGTTGCAACCTACCACCCTACCCATTGCTAGATTGCCCCGCGACCCCCACCCTTCAGATGCAGGATACCAAACACTCCCCAAGTCCCCACCTCCCTCTATCAGTGCAAAACATTCTTTATGTCCCTCACCTCCTTTGTTGCACACGCTTAGATATGTTGAGCAACTGCTTTGTATATCCTATCCACACTCAAAAATACTTTAAGTAGCCATTGCACACCTTCAACTCCTACTCCCCTTTACCCAATGCAATAACTATGTGAAGTAGTAATAATGAAAGCGCCTAGATTTGCATTTACTTCCCTTCCACTGAGAGAGCCGTCCTCTTCACTTGCTGCAGTTCCTTTCCTGGATGTCTGCTTCTGTTATGACAGGTGCAAATCCTTTGCCTGTTTGAGGAAGTGATGTCAGAACCCCTAGTACAAAGGAATAATTGACCAGGGTGGGTGGGGTGAGGGTTTAGGTGGAGTGGGACCAGCCAAGTCCTCTGGAAACAATCAGGTAGCTGAGGCCTCTAGTCAGACAAATTAGCACCCTTCCCCCACTCAAAACTTTGCAGCTAGTGAAGCCAGCAACAATGAATAAATTCTACCCAAAGAAACAGGACACCAATTCAAACAGCTTCACCAACAATACATACATTTTAAATCCTGCCATCTGATTTCTTCCTGAGTGCCCAGCCTGTCATTACCAGTCCTCACCCACTCTCTTGCTCTATGGAGACCATGAAAGTTTACTGCTAATAATAACATACACTATCAATGATTGCAGGTATTTTGGGAATGACACAACCGTTCCTTCATTTAGTCACCAACCGGTGGTCTTCATACCCCCATTCCGGTAAAGTGATTCAAGGCTGGAAAGTACTCAAAAAAGGAAACTGCTCCAAACTCTCAAGAAGTCCATTCTACTGCCCCCCTCCCACTCCACTTGCTTCTGCAAGCTGTGACCAAAGGGATCTGCAGCATACAAGATACCATCCAGCAGCAAAATAGATGTTACCTCAGGTTTCTAGTGCAATCATTCATGTCTCCCCGAATTCCTCTGTTTTGGGGCTTGCAGCTGCCCACTTCCATCATCCTCTTCTGAACTAAATCAGGGCCAGGAAGTATGAATAATCCTGCAGATGCAAAATAGCACCATAGAAACATAGAAATTGTCGGCAGATAAGGACCGCAAGGCCCATACAGACTGCCCATAACACTTGTTTCTATTTTGCAAGTGGCATCCCCAGTACTCTTCATAGTTCCCTCCCCCTCCTCCGGTAATGAGATGGCAGAAATCAAAGAGATAGCAGGATTTAAGTAGAGGACCAGTGCCAAGTTTGCTGTGACTGTTGCCCTTCTTACCTGTTAGTGCAGTCCCTTGGATGGAGGAGGTATCTTGTTTGCTGTGGATCAGTGGATGACAAATGAGGCACCAGAAAACTGCCAGATAAGGTCCTCCCCATCGTGATGCTGGAATGTGTCTTCAGGAGATCATATACTGCTTTTCAGGCCACTAATTGGAAGTTATTTGTACTCCTTTGGTCACAGCTTGCAGAAGGGAGGGGGCAGGAGAATGGACTTCTTGAGCATTTGGAGCAGGTTCCTTGTTTTAGTGCTTCCAGGCCTTGAATCACTTTACCAGAAGGGGGGGAGTATGAAGACCACTGGCAGCTGCCACTCGTAAAATAGAGGAATTCGGGGGAGACATATTTACACTAGAAAACTGAGGTAAGCAGCTGACGGGTGGTTGGAAACAAATATGAAGGCTCCCCAGATTACTTTTGAACTGTTTCAAGTGGCGACAGTTACAATGAGTAGTGACAGAGGAGCAGACCAAAGTGGGCCCAGAATCAAATTGAAAGCCAGTTGTTCAAAAGCCAATTTTCCGCAACAATCAGGGGCTGCCCCAGTATCACAGCGTCAGCTTCTCTCGGCAAAATGCATATACAAACAAGAACGGAACGAGAAGCTGATGTTGCAATCACGGGGCACTCCATGATTGCGGTGGCAAAATCTTTCAAGTTAGTGGCAGGCTCAAGAAACTAGTGTCATCACCAGATGCTACTATTGGTGACACGCAGCTAAGCCCACAAAGCAGTGGCGGCATTGGCTGCAACAGTGCGCACCTCCACAACCGCTTCTCCTCTAAGCTGCCACAACATGTTTCTTGTACATGCACACAAGCAAACATAAAATGACTTACAGGTTCACTCTTGTTCTTCTTTAACTTGCAAAGGCAAGGTACTTCATCACTGGAAGAGGGCAACCAGTGGCTGCAAAATTTTGTAACTAATAAATCGCACTTGACACTGGGGTTGAGCACCTGGTATCAGGAAAGGGAGGAGCTTATCCAACACTGGAAATGGGCACACAGTGTTGTATAAGAAAAGTGGGGGCATCAGTGGGAGAAAAAATAAAACAAGGCTTTTATTCCCCCTTCGTCATTGACTTAGAAGTCAATGATGAATGAAAGAAAGACAAGTGTTTATGTTTCCGAGGTGGGGTGAATACACAAGGGTTTTTTTTATTATTTATTTAGTGTTTTTCTGCTTGCACATGCAGAGGTTCCAGAGGTTTTTGAACACTTTAGAATCTTTTAATTTGGCCTTTTTTTGTCACAAAAAAGGCCCTATTCAAGACCACTATCTAAGAAGCCCGAAACTTTCAAGTTTTTAATCTGTGTATTTTTAGTAGTCATGTAGTAAATATCATCTTAATTTGGGGATATTTTACATAATTCATTACTTCACATTGTCAAATCACTTGAAATTATTATTCTGAAGACTAGCATAAGGGTGCATGCCAGTTTCAAAACCCTAGGTCCTAAGAAGGACTAAGACTGCTACACAAACACTTTAAATTTGTGTTAATTGACAGACATTAGTAATGTTCTAAGTAACAGAAATCAATGACTTATCTTCACATGAGCCAGATTTCATTGTGCATGAATAAACACTGATGTGAAGAAAAATAACAGTGTTTTCATTAGTTTTCTTTTGATGGACACCATTCTCTAAATTCCTTCATGGAATCAGTAATTTAGAGTATTTACTGTGTCATGTTTTGTGCACAGAATGCTAAACATGGGCTATTGTCCAATCAGAATCGGGTTCAGAGTTCTGTACACAGAGTTCTGTACACAGACTGTGACATAGAACTCTAGATCTCTGGTTCCATGAAGAGAACTGTAACAGGATGCAGCCCATAACAACTAAATAATGCAAAATACAGTTTTTTCACATGACTTTTTATTCGGGCACAGTTACATTTGGATCATTTAGGTTTATGGATATCATTTCTGTAAATGGGAACATTATAAATAAATGCCAGTTAGAAACATTTCCTGTAGCCAGCCCAGTGGCATGGAGAGCTGTGGCACCTGTGTCTTACCTCCTGACACGCCAGTGACCCATGTTCATGGTGCAAGCGGGCCGCTGGGAGTCAGCTGAGGAGGGAGAGGATCTAGCGTCTGGAGGACAGCTCTTCTCTCCTGGGGAGGGAGGACTGGCATTCCCCCTGAATGACTGCCCCTGGGTGGAGGACCACAGGTAGTACAGGTCTGTAGATGCCAGGAAAAGGAGGGTGCTGCAGGACTTCCACTGATGTGCACACGCCTCCACGTACACACATCTGGCCGTGTGCACCCCAGCAACGGGAATGGGAAATAATGGGAGAAAAATGGAAAAACACCCAGGTTGTGGGTGATGACCGACCCTCTGCAGGTTCTGCAACTGGTGACTGGGTGTAGGAGGTAAGTTCCAGTGATATTGGGGTGATGAACTGGGGTGGTCAGTCAGAAGGGGGCAGCCAGGGAGAAGGAGCATAAGAACCTATATGGAAAAAAAATAATTTCCTGTTCTCTTTAAAATAAATTATACAATGTGTAGTAAAAATCCTTAAATGTCATTCATCAGCTGGAAGACTTATCCTGTTGTAAAATTCTACATTACCAACAGGAGTAAGTGCCAGCTATACCAAGCCTCAAGCACAGCAAAAATAGAAAACACTCTGATCCCGAGTCAACCTCGAAATGCGCCATTTTCAATCATCGTCTACCCGACCGCAAACCCGAGCAAAATAATTTTAAAATGGAAACTAGTTTTGATTTCATAGAGAATGAGAGTTAGATGCTATTTTAAATCTTTAGAAGAAACTGTCCCGATAGTCCTGCAACAAATATTCAGTCAACAGAAACAGTACCTGAAATAGCACGCAGCACAGGTAGTGAAACCTCCGTGACTCAGCCTCTCATCCCTGGTTCTAATGTTCCACATGCTGCAGGCGCCATCAACAGCCTGCAGACTCAAATTTCAATTAGGCGCTTCGTATAGTTCCACCACAGCAACCAATCCTGTAAACAAAACAAAGCATTGTCACCAGGACGTAACCCCAGATGAAAGAACAAAACTGGAACTTGAAAGACATGAGCAAACCATCATAAAACAAACGAGGTGGGCAGTTAATGTATTCCTGGATTGGAGTAAAGAAAAACAATTACAAATAGATTTTAAAAACGTTCCACCTCAGGACTTGAACAACATACTGCATAACTACTATAGCACAGTTAGAAACAGCTCAGGAGAACAATATGTGCTCAGCAGCTCCGTTAGCTTGCGTTGTGGGTTGAACAGATACATAAATGACCCCCCATTGCCAGACAATTAAATTTAATGCTGGACCCAGAGTTCACAACTGTTAACAATATATTAGAAGCAGTGGTAAAGAAATATCGTAAATCAGGCAAGGACAGAGCTCAACATCACCCAGCACTCACAATATCTGAGCTAGCAAACATTAGAAATTCAGAAGCAGTGTCACCATGAACAGCAAAGGGGCTAGTACAGAATGTGTGGTTAGACATTCAACTATATTTTGCAAGGTGAGCAATGAAGGGATGAGACAATTTACTATTAATTCATTTGAAATAAAGACATCAGAAAATGGTTTATGATATGTAAAGAAAAATGTCAAAGAGGAAACAAAAAAACATAAACAATATAATGATCCCACACATCCCCTCATAAGAGGCTGCAGGTTTGAACAACCCGATGATCCCCTGTGTCCTGTCCAAAGTTTCAAAAAGTACCTCAGCAAGTTACCCCCAAACCCCACAACATTATTCCTTCATCCAAAAAGACTTGTTCAAGACATCCTAGAAAAGATGTCAGTATGGTACTCCAATGAACCCATGGGCATAAACTATCTTGGTAAAATGTTGCCACTTATTTGTAAAGAAGCCCAACTGACAACAGTTTACACAAACCATACATTAAGACCTACTGCTGTCCCCTTACTCAGTGATGCAGCAATGGAATCTCGACAAATAATGGCAATAACTGGACATAAAAGCTAATCATCACTACATAGCTATTGGAAGCCCAACATAAACGACTTCCAAAAAAGGGGGTAATATAATCGCAGGAGGTAACCATCAAGAAACTGCAGCCCCTTCCCTAAAGCTCCATTGTGCAGACACAACAAATCAGCCAAAGTCATTTCCTGCATGAATGCAATCATCCACCATTTCCAGCTCCAGCAGTTACTTACCTCAAAATCAGCCTGCGGAAGAAGTGACTACTTCAAATATACCCAGTGTTTTGAAGCGAACCTGCTGTATACAACACACTATGCAGAAAGAAATGCTTCACTGAGTCACCAGCCATCCCGAGTGAGTACAGGAACCAGATTAAGCCAGGATGACTGCAACCCCACACATGGTGGATTGAACCAACCATCGTTTGGAAGCCTTTTCAACTATGGCACAGTAAATTTCTATTATAAATAGTCCTGAGGTAAGGTAAAAGTAGAAAAAAAATACCAGCACATATTCTCTACAAAATAAATCGCTCACTAATAAAACAAACTTTTTTCCCTCTCGTTTTATAGTTTTCAAACAAGTAGATATTCGTCCCTCAAAGCTAAACAGAAGTACTAAAGACCAGAAGCATCTTAAAGCCACAGTACAATTAATTATCTCTCAGTAAGCTGCTACAGTGGACTTGACAACTGTTAAACAAGAATACTGTTAAACAAGAATATTTGTTTCACTCACCATGAATTAATTTCTTCAAAAATAAAAAATAAACTCTTCTTTCTGCATAAAAATATGAATAAAACACAGTTTTCTGAAATAATATGCAATTCTATTAATATAAAGTTCATGGCATAAAACATTTATTTCTTCTGATCAGAATTGCTAAAAAAATGTTAAACCAACAAAAATAAACACTTCTACATTTTAACAATGAAACCAGTGTGGACTATTTTTTTTATGTGCAACAATCTTTCCATAATCTTCCTATTTTTAAAGAAAAATAAGTAATTGTGATCTAATCTTCTTAGTATTTTAAATCGCACTACGATTGTATAATAGCAATAAACCACTCCAGGGTGTTGGTGATGCTGGGTTTACCCATGCCTGATAGGGTTTGTCACTCGGCCTCTGGCTTCGTGACCGAACCACGCCAGACGTGGGTAAACCCAGCATCACCAACACCCTATTGTGGTTTATTGCTTAAATCTTTCCCAGTTATAAAATGCCAACAGTGGAAGTTTTGACAACAAGCACTAACTGAACCCTAATATGCTGATGCTACCACACCAGTGCAATACAGGGTAATGCATATCCAGACTACACAAGACATTGTTGGATCCTACCACACAGGAGTAATGATGGAGAAGCAGCACATGCTGTATCTACAATTATGACACACACTTCCCTTTAGATCTTGATAGAGCTTACAATTACTGGCTGTGGGGTATCCCTTTTCAACTTCTTCCATCCTCCAGTATACACCATTTGGGATGGGATGAACTGACTGCATCAGATCAGGGATGTAGATCAGTGGTTCTGTAATTTTGCCTTTGCTCACTGTCTGTGTGAACCATTAAATGCAGCATGCTTCTTCAGTTGCTTCTATGTTCCCTGACCTCAGGTGTTTTATTTAGAAATAATGCCTGACAGGGTGGGTGTTATGCTGGGATAACATCCTGCCAGGGGGTTGTCGACCTCGGCATCAAACACCCAAGAAGGTGTTGTCCAGCATAACACCCACCCTTGAGGGCATTATTCCTATTATACAATGGCTCGCTTACATTTACATAGGAAAAATAGTTAAAACATACTGTTTTAATTTTGTAATTTTGTAGTTTTTTATTGTGGAAGAATACTAATTTGTAAAGTAGTGCTTTATACTGTTTGTACAGCAGGTGGAGCTGTTACTCTGTGTGTCTGTTGTAGGTGTGCAGTAGTTGCCCTCACCCCCCCACCACCTGTGTTGTCATACTGGGCTGCTTTCTTGACTTTGCTGTTTTTTTTTCCTGCAATTGCTCCCTATATTTAAAAAAAAAAAAGACGGAGAAGGAAGATGAGCTGAACAGTGAGTGAGCATTACTACTAGGGGTGCATGCTGACTGTTGAAAGGCACCGTAGCTCATTCAGCTCCTTCAGTAGGATTGCATGCTGTTTTACTGTTTATTTAAAATCAAGAAGTATGAGCACAGTTAAAGTCCCCTATTTTGGAAAGTAGTAAGGGATGAAGCAGGAAGTGAAGCAGAGGTGGTGTAGGCGGGCACGGGGAAGGAGGCGGGAGACTGCTGTGAAGCCAGTACTGAAGATGCTTTCATTTCAGGTTTTACTCTTTTTCAGTACTACAAAGAAACAAAGTTTGTTTGAGGAAGTAACATATCACAGCTGTGCTATAATTACTGTGCAGTCCGCCGAATGCGGCTTTCACTTTCAGTGGGGACGGAGCGGGAAGCACTCAGGAAGCAAAGCAAACACCTGAGGATGAATTCTTTTTAAAGTTTGCATGTGGTCATGAATGTACTGGCACTAGAGCTGGGATGTTATGTTGGGATAACTCTCCAGGTCAGTCTCAGTCTGACCAATCAAGGACCAAGTTCTCTCTTGCCATTGTATAATTAAGCTATAAGGCATGACAGGGTGTGGTATATCATGGGATATCGTCCACGCCTTGGGTGGTTGGGCATGAGACACGCAGGACAAGGAGCATGACACTACAAGTCACCTGGTGTCAGCCATAAGATTGCTCTGATTTCTGCAAAGGATACCCATCTTTCTGTTTACAGATGACATCAGGTTATCAACATAGTAACACAGCAGCTGATTGGAGATAAGGACTGCTACGCCCACCAAGTCTGCCCGTATTCCCTGCCTGCATACAGAGACAGTAGGAATAATTGCCAATACATGTTCAAGATAGGGGCAAAGGATAAAGTGTCATCCAGCACTGTTCCAAGATATTTAAATGTTTCCAGCAGGTCCAATAAAAAAAAAGAAGATGGTGGCTGTGCTGCGCCAGCCACAAGGAGCAGCAATTTGGGATTTTATTTATTTAATTTATTTACCTATTTTATTTGTTTTATGAGATTTATTTTGAGTTTTGTGGGTTAATCTGATTTTGTTCTTTCGTTTTGTTTCTGCATCGTTATTAGTGGCAGGTAGATAGTGTTCAAGCAGTGAATTAGTTAGTACTAGGAAGTGTATATCGGGTGTCGAGTCTTTGTAAACTTCAGTGCTAAACTGTTAAAGTCACTTCTGGCATGTATTTCTTTTTTTGGTTTCCAGTGCCTTGTTTACTATTGGCACTGGATATTGGTTCATATTTTGCTTTATTTTGGTTCGAGATAACTCTGAGGTTATCTAGCGGTCTTCATCTCCCAGCTGATTTTCTCTTGTCGGGTGAGTTGAATTGGAGAAGGAGGAGCCTGTTCTGCCCAGTAGTTCTGCATCCCATCACTGTTTGCTGAGAGGGGAAGCCGGCTTTTGGTGCACTGAGGAGTCGAGGAGCTGAGGAACATCTTTGGTGTGAAGCACTGCAAAGGTTATCTGTGGACAGCAGGTGGCATCCCAGTAGCAGTCTGTGGTCTGAAAAGCTTAAGCAGGTCCTTCTATTACAAACTGATAGCCTGAGGCCCCTGGGATTCGGATCCTCCAGCTTGGTGTCTGCCCAGGCAGTGATGGTGGGGTGGGGTCCTATGCTTCTCACTTGGTTGTCTGCTGCAGGGCTACTGGCTGTGCAGGAGGTTGGGGGTTATACCTGCTGAGGAGCGGGGTATGTTACCACGATTATTCCTAGGGTCCTGAGGAGTAGGATGGAGGGTCAGCTCTATCGAGGACTCGAAGTTGCAGTTGGAGGGCTTTAGGGTGGCGGGCTTCTGGTGACTGGTTGGACCCCTCTGAACTTCTGCTTGGGTGGCTTTAATTTCCCCTAAACTAGCTGTCAGTTGATTGTTCTGGGGAAATAACTTTTTTGACTGGACCCGCTGATGATATTTAAACTCTGTTGGGGAAAGGAGAACTTTTTTCACCGGAACCGCTGGTGGTTCTCAGACTGTTCTGTGGATTACTTTTTGGGAAGACTTTTTCATCTGGATTCATCAGTATGGTCAGATTCTTCTTTATCATGTAACCAATTTGTTTTACATGGGGCAGTGAGAGTGCCCAAAACTTGATTTACACTATAATTATGGTGGCTACCTTGGCCTATGTGAGAGATAGAGCCCTGAGTTAGTCTTTTTCAGGAGGTGTGAGGCTCTTGGTATTACACTTGTTATTTAAATTCTCTTATTTAAGAGTTTCAGGTACTGCTCTTTTGAACTGCTTCATTTTCTACTTGCCATACAATTATACCGGATTCTGTCAATTTTAATTTGTGGGGTGTGACTGGGGTGGGCTGGATATTTTGTTGATTTGGGTTGCTTGAAGTGACTTGGGTGTGTGTGGTGGTTTGTGTGACAGGTGTTTTGTATGACCTTTGGTTTATATTTGACTGCTGCTGTTTTGGTTTGAGATGTGTTGGGGCAGTACAATGATGGTCAGGCATTATTCCCCCTCCAGACTTAGGGACCTCCACCCTTCTGACTGTCCCCCTTTACCTTCTGTAACATACTTGCACTGTTGTGCCTTGGGGATAGTCAGGAGGTGCAGAAGGGGGGAAGATCCTAGATCTGGCGGGGGAATGGAAAGGGGTGACAGGATTGGGGTGGTGGGAACAAGGAGGTGCCCTGAGGTGAAATGGGGCCGAGACAGGGGTCCTCCCAACTTGGTTCCCATACCCAAGGGCTCTGTCTTGGGCAGGCAGGTGGCTTGGTCTTCCTCGATGACTCATCCAACTAGGGCGGTGTTGTGTAACACCAGGTCTATTATAAACAAGACTGCAGTAATTGCAGATCTTATTGGCACATCTGACCTGGCATGCATCACCGAGACCTGGCTGGATGAGAATGCAGGCCCAGTATTGGCCTTAGCAGTACTGGCCGGTGCTCGGTGATACACACAACCTGAGCATGGATCGTAGTGGCGGAGGTGTAGCCATTTGTTTAAGTGGAACTGAACTTTATGGATGTTCCAGTGGGTCCACCAGATCCTTTGAATGTATTGTGGGTGCGGGTGTGGAGTGCAGGATGCTTCTCATCTACTGTCCACCCGGGGATGGTAAAAAATGTCTGCAGGAGGTCACGGACTTCATTGCTGACCTTGTATTGGGATCCCCTAGATGGCTGATTCTGGGGGATTTCAGTGCATGGGTTGATGACGAACTCTTGCAGTTTAGTCGAGACCTCCTCCAGCTTATGACCTCACTGGGCTTCACACAGGTTATTACCTCTGCTACTCACATTGGTGGTCATTCACTGGATCTGGTGTTCCTTCTGGGTATGGAGGTCTCTGATTCAGTGGTGGATCCAGTTGGTTGGTCTGACCATTACACCATAGAGTTTTATTTCATGGTTGCCCCCAAAGGGCCTGCTTCTACAGAGATTGTCCAGTATCACCCTTTGAGGGGTGTGACCCCAGAAGACCTGATGGTGGTACTAGACCTCTCAGGTCAGTTGATTGAATGCAATGATCCAGGGGATCTAGTATATGCCTATAACAGGCGGTTACTGATCGCTGGATTCTATTCTCCTGTTCGTGGTTTGACCTCTCATTCTTCACCCAAGGTCCCCATGGTTTGATAGGACTTTGAAGGAGCTGAGGAGAGTAGGTCAAAGGCTAAAGAGGGCTTGATGGAAGTCCGGCCTGGAGATTGACAGGCTTAGATTTATTGGACTATTACACTGTCTATCAATCGACAATCTCCCATAAGAAGACAGAATTCCTGTCCAGGGAGACTGCCACTGTGCAAAATTGACCGGCTGAGCTCTTCCAGACCATGGATAGATTGTGCAAGCCAATCTGTCTGCAGTCTGGAGGAGCCTTGTCATAAAATAGATGCGACTAGTTTGCTCAATTCTTCGAAGATAAGGTTGCCACCATTAGGTCTGGGATCCGCCCAGACCCCTCTATGGGACATTGTGGTGGTTGGCAGAAGGTTGTGGATGCCCAGTCTGTCTGGTCTGACTTCAACCAGCCTGTCATCATGGACATTGTAAGGATTATCCAGACTTTGTGGCAAACCAGCTGTAGTTTGGACCCAGGCCCAATGTGCCTCTTAGTGGGGTGAGTTGAGGAGATTGGCCCTGTCCATGCTGAGATAGTATGGATGTCATTGGAGAGGGGGGACTTTCCAGAACCCCTAAAGGAGACAGTCATACGACCACTCCTAAAAAAAAACTCCTCTGACCCAGACAGTCTTACTAACTACAGACCAGTCTGTAACCTGCCCTCTGTAGGTAAGGTTATTGAGAAGTTGGTTGCGCTGCAGTTGGATGATCATTTATCCACCCACAATGTCTATGACATTCTCCAGTCTGGGTTTAGGAAGAAGCATAGCACCGAGATGGCCCTTGTTTAGGTGCTGAATGATCTCCTAATGGCGAGAGATTGGAGGACCTTGTTATCCATGGTCCAGCATCTCTAATGGTGCCCCCACCTTAAGGGCAGCAACTTATGTAGGTATATGTACTAACCTTAGGGTGAAGACACTTATCATATAAGCATAAGTGTCAGTGTCTGTGTTCTACTGATACATATTATGTTCTATTATGCTTCACTGATATATATTAGCCATAAGAAATGCTTTTACACTATTTTTATTGGATTTTCATATGGAAAGCTAACGGTGCTATCTTTAGCACTTGTACACCACTACAACTGATCTTGTACTACAGAGGTCCATTGTATTGTTATCTTCTGCAAGCTATGCAAAGTTTCACACTAGTTAGGACAGTTGTTCAGACCACTTGTTTTTGTCCAATTATATATATTTTATGTATTTTCTTTTGCTGTTGCCATGGCCATTATCAGGGTATAAGACCCTTTGTAGCACATAGCTTCTCTGAGAATAGACAAGAAACTGCATTTACCTAGGTAAGGAAAACTGATGTTCTCCAAGTGATCACACTGTAATGGTAGTAAGCTTCTTTTACTGATCTGTAATAAATTCCATTTATTACATGAGTACCACTTGTCTGTTGTCTCTTCCTTTGGTGCAGTTCCAACAAGAACCTGAGAGTTATTTTGTCACATCAGTTACATTTTGGCGACCATGTGCAGGTTGGAATGTACAAAGGAAGATTCACATTCAATTTATTTTGAATGTCAAGTAGTGTAATGTAGTGCACTTTTAGCCTACTTGCACCTACTCATGCTTACAGTGGTAGCGGTTGTGGCAGACCCACACCGTCTTGGTCTTGGGCATGGCAGACCCACAGTGGACCCTTTTACACTCCCTCTGAGAGTGACAGCGTACACCCTTGGCATCACCGTTTACCCTCCGGGGACCAGAAAGTGGTTGGTGATGGAGCCAAGGCATTTTTACCAGTTTTCCAACTGCTTTATTGTTTGTCTACCCCTTATTTGTTGTGTCTGACATGTGCACAGAACTAAGACTCGATGTCTCACACTACCTCACATCCCATGGTGGATGGACAGATTTCATGCTGGATGCAAAAGGTGCATAAAAAACATTACTGCTATTATCTGACCTTTACTTTGAGCCTGATTCCAAGATGGATATGCCCTGGCGCAATGTGACTTGTGCCAAAACATATGGTGTAAGTTGCACTGTGCACCATGGGTTCCACTGGATAGGATTCTAAGAGGTGGTCTGTGCCATGGCACAGGCTTCCTGCTCCCAGGGGGACTCACACCTCCCAAGGCCCCTACAACATGGAAGAAGGTGGAGTTACAGCAGCTTCTGCACCCAATTCTGAGAGGGCAGCTGCAGTAACCTCTCAATGTCATTCCAGGAGGCCCTTCGGCACTGTGGGGTTAGACTAGCTATTAGCTGGCATAAGGGGCTTCTGCTGTGCTCAACTGCCTGGTGCCCCCCCACATGGCCCTGACCAGCACACTGCCATGCCACACCAACCCTCCACCTCATAGTAACCCCCACCCCCAGCAATACCAGGTTCCACCCACCCACTTCCAGGACCTTGTTGCAGTGATGCCACCCCTGGTGCCAGTGTGATCCTGCCTTCCCCCATGGCCCACAGGGGCCTGAGGGGCATGTCTTGGGGGTTGGGGCTGAGGGGTGTCTGTGTCCTAATGCATAGGGCATGTCAGTGGCTTGCGGCACCCAGGTCAGGTGCACCTTCCTGTGGTGCACCACTGGAGGTGCCGCAAGTCGCAGGTCATAGTTGCTGGGAACCCTGCCTGTTCTGGAATCTGGCGCAGGGTACCCAGCATAGCTGAGTATGTTGCAACTCACATTTGCCAGCGAGTTGCACCATACATCTTAGAATCGGGCCCTTAGAGTGCAAATAAACAACCAAAAAGTATAATCTCAAAGGTCTTTTGGTTGCGGCTCTACATACTGCTGTTGATAGTCTCACAGCAAGGTGTGTCTCCCTTGAACTGCAAAACACCTCTCTAAAAAAGAGATGGGCTTGCAGGCATTGGAGTTACAGAAAAAGAACAGAAACTAACAGAGGAACACAGTCACTCCAGATGCTAATTCCAGACTGAAGCATCATACTGCTCAAGACACTGAGCAAGAGCTATATTTGTTAAGAGATGATTGTGAAAGGTTGAAATGTCATAAGAAACAGTTAGCACATTTAAATGATATTTTGAGTAATACGAATGAAGCATTAAGAGGTGAGAATGTTGAGCTGAAAGAGGATTACAAACATGTGAGTTGTGAGTTGGATAAAGAGCTTAGGGAAAACGTTGAATTGGGCGCTCGCGTATAGAGGGTTGCAAAGAGGTTGAGAGAGGTATTGAGCAGGGCACTGAAAAGTCTGTCACAAGAAGTGTAGACAAAAGATGGCAAAGTTGTGCCATCAACTGGAGGTTCTTGATGGCCATGTTAAGGCCATGAATGGGTTTCAGTAAAGGGATGAGAAGGTTGAGGTGAAGGCAAAGGTAGAGAGGAGGGCAGGACAAAGGATTAAGGCAGAGTCAAGACTGACCAACCCAGGAGGCTTTGTCAGAGTAGGGAGGGAGGTTGAGGGAGGGAGGGATGGGTGAGAGAAGGAGAGGCTGAAGGGGAGTGTAGGGGTGATGGAGTGGTGAATAACGAGGGGAAAGTGCTGTGGTCGGGGCCAGGCTGACAAGCAGATAACAATCAAAAGTGCTGGGCATTCTACACGATTGGTTAGGAGAAACAGTCACAGCTGGCATCGGCCACTAGCATCTGTCTGAACTTGCATTTAAATGAGCCCATCGTAGGTGCTGTGGCAATATTCGATCAAAGTGAGTTAAACCAGAGCTGGACTTGGTTAGCAAAGGATCTCTGGGCTAGGGAGGTCCAACATAAAGGTCGCAAGTATGAGTTTGCCAAGAGGACCCATTAAAAAGATGGCAGGCTCTATTGAGCTCCATTTTGATGTGATGCAGGGCTGTATCAGTGGCAGACCCATAGATTACTAGGCTGTAATCAGTGAGGAGAAAACTGAGCTATGAGTTGCAAGGTTAAGAGCATCCAGGGTTAGGCAGTGCTTGTGCCTGTAAAGAAGACCAATACAGGTGTTGATAGCCTTAGCAACATTATCAATGTGTTGGTAAAATGACAGAGTACTGCCAGCCTTTAGCCCCAGATACTTGAAATGCTGGACTTGCTCCAGGGGAGATCCCATGTAGCTGGTGATGGAGAGCGAGTGGTATCTATGCCTGTTTTGAGGGCTGTAGAAAAGCATTATCTTCATCTTTTGTAATTCAGTATTAGTTTGTGCTCATTGAACCATCTTTCTATATGCTTAAAGTTGAGCTGAAGATGATTCTCAAGTACATCTGGGTCAGAATCACTGATAAGAAGAACTGCATCATCTGCGTCAGCAGTGAGACCCTGACAAGAGTGTGGGAGCTTGTTAAGGAACACACTAAACAGAAGAGGTCCCAAAATGGATCCTTGCGAGATGCCTGATAGGACAGGTCTATTTTCAGAGAGGACATTGCCAATCTTCACCTGCTGTGAGCGGCCATGCAAGTAGCTTTTAAACCAGTCAACAGTGTTAGAGGAGAGACCTAAGACAGCAAGTTGGTTAACCAAGAGGACATGATTAACCATGTCAAAGGCTTTGATAAGATTGATGAAGACCACACCTACAAGGTTACTATGGTCTATGGATTTTTAAATGAGGCCTGTGAACTTGAGCAAGGCATTAGTGGTGCTATGACCTTTTCTAAAGCCATGCTGTTGTGGGCATTGAAGCTGATATTTTTGCAGATAATCAGTTAGCTGGTCAGTCACTATATGTTCCAGGGATTTTGAGAGCAGAGGAAGAATGAAGATTGGCCTGTAGTTCCCATGTATAGTACGATCCCCATTCTTATGTATAGGGGTCACACTTTGCAGATTGCCATCTTTGTGGGAATTATGAGTACCTTAGGGAAAGGTTCATTATATGGGTGAGGGGAGCTACTATCCCGTCTAAAGCAAATGTGACAAATATAAGATTTAGGGTGTCTCCGCCAAATCTTGATTTCCCCAATACTTTGAGGATGTATTTTCTAGCTTCAGCAGTCGTGATGATTCTGAAAAGGAAAGGATAGTGAGAGCCTTCTGCTTTCCTTGAGCAGGAACTTGTGGTATGGTGACTAAAGAAACCCGGTGAGAGGACACCACTTAGGTCCGAGAAAGCAGTATTAAATGTGTTTGCAATGGATAAGGGATCGAGCACAGGTTTGCCATCAATGTAGAGCATGGTGGGGGCAGATTTGAGGCCCTTGCTCATGACTTCATTAAGTTTATTCCAAAATGTTCTGCCATCATTCCATGTCTGAGAGAAGGCTTCTTTGTAGTACTGTCCCTTTGCCATGCATATAGCTCTGGTGCAGTTGTTCCTAGCCTTTTTCTACAACTGGATATTAGCAATGTTACCAGTTGCACGAGCCCTAAGCCAATGATGGTCCTGGATTTAAGAAGCCCAAGGAGGTTGGTAGAGATCCATGAGTTGCAGTGGCCTTTGATTTTCCTTGTTTTAAATAGAGCATGCCTGTCACACACCGTATTGAAAAGGTGGATGAACTGATCAAGGGCAGTGTCAACACTGCAGGTGGAGTAGACAGTTGACCAGTCTCGTTGATGCAGGTCAGATTTTAGTAGCTCAAGGGGTCCACTGATGAAGACCCTACTATTAATTGTTCTGGCAGGGGGCTTGGAAAATTTATTAGACCAATGGAACAGAATAGGGGAGTGGTAAGACTCTTTCTGTAAAAGGCAACATTTTACTATATGCAAATGATGCAGTACTGTACACAAGCCATGCTAACCCTATTGTGCTGAAAAGGCAAATGCAGACAAACTTCTCAGCAGCTGAGAAATGGTTTATCAATTCCAAAGCTGCTATTGAACTATTACAAGATGAAAACTATGCTTTTCGCCTCTGTCCAAAACAAACACAAGTCCTACCAACTACATATACTCAACAACCTTAGTTATCCTATTGAAATAGTACCGCATTTCAAATGTCTCAGTATCACTTTAGACAGCGCCCTATCCTATAACCGGCACATCGACCTAGTTGCCAAAAATGCCAGCGCCAAACTGGGCCTGCTCTGCAAAAATAAATCCTACCTTACCAAAGAGGCCATATAAGCTGCTATCACTAGCTCTGTTCTGTCAACTATAGATTATGACCTTGTGATATATGGTGCTGCAGCCCCTATGACTCTAAAAAGAAATGAAACTACTTTTAACAAGGCCTGCAGGCTTTTACTAAATGCTGATCCAAGGACCCACACAAATGACCTTTACTCCCTTTCCGGCTGTCTAAATCTCAGCAATAGAATACAATATCAAGTCTGCCTGCTAGCCAAACAGTCCATCTTTGGACTAACCCCACCCTGCTTACAGAACCTCCTAAGACCGCATGACTCCACCAGACTCACCAGGGACTTAAACACCCACTCCCTAAAAGTTCCCTACCGTCACATCTCCCAGGGGCAACGCTCCTTTGAATGCTGGGATCCTCACTGATTAAATACCTTAGGCAAAGATATCCTTAAGGAGCCAAGCTCAGTCTGTTTAAATCTAAACTTTGTGCTCCCTAAATGACGCCAGCCACAAAGGGCATGTGACTTAACATAGTCTCGTCCTACCAATCAACCCTGGGAGAACCCAACCCAACACAAACCTCCCAGTTGAACTCAACAACCCCAAACACTATTCGCCAAAAAATACTGCCCTTGAACAACAGAGCTGCTCTATAGCAGTTCTTGCATTACCTTTCACCCTCCTCACTTCTTCCCTACACTCCATTCTTGCTATCACTACCCTTCTCTCCCTATCACTCTAATGCTCTAAATTTTATGTTTGTGTCATTTAGTTTAGTCTATTGTACAAATTGTTACTTGACATGGAACCTCTGTAAATGATCCTCTGGCTCAAAGATATTTTCCAAAGAATAATAAATAAATAAATAAATGGTCACTGATAGCATCAGGTAGTACAATGATGCCAGGAATGTGGTCCAGACAGTTAGAAAGTACCCAGTCCAGAAGGGTGTAAGTTCCAGTCCAGTAGTTACATCTTGTAAGTGCCTTGACCAGTTGGGTAAGATACACTTTTGAGACTGCATCTTTGAAAATGTTAGCATCTGAGGAAAGCCAATTGACACTAAATCACCCAGGATTAAGGCTTCAGAGTTGAGATTAAGGGCACCTAGGCAGTTCAGGAGTGATTCAAGGCCTGACGATGATAGCCTAGGCAGAATGTAAGTTGATAAGATAGTGAGGGTTTTATTGTGTACACCAAGAAGCATTTTTATGGCAAGTGCTTGCATACCAGCACCTGTGTTCGGCAGTGGCAGGGCCAGTCCCTGTAGGTTGTCTCTAAGGTATAACGCCAACTGCCACCTCTTTTGGTAAGACAGTCCTGCCAACAATGGAGAGAATGTTGGGGTTGTGTTATAAGATCTAGGTGTTAAGATCATCCAGTTTAGGGAGGAGGCTGAAAATGTTAATTGATGCAATAGTAAGAGACCCTGTAGTCTTCGGGGGAAGGCAGAAATAAGTGGAGGGCCTGGGTTTGGATGAATGTTGCCCGAGAGCAGCAGCAGCAATAATGCTAATCTACACAGGTATTCCTTTAGTCTCATCCCATTACGTTTGCATCTTCTTCTTTTGGCGTGTCACAGTTTACATTTCCCTTGAGTTATGAGAATCCTGGGAAGAATGGACAGGGTTGGTACCCAACATGATCATTGGTCAGGTAACCTCCAGCTATAGAGAGATGATTTACCCCAAAGGGTAGCAGTGTAACCAGGACACAATGATGAGGTAATGGTGCTATATGCATAATATCGGGAATATCCATTACATACAGTTCAGGAGTTGGCAACCTGTCACAGGCTATGTAAGACAGGGACAATAGCGCAAAAAATAGGATGCCTTTGTAGAGTGGTGCAGGGATGAGGGGTAACATGATTAATGTGGGAGGTAAGGTGTAGCCAGTCTGAGATGTGCTAATTCACAGGGTGCAGGGAAATCACACAGCAGAGAGAGAGCGAGAGAGATATGTATCCTATAGGGCGAGGCTGTCAGAGTGGCACTAGAAACTGTAGTTGGAGAAGCAACTTTACCTATATACTAAGGGTCAATAAGCAATAGACTGCCCCTTTAAGTCTAAGGAGCTTGCCAGAGACAGCTAACCAATCAGTTGCATGGAGGTGGGGCTTAAGCCTAGTGCAGGAGCATTTAATAGAGGCTGGGGTTGGAGAGGGAAGGTGGGACACACATATAGGGCAGCTGTAAGTAACACAATTACCCACACACAACGGCAGAAAAAGGCATGAGTGTAAAATTCAGCCCAGTTTAAACTGGCAGCTGAAAACCTATTATACAGTGGAGTCCTGCTGAAGTGGCCAACAGGAGAGCAGCTGCAGGCACAGTGAGCCAATGAAATGCTCGACTTTTGAGCCAAGCTTTCCCTGATGATATCCGTACCTGTGTACTCTTGTGGGGTGGGCAGGCAGCTATGTGAGGTGCGGATGGCTAGTTCAGTGCCAGTCTGCTGGTTGTCAAGCCTAGAGATGGGCTGCTTCTGAAAGAGTGAGGGAGAGGTGACAGTTTTTTAAGGGCAAACCCCAAGAGAAATTGGGGGAGGTCCAGCAGGTAGACAAAGGAGGGACAGAAAGGTGAAAGATTGTGGGCATGGAGGGGAATGGAGAGAGATCTGCTGGGAATGTCTAGATTTAGGTGCCGGAGGCTCTGAGAGAAACAAAAGGCCACCATAATTTAAACAGTTGCAAAGTGGGATGCAAGGAGAAACAGCAGGATAGAAAATGGCAGTATTGAGTGCAGGTTTAGGGGTCTGGCAGCAAGCAGCAGGAGAAAAAAAGAAAATTAAAAAAAGGAAAGTGAGAGAAAACAGCAGAAAACAGGAGTAGTCCACAGGGGGTGAAACAGATAAGGGGGTATAGAGAAGGAGGACATGCAGCAAGGGGTTGATAAAACAGTTTCAATGTAGTAAAGGCAGAAAATTAGAAATTAAACTACACAATTAGATGCAGGCGTCTACTTAAGTATAACAATGTAGGCAGTATACAGTCGCGCAGGAATTAATTAGGCAACCTAACTGAATGTAGGCATATATAGACAGGCTGAGGAAAATATGTAAAAACAATATTTGATTGTACAGAGTAATACAGCAATTAACAATAAACTCATAGTCTAAGTGACACAAATATAGGGCAGCTCTAAGTAACACAAGCACCCACACAGCGGCAGAAAAAGGTGCAGTGTAAATTTAGTCCAATTTAAACTGGCAGCCAAAACCTATTGAGCAGTGAGTCCCTGCAAACAGCCAATAGAGGAGTGGCTGCAGGCACAGTGAGCCAATGAAATGCTTGACTTTGATCTGAGCTTCCCTGATGATATCCGTACTGTGTCCTCTTGTGGGGTGGGTGGGCAGCAGTGCGTGGTGTGGCTGGTTAGTTCAGAGCCAGTCTGTTGGTCACCAAGCCCAGAGATGGGCTGCTTCTGTATCCACTTGTGGTGCTGGTGGGCAGCAGTGCGAGTGTGGCTGGCTAGTTCAGAGCCAGTCTGTTGGTCACCAAGCCCAGAGATGGGCTGCTTCCGTGTCCTCTTGTGGGGTGGGCAGACAGCAGTGTGAGGTGTGGCTGGTTAGTTCAGAGCCAGTCCGCTGGTCAGTATGCCCAGAGATTGGCTGCTGTGTCCTCTTGTGGGGTGGGCAGGCATCAGTGTGAGGTGTGGCTGGCTAGTTCAGAGCCAGTCCACTGGTCACCAAGCCCAGAGATGGGCTGCTTCTGTGTCCTCTTTTGGGGTGGGTGGGCAGCAGTGCGAGGTTTGGCTGGCTAGTTCAGAGCCAGTCTGCTGGTTGACAAGCCCAGAGTTGGGTTGCTTCTGAAAGGAAATTTGCCTTCACCTTTGATGGATGCCAGTACACCTGGACCTGTCTTCCCCAGGGCTTTCACAACAGCCCCTCCCTCTTCCTTCTCCACCTGATGGATGCACTGCAGGATTCTCCACACCCCAGTGTCTCTTGCACGTGGATGACTTGCTTCTAGCAACCACCACAAAGAAGATCATTTGACCCTTCTAGATGAACTTCTGTCTCTCCTCAAGAGAGCAGGCCTTAAGTGCAACTCTCCAAGACACAACTGTGCAAGATTGAGGTCATCTTCCTTGGCCTACATATTACAGACTAAGGCAGAAGCCCAGCTGTCAAGAAGATCCAGGGCTTGCAAGAACTGCCACTTCCCACTAGCATGGCAACACTCAAGAAGCTTCCTAGGAATGGTAAATTAGTCCAGACATTTCATCCCTGACTTTTCCTTGAAGGCCATTCCTTTGTACGAACTTCTGAAAAAGGATGTCCCATGGACATGGGGCCCTACTCATACTGATGCTGTGACACAGCTCAAACAGGCTTTAGCCTCAGCCCCAGCACTGATTAATCCTAACCCAGATCTCCCATTCCATTTGGAAACTGCCACATCTGATGTGGCCATGTCTGCAGTGCTGGCACAAAAGTACAATGGGTATTTCAGGCCCATTGGCTATGCTTTTCAGATGCTGTCCCCAGTAGAGAAAAAGTATAGTCTTTGTGAAAGAACACTCTTGGCAACCTATTGGGCTGTCAAACATTTCATGTACATCATTTGGTATGCACCTATTGTTTTGCATACCTGTCACACCCTGACTAACTTTTTGCTTTCAGACAAAGTCAAAGATGGTTCAGTTACCAATGCCAGACTCACCCACTGGTCTTTGCATTTGCAGGGCAGGGACACTAAAGTACTACCTGCAAAAAATGCCATCCATACTGGCTCATGGCCTACTGTATACAGGTAATCCCCATGATTGTGCACTCCAACCTCCTGACATACCTGAGCCAGGACCATTCTTACCGGCTACACCTGATGTTTTAGAGGATACCACCATGTAGCACATTTTCACAGATGGCTCCGCCTCCTATGTGGAGGGAGAACAGGTAGCAGAATTAAGAAGGGGGATAGAACCTTTTATAGGTACATCAGGGAGTGTAGAAAGACAATTGGAGGGGTAGTGAGGCTGAATAGAATGGACAGTGGGTGGGCAGAGAGGGACAGTGAAAAAGCAGGGATACTGAATGAATATTTCTGCTCAGTATTCACAAAAGAGGAGGAGGGGGAGGTGCCTAATCCAATTAACAGAAGCACTCTGGATAGGGGGGTCGATCCCAGTTCTTTCACAGAAGAAAGAGTTCTGAAAGAACTCCTAAAACTGAAAGTGGACAACGCAATGGGGCCTGAAAGAATTCACCCCAGAATTCTAAAAGAATTAAGGGGAGAACTAGTGAAACCACGGACTACTCTTTTTAACAAATCATGGGAAGATGGTGTGGTACCTGAGGACTGCAGGAAGGTGGATGTGATTTCACTTCACAAAAGTGGGACCAAGACAGAGGCAGGAAACTACAGACTTGTCAGTTTGACCTCTGTGGTAGGGAAAGTGATGGAATCACTTCTGAAGGAAAGAATTGTTGAGTACCTAGAGGCCAGTGGGGCACAGGACCCAAGGCAGCATGGGTTCACAGCGGGAAGGTCATGTCAGACAAATCTAATTGATTTCTTTGACTGGGTGAACAAAGTAGTAGACCAGGGAGGGCTGTGGACACGGCCTTCCTAGACTTTAGCAAGGCATTTGACACAGTCCCACACAAAGATTAATAGTCAAATTAACCACCTGGGAGTGGGTCCCAGGGTGGTAGCCTGGTAAAACATTGGCTGGACAACAGGACACAGAAGGTAATTGTAAATGGAGTCCACTCTGAAGAAAGAGGGGTTACTAGTGGCTGCATGAGGGTTCAGTACTGGGTCCAGTCCTTTCTAATGTCTTTGTAGTGACATTGCAGAGGGACTGGAAGGAAAAGTATGCCTCTTTGCAGATGACACAAAGATCTGCAACAGGGTTGATACATAAGGAGGTGTGGAAAGGGTGAGAAGGACTTGGCAAGGTTGGAGGAATGGTCAAGTATGACAGCTTGGATTCAATGCAAAGAAGTGCAAAATAATGCACCTGGGAAACAAGAACCCAGGGGAAGATTACACAATGGGGGGGAGGTAGTAACAACAACAAAAATAGAAAGGGACCTAGGGGTAATCATATCAGATGACCTTAAGGTTAGCAAGCAATGTCAGAAGGCAGTAGGGAGGGCTGGGGGTATACTGGGATGCACAGGGAAAGGAATCATCAGTAGAAAACAGGAAGTCTTTGGCCCTCTATACAGACAGTTGGTGAGACCCAATCTGGAGTACTGCATCCAGTTCTGGAGACCCATCTCTGCAAGGACATAGACAGGATAGAGGCAGCATTCCAGAGGAGGGCAACTAAAATGGTGCAAGGTCTGCAAGAGAAGCCATACGAGGGGAGACTAAAGGAGCTTAATTTGTATACCCTTGAGGAAAGGAGGGAGAGAGGGGACATGATAGAAACTTTTAAGTACCTCAGTGGAATCAACAAAGTCCAAGAGGGTGGCATCTTTCAGAAAAAGAGATGTGCAAGAACAAGGGGACACAATTTGAAGATGGGGGGGGTTCAGGGGCAATGTGAGGAAGCATTTTTTCACAGAGAGGGTGGTGGATGCATGGAACAGCCTTCCGAGGAGGTTGTGGGGTCTAAAACTATAGGAGAATTCAAGAATACATGGGACAGACATAAGGCAATTCTTGTAGGGGGTAAGAAGAAATAGGCTGTTGGTTAACTAGGATCTGCAGCTTATCCTGTAGGTAGGTAAATGGGCAGACTAGGTGGGCCAAGCGGTCCTTATCTGCCGTCAAAGTCTATGTTTCTATGTTTCTTTGCTTGTCCTATATGTCTACAACAATGGACAGTTCCATCTGTACAAGTTACCTACAATTCCAATGTGCAGTACTGTGTAGTGTCAAATGATAAATCCTTTGCTTATGGTGCTGAAACTTGTGCTATTAATGCTCCTAACTTCTGTTTTACTCCACAGTAAAAAACAGTAATTGGTCACACAATTATCACTCCTGTTCCTCTCCCTGAACCAGATGTTACTGATACTGATCCACAATACTTGCTTGCCTTGTCTCAATATGTGCATATTTTTAACATTCACATTGACCTTTTGACACTCTCATTGAAATCCCTTTTAGCTAGAAAGGATTCACATCTTGTCTGTTGTGACAACCCACCTCTCCCTCTGGGTTGAAAAAGCTTTTAGAGAGGTGTCTGTCCTCGGGTACTTGCTGCCACCAGCTGGAGTCACTCAGCGCAACCTTCAAGTTCACAAATTTGAATAATTAAACGTGCAAGTGCACAAATTAAAATCTGGTAGTGTGTCTCTCTTGGGTGGGGATGCTACACAGAGTTTACATCAGCCAGTGGAAACCAAATATTACCTTAGAAAATGACATCACAGTCACAACTGTTGAGCAAATAAATAGCTTTTACCTAACAGAAAGTGCACTGAGCATTACAGGATATGTATTTACAACACAAGAGAATAACACTAATACAGGAAAAGTAAACAAATGTTTTTAAACAACAGATGGCAAAAGAAGAAGGTTATTACTGAAATATGCTAGCACTAAACTTACCCTTTCCTGTCCTTCTAAGAGACACTGGACCCTATTCTAACTGCCAGCTCCCACAGACATAGCTACAAGGGTAGGCTCCAAACTTATGTTTCCCCTCCCAGCTTCCAAAGCAACAGAGAGCCCCTTCATTGTCTTTCAGCCTCTTATATATTCTCCTGGGAATAGGTAAGGCCTATTCCCTCTTTGAATGCACCAGCCATCTAACATGTAAGTATTTAATTGTTCCACTCAAACTGAACACCTATCAGTGACCAATTATATTCCCTTTTAAACCTTCAGTTTATATTTGAATGACCGAATCTGTTCAAACTGCCCTGTGTATGTGTCTGCAGGTCTATATGTGTGTGGAGATGTCCACTCGAGATTTATGACCCAGCTGTTATCTAGCAGCTAGGAAGACTGCAATTCCACAAGCTGGATGCTGCTGGACAGTGGATTTTAGCATGTGTGTGTTTTTTTTTCCAAACTGCTGAAAAAAAAACCAGCTAGAGAATCCAAACCATTAACTCTTTCCATGCCATTTCTGTCATCCCCCCAGATAATGAAGGCTTGTCCCTTGGGCCACCCCAAGTGACACAGCCGTTCACGCAATTACTGGGAAGTACCCAAAAGTATCCAGCCAGGCCATTAGCCTTGTCTAGATAGCCCATCTGCATTTGCATTTTGTTTGCTGCTGTGATGCTGGATGGTCATGTTGTATGCCTGCAGTACCAAACTCCATCGTAGTAGTTTTCCATTTTTCCCACTTGACCTATGGAACCAAATCAGGGGATTATGATCTGTGACCACAATAAATTATCTCTCATATAGGTAAGGCTACAGCTTCTGAAGGGCCCACACTATTCCCAAACATTCCGTCGCAATTGTGACGTATGCCTCCTCTCTAGGCAAAAGCCTCCGGCTGAGGTACATGACCGGGTGCTCCTCCCCCTGCTGGGTAACTTGACTCAGCACAGCCCCCAGCCCATGATTTGAAGCATCTACACGGACCATAAACTTTAAACTATAATTGGGGCTAGCCAATACAGCTAGGCCGCTTAAGGCCTTCTTTAGCTCTTGAAAAGTGACCTCACAGCCTTCTGACCACTTCACTGTATCTGGCTTTCCCTTCTTGGTTAAGTCTGTCAGGGGGCTTAGCCAGATCGCTATAGTGGGAATAAACCTTCAGTAGTACCCTACTGTCCTTAGAAATGCCTGACCTGTTTCTTTGTGGTAGGAGTAGGCCAAACCAGGATGGCATCAACCTTTGCAGGCTCTGGGTGGATGTGTCCACTACCACCCGGTGCTCAAGGTAGACACTTCTGCCATACCTGTCTGGCACTTTTCTGCCTTAACAGTCAGACCTGCATTCTTTAACCTGTGGAACACATCCCATACTTTCTTGATGTGCCCATCCCAGGTCTGGCTGTACATGGCTATATCATCCATATAAGCCAATGCAAACTCACCTACCCCAGACAGAATGCGATCTAGAAGCCATTGAAAGGTTGCAGGTGCATTCTTCATTCCAAATGGCATTACCTTGAATTTGTATAAACCAAATGGAGTAACAAAAGCTGATCTCTCCCTGGCTACAGGGGTCAGAGGTACCTGCCAATAGCCCTTTGTTAGGACTATTGTGGTCAAATACTTGGCTCCCCCCAGTCACTCCAGGGTCTCATCTGTTCTGGGCATGGGATAGACGTTGACTCCATGTAGCTATTCAGCCTCCAGTAATCAACGAGAATCGTGGTGCCATCCTTTTGGGGATCAATACCATGGGTGATGCCCAGTGGCTACTAGATTCCAGGATTGCTCCAAGTTTCAGCATCTCCTTGAGCTACTCTTTCACAGTCTGCTTAACGTGCTCAGGTACTCTGTGGGGGACTGTTTCAGGGAACCTGGGTCTCTGTATCCACATGGTGCTCTGCCATCGTGGTGTGACCCAGTTTCCTTGTGAACATGTCCTCAAATTCTCTCAACACACCCCTAATTTCTTGCACCTTGGCTGGTGTCAGCCGTTCTGATTGGGTAAGGTTGTCCACAGAGGATGCAAGCCTGGCCTCCCCAAGTAGGTCCACCAGTGACTCTATCTCAGTTTCCTCCTCTGGGGCACTGCATAAAGCAACGATCATTTCCTCCCTGTCATGGTAGGGCTTCAGCATGTTAACATGATATACTTTTCGTTTGCATCTCCTGTCCAGTAGCTCTATCATGTAATTGACATCACTAACCTTTTGGACGATGGAGAATGGCTCCTCCCATACTGCCTATAATTTATTCTGTTGGATAGGAATGAGAGCCATCACTCACTGTCCTACCTCATATTCTCTGACTCGGGCCCCACAGTCATACCAGACTTTCTGACACTGTTGTGCAGTGGCCAAGTGCTCCTGAGCAAGCCCCATGAGCTCCTTAAGGTGGGTCCTGAAGTTCAGGAAATACTCCACAACAGACTCCCCTTGGGAGGCATGGTCACCTTCCCATTCATCCCAAATCAAATCTAGGGGCCCCCGCACCCTATGGCCAAACAGGAGCTCAAAGGGTGAGAACTCTGTGGACTCCTGTGGGACCTCCCTGTATGCAAATAGGAGATGAGGCAAATATTTGTCCCAGTCCCTCTTATGCTGGTCAGCAAAAGTTCTTAGCATGCTCTTAAGGGTTGAATTAAATCGCTCCACCAGACCATTAGCTTGGGGATGGTATGGCGAGGTTTTGAGCTGCTTTACCCTACACTTCTCCCACAAACTACTCATTAACTCTGACATGAAATTGGCACCCCGGTCTGACAGTATCTCCTGGGGAAAGCCCACCCTGCTAAATATTCCCAACAGTGCATCTGCCACTGGTTCTGCCTCAGAGGATGTTAGGGCCACTGCCTCTGGGTATCTGGCAGCATAGTCGACAACTACCAGGATATACCACTTGCCAGTGCCACTTGGGGTGCTCAATGGCCCCACTATGTCCACAGCTACCCTCTTGAAGGGTTCATCAATAATGGGCAGAGGCACCAAAGCTGCCTTGGCCTTGTACCCCATTTTTGCCACCCGCTGGCACTGTGGACATGTCCTGCAATAATTTGCCACATTCTTGCCAATACCAGGACAGAAGAAATTGTTGGTTAGATGCATTTTCATGCTCCTCACTCTCAAGTGCCCTGAAAAGGGATATCTGGGTGAGGGCCAAAAAGCTGCTGATGGTGAACCTTAGGGACTTCCAGCTGCTGGAGTACCTCACCGTTTAGCCCTTCCTCTGTTGTACATTCTGTGTAAAGCAGCCCATTGTCCAAGTAAATGAATTCTTCACCCCCCTGAGGATGCTCAGCCCTATGAGCTATTTCCCTCAGTTTTTTCAGGGTAGGGTCAGTTCGCTATGCAGCACTCAGCTGCCCTTGTCTGACCCTTCCCAGTGCCCCTTCAGAAGGAAGTCCTGTGGGCTCCTCTATTTGTGACTGGAGTTCTGGACTGCTGCTTCTAGCCAGCCCCTCCCCTGTGCTAGAGACTTCCTCAGCTGCTGAGGGTGTGGCTGGACCACCCAGAGTCATCCCCTCTTCACCCTCAGGAGCTTGCTCTTGTGCCTGACTACGAGTTACAACACATACCAGTTTTTTCCTGGGGTCCAAATCCTTCCCCACAATCATATTTACAGGTAGGCCCTCTACAACTCCCGCCTCCTTTTCTCCATGGCCCCCTTCCCAGCTCAGGAAGACTCTAGCCATTGGTAATTGGACTGGTGGCCCTGCGAATGCCCGGACCCTAGAGTATTTCCCAGGCACCATCTGCTCTGCCTGGATTAGATCCTGCCTCACCAGGGAGATGTCAGCGCCTGTGTCCCACAGTCCCTGTGTTACCATTCTGTTAACTGTAATGGGATGCAGATTATCATCAGAGGAGAGTGGTCCTTCCAACTGGACACACCCTACAAACACACCAGTGCTCTTTTGATCACCCACTCCTCCATACCTCTGCCCCTTAACCAGTTTCTGAGGGCAGTTATATCTCAAGTGTCCCACTTGATTGCAAATATGACATTTCTTGGGTCTTATTTCTTGAGTCCCCTTAGAAACAGAGGGCTCTACTTTGGGCTCAGGTGCAGGCTGGTTTCCTTTGGGCTGCCCCCCATGGGATCCCTTATAACCATGTGCTGTCCCCCCACCATAAGACTTACACTGTATGTATGGCCAGCTAGACAGATATACATCAGCGCTTCCTGCCACCTTTGTTGAAGAGGCGCATGCCCTATCTAGGAGCCATACACGCATGTCCTCAGGTACAATTTTAAGGAATTGTTCTCTCACTAATACATCTTTAATCAGTTCCACAGTGGTTGCTTCAGCCCCCTCCATCCACCTATCAAGGTAAGTATGCAATTAAACCTGCAGTTCTGCATAACTGTCTTCTGGGCTTTTCTTTAACTCCCTAAATTTCCTTCTATAAGCCTCAGGAGTTAATTCAAAATGTTTCAACAACGCTGTTTTAACTTTATCATAATCAGCATAGTCTTCATTACTCATTTTAGCAAATGCATGCAAAGCTCTCCCCGTAAGTAGGGGTGTGAGATAAGCTGACCAGGAAGCTTTAGTCAATTTTAATTGGTCACATACTCTCTCAAATGACCGTAAAAATAAATCAAGGTCATCTCCCTCTTTAAGCTGAGGGAACAATTTAGAACTGATTTTGGCTTCATGAGCAAACTCAATCCGCCATTACTCATGGTTTGCTGACTCTGCAGGGTCATCACCTCCTTCTCGTGCTGTTGTCTCTGGAGTTCATGCTGTCATTCTCTTTCTCTTTCCTTACTTTCTTTCTCTCTGTCTGCCAGTTTTTTTCTTCCAGTTTTCCCTCTGCTCCCCATCTTTTTGTTTCTGCATCCAACCTTCTTGTTTCTGCTTCAGCATCCAGTTTTTTCACCTCCAGTGCCCTTTCTTGCAGCAACAGCTGCAGTCGCAGTGCCTCAAGCTGGTTTGGGGGGTCTGCTGCCTCAGTTCCTGACTCACCCCCAGTGACTGTCTGCTTCAGATCATGTGCCAAGAGGGCAGCTATGAGGTCTGCATTTTTCTTGTGTTTTAGATCTTCAGGCTGAATCCTCAATCCTGGCACCTTTCAAAAAGCTGTGGCACAGCAAGTGAGTCATACTCCGTGGAGCTCATTCCCTATTGCTACGCTATACTGTGCTAACTAGAAACAAATAAAACTGTTGTACAAATGTATTTCCTTATATATCCTGTTTTGCAACACTAAGGTAACTGTTCCACTGGCAAACTCTGTATTTCAGTGTGCTACGCAGTCTGCTATCATCATCCCACTGCTGCCAACTAATATGTGACAACCCACCTCACCCTCTGGGCTGAAACAGCTTTTAGAGAGGTGTCTGTCCTCAGGTACTCGCTGCCACCAGCTGGAGTTGTTCAGCGCCAACCTTCAAGTTCACAAACTTTGAATAATTAAATGTGCAATTGCACAAATTAAAGTCTGGTAGTGTGTCTCTCTCGGGAGGCGGATGCTACACAGAGTTTACCTCAGCCAGTGGAAACCAAATATTACATTAGAAAAATGACATCACAGTCACAACTGTTGGGCAAATAAATAGCTTTTTACCTAACAGAAAGTGCACTGAGCGTTACAGGATATATATTTACAACACAAGAGAATAACACTCATACAGGAAAAGTAAACAAATGTTTTTAAACAACAGATGGCAAAAGAAGAAGGTTATTACTGAAATATGCTAGTACTAAACTTACCCTTTCCTGTCCTTCTAAGAGACACTGGACCCTATTCTAACTGCCAGCTCCCATGGACATAGCTATAAGGGTAGGCTCCAAACTTATGTTTCCCCTCCCAGCTTCCAAAGCAAAACAGAGCCCCTTCATTGTCTTTCAGCCTCTTATACTGTATATTCCTATTCCCCCTTTGAATGCACCAACCATCTAACATGTATGTATTTAATTGTCCCAATCAGACTAAACACCTATCAGTGACCAATTATATTCCCTTTTAAACCTTCAGTTTATATTTGAATGACCCAATCCGTTCAAACTGCCCTGTGTATGTGTCTGCAGGTCTGTGTGTGTGTGTGTGGAGATGCCCACTCAAGATTTATGACCCAGCTGTTATCTAGCAGCTAGGGAGAACTGCAAATTCCACAAGCTGGATGCTGCTGGACAGTGGATTTTAGCCTGTGTGTGTTTTTTTTTCCAAACTGCTAAAAAAAAAAAAAAAAAACAGCTAGAGAATCCAAACCATTAACTCTTTCCATAGCATTTCTGTCACATCTATATTAGCAATAATATTTCTAAGGTTGGTGAAGCTCTTAATACTCTTATTCACGATGGTGATTTAAGCACTGCTCTATCCAATACTTAGTTGGAATTAACTATTAAAGCTTTTGTTATTATCTAAGCATTTTTTTATTGTTTTTCTGATACTAACACTTTGCAGTCTGTGACATACTCTTTGACTACATTGCAAACAACTCAAATTCCTTTACAAGACTCATGCCTCAGGCTTATAAATGATGGCTTTCATTGCTCCATCCCACTACTTTCCTGGTTCCTTTTCATTTGAAGGCAACAAGGGGAATGTTATCCATGATGGTGCCCCCACCTCGTGGGCAGCAACTTATGTAGGTATGTACTAACCTTAGGGTGAAGACACTTATCACATAAGCATAAGTGTCAGGATCTGTGTTCGACTGATACATGTTATGTTCTATTATGCTTCAATGATATATATTAGTCATGAGAAATTCTTTTTACTCTATTTTTACTGGATTTTCATATGTAAGGCAACAGTACCATCGTTAGTACTTGTACACCACTACAACTGACCTTGTACTACAGATGTCCATTGTATTATCTTCTGCAAGCTATGCAAAGTTTCACATTAGTTAGGACAGTTGCTCAGACTACCTGTTTTTGTCCAATTATATATATTTTATGTATCTTATTTTGCTGTTGCCATGGTAATTATCAGGGTATAAGACCCTCTGTAGCACATAACTTCTCTGAGAATAGACGAGAGACTGCATTTACCTAGGTAAGGAAAACTGGTGTTCTCCCAGTGATCACACTGTAATGGTAGTGAGCCTGTTTTACTGATCTGTAATAAATTCCATTTATTACATGAGCACCACTTGTCTGTTGTATCTTCCTTTGTTGCAGTTCCATCAAGAACCTGAAAGAGTGATTTATCACTCCAGGTACAACCTGTTCCATCTTGATCCTCCTTGATCTCTCAGCAGCATTTGACATGATTGATCATGGTGTGCTACTAGATCATCTGCTGTTCATCTGTGGACTATCGGGTTCTGTCCTCAGATGGCTTCAATCTTTTCTCAAGGGTAGAATGTAGACAGTAGTCTCTGGGATTTATTCCTCTGACCCTGTGCCCCTGCCCTGCGGTGTACCGCAGGGCTCTGTTTTTGGCTCCCATACTGTTCGCTGTCTATATGCTGCCATTGGGGGACATTATTAGATGGTACAGTTTGAGTTTCTAATGCTATGCAGATGATATTCAACTGTATATGTCTTTTATACCTGAAGAGGGAGATATTATCTTGGTGTTAAACAACTGCTTGTCTGAGATCCAGTACTGGATGAGTACTAGCTGGCTGAAGCTCAATCCAGATAAGATTGAGGTGTTGGTGGTGGACCCAGGTTGTCAGGAAGTAGGGTTGGAAGCTAGATGGCCCTCTAATCTTTGGCTTGGGGGTGTCCAGCTTATTACCTCTGATTGGGCACGTAACCTTGGTGTTATTTTTGATGGCGGCTTGACCTTTAAATCACAGGTATCAGCCATTGTCAGATCCTCTTTCTATCATCTGAGGAATATCACCCAGGTGAAGCACCTGATCCCCCCCAAAGATCTTTTAACATTGGTCCATGCCTTCATAGCCACTCACCTTGATTACTGCAATGCCCTACACCTAGGGTTACCGGGGATGGACATCTGCTGCCTGCAGCTGGAGCAGAATGCTTCTGCCAGGCTACTGACTGGCACTTCTAGGGACAGTCATATTATGCCTGTGATCCACAGACTGCACTGGTTGCCAGTGTGGTGGTGTGTCCTCTTTAAGGTCAGCTTGCTGACCTATAAAGCCCTACATGACCAGGGACCCAGCCACCTGCAAGACCTCCTTTGTCCCTACCGCCCTTCCTGGCCACTCCAATCCACCAATGAGGGATTGCTGGAGATTCCCAGAGTGTGTTTGAAGACATCTGGGGCCCATTCCTTTGCATTTGCAGCCCCACCCTGTGGAATTCTCTACCTCATTGGGTAGGGGACTGCCTGACCATCCAAAGTTTCAAAAGATAATTAAAAACCTTTTTGTTTCACCTCACATTTCCTAATGTAGATGGCTGATAGTGTTCAGCTGTATTTATTATGTTTTTATGGACTGTAACTGGATTGTGCTTTAGATTTGTCATTTTATGTATTGATCTCATTTAATGTTTGTATTTGTACAGGCGCTTTGATCACTTGGAAAGGCACCTTTAAAAATAAAAGATGATTGATTTTGATTGATTGAATAAAAGTCATTGAACCATAACATTTAAAGTTACAGTGTGACCTCAATGCAACACAGCCCTTCTTTCAAAAAGAACACAGTTGCACTTGATCACAGTACACATTTATCATACAATGTAACACTGTGGTGATGTGCAGTGCAATAACATGGAAATATAATCTTCTCAAAATGTGGGTTTAAAAATTACACCAGGAAGACAAGCAGGAGACAAGGGAAGAGGGGGGAGTTTGGGGGAGGCATACAGAACTCTGACAAAAAGTGGCGTTGAGGACAGAAACATGAGCTTTGCCAAACGGAGTTTATGAGATTGTGGGACAGCTTCACAGTGGGTAACAGTGCAAGAAACGAAGTTGTGGGAGTAGATTGCAACACTTCCACCCCTTTAACCATGGTCATGCCGGAGGAGGTTATAATCAGGGTGGGCAAGCTGATTGTCTAGAATATGAGAGGACAGCCACGTTTCTGTGATGCATAGAATGCCAGGGAGTGCTGGGTGTCTCAGACTTTAGCATTATCCAATTTGGAAGGAGGCTATGGCTATTTATATGAAAGAACATCTAGCTCTTGGGGAAGTCCTTCAGAGTGATGAGGTTGGAGGGACCAGGGTTTAGCTCAACATCCCTAACTAGGAGAAGGAGAAAGACTAGACAGCGATAAAGGGGGAAATGTATTTTTGGCTTTAGCTGGTGTCCTTGAAGATGGAGACATTTGGAGGAGGCTAGAAGCAGGAGCTGATGGATGGCTTCAAGCTTAGTCAGGGAGGTGTTGAGTAACCCAGGATGAATTATCACCATATGCTGATAATTCATGTGCTGATAAATTATCAGCATATGGTAGTTAGAAGGGGGGAGATGTGGAGCAATGATGGAGTAGGTAGGTTGGCTACAAAGGGGCATATTACGTGTGGGTTCTACAGACGGACACAACTCAAGAATAAGGTGCAACCCACGTTGTCCAGTGGGATGTTTATTAAAGTCATAAACTCTTTTCTTGCACCCTTTCAATTAACAACTTTTTAAATAAAGTAACAAAACAAAACTAACAACTTAATGTTAACTTAACAGAAATGAGAAGAAAAGTCTCTATGTCCTCAACAGGAACCTTCTCACCACTAATCAGCAACAACTGACCCACTATCCATTGAGATCTATTCAGGTAGAGCTTTTATTCCTCCCACCTGATCAGGTGACACAGTATCTTCAACAGAAAGATAACTCTTTTAATAGCTTTAAAAACAATATTGTACACATTTTAGATTGCTATATTCACACTACGTGATCTATTGAAATATTTATCTCAAAATATTGTATTGTGCTAAGGTTTTTGTAACCCATAGCACATTCCCCTGTGTTTGAGTGACAGGTCCTTAATTATAAAAATAGCCCACAAGGGGCCGCTGATTCACTATAGTCCAAGTAAGAATGCAGCAGACCCTCACCTCAAACAGACTTCTGGGGATTGAGAAGAGCTCTGCTTCAACTATAACTACTAACCAAAGGTATTTGTTTTAAATGACTGCTTATTTTCTTTCCTTTAAACCATATTAACTTTTAAACCTGTGGAGAAAACCACATGCAGTAAATTAACATTACTGTAGAACACCAACTCCCAGTTATGCAGACCCATTTTATTAAGGTGTGTCTTCTTGTCTTGCAGTTGTAGAGGATACACACAGCTAAAGCCTTACTTGGACCTGCCTAAATGTACCTGGCTAAAAACAGCCTTAATTATATTAAACTCAGACTGCAGGACAACAAAAAGAACCCTCTTAATAAAGGTTTGGCAAAAGAGCTTCAGGTTTTCCAGCTTATGGACAATTTAAATTAGCTCAATGCTACTGGCAGGGAACAACTGTCAGTTTGCAAAATTAAGCTGTCGGCTGAGCTTTTTCCCCAGCAGCATAGCAAACTGTAGAGAGCTGTGGCTCTCTACTTAAACAGATTGGCATTGTGATTTTCTTGGGGAAACATTCCCAAGAAGAGCCTAAATGTGGCTCAAGTCCTTTACTTTAAAAACAAATAAGTGCTATCAACAAGGAACAAACATTTCTGCCAAACAACAAGAGCTACTTCAATGTTTGTTAAGGGTGTTTACTCTGTAGTCAAGGGAGGGCTGGGCTACTTGAATGGAATATGAGCAAAAATATTTAAGAACAGGTAACCCAGTCTGTAATATAGGTGCCATTTATATGCTGGCAAACTCTACAGCAAAATTCTTCTCTCTTTATTTCAGAAGACCTCTAATTTATTATCTTTTGTTCAGAGGTACCTATTTACCTCACACAAACCTTGCTCTATTCTTAAACAGTATTAGGTGCAAAAACAGTATTGTAGCACACATTCTTGTTGTCCTTCCTGTTTGCCTGCAAGGCGTTTGCCAGTTCCATTTCTTTATTCCAATGTACCAATCTAGAAAGATAGAAGAAAATAAACAAGAAGAAGGGAAAAAGGTTTTTGGGGAGGGAGGGTCTGTGTAAGGTAGGGGTGTAGCCAGGAATTTTAAACTTGTACTCAAAACTGATGCATTGTTGCCCCCATTATGTAAACATAAACTAAAATATGCTGCCACACCACACCATTGCCCCCCACTAGCCATGTCTGTGTGTAAGTAATCATTTTCCTCCCGTAATCCTCCTTCCTTTGTTTTCTGCCTGCCTAGTAAGTTGCTCTTGTTTGAGTATTTGGCAGGTGGCATCAGTCTCATAGCGAACAACAAAGGCAAAAGGGTTCAGCGCCACACTGACACAATGTGACTCACAATGTCCTTGCTTTCCTCTTTTTGTTGCCCCTGCCTGATTTGTTGCCCCGTCTGAATTTTTTTACTGCACTCTGTTGAGTACAGTGCGTATGCCTGCCAACACCCCTGGTGTAAGGAGGTGGCCTGCCTCCATACGGAAAATTACAGGGATAGCCGTAGAAGAGGGAATGATAGTGGCTGTAATCAAAGGAAAGATAAAGACTAGGTACATTTATGGAGTGGCAGGGACTAACCCTGTCACAGGGCATGATGTGGAAGGAATGGAGCTAGGATGGGATGGGGCTGAAATGGGGGGAGAGACAGGAAGAAAGAAAAGGAGGGCTAAGGTGGGAGGAGAATACAGCGGGGGCCATGGAAGTACTGAGGAGAGAAAAAGAAGTGAAGCAATAGTGGCCACTAGTACCCAGACAGAATAAGATGCAGGTGAAGACCTAGGAGATAGTGAAGAATGGGGCTAAGGTAAAGGCAGAACACACTAGGTGGAGATACAAGTGGGCTATGTGGCATAATGGACAGAGTATCATGCTTCTGTGTGGGCTGGACAACACAAGCAAGGGTTTGAGTCCCATGGGGGGGGGACAACTGGGAGGTGGTAGAAAACTAAGAGGCTGGTTTTTCAGGGGTAGGGGGAAGCGAGACTGGGTAAGCTGGGGGACGGGGTAACAATTTCTATTTAGAAATGAGTGGAGATGCAAGGGGGAGCACTGCGTCCCCAAGTGGCATGACAGTATAAGCTGCTAAGCGGGATGTGGGGAGATAAAAAAAGTCCAATCATGTGACACAGTTACCTGACAAAGATCACCTATGAAAGAAATGCCCACCTAGGGTGGGTGGGGCAGCTGCCACAAAGGTGGAGGCAAGGAGCACAGCAGCTCTCCAGAGCCCGAAGTTGTGAAACCTTCTACTACCTGATTTAGTGGCACGGTTATGGCTGCTGGGGGCAGGGAATCTGTGGATCTTGAGGAAATGCCTGAAAATAAAGGAGAGGATTAGCTCAAGATGGCAGACAATGGAGGGTCAAGGTGGGAACAGGATGAGGGGAGGCGAATGACGGACGAACAATGGCAAGTTCAAGCCCCTAATCAGCTAGCTGCAAATTCAAGCTCTTAATCAACTAGCTGAACAGAGTAAAATGCATGAAAATTCATTGCAGTACATCAGCTTCTAAGTCCCACACACACAGTATAGCCCTAAAGTAACACTAAACACAGCAGAGAACCATAGTCCTAATACAGAAACATATACAGTGAAAAACAATCAGTCACAGTCCTCTGATGCTACACAGAGCACAAATAAATATGTTTAAGCACAGCAGCTCTCCTGGGTCTGTAGTTGTGAAACCTCCTATTACCTGGTTTATCGGCATGGTTCTGGCTGCTGGAGGAGGGATGTCAGTAGAGCCTTAGGAATGGAGGCCTCGTTTAATGGCATGATTCTGGCTGTTGGAGGGGACATCTGTGGAGCCTGAGGAATGGCAGACTGTTTTGTTGGCACAGTTCTGGCTGCTGGAGGAAGTGGAATGTCTGTGGAGCCTGAGCAGTGGCATACTGGTTTGGGGCAGGATTCTGGCTGTTGGGGGGACATCTGTAGAGCCCAGGAACAGCAGCTTAGTTTAGCTGCATAGTTCTGGCTGCTGAAGGGGAGGGAAGAAGTCTATGGAGCCTAAGAAATGGCAGCCTGGTTTAGTGACATGGTTCTGATGGCTGGAGGGGAGGATGTGAAAGTTCAATAAGAATACAATGTATGGTACAACACTGAAACAGAAAATGCTAATAGCTGGAGTACAGGAAAGGGTAAGCATTCATTTTGCAAAAGCAAAAACTATATAGTAAGCAAGGCAGAGTGTACAACCAAGTCATATTGTAGAATACATGTACATTTTGAGAAACACCAAGTTAAGCCTAAGGCAGGAACATACTGTAGCCTGAGAGAGAGAGAAGCAATGTGCCTTTTTTTTTTTTGCATAATCTTTTTATTAATTTATCTTTTTCATACCACAGCAAAACAATAGTTTACATCTCAGCAGACACATAGTATTCTTATACATATCTTACAGGCCTCACTCATTACATCCATCAATTTCCACCAATTAATTTAAGTGCCGTTCTTATAGACCTTATACATCATTCTTAGAATAGGTACATGTCCCCATAATTTGATCTTAAGATGTTACATCATAGTAAAAAATAAAGAGGAGAAACAAAGAAAGGAGAAGCAGGACACAAAAGTGCCCCAAGGATAAAAGCAGAGAGAGAGAGAGAATGAAAAGAAAAGGCGCCTTCCTTCCCTCCCACACCTCCCTGTATCACCTTCCCCCAATTAATCCTGAATTCACTTCATCCACTATGAATATCCATACCTTTCATTATAGTCTCTGATACCATACTCGATAGTGACCCTCTTTTTTTTTGCTTATATTACCCCTTGGAGCCAACTTCTCCTAATGAGGGCCCATCTATCACTCCATGGGTTCTCTTTACTGCTTTTAATATTTTACTATTAACCTCCCTATTTTTATTCTCCATAGTTTATTTTATCCTCACCTTAATGCCTCTAGTTCCAAGGGTGCATAGCATGCAAGTAGGGTGCCCATGTTCACAAACTGATTTTCTCGCCCCTAGCCTTATATGTCAAACTTTCTAGTTGCTGTGCATCCCATGCAAGATTCCTCCACTGCCTAATTGTAGGTCTATCCCCAGAAACCCATGTATTCAAAATACATTGCTTTGCCAATACCAAGAGTATTCTCACCCATCTCTCTAACATCTCCCACTCATCCTGGTGTGTGTCATCCACACCAAACAACATTATAAGTAGTTCCACTCTAACCTGCTGCCCCTTCATGTTTGTAACTCTTTCGCCACTTCGCCCCAAAAGGCTTGGAGTATCGGGCACGTCCAAAATGAGTGGAAGTAGGTACCCAAGGCTGACCCACATCTCTGACAAATAGCCGATATTGTTGGGTTGTACCTGTTCACTGCAACTGGTGGAGTATACAGCCTGTGCACAAATTTATATGCTGCCTCCTTGTATTTATTATAAAGTTATAGCCCCTGGTGCATCCCTTTCATTAAAGTCCACTGCTCCTCAGACAGTGTACCTCCCAAATCTCTTTCCCACAGGTGTTTAGTTTTAATTGTCATATCTGGCCACTGGAGGCGCAGGAGGGATGTAGTACTAATAGTAGTAGTAGTAGTAGTAGTAAAATTTTATTTTTATACAGGTAGAGATGTTTTTTTACATCATTAGGTCAAGACCCTTTTTCAAGATGTACCCGTGTTCTTCAATAAAAAAACACATAAGTTAAGGATGTAGCCTTCCTTATAATACCTAGAGGTTTCTGTTTAACTTGCTGCAGCAATTCCTCCACAACATGAATCCGGGCACCAGGGACTCTCTGCTTCTCAATACCCTGAACGTATTTCCTCGCCTGGAAATATCTAAACAAGTGATGGGCCGGTAAGCCCAGTTCTTCCCTAAGTTTGTTGAATGGGCAGATCACTCCCTTTTTCCTTATATCATTAAGGCACATTATCCCCCTCTCTTCTAACTCTGAAATACTGGATCTCCTACCCCTGGGATAAAAAATGGGTTCCCAACTAATGGTAAAATAAAAGATTCCCCCTTTTGATGCCCTATCACCTTCTTAATTTGATCCCAGCTATCTATTACCCCTTCACTAAGATGCTCAAGTCCCACTTATCCTGCAACCCCCTTCTACCTGCTTCTACTAACAAAGAAGAGATTTGAACCCATATCCTCCTCCTCCAGGTCCATCCAACTGGCCTCTTTTAGCCTGTACACCCAGTCTTTAATAATCCTCAGTTGTGCCGCCCAAAATATAACTTCATGTCTGGGTAGTTCAGCTCTCCTTGAGATTGGTCAGCTTTCAGCTTATTTAAACTAGCCTGGGCTTCTTCCTCTGCCATATAAACCTGGAACAATCCTTTTCAAATGCCTTTATATCTCCCCTGTCAATCCTATTGGCAACATCTGTAATGGATATAAGACTCTGGGAAGAATGTTCATCTTAAGTAATTATCGTCCTATCCATGATATGGGCAGGTTTCTCCATCTGCTCGGGTCTTCTCTTACCAATTTCAATAGTGGGGTATAATTCAGCCTATAAAGTGATCTCAAGTCTCTACCTATCTTGATCCCAAACAAGTAAGGTGCGTACCTACCCTCTTCAAACCCCATGTACCACCTGCATCCCCCTTCTCTTCTCCCAGAAACATGATTTCAGACTTTCCCAGATTCAATTTATATCCCGAGAATGTAGCAAATTGACCTATGATCTCCAGCAAGGCAGGCATAGACTGTGAAAGGCTTATCACATATAACATCATGTCATCAACATACAGTGAAATTTTATGCTGTCCTCCACTTTTCCCTTTTATCCCTTGTATTCTTAGGTCCTCTCTAATGGCTATAGCCAGTGGCTCTACCACCATTGCAAATAGCAGAGGGGAGAGAGGGCATCCCTGCCTTGTCCCCCTGTGGAGCGTAAATTGTTCAGTTACGTTCCCATTAACCAGTGCTGCAGCCTTGGCTGCCCGATACAATGCTCTTACCATTTTAGTGAAACTTTCCCCTAAACCAAAGCGTTCCAAGATTGTAAACAGATATGGCCACTCAATCCTGTCAAACGCTTTTTCGGCGTCCATTGACAATACAGCTGCTCGCCCCCCTGATTTCTTGGCTTGTTCCAAGACATTAAGGACCTTCCTAATATTATGATAAGAATGCCTACCTTTTATAAATTTGGTTTGATCTGGATGGATCAACTCTGGGAGGATACCCTCAATCTACTAGCCAAAATTTTAGCAAACACCTTAGCACCGCAGTTTAACAGGGATATTGGTCTATATGATGAGCATTCCATTAGGTCCTTATTTGGTTTAGGAATCACACACACCAAGGTACAGCCACTTGTTTCTGGCAGTTCCCCATTCTCTCTTCCCTCCCTGAATACTTCCCACATTACCTCCTCTCTCAGCAATCTATAGTATTCTGCGGGCAGGCCATCTGGGCCACATGCCTTTCCCGGCTTCATTGTGTTGATGGCCCGAGTAATTTCCTCTCTGGTAATCTCCTTATCTAACAGCTCCTGTTGATGCTGTGTTACTTGGGGCAATTTATACTTAGCCAGAAAGTCATGCATTTCTTTTTCACTTCCCTCTCCACTTGCTCTGTATAGATCCTTATAGTATTTCTTAAATGTATCCCTTATCGCCACATACTTAGTAACTGTCTGCCCATTTTTATTTTTGATGCCAAGGATGTGCACCACATTTTTCCTACCCTTTACAAGGTTTACCATCAAAGGCCCTGACTTGTTCCCCCACTCATATATTCTATGTTTCAGGTAGAATAATTTTTTCTGAGCCTCATCCATCAGTAAGGCATTAAGTGTCTGTCTGGTTGTTACCAACTCCTGCCTCACCTGTTCACCTCCCTCCCCCCTTGCTACCCTCCCCGCAAATGTTCTCAACTTCTGTTGAAGGGCTTTCTGTCTTTCCAATATAGTTTTTTTATATTTTGCCATGTACCCTATAATTGCTCCCCTCATGTACGCCTTGCCCGCATCCCATAACATTTGTGTAGAAGTGGCAGTCAGTGCATTTACATCCATATAAAATTTAAATTGCTCCTTCACATAATCCTGAAACTCCTGCGAGCCTAGCATATAAGTAGGGAATCTCCATGTCTACATTTCCCCCCTCTCACTCAGAGATCGAGAGGACACCACCACTCCTGCGTGGTCTGAGATTTGTATGGGACCATGTGCCACCTTCCTGAGTTTCTCATACCAGTCCAGCGTTACATAGACATGATCAATCCTCAACCATGTTTTGTGTGGATTTGAATAAAAAGTATATTCTCTATCCTGAGGGTATGCCGTCCTCCAGGCATCCACTAAATTCAATTCTGCCAACCCTTCCCTCCATTTCCTAATACAAGGATCTCTGCGTCCCTTCCCCTCTGAGTGATCAAGGGCAGCATCAGGCATGCAGTTGAAGTCCCCTCCCATAATCAGGTTCTCAAATTGTTCTCTCATCAATATGGACAGTATGTTATTGTAGAACCCCGGGTCTAAATCAGTTGGTGCGTACACACTCCCAAACGTGACTTTCATGCCATGCAGAACCCCTGCAACAAACACATATCTACCTTCCCTTGGATCTGCAAGGACTTTTGTGATCTGTAATGGCAACTTTTTATGCACCAAGACTGCCACTCCCTGTTTACGTGGGCTAAAAGAGGCCGGATAGCACACACCCACCCACCCCCTTTTAAGTTTTACATGCTCCACCGGTGTCAGGTGTGTTTCCTGCAGAAGAGCCACCTGCACTTGTGCTCTCCTTAACGCTGTTAGCACTGCACTCTGTTTAACCGGGGAGGAGAGACCATGAACATTCCAGGGTTGCACCACCAAATCACCTCCCACCATTATCTCTTTCCATTATTCCTTTTCCTCTATCCCTCCAAATACTTCCCGCATTCGGCATTCCTCTTAATCTCCCTCCAACTCTCCCCATATTTTGCCCAAGTCTAGGCTTCATCGTCCCAGCAACCATATCAGCAGCCTTACTATCCTTACATGCCCTTTTACCCTTATCACCTGAATGTGAGTCTAGATTGTTGTTAACCCTTCCCCCGATACTACTATATACCCCCTTTTTGCCCCTCTTTCCCATACTACTCCTACTCCCAGACATCCCAAACCATTCCCTTTCCTCCCAGCACTCCTCTTTCCAGCATTTCAGCCATCGCCCATCATTGCTTTCTTCTGCCATTGCGACAGCACCTCCCATATTCTGCTATTTGAGCAGCTACCCCCCACCAGAGACCACTACATCAGTGACCAATACTGGCCCATCTGATTCATAACAAAATAACATGACATATATATGATATAGAACTGGAACTGCTTCGGTTCAGCCCCCTTCGGTCCATTCTGAGTCCCATTGATTTCTCCTCTCAGTCATATCCATCCCCTCTCCCCTCCACAATCAAGCACCATAGCCCCATGCACAGTCTTGTTCAGATATGAGGCTTCCTTTCAACAGTCGGCCCAGTTGGAGGCTGGTGGAGTAGGCCACGTGATTTCAAACAACCACACATGCTAGGCCCAGTCCATCAGCTACTCCTCCCGGCCTACCTTCTTCACCGGTGTTCTTCCGGCGCTTTCTCCTGTGTCTGCCAGCATTCTCCTCCGCATTTTCAAACCTTCAGCACGTATTCTTCCAAAAAACAGTCTCATTCAGCCACCATTATCCACCGATTTAGCCATAGGCATCCTGAGTTCAAAGATTTACAAGACTAAACATGAACAACACAGCTTATAATGGGGGATCTACCCCCAACCAGAAAGGATAGTCAATATCTCAAGTCCTTCTCACTTCTCCCACCATGTCGCCACTCTCTTCAGACCACTTTCTTCTTGAGTTCTTTTATAAAGGTGTTCGCCTTCTCCACCTCCCAAAACGAGTACACTGCACCTTCGTGTTTTATTTTAAGGATCGCAGGGTAGATCATGTAGTGCTCCACTTGCATCTCCCTTAGCTGAGCCATCGCAGCGGCAAACACCCGCATTTTCTTAAGTAATCTGTTCGAGTAATCTTGTGTGACATGGATCCTCACTCCATCAATTTCAACTGGCTGGTTTACTTTAAAGGCTTTTATCACTGTTTCTCTGTCTTGGAAATTATGGTACCGAATAATGATACTTCTCGGGGGTTGGCCCAGACCTGGCTTTGGCAGTACTGCTCTGTGCGCCCTTTCAGTCTTATGCTTTCCCCCTTTAGGTTGCAGCTTCAAGATTTTCGGCAATTTTTCAGCACAGAATTTCATTATGCCGGACCTCTTTCCCTTCAGGGAGTCTCTTGTGTTTGCGATTGGTGCGCCTGAAATAATTCTCCTGATAGTCTCTCATATCCTCCAACTCCTTCTCTAAAGCAATGATTTTCTCCAGTAGAGGCTGTAACAAATCCTCAACCCTAGCTGTACGCTCCCTCCACCTCCATTAACCTTTCACCATGTGCTGCGTTCTCTTAGCTATTTCTTGCAACTTTGCTTCAATTTGATTCTCCAGCTTTTCAAAGTGGGGATTCAATGCCAGCACCATGCGTTGTCATCTTCGCCCCCAGTACAGCCAATTCTGCTGCCAAGAAGGATATTGGACCTGTAGACTCTGTGTGGGCCCAGCTGGTTGTTTCTTCAGGTTTCCCAGCATTTCTAACAGGCTTCCTGTTGCATTAGAAAGGTAGTCATCCATCATTATGCGACTCCGGGCAATTATGCAGCCTAATCCGATTCTATTTATCTTAGTTTTATGAAAAATGATATATTTAGGTCTCTGAGGTGCGGGCTCGGGAGAATGTGCTTCTTAGCTGCTCATCAGCGCCCCTGCAATGTGCCTTTTAAAGGCAAAAAGACTCACACTGATGGATATCAGCAGAGATAGAGTTCCAGACTGCAGGGCAGCAGAGACAAAGGATAGTTTACTAAAGTTGACCTTGGTTTAAGTTACTGCAAGGACCTCGGGACATTAGATTTAAGTAGATATGTGATTGTCTGCTGTTAAAAGTGCAGACTGGGTCATGGGGGACTGCTTGTTAATGACTGAGTAGGTTAGATCTCTCAGGGCAAATGTCCACAGTTCAGAGGCGGAGCCACCCTTACCTGGCATATAGATCACAGTAGTAAATAAGCTTGTTTGTAGCAGGCAAATCTGCAGATATTCTTGCAGGCTATGTCCCATCTGTGAAGGGTAGTTTCAGAGGCAGAGTGATAGACTGCTACCCCATATGTCAGGGTTGGCAGAAGTATGCCACAGACAATAGCAGTGTGGGCTGTGGGTGTCAGGCAGTTGTTAACTTTGTAAAAGCATCCAAGCATAGTGCTGAGTGCCTTGCATGTGGAAGCAATGTGTGCTGAAAAGTTTAGAGAGGCAGCTAGTGTCACCCCAAGTATATTAATGTAGGGGCTGTAGTGAAGCATGGTCCATCCAGACATTCAACAGTAGGAGGGTATAATAACTGGGAGCATTTTCTCCCATATGGAAACCAGTCATAATTTCATCGTTATAATCAGCTGTATATAACGAAGAACACGCCCAATTTAGTAGTTCAGTGCATGCGAACTGTGATCCTCCTCTTCTATGTGCCATTCCCCACCGTCCCACTCCTCAGCACTGCAAACTTCCTGACAGAAGAAGTTGTTGGTAAGGTTTTGTAAATTAAAATATCACTGAGCACAGCAACATTTTGGAGTGAAAAAAAAATAAACACTACATCAGTTTAGGAACCGAGCCGCAGTTCACGGCTCAACTCCATAGACAAATCCATTTATTTTGTATAATTGCTGTGGTGAAAAAATGATCCCAGCAATTATACAAAATAAAGGATGGGTAGGTGTGTAAAACTTGGATTTTACACACACCCTTGGGTGGGATGTCTTAATAAACCTATCAAGCTTCATTCTCAGGGTTTATGTGGCATTCTACCCCTCAGGGGTGTATAAAATCCTCGTTATAACCACCTACCCATCCATTATTCTCTGTTATTTGCTATAAACCTGGAGGTGGAGCCAAATAACAAGGCTTGAGTCTTGGCAGTGTTCATAAGGAGCTTTTTCAAGTGGATCCAAGATTGCATGGATTTAATGTCAGAGGAGAGGAGATGATTTATTGTTTATTGATAAATATCGAATAACACCTTTGAGTCAAAGACTTTTTACAAAGGTTCCACGTCATTACATAAAACAGAGAACAACAGTGACCAAAGTAACAACTAACATAATAATTACAGACAGTGGTTACAGAATGGTTACAAAATGTTTACTGAGTAACACAATATATCAGCTCAGAATACAGAGTAACTGGGTGCTGCTAAACAAAGGTGCAAAGAAAAGGTGCAGGTACAAACATACACTTCAGGGTGATGGTGCTAGACATGACCAGGTGGTTATATGTTGGCCAAGGCCAGATAGAGAAGTCCACTGTCATGGTATAGGCACGCCCAGGGGTGTCTGGACCAGTTGGGTCCATAGTCATGGAGGGTGGGTGGAGAATGGGAGTCAGGTTTAGAGGCAGTCACATACTGATCCCTGGGTGATTAGGTCTCTTAGTTGGAACTTGAACTGACCAAGTTTGGGTTCAGTGAGGAGGGAGTTTGGGAGTGAATTGAGCCAGTATGGGGCCAGATATCGAAAAGTTCTTTGGGTCCGAGGTACTTTGCAGTGAGGTACCCTGAAGTGGGTTGTCGCTGATTGCCATGTGAGGCGGGTAGACAGTGGTGCCTAAAGTAGTGGGAGAGGCAGGTGGGAGTAACCCTGATGTAATTTTCTTAGCGAAGAAGCAGGCCTGGTCTTTTAGCCTCCCATCAAAGTTGAGCCAGCTTGTTGAGACATAAAGAGTGCAGGTATGTGTAAGCCTAGCTAGGGAATAAACCGTAATAACCCTGTTACTATTCTGAACACTTTCAGTACATACTTAACCAACCTCTCTGCTCACTTAGGTCATTTCACTACTACCGCCACCTCCTTCTGTACCCTCCCAGTTGAAGCCAACTCCTTTCACCCCCTTTTCTATTTCAAAGTATGTCTCTTTGCAGATGACACAAAGATCTGCAACAGAGTTGATGCACAAGGTGGGGTGGAAAGGATGAGAAGGACTTGGCTAGGTTAGAGGAATGGTCAAATGTATGGCAGCTTAGATTTAATGCTAAGAAGTGCAAGGTAATGCGTGGGAAACAAAAACCCAGGGAAGAGTACACAATGGGGGGTGAGATACTAACAACAACAAAAATGGAAAGGGACCTGGGGTAGTCATATCAGATGACCTAAAGGTGGGCAAGCAATGTGAGAGGGCAGTAAGGAGGGCTGGGGGATACTGGGATGCATAGGGAGAGGCATCACCAGTAGAAAACAAGAAGTTGTTATCTCTCTGTACAGACAGCTGGTGAGACCCAATCTGGAGTACTGTGTGCAGTTCTGGAGACCCAATCTCCGCAAGGACATAGACAAGATGGAAGCTGTCCAGAGGAGGGCAACTAAAATGGTGCAGGGTCTGCACCGGAAGACATATGAAGAGAGTCTAAAGGAGCTTAATATGTATAGCCTCGAGGAAAGGAGGGAGAGAGGGGACATGATAGAAACTTTCAAGTACCTCAAGGGAATCAACAAAGTCCAAGAGGGTAGCATCTTTCAAAAAAAAGAGGTGTGCAAGAACAAGGGGCACAATTTGAAAATAGAGGGGGGGTCTCAGAGGTAATGTAAGGAAGTATTTTTTCACAGAGAGGGTTGTGGATGCATGGAACGGCCTTCCGGAGGAGGTTGTGGAGTCAAAAACAGTGGTTGAATTCAAGCATGCATGGGACAGCCATAAGGCAATTCTAGGGGGTGGGGGTAGAAAGAAGTAGGCTGCTGGTTAACTAGGATCTGCAGCTAATCCATTAGGTATGGAAATGGGCAAACTGGGTGGGCCAAGCGGTCCTTATCTGCCATCAAATTCTGTGTTTCTATGTTTCTATGAAATGTTACTAAAACATATTAAGGTATCATCTGCATAGAGCAGGATCTTATATTCATCTGTGTTTATTTTCATACCTTTAATATTTGAAAAACTCCTAATGACTTGTGCCAGGGGTTTAATATAAATTTCATAGAGTGTTGGTGAACATGGGCACCCTTGATTGGTGCCATGTTGCAAAGACAAGTTCAAAATCATTGAATTTGCTTTCACCCTCATGTTTGGTGATGCATAAATCAACTTCATCTGATTTCAAAATATTGGACTTACCCCAGTCTTTGACAAGGTCTCCTTAAAAAAATCCTATGCCTGCTAATCAGCGCAGCAGTTGGATTTCCACTTGTGATGCCGGCTACCCGGGTTCAGGAATCGACCTGGGGCACCGGAGGGCCAGCCAGGGGGAGAAGGCTTGAGAATCAGAAGACTGCTCACCTTCTCCCAGAGGGAGGGGGGGGTGCCGCCTTGTGCCTGTTGACTCCTGGTGGAGGCCGGGAACACAGCAGTGCATGGGGCTCCAATGACTAGAGGGGTGTGGCGGATGTTGGCATGTGCCTAGATGTCAGGATACCATGCCCCCCCTGAGGAGAAAAGCAAGGAGGAAAACACAGCACTGGGCTGACCAGATGACAGCTGCCACTCCCGCTGGCACAGAAAGCCTCAGCCAGACATTCTCACCTCAGCAGCACCCCAGTGCCAATTGTAGTGTGCTGGCTGCCCTGGTCGGTGCCTCGGAGGAGGGGGACCCGTCCGGTGAAGGGATACACCAGGTTACCCTTGTGGCTGGCTGCAATGTGAGGTGGAGGCTGGGGGATGTAGGGTGCTGGTGGGGGACTAGGAAGGGCTGAAGGAATGGTCGGACTGGAGCAGGAAGAAGCAAAAAAAATTCTAGAGCTAGCCGACCGGGTGGCACTGAGGGTTGAGGTGCTTGATGCCACACCTTGCATTATACCGGAGACCTACATAGAAACATAGAAACTGACAGCAGATAAGGACAGCTAGGCCCATCCAGTCTGCCCATTTTTCCTGCCTCCTGTAAAAGCCATAGATCATACTTGATCTCCGGTTTTACCTTCTCGTTCCCCTTGCTAGGATTCCCCTATGCCTGTCCCATGCATGCTTGAATCCCCTACTGTGTTAGCCCCCACTACCTCCATTAGGAGTCAATTCCATGCATCCACCACCCTTTATGTGAAGAAACACTTCCTCATGCTACCCCTTAGCCTACCCCATTCTAACCTCATGTCATGTCCCCTCATTCCTGGACATCTCCTTTTCTGAAAGATGCTACCTCTGGTACCCTATTTATGCCTTTTAGATATTTGTAGATTTCTATCATATCTCCCTGTTTCTTCTCTCCTCCAAGGTATACATATTGAGGTCTCCCAGCCTCCTCATATGACTTTTAATGCAGGCCCTGCACCATCTTTGTTGCCCTTCGTTGAACTGCCTTTACCCTGTCTATGTTCTTACAGAGATGCAGCCTCCAGAACTGGAGACAGTATTCCAAATGAGGCCACATGAATGATCAGTACATTGGCATCACCACCTCCTTCCTTCTGCTGGTGATACCTCTCCCTATGCATCCCAGCATCCCAGTGGCTCTCCCCACAGCCTTGACATGTTGTTTGGCCACCTTTAAGTCATCAGATATAATTGCTCCCAAATCCCTTTTCTGTTTGGTGACCATCAGTTTCTCCCCCACCCAACATGTAATCCTCCCCTGGGTTCTTGCGCACCAAATGCATGATTTTGCACTTTGTTGCATTGAATCTCAGCTGCCACACTCTGGACCATTCCTCTAGTTTATCTAGGTCCCTCCTCCTGTTTGCCACCCCTTCCAGAGTGTCCACCCTGTTGCAGATCTTACTGTCATCTGCAAATAGGCAAACATTCCCCTCCAGACCCTCTGCAATGTCACTTATGAAGACATTAAACAGGACTGGGCCCAGGACTGATCCCTGTGGCACCCCTCTGGTCACCCTCCTTTCCTCAGATTGAGCACCATTTACCATGACCCTCTGTCTTCTATTACTCAACCAGTTCCTAACCCAGTTACCATCTTGTGACCCACTCCCAGGCTGCCCAGCTTGTTCAAAAGTCTTCTATGTGGAACAGTATAGAAGGCCTTACTGAAATCCAGGTAGGCGACATCCACTGCTCCCTCCTGATCCATGACCTTAATTACCCAGTCAAAGAAATGAATTCGATTTGTTTGACATGACCTTCCCGCTATGAATCCATGCTGTCTTGGATCCTATGCTCCACTGGCTTCAAGATGTCCCACAATCCTTTGTTTAAGTAGTGATTCCATATTCTTCCCACCTATTGAGGTGAGGCTGACTGGTCTAGTTTCTAGCTTCCACCCTACTGCCACTTTTGTGAAGAGGGACTACATCTCCCTCCTCAAGTTCACTGGAACCACTCCTGTATCGAGTGACTCGTTGAACAGTGCTGCCAGTGGTGGCACCAGAACCTCCCATAGTTCCCTTAATATTCTAGGATGTATCCCATCTGATCCCATTGCCTTGTCCAGTGTCAGTTTTGTGAGTTCCTTTAGGACTCTGTCTTCTGTAAATGGACTGGATCCATCTCCCTCCCATATTTGTTCATGTTACCTAACTGTGGTCCCTCTCCTTCTTCTTCTTCTGTGACTACAGAACAAAGATATTTGTTCAGTATTGATGCTTTTTTCCCAGGTCCCCTTCCACACACTTTCCTTCTTCCCCTTTAAGCCTTACTATCACACCCCTGGTTTTTCTCCTTTCACTAATGTACCTATGGAAAATCTTGTCTCCTTTCTTTACCTCCTGTGCTATTTTCTCCTCCGTTTGTGCCTTTGCACTCCTGACTGCTTTCCCTGCCTCCCTCTGTTTATCCAGAAACACTACCCTGTCCTCCTCCCGCTGTGTTTCCTGTATTTCCTGAAAGCCGTCTTTTTCACTCTTACCTTCCTGGCCACTGCATTTGAGAACCATAGTGTCTTTCTCTTTCTCTTGCCCTTGTTTACTTGCCTAATGCAAAGATTTGTCGCCTCCACTATGTCTCCTTTCAGTTTGGCCCACTGCTCCTCCACTCCCCCCTTTTGTCATTCCCTGCCAGGGCATACTTGAGACATATCCTCATTTTACTAAAGTCTGCCTTACTTAAATCCAGGACCCTCTCCTTGTGTGGCTGGACTCTGCCATTGTCCTCATGCTGAACCATACTGTGTGATGATCACTGGATCCCAGGTGTTCACCCACCCTGACTTCCTCAATTCTGTCCCAATTGGTGATTACCAGGTTCAAAATTGCACCCTCCCTGGTGGGCTCTAGCACTAGCTGCCTGAGGCCTGCATATTGTACAGAGTACAAGTGTCCCTGCTCCTGGCTGAGGGAGCAGCTGGGATGCTCCAGTCCACATCTGGCAGATTGAAATCACCTACCAACAGCACCTCCCTTTTAGCTGCCATCATATGGATGGAATCTACTAGAACCCTGTCCACCTTCTCCGTCTGTGCTGGAGGTCTGTATAAGATGGCTGTGTGAATAGCTGAGCCATTGCCCCATCTCAAGGGTGACCCAAAGTACCTCTACCCCCCGCATTCCCTGTACCTCAGTCACTCTAATATCCTCCCTAATGTAAAGAGCCACCCTCTCCCTCTTTACCCCTCTGTCTCTTCTAAACAGAGTATAACCTGGTACTGCTAAATCCCAGTCATGGTTTCCAGTATACCACATTACAGTAATAGCTAAAATGTCCAGGTCAACCTCCATTATCAAGGCCACTAGGTCTGGAGTTTTATTCCCTAGACTGTGGGCATTGGTATACATGACCTTCCATGTTCCGCCATTTGTCCTGGGTTCGGGAACGAGGCTGGGTCATCAGAGGTCAGTGAGGGGAAGGGCAGAAGCCAAATTGAGCATCTGTCAGGCAGCTCTCCTCTCCTTGGGAGGGACTTTGCCACTCCTGCCACATGGTTGCCCCCAGGTGGAGGCCTGGAGGCAGCTCAGGTTGGAAGTAACACGAATAGGGTGGGCGCAGTGGGACCGCAGTGTGCGCATGCCTCTACATGTGTGCCGGTGGCCACAGTAAGGTGGGGAGAAAATGGAGCTAGCAGGCTCCATGGTGGTCCCGGCGGCATTCCCAGTGATGGGGATGCTGGCTGTGAACAGATGTGAGCCCAGGGGGCCGGGGGCCTGGAGCCTACCTGACAGCTCCACAGAAGAAAAATCATGGCATAAAATGTTGATTAAAAAAGTAAAAAGTAATCCTAGGAGACCCTGTCAAAGGTCTTTTCACCATCCAATGTGATCAGTACAGCATCTCTATTTGTGGATACATACCATCAAATCCAGAGCTCTCCTGATGTTATGATAGAGCCTTCAATGAAGCCCGACTGATCCTTATGAACTAAAACTTTGACCACCTCTTCAAGCCTTTTGGTCAGCATTTTTGCAAAAAGTTATAGTCATTATTTAGAAGGGAAACTGGACAATAAGATGTACAATCATCTGGATGTTTTTCTGGCTTCAAAAATTAGAGTAATCCAGGTTTCATGAAAGGACTGAGGTTAATTTCCCAGTTTTCCCAAATGATTGAATAAGTGCTTTAATACAGATACCACATCTTCACTGAATAATGATAAACTTCACTGATAATACCATCAGGTCCTGATGCGTTAACCCTTTTTAGATCATTTAAAACTTCTAACATCTCAGCTTCTTCAATTGGTTTATCCGATTCTTCAGTTAGTTTAGTTTATTAGTCTAGGAAATTAATACCTTTGAGCCAGGGCTCTTTTACAAAGGTTCCACGTCACAAAGAACATTTAACAAAGCACGATACACATTACAGGTAAAACCAGACAGGAAAGTTGCATCATAAATTTCCTATTAACAGTTTAAGGCAGTAACGCTTTTAAGTTTCCTAGAAAAACAAGCTATAACAGGTTCAAGTGAGTAGACAATTTCGAGGTTAAGGAAACTTCCAGGAGAGGGTGATCATTAGTCACCAAAAGGAGGCTAGAGAGGAGGGAAAGGTGGTGAGCGGGAGAGTAAGTGAGAGGGGACAGGAAAATAGGGGGGGAGTGAGTTTGGGTGGGAGACAGGGAGTAGTAGAGGTACCAGAGGGTTCATTAGTCAGGGAGGAAGAGGCCTCAGATGTGAGGATGGACATGAGGAGTAGTAGTCTTTATCTAGCGCAATCACAGTTGCTAGTGGTGGTAAGGTGGGCATAGAGCATGGATTTGAAAGCTTCAAGCGAGGTTGAGGATAGAGTAGGTGGACTAAGCGATTGAACCATGTCGGGCCCTGTATGCGAAAGATCATTGTCCCTGTGCAGTCCGGCATCTCGAACCAGGAAAGGTTGGCGTTCAGATATGGTGGAGGGTCGTGAGCCAGGATTCAGTCGGAGTAGGTTTTGAATACATAATGGAGTCAGTCCCAAGATAGATTTTTTTCCATTGTGCAGGTGAGATAAATAAGATGATTTGATAGGTTCAACCAGCCTGATTCATAGTACAGATCACACGTGTGAGTCTGGGTCTTGAGCCCCGTGAGGAGCCGGCAGGCCTTATTTAGAGTGATTGAGATACGCCTTAGAGCAGTGGAGGTAGCTCAGCCATAAATAATAAGGCCATAGTCAATGACTGAGATTATGGAACTCTGTATAGCTATTCTCAATGCCGCTTGATTTAGAAATTGACGGTTACGGAATAGTATTCCAAGGCTGGTTCACTGTTTTCGCAGTGTTGTCAATGTGGGTTGCAAGGTGAGCCCTTGGTCAAAAGTGATGCCAAGGTATTTGAAAGTATTTACTTGGTCCAGTGTAATTCTGCAGAGGTTTGTATGGTGAGTGGAGTATGCCTATTTTGTTCTGGTGATTGGAGAAGAGCATGGCTTTTGTTTTATTGTGGTTTAGCACAAGTTTACTATCCAGGAACCACCTTTCAACACTAGAGAAAGCAAGTTGCAGGCTTTTTCGTAGGGAGTTTGGATCCTTGTGGGAAGAGAGAATTACAGCATCATCAGCGTATAAGATTATTTTCTCCTGGCAGATATCTGGGAGGGAGTTAAGGAACAGGCTAAAGAGGAGCGGTCCAAGAATTGATCCCTGTGGTACACCCGAGAGAACTGGTTTGAAGTCGGAGAGTTCATTAGAGATTTTTTACAGCCTGTGACTGATTGGACAGGTAACTTTTTACCCAAGCACAAGGACCTTCGGCCAGGCCTAGGCTAGAAAGTAGGGAGGTAAGTAGGCCATGATGGACTGTGTCGAAAGCTTTTGTAAGATCGATAAAGACTGCACCTGTTTGCCTCTAAGATAACAATGGGAGCACTATAGAATCTAAGAAACACTTAATGTCACCTAATTTGGGGTTAATTTCTGTTGTACATAACTCTTTATAAAACGTTTCAAATACATTACTAATCTGGTAGCAGGCAAGGAGAAACTGGACAAAAATGGAATGAAAAAAAGTTATATTTTATCTAGGTATTATGGTTATCAAAGTTTTCCTAGAGACATCAGTTGCTCTTTAATAGTCCTCATTATCTCTGTTTTAATGTACTATTTTTATTGTATTTATGTGTTTGGTACACACCAGATGTTAGATGTTGATATTTTGCAAACTGTACATCTGTAAAGTGTCTTACAATTGTAGGAAAGATGCTTTTGAAAAGCAAAATGCTTTTTATTCTGTAAGAAAGATGTGCATTTGGTTCATACCTTTGTAAAATAGGTGTGGGCATTTATTTTCTTATGAAAGTACTTTTACAGTTTAGAAGAAATCTTTTAGGCAAGGCAAGGCAATTTTTATGAATATGGCACCCTTTCCAATGGCTCAGAGCTCCTCACAAACATTGAAAAGACAGATTACACTTCGAAGGTACAACCAAATAAATACATTAAAATATCAATGGAACAGTAACAAATAATAAGATTGAAGATTAATTAATAATCTGGATTGGCCTGTGTAAAGAAATATGTTTTTAATCTGTGTATCCACAGTAGGGGCAGAACATATTGATTCTGGGAGAGAATTCCACAGTAAAGGAGCTGCATCTCCAAATGCCCTATTCCCAGACTGTTTTAAATGTGAACGGGGAACCAGAAGTAAACCCACATCTGTGGACCAGAGGGGGCAAGAGGGAGTGTATGACTTCAGAAGATCTTTCAGGGAATTTGGGCCCAGTCTGCATAGACGTTATCAAACAAGTCTTGAAGATGGTGTGCCATTGAACCAGAAGCCAATGTAGAGCCCTCAGCTGCGGCATGATGTGGTCACTATGAGGAGCTTTCACCATCCGGCTTCGCATTTTGACCAACTGCAGTCGCCGCACCAAACTTCCAGAAAGTCCTAGGTAGAGACTGTTGTAGTCATCCAAATAAGAGGTGACAAAGGCATGGGCAACCAGCTCAAGGTCAGCTAGCGCCAAATGCAGTTTGATTCGGGTGATATTGTGAAGATGGCAAAGCCATTTCTGACTACCGCCGACATCTGTTTTCAAATGACAGCCTACAGTCAAGAATGATGCCCAAATCCTTCACTGCATCCATGGCTCAAAAATTGTGACCATTTAATGATGGAAAAGAAAGGTCACCACTTGTCATTGCTGATTCAAACCACCTTGGTTCAATGACTATCACCTCCATTTTCCCTGGGATGAGATGTAGCCAGTTGGAAGCCATCCAGTCATTGATTTCTTGAAGACAACATCTGAGCACCAACACTGCATTTACCTGATCTGGGGTACAAGACAGATAGAGCTGAGTATCATCTGCATAGCAGTGAAACTCAGCCATATGCTGCCTTTTGATCTCACCCAAGGGCAACATGTACATGGTGAATAACATGGGTGCTAAAATTGAGCATTGAGGAACCCCACAGGTGACCATTCCAGGTTCAGATATGAAATTACCCAAGGCCACCTGATGAGATGTAGGACTCAAACCAGTGAGATACTGTACCAATGAGTCCCACATAATTCCTCAGGTGATCCAGCAAAACACCATGATCCACCATGTCAAACGCCAATGAGAGATCTACTAGGACCAAGATCAAACACAGTCCCTGATCCCTCACTATGAGGAGATCATGCACCACCCTAACCAAGGTAGTCTCAGTACTGTGACAGGGCCTAAATCCTGACTCAAAAGGCTCATAAATGTTAAATAACTCCAGATGAGCCTCCAGCTGTGTCACCACAACCTTCTCAAAAATCTTTCCTAAAAAGGGAAGATTCAATACAGGCCTGTAATTTGCCAGAACTTTTGGGCCCAAAGATGCTTTTTTTCAGGAGGGGTCTTACCACAGCCTTTTTTAGGGCCACCAGGAAGACTCACTCTCTCGCACAACACTTGATAATCCTAGCATACACTGGTCCTGGAAAATCAAGGCTACCAATAAGGAGTCAAGTTGGTCCAGGATCATGTGAACAGCATGTACAGTAGGACACAAACCAGAGATCATCCAGACCCTCCTCTTCTACAACTGGAACAAACTCAGCCCAAGTTGGCAGATTGTCATTGCCCCTCCTTTCGTGGATAACACTGGCCCATGACAGGCGACTTGCAGTGATCTCCCAGTATTGAGGACACCTTGTCAAGGAAGAAATGACCAAACTCCTCTCACTTCTCTGCTGAAAAAGCTTTTAACAGACTGCAGACAGACTGGATTAATCAGTCTGTCTATGGTGTGACAGAGGTGAGCAGGCCTATTCTTAGTTGCCGCAATCATCCTTGACAGGAACTTTGCCTTTTCATGGTGATTGCTCCTTGATAGTCACCCTAGTGATTCTTCTGAGCCAATTTGTCCTCAATGGAGTGAGATCTCCAAGATCTCTCCAACCTCCTTCCCTTAGTATTCAACCATCTCAGCTCCTTACAATACCATGGGGAACTGTGAAAGGAGGTCAAGGAATGGATGTGGACAGGTGCCAAGGAGTGCAAGGCAGCAATGAAAGCCATGTTATAGACCTCCACGACCTTCTTGGCTCCCTCAGCACAAGCTGTTGCCAAACCCGAGATGTCCAGCACCACCTGGAGTATGCAAGGCTCCAAACTTCATGAAAGGCAGTACTGGACCATCTACATGGGGGGGGAGTTATTTAAATGGGGAGCCTTGCAATGAAATGATATGACATGATGATCTGACCAGAAAAACTGGTCAACCTTGACTACACTAATGTCAAGTCCCAATGTGAACACCAGGTCCAGAGTGTAGCCATGCTGATGAGTGACAGATGTAATTATCTGCGCAAAGTCCACTGATGACATTGACTGGAGAAGCTGTTAACCAAAAGACGAGATCTCACTGTTGACCCAGGCATTGAAATACCCCAGAACTAACAGTCTGGGGGCCTCCAACACCTGGTCGACCAAGAAATCTATCAGCTCCTGAAGGAAATCAACCTCACAACATGGTAGATGGTATGTGAGGATGAACCTAAAGCCTATACCTGACTCATCCCTGTCAGCCACACACTCAAAAGACCTGGTACTACCTGTGGGGGATGCCGTGAAACTCAAAGCAGATTTAAAGCAAATGGCTACTCCGTGCCCCCCTTGCACTCCTACTTTGGGTAATACACCATGGAATAACCCACTGGAATAGATGACTCAAGCACAGGTCCAGAGTTGTCACCCAGCCAGGTCTCTGTGATGCAAACATAATCAGATGAGGAATCAGCAATGAAAGCCTCCATCACTGCAGTCTTATTCTCATTGATCTTGCATTAGAAATAATGACCTGGAGGGGTGGGGCAAGTTGTCTGGCTGCTAACCTGTTGCCTCTTAACAATAGGAAAATCCTAGGAGAGGAACTAAATGGGGGCTTGTATCATTATTCTATATCCTCCCTGGGCAACTTTGAGTCTTCATTAACCTTATCTTCCTCCCACCACGACTATCATGGATCTTCCTCCACATCCCGAGCCTCATTTTTGCAGAATCCCCAATTGTGTACATAAGCAATAGCAAGTGTGGTCGTAGTCCTCTTGAAAATCTGCTCTACTTCCATTATCCCACCTTTGCCTATCATTGTTATGTTGAAGAACTCTAACAGACTTATCCGATATGATCCTCCATCTGTGAACCATGTCAATAATCTTTTTCCAAACATTAACTTTACAAGAGTTCCCTAGCCTATAATTTATCCAACATCTGCAGTGACTTCCCAGCAACTGAAGACTGATTTATATACATTTAGTTTTGGAGGTGGTTGATTTTTTCAATTCTACTTCTGAGGAATGGTATTGATTTTATGTAGAAACTCACAGAATAAATATTTCACTAGATTCCATTCCATACTCTATTGATTATTTTAATGCTGAAGAACAAAAGATCTATGGAATGTTCAGAGAAGCTTGCAAAGAAATATTCTGCTGGGTTCCATATTAAATGGACCTTGACAAACTCCTTTAGGCCTCAAACTGCCCTGAGTTCAAAAAATCACATGTTGTGACTGCTCACTTTTTGTAGAATTTGCCATCATAGCCGGTAGTTTGATTCTGATTCCTTTTTTCTTTTTAAGAACAAAAAAACAGAGTGCCCATTATACTGGTGTTACCACACAGAAATGAGTTTAAGTTCCTCGATCTATCCCCCCCACCCCGCATCTTTCTTGTACTTGGGAACACCCGCAACACAGTCTAAACACTCGTGATGCAGTGGAAGGAAAGAAGACTATTGCATCAGGAGTAGTTGCCCTGTTTGGTGGTGTTCCTAATGTTCATGAAGTATGTAATGAGCAGATCAATGATTTGAAATAAAGCAGGGCTAGGTATAATTATACTATTAGAATACATTTCAGTTCTGCTAGGAAAGGAAGCAGATAAAACAAGCATCAATGTCAATTAATTTTAGAGAAGGTAAGCAATCACAAATGTGGGTTTTCAACTAGAAATAATATGATGTGAAAAAGGGTTCGTAATGTCCCTTTAAATTGAATTTTCTTTTTTATACTTTAATTTTTGTTGGCATTTTTAATATTTAATTTCTTCATAATCAAAAGTGAAAGCAAGGTAAACAGTTATAGTCCATGACACAGAGAGGAATCACAGAAAAAATAAAGAAAAGGTTATACATTTCCATAAAGACTGATACAGACACAAACTATTATTCTTATAAGTCTTCCTTAAGGAAAAATCATCAATTTGATCAGCAAATTACGTATAAATTATAATACCCTTTTTCAGAGCAAACTTTATGAGGTAAAAAATTAAAAATCTGTTTCTATTGATTTATTTATTTAAAAGTTTAACCAGGAAAGACATAGTGAGCTGAGAACAACTTGTTTCCAGATGAGTCCTGGGGGAAAGGAGAGAAGAAAATAGCTGAACAGTAAAACTGATGAAAATAAGAAGTCAGTTACAGTAATATACTGTAGTACTACGTGAAGCATAAACATAAATAACTATAGGCAAATTAATAAATGAATGCAAGTAGAAAATAAAACACTGTCTTACATGTATAGAAGAAGGAATAAGAAGAGGACAGAGTCGTAGACAGTTGCAGGTAGGAGAACAAAAGTCATAAAGGAGAGACGTTAAGGGGGAAGGAGAAGAAGCAGAATGTATAGAAAGGGGAAGGGAGGACCAACGTTTAGGAAATCAGTAAGAAAAAGCAGATTGTCCAACAGTAGATTTTCTAGAAAGAATAGGAAGAGAAGGGGAATTAGTGTTGCGTAAAAGGTAGGAGGATGAAGGAGGAGAGGATAGAAGGGATTTAAGATGAGCGGGAAGGCAGCTGAACTTTCAAACATTATTTCATCTTGAAAGAAAATAATGTACAAGCATATGAAATTGCCAGCAGATAAAGACCTTACGGTCTATCATGTCTGCTCAATTGTGCAGCTTGCAGCCCTTATACTGCAGCTTCCCCCCCCCCCAGTGTCCTTCTGCCTTATCCAGTCCCATCCCCTTTGAAGCAGCCCACTGTTCTACAGGATACCACTTCTTCTGGCAATGTGTTCCACCCAGACACCACCCTCTCCATAAAAAGTGTCTCCTCATATCCTCCTGAACCTTCCCCTTCCAATCTCAGATCGTGCCCACAAGTGTCCCTCCTCCTCCTTAATTTGAAAAGCCCCTCCATTCCCATCTTATTTATTCCCTTCATGTACTTGAAGGTTTCAATCATGTCCCCCCATCCCTCTTCTCCTCCAGGGAGTACATGTTCAACTCTCTCAGCCTGATTTCATTGGGTAAGCCCCCTAGCCCCTGGATGATTTCTGTTGCTCTACGCTGCACCCCCTCCAGTAACTTAATATCCTTTTTCAGGTGCGCTTGCCAAAACTGCATGCAGTACTCCAGGTGTGGTCTAACCAGTGACCTGTATAATAACAGGATCACCTTCCCTCCTGAAGGATATGCCTCTGGCAGTACAACCCAGCATCCTGTTGGCCTTGCAGCTGCCTTCCTACACTGTGCTGAGTTGTTCATTGCTGCCATTATGATCACTCCAGATCCTTCTCCTCTTCTGTTAGGCTAGTTGAACCCCCTAGCTGGTAACTCCTCCTTGTTTTTTTTTTTTTTTGCACCAAAATGTAGCACCTTGCATTTCTTGGTATTGAACCCCAACTGTCAAGTGTCCAATCAGGCCTCCAACTTTGCCAGATCATCTTGCTACCCCTGCCACCCTTCTGAGTCATCCACTACTGCTCCCATCTTGATGTTGTCTGCAAACAGACTGATCTTGCTGTTGATGCCTATTAAGATGTCTGCTATAAATATCCCAAATAACACTGGCCCCAGTACAGAGCCTTATGGCACCCCACTTGTCACTGCCCTGGGAGATGAGAGCTCTCCTCCCACCACCACCATCTGCTGTCTCCCTTGCAACCAGTTCACTACCCATCCCACCATCTTCACCCCCACCCTTGTGCCTCCTAGCTTACTTCCTAGCCTCTCATGCTGCAGTGCATCAAATGGCTCAGTGAAGTCCATTGCATGTCCCCTGTCTAATTGCCTGGTTACTCAGTCATAGTACTCCACCAGGTTGGTCTGACGGGATCTGCCTGAGACAAATCCATGTTGTCTGCTGTCCTACAGCCCATTAGCCTTTAGGAGGGAAACCAGCCTGTCTGTCAGTATTGTCTCCATCAGCTTTCCCACGATGGATGTGAGGCTTACCGGTCTGTAGTTTCCTGGGTCATTCTTGGGGCCATTCATATGGTGTGGTACCACGTACACCACCCCCAGTCCTGTTGTACACCGCCTGAGTCCTGGAGGGCATTAAATAGGTCTGCCAAGGGTTCTGCTAGGACTCCTGCCAGCTCCTTTAGCACCCTGGGGTGTATACCATCTGGCCCAGGTGCCTTGCTCACCCTCAGTGATCTCAAACCCTCCAGTACCCTGCCCACTGGGATTTCCACATCTGTCACCTCCTCCCACCCCCTGTACCTACCTTCCCACCCCCCTTGGGTAAAGCTCCCCCTTTATCTTTAGTAAATACTGAGCAGAAGTACTCATTTAATGCTTCTGCCAGTTCTGCCCCTGTTTCCACCCACTCCCATCCCTCTTAAGCCTTACAATCTGGTTTCCACCCACTCCCATCCCTCTTAAGCCTTACAATCTGGTCCTTATGACTTCTTTTCTCCCTGATGTATCTGAAGAAATCCTTCTCTCCCTCTTTGATGCCCTGTGCTAGCCTGAGTTCCCTGGATGGCTTGGCTTCTCTGACTGCCCTTGTCACCTCCCTCAACTCCCTCAGGTATTCCTCCCTGTTCCCCTCTTCCCTGTTTTTTTGTTGTACCTCCTAAAGGTGGCTCTTTTCTTAATACATATAAAGGAGAGCAAAATAATGACATCACTATTTATTAGCCCATTATGACCAAAAGCATGAAGTACTGTTTATTATTCCTTTGCATACTGCTTCAAGAGAGATGTGACAAGCTGAGTAATTTTTTCCTGGACAAAATGCTCTCTATTCGGGTCAGAATCTCTACAGGTTGCCTTTAAGAGCCAGCGGTGGCAGGGTTGAAAGTCAATGGCACTGCTTGGCTGTGATATGAGTTTCAACCAGTATCTTTGGATGAGGTTCTCAGGGTAATTTCTGGCATTCACACATATTCTACCTGGCTGGGCCCAACCCATATGCTATTTGGTTGTTATGGGAGTCCTGGTCCAGTGTTTTCTGTATCATCAGGGGCTACCTGATGGAAGATTGTTTTTCTTGAATGCTCAGACCTGTCTCAAGAAACCACCTTTGGACCCAGATGCGCTAGCAAATTACAGGCCTGTCTGGAACCTTCCCTTCTAGGAATGGGTATCAAGAAGGTGGTGGTGATACAGCTGGAGGCTCATCTCAGGAAATAAAACACCTATGACCCATTCCATTCAGGTTTCCAGGCACATCACGACATCACACTCATCAAGGGTTCAATTACCTGTTTCTGGTGAAAGATAGAAGGCTTAATTTTTGCTGTTCTCCTTGATCTCTCAGTGGTGTTTGACATCATGGATCATGGGATTTTGATAGAGCACCTTGAGGAATGTGTGGGACAAATGGTTTGAGTCCTTTTTGGCAGGTATGTCACAGAGGGACATCATGAGTACTTATACATTGCGACTAGCAGAGATAACCTGTGATGTTCCTCAGGGGTCAGTTCTGTCCCTATATTGTTTCCAGTGTATATGATACTTCTAGAACAGATCATTCGGTGGTATGCTGTGAGTCTTCACTGCTATTCAGATGGTACTCAGCTATAAATCTCCTTTAAACCTGACATGCAAGGAGTGAGCTTGCTGCTGGAACAATGCCACTCTGGAATGAACTTCCTGAAGAGATAGTAGAGGCAAACACCTTTATGGTATTTAAAGCCAGACTAGATCAGTACTTATTACAGCAACAGGGATAGATGTCCCAATGCAGGGAGGCAGACACTATGGACATTGGTCTTTAGTCTGCCTATCATACCTAGTATCATTATAAACCCCAGGTTTGTTTCTTGAACAGAGCTGTGGCTCTGTTCACCAATCACATCCTCTCCAACATGGATCATGGCTATGCCACTGGTGCTGTCTTTGTAGACCTATCTAAAGCTTTCTATCTGACTAACCATACCTCCTCCTCTCTAAACTGCAATTAATTGGTTGTTCTGCTTGAGACTACTAAATGGTTTCAGTGCTACCTCTTTAACAACTCCCAATCAGTTTGCATCAGCACTGTTTCTTCTCCTGCCTTGTCAGTGACCACTGGAGTACCTGAAGGGTCCATCCTTGGCCCCCTGCTCTTCTCTATCTTCATGAAAACCCTCCACTCTGACTGCCTTAACTGCAACCCTCTCTATATGTGGATGACCTCATCATCTTCCATAGTGACAAATCCCTTCCTCGTGTATCCTCTGTCCTTACCCAGAACTACAGTGCTGCCCATAGCTGGTTCACTTCCAACCTTCTGCTGGTTAATGCTAAAAAAAACAAAGCCATACTATTTGTGTCTAAACCATTCCAAAACAAATCCATCACTGATAACTCCTCTCTCCTAATTCTCTAGCCCGATGGCCCTGCCCTGGATAATGTCTCCTGCTTTAAATACCTGGGGGTTATGCTCGACCCCACTCTTTCCTTCACAGATCATATCATAATTGTTATTCACAGCATCAACCAGAAACTTGGAGCTGCTTACCGCATAAAACTCTACCTGTTCACAGAGGCTCACCTGGCTATAGCCAGAAGCAACCTTCTACTCATATTGGACTACTGTTCCCCCATTTACTCTCAAGTCTCTGCCTCCCTCCGGGCTAGACTACTGTCTGCCTATAATAGTTCTTGTCACCTTGTGCTATCTGCCCCCTTCTTCACTCTTCACTGCGACCTTTACTGCTCTCTCAGCTGGCTCTCACTACAAGGCCACTTCGAATTCACCCTTGCTCTTTGTGGACACCATCTTAAGAAACAGTGCTGTTTCTCCTCCCTCCAACTTCTGTAAATTCCATACTCGCCTAGGTGCCTCTGCTCCTCTGCTGTCCCTCTCTTGAGGTGTGGCACCTCAACCAAAATGGGTGGGAATATCAGCCAGTAGTGGCCCCACTTTTGGAATGGGCTTCCATACCCTTCAGATTCTCTAACACCAGTCTTACCTTTAGACACGACCACAAATCCTTAACACTAACCAAACACATCTATAACTGTCCGCCCAGATAGTTCCCTACTTGCTCAGTGATCCTATCTTTACACTGCCCAGCTTCCTTCTCTTTCCTTCCTGCTCTTGGTAGAAAGTCAAACAGCCCTGAGGCATTTGAGGTGGGGTGGGTTAGCTGGTTTCTGCCATTGCTGTTTCTTACCTCCTTCTTGCCTTGTGTTGATCATATCACTGTATCTACTGATGCACTTAATTACCCTACTGTATTATTATATTTTGTTATTTACTGCTGTACTTGTTTACCCTACTGCACCTTGTATTGGGTGTATCTATTGTGTTTATCATGTTTCTTGTACCTCGTGCTTTTTGGCCCAGGTAGTACCTCGAAACAGTCCTTTGGATCAGTGCACATACCTGGTTATCAGTCATAAAAAGAAATAAATAACTAAATAAATAAGTGATGTCCATGGTCTGCAGTGCATTTTTTTAACTTCAAAACATCTCCCAGACTAAACCATATCAGATGAAAGATGACCTGCTAACCCTAGTGTATGCATTTGTAATCTCTAGACTCAACTACTGTGATGCTGCTACCTCAGAATATCTGGGTGATTGTTGTGCCACCTACAGCTGATGCAGAATGCCGTGGCCAGGCTGATCATAGGGTCGTAGTATGTGGATCGCATAATGCCTGGTGCTGCAGCAACTGCACTAGCTTCCAGTTAAGTGGCACATAAGTTAGGTGGCACATTACCTTTAAGATCCCTTTACTAACAAATAAAGCACTGCATGCATTGGGTCCTGACTAACTCAAAGACCACTTGGCTTGATATACTCCTGTCCGCTCACTCTGCCCCACTAAGAGGTTGCTTTTAGCTGTTGCAAGACCAAATTTGAAGCTGTCCATCAATGGAGGGTTCTAGCTGGGAGCTTTTTGATTTGGAACTCCCTTCCTTGCCATCTGTGGAGTTTACCCTCTGTGGAGCTATCTACACGGAACTCAAATAGTTTTCATTCCTGCCAGTGTTTGGGCACTACACCCTCAGCACATTTATTTAGTTATGTGTTTATTTATTTGTATGTATCTTTGAAACTACTGTATACATAGTATTGCATGTTTTGTCCTTGTTAACATGCATTGTAAAGTGCCCTGAGCCTCTGGGATAGGTGTTCTGTATAAATAAAAGTGCCTTGACTTGCCTTGTCTTCTAGTAATTATACAATGAAAGATTTTTCAGGTTTCTCTAAGTCACCATCTGACTGATCCAAAATGTTTATGTATAAAATGGGAAGGGAAAATCCTGCATCTTGATTGGTCATTAGCCATGCATTAGAAGTGACTAATAAATGTCTCAAAACAAGTGTTACCAAACAGGACACAGGTTAACATAGAAATCCTTGTGCCTTGGAATGTTGAACAAAGTAGCCACCATTTTCCCCCACTAAGCGAGTGTTGTTACAGTATTCAGAAGGTTATGGTTTTGTTTGTTATATATATACTGCTTCTTTCCCCTGTCTGTCACCACACATTACATACTGTAAGTACGACAAAGTTGATCCTCATTTTTTTTTGTATTTCTATCAAGCTGTCTGCATGTTTGTCCACCCGCCAGCCACAGACAGCTCGTTCCCAAACCCACTCTCTCCTATCAGTTTTAAAACACAGAAACACAACCATCATTTTAGTGAAATTGCATGTATTTGCAAATTGTATCTCTTATGGCATATGACTACCTGGCTCATTTCCCAAAGTGTCACTGACAATACATCACAGTACCGTGATAACTACAGTGAGACGTGAATGTGCTCTCTTGCTTTCATTCTCCTGCATGGATAACAGTCCTGTTTCCCAATCCCTCTCCCACCCATCCGCTACCCATATGTAGCAGTCTTCTTCAAAGTGCTGTTCCACAGGACTTACTCATTTGCACTTTCAGCTGAATATACACTGGAGATCAGCAGCTCGTAGGCATAGTTTTTTTTTTCTTTTCAGAAATGCTGCTGCTTCCCTGTCCTGCACTCATGCATTTCTTCTAGGCCACATGCTCACTACCCACTCACAGCTTTTGCCACTTGAATCAATATAAAGGAACATCAAAGGAAGTAAACAAAGTAAAAAAAAAACATTTAATGAAAGGCTGTTGCTAAAAGATTTATTAAGACTATCAGACTACAAGTGTGTCTGGTGGACAGGTGTAACTATGGCAACCACTACAACCACCACTACCTGCTCAAACCTAAAATAAGTAAACATAGAAACAAAGAAACATAGACTTTGACGGCAGATAAGGAACGCTTGGCCCACCCAGTCTGCCCATTTTCCTACCTACAGGATAAGCTGCAGATTCTAGTTAACCAACAGCCTACTTCCTCCTACCCCCCACTAGAATTGCCTTATGTCTGTCCCATGCATTCTTGAATTCCCCCACTGTTTTTGACCCCACTACCTCCTCAGAAAGGCCATTCCATGTGTCCACCAACCTCTCTGTGAAAAATACTTCCTTGCATTGCCCATGAGCCAGCCCCCTCTTCCGTCTTCAAATTATGTCCCCTTGTTCTTGCACATCTCTTTTTCTGAAAGATGCTACCCTCTTGGACTTTGTTGATTCTCTTGAGGTACTTGAAAGTTTCTATCATATCCTCCTTCTCCCTCCTTTCCTCAAGGGTATACATATTAAGCTCCTTTAATCTCTCTTCATATGGCTTCTGGTGAGACCCTGTACCATTTTAGTCTGCTCCTCCTCTGGACTGCCTCCATCCTGTCTATGTCCTTGCGGAGATGGGGGTCTCCAGAACTGCACGTAGCACCAGATGGGGTCTCATCAACTCTCTGTACAGAGGGATAACAACTTCCTGTTTTCTACTGGTGATGCCTCTCCCTATGCATCCCAGTATCTCCCCCTCCAGCCCTCCTTACTGCCTTCTCACATTGCCTGCCTACCTTTAGGTAATCTGATATGACTACCCCCAGGTATCTTTCCATTGTTGTTGTTGCTACTAACCCCCCATTGTGTACTCTTCCCCTGGGTTTTTGTTTCCCAGGTGCATTACTTTGCACTTCTTTGCATTGAATCTAAGCTGCCATACTTTTGACCATTCCTCCAACCTTGCCAAGTCCCTTCTCATCCTTTCCAGCTCCCCTTGTGTATCAACCCTGTTGCAGATCTTTGTGTCGTCAGCAAAGAGGCATACTTTTCCTTCTAGTCTCCTGCAAATGTCACCTGTAAAGACATTAAAGAGGACTGGTTCCAGTACTGAACCCTGCAGTACCCCGCTAGTAATCGCCCTTTCACTGGAGTGGACTCTGTTTGCTATTACCCTCTGTGTCCTGTTGTCCATCCAATTTTTTTACCCAGACTACCACCCTGGGACTCTCTACCAGGCTGCCTAACTTGTTTATCAATCTTTGTGTGGGACTGTGTCAAATGACATGCTAAAGTCTAGGTAGACCATATCTACAGCCCCTCCCTGGTCTACTACTTTGGTCACCCAGTCAATGAACTCTATTAGGTTCATCTGACATGACCATCCCGCTGTGAATCTATTTTGCCTTGGGTCCTGTGCCCTGCTGGACTCTAAGTACTCAACAATACTTTCTTTCAGATGTGATTCCTCATTTTCCCTACCACTGAGGTCAGACTAACAGGTCTGTAATTTCCTGCCTCTGCCTTGCTCCCACTTTTGTGAAGGGGAATCACATCCACCTTTCTTGAGTCCTCAGGTACCACACCATCCTGCCATGATTTGTTAAAAAGGGTAGTCAGTGGTGTCACTAGTTCTCCCCATAGTTCTATTAGAATTCTGGGGTGAATTCTGTCAGGCCCCATTTCTTTGTCCAGCTTGAGTTTTAGGACTTCATTCAGGGCCCTTTCTTCTGTGAATGGACTGGTATCAACTCCTTTATCCAGAGTGCTTCTATTGTTTGGTTTTGGTACCTCCCCCTCCTCTTCTTTTGTGAATACTGAGCAAAAGTATTCATTCAGTATCTCTGCCTTTTCACTGTCACCCTCTTCCCACCACCCTCCCCTTTACTAAGCCTCACTATCCCTCTCTTGGTCTTTCTTCACTCTCTAATATACCTATAGAAGGTTGTATCTCCTTCTTAACTGAGTTGGCTATCTTTCCTCAGTGTGGACCTTTGCTATTCTGACTGCCTTCCCCACTTCCTCCTGCTTCAACTGATACAGGTCTATGTCCTGCTCCTTCTGTGATTCCTTATACTTCCTAAATGCTATCTTTTTCTCACTAACCTTCCCTGCCACCTCTTTTGAGAACCATAGTGGTTTTTTTCCTTCATTTTGTTTAGTTGATTTGCTTCACACAAAGCCTCTGTGATGGCATTTTTGATGTTTCCCCATTGTTCGTCCACCCCTCCTTCCTGTCCATTTGCTAGTGCATTCCTTAGGCACTCTCCCATTTTGCCAAAGTCAGCCCTCCTAAAGTCCAGTACCCTTGCCTTTGTATGGCTTGACTCGATGACTGTGTTTATTGTGAACCACACTGTTTGTTGGTCACTTGTTCCCAGATGGCTACTGACTTCTAAATCTGAGATCCTCTCTCCATCCCCATTTGAGAGTACCATGTTCAAGACTGCTCCCTCCTGAGTGGGTTCCAACACTAGCTGTTTGAGGCATGCCCCCTATAGGGTATCGAGAATGACCCTGCTTTTGGATGTGGCTGCAGCAAATGTGCTCCAGTTAACATCTGGCATATTCATGTCCCTCATCAACAATATTTCCCCTTTTTTCTGCCATTCTAAGGATGCCTTCTATTATTTCCTTGTCCATTTCCTCCCCCCCTGAGATAGGGGTCTGCATACAACCGCCATGTGGATTGTGGTGCCATTTCCTGCCTCCAAGGTGACCCACAGTGCCTTCTCTCCTCTTCTCCCTGTTTACCCTTTAGTTCTGTTGCTTTGATCCCTTCCCTTATCAGAGAGCTACTCCTCCTGCTCTTTTGCCCTCCCTTGACAATCCCTCCTGTAGATTATGTACCTTGGTATGTTGACATCCCAGTCATGGTTCTCTGTGTATCATGTTTCTGTGACTGAACAACAACAACAAAAAAAAAAGAGCCTTTTGCTAAAATTGTTTATTAAGACTCTATCAGACTAGGAGTGTGTTGGGGTGGGCAGCTGTAACTATGGTAACCACAACAGCCATCTTCAACTATGATGGCACCAGTAATACAAACTTCAAATGCTTTCAGTAAATGCAGTAATGTAGTCAGAGGAACTATTGTATGACAAAATACATAAAAATTTTTTATTTTTTTATATCAGCACAACAATTTAGTATCTTACATCAGTGCAACATGTAGAGCCCCATTTTATAAGCACAATAATGCACTCCAGGGGTGTGCATTAGAAAGTTCTAATTGAAACATAGAAACATAGACTTTGATGGCAGATAAGGATCACTTGGCCCACCAAGTCTGCCCATTTCCCTACCTACAGGATAAGCTGCAGATCCTAGTTAACCAACAGCCTATTCCTTCCTACCCCCCCACAAGAATTGCCTCATGTCTGTCCCATGCATTCTTGAATTCTCCCACAGCTTTAGACCCCACAACCTCCTAAGGAAGGCTGTTCCATGCATCCACCACCCTGCCTGTGAAAAAATACTTCGTCACATTGCTCCTGAGCAGTCCCCCTCTATCTTCAAATTGTGTCCCCTTGTTCTTGCACATCTCTTTTTCTGAAAGATGCTACCCTCTTGGACTTGCTGATTCCACTGAGGTACTTAAAAGTTTCTATCCGTCTCCCCTCTCTCTTTCCTCAAGGGTATACATATTAAGCTCCTTTAGTCTCTCCTCATATGGCTTCTCTTGCAGACCCTGTACCATTTTAGTTGCTCCTCTGGACTGCCTGCATCCTATCTATGTCTTTGCGCAGATGGGGTCTCCAGAACTGGATGCAGTATTCCAGATGGGGTCTCACCAACTGTCTGTACAGAGGAATAACAACTTCCTGTTTTCTGCTGGTGATGCCTCTCTCTGTACATCCCAGTATTCCCCCAGCCCTCACTAGTGCCTTCTCACATTGCTTGCTAACCTTAAGGTCATCTGATATGATTACCCCCAGGTCCCTTTCCATTTTTGTTGTTGTTACTAACTTCCCCCCCAATTGTGTAATCTTCCCCTGGGTTTTTGTTTCCCAGGTACATTATTTTGCACTTCTTTGCATTGAATCCAAGCTGCCATACTTCCGACCATTCCTCCAACCTTGCCAAGTCCCTTCTCATCCTTCCCATGCCTCCTTGTGTAACAACCCTGTTGCAGATCTTTGTATCATCTGCAAAGAGGCATACTATTCCTTCCAGTCCCTCTGCAATGTCACTTATAAAGACATTAAAAAGGACTGGACCCAGTACTGAACCCTGCAGTACCCCACTAGTAATCCCTCTTTCTTCAGAGTGGACTCCATTTACAATTACCTTCTGTGTCCTGTTGTCCAGCCAATGTTTTATCCAGGCTACCACCCTGGGACCCACTCCCAGGCTGGTTAATTTGATTATTAATTTTTTGTGTGGGACTGTGTCAAATGCATTGCTAAAGTCTAGGTAGGCCATGTCTATAGCCCCTTCCTGGTCTACTAAGTTGGTCACCCAGTCAAAGAAATCAATAAGATTCGTCTGACATGACCTTCCCACTGTGAACCCATGCTGCCTTGGGTCCTGTGCCCCACTTTCCTCTAGGTGCTCAACAGTTCTTTCCTTCAGAAGTGATTCCATCACTTTCCCTACCACTGAGGTCAAACTGACAGGTCTGTAGTTTCCTGCCTCTGTCTTGCTCCCACTTTTGTGAAGGGGAATCACATCCTCCTTCTTCCAGTCCTCAGGTACCACACCATCCTCCCATGATTTGTTAAAAAGGGTAGTCAGTGGTGTCACTAGTTCTCTCCTTAATTCTTTTAGAATTCTGGGGTGAATTCCATCAGGCCCCATTGCTTTGTCCACCTTCAGTTTTAGGAGTTATTTCAGATCCTTTCTTCTGCGAAAGGACGGGATTGACCCCCTATCCAGAGTGCTTCTGTTAATTGGATTCGCACCTCCCCTCCTCCTATTTTGTGAATACTGAGCAGAAGTATTCGTTCAGTATCCTTGCTTTTTCACTGTCCCTCTCTGCCCACCCACGGTCATTTCTATTCAGCCTCGCTATCCCTCCCTTTGTCTTTCTACACTCTCTGATGTACCTATAAAAGGTTTTATCCCCCTTCTTAACTGAGTTGGCTATCTTTTCCTCAGTTTGGGCCTTTGCTATTCTGTCTTCCCTCCCTGCTTCCTTCTGCCTTAACTGGTACAGTTCTCTGTCCTGCTCCTTCTGTGTTTCCTTATACTTCCTAAATGCTTTCTTTTTCTCCCTAACCTTCCCCGCCAATTCTTTCGAGAACCATAGTGACTTTTTATTTCATTTAAATTTGTTTATTTGCTTCACACAAAGGGTTGTTGCCTCTGTGATGGCAGTTTTGATGTTTCCCCATTGTTGCTCCACCCCTCCCTGTTTGCTAGTACTTTTCTAAGGCACTGTCCCATCTTGTCAAAGTCAGCCCTCCTGAAGTCCAGTACCCTCACTTTTGTATGGCTTGACTCTGTAGCTGAGTTTATCATGAACCACACTGTTTGGTGGTCACTTGTTCCCAGATGGCTGCCCACTTCTAGCTCTGAGATCCTCTCACTGTCCCCATTTGAGAGTATGAGATCTAAGACTGTTCCCTTTTGAGTGGGTTCCAAAACTAGCTGTCTGAGGCATGCCACCTGTAGGGCATCGAGAATGGCCCCGCTCTTGGATGTGGCTGCAGCAAAGGTGGTCCAGTTAACATCTGGCATATTCAGGTCCCCCATCAACAGTATTTACCATTTCTCTGCCATCCTAAGGATGCTTTCTATCATATTCTTGTCCATTCCCTCTCCCTGACATGGGGGTCTGTATACAACCCCGTGAGGATTGTGGTGCCATTTACAGTCTCTAAGGTGACCCACAGTGCCTTCTCTCCTCCCTGTTTACTTTTTTGTTCCATTGCTTTCATCCCTTTCCTTACATAGAGAGCTACTCCTCCCCCTCTTCTACCCTCCCTGCCTCCCCTGTAGGTTGTATACCCTGCTATGTTAACATCCCAGGCATGGTTCTCTGTGTACCATGTGTCTGTGACTGCTACAATATCCAGGCATCACTCTTCCATCAAGGCCCCAAGTTTAGGGAGCTTGTTGCCCAGACTATGGGCTTTGGTACTCATTACCCTCCATTTCTTGATGGCCTTACCCTTTTTTGCTCCATCCCTGTCTTTATTGCCTTTGTTATTTTCTCCATTTACCCCTGCCCTTCTCCCTATCAACATCTCTATCTTGGTGCTCTGGCCGGGCCTGAAGGCACCTGGCCTATGGCCTGGTGCCTTATTACACCCTTGGACATGCAGAAGAACTGTTTAATGCACATCCTGCCACGTCTTACTGCTCACTTACTGTTCTTCTCAACAAGTTGAGCTAGATCAAAGAAAATGCATACAGTGCCTTTGTAAATGATTTTACCTTTAACAGGCTCCAGAATCATGAATAGTCCATCTTGCTCTTATACTTCATACTGGAACATTACGATAGGAAATACCTTATCTATTGGAGCTCAGGGAAAAGTGAATTGGATAAATACCAAAACATGAGTTTTTATATGTAACCTTCCCCCTTATCCTATCAATTCCCTGATAATCAGGTCCCGGCCAGTTATAAAAGCAAATTGCATTAATATGTTTGGATATCTTTTATCCAAAGAGGGATTATTCTTCCTTTCTGCTGGAATCCAAAAGGCCTTAACAATCAGTGGTAGGTTCCCTGGGAAAGTCAAAAGTCTCTAAAATAAGTTCCTTAAAGCAGCAGTGCAATGAAAAAAGTAATTCCAAAAAGCTAATTTTCTGCTGTGGTTTTGAAAAATATTGGCAGAACTGTTAATTTGGGCTTTCTGGATGCTTTCTATACTGTGTACTATACATTTACATTTTTGTCTGGATTCTTACCCTCCTCAGGACCTCAATATAATTTCTATGCAAAAATGAGGCAGCCTTCTATTTTTTTGGAGAAATAATTATTTAAAAACATTCATAAAATTCTTAAATGATAATGGAAACTGAAAATGTCACCACCCAAAATAAATTGGAAGACATCTGGCATCGATTAGGAAGAAAAAAGGTTGGGTCAAATTTTAGCCCCTTTTCATTGCACTGCTGCTTTAAAGTTGAAATGGATTAAAGGGGAAAGGAATTGATTACTTATGTGCAGCTGTTTGAAATGTCTCTATTTTCATAAATTATATTAATACCTCTAAATGATCCCTATTTAACTGTGTCTGAATAAAAGCTGAAGCTGTCAGTTGTGTTTTGTATTGTTTTCTTTCTATGGACAACATTCTGTGCAGTTCCTTTCATGGAACCAAGCATTTGGAGTTTTGACTATGTCACTTCATGGTTCAGAAATGTGAGCATGAACTTATAAATACAGTGCCCAAGGTTCTGAAACCATGAAGTGACATAGTCAAAACTTGGTTTCATGAAAGGAACTGCACGGAATGTTGTCCATACAAAGAAAACAGTACAAAACACAACTGACAGCTTAAGCTTTTCTTCAGGCATAGTTAAATAGGAATACTTTAGAGGTATGAATATAATTTAAGAAAATAGAGACATTTCAAATGGCTGCACATAAGTAATCAATTCCTTTCCCCTTTAAAGTCTGTTTAAAAAATGCAAAAATTGTGATTCTTTGTTTTTAAATTGAATTCTTCCTCCATATAGAGATCCAGCCCAATCAAAGTTTTTTACATGATTGATTTCTATATGTTGTACACATGCACAAAGCAAACATATTGTTACTGTAGTGTATGGGCTGTGTAGGTATACACTGTATAAGCTAATGGATGTAGAAATACAGGAGGATTGCCTCTCAAAAGCCAACTCTGAGAAAGCTGAGATGGCAATGTTTAGCTGACTGATGATAGTAAACTTCTTGTAGTTCAAAGGGAAAAGTTTCGCCATCAAACTGGTTTTCTGCCCATTAGCCAGCTAGCAGACATCATCAGGCTTTGAAGATAAACATCACGCCTCACACTATGTTTGTTTACGCGTGTGTGTTTCCCCTTAGTTACAGACAGGAAGAGCCTATTTGAAAGCATTAAACAGAGTAGGGAGAGAACAGCATGCAGAATGCAAATATAATAGCTTCAAATATGTTAAAACCTGTCAATGGTGAACAGAAAACACCAGTAATAGTTGATTTAAATTACATATTGTTTATGTTTCCTTTAAATAGCCACTGATGCCAGTTGGATGACTTTGAAAAATGTGAGATTTTGACACAATACAGTTTATTGTTCAAATATTTTTGCAGTCCTTTTTTCATATTTCATATGGATTTTATCCTCCTGCCACTCCCCATCACCCACTTCTGCTGTCAAACCCCATCCATTTTACCCCACCTCCAAGACCTATCTCATCTACTTCTTACCTCATTGTGTGAGTGAGTGCCATGGATGTTGGTGGTGTGGTGTCTTTAGGGTTGCAGCATCATCCTCCAGATAGGGATTCTTTTCCACCTGCTACTCCCCTTGAGTCAGAGACAGTGGTATGGAATGGTGCACACACAGACCATGAAGACAGTGCACGCTTCAACACCCACCTCCCTTTCAATTCTGGTAACACTGATGTGCCACCTACCCTCCACTAGGTGGCAGCCAAGCAGCAGTACACAGTGACCCCCCACCTTGAAGGAGGAGATCTGCTGATGGACATTAAAGTCTCTTTCCCCCTGCAAGCCCAAAATGATCTTGGTAGTAGTAGTAGTAGTAAAACACTTTATTTTTAAACAGGATATGGTGGAAAAATCATATCATTAGGACCGAAGTCCTATCTACAAGATGGTCCTGTGTTTGTATAAATACAGAACTGCACATAAAACAATTACAAAACAATGAATACATTAAAGCAGTTACATCGTATAACAAACAATCAGCAGATACATAATGAGGCAGGTAATATTAACTAACCATTGCACATACATCTTGTCCTAAGTTCATATTTCAAATCACTCATGAATAATTTAATATTAACATTTTCTGTTTCTTTAGTTTTGTTTACTGAGTTCCAAATTTCAAATATAATACTGTAGCAGCAAAAGACATTCTTCTGTACTTATTACTTAATCTATGTGGTTTAAAACATTGTAAGTTTATCTGTCTTAAATTATACTGAAATCTAGTTTTTTCTATTTTTTCAATAAGTATACTTTTTTTTTTTTGAAATACAGAACTTTAAAACTTTGCCCATTCCCAAACCCAGGTAGCTGGTGTGGCAGGAGTACAGTTCTGTGCTTTTACCCTCTGTACCAGTCAGCCAGAATGATATTTTGTGCAATTATTTCATCTTTTACTTTATTACTGAGGGAAGTAACATCAAAACAAGATTACTGCATCTTGACTTTATTAGCTTTGTGGCTTGCCTACACATGACATCATAATGCCTTGTATATGATATTATAATTAGTTCCGTGCAACATATTGGGATGTCATAAACAGAATTGTGACTGTTGAAATAGACAGACAGAGCAAATAGTACAGAGATCTTGATTCTATGCAAATGTCCTTAGTCATAAACAAGTAAAGGCTACACTTAGAAACAAGCATTTGCCAATGCTGAATTGTTTGCTTGCTGGTATTAGCATTGGAGGTGCAGAAGTTAGACAGATGTAGACTAGGAATGGCAGTGAAGTACCGAACTTCATGCCAACCCCACCTCCACCCTGCAGAGATGGGCAGGCATTGTAGTGTGCCTTTGGGTCATCGCCCATAACGCTCACACCATTTCACCTCACCCTATCCTGCAGACACTAACAAGTGTTGAGGTGTGCCTTGGAGTGTTCAGCTTTATAGTCACCCCATTCCATAAAGACACACACTGAAATGGGTGCAGTATAGGAGAAAGGGTGAACTCTGGGGCCGAAGAGTCCAAAGCACACCTTGATGCCTGTCACTGGCTGCAGGAGGGGTGGAATGGCATGAGCATTACAGCCAGAAATCCAAGGCACACCCCTGACACCTGTCAGTCTCTACAGGGTGGAACATTATAGTTAGAAACCCTAATGGCCTGGGAGTTTGTTGGTATTTGCACTACAAATTTTCAACATGACCTTTTTGAGACCCATACCTCATGAAAGTATTTGAGACCTCTGCTCGTGAACAGTGGCACTGTGATTGTGTTAATCTATCCCATATGTTGATTTTCCACAGTGACATTATGCGCCAGATGTGCAAAAACACATTTTGGGCAGGATGTGAAAAATTACAGCTGTACTGTTCATAAGGGGGTTGAAAATCTGGAGTGAAAATATTACAAATTCTCGAAGTTACAAGTGTGCATGGAAACTGTGCAATGTACGCCGCTCGTAACATAGTCGTTTTGTGGACTTTTGTCACCAAATTTTCAACACAGGCATTTTGGGACCTCTGCTCATGAACAGTGTCACTGTGATTTTGCTAATCTGTCTCAAACATTGATTTCCTACAGCTACTGTGCCTTTGTGTGCCAGATGTGTAAAAACATATTTCAGCCAGGATGTGAAAAATGACAGCTGTACTTTTCATAAGGAGGTGTGAAAAAATACCAATGTTGTAAATCTGGAGTGAAAATATTACAAATTCTCACATTAAACAAACTTGTGGCACCACTCACCAAGGTATTCAACGCCTCTAAGATCTGGCATCTTCCTGACAGGTGGAAAGAGGCTCTAGTCACACCTGTTTTTAAATCAGGAGACAGAGCTAATTTAGCAAACTTCCATCCCATCTCGATTTTACACCCTCTCCAAAGCACTTGAAAGGGTGGTCTCAGAACAACTAACTGAGTACCTAGAAAACATAGCCTTCTCTCCTTGCAACAACACACAGATTCCGACAAACCACTCCACTGTCACCGCACTAGTAGATTACACCACTCAGCTTTATGGGGCCCTGGATAAAGGGATGGTGGTGGGGTCTGTCTTCATAGACCTCACCAAGGCCTTTGACACAGTCAATCACCAACTACTACTGAAATGTCTCCTCTCTACAGGATTGTCAATGGAATCTGTGGCCTGGTTCCATAGCTACCTAACCCATAGATCTCAATGGGTCAGGATTGACAATATAATCTCTGAGCCCACGGAAGTAAACCTAGGGGTCCCGCAAGGTTCTATCCTCGGTCCTCTCTTGTTCAGCCTCTTCATAAATGACATGCCTTCTACCTGTCCTGCACACTCCGTACTCTACGCAGACGATGCCGTTATCTCCGTCCCAGGGAAAGACCTGGGATCAATTAGTTCTGAACTTCAGCACAATTTTCGTATTGGAATCCTGGTTCACCCGAAATAAACTGCTACTCAACTACAAAAGACAAAGAGCATGCTCTTCAGCACCCCACAGAGCAAGATTCGAGGGTCCTCACTGCATATACTTAGTAGCTAAGGAGAAGTACTAGACCAAGTCAATACATTCAAGTACTTAGGGATTCACCTTGATGACACCTCACCTTCACTGCCCATGCTGAGCAACTGGTAAAGTCCACCAACATGAAGCTTGGCATCCTGTACAGACATCGCACCTCAATGACACTGACTGCCCTGAAACTTGTTACGCAGTTCAGTTCTCTCATCTGTGGATTGTGGTCTTGTCATATATGGGGCAGGCACTGACACAGCACTTAAAAGGGTCAAAACCATCTTCAACAGGGCCTGCTGCCTGGTCCTGGGAGTATACAAATGACTAATTCTTGTGACCTATACAAGGAAGCTGGATGGCTCCCACTCCACCACAGACTCCAACACCAGGCCTGCCTCCTTGCGAATAAGTCCCTGATGGGGTCCATGCCTACAGCTACTTCAGCCCTCTTTGAGCCTGCACAACCATCTAAACGCACAAGGAGTGCCTCCAGGACTGTTCTAACTGTTCCCTTCAAACGAACCACCCTTGGCCAAAGATCCCTCTCCTACTGTGGGCCTAAATGGTTCAATGATCTGCCTGAAGACATTGCCAGCTCCCAGACTTGGCTACTTTAAAATGGGCTTGATCTCTTCTTGCCAGCAAATCTGACTGCCAGTGTTTCTGTTAGCTTATGGCCTCTGAAGGCGTTCTCACACCCGGCCAAACGCCACCTCTCTCACTCCCACCCTCCTGTTCCACAACTGCCCACTTCCCCTCCCACCTCCCACCTACTACCACCCCTTGACAAAGCCTCACCTTGGCTGCTAAACATGCATTTCTGCAGACTGGGAGCACCCTGCCTGAACTGTAACATGATTGTTAAACACTGTACCGCACTTAATTAGTGCTGCATTAATATGTTTCTCTGGAAGTGTGGTCCTGTTTCTCCTTACTTTGTACCCTGCTTAATGTTGTAACTAGCACTAATACCACTTGTTAGTTGATGTCTTTCTGTTCTGCAATGTTTCATCACCTGTAAATGTCTTGTATTCCTTGCTGACTTGGAGCCTTTGTAAACAAGCCCCGGCTCAAAGGTATTAATCTGAATTTGAAATAAATAAATAAATAAATAAAAGTTACAAGTGTGTGTGGAAACTGTGCAATGCACTCTCGTACTACATTCATTTTTTGGAATTTTTTCACCAAATTTGCAACATAGGCTTTTTGGGAGCCCACCTCTTGAACAGTGACAGTGTCATTTCATTACTTGGTCCCGAAAGGTGATTCCATGCAGTAACAACCAAATTACCTTTCGGGACTGAATAACCAGATGAAAGTGACTGAATTCATGAGGTGGGGTCCCAAGAACCCCATGATGAAAATTTGGTGCCAAAATTCACAAAAATGGCCAAGATATCCACCTAAGTTGAAAAAATCCCATTTATGCCATTATACAGCTTATCGGCATTTCTTCAGTTCGCAGTTGGCTTTAAAGAGTGCAGACGTGTTCTCGCTTCACCAAAGATTATCGCTCCAGGCTCCGGAGGTAAGCATGGGGTGAGGAGAGGGGGTGCAGGGATGTGTGGTGCACAGGGGGTGGGTGCAGGTTGGAGGAGAGGACACCAGAGCCAACGAGGGACAGTTTTCAGTTTTTTTACAGGTTAAAAAAAAAGATATCAGGACTTTTTTTCATTTACAGGGACAATGGGCATGCTGCCACCTGGGTGTTTGTTGGGGAGGCCTGGAGCCAACGGGGATTGGGCAAACCATCAGCACATACAATGTGTCTGTGTTTGGGGGAGTGCATGAGCCGAGGGGGATTGGACATCCCCCACAGCACACTTCGAAAGGGGGGGACATCATGTCAATGGGGATTGAGCTCCCCCATTGGCAAATGAACTGGGGAGAGGGCATGCCAACAGGGGGATTGGGCACCCCCATCAGCTTTCATGGTGACTGTGAGAGGAGGATGGAGACAGCCACCGCCATGTTAATTGAAATATTACTCAAGGCAAGGCACAGCCCTGCGATGACAGGTCCCTCCCTCTTTGCAGTGGCTAATTCCTTTCAAGTTGGTGGCATGCTTGCTGAACTAGTGTCAGCAGCAGCATGCCACAACATTGGGTAAAGAGGGCCAAGCCCAAAAATGCAGTGGCGGCATTGGCTGTCACAGTGCCGCACCTCCAAAACCCACTTCTCTCCTAAGCTGCCTCATAATGTTTCTTGCACATGTGCACAAGCAAACATAAAAAGAGTAAAATATAAGCTAAATTGTGTCTAGTTATTATGTTTTTCAGAGTTGTCCCAACAACATCAGGGTCTCTTTAAATCCCTGTTGCATTGCAGGCATTGATTCTAGACACCTGTGTAGGATTTTTTTTAGGATTTCCATTTTTATTGCTTTTTAGTAAACAACATAACAGCAACCAACATTAAATGATTTAAAATTCCTGGCCGGGGATAACTCCATGGAAGTACAACTCTAAATGTGATCTGATCCAAGATGTTGGAAATGTCAGCAACCAGATGCCCACCTGTTCCACATATTGTGGTTCTGCCCCCAAATCTTAACATTCTGGTCTACCATCGCTTTAGAGTGTTCCAAAGTCCTTGGCATCAGGGATATATACCCCTCAACCCTAAATTGCTCCTGGGTGACTCCTCTGAGATAACCTTTTTGCCTAGGGCCCATCGGGAATGACTTATGTTGACATTGCTGGAAGCTAAGAGGCTATTATAAATGCACTGGAGGCAGGTTAATAATCCAGCTATAAGTTTGTGGCATGCTGCCATGGCTCGATTGGTTCTTTTAGAGTGACTTTCTTACTCACACCGAGGTCAGTTGACTACTTCCTTAAGAAATGGGAGCTTACCTTCACTCGTCACTTTGTAAGATCCCTTCCTTTGTAAGGCCTATATCTTTTGGACGATGATTTGACCCTTGGTTGCTGCTAAATGGGAAGCTATAACTGGTTCTGTTATACTATTGTGTCTTATTTAGAATCTTTCTTTACACCAACCTGTTTCTGCTACATTGGATATAATGATATATCTATGAGTGGTATAGATCTTACTTGGTCTGTAAAATTTCTGCCTATTTGGGTTGTAATATATGTGATGTATGAAGGTGTACCACCTTATAAAAAAATTAAAAAATCTTTAATAAAATTTTCAATGATAAAAAAAAATAAATGTGATCTGATCAAAGTACAATAGTATCCATCACAGTGTGCACTCTATACAGTCACTAGGTTGAAGTCATAACTAACAAAATAATACTAGCTGTAGCAACTATCGAACAATGCAATCTGCAATTGATAATTGAGAACGGAAGCACCAAGTTGGGTCGACAGTGACAATGCCAACCTCCCCCACAGCGATGGCACAATACCAACACAGGTATTGTGCCGCCTGTTGTAGTGGTGTTTTCTAAGGGGGGCTCTGCCCGCCATACCCCCTGGACTTTAGGATTCCAACTCCAGGTCGGAGTTGGTCCGGGGAAGGGGCGGAACACTGGGGGAAGGCAAAACACGGAAAAAGGACCATCGCCGCGAATGTTGCCTAATGGTCTTTTTGGCTGTTTCGCCGTCCGGGTGTCAATTAAAAGGGGTGCAACAATTGAGAACAGATAGAGAACGACTGTAATTTTTATTACCCAGTAAGAATGAGAGTACTGACATGGAAGGTAGGGAAAAGGCCAAGTATTTGATTATTAGAGAATCTTAGAAAATCAGTCTGTTACTTACTGTAATGTGTTAAGTTCTAGAGCCCTTACAATGTGCACTGGGGAACATGTAGCAGCCTTGTGGTATATCACAGTAGGGTGAAACTGCATAGTATTTTAATCTCTTCTGCATAGTAGAACATTGGCAGAATTTCAGCAGATGGTCATTCAACCATAACTCGGCCAGCGTGATAAAATGTTTTGCACACCTCTATATAATTTCATGGCATTGCACTTTATTCTTGGAAAAAAAAACATAGATAACTTCCCCCTTTACTCTGGCACAAGACAGGGTTGTCCCTTGTCACCACTATTATTCAGTTTGTATCTGGAACCCCTAATCAGGTGGTTACAAGCCTGCCCAGATATCCAGGGAATCCCCATTTACCCCTGTGAAGTAAAAGTATCTGCTTACGCCGACAACCTACTTCTCCAAATAGCTAGTCCCCACTCGTCTATACCTCACATGTTGGAAATTATCAACATTTTCAGTAAAATGTCCAACTATAAGCTGAACGTAGGTAAAACGATTGTATTCCCGCTTAATTATAAATTGTTTAGATCGGACATTACTGATCTCGGACTTAGCTGGAAACAAGATTCTCTTAGATATTTAGGTATAGAACTATCTCACAGTTCTAAACTACTGGTCAGACTGAATCTTGACCCACTAATAAATAACATCGTGCAAGATCTAAATAGATGGGCATCCCTCCTGATTTCATTATGTTGAAGAGTAAACTTAATAAAAATGAGCATATTTTCGTGGTTATTATATCCGCTTCCATGCTCGATATTTGGCTCCTCCAGTCTTGGTTTAAAGCTCCAAGCTTTGTTTATGAAATTCCTTTGGAAAAACAAAGTCCCCAGGATAGCCTATCGCACCTTGACGGCCCCGAAGATTAAAGGGGGCCTACGACTTCCCAATCTTCATCTCTATTATTGGGCTTCACATGTGAATAAATACATGAGATGGATCCCCCAAGTTTCCCCATGGTCAATCCCAGTCTGGCTCAAAATTGAGCGGGCACTAATAGAAGCAACCGGATTGAATCCAGTTGGATTGCTACATATGAAGGAAAGTAGCTTGCCTTTGAAACTCAAAAATACAATAATCCATACATCTCTCAAAATACATGCTCAGATTTCCCAATTCCTTAGGTACAACTGGATCAAAGATATCAACCAACCATTAACTGGTAATTTAAACCTTAGAATAGCGGGCAAACCAATACCCCAGTCCTGGCTTCCTGTTTTAAAAGATTTAGGTGTCTCAGACCTGATGAAGGACCATAATACTTGGCTCTCTGCCCAGGAAATGGCGGTCAAATGGAACATCACTAGTAAATATAGTTTCAAACTACTCCAGCTGAGACACGCACTCATGCAATCATTTGGTCATAAACCGGAGTATGGATATTTTATTCCGTTCCGTAAAGAGTTGTCTAAGTGGACTGGAGGCCCTAATGCAATTTCCAAGATCCATAACACATTATACCAATGGAAATTCCCCAGTGACTTTGGTCCCACCAAGTTGTGGGAGTTTCTTTTCCCTGGCCAGATCATTAACTGGACAAATATATGTCAAGCATGTCATCAATTCATTAAACAGGATAGACTAAGGTTGACCCAGTTCTTTATCCTACACAATGCCTATTGCACTTCTGTCAAACTAGGCCTAAAGAGTATTAATCTATGTAACAGATGCCAGCAACAGGAGGGGTCTTTAGTGCATATATTTTGGTCATGCCCGAAGGTTCTCCCTTTATGAATCAAAATCAGACAGTGTGTGGACCCCCTTTTAGGGTTGAAGGAGTTAATTACTCCCGAAATCTGTTTACTAGGGAACTTATCTAATATTAGGGTACGCAACAGGAAGTATCACATAACTCTCATCGCCATGTCAGTCAAAAAGCTAGTCCTGTGCCACTGGCTAGACCAGTCGGAGATCTCCTACAACGAATGGCTATCAGAGATCCTAACCAACCTATGCACAGAAAAGACTATTGCTAATCTGAATAACTCTATAAACACGTATAATCAAATATGGGCCCCCTTTCATACCCTCTTCTTATTACAGAAGCAAGCTGTACATCCTTAACTATAGTAAAATCTCCCCCAGAAGGCATGAGGTAGACAGATTGTTGTAGACCATGCAGGCTCTCCTTATTATTCTAGCAGATATAGGGTGGGGAACTTTGGGAGAGGGAGGAGGGAGGTGGGGAGGGGAGGGTATAGTAGACCTTTGATCTGTATACTTTACAGGTAAAAGATATCTCAGTACCATTGTCTGCTATGCTGTTATGAATGTATATACCAATAAACAGTTAATAAAAAAAAACATAGATATTGTATGCACTACTTTCTTTTCCTCTATAAATTTGTCAAAAGTATGTTCTACAGTTAGTGTTAGGTGTCATTTTACCTGCTATAGTGACATGACTTGTAAAATCCCACTCACAGAACACTTTTAAGGAACACCTGGTTCCCCAATTAGTTTGACATGCATTACATGCTACTAGAGTCAAGAGAGTACTAGAAGCACAGTATCTACTGCTTCAGGCAAAAGATGAAATCTTTATTGTAGCATTAATACTTTGAGGTTGTAAGTCAGTATCATTGATTCTTGCGTTAATTAAAAAAAATGTTGACACCATGCCTGGGGTAGCAGACAGGAATAATACAATATGACAAGCCCTGATTGACAGGGTACAGATTGTTTTCCACCATCCTCACCATTTCTCTCACTGAATTAAAAGCACTCACTATTTATTTAGCTGGGCCTCGGGGCCTGCTTCACCATGCTTCAGAAAACAGACTGGCTTTTTACTGCCTCATGCTTCAACAACCAGATGGTCTTTACGCATTCAATTTCACTGCATTATGTTGAAATGAATCATTTTGAAATTGTTTCAGGTTCTTCCTTTCCCGAGCAGTCTGACATTCTGAAAATGTAAACTAATAAATCCAGTCAATCAAGCACAGACTCAAAGATTTTCATTGGTTGCTGCTGCTTCATATCTATAGAGGTACTATATAAATCATCTGTTTTTATTAATCATCTTATAGTACAGTTAAATCACACTTACACTAGACCATTGCTGAGGGGTGTGTGTGTGTGTGTGTGTGTGTTAGTAAGACTGTCAGTTGTATTCAACCTGAATAACTTTGCAACATCAGTCTGTTGCTTTGTCTGAAATGTCTTCTCCCTGACTGATGCATGTCTATGGACAATTACCCTGAGCTACACTGATAATACACTGTTACCACACTAGCTAATGGGGAGGATTTAACCTAATATAATTGTTTTAAAGGACAGTATCATGAAATACAGCATTTCATTTTCATGAGAATCCTGGGAGGGACAGCAGCATGTAGCATTTAATATTATCAAGACAAAGACATAGTCTCGTCAGTAAGTGCTAAGTCATGTATACATAAAATTCCACCAAAATTCAGTCAGAGTGATAAAATATAGAGAGAGAATAATGGATGAGGTAGAGTGCATTTCAAAAATGTAATACACACCCGAGGTGTGTGATGCTAAATTAACGGGTTTGTATCAGCATCACACACTGAGGGTGTGTATTAAATTTTCATTGCATTCCATCCTATTATTATTTTTTTATGTTTTCTGGTGAGCAAGTTTTTTTCACCAGATCAGTTAGTGTGAGCATTCTCACAGCAGTGCCGCTACAGTGTGAAGCTTTTATTGACAGCAGCTGTGCGGCTGTGAGTAAAGGGACCTGCACTGCAAATGAAAGTTTGGGTGTATAGTTACCATAATACCCAATTGAGTCCATTGAAAAAATTGATCTCCAGTTATTATATATAGAATAATACATTGGGAATGCATAATGAGAATTTAATGCACACCTGAGGCATGGAATGCTACATAATCTCGAGGTGAAGCCCGAGGGTTTATCAAAGCATCCACACTGGGTGTTCATTAAATTTGAGTTTTGCACTTCCATATACTGTCTTATCCAGTTGCTGGGGACTGTGGTTCCCCTGTTACTGATCTGACCTACTGTACACATTAAAACAGGATGAAAATGACAACAGAGAACAGCAATATAGTTAAAACAGTAGCATACAGAAGTGAAAAAGAACTAGGTAATATTAGTAACTACTGTATTTAGCACCTAAAACCATCCAAAAACTAGTAATTAGGTAGAAGATTAAAGTTCAGTTCAGGTCCAGACCGACACTGCCATGGAGATATGCAAATTAGAATAGTTCAGAGGTTGCCACGGCTCTTAGGCTAAAGAGAGTGAGGGTGTTTCGGACAGCAGTTGAGTGATGCAGTGACTTTTTCAGGAGAGTTTATTCTGAAAATAAAAATGCTGCCACAGTACTGGAAATCCATTTGTGTTTGTTTAGATTACTCATTCACAGCACAGTGGAGCTGGCCACATGGCTGAGGGAACACGAGCTGTAGAGTGAAGAAGCTGGCGCATGTTGGTCATTATAATCCACGGGTTATAATGACGAATTATAACCAGCTTCTCCCATGTAAGAAAAGCTGCCCCAGTTATTACATATAGATTATACAATGGCTTGAAAGATCCTGTGTTCTGTTTGGCTGGTTGGCACGATTTACCCTTTGTAAATCCCGGCATGACCAACAGGTAAAAGTGCCAGCCAGCCGTATCTGCAATGCCCATGCTCTCAAATCAATCTGACCCCTGAAAATCAACAAAACAACCGCCATGTTGACTCGCTGTTACACTGCAATGCTAAAGCATAGAAGATCTGCTACAACTTTATTGAAAAAATTAAAAGCAGCTTTATTAAATGGACCAGACACGCACTTTCTAAAACATAAAAAACACTTGCTTGCATCCACCTCACCAGTCTGAGCATTTTTGTTTCTTCAATACTGTCTCGGATCCATCCCCATGCAATATTATCTGCTCACTTGCACCTCCACATGGTGGGACCTTCCTTCACAGTTACTAGACATGCCCCGATGCCCTCAATTAAACACACCAGTTTCCCATTCACATAAAAAAAAACGTAAAACAAGTCGGATGTTACCACCACAAAAATTGGGACAAAACTCAGTTGGGAAGCAAACACTGAGACAAGGCTGCTTGTTAACACTCACAGTATGGTCTCTCACATAGCCAGAGGAGCAGCTCATGAGCCACAACTGTACCCAGATCAGATTTTTTCTTAAATTAAAAACTCTGGAAAATGGCAAGAAAAACTAAGAATGCAAATGATTGGATGATTTTAGGAAAGCCAGGAATAGATGCACCAAGAAAGTTAGGGATGCAAAGGCTGCCTTCTACCTGGCCGAGCTCGACTTCTCCTACCATAATCCTGCTAGGTTTTGGGGCACCATCAAGGGTATGGTGGGGCAGGATGCTAATAACCCTCTTCCAACTCAACTACACAACAGTTATGGCCCTGTCACTGGCAAAATGGAAATCCTGGACGCATTCAATAACCACTTCACAATGGCTGGCCTTGCCTTTGACACCTCTCCAGCTAACCTGCTGAGGGAACAATTAAGCTCCCATTACACTGGTGATCAGAGTCGACTCTTCCTTTAGCTTCAAACCTATACTGTTGAAACAAGTTGAGGATCTATTATGGCATCTGGATACCAATAAAAGTGCAGGAGAAGACTCTCTGGACCCCTTCTTTCTAAAGATTGCATGCCATGTACTTGCAGTCCCCCTAACACACCTCTTTAACCTTTCCCTAAACTCTGGCTCTATTCCCACACTGTGGAAGACAGCCCAAGTGGTCCCCCTTCTAAAATCAGGGGACTGTATGGATCTTAATAATTACAGGCCCATTTCCATTCTACCAGTGCTATCCAAGATGCTGGAGAAATTAGTGAGTAATCAGCTAAGGGAATATCTTGACAATGCTAACCTCTTAAATCCAGCTCAATCTGGATTCAGAGTCAAGCATAGCACTATCACTGCATTAGCCAAGGTCACAAATGACTGGCAAACCGAATTGGATAAAAAGAATAATGTCTGTGCAGTATTCCTGGGCCTGAGCAAAGCATTTGATACGGTGGACCATGAGCTGCTACTCTCATCCCTGCACTCCCTTGGCCTAGATCCATCCTCCCTTAAGTGGTTCAGATGCTACCTCACCGGTAGGTCACAGCAGGTAAAAGCTGAAGGTGACCTATCCCCATTAAAACCACTGTCAAGAGGAGTCCCCCAAGATTCTATTCTGGGTCCTATCCTTTTGCCATTTATATAAATAACATTGATTCAACCCTTACCAATTCCTCAGTACACCTCTTTGCTGATGACATCTGTTGTATGTCAGCAACCCGCTGCCTGCAGTTGCTCGTGAAATCCTACAAACAGAATTCTCCTTGTTACAACATCAGCTACTCGAGAAAAAGCTTCTGTTAAATGCAAAGAAAACTAAAGCAACAATGTTCACAAATCAAAACTCCACCAGCACATCCTCTTCAATCACTCTCCCCCAGCTATGCACTATACTTGGAGAAAATCTGGAGTATGTTGAAAACTTCAAATACCTAGGCATGTGGATTGACAGCAGACTCGACTTCACTCATCACTTAGAAGAACTGTTAAAAAAGCTTCACCAAAGGCTTGGCCTTGTCTATAGATTAAAACCCTTCCTTAACAGAGACTCAAAGATGAGGTTAGTACAGGCCATTTTTTTATCAGTCGTTGACTATGCAGACTTCCTTTATAGTCACTGCCCCATCTCCTACCTTCACAAGTTGGATACCTTATATCATAGAGCAATAAGGTTCAGTACAGATCTGCCATATAATACCCATCAGTGCTCTCTTTATGATGCAATCGGATGGGTTTCCCTTTATATCAGAAGGAGCAGAAATGCAGCACTATGGATTTACAGAGCTTTATCAAAAAAACTTCCAAACTATATCCTGGACTGCTTCACCCAGACCATTCCTAGCTCCTATGCCCTAAGAAGCAACAACATCATCCTGCTCAAAGTGCCCAGATTCAACACCAGGCTAGGGAGGGCAGCAATCAGCTATTCTCTAGCTATAGCATGGAACACCCTACAAAAATCCCTAAAACTGTCCATTATCATTCCATTTGCATCCTTTAAACAGCATTGTACAGTCTTCTTCACAGAGAAATGCAGTTGCTACCGCTAGAGCTAGAACTGTCACCTCACAAATCTCACTTCCAAACCATATATGGCATATTCCTTCCAGACAGGCACCTCCATCTTATGGCACCCAATATTACCTTCACCATCCTAGTATTCATTATGTTGTGTGTCTGCCATGGCCCCCATTAGGATATGTATGTACTGTATATACTGTAAATATTAGCTTAACTTTCCTGTAACCGAGTTTTATCATGTGAATTCACTGTACATCATTGTGTTATAATCGTTATTTTCCTCTGTATGTATAACTGTCTTATAAAGTGTATGATGCATCTGTTGTGTATCAACTATTGAACCTTGACCTTATCAAGTCCATCTTGTAAATGAGCCTTGCTCAATGATGTTCGCCTGAATAAATAAAGATTTGACTGATGATGATTGATTGAAAAACAAAACAAACATCCAAGGATTTTATATATGTCTCTCTGTAGTTCAGTGTAACACAGGGCTGTCACGGTACCAGAGCAAAAAAGGTTTTAAAATCACTCCTACCAAATCCTGCTCTCTCTCCTTAACTCACTACTGCCAACGTGCCCCTGCCCCCTCCAACTGACCTTAGAAACCTCTGACCGGAGTTCACCAGGGCTGTCACGGTACCAGAGCAGAAAAGTTATAAATAAGTAGCAGAGTACAAAAGTTAAAAGAAGAAGAAAAAAATGTATCATCCTGCAATTCCCCCTAGGCAGAGGATCTCACCTCTGACCGGGTGCTCCACGGTTCCCTGCGGCTGGAGCTGAAAAGCCAGTCAACCGAGTCTCCTCTCCTTGCTAGCCAGTAAAGCTCCATTCTCAGGCAGAGGATCCACCTCCAACATGGCACTCCATGGCGCCCTGCGGGTGGGGCTAAAAAGCCAGCCAGCCATGCCACCTCTTCTTGCATACCGGCAAAGCTCCATTCTCAGGCAGAGGATCTCGCCTCCGATCGGGTGCTCCATGGCTCCCTGCAGCTGGGGCTGAAAAGCCAGCTGAGCATGTCACCTCTACTTGTCAGCTGGCAAAGCTCCATTCTCAGGCAGAGGACCTTGCTCCGACAGGGTGCTCCACTGCTCCCTGCAGCTTGGGCTGAAAAGCCAGCCGACTGCACCACCTCTTCTTGCCCACTGGCAAAGCTCCATTCTCAGGTACAGTCTCCCCAGGCAGGCGCTGATTGGACCTTGCCTCTCACTCCTAGCTCACCATTGGATGCCACCTTTACCACTTTAAATCCAACTGGGCCATCTCTGCAACCTGCTGCTTGTAAGCAGAATTGCTGTTTTCAGCTCACCCCAAACTCCCAGCGGCTGAACACTAGACTCCTGCAAACATTTGCTGATAATTTTTGTTGCTGCTAGCTCTCCTACTGTAATAATTTGTCCTGCCCACCCTGACCTTGACCTCTGTTAAATACACCAAAGCTCCACCTATCTCCAACCCTGTCCCTATTGGCAACCGCTTCTTCTACATTTGACACATGGCTGGTTAATCCACTTTTCCCCTATGTCTCCCATTCTGCTTCCGATTCTTTAATTACAAGTACTAGAAAATTAATCTTTCTTCTAGCTTAAATTCTAGGCCCACAACTTATATTATCTTGTTCATTGAGATACATTCTGCTATCTTAGCTGCTGGCACTACCTTGCCTCCCATACCTGCACACGGCTACTATACATTTAACTGCTTAAAGACAGTTCTTCTTATCCTTATTAGCCCACATTCTTTCTTCAAACTCACTAAGCTACTCTCACTGGCCAATTTAAAACCTAACACAATTGTTATTCATCTCTAGCCTATCATCTCATCTTTAATAATCCTAATTCTTCATTATAAACACCAAGTGGCCAATATAGCCAACATACACCTCATCTGACACCCACTTTTACTCTGCTGTAAACACCAAGTGGCCAATATAGCCAACATATACCTCATCTGACACCCACTTTTACTCTGCTGTCCTTTAGGTACAACTATGCTGCTCCTGTTCCTTGCCTGCATCCCCTTCTCTTCACTCCTACTTCCTTTCCTCCTCTTCCAAGCCCTCTCCCCCACTTCCAACTCCAACTTGCCTTCCTTCATTTACACTTACCCTTGCCTCCCCCTGCCTGTCCACTGCCCCCCTATTCTCCATGGCAACCTCCTGACAGGTTTCTCAATGGATCGGGGCTCCATTTGGCTATCATAGAAGTTATTACCATGCACTGCAATTGGATAAGAGACACCACCCCATCCAACAGCTGTTCATGCCATCAGTTAAAATATTGGTCGCCTATAGCATCTTGTTCACTAATATTACTCCCACTTCTCACATCTGGTGATGTTGAACCTAACCCTGGCTCCCCTTTAGCGATACAACTAATTTTCCAAAGGGGTTGAGTTTAGCCTCTTAAAGAGCTACTGACTTGTGTTTCATATATCTTGTATAGTTTTTTGTCTCCATTATTTATTACTGAAGAAATTACCACAAAAACAAGATCTTTATCCCTTAGAGTTCATCTGCCTCTATGGCTTAGTCCCTACTTGAAATCACAATGCTCTGTTGTAACATCACAGTCTGTTGCCATGGGAGTAGCTGTGATGTCACAATCAGAGCATTATGACATCAGGATGGCAAGAAGCAATAGGAGTTGATGAACCCTCAAGGAACAACTATCCTGTTTCAAGCATATAACCTCAGTAATAAGTAATGGGGATAAGAATTGCAGAGTTAATAAGAAATATAAGCTGCACTGTGTCCAAATATTATGTTTTTCAAAGCTCTTCTTGAGGCGTCAGTGGCTCTTTAAATATTAAAAGCCTCCTCCCCAAAATTGACCTCTTGCAGCCACTCATCTTACATCTGAAACCCAGTATTTTCATTATCTCTGAGATGTGGCTCAGCAATAAAATCCTAGACACGGATATCTCCATCCCTGGGTACTCTATTGTCCGCCAAGACCGTAAGTCCAGGGCTGGAGGTGTTGCTATGTATATCTCCTCCTCTATCAAATATTCTATCTGCCTATCTATCTCCTCCCCCTCAGTCTATGAGCTGCTACTGATAAAAATATCCCTACCATTCTCCCTCCCCATCTGTGTTGGCAGTGTCTACTGCTTCCCCAATCTCTCTGTTTCCCAGCTTTCTTCTATCTCCGATCTCATATCCACCATTACTTCCCTTGCCACCCCTGGGGAATTGTACCTCCTAGGGGATTTTAACGTAAACTGGCTTGCCAGCAAACAGTCCAAAGTCTGCTCCCATGCAGCATCCCTAAACCTAAATCAATTAATAGATGACCACATATGCCTAAATCATTAAACCAGCAAACATACCCTACTTGACTGGGTTTTATCTTCACACCCCCACCGTGTCATCAAGTGTGGTACACTCCCTGATGCCCTTAGTGACCATCACATGGTCAATATTGGAGGCAGTATAGCGCAGTGGCTGGAGGCAGTATAGCACAGTGGTTTAAGGCTCTGAGCTGCAAATCTGGTGACATCCAACAAACCAGACCTGGATTTGAATCCCACAGCTTCCACTTGCATACTGTGTGACCCTTAGCAAGTCACTTAACTTCTCCGTGCTCCCAGGTCGCACCTGTAAAAAAGCTTTCAGCTTAGTGTGCTACTTCTGGTTAAACAACTAAAAAAAAAAAAAAATGGCACCAAGGAACTCTGCAAACACCCCCTTACAAGTACCTCACTGTAGAACCTCCCTTGGCCAATGGTCCTTCCAATATCGTGCCCCCTTGTGGCTAAACAACCTATCACCCGATATCTCCCTTGCATCCAGTCTGAGCCAATTTAAAGCAGATCTCAAATCATTCCTCCTTAACTCTGCAATCTGTGAATGTACATAACTCCCCCCCCCCTTGGATTTCACCTCCCATTCTGACTCTCAGACTGAATCATATTATAAGCAGGATCCTCCTCCAGTGCAGTGAGGTAGCCCCCAGCATAGGGACTTCTTCTTTCTTCTCCCATGCTAAGGCTCATCAAACTCGTTGTAAATATTTATGACTCTGGGCCTATTATTAAGACCCTCCAAATCTAATACTGTCATATGTACATAATATTAACCTTGCCTTCTTTTAGGATCCCTGCTGATGTAACCGTACAATGTTTACTGTGCCGAATTATTTTGACTTGTAATATTTAAGTGATGCTTGTGTATTTTCCTTTTCTTTCCTACTGACGTGGAGCCTTTGCAAAGGAGTCTATGACTCAAAGATTGTAATTCCGATTCTTAAAAAAATAAGTAAATAAAACTATGTGCACAAGCTCCACCACACAAAGTCCCTTCCCACCATTCTTAAAATCCGCTCTTTCCATTCCCTCAACATCTCCGCTATCCTTTGCGAGCTGTCCAGTATCGACTGGACACCTATCTTCACTCTTCTGTTGACACAACTCTGTCCTTCTTTACTATGCAATTCCTATCTGTTTGGGACAGTCATGCCCTGCTTAGAAATGCAAAGGTCTGAGGCAACCACCTGCTCTGGATCACTGTTGAACTCACTACCTGTCAACGAGCACATGATCAAGCGTGGGCTGCATACAAGACCTCACGCACCCAGCAAGAACTTTAACGCTATCAAACACTCCAGAATGCCTGTACCCACACCACTGGCCTCGCTGAAGTGGACTACTTCAACACCTCCTTCCATAACAACATAAATAACCCTTCCAAATTCTGGAAGATCATCCACGCCTTGTTTTCCCCTCCATCCCAACCCCCCTCTCCAGTCCTAAAAATTGGCCCTGTTCAATTGATGACCCACCTACCATGGCTGTGGAATTCAATAACTTCTTTACTACCTGTGCCTCCTCCCTCCTTGCAGCTCTCCAACCTATCACTGTCCCACCCTCTAATGTTCACCAGTACCCACAATCCTCCACCACCTTGTGCTTCACATTTGAATCTATCAACCCAAATGACACCCTGTGGGTATTACTTTCCCTGAATCCTAACAAAGGTAAGAGCCCTGATCCTAAGCTTCTTCACCTTTCCACCCATGCTATTGCCCTCCCCGACATACCTCCTGAACCTCTCCTTCTCACAAGCAACTGTACCCATGATTTGGAAATCTGCTACCATGGTACCTCTTCGCAAAGGGGGTGACCCATCCAATCCCAGCAATTTCCACACTATATCCCTACTTTCTATCCTGGCTAAGGTCCAAGAGCACTTGGCACTGGAGCAGCTCTCCAACTTCCTTAACTCCTCCTCCTTCCTCACCCCCTTCCAGTCTGGCTTCCATAAAGACCACTCCACAACCACCTCCCTCCTCCAGCTCACTGGCTCCATTCTCACAGGGATGGACCAGGGATGCATCACCTCTGCCATCTTTGTTGATCTGGCCTTCTACACTGTTGCACACTCCCTTCTCTTATTTATTTGTTTATTTATTTATTAAATTTTAGTGACTGGGTAGGCCCACTGAGGCCCGGGTCCCTTTTCTAGGGGGCACCCGGGATAACAGTACAAGCTGACAGTAGCCGGATTATAATAAAAAAATGTCATTAGTTATCAATATAATTTAGAATTTTGTAAATTGAATGATATCTATTAGTATTCTTTGCAGGTATCCTAACAGTAACCCTGTTTATATAATTCTTTGTAAATATGTTAGATTGTTCTTTAGTTAGTGAGCATCAGAAATGCTATTTTGTCTGGAATAAGTCTGAAATAATGTGGAAGAAGCTTTATATAAGATGATTGATTAATTAACAGATTGTTTAATTGATTGTACTATAAATATATTAGTGCTCCTTACTTGCCTCACCCCCACTGAAGGCTCCATTGAGTCGAGAAGCTAGGGGATTGTGCTTGTCCAGGAAGCAGTGTTGATTGTGCTCAGACTGTGCAGAATGAAACAGTAAATCTTTCATTTTTATTTGCACCTTTGTATTTGAGTTTTCCTTTGTACGCACCACATTCTTGGTTCTCTCTGATACAGCCACTGACTGGTTCCAGTCATACCTCACTGGCTGGTCCCAATCTGTCAGAGTCAGCAATTGACCCCCCCCCCCACTCACAATAAACACATGTGTCCCCAAGGCTCAGTACGGGTCCTATTCTCTTTTCTGTCTTCCTGAATGATCTCCCCGAAGCCTGCTCATCTGCTAGCATACATTTGTATGTAGACTTACACCGTGATATTCTCCTCCAGGAGTTCCAGTGCCAAAGTGACAACCAGTCTTCAACTGGACTTCAGCAATGTCCAGTACTGGTTTAATGCTAACCAACTCTCACTGAATGTTAAAGAAATGGTCTCTATGACCTTTGATACCAGACAAAAGCTGTTCAGACTGGACTCCATCCATAGCTTTTATACCCTGTCTGGGTCCAAACTGGACGACGTCCCTCTTTTAAGTACCTTGGGCTATGGCTAGACAAAATCTAGACTTTGGTGTACACGTCGATGCCATTCACAAAAAAGCTCCTCCCCAAGCTCAGTGCCCTGTACAGACACTGCAGCTGCCTGCCCATGCAAGCCAGGCAGGATATTTATTTATTGATATAATCAGAATTACAACCCTTTGAGTCAAAAACTAATTTCCAAAGGCTCATGGTCAAGTAGGACAGAAACATAGACAGGTACATGGAGAAACAGATAAGCACATAGTTACAGAGTTACTTGTCCAAAAGATGATTCTCCCAGTCTTCAACTTTGGGGACATTGTCTACAATTCTGCCCCTAAGACCACCCTAGCCAGGCTGGACACTCTCTTCAGCTCCTTCTGCCACTTTGTCCTTGGCTGCCCCTCTCACCAACCACTGCACATATTTATACCTCCTCTCCTTCCCTTTCCTCACTGCAGGCGCCTGTCCACGTCCCACATCACTAAACTGGTAGGTAAATACTGGTTCAGTTCTCTACCTTCTAATCTGTCCTCCCATCTTGTCAATTTCCCCTCCTCCACCTCCTGCAACTCACTTAATCCTCAACACACAGAATGCTCGCCTTCCACTGTGACATCATCTGGTTCAATGCCTTCTCATACACATTCCCTAGCTCTTGGAACTTCCCTCCCCATTGAAATTCGCTCTGCCCAAACTTGTCAATCCCTTGCACACTTTCTTCCGAAACAAACAGTTCATTGCTGCAATTGCAACTAATCCCTCCCCTACCTACCCTCATTTTTATGTTGGCTCATGCATGCACAACCAACATATTGTGGTAGTAACAGATTTAGTCTGCGATCACTGTTGGCGAATGCAGGGGTACGCATCAGTAGGCTGCACCCCTCATTCCCCAATCAGCCTACGTATGGCTGCCCACACCATGCATGTTACTTGTCGTGGTGATCACATCAATGAAAGATCCACTGCAATGCGAGCAAAGCTCATCATATGCAGCGGACCTCCCTGACATGCTTTCCTGGTGGTGAAAAAGATTAACATGACGGCACACTGCCTGCCATGCTGCTGACTTTGGGGTGCCCAATCCCCTGTCGGCATGCCCTGCCTCAATGTATGTGCCAATGGGAACCACTCCCTGTCAGCATAATGCACCCCATCATTTGGTATGTGCTGATGGGGTGCCCAATCCCCATCGGCTACAGCATCCCCCAAAACACTTTGAGGTAGCTGGGCCCACCCCAGCATGTCAATCACCCTGAAAATAAAAACCGCTCCACAAGGTTTTTCTTTTTCTTTTAAGCCCTGTGAAAAAGAATTAACAGTTCTCGCTTCTCCTGCCCCTCCCACAACCTGCACCCACCCACTGCGCACCCTGCCTCCTCACACCACCCCCTCACCCCATACTTACCTCCGGAGTCCGGCGCGATGATCTTCAGTGGACCAGGAACATGTCTGCACTCTTCAAAGCTGACTGCGAACTGAGGAAATGCCAGTAAGCTGTATAATGGAATAAATAGGGTTTTTTCAACTTTGATGCATATCTCAGACATTTTTTGGAATTTTGGCACCAAATTTCAACATGGGGTTTTTGGGATCCCTCCTCATGAATTCTGGCACTGTCATGGAATTAATCAGCCCTGAAAGGTGATTTTGTGGTCACTGAGTGGAATCACCTTTCGGGACTGATTAATGAAACAACAGTGCCAGTGTTCATGAGGTGGGCTCTCAAAAAGCCTATGTTGCAAATTTGGTGGAAAAAATCTCCCAAATGACTGTTTTACAGCACGTTATTTGCACAGTTTCCACGCATCACCATAACTTCATGAATTTGTATATTTTCACCCCAGATTTTCAAAATTGGCATTTTTCATACCTCCTTTTGAACAGTACAGCTGTCATTTTACATATCCTGGCCGAAATGTGTTTTTGCCCGTCTGGTGCAGAATTGCGCAGTCGCTGTGTGAAATCAGTTTTTGGGACAGTTTCAGGAAATGACGGTGACACTGTTCATGAACAGAAGTCCTAAAATGCCTATGTTGAAAATTTGGTGACAAAATTCCATAAAAGGACTGTGTTACAAGCGTGCATTGCACAGTTTCCATGCACCCTTGTAACATTGCAAATGTGCACTATTTTCATGCCACATTTTCAACACTGGAATTTTTTTACACCTCCTTATGAACAGTACAGCTGTCATTTTTCACACCCTGCCCTAAATGTGTTTTCGCACCTGTGGCGTACAATGGCGTAGTCACTGTGCAAAACCAATGTTTCGGACACATAAACAGAATCACACTGCCACTGTTCATAAGGGGAGGTCCCAAAATGCATATGTTAAAGATGTGGTTAAAAAAATCCCCAAAATAATTGGGTTACTGACTTGTGTTGCACAGTTTCTATGCATGCACATACCTTCACCAATTTTTCATATTTTCACTCCAGATTTTCAACATTGCCATTTTTCATCTCCTCATGAACAATATAGTTGTCATTTTACATCCTGCCCAAAATGTGTTTTTATCCTGTGTATTAGCTAAATGGCATAGCCACTGTGCAAAACCACCTTTCAGCTAACAAACTGATAGTGCTGCTTTTCATGAGATGGGCTCACTAAAAGCCCATGTTGAAAATTTGGGTGAAAATACCAACACATGCTTACGGTGTTAGGGTTTCTAACTGTAGCACCCACCCTGTAAAGACTGACAGGCATCAGGGTGTGACTAGGGATTATCGACTGTAATGCTCATTCCATTCCACCCCCACTCCCACCTTGCAGCCAGTGACAGGCATTGTGGTGTGCCTTGCGCTGTTCGGCCACAAAGTTCACCTCATTCTCCTATACTGCACCCACCTCAGCGTATTTCCTTATGGAATGGGGTAAGTATAATGCCCAAAGACCCCAAAGCATACCACGACACTTGTCAGTGTCTACAGGGTAGGGTGAGGTACAATGCCATAAGCATTATAGCTGACGGCCAAAGGCTCACCCCAATGCCTGTCGGGCTCTACAAGTGCAGAGTGGGGTTGGCGTCACTTCAGTACTTCACTGCCTTTCCCTATTATCGTCTCTAACTCTGGCACTACCAATGCCAATGCCTGAGAGACAACATTCGGCATTGACAAATGCTTGTTATCTATATTTATTTTCGCACCTTCAAACACTAACTTTACTACATCCCTTCCTCTACCTTGCCTGCCTCCCCAACCTTACGTCTCCCTCTCCTCTTACTCACCATCTCTATCTTACTCACCATCTCTATTTTTTTCCTCAGCCTACTCCCTGTCCCCCTTGCAGGGTTCTCTGCATCCTGAAGGGATGATGGTCCTGGCTACCCACTTTCCTCTACCTTTCCTCCTTTAAGCTGCCTCCACACCATCACTTTTGCCATCTCTCTCTACCTTTCATCGTCTTTTTCTTCTTCTGCCAGTTCCCCACTTCCTCTTGCAGGGTTCTCAGCATCTTGAAGGGGTGATGGTCCTGGCTAAGCACTTCTCTCTACCTCACCGACTATCCTTTCCAGCTCTCTACTGCCCCTCTCCACCATATTCCACATCTTCCATTGCTCCTTCTCCCCCTGTTTTCCTCTGCCAGCACCCAGTCCACCTTGCAGGGTTCTCAACATCCTGAAGGGGAAATGGCCTGCTCACCCATCCCTTCTCCTCCTCCCCCTTCCCCATCCCTCCTCCTCCTCCTAAAACTTCAACCTCCAAGTATTCAAAGGTAGGGATCCTCCTCCCCCTCTTCCCCCTCCCTTCCTCCTCCTTATATTTCAACCTCCAAGTATTCTAAAATAGGATTTCCAACTGAGCCTAGAAACCCTCTCCCCTTATAACAAGTACTTACATTCTATGCCTGTCTCAACCCTTTCACTACCAACACTGTCCTTGACTGCCCCACTCACGCATTACCAGCTCTGCTCTCAACTTCCTGTTCACTCTTTGTTCTAAAAAAATAGGTTAGTCACTATAATTAATCTAATGCTGTGTCCATAAAAATGTGCTGTCCTGGCATTATGATTTAGTGGTATGCTGTGTTATCAGAATACTGTATATTATTCCCTGAAACATAGAAACATAGAAATTGTTAGCAGATAAGGACTGCTAGGCCCACCCAGTCTGCCCATAGGCCCTATACATGTATGCATCTACTCACCGTAAGTGGTCAATGGCTTTTCATCACTCCCTTCCCAGCCAAGGTTTTCCTGTGCTTGTACCAGGCATGTTTAACCTCTCCACTGTGCTTGCCCCTACCATGTCTTGTGGCAGACTATTCCAAGTGTTCACCACACTCTCTGTGTAGAAAAACTTCCTCACGTTACCTCTTAATCTCCCCCCCCTCTAATTTCCTATTGTGCCCCCTTGTGCTGGTATCTTTTCTACATAGGAAAAGATCTCCCAACTGCACCTTGTTTATGCCCTTGAGATACTTAAAAGTTTCTATCATGTCACCCCTTTCTTTCCTCTCCTCCAGTGAGTATATATTAAGGTATCTTCGTCTCTCCTCATATATTTTGTGGTGCAAACCATGCACCATCTTTGTCACCCTTCTCTGGACAGCCTCTACCTTGTTTATGTCCTTATGCATGTGTGGTCTCCAGTACTGCACACAGTACTCCAGATGAAGCCTTACTAGTGTTTTATACAATGGCATCACCACTTCCTGCCTCCTACTAGTAATACCTCTGCCTATGCACCCCAGCATGCCACTGGCCCTCCCTCCCTGCAGCCTTTGTACACCGCTTTGACACCTTATGGTCATCAGATATGATGACTCCTAGGTCCCTCTCTTCTTTGGTGATGGTCAACAACTTCAGTCCTATCCTGTAGGTCTCCCCAGGGTTCCCCCTACCCAGGTGCATTATCTTGCACTTTTTTGCATTGAACCTCAGTTGCTACACCTCAGACTATCTTTCAAGCTTCTTCAGATCTCTCTTCATTATCTGCACCCCTTCTGGAGTATCCACTCTGTTTTAGATCATGGTGTCATTTGTAAACAGGCAGACCTTTCCTTCCAGACCCTCTGCAATGTCACTAATGAAGACATTGAACAGAACTGGTCCCAGTACTGATCCTTGTGGCACTCCACTGGTCACCCCTCTCTCCCCAGATTGGATCCCATATACCACCACCCTCTGCCTTCTGTCTGTTAGCCAGTTTCTAACCCACTGTATCACCTTATGCCCCATGCCCAGACTACTCATCTTGTTAACTAGCCTTCTGTGTTGGACAGTATCGAAGGCTTTGTTGAAATCCAGGTAGGCGATGTCTACAGCCCCTCCCTGATTCACTTTCCTAGTCAACCAATGAACAAAATCTATCAGATTCATTTGACAAGACCTTCCTGATATGAATCCGTGTTGCCTCAGATCTTGGGCACCCACGTATTCCAGGTGTGCCACTATCTTTTCTTTCAGCAGTGTCTCCATGATCTTCCACACCACTGAGGTGAGGTGAGGCTGGCTGGCCTGTAGTTCCCCGCTTCTGCCCTACTGCCACTTTTGTGCAGTGGGACTACATGCGACCTCCTTCAGTCCTCTGGAACCAAACCTGTGTTGAGTAACTCTGTGAACAGGGTGGCAGAGATGCTGCTAGTTCCTCCACAGCTCCTTAATATCCTCAGGTGTATGTCATCTGCCCCTTGACTTTATCCACCTTCAGCTTTGTAGTTCCTCCAGAACTCTCTCCACTGTGAATGGACTGGTGTCCATTTCTCCCCCCGATTGCCTCTGCTCCCCAACTGAGGTCCGTGACCTTCTCCCTCTTCAGTGAATACTGAACAGAAGTGTTTGTTCAGTATTTCTTCCTTGTCTAGATCCCCCTCCTCACACTCTCCCTCCTCCCCTTTGAACCTCACAGTCTCCCCCATTTTTTGTTCTATCACTGATGTACCTATAGAATGTCTTGTCCCCTTTTTTCACAGACCATGCTAAACTCTCTTCTTTCTGTGCCTTGGCTTTCCTAACAACCCTCCTGCTTCTCTGAGACATTCAAGGTACACCTCCCTGTCCTCCTCCCTTTGGATCCCCTTATACTTCCTGCAACTTGCTCTTTTAGCTCTTACTTTGTCTCCCACCTCTTTAGAAAACCATAGTGGTTTCTTCTTTTCCCTTTTGCCACTATCCTAATGCATTGGTTAGTTACCTCCAGAATGGCTCCTTGTAGTCTCCCCCACTGTTCCTTCACCTTCTCCATTACCTCTACATTCTCCAGGGCTTCTTTTAAATATCTAATGATTTCATTGAAATCCGCATCCTGAAATCTAATACTTTTGCCCTTGTGTGGATTAATTGAGTCCCTGTCTCCATGTCAAACCACACCATGTGGTGGTTGCTGTATCCAAGCTGCCCTTCCACCTGGGTTCTTTTGACTCTGTTCTCACTGGTCCATACCAGGTGTAGAACTGATTTGTCCCTGGTTGGCTCATGCACCAGCTGTCTGAGTCCAGCTCCTGCAGGGATTCCAGGATGGCTGTGCTTCTGGCTAAGCAGCTGCCTGGGTGGTCCAATCCACCTCCAGCATAATGGAAATCTCCCATCAACAGGATTTTGCCTTTAGCTGCCATGTCATGAATTTTCTCCACTAGTACCATGTCCACTTCCTTCCTCCCTCTGTGCTGGAGGTCTGTAAATCACCCCGTATGTATTGCTGTGTCATTTCCTGGTTCAATGGTAACCCACATTGCCTCAGCCTCCCCCTGCCTTTCCTGTACTTCTGTAGCCTTTATGCCTTTTCTGACATACAGGGCCACCCCCTCCTTTTTACCTTCCCTGTCTCTTCTAAACAGTGTATAGCCTGGTACATTGATGTCCCAGCTGTGAGTAGCAGAATACCATGTCTCTTTTATTGCTGCTATGTCAAGGTCTGCATCCGTCATCAAGGCTTCCAGGTCTGGAACCCTATTTCCCAGACTGAGGGCATTTGTGAACATGACCTTCCATGTTTTACTCCTTGCCTACCTCTGTTCCTGTTTTCTACTTTGCTTCTTCCCCCGGATTATGCTCATGTGCTCTTGTCCCCCTTTATCCCCCCTTATAAAAGTATCCCTGCCTGCCCTCACTGCTCACTTGCATTGTTCCTGTTGTCAATTTGCACTTTTGCATGTTCTTGCAGGAGGGTGTTCCTAAGCCACCTGACTCACCTGGCTCTTCCCCCTTGGCCAGTTTAAATGCTCTCTGCCGAAGCATTCCAACTTCTTACTAAGGACTGAGGTCCCCTTTCCAGACAGATGCAGGCCATCCTCCTGATACAAGCTCGCATCTGCCCAAGTTGGGCCCCAGTCCCCTATGAAACCAAATCCTTTCCTTTCACACTAATCCTTCAACCAGGAGTTGAAGGTTTGGATGTGGACTGCCCTGTCCTCCCTCATGCCTTGGACAGGTAGCACCTCCAAGAATGACATAGAATGTGCTACTCATTTCAGGTCCTCTCCCAGCTTACTGAAATCCTCCTGGACTCTGGCTAACTCTACCCTTCTCCTCACCAAGTCATTGGTCCCCAGGTGGACAATGACATCCAGATCCTCCCTCCTGGCTAGTGCCCTACCGATTCCATGGATTAGTTTCCCATCTCTCCATGCAGCACTTCCTGGGAGGCACTTGACCTCCCTCTCCCCCTGCTGTTGTCCCTAATTTTCACCTCGTACAATAGAGTCCCCACTAGGAGCTTCCCCTTCTCCGGGGTCCTTGTTCCCCTTCCCTGGGACTCTGGATTGGAGATCCCTACCATCCTCCCTGGTCCCAGCTGTGGGTACCTTTGTGGGGCAGTCGATTTCACCAAAACAGCGTAGGAGTTATTAAGCTGGACTGGTTGGGATGTGTCTCTGACCCTTCCTCACTCTCCCTGAGCCCACTGTGGTCCAGTCATCTTTCTTCTAGGCAACATTTGAGGTTGATGTTGTGGACCCAGTGGTCTCTGGGTGGGGTTGGATGCCGCCTGTAATCTGGCCACCTCTGCATGGAGACAGGCAACTCCTTCCTCAGCCCAGAAGGTGTCTGCAGGTAGGCAGCATCACAGCCTCAGAACATCTCCTGAAGACTGCTGCTCCACAGCCACTGCACTGCACTACTGCTGTCATGTCTGATGTGACCTGGCCTGCAATATAACCTAGGTATGCCCTCTAGATGAATCCCTATGCTCCTTCTTTTCCTCAGTGTGGAACTTCCTGTGTGATGTAGGAAGGTGTTATACTATGGGTTCACACACCCTATAAAGGGAACTAGCCCAGGGGTAAGTTGGATTACTTTCTGGCTGAGTCCAGAAACAATCAGCTGAGGACTTCTTTACCCTATGTTACAGGAGAACAAGCCCCAGAAAAAAAGAAAGAAAAACAACAACAACAAAAAAAACAACAGAGCCCCCAAAATCCATTGAAATATGAGACCTGGCCTAAAGGTAACAGACTCAAACAAGTACAAACAGTTTCAAGCTTACCAGGAACTAAATCCTTCACTTCTGCCCCTCGAGAAACTTTGCAGCAACAGAAAGGTATATCTACATTAGCCAAACTAAGTCTGCTTCTGCCCTGCTATTTCTAATTTATGTACTTGTTTTTATACCTGGATTGTATGATGAATGTATATGATTGTATGATGAATGTATATGTTTCTGTACACTGCTTTCTTACCTGTTGGTTTTCTCCTAATCCTATTGTAACCCCCCTCCTCCCCAGACACTTCTGGAAATGAGCTGCTTACAGTTCATGTTGTCTTCCTGGTGAATCTCTTCTAAATAAATAAATAAAATTCAGTGACATCTGCCATAGAGCTGGAGCGAATGAGTCTGATACCCTGCCTATCCCTGTGTCAGCCACGTGGTTGTCTCTGCAGACATACATTGGGAGTCTCTTTATTAAAAATCAATCAATAAATACAGTAATATGCTGTTACTATAACCTCAGTTTGGGGGGGGGGGGGGGGGGGCATCTCCTTACTATTCTACCTAGCAACAGGGACCTATTTTATATGGTGTAAGAATAAATTACAGAAAAAAATACTTAAACTATAAATAAAAACTGTTTCTTTATGTTTTGTTATAGAAAGTCTTGGGGAACATTGTATAAATGCAATAAACCACTCCATGGTGTGGGTGATCCTGGGATTTACCCACACTTGGTGAGGTTTGCTCACTCAGCCTGTGGCCTTGTGACCAAACAACACACCAGGCATGGGTAAATCCCAGTATCACCCACACCCTGTCGTGATATATTCCTTAAATAATGCATAGGAGACTGTGTGTTATGAAGTTTTTTTACACATCAGAGGTGTGTGATTACCCATAAAATCCTGAGAGTGAAGTTTAAAAGGTTTATGTAGTCATCACACACCGAAGGCGTGTAAAAAAACAAAACAAAAAACTTCATAAGCACACAGTTCATTTATGTTTCATCTATTTATAAGAACTGGTGCAAGGACCTGAGAAACCATTTAAACAGTCATATCAGTTATTTGCTTGCAGAAGGCTGTTTTACTTGTTTCCAGGCTCAATGGAACAGGGTCCACTCAATTGTTAAATTAAATGAAAAAAAGGAACTATTGCAATATTTTACAATTTTGTAACAAATGTTAGTTTTCTCAGATGGTTTCTCTTTGGGGTCACACCTGGTTGCTATGAAACTGGGTGTTGCCATGTCAACTGCGGCCAAGAGCTAGAGCTGTTTTTTTTCCTGACAGCTTGACTGCAAGTAAAACCTGAGGACAGAAAGCAGTGGCGCTTCGTGAGGTTAGTGTAAAAACATGGCCATTGTTTACTATGACATAAGAATATTTCTTGCTACTGAGTTCAAAACTTTGAAAGTTAAGCGCAAGTGCTGGAAAAGCTGTAATAACTTCATACGTTGTCATGCCCAGTTATTACAGCATTTGATCACACTGATAATCAATGTAATAAAAGGGTCAGCAGTTATTATATGTAGTTAATGGAGTGAATTATACAGTACCACAGGGCTAGATACAGTTTCAGTGTTTATTATGGTAAGCAATTCTGTGTGTGTCCAGTGCACAGCAAGCCTTTGGATAGTCTGGGAACATATTCTAACAGTCTGGGGATGAATAGGTAAAGGAGTACTTCCTGACTTTTACTCCTCAGTGCTTTGAAACAGAGGTAATTTCAAGAACCGGCAGGGGATGGGAATAATTATTGTTCAGTCTCTGTCTCTGGGGGGGATGGCTATCAGGGGTCTTTAAAATAATGTAGTAGTCATCCAAAAATGTTTGATGAAGCCTTTGAAGTACCCCTTCAATGAAAACATGCCTGATAGACATCTCCAAATAGTGTTTTTGGAATATTGGAGCTTATGATTTGTAAACAGATGAAATCAGACCACTGTCCCATCCAGTTTGTGCCCTCCCAAGTAGCTGTAACTATGGCACTTTAAAGTTTTAATGAGAATTAAGCCCTCTCCATTAAGTCAAACCAAGTCAAGTTCATGAATTAAAACATATATATAAAAACATTTGTTACATGTAAAATGAGACAGTCATGTATCTTATACATCATTTTATCACTTCCAGTAAGTCTCAAGAAGATCTGAGCCATCTATCATCTAGTCTAATCACAAGGTACATAGAATACATAAAAGCCACCTTATTAACTATAAGTCAGACATTCCCATACAGACCTCTCAAAATCTTCCATTATAGCATAGAATACACTATAAACAAAATTCTGCAGAGGATCTACCATTCAATAACCTGATAGCAGTATTTATAATATTATACCCATCATCTTTAAATTCTTTATACACACTTAGCCTATGTCCTTCCTTAGTAATCATCCTTTAGGGAGATGTTTTACTAAATAAATAGTACAGCAAATGTTTCCATTATTGCTTACATCTTTTGTATAAGAAATAACACATGCCAGAGCATCCAGTTGTGCTGAGATATACACATGTATGGCGTATTGTGAAGCCCAGGGTACAGGCAAGTGCTTTCAACAGCCTGATATGTCTGTATAGCTAGCATAATGGGACACCCTGAAATGACTTATTCCTATAGTCATAACATTTGAAAAGAACAGATTTATTGAAAAACTCAACATGAGATCTGAGGTGTCTAGTTGCATTGTGATAATCCGACAGGCTTGGGGTGCTCTTCTCCTATGATCTGGAATGCCCTCCCCTCTGGCCTGTGGACTGCTAGCTCAGTGGAGGCATTTAAAAAGTAATTAAAATTCTGTCTACTATATTTGAACAAGTATTATGTAATACTGAGGGCAAATGGGAGTCCGCTTTAGTTTTAAGGGCTTTATGATTTTAATGTATTAATGTATTATCCTTTTATTTTTATTATTTAATACCTTTAATTATTCTGACTATATTTATTTATTTTGGATTAAAAGAGCTACTGAATGTTTCATATTCTGTAGTTTTACAGCACCCTGAGCTCCAGGATAGGGCACTATAAAAAATAAATTCTCTTCTGATGGAACTTCATCAAGCCTAATTTTAAAAGTATTCATACTCCTACTTCTACAGCTTCCCCAAGCAGCCTGTCTGAGTGGCATTGCCCGCTGTTTGCTATTCTTTACATGCAGTCACATTAGGATGCCATCAGAAGTACAAGCAAGCAAACTTGCTCTTTAAGGTGACATGAGGCAATTTTAGATATCTTTAAACACATTCTTCTGTCTTTTACTTAATAATATCCACAGACTGTACATAATGTGACTTTTATTCAGAAAATAGTTGTAATTACTGGTGATGCTATTTATTTATTTAGTTGTTTTTGATTACTGGGTAGGTGCACTAAATAATATATATATGCTTTTTTAGCACGACCAAGAGAGTACAGATTACAAACAATCAAGAGCAGAATATGAGAAAGAAGATAAAAGCATTAAAAGTGTCATGGGTACCTAGTTAAAATGCACATGCAGTAGAAATATTCAATACAATTCATGGATCATTGTAGCAGGGAGAAATCAATACAATAGTAACAGACATAGCAACAAAAGGGGCCAGATTCTCAAAAGCTCCTGGAGTGGTGCAAGGGACTTGCACCACAAGGAATGGAACAAAGTGACCCTTGCACCAAAAGATGCACCGGGAGTGATTTTCAAAGGCAGCCTACTTCAAGCCGGCCTGGTGGTGCTGAGACCTGAGGTGCTGGATGCCACACCTCACTCCACGCCGGTGACCCAGGATTGGGAATGAGCACGGGTCATCAGGGTCAGCAGGGAGGAGAAGGATTGAGCATCCGGAGGACTGCTCTCCTTCTCTGGGGTGGGGGACTCCAGAGTGTTGGCATTGATTGCCTTCTAATGGAGGCTGAGGGACAAAGCATGCCCCACTTAGATGTGGGGTGGAGCTGGGACAGATGCACTCTCCCTTGCATCAGCATGTCTGCTGTGTCCACTGGGGCTGATGGGGTGACAGGCCCAAAACGTTTCACCAGATTAGTTTCCTGTAATACACTACAGCAAATATAACTGGAAAAGTGATTGTAGGGACCATACAGAAACATTGTTTGATACTGAAGTAAGGTTCATCAGGTTAGTCTCCTGTAGTATACCACAGCAAATATAACTGGGAAAGAGAGGGAAAGGACCATCCAATAACTCAAGTTGACATTGAATCAATGTTGCATTTATGAGTTAGTACTTATAAGTTTGTAAGTTAGTATTCTTATTGTTTTATTTGTATTTTTTGTTTATTAGGACCAAAGCTAATTGGATCACACAAAGTAAGCCTGATAGTGGGTTAGCTTAACAACCGTCCCCCCCAAGGGGAATGGCGATTTCTAGATAAATATTATGGATATAGCATCAGGTTTGGTAATGCTTCAATCAGTCAAAATAGGTACAGCTTGTGGAATTTGCAATATGTTTAGCTTACGTGTCCCTTCTAGATTTGCAGCTTTTATTTGTGCTCAATACAATGAAATCAAGCAACTTAAACTCAGAATATTAGAACTGGATAAAGAATTGTGCAAAATATTATATGCAAATGTGACAGAAAGCTGTGTGGATATAGGAGTTAACACTGTTACATTTGCTACTGTGGACACCCCTATTGACAATGTATGTGAGCAAACCATCAGTTTAAAAAAAAAGATATAGGGAAAAAGAAGAGGAAGAGGAAAATTTGGTTCATATGGAAGGAAAGAGGATGCTGAAAAAGGGAAGGAGGGCCATGACTTTTGAACTCCCCCTACAAAATATTTATGACCCTCTAGCAGAACTACAAGAAGCTGGGTGCATAGCCATCACAAATAGTGAGCAGCTGGAAGGTCATTTTGTTACACAGGAAGAAAATAAAATGTATTTGCTGTATGCATCTCTATTTCATGGTGTCACATTTAATGATTTAATGGAAACAAAAGAAAAACATATGATGAGTTCCAAGGGTTGGCAGGAGAAGAGAGGTTGGCAGAAGAGAGAGGCACACCTCATTCTCCCATTCCCCTTTCAAATCCAGTGGAACCCTTATGGACTTACTATCATATTAAAACTATCTTTTGAGATTAAACAAAATGGAAACATAACCCTCCTAACATAAACCACCTTAACATAAAACCCCCTTAACCAAGAAAAGATGAGTTGAGTCTAGGCTAGAAAAATTAACATGTATTAACATGTAAGTCTTTACTGTTTGATGGGGAACTCCTGAGAATGAAAGGTTTATACTGGTTTTAGCAAAAAGGGGTGGATCACCAGACAGTGATGTCATCCATGAAAGGTATAAAAACCCACCACTTGGAGTAACACAGATAGATAAGGGGATCAGTTGAATATTGACTTCCAAGTGAGGAGGACCTCAGAAGTGTGTGCTTGTTTCCACACTGTTCAATTTGCAAATGCTGAAGTTAAGCCTCAGGAATTTTCAAAATTAGAAAGGTTGCTGGATACTGGACATTGAATAACCTTTTGCCTTCTGCATGTTTATTATTTTTATTTTTTTATTTTCTGATTTGAATAAAATAACAATGCATGTTTACATTTTTATGCACCTGACTTCTGGTTTGTTGTGTCTGTTTTATCCCACACCTTCACAGTGGTGTTAAAAGTGAGATTTCTGGTATGTGTAGACAGCCTGGGAGACATTATTAGTTGGTATTGAACCAATTCCAGACAGATGCAAAAAGATCAGGGTGCAGATGCAAAAACATATCCATTGACTCTTGCCATGATGGAGAAGACTGGAGAGAAACCCAGACTCAGGTTGGATCTTGGAGTCAGAAAAAAGGTGGATGAGCTGGAGAGCGAGACAGAGGGACAGACAGAGAAGAGAGCCCTGGAGGATCCCAGTGACCTCCTACGATGGCCTGGTATGAAGCAGCTGAAGATGGAGTGGGAATGAGTGGAGGATTGATGACAACAGGAAGAGGATCAACAACAGCAGGATGAGAAGTGGAAGGATACCCTGCAAGAAATCCAAGTCCTTAACCCAGATCAGCCAGATCTAAATACTGTATACCCAGAGATATTAAATTGACTAAACTGATGGAAGCTCCAACCCTTCCAGGGTTCTGGTCGGGTGACTGCCAACGGTGAGGACTATTGCTGTCTTGTGCAGGGGGGTGACAGGGTGATCCCTGTCTGGGGTGGATGTCCATGTGTAGGGTGTCTGGACCCCGCATTCCTTTCACTCTTTGTTTCTGTGGGATGGCCACTCACACTGGGAATGAAAATGAAATATGTTTGCTGTTTGATTGTCTATTTTAGGATGTCATATTTAATAATTTAATGGAAAGAAAAACATATGATGAGTTCCAAGGGTTGGCAGGAGAAAGGAGAAGAGGAATCTGGCCCTGTTTTCCCATCCTCCTTGCAAACCCACTGGAATACTCATGGACTTACTATCTTATTAAAACTATCTTTTGAGATGAAACAAAATGGAAACATAAAACCCCCTTAAAATAAAACCCCCTTAACCAAGAAAAGAGGAGTTGAGTCTAGGCTAGAAAAATTAATATGAATGAACATGTATGTCTTTACTGTTTGATGGGGAACTCCTGAGAATTACAGGTTTATACTGGTTTTAGCAAAAAGGGGTGGATCACCTGACAGTGATGTCATCCATGAAGAGTGTAAAAACCCACCACTTGGAGTAACAAAGATATATAGGGGAATCAGTTGAATACTGACTACCAAGTGAGGAGGACCTCAGAAGTGTGTGCTTGTTTCCACACTGTTCTATTCACAAAGGCTGAAGCTAAGCCTCAGAAATTTTCAAAATTAGAAAGTGTGCCTAATACTGGACATTGAATAACCTTTTGCTTTCTGAATATTTATTAGTTTCATTTTTTTATTTTCTGATTTGAATAAAATAACAATGCACGTTTGCATTTTTATTCACCTGACTTCTGGTTTGTTGTGTCTGTTTTATCCCACACCTTCACAATGTCAAAAACAGACACATTTGTCACAGGAGAGAAGTCAGGGTAATTCCGTGCAAGATGTACTGAATATTGTCACAAACAATACTCTTAACACTGGGCTCCAACTACAAAAGCAGGGACCACACCACAAAGACAACCTTATATTCTGGGGGATTCCATTATGAAATTCTGTGACAGGCCCATTTGCAACCTAGACAAGAATAATAGAGCATGTGGTAGCTTTAAAGGGGCTAAAATCTCTGACATCTCACATATGTCAAACAATATTTTGAAGAATGCTGGTATGAACACTCTCGTGGTTGTACATGTGGGCATGAATAACATAGCTAGCTCAGAAAGTAAAGACATAACAAATTACTTTATTACACTTAACAAACACATTATAACAGCAGGGAAGTGAGATTTGTCTTTTTGAGATTTTGCCAGTCCCTTGGCCAGAAGAAACAAACAACAAAAAATAAAAATTATAAATGAATGGTTGCGTAAATGGACCCTGAAAAACAATATAAAATGTTTGACACATTGGGAAAGGTTTGAGAACAACTATGGGTTGTATAGCTGGAATGGCTTGCACCTTAATAGATGAGGGAGCATCGACAGGTTCTTTATACAGGCTTTAAACTAGCTACTGAGGGGGTTCGGGGATCTGAGCCATATATAGGTCACCCAAAAACTGTACATGGATCCTTGAATGAATATAAGTTTCTATAAGCAAATGCTAGGAGCCTGAACTTGACTAAAAGATCAGAATTAGAACAGTTACTATTTAGAGAGAAAATTGACTTCACTGCCATAACAGAGACATGGTGGGACGGAAATAGTGAATGGTTTCATGAAATACCCGGTTATAAACTCTTCTACAAAAGCAGAGTTGCATTATTATGTCATCTATCATCCAAAGTGGTTTTTACCACTTAAGGAATATCACCGTGATCAAGCCCCTAGTTCTGCTCGAACAACTGCCATCACTGGTGCATGCCTTTGACAATTCCAGACTTGACTACTGTAATGCTCTATACTTTGGGTTCTCTGGAATGGACCCTCCATTGGCTACAGCTAGTGCAGAACACAGCAGCTAGATTACTAACAGGCCTGTCTAGGTCCAGTCATGTGACCCCGGTCCTGCGGGCTCTGCACCAGCTGTCTGTCAGGTGGAGGATCATCTTCAAGGTGGGCTTGCTCACCTATAAGGCCCTATATGGACTGGGCCCAGGCTACCAGGCTGATCTCCTGACACTAGCCACCTCTGCTTACTCCCTCTGTTCTTTGACCAGGGGCCTCCCTGCAGTTCCCAAGGCTGGACTAAAAACATCAAGTGACCATGCATTTGAAGTCACTGGTCTGGCCCTGTGAAACTCCTTTCCAGCTGGTGTGAGGGAGACCCCAACCGTCGAGATATTTAAGAATGGTCTAAAGTCTCATTTGTTCTCGCTGGTCTCTGCTGACATTTGATACCTGACCAGAGTTAACTTAAATTTAGTTTCTTCTATTTTATAGTACTATATTTATTACTTTAATATTTATGCATTTTTGTATAATGTTTATATACTGCGTGTTTTTTATCTGTTTTCCCTACCTGCTTTTATGTAAGGCATCCAGAATCTCAGGGATTGGGCCCCATAGAAATATAATTGCCTTGCCTTGCAATTAAGTGCTGAAAATAAATTTGTGCCATTAAAAAAGATAAGAAACAAAAAGCAGAAAATACCAACATGGCTAACAAACCAAATCCAAACGCAAATAAGAAAAAAAAGATTGAGCATTTACTAAATTTTAAAGAAATCCATCAGAACTAACCAAGACTGAATATAAATTACAGTTAAAGGAGACCAAATGTCTAATAAAAGGAGTAAAATGGAATTGAAGATCGCATTCACAAAGGATAACCAGAGGTCACTCTACTCCTATGTCAACACCATGGAAGGTGGAAATAATACAATTGGTACATTAATAGACAATGGGGTAACAATCGTTGACACACTCCAAATAGTAAACACCTTGAATACTTGCTTTTCATCTGTCTTTAAGTCAAAGAAAACTAGCATAAATATAGGTGAGCTTCCAGGGTTAGAGTCACCTGGATTTACCTGTGAGGAGGTTTGTGAAGTTCTAGAAGAAATTAAACCTAACACCTCACCAGTACCAGACAGTCTACATCCCAGTTTCATCAGGGAGCTTGTACACTAGTTGAGTGTTCCATTCTGGATTCATTTCAACAAATCGTATGAACAGGGAGAGGGACCCACAGAGTGGAAAAAAGAAACAATAACACCAGTTCATAAGAAGGGTAGTAGGGCATCAGCTGGAAATTATAGACCAAAAAGCCTCACATCAGTTCCATGTAAGTTGATGGAAAAGTTAATTAAATCAAAGTTTGAAAATGAGATCATGGCAAAGGGGTTTGGGGATCAAATCCAGCATGGGTTCATTCAGGGAAGATCATGAACCACAAATTTGATTGAGTTCTATGAAGTAGTCAGTAACAACCGTGACAATAAAAGACCAGTAGATGTGATCTATCTAGACTTTAAGAAGGCCTCGATACAGTCCCTTATTTTGAACTTATAACTAAATTAAAGGACATGGAATTTAACCTACCGATGTGTCTGCCACGATGAAGTGCAGTAACTTGCAGTAATGGCATGTCACAAAATCCTGCATGACAAAAGGGCTTAATTGAAATTGACTTACAATGGCCCTTACAGTAAATTGCAGTATTCTGTGACATTCTGCAGCATTTCTGTGCTTCATCCTGGCCTGACATATCTGTACATCTGATAAAATGGGTGGAATCATGGCTCAGTCAAAGAACCAAACAAGTTAGAGTGGCTGGAAATGCATCAACTGAGAGAATGGTTAGTAGTGAGGTGCCACAGTGCTTGATCCTGGGGCTGGCTCTCTTCAGAGTATATGTAGATGATATGCATAAGGATGTGGTTACTAAAATCCTAACATTCACAGATGACACCAAAATATGTGGGGTTGTCAACATTAACACCAGCTACCAGTATCTAAAGAAACACCTAATGCACCTGGAAATATGGGCACTAAAGAACATAATGGAATTTAATTCCAATAAATGTACTGTGCTACACTTGGGCAAAAATAATTCAAAAAATCTGTATACCATGAATGGGGGTCCACTGAAACCATCCCAGTGTGACTGTGACCTGGGGATCTTGATCAACGAAGCATTTACTCCTAGTAATTAGTGTAGGAAAGTAGTACAAATAGCTAACAGGTTAATTAGTGCCATCAAAACATTGTTTATATCAAGAAATGAGCACTGTCTATTTCCACTGTATAGAACATACATAAGGCCCCATCTAGATTTTGCTTTACCATTCTGGTCCCCATACTTGAGACAGGACAATAAATTATTAGAATGTGTCCATCAGAGGATGACAAAACTGATATAGGTTCATAGGTTCATAGGATGTTTACGAGTTAAGGGGACCAATGGTCCATAGGAAACTCGCCACCTATAGGTGGAAATTAAAGGTATCTATTTAATAATAAAAAGTCTTTCTTTGTCCCATGTAATAATCAAGTCTATTTTTAAAGATAACATACTCCCACTGTTAACAACATTAGATGGTAATGTATTCCAGGCGGGAATTATTCTCTGGGTAAACCAGTTATTATGCCTGTTTGTCCTATTAGTATTCCCTTTTAATTTTAGATTATGAGATCTTGTGGTAAAAGTGTCAGTATATCTAGCTAACCCTAGAGTTTCCATAAGGTAATCATCTTTAATAGCATTAAAAACAAAGCAAAGATCTCCCCTCATTTGTCTATATAGTAAAGAGTACAATCCCAGGTGCTCAAGTCTTTGATCATAACTCACATTTTTACAGTAGTTATTTGTTTTGTGATTCTGCTATGTACTCCCTCCACAAATTTTTTACTTTGAATTGTTGTTGGTGCACATAGTGGAGCACAATATTCAAGGTGAGGACGTAGTAAAGTTGAGTAAAGGGGTATCATGATCTTAGGATCTCTGCTTTTGATATTTTTTAGAATGCAGTTTATAATTTTGTGACATTTTTTAACAGCTGTTTTATTATGCATTTCAAAAATCAGTTTGTTATTAATTATCACTCCCAAGTCAGTTTCGATATTGGTTTCTTGTAGTTGTGTATCATTTATCTTGTAAATGTTTTTAATATTACTGTGCCCTAAATGCATAACTTTACATTTTTTAATATTAAAACTCATTTTATTATTTTTTGCCCAGAGTACTAGATGATTGAGATTATTTTGCAATTTAACTGAAGATGATGTGTTGTTTACTACACAGCCTAATTTACAATCATCTGTATACTTAACTGTCCAGGTATCTCCAGAAGTTTGCATAGATGATTTAAGCTGAAAAACAATTCTTATGAGAATAGAATTATTGAACTCAAACTGTAGAAACATAGAATTTGATTTGATGGCAGATAAGGACCACTTGGCCCACCCAGTCTGCTCATTTCCCTACCTGATGGATAAGCTGCAGATCCTAGTTAACCAGCAGCCTACTTCTTCCTACCCCCACCCCCTAGAATTGCCTTATGACTGTCCCATGCATGCTTGAATTCCACCACTGTTTTTGACTCCACAACCTCCTCTGGAAGGCCGTTCCATACATCCACAACCCTCTCTGTGAAAAAATACTTCCTTAAATTACCTCTGAGCTGCCCCCATTCTATCTTCAAATTGTGCCCCCTTGTTCTTGCACACCTCTTTTTTTGAAAGATGCTACCCTCTTGGACTTTGTTGATTCCCTTGAGGTACTTGAAAGTTTCTATCATGTCCCCCCTCTCCCTCCTTTCCTTGAGGCTATACATATTAAGCTCCTTAAGTCTCTCTTCATATGTCTTCTGGTGCAGACCCTGCACCATTTTAGTTGCCCTCCTCTGGACAGCTTCCATTCTGTCTATGTCTTTGCGGAGATTGGGTCTCCAGAACTGCATGCAGTATTCCAGATGTGGTCTCACCAGCTGTCTGTACAGAGGGATAATAACTTCTTGTTTTCTACTGGTGATGCCACTACCTATGCATCCCAGTATTCCCCCAGCCCTCCTTGCTGCCCTCTCACATTGCTTGCCCACCTTTAGGTCATCTGATATGACTACCCCCAGGTCCCTTTCCATTTTTGTTGTTGTTAGTATCTCACCCCCATTGTGTACTCTTCCCTGGGTTTTGTTTCCCAGGTGCATTACCTTGCACTTTTAGCATTGAATCTAAGCTGCCATACATTTGACCATTCCTCTAACCTTGCCAAGTCCTTCTCATCCTTTCCACCCCACCTTGTGCATCAACTCTGTTGCAGATCTTTGTGTCATCTGCAAAGAGACATACTTTCCTTCCATCCCTCTTCAATGTCGCCTATAAAGACATTGAAGAGGACCGGTCCTAATACTGAACCCTGCGGTACCCCACTACTAACCCCCCTTTTTTCAGAGTGGACTCCATTTACTATTACTCTCTGTGTCCTATTCTCCAGCCAATTCTTTACCCAGGCTGTCATCTTGGGACCCACTCCCAGGCTGGCTAACTTGTACATTAATCTTTTGTGTGGGACTGTGTCAAATGCCTTGCTAAAGTCTAAGTAGGCCATGTCCACAGCCCCTCCCTGATCAACTACTTTGGTCACCCAGTCAAAGAAATCTATCAGATTTGTCTGGCATGACCTTCCTGCTGTGAATCCATGCTGCCTTGGGTCCTGTGCCCCTCTGGCCTCTAGATACTCAACAATTCTTTCCTTCAGAAGTGATTCCATCATTTTCCCTACCACTGAGGTTAAACTAACAGGTCTGTAGTTTCCTGCTTCTGGCTTGCTCCCACTTTTGTGAAGGGGAATCACATCTGCCCTCCTCCAGTCCTCAGGTACCACCCCATCCTCCCATGATTTGTTAAAGAGGATAGTCAGTGGTGTCACTAGTTCTACCCTTAGTTCTTTTAGAATTCTGGGATGAATCCCATCAGGCCCCATTGCTTTGTCCACCTTCAGTTTTAAGAGCTCTTTCAGAACCCTTTCTTCTGTAAATGGGCTGGTATCAACTTCTGTATCCAGAGTGTTTGTACTGTTTGTTTTAGATACCTCCCCCTCTTCTTTTGTAAATACTGAGCAAAAATATTTGTATAGTATCTCTGCCTTTTCACAGTCACCCTCTGCCCACCCTCCCTCCCTTTATTAAGCCTCACTACCCTCCCTTGGTCTTCCTTCGCTCCTGATGTACCTATAAAGGTTTTATCCCCTTCTTAACTGAGTTGGCTATCTTTTCCTCGGTTTGGGCCTTTGCTGTTCTGACTGCCTTTCCAGCTTCCTTTTGCTTTAACTGATACAGTTCTCTGTCCTGTTCCTTCTGTGATTCCTTGTACTTCCCTGAATGCTTTCTTTTCTCTTGAACCTTCACTGCCACTTCCTTTGAGAACCATAGTGGTTTCTTACCTAGTTTCATTTTGTTTATTTGCTTTACACAAGGCTTGTTACCTCTGTGATGGCAGTTTTATTATTCTCGATTGTTCTTCCACCCTCCTTCCTGCCCATTTGCTAGTGCATTCCTTAGGCACTCACCCATTTTGCAAAAGTCAGCCCTCCTAAAATCCAGTACCTTTGTCTTTGTATGGCTTAACTCTATTGCTGTGTTTATTGTGAACCATACTGTTCGATGGTCGCTAGTTCCCAGATGGCTACCCACTTCTACATCTGTGATCTCTCTTCATCTCCATTTGAGAGAACCAGGTCTAAGATTGCTCCCTCTTGAGTGGGCTCCAATACTAGTTGTCTAAGGCATGCCCCCTGTAGGGCATCTAGAATAACCCACTCTTAGAAGTGGCTGCTGCAACTGCACTCCAGTTAACATCTGGCATATTCAGATCACCCATCAGCAATATCTCCCCTTTATCTGCCATTCTAAGTATACTTTCTATCATTTCCTTGTCCATTTCCTCCCCCTGAGAGGGGGTCTGTGTACAACCCCTGTGTGGATTGTGGTGCCATTGCCTGCCTCCAAATTGACCCACAGTGCTTCTTCTCCTCCCTGTTTACCCTTTTGTTCTGTTGCTTTGATTTCTTCTCTTATGTAGAGAGCTACTCCTCCTCCTCTTTTACCCTCCCTGTCCCTCCTGTAGATAGTGCATCCTGGTATGTTTATGTCCCAGTCATGGTTCTGTGTGTACCATGTTTCTGTGACTGCCATGATATCCAGATCTTCCTCCTCCATCAAGGCCACTAATTCAGGAAGCTTGTTACCCAGACTACGGGCATTGGTACTCATTGCTCTCCATTTTTTGATGGCTTTACCTTCTGTAGTGGCATCCCCCCACTGACCTTTCTACCTTGGTCTTTTTCTCATTTATTACCCTGTTTTGTAGGGGGAGGCTGGTATTTTCCTGATGCTTATCAGTGCCTCCCCCCTTGACTAGTTTAAAGGCTTGCCAGTGAAGCATTTAAACCGATTGCCCAAATGACTTGTTCCCTTCCTGGACAGATGCAGACCATCCTGCCAGTATAGGCTGGTGTCCCTCCAGGTGGAACCCCAGTCCCCAATGAAGCCAAACCCCTGTGCTCCACACCATTTTTTCAACCATTTGCTAAACTGCATGGTGCAAAGTACCCTCGCCTCACCCATGCCACTGACAGGCAGCACCTCTGAGAAGGATACTGTGTGTGCTACTTGTCTTATGCCCCTCCCCCAACTCTACAAAGTCCTTCTGCACTGCTCTAATCTCATGATGAGCTAAGTCATTTGTCCCTAGGTGGACAATGATGTCCAGCTCAGACTCCTGTGCAACTGTTCTCGTGATCCTAAGGATGCACTTCCTGTCCCTCCAAGCCATGGCACCAGGCAGGCACCCTACTTCAGTTTTCCTGCTCCCCCAGTTCTATCCCCTAATAATTGAGTCCCCACCAGGAGCTGCTTTCTTTCCTGTGGTGCCCTCTGCCTCCTTCCTGAGGGCCTCCCTTGTGACAGTTGTCTGCACCTCCTTAGTCTCCTCTCAGGTGCATCCATAGGGGAACTATGCTCCCCCAGAATGGTGTATGGATTGTGGAGTGGAACAACTGACTGGGTGTGCCTCTGTTCCACCACCCTTACCCTCCCTGAGCCCACTGTGGTCCAACTGCTGTGCTTTCTTTGCAACCTCTGAGTCAGTGGCGGTGGCCCTGGTGATCCCTGGATGGGGGAGGTTCCCTTGCCACTGTCCAGTGCGGCTGAAGATGGGCAACTTCCTCCCTAAGGGCAGATAGCTATCTGCAAACAGGGCAGCATCTCAGCCTCCAGAAAGACTCCCGGAAGACTGCTGCCCCACAGCCATTACATTGTACTACTCCCCACATAACTGTCTACCTTGTTTAGTTTTTTTTTTTTGTACTCTTTGGAACAGCAAAGGACAAGATGAAATTTGTTATTAATGTTTGAACTAATGAATAATCAAGAGCTGGCTAACTGATGTGGCTTTATTAGTAATGTGAGACAGGTAAACCTGAAATCTCATAATAGCTTAAAATACATAAGGTTAACAGCAATAAAAGGTATAACTTTTTTTTTTTTACAGTTCGTGCTGCAAGACTGTGGAATGCCCTACCACAATATTTGGTAGACATAAAAGGGTTTGAGAAATTCAGGTTTGAGCTAGACAAACACCTAATCAATAGCAAAAGCCTCACACAGTGTGGGAGACAGACTCAGTGGGCTACAAGCCTCCTTCTGTCTACATTACCGAGTAATCAAGTAACCAAGTAAGCATTGTACATTATTTTTTTATAATTAATGGGTCTTTCTTTTTACCATAGGAAAACTGTGGCATTATTTGCCATAATAAAGGAGTGTTTATTATGGCAAACACGCACACGGTTTTTCCTCAGTCTGCGCATGTGCCCCGCTGCAGCTCTTTCTCCCGGACCGTCGACCGCCTGGTCTCTCCAATGGAACCACTACTCAGTCTTGGCGGTAAGTGACTACAAACAAAGCCAACAAATAAATAACTAAACTTTCGCCTACTGACAGAAAAAATGCAAAACTTATAAATAAATAAAAATTACCAAAGACCGAGCACTGGAATCAAAATGGACTGCAGCTGCACAGGATTCAGGAACGCCTTTTTTTATTATTTTATATAATTGCTGTGGCCAGAAAGAAAGACCTAACAATTATATAAAATAAAATATGGGTTGCTGTGTGTAAACTCAAAGTTTACACACACCCTCAGGGTTAGATGCTTTTCATAAACTCCTTGAGCTTTGCTCTCGAGGTTTATGTAGCATCTAACTCCTCAGATATGTGTAAACTTCTCATTACACACAGCACCCCATACTTTATTTTATGTGTTACATAACCTCATTGTGTAATACCACCTCAAACCACTTATACTTTGCACTCATGGTTTATGTGATATTACACACTGAGAGTGTGAAAAAAAAAATCATGGGGCCAATATTCAAACATGTGCTTGGCAATGGCACAAGTGGGTGTGCAGCACAATTGAGTTGTGCTGGAGTAACCAAGGGAGATATTCAAAAGGATATGCCATGGCACATCCCTTCTGAATATAGCAAGGAATGCTCCCTGTGCAAATACAATGTGCCCGCACATCTCCCCCAGACAGGTCTAAATACTAGGAATGGGTAATGCGCCAGCGCATCAGAGATATGCTGTGCACAAATTTCTGATATTCTGACACCAATATGCAAATGCATGTCATTATGGCCCCATTTGCACAAGTTTTGCAGGGCTGGCCAGTGTAATGCACTCAGTACCCTGCACACCATGCGTTGCTGTCAGTGGAGGTCCAGAGGTACCCCCCTGCCCATAGTGGAGATCACCATGTAGGCATCAATGCCCATGTCCCTGGTAGCTAGTGTAACCCCCCAACCCTTCCGTAGTGGCGATGACCATGTTAGGAATTATGGAGAGGTTCCTGTTAGCTAATGCAACCCCCCACCCCTTCCATAGTGGTGATTGTGATGTTAGAAATTATGACCAAGACCCTGGTAGTCCAGTGGTTACCCCCTCCCCATCCCGACCCTCCCATCACCGGCACCGTAATGTAATAATTATCCCTGGTGGTCCCATAATGTAAAACACTCCATACATTAGTCTCTATTTTAATACTTTTCTACAGTAAATTACAGTATTATAATAACTGGAGGCCTCCTTTATCACACTAATTATCAATGTGATCAAATGCTGTAATAACCAGGTATGAAGTCATACCCAGTTATTACGGCATTTGGAGCACACGGGCTTCACTTTCACTTACAGTACAACAGTGGGAAACATGCCACTCTGTCAGTCCTGCAGCAGTTGTTATAAAAAATAAAATATAAGCCACTGTGAGCCTCAGAATTTTTTTTACACACCCTCGGTGGATGACGACCGCATAAACCTCTTGAACTTTGCTCTTGAGGATTATGGCCCATCACACACTCGGACATGTAAAGGATCCATGACAGTCAGTTGTTTAGTTTAGTTTAGTTTATTGGTCTAGGAATTAATACCTTTGAGCCAAGGCTCTTTTACAAAGGTTCCACGTCACATAGTACATAAAAAAAACAAGACATATAATAACAAAAAATGTTCAATAACAAAATTGTTCAGCAATTTACAAAGGCAGTAATAAATCAATAATTATTTTTTCAAGAAAGAAAGATACTCAGAGGCATATTAGGAAAGATAAGGAGGGAAAAGTAGGAGGAGATAGAGGGAGAAAGAGAAGAAAGAGAGAAAAAAGAAGGAAACTCAGTAGCAGACAGGACCAGTTAGTGGTACTCCGAGTGTCTTTGTCAAATGACGGGCCATGGTGAGGGATGGACAACGGAGGGATAAGCCTTTAGTCAAAGCAGTCACAGGAGCTGGAGGCAGAGAGATGAGCGTAGAGCATGGATTTGAAAGCTCCCAGTGATTTGGAGGATAGAGTAGGTAAGCTAAGGGCATTGTACCAGGTAGGGGCCCGGTAGGCAAACAATCTTTGTCCCTGAGCAGTCCGGCATCTGGAGACCTGAAAAGGTTGGTGCTCAGATCTTCTGGTGGGATGTGTGCTGTTATTCAGACAGAGTAGGTCTTGGATACACGGTGGAGTCAGTCCCAGGATTGATTTTTTTGCCATCAAGCAGGTGAGATACACGAGGCGATTGGAGAGTTGTAACCAGCCGGTTTCCGAGTACAGCTCACAGGTGTGGGTCCATCTCTGTGCACCAATGAGGAGTCGACATGCCTTGTTTAGTGCAGTTTTGACGCATCTTAGTGCGGTGGTAGTGGCTGAGCCATAGATAATTAGGCCATAGTCTATGATTGAGATAATGGAGCTTTGTATAGCAATCCTCAGGGCAGCTTGGTTAAGGAACTGACGGTTACGAAATAGTATTCCAATGTGTTGGGTCACTGTTTTCACTGTGTTGTCAATGTGGGTCGCAAAGGTAAGACCTTGATCAAAGGTGATGCCAAGGTATTTGAAGGTATTCACTTGTTCAAGTGTGTGTCCAGTGGAGGTTTTAATAGTCAGTGGAATATGTCTATTTCTGTTTTGATGACTGGTAAAAAAGCATGGTTTTTGTTTTTTTGTGATTTAGGACCAACTTATGATCAAGGAACCACTTTTCGACATGAGAGAAGACAAATTGCAGGCTCTGACGTAATGGGTTGGGATCCTTGTGGGAGAAGAGAATTACAGCGTCATCAGCATATAAGATTAATTTTTCTGGGCAGGATTCAGGGAGAGAGTTTAGGAACAGGCTAAAAAGGAGAAGGCCTAGGATTGATCCCTGAGGTACACCTGAGAGGACAGGTTTAGAGTCAGAGAGTACATCAGAGATTTTTACTGCCAGTGAGCGTTTTGTCAGGTAACTTTTAACCCAGGCACCAGGTCCTTCAGCGAGCCCAAGCCTGAGCAGTAGTGAGATTAGTAAGCCATGGTGAACAGTATCAAATGCTTTTTGTGAGGTCAATGAAAACAGCTCCTGTTTGGTAGCCTTTGTCCATAGCAGTGTGAACTTCTCCTGAGAAATCTATTAGGGCCGTCGATGTACTGTGCCCTTTCCTAAATCCGTGCTGCTGCATACAGAGTAAATTATACTTTTGCAGGTAGTCTGAGAGTTGGTCTGCCACAATGCATTCAAGTGCTTTGGAGAGGGGTGAGAGTATTGATATAGGTTGATAGTTCCCTGGTATGGATTTGTCACCCCCTTTGAGCACTGGGTGTAACCATAGAAGACTTCCATTTGTTGGGAAATTGACTTTGGCAAAGGGAAAGATTGAGAATTTTGGTGAGAGGGTGGATCACTTCGTCCAAGGTGAGAGACAGGATTTTTAGATCAATAGTATCACTGCTTGTTCTGGATTTAGAGCAGGCCTTTTTTATGTGTTTGTAGGCTTCATGTGCTTTGACTATTTTGAAATTAAATAGTGACTGGTCAGTTGAGGTGATCTGGGATATGAGATTTGGCAAGGGCAAGTCCGAGAAGAAATCTGATGGGAGGACCCCACTGAGGTCTGTGAATGTTTTATTTAGGGCATCTGCCATAACCTTTGGGTCAAGGGTAGTGGAGCCATCAACATTCATAATGGTGGGAGAGGATTTTGACTGCTTACCCATAATATTTGGGATGTTGTCCCAGAAAGCTCACCCATCACCCAAGGTGGTTGCAAGGGAATTTTTGAAATAGGAGCTCTTCATTTGCCTGATTTGTGAAGTGCATAGGTTTTGTGCCTGTTTGTACTTCTGTATGTCCTGCAAGGAGCCCGTGGCTCTGGCAATGACCCAGAGATGGTCACGAGCTTTGAGTTGAGCCAGTAGTTTGGCTGTGAGCCAAGGATTTGAGAGAGCTTTGATTTTACGCTTTTTTTAAGGAGCGTAAGTATTACATGCAGTGTTGAAAGTTGTGATAAAGTATTCAAGGGCAGCATCAACATCAAACGCATTGAAAATTGGTGACCGGTCTTGTTGCAGAAGACAGGTCTTGAGTTTAGTGAGATTTCCATGTAGTAGCACTCTGCTTGAGATAATTTTGGGGAGTGGTTTAAGGAATTTATTCGACCAGATACAAATCACAGGGGAGTGGTCACTGAGAGAGTCAGAGAGAACAGTAGTGTTTTTTATCTGGTCCGGGTGACTAGTGAGTATCCAGTCAATGAGAGTGCATGTTCCAGTCTTGTAGTTTTTTCTAGTTGGGGAGTTGACCATCTGCGTCAGGTTGGCTGCTAGGATGGCATCTTTGCTGGATCCAGTATCGGAGGCTAGCCAATTTATATTGAAATCACCAAGGAGGAGGAGCTCGGTTTCTGGAGGTTGCAATCTTACACATTCAAGAACTGTCTGGAGACCGGATCAAGGATCTTTAGGAGGGATATAGACTGCAGCTACTGTGAGCACTTTATTTTGGGCACCAAGAAGTAGATTGACAGGGAGAAGTTGCACTTGGGTGTTTGTGGAGGAGAAACTGACAAGGTGACTAGAGAGGTTGTCCTTAATGTAGATAGCACAACTCCCTCCCTTCTTATTTGATCGGTCAAGTCTAAAGAGATTGTAGCCTTGAAGTGAGACAGCATGATCTGGGGTGCTTGGAGACAGCCAGGTCTCAACAATGGCTAGTATGTCAGGATTTTTTTTTTATTATTTATTGTCGACCGACGTTACAGCGACACATTTATGTCGACCGCATTTGTGGCCATCATAAAGCCGGTCACTTTGGACTGTGTTTTCTTCAGGGAGCTCTCCTCCCTGCACCCCCCATAACTAAAGTAATCAACTCTGAGCCATAATTCATTAAGGGAGAGGGTGCAAGACCCCCAGAAAGCAGTGCCAGGGTCCAGTGCCAACACTACAGAGACCAGTAGTGTTGTCGCTGTAGTGTCTGTCACGGTAAAATTGTCACCATAGTGATGGCATATGATATGTAAAAAGACTTATTAATACACAGTCACCTATTCATTATTCTCTATGATATAACCAGCTGGCTATAATGGCAAGCACGAGAGAGATGAGAGCTGTCGGTCAAAGTACAGTAGCACGTGTGTGCTCTGTATAAAACTGCTGATCACTGAAACTGCCAAAACACTCAAACTTGGACCCGTTACATTACTGAGTCCCAGATTCCAGGGCAGGCAAGGGAGCCAGAAGCAGACTTTGAAGAACACCATCATGTGCAAAATAAGACTTTCCTAACCACAGGACAGGCAACAGGGCCAGAAAAGAGGAAGAACTCATGTGCATTGCCAAGTCCGCAAGGCACATGCATGAGTGCAGAAAAATGCAGCCTTTTCTTTGGCTTTTTATTTATCTACAGCAAAGATGGTACTGTAATTATAAAAAAAAATCAAGTATGGTTAGGGGCTGTACAATGAGATTTTACACATACCTTCAGTATGATGATTTAATAAGCTCCCCAAGCTTTGCTCTCATGGTATATGCAGCATCACCTAATTTGGTTGTGTGTAACATCTCATTACAAACATATAGTCATATATTGTATTCTAACCAAAGTGGACCTTAGATGATAAAATTCCTAAGCAGTAGGAGTCAGTTTTTGTGGTTGCTTAGTTTGCTTTCACCTTAAATTCATAAGTTCTTATTTTCAAGTGCTGCTATAACTTTCTTTTCAAATGTTTGCTGCAGAGGCATTGTTAGGGTAATGAAAGATCCTGACCCCAAGGTCTCAAAGGTTGGTGGTAAGTCATAAATAGTAGTTTAACAGGATTTATTTCAACAGTTGTATTGAAGACAGGTTTGGGACACATATGAAAACATCTGAGGCTTAGGTGCCTTGATGCCCATGTCTAGCAACACCCCCTGGTTTGCTGGAGTTTACATGATGTCAGTTCCCACTATACTGAAGCACTCCACACAGTGCAAGAAAGCAGCGGCAAAGGCAAACAAGATGCTGGGATGCATATCTAGGGGGATCAGTAGTAGGAGAGAAGAGGTTACAATGCTGTTGTACAGGTCACTGGTAAGGCAGCATCTTGAGTATGGAGTTCAGTACTGGTGCCCACACCTCAAAAATAACATTAACCTGCTGGAGAAGGTTCAGAGGAGGGCTACAAAGATGATAGTGGGTCAGCAGGATAAGACATACATACGAGGAGAGGATGAGAGCACTGAACATGTACTCCCTGGAAAACAGGAGAGAGAGAGAGGGGACATGACTGGGACTTTCAAGTACTTGAAAGGGATAAATAAGGTTGATACGAAGAATCTCTTTAAGCTGAGAGGCAACCATAACCCAAGGGGGTACAGTCTTAAGGTGGAGGGTAGGAGGTTTAGGAGTGAGGTCAGGAAGCACTTCTTCACACTTAGAACGTGCTGTTAGAAGAGGTAATCTCGTTGAAGTCAGTGGGCAGCTTTAAGAGAGGCTGGGATAGACATGGGGAAGGTAAGCATCATGGGTAGAGAGGATGGGAGGAGTGGGGAGAGAGGGAAGGAACATTAGCTCAAGCTGCGGACCCTGTAATATGAGTAGACTTGATAGATCAAATGTCCTTCTTCTGCTGATGTCTTTGTATGTTCTTATTCCCCACTGATTTGTTAACATTGCAGAATCTGACATCACGAAATGTGCAGGAAACCCAGAAACAAAAGCAGTGCAAGGCACACTCCGTGGCAGCAAATAGTAAAGTTGAAAAAATCTTCTTCCAAGAAAACAGTCATAGCTTACCAGAAGGATAAGTGTGATTGAATGAAAAACAATCAGGAAATCATTTTAAGGTAGTTTACATGTGGCTGACACCATGCTATGCTACATCACACTACACTACACTACAGAGTTTATAAGTATGAACATACAACAAAACCTACAGAATAAGGCCATTAGGCCTATGTAGCCTGCTCATATTGCAGGATCCTAATCATAAGCTATTGACCCTGCCCCCCTCCTCAATCCACCATCCCCTCCATCCACCACTCCCTTGACCTTTATTTTCCTCTTACTCTATCCTCCAGGCCCACCAAGTCAGCCCAAGTGTGCTATCTACATGTTACCCAGGGACCCTAGTGTCTTGGGTGATTCCCCCCAACCCAACTTTATAATTCTCTTGTACTTATCCCAACTGATGTACTTATCACCTGGTTAACATAAACTAAATAAAATAGATAAACAAAGCTGACTTCATTTCTCACTTATATTTGTTCATATTAATACTGACTTACAAGCAGACATGCAGTCAATATGTTTTTTTTTAAGTATATGTTATTGTTCTTTGGAAAAATTGTAATCCCAGTTGTTACTGAATGTCTGCAATATACAAACCACTGACAAGCACCCATTTATATGTAATTGATATTCACTGACAACAGCAATTAGTGTTTCATTCTAAAAAGAGAAACAAAATATATGAAAAAATTAAAAGTGCTGCCACTTCAAAACCTATATTAATGGAGACAAAAAAGATAGAAGTAAAGCTGGATTTTTTAATGAATTCTGCTTGCACATCTTGTAACAAACATCAGCTACATGTAAACATTAGTGTGTAGCACTGTGTAGCATAGTATAGTGTAAAGTACATGTAAAGCCTAATGTGCAGCATAATATAGTGTAGTGTAGTATAGTGTGGCGCAGTGTAGTGTAGTGTAGTGCGGTGCACTCTAGTGTCACATAAACTTCATGTAAACCCTAATCTGCAGCATAGTGTAGTGTAGCGCAGTGTAGTGTAGTGTAGTGCAGTGTACTGTAGTGTCACATAAACTACATGTAAGGCCTAATGTGCAGTATAGTGTAGTGCAGTGTAGTGTAGTGTAATGTACTGTAGTGTCACACAAACTGCATGTAAACCCTAATGTGCAGTGTAGTGTAGTCTAGTGTAGTGCAGTGCAGTGTAGTGTAGTGCAGTGTACTGTAGTGCACTGTAGTCTAGTGTAGTGTAATGTAGTGCAGTGTAGTGTAGTGTCACATAAACTACATGTAAACCTTAATGTGCCTTAATGTGCAGCTTAGTGTAGTGTCACCTACATGTAAACTCTAGTGTGTAGCACAGTGTAGCATAGTTTAGTGTCATGTATATGTAAACCTGCATATTGGCTGAATGGAACCAAACTCAGTGCTTCACAGGAGGAAAGGGACCGAGGCATTATCACCTGTGACACCCTTAAGCAGACCAGCCGATGCAACACAGTCTACAACAAGGCCAGCAACATGTTGGGGTGTATTGTGAGAAGATTTGACAGCAAGACCAGGGAGGTGATACTGTCACTCTATAGATCCCTTGTGAGGCCCCATATGTGGTGCTGTGTCAAGTTTTAGAGCCCACATCTTTAGAAGGACAAAAATAGACTGGAGACCATGTAGAGAAGAGCTAACAAAAAATGATACAAGGCATGCAAGGGCTTTCAAGAGGGGCACTTGGAGGCATTGAATATGTGCTCAAATGAAACTGGAGGGGGGGGGCATGACAGAAGCTTTCAAGTTCCTGAAAGGAATAAATAAGGTGCCCTGCTACAAACTGTTCAACAAGGTTTCCAGCTCAAATCCTAGAAGGCATGAAGGGAGCTTCAAGAGGGAACTCAGGAAACACTATTTCTCAGAAACGGTTTTTGGGCCTTGGAATGGGCTGCCCATGAAGGTGGTGGGAGCCAAGATGGCAACAGCTTATAAACTGGGCTGGGATAAAGAGAATGCTCATATAAAAAAAACTGGGGGAGGGGGTGGCTAGGTCCTGGGATCTAGGAAGGTCACAGGAAATATTGGGTAAACTTGATGGATCCTTGGCCTCCTTTTGCCATCAGATTTTCTGTTTCTATATAAACCTTCATGTGTACCATAGTTTTGCATAGTTTAGTGTCACCAAGATGTAACCCTAGTGTGTAGCATAGTTTAGTGTCAACTACATGTAAACCCTAAGGTGTAGCTTAGTGTTGTCTCGCATACACGTAAACCTTTATGTGTAGCATAGTGTAGCACAGTTTAGTGTTGCCTACATGTAAACCTTAGTGTGTAGCACAGTGCAGTGTCTCCTACAAGTAAACCCTAACATGGAGCATAGTGTAGTGCCACCTACATGTAAACCCTAGTGCGTAGCACAGTGCAGTATCTCCTTTCATGTAAACTCTAACATGTAGCATAGTGTAGTGTCACCTACATGTAAACCCTAGTGCGTAGCATACTGTAATGTCGCCTACCTGCAAACCCTAATGTGTAGCAAAGTGTAGTGTCACCTACATGTAAATCCTAGTGTGTAGCATAGTTTAGTGTCATCTACACATAAACCCTCATGTGTAGCATAGTGAAGTGTCACCTACATGTAAACCCTAGTGTGCAGTATAGTGATGTGTCACCTACATATAAACCCTAATGTGCAGCATAACGTAGTGTCACCTACATGTAAACCCTAATGTGTAGTCATGTACATGTAAACTGGTGTGTCGCATAGTGCAGTGTCACCTACATGTAAACCTTAATGTGTAGCGTAGTATAGTGTCACCTACATGTAAACCCTAATGTGTAGCATAGTGTAGTGTCACCTACAAGTAAACCCTAAAGTGTAGTGTAGTATCACGTACATGTAAACCCTAATATGTAGCATAGTGTAATGTCATGCACATGTAAACTGACGTGTGTTGCATAGTGTAGTGTCACCTACATGTAATCTCTAGTGTGTAGCATAGTGTAGTGTAGTGTCACCTACATGTAACACTAATGTGTAGTGTAGCATAGTTTAGTGTTCCCTATATATAAACCCTAGTGTTTAGCATAGTTTAATGTCACCTGCATGTAACCCTAAAGTGTAGCAGTGCAGTGTAAACTACATGTAAACCCTCCTGTGTAGCGAAGGGTAGTGTCATCTACATGAAAACCCTGATGTGTAGCATGGTTTAGTGTCACCTACATGTAAACCCTAATGTGTAGCATAGTTTAATGTCCCCTACATGTAAACCATCATGCGTAGCATAGTGTAGTGTAGTGTACTGTAGTGTAGTGTCACCTACATATTAACCCTCTTGTGTAGAATAGTGTAGCATAGTTTAATGTCAAATACATGTTAACCCTTGTGTGTAGTATTTAGTGTCAACTTCTTGTAAGCCCTAATGTGTAGCATAGTGTACTGTCACCTACATGTAAATCCCAGTGTGTAGTATAGTGTAGTGTCACCTACAAGAAATCTTTAGTGTGAAGCATAGTTTAGTGTCACCTACATATAAACCCAAGTGTGTAGCATAGTTTAGTGTTGTCTATATGTAATCCTAGTGTGTAGCATAGGGTAGTGTCAACTAAATGTTAACACTCATGTGTAGTACAGTGTAGTGTCCTATACATGAAAACCCTCATCTGTAGCATAGTGCAGTGTTGTGCAGTGTACTGTAGTATAGTGTCACTTACATATAAACACTCGTGTAGCATAGTCTAGCATAGTTTAGTGTCAACTGCAAGTAAGCCTTAATGTATAGCATAGTGTAGAGTCACCTACACGTAAAACCTAGTGAGTTGTATAGTGTAGAGTCACCTACATGTAAACCCTAATGTGTAGTATAGTGTAGTGTCACTCACATGTGAAACCTAATGTTTAGCATAGTGTAATGTCACATACATGTAAACCCAAATTCATACCATAGTTTAGTGTTACCTACATGAAAACCACAGTGTGTAGCATAGTTCAGAGTCACCTGCATGTGAAATCTAGTGTGTAGCATAGTGTAGTGCAAACTACATTTACAGCCTCAAATGTAGCATGTAGTGTCACCTACATGAAAACCCTCATGTGTTGAATAGTTTAGTGTCAAATGGATATAAACCCTCATGTGTAGAATAGTTTAGTGTCCCCTACTTGTAAACCCTCATGTGTAGCATAGTGTAGTGTGGTGTATTGTAGTGTAGTGTCACATACATGTTAACCCTAGTGTGTAGTATAGTTTAGTGTCAACTACATGTAAGCTGTTATGTGTAGCATAATGTACTGTCACCTACATGTAAACCCTAGTGTGTAGCATAGTGTAGTGTCACCAACATCAAAAACTCTAGTGTGTACCATAGTTTAGTGTCACCTACATGTAACCCTAGTGTGTAGCATAGTGCAGTGTCAACTACATATAAACTCTCATGTGTAGCATAGTGTAGTGTCATCTACATTAAAACCCTCATATGTATCATAGTTTAATGTCACCTACATGTAAACCCTCATGTGTAGCATAGTGTAGTGTAATGTACTGTAGTGTAGTGTTACCTACATATAAACTCTCATTTGTAGCATAGTGTAGCATATTTAAGTGTCAACTACATGTAAGCCTTAAATTGTAGCATAGTCTAGTGTCACCTACATGTAAACCCTTGTGTGTAACATAGTGTAGTGTCACATGTGGTGAGCTGGCCACTGCTACTGTATTTCAGACATATTTTTGTTATATTTTTCTGTGATTTTGTTTATAATTAAATTCTCAAACAGGCTTGGAGATGAGGGGACAGAAAGATACCCCATGTTTGTTTGTTTTTTGGAAAACGTTATGTAGGGATGTGTATTCCACAATCTGGGAAAGGCTTACTTAACAGGAAACTGAAATTACATTTCAAAAGGATGGAAGTTCCTTGTAAGCTGATCAAATGAGAAAGAGGTGTTATAATTTGTCAGGCGATAGAGAACATCCCCAATAGTCATAAACCTTTTCAATTCAAAGCAAGGGTATTTCGGTAACAGGATCTGGGGAAACACCAATTCTGGAAGTCTATTTACATGTTATTTGGTGGCAGGAAGGAAGGAATATACATGTTACTAATATTGATTACCTTAAAATCTGGGAAAGAGCAAGAGAGACCCCTGCTGGCCTAAAAAGATAAGGCCACAGACTTCAGAAATCAAGGTATATAAGGCCCTCAGAACAGGGCATTTGCACACTCTTTCATGAGACACTCTTCTGACACAACACAAAACAGCCAGGCTGTGATAAGAACAGGGACTTGGAAAATGTTTGCAGAAACTCATTTATTTTCTGGACTTTTGAGTCTCCACAAATAAGGTAGAAATTATACAGCTGAATTTCACAGTGCACTTTTTTACATATATTTCCAACTTTTGTTTTGTTATCTTGAAACCAGATTTCTGAATCTTTTGTTTGCAAGTCTTGTATGATAATTATTTATTCATTAGTAAAAGCATTTGCTATTAAAACACTGCCTGGAAGAGATTTTATTGTGTGTGTGAAATTGTGGGAATGTTTATTAAATCTATGACCAGCCTGGTTTAATGCAAGGTGCCATCATCGCTACTAAAGACTTGGATCCTGGAAAGGGAATCTGGGTACCTAAAGTAGGAGAAATAGATAGGTCTCAGGAGGAGTCTGTAAGGGGGAACTAGGTCACTGCAACACCTGTGGGAGAAGACACAATCAGGGCTATGAGAGACAGCCCCATAGAGCTCATAACACCTGAGTCTTCCCCACAGTACAGCAACCGAGGAGGGTTCTCACCTGGCTACAGACTTGAGACTGTATTTTACCCTTACCCAGATTAGAGAGGATGCCCTGGGACCTCAAGGTGAGTTTTCAGTTGTGAACTCAGTGAGCACTCTAGGAGGACACATAGAGGATATTCCTTTTCTATCCCATCACAGATTGCACTAAGGGGTGGGTGCTGTGAGCTCAGCGGACCCAGCCCCCAGGAGTCGGTTTGTGACAGATCTGGTGGCATAGCTGTGGTATCCAAGAAACATTGGTGGCACAGGCATAGAGGGCAGATTTGAGGCTAGTGTATCAGATTGATAAACTGTAAACAATCTACACACAAATAGGGCAGAGATTTGGAAAAAAATTTGGTTACAGTAGAAAGTTTCCTACCCTGTTTTTTTATTGTGTAAGTTAGTGTAAGGCAAGGCAAGGCAATTTTATTTATAAGGTGCTCAATCCCAGAGGCTGAACATGAATAAAAGATATACCAATGTATTAAAACACATAATAAAACCTCATTAAAACCAGAATAAAATTAATATACTGCAACAATGAAAAGGTTCCCAGAAGTCATACTTCAAGGGACTGGCCGGAACTAAGGATGACAACAGTCAAAAGCCAGACTGAAGAGGTGGGCCTTTAGCCTCCCCTTAAACACCTCTCTTGATGGGGCTTCCCGAACTGCAGGTAGAAGTGAGTTTCACAGTGTAGCAGTAGTTAGGGAAAAAGATGGCTTCCAACTATAGTGAATGCACTGCAGACCAGTAAGGCAGTTGTGTCAAGAAAGAGGGATCCATTATGAGGGGGAACCAAAAACAACCTCATGGAGGCTCTCATGGCAGCCAATGAGCAAGTGGTTGCCCTGACCCTTGAGTCACGGACAGTGACTGAAATGAACCAGACCTTGGGTGTGGGGGATCCAAGGGTCATGGCAGTGTCTAGTCTCAGGGAAAAGAACAGTGAGACCAGAGGGAATCCAGAGCTACAGCACCAGGGGAAGGCCACCACAGAGCTGGAGTTGGAAAGGATCAGGCTGCAGGTGGAGTTGAGCAAATTGGAGCTGGAGCAGAGAAAGTTCGAAGCCCAGCAACAGAAGGAATTCGAGCAGAGAAAGTTTGAAATAGAGATGCAGGAAAAGTAGTGCTAATGAAAGGCTGAGAGGGAGGAAAAGAAGTGTCAGATAGAGTTTGAACTGGAGAGCTTAAGACTCCAGCAACCAGTGTCAGAGGAGGTATGTGGCAGGGGTAAATCTAAAAATCCAGGGCTGTGGTACAAATTGAATTCCAAATTAATCGCTGAATTTAAAGAAGGGGAGGTTATGGATGCATTTTTGAATTTGTTTGAAAAGGTCTGTATCCAGGCCAAGATACCCCAGGAGGTCTGGTGCTTTCAGTTATTCCTGCTGCTTACTGGAAAAGGGTGTGAGGTGCTAGGCCAAATGGACAATGAGGACAGTAAACTTTATGAGAAACTTAAAGCTGCTTTACTTAAAAAGTATGAACTAGCTCCTGAGGCCTTCAGGGTTAAGTTCTATAAACTCTGAAAAAGCCCTGACATGAGCTTTGAGGAACTTGCCACAAAGTAACATCAGTTTTTGAAATGTTGGTGAGAGAGGATGGAAGCAAACTCTGTGGGAAAACTGAGGAGGTTGTGTTACTAGAGCAGTTCTTTTGGGCTTGCCTAGTGCAGCTGAAAACCTGGCTAGAGGACTTGGATCCAAAAACAGTGCAGCAAGCTGCTGAGCTCTCAGATCAATATGCCAGGAGCAGGCCTGCTTTGAAAGGATGTAGAAGAGCAGGTGTGGCAGGGCAAAATGGGAAAAGCGTGCCTTCAGGGCAGCTAAAACTCTTACTGCCTCTGCAGAAAGGGAGAAGTCCCAAGTTACAAAAAAGGTTTTTCTTGGATAAAAGAAATGCTGAATGTTGGTATTGTAAACAGCCAGGGAATCTTGCTAGACAGTGTCCTAAAAAGGTACAGAGTGTGCAAAGTGTCCCTCGAAAGGAGGTGGGTGCACTGTGAATCCCTGAAAACATGCCTGCAAACATGAGGGACCACATACACCCAGTTACTGTAAATGGGGTGCAGATCTATGGGTTAAGGGACTCAGGGGCATCTCTTACCCTGGTAAAAGAGGATCTGATTGGGCCTGAGCAACTTATACCAAATCAGTTTGTAACTGTGAGGGGATTTACTGGGGAGGAGAAAACCTTGCTGCTAGCTAGTGTTCACCTGGATTGGGGTGAGACAGGAGAGAAGGTGCAAAAAGTGCAGACAACCTCGCCCTGGATGTGATTATAGGGAAAAATCTACAGCTGGGGGTGGTGTGTGCAGTTACCTGCAGTCAGACGGCAAAGGCCACTTGTAATTCCCTGAACCCCCATAGATGTCCCTGTGGAAAAGAATAGGAGGCTGGTTCCCCATCCTGTGTCTCCTGACATGGAGAGTAGTGAAATGGAGGTAGGACTTCCACAAGTAGCCATTCACCAGACAGTTACAGAAGGTTGCTCTGAGGAGGAAGGGGTAACAAATGGTCATAAGGTTAGGGATGGCAGTGACTCTGAATGCCCTGACACTAGAGCAATGGACCCCAGTTTAGGAACTGACGGGGACACGTCCAATGCTTTGGGAAAATGTGAAGATTTTTCAGCTGCTCAGAGGACTCACCATAGTTTGGAGAGGCTGAGGGCTTGTGCAGAATCTGACAGAACAGAGTGAGGTGACATGAGGCACAGGGTATTTTGGGACCAAGGACTGTTGTACACACAGGACACGAGGACAAAGGGAGGGGTGATTGGCAGCAGCTTTTCATTCCTCAGGGGTATCGTGAGAGGTTGCTCAAGGTCGCTCATGATATCCCCATGTCTGGACATCTGGGCATCACTTACACCATGCAGCAATTGGTTCAAAATTTCTATTGGCCCAATTTCACCCAGCAAGTGAAGGAATATTGCAGGACTGGTCACTGGTGCCAACAGATAGGAAAGGCAGGTAGAAAAAACAAAGCTTCCCTAATTCTCTTGCCTATTGTGGAGGAGCCATTCCAGAGGGTGGGAATGGATATTGTGGGACCCTTGAATACCCCATGCTCCTCCAGGGAAAAGTTTATCCTGACAGTGGTAAATAACACCACCCAATAGCCAGAGGTGGTTGCCCTCTCCTCACTTAGGGCAGACAAAGTGCCAGACACCTTGCTAGGGATTTTCTCCCATGTTGGGTTTCTTCAGGAGGTCATCTCTGATCAAGGGGACAGCTTCATGCTAGACCTGATGAAGTGTTTGTGGGAAAAGTGTGGGGTGGTGCAGAGACTCATTACACAATACCACCCACAAGCCAATAGGCTCTTGGAAAGATTTAATGGTATCCTAAAAATGATGCTTCAAGCATTTGCTGAACAGCATGGGAGGGACTGAGAGAAATACCTTCCCCACCTGTTGTTCACATACCCCCAAGAGTCAACAGTATCCTTCCCCTTCGAACTCTTATATGGATGTAGAGTGCGTGGGCCCCTAGACTTGATCTGGGAAGACTGGGAAGGCAAGCATGCCACCAAGGGAGCTCCAATAGTGGAGTATGTCCTTAAGTTTAGGAAGAAACTGAAGGAGCTCATGGGGGTGGTTCAAAGCAACCTGTCAGCTGCCCAACAGAAGCAAAAAAGTCCGGCACGACTGCGGAGCCAGAACTCGCTCGTAGACTGCAGGTCAGGAAGTAATGGTCCTAATTCCAGTCTATAAGGACAAGCTGCAGGCCGAGTGGGTGGGACCATACAAGGTAGTCCGACAGGTCAATGGAGTAAACTATATCATGGAACTGCCTGAAAGGTGACATACCCATAGGATGTACCATGTCAATATGATAAAGTAAAAACAAGGTGCTGCGTCAGCATGTGGTCTGAAAGCAAAGCAAAATGATTATATTTAATGCATGCTGAAAATAAAACGTAGAGTTAAAAATCTACATTTCGACCTTAGGTCTTCTTCAGGAAATATCTAAAAGAGAAAAAAAAAACAAAGTTAGTGTGGAGAGGAGGTAAAATAAGGGATATATATATATATATATATATATAAAAAAGAAAAAGGGAGGCTCAGGGAGATGAAGTGATAAATGGCAAGATTAAGAGAGAATCTGTGAAACAAAAAGGTGATGATAGGAAAGACAAAGCATAATAGGAGTGAAAGAGCTAGAGAAGTCCTCAGGTGGAGACTAACTAACAGGGTCTAGTAAGAAGGCTGAAAGGTGACAAATGTAGGGGAAGGAGACTAAGATGGAGACATGCCGAAAATGAAAAAGAAATTAAATCTGTACAGATGCAAACAGACTTTAGGGAAAATAAGGGGTGGCTGAAAGATGTTAGTAGAAAATAAGTTTATCATTTAAACCAGAGGGCTCCTGGGAGCCAAGGTGGATGATCAGCTTGGTTTCCATGTTTTTCTATGGTCGGAATCCCAGAAGCCTTGCTGAAGGACACAAACAGAAAGGTCATTGACACTGGTCCCTGGAGATAAAGTGGGATGCAATGGGTTTAGCAGTGTCTCCATTCCTGACTGCTCTGTAATGTTCCCTGAAGCGGTCAGCAAGACATCTACCAGTTTCTTAGCTGTAAATAGCTGTACACTTCCTGCAAAGAATACAATATACCACATTAGTGGAGGTGCATGAGAACTCCTTGGAGATGTGAAAAATACCTATAGGCCCCCGAATTTCAGTCACACTAGAAACAAATTTGCAGGTGTAGCAGTGAGTTCTGTTGCAAGGTTTGGTAACTGGTAGAGAGGAACTGTTAGGAACAGGTAGGCTGCTTTTAACCAGGAGATTCCACAGGTCGGGTGGCCAGTGGTAAGAGGCAATAGGTGGTTCTGTAAAGGAAGCACCAATGTTGGGGTCAGTTTGCAAAATGGGAAAGTTACTGGTGATGATCCTGTGAAGAGAAGGTGTACTCTGATGGAAAGGAAGCACTAGTGTAATTCGTTGTTATTCTTGTGTGACAGTATCCTTCCTGTGGAGGTCAAGGTTACGTGGCATGTTACTTACCTGGGAGAGTGCTCTGTCCACTGTGCTTTTAGGGTATTCCTTGTTGATAAAAAAAAATGATGTATTATTTGAGTCTGCTCTGCAAAATCATCCTCTTCATTGCATAACCTGCGAAGTCTAAGAAACTGTGAATAAGGCAGGCCATTCTTGACATGTTTAGGATGGAAGGAACAGTGGAGGAGGAAACTGTGAGTCAGTGGGTTTGTAATAAACTGATGTCTTCAGACCAGAGTTCCATACTGACAGTTGGAGATCCAGAAAAGGTAGTGTAGAGGAGGATACTTCAACAGTGTATTGAAGGGAAGGATGGGCCATGGTAAACTTGCTGAGGAAGACTTGGAGGGACTCCCCACACAGTCATCTATGTAGCATTTGTAGAGCTCAGGCACAGACCCTGTGAATGAACACCTGCAAATTTGTTTCTAGTGTGACTGAAATTTGGAGGCCTACATGTGTTTTTCACTTCACCAAGTAGTTCTCATTCACCTCCACTAATGTAGTATATTGTACTCTTTGCAGGAAGTGTTCAGCTATTTACTTCAGAGAGACTAGTAGATGCCTTGTTGACCATTTCTGGGAACATTACAGAGCAGTCAGGAATGGAGAAACTGCTAAACTCATTGTATCCCATTTTATCTTCAGGGAACACAGTGACAATGACCTTTTTGTTTGTGTCCTTCAGCAGGGCTTCCAGGATTCCGACCATAGAAAAAACATGGAAACTAAGCTGATCATCTGCCTTGGCTCCCAGCAGCCCTCCAGTTTAAATGATAGACTTATTTTCTATTAACATCCTTCAGCCACCCCTTATTTTCCCTAAAGTCTGTTTGCATCTGTATACATTTAATTTCTTTTTCATTTGCACCATAAGAATCCATCTCAGTCTCCTTCCCCTACATTTGTCACCTTTCAGTCTGCTTACTAGGCCTTGTTAATTAGTCCCCACCTGAGGACTTCTCTAGCTCTTTCACTCCTATTATGCTTTGTCTTTCCCATCATCACCTTTTTGTTTCACATATTCTCTCTTAATTTTGCCATTTATCACTTCTTCTCCCTGAGCCTCTCCTTTTTTCTTTCTATATATATATATATATATATATATATATATATATCCCTTATTTTACCTATCCTCTACTTTCTTTTTTTCTCTTTTAGATATTTCCTGTAGAAGGCCTAACGTCAAAACGTAGATTTTTAACTCTATTTTCTATTTTCAGCATGCATTAAATATAACTATTTTGTTTTGATGTCAATATGATGACATCATATGCAATGAGAGCCAACATGATATTTGTAGTGTGTAGTCCCTGGGGAGGGGACAGATGAGGAACATCCCCTCCTGGACTTGGTAGAGGAAAGCAAGTGGGAGTCATCTGTGAAGACAAGCAAGCTGTTGCCCCAGTTGACCCTGGAACAGGCTAGGAAGTGAGGGAGGTTTTAGAGGACTTTTCCCCTTTATTTATGGCTAAGCCTGGATGAACCCCCTTAGTGACACATGATGTAGACAAGGGGACGTAAGTGCCCAATCAGCGGATGGCCTGTCAGGTGTCTGAGACCATCCTAAAGGACATTAGAAGGGAGGTGGAGGAAATGCCAGATTTAGGGGTAATCCAGCAATCCCACAGTCCCTAGGCCTCACACGTAGTCTTCATTCCCAAGCCAGATGGGTCTACTTTCTTTTGTGTGGACTATTGTGGACTCAACACTGTCATGGCATCGGATGCCCACCAAATGCCATGGATAGACAAACTATTAGATACATTGGGAAGGGCAACATACCTTACCACAATTGACTTGATGAAAGGGTACTGGCAGGTGGCGTTAGCTGCCTGAGCTAGAGAATGGTCAGCCTTCATCACTCCAATAGGATTATTTGAATTCTGGGTAATGCCTTTTGGAATGAAGAACACCACTGCCACCTTCCAAAGGTTGGTCAACCAGGTGTTGCAGGGTACTGAAGAGTATGCAGTGGTTTATCTGGTTGATATTGCCACTTTTAGTTCCAGCTGGAAGGAACACCTCTCCCATAGGAAATGTTGGGCAGAATACAGAAGGCAGGGCTCATTGTAAAGGCTGAAAAGTGCCAGGTGGCTATGACAGAGGTGGCATACCTGGATAAGGCCACAGACTTCAGAAATCAAGGTATATAGGGCCCTCAGAACAGGGCATTTTGCACACTCTTTCATGAGACACTCTTCTGACACAACACAAGGCAGCCAGACTGTGATAAAAACTGGAACTTGGAAAACGTTTGCAGAAACTCATTTATTTTCTGGACTTTTGAGTCTCCATGGACAAGGTAGAAATTAGATAGTTGAATTTCACAATGCATTTTTTTATATATATTTCCAACTTTTGTTTTGTTATCTTGTGACCAGATTTCTGAATCTTCTGTTTGTAAGTCTTGTATAATAATTATTTAGTAATTAGTAAAAGCATTTGCTTTTAAGGTCCTGTTCACACTGTGGGATGCTGGAACACGGTTCACTAAACCGTTCTTAAAAACGGATTAAAGCTTACCGGTTCTGAGCATCTGCACTTTCAAAAGTGAGTTGAAAAACATGTTGGTACCTGCAGCAACCCGTGTCAGCGTGTTCTCACTGCTGTGGTATTGGTGTCCCTGCAAAGGTTTTCAAGCACCTGCAGCAGCCAAAAGCTGCTTACCATCATGCGTTGCGGCAACTCACAAACCTAAAGAATCGTGCTGCAGAAACTGTGTTCTCCTGATCCCACTGCCGGTAAGTCTGAATTATAATCGGAACAGTTTTTAAAACTGTGCTGAAGCCTACCTCGAAGCAGGGTTTGAGCATGGTTCATTGAAATGGTTCTGAAGTCATGCTGAGTGCAAACGCAAACTGTGCTTGTGGCTTCTTAAAACATTTTACTAGTGATAAAACATTTTAAGTAGTCCAGTGCAAACAAGGCCTAAAACACTGCCTGCAAGAGATGTTATTGTGTGTGTGAAACTGTGGGAACATTTATTAAATCTGTGACCAGCTTGGTTTAATGCAAGGTGCCACCATCACTGCCAAAGACTAGGGTACTGGAAAGGGAATCTGGGTGCCTAACATGGGGAAATACATAGATCTTGGGAGGGGTCTGCAAGGGGGAACTAGGTCACTGCACCACATGTGGGAGAAGACACAATCAGGGTTATCAGAGAGATGGCCCCAAAGAGCTCATAACACCTGGGTCTTCCCTCCAGTACAGCAACTGAGGAGGGTTCTCACCTGGCTACAGACTTCAGACTGTATTTTACCTTAACCCAGATTAGGGAGGAAGCCCTGGGACCTTGTGGTGAGTATTCAGTTGTGAATTCAGTGACCACTCTAGAAGGACATGTGGAGGGTATTCATGTTCCTCCCATCATGGATTGCACTTAGGGGTGGGCGCTGTGAGTTTAGTGGACCTGGCCTCCAGGAGTGGGTTTGTGATATCATGTACTGTACATGTAAATCCTCATGTGTAGTATAGTTTAGTGTCACCTACATGTAAGCCCTAATATGTAGCATAGTTTAGTGTCACCTACATGTAACTCTACTGTGTAGCATAGTTTAGTGTCAACTACATGTAAACCCTAATGTGCAGCATTGTGTAGTGTCACCTACATGTAAACCCTAATGTGTAGCAAGGCGTAGTGTCACCTACATGTAACCCAAATAAGTAGCATAGTTTAATGACATCTACATGTACCCTTATTGTGTAGCATAGTTTACTGTCACCTCCATGCAACCCTAATATGTAGCATACAGTAGTGTACTGTAGTGTCAGCATAGTGCAGTGTCACCTACATGTAAACTCTAGTGTGTAGCATAGTGTAGTGTCACCTACAGGTAAACCCTAGTGTGTAGCATAGTGTAGAGTCCCCTAAATGTAAACCGTCATGTGTGGCATAATTTAGTATCACCTGCATGAAATCAGAAGTAAGTAACATAGTGTAGTGTCACATACATGCAATTCCTAGTGCGTAGCATAGTGTAGTGTCACCTACATGAAAACCCTAGTGTGTAGCATGGTATAGTGTCACCTACACATTAACCCTATTGTGTAACATAGTGTTGTGTCACCTACATGTAAACCCTCATGCAAAGCATAGTTTAGTGCCACGTACATGTAACCCTAGTGTGTAGCATACTGTAGTGTCACCTGCATGTAAACCCTCATGTGTAGCACAGTGTAGTGTCTCCTACATGTAAACTCTAGTGTATAACATAGTTTTGTGTCACCTTCATGTAAACCCTATTGTGCAGCATAGTGTAATGTCACACACATGCTAACTGAATTGTGTAGCATAGTGTAGTGTCACCTACATGTAAACCCTAGTGTATTGTAGTGTTGTGTCACCTACATGTAACCCTAGTGTGTAATGAAGCATAGTTTAGTGTCACGTACATGTAAACCCTAGTGTGTAGCATAGTCTAGTGTCACCTACATGTAAACGCTAATGTGTAGCATAATGTAATGTCTCGTACATGTAACCCTAGTGTGTAGTGTAGTTTTGTGTCATCTACATGTAACCCTATTGTGAAGCATAGTTTAGTGTCACCCACAGTTAACCCTAGTATGTAACATAGTGTAGTCTAAACTACATGTAAACCCTCATGTGCAGCATAGTGTAGTGTCACCTACTGTACATGTATACCCTAGTGTGTAGCATAGTGGAGTTTAGTGTACTGTAGTGTAGAATCACCTACATATAAGCCCTCATGTGTAGAATAATACAGCATAATTTAGTGTTACCTGCATGTTAACCCTAGTGTGTAGTATAGTTTAGTGTCAACTACATGTAAGCCCTAATGTGTAGCATAGTGTACTGTCACCTACATGTAAACCCTAGTGTGTAAACATATTTTATTGTCTCCTACACATAAACCTTAATGTGTAGCATAGCTTAGTGTAGCCTACATGTAACCCTAGCGTGTAGCATAGTGTAGTGTCACTATATGAAAACCCTCGTGTAGTATAGTTTAATGTCACGTACATGTAAACCATCACATGTATCATAGTTTTGTGTCCCCTACATGTAAACTATCATGTGTTGCATAATGTAGTGTAGTGTACTGTAGTGTAGTGTCAACTACATATAAACCCTGATGTGTAGCATAGTTTAGTGTCAACTACACATAAGCCCTAATGTGTATTTATTTATTTATTTGAATTTTGGTAACTGGGTAAGTCCACTGAGACAATTACAGTCCCTTTTTCAGGGTCAACCTGGGTAGGACAACAAAGCATAGCCTAGAAAATTACAGTGACATTGGATCAAGACAGTACAATATTTTGCAAGGTCAAACAAGGTAGCATTCATCTGATTACAATGAAGGTAGCACAGTTCAAATAACAAGGTGGTATACAGCTAAGAACAATGAAGGAAGCACAGTTCAACTAATGGATATGACAGCAATAAAATAACACACATGTAAATTACACATTTTGAAAAAAAGTAGAGCAGGCTAACCATCAAGTGAAATATAAGTGGAAAAAGGTGGAATAAATGAACTGAAAAAGGGGTAAAAGTAAAAGAATAAGGGGGGGACACAATAGTGGTCTTTCAGTGCGGAGTGCAGTTGGAAATGGATAAAAGAAGCCACATGGGCCAGAGGACAGAGAGGAGCAAGATTCAATGGAAGCAGGTACATCTTGCAGCAGATGAAAGAAAGGTGTGGATGTTAAATTGGAAAGTAGAGTAGCACAAGACAGGACAGATGGGGGCAGAGAGTTCTAGTCAGAAATAGCAGTAAAGGAGAAAGATCTATGTGCAACAGCAAGACGCAGTTTAGGTCTAGTGAGGAGTGGGAGGTGGGCAGATCAAAGTGCAATTGAGACTTGCCTTGGACAGACAATTCCTCTAAGGCAAGGAGGGGTAAATTTGTGAATAAGTTTATGCACAAAGCACAAGGTGGTATATCTCAGTTTTTGATTCAAAAGGTAGCGAGCCCAACAAGGAGAGAACTTCAAAGCGGTGATGACATGCAGACACACCTAACACCAATCTACCAACTCTAAGGTATGCCTGCGTTAGGAAAGACATATTAGTGGTGTTGGTGGAAAGTAGTAAGGGGGCGCTATGGGTAAGAAGAGGGAGCAGAGAGGACATTGCAATCTTAAGGTATAATGCAGCAGAGAGCAAGGGGTGGATTTGATACAGAGGGCCCAGTTTCTGGTTCAGAATCTTGGCAATAGTGGTTACATGGGCACTTAGTGAAAGAGATGTGTCCAGCATGAAACCTAGACACTTGGAGATAGGGACAGTCTCTATGGTTTTGTCACTGAGTGAGGTTATATTTAGATGGGTGTAGGGCCTGACAGTAAGAGAAAGGTGCGTAAAGAGCATACATTTGGTGTGTAGTGCAGTATCACCTACATATCTACATATAAGCCCTGTGTAGCACAGTGTAGCGTCACCTACATGTAAACCCTAGTGTGTAGCATAGTGTAGTATCACCTACATGTAAATCTTCATATGTAGCTTAGTGTAGCATAGTTTGGAGTCACTTACATGTACCCCTTAGTGTGTAACATAGTTTAGTGTCAACTACATGTAAACCCTCATGTGTAGCATAGTGTAGTGTCACCTACATGGAAATCCTCATGTGTAGCATTCTGTAGCATAGTGTAGTGTCATCTATACAGTATGTAAACCCTAATGTGTAGCATAGTGTAGTGTCACCTACATGTAAACCCTAATGTGTAGCATAGTGCAATGTCACGTACATGTGAACCCAAATGTACAGCATAGCGTAGTGTCACCCACATGTAAACCCCAGTGTGTAGCATAGCTTGGTGTCACCTACATGTAACCCTAGTGTGTATCATTGTTTAATGTCATCTACGTGTAACCCTATCGTGTAGCATAGTTCAGTGTCACCTACATGTAACCCTAGTATGCAGCAGAGTATAGTGTAAACTATGTGTAAAGCCTCATTTTCAGTAAAGTATAGTGTCACGTACATGAAAACCCCCTGAGTAGCACACTGTAGTGTCACCTGCATGTAATAATAATAATAATAATAACATTTATTTGATTAAGCGCCTTTCAAAATTTCAAGGCGCTTGTACAAATCATCATGACATTCCATATAACAGTACAAACATTAACAACAAAACCACAAAATATAAAAATTTAAAATACTGCAGGGAATGCCTGATTCCATAAAAAAGACTTTAAGGCCTTCTTAAAACTATCCACCGTTGAACTTTCTCGGAGCTGGCGGGGCAGAGAATTCCAAAGGGTGGGCGCCACAAAGCTGAAAGCATGGGCTCCAGAAGACTTCAAATTTACCCTCGGAATCTCCAGCAACCCCTCGTCAGCTGAGCGAACATGTAAACCCTAGTGTGTAGCATAGTGGAGTTTACTGTACCGTAGTGTAGTGTTACCTACATATAAACCCTCATGTGTAGAATATTATAGCATAGCTTAGGGTCACCTACATGTTAACCTTAATGTGTAGTATAGTTTAGTGACAACTACATGTAAGCCCTAATGTGTAGCACAGTGCACTGTCACCTACATGTAAACCCTAGTGTGTAACATAGTTTAGTGTCACCTACATATAAACCCTAGTGTGCAGCATAGCTTAGTGTCACCTACATGTAACCCTAGCATGTAGCATAGTGTAGTGTCAACTACATGTAAACCCTCATGTGTAGCATAGTGAAGTGTCACTATATGAAAACCTTTACATGTAGCAGAACTTAATGTCACCTACATGTAAACCTTCATGTGTCCTGGAGAATAGTATTGTGTCCACTATATGTAAACCATGATTTGTAGCATAATGTAATGTAGTGTATTGTAGTTTAGTGTCACCTACATATAAAGCCTCATGTGTAGCATAGTGTAGCATAGTTTAGTGTCAACTGCATGTAAGCCACAATATGTAGCATAGTGTGTTGTCACCTACATGTAAACCCTAGTGAGCAGCATAGTGTAGTGTTACATACATGTAAATCCACATGTGTAGCATAGTTTAGTGTCAACTACATGTAAGCCTTAATGTGCAGCATAGTTTATTGTCACCTACATGCAAACCCTAATGTGTAGCATAATGTATTGTCACGTATATGTAACCCTAGTGTGTAGTGTAGTTTTGAGTCATCTACATGTAACTGTATTGTGTAGAATAGTTTAATGTCACCTACAGGTAACCCTAGTATGTAGCATAGTGTAGTCTAAACTACATGTAAACCCTCATGTGCAGCATAGTGTAGTGTCACCTACACGTAAATATGTAGCATAGTGGAGTTTAATGTACTGTAGTGTAGTATCACCTACATATAAGCCATCATGTATAGAATAGTGTAGCATAGTTTAGTGTCACCTACATGTTAACCCTAGTGTGTTGTATAGTTTAGTGTCAACTACATGTAAGCCCTAATGTGTAAAATAGTGTACTGTCACTTACATGTAAACCCTATCGTGTAACATATTTTATTGTCACCTACATATAAACCTTAGTGTGTAGCATCGGTTAATGTCACCTACATGTAATCCTATCATGTACTGTAGCATAGTGTAGTGTCAACTGCATGCAAACCCTCATGTGTAGCATAGTGTAATGTCACTATATGAAAACCCTCATGTGTAGCATAGTTTAATGTCACCTACATGTAAACCATCACGTCTATCATAGTTTTGTGTCCCCTACATGTAAACCATCATGTGTTGCATAATGTAATGTAGTGTACTGTAGTGTAGTGTCAACTACATATAAACTCTGATGTGTAGCATAGTTTAGTGTCAACTACATGTAAACCCACATTTGCAGCATAGTGTACTTTCACCTACCTTTAAACCCTAATAAGAAGAATGGCGTTGTGTCCCCTACATGTAAACCCTTAATGTGTTGCATAGTGTAATGTCACCTACATGTAAATCCTCATGTGTAGCTTACTGCAGCATAGTTTAGTGCCATCTGCATGTAAACCCTAGTGAGTAGCATAGTTAAATGTCATGTACATGTAAACCTTAAGGTGTGGCACAGCACATTGTCACCACACACCTATAGACTGAGAACCTATTCAGTTGTTTTAATCATGTTTAGATGTTATTTAAATGTTCTTATTTATTGTTTCCTGTCTTGTTATTGTATGTTTTAACCCTGAAGTGTAGCATACTTTAGTGTCACTTACATGTAACCCTAGTGTGTACCATACTTTATTGGTACTGGACTTCAGGAGGGCTGATTTTATCAAAATGGGAGAGTGCCTCAGAAAAGCACTAGCAAACAGGCAAGAAGGTGGGGTGCAGCAAAAATGGGGAAACATTAAAACCGCCACCAGAGAGGCAACAAGTCTTTGTGTGAAGCAAATAAACAAATCAAAATGAAAGAAAAAAACACCATGGTCCTCAAAAGAAGTAGCGGGGAAGGTAAGGGAAAAAAAGATAGCAATCAGGAAGTATAAGGAAACACAGAAGGAGCAGGACAGAGAACTGTACCAGTTAAAGCAGAAGGAAATGGGTAAGGCAGTCAGAACAGCAAAGGCCCAAACCGAGGAAAAGATAGCCAACTCAGTTAAGAAGAAGGAAAAACCTTTTATAGGTACATTAGGGAGTGAAGAAAGACTAAGGCAGGGATACTGAGGCTGAAAAAAGAGGAAGGTGGTTGGGCAGAGAGTGACAGTGAAAAAGCAGGGATACTGAATGAATACTTTGCTCAATATTCACAATGTAAAAGCAGGGGGAAATACCTAATCCAGTCAATAGAAGCACTCTGGATAGGGGGGTTGATATTAGTCATTTCACAGAAGAAAGGGTTCTAAAAGAACTCTTAAAACTGAAGGTGGATAAGGCAATGGAGCCTGATAGGATTCACCCCATAATTTTAAAAGAACTAAGGGAAGAACTAGTAACACCACTGACTACCCTTTTTAATAAATCATTGGAGGATGGGGTTGTACCTGAGGACTGGAGAAGGGTGGATGTGATTCCTCTTCACAAAAGTGGGAGCAAGACAGAGGCAGGAAACTACAGACCTGTCAGTTTGACCTCAGTGGTAGGGAAAATGATGGAATCTCTCCTGAAGGAAAGAATTGTTGAGTACCTAGAGGCCAGTGGGGCACAGGACCCAAGGCAGCATGGATTCACAGCAGGAAGGTCATGTCAGACAAATCTAATTGATTTCTTTGACTGGGTGACCAAAGTAGTACACCAGGGAGGGGCTGTGGACACGGCCTACCTAGACTTTAGCAAGGCATTTGACACAGTCCCGCACAAAAGATTAATAAACAAATTAGCCAGCCTGGGAGTGGGTCCAAGGGTGGTAGCCTGGGTAAAACACTGGTTGGAAAAGAGGACACAGCGGGTAATAGTAAATGGAGTCCACAGTGAAGAAAGGAGGGTTACTAGTGGGGTACCACAGGGTTCAGTACTGAGGCCGGTCCTTTTTAATGTCTTCATAAGTGACATTGCAGAAGGACTGGAAGGGAAAGTATGTCTCTTTGCAGATGACACAAAGATCTGCAACAGGGTTGATACACAAGGTGGGGTGGAAAGGATGAGAAGGGACTTGACAAGTTTGGAGGAATGGACACATGTATGGCAGCTTAGATTCAATGCAAAAAAGTGCAAAGTAATGCACCTGGGAAACAAAAAACCAGGGGAAGACTACACAGTGGGGGATGAGATACTGACAACAAGAAAAATGGAAAGGGACCTAGGGGTAGTCATATCAGATGGCCTAAAGGTGGGCCAGCAATGTGAGAAGGCAGTAAGGAGGGCTGGGGGGATACTGGGAAGCATAGGGAGAGGCATCACCAGTAGAAAACAGGAAGTTGTTGGCCCTCTGTACAGACAGTTGCTAAGATCACATCTGGAGTACTCTGTACAGTTAAGGAGACCCATCTCTGCAAAGACATAGACAGGGTGGAGTCTGTCCAGAGGAGGGCAACCAAAATGATGCAGGGTCTGCATCAGAAGACATATGAAGAAAGACTAAAGGAACTAAAGACGTATAGCCTCGAGGAAAGGAGGGATGAGGGGACATGATAGAAACTTTCAAATACCTCAAGGGAATCAACAAAGTCCAAGAGGGTAGCATCTTTCGGAAAAAGAGATGCACAAAAACAAGGGGGCACAATTTGAAGATAGAGGGGGGACGGCTCAGAGGTAATGTGAGGAAGTATTTCTTCACAGAGAGGATTGTGGATACATGGAACACCCTTTCTGAGGAGGTTGTAGAGTCAAAAACAGTGGGAGAATTCAAGAATGCATGGGACAGACATAAGGCAATTCTAGTGGGGGTAGGAGGAAGTAGGCTGTTGGTTAACTAGGATCTGCAGCTTATGTATTAGGTAGGGAAATGGGCAGACTAGGTGGGCCAAGGGGTCCTTATCTGCCATCAGATTATATGTTTCTATGTTTACCAATTGTAAATGAAGAGTGTTGCATTGTGTAGTGTCAACTACATGGAAACCCTAGCGTGTAGCATAGTTTGGTGTCACATATATGATAATCCTTATAGGTAGCATAGTATAGTGTTACCTACCCTATTGTGTAGCATAGTTAGGGTCACATCCATGTACTCCTAGTGTGTAGCATAGTTTAGGGTCACCTACATGTAAACCCTCACTTGTAGCATAGTGTACTTTCAACTACCTTTAAACCCTAATGGGAAGCATGGTATTGTTTCACCTACATGTAAACCCTTAATGTGTAACTTAGTGTAATGTCACCTACATGTAAATCCTCATGTGTAGCTTACTGTAGCATAGCTTAGTGCCACATACAAGTAAACCCCAGTGTGTAGCATCGTTAAGTGTCATCTACATGTAAACCCTAACGTGTGGCACAGCATAGTGTCACCACACCCCTATAGACTGAGAACCTGTTCAGTTGTTTTAATCATGTTTTTATTTTTTTTTTGTATGTTCTCATTTATTTTTTCCTGTCTTGTTTTTGTATGTTTGTATTTTAATTGTATTGTAAGGGTGCCCTTAGCCTTCGTGGAAGGGCACCCCAAATAAATAAAATCTACTACTACGATTACCCCATGTAAACCCTCATGTGTAGCATAGTGTTGTGTCACCTACATGTAACCCCTCATGTGTAGCATAGTATTGTGTCGCCTACCTATAAACGCTAATGTGTAACATAGTGTAATGTCACCTACATGTAAATCCTAATGTGTAATATAGTATAATGCCACCTACATGTAATCCTTAGTGAATAGCATAGAGTAACATCAACAACATGTAAACCCTGATGTGTGGCATAGTGTAGTGTCACCTACATGTATCCCTCGTGTATAGCATAATGTAGTGTCACCTACATGTAAACCTTCATGTAGATCATAATGTAGTGTCTCCTACCTGAAAACCCATATGTGTAGCATAGTGTCATGTCACCTTGATGTAAACCCTCATGCGTAACATAGTGTAGTGTCACCTATATGTAAACCCTCATGTGTAGCATAGTTTAGTGTCACCTACAGCACATGTAAACTCTCATGTGTAGCATAGTGAGGTGTAGTGTTGCGTAGTATAGTGTAGTGTCACCTATACATAAACCCTTGTGTATAGCATACTGTAACATAGTTTAGTGTCACTTACCTTTTAACCCTAAAGTGTAGCATAGTTTAGTGTCACTTACATGTAACCCTAGTGTGTACCATACTTTACTGTCACCAATTGTAAATGAAGAGTGTAGCACAGCGTAGTGTCAATTAAATGTAAACCCTAGTGTGTAGCATAGTTTGGTGGCACATATTTGAAAATCCCAATGTGCAGCATAGTGTAGTGTCACCTACCTGTAACCCTATTGAGTAGTGTAGTTTCGGGTCACTTCCATGTACTCCTAGTGTGTAGCATAGTTTAGTGTCAAATACATGTAGCACTAATGTATAGTATAGTCTATTATTCAATGGGAAGAAGTTTTCTTGAGCTCTGATTGGTCAGTGTGTGCCTGCAGCAGTGATGTTATCTCAGTATAACATCACAGTATCAAGTCCAGGCACACACATGACCCTCTCACATGTGCAGACATGACACATGTTAGTGTGCACAAGCTCCTATTGTCACACAAACTACACAACGATAAACAAAAAGCACTGCTGTGTGTGGTTTCTCTTTCTCTGTGTGGCTGTTTCCCTGCACTTTACAGAGGCGCAGGGTTGGCAGTCACTTTTATAGATATACACTTACGGGTGAAATAGCAACAAAGTGTGGAACAAAATATTTACACCTGAGCTTCGGCTCCAAACAATGTTTAGCAACACTTCCCACTTCCCCATCTCCAGAACCCACACACTTCCCTCCCAAAACTTGTATTCCTTTGTCTCCACCCCCCAGCAAACAAACTCTCCAGTGCACGAGCTGGTGGACCCCAAGTCAGCATTTAAAACCGCAAATATTTTTAAAAGGTCCACCAAACTGCACACTTTTGTTTTTCCACTCAACTTGCCGTTACGAGCTGCGGCTCACAGAACAGTAGCATGAGCTTGTGTCATGCTCTCCTGCTCCACTGTCAATGTCTTTTCCCTACTCCTGCAGCTCAGTTTCTTTTTCTCCATTTTTTTAAACAAAACTAAGTAACAAAACACTCTTTACCACCCCCAACCTTCATCTCTGTTCTGGCCAAGAGATCCAATTCACAGCAACAGCAGCAGCTGGCTGACAAGAGTGATGAGTGGGAGGGGGCTGGGAACAGGGGCAATGGGCTGACGCTGCCTCAGAATCTCTTACCACGACCATTATCTCCCATTACATAAATTAAACACAGCAAGAAAAAAATGTACTGGGATATCCACAAGCAAGACACAGTTGGAGGGGGCAGAGTGATGCAATGGAAACCACATGTGACAGCAGGAAGCAGAGAGACCTTGGCAGGCATCATCACTGATACAGACATAGCATCTCCACCTACTGGTGGAAATATATTATGGACTTTTTCTTCAAAACATATACCTCTACACAGAGAAACATCAAATAAAAGATGAATAAAAATTTTTTTTTAACCTTTTTCCTTTTTATTAATAAATGAACCATTGTATAATACAAATAATGAACTTCAGGGTGTGTCGTGCTTTGATAACGGCACATCTCAGGTTTGGATGCACTCGGCCTTCAGCCTAAAACCCAACCTCCTAACATATGACATTATCCAAGCATGACACATGCCCTGTTTTCTGTTATTGCTTATGTATTAACTATATGTAAACCCTACTGTGTATCACAGTCTGGTGTCACCTACATGTAACCCTAGTGTGTTACATACAGTAGTTTAGTGTCACCTACATGTAATCCTATTGTGTAGCATAGTTTAGTGCCAACTAAATGTAAATCCTAGTGTGTAGCATAGTTTAGTTTCAACTACATATAATGCTAGTGTGTAGCATAGTGTAGTGTAAACAAGAAGAAGAATAAGAATCAGCATTTATATAGCACTTTTCATACACAGTATCTCAAAGCACTTTACAAGTAATGCTAGACTGGTAGTGAAGTGACTGAATGTGTGGTGGCGGCCATATCACACATCATCACCCACACACAGCCTGGATAATTGCATGAACCAGTTTATGGGAAGGAGAATGTTGGCCTAGGCACCGGGAATGCTCCCTGCTCTTTGCGAAGAGTGCCCTTGGTTCTTTTACTTCCACCTGGACAACACCAGGATGGGCAGAATGGACCTCGGTTTAACATCTCATCCGAGGGACGGCACACCCCAGCAGTACAGTACCCCCAATACTGCACTCGGATGCCAGTGATTTTTTTAGGTGCAAGTCCAATCCCAGTATAGGATGAGAACCCACAACCTTCTGTTCCAGAGGTGGATGTGCTACCAACTGAGCCACGCTGACACCTTGTACTACTTGTACACCCTCATGTGTAGCATAGTGTAGTGCCACCTACATGAAAACCCTCATATGTAGAACACTTTTAGTATCAGCTACATGTAAACCCTCATGTGTAGCATAGTTAGGTGTACTGCAGCGTAGGGTCACCTACATATCAACTCTTGTGTAGAATAGTAAAGCATAGCTTAGTTACCTACGTATTAACTTTAGTGTGTAGTATGGTTTAGTGTCAACTACATGTAAGCCCTAGTGTGTACTATAGTGTACTCTTTCCTACATGTAAATCCTAGTGTGTAGCACAGTGTAGTGACACCAACATGAAAACTCTGGTGTGTAGCATAGTATAGTGTCACCTACTTATAACCCTAGTGTGTAGCTTAGTGTAGTGTCAACTACATGCAAAGCCTCATGTGTAGGATAGTGTAGTGTCTCCTACATTAAGACCCCATACGTACTGTAGCATAGTTTAATGTCACCTACATGTAAATCCTCATGTGTAGCATACTGTAGTGTAGTGTCACCATCACATAAACCCTCATGTGTAGCATAGTGTAGCATAGTTTAGTATCAACTACATATAAACCCTAATGAGTAGCATAGTTTAGTGTCAGTTACATGTAACCCTAGTGTGCAGCATAGTTTAGCGTCCCCTACATGTAAAACATCATTTGCAGCATAATGTAATGTAGTGTACTGTAGTGTTGTGTCATCTACATATAAACCCTCATGAGTAGCACAGTGTAGAATAGTTTAGTGTCAACTACATGTAAACCCTAATGTGTAGTATAGTTTAGTGTCACCTACATGTAACCCTAGTGTGTAGTGTAGCATAGTGTAGTGTCATATACATTAAGCCCCTCATATGTAGCATAGTTTAATGTCACCTACATTTAAACCCATATGTGTAACATAGTGTAGTGTTCTGTAGTGTAGTGTCATCTACATATAAATCCTCATATGTAGCATAGTATAGCATAGTTTAGTGTCACCTACATAGAAACCCGAGTGTGTAGTATAGTGTAGTGTCTCCTACATGTAAACCCTAATATGTAGCACATTGTAATCTCACGTATATGTAAACCCAAGTATACAGCACGGTGTAGTGTCACCTACATGTAAACTCTAATGTGTGGCACAGTTTAGTGTCACCTACATGTAACCCTGGTGTGTTTGAAGTTGAAGTTTGAAGTTTGAAGTTTATTGTTCTAGGAATTAATACCTTTGAGCCAAAGCTCTTTTACAAAGGTTCCACATCATTAAGTACAAAAACATGGTAGATAGTATTACAAACAATCAGTAAGCCGTTTAACAAGGACACAACTTAAACAGTAACATTTATGTACAGAAAAGAAAAAGGAACTCAGAGGCAGTGTCAAGGGCAAGGAATAAGGATTGGAGAGCTTGAGAGGGAAGAGAGGGAGAAATAATAAGTTTAGGAGCAGACAGAACCAGGTTAGTGGTACTCAGGTTGTCTTTGTCAAAGAGGAGACCATGGTGGTTGAGTGAAACAAATGTAAGTGCACTCAGTGGGATGAGACTTTAGTCAAAGCAGTCACAGGAGCTGGAGGCTGTGAGGTGAGCATAAAGTATGGATTTGAAAGGTCCCAATGTCATGGAGGATAGGGAGGGCAGGTTAAGGGCATTGTACCAGGTAGGGGCACAGTATGTAAAAGATATTTGCCGTTGAGCAGTCCGGCATCTAGGGACAAGGAAAGGTTGGTGGTCAGATCTTTTGGTGGTAGGAGTGTCATTGTTCAGGCAGAGCAGGTCCCGGATACATGGAGGAGTGAGTCCCAAGATTGATTTTTTTGTCATCACGCATGTGAGATACATAAGGCAATTGGAAAGATGCAACCAACTGGTTTCCGTGTAGAGGTCACAAGTGTGGGTCCATCTCTGTGCTCCAGTGAGGAGTCGACAGGTTTTGTTTAATGCTGTTGAGATGCACTTTAGTGCAGTGGTAGTAGCTGAGCCATAGACAATTAGACCATAGTCTATGATTGAGATGATGGAACTTTGAACAGCAATCCTCAAGGCAGCTTGATTGAAAAATTGATGGTTCTGGTACAAAATTCCAATGCGCTGGTGCACTGTTTTTGCAGTGTTATCAATATGGGCCGCAAAAGTAAGACATTCGTCAAAAGTGATACCAAGGTATTTGAAGGTGTTCACTTGTTCTAGTGTATTTCAAGAGAAGTTTTTATGACGAGTGGAGTATGCCTATTTCTGTTTTGATGACTGGCGAAAAGCATGACTTTTGTTTTTTTTTTATTTAGGACCAGTTTGTGCTCAAGGAACCACTTTTCAACACATGAGAAAGCAAACTGCAAGCTCTGTCGTAGTGGATTTGGATCCTTATGGGAGGAGAGAATTACAGCGTCATCAGCATAGAGTATTAATTTTTCAGGGCAGGATTTGGGAAGCAAGTTTAGAAATAGGCTGAAGAGGAGAGGACCTAAAATTGATCCCTTGGGGACACCAGAGAGGACCGGTTTGGAGTCAGAGAGAACCTCAGAGATTTTTACTGTTTGAGAACGTTGTGCCAGGTAACTTTTTGCCCAGGCTTCAGGTCCCTCAGCTAGCCCAATGCTGAGCAGAAAAGAGATTAGAAGGCTATGGTGAACAGTGTCAAAGGCCTTTGTGAGGTCTACGAAAACAGCTCCCGTTAAATAACCCTTATCCAAGGCTTTGTGAGTTTCACTAGAGAAATCAAGTAGGGCTGTTGACGTACAGTGTCCTTTCCTAAATCCATGTTGCTGAATGCAGAGTAGGTCATACTTTTCCAGGTAGTCTGATAGTTGATCCGCCACGATCCATTCAAGAGCTTTGGAGAGGGGTGGAAGTATAGATATGGGCCGATAGTTCCCTGGTGTGGATTTATCACCCCCTTTATGCACTGGTGTGACTATAGTGGCCTTCCATGTGTTGGGGAATTGACTTTGGCACAGGGAGAGGTTGAGAATTTTGGTGAGGGGGTGGATCACTTCTTCCAAGGTGAGGGACAGAAGTTTTAGATCAATGATGTCACTGCTATTTCTAGATTTAGAGCAGGCCTTTTTTATGTATCTGTAGGCTTCTTATGTCTTAAATATTTTAAAGTGAAATAGCGGTTTGTCTGGTGAGGTGGTTTGGGATATGAGTTTTGGAACTGACAAGTCCTGGAAGAAGTCTGGTGAGAGGACACCACTGAGGTCAGTGAAGGTTTTATTTAGGGAATTGGCCATAGTCTTAGGGTCACGGGTAGTGGAGCCATCAATGTTCATTGCTGTGGGAGAGGATTTAGACTGTTTGCCCATAATATTATGTATTTTGTCCCAGAAGGATCTCCCGTCACCCCACGTGGTTTTTAGAGCATTCTTGAAATAGGAACTCTTCATTTGCCTGATTTGTGAAGTGCATAGGTTGTGCGCCTGTTTATAGTTAAGTGAGTCTGTTATGGAGCCTGTGGCCCCGGCTATAGCCCAAAGATGGTCACGTGCTTTAAGCTGAGCCAGTAGTTTGGCTGTTAGCCAGGGATTAGAGAGGGCTTTGATTTTACGTCTTTTGAAAGGTGCATAGGTGTCACAGGCAGTGTTGAAAGTTTTAATGAAGAAGTCTAGGGCAGTGTCCACATCCAGTGTATTGTAGATAGGGGACCAGTCTTGTTGTAGGAGGCAGGTCTTTAGCTTAGCAAGGTTTCCGTGTGGTAGCATTCAACTTAGGATGGTTTTAGGAGGTGGTTTGTGGAATTTATTTGTCCAGATACAGATCACAGGGGAGTGGTCACTGAGGGAGTCGGAGAGAACGGTGGTGTTTTTTATCCTGTCCGGGCGATTAGTAAGAATCCAGTCAATGAGAATGCTGGTTCCAGTCTTGTAGTTTTTTCTAGTAGGGGAGTTGACCATCTGTGTTAGGTTGGTTGCTAGGATAGTATCCCTGCTGGATACAATATCTGAGGCAAGCCAATTTATATTGAGATCACCGAGAAGGAGGAGCTCAGAGTCAGGAGGTTGTAATCTTGCAAATTCAAGGATAGACTGGAGCCCAGCTCATAGGTCTTTAGGGGGATATAGACTGCAGCCACGGTAAGCACTTTGTTATGGGCAACAAGGAGAAGCTTGACAGGGAGAAGTTGTACTAGGGTATTTTCTGGGGAGAAACTGACAAGGTGGCATGAGAGGTAGTCCTTTATATAGATAACACATCCGCCCCCCTTTCTTTTTACCCGGTCAAGTCTGAAGAGGTTGTAGCCTTGGAGCGAGATTGCATGATCTGGAGTGCTAAGTGTTAGCCAGGTCTCAACAATTACAAGTATGTCAGGATTATGTTGTCCAATAAAGGCTTGAAGAGATGCCAGCTTAGGAAGGAGGCTGCAGATATTTAGGGTAACAACAGGTAGCCTGTTTTCAGTTTTTGCAGGCTTTATCTTAATGTTTGAGCCAGGGCCAGGGTTTGGGTGGATCCCACCAGACATGAGAAGTAGGAGGAGCAGCAGTTTGAGGGATATCTCCCATAGCTCATACCATGTAATGTCTTTCCTCTGCATGCTGCAGGTTTGGATACAGTGCAGTAGCCTAGGGTCCCAACAAAGGAGGGTTGCTAACGACAGGTGCTCAAATATGATTTTTCCAGCCGGGGCGGTCATTTGCACCCAGTCCTTAGTAATGGAGTGCCTCAGATAGAAATAAAGGGTATTTGCCATGATTCCATAATGGAGGTAGGATGTCAAGATGCTTACAGTGGGGGGTTGCGTGGGCTAGGAGGAGAGAGGAAGTTGACACAGTGGATAACAAATGGAGAGAGATAGAAAAGACAGGAGGAGGTTTACATGGGTAAACCCAAGGCTCACACATGAGCAGGGACAGATCAATTTCAGTGGTGTGCCTCCAGGGGGAGGATTTACCCCATTGCCAAATGACGTAAAATAATCAAATCCACAGGAAAATGACCAGTAAACTGTTTGATCTACGGTAACAAGACAAAGGATGTGTTAAATTCCTGGAACACTGGCCTGGGGCATATGCAGGAAGTTAAAACCCTTTGTCAGTGTCTTCCCTTTGTTTAAATAGTTGTGAATGGTTCTCAAAGACATGCAGTTCCCTTTAGCAACAAGGTAGACGGAAATGTGGATTCAGTTTGCACTTCCCAGGTCAGAGCTTGTAGAATTTCTTAGCTGTGCTTACTTTGATTGTGATGACTTCCAAAAAAGTTGATTTATAATGAAAATCCCAATATCTGCTGGTGATGTTTTCCAGTTTCTTAGTCCAGGAAACTTTCATAGATCATATATCCAAGAATGGTCTAGTTCCTCCAAGCCAAAACACATGAAGATCCACAAAACTAAACTATTGACAGAGACAAACACAAACACCCAGCCACACAGCAACAAGTAGGCAGAGCTAGGTAACATACTTTTGTGTGATTTACATGTAAGACCTAATGTGTAGCATAGTTTAGTGTCACCTACATGTAACCCATAATAGAGTGTAAACTACATGTAAACCCTCATTTGTAGCATGGTGTAGTGTCACCTACAGTATATGTAAACCTCATGTGGAGCATAGCGTAGTGTCACCCATGTAAACCCTACTGTAGTAGCATGGTGTAGCGTCACCTATGGCACTGGGTATAGTAAGCGCTGACAAGAATGGTATTGCATGGTGCTCATGTTAAAAAGGTTTTTTTGTGGGGGGCTTTGCCCTGCACACTCTGATATGGTGTGCTCTTCCCCTAACACCCCCAAGACTTAAGGATTCTCACCCAGGGAGAGCTCACCATGGGAAAAGTTAACATTTGTGGGCCGTGGAATAGTGTTTCCATGACACCTTGTAAAACAAAATAGGTCCCCATGCAGCAAAAATTGGGAGACCAGGGTGGAACCCTGGTCTCCATTTCCAGTGGCCAAGCTGCTCCATGCCCCAGCCCTCCATGCCATGGGAGCAGCTCAGCCAGCCTCCTGTTCCTTCCTGCCCTTGTCCTGTTACAGGACCACAGACAGTGACCAGGGGAGCACTTACAGCAAGCATTGTAAAACCCCACTCTCTATCCGTGTGAGCACTTGCCACTTACCAGATTAGTGCCGTATAGTGCAGTGCTATTCTGGTAGCACTCACTTGATGGGGTACCATCACGTACATGTAAACCCTCATGTGTTACATAATGTAATGTCACACACATGTAAACCCAAGTGTACATCACAGTGTGGTGTCACCTACATGTAAACTCTAATGTGTGGCATAGGTAATGTGTGTCACCTACATGTAACCCTAGTGTGTAGCATAGTTTAGTGTCACCTACATGTAAACCTTGTATGTAGCATAATGTAGTGTAAACTACATGTTAACCCTCATTTGTAGAATAGTGTAGTGTCACCTACATGAAAACCCTTGTGTGTAGCGCAGTGTAGTGTCACCTACATGCAAACCCTTATGTGTAGCATAGAGTAGTGTCACCTACATGTAAACCCTAGTGTGTAGCATAGTGTAGTTTAGTATACTGTAGTGTAGTGTCACCTATATATAAACCCTCATGTGTAGAATAGTATAGCATAGTTTAGTGTCACCTACATGTTAACCAAAGTTTGTAGTACAGTTTAATGTCAACTACATGTAAGCCCTAACGTGTAGCATAGTGTATTGTCACTTACATGTAAATCCTAGTGTGTAGCAGTTTAGTGTCACCTACCTATAAACCCAAGTGTGTAGCATAGTTTAGTGTCACCAACATGTAACCCTAGCATATAGCATAGTGTAGTGTCAACTACCTGTAATTCTTCATGTGTAGCATAGTGTAGAGTCTCTATAGGAAAACCCTCATGTGTAGCATAGTTTAATGTCACCTAAATGTAAACCCATACTTATAGCATTGTTTAGTGTCCCATACATGTAGAAAAATCATCTGTAGCATAATGTAGTGTAGTGTAGTGTCGAGGGCACTGACCATGTACTCCCTGGAAGACAGGACAGAGAGAGGGGACATGATTGGGCCCTTCAAGTACTTGAAAGGGATACATAAGGTTGATAAGGAGAGTCCATTTAAGCTGAGTGGCAACCATAACATGAGGGGGCACAGTCTTAAGCTGGAGGGCGGGAGGTTTAGAAGGGAGGTCAGGAAGCATTTCTTCACAGAGAGGGTGGTGGACACTTGGAATGTGCTGCCAGAAGAAGTAATCTGGTTGAAGACAGTGGGCAGCTTTAAGAGAGGCTGGGACAGGCATCGGGGGAGGGTAAGTGTTATGGGTAGGGAGGATGGGAGAAGTGGGGAGGGAAGGCAGGGACATTAGCTCAAGCTATGGACCTTGCAATACGAGCAGACTTGATAGACCAAATGGCCTTCTTCTGCTGGCTGCATCATATGTTCATATTCTAGGATGTAGTGTCACTTACATATAAACCGTCATGTGTAGCACAGTGTAGCATAGTTTAGTGTCAACTACACGTAAGCCCTAATGTATAGTATAATGTAGCATCGCCTACATTTAAACTCTAGTGTGTATCATAGTGTAGTGTCACCTACAAGTAAACTCTAGTGTGTATCATAGTGTAGTGTCACCTACATGTAAATCCTCATGAGTAGCTTACTGTAGCATAGTTTAGTGTCACCTACATGTTACCCTAGTGAGTAGCATAGTTTAGTTTCAACTACATGTAAACCCTAATGTGTAGCATTGCGTAGTGTCACCTACATGCAAACCCTCATGTGTAGCGTAGTGTACTGTCACCTACCTGTGAACTGTAATGGGTAGCATGATGTTGTGTCACCTACTTGTAAACCCTTAGGCCCTGTACACACTGCCAAACTGTTTTTGGAACCCATTTTTAAAACCAGTTTAACTAAACCATTTCAGTGCATCCACACTATTCAGTAACCTTTTTTGCTAACAGTTTAATGTGTTCACACTGCTGGTGTTAAACCTGTTCTTCCTGTAACTATTGTGTGTTAATTCCAATATTCAGAACTGTGCTTGCCTGTACACACTGCAGCTAGAACTGTTTTAGTTAAACCCTTACAACTTAAAATATTTTTACTCCTGTCAAGACCTATGAGTAAAACCATGATAACGCTAAAATATTTTTAAAAATGGTTTTAAGACTAGGTATCTAGCAAGGTTTAAAAACGTTTTTGTTAAACCATTTTAAGGGGCTTGTAGTGTGGTTGCTAGGGAGATTTAAAATGTTTTAAGGCATTTAAACCATTTTAAGATCCCCAGTGTGTACAGTAGTGTAGTGTAATGTCACCTACATGTATATCCTCATGAGTAGCTTACTGTAGCATAGTTTAGTGAACACCTATGTGTAAACCCTAGTGTGTAGCATACTGTAGTTAAGTGTCAACTACACAGAAACTCTAATGTGTAGCATAGTATAGTGTCACCTATATGTAAACCCTCATGTGTAGCATAGTGTAGTGTCACCTACACATGTAAACCCTCATGTGTAGCATAGTGTAGTGTCACCTTCCTATAAAAGCTAATGTGTCCCATAGTGTAATGTCACCTTCATGTAAACCCTAATGTGTAGCATAGTGTAATGTCACTTACATGTAATCCGTAGTGTGTAGCATAGTGTAATGTCAACAACATGTAAACCCTGATGTGTAGCATAGTGTAGTGTCACCTACATGTAAACCACCCTGATGTGTAGCATAGTGTAGTGTCACCTACATGTAAACCCTGATGTGTAGCATAGTGTAGTGTCACCTACATGTAAATCCTCATGTACACATAGTTTAGTGTCACTTGCAGTGGTAGTTATATAAGCAATATACCATGACAGGGTGTGGGTTATGTTGTGATTTACCATGACTGGTGTGGTTTGGTCACATGTCCGCAGTCTGAGTAAATCTCACCAGGAGTGGTAAATACCACCTTAACCCACATCCTGGAGTGGTATATTGTTTTTATACAATGGCTAGTAATTAAAGATTTTTGTTGGTAATTTTTTTTTTAAATTCATTAATTTTCTGTGTGTATCCTTCCTCTGTATGTAAAATAGTACCATGTTGCTAGTTGGAAACACACACATACACACACACTCTCTCTCTCCATCCTCACCACTGCTTGCTAGACTGCTGTTTTTCCCCCTCCAACAGAATGTTGTAAGCAGACAACACAGGTGGCACACCAAGTTTGAAAGTTTTTTTGATCAACAAAAAAATTAACATTTCAAAATACACAAATACAAAAATTAGTAAGAATACAAAGTCACAAAACAATCATAATTATAAAGTGACACATTTTCCATCTCAATAACCATTTAAAAATCTTTTAAAAGACACCATCTGGCTTATTATATCTTAGGAGGAACCATGGCATAAAAAGTAACCTTTGCAACCATTCAAGCCATACAAAAGTGAAGGTGTTGGACTTCAGGAGGGCTGATTTTGTCAAAATGGGAGAGTGCCCCAGAAAAGCACTAGCAAACAGAAAAGAAGGTGGGGTGGAGCAACAATGGAGAAACATCAAAAACTCCATCACAGAGGCAACAAGCCTTTGTGTGAAGCAAATAAACAAATCAAAATGAAAGAAAAAAAACACTATGGCTCTAAAAAGAAGTGGTGGGGAAGGTTAGGGAGAAAAAGATAGCATTCAGGAAGTATAAGGAAACACAGAAGGAGCAGGACAGAGAACTGTACCAATTAAAGCAGTAGGAAGTGGGGAAGGCAATCAGAATAGCAAAGGCCCAAACTGAGGAAAAGAAGGCCAACTCAGTTAAGAAGGAGGATAAAACCTTTTATAGGTACATTAGGGAGTGAAGAAAGACTAAGGCAGGGATACTGAGGCTGAATAAAGAGGTAAGTGGTTGGGCAGAAAGCGACAGTGAAAAAGCAGGGATACTGAATGAATACTTCTGCTCAGTATTCACAATGGAAAAGCAGGGTGAGATACCTAATCCAGTCAACAGAAGCACTCTGGACTGGGGGGGTTGATATTAGTCCTTTCACAGAAGAAAGGGTTCTGAAAGAACTCTTAAAACTGAAGGTAGATGAAGCAATGGGGCCTGATGGGATTCACCACAGAATTCTAAAAGCACTAAGAGAAGAACTAGTAACACCACTGACTACCCTTTTTAATAAATCATGGGAGGATGGTGTGGTAACTGAGGATTGGAGGAAGGTGGATGTGATACCCCTTCACAAAAGTGGGAGCAAGACAGAGTCAGGAAACTACAGACCTGTCAGTTTGACCTCAGTGATAGGGAAAATGATGGAGTCACTTCTGAAGGAAAGAATTATTGAGTACCTAGAGGCCAGTGGGGCACAGGACCAAAGACAGCATGGATTCACAGCAGGAAGGTCATGTAAGACAAATCTAATTGATTTCTTTGACTGGGTGACCAAAGTAGTAGACCAGGGAGGGTCTGTGGACATGGCCTACCTAGATTTTAGCAAGACATTTTACACAGTCCAGCACAAAAGTTTAATAAACAAATTAGCCAGCCTGGGAGTGTGTCCCAGGGTGGTAGCCTGGGTAAAACACTGGCTGGCCAATAGGACACAGAGGGTAATAGTAAATGGAGTTCACAGTGAAGAAAGGGGGGTTACTAGTGGGGTACCGCAGGGCTCAGTACTGGGGCCGGTCCTTTTTAATGTCTTTATAAGTGACATTGGAGAGGGGCGGGAAGGAAAAGTAAGTCTCCTTGCAGATGATACAAAGATCTGCAACAGGGTTAATATGCAAGATGGAGTGGAAAGGATGGAAAGGGGCTTGGCAAGGTGGGAGGAATAGTCAATATATGGCAGCTTAGATTCAGTGCAAAGAAGTACAAAGTAATGCACATGGAAAACAAAAACCCATGAGAAGAGTACACAATGGTGGGTGAGATACTGACAACAACAAAAATGGAAAGGGACCTGGGGGTAGTCATATCAGATGAACTAAAGATGGGCCAGCAATGTGAGAAGGCAATAAGGAGGGCTGAGGAGATACTGGGATGCACAGGGAGAGGCATCACCAGTAGAAAACAGGAAGTTGTTGACCCTCTGTACAGTCAGTTGGTAAGAACACATCTGGAGTACTGTGTACAGTTCTGGAGACCCCATCTCCATAAAGACATAGACAGGGTGGAGGTTGTCCAGAAGAGGGCAACCAAAATGGTGCAGGGTCTGCACCAGAAGACATATGAAGAAAGATTAAAGGAACTTAAGATGTATAGCCTCAAGATAAGGAGGGAGAGGGGGAACATGATAGAAACTTTCAAATACTTCAAGGGAATCAACAAAGTCCAAGAGGGTAGCATCTTTCAGAAAAAGAGATGTGCAAGAACAAGGGGGCAATATTTGAAGATAGAGGGGGACGGCTCAGATGTAATGTGAGAAAGTATTTCTTCACAGAGAGGGTTGAAGATGCATGGAACAGTCTTAATGAGGAGGTTGTAGAGTCAAAAACAGTTGGGGAATTTAAGAATGCATGGGACAGACATAAGGCAATTCTAGTGGGGGGTAGGAGGAAGTAGGCTGTTGGTTAACTAGGATCTGCAGCTTATCCATTAGGTAGGGAAAGGAGCAGACTAGGTGGGCCAAGCGGTCCTTATCTGCCATCAAATTCTACGTTTCTATGTTTCGATTCCCCACTGAAGATGCAAGAGTAACAATATGCCATAATCAAAAGACATTTTGCAGAAACAGATCTTATTTTCATAATTCCTATTGAAAATCTAGATAAGTAGAGAACTGATTAAATAATTTATACTTTCATATTTCAATTGCTGGACTGGACTCTATATATTTTTTCTGTGTTCTATTTATCTGTAGTAGGTAATGAGACAAACTGGTTAGAATTTCTACATTTTCAGAGTTAAATAACAAATCAAGCAAATATTTTGGTGGAATATTAGTGATGCCATAAAAGGTCCCTTACATTTTCCTCTTAATATGGAGTATCTAGGACAATGAAACATAGCATGAAAGAGATCCTCATCCTCTTGCAGAGCACAAAAACATTTGTAGATAGATTTTCTCCTTTATTGTAACATGCTTCGAGGATATTACTGGGAAAAACTTCTAAATTAATTTGCAAAAGTACTTCACTATGTTCTGGAGTTTTAAGGGCTTCAAGATAGTATTTTAAAGTATGTTCTTTAGTATTGGCTGCAAGCCATTTAGAAGCTTTCAACTGAGAGATGGTATTTAAATCATTTTGTTTGGCCATCTTCTGTATTTGTTTGGTAACAGTTTTTGTATAGACTTTGTTTAAGGTGATACCATTATCGGTCCAAATCTTTATGTAAAATCATATTTTTCCAGTAGCCTGCATGCAAATGTAAACCAGTTAGCAACATTTTCTTTTGGGTAGTTACTTTTCTCCCTTAGACATCTAACTGCAATAGTTTCCTTATTCCCCATTTGAAACTTTAACCATGTGTTTATTATCCTAACATGAACCAGGTTTGTAAAACATACCTGGCCGATCTGTGTTTTTTCCAAAACCCTCATGTGTAGCATAGTGTAATGTCACCTACATGTAAACCCTCATTTGTAGCATAGTGTAGTGTCACCTTCCTATAAATGCTAATGTATAGGATGGTGTAATGTCACCTACATGTAATCCCTAATGTGTAGCATAGTGTATTGTCAACAGCATGTAAACCCTGATGTGTAGCATAGTGTAGCATTAAAGAAATACAAAATCACACATTCCCCCACAATGCAAAGCATCATGGGCTGCATATCCAAATCACCACAAAATACTATGCTGGTTCAACTTTAAGTAAAGATGCATGGTGCCGAAAGGCCTCTCACACAGTTTACAAAGGGTGCCAACAGAAGACAGAGACACGTGTTTCGTCCTACCCGGACTCATCAGTATGTCTTGTCTGTTTGACACCCCAGTGGAATGAACCAGCTACCCTATAATGGTCTATCTGGGTTATGTTGTGGTGAACCCAATTAAAACAAAAAACAATTCAAAAGACAAAGAACCTCTGAGCGCAAGCATTGAGGCAATGGTTACCCCAAAGGGCATTTGGTAGGGAAGCAACGTTTCAAAGAAATATAAAATCACACATACCCCCCACAGTGTAGTGTTGCCTACATGTAAAACCTCATGTGTAGCATAGTGTAATGTCACCTTCCCATAAACTCTAATGTGTAGCATAATGTAATGTCACCTTCATGTAAACCCTAATGTGCAGCATAGTTTAGTGTCACCTATCGTGGTAGTTATTTAAGCAATATACCATGACGTGGTGCGTGCTATGCTGGAGTTTACCATGCCTGCTGTGGTTTCATCACAAGGCTGCAGTCTGAGTAAACCTCACCAGGAGTGGTAAATACCAGCTTAATACACATCCTGGAGTGGTGTATTGCGATTATACAATGGCTAATAACAAAATATTTTTTTTGGTAAGATTAACGTTTTTTGTGTTTTTTAATTGATTGATTTTCTGTGTGTATCCTTCCTCTGTATGTAAAATATTACCCTGTTGCTAGGTGGAACACACACACACACACATACACACACACACACACACCATCACCCTATCCTTGCCACTGCTTGCAAGATCACTGTTTTTTCCCCTTCAACAGAAAGTTGTCAGCAGACAACACAGGCGGCATGCAAGTTTGAAAGTTTTATTGCACGACAAATAAATTGCCATTTCAAAATACATAAATACAAAAATTAATAAGAATACAAAGTCATAAAACTATCATAAATATAAAATGACACATTTTCAATCTCAATAACCATTTAAAAATCTGTTGAAAGACACCATCTGGCTTATTACAGTATATCTTAAGAGGTACCATGGCGTAAGAAGTAACCTTTACAATCATTTCCTACTGAAGACGCAAGAGTAACAATATACCATAGTCAAAAGACATTTTGCAGAAACAGATCTTAATTTCCTAATTCCTATTGATATTCTAGATAAGGAGAGGATTGCTTAAATGTTATACCTTCATACTTCAGTTGGCGGACTGGACTCTATATATTTTTTCTGTGTTCTGTTTATCTGTAGTAGGTAATGAGACAAATTGGTTAGAATGTCTACATTTTTAGAGTTCAATAACAAATCATTTAAATATTTTGGTGGAATATAAGTGATGCAACAAAAGGTCCCATAAATTTTCCTCTTAATATGGAGTATCTAGGACAATGTAATATAACATGTAAGAGATCCCCATCATCTTGTAGAGCACAGAAACATTTTGTAGATAGATTTTCTCCTTTATTGTAATGTGCTTTGAGGATATTACTGGGAAAAACATCAAACCTAAATTGCAAAAGTACTTCCCTGTGTTTTGGAGTTTTAAGGGCTTCTAGATAGCATTTTAAAGTATGTTCTTTTGTATTGGCTTCAAGCCTTTGGAAACTTTTAACTGAGAGATAGTATTTAAATTATTTTGTTTTGCCATCTTCTGTATTTGTTTGGCATCAATTTTTGTACAGGCTTTATTTAAGGTGATACCATTATCAGTCCAAACATTTAAATATGTAAAATCATACTTTTCCAGTAGCCTATATACAAATGTAAGCCAGTTAGCAACATTTTCTTTTGAGTAGTTTCTTTTCTCCCTTAGACATCTAGCTGTAATAGTTTCTTTATTACTCATTTGAAACTTTACTCATGTGTTTATTATCCTAGCATGAACCAGGCCTGTAAAATTTACCTGGCCAATCTGTGTTCTTGCCAAAACCCTCATGTAAACCCTCATTTGCAGCATAGTGTAGTGTCATTTTCCTATAAATCCTAATGTGTAGCATAGTGCGGTGTCACCTACATGCTTTAAACCCTCACGTGTAGCATAGTGTAGTGTAGTGAAGTGTAGTGTACTGTATTGTAGTGTCACCTACATATAAACCCTCATGTGTAGGATAGTGTAGAGTGACCTACATGTAAACCCTAGTGTGTAGCATAGTGTAGTGTCACTTACATGTAAACCCTCATGTATAGCACAGTTTAGTGTCACCTACAGTGGTATTTATTTAAGCAATATACCATGACAGGGCATGGCTTATGCTGGGATTTACCATGTCTGCTATGGTTTGGTCATGAGGCTGCAGTTTGAGTGAGTAAGCCTCACCAGGAGTGGTAAATATCAGCTTAATACACATCCTGGAGTGGTGTATTGTGATTATACAATGGCTAGTAATTAAATATTTGTTTTAGTAAGATTAATGTTTATTTGTAATTGATTGATTTTTTGTGTGCATCCTTCCTCTGTATGAAAATAGTACCCTGTTGCTAGGAGAAACACACACACACATGCACACACACACACACTCTCTCTCTCTCTCTCTCCACTGCTTGCTAGATTGCTGTTTTTTTCCCTTGCAACAGAAAGCTGTCAGCAGACAACACAGGTGGCGTTACAGGTGAGACTAGCAGGTAGCAGATTGGCAGACTGACTCTGTACGGGAAGAGGAATGAGCGAGCTGCAGTGTTCCTGCAGCTCCACTGGGATCTGAAGAGGTTTTTTTTTTAATTTTATTTTAATTTTGGGTAATGGCTGGGACATTATACAGCATGGCAGTGATGTACTGGGACCGGGAAGCTGAAGCAGCGCAATAGAGGCGGGAGCGAGTGACCGATATAGGTGCAAGAGCGGTTTGCCAACAGAATGTGTTGAACCACTGATGGGCTACCCTACATAATGGTCTGCTTCCAGGTGACTGCCTGTTGAGATGGTGCTTCTGTTTGTAAATGGAAATGAAGTATGTTTCTTTTTTTTTTTTGTAATCAGGGACATAGGGAAATTTGGTTATGCTGAATGATCTTGTTGTGTGGATTTTACAGTTGTAATGTTTTGGAAAAGTCACATTGGAGCAGAGACAATGAAGAAAAACAGTTTAGAGGTGAGCCAGGTGGAGGTGGGTACAAGAAAATGATGTGATTTGATAAGCACTGTTTTGTCCTGCATATGGGTTTTACAAGTGTCAAGTTATTTTTCTTTATTCTTCTTACTGTTGCTCCAATGCTTGTTGCCTTACTGGAACCTGACAAGGCAGTTTTCCTGACTTCATTTTCAGGGGTCAGACTGAAGAAAGCAGACAGTAGTTTTGAGGTGGGAGGGGTCAGAGTGATACTCAATGGGCATTAGATGTGGTTGGCTGGCACCTTTTCCCATTGGTATTGTGGAGGATTTACAATGGAGAAAATGTGCCAGTCAGCCAATTGGAATGCAGGATTTCTTGTGCCTATTGTATAACTAAAAGTTGACTACCTTGAGGTACCTCAAGGTACCACTGAGTCACTCAAGTTACAATTTGTATAGACTGTAATGTGATTCTGCCTCAGTATATCCAAGTATACCTCAGTGCTGATCAACTTTTGTACGACAACCACTGTACATGTAAATCCTCATATGCAGCATGGTGTAGTGTAGTGTAGTGTAGTGTAGTGTCACCTACATATAAACCCTCATGTATAGTATACTATAGCATAGTTTAGTGCTACCTACATGTTAACCCTAGTGTGTAGCATAGTTTAGTGTCAACTACATGTAAACCCAAGTGTGTAATATAGTTTAGTGTCACCTACATGTAAACCCTACTGTATCGCCTAGTTTAGTGTCACCTACATGTAACTCTAGTGTGTAACATAGTGTAGTGTCTGTCAGAAGTCCAACCCCATGGGCGTGGCAGGACGTCCTGTTTGCAGGGGTGGTATCCCTTTTTACTGAACTTGTGAGCAGTTGCAGGGTTCAGGAAGCATCACCAACCTTCCTTTTCCCAGTGGGAGGGTGGAAACTGTAGTCTTCTGTTCCCCTGACTCTTTACTATGCTCTCAGGATAGAATCCCACCACGGCCACTGGCAGCCTCTTGCCTATTTGGTTTGTAGGACAGCCAAGTGGTCACTATCTTTGTTAACAAGGTATACAGTCTTTACAAAACCCTTCTGTTTAAAAAGTTAAATCACACCACCAGACCCCAGGCTGAGTTGATAACAAATTATAAAAGTTTACTTAAAAGGAAAAAAACAACACAGTAAATTCAACAATTTGGAAAATTTGAAAAGCAGACAATACAAAAAAATAAATACTGGATGGTTATACAGAAACTCTATACGCTGTAGTTCTGACTTATACCTTGTTTTGAGGTTTAGAGTCCAGAAATATCAGATGTCCTTTTTGAGTGGAAATTCTCTCTGTAGGTGAAGAAAAGTTCTTTAGAAAAACACTAGATCATTGGAAAGAAAACCTGAGTCTCTGAGTTTCCTCTTGGTGCAAAAGTCAGGGTCATCTTGAAAAAGCAAATAGTCTTGATTCCTAAATTCTGACTTAAAGATCGGAATGGTCTGTTCAACATGTGAGAAGACTAGTCTCACACGACTCAGGTCTGGTTCAGAGGTTTTTCCAGGCCTACATATACTTTTTTTTTTTTTTAAGTATATATCAGCTGGATAAGTTCTTCTTAACTCTGAGATTTTCTGATTCAGTTCCTCAGGCTTCAAACTCCAAGCTAAAAGTGCCCTGATTTCAAAATTCTGTGTACAGTTAAAGTCTGTGTGACTTACTGCCTGGACAGGGACCCCCAAAGTGATCGGCCCCTTACATCCACGCAAAGGGCTTTACATGACTTCTTACAGATGTTGGGGCTGTGTGATCCCTGGAGACTTTCCAATCCCTCTCTCCGGGCCTTCTCGTTCTTCTCCCAACCCCATGCTTCTTGGTCGAGAATAGATTATATTTTGCTTAGTAATACTCTCCTTCTGGGCCTCCTCCAGTCCGGCATTGAGACGATCATTTTCTCTGACCATGCAATAGTCTGGATCAAACTATTTCCGGACCCTGATTTCCACCGGGATACTACCTGGAGGTTTAATACCCAGTTACTCAAGGACCCTCACTGCGGCGCAAATAAGATCCCTGATCTCCTTTTCTTGGCAGACAATCTCGGCTCTACTCCGAGATTCGATGTTATCTGGTGTTCCCTAAAATGTTATCTTAGGGGAGAGCTAATTAAGTTAGCCTCTGCAAGGAAGAAAGCCTGGCAAGCGTGGGCATTCGCCTTAATGAATAAAATCAAAGAATTAGAGACTGCTTACTCTCTGGCCTCTTCACTATCTTCCTTGGAAGCCCTTTTGGTTGCCAAAAACGAATACACTGACCTCCTAAAAGAAAAGGCTGAGTACTGTTTTGTTAGAACCCAAGCCAGGTACATTGATCATGGGGAAAAAGCCTGGAGACTTTTAGCCCTACGCCTTTGCACATTGGAAGGTTCCAGGATAATCCCGACTTTGCAATCGCCCACCGGCTCCATAGAAACCTCTCCCAGAGAAATTGTGCGAATTTTCGAAAGTTATTACAAGGATTTATATAGTCTGCCCTCATCTTCTGCCTCCCTTTCGGACATTATGGATTACCTAGCTGATATTAATATCCCTCAGCTTCTGTCGTCTCATAAAGAAATTTTGACTGCCTCTCTCTAGCTGGGTGAGATAGAAGGTCATTACTTCTATGACTTCAGACAAGGCACCTGGTCCGGATGGTTTCTCCAATTTTATAAAGTCTTCTCCAAAGATCTCACCCTTACTTCTTAAACTCTATGAGTATCTTTCTTCCTCCTGTGTCATAGACCCCACTCTTCTCGAAGCCACCATTATTTTAATTCCAAAGTCTGGTAAAACACCTACCGACCCAGTGAGCTACCGACCCATATCTCTACAAAACTACGATATGAAAATCTTCTCTAAGGTTTTGGCGGAAAGGATCAAGAAGGTCTGGATCCACTTACTTAGTCCAGAGCAGGTCGGCTTTGTGCATTCTAGATCCCCATCAGATCACTTAAGAACTCTCTCTCATATCTCTCAGCATGCTCGGGCATCCCATCTCCCTATGGCCCTAGTATCGTTAGATGCAGAGAAGGCCTTTGACCAGGTGGACTGGTCCTTTCTCTGGGCTGTGATGGCTAGGATGGATTTTCCGATTCCTTTCTTAAAGTGGGTCCAGATTTTTTACAATTCTCCTTCGGCCAAAATATACTGCAACTGAGTTTTTTCATCGCTGTTTCAGTTATATACCGGTACTAGGCAAGGTTGCCCTCTCTCGCCCTTTTTATTTAATTTATATTTGGAACCCCTTCTTATTAAGCTTAAATCCTCCCCTCTTGTCAAAGGTTGTTCGGTGCGCCAACGGGAGCTAGTTCTCTCTGTTTATGCAGATGATATACTTCTGCATGTTGAATGCCCTGCCGATTCCCTAAGAGCTGCATTGGACATCGTCAGACAATACGGTGCCTTTTCTCAATATAGACTGAATATTTCTAAATCTGAAGTTTTTCCATTAAACACCCGCACGTATAAGCAGGATTTCGCCAGCTTTGGTATGAGATGGTCCCCTAGATCGATTAAATACCTAGGGATTCACTTCTCAACGGATCCCTTTCTCCTTAAGAAGCTTAATCTAGACGATCTTAAAATTCTCATTCAGCAGGACCTATCGCGGTGGGCTACCCTTCCTATTTCCCTTTGGGGCCGGATCAATATTATTAAAACGAACGTTCTCCCCCGTATTTTCTATCTCCTTAATTTATTAAGTCTCTGGCTACCTGCTTCTTATTTCCAGCAGTTTCACGTGATGTTTTCAAATTTTGTCTGGCGGGGAAAAGGAGTGCGGCGGTCGTTTCTTAAATTATCCCTTCCCAAAGATAAGGGCGGACTTCGGCTCCCCAACCTTTTGCTCTATCACTGGGCGGCCCATCTTGCTAAATTAGGGAGATGGCTCCTGCTACACTAACTCTTTTGCCCGATTTGGCTCCAGATTGAAAAGTCGATCCTCTCGGAGCTAAGCTAGATCCTATGCTATTTTCTACACTCCCCCTCTGTGCTTTTGCAGTGGATAGCAGATCATCGATTCTTGTATCCCATAAGTCCCTTATCGAATGTATGCGGTATGTTAATATTTTTCCGGCGGATCTGAGTCAACGTTATTTCTAACCCCAATATTAAGTTGGGTAACTCGATGATTACTCCAATGGCTTCTGCAAATTAAAGAAGCCCATCTGGAACACTTTATGACCAAAGATCCTCCTCTCTTCAGTGGAGATACTTGATAAACATGCTATTCCTAGTACTAAGATTTTTAAAGTTGATCAATTGAGACACCTTATTGCTGGGAAATTTGGCATTCCTTTAATAAACCGTAGTCCACCCTTTTCTTTCTCAAATAATAACTCTGGCTTCAAACTGCACTCCGTCTCGTTAATATACTCTTTCCTTTTAAACTTCAAATTTTCGGAACCTGTCGGGGCTCTAATATCTGGTCTCCCTGTCTCCGAATCCACCCTGAATTGGTCTCATATCTGGAAAGACCTCCACAAATACCACCTCAGGACAGATTCAGGCTTACCAATATTATATTGTGAATAACATGTATTATACTCCTAAAAGCTTTTCCAACTTAAGAGGCTTCCCCTTCCTCTCTGCTCCAGGTGTATGCAGGGTGAAGGAGACTCTCTACATATTTTCTGGCTCTGTAGCAAAGTCGCTCCCTTGTGGTCCTCCATTCGGGATAACTTGGACCCCTTACTGGGTCTCTCAGAATTTTTTACCCCAGAGATCTGTATTCTGGGTGATTACGCTAATATAGACAGTGTGGAATGCCGGTACCACATGGCTTTGGTGTCCATAGCGGTTAAGAGACTGGTCCTTAGACATTGGACTGACCAGTTGGCATTGACTTACGCTGAATGGCTGACTGAGCTTTCTGCCTACCTAAATGCAGAAAAATTGGTAGTCAGTTTGCCCAGCCGTATGTATCTGTTTCAGAAAAAATGGGGTAAGCTACACGCATTATACCTGCACCAATGAGTTCTTGGCCTCTTGCCTGATGCCGCAAAGATATTTTTGTGTCTATCATATACTGCTATTTGCATCCCCTGACTTTGGGGTGGAATATTTTCTGAATGGTTACTATGTTAATTACCCATTTTGGATATAATGGTTGTTTGGCACACTTGGTTTGGGTGGGTGGGAGGGAGTATGGGTGAGGGTTTGTTTGGGGAGGATGGTGGGTGGATGGGAGGGTGGGGGATGGGGTGTGGGGGTGGTCCGGTATGGGGAGGTGGGGATCGGGGGCCGTTTTGTTTTCTTTCTCTTTTTTTTGTTATACCATGTTTTTCTCTACGAATTGTGTACTCTGTAGTATCTTATGGGTTGCTCTTTGTAAAATCAATAAACTTAAATTTCAAAAAAAAAAAGTCTGTGTGATTATGTCATTTTCAAGCCACACCCACCCCATTTGGGATGGGGTGAATACTCTTGAACTATACAGAGACTGGGGTGCAATACTTTACCCTTTCCTGCAGGTGTCAGTATGGTTCCATGTCAAACACCCCTATCATATGGTTTATGCATAACCTTTGTGACAGGGTTGAATAAGGCCCTGCCTCATTTGTTAAGCAGAAAGAGTTTAAATGCCAGGATCTGATCTTTCCTCTCCTTTTCTGTCTTCTCTGTTTGGTTGTACAATCAAATTTTCGTTTGAGAGCTAGGAACTGGTCACTCTGATGATTTGGCAGTTCTCCACCTCTCGCTGTCTCTCTGCCTTCCCTTCATATTTCTGTCTTTTCTTCCCCCTTGCATATCTGCAGGTATAAAAATATATGGAAATCTTTATGTGGAAATATCACTGATACTGGGATTCCTTAGTTTAAAACTGTATATAGTTATACTGTTGAAATGATTGTAAAGTTATTTGGAACTCAAGGGATCATCCTGAAATGCAGTTTTTAAGTCCTTTACAGAGTTGTAAACAAGAGGCCAGTTCTGGGTCATTATGTTCTTTTTGCTGCACCTACAAGAACATTGGAAATTTACAAGAACTTTGTGTGAGACACATCTTAAGGAGTTTCCCAGGCACAAACTTATAAAAAGAGCAGCAATGCTTGTGCAAGAGAGACAGAGACTGAGGTTTGAAATTGAGAAGAAAAAACTCAGAAAGACCCTGTTTTCTATGTTTGTACTGCCATTGTAAATAGTTATCGTGAACAATTTTTATTTTTTTATTTTGCTGTTATTAATAATAAAATGCTATTTGAGAATTTTGAAACTGCTCCTGGTTTTCCTATGCTTCCTGACCTGTGCCTTGATGACAACCTTCTTCTGTCTTAGGCTGACTTCCCACTGGGGCTGTTTCACTGCTGACCTCTGACCTCACACTGGGGCCTTTTGCCTGTGGAATGTTTAAGTGTCCATTATGACTGTTCGATCCAAGAGTTATGACCTTTAGATACATTAACCTGTCTGTTCCCTATCTAGATGAATGCCAGGCCCAAACTGGCTTTTGGTAATTCTATTTTATTTAGCTTTTTAAAGGACTTCTTAAAGGGACAGTGTCTTAACTTGGGAGTGCCTTATAACTCAGGAAACAGGAACATTAAATAAAGTGGTAATAGGCCTACAGTATCTTGACACATTCCTCCCTCCTAAAACAGAACCGGGAGGAATGCACCTCTGTTGATGGCAACATTCTTCCCAGTTCTGTTATTTATCCAGTATGTGAGACAGGCCATCTGCATTCCCATTCTTAGACTCTGGCCTATGGATAACCTCCATGTCCTAAGCCTGCAAGGCGATACTCCATCTCAGAAGTGTTCCATTCATTTTACCCATTTGGTCCAACCATACTAATAGATTATGATCTGCTTGGACCTTGAAATGCCTTCCATAAATGTATAGTTCCAGTTGTTTTAATGATCAAACTAAGGCAAGACATTCTTTTTCTATTGTCGAATAAGCTTGTTCACATGGAAGAAGCTTCTTGCTTAAGTATACAATGGGGTGCTGTCTCCCCTGATTGGATACTTGACTGAGGACTGCCCCTATTCCCACATCTGAGGTGTCCATTTGCACCACAAATTACCTGTTGTAGTTGGGGATGGCCAGCACTGGGGCCCTACACAGTGAGGTTTTCAGCTGTGTGAAGGCCCACTCACAGGCTGCATCCCATTTTGCCCTCCTAGGCTTTTTCTTTGTCAACAACCCAGATAAAGAAGCGACCAGGGAGCTGTAGTTGGGAACAATTTCCTATAACACCCTGCTGTCCCAAGAAAGTTCCTAACTTGTCTCTGGGTTTCAGGCATGGGCCATGATGCAGTCGCCTCTATTTTCACTTGATTTGGGCAGAGTTAGCCTCGCCCCACCACATGTCCCAAATAAGCGACTGCTGCCATGGCCACCTGGCACTATTCTGCCTTAATAGTCAGACCTGCCACCTGTATTCAGCCAAACACCTCACTCAGGTGTGTGTCAGGTGTTCCTCCCAGCTATGGCTAACAATAGTAATATCATCCATGTAGGTGACTGCAAAGTTCTTTGTATCCTGTAACACCTGATTTACCCTAGCCTTTCCATGAGTTCCACCTGCCAGTACCGCTTTGTTAGGTCTACTGTAGTTAAGTATGTCACCCCCCCCAGTTTGTCCAGCAATTCATCCATGTGTGGCATTGGGTGGACATCAGATTTTGTGATGGTGTTAAGCCCACAATAATCTATGCAGAACCATGTAGTCCCATCTGGTTTTGGTACAAGGACTACAGGTGAAGTCTGGGGTTGTGGGATTTCTGGATCACCCCTAGATCCAGCATCTCCCCCACCTCCCTCCTAATGTCCTTGAGGACTGTCTCTGACACCTGGTAAGCTGTCCTACGTATGGGTGCTTGGGTCACCATGTCTACGTCACACACCACTAGCAGTGTCCATCCAGGCTTTGGTGTAAATAAAGGGGCAAATTCCTGTAAAATGGTTCTCAAGTTCTTGGGCTTGTCCAGGTGTCAGCTGGGGTGACAGTGTGATGGTCTCCACAGATGATGCCTGTTTACTCTCGGCTAACAAGTTGAGAAGGTGGTATTCCTCAACTAACTCTTCCCCAGGACTGCAAACTACAAGTACCATGTCAGCCCTATTAAAATATGGCTTCATCATGTTTATATGATACTTCCTGTGAGTGTGTTTTCAGTCAGGTAACTCCACAATGTAATTAACATCGTTTACCTGCCGGACTACCCTGTATGTCCCCACCCACTCAACTTGCAGCTTGTCCTTCTGGACTGGGATCAGAACCATTACCTCCTGTCCTACCCCGTACCAGCAAGCTCTGGCTTTACGATCATACCAGGTCTTTTGCTTTTGCTGGGCAGCTGCCAGGTTGCTCTGGGCCACACCCATAAACAACTTCAGCATCTCCCCGAACTTTAACCCATACTTCACTATGGGAGTCACCTAGGTAGCATGCTTACCTTCCCAGTCTTCTCATTTTAAATCTAGGAGCCCCCTCACCCTATGTCCATACAAGAGCTCGAAGGGTGAAAACCCTGTCGACTCTTGTGGCACTTCCCTGTAGGCAAACAGCAGGTAGGGCAGGTATTTCTTCCAGTTCTGTCCATGCTGTTCTGCAAATGCCATAAGCATAGCTTTTAGAGTCCCATTAAATCTCTCCATGAGACCATTGGCTTGTGGGTAGTAAGGCACCGTACACCTCTGTATGACACCACACTTCTGCCACAAACACTTCATTAGGTACAACATACAGGTACCCCCTTGATCAGTGATAACCTCTTGTGGAAACCCAACACAGGAGAAAATCTCCAACAAAGCATCTGCCACCTTGCCCACCTTAAGTGAGGACAGCGTGATGGCTTGGGGATAGCGGGTAGCATAATCGACGACTGTCAGTGTATGCTTTTTCCCCGAGGAACTTGGGGTATTCAAAGAACCCACAATATTCATTCCAACCTTCTGAAATGGCTCACTCACAATTGGTAAGGGGATCAGACAGTCTTTTCTTTGCTTCTGGCCATCCCTATTTCCTGACACCAGTGACAGGATTTGCAGTATTCCTTCACCCGCTTGGTAATATTAGGTCAATAGAAATTGTGGGCTATTATGAAGTTATGCCTTGTACTGATTTGTATGATCCCCTGGCCAGACCAATTGCATCTTGTATTGGTTCCCTGACTGAACCCCTTGCCCAGTTTGTTGATATACACATATAAAAGAAACAGTCCAAAAATCAAGGTCTTATATCAGGGATACCATCCAAAGCCTAGATATTCTAGATATTATTGAGACTGAGGCTGATTGGATTATAGTCACTCTAGATATTCAATCCCTCTATATGAACATCCCACACCATGAAGTCTTAGATGCACTCAGACAGGCCTTATGTGAAAGCTCCACATATAGTAATTCATTTATTGAATTTCTAATTGATTTATCAGAGACAAAATGTCCTTCTTTTTATGGGTCAGATATCTCACCAGACAAAGGGAACTGCAATGGGGGCCTCTATGGCCTCGAACTACACAAATTTGATTCTAGCACAGGGGGAGAAAACATATAACTGTGATGAAAATATGAATGTGTACTATGATAGACTTGATGTATACAAATGTTACAATGATGATATATTGATTATACTGTATGGAAGGGGGACATGGCAGAACTAGAATAATTTGTTAAATAGTTGGAAAATTCAAATGTGAATTTAAAATTTGCTTTGACAGTGAGAAAACATCAGGTAGCATTCTTGGACTTGATCATGGCAAAATATAGTAACATGGTCTTAATAACTGATTTATGTCCCATGTCACGACTGAAAACGGTCCTCTGGATCAGTTTACTCACCTGGTTATCAAAGACGTAAATAAACAAAATGTTGCAAGCCTACAGATCGAAATGCAATTTTACATTTTGGGAGTTTCCACCCAAAACATGTGATGAGAAACATCCCTATAGGTCAGTACATGTGCTTAAAGCACAACTGTAGTACAATTGAGAGTTTTAATAAAGGATCACAGATTTTGACAGAAAGATTTACTCAGAGGAGTTACAGCACTTCGTGCCTTAAAAGAGCTCAGGAAAAAATTGATAAGATGGATAGGACTAAATTATTACAAGTTAAAAGCACTAAAAAATCCTTGTGCCATGCCGGCGACCGGTTTAGGGGAGCAGACCGAACGTTTGGGGTCAACAGGGAGAAGATGATTGAGCATCCAGAGAACTGCTCTCCTTTCTTGGGGAGGGATCCAGGGGTCAGCCTGGCATCACAGTGGCCTCCGGTGGAGACCGGAGGCACTACAATGCTCGGGGCTGCACGCAGAGGAAGACATCAGGGGGCTGCTTTCCAGACGTGGGTGGGACTATCCACGTCATGGGCAAGGCAAGCATTGCATGTCCTGCATCTGGGGAGTCAACCAACAAAAAAATCCCTGCCACAACCATGGAGATGATGGGGGTTCCAGGGACTCAGCCCACATCCCACCATCGGCCCTGCACTAGGAGGATTCCATGGCCGACCCACCATCCAGGTAAGCCCTCTTTAATCCCAGGAAGGCCATCATGGAAGGATGGGCCTCCCCCAAGGGGTGATCCGGGGGGGGACTAAGGCTGCTTGGGTGGTTGGTGGAGTTCCTCCTAGGTACGGGGTTCAGACTGGGAATAGAGGTGGTAGTCGAATGAATACCCTGGAAGGATGCCTGGGTGTGGTAGTGCATAAAGAGAGTTAGAAAAAAAAAAAGCACTAAAAAATGAAATTATTCTCAAGACAATGGTCCTAATCTCATCACAACTTTCAGCACACAGGCACTCTTCATTGAGGAAATTTTAAAGAGAAATTGACACATCCTCGAAGTATAGCCAAAACTGAGCGAGACTGTAAAGCGTGGACCCAGAGATTTGTACCATAGAGGGAAAAACCTTTCAGACCTTTCGGTTCACAGCTTCCAGCCTCCTGACCAGAACCCAGGTATATGTTGACCACCAGGCAACTTCAAGTGCGCTAACTGCACAGCATGTGATTTTGCTCAGGTGGGAAAGGATGTTACCTTACTGGCTTCTGAAGAACAGCACCATGTACAGTCTTTCATAAATTGTGGCACTGAAGCCATTTTTTACCTCGCATTATGTGCATGTGGTTGCTTCTATGTGCTGAAAACTGTCTGCAAATTCAAGGTAAGAATCCTTGGACACTTAATATGTTGTATTTGATCCCAACAGATGGAAAATGCTTTGGCTGTACACATTTACTGAAAGGGTTCTGGACAGATGTTTACTTTTCTAGGTCTTGAAAAGGTGACTCTAGGTGTGGGGGGGACCCCAATAATAAATGAATGTGTCGAGAGACCTTTTAACAGTATAAGCTGAAAGCTAGCACATTTCCAGGCCTTAATGAACAGTTTCAGCTGGCCCTGTTTCTAAAGAAAAGGAAATGAAGCATCTTACATATGCTCCACATTTATCGTGCTTAATTTGGAAAACAGTGCAAAACAGTGCAATAACACTCTGTTCCTATTATCTTTCTATTTTTTAAACATGTTTGAGAGTCTGTAATATGTGTGTGTTAATTACTGTTTCTGATATTATTGATGTTAACAATCCAAAAACAGTGCTATACTAACAATTTGTTTTCATAGGTTTAGCAGTTTGTTTTGAGAGTCCGTGGTACATGTAAGCAATAACCCATGACAGGGTGAGTGGATATTGGGGCTTAATCAACACCCTGGGTGCATTGTGAAGCGTGAGGCCACAAGTCGAGTGTCCTCACAGCAACCGAGGTGTTGATTAATTCACAATAAACGCACACCCTGGAGTGGGTTAGTGCGCTTGTAACATGGGGTGTCACCAGAGGTTAAAAAATATAATGTATGGTAGAACGTTGTTATAGGTAGAAATCTACCTTTTTATAATAACGTTTTACCATTGATGTGATGTCACAATGTTGTTAACCCATCGAGGGTATGTCACATCGATGGGTTAACAACCGGGAACAGTCTGGGCATGCGTACAAATGGATCGGACAGCCTTGAAATGGCCTCGGTGTTGAGGGCAGAGCAGCTGCAACATAAAAAAAAAAGCAGTAAGGAACTGCTTTCTTTTGTAAAAAGCCTAAATTGTACCATACACTATAAAATATAATGTATGGTACATCGATGGGTAACAGTTTTTTTAACTCATCTCGAGGCTTACATGGTCGTCCTGGCAACATCTCGATGACTAACAAACCGGTTAACCAACAATGACCATACATTATCCTCTACAGAGGAAAGAATGATTACATAATGAAAACACAGGAACTTTTTTCTGTGTTCTGTCACCACCACAAGTACTGTGTTGCTGGCAGTGCTGAATTTAGCTCAATATGCAGTCGTGTCAGTGCTGAATTTAGCTTAATGTGCACTGCTGAGCATTGACCACAGAACACAAATTAGTGAATATGTTACTTTTAGAGACTATACAGGCACAACAGCATGATGGTAAAGACATGGGAAACTTCTAAATAGTAATGAATGGCAAGTCACCTCTGTTGGCTAAAATATGCTGTGTCCCTGTACAGTAGCACTAACAGGGAAGATGTCACTGGACAGAGCCAGAGAGAGGAAGAAGTTCACTACGTGAATTGAAACACACAGACAAAAGAATGCAGCAACTTTCATGTAATGCTGTCTTGGGCTGATGGTGTGTCTCTGTGCTGAGCTTATCTCTCACTCTGTCTCTCTGTGGTAAACAGTAAAGCTGAACTTCTGGCTTCACCCTAACACTCTACTTACTGATTTGTGCATGGTCAACACAAAAAGAGACACACACTGACCGGGCTCCCATACGGGCTTCTTGTGTTTGATTTCTCTCCTGCTTTTCTCTGTATCTCTCTGTCCACCTAGAACCATGAAGCACACTACACAGATGATATGAGCAATCTGGTCGGGCTGTCAGCTTCTCCTCCTTGCCCTCTCTCTCTCTCTCTCTCGCTCTGTCCCTTTCTGTGCCACAGCAATTGCAGACCACAGGGCCCCAATGTACAATCTTCAGCGAGGTGTGTGTGTGTGTGTGTGTGTGTGCTGGTGGGGGACCTTAAGGGAGAGCGCAAACACAGGGCAGCCTGCTGCCTTTCAGCCCACGATGTGGCACCTGTTCACTTACTCTGTGACACAGCGGCAACAACAAATCTCCATCTCTCAGCCTGGTCCCAGTGTCACAGTGGGGAGAAATAGTGTAGCATGGGACGGGGACAAGTGCTGCTGCATGCAAAGGGAAACAGCAGCCAGCAACAGCGATGGTGGTGAGCAGTGCTGAAGGGGACCACAAAGAAGAGCCAATGACGGTCATGCTGTGGGAAGGGATAACACTGGGAATGCTGCAGACACAGCAGAACAAGAAACTGGACCACGGAGAACATGAAGACCAGATGCAGCTTACACATTGACAGCGGCAAACCAGTGACACAAATGACAGTGGGTTGGCTGTTGCCCCCTCTCAGTCCCGCTCTCTCTCTCTCTTGCATGACAGCCAGTAGCACAGGTGCAGGGAAAATTATGTGATCCGCATGGCGGGTGGCTGTTTAAGCATATACAGGCAAACTGAGTCCTACGCTGCCAGTGTTGGATAGGATCTTGGTCAAACAAACAGATCCTGGTGCTGCAAGGTTGTGGTGGGACATAAAATGCCTCTCTCCTTGTGTGCCACACTCACTCCTGGCTATCTTTGTCTCTGTTTCTCTTGCTTGTTCCTCTCGCAGTACATATCACTGGGGGGAGATGGGGGGTGCCAAAGACATCACAGCCAGCAATGGGAACTGGGCAGACACAGGTACGGGAATGCAGGGGAGGGGTTCACAAAGCAGCACTCGCACCTAGGAGACAGACAGAGAGAACAGTGCAGCCAGTGTCACTGCACTGTACTAAAATACATGATCGGGTTTGGCTCTCACTCTCTTAGTGAGGATACTAATGGCTGCCACTCACACTGCCGTTTCTGGCACAATAACTAGATTGGGACCTCTCACTGATCTGTCACTTGGACCACTTCACTACTTGCAGTGTGTATATTGGGGATTAATCAACAGTCACCTGATAGCTCTGCACCAATGAGGTAACTGTCTTTCCCTACCCCATGTTATAAGTGTATTTATTATCATTTTCAGTAATACATATGAACATACGAACTTGCCAGCAGAAACAGGCCACATGGTCTATCAAGTCTGCTTGATTGTCCAATATGGTGGTCCCTTAAAGCTTTTTTGCCAGATCCGTGCTCATCTGGGCTTGGTCATGCACAAAGATCCTTCCCAACCCTTATTTGGGAACCCACACTTCAAGATAGTCAACCGAACAATCGCACAGAGTTTTTTTCCAACCTTAGCAAAAGCCTCAATCTCTTCTTTGGTTAATCAAGGTAAACTACTCGGCAAAAGAGATTCAAGAGAATTTTTTCATTCCGGTTTACCAATCTTTCAAGCATCTTCAATTAACCAAGGTTATTACCTAATTTATGGGCCCGTATCCCTGGTTGGAGTATTCTAACCCAATATCACTTACTTTTACAGAAGCGGCTTTATCTCCTCATCTGATCTGAAGGTTTTATACCCTATTACAGCTACATGGCCCTAGTAGCCTTCAGGGAATATGTTACTGCTGGCAGCAAGAACTAGACTTAAACCTGAGCATCAAAGACTGGCAACAAGTTTGGTAACATTTATGCAAATTTATAAAGCAAGACTGTCTTTGTTTCCTGCAGTTCTGTATCTTGCACAATCTCTGTTTCTCTCCTGCAAGATTATTTAAGATGGGTAGAACAGGATCTCCGATCTGTAATAGATGCAGTCTGCAGAACGGCTTGTTAAAACACATCTTATGGGACTGTTCTCAGGTATCCGCCTTTTGGCAAACAATTAAAAATACCCTAGACCCCATGCTGGAATTGGACCCCTACTTTACTCCTCAGATCTGCCTGGTGGGACACTTCCCTCGGGAGATGTTAAACAGTCATAAAGCCCACATGTCATTAATTTCAGGGGTAGCTAGACTCATCATTGTCAGACACTGGTTAGACCAGTTCTGCCCATCTTTAAAAGAGTGGCACTGTGAAATTCTTTAGGTATTAGAGATGGAGCAACCAATTGCTAAATGGGCAGACCGACTAGAGGCCTTTATGAAGAGATAGGCTCTGCTCTTGGCCCTCTTACCTCTGTTGCAAAATCCATGAGTCCCTTTTGGGTTTAGAGAGAAACATGAAGTGCAGATTTATTATAAGACCCTGAACAGGGGAACCCTCTACTAATATCTTAATTGTGTCTACTGACTAATGGCCATACAGCAGGGGGAGGGTCTTCCTCCTGCTAAACTTTGTGCGCCCCCTTAAAACAAAGCTTCGTGGTGCTCCAGGGGGGTTAGGGGAGAAGGGGGGAGTAGAAATTTTAGGGGGTGCTTGCTTCTATGTTTCATGGTCACACTAATGATTTCTAGTGGCTTTGTATCTTTGCACCATTGTCACAGCTTCCTTCATACTGATTGGGTATACTTACTGTATAGTGATGTGGAAAAGATGCTGTTGACAGTGTGGATGTATGTTTAATCTCATTTGTAAAAACTTAATAAAGTATGTTAAATTGAAAAAAAAGCAAAAAAGTCTGTTCGAGTCTGCAGATAGCCCCTCATCTTGTAGCTGCCCCCTCACCTGCCATCACAGTATCACTTCCTCTTCCCCTGTCCCAACCCCTCTTGAAACTACCCACTCTCTTACAAGACACCAGCTCTTCTGGTAAGGTGTTCCACTTGTCCACCACCCTTTCTGTGAAAAAATGTCTCCTCACCTCCTTCCTAAATCTCCCCCCTTCAATCTCAGTCCATGCCCTCTTGTGTCCCTTCCCCTTCTCAGTTGAAAAATCTCCTCTATGTTTGTCTTGTTTATCCTCTTCAGGTACTTAAAGGTCTCTATCATATCCCCACTATCCCTTCTCTCCTCCAATGAATACATCTTTAGCTCCCCCAGTCTGTCCTCATAGGGCCTGTCCCCCAATCCCTGGATAATCTTTGGGGCCCTGCACTGCACCCCCTCCAATCACCTGATGTCCTTCTTCGGGAACAGTATTATTGATGTTAGTGATTAGCGATAGGTAGGTGTATTTTTCTAAATGTATTATATGTACACTCTATTCCACTTGTGTGCCTTTCAGATGTGTGCACTTTTCGGTTATACGCACACATCTGCCTGGTTCCAATTCCTCCCATATTCATGTAATGTTAAATTTTCTGGTTGTGTGCACACAGATTTTTGTTTGAGTGCATTTTTTTTGTACTCAGTTTGTCATCCCATGATGTATTTTTCATGAGTTAATTGACTGTCAGTTGCCCTGATTAGGCGCCCAACAATGTTCAGATTCTATTTAAAAGACAAAGAACCTCTGTGCGCAAACACTGATGCAAGGGTTACCCCAAAGGACACTTGGCTGGGAAGCCAAGTTTCAAGAAAATACAAAATCACACATGCCCACACAATGCAAAGCATCATGGGCTGCATATGCAAATCACCACAGAATGTTATGTGGGTCCAACTTTAAGCAGAACTGCATGGTGCCAAAAGGCCTCTCACACAGTCTGCAAAGGGTGCTAACAGAAGACATAGACATGTGTTTCATCCTACCAGGACTCATCAGTATGCCTCGTCTGTTTGACACCCCAGTGGAATGGACCAGCTACCGTAAGACAGTGTGTCTTGGATATGTTGTGGTGAACCCATTAAAATAAAAAAACATTTAAAAGACAAAGAACCTCTGTGCGCAAACACTGAGGCAAGGGTTACCCCAAAGGACATTTGGCTGGGAAGCCAAGTTTCAAGAAAATACAAAATCACACATGCCCACACAATGCAAAGCATCATGGGCTGCATATGCAAATCACCACAGAATGTTATGTTCAGATTCTGCTAACACAAATGTGTGATGTTCTTCATGCTCATATTAAGCTGCTAATTAGGTGTGTAGGTGAGAACAGGTGGTGGTGGTGATTAATACGCTCACCTCACAGTCTTAGATGCTGTGTTGCTGTGTTGCTGCAATGGACAGGCTAAAATAGAATGTCCTCTCACTAGAACAGAAAGTTAAGTTGTTGGAAAAAGCTGAAACAATAAGCAGGAAAGATCTTGCAGAACAGTTTGATGTGGACATCTCATGCATTGGCTGTATAATACGTCATAAGGATGCTGTGCTCAATGACTGGTGTAGTGGGTGCCCCAAAAGCAGAAAGAGGAAAAGAGATGGAAAGGATATTTGAGTAGATGATGCCCTTCTGTGGTGGTTTTCAGCTGCTCGGGACCAAGGGATTCCGCTATCAGGGCATGTTCTCCTTGAAAAGGCTAAGAGCTTATCCATAGGCATGGGTCTGGACTTTGAACCCACCTCAGGGTGGTTATCCAGGTGGAAGGAGCAGAACTCAATTTGTTACAGGAAAGTGCATGATAAGAGAGCAGAGGCTGACCAACAGGTAGCATATGACAGGATTTGTACTCTGCTCCCAAACCTACTCCCACAGTCTGAACCCAGAGACATTTTCAACACAGATGATAATGCCCTGTTCTTCCATGCAATGCCAGACAGCACCTTGTCATCTAAAGCAGAAAACTTAACTGGACATAAAAAAGCAAAGGTGCATGTATCCATCCTTGTTTGTGCAAATGCAGATAGCACTGAATAAACTAAACTTTTAATGGTGGGCAAGTAAAAAAAAAAAAAAAAAAACAATATTTCAAGGGAATCAATGTAGAGTCTTTACCTGTGGAGTACATCGGAAACACAAACGCGTGGATGACCTGTGACATTTTTCATGACTGGCTGAAGATGTGATAAAAGAATGCAGAGGCAGAGACAAACAAGCATTTGTCAATGCCTAATGTTGATTGCATTGGTCCGTTGAGCTCACTCAGTGGCCCTCTGTCAGTTGCTCGTTGTGTTTCTCCTGGTGCTGTAGGCTGCTGTTTAGTACTGGGTTCCTGCCTGCACTGGCATCCTTTTCTGTCCAGAAAGAAATCTGCAGCTGTCCCAACAGAGCTCCACTGAGGTGGGTCACTGCCCCTCTCTGACTTGCTCATTCTGTTTCTCCTGGCACTGCAGGATGGCCTTTTGTACTGGGCTCTTGCTTCTGTTGGTGGCTTTTTTCTGCCCACAAAGAAATCTGCAGTAGCCGGACACAGGTCAGTTGAGCTTGCTCACTCCCCCTCTGTCACTCACTCATTTTGTTTCTGCTGGCACTGCAGGCTGGCCTTTTGTATTGGGGTCCTGCCTGCATTGTTGCCTTTTTCTGCCCAAAAAGAAATCCGCAGCAGTTGCGATAGAGCTCCAATGAGCTCACTCATTCCCACTGTCTCACTCACTCGTTCTGTTTCTCCCGCCGCCGCTGCAGGCTGCTCTTTTGTACTGAACCCCTGGGTGCATTGCTGCCTTTTTCTGCCCACAAAGAAATCCACAACAGTCCCAACAGAGCTCCATTGAGCTCACTCACTCCCTCCCCTCTTCCCTTACTTGTTTGTTCCGTGTCTCCCACTGTTGCAGACTGCCCTTTTGTACTGGGCTCCTGCCGGCGTTGGTGGCTTTTCCTGCCCACAAAGAAATCTGCAGCAGTCCCAAGACAGCTCCGTTGAGCTCATTCACTCCCCCTCTTTCACTAGCTCATTCTGTTTCTGCTGGCACTGCTGGCTGGCCTTTTGTGCTGGGCTCCATCCTGTGATTTATTTATTTATTTAAAGTTTCGGAATTACAACCTTTGAGTCAGAGACTCCTTTGCAAAGGCTCCACGTCAGGGCAAAAAGACAATGACAACAAATAAGTAGTAAAAAGGTACCAAGGAGATAACAGGAAGACAGGAGACATTGATCCAAGCTTGGGTAGATTACAGTTTGGGATTGCTTTTGCTGCCCAGGTTTGAATGATATTACACAATTTATGAACTAGAATACTTTGCAGAAGCATTGTACATGTTGTGGTTGAAGACCTCGTCTTCAGGTTGATGAACAATGAATCGATAACTTAGTAGAAGCATTTTACATTTTGCAATCAAAAGACCTTGTCACTGGAGGGATAAACAAAGAAAAACTAGATTAATTTCCAGACGCTATGCACATTTTGCAGTCAAAGACCTTGTCTTAGGTTGGATAGCAAACCTGCAGTTTTGTGGCGAAGTGTGCTTAGGTGCAACAGCATGTTTCTGATTCTAGTAGGTAAATCTTGATGCTGGTTTTGAATTGACTAATGCTTGTGGCTTGTGCTATGGATGGGGTAGTTCATTGAGCCAGATGGAGCTCGATAAGAAAAGACCTCTGGCCCCTGCGAGGTCCTTCTTTGGGGGATTGCGTATCGTGTTTTAGCTGTATGTCTTGGAGTAATCCTGTGAGTGTTAAGTTTTATTAGTGGGTGGAGTCCAATGGGAGCAAAGCCCAATTGGATTTTTTTGGCCTGGAGGCAGGTGTGGTAATTTAGCCTGCCTGCGAAAGTCAGCCAGTTAGCTTTTTTGTAGAGCTCGCAGGTATGGGTTTGCTTGTCACTATCCGTTACCAGACGGCTAGCTTTGTTTAGAGCCAGGTTGATTCTTTTTATTGCTGTGGGGTCAGCTGATCCATATATTGTTGGGCTGGGCTTACTGAGCAGACTTGGATTCAGCTTAACCCCAAGCTAATATAAATTTATTTTATTTATTTTTTTTTTTTTCTTTGTGGGAATTCAATAAATTTCAGCTGCATATACTGTGGCTTTAGCCAGGACTAATCTTTGTGGGAATTGGGAATTTAAAATGAGGCACCTGAAGGTAAAGAGCGCTCTGGACTGCAAGTAACTGGACCGTTTAAAATAAAGCAGTTTCGGCGCCAGAAACGGCGCTTACCGATTCAGGCAGGTTACAATACAGCAAGCAATTTAAAATGGTGGACTACAGTTACACAAACACAGTGCACATTCAGAGTCAGCGAGAGCCCTCTAGACAAATTTATCAGTCCGCTTTGAGTGAGGGGAACCCAGATTAAGTTCTGTAAAATCCGACTGCAGTGTCCCAAATCTCGCAGGCAAAACAGGAGCTGCCTGCCGTGGATAACCTCTGCTGAGGCGCTTGTGTGAGTTCGAACTGGGGTCCCTTGCGACTGCCAGCGACCTTTACTGTGGGGAGGGCTTCAGGAAGAGCACTCTCGACCTCCTGGTCCTCGGTTCTGCTGAGGAGGCGCTTGTGGGGACTCGGACTTCGGTCCTGCGACTGCCCTTGACCTTGCTGTGGGGAGGGCTTCAAGGAAGAGCCGCCTCGACCTCCTGGTCCTCGGTTCTGCTGAGGAGGCGCTTGTGGGGATCTCCGAACTCGGTCCCTTGCGACTGCCCGCGACCTTGCTGTGGGGAGGGCTTCAAGGAAGAGAGCTGCTCTCGACCTCCTGGTCCTCGGTTCTGCTGAGGCGGCTTGTGTGGGGACTCGAACGCTCGGTCCCTTCCAGCTGCCCCGACCTTGCTGTGGGGAGGGCTTCAAGGAAGAGCCGCTCTCGACCTCCTGGTCCTCGGTTCTGCTGAGGAGTGCTTGTGTGGGGACTCGAACTCGGTCCCTTGCGACTGCCCGCGACCTTGCTGTGGGGGAGGGCTTCAAGGAAGAGCCGCTCTCGACCTCCTGGTCCTCGGTTCTGCTGAGGAGCGCTTGTGTGGGGACTCGAACTCAGTCCCTTGCGACTGCCTGCGACCTTGCTGTGGGGGAGGGCTTCAAGGAAGATGCTGCCTTCTTCTGCCCACAAAGAAATCTGCAGCAGTAACGATAGAGCTTCAGTGAGCTCGCTCACTCACTCACTCCCCCTCTCTCACTCGTTTGTTCTGTTTCTCCTGCTGCTGCAGGCTGCCCTTTTGTACTGGGCCCCTGCATGCACCGGCACCTTTTTTTGCCCACAAAGAAATCTGCAGCTGTTCTGATAGAGCGTCATTGAGGTCAATCTCTCTGCCTTTCTCACTCACTCATTCTGTTTCTCCTGGAGCTGCAGGCTGCTGTTTTGTACTTGGCTCCTGCCTCTGTTGGCACCTTTTTCTGCCCACAAAGAAATCTGCAGCAGTCCCGACAGAGCTCCGTTGAGCTTGCTCACTCCCCCTCTCTCACTCGCTTGTTCCATTTCTGCCTGCGCTGCAGGCTGCCCTTCTGTACTGGGCTCCTGCCTGTGTTACCACCTTCTTCTGCCCACAAAGAAATCTGCAGCAGTCACAACAGAGCTCTGTTGAGCTTGCTCACTCACTCCCCCTCTCTTGCTTATTCGTTCTGTTTCTCCCGCCACTGCAGGCTGCCCTCTTGTACTGGGCCCCTGCATGCATTGCTGCCTTTTTCTAACCACAAAGAAATCCACAGCAGTCCGAACAGAACTCCGGTGAGCTCACTCACTCCCCTTCCCTCACTCGCTCATTCTGTGTATCCCGCTGCTGCAGGAAGCCCTTTTGTACTGGGTTCCTGCCTGCATTGGGTGGCTTTTTCTGCCCACGAAGAGATCTACAGCAGTCCTGACACAGTTCCATTGAAGTCGCTCTCTCCCTCTCTTTCACTCATTCATTCTGTTTCTTCCGGCGCTGCAGGCTGGTCTTTTGTACTCAGCTCCTGCCTGGGTTGCCACCTTTTCCTGCCCACAAAGAAATCCACAGCAGTCATGATAGACCTCCGTTGAGTTCGCTCACTGCCCCTCTCTCATTCGCTCATTCTGTTTCTCCTGGTGCTGCAGGCTGCCCTTTTGTACTGGGCTCCTGCCTCTGTTGGCACCTTTTTCTGCCCACAAACAAATCTGCAGCAGCCCCAAGAGAGCTCCATTGAGCCCACTTATTCTCCACTCTCACTCGCTCATTCCCTTTCTGCCGCCGCTCCCAGGCTGCTCTTTTGTACTGTGCTCCTGCTTGCTTTGCACCTTCTTCTGCCCACAAAGAAATCTGCAGCAGTCACGATAGAGCTCTGTTGAGCTCACTCACTCCCCCTCTCTCACTCTCTCATTCTGTTTCTCCCACTGCTGCAAGTTGCCTTTTTGTACTGGGCCCCTGCATGCACTGCTGCCATTTTCTGCCCACAAAGAAATCTGCAGCAGTCCTGACACAGCTCTGTTGAGCTCGCTCACTCCCCGTCTCTCACTCGCTGGTTCCGTTTCTGCCGGCGCTGCAGGCTGGTTTTGTACTGGGCACCGCCTGCATTTAGTGCCTTTCTGCCCACAAAGAAATCTACAGTAGTCATGACAGAGCTCCACTGAGCCTCGCTTACTCCCCTCTCTCAGTCGCTCATTCTGTTTCTTCCACCGCTGCAAGCTGCCCTTTTGTACTAGGCCCCTGCATGCATTGCTGCCTTTTCCTGCCCACAAAGAAATACGCAGCAGTCCCAACAGAGCTCCGTTGAGCTTACTTACTCCCCCTCGCTCACTTGTTCATTCTGTGTCTCCCGGCGCTGCTGGTTGCCCTTTTGTACTGGGCTCCTGCCTGTGCTGGCGCCTTTTCCTGCCCACAAAGAAATCTGCAGCAGTCCCAACAGACCTCAGATGAGCTCGGTCACTCACACTGATTTCTGACAGCGACTGCGGTATACTGTGCTGGAAGCGAGAAAACACATCTCAGCCAGGATGTGAAAAATGACAGCTGTACTATTCATAAGGAGGTATAGAAAAATGGCAATGTTGAAAATCTGGAGTGAAAATATTGCAAAGTTGCGAAGGTACGAGTGTGCGTGGAAACTGCACAACACACGCTCGTAGCACACTCACTTTATGGACTCGCATCACCAAATTTTAAACATAGGCATTTTAGGACCTCTGTTAATGAACAGTGTCACTGTTATTTTCATAATGGGTCCCGAACACGGTTTTCCCACAGCGACCATGCTATTCCATGCTGGAAGTGTGAAAACACATTTTGGCCAGGATCTGAACAATGATAGCTATACTGTTCATAAGGAGGTGCAGAACAATGGCAGTGTTGAAAATCTGGAGTGAAAATATTATAAATTTGCGAACTTACAAGCATGCGTGCAAACTGCGCAACACACGCTGGTAACACTGTCATTTTATGGAGCATTGGCACCAAATTTTCAACACAGGCATTTTAGGACCACTGCTCATAACAGTGTCACTGTCATTTTTGTAATCTGTCCCAAACACTGATTTCCCACAGCGACTGCGCTATTCTGCGCCGGAAGTGTGAAAACACATTTTGGCCAGGATGTGAAAAATGACAGCTGTACTGTTCACAAGGAGGTGTAGAAAAATGCCTATGTTGAAAATCTGTCATGAAAATATTGCAAATTCACGCAGTTATGAGCGTGTGTAGCAATTGTGCAATGCACACTCGTGAAACAGTTATTTTGGGATTTTTATCACCAGATTTGTAACAGGCTTTTTGAGAGCCCACCTCATGAACACTGGCACTGACATTTCATTAATCAGTCCCAAAAGGTGAGTCCAAACAGTGACCGTGAAGTCACCTTTTGGGGCCGATTAATGCCATGACAGTGGCAGAATTCATGAGGAGGGATCCCAAAAACCCAATGTTGAAAATTTGGTGCCAAAATTCCAAAAAATGACTGAGATATGCATCAAAGTAAAAAAAAAAAACTATTTATTCCATTATACAGCTTACCGGCATTTCCCCAGTTCATGGTTGGTTTTGAAGGGTGCAGACATGTTCCCGGTTCACGAAGATCATCGCCAGACTCTCGAGGTAAGTATGGGGTGAGGGGGTGGAGGAGGTGGGGTATGCAGTGGGAGGGCATGGGTTGCGGAGGGGGCACAGACGGCGAGGACCATTTGCTTCTTTTTTAGGAGTTAAAAAAAAAAGAGACGTCGCAGGACTTTCTTTTTTTTGCAGGTACTTTTGGCGTGCTGGGGTGGTCTCCCAGCATGCCACCTGCGTGTTTTGGGCTATGGGGGCACTGGAGCGAACGGGGATTGGGCACCCCCATTGGCATATACGTGGGGGGCTCATGAGCCAAGGAGGATTGGGCATCCCCCTCGGCATACAAGAAATGAGGGGGGATATGCCAATGGGGATTGGGCATCCCTGTCGGCAAACACAGAAGGAGGGGGGACATAAGCTGAGGGGGGGCTGGGCACCTCTCTCAGCACACAAAAAATTGGGGGGGAGACAAGCTGATGGGTACTGGGCTCCCTGTCAGCAACAGCCCTGCAGTAAGGGGTCGCTTCCTCATTGCAGCGGATGACACTGCAATGATGAGGCGGCCCCTGATTGCAGCAGTTAAAACTTTAGAAAGTTGTGGCACGCTGGCTGAACTAGTGTCAGCAGCAGCATGCCACACCATAGGGGACAGCAGGCCAAGCCTTTAAATACTGTGGGGGCATTGGCCACAATGGTGCCGTGCCTCCACAACCTGCTTCTTGCAAAAGCTGCCGTAATATGTTTCTTGCGCTTGTGCTCAATCAGCATAAAAATATCAATGATCGCGGACAATTGTCCTGCACACAAATAAGCTTGCCACACGTTACCCTGTTTGAACTGCTTCACGAAGGCCAGCTTGTGCTGACACAGTAGAGAAAGTGAAGGAGAGCACACCTCATTAGAGCCATAGGTTGAAACATTCCCCCTTCGCCCGGAATGCTAACTGAGGACTTTGCTACCCACATGGCAACTGACACAGATGAGCCAACATCGGGCAAACTAACTGATTAACTGATACTGAGATCTGTGCTTCTGTTATTGGAATAGACACCACTGTTGAGGAAGATGAGGAAGGTAACAAATCAGCACCCAGCACCGGAGAAATGTGGACGTTCATGTGCAAGGTACGCCTCTATATAGAAATAAGGGAAGAGTGAGACTTTAACCAGTTTTATACTTTTGAATGGCACCTTGAGAGATTGTCAACAAGGAGCACACAGCAATCTAAAATAACTGCCTTCATGCTGATGAAATGAGCCAGTACTGTATTGTACTCTTTTTTTCTGTTGTGCAGTGTACAGTATTTAAGTTATTAATTACAGTACAACACCATTTTTTAATGTTTTTTATGAGTTGCTTATGCTTGTAATTAAAATCAAACAGAGAAATTGTACGTTTTAAAAATGCAGTATTTCGAGTAAACACATTTTTTAAAAATGATTTGTGCACACCACGCTTTATTAACTTCTGCTTTCCTTAGCCGCAATTCGTTTTGCATCATTTTGAATAAGTGCATTTTTGATTATGTGCACACATGTGATGATCCCCGAGCACGTGCACACAACCAAAATTGATTGTATTTGATACTAGACATGTTTTCCTTGTGCAATTGTGAATATGTTAGCATCTCATTAACACTGAGCTATAAAAGAATGTCTTAGGGAGGGATCAGTTGTCTTGAAAAAGCATCAGAGTGACGTAAAGTGTTGACGTCAGTTAGAGGGAGGGTGCTACCTGTTCTGTGGTACCAGAGTAAGCTGTGCTACTTTAGGTTGTTTTCAACAAATAAACACTTTTTTATCATACCCAAGCACCGGTATTTACTTTTCCTGGACATTGAGCCACTGTTTTTACTTTTTTGTCTGTGAGTTCTGCTTTTTAGCTCTGTCCCGTAGTGTCCTGAGCCTCTATCCTCTCCTTCTTTCTCCAGAGCATCACAGTCTGGTTGAATTATGCACTTTTGCATTGATTCATTGATGGATCCCTGAGAAGAAACAACATTATTTTTGGTCTATTTTGTGTTAAATTGTTTTTTCAGGATCAAGATGTGCAAAGGAGATACAGGTGTGAGGCATGTTTACTCCAGAGACTACTTGTGGCAGTTCTGTCCTTTTGTTTCTTTCGTGTTAGTCTCCCTGCAGTAATTCTCAGCTGCTGCAAGGGGCTTGTGATCCTCAGGAGGTGGTGCAACAATCATGGTGTAGGGCCTCAGTATAATGATCAGGGGGGCAATTGGGTGATTGGGTTTAGAAGGCACCCAGGGAGGGTGTGGAACCAGGATTGGGGGTCGCCATGCCTGATTCACCTCCCTAGGGCTCTGCTTAATGTTAACAAGCAGGAAGTACCAGGTCCAGCTAACTCTGCTCGTCCTCTTCTGGTCATGCTATGTAACGCTATGTCACTAAGGAATAAAATACAGAATAATATATGGGGTGGTGTGTATAACGTGATTTTACTCACACCCTAGTTGTGGGATGCTACATAAACCCTGGGGTGAAGTCTGAGGGGTTTATAAAATGCATCCAAGTGTAAAATCAAGTTTTACTCTGCCCATATTCCTAATTCCTATAATTGCTGACTTGCACCTTTTCACCTCAGCAATTATAAAAAATAAAATAAGCTAACAGATTGGTGTTCAGGAAGCCATGGACCAGTTTGGATTCTGTGTGGTCCGTGGTCTTCCTAGTTACACTGCTCCACTTGTTGGGGGCAAAAAGAAGTGGATATTTTGATTAAAAAAATCTATATTTGTGTGCATTTTTAAAGATAAACTTACCGTCGAGCAGCGGTTGCAGCATCCTTCCTGGCTTGAAGAGGCAGGGACAGTCTGCGGCATGGACTTGATTCGCGAAGAGCATGCTTGTAGGGGAAACACAGCATGGGTTTCATTTTTACTTTCCTTTGTTTCCTTGGGTCAGTGAAGAAAGAGAGTTAATTTCTTTTTTTTAAATAAAAAAGTAAATTACCGCTGAATGTGAGGGACTGCAATGTGTGCAGCGATATGGGATTACTCCAGGGATCGTGAATGTCACAGACAGGCGACTGACACATGGGTGGTCCGAAGAAAACTTGGCACACATTTGCCATTATAACCAGCTGGTTATAATGGCAGATTATAACTGGGATTCCCTATTGGAAAAAGCGCTAGTCAGTAATTATATAGCAGCTATGTATGATTACATTGCTTATTCCTTAGCTGACCTTATTTATATTACTGAGACCTGGCTAGGGAATGACACTGGTCCTGTGCTGGAGGCATCTCTCCTGCCTGGTTATTCGGGGATACATTGCCTGAGGTGGGACTGCAGGGGGAGCCACTTGTTTTAAATCCACACTGGGGCTCACTGAGTACCCCATGGAAACTTTCAGGTCATTTGAGCATGTCTCTGGTAGATGCACCCTAGGTGTTAGCTGCATGACCATCCTTACATACCATCCACTAGGACATGGGTGTGATTTTATGCAGGAGCTGGCAGAATTCATTGTCAATCAGGCATTGAATGCCTCTAGACATCTGGTGCTGGGGGACTTTAATGCATGGGTCAATGATGAGACCTTGCCCCTTGGTCAATAGCTCCTCCAATTGATGAATTCACTGGGGCTAACACAAGCAGTTGGCTCTAATACACATCAGTAGGGTCACACCTTGGACCTGGCCTTCTCATCAGGTCTTGGCATAAGTGCAGTCAAGGTTAATCCAGTCTTTTGTTCGGATCATCACACTGTTTTGTTCCTCTGTTTTTTGACCCACCCTCCCATAGAGACAATCCGGTATTGTCTGAAATATAATCTACAGTCTCACAAACTCCTGGAGATATTGGACATCTTGGGTATGATGCTCATCTGTGTGCAGGATTCTGAGAATAGAGCACTCTAATGGTGCCCTTACGTCCACCTTGGATTCCTTAGTACCTTACCAAGTTCATCCCTTGACTGCTCAAAACAGCTCTCCCTGGTACTGCGATGGGCTGAGCCAGCTGAAGACTAAGGGATGGAGGTTGGAGTGTTCTTGGTGGAAGACCTGGTCCTTGGTTGACAAATTGGCATTAAAAGCTCACTAAGGTGAGTATCAATGAGCAATCACCTTGAAAAAGGACAGAGTTCCTGTCACGGACAATTGCTACAGGTAAAAATCATCCAGCTCAACTCTTTTGTACTGTAGAAAGGTTATTAAACCCATCCTGCCTGTGGTCTGCTCAAGTTTTTTCTGCTGAAAAATGCAATGGGTGCAGAGATTTCTCTTCTGACAAGGCGTCCTCCATCAAACTGGGTATCTGCTCAAGAGGTCTGCCATGTGCCGATGATGGTTGGAGCCTAGGTGATCTGCCTGCCTGGGGACAGTTTTGACCAGCTGAGGAGGAAGAAGTAGTCGGTGATTTTAAGTTTGCATCCCACCAGCTGTTTGCTGGATCCTGGTCCTACCATGCTACTCTTAGAGTGCCAGGAGGTTTAGGGTCCAGTTAGTTCCCAGAACATAAGGTATTCCTTAAGGGATGGTGTTTTCCCATCTGCCCTTAAACAGGCAGTGGTGAGGCCCCTTCTTAAAAAGCCTCCCTTGGACCCTCATGTGATGGGGAAGTTCAGAACTGTCTCTGATTTCCCCTTTTTTGAGAAGATTATTGAGAAGGTGATGGTTGAGCAACTCGTCGAATACCTTGAGCAATGTAACATCTATGAACTTCTCCAGTCATGTTTTCCATCACATCACAGCATGAAGGCTGCCCTCATCAGAGTGACAAATGATCTCCTCATGGCAATGGATCAGAGACTTTGTAACATCTTGGTCCTGTTAGATCTCTCTGCAGCATTCAGCACTGTTGACCATGGTGTGTTTTTAGATCTCCTGAAGGATTATATGTGACTCACCAGCACTGTATTGCACTGGTTTGAGTCCTACATAACCAGGAGAATGCAGCAGGAGGCCCTGGGAAATTTTCTTTCCAGGGCTTGGGTGGTCTCCTGTGGAATTCCTCAAGGCTCGATTCTTGCTCCCATGTTCTTTCAGTGTATATGCAACCGTTGAGAGAGGTCTTTAGACATTATGGCATTGAGCTTCACTGCTATGCAGATAATACTCAGCTTTACCTGTCTGGCACTGCTGGTGGGTCCCATGTGGTTTTGGTGCTAGGGCGATGCCTGTTATGCCTGGGTTATATACCACCAAGTGGCCCACATGTAACCGTAATCTTATACACAGTATTAGTGCCCTACATAGTCTTACAATGTTTATCTTGTTTTATTACTTATGTCAGTGTTCTTTATTTATATTTGCTATGTTTATATCTGCCTGAAATACATTTATCTATGTGCTATGTTTCTACCATATATTCTGCTATACTCATAATCTTTCATAGTTTGTAGGTTTCCACTATTGTGACACATTGTATGCTTTTCTGATGACATTGCATGTGTTCTCAGACTCACTGTCTCCAGCGAGACTGATAACAGATTGCAGACTGTGAATTTCCATTATTTAGAGATTCAGAGATTCATTCTTCCTTACTTTGCAACTTTATTTCCTATGTAATTGCCCAAGAGAGCTACAGTGCCTTATTTACATGCCTTATCCAATGCTGTATGTTTATCATATCTGTAACTGTACTCATATATTTGTATGCACATCAGTTCCTCTGAGAGAGCGAGAGACAGAGACCATCCTCAAGGAATGGTGGGAAATCAGCTCCCTTGTGTTTGCTTTGCTTCACTTGTTATGGTGTGAGTATGTAATAAACATTTATTACTGCTACTTGTTGTTATCTTTGTCCAGCATACCATACAAAGAACCCAAGCAGTGATCTTTTTATAGTGTAACAATGGCAACTTGTGGCAGTCTTGGTTTTGTCTGGTGAAGAATTACACTCATTTTACTTCGTAATTTGAGTTCTAAGGCAAGTACGTACGAGTTTGGCAGCTTAGGGACTCCATGCGTGGACTGGGACTCCATGCATGGACTGCTAGTCATTGTTTTTTGAATTCCTCCTTCCAGGGAGTTCACAGATTCCATCTGTCTGTGTGTGTTTGAGTACTGTGGTTGCAAACATGGCAGTTAACCCACAGAATGGTTTAAAGATTTCCCTGTTTATTGACATGTCTGAATTTTTGCATTGGGGTTGAGAGAAGACGTCTCAGCTTCTGTCCCCACATTTGGTGCGTGGGATATGCTTAAATAAGAAATAGCTAACTATGTATGTTTTGGATCCAGTTACAATTATGTTGATCTGTTTGCAGTATATTGAACTGAGACAGTCAACTACAATGCAATCCAACAGAGGGCTGCTTTGGAGGCTTTTAAGCCTGATAGGGTTAATGGCTACTGATTAATCGGTGGCTGAACTGTTTGATAAGCTTGTGATTTATTTATTATTTATTGACTTCCATGAGGCTTCCTCCTCATTGATGTGATTCACAGACAAATATTGGTCTGTTCTGACCCTGGTGTTTTTTTTTTTTTAACATGAACAAGTACATTCGGCAGGGTGTGTCCCTGTCCTTGTGTTTCATGTTTGTGGTGAACCCACTTTAATTATGTCTGGTATGTAATTAACATTATTGGCTATCCATGGCTGATGCTGTGACTAGTAAGGCATTCATAAGACACTAGGAACCCCTGTTTTTATTCGGACAGACTGCCTTTGTCTACTGGTTACAATAATAGGCAAGTTGCTGGGTGTGGCTTTTGTTTAATTTTTCTCAGTCTGTGTTTTTCCAGTGTGATTCATATGGCACTAGGTACCCCTGTTTTTATTCAGACAGGCTGCCTTTGTCTACTGGTTACAATAAAAGATCCACCTTTTATTGTGTTCTATAATGTATCTACGTCTAAGCACTTATGTCTATACAGCTGTTCCTTGCTACTCACTTTAAGAGAAGCACTACGTTTGATTGTTCAAGTTCAAGTTTATTGTAGGAAAGACTTCATTGAGCAAGTTCATTCACAAGGAGGTCCTGAGGCACATACACATACAGTTCACAATTACATAGACAGGAGATATAAAATGTAGAACAACAAAGAAAAAATATATAATGTAAGGGGTATACACAATAGAAGTCCTTATGCTATATATGCAGTACATTCCAGCTTTAATCTTGCCCTAAATTATGGAACACATTTCAGCTTAATAAGTAGAGGGCCAGTTGGTACCTAGGAAGTTGACTTGGCGTTGGGCCATTGTAGTATACCATATCTTGTTATGTAGTGCCCAAGGCCACGCTGTTCTCTGCAGTTCTGTTAATGAATATTTGAAGAATGTTTAGAAAAAACTGCAGAAACATTACTGTATTTGGTAATGAAATTATGGTTTAATGATATCAGCTTCATTAACTATAATGATGCCGGAGTTAGGTCTGTCTTTTACTCACTTGGCTTTGTTCACTTGAAGCTCATTCTTGGTTTTTTTTTTTGAGTTGAAAGAATCTTGGTTTCTTTATTTCGGGTCAACCTTAGTCAGTGGCATAGTGTTACAGAATATGTTTCTGAATGTGCCATCCTGGATTTTGATGTGTGGAAATATTTGAAGCTGGGAAACACTGTGCCTGATTCAACATATGCTATGTCTATTTGTCACTGTTACACTTTATCAGAGTCTTTAACTGTGTTTTCTGAAGCTACTCTGGTTTATTTTTTACATTTCATGTCATTTGTGCTGAGGGAAATCAGCTCATAAAATGGTCGACAACTTTGGCTTGTTGCCAAATGACATGTTCCAGTTTGCAGTGTTGGCACATTGCCTGCAAACTTTCTCTCTTTCAGATAAGCGGTTGGTTTAATGTTGAAATATGTGGACTGATGTCCTTAGTATCGATTCAAGTTAATCATAGCTTATTATTGGAAAAAAGATTAGAAAATGGAAGCATGACACAGATGCTTGCAATGGTTTTCTGTTTTTTTCCCTTCCAATATGGCCTTGCCATCTGCCATCATAGTAATTGTGAAGGTTCATCAATTTTGTTTTTGATGCCTTGGTCAGTGGCTAGACAGTTTTTTTAATCTGTCAGACCTCTCATTCGGTGCAGTGTCCAAGGTCACTGCAGCTACAGCTGGGTTTGGTCCCAGGAAAAATTGTTTTCACGGTGTGTGACCTTTTGAAAATCACTTGACCTCCATGTGTTTTTGAGCTGTACCTGTTTTTCCAGCTCACAGTTGATGTACCTCCCTAATTAAATTGGTATTTCATAACCAAATATAACTTTAATGGGGTGTGAACATCAAGAGTACTTTTGTTACAAGTTACTTTTTTTTTCCAGTCCTCCCCATCTGTCAACAATTACAGGCCAATCTCACTTCTCCCAGTCCTGTCCAAGTTGCTTGAAAAAATTGTGAATTCCCAACTTAGAAAATACCTGACATTGACAAATTTGTTCAGCCCACTGCAATCTGGCTTTAGAGCACAACATAGCACAATCTTAGCTCTAGCCAAAGTAACCAATGACTGGCAGGTTGAATTGGGATAAAAAGAACTTTGTATGCGCTGTTTTCCTGGACTTAAATAAAGCCTTTGACACCGTCGATCACAGCCTGCTTGTCTTGTCCCTCCAGAATATTGGCTTAGATGCAATTTCTCTCAGATGGTTCAATTATTACCTTACAGACAGATCGCAGCAAGTAAAAGCTGAGGGGGACATTTCGCCTCTTAAGCCCCTGCTAAGGGGTGTACCCCAAGGCTCAATCTTAGGTCCTCTGTTATTCACAGTCTACATCAGTAAAATTTATGTCACCCTAAAAAAGGCCCACATTCATCTGTTCGCGGATGACACAGTGCTCTACATTGGTAGACCCTCCCCCGATGCGGCATGCACAGATCTCCGGGACAAATTCAATCAACTTCAGCTTCAGTTGCTAAACCAGAAGTTACTCCTGAATGCTAAGAATACTAAAGCAATGTTCCTCTCACCCTTTCCCAATTTACCAAATCCAGCTTCATCTGGGACTCTTCCCCTGATTACCACAGTACTTGGTGAACATGGTGAACAGCTCGAGTATGTACCTAGATTCAAGTACCTGGGGGTATGGCTTGATAACAAACTCTCCTTCCAAGGCCATATAGAAGAACTGTCAAAGAAACTTAGACAGAGACTCATTCTCTTCTTCAGAATAAAAAACCTCCTCACTAGGGACGCCAAGCTGAGATTAGTGCAAACTACCTTTCTTTCCCTAGTAGACTATGCTGACTTCCTTTATAACCAGGGCCCTGCCTGTTCACTTATGAAACTTGATACGCTCTATCACAGAGCCCTAAGATTTGTAACTGACCTTCCTTATGATACCCACCATTGTTTATTGTACTCAGCTGTTGGCTGGCCATCTCTCACCTTCCGACGACAGATGAATGCTGCAATCTTGACCTACAAAGTCTTCCTCAACAAACTGCCCAACTATATTTCTGACTGCTTACCATTATGTCTACAAAATAGTTATGAACTGCGAAGCGCTTCTTACATTTCGCTGAAGGTACTTAAGGCCAGATCCCAATTCGGTCATGCCTCCATTAGCTATGTGCTCCCTCAACTGTGGAACAAACTGCAGAAAACCATGAAAATAAGTAGTCCCATTAGCCTCCAAGCATTCAAAACACTATACTTGAGCCACAATAACGAATCGTGCATTTGTTAGCCTTACCATGAAGGTCCTGTATTCCTTTCTCCAATATCTGCTGCCTCTGCTCTTAGGTCCCATCCCCCTTCCCTGCAACACTCTTGCGTACTCCTGTGTCCCTCCCTTTTATCTACCCTATACATGGATTTGGCTTCTCTTAAGCTTTTATACTGCATATATTATTGTTGTCCAGTTCTCTAATGCACTTGTACCACACAATTTTGACTAACTGTATAATGTTCCTTGTATTGTATCCTGTACTTATTCTTGCACCTGTATATACATGTCTTTTTGCTGTTATGCACCTGCATTGTATATACTGCTATCCATTGTGCGTATTCTTCCTTTGTATGATCAACCCCAGGTTCATTTAAAAAATGATCTTGCTCAATGGTGCCCACCTGGTTAAATAAAGATTTTGATTAATTGATTGATTGATTGTCCATGACGTTAGGACTGAATTTTTTTTCTCTGGGCTTGCAGCCATGAGGTTGCTTGCTATCTATGGACCCATCCATTCCTACTTATGTCTTCCTTTACAGAAGATCTTATGGCTTCTTTGTCCTTGTCCTGTATCAGTTATCCCCGTGCATCACATGATGATCGGGGGGGGGGGCTGTTCACCCAAGCATTTGTAATAAGCCATTTACTTTATGTTCCACAGGATAGCTACATGATGTGCACTGCCATAGAACATATTATGTCTGTTTCGGAAGATTTTAACCTTTTAATTTTACCTAATTTAATACCCTTTTAACAATTTTGTACATAGAAAATACCAGTATTATAACTCGTGTTATTTATCAGAATTATGTGTGTTAATGACACAGTTCTAATGTCACAGTTCAGAGGATTATGAACACCTAATACTCTTGACATTACTAATTTATTTCATTTTCAGGAATTTATCAGCGTGTACTAGTAGCTACAATAAAGAGAGCCAACCCCCAAAGGTGGTTGAAGGCATACATCTTTATTTGGGTTAACATGAGCAGATTAGGTGGGAAAAGTGGTCGTTATCTGCCATCAAATTCTATGTTTCTATGTCTCAATTTGAGAACCAATGCTAACCTTCCACAAGGAGCATGCTCTTAGTGAATGAGATGTTCCCTTTCATGGCTTTGCTTTATTTTTCTCTCTTACAGGGATAGGACTATACTTCACAAGTAACCACTGGTAATGTATAAGTGTATTTTAACCAGTGGCCCAATTTCTTTATAATGTTATTATAGTTTAAATTATAGTAGGATACTGTAGTGCCCTTATTTTTAGTTTTAACAAGTTGGATCAAACTCATCTGTATTTATTCAGCATACAACCTTCCAGGTGGTGACTGATTGGCAAAGACAGTTTGCCACTATTATTGTGGATAAATATCCACACCTCTGTAGGGAATAAAGTGCTGTCTAACATTTATGCAAACACCTGCTACTAATCAATTTGATAGTTCTTATTGTTGTATGGTCATGCATCTGCTCCAGCATTGGTCCTACAGTATCCTATTATCTCCTTGCTGCCTCTTTCTCAGAAGTAGGAGCTCAGGGGAAGGGGGGCTTGAATGGTCTATATGCTCACCCTCTGTAACTGATCACTTACATTAACTCCTGTTTTAACAACTGGTGTGCCCGTCAGGGGCAAATAATTGTTGGGACTATTAATGACATAGTTAACTACTAACGCAACATTGCATGACTATATGTTTAACAAATAACAGTCTGTGTATGGTGTCAGCTGTATGTAAACTATTTCATACAGACTGTACTCGCTGATAGAAGGCTTTACGGTTCATCAGTGATGAGTCTGTATAGTGCTGCAGCTGCTACCATTCTTAATGTGATTCACCATGTCTATGACATTTTCATAGATATGGTCTACTATAAGCCTAGCCTCCTGTACTATACAGGGAGCTCAAGGAGGGTATTGAACCATGTCACCTTACAGTGCACCTACAGTGGTTGCAAATAAATGAAATTACTTCTGGATCTGACTGAGCTACAGCTTGTAGATCCAGAAATGGGGGAGGTGAACCCACTGTCCTTCCAGTAAGAGCACACAAGAAGAAAAATATGTGTTTGCTAATAACCCATTTGTTGGTTACAAATTAATAATAAAATACATAATGTTCTTTAACATTATAAACCAGCTCAGCCTCTCTGCCTTCACAGTGTGGTTTAGAACAACCATAAACAATCTATTTATAAGTGGCTTTATGCCAGCAACCAGCATCAGCCAGCTGCAAGGGCCTTGACCCTCAACTAGTATTCAGCTGAGCTGGGGAAGGGGACTGTATACATTCCATGTTCTTTCACATATACGTTTTGTCTTTTTAGCTCCTGTAAAAGATAGCATAATTTTAACATTCATTCCTGGACTCTGATGACCAACTACATTTTAAATGTGATCAATGTTTAATATGTATTTTCTGCAAATGTTCTTAAAATGACTATTGTTTCATTGTCATTATGTCATTGTCATTATGTTTTCACATATTGTTGCAGCTTGTCAAGTATAAGCTCAGTAAACTGCTCCACATCTGTGGATATTTGGGGGTATTAGGCCCATCTGGGTGACAACTGTCACACCCAAATGGGGGGGGGGTGTTGGGGATAGTTCCATATACCAGCACTTCAATTTTTTTTTTAATTTTCAAGTCTGTTGCAACAGCTCTTCTTACTTTCTCTATCCTTTACATCTGTTCATTCACTATCTATATAGGCTGGCCACCTATATAACGTTCACTTGTTTTATCTCTCTCTCTCTCTCTCTATTCTAATGCTGATATGTGGAATTTACCTTATTAAATACACCAGTATAGTTTCATGGCATTGCAGAATAATCTTTAATTCATGGGGAAATCAAATATTGTAGTTAGGTAACCCCCTTTTAATTTTGTCAATGGAAACTTCTATTGTGAAAATATACATAGCGTAGCTTTAAGTGCTTCTTAAACGTACTGAAAGAGAGTTTTATTATTATGGTATCCAGGATTAGTCCTATTCATCCTTTTTATTGGTGGATAGCGTTTCCCCTCATTAATATGCATAAACTTGTGCAGCATTTGAAAATCCATCTGCATTATAATTCACTTGTCTATTCACTACAGCGTTAAGACTTTCCCTGAGGTATCACTTTAGCAAATGTTATGCTGTGCGAATATGCGAGTAGTCACTCTCTCTCTCCCTCTCGGCATATTAAACTTCCTGGACACCGCCGAGTAAGTAACTTTTCCCCTACCAAAAATAATGGCAGCCTTTATGTTGTACAAAGGTTTAAAACCCCCTTTTTGGTGTTTCTGTTTCCTGGCTGCTCTTCGACCATTGCACATTAGTTTAGAAAGGTGGCATTCCTCGGTAAACAAAAACGCCCCTTCCCTGTTATTTTAGCGTTCTGCTGTTACGAAGAACGCTGTCTTAGAAAAGCAACGCTTGTAACTGAATGCTACAGAATAGATGTTAATGTTTATTCTTTTCACATTAATAACATTGTGTCTTTTAAACCAGTTACCTTTAGGCTGCTTCTAAATACTGCTATTTTGGGAGTAGATACTGCAGCAGTATTTCAGCCATTGCAATACAAGACACTGGAGGACCTGTAAAGGTCAATGAGTAAATACAAACACCACACTGTTAGTTAAAATACATTGAGTTGAAACAAACCTTAAAGCTCCTTTAGTTTTGTCCCTCCATGTAAGATCCCAGGTCTGTTTACTTAGCTCCTCTTTTAGAGCTGGCCGTCTCGCTTCTTCCTATATTTAAAGGTGCATTAAAGGGGATGGAGTTCTTTTGGAAGACTGTATTTTTATTTTGTTGTGACAACATTATTTTCAGAGTTTGGAATAGTGAAATGGATTGTAATTTAAATACAAGATATATCGTATTGTTATTTAACAAAAGAAACATTCTAATCTATAAAAATATGTTTAAGTTAAACTAAAAGGGAGGAGCCTTTGAGTCACATGTCTGTAAGAGTATATAAGAGATGTCTTGCCTTCAGTTCAATAGATAGTCTGGTGAGGTCCAGACTTGTTCTGACCTCAAAGTGTGTGTTACACTAGCATATTCTGGTGTTTCAAGACGTTGTTTCTAGCTTTGTGCTGTGTAATTTTGTTTCCTTTTCTGTTTTGCCTGAAGTTCGGCTTTATATTATTTTATTTTCGGTAATAAATATATTGATGCATCTACAGCTGTGAAAAGACGTCCTCCTTACTTTACCCACTCCTCACACATGGTGGAAGTAGTGGGATCCTTGTGATACTGTCCTAAGTATCGAAGGGGGTCGTGGATGTCCCAGAAGGTACCTGTTGGTGTGTTGACCAGAACCATGGCAGAGAAACTTGGACAACCTTTGATGACTGGGTTACCTTATGTTAAATATAAAATCATGAAGCCTGAGGAAGATGGTGATGTAGCAGATGGTGAGAAAGAGGAGTTGGAGAAGGGGCCCCCTACTGGAGACTCACAAGACCTGCTACAATGGCTATGCATGCAACAGATAGCCATGGCGAAACAGAGGGAAAGAGATATGCAAAGGAATGAAGAGAGGTGGGCTGACACCTTGAGGGCTATCCAAGGACTTGGTGTTGGTAGGCTTCCCCCACCAACAGGAGATAATCCTAAAGATATAAAATTGACTAAATTAAGTGAGACTGATGATATAGAAACTTACTTAACCACATTTGAACGTATAGCACGGGCCTGTCAGTGGCCTAGGGACCAGTGGGTAATACGCCTTGCTCCTTATCTGATGGGAAAAGCCCAACTGGCCTATGGTAATGTAGACAGTGCTATGAGTGAGAATTATGATACCGTCAAGGAAGCCATTCTAAAGCGTTATGATATCTGTCTCGAAACCTATAGACAGAGGTTTCGAGCTCTGCGGTTTCAGTCATTGGACACTCCACAAGAAGCTTTTACTAGACTGAAATAACTATGTACTAAGTGGTTACAGCCCTCCACTAACACAAAAGAACAGATGTTAGAAGCTGTGGTTTTGGAACAATTCATATGCATTTTACCTCAAGATGTTCAGATGTGGGTGCGGGAACATCACCCAGAGACATCTAAAAAAGCAGTACAATTGGCAGAGGATTACTTAACTGCCCGGCCAAATAGGACTAAAGGACACTCTGGAATCAATATAACTTATCCTACGGTAAGAACTTCTACATCTCCTTCACAAATCCCTAGTGGTGCTGTTAAAGCCATAAATGTTCCTAAAACCCCCTACAATGAAGTAATATGCCATCATTGTCAAGGACAATGACATATCGCAAGATTTTGTCCTAAAAAGAAATCTTCTTCTACTCATTTAGTATTGGCCAATTGGGGGCAGTATATAACTCCTGTTAAAATAAATGGTAGAGAGATGGTTGGACTATTAGACTCTGGCAATAGACAAACATTAGTCAAAGCCTGCATGATATCTGCAGTCCCTGAAGTAGCCACGCAAACAAAAGTAACTTGTATACACGGGGATACACATATGTATCCAATGCAACAAGCTGAGGTACAGGTACAAACAAGTACCCGAAATATGGAAGTTGGGGTGGTTCCACAACTACCAGTACTGGTCATTTTAGGACACAACCACCCAGATTTTTCACAGTTACTTGCCAGTGCTACCAATTTAGGGGCAGTGAATACCAGAGCACAAGAAAGAATAGATACAGAACTGCAACGCTCCTTCCCATTTGATGATGAACTGTTTGGGCTCCCTGGGAAAACTAGGAAGACAAAAAGGGAAAAGTGACAGGAGAAGCAGGTGTGGCAACATTCACAAAAGGACACTAAAGACATTATTGACCTTAAAGACTTGAGTTTTCAATCAGGTTTTAGAGCAGCACAATTACAGGATGTTTCTTTAAAGCCTTTATTTCTGCAAGTAGGTACTGAACAAAATACTGAGCAGAAATATGTACTGAATAAGGGATTATTGTATCGGAAATGTTTAAATGTTAAAATTGGAGAGACTGTGTTACAATTACTAGTACCTACTGTTTATAGAGAACAGTTATTGAACCTTGCATATGACTTACCTATAGCTGGCCACTTGGGTAGAGAACGTACATTACAGAGATTACTGTACAGGTTTTTTTGGCCAGGTATACATGATCAGGTGACCGAGTATTGTAAGTCATGTGTGCAGTGTCAAAAAGTAAGACCTACACTCAGGAAAGATAAGGTACCCCTACAGCCTTTACCTTTAGTGGATACCCTGTTTACCCATATTGCTATGGACATAGTTGGTCCTTTGCCCAAAAGTGCCAAAGGGAACCATTTTATTTTAGTTATATGTGATTATTTTACAAAATACCCTGAGGCAATACCTATGCGAATGATCACAGCTGATAAAGTAGCTGAAGAATTGATTAAAGTATTTTCTAGAATGGGTATACCCAAAGAAATTTTGACTGATAGAGGTAGCAATTTTTGTTCACAAGTTTTGAAATGACTCTATCAGGCCTTGGGGGTACATTCCATTTTTACCTCACCTTATCATCCACAATCAGACGGTTTGGAGGACGCTTTAATAAAACATTAAAGCAAATGTTAAAAAAAATTCATTTCTGATGAGGGTAAATATTGGGACAAGTACTTACCTTATTTAATGTTTGCCTATCGTGAGGTTCCCCAGGCATCAACTGGTTACTCTCCCTTTGAATTACTCTTTGGGAAAAATCCAAGAGGGGTATTGGATATAATAAAGGAAAAGTAGGAAGGGTCCAAAGTAGACACTATTCCAGTATCTACATTAGAGTGTGTCACTGCATTATGCCAAAGGTTGGCAAAATATGCAAAAGCAGCCCAGCAGATTAATAGAGAACATCAGATATCCCAGAAACAATATTATGATCAGGGAGTTGGGACTAAAACATTCCAGCCAGGCGATAGAGTTCTCTTGCTGTTACCCTGTACATAGAATAAGCTACTAATGAAATGGCAGGGACCCTATACCGTACATAGACAAGTAGGACCGGTGAACTATAAAATTATTTGTCCTGAAAAAAAACAACAATTAAAAATCTATCATGCTAATTTATTGAAATCATGGCATGATAGAGGTTCACCAGCTCTCTTTATACACCCTGAAATAACTAAAAGTGAGCTAGAACTTGCCTATGAATGATTAGAAGGTCAGGATAATGTAAAAAAAGTAACCATTAATGACAAATCGAATGCGGAACAAAAGAAAGAAATATAGGACATGATAAATACCTTTCAGGATATATTTACAACAATCCCTGGGAAAGTTGAGGGAATTGAACATCATATAGAGGTGACCAATAATAAACCTATCAGACACAAACCTTATAGAATACCTGAAAGTTTAAGGGAAGAAGTAATTAAATAAATATTAAAAATGCAACAACTAGGCATCATTGTACCTTCCAAAAGTCCATGGAGTTTTCCCATGGTAGTAGTAAACAAAAAAGAAGGAGGTGTTAGGGTTTGCCTGGATTTCCGCAAGTTGAATGATATGTCTAGATTCGATGGGCACCCAATGCCTTGAATCGATGATATTATAGACAGATTAGGCAATGCCCAATACATCAGTACATTAGACCTTTCCAAGGGATATTGGCAAATACCCCTAGATGCTGACTCCCAGGATAAGACAGCCTTCAGTACCCCAATAGGGTTATTTCAGTTCACAAAAATGCCATTTGGCCTACATGGGGCCCCAGCAACTTTTCAGAGATGCATGGACCAATTATTACATCCATATATGGAATACAGTGCAGCATATTTGGATGATGTCATCATTTTTAGTACATCTTGGGAGGACCATATAAACCATCTTCATAATGTTTTGGCAGTGCTAGCTAACGCAGGTCTAACCATAAATCAAAGCAAATGTTCAATAGGCATATGCAGGAGACCAAATATCTAGGTTTCATAATTGGGCAAGGGAAGGTGAAGCCTGAAACTGGCAAAATAGATGCTATCACTAATAGCCCACAGCCACAAACGAAGAAACAAGTACGATCATTTTTAGGTTTGGCTAGTTATTACCGACGGTTTGTAGGTAATTTTGCAGATATCGCTAGCCCTTTAACTGACTTAACAAAAAAAACCTGAAAGAGTCCAATGGACCAAACAATGTGAGGAAGCGTTTACTGCACTAAAAGCTAAACTTTGTTCATACCCTGTCTTGTATAGTCCAAATTTTCAGGAATCTTTCACAGTTCAAACTGATGCTTCTAATCAAGGTATTGGGGCTGTTCTCTCTCAAATTGTTGGAGAAGAAGAACATCCGATCATATTTATTAGCAGGAAACTACATCAGAAGGAAACTAAGTATTCAACTATTGAAAAGGAATGCTTAGCCATTCGTTGGGCAATAAATGCCTTGAAATTTTATTTATGGGGTAGACCCTTTCTAATTATAGCAGATCATAACCCGTTATGTTGGTTACAGACAATGAAAGACAAAAACCCTCGCATTATGCGATGGTACTTGGCTTTCCAACCATATAAGTTTGAGATACAACACAGATCAGGAAAAATGCACGATAATGCTGATTATCTATCCCGTTATGGTGCAGATAATAATACTTTATTTCAGACTCCAGAGTAAAAGAAATTAAGGTGTGAATTTCTTTCGTATTTGTGTTTATGAGAAAGCAATTAATTGATGATGGGACTCCGGAGTGGAGCTTTGGGAGTGGGTGGGCTAAAGCTCCATCTCCCATTTTGTTCAGAGGGAGATCTGGCAGTTTTTCTTCATAACATAGTAAACCAATGCGAGTTAAATGGATAACACATTGGCTTCCTTTTAAGGGGGGAGGAGTGTAGGGGATAGTTCCATATACAAGAACTTCAATTTTTTTTATTTTCAAGTCTGTTGCAACAGCTGTTCTTACTTTCTCTATCCTTTACATCTATTCATTCACTATCTATATAGGCTGGCCACCTGTATAACTTTCACTTGTTTTATCTCTCTCTCTCTCTCTAATGCTGATATGTGGAGCTTACCCTATTAAATACACCAGTATAGTTTCATGGCATTGCAGAATAATCTTTAATATCATGGGGAAATCAAATATTGTAGTTAGGTAACCCCCCCTTTTTAATTTTGTCAATGGAAACTTCTATTGTGAAAATATACGTAGCGTAGCTTTAAGTGCTTCTTAAACGTACTGAAAGAGAGTTTTATTATTATGGTATCCAGGATTAGTCCTATTCATCCTTTTTATTGGTGGATAGCGTTTCCCCTCATTAATATGCATAAACTTGTGCAGCATTTGAAAATCCATCTGCATTATAATTCGCTTGTCTATTCACTACAACATTAAGACTTTCCCTGAGGTATCACTTTAGCAAATGTTACGCTGTGCGAATATACGAGTAGTCACTCTCTCTCCCTCTCGGCGTATTAAACTTCCTGGACACCACCGAGTAAGTAACTTTTCCTCTACTAAAAATAATGGCAGCCTTTATGTTATACAAAGGTTTAAAACCCCTTTTGGTGTTTCTGTTTCCTGGCTGCTCTTCGCCCATTGCACATTAGTTTAGAAAGGTGGCGTTCCTCGGTAAACAAAAATGCCCCTTCCCTGTTATTTTAGCATTCTGCTGTTAGGAAGAACGCTGTCTTAGAAAAGCAACGCTTGTAACTGAACGCTACAGAATAGATGTTAATGTTTATTCTTTTCACATTAATAACATTGTGTCTTTTAAACCAGGTACCTTTAGGCTGCTTCTAAATACTGCTATTTTGGGAGTAGATACTGCATCAGTATTTCAGCCATTGCAATACAAGACGCTGGAGGACCTGTAAAGGTCAATGAGTAAATACAAACACCACACTGTTAGTTAAAATACATTGAGTTCAAACAAACCTTAAAGCTCCTTTAGTTTTGTCCCTCCATGTAAGATCCCAGGTCTGTTTACTTAGCTCCTCTTTTAGAGCTGGCCGGCTGGCTTCTTCCTATATTTAAAGGTGCATTAAAGGGGATGGAGTTCTTTTGGAAGACTGTATTTTTATTTTGTTGTGACAACATTATTTTCAGAGTTTGGAATAGTGAAATGGATTGTAATTTAAATACAAGATATATCTTATTGTTATTTAACAAAAGAAACATTCTAATCTATAAAAATATGTTTAAGTTAAACTAAAAGGGAGGAGCCTTTGAGTCACATATCTGTAAGAGTATATAAGGGATGTCTTGCCTTCAGTTCAATAGATAGTCTGGTGAGGTCCAGACTTGTTCTGTCCTCAAAGTGTGTGTTACACTAGCATATTCTGGTGTTTCAAGACGTTGTTTCTAGCTTTGTGCTGTTTAATTTTGTTTCCTTTTCTGTTTCGCTTGAAGTTCGGCTTTATATTATTTTATTTTCGGTAATAAATATATTGATGCATCTACAACTGTGAAAAGACGTCCTCCTTACTTTACCCACTCCTCACAGGGGGGTTATGAAGTACCAACCACTTACACTACAGATTTGTTGTTTTCAAGGGCTGAAATGTCCCAGCACCCCCATGAATAATTATTTCTTTCTTGTGGGTTGTGTGCCACCATTCATACTCCCAGACTAAAGGTCTCAGCATTGCTGTTCCATCCAGATTCATTACAACATTATAACCACGTACACCTGGATACCATAGTGGTGGCCCCTAACCAATCTCACAGACTAAATAGCAGACTGCTAGCAATCAACAACAAATCCCTAAGGCCCACCTAGCTAATGGCACACTCCAAGGTAGATCCTACACCAGAAGGTCACCCACTGGTATCCTGTCTATGGGCCAGGCCCAAGCACAACACACAGGTTTCTACCCCTGTACTGTACTCATACATCCATATTGTTTGCTCTATTTCTATATAATACTACTACTACATAGTATTGTACACCTCATTCCATTGCTAGCACTGCCATGTTTCCAACTGTTGTTACCCCGACAGAGACAAAAGCCTACCCGATGTTTCATGCATAAACCCAGACCAACTAGTAGTCTGATCACTTCATCACTCCTAGGTACCCTTGCATGTAATGTGTAATATACACATAATATGGCAGAATATATATTCTGCTTCAATACAAACACTTTTAGGTTTCCTAGCATCATGTTACCAGACCCCATTTGGAATAGAACTGATACATGCTCCAGACCCGGTATCACAGCATGACAATACTGACTGCCTAGGAGTATTTGACCCTAGACAATGGACCTTACAGAAAGGGACATTTTCAAATCCCATAGGCGCAACAGGTGCTATTGTATACCAGTGTGTTACATGGTGTATATGGCATACTGCCATATGATAAAGGTTCAAAGTGCATATAACTAGCATAATATTGCACTTTCATTTCGTGAGATAGGCCTAAACTAGGCCAAACTTTAACGCATAAGCAGGGAAACTATGTTTTTTTTTCTTTCCCTACTGTCACAGCCTCTTCTGAGACTTGGAAACAGGGTGTATTCACAGATAAATAAATAATGTATTCTTATTATTGGACCTCGACCTGCACCTCCAAGTGCATAGCCGATGCCATCACTTGTCTATGTCACACACACCATAACTAAAGGCATTGATAATAACCATACCATTGTTCTTTTAATAACAACTATTTGTGTGTTTTCACACTAAGTTTTTTTTACAAAGTTTTACAAAGTTTTAGGTTTCTACAGAGAGGTACTGGTAAGATCTTCAATCAACACATACATCTTTTCTTCATGGCTGGTTTTCCATATTTGGCTGGCACCTCATATGAACTGTGCTTTTGGTTGCTCTTTCATGAATTATGTTCTTTATGAACTGTCGATATTTATGCAAAATGTGCTCTTTTTGCAAAAAGCTATGCCTGTCTGGGCATGGCTATTCCATTGAAACATTCAATGGACATTCCCATTCAACCCTTGCCAAGGCCTTTGCTAATCCAGCTAACCAGCAACCAGCTACACGAACATTACTTTTCTTACTGTGCTGGTATACGTCTGCACAACCCCATGTGCCATGTATGCCCTATGGGTTACAAACTTTCAATGGATGACATTTCCAATATAACTACACTGCTTTGTGGTTATGAACTTGAACCTTATGGACTGTTTCCTCTTTAAAGACATTGTTATTAGATCCTTCAATCAATATTGTACGCCGCCATCCCATACACCACTGTTATCTGCCTTTTGACACCCTTAATATGGACTGGTTCCTCTTTAAGGACATTGTTATTATACCCATCAATCAATAAAGTATGCCGCCGTCCCATACACCACTGTTATCTGCCTTTTGACACTCTTTTTTTTTTTTACTTTGTGTTTTTCCTCCTATCTCTTCTTGGTGCCCACTTCTTCCGCACACTCATTTTCATCACCCCACCTTCTTGGGATCTGACCCTAGACTGCTTCTCTTACCTCCTGCACAGTGGGGTCTGTCCCTTTCTCGGTGGTCTTGGATGGAATCAGAGCGGCTTTCATCTAGGGCTGCCGAGAGGTGTTTTTCTGTTTTTCTCCCCTTTAGTCCCCTACCCTCTGAGATGTCCAGTGCTTGGGATGTACATCCCGAGGGGTGGCATGCTGATGAACGCCTTACCTCTCATGCACCATCCAACATCTCCTCTCCCCGACTCCGCAGAATGGAGCCGCCTCTATCCTTTGCTACTGCCAGTGCTTCCACTGGCTTGAAGGGATGATGCTAGTGCGTTCTTGGTCTCCCACCCCTGAGGGAGAAGAGCATCCACTGGGACGCTCGATCCTCCCTGTCCCCTGCCGACCCCGGCCACCTGAGTCCATTCCCAAACCCAGGTCGCCGGCATAGCGCAAGGTGTGGCATCCAGCACCTCAACCCTCAGTGTCACTGGGCCAGCCCCTTTTGACTATCTTAATATGGACTGTTCTTTATGAATGGACAATGAATTTAATGCTGTTTTTATGAACGATGTTCTGTGATAATACACATCAACAATTTTTCTTATACACATGTCCACTGTGGTGTTGACATACCTAGTTTCTGTTTTGTATTTTATGATCGGACCATCTGTGATTACCCCTGTGTTGCCTCCTGAATAGGTCTACTTTTACAGTTGCATTATCTGTGTGCTATAGAATTGTAATTCTTTACATTATGAGTTTTATGAGCTTTGAAAAGCAGTTGTTCAAATCAATGTTTTAAAGCTCGATAGTAATTTATATCTTGTTTTCACTCATCCACTACTACACTTTTGCTGTCTGAGGTGTACTTTTATCCAGCATCTTGCCTGGCTGCAGTTCTTTTACAGGGCTTGCACCTCAGCTTATTAACAGCTTCTGTTATGACATTACTACAGTAAAGTCACATTAAACTGTTCCATCAACTCACTTTGTGTAGTATTTTTTTTTGTGTGATGCTACTGTAGTGGCAACTCGAACTGTTGATGCTTTCAACTGTTTTCCAACCATCCTTCACTGCCTATTCAACTCACTTGTAACTGTTTAGTGAAAAGGCAGTAGCTGTTTTGCAGTGTTTATGCAATGCATTTTCATGGCATTGTTTATAAATATCACAGCATTCCTTAAGAGCATTGTTTATAAATATCACAGCATTCCTTAAGAGCATTGTTTATAAATATCACAGCATTCCTTAAGAGTTGTTTAGTCTGCCTTCTGAAATGAAACTTATAAGCACTCAGCTGAAAATAAAGTTTATAGTGCATAACAGCTAGTTGCAAACCAATACTAACCTTTTACTGATTCATTGAATTAAACACTGCACAGATTAGGAATCTCATTTAGCAATTCTACACCAGTGAGTTGAGGAAACAGTTTAATGTGACTTGTACTGTACACCTAACCTTCTTCTTTTTGTTGTGTTGCCCTGTGAGCAAAGCAACAAGGAGGGGACTGTTATGCCTGGGTTATATACCACCAAGTGGCCTACATGTAACCATAACCTTATACACAGTATTAGTGCCTTACATAGTCTTATAATGTTTATCTTGTTTTATTACTTATGTTAGTGTTCTTTATTTATATTTGCTATGTGTATATCTGCCTGAAATACATTTATCTATGTGCTATGTTTCTACCATATATTCTACTATACTCATAATCACTCATATTTTGTAGTTTTCCCTATTGTGACATGTTGTATGCTTTTCTGATGACATTGTATGTGTTCTCAGACTCACTGTCTCCAGCAAGACTGATAACATATTGCAGACTATGAATTTCCATTGCTTAGAGATTTAGAGATTCATTCTTCCTTACTTTGCAACTTTATTTCCTATGTAATTGCCCAAGGGAGCTACCTTATTTACATGCCTTATCCAATGATGTATGTTTATCGTATCTGTAACTGTACTCATATATTTGTATGCACATCAGTTCCTCTGAGAGAGCGAGAGAGAGAGAGAGAGAGAGAGAGACCATTCTCAAGGAATGGTGGTAAATCAGCTCCCTTGTGTTTGCTTTGCTTTACTTGTTATGGCATGCGTATGTAATAAACATTTATTACTGCTACTTGCTGTTATCTTTGTCCAGCATACCATACAAAGAACCTAAGCAGTGATCTTTTCACAGTGTAACATGCCTGGCTGAAATAAATGACTGGATGGTGTCAAACTGGCTATATCTTAATCCAAGCAAGATGGAGATCGTGATTGTTGAGCTGGATAGGCAGGGCTTAGTGATGACAAGTGGACTGACTTTACATCCTTCACTGGGTGATCTGCCACTCAAAGCTGTAGATGTAGTTAAGAATCTTAGAATCTTGGGGTCATCCTAGACTGTAAGCTGACACTTGATCAACAGGAGTTAGCTGTGGTTTAGATTTGCTTTTACCATCTTCTTAACATCACCAGGATTAAATGGCATCTATTCCTGCTGACCTGGCGATGACAGTGCATGCCTTTGTCACCTCTAGGCTCAACTATTGCAACACTTTATACTTAGGAATATCTGGAGGTTTGTTGCAAAGCCTGCAGCTAGTCCAGAATGCTGCAGACCAGCTAATTGTGGGCTCCTCTCATAGGGACCATATTTCACTGGTACTGCATCCAGTGGCACATAACCTGCAAGATATATTTGACAGCTTTCATGGACCTACATGGTTTGTGACCAGACTACTTAAAAGACCTCTTAGTTCCCTACCACCCAACTCACTCCCTCCACTATTTCAATGTGGGCTTGCTCTCTGTCCCTGTATCTAGGCTGCGGCAATCAGGGGACATAACATTTTGTGTTGTGGCACCTACTTTTGTGGAATGTCCTGCCAGAACATATTAGCTCTGTTTGCATGGTAAGGGCCTTTAAGTCCAGTCTAAAAACATTCCTTTTTGATGATGCCTTTCCCTGTATTTTTAAATTATTGTTGATATTTGTGAGTTATCGTTTGCTACCTGTTATTATACAAATTCTTTCAGAGTTTCAGTGAAGCATCCTGAGCCTTCAGGAAAGGGCACTATAGAAATAAAGTTGCCTTGCCTTAAGGTGAGTAATGTCTTTCTTTCTACAGCAATGGATTCTGATATCACATGCAAGGATTATGACATCAGGTGTAGACAAGCAGCCAAAGCAAATAAAATCTAGTGGATAGAGATCCTGTCTTCATGGTAATGGTCATAGTTAAAAATGAAAGGGCAATGCAATTTTATTTACATAGTGCCCAGCTCTGGGCACCTTACAGTCTAAACAATAGAACCATGAATACAAAACAAGAGATGATAAATTATAAAACACTATAAAGATGATCAAAAGACAGCACCAGACTCAAAATTTAAAGTAAGCAGGTCAGTTTTAAGATAAGGTTTAAAAAGCTCAAGTGAAGGGGCTCCTCTTACATCCAAGGAAAGGGCATGCCACAAAACTGGAGCAGCAACACTGAATGCCCAATACCCCAAAGACTTCAGCCTAGATCTGGGTATTGTAAGGAGTCTTGTCTCTGCTGACAAAAGTGGGCAGCCCAGAGGGTATGGAATCGGGAAGTCTTTTTGGTAGACCAGATCCAGACCATGAAAGGCCTTGTAGGTTAACAAGCATAGCTTGAAGCTGATGCACCACCACACAGGCAGCCAGTGCAGAACATAAAAACCTAGCATAATATTTTGAACTGGGAGGTTCCAGTAACCAGCTGGGCTGCCATATTTAGGACCAGCTGCAAGTAGTGCACCAATCTCATGGGTAACCCTAGCTAAACAGCATTACAGTAACACTGTCTATATGTAACCAGGGCATGCACCAGGGTCACCAAGTCAGCAGATTCAAGAAAGAGCTTGATCTTGGAGATATTCTGAAGATGATGATTAAAAAGCCACTGTGGACAACAGCCAACACTTGATGATCCAGGGTCAAATTAGAATTCATAGTGACCCCCATATTCCTCAGTCTATTCACAGCTCCAAACATGGCACCATCTAAGGATGGAAGGGCAGAGTCACTACTCATCACTGCTGAACCATACTGACCTGGTGCCACCAGCAACACTTCACTCCTCAGCACATTAAGTCTAACCAGCTGGTAGCCATTCAGTCTTGAAATCCCCTAAGGCATTCACTCAGCTCCAAGACTGCAACACCCTCACCCCCTCAGTCAGATGCACAGGACATATAGAGTTGGGTATTATCATCATCATAGCAATGAAAACCCAGGCCATAACATTTATTGGTCTCCTCCAATGGCAGCATGTATATGGCAAACAACATGGGAGCCAAGATCGACCCCTTGAAGCACATCATAGCAGAGTGCAGCAGTGCTTGAGATGAAACAGCCCAGTTCCTCCTGCTACATGCTGCAAGATAAGTATGACTCAAAGCACCATAGTACCATTCCTGAGAGTCATATATAGTGCCTCAATTGAGTAAACAGCACCCTATGATCCACCATGCCAAATGCAGAGGAATGGTCAAGCAGGGCAAGGATGGAATGATGCTCGCTATCCCTTGTCAGACAGAGATTATGGTGAACTTTGACCGAAGCAGTCTCAGTACTGTGGTAAGGCCAGAAACCAGTCTGGAAAGGCTCATAGATGTCACATGTTTCCAGGTGTTGCTTCAACTGCACCACTACCACCTTCTTGATCAACTTCCCCAAAATGGGAAGATTTGAAACAGGCCTGTAATTTGAGAGATCATTGGGGTCCAATAATGTTTTTTTTGACAAGAGGTTTCCACCCTGCCATCTTTAACGAGGAAGGAAAAACTCCCTCCCAAAGGCAGCACCAATCTCCACAAAAATCAGACTCAGGATCCCCCCACCCCTAGCCCCCAGCATCTGAAAAAGAGCTGGGTTGGCCCTGGAACCAATATACACTATGTAGAGCACAGTCCCAAGATTACCCGGAAGACATCATCCACCTGTACTGACTCAAATTCTTCCTGCAGAGATGAAGTGCCTCAGCCCACGATCAAATGGACACTGCCGGCTGATGACAGACCACTTGAGGATATCCCAGCCAGATAGAAGGCAAGGCAAGGCAATTTTATTTACAGTAGTAGCCACAGACATTGGCAGCTATTTCCAGATATTTCACGAAATTTCTGAAGAGTTTCTCTCTGCTGCCCCTACTGTGGAAATGCAGAAAGCAGGAGATATTTCTGGAAATATCACAGAAATTTCAGGAAATAGCTGGCAGTGTCTGTGGCTGCTACTGTAAAGGGCACCCAATCCTGGGGGCTCTGGGAGCCTCTCAAACATTAATAAAATGAACAGAGATTTAAAACACTAGGAGAAAATATAAAATTCCAAAAATACATAATACAAATTACAGTTTAGAATATTAAAAAAAAAGGCTTAAGGTTGCCAAGATCAAGGGACTGGACAACGATGATGAAATCTTCAGTCTGCGAAAGCCAGTCTAAACAGGTGGGCCTTCAGCCTCTGCTTAAACACCTCAATTGAGGGAGCTTCCCGGACTGCAGGTAGAAGCGAGTTCCACAGGGTCAGCCATGAGACACTAAAAGTGCTATCTCCCAAGGTCCTGAGCTAAACCCTAGGAATGTTCAGGAGGCCCCTTGAAGAGGAGTGGAGGGAGTGAGCAGAGGTCACCAGTGTCAGGAGCTCTGACAGGTAACCAGGACCCAGTCCATATAGGGCCTTAAAGGTGAGTAAACCCACCTTGAAAAGGACCATTCACCTGACTGGCAGCCAGTGCTGGGCACGCAGGACCAGGGTCACATGACTGGACCTTGAAAGGCCCATCAGTAACTGGGCCACTGCATTCTGCACCAATTGCAGACTGCAAAGGGTCCCTCCAGTGACCCCCAAAGTACAGAGAGTTGCAGTAGTTGAGTCTAGAGGTAACAAAGGCATGCACTGGCATCGGCAGGTCCTGGGGTGGAATGAGGGGTTTAATCTGGGCATTCCACAAATGGTAAAAACCTGATCTTCAAAGGTCAATCTGCTGCCATGGATCATGCCCAGATTCCATACCCTCAGGGAGGCCACCAATCGGGCAGGTCTCAGTACAAGACCTGTATCAGCCCCAGGTGGCAACTCATCATGCCCATGACCAGGCTCGATCACCAGCACCTCTGTCTTGGCCAGGTTAAGTCTCAGCCAGCTGGAAGTCATCCAGTCATTGATTTTAGCCAGACAGTTATTAAGCACATTGACAGCTCTTGATGTTCAGGGGGAAAGGACAAATATAGCTGGGTATCATCTTCATAGCAGGGAAACTCCACACTGTATTGTCAAATGATCTTGCCCAGGGGCAGCATGTACACTGCGAACAGCACCGGTGACAAGATCGAGCCCTGTGGCACTCCACAGGACAGAGGCATTTGAGAGGAGGAGAAATTTCCAGTCACCATCCGCTGCGCCCTGTCTGAGAGATAGGACTCAAACCATTTGATGACCTTGACTCAGCAAAGCTTTTGATACTGTTCCACATACAGTAGAAGAGTGATTGATTAATAAGCTGGGTAGGCTCGAAGTGGGTCAGAAGTTGGTCAGCTGGGTGGCAAACTGGTTGACGGGCAGAAAACAGAGAGTGGTAGTAAATGGTATACAGTCAGAAGAGATGCAAGTCACAAGTGGGGTACCTCAGGGATCAGTCCTGGGGCCAGTCCTCTTCAATATCTTCATCAGTGACATTGCAGATGGACTGGAGGTAGGTTTGTCTGGTTGCAGATGACACCAAGATCTGCAACAGAGTAGATGATCCAGATGGGGTGAGCAGAATGAGAGAGATCTGGATAAACTGGCAAAATGGTCAGAAGAGTGACAAATGGGGTTTAACGCAAAGAAGTACAAGATCATGCACATAGGGAAGAGAAACCCTGAAGCCACCTATAGGTTGGGAGGGGAGATGCAGGCAATCACAAGAGAAGAAAGAGACTTGGGTATTATCATCACAGATGACCTGAAATCATCCAAGCAGACCACTAAAGCAGTAGGTAAGGCTAGAGGGATTTTGGGTGTATTAGTAGGGGTATCATAAGTCGCCATCAAACCAATGAGATCTCAAGTGAGAAGATCTGGATTATACATGAACTGGTGTGATGGCATCCAGAGCTTTGGAGACCACATTATTATAGGTGACCACCACCTCTCTGGAGCCAATCACACATGCCACATCAACCCTAGATAGATCAGCTAGTGCCAACAAGCCCACAGGGTGCAAGACCCTTAAAGGGCGATAGCTGACCATCTCCACAAGGGAGGGACTTTCAGAGGGGCCCCAAACATGAACTCCATTGTGCAATGATCAGACCAGATGACCCGATCAATCTTGAGGTTATCAACCTCAAGACCCAGCTGGAACTCCAGATCGAGTGTGTGGCCATGCTGGTGGGTTGCAGAAACAACTGCTTGTGACAGGCACAGAGATTGCATCAACTGGAGGAAGTCATAACCAAAATGCAAGGATTCATTGTCAATCCAGGCTTTGAAGTCCCCCAAGATTAAACACCTTGGAGACTCCAACACCTGGTCGAAGACAAAGTCTGTCACCTCCTGCAGGAATTCTCCCCCTGCTTCAGGAGGGCTGTAAACAAGGAGAATCCTGCAACCTTAATCTGCACTTGCACCTGCACCCCCACACACAGTGACGCACTCAAAGGATCAGGTATTACCAACTGGGTGTCCCGTGAAGCCCAGGCTGGATCACAAAATGATGGCCCCACTCCCACCCATGCAATCCTTCCTTGGGCAGTGCACTACAGAGTACCCAGCAGGGACAGTGGCCACAAGAACTGGGCCCACATCATCACCCAGCTAGGTCTCCGTGATGCAAGCCAGATTGACAGAGGAAATCAAGTACGCAAAAATGGCAGTCTTGTTTCTTATCGACCTGGCATTGCATAGCACCACCTGAAGAGGATTAGAGAACACAGATGGCCCTCTAGCTGCCTGCCTACTCAGCCCAGTGGGAACCCTGGTTATGGAGACCAAATGCATCTGGCCTCTCCCTAGGCTCTGTTTACACCCAGTGCATCTCCTGAATGGAACAACCTCAGTGCTGCTCACCATCCGCTCCTCAGCTGCTCTCAGCTCTCGACAAGCCACTCACCTCCTAGTAATCCCAACCTCTCTGCAGCACCTAGCTGTGGTGGCAGAAACTGGGAAGTCAGAGAAGGGACGAAGGTCACAAAGCCGATCAGCAGTATAGGTAATTCGGGCGGGGCTGCAGCACCAGCACATCTCTGCCTGGCAAGTCCAGTCCCATGGCAGAAGACCGGAAAAGCACGTCAGCCAGTGATGATAGCGATATTAAATAAGCAACTGTAGAAAGAGCAACTCATTTATATCGCTATTATGAACAGCTACCCTGCTAGAGTAGCAATGCTATGGTGACTAGAGCGATCGGAAGGGGAGGGATAGAGAGGTGGAAGGGAGGAATGGGAGGGAAGGTTTGTGTAGGTCAGGGATCCTGTTGTAGCCAAGGCAGCCCTGTGGTGTGGTGGTGAGGATGGTTGGCTACAGTGCAGCAGGAACTGGGTTCGGGACCTGCCGGGGGTGATATTTTTGCTGCTGCTTGCGGTGCTGTGTTTTTTTTTTGCAGTCCATGTTTCACCCCTCCTCGACATGTTCTCTCCCCAGAGTTAACAATCTTTAGTAAGGGTGCGGGGGTGAAGCATAACAGCACTGTCATTTGTCGGAAGTCGGGTCACTTGTGTTTGCATATCACTGAAATGCTTTTTGGCGATATACATTCGCTATGATAGTAATCGTTGTTTTTCGATCGCTATCATAACATGGAACTGAAAAGCACTAGTTTTTGAAATGAGTGCAGTGACAACCTAGCTAATCTTACACATCCTACTCAAACAAAACAAACAAACACCCCTAAAACAGGACTAAAACATCCCTAAAACACACACACCACATACACTCAATCCATACAACCACCATACAGCACAGTATTTAACTACACACATACCACAATCAGACCACCCAAACACCCAGTCCAACAACCACACACACCCCCACCACTCACCAAAGATAAATAATAAGAGATAAAATCAACAGGGGAGAAAACAACATTGAATATGAGCTGCAGCAAATCCAAATTTAAAACAGAATGTCCCAGGAAAGTTAGATTAACTGTCCAATTCCAAAACCAAGTCCAGGCTTGGAACTGTATTGGGTGCAGTTTGGAACAATTTTGAGCTCTCACCACCAAAGTTCAGAACAAATTGGTGCTCTCACCAAGATTAATTGTGGCAACTCCAATAAGATGATAGTTTCGGCAAATTATAGAGACCGCTTCAAAAGTACACAGTTGGGCAGGTCCTGCAATGTTTCCAACAGTATAGGCACTCACCCCTGACAGCACAAAGAAGTTCCAGGGAAAAGCGATGACCAACTGTCACCAGGCCACATGCAAGTCCTTCACCCCCAGGCCAGTAGACATCAACAGGAACCAGCGGGCAGGCGCCTGCACAAATGCTGGAATAAGACAACGGATAGACTAAGAAATGTCCTGGAGAGACAGTCCTCCTCCCCAGCAGAAGAGTTTGAAATGGGCTGCCTCTCTAAGGCTCAGGATCCAGAGTGCCAACAACTCAGACTGGCAGGAGACAAGCAAGGTTCTCCTGGCAGGCAGCGGAGCTCCCACCTCCTGCCCTACCAGATACCCCCACCGTTCAACCATTGTCTGTCCCGAGAGGATCCCAAAAAATTGCATCTGAGGTGGCCAACCTGCAGCAGACACCTTGATTCAAGCACAGCAACAGTCCCACACAGAAGACCGGCCAGCAATTCCAACCCACAGCAGCACTGATCCACGAGCTTCCAATATTTAGGTGGGTGCCAGGAGACTCCACAAAACAATGAAGAATTAGAAAAGGCTGCAGTAGGGGGCATGGTCTAGCCATAGACACGATGGCAGCCTAAAATTTTTCGAGCTCGCTCTGGGCTGGCAATACCGAAGCTCTGGCGCCTTGACCAGTGTCTCACGGTGACCCTCATCCACTGAAAATGATGGGGTAATCCCCCTCCACCTACCTACGCTCATATTGACAGTAAATCAGCGGAGTTTCATGTTCATGGTAGTGGCAAGTGGCTTAATTCGGGCAGTGTTTCGTGTGGCAGGCCATATGGGCCCTGGCTGAGACCTTCGAGTAGCATGGTGCATTATCGCCGCTTCCCAGATCCTCTCAGCACGCTTAAAACATGAGGGGCGTTAAATCCTGTGGCAATCTGGCTATTTTTTATATTTATACTTATGGCTTCACTAAGTAACAGCAACAAGCTGACCTTGTTAAATAAGCCATCAGAGAAACAGCCATCCGTCGATGACTCCCTGCAATACATTACACGTATGCTAGAAACAGTGTTACTTCGTGTGGAAGACATAAACTCCACCTTATCAGGTACTGCGGCTGAGGTTAAAAATCTGCAAGACCGCATGAACGTATTTGAGCAGCGGCTGGACTCATGTGAGCAATATCAAGCTAAACTCCTGCATCGCTTACAGCTTCAGGAGGAGTGAATTTCAACATTAAAGGACAGAATTGAAGATCAGGAAAATTGAGCCAGATGTAACAATCTGCGCATATTAGGAATCCCTGAAGGAGCAGAGGGGCAAAACATGGAAAGATTTTTAAACGACACCCTGCCTATCATATTGGGGGACAGATGGAGAGGAGCTATAGAGGTCGAGAGAGCGCATAGAATAGCAGCTAAACGGGACAAGAATTCATCGATGCCTAGACCAATAAATGCATATTTTCTCCACTACTCTACAGAAGAAAAAATACTTAGAGTGGTGAGAGACCTGGGAGAGGTATGCTAGCAGGGATCCCCAGTGTTTTTTTATAGAGACTTCGCTCAGTAGACAGCAAATAAAAGGCATGCCTTTGGTCCTCTTAAAAAATTCTTGTACCATCACAAATTTCAGTTTAAATTTAAGGGACTCACCAATTTATTTGTGACAAAAGAAGGTAGAGAACTGCTGGCTGACCATCCCACAGACAGTGAAAGATAGCTGGCGAAATTCTGGCCCGAACTACCTATACCGAATACATCCCCCAAGAGACTCTGAGAACCTCAATCCCCTAAGGGGAACTACTTCACCGGGAGCAGAGATCCAGAGGACAGTAAGGTGGGTGGATGTGCGGTATTCAGTAATGGTTCCCCCATCATCTGCAGTCCCTCAGGACCAGAACCGACCAATTTCTGCAACAGCTCCCACCTCCTGGCTCAAGAATAAAGATGTTTTGCCCCCAAGGTCTGTCACCTCCTCTTCCAGAAAATGGCAAAGATCTAGAAGCCGAAACCGGATGTCACAAGAATCTGCTGTACTGGCTCCCCCTGCAAAACTGTCCCGAGAAGATAGAACTTCTCCCTGTGGAACACCCCCTCCCAGCTTGGACTCTTCGGTGGTGGACACAGCCATGGCCCCAGATTGGGCTGACATAGCAGAAGCTTCGCTGGTGGAGGTGGACAATGCACTAACTCCTGTAAGACCTGGGCTGATTTTGTATGCAGCGGCTACCGCTAAGGGTATCTTGGCATCTGTGGCCTCTCTTAGTATCACTCCCGAAAAGGTTGATGAACATCCTGGATGAACAACCGGGCCCTGGCTTGGATGGACTATGCTGATGTTAACTCTCCTCCATTTATGTTGTTGTTAGTCAATGGCTATATCGAGTCCTGTGCCTATACCCTTCTCTGAATCAGGGTGGCGGTATTAAAGGACATAGGAGCTGGTTATTAGATGTTTTAATTTTTTCTCACCGTATGCTACTATAATAATCTTAGGCCCCACATGCCTAATCAGGCAGAATGCCTGATCCTCTTACCATCACTGTAGTACCGGGCCGCCAATATGCTAGGGGAGCCCAGAGGCCCTGAGCTACAAATACCTTAGCAGTATATAGCTAGGATGTTAACTATTCGTATAGCAGTGTCATGTATTGTGAGCCCTTAGTTGGTAGGTGAGGGGTCTCCGCCCTCACCCCTCCCTTCCCATCTTCTCCCCATTCTTTACGCAGGTCGGACGCCCGACCTGGGGTACTATGCCATCCGGGAGGTCTCGACTAGATTTGGTGTCAACTACCTCCCTCTGTTAGGAAGTGAGAGCTAGTGTAGCTGAGGCTAACAGAATATAGTTTGTCTCTTTCACGTATAGCCTCACCCCTATGGTGCTCTTACGCATTGTTCATTTACAAGTTATTTGTGCTTGTTAATATTTCCATATTTGAATATTAAGACAGATAGTTTCACTGTCATTTTTCCAGGGTATTTCTACTCTGAAGTGTTTTCTCTTTTCCTTTTGCGTGGTTTTTCATGAGTTTGTAACTATATTTGTTCTATTGTAGCCACCCAGTTAAAGTACTCCTCCTATGTTTCTCATCTGTGCTTCTCTACCTTCTTATCTGGCAGTCGGAGTCGACAACCCAACTGATTTGGTTGGACAGTGAGATTTCCCCATAGATTGCTAAGTATACAAGTCGGGTAAGTACACACTCACCTTCCCTCAATTATTATGTGTCCACCAGCAGCTGTTGTCAACCCCACTATCGTTACAACTGTATTGGTATCCTGGAATGTAAATGGCTTGAATCATCCCATTAAAAGAACTAAAGTTCTACAACACCTGCGCTCACTGTGAGCAGACATTGCACTACTCCAGGAAACCCACCTTTTGCGGAAAGCCACCTCGTGGCTGCGGAAGTCATGGGTGGGCATGGTGTGTGCCAGTATGGTCCAATCCAAAGTAAGAGGAGTGGCCATACTGATATGACGATCTTCTCCCTGGGTCCTGGAAGGGTCCTCCCATGACTCACAAGGCAGGTGGGTAGTTGTCAAGCTCTCTTCTCAGGAGGGGAAATTGATTATTTGTAACTTGTACGCTCCAAACGTGGACCATACTGAATTCTTCCCCTCGATTAGCCAAGCCATCACTTCCCTATCTCCGGATCATGGAACAATTCTTATCATAGTTGGAGGAGACTTCAACTTGGTCCCGGACATTTTCTTGGACAAATCAAAGCCTCTTCCCCAGGCCAGATCCAAAGCGATTGTGGCATTTCATGAGCTGCAGGAGGAATGGGGCCTCTCAGATGTATGGCACAGAGACAATCCCTCTGGATGGGATTACACTTTTTACTCCCAGGTGCATTCAACTCACAGCCGTATAGATTATTTTTAGCCAATGCAACAGCAGCACAAAATATTATCAACTCAAAAATCGGTAACATTCTCATCTCCGACCATACCCCAGTGCTAATCACCTACACATCAGGGGGATTATCAAAGACGGACACCTGCTGGAGATGTAACCCACTGTTACTCAAAGACCCAGAATTTCACAAATATATATCCCAGGTTGCCAAAGATTACTTTGCTCTTAATGAGAAATGTGACGTCTCCTCAGGTATGGTGTGGGAAGCATTCAAAGCTGTTCTCAGGGGTCGTATAATTGCTTTTTTGGCTGCTAGAAATAAAACACGGAAAGCCAACCTACTCCCAATGGCAATCAGAGCTGGCAACTTTAGAAGCTCAGTTTAAAGTCTCCCCAAGCTCTAGACATAACACCTCCCTTAACTGACGTATTGTCGGTCTTAAATACCAAATTAATGCTGCCCTACATCAGAAGGCTGAGTGGCTATTGATGCGCTCAAAACATGCCTATTGGGATGGGGGTGAAAAGAGCGGCAGACTACTGGCCTTTCGCTTGAGAAAGCAACAGGCCTCCTCTCGCATACATGCTTTGCGCACTGCCTCTGGTAAAACAGTTAATTCCGCTCAGGAGATTAACGATATAATGAGGGCATTTTATCAGATGTTATGTAAGTCACAGTCTGACATCACTTTGCAAAACCTAGAGCAGGAGTTAGTCAAGTTTACCCAGGGATTTGATGGACCAGAACTTACCCCTTGATAGGTATCTGCTTTAGATGCCCCGATCACGCATACAGAACTATGCCAAGCTCTATTCCAGATGGCTAAAGGAAAAGCGCCTAGTCCAGACGGGATGACCGTGGAGTTCTATCAGGCACTAGTGAAGAATATATCGCAGTCATTGCTCCTTGCCCTCCAAGAAGCAAACACAAAGGAATTACTCCCAACGTCCATGAGGGAAGCCCTTATCACCCTACTACTGAAAAAAATCTAACAACCCTATGGACTGTGCAAATTACCGCCCAATCTCCTTACTTTCAGTAGACACTAAAATCTTGGCCAAGATTCTCACTATTCGGATGCAAGAGGTGTTACTATTATCCATCCAGCTTAGGTTGGCTTTATGCGAGGCAAATCTGTTGCGGATAACACCAGACTCTTTCTGAACCTAAAGTGGATAGCCTCACGCTCTCCCATCCCTATGGCAGCTCTAGCCATAGATTTTACCAAAGCCTTTGACTCAGTGGAATAGAATTATTTACACCTAGCCCTAAAATTATATGACTTTGGCCCAACCTTTCGACAATGGGTGGCTACCATATATGGCTCCCCGATGGCCAGAATCTTGACCAATACCAACATCTCTACCCCTTTTTCCCTACACAGGAGTACTAGGGAAGGGTGTCCACTATCCCCTCTTCTCTTCCTAGTTGCCTTAGACCCTCTCATATGGGCCTTTGGAGCTTCGAAGGATATCACTGGTATTAGGGTGGCTGGGAAAAACTACCTTGTAACAGCTTACACCGATGACCTGTTACTGATCCTCTCTCACCCAGAAAAGGCTGTATGGCATGTGTTGTCGGTACTACACAACTTTGAAAGCATCTCAGGTCTGTGCATTAATCAGAAAAAAAATTGCTTCTAGTGCCTCTGAAAACAGCCTGTACGAGTAGTTGCCTGCAAGGTACCGAGCTCACATGGGTATTACAGAGTTTCTCCTATCTTGGTATTAATATTCCCCTTAAATGGTCGGACCTGGAACCGTACAACTTCTCACCCCTGTAAACTCAGTTGACTGCAGAGGTTGAGAGATGGAAAAAATTCCAAGTATCTCTCCTGGGGAAAGTGGCCGCTACTCGTATGTTGTTACTGCCACGCCTCATGTATCTTTTTCAAAACCTCCCAATATGTCTTTCTCCCAAACTTCTTGCGTCACTCGAATCCCAGGTATCCTGCTTTTTATGGGACGGGAAAACTCCCAGATGAAGTAAGCACAAACTATGGGCTCACTGGTCGAAAGGAGGTCTAGGATCCCCGTGGTTTCAAGGATATCACTTGGCATGCATGGCCGCTGTGGCCACTAAGTGGTTTGTTCCTAGTCCACTACCCCCACTGCTATGGGTACAGCTGGAGAGGGGATCTTGTGCCAGAATCCAATTTATATTCATTACTATGCCCTCAGAGCCAGCGTTGGCATTCTTTATACTCAATATTCGCTGAGGCTAAAAGGACTTGGCTTGACTTATGACACTGTCTCACATCCTGCGGACTACTCAAACCCTCCCCTGGCTATACACCCCTGTGTGGAACAATAAAGCAATAACAATAGGGACAATCCTGTATAATAGCCAGCATGAGAAGCTAAAGGTATCCGCTACATACAAGACATATGTATTCCCGAATCATCCGTCCTGATGTCCTTCGAACAAATCAGGCAAAGATTTCACCTCCCCAATGGGGATTTCTGAAGATTCCTCCAACTTCATAGTGCCATACATGCTGCTAAGCCCCAGACCTGTCCCAATTCCACATGGAAATGGTTAGCATCTAGGCATAAAATCCCTTCATCTGGAGGCCTCATCGGACGCTTCTATAGGATGTGGCAGAATGCACAGGCAGACCTATCAGAGACTTGTCAGCGGAAATGGGAAACTATCTTGAATGTTTACATTTCTGAGGACTCTAGCATCGATACCTTGGGCATGTTGCTATACCTTTTTGATACTAGAAGCCACTTCATTCAGCTTAAGATACTGCTGCTTTGGTATCATACACCTGCGTCCTTACACTCTTTTGGCCTCCTCCAACATTCTAATTGCTGGCACTGTCAAAAACTTGATGCTCACTTATTCCATATATTATGGGGATGCCCCAAACTCTCACCCTTTTGGGCATTTATATCTCAGGACTGTTCCATGGTGCTTGGCTCCCGTATATCTCTATTTGACCCTAAACTTTTGTTGGATGACACCTCCTCCCTTACTGCCCTGTCTTGTCCTCAAAAACAGTGGGTAGCCCTGGCTCTTCTAGAAGCTAAGCAACTGCTACTCATGCATTGGCGTCAATCGACTTTACCACCTCAGGCCAACTGGCATGCCGCTCTAGCTAGAGTTGCCATATTGGAGTGACTGTCCTGTATAAACCTTGGTCGTATGGGTCAATACACTGACAGATGGGAAGCTTATCTTCAATCACCTCTTTGTAAGACCCCAATCTCCCACTTTAATCCTCCTACATAGTTTATAAGACATTTTTCTGATAGGTTACTATCTTCTTCTACTCACTTTCTTCTTGTGTCTGATATATCTGGGAGATTTATGCTCATTAGGCTGCAATAATTTAAATGTTCCTACAGCAAAACCTTTGTTAGAACATTGTGAAGTTGCATTATAATGTCAATATCCTGTCTGTTGACTTACATGTTTGTTTGAGAAAAATGTAATTCATGACTGTCACAGCATTCTGAGTATGATGTACTGACAATCAATCCTCAATAAAAATTATTCTATGATAAAAAAAGAAAAGGCTGCAGCAAAAATTCTCAGAAGGATCTCCAAGGTAGCCTTGACTAAAAAGAAAAACCTAAACTCCTAGAACTAACACACTAAAAAGCCCTACATATCATAGTAAAGCCCTTACACTAAAACTACCTAAAAACAGCAACAAAAAATAAAAATAAAAGAAAAAAATTATTCTCCCCAGCGGTGAACTAAACTGGATGAGATTCTGCTAAGACACATAGACAATGATGACAGAAAAAGACCAAAGGTCAGTCTAGTCTGCCCAGAATTCCCTATCTGCCCTGGGATCTATTGTTGATACAGGGTTTTATATCTCTCATAGAAACATAGAAACATAGATTTTGACGGCAGAGAAGGAACGCTTTGCTCACCCATTCTGTCCATTTCCCTACCTATTGGATAAGCTGCAGATCCTAGTTAACCAACAGCCTACTTCTTCCTAACCCCCACCAGAATTGCCTTGTCCGTCCCATGCATTCTTGAATTCCCCCACTGTTTTTGACCCCACAACCTCCTCAGGAAGGCAGTTCCATACATCCACCACCCTCTCTGTGAAAAAATACTTCCTCACATTGCCCCTGAGCCATCACCTCTGTCTTAAAATTGTGCTCCCTTGTTCTTGCATATCTGTTTTTCTGAAATATGCTACCCTCTTGGACTTTGTTGATTCCCTTGAGATACTTGAAAGTTTCTATCATGTCCCCCCTCTCCCTCCTTTCCTCAAGGGTATACATATTAAGCTCCTTTAGTCTCTCTTTGTATGGCTTCTGGTGCAGACCCTGCACCATTTTAGTTGCCCTCCTCTGGACTGCCTCCATCCTGTCTATATCCTTGTGGAGATGGGATCTCCAGAACTTCACACGGTACTCCAGATGGGGTTTCCCTATCTGTCTGTACAGAGGGATAACAACTTCCTGTTTTCTACTGGCGATGTCTCTCCCTGTACATCCCAGTACCCCTCCAGCCCCCCTTATAGACTTCTCACATTGCTTGCTTACCTTTAGGTCATCTGATATGACTACCCCCAGGTCCCTTTCCATTTTTGTTGTTGTTAGTATCTCCCCCCCCCATTGTGTACTCTTCCCCTGGATTTTTGTTTCCCAGGTGCACTTCTTTGCATTGAATTTAAGCTGCCATATTTTTGACCATTCCTCCAACCTTGCCAAGTCCCTTCTCTTCCTTTCCACCCCCTTTGTGTATCAACCCTGCTGCAGATCTTTGTGTCATCTGCAAAGAGGCATACTTTTCCTTTCAGTCCCTCTGCAATGTCGCTAATAAAGACATTAGAAAGGACAGGTCCCAGTACTGAACCCTGCTGTACCCCGCTAGTAACCCCCCTTTCTTCAGAGTGGACTCCGTTTACTACTACCCTCTGTGTCCTATTGTCCAGCCAGTCTTTTACCCAGGCTACTGTCACAAATGCGCTGTGCAGGTCGGGCCCTCTGCTTCCACAGTGCAAACCTTGAAGTGCGATGGTGTGAACAGGGGACAGACAGGGTAACCCTCCTGTCTGTTTTGGGTCCGAGTAACCTACTAGCCTTGAGCCCTGGGGGTCAAATGTGATCCTTATTCTAGCACATCCAGCTAACAGGCTCAGATATGTACCCTCTTCGGGAATGCAGTACAATCTTTCACCCAGTAGCACCCAGCCAGATTTCCAAAATGTACCCTTATGACTCAATAGGAGATCTAGGTATATTCTTAACTTTAGCAAGATTAGCAGATTTAGCAAACTTTTTTCAAGCTCTTAACAACTGTCAGACTTAAACACTGGTTCAGCATTCACATGCAAAAGAAAACTGAGAAGACACAGGCAGTATTTCAAGGAAAATATTGTTTACTAAAAATTCTAAAATAGGTAAAATATCAAACACAGAACAAATATATCAATAATTTACAGTCACATGAAATAAATGGGAAGTTACAGAACACAAATATGCCTACCACAAATACTTAAAAGTTCCAGATGAATTATCTTTCTAAAGTGCCTAGTTACCAGTCCACAGACTACTGTAAGTGTGTCTTTGATTTTCAGGGAGTCCTTCTGCCACAACTTGTCAGATGCAGGTGATATTCAAAAGACGGTTTTCCCCACCTCCTGGTGATGTCACCCATGAGGTCACTGTTAGATCTTTGATAAATCTGTAATCTGAGTATGGATATCCACAGGGATATATGTTGTTATTGTGAAAATCAGCAACTAACAATTTCCCAAAATATGAGTCTCTTTGAGCAAAACATTCACTTTGATGTTTCATAGCTCCACAATCTGTCACAAGTTCTCTGTTAGGTGAGAAAACCACAAAGGATCAGCCAAATGACTTCTCTTCCTGCTAGGGTCATACAATTCATATTTAGTTCCCAGCTTCAAAAGCAGGAGCAGGTTATAAGGGGTAATAAACTGTCCATCTGGAAGGAAGGCTTTAATTAGTGGTTTCACTGGTCTGTTTATCACATCCTGCTGTTTCCTCACACTGGCACTTTTGAGGTCAAAGGTCAAGCCTTCTTACCGTCGCCACCATCTTTAAGCAGGCAGTCACATACCATACACATTTTATTTATAACATAAATATTATACAATATAACAATAAGCAGGTGGCAGAGCGTCACATCTACCACCCTGGGACCCACTCCCAGGCTGGCTAACTTGTCTACAAATCTTTTGTGTGGGACTGTGTCAAATGCCTTGCAAAAGTCTAGGTAGGCCATGTCCATAGCCTCTCCCTGGTCTACTACTTTGGTCACCCAGTCAAAGAAATCTATTAGATTCATATGACATGATCTTCCTGCTGTGAATTTATGCTGCCTTGATTCCTGTGCCCAGCTGGCCTCTAGGTACTCAAAAATTCTTTCTTTCAGAAGTGATTCCATCATTTTCCCTACCACTGAGACCAAACTAAGAAACATAGAAACATAGACTTTGACGACAGATAAGGACCACTTGGCCCACCCAGTCTGCCCATTTCCCTACCTACTGGATAAGCTGTGGATTTTAGTTAACCAACAGCCTACTTCCTGCCACCCCCCACTATAATTGCCTATGTCTGTCCCGTGCATGTTTGAATTCCTCCACTGTTTTAGACCCCACAGCCTCTCCAGGAAGGTGGTTCCATGCGTCCATCACTCTCTCCATGAAAAAAATGTTCCTCACATTACCCCTGAACCGTCCCCCCTCTATCTTTAAATTGTGCCCCCTTGTTCTTACACATCTCTTTTTCTGAAAGATGCTACCCTCCTGGACTTTGTTGATTCCCTTGAGGTACTTGAAGATTTCTGTCATGTCCACCCGTCCCTCCTTTCATCAAGGGTATACATATTAAGCTCCCTCAGTCTCTCTTCATATGGTTTCTGATGCAGACCCTGCACCATTTTAGTTGCCTTCATCTGGACTGCTTCCATCCTGTCTATGTCCTTGCGTAGATGAGGTCTCCAAAACTGCACACAGTACTCCAGATGGGGTCTCACCAACAGTCTGTACAGAGGGATAACCAGTTCCCTTTTTCTACCTGTGATGCCCCTTCCTATGCATCCCAGTATCCCCCTGGATCTCCTTACTGACTTCTCACATTGCTTACCCACCTTTAGATCATCTGATATGACTACCCCCAGGTCCCTTTCCATTTTTGTTGTTGTTAGTACATCCCCTACTATTGTGTACTCTTCTCCTGGGTTTTTGTTTCCCAGGTGCATTACTTTGCACTTCTTTGTGTTGAATCTAAGTTGCCATATGTCTGACCATTCCTCCAACCTTGAATGGTTGGGGACCAGGATTAGAACCCTGGTTTCCACTACTGCTGGCTGAGCTGTTCTGTGCCTCAGCCCTCCACGTCATGGGAGCAGCTACAAGTCTGTAGTTTCCTTTCTCTGCTTTGCTCCCACTTTTGTGAAGGGGCATTACATCCGCCCTCCTCCAGTCCTCAGGCACCACACCATCCTAACATACTATTTGCCAGCAGATTAGGCCTTATGGTCTATCGAGTCTGCTCGAACCTCAGATCCTTAGTTGGGTGCCGAGGCCCCCCCCTTGTGTTCCAGAAACCCCTATCCTCCATCCCCACCCCCCTGGGACAGGCCATCATCTGATACATCCACTTTCTGTGACTGTCCCACCTTCTCTTGAAGCCCTCGACTGTGGATCTCTGAACCAGCTCGCCAGGCAGTGCATTCCAAGGGTCCACCACCCTCTCAGTGAAAAACCTCCTCCTCTTTCCCCCCCTCACCCTTCCACCTTCCAACTTCAAACCATGCCCTCTGGTGATACCTCCCTGCTTTAGTCTAAGATACCCTCCATGTATACCCTATTTATTCCCTTGAGGTACTTGAAGACCTCAATCATGTCCCCCTGTCTTTCTCTCCTCCAATGAAAACAGGCCCAGAGCTCCTCAAGTCTCTGTCCTCATCGTCAAATCCAGCAGCCTCATATCATCTTAGTTGCCCTCCTCTGTACCCTCTCCAGGAGCTGTATGTCCCTCTTCAAGTGTGGTCTCCAGTACTGTACACAGTACTCAAGGTGTGGTCTAACCAGTCCATTGTACAGCGGCAGTATCACTTCCTTGCTCCTAGAGGTGATCCCCCTTACGATGCATTACAACATCCTGTTTGCCTTGCTAGCCACTCTACTGCACTGCTCAGAGTTATTCATACATGCATCCACCATGACCCCTAGGTCTTTTTCCCCTACTGAGGCCTCCAGCGCCTCCCCTCCCAGGGTGTACCTGTGTTTAGGGTTTCCTCACCCAAGATGTAACACCTTGCACTTGGTGATATTGAAATTTAATTTCCATGTGTGAGCCCAGCTTCCAGGGTATCCAGGTCCTCTGCAGGGCCAACCTCCCTCTTCCCTCAACTACTGCTCCCATCTTGGAGTCATCAGCAGACTCATTTCACCCCTTATACCCTCCCTGATGTCAGTATGTATGCATTAAACAGGATCGGACCCAGGACCCGAGCCTCAGGTACCCACTACCAACTCTCTAGGGTTCAAGAGCTCCCCACAGACCACTACTCTGGGTGCATCCAGCTAGCCAGTTTTCAATCCATCTGACCATCAAAGGACCTACTCCCAACCCCATCAGTTTCTCCACCAGACCATTGTGGGGGACAGAGTCAAATGCCTTGCTGAAGTCCAAGAATAATACATCCACAGGCTTTCCCCTGTCCAGTTCTGATGTTGCCCATTCATAGAACTCCACAAGATTGGTTTGACATGATCTACCTGGCACAAATCCATGTTGCTGATTATCCAGACCTCCCACCTCCTCCAAGTACACCCCCAATCGTTCCTTTAGTATACTGTCCATTAATTTTCCCACCACCGAGGTCAAACTGATTGGTCTATAGTTACCTGGTACTTCCCTCGACTCCCCTTTATGGATTGGCACCACATGTGCCTCTCGCCAATCCCTAGGTACCCTCCCTGTCTCAAGTGACCTGTTGAAGAGCTCCACCAGGGGTGCAGCCAGTATGTCCGCCAATTCCCATAGTACTCTCGGATGAATGCCATCCGGCCCAGGAGATTTGTCTTTCTTAGGCCTGAGGGCTTACCACACCTTTTGGCGGAGAGGCATCATCCGTCCCTCCATCTTACTGGCCTTTTAACTTATCCTGATGTGACACCCTGGGGTACCTCTCCTCCTCTTGCTCCATTTATGTTGCTCCCCTGATCCAACTCACTGCCGCTTCTATCCCCATCTGCCTTGCTTTGTAGATATCCCATCCCCTCCCAGAACATGAAGAGCAGAGTACTCATTAAATACCTCTGCCTAGTCCCTCGCCTCTTCCACCCACCCTCCTTCTGATCTCAATCTGCTGAGATGTCCCTTAGTTTTTCTCCACTCTCCAATGTACCAGAAGAACCCCTTTTCTCCTTCATGTATCCCCTGTGCCAGCCGCTGCTCTTTACTGGACTTTGCCCCCTCACCATCTGGGTGACTTTTCTAGATGCAAGATGGTACATTTCCTTATCCCTATCCCCTCTTGTTGTTTTATATTTTTTGTAGGCCGCTTTCTTTTCTCTGACCGCTACCTGAACCTCACTGGACCACCAGCATGGTTTATGTGACCTTGCACCCTTATGTTTCACCCTAGCGCAGGTCCTGACTGCCTCATGAAGTCCCTGTTTTATGACCTCCCATCTCCTTTCCACATTTGTCATTGATGTAATCCCCTTCAAGTGATCCTTTAGAATATTTCCCATGCCCACAAAGTCTGCCCCCCTGAAGTCCACTGCCAGTGTCCTAGATCTCATCCTCCCTCCCTCCATGCTTATTTGAAACCAGACAGTTTTGTGGTCACTCCCAGTCAGGGGATCCTCTACAACCAGGTCCCTTACCAGATCCCCATCTGCCAGAACCACATCCAGGACATGCCCCTCCCTTGTGGGCTCCGTCACATGCTGTGTTAAGAACAATTCCTGGAAGCCGTCCAGCAGTCTCTGCTCCTTGGCCACCTTAGAGGACATGGTTCCCCAGTTTGTACCTGGCATATTAAGGTCCCTCATCAACACCACTCCTTCCCCTTTTGGTCCACACTGGGCAATGATGTTGTCCAGCAAACCATCCTCCAGAACATCACCCATCCCAGTGGGCCTATATACTACACCCAGCTTGACCTTATCTCCTGCTGGGGATCATAAGGTGACCAATAAGTCGTCCACGTTTCCCTCTGCCTCTTCTACCCTAGCAATTTCTATGTCATCTCTAATGAACATAGCCACTCCACCCCCTCTGCCCTCCTTTCTATCCTTCCTAAGCATAGTGTACCCCCGCACGTTTAGGTCCCAGTCTTTGTTTTTGTTGGCCCATGTCTCCGTGACCGCCGCCACATCCACCCCCCCGAACAGCATGGCCTGGAACTCTGGCAACTTGTTTCCCAAGCTCCTGGCATTTACTAACACCAACCCCCACCCTTATCCCTGATCCCTTTGTGAACCCCAACCAGGTTCCTTATACTTCCATCCTCCTCTGTTCCTCCTGAAACCTCCACCCCAGTCTGTTTCCCCCTCCCTCTTGGGTTTGAAGGCTACTCCCCTCATCTGGAGGAGAGGGCTTCTGGTCAGCCCCTCCATTATCCTCCCATGATTTGTTAAAAATGGTAGTCAGTGGTGTCACTAATACTCTAATTAGTTATTTTAGAATTCTGGGGTGAATCCCTTCAGGTCCCATTGCTTTGTCCACCTTCAGTTACTGGAGGTCTTTCAGAACCCTTTCTTCTATGAATGGACTGGTATCAACCCCCCTATCCAGAGTGCTTCTATTGACAGGATTAGGTACCTCCCCTCCTTTTTTTATGTGAATATTGAGCAGAAGTATTTGTTTAGTATCCCTGCCTTTTCACTGTCACCCTCTGCCAACCCACCCTCCCCTTTATTAAGCCTCACTATCCCTCCCTTGATCTTTCTTTGCTCCCTATTGTGCCTATGAAAGATTTTATCTCCCTTCTTAACCTAGCTGGCTATCTTTTCCTCGGTTTGGGCCTTTTCTATTCTGACAGCCTTCCCCGCTTCCTTCTGCTTTAACTGGTACAGTTCTCTGTCCTGCTCCCTCTGTGTTTCCTTATACTTCCAGAATACTTTCTCCCTAATCTTCCCTGCCATCTCTTTTGAGAACCATAGTATTGTTTTCCTTTGTTTTTTATTAATTTATTTGTTTCACAAAAAGGCTTGTTACCTCTGTGGTGGCAGTTTTGATGTTTCCTAATTGTTCCCCCACCCCTCCTTCTTACCCATTTGCTAGTGCTTTTTGAGGCACTCTCCAATTTTGACAAAGTCAGCCCTCCTAAAGTCCAGTACCCTCACATTTGTATGGCTTGATGCTATGGTTGTGTATATCATGAACCACACTGTTTTGTGGTCACTTGTTTCCAGATGGCTAACCACTTCTAAATCTGAGATCCTCCCTCTGTCCTCATTTGAGAGTACCAGGTCTAAGATTGCTCCCTCCTGAGTGGGTTCTAACACTAGCTGTTTGAGGCATGTCCCCTGTAGGGCATCAAGAATGACCCTGCTCATGGATGTGACTGCAGCAAAAGTGCTCCAGTTAACATCTGGCATATTCAGCTTCCCCATCAACAATATTTTCCCTTTTTCTGCCATCCTAAGGATGTCTTTTATCATTTCCTTGTCCATTTCCTCCCCCTGAGATGGGGGGTCTTTATACAACCCCTGTGCGGATTGCAGTGTCATTTCCTGTCTCCAGGGTGATCCACCTAAAATAACGCTAAGGCAAGATGTTTAAAATAGTGAAAAGGCAGAGTTTCAGGTCGGGCAGTCAGTGCAGTCAGAGCCCATGCAGATGGCAGCCCAGCGTGGCTGCCATCTTCCCAGTTGAAGACATCTTGTCTAGAAAAAGACAATTAAATTCATCTGTGGGAAAGACTCTGCAGGACTTCTAACAGAGCATATTTAATAATCTGTCCACAATGCTGAAGAGTTAAGCTTGTTAATTCTTTCTGGCAGCAATCATGTGTGACATAGAAACAGAAATTTTCAGCAGATAAGGACCACTAGGCCCATCCAGTCTGTCAGTAGGCCCTATATATTGTATGTGGCCACTGACCCTATGTGATCAATGGCTTTTCATCACTTCCTCCCCTCTCAAACTTCCCTTGTTCTTGTCCCAGGCATGCTTAAACCCTCCACTGTGCTTGCCCCACTTCTCCTGTGGCAGACTATTCCAAGTGTGACTACCCTTTCTGTGTAGAAAGATTTCACATTACCTCTTAATCTACCTCTTCCAATTTCATATTGTGCCCCCTTGTTCTAGTACTTTTTCTACATTGGAAATGTCCCCACCTGCAGCTTGTTTATGCCCTTGAGATACTTAAAAGAGTACACTGGTGTTTTCAGAGTGACTGCCTGCTGATACTCATTATAGTGAGCCCTGAGTACCAATCTGTCCCCATCAAACTGAGGCCTTTGCCAACAATGTTGCAACCTCTACCCCTTTGTCTACAACCTCCTCAAGTCACCATCAAACCATGGTTACCTGCAGCAAGAAATCAAGGCCAAACACTGAGATGTGGCAGGAGTCAAAGGCAGCCCTAAGAGCCAAGTTATAATCCTGCACAGCTCCCTTGGCTCCCACAGTACAAGCCGTCTCCATTCTTGAGATGTCCTGTACTGCCAGGAGACTCTGAGGCTCCAAATTCTGAACTGGACAGTTAACTGACCATCTCCACCAGGGAGGTTAAATGGGGCACCCCACAATGGAACCACACAGTGAGATAATTGGATTAAATGACCAAATCAATCTTGACATTGCTAATATCAAGACCCAATGAGAAAACCAGGTCTAAGGCATGTCTGTGCTGGTGAGTACCAGTGGCAACTGCCTGTAAGAGGTGCAGTGAAGGCATAATTTGGAGGAACAACCTGACATGGTTGAATAAAACCATATTCCTTTGGTAGGCAGAAAGAGTTAAAAGCAAGGATCTGTTTTATTCTCTGCTTTTCTGTCTCTTGTCTGTCTGATCAATCAAATTTTCTTGTGAGACCTAGGAACTGAGCATTCTGATGGTCTCGTGACACTCCCCCATCTCCCTGCCTTCACTTGCTGTTTCTATCTTTTCTTCCCCCTTGCATATCTGTGATTAAAAAATATATATGTGAATCTTTGTGTGAAACTGTGATCCATTGGTTTTAAAATGTATATAGTTTTATTGTTGAAATGATTTCAAAAAAGCTATTTGGAACTCAGGTTTTAACATTGAGATGCAGTTTAACCTCCACAAACTCATTTGCAGAGTTGTCAACAGGAGATTAGTTCAGGGACTATTTTATTCTATTTTGTTGCACCTGCATGAATGAAACTGACAAGAACTCTAATACAATTTATGTGAAAACAGGATGTCTGTTAAGGATGTAACCCCTACCCCCATCATTTTGCAAACAACAGGTGGTATGCTGTTTAAATCTGACAGCAGTACCAGGTGGGGACTGGGTTTGGGGAAGAATAGGTCACTCGGCACAAAGACTAGGTTTGGCTACTCTGCACAGGGGCACCCAAGTAACTCTGAACACAGGAAGCAATAACTGTAATGTCCAATACCAGGAATGGGATTCTAAAGTGTGGCTTTTATTCACATCCAAACAGAATAATCAAAGCATAGATGGACCCCCATGGGGCTACACTCCTGGTAACGCAGATTAAAAGAATCAAGAACACTTCTTCAACACTTCAGCCGTCAGGCTCTGAACCCACTGGGCACACAGCCCGGACTTGCACACTGCTTTGGGTACACAGCCTGAACTTGTACACTGTTCTGGATTTTCTCTGGCTCACCTCCCTTGCCGGCCACTCGGACACCTTCCATATGTCATGGAAACATTTACTGGTGGCTCTCTAAACCACCTAAGAGCACCTCAGCTCTATCAGGAAATTTTCCTTTTAATCCCACATCTGGGTACTTTCCTCAGGCACTGGCCAAGTACATGAGAGAAAGTAAAGGTGCCACAGAGCAAATCCGTAGAGGTGAACTTGGTTACTACTGAAGGGGGGGTCTCCCACTTCTCACTCTCGCAATTCATACCTGGCCATTTCTCTGGACAGTAAACACCTCATACTGTAAAGCTTGCCAATGTAGATTAAGGCTAAATGTATGTCACATTTCCTCTACTTGTCTTGCTTTCCCATTGTGCTGGACTTGAACATACATTTAATTGGCATAGCCCATTGCTCTAGGCCCCTCACTGATTAAGCAGTCCAGTCCCCACATTACTTTACTCTTTGTGCTGGACTTGAACCTACTTGAATTAACTGGCAATGTCTATTACACTAGACCTCCTACAAATTAAGTAGTCCAATCCCCACATTTCAACAGTTCAGGTGAAAACACTGGCCCTCTGTCAGAGTGAACTCACCCTTTGGTTGCCGGTGCCCCACAGGCAATTCCTCCACAGGAATTTCTCTCTCAGAGCTTCTGGTGCCGCAGCACAACTTGAAAAAAGACAGCTTCTTCCCTAAGCCGGAACCAGGAGGGTTGACCCTGGAAGACAGGCAAACCTTCCCCCCCAGGGAGGGAGCACTTAGACCAGTGACAGTAGTCTCCACCACTTCAACAATCAGCTTCTGTGTCCCTCTTACGGTGGAAACACACATCTACTTAACAGAAGCTCTAAAACAGAGCTTAAAGCCCTGAGAGCCTGCACACAGACTGCTGTGCTGCTGTCTCTCACCAAGACTGCACACAGAGTCTGTTCAAATTCCCCAACATTCTATCCTAACTTCCAGCTGCAGCACTCCAGTGTGGCTCATGCAGCTGTGAGATTTCTATGGTGATGTCATCCCTCAGTCTCAGCTGAGACTGAGAACAGAGTGAGACAGTGTGAAATCCATTTAACTGGAGTTTCACAAGCTGCCTTCCCTGCCTACCACTAGGTCTTACTGGGATTCTAGTAACCCCAGGTAACAGGGGGGTTACATGGAAATCAGGATGCAGAAGCTCTTTGCCTGGCAAAGACTTCCTATATAAAGAGAACAATCTTTTGTTGGAGAGAGAGGGAGACTGAGGTTTAGAATTATAGAAACTCTCAGATGAAGAACTTTGTTTTCTTTGCCTGTATTGCCTTTGTAAAAATCTATCCTGAACCATTTTTTTTATTTTACTATTATTGATAATAATAAAACGTTATTTGTGAATTTTATAACTGCTCCTGGTTTTCCTTTGCTTCCTGACCTGTGCCCCGATGACAAACTGCATTTCAAAAAGAAATGTTTCATTGTCAACCCAGGCATTAAAATCACTCAACACAAGAAGTGTGAGTGATTCTACCACCAGTCAGCCTTGAAGTCCTCTAATTTCTGCAAGAATTCATTACCATACCATGGAGGCTGCTATATGTGCCAGGGAGCAGATCCTCCTGGAGGCCTTCCAGGACAGTTTCCTGACACAGAAGGTAACAGAGCCAACTAGGGAGGGGAACATTCTGGACCTGGTTCTGATGGACGGTGAACACGTCTGATACATGGAGGAGGAGGCCCATCTGGCAGGAAGTGACCACCACACAGTGTGGTTCTCTCTCAATCTAGGAAAGAGGCGACCACAACAAAGACTAAGGTCCTGGACTTCAAAGGGGAAGATTTTGTCAGGATGGAAAATATACTGGAAGGGTACATAGCTAACATCCGCCCATACATGGACACTGAGCAAAAATGAGATATCATCAAGCAGGACCTGGCAGAGGCTACTAGCAAATGTGTAAAGAGCCAGAGCAAGAAAACCAGGAACAAGAGACCAAGCTGGATGAACAGGGAGGTTGAAGGGAAAAGAGGTCTGCCTTCAAGAGCTTTAAAAGTTCCAACAGTGAGAAGGACAGGGAGGAACACGTGAGAAAATCCAGGGAGGTGAGTAGAGAGGTAAGGGCAGCCATGGTTTTGAGAGAACTGAGGCTGGAAAAGAGGATCAGAGAAGGGGAAAAAGGATTTCTTCAGGTATTTATGGGAGAAGAGAAAGAGTAAGGATCAGATTGTTAGTATCAAGAATGGCAGTGAGTGGACAGAAAAGGGGCAGAGTAGGCCAGTGTTCAGTATTTACCAGGGAGAGAGAAGGGCCCATGCCTAAGGGGAAGGGTGAGGTATGAGTAGGGTGGGAGGAGGTTACAGATGGAGAGATCCCAGTGGATAGGGTGTTGGAGGGCCATAGGTCCCTGAAGGTGGACAAGGCACCTGTGCTGGATGGAGTTCACCCTAGAGTCCTGAGAGAGCTGGCAGAAGTCCTGGTGGGGCCACTGGCAGACTTATTCAACACCTCCCTGGATACTGGGTGCTTACTCAGGGATTGGAGGATGGTGCATGTAGTGCCCCTCCATAAGAGTGGGCCCGGGGATGAACCAGAGAACTACAAACCAGTGAGCCTTACCACCATTGTGGGGAAGTTAATGGAGACCATCCTCAATTAGAGGCTGGTGAAATTTCTGGAGGATAATGGTCTTCAGGATGGAAAGCAGCATGGGTTTGTCTCGAGCAGATCCTGCCAGACAAATCTTATTGACTTTTGATTAAGTGTCATGGGCACTGGACAAGGTCCATACGGAGGGCATCCTTTACCTGGACTTCAGCAAGGCCTTTGACTCAGTGCCACATAAAAGCCTGACCAGCAAGTTGGATAACCTGAGAGTGGGGAGGAAACTGGTTAGATGGGTCAAGAGCTGGCTATAGAATAGGCAGCAGAAGATAGTTGTGGGGGTGAACCATCGGAGCCTAGAGCCATAACAAGTGGGGTCCCACAGGGACCTGTGCTGTTTAAAACTTTCATTGCTGACATTTTGGATGGGATAAAAAGTAAGATCAGCATCATAGCAGATGACAGTAAGATTTGTGCGGAAGTAGATGGGGATGGTAGAGTGCTTCAGGAGGATTTAGCAAGACTGGAGGGCTGTTCAAGCATATAACAATTAAGGCTCAACACCAAGAAGTGTAAGGTCATGCACTTGGGGGCTAGAAATCCTGGGAATACTTACTGGTTGGCGTGAGTGCAGATATCAATGTTATTGGAGGATAAGGATCTAGGAGCACTAGTAACAGGAGAAATGAACCACTCAGCCCAGTGCAGGAGGGCAGTCGCAAAGGCCAATAGAATGCTGGGGTGCATCGCAAGGGAAATTACCTCTAGGAGAGAGAGTTGAAGTCATTCTGCCCCTGTACATGTCCCTGGTGAGGCTGCACTTGGAGTACTGTGTGCAGTACTGGTGCCCCACTTGAAAAAGAACATCAAGCTACTGGAGGTGGTGCAGCATAAAGCAATGAAAATAATCCTGGGATTGGGAGATAAACCATATGAGGAGAGATTGAGGGAGCTCAATATGTATTCCTTGGAGAACAGAAGGGGGAGCGGGGATAGGCTAGAGACCTTCAAGTACCTGAAGGGCATAAACAGAGTGAACACAGAGAGTATGTTCAAACTAAAAGGTGGGAAGTTGTTAAAAGGTGTTAAAGGTCTATTTCTGAAATGAGACTGTAGATGTTTAAGTGGAGGATTTTCAGGCCTTTGGGGAGGGCTGAAGAAGTATGGGAGTTATACACATTAAGGTTAGAAGTGGAACTGGCAGAGGTGGGGCAGTGGGGCCGTGGTTGGGATGGATATTACCTGAAGTGAGTAGGAGGAGGGCGATAATAATGAAGTGGAGTTTGGGACTTTTGTGACAGATCGAGTATTTAGAATTTAATTGGGGGGGACTTGGTGAGAAGGTGATTGAGAGGTGAAGGAAAACCAGGTAACTGGGAACTGAGGATAGAGGGGCAGGGGGGAGATGAGGGAAATGAGTCAAGTATTTGAGGGAGTGTTGGAGTAATGTCAAGGATAGAGGTAGGAGCTATGAGGACAGGAGGGAAACGCATGGCAGGTTGTTTTGGTAGGGTAGCTTGGTAAGCTGGGGAATATAAGGAATAATTAAGAATCAGGAGGAGGGGATAGATGAGTAGGGGGAAACATAATGGAGAGTAGGCGGTGGTACTATATAGGACTATGGAAGCAAGTACTACAATTAGAGAGTACAAACCTTGGAATGTGACAGAGGTTAAAGGTGCAAAAAGGAGACAGTAGCAGCTAGCTTGGGAAAAAACAATAGGATTAGAGAGCCATCTAGTGACTGAGCCAATAGGCAATGTGGGAGGTAAACTGGGAGTGGCCTAGGCACATTTAATTGAGGCCGGGGTTGTGGAGGGTGGGAGGGACAAAATACAAAGAGTGGTAATTAGATTGAGCAGTAGCAGAAACAAATTAAAAAGATTGCGCTCCTAACAGAAGAGCTGTGGTGTCCAATGGACAGTCAAGGAATCTCAGGAGCTGTCCAATCATAGCCACGGCATACGAGCTGCTAAAGCCCCGAAGCTTAGGTAACTATCAGTCATACCTGAGGCAGGGGGATGCGGTGTTCAAAATCCTGGAAGTGACCAGTGGGTCCAAAACAGGCCCACTGAGTGGCTGAGAGCTCAGTCAGGGCTCTTCCTGAGGCAGAGAGAGAGAGAGAGAGAGAGTCGTGGTCAGTTATATTTAAAATTTAGAACAGGGGCACAAACAGTGGGAGTGAACAGGCAGCACACAAAGAGAGAGAGACAGGGAGGGAGGGAGGGAGAAATAGGCGTGAGCAGGAAGAGAATGCAAGTGGGGGGGTGTCAGTTTTTCAGTGCCAGCAGCTCTGAGCAGACTATAAAATTAAGTAGGATAATAGGCATATGAAAAAAAGGTGAGAGAAAGCAGATAATGGGAGAGAGACAAGGGGCCGGCAGAACAGGAGAGAATGGCTATGTGGGGGGTGTCTGAAATTCGGCGCCAACGGCTCCCAACAGACAGAGTACATGGAAATTCAGACAAGAATTAGCAGGCTGAGTAAAGAAAGAAGGCAAACAGTTTAAGAGGAGAGATTAGGGATGGGAAAAACAGAAGGAGACTTGCTAGTCGAGAGTGGCTGAACTATGGCACCAATAGCTCCTAGCAGGCTTAATAGGTGAGAAATAAAAATGGGTTTACCAGCCAGACAAAGAGATGTAGGAGAGCAGTATAAGGTGGAAAGGTTGAGATAGAGGGAGGATAGCATGGCTTGGAAAGGCAGGGGAGGCAAACTTGAAATGCAGAAACAGCAGACTGGTAATTCAGGTACTAGAAATGCTAGCAATTGGATGAATTAAACACAGTTCTCTAAACAGGCTAAAAGTAATCACTGTGACCAAACAAAAAAAATGTCAGCATTAATTACAGTAAGCAGTGGGACAAGAAAGGCCTTTTCCAACTTAATCAAATCCTTAAGGGAGGGGAGGTACGCCAGTTTGGTGCCTTGAAAAGAAAATTCCAGTTACACCCTTCTCAATATTTTCTGTATCTTAGACTAAGATGCAGACTACAGGGGATCTCCCCGGGGCCCCAGGATTCCCTCCCACTACAGTGCTCCCCATTGGAAGAACTTTTTACAAAATTCTCCAATATCAAGGGTGTTAGACCACTCACCAGGTGCTACAGACTACTACTGGGGAGCCTACCGGCCCTATGGAGAGAGTTAAAAGGGCCTGGGAGGAAGATATTTACCCTGAGAGAATCACTGGAAGGGAGTCGGGACTGGAGATTACTTCTAAAACATCTTAAAATGTGCAGTTAATAATCGCATAAGAGCCATCCAATATAACTTCCTTCTACGAACCTACCATACCACTAAATTGGCTCACACAATAGATCCTGAATCCTCCTCATACTGTCCTAAATGTCACGCTCAGGTAGGTGATTTCTACCATATGGTATGGACGTGTCCAAAAGTGTCACGCTTTTGGCTGGGGATAATTTATATTTTATCTAAAACCTTAAATACCACATCTAGCCTAGATCCAATGGAAATTCTGCTGAGACTCCTTACACTGGGTAGTTGGAAAACTAGAGGAGGACAGATGTTGTGGAGGATTGGTGTAGTACTGGGTATACGGGAGCTTGCTCTGTATTGGAGACTTGACCAGGTCCCCACTATAGCCTCCTGGGCTACGTCCCTTATGCAAGTAATGAAATTGGAAAGGACACAATATTTAGTCTGTGGACAACTCGGTAAATATGAGGATATTTGGCTGCCACTGGAACAGGCCATCCACAGGGACTGGTTCCCAAGTTTCTGAGGAAACTGTGCAGTCCATTGGTAACCTATTACTCCAATGACTATAATATTATTTCATTACCACTATATTATCTCAACGCCTATGGTAAGATGCTAAGGGAAGCACAAATTTGTGTCTGCAGATATCTTTCTTTTTTCCTTTTGTTATTAAGTGATTCTTACCAATAATTAATTTTATTAGCTCAGATTAATAACAGAACTAAGGCTGGATCGTTAGATACAAAATGTACCTCTTTTTATGTACCTGTATTTTAAAAAGTTGGAAGTGTCTCTCACTGGTTGGGAGATAAGGTATGTCTGATCATGTTCTATCTTAAATGGAAGCACCAAGTGAGGTCGACAGTAAACCTGTTAGACCTCCTGCTATGTGACACAATACCTACTCAGGTATTGTGCGCTAAACCTAATGTTTTCAGTGGGAGCTCTGCCCCCGCACCCCGAACTTTAGGATTCCAACTTCGGGTCAGAGTTGGTCAGGGAGGGCTGGACACTGGGGGAAGGTGAAGCGGAAAAGAACCATTACAGCTACTGTCACTGTAGTGGTCATTTCCGTGTTTCACAGACCAGAATAATCGAGCAAAGGGCCACCCATCTTAAATAAAGTTTACAAAAAAATTTAAATTACAGTAAGCAAAATCTCTAATTAAGGTGACACCAGTGTATAACTGGCATTACATTACTATTAGTACAATACAAAGAGTGGTAATTAGAGCAGTAGCAGAGAGAATTTAAAAAGATTGTGCTCTAAGCAGAAGAGCTGCGGCATTCAATGGGGAGCCAAGAAGTCTCAGGAGCCATCCAATTGCAGCCGCTGCATATGAGCTGCTGAAGCCCTGATGCTGAGGTAACTCGGCAATCATACCTGAGGCAGGGGGATGTGGTGTTCAAAATCCTGGAAGTGACTAGCGGGTCCAAAGCCTGGCAGCTGAGCAGCTGAGAGCACAGTCAGGACTCCCTTCCTGAGGCAGGGGGATGTAATGTTCGAAATCCTGGAAGCAATCGGTGGGTCCAAAGCTGGGCCACTGAGTGGCTGAGAGCCCGGTCAGGGTTCCTTCCTGAGCCAGGGGATGCGGCGTTCTAAATCTTGAAAGTGACTGATGGATCCAAAGCCGGGCAGCTGAGAGCCTGGACAGGACTCCTTTCTGAGGCAGAGAGAGGGACAGAGACAGAGAGAAAGAATCTGTTTGAAATTGTTGCTGTAGTGGTCTTTCACTGTAAAGGTTTCACTGCAATAACATGATGCCCTCACCTGCTAAGGCCATTTCCTGGGGCACCTCCTTGGTTCCATACTCCTGATCCTGCCCACTCCATCCACCCTCAGAGCAAGTTTATGATGTGGGCAATGCCTACAGAGGACTCCCCCAACCCTCTATAGTAGTTTATTACAGTCACAGCCAGAGTACAGGTGAGCCCTCCAAAGGGGTGAAGCTACTGTAGCTGCTCTGAGGAGCAGAAGTAACAGGGTCTGGCAACTACATGACACATAATGACTAAAACAGAACAAATCCTAAAATTAAAAAACATTTCCTTCCCACAATATGAATCTCCTCTCCCACACCCAAAAGCAAGCCACATAGCCACACTACAATCACAGTTACAGAAGCTAAACACATTCAACCACCCTACTCAACCAAATAGAAATATTTTTAAGCAACCCCAAAAAATTTAAAGTGACCAGCATACTAACATGTGCACCATAAAACATACAGTCAGAATTGATAGTTGATCATAGCTTTAAATAAATCCAGAATAATAAGAAACAAGTGGACGTGAAATACAGAGAAAAAAAATAAATAGAATTTCATATATATATATATATATATATATATATATATATATTTCTTTCATTGTGTCCTTTGAGATATCAGGTGCACCTTAATGCTTCTCAGTTGATAAATAGATGGAACATTTTAACAGTTGGAACAATTTGAACCAGTGGGTGGTTGGTTAGCATATTATTATGAATGCAGCTCATTTTAATGCACGTGCAATGCATATAGAAAGACTAATAAAACTACTTTTAATTAGCTTTGCTACCTTCATAATTTGTGTGGGAGGGATGCGTTTTGAGCAGATGGTGGAGTACTGAGTCAGTGTGGCATTGTTAAGATTGGGGGGGATGTTAGTTGGCCTTCTGTGCCATTTAAGAGCAGTTTGCATTTTAGTATATATATATTCTATTCTGCTATAAAAATTACTAGTGCACACTTTATTTATATCTCACTTGTCTCCCCAAGGTTTTGTAATTTGTTTTAATTTTTTTTCTGCTCCAACATCTACAAATCTGCTAGAAGAAGATTTCAACAGAAGTTTCTGACTTTGTGCATTTGTTATGGCATTACATAGATATAAACTGTAGATACACAGGCATTGACAGCAAAAAAGGGCTTTTGGCCCATCCAGTATTCCCACCCTACCTAACTATTCTGCCTTGCCTTAGTGGCAGTCCTCACCTTTGTTACTGTCTCTCCTTTTTCTAACTTAATCCACATGCCTGTCTCGTCCCAGCTTGAAGCCGTTGAGTGATTTGTCCTGTACCACTTCCTCTGGCAGCTTATTCCACTTGTTCACCACCCTTTCCATAAAGAATTGCTTATGAGGGTCCTTTTTGACTCCTTCACTGCTACCTTAAGTGAATTCTCGCTCATCCCATTGTTTGAACTTAAGGAGAAGAGTCCCTTGGCATCCACACCATTTTTCCTTGGAGGTACTTATATGTCTCAGTCATGTCACCCTTTCCCTCCTCTCCTTAAGGGTGTACATGTGTAAGTCCTGCAGCCTCTTCTCATATTCTCCTAGGCCATGGACCATCTTAGTTGCCCTGCACTGTACCTTCTTGAAGTCTATCCTTAGGTGTGGGCTCCAGTACCTTGCACCATATTCCAGGTGTGGTACCATCAATCACCTGTACAGTTGGAAGATCACCTCCCAATGTCTACTTCTTATCCCCCTCCCTATGAATCCAAGCATTCTGTTTGCTTTGTTCACTGCCCTGTAGTGATGTGCAGACATTTTTAGGGTCTCTGATATCATTGCCCCTAATCCTTTTCTTTCATTGTGTTATCTAGCAACACCATCCCCGTTCCATATTGCACCCATTGATTCCTTTTCCAGTGTGTATTACTTTACATTTGTAGAGTTGAAGTTCAGCTGCCAAAGCTTTGACCAGCTCTCCAACCTGCCCAGATCCTTTCTTAGTTATTCTTCCCCTTCCTCCATGTCTACCCTTCACAGATCTTTGTGTCAGATGTGAAGAGGCCGATCTTACCCTCTTGGAAAAACTTATTTACTCTCAGGTCTCAGACTACCTACTAAAACATAACCTGCTATCTTCTGCCCGGCATGGCTTTAAGCCTGCTTATAGCACCTCCACTGCCCTTGCCCACTTCTCTAGCAATGTTAAATCCAATATGGACAAAGATATGCTCACCGGTGACATTTTCTTCGACCTCACTTAGACTTTTGACCTGGTTAATCACCTCCTCCTGCTACATAAACTTGAGTCCCTTGGAGTCTCCACCCCACCTTAATGTGGTTGTCTAGCTACCTCTGTAACCACCATCAAATTGTGTCATTGAATAAGACCTCTCCTGCTTCCATTAACGTTGGTGTCCCCAAGGTTCCATCTTCGACCCACTGCTCTTCTCCATCTTTATCAATGATATTTCTAACACTCCTTCCCACTGTCATACTTTGCTATATGCCAATGACTTAGTACTCTATTGTGGCTCCAAGTCCCTGACAGACATCAATTCCAAGCTCACCTCTGACTTTCACAAATCCAAACTTGGCTCACCCAAAATTCCCTTATTCTAAATGTTGACAAGACCCAAACCATGCTGTTTGGGTCCCCTCAAAAGGTTTGTGCTAATGCCACTTGCCTCGATATCCAGTGTCTTGATGGCTCCCTCATCTCTGTGACCAACCATTTCAAATATCTAGGTGTCACACTCGACCATGCTTTGGACTTCTCTCAGCATATCTCCAACACCTGCAAGTCTGTAGACACCAAGCTTGGACGTTTATGCAGGATCTGGCATACCGTTACTCCTGCAGCCAGAGTCGCTATTGCCTGGGGAGTCCTACTTCCTAGTCTGTGTTATGTGACCCCTCCTTCTAGCAAGCCAATGCTAGTTGCTTCCTTAAATGGAACGTCTCTTATAGTAATGTGTGTAGATTTGCCCTGTCTGCCTCTCAACTCACCCACTACTGCTCTCTCTGTTCTAACCTAAAGTGGCTCTCACCCCCTTCCCAGTGCTCTACACTCTATGCTGCTCAATTGATAATATCATTTGGTCCTCTAAACCAGCCTCACTTGCCCCTATGCTCACTCCTGCTGACTGTGCCTACCCTTTGCACTTCAAAGAATGAGCCCTCCTGGCTACTTCAAAGTGCTCCTTCAAAATGGGTGAGCAAGCATTTGCTCACTTTGCCCCAGAGCCTTGAACTTCATACTCTCTCAACTTACAATCTGCCAATCTCACCTTACATTTAAATTAGAACTATTCAATTACTTCAGCTCCTCTGATAAATGCTCCTGCTCCTGACATCTCCTTATCTTTACACTCTCCCCTTTTTCATGCTACTCCTCTAATGCTGTGTATCTTCTTCTTGTTCCTCTCTCTTTTACTTCTAACTCTTCACATCTTGGCTTGGTAACTCGAGATGCTGTTTTGATTGCACATACTTGATGCACTACCATTACTGATAGCTGTCTCATGTCTACTGTTCACTGTGTCCTAAATCCCCTTATTTATTGTATAACTACTAATTCGATGTGCTTACACAACTGAGTTAGATAATATGAGTGATGCTTGTGTAACTTGGTTTGCTTTGTGGCTTTCCACCTCTCTATCCATGGGATATACTACCATGTAGGGGTATGACGCGAGTAACCCTAGAGGAGGGTTCCTCCTACAGGTGCCGGGAATGAATGCATTGGCTAAAGGTAGGTTAGAAAGAAACCCACAGGGAAGAGAGGTGAGCCGCTGAAGGAGGAGGAGGGGTGGATGGTGGGCAATGAAAAAGAATCCTGGCAAAGCCCAGGATGTTGTGATGTTTTAAACTCGATGGGGGAGTGACATTGTTTCTCTGCCCATCGAACTTCAGGCTTAAAACCTTCCCATTCAATGTGCTTACACAACTGAGTGAGATAATATGAGATGATGCTTGTGTAACTTGATTTGCTTTGTGGCTTTCTGCCTCTCTACCCATGGGATATACCACCCTGTAGGGGTACGATGCAAGGAACACTAGAGGAGGGTTCCCCCTACAGGTGCTGGGAAAGAATGCATCGGCTAAAGATATTTTAGGAAGAAGCCCAAAAAGAACACCCAAAGATGTCAGGCTTCAAAGAGGCGAGGATGATGAATGAATTCTATGAAGAGAAGGGCTAACTTCATAAGGAGAGAGGGGAAAACCAGGCCACCATCTGCCTCCATCCAACAGCGGAACCTAACTAATGAGAAGAAAGTACTAACTCTAACTAATATTATGACCATTGGCACGTAGAGGAGAGGAAAAACCCCCTTCGAGGAGGAAACCTCTGGTGATCCAAGGCCTAGGTCGTCTTCCCTCAAGGCTGACAACATTTGATTTGAGGACATATGTTGGTAAAGAGAATGGTTCCTAGATAAGGGATATAAGTAGGGAGGATGATGATGGGATAGGGGAAAAACACCAAAGAAGCATGGATTAAATAAGGAACATGAGGTAGCAGGGACCCAAGGAGGGTATGCTCAAGTAGTCGATGAGAGATAGTAGATCAGAGGAGCAAGGATGGGCGGGAGTAAATCCATGTATGAGTCAGAGGAGCAAGGGGTGTCCAGATGTGCTCACGAGGAGATTCCGGATGTGCTAATGGAGAGACAGATAATAATGCAAACTGGCTTGATTGAATGATGCGCTTGATTGAGCAATGCAATTGAGCAGACACTGAGGTTGAAGAGGCATTCTTGATTATGCGATGTAAACAATTAGACTCTGAATGATTAGACCTTGTGGTTGTAGTCGACGAGGTAGTATGGAATTCAATGATAGGAATATTCGAGTCAGCGGTGTAAATAGATAAACTTTGAGGTAATGCTGAGTGAATGATGACTGGATTTATGAACTCGATATGACAGGAATTATGAATTTGATATGTGCGGCAGGATGGCCATGGTCGATGGGTGGCATAGGAGTTATGATAGGTATACCCAAAAGGAATATCGATAGCGGGCCATGAGTGGAGTGAATCCTCGATGGTCGATACGGAATTGGAAGAGGAGACAGGAATGAACTTGAAAATGAACTTGTACGAAAGAAGTAAAAGGAAGGAGGCTCCTCAAAAGGAGGTAGACTCCAAGGCCAAGAAGGGAGATCTGGAACCAGAAGCAACGCAGGTTGAGCAATTGAGGAACAAAACTGGATGAGGTATGATGAGAAGTGAGCAAAAATGGACGATGTATGAGGAGGAGGGAAGCTAAGAGTGGAGTGAAGCCATGATGGCTGGTACTAGAAAAGGCATTAGGACAAGGAAGGTAAAATTAGGAAATGGATGAGGAACAATGAGGGATTGAAGCCATGGAGGTGAGGTATGAAAGGATGAAGGACAGAGGGAGGTCAATGGGGTAGCATAGGACCTAGCTGATACAGGATGAGAACGGCAGGAAGGAGAGCTGGATGAGGTGGCACGAATGCCAGGTTCGATGGAAGACCAGATGGAGTCAGCCATAGATGGCCCAACAATGTGAATAGCAGAGCAAGCTAACAGAAAAACCGTGGCATGATGAGAAATAGAAGCCATGACTGGAGAGAATCCTTGATGGATGATGATGGATGGAATTATGAATCGGATACATGCGGCATGAGGGCCATTGATTGATGAGGCGGGCATATGAGTAATGATAGATATGCCCAAAAATCAGTATCAAAGGAAGCTGAGGAAGGCAACATAGGAATGGATGAAGTAAGAAGATGGAGCGACGCCATGAAAGCAGGTACCTGAAAGCGAGGTAGGAAAGGATGTAGAACGGTGGGGATTGAAGTGGATGAGCAGGTCAAGGTGAGGTATAGGAGCAGAAAATGCAGGTTCAAGTACAAATAAATCACAAGGAATAATAACCACAATGAACAGAAAGGCAGCAAAAATGCACTAGCAAACAACCTGTGAACTAAGAAATAGGTAATAAGCAAAAGACAAGCGGGAGATCACACTGAGAGGCGTTGAACCCGAGTTAGCAACTGGAAAGCACGAAATGAAAACTCCAGAACCCAAAGTCTGAAAGGCAGCTCCGTTGGCTCAACTGAAACCGGAATGCTGAGAGCACAATTATAAAATTGCTATGGTAAAACTTCTTGGAGCTCAAGAGCACAATAGTAAAACTGCATGGAGCTCCTGAGCACCAGTGTTAAAATCCAACTGCCAGAAAGCTGCTCCGTAGCACCGATCGGAACAGGTATGAATGGAGCACAAACTAAGAACTACAAGGAGCTGCCAAGCTCAAAATAAGTTAAGGCTGAGACAGAAATGAAATCAAGAATTAACAGCCTGGTCAGCTGAGCTGCAGTAGCATGAGCTCAGACAGGAGGAGAGCACAAAACCGCCACCGGTACGAGAGGCAGACGGGGAGAAAGGCAGCAATGCAAGGATGGAACAGGCTAGTGTGGAAGAGATGAGCTGCAGAGCCATGGGTAACAGGAGAAACAAGCAGCCAGAGAAGCAAAGAAAACAAGTGAGCTGGTGGACAGAGGTGCTGCAAAGCACACACACAAGGTGAGAGAAACATAAGCAGGAGTGCGGCACACTCAGCACAGAAAAAAGAATCCTGGCAAAGCTCAGGATGTTGTGACGATAAACCTCGGGGGGAGTGATGTTGTTGCTCCGGCCATTGAACCTCGGCCTTACAGCCCTCCCATTGTTTCAATTACTTTTCTCATTGCCTGTTTCATTAATTTTACCTTACTGTCTGCATTCCAGTTATTTTGTACATTACTACTGCCTATTGTTTGCAGCTGCTTAGATACTTTGCACCTTTTGCACTTTCCGCTGATTGTATGCTTTGACTGTACATTTTGTTTTACTTGTTGCTACCCACTCTTGTACTTCCCTGGATCATGCCTGAAAATAGGCATCTTTTTGTTTAGTGTACTTATCTGGTAAACAAAAGGAAAAGAAAGAAAGAGAGAGAAAGAAAAAGGAAGGAAGGAAGGAAAGAAGGGAGGAAGGAAGGAAGGAAGGAAGGAAGGAAGGAAGGAAGGAAGGAAGGAAGGAAGGAAGGAAGGAAGGAAGGAAGGAAAAGAAAACAGCTCCATACCAGTGATATTGCAGACTCAGAGATGATGGACATTTCTCCTGCTTGGAATGTACTGGTTGGTAAAAATCAAGTCAACATAGAATTGGAAAGAGGGATGTCAGCTAGAAAACACCACTTACTAATGTTGCTTGCTGAAGAGGAAGAATGTCTTGCAAAAGAACTACCTGGGTCTCAGCTGGTGGTCTCTGACAACCATAGAACATTGCTGACATGCTGTTAGTTTCTGACCTGACAGCCTTGGACATGTCACGAGCCCAGCCAGCCTGGAAATGGCATAGAGATTAAACTTTGGGAGCTAGAAGACGGAGACTGGCTCCTACTAAGGAGTTTCTGACTGATTGGTCTACTGATACTGCTCTCCATGTCACAGGGTAGGAGAAATCGCCTGAAAGCTAGTCCTGGCTTGATGGGAGGGCTCCAGTGGCAGCAGAGATTATAGCTGCTGCAAGTTTACATTTGAACTCTCTGAGTGGGGGGGGGTCCTCAGGCTGCTCTCATAACTTATCTGTAAAGCTAATGGAGCAGGTGGTGCTTCCAACCAGAACTTTTGGCTCCAGTGTCAGTTGTAATATTGCACCAACATACATACAGTTGCTAGGAATAGTTGCTGACTCTTTTATTGCTCTTGGGAATGATGGGAGTGGGGAAAGACAGGGGATGCAGCCTGCTTCCCAGGATAGTATTGCTGAAACATAGACTTTGACGGCAGATAAGGACCGCTTGGCCCATCTAGTCTGCCCATTTCCCTACCTGCAGGATAGGCCGCAGATCCTAGTTAACCAACAGCCTATTTCTTCCTACCCCCCACAAGAATTATCTTATGTCTGTCCCATGCATTCTTGAATTCTCCCACAGTTTTAGACCCCACAACCTCCTCAGGAAGGCTGTTCCATGCATCCACTACCTTCTCTGTGAAATAATACTTCCTCACATTGCCCCTGAACTGCCCCCCTATCTTTAAATTGTGTCCCCTTGTTCTTGCATGTCTCTTTTTCTGAAAGATGCTACCCTCTTGGACTTTGTTGATTCCACTGAGGTACTTAAAAGTTTCTATCATGTCCCCTCCTCTTCTTTCCTCAAGGGTATACATATTAAGCTCCTTTAGTCTCTCCTCATACGGCTTCTCTTGCAGACCCTGCACCATTTTAGTTGCCCTCCTCTGGACTGCCTCTATCCTGTCTATGTCCTTGCGGAGATGGGGTCTCCAGAACTGGACACAGTACTCCAGATGGGGTCTCACCAACTGTCTGTACAGAGGGATAATAACTTCCTGTTTTCTGCTGCTGATGCCTCTCCCTATGCATCCCAATATACCCCCAGCTCTCCCTACTGCCTTCTCACATTGCTTTATAACCTTAAGGTTATCTGATATGATTACCCCTAGGTCCCTTTCCTCTTTTATTGTTGTTACTACCACCCCCCCATTGTGTATTCTTCCCCTGGGTTCTTGTTTCCCAGGTGCATTATTTTGCACTTCTTTTCATTGAATCCTAGCTGCCATACTTCTGACCATTCCTCCAACCTTGCCAAGTCCCTTCTCATCCTTTCTACACCTCCTTGGGTATCAACCCTATTGCAGATCTTTGTGTCATCTGCAAAGAGGCATACTTTTCCTTCCAGTCCCTCTGCAATGTCACTTATGAAGAAATTAAAAAGGACTGGACCCAGTACTGAACCCTGCGGTACCCCATTAGTAACCCTCTTTCTTCAGAGTGGACTCCATTTACAATTACTTTCTGTGTCCTGTTGTCCAGCCAATGTTTTACCCAGGCTACCACCATGGGACCCACTCCCAGGCTGGTTAATTTGACTATTAATCTTTGTGTGGGACTGTGTCAAATGCCTTGCTAAAAGTCTAGGTAGGCCATGTCCCAGCCCCTCCCTGGTCTACTACTTTGGTCACCCAGTCAAAGAAATCTAATTGGCTCTGACATGACCTTCCCGCCAGAACCCATGCCGACTTGGGTCCTGCCCCACTGGCCTCTAGGTACTCAACTATTCTTTCCTTCAGAAGTGACTCCATCACTTTCCCTACCACAGAGGTCAGACTGACAGGTCTGTAGTTTCCTGCCTCTGTCTTGGTCCCACTTTTGTGAAGAGAAATCACATCCACCTTCCTCCAGTCCTCAGGTACCACACCATCTTCCCATGATTTGTTAAAAAGAGTAGTCCGTGGTTTCACTAGTTCTCACCTTAATTCTTTTAGAATTCTGGGGTGAATTCTTTCAGGCCAGATTGCTTTGTCCACTTTCAGTTTTAGGAGTTCTTTCAGAACCCTTTCTTCTGTGAAAGAACTGGGATCGACCCCCCCCATCCAGAGTGCTTCTGTTAATTGGATTAGGCACCTCTCCCTCCTCTTTTGTGAATACTGAGTAGAAATATTCGTTCAGTATCCCTGCTTTTTCACTGTCCCCCTCTGCCCACCCACCGTTCATTGTATTCAGCCTCACTATCCCTCCCTTTGTCTTTCTACGCTTGCTGATGTACCTATAAAAGGTTTTATCCCCCTTCTTAACCGAGTTGGCTATTTTTTCCTCAGTTTGGGCCTTTGCTATTCTGACTTCCCTCCCTGCTTCCTTCTGCCTTAACTGGTACAGCTGTGTGTCCTGCTCCTTCTGTGTTTCCTTATACTTCTGGAATGCTATCTTTTTCTTCCTGACTTTCACAGACACCTCTTTTGAGAACCATAGTGGCTTTTTCTTTCATTTTGATTTGTTTATTTGCTTCACACAAAGGCCTGTTGCCTCTGTGATGGCAGTTTTGATTGTTCCCCATTGTTGCTCCACACCTCCTTCTAGTCTGTTTGCTAGTGCTTTTCCGAGGCACTCTCCCATCTTACCACAGTCAGCCCTCCTGAAGTCCAGTAACCTCACTTTTGTATGGCTTGACTCTGTAGCTGAGTTTAACGTGAACCACACTGTTTGATGGTCACTTGTTCCCAGATGGCAACCCACTTCTAGATCTGAGATCCTCTCACTGCACCCTTTTGAGAGTACGAGGTCTAAGATTGCTCCCTCACGAGTGGGTTCTGAACTAGCTGTCTGAGACCTGCCACCTGTAGGGCATCAGGAATGGCCCTGCTCTTGGATGTGGCTGCAGCAAATGTGCTCCAGTTAATATCTGGCATATTCAGGTCTCCCATCAGCAGTATCTCCCCTTTCTCTGCCATTCTAAGAATGCCTTCTATCATATCCTTGTCCATTCCCTTCCCCGACATGGGGGTCTGTACACAACCCCTGTGTGGATTGTGGTGCCCTTCCAGTCTCCAAGGTGACCCACAGTGCCTCCTCTCCTCCCTGTTTACTCTTTTGTTCAGTTGCTGAAGACAATCAACTCTGGACTACTGTCCAAAAATGACAGACAGTATGTATGGGTCTGTTGGAGAGGGAAGTTAAGATCTGAATACTGTTATTCCTGGAAAAAGTATTTCTGACTCCACTGTTATTGTTAATAATGTTGGTCCTACTGTAAGTGAAAACCTGAGATTGTGACAACAGAAGAAGGGATTAAGACCACCGACTGATGACGTCAGTTTCCAGCTAAACGTTACTCTGCTTGGCTCTCAGGTGCTCAAAGACATACTGCTGCACCCTGCTTCATGAACACCAGTTGTTAAACAATTCTTAGTTTTTCCAGTTTCTATTTGAACAAAGAACTATTCACCATATTAAATGTTTTTTTCACCGGTAATCTTTCTGCAGTCTTAAGTTGTTTTTATATTCGATGTGGTACCTACGACAAGTACTCTCATGATGCCAAAGAAAAAACTGCCAAGGTGAACAACAGCTCACACTTCTGTCTCAAAATCCATGAGACTAATGAAGAGCATATCCCAACTTCATTCTGTTTCAGCTGCAACTTCTAAAATGCCTGTAGACGTGGCTATTCCAGATAGTGCTGCACTCGGTCAGCCGTTTAAATCTTATGCTGAAGGATCGGACGAAAACAACATCAAGACACTCCAACCAGCTCTGATATTTGTGAAACAACTTCAACCAAAACCCCCACTTCAAGATGGTAATTTTCAACAAGTCAAATCTTTGAATTTAAATCCAAGGGATGTCAATGAAGACCAGTAGGTTATGGAGGAAGGACCTAGTTTGTCAGTGGAACAAGATAACTTTCACCAACATGTTCCAACAAAAGGCAACCCTTTAATTCTCTCAAACCTGACACAGGCTTATATAAATAGCATTATTGAAGCAGCTGAAATAACTGAAGTGGGGGTAGAAAAGAAAACTTTGCAGAATAGAAGTGAACAAAAATCTGTGCTGGTCTCAGAGGAAGAGGTTTTGGTAAATCAATTTCCAGCTAAAATGAATGAGGAAGGCACTTTTCATGAAAGCTTTGAGACAATACAGTCTATCATAAACAAGACAGATTTAAATTTAAAAGGCCTGACACAGAATAGCAATCTGTCACTAAATCAAGATGGGCCTGTTAGTGACCAGCAAACTGTTCAGACCTTAAACACTGAGGGCAGGATTCACAAAAGAGATGCCCCAGGTGCAAGTGAGATGCTCTGGTGCATCTCCACAATGTGCCATTTAATGATTCACAGACAGGGCGGATGCGCCGGTGCAGCACAGATGCATTGCACCAAATGGGATGCACTGTAGATGCATTATAATGCTATGCGGCGCATATAGAGGGGGTGTATACATGCATATACAGCGCAAAGCAATTCACAGTGCAAATGAAGGTGCAGAGACAGAGCACATCTGGTGCAAGTACCAAATGCATCATGAAAAGATAAGTATAAAAGAACCATAGAAACATAGAAGTTGATGGCAAATAAGGACCACAAGGCCCATCCAGTCAACCAGACTTAAGTGCAAGCCACTAGCAGGACAGCAGCAGTACAACAACACCCGCACCACATTACAGAGTGGAAGAGCACAGAGAGCAGCAGCAGTATCTCTCATCATGGCTGGAATGATAAGGAGGATGAGGAGACAGGGAGGTGGAAGGAACCATAGGCAGCCGACCCCATGGCGGTACTGTGCCAGACTATCTTTTGAGCAGCTCAAGGATGTGGAGACAGTAGGCCAGTACCACCTGAACAAGGCCATTCTGAGGCAGGTCTGTGAGATGTGCCATGATGAAATGTAGGCACCCACTGGATGTGGTCATGCCATATCTGTGGAGACCAAGATGACAACAGTAATGTGCCTGCTCGCCACAGGAACCTTCCAGAGGCCTTGCAGGGACACCACTGGCATTTTGCAGGCCTCCACTTCCTGTCTCCTCACACAATTCCTCACTGCACTGCTGCCACGTGTTTCAGAATATAGCCAATGCCCCAGCACACAGGCAGAGTGGACAGAAGTCATGCAGGAGCTCTACAGGGTGGCATGCATGCCAGGCATCATGGGGCCATTAGCTGCACCCATGTGGCCATCCGTGCACCACCTGGTGATGACGCCATCATCTATGTCAACAGAAAGGGATACCATTCCATCAACTGTCAGGTGATGTGCAATGCCATAGGGCACATCAGCAATGTCTGCACCACTCACCCTGGGAGCACACATGATGCCTTCATTTGGCACCAATCTGCCCTCTGCGACAGGTTTGAGGCAGTGGACATACTGAGTGGCCATTTACTAGGTGCGTGGACTATGGTGGCCACCCGTGCAACAGGGCACAATGGCACAGGATAGGAGGGTGGGCTGGGAGGGCAGGTAGCACAGTTCACAAACTGCAGAGGGTGCAGCAGATGTAGGACAGTGGAGGGGTGCATGGAGACACAGTAAGACACCATCCGTATCAGGGCAGCACACAGGTACAGACTGGATGGTGGGGAACAGTGCCATGGGGGGCATGAGTGGCAGGGACAGGTGCAACACATGCAGACAATGGGCAGTGCTGCAATGCACACTAGGCAGGACAATGGTGTGTGTGGCATGTGTGACACCATTGACATACGTGGCCTGGGGCCAACCACAGCAGCAGACACTGTCAAAAAACAAGTGGATGGTGGGAGCAGGATGGCAGGGAAGGGCCAGGCACAGGCAGTGGTGGATGCACAGCACACACAACACCATTGCTTGGAGCAGGGAGGGCCAGGCCATGCTACACATGTGACCAGTGTACTAACAGCCACCTCCCCCCCACAGGTGATGCAGCATATCCCCTGAGGCCCAGCTCACCTTTAAGGCCCTACATGGACTGGGCCCTTGCTAACTGGTGGATCTTCTTACACCCGCTGCCCTGGTCTGCTCCCTTCAATCCTCCACGGGTGCCCTCCTGGCGATTCCCAGGATGAGGTTGAAAGCTGCAGGTGACAGAGCCTTTAGTGTCGCCGGCCCTGTCCTGTAGAATTCGCTCCCATTATTGGTAAGGGAGGGCCCCTCTGTGGAGGTATTAAAAGCACACCTAAAATATTTATTTATTTAGCTTTTGTTAACCAGGTAAGTGCACTAGACAAACACATGCCTATTTTCAGGTATGAACCATGAGAGTACAGGAAATCAAAGAACATACAGAGTACAATTTGAGGCAAGTAGGACAGATACACAGATGTCAGGAGAAGCATAACATACATAGTAAGATATCTCGGGTCACGACAGTAATCATAGTCAATATGCTAAGGTACAGCGTCACTGACACAATGTCACCAGCAATATATATATACAAAATGTACACATTTGCAAGATACCTGGAATAAATACACTCAAGTATACTGTGCAGAGGACCAAGCAAATCAGGGAGGGTTAAGACAGTCACATACTGACGAGAGCTTCAAGTGGTTCCACAGGGAGGTGCGTAGGCCAGACTGAGGGGAGGTCCAGACCTGGACAGGAAAGGAGTTCCACAGTCTAGAGGCACATGACGCAAAGTCCCTGTCCCCCATTTTGGTACGAGTAGGAGGGACCTTAAGGATAGCAGGGCCCAGTGACCTTAAGGGGCAGGTAACAGGGGCTGCTGGCACAAGGAGCTCCACCAGTCCGGGGGGGGGGTGCCAGTACCCAGTACCTTACCCGTGAAACTGCCCACAACAAAATTCAAATAATTGGGTGGGGAGAGCCAGTTGAGCTTACTGTACAGATCACAGTGGTGAGTGAGACGAGGGACTCCAACAGCAAAATGGCAGATGTTATTATAGGCAATGGTCCATCTAGAGAGGTGGATCTTGGAGGTACTGGCAAACAAAAGGAGCCCATAATAGAGGGGTGATAGAAACACCCCTCTAGACAGTGCTAGGCGAGCAGCTGGAGTAAGGTTATTCTTTGCCCTGTAAGCCAGGCCCAATTTCCAGTTAACAGCTCTACACACATTTTGGACACGCTGACCAAGATCGAGCTGTGGGTCAAGTGTCACCCCAAGGTATTTGACGGAATCGGTGGTGAGAACAGGAGTGCCATCAAAACCTATCATCTGTTTAGCCAGGCATTCCCTGATACTGGATGAAAACTCAAATTATCAGCCCTTTTTTAGTAAATAAGGTTATTATGTATTTGCTGATTTAGCTTATATGATTTATGTAATTATTTATTATATTAAGTGATGTTTTTAAATTTTTTGTATTACATTTTGTATAAGTGCCCAGAGCCTCTGGGATTGGGCTATGAAAAAGCGTCTGATTTGCCTTGCCCTGGCTCCTCACCCCATCTGCCAACCCAGAACAGAGGTAGAGGAGCGCTACAATGAGAGACACACCGCTACGTACACAATCATCAAGCACGTCTTCAGTATGTTGAAGATGTGATTTTGGTGCCTAGATAGGTCGGGTGGGGCCCTACAATATAGCCCGAGAAGGTCTGTGGCATGTTCCTGGCCTGTTGTATGCTATACAACATGGCCATTGACCGTGGAATAGCTGTCATGCCCAGTGAGGGTGACAGTTCCAGGGAAGGGGGGGATGAAGCGGTGCCACAGGGCCACACCACAGGCCCGCCCATGGGTCAGCTGGACCCACGGCTGGCTGCCAGGTCCAGGGAATACAGACACATGCTGGTGGAGGAGCATTTCAGGAACTGAAGGTGAGTATCACAGATATGTATAGGTGTGGTCACATTGGTGATAACAGGTGGACACGTAACCTTGCATTGCACAGCGGACACAGCACAGCACAAAAACAGCCCAACAGTGGTGCACACACACAACACTCACACACACACGTGTGCACACACACAGCACGCACCACATACATGTGCCACTATGACAGTGCCAGAGGTGACATGGATCAGTGTGCACTGCTGCTGGCACACAGGTGTAGCAGACACTGTACCACACTCATCATGCCCATGCCACACGGTACAACAGTGGTACACACAGATATGCAGGGGGCACTGCACAGGGAACCCATGATGGCAGCACACTGGGGCAGGTGCCTGCCACAGATGTCACCCTAGGCAACATTGGCCAGGTCTGTGGGACACAGCAGTGGAATGTGCAGCTGACATTGGAACAGGGACCGGTACGTCAATGGGTGGCACCACAGCCACCATGGACACATGGGTGGCCCCTGCCATGACTGGTTGATGCAGCTGTGGCACCACCATCCACAGGGGGTACTGCAATGAGACTGTGAATGGTTGCTCATTGGTGTTGATGCCCCGCAAGCCATACCTGTGCTGGGGCACTGACTGGTGCAACGCGAAGTGATGTCATCAGCAGCAATGGGTCCACCTGAAGCCACTGCCTGGGTGTGAGGGAGGTACTCCTGGGTGTCTAGCTGGATGCCCGATGGCCAAGGCGCATACTGGATGCACACACTGCCTCTGCAGTGGCTGCAATCAGCTCCAATGCTGTGGTCATGCCCACCAGCATAAGGCATGCCTCTGCCAACATCTGTGCATGCCAGGAAGCTGTGGACTCATGCTCCAGGACTATTATCATCTGTAGGCTCCTGAACTCTGCATGTTGGGCTGCAATCCCTTCTACAGTGCCACGCAGGAGGTGGACATAGGCCTCAATGCCATCAATGTGGGAGGGCTCATGGTGGCATAGATGACGTGTGGGGGGAATCCAGCCTGCCACGGGGCATCCAAGGGTGGTGGTTGTGCCATGGCAGGCTGCGGCATGGGAGGGTCTTGCCATGCTTGGTCCCATCATGTTCACGGCTGATGTTTGTCACATTCCAATAGTGCCTGCATGTGTTCCACAGCACCTGACTAGGATGCCTGTGATGGCCCTGCCAATGCACCTGAACTAGACGCGGGGGGCACAGCACCCACCACCATGGGCAGCTGTGTGGTCCCCGCATCCACCCCACATGCAGCAAGGCCATCACTGGCATCAGGGGCCACCTGCACAGGCACCTGCATGCTGTGTGCCCCACTGTCTGCTGTGTCCCCCTCTATTTGGGTGGCATCATCATCCACAGGGTCATCGCCGTACGCTCCCTGCATGCCCGATCATAGGTATCATAGGTAGAAATCAAGCTAATAGACTGTTGTCCTTTAAAGCTTGCCATAACCCCCAAGTTAAAATTGAGTTGTCAACTCACTAAAGTATCTATCCAAGTTGTTCTTGAAGCTATTCATACTAGGACTTTCAACAACATCTAATGGAAGTTCATTCCAGGGAACCACAACCCTTTGACTGAACCAACACTTTCATTGGTTGCATTTCCAGCTAGAGTGAAGAAGTTGTCTATTATGTCTCCTAGCACTGCACCATCTGATTTTGGGCTGGATGACAATCTCCGCTTGTAGCTTGTCATCTCCCATTATTCTATATAGTGAGCATAAGTCTCCCCTAAACCTCCTGTAATAAAGGGAATAAAGGTTGAGGGATGCTAATCTTTCACCATGCGGTTTGTTCTTTAAACCTTTTACAGATCTGGAAAATCTTTTCTGTACTCCCTCCAGCCTGTTAATATCTTCTCTGTTCTGTGGGGACCAAACCTGCGTGTAGTACTCCAAATGGGGACTAACCAGTTCAACATACAGTGGAGTCAGTACCTTTTCATCTCTGCTGGCTATGTGTCTGAAGATGCAATTCAGATTATTGACTGCTTTCTTTACCTGAGGCCTGCAATGGGAACCAAATTTGAGATCATCAGTAATCATAATCTCCACATCTCTTTCCTCCTTGGTGTCAATAAGTGTAGTATTTGTGAGTTTGTAAGAGACCATTCCATTGTGTTTACCAAAATGCATAACCTTGCACTTGGCAGTGTTCAGGACTAATTTGTTAGATACTGTCCACTCAGAGATCACATCAATAGCTCCCTGTAAGAATGCAGCATGTTCATGATTGTTTACTATTGTCCCTAATCTACAGTCATCTGCAAATTTATAATGTCAAATTTTTGGTTATTTAATTTAAGAGAAGATATGTAAATATTAAAGAGACTTAGTCCCAGGACAGAGCCCTGGGGTACCCCACTAGTGATAGGAGCCCACTCAGAAAGTACCTTGTTTATAGTCACCCTTTGTTGCCTCCCCTGCAGCCATGCCGATACCCAGTTACAAATATTGTCATTCAGGTTAATCTCCTTTAATAGGGTTACTAGTTCCATGTGGGGCAGCTTATCAAACACCTTAGCAAAATCTATATAAACCACATCGACTGAATTCCCAAGGTCCAACTTTTTGTTAACATTCTCATAAAAAGCTAAAAGGTTTGTTTGGCAGGATCCGGATTTTGTAAACCCATGTTGTACAGGATCAACCAGATCATGAGTCATTAGAAAGTCTAAGATGAGATCCTTGACTAGCCCTTCCATAATCTTCCCTACCAGGGAATTTAAACTTGTGTCAGTGGCTCAGCAGGTAGAACACTCACCTCTGAGGCCGGGAGATCAGTAGGCTGTGGGTTCTATCCCCACACCAGGCACTTGGGTTAATATCCCGATACTGACACTGTAGTGCAGCATGAGGGGGGGTGCTGCACTCCTGAGGTGCTGTCTTTCGGATGAAATGTTAAATCGAGGTCTCATCTGCCTGTTCTGGTGGTAGTTCAGGTGGATGTTAAAGATCCCATGGCACTTCTCGAAAAGAGCAGGGGAATTTCCCCAGTGCAATGGCCAAATTTCCTCCATTCAAGAAAAATACCACCAACAGCTTAATCTGGTTCAAGGTCAGTTGGCATTCATCTGTATCCCCCTTCCCCAGGTCGTGCCTGATAATAGGCAGGATTTGTCTAGTGCACTTACCCGGTCAACAAAAACTAAATAAATATAATAAAAAAAACTTACAGGCCAAAAGTTATCAGGTTTTGATTTGGGCCCTTTTTCTAGAATGGGGACTATTATGGCAGTTTTCCAGTCTGAAGGTACTGTTCCTGTGCCAAGTGAGGTCTGGAAAATACAGGTGATTGGCAAAGCCAATACAGCCACCAGTTTCTGTAGGACTCTAGGATGTAAGCCCTCACGGCCGGGTGATTTGTTAATACCTAGCTTACTAAGAGGATCAAAAACATCATTGTGGCCAATAATTATTTCCCCAGGCCTGGATGCCTCCTTGCCACTACGTAGTACGGGATTACAGCTATTATAGACTGAGCAAAAATATCTATTCTGAATATCAGCCATTTCCGTGGTAGTAGCTGTCTGTCCTGACTCATTCAGAAATGGGCCTATCATACTGTGGCCTGTTTTCATGTTATTAATGTAAGAGAAGAATGATTTTTCACTATCCTGCACTTTATTTGCTAGCTTCACTTCAAACTGAGCCTTTGCTTTCTTGATTTTTACTTTAACTTCCTTGACACAATCTTTGTAGGCTTGATAAATCACAGGTGATTTAGTTTGTTTTAGTTTTTTGTACATCCTGCTTTTCCTATTTATTAATCTTCTAACTGAAGCATTCAACCAAGCAGGTTTTTTTTTCTTATTGGTATTGTATTTAGGAACACTAGGTATATATTTTTTAGCAAAACATACTACTTTAGATAGCAACAAATCCCACATGTCCTGTACAGTTGCACCTTTAAAATCATTTTCTCAGTCTCAGAGTAAAAGTTGGTTTCTGATACCAGGGAAGTCAGCTCTGCTAAAGTTTAACTTAGTTGTGGTGCCCGAAGTTTGGTAATTAGAGATTCACTGATGCTAAAGTAGACTGAACAGTGATCGCTGTTACCTAAGGGGCTGTTAACTGGGACATTATTAACTAAGTTTCCCATGTTGGTGAGAACTAAGTCAAGGATTCTAGTTCCTCTAGTACTATCATGGACCAGCTGTTTGAGTTCCATTTGATCCATGATATCCAGATATTTCTTGTTCATGATGTTACTTCCTTGCCCACTCACCCAGTCTATACTGGGTAGGTTAAAGTCACCTACCAACAGTAATCTGTCTTCATGGTTCAAATCCCCAATTGCTTTAAGTATTGCTGTATTGTCATCTAATAACGTAGAGGGTGGCCTGTAAAGTAAATCTAGAATGATTTTAGTACCTTTATGGGGAAGCAGCTTTACCCATATTAGTTCTAAGCACCCATGTCCCAAAGTAGCTCTTCACATTTTATGGATTTGTGTACGTACATAGCTATGCCTCCCCCTTTCTATGAGCCCTAGATTTACAGAACAGGTTGTAGCCTGACACATTCTTCTCCAAAAGGTCATTTTCACCCCACCATGTTTCTGTAACCAGGGCTAAGTGGATATTTTGTGAATGTAACAACAGTTTGAATTCGTCATATTTGTTCACTAGACTCCTTGCATTAATTAGGACTGCCTTCCATTCCGGGTCTTGTTGGGAACATTAGATGTGCCAATACTGCTGTTCATGCCATTAGCCAAGTCCCCCCCTTCCTCCAGTTTAAGTGGAATTTTACTACATCAAGAATTTTGTTTGCCCTGAATACTGGTATCTGAGTAGTTTAGATGCAGGCCATCAGTTCTAAACAGAACTGATCTATTGAAAATTACAGAATTATCCATGAAACTGGTGTGTTCCTCCTTACAGAATTGTCTCAGCCACCTATTTATCAGCTAATTTTTATAGGAATGATACCCATGTATGGGTAATATACCATACATTATAATTTCCCCATCTCTGTTTTTAACCCTTCTTGTTATAGATCTATATTCAGCCTGGATATCCTTCATCTTGCTTCTAGCAACATCATTGGTACCTATATGAAAGATCACCAGTGCTTTAACTGTATTTTCAAGAAGCCCATCCAATAAAGTTGAGACATTGAGACGTCATGGTGTCTTGCCCCAGGTAGTGTGCTCCTTATTGTCATTACGTACTGCAGTGTCTATCCCTCTTGTAATTGAGTCCCCAATCACTACTATGTCACTGTCTCTAGTTCTGGTCTTATCTAAATGTTCCAATGTAATCTGGCCGTGCTCTATATTGGTCAGGATAGGATCCCTGGCTATGGTCTGTGCTACATGTGCCCCCCAACAACTCCTCATGATCCACATAAAAATGTTCAAATTTGTTAGACAGCTTAAGGGGTATTTCTAATGTGGGGCCTAGATTACTGTTCCTTTGTAAACATGTGCATGACTCCCATCTACAGCCACTTCCTCCTTACTTTTACTGAGAATGTGAGTGCTTTCCTCCGAGTTTAATTTCTCAGTCACAATACAACTTATGTCACAGATTGCCTCATCTATAATTTCTTCCAGCCTCATAATCTCTTTCTGGGTTTCCAGCCTTTTTATCAATTGTTGAATCTCCCCCTGAAGGGTAGCCAGCACAATGAGGGTGTCAGCGATGTCCACTGTGTCTGCAGGATCATCATCAGACAGACCCAGCAGATCTTCCAGCCATGTGACAGCATTGCTGGCCACAGTGGCAGCTGTGGCAGAAGGGCCTGATGGGTTCACCAGTTCTGGGGTGGGGGCAAGTGGTACTGGTGCAGTGGACTGACTGGGGATGGTGTCGTCCACTGCAGTACCCACAGCACTATGTGATGGGTCTGCATCATCATCCGCAAGGGCATCCGGAGCAGCCGCACCCATGGCTGTGCCTGTGAGACGTGAAGGAGTTGTGAACAGAAGAGAGAGAGCAAGGTTAGTGCACAGGATGATACAATGTCATACAGAATGACATACAGACATGTACAGTGTCACACAGTGTCATGCCATGGCTGTGCATGACAGTCCCTTGCATGGCTGTGCAATGCAGGTACCACAATGCCATCCATGCACGTGCTGTGACCGGTACTGTGTGGTGACAGGCCACTGTCGCCTGGACCCTGTGTGGCACTGGTACAGCAAGCCCATCCAACAATGTGTGTGTCCCAGCAGCCTGACTGGCCCTGGCCCACCACATGTGCAGCCACGTGCATGGAATGTCAGGCAATGCATTGCGCCACAGGCTCCATGCATGCGTAACTGCCACTCATGGTACATCCCCTGTTACCACGGTCCCAAGGCACAACACATGGGGACAGTCATAGCAGCCAAGGCATACACGTGGCCAGACATGCATCCTGTGCATGTATACTCACAGTGCTGTGATCGGCTTCCACCTTTCTGGAACACCCGCCAGTGACACCTTGCACAGCAGCTTAGGATATGGTGGCCACCAGTAACTCTTCGTTTGGCTCTGGCAGACATCATCAGACCTTAATCCCCACAGTTGTGCGCTATTCATCCTCTTCTCTGCATGCCCTTCACTTCACCCTTTTTATTCTCCCCCTCTCCAGTCTGAGACCTACCAGTGCAGTACAGCACTGGATGTTATATGTAGGAGAGGGAGGAGGGCGATGGGTCATGAACAGAGGAGGATGGACGAGGGGGGGTCACCATATTGGGGTGGTTGGATCCAGAAGGTGCCCTGGGGTGAAATGGAACCCAAACCATGGTTTGCCATGTCTGGTGCCCATACTCAAGGGTACTACTGAACAAGGTGGGCAGATAGCCTGGGTGGCCTGTGAGGTTCGTCCAACTCTGGCAGTGTTGTGCAATGCCAGGTCCATTAAGAATAAGACTGCAATTATTGCTGATCTTGTTGGTATGGTGGACCTAGCTTGCATCACCAAGACCTGGTTGCATGATAATTCAGGCCCAATTTTGCAGGCTATGACTCCAGATGGATACTCAGTGATACACCGCCCGAGATTGGATCACGAAGAGGGGGTGTGGTCTGTTTCAAGACTGAACTAGGCCTCACGGGGGCATTAGTTGAGAAGTTTGAGTCCTTTGAGTGTACAGTAGTAGCAGGTGTAGGCTTTCGAATCTCCCTCATCTACCGCCCACCCGGTGATGAGAAGCGATTCCTTCAGGAAGTGGCAGATTTCATCATTGACATGGCATTTGAATCACCCAGTTTGCTGGTTCTGGGTGATTTTAATTCCTGGGTCGACGATGAACTCTCGTAATTTGGTCAACACTTCCTCCAGTTAATGACATATCTGGGTTTTACACAGGTGGTTTCCACTGCTACACATAAACTTGGACACTCTTTGGACGTAATCTTCCTTCTAGGGATCGAAACTTCCGACATGTGGGTGTTACAAGTCGGGTGGTCAGATCACTACACTGTGAGGTTTAGTTTTTGCACCCCCTCTAGAAGGCCTACCCCTGTGGAGATGGTTAGGTACTGCCCTTTACGGGATATAAATTCCCAAGGCCTTGCGGCAGTACTTGACCTCTCATCCCTTGTGTTGGCAAGCAATGATCCAGAGACTCTCATGTCAGCTTATAATACAGCTGTTATGGTGGATCTGGATTCTATTGCTCCAGTCCATGTTCGCCCCCTCTCCCATCGCCCCAAGTCCCCTTGGTTTGATGGGACATTGAGGGAGATGCAGAGACAGGGGCAAAGGTTAGAGCGTTGCTGGCGAAAGTCTGCTCTTGATGCCGACCGCCTTAGATTCAAGCACCATTATTCGGTCTATCAATCTTCAATCACTCGTAAGAAGACAGAATTCCTGTCCAGGGAGATTGTGGTTGCTTGGAATCGACCAGCTCAGCTATTTTGAACTGGTGACAGACTGTGCAACCCAGCCTGTCTGCAAGTTTGGGAAAGCTTTTTCGCAATTAGAGTGTGACGAGCTTGCTCGATTCTTTGCAAATAAAGTGACTGACATCAGGGCGGATTTGCAGAGAACACACTCCAAGGGGGTTGTTGCTGAAAGGTGCGAGATCACTGTGCCTCACTTTTCCGGGAGTTCCTTAAGTCAGCTGTAGTTCATGGATGTCATGAGGATTATCCAGAGTGTGCACCCTATGTGCTGTAGTTTGGCCCCCGGACCAACCTCCCTAATTTTAGGTTGTAGTCATATCATCGGTCCACTCCTTGTGCAGATAGTCTAGTGCTCCCTGGAATTGAGTGAGTTTCCCAGCTCCCTGAAAGAGGCAGTGGTGACACCACTCTTGAAGAAAGCTACTTTGGACCCAAACTGTTTCGCAAACTACAGACCTACCTATCTCTAACCTTCCCTTTGTTGGAAAGGTGATTGAGAAAATAGTGGCAGCTCAATTGGAGGACCATTTGACCATCCATGACATTTATGAACCCCTCCAGTCTGGTTTTCATAAAAGACATAGTACTGAGACAGCGCTGGTTCAGGTGCTCAATGATCTCCTGCTGGCAAGAGATCAGAAGAGCTGCTCCATCTTGGTTCTTCTAGATCTTTCTTCAGCTTTTGACACCATGGATCACATGGTGTTGATAGATCACCTGAGGCATATATGTGGAATATCAGGAACAGTCTTAAGATGGTTCACCTCGTTCCTCACGGGGAGATCACAAAGAGTTGTGTCCAGGGTTTTTTCCTTGGCCCCAATGACTTTGTTGTGTGGGGTGTCTCAAGGTTCTGTACTGTTACCCATGTTATTCGCAGTGTATATGCTACCCATTGGAGACATTGTAAGAAGGTATGGGCTGAGGTTTCTCTATTATGCAGATGATACCCAGCTATACCTTTCTTTCGCACCCGACCAGGATGGAGCTCTCTCAGTCTTTAACAACTGTCTGAAAGAAATCCAGGAGTGGATGGATTCTAACTGGCTGAAGTTGAACTCAGAAAAAACAGAGGTACTGGTTGTGGACCCAGGTCGACAGATAGAGTTGTCGGGTGTTGGTGCGCCTTCTGGAATTACTCTTGGTGGCATTTCTTTCCCGCCATCCGAATGGGTGTGTAACCTGTGGGTGGTTTTTGATGATAGACTGACACTGCAGACGCAGGTGTCAGCTGTCATCAAGACTTCCTTTTACCATCTTAGGAACATCACCAGGGTTAGGCACCTGGTTCCATCTGACGACCTTCCAACTTAGGTCCAAGTCTTTGTGTCCTCGCACCTGGACTACTGCAACTCCCTTTATCTAGGGCATTCTGGGGTTGAAATCCATCACCTGCAGCTAGTGCAGAATGCAGCAGCCTGGCTTTTGATGGGCTGTAGTAGAGCCTGTCATATTACTCTGGTGCTGTGCGAACTGCACTGGCTGCCTATATGGTCCAGTCTATCTGAAAGAACTTCTGGTACCCTACTGCCTTGGTTGATCATTCTGCTCAGCTGATGAGGGCTTGGCCCATGACCCCACATTCATGCCATAACAACGCACATTGCCCATGCACCTGTGCATGAATGACTGACCAACTGTACTTCACGCCACTGTGTGCAGGGGCATGCATGTGGCCTAGTGGTGCATGTGGCACCATTTGGCATTTCAGCTGCAAAAGCATTGCAAACAGGTGCTTGCGGGATCTGCTGTGGAGATGCCAAAGGCAAGGAGGACTGGACAACAGGCCATGAATTGGCTCAAGGTGGAGCTGCTCCACCTGGTGGCCCTGGTGCTGTGTGTGGAGGGGCAGCTTTTTGGGAGGGAGGACCTGCAGGTGCCCAGGGCACAGGTATGGGCCACCATTGTCTGGCAGCTGGTGCTGCGCACAGGGGTTCCCTGCACCAGGGAACAATGTAGACACTGATATGGTGACCTTGGCCAGAGGGACAGGGTCCATCTGGAGTGACTGCGTGAGCATGCATGATAGGGTGTAATTCCACTACCAGATAGGTATCACATGTACGTGTACAGCACAGGTGCATGAGGGGTGGGGATGGGTCACATCACAACATCACACTCACATGGGCACTCACAAACATGCACACTTGGCTGTGGCTGCACATGCCCTGTGGTGCCCTGTGGTGCCCTGCCATGCATGCCACACGGGGTGGGCCACTCTGCGGTGGTGTGTGTGGGACAGGTACATTGTTTCATACATGGTGTGGAACAACCATGTGTGGTGCATAACCATGGCAGGGCACTTTGTGGGTTCAGGCAAAGCTACTGTGCACAGCTGTAGACTGCAGCGCCAGTCACTGGTGTTACACTGGTTGTTTACACCATCACTGCATGCCCACAATGGTGCTGGGGGGGTTTGTGCACCGATGTGTCTACTCATGGCAGTATCTGTGTGTTGTGTCTTGCAGGGCTGGAGGCCAGGTGACGAGCCATGGAGGCCACTGAGGAGCATGTGCAGAGGGCCACAGATGGTGCGCGGCATGGTGTCCATGTGGGTACAGGTAGGTGGCTACCTTGTGTGTGCAGTGTTTGTCTTGTGGGGTGGGCTTCTGCTCAGTGGAGGTTGTGTGTCTACATTGGCACTTAGTTTGTCTTCTCTGTGTTCTTGCTGTAGGTCCCCAGAATCGTAGTGCTGGGGCTAGAGTTGGTGGACCCCTGGAGTGGCAGTAGGCCAGTGGGTAAAGTGTCCAGTGAGCCAGTCAAGTGGTACTGCATCTGATCCTGTGTGTGCAGGCCCAACTGCAGTGGACCATGGCAGCCGTCATCAGTCTACTGTCATCTCGTGGATGCATTAGTCTGCATAGGCATGTTGTGCTGCCACGCCAATAGCTGTATTTTGTAAATAGTTTCTAGTTCTGTACAGATGTTGCTATGTCCCCCTTCCTCCCTACCTATGTTGCTGTCCCTGCCCACTACCCCTTCTGCACTCCTGCTACTGTGTATGGTCCCTCACATAAAATCCCTTTTTGTATCTTCATAAGTATATAGTTGTATATGGGTTTTGTTTCTTGTTACTGTAATTGTTCCTGTTATTGTTTATGGTATTAAATTATTGCTTCTCTAACATGGTGTCTGTGATCCGTCACTGTTCCACGGTCCTGGGTTTGTGTTCTGTCATAGGCTCTTCACTGTCCCCATGCTGCCATGCCCATGTGTGCACCCATATTAGAACAGTCTGCTTCCCCCTGCCTCCCATAGTCTTCAGGTGAAGCTACCTCTGGCTGCAAGCTGCAACACTGGACTTAAGATTTGCAAGAAAGTGAGTAGTGCTCACAACAGAGGGAGGTGAACTTTACAATTTACAATTGTGTTTGGTTTGAAGCAGATTCCTTAGGAAAGTTAATATTCTTCAGGTGGAGGATACTTCTAACTGAAGGGTGAAATAAGCAACTTAGAATTATCAGAAAAGGCAGTCTTTCAATCAACAGAAGGAGGTCGAGTTTGCTTTACTTGTTACAATTGTTAAGATTTTACTGTTTTCTGTGTTTCTGCCCTTCTGACTTGATTGGAGTTAGTGATTGACTGTTTGCATTGCAATATTTGTAATACTGTGAGTATTCACTGGGCTAAGAATTTGTCATAAGTCCTGAATTGAGAGCAGGTTACAGGCTGTGTATTGGACCCAGACAGTCCCTAGGGTGTGGAAACTGTTTTTCTTTGTTTACCTCAGTGCCTTATAAGGCCAAGCCAGACTGTGTCAGGAAGTGCTTACATCACAGCTACTTAACAGCCAATAGCTCTGGAAGAATCTTACAGACCTTGATAAAAGTACTAATTTTAGCAGGCTCATCAGATAACCTCATAGTCTTCAGGTGAAGCTACCTCTGGCTGCAAGCTGCAACACTGGACTTAAGATTTGCAAGAAAGTGAGTAGTGCTCACAACAGAGGGAGGTGAACTTTACAATTTACAATTGTGTTTGGTTTGAAGCAGATTCCTTAGGAAAGTTAATATTCTTCAGGTGGAGGATACTTCTAACTGAAGGGCGAAATAAGCAACTTAGAATTATCAGAAAAGGCAGTCTTTCAATCAACAGAGGGAGGTGGAGTTTGCTTTACTTGTGTTACAAGTGTTAAGGTTTTCAGTGCAGGAAGAGTTTAAACCCACCTAGGCTAAATACTGTTTTCTGTGTCTGCCCTTCTGCACAGCTGACGTGTTTTGGGGCTGACTGTTTTCAGAGCACAAGTCACCAGGCTCTTTTGGGGCTGGGGAGGTTTACCTGTGTCTGACTTGGATGTTTGGATTTTTCTCTGTTTGATTAGCAGGGTATTTTCTCTGTCAACTTGGTTTGAAGCAGTATTACAAATTGTCGTGTATGGCATCTTTCTGACAGGAAGGCACTCATCGCATCGGTAGGTCAGAGCATTTAGCTGATTGTTTTGTGAGGGCACAGTTTAGGCCCAACCCCTTCCCACCCCTCACCCCACCCACCCCTGGAAATAGTTCATTTATACCTGGGGTTCTGACATCATTTCCTCAAGAGGGCAAGGTACACATCACTGTCATATCCTGTCTAGCACACTGCACTGACAATATAAGCATACACATTATATAAATACATATATTTCTATATAACCACCAATCACACACACACACACACACACACACAAAAAAAACTAAACAAGGTAGACAGTTATGTGGGGAGTAGTACAATGTAATGGCTGTGGGGCAGCAGTCTTCTGGGAGTCTTTCTGGAGGCTGAGATGCTGCCCTGTTTGCAGACAACTATCTGCCCTGAGGAGGAAGTTGCCCATCTTCAGGCCACACTGGACAGTGGCAAGGGAACCTCCCCCATCCAGGGAGCACCACAGCCACCACCACTACCTCAGAGGTAGTGAAGAAAGCACAGCAGTTGGACCACAGTGGGCTCAGGGAGGGTAAAGGTGGTGGAACAGAGGCACACCCAGTCAGTTGTTACAATCCATAATCCATACACCATTCTGGGGGAGCATAGTTCCCCTATGGATGCACCCACAGAGGAGACTAAGGAGGGTGCAGACAACTGTCACAAGGGAGGCCCTCAGGAAGGAGGCAGAGGGCACCACAGGAAAAGCAGCTCCTGGTGGGGACTCAATTATTAGGGGGATAGAACTGGGGGGAGCAGGGAAAACTGAAGTAAGGTGCCTGCCTGGTGCCATGGCTTGGAGGGACAGGAAGCGCATCCTTAGGATCACGAGAACAGTTGCACGGGAGTCTGAGCTGGACATCATTGTCCACCTAGGGACAAATGACTTGGCTCATCATGAGATTAGAGCAGTGCAAAAGGACTTTGTAGAGTTGGGGAGGGGCTTAAGACAAGTAGCACACACAGTATCCTTCTCAGAGGTGCTGTCTGTCAGTGGCATGAGTGAGGCGAGGGTACTTGCACCATGCAGTTTAACAAATGGTTAAAAAATGGTGTGGAGCACAGGGTTTGGCTTCATTGGGGACTGGAGTTCCACCTGGAGGGACACCAGCCTATACTCGGCGGATGGTCTGCATCTGTCCAGGAAGGAACAAGTCTTTTGGGCAATCGGTTTAAATGTTTCATTGGCAAGCCTTTAAACTAGTCAAGGGGAGGCACTGATAAGCAGAAGGAAAATCCCAGCCTCCCCTACAAAACAGGGTACTAAATGAGAAAAATACCAAGGTAGAAGGTCAGTGGGGTTGCTACTACAGAAGGTAAAGCCATCAAAAATGGAGAGCAATGAGTACCAATGCCCGTAGTCTGGGTAACAAGCTTCCTGAATTAGTGGCCTTGATGGAGGAGGAAGATCTGGATATTGTGGCAGTCACAGAAACATGGTACACACAGAACCATGACTGGGACGTAAACATACCAGGATACACTATCTACAGGAGGGACAGGGAGGGTAAAAGAGGAGGAGGAGCAGCTCTCTACATAAGAGAAGAAATCAAAGCAACAGAACAAAAGGGTAAACAGGGAGGAGAAGAAGCACTGTGGGTCAATTTGGAGGCAGGCAATGGCACCACAATCCGCACAGGGGTTGTACACAGACCCCCCTCTCGGGGAGGAAATGGACAAGGAAATGATAGAAAGTATACTTAGAATGGCAGATAAAGGGGAGATATTGCTGATGGGTGATCTGAATATGCCAGATGTTAACTGGAGTGCAGTTGCAGCAGCCACTTCTAAGAGTGGGGTTATTCTGGATGCCCTACAGGGGCATGCCTTAGACAACTAGTATTGGAGCCCACTCGAGAGGGAGCAATCTTAGACCTGGTTCTCTCAAACGGAGATGAAGAGGATCACAGATGTAGAAGTGGGTAGCCATCTGGGAACTAGCGACCATCAAACAGTATGGTTCACAATAAACACAGCAATAGAGTCAAGCCATACAAAGACAAAGGTACTGGATTTTAGGGGGCTGACTTTGCCAAAATGGGTGAGTGCCTAAGGAATGCACTAGCAAATGGGCAGGAAGGAGGGGTGGAAGAACAATGGGGAATAATAAAAACTGCCATCACAGAGGTAACAAGCCTTTGTGTAAAGCAAATAAACAAAATGAAACGAGGTAAGAAACCACTATGGTTCTCAAAGGAAGTGGCAGTGAAGGTTCAAGAGAAAAAGAAAGCATTCAGGAAGTACAAGGAATCACAGAAGGAACAGGACAGAGAACTGTATCAGTTAAAGCAAAGGAAGCTGGAAAGGCAGTCAGAACAGCAAAGGCCCAAACCAAGGAAAAGATAGCCAACTCAGTTAAGAAGGGGATAAAACCTTTTATAGGTACATCAGAAGCAAAGGAAGACCAAGGGAGGGATAGTGAGGCTTAATAAAGGGAGGGAGGGTGGGCAGAGGGTGACTGTGAAAGTCAGAGATACTAAACAAATATTTTGCTCAGTATTTACAAAGGAAGAGGGGAGGTACCTAAACAAACAGTAGAAACACTCTGGATACAGAAGTTGATACCAGCCCATTTACAGAAGAAAGAGTTCTGAATGAGCTCTTAAAACTGAAGGTGGACAAAGCAATGGGGCCTGATGGGATTCATCCCAGAATTCTAAAAGAACTAAGGATAGAACTAGACACCACTGACTACCCTCTTTAACAAATCATGGGAGGATGGGGTGGTACCTGAGGACCGGAGGAGGGCAGATGTGATTCCCTTCACAAAAGTGGGAGCAAGGCAGAAGCAGGAAACTACAGACCTGTTAGTTTAACCTCAGTGGTAGGGAAAATGATGGAATCACTCTGAAGGAAAGAATTGTTACGATCTAGAGGCCAGAGGGCACAGGACCCAAGGCAGCATGGATTCACAGCGGAAGGTCATGCCAGACAAATCTGATAGATTTCTTTGACTGGGTGACCAAAGTAGTAGATCAAGGAGGGCTGTGGACATGGCCTACCTAGACTTTAGCAAGGCATTTGACACAGTCCCACACAAAAGATTAATATACAAGTTAGCCAGCCTGGGAGTGGGTCCCAAGATGACAGCCTGGGTAAAGAATTGGCTGGAGAATAGGACACAGAGAGTAATAGTAAATGGAGTCCACTCTGAAAAAAGGGGGGTTAGCAGTGGGGTACCGCAGGGTTCAGTATTAGGACCGGTCCTCTTCAATGTCTTTATAAGCGACATTGCAGAGGGACTGGAAGGAAAAGTATGTCTCTTTGCAGATGACACAAAGATCTGCAACAGAGTTGATGCACCAGGTGGGGTGGAAAGGATGAGAAGGGACTTGGCAAGGTTAGAGGAATTGTCAAATGTATGGCAGCTTAGATTCAATGCTAAGAAGTGCAAGGTAATGCACCTGGGAAACAAAAACCCAGGGGAAGAGTACACAATGGGGGGTGAGATACTAACAACAACAAAAATGGAAAGGGACCTGGGGGTAGTCATATCAGATGACCTAAAGGTGGGCAAGCAATGTGAGAGGGCAGCAAGGAGGGCTGGGGGATACTGGGATGCATAGGGAGAGCATCACCAGCAGAAAACAAGTTATTATCCCTCTGTACAGACAGCTGGTGAGACCACATCTGAGTACTGCCAACCCAATCTCACAAAGACATAGACAGGATGGAAGCTGTCCAGAGGAGGGCAACTAAATGGTGCAGGGTCTGCACCGGAAGACATATGAAGTGAGACTTAAGAGCTTAATATGTATAGCCTCGAGGAAAGGAGGAGAGGGGGACATGATAGAAACTTTCAAGTACCTCAAGGAATCAACAAAGTCCAAGAGGGTAGCATCTTTCAAAAAAAAAGAGGTGTGCAAGAACAAGGGGCACAATTTGAAGATAGAAAGGGGTGGCTCAGAGGTAATTTAAGGAAGTATTTTTTCACAGAGAGGGTTGTGGATGCATGGAACAGCCTTCCAGAGGAGGTTGTGGAGTCAAAAACAGTGGTGGAATTCAAGCATGCATGGGACAGTCATAAGGCAATTCTAGGGGCTGGGGGTAGGAAGAAGTAGGCTGCTGGTTAACTAGGATCTGCAGCTTATCCATCAGGTAGGGAAATGGGCAGACTGGGTGGACCAAGCGGTCCTTATCTGCCGTCAAATTCTATGTTTCTATGTTTCTATGTTTCCCTGCTTCCATGTGGCCCCACATTTGCCTGTGGCATGTGCGTGGGCCTCATATCCTGTTGCTCATGTCTCTTCCCCCAGTCTGTGTGAGCTGCTTGTGGCATGCATTTGTTGCACTGCTGCACTATTGGTCTGTGGCCCTCTGTGTGGTGTCCTGTGGTTGGGGGGTTGCACTGGCTGTGTGGCACTGTGGTGGCATTGTGTGCTGCCAATCATATGGTTCATGGTTGGCCTGTGTCACTTCCCACATGGCCGTGGTCATGGCCACCTGTGGAGTTGGCCTTGTCCAGTGGCCACCGCCTTGCTCCTTTCTTTCACCCACTGTTATGTGGTGCCATGCCAGCTGCAGTGTACCTGTTCTGTGTACCTGATCATGGACCTGTGTGGGGTGTGACCTGGGCCTCTAGGTGTTGTTCTGTATGCCCAGTCTCACTGTTGTGCCTCTTTCAGCCACTGTTGTGCCCTTGGCCACTCTGGTTTGTCCCTTTGGTCATGTGTCCCTCTCTCCTTTGTCCCACTGCATTATCTCCTGTTGTGCCCACATGCCTTGCTGGGTTGCTCCGTCTTCACTGTGTTGCTCCCCTGGGTGGCTGTGCACATCCCGGATAAGCTAGTGCATCTCCACTTGTGCCCTGCCCATTCCATGCTATTCACAGTGGGGTTGTGCACGACACATCCCAAGGCACATCCCTTTGTGGATCACTTGACATTTGGTGGGTGCAGCCTATCTGCACCAGTGCATCTCATTTGCGCCTGGTCTATCTCTTTTGTGAATCATGCCCTGAGAAAGTAAATAATAAGAGTTCAAATGAAACTGTCAAAAAAGATTTCTGTATTACTCAATGGCGGCCTAGTCAAAGTAGTAATAGTGTTTCTGATAAGGAAGTTTCTTAATCATCAGAAAATAATGAAGAACAATTTTGGGATGAACCCCCCCTTGTGCAAAAACTATTATTGCACAAATTACTCAATTAATAGTACAGATGGGAGCAGCAAACAAGCAAATGTCTGATAAGATAAATACTTTTCAGACAACTGTCTCCTCCCTGTTAAAAGAGAATATGGCACTTTGAACAGAACTAATGGGAGCTCAGAAAAGAATATCAGGTCTGGAGGACTTAAATGTTCCAATTTCTAGACAAATTAATGACTTAGAAGCCACCAACATAGAAATCAAGAATAAATTGTTGGACTTTGAAGCCATAGCAAGGCATAAGAGCACAAGAGTACTGGGAATACCAGAATTCTGGGAGAAAGATAAACCTATAAAACAAATAATAAAAGAAATAATGGCTGAGTATATGAATCTCCCAGTAGATCAAATAAAGTCAGAATCTGACCATACCCAAAGAACCTTTCAATCTGATAATGGCGTGCAGGGACCATCGTGACCAACTGTTGCCAAATTCCTTTGATCTGAGGATAAAGAAGCACTGATGTTTTCAGTATATAAAAAGAAGAGAATAACTATTAATGGAGCTAGTATTGCTATTTTCCACTGTGACAGGGAGCTCCTGCCACTCTTGAGGACCGACGTTTTCTTAAATCTGTTGCAACAGTTCTTCTATTTCTTAGCCTAATATATTCTTTACAATTTCTAGTCCATAAGGTTGGCCACCTATGGGCACCCCCTTCCCTTTCCTGACTATGCTACAGTGTCCTCTTTAATTTTCCTTTTCCTTCTCAGGTCCACGTACAGGGAGGTTATTGTGATGACCTCCAAGCAGATATAAAACAACAAGTTGTGTTTATCGTTGTTGGATTTAGTATGTAATAGGACTGCTATATCATAAAATACCTTGATGTATATACCTTATGTTTATGAAACCTGGAAATGTTGAAAATGCCATGGCACTAGGTGTTTTTGATAATGCTAAAAAGTACTAGGTGGCTATTATAGAAATTAAATTAGTTGTGCTATTTAAAATGCATGTAAATTACTGTAAGTTGAAATGTCAAGGTGATTTGCATAATATCCCATGATGCTATTATGGAAGTATGTATGCTGTTGTATTTCTTTGAAACGTGACTTGTTGCCAGTGCCCTTTGGGGTAACCCTTTTTTCAGTACTTCTGCACTGAGGTTCTTTGTTTTAAGCTTGTTTTTTTCTTTAGTTGAGCCCCCACTACCCAAGCAAATGGGGCCCATATGGGGTGGAGGCTGAATCTCAACTGATAAGTAGATCAGAGATCAGTATCAGCAGGTGCTGGCTAAGTGCAGAGAAAGGACTTACATAGTCTGTTGCTGCAAACTGATGTACTGAAGAAGAAATGTGCCATTGCTGAAGGTTAGTTCCTGTATTTTGAATAAACATCAAACAGAGATTGTGTGTTGAACCTGAAGTTCGGTGTCTGGTCCATCTGTTGTCCCACAACCCCTCCACATCCATGACTTATCACTGGAAATAATAACAGAGAGGAAGAAGTTTGACCAAATAAGGAAAAACATATGAAACAGAACTATAAAATCTACTATGATTTACCCAGCCAAATTAAAAGTGATCTATGACGGAACCTGCTATATATACAATTCAGTGGAAGAAGCTACAAATGATCTTAAAAGATTATTTAAAACATACTTTATATAAGTTAAAATCTTGTAAATGTTAAATTTTGCTACCTTGACCCCACCCCCAACCCCACCACATTTTATTTTTATTTTTCTCTTCTCCTGGTTGTTTTTTTTTCTTTTTGTTACAGGTACATATAAATAAATTTCAAGAGACAAGAATACTTTTGTTTAAAAGAGAAGAATGTGAAGGAGTTTGGGGGGATCAATTAGATATATTCAGTTTCAGCAATGAGAGCTGATCAGGGATGTAAAGAGGATTACTAGAGCTGCCCTTAGTAGGGAGCATTACTGTAAGTGTAAACACAATGTCTTTCATGTTTGAAAGAGGGATGGGTAGTTTTTTTTTCTTTTTCATAATGGTACTGGGATATAAGGTTTTATACACAAATATGTGTTAATTTTTTAGCAGTCTGGATACTATGGTTGTTAAACAAGACAGATCTAAAAGATTACATTAAAAATATTACAATATGCATAAGTTAATCAAAATACCTACCTGGAATGTCAATGGTATAAAAACTCCTATTAAAAGGGAACATGTGTTGACCCATATTAAAAGGAAGAAGTTGATGTAATTTTCCTTCAGGAATTAAATTTAAAAGAAAAATAAATATCTAAACTGAAGAGGAAATGGTTACCCCAAATCTTCTATTAGGAGGGCACTAATAAATCAAATGATTTGGTTATCTTAATAAAAAATAATTTAACATTTCAAATATTGGATACATTTCAGGATCAAGAAGGATGCTTAATATTCATTAAACTTAGATTGGCATCTGATGTTTTTATTTTTGGGTCCATATATGCCCCTTCACTCAATATTCTTCCTTTTTGGCTAAAATAACTGAGGCTATTATTAAGTTAGGACCAGCTAAACTTATTTTAGGTGTGGACACAAATGTCTTAATTTGGCCTCTTATTGACAAAACAGGACTGGTGACTAAGGCCAATATAGCTCTAGCAAAAATTCTAAAGACCTTTCTAAATAATCATGACTTAATTGATGTATGGCAGAATTTGAATCCAGATCTTAAGCAATTTACACACCATGATAAAAAGAATTTACAATTTACACATATTGATTACATATTTATTAATAAATCCTTAGCAGCTTCAATTAAAAATACTACTATTGACACTATTCTTCTGTCTGCTCATGCTATTGTTTTGATGGATATCGGATTAGAAGACAAGCATAGATTGTATACAGAACATTGGAACTTCAACAATGAACTGTTGAAAGATCCACAGTTTATCATTATGATAAAAGAAGAAATAGATACTATTATGAAACTAATCAGGCTCAAGACCATAGCGGTATTTATTTGTGGGACACACTTAAAGCGTTCCTAAGAGGTCATATTATTTCTTATCAAAATATGCTTCATAGAAAACTAATCAAAAAGCACGAGAAATTTATTCTAAAATATGTGAAATAGAAAACCGTATGATTCTGGACTATAATAAATATTATCCTACCTTGGAAGAACTTAGAATTAAGTGACAAGAGTTAATTAATAGAGAATCAATTCAAATATTAAAGAGAGTTAAAACCATTAAATATCTGGAAGGAGATAAATCAGGTAAATATTTAGCTAATCAGATTAAAAAGAATAAAGAGAAAAACATAATTACTAACATGACAACTAAAGATTATATCAAACGACAAATATATTGGTCAAACATTTTTTGAAGATTATGAGACTATTTTCCAACAAGATATACAAGCAAATCTTAATAAAACAAAAAAATTATAGGAAATCTAAATACTTTCAACTATAATTGGAATCATCAACCTATCCAGATTAAAGAAGTAGAGGATGCGCTCTAACAACTCCCTAATTGTAAAACTCCAGGTTTAGATGGGTTCACTAATGAGTTCTTTAAAGCCTTCAGAAAAGAATTAGTCCCAAAAGTTTATGAAATAATACAACAAATAACTCATAATAAATTAGAAATATCCAAATCTATGCAAGAAGCAAAAATTATTTTGATCCATAAAGAAGGGAAATCAGCTCTCAATCCGGAAAACTGTCGACCAATAACACTCCTCAATACAGATTACAAAATAATTGCTAAATGAGTAGCCAATAGATTAAAAATAACATTGAATCAATTGATAAAAAATTATCAATAAGGCTTTATTAAAGGGTGAAATATAACTGATGCCAACAGACAAATTCAATTTATTTTTTCATATATCCAAAATAATGACTATAAAGATAAAAACCCCTATTACGCTATAGCTCTTGGTGCTAGTAAGGCCTTCAATGTTCTAAATAGACAGTGTAGGATGCAGGTTCTCAAAAAATTGGGAATATCAGCCCCCATTCTTAATATTATAATGGCACTGTTCAAAACCACCTATGTTAAATTTTAAATTAATTATTTTACAACAGAACAATTTGATATGAGAAATGGGGTAAGGCAGACTTCCCCCATTCCATATTCTCTTTATTATGAGGCTTGAACCCTTTTTGAATGGTAAAAAGGAGGACAACAGAATTGAGGGAATCATGGTAGCCAAATCTTCCAAAAAAATTAATGTTTTTGCTTATGATATTTTACTTACTTTAAAAAAATATTAATTCTTTGTTATCTCACTTCTTATCTTTAGTTGAACTTTTTTGGAAATATCTAGGTACAAATTAAATAAATCTAAATCAGTGATTATGAGAATTACAGATTCACAAGAACTATCACCAATAATTGAAAAGGAATTTAAGACTGATACCCAGATTAAATACTTTGGTGTTATTCTAACTAATGATCAGAATAAAAATACTACAGTAAATTTTAATAAAGCTTTACTTAAAACTAAAGACTTTTTGGAAAATTGGCAAAATCTGGCTCTCTCATTATGGGTCCGTATTGACTTAATTAAAATGATGATAATGCCGCATTTTATGTACATCTTGCAAAACATTTTAGGACGCCCTCGGGAAAGTTGGTTCTCTCAATTTAAAAGAACATTAAAGAAATGTGTATGGTGAGGGGGACAACCATGTATTACCTGGGGTAGATTAACTATACCTCGAACTAAAGGAGGCCCTGGATGTCCAGACTCTGAAGTTTATGCAGTAGCTCTCTATACCACTTTATTATAGAAATGGGCTTTTTTTTCCTAAAGAGGAGTATCAAATTTTAAATGAAATTATTAAACAGCAGACCTCTGAGTACATCAGAACTGAAGCCTTAATGATTAAAATACCAAGGCAGTTGGCCACAGTTGCAATATTTGCCCCTGTTCCTTCTACCTTGAAAAGGGAAAATAAATGTTTGACCATTGAAAACATTCCATGGATGTATATTTCTATATGGAATAATCATCTAATTTGGCATAAAGACCCCAGATTTCAAACAGAACCAATATTGCAATACAATTATTTAGTATGGCGCGATCTTATTGAACAAGAAAAATGTATTGCTTATGAGGATCTTGTACTTATTAAACTAAATAAAAAGAAAATTTCATTTTTTGATTATTTGATGTTAAAGGCCAAATTTCAATTGTTGGTCAAAAGATATACAAAAGAATCTATTTAGACTATAGTAAACTACTATATAAAAATAACTAACAGAGGAGAAAATTATTAAATTATCATTATGGAGATATATTAAGTAGATATAATAATGTAAATGATGAATCACTCCTTAAATGGAAATCAGAATTGGATCTCCAACTAGCTGACCTACAATGGCTTAATATAAAAATATTAGCAAATAAAAATTATATATCTGCTTGTAACAAATCATTTCAGATAAAAATTAATGATCATGCATTCCTTACTCCACTTAATAGTGCTAGAATAACAAATATTTCCAATGCAAAATGTTGGCATAATTGTGGTTATAAAGCTAACATGGAACATTCTTTGTGGAGTTGCCCTAAAATTGAACCTTGGTGGCAGAGAATAAAATTATTAATTGAACAAATCCTATGTAGTTAATTGGATTTTGATTCTATAGTCATTTAATTTAATTATTTACCGGGATTATCTAAGGACAAAAACAAGATCCTGGCCTTGGCCACTATGGCTACATAAAGACTAATACTAGAAAGGTGGAACTCTGACCATATGCCTGAATTTGAAGAACATAGGTGGTGAAATATATTAAAAGAAACACTGGCATATGAAAAACTTTGGTGGGACATCTTGGAAGATGAAACTGACATTCCAGGTATTGGTTGGAGAACAACTGAACATAATTAACCTCCTATATTAAAATTAAATCTGTAGTTATCTGTCACTATTGAATTTATTTCAGTTGCCAGACTGTAACACACAGGTGTTTTTATATTGTCTTAAACGTATACTGTATTGAGACATATTTTTGTATTACAAATAAAGATTTATAAAAAACAAAACAAAAACAGAAGAAGGGATTAAGGAGAAGAGGCAGGGACTGAAGTTCCCAATACTAAGTTTGAGAATATTACTGTTCTGAATGCTTCTGTAGGGGGAACAACCCGAGTCAAACCCAAAGCCTTCTCAGGCACCATAGACATCTACTGCTATCACTGAACAGTTATCCTGTTACCCCCCCACGCACACACAGACACTTGGACAGAGGTCTCCTGAGACTGGTGCTTCAGAGAAAAGGCCCTCAGGCTCAGACTATGTCCTGGGTAAAGCATAGCCTGTGAGACAGTTCCCTCAAACAGGTAGGCCCTGAAGCCTCTGAACTGAGGACTTCTTTGAATTCTGATGGTTATAGACCAAACACAGGCACTGGCAGAACAGGGACAGCATGGGATGGCTGCCAAGAGCAAGCAGGAAGGGTAGACAGACTATTTCAGAGGGAATATCTTTTTCAGGCCTCAGGAGAGGCAGTACAGAGGTACAATGTTGTTCATTTATGGTATGTAGGTGGTGCTGAGAACCCCCCGACTGAGCTGTTGCCAGACCCTTACATAAAAATTTAATGGGCTCTTTTGCAACAGATCTATACACCTTGATCCATATCCCTGGTGAAAAGATATACAACATTATTTTTAAAATTATAGACTGCTTGCATAGATTCTGAGATAAATATAATAAACTTAAGGATATGGCTCTGTGGGCTCTCTTTCTGGCCATACCCCTACAAAACCCACAGTTAAAACCATTATAATACTTTTTAGGCATGAAGGTGTTAATGTTACAGGCAATGCATACTGGTTGCGACAAAAGGGTGACATTTTAGACAGATCCATTCCCATCCTGGATTCTTTTTTTTTCTTTATACTTTATTTTTCTAGATTTTGAGGTATCTTTTCTTACAGGATTTACAATAGCTTTCAGTATGAGAATACATGTTTGTCCACAATACATTTTCCAGCGGTATCCATGCATACAGAATATACACTGAACTTTACTCCAGTTTACAAGATATGTCCATTTTTTACACATCCAGAAGATATTACTTACAAATTCTTCTACGACTTGTAGACCTCTATGTTCCCTACCATACTTACATCGTGTACTGCTTAAGGAACCACTTCGGGATATCCTTATATGTAAGATATATTTTTTCATGTGACAAAGGTAGGGTGTCTAACTGAATTATAGATCACCCAAGATCTCCATTTTACTTTGAATCTCTCTCTCTGCCCTCTGATCTCTGCTAACATACATTCCAGACAATAGTAATCTAGTATAGTGGCATGCCACATTTCCACCCGAGGTATTTTATTTTGTAGCCACAGTCTGGTTATCACTTTTCTAGACATCAAAAGAAAGGAGAACACAAGGGAGCCCTTTGGGATCTTGAACCCCTCAGGAGGAACTGATAGCATAGCTAATTCCGGGGAAAGTGTTATGTCAGGGTCCAGAAAATGTTTTAGCTCCTGTTCAATCTGCACCCAATATGTCTGGACTCTACCACAACTCCAAAAAATGTGTACTTGATCTGCATCCTGTGAGCCACATTGCCTCCAACACTCTGTCCTTATCATTAGGCCCATTTTAACTGCGGTATAAAAATACTGCATGGATGACTTCCAGGCAAATTCACACCAGTAGGGGACTAAAGATATCCCCAATGAGGGGCGTGTGAACCTAAGCCACCTTTCAAATGCTACCTCCATAGGCAGCTCTTTGTTCCAGGCACTTAGAACTGTCTCTGAGGTTTGCTGGTCATATTCTCTAAGCCCTCTATATATACCCCCTATCAGGTGTGCCTGTATAATGCCTTGAGTGGCATTAATTATAATTTTTAACAAGCTAGAAAGGGGAACTTGGAAAACAAGCTTTCAGTGGGGGTTTGGACTGGAGGTTGTCTCGGGCTTGTAAATATCTATAAAAATCACTATTATTGAGAGCATATCTCTGCTGAAGGGATGAAAATGGCACTACCCCTTTTGGGTCTAGAAATTGAAAAATAAAAGAGAGCCCTGCCCTATGCCAATTTGTGAAGGTAGTATCCAGACATGCCGGGAGAAAGTCTGGTGCATTCATGATTAGCCTCAGGTAATAGAACATTTGCTCCATATTTGGTCTACTTCTTATTTTATACCAGAGACATATGTCCTGTCTCGTTCCTGTATAATATTTGGAGATATTTGGTGTTAAAGATATTGGAGCAAAGAGAACCTTTACTGGATCATGGAAGTCATTGATCCAACTTTCTATTGACTTCCATGGGGGGTGTACATTAGGATTAATCCATGTCACAATTCTTGTTAATCTCACTGCATTAGAATATATTTCTAGATTTGGGACATGCAGCCCTCCCCTATCCTTAGGAAGTTGTAGTAGTGACCACCGAATACGTGGTTGACGTCTCTTCCATACAAATCTGGAAAGCATTTTGTTCCAGGAGTTAAAATAGGGTTTAGGGGGAGTGTCCGGGATAGTTTAAAATAAATATAAAAGTCTTGGTAAAATGTTAGATTGAATAGTCTCTATTCTAGAATAGAAGGAGAGTTTAAGCTATGACCACTTACTAAGATCTGTTTCCAATGTCTGGGTTATATGTTCATAATTTATCAAGGTTAGATTTTGTATCTGTAAGGGAAGGTTAGCCCCCAAATACTTCAATTTAATAGCTCTCCATTTAAAAGGCATAAATTGTCTTAATTCTTGTGAGGGGGTGAAATTAAGTGATAGTACTTCCGTTTTTGAGGCGTTAACTCCGTATCCTGAGACTGCTATATATTGCTCCAAAATCTGCCATGTCTTGACTAGGGAAGTCTCTGGATCAGGTAGGGATAATAAAATATCATCCGCATAAAGGGATGTTGAGTAATTATTACCTCCCAATCGCACTCCTCTAATCTCTTCCACAGCATGAATCATCATTACTAGTGGCTCTATATAGAGAGCAAACAGTAGGTGTGAGAGGGGGCATACCTATCTAGTGCCACATTCCGACCTAAAAGGGGCATACAAAGAGGAGATGACTGTTATATAGGCTTGTGGAGAAGAATAAATGTTGCTTAACCATGTGATAAATTCATCTGGAAACCTGAATAATGCTAGGACCTGCCACAGGAATTCCCAGAGCACCCGATCAAACACCTTATATGCATCTAAACTAACTACTACTAAAGGAAGTGAATTTTTATGAATATGACACAATAAATGAATGATTCTACTTGTATTATCTGACGTTTGTCTATTTTTGAGGAATCCAGATTGATCTGGATGGATTAAGTTTGGCAGCATGTCTTCTAGCCTTTTTGACCAGATTGACATATAGAGTTTATAGTCACAGTTTAACACCGATATAGGCCTGTAGGACTCAGGCAATCTGGGATCCCTGCCCGGCTTGGGGATAGTAGATATGACTGCATATGACCAAGAGGTCAGAGAGGGTCTCCTTTTTGTACCTTGTTAAATGCCTGCCTCATTGGTTTAATTATAGAGGGGAGCAGGGTTTTATACCATTCCTGCAGGAAGCCATCTGGGCTGGGGAATTTACATGTTTTTGCTTGTTTCACTACCTCTGTAATCTCTGTTTCATAATCAGGACCTGAAGTCTCTACTGCTGGGTGATAGTTAATTTATGAAATTTGAGGGAGGAGAGAAATTGGTGAATAGCCCTATCAGAGGGAGGGGATGGGTTTGCATACAGCTCCTTATAATAATCCTGAAAAATATTTAAGATGTCTTGAGAATTATTTTTTATTATGCCTGTACTAGGTTGGGTTAATTTTGTGACAGTAACTGTCAGTTTATATCCCCTAAGCCTTTTTGCTAAGTTCCTCGTGCCTCTAGGTCCTCCTTCATAGAAAAATCTTTATAATAGCTGAATCTTAGCTTGTACTTGATAGTCTATAAGGGCCTGTAATTCCCTCTTATTGTGTCTATACTCTTTCTGCTGCATGCTATTTCTTTGGGCCCCCAGCTGTTGTAAAATCTTTAGCTTATACTGTAATTGGTTATATTTCTGCTCCCTCTGTTTTTGTTTCCTTGAGGCATATACTATCAGTTTCCCCCCGAATAACAACCTTTACAGTGTCCCAGATGACTGCAGCTGAGACACCTGAAGTAGAATTTTCTTGAGCTATCTGAGGCAGTCTCTGCCCCAACCAGTGCTTAAAGGCTTGGTCTTGGAGGAAAGATGTATTAAGTCTCCATAATCAATTCCTGTATGGTTTCCCCAAATCTAACTTGAGGAGTAATGGGGTATGATCTGATAAAAAACGTGCATTCATAGATATATCTCTTAGAATGTCTAAATGTTCTACAGTAATAAAGAAATAATGAATCTGAGATTATGTCAAGTATCTACGTGAATCATAAGCGTATCCTCTCCCCGAAGGATATATATGTCTCCAGACATCTAGATAACCTAAACTATCTATTAGGGAATGGTGACACTTCTGCATTGGGGAGCGTCTATGCCCCTGCGGATAAGAGGAGTCTAAGTTTGGATTCAGCGTTAGATTAAAATCTCCTCTCATTATCAACATTCCTTTCTGGATATCTAATATTTTATGGAAGAGTTGCTGAACTCTGCTAGGTGGAGAGGCCAGGGGCAAATATACATTAACCATTGTTATCTCCTGTCGCTATATAGTCCCTTGCACTATTACAAAGCATCCCATTGGTTCTGCATATTCAGTTGCAACCTCCAACGGTAGGGTAGAAGGTATTACTATTGCTACTCCTCGTCTACGACCAGATCTACTAGAGGCCAAGTATATTTTGAATTTCCCCTGCTGCCAACTTCAGATGCTCTGAACTGGTCAGATGGGTTTCCTGAATAAAGGAAACATCTGGAGCCTGTCTCCTGATATATTGGAGCAATCCAGATCACTTTACTGGGCTGCTAATACCATCTATATTTATTGACAGAACTTTAAAGGGTGTATTAGTCATCATTGTATAGTAAAAAAAGAATGATTATATTTCACCCCCTAACTTTTACCCATGTCCCCTTCCCCACTTTCTGTACAGTTTTCAATGCATTTCTGTTCTGCAAACCTCTCATACTGTAATCTCAACTCTAGGTAGTTTAAATGGAGACCTATAATGTAATTGTGGATTTTACCCCTGATTTCTGACACAGGTACCTGCAATTTAAACCATATACCTCTATATAACATTAACATTTTCTTATCTAAGCTAATATTCTGGCTGATTTGGGCCTTCAGCTGATTCAAACATAGCTGATAGGTCATAACTATAAGCCATAAACTTTTTACATCATTACAAAATGTATGAACTTCCAAGTTAGGGGAGGAAAATCCAATCCCCCCTATTATACCTGTTGAAATCCACGATGTAACCTCAGTATCAACAGGAAAGGAGGTAAAGCCCATTCTGTCCTGATTTGGGGCCTCCTGAGAGCAAAATAATGCTCCAAAATAAAATATCAATATGGATAAACAAATAAAATATAGGCAAGATACTTTTACCACCCTAAATACAATGGTTAATAGCTGTCCAGTAGTCGTCCCAACTCCCTAAGTCCGTTTTTTATATCTATAGAACTGGTGAAAATTCAATAGGGCATTGTAATATCAGATTAAAACATTTAGATATAGAGTAGTAGCCTCACTGCCCTCTGTCAAGTATTACACAGAAGTAAGAGGGTGAGTCCCGGTATGTAAGTCCCGGAAAGAAGTGGGGGAGAGGGGAGCCAGACCCTCTCTCCTACATCACCACTGCAAGTGGCCTGTGTTTATACTATGTTAAATTTTACTGCAGGCCTAGAGTCAGTGCCATGCATGGATAAGGCCCAGGGAAATCCCTCTCACCCCCACCCCCCCGACCGACCTGGAATCCCAACTCACAGTCCATCAGCACTGTTCTGGTGACTCTGGACTCTCTCCCCTGCGAAAAGATAGTAAGCAATGCCTTCGAGTCACTTTTGTTGGCATTTGATTTTCAATCTGCTGTTTTATTCATGATGGTCTGCCATCTTGGGGTCTGGAAGTTAACTCTGATGTTTTCTTTGGGCGATCTGGGAAGTGCAGGACCATCTTGGTAAGTTCAATTTTAGCTTCTTGAGCAGTAGAGAATTCTTTTTTAACCGTGGGGAAATGAACAGTTAGTCAAGCTGGATACGGCATGGAGAACCTGTGCCCTGTTGCTTTAATCATTGGAAGTAGCAGTGTATAGGCCCTGCACAGCTTCATAGTCTTTGGAGCATAATCATGGTCTATAAAAAAGCATTTCTGGCCATAATACACCTTCTGTTTGCACCAAGCTAATGATAAAATAAGTTCCTTTGTCGACAAACTGTTAAAGCATGCAATTATTGATCTTGGTGGAGCCCGTGGGTCACTTGGTTTCGGAGTTAAGGCTCGATGCACACTTTCTAGCTGTAATTGAAAGTCCTCTGAAAGCTCCAAGGCTGTGTGCAAAAGTACATCCACAAATTCTTTAATGTTAGTCCCCTCTGAGCCCTCAGGGATACAATGCAAATGAATATTTTCTCTACGGGCTCTATTTTTTGCATCCTCCTGCCTGGCTTCCAATGTTTCCTGATGTTGTTGCAGTTGCTGAATCTGATGTTCAATATCATCTACTCTGTTCTCCGTCGCTCTGAGTTGCCTTTCTGGATCATCAGCACGTTGCTGTAGTTGCATTACATCTTTCCTTAACTCCCCATATAATTGTTTAACTTCTGCACAAAAGGATAAAATCTCCTGATAAATAAGGTCTAGTTTAGCTTTTTTGTTTTTGGATTTAGTTACCATCTTGGAGTTTTGCTGTAAGGCCTTATGTGAAGCCTGTGGTTTGGGTGTTTGCACTGATCCAGTCCCCGAGGCCTCTGAGTGAGAACCTTCAACATTGCTGTCCATCCTTCCATTTAGCACCACTGTAACCACCAGCTGCCTAGTTGTGGTACCCTCAGATGCTCTGTTTTCAAAGATTTTCCCACTTTGGGTCAATTCGGATGTTGTTATAGAGGGTATCTAGCAGGGATTTGAGCAGCGAGACGGAGCTAAGCAGCCATCACCGTTGCAGGCGGAACCGGAAGTCACCATCCTGGATTCTGATTTAATTTGGATGGGAGTGTGGAATTTCAAAGTGAAACTGCATAGCATCAACATGTGAGTGAGTCACTTGCTCAGTAGTTTTTATTTAGGAAAGACAGCGGTCTGTGTTTTTATCCTGGACAACCGAAATCTTGCCACAAAATGTAGTGACAGATCCCATCTCAGTCCAGTATGTGACAACCACATTGTGTCCTGTGTTTTGAATATGGTTACAGAAGTGTGCAATGTCCCAACCCTTTCTGATGTAATTTGTGTGAGGAACAGGGACATCCATTTTGACAGTGTTCCTGGGCCTCGCACAACAGGGAAGATACCATTAATCTAGAATGGATGATTTCTATATACAGTTTATCCTCCTGTCTCCACTGGCTGCCTCTTCAGACCACCCCCCAACCCCTCACCCCAGCATCCCTGGGACTTACCTTTGGCCTGTGCCCTCTACCAGAGGGCTGTGGTGGTGCCCAGTCAACAGGTGCGGAGGCTGCGAAGGGTCAGTCATCACCCATTGTCCAAGGTCTTTTTCCTCTATTTTCTCCCTTCCCTTCCCTTCCCCATCACTGGGGCACACACACCAGACTTGTGTGCATGGATGAGCATGCTCACCCACTGAAGTCCCACAACACCCTCCCTTTTCTGGCATCCAACAGACCCGTACTACCCTCGGGCCTCTACCTAGGGGCAGTCATTTGGTAGGAGTGCCAGCCCTCCATTCCCAGGAGAGGAAAGCAGTCCTCTGGACACTTGATCCTCTCCCTCCCCAGCTGACCTCCAGCAGCCTGCTTGCATCACAAACACAGGTCACTGGCATGGCAGGAGGTAAGGCATTGATGCATCAGCCCTCCACATCACTTAGCCAGTTGGGAATGGATGATTTCTACAGGGCAGAAATCAAGGTTGATCAGAATATCAACTGACAAGGCTTCTGCTACACAGGCTACTCAGGAAACATCTGAGGAGAAATAAACTGGGGAACAGCAGCCTGAATATCCTTCCCCCCAGATCCTTCAGATGTTTCCCAGTCTGCTGGAGATATGGACCCCAAGCCGGTGGAAACCTCAGTTGACCCTGATGCTGAGCTGGGTGATCACCCTTCCAAATCTATGAAGAGTGCATTTGGAGTGACAGATGTAGCCCAGGTAGGTCCTTCTTCGCATCTGTCTCAACCTGTACCACAGGAGGATGTTAACTGCACCCCGGATGACGATGCTCGTAGGCCCCCACCCTGTCCTCCATCTCAGAAAGAAGATATGAATATGATTGAGCAGAAGATGAGGGTAAGAAACAAGTGTTAAAGTCATACTTCCAAGAGATCAGGCTTTAATAAATGTTTTCTGCCTTTCAAGATAGGAGGCAGTGGGTCAATATGAAGGAGCAGGATTCTGAAGCCTCACTTTTCTCTTCTTTGTAAGATTTCTCCTCTGATTTGGAAGGCTCAGCATCAGAGTCTTCAGTTGCAAAGCGGTGTTGAGGTAGAACCAGATCGACCACTAGACCAACCTGAATATTATAATTTTAACCACCACAACACATGTTTAAGGGAAATGCGATCAGTACAGTCTCCCTTAGCATTAACAGCATCAAGACTTTTAAAGGAAAACTACACCCTCATATCTTGTAAATTTTATTGGTTTCCATGTCAGCAGATAATTATTTTCCTGCAGTTGATAGGGATGCATGTGTTTGCTTTAGTTTGTTTTTACTGTTCATGCTAATCCCCTGTAACTAACTATTCTGTGGGTCTCCATTTTATGGTTGTTGAAATTTCATTGTCCATGACAGCTGCATTAGCATATGAGTACATGATGTCAGACCACCAATTACTATCACGTATCTCTATACTGAAAGTACAAGTATCCTGAAAAAGCAATTCATGTAGACACTCACATTGAATGCAGTTTAAATGGAAAAACCCTGTATTACAACTCCTACAGGCTGCCAGCTAACTGAAGGTAAATGTGGTAGAAGATATTAATAGGTACTAGTATTACTAGTTTGTTTCCTAAAATTAATTCTACTTGCACCAAGTTACAGAGCAGACATTTGTTTCAGATACCTCTCTTTCATACATCCTTTGAACAAAATTCATTACAGTTTAAGGGTACCAAATTGTATAACAAATTACCAAACAATATTGTAAACTGCCCTAAGATTTCTATTTTTAAAGGATCCCTCAAAGATAACCTCCTGTCTGACTCTACCTGCAAATGTTTTAACTAAATTGTTCTTATTTGCTTAAATTATGTATATTGTTAAAAATGTCTGTAATTTTGTTCCTCTGCTTTTTGTAACTGGACATCTTTGAAAATGGGCAAATTTGCTCACAAACCTTTCAGTGTAAAATAAAAATGAAACAAAATGAAGATAATTGTCTCCCAGCTCCCAGGTACAACTCACATTTGCACATGTCCCAAACTGAACCATACATAAAGGAAACTATAGGTACTCCCAAACCTCCAAAACCTGTAGCAGGACTGGCACCATGTTGGTTGTAAGATAGACTCAGAGCTGTATGTTAAAAATCATATACAATTTCCATCCAGAAATGAGACCTCATTGACAAAAAAAAAAAATGTGGACTCACACCTCAATATCTCATTTTTTACTTAAGAAATAAATTCAGTACATGTTTCATTTTTCTTCTTAAATGTTATTGCACATATCCCATACTCCTATTTACATTCAAATGTGTAATCTTAAAATGTCCATTATATCAGTCCTGAAAATACCTGTATTCTTATAGAGCCAAAAAATTTACGTGGCAAACTTTGTACAGTACTTTAAATGGATTATTATAAATATTCAGGTTTGTTTCCACAAGCAGAATTGTTAACATAAATAAAAATATGTCCTTTTAATCTGATGTAGGTTTGTTTTCACAAGCAAAATCAATAGCGTAAATGGAAATCTGTCCTTTTAGGCTGAGACCTACACCATACAAATGCATTTGATATATTAATTAAGGTTTTTATAATTGATTCTGCATCGTGTTGTTCTTCCAAATATATACCAACAGCAGATTGCTCTTTGACAGAACTTTAAAATCCCATAGACTAATACCAGATAAAACAATGTGCAAATTATTACAAAGTGCTAGGTGTCAGCAGAAAGAACTTTAAAATCCCATATACTATGTCAGAGGTAACAATGTGCAAAATATTTCAAAGTGCTGGGTGCAAGAATTATTATGAAACTCAAAAAATTTCACATGAGAATGTGCAATACAAATCTCATTATGTGGAGAAATAAACGTTGCTTCACACAGATGGAAAAGAAAAATGGCTTCACAATCTTGGCAACAAAGCACAGTGCTGGTGGGGGGAGGTTACTCCCACATAACCCCTGATAATGAACACAGTATTTCACACCTTGCTGCAATTTGTTTTGTTGAATTCTAGTTAAGCAGCTAGGCATACTGTGGAGTCTAAAGGGTGCTGACACATCATGTTCTCAAATGCTAAAGCATCTCTCAAGGACAATGAGATTTCAACATCTAGCAAATGGAGACCCCCAGGATAGTTACAGGGACTAGTACAAACAGTGAAAATAAACTAAAGCAATCAAGTATATCCCTAAGACCTACACAAAAATAATCTGTTGACATGGAAACAAATAAAATTTACATTATATGAGGGTGTGGTTTTCCTTTATGAAGAGGGTAACTACCCTTTCCATACTGAATGCTATGCCTGGTAATGTGCTCCTTTTATATGATACTAGGCTGAAATCTGGGTTTGCAGTAAAACAAGTGTATTCTGAATATCCTACTGGTTGCGTGGTACAGATGTATGTGATGGGGTTAATTTCTTATTTAGAGGATTTTGGTGTTCAGTTAAACATATTGTGGTCATTATCCCTGATACAGTCTTGTTGGTAGATGCTGATTATTGTGATACACCATATGGGTTTATATGTATCTACACACCCCAAAAGAAGTCCACCAGAATTCACTATTTTCAGAAATATGGCCCTTCTTATATAGAAATAAAACTGTTATACAGTATTAAATGGGGATTTCAAATACAGCCTGCCTTTGCAGCCAGCATTTTGGAATACAGAAAAAACATATTGCGATACTCATTCTTTTTTGGAAATTTGCTCACCTCAAGGATGCCTATAGATCTTTCCATCCATAAGGTGGCTAAATATGTGAGGAATACCCTAGCCACTAGGATGGATTACTGTTTCATGTTAGATTAGGTTTTCATTAGTTCATTCACTACCTGAGCTATTGAAACATCATAGCATTTAACTGCAATAGTATGTTGTAGCATTACTAAAAGTCCACCACCAGATCAAGTTGTCTGAAGTTAAATAATGAATTGCTAAAAGATGATAAGGTCATATAGAATATATCCACTTTATATCAGGCTAGGCAGTCTGTAGTGTGCATTTCTGATTCTCCCTGTGAGTGGTGGGAGGATAGAAACGTGAAGCATAAAAATAGGTTCATTTTCCTAAGTAAACAGCACAGATGGACTTCTTATTTTAAATATCTAGACCTTAGGAAGAAATTGCAAAATTTAGTTTCTCAGCAGGCAAGCAGTAGGACAATCACTGCTGCCATGATTAATGAGATTAAAGAAAATAAGAAATATTTTCAATATGATCATGGGCAGTTTTTGAACTCCAAGTTGGCACCCAGGGTATGAGTCTGTCTTTTGTTCCCTTCAAAAGATGTGAGGATAGGATAGGTTATTGTATAATAAAGCCCTGCAGGCTGTTCAGGTGCAGTCTGTATCAGTGGAAAACTGGGCCCAGCATATGTTTGGCAGGAAGGCATCCAAACTGTTTGTAGAAGACTTTTTTTCTCTCTGACATTTCAATACTAGCCATTCCAGATAACTTACTGGGTGTCCTGGTGAGACCTATTGAGTTGGAAGACATTTTGCATACTGTTAAAAAACTTAGTACAATCACAACCCCAGGCCCTGATGGATTGATATGTGGATTCTATAAGAAAGTCTATGATTTACTGGTCCTGGTCTGGTATTTTTATGTAATAGTGTTATTGAAAAACAGTATCTGTCCCCCTGTGTTGCAGTCCTGTTTGGTTTATATTTTTAAGAAAGGAGACAAATTAGACCTTAAGAACTGGTGTCCCTTTTGCCTTATGAATGCGCACATGAAAATGTTATCAAACATTTTACATTCTAGGTTACTCTCCATTACAGCCCTGGTAATCTCCACTGTCCAGACTTCTTCACTACCCTAGAGGTTGATTCATGACTTGTTTCTCATTCAAAAAAAAGTTTATAGAGGTCATTCAACCCAGATTTCGTGCTTTTTCTGGGCTCTTGACCAGGAAAATCATTTGACAAGGTTATTCACAATTTTCTATTTGGTCCCAAGGAAATACAGTGTTCTGAAAGAATTTATTGCTTGGATACAAACTTTATATGTCAGAACTAAAATCATGCCATGCATAAATGTCTGGCTAGGCAATGCTATCAATACTACTGTGGGTGCAAAACAAGGATACCCACTTAGACCCCTGCTTGACATCTTTTCCATTGATCTTTTGCTGAGAAAGATCCAGGGATGTCAGGAAATTGTTGGCATCAATGTGGGGTTGGCTACTGACATAAAAATCCAAGCCTATGCAGATGATATCTGCCTTCCTTTAGACAATTAGCAGGATAGGGAAAGAGCCATGGAAGTTTTCCAAGCCTATATGGCAGTTTCTCGTGTAAAGATAAACATTCATAAAAGTAAACGGGTACATCTGGGAGTTGACCCAGTAAAACTAGTTGTAAATCAGTTGGGGGTATATCTGTAACTGAACAGTCTTTGAAGGTAACAACAATCAAGGTGTCAACCAGAAACAACTGCCAAGTTCTGGACAGAAAGTTCATTAAACACACACAAAAGGTCTGTGCTAAGGCTTCACAGGAAAACCTAAACCACGCTGGTTCTTCCGTTCCAGAATTATTTTATTAAAATGGGTATTAGTTTACAGCACTCCCCATGCCACCGAGTGCTTTCGAACACCTCCATATTCTTTCTCAAGGCATAAGGAGGCTATCACCTGTTCCTTATTCCAGGTTATCATTTAAAGATACAAACACATATTAAAATACAGACACATTTTCAAGTATACAACGTACCATTCTAAAATCACCAAACAGCCTTCTATACATATTCCACACAATTAACACATGAATCTTAATGACATCTGTACATAGCTTTATAAAAATGCATTGAAAAACCAACATTCCTGAAATCATATCCAGAGGTCAATGACCTTGCTTTTGGTTAAACTGCAAATGGAAGGTTGAGGGGGAGGGATGGAAAGGGAAGGGACAATTTGTGGGTGTTGAGGGGACCAGAACAATCAAAAATATATTGATAACCATACTTATAGATGTACAGGATAAAAGTCTCACACTGAATCCATGTTAATTCCATACAAAACACCTCCAAAGCTCTTGATTATTGGATTAATAAATACTTTCTAAATGCTGTTTTAGAACAGATCTGCATTGGATCCCAAAGTGCATAAACATTAATCATATGAGAACATCTTGATTCCTAGTTCATAAATGTGGTGGCAGATCAAACTTTTCAATAAGTCCTGAACCAAACATTGTCCCCAGTTGATACTGCCAAAAACTCTCTTGTTTCAACAACATTTTGTCTATTTCACTACTTCTTGCTGGTAAAAACACTTTCTCAATATGCTGAAATAAAAAATGGTGTTGCAAACCCTTTTCTGCAACTTGTGCTTCTAATGCATTGTTTAAATCTTTCTTTTCAACATCCACTAAATGTTCATTAATTTAGGGCTTGAACTTCCTGGTAGTTTTCCCAATATAAAAGCATTTGCATGTGCCAGTTGCCATATATATGCTATCACTCATGTTGCAATTAGCAAATTCCATGATCTTATACTCTTTCCCCTTATTTTAAATCCTGAAACACCCCCCCTGTCAGTATATAAAACCTCCATAGCTTCTTTTGCTCCCAGTCTTCTCTTCCATGGCATTTATTATATGATCCTATATATGCTATGCACTTTTCCTTCCTATTTGACCCACCTCCCCCCCTTACTCTCACTCTCATCCCTCTTTTCTTGTTCCTAATTATATCACTTACTAGTATCCTACACATTGGACTACATTCTTTCCCTTATTAGCACTAAAACGTTCAATCTGTTTCAAGTTTTTCTTCCTTAAAGCTCATAAGGTTTACTAGGTTTACTAGTTTACTAGGTTTGATTGACAAAAGAAGGCTATTGTCTATCGAGATTGTCCTCCACATGTGTAGACCATTTGTCATAATTCTAATTTAATAACCATTTATCAAGTTTATTTTTGAAAATCATAATAGTTTGTGAATCAATAATATCTTGGGGCAATGCATTCCACAACCTGGGAGTTCTGATAGTGAAAAAGTTTAGTCTTTTATTTGTGCTAGCTTTTTTAATATCCAATTGTTTATTGTGTAACCTAGCCACAATTTTTCTGGTAGATAAAGTTATACCACATTGTTCCATCAGAACAGGTGATTTCATAATTTTGAATAGTTATAAGAGATCACCTCTAATTCTTTTCTGTTTAAGTGAATATAAACCTGTTTTCTGTAGTCTAGTATCATAATCAAAATGAGCAAGATATGGAACAAGTTTTGTAGCCCTACGCTGGATTTGTTCAATTCTGTTTATATCTGAAACCAGTTAAGGACTCCAAAACGAGGAGCCATAATCCATATAAGGTCTAACATGAGACCTATACAAGGTCATGATACATTGTTCTGACTTAGAGACAAATGTACTAGTTATCCTGCGAAGAAGAGCATTAGCTTGATTGGCTATTTTATTACAATGAGAAGATGAGGATTATTTACTAGTATCCCAAGATCCTTTTCTAAACTAGATGTCTTAATAATAGTATTGTTCAAAGTGTATATTTGTTTGGGGTTATTTTTCCCCATGTGTAAAACCACACATTTTGTAACATTAAGGTGCATTTTATTTATGTGTGCCCAGTGTTCAGTTATTGCAAGGTCAGTTAGTAAATTTTTTCTGTTAACTGCATTATTTACAATACTCCCCAGTTTTGTGTCATCAGCGAATTTCATTATGATGTTAGAAGAAAACATTTTCATATCACTGATGAAAACATTAAAAAGAGTGGGCCCCAAAACAGAACCCTGGGGAACACCACTCATTACCCTGCCCACATCTGACAAAATGCCATTTACCCTAACTCTCTGAGTACGATTGCTCAGCTAACTGTTTATCCATGAAACTAATGTCGATGAAAACCCTATATGACTGAGTTTTTTAATCAAAATGTCATGTGACACTTTGTCAAAAGCTTTACTGTAATCTAACAAGATGACATCAGTCGAGATGTTTAAATCGAGATTCGAGCTAATATAGTTGTAGAATGAAAGCAAGGTTTGTAGTACAAGAAAAGCCTGTTTTAAATCCATGTTGAGCTGTATCGCCTATATTCAAGGATTTCGTTTATATTTCTAGAAGAGTTTTGATAATTTTTTCCATTACTTTACAAGGAATTGAAGTTAAGCTAATCAGGCAGTAGTTTTTGACCTTTGAATGGGAACCTTGTTTGAAAATGGAAGTTACTACTGCAGTCAACCAATCGGATGGAACTCTTGATTCCTAGAGAGATTTATTAAAAATAATAGCGCGTGGTAGGGCAATTGTATCTTTTATTCCTAGAAGAAATTTGGGACAAATATCATTAGGACCAGGACTTATTGATTTGTTTAATGATTTTAATAGTTCATAGATGTCATTTTTTAAAACCTTATAAATTGTATGACTTGAAGAGTTTGTGTCAGGAAAAAATTGGGACGTGTCCTGGACAAAAACTGATGAAAAGTAGTTATTTAAAGCCAAAGTGGTTCTGAATCAGAAGTAATTATTGTATTGTTAATATTTAATGGACCAATAGTTCTATTATTTCCTTTTTTGCTGTTCTATTATTTCCTTTTTTGATGTTTAAGAGTACAAAGTTTTATGTGAATCTTTAGTGTGTGCAATACGAAATTCTAAGTTGCGTTTTGCAAGTATAATCAAATTTTTTTATATTTTAACCGATTCCCTATATTTAATTTATATTTCTTTATTTTGATTTGTGGGACATTTTTTTAATAGTGAGAATAACTTTTGTTTTAGAGAGATTTGTTTTTTAATGGAGCCATTAAACCAAAGAGGAATTTTTCCTTTAGTATTATATTTATATTTTTCAGGAACATACAGTTGTTGAAGTTCTTGAATTTGTGTTTTTAGGAAATCCCATGCTTCTTCAGTACTAAGTGGGGAAAACATATCATCCCATTTAAGAGCTCCAAGATGTTGATTTATTTTATGAAAGTCTGCCTGATCATATTGCTTGATTTTAAGTTTATTAATCACAGGACATTGACGAAATGGGATAATGTAATGATCATTGTAATGTAGTTTTCTGGTGTGTACTGTTACTCTCTTACTTTTATTTTATTTTTTACTATCTGCATTGGTATTACATTTGCTAACTGCTCTGTATAGTACTGTCAACTATGTTTGTAATTGTTTTGAAATGTTACCCTGTATTGTTGTACTGTACTCTCCCAGGTCATGCCTGAAAATAGTCATTGCTATGGCTAGTGCATCTTCCCGGTAAACAAATACTAAATAAATAAATATAGTTACAAAAAAAAATGCATGACCTCTTATAATTATCATTTGGCAAGGGCTTAGAAACAGATTCTGGCTTTTGAATATGACAGCTGCTAGTTACCATGCCTGCTAAGCTACAGCCCCTCTTATAGGTCATTTTAGGAAGATGAACAACATGTTACCTGAGTATTGGCTCAGTCTGCAAGACATTCCAATGTTTTTTTAAGTATGTCAGTCACTTCAGAAATTTGTGGGGAAAAGGTTGTAAGAAAATGTAACCGTTTATCCGTGTTAGCCTTTTTCTTCATAGTATTTAACAATTCAGTTCTGTCTCTTTTGTACACCTTATTAATTACACTATTAATACATTTTTTCATTGTGCCCATGCTCCAGAAATCTGTGTATTGTTTCTGGTACTCCCATTTTATAACCCTCATTTGTGGAGCAATTATGTTTCAAAGTAATGAACTGACTAGGTATATTTTGTATCAAGTGTCTTGGGTGCCAGCTAGAGTATTCTAGAACAGCATTCCTATCTGTTTCCTTGCAGTATAGACAGATTTTTAACCCACATTCAGCTGACCCATCCTTAGTTATTCTTATGTCCAAAAAAATCTATTGTCTCCTGACTGGCAGTGATGCTGAACCTCAAATTCTCATTAGTGGATTCTAAATACGATACAAATTCTCTCAATTCTTCCCTGATTCCCTTCCATACCAGAATAAGGTAGTTGATGTACCTCCTATATAAATCAATCTTCTCAAGAAAAATATTCTGTTCAGCTGCATAAATATATTTCCTTTTCCAGTGTGCCAAAAATACATTCGCATATGTTGAGGCAAATGTGGCACACATAGTGGTGCCTTCTACCTGTAAGTAAAATTGGTTCATAAACATGAATGCATTACTTGTTAACACCTTTTTAGCTAAATTCAAAATAAACTCCATGTGTTTCCCACTATATGCAATGAACTCACACAAAATCTCACTCAGTGTATTCTAACCATCCCAATGTAGTATACTAGTGTAAAGGGAATTATTGCCTAATGTTACAAGCCACCATTCTGGCTCTATATATAAACCTTGAAATGTTTGAAGTATAGGTGCTAAGTCTCTAATCTAAATAGAAGTGACTAAAAACACATGTTTTATTTGCTCATCTACAAACTGGGCTAACGGCTCTGTAAGGGAGCCTCTACACAAATGCAAGCTGTTGTAAATTTTAGGTAGCCCATACATTACTGCTCTGACTGGATTATTTACAATTAAAAATTCATATGTACTTTTTGAAATGTGTGTATCGAAAAACATTTTATATAGATAGACATCATTCCTATTCTTAAATTTCTTCATAGGATCACACAACAAAGGTAAATAAATTCTGTGTTACTTAATTGTCTATGCATCTCATTCTCATACTACAGTATGTAACATTTAAAGTTACAATGGCCCCACTCTTATCTGCTTTCTTAATAACAATATCATTGTTGTTTGATAAATTCTCAATAGCCTGTCTCTCTGCAGCCATGTAGTTACTGAAGCGGGGATAGTTAGAATTATTCATAAGCATCTTTAAATCCTGCATGCACAATGCCTGAGGCACTGCAACTGCTGAAGTATAGGGTGGCATAACTGCAGATTTACAGTATTCTTTAAAACAGTTGCATATGGGCTGTCATTTAACACCTAACAAGGAGAATTACTAGGATTGCCATCAGTTAGAACAAGGTCCTGTAAACCAGTACTTCATTCCTTATCAGCATAAAAAACTTTCAGATTTAAATTGTGAGTGAACTTATGCAGGTCCATTACAAAGTCCAATTCAGTCACTCTCTTAGTAGGAACAAGCAATAAACCTTTCTCAAGCACATTACATTCTGTCTGGGAGAGTTCATAATCAGACACATTGATTAACAGGGATTTACTTATCATCTGCCCATCCTGGGTCTCCTGCTGTATCTCATACCTCTCACTGCTCTGGGGCTCCATTGATTCCTCTGATAGTCTTCTGTTTTGTATGGGTCTTTTCTCTTCCCGGTGCCTCTATGTATTTGACCCCTCTGAACCTGGTTATTTGAGGGTTTTTCCATGGAAATGGCTGTGGACATTGTGATTGCTGTTCTGCCTGCTGATTCATTTGTAACAGGTGCACCCCTGCTTGTTGATTCAGTGGAATCTCTTCCACACTGCTGTGATCTAAAAAACTCTCCCATCTCTGGTACCAGTAATAGCTCCTTCAATATCAGATCCACTCATGTAGTCATCTCTCTCTCCAGAGTCGAAGTTCTCTTCAGGATAGATTTGGGTTTAGTTCTTCTTTAGAATAATGAAAAATACATCCTTCAGCATAGTCTAATCTTTCCCTTTCAGACTTGCTCTCTTTTAATCTCTTAATTGTATGTCTGTTAATTTAATGGTCTTCTCCAGTTGTTCCCTATATCTCCCATAGTCTACATGAGATGCAAACTGTAGAACTAGTTTCTCTTTTTCCATAAGCTGTTTTTGATATCTTGTTCCCCTTCTCTAACATCTTTCAGAATGTACTAACTCAAATGAGTGGAAGAATACAATAGGTCTTGTTGCCACCCTGAAAGGAATTTTTCACGTTCTGTCCTGAAATTGTGTTGCTTAGTAAACCCCTGTCCTCTAGGTACTCTGATAAATATGCTGTTAATGTCACTCTTTGCCAGTAAATTCTCCTGGCTTTAAGTGCCACTTTTTCTAATTGTGAAAATGCAGTTTTTATATTGAAAACCAAGTTCTTACTTGTCTCCTCATTATGAGTTACATTAGTAGACTAATGCTGCTCATTATGCACCAATAAAGAAGTAATATCTCCTTCATTAAAAAATGATGAGTCTCTCTATACAGATTGTTCAATGATTTTTCCTATATTATATTCTAAATGTTGGAAAATATTGTTTGTTTGTTTGTTTACTGTATGTTTCTTGATATTTAATAAAGTATACTTGATTAAAAAAAAATAATGAGCCTACAAAGTTTGTTTTGTTAGTATGTGGATTGCTCACATGGAGAGTGCCCTGTATTCTGCATTGATGTAATTCCCAGAAAGATACTCGAAATTCCGTGTCCATCTGTGCCATGCCAAAAACAGTTAAATGCAACAACGACCAAGGCAGCAACCAGAAATGACTGCCAAGCTCCAGGTAAAATCTTCATCAAACACACACACAGAGTCCATGCTAAGGCTTCACAGGAAAACATAAACCACTCTGGTTCTTCTGTTCCAGAATTAACTACTACTGTACACTTGAAAATGTGTCTGTATTTTAATATGTGTTTGTATCTTTAAATGATCTCCTGAAATATGGAACAGATGATAGCCTACTTACCTTGAGAAAGAACACAGAGGTGTTTAAAAGCACTTGGCAGTGTGGGGAGTGCTGCAAGCTAGTACCCATTTTAATAAAATAATTCTGGAACAGAAGCACCAGCGTGGTTTACGTTTTCCTGTGAAGCCCTAGCATGGACTCTTTGTGTGTGCTTGATAGTCTTTAAAGGTACTAGTTATTACAATTGGTAGAGCTGATACAGTTAAAGAAAGCTAGGAACACTTCATGAATGTGGCTCAAGGGAAAGTGGATTTATGGAAGGGTAAAGCTATCTCAAAGCTGAAAAAGTTTTTTTGGTCAAAACTACTAACATTCCATGCTTTGTTTTCCTTAGATATGCCCCCCACCCCCACCCCCACACATCTTGGAGGCTTGATTATAATAGCATCCTTCTTCCAAGCTATTTGCATAGCCATTTGAACCCTGTTAAAAGGGAGGCTACATATCTGGCAACCATGTCTGGGGGCCTTGGTATGGTTAATCCCTTGGTTTTTTTTTTACCACATTTTTTAAGCAAATATCTATGCAGTAACGTCCTGAACAGATAAATAGTGGGCACCTTTAGTAAAGGCATGGTTAAAGCCATAAGTTGTGGTTTGGAAAGCAAATAAAATAAAGTTTCCCACTTTAGAGAATACTCATAATTTACACTCCAATGGGAGATCTGCCTTAACCAAATGAAGGCAGTGCAAGATCAGTTTTGAGCACTAGAAGGCCAGAACAGGGAAATTATTGTATAATCAAATTCTGGACTTCATCTTTCCTTATACACTTCACTTCCCAATTTGCCCAGAGGGTATGGAGAAAGCAGTTTTAAAGATCTTGAAACAATCCTGTATACCTAAATATATGTGGGCTGTCCAAAGGCTCTGTTGCTTGTAACAAGTTTGGGGTACATAACACATTAAAGCACAAATATTAGAGGACTGGTACTGCCCAAGAGATTCCTGTATTGATGTATTTGAAACTCAACCACATCTTTTTTTTAGGCTGTCTCTTCACACCCCAGTTCTGGGCATTAGTAGGCACTGAATGAGGCAGTAACCTCTGGACAGCAGTTTCATATGAGAAACTAGTGCTAGGACTTTAGGGTTCAATAGAGGATATTTTAAGACAGCACTTGGAGTGGACGAAGTTTCAAATATGCCAGTGAAGTTCACATGATGTGGCCCACTACACACTTTGTGTACTGCCAGGGAATTTGTCACTTCATACTACACCACAATTCATGAAGTACTTCACCACTTTGTGGCAAGAAACAGTCATGAAGTGACAAATTAGTGCACTTCACTTGCTCTTTGCTTGCCACTTCATCACTTCACACCATGCTTAGTGCAAACTTCACAAAGCATAGTGCTATGGCAAGCTGTGTACTACGCGTAGTGCTATACAAAGTGAAAAGTTTTCTAACTTCACCCACTGCTAGACAACAACACTTGGGACAGGTTTTGTCATCATAAAATATTATATGTGACAAGGCTGATGTGGGCTGAGAGTCAAATAAAAGTTATATTCATCCCCAGATAGTCTAAGGATGATTAGCAAGTCCTTTTATTGAATTTTTTGACTACAAATACAAGAACCTTTCAAAAGCTAAGTCTTTGACCTATTGGTGAAATTTTAACTGGCTATAATGGATTGGCTCTAAAACAAAGGGTTTGAATTTACTCGTTTTATTTCTGTCCTTTTCTTTGTTTTTTTATTTCTTTTTTCTTTTTCATTTGTATAATTTTGATTGCACATGGACACATTAATACGTTCTGAAAATTTTGTTTTATTGATGGATTTTTTTTTCTTTTTCTATTCTTAATATTTTGTATGGAAGAATTGTTTTGATGATTTGACCATTTGATTTTTTGTATATAGTATTGTTTTTCCTTGAGGTTCCATTAATAACAATTCCTCCTGCTCTTACACTTAAACTTCCAGTGCATGGGCCTTGGAGAGTAAATGCTAGTACACTATCACAAGGTGGTATACTAAAAGAAATGCAAGGCCTTGTAACAGCCCGAGAATCAATATTAATATTTTATGATAACACCCTGACCAGGTAGGAAGGTTCCAAAAAAGATATAAAACACTGTTTCAGGAGCTGGTAAAAAAAGCATGTAATGAATAAATATTTTTTTATAATTTCAACTTTATTGAAGTTAAAGAACAATCAGAAAAACCCAGTAGTATAGAGCTCAAACATCTATGAAGCAAGACAACAAAATGTAATGTGAAGCTGAACAGCAAGTATTTACACCCCTCACCACCACCCCAATCCCAGAATAAACACTAAGTAAGTTAAACACAATGCACAAGGTACAGAATTAAAGTCCCCTCTCCCCTGACCCTCCCCAACCCAGAGCACCTGCAACCAATACAAATAGTCCAGTGTGCCAATAAAGTGAGGAACCCTGTACAAAGAGAGAGAACAAACAAAAGAGAAGGGGGGAAAAAATTGAAGAAAGGGGCCATAAACAGAAATACAGGGAGGGAAAAGTGGAGGCACCCACAAAACTCCTCTAGTCCACTGCCCATGACAGGGGCAAAAGCGTTTTAAGGGTGGTCCACCAGTGAAGAAATACTGTAGGTCATCTAGTCGATGAAGCCTGGCAATCTGCTTCTCAACCTGGAGAGTCTGCATAAGCCCATTGAACCAGTCCTGGTACGAAGGTATGGAATCCTCCCTCCAGTGCCGAAGGATGATCACCTTAGCCACCGTTGAGATAAAGGCAACATGGGCCATATGAGACCCAATCAAAGAAGGAGGAAAGTCTCCTAATAGGCAAATTTTGGGAGTAAAGGCATCCTCTAGGCTCAGCAAAAGGTCCAGAGAATCCCATATTTTCCTCCAAAAGGGAGTGACTCTGAGGCATTCCCATAGCGTATGGTTAAGATGACCTGCAAACGACCCACAATGGGTACAATCTGACTTGGCTGCCCAACCTATCTAATAGAGCCTAAAGGGTGTATAATGCATGTTATGCAAAAAATGAAATTGGGTCCACCTATAACAGCCTCTTAACATATTTGTATAAATTACACCAAAGAGCTTGCCAGTGTTTAGTATCATCATTCCATGAAAGGGTTTTCTGCCAATAGAAACAAACATCTGCCATAGCAGAAGGATCAACCAATTGTAAGCAGGAATACAAGTTGGTAAATGGGTGGGGCTGGACACTCGACATCAAAAAACCTTGAGAAGACATCACTACCACCCAGATCCCATGGGGGACACCAAAATAGCAGGACAGAACTTCGGATAGTTGCACATATTTGAAGGGATGGAGAACAGAGATCCAGAGGGTCTCTTGCAAACACCTATGGGAGAGAATCTGCCCCTGATCGATAATGTCTGTAACCCAGACAGTACTTAGAGGAGGTCAAAATGACTTTGGAATTGGGCAACCACCAATGCGTGTATTGGGATTAGCCAGAATAGGCTGTGATAGTAGCCGAGATCAATCTAAATGCAAAAAAACTCTCCATTTGTACCCGGGCCTTAAAGGACCATATGACAGGAGGGACACCAAGCATGGCTGGGACTCTAGAAAGTTTAGAATACAAAAGACTAGCAAGTTGGATGCCCACCTTCTGGCATGTGGACTCCTCAATATCAAACCACAAAGGTCAGTACCCCATGTCCGCCACACTGGAGCATTCCCACCCCAGCAGAAGAACTTAGCTCAATGTATGGCAAGGTAGTAAGCAAAGAAGTTAAGGAGTTGGAGGCCACCCTTGTCCTTTGGGAAAGTTAATTATAATAGGCCTGATGGACAGCCCCACCTTCCTGATAAAGTGATTTAGAATTTGCTGGAGCAATGAAAACCAAGCTTTGGGTAAGAAAACTCCCAACATGCCTAAAGGATAGAGCAGCCTTGGGAGAATATTCTTCTTGATAACATGTATATGACCTCAAGAGGACAAGGGTAAGGCACTTCATCTCATAAGATCATTTTTGATACTAAGCAGGAGGGGGGATAAGTTCAAAGACACCAACTCTGAAAGACGCTGAGGTAGAAGGATACCTAGATAGGTGAGAGCCTTAGGCTCCCTGGATAAGCCGAGATCCCGAATCTCATTTTTGGAAATTAAAGAATTTAACAGCATAACCTGGGTTTTGTCCAAGTTAAGCTTGTACCCAAACAAACTGGCAAAAGCGGAAATCTCTGACAAAGTTGACAGTATAGAAGAAGCCGGGTCTTTCAGATGCAGGAGTAAATCATCTGCATAAGCAGACTGTTTATACTGCTCACCCCCTACCTGTATACCGTTAATGTCTGGTGAGTTCTGTAAATGAAAAATAAGGGGTTCCAGGTATAAGTTGAAATGGAGTTGGGACAGCAGGCATCCCTGCCTAGTCCCCCATCCTAAAATAAATGGGGAGGAGGAGAGCCCATTGCAGTGGATCCAGGCCAAGGATTGGTATGCATAATATGAATCTACTTACAAAAATTATCTGAAATACCAAGTTTTCTCAAAACCTGGAACAGAAAAGGCCACAAATCTTGATCAAAGGCTTTTTCTGTGTCTAGGGAGACCAAGGCCACAGGGACCTTGCTCTCCCTAGATGCAGAAATCAGGTACAGCAGCTTCCGTATGTGGTCACTAGACAAGCAGCCGGCCATAAATCCCACCTGTACCTGCAAGATCAGACCATCCCAGACTGACCGGAGTCTATTAGAAAGAACCTTGGCAAGAATCTTTAGGTCCAAGTTAAGGAGGGAGATCGGCCTGTAACTTGCAGGCAGAAGCTCATCCTTACCTGTTTTTTACGAAAGAGTAACCCATGCTTGGGTGAAAGAGAAATCCTCCAACCCATTGGTAAGGAAGGAATTAAACAGCTGAACAAGGAAGGAGGAAAGCTCCTCCCTAAAGGTGGAGTAAAAATGATTTCTAAACCCATCAGGGCCTGGAACTTTATCTAAAGGGAGCTGGCGAATCACTGCTTTAACCTCAAAAATAGAAATGGGCTTCCCAAAAAAATCCTCCTGAGGAGAAGAAAGAGAGAGAGTGTAAGCCCAGACAAGTAATCCACAATCTTGGCCTGGTCAGCTAGTGAGGGAGGATCAGCAGCAGCATAGAGGTTTTGAAAAGTTTTTTTTAAAACCTCTGCAATGTCTCTGGGTTGGGTAAGAATGTCAAGGCCTTGGTCAGTTCTCAAGGATGCCACCACCCTAGCTTCCTCCATTTGTCAGAGTCTTCCTGCCAATAACCTTACCGCACGCTCACCAGATTCAAGATATTTTGAATTTGTATGGAGGACGGCCAGGTCCACCTTTTCAGCAAACAACGTTGCATAAGCCAGCCAAGATGACTCCAGCTGCTGCCAAACAGGAGAAGGGGATTTGTCATACAGATTTTTCTCCAGGCGCCTGATTACCGCCAGCAACCTATCTTCCTCCTGCGTGCATCTCCTCTTCCTTGCAGAGGCCAGCTTGATACATTCACCACACATGGTGCATTTCAAAGCCCTCCACAGCCATTCCAGCCTACGAACCAAAAATACATTGATCTCCTAGAATTGCAGGTAAAATCCTTCAGGCTAGCAACTAGAGTAGGGTCACTTTGGAGTTGCATATTCAGTCTCCAAATCCTGTCCCTCTCCTCAGCCTCCTGAAGGACTGAATTAGCTCAATGGGAGCATAATCAGAGAGGACCTTAGTTAAAATGTCGGCAGAGATCAGACCCAGGAGGGAAGGCCCACTTAACAGGGAAAAATATATTTGGGAGAAAATCTTATGGGCAGAGGAGAAGAAAGAGTACTGTTTATTCTTGGGGTGTAAAATGCACCTAGGGTCTACTAAACCTAAATGATCTATAAATTAACCAAGATCCCTTTGACCAGGAGACAACCCCACCTATTCAGGCCTGAGCAGTCCAGATCATTTTGAAAAACTAAGTTCCAATCCCCTTCCAAAATGGTAGGTAACCGGAGGGATAAGGAAAGATGGAAACTAAGGTTAGAGAAAAAAGAAGGAGAATCAGAGGCTAGGCCATAAATGGAGCCAAGTATGACGGCCAAAGTTCCCAGATGACCTTGGAGCAAAATAAACCATCGCCCCCAGGATCCCAATACTCATGTGTCAGTTGAAATGCCATGCCTCTGGCAACCAGGATGACTACTCCCCCCTTTGACGTATGAGCCCCAGCCCCAAACACTTGGGCCACCCAACACCTTCTAAAAACGAATATCTCCTCATGGGTCAAATTGATTTCCTGTAACATAACTATATTGGGAGTAGTCTTCTGAAGGTGACAAAGAAGCAAGTAATGCTTCTGCTTATTACAGGCCCCCTTTACATTCCAAGATAGAAATGTATATTTAACACTCATAAAAGAAAGAATAAAAGTATAACAGAAGGCATATAAGAGAGGTGAACCTCACACTGAACCCTTATACAGTGCTCTGGGTAACCCCCCAACCACACAAACCCAGCCCCCCAAACCCCCCACCTCCATCACCCACATTCCAGAAAAATTCAGACCCATGTAAAAAAAAACAAAAAACAACCACCCATCCCCCAAGCCAAAAGAAAGGGGGCTAAGAAATAACCATATAAAGATAGAATGTACAAGGCAAAAACCAAAAACAAGTCTAAAAACTGTTGTATCATAAAAAAAAAACATAGTACATGCGTAGAACAAGAAAATAAGAAAACCACCTGCCCTCCCATTAATAAACCCCAAAACCTCAATACAACCCCAAAACAAGAAAGAAACACCACCTCCAAGTCCACCCAACCAACTTCCAACAGTGTGCTCGACCACAATGGGTGAGAGTTGCTAATTCACCCCCCACCCCCCTGCACAATACTCAATACACAACATTGACCAGATCACCCTCTGGTAGCTAAGAAAACACATACTACCCCCCAGAACATAGTAAAAACAACATTTAACCAAATATGACAGAGGCATAAACACATACTAAACAAACAAAATGTCCATGGAGTAGTCCAAGGCACACTGAGACCAGAGCAAGCCCCCGAGAGTCCCACGGCTGACAAGCAGAATAATTAAGGGACCCTTAACAAGTCCAGTCCAGGTTGCTCAACATAAACAAACACATAAAGTTGCAAGGAGCAGTAAAGTCCCCCATTTAGAGACATATAGGATGTGGTCATATAAGCAAAACAACCAGGGGGGCCATCTGTAGGGTATCCCAAATCAAATCACAAACTTATGAGGTAATGTAGAAACTCTAAAACACTGTCAAGGGAACTAAAACACAGGGCAGCACAACCCTGTAAAGGAGAAATCAGCACAATTCATCAGATGCACTCCAAAGCACCAGGAGGGCGCCGAGGATCAAGATGCAATCCCAAAAAGCTCCAACTCTTAAAACAGTGTCCCCATTGGAGCATCACCCCTATCCCCCAGAGATTCAGCTAGCACTGGCCATAGTCCTTCAACAGAGCAGCAGCAAGTCCCAAATATGGATTGCAGATAAGGTGCAGGGAGGGTACCCCAAAAGAACCCTGTGTTGCCAGCAAAGCTCACTAACAAATTAGACACCCCAGTCCACAACAGCCACCACTAAACCACAGCAATCAAACCACTTACTTGAATAAATTTGGGAAGTGTTTGGAGAGGTCAGCTGTAGCTGCATCATTAGTTTCAAAACTGAGCCAGGCGCTGTCAAGTAGTACCTGTAGAAGGGAGGGGTAACAAACCCAAAAACGAATGCCAGCTGCCAGCAACTTAGATACAGTGGGGTGAAAAGTGACTTTTCGCTGCTATACCAAATGCAAGAGGTCTTGGTCAATTCAAACTCTTTTCCCCTCCCAAAGCACCTCTTTCAGTTCTCAGACTTTGGCACGGTTATGTTGCCGATCCTAGTAATTGAGCAGATGGCAGATAATGGGCCAGGGAGGAGAGTCAGATGGAGACATGGGGTGCAGGGACTGGTGTTCATGTTTCACCATGTACACCGGTCCATTGAGAGAGGGCCCCAATATTCTTTTCAACATTGTTTGCATAAACAGGATAGTCTGAGGGCCTTCCAGTAGTCCCAGCACCACAGTGTTGTTTAGATGGGACTGGCTTTCAAGGTCCTCCAGCCGGTCCTCAGTTTTCCACAAATGCTGCCTCAGAGCCACAATCTCAGGGTTGAGATGAAGTCTCCAGTCATCCATCTAGGATATGTGGGCTTCACATGCCCTACTCACTGGGTCACCAAGTCCATTGAGGAACATAACTTTTGGAGCTCCTCCATGACAATCTTCATGGCAATCTGCAAGAGTGCAATCTCCACCATAAACATTTCCTCTGAAAGGGTCGTTGGTGTTTCAATAGACTTCCCAGCCCCTGAAACCTGTGATTTTGACTGCTTAGCTGACTTGTCAAGCTTGGATGTCAGCAGGAAGGTATGGCAGGGAGCCAGATTCTTCATATCTGCATCCATTTTCCCCCAACAAGAAGCACAAAGCAGACTAGAAAGAGATCCTCAGGTAAAGGGAAAAGACTCTGCAAACTTCTTAGCCACAAAAAAGAAAGAAAGAATGCTAAATAATGAAATTTAGGCTGAGAAGGGTGAGAACAGGGAGCAGGCATGTCTGCACTTAAGCTGCCATCATGTGACCATCATAATGAATATATATAACAAATATCTGTCCCTGAGACACCAGCTACAAAAACTTCTGGAAAAAGCACCATGAGCTTTGCCTCCTTAACTATAGCAATTAACAACATAAAAAATAAATGAAATCCCTAAAATACAATAGGACAGTTTCCCTATTGCAAGAGCAAAAATTTGGGATTTAAGGAAAAACAATGCATGTAGACCCTTATGACTGTTGTAAGAAACAAGCAGAAAAAGAAAAATATGTCCACGTTGAAGGATTTTTTTTTAAATTTATTTAAGTAATTGGATGAACACCTTTGAGCAAGCATGTTCATTTACAAAGCTTCCTCGTCATTAACAGAGAACAAAACAATGATGTAAAGTCATACACAATAGTTTTACAATCAATATTGAACAACAGTGTAGCAGCCTTATGAAGCATTGTCAAGCAGAACATAAGCAGGAAGGCAACAGAAGGAAGAAGGTAGAAATAAGAAGCATTGTCAAGCAACACTTATGCAGGATGTCAGAAGAGCAGAAACACTAGAAACAGGCAGCACATATAGATACTTTGTTGACTAGGTAATGCATAAGAAGTGACCAGCAGCATAGGTGAAGAGTGTGACGGGGAAGGAGAGGTTACAGGGTAATAGAGGGAAATTAATCATAGACCCTCACAGGAAGTCAAGACTTTCTGGCAACATCATATTAGATGCACTTTTGATGGAAAAAAAGAGCAGATGACCTAGTTAAGTATTTAAGTAATATAGACATGCCCTCCTTATTAACTGATGCTCAACAATCCCTGATTTGGCCAGTATCAAAGAAAGAAATTAAACTGGCAATACAAAAGCAGAAAAATGGTACAGCACCAGGTGAGGATGGTCTGGGCACAGAATTATATAACACCTTTTCTGACTGACCTATCCCTGACCTACAAATAGTTTGTAATGATTTATTAGATTCTGGAAACATTACCAAAGCTTTTAGTATCGCACTGTAGGTTTGGCTGTATAAGCAGTGGGACTTACATGATATTTGAAACTGGTGTCCCATCTGTATGTTAAATACAGATAATAACATTCTGACTAAAATACTGACACTTCAGCTAGTAGTAGTAACAGAGATTCTCATTACCCCAGTACAAATCTGTTCCATCCCAGAAAGAAATATTCAGGAAAATCTTAAACTATTGAGAGGATTATTCATGTTCAGGTTCAAGACTCCCTACTGGATTTGCGTTAGCACTTGACCAACAGAAAGCTTTTGATATAGCTTAACATGATTATCTCTTCACAATATCATTGCACTATGGCATTCTCCCTCCTTTCACTCAGTGGATCATAGATTTATATGCTGTGCTATAGTATTGCCTCTTGAAACTGAAAGGCTTATGCGCCCTGGTCTTTATCCATAGAGGGATCAGGCAAGGATGCTGTTAATCCCACTTCTATATGTTTTTGCTATTGATCCTATTCGCTGGCAATTAGAAACTGACACAGAAATTCAAGGAATGAAGAGCAGTTTTGGAGTATGGATCATAAAGTGTTTAACGTACACTGCTAACTTGTGTCTCTGTAAGAAAGGGTGGATACTCTGGAGAGAAAGCCCTTCAGACTCTCCACACGTGTGGGACTGTGTCTGGAGCATCCTTAAACTTGAACAGGAGTAAAGGGCTTCCTCTGGGAACTACTGAGGCTATACTCTCTGAGATAGGGTCTGTACCAATTACAGTTGAATCAATAAAAATGTTTGGTGTTTACTTTGGAATAGGAGATCTGATCCAGAAACAGTGGGAGGAGAAGCTGATATTAGCAGAGTAGAAGGTTTCTATTTGGCAGAAATGGAAAATGTGTGAGCAAAGAAGAATTCAGGTAATTAAAATGTTCCTACTCCTAATCTTCCTGTACCCTAGATATGTATACCCCCCATGAAGAATATGGAAACAACATTATTTAATAAATTTTTCTAGAATACTGTGGGTCACCAGACATAAACCTTTTAATTGTAGTATCACAAATTTGGACATCAAGGATTGTGGTACAAGGATGGCAAACTAAGTGGCCATCTTTAGGAGTATTTTTCTTTATAGGAATTTTTTATTCCATGTTCACATATGGAACAATTTTTCCAGAATAATTACCACGACTCTATTCAACAAGATTATGTAAGGCATAAATCTGGAATGGTTAAATACAGAGGGTGCCCAGAACATTTGAAACTGGCTACAGCAAAGATTGAAGCATGGGTACTTCCTGTTACATGCACTACCAGGAAACAGCTCCCAGTATATGTTGATATAATGATACAGTTTCAAGCTGAAAAGGGCTTGCAGGAATGTCCTTCATCATCCTTTCTCATAGCACTCCAACAATTAACTAATAAATGTGCCCCACAGTAGATGTATGACAGGATGTGATTAAGTAGTCATGGCAGATTGGAAGTATGAAGCAATCATAAGCACAAGCAACTCACTGAAAGAGATTGTCCAAGACAAGGCTGTTCCATGGAGTTAGAAACATAAGAGCATGTATTTCTTACTTGCCCCTGTGCACAGCAGTTTAAGAATTTCATAGCCATCATATGGACAACTTTACATTAATCAGAGGTAGCCTACTGTATGAGGAAATCATTTCTACAGTCTTTCAAAATAAATTTGTATGTTACCACAATAGCAGTCTTCACTTAATCTTTACAGGAATTACATTTTGTTTATGGACAGTGAGGTGTAAACTAATATTTCAACAGGATTTGGCACCAGTTACGGTCATTGCAATATAGTTGAAATAGTATTTAAATTATATTCATACCAAGGAATTTAAGGAACAACTCTCTGTTATAATAAAAAGCTTAACAGCACTAGATTTATACTAATTATGCTTTAACCTTATTGTTTTCTAGTTTTTTTTTTTTTTACTTTCCCGAGTAATTGGTCTACTAAATATTGTAGATAATGAAGCAATTATTTGACTCTCTTCTGCTAACCACCTAATTTCTGTTTGGGACATCACCGTCTGTTGTCATGATGAGCACTATGATGTCATAAAAAAGGCACTGTGATATTACCAGGTGAGGGGTAAATGTTTTCAAATGTTTTTTGAACATGCTGTACTTTTGAAATGGACTACCAAGATGTGCTGAAAACCTTGGAAAGGAACATAGAAATTGAAAAACATGTATTCTCTAGTATATTGTAACTGCTGAAACATCTTGTTTATGAAAGCACATGCTGAAGTGTAGAGTTGCTCTTTATGGTAATGAGTCAAAAGGAATTTATTAAAACTGTGGAAATACATAGACTGGTTACCAACTTAAAAACACCTACAAAGAGCTGGCCCAGTGGAGCTGAGGGCTGAGGCACTCTATGCCTTACCTCGCACTATGCTGGTGACCCAGGTTTGGGAACAGACTCAGATAGCTCAGGGGTCAGCTGGGGCAAGGAAGGATTGAGCACCTGCTGACTGCTTTCCTTCCTCAGAGGATGGGGGGACACAGCACCATGCTGTAGACTGAAACGCAGAGGAGGCTGGGTGTTTGCACAAGTGCAACACTAGAATGGGGTGGACCCATGCACAGGGCATAAAGACTGCCTCTGAGAAGGGGGAGACAATTGTCCCTGCCCATTGCACGTGTGTGGGTCCAGGGAGAACAATGGAAAATGGCTCGGAGCTGGCAGGCTCTGTGATGGTGGGCTGTGCCTGTACGGGAAAGCCCACTGGATAACTGAGTCGCCTCTGAGGGAGGGACCAGAGCTGCCTGCCAGCTCTGGAGCAGGAGGTAATAAAAAAAAATACCTACAAAGAAACTCCTAGTAGGATGAAACAGGTTTCTCTGCACGTTGTGCCCCCCCCGCCCTTTTTTACATTGACTGCACTTGAGCATCCAATGTTTTATAGCAAAGATAGGGGATTTTGGGGATGTGTCACTGCCAAGCCCATTGCAGTTCACAAAAGCAAGGACCTGGCAGTCTACACCAGTGATCACGGGCAGTGGTCCTGACATCAATCTCTTCTTGGTGGCCTGAAACTGTGTATTTTAAAGGACTGAAACTGCTCCAGTCAGAGAGGGCTTCATTCCTTTGATTTACATGAAACTGTCATCAAACAGCTGAGCGGCTTTCAGATGAGCCTGTCAATTGTTAAAAAAAGTCCATCCATGTCTGTTTCTGCCCCTATAACTGCCTCCCACCCGACCCTCCCTCCCTCTCAGCACCTCCCCAAGCATAACACTGACACTGAGGATGCTCAATTCCCTCAGTGTCACCACCTTGTAGTTTTTTCTTTCTTTGATTTTATTATATATTGCCTGTAACAAAGAAAACCATCCTTCGATGTCTGTAGCTGAAGCCCCTGTTACTACTCCCCCCACCTGACCCTTCTTTTGAGCCTTGTGCGTTCATCACCCCAGGAATGACGTTATTACACAATAACACGCACCCTGGAGTGCCTTATTGCAATTATACAATGTCTTGTTATATACAGAATAAAAAAAATAATTTTAAAGAATGTTTTTGTTAGTGTGGAAAAATATTTTTGTTTCTTAAGAGAAGATGCTAATAATGCTGATGCAAAAAATGATAATGCAAAAAATCAATCAAGAGCATCACAGTGCTGAGTCTAGATCTGTGGTGTTACAGAGATGGTATTGTGTAATAACATCACTGTCTCAATGGGTCAACAGCCAATCAACTTCTTACATTTTTCCTTGCCATTGTATAATATTGTTTTTTGTATAATTTGATTTGCATTGAATTCTTGATTTTCAATAAAACATTCCCCTGCTCTTATTATCAAGAAGTCTGTTCTTTATCTAGAGCAAAACAATTAGGTTTATGGCAGAATTTTCCTTGGGTAACAGAGTAGGGAATGGATTGGAGCAAGTCTGTTTTGTTTTTCTTACTGTCTTTTCCTTCTATCAATCTTTAAAGTAGAACATGTGACATATTAAGTGATCTCTTTAAGTGGTTTCTTTTTCAGGTTGTTTTGTCTTCTGTCTGTTTTTATAGATCTCTTGTGCAAATTGTTTGGTTCTTTACTTTTTGTCGAATGATTTTCATTTGATGTTCTTTTTATAAAAATTCATCTACTCCTACCATACGTGCCATGGGATATTTACCTTGCACCTGGGCAGGCACCATAGATGGACATAAGGGACCTTGGTTTAATTGTTCATCCAAAGAATGGACATCTCATCTGAATTACTTTTGAAGTATTCTGTGTCAGTAGATACTTAGTAGATAGCCAATCAGTAGATATTTTTGTACTAGAACCCAGAACAAATATGCATTTAGTACACACACATTCTTATTTTCAACATTCATAGGGCAGAGGTCACTTCAGTTTAGGCAACATACTGTATGACATACTTCCTCTCAATGTTACTTTGCATAACAAGATAACTGGTCTTAAAGCCAGTATTATGAAAATGTTCAGTGATCAATCAATTTACACCTGTAATGAGTAATGCTTTTTGTATTTGTGTATGCGTATTGTTTTATGGTGTTAATTTATGTAACTGGTTGCAAGTGAAAAAGAACATTCTTGGTCATCTGCTTACCAGTATAAAAATGAAAAAAAAGATGAAATAGAAGCCTCCTCATTAAACATCATGTTGTTTTGGCTTCACAAAATCTGTGTCACGTGTACAATAGCAAAAATAACATTCCTGTGAACCTACACTATTACGCTGTCCTCAAGACTGAAGGGCTATAGGAAAGTGTATGCACTATAATGAAGGCATTAAAGCAGAGTATTATAGCAGAAGCCATGTAACGAGAGAGAGTCATGTACAGTACAGAGGATTTCCCTCTACATAAAAAAAGAACCACAGGTCACGTAAAATACATTATCAGGCAGTTTAACCCAGAAATTCCTGTTTGACAGAATTTGGCTCTCCTCCCCTTGAAGTCTCATGGCCAGTACTCTTGGATTTTAAAAAGGTTAATAGTATCCTCTTTTCAATTTCCTCCTATTTATATCATCATCAACCCCCCTAATCTCTCAATCAGGTCAAGTTTATTCAGACATAATCATGCTGCTAAATCTGTAGCCAGGCATGGAGGATTCTGCTTGCCTGAATTTAAGCTAATATATACAGCATAGGCAAAATGGATGAAAAGTCCATTTGTAAGCTATTATTCTAAAGCAAAGAAAATGATTAAATTGTCTTTATGTGGCAGGACACATAAAGTAGCATTTTTTTTAGTTATTCTCTTTATGTCCCCTACTACATAGTCAAATACTGGCAAGATCATTTTAGGAACAAGTTCCAGATGGACCGGGTGGGAGGCAATCCATATTGTGGTGAAGGGCTTTGAGTTTAAGATGTAACTTCTAAAGAATGACATTGATACAAAGAGGGATATCAAAGTCCCCCTCAATCCATACACCAAGGTACTTAAAGAGGAAACATCCTCCAAAATGGAGCCATCAAGCATGATGAAAGATGGGTAGGCAGTTTTTGTGGCAGTTATGGCCTAGGAAATCTCTGAAAAATGGACATTAGTTCCAGTGGAAGGAAGAAAGAAAGAAAGAAAGGAAGGAAGGAAGGAAGGAAGGAAGGAGAGAGAAAGAGAAAAGAAAGAAAGAAAGAAAGAAAGAAAGAAAGAAAGAAAGAAAGAAAGAAAGAAAGAAAGAAAGAAAGAAAGAAAGAAAGAAAGCTGAAGGTGGATGAAGCCATGGGTCTAGATGGCATACATCCCTAAGTCCTAAGGGAACTGAGAATTGACCTGGCAGCCCCTCTGGCAGCCCTGTTCAGTGAGTCCCTAGACACTGGAGTGGTCCCAGAGGGCTGGAGAAAGGCAATTATTGTCCCTCTTCACAAGAATGGTAGTAAAGAAGATGCAGTGAACTTCAGGCCAGTTAGTCTTTTTTTTTATTCAAAATACTTTATTGTTTTTTTATATAACCTGCCTTACAAGGCTGTTTTATAACCACAATGTGAGAAACCTTATACATTACAAGACAATACATAACACGACACACATACCCAAAACCCTCCTTCCCCTCCCACCCATGGTATCAGCATCACTGAAAAAGAGGAAACATAAAGGCTATTATAGTTTAGATTTATACTTCAAGTAAGGCATCTCACTACAGAGTGTATAAAGTGTGTAACTTGTCCCAGCATTTCACAAATTTAAATGACTTGTTGGTTATATTAGAAATCATTTTTTCCACTGCAAGATTAGAAAGCAATTCCTGCCACATCTCCAAGTTGGAGATAGTGCCAGGCTCTATATAGTCCCCTAAACCCAATAATGGATCCATTTTCTGTCCAATAGTGTTCCACAAGGGGAGCACTTTCAGGGAGACCCAGAAAATGTGAAACCGGGAACTCTCAGCCTGCCAGCAATGCCTGCAGGTAGATGAGGGGGCTCTGTTAATTTTGGCCATCTTGACCGGAGTGTAATACATGTTGTTAATGATTTGGTATTGCATCAGCTTCAGTTGGTCTTGAGAAACAAACCTATGGGTGTCCTCCCATATTTTCTCCAAATTAAATCTTTTCTCCGGAAATTGATCATTCCAATAACCAGAGGAACTGTCTATCTGTTGAAAGGCTGTACCTAGGAATATGGAGTAGATACAAGTGACCGTGTGGGGATTTCTTGCAACATCTCTGAGTGGGTACAGGAATCTGCTCTCTTCTTCAGCAGTCTGAAGTAGCTGGGCCTTCCCTAGCATGTGCCTGAGTTGAAGCACTTTAAAACACAGCTGCAGGTTTATGTTATAGGTGCGGATGATCTCCTCCCACAGAAGATCTGTTTGTTACTCCATATTTCTGCAGCAGAGACCTTTGCAAGTTGTGGGAGCCAGGAGTCATTTACCATCTTCCCACCTATCAAGAGGTTTGGGTTGCCAATAAGAGGCTGGGTTGGTCCTGTCTGTGTCTATAGGACATGGAAGAACACATCTGGTTGTGTATCTTTACAGAGATTCTGATTGAAGTCTCGACCAGAGCTGATGGGATCAACTTAGAGGGGGTGTACAAAAGGGCTAGGGGGAGAGACCCTGTGCCAAAATTAGTTCTCTTTCCAGTTGAAGCCATAAAGGGTAATACCAGTTCGGGACTCGTCTCCGATGACTTCCCCCCATCGTAGTTATTTTGCAGCTTGACTAGCCCAATAATACAGCCTGAAGTGAGGAAGTCTCAGCCCACCCTTTATCTTGGGGACAGTGAGCTTCCCATAGGCCCTGCAAGCTTGTTTGCTTTTCCAAATAAACTTAATTAACATCGAGTGTAATCTATTGAACCAGGCCTATGGCAACCATAAATTTAATATACTAAGAGGATAGAAAATCCGGGATAAAATATTCATTTTAATTAAACTAATTATGCCCCAAAGTGATACTGGGAGCTTCATCTATCTCTCCAGTTCTTGCTTGATTGTCTGGACTAAAACATCCAGATTGTTTTCCTTTAAAGATTTAGTGTCTTGCGCAAGAACGATCCCTAAATATTTAAATTTTTTGTGTTCACAGTGTACTCCTAAACCATTTACCTCTCCCTTGTGAGTGGATGGGTTGAGAGGGAGCACTGTAGTCTTCTCAAGATTCAATTTGTAGTTGGATAACGCTCCATATTCTTGTATCAGCTGCAAAGTGCTACCTATCGAGGCCTTTGGGTTGGATAGGTGAAGAAGTATGTCATCAGCGTATGCCGATAACTTATATTCTTGAGAACCTACAGTGATTCCCTGAATACCTGAATCTCTCTTAATCTGTACCAGGAGTGGTTCCAGGTAAAGATTGAGTAAAAGGGGAGATAAAGGGCATCCCTGTCTGGTCCTGGATTGAAGGCAAAAGCAGGGAGAAAAAGATCGGTTACAGTAAATACGGGTGTTGGGCTTTGTATATAGGGCTTGGATCCATTGCACAAAGAGAGAAGGGAAGCCGAATCTAATTATTGTTCTGAAGAGAAAGCACCAGTCTACTCTGTCAAAGGCCTTCTCCGCATCTAGAGACATCAAAACTGCTGCGGAAAGGCTGCCCTGGGACGCTGAGAAAATGTGGTTGAGCTTCCTCACATGATCCGAAGAAGATCGCCAAGTCATGAATCCCACCTGCTCTTCAGCAATCAAAAATGGCAGAACCTTATTCAATCTACTGGCCAGAAGTTTAGTTAGAATTTTGATATCACAACTGAGCAGAGATATTGGTCTATAGTTTGAGACCCGTTGTGGATCCCTCCCCTCTTTGTGCAATACTATGGTTGTTGCCTCAAAAATGTGGGGATCCTGGTACTTGCCCGCCATGACTGCTCAGAACAGACAGAGTAGCCATGGAGTTAGTTCCTCTTTGAAAACTTTATAAAAGTTAGAGGAAAATCCGTCCGGTCCAGGAGCTTTATCCAGCAATAAATCGCTGATAGCATTTAGGATTTCACTTTCCATGATTGGGGAGGATAGACAAGTTCATTGCTCTAGTGAAAGACTGCGGAGAAGCAGGTCCTTCAGATATTCGTCTATGCTTTCTGCTGAGGGTGGATTCTTCCTGACACCATAAAGGTCCTTGTAAAAGGTCTGGAATTCCTTTACAATCTCTATTGAATTCATTTTTAGTGAGCCATCATCATCCGAATGAATGGCTTCTATTAGTCTAGATGCTTCTTATTGCCTGACCCGGACAGCCAATAGGAGACCGGCCTTCTCTCTTTGGTCTATATACCTAGATTTTGTTTTGAGGATGGCGTAATCCACCTTACCACCCTGCAATTCATTAAATTGCACCTTAAGATAAGTAAGTTCCTGATGTTGTATGTCCGTGGAAGAGGGAGAGATACCTTTTTCCAATTGTCTAATTTGGTCAAGTAAGTCCCTAATTTGACGCTTTCTCCTGGACTTCCTCATAGGGAAAATCCAGATCAGTCCCCCCCCCATATAAAGCACTTTAAGCCACTCTACTCCATCTCAGGACGATCTGTGGAGTTAAGGTTGTCTTTAGTGTATTGTTCCATACAAGACTTCAGTCTGTCCACCACCCATTTATCCCTTAACAGGCCGTTATTAAATTTCCAACTTGTTTGTATTCTTTGAGTGGAGGATATTGATAAGGTGCATGTTACTAAGGAATGGTCCAAGATGACTTCCAAGGAGATCTGACATGCCATGAGACCAGTAAGTAATTGTTTGCTCATCAAAAAATAATCTATACGAGACGAAGTCCCATGTACAAGAGATCAAAATGTATATTCCCAGAGATTCAGATATCGCACCCTTCAAGGGTCACATAGGCCTAGATTATCTATCATATCTCATATAGATCTCTGGCCTGGTGATAGACCCACCCTCAGTTTGCCTGTCCTGTCCATACCTGGATCGAAGAGTAAGTTCCAATCCCCTCCTAGTAATAATGGTACGGACAAGAAAGGCAATAAAAGTTTAAGGATAGCCATGAAAAAGGATGGGGTGTCCATGTTAGGTCTATAAATAGATCCAAGGACTATGTTGGACCTCCCCAAAGTACCAAGCACAAAAGCAAATCTACACAGGATCCTGGAAACATTGTTTACATTTGAAAGTCAGATTTCTGTCTAGCAAAATAGCTACTCCTCTACTTTGTGTATCAAATCCAGCTGCATAGACCTGCCCTATGTTTAACCTCCTAAGTAAGTTAGTCTCAATTAAAAGTAGATGGATCTCCTCTAGAAAGGAAATTTGTCCCTTCTCTATCTGCAAGTGCTTCAGTATTTTGTATCGCTTATGTTTGTTGCGTACCCCTTTAACATTCCACGAAATAACTCTTATACGGTTAACCATAAACCATGAGTTTGATTATTCTCCTCAAACAAATCTTGAAAATCACAAAAATTATTCCCTTTGCTGGTACCATGGGTCCCTCCCAACCCTTCCCCATGTCTATATACCCCCATAAACACAAATATTAACTCAGTCCCTTTTGTGTAACACTATACCCCGATGCAATACATGTACCATAAGTCACCTGAAATTACCCCTGCCAAATCATCAATAATTGCCCATCCATATAAAACCCAATATAATAGAATTTGATGAAGAGACCCCATCCCTTCGATACTGATCATGACACTGCCAGATACAACAAAAACAATCCCTATCCCGCTCTCCACACTCCCTCTCCTAACATTGAGTAGAAGCATCGAAACAGTTACTTAACAGAATTAACTTAACTATGTCAGAACTGTTCTAAAAAAGAACTATGTGCCTTAAGATATACTCTGAGTTAACATCCCAACCAAGAATTTATCTCAAGCCTGTAAAGTTTAAGTACTCTGCTTGACCATTGACCCCTTTAATAGCAGGGGAAATGCAAAGTAATAATAAAATAAAAATGACGCCAAGTAACTTCAAAATCCAGCTATAGTTCCTGTTAAGATAATGCCGTGGGATCCATTAATTCCAGTCCAAAACACTGGTAGATGACTAAGCATTTGATCAAAATAAAATAAAATAAAAGTGACCCTTAATTACACTTTAGAGCAGGGTCTATCATAAAAAGGACCCCCCCTTGTTGTAAATGGATTCCCTGAGTCCAAAAAAGGAAAGAGAAGCTGTATGCTGAGAAAGCATCTTTCTAATAAACACTATAGGCCCAGGGATCTGCTGCCTTGTGTATGATACTGGTGGTAGTAGAATCTCCAAATCATTCTGAACTGCAGCTGCTCGGATGTGCGCATCAGTGCAAAGCAAATAGCCTTGCACACAGTCTCTGGTGCTACTCCACGATCATGCGCATCCTCGAGCTGCTGCATCAGAGGTCCTCTCTACGAAAAAACCTCCGCTGCATTCCCCTTTGCTAGACGGACACCAAAAAGTGAGAGAGTGCGTGGGTTTAAGCATGGATGAGGCAGGTAGGCACCATGGAGAGTTTCATGCTTTATACATTGCTCAGCAACCAGGAAACCGCGGCTATAGCCAACCTGTTGCACATACGCGCTAGCCACATTATCAAAGCCTAGTATGTTTTAGCAAGGAGAAAGATCTAGAGATCCCAATGAGTCAGCCAACATCCACAAATCAGGAGGCTATTTTAGGAGGATAAATATAACAGGTCCATCTTCAGGTCGAATGGTCAGCTTCCACCCTCATCACCAAAAGACCCCAGACCCTTAAAACCATTCTTACCCTCTAGAAACACTTTACATCTTAGTACAGTTCACTTTTTAAACAGGTCTGGTAGAAGCTCCATTAGTTCACTTACTGCCTGATCATTGGATTCAAACGAATGTCATTTATCTTGTACTCGAACTTGCAGGAGGGCTGGGTACAGCATTCAAAAATGTATCCCCTCAGGGATAAGTAGGGAGACTGTTGAGTAGAAAGAGCCCCTGTTTTGTCTCACTGAGGCTGGTAGATCCTGAGATATTCAGATTTTGTGGCCCTCCCACATCACTGTCTGAATGTCCCATAATTTGGTCAAGATATGCTGTCTGTCCAAGTAATTTAGTACAGTGGTAGCCACAGACATTGCCAGCTATTTTGCGAAATTTCTGAAGCATTTCTCTCTGCTGCCCCTACTGTTTAAATGCAAAAAGCATCAGATATTTCTGGAAATATCACAGAAATTTCGGGAAATAGCTGGCAGTGTCTGTGGCTACTACTGTAGTTTCAGGAGAAATGGTCAGGGGGTGATCCTGGGTCTGGCCTAGGGTGCAGTGCTTGGTGGGTGCGTTCCACTATATAGGAGGGTCCGTTGGGAGATGGACCAGCGACTTTTTCTAATAACTTTTGTGTAAAGAGAATGGGGGAGGATCCTTCCTCTCCCTCCGGGAGGCCGAGCACCACAAGTTTGTTGCAGTGACTACAGCCCTCGAGATCTTCAATCTTGGAGTCCATCCTCTTTAATTGCTTTCGCAGTGCTATGATCTCCGGCTCTGTGATCGCCCTCCATTTTTCCAGTGATACTGGCCATGTCTCCATGTCTAACTTGTCTGGAGGTGTCTGACATTTCATTTTTTCAAACCCACTACATCTGTTGTTAGCAGTCGGAGAGCTTCTTTGAGCGGCTTCTTCTCCTGTAAGAAGCGCTCCTCTGTTAGGGGTGCTGCAGTATTGCCCGAGGGAGCTGAAGAAGGTTTCGTCGGCTGTTGTCTGGATTTTTTTGTGGCATTCTTGGGCAAGGACGGAGGGGTGTGCTGCAGTAGTTCTTGCCTCATATGGACCTCCATGGCCAAAGTAACAGCAACTACCCAAGTTCAGTCGGCAGGTAAGTTTTTCCCCAATATACCGATGTTTAGGAAGTGAAGCTGTCTTGCTGGATTTCATTGAATTAAAGTCAGATTAGGAGTGGGGTAGCAGGAGAAACTCGAGAGCATTGTTTTCTCTAGTGAGGCATCACATGATCTCCCAGGCCAGTTAGTTTAACCTCTGTAGTTGAAAAGATAATGGAGATGCTCCTCATGGAAAGAACAGTGGAGCACCTAGAAGCCATGGAGGTGTTGGATCCCAGGCAACATGGTCTCACCACAGGACAGTCCAGGGGGGCAGTAGATATTGCCTACCTAGATTTCAGCAAAGCCTTTGATACTGTCCCACGTGGGAGACTGGTCAACAAGCTAGGCAGCCTGGGATGGGGCACAAGGTGGTAAACTGGATTGGAAACTAGTTAAGAGACAGAGGGTCATGGTAAACAGAACCCAATCAGCGGAAAGGGAGGTGATCAGTAGGGTACCTCAAGGATCAGTTCTGGGGTCGGTTCTCTTCAATGTATTCATTAGTGACACTGCAGATGGGCTAGAGGAAAAGGTTTACCTGTTTGCAGATGACACCAAGATCTGCAACAGGGCGGATACCCCAGAGGGGGTAGAAAGGATGAGAAAGGACCTGGAATGGTTGGAGAGATAGTCAAAGGTGTGGCAACTAAGGTTTAATGCAAAGAAGTGCAAAATCATGCACGTGGGGAACAGGAACCCTGGAACAAGCTACAGGTTGGGGGAGAGCTGTTATCAGTTATTAAGGAGGAGATGGACTTGGGGATCATAATCACAGATGACCTGAAGGCCACAAGGCAGATGGCCAAGGTGGTGGGGAAGGCCACTGGGATGTTGGAGTGTATTGGAAGGGGACTCACAAGCCGAAGGAGGGAGAAAGGTAATAGTTCCACTGTACAAGACCCTGGTGAGGCCTTACATTGAGTACTGTGTCCAGTTCAGGAGGCCACACCTTCGTATGGGCATTAGCAAAATAGAGGAGGTGCAGAGGAGGGTGACAAAATGGTGAAGGGTCTACATCACAAGTCTTCTGAGGAAAGAGTCAGAGACCTCAATTTGTACACTCTGGAGGAAAGGAGGGAGAGAGGTGACATGACAGAAATGTTTAGATACCTCAAGGGCATGAACAAGATGAAAGGGGACAACATATTCCAGTTTAAAAGTAGTGCCAGAATAGGAGGGCATGATATGAGACTGATGGGTGGCTGCATAAGGAGAAATGTCAGGAAGTTCTTTTTTACAGAGAGGGTGATGGATGCATTGAATAGCCTGCCCCAGGATGTTGTGGCTACTTGTACGGTGACAGACTTCAAACATGCATAGGACATGAATAAAGGAATATTAGAGATAGGAAGGAAAAGCTAAAGCCAATGACCAGATAGGGTCACTGACCACTTCGTTCAGTAGCATATACAAGCAGACTGCATGGGTCTGGCAGCCCTTATCTGCCAACAGTAAGAAAGAAAGAAAGAAAGAAAGAAAGAAAGAAAGAAAGAAAGAAAGAAAGAAAGAAAGAAAGAATACTGTAAAACCATATGCTAATAGGACTATATAGCATCCCAGAGGCAAGAAAGACAAGTGAAAGGATCACTACATTGTAAGGAGTCGGCATACTCAGAATTACAATATTAAGCATCAGTCACAGATATCCCAAGCACTCCTTACTTGTTATTACATCATGTGTTGCTATATGTATATGTGGTGTTTGCATTGTAACCCTTGCTGCCATTGCTGTGATTCAAGTTTCTCGTCCTGTAGATTATTAAATGAGTAAGTTGACTAAAATAGCTACACACAGAGCTGCTCACAAAATAATTCCCCAAGCATCTGAACTCTCCCTTAATGTGAGCCTACTGGTGGTGCTGGGGGGAGGGGCTATGATGCCTTCCTCAAGCAGAGTCTGTTGGCATAGGGGAAGGCTGGCCTCACCCAGGTGGGAAGGCTTTACCAGGGTAATATCTTCCATACATACAACTGAAGAGGAAATTTGGCTTGGACCCACGTAGCTTGTTCGCCCACCTTATGTTACGGGCACAACTAGAAACAATGGGTCTGTGTGAGGGCAGGTACCCTCAGTTTTCTTCTGCTTAATCCATTGTATGCAAGCCCCAGCCAGTGACTAGGCCACTCTTGGCCCATTATAGATTGCTGCTTGGGAGCCCGCCAGACCCACTAGAAGTGTTTCAAGTTCATGTTTTTATTTAAAACAGGACAAAATTGGAACTATCCAATTGAGCTAATGCTCATTTACAATGGCCTCTTGAAAAGATAAAGGTCTGCTGAACAAATGCTCTAGATACCTACATTACCGAAGAGAAATAGCACAGATCAATTCACCATGCCCAACATGGGACAAAAAAGTAATAAACTAAGACAGTATAATGTTATTTACAGGATTGACTTTACCCCCAGCACACTGCATAACATGAAGGCAGAAGTGGACCACAGCCATACTAAATGCAAAACTGAGGAGTGTGCTTTTTCCACATGGCCTTAATTTGCCCAGTAATCAGAAACTTCCAGTGAGCAATCCACCAAATCCTGTAAAAGGTCATAAATATACCCCTGCCCTTCACAACACTTGACTTGCTACTGGGAGGGGAATCCCTGCTGAAACTCTCCAGGGAATGCCCCATATAGGGGCTAGCATTAATCAATGCTGAAAAAACTATTGCACAGAACTGGATGAGCACTGCAACTCCTACCACAGCACAAAGAGCCAACAGTTTACTGAACTGCTTAAAGATAGGAAAAGCTCAACACAGAGTGAATGGCCAAATGCAAGTGTTCAAGCACATGTGGCAGCCCATCTTTAAAGCCATAGAAGCAGGGCTTTTCCCTACATAGACACACGGCCATGAAGATCCCTATGTCCCATTTTATAAATCATGATGTGCCTGGGGATTTCTTTTTCATTTTTTTTTTGGGGGGGTCTGGACCCCCAATCCTCCAGTCGGAGGTCAGCCCAGTGCCCTGCCTGTTGCCCCCTCCATGACTAGGCTTACCTCCCTGGGCAATGCCACCAGGAGGACTCCCCCAATGGTCACTATTGGCAAGACCTGACTTACCCCTGGGGTTGGAGCCACAGGAGAGGGGACACCCCGGTGGACAATGGTGGCAGTGGGGACTGCGGCTGAGCCAGGCATCATGCCCAGAGGCCAGTTTTTTACCTGCATGCTGAGGCCCTGGGGCAGGGACTTGCAATGACAACCAGCATCCACCCCGCCCCCTTAAGAATTGGCACCACCCACTGCAGCACCCCCATGCCACAGCCAGGATCCAGGAAACAGCGGGCACTCTTCCCCCCCAACCCCCTGAGAAGGAGAGCAGTCCCAGAACACTTGATCCTTCTTCCCCTGGCCAGCAGTTTGGACTCCCAGGTCTGTTCCTCAACACGGGTCATCAACGTCACAAGCAGAAGTCCATCCACTGTGCCAGTGGACCAGCTTGTGTTTGTGGATTTCGCATTTATCTCCAGAGTTCTCTGTGTTAGCTCTTGCTTTCATGATTGTATTTAGGGATGGGAGTTGCTGCACTGGGGAAGGGGGTTTTATCCCCCTCACTCCACTCCCAGCACTCAGGGAGCTCTGGGGGTTGGGATAATCCTAGATCCTAGGGTTCTGGAATAAAATGTGGAGTTGCACACAACAGGCAATTGTATGCCAAAATTACATGATGTACACCATTGCTAAAACTACTGTGATGTATTTATGCTTGAATAATATCCATCCTTACCTGTGCTGGTTACTCTGTATTAGATTTATGACTGTATTGCCATGTATGAAATTCGAAAGCCTTTCAATAAACATATTTTCAGTAATAAAACTACAGACAGAGCTGTCTCAAGATCAACATACAAACATATAAGCATATCAGCAAGTAAAGGCCTTATAGTCTATGTAGTCTGCTTGATTGTACAGTTCCCTATGTATTTACAAAGAGAAATGCCCCCTGTTTTCCTTTTGACCTCCTTCTACTTCCCTATCTCCCCCCCACTCACTTTCCTTCTACCCCCAATTTTCCCCTCACCCTTTCCCAACACTTCATGAAGCTGTCCACCGTTTTTATGGATACCACCTCCTATGGCAGCTTATTCCACTTGGTCAACACTCTCTGTGAAAAAGTACCTCCTCATCTCCCTCCTGAACCTTCCCCCAAACAGCTTTAGGCTGTGATCCCCTGTAGTCTTATAGCTGCTAAGGCTGAAGAGTCCCTCAGTGCTCACCCTGATTATACCCTTAAGATACTTTAAGGTCTCAATCATGTCTGACCTCTCCCTTCTTTCCTCAAGACAGCATATGTTGAGCTCCCTGAGCCTCTCATCATAGGTGTTGCCCTGCTGGCCCTGTATCATCTTGGTTGCCCTTCGTTGGGCCATCTCTGATCAGAGTAGCATAAAATATCTTTACCTTTCTGATGGACAAAATGCCCTTTTCACCTGAGTCCCCCACTCCCTCCATCATTCCCTACAATGATATATAGCTACTGAAGCCAAAGTCTATCCTCCAGCCAAGAAGGCTTTAGGCTGAAGTCATTTGGTGGGAGCCTAGATGGCCTTTTCTGTGACTGCCCCAAGACTGTGGAATGGTCTGCCCCTTAGGGTACTAGCAGCCTCCACAATGAGAACATTTAAAAGTAGGGATGGGTGTGTGGTCATGACCATGTTCAGATTCCAGCCTGGATCTCTGGGAGGCTGCTGTGGAGTAGGACTATATCTGATTCTGAGTGAGCCACATTTTAGAGTATAGCCAACCTTCTGAGGACTCATCTTAGATTTAGATTTTCAGTGGTTTGGATCTGTAAGAAAATTTAACTCAGATGGTTCGAGATGATCCAGAAGGGGGTCCAGCTCTGATTCTGAATCTGTTGGTACTTCCCTATTTAAAAGCCTGCTGCAAACTGACTTATTTGAAGAGGCATTTGGAAAGGCTCCATTATACTTAAGTGTTCCTGTGCTATTGAATTTGTGCTGTTAGTTTTATTGTGATGTTCAGTTGTCCTGCTATTTATTCCTGCTGCCTCCATATATTGTGATCATTTTATATATTTGCAGTAAAAAACCTTGCATGTTATTTCAATGCATTCTTATTTTTTACCACAACTGTGTTATACCGTGGTCATTTTTTTTACTACAACTGCATTATACTGCTGTACCATTAAACTTTTTTATAACTACCACTGTATGTGTACTTTACTTGTAATGCACTTGAGTTGGGCTCCCAGAATAGCACATGTAACCCCCTACAAATTGGGGTTCCCGAAAAAGTCTTCCTTGAGCTTGCTTAAATGCTCTCTGCTGGGCTGGAGTTCTGCGTTTTAGCAGATTAAATGTATTGACAGAGAGTGCCTGTGTAGCCCCTGTGTACTGTCTCTTTAAGAGCTGCCTAGATTGCAATCATAATTAATCTAAAGGGGAGCTCTGTTAGAAGATGTACTTGTTTGCTGATCATTTGTTAGAGCAGTAATAATATTGCAGTTTGTTCTAAACTGCCTTCTTTACAGCATGGACAGTTCTGTTTGTTTCCATCATCTTGGTCCTGGACTGTCAGCATGGGCCAATCAGTACATTTGGGACTCTAAAATGGAGCCTGCCTGCAGGGGCTTGGTGGGGATGACACTTGTAGGAATTATAGTTTTGGGCTTAGGGTGCCTAAAATGACCTGGAGGGGGAGCCCTTGTTGTGACTTACAGACGGATTGGCTAACCAAACCTTTTGGATCTTGGGGAAAGTCCCACACTGCTTGCAATTTCAGTTAGATCTCAATTGGGAGTGAAGAAGTAACAGCTCGAGGTAGTTTGAGCAGCAATCCATATAGGATGCACGGGAGAACTGTGGAAAGGCCTGAGTTTGGCCTGCATGACTGCCTGCTGTTCCTGAGAGGGAACTTGTGCTTTTTTTTTCGGACTGAATCCAAATTTGGAGAGCGAATTAAGCCACCGAATTGTGACCAGGCTTTAACCTGAAGAAGATCAAAGATTTGCCGAATGCGATCAGCCTGTCAGGATGTCCAACTACCTCTGAACTCCCGGATTGTGCAGAGACTCTGTAATTGCGACCGGAGAGCCATTTGCCGGGTACAGTGGAATTTCCTTACATGTGAATGTGCTGTGTGCTTATTGTGGGTCATGATTTGGTTCCTCACTGTGTGTCTGAACTGTGTTTTACTTGCTGTAGGCTGTATCCAGCTCCACAGACTGAATCTGTATCCATTTCTGTTTGCCTGGGCCCTGCTACACTGGCCCAGCCAGAATACCTGCTACACAGAGAAAGTCATCGACGAGAGACCGGCCTGGGGATCAGCCCCCTGCTCAATGCCTTGAACAGGAATGACTCCTTACAGTGATTCGTGTGGGCCCTCCTTCTCCAGGCACTCCAGCTCAACAGCCTGCAGTCTCTATTTCATCCTGCCTGTGTCCAGTATTAGGTATCATGAGTAAACATCAGGGTAGCTGCCTGCAACAACAGCTAAATCTAAAAGTGTTGTCATCTGATTGTTTTGTTGCCCTTTCTTTCACAAACTGTGCCCTCCAGCTCCGGATTACAAATAGTGTGTGTTATGCATGTTGCTTTCTTCCTTCACAGGGCCCCAACCAGCTGCAATGTTCCTGGCCAGCCTGCTGTTTTTGTACCTGGGTACCCAGAGTGTGTGACTGTGTAGGGAATCTGAACTGCATGCTTAATTGTCTGATTAACACAGCTTTTAAGCAAATCAACCTGAATAAAGCCCCTTCCTTGTTCAAGTCCCCTGAATAAATCAGATTTAACTTTGTTTGCATTTAACCTGGCTGTGGTTCCAGTTTGTGCCAAAAGTATTGTACTTTTGCTATTTGCTGTGCTTAACCTTGTTTTACAGGGGGTCCCCAGGGTCAAGCTAGACGAACCAGCCCTGGTGGTAAGTGCAAACAGTGTGGGTAATTGCCTGGTGAATAAGGGTCATTGTGAAAGTAATTATTGTATATTGTGCAGGTCACTAGAAGGGAAAGAGGGGGATTACAGTGTCCAGGAGGGCTGTGCCCAGGTAAGCTTTACCACTAACAACCCTGACCTCTGGGTGGAGGCACCCGTTTCATTACCCAGGCCCCTTAACCTGCTACTAGCTAAGCAGGCAGGGGTAGTAGCTCTTGGGATAGCGCCACCTAGGGGTTACATTTTGGAGGCTCACCGCTGGGATTTTGTGCCTTCCAGTGGCCAAATATTACGAATTATTGTTAAAGATTAATGGCTACCCCAGTAGAAATGGCTGTACACCAGTTGGTGGGGTGGTGTACTGGGCAGGAGATTGACCCCCAAAATGCTCTGCTTATACTGGATATTCCCTGGGTACCAGTAAGGACACTGTAGAGGGAGCACTCTCCAAAGTTGAATGTTTAAAAAACCCTGTGGTGGTGGGTCGACAGGCTGATTTGATCGCCCAAACTTTCATAGCCTTTGTAGAGTGTAGTGACCTTGTGGACATCTCTAAAGTGCCACAGACTATTGCCTCAGAAGGTGTCCTGGCCACCTGGAGAGAGATAACAAAAGACAGTACAGATCCTGGGGAGGATGAGCTCCCACCATTATCTGAGACTTTTGAGGAGAAATTTGCTAAGTTGTTGCTGGAGGAAGGGAAAACCATAGAGGACTTTAAGAAACTATTCCTGCCACCTGGGAGTATTCCTTCCCCAACACCCCCTCCCACTCCAGCACCTGTTACTGCCCCATCTTCTGTGCCTCTGCCAATGCTGGCCCCTATATCTGTACCCACCATTAGTCATGACTCCTACCGAAGGCTGAGAATCTTCTCGGGCACCCTCCCCACCTCCCAGGAGGAGGATGACTGGGAGACCTGACTCGACTATGTTGCCCCCTTGGTACCCGAGTGGCAGTGTGTGGAGGCTGAGAAGCAGAAAAGAATCATAGAAAGTTTGAGGAGCCCCACCCTTGAAGCCATTAAATATTTGAGGTCCACGAACCCTGATGCATCTGCTCAGAAGTACCTCTGTACTTGAAGGCAATTTTGAGAGCACTGAGTGAGGGGAGACTTTGATATGGAAATGCCAAGGTACCAAACAATGGAAGGGGGAAAGTTTGTCTGTATATGTTGCTCACCTAGAAAGAGCTCTGCTAAGAGCTTACCGGAAAGGTGGGGTAGCCGCCAATGATATGAACAGTGTGAGATTCGGGCACATACTGCAACATGCCAAGCATTCTAAACTGCAGATCATCAAGTTAAGGCTCCAGGATAGGAGAGGTAACCCACCTGACTACAGTGACTTGATAAAAGAACTCCAGAAGGTAGAAGGTGAAGAGGGAGATTGTAATTATGGGGTGAGTGCAGCCCAAGTGATCATGGCACCAGAAGGCCCTTCCGAAATGGAGACCACTACGAGTGTCCCGCCATGGGCTAAACGGTGGGGGGAGGAGTTCCTGAAGAAAGTCAGAAAAGCACAACCGGATGTGTTCTCTGAGGTATCCCCTGCTGACAAAGACCGTGGCCCCTGTCAGGACGTGACTGTTATGGGGGTAGTGGTGCACCCTCAGGCATCCTCTACTGAGTGTGGCTTTTTGGCTGAGCTCAAGGAATTGACTGCCACCAAAAAGGAACTTTTGAGACATGGTACAATACCAGCAGAAGTCAGATCACAATCTCCCGTCGATGCTGTTTTCCCCAAGGATGCCCCGAGAGAAACATAGAAACATAGACTTTGATGGCAGATAAGGACCACTTGGCCCACCTAGTCTGCCCATTTCCCTACCTAGAGGATAAGCTGCAGATCCTATTTAACCAACAGCCTATTTCTTCCTACCCCCCGTAAAAATTGCCTTATGTCTGTCCCATGCATTCTTGAATTCTCCCACAGTTTTAGACCCCACAACCTCCTCAGGAAGGCTGTTCCATGCGTCCACCACCCTCTCTGTGAAAAAATACTTCCTCACATTGCCCCTGAGCCGTCCCCCCTCTATCTTCAAATTGTGTCCCCTTGTTCTTGCACATCTCTTTTTCTGAAAGATGCTACCCTCTTGGACTTTGTTGATTCCACTGAGGTACTTAAACGTTTCTATCATGTCCCCCCTCTCTCTCCTTTCCTCAAGGATATACATATTAAGCTCCTTTAGTCTCTCCTCATATGGCTTCTCTTGCAGACACTGCACCATTTTAGTTGCCCTCCTCTGAACTGCCTCCATCCTGTCTATGTCCTTGTGGAGATGGGGTCTCCAGAACTGGATGCAGTACTCCAGATGGGGTCTCACCAACTGTCTGTACAGGGGATAACAACTTCCTGCTTTCTGCTGGTGATGCCTCTCCTATACATCCCAGTATCCCCTAGCCCTCCCTACCACCTTCTCACATTGCTTGCCAACCTTAAGGTCATCTGATATGATTACCCCCAGGCCCCTTTCCATTTTTGTTGTTGTTACTACTACCTCCCCCCATTGTGTAATCTTCCCCCTGGGTTTTTGTTTCCCAGGTGCATTACTTCGCACTTTTTTGCATTGAATCCAAACTGCCATACTTCTGACCATTCCTCCAACCTTGCCAAGTCCCTTCTCATTCTTTCCATGCCTCCTTGTGTATCAACCCTGTTGCAGATCTTTGTGTCATTTGCAAAGAGACATACTTTTACTTCCAGTTCCTCTGCAATGTCACTTATAAAGACATTAAAAAGGACTAGACCCAGTACTGAACCCTGCGGTACCCCACTAGTAACCCCTCTTTCTTCAGAGTGGACTCCATTTACAATTACCTTCTGTGTCCTGTTGTTCAGCCAATGTTTTACCCAGGCTACCACCCTGGGACCCACTCCCAGGCTGGTTAATTTGACTACTAATCTTTTGTGTGAGACTGTGTCAAATGCATTGCTAAAGTCTAGGTAGACCATGTCCACAGCCCCTCCCTGGTCTACTACTTTGGTCACCCAGCCAAAGAAATCAGTTAGATTCATCTGACATGACCTTCCCACTGTGAACTCAAGCTGCCTTGGGTCCTATGCCCCACTGGCCTCTAGGTACTCAACAATTCTTTCCTTCAGAAGTGATTCCATCACTTTCCCTACCACAAAGGTCAAACTGACAGGTCCGTAGTTTCCTGCCTCTGTCTTGGTCCCACTTTTGTGAAGAAAGCCTGTAATCTGTCACAACTGCAGAAAAGATGGCCATATGAAGAGGGAATGCTGGCCTCAGAAGGACTTAGAGAAAGCGGCGAACCAGCTTCAAGGAGAGCTTCGGAAAATGAGTCAGTGGTCAAGGGGTGCATGAAATGACCGCAGTGAAGGCTTCGGCCATCCTAACTCAAACCCCTCTGTGGCTAAATCATCTGTCCAGGCCCTTGCTGTTGTCCCTCCAGACTGGTCCCAAATAGTGGGCCCTTCAATGAAGACTACAGTGGCTGTGAATGGTATTCCTACTCAGGCTGTGCTTGACAGTGGGTTGCAAGTAACCATTGTATTTCAGGACTGGTATGACAAACATTTATCTGATGTGCCATTACAATCCCTGGAAGGCCTACATGCATGGGGGCTGAGCGACAAGTCTTATCCCTACCTAGGATATGTCTGCCTATGGTTGTCTTTTCCTGCAACTGTAACTGGTGTAGAGGAGCAAGTAGAGACACTGGCCCTAGTGTTAATTGGAACAAACACCTACATGTTTGGGAGAGTAGCACAACTCTGCCATGAGAAACAAGAGCAACTGACGGGACAGGCCCTAAGAATACCAGCCTTAGTAAAAAAGGCATATGACTTACAACTGAAACCCAATGAAGAGGACCCAGATGAGCCAGTGGGGTTAGTGTGGAAAAAGGAATCTGACTCCTTGGTAATGGCCCCCAATGCCCAGTGCACAATCCATGGAGAAGTCTGCCTAAAGAGAAATGTAAAGAACAAATATTAATGTTGGATGCACCAGGTGATGGAAAGTTGCCAGGATTATTGATTAAACCCAGCATCTTGCCTGCCCGTGCCCATGCCTATGCAAGAGTGATGGTCCAGATTCGAAATGTGTCAGATCGGGAGGTCCTGATGAACAGAAGGTGCACTCTAGCTACTGTACACTGTGCAGACACTGCAGTATTACCCAAGGTAGAAAACTTGGTTTGCTGGCCAAGGCACCTAGCTTCACCTGAGCTCTTTCCTTCCAAAACTGCTTGAAAGGCAGAGTAGAGAACCTTACCAGAGCAAGGGAAAAGGATTAAGACTTCTTTTGGCTAAGCAGATTTACTGTGTGGTGGTGTTTTTATTTTTTACTCACAGGGATTGCTACTGTTTGTTGCTAACATTTCATTGCTTTATTTTTCTCTGTAGAAAAGTGTTTCTTACAGCGTATATCTTCCCTGAAATTATTACAGGTGGTGCTTTACAGGTTTTACAGTTTAATCTAACATTAGGATAAGCTTTCAGGGTTACTTACTGCATTTGTTGTTGACTGATTGTTTTTGCTCTTACCTTCTTGTTCTTTCATCTGTGGTTCTTCTTTTTCGTCAGGGGAAGGGCCCAGCCACCCACCCCATCCCACACTACACCCTCCTTTTATAGGGTACCACAGTTGTGACATTTCCTGTGGCAGAGCAGGAAGGTGGATCAGTGAAGCATCCACAAGGTGAGCTCATTTACAGGGGCACTAGTAATGTAACTTGTTATAACAAGTTAAACAAAAACAAAACACAATCAAACCATTACTTGCATTTTTTCCTTCTAATTACTCTGACTAGGTTATAAGCCCAGCAACTTATCTGGAATGGATATCATTAACTGCAGGTACTGTGGAACAATTTTCAGAAGGACAGTCTTACAGGATTTAGGACACTGTCTACATGCTGAGCCATTGGAGATCTTAGGGCTCAGCTCCTGGCAGCATGGGCAGAGATTGCACGCCTCAAATTTCATATTCAAGAGGAAATACATTATAAGAACCACCGCCATTTCCCCAGCATCCAACAGAAAACCTCGACCGCAGAGGTAGTTGGACCAGGAGGTTGGCAGGTGGTTAGAGGGGCAAATCGGGTGCCCCATCACCTCTGCCGCTGTCCAACATATTACCTCCAAAAACCATATAAACGCTACAAACAGGTATCTGCCTCTATCTCTGAAATCAAACAAAGAGGCAGAAGACACTGCAGAGCAGGACACTGCAGCACAGGAGCTAGCAGAACAAAACTCACCCAAATCAGGAACCAAAACAAAAAAGCAAAAAGGAAATCCAAAAAACTTCTGATCATAGGAGACTCCATGATTCGGGGAGTTGATACCCATCTCCAGCCAGAGGTAATGGTCAGATGTCTCCCAGGTACATCAGCATGGAGAGACACTGACTGCATTGCTAAAATTGTTCACAAAGCAGGAGAAACATTGATGTCCTAGTACACATAGGGACTAATGATCTCGCCAGCCGGTCAGTTGTGGAGACCAAGGAACACCTGACCAGGCTGGGTGACAAACTATCATCCATTTCATCCGGCATCTCCTTCTCTGAGATCCTGCCCATCTGGGAGAGGGGGACAGATGGACGGAAGGTCAGAGAAGGGGAGAAAGGGAGCTAAACACGTGGCTCAAGGGCTGGTGCCAGAAAAAGGACACAGATTTGTAGGGAACTGGCAACAGTTCTGGGAGCGAAAGTTCTTTAAATTTGATGGACTGCATCTGACTAAGGAGGGAGTCAGTGCATTGGGGCAGAAGTTTGACGTTTTTGCAGAATATTTAAACTAGCAAATGGGGAGAGGGGTGCAGCACCCCATACGTCGAATGGGAAGAACACCCCTCCCCCCTCAGCTAGTGGTCAAACAGGGATTCAGCATGTTTGCAGTTCATTTGCATCACCAGGTAAGGAAAAGGTTTGTCTCCCATACGACCCACAGGGTAATGCCAAACCTCACCCAACAACTAACACATCAAATCTGCCCAATGGAAAATCATGTACACAATGCTCACAGCCTGGGAAATAAGATCCCAGACCTGCAGGCAATAATGTCAGAGGCTAAACTGGACATAGTAGCAATTAGTGAGACGTGGTTTACCAGTAACCACACTTGGGAGACTTCAGTACCTGGCTATGTATTGTTCAGAAGAGACTGAGGTGCAAAAAGGGGAGAGGAGTGGCCCTGTATGTCAATGAAAATATCAAAGCTACAGAAATTCAGAATACACATAAGGAGCCAGAAGAACTGTGGGTCACCCTGGAAACAGGAAATGGGACAGCCATAAGAACTGGGGTTGTCTACAGGCCCCCAGACCAGGAGGAGGACATAGACACATTACTGTTAGAGTATATAGAAAACATGACAGTTAAAGGGGAGGTTCTGATAATGGGAGACTTCAACATGCCGGATACAGATTGGTCAATACCAGCAGGAACATCTGCCAGAACTAGACACATAGTGGATTCCCTGCAGGGGGAGGGCCTCAAACAACTGGTACAACAACCCACAAGAGACAGGGCTATCCTAGATCTAGTACTGACTAACAGGGAAGGGATCACAGATCTCCAGGTAGAAGGTCACCTGGGGGCCAGTGACCATCACATGGTATGGTTCAATTTGGCTACTACATCTAAATCATCCCATTCCAAGGCAAAAATATGGGACTTCAGAGGAGCTGACTTTGATAAGATGGCCAACAGAGTTAAGCTAGCCTTGCAAAAGAAACACAGGTGAGGGGGTACAGGCAAAGTGGGCAAGCATTAAGGATGCAATACTTGAAGCAACATCCCATTGTGTTAGACAGAAAAGGAAGTGCAAAAGAAGAAGGAAACCACTGTGGTTCTCAAATACAGTAGCAGAAAAGGTCAGAGCCAAAAGGCTGGCCTTCAGGAAATATAAGGAACACAGCGGGATGAAGATAGGGAGGCATACCAAACTGCCCTAAGGGAAGCAGGGAAGGCAGTAAGGCAGGCAAAGTCCCAAACTGAGGAAACACTAGCACGAACAGTAAAGAAGGTGACAAGACTTTCTATAGATACATTAGTGAAAGGAGAAAGTCCAGAGGGGGCATTGCTAAGCTTAATGGAGAAAAGGGAGCATGTGAGGAGAGGACCATGTAAAAGCATCTATCCTAAATAGATACTTTTGCTCAGTATTTACTGAAGAGAAGGTAGGGCAGGGCCCACAGCTCAGCACCATGGACACAGGGGGGAGGGAGGTGAGCACTACTCCCTTCACAAAAGAAAGGGTCCTACAAGAGCTTGCTAAGCTCACGGTGGATAAGGCAATGGGATCTGATGGCATACATCCCAGGGTACTTAAGGAGCTAAAGGTGGAACTAGCAGAGCCATTAGCAGAACTGTTTAGTGAGTCTCTGAGCACAGGAGAGGTCCCAGAAGACTGGAGAAGGGCTCATGTGATCCAGCTCCACAAAAGTGGTAGCAGGGAGGAGGCAGGGAACTACAGACCAGTCAGTCTTACCTCAGTAGTGGGCAAGATTATGGAGGCACTCCTTAAGGAAAGGATAGTGCAACACCTGGAATCCATAGGAGCACAGGATCCAAGACAGCATGGGTTTACAAAGGAAGGTCCTGTCAAACTAATCTCATAGATTTCTTTGACTGGGTAACCAGAGTGGTGGACCAAGGGGAGCAGTTGATGTCGCCTACCTTGACTTCAGCAAAGCTTTTGACACTGTTCCACATAGAAGATTGATAAATAAGCTGAGTAGGCTCGGGTGGGTCAGAAGTTGGTCAACTGGGTGTCAAACTGGTTGATGGACAGAAAACAAGAGTGGTGGTAAATGGTATACAGTCAGAAGAGATGCAAGTCACAAGTGGGATACCTTAGGGATCAGTCCTGGGGCCAGTCCTCTTCAACATCTTCATTAGTGACCTTGCAGATGGACTAGAGGGTAAGGCTTGTCTGTTTGCAGATGACACCAAGATCTGCAACAGAGTAGATGATCCAGATGGGGTGGGCAGAATGAGAAGAGATCTGGATAAACTAGCAAAATGGTCAGAAGAGTGGCAACTGGGATTTAATGCAAAGAAGTGCAAGATCATGCACGTAGGGAAGTGAAACCCTGAAGCCACCTATAGGCTGGGAGGGGAGTTGCTAGCAGTCACAAAGGAAGAAAGAGACTTGGGCATCATCACCACTGATGACCTGAAATCATCCAAGCAGACCTCTAAAGCAGTAGGTAAGGCTAGGGGGGTGTTAGGGTGTATTAGTAGGGGTATCACAAGTCGTAAGAGGGAGGTAATAATCCCTCTTTACAAGACACTGGTTAGGCCCCATCTGGAGTACTGCGTGCAGTATTGGAGGCCACACCTTCACAAGGACATTAACCAAATTGAGGCAGTCCAGAGAAATGCAACCAAAATGGTGCAGAGACGGCATCAGAAGACATATGAGGACAGATTAACAGAGCTCAATATGTATACCCTTGAGCAAAGGAGGGAGAGAGGTGATATGATTGAGGCATTCAAACACCTTAAGGGCACTAACAAGGTGAAAGAGTCTAACATGTTTAAATATAAGAAAAATAGCAGGACAAGAGGACACAGCATGAGATTAGAGGGGGGCCGATTAAGGGGGAATGTGAGGAAATTCCTTTTCACAGAAAGGGTGGTGGATGCATGGAATGGCCTACCCCAAGAAGTGGTGGCTATGAATACAGTGCAGGGCTTCAAACAGGCATGGGATAGGCATAAGGGAGCAATACAAATGAGTATGAATAGATAGGCCACTGACAGAGCAAAGGCTGATGGCACATTTATAAGGTAGAAAAAGAAATGGGCAGACTGGATGGGCCTTGCGGTCATTATCTGCTGTCAACTTCTAGGTTTCTATGTTTCTATGTTTCTATAACAAGTACTCTGGCCAAAAGGAGAGCGTGACCCCGGACTTATTTGACTTTGGTGATTCCCTGCTGCCAGCTGAATGGAAGGATAGGATTAGCAAGATACTCACCCAGAGAGACCAAGTGTTTTCGTTAAAAGAATGGGACGTGTGGTGTGTCCAGGGTGCAGAGCGTCATATATGCCTGCATGATGACCGGCCATTCCAAGAGAGATCCCGATGCCTTGCCCCAGCAGACATAGATGATATGAGGAGATGCCTGCAGGAAATGCTCACTGCTGGCGTGATACAGGAATCAAGGAGCCCATATGCCTCTCCTATTGTGGTTGTGCATAAGAAGAATGGGTTGGTGAGGATGATGTGTTGATTATCGAACTCTGAACCGGCGGACCGTCCCAGATCAATACACCATGCCCCGTATACAAGATGCCCTGGATTGCTTGAGTGGGAGTAAATGGTTCTCAGTATTGGATCTTCACAGTGGATATTACCAGATTCCGATGCCCATGGAGGACCATGAGAAAACCATCTTCATCCGTCCTTTGGGGTTCTACGAATTCCTGAGAATGCCACAGGGGATTTCGGGTGCCCCGGCCACCTTTCAGCGACTGATGAAACGTGCGGTGGGAGAAATGAACTTGCTGGAATGCCTAGTGTACCTAGATGATGTCATTGTGTTCAAACGCACATTAGAGGAGCATGAGACCCGACTGTTTAAAGTCCTAGACTGATTGGAAGACTTTGGCCTCAAGCTGTCCATTGACAAGTGCCAGTTTTTTCAAACCTCCGTGAAGTATGTGGGGTACATAATATCTGCAGAAGGGATAGAGACCGATCCCAGTAAGGTCAAGTCACTGACTACTTGGCCCCAGCCCCATAACTTGAAAGAACTACAATGTTTCCTGGTGTTCTGTGGCTACTACCTCAGGTTCATAAAAGACTATTCCAAGGTGATTTGCATGCTCCTGAATCTCACCCAGGGTTCCCCCCTACCAACCGTAAATACAAGAAAGGGGCTGTCAAAGAACCCGAGAAAGTATACTTTTGAACAGGCAAACCTATTAGGCCCTGCTGGACACCCGAATGTGAAGCAGCCTTCCATGAAGCCATATACCAGCTCACCCATGCCCCCATCCTCACCTGTGCTGACCCTACCAAGCCCTATGTGCTGCATATGTATGCTAGTCTGCAGGGGACTAGGAGCTGTGCTGTATCAAGACCATGGGGATGGTTTGAGACCAGTGGCTTTTGCCAGCAGGGGCTTGACCCTGTCAGAACAAACCTATCCTGTGTTCAAGTTGGAGATCCTTGACCTACAATGGGCCATTGTTGACCAGTTTCATGAGTACCTCTATGGAGCAAAGATATTGGTGAAGACCAACAATGACCCGTTATCCTATGTACAGACTTCAGCTAAGTTGGACGCCACTGGGCACCGGTTGCTCTCTGCTTTATCAACCTATGATTATGCTGTCAGATACAGGCCAGGACTGAACCATATTGATGCTGATGCCCTGTCGCGAAGGCCAGTTTTCAAGAGTGATTGGGTCAGGCTGTTTGAACCTGACATCCGAGCATTGTGCCAAAAATTTGACAGAGATGAACAGATGTCTGCGAACACAGTGGACTGTCTAGTAGATTGCTTGGGCCCTCCTGATACCTGCATACTAGCTGCCTATTGCCATTTCTCTGCTCTAGATATTAGTGCACTACCTCAACTTGACAATGACAGTATTCAGTGGGCTCAATCCCAAGATCCTATGATTCAACCCGCACTTGATGCCCTGCGTGCAGGGAAAGATTTGTCTAAGTTACCTTCCTCTGACTTGTGAACTGCCCTATTGTTTAAAGAAGGCCCTAAACTGAAGTTACTCAATCAGTTGTTATACAGAGAGACAGTGGATCATAGTGATCAAGTAGACAAGCAACAATTGGTCCTGTCCATGGCCTTTAAACACTTGGTACTGAGGTCCCTCCACAATCACATAGGGCACCTCGGTATTGACAGGACTCTCGACCTGGTACAATCTTGATTCTAATGGCCCAAGATGGGGGCCGATGTTGAGCACCATGTAAAGACCTGTAGTCGTTGCATCCAAAGAAAAGCTCTGCTTCAGAAGGCTGCCCCCCTTGTCAATATCATTACCAGTGCCTCCATGGAACTGGTCTGCATAGATTTTTTGTGTTTAGAACCTGATCAACGGAATATTGGCATTGTGTTAGTGGTTACAGATCATTTCACACAGTATGCACAAGCTTTTCCAACCAAAGATCAAAAAGCCCGTACCATGGCCAAGGTGCTAGTGGAAAAATTATTTGTCCACTATGGTGCCCCCCAGCAGATTCACTCTGACCAAGGCAGAGATTTGAAAGTAGGCTAATCAAAGAAATGCACTCTCTGTGTGGGGTGCGGAAGTCAAGAACCACCCCTTATCACCCACATGGGGACCCTCAACCTGAACATTTTAACCACACCCTTCTAGACATGCTGGGTACCCTCCATCCAAAACACAAGCATAAGTGGAGCCAGAAGATTAGCACCTTGGTACATGCATACAATTGCACCAAAAATGATGCTACTGGGTTCTCCCCCTACCGCCTCATGTTCGAGAGGAAGGCCCGACTGCCAGTTGATCTCTGCTTTGGGGTCTCTCCAGATGGGGTCTGAGCTGAAAACTACCTGCAGTTTGTACAGAAACTGAAAGCTCAATTGAACCTTGCATATCAACTAGCCCAAACAATGGCCGCTAAAAGAAATCTCACTAACAAAGAGAGCATGACAAGAAAGTAAAGGCTCAAGAGCTACGGCCCGGAGACTGTGTATTGTTGCACAATCTGGGACTACATGGCAAGCACAAAATTGCTGATAGGTGGCACTATCTTCCTCATGTAGTAGTTGGAAAGTTGGATGATCTATCAGTATACAAGGTACGCCCAGAGAATAACTCCAAAACTGTCAATACCATGCACCATAACCACTTGCTGCCTGTCGGCCAAGTTATTATTGAAGCTGAGCCAGCAGACATTGCCTCCCCTGGGCCGGTGACTCATGCTGCTGCAAAAAAGAGACAGAGTCAACCTACCCCAGTAGTTACAGAGTTAAGGTTTCCCCAGCAGCAGGCCCAGAATGATAGTGACTGTTAGTCCACCTCTGATGATAGTGAGTGTTACAATGCCTATTACCCCTCCTATGAATTGAGTCAGCTATTTTGAGGTAACCCTATGACTAATTGTGGGGATGAAGCTGGGCCTTCTGGACTGCCCAACCCCCCCAGCTTCATCCTTGGAGCCAATGCTCCCTGAAAGTGAAGTGCAAAGTATTGCGTCTGAGGCTGTGGACTCCCTGTGTTTCGTGGAACTGTGTGACTTGCCTGAAGAAGGGGCTGATGGCCTGAGTCTCTCTGGTGACACACCAGAACTTGAACAACAATATGAGAGTGCTGACAGCCCCCCTTCAGTGCCACAAAGCCTAATTGTGCCAGAACCTTCTCTAAATGAGCCAAGTGTTGTGGAGACAGCCTACAGAGCAAGGATCTGACAGTGCTCCCAGTTTGGACATTCCCACCTGTGCAGAGGCACCCCTCATGACTGATGAAAGCTCCAAAGTTAGTACTGAAAGTACAGAGACTATGGCTGTTCCCCCCAGAAAGACTGGCCGAGATGTCAAGCCAATACTACGCTTCAGTTATGATTCTCCCGGGTGGCCAGTGGATTTGCCTCTCAATGTGGATCACAAAGGTGTTTATATTTCTCAGAGCTCACTACCAAAACTGAGCTTAATGGCCAATTCCAGGTTGATTGTTCTTCCTTCTCAGTATGGTGACCCTGCCCCATCCAGCCCCAAGTTAGCTAATAGGGAAGGGCTCCCTCCTACATTGTTTAATGTTCAGGAAGTTATAATATGAATCAGTATTGTGATGTCACCAGTATGTCAATCACAGTGGAAGCAGTATTACCTGTATGAAATGTGCATAAGTATTGTCCTTATGGATATAGTATCATGAAGTGTAGTGAATATGTGTAGTAAAGTAATACGTTTATGTTAACTGATGCATGATGGAACAGACTTGACGTGGACGCCAAGTTTCCTCCAGGCAGGGAAGGGTGTACTCCCTACAAATGGGGGTTCCCGAAAAGTCTTCCTTGAGCTTGCCTAAATGCTCACCGTCAGGCTGATGTTCTGCATTTTAGCAGATTAAATATATTGCCAGAGCGTGCCTGTATAGCCTTTGTGTACTGTCTCTTTAAGAGCTACTTGGATTGCAGTCATAATTAATCTAAAAGGGAGCTCTGTTAGAAGATGTACTTGTTTGCTGATCATTTGTTAGAGTAGCAATAATAGTGCAGTTTGTTCTAACCTGCCTTCTTTGCAGCACGGACAGTTCTGTTTGTTTCCATCATCTTGGTCCTGGACTGTCAGAATGGTCCAATCAGTACATTTGGGACTCTAAAATGGAGCCTGCCTACAGGGGCTTGGTGGGGCCAAAATTTATAGGAATTGTAGTTTTGGGCTTTTGGTGCCTAAAATGACCTGGAGGGGGAGCCCTTGTTGTGACTGACAGATGGATCGTCCAACCGAACCTTTTGGATCTTGGGGAAAGTCCCATACTGCTCGCAGTTTCAGTTAGATCTGAGTTGGGAAGTGAAGAAGTAACAGCTCAAGATAGTTTGAGCAGCAATCCATAGTGGATTTGAGAGGGAGAACTGTGGAAAGGCTTGAGTTTGACCTGCATTACTGCCTGCTGTTCCTGAGAGGGAACTTGTGCTTTATTTTTTTTACTGAATCCGAATTTGGAGAGGAAATTAAGCCACCGAATTGTGACCAGGCTTTAACCTGAGGAAGACCGAAGATTTGCAGAATGCGATCAGCCTGTCAGCACGTTCAGCTACCTCTGAACTCCTGGATTGTGCAGAGACTCTGTAATTGCGACCGGAGAATCATTTGCCTGGTACAGTGGAATTTCCTTACATGTGAATGTGCTGTGTGCTTACTGTGGGTCATTATTTGGTTCCCCACTGTATGTCTGAATTGTGTTTTGCTTGCTGGAGGTTATATCCAGCTACACAGACTGAATCTGTATCCATTTCCAATTGCCTGGGCCCTGTTACACTGGCTCAGCCAGAATACCTGCTATGCAGAGAAAGTCATTGACGAGAGACCAGCCTGGGAATTAGCTCCCTGCTCAATGCCTTGAACAGGAATGACGCCTTGGTGATTCGTGTGGGACCTGCTTCTCCGGGCACTCCAGCTCAACAGCCTGCAGTCTCAATTTCATCCTACCTGTGTCCAGTATTGGGTATTGTGAGTAAACATCAGGGTAGCTCCCTGCAACAACAGCTAAATCTAAAAGTGTTGTCATCTGATTGTCTTGTTGCCTTTTCTTTCACGAACTGAGCCCTCCGGCTCCGGATTACAAATAGTGTGTGTTGTGCATGTTGCTTTCTTCCTTCACAGGGCCCCAACCAGATGCAGCATTCCTGGCTAGCCCACGGTTTTCCTACCTGAGAACCCAGAGTGTGTGGCTGTGTAGAGACTCTGAACTGCATGCATAACTGTCTGATTAATATAGCTTTTAAGCAAATTAACCTGATTATGCCCCTCCCTTGTTCAAGTCCCCTGAATAAATCAGATTTAACTTTGTTTGCATTTAACCTGACTGTGGTTCCAGTTTGTGCCAAAAGTATTGTACTGTTGCAATTTGCTGTGCTTAACCTTGTTTTACAGGGGGTCCCCAGGATCAAGCTAGAGGAACCAGCCCTGATGGTAAGTGCAAACAGTGTGGGTAATTGCCTGGTGAATAAGGGTCATTGTGAAAGTAATTATTGTATATTGTGCAGGCCACTGGAAGGGAAATAAGGGGGGTTACAGTGTCCCGGAGGGCTGTGCCTAGGTTAGTTTGACCTCTAACAACCCTGACCTCTGGGTGGAGGCACCCGTTTCATTACCCAGGCCCCTTATCTTGCTACTAGCCAAGCCGGCAGGGGTAGTAGCCCTTGGGATAGTGCCGCCTAGGGGTTACACAGAGAGAGGTAATGTGATGTGATGATGATGATGATTATGTGGGTTTTCCTGTCTGCTGCCAGTCCCAAGGCAGGAACAAATGGCCTACACTTTACAAAAAAAAAACAGTAGATCAGTTACATTACATTTCACACGAATGTCACTGTCATGTTTTTCACTCAAATCACCATGTGCTCAAAACTATGGCAGAAGTCTACAAAGACCCACAGCACCTACTGTATGACTCTAAGGGGTGAGCCACTTGCTTGTTGCAGTGGTGACTCAGGTTCATGCCTGAGCCCTGGTAGACAGGAGCAAACCACAGTGGGAGCAACAGCATCTGCATGGATGCTGTCCTCCTAGGAGAAGGGCTTGGCATGTGCTGCTCCTAGAGGAGCTTGTGGTGGTGGTCTGGTGAAGGAGTGGTTGCTGGTGTGGGTGGCCATATGCTGCCATGCATCGGTCCCCCCGATGCCACAACATGCATACCTATTTGTGAGGGTGGTGGATGGAGGGATGAAAAAAGTAGAAATAGGCCCACTCTAGCATGCCATATGATGGCCCTTGCATCTCCCACAGGCTACCTGATCCCTCAGCATGCCAGCTTCCCCCATCCCTTGTCCTGTCATCTCAAAATGCTTCCTTCCTGGGATCTGGTGGGGAAGGGATCGCTGACAGGGCTATGCTGGAATCCAAAGAAAACACAGAAACCTAGAGGGACTGGAGGCAGATGCATTGAAAGTGAGAAGTAAGTCCAGCAGGCAGCAGCACTGCCAAGCATCCCAAACATTAGGGTGCCAGATGGGCATGGAGAAGAAAAAAAAAAGATGGCTCAATATTAGCACTTTTAACAGTAGAACTCGATAAGTCTCCTGAAGGCATGAACTTGCAAATCATTTGGATAAAAAAAAGGATTTAATCTCTTCAAATCTGGTTTGAAAGTCTAATCTGTGATTAAAGATTGCAGTTTGGAGTGGTAAAAATCTTAATATTTAAATCAGTTCAACTGATTTGAAATGTTTAGACTAATTCAACTTGTATTCACTTCCTGGCTACGTTTATTGCTGTTCAACAGGAATTGAATCCTTTAAAGTTCAAGGCCTTTGATTCTTTTTTAAACTGATTGTTTCAGTTCTATTAAATGTATTTATTTATTTAGCATTATTTATGCAGGACAGGCTAGCTGAGGTTTACCACCTTGTTTTCAGGGGGTGTCCTGCTGACAGCAGCAGCACATGATGAGGTGGGAATGTTCCAAGATTGAGCTATGGCATATTCAAATGTAACTCTCTCTCTCCCATTATTAGATCTTAATTTAGGTGGCACCAATGATCTGTGTTGAATGTCATAGATGAAATAACTGTGACTGCATGGTCATTTGGTTAGTCAGATAGCGCTCACAAATGCAAGCTCTAAAACGCACATAATTTGTAAACTGCCTTAGTCACAAAACTTAAGCATTTGTACCTGGCTTCATTTGCTTAAAACCCTTTTCCTAGATGATCTCAACTATAAAATCTGTGGGGGCCGCATTCACTAGAGTGCATAGTTCCTCCTTTAAAATCTTGGAATCCTTCCAGAAATGAATACACACACATTATCAGGTTGGTTGTTGAGTGGTGCAAAAAGTTAATTTGCAAAGCACATGACAAAAAGCCCAGTAGCAGTGATAAGGTTACTGCATGCATTGCATAATTTCTGCCAGGAACACATTCTAGACCCCGTTTAACTCTTCACAGAAGTAATAAATATCTCTGCATCTTAATTTCTTTACTGTAGTCAAAGAAAATATCTATTGTTTAGTAGTATATGGATGGTCATGTATTGCTCCACAGGGAACTGTATAAAAAAATCTTGTACTCTATTGCCGTGATTTCATGTTTCTCATACTATCATCTTTGTGATGTTACACTGATTGTACTGTGGGATCAAAAGTTCAAGGAAAAACAGGTGCCTAGCAGGAGCTGGATTCGTGTTGAGCTGCAAAACAAAAACAGTGACTCTCCGGCGGGTCCACCTATGTAGACTACAAACTTTTTTATCTTGAGGAATGCATTCTTTAAAAAAAAATGGTAACATCAGATAACTCCTTTAGCACTGGAACTCAATGGCACACATGGGTTACAAAGAAGAAGAATCAGCATTTATATAGCGCTTTTCATACACAGTATCCCAAAGCGTTTTACAAGCAATGCTAGACTGGTAGTGAAGTGACTGAATGTGTGGTGGCGGCCATATCGCACATCATCACCCATACACAGCCTGGATAATTGCATGAACCGGTTTATGGGAAGGGGAATGTTAGCCAGGACACCGGGAATGTTCCCTGCTCTTTACGAAGAGTACCCTGAGTTCTTTTACTTCCACCTGGACACCCACCAGGACAACACCAGGATGGGCAGAAGGGACCTTGGTTTAACGTCTCATCTGAAGGACGGCACACCCCAGCAGTACAGCACCCCCCAATACTGCACTCGGATGCCAGTGATTTTTAGGTGCAAGTCTATCCCGATGTGGGACTAGAACCCACAACCTTCTGGTCCAGAGGCAGATGTGCTACCAACTGAGCCACACTGACAAAGGGAGCTGATGGGCCAAGACTGTATACAAGTGAGATTTCAGATGAGGTTTGAAAACAAGCTTGAACCCATATAATACAAAAAATAAACTGGGAACTATATATCACTTGACAAAATACCATCTTGAGGTTCTATGACATGTTGGAACCTTTCAATCATCAGTCAATTTAACTTTGGCTATTGTTGGCAAAAATCTGGAACTCCATCCTGGTTGATAATGTTCACCCTTTTCTTATAGCAGTTCATCTGTAGTTATTAAATAGGGTTGTTAATATCTGAGTGTGATATTCGTTTTTTTCTGGTTAGATTTTACATTGAATATGACATTTCATAGATCTGTTGAAGTTATTATTAGGTCTACCTTATCTTGGACTCTTTATCTTTTCCTGTTCTTTACTGGTTATTATTATAGCAATATTCTTCCTTGTCTGTCTCTGTATACTTTATTATATTGCACAAATTCAATTATACTTATGTACTTCCTATATGCTGTGTTTATGCTTGTCTTCATTGTTGTATGTTATACGTACATACAAATATACGAATCTGCCAGCAGAAACAGACCACCCAGTCTATCTAAGTCTGCTCGAGTGTGCAGCCAACACCCCTAGTTTGCAGCTGCCCCACCCCCCTTCCCTTTGTCATCCCACTAACACCCCCACCTCCCCCACCCTCACTCTCCCCTGTTCTCTGTCCAATGCCCTTTTGAAGCTGTTCACAGATTTACATGATACCACCCATTCTGGTAGAGCATTCCATTTTGCTACCACCCTCTCTGTGAAATAGTGTCTCCTCATTTCCTTCCTAAATCTTCCCCCCTCTATTCTTAGCCCGTGCCCCCTGGTAACCCTCCCCCTCCTTATACTCCACTATCACCCTGCGCCATGTGATATGGCCTGGGTCATGCCTGAAAATGGTCCCTGGGATCAGTGCACTCACCCGGTTATCAAAGTCATAAACAAATAAATAAATAAAAATAAATAAGACGCCATCTGCCCCATCCTTATTTATTCCCCTCCTATTATATATGAACATTTTAATAAACTGCTTAATGAAATACTGGTCCTTTCCGCTGTTGGCCCCCACACCTTGTCATTTACTAGGCTCAGTCACTAGTACCTCCATCTTTTCCAAGTTAAGCTGCAGCCAGCTAGAGGACATCCAGTTCTGTATCTCGACCAGACATTAATTCAGTACGTTGACCACACCAGGCCAGGCATCCTAAGTGCAAATGACAAGTACAGCTGGGTGTTGTCTGCATAATATTGAAAACCCAAGCCCACTGATGCAGCAGTTGGACTTCCACTCAGGACGCCGATGACCCAGGTTTGGGAATGGACCTGGGTGTCAGAGGGCCGGTCGGAGGAGAAGGACTGAACATCCTAGGGACTGCTCTCCTTCTCTGGGGGGGAAGGGGGACCATGTATTTGGCGATCATCTGACCTTTGGCAGAGGCTAGGGAGTCAGCAGTGTCTGGTGCCTGAAAAATTGGGGGGCATGTCAGATGTTGACACAGGTTATATCATACATCATTGCACACCACGTCCCCAGGGATACACCATCCAGAAAAAGCCAGCCCTTGGACTATGATGCGCCACTCTTTCACCATGCTCATTGTCTACTAGTGTCCACCAACTGGGTCACTGCTCCCATGGCCCTGACCCGGGGGTAAGCCGGGGCTTGCCTACAGTGTCCTTGGGAGGGGTCACCTGCCCAGGGGCCCAGACCGGGGGGTGGGGTAAGCCTGGGCATGGTGGTGGAGGTTGGTAAAGCAGAGCAGAGCCAGGACTGGGGGCTTGGCCAGTAGGAACAAACCCCTTGATGGAAAAATGATTTTATTTTTATTATCAAGAATTGATTTTTAATTATTTTATGTGATTTTATATGGGCTTAATTATGGGAAGTTTTACTATAATTTTTGATTAATATTATTGTTTGCATGAATACCTAAAAGCAAAACAAAAGTATTAATTATGCCTTAAAATCAAGAAGTCTGTCTTTGGGCTTAAAAAGGGGATCTCTACTTCCTAAATATCTCTTTGCCAACAATAACAGATGAGGCTTCTGGTAAAATGAAGATGAGACTCCATTTTAGTTTCTTTAAAGTAATACTAAAGGCACTTCTTGCAAGAATAGTTAGAAACATCAGGGCCTAGTTCACATTCCAAAATTTCTAAGCTAGCAAGAGCTAGGTAACTGGACTGCAATCAGATAGGAGGTCATGTGACTGTACAGCCACTAGCCAGACAGCATTCCAAGGTTCTGTAATGAGCTTAAAGAAGAAAAAAAAACAATCTTGTCTTAGGAAATGCAGTTTAAAAGTCCCATGACTGTCTATTAGAATAAAAAGTTGTATTCATAGTTTAAAAATGCAATGCAATGCCGCTACAAAAATTGAACAGTTGAGAGACACTAGTATGAGTAATATGAACATTTAATATCACAAGTGTAGGACCAAGGGTTTGAGAGCTATGTATTAAAGTTATTTTAATAACCTTCTTTTATTGATAACTAGACAAATCTAGTCTCTCATGATACCTGACATTCCGGGGAGTCTGAAAATATGACTCTTAAGTATACACCTTGTTGCTATGCAGAGAAAGACTGTCTAAAAGTTTGGTAAAAGCAAGATGATTTATGGTTGTTGTAGACAAGACAAAGAACCTCATGTTTCTACAAAGAACTAGTATTTAAGAGTTTTGATAATGAATTTTTCTTATAAGTCTTATACTATTCTGTAGCTTAGACTATTTGGAGATTAACTATCACTTTATTTTAAGAAGTTTTACTAGAATTATGAAGTTATAGCCTTTAATAATCTAACTTGGGAAATAATAGTCCTGGGAATATGGGAAACATACCAAAATACTCCATTCGATGAGAGAAGTTCAAATATGTAAGTTTGAAAGTTATACTATTTTGCATTATGAAGTTATTAAGAAAAATAATTTTGAATTAAAAATAAGTCTTAACGAAGAGGGGCAGTCCTTAAAGAGGCATTTTTTATTTATTTATTAAAGTCAAGGATTACAAATACCTTTGAGCCAAGGCTCTCTTACTAAGGTTCCATGTCAGAAGTACAATCATACAGCATGATTTACATTACAAACATTTAGTACATATATGGTCACTGTCACCATTCGTCATCTGCAGGGAGCCAGAAACCCAGCCTCCTTAGTGACTCAGACCATAGAAACACAGAAGTTGATGGCACATAAGGATCGCAAGGCCCATCCAGTCTGCCCATTTCCTTTTCTACCTTATGAATGTGCCATAGGCCTTTACTCTGTCAGTGGCCAATCTATTCATACTCATCTGTATTGCTCCCTTATGCCTAACCCATGCCGGTTTGAAGCCCTACACTGTATTCATATCCACCACTTCCTGAGGTAGCTGTTCCATGCATCCACCACCCTTTCTCACATTACCCCTTAGTAGGCCTCCCTCTAATCTCATGCTGGGTCCTCTTGTCCTGCTATTTTTCTTATATTGAAACATGTTAGACTCTTTCACCTTGTTAATGCCTTTAAGGTGTTTGAATGTTTCGATCATATCACCCCTCTCCCTCCTTTGCTCTAGGGTGTACATATTGAGCTTCGTTAATCTGTCCTTATATGTTTTCTGACACAGTCCCTGCAACATTTTTGTTGCCCTTCTCTGGACTGCCTCACTTTGTTAATTTCCTTGTGAAGATTCGGCCTCCAGTACTGAACACTGTACTCCAGATGGGGCTTAACCAGTGTCTTGTAAAGAGGGATTATTACCTCCCTCTCACAACTTATGACGCCCCTACTAATGCACCCCAACATCCCCCTAGCCTTACCTACTGCTTTAGTGGTCTGCTTGGATGATTTCAGGTCATCTGTGATGATGATGCCTGAGTCTCTTTCTTCCCTTGTGATTGTCAGCAACTCCCCTCCCAACCTATAGGTGGCTTCAGGGTTTCTCTTCCCTATGCGCAAGATCTTGCACTTCTTTGCTTTAATCCTCAGTTGCCACTCTTCCGACCATTTTGCCAGTTTATCTAGATCTCGTCTCATTCTGCCCACCCCATCTGGATCATCTACTCTGTTGCAGATCTTAGTGTCATCTGCAAACAGACAAACCTTACCCTCCAGTCCATCTGCAATGTCACTGATGAAGAACCAATAAAAATCTGGTCATGAGCAAGTTCATATTAGTGAATTCACTAAAAATACCACCAACAGCTTAAACTGGTTCAAGGTCAGTTGGCATTCATCTGTATCCCCCTCCCCCAGGTTGTGCCTGAAAATAGACAGGATTTGTCTAGTGCACTTACCTGGTCAACAAAAAACAAAATAAAAATAAAAAAAAATTCTGCTGACCACTCCTCAGTTTTGGCTGAAACACCAATGTAAGAGGACCTATGTCAGGCTAACTGAAAATTTGGCTGCAACCTAAATAGCTTTATAACTCTAGCTAGGACTGAAAAGCTTTAGGCCACACCTGTATTTGGAATACTGGGACCAGCCTAAGGATAAGCTTGAAAGCCTACGCAGTGCTGCCACGAGGTCCAATGGGAAATTGCTTGGACAAGAACATTCTCATTGTGTTATGAAAGAAGGTCTGTGTTTTATTTGCTAAGCATTTTGACTGAAATATGTTGCCTGCTAAAGCCTGGATCAGAGACTTAACTTTAAAATTCACAACTAAAGTCAGATATGCAGTGCTGTCTAGTTGTCCTAAGGTTTTGAGTGCAGATGGATTAAACATGAAAAAGTCATTAATGTCCAGTTATTAAAACAACTTTGCTATCCACAAGAAAGTTCTTTAAATCAGGTATTGCTATGGACTGTGCAGACTGAAACTGTTTTCTACAAATCCAAGAACTGACTTTTGGTGACGTGACTTTCAGCAAGGGACATATTACCTGCAGTGTTTGTCCATGCTAAACAGTTCCAGGGTGAAGATGATTAGCTGACTTAAAAAGCCTTTCTTACTCAGAGCCAGACTTAACCAATATTTCTAAGTCAAGAGAGAAGAAGAACCCCCTCTACAACCAGAAATTTAAGTATAATTTTAATTACTTTTACTAATTAATTTTAATTGATAGTTTTAGTAATTTAACTTGGCTTTTCTTGGAAAGTAACAAGGAAGCTTACTTTTAACTACAGACCTTGGGGTATATGGTTTAAAAGGTTTAAACTGAGAAATATTTTGCAAGATCTAAAAAGTTAAAATGAAGTTTTATGACGGTATAATACAAAACACTGACGTAATGAGTTGCTGCAAGTTCTCATGAAAAGAAAATATATTTTACATGCTATGAAGTTTTGAAACAAGTTTTATACAGAAATAATCTGAGACATTGATCTTATGAGTTTGCATGTTCTTGTGCATGAAGGTTATGCTAAGCACTAAGTATGCTGAAAGTCTAGTATAACTATTACCATTTATTATGCTGAATATTGCTTATTCATTTGCACTGTTTATTTGCTAGAATTTGCTTATTTGTTTTCTTTATTAGTTTGCTTGATTTTCTAAAACAATTTTGTTTATGTTTACAGTTATTATGCATGATATTTATGCTAATGAGGAATATTTAAAATGATGGTATAGGTGTAACTTATATATATATATATATATATATATATATATATATATACATATATAATATTCATAAGTGTGGGGGAAGTGTTATTGCCATTATCGTGAATCTGGAGAGCAGAGGTAATATCATATTTGAATTTTATCATTATTTTTGGTAATGTATGAAAATAATTTTTGGGTAAGGTCATAGGTAAATCCAAGTGCATCATTGTAAAAAGTGATATTACAGCCTTTGTTCTGACAGCCCCTCCCCCCAAAAAAAAATTAATAGTAAAAAAAAAACAAAGGTGAGAGAATCAAACCCTGGAGTATACCACAGAGCAGGGCTTCAGGACTGAGAAAAAAAAATTCCCATCACCAACTTCTGTGTCCTGCCACTGAAGAAGGACTCAAACCAGCTGATGACCCTACCAGTGAGTCCATAGGACTCCCTGAGATAATCCAAAAATGACTTATTGTCCACAGATCGAGTACAATAAGAATTGACTATTCCACTCTATCTCTAGCCCTGAAGCCCTGAGGAGGTCATTATGCACCCTGACCAATGCAGTCTCATTACAATGCCTGAATCTAAATCCAGATTGGAGTGGCTCATAGATGTTAAAAGTCATAAATTGGGCCTCAAGCTGCAGAGTCACTATCTTCTCAATAACCTTTCCTAAGAATGGGAGGTTAAAGACCAGCCTCAAATCTGTCAAACAGTCCAGGTCCAAAGATGTTTTTTTTCTGGATTGGGTCTCACCAGGGCATCTTCAATTCACTCAGGCAAAAACCCTCTGAAAGAGAACACCAGACTGTCTCAGCAGACACTGGACCCAAGAATCCAACACAACTCACTAGGAGGTGTGTCAGACCAGGATCCAGTTCACAGTAAGTGGTCTGCAGCTCAGAAATCACACCATTCACCTACTCTACCAAAACCAAAGAGAACTCTTCACACCAGGCAGATGAAAATGCTTCTACTGGTTGGGGACAGGCAGGATGTAACAACATGCCCACCATCCAAAAGAGCTGAGCAAGTCTGTTCCTCCCCACTGCATCCCCCATGGACAAAAATGCTGCCTTCTTACAGGAGATTTCCCTCTGATACTCACTGTAGTGAGTTCTCAGAGCCAGTCTGTCTCCATCAGCACCAGATTTCCACCAACAATGCTCTAATCTGTGGTCCAAAGCCTTCATCTCCCTAAGTTCCTCATCAAACCACGTGGATCCTAAGCAATAAGACATGGGTTGTACATAAACTGGTGTGACAGTATGGAGGGCTGACACAACAGCCCTATTCTAGACTGCCACCAAGTCCTCCTATCCTGTACCACATGCTGTCATCACACCAGAGAGGTCTAATGCTGCCTAAAGTCCTATTGTAAACAACCCTTTAAAGGGCAACAGCAGGCATTCTCCATAGGAAGAGGACAACTGGGTGGCCCAGAACAAGAACTTCACAGTGCAGTGATCAGACCAACTGACTGGATTAGTCTTGAGATTATTTATCTTAAGCTGCAGTGAGAATACTAGGTTCAAGGCATAACCGCATTGATGGGTCACAGTAGTAAGTACTTGTGTAAAGCCCAGTGATAACATCAACTGAAGGAACTCTTGACCAAATTACAAGAGTTCATCATTGAATCAGACATTGAAGCCACCCAAAATCAGTTATCTGGGCAACTCCAACACCTCCTCAGCAATGAAGCCTGTGGTTTCCTGTGGGAAATCCCTCTTGCCTCCCAGAGACAAGTGCACAAGAAGAATCCTACAGCATGCACCAGGACCCCCACCTAAAGCCACACATTCAGATAATGAGGTATCTCCTACTGGGTGCACCATGAAGTTCAACTTGGATCTAAAACAGATGGCAACTGCTCCACCCCTCTGATCCCTCTACAGGTAGTGAACCGCAGAGAAACTAGCTGGGATTGATGCCTCCAAAATTGGTCCACATCATCACCTAACCAGGTCTCCATTTAAAAAAAAAAATCAAAAAGCCAGAATGCATACCAATGTCTATAATGGTGTTCCAGTTAAACATACTGTAAAGTGGCCATCACTTGATGAAGCCTCTATAGTAGGCAATACCAGGGGTGTTAACCAATGGGTGTTAGCCTGGCTTTCTCATGGATTTACTTCAATAAATTTTGAAATCAGTACCTGGTGGTGTGTGCCTAGCTTTGCTCCTGCTTGCTTTACAGGGTTTCATGATGCAAACCAGATTGACCGTGGAAATTAAGTCTGATATAATCACTGGCTTGTTTCCTATTGATCTTGCATTGAACAACACTGCTTGTAGGGGAAAAATGGAGACTACTTGCCTGCAAGCTACCTGCCCACTTAATCTGGTGGGAACCCTGGGTATGGGAACAAATCATGTCTGGCCTCTCCCTTGCTCCCATTTCACCATAGGGTTCTCCTGGTCCTCCCAACCCTTATAATGGCCCCCCCATCAGAACCCTCCTCCCCTCATGCCATCTACCATCCTGCCTCCTCACAAGGCCCACCTCCTTACAGCATCTATATGCTGCAGATGATGAAGGGAATCATAAAAGGGGCAGAGATCTAGCAGTTGAGTTGGGGAGTAACTAAGCCTAAGGGGCCCAGACCCACACACATTATCATCCCACTCGTCAACAAAACTCACTGCCCAACCAGCAGCTGCAATTTAAAATGTCCCCTTAAAAACAGAGTACACACCAAGCACAGACCTTTCACTACCCTAACCCTAAGTCCTAAACCACACAGCAACAATGACTCTAAGTCTAATACAATAAATACCTACCCACCAACCCAAACCAATATACATACACTAACCTACACTAAATACTAACAATTTTATCTTCCCCCTTCCCCAGCCTACTAACTCACCCACCACACAATAAATAAATATATAAAATAAAATACAAGTAATAATTAACATTTATAGGAGAATCCACTGGGAGCATTAAATTAAGGTGTAAATTACAACTAGCAGCAAGTCCAACATAAGTCCAGCATATTAATACTTGTCCACAGAAGTTGCAAAAGAGGCTCTGCTCTCCCCAGAGCAAGTCCAACATATAATATAACAAAGATAAAAACCTCAGACAGTTCTGTCATCACTGCTGGGGAGCTATGCAGAAAATAGGCTCACAAATAAAGATTTGGAGCTGCAGGTCCTCTCACCATCTGTGACTACAATCTGCCTCGGCTATCCCGTTCTTCAGTTTCCAGTCTGGAGCCCCACATGAAAAAAACAAGTCCCATGTACAACTCCAGCTTGCCAGATAACTCCATACGCAAAACAATGTGACCAGTGTCCAAGACAGTTCCAGTCATTCCTTAGAAAGCAAATAGTTTTCCTATGGATTGGAGACTAGTCCTCCACCTCCAGCCCACAACCAGACAGGTCTTCCCAGTTTTCCAGGGCCAGTCAGTACAGGTGCTACCACGTTGGCTTGGACTTGGCCTCTTTCCACTGTTCCTCAAAACAAGTCCTCCAAAACAGCACTAGCAGGCAGCAAACCAGGTAATGCAACATTTTGTTGTTAAAGCATGTAAGTAAAGAGTTCAGATCAATATATAAATTCTGGAATCTTTTGGAACTGGCATACTATAAATGTTCAATAGTGTTGTAAAAAAACTAGACCACATACAGTAGGTGGGATTAATAAACAGTACCATAGAATATGTAAACTACAGTCATTACTTTGATTGCAACAAAAGCAATATGACACAACAGGGTGTGGGTTGTTGATTGATAAGATCACGCCCCCAGGTGCGTTGTTAGGCACAAGGCGCTTGCGCCATGTGACTACAGCAGCTGGGTAATGATCTTATCAATCAACAACCCACACTCTGAAGTATCTTATTGCTCTTATAAAATGGGTAACAACTATTTCTATAACAATCAAACAAAACTCTCGATGCATTATTAAAGATTTAATAATAGTATGTTATTTTATTTAAATATGGTGATAAAATAGTCCCCAGACTTGGGTGGAGAAGTGGTAAAATTGATTGAACAGCAACAGACTGAAAAATGCTAAACCAGTGAGTTGGAGGGACAGCAATGTATTATTTGAGCAGTTTGGTCTGCCTCTGTAACTGTGTTTTCCCATCTTTTCTTTTTGTTTATAAAGTATTACTGTATTGCCTACTTTCTTCATCCTGTTCTTTTTCAATTTTTTCCCCTCATTCAAGACACAGAATGTTTGTCATGGAATGTTTACCATGTAATACAGGGATTCAAAATTCTGCTCAGTTCCGCTGGTAGAATGTTACTCTTCCCAACATACTGTACACACAGACAACAAAGGCCTGTTTTAGAGCCAGTGACTCAATTATCTCACTGTCAAGGCAAGCAGAAGAGATTTCCCTTGTGAGCAGGTAAAGGCAGAAGGGGGATTTTTCACTGTTAGTAAAGAAACAGTTGTAATGAAAACTATAAACAATACTTAATGTTTCTAATTTGTTTATGTGTGTAAGGAAAGTGTGATGATCAGGGAAAAAACATTTAATTAATTTGTTTTATTTTTTATTTAAGGTAGTTGTATTTTTAGGGCCCAGTTGAAGGTTTTTACAGTGTAAAGGTAGCAGCCATGTTTGTGATGGAAGATCAGTTCTGGTTGCAGAGGGACTGATGGAAGATATCAGTTGCTCAATTATATTGTTGCCCTTTCACCTATGGAGGTTAAGGTATTAGGAAAGTAGTGCCACCTTTCAGTTTGTTGACAGGTAAGGACACGCCTTTTGACCAATTAGGGTGAAGGATTTATTTTACCCATTTTATAAACCAACATAAACTATCATTCTGTAGTCCCAATTCACATATTTTAGCTGGTGAGAAATGCCAAAAGTGTAGTATTTTGTATTGCACACGTTTACTCTGAATTTCTCTACAGCAGTTGAAAGCATTTTCCAACATTTCAGACCAGTTTTCTTCAGGTATCACTTGTGATAACATTAACTCCTTTTTACAAAATGGGTAGGGAGAATTCTTGATTCTGATTAGGTCTGGCCAACAACCAGCTGGTCTGGTATTGGGCAACAAAGTCCAGGAAATATTGAGTCCCAGTCTCTGGCTGCCTGATTATGTTCTCAAATCACTGTGCCCATAGAATTTTAAAATTATAATAGTTGCCATGTTGTTCTCTTGCTTAGCGAGAGATACAGTCCCTCTAGTGAGATTTTACAACAGTACCCCCACTGGCCTCAACATTCATGATAAAAAAAATACTTAATGTAATTGATGTTTGCAGCTTAAAAATGCTCCCTTCAATTTTTTTATGTTTGCTTGCATACATGTGCAAGAAACATAGTGCCATCATCCGAGTTTTCGGAGGTGTGGCGGCCCTGTCCCAATTCAGTCAGTGTGTTTGCAGGCACGGCCGCAGTTCTTCAATGCCTGCTGGAGCTGTCTATGACAGCAGTCCAAAATGCAGTGGCATACAGTTGAAAGGGGGAGCTACACTTCAGTGAGCAGCGATAAGATATCACCTGCTCATGCGTGCCCCCCTACACACACACACGCATGCTGAGTGCTTGTCACCCCCCCCAAGCACACACTGTATAGCTGATGGGGGTGCCCAATCCCCCATCGGCTGTGCTGTGCTACCTCCTCAAACAGAGTTCCACAAGCCACGCTGGGTGCCCACCCCAGCATGGCTACACATGTATAGATGACGAAGTGCCCAATCCCCCGTCGGCTGCACCTGTCTCCCCAGGTACAGGGTGCCATGCTGAGCCCACCCCAGCATGGCAACAGATCTATCTGCCCGACGGGGGTGCCCAATCCCCGCTGGCTCCATGTTATCTCAGCACACGCTGGGAGCCCACCCCAGCATGGCAAACGCCCCGAGCACATCTCCTCTGTTTTAAAAAAAAAAAACCTGAAATAGAAAACAGTCCTCGCTGACTCTGCCCCCACCCGTGCCCACCCCTGTGCACCTGCCTCCCCACACCCCCCACCCCATACTCTCTCCGACTCAGGTGCGACGTATCTTCGGTGGACGGGAACACGCTCTGCACTTCTTCAAAGCCGACGCGAACTGAGGGGAAATGCGGTAAGCTGTATTATGGGATAGATAGGGTTTTTTCAACTTTGATGCATATCTCAGGCATTTTTTGGAATTTTTGCACCAAATTTTCAACATGGGGTTTTTGGGACCCCTTCTCATGAATGCTCTCACTGTCATGGCATTAATCGGGCCCAAAGGGTGATTTCGCAGTCACTGCGTGAAATCACCTTTCAGGACCAAGTAATGAAACGACACTGCCACTGTTCATAAGGTGGGCTCCCAAAAAGCCTATGTTGAAAATTTGGTGGAACAAAATTCCTAAAAATGACTGTTTTACGAGCGTGCGTTGCTCAGTTCCTACGCATGCTCGTAAGTTTTTGAATTTTCAATATTTTCACTCCAGATTTTCAACATTGCCATTTTACCACACCTCCTTATGAGCAGTACAGCTGTCATTTTTTACATCTTGCCCAAAATGTGTTTCCACCCATGTAGCACACAATGGCACAGTCGGTGCAAAATCAATGTATGAGACACATTAAGAAAATCACAGTGACACTGTTAATGAGCAGAGGTCTTAAATGGCTATGTTGAAAATTTGGTGAAAAATTCCTAAATGACTGTTTTACTTGTACGCATGTTGCGCAGTTCCTATGCACGCCGTAAGTTTGCGATTTTCAATATTTTCACTCCAGATTTTCAACATTGCCATTTTATTACACTTCCTTATGAACAGTACAGCTGCCATTTTTCACATGACACCCAAAATGTGTTTCCACACATGTAGTGCACAATGGTGCAGTCGGTGTGTGAAAGCAATGTTTGGGACAGATTAAGAAAATCACAGTTACACTGTTCATGAACAGAGGTCTTAAGATGACTATGTTTAAAATTTGGTGACAAAAGTCCGTAAAAAATGACTGTGTTACGAGTGAGCAATGTGCGGTTTCCACGCACCCTCGTAAGTTCATGACTTTGTAATATTTTCAGTCCAGATTTTCACCAGTGGCATTTTTCTGCACTTCCTTATGAACAGTACCACTGTCATTTTTCACAACATGGCCGAAATGTGTTTTCACACTTTCAGCCCAGAGATGCGTGGTCGCTGTGGGAAATCATTGTTCGGGACAGATATAAAAATCACAGTGACACTGTTCATGATCGGAGGTCCCAAAATGCCTGTGTTGACAATCTGCTGTAAAAAATCCCCAAACTAATTACATTACGGGTGTGCGTTGCACAGTTTCTATGCACGCTCGTGACTTCACCAGTTTTTTTAATATTTTTACTGCAGATTTGCAACATTGCCATTTTTTACACCTCCCCATGAACAGTACAGCTGTCATTTGTCACATCCTGTTCGGAATGTGTTTTTGCACCTGTGGTGCTAAATGCCGTAGTCACTGTGCATAAGCAGCTTTTGGCTAACAAACTGATATTGCCACTGTTCATGAGGTGGGGATCACAAAAAAACCATGTTGAAAATTTGGAGTGAAAATACCAACGAATGCCTGAGGTGTTAGGGTTTCCAACCATAACGCCCCACCCTGTAGAGAATGGCAGGCATCAGGGGTGTGACTTGGGATTCTTGCCTGTAATGCTCATACCATTCCACACCATGCAGCCAGTGAGCATGGGGGTATACCTTGGTCTCTTGCCCCAAAGTTCACCCCATTCTCCAATACCGCACCCATCTCACCGTATTTCCTGATGGAATGGGGTGCGCATAAGGGCCAAAGACTCCAAGGCACACTGTGACACTTATCAGTGTCTGCAGGGTAGGATGTGGTGAAATGTCATGGCCATTATGCCTGATGATCCAAAGGCACACCCCAATGCCTGTCACTCTCTGCAGGGTGGTGGTGGGGTTGGCTTCAGTTTAATACTTCACTACCATTCCTATTATGCAGCTCTGTAACTTCTACACTACCAATGCCAGCAAGCAAACATTCGGCATTGACAAATGCTTGTTTTTCATAGAATTAAGCTTACTATTTCCTGATTGTGACTGCCCTAATGACCTGGTTCCTGAAAGGGCTCACTCTTAGCTTCCCCGTGCTCACTCTTACCTCCACCCGCTAACACTCTGTAGAACAGTATGCTTATTTTCTTTGAAATAAAATAAAAAAGTCACCTTTTTGGTGGCACCATTAAAGTGCTTACTGTGTTTATCTCCCAGTCTCACCATAGCCACAGCACGTGGATCTGTTCTCAGCATTTACAGTTATGTGGGCAGGCAGTATCATGACAGGTAGGCAGGGTCATGATTGCAACAATTACAGGAACAGGATGGGGTCAGGTAAATAAAACATTATAATGATTTACAGTGTGTGTGTATGGGGTGCAATGGCACAGTAATAAAAGTGAAAACATACAAGAGCAGTGCCCTCTGCTGGCAATTGAACCACATAAGGGACTACTTTACAATAATCATACTTACATGGTCAATTTTATGTATTTTTTTAATTCTTTTAACTTTAAATCAAACTTTTTTAAACAACCCATTTTTTAAGCATAATAATACCCTCCAGGGTGAGCAGTATGAGCTATACTGCATCTTCTAGGGGTTATAAGGCCCTCCACCTGCAGTGTCAGGCCTCATTACACCCATGGGCAGTCCAGCATAGCCTAATACCACCCATTCTATTGGCTATTACTCCTTGCTTATTGCAGTATACCAGATACATCTGTTTGACCCTGTTGACTCTCACCCTGCCATTTGCAGTAAGCAGAAATGTCAGAATCTCCTGCATCTGATGTCAGAGCTGGGCTACAGAAGATTCAACAGCCTGCATTGCATGTTAAAGGTTTTATAAGCTCTGATGAGCTGTTTGCTGGTCCCCCTGTTCTTCTGAGGCAAGATATAGTCCTCTGTGACTTTACTTAGCCCAGGGAGGATAGCAGGACCAGCAAACAAGAGATCAACACTCATAAGAAATCTAACATGTACTTCATGTAGTTGCATTTTGTTGAACATGTCAATCATACCACACATAGGATCCACCAACAGTTGGGAGCTGCTTACTGACACAAACACTACCTGTCTGTTGAAGCACACTTCACCATTGCATGTGGAAACCTCCTGCCCCTCCTTGATTACTGCTTCCTAATCTACTCACAACTACCCTGTACCCTGCTCTCATGGCTAAACATGACCTACAGCTCAATATGTTGTTTTGTGCTCCTAGCTCCTTTCCAATCCCACCATTGCTCCCTCTACCAAACCTTAGGGTGGCTCCTGCTTCAAGGTCACTTTGACTATGCTATGAGCCGTCAGCTCGACAACTCACACCAAAACCAGCACCTGTCCCCATATTCACCCCTACTGACAGATAGAGTGATCACAAGGAATTTCAGGGCCTCCTCGACCACCCCGCTAGAAGTCCCCCACATCACCACTACTATGGGAAGTTGAGCTTTCTTGGTTGCAGCGTCCTCTGTATGGAACAAGCTCCTCTTGTCCATTTGCTCATCTGCCACTCACCAAGCTTTTTTAAAAAACCTGAAAACCTGGCTCCTCACAACTGTAAACTATCACTGTACCATGCAAAGTAGCTAGCACTAACTTTTTCCAGATAAACCTCTATGAATATGCAGCACTCACCTCCTCCTTGGTATTTTTTCCTCTCACAACCCCCAAGGCTACCAAGACCCCCACAACATCCTAGCCTCACTTTTCAAGCACCCCCTCTCGTTCTCTCTCCTAGCTCCGCTTCTTACCTGTTAATCTGTCTGAATCTTACCCTTGCAATGAAAGTTGAACTATTTAACACTGCTCTGTGTTTTTACCCCTCCTGCCCTGTCACTCCCCTCTCTCCTGCCTACTCCCCCCAACAATCTCCTCTTAAATCTTTTGTCTCTACTGTGCTACACTGTCTGGTATTGCATAATGTTTTGTTGCTGCAACTGCACTAGAACCCTGTTGTAGATGTTATTATAGACTTGCATTGTATGTAACAATAAACTGCAGCACGCACCATGAGTAATCTGTGCTACTGAAACTGTATTTTGTGTTCCTGTATGTAACCTGCACCATCTGCACTACTGCAGTATGCTGTTTCTTGTATGTATTGTATGTATTGTACCTTTTGCCACTGAGTGGCCCTGGTCATGACTGAAAACAGTCCTCTGGACCAGTGCACCTACCCGATTACTAAAGACATAAATAAATAAATAAATAAATAAATAAATAAATAAATAAATAAATAAATAAAATCTCCCACAGCTGAAGCCTAGCTCTGATGTCATCTGGTAGGGATTCTGGGATTCCTGGTTACAGCAGATGTCATGGTGGGAGTCAGCAGAATCAGCCAAATACAAATTAGCATACTGCCGCAAACAGAGAGATTCTCTGAATTCTGAGATTCCTGGCTACAGCAAATGTTAGGGTGGGGGTCAGCAGAGTCAGCCAAATACAATCTAACATATTGCTGTAAACAGTAAAAAAAATGTTTTTGCACAAAAACTGCAAATTTGGACCAGCTGTGCACTTGGGTTTGGGGTTCTTAGAGCTGTCTGCTCCCTTTAAGTCTAACAGATTCCATTGGATTGAGGAGCGGCAGAGACAAAAATCCACAAGCTTTCCCCAACTGCCATTTGCTAGAGGCTGGCAGAAGGTATTTGCCACATTCAGAACTGGATCCTAGATCATTTAACAAGTGCAAACATTGGGATACAGATGGTATGATTTGAAAATATGTGTGCAAATATACTTTAGGTGCCTGTAGTTTGTCCTGTAATGCCTTGAATGTGCGAAGATTATGTTTTTCAGAATTTATAATGTCTTGCTTGCTATCCTATGTGAATAAATTCAAAAACAGCATGCTTGCATTTGTATTTCAGAGCTAGTCTGGTTATGGCTCCTGGTCCTTCAGTACAGTCTTAAGCACATTTTATTCAACACTGGTTTGAAGTTTCTATCCCCTTTCTTTTAAACATCATCATGTTTGCTCTGCACCTACTGCCCGTCTGTTTTGTTTTACCAAATTCAAATTTGACAATGTCATAAGCAGCAAAAGCTCAAGCAAAAATCAATTTGAGACTTTCATAATGCACTGTATCTCTGTGACGGATTCTTGAGCAAAATTGTTTTCCCTCCGTTTCGGCCTAATAGAGTTTTTCATTGAAAAGGTTCATAGCAAACAATGTAGTTTCCAATAAAAAGTAATTTGGGCACAAAACCAACAGTGCCTGTCACCGTGTCAACTTTAATGGGATTTGGTAACAAGTAATAAAAACTCAGACCGAGACACGCAAACCTCTAATTCAACAAAAAATTTACCAATTTCCAGACTTACAATTTGCTGTATTGAATGAGTATAAGCAGAACATGCTTACTGAAGAGATGAGGCATTTCTATAGTGTGAGCTGCACAGATACCACCTTAAATGAGAACTGACTTTAGTTTGCCTATTAGGACAGCAGTAGGACTCCTGCTTGGGATGCCAATGACCCAGGTTCAGGAACAAGCCCGGGACCCTGGGGGTCAGCCAAGAAAAATGGATTGAGCATCCCTAATGACACTTTCCTCCTTCAGGGAGGGAGGGCAGCAGGCTCCGCAGCAGTACTGCTACCTGGGTAATCACAGGTGGCAGTGCAGACCAAGTAGTTTTTGAGTGCATGGATGCTGGCTGGTGTTTTGTGCATAGCAATATAATTGCATGTACATACACACATGGCACCCTCACTACGGGCATCCAAAGGGTATGGGAGAAACATCAGGAAACACCCCAGAGTGAGCAGGAGGATGCCACTGCCTCTCAGGCCCCTGTGAACCTAGTGGCCAGTCTTCAACCCACAGTTGAGGACTGGAGGGGGTACCCCTGCTATCCCATGACAGAATCCACCACAGCTGCAAGAACTGCACACTCTGCACCCCCTGAGTGAAGACATAAGTGCCAGAGACAGTAGGGAAGTGGCTGGGTGGTAACACAGAAACAAAATTTGGTAACATAAAGACCACTTGGCCCACCCAGTCTGCCCATTTTTCCATATATACAATATCACCACAGACCCTAATTGATCTCCATCTCTTTCTTCCTCCTCCCTTTCTTTCCATTAAGATACCTTTATGCCTATCCCATCCATTCTTGGACCCTCCCTAGTAGGCATGTGGAAGGGGGCTCCACCAGAGATGGTGGACAAAGAGAATAACCAAAATGAGAACTCCCTTTAACCTGTAGCTTGCATTTCCTATGGAAGATATTTTTTTAATACTGGTTCACATTTTATTATTGCTCCATAAATCCAGTGGGTGTTTTTGACTTACACTCTGGTGGCAAAAACTGCTTGATGTAGTTTATGTCCTTTTACATTTTTGTCACAATGCATCCGTGTTCAAATATCGATCTCTACAGTTCACTGACCTATTCAGCCAGTATAGTATTATGCTTGTGCAACTGTGTTAGTTTCGTTTTGGCCGCTCACACTCTCTGTTCCAGAGGAATTACCACCCTGTAGGGGTACAAAGGCAAGGAACCCTCAGAGAGGGTTCCAACCCTAGAGCTGCCACGGGACGATTCCCATGGCTAAAGGTACCTTAGGAATCTCCCTAAGGAGAGACTGCTGCCGCTGGAGGAGGAGGGGAAGATGGTGGGGTAAAGAAAAAATGCTTCACAATGAGGCTGAGAGGAACTGCTTATATAGCTCAGGAAGTGGGAGCGGCTGACTGCTTGGCCACTGAATTCCAGGCAAAGCCTTTCCAATTAAGTGGGACATAAAGTACATGACAGAATTCAGAAATGGTACTTAATGATCAGTTGTAAATTCACCATTGGCTCTAGTAGGACACCATACTCACCAGCCACCTGGGGAGTTGTGAGTCTACCTTGTGAAGTGACTCCTCTAGCATCCAGCCAGATCACCAGCCACCTGTTCCACTTTGACTGTGGACTCCTGCCTGATCAACGCTCTTAGCACCCCTGCAGGAGGTGGGACAAAGAAGTGACTATTGCTGCCTCCTCCCAGCCAACAAGTAGCTACCACAGGGAGAATGCCATACTCGCCAGTCACCTGGGTGGTCATGAGTCTACCTTGTGAAGTGACTCCCACAGCATCCATTCCAATTGCCAGCCCACTGTTCCAGAAAGTAGCAGGAGCTGCTTTTCAGTGAGTGTGAACCCCTGCCCAATCAGTGCTCTTAACGCTTGTCATAACATCTGCACATGTACGCAGTCCAGAGTGAATGGTCCCAGCATGAATGGGACAGTAGGAGTGGGAGTCCTCGAAGAAGTCTCCAGGGAGGATGCCAGGATGCCAGGAGATGCTGCCCAAACTCCTTCCTCTTACTGAAGTGGCCCAGAAGTACTTTGCTTATAGCTAGTATGGCCGTACTGTCATCAGCAAAAGCAATTAGAATTTTTGAGGCACTCTATTAAGTATCTGCAAGAGTTTTCTCTTTTCAATTGAAAGTGCACACTAATCCTAAGTATAACTGTGCCTGCCTTGGTAGATATCACAGGAGTTTGCTATTGATATTCAGTGTCTGCTAGTCTATTTCTTTATTGCCTTCTATGATATCAAATTCTGAAAAGTGATCTACAGTATAGGTAAGCTGTACTACCATAGCTGACTTGTGCTGTGGGTAATTGTCATAACATACTGCATTCATACTTTAGATGTGCTTTTAGCTTCCCTTGTTGGGTCCCACCTAAGTTACCTTTCCCTGACTCAGTTTTTGTGACTGCAGTCTCTATTCTGCTGCTGCATGGTTGCTTTGGTTGCCCTTCAGTAGTTACTTCCCTACAACTAATGTATTCCACCGCCATGTAGTTCCCGACAACTAATCTATTCCACCTCCCAAATAGCTTCACTCTCATTTGTTGTCCTGTGAAGCACTGTTCTGCTATCCCTCCTCCTCATGTTGGACAGTATACCACCCCACTCCCAGCTAACTAAAGCTGCATCCCAGTCTAAACCAAATGACTTCATGTATTCTAACATCGCTGTAACCTTCGTGTCTTATCCTAACCTGACCCCATTCCTAAAATCAAGGTATTTATACTTACTACTGAGTTTTGTGACGAAGTATCACTTCTATACTCAGTATGACTGCTCCATTACTGCTGACATTTGTTGCTTATGGTATCATATCTTTATTACATTAAACCTATCATGTGTGACGTTGAGTTAAACCAAGGCCCTTCAGCCCCTCTTAGTAGTTCTGACCCTCACTATACTGTATCTAAGAGACTAAAAATTGTCCACCTTACTCTCTGAAGTCATCTAGGTAGCCATCCTGAGTAAGAGGCGTGGGTGTCACAGTACAAACCTGATATACTAGGTATCTCAGAATCCAGTCTTAAGCCTTCTATACCAGACTCTGCTTGCTACTTGATGAATTACAGCCTGGTAAAATGTGCTAGCTTCTTCTCTAAAAAAGGAGGTAGTGTTGTACTCTGTTATAAGGAACACCTGAATCTCTCAGCACCACCTATCCCTAAATTGTGCCCATGCTAGGCATTACACTCTGTTCTTCTGCTGGAGGGCACAAAGAAGCTTCACAATTTATATGTCTATAACCCCACCAGAGGTGGGGTAGCTGGCCTAACTCAACTCCTTAAACATACTGCCTCCTTAGATGGGAATAATGAAGTTATCTCACTAGGTAATCTCAGTCTTGACTGGTGTGGTAAATCATCTAAACCTCTTGAGTCACTGGTGCAAAAAATACAACCTGAACCAACATATCTCAGTCCCAGACAGACTTTCTGTAACTACAGGTAGTCATACTTAACTGACTGGATCCTGGCTAGCAGAAAGGAAAGGAAAGGATAAAGGGAGTAGACATCCTTGCAAATACTATTAGTGACCATTCTCCTGTTTGTTGCATCTCAAAAGCTAGTGCACACTCCTGCCTGCTAAAGAAATATCCTTCTGAGATTTCTCGATGCTTGACTCAACTGCCTTCTTTGCTGACTTGTCAGTCATTGAATGGTCACTGCTTTACCATTCCAGTGATGTTACTGAGGTCCTAAATTATTTCATAGCCTGCATTAGTGCCCTCCAAGACTGACATACCACTCTTGTGAGATGCTCACCCACCAGGTGACTGCACAAGTAACTCCTTGTCTTACTGAGGGACAGAGAGAAGAGCTGGACCAAGATTAAATCCTCTAGTCTCCCATCTGACTGTGTTGTTTACAGGACTAAGAGGAATGCTTGCAAAAAGGCCATACATCTCTCCAAGAGCACCTACTGTCAGAACGTGTTGCTGGATGCTGCAGGAGACTCTTGAAAATTCTAGACAATATTATAGGCTTTATGGGAGTGGGCTCACCCATTACACAAATGTTATTGTATTTAATGGCATTAATTGTAATAAACCTGTTACTATTGCCAATGCATTCAACCATCATTTCTCTAGAAGAAGAAGAAGGAGAATCAGCATTTATATAGCGCTTTTCACACACAGTATCCCAAAGCGCTTTACAAGCAATGCTAGACTGGTAATGAAGTGACTGAATGTATGGCGGCGGCCATATGGCACATCATCACCCACACACAGCCTGGATAATTGCATGAACTGGTTTATGGGAAGGGGAATGTTGGCCAGGACACCAGGAATGCTCCCTGCTCTTTGCGAAGAGCACCCTGGGTCCTTTTTACTTCCACCTGGACACCCACCAGGACAACACCAGGATGGGCAGAAGGGACCTCAGTTTAACGTCTCATCCGAAGGACTGCACACCCCAGCAGTACAGTACCCCCCAATACTTCACTCAGATGCCAGCGATTTTTAGGTGCAAGTCCAATCCCAGTGTGGGACAAGAACCCATGACCTTCTGGTCCAGAGGCGGATGTGCTACCAACTGAGTCACGCTAATTTGTCCAAATACACCTGTTGCACCCCAGTACCCCTGGCTCCCAACTCACTTACCCCTATGGATGCTCCTTTACACTCATCCTTCCTCTTGCCACCACCACTAGCACCACCCCCGTGTCTATCTATATTCTGGAGGTGCATTGACTACTAGACTCTAGTTCTATTTGTAGTAGTGTTGGTTCTGATGGCCTCAAGACTAGATTGCTCAGGATTGCCTCCTCTTACTTGGCTCCCCCATTGGCCACAGTCTACAATCTATACTTGTGCTCTCGGATTGTACCAGAGATCTGGAAACTTGTCAAGACTGTCCCTGTATTTAAGAAAGGTGACCCCAAATGTATTACAAATTATCACTCAACTGCTATCCTCCCTGTTCTGAGCAAAATCTTAGAGAAACGTGTTGCTGTCCAGGCAATCTATTATCTCCATGAACATATCTTATTTTCAGGTGCCTAGCACGGCTTCAGAAAAGGGCACAGCACCACCACTGCTCTTCTTCATTTCACCAAGGTAGCCATAGATAAAGATATGTTTACAGAGGCAGTGTTTACTAACCTTACTAAGGACTTTGATTTAGTAGACCATCACTTACTTAAGACTAGACTGCAATCTCGGGGCATCTTGACAAAGGTGGTTTTCTGGTCTGACAGCTACCTTAAGGACAGAAAAGTTTATCAAGTTCAGTACTGCTGTTTCTGATCTCACTTCCATAAACATTGGTGTTCCTCAAGGATCTATCTTGGGTCCCCTTCTCTTCATAGATTTGTAAATGACCTCTCCCTTAACTCTGTATCCTGTTTCTCTTTGCTTTGTGTGGATGATCTGGTGCTCTATTCAGGCTCCAAAAATCTGGCTGACATTAACTTCAACTTCAACTCTGATTTCCATAAGATCCACTTCTGGCTTTCCAAAGCAAACCGCTACTTAATGCCAGAAAATCTTATTCCATGCTTTTTTACTCTGCCACCAGGATAAAGAAGTGTCCTGGCTACTTGGTAATCTCCACAATAGATGGAACACTACTTGAGAATGTTAACTGCTTCAGGTACTTTGGTATAACCCTTGACCCTTCTCTAGATTTTGTACTGCATATATTTAATGACTGTAAATCTGTGAATACCAAGCATGGCCCAACCTTTAGAACTATATCTGCCCTCCCATCCTCCACCCAAATTGCCATTGCTCACGGCATTCTCCTTCTCAGCCTTACCTATAGCTCTGTCACCTCCCTCCACACCTCCAAAGCAAACCTCAACAAATAGAATTAGGAAATTGCCTACAATAGCATATACTGCTTTTCCCTAGCCTCAAACTAACTCACATACCATTGCCAGTGATACTCTGGGTTAAAAATCACTTCACTAAAATGACATTTAAAGCTGAATATACCTCAAATTGCCAGTTGTTAACTCTAAAAAAAAAAAAAAACAGGTTACAAACCATCACTGGTTACTAAATATCTGACAGAGGAACTGAAAGTAAGATGTATGTGCAATAGGTGAAGAAATATCTTAGTTTTTAGATTTGTATCCAAAGTAGTAAAACAAGTTGTATGAATTGTGTTGGAATACAAGTATGTTTATTGTATGTTTAAAATCTTTGGAGACTGAACGTGATTGTTGTAAATATGGTTGTATTTGATGTAATTGTAAAGTCCTATTGTCAGGACCAACTTGAAAAAAGGTTTTGGCCTAAAGATGTGAAGCAAGATCAATTCCTGAATAAAAATAAATCTTTTACTATTACTACTACTACTACTTAACCTGGCTGTCTCCTGAGGCAATTCATTCTTTTTCTCTGAGTGCCCTTATGGACAAAATTCATAGGACTAGGGTACCTTCCTTCCTAGCTGCTCTGCTGAAACCCCCTGACCAGGCTTACCCCCTACAATCTGGTGACCTGTCCCTTCTAACCACCCCCCCAGCATACTACCAAACTGGGATTTCTGGACATCTCCCACTTTGCACCCAATTACTGGGACTCCCTTCTGGTTGCCCTCCAGCACTCCCCCTCCCATGCCTGTTTCAAAAGGGAGTTCTACCACCATCTGATGGTCTCTGGCTCTTGTATCTTTTTCTTGCCTCAATGAGTAATATACATCTGTGCAATTAACGTTACTTGTGCTAGGCAGTGGTTGCCAAATTTAAGTATTCTTGATGCACCTTATGCTCTTATTGTTTTTCGTTGCAGTATTCTGTCTCATTGATACCTTGATCACGTATTGTATTGTAATATTTCTGCTCATGTATTGTACTGTGAACCTATAATATTTGTAATGCCATTATTTCTTTACGGTAGTTTATGCTTGTAACTGTACTCTTCCAGGTTGTGACTGAAAATGGGCATATTATTGTCTAGTGCACTTACCCGGTAATCAAAAACTAAACAAATAGAAATGCCTATTCACTCTGTGTCTATGGTGTGTAGGCAACCCTACAACAAGGAGTTACACACTTGGGGTCCTGTGACCCCCACAGCATACACTAAATGAGCATATACCCCTTCCATGCTTGATTCCCTGGTCATTCATGTTGCTACACACATGTACAGTCCTGGAAAGTGTCCAGGGGGGTATGCCCACACTCCATGCCATTCATTATGACATAGAGTAATGGGCAGGGCAAGGGATCACAGGCTATGCAGGAGGATCCTGCAGTAGCTGCTGAGCACCCCCACACAGAATACACACCAGCCATGTTGGGACCTAAACCTCACCTGCCATGCACAGCCCTATCATCAGGCAGAGAGGGTTGGCACAGCCATTAGGGCCCCTCACCTGACAATTGAAAATATATGGACCCATTGCACAAAGTGCCAGCCAAGAGGGGGCACAGGTTATGTGGGCAGGGAACTTGTCATAGCCGCTGCATGCTGCCCATGTAGAACACATGCTTGCCGCAACAGAACCTATCCCCCCGCCACACTGCTTCAGTCCTCTGGGCAGATAGGGAGGGTTGGCGGCAGCCATTTAGACACTTGTCCAACAACTGAAAATTTATGGACCAGTGGCATCCCACAATCCCCTGCTCTACACAGAGCAGGAGAACCACTAATGGACCAGATGGGCATCTGGGTGGATGCCTGCTTGTGTCCACAGGTCTGGTCCCTGCACACTAGTGCACTGGGGGTGGGACCACAGACAGGTACCCTGCAGTGTCCAGTGATCGTACATACTGAGCCCCATGTACCTCTCCACCAGTGTGGATCTACGTGGTCTGGTTTCATGTGTACTCAGCCTGGAACAGTGCATAGCCCCCTATGAGAACAACCTGTCCATATATACTGCAAGTAAAGTGCTGGAACTGCCATTTCTCAAGTACAGATCTTATTATAGTGTATAGCAGACTATTGTGTATAAATTTCCATCCCTTTAAAAATGCTGTTGTACCACAGTTCAAAGGTTATAGAATGTAATTGTACCCTTCTGTGGTGCAATAGCATTCTGCCCCCTTTAGAGACTGCATGAGTCTCATTTTTAAATGGAAAGAACTAGCAAATGCACATCAAGCAGTTGAAAATGAAAGTGATCTGCTGTGATGGCTGAGGATACATAGATATATAGATACATAGACAGTGTCAGCAGATAAGGGCCTACGGCCCACCCAGTCTGCCCATTTGAGCTTGTAAGTTTACTTTATGTTTTCCTAGAAGTCTGTTGCCCCTTAACCCTAATCTCCAGAATTCCTTTATGTCTATCCCATGCATTCTTAAATCCCGTGATTGTTTTAGACCCCACCACTTCCTCTGGCAGGGTGTTCCACTTGTCCACCACCCATTCTGTGAAGAAATTCTTCCTCACGTTTCCTCTGAATCATCCATCCTGCCACTTCATCCCATGCCCTCTAGTCCTGGAACATCTTTTTAGCTTGAAAATAGTGTCTTCCTGCACCCTGTTCCTCCCTGTAAAATACTTGTATGTCTCTATCACATCCCCTCTCTCCCTCCTCTCCTCCAGGGAGTACCTATTCAATTCCTTCAACCTGTCCTCATAGGACTTGTGATACAATCCATGTACCATCTTTGTTGCCCTCCTCTGAACCTTCTCTACCCTGTCTATGTCCTTACGTAAGTAAGGTCTCCAGAACTGTACACAGTACTCCAGGTGGGGCCTCACTAGTGTCTTGTATAGTGGAATTATGACCTTCCTTTTCCTGCTGGTGATGCCCCTGCCTATGCATCCCTGCATCCTATTTGCTTTACCTGCAGGATGTTTTTCCACATTTCAGATGAACATCAGCAGTGTATTAAACTCTGAGAACAGCTGGACCACCCATAAAAATGTTATGGCATAAGTACTGTTTGAGGAATGGAAGGACAAGGCGAGCGATGCAGTAGGGTGCTAGTGTGGAGCAAGAAGATGCATGTGGACACTGTCATTTTCCCTGAATGTAAAAAGAGTAAAAAAAATAAACTGTACACTATAAAAATGCTGGATGGGCAACCATTTGCCCAACCAGCCTGTGCTGTCACCTTGGGGTTTAAAAAGTTGTATCATCCCCTACACTATTCCCCAAATCTGCACCCCCTCCCATTTTTATACTGTCATCTCTGTACCCCTCACAAAATGTGTACTTTTAACCCCATATTCCATATAATATTTATACAGTCTATACCTGCTTTTCTCAAAGATTTGAACTCTTTCATAGCCCAACCCTCACACCACTCCCCAAATTTGCACCTTCACAAAACTTGCACCTTGCCTTCTCTAACTTCCTAAAAGTTTTACCCATACCACTGCACCTCTCCAAAAATCTACACCCCGTGTCCCACACAACTTATAAAATTGTAGCTCCGACTTCCGGTGATGGCAGCCTAGGGTGAGCGGCTCATCTGAACAGCTCAGCTCGCAGCTAAGGTTAATTTACTTCAACCCCGAGATTTTTGGCATTTTCTTGAGCTTAAACATCGCTTTCTACGCTGGAGCTACAGTCTACCATCAGCCCACTGGTTAAAAATAAAAAATGGAAGCATTCATAAAAACACCCATGTAGACACACCGCCATCTCTCTAAAAGGAGTAGGTCACAACGCCTCGCTACTAGGCATATCCAATAACCACTCCGGCTCTTCCGCATTGACTGAGGAGATTCCTGAATTCTCGCTCCACTTCAAGCCTCCATCCAAGAGATATCGACTGAAATACAATAGCCAAAGGCGTTGGATGCTTTAGCTATCAGGGTTGGAGACAGTGACGTGAGACTCACATCGCTGGAAAGAGAGTGGATAAACAAGATCTTGAGCATATCTCCCTGATTAAACGACTCAAAGAGTGGAAGAGAAGTTGGAAGACCTGGAGGCGAAGCAGGAGAAACAACCTAGTTGTTATTGGAATCCCGGAGAAGGAAGAGGATCCTGCGGCCATACAGTTTCTCCAAAGGCTTTTCGAGAAGATTGCTGGGCCCTCTCCGAGCAGCAGCTATGTGGTGGAAAAGGCACATAGACTAAGCTAAATCCGCCCCGAGCAGCTCCACCTAGACGATGATATATAAACTTTTAAATTTTCTTGATAAACACCACATTATGAGTAAAGTCAAGAACATGCAGGAGATATCTTGGGAAGGCAAGAGAATTAGAATTGCCAATGATCTGCCTCATTCGGATGCGGCTTAAAAGACAGGAGTTGCACCTGTCATCTCAAAACTAATCTCTCAGGCTTCCAATTCAGGGTTCACTACCTGCCCTGCTTCAGGTGAAGATTAAGACCAGTGGCTTTCCTTCGAATCGGCAGAGATTGCACAGACAGAGCTTAAGAAAGCACTCCCAGATCTGTTCAAGTGATTTCGGGGATATAATGAAAATGCAGCAGCCCTGTAAGGGAACTGATCCAGAAATGTTCGTTTTAAAGAGTTAACTGGAGTTCGTGTGGCGCAATGTCTTTCAAACTTCGCCCTGTAATTTGCTGGTTATTTTTCTTCCTTTCTGTGTGTCGTAAGGATCGACAGTGGACTAATTTGTTTCGTGAGGCTACGTTAAATGATATGGACAAGAGACCACTACGTTAACAGAGGAGATTTCTTTTTTTTTTTCGGTGCACAAGAACGGGCACGAGACCTTACGTTGGAAGATCTTCTCTGTGCTATATGTTGCAATGGACCTTGGGTAACATGGAAGAACGGATATGGGGCTCTCTAAAATATAGCCTTACTACGCTATCGAGGGGCCAAAATAATGTCATGTCCCTCACAGCTCCCCACTGACAGGGAATCGTTCTGGTTGATATCGCTTCATTGTCGACTTCTCCCGGCATGAGAGTAATGCCCGGTTGCCTTTTCACCAGGACGCAACGGCACGATCTCTCGTGGTCTTTTGTACGTGTTTATTAATACCCATCAAGTAACAAGGCCAAATAAAAGTAAAGGGAGCGTGTAAACAACATTGTACCTTAATTCTATTCGGACTCCACCTTCTGGTTTTTCTGGAACTGTTTCCTATTTTCTAGTATTAACTTATGGTATGAACGTATTAGGGGAACGTCTGCAACATCAGATATAATACCGGTGCCGAAGCATATAATTAGCCTCAATTTAAATTGGGAGGAATGATATACAATCCAACGGTTGCCTTTCTTGGTCCGAGACACCTCCTCGTGTTTGCCTCTTCCGTGGAAGGGGTATAAACTTATATTGATCCTGCTAGCAGCTAGTCTATCTGTTGGACTAACTACACTGAGGACTGGTTTTTTTTTTGCATCAATTTAATGTGCCTCTCTCATGTTTCAGGGAATATTCATTAATGGATATTAATTAATGGACATAGTTGGGCTACTGCGAACAACAAGTCTGGGAGCTGGGCTGGGGAATGGGTTGACTTGCAGCTCGGCTGACAGTTTCATCGCACGGTGGTTTAGTAATGTGTAGGCAGTTGTTAGAACTGGGGGGTGCTTGAGTTGGGGGTTGGGGGACTATAAGGGGGCTAGGAGATTTGGGAGGGTTAGCATCCACATTCTACCTCAGTCGGTAACAGACAGGTAATCTTAAATTATCTTTGCTCGCCGAAGAAATGGATAAGGGCACTATTAACCTTATAAGTTGGAATGTCAAGGGGGCCCGGGATAGATGTAAGAGACAAGTAGTCTTGAAACACCTATCTACCCTTAATTGTGATGCAGTATGCTTGCAAGAAGCACACTTGCTGAGACAAGATGTTAAACTCTTTAAGAGATATTGGGTGGGCCAAGCCTTTGGCTCTGGAAACTCTACAAATAAGGGGGGGTTGCCATCTTAATCCACAAAAAGGTTCCATTTTCTCTGGAAAAAGAAATCTGGGATACTCAAGGTTGTTACATTTTCATAGTCGGGTCCCTAGGGTGTGAACAAATTGTTATTGATCAGTTTATGGCCCCAATTTCGACTCTCTTTCTTTATGCACTTACTCGATACACTTAACAATTATGTTTCCTCGAAACTGATCATTGGGGGAGATTGGAACTTGACACCCAATCTGTGTCTGGACAGGTCGGACAACAAGAGGGTGGGACTTTCTCCTGCCCAAAGGGCATTGAAAGAGATGATGGAATGCCTGGGGTTGGTAGATATATGGAGGCTGCTTAATGGGAGAGCGAGGCAGTATTCCTTTTTCTCTATCCCACACAGATCCCTTTCTAGAATAGACTACTTTTTAGTCAGTACTGGTGTGATTCCCTCTGTGCTTGCGGCTAGTATTTATCCCAGAGTTATTTCTGATCACTCCCCAGTTTCTATATTGCTTGAGCCAGGCCGCATCATCAAAAGGGATTTCATGTGGAGGATTAATAATCAGTTACTTCATGACCCTTTCACCCAGGAGCAACTGAGGAGCCTTCTATCTGATTTCCATAGCTTTAACCTTGGCTCTTCCCCCAAATTGGATATTATTTGGGCAGCCCTTAAATGCACGATTAGAGGAGAGTACATTAGGCTCGCTTCTACCAGAGCCAGGAAAGCCAGAGAACAGTTGAACCAAGTTTTAAAGGCCATAAAGTCTATCGAAATCAGCATCTCACAGCGCTCCACTGAAGCCGATTGGGTGAAACTACAACAACTCCAAGCCCAATATTCCGCAATTATTATGCAAAAGGCAGAATTGGCCCTCCGTAGAACTAAAATAAAATATTTGGAATCTGGGGATAGGGTGGGTAAACTTCTCGCTCTCAGACTAAAACAGATGGCCTCCACTCGGAATATCGCTGCTATTCAAAAGGGCAGCGACAATACTGTGGTTCGGGACCCCAAGTTAATGGCTGAGGTATTCAGAGAGTACTTTCAACAGCTGTACTCTTCTGGAACATCATAAGGGACATCCACCGCAGAAATTCAAGACTTCTTAGACCTGGTACCAATGGGTGGGTGTGTACCCTCTAACGTAGAGGGGTTAGGGTCATTAATACAGGAGAAAGAGGTAAAGCAAGCGATCTCCCAATTGGCAGGGGACAAATCCCCCGGGCCCGACGGTTTGTCCACTAATTTCTATAAGATATTTGAACCTATAATTACTCCTTTTTTAACCAAAGTATTTAATTTTTGGTTTAACGAGGGGCTTTCGGAGATCTCCTTTTTGGAAGCTCTGGTTGTTCTCATCCCTAAAGCCGGACGAGATTCAGTGTTACCGAGTAGCTATCGTCCCATCTCGGCTTTGAACGCTGACATTAAGATTTTGGCAAAATTTAGCCAACCGCTTGCTCCATTGATGGGCAATCTGGTCAGCAACGAACAGCTGGGTTTCATGAGAGGTAGATTGTCCAGTGACCACTCAAGAACTTCTCCATTTAATTATATGTGCACAAAACACAACTCTTCCCATGGCACTCTTAGCACTTGATGCTGAGAAAGCATTTGACCGTGTGTCTTGGGAATTTTATTTGCAGTGCTTGATAATTTGGGGTTACCAAAGAATTCTAAATGGGTTCAGATTTTGTACAGGGCACCATCCGTCGGATTTGTGCAATGGTACATTATCGACCTCCTTCATTGAGGTGCGGTACGGACAGGGATGCCCACTGTCCCCATTGTTGTTTAATTTATACCTTGAGCCCTGATCCGCAGACTAATCACCTCCCAGGAAATTAAAGGTGTTTAAATTGGCATAATCGATACTTAATCTCGGTTATGCTGATGATCTCCTTATTCATCTTGAGGATCCGGAACTAGGTATCCCTGATACTTAAAGAGATCTCAAAATTTTCTAGAGTATCTAACTATAAGATCAATATCTCCAAACTAAACTTTTCCCGCTAAATGCCAGATGTTGTCCGGGGATAGCTAGAGAACACGGGCTGACATGGGAACCAAAATCTTGACATATTTGGGAATTAAAATCACTAGAGGTTTGACCTCTATGATCCGAGAGAACCTCCAGGGGTTAATCAAGGTTGTTAAGCAAGACCTAGCGAGATGGAATGTAATGCCACTTTCATTGGGAGCCCGAATACACTCGGTTAAAATGAATATCCTACCCAGGATCCTTTACCCCATAAATATGCTGGGATGTTATCTGCCCAAGGCATGGTTTGGGGCCCTACAAAGGGAAATCAACGCATATTTATGGAAGGGGAAGTCAGCTAGGTGTGCCTATTTGAAACTCACGGCCTTTAAGAGACAGGAGGTTCAAGTGTTGCCTTTCTTTTTATAAATATTACCTCGCTACCCATATCAACAAAATAGCATACTGGGGTACGACTCATTCTCCAACTTCCGCTCCTATGTGCCTTCCTGGTTATGTGTAGAGAGAGAACTGGCATCTAGATATTTGACCGACTTGAGCTCATTCCCTTATATTAAACTTAAACTCCTTCCCAAGCCATTGCGGATACCCCATTGGATGGTCCCTTAAAGTGTTACAGTAAGTCCAAGGCTCCCTTAAAGTCGACTGGTGCAATCCACCAGAGCAAGCGGTGATGCAGAATATGCACTTTCTTATTCAGCAAACTCCGATTCCACCTGGTTTCTTAGGTCCGTTAGAAGATTTAAAATTAGGAGACCTTGCCCCTCAAGGGAAGACCCTATCTTACGAACAGGTTTGTTCTAAATTTCCAGAGATAAAACCTTACTGCTTTAAATTTTGTCAAGTTAGAGAAGCAATAAAGACCCATCTTAAAAGAACAAAGTGGGTACAAAATAAAGTCAAATTGTTCTCTCTACTCAAAGTAGCCGATCAACCCCATACTATTTCTAAAGTCTATAAGCTGTTACAAAATCTGGATGAAGGTCTTCCTTTGGGGATTTGTTATTACTGTGCACAAGTTAGATACCGCAGCTCATGCATATGGAAACAGATATGGGTTAGTAACTATAAGTACATTCGACAGGACAAATATAGATTCAACAATTTAATATATTGCATAATCTGTATTATACCCTGTTAAACTCTGTAAAATGGGTAGGTTGGGGTCACCCTTATGTAACAGATGTGGGGTTAAGGACGGGGACCTGTACCATATATTATGGGAATCTGCCGGAATACAACCCTTCTGGTGTACAATCAGGTCCTCCCTGTCACAGATATCTGATATATCTGATTTGTTTATTCCTGAAGTTTGCCTGTTGAATAGACACCAGGAGGGCACGACTAAGAGAGCCAAATTGTATATGGGTATTATTTCTGCGGCCACTAAGGCAGTACTCTTAAGGCACTGGAAAGACCCAAACCCTCCATCTATTATGGAATGGCATAGAGAATTGGTCCTTGCATTGCAAGTTGAGTTGCACATTGTTAAGATGAATCGCCTGAGACACTTACGTGATCCCATTTGGGAGACCCTGAATACTGCCCTGTCTACGTGGTGTAGTCTAAGTACTTAACACTTGGTTCTGTTCCTTAGTCTGATACTCCATGTTTCAATGGGACTCTTTGTCAGGTTGAGTCTCTAAGATCACTGTAGGTAGGATGTGGATGTTATGGTAGGATGGGGGGGGGATCATGGGAGGAGGGAGGAGGGAGGATGATACTTGCTGGTTGATTTAGATTGGCTCCTTGTTTTCTCTTTTTCCTTTTCCTGAACTTTGTAGAAATTGGTAACAGATGGCCAGTTGTGGCTGCTTAATGTTCCTATTGTATTTTAATTTTCTTATGGTTTTCCACACTGTAATGTTTTGTGTGTTCTCACGATACCAGTCAAAATGAATAAAATATATTGAATGAAAAAAAAAATTGTAGCTCCACTGCAATAATCCCCAAATATGCACACCACCCAAAATGTGTACCTCTATCTTTACACTTGTTAAAGCTTGCACCACATAACCCTGCTATCCTCATAAAGTTTGCTACTCTATATTATACCTATCTCAAAGTTTTTAACCCTAACATTGTACTTTCTACAAAATTTGTACCTTTGCTGCTGTCCTTACCTCGTGGCTTGTAGTCATCCTTCCACTCTTCTCAGATTGCATACCCCAACCCGAAACTCTCCCAAAATGTTCACCCAGTGTCCCTGCACCATTCACAAAATTTGCACCCCTACTTTTTTGCACTTCTAACAATGCAGTACGTACCACTAAATTACATGCCTCCCAAAATATGTACCTCCCTTCTACTATTTGCAGACTGGCAATTCTCAAAATATATATGTAACCCCCCTACAAATGGGGGTTCCTAAAAGCTTTCCGAGCTTGCCCTAAATGCTTCATGCCTGACTGGTGTTCGCCGTAAGGCCAGTAAATGCGGGCGTTGTGAGTGCTTTTAAAGCCTCCAGTACTGCCTCTTTAAGAGCTGCCTGCCCACAGGCTTTAGTGGTGCAAATAGGGGGACTGGGGTTTCCCTGCTCAAATCCCACCCTGGACTGCTGTCTGAGTGCTCCATTTCTGCAGTCACTAGGAGCGCTGAGGGAGCTCATCTGAAGGATGTAGTTGTTCCCTTAAGAACATGTATAGTATTGGTAAAATTGCAGCTTGTCTAACTCTTTTTTATTGCAGCTGGGACTTTGTGTTGTGCTCCTCCATTTTGGACCCGGACTGTGCTGAAGGGGTCCAATAGTAGCAGGGGGCATCTAAACTGGCGTGGAAGTGACCAACCAGAAATAAGGACTCTAGATGGAGCCAGCTGACCAATGGGGACACAGCTTGTAATTCTGGGAAGTGGCATTCTGGGCCATGGTGCCTTTTTGCACCAATGAGGGCCATAATGAGTGACTGGCATCTGCAGCCCACCTATAGAGTCAGGTAGCGCCCGAATAGAGAGACTGGCCTTAGCTGTCCAGAGAGAGAGATGTTGTGGCTGTGAGTGAGGAAGGAGCTCTGGACTCCTGTGCCATTGAGTGTTCATGCAGGAAGCGCGTGAAAGGCCTGAGTCGGCTGGTTTGAATAGCCAGCGAGCTTCGGGCTACATCTGTGAGGTGGCAATTGGAGGAGGTTGTGTAAAAGCGCAGCTACCTACCAGGCTCACCCTGTAGAGGACTGGAGAATCTGCTAAATCGTGCTCGGTCTGTCAGGACAGTGAAGCTGCAGTGAGACGCCCGGATAGCTGTGAGTTCGGTTGAGTCCTAGAAGCAGCTGCCTGGTATGGTACCCCTCTGTTGTTTTCTATATAAATGTCTGAGGAGGCCTTTGAAGCTCAGGCTCAGCCCTGCGAGTGGTGAAGGAGTGGTTCTCTGCTGGAGTTGTGAGTACTGAATCAGGGTAGCTCCCTGTTAAAGGTTACAAACAAAGGCAAAATCTTCCTGTTGTATTGCTGACTGTACTGATTGAGCTTTCTGGCTCCATATGATCTGCTCAGGAATTAAATGCTCGTTTGTGTCAGGGCCCCAACCAGCTGCATCGAGGAACTAGCCATTAGGGCTTGGGTACCCATGGACAGTAATCAATAGGTTAGGCTTGTGCACAGAGCCCTAGGTAGACCAACATATATTATAGTGGTAATCCAATCAGCCTGATTTCCCCCAGTCCTTGTTGTTTCCCCTTGAATAAATTAGATTGCTTGTTTTGCAAAAGTACACTGGCTAGTTTGTGTATTAATGGGAAAATATTGCACAGTGAATGTGGTGTAACTGTACCTTGCTTTTCAGGGGATCCCCGGAATGAGTTGATTGGTCCGAGCCGGGGGGGGGGTAAGTGTATATGGTAAGGACACTGAAAATTAAACTGTGTGGGCCACTAGTGGGAAGAAACCGGGGTTGCAGCAACCCAGAGGGCTGTGACCGAGTCAATCTTGACTGTTCTAACCCCAACCTCTGGGTGGAGGTTCCCGCCAATGGATCTGGGCCCCTCACCCTGTCACAGTTAGGGCAGGCAGGGGTAGTAGCCTTTAGGATAGCACCCCCTAGGGGTTACATATACCTCCTACACCAACCCCTACCTCACAATTTTTTCCCCCTTGCCTCTGCAACAGCCCCCTACCATGTTCCTTCTACCCCCAGCTCCCCACGCACATTGTTCCTCTATCATTAGGAAGAGTACAGAGGTAGGGGGATACGCGTTTTGGTAAAGATGTGGAGGTGGGATAAAAATGTGAGAGGGTTCCAAATTTTAGAAGAAGAAAAGAGGTCACAGGGTAAAGGTAAAAATAATGGCCTTTATGCACCAAAAGTGCATAACCCGCCAAGCAGCTCAGCACCTGTGGACAGGTGCACACCGGCAGCTATTCACTAACAGCTGCCACCTGTCCACCGCTCTACCCCCCCAACATACAGGTCCTGCACGGTGCTCATGGGCAGAGTCGCGGACCCAGTCAGACATCCAATTAGATGCCTGGCATGGGTCCCACAGTAGATCCCTTGTGCTACAGCATGGGTCTGGGTGTGTGAATGCCCACCACAGGCACCTAGACCTACCCGGAATGGACCCGATGTCCTGTGAACCCACCCATCAGTCCAAACTGCACTGTGCCCTCCTGGCACACAAATGGACCCCAGTGGAAACCCACCCTCATCCTGCAGGCTGCCCCTCAGCACAGGTGTGCCCCAACACTTCCCATGCACACCCCCAAGACCCCATACTTGGTGCCCCTGAGCCCCATTGGTCTGAGTAACCCGCTCACGCACTCAGGTGTCCCTTGCCGGCAGGCCATGGGTCGCGACCAGCCCGCCTCCTCGCGCCAGTAGGTCATTGTGTCACCCCACTGCAACACTGATAACTCCTGCCCCTGTCCCATCAATGTCATGGCCAGGAACAGCCAGCAGGGCAGCCTCCTCACACCTCCTCAGCCTCCATCCATCCAACTGCTGCTGGGAGCGGGCTGCCTATTTATAGGATCGCACTCCCCACAGCATTTGGACAGCTGGCGGCTGAGAAGGTGTGAGGAGGGCTGCATTGCTGGCCATTCCTGGCTACAGCACTGATGGGACAGGGGCAGGTGGGGTTGCCGGTGCCACAGTGGGGGGTACACTGGCCTACACTGAGGGGGTGGAGGTACCGGAGGCAGCCTATGGCCTGGCAGCACAGGGGCACCTGTGTGTGCAGGGACGGCAAGCAGTCCTGCTGACCAGGGCACTGTTGGGGGGGGCATTGCAGGGCCTGGCAGGCGATGCCATGTTGTGGGGCAGAGGACACTGGACCATACAAGGGCAGGAATGTTTGGAGAGTCAGGGACCAGGGGAATGGGAGCACCACCTGGGTGCAGATATGTGGTGGTCAACCACATGTGTCACAGTAGCGGGCACTCTCCCGATCACCTGCCCCAGCCCTCTCAGTCTGCCTTGTGGGCTGGGGTGGCAAGGTGGGTTGCTTCCCAGCCTGCCGCATCTGGCAGGTGAATTCTGTGGGGCCGTGTAGTGGGTCGCAGCAGGGTCCTAGCTGACATAACCTGCTCCACACTGTGCCCCTGTGGATGGCACTATGCGCCTTTGTGACTGGCGCGTAGTGCGGGCCCACCCCAGCATGTCCACCCCAGTTCATTGCTGTCTGCACGGCCAGGGCATTGGGTGCATAACTGCCATGTGTCCCATCTGTGAATGCCATGTGGGGTCTGTGGGACCCTGGTCTGAGGCATTCAGTTGTAGTGATGCCAACGAGCTCAGTTTATGTGGCACGTTGGTATTGCACATAGGGCCCATTGGAAGTGGAATGGGAGAATATATATTTGGGGAAGAGTGTGGGGATGGGGGTAATGAAATGGATGCAGAAGAGAAGTACAGTACATATTTTGGAAGGGCTACAAGGGCAGCTGTGTAAATTATGTGAAGAGAACCAATTACAGATCAGATGCATGAATTTCAGAAATGTGGGAGAGCTCTGAATGATGGGAGAATCTGACTAGAATACAGAAGCAGAAAGCAAAAGGAACAAAACTGACATGACGTGATGGGTTTGGGCACCCATTCTTTTGTTTGGTATTCTCCATTAAGAATCACTGATTAGTCTGTGAATATAATTAGATCTTTATCTGTGATGCAGTATTGATTAAATTCAATGGGCAAAGATCCTCAGACAATTGAAAGTAAACATGATTTTTTGTCATTTTACAATCTGAAGTACAGTAGTATGTGTGTGCGTGCATACATGCGCGCGTGTGTGTGTGTGTATGTACTGAGCTGTCAGGACCTTGTGGAAAGTGTCATTGTTGCCTGAATGACATCAGCACACATGCAATATATCATAAGCTGGTCTAGATATGTCTGTAGAATTTTCTGTGAAACCATCACAAAGGAGAGCATTATATGGTATCTGCACATGACAAATGCAATAAGAAAGGTGTGGTTGTCCTTATGTTACAGAAAAAGGGTGAAGCTTATAATATGTTCATAAATATATATGTAGTTTATCTTTAATGCAACAGTGTAAACCAGAAACCCCCACTGAGGTTATTTAAAAGCCAGTAAAGATGGAATAATAATAGAATGAAGACCAGCATTTAAACAAGCATTTGTCAATACAGTATGTTTGCATCTCACATTGCTGTTGTACTGGGTCTTGCTTGTACACATTTTTACTATATATTTACCCAAGATAGACCAGCTGAGATGCAATATCTCATTTTCAATGGTGTTCTGCTTTTACATATTTTTAGATTGTGTTTATCCAGGATAGGCCAGCTAAGAGGCAATAACTAATTGTCAGTGGGCTCCCACATTGTGACCCAAAATTTCCTGCAGTATTTTCATGGCCTGACATTATGACCAATACAGGCGGAATTTTTTAAATTCCATCTGAAAGGTGATTTTATAGCAATATTGTGAAAACAAGTTTCAGAGGGATTTTAAAAAATGGCACCCGTCACATTCAGGAGGTGGGGCAACATAAGGGATATGTTGAACATTAGGGGCCAAAATCTGCAAAAATAAGTTATGAGAACATGTTAGAACAATTCAATGTTACTTCATAACTTAATTTTTTTAACATTTTAACCCTAAATTTTCAACATACTCTTTTTATGACCACTCCAACTGAACATGACAGGTGTCATTAATGGCTGATATCAAATGTCATTTCATGCCAGCAAATGTGAAAACACATTTGGCCAGGATTTGAAAAATTACAGCTGTTAGTTCATGAGGTGGTGTGAAAAATGGCTATGCTGAAAATTTGGGGTCAAAATATTGAAAATTACCAAAGTTACAAGCATGCATTGAAATATTTAAATGTACACACATAATGTTGTTGTCTTTTTTATAATTTTACACCAAATTTTAAAAATAGCCTTCTTATCACCCCATGTCATGAACAAGGATGGAGAAAATTTTCAAATCTTACCATGAAATGAGTGCTCAGTGGGAGGATCAGGAGAGGGCATAAAGTAACGGTGGCAGTGTGCCGGCAGTGCAACAGACATTGACGGACAGTTTTCTCTTTTACAGGGTGCATTAAAAAAAGACTACAAGAGGCTGTTTTCTTTATTTTAGGTACTGATACTGGGGATTGAGAACCCCATTGTTAGTGTCATGTTTGGTGGCACTAGGCATGGGCTCCCCATTGTCACACAGTGAAGACAGGTGAGGTGTACTAGTTGGCATCGTGTATTGGGCACTCCAGTATCAGAAATTTAGAGTAACAAGGGGTGTAGGGTGATGGGTGCTGAGTGCGAGGGTCTGGTGGGGGAAGGGTAATGGCAGCGGTGTGCCAGCAGTGGCAGCAGACATCAGTGGATGATTTTCTTTTCTTACAGTGTGTATGAAAATGAAAAAGAGATTATGAGGGTCTGTTTTCTTTATTTTGGGTACTGACACTGGGGATTGGGTACCCAAGAATCGGTGTTATGTTTGGCGGCACCAGGGGTGGGCTCCCCATTGTTGCACAATGAAAGTGGGTGGGATGGGGGTCACTAGCTGGCACCAGGGATTGGGCACCCCAGTGTAAGATACTTAGGAAAGGGAAGCAATGGGAGGTGGAAAGGATACTTGGCAGAGGGTGGGAGGGATGGTTTTTACATTGGCTGGGGACCACATCAGGCTGATTGTGATGTTGATCAGCTCTGCTTGCTGGGCGGCCTTATGCAGATCAAAGGAAAAAGCCGCCCTATGATTCAGCTAGCTCTTTTCTTTGAACTGCACAAAGTTTCTGACCAGCAAAATCAGAATAGAGTCATGATCAGCCTGGCTGATGATTGGCCTGACACTGTTGAGCCCCTTGCAGACTGGCCTGCCTTGGACCGACAGTGACACACCACTCAAAATCCATTATCATTCCAATATATTCACTTTACACAAGTGCAAGGATGAACATAAAAATGGATTCTGCAGCAAAAAAAGAAGAACAACTTATAGGTCAGCATAGTTCTCCTTCAATAAATTCCTGGGTAGAATGAGTGCCTTACATGTAGAAGTACATAATGTAGTTCTACAAGAGTTGCTGGTCTAGTGGATGAGGAAAACCTACAGATCCTGCAGGCTTTCCACTGGCCCAACTAATGTGCTTTTTTTCCCATGTAATTTTTCCTCTCCAGCAATGTCTGTCTGGGATATACCCTGTTCCCATTAATATACCCTCTTCTGGCCCTGTTAACACTCATCCTCTGTGGTCCCTGCCCCCATCACCCATCCATAGGAGGGGCTACAGAAAGAGAGCCATCCTCCCCCTAAAGCAGTCCACAGTGTCAACTAGGATCTAGCAGTGCTATACACTGGGACCCAGTGGAAGCCTTGTGAGTACAGGCTGTCTTAGATATGGTCATGGGTTATACTTCCAGCTTTTTCCCCTGGTTCCTTCCTCCTTCCTTGGCATGGGAGCAGCCTCAGCTGCATGCAGCAACATCCTGTAGAAAAAGTACACTCCCTTGGCCCATTGCAGAGGTCTCTGTGGCACTGGAGCCCAAGGCCATCCCTCTGTGACCACAGTGCACTGCCAAGTGACAGCTGCTGCAGTCTGACCTACCTCCCAATACAGCATCCTGAGTTCACTCCTGAGTTCAGTTGCCTGCATGGTAGCACCTCTGCAAATACCTGAGACAGAATTGCAATTCGGAGGAACCTGAAGTATATGAAGAACACTCTAAAATATAAAAGTTGCTGTTTTGTTAGACCCTTGATTATATTAAACAAATTTCATGTCAGCAGGATACCGGTTAAGATAAAATGATTAATGCTTTAACTTTGCTGGTTGAAAACCTTACCTTTATTACCAAAGCTTATAGATCAGTGAATAAACATACAGTCAATCATGAAAAAAAAAAAAAACCTGATAGAAATGCTCGTAATGGAATTGATGGTTACACTTTAAGTGTCTGGTTCAATGTAACTAATCATTATTTGCACGCAACAGGGTAATTGCACTGTGGTTATATGTTGCATGCAACTACATTGCAACTGCAGTGTAGTTACAGCGTAGTTACACTGTAAAGTAGAGATAGTTACTGTATGTAAAGTTAGTTAATTAATTCTAGTTGGTAAAAAGTTAAGGCTCACTAGGCATAAGTGCCTGTTTTCAGGAGCGACCCAGGAGCACTGGAATGTTAAGTGACTAGATCAGAGTCACACAGTATGCAAGTTGAAGTTGTCGGCATCAAACGCAGGACTGCTGGATGTACCAACCTCATTCGCAGCGCATTAGTCATAGAAACATAGAATTTGATGGTAGATAAGGACCGCCGGGCCCATCTAGTCTGCCCATTTTACTTACCCAGTGCTTAAATTGCATTCTCTTCCTAACCTGTGTCTTCCCATTTCTTCCCTATTGTTAGTGTTCCTTTTTGTTTGTCCCATGCATTTTTGAATCCCTCCACTATTTTTGCCCCACCACACAGAAACACAGAAACATAGAAGTTGACGGCAGATAAGGACCACAAGGCCCATCCAGTCTGCCAATTTCTTTTTCTACCTTATGAATGTGCCATAGGCCTTTGCTCTGTCAATGGCCTATCTATTCATACTCATCTGTATTGCTCCCTTATGCCTATCCCATGCCTCTTTGAAGCCCTGCACTGTATTCATATCCACCACTTCCTGAGGTAGGCCATCCCATGCATCCACCACCCTTTCTGTGAAAAAGAACTTCCTCACATTGCCCCTTAATTGGCCTCCCTCTAATCTCATGCTATGTCCTCTTGTCCTGCTATTTTCTTATATTGAAACATGTTAGACTCTTTCACCTTAGTTAATGCCCTTAAGGTGTTTGAATGTTTCAATCATATCACCTCTCTCCTTTGCTCTAGGGTATACATATTGAGTTCAGTTAATCTGTCCTCATATGTTTTCTGATGCAGTCCCAGCACCATTTTGGTTGCCTTCTCTGGACTGCCTCAATTTGGTTAATGTCTTTGTGAAGGTGTGGCCTCTAGTACTGCATACAGTACGCCAGATGGGGCTTAACCAGTGTCTTGTAAAGAGGGATTATTACCTCCCTCTTCCGACTTGTGATACCCCTACTAATACACCCCAACATCCCTCTAGCCTTACCTACTGCTTTAGAGGTCTGCTTGGATGATTTCAGGTAATCTGTGATGATGATGCCCATGTCTCTTTCTTCCCTTGTGACTGCCAGCAACTCCCCTCCCAGCCTATAGGTGGCTTCAGGGTTTCTCTTCCCTATGTGCATGATCTTGCACTTCTTTGCATTAAACCCCAGTTGCCACTCTTCCAACCATTTTGCTAGTTTATCCAGATATCTTCTCATTCTATCCACCCCATCTGGATCATCTACTCTGTTGCAGATCTTGGTGTCATCTGCAAACAGGCAAACCTTGCCCTCCAGTCCCTCTGTAGTGTCACTGATGAATATATTGAAGGGGACTGGCCCCAGGACTGATCCCTGAGGTACCCCACTTGTGACTTGCATCTCTTCTGACTGTATACCATTTACCACCACTCTCTGTTTTCTGCCTGTCAACCAGTTTGCCACTCAGTTGACCAATGTCTGACCCACCCCAAGCCTACCCAGCTTATTAATCAATCTTCTATGTGGAACAGTATCGAAAGCTTTGCTGAAGTCAAGGTAGGCAACATCAACTGCTCCCCCTTGGTCCACCACTCTGGTTACCCAGTCAAAGAAATCTATGAGATTAGTTTGACAGGACCTTCCTTTTATAAACCCATGTTGTCTTGGATCTTGTGCTCCTATGGATTCCAGGTGTTGCACTATCCTTTCTTTAAGGAGCGTCTCCATAATCTTGCCCACTACTGAGGTAAGACTGACTGGTCTGTAGTTCTCTGCCTCCTCCCTGCTACCACTCTTGTGGAGTGGGATCACATCAGCCCTTCTCCAGTTTTCTGGGACATCTTCTGTGCTCAGAGACTCACTAAACAGTTCTGATAATGGCTCTGCTAGTTTCACCCTTAGCTCCTTTAGCACCCTGGGATATATGCCATCAGGTCCCATTGCCTTGTCCACCCTGAGCTTATCGAGCTCTTGTAGGACCATTTCTTTTGTGAAGGGACTGGTGCACACCTCCCTCCCCCCTGTGTCTATGGTGTAGAGTTGTGGGCCCTGCCCTACCTTCTCTTCAGTAAATACTGAGCAGAAGTATCTATTTAGGATAGATGCTTTTACATGGTCCTCCTCCTCACATGCCCCCTTATCCCCTTTGATCTTAGCAATACCCCCTCTGGACTTTCTCTTTTCATTAATATATCTATAGAAAGTCTTGTCACCTTCTTTTGCTGTTCATGCTAGTGTTTTCTCTGTTTTGGCCTTTGTCTGCCTTACTGCCTTCCCTGCTTCCCTTAGGGAAGTTTGGTATGCCTCCCTATTTTCATCCTGCTGCATTCCTTTATATTTCCTGAAGGCTAGCCTTTTGGCTCTGACCTTTTCTGCTACTGTGTTTGAGAACCAAAGTGGTTTTCTTCTTCTTTTGCACTTCCTTTTCTCACTAACACAATGGGATGTTGCATCAAGTATTGCATCTTTAATGCTTGCCCGCTTTGCCTGCCCCCCCTCACCCATATTTCTTTTTACCAAGGCTAGTTTAACTTTGTTGGCCATCTTATCAAAGTCAGCTCCTCTGAAGTCCCATATTTTTGCCTTGGAATGGGATGATTTTGTTCTAGTGGCCAAATTGAACCATACCATGTAATGGTCACTGGCCCCCAGGTGACCTTCTACCTGGGGATCTGAGATCCTTTCCCTGTTAGACAGTATTTGATCTAGGATAGCCCTGTCTCTTGTGGGTTGTTGTACCAGCTGGTTGAGGCCCTTCTCCTGCAGGGAATCCACCATGTGTCTAGTTCTGGCAGATGTCCCTGCCGGTATTGACCAATCTGTATCCATCATGTTGAAGTTTCCCATTATCAGAACCTCCCCTTTAGCTGTCATGTTTTGTGTATTTTCTAACAGTAACATGTCTCTGTCCACCCCCTGGTCTGGAGGCCACCTCTGCTGAGAGGCTGTTCCATGTATCCACCACCCTTTCTGTGAAGAAATACTTCCTCACGTTACCTTGGAGTCTACCCCCCTCTAGTGTCATATCATGTCTCGTTACTCTTGAACCTCTTCTTCTCTGAAAGCCTAACCTCTAAGCTATATCACCAGCCTATATTATTAAGTTATTGCTTGTTAAGCACTCATTTACATTTGAGTCCAACAGTGAAGTGCTTCTTAATAGCTTGAATGTATAGCCTGATTGAATATGAAGATGTAACATTTAGAATATACCCAGACAACATGTGTTTCACCTCACAGCAACAAGCAAGCATTGGCCAACACCAACCATATTTTCTTGCTTGTATTTGCTGTGTAGTTTTGGTCATAGATTGTGCAGTAGTTCAAATTAGCAAAATAATAACATGAGTTATGATAGTGAAATTGTCATGCATGGGAAATGAAGAGGATCATACATAACATTGTTGTTTTCTTAGATTGTGACCCTGACTTGCCAAGATTGTATTTTTATTACCTCAACATATGAACATGACAGGTGTCATTTATCGAATGCCACATGATACATAATTTTGCAGAATGAACATGAAAACAGGTTGGGGGTGAAAATTATACTTGTCATGTTCATGTGATGTGTTAAAAAAACAGAATTTTGAAAATGTGTGTTGAAAAATATTACCACATTTCAGTGTTATGAGTAAAGGCTGAAAATGTCAACATTTGCTCATAACTTTCTTTTTGTTTAGATTTTTACATCAAATTTTCAATATAGACTTTTTGTGACATCACCTGATGAACATGACAGGTGTCATTTATGAAATCCTGACCAAAATGTCATTTTGTGGTACAAGTGCGAAAAGATGTTTTGGATGTGTTTTGAAAAATGACATCTGTCATGTTCATGAGGGGGTGTAAAAAATGGGTATGTTGAAAATTCACCCCCCATGCCCTCCACCTTACCCTTAGACCTACTGCGCCGACTAATGCAGCTACAATGCAAGTTGCATTAAACTGTTCCACAAATTAGTTGGTTATGTGTTGTTTTTTAGAGTTTGCAATTCACTGGCAACTCACATTGCATTGTTTTTTAGTGCTTAACCCATTCAAGAGCAATATTCATAACAGCTTTTTGCAACTCATTTGAAAGGTATTTCGAGTCCAGTCACAATGGAGTCCAGTCACAATGCAATGTAGAAATGAGTTGTAACTCTCAAGAAATACTTTGTGTAGAGCTTCACTCTGGATCCAGCAACATTTAGGTAACTCAGTTAGAAATGTTTTAGCAGCTCATTAGAGGAACAGTTTAATGTGACTTGTACTGTATGTCAATCCTGAAGGTATTACAATTGCCCCCTCCTACCCCTTCTAACCTCTCCTCCCTCCACTATCTTTGGCGCATCCTGTGCCCTCAGTGCCCTTGCTTTATAGTCTTCTCCTAAGCCATGTAATGCTTTGCTGGTCTAGACCGCATCCAATATAATACTGTATTCTACTGTCTATCAGAGACCTGCCTTGCATAGAACTCGCACATAGCAGTATGCTGACTGCCTTTGGTACCATGCCTGTAAATTATGTTACCTTGTTCTCTTCTCAGTGTCAACCCTTATGTTGCTGTTTGTAAATTATTGTACACCACCATGCCAAGCCATGTCTTCCTCACTTATAATGACTGTACATAAGCTGCTAATGTTACTATGCCTACTTCAAATTGTTGCATTGTGACTTGTTGTTGTTTAAACTACCAGGTCCATCTTGTAAATGAGCCCTGCTCAATAGTGTTCCACCTGGCTAAATAAATATATTGATTAATTGACTGATTGGGGCCAAGAGCTGGAAAAATAACAAAGTACTAAATAAAAGTTGAAGAATTTCACCATTTCTTCATTACGTTGTTGTTTTTTGAGATTTTGACACCAAATTTTCAACATAGACTTCTAATGACCTCACCTCATGAACATGACAAGTTTTTCTTTATTGCCCTCTTCTCCAAAATGTCATTTTATTGTGCTAGTGTGAACAGGTATTTTTGTCGGGATTTAAAAAATGACACCTATTATGTTTAGGAGATGGGGTAACAAAATGGCTATGTTGAAAATATGGGTAATATCTGGAAAAATAAAGTTATGAGTAAACATTAGAAAATGTCATCATTTCTTCATAAATTCATTGTTTTTTTTGACATTTTGACCCAGATTTTCAACATAGTCTTTTTATGATCCCACCTTATGGTAAAAATAATTAAATCCCTTTTGAAATGTGATTTTGCAGAGTGATTGTGAAAAGATGTTTTGGAGGGGATTTGAAAAATTACACCTGCCTTGTCCATGATGTGGGGTAAAAAAATGGCTATGTTGAAAAGTTGGGGCAAAAATGTTGAAAAATGACAAAAGTATGAGTAGATTTCAAAATGAATTAAAAAGTCAATAACCAGACTTACTTTATTTTCAAGTCATATTGCGGCTGGACTGCGAAGCAGAAGGATGGTTGGTGGTCATGACAGGATTATGTTGTAGGACCCTTCTTAAGTATGTTTGAGGTAGCGGTGCTGAGAGAGAGGTCTGGGCTGAGGTAATGAAGGGCTAGAAGACATTGATGGACTGTTTTCTTCTTTTTTGGTTTTAAACAACAGCAAAAAAGAACAAAGAGTGACAGTTTTTGTCTTAGAGATTCTGCCACTGAGGAGTGGGAACCCCATATCAGGGGGTTGTTTGGTGGCACCAGGGTGGGCATTTGGTGTCAGCTTAAGAGAGGGGCTAGGCAGAGTGGGGATACCTGCGGTGGAATTGAGCTCCATCCACTAGCTTTATTAATGAGGTAGTCAGAAAGGAGGGCATGACACCAGTGGAAGGATTAAGCACCCAACACTGGTTTTAATGAACAGCTAGGGTGGATGGGAGGTGGGCATATCGGTGAGAGGGGTGAGCACCCACCACTGGTTTTCTGTACTGGCTGGGTCTGGCATATGGGAAGGGGATACTGGTGGCAGGGTTAAGCACCTGCCTCCAGTTTTCTGTGGTTGCTAGATCAGATGGGAGATACCAGCATAGGGATTGAGTACAAGTGGCCATTTGTTCCAGGGATAGTGGATGTTGACATGGTGGCCACAGATAGGAAAAAGCTATGGCCATTGTGCAACATCTCTGCCATTCCTTGAGAAGCAAAGTACTACACAGTAGAACATACGTAGAAAGGAAATCAGGGGAAATGTTTCAATCAGGAATTATAAGTTGCACAAGAAAACCCACTTCCACCTTGTGTTTTCCAACCCTGTGATTGGCCAAGGGCTTCAAAGTGGAAAGGAGGAGAAAGTTTGAGGAAGGATGGAATGGATGGAATTAGGGAGGGTATTCAGTATTCTGAAACTGTGATAGGTGGAGTGGGTGTGGTGCCCCCAAGAGCCCACTCACAGCTCAGATTGATACTATATGTTTGCTTGCTTTGCAGGCAAACATAAAAAAGAGATTTCTGACATTTAGATCAAAGCTTTTTGAACTGAGTCATAGTTTTAAATTGCAGAGCTGGCAAAATGCCAGCTAAAACTCAGTGGAAGAAATCTATGTTGTCTTTGACACTGATCATCATCAGATGGAATTCTTGCATGCTCAGCAGATCACAGGGGCAAGAGTACTCAGACAGAGACTCCATGATTTCCAGCCCATCCTCTACTATGGATAACTGTAGCTCAGCAAACTGCAGGCTTCAGAGTATCAGAGTCTGAAGACTAGACCCGAATTGAAGCCTTCATTTCTGTAAAGTTCTTCAATCTCAAGTTTTTAGGTGAAGAGGAAAAAAATGTGCTTCTCTGTTTTTTTATGCCAACTGTGTCCTAACTAGGGATGGGCAAAGTGAGCAAAATTTACTTTGTGTAGTAATCCATGAAATTCTGCCCATTTCATGGAGCAAAATGCAAAATTTTACCTGGCGAGTGGTAAAATTCACCTTCTGTGGGTGAAATTTCACCTTTTGCGGCAAATTTTCACTTTCCATGGTGAAATTCTGCCTTCTGTGGTGAAATTTCACCCATGGGAGGTGAAATTTCATCTGCAGAAGGTTAAATTTCACCGTGGAAAGTGTAATTTCACCCACAGAAGGAAAAATTTCATGAATTGCTCTGCCAGGCAAATTTGGCCACTTCTCCGGCACTTCACCAGTGGAATTTAAATTCACTGCATTCCTAGTCCTAACCCTGAATCTAACTAAACAGTGGAGAGCAAAGAAGTATTGAAATGGTGACACTATACTCAACTTGAGGTCTCATTTTTTTTTCTGCTTCATATTTCTTATAGACTCATTTTTTTCATTAAAGTTTTTCAGTCTTTAGGGTGCTGGAATGGCTCTTTAGCCCCTGTCCACCCCCACAACTGACCTCCATCTTCCCCCAGGACTCCCCTGCCTTGTTTCTCCATGACCTTTAGTCCCCCATGGCAGGGCCAGGAGATGGAAGGTCATCCTCCCCCAGAGTCCAGATCCAGTTTAGCAGGGTCCCAGGGGGATGGTGTGGGTTGAGACAGCTGAGCAGGGTTTCCTGTGAGATGAGCCCCCATCTTTTCCCATTCTCTGGTATCCCACCTCCACAGTCAGTACAAGTGCAATGGAATGGGCATTCAACCTGAAGACACCACATACACTCAAATGTCTGCATCTAATGTATAGAGATGCAGTCTGTGTGCTGTGCCATCCTGCCTCCATGCACTGCCCCCCCCATCCAAAGGAGGACAGCCATCTAGGGATGCTCAATCCTGCATACCGTGGCCAGCCCCCGAGTGACCCTGGTCCATTAATGAACCTAGGTAGCCAGCATGGCAGGAGGTAAGGTGCCTGCATCTCATCTGGCTCTTCTTATTGACTGGTAAATTTGATTTTCTGTTTAGTAAATGGATACAGCAGAACTGAATGGGAAGCATGAAACTTCTAAGTTGATGTTTATCTTTGAAAGCTGGCTTGCTTGATAGTGGGGATGTAGGGTCTGAACACTTTATTTGCAGAAAAATCAACAGTAAATTGCAGCATATTTTATAAATTTATTAACTATTTCCTCATTTTCTTTTTCTGATAAACTGTATAAAACTATCTATTGTAAGTACCTGATCAATGGATTCAAAATATTCTTATGAAATTTAATTTACTTAAGAAATCTTGCTCTTAAAAATGTTTGTCAGTTCTAATTTGTCTTGTATGATTTGAGGTGATCTTTCTGTATGTCTGTGATATAAAGGGAATTTGGGTTACATCTTCTCTGTTAAGTGTTCTTGAAAATTATCTAATGAAGTATACAATATTACAAACACATAAATATAAAGTATAACAAAAAGCTTGTAAACATCATAAAATATGTTAAAAATACAGTCATTCAGAAGGTGGCAAAGAAGTGAGTCAGCCAACTTGTCAAGAGTCTGGGTCCAAAGATTGGTTTCATGGTTAGAAACAAATCCTTACTGTCCCAGGACTGCAGAGAAAGAATAATAATTCTGTCCATAATATCCCCTTCTTTTGACTATGCAGATACCTTTCTTTGTGGTGCCTCCAGCACCAGCCTGGTCAAACCAGATTTGATATTTATTTATTTATTTAAATTTTGGTAACCGGGTAGGCCCACTGAGACCTTGACGGTCCCTTTTTCAGGGGCGACACAGAGTTAGTTACATGTACCTAAGGGACAAAAAAAAAGAAACAAAACTAACAAAGCTATGATACATACAATGAATCAAGGTTTACATAGTACAGCAGGCATACACATAACAGCATGTAGTACATCGTAGACAGACTCCAAGCAGTAGCCTGGATATTTTTGTTAGGACAACAATGAGAAACAGACACATCAAATGATAACCCACAAAGATAAGCGGCCTAGCATCCTGCTTCCCTAAGCATACCCTCCCTCCAGAGACTATCGATCTGTGATGGCCACCCCGCTCAGGACAGCCATCGGATAGTTTCAGCTGTAGCAGCAACACAGTGCCCCTATGTCCAGGTGGGATTTTCATGCTTTCTTGAAACCCCCAGGAAAGGTGTTTTCTTGAAGCTGTCTCGGGAGATTGTTCCAAAGTTTGGGTATGGACACCCTGGCAGACCGAAGGTGAAGGGATGTTTTGGCTCTGGGTATTTCAAGTAGTTTCCAATTGGAAGACCTGAGCTCTCTCCTGTTAGTTTTAGGGACAAGCAGGTCTCGTAGACTTGGGGGGGGCTTCAGGTTGTTGTAGTTTGAAGGCCAGGCACAGTGAGGGATATGCTAGCCTGGCATCGAGGGATGGCCAGTCCAGGGTGCAGAGCACCTTGCAGTGGTGCTCCATCCATTGCACCCCAGCTGAAAACTGTCTGACCCTATGGTATAGTGTACCCAGGTGCTGCCTTTCCATGGGCCTCAGTGTCTGGAGCAGGGTCGCTCTGTAGAATAGGGTGGGTAGTATTGTCCCATTCCCTAACACCATTCTGGTTTCCTTGCTCTGGAAGGGGTTTAGTCTATAGACGAGACCCAGTTTTTGGTTTACTATATTTGTGAGGTAGTCCATGTGTTTCTTGTAAGTAACCTCCTGGTCTAGATACATCCCCAAGCACTTAATGTTTTCTACTACCTCAATCCCTGTCCCATTTAGGGTAGTGAGGGACAGGAGGTTAGATCTGTCTGGGCCAAGCTTTTTTGGGCCAAAGAGCATGGCTTTGGTCCTCTTGCTGTTAAGGACCAGCATGTTTTCCTGACACCACCCTTCTAGGGTTGTGAGGTCCTGTTGCAGCTCTAGGTTTAGGGACCCTACATCCTTCCCAGTTCTGTACAACACCATCATCAGCATATAAGGTGACTTTCACCCCCCCACAATGCAGGCGTAGGTTGTTGACAAACAAGGAGAATAGCAGGGGGCCTAAGATTGAACCCTGCAGAATTCCCTCAGATACTGGGCGCTGTTGAGATTTTGCTCAGTTCCAGCATACCATTTGTGTCCTGCCTTGAAGGTAATTTGTGAACCATTGTAGGGCATGTGTGTCCAGGCCTAGCCCCCTTAATCTTTCTAGTAGTAGCTGGTGTTCAACAAGATTGAATGCCTTGGTCAGGTCAATGAAAACTGCACCTAGCATTTTATTCTGATCTAAGGCTTTGTACACATATGTGGTAAAGCTTATCAGAGCTGTCTCAGTGCCACGTCTTTTTCTAAAGCCATGCTGTTGGTCTGCTTGAAGGTTATGTGTTTCCAAGTAGTTATTAACCTGTTGGTAAACCACTTTCTCCAATAGTTTACTTAAGGTGCAGAGTATTGAGATAGGTCTAAAATCTTCGATGTCCCCATGTGGTGCACTCTTCGGGATTGGGGTCACTAGCACCACTTTCCAAAGGATTGGAATTTTACACTCGGTCAGGGACCTGTTGAAGAGCTGAGTTACAGGTTCAGCTATGACTGGGGCTCCTAGTCTTAGTAGCTTGGGCTTGAGATTGTCATGCCCAGTGCCCCCTTCAGGTTTCAAACTTCTGAGCAGTTTTAGGACTTCTCCAGTTGAGACTAGCTTAAGATGGAATTCAGTGCCGGGGGGTCCTGGATTGTTTTGGCTGCCCAGGTCTTGTCTGGGATTACTGGTTTTGAACCTCCATAAATCCAGGAAAAAGTCATTAAATGCAGGGTGGAAAGCAGTGTCCCATTCATTTTTATTACCCCAGTTCCCTTGCTCTTGTTCCCTTTTAGTAGAGAGTTTATTTGCCCCCAGAACTTCTTTGGGTTTGATAGGTTCCTGGATTGCAGTCTGTGCAGGTAGCGTATTTTAGCTTTTTTGAGTTCTCTTTTGCAACTATTCCTGGCTTCCCGATATTTCACCCAGTCCAGTTGAAGGTTCGACTGTTTGTAATTCCCCCAGTTTTGTCTCTCTCCTTTATCTTCCTCTTTAGGTCTGAGTTGAGCCACCTGGCATCCTGACCTTTGACCCTGATCATTTTTAGGGGTGCATGCTTGTTGGCTACCGACAGAAGGTGTTTGGTAAAACCTTCGAGGGCTTCATCAATGCTAGGAGTTTCAAGGGCCTGGAACAAGTCCACTTGACTTAGTGATTGAAGGAAGGAGCCTGTGTCTAGTGTGCAGTAATTTCTAGTCCTGAGAGTTCGGGGGGGTTGTTTGTGAAAGTTGTTCCTCCATACCAGAAAGATAGGGGAATGGTCACTAAGTGCATCTGCACATGTCCCAACCATTCTAGCCCTGTCCGGGTTAGACATTAGTATCCAATCTAGGGTAGTGTGGTATGCACTATAAAGACACTCACAAAACACCAGAAACTGGAAAACTATGCAGTGACAACCAATAAACAGGCAGGTAATTGCCAGGTCAGAAAAGCCACAAGGTTTATTAATACAAGTAGTGAAAGTCTGAACAGAGGAAAAGTACAATTACCCCTTCGCATCATACCCTGGCTGGGTTCTTCCTCAATCTGGCAAGGCATCCTGTCTGCTGCCTGCTTTTTCAGGTCAGCAATTAAAAATACATTGCTTAATAATACTATTTGATTATTATAACTTTGGTGAACGGAAGTGAAGACCAACACTAACAACTGACATACGAGTCCCCTCCTAATGCTTGTCAAAACTATACTGTGATGACCAAAACTATATGTAAGTAAACTACCTCAGTAATAAAAAGACACTTCAGTGATAGTGAACTAAAATAAATAAAATTAAATAAACTTTGAGTCTGGAGACAATATTATCCAAATTAATATCAATTATTGGGAATAATGCTCTTACTATAAAGCATATTCTATTTAACAATTACATCGAAATGGAACAATGTCCTGATGAGGCTGTTGCACCCAAAGTGTAAATTAGTCTATTTTCCTCTCTCAGTAAAGTTTTGACCCTACCTCCTCCCATGTGGTGTGCTTGGATGTGATCTAAACCCATAAAACTGGTTTCCTGCTCTCTTTTATTACTATGTTGCAGGCGATAGATAAGGCTTCTGCAGCATACGTCAAGGTTATGGCACATTCACCACCGTCTTTAAGTTAGGCAGGGGCAGCAGACAGGGTTGTCCCCTCTCCCCCCCTTTATTTGCTTTATATGTGGAGCTCCTTGCTTTACATATACTTTGATCCAACCAGATAGAAGGTCTTCCGCTGGCCGGTCAAGATTATTGTGTAGCCTTGTTTGTGGACGACATTCTCTTAACTTTAACAAATCCCATGGTTTCACTTACAGAGGTTTTTCAATTGTTAAACATATTTGAGCAATTAGCAGGATTTCGCTTAAATAAAAATAAGACTGATGTATTAGCTTTTACTCATCACCCCCCCAAAGGAATTTTATTTATTTATTTTTTGTTGACCGGGTAAATGCACTAGACAATCCTGCCTATTTTCAAGCACGATGACCAGGGAGGATACAGATGAATGCTAACTGACCTTGAACCAGATTAAGCCATTGGTGGTATTTTAGTGAATGAGGGAAATTTGGCCAGGATACTGGGAAATTCCTTACTCTCTTCGATAAGTGCCATGGGATCTTTAACATCCACCTGAACTACCACCAATCCAGGCAGATGGGACCTCGGTTTAATGTCTCATCCAAAAGATGCACCTCAGAAGAGCAGCACCCCTCTCATGCTGCACTACAGTGTCAGTATTGGGATAGTAACCTAAGTGCCTGGTGTGGGGATAGAACCCACAGCCTTCTGATCTCCTGGTCTCAGAGGTGAGTGTGCTATCTACTGAGCCACTGACACTGCCAGTGTCATAATACATTCAGCATTTATTGCCAGTTCACTGGAACAGGAATAATATAAAGTATCTGAATGTGGTGATTATCAGATCTTTCATCAGATAGACATTTTAAATTATAATCCCTCGATACAGGTTATAACAGATGACGTCATACATTGGTCTACATTGCCGCTTTCCTTTTTTCATCAACTTGAGATAATTTGAATTACCATACTGCCGATGATTTTATTCTCACTTCAGACCTTTCCTCTTATGCCTTCCTCGACTTATATATGGGAATGGCAAAGATTGTCCCTTCATTTCCTTTGGAGAGGAAAATAAAACTAGAGTCTGAGCAGCCATTCTTTATTTATGTCTGTTGAAGGGGGTATTGGTTTTCCTTGTTTTCAGTGGTATGCCGAGGCTCGTCTTTTTTGTATTTTCTGTTACTGGTATAATCAAGGTGATGGGGTCAAACAGGATTCACCCAAGGGTATTTAAGGAACTAAGCATGGTGCTAGCCACCCCCCTGGCAACATTATTTAATACCTCACTGGAGACGGGAGTGGTTCCAGAGGAGTGGAGGAAGGCTGATGTGGTCCCTCTGCATAACACCTGTAGCAGGGAGGAGCCAGCATTTACAGAACAGTCAGCTTCACATCAGTGATGGGGAAGTTAATGGAGTTCTTGCTGAACAAGAGACAGATGGAGTACCAGTAGACACTGGGGCTGCAGGACCAGCGACAGCATTGTTTAATTGGAGGGGGCGTTATGTCAAATGAATCTCATAGATTTCTCTGACTGGGTAACCAGGGAGGTTGATCAGGGAAGGGCAGTGGATGTAGCTTATCTGGACTTTTGACACTGTACCACACAGGAGGCTGATAAAGAAACAGCAGCTTGGAGGTGGGGGAGAAGGTGGTGAGCTGGATATCCAACAAGTTGAAAGACAGAAGGCAGAGGGTGGTGGCCAGGCAGTGAGACAAGGAAATTAGGAGGGCTAATGGGATGCTGAGATGCATAGAGAGGGGGTACCACCAGCAGAAAGAGGGAAGTGGTGACTGTTGCCTCTCTAGATCCATGGTAAGACCCCATTCAGAGTACTGTGTCCAAGTCTGGATACCATAGACCAGATTTTTGAAGCGTGGCACAAGGGCTTGTGTCCAGCCCTGCACCACAACTCATTGGTTTTGGTAATGTGCCAACCACAGTGCCGCAGCGTCACCTGATTTTGCAATCTCAGGTGCATTTGCAACAGTTTTTACAAGTTATGGCAGCTTGCACCACATATCTGGTGCAAGCTCCATAACACAGACCCCTGGGAGTGCTGCAAGTTAGACCAGGAAAAGCTGGTCTAACTTGTGGCAATTGTTGCACGAGATGGAAAATCACATTAGATCGCCTCAAGCCCCACGTACTGTATTGCCAGCACACTGGGGCTTGAGGCAATCTAAGACTTTTGAAAATCAAGCCCTATGTCTCCAGAAGGACATACAGAGTGGAGACAGTCCACAGGAGGGAACTAAAATGGTGCAGGGTATGCATCAGAAGCCCTATGAGGAGAAACTGAAGGAACTAAATATGTACACCCTGGAAAAGAGGAGGGATATGATACAGATCTTTAAATAGCTCATGGGGGTAAATAAGGTACAGAAGGGAAATATTTTTTCAGAAAAAAAGGTGCTTAAGAACAGGGGGGACATACTCTGAAGCTGGAGGTGGTAGATTCAGGAAAGATGAAATATGATATGTATTGGATCCACCTGATGAGACAGCAGCAATTTTCAAACTGTGTCAAAGAAGAGTAAGAAGGGATAAGAAGGGTAGTCACCTCGGCATGGGTCGGCAACATACACACCTGAAAAACAGGCACCCATTATGGTAGCATCAACACCAGAAGGCAACCAGTGCCAGTGGCTCTGGTCCATCAAAATCATCAGGCAATGTAAGCCAAATAAACATGGTAGCACATAAGGGATACAGAGATGCAGGTGAGGAGGATGACATCTATGTGGTACAGGATGAGGATGATTCTGGAAGTGGGCCAAGTAGTGGTTCTAGCAGCAGGACTACCATCCTGAATCCAAGTATGATAGCTACCCCAGTACTGAAAAATAAAAAAGGAACTGGGGTCTGTCGTGCAGCACCTCAGAGTAACATTGGCAATCCCTAGTCAAGGAGCACCCCAATAATGCCACCACAACAAGGCAAGCTGTTTGGTTCACCAGGTCCATTACCAATATCAAGGCAAGGCAAAGCAAAGTTTATTTCTAAGGTGCTCAATTCCAGAGGCACTGGGCACTGTACATAAAATATAAAACACAGAATAGGCAGGGAATCAGACAAAATAAAATTATAAATAAAACAAATAAATAATTAAAACAACAAATGCAATATCAGAATCAGCAGTTTAATAACAAGAATTCTGGGCTTGTCAGATCTCTCCATCCGGGAAAGCCAGGGAGAATAAATACATTTTTAGGCCACTCCTGAACCCCTCAAACAACGGGGCCTCCCTGATCTAAGTTGGTAAAGAGTTCCACAGGACTGGTCCGGCGACACTGAAGGCCTGGTCACTGGAAGTTCTTAATCTAGTCCTGGGAACTTCAAGAAACCAAGAAAACTTCACCCTATGCTGCATTCAGTTTTGGAGCATCAAACTAAATTCCCACCTAATCATGCTATGGCACAGGAATTGAATGCAGCAGCTGCAGAAATGCTTGCTCTGGATTTGATACCATTCTCCTTTGTAGAGAATATGGGATTTAGGCGGTTCATGGCCTGTGCCTTGCCAAAATGGCAGGTTCCATCACGCACATACTTTTCCAAGCATGCCATCCCAGAACTGTACAGTAATGTTTCTGACATGGTGCGTCATGCCCAGCGGCATTCCTCAGCACAGTATGTACTTCTGACCATGGACATTTGGATCAGTGGGAAAACAGCTGGTAGCTCTTACCTGTGCATTACAGCACAGTGGGCATAGGTACCAGGGCTAGTGTCTGATTGGGGGTGAGGCAAGAATTGCTCTAAGACAAACTGTAGTGGTAGCAACATGCTTAGTGTTCGGCAGCATGTGACACTGACCATGAAGAGTATCCTGGGTCACACACCAAAGAAAAGATGCTTGAAGTGGTACTCACAGAGATTGATGAGTGGCTCCACTTCCATGCACTGAAACCTGGATTCATTACCAGAGACAATGGATCCAATGTGCGAAAATGCATCACTGGTGGTGGATTTGTTAAGGTGCCATGGTTGGCACACTGTCTTAACCTTGCTGAGCAGACTTTCGTCAACCATCCAGATATCAAAGAAATACTGACTGTGGCCCGACGCATCTGTACCCACTTTGCATGTTCAGCAAAAGTGCATGACCATCTACATGTTCTGCAGGTACAGAACAAGCTACCTCAGCATCGTCTTAAACTTGACGTTGTCACCTGATGACACTCCACCTTGTACATGGTGGAGCATCTATATGAGCAGTACAGGTAATATCAGAGTATCTGCTACTTCATGCAAGCCATGTCAGTAGTGGGGCATCCATGTGTCTCACAACCGAGGAGTGGTGCCAAATGGATGGGCTCATCTTGATTCTAAGGCCCTTTGAGCATGCAACACAGGCAATGAGTGGGGACACTGCCTGCATCAGTGAGTCCATCCCTCTGCTATTGGTGCTGAGGCAGACACTGCTGAACAGGCAGCAACTACTGGAGGCATGTAGTTACAGAGCAAGTTGCTCATTGATGGAACACATGCTGTCCACGTTAGACTCCAACACCCACATAAACTATATTCTGCAGTCTGAGGAGTTTTGGATTGCCACAATGCTTGACCCAAATTATAAACATGGGCTAGTAGCCATAATACAAGGTGGGCATCAGGAGGTGAAGAGATTGATAGAACTTCTTACTCAGAGGGTAAGTGGTGCACAGTTGCAACTACCGGTACAGGGGTCAAAGCCACATGAGGGTACTGCACAGGGAGCAGCTGTTTCTGCCACCTACTCATCATCATCATAGGGGTGTAAAGCTACACAAAAACCATACCACATAAAGGAACCTATGCTGAATCCCATTTGGGCAGCCCTAAGTCATGTAGGAGTTGCAGACATGGAGGAAACTCAGGATGAGGAGGAGGAGGAGGATGATCATGCTGCATGTCTTTGAGTAGCAAAATGCATGGTAGATGCGTATTTGGCAGATACAAAGAACCTTGCCACTGCAGATGAGCCACTGCTATACTGGGGCACTAAGGTCAAAGACTGGCCAACACTGACAGCGGTTGCCCTAAAATACCTGAGCTGCCTGTCCTCAAGTGTCAGCATTGAGCAGGTGTTCAGTTCAGTGGGCACCATTGTGCACACGTCTCAGATGTAATCCTGGATGTCAAATTAATAACAATTATAGTGTTCTCATTCATTGCTGTGACATAAATCCTCAACTGTTTATTAGTGTTGATTTTTAATTGCATCAACTGGAGCACTCACCTGTAAACAATACATCATTCCACTTACAATGAACACATGCTCTAGCCAGCAAGACACACCGCAGTTGTGTAGCAGTGATTTTGCCATCTCATCCTTCTCCTCCTCCTATCATCTCATGGGTCTAGTCATCTTGGATCCTACAACACTGTCAGAAACAGCATGGGACATCACTTCCACCACCACCACAGTGGTAACTACTAGTGATTCATCAGGATAATGAACTTAAAATAAAAGCAAGGCACATCGTGCCTGCTCCCCAAAATGTCATAAACAGAACTGCCTCCTCTACCTCCTCTGTACTCCTCTTGCCTGATTCAGCTTGGTCCTCCTCACCAGAATTATCATACAGCATGCCACACCATTCAAACTAAATGGAAGTGATGGTCCTACACTCTATATCTAGCCAGCAACTTTGGCCAGCAAGACCTCGTCAAGCAGAATCACACTACAGCAAGGACTTTCTTCGCCAGCTGTGATGGTAAGGCACCTGCACTGTTCTTCAGAAAACGTTTCCTCTGTAGTGGTGTGGCCATGGTTACTGCAGCACTTCTATTAGCCTACGAGAAACAGAAAATCAGTTCATGTGACTCTTTGTGGCATTAAAATGTTTTCATATCATGTCTTCTACATGCAGGTTTCACTGGTTCCAATACACATGGACACCAAAACATATATCATTGCACAGCCAGTAGTAGTACTCTGGTGGTAAGTATCCTTATGATTTAATTTTTTCCCCTTTCCTTTCCTTTCCTTTCCTTTCCTTTCCTTTCCTTTCCTTTTCTTTACTTTTCTTTTCCTTTTGTTTTCTCCTTTTTCTCTGTTCTCTAATGTTTGAACAGGTGATGGCATATGTTGTATATCATTAATATGACTCCTCCAGACTCAACAATGCATGTACATCACAATACAAACATTATTTACCACAATGGTAGAAGATTTCTGTACATTCCTTCACAAAAAAAACTTTTCTTGTCTTCACAGGTGCTATCTGGACTGTAATTTGAATGAAATGGAGTGTGAAGAGAACCTACAGGCAAGCAAGCCATCTCCATCTTCTCAGTTCGGTCAACTCAAGCATACCGCAGTGCAGACACATTCTGCAAAGTACTGTACCTGAAATTATAACAACAGCAACAAGAAACAGTATTATATCTGGCACAATTTCCAATGAATAATGAAAATGCCCACGCCTCCATCAAAGGAAAACAAAAAAATAATTACCGTGCAAGGTGTAATACTACAGATTAAGCTAGATGGAAGTTGGAACTCATGGCCCTGGGTCACTCAGCACCATTTGCTTTGTGAACCAAGCCCATCATTGGTAAAAATGCAGTCACAAAGGAATACCTGTAAGGAAGAAGAGAAGAGACAGTGATTTGCAATTACTGTAATGTATCGATGGTACAAAAGCAAGGTCCCCCCCCCAAAAAAAGTACGTACCTTCCTGGTTGGCAAATGTTGTGAATTACAACATCTATGTTGTAGCTGTCCAGCAGTATGATGTCATCAGCACACAAAGCTGAAAATGAAAGAAAGAGCAGTATGAACATATTAGACTTTGAACGGTAGCAATAACCCCCTTAAAATGAAAATAAAAAAAAGTACTTACCTGTGCACTGTGTGTCATCATAAATCCACACCTAGCAAGAGTCTGTATCTCCACAACAACAGCAGCAGGCAGCAGCAGGAACAGCAAAGCACCCTCTCCATAAGTTATTCCTCCATTCTCACTGTAAACACAGGAACTTGATATTTCTGTTGCGTTACTTGGATGGAATGATCAAAGCTCAGCCTTGCACCACTACGCAATTATAAATAACGTCTCTTGAATTTTTCTAATGTTGGTTTTCCTGACTTCTATGGCTGGTGAAACAGCAATATTCAACAGAAGGAAAGCAGTTTCTCTCTAGGGACACATCTTTACATGTCTAACTGGCATAGACGTGATGGTTTTGGAGAGGTGGCAGTCCCTAAAACCATAAATACCATAATTATGTTTATCTTCTCTTGCAGTTTTCTAATTTGATTTTCAACACCTTATCTGCTGTGTGCAGGAACAGTATTTAACAGAAGAAAAGCAGTTTCTCGCTGGGGACACAACTTCACATGTCTGACTGGCATAGAGGTGGTGGTGGTGGGGTGGCAGACCCTAAAACCAAAACTACCGTAATTATGTTTATCTTCTCTAGCAATTTCCTAATTTGGTTTTCAACACATTATCTGGCATGTGCAGGAACAGTATTTAACAGAAGAAAAGCAATTTCTCACTTGGGACTCAATTTTACATGTCTGACTGGCATAGAGGTGGTGGTGGGGTAGCAGACCCTAACATCATAGTTATTATAATTATGTTTATCTTCTCTTGCAATTTCCTAATTTGGTTTTCAATGCCTTATCTGGCATGTGCAGGAACAGTATTTAACAGAAGGAAAGCTGTTTCTCTCTGGGGACACAACTTTTCATGTCTGACTGGCATAGAGGTGGTGGTGGGGTAGCAGACCCTAAAACCATAAATATCATAATTATGTTTATCTTCTCTTGCAGTTTCCTAATTTGATTTTCAACACCTTATCTGGAATGTGCAAGAACAGTATTTAACTTAAGGAAAGCAATTTCTCTCTGGGGACACAACTTCATGTCTGACTGGCATAGAGGTGGTGATTGTGGGGGTAGCAGGACCTAAAACCACAAATACCATAATTATGTTTATCTTCTGTTGCAATTTCCTAATTTGGTTTTCAACACCTTGTCTGGCATGTGCAGGAACAGTATTTAACAGAAGAAAAATAGTTTCTCTCTGGGGACAGAACTTTACATGTCGGACTGGCACAGTGTGGTAATGGTGGTGTAGTTGCAGTCCCCAAAATCCTAAGTTCCTTAAATATGTTTAACTTCTCTTGCAATACTTGACATTTGTGGATAGCAGGAGGACACATAAATTGGTAACAAAAGAACAGGCAGGAAAGTGATTAGTGTGTATTGAACATAACAGGACAGGACAGAACAGGACAGGGTCATCAGGGCAAGGGGAATGTGGATGTGTACGTGGCAGGAAAATGCAGGGAGTGAATGTAGAAAATGGTGAAATGAAATACGGACAATAACATATAACAATAACACAAAACAGTTTGAAATAAATCTTGGACAGAAATAAAAAAGAGGATAGAGAGGAACAAGACAGAAAAGTTTTTTTTTTGTAATTTTTTATTACTGTTTATATTTTTTTGGATTTTTTTTGGGGGGGGACAATTCTAATCACATCATGGAAATAATAAACAAAAGAAACTTGGCTGCAGTTACTTTGTTACACCACCACTTCCAGTGGCACTGCTAGGCCCACCATCACCTCGCAGCTCTGACAGGAAGTTCAAGACCTTGTCCTGGCTGGACATCAGCATGTCCATACCATCTCTCACTTCCTGCCAGGATTCATTAAAATCTTGCACTGCTGTCACACCTCATTCCACAGGACAGCCACCTCTGCTTGTGTGACAGGTGGCCTGGGGTTCACTGGTGGTAGGGAACGTGCACTTGCTACTACCTGATGTACTTGTGGAGATTGCCCAGTACTGCAGCTAGTCTGCCCAATACGCCAACTCACAGCAAGATGATGGCTGACCTCACGCTTCCCTCCTTCTGATTCAGCATTGTCCCCATCACCACCACTACCATGTTCAGCTACCACCTCATGCGCCTTTGCTCACCACTCAGCCATGTGGTAAATCTTGTGTGTCCTCTGGCTGCCAGTCCCCAGGTGGCTGCCTTTCTTCCCCCACCTCACACCACAGCCACAGACCATGCAGATGATGACAGTGTCATCTGCAGGATTTAGGGAGAAAAAATTCCATACTACAGATATCTGTGGCAGTGGAAAGGGAGGGGCACCAGATGTTGCGGTGGGCTGATCTACTGCATCACCAGTACCAGTGGTGGAGCTGTTGGTGGTGTCACTTGGATGATTGTTGGGTTGTGCGGAGACCACAGGTCTCTGCTGAGGGGTGGGAACTGCTGGGTCCTACTGCTGCTGCAAGGGAGCAGTGGAACTCCCATCCTCAGCTGGGGGGGCATCAGTGCCTCTTCTGAACGAACTCTGGTTAAGGCGAATAACTGCCCCATCCTTGTTTTGGCTTTCATCCTCCCTAACCTGGCCCCCCATGTTAACAAAAGTTTTTTAAATAAAAAAAATAAATAAAAAAAAATAAAGAATAAGACACACACACAGACACACACACACACACACACACACACACACACACATATTATCTAAACTGCCAAAAAATAAAGATTGTACACTAACAAAAGTTCTCAGTACAGAAAAATAAAGATAAACTTTCAAACTAAATGCTACTTCTGAGTCAAGAACACTATCAAGTAATGAGATCTGTTGCTCTGCCTGACTCAAAACAGCTCTAACTGCTGAGATGAAACTGAAACATTCACTTCCTGCCTGCCTGGTGTCTCCCATGTGACCTGCGGAAGGAGAATCATGTGATAAACCTTGCTTTTCATAAATTTCAAAGTTATTAAAAAAGTCAAAGTTAACTTCAGAGTTAGCTGGTGAAGTTTTGTCATTAGAAGCCAATTTCACAAAATTTTTTGCAGGCAGAATTTGACGACTTCACAGGAAATTTGCAGGCAGAATAAAACTTCATAACATCTCTATGTGTAGCAGTCACAGGTTTTATTCAAATTTTCCATAAGCAGACTGGAATTCATTATTAAGATGTCTTGGCTTCTATCTCATTTGACAGAAAATTCCAGGATTTTGCAGCACTCATCTGTAATGTAATTTCCCTACATTTATTATACACATGCACATGAGGTAGGTTCCAATCATTTGTCCTCAATCTTCTATCCCTGGGGGTTCAATTATTGTAATCAATTAATATCTTTCAGTTATTATCTTTCAATTTTTTTGGTGGCAAAATGTCCTTTTCCATCATAATGTACTGTATAAATATGTCAGACTTTTTTTTTTCTCAAGAAAAAAAGATGACCATCACACTTGACTTAGGAATATCTCTGTAGACCTTATAAAGGTTAGGACTGTGAAAACAAAAACTTATGGTGTGCAGGAAGAGTACCTAGAAAAGTAGTTTTGACAGCTTTGTTAATGTTTCTATTAATCATAGTTAAAACTTATTTTTTTGGAACAACATTTGTTGTTGCATTGCTGCTTTAAAGAGATTTTCCAATATCCAAGAAAACTTTTTAAAATATAACCTCCAGACCAAATTTAGTTTAGATTTCGCTAACTTTCTCTATTTATCGCATTGTACTCTTCATTACTAAGAACATATGCATTACAGCTGGACTATTGTCTCTTAGACTTCCTCTGCTTTTGCCCTCCACTGACGTCAGTGCTCTATTTGTGTCATCCCAGTCTGCTGCTATGGAAATGATAATTATCTCAAAAAAGGTTCTGTGTCATAACGGCACCTGCATAACGGTGCCGAGAAAAACAGCTACTGCACATCACCAAAAAGTAAAATGGTGATGTGCAGTGTAGCGCCCCTCAAAAACAGCTACACTTGCTCACTTTTGGTATACAGGATGATGCTAACATACTTTTTATGAGGGGGGATACGCCACCCACATCCCCTTTTGTGAGGGATTTCGACCTCACACACCCCAAAATTTATATAATCAACTCCGGGGGAGGGACACGATAATGGGATAGAGGGAAAAACTCAGGAGAGGGGCTTCTCTGGGGGATATAAGGTGAAAGGGGGAGAATGTTGGGAGGCAACTTGCAGATGGGAGGGGAACAAAGTCAGGAGGGCAGGGGTACAGCACATCAAAATAGGAACAAAAACCAGAAGTATTAATAAAGAAAAAAATACTATTAGCCCAGTCAGTCCTGAATCCAGGTTGCCTGACTCAAAAGTGGTGACTTTAACCAGCATACAAGATAGCCTGCTCAGAACTGGCCTGATCAACAAACCGTTAGATACTCTTCAAAAGAACTATGGAACGTACATGATCAAATTACAATGTGCCATTAATAGCCATAGCTATTATGAGTAGATTGCCCATTCCACCTTCACAAGTTTTACTTCACCCATATTGACTCACTCAAAAAGAGTCACTTAGTCATGGGATACCCTCACAAATAAAGGTCTGTGACTATTTTATTTTTTTTTTATTTAGTTGTTTAACCAGGTATAGCACACTAAGCTGAAAGCTTTTTTACAGGAGTGACCTTGGAGCACAATATTAGAAGGAAAAGCAAGAGAAGTAGATGATATCTGAGTGACACAGATCCTGTTTTCATGCAAATGTCCTCATTAAAAACAAGCAGTAGTCAGTGCCAAATGTTGCTTGCTGGCATTAGCAGTGAAAGTGCAGGAGTTAGACAGATGCAGTGTAGGAATAGCAGTGAAGTATTGAACTGATGATGACTCCACCCCCACCCTGCAGAGATGGACAGGCATTGGGGTGTGCCTTTGGGTCTTCAGATAACCTAATAGTCTTCAAGTGAAGCTACCTCTGGCTGGAAGCTGCAACACTGGACTTAAGATTGCAAGAAAGTGAGTTGTGCTCACAACAGAGGGAGATGAACCTTACAATTTACAATTGTCTTTGGTTTGAAGCAGATTCCTTAGGAAAGTTAATATTCTTCAGGTGGAGGATACTTCTAACTGAAGGGTGAAATAAGGAACTCAGAATTATCGGAAGAGGCAGTCTTTCAATCAACAGAAGGAGGTGGAGCTTGCTTTACTTTTGTTACAATTGTTAAGATTTTCAGTGCAGAAAGAGTTTAAACCCACAGGGGCTGAATACTGTTTTCTGTGTCTGCCCTTCTGCATAGCTGACTTGATTGGAGTTAGTGATTGACTGTTTGCATTGCAATATTTGTAATACTGTGAGTTATTCACTGGGCTAAGAATTTGTCATAAGTCCTGAACTGAGAGCAGGTTACAGGCTGTGTATTGGAACCAGACAGTGCCTAGGGGGTGGAAACTGTTTTTTCTTTTGTTTATCTCTGTGTGCCTTAAAAGGCCAGACCAGACTGTGTCAGGAAGTGCTTACATCATAGCTGCTTAACAGCCAATAGAGCTGGAAGAATCTTATAGACCTTGATAACAGTACTCATTTTAGCAGGCTCATCAGATAACTTAATAGTCTTCAGGTGAAGCTACCTCTGGCTGGAAGCTGCAACACTGGACTTAAAATTTGCAAGAAAGTGAGTTGTGCTTACAACAGAGGGAGGTGAACCTTACAATTTACAATTGTCTTTGGTTTGAAGCAGATTCCTTAGGAAAGTTAATATTCTTCAGGTGGAGGATACTTCTAACTGAAGGGTGAAATAAGGAACTTAGAATTATCAGAAAAGGCAGTCTTTCAATCAACAGAAGGAGGTGGAGCTTGCTTTACTTTTGTTACAATTGTTAAGATTTTCAGTGCAGAAAGAGTTTAAACCCACAGGGGCTGAATACTGTTTTTTGTGTCTGCCCTTCTGCTCAACTGACGTGTTTTGGGGCTGACTGCTTTCAGAGCGCAAGTCACCAGGCTGTTTTGGGGCTGGGAAGGTTTACCTGTGTCTGACTCGGATGTTTTGATTTTTTTCTGTTTGATTAGCAGGGTATTTTCTCTGTCAAATTGTCGTGTAGGGCATCTTGCTGACAGGAAGACACTCATCACAGCAGTAGGTCAGAGCTTTTAGCTGATTGTTTCATGAGGGCACAGTTTAGGCCCAAACCCTTCCCACCCCTCATCCCACCCACCACTGGAAATAGTTCCTTTATACCTGGGGTTCTGACATCATTTCATCAAGAGGGAAGGTGCATATCACTGTCATATCCTCTCTAGCACACTGCACTGACAATATAAGCATACACATTATATAAATAAATATATTTCTATATAACAAACCAATCACACACACACAAAAAAAAACTAAACAAGGTAGACAGTTATGCGGACAGTAGTGCAATGTAATGGCTGTGGGGCAGCAGTCTTATGGGAGTCTTTCTGGAGGCTGAGATGCTGCCCTGTTTACAGACATCTATCTGCCCTGAGGGAGGAAGTTGCCCATCTTCAGGCCACACTGGACAGTAGCAAGGGAACCTTCACCATCCAGGGGAGCACCAGAGTCACCACCACTACCTCAGAGGTTGTGAAGAAAGCACAGCAATTGGACCTCAGTGGGCTCAGGGAGGGTAAGGGTGGTGGAACAGAGGCACACCCAGTCAGTTGTTCCACTCCACAAATCATACACCATTCTGGGGGAGCATAGTTCCCCTATAGATGCACCCGCAGAGGAGACTAAGGAGGGTGCAGACAACTGTCACAAGAGAGGCCCTCAGGAAGGAGGCAGAGGGTGCCACAGAGAAAGGAAGCAGCTCCTGGTGGAGGACTCAATTATTAGGGGGATAGAACTGGGGGGAGCAGGGAAAACTGAAGTAAGGTGCCTGCCTGGTGCCATGGCTTGGAGGGACAGGAAGCACATCCTTAGGATCACAAGAACAGTTGCACCGGGAGTCTGAGCTGGACATCATTGTCCACCTAGGGACAAATAACTTGGCTCATCATGAGATTAGAGCAGTGCAGAAGGACTTTGTGGAGTTGCAGAGGGGCTTAAGACAAGTAGCACACACAGTATCCTTCTCAGAGGTGCTGTCTGTCAGTGGCATGGGTGAGGCAAGGGTACTTTTCACCATTCAGTTTAACGAATGGTTGAAAAAATGGTGTGGAGCACAGGGGTTTGGCTTCATTGGGGACTGGAGTTCCACCTGGAGGGACACCAGCCTATACTGGCAGGATGGTATGCATCTGTCCAGGAAGGGAACAAGTCTTTTGGGCAATCGGTTTAAATGCTTCATTGGCAAGCTTTTAAACTAGTCAAGGGGGGAGGCACTGATAAGCAGCAGGAAAATTCCAGCCTCCCCCTACAAAACAGGGTACTAAATGAGAAAAAGACCAAGGTAGAAAGGTCAGTGGGGGTTGCTGCTACAGAAGGTAAAGCCATCAAAAAATGGAGAGCAATGAGTACCAATGCCCGTAGTCTGGGTAACAAGCTTCCTGAATTAGTGATCTTGATGGAGGAGGAACATCTGGATATCATGGCAGTCACAGAAACATGGTACACACAGAACCATGACTGGAACATAAACATACCAGGATACACTATCTACAGGAGGGACAGGGAGGGTAAAAGAGGAGGAGGAGTAGCTCTCTACACAAGAGAAGGAATCAAAGCAACAGAACAAAAGGGTAAACAGGAAGGAGAAGAAGTACTGTGGGTCAATTTGGAGGCAGACAATGGCACCACAATCCGCACAGGAGTTGAATAGAGACCCCCCTCTCGGGGGAGGAAATGGACAAAGAAATGATAGAAAGTATACTTAGAATGGCAGATAAAGGGGAAATATTGCTGATGGGTGATCTGAATATGCCAGATGTTAACTAGAGTGCAGTTGCAGCAGTCACTTCTAAGAGTGGGATTATTCTAGATGCCCTACAGGGGTTATGCCTTAGACAACTAGTATTGGAACCCACTTGTGAGGGAGCAATCTTAGACCTGGTTCTCTCAAATGGAGATGGAGAGAGGATCACAGATGTAGAAGTGGGTAGCCATCTGGGAACTAGCGACCATCGAACAGTATGGTTCACAATAAACACAGCAATAGAGTCAAGCCATACAAAGGCAAAAGTACTGGACTTCAGGAGGGCTGACTTTGCTAAAATGGGTGAGTACCTAAGGAATGCACTAGCAAATGGGCAGGAAGGAGGGGTGGAAGAACAATGGGGAATAATAAAAACTGCCACCACAGAGGTAACAAGCCTTTGTGAGAAGCAAATTAACAAAACAAAACGATGTAAGAAACCACTATGGTTCTCAAAGGAGGTGGCAGTGAAGGTTCAAGAGAAAAAGAAAGCATTCAGAAAGTACAAGGATTCACAGAAGGAGCAGGACAGAGAATTGTATCAGTTAAAGCAAAAGGAAGCTGGGAAGACAGTCAGAACAGCAAAGACCCGAACTGAGGAAAAGGAAGCCAACTCAGTTAAGAAGGGGGATAAAACCTTTTTTAGGTACATCAGGGAGCGAAGGAAGACTAAGGGAGGGATAGTGAGGCTTAATAAAGGGGAGGGGTGGGCAGAGGGTGACTGTGAAAAGGCAGAGATACTAAACAAATATTTTTGCTCAGTATTTACAAATGAAGAGGGGGAGGTACCTAAAACAAACAATAGAGATACAGAAGTTGATACCAGCCCATTTACAGAAGAAAGTGTTCTGATAGAACTCTTAAAACTGAAGGTGGACAAAGCAATGGGGCCTGATGGGATTCATCCCAGAATTCTAAAAGAACTAAAGGTAGAACTAGTGACACCACTGACTACCCTCTTTAACAAATCATGGGAGGATGGGGAGGTACCTGAGGAATGGAGGAGGGCAGATGTGATTCCCCTTCACAAAAGTGGGAGCAGGGCAGAAGCAGGAAACTACAGACCTGTTAGTTTAACCTCAGTGATAGGGAAAATGATGGAATCACTTCTGAAGGAAAGAATTGTCAAGTACCTAGAGGCCAGAGGGGCACAGGGCCCAAGGCAGCATGGATTCACAGTGGGAAGATTATGCCAGGCAGATCTAATAGATTTCTTTGACTGGGTGACAAGTAGTAGATCAGGAGGGATGTGGACATGGCCTACCTAGACTTTAGCAAGGCATTTGACTCAGTCCCACACAAAAGATTAATATACAAGTTAGCCAGCCTGGGAGTGGGTCCCAAGATGATAGCCTGGGTAAAGATTGGCTGTAGAATAGGACACAGAGGTAATAATAAATGGAGTCACTCTGAAGAAAGGGGTTACTAGTGGGGTGCAGCAGGGTTCAGTATTAGGACCGGTCCTCTTCAATGTCTTTGTAGGCGACATTGCAGAGGGACTGGAAGGAAATGAATGTCTCTTTGCAGATGACACAAAGATCTGCAACAGAGTTGATGCACAAGGTGGGGTAGAAAGGGTGAGAAGGAACTTGGCAAGGTTAGAGGAATGGTCAAATGTATGGCAGCTTAGATTTAATGCTAAGAAGTGCAAGGTAATGCATCTGAGAAACAAAAACCCAGGGGAAGAGTACACAATGGGGGGGGGAGATACTAACAACAACAAAAATGGAAAGGGACCTGGGGGTAGTCATATCAGATGACTTAAAGGTGGGCAAGCAATGTGAGAGGGCAGTAAGGAGGGCTGGGGAGATAATGGGATGCATGGGGAGAGGCATCACCAGTAGAAAACAGGAAGTTGTTATCCCTCTGTACAGACAGCTGGTGAGACCCGATCTGGAGTACTGTGTGCAGTTCTGGATACATAGACAGTGTCGGCAGATAAGGGCCTATGGCCCACCTAGTCTGCCCATTTGAGCTTGTAAGTTCAGTTTGTTTTCCTAGAAGTCTATTTCCCCTTACCCCTGACCTCTAGAATTCCTTTATGTCTATCCCATGCATTCTTAAATCCCGTGATTGTTTCAGCCCCCACCACTTCCTCTGGCAGGGTGTTCACTTGTCCACCACCCGTTCTGTGAAGAAATTCTTACTCATGTTTCCTCTGAATCGTCCTCCTCCAACTTCATCCCATGCCCTCTAGTTCTGAAACATCTTTTCGCTTAAAAATAGTGTTTTCCTGCACTGTTCCTCCCTGTAGGATACTTGTATGTCTCTATCATATCCCTCTCCCTCCTCTCCTCCAGGGAGTACATGTTCAGTTCCTTCAACCTGTCTTCATAGGATTTGTGATGCAACTCATGCACCATCTTTGTTGCCCTCCTCTGAACCTTCTCTACCCTGTCTATGTCCTTACGTAGGTATAGTCTCCAGAACTGTACACTGTACTCCAGGTGGGGCCTCACTAGTGTCTTGTATAGCAGAATTATGACCTCCCTTTTCCTGCTGGTGATGCCCCTGCCTATACATCCCAGCATCCTATTTGCTTTACCTGATGCCTTGTCACACTGCTCCACTACCTTGAGGTCATCAGAGATGACAACCCCAAGATCCCTTTCCTGCTTGGTGCATGCTATATCCTCACCCCCCAACTGATATATTGTGCCAGGGTTTTTGTGCCCCATATGCATTATCTTGCACTTCTTTGCATTGAATTTCAACTGCCAAACCCTTGACCATTCTTCAAGTTTCTGCAGGTCCCTTCTCATTCTGTCTACACCCTCTGGTGTGTCTCTCTGTTACAGAGCTTTGTGTCATCAGCTGAACAGTGAAATTCTGCCTTCTATATCCTGTGCAATGTCACTGATGAAGATGTTGAATAGGACCGGTCCAGCACTGATCCCTGTGGTACCCCACTGGTCACTCTTCCCTCTGTGGAGTGACAGCCATTTACCACCACCCTCTGTGTCCTGCCACCCAGCCAGTTACCTACCCACCACTACTGTCCTGCCCACACCCATATTCCCCAGTTTGTGTAATAGTCTTCAATGTGGCACAGTGTCAAGGCCTTGCTGAAGTCCAGATAGGCCATGTCCACTGCCCTCCCTGATCCACCTCCTAGTCACCCAGTCAAAATTCAATGAGGTTGGTCTGACATGACCTCCCCTGGTGAAACCATGCTGCCTTGGGTCCTGTAGTCCATTGACAACCAGATGTTCCACCAATCTCTCCTTCAGTAGTGCTTCCATGATCTTTCCCACTACGAGTGAGGCTGACTGGTCTGTAGTTCCCTGCTTCCTCTTTGTTCCCACTTTTGTATAGGGGACTACATCTGCTGTCCTCCAGTCTTTGGGTACCTCCCTGTTTCCAGTGATTGGCTGAACAGGATAGCCAGAGTTCAGCCACCACCTCTCTTAGTTCTTTTAAGGACCCTGGGTGCACCCATCTGGCCCCAGTAGCTGTCCCAGCTTTTATTACTTCCAGTTCCTTCAAGGACCTTTCTAGTGTAAAGGGACTTGTGTCCATTTCTGCACCATTCTCACCTTGTGCTCCTTCAGACCCATTACCCCCTCTTCCTTAGTAAAGACTGAGCAGAAATACCTGTTCAATATGTCAGCTTTACTGTTGTCATCCTCCACGCTGCTCCCATCCTCCCCTTCAGTCTAACTATGAGCTCCTTTGTCCTTCTTTTTCACTTATGTACCTGTAAAGTTTTTGTCCCTTTAACCACTGATTTTGCAATGTGTTCTTCTGTCTGAGCTTTGGCTTCCTTACTGACTTCCTTGCCTCCCTTTGTTTCTCCTGGTACTTCTCCCTATCCCCTTCTGCCTGTGTCTTTTGTATTGCCTGAATGCAGTCTTTTGGCTTTCACTTTCTTTGCTACCTCTTTGGAAAACCATAATGGTCTCCTCTTTCTTTTCCTCTTGCTAACCTGCTTAATGCATAATTCTGTTGTTCTTATAATCCGCATTTTAAATACTGCCCACTGTTCCTCAATCCCTGATTCCTGTCCCATTCCCCTTAATGCCTCTTTCAAGCATCTCCCCATTTTCCCAAAGTCTGCCCCCTTAAAATCCAGGATACCCAGTCTCCGCAAGGACATAGACAAGATGGAAGCTGTCCAGAAGAGGGCAACTAAAATGGTGCAGGGTCTGCACTGGAAGACATATGAAGAGAGACTAAAGGAGCTTAGTATGTATAGCCTCCTCAAGGAAAGGAGGGAGAGGGGGGACATGATAGAAACTTTCAAGTACCTCAAGGGAATCAACAAAGTCCAAGAGGGTAGCATCTTTCAAAAAAAGAGGTGTGCAAGAACAAGAGGGCACAATTTGAAGATTGGGGGGCGGCTCAGAGGTAATTTAAGGAAGTATTTTTTCACATAGAGGGTTGTGAATGGATGGAACGACCTTCCGGAGGAGGTTGTGGAGTCAAAAACAGTGGTTGAATTCAAGCATGCATGGGACAGCCATAAGGCAGTTCTAGGGGGTTGGGGTAGAAAGAAGTAGGCTGCTGGTTAACTAGGATCTGCAGCTTATCCATTAGGTAGGAAAATGGGCAGACTGGGTGGGCCAAGCGGTCCTTATTTGCCATTAAATTCTATGTTTCTATGTTTTGCACATAACAGTCATTACATTTCACCTCACCCTACCCTGCAGACACTTACAAGTGTTGAGGTGTGCTTTGAGGTGTTCAGGCTTTACACTCACTTCATTCCATAAGGAAATATGCTGAAATGGGTGCAGTATAGGTGAATGGGGTCAAAGGGTCCAAAGCGCACCTTGATGCTTGTCACTGGCTGCAGGGTGGGGGTGTGGGTGGAGGTGGAACAGCATGAGCATTACTGTTGACAGTCCCAAGTCACACCCCTAACGCCTGTCAGTCCTTACAGGGTAGGGCGTTATGGTCATAAACCCTAATGCCCTGGGTGTTTCTTGGTATTTTTACTCCAAGTTTTCAACATGGGCTATTTTGTGACCCCACCACATGAACAGTGACACTATCAATTCGTTAGCCGAAAGGTGATTTTGCACAGCAACTATGCCATTTGGCGCCACAGGTGTGAAAACACATTTTGAACAGGATGTGAAAAATGACAGCTGCACTGTTCATAAGGAAGTGTAAAAAATGACAATGTTGACAATCTGGAGAGAAAATATAAAAAAACTGGTGAAGTCATGAGCGTGCGTAGAAACTGCGCAATGCACACCCGTAATGTAATTAGTTTGGGGATTTTTTACTGCAGATTTTCAACACAGGCCTTTTGGGACCTCCACTCATGAACAGTGTCACTGTGATTTTCTTAATCTGTCCTGAACATTGATTTCGTACACTGACCAAGCCATTGTGTGCTACATGTGCGAAAACACATTTTGGGCGAGGTGAAAATGATAGCTGTACTGTTCATAAGGAGGTGTGGTAACATGGCAATGTTGAAAATCTGGAGTGAAAACATTACAAATTTGTGACGTTACGGGGATGCATGGAAATTGTGCAATGCACGCTCATAGCACAGTCATTTAATGGATTTTCATCACCAAATTTTCAACATAGGCATTTTAGGACCCATGCTCATGAACAGTGTCACTATGATTTTCTTAATCTGTCCCAAATACTGATTTCCCACAGCATGCGCACTATTCTGTGCCAGAAGTGCGAAAACACATTTCGCCAGGACATGAAAAATGACAGCTATACTGTTCATAAGAAGGTGTGGAAAAATAGAAATGTTGAAAATCTTGAGTAAAAATATTACAGATTCACAAAGTTATGAGCATGCGTGGAAACTGCGCAATGCACGCTCATAAAACAGTTATTTTTTGGATTTTTTTCACCAACTTTGCAACATAGGCTTTTTGAGAGCCCACCTCATGAACAGTGGAACTGTCATTTTGTTAATCAGGCCTGAAAAGTGATTCCACGTAGTGACCGTGAAATCACCTTTCAGGACCGAATAACACCATGACAGTGGCTGAATTCATGAGTAGGGGTCCCAATCACCCCATGTTGAAAATGTGGTAGCAAAATTCCCTAAAATGCCTGAGATATGCACCAAAGTTTTAAAAAACCTATCTGGCACGGAGGCCATAAAATGAGGATTGTTAAATGATTTTATTGTTAAATGATTTTATTAAAATATTTTGATGACTGCCTTACACAGTATCAGTACTGTAAGGTAGGAAAGTCAAGTTAGTACATATACAGGACCACCATGTACTCTTAATATAAGTTTCAAGTTTCCAGTTTATTTGCAGGAAAACACAATTGAACACATTCATGTACAAGGAGGTTCCTCCTGATATAATAATAATAAGGTGATATAAGCCCGTATGTGATTTATTTTGACATTTGTAATTTCAAGATGTAGCCAATATGTGATTGTGTCAGATGTAGTATTACTAGGGGTTAACTCTTCTGCCTATGTTTCTAAGAAACAATTACTTAAAAGCATTGCATACTACAACACATTTACATTTTTCACAATTCTGTTAGGGCAATGCCTGTACTCATCAATGCCTCATAGCATGTTTCCCAGTTTGTAGAGAATCATTTTCAGTTTCCCACTTCTGAGGTAATAGTAAAAGAAATCCAGACTCTGGTTAACGTTTCCACCAGCTGACTGCATATAGAGCTATCTTTTGAGTGTAACTTCTTTGTCAAGTCACTGGGTGGGAATTAAAAAAAAAAAATTCCCTGAAGCCATAATGATCTGTACTGATTGATCCAGCTGATCAACTGTCCTCACTTCCTGCATGTGAGAAACATGTAAGTGGAGTGCTGGACCACTTAGTAATTAAATAAGAATTGTAACTCTCTAGCTCTGTCAGTTCAGAGCTGACCCCACTGTAAATGCAGCTGTCCCCTCTATGCATGCCTGTGTGTGTGTGTGTGAGAGAGAGAGAGAGAGAGAGAGAGAATGTGGGGGGAGGCCATGGGAGATAACAGCTGCAGACTAATGTGTTTACAGAACATAGCTGATTGTGACGTGAGTTTCTTTGAGCATAAAGGCATCTCACTAACTGGCCCCACTGAATCAATGTGTTTCTTGCACTTGCATGCAAGCAACACAAAAATGAAGGAGGACAGATGCAAAAGAAAAATAGTTAACTATAAATTGTGTCTCAATATTGTAGTTTAAAATGTTTTCCTCGATATTAGAAAATCACTTTGAAGCAATCCATATCATGAATCCATTGCATACAATTTGGCACAGTTTGGCAGTACTAAAAGGTTGTTTTTTTGTGCCTCCCACACACACCCCTAGCTGGCCTCTCCTTCGGAGCACCAGCACCCTACCTACCACCCTCCGACCTCCTGCCACAATCCCCCAGCCCCATTGCAGCCTACCTTGAGTAGCCCGGCATAGCCCTCTGCCGGGAGGGTCCCTCTCTTCCGGGAGGGAATGGCCTCAGCAGCCAACTTCACATCTCAGGTGCTGTGGGGCTGGATCCAGGCTGGCTCCAGGGCTTCGGTGGCAGGGATCAAGGTGCCCATCATCTGGTCAATCGGGGGCATTTTTCCTGTTTTCTGTGCTTCACCCACTGCAGTTCTCAGCCTTGCATGAGCGTGGGGGCTTCCTGGGATGGGGGTATGCAGTGGGCATGTTGAGGCAGCACATCCCCCAAGAAAGCTGCCAATCCACCCCCAGGTCCCCAGGCAGAACCCCCCCCCGGGAAGGAAGCATCCAAAGGACGCTCATGGAACCCCTCCCTTGCCAGTCTCTGTTTCTGGTACCTGGGCTCGAGGCGCCAACCCAAGTCACCAGCATGCTGAGCAAACCCCTTCGCTCATCGCCACAGAGCTGGCACTAAAAGGTTTTGCTCAAAAAAAGTCAGAAGTTAATGAGCATTAAGACTTATTTCTCCTTTCAGCCAGTTGACATAAACTGTGTTCACATGGACAAGTCTGTGGCATTCTTGGTTGTGCATAGGAACAAGATCATTGCTGCTCTTCACATCTGAATGCCACAGTTTTGTCATTTGGGGCTTGCACTGCATTCTGTCCCTGATCCCTGTTTCATTTTGGGTAGTGATGCAGGCATTCTGTGCCATTTTATTAGGCCATCTCAACAGTCCACACCACACAGCATTGTGACAGGCTTTTCCCAGCCTGCACTCTGTTTCTTTCACTTTCTGCCACCGTTTTTTTTTATCACCCGAGGTCAGCTAAAGATGATTTTTGGTGCAGTAAACACAGCTGAACTTGGGGATGTAATTCCTTTTGTAAACCGAGGGCTTAAAATTGGAAATAACAGGATCTGGGAGTTGTGCCGTGATACAGGGCATGGGCTTATGTGTGGCTTATACATATGTATATGTGCATGCCCAGTGCCATGGCTCAACTTCAGACCCTGTTTTTTCCCATTTTTAGCTCTTGGTTTACAAAAAGAATTACTTCTCCAGGTTCAGCTATGTTTATTGCACCTAAAACTATCTCTAGCTGAACTCAGGTCAGAAGAGCAATTCTCGATCCCTGTGGTGCCGTCACCCCTCCTCAACTGCCCAATCCCCACCAGAACCACCTCCAAATGCCAGACCTTCAGGGAGCATCCCTCCAGCACTCCAAGGCCATGCTGTTTGAATGAATGCTGCTCCACAGCGTTTCAGCAAGCTTGGCTACAATGAATCACATGGTGCTGATGTACATCTCTCGCCATGTGAACAAGGCTATAGTCTCATAAAGAAGGACTCTAGTCACCAGCAAAAAAATAAAACTCCAGTTGCCATTAGACGGGCTCAATTGGGGGGTCACGTGATGGCTGCCATGCTGTGAGCTGTATCTCCCCATTGCTTCCTGCTACCCTCGCAGTTTCTGTGGCTTTTTGCTACCTTTCTTTCATTAAACCAGCCCCAAAGGCTTACCTGTCTGTTCTGCTCCTGTCGGGTTATTGTCACTTGTGGTCCAAATGGAAGTGGAGATGAAAAACCCGCTGCTGCACCACACTCCACTGCAGATGCCTGAGAAGGAGAAGGCCGTGAAATGGCCCAAGCATCAACCAGCTAACTCAGCTAAGCCCTCGACTTCGAGTTCGGCACTCACTGAGGAGCGCTTCATTGAACTAATGAAACCAATGCAGGATTCTCTTGCTGATATGTCTGGGGACTTAAAAAAAATTAGCTTCTCTACTGAATCGCTTACCATAAGAATAAGCGATGCTAAAGCCAGACTTGTTTCCACTGAGAAGTGGAGTGGGAGAGTGGAAGCTGATTACAATCTATTGCATCAGAAGCTCCATAAGATAAAAGACAAACTGGAAGATCTTGAGATGCGCAGCCAGCACAATAATCTGATTTTATTTGGTTTACCTGAAAAAGAAGAGGGTCTGAATCCTATCAAATTTGTTCAGAAGGTATGTGAGCACCTGGTTGGCCCTTCACCACACAATACCATTTATGTGGTGGAGCCGGCCCATCGATCGCTGTGTCCCCATCCCCCTGCAGGCTCCCCCCGCATCCCCTTATCTTCAAACTGCTTAACTTTCAGGATAAACAGCATATCCTGACTAAGATAACAGACATCCAGGAGTTGAAATGGGAGGGACATCATCTGAGAGTTGCCCAGGATCTGTCACACTCAGTGAGGGTCAAGATGCAGGAGTTCCATCCTATTGTGTCAAAGTTAATCATGGCAGGGATCCCCTATAGAGTTCATTACCCTGCCATATTGCAGATGAAACATGTAGAACAATGGAAAACTTTTGATACTGCACTGCAGTTGACCTCTGAGCTGAAGATTTTCCTCCCAGATCTATTCACTTGAGCCTGACTGATTTACCTGATTTGGTGTTCTTCACTACCTTGAGCTACATTAAACTTGTATTATGTTTAATCATCTTCTGTCTATGTTTGGGGGGTATCTCTTATACCTAGGCTTAGGGGTAAGTGCCCTTGGGTTTAAATTGCAAGAATTGCATTGGGATGGCTCGACTATACACATCAGATCCTTGGATTGGTGCCATATGAACAAGATCCACGAGCATCCCTCCTTAAAGGACTCTTATCACCCTAGAGTAGCAAAGGACCAGTCCTGAGGGCAGTTAATTCTACTGCTATTTGTACTGGTTTTTTTTTAGGTTAATATCCTGCAGGTTGATTCATGCTTAGATTTATGATTGGTTAGTACACCTACTAATCTTCTTATGAGAGCTGCGGGGTGGCGGAGGGGGGGAGGTGGATGAGCTTACATGTGGGTGGCTAGATGGCATATTCACCTGACGGGATATTTTTAGGAGTGCGTTTTTTGGAACCGGGGGTAAAATTCATGTTGTTTGTTGTTGGATTTTAGGTAATAGAGAGAGATGGGTTACTCTCTACTACTGGTGTTTAATCATTTGGGGGGTTTACAGGAATGGGGATGGAGAGGGTTTTTTTTCTGTGTTTTGGGTTTCAACAGGGTTTTCTCTACATTTCTGACTTGACTTATTCATGGAGGGGGTTTGTTAGTGAGGGGGAGGGATATCTCTGCGCATCAGAGACATTGCTGCTTAACCCGGCTAATTTATGGGGCAATGTATGGTTTTTCAGATTTACAGCTAGTATCTATAGATCACCTTAAGGATGGGGGGCTCTATAAATTTGTTACTTGGAACATCAAAGGAGCCCAAGAAAGGAAGAAATGTTTAATGGTCCTTTCACCATCTCCAGCATTTATAAGCCAACATTGTATGCCTCCAGGAGACCCATGTAAAGAGAGAGGATATCTCCCTTTTCCAACGGCTTTGGGTGGGACAGGTTTTCGGTTCTGGAGTCTGCTCTAAAAAGGGAGGTACAATTATCTTATTTGCCAAATCAGTCCCATTTGTACTGACCGATGAAAGGTGGGATCCATCAGGGCAGTTTGTTATTCTCCGAGGTACCTTGAATCACTCCCGATTATCGTAGGCTCCGTTTATGGACCAAACACAGGCTCACTCAACTTTTTTATACACCTGCTCTTCCTTGTGGTCTCTGACCCATCTATTCTCTCTGTTCTCAGGGGTGATTGGAAACTTGTCCCCCAATCAGATATAGATCGATCAGACAGTAAATGAATATGCCTCAACCCAGCCCGGAGAGCATTAAGGGACCTCATGTCAGGATCGGGGGCAGTGGACATCTGGCATATTTTGTACCCATCAGAATGGCAATAAGCATATTTTTCCCCACCACATAGAACTTCGTCCCACATAGACAACTTCCTGGTGACTTATTTTTCTCTCACTGGCATCATTGATGCCACTACTCATTCTAGAGCGCTGTCAGATCATTCCCCAGTGAGTCTTACTTATCTGTTAAGACCTGGAATCCATAAGGATTTCCTTTGGTGTTTTAATACCCAACTTCTACATATCCCCTCCACTCTAGCTCACATCCAAGAGTTCATTTCAGAATTCCTCCTGAATAACAGGGGCTCAGTGGATAAGATTGACAAGGTGTGGGCTGCACTTAAGTACGCTCTTAGAGGTGAATGTATTCACCTTGCCACTACTTAGTCTCATAACAGCAAATATACTTTGGAAGCTCTTCTGGGCGAAATATACCAGGCAGAACACTCTATCATTCATACCTCTCTGAATTCAGATTGGGCACACCTACCCCAGTTGCAGTCACAATATGCTGATATCATGGCCCAAAAAGGCAGAGCTTGCTCTCCAACAAACTAAATTTACCTACTTAGAGATGGGGGAGAAAGCGGGGAAACTTCTGGCTCTTCGGTTAAGGCAGGCAGAAACATCGAGAACAATTCTGAGGTTACTACCATTCCCTGAAGTGGATGCTATCACCGATCCCAGAGGTATTGTCTCCTTCTTCAGAGATTTTTACCAGAGACTTTACTCCCCTGAGGGGACTCATACTCCTACACCGCAGGAGATAACAGACCACCTAACATCTGCTGCCCTGCCTTCCCTACATATTTCCCTTGCAGAGCACTTAGGGTCTCCGATCTCCTCAAGTGAAGTGGAGCAGGTCATAAAACAACTAGCTTTAGACAAGGCCCCTGGGCTGGATGGCCTCCTGAGCAATCTATATAAGGCTTATTCTTCCTAGTTGTCACCTCGTTTGGCTGAGATTTTTAATTTTTGGTTTAGGGAGGGAATCAGTGACCCCACTTTTTTAGAAGCCTTGATTACTCTAATCCCCAAGCCGGGGAGAGATTCCCTACAACCTGGAAACTATCGCCCAATCTCCCTGCTAAATATAGATATTAAGTTGCTAGCCAAAATCTTGGCTAACCATCTGACTAGTGTCATACAAGAGGTCATAGGTTGTGAACAAGTGGGTTTCATGGTGATCTGCCATTCAAGTGATCATACAAGAAAGCTACTTCACTTGATTTCAGCATCTAGGGAGTCAGAGGTCCTGGCTGTCCTGGTCTCCCTAGATGCTGAAAAAGCTTTTTACAGAGTCTCCTGGCATTTTCTTTGCTTCCCTTAAACATTTTGGTATCCCTGAGGATTTTATTAAGTGGGCTAAACTTTTATATAGCTCCCCCTCAGCACAAATATGGTGTAATGGCTGTCTTTCACAGCCTTTCCCTCTCCAACGAGGCACCCGTCAGGGCTGTCCTCTCTCCCCCCTTCTTTTTAAATTTTATTTGGAGCCCTTAATACACAGAATTCTTATCCCCCCCTCCATAAGTGGAATCCAGGTGGGAGAGAGGAGATATGCCGTATCAGCGTATGAGGATGATCTTCTCCTGCATATTGAGGACCCGGGAGTTTCCATCACTAGCTTACTGACAGAATTGACTGATTTTGCTGCAGTGTCGTTCTATAAACTGAATGTCTCCAAATCAAAGAACTCTCTCTCAACAACCATACAACTAGGGAGGACTGTGATGCTCTTGGCCTGGCCTGGGAACCAAAAACTCTCACATATTTGGGCATAGAGATTGCTAGAGACATCCCCACTATGGTCAAAAGAAACCTCACTGACACCCTTCAAGTCCTAAAGTCTGAGTTGGAAAGATGGGGGTCACTACCTCTCTCCCTTTGGGGATGCATTAATATTCTTAAAATGAATATACTACCACGGTTGCTATACCCCTTAGGGACATTGAGCTTTTTTCTACCCAAGTGCTGCTTTATGCGATTGCAGAGAACCTTTAATACTTTCCTATGGAAAAACAAGACGGTGCATAGGACATACCTAAAGCTCACAGGCCCCAAAGCTCATGGAGGCTTGGCCCTCCCATCCCTTTTTACTTACTATGTGGCCCAACATATGAATAAAATAGCCCTCTGGTTTAAGCTGAACTCTTTTTCCCAGACTAGCGTATATAGTCCCATTTGGTTGGATATAGAGAGAGACCTGGCTCATAAATCACTCTGTTCCTTACTGGCCCTAGGCTACATACGCCCTGCTCAGCTCCCCCAGGCACTCAGAAGGTCCCCACTTGCCAGTCCCTCAAGGCCTTTTACCAGTTGCAATCTTATTTCTCGGTGACCTGGGATCGATCCCCAACCCAGGCCCTTCTTAATAATCCCCACTTTCAAATAGGTAACCATCCTATTCGCCTTTCCTTTCTCCCTCAATTGAGATGTGCCACACTGAGTGATTTCCTCCAAGGGGCTGATATAACCCCATTTCCGACCCTCCGGGATAAATTTCACCTTTGTCGAGGGGACATTTTTAAATTTCTCCAGATCAAGAACATGATACTTGCCTTCTTGGGACCCAGGCCATGGGTATTACACTCTTTGGTAGATCTAGATTCAGTTTTGGCTGCAGCAGATCAGCCACATGTGGTCTCTTGTGTGTATAAGCAAATACAAACCCTAGACCCACATCTCCCAACAGGGATTTGTTTTTATTGGGTGCATGTACTATCTCTTCCTGCAGAGGCTGAGTTTTGGGGCAAGATTTGGAGAGGAATTTACAAATTTATTAAACAAGATAGATTACGTCTGATTTAATTTAGCATCATGCATAACTTTTGCTATACTCTTGTCAGACTACATAAAATTGGTTATCTTGCCTCACCCCTCTGCTCCCATTGTAAACAGAACCTGGGTACCCTGTTCCACCTGCTTTGAACTTGTCCCCATAACCAATGCTTTTGGACTGCAGTCAAGGGTGTCCTGGATCCTCTTCTAGGATTAGAACCTCTGTTCACCCCAGAATGCTGCCTGCTCTCTTTTCTCCCCACGTGGCACACCTCGGATAAGAAAAGCCCATCTTGCACTTGCAGAGTCAGTAGCAAAGTTAACAATGCTTTGACATTGGAAAGATGATACTTTGCCCTCAGTTTTGGAATGGTACCGAGAGGTGCTACTAGCCATTCAGTTAGAGAAACATATAGCCTCTATGCGTCATAGAACCCAGACATTCCAATGTACTTGAGAGCCTCTGCTGACACTGCTCTCCCTTTGGCGTCCATAATTTACTGGCTTAGCTTTACTGTGTTTGCCCCTTTTCCTTTCTTTCTTTCTTTTCTTATATTCCCTGTGCAGAGATGGGGGGGGATGAGGTTTTGGGGTGGTGGTGGGGGGAGTTTTGTTATGTTATTGTTTGTGTTTTTGTGATACTGTTATATGTGGTGTACTAGTGTTTTTGTATTTGTTTCTTTTATGAGCAGCTTCTTGTTTATTGTATTGTGTTAGCTTTTTGTGTATGTATGCTGCTTTAAAAAATTAATAAAGCATATTGAATTAAAAAAAGAAGGGCTCAATTATAAAATGACTAAGGGAAATTAAGACATATGATTGGTCATATGTGGTTGTATGATTGTGCGTTATTCCAGCACAGCAGCAACGATCAGAAGTAGGTTATGTTCTGAACCTCATCACTCAGTTTTAAAGCTAAAAATTTTGGGAACAATTTTATAATCCCAATAAATCACTTCATTCAGTGCATTATTGTGAGTTGATGGCACTTCTCAGGTGTGTAAGGCACTTGGCTTTACCTTGTGCCTTCACTTCCCAAGGTGTGCCATTATCCCACAATGACACACACTCAGTCATGCCTTATTGTTCCAATACACAGCATTCAAAAACATTTAACATTTGGGAGTCACGTGATGCAGACACCAGGTAACCCAGCATTCCTATTTACTCCGTTTGCCTCCTGATATTATCAACCAATTGTGTCGGTTTTATGCGGCTAAGAAGATCGTGCCGATTTTAAACAGCTCTAGGAAACTGCAGAGACCGTTCTGTGCGCATGGATACTGAAATGTGGAAAATCCCCGAAACATACACCTCGGTATCCCCGGAGAAGGCCCGAAAAAGCAAGGGCCTCAATTAGCAAAACCGCAGGGGCGCGCGATGGAGGAGTCTGAACCTGAGATTTTGACGCTGGCGAGATTTTGGAAGAGTTTAGGCCATTTAAATTGGAGATGAAAGAACTGGCCACAGAAATTAAATACTTGTCTGGAACGTTGGAAGTACTTGCCAGGAGAGTGACAGACAGTAAAACAAGAATCTGTTCTTTGGAAGGGCATATAGGAAAGGTGGATGAAGGGGCAGTCATGTTGAAGCAAAAGATTGCCAAGCTGGAAGCCAAAGTCGAGGACCTTGAAGGGAGGTCTCGCCGCAATAACGCTGTAATTTTGGGGCTACCGGAAAAAGAGGAAGGCCCAGATTCAATCAAATTCATCCAGAAGTTTGTGGAGAAGATAGCGGGCCCTTCTCCTTATGGATCAGCCTATATAATCGAGAGAGCTCATCAGGCTTTAAGGCCAATGCCTCCGCCTAATTCACCACCTCGCCCCTTGATTTTTCGATTCCTTAATTATTTGGAATGACAACTGTTTCTAGCCAAAGCAAGGGAGAACAAGGATTTGTATTGGTAAGGTGTCAGGATTAGGGTTGCGCAGGACATTCATGTTACTGTGAGGCAAAGGAGAGCAGCCTTCAACCCCCTGATCAACAAGCTGATAGCAGCGGGTGTGCGTTTTAAAATGGGCTACCCGGCCAAATTCCAAGTCCTGATAAAAGGGGAGTGGAAGCAATATGACACGGTGGAGGTTGCCCGGTCGGCATTACAAGTGGCCCTACCTAATCTATTTAAGGACCCCTGAAGTTGGATGGATTGTTTACAGCATTTGAGAATTGTGCCAAGGACCTTTGGATGGAAGATGGACGCTATGCAGCAGGATGCCGTTTTGTCTTTCGTTTTTGGGTTATTATAAATAGAGGATATTAAATGGGACTGACATCGTACGCGGATGAAGCACATGGTTTTTGTTTGGCCCCATAGACTGATTTTGGACTTTTTCAGTTTTGTTTTGTCGGGGCCTAAACTTTGGATTACGAACTCTGGATTATGGACAGTGCTGTGATCGCCAGCTGAAGGGAAGAGATAGGGTTTCAGTCCCTCCCACCCCTTTCCTCCCCTTTTTCCCTTTTTTTTTTTTTTGTGGTATTTTTGGAGTGATTGATTTTGTGTACATAATATAGAATTTGCGAGTAGAGGTTGTAGTTTGCCATTTGGTGCCATGGAATCATGGATGTCTGTTTTGGGGGGGGGTTGGGGGTTAACGTTATGTGGCTAACTGTATTCCACTTCATCTCTCTCTTACTATCATGGTCTTTTGGAACGTTGGGGTTGAAGATACAGTGTTGATATCAATTATCAGTTACCATATATGTTAGGTATTGGATGGATTGGTGGTCAGGGGCTTTCGGGGACATCCAAGAACCGGTTTATATTACTTGGTGTAACCGGTGAATTGGATTAAGGGGATGGTAGATGGAAATGGGGGAGTCAGGTGTGAGAGGGGAGGCAAGGGGCGAGGGTGAGCGAAGCTGTGGTGTGCTGATGTCACGGACCAATGGAGTATGGAAGGGGTGGTGTGGGGATTTGTAGTAGGTAAATGGAATTTTGGCAGGGGTAGGGGTTGTTGTGGCTGGGCATGGTAGTGGGGTGGGTTGGTATAGGAGTTAATTATAAGACTCAAGTTTTGGCAAAGGCGGGGGAGGGTGGAACGAGGGGTTTTGGTGGGGTAGATATTATACTGTTCACCGGATGTATTTGGGAGGGGTGGGGGGGCACAAGTCTGTATTGTTAGGGATAGGGTGTATGATTTGTTTGAGTACAAGCCGATACTACCAATTGAGACATATGGTAATGTATGGGGCCTTTAAGGTTACTTTGTGGAACGTAAAAGGTGCACGCCAGAAAGCTAAGCAGTATAGCCTTTTGAGACACCTGGAGGTTTTAAAGGCAAATATTGCGTTCTTACAGGAGACACACCTACTCCAATCGGAGTGTAATTCTATGAGACATAGGCAGATTGGGTTAGTCTTTGCCTCACAAGGTAACACACAGAGTAGGGGCGTAATGATTTTGGTGGGCAGGTCCGTGCCCTTCATCCCACTACAGGTTGTCCAGGATGAGGACGGGAGAATTGTGTTGGTAAGGGGCATGCTCCAGAATGTGGAGGTGGTACTCGGGGTGATCTATGGCCCCAATGTAGACTCTCAGGAGTTTTTGTTAAGCTTTCAGGAATGTTAGCCCCTTTGTGCAGATTCCCATGATTTTAGGAGGGGATCTAAATCTGGTTTTAGATCCACTTATGGACAAATCTGGGGGTAAGACGCTGAGATTATCGCCTGCTCGGCGGGCCTTTTGTGAGGTGCTGGATCAATATGGTCTGGTGGATGTGTGGAGAGTGATTCATCCCCAAGACAGGCAGTATACGTTCACCTTGGCAGTGCATGGATCGGAATCCCGAATAAATTATATTTTTGTTTCCAGAGACCTCCTGTCTGGGGTACTGGAGGCAGAAATTATGCTGGGACCGCCTTCTGATCATGCAGTGGTGGTTGTATCCATCCTCCTATCAACCTTACCTAATAGAGGAAATAGGTGGAGGATTAACAATCAGTTGCTTTGCAACCCTCAGGTCATAAAGCTTGTGACAGAACATATAGTGGAATTTATAGCCAACAATCTCAGGGTCAATTCTAGACTGGACATGGTCTGGGGAGCATTTAAAGCCTTCATTAGGGGGATTTTGATTGCCCAGGCTTCTCATAGGAAAAAGGAGCGAGTTCGGGTACTTACCGAGCTTTTGGCTCGGATCAGAGATAAAGAAGGTATGGTGGATGGGCAGGTGGATGAGGATGATAAGTTGGAGTTGGTGAGGCTGAAGGACCTATATTTAAAACTGTTAGGGGAACAAGCGGAGCTGGCTCTAATTAAAACCAAGGCAAACTATCAGGATCAGGGGGAAAGCGGGGTCACTTTTAGCTAGGAGGGTCAAACAGTTGGAGTCATCACGCTTAATTTCAGGGATCCGGTCGGAGGTGGATGGATTGATTAAGACTACCCCGGGGGAGATAATACTCGAGTTTAGGAACTATTTTAAGTCCTTGTATGGTAAAATGGAGTCTCCCCCCTCTAGACAGGAGATTCTTTCCTTTTTTGAGGGGTTGGATATCCCATCGTTATCTGAGTCTCAGCAAGAACAACTAACGGTGGATATTACTCAAGGTGAAATTGAAAGAGTAATAGAAAGTCTCCCTCTAGACAAAACGCCGGGTCCGGACGGTCTGTCGGCAAATTTCTACAGAAAATTTGCTAAGCTCTTATCCCCTTTGCTCCTGAATTTATTTCAGCACATCTTGTCTCACCAGGTTCAAGATCAGTCCTTATTTGAAGCACTAATTGTATTGATTCCTAAGCAGGGCAAGCCTTTGGAGCAGCCCTCAAGTTATAGGCCCATATCGCTGCTCAATTATGATATTTAGATCTTAGCTAAATTATTGGCTGAGAGGATTAGTCTGGTCCTACCCGACCTCATTTGTCCAGAACAGGTTGGTTTTATGAGGGGGCGATCATCTGCAGACCATGTTCGGACCTTGTCTCATGCTTTCTCGGTCTCCGAGGACAGCAGGGAGCCTATGGCCCTGCTGTCCTTGGGTGCTGAGAAAGCCTTTGATAGGGTGCACTGGGGGTTTTTGTTAACTGCGATGGAGAGGTTTGGGTTCCCGGATCTTTTTAGGGATTGGATTAGTTCCCTTTATTCCTGTCCCACCGCAAGGGTTGGTTTGTAATGCAATTTCAGACCCATTTTGCTAACATCTGGGCACTAGGCAAGGATGTCCCTTATCCCCTCTCCTTTTAACCTGTACCTGGAACCTCTTATAAGAGCAGTTGTTGCCAATCGAGCAATAGAGGGTATTAATATTAAAGAATATACTATTAAAATTACAGCATATGCGGATGATTTGTTGGTCTGCCTGTCCAATCCAGGAGCTTCCATACAAGCATTGCTGAAGGTTATTAAGGAGTTTGGGAATTTGGCCAATTACAGATTAAACCTGGATAAGTCGGTGGTGTTTCCCCTTAATAGCTCTGTTTTCAGGCATGAGGTGGCGGAGCTAGGATTGTCCTGGAAATCGAATTTCATAAGGTATCTGGGTCTCAACATGGCCAGGGGTGATTCTAAGGTTTTTCAGCTGAATTTTGACCTGTTGCTAAGGACCATAGCGCTAGATTTGGAGAGATGGGTGAAACTCCCAATCTCCTTATGGGGGAGAGTTAGTCTTGTTAAAATGAATATTTTCCCTAGGTTGTTCTATCCCCTGAACATGCTGAGTATCTGGATACCATTTACATGGTTTAAGAAGGTGCACAATATGATTGCCAACTTTGTATGGGGTCATAGGAAGTCACGTATGGCCTATTCGAAGCTGGCGTCGCCTAAGGAAATGGGTGGGCTCAGACTTCCACATTTTGCTTTATATTACTGGGCAGCTCATGCCAGTAAATATATGAGATGGGTGAAAGGAAGTGACGATTTAAATCAACATGCCTATACACCGCTTTGGCTACAGATAGAACTTACTTTGATTAAGGACGCTGGTCTGAGGCCGGAGGCCTTACTTTATCTCAAGCCAAAATGGCTGCCCCTTCGGTTGCGCAACTCACCAATTGGGACCGCAATGACAGCTCATGTTCAACTCTCTGGCTTCTTGCGGTATGATCACTTTAAAGATTGGGAGCAGCCTATCTGGGGAAACCCATGTTTTGTACTAGATGGTAGGATGTTGGATTACTCATGGTTACCCTTACCCGAGGAATGTTGTGTGAGGGACCTTCTCTCAACAGAGGGAACGGTTCTCCCCTCGGATGTCATATTGGGTAGATTTGGGCTACCCATTAAGGCTATTTTCAGGATTTACCAGGTTAGACACCTTATGATTGCACAATTGGGTAACGGAGTAGTGCAGAAACCGAGAGTGGAATTTTGTGATGGTCTGTGCCCATTGGTAGGGTTAAGGCATGCGATCTCAAAAATTTATCGGGTACTATTTGAGTGGGCCTACTCCTCTGACCCCATCCAGGGTTCGTATTGGACTTCTGTTTTTCCAAACTCGGCACTTAATTGGAGGAAACTATGGGTGAACTGTCATAAATTTTTGTTACAGGACAGATTGAGGCTCATGCAGTTTAAAATCCTTCATAACATTTTTTATTCTTCACAGAAATTAGAGAAGTTGAAGCTGGCAAAGGATTCGAGGTGTTTTAGGTGTCAAGGAGAGGAAGGAGATTTGATGCATATTTTTTGGCAGTGTCCGAAAATAGCTCCGTTGTGGGGGGATATTAAAAGGAGGGTTAATCCGTTGCTGGGTCTCGGGGATCTTTTTACACCAGAGATATGCCTATTGGGTGATGTCTCGGGCATCCCTGTTAAGAGTAGGAGGTTTTACATAGTCCTGATTGCGGCTACGCTTAAGAGGGTGGTACTCAGGCATTGGAAGGACTCGGTGGTACTAAGCTATAAGGAATGGCTGGAGGAGTTGTTAGCTTGTTTGAGGATTGAGAGGATGATGGCTATCCTTCAGAATAAGCTCTCCAGGTTTGAAAAAATTTGGGGTCCCTTTTACGCATGTTATTCTATTTGAGGCCTGTGATGCTGTTTGGGTTGAATCCACCCTATCTCCTCAGACTTGTGCCGGGAGGGCGGCCGGGGTATTGGGTTAGGTGGGGGTGGGGGTGGGGGTGGGGTGGGGTTTGTTACAGGGTCACCTGTTGTGGAATGTCTATTACATGTATTAACGCTGTGTGACTTGATATATGTACGCATGATAACCCTGTAACTAAAACTGAATAAAGTGTTAATGGCAAAAAAAAAAAAAACATTTAACATTTCAAGTCATTCTGTTATTTATTACCAAGAAGGGTTCAATGAAAGCAGGATCATTACTCCAGAAGCCTATTCCCATTGTGACATCATATTCTTTTGTTTTTGACAGCACAGTAATTGCCCTAGTAGCATACTGTATTGTGATGTCAAAAGCAATGAATTATGACATATGCCACTCAACTGTCTCACAATAAGAAGAGGGGCATCCCTCATTTTCCCACAAAGAATTGCTCTATCCCACGTGAAGAAGGTTATGTCTCACATATGGAAGGTGCTATCTCACATTACAAACTCAAACTTTAAAGGGACGCTGTCAACCTTTTTTGCATTATATTATTTCTAGTGGAAAACCCACATTTTATGATTGCTTACCATCTCTAAAATTCATTGATGTTGTTGATTGTCTTATCTGCCTCCTTTCTTAGCAGAACTAAAATGCATGTTAATGGCGTAATTATATTTAACTTTGTTCTGCTTCAAATCATTTATCTACTCTTACTGCATACTTCCTGAACATTTGGAACACCCAAAAAACTGCAGCCACTCATGATGCAATAGTGTCCTTGTCTCCTACTGCATCATGAGTAGCTAGACTGCATGGGGGGTTCAAGTCTAGAAGAGGTGCAGTGAGAGTTGATGACAGAATATAAACAAACATGTTTTGTGCGGTAACACCAGTATGGTGTGCAGTCTGTTTTTCACTTTTTAAAAGAAAAAAATAAACCAGAATCAAACTACAAACTACATCAGCAATCTCTACAGAATGTGAAGGTTTACCTATGCTGAATCAACAACACTGTTGTTGAGGTTTGGCATAGTGAGATCCCCAATGTCGATAAGAAAGTTTCACCTGTCTGACATTGGTGTGTTTCTCTTGGGAAGCTGCACCTCTCAACCCCCCATCCGGGGTGGCTGCACCCTGCTCCCCCCTTCTATAGATTATCAACTTCGAGTTGGAGTTGATTTGAAGTGGGGAGCACAACGAAAAAGCAAAATTTTGCCCTTGGGTTCCTCACAGTGACAATTTTGAAACCTGTCAAAATTGTCACTGTGAGGGACTTTGCCATTGGGCTGTTGATGTTCAGTCGGCATACAAAATGGGAACAGTCATAACCTGTGTTTTTTAAACTGGAAACACTTTGAGCCTTACGGAGGTTGATAGTGTCCTGTCCCTTTAAAGCAGAAATTCATAATACTCTGTAAAGCTCAAACAGAATAGACGTTGCACCACTAACTACATTAGCTTTTAATGATTTGAACTTGCATCTCCATGTTTGATAATGTGTCCCACATTAGAATTGCCATGTGTCAAACATTGCACGATGTTCTTGAGTGTCAGTGTCCCACATTTCACTGACAAAAGGTTCTGAGGTATGCTATGTCTTGAGCAAGGAAATAAAGGATAAATATTAATTTTTTCTATGGATTTTTCTTATAAGTAAAGATGTAATTAATTAAAATGTAATATTTTGAGAATGTTTTATATTTGAGGTCTGCTGGTGCTAACTCTGTTTTTTTTTGCTGATGGTCAGATTTACCACTTAGGGTCTTTCTTTCACGTTGTACCTGATCAGTGAGAACAGCAGAATAGTTTTGGTTTAAGTGCCAGTTTCTTTCATGTGTAATATGCAGGCTACAGAGATAATGCTGAGATTCTGTTTGGCTGATATTCATTTATTTTTTCTTATCTTCTTGTATTTCTGGTTGTTTTCCCTCCAGTTAGCTTGAGGATCTATTTCCACCATTCCAAGCTCTCATCCTACTCAAGGAACTCTCAGGGAGTCAACTCTTCTCCTGCCTTTACTGCACTGACCAAACCCTGGTTCTGAAGTTAGCCATGGCTTATCCAACATCATGACAGGAATCACATGGGTGACCAGCATCACAGGGACACATACCATTTAACTTGTAGTGTCAGGGAGAGGCCAACAAAGAGGGGATGGAGCTTGATGAGCCCTCACTGAATGTGGATGGGGAAGAAAATGTCATCTGATCAGGGTTACCTTTAACCTTTACTCCCTTATGTAAGTCCCATTATCCCATCCCTAGAGGTGTGGTGTGTGGAAGGCATGGGACTAAAGGATTATCAGGAACATCAAAAGATGGGAAATCCATCCTGCTTTAGAATTCTGCTTGCATCCGTACTTCAGGATGCATAATGTCTCAATGTGGAGTTTGTAAGGGGTGCACACCAATATAAGATGCTCCTAAGGAACACATAATCTTTCCCACATGGTTTCTCTGTCTCTGGTATGCAGCTATGCACCAGAAGTAGCTAATTTCCATCCCTGAAACAGAAGGTGTCCAAAGCATCCACCCACCCAGACATTTACTGAACAGTGACATTACCATTGTATTGCATAAAAAAGAATGTTAGTTGAGATTTCTGCAAAACCAGGACTGCCATGTACTGTACATGTAACATCAAAAATATAGGAGATCTTTGTCTGAAAATGTTTACTCCAAATAAGTATAACAGTATTTATGAAATGAGTCTAACATCAAAGAAACTTAGTTGAGTATAACCAGTCAGGTGAAACAAGCTGAAGACTCTACTACATCTTAAATAGAGATTTATTTGACATCCACCATAAACAGCAACATTTTGTGACTCATGTACCACTCCTTCAGGCACAATGGTAATTATCTGTTACTGTACAAACCCAGACTAGCAGATGCTTCTACTTAATTAACTTGTATTGTTGAATTTTAATAATAATTCATATTCCCAGAGAATTTTAAAACAAAAAGTCAAATAAAATAATTAAAAACATAGCTTGGCTTAGTGTCACCAATACCTCTATCCACACCAAAGAAGTAGCTGTTGATGCATTGACATACTATTCCTTGTGTATTTATACCATAGTCACAACAAAAATATGCATCCCAAATCATGATATTTTCACAGTGGGTATGCATATATATTTTTTATTTTATCATGCTCACATACCTCTCTCTGTTATACATTTTATAATATGATGGTTTCTACAATACTACATTTACATCAATCTTTGTTAAACACTTTTATTGCTAACAGCTGCTAATATCGCCTGTGTTCTGTACCATGAATGCCATTGTTTTATTCTCTAATTACTACACAGTACATTCTCTGCTACAGTATGTGGTGCTAATGTGATATCATTTCATTTGATTTGTGACCAGTGCGTATACATTTTATAAAAGTTGTCATGTGTTTTCTAACATGCAGTCCATAAAGACTCTCCCTGCAGGAGGTGCCTTATTATAATGTCCTTTGAAAGATTCCATATAGAGATTGTAGCCCTCTCAGCACTCACCCTTATAGCGAGTCTAGAAATGATTTTCAATGACATATAATATAGTTGTTCTCCCACCCCACCCCCACCCAACGCCTCCCTCTTACACATTTGAAATCACTGACAACTGAACTTACAGATAAATAATCGATGAAGTAAAAATGTTGTGTAAAAAAGGTTTTTAACTCTCATTTAAAAATATTCTTAAGAGGGACTACTTAATTTTTCTCTCAATATGTTATAAGTGTGTTAAGACACTTAAGGGATGTGTGATTATGAGGAATAATTGTGCTTTTCTCCTGTGTGTTTAAAGATACTTGATGCATGTGCTTCATGCCTAACAACACACTCCAGCTGTGCAGTTATTCCTCCATAATCATGTAGCCTGGTGTGTCTTATTGCTTACACATAATGTCATTCAGATCCTAAACCTGACTTGATTTGTTAGTAGCTGCATCACAAAATGAGCAAATCAATCCCCCTCCACCCAGAATTGACCTTCCATCACAAACATGGCTGCCACCTCCATTTACTAAAAACCTTTAACTACGCCCTAAAAATAAAATTTCCTTAAATGACAAAAAAAAAAAAATATTGCTGCCCTAATTATCACACTGTTCTTACACACATACATTACAGAAAATAAATACTGTTCATAGTTTTCATTACTAGTGTTCCTTTACTGACAATGAAAAACCCTCCTCCTCCTATCTTTAGCTGCTTACTAGGGAAATCTCTGCGGCTCACCCTGCAGAGAGAAAACTGAGACTCTGGTTTCACACAAGGCATCTGATATGTGTGTGTGTGTGTGTGTGTGTGTGTGTGTGTGTGTGTGTACAGTATGTTGGGAGAGGAACATTTTGCCAGTGGAATTATATAAAATTTTGAATCCCATAGTATTCTGTGGTAAACATTCCATCTTTTGAATGTGAGGAAAGATAAAGAAAAAAGGAACACGGTGAGGAACGGAGGCAATAAAAAGCGAATAATGCATAGATGACTATGTGTTATGAAGTTGTTGTTTTTTTTTTACAAACCCTCGGTGTGTGATATCTCATTAAGAGTACATCACAGACTGAGTGTGTGTAAAAAAACACTTCATAAGCACACAGTCGATTATATATATATATTTTTTTTATAACAACTGGTGCAGGGACATAAGCATATGAGTGAAGTTTCCTTTTCCACTACTCCACTGCAAAAAGGTAATTTGGAGTGCAAGCACTACAAACAGTAAATAGAAAGTGAAGTGTGAGTACTACAGATACTGTAATAATAGTATGATGTCACACTTGGTTATTACAGTGTTTGATCACACTGATAATCAGTGTGATAAAAGGGGGCACCAGTTATTACCAGTTGAAGGAGGCAGTATAGCACAGTGGTTTAAGGCTCTGAGCTGCAAGCCTAGAGACCTGGGTTTGAATCCCACAGCCTCCATGGCATACTGTGTGACCCTGAGCAAGTCACTTAACATCCTTGTGCTCCAAGGTCACACCTTTAAACAAGCTTTCAGCTTAGTGTGTCTCTCCTGGTAAAAATAAAAAAAATATTACTGTCTAAACAAAGAGAAGAACAGTGGGAAAAACAATTACATAGGCAGAGACAGACCAAAACTTATTTATTTAAGCATTTTATCAGGAAGGCATACTGAGCAGACTACTGCTCGATTTCAGATGTGTCCTGGGGGAAGGGAGGTACATACACAGTTGAGGAAACAAGTGCAAAGTATGTTACATAATACGTAGAGCATAGTACCTAGTAGGGACAGACACAACACATTGGGTACCGATACACAGACAAGAAATAGCATGAGAGAACAATTGATACTGCCTCGGAACAGGCACAGTTTTAAATACAAAACATTAAAATATTAGGATAGGCAGCAATCATTAAATGTACAATAGGAAAAGCGACCAAGGCTGCCATACTGTGGGCTGTTATATGGTCTAGACACATGAACAGGTAGGGGAGAAGTGAGCTAGAAGCATGTAGTTAAGATGCAGGGGAGAACAGAAGTGACAAATGTTTGCGGGGAGAGAGTTCCATAACTTAGGAATACGGTAACTAAAGGCTGCCTGGCCCATGGTAGTGGATCCATGTGGGACAGCTAGGATTCATGGGTCATTGCTTCTGAGTGAATATGCATGGGAGCGTGTGTCGGCAAGGGCAGATGTGAGGTGGGGGGGAGCAACTGAGACCAGTACTTGGCTGAGATTTTGGTGCAGTGGGCCTGCCTATGGTTATCTAGAGATGTAAGGTTCATTGATTGCTAGAGGGCACAGTGATGGGTGGAGTAAGGGCAGTTCAGGACAAATTGGCAGAAAGAGTGGAAGAGGGGATCCAGTCTGGCTAAAGTGGACTTGGGCCCCGTGCTGTAGACAACGTCCCCATAATTGAAGACAGGGAGGATAATTTTCTGCACAATGGCACTGTGGGCAGAGACTGGGATATTGTCATGGTTGCGGTAAAGTGCACTGAGCCTGGGCTGTAGCTTCTTGAGTATGGAGTCAACACATGCTGAAAAGCTGAGGTGCTGATCAAGCAAGACTCCAAGGTACCTGAAAGAGGTACAGGCCTAGAGGGGCGTCCTGTTCAGGGTATGGAATGTGATAGGGGAAGGGAGCCTGGAAAGTCTCTGCCTAGTGGCAAAGGTCACTGAGACAGTTTTCTTGCCATTGAGGGAGAGTTGATTTGAGTGTAACCAGAGCTGGACCTTAGCAAAGCCCAGCTGCAATCTGGTCATAACCTCTATGGCTGAGGGGCCAGAAGTATACAGCACAGTATTGTCCACATACATGTGAATGGAAATGTGTGGGCAGGTGGATGGCAGGTCATTAAGAAAGATGGAGAACTGTAGTGGGGCAAGGACTGAGCCTTGCGGTGCCCCGGTAGTAACAGGGAGGGGGGCCGAAGTGGCAGAATTGACTCTGACAGATTGGGACCTGCCTACAAGGTACAAGTGGAACCAACTGGAGGCCCAGCTAGACAGCCCGGCGTTAGTGAGTTTGGTCAGGAGGCATGAGTGGGAGATGGTGTCAGTCGCCTTGGCCAGGTCGATGGAAATAGCGGCTTTGATGAAGCCAGCATCCATACCAGTGAGCATGGGGTCAGTGAGCCTGAGAAGGAAGGAGATAGTTGAGTAGGATTTTCTAAAGCCAGACTGGAAGGGGGTGAAGAAGGAGGAGGAGTCAAGAAAGGGTGACAGGTGAGAGCACTAGACACTCTTGGAGTTTTTCCAATATAGGTACTAGGGAAATAGGACAGTAATTGCTTGGGTTGGAGGCATCCTCTCCCTTGGGAAGGGGAATTAGGGTGGCATGTTTCCATTCAGAGGGGACTTCAGCAAGGGAGAAGGATAGGTTGAATAGGGCGACCAAGGGTTTGGCTATAATGGAGGCCAAGAGGTGGAGCATTTTGGAGTCCAACCCTGTTGGGCATTTGCCCTTATTAGGATTAAGGGTGAGCAGTGCATTATATACCTCAACCTCGGTGACATACTGAAAAGAGAATGAGTGTGCTGTAGGTGTGTCTGTGACAGGGGTGGTAAGGCTGAGTTGCTGTGCAGGGAAAGGTGAGGACAGAAGGGTTGCATGGCAATTTGTGAAGTGAGAGTTAAACTGAGAGGCCACAGCAGGGGGGGTCAGTGATGGTGAGCCCACCTACTTGTAGGGTAGGAGTGGAGAGCTGCAATGGAGGGCTGAGAAGAGATTTAACCACTTTCCAGAATTTGGCTGGCTGATGTGAGGTGGAGTCGAATGAGACTTTGAAATAGTTAGTTTTGCTTAGCGGATTTTCCTAGTGATTGCATTGCCTAATGAGCTATAAATCTGGAGGTCAGCTGGTGAGCTGGAAGACTTATAGGATTTCCAGACTTTATCCCTGCTCCTGAGGAGGGCTAAGATTATAGTTGATATACATAGGAGGTGTGTGCCTCTGACTCTGGCATGCCTGAGGGGCACATAGTGGTCCCAAACAGCAAAGAACTTGGTCTTAAAGAAATCCAGGGCCACATCAATGGAGGTGAATTGGCTGATGAATGACCAGTCAGTGTTGGCCAAGTCAAATAATAATGAGGTGAGGTCCAGGGACTTGTAGGATCTAGTCATTAGGATTCGGGAGGGGGGGTTTAGGCCTGTGGATTTTTCTTACTGAACTGATGCCATGATGGTCACTTAGGGCGTTGGGCAGAAGGCTGGAAGCTAGGATCCTATGAGGGTGTGAGGTGAGAGCCCAATCCAGGAGAGTGTGGTTCGGTGTTTTGTGATTTAACCGGGTGGGTTCAGAGATTTGCTGAGCTAAGTGTAGGGCAGTCACCTTGTCGCGAAGCTTGGAGTTTGCCTCAGCCAGCCAGTTCAGGAAAAAGTCCCCAAGTATATGGAGCTCGCCACCAGAAGCCAGGGAGTTTAGTGTGCCTAGGTGATCCAGTATAGCAGGTGTATTGGAGTCAGGTGCGCAGTAGGTGCCAGCAATGAAAATCAGAGTAGAGTAGGGGAGGGAGAGTTTTACAATTAGTGTGTCAATGGACTTCAAAGGCAGAGACAGGGTTACCTGGGAGAACTGGATTGAGGAGGCAATATACATGGCTATGCTGCCCCCCTTTTTATTGCCCTTGTGATCTTGTCGGATAAGTTTACAGTATAGCCAGGTATAGAGAATTTCCTGTCAGTGTTGTGGGACTTCAGCCAGGTTTCAGAGACAATCAGTATGTCCGGACTTGTTAAATAAATTCCTGAAGTTCATAAAAGCACATGCAATTGAATCACATATGGGAGTTTTCAGGACAAATCTACCTCCAAGAGCCTAGCAGGTTCAATAGTTTTGAACACATTCTGTTAAAATACCTGCAATAACTGGTGACTGTATCTTCCAATGGGAAATTCTCATGGGAAAAGCTGGTTATACTTCACCATTATAACCCACAAGTTATAAAGGCAAACAAACATCAGCTTTTCCAATGGGGCACTCACACTGACTAACCCACCCAGTAAACGGCACAGCAAAAGAAAATGTCTGTTTAGCATATCGCTACAGTAACCCGATTTCCTGACCTCAATGGATCTTTTCAGGAGATGAATAATAATAATAAATAATAATAAAACTTTGTTTTTAAAGCACCTTTCTGTAATTAAGGTGCTGTGCAACTCAGCACATATAAAATTCAATAAAACATAGAATAACATACAACATGCTAGCCAAAAGATAAATATTTAAAAATAATCAGTCTGGGTAGGCAATGTGCCACAGATGGGTCTTCAAGGCCCTCTTAAAACTCTCCACAGTCGTGCACTCCCATATCTGATGAGGTAGAGCATGCCACAGGATCGGGGGCTGAATACATAAAAGCATGGGCCCCTGACGTTTTAAGATGTACCCTGGGAATCTCTAACAACCCCTCATCAGCTGAGCGGAGTGGTCGCCTGGGGCAGAATGGCAACAGGAGCTCTTGCAGATAGTCCGGGCCCAGTCCGTGCAGGACCTTAAAGGTCAGAAGCTCAACCCTGAAGGTGATCCACCACTGAATTGGCAGCCAGAGCAGTTCGTGTAGCACCAGTGTGATGTGACTCGAACGAGGAGTCCCCATCAACAACAATGTGACAGCATTCTGCACTAACTGCAGGCAGCGGATATCAACCCCCAGTAGCCCTAGGTACAGCGGCTTGCAGTAGTCAAGGCACGAGGTCACAAAGGCTTGGATCAATGTTTGAAGGTCACCGGATGGAACAAGGTGCTTAATCCTGGCGATGTTCCTAAGATGGTAAAATGAGGACTTGACAACTGCTGACACCTGTGAACGCAGTGTCAGCCCATCGTCAAAAACCACCCACAGGTTTCGCACCCATTCAGAGGAAGGCAGCTGGACACCTCCGAGACAAAGTCCAGAAGGTTGTCCAGCCACCAACCCCTCTGTCCAGTGACTCTGATCCACCACCAACACCTCAGCCTTTGATTTCTGCGAGGCAGTTATTAAAGACCGAGCACGCACTATCCTGGTCGGGTGCAAAAGACTGGTAGAGCTGGGTATCATCAGCATAGCAGTAAACCTCAGCCGATACCATCTTACAATGTCTCCAAGGGGAAGCATATACACTGTGAACAACATGGGGGACAAAACTGACCCCTGAGGAACCCCACATGGTAGATAGAATGGGCCAGAAGAAAAAATACCCAACACCACCTTCTGAGATCTGCCAGTGAGGAAAGATTGGAACCATCTGAGAACTGTACCAGACAGGCCACAGATGAACCTCAGACGGCCGAGGAGCACCCCATGGTCCACGGTGTCGAATTCTGAGGAGAGATAAAGAAGTACCAGGATGGAGAGGTGCTTCTGATTCCTCGCCATCAAGAGATCACTGAGCACCTGAACCAGAGTGGTCTCAGCACTATGCCTTTTCCGAAAACCGGACTGGAGAGGTTCGTAGATATCATGGATGGTAAGGTGGTTCTCCAGCTGTAGTGCACAACTATCTCAATTACCTTCCTTACAAAGGGAAGGTTTGAGATAGGTCTGTAGTTATCAAAGCAGCTTGGGTCTAGAGCTGCTTTCTTCAGGAGTATTGTCACCACTGCCTCCTTCAGGGAGCTAGCTAACTCACCTGACTCTAAGGAGCACCAAACTATCTTCGCAAGGACAGGGCCGATGATGTCAGAACACCCCATTATCAGGGGGGTTGGTCCCAGATCCAGACTACAACATGTTGAGCGCATACCCTGGGCAATCCGCATGATATCCACAATTTCCAGATGATCGAAAGAACTCCAGGCACACCAAGGCAGAGTGACTGAGCACTGACCACTCCCGTAGAGTGTGCCAGAAGGATCCCAGCCCTGATGCTGGTGACCTTATCCATGAAGAAGTGAGCGAGCTCATCACACTCAATTTGTGAAAAAGCTCTTCGAACCTGCAGACAGGTTGGGTTGCACAACCTGTCCACGGTTCGAAAGAGCTGAGCCGGTCGATTCTGAGTGGCAGCAATCTTCCCGGACAGGAACTCTGCCTTCTTACAGGTGATTGCTGATTGATTGACTGATTTATTTATTTATTTATTTATCATTTATTAAAATGTTTCACCAGGAAAGGCACACTGAGCAGCAAGATGCTTATCTTTCTGTGTAACCGGGGGTTACAGAGGAGAGCAGTTACACACATCGATACATGGAAATTGAGTTACTCATTGATACATGGAATATGAGTTACATTGTACAAAGATTTACAATGATATAGAGTAAATAGGTTACATGCATGGGGGTAACTTCATCAAAATGGTACAACATGGATTAGGTTTACACAATACTATGTTGACAGCCATGGTACTACATGGATTAGGGTCAGCCCGGTGGAGCTGAGGGTTGAGGCGCTGGATGCCACACCTTGTACCACACTGGTGACCCAGGATCAGGAATGAGCCCGGGCTGCTGGGGGTTGGCAGGTGGGGGAAGAGATTGAGCATCTGGAGGACTATTCTCTCTTCCCAGGGGAGGGCTGGGGAAGATGATCGCTCAAGAAGAGACCTCTAGCGGTGACTGGAGATAGCCAACAGCAGTGTCGGGTTGTATGCCAGGGGGTGGAGCTGCGGCAGGATGTTTCCTTGACAGCTGGGCTCCACAGGGGCGTAACAAAGTAGAAACCCCCCCTCCTTCCACTGATAGGCGAAAGCACCTCCCACCTACGAACCACATTCCCATAGTCAGGCACAGCTCTCTTCATCCCGGCTCCTCCCCAGCAAAGTGCTCAACCCTATAGATAGAGCGCTCTGGCGGGGCAACCCTTCCCAAGGTGAGCCGGGGATGACTGGTGTTGGGGAGAGGAGAAGTTGGGGCCATGCAAGGAGGTAGCGTTGGTGGTGTTGGGCAGTCGCCGGAGCGAGTTAGGGGGATACCAGGGGAAGGTGCAAAAACAGAATTAGAAAAAAAAAATTGGATTAGGTTTACACAATACTATGTTGACAGCCAATACTCTATAACACATTAGACAGTGAGAGAAGGCTAGAAGTGCAATAGGGTATAAGTGCAGAAGTTGAAGGATATATGCCAGCATTCCTAGCCGTAGCTAAAGCCGCTGGTCAGGCCTCATGGGATCAGTGAGGGTCGGTGAGGGAGGGGCAAATTATGGGAAGGAGAAGGGGCTAGTGGAGGAAGGGGGTTGGACAAGTAGGGGGGATGGAGGAGTCAGATACATGAACAATTTACTGTGTACAAGTTTGTCAGGGCAGAGGATAGGGAATGCTTAGAGGAGGAGGGATGGATTTGGACCAGTAGGTCATTACAGAGTTTTGGGAGCTGGTAGAAGAAGACTGATTGGCCTGCAGTAGTCCAACAGTGAGGGATTACCAGCAGCCGGGAGTCGGTAGACCTAAGGGCATGGGTGGGAGTTGGTACAGAGGGTACAGAGGAGGCAAAGTAGAGTGGAAGGGACACGAGCCAGAAGTTTGAAGCAAATTTAGCACTATTTGAAGCAAATTTAGCACTATGGAGTAGGCACCGGCTGTCAAGGGAGGGGAAGGCCAGCGAATGTTAAAGCATGCAGTGATGGGTGCAAGGGGGGGATCGAGGGCAAAGTGACAGAAAGCATTAAAGAAGGGGTCCAGTCTGGATAGGGTAGACTTGGGAGCGGCACTGTAGACTACATCACAGTAGTTAAAGGTAGGCAAGATAATTTTCTGCACAATTTCGCATCTCACAGGTAGCGGGAGGTTACTGTGGTTCCTTCAGAGAGTGCCGAGCTGGGGGAGCAGTTTTTTTAGGATAGCATCCACATGGGCAAAGAAGGATGGGTGTCAGTCAAGCCAGACACCTAGTCACCTAAACATTGTTGTGTCCTCAAGGACTGTCCCGTCAAGGGTGTGGAAGTTTGGGAGTGTGGTAAGCCTGGATAGTCTTTGCCTAGTGCTGAAGGTGATGGAAACTGTCCTTTTGGCATTGAGGGAGAGTTGGTGGGAGCTAAACCAAAGCTGAACTCTATTGAAATCAGCCTGCAGGCTGGTAGCAACCTCCTAAGGGGTCCGGCTAGAGGTAAATAGGACTGTGTCATCTGCATACATGTGAATGGAGGAAGATGAACAGATTTGTGGTAAGTCATTTAGCAGGATGGAAAAGAGAATAGGGCCAAGTACTGAGCCCTGAGGTACACCAGTATCTATTGGGAGCGGAGGGAAGGTGCATTCAGCAATTCTTACAGATTGAGTTCTGCCTTGCAGGTAGGTTCTGAACCAGTTAGTGCCTGACTTGGATAGACCAGCTGTAGAAAGGCAGGATATCTACAGGGGTGGGAGACAGTGTCAAATGCTTTGGTTAAGATGACAAAGATGGCTGAGGTGATTAGACCTTTGTCCATCCCTGAGAGGATGGTGTCAGAGAGTCTTAGGAGGGAAGTGGCAGTTGAGTGGTTCTTCCTAAATCCAGACTGGTAGGGAGTAAAAAAGTTGGATTCAGAAGGGAATTTGGAGAGTTGAGAGAGAGCATGAGGTGCTCCTGGAGTTTCCCGAGGGCAGGGAGGAGAAAGATGGGGTGGTAGTTAGCCATGGTGGTGGGGTCCCCTCCTGTTGGCAGTGGTAGGACAGTGCATGTTTCCAATCCATAGGAACTGTTGTAGAGGCAAACGATAGGTTTAGGAGGTCGGCTAGTGAAGATGCAATGGCAGGGCAGATAGGTAGAGGAGTTTGGTGTCCAGTCCATAGGAGAATTTACCCTTTGAGGGGTTGAGGGTAAGTAGGGCATCTAGAGCTTCCGCAGAAGAGATGTTCCCGAAGTAGAAGGTGTTCAGTCCGGGGGTTTGGTAGATTTAGCATGGTGGCCAGGTGGAGCTACAGCTGGAAGGGAGGCAAGGAGAGTGGTAACGCATGTGGTGAAGAAGGAATTGAATTCAGAGGCAACTGCGAGTGGGTCAGAGAGAAGGGCACCATTTGAGAACAGTAGGAGGTGGGATTTATTGATGGGGGGGAGAAAAGGGAGTGGATAACTTTCCAAAATGTTTATGGCCTACATAGATTGGCATTGAAGGTGTAGTTAAAGTATTCAGCTTTGGCTAGTCGGGTGGCCTTAGTGCACTTGTTACAGAGCATGCAGTAGCTGATATTATTACATGGGAGGAGCATAGATTTGTAAATTTTCCATGCCTTCTCCCAGGCATTTTGGCACGCTATTAGTTCGAGGGAAATCTGGGGAGAGGTGTCCCCCGGACCCTGATGCGTCTCAAGGGGGGCATGGTTATCCCAGACATAAAGGAAGGTGTTCCAGAAATGTGTAAGAGCATCACCAATGTTATAATTACTAAGGTGATGGCCCCAGCTGGTGTGGGCTAGTTCTTCCAGTAGGGGGGTAAGATTTAGTGATTTATAGGACCATTGTAGAAGAAATCTGGGAGGGATTTTAAGGCGATGGATTTTGCGGACTAGGTAGGTAATGTGATGGTCGCTTATAGAGTCAGGTAGTAGGTCAGCTTTGATAACATGGTGAGGGTGGGAGGTGAGTGCCCAGTTGATAAGGGAGTGATTGCCGGTCTTGTGGTTAGTACATGTTGGTTCCGAGATGGCATGGGTAAGATTTAGGGCTATTATCTCTGAACGAGCTTTGTTTAACAAGGGAGAAGGCCAGTTGTGATTAAAATCCTGCATAATATAGAGTTCACCAGATGGAGCGAGGGAGGCTAGGTGGCTTATAAGGTTGGTGACAGTTATGGCAGGGGTTCCTGAATGGCAGTAGACACCAGCAACATAAATTGGGAGTGAGAAGGGGAGGGACAGTTGTAGCATGAGCAGTTCATAGGCTTGGGGCTCTGTTTTAGCTAGTGTAACAGAGAAGCGTAAGTCTGAGGCAGTGTAGATTGCAACTTCTCTACCTCTGGTGGGGTGGAGTGGTCTTGATGAGTGCCATTGAATCCTGGGATGGTGATGGAGAGTTCCTTGAAGTTAGGGTTTAGCCAGGTTTCAGATAGGATGATAATGTCGGGAGCTTGTTGGACTTCTAGCACCTGGAGCAGGTCAAGCTTAGGGGCTAGGCTACAAATGTTTAGGTGGGGTACGCATAGCCCACAGGGGAAGGAGCCACACTGAGTGGTAGTGGTGGCCAGTGCGGGGGATTTGATCACGGAGCTTGAAGGGTTAAGGGCAGGTGCAGGACCTGGGTTGAGGTGTATGTCACCTGCAGCAAGAAGTAGTAAGGCAAAAGTTAAATAATGTGAAAGTATATGTTTGCACCATGATGTGAGCGAGCACTGCCTGGGAGACATTTTAGGGTGGTCAGGATGAGTTGTGCAAGAGATGATTAACTGGAGAGAAGACAAAAGATGGGCATAGGAGGAGAGAGAGAGGAGCAGGGGCAAAAAGGATAGTGTGACCAGGTTGAGACAGGTACAGATAGAGTTGTGGTGGGGGGATGTGTAAGATGTGTTAGTTCAGACATGAAGGGGGGGATCTAGGGAAAATAGTGTGTGGGGGAGTAGGGAGGGGAGGCAGAGTGTGATAGAGGTGATTTGTAGTAGATTCCTAACTGTTAGTGCCATTTCTGCCAGTACACAAGAAGGCAGTAAACCTGTTGAAGCCCGTAGTGTTGAGTATTTGGTAGGAGAGACAGAGGAACAGCCACTCGGACCACTTGGATGGCAGCTATATGCTGGGAGGGCAGGGAGAGTGGTAGGCTGGAGAAATTGATAGAATTGATAATGTTTCATCAATCTAAGGTGGTCAGCATCCAGGGCGGATTTCCACAAGCAGCACTCCAACCTTCGTCCCACTTATTGCAACTCCCTCAAGGTCCCATCAAACCACGGGGACCAAGAGTGGAGAGAGAGGGGGAGAACCTGGACCACAGCAATAGAGTCCAGGGCCCCAGTAACCACCTTATTATAGGCCTGAACTAGGTCCTCTGGACTCCCGTTTGCCACTGGACCACCCAATAGGTCAAATACCACCAGTAGACCTTCAGGGTTCACCTCCTGCAAAGGGCGGTATCTGACCATCTCCACAGGGGCAACCCTATGGGGGGGCTGGAAACTGAATCTTATAGTGTGATGATCTGACCATCTGACTGGTTCCACCAGCAGATTGGAGGTTTCAATTCCCAGGAGGAAAACCAGGTCAAGTGAGTGACCACACTTATGAGTTGCAGAGGCAAAAACCTGTATAAAACTCAGCACTGTCATCAGCTGGAGGAAGTCCTTATCAAACTGCAAGAGTTTATTGTAGACCCAGGCATTGAAGTCGCCCAGGACCATCAACCTGGATGACTCAAATGCCTTGTCGACCATGAAGTCCACTACTTCCAGTAGGAACTGTTTCTTACCCCCGGGTGGACGGCACATGAGAACAATCCCACAGCCTACACCTGCAACCACAGTACACTCAAATGAGCTGGATTCCTCAACTGGCACACCTGCAAGGTCCAGTTCCACCTTAAAACAAATGGCTACCCCCCCAACCCTTGTGGTTTGATCTTGAGCGGTGTATCACCGAGAACCAAGCCGGGACAGCAGCCTCCAATATGGGTCAAGCATTTTTGTCCAACCAGGTCTCAGTGATGCAAGCCAGAACGGCTGACCCAATAAGATCCACAATTACTGCCATCTTGTTCTTAATAGACCTTGATGTTCTTAATACATTAAAACACCAAGAAACTATCTTTAAGAAAAAAATTAAGTTTTACTGTTTTTTTCTTATTTAATGGACATTCATTTTCAGTGCAAAAACATGATTCTACTGTTCAGGTCAGTATCTGCTTTGTTTTTTTTTGTCACAAACAATTTCAACTTTCTTCAGTGTTGTGTAGTTATTATTGGACAGTTGTTTGTGAGGCAAAATAAATCATGTGAACAAAATAAAACACTGGCACACAGCTTCAGACTCCCTTTTTATGTTACTCAAGCTAGCACAAAGCCAATAGTAGATTTGAGAGGTGTGTCACTGTTGGGTACAATGAAAGGCAGTCTGCAGTAAACTTGACAGTGTCAGACCAATGATCTACCAGTCTGATCATGACACTGCTCTGTGTTTGTGGGTGGAAACTTTGTGCAGTTCAAATAAAACAGTCGCTCAGCCAGCCTTCTGGTGCGGCGGTATCGCTACCACTCATGACGTTGACTACCCGAGTTCAGAAACAAGCCTGGGGAGTCAGAGGTCCAACTGGGGGGAGGAGGCTTGAGCATACAGAGGACTGCTTGCCTTCTCTGAAGAGGTAAGGGGGTGAGGCTTGGTGCTTGACTGGCCCCAGGCAGAGGTCTGGATTACAGCAAGTTCCCTGCCATGTAAGAGAGGGGAGGCATGACAGAGGTCGGCAGCCATGCCTAGACATCAGGGCACATGTCATGACCAGAGAACACAGAAAATGGCTCCTTGCACCCCGAGGAGGTGGAGTGCCTGGTGCAAATCCATTGCTCCCCTGCCTGTCCGAGACTGGTGCCCCAATGAAAGGAAGATGTTCAGGGTGTATGGGCCCCAACTCGTCCCCACCTGGGGGGCAAACCAAGGATACACGGGGGGATTACCGAGGGCTCCAGGTAAGAGGGAGCAAGGACAGATGCTATAGGCGACTCCCGACGATGCAGAGTAGAGGGGTCAGGGGGAGCATAAATAGAAAGTTGAAAAAAAAAAGAAAACAGACACTCATATCAGAGGATGGCTCTTTCCTTTGATCTACATGATGCTACTTAGCAAGCACAGAACATCAGCACCCCCCACACCCAGCCAGCTAAACTGCTTGCTCACCTGCACTGTATATGCAGACTATAATGCATTGTTTTTCCCCAATGCCTGACAGACTGAGCAAGGTCTTCAGTAAACAGGGATTAAAAAACAAAAACAGTGTCAGTGCCAAGTAAAAATACTGAGGTGACCCCTGTCACAAACCTACTCAGCAGGTCGGGTCCTCTACTCCCAAAGTGCCAACCTCCGAGCGCAGTCTTGTGAACAGTTTAACAGAACAAGGTAACCCTCTTGTCTGTTTTGTGAGTTTGGATCAACCTTTGGTCTCAGTTCTGGAGGGATTCAAACTGTGAACCTCTTGCTAGCGTATCCAATGCACAGGCTCAGATATATCTGTCTTCGAGGGACCAGATATCTTTGCCTTCGGGCACCTAACCAGGTATACAGTGATGAACCCTTAAAAACTTTTATAAAGATCTTAGATTTAAAACACTTCCTTTTCCAGTTTGGTACTACCATTCAAGTTTATGCTTCATGTCTGCTATAACCGTATATACTCTTCTTGCAAGTGAAGGAATAACAAAGACAGACCAAGTATGCTCTAAAAAGAGTTTTTACTAAAAATAGATAAAAATATGTCAAACACAAAATACAGAACTGTTATATCACAAGACATACACATCTATTAAAAGAACAAGATTTTAAACAGTGCAATTCTTACTACAGTGCTTAAAAGTGCTCACAGATGTGTCATTGCCAGAGTCTAGATAAAAGTGTCTCTGAAGGAAAACAGAATAATAATTAAAATGCTGGTTTACCCCCACCTATTTTGCATGAGGTCACCTAGCTCCTTCCTGTCAGAATATATATAAAAAAAATATCTATAAAAACAGGATGTCTTTTCCCGGTATTAAATTCTGCAACCTCAGCATGATTCATGTTCTGCAAATGACATTTCTTTGATCCTAATGATAAGCTTCCCCTTTTTAGGACATGAAAGCATCTTTATGATTTTCGCACTAATACATCACAACCTGTTTTTCTTCCTCTGGAACCCTCATAAAATGGATATGCTCAACTCAAGCTTCTACCAGCCTGTAATTAACTTTAGATAAAACAGGATCCTTGATTAAGGCCTTCCACGTAACACATTATATCTAAAAACCTGTGTGTGTGATCTCACATGCTGTTTTAGCATTTTCTCATGGCTTTTATCTTTCAGCTGAAATCTGGGGGGTGAGTGAGGTCATTTCAAGAGTACCAGATTTCTCAGTAGAGACAGTCAGTAATACATTTTATATATAAAAAAAAAATTATATAGCACTCAGAACTGGCTGTCCACGTCACAATTTCTCCCCACCTAGACTGAATTTGGGGGTTCTATCCCCTACATGAGATGAGCTTCCCAAATCAGTTCACTCCTCATAGACCCTAGACAGCCCATCTGAGTTCTGGTTCTTCGCTCCAGCCCTATGTATGATTGTCAGATCATAACCTTGCAAAGCAAGACTCCATCTTAGCAGGCTGCCATAGTTTTTCCCCATCTGCGTCAGCCAAACCAGGGGGTTGTGGTCAGTCTGCACCACAAAAGGCTGCCCATACAAGTATGGCTCTAATTTCTTTAGGGCCCACACTATGGCAAGACACTCCTTTTCCACCGTGGAGTATGCTTGCTCCCTGGGAAGTAACTTCCTACTCAGGTACACTACTGGGTGATCTGTCCCTTGGCTAGATGTCTGACTCAGTACTGCCCCAATACCCACGTCTGAGGCATCAGTCTGAACTATAAAGGTCTTGCTATAGTCAGGACTTGTCAAAACAGGAGCATTGCACAGTGCCTCCTTTAGTCTGGTAAAGGCTTCCTCACAGGCTGAGCCCCAGGTAATTTTCTTTGGCATCCTTTTCTTTGTCAGGTCAGATAGGGGAGCAGCTGGGGCACTGTAATTGGGTTCAAATTTCCTGTAGTACCCTGCTGTCCTGAAAGCTCTGACCTGCTTCTGGGTTTCTGGTCTGGGCCACGCCTGGATCACCTCTATCTTTATTTGGTTAGGATGGAGCTGTCCCCGGCCTACCACATGCCCGAGGTATGCCACTTCCCCATGGCCACCTGGCACTTCTTGGCTTTGACAGTGAGCCCGGCCCTCTGTATCCTGACCAGCACTTCCCTAAGGTGGGATAGGTGTTCCTCCCAGCTGGTACTAAAGATGGCAATGTCATCCAGGTACGCCACGACGTACTCCTCAGCACCATTTAACACCTGGTTCACCAACATTTGGAAAGTGGCGGAAGTTCTTCATTCTAAAGGCATTACTTTAAACTCAAATAAGGCTATTGGGCGTGATGAAGGCGAACTCTCCCTAGCTCTGTCTGTCAACTCTACCTGCCAGTACCCCTTTGTCAGCTCAGTTGTCGCAAGGTAGGTCGCCCCTCCCAACTTGTCCAGGAGTTCATCTGTCCAGGGCATCAGGTGGGCGTCGGACTTTGTGACTGCATTCAGTCCATGATAGTCCACACAGAAATGAGTTGAGCCATCTGGCTTGGGCACAAGGACTATGGGTGAGGCCCAGGGGCTGTGGGATCTCTGGATTACCCCTAAATCCAGCATCTCCTCCACTTCCCTCTTAATGTCCTTTTGGACAGCCTCTGACACCCAATATGCTGTCCACCATATGGGCATCTGTGTCCCTGTCTCCACATCGTGTGTCGCTAAGGGGGTTAGTCCAGGCTTGGTGCTAAACAAGGGGGCAAAGTCTGCTAAAACCTCCCTTACTTTCTGGATCTGGTCCAGGGCCAGCTGGGGAGACAATTTTACTGCCTCCACAGAGGACTCCCACTTACTTTCTTCCAGCAAATTGAGAAGGGGGTCTCCTTAGTCTATCCCCTCCCCATGACTACACACTGCAAACACCATGTCAGCCCTATTTGCATATGGCTTCATCATGTTGACATGGTACATCCTTTCTGTCTGTCTTCTGTCAGGTAACTCCACAATGTAGTTCATGTCATTTTCCTTCCTAACCACTTTGTACGGTTCTGCCCACTCAGATTGCAGCTTGTCTTTCTGGACCGGAATAAGGACCATGACTTCCTGATGCACCATGTATGAGTGAGCTCTGGCTCTGCGGTGGTACCACACTTTTTGTTTCTGTTGGGCAGCTGCCAGGTTGCTCTGGGCTGTCCCCATAAGCTCCTTTAGCCTTTCCCTAAACCTAAGGATGTAATCCACAATGGGAGTTCCCTGGGTGGCGTGCTTGCCATCCCAGACCTCCCAGATCAAGTCTAGGGGCCCATGTACCCGGTGTCCATATAAGAGTTCAAAGGGGGAAAATCTTGTCGACTCTTGGGACACCTCCCTGTATGCAAATAACAGGTGGGGAAGGTATTTCTCCCAGGCCCTCCCATGCTGTTCAGTAAACACCTGGAGCATTGACTTTAGGGTACCATTGAATCATTCCACAAGTCCATTGTCTTGTGGGTGATACGGTGTTGTGCATCTCTGTACCACCCCACACTTCTCCCATAAACATTTCATCAGGTCCGACATGAAGGAACCCCCTTGATTGCTGATTACCTCCTGCGAAAACCCAACACAGGAGAAAATCCCAAGTAAGGCATCTGCCACTTTGTCTGTCCTCAGAGAGGATAGGGTGACTGCCTTTGGGTACCGGGTGGCATAATCCACCACAGTCAGGATGAATCTCTTCCCTGAGGAGCTGGGGATATTTAAAGGCCCCACAATATCTATCCCCACTCTCTGGAATGACTCCTCCACTATGGGCAAGGGAATCAGGGCGGTTTGGGTTTTCTTGCCCACCTTCCCTATTTCTTGGCACCGGTGACAAGACCTGCAATACTCCTTCACCTGCTGGGTGAAGTTAGGCCAGTAGAAATTTTGGGACAACTGCTGCATCATGCGCGTGATTCCCAGATGACCAGACAAGGGAATATCATGTGCAATTTTGAGCAACTGCTCACAATCCTCCTGGGGAAAGACAAGATGCCTGCCTAGCACTCCTCCCTCTGTCTGTACTGCCTGAGTATACATAAGTTCATTTTCCCAATAAACCTTATGTCTGCTGTCACCTCCCTGTGTGCCATCCAAGCCTGCCCAAGCCCTCAGCTTCTCTAAACTAGAGTCAGTCCTCTGAGCAGCTGCAAAACCCTCACACATTCCCAAGGCATGGGACAGGTCCCCTTCAGTCACTAAACTAGGGTCCCTAGCACTAGCGTCAGGGCCCTCAGGATCACTATCAGTCCCAACCCTCTGACAATGGGTCACCCCTCCATCTTCAGAGTAACCTTCCGTAGTTTTGTGGTCACTTGCTACCAGGGAAATTTCTACCCCCTTTTTATCAGTCTCCCCCTCTGAAGACATAGGCTGGGGAACCAGCCTCTCAGTGGTTTCCACACTGGTTTCTGTGGGGTTCAGGGAACTACTATTTTCCCTTGCCACTTGGCTATGGGTAACTGCACATACCATCCGCTGCTGGAGATTGTTACCCAGGATCACATCCACTGCAAATGTTTTGGCTACAGCCACCTGTTGCACAGTTCCCCCTGTTTCACCCCAGTCTAAGAGAACACAAGCGAGGGCAATGTTTTCTCCCTGCCCGCAAAGTCCTGTACAGTGATGTATTTATTGAGTATAAGCTGACCAGGCTGTACCAGATCCCCTTTCACCAATGTCAGGGATGCCCCTGTGTCCCTTAACCCCTGCATCTGTACACCATTCACCATGACTGGGTGCATGTGTTCCTTCATGTTCACTGGCATGCTTTTAGGGACACACAAACAACCCACTTCTTTTCTAGTACCCGGTTGTGTATTATTGTTTGTCTTTTTGGGGCACTGTCTGGCAATATTCCCAGTTTCCTTACACAATCGAAATTCAGTTCTTCTCTCAGAGAAATCTTTTCTCTGAAACCTGGGGCTAACTGGTTTTGGTGGAGGCAGTGAGGGTTTTAGCTGCCCTGAAGGTGCGCTGTTCCCTTTCTGTGCTGCCACGCCAGCCCCATTTGCTCTCAGAGCAGGTCTGCTCGTGGCATTGCTATCCGAGAGTTCAGCAGCCTCTTGCATTGTTTTGGGATCTCGGTCCTCTAGCCAGGTTTTTAGCTCTGCTGGGCAAGCCCAATAAAACTGTTCTAATAAAATCACACTTTCAATTTTATCAACAGAGTTTGCCTCAATTCCTTCCCACCAATGCTTTAAAAACTGACGTTGTTTAGTGGCTAGCTCCTCGTAGCTCATATCAGGGCTTCTCCTGAGCTTACGGTATTTAGCTCTGTATGATTCAGCAGTTAATTCAAACTTTTTTAACAGTGCAGCTTTTAGCTTGCTGTAATCATTGCTGTCCTCATTGTCCATTTGACCCAATGCATCCCGAGCTTTCCCGGTAAGTAGTGGGGATAGCTGGAAGCTCCAGGACTCTCTAGGAGTTTTAGCCTGAATACAAACTTTTTCAAAAGAATTTAAAAAGACATCCATGTTCTCCCCCTCTGTAAACCTGGCTATTAATTTGGAGTTCAATTTGTAACCCAGTCCTGCAGTCCCAGTTAAACCCAAGCCACTTACCTGCTCTGGTGCCGCTGGTCAGAGTCGTAGTTTCTCCAGTTCATGTTGCCACTGGTGCTCCTCTCTCTTCTCCTCTGCAGCTCACTGGCACTCATGCTTCTCATGGTCTGCCTCCCTTTGTTGTCACACTGCCTCCAGTTCCATCCTGTGCAACTCAACTTGCAGTCTTAGTACCTCTGGATTCAGGATACTGGTGACCATACCCTGCTGCTGTGGCCTTTCACTGACAGTGGTCCTGCTGTCCTCCTCACCAGATCTGGACACAGTGCTGGCCACTAGTCCTGCCACACTCGAAATCTGGTCCCTTTAAGTCACAGTCAGTGACTTGCTGCTCTGGGTATCTGCTACCATCAGGGCCTCTATGAGGTTCTGCTTTTTGGCTGTCACCTTGAACGGGACTCCTCTGTCCTTGCACAACTGCTTCAAGTAATCTACAGTGTGTCTGCTGTAGTCGGAAGCCATCTTCTTCCCTGACTACAGCTACTCTGACTTGCACTTTAGGGAAAAAAAAATAAAACGGGTAGGAACTTGACTGTACACCAAGTGATATATACAGTAGTTCTGTTTCCTTTTAAAATAAAACTCTGCCTTTTTTCTTTCTTTGTAAGAGAGCTTACTGTCTCAGCTGACACAGAACAATAAAAGCTTGTAATACCAAAATTATGCCACCGCTGCCAACCAATCTGTCATAAACCCACTCAGCAGGTCAGGCCCTCTCTACTCCCAAAGTGCCAACCTCCGAGCGCAGTCCTGTGAACAGTTTAACAGAACAAGGTAGCCCTCGTGTCTGTTTTGTGAGTTTGGATCAACCGTTGGTCTCAGTTCTGGAGGGATTCAAACTGTGAACCTCTTGCCAGCATACCCAATGCACAGGCTCAGATATACCTGTCTTCAGGAGGCCAGATATCTTTGCCTTTGGGCACCTAAGCAGGTATACAGAGATGAACCCTTAAAAACTTTAAAAAATACCTCAGATTTAAAACGCTTCTCTTTCCAGTTTGATACCACCATTTAAGCTTATGCTTCGTGTCTGCTATAACCATATATACTTTTCTTGCAAGTGAAGGAAAAACAAAGACAGACCAAGTATGCTCTAAAAAGAATTTTTTACTAAAAATAAATAAAAGATGTCAAATACAAAATACAGAACTGTTACATCATAAGACATACAAATCTATTAAAAGAACAAGGTTTTAAAAAGTACAAATCTTACTACAGTACTTAGTCTCTAAATACCTGCTTAAAAGTGCTCACAGATGTGTCCTTGTCAGAGTCTAGATAAAAGTGTCTCTGAAAGAAAACAGAATAATAATTAAAAACTGGCTTCCCCCACTTATTTTGCATGTGGTCACCTATCTCCTTCCTGTCAGAATATATAAAAAAAAATATATCTATAAAAACAGGATATCTTTTCCTGGTATTAAATTCTGCAACCTCAGCATGATTCATGTTCTGTAAATGACATTTTTTGATCTTAATGATATGCTTCCCCCTTCCAGGACATGAACGTATCTTTATGATTTTCAGACTAATACATCACAACCTGTTTTTCTTCCTCTGGAACTGTCATAAAATGGATATGCTCAACTCAAGTTTCTACCAGCCTGTAATTAACTTTAGATAAAACAGGATCCTTGATTAAGGCCTTCCATGTAACACATTGTATCTAAAGACCTGTGTGTGTGATCTCACATGCTGTTTTAGCATTTTCTCATGGCTTTCATCTTTCAGCTGAAATCTGGGCGGGGGGGTGAGTGTGGTAATTTCAAGAGTACCAGATTTCTCAGCAGTGACAGTCAGTAATACATTTTATATAAAAAAATGATACAGCACTCAGAATTGGCTGTCCACATCACAACCCCCACACAATATATTAGACCTCTTAGTTCTGGCGTAAAAGTGAAGAAAGTCTGTTAAATGAAACCCTTTATTCAAACCTTCATTTACATGAGGGCTTTGAACCCATTATTCTAACCTTCACTAACCTGAGGACTTTCAATTTAAAACTTTACGGAAAGCATACCACACCAACATGAGAAATTCCTCCCTGACCCCAAACCAGCCTCATATCCACTTTCTCAGAAATGGTGATTTATTGCTTGCAGCAGCCCACTCTTCTCTGAGCCAGATTAATTACAAGAGGAAACACTGTAGCCTGATTTGTCATTTCAGATGTGAAATTGGATAGAGCAATTTGATACCATGCACTATAAGCTCAGCTGTTTGGGAATAGTGAATCTGCTTTTTTTTCTAACCTGCCTTAGAATTGTTTACCTGAGAAGGTTGTTCCAATACAGTGATCCCAAGGATGGGCGGTGGTAACTAAAAAATTGCAGATGAGAATGGAATTGGACCATGTTCCACAGAAAGATTGAACTAGATGGATTTTACGTGGTCTACAGTGCATATGTCAATATTTCTTTTATTGATTTCTGTATGCTGTGCTATTCTTGTTTTAACTCATACATCACTTGGCACTTTTTGGGAGATCTGTTACCTGCAAGCTGTGAATTTGGTAACTTGCACTTAGAGAACACCAACCTCCCTCCCCGCCAAACCAGCTCATCTGCTCACCCACACAAACACTGTATGTGCATGTATTTAATGCATTGTGCACCCCCATGCCAGGCAGACTTAGCAAGGTCTTCAGTAAACAAAGATTAAAAAACAAAACAGATCGCCACACCAAGTAAAAACACTGAATTTAGAGGTCATGTGCACAATCTTGAATAATAGCAACCAAAGACAGCACTAACATTGCTCCCTGCCACAGGGATATGCCATGTGGAATTATCACAACTTAGAAATCCTGTCATTGTACATACTCAAGGTTGTTGACTGATGTGGTTGAAACTTGGGATAGGTGGCTGACATAGGGAACTCATATTTTGTCATAGTCTAAAATTTTATGCAGAGCCGAATGGGACAGGCATTCCAGAGTGCCTAATTTGCCTACTGCCTGTAGCCATTCATTAAATGTGGGTATGTCTGTAGTTCTCCACTGTTGAATTAGAAGTCTTTTGGTTATTAGGGTACGTGAAATCACCCATTGTATTTTGGGGTCAGATTGAGTAGAAGTAGGGGAAGAAATACCCAATAGTACCAAAGGGGTGTTCAATATTAGGTGGTGGGAGAGTATGTGATCACAGTAGGTAAGGATCTGGTTCCAAAAGGAACAAATCAAGTGAAGTCCTATAAGATATGGGACAATGATCCAAGACTGGAGTTACAGCACCAGCATCTGTCATGATACACTAGTCCCATAACCTGAAGGGCTTGAGGGGTTCTGTACTAACGGTGGAGTATTTTAAGTTGGATTTAATTGGGTATTCATGTCCCTGCAGGCCATATTGGCTCTGTGACAGCATTTGTTCAAAATAGCCTCTGAGGTAGAGATTTGAAGTTCAGACCCCCATTTTTCTCTGCAAGAGTTTGTAAGATTGGGCACAGTATCTCTAAGGAGTTTATATATCCTGCCAGCCCTGCCCTTAAGAAAGGTTATCTATTTGTGGAGTGGTAGGGCAGGGTTTGCAAGCAATAGAGGAGTGTGGGATTTGTTGTAGGGCATGATAGCTGATCTTTGGAGATAGCACCATAAGTTGTGTTGGGCAAGGTCAAATTTTGCTCCTATTTCTGCATAGGTCATCAGAGAGGATTGGTTAGGAGTGCACAGGTCTACTACCTGATGTATTCCAGCCTTTTTTTCAGGAAGGCCAGTGGACAGTTTTTTTCCAAGTGGTGAACACAGAATTCTGTCATAAAGGGGCAAAGTATAAAGGAATTGGAGACATGCCTAAAGTGGTGGCTATTTCTGTCCAGGATTTCACTGAATGGCATAAGGTGGCGTGTCATTTGGAAAGGGTGATATTGTTTGAGTAGAAGAGGAGTTCTGGGGGAATGTAATGCCTTTAATATGGGCTCATAAGGGAGAGTGAGGGTTGAGTAGAGTAAACCAGTGAACCCCCGGGCAGCTACAAAGGTCATATGATAATATTTAAAGTGTGGAAGGCCCCATTCACCATGAGACCAGTGTTACTCAGCTTACCTCTTCTGAATTGAGGAAACTTAGTATCCCATAGAAATTGTCTCATTAACAGATCAAGTTTGGCAAAGCACATGTTTGGTATGGATTTGGTAGATGTGCTAGGAGGTATAAGACTTTAGGGGCCTGCATTAATTTAAAATGTTGTTTTTTTCCTTGTGAGGGAGAGGTGAAGAGCCTTCTGGCACTGAGTGTCGGTACGTAGATTCTCTAATAATAGTTTGAAATTGGCACAGTATAATCAGTCAGGAACAGAGTAACATTCATTACCAGGTAAGAGATTCCTTTATTTTCCCATTTCTACTGTGTGTTGTGAAATAGGGAGGGAGTACAGTAGCTTTAAAGTGTAAGATTTTGGATTTAGAGTGATTAACCCTAAGGCCAGAGACTAGTGTTTGGAATTCAGGAGGAATTGCAAAGGAAGGATGGCTGAGGGAGCATTCTGCATGAGTATCAGCAAATCATTTGCATAAAGCAGTGAGTTATATTTTGTGGTGCCAGCAGCAATTCCTTCGATATCAGGGTTACGTCTGAGGGTAGGTGCCAGGGGTTCAACAGCAAGAAGGAATAATAATGGAGATAAGGGGCAGCTTTGTTGAGTTCTTCAAAGAACGGGAAATGCTTGGGATAGAAGGCCATTAGTTAGGAGTCGTGCCTTAGGGTTTGTGTATAAAAAAGTGTGGACACCAACTGGAATGTAGGGGCCCAGGTTGGCTTTGCGCATGGTCATGAAAAGGGATGGCCATTCGATGGAGTCAAAGGCCTTTTTAAAATCTATTACAGGTGCTACAGAGGGAATAGGAAGGGATTGGAACAACTGGTGCAGGTTAAGGAGGGTGAGAAGGTGATCTGAACAGAGGTGGCCTTTCCCAAAGCCAGCCTGTGTTGGATGTATAAGGGTGGCGAGGACTTGTTTCAGCCTGGAGGTCAAAATGTTGGTGTCCGAACTGATAAGAGAACCAAGACAATAACTGGGAGGAGAGGTTAGGGCCTTGTCTGTTTTTGTAGTTCTGTAATGACTGCTTCCCTTAAAGGGCATAGAAGGGCTTGTAGATGAAGGGAGTGTTAAAATACCTGTAGACGTAAAGTGGATACAGCCATCACAACCAGGGGATTTATTATTGTTCGTGGAGGTGATGGCCTGGGTGACTTCTAAAAAGGATATAGGGATGTCCAGGAGTGCAGATTGCTACAGTGTAATGGTGGGAAGGGGAGAGGGTGGTTGTGGAAGGCATTAATCTCATCCTATGTAGGGTTCATCTGAGAGGTGTAGAGGTAGATCTAGAAATCTTTAATGATTACATTAATTTCAGAGGCCCCCTTGTGTAAAGTCTTAACAGGGTCCATAATCTGGGTATATGTATATCTGCTTGCATCTCTTTCAGCCTATAAGCAAGTATCTTGCTAAATCAATCAATCAAAATCTTTATTTACCCAGGAGATCACCATTGAGCAAACTCATTTACAAGGTGGACCTGCAGTTTGCAAGGATGAGGGTGCAGAATAGAGTACAATGAAAATATATTTAAAACAGCAGTAGCAAGACGTATACAACAAAATATATACAGTGTAGAATAAAAAAGGTAAATAATATATACAGAGATGCCTTTATAATCCTATCCATCAATAACATGTTCATAGCCAGTAAAGGAGTCCCTGGGATATGGAAAAGTGCACGCGTAGGAGATAGGGACACTGGCAGAAAGATTCTAGGATACTAAGCAGGTGGTAGTTTCAGGGCATAAGAGTGGGCAATGGGGGGGTTGCAGTGAGTACGTAGTAATGGTGGGACTGGAATGGACTGAGGTGAACCAGTAGTACCGGTGGGACTAGAATGGACTGAGGGAGGGGGGAGTAATCTTGGTAAGGGAACACTTAGTTTGAACGAGAAGGACTTAGATTGAGCGGAAACATCAGCTGGACAACTAGGAACGGTGAAAACAGTTACAGAGCTCCACAAATGTTTTGGCATACAGGGTCTTGAACATAGCAAGACTAATAGGGGAGCTAAGTCTCAGCAATTTCTGTATCCTATTCCAATGCGTGGGCAGGACAAAGCTTATGGCTGCTCTTCCAACCCTATGTACTTTCAGGGAAATCAGCGAGTGACTTCTCAAGGCATAATTCCCAATCAGGCTTAGTGGGAGACAGTCAGCAATATATTGCGGGAGTTTGTTGGTGATAGCTCAGAGCGTCCAGAGGGCTGCATTTCTATACTGCCTGTGCTGAAGGGAGGGCCAACCTGCAGCTGCATAGAGTGAACAGTGGTGGGTGGAAAAGGGGAGGCCTGTTATAAATCTCAGAGCTCTATGATACAGTACGTCCAATTTAGCAAGGTGTGAGGCTGGGCACTGGCTATATATGAAGTCAACAAAGTCAATTAGTGAGAGGAACGTGGATTGGACGAGTTGTCTTTTGGCCTCTGCAGTCAGGAGGTGATTTATTCTAAAGAAGTCCAAGCCTCTGCCTCAGCTTTTTCAGCAGTTCTTCTATATGTTCCACAAAGGAGAGTTTATTGTCTATCCAGACACCCAAATACTTGAATTTCGGTACATATTCAAGATGTTCACCTAGTAAGGTGGAGATAGAAGGTAATGGACCAGCAGTGGCAGAATATGCCCCCTGGCCAGTTGGTTATAATAGTATTGCCTTGGTTTTCTTGGTGTTAAGTAGTAGTCTTTTACTGAGGAGCTGGTACTGCAGGATGTTAAAGTCGGTTTGCAGGTCGCCAAAGGCAGCTTCAGTAGATTCACGGCTTATGTAGAGCAGTGTGTCATCAGCAAACAGGTGAATGCTTGCTTCCTTAATGCCTACATCCAGGCTGTTGATATAGATAGCAAACAGTAATGGTCCCAATATGGACCCCTGAGGGACACCTCTTTTTATCAGTTTAAGTGAAGAAAGCTCCCCTTCAGCCTTGATTTGTTGTTGCCTACCAGTGAGGTAGTCATGGAACCAATACAAGGATGTTCAGTATAGACCTATTGTTTGTAAAGTGGAGAGGAGCAGACAGTGGTCGACAGTGTCGAAAGCCTTTCTGAGATCGAGGAAAACTGCACAAATTAATTTTTTGTTGTCTAAGTCCTGTTGCCAGTCATTAGTTACATTTGCCAGGGCCGTAATGGTAATGTGCTTTGCTCTGAAGCCTGACTGCATAGGATTTAGTAAGTTCGAGTTGTCTATGAAAGATCTCAGCTGTGTATCCACAATTTTTTCTAGGAGTTTGGAGAGTATGGGGAGGAGAGAGATCAGCCTATAGTTATTTAGGTCACAGGGATCCCCTGATTTTAACAGGGGGATGACGTGAGCAACTTTCCATAACTGAGGGAGGGAACCTTGCGATGGGGACAGGTTGAATAAGTGAGAGAGAGGTGCGGCAAGGATGTGATAAGCAATTTTCAAGTAATATGGGTCGAAGAAGTAAGCCCCAGCACTTTTTTTAGTGTCCAATTTTAGGAGAAGATCTTCAACTTCCTTTACAGAGGTGGGTAAGAATGAGGAGGTTACGATATTGTCACTCGGTTCCGGGAGCTTAGCGTTGATCTGTGGGTGTAGTCTGCTTACCGGTGCATTATCGAATGCTATGCCTGCAGTGGCAAAATGATTGTTGAAGGCCTGCAGGATCTCGTTTCTGTCATTGATTATAGCATTGTCAGTGGTAATTTTGGAGGGAAGCACATTTCCTGGAGAATGACCAGTCGGTTCTTTTAGTGTGGACCAGAAATTGGTAGGGCATTTCGACGCAGAATCTAGCTCAGATCGGTAAAAATTGGCCTTGGCCTCTCTGACCATCTTAGTGCAGGCATTTCTAGCTGTGCTGAAGAGACATCAGTTTTCGTCTGTGTGGGATTTGCAAGTCTTTTTCCAGAGTTGATCTCTTCTTAGTAAGGCAGCCTTGAGGTCCGCTGAGAACCAACAATATGTTCTAGCTTTTATACGTGATTTTACCAGAGGAGCAAGGTTATTTAGGGCACTGGTTATAATTTCATGAAAGATGTTGTCGGCATTACTCACCGATTTAACAAGGTAAAAACTCTGCCAGTGCAAAGAGTTTTTTAATTCATTGAAGTATGTGAGAGGATCGAAGTTCCGTCTGGACCTTTCAGTGGAAAATTTTGATGTTGGTGAGGGTTTAGTGTCAGTTCTTATACCAGCAATAAAGCAGTGGTCACTAACATCAGCTGAAAAAATTCCAGCATGGGTTAAGGAATATGGTTTGCTTATGAGAAGGACATCCAATAGGGTGCTGTTCATTTTTTGGTTTTCTTTTGTTAATGTGAGTTGGCTCAGTAATAAGTTGTGTGAACCTGTGGGAGTCACAGAATTGCATCGGGGGTAATGAGACCTTAGTCAACCAATCATAATTAAGGTCTCCTAGAATAATTGTTTCAATGGGGACAGAGCCCATAATAGATGACAGATGGGACAGGAGCTGAGGCCCCGCGGCTGGTGGTCTGTAACAGCCTATGACACGGAAAGCCATTGATGAGGAAACTTCAACTTTAAGGGACAAACATTCGAATCCACCTGCAACAGAGGTAGAGTCTAGGATGGACACTTAAAATTTGTTTTTGACATAGATGACTACTCCACCTCCTCTGGTCTGCCTATCAGCCCTAAATAGGAGGTAGTTATGGATGTAAACCTCTCTATCTGGGGTGGATGCCCGAAGTCAGGATTCAGAGAGCACAAAAACGTCTGGTGTGGTATGAGTAATCCATGCCTAGACTGATGTAAATTTCTTTAAAAGACTGCAAACATTTGCATGCATAAAGCTGACTCCTTTTAGCCTTGCAAGGTCGGATGGAGATGAAAGAGCTTTTGTGGGACCAGGGTTGAGTTCAACATTGCCTGAACACAAAAGTAGTAGGAACACAATTTTCCTTAGGGCAGCGAGGAGTAGTTTGAAAGCACAAATCTTTCTGCATCTAGTATAAGTTCGAGTGCTGGGGTCCAGAGTCCAAAGTTTCCCCTTGTGTTGACCTAGAAACCTGTAGCCTATGGTCCATCTGGTATAGCACCAAGACGTGTAGGTTTTGGGTGGATGGGGTGAGGGGCCACATATTGGAAACAAAGTAGCGGTCCCACCTCGAGGAGATTCCACAAAGTGAGAAGGGAGCGGAGTCATGTGGTGGCAGCATGAGTTACACGTAGTGTTAATATAAAGGCAGTCTAGCAGTGGTAGGCATGACTCTATGTTGGGGTCATTTCTGCTCGAATTATCTGTCACGTGGGGTACCATACATAAGCAGGTAAATAATTGAAACCACACGAGGACTGCCATGATTGCCCAATGTATTAACAGGGTGCGAGTTGCACCAGGACTCACTAGCTAGGTTCTAAAAGTCTCAAGGATCACTGCTCCATGTTAGACTAGCTAAAAGAGACAGGGATCGATTGTATGAAAAGATACATGAAAACAGCCTGACAGCACAGATGTCTTAGGGATTTATCTTCAACAGGCAGGGGTATCTTAACGATTCCACTCCATGAAGAATATTGGAAAATTGTTTAGAGGAGACAAGTGAGCTCAAGAGAGGATCAGCTTTTTAAGAAGTTACAGAAAGGAGAGAACCTTTAAGCAGTTGCTGTAATTGACTAGTGTGAGGCCTCAGGGGGCGTGGATCACTAGGGCAGTGTACTTAATAAAGGAGGGAGGAGGGGGTGGGTGAAAAAAATTGTCCAGAGAGCAGTACAGCAAGGCAGTGGCCAAGCTGTGTTTAGAAAAAGGTGCCTTGTGTGCTTCCTTTCTCAGTGGGGATCTGCAGCATCCACTTGGGAAGCAGCCACAGTCCCCAGGAGCCAGTCCAATTATGGAGATTGAAGCCTGACAGCTCTGAGCTAGGAGCTGACCAAACATACCTGCTTTCCTTGGTCAGGGGGTGGTGGGCTGGATGCAGAGGTCCTGCCGCCAGCAGGTAGCAGCACCGGGGCCACTCAGCTGAAGTAGAGAGCCTTATTTGGGCTTGTGTCTAAAGTAGAGCAGAAAAAAAAGGCAGGCAGTTAGTTAAAAAGCCAGAGAGAAAGGTCAAGTAAATTGGTGTGAGGGCCCTGGGCAATTTAATGCTCAGGGCAGGAGTAGGTGCAAATAGTGGGAGAGAAAGGATCCTGCAGAGAGGTCTGGTCAAAGGTGCCAGGTGGGCATTTAGCAAAACAAAAGGCTGATTCAGGAGGTTGGGGAAGGCCCCTTCAATGGGACCAGGGAGAGCTGGGAAGGAGGCGTGTGGTGGAGAGGACTCAGGGTAGTCTGGAATGGGTAGAGAAGATGGCCCAAAATGCCAGGCAATATTTACAGAATGTCCTGGTTCAGGGGGGTGTCAGGAGAGGGAATCAGGGGTCCAGTAGATGGCAAAGAAACATTGTGGGGAATAAGGATGAATGAGAGGAACTGTGATGGGAAAAGTGTGGCAGAGCAAACAGCAGGCAGTGGTCAGTTCTAGCTATTCTACAATACTGGGCAATTAGCAGAAAATATTCAGTAGTGCAAGTAGTAAGCTATATAAACGTCATGCAGTCAGTTAAAGTTCACTGCAACTCTGATAGGCAATTCCTACATATACAGTGCAATAGTTTAAAGGTAAAATGTTTAAGCAATAGAAATATTCAGTAGTGTACGACATAGGCTATATAGAAGTCAGGTCTAGCTAATACAGCAGGCTAAAAAGCCAAAAATTCAAGGAGGAAAGAAAAAAAAAAAACATGTATATATCTATATATACATATATATATTTCCACATGAGCAGTAAATTCCGAAGAAAAAATTGTCCAGAGAGCAGTACAGCAAGGCAGTAGCAGAGCTGCATTTTGGAGAAGGCACCTTGTGTGCTTCCTTTCTCAGTGGGGATCTGCAGCATCCAATTGGGAAGCAACCACAGTCCACAGGAGCCAGTCCAATTATGGGGATTGAAGCCTGACAGCTCCGAGCTAGGAGCTGACCAAACGTACCTGCTTCATTGGACAGGGGGTGGCGGGCTGGATGCAGAGGTCCTGTTACCAGCAGGTGACAGTGCCAGAACCACTCAGTTGAAGTGGAGAGCTTTGTTTGGGCTTGTGTCTTAAACAGAGCAGAAAAAAACGGCATTCCATTAATTAAAAAGCCAGAGAGAAAGGTCAAGTAAATTGGTGTAAGGGCCCTGGGCAATTTATTGCTCAGGGCAGGAGCAGGTGCAAATAGTGGGAGAAAAAGGTTCCTACAGAGAAGTCGGGTCAAGGGTGCCAGGTGGGAATTTAGCAAAACAAAAGGCTGATTCAGGAGGTTGGGGGGATGGCCACTTCAGTGGGACCAGGGAGAGCTGGGAAGAAGGTGTGTGGTGGAGAGGACTCAGAGTAGTCTGGAATGAGTAGGGAAGATGGCCCAAAATGCCAGGCAATATTTACAGAATGTGCTGGTTCGGGGGCAGTGTCAGGAGATGGAATCAGGGGTCCAGTAGATGGCAGAGAAACACTGTGGGGAATAAGGATGAATGAGAGGAACTGTGATGGGAAAAGTGTAGCAGAGCAAACAGCAGGCAGTGGTCAGTTCTGGCTATTTTACAATACTGGGCAATTAGCAGAAAAAAATCAGTAGTGCAAGTAGTAAGCTATATAAACGTCATGCAGTCAGTTAAAGTTTGCTACAACTCTGATAGGCAATTCCTACATATACAGTGCAAAAGTTTAAAGGTAAAATGTTTAAGCAATAGAAATATTCAGAATATTCAGTAATGTAAGACATAAGTTATATAGAAGTCAGGCCTAGCTAATATAGCAGGCTAAACAGCCGAAAATTCCAGGAGAGAAAAAAAAAGGAAAAATATGTATATGTATTTCCACATGAGCAGTAAATTCAGCAGAAAAAATTGTCCTGAGAGCAGTACAGCAAGGCAGTGGCCGAGATGTGTTTTGAAAAAGGTGCCTAGTGTGCTTTCTTTCTCAGTGGGGATCTGCAGCATCCAAACGGGAAGCAGCCACATTCCTCAGGAGCCAGTCCAGTTACAGGGATTGAAGCCTGACAGCTCCAAGCTAAGAGCTGACCAAATGTTCCTGCTTTCCTTGGTCAGGGAGTGGTCAGTTAGATGCAGAGGTCCTGCCGCCAGCAGGTAGCAGCCCCAGGACCACTCAGCTGAAGCGGAGAGCTTTGTTTGGGCTTGTGTCTAAAATAGAGCAGAAGAAAAAGGTGGGCCATTTGTTAAAAAGTCTGAGACAAAGGTCAAGTAAATTGGTGGGAAGGCCCTGGGCAATTTATTGCTCAGGGTAGGAGTAGGTGCAAATAGTGGGAGAGAAAGGTTCCTGCAGAGAGGTCTGGTCAAAGGTGCCAGGTGGGAATTTAGCAAAACAAAGGCTGATTCAGGAGGTTGGGGGGGGGGCACTTCAGTGGGACCAGGGAGATCTGGGAAGGAGGTGTGTGGTGGAGAGGACTCAGAGTAGTCTGGAATGGGTAGGGAAGATGGCCCAAAATGCCAGGCAACATTTACAGAATGTGCTGGTTCAGGGGGGTGTCAGGAGATGGAACCAGGGGTCCAGTAGATGGAAGAGAAACATGGTGGGGAATAAAGATGAATGAGAGGAACTGTGATGGGAAAAGTGTGGCAGAGCAAACAGCAGGCAGTGGTCAGTTCTAGCTATTTTACAATACTGGTCAATTAGGAGAAAAAATTCAGTAGTGCAAGTAGTAAGCTATATAAACGTCAGGCAGTCAGTTAAAGTTCACTACAACTCTGAGAGGCAATTCCTACATATACAGTGCAATAGTTTAAAGGTAAAGTGTTTAAGCAATAGAAATATTCAGTAGTGTAAGACATAAGTTATATAGAAGTCAGGCCTAGCTAATACAGCAGGCTAAACAGCCGAAAATTCCAGGAGAGAAAAAAATATATATATACCTCTATATATAGCTATTTATAGATATATATATATATATATTTCCACATGAGCAGTAAATTCAGCAGAAAAAATTGTCCTGAGAGCAGTACAGCAAGGCGGTGGCCGAGATGTGTTTTGAAAAAGGTGCCTTGTGTGCTTCCTTTCTCAGTGGGGAATTGCAGCATCCAATCGGTAAGCAGCCACAGTCCCAAGGAGCCAGTCCAATTACGGGGATTAAAGCCAGACATCTCTGATCTAGGAGCTGACTAAATGTACCTGCTTTCCTTGGTCGGGGGTGGCGGGCTGGATGCAGAGGTCCTGCCACCAGCAGGTAGCAGCGCCAGGGCCACTCAGCTGAAGTGGAGAGCCTTATATGGGATTGTGTCTAAAATAGAGCAGAAAAAAAAGGTGGGCCGTTAGTTAAAAAGCCAGAGAGAAATGTCAAGTAAATTGGTGGGAGGGCCCTGGGCAATTTAGTGCTCAGGGCAGCAGTAGGTGCAAATAGTGGGAGAGAAAGGTTCCTGCAGAGAGATCTGGTCAAAGGTGCCAGGTGGGAATTTAGCAAAACAAAAGGCTGATTCAGGAGGTTGGGGGAGGGGAGGCCCCTTCAATGGGAAAAGGGAGAGCTGGGAAGGAGGCGTCCGGTGGAGAGGACTCATGGTAGTCTGGAATAGGTAGAGCAGATGGCCCAAAATGCCGGGCAATATTTACAGAATGTGCTGGTTCAGGGGGGTGTCAGAAGAGGGAATCAGGGGTCCAGGAGATGGCAGAGAAACATTGTGGGGAATAAGGATGAATGAGAGGAACTGTGATGGGAAAAGTGTGGCAGAGCAAACAGCAGGCAGTGGTCAGTTCTAGCTATTCTACAATACTGGGCAATTAGCAGAAAAAATTCAGTAGTGCAAGCAGTAAGCTATATAAATGTCAGGCAGTCAGCTAAAGTTCGCTACAACTCTGCTAGGCAATTTCTACATATACAGTGCAATAGTTTAAAAGTAAAATGTTTAAGCAATAGAAATATTCAGTAGTGCAAGACATAAGCCATATAGAAGTCAGGCCTAGCTAATACAGCAGGCTAAACAGCTGAAAATTCCAGGAGGAGGGACAAAAAATATATATATCTATCTATATATATATATATATATATTTCCACATGAGCAGTAAATTCAGCAGAAAAAAATGTCCAGAGAGAGCAGTACAGCAAGGCAGTGGCTGAGCTGTGTTTTGAAAAAGGTGCCTTGTGTTCTTCCTTTCTCAGTGGGGATCTGCAGCATCCAATCGGTAAGCAGCCACAGTACCAAGGAGCCAGTCCAAATTACGGGGCTTAAAGCCAGATAGCTCCGATCTAGGAGCTGACCAAATGTACCTGCTTTCCTTGGTCGGGGGTGGCTGGCTGGTTGCAGAGGTCCTGCCGCCAGTAGGTAGCAGTGCCAGGGCCACTCAGCTGAAGTGGAGAGCCTTATATGGGGTTGTGTCTAAAACAGAGTAGGAAAAAAAGGCGGGTCGTTAGTTAAAAAGCCAGAGACAAACGTCAAGTAAATTGGTGTAATGGTTCTGGGCAATTTAGTGCTCAGGGCAGGAGTAGGTGTAAATATTGAGAGAGAAAGGTTCCTGCAGAAAGGTCTGGTCAAAGGTGCCAGGTGAAATTTAGCAAAACAAAAGGCTGATTCAGGAGGTTGGGGGGGAGGCCGCTTCAATGGGAAAAGGGAGAGCTGGGAAGGAGGCATGTGGTGGAGAGGACTCATGGTAGTCTGGAATGGGTAGAGCAGATGTCCCAAAATGCCAGACAATATTTACAGAATTTGCTAGTTCAGGGGGGTGTCAGGAGAGGGAATCAGAGGCCCAGTAGATGGCAGATAAACATTGTGGGGAATAAGGAGAATGAGAGGAACTGTGATGGGAAAAATGTGGCAGAGCAAACAGCAGGCAGTGGTCAGTTCTAGCTATTCTACAATGCTGGGCAATTAGCAGAAAAAATTCAGTAGTGCAAGCAGTAAGCTATATAAACGTCAGGCAGTCAGTTAAAGTTCGCTACAACTCTGCTAGACAATGCCTACATATACAGTGCAATAGTTTAAAGGTAAAATTTTTAAGCAATAGAAATATTCAGTAGTGCAAGACATAAGCTATATAGGAGTCAGGCCTAGCTAATACAGCAGGCTAAACAGCCGAATAATCCAGGAGGCGAGAAAAAAAAATATATATATATATATATATATATATATATTTCCAAATGAGCAGTAAATTCAGCAGAAAAAAATGTCCAGAGAGCAGTACAGCATTGCAGTGGCCGAACTGTGTTTTGATAAAGGCGCCTTGTGTGCTTCCTTTCTCGGTGGGTATCTGCATTATCCAATCTAAAAGTAGCCACAGTCCCCAGGAGCCAGTCCAATTATGGGGAATGAAGTCTGACAGTTTCGAGTTAGGAGCTGACCAAATGTACCTGCTTCCTTGGTCAGGGGGTGGCGGTCTGGATGCATAGGTCCTGCCGCCAGCAGGAAGCAGTGCCAGGGCCACTCAGCTGAAGTGGAGAGCCTTGTTTGGGCTTGTGTCTGCTTTTCTTGATCAGGGGGTGGCGGGCTGGATGCAGAGGTCCTGCCGCCAGCAGGTAGCAGCAGCAGGGCCACTCATTCCCCCTCTCCCATTATTTTTGCTAGGTGCGAAGGAGGGCTAATTCCACCTTCCAGGAATAATGGGAATTACGTTGTGTTCTGACCTAATCATCTCAGAAGTGTCAGTGAGAGGGTTGGCTTTACAGTATACTTATCTTGTAGTGCCTCTAGCTGCTTCTCCAGGGTTTGAGCCACTGGTTTCCCACATTTACACCAATGCATGGCATACCGAATAATACATCTTTGAGGAAAGGCTTTCAAAGCATCCCACAGGATATGATCATTTACCTTGTCATTCAGAGACAGACAAATTCTGAATTTTTGCTTTAGCTCACATGACAAAATCAAGATCTTTAAGAAGAAGTGGGTTTAGTCTCCAAGAAGATTATTTTGGGGATGAAGGACCCCACAGAATTGTCAGAGAGATAGGGGCATGGTCCGAAATGACCAAGGCTAGGTGCACTAGAGAGTAATATGATTAGTACCTCAAGTCAGGATGCATGAGGCACCAAATATTCAACATAGTGTACTCATGTGTCAGCTCTCTGAGTGCAACCATCCCTCTCAGGTGGGGTTCATGTTTCATGGAGTTACCAGTCTATTAGGGGTTTGATGGTAAGGCTAAAGGTACTCCCCAGCTATGATCAGGGCAGAGGAGGAGTTGAATTTTGAAAGTTCCTCGTTAATGGTAAGAAAAGACTTAAGGGTCATTATTGTTTTGGAACATACAAATTAAGCAAAATCAGAGGTCCCTCTGGTGGGGAAATGTGAGCTATTAACCTATATGCCCTCTGTGTCTGCAGCAGAGGTGGTAAGGTGCCATTTCAGAGTTTTGTGAATTTGAAAAGATATACCTCTTGCAGCAAATGTGTTGTGGATTTCTAGGCCCACAAGTTTCCTTTTTAATTTACATGTTTCAATGGATGGCCGCTTAGTTTCTTGCATGAAGGCAGCCATAGTACAGAGTTTTTTCAAATGTGCCAGTGCTTATTTATGTTTAATGGCTGAGTTACGTCCCTTCACATTCCAAGAGATACATTTAAGATCTGACATTGGTAGAGGAAGGTGCAGTATGCCTTTTAGGGGGGACATAGTCAGTGGATGTACTCTGAGGGATAGGGTGCTTCAAAGAGAGATACAAAGAAGTGGCTGCAGTGCAGATAACAAGGTGTATCCATGACTTTCAACCATCCAGCATATTAGGGGAAAGGAGAAATTGTTTAACCAGGAAAGGCACACTAAGCTGGAGCTTGTTTCCAGGTGTGACCTGGGAGCACAAGGAAGGTAAGTGACTTGCTCAGGGTCACACAGTATGCAAGAGGGGGCTGATGGGATTCAAACCCAGCCCTCCAGGTTTGCAGCTCAGTGCCCTTATCCACCATGCTGTACTGCCTCCAGGCCATGTTAGGCTGCATTTTAATGACAAAAGCTGACAAATCATAAAGCTTCCCAACAGTGGAAACTATAAACAAACATGTGAGCTGTAACAGTATTAAAAACAGGAATAAAAAGAACGTTCCCAACCCCCTTCAGGACCACAGTTCCATAAACCATGGTTGAGCCACTCTGTCATCCAAATAACAGTATAAGGTTCCAGGTGTGGTTGTTTGCCCCCCATACAGTCTCACAAGTAGAGAATCGAAAGTTGCCAGTTCAATGATATGCAAGCTGTTGCCTGATTGTTATCTGAAGCCTCTATGGCAGGTCTGGGGGGTGGGGAACATCCCCATATATATATACAAGTGGGGAGAGTAAACTGATTAGCTTACAAGAGAAAGACTTGCAGTATAATAACCAGCCCACCCATTCCATGGGCCATGGGAACTTCAATGCGGATTTCCCTTGAGACAATTCCAGACAGAGAAGCTGGCCCCCCTCCCATTCCCTCAAGTGGTTCCAGGAGTACTAGAGAACGTCATTACAGTACTTGCAAAACATGAGAAAAAATGCAGAGACCTGCAATGTAAAATGATTAATGTGACACAAAATTGTCTTAAAAGGGGGCAAGGATTCCGTGACATATTCTCATAACAGAAAGGATAGGCATAATTGTCCATGAGGGTGGCAGGGCCCCTTTAAGACATTCAGTGGGATACTGGACTTAATTGGTAGAGGGTCCTGATTGCACTGTTCAGGGAGCAGGTTGGGGGGCCATGTAAAACCAGCAACTTTAAGCAGTTTTGGAGTTGCAGAGTTCAGTCCTTATCTTGTGGAGTAACAGTCTGAGCAGCCACATTGGTGGCATATGACTGAAGATGGGCCTCCTCTGAGCTCGGCAGTCTACTGAGCAGGAGAAGTAGTTCAGGTTGTGGTTCTGCAGTTTTAGAAGCAGACGGTTTAGCTGGTGCTTTAGTCATGGTAGGTCGAGGCTTCAGGTCTTGAGATGCTGTAGAGTTAAGTTTGCGGAGGGGAGCATAGCAGTTCCCATTGACTCCACTCTCCAAACTCTCAGAAGAAGCATTTTGGTCCTTGCTTTGGCTGTGGCTTCTGAGTTTAGGAGGGGGACAGGATGCCTTTTTCCTGTTTTTCCTTTTCTTTTTAGTGGAGCCTCTCCCTCTTCTGCAATACGTGGGTAGCCAGTGATCATCATCTGTTGTGTCATTTTTACCATCGCTGATTCTGCTTGCTGTCTGTTGGGACTGTGGATGTGGTTTAACTTAGGGAGTTAACCTGGTGACTGGGTGTGGGGCAGGTTACCTACCTGGTAGGGTACTGGGAAACTGTGGCTGGAGGGAAGTAGGACCTCGGTCCCCTAGGGTGTCCCCTAATTGGCAGCTGGTGGGTTTCTTTTTGGGAGCCCCGGTTTTCCCAGGGGGGCTGCTCTTCCCTACCGTGGTCATTGGTGGCTTTATTCGGGTGAAATTTCTCAGGTGGATGTGTTCCTTCTTTCACAGACTATGGATAAAGAACTGTTCTGAAGTGATGGTGGATTGACTGTTCCACTTCTGCCTTTAGTTTCTATTGGAGGTGGTGAGAGAACCCCTTTATACATTTTTTATGTACAAAACTTTATAGACTGGAGAACTGCCATAGTGAGAGAATGGTGTTTTTCTATTGGACATTTAATATTTGCTTGCTGTGGGATGAGATCCTTAGTATAGCAGATTGACAGCCGGATTATTACCTGAACTTGCTTTTTTGTATAATTACCTTTTTTCTACCTCTCGAATTGAGGGGGATTTTATTATTAGTAGTTTAAGGGATTACTTTTTGGGGTCGGGGTGGTGTTGGTAATTGTATTTTAATTTACTTAAGTTGAGGAGAAGTTGGGTTTGTTTAATTATTGTAGTTGTATAGTGGTTTGTGGATCTGTGAATGTTATTTTGGGATAATTGTGGTCTGGAGTGCTGGTTTTGTCAGTATGTGTTGGCAGATTGCTCTCCCTGTCAGGCACTATTCCTCTTCAGAGCTCCGCGACCTCCACCCTATTGACTGCCCCCCATTGTCTGCGATGGTTTATGGCCACTGCAGGGCATTGAAGATAGTGGGCAGAAGGTGGAGAGGTGGAGGTCCTGGATCTGGGAGGGGGGGTGAGTAGGGCGGCCAGATTGAAGTAGAGAGAACCCGGAGGCATCCTGGGGTGAAATGGAATCCTGAGTGAGGTTCTCCTTGTTTAGTGCCCATACCCAAGGGCTCCACTTTTAGTGGGCAGGTAGCTCAGTCGGTCCCGGTATCTCATCCAACTTGTACAGTGTTATGGAATGCTAGATCTATTAGGAACAAGATGACTATTATAGCTGATCTTGGGGGGTCAACAGATTTGGCTTGCATCACCGAGACCTGTCTGGATGATAATGCCGGCCGTACTTTGGCGGCAGTCATTCCAGACGGTTTCTCGGTGATTCACCAAGCAAGGTTGGATTGCAGGGGCCGGGGTGTAGCAATTTGTTTTAAATCTGAATAGAACCTTGTGGATGTGCCAGTTGTGAGTGTGTTGTGGCCGCAGGTGTGGGGTGCAGGATCATTCTCATCTACCGTCCACCCGGAGCTGAGAAGTTGTTCCTACAGGAAGTCACAGACTTCGTCGTCAATATGGTATTGGAGTCCCCCAGATTGATGGTGCTGGGTGACTTCAATGCCTGGGTCAATGACGAACTCTTGCTATTTGGTCAAGACTTCCTCTGACTTATGCTTTTGTTGGGCTTCACAGAGGCAGTTGCCTCTGTGGCTCACCTTCATGGCCACTCGTTGGATCTGATTTTCCTCCTGGGGATGCAGACCTCCAACTTGGTGGTGGAACCGGTAGGTTAGTCTGATTACCATTCCATAAGGTTCAATCTCAGTGCTCCCCCTTATAGACCTGCCCCTGTGGAGATGGTCCAATACTGCCCTTTGCGGGATGTGACCCCAGATGGTCTTTTGGCAAAATTGGACCTATTGGGATTACTGGGTACAAGCAAGGGTCCCAAGAACCTCCTACAAGCCTATAATCAGGCTGTGGTGGGGATCTGAATGCCTTAGCTCCCATACACATTTGCCCTCTCACCCTGTACCCTCGGTCCCCATGGTTTGATGGGGCCTTGAGGGAGTTGAGGCGAATAGGGTGAAGGCTAGAACGTAGCTGGCAGAAAACTGGCCTGGATGCCGACAGACTTAAACTGATGGGACATCTTAGGGACTACCAGTTGGCAATCACCTGTAAGAAGGCAGAATTCCTGTCCAGGGAGATTGCTGCTGCTCAGAATCGACCAGCTCAACCCTTCTGAACTGTGGACAGACTGTACAATCCAGCCTGTCTACAACTTCAGAGAGCATTTTCTCACGAAAAGTCTGAGGAGTTTCCTCAGTTCTTTGCTGATAAGGTTGCCAGCATCAGGTCGGAGATTTGTTCAGCTCATTCTTTCAGGGGCTGTGGTTGACTGAATGTTGCAACACCTCGGTTTTGCTGGATGGAGTTTGATTGACTAGGGATAGAGAATGTCATGCGGATTCTCAAGGATATGTGCCCGACCAGTTGTAGTTTGGATCTGGGCCCTACTCACCTTTTATTAGGCTGTATTGATGTCATTGGCCCAGTCCTTGAGGAAATAGTCTGGTGTTCACTGGAGATGGGTGAGTTTCCTTGCTCCCTAAAGGAAGCAGTGGTGACTCCCCTTCCCAAGAAATCCTGACTTGACCCAAACTGCCCTGCCAACTACCGTCCGATCTCTAATCTTCCCTTTGAGGGGAAGGTTATTGAGAAGGTCATGGCACTACAGTTAGAGAACCATCTTACCATCCATGACATCTACGACCCTCACCTGTCTAGATTTCGTAAAAGACATAGTACCTAGACTGCTCTGGTTCGGGTGCGCAATGATCTCCCGATTGCGAGAGATCAGAGATTGGTATTTCTTGAGCTCTCCTCAGCCTTAGCCACCGTGGATCATGGGGTGCTGCTGGATTGCCTGCATGCCATCTGTGGCCTGTCTGGTACAGCTTTCAGATGGCTCCATTCATTCCTCACTGGTAGATCAGAGAGGGTTCTCTCAGGGGTTTATTCCTCTGAGGCATCCCCTCTGTTTTGTGGGGTGCTGCAGGGCTCTGTACTGTCTCCCATGTTGTTCACGGTGTATATGCTGCCATTAGGAGACATTGTGAGTCGCTATGAGCTGAGGTTTCACTGTTATGCAGATGACACACAGCTCTACCTGTCCTTTGTGCCTGACCAGGATAGTGCACTATCAGTCTTTAATAACTGCCTAATAGAAATTCAGGACTGGATGAATTCCAGCTGGTTGAAACTTAATTCTGATAAGACTGAGGTGCTGGTGGTGGATTCTGGTCACCGGATAGAGGGGTCAGAGATGGGGTGCCCCTCAGGACTTTGGCTTGGAGGGTCCTAGTTACCGACCTCTGAATGGGTGCGAAATCTGGGGGTAATTCATGATGGCAGTTTGACACTTCATTCTCAGGTGTCTGCCGTTGTTAAGTCCTCTTTCTTCCATCTGAGAAATATCACCCAGATTAAGCACGTAGTTCTGTGCAGTGACTTGCCAACCTTGATTCATGCCTTTGTGACTTCACCCTTGGACTACTGTAACTCCCTTTACCTAGGGCTTCTGGGGGTTGATATCTGCCACCTGCAGCTGGTGCAGAATGCTGCGGCAAGGCTGTTGTCTGGATCATCTCGATTCAGTCATATTACACCTGTGCCGCACAAACTGCACTGGCTGCCAGTTCAGTGGTGGATCACCTTCAAGGTTGGCTTACTGATCTGCAAAGCCCTACACAGACTGGGACCGAGCTACCTGCAAGATCTCCTGCATCCTTACTACCCCCTCCGGCTGCTCCGCTCAACTGATAAGGGATTGTTGGAGATTCCCAGGGTATGACTAAAAACATCTGGTACGAGGGCGTTTTCATTTGCGGCCCCCCCCCCGTGGAATTCTCTGTCTCGTCTGGTACATGAGTGCCTGGCAGTTGAAAGCTTCAAGACTGCCCTTAAGACCTGTTTATTTCAGCTGGCATTTGGTGCTATCTTGTAACTGACTGTTTAATGTATAATGGGAACTATTGAATTATGGAACAGTATTTTAATATTTTATGGGTTTTTTTTTTAATTCAATATGCTTTATTCATTTTTAAGTTGAACATGTGTTTTATTAGGCATGTGGAATATCATACATACACCAAAATATGACATTTTAGCCTTGTGGTTACATCGGCTCAATAATAACTATTACTACTACATCTACAACTATATCTATCCCCATTAATACCCCTCCACCCTCCTCCCGTCCCTTATCCCCCCCCTACACATTTCCTACCTCCTCTCATCCCCCATATCAAGTGTGTATATAATTAGCTTCAATATAATGGAAGAGTTGAACTACCACTAAGAAAACAACCAAATACCACAGACCCTTATGTTTTCCATGCAGTAAGTAAAGCATCCAGGGAGCCCCATCTAGAATAGTATAAATGAAAATGGTTACTCATGTGTAAAATATGTTTCTTTAATCGGAGAGCTATAAGCACTTCTCTATACCATTCCAAAACTGACAACCCTGCTTTGTCTTTCCAGTGCCTCATAATGATAAGTTTGGCTATGGCGGAAATCAAAGCTAGGTGTGCCTTCCTGACCCCTGGGATACCCTTCGGGAAATGGTATAGTGAGCAAATTTCTGGAGTGAACAGGAAGTCAAGCCCAAGCAATGTATCCAGCAGTTGCTTAATAGATGGCCACAGGGTCTGAACCACCGAACAGTCCCATAACGTGTGATATAAGGAACCAGGAGTTTGATTACATCGAGTGCAGTTAGATGAGGGGAGATGACCCAATTTGTATAATTTAACTGGCGTATAATATAGATTGTTCATGATGTTAAACTGTATCAATCGCAGACTGTCCTGCTTAACAAATTTATAGATATTTTTCCATGTATTTTTCCAAATCCCCACTTCCGTTGTGAGGGATAATTCTTGGTTCCAATAATAGCAGGTCCCCCGAGGTAAGTTGGCATCAATAGATTGCACCTCATTGTAGACCCTAGACACTGCATGGGTTTCTTTAGCTGAGTGCAGAAGCTTGTTCAACGTCTCCGTGTGTGACCGGCTTATACCCTCCCATCACAGATGAATCTTTATTGCCTCTTTAACCTGTTTATATTTAAAAAAGGTTGTGATAGGCACCTCGAAACGTGAGCGGAAAGCAGTGAAGGAAATAAGTTTACCATTCTCAGATAAGTCAGAAACTTTCTTATCAATCAAAAGAGGCCAGAATGTGGGTAAAATGGGTTTATGATTAATTTTAAAATTGGGATTACCAACTATCGGTTGCTCCAGGGATGTATGCCAGTTGCATGAAAGGTGGGTTTGTAATTGATGGAGGGTTCTAACTGACCATCCGATGGGAGTGTTCTTCAGCATTTTGGGAAGCCTCTTAGGACTGACGTCAATCAGAGAGGAAAGAGTACCTTGATGCTGGGATATTAAGAATCTTTCTACATCCAGCCATAGGGGTACATAAGCCTGACGCTCTATCTCCCACTCTGCCTTTGACCAGTAAACTGTTTTACTAAGGTGGTGGGCACAATAATAGGTAAAGAAAGAGGGCAGTGCTAATCCGCCCTGCAACTTGGGCCCCGTAAGCTTAGTATAAGATCGGCTAATGCTTTTGCCTTTCCACAAGAAGGTATTTAACATGGCTTGCAACTGGGTAAACCACTTTTTGGGAAGAAAACACCCAAGCATCCCTAAAGGGTATAATACCCTTGGTAGAACATTCATTTTTACAATATTTATTCTTCCCCATAATGTAAGAGGGAGACCTCCCCATCTATGTAGATCTGACTTAATAGTTTTAATCAAATCTGTGAGATTAAGCTTGATCATAGTGGGAATATCTCTAGCAACCTGTACTCCAAGATAAGTAAGGGTATGAGGTTCCCACTCCAAGTTGGTGTTATTTATCACCACCTGGGAGGTCTTGTTATTCAATGGAAAGACCTTGGTTTTAGATATATTAAGCTTATAGTGGGAAATGGCTGAGAAGGATTCAATCTCCTCCAAAGGAGCAGGGATTCCTAATACAGGATCCTCTAGGTGTATCAGTAGGTCATCCACATAAGCCGACAGGGTATAATGTTGTTCTCCGATTGTAATGCCTTGGATTCGTGGGGAGGAAATTAACTTCCAAATCAGGGGTTCCAAATAAAGATTAAACAAAAGTGGGGATAAAGGGCAACCCTGTCTGGTCCCTCTCTGGAGTTGAAAGGGGTCAGACAAGATTCCATTACACCAGACCTGCGCCGACGGGTAAGCATATAATAACCTGACCCATTTAACAAACTCTGCAGGGAGGCCATACTGTGCTAAAACTACAAACAGGAAATCCCAGGAAACCATATCAAAAGCTTTCTCGGCATCCAAGGACACCAACACTGTGGCTGAGTCAGAGTCCCTGGATACCGAGAGAATATACATAACTTTTTGCAAATGATCAATGGATGACCTACCTGCCATGAAGCCAATTTGCTCACGACCAATAAGGGTAGCTAACACGGGACTTAACCTATTGGCCAGAATCTTGGCTAAAATCTTTACATCCATGTTGATCAATGAGATGGGTTGATAACTTCCAGGGTAGAGGGGGTCCTTACCTTGCTTGGGTATAAGAGTAATCAATGTTTTCAGGAAACTATCCTCCAACATACCCTCCAAATACCAAAAATTAAATACCTCTGTTAAAAAAGGGCCAATGTCTGATATACACACTTTATATAGGTTATTAGAAAGACCATCTGGTCCGGGAGATTTATCTGATGTTAGTTGCTCAATTGCCTGTTTAACTTCTTGTATAGTGACCGGACTACCGAGTGACGTGGCACTCTGCGGAGATACTTTAGGGAGCACTACAGAGGTAAGGTAATTAGAAATAGCTTGGGTTGTGGGGCGATCAATCTGGTCAACTGAATACAGCCTCAGATAGTATGTCCGCAGCTCCCTTACAATCTCTCTAGGTGATGTAATAATTTGGTTACCCGCTTTAATAATAGAAATGAAACGGAAGGCCTCGGCCTGCCTTAGCCGAACCGCTAGCAGTTTCCCTGCCTTTTTCCCTACATCCAGATATTTGATTTTATTGTGCTTCAAAGATAACTCTACCCTCTGGTATATCAGGGCTGAATATTGGGCCTGTAGCTTATGCAGGGCAGCCCAATCAGTATCCGGGGATCTACTATTAAGTGTAGTCTCTAACCTGCGAATGGCAGAAAGCAGAGTGTCCTGTTGGGCTGTAAACTGTCGGGATTTAGTGGCAGCCAGCCGCAGGCATTCTCCTCTTAAGGCACACTTCATAGCCGCCCAAACCGCATCGATTCTTGTGACAGAGCCCCTATTAATAGATATAAAATTAGATAGGAAGTCCTTTATCTGTTGTAAGGTATCAGGCTTCGGGAGTAGCTGATAATTCAACCTCCAGACAAAATCTCTTCTAACTCCCGGCCCCAGAAAAAACAAAAGTGAGACAGGTGAATGGTCTGAGATGACCCTCCCAGGAATGACTGAGCTTATGACACCTGGGAGCAAAAGGGAACTTAACAAAATAAAATCTATTCGGGAAAGAGATTTATGCGGGGGTGAGTAAAAAGTGTATTGATGCTCCGTAGGGTGCAACACCCTCCATGCATCCAAAATGTCAGCACCACTCATCAAATCATGTAACGTCCTTTGTGAGGGAGAGAACCCCTGTCTCCGAGAGCCAGATCTATCTATATTTATGTATGGAACCACATTCCAGTCTCCCCCTAATATAATTAAGACCGGTGGGTTAGTAACCGCTATAGTCAGTAACTGTGTAAAAAACGCAGGGGATTCACAATTTGGGCCATATATAGCACTGAGTATAATTGGCTGAGCTTCAATACTTCCATGCAAGAGAATGTATCTTCTGTTGGGATCATATATTTCTTTCCCCATCTTGAAGGAAACTTTCTTATTTATTAAAAAATTGCTACTCCCCCACTACTATTAGATCTCCCAGCACCAAAAACCTGTCCCACCCATGCCTTGGCAAATAGATGGATGTCTTCCCACTTCAGGTGGGTCTCCTGGAGACATGCTATCCCTGTCTGCAAATGCTGTAGATGTCTAAGGACCACCTGTCTTTTACCCTTGTCCTGGGCACCTTTAATATTCCAACATATTAGTTTATACAGGCCACTCATTACACTCAGTGACGCATAACCCTGTGGGTAAATCTACACCATCCTGTCAATAGGGTCCCTGACTGGTCCCCAAACCATGTCCTAAACAAAACTCAGTAGTAGTGAGTAGATTGCACAAACTTGATATCTTCCCCCCACCCCTCATAACACAGCTATAACTATGTTCCCCCTTTATTTCTACCACGATGTCCCCAAGATAAAACAGAAACAAACCCCCCTTTTCCCCTCACCCCCAGTTCCAACTAACTGCAACACCTCATTAAGTAAGGTGCATGATGTCTTTTTTGCAGAGTGATGCGCACCAAAATCCCACCTCCCCATCTTCTGCACCTTCTCCACTTAAACAAACAGCAAGCCAAACCTGCAAACATTTAAAGCTGTTTAAAAATCCTAGAAAACACTGCAATAATGAATGGAGTACAGCACTCTTAGATTAGCATTTCCAAATACGATTACTTCATCGTAATCCATACTTACTGACCCTTCCTGTGATGGTACAAGTAAGCCCATGAAGGAAGAGACAAAAGAAAAGGGGAAAAAAAAAGCTTTAATTCAGTCCCCGAATATTTTATGGCTTTAATTGTTGTTTTATTGTACAGTACTCTGATACATCGTGAAGAGCGCTATATAAATAAAGTTTATTATTATTAAGTAATTGCATGAACACTGTTCTTATTTTCTGTAGGTTGTTCATCTTTGTTGAGGGTGCTGAGGTGGCGGGAAGTACCATGTTCCTGGCCACACAGCTGAAAAGGGTATTCAGAGACTGACCTGTCAAAAAGAAATGTTATAGCAGTGATTGGTCTGTGGGAGGCAAGATTCTATAGCAGATGACCCTGACAAACTTGTAAGCACACTTTCTGTACCAAAAAGGCTGGTTGAACTGGAAGATGAATGAAGACTGTAGTGAGACAGGGAAGAGCAATGAGGATTAAGCTATCATCTTGATGGCAGTTGAGCCATGCCCCCCTCAGATTGTTCATATTTATGACAATTTTTCTAATGTGTCTTTTACTGATGCTATTTTAAATGTGTGAATTTTTACTGTGGTAATGTCATGTGATGAACCAATAAACTTACTTGTTTATTTGAATTTTAGTAACTGGGTAAGCCCACTGAGACCATGCAGTCTGTTTTTCTGGGGTGACTGGGCGGGGGTACACAGGGCAATAGTCTACAACGTACAAAGAGACTCAGTGCTACACATAATCAAAAAAAAGCAAAAAAAATAATGTCATAATGTGGTACAATAAAAAGGACTATAATACATATAGAGAGTCATAGTTCTGTAAATAATTTAACTGTAAACTAACCTCACCATGCAGTTGTGAGGATCAATTAACTACAATTTTAGAAACAATAAATGTGCAGCAAGAAGCTAGACAGTCACATAGGACAAGGGTGACCCTTAGTGTAGATACCAAGATAGCAGATGCCTCCTGAGTTGCTGCAGTGTGGAGTATTGATTTGCTGAACTTTGTTTTGCTTGACTGTACGATTTTTACAGGTATGCCATCTCAGCTAATGGCTGCATGAATAATACTTGCTTAGTTCCCTAGTAGTACGTCTACCTTGATTTGAGCTTTTTGTTTTTCCGTATTTCACTCATATAGTGGAGAACCAGATGCACAGAGCAGACTGAAGCAGATATGATTCATGGAAACCGTTAGGTGGGTTTGGATCTTCAGGACTGCTCATCTAGTGGCACCCTCCACCCACTGATCCCAGTCCATCTACACTATCACATATTCCCTGACATCTAGCAGCGCCCCCTCCAGCACCTCAGGTACATACTACCCACCCTGCCACCCCCCTAACCTGACTCACCAGTGCTACAGGAGCCAAAATTGTGACCAACACAGCCCTTCCCTCTCCAACTTGACTGGCCACCCTACGTGATAACAGGGAACACACGTCCCCTGTACTGTAAAGGGAGCATGCATACTGTCTGTTGCAGACAGTAGCCGTACTCCCAACATACAGTGGGCATCTATCTGTCATCGCATGACAGTGGCCAACTGAGGTGGTGAGAGGAGGGCTGTGCCAGTCACCATATGGGACCCCGTGGCACCGGTGAGTCAAGTCAGTAGGTGCAGCAGGTCAGGTGGTCAGTGCCCGTGGTGAAGGGGAGGCACTAGACACCAGGGATTATGTGATAGTATACAGGGATGGGGGTCAGTGGGTAGGGGCTGCCACAAGATGCCAGGAAGTTATGTTTTACATAGATACATAGATGTTGTCAGCAGATATGGGCCTTGTGGCCCATCCAGTCTGCCCGATCCCTCTTTCTAATTCTTAAGATGCCCTAGCTTGATAATTCCCATGTGCCTATCCCACACATTCTTGAATTCCTGAACCGTGGCCACCCCCACCACTTCCTGGGGGAGACTGTTCCAAATCTCTACCACCCTTTCAATGAAGTAGAATTTCCTCAAGTTCCCCCTAAATTTTCCCACTTTTAGTCTCATGCTGTGCCAGTGCCAGTCAGTGTTTGTTTTTCTGTTTCTCTTCATGTGAAAGATGCTCCTCTCTGGTACCCCGTTGATCCCCTTCAGATACTTGAAAGTCTCTATCATGTCCCCCTCTCTCTCTCTCCTTTCCTCCAGGGAGTACATATTGAGAGCTCTGAGTCTCTCCTCATACAACTTATGTTGCATCCTGGACACCATTTTTGCCACCCTCCTCTGTACCATCTCCATCCTGTATATGTCTTTTTGGTGATGGGGCCTCCAGAACTGAACACAGTACTCCAGATGAGGCCTCACTAGGGAGTTATACAATGGTACCATCACTTCCATCCTTCTACCTGTTAGATCCCTCCCTATGCACTATTTTGTCCTGTTAGCCTTTCTGACTGCTTTGTTACACTGTTTAGCCACTTTGACGTTGTCTTCTATAACTACCCCTAGATCCTTTTTCTCTGTGGTGGCCTCCAGTGTTAGCCCGTCTCGTTCATACTTGACCCTAGGATTCCCTCTCCTCAGGTGCATAATTCTGCACTTTTTTGCATTGAAACCCAACTTTCATTCCTTGGACCAGTTTTCTAGCCTCTTCAGATCTCTCCTCATTTTTTCTATACCTTCCTGTGTATCTACCCTGTTACATAGCCTTTTTTTCATCTGCGAACAGGTTAACCATCCCTTCTAGATCTGCTGCAATTTCGCTTATGAAGACATTGAAGAGCACTGGTCCTAGCACTGCTCCCTGGGGTACACCACTTGTTACCCATCCCTTTTATGAGCTAACCCCATTTACCACCACTCTTTGTGTTCTGTTACTCAACCAGATTCTAACCCATGTGACAACCTCTGTTCCTACCCCCAGATATGCCAGCTTATGGATTAGTCTCCTTTGTGGGACTGTGTTGAAGGCCTTCCTGAAGTCCAGATAGGCTACATCTACCACTCTGCCCTGGTCTATTGCCTTCATCACCCACTCAAAGAAATCAATCAAGTTGGTCTGGCATGACCTCCCTGCCATGAATCCATGTTAGCCTGAGTCCAGCAGCCCCTGTGTCCCTAGGTAGTCCACCAGCCTTTTCTTAAGTAGGATTTCCATAATTTTACCTACTACTGAGGTTAAACTGACAGGGCAGTAGATTTCTGCCTCCTCCTCCTTGCTACCACTTTTGTGCAGGGGCACCACTTGTGCCCTCCTCCACTCCTCCGGAACCACGCCTGGTTCTAGTGATCCACTAAACAGCTTAGCCAGAGGTTTATCCAGTTCCTCCTGGAGCTTCTTTAGGATCCTCAGGTGTATCCCATTGGGCACCATAGCTTTATCCACCCTAAGCCACTCTAGTGCTCCTTTTACTCTGTCCTCTGAAAAAGGTCAAATGTCCAACCCTTCTCCCTGTTTGCCCTTCTCCATTAATGAGGAACCATCCCCATTGTCTTCATCTGTGAATACGGAGCAGAAGTATTTGTTGAGGATGGACACCTTGTCAATGTCTTTATCCACTACCCTGCCTCCCTTTTCCCTAAGCCTCACAATCCCCAACCCATCTTCTTCCTCACGCTAATATACCTAAAGAATGCCTTCCCTCCTTCCTTCACTGATTTAGTTAGCTTTTCCTCGGTTTCCGCCTTTGCTGCCCTTACTGCCTTGTTCGCTTTCCTTCATTTTCCCCAAGTAGTCTTATCTGTCCTCCTTGATTTGTATTGCCTTGTATTCAGTATTTCCTCTTACTAGCTCTGCTACTCTCCTTGAGGACCACACTGGTTTCCTCTTTCTTTGCTCTTGCTGCAGGGCCAGGTGCAATGGTTTGCTACTAGGTGCAGGGCTTCCCTTATCTTATACCACTCTTCTACCACTCCCCTTACATTATTGTATCTCTGCATAGCCTTCCTGAATTCGTCCTTCATCATAATGAAGTCTGTCCTCCTGAAATCCAGGATTCTAGTTCTTGTGTGGCTAGCCTCCTGCAATGTCCTTATGGTGAACCCCACAGCTCGATGGTCACTAGTACCTAGGTTTTCCCCCACTGTGACTTCCTTTATCCTGTCCCCATTGCTTAGGACAAGATCCAGAATTGCATCCTCCCTTGTAGACTCCCTCACTAGCTGTGTGAGACCTGTCCCTTGCAGGGATTGCAGGAATCCCTTACTCCTGGTTGAGGCTGCTGCTGGGATGCTCAAGTCCATATCCGGCAAGTTGAAGACACCCATCAGCAGCAATTCACCCTTTGTTGCCATGTTCTCTATAGTCTCCAAAAGTTCTCTGTCCACATCCTCCGCCTGCCCTGGGGGCCTATATATCACTCCCATTCTAAGTACTCTTCCCCTCCCCACCTCCAAGGTTGCCCACAGCGCCTCTGCTTTCCCCCCTTGTCTTGTGGGACTGTCAATTTTATCCCTTCCCTGACATACAATGCCACCCCTCCCCCTTCTTGCCTTCCCTGTCCCGCCTGTGCAGTGTGTACCCATAAATGGCTAGCTCCCAGGCATGATTGCTACTGCACCATGTCTCTGTGACTGCCATTATATCCAGGTCCTTGGAGGTCATTAATGCCACAAGTTCCAAGATTTTGTTACCCAGGCTGTGGGCATTGGTGCACATAGCCTTCCAGTCAAGGCCTGCCACCTCTGCTATAACCCCAATACCATACCCCCTTTTCTGTGTCTGCCACTCCTGCACTTTACGTGAGGTCCCTCCTTTTTTACCTATGGCCACTCCTTGCTCGTGGCCATGCCTGTTTCCTTTAGTCCGATGTTGGGGGTTCCCTTCAATTCGCTGATCCTCTTACCTTCATATCTTTCTGCTGCGTCCTCTTTCAGGTCTTCTTCTCTGTGCTGGAGGCTTCCCAGTTTAAACTCTCCAAGAAGTCCTCCAACTTCTGCCCTATCACTCTCGCTCCTTCTCTGGTGAGATGCAGACCATCTTGCTTGAAAAGCTTCCTGTTCCAGAAGGTCACCCAGTCTCCAATGTAGTGCATCCCTTTGTCTGCACACCAACCTTGGAGCCACCAGTTGAATTCCCTTATCTCTTCATTCCTGATCTTTTCCCTTACTTCCGTCCTTCCTCCAAACTGGCAACACCTTCAAGAATGCCAGCTGTGTTGTGTACTCCTTTAGGTTCTCCCCCAGGGTATTCATGTCTGCCTTGGCTTCTTCCATAGTCCTATTCACTATGTCATTTGTCCCAAGGTAGACAGTGATCCCTGTGAAATCCTGATCTCTTCTCACCAGCCATCCTGTTCTGTCCTTAGCTCTTCTCTCAGATTCTCCTGGCATGTATTTCACCGTGGTTTCAGCTCCCTTTGCACTGATGGACTGTGCCTCTACTTCTCACAACATAGAGTTTCCCATGACCAGAATCCTCCTATTGCTCTGTGTATTCTTCCACTCCTTCCTTGTACCTCCTTCCTGCTTTCTTATATCAGGTTTATACTGCTCAGTTCTTCCTTCTTCCTCATCTGGTTTCTGTCCCCTGGCTGGGGGGGGGTGAAACGATTCTGCCTGTGGATGGCTTGTGGATGGCATGTGGCTGGTAGTGCCCCATCTTAGCTCTAGATGCCCCACTGCCTCCTCCCACCATCCTCCATCCCGTAAGACCCATGGGCCTTTGGGGGACAGTGTGTGTAAGGGGGGGTGGTGGGCATCCCCAATCCAGTCTCCTCTGCAGACCCATGATCTCTTCATTTGTCTGCCATAGCTCCCTCCGAAGTTCCGCAACTGTCCTGCAGAAGGGGAACCCCAGTCTCCAGAGTATCGGCCTCACTACCAGTCCTCCACAGCAGATTTAGATGTCCATGTCTGTTTATCCTTCTGACTTGTAGGTGTCACGGTTTCTCACTTCACTGCATCTTCTGTGTCCTCTTTTCCTAGTTTCACTAGTATCTTCCTTTGGGAGCCCTGCAGGAAGTTCCCTTGGGCCTCTATAAATGTAGAAGGAACCTGGGTTGTTGGTAGGGAGGGTAGTACTATTACCACCCCTTAGCAGTAGATGTCAGCAGTTAAGTGATGGGGGAAGGGGGAGATTTAGCTGATTCCCCTCTTCTCCTCCAAAATGAGGTACCCTTAAAAGCAAATGCTAGCTCCCTTTTATTTGCTAACTTCCCTCTCCAAAATGAGGTGCTTTTAAAAGTAAATGCTGGCTCCCTTTCCGCTGCTAGCTGCTGCTTCTAAAAGCTGAAGCAAAATGGAGCTGGGACACAAACTGACTCTGCTAGTCACAGGTCACAAGCCCCTCCCACTTAGCAGTAGCTGTTAGCAGTTAAGTGATGGATAGGGGAAGGGGACGATTTAGCTGATTCCTCTCTTCCTCTCCAAAATGATGTACCTTTAAAAGAAAATGCTTAATACTGGGGCCAGTGATCAGAAGGTGAGGGAAACACTAGGCACCAGGAGCTATGTTTTAATACCAGGGCCGGTGATCAGAGTGCGGGAGGACCACTAGGCACTAGGAAGTCATTTTATTACACCAGAGCTGGTGATCAGAGGGCAGGGAGGACCACTGAGTACCAAGGAGTTCTTTTTTTATACCAGGGCAGGTGATCAAAGCGCTGGGGGGACCGCTAGGCACCAGGGATTGTTTTATTGTACTAGGGCTGGCAATCGGATGGCAGACAGACTGGACACCACTGAATTGTTTTTATATCAGGGCCAATGATTGGAGGAAGGGGACCATCAGACACCAGGGAATTTGTTTTTATACTCGGGTTGACAGTTGGAGGGTGGAAGGGGACCACTGGGCACCAGGGAATTTCTTACTTTTTCTGGATATGGGGATCAGGGAAGGGGGGGCAACTAGATGCCAGGAACTTTCTTTATTGTAACAGAAACAATGTTCAGAGAGTGGGAACTGCCACTAGACAGCAGGAAATATTTCCAGTTCTATGGAGCCGGGCAATCATGGTGGAGGTGGGGCCAGTCACAGGGGCACAAACCTGCTGCCACTTCCCATGCAAATATACCCATAATGAGTGTGCAAATGGCCACTTAGCACCTTGCATGCCCAATATGCTCATTTGCATGGGTCTGTCTGAATACTGTACTAGAAGTTGCTGGTGTTATCGGGTCTGGAGGCTCTGTTCCCTGCATTGCCAGGATCCATGTTGGGGCAGCACTCCTCAGTTTAGTGCTGTGCTGACCTACCTCATGTTCATTTCGATAGTGCCAGTGCACTGTCTAATGGAATATAGCATCCTCAGCATCATGGGCTATGGGCAAGCACAGTGCAAACATCTGCAATCAACTTTGCCCATTTTTCAATATCTGGCCCCAGGAAAGTTAACTATAAAAAAAATGTATTATGGAAATAATTGGAAAACTGTAGAACAGGAAGGAATAGCTACTAATAAAGTAGTAAATGATCTTCAAAATTCTGAAAAAAAACACTCAGAGAATACAAGAGGATCTATAAGGAAAAACAAGCATTTGTCAATGCCGAATGTTTGCTTGCTGGCATTGGCATTGGTAGTGTAGGAGTTACAGTGCAGCATAATAGGAATGGCAGTGAAGTATTGAACTGAAGCCAACCCCACCAGCACCCTGCAGAGACTGACAGGCATTGGGGTGTGCCTTGGGTCATCAGGCATAACGGCCACGCCATTTCACCACACCCTACCCTGCAGACACCGACAAGTGTCACGGTGTGACTTGGGGTCTTTGGCCCTTATGCGCACCCCATTCCATCAGGAAATATGGTGAGATGGGTGCAGTATAGGAGAATGGGGTGAATTTTGGGGCCGAAGAGTCCAAGGTACACCTCGATGCCTCTCAGTGGCTGCAGGGTGTTGGGGGGTGGAATGGTATGAGCACTGCAGGCGACAATCCCAAGTCACAGCCCTGATGCCTGTCATTCTCTACAGGGTGGGGCGTTATGGTCGGAAACCCTAACACCTCAGGCATTCATTGGTATTTTCACTCCAAATTTTCAACATGGTTTTTTTTGTGACCCCCACGTCATGAACAGTGGCAATATCAGTTTGTTAGCCAAAAGCTGCTTTTGCACAGCGACTATGGCATTTGTCAAAAATGACAGCTGTACTGTTCTGTCCTGAACAATGACTTCACACAGCTACCATGCATTTCTGAGCTGAAAGTGTGAAAACACGTTTTGCCCATGTTGTGAAAAATGGAAGTGTGGAAAAATGCCACTGGTGAAAATCTGGACTGAAAATATTAAAATTTCATGAACTTACAAGGGTGCATGGAAACTGCGCAATGCTCATGGGCTTTTCTCACCAAATTTTCAACATAGCCATTTTAAGACCTCTGCTTATGACCAGTGTCACTGTGATTTTCTTAATCTGTCCCAAACATTGCTTTCGCACACCAACTGCACCATTGTGCGCTACATGTGCGGAAACACATATTGGGTGAGATGTGAAAAATGGCAGCTGTACTGCTCATAAGGAGGTGTGGTAAAATGGCAATGTTGAAAATATGGCATGAAAATATTGAAAATTACGTAACTTATGTAGCGTCACGCTAGGATCAATATAACGGCACTCCTACAACAGTCATTTTTAGGAATTTTTTCACCAAATTTTCAACATAGCCATTTTAAGACCTCTGCTCATGAATGGTGTCACTGTGATTTTCTTAATGTGTCCCATACATTGATTTCACACACTGACTGCGCCATTGTGCGCTACATGTGCGGAAACACATTTTCATCGACATGTGAAAAATGACAGCTGTACTGCTCATAAGGAGGTGTGGTAAAATGGCAATGTTTAAAATCTGGAGTGCAAATATTAAAAATTCGCGAACTTACGAGCGTGCGTAGGAACTGCGCAACGCACTCTCGTAAAACAGTCATTTTTAGGAATTTTTTCACCAAATTTTCAACATAGACTTTTTGAGAGCCCACCTTATGAACACTGGCACTGTCATTTCATTATTTGGTCCTTAAAAGGTGATTTTGCACAGTGACCGTGAAATCACCCTTCGGGCCCAATTAACGCCATGACATTGACATAATTCATGAGGAGGGGTCCCAAAAACCCCATGTTGAAAATTTGGTGCCAAAATTCCAAAAAAATGCCTGAGATATGCAGCAAAGTTGAAAAAACCCTATTTATTACATTATACAGCTTACCAGCATTTCTTCAGTTCATGGTCGGCTTTGAAGAGTGCAGATGTGTTCCCGGTCCACCGAAGATCGTCACGCCAGACTCCGGAGGTAAGTATGGGGTGAGGGGTGTGGGGAGGCAGGGTGCGCAGTGGGTGGGTGCAGGTGGGAGCAGAGAGACTGCGAGGGACCGTTTTTTTATTTACAGGGTTTTTTTTTTGTATTATTAAGACGACACGGGACATTTGCCACGCTGGGGTGGGCTCCCAACGTGGCAGATGGAAGGGCTGTTTGGGGGGGCTGGAGCCAATGGGGGATTGGGCACCCCCGTTGGCCACAACAAGCTTTGCCATGCTGGGGTGGGCTCCCAGCGTGGCACCTACATAGCTTTTTTGGGGGAGGAGTGTGAAGCTGACAGGGGATTGGGCACCCCTGTCGGCTATACAGTGTGTGTGGGGGGGAGCGCATGAGCACGCAATATGCATGCATGCGTGGGTGTTGGGAGGGGAAGCACTGCTCACTGAAGTGGTGCTCTGTCTTTCAACTGTATGGCACTGCATTTTGGATCGCCGCACTAAGTTTCTTGCACATGCATGCAAGCAAACATAAAAATCAGTTTGATTCCAGACAGTTAAAAACACTGTAGGGAGAAATGAGGGTCAGTATGTTATTAAAAGGAAGGGGAAATCAGTGAAAGAATCCAAAATAAGAGTAAGGAGTATAGCAAATTTGAAGTCTGTTAATGATTTAGACACAGGCAACAGAGAAGAGTTAAGAGTGAAGCAAGGTAAAGAAATAAAAAGGGCAACTGACTAAAGAAAAAGAACTTGAACTGGGCTTTAGGGTTGCTACTGTATTTGATTGGGGTACCTAAAGCTAGAAATGAAAATCCTGTCGCATTACGTATTTTAACATATAATACTGTATATGCAAGGGAGTGCTCGGTAATGTTTTTAGTTGGAAAGATATTTATTCAACTTATACATACAAAACGGGTTCCACAAAGGGTATAATTTGCCTTGCATTAAATTCCTAGAAAATGAGGAAATTACTTTTAGAAATGAAACAAGGTTTCAAAGATTTTGGAACATTGCCAAAGCCTGGAGTGCCAGACTCAAATAAGAGAGAAAGTATTCCAACAAAGTTAGGAAAGGATAAAAAACACAATAAACAATCTAAGAGAATAAATAAAACAACAGGAATGGGACAAACTGCAAACTAGGATAACATAATTCACTAAACCCATGCAATTTATTCATTCTGTTGGTAAAGACAGCTGAGTCTTCTGTTTGGAAGGAAAGAAAAGTGATTGGAGGAGAACACAGAAGGGTGTGAGGATTAATGATGAAGCAGTTTTAGAGCATTATCATCATCATTATCCAGTAATGAGCCTAATAGTTTAGATGGTGATTGTTCTATTGAGCTGGAAATTAATAAAAGTACAGTCTCACTCTCCTCAGACTGATGTCATGATAACATTTCCCTGATTAGTTGGACCATTTCTGGTGTAGCCAGCAAAATACAAGATCTGTGTGGGATCCAAAAGATGTGTGAATTTGAAATCCTACTCTTACAAGAAACTTGGTTATGGGATGAAGAGTTTAGGATGAAAGATTACACACGTTGGGAGATAGAGGCAGAAAGGAAATAAAAGTATGATATAGCTAAGGGGGGGTATGGTTACCCACATTTCCATGGCAACACTTCAAAACTGTTAAAACTTTCATATGGGGCCCCTTTTTTCTATGTGTGGTGATTGCAACAAGGGGAATGACAGATATGGTTATTGTTAATAGCTATATCCCTCTTGTAAACCTATCCTCTGCAAATGGTGCACTGTACCATTTGGATGATATCTTGAATACAATTCAACTGGATTTAAAAAAAAATTCAGTTATTATTATGGGCAGTTTTAATGCCCACATTGGTTCAATAACAGAAGTTTACTGTCACGATTAGCACTTAGATGATACATTTAGTATTCCCATCAGAAGTTCTAAAGATAAAACAATGAATAGGGAACCAAATTGCTAGAAATTGCTGACTATAGTAATGGGGCCTATTCACAAAGGGGTGTAGGGTATGCATGATTTGCGCATACCCAACTCACATAGTTAAGCAGTCCCAGACAAGTGCAGTGTGCATGGTATTCACAACCACAAACATCCACAGGATGCCTGTCTATGGATCTGCCCCCTTAGCATACAGCTTCACGGGGCTCAGATTGTATGACTCAGGCAGGCAGCCAGTCAGATACCCATCCTGGGTCCCAAATTGGTTCCCTTGCTGCACACATGCAGGGAATTCTGGGAAGGCATGGACCCCAGTGAGCTGATACCAATGGGCAAATGCCCAAATGGCTGTCCTAGCCCTCTCTGGCAGCCTGGTGGACTGGGGCAGCAGTACGGATGGAGTTCCCATTGCCACTGCAGCAACAGGTGTCCATTGGGGGGACATACAAAAGTTATGGCAGCATCCCCCCTTGTGTAACTTACACCCCCCAAGCCTGGTACTCCATGCCTTTGTGAATGGCATGTAATGTGAGCACACTCCCAGTCAAGCCCTCGAACCGCCCATGACACATAGCCATGCAGGCAGCCAGGGGATCCAGTGCACAAGGAATTATTGCACCTATAGTGAATGTCACTGGGGGTCCACTGGCCCCCAGACAGTGCAGCATTCCCGTGTAGGGTTGCCTACGTACTTCAGATATGTGCACGTAGACAATCTGATTCTTTCGTGAACAGGGCTCAATAGAAACATAAAAACATCGATGTTGATGGCAGATAAGGACCACAAGGCCCATCCAGTCTGCCCATTTATTTTTCTACCTTATGAATGTTCCATTGGCCTTTGCTCTGTCAGTGGCCAATATATGCATTGCAAATGGCAGTGTACGTGGTGATTGTACTGGTGAATTTATGCTCCATTCACACTGTTGAGGTAGTGTTTGTCAATTGCTTTGTAACTATTAAGTCAAATAATGAAGGCTCCTACATCAGACAATTAGATCACCAAGATGCAGATGAAAATATGCTAATTAGAAGTAAGAAGCTAATAAAATAGACACCTTATGTGGCAGTAAAACTTAAAGAACTATTGGTTAATCTACAGGAAATTAGAGTTGAAACTGACCATCAAATTTCCTTAGTGGACTCCATCGAGAGACGTGAGCAAATCACTAATTATTTAAAGTCAATACTCATTGGCTGTTAAGGACTATACAAATGATGGCACTAAAACTACAGAACAAAAAGTCTGGTTTGACAGGAAATGCCAAGCAATGAAAAAAAATGTTCATAAAGTTGGCAGGATTGCTAAAGCCTGTCAACTTTGAACCTAAAAGAACTCTGAAATTGCTTAAGCAAGAATGCAGGACTTTATTGAAGCAGAAAAAAGTAGCCTACAAACAAACCCTGTGACGTTCATTACAAAAGGCTATAAGTGGAAATAATAGTCGCAGTTTTGGGGACCTAGTGGCTATGGAACTGGGAGCAAGCATTACAATACAGTCTTGGTCATTTCACCAGCCACATGGCAGGATTTGTTTTCAGGAGAAATATGGGGTAATTAACAAAATAACAGAAACAAATGATTATCTAAGCTTGTATAAAGGTAAGGCTGAGTGAAGAAAGAGTGATCATTTCTGAGGCAGAAGTATATCAGGCCATTGTTGCTCAAAAAAGAAATAAGGTGCTTGGGCCGTATGGTATAGTGACTGAAATATGTTAGCATATACAGACTAGTGGGATACAGTTTTATGTAATTTATTTAATCATATATGCAAGGAAAGAATTCTCCCAGAGGAGTGGGAAACTGGGTTAATAGTTCTGCTTTTTAAAAACTGCTTTGCATTACTGCTTTATTTGTTCTAGGATTACAAATACCTTTGAGCCGAGGCTCTTTTACAAAGGTTCCATGTCATTGGTACAATTGAGACAAACCTAAGCAAAGATAACAGTTTATAAAATTAAAAAAAAATAAAACACATAGTCTTGTGGAGGAAAAAAGAACAATAAGGTGAAACTTTGGGGAAGGGAAAGGGAAAGGAGGATGGTGAAATCAGGGAGACTAAGTGGATGGGAGAAAAGGGGAGGTAGGTGGGGGAGGACACAGAGAGAGGAGAGGTGGAAGGCGGGTAAGAATAGAGGTAGTGCAGCCAGGTGGTATTTCTCATGGGCCAGCAGGGGAGGTGAAGATAGGAGGGGGGGTGCTGGCAAAGTGCAGGAGTAGATGTGGATCCAAAAGGGCATCTTCAGCTATGGAACCAAAAGACATGTTTAGCCACAACAGTCACAGAGTTTGGAGGCAGTGAGTGTTAGGCGAAGCCGAGTCTTAAAAGTGCTGAGCAATAGTGAGGATGAGATATCTCTGGGAAGACCGTTGTACCAACTAGTGGCCCGGTAAGCAAAGAATCTTTGGCCTTGTGTTGTGTGGCAATGCAGGATTTGCAGAAGCTAAGGTTTCAATCCCCTGGTATGCCGAGTGTAGATTCTCGGTTGTATGAGGACACAGACTTCGGGAGGGGCAAGACCCAGCAAGATTTTCTTAGTAGTAATACAAGTTTGGTATTTTATTCGATTGGCAAGATTCAACCATCCAGTTTGAGAATAGAGGTCACAGGTGTGAGTTAGGCGTTGGGAGCCAGTGACAAGTCAACAGGCCTTGTTGAGGGCGGTGGATACAAGTTTGAGTGTGGTGGTTGTAGCAGAGCCATAAATGATAATTCCATAATCACTGATGGATATGATGGAGCTCTGGACAACAACAGCGAGGGCTTCAGGTGTCAGGTGTTTCCTATGATGGAATAGCAGGCCTAGCAGGGAGTTAGTGGCTTTGGCGACATGGTCGATGTGGGCAGTGTAGGAGAGGTGAGGGTCAAGGGTGATCCAGAGGTATTTCAAGTTTTTGACCTGTTCCAGTGTGGCACCTTGTCTGGTGATAACGGAGAGTTGGAAGAACTTATGTTTATTATGGGAGCTGCTGAAGATCATGGCCTTGCTTTTTTTTTGATTAAGGATCAGTTTGTGCTTTGTGAACCAATTCTCAACCAAGGAGGAACCAAGTTGGAGATTTGCTTGCAATTTCTTTGGGTCCTGGTGTGTGGCAAGGATTACTGCATCATCGGCATACAGGGTGATATGTTCAGTGCAGGAGTTCAATAGGGTGTAAAGGAACAGGCTGAAGAGTGGGGGGCCCAGTATTGAACCCTGGGGGACTCCAGAGATGACAGGTTTGGAATCAGAGTGCACACCCCCAATTTTTACATGCTGGGAGCGGTTTTCAAGATAGCTTTTGAACCAAGAGATTGAATCATTGGAGAGACCAGCATTTTTTAGTTGGCTCAGCAGGAGGGAGTGGTGGACAGTATCGAAGGCTTTGGTCAGGTCGATGAAAATAGCACCAGTTAGTTGTCCATTGTTGAGGGAGCTGTGAATGGAGCCGGTGAATTCAAATAAAGCAGAGGATGTACTATGACCTTTTATAAAGCCATGTTGCTGTTTACAGAGAATGTTATATTTGTGCAGATGCACTTTAAGTTGGTCCGCTACTATACGTTCCAGTGCCTTCGATAGGAGAGGCAGAATGGAGATAGGGCGGAAGTTCACATGGTCAGTCTTATCACCACTTTTGTGAATCGGGGTAACAGTGGCCATTTTCCATTTGTCCAGGAATTGGCTAAGGGAAAGAGAGAGAGATTAAAGATCTTGGTGAGGGGCCCAAGTACCTCGTCAAGTGTTAGGGCCAGTAGCTTGAGGTCAAGTATGTCATTGCTTGTTCTAGATTTGCTGATGGCTTTGGCAACGTAGTTTCGGACTTGATGTTTCTTTAGTGCTTTAAAGTAGAAAGGTGGGTGACAGGCGTGGGTGGAGGAGTTGGGGGGTTGGGAGTTGACACACATTGAAAGAAGTCAGAGAGGAGAACACTGCTAAGGTCAGTGAAAGTGATGTTAAAAGTGTTCGTAATAGTTTTAGGGTTGAGTGTAGTGTGCCCATTTATGTTGAGTATGTTCGGCGAAGATTTTGACTGCTTCCCAGTGACATCTTTAATGTTTTTCCTGAAATCCCTCCCATTTCCCCAGGAGTTAGTGAGGGCATTTTTTATAGTAGTCAGATTTCTGTTGCCGAATGGATTTGGTGCAGTCGTTCCATGCCCGTTTATAATTCTGGATGTCGAGTTGCTTACCAGAGTTTCTAGCCAGTTCCCAGAGGTGGTCCCTGGATTTAAGTTTTATTAGGAGGTCTCCTGACAGCTAAGGGTTACTGAACAATTTAACTTTACGCCTTTTGAGGGGGGCAAATTTGTTACAGGCTTCATTGAAAATGTGAATAAATTGCTCCAGTGCAGTATTAGTATCTGTTGCCTTGAAGATGGGGGACCAGTCCTGCAGACAGAGGTGCAATTTGAGGTGGGGTAGCTGACCACGGGGTAGAACTCTGCTGCTGATGATTTTTGGAGGGGGCTTATAGAATTTGTTTGACCAGGTAGGGCTGATGGGAGAGTGGTCACTGAGTGAGTCAGGGAGGACTGAGGTTTTCGTGATCCGAGAGGGGTGGTTGGTTAGGATCCAGTTGAGTAGGGAGCCGGTCCCAGTTCTGTAGTTCTTTCTGGTTGCATAGTCAACCATTTGAGTCAGGTTAGCTGATATAATGGAGTCCTTAAATGATACACCTTCAGCTGAGAGTCAATTAATGTTAAAGTCACCAAGAAGGATGATTTTAGAGTCCAATGGGTGGGATTTGACAAAGTCAAGGACAGCGGTTAGACCAGGTCCCTGTTCCTTAGGAGGTATGTAAACAGTGACAACTGTGAGGGCCTTATTGTGGGCACCTAATAGGAGTCTGATGGGAAGAATCTGAGCAGGAGTTGCTGGAAGATTGGAATCAATGGGGTGTCCTCGGAAAGTGTCTTTCACATATAAGGCATACCCTCCACCTCTTTTGGACTTACGATCAACCCAGAAGACATTGTAGACAGGAAGGGTGATTGCCTGGTCAGGAATCTTTGGGGTGAGCCAAGTTTCAACTACTGACAGAATATCCGGGTTGTGTTGGGTGGTAAAGGCTTGCAGTGCATCAAGCTTAGCAAGTAAACTGCAGATGTTCAGGCACATGATTGAGAAAGTGCCTGTTGGTTTGTTTTTGTTAGAGGTGTTTGGTCTGGGGTTAGGGTGAACAGTCCCTGATAGCAGCAGGAGGTGCAAAAGTTTCAGGGTGCATAGGCGGAATTCGGTCAGAGAGAGGTTGCATTTCTTTTTTGAACAGTAGTATGCCAGGTGGTAATGTAGAAAATGCAACATTGGAATAGTTGTATATGATGTGGCTAGATGTGCCCAAGGCTCACACATGAGCAGGGACAGATCAATTTCAGTGGTGTGCCTCCAGGGGGAGGATTTTCCCCATTGCCAAATGATGTAAAATAATCAAATCCACAGGAAAAGGACCAGTAAACTGTTTGATCTACAGTAACAAGATAAATGATGTGTTAAATTCCTGGAACACTGGCCTGGGGCATATGCAGGAAGTTAAAACCCTTTGTCGGTGTCTTCTCTTTGTTTAAATAGTTGTGAATGGTTCTCAAAGACATGCAGATCCCTTTAGCAACAAGGTAGAAGGAAACAGAATTCAAGTAATTACAGACACATGACTCTTCTATGTATAGGCTTAAGCATGTTCACACAGATAATCTCAGATTCAATATAAGGGTAATAGAAAATAATCTTTTGTGCTATGCTCAAGCTGGCTTTCACACAGAACATAGAACCTTAGATAATGTGTTTATATTAAACTGACTTATGGAAACGTATGTACTAAAAGACTAAAGTGCTGTTTATGTAGCATGCTTAGATTTGTCTTCTGCATTTGACAGTGTGAATAGACATATACTATGGGAAAACCTAAGAAAACTTGGCATCGAGGAAAGTCTTCTAAGCAGTTTAGAATTACTGCACAGGGATAAAGCATATTTATAAAATGGCAAGAAAAAAATCTAGAAATCTCATTGGCCAAGGCAGATCAGCTGACCGTACATTAATTCTCTGTATACACACAGTCATCCTGGTCACTAAACCACATTACACAATGAACACATCTGTCCTCTTACGACCAGAACTATCTTCCATCAGTCTCCCTACAACCAACCAGAACTGATCTTTCACCACAAACATGGCTGCTACCTTTACATTGTAGAAACCTTCAACTGGGCCCTAAAATTAAAATTATCTTAAATATAAAATAAAACAAATAAATTAGATGTTGTTTACCAGATCGTCACACTCTCCTTACACACATGAACAAATTAGAAACATTAAGTATTGTTTAGAGTTTTCATTACAACTGTTTGTTTGCTGACATTGAAAAATCCCCCTTCTATCTTTACCTGCTCATCAAGGAAATCTCTTCTGCTTTCCCTGACAAGTAAGATAATTGAGTTTCTGGCTCTAAAACAGGCCTTTGTTGTCTGTGTGTACACTATGTTAGTAGAGGAACATTCTGCTAGTAGAACTGAGCAGAATTTTGAATCCCTGTATTCCATGGTAAACATTACATGATGAACTTTCCATTTCTTAAATGTGGGGAAACACAGAGGGAAAAAACAGAATAAAGAAAGTAAGCAATGATACTATATAAACAAAGAGAGAAGGTCATAAATGACTCACCCTGCTGTTTATCTTTTAGGACAGAGCAAGCAGTTCATGATGCTGTCAGTGAGTGTGGCAGTTTTGAACCACGCTCATGCTTGCAGCACTGGGGAACTGAGAAGCCTCTGTTATGGCGTCCTTTTAGTTTTGTCTACAAAGTGAGGAGAATGAAATAAAATAATGGGGCTATGTGTCATACTTAGAATGAGAAAAACAGCATTTGTGAATTGCTGTGGCTGGCAGGGGAATATGAAGCTTAAGTGGGCAGGGAGGCACACACTGTATAACACTAATCTAGCACCAATAGGCGGAAGGACTATTTTATGTTAAAAGTACATATTCACTTACATTTTTACTTATTTAAAAATGTGTTTAAAAATAAAAAAACTGCTTCTGAAAATAAAGGGACATTTTATAAGTGCAATAAGACACTCTGGGGTTGTGCATTACAGTGTGATAACCACACTCCTAGGGAGGACCAGCACTCGGCCTTCGGCCTCATGCCTAACTACGCCCCTAGGAGTGTGGTTATCACACCATAATGCACACCTCATTGTGTCTTATTGCTTACATAAGGATGGCCAAAGATGGTACTGTTAATAACTTCACCATGTTTGTTCTTACTGCTCCTCACTGTGTATAGCTATATCTATATATATATATTATGGTGGCACAATAGTGCTACCATAGTTAGGGTTGAGTAGCCCTTTTAAGGTTAAAGGGTCAAACTTTGCATCTTAATAACTTTGCCACCATTCAACGGATTTGCCTGAAAGTTGGAATGCATGATCAAGAAACATACGTCTTGGGATCTGCCAACTTTCGTAGTGGTCAGATATACGACTGTGGAGTTATTAAGTGAGATCTGCGCACGTGTTTACGGTTTTTGGTGAATTCTTTGCTCGCACCTACAGGTCACATGGTTTGTGCGACTGGTCTGAAAACTTCAGGAGTCCCCAATGTGCCTTTTGAAGATTTCGTGAAAAAATATTGAACAGTTCAAAAGTTATTAAAAAAACAACTTCCCATTATAAGTCAATGGGAAAAGTTAACAAAAAGTTTGACAGTGTCGCAAATGCACTTTTCAGTGTCCAAATGGCCCTTCTAGTGTCACAAATCTGCCATTTTGTTTTCAGTTGGTGATCAGAAAAATGCTTGGCATTTAAAATTGGGAACCTCTAGGAACACAGTTCTTTTTGTGTTCACCTAGTCAGACCCTCAAGATGCTTGCCATGTCTTTATTTTAGGGTTAAACACCCCAGAAATATGTTTTTCAAATTTCTGGAAAAAGCAGTGTCGCACTCATGACACTTTTGTGATTTCATTTGCGAAAGTGTCGTGATTTGTAACACTATTTTGCGACACTATGCCCAAAATAACAGGAATTCTTTGCCACCCTGCTGCAAAAGAACGATTTGGTCTATTGGGCTGAAATTTGGAGGGAAGACAGCCAGCATGCCACAGATGTGCCTTTTTGTGGTTTGGTGAAAAAAATATTGGAGGGCTGCAAAGTTACAGCACTCTGAAGTTGACACTGTTTCCCATAGGATAACATTATGGCGTCTGTCGCGCCTTTCCGGGCCTGTATTTCGGAAACGGTGCAAGATACGTACTTTTCATCGGAAAAATTCTTAGCCCTCCCAAATGTGGGCTAAGTACAAAACTAGCCAGGAATGTCATAATTCATATGAAATTTTCATTTTTTTTCTACGTCGTATGGTTCCTGAGATATAAGCAATTTAGTATTCCAAGTCCTCCTTTTCTGCTCCAAGGTCCATTATTATTATGTGTACATTCTTTGTATTCACTGTCTTTTTCAATGCAGTTTTTGGGGACAAGAAGGATGTGCCCCTTCATTACTGTGCCAGTTAGCATTTCCAGTTGTGTTTCCGTTACCGTTCACGTCACCGTTCCTGTCTACCCCACCGTGTGCATTGCGGTTTGCATTTTCATTTGCGCTTCTGTTTGCATTACTGTTACCATTTGTGTTTTCATTACTGTTTATGTTTTCGAGTTTTTTTGTATCAGCCTGTGTATTGCCATTTGCCTTTGCGGTCGACCTTCCTTTTGCATGTGTCTTTAGTTTTGCGTCATCATCGCTGTTACTGTTACCATTGACGTTTCCAATCGCGTTACCATGACCGTGCGCATTACGGTTTGTGTATCTGTATGTGCTTGCATTTGCATTTCTGTTTCTGTTTCCTTTGGCATTACTGTTGCTGTTACAGTTACCATTTACATTTCCAATTGCGGTACCGTGACCGTGTGCGTTACGGTTTGCGTTTCCATACTCACTTCCGTTCTTCTTTCTGTTTCTGTTTCCTTTGGCATTATTGTTGCTGTTACCATTACCATTTGCATTTACAATAGTGGTTCCGTGATCGTGCGCATCACGATTTGCGTTTCTGTACACGCCTGCATTTTGGTTTCCGTTTCTCTTTTCTTTGGCGTTATTGTTGCTGTTACCATTACCATTTGCATTTCTAATTGTGGTACCATGACTGTGTACGTTACCAGTTGCATTCCATATGCACTTGCATTTGCATCTCCGTTTTCATCACTGTTCGCTTTGGCGTCACTTTGCGCTTGTGTTTCTATTACCGTTTGCGTTATCATTTATGTTTGCATCACCATGTGTGTAACCCTTTGTGCTTGTGTTTGCATTGCACTTACCATTACTATGTCACAAAAAATCACGTGGTGGGAGTGAGGGGCCCGAAGGTCCCACACTCCCACCACCACATTACATTCACTATTTATAGTCCTCATTCTCAAAAAGAAGAGAAATTCATGTAAACAATTCTGTTTAATGCATCAGTTAGGGTTGTTCCACAGCTATAAAAGTGAGGAACTTCACTGTTCGGGTTGAAAGCCCCCCCTTGCACCCCCCACTCCGCCCCCAAACTGGCATCGGGTGTGGGTTGGGGTCATCGGTCTGAACTCTCACCCCATTCTCCTATACTTCACCACCTCAGCTTGTTTACACATGGAATGGGGTGAGAGTTAGGACTGATGACCCTAATGCATGCCCTGATGCCAGTTTGGGGGCGAGTGGGGGTAAGGGGGGCTTAACACTAACATCAAATTTCTTCACTTTTGTTGCTGTGGAACAACCCTAACTGATGCATTAAACAGAGTTTTTTTGCCATGAATATATATATATATTTATTTATAAAATTAATTTGAAAAAAGAAGCTAATCAAATGGTGAAAGACCAACAGATGACCATGTGTATATCAGAGCACGACCACACACATGCACTTTTACCCCCCTTCAAAACAATTTTGACATTTTATAAGATAGATAAACCACTCTGAAGTGTGCAGTCATGCTCTGATATACGCATGCCTTGAGTGGCCTCATGCATACAACACACACCAAGGCATGCGTATATCAGAGTGCAACTGCACACCTCACAGTGGTTTATCTATTACATATACATATATTAATGTGTGTAAATAAATATAGTATGTGTATATAAATATGGTTATGGTTAGGCCCCATCTGGAGTACTACGTGCAGTACTGGAGGCCACACCTTTACAAGGACATTAACCAAACTGAGGCAGTCCAGCGAAGGTCAACCGAAATGGTGCAGGGGCTGCATCAGAAGACATGAGAACAGATTAACGGGGCTCAATATGTATACTCTAGAGCAAAGGAGGGAGAGAGGTGATATGATCAAAACATTCAAACACCTTAAGAGCATTAATAAGGTGAAATAGTCTAACATGTTTCAATACAAGAAAAATAGCAGAACAAGAGGACACAGCATGAGATTAGAGGGAGGCCGATTAAGGGGTAATGTGAGGAAGTTATTTTTCACAGAAAGGGTGGGGGATGCATGGAACGGCCTACCTCAGGAAGTGGTGGCTATGAATACAGTGCAGGGCTTCAAACATGCATGGGATAGGCATAAGTGAGCAATACAGATGAGTATGAATAGATAGGCCACTGACAGCAAAGGACAATGGCACATTTATAAGGTAGAAAAAGAAATGTGCAGACTGGATGGGCCTTGCAGTCCTTACCTGCCGTCAACTTCTATGTTTCTATGTAAATATAGTATGTATTTACTAGTTTATCACCCATTGTAAATAGCAAGTGTGATGTTTATTTTGCTGTATATCTCTCTGTAAATAGCAATTGTTATGTATATTTCTCTGCATTCTGTATGCCAAATGTATTGCCATTGCTTTGTACCCCTCTTCCCTGGGTCGCACATGGAAACGAGCTTCTGTTCATGGTGCCCTTTTGCCGGTTATCAACATTTAAATAAATAAAAAATAAATAAATAATGCAATAAACATAGAGAAGGGTGTAAAACAGGGTTACCTGTTGGCACTGTTACTTTTCAACCCATATTTAGAATAATTGGTTGCAGAATTATACAGTTGATACTTTTGTACTTTTGCTCATAGACTTATGGACAGGAAAATGAGTATTCTGTTATATGTGGATGACATTTTGCTCTGTTCCCAAACTCCACTGGGCCTTAAATGGGCCATTAATAAAATAATCCTGCATTTGTATAAGCTGGAGGTTACTCTGAATCCAAGGAAGTCAAATGTCATTTTTGGAAAGAAGGGTGGAAACCACGAGTCTTCATGGTCATTTGGTGAAATCTTGATTGATATTACAGTAAGTCTGAATACATGTGATAGACAATTATCCTGGAAAAATAAAATATGCTGTATTAAGAAACAAGCTATATAATTATCTAAGGCTATAATTTGATTCAGCAAATTATAAATACATACATAGATATATAGAATTTGATGGCAGATAAGGACTGCCTGGCCCACCTAGTCTGCCCATTTTCCCTACCTGTTGCAAAAACCAAATACCCTACTTGATCTCTGGTTTTGTACTTCTACCTACCACTAGGGTACCCCTATGCAATTCTCATGCATTTTTGAATTTTACTTCCGAATTTGTCCCCACCACCTCCACTGGGAGACTGTTCCATGCATCCATCACCCTTTCTGTGAAGAAATACTTTTTCATGTTATCCCTAGTCTACCCCCTTCCAACCTCATGTTATGACTCCTTGTTCTAGAACATCTCTTTTTCTGAAAGATGCTAACCTCTTATACCTTATTTATGCACTTGAGATATTTGAAGGTCTCTATCATATCCCCCCCCCCTCCAGGGTGTACAACTTGAAGTCCTCCAGTCTCTCCTCATGACTTTTGGTGCAGGTCCTGCACCATTTTTGTTGCCCTCCTCTGAACTGTCTCCACCCCGTCTATCTCTTTAGATAGATGTGGCCTCCAGAACTGGACACAATACTCCAGATGAGGTCTCACTAATGATTTATGTAGAGGCATCACCACCTCCTTTCTTCTGCTTGTGATACCTCTCCCTATGCACCCCAGTACCCCACTGGCTTTCCCCACAGCCTTGGCACATTGCCTGGCTACCTTTAAATCATTTGACATGATTAACCCCAGATCCCTCTCCTGTTTGGTTGTCATCAGTATCTCTCCCCCTCCCCGCATCGTGTAAGCCTCCCTTGTGTTCCTGTGCCCCAAATGCATGACTTTGCACTTTTTTGCATTGAATCTTAGCTGCCACACTCTTGACCATTCCTCAAGTTTACCTAAGTCCCTCTTCATTTTTTCAACCCCCCCCACCGTAGTGTGTATCCTATTGCAGATCTTAGTTTCATCTGCAGATAGGCATATCTTTACTTCCAGACCTTCTGCAATGTCACTTATGAAGACATTGAATAGGACTGGCTCCAGAAATGACCCATGTGGCACCCTGCTGGTTACCCTCCTTTCCTCAGAACGAGCTCCAGTTACCACCACCCTCTGTGTTCAATCCCTCATCCATTTTTTAACACAGTTTACCACCTTGGGGCCCATTCCCAGGCTGCCTAATTTGCTTACAAGCCTTTTATGTGGAAAGGTGTTGAAGGCCTTGCTGAAATCCAGGTAGGCCTATTCCACTGCTCCCCCCAGATCCACTTCCCTGGTCGCCCAGTCAAAGAAATCTATCAGATATGTTTGACATGATGTTCCCACTGTGAATCCATGCTACCTCGAATCCTGTGCACCGTTGGATTCAAGATGTTCCACAATCCTTTATTTGCTATTAACTCTTATACAGTGGATTCCTGATGTATGCACATGCCCGGGACAAACTGAATTTGTGCATACAACCGGAATGTGCATACAACCAGAACACCATAGAAATTAATGGAAAAGTACAGGTAGCTGCATCTGAGAAGAAAAAGACATGGGGTAGTAATTGCTAGTGATTTGAAGCATTCTGCTCAATTCAGACAGGCAGTGGCGAAAGCCAACAAGATGCTGGGATGCATTGCAAAGGTTTTCAGTAGCAGGCATAGCGAGTTTATTTTGCCATTATATAGATCACAAGTAAGGCCTCATTTGGAGTATGGAGTGTGGTATTGGCACCCGTACCTTAAAAAGGACATTACTTTGCTGGAAGGGGTGCAGAGGAGGGTGGCAAAAATGATCAGGGGACAGCAGGACAAATCATATGAAAAAAGGCTAGGAGCCCTGAGGGTGTAGTCCTTGGAGGAGAGGAGGTAGAAGGGGAATATGATAGAGACCTTCAAGTACCTGAAGGGAGTAAACAAAACAGAGTGTTGGGATCTCTTCAAGTAAGAGAAAAAACACCACCTCTAGAGAATACAACTTAAAGCTGGTGGGAGGAAGATACAGCAGGGATGTGAAGAATCACTTCTTTACAGAAAGGGTGGTGTCGGCATGGAATGTGCTGCCAGAGGAGGTGATGGTAACTAGGACAGTGGGATCATTCACAAAATTCTGGGACAAACACAGAGGGAAGTCGTGGTACCAAGGAAGGGGGAGCGGGGAGGGAGAGGAGGGTTCAGGGATACTGGTGTAGGGGTAGAATACAAAACCCCACAACAAGCTGAGCAGACAAGCTAGATCAGGTGGCTTCCTTCTGCTAGCTACTTTCTTATGTTCTTATGTTCCTCCCTCTGATCACCAGCCCTGATGGTGAAATAAAATTCCCTTGTGTTAGAGGTGTTCTCACCCTCTGCTCACCAGCCCTGACGACAAAATAAAATTCCCTGGTGCTAGTGGTCCCTTCCACCGCCAATCACCAGCCCAGAAGTACAATCCCCCTCTCCCGGCATCCAGTGATTCCTCTTCCCATGGCACCAGGCATATCCCCTACTCACTGTAGCATTATCCATGATGCCGTGGGAGCATACAGTGACCAGCACAGCCCTCCTCACACCTCCTCAACCAGCCGCCATATGTACTGTCAGGGAGCACCCTCTTATTTATAGGACAGGGTGCATCACCCTGTCTTATAAATGAGAGTCGTGCTCCCTGCCTGTACATATTGCTGGCCAAGGAGTTGTGGAGGGCTATGCCGTCTGTTCTTTGCTGCACCACAGATAATGCTATGTGGTGAGTTGGGGGTATGCCAGTGCAGCGGGGGATCACTGAATGCCAGAGAGTTTTTTTACTTCTGGACTGGCGATTGGCAGGGATCACTAGCAGCAGGAATTCTATTTTATCAGGGCTGGCGAATGGAGGAGGTGTCCACTAGCATCAGGAAATTTCATTGCACCATTAGGGGCTAGAAATTGAAGTTGGGGCCACTAGTACTAGGAATTTCTTTTACCATTGGGGCTGGCAAGTGAAGGGAAGGAGTCCACTAGCACCAGGGAATTGCATTGCACCATTAGGGCTGATAGTCAGAGGGAAGGGAGACAACTAGCACCAGGGAATTTTATTTTACTGTTGGGGCTCACTATCAGGATGGACTTCTAGCACTACAGATAGCTATGGCTATCAGGGACTGGAGGGGCACCACCATGGTACCTGCCTACACTACCCATGCAAATAGGTCCATAATGGGATTGCAAATGACCCATTAGTGCCTTGCTTGACTAATAGGCTCATTTGCATGGATACCTTTGAAAACTGCAGATAGCACTCCAGCACTATAAACTCTTGAGGCCAAAATCGAGATCTGTGTCGGGGCAGCACTACCTGACTTAGTGCTGCCCTGACATGGCCCTATATTCAGTTGTTTATTGCCCAACTGAATATACTATCCTGGGGCACCTGGGCAATTACAAAGCACTGTGCAAACATTTGTGCAGCACTTTGCACCCAGCTGAATATCGTGCCCCTGGAATCTGTACAGAATATATCCAATAGACAAGTTCTTATATTGACATACACCAACAGCATTTTTAAGAAGTGAATTAAATCTAAAATCAACTGTTTTCATGGCACAGATCACGCTCTTAAATTGTGGAAAAAAAATGGTTTGGTTGGATGAGGAGAGAACTCTAACAAAATGCTGGCTTGAAGCTAGATCAAGTAATTTGCAAATAGGATGCAGTATAGTGCAGTGGTTTAAGGCTCTGAGCTGCAAATCTGGTGACATCCAGCAGACCAGACCCAGGTTTGAATCCTCCAGTTTCCACTTGCATACTGTGTGACCCTGAGCAAATCACTTAACTTCCCTGTGCTCTCAGGTTGCACCTGTAAAAAAGCTTTCAGCTTAGTGTGCTACACCTGGTTAAGCAAATAATAAAAAAAAAAAACTTCAACTTGAAATGGTTTAAGCAGTTCAAAGATACATTGAAATTTGGGATGACTATGTAAACAACAACATAACCAATATGTTAATGCTGCTATTCAGAGACTAGAAGACAATTTTTTCCAATCAGAATTTAGGAAGTTAATTGATATATCCCGTAATGTACTTTTTCTGTTCACTCAAAATGCCCATGGAAATCAGAACAATACCTGAGATTGTGTGAAAATGTCTCCCACAGAAATTCTTACCGTAGATTTCGTGCCAGAATTCGGATGAAAAATCAGTATCATGTCAGACTGGTTTGCAACAAGGGAGCAGAAATGTTCTGTAATTATAATATTTACAGAAGGTTAACTGTTAATAATTTGGTTTCTGATTGCACTTTGTTATCTAATGCCAGAGAAAAATGGCTGCTTCCTATATTCCAGCTTCTAACTTATCAGAACAACAAGCAGCGTCAGTGGCTCAGCAGGTAGCACACTCGCCTCTAAGGCCAGGAGATCAGAAGGCTGTGGATTCTTTCCCCACATCAGGCACTTGGGTTACATCCCAGTACTGACACTATAGTGCAGCATGAGGGGGGTGCTGCACCCCTGAGGTACCGTCTTTCGGATGAGTCATTAAACCTAGGTCCCATCTGCCAGTTCAGGTGGATGTCAAAGATCCCATGGCACTTCTCGAAAAGAGTAGGGGTATTTTTATTATGAAATCACATCAGCTTATTTACACAATCATATTTCATTTTCATACAATACATTTAAGTACAAATCACAGATACAGCCTGTATTTCCTCTGCTTAATTCAGTACGGGAAACCTGTTTCTTATTCACACAATCTATCTTTACATTTTTCTGCTAACATTCCAAAGTCTGCACAAAAATTATTTCATTTATATTTAATAAAGATTAAAAACCTTTCCGCCTTCTGAATACTTTTTGGGATGCATTTTTCCCTTTATCTGTCATATATACAGAATTCATTGCTTTGTGTATTAGGATGCTCACTGTCTCATAGGGCATAATTCTCTGATAAATTGTCCATTGGCATCTTGTTTGCCAAATATAACATTTTATGCAATATAAGAAAACTGCCAAAGTTTCATCATCATATTTAGTGATGGGGGGGGGGGGGTAGTTCCCCAACACTAGACTTTCATAGTTCAGTTGTTGCAGCCACCCAAACTTCCATTTGTTTGCTAAGAATTCCCATAGGGGTTTCACATATGTACAATCAATGAGAAAATGTTGCATTGTTTCTTCCAGAGCTATACATGCCAGATATGGGCAATTTCTTTCTTCTTGAACTTTATGCTTGCAATTCCCTCTGATGTTTAGTTTACCATACATTGTAAACCATAAGACTTCCCACATATGTACCATAATTCTCAGGTTCTTTAAACATTCTGACACTATCCCCCTAAAACATGGAGGGCAGTTTTTAAATTCAGGTTCTACAGGATATATTATAGTTAGAACAATATTATAAAGCTTTTTCCCTGGGTTCTGACATATTTGGATTTTCAATGGGCCCCATTTATATAGCTTCTGGGCAGTAGGTTTAAAATATTCAGGCACCTGAAGTCAATGGGTTACTTTGGGAGAAGCATTCTCCTAATTTGAGACACAAGATGCTAAGATGTTTTGGAACAATTTGTATTGTAAAGATTCCAAAGGGTGTAAACCTATCCTGACTGATTGTGCTATAAATATAGTGTGGAAAAAGCTCACTGGATCTAACATGCCAAATCCTCCTTGGGAGTTTGATAAATAAGTGAAGCGTCTCTTTATTGGATTAAGTCTACTACCCCACAGCATTTGGAAGAAACAGCTATATATGCGTGTTTCTAATGCTACGGGGAGGGGATAGATCATAGCAATATATCACATACAAGGAACAATAAACCTTTTTATGATGTGGATCCTTTTGATTTTTGAGAATTTGCAATTTTTCCATCTTTGGATTTTCTGTTCTGCAGTTTTCTAGGCTAATTCCCAGTTAAAACTGGGGATGTTAACAAAATGTAATTCCTAAAATCTTACAGGGGTCTGTTGAGATTTGAATCCCTTCTATTAGGGTGGGGAGGTCATGACCTATAAATAGTTCTCTACGTTTTCCATGGTTTAGTTTTGAGTTTGACACTTTGGGAGAATTTAATCATCTAGACCAAGAAGTCTGGAACTGGATTGTGGTCTGAAAAAAATGGGCAGATATCATCTGCATATGCCTGTACGTTCACTGTGTCATTGGGTCTGTTTCTACTAATTCCTTCCCATGCTATACAGTTCTCTAATTTCCTTAAGAAAGGGTCTAGGGAGAAAATGTATAGTAGGGTGCTTAGAGGGCATCCCTGCCGTACTCCTGTTGTGAGTTTGATACTTTGACAGATGTGATCTTTTATTATTGGTTTTATTGAAGCTGTAGAATACAGTAGTTTTATGCATCTCACACATTCTGGAGGGATACCATAATATTCTAAAGTTGCAAAAAAAAAAAAGGATGATGTGCTCTATCAAAAGCTTTACACAGGTCTAGGAAGGAGTTTTCTATGATAGCTCTAATAATCACCAAGGCACCTTAAATCTTATGGTCTGGGAGGCCACAGAATTGGGTCAGGGATATAAGTGTGTTTGCCATTTTCCGCAATCTGTTATTTAGAATTTGTGACAGGATTTTGAAATCAGAGTTTAGTATAGTAATTCATATCCAGTTTTCTATTTGTTGTCTGTCTCCTGTTTTAAATAAAAAAAATATAACAATGCTTTCTGTAAAAGAGGTAGGTATTTCTAGGGAATTAAAAAAAATGAAAATACTATCTCGAGGCAGGATGCCATATCTGACAAAAATGTTCTATACATAGTAGCTCATAGGCACGATCGTCAGGGCCTGGTGATGTACCCGTTTTTAGGGACTGAATAACTTGGTCTATTTCCGCAGCGGTAATGGGTAATATTAGATCATCTCTTGCTACAGGGGAGTTTGGAATAGGTAGATCTTGAAAATAAGATGTTATATCTGTTATCTGTGGGGGGATCTACCATAGTATGGGAAAGAAAATGTTCTCTAATCACCTGGAATTGATTCCCAATGGAGTCTGCTACCTTCCCTTCCTTGTCTATAAGGCTGTCAAATCTAGAAGCTACCCTTCTACTTTTACAAGCTTCCATTGGGTCACCAATTGGGGATTTCTGTGTGTCATACTGCAACATGGCCTTTATGGTGGTGGCACTGTTATACTGAGATTCTTTCACTTCTAAGTTAATTTGCTTTATCTGATTTGTGAAATCCTTCCATGTAGTAGATGATAGTGTGTATAAATATTGTAGCTGACTACGTAACTGTAAACATTTAAAAATAATTATTTATTTGTTGCTTCACAGATTTTTTAAACCATGCTTTTAAATCCTCCTTAGTATCTCTCCATTATTCCCCGATGTAATCATATAAAAACCTGATTTTCTAGCTCCCAACAACAGTTTTATTTCCTTCTGTACTGTGGGATTTGATAAGCACGCTGGTTTAAGTTTCCACCTGTTCCAGGGTTTGTTGTTTTGACTATCTTGACCAGAAGGTTTTAACAGGAGGTGATCTGAGAATTCAATGGGAACTATTTCTAGTTGGGGTAGTGCTAGCCCTTGGGAGACATAAATATGGTCAATTGTTGAGGTATAATTTCCTCTTTTATAGGTAAAGCCCGGACCCTTAATTTGAAACTTTCTACAATCAGTTAAACCAGCTAAAGCAATACATTTATGTAAGGCGTGTTCATCATAATACACTTTCCTCTGGACCCCTTAACAGGGTCAGGTGTATCATAATTAAAGTCCCCTCCTAAGAGAATATTTCCAGAGTACACTAGATATGGCTGTAGAGTTGTCAGCAAATTGACTCTTTCTGCTTTTGTTTGGGGCCCATACACTACAGTGATCCTACAGGAGAAGCACACCACTGACCATCTAATACCAAGAGTCTACCTGGGATTAAGTCGATAAGTTTAGAGACAGAAGGAGAATGAGTTGAACACAATTCTAATGCCATCAGCTTCATCAGATCCAAAGGACCAATACGAGGGTCCCCACACCCATTCAGCTTGAAATAAATGAGACTGATCAATGGAGTATATTGATGTTTCCTGTAGTAGACATATATCTATACCAGATTCATGAATATACTGAAAGGAGGCCTGTCGTTTTGCATAACTAACATGTGGATGTTAAAATACCCCTAAACAAAGGGGAGTCCAAGATTCAGAATGTAGTATTTAAGGGTTCTTTTTTCCTTGTTTTCTTTTTTTTTCCTTCTATAGCCCACTGTATCATTACTTGTTGACATAGTTTCTTGGTGCTGGGCCTGAAGGTCTGAATCTCCTACCTCCATATCGGATTTGCCCCAACTGGTCACTAAAGGGGCAAAGAGCTTGTCCAATTCCATGGTAGGGTCTTCCTTGGGGGGATGGGCAGAGTTTTAGATTGCCTAGTAACTCTTCTGGGTAGGGGGGTAGGTCCCATGGGTGGGGGGACTGATTTTATTACAGCCTTCTCTGTTTCAGTGTAGCAAACTGGGATCAGGAAGTCAGTGGGCATTTCTGAAGGATTACCCATATTCTCATTTAAGGTATCCCTTTTGTTTCCTGTGGTAGGGTGACTAGTCTTGCTAATGTTGGTATTGTAACCTGGGGAGGGGGATTTGAGGGGGAAGCAGGAGGGGGAGGTGGGGCCTCTTGAGTTGTTCCAGGGTCAGTGGAAGCAGCCGCAACTTGGCCTGCTGAATAAGCAAATCTGGACTAATGCAAGAGGCTTTGTTTTTGGCAGCCCCAGGGACATTCTCTGAACACATGCCCTCACATAAGTCACATTTCATGAGGTTAGCGCATTGTACACTAATGTGTCCTACTTCCCCACAGTTGTCGCATCTAGGTTTGTCACATACACTAGAGAAATGGGTTCTGGACCTGCACTTGTAGCAGGCATGAGGCTGTCCTGCATAAAAAAAAAAAACCTCTGTCCCTCCCCAATAGAAAGGAGTTTGGAATGTGTTCAATTCCTGAGTTTGTCTGATGGAGTTTAACTTTATATTTCCACCTTCCTGTCTAGAACATTTCAGTGTCCAAAATGGGTTCAGGAGCATTCAGAACCTCACATTTCTTTGACAACCAGTATGAAATGTCCTCCACATGGACCCCCTCATTCCTAAACATTACTGTTATAAATTTAATCAGGGGTTTTGTTAAGGGAATCACAAAAAGGGGGTCCATGGGGAGAAAATTTCACCTGGTTGTAGTTTCCCAGAATAATTCTAAGGCATAAGGTGAATGGAAGCTGACATCAAAATTGTCCTCCCCAGAGATATTTATAAAGGCAAAAACTTCTCTAGGAGTAAAGCGTAAAGATTAATTAAAAAGAAGTCTTCCTACATAGTGCCTATCAGGCCTATTTTCCAGTCCTCCTTTATACCTAATCCTGACTGCATGTCTTCTTGGTGCAGCCTCGTTTTTTATTTTTTGGAAAAGTTGAGACAGGAAAGGTCTCTGCAAATTTGGTTCCTCTTTTTTATGTTCTTTGGCTCCTGCCGTAGGGTGCTGGTTCTTTTTAATCATTGGGTGCACCTGTTCTGTAATTGGATGTGGGGGGCACATCTCAGGGCCCTGTTTCCAACACCTTTGGATCTTGTGGATATTCCTCCGTAATATCATTTGACTCACCCAGATTTTGTACGGTATCAGTGTTTTGATTTTCAATATAGGATATTTCTGAGGCTTTTTGTGGGTTCCATTCTGGGGAGGTCAAAGGGCTTGGGGCCCAACTAGAGTCGGGGGAGCCATTGGCCGTCTTTCAATCTTGTCCATTCTGCTACCACTAACACTTTTTCTGGGGTCCACTGAGCAAAGGGGTCTGTTTGAGGAGGAATGATAGAGAAAGCCATTTGGAGAGCAGAAGTAGTAGAGTGGGGCTTTCTTGAATTTGCATCCTTCACATATGCCACATCTGAAGTAATTTTTAACAATTCTGCAAATTCAGTAGGTAAGTTTCACTTCGCTAGTGTCAGAACCTCTCTTTTTTGTTTGAAATCCTCCCTTATAGCTGTTTTCCCAGCGGGACCCCTTGCCATAAAGGAAAACACAGACACTCCTTTCTGGTTATGTTCGTTATCTGAAAGATTGTCAGAGAATCAGAGCAATTTGAAAACATTGTCACCTCAGACACTGAACAGTTTTCTGCATTCTGTCACAATGTTTCAGTGTTTATCATCCCCACTTGTCTAAGGCTACCACTCATGTAACCCCTAGGTGGCACAGTCCCAAGGGCTACTACCCCTGCCTGCTTGGCTAGTAGCTGTTTAAATTGCCTAGGTCCTGTAACGGGTGCCTCCACCCAGAGGTCAGGGTTGGTAGTGGTCAAGTTAATCTGGGTGCAGCCCTCCAGGACATTGTAACCCCCCTTTCCCCCTCTAGTGGCCTGAACACTGTACAATAATCACTTTCACAATACCCCTGGTACACCACACAGATACCCACACTGCTTACAATTACCACCAGGGCTGGTTCCTCTGGCTCGACCCTGGGGACCCCCTGTAAAACAAGGTTAAGTACAGCAAATAGCAGCAGAACAGTACTTTGAACACAAGCTGGAACCACAGTCAGATTAAATGCAGAAAAAAAGCAGTTCTGATTTATTCAGGGGATTGGAACAAGGAAGGGGCATAATCAGGTTAATTAGCTTAAACACTCTATCAATCACACAGCTGTGCATGCATTCAGAGTCCCTAACACAGTCACACTCTCTGGGTACCCAGGTAGAGGAATGGTGGGCTAGCCAGGACCGTTGCCCAGGGTATGCCAGCGTTGCAGCTGGTCGGGGACCTGTGATGGAAAAACACAACTTGCACAACACAATATTTGTAATCCAGAGCCAGATGGCTCAGTTCGTGAAGAAAGAGAAATAACAGAGGAATCAGATGACTCACTTAAATTAAATTGTAGTTGCAGGGAGCTACCCTGATGGTTACTCATGATACCAAAGACTGGACACAGGATGGACAAAAATCGAGACAGCAGGTGAATTCTCTGGACTGCCAGGAGAAGCAGGGCCCACGTGATTCGCCAAGGCGTCATTCTTGTTCAAACGTGGAGCAGGGGGCTGATCCCCAGGCAGGTCTCTCATCGATGCTTTTATCTATGCAGCAAGGAAATCTGACAGGGCCCTCATGGCAAGGCCCAGCCACATGGAGATAGCCGTGGATGCAGTCAGTTCGGGCTGGGTACAGCTTCCAGCAATCAGAACACAGTTCACACAAAGGGGAACCAACTTGCGAACCCCGTTCAGTGCACAGTACATTTATATGCAGGGAAATCTTACTGTACCAGGCAACACACTCCCTGGTCATGATCTCAAAGTCTCTGCACGCACCGGGAGCATAGGAGTAGCTGGAACTCCTGACAGGCCAATTGAATTCAGCAAATATCTTCGGTTCTCTTCAGGTTGTGCCTGGTCACACTTTAGTAGCTTCTCTATTCACACAGCTCAGATTCAGTCCGAAAACAGTTCTCTTTCCCTATCAGAAAAGTAGACAGACATGCAGGCCAGAAATCAGGCCTTTCCACAGTTCTCCCGCTCGAAACTACACAGACAGACTGCTTGAACTATCATGAGCTGCTCCTCTCTCAGCTTACAACTTAGATCTGACTCAACTGCCAGCAAGTTTGGGGATTTCCCTCAGAATCCAAAAGGTTTGGTTGGCTGATCTGTTTGTCAGTCAAAACAAAGGCTCCCCCTTCAGGTGCAAAAAGGTGCCAAAAGCCCAAAACTACAATTCCTACAGATTTTGACTCCAGACAGCTCCTGTAGTCCGGCTCCATTTTAGGTCCCACCAGTACTGATAGGTCCAGTTTGCAGTCCCGGCCCAAATGGTGGGGATACACAAAACAGTCCTTGCTGCAAAGAAGGCAGGTTAGACAAACTACATTATCATTATCACTCTAAATGATTTTCAGCAAATAGTTACATCTTTTGCCAGAGCTCACTCTGGGCAACTAACAGTGGCAGAAACAGAGCGATTAACTGGCAGCCTGGGTGGGACTCAAGCATAACAACACTCAGCCCACCTCCAGATTAATTATTACTGCAAACTAAGCAGCTCTTAAAGCGACAGTACACAGAGGCTTTACAGGCACTCTCGAGCATTACCATTTAAACTGCTAAATGCAGAACACCAGCCTGGCAGTGAGCCAGGCAAGCTCGAGGAAGACTTTTCAGGAACCCCCATTTGTAAGGAGGTTACACCTGTATTGTTAGTGGAGGTACCTCAGGCAACCTGAGCCCCCTTTACAGGAAATGTTTTTTCACTTATTTGTCCATCTCTATCACCTGCTAAACCCTTCAGCTCTAGGCACGCGCCTTCAGTAGCGTTTCCACTGCCAGCCATTTTCACATCAGACTTTTTAGAAGAATTAGGATTAGCCATTACCTGCAGTGTAGACTTATGCAGGTCTTCCTTCACAACTGTGTCATGGGGAAAGGAATGTTGTTTGACAGATGGGCCACATCCTGTGACAGATGCTCTTGCCACTTTCAGCTTATAAATGTCTTCTTGTAGTTTCTTTTTCATTTGTTGCTATTTTTCTTCATCGGTTACCAATTTTGCCAGCATTTGTTCTTTCTGGGAAAATTCTTGATTTGAAATCTTCTTATTAGGGTTTTCGCCTGAGCTCAAGTCCTCTGTTGATGCAAAAATTTCCTCCATACCTTCCTCATTTAATTCGTCAAAGTTTTCTGAAACAGTTTGGGCCTCTGGCAAAGGGAGTACAGGGAAGGAGGCCTTCTCCTCTGACTTGAGCACATCCATCTCCTCCAAGCTCTTCCTCTGAATGGACATTCTGTGAACGGCCAGCAATTCCCCTACTGGTGAGCAGGGGAATTTCCCTGGTGCCCTGGCCAAATTTCCCCTCATTCACTAAAAATACCACCAACAGCTAAATCTGGTACAAGGTCAGTTGCATTCATCTGTATCCCCCTCCCTTGGGTTGTGCCTGAAAATAGGCAGGATTTGTCTAGTGCACTTACCTGGTCAACAAAAACTAAAAAAAAATAAAAATAAGCTGGAATATCAGTTACTTACTATGTCCACTGAGCTCAGGTTCAAGATTTTTCCCGCTTGCTTCATAGATCATGCAAAACAATGGAAAAGGACTCAAATATTCCTTCACAACCTAATGCAAGTAAAGATCCATATAATTTGTAAATGAACATGGCATGAGGCAGTCTCAGAATTACAGAAAAAATAGATTTTATTAGTCTTACAGTATACAGTGTAAAACTATTAATAAAACAACTGCACAAATATATCAAGTCTTGTAAACACTGCACAAGGCGGAATAAATACAAAGTAATAAATTTTTCAAGAAAAACAAACAAAAGTAACCAGACACGGTATGTATTCTTAGTAAACTTTGTAAATAGTGGCATTATTTTTGCATACACATACTTAGTATATGTTACAAGCTCTCCCCTATGTAACCACCCCTTTCCTAAGCTACACTAAGAATAAAAAAAGTTAAAGTTGTACTTACACACATGGGCCCAGATATTCAAAAGGGTTGCACATGGCACAACAGTGTTGCACCATGCGCAACCTACTGATGCACCCCAGCGCGATATTCAAAAGGGAAAAGTGCGTGGCACAAATCCCGATGCGCCGGAGCACATCAGTAATGTATACAGGCACAGGTGGGGTGGAGGTGCCCATGCATAACCTGCACAGCCCAATATTCAGCCCGGGATGTGCAGAGCCATGCAAGTGCAACCCCTACCTGCGCCAGCACAAAGTTAAGCCAAAAAAAAAAGGAACAACTGATGGCCACCCACAGGTGAGCTACATAGATACATAGATACATAGACAGTGTCGGCAGATAAGGGCCTATGGCCCACCTAGTCTGCCATTTGAGCTTGTAAGTTCAGTTTGTTTTCCTAGAGTCTATTTCCCTTACCCTGACCTCTAGAATTCCTTTATGTCTATCCATGCATTCTTAAATCCGTGATTGTTTCAGCCCACCACTTCCTCTGGCAGGGTGTTCCACTTATCCACCACCCATTCTGTGAAAATTCTTTCTCATGTTTCCTCTGAATCATCCTCCCTCCAACTTCATCCCATGCCCTCTAGTCCTGAAACATCTTTTCGCTTAAAAATAGTGTTTTCCTGCACCTGTTCCTCCTGTAAGATACTTGTATGTCTCTATCATATCCCTCTCTCCTCCTCTCCTCCAGGAGTACATGTTCAGTTCCTTCAACCTGTCTTCATAGGACTTGTGATGCAACCCATGCACCATCTTTGTTGCCCTCCTCTGAACCTTCTCTACCCTGTCTATGTCCTTAAGTAGATATGGTCTCCAGAACTGTACACTGTACTCCAGGTGGGGCCTCACTAGTGTCTTGTATGGCAGAATTATGACCTCCCTTTTCCTGCTGGTGATGCCCCTGCCTATACATCCCAACATCCTATTTGCTTTACCTGATGCCTTGTCACTGTTTCCCTACCTTGAGGTCATCCAGAGATGACAACCCCAAGATCCCTTTCCTGCTTGGTGCTGCTATCCTCACCCCCCAACTGATATATTGTGCCAGGGTTTTTGTGCCCCATATGCATTATCTTGCACTTCTTTGCATTGAATTTCAACTGCCAAACCCTTGACCATTCTTCAAGTTTCTGCAGGTCCCTTCTCATTCTGTCTACAGGGTGCAACATGGCAGCTGCCACCTGTGGGTGGCCACCCGAGTTCCGGCTGCACCTGGCGGCATCCCCCCATGCCCTATCAAGGGCACTTGTTTAAAGAAAGCTCCCCGTCCAATATCCCTGGTGGTCCAGTGGACCACTCTCTGCCCAATCTCGGGCATCTGTAAAAATAAACGTTCCCATCCTATATCCCTGGTGGTCCAGTGGACCGCTCTCTGCTCGATCTTGGGCATCTGTAAAAATAGATGTCCCTGTCCTATATCCATGGTGGTCCAGTGGACCACTCTCTGCCTGATCTCTGGCATCTGTTAAAAAAAGTCCCCGTCCTATATCCCTGGTGGCCTAGGGTACCCCTCTCCCCACCCTCCCACTGAGCATCACCGCCCCGCTCCCCCCGGTCAGCCAGCGGGCGGCAGCACCCCACCCGCCTGCCACCCTGCCAAGTGCTGACTGACACCTTGGTAGGGCTGCACGCCCATTTGTTCCCAGCGTGAGCCAATGGGCGTGCAGCCCCTCCATACTACACATTCCACATATCTGGAATGTGTAGTACGGTAAAACTGCATGCCCATTGGCTCACGCTGTAAGGCTCGTGGGCGTGCAGCTACTGGTGTCAGTCAGCCGGGCGTGAGGCGGCAGGTGGGTGAGGTGCTGCCAGCTGACCAGGGGGGTGGGCGAGTGAGGCTCAGTGGGCAGGTGGGAAGAAGTGCCCTAGACCACCAGGGATATCGGCGTTTTTTACAGATGCCCTGGCTCGGGCAGGCGGTCACTGGACCACCAGGGATATAGGACAGGAACTTTTAACAGATGCCGAGACGACAGAGAGCAGTCCACTGGACCACCAGATATAGGACGGGACTTTTTACAGATGCCGGATCGGCGAGAGTGGTCCACTGGACCACCAGGGATATAGGACGGGGATCTTTTTTTAAACAAATGCCCACGATCAGGCTGCATGGAGTGTCGGTCCCCAAAGGCTGCTGCCTGGCAGGACACTAGGAGCAAGTCATCGGGGATCAGCGCACCTGCATGCAAATGGCCATAATGACATGCAAATGGCCCCATGTGTGCCTTGCATAAATTATGGCCCCATTTGCATGTCAACTTTTGAATAGCATGGGTGCTGTGCATGGCGCAATGGAACTTGTGCTAGCGCATCTCCAAGCTACACTCTGGCCACTTGCACTGGCGCAGTGCTACTGCGCCATGCACACTGGGGGTGGCCAGGGTGTGATATTCAAAACTGCTGAGCCATGGTGCAGCTCCATTGAATATCACCCAGGCCACACCCCTGTGCAGCCAAGTTGAGCTGTGCCCAAGCTTGCGCCACAGCCTGGTGCAGTTTGAATATCTGGGCCATGGAGTTTGTAAAAATGTGGGGTTTTTTTTTCATGATACAAAAATAAAGGAGAATCTGCTTCTTTGATCTGCTGTTGATGTCACTCTGATGATGCTGGTTCTCTTACTCACACTGCATGACAAATCTCTCATACAAATGCAGAGAAAGGCTTGGAGGGTGAGGTTCCCCAAGTGATCTTTCGTTTGCATCCCACCTGCTGTATACCGGACCCAGGACTAACTTGGCTGCTTTTGGGCTGTAGTGAATCCCTGGGTCCGGTGATTGCTGAGATAATCTGTGGTTCCTTGAGGGAGAGGGTCTTTTCATCAGCCCTGAAAAAGGCAGTGGTCTGACCCCTCCTTAAAAAGCCTTCCTTGGACCCTGACATTCTGGTGAATTACAAACCTGTTTTGAACCTACCCTTTTTGGGGAAGTTATCGAGAAGGTGGTGGTTGACCAACTTGTGGATTACCTGGAGAGTTATAACAGCTACAGACCTCTCCAGTTGGGTTTTCAGTCCCGACACAGCACCGAGACTGCACTTGTCCGGGTGGCCCATGACCTCCTTCTAGCAAGGGATTTGATACGGTGGACCATGGGGTACTGTTGGATCACCTGAGGACCTACAGTATATAGGTATCACTAGTACTGTTTTACACTCATTTGAATCCTAAACAACAGGAGAATGCAGCAGGCTGCCCTAGGGGAATTTTATCTCCATGGCTTCTGCACTTTCCTCAGGGGGTCCCTCAAGGCTCAATTCTTGCCCCTGTATTGCTCTCTGTGTACATGTTGCCTTTGGGGGAGATTATTATATGGTACAGGGTTAGATTCACTATTATGCAGTTGATACTGAGCTGTACCTGTCTTGTTATCTCAGCAAGGATGATGTGGTCATGGTGTTGAGGTGATGTCTTGCTAAAATAAACAACTAGTTATGTCTCAACTCTAGGAAGACAGAGGTCATGGTGACTGAGTCTAGTCATCAGGGTGCCTCAGCTGTGGGAGATTCAGAAGCCCTTTCTATGTTGTGAACTTGTTGCTGTTGCTTCAGCTAAGAAGCTTGGGGTCATTTTATATCACCGGCTGACACTGGATCTGTAGGCATTGGCAGTGGAGTGATCTGACTTTTACTGTCTTTGTAATATCGGCAGGATCAAATCGCATCTGACTCCTGTTGACCTGGAAATGATCATTCATGCATTTGTTACTGCTAGGCTGGATTACTGCAATGCTCTGTACTTAGGTCTCTCTGGAGGTTTAATGCAATACCTGCAACTGGTCCAGAATTCTGCTGCCCAGCTGGTGATGGGAACTTCTTTGAGGGACCACATCATGGCGGTCATGCATGAGCTGCACTGGTTGCCTTTGAAGTGGTGCATAACCTACAAGATATGCTTGTTAACATACAAGGCCCTGCATAGTTTGGGACCTGACCACTTGAAAGATCTGCTGGTTTCTTACCTTCCAGCCTAACACCTGCACTGCACTGATGCTGGCCTACTTGTTATTTCATCTTTCCATCTGAGGCAGTTGGGAGACAGAGCTTATGAGCTTGCGGCTCCATTGCTTTGGAACCCCCTTCCAGAAAGTGTCTTTCTGCTGGCATGGTGTAGGCCTTTAAAAGATTGCTTATAACATATTTATTTGAGAAGGTCTTCCTCAGCTACTGCGTTTTAGTCTAATTTATCTTGTATACTGTATAGTAGCTTATTTTCACTGACTTTTTATTTTCGCTATATTGGCACATGGGGCATTATAAGTGAAAATAAAGCAACAGCTAAATAAAGGCAACCATCAATAATACCAAGGTCAACACAAAGCCTACCCAACAGCCACCTTCAGGTGGCAACAGCAGACCAGATAGTCACCCTTACACACATTACTGTATTTTTTCAGCACCTTGCAATGATAGGGAAATTAAGTTAACAGACCTGAGTAGTTCGTCCATCCACACTAGCAATGGACACCAAACACCATAACCCACTTTGAGCATACAGTAAATCCAAAGGGGTCTTTTTCAGTTCTGATTTAATCTTTATATATCATTAACAGACCAAAAAAAACACAACCCCCCCCCCCAAAGAAACAAAGTTTAGTTAAACGACGATTCTGGTGCCCCACTCGTGTTCCGATACCATGTGTTCATTCAGCATGTTCACTCTGTGTCCTTAGCATCATGAGCATCATAGGTTGGCATAGCGACATCTTTTCATTGTGGAGGCACCTGAAATAAACAAAGTTTAAGAATGAGGAGCAGTGCTTGTGATATAGGAAGCCTGGAAAGTAAGCAATGTAAGTGACTTACAGGGTACAGGGTTTAGACAGTTCTCATGCGCATCGGCAATTCCAGCCTGTGCAAAACTACGATGCAGTCTTCCTTCCTGGCACTGATCTCAGTGAAACTCACTTCCAACCACTGTGCATGCTTCTCTAAGTGGTGTAGTATGACATAAACCTTTATATCAGGCAAGACAAGGCAATTTTATTTATAAAGCGCCCACTCCCGGAGGCTCTGGGCACCGTACACAAGCAAAAACAGATGGCAGTTAATTAAAACATAATAAAAGCTCATTAAAACCATTACAAAATTAAAATACAAGAAAAGAAAAAATAAAATAGGGTTTCAGAAATCAGTCTTCAGGAAACTGACTTAAACTAAAATAAAGATGTTAACAGTCAAATGCCAGGCTGAAGAGGTGGGCCTAAAGCCTCCCTTAAATACCTCAATCGAGGGAGCCTCCCAGACTGCAGGTGGAAGTGAGTGCCACAGGTTCAGCCCAGAGACACTAAATGCCTGATCACTCAAGGCCTTGAGCCGAACCCTGAAAATGTCCAGGAGGCCCCACGAAGAGGAGCGGAGGGAGCACACAGAGGACACCAGTGTCAGGAGTTCAGACAGATAACCAGGATCCAGCCCATATAGAGCCTTAAAGGTGAGAAGACTCACCTTGAAAAGGACCCTCCACCTGACTGGCAGCCAGTGCGGAGCACACAGGACCAGCGTCACATGGCTGGACCTCTTAAGACCCATTAGCAACCAGGCCACTGCATTCTGCACTAGCTGCAGCCTGCAGAGGGTCCCTCCCGTGACCCCAAAGTACATAGTATTGCAGTAGTTGAGCCTAGAAGTCACAAATGCATGCACTAGTGTTGGCAGCTCCTCAGGCAGAATAAGGTACTTAATCTGGACAATGTTCAGCAAGTGGTAAAAACCACTGCTGACTATAGCTGACACCTGATCTTCAAAGGTCTGTCTGCAATCAAGGACAATGCCCAGATCTGGCACCCTCAGAGAAACCACCAATGGAGCAGACCCCAGAACAAGTCCAGAGTCAGCCCCTGATGGCAACCCACTGCGCCCGTGACCCGGCTTGATTACCAGTACCTCAGTCTTGGCCAGGTTGAGTCTTAGTCAGCTGGAAGCCATCCAGTCATTGATTTTAGCCAGACAGCTATTAAGCACATCAACCACTCCCAATGTTCTGGGTGCAAAAGACAAATACAGTTGGGTATCATCTGCATAGCAGTGAAACTCCACACTGTATTGTTGAATGATCTCGCCCAGGGGCAGCATGTACACTGCGAACAACATTGGCAACAAGAGTGAGCCCTGAGGTACTCCACAAGACAGAGGCATTGGGGAGGAGTAGAAATTCCCCATCACCACCTGCTGCTCTCTGTCAGAGAGAGATAGAACTCATATCATTCGATGACAGTACCGGCAAGTCCACAAAACTCACAGAGCTGATCAAGAAGCATGACATGATCCACAGTGTCAAAAGCTGACGAGAGATCAAGGAGCACAAGAACTGACCTGTCTCCTCTATTTCTAGCCCTGAGCAGATCATTATGCACTCTCACTAGAGCAGCTTCAGTGCTATGTCTAGCCCGAAAATCTTTCTCTAAAGACTCATAGATATCCAAGGACACCAGGCAATCCTCTAGCTGATGTGCCACCAATTTCTCAACAACCTTACTCAAGAATGGCAGGTTGGAGATCAGACTGTAATTCGCCAGGACGTCTGGTCTGAGGGAAGATTTCTTTAGATGGGGCTTTACCAGTGCTTCTTTCAAAGCAACTTTGAAAACCCCCTCCACCATTGAGCACCTGGCAATCCTGGCAAACACCGGGCCAACAGCATCGACACCTCCCATTAAGAAATGCGTCAGTGCTGGGTCCAGTTCGCAAATGGTGTGCTTCAGCTCCAAGTTCACCTTAGTCCCTTCAGAGACCGCCACTGGTCTAAACTCCTCCCAGGCAGACAGAGTGCCTCTGAAACTCCCAAGTTGCCCACTGCAAGGAAGAAACCTTCCTGGCGGAATCCCAACCAGATAGCCAACACCTGTCGGAGAAAAACAGAGCAAACTCTTCACATAAATTAGTTGAAAAAGCTTTTTACAGCCAGAGACAGGCAGAATGTAAAAGTCTGTCCATGGTCCGAAACAGCTGAGAAGGTCTGTTCCTCCCCACAGCAATTTCCTTGGATAGAAATTCTGCCTTCTTAAGGAAAATTGCCCCCTGGTGCTCAACATAGTGAGCACGTAGGGCCAGCCTGTTGGCCTCCAGCTGGGTCTTCCACCAGCAATGCTCCAACTTCCGACTCCTATTCTTCATCACTTTGAGATCTCCATCAAACCAAGGGGATCTCAAGTGCGAGGATCTAGGTCATATACGGAATGGTGCGATGGCATCTAGAGCTTCAGTGACCACCCTATTATAGGTGACCACAGCTTTCCAGTGCCAATCTCACATGCTGCATCAACCTCAGATAGGTCAGCTAATGCTAATGGTCCCTCTGGGTCAACACCCCTTAAAGAGCAGTAACTGACCATCTTCACAGGGGTAGGACTTTCAGTGGGGTCCCCAAAGCTGAACTCCACTGTGCAATGGTCAGACCAAATGACCTGGCCAATCTTGAGGTTGTCAATCTCAAGACCCAGCTGGAACACAAGATTGAGTGTGTGAAAGGGTTGACGGGTAGCAGCAGCAGCAGCAGCAGCAACCACTTGTGACAGGCCCAGTGATTGCATCAACTGGAGGAGGACATAACCAAAATGCGAGGATTCGTCGTTGGCTCAAGCATTGAAATTCCCCAGGATTAGGCACCTGGGGGACGCCAACACCTGGTTGATGAAGAAGCCCACTACCTCCTGAAGGGATTCCCCTCCCACAGCGGGAGAGGCGGTAAATGAGGAGAATCCTACAACCTGCACCTGTACCCCCACGCACGGCAACACACTCAAAAGATGGGTGCAACCAACTGGGTGCACCAAGCTGCCTAGACTGGATCAAAAAACAATTGCCACTCCCCCACCCCTGCGATCCTTCCTCGGACAGTGCACCACAGTACACCCAGTGGGAACGGCAGCCTCAAAAACAGGTCCTGCATCGTCACCCAGCCAGGTCTCCGTGATGCAAGCCAGGTCAACAGAAGAAATCAAGTCCGCAAAAATAGCGGTCTTGTTCCTCATTGACTTGGCATTGCAAAGCACTGCCCAAAGGAGATTAGAGGACACAGCCAGTCCTCTAGCTATCTGCCCACTAAGTCCACTGGGAGCCCTGGGCATGGAGACCAAACACATCGGGACTCTCTCTCTAGGTTCCGTTTACATCCAGGGCTTCTCCTGCACCAGACAGCCTCAATGATGCTCACCGTCCCCTCCTCAGCTTCCCTTGGCACCCAACTAGCCAAATGCTTCCTAGTAATACCAACCTCCCTACAGCACCTCGTTGCAGTACCAGAAACTGGGAGGTCAGTAAAGGGGTGAAGGTCGAGGAGCTGAGAGACAGCATAGGTAATACAGGGATGGCCACGGCACCAACACATCTCCTAGGCTGGCAAGACCAGTCCCAAGACAGCACTGGATGGAATTCAGGGGTGCATCGACAAAAGGGTAACCCTGAAAACATTAACAATCAAATAAAACACACAACCATAAACTCACACACACAAAAACCACCCACTCACCAAACTCCCCACATAAGAACAAAAACAGCCCCTTAATCTCCTTACCACCACCCGCAAACACTAAATATAAAACAAAACAAAAAATGAAAATAGTCAAAAACTCAGTCTCTCTTTTTTATGCAGATCTGTTGGGAAGATTTGGTCTGGAGAATTTATGGAACTTAGCCACTAGAGCTCACATCTCCAGAGACCAGACAAATGACCAAATCTCAAAGCAGAGCACCAGTTCCCCAGGAAAAAGTCTCAGGACTCTCACTCCAGGGCTTCCAAAGAAACAGTAGTTATAAATGTAGAAACATAGGAGCTTCCACCTCCTAAAATTCAACTGATAATTGTGCAAACATATAACCAGAGATCAGCTGAAATAGAATGAGCCTTTAGTCACTTTGGTGTAATGTGGCTAAGCCTTCTCCAATACTTTGCGTTTCTATGCCCAAGTCTCCAGCCTGCCTCCAGCCACAAAATAGCACTCCCCTGGGGCAGCAGACCTAATACCACCAGCAAGCTAGCAGCTTATGGGTCCCCATGGAAAGAACCCGCCAACTCTAACTTTGATGTACCCTAAGGCCCCTCAAAGAAGCACGCAACCCTCTGGTCCAGGTCTCTCCAGTGCCCCCTCTAGTAGCTGGCCAGTTCAGGCCACTATCCCCAGGTATAGTGCAGTAGCCACCTGGCAATGCAAGCCACCTTACTCCTTATCCCTGGGGTAATTACCGATAACTGCGAGCCACTGACCAGGGCGTCCAGGACAGGGAGCTATATGGAGACCCAGCTGCCCACCAACCACCAAAGTGCCTGCACCCTACACAGTGACCAGGAGACAACACTCCAGTTATGTCCCCCAGTGCTGTCCCACTCCCAAGTGGCCCTTCACAGCCTGCACCCACTGGCAGAACCCCAAAGGCCTGAAAGAAGCAGCTAGCTGACTTACAAACTTGGAGTTACTCTTGGGCCATCAGATTCACCCCTTGACAGCTGCTCTGCTACCAGCTTCTCGTACCAGTTTGTAAACTGTTTTTTCAAGCAGTCTTTGAAAATGTTATTAATAGAAATGTCGAGAGGCTGCAGCTGATTGGTACATGAGGCAGGGATAAAAATGGGGGCAATTTTACAGCCCTGTAACTTATCCACTACTTCAGAAGTTGAGTGTGCCCTAAACAAATCCAGCAACAATAAAGCCTTCTGCTCATCTGGAAGATCAAGATGCTGTCTTGTGTGAGCAAAATAGAGAACAAGCACATGATCTACATACTCCAGCATAGTACATTCAATAGCCCAATGGTTCACTGAATGGTTGATGTGCCAGTCTATGGGAAATTTGTGCTGTGGGTGACATGCTGTTGTTGTTCCCTTGTAAATGACCTGGGGTTGTAGGTATTCCACTACCAGTGTACATGTTAACACCACTGACACTTGACACTTGTCACCTAGTTCGGTCACTGACACCTGTTTAGATCCAGTAGCTGCCATAGTCCATTCAGAAATGGGAACCATGTTAACTCCCATTTCACCAAAATTGATGATGAGCGTTTTTGGTGTAAACTCCTGTGCACTTGCCTTGGTAATTCTTTGGAGGAAGCCAAATTTAAGTTCAGGAAAGTCTGAAGGCATTTTCCAGTCCACTTTGGTTCCCTTTCTGCAGCTATAGCCCATCCTGCTAAGAAATTTCCAGGCCCACTTTAGTGACAGATTAAGATGGCCACCATTCTCTGGCTACCATTCTCTGTCAACATGTGTGGTCCAGTAGCTTTTACTATACCAAGACTGACTGCTTGCACTACTCTTGCATTTACTACCACTCCTTCTGACTGCAAGCTCTGCACAACTTTTAACCGTCCTTCAACATCTGTCAGCAGCAGTGTTGGTCTCCCTCTCTGTTTCCTGGGAAGCAAAGGGGGAAGCTTGCTCTGGTCAGGTGTCGTTTGTAATTGTAACCTCTCCTTCCAATTTGGGGTTTACCTTAAGTGTCTTCCTGGGCTCCATCCATGTCCACTGCCAGGCAGATGTCCTGCATAGATAATAAATGCAAGGTCATTTGTTTAATCCTGTTGATTTGCGTGAGAGTGCCATGATGTGCCTCTGTGCCTGTCCCTTTAAGACCTTATTCAGTGTGTGTGTAGTAAATGGTCTGGGCTGGGTCCGAGTGTTTCAAAGCTCATAACCGGCCACACACTGCTTTAATTTGCTCCACTCTGCTGTAGATAGTAAAGCTGAGGGAGCTTTAACTTGTACTGTAAATATTTACTTCCAACTTGCTGTTATATTTGAATTGGAGTGTTTGTATAACCTGCCTTCTTGCAATTTGCTTATCGAAATGGAAGCCACTATGTTTGGTCTGGGACTTCCAGAAGTTGGACTAACGAGACACAGGGGGCCTTAAAGGGTCCTTAGTTCACGTGCCTCATGGGAAGGAAAATTGTAGTTCTTGTAGTTTTACAGGTTGGCACCTAAACTGAACTAATGGGAGCACCAGAACTGTGACTGACAGCTCCCCTAGCCAACCGGAATGCAGAAAATCCAGACTAGTTCAAAAACTGTTAGAGGACAGTGGTGCAGCTGGAGTTAGAGTTTGGAGAGTGAGCAGCTCTAGCTAACGAGAGGCTGCTCCAAGGAAGCAGCCTAGGAGAATAGGCGGGGAAAGGCCTGACTTGCATTCCTGCTGTAGTTCTCCTGCTTGGAACTTCCTTATAGCAGTAATTTGGACTATTGCGAAAAAGGAACTTTTAACTGCGGCAGAAAGCTCGGAGACTTTTGGAAGTGCGGCTTGAGATTTAGGACCGAAAAGAAGCTCTTGTGAAGTGTTCAGCCCAAGAGTTGTGAGAGACTGTTCTTTTTGATGATCGAGAGGTTTGCTCAGTGAATCGACTACTAGGGTTGTCAGAACCTTCTGAAGTTCTGGGTTCTAGTTCTAGTCTATAACTTTTGAAGAAGTTCTAGGGTTCTAATCTTTTTAGAACTCAAACCCTATTTTTTTAATTGTGCTGCCAAAAATGAAGATAATAATAAAAAATCTGAACTTGAGGACATTCTGCAGTAAGACATACTGGGTAGGGTACAGTGCAGTCAATGGGCACACAGCAGCAGGGTGATGGGCTGACCATAGGAGACTGAGTCACACACAATACAGGGAAAGAGATTTTTCTGTCTCTTCTCCCAACAATGTAATGTATTTCAGTCAAAACAAAAAGGACTCAGCACTCTTTGTCAAAACGAAGTATTCATATACCATCTGATTTCTTCTTTTTAAAAACTTACTGTGGAAAAATAAGAAATACATCTGGTGTAGCCTGAGGAGACTACCACAGACCAACATTTCACACTCGAACTGAGTGTTTTGTCAGTTCGAACGGGAAACGTTTGGTCTGTAGTAGTCTCCTCAGGCTACACCGGATGTATTGCTTATTTTCACCACAAAAACGTTTGCTGGCATATGAATACTTCATTGTGAAAAAGAGTGCTGAGTCCTTTTTGTTTTGACTGAACACTTTTTGGGACTTTACAAGCACCAGTCTTCTAGTAGCGACCCTTCTTTACTTGCAGTTAACATAATGTATTTCTAGGGTTCTGTCATGTATTTAAAGATAATGCCACAACACAACTGGCCACTGGGCTTCTCACAGTAACACACACTGGGTAATGTGCAGTCCAAGGGCACACAGCAGCAGGGTGATGATGGCTGACCACAGGAGATGGCGTCACACACACGATACAGGGAAAGAGATTTTTCTGTCTCTTCTCCCAACAACGTAATGTAGTTCTAGGCTTCTGTCATGTATTTAAAGATTATGACACAGTGCAACTGGCCACTGGGCTTCTCACGGTAATACACATTGGGTTGGGTACAGTCAAAAGGCACAAAGCAGCAGCAGGGTGATTGACTGGCCACAGCACAGAAGACTTAGTGGAAAGAAACACACAACACAGGAGTACTGTGTAAAAAAAAATGCCATAATGGGTCTTCTATGAGGAGCTTTTTTAGGGTGAAAGCACAGCCCAGACTGAGACTCCTGTCCTCCAGACATTTTTTTTCTTTCGTGGGACTAGATTTTTTTTTCTGTTTGTTGGCTTTGAACAAGTTTCATCACACTCAGTACAGTTTTTTAACTTGTTTTTTTTTTCTGTCACACAAGGGAAAAATCAAAATATGATCTCCTTCACCCCTCTTCAAGCAAGTGTGATCTCTTCATCCTCCCAACAGTGCCATGAGTGTCACAGGAGAGTGTCTCTCTCTCACACACACACACATGCAGGCAGCAGTCTGCAAGTTAAGTACTGTGCAAGACAAGTTTACTTAAACTTTTTTTTATTTCTTAATCCATTTTTTTCCTCCCTCCTGAGTCCCGACTCCCCAAGTCCATCGTCCACTCCTCCAGACAGTCCCCCAACCACTCCATCCGTTCCCGCCTTCACCCTTTCCTTCCTCTCCTTGGCCTCGACTCTCTCCCCTTCCTTGTCCCCAACCAACCCCCCTTTATTTTTATTTTTCAGCTATTTAATGGCACAGCCACAGAAATTATGTTTTTTATTAACAACTTGCTCCAGCCCACAACTTTAAAAGTCGCAGTGAGCCAGTGACGCAGTCACTCTGAGAGCTCACAGGCTGCGCTCCCTCCTTCTCCATTTTCCGCCAGTGACTGAATGAAGGGAGCCCCAGTGATGCAGCCACACTTCAGCCGCTTCTAAATCCCATGAGGCTCACTATCTCTACCCGACCACCACCTGACTACATAGCAGATGGTCAGGTGGTACACTGTGACCGGGAGTGATTGCGTAAGCAAGAACAGCTGCCCCCCATGGCAACAATAATACTGTTACAGTCAGGACGTCATAGGAGGGGGATGGAGTGACTCAGGGGCGTAGCCAGGATTTGGTGTGGGGGGGGATTTCCCAAACACTTCTATGGGGGTCTGGGGCATGCCCCCCTGGAATATTTTGGAAATTTAGGAGTTAAATGGTGCAGTTTTGTGCATTTTAGGCAATAACTGTTGTTACAAAATGAATCAAAATCCCAGGTATTTCAGTTGAACTCAAGTTTTTTTCTCCCCTCACCTTCCCCTGCTGTAGATCTATCCACGTTCTGTTACCATGAACCCCTACAATACCTGATACACATAGCACATCAGCTCCCATGTTGTATGCTGTTTATTTAATATGCAGTCTCATCTGTAGGTCACCTGCATTCCCTTAGCTGTGCTAAATTCAGCCCCCCCAAAAAGATCAGCCCCATGTAAGTCTGTTTAATATTGCAGTCAAGTGATGGACCAGAAATTAATCATCACTAACTTTATCCCCACTTGACTAAACCATATTCAAGTTATGGCAGCTAATTTGAGCCATCAGTCCCGAGACACAGAAGTTGTAACTCCCACCAGGACATTGGCCCTGTTTTTTTTTCCCCTCATCACGATCATTTTTATTATGCCCCCTTGTCTAAGCTGCCTGCAGTTACCTTAAAATTACTGTGACCCTCAATCAGACACAGTGACTACTCGAGTGTTGGCCTGCCTGCCTGCCGGTTTGTCACCCTCACGGCCTAGGTCACAGAATGAGAATGCTAACCTCTTCTGCCCTGTTCAAATTTGCTGCTGCCTGCCCAAGCCCCTGAGTCCCCCACATTCCCAAATGTGCCAGTGCCAAGAAGGAGCTGTTGAACAGGCTGCCCACTGCCTACAAAAAAATCTGCGCTGCTTGACACACATCATCAGCCAGACACTCTCCAGCCTCTCTTTCTGACTGATGCGGGAAAGTGTCTGGCTTCTGCGCTGTCTGTGCTTCTCCTTGGTGGCTCTGCATCACATGACCACTCCAAATGCAGTCATGTGATGCAAAACCAAGACTCCGTATTCTCAGTGGCGTGAGAGGCAGGGCACTCATCCATATTCATCATCTGACTCCCCGCCCTGCCTCCCAGACATACTGGCTGCCAGCCCCGCTCCGTTTAAAGTTTAAATGTCAACAGTTGCTGCCGCTTGTAGGAGATAACAGTGCGGCAGGTCCCACTGGTGGCACAATCGGAATATCGGATCCCGATGTGTGTGAGTAAATCTCCTCTCCGGGGGAGGGGGGTACTGGCAACACTGACTGGGAGAATGGGAGAAATGTTAATTTATTTGTACTGGACTTGGCAAGCGGGAGGGGTACAGAACACCCAGGAACCCCCCCCCCCGTGACTTCAGCTGCATTCTTCAGCTGGTGTCGGGATCAGGATGGGACTGTGAAGTTGGGAATGGGTCGGGATGGAATGGGACTCTCTCGGGTGAGTTGGGTTGGGATGGTAGTTGCAGGTGGCAATTGTAATGATTCGAACCCTTTTGTGAACCTTGTAGTGTTTGAGTTCTAAATTAAAACTCGAACACCAGGGTTCGAGGAGGGTTCGAATCTTTATCGAACTAGTTCTGTCAACTCTATCGACTACAATAGCAACCAGCCTAAAACCGAACTGAGAGATAGAAAAGTTAATGCTGTTAAATGTGCTGAATGTTTATTGTGGGTTGAGGCCTGTTTCTGCCAGTGACCAAACTGTTAGCCAGCTGGAGACCTTCACCAGCAAACAAACTGAACTCTTCCGGTAGTGTCTACTCAGCCTTGGGCTTCTGCAAAACTCAGCACAAGTCAACTATTTCTGCACCAGAGACTATTTTCTCAGTGAGAGACCAGATTGGGGATCCAGGCCCTGTGCAGCAAGGAATCGCAGGTTGCTGCCACCTGGAGGGAAAGGCCGTGAAATGAAAGTGTGTCATGTTGGCCCAGCTTCCTCATGCTCTTCAGTGATCTACAACAGGTTTTCATATGGCCAGGTCAATTCCAACCATCTGGTGTCATGAGTAAACTCAGGGTAGCTCCCTGCAACAATTCCTCTAATTATTTTGTGGTATCATCTGAGTACTTCCTTGTATTACAGGGTTACAAAAGACTGGGCCAACTGGCCAAGATTACAAATAACCAAAGTCTTGCTTGTGCATGTTAACTACATTTCCTTCCATCAAAAGCCCCAACAACAGCTGCAATGCTGGCTACCCCTGGGCACCAATTCTGGTCAGCCAGTATAACATTCTGGGTACCCAGTGTTGTCAGACTGTTTACATTGGGACTAAATTGAATGCATCCATAGTAACCTGAGTCAAATCAGTATAGTAATCATTCATCTCGATTCACACCCCCTGCTAGTTAATGACCCCTTAATAAACCTGATTTGTTGTTTCATGCTTAACCTGGCTTATGAGCATATTCTTAGTAGGTTTACAGTATTGAAGGTGTATGCTTGCCTGCTAACATTGCTTTTACAGGGGGGGTCCCAGGGAATTTGCTGAAGGCCAGACCCTGGCGGTAAGTGCAAAGGGTGTGTGCATATTATTAATGTTTATTGCTGACCGTGTGCTAACTCCTGCAAAGGGTTGTTCCCCTCAAAGGGTACAAGATCACTAGGTGGGTCTGTGGGTGGTTATAGCTTCCCAGAGGGCTATACCAGGTTAGGTAGACACCCCCGCTTATATTACTCTGGGTGGAGGCACCAAAATATTAAACCCAGGCCCCTCAACCTGTTGGGAGAAATACAGGCAGGGGTAGTAACCTTAGAGATTGCGCCGCCTAGAGGTTACATCATTTTGCAAGGTAGTCAGACTTAAATTTTTGTATGGTGCTCTCATTTATTGTACTGTTGTACTTGGAGCTGTAATATCTGACTGCAGATATCACACCATTTTCTGAAGCATAACAACCCAGCTCAAACCTGATCTCGGCACTGTAGGTCTGATACGATGCAGCTCTGTTTTTTCTTAGCAGGTGACAGAGTGCCTGCTAGCTCCTGACTGACAGATGCAGCAACATGATTGTCTATACTGGAGCTTGCTGCTAGGTCGTCGGCATTAACATTGTTTATATCTAGAAAATATGCCCTTTTGCGCCCTCTTGCTATGGAGCCAGGTAAGAACTGACATACTGTACTTCACTTAACTGTATTGTGGATACAATGCAGAAAAAAGCAAAAGTGATGTTGCGGTGCACACGTTGTTGGTGCAGACAGGCTGACAAACTGAGTGGCATTTTAAACCATTCTTTTATGATCCGCTGATCAGCTAACTGTCCAAGTGCTAATTCAAAATGGCACGAAACCCGGCAATCAGCTGACAGCGCAAAGTATTTAAGTGGTTTTATGTATTTTATTACATCATAAATTGTTTGGGTTTTTATGTGTACAATTTTTAAAGTATGTACAGCACCCTGAGCCCTTGGGAAAGGGCACTTTATAAACTTGCCTTGCCCTGCCTATATGGAAAAATATGCTGACAAGCAGAAACAGAAATAATCTTTAGAGTATACGTTATTCTGTAAGATCCCAAGTCATATATTTGCCATGGCATCATTTATTCATATTGCACTTTGCACTATTTAAATGGCTTGCACCTGCCATACTTGTGAATTAATATTATGGTTTTAATGGTAGTTTTATGAAGTTGTATGAGACAAATTGTGGACTCAATGTGTTACTTTTATTTGTTACATTTTGTGTGATAAACAATTGTTTGTATGCATAATAAATAAATTTAAACTTGAATCTAAAGAAGCGTTAAAAGTTGCAGTCTCCAGCTCTGTGCTATCTGTCATAGACTATGATCTAGCAGTATATGCTGCGGCAACTCAATCGGCCCTTAAATGATTAAAAACCACACTGAACAAGGCATGCAGACTTGTTCTGGATGCTAACCGAATGTCCCACACTTGTGAGCTGTATGCGCAGTCAGGCTGGCTTAATCAGGACTGTAGAATACAGTACCAAGTCTGTCTTCCTGCCCAAAACATCAATGCTTGGGCTCACCCCCATGGGAGTGGCTAACCTCCTCAGCCTACCAAGTGCCTCCAGATGCACTAGGGACTTAAAAAAAAAAACAAACTCTCAAAGTCCCCTTCCATAGGACCTTGCAAGGACAACGCTCCTATGAATACCGTGCACCTCTATGGCTCAACACCCTTTGGGTAGAAGTTCAGAAGGAGCTTAAGTTGGGGCCTTTTAAATCAAAACTATGTACGATGTTGGCATCCACTAGTGACTTCAACTGTGTGACCTAATCCCACTGCACCCCTTGGCTATGACCCTTCTTTTGAGCCCCACCCTATCTCCTCATCCTTTCACTGTCTTAGGATTGGTCCCCATCCCTCTATTTTCCCTACATTGTCTGCCCCCGATCCTACTTTTCCATTAAATTAGCTATACCCCTGCTCCCTTTTTCTCCCTTAGCCACTCCCTCCCACCCCCCCCTTTTCAGCTAGCACTTCTACTTTCTGCACTGTCCCTCCTCTGCCATAGATCACCATCCCTACTTTATGTTCTACTTCAGATTCACCACTGCTCCTTCCACCCACTCCTCAAAGACAACAACTCCCCTCCCTACCCTTCCTGCTCCTCCCCCCCTGCACACCCACCTCTAGCACTCTTCTCAGTAATTACTCTCCATGTTTATGGATTCCACCCCCTCATTTTACTCCTGTGCTACGTACCCTCTCTCCACTTCATAAGATCTCCTTTCCCCCTCTTCTCTAGCAAATACTCATCTCTAGCTAATCCTCTCCCCCTTCCCCTGAAGCAAACCACTACTTATATTTATCCCTCATGCCATGGGCTTTCTGGGTACTTCATAGCCTCCCCCCAACACTTTGACAAAATATACTGACTTTATAATCATATCTTGCTTGTATTTGAGCCTGGTTTTAACCATAGTTGTAAATATTGTACCTATGTTGTGTTGTACCAATACCACTCTGTGTGTAACCTTATTTCCATAGTATGTGTTATATGATGATGTATTATATAACCTGTGTTTCTGTCTGTTTTCACTGATGTGGAGCCTCTGTAAATAAGCCCCCGGCTCAAATGTATTTTCCGAATAATAATAGTAAATTAATTAATTAATTATGTATTAAAATATTTAATCGATAAATAAATAAATAAAATAAATCTAGAACAAGACATTAAGACAGGAGGGGATAAGTTACACAACAACGTATAACATTCATGTCAAATATATGGTCAAACAATAAATGTTATTATTTATTTTTTTAATTTTTTGAAAATTGGTAACCAGGATAGGCACACTGGGCCAAGGCTCCTTTCCAGGTGCAGCCTGGGGAAGGGGAACAGTGGGAAGACAGAAGCATAATACATAGCAGCAAATCATTGAACAACACTTGGTAAAAAAAAAAAAAAAATGAGTACAAAATTAAAATAAAATACAGGGGCCCAGATATTCAAACTGCGCCATTCTGAGGCGCAAGCCCTTGCGCCGCTCAAAATAGTTGCCCAGGGGTGTGGCCGGGGCGATATTCAAAGGAGTCGCGCTATCGAGCAACTCCTTTGAATATCACCCCCCAGCCACAGCCACTGTGCATGGTGCAGTGGAACTTGCGCCACCGCAAGTTGTCAGAGTTGAGCATTAAACTTGCGGTGGCGCAAGTACCATTGCGCCATGCGCAAATTTCCGATATTCAAAAGGTGACATGCAAATGGAGCCATAATTCATGCAAGGTGCAGAGGGCCATTTGCGTGTGATTATATTGCTTGCATGCCGATAACATGTGGGTGCGCGATCCCTGAGGACTTGCGCCTGGCGCCCTGCCAGGCAGCAGCGTCGAGGACCGACACCCTGCAGCCCGATCGCGGGCAGTATGTATGCAGACAACACCCCAAACATCTCCGATGCCCGATCGCGGGCAGTATGTAATAAAACACCCCCAAACAGCTCCGATGCCCAATTGCGGCCGTATGTGCGAGACACCCCTCAAACAACTCCGATGCCCGATCGCGGGCAGTATGTATCGAACACCTTCCCCAAACAGCTCGATGCCGATCATGGGCAGAGCGTGTATCATTCACAAATCTAGACTGTCGTATGCGGTATGGGCTGCGCCCATTGGCTCTAGCTCTGCGCAATGGGCGTGCAGCCCTACTGAACAGTCAATCGATTAGTGATGAGGCAGCAGGAGGGTGGGATGCTGCCGCCCGCCCGGCTGCGGGAGTGGGGTGGAGGGCTTCGTGGGTGGGTGGGGTGGGGGTTATTGACACCAGGAGATATTCGGGTTGGGGCTTTTACATTCTGCCGCGATCGGGCACTGGGGGTTGATACACCTTCTGCCCCGATCGGGCACTGGGGGGGTTGATACACATTCTGCCCACGATCGGGCATCGGGAGCTGTTTGGGGAGGTGTCTGCATACATACTGCCCGCGATCGGGCTGGTGGGGGAGGCACAGGGACTGAGTTGGGGGCCAGCCACGGGTGGCAGCTGCTGTGTTGCGCCCTGCAATACAGCAGCTCACCTGTGGGTGGCCCTCAACTTGATCCTTTTTTGCTCAAAGTTGTGCAGGCGCAGGTTGGGGGTTGCGCCTGCACAACTCTGCACAGCCCGACTGAATATCGGGTTGTGCAGTTTATGCATGGTTCCTCCCCCTCATGTTGAGCATGCATTCATTTGCATTGCACTGTTGCTCAGCCTGTTTTCAGTGGCGCAACTGCCTCCTGCTGAATATCTCAGAATGGCGCAATGTAGGACTGTTGCACATGGAGCAACCCTTTTGAATATCTGAGCCAGGGGAAGTTTTATGTGCAGAGGATAAAGTGCAGAACAGCTCAATAAGAATACTTAGCAAGATATTCAGAAGTGGCAGCAATCCTTGGTGAATAAGAACAGTATCGACAACTGGCAATTGACCTGAGGGGTGAATTATTGCCTGACCTCATAAAGGAAGAACTGTAGTGGCGTGGAAGTTAAAAAGCATTTAAAAAATACAAAGAAACAAAGCAAGATAGTGACAAGGAGGAATACCAGGCAAAGTTAAAAGTGGCTGGTAAAGCAATTAGGATTACCAAAGCACAGACTGAGGAACGAATAGCACAATGAATAATAAAAAGGGTGATAAGACATTCTACAGGTATATCCAAGAGAAAAGAAAAAACAAAGGAGGTATAGCCCGGCTAGCAACTAAAGAGGGAAAGCATTCTGAAAATGATGAAGACAAAGCAGAAGTCCTTAACAAATATTTCTGCTCAGTCTTCACTCAGGAAGAATGTGGAAATGGTCCCACTACACATAAAAGAGTCCAACACACTAGGGAAGCTGACACGTCTCCATTTGTGGAACAGAGGCTACTAGAGGAGCTAAATAAACTGAAAATGGACAAAGCAATGGGCCCAGATGGAATTCATCCTAGAATACTGAGGGAACTTGGAGAAGAACTGGCTGCCCCACTGGTTGCCCTCTTCAAGAAGTCCCTGGAGACTAGCTCAGTAGCCAATGACTGAAAGACAGCCATGGTAGTGCCCCTGCACAAAACTGGAAGCAAGGAGGAAGTGGGGAACTATCGACCGATAAGCCTTGCCTCTATTGTGGGGAAACTAAAGGAGTCATTATTAAAGGAAAGAATAGTGGAGTACCTACAGTCCAGTGGGCAACAGGACCCAAAACAGGACCCAAAACAGCATGGCTTCACATCAGGCAGGTCATGCTTAACAATTGGGTAATAAGAACAATTGACCAGAGTATTGCTGTGGATGTAGCATATCTTGACTTCAGTAAAGCCTTCGACTCCATCCCCCACAGGAGGCTAATTAATAAACTGGAGCACACAGGCATGGGCCCTATGTTTGTCAACTGGGTTAAACATTGGCTTCAAGGAAGAACACAAATGGTGGTAGTAAATGGCACACTATAAGGGAGGGAAGGGTGACCAGTGAGGTGCCACAGGGATTTGTACTGGATCCCATCCTCTTCAATATAGTCATCAGCAACATCACTGATGGTCTGGAGGGGTCTACCGGGTCAGTTTGTCATACACTCTACAGCATGTGACAAAACTGTGCAACAGGAACAGCGTGGTAGGGGAGAGCAAGAGGGTGCAATGCCATGAAAAAATGTATGTGCGGTACTGCACCCTCTCACTCTCCCAGGCAGGGGATAAGAACTCTGCTGGGACAGGAGTCTGCTGAGCTGCTGCCGTAGCTTGACAGTATGAGCCACTGGCAGCAAGAGAGGTAGGTAGTGCGTTTTGGACCGGGTTTCGATTCCTGGTCCCAGACGCATGGAATTTACTTTTTTCGCACTTTGTGTGATTTTTACTGATAATCCCCCCCTCACCTGGAGTTAGATAATTAAGTTGGGGGGTTCAGGGTGCACAGCCCCCCATAACAGGGGGAGTGGGGGGCAGAGCCCCTAGCAAAAACAAGACTTATGCCGTTTTGCAATATATTGTTCTGCATTGATAGTGCGGTATATTGCTGCAGCATAATGTCTTGCTTCATTATGACCCCGTGCTCTGGAGGGGAAGGTATGCCTGTTTGCAGATGATACCAAGCTTTGCAGCAGGGTAGACACAAAGGAAGGACTCTCTGGAATTGTATCTGAACTCAGAAAACTAGAGCACTGGTCAAAAAACTGGCAACTAAAATTTAATGCGAAGAAATGCAAAGTCATGCACCTGGGAATGTGAAACCCAAAATATAGATGCAATCTGGATGGAGAACAGCTAACAGAGACAGTGCAAGAAAGGGATTGCGGAGTAATCATATCACATGATTTAAAAGTTGGAAAGCAGTGTGAAAAAGCACCACTAAAGGCCAATAATATACTGGGCTGCACTGGCAGAGGTATCACAAGCAGACGGCGTGAAGTGTTAATGCCACTGTACAGATCCCTGGTCAGGCCTCATTTGGAGTACTACATGCAGTTCTGGAGGCTGCACCTAAGAAAGGACAAAGACAGTTTGAAGTCTGTGCAGAGATGGGCTACTAAGATGGTACAGGGGCTCCACCATGAACCTTATGGAGCAAGGGTCCAGCAGCTTAACTTGTTCTCCCTAAAACAAAGGTGCAACAGAGGTGACATGATAGAAACTTTTAAATACCTCAAAGGAATAAACACAGTACAGGCTCAGAGCCTCTTCCAGGAAAATACAGGTACATGGACAAGAGGTCACAGCATGTGCCTTAAGGGAGGTAGTTTCAGAAGCAACCACAGGAAGTTCTTCTTTATGGAGAGAGTGGTGGAACCCCTGAACAGCCTAACCGAAGAGGTTGTAGCTTCTAAAACAATAGGGGAGTTCAAGCGAACTTGGCACAAGCACATTGGAAACCCAAAATGAAGTGGGGAGGGGGGTAGGAAATTGGGCAGACTAGATGGATCGCACAGTCCCCTTCTGCCGACACATTCTTATGGTCTTATATTCTTTTTTTCATTTCATCGTTGGGCCAGGGCATCTCTCAGAGGTGCCCACACGACCTATCGCCTCTACTCCCTGCAGAGACCTCCCTCTTTTGGGACCCCCACCAGGACTTTCCAGCCCCCGGATCACCCCCTTGGGAGAGTGCCCACCTCTCCTACCTGGCAGCCTTTCTGGGATTAGAGGGTCCATCCTGGTCAAGGGCCTGGGGGGAATGTTGGAGGGATGGTCCAGCGCTGGGGATGTGGGCGTGGTCTCTGGAGCCCTTGTCACCTCCCTGATCCTCCAGGGTATTTCGGGGGTTTTTCTACACTGGAGCATGGACGCATAATGATGTTCTGGCACTGACATGCTGACATCTGACACAGCTCCATCCCCAAGTTACGGCACTGCAGGTTCCTTGCACTATTCCCAATCTCAATCAGGGGCCACCAAGGAGTGGTGCATGGCCTGGATCCCTCCCCCGGGAAGGGAGAGCAGTCCTCCAGATGCTTGATCCCTTCCCTCCCCTGCCGACCCCCAGTGACCAGAGTTTGTTCCCGAACCCTGGTCACCAGCATGGCACGAGGTGTGACATCCAGTGCCTCAACCCTCAGGGTCACCAGGTCAGCTGGTCTTATGTTCTTAACTCAAGGTAGGAGCAGGGACACAGCCAGAAGCTGAACAGGATGGTTAAGAAATGGTTAAGGAAGTATTAGGAAGAATGGTAATAGGAATAGGTGATGAAGAGTTGAAGTTTCACCTGGTGCCTAAGGGAGCTGGGGGATGGGGGAAGGTGGAGGAAGATGGGGAGTTGGTTCCAGAGTGAAAGAAGTAGATAGCAGAAGGTAGATTACCCAGCAGAGGAGCAGGGGTGGGGAGTGGCAAAAGTGCAATGGTTCCTGGAACAGAGGGAGCAGGAGGCAGGGGGTAGTTGATAGAGGAAAGGCAAGAAAGTGATCCAAACCAGTATTTGGATATGAAGGAGATACACTGAGCCTGGCAAAAATAGGGCAAAGGGAGGATGGATAGTGAAGAATACAGTGAACAGTGGTGGGTGCAAGGGGGGAGTTTGTGACAAAACAGCAGGAGTTTCAGAGGGTATCCAGTCTGGTGAGGGAAGTGGAAGGGGTGGTGCCACAGACCACATCCACATAGTTGAAGACAGGGAGCACCATTTTGGTAACATGCTCCCTGTGGACAGGTGGAGATACGCAGTCTTTGCTACAGTACAAGGCACCGATCTTGGCATAGAGTTTTGCATGGATGGCATTGATGTGGGCAGAAACATCAAGCTGACTGTCTGGCCAGACTCCAAGGTACTTGAAGGGCTGAGCTGTTTCAATGGTGGTATGCCCTCCAAAGTGGTGAAAACTGGGAGGGGGGCAGTAAGTCTGGCCCATAGTGTTGCTCAGATAGTGCTGTTTTGGATCCTACCAAGATCTGTCACATAGTGCTGGTATCCTACCTAGGACCCTACCAGAAATCCTACCAAAGACAGATGTAGGATCCAGGGTCAGATAGCGATGGATCCTAGTTCGAATACAGAGATCCTAGGTCAGATCTGGGGATCCTAGGTCAGATAGTTAGGATCTGGGATCAGAGAGTGATGGATCCTAGTTAGGATCCAGGGATCCTAGGTCAGATAGTTCATATCCGGGGTCAGCTAGAGATGGATCCTAGGTCAGACAGGATTCAAGCTGTATCTGTTGCTAGGATCCACAGTGTTTGTTGCTAGCATCTACAGATCCACAACATTTGTAGGATCCATGCACTGGATCCTAGAGGGTAGGATCCATGTTCAGATAGCACTGCTATCCTACCACAGCAACTATCTGGCCAAATGGGAGGTATCTGTTGGTATCCTAGTTTCTAGGATACTATCTGAGCAACATTATTGGCCAGTTTCTAACTGCTCCCAAAGATCATGAACACCATTTGTTTAGTGTTGACTCTGAGCTGGTTGAATTGGAAACAATGCTGAAGTTCCACTGGAGTAAGTCTTCCACAGTTGCAGTGGAGAAACTGGAGGTGAAGATGGCTGTGTTATCCACATACACATGGATATGCAGTTTGGCACAGGCAGAGGGGAGGTCATTCAGGAAGACAGAGAAAAGGATGAGACCCAGGATGGAGCCCTGTGGTACCCCAGCCTGGATAGTAAGGGGAGGTGACAGGGCACTTCCAACCTCTACCAATTGTTGTTGGCCAGTTAGGTAGGAATGGAACCAAGCAACAGTGGGAGCAGAGAGGCCAGCAGAATTCTGTCTGTCCAGGAGGAGAGGATGGGACACTAAATCAAAGGCTTTTGCCGGCTCAGTGAATATAGTGGCTGTAATGTACCCCTGATTCATCCTGGAGAAAACAAAATCAGTGACATGCAGCAGAGAGGAAATGGTAGAATGGTGCTTCTAGAAACCAGACTAGAAAGATGAGAAGAAGTTGGAGGATGAAAGGAAATCAAGGAGTCGTCTAGAGTGGATCAGCTTCTCCTGCAATTTAGAGAGGGCAGGAGGAGGGAGATGGGATAGAGGTTGCCAGGGGAGGAAGGGTCACCCCCTTTGTGAAGTGGAATAGCTTTGGACAACTTCCAGGATTGAGGAATTGTACTTAGGGAGAAGGAAAGATTGAGCTGGTGAGTAAGGGGTACTGCAACAACAGAAGCTGACAGGTAGAAGAGCTTAGGGTTCAGGCCATCAGGGCTGGACTTTGATGGATTAAGGGAGGAAAGGGCAAGCAGGTTTTTCTGTACGGTGACAGGGCAAAGTGGAAACTTGATGAAGGATGGGGGAGTGGAGCAGGAGGGGAAGGAAGGGTGCCAGGAGGGGGAGAGAAAGGGAGGGTGCTGGTTTTGAAAAACTTGTTGAAGTGAGCAGCAACAGAGGTAGGGTCCGACACAGTTGAACCAATTACCATGAGGGTTGGAGGAGGGAACAACTGGGCAGGTAGATCAAAAAGGGTGCGGACAACCTTCCAGAATTTAACTGGGGTGTTAAGGTTTTTCTGGAGGCTGGCCTTGAGATAGTGTGATTTTGGGACCTGGACAGCCTTTGTACAGTTGAACCTCAAAGCAGAGATGAGGTCAGGAGGGGAGTGGTCTCGGGACTTGCACTGAGCAAGGATTTTGATGGTAATCCAGGGGTAGTGGGAAGTTTTTACTCTGGATTTCCTGTGGGGGGGGGCGTGCTTGTCCCAGACGAATGGAAATTTGGAGTAGAATAGTGTGAGGGCAGTTCTATGTGATAACGGCGGTCACTAAAGGGTGATCACCATTACGGCAAAGGTACACCACCAAAAATAAGAACAGTGATGTACATTTGTGGCCAGAAAACTGCAGTTAAGTGTTTATGTGGGGGGCTTTGATCCCTGCACCCCTGCAGCCCCTTTCTAAAATAACAAACTCCAGGGGGGGAAAGTGCATGTCAGGGAGTGGGGAGAACCAGGATGACATAAAAAAGCCTACATAGGCACAGAAAAGCACGAAATATTGTGCTCCACCCCTGCACCCTCCCCACCAGAGCCAGCCACCCTAACTACCACGCCACTAGGCCAGCTCAGTGGCTTCCCCTCTTACCACCCCCCACATACCTTACGGATACCTTCTGGTATCTTGTTGCTGTATCTCTTGCACTGTACTTTCTGGTCATTACCCTTTCAGGGTCACTTTCCTCTCAGGCGCTGAGACTGAGTCGCTCAAATCTGAGTCGCTCAGCTCAGTCTCAGTCACCCTTTTATTGGTTTACTCAATCAATCAATCAATGTCTTTATTTTGCCAGCCAGAACATCATTGAGGCAAAGCTCATTTGCAAGATGGACCTGGGAACAGTACAGTAGTCACAAGGCCATGAATCAAGCATGTAATAATGTATAACATAAATCAAGCATATAATAACATATACAAGGCAAGGATAATATATGTACAGATAGTAGGTCAACAACGTGAGACAATCATTAGAATATATGCGAAGACAAGCATAAATCACATATACAATAGAAATTACTTAAGTACAGGTGCAAGTAAGTACAGACCAGGAAGATGTAGACTATAGTACATCTTCAGACAAAAATGTGATTCATATGTACAGATTGCCAGAGAGCAAGGATGAGACAATGTGCCATCAGTAGGTCAACAGTGTGATACAAAACTTAATTACAAAACTGGGAGCAGTTCCCTTATAAACTGGCTCCTGACCACACATCCGGAGCATGTATCTGATGTCACAGTCCTGCCTGACAGCATCAGTGACCACTTCCGGCTAAGTGTACCTGGTCAAGCAATTTCACCAAGGATCCACCGAAGGTGTCCAAGAATCACTGCCTGAGGCCTGAGCTACTCAATCACTTCAAGCAGTACTTGACACAACTTGATTGATCCCCACTGGATGGAGATATTGATGGTGATGAGGCCCTCAACTACTTTGTAATGATCTTCAACCGTGCTTCTGACATTTTTGTGCCATATAAAACCAAAACAATCAAGGGAACCTCTAATCCATGGCTTACAAACTCCTTCATTGGACTTATGAAGAACAGAGACAATTTTTGGCATGTAGCTAAAGCATCTGAAACACCTACTGCAACTAATTCCTGCAAGGCAGCCAGAAATGCCTGCACCAAACTCATTAGACAGGCAAAAGCCTCCTACTATAAGGATCTACTAAGTAAAACCTGGGGTTCTGGAAGAGAATTTTGGAGCTCTTTGAAATCCCTAATGGGCAAGACCCCCAAGGCTCCCCCAGATCTTCTAGTACTGGCTAAGGGGCCCCTACAGGAACCCTATGACATTGCCAATGAGCTTGACAATGCTTTCACTGACCTATCTGGTGTACTCCCTGGTGATTACCTTAAAGATCTATAAGGTCAGCATGGCCCAACCACTCAGCAAATTCCCCAAAGGAATGATGTGCCACCATTTTACTTTAGACGTATCACCAAGACTAAAACCATCAAGCATATTAAAAGGGCACTTGCAAAACCAGGATGGGGGCTGATCTGATTGACGTGAAGCTGGTTGGACTGCTACTGAATGAACTAGCCGGTCCTATTACTATAGTGCTCAATGCCTCTCTTAAATCGGGAGTGTTTCCAAATGCCTGGACGTTAACAATCATCACGCATGTCTTTAAGGCAGGTGACAAATCCCAAACATCCAACTACAGACCTATATCTATCCTACCTCCCCTTTCAAAGGTCCTTGAGAGAATGGTCTCGGAGCAGCTTACTGAATACCTTGATAAATATAATCTACTTTGCCTGCAGCAGCACAGCTTCCAAAAAAAAGCACTCTACACTCACCGCCCTTGTCGATTACTCATCTCAGCTATATGATGCCTTAGATAGTGGGCAGGCAGGCAGTTTGGTCAGTCTTCATTGACCATACGAAGGCCTTTGACTCTGTTAATCACAACCTTCTCCTAAGTTGTCTCCTGTCTACAGGTCTATCCCTGGATACGGTGTTATGGTTTGGCAGCTACCTCTCCAACAGGTCACAACATGTGAAAATATGGGATACCCTATCTGCAGCTAAGGAGGAGCTACTAGAGGTTCCACAGGGGGTCAATTCTTGGACCTCTACTCTTCAGCCTTTTCATCAACTCTGCGCCAACAGCTTGTTCAGCATGCACAATTATCTATGCCGATGATGCAGTAATATCAGTCGCTGGAAATGACCACAACTCCATCACTACTGAACTCCAAAGCTGCTTCCTGAAACTTGAATCTTGGTTTATACAAAACAAGCTACTATTAAACCACAAAAGACAAAGAGTCTGCTCTTCTCCACCTCCCAAAGCAAAAAGAAATACCTTAGCTGCTTATACAAAACCAAAAGGGTGAGATACTAGAACAAGTAACAAAATTCAAATATCTAGACATTACCTTTAATGACACACTCACCTTCTCAAGCCACATAGACTTTGTAATCAAGACTGCAAACATAAAACTTGATGTTCTATTTTGCACAGGCATTCGTTGACACCTGATGCTCCCAAACTCACCACAAGTAGTTCAATACTGTCATCTGTTGACTATGGGCTGCCTATTTATGAGGCCAGCACAAAAGCTGCCCTTAATAGGGTTAGCACACTCCTCAATAAGGCCTGCCATCTAACTTTGGGGGCTGCTCTTGATACCCACATCTGCTCACTCTAGACTGATACTGGATGCCTCCCTCTAAATCTTAGAGTGCAATTCCAAACCTGCCTACTACTAAAAAAAGTGCTTCTTGGTCTCACCTCCCTTCTCTCTGGACAGTCTCTTTAAGCTGGCAGTTCCAACAAAATCAACTAGAAGTGCCGCTTCAGACAAGTTGGTGACCCCCTTCAAAAGGACTAAACTTGCCCAGAATTCCATCCTATACCAAGGACCGAAATGGTACAATGAGCTACCTGCTTACCTCACCGGCAAGCCCAAGATCAATACTTTCAAATCTGGGCTCAGATCCTTTCTTGGCACTCAAATTACATGTACCTGCCCATGCTAATGAGACAGGACCTTACCGTCCCACATCTTACATGCTTCTCTACACATCCCCCTCCTCCACCCCCATTCACCTGATGATGTCCACTTATGGCTGACAACCCTACCCTACCAACCTCTGATGATGCCATTTTCTGGCTGACCATCCTACCCCCTATCTGTCCTAGGTGGCCCACTATATAGTGAACTCCAAGCATGAGCCTTGCCAACCTTCTCTTATCAGCCCTTTCTTCTCTGTTAATTACTGACTAATTTGATGTACATAAGTCTCAGTTTTTATTTCACTGCCTCTGTAAATGATGTATATAAGTATCAATTTTATTTTTTACTTGCCAATGTAAATGTATCAATGTAATTTTCTGCATACCTTGCATTATTGTAATTGTTTGTGCAACACTGACTTGGAACCTTCAAAAATGAGTCTTTGACCCAAACGTGTTAATCCCAAACTGAAATAAATAAATAAAATAAATACATTTCATTGGAAGCAACTTCAAAGGTACTTTGAACTATATACATAGTGTTAGTTAGCACAATGCACTCCAGCTAGCAAGGTTCAGTCCGTGTCACTGGGCATGAAGGAAGAGGAAAGTAATAGAAGCGGAGCTGAGTGCAAGACAGATTAAAGGAATGAGAGTGCATATGAGCAGGTGAAAGCATGGCAGAAAAAGGGAGGGGGCTAAGGGGAGGGACGCTAAGGGGAGGAGGACCATCAGAAGATAGTATAAGTGGAAGAAGTGAGTATCTCTTATGATAGTAACCTAAGCAATGGAGCCCGTAGGGAGATAAACATCATGACAAAGAACTAAGGCATAAAGCAGTGCTATGACCTTTATTTGACCCAATTACAGGCCTCTGAGAAAGTCCTCAGGAACAGGGCTTTGAAGAGGGAGAATGTAAAAGGGGTAGATAGCCTTAATGATTTCTGGATATTGTTCCAAAGGACAGGGAGGTCATGGCTTATAGCAGCTCTACCGAAGCACAATCTGATCTTAGGGATAACAAGGGATATATAGGTAAGGCTTCTCAGAGGGTAAATACTGGGAGGACAAATAGGTAGGCAGTCAGAGAAGTACTAAGGGAGCTTTTGGATGTTGGCTTTGTAGGTCCATAAAGCAGCATTCTTCTGCCTCCTGAAGTTGAGAGAGCTCCAACCTATGGAAGAGTAGAGTGTACAGTGGTGAGTGGAATAAGGAAAATCAGAGATAAATCTGAGAGTGCTATGATAGAGAGTGCCAAGCTTGAAGAGAGCCGCGCTAGTACTGTGACCATACAGGAAGTCAGCCTAATCCAAGAGTGGCATGAAAGTAGTTTGGACTAGTAGTTTTCTGGCCTCCGAAGTCAGGGAGTACTTGTGAAAAAAGATCCCGAGTCTTTGTCTCAATTTCTTAGAGAGCTCATCTATGTGGTCAGAGAAGGACAGCTTGGAGTCTATCCAGACCCCCAAGTATTTGAATTTCACCATAAATTCCAAGGTTTCACCCAAGAGAGTGCTTATCTGAGGAACCATGCGAGAGGGGTTATTTTTGGGAGAGAGGACTGAGAGAGAGAAGAGCATAGCTTTAGTTTTTTTTTTTTTTTGCATTTAGTAGAAGTTTCAGGTGTAACAAGTTTTTCAGCAGGACATTGAAGTCACTTTGAAGGTCATTACAGGCTGACTCAGGTGTCAGTCTATCAATGTAGAATACTGTATTATTGGCGAATAGATGGATATTCACAGACATGATGCCAATGTCTATATGATTTATATAGATAGCAAAAAGCAGCTGGCCAAGTATGGACCCTTGGGGCACACCTCTTAGCAGTATTTTTATAGGTGACACATCACTGTCAGCTTTGACCTGTTGGTGTCTGTCCATAAGATAGCTGGCAAACCATTTTAGCACCAGATTGTCCACCCCTAAATTTCTAAGGAACACCAATAGAAGGTCATGGTCCACCGTACCAAACGCCTTGCTAAGGTCAAGAAACAAAGTGCATACATAACATTTGGCATCGAGCGCGATCTGCCCATTGTTCATAACCTTGGCTAAGGCAGTTATGGTACTATGGTGGGGATGGAAACCCGACTGGACCATGTTTAGCAAGTTGGAACTTTCTATGTGCAAGCTGAGCTGTGTATTGACTATCTTCTCTAGTAGCTTAGACAGGACAGGGAGCAGAGAAATAGGTCAATAGTTATTTAGGTCACAGGAATCCCCAGATTTAAACAGAGGGATGACATATTCTGTCTTCCAAATCATTGGGACAGTACCTTGGAATAGTGACAGGTTGAAAAGGTGGGTAATGAGAGGAGCCAAAATAAAATAGACCAATTTTAGGAAGTATGGCTCAATCAGGTCGGCACCCATGCTTTTCTTCATATCCAGTTGCAGGAGAAGATCCTCTACTTGTTTGATGGAGACAGGACAAAACTAGAAGGTATTACTTTGAGCATGAAGGTCCAGATTAAGGCATTCAGGCCTCTGGCTACATATCTGAGATCTGATTACATTTGCCAGAGAGGTGTCAAAAGCCATCCCTGCCATGGCAAAGTAGTTGTTAAGAAGGTCAAGTATCACATGTTTATCAGTAGTAGAAATTTCACTGGTAGAGATTTTAAAAAGGAATGTGCTAGATGATCTATGACCTTCAACCTCCCTTAAAGTTTTCCAGAACCTACTGGCGGAGTTGGTAGATGTGTTGAGTTCTGAGTGGAAATAGCTAGATTTAGCAGCTCTATTTAATTTGGTACACTGGTTTCTTGAGGTTCTGAAGGCAGTCCAATCTGCAGCTAATTTTGACTTTCTTGCCCTTCTCCAAAGAGCATCACTGTGCCATAAAGCCACTTTTAGGTTTTCTACGAACCAGGGACAGGATTTCCTTTTAGTTCTATTTTTGACAAGAGGAGCATGAATATCTATGGTCTTGGTAAATATAACTTGAAAGGCCTCATAAGGATGACAGACAGAGAAAGACACAGAGTAGTGCACATGGGAAAAGGACAATCGGCACACCTCCCCATCCCCTCCCATCTCCTTGTACCAGTAGCATGTTGTTTTGCACAGTGAGAGAGCTGCTGTGTGGCTTGCTCTGCCTTGTAACATGAGAAGCACGAGCTGTCAACAACAAGTGGCAGTTCAGTGTTCCCAGTTGTTCACAGCTCATGCTTGCCATGTTACAAGTGCATTAACCAAATCCAGAGTGTAGTTCTACTAGAGAATTAATCCACACCTGGGTGGTTGGAGTCATTTGGCCTGCAGCCTCATGCCCCAACACCCTCCACAGGCATGGATGTATTCTCTAGTAGAACCACGCTCTGTCACTTCAATTCTTCTTTATTGTTTGACAAGTTGTGTCATTACAATACAAACAGAACATACCATCAATGTACATATATTATACATAATCTTAAAAGTTGCCTTAAAACAGGTCTCATAGACAATAATAAATGTTAGCCTACAATAAAGTGCATCAGCATTTACAATCTCATTCCATAACAGGTTACTGAGGGACTTCCTGCTCAGTATTCAAGTGCAGTTTAGTGTATGCTACCATTTTAAAAATTGAAATTGCTTTCTCCAGAATATATGCAGTTTTATTATTAGTAAGCATCTCTGTCATTTCCATGGGGGTACAATACAAATCTCTCAAAATATTACCAAGGTATTGTATCCTATATTTATTATTTAGGGGCATACAATTAAAAGGTGGACTACGTCTTTATTGTACCATAACCACAGTGGCATCTGCCACTAGAACTGAACTTCTCTCCCTTGAACATTTTTTTCAATCTCTCACTGCTGTTATATTCAAATCTATATTTGGTTAACATTGTTCTTCATTCCGGTCTTTTAATTAACTGAAGATAACTTTCGAATCTTGCTTCTTTTTTATTTAAGGCCAACCATCTACTTGTTTTAAAAAGTGGGATTGTTTTGTGTTCCCTTTGCCTAAATATTTCCCTTAATCTAGTTTTAATTAATATTTGGATCTTCCTAAATGATTTTCTTAAAGTATCTGTTACACAATCAAGCAGTCAATAGGGTTTTACCCACTGTTCTAAAATTTTAATCATAGGAAATGTAAAGTTTTCATCTCTGTATCTTATTTCCTCTTCTAGAAATTTCCAGGGTAATCTAGTTGCTTCCATACTATAAACCTTAAGACAATAAGTAATACCTCTTTCTTGAATTAGACACTGAAGGAGAAGTTGTCCCAATTCAGCTCTCATTAAGGTAGACGGCACTCCCTGAGGTAAACCTAAAAGTTGTTTGTACAGAATATTTAATAATTTCTCTCTCTTATTTGTACTATTTAGCCCCCAAATGTCTGAACCATAAATCACTTGCATTCTTGTTTTGCGTTTAAAATGTTTAACATACCGGTCACTGAACATCCACCAAATTTATGTTCAAAGCCAAATAAATTGGGTGTGGGCAGGACAGTAGTATGGTGGGTAGGTAACTGGCTGGGCAGCAGGACACAGAGGGTGGTGGTAAATGGCTGTCACTCCACAGAGGGAAGAGTGACCAGTAGGGTACCACAGGAATCAGTGCTGGGACCGGTCCTATTCAACATCTTCATCAGTGACATTGTGCAGGACCTAGAAGGCAGAATTTCACTGTTCACTGATGACACAAAGCTCTGTAACAGAGTAGACACACCAGAGGGTGTAGACAGAATGTGAAAGGACCTGCAGAAACTTGAAGAATGGTCAAGGGTTTGGCAGTTGAAATTCAATGCTAAGAAGTGCAAGATAATACATATGGGGCACAAAAACCCTGGCACAATATATCAGTTGGGGGGTGAGGATATAGCATGCACCAAGCAGGAAAGGGATCTTGGGGTTATCATCTCTGATGACCTCAAGGTAGGAAACAGTGTGACAAGGCAGCAGGTAAAGCAAATAGGATGCTGGGATGCATAGGCAGGGCATCACCAACAGGAAAGGGAGGTCATAATTCCACTATACAAGACACTAGTGAGGCCCCACCTGGAGTACAGTGTACAGTTCTGGAGACCTTACCTAAGTAAGGACATAGACAGGGTAGAGAAGGTTCAGAGGAGGGCAACAAAGATGGTACATGGATTGCAACACAAGTCCTATGAGGACAGGTTGAAGGAACTGAATATGTACTCCCCGGAGGAGAGGAGGGAGAGAAGGGATATGATAGAGACATACAAGTATCTTACAGGGAGGAACAGGGCACAGGAATACACTATTTTTAAGCAAAAAAGATGTTCCAGGACTAGAGGGAATGGGATGAAGTTGGAGGGAGGACTATTCAGAGGAAACGTGAGGAAGAATTTCTTCACAGAATGGGTGGTGTACAAGTGGAACACCCTGCCAGAGGAAGTGGCAGGGGCTGAAACAATCACAGGATTTAAGAATGCATGGGATAGACATAAAGGAATTCTGGAGGTCAGGGGTAAGGGGCAACAGACTTCTAGGAAAACATAAACTGAATTTACAAGCTCAAATGGGCAGACTGGGTGGGCCATAGGCCCTTATCTGCCGACACTGTCTATGTATCTACGTATCTATGTTTTGTTATTTTACTTTCTCTTTCCTTTATATGTTTAGTCCATGTCAGATTAGGTGTAACTGTTACTCCAAGATATTTAAATTCTCTTACTTCTTCTATAGTTTTAATTCCTGTTTTATATTTGTAAGTTTTATTTATTGTAGTATTACCACATACCATCAGTTTTGTCTCATCTATGTTAATTTCCAGGGAAACTTTAATAAAATCTAAATGCAAGTTCTTTATCATTCTTTTTAACCCTAGTGCACTGGTTGAAATAATAACTATATCGTCCGCAAAGGCGAGATAAGGCAGTGTCTGTTATCAATTCTAGGCATGCAGTATTCCTGCTTGTACAGTTTGATTAAATTATAATTCAAGAATAAATTAAATAGGGTGGGCAACTGTACACAGCCCTGCCTCACTCCCTTGTTCCCTATAAATGCCTCAGCTTTTTCACCTTCAATATTATATCTTATTTGGATATTCGTATTGGCATAAAGGCATTTAATCATTTCTAATACGTCTTTTTCTAAGCCAATATCTTCTAATATATCCCATAGCAGTTTTTTGTTTATGTTGTTGAAAGCTGCCTTAAGATCTATAAATAGAACAATTTTTATTTTTTAATTTTGTTATATTTATAGATTAAATGAGATAGAACAAAACATTGGGCCAATGTAGAATATCTATGCATAAACCCAGCTTGTGCCTTATCTATCTTATTATATAAGTCTGGATCCATTCCAGAATTTGGTTGTAAATTACCCTAGTAAATATCTTTTGGCTAGTATCAATTAAGGAGATAGTTCTATAACATGATGAGTCCTGTCTATTATCTTTTTTTAAATAATGGTGTGATGATTGAATCTTTCCATGCATCTGGTATTATTCCTAATGTTACTATTGTATCAGATAGTTTCTTTAAAACTGAAATCCAGTAATCAAGTAAATTCAAAATTACATTGATATGAATACCGACAGCCCCTGGTGCCTTGTATCTCTTAAAAGCTAGGATTTGAATTAATTGTTTCAACTTGTTTAATTTTATTCTCCCATGGTGTTCATATATCGTGGTCTAAAGGTACTGTATATCCTTTTCACACGTATTATTCTGGAAAAGCCCTTTATAATATCTTACCCAAGTATCTGGTTCAATACATAATTCCACATTGTCATTAAAATCCTCACATCCTTTCACCACAATATTACAAAATGTTTTATTATCTTTGTTATAGATAGCTTCCTCTAATGTTTTCCAATTTTCCATTCTATATTTCTCTTTTTGTGACATAATTAATTTATTATATTCATTCCTAATATTATTTAATAATTTCCTATTTTCCTTGCTTTGATCTTTTTTTAATCTGGTGGAATTGTTGATTTAGTTTCCTTTTCATTTCTTTACATTTCCCATCATACCATTTTGCATTAGTTCTTTTATATATAAGTGACTCTTTTTGAACTATTATTGCAATTTCTTTTATAATGTTGTTATATACTTCTATTTCCAATATATCTTCAGAGGATATTAGGGAACTCATTTTTTGGATTATCCCCCTGTTGTTAACCTTTTCATAAATCTCCAGTTATTTGTTAGTTTCCATTCTATTCCCTTTCTTGTTCTACCTATATTATCTTCATTTTTCAGATTCACATTATGGCGAGATATCTCCCAAGCAACATCCAGTTCCAGTGGCAGATGCTCGCTTTCCACTCTGTCCCCAACTTTTAATTTTAAACAGTCTGCTATTAAAGTAAGACTTACCCAGACAAAAGTTATGACAGAAGCACCTCTTATATTAACACATGTATACTTTCCCATTTAATCACCTTGTATGTGTCCTTTCAATAAAATAAAGTTATTATCGATTAATTGTTGCAGACTTCTCTTCCTCATTGATTTTTACATATGTCCATTGTTTTTCTTTCACTTGTTATGTAAACATTAGTCATAACTGACAATAATTTTTCTGCATCCCTAGGGATAGTTGATAAATGACCTAATCAAGTATTAAAGTCACCAATAATTTTATATTTATAAGAAGGGGTTTCCAGCATATTATCATCAATAAATTTACACAGACATTCAAATATAGTGGTTCTTTCTTCTAGTCTTGTCATAGGCATTATATACACATTTACAAATATGAATGTTTCTTTATTGGCGCTGATCTTTACTCCTAGCAAAGATGCATTGTCTATCTTTTTTGCCTCTGTCAGATAAGCCTTATTAATTCTGTATAATGCTAACAATACTGCAGAGTTTCTCCCAAACTTTATTTTTTGAACAGTAGATTTAGAATAGCTTATATAGTCATCCACATTAATTTCTTCCTTTAGCCATGTTTCTTGAAAATTAATGATATCAAACTTTTTAATATAACTGAGAAACTCACCATCACCCAATTTACTTTTTAAGTCTGTAATATTCCATGATACTATTCTAAGAGGATGGTCAGTACCAGTATTAATAGATTTTACAACATTATGTCAATTTTATTTTTATTTTATTTATTGAGAATTTGGAAAGTACCTTTAAGTCAAGGACTCCTTTTCACAGGTTCCTCATCACAGCAGATAAAACATGAAGAGAACAGTACAGAGCTGTACAACAATAGGACACAGGCAAACAATCATGATACAAGATATACAGTAAAAGGCTAACATTTAGATACTAGTAGATTCATAGTATTAGTCTCATATACAGTTACACATACATCTCCACTAAGGAGCTAATTCAGGGAGTTCAGATGGGGGAGGGCATAAAAACAGCCAGAGGCCTTAGTCAAAAGAGAGAGGGAGCAGGGCTGGGTTCAGTGGCAATCACAGGGATTTGAGGACTGTAGGTGGTTCCTAAGGTAGGCTTTGTAGGTGCCAATTCTATTCATATTTGTAAGAGTGTGAGGTAGGTTATTTACCCAGGAAGGGGCTCAGAAACTAAAGGACCTTTGGAATTAGGAAGTGTGGCAGTGTGGAATCATGAGGAGTTGCCTGCTTGAGCTATGGGTGTGCTGGTGTGTCGAGGCCCATTGGATTAGAGGTGAGAGACCAGGGGGGTGAGACCGAGGGTAATCTTTTTGGCCATGAGGCAAGTGTGAAACCTGATTCTGTTATCAAGGTTGAGCCAGTTAGTGGCATTATATAGGGGGCATGTGTGGGTTAGCTGATCACAGCCCAGGATGAGGTGACAGGCTCTATTGAGGGAGAGCTGGAGTCTGGTTAAAGCTGCGGAGTTAACAGCACTATAGATTAGGATGCCATAGTCTAGAAGGGAGAGGACTGAGGAGGAGACCGCTAGATGAAGGGCATCTGGAGTAAGACAATGTTTAAACCGGTAAAGGAGACCAAGCTGGATATTGAGGGTTGTAGATAGTTGATGATTGTGTTGGTGGAAGTTAAGGGCCGGATCAAGTGTGATGCCCATGTATTTAAAGGAGTCCACTTGTTCAAGTGGGGTCAGGTTGGCAGTTAGGACTTGGGGACAGTGGGCTTTCTTGAAGTTAAGTGGTGAGAGAAGAACATAACCTTAGTCTTCTTATAGTTTAGGATAAGGCGCTGTGAGTTGAACCACTTTCTCAATCATACTCCTTACTCTCCTTCCCCATTTTCCTCTCCATATTTTTAACCAGATCTTTCCATTTACCACTGTTTATTATATTCACTGGACTTCCCATGTTCTCATTATCATACATGTATATATATATATATATATATATATATATATATATATATATATATATATATATGATACATGATAGGCATGAGTGTGATATGGCAAATGTTGTCACTCCTGCAGAGTGAGCTCTGGATATCTCACGAGTACCAAAGACATGAGTGAGATATCCAGAGTTCACTATGCAGGAGTGACAATATTTGCCATAGCACATAATCTGCCCATCATGTATTCGATATATACAATAGGGCCAAGAGTTTTAGAAGTTTTGTTATGCTGTCTTGTGTTCTGTTCCTATTTAAGTGTTTGCTCATTCTGTGTGTGAGCTTTTCTGAATGGGCTGGCAGTGTTATAAACTCTGGGAGACACATAAGTATGTTTTACAATGCTAAATGAGTTAGTTTTAGGTAGGAGTGAGAAACATAATTTTGTGATGCTGTATTGTTTAGAAGTCTGGCTGCAGTGAAGCTGAGAGCATCACAGTAATTGTAATGAGCTGAGAGGCAGAATGTCAGAACAGCTGATACTGTTTTCAGTGGTAATTAAGTTAGCTGCAGGCAGAGTGCAGAGTGTTCTGTGAAATTGTGCTCTTTAGGATTCTGGCTGCAGTCAAGTTCAAAGTATCACAGTAATTGTAATGGGTGAGAATCAGAGTTTGAGGAACAAGTGAGAGTGTGTTTCAGTGGTAGTTGAGTTAGCTGCAAGCAGTAGTTTAGACTGTTCTGTGAAGCTGTGCTGTTTAGAATTCTGGCTGCAGTCACAGTAATGAGCTGGAAGTTGATGGGGGGATAGGTGTGTTTTGTAATGCTCACTGAGTTAGCTGTAGGCAGCAGTGAGACCTCGGAAGTAGTTTTGCATTTGTGTCTATGGTAACAGCACAGGTGTTTCTTGCACGCTGAGAGGAAAGCTGCCTGAGTGATGACCTTTTGTGACCTGTGTGTGTAAATGGCTGATATCATCACAGTAGAGCAGAGGATAAAAATATCACACTGCAGTGGATGATACACTGTTTTATCTCACTCATTTACCACTCACCCGTATTGTGTATATATATATATATATATATATATATATATATATATAGATATGTATATCTCCAAAAGATATAGTTCTTCTTTCCTATCCATAATTGTATGATAGACACTGTCCTCTTTTACTCATAAACTAATTTGCCCTCCTTGTTCCCATCTTTTCACCTTATAGATGTCTCTGTTAATACCATTTGTTTTTAATATACCATCTAGAAATTCTCACAGCTTTTGTTTCAAATTGTTATTGGATTCATTCTGAAATTGGTCAATACCAAAGACTGAGAGTATGTTATTATTCTGTTTAGATAATACTTCATATTTAGAATAATATTCAGGGAACAGTGTCCCGAATTATGTTATTTCATCACAATTGATTCCAAAATGTAATCGTTTTTCCTTGTTCTTTTGTAGTGCTTTAAGTATAAAGAACTGATTTGATACCACCATTATCCATTCTTCACTGGCTACTGGTCTTATTATACTTGGATAGAACACGTTGCAAATGTCTCCATTAGTAGTTGAAATCAACAGAGACTTCACAATCTCACTGAAGATTTCTTCAGTTTCTCCTGGAAGAATTTCTATCCAATGCATTAATAAAACATAATCTGTACTTTTGGGCTCAGATATTGAAAGGAGATGTAAGAGACGCAACTGAGGTGCACTGGTGCATCCCCAAAATGCACCCCTGGGCCATATTCAAAAGGCACGGATGTACTGTGCAATTCTGGATGCACCCACAAAGCAAAGATAATGTATGAAGTGCATCTGGAGGGGGCATTAAACTTACCATGAATGTGCAGCACGTCGCAATATTCAGCTGAAATGTGCGGCACAGCTGCCTGCACATCTCGGAGATGTGCCTCACAAAGTTAGGCATGGAACAAACATGCCTAATTGGTACCCACCCACAGGTGGGCTGCTGTACTGCACAGTGCAGCACAGCAGCCGCCAGCCCCTGGGTGGCTATCCCCCCATCCCCAATCATACAATAAAATAATTCCAAACCCGTTTCCCTGGTAGACAAAAGGCCCCCTTCCATTCTAGATCATAAAAGAAAATTAGTCCAAACATCCATTTACCTGGTAGTCTAGTTGCCCCCCCATTCCATATTGTAAAATGAAATTAATCTGAACCCCCTTTCCCTGAAAGTCTAGTGGCCCCCTCCCATCCCAGATTGGAAAAGAAAATTAGTCTGAATATCCATTTCCCAGGTAGTCTAATGGCCCCCTTCCATCCCAGATTGTAAAACGAAATTAGTCCAAACCCCCATTTCCATGGTAGTCTAGTGGACCCCCCTCCACCCACTGAAGAACCACATCCCACCCTGCACCCCCCATCCCAGCAGTGGCAAGGAGCCAACAGGCAGCACAGCCTACCCGCACGCCACCACTTCTGCCTGCCAACTGAACTGTCATGAATGACAGCATACTATACCTATTACAATCATATTGGTCAACACTGTCGACCAATAGACTTGCAGTGTGTACTGTTAGCTGTTATTCACAACTTTGCGAAAGTTGTGAATGACAGTTTACAGTGCACACTGCAAGCCCATTGGTAGACAGTGTAAACCTATATGATTGTAGTATGCACAGTAAGCTGTCATTTATGACATTTCAGTTTGGGGGGGCAGCCATGGTGGCATGCGGGTAGGCTGTGCTGCCTGCTGACTCCTTGCCACTACTGGGATGAGTGGGGTTCAGGGTGGGATGTGGGTCTTCAGTTGCTGGGGAGGGGTCCACTAGACTACCAGGGAAACAGGGGTTCAGACTAATTTCATTTTACAATCTGGGATGGGAAGGGTGCCACTAGACCACCAGAGAAATGGGTGTTAAGACTAATTTTCCTTTATGATGTGGGATGAGGAGGGGCCTCTAGGCTACCAGGGAAAGGCACGGGATCATAATGTCGAAAGACATTATGCCACATGCATATATTGTGCTGCCAAATCAGCGTGATATAAGTCATGTGGCATAAGTCTTTTTTTTTTCTGGGGGGCTCTGCCCCCCACACTCCCCATCCCCAACTAATATAACTAACTCTGGGGGGGTTACACAAATATCACACAAAGTGTGAAAAAAAAGAAAATTTCCATGCATCTCAGACTGGGAATCAAACCAGGTCCCAAATGTATTGCTTCATTTCCTTACTGATAGTGGTTCACTGCAACAAGCCACGGCAGTTGCTCGGCGGAACCCTGTCCTGGAAGAGGTCTAATTCTCTTCCTGGGACAGTGAGAGAGTGTAGTACTGTACACAGACCCATTCGCGGTATTGCACACTCTCACTCAGTTGTACTGTGCTGGTGCAGTTATAGGGTTTTGTCATGCTGTTAAGCATATGACATATTGATCTTGTAGGTCAGGGAAACAGGGGTTTGAACTAATTTCGTTTTATAATCTGGGATGGGAGGGAGGCCACTAGATTACCAAGGAAATGGGTGTTTGGACTAATTTTTCCTTTACAATCTGAGATGGGTGGGGGACTTCTAGACTACCAGGGCAACAGGAGTTCAGAATAATTTCATTTTACAATCTGGGATGGGAGGGGGCCAATAGACTACCAGTGAAATGGGTGTTTGGACTAATTTTCTTTTACAATCTGGGTTGGGAGGGGGCCACTAGACTACCAGGGAAATGAGGGGTTCAGACTCATTTTCTTTTATGATCTGGGATGGGAGGGGAGCCACTAGACTACCAGGGAAATGGGGTCAAATGATTTTATCGTATAATCGAGGCTGGGAGGGGTGACACTAGACTAGGGACTATGGCTCCCATGTACTTGCAGGGCAGCCGGTGCATCCTGCCAGGCACGTTCCTGCAAATGACATGCAATTGGGACCATAATGATATACAAATGGCCCCATTTGTGTCTTGCATGCCTAATGGCTCCATTTGCATGTTTTGGTCTGAATATCTGGAATCTGAGCTTGGTGCATCCATGGATGCACTGCTCATCCCCCCATTCCAGGTATTCAGGCTGAACAGGGGGATGCGCCAGTGCATCTTCGGTGGCCCCCATTTGCACCGCCTGCATCTTTTGCTATATTCAGATGGGATGAGTGATTCTGCATGTCATTTGAATATAGCAATTTTGTGCTCTGGCACATCTCAGTTGCACGGAGTAACCACATGTGCCCTTTCCGGGCACAGTATGAATATCTGGGCCTTTGTCTTTTTCATAAATATTCCAAATCCTTATATTTTAGTTCATCCTCTTTTGTCTTTGTATTTGCCTGAGTAACTTTTGCTTTCTCTTTGGATCCCTTACTATCCACTATAGACTGTAGCTCTATACCTCCCCCCTTTTCATAATATTTGTGGGTGTCCCCTTCCTTTCCCCATATAACTCACCTTGTTCCTTCTTCAGTTCTTTTACTGAATTTCCAATAACTCTCTTGCTCCTTATTTTCTGTTTAGTATTTGCCTTTTTGGGTCCTTTTTTCCTTGTTCCTTTTTTTCTGTTGTATTTCCTTCTTACAATCTTTTGTTTTTACCTCTATTTCACCTTTACGTTCCCTTATGTGATCTTCTCTTTTTCCCCCAAGTTAAATGTGTTGTTTTTCCTTTTAGTTTTTTTTACTCTGTGGGACTGACTTTTCTATATTTAGTTATTGCTTCTCATCCTTTTCCCATAGGGTTAAATTAGTTCTTTTTATTTCTTTCCATATACTGTCATTCCTGTATTTCCCAACAGGTAACATACTAAATTCCAAAGAGTCTTCTATAACTTCATCTCGCCTGTGTAAATTTCTAGGGATCTCATTTACCTCAGTTATATTTTTGAAATTGTTGTTTCACACTCAGTTTCTTCCTTTTGTTTGCTTTCCCACTACCCATTGTTCCTCTTTAGATGTGCTCACCATCTTATCAATTACCTTTTTATTTTGTATTGCTATCCCTTTATGGAAACTGAGGTCTTGCTTGATACTGACCAATTGTTCAAAAATCATTACATTTGCTTTAAATGGGTCTTTAAATGCTTTGATTATGACCTCTTTTATTTATTCCTGATTCCAGTATATAGAGTTCTTTTCCATTACTTCACTAGGTTCCCAATATACTGGTGTCCCTTCACAATTGGACTCTAATGTCTCTAGTGAAACTATATTTTGGGATTTCTTTCCCAAGTCTACCTCTTTTAATCCTATTATAGTATTTTGTAATTTATTTATTTATTTGTTTTTGTTAACTGGGTGAGTCATACTAGACAGCCAAGTGCTTATTTTCAGGCGAGACCCGGTACAGAACACCTTCTGTTTTACACTGTATAGGCTTGCTTAACTCTAACAATTGTTGGCGCTGCAACAAACCTAATGGGAATTTATTCCATATATTATGGTACTGTGACCCCATTCTCAAGCTTTGGTCTAAGATTCAACAATTTGCATCTAAAGTAGTTGGTCACAATGTTACTTTTTACCCTAAATTTTCCCTACTTGGAATTCCCTCTTCCTCTAATGTTCTCTCTCTCTCTCTCTCTCTCTCTCTCTCTCAGGCTCAAAATAAGTGGCTTAACTTACTCTTTTTGCAAGTTAAATGACTCATACTAGTGTCTTGGAGAACTGCAAATATCCCCACTTTCTCTGATATCCTTAAAAATCTCTCCCAGTGTGCTTCTCTGGAATGTATCACCCACGCCGCACATAACCGACTTAATGAATATGGTAAATGTTGGCAGGACTATCTTAACTGCCTTCAAAATTCATATACATAATGGAAAATTAAAGAAACACCTTTTAATACAGTACTTATAACAAATTTCTCTATCCTTTAGAAACTGAGTAGGTATATTACGTTCACTTCTGAGCAAGTAAAGGAAATTGAGGACAATGTACGTGAAGTAAACACAAAAAAAGCACCCTGTGGGCCACCTAGATATTTTCTGACTGGCTTTGTGAGACCAGTCAAGAAACTGATCTCTAAACTGTCATTGGAAGTGATCTTTCACAGGCGCTCTGTGAGTTCTATGCCTCGGTTAGAAATGCTGCCAGAGCAGAGTACACAGAATCAAGCAAGCTGCTGTATGTTTCCCTCAGAGTGGGAATAAACAGGCAGTTAAACAGTATAATGGGGGACATTCAATTACACCTAGCCTGAAGAGGGCAGAAGGAACTGTGACACTTAAAACTCATTTGTAATTAAAAAAAAGATGAACATGGCTCTGAATATGTGACTCTTTCATTAATGAAGAACCTAAAACTCATAAAGACCACGCCAACCCAACCTGTGACACACACCGAGGATTTCTATTTGACTGCCTGAATGACCCTCTTCATCCAGTGGCATCTTTCAAAAAATATTCAACAATATGCCCAACAGAAACAGAAACATTTTACCACCATCCATCGAGAGTACAGGGACCTCTACTGGCACAAGAACTTACTGGTATACCAATTCCCCATTAGGAGTGAACTGTCTCTGAGAAATTATGCCATACACCTCCAAAGAAGCCACATTACCTCAGATCTACACAAACCATTCAATCTGATCCACAGCCGACAACCTTCTGTCTGAAGCAGGTCTGGAGAGTTGGCAAATCATAGCCTTAACAGGTCACTGGGCAAAAGCAAGTTTAAAAAAAAAATTACTGGTCTTCTTCTCTAACTAAATTTTATTTATTTATTGATTTATTTAAAATTGGTGACCGGGAAAGGTACACTGATATGAGACTCTTTTCCAGGTGCCACCAGGTACAAGGTAACATAAAGGAGCAAGCAATGTTACAATACAATCAATGAATAAGTGTTTACATGAGGTTTATATGTTTTAAGTACAATGGATACAAGATAAACATTAATATAACTAGGTAGGAGAACAAAGCATGACAAGCAGTTATAAATGTTGTCACATTTGGTCCCCTAGCAAGGACCTAGGGCAGGCAGTGAAAGAGCTTGGGATCAGGAGGGTAGTCAACTCAGGCTGACAAAGACCTGTGAACACGGAGTGGGGGGGGGACGTAGTAGAGGAAAGATACTGTGGAGATGAGATGAGGAGAGGAGGTTGGAGGTTAGTTTAGGAGCATTGGGGCACCGAGGAGAGGGGAGTTGTCTGAGAAGTCTTTTGATGGATGAGAGAGGGGGGGGAAGGTGAAAGTCGTAGGGTAGGTTATTCCAGAGTAGAGGGATACAGTTTCTCAGCGGTTCTCCCATACACCCTGCAATGTCCTCCCATTCTGCAGCATCACTGGTAAACACCCTGCCTCCAGCAGAAAACAACATTGCCTGAAATATGACTCACCCTCTGGAAAACATCTATGCAAATCTCCAAAAACAACCAATTGCTGCACTCCCCCTCCCAGCCTGCTGACAACAACCCTCAATGATGCAAGACAACCCACAACAACAACCAATGCTGCAGTACTGAACAGCAGTCCTACAAATCTAGCAACTCCTGCTCAACAATCACTAAAGCCAGCAATCAACAACCCCTTCTTCTTACTTAATTTTGTAAACCAGCGTACAGTGCAATTTATATTAACTATGTAGCCAGTAAGTAAAGGAGCAAAACCTGCAATGAAAGGCAGTGTTATCTTGCTCACAGCACTGCATTTAGTTCACAGTACATCATTTAAAAAAAGAAAAGAAAAAAAACTTTCAGTGTTTCTCTTTAAAGTAGTTCTTCATGTTCTTCAGTGTTTGAAAATGTTCAGTTGATTCTATTTCTCCTAAATCTTCAGATTAACAAATATGAACTAATTACAATCTGGACAAACATCAGTAATTTAAAGAAAAAAAGAACTATTTTGCCCTCCCCTTCCCAAAGCATAAGTATAACGAGTACAATTCTACTATACTTGAAGTAAAAAAATTATGTTTTTGCCTTTTTTGTTTTTAACTTTTGGCACTAAAACCAATTGTATAAGTGCAAAAGCACACTCCAGGGTGTGCATTATACTAGCTCACTGCACTTCCTGGGTAGTTGAAGGAACTTGGCCTGCAGCCTTGTCCTCATGACACACCCAGGGCATGCAGTGATCTAGCATGTGTGTTATTGCAAGCTTAATTTATGGTCAGCTGCCAGGTGTTGTTTTTTTCCCATATAGGTGTTTATCCCATTGGTCTCACAGGGTATGCTCCCTTCAGCTGGCTCCGCCACCCCCTCCATCGTCCACTATCTCTTTGGCTTACCTGTTGGTATGATACCCCCAATTTTCTTCCCACAGTGTTGGGATCTGAAGAAGGAGGGAGGGCCTTCCTTTCCCCTGAAGTACAATCCAGTAATCACTGCAGGTTCTGGTGATGTGGTAAACACAAGTCCCATGGGGACTTATCCGGTCTGTCTCAGCTGCAATAATTTTCATCTAATAAGGTGGTAAAGTTTTCAAGTTTACATTTTGGAGCTCATTTTGATTTTTTTGCATACTCCATTGTGCACTGTTACTGATTTGTTGTGTTATTTTGGTAAAACTAATACACTCAGCAGCACCACCAGTGGTCCTGGGTAGAGCGTAGGTCTCATTCCTTGATGCTGGTGATGTGGCAGATTGAGGTATAGTGGATGGGTGTTATATGACTCAGCCATACTGACCATTTCTTTCCTGTTTTCTCCCCAGCCTAAGGTCATGGCAATACACGTAGAAGCACGCATATGCTCCCAGCCAACTTTCCCCTCCACCCCCTCTGATGTTGCGTCAGCCTCTGACCATCCATGCTCTGACACCTAGCCTCCACTAGGTGTCAGCCAAGATGAGGATGACTTGAGAATCCTCCCCAGGAGAGGAGACCTGCCTCGTGGCATGTTCAGTCCTCTTCCTGACCTCCCTCCAGCCAGCCCCCAGCAATCCAGGCTCCATAAGAACCTGGCTGGCCAGTGTAGCAATAGGTAAGGCACTTTAGCAGTGCCTCAGCCCTCACCACCAATGGGCTGACTTGTCAGATCTTCTTTTTACAGTGAAAAAAAATGTTTATACAGTGAGCCATGCTACATCTACAATAACACAAGCCATAGTGTTTATTAAAGCATTTCCTTGCAGTTCCCAAAGCATCAAAACACTCTGGGGTGCACTAAAATACTTTAATGCACACACTGTCTTTTTTTTTTTTTTGCCATTTACTACTCCTTCCAGAAGACTTATTGGTTTTAAATCACCTAAGCACAGCAGGACTCTATGCAGCTGCTATTTTGTTGCTAACCATTACTTAAAATTAAGTCTAGAGAATAAGACGTGTTGTAGTCACTCAAGGCTCCTGCTAACATTGATTTGGTGCCTTAAAATGGTCAGGCAATAACATCTTTTCTGTTGTGATCCAGGGACTTACCACAGAAAAAAAAAGCTTACATTCCTTCCCAAATCCCTGCTTCTTCAGCATGTTAAACATGACCCTGGAAATAGAGGGTGCAGTTGTGGCACAGTGTTGTTTCATAGGTGGCTAAACGGGAGAGTTTGTAGCGTAAAACACCTTGAACTGGGACAGTTTAGAACACCTAAAGAAGTCATTTGGCTAAGCTGGTCAGGTATTCTTTTTACTGGATCTTTAAAAAGCACGTACTAGAAGAAAAACTCAGTAAGATGAGACTCAAGAAATCATAACAGAAGCGTTGAAGGTTTGCTGGCAAGAGATGCCAGCATCAATAATAAATTTAACAATAATTATACCTGCCAATCATGAGTGACAGCTAGACCAAAACAGACTACATAAATGACACCACTGCAACTGTGATTACTGCATTTGCATGAGTACTGAAAATATAAAGGTATTTTTTTTCCTCCCAAAGAACAGAACCTTTAAAAATAATTAAATACCAGTGATGTAAGAAAACAGGAAGCTAGAAACACACTAAATCCCTATTCTTTGTCTGTATGAAGCTGGAAGTAAATTATTAAAACTGTAAAATAATGACATTCTTTTGTGGTGGTGGCCAGCACAGCCAGGGATTTCCACTGCAGATGTTGTTATTCTTACACAACCATTCCATGGGTCATGCAACACTTCACATTTCAATCAGAGTCTTGACCACATGCTGATGAGCCGTGTTTTCCAGCGCTATCATTAAGAGTGCAGAACTTGTTGTACTGGTCTGCATTCTCCATTGTCACACTTCATACAATAATTTGCCACCAGGTAAATGACTGGAGGACACTGATGTGGAAATCAACACAGTGCAGGTTTGCCCCCTTTTGGGAGGAGTATGAAGTATCAAGATCCTGGATATTTATCAGATCAAGATATTCTAAATTTAGAAACATCTATTGCTGCACAGCCAAAGAAATAGCCATTTGAAACAGCTGTCTTTCATTCTCAATATTTGTAAGAAAGAGAGTTTGATGCCATGTTAGTCCTTTGAAAACTGGAGTGCCTGGATTGTTAGATTCCGTTTATTGAACCATCATATGTCTTGTGAATGCTCAAGTTTGCTTACTTGACCAACTTTGTATCAGACATATGTTTGGCCATTAAGATGTATCAAACTATCGTGCTACTCTCTACATTCAAAGTAAGATGAAACATTCTAAGCTACATGAAACCCTTCTTTAAAACTTAAAATGCAACATGCACTTTCATAAATATGATGTTGCAGCCATTACAATTTACAATTACAATATACTAGAGATATATATATATATATATATATATATATATAGATATATATATATATATATATAGAGAGAGAGAGAGAGAGAGAGATAGATATATACATATATATAATTTTCAGTGTTCCTTTCCAAGGTTTACAACAGTCTTGGTAATATTTCCCGAAAGTCTGTGTAAAAGCATTTGTCTCTCCCCAGTTAACCTCACTGTCATTTTATTTATGGCGTCACAGTGCTTACCATGACAACAGAGCGTGATGTCACAAACAGCAATTATGAGCAATTCATACAGTATGTAATGAAATGAGAAAATGTTGTATCAATTGATACATTTTATTTTGTATAAACTAAAATTCTTTCATGTGTTTGGTGAACTCACATTATATATAGGCCTAGAAGAAATGTTGAGTTCCTTATGTGTGTTTAGATCTTTATGGTTTAGTGGGTGGAACAACAGGGTCCTTGGAAACCCATTCTTACCCTATGGTAACCTCAAACATCTCACTGCTGACCTGCACCAACCCAAACAATTGCTTGTATAATGTCTGCTAACAATTGGAACCTATAATGATATGCTTTATAAAGCCAATGCTGAGAGATGGAATTCAAGTGAAACTAAAGTAAATTGGTAAAAAGCAAAGGAACAGTTCTGGCTATCTGGGAGGTTATGACACTCTCCTTAGAGATAGTTGTTTACCCGCTGCATTAGCACTCTTCTTGAGCACGGCACTATGTCACAGAATAACGTCAGCTGCTAGACGTTTGCACTGATGATGTGATGTGGGGCAGTGGGTGGGGTGTGGCGGTATTTTGAATGATAAGGAGCAGCCTCCCTCTTTAGCACTGTGAGGGAACAGGCTGCTGCACATGCACGAGCCCTGCGTTTGGTTTAATGATTCTGAAATATTAAACCATGCTACTGTAAGCAGTATGAAATAGTGAGTGAATTACAAACTGATCTATAATGTTGAAGAGCTTGTTTCAACAACTAAAACAATTGTTTTGAATCAATTTATATACAGGACCATAGTTCCTTAATAAAGCTGGGGTGAACCAATGAAATGTCGTCGGGAATTGTTACAGTGGTCACAGCTTTAAAAACATGAATGAAATGAAATAAAAAGAGATATATTCTTTGGAAGAAACTTTGTTCACTGGTTGAATTTTATGTATCACCTCCTGTTGCTGTTGACTTTGGTTCCACTGTGGACAGATCTTGACAGACATTAATTAACATTTATAAACTTGGTTTGACTGAGAAGGGACTTGTTTCTCAACAGTGAAAGCCAGCTGCTACTTCTTGGACCGCTCCCCTAGGTTCCCCAGATCTCTTTGCATTCTCTCAACCCCATCCTGGGTGTCCACCTTGTTGCAAATTTTTGTGTCATCCACAGAGAGACACACATTCCCCTCCAGTTTCCCCACAATATCACTTATGAAGATGTTGAAGAGGACAGGGCCCTGCACTGATCCCTGTGGTACTCCACTGGTCATTCTCTTGTCCTTCGGGTGACTGCTACTTACCACCGCCCTCTGTCTCCTATCATTCAACCAGTTTAATTTATTTATTTCATTTTTGTTAACTGGGTAAGTGCACTAGGCAGATTCTGCCTATTTTCAGGCACGACCTGGGGAAGAGGATACAGATGAATGCTAACTGACCTTGAACCAGATTAAGCTGTTGGTGGTATTTTTAGTGAATGAGGTAAATTTGGCCAGGACACCGGGGAAATTCCCCTACTGCATTGCTGTCAGTAGGGGGATCCTTGGCCATCTGAGGTGAGATGGCCAGTGTTGCTGAGCCTTCAGGGGAGATGGATGTTGCTGGTGCAGGGGTCTTGGCTTTGTCCCCTGTTCCTATTTTTCAAGAGGCTTCTGAAGTGGAGATTGCTACTGCAGATTATGAGTCACCGGTTTTTAGTGATTCTGAGATTCTGCAGCTTGAAACGGAGTCTGTGTCTTTTGGACAGCCTGAGTGCCCTGTTGTAAAACCAGAGGTTTGCAACGCTAGACTGGCATTATCTAGTAAAAAGTCTAAGCTTTTAATGGAACTACAGAAATTGGATGGTGCATTAGCGGATCTCCCTGCGGTTAGTCCTACCTCTGCTTTATTGCCTTCTGATTCTGCTGTTGCTGTACCTTTAATGGCTGCTGCTGTGAATACTGCCGTTCTGAATCCTGCCTCTCTCAGTTCGAATTCAGTGCCTGTTCTGTCTCCTGGGTCCTCTGTTGCCTCATCGATTCCATGGGCTGGCAGTAAAATCGGGTTTACAAACTCTCCTGAGTGCCTACAGCCCGTGGACCTTGCTAAAGCAGCTCTCGTTACCGCGGAACCTTCCTCTGCGCTGCCAGTTTCTGTGTGCCCTTCTAAGGATGCACCTCTGTGCACTGCCGGTTCCACTCTTCTTCCGGCGGAGTTTGTCTTCCCCTCATGATCAGAACACACCAGGCTGGAGCAAGACTTCTGCTTGTATTCCTGCGTTTGACAAACAGGTACAGAGGGCTCCTTCCACTGCCTTGCCTTCAGCAGCTGTTTCTGGTGGTCCGTCCTGGTCTCCGCAATGGGCGTTGCGAGATGTGGGGTGGGAACTTTCGGATACCGGTACCTGGTCCCCGGACTCCCAGGACCAGTCCTACCTCCAGATGTTACAAACAACTACAGCTCCTGTGGTCACCAATGCTGAGGGTATGAGCTCCATCATTTTGCCCCAGGGTAAGGACTTGGATAGTGATATTGTGACTGCTTCTGTTTCTATTATACCTTCTAAAATTATATCTTCTAAAATTGTGCCTGACACTGTTAGTATGGGGAATGTATTGCAACAACCAGTGGCTGTGGGGGATACTTTACAGGTCACTGAGGCTTCAGATACTAGGGTAGTAGGGGACGCTTTAATGGTGGGCCCTCCACCAGCAGTTGTTGCACAGCTTTCTGAGGACTGTCCTAGAGCACCTTTTAAGCTTTCAGATTTGTTTCAGCATAGGAAGGAACCTGCTCCACTCCGAAATGCTGTTCGTTTTTTGTATAAAGGGGGTTTGAAGGAGGTGCCTGACTGAGTTTATATTGCTCGAGCCTTGTTGAAAGGTTCTATGAAGTTCTTTTCTTCAGAGATTTTTGCCCTGATTAGTATTGGTAATTCCAATTTTGATATCATCTTCAAAAATGTTTCTAGTTTACATAGGTTTTGGGCCAGGTATAATGTTTGTAAGAATACACCCCTTTGGTCCCCCTTTCAGGTAATACCCCTCACCAAACCTACTGTTAGAGTTATTACTGTTATGCTTAAAAATTAAGGGGTTAACATTGAGGATATTTCATTTTGCCTTTGGCACCGTTGTGAGGTTTTGGGTACTCCCTCCCCTACTTTGGATAGTGAACAAATCTGGGATGGGGGTTGGAGAATCCGGGTTAAGTTGTTTGTCATGAACTCTGGTACTGTGCATCTACCCAGTTCTTTTTATTTGGGTAGGGATGGGGTGCTATTTTTTATATAGGTCAACCTTGGTCCTGTTTTAAGTGTGGGTCTTGGACTCATCTTAGCTCTGCCTGTGACACTATTAAATGTAGTCATTGTTTGGAGTTTGGGCATGGGTCCGCTAAATGTTTGAATCTTTTTCACTGCAATCTTTGTGAGAATACTGGACACACTTATGGCAAATGTCCTTGGGCTTCACATAACAGGGATGATTGGCCTTCCCATGAAGGCATTATTGACCAAGCCCAACATTTGCATGCTAAAAAGATTGCAGACCTTAGTCTTGCTTCTGTTTCACATGTTCCTGATCCAGGAGTTTCTGAGTTGCCTGCTGATGTTTCTCAGGTGGGCACTGCAGTTTCCCCTGCACCTTTGGGTGATACAGTGACTATGGATGTACAGGTTGAGTCGGAGGAGGTAGTAGCTGCCCCTATTCCTTCCTCGGACCTTGATGTACTCCCTGACATGCCTCCCCCCCCCCCAGTTTGATGATTCAGGCTTTAGGCCTGTATTAAAAAAATGGACCAGGTTCGGGAGGAAGGTGAGGCCTCCGGTGTCCTTAGAGGGACAGGACAAGGAAGAGCCATCTGAGGCCTGGGCGCAGGGTAATAAATTTGCAGTGTTAGTGGAGAGGGACTCTGATGAAGATGGTACTGATACCTCCTCTCTCTTATCCACTACTGATACTGAGGAAAAAGGGAGAGTAGATGCCATTGCTAAACGTTCCAGGCAGTGTCAGAAAGCTAGGATGACATGAACAGTGTTTTTTTGGGTGATTTTTATTTTTCTCCCCTTTTTTATGTCCTCTCTTTCAGTTGCCACTATTAATGTTAATAGTATTAAAGGGGGGAGGAAGTTGGCTAGTACTATGTTTACTCTTCAAACAGTTTCTTGTGATATCCTTTGTTTATTGGATACCAGACTTAAAACTCATAGTGAACTACAGGCCGCATCCTGAGCTTGGCCTCTGGGAGCCTCTTTCTGGTCTATTGGGCTTGATGCTTGTGATGGTGTTGGAATACTTTTTACCAATCCTGATTTTCAAGTTACCTGGTTAGTCGATATACATCCCGGGTGCGCTTTATTGTTAGATTTTACTTATCATAGTGATAGATTTCATCTAATTGCTATTTATGCCCCACAAACTAAAGCAACTGGAGTTTCTTTATTTGAGGAGATCCACCAATATTTACATACTTCAGCCCAGATATTCAAACTGCGCCAGGCTGTGGCGCAAGCCTGTGCGCGGCTCAAATTTGTTGCGCAGGGGTGTGGCCAGGGTGATATTCAATGGAGTTGCGCTATGGCACAACTGCTTTGAATATCGCACCCTGGCCACCCCCACTGTGCATGGCGCAGTGGCACTGTGCCAGCGCAAGTGGTCAGAGTGGAGCATTGAGATGCAGTGGCGCAAGTGCCGTTGCTCCATGCACAGCACCTGCGATATTCAAAGGGCGACATGCAAATGAGGCCATAATTTATGCAAGGCACACGGGGGGCCATTTGCATCTGATTATGGCCCCATTTGGATGCCATTAGCATGCAGGTGCGCCGATCCCCGACGACTTGCACCTGGCGCCCTACCAGGCAGCAGCCGTCCGGGACCAATGCCCCCTGCAGCCTGATCGTGGGACGTCCTGTAAGGGACAAAGAATGCATCTCATCCCTGGTGGTCCAGTGGACCATGATTAGCCCAATCGTGGGTGGCATTCCACACCCCAAGTCCGATATCCTGGTGATCTAGTGGACCCCACCCCACCCACCCACTGAGCCCCACCACCCGCTCCCCCGTCAGCTGGCGGGCGGCACACCCCACCCGCCTGCCATCCTGCTGCCCGCCGACCGACAGTTAGGTAGGGCTGCACACCCATTGGTTCAGAGCATGAGCCAATGGGCATGCAGCCCATACCGTACTAGTCAGTCCAGATATGTGAATGACTTTGGGGGATATGGTGATGCCTACGATCAGGCTCATCGCGGTCCAGTGGACCACCAGGGATATTGGACTTTGAGGGGGGTGTCTGATGCCCGCGATCGGGGCATGGGGGGGCACTGCCAGGTGCAGCGGGAACAGCTGATGGCCACCCACAGGTGGCAGCTGCTGTGTTGCACCCTGCAATGGCAGCTCACCTGTGGGTGGCCTCGACTTGTTCCTGTTTTTTTGTTGTGCTTTGTGCAGGCGCAGGTGGGTGCTGCCGCAACTCTGCATGGCCCAGCCTGAATATCAGGCTGTGCAGGTTGTCCATGGGCATGCCCGTACCCTTGCCGCGCACCATTACTGATGCACCCGGTACATGCGGGATTTGTCAGTCTTACACTTTTCCCTTTTAATATTGCACCAGGGTGCATCAGTGAGTATGTGTACGCATACCATTGCTAGTGCCATGAGCAACCCTTTTGAATATCTGGGCCTTCATACTTAGTTATCTGGTTGGGAGATTTTAATTGTGGTTTGCATCAAACTGATAGGGGGTTGCAGACTTCTAAATTGTTTTGTGACACTAATACCTTGAATAGGATTCTGACTACTGCTGGTTTACAGGATTCCTATCAAAAACTGCATCCTATTGGTGGTTATACTTTCTTTAAAGGTACCTTGAAAACCAGGATTGATTTCATGTTTGTTTCCCACATTCTTCAGGTTTTAGAATCTGCTATTCAGGCTGGGGGATTTTCTGATCATGTTTTGTTATACTCCAAGATTTCTTGGAAAGATATTCCTAGATGTAAAAAAAATAAGTGGCGGTTAAATGATGTTTTATTGCAGAATCCTAAAATACAGAAGGCCTGGCAGAGTCATTGGACGGCTAGACTGTCTGTCAGTGATTGTTATACCAATATTTCCACTTGGTGGGAGGACACAAAAAAGATTGGAGGGTTTTGTTTCAATCCTTGGCTTATTCCAGGTGTCAGTCTGATTATTTGGACTATTTAAAATTACGTCACCATTTACAGCATTTGATTTCATTATCTGCCACTACTAGCCAGGATTATGGTTCCCAGATTCAGATGGTAAAAAATAAGATGGTGTCCCTTCAGTATACCAGGGCCAAATCTTTGGAGCAGGAAACAAGATTTGGTACGCAGGTTCAGTCCTCTTCTATTGATCCCTTTAAAAGTTGTCAAGATAGAGTTAAGCACAGGTTTATTTCAGAATTGCTTTCTTCCTCTGGGCAGAGTGTCACTTCACTGGAAGGGATTTTATCTGTTATTGAGGATAGGTTCACTGCTATGTTTGCTAATCAGGAAGTTAGTGGAGATTTGGAGCAGGTTTTACACACCATATCATTACCCCAGGTACAGCCGGAAGATGTTTTCATGTTGACACATGATGTCACCGCTGAGGAAGTATTTCAGGTGGTTAGACACTTGAACTCTAATGCAGCCCCGGGTATGAATGGGTTAGGGGCAGCTTTTTATAAACATTTTCTTGAAGATTTGTCTCCAGTTTTGGTGGTTCTTTTTAACCATATGTTACAGTCATTCACTTTTTCTGCTTCCACGCAGGAAGCAATGTTGGTATTAATTCATAAAAAGGGTGCACAGAATAATATTGATCATTGGAGGCCTTTGAGCCTCCTTAATACTGACAGGAAAGTTGTGGCAAAAATTTTGTTAAACAGATTGAGTAAAATTTCTGATTATTTGATTAGTATGGAACAGATATGTGCGGTTCCGGGCCGTCAGATTAAGGATAACCTTATTGTGCTATGAGAATTGTTTTTGGCAGGCTGATTCCGGTCAGATCACGGGGTGGGTGGATCAGGAATAGGCTTTTGTTTGCATTTTGCATCAATTTTTGTTTGCAGTTTTGAGTGCATTTGGTTTTCCGGCAAGTTTTGTTTTTTGGATTACAGCACTTTATGACAATATTTCCTTATGTCCTAATGTGAATGGGTGGTATGGTCGGCCAGTGGCGATACGGAGAGGGGTTCGACAAGGTTGTCCCTGAGCCCTCTCTTATATGTTTTTTGTCTGGATATATTGATTCATCTTTTACACCGCTCTCCTGATATTCAGGGTGTTTTGGTTCCCCATACTGGTTTTGTTGTTAAAACTATGTCTTTTGCAGATGATATGGTGCTCGTGTTGGGGGTTGACACAAAGGAAGCGGTCCTTTGTAATATTTTAAGGACATATGCAGCTATTTCAGGCTCCCGGATAAATTGGGATAAGAATGTTGGTATTCCTTTAGGTAATACCCCTATTCCATCTTCTGGTTTTTTTGGGGGGATACGGATTCAATCTGAGCCTTTATTGGTTCTTGGGGTCCACTTTGGGGTCAGGATGTGGCTTCTTCTAATTGGTTGACACATTTACGGCAGGCAGAATGTTTAGTACAGGGTTGGCATAATCGGTTGATTAGTAAGAAAAAGAGGGTGCTTTTGATTAAAACTTTACTTTTACCTATTTTTTTGTATCTTAGCTATGTCTTTCCACCTCCCCAAACATTGTTTACTAGATTATTTAGTGTTTTTTTTCAGGCTTTTTGGGGATCCCGGTTAAACCCAATTAAGTGTGACTTTACTTATAAATCCATTATGGAAGGGGGTGTTGGTATGGTTAATCCTGTTGCTTTTTATTTTAGTATTTTTTACAGTTATAACTTTGGTTTAGCCTTGAAACCAGGTTTTCAGATATGGCGCTAACTGGTTTTGGCTTGGATCACGCCAAATATACAGTTTTGGGAACAGGGTAACACTAAGTTATTGGGTAAACAGACCCGTATACCGGATTATGGTATTGACTGTTTTAAGATGGCTATTAAATGGAAAATTAGACCTCAGGATTTTTTGACTTTGACTAGAAAGGCAGTTTATCACACTATTCTGTCTAATGCTAATTCTACTGTGATAGTCTTTCCCTTTTGTTCTTCTGTACAACAGATGATAGTGTTGCATCATTTAAGGAATCCTCGTATCCCTTCCAGAATGTGGGATTGTTTATGGTTAGGGAATTTTGGTAGGCTTAGTGTGAAGGGTAAACATAAACATAAAACATTAGAAGATAGATATTGTCCCCGTCCTTCTTGTCCACAGATGGTGGAAACTCAGTGTCATTTATTTTTTTAATGTGTTTTTGTAGTATAATTTTGGGCTTATTTAAGTGTTGTTTGGAGGGAACCTGAGTTTTTAACAATATCTTACTCTGATATTATGTGTGGTGGGAATCATGCTTTATGTGCAAAGTATAATCCAGAGAACCTGTATCTTATTTTTGTTGTCATTCGTTATCATTTGTGCCAAATCAGATGTTTGGGGGTTCTTCATCAAAAGTGGGTCTCGCATGTTGAATTATTGGTCAATATTCGACAGTCCTTACATGATATTGTACAAATGGATTTATTGCATTATGATAAGGAAAAGGTTGCACATTTATGGATTCATTGTACTCATTGGTATTGAATTTATAAGCTTATTTTTTCCCTTTTTGCTCTGTTCATTTGTTAAAATTTTCTGTATTTTCTGTTTGTTTTCATATGTATTGCTGTGTTATGAAGTCCATCTCTTTAATAAAAAATTCCTCTACCCTTTTCAAAAAGTGCCATGGGATCTTTAACATCCACCTGAACTACCACCAGAACAGGCAGATGGGACCTCGGTTTAACGTCTCATCCGAAAGATGGCACTACTGGAGTGCAGTACCCCCCTCATGCTGCACTACAGTGTCAGTATTGGGATATTAACCCAAGTGCCTGGTGTGGGGATAGAACCCACAGCCTTCTGATCTCCTGGCCTCAGAGATAAGTGTGCTACCTGCTGAGCCACTGACACTGCTTCTTGATACCCAGCACACCACTTCTACCCCCTTCCCCAGGTTACTAAGTTTTATTATCAGCCTCCTGTGTGGAACAGTGTCAAAGGCCATACTGAAATCCAGATAGACCACATCCGCTGCCCTCCCCTGATCTACCTACCTTGGTACCCAGTTAAAAAAATCTCTGAGATTTGTTTGGCATGACCTTTTCATGTGATGCTATACTGCTAGTGGTCCTGCAGCCCATGTGTCTCCAGGTACTCCATCAGTCTCTCCTTCAGCAGGGACTCCATTAACTTCCCCACCACTGATGTGAGACTGACTGGTCTATAACTGCTGGCCTCCTCCCTGCTGCCACTCTTGTGCAGAGGGACCAAATCAGCCCTCCTCCCTTCCACTGGAACCACCCATGCCTCCAATGAGGTGCTAAATAGCATTGACAGAGGGGTGGCTAGCACCTTGCTCAGTTCCCTAAGTACCCTAGGGTGAATCCCATCCAGCCCCTTCGCCTTGTTTTCCTTAAGGGCTTCTGACTCCCAGAGGATGCTCTTTTCTGTAAATGGACTTGTTTCCACTCCCTCGGTGTATGTTAATGCGTGACAGCCCATCCCACACTTCCACTGTGAAGACTGTGCAGAAATATTTGTTTAAAATGTTAGCCTTTTCTTGGTCTTCCTCTGCACATTCCCCCCTCTTGGTCTACAGATCTTCACTATACCATCCCTTGCCTTTCACTCACTTAGCTCAAGAAAGTCTTATCCCCAATTTTGATTGCCTAGGCAATCGTTTCCTCAATTTTAGCCTTTGCTGCCTTTAGCCTTCTTCCTTCCTCCCTTTGTTTCACTAGCTATACCTCCCTGTCTTCCTCCATTTGGGTCACATTGTATTTTCTGAAAGCTATTTTTCCTCCTGTACCACCCTATCCACCTCTATTGAGAACCACAGTGGCCTCTTTTTCCTCTTACTTTTGCTTACAACCTTTAAGCAGCTTGCCATTACCTTAGTTATTCTCTCCTTTATTCTATTCCATTGTGTCTCCATCTTCTTCGCTATCCCCCCGTTCAAGCAATTTCCTGAGGCAGTCTTCCATTTCTTTAAAATCTGCTCTCCTGAAGTCCCAGACCCTTGTCCTATTGTGGTTCTTCCCCTGCCCAATCTGTATGTCAAACCATACTGTACAATGATTGGTTTTATGTGATAAAGGTGAAAATTTGTGCACAATGATGAAATGGCCAACTGCAGAATGGCAATCATGCAAATAGTGACTGGGAAGAAGGTCGAGAGGTGAAAAGGTGACTCCATGGTGTGAAACACATCAGGGCGAATATGAAATGAGTGACCCCGATGGAGCAAGAGCAGGAAGGGAGTGAGTTAAAAGAGCAACTCAGGGGGAGCAAAAAAACTGTGAGTGCTCATGATGTAGGTGACACTGCATGACAGCCAGGCCCACTGCCACAACTGAGCACTGACCACGCCACCGACTACCCCACCCCAGCTCACACCTGGAACTGGAAATTGTGAGCCAGGCCACGGAGGTAGTCAAAGTGGCTACGGGTGGCATAACTGAATATGACGGCTGCGATCTATGCTTTGAGGTCCCTGTAATGTTTGAGGACCTGTGCAGACTCAGCCCTGAACACCAGCTGTTTAATCTGAACCACTGACATGCTCTCCTCCTGCTGGAGGCACTGTAGGAGGCACCAGATGCTGGGGTGGCATACGCCAGTGTGTCTGTTGATTGCCCTGTGCCACCCCTAAACTGCATTATTGGTACATGCAAGGCCCTGGACGGTTGCCATGTTGCAGTTCCACTGTGCCACGGGGAATGCTGGTCTCCTTCTCCCAGACCATCCCATAGGCCTCCTGATTCAGTTGTCCTTGAAATAATCAGGGATTGGCTTAAACACCTCATCATTCTGCTGGAAATACCCCCATTCACGCATCTCCTTGAACACATCAAGCATGTCGTTGACTGGCATGAATGCCAGCTCAAGGAGCAAACGCAGGTGCAGCACGAAATGTGTATCAGTGGTATAGTGATCAAGGACCACAGGGCAATGTTGGATCCAACGCCAGAGGGCTTGCGAGAAATGGAAACAACAGCCCCATATCTGTGTGGCTGGGAATACTGTGGTGACCCCCTCCAGCTGGCATGCCCAAAGTCCAGCAGGACCATCATGGAGACCACTTCTGGGCAGTGTATCTTAAGTTGCCCCAGCATCCTGAAGCATGTTTGTGCACTCCGGGAGCACATCAGGGCATACATGGCTGGCACGAATACCCCCAACTGGACAGCATGGATGGTGTACAGCTGGATGAAGAAGGCTGGGCAGGACTTGAAGGTGCCATCCATGAGCCAGTTGGGGCAGTCAGCCAGGAACTGGAGACCCTTGTCAGTGGCAAAGATCATGAGGCAGTCCTGCTCACAGCAGCTATCGAACAGTAGAAAGCAGTCTCCATCGCTGGTCACCTTAAACTCGTCTGGGAGTGTCAATGTGGTCATGGATGTGGATGTCACCTGCCATCCTCTCGCCACATGCCTGATGCACTGGACCGTCCTCCACAGGAGATGCACACCTGGCATCCACTCCACCACGGCTGCCGGCACACCCACCGTACAGTCCACCACCACCTGGGACGCTGTGTCCAAGCTTGACCTCGCCCATTCCCGCAGGTCTGCAAGTCCCCAGCACATGCCTATGTCCGCTTCATTGGAGACGTGACTGTGCTCCCTAACTGTCCTCAGCTGTGTGTAGCTGTGCCAGGCAATTGTACCAGCGGGCATCCGCACACCACCAGTATGTTTTCTCTTGGCGATCTTTGTCCTTGCAGTACACATATCCATCATGTACCACTAGTGGCATACCTTTCTGGCTGCACATCAACTCAGCCACCATACTGCTGTCTGGCTGCCTGTCAGACAACTGTGTTTGTCTGGCAGCTTGCAGCAGCCCATATACCCATGGCACACCTGGCTCATGGGCTGCACTTGTGTGGTTGGTTGCCATGGGGACTACAAATTCTGGCAGCTGCGTGTTCCCCCTGTCATTGTTGGCACCATTCATGTTATGTATGCTGTTCACCCACCACCCTACTGCTGCAGCAGTGCCAGTTGTGCCAGGTAAGTGACCCTCTGTCCCTGTCTGCATACTGGTTGCCTGTTGTTGTGCTGCATTCAGTACTACCTGTGATCCTGTACTGTTGCCATTGCGGCACTACTATTCATGGGATACCATCATTGTGCCCACTACTGGCAGCCATGTGAGGTAAGCTGTGCCAGCACCAGCACAGTGTAACACAGTGGCCATCACCCAGGTCTTGTGTGTAGGCTGTGGCTGTGGTGCATGACCTGAGTGTGATTCCTTGGGGGGGGGTTGGGGCACAGTTGCAATAGCATTTATGGCTTTGGGCTGTGTGCTTGTGGACTGCCCTGTGGCTCCTGTCCTTCATTGCCTGCTTGTAGTTCTGTGGTGCTTGTGGTCCCCGTCCTGTCACCTTACTGGCCCTGCCTTACCTGGGGCAGTGGGTGTTCCTCTGTCTTCCATGCCTCTGCTGCAATGTCTTTGTTTCCCTGTGTCCACTTCATCGGCAGCCCCACTCATTGTGGATGTGAAGCCTGGCTCATTGTTTCCTCGTCTTTTGACCTTTCCTACCAGTCTCCCTTTTGGTACATGCATTTCTGTGGTCGCCCTTCTGGATTCACATTGTAGGTATCGCTCATATCTCGGAACACCTGATGATTGCTCAAACCCAGGGGGCTACCCACTATGACGTCTGCAGTGGTGTCCCTATTTGTAAGTACCAGATCCAACATTGCCCCATCCCTAGTGGGATCTGTAACCAGTTGCCTGAGAAATGCCCTTTGCAGGGCATCTAGGATGACCCTGTTCCTAGTTGTAGCTGTGCCCTTGATGTTCTTGTCCATGTCTGGTAGATTAAAGTCACCTATAATTATCACTTCCCCTTTATTTACCATTTTGCCTATGGCCTCCCCCCAAACTGTGTCCATATCCATCCCCTGTGCTAGTGGCCTGTATACCACCCCAATGCATATAAAGGCCCCTGACCACACCTCCAAGCCAACACAAAGAACCTCCAATCCCTCCTTTTTCCCACTGTGACCTTGCATTTCCATGGCCTTAATACCTTCCTCTACATACAAAACCACTCTCCCTTTTCTTCCTGTCCTATCCTTTCTAATATACTGTGCCCTGGTATGTCCACTTCCCAGTTATAGTGGTCAGTGCACCATGACTCTGTTATGGTCACCAGATCCAGGTCCACCTCCACAATGGTAGGCTCAAGGTCAGGAATTTTGTTTCCAAGGCTCTTTACATTGGCACAGATGGCTCTCCACTCTGTTTGTCCCTCCCTGCCCCTGGTTTGCAATCCCTTTCTTAACCCATCCTTCACTCTTCTTTTTTCATTGATACTGTTCTTCCCCTTTTTATTCCTCCTCTGTCCACCCTAACCTAGTAGTTTCCTTCTCCTTAGTGCCACCTCTCAACTCTCCCGTCCCTTCCTCACCCTTTCCCTAAAAACCCATGAGCCTTTGACCCCGAGTGTTAGAGGGCTGTCATGGATAACTTGCGTTCCGTCATTCCGGGAGTGCATTGGGTGGAACTGAGATGGAAATTTGTGGGAGCTTCTTTGTGCTCTGCTTGTTTCTACCGCATACTTCTCACAGGTTGAACTGCTGTTTCTCAAAACACTGGTAAGGGACTGCTTCAATTTCAAATCAAACCTCTAGCCTAACAAACAAAGGGAAAGACTGAGAAAAAAACAGGAGTTAAATTAACAAACAAATCTGAGTCATCCTTTAAAATGGGCATTTGTTGCCCAAGGATCAACAGTTAGCAAATAAAATAAATGAAGGGCTCGTCTTTAAAAAAGGTAAAAAAAAAAAAAATCAACTCAGGAAGCTTGCATAATGGTTGAGCGTAAAATGCATTTCCTGAAGGGGAACTGGAGCCTGATACTAAGATGCAGTCAATGGTGGGGGTGGTGCAAATTCAGGGAGCATAAGGGCTCCCCAATAGGCCACCATCAAAAATCTGCCATACGCAGAGCCAAGACTTATTCACTGGGGGAGGTGCCTCCAGGGCAACTAAGTCACAGTGCAAGTTAATAAGGCTACCAGATGTTAGCTGGCTCTAACAGGGTTTTCATCTTTTAATACGCTAGTATGCACCACCCACAGATGTCAGGGCAAGAAAGCGAGCCAGCTGCATGGTGCAATGCCATTGCCAGAGGTCATGGCTTGAGGCATTACTGCCTCCTTTGTCACTCACCCCCAGACTTTTATCTTTTCCTTTGCTGTGGGCCACAAAGAATTGAATTATTTGATCCACACTGCCAGTCTTCGCTGTTGAGCCAGTGAGCCCAAACCCAATCTCCAAGACATATTTTGTTCCTGGTGTCCAGCGGACTTCCTACTCCCTTGCTCCATTCTCCCACATGTTGACTGGTGTGTACCAGTCTCTTGCCAAGCTTGGTTCTCCAATAGCACTCTGCCCAGCATCAAACGACTGCTCCATTCTGAAGAACTGCTTGTAATAGTTCTTTAGGCTTAGTGGTGCGCCGTCGTTCGCCAGGGCTGTGCAGAGGTCCAAAGTGCATTTCTGGCCATGCCCCATTGCCCTAATGCTCCACTGCAACAGTGCAACGAAAGGTCTAATGACAATATACAAGTTAGGACAGTGGCACAAAGAGGCCATTTTGAACATACTGCACAAACATTGAGAATGCCAGAAAAAGACCTAAGGTCCATCCAGTCTGCCTAGTTTTCCTACCTTTTACTCCATGACCTACTACAAATAGGGTTTGTACCCTGAGATCTGACTCTCAATTCCCCAACTGACTCCTCCATTTTCCAGTCCCTCATCCATCACTCCTTTTTTTATTCTACAAAATCTCTGTACATTTTGCACCTGAACTTGAACCCATGTATAGATCCTATCTCCTTCACCTGCTTTGGTAATTAAATCAATTCTTCCATCAATCTTTCAATGAAGAAGAACCTCCTAATGTCTCCCTTAAATCTGCCCAAAGAAACACATAAGAAACAATATTGTGCCACTAATCTGTGACTGTGGGGGCCCCAGGTGTGTAACTTTAATGTTTAACATTATTTAGTGCTTCAAGATAGTGACTTCTAATCATTTTTATGTTGGATCATGCTTGTGCGGCCAACATATTGCATTAGTAGCAGATTTGGAGGTGCAGTCACTGTTGGGTGAATGCAGGACATGCATCAGTAGGTGCATCCCTCATTCCCCAATAAGTCAGCATGCAGGTGCCACACCAAGAATACATAATGTGGTGAACACGTCTAAGAAAAGATCCTCTGCAATGACGGCCAAGCTTGTCATGCAGCGGCACCAAAACATGCCCTCCCTACATGCTTTTCCTGGTGAAGCCCTTCCATTAACATGGCGGCGCTGACTGCCGCTGCCCAGAGAGAGACGACTTCAGGGGTACCCAGTCCCCCTGTCGGCATGCCCCAACCCATGTCATTTGCCAATGGGGGCCCCCACTCCCCATCGGCATAATGCAACCTCCCTCCCATTTAAAATGTGTGCTGAGGGGGTGCCCAATCCCCCTCAGCATCATGTCCCCTTCCCGTTTCATTTGCCGGCTTTGGGGAGCCTACTCCACATCGTGCATAATGTCCCCTATTTGTTGTGTGTGCAAGCAACGGGGTGCCCAATCCCCCGTCAGCTACAGAACCCCTCCAAAAAAAACAACACTCAGGTGGCACACTGGGAACCCACCCAAGTGTGAAAATTACCCTGTAAAGGAAAAACCATCCCACAATGTTTTTTTTTTTTAAACCTGCAAAGCAGAAAATGGTCCCTTGTTGACTCCGGAGGCTCTCCCCAACCCGTGTCCACCCTCTGCACACCCTGCATTCCCACACCCCCCCTCACCCCATACTTACCCCTGAAGCATGGCATAACGATCTTCTGTGGACCGGGAACACGTCTGCACTCTTCAAAGTCAACCACAAACTGAAGAAATGCCAGTAAGTTGTATAATGGCATAAATAGGGTTTTTTCAACTTTAGTGCATATCTTTGGGCATTTTGGGGAATTTTGGCACCAAATTTTCAGCATGGGGTTATTGGGACCACTCCTCATGAATTCAAGTCACTGTCATGGCATTATTCGGTTCCGAAAGGTGATTTTGCGGTCACTGCGCGGACTCACCTTTCAGGACCTAGTAATGAAATGACAGTGCCAATGTTCATGAGGGGGGCTCTCAAAAAGCCTATGTTGCAAATTTGGTGAAAAAAATCAAAGAGATGGCTGTTTTATGAGTGTGCGTTGCGCAGTTTCCATGCACGCTTGTGCCTTCATGAATTTATAATATTTTCACCCCAGATTTTCAAAATTGCCATTTTTCCACACCTCCTTATGAACAGTACAGCTGTCATTTTACATATCCTGGCCAAAATGTGTTTTTGCACATCTGGCGCAGAATAGTGTGGTCACTGTGCGAAATCAGTTTTCAGGACAGTTTGAGAAAATGACGGTGACACTGTTCATGTACAGAGGTCCTAAAATGCCTATGTTGAAAATTTGGTAATGAACGGCCATAAAATGACTGTGCTACAAGCATGCATTGTGCAGTTTCCAAGCACCCTTGTAACTTTGCAAATTTGCAATATTTTCATGCCAGATTTTCAACACTGGCAATTTTTCACACTTCCTTATGAACAGTACAGCTGTCATTTTTCACAGCCTGCCCAAAATGTGTTTCCACACCTGTGGCGCACAATGGCATGGTTGCAGTGGGAAATCAACTTTTGGGACACATTAACAAAATCACAGCACCACTGTTCATGAGGGGAGGTCCCAAAATGCCTATGTTAAAAATGTGTCTAAAAAAATTCCCAAAATAATTGGGTTACAGATGTGTGTTGCACAATTTCTATGCATGACACTGTTCATGAACAGAGGTCCTAAAATGCCTATGTTGAAAATTTGGTGATGAACATCTATAAAATGACTGTGTTACAAGCATGTGTTGCGCAGTTTCCACGAACCCTTGTAACTTTGCAAATTTGCAATATTTTCATGCCAGATTTTCAACACTGGTAATTTTTCACACCTCCTTATGAACAGTACAGCTGTCATTTTTCACAGCCTGCCCAAAATGTGTTTCCACACCTGTGGCGCACAATGGCGTGGTTGCTTTGGAAAATCAACTTTTGGGACAGATTAACAAAATCACAGCACCACTGTTCATGAGGGGAAGTCCCAAAATGCCTATGTTGAAAATGTGGCTAAAAAAATACCAAACATAATTGGGTTACGGACGTGTGTTGCACAGTTTCTATATATGCTCATGACTTCGTCAATTTTTCATATTTTCACTCCAGATTTTCAACATTGCCATTTTTTTACACCTCCTCATGGACAATACAGTTGTCATTTTTCACATCCTGCCCAAAATGTGTTTTCGTCCCTGTGTTGCCAAATGGCATAGCCTCTGTGCAACACCACCTTTCAGCTAACAAACTGATTGTGCCGCTCTTCATGAGCTGGGGTCACAAAAAGCCCATGTTGAAAATTTGGAGTGACAATACCAACAAATGCCTATGACCTTAGGGTTTTCAACTGGACACCCCACCCTGTAGAGACTGCCAGGCATCAGGGGTGTGACTTGGGATCATTGAGTGTAATGCTCATGCCATTCCACCCCCACCCTCACCCAGCAGCCAGTGACAGGCATCGAGGTATGCCTTGGAGTGTCTGGCCCTAAAGTTCACCCCATTCTCCTATACTGTACCCATCTCAGTGTATTTTCTTATGGAACAGGGTAAGCATCAGGCCCAAAGACCCCAAAGCACACCACAACATTTATCAGTGTCTACAGGGTAGGGTGAGGTAAAACGGCATGAGCGTTATAGCTGATGCCCCCAAAGGCACACCCCAACACCTGTCAGTCTCTGCAGGGTTGGGGCGGGGTTGGCGTCAGTTCAGTACTTCACTGCCATTCCTATTATGCATCTCTAACTCCTGAACTACCAATTCCAATGCCAGCGAGACAACATTCGGCATTGACAAATGCTTGTTTAATATGGGTACTCCCTTCCTACAGTGCATGCTTAAACTCAGAATCAAGATATATAATAAATTAGTGCACAAAGATCAGTATAACATGTACGATAAATGAAATTGCAGTGGGTTTGTTTTAAAAATGACGCATTTTGAGAGAAGAGACTGTGCCAAGTATTATGTTTTTTTTTCTGTAGAAATGGTAGGAAAGTTTAAAACTGTTCCACAGGAACTAGGTCTTAGAGCAAAAAATATTGATTAATGTGCTGCTTGAACGAGGTATTGCATCAAGTTGTTTCTTAGCATAAATAAAATGCAAAGTGAATATGGATCCTCCGTAAAACAATAAGTATGACTTTAGCAACAAAGTTTGATACAAATTCTCTGCCCAGAGTGAATTTGAATGTGTGAACACACATGTGTGCATGCATGCATGCATGCATGCATGGGTGTGTGTGTGTGTGTGCGTGTGTGTAAGTATTGAATGAACACAGCAGCTAATGGCTGGTATAAATGCTCTGCATAATGAATTTACATGTAGTCCTTATCAAACCATTAGAGTAGTTATGAGAACACAGCATTTGAAACCTGTCTGTACAGAACATTTGCAATTGAAATATGGTTTGACAGCTGAAATTCAGTGTCAGAAAGTATAAAGTGATGCATATTGGGAACAGGAACCCTAAGACTGACTATTGGATGCAGGGATTAAGGTAGACACTGCAACTAAGGAAAGGAACCTAGTAGTCATCATATGTGGCTCCCATAAGCAATCTACAGTAGCTAATGTAACAAGGCCTACAGAATGACAACTAGGATGTTGGGGTGTATTGGGAAGGGATTAGGTAGCAGGAGAAAGAAGGCATTACTACTTCTCTATAAATCACTGGTAAGGCCACACCCAGAGTACTGTGCCGAGTTCTGGAACCCTCACATAAGGAAAGATAGGGACAGCTGGAGAAAGTATAACATGGAGTAACAAGAATGATTCATGATCTGTAGGACAGATCTGGCGTTTGTGTAGAATATCGAACGAGCGTAAGTGGGTTTGCATAAACACTTTGTGAATACCAAGCTCCATTACACTATTGTGTGGCTGACTGTATATGTCGAGGGGGCTCTGCCCCTAATGCCCCCTTCTCTTTGTAACACCTTATCACAATGATTATTAATTTGGTGGGCACTTCTACATACATAATCATAACAACTAATGCCCCCCAAAAGTTATGTGCATCATAACGTGATGTGACTCTGTACATAAGTAGTGCTACAAAGTTACCATAGCCAGTTCGGGTGTCCAAGATTCTACACAATTCCCACAGATCCTACAAGAATCACCTTAGGGTACTGAAAATGTACTCACTGGAGATCAGAAGGGAGAGGGGCAATACGATAGGGACATTCAAGTTTGTGAAAGGAATGAACAAGGTACGCTCCAAGGAATTATTTAACAGGAATACTGAACCTAGAACTAGCTGACATGATTAGAAATTGGCAGGAAGGAAGTTCAGAAGGGACATGAGGAAGTTCTTTTTACAGAGAGAGAGAGAGAGAGAGAGACTGAGCTACAGAACTGCCTCTGGCTAAGGTGATGGGTGCCAAAACCATTAATGGCTTCATATATGGTTGGTACAGAGATAAGAGCTTCATAGTCACTGGGGGAAGGGAGGGTAGCAGCAAGGCAGGGAACATGGAGGCTGGTAGCATGATGAGCATAAACCCTATATAGACCCTAGGTGTCAGTGATAGGATAGGATATTATAGGCAGGCTAGAAGGATCGATGGTCTTTTTCTACCATCAACTTCTATGTCTCTTACACAGTTCAAAGGGGCCTGCTCCCCTCAACCAATATTAGGACTATTAGGACTAACAACACAAGCATTTCTCAATGCTGAATGTTGGTAGCTTGTTAAACAATTTGTTTTTTGCAATTCAGAACCCAAATTTTGAAGATACTTGTTTTAGGATTTACCTTATAGACATGACATGTGCCATTTATAGTATATTGGGCAAAATTTCATTTTGCAACAGAGTTGTGAAAACACATCTCATCCAGGATTTGAATAATGACAGCTGTCACATTCATGAAGTTTTTTGAAGGAAAGGCTATGTTGAAAATTTGAGGTCAAAATATAAAAAATTAACAAAGTTACAAGTCTGCCTTCGCAAACTTCAATGTAGGCTTATAACTTTGTTTTTGTTTTTTTTTAATTTTTTACACCACATTTTCAACATAGTTTTTTATGATTCCACCTTATGAACAATAGTAGGGACAATTTTCAATTCCTGCCCAAAAGCTGATTTTGTGCAGTGACTGTGAAATCACCTTTTGGGATGCGAAAACACATTTTAACCAGGGTCTGAAAAATGACAGCTGTGACATTCATGAGGTGCTATGAAGAAATGGCTATGTTGAAAGTTTGGGGTCAAAATACAGACAATTAGCAAAATTACAAGCCTGTGTTCATAAATTTGAACATAGGCTCATTACTTTATTGTTTTTTAACATTTGTGCACCATATTTTCAAGATAGTCTTCTTATGACCCCACCTCATGAACAATAGTGGAGAAAATTGTCAACTCCTGCCCAAAAGGTGATTTCATGCAGCAACTATGAAATTACCTTTCGGGAAGTGAAAATACATTTTGGCCAGGATTTGAAAAATGACAGCTGTCATATTCATGAGGTGCTGTGAAGAAATGGCTATGTTGGAAACTTGGTGTCAAAATATAGAAAATTACCAAAGTTATGAGCCTACATTCGCGAACTTCAACATAGGCTCATAATTATGTTATTTTTTAAGCCACATTTTCAACATAGCCTTCTTATGACCCCACCTCATGAACAAGGGGGGAGAAAATTTCAACTCCTGCCCAAAAGGTGATTTCATGCAACAACCACAAAAACACCTTTCAGGACAGATTTACCTAAGGTCACATGAATTGTTCATGAGATGGTGTCCCAGAAAAGGTATTTTGACAATTTGGGGCAAAAATATTGAAAAATGCCCAAGTTACGCTACTAAGTTCCAAACCCCATTGAAATACTGTACATTGAACAGCCTACCTAATTTCCTCAGTTCGCGGTCTGGCATTGAAGAGTGAAGATGTCTCTGCAGTCTGGAGAAGATCACAGCATTGGACCTCTGCTGGGTAAGTAAGGGCTTGGGGTGGTGTTGGGTGCTGAGGGAGGGTTGGGTGGGGATTGATGATGCAACAGATACCGATGGATGGTTTTCTATTATACAGGATTAAAAAAAATAAGTGAGAGTGTTCTATATTGCAGGTGATGATATTGGAGGATTGGGCACCGCGTGTCACTGTTATGTTTATGGGGGTGTGGAGGGTGCTCAGAGGAGGGTTGGGTGGGGAAGGAGCAGTTAAAGGCACCAGCTACATACATCAAGGTCTAGTTGTCTTTATTACAGGCAATATATAAACAAAAGACAGAAAAAATCAAACTAAGAGGTGGCTACACTAGGGGAATTGGGAACCCCAGTGTTAGTGTTATGTTTGGGGGGCTGGGGCAGTGAGTGCTGAGAGGAAGGGCCAAGGTGAGGGGCCAGTTCCGGGGGGGGCAGAAACAGACATCGATGGATGTGTTTTAGATTGACAGGCTCCTTTGAAAGCCACTCAGCTGTTGCTGATGGCTTCATGCAAATCAAAGGACTGAAACCATCTCTGATTGGAATGGCTTTGGGCCTTTAAAATACATAAAGTTGCAGCCCACTGAGCAGAGAGTGATGTCAGGACCACAGACCCTGGTCATTGATGTAGACTGCCGAGCCTTTGCTTTTGTGAACTGCAATGGGCTCAGCAGAGACCCCTCCCCCCCAATCCCATATCATTGATACAAAATGTTGGGTACGCAAGCGCTGCCAAAGTAAAAATGGAATGTTATGCAGGGAACGCTATGTCACCCTTATGAAGTGATGAAAATCTGCACAATGTCCTCCACTTTTATAGTGTGAATATGATGAGCACGAGGGTGCAAGGTTCACTTTTGGGCTTGAATGCAGTTTGATAGTTGAGATGGCAGCTTGGTCACATGCAGTGAAAAAACAAAGTCAAGATTTTCCAAATCTAGACTTTCCATTTAGCTTCACTGAAGAATGTTAATTTTTTCTATTCTTCTACATGTTGTCACTAACAGCATGCACTTTTGCAGCCACAAGTGATAGCCATACTGAACAAAACTACATTGGATGGACAAAAAAACATACTGTTACTGGCACTATGCCAGTAATTTGTTGCATATAACGTAGTCATATTTTCATGTTTTTCACATAAGTAATGATTACACTGTATTTCTTGTACAAAATGTTTGATATCAAATAGTGAAAAGCACAACGTCAAAGAAAGAAGAATGTTACATCTCAGTTAGACAGAGTGAATAATCTGTGAATTATAAAATATAAAATTAGTTGGGGAAACTAAAGTTTGAATTACACATTACAAAAAACGTGATGCTAAACTGAAATCCACAATAAATTTCTTTCAGTCATTACCACCACCTACTGACAAGGAGAACAAGTGAGACACTATTGTAGCTGAGGCTGCAGAATGATCCCTCACACAGCACCAATGAAAAATTTGGACTGTTCTGTTTTTCTGTTGTGTGTTACCAAGCTGCCCCATCAATGATGTTAACAGTATGTCAATAATAAACACAAAACACCAGACATAGTTAATTGAAATAACATACTGTATTGTTTATGTTCCCTTTAAAGCTCTATTGCACTACAAGCAAACAGTCAGCATTGACAAATGCTTGTTCTTACAACTCTAATACAGTAGTAGAGTTAGGGTGGCTAGCCCTGATCAGATTCTTTACAGTGCTAGAGATGCAAAAGAGACACAGACTAGTGGCAAATCAGGTAATAAAATGTGTTTATTACACAGAAGGTAAACAGTTGCCCTAAGCAGTTCTTACCATAGACACTGGGAGCCAAAAGTTTCCCAAATACCCTAAGGAGTGAATACAATCTCGAGGGAATATGTAATACAGTAAGTTACATATTTCTGATAGTTACTATAGTTACCAAAAGACTAGATACATAAAATAAGCCCTGTTGGCTAAACGTTAGGTAGCGCCACGGTGTTATCTATGCCTATACATTATTTGTAGTGTCAGCTGTATTGTAAAACAAAGAACTCATACAGAATACAGGATATAGTGTAGTTATACATAAATCCAAAAGATGGCAGTGCAGTCTGCATAATAACGTTTCAGAAGATAACAAAGACACAAGTGTCTTGGCATACTATGTGCTGTTTCTAAGCAAAGAGAAATGGAATAAAACCATGATTATGATGTTTCCTTGACACTTACACTTGTACAGTAAGTGCCCATGCCCTATAAGTTAGTAATCATAAATCATTATATATGTAACATCAGGTTTGTCTAAGATGTGCAGTGGGAGGCCAATTAGAGTGTGGGGACCTCACATAACAGTCCCCCCTCTTTGCCTTACCAAAAAGGCAACAACACTATGGGAAAGTAGTGGAAAAAAATCTCTATCACTTACAGACCCAATGCACAAGCCTTGTAAAGGAACTTGAGTTGTTCATGAAGCTGCTTGAGCATGTGTCTTGGACAACAAAGCGTTAGTATCAAAAAGACCATTAGAAATGCTTGAATAATAACAAAACCTTTAAATGTATGTTCTAACCAGGTATTGGAAAGTGCAGCACTTAAATCACCATCATGAATAAGGGTGTTGAGATCATATCCAGCTTTGGAGATATTGTTACTGATGTAAATAAGATGGGTGTCTTTTCTATCTAACAGGGATTTTAAGGTCAATGTCAAAGGGTCAATATGGATATTGAAAATGGGCAAATACTGAAAGAGATCAAGCATATATTCAGGGTTACTTTCAATAACGTCTGGTTCCACCATGGGAACAGGAGTAATAATAATAACTGTATGTCTAATTACTGTAGTTTGATGAGGAATAAAACAGAAATTAGGAAACTCAACCTTACAAGTCTTAAGTCCATAAGTAAAACTTTTATCATTAGTAACAGTGCAATGCTGTCCATAAGAGTTATAAGACATTTTTACAGTAGGAACCCTCCATTTCTTCAATAGTATTGGGCAGGTGAAAGATTTATTACTTAGTCTTGTAGTCAGGTGATTAACCTCTTTGGCATAGTTCTGGTAAAGATATCCAGTGTTGTTTACTGGTGATGATGTCGATGGTACTCTGGGAGTGTCTGTGTTGTTTGCTTTAATGTCCAAGTCCATAATAAAAGGCCAATCAATACTGTCCAGTGAATAGCCACATACCAGTTTGATGATGTTGAAAATGTCACAACGACACAAATAGTGATATCCCTTCTTCGCACAACAGTCTGTATGAGGTGTCACCCAAGCTTTAAGGGTGGGATGGAATACCAAAAGAGGTGAAAGTTTGATGCATTCCCTGTAAATATCCTTGTCAAGGTGCCCAATAGAGTGGATGGAGGCTAATTGATCAAAAAGTGCTGTAGTGGGATCAAACTGTGGTAAAGACACAGCAAAGGTGACAAACATGGTATCTCTAATGGTGCATTTGTTAGCTGCATAGCAGGGACCCCTGTTAGGATGGCGGGTGACATAAACTAGATTATATGCAGTTGACACAGGGATGAATAGTGACCTGGAAGTACACACTGTGATGCAAGCAGTAGATTTACAATGGGGACAATATCATTTAGCAAGTCTTCTATCATGAATCATATCTGGAATACGTCCAGATTCCAAATCATGGAAGAGAGGAAAAGATTATTGACAGTGGTTATGACATAAGAGCCATAAGTAGAGCACAGGAGTTCCCTGGCAATATATTGCCTTTCTGCCTCTTTATTGTTTTGGTGGACAAGTTCATTAATTTTATTCTTGGTCACTGTGAAACTCTTGGCAATACCGTGCCGTACATGGTAATGTGTTCTTCCTGACTAAGCCCATCTACATCATGTAACGGGGGTGGTAAAATATTATTTTCCATGCCATCCTGTAATTTGGACATTTGGCTAGTGATAGAGGCAATATCTGCTCTGTTCCAGAAGGAAATGCCGGTTTCGAAGAGACCAGATATACTGCCTGTGGCACCGGTGACGTCAGCAGTGTCACACCTCCTATGAGAGGAGGAATATTTGGCATTTTTCTTGTCATTAGGGTTCAGCCTAGGCTGGAATAAACCTAAGTGTTCAATTGCATGTGTACCAGCTACAGGGTCTTGGGTACATGTCTAGTAAGCTGCAAGACTATCTAATAACAGTACTGAAAAACATAGATGTGTTGGTATTATGGCACATACCAAATTCAGCCATATTCCAATAAGTAAGATTAAAAATAACTGGAACGTACATGTATTGCATGTTATTAACATGGGTACCAGGAAGGGATGTGGTGGTAAGACCACTGGTTGGGCCAGGTTCCTGAGGGGGACAATCAGTTAACTCAGCTTCAGTGGGGGGTACAACAGTCAAAAACATGGCTGCTGTAGCCTTGTAGTGATGAGCACAAAAGTCTTGTGCAGAGTCTTGTGGGAACCTCTCGCAAAATGCCGGATCAATTAAAGCAGTTAAATTATATAATTATATTCACAGACCTCAGTGGGGTTCTCCCTATGGATTTCTTCTCTGAACCGGTCTCATCAAAACAAACGTCTCCTACTACCTCTCCAAACAAACCCCCTTTCCACTTCAAATTAGTCAAGGCTCATGATGTCTACAAATATATTAAGAAGGCTATCTCCAAGTCCCGAGTAAGTAGTGATACTATTGACCTCAAACTTCTGTCGCTTACTCTGGATGAGGTGCTGCTCCCACTTACAAAAATTTTCAATCTCTCCCTCTGCCTCAGTCAATTTCCCAGCAAATGGAAATCAGCACTTGTCACCCCTGTATTCAAAAATGGTGACAAATCCCTACCTGGTAACTATCGACCCATATATATACTCCCACCCCTCTCAAAGGCCCTTGAACATATAGTGGCGGACCAACTCACTGACTACCTTCAAAAGTATAACATCTTCTGCACTCAGCAACATGGATTCGGGAAAGGGCACAGCACATCGACTGCCCTATTGGAGTTCTCAGGAGCAATCCACAATGCCTTGGACAAAGGTTACCAAACCGGAGCTGTTTTCATTGACTTAACAAAGGCGTTGATACTGTTCTCCATGGCTTGCTGCGTCAAACAACTACAATCCCTTGGCCTCTCTCAAAGCTCTGGACGACTGGGTTGTTATCTCTCAACGTATCCAAGCTGTAAAATCGCAGAAGCTGTCTCTGACCCAAAACCTGTTCTCTCAGGTGTTCCCCAGGATCCATTTTGGGTCCTCTTCTTTTCAGCATTTTTCTAAACTCACTTCCCAATTCATGCCCTGAAAAAATAATCTTATATGCTGATGATGCCGTAATACTATCCTCTCACAAAGACCCGAAACCCTTACTCCACAGTCTTCAATTTGCTTTTACCAAAGTTGAGAAGTGGTTCCTTGATCACAAACTGGTCCTTAACCACAAAAAAACAAAATCAATGCTTTTCTCTAGTCCGCAAAACAAGAAAAGTCAACTACCACTCACTATCAATACATATCTGGGAAGTACTCTCGTACAAGTGACTACCTTTAAATATCTTGGAATCACCTTTGATCAAGGCCTAACCTTTGCAACCCACATCAATAAGACAGCAAAAGTGGCAAACCAGCGAATTGATATCTTGTTCTGGAACTGGCAGTTCCTCACCCAACCTACATTAAGGATTTCTATTCAAAGCTCTGTCATCTCAATCATTGACTATGGTTAATTATATATGGGTCTGCCTCAACCACCTCTCTTAAGTGCATAACAACCTCCCTCAACAAGGCCTGTAGACTGCTCACTTGTGCTCATAGATGCACTCACACATGTGAGCTCTACACTGAAACTGGTTGGCTGCAACTATCAAACCGCTTAAAGTACCTTACCTGCCTGATGGCTGAAAAAACAACCATGGGCCTTACCCCTCCGTGTATCCAAGACTTGCTACACCCAAATCCTTGCATCCGTCTCACCAGAGAATCGAATCATCAACCTTTCCAGGTTCCTCGATGCCAGACTACTCAGGGCCAATGATCATTTGCTTACCGTGCACCCAGCTGGCTAAATGTCATAAATACCCTCATCTCCCCCTCCACACCCCTAGGAGTCTTCAAATCTCAGCTCCACTCTCACCTCGCTGCCTCCAGCTCCTGTGACTGCCTTGATTAAATTACTTCTTTCTCTTTTTTTTCTCTTTCTCTTTCCTTACTACATTTCTTGACAAAGACATATGTGAGGCTCTTTTCTCACTATTGACTGCTTCCCTTACCTCCTCTTGCTCTCTCAATAGTACATTTTCTCGTGAGTCTTTTTCCCATAATCTATTTTGTTTTTGTATATGAAAAAGTATTTTGTTTCCCTTGTCTTATACTAATTTTGTCAATTTGAAGGTAATGTGTCACTTCTGGAAATTTTTGTCAAAACTTAACTTATTTGCCTTTCTTTGTAACTACACTTGTTTTGTACTCAATTGACGTGGAACCTTTGTAAAAGAGCCTTTGGCTCAAAGGTATTAATTCCCAGAACAATAAACTAAACTAATAAACCAGAATGTCTGTGACTGGCTTGGCAAATGGACAGGGTACCATTTGGGTCAATATTGGTATTAGGCCAACCTTGAAAAGTGCCTTTTGCAAGGCGGGCAGCGGGAAGAGTCTTTCTATTGTTGTCAGTTTGCCATTCAATTTCAAAGGAAGATTTGTCAGGGGCCACCACGGCAGCAGTGAGGAAGGCATCCTTGCCTTCTTGGAGAGTAATTAATTTATTGGGAACATTTATGCTAACTCCTTCTGGGATGGTGGTGGGTTTGTCTGCTGGGGTCATGTATCTCTCCTGAGGATGATCAAGTAGTGGAAGGAGTTGTCTTAGACATTGGTTGCTGTCAGATATATTTTTCATATCCATGCCATGGAGAAAGGGGAATACTCCTAGAAGAAGGGGGCTCAGTTGCCAGATAGCCATCTCACAGGAATACCTGTAAGGAAAAAGAAAAGATCAGTAGGTACAGTTCCACCCAATGGTGTTAGGAAAAGTAATTATTCTCCTTTATACAACTTCAACTGGTTTACATGCAACTATTTCTCAGTACATTTCTTGTTCTGAAGGAATCTAACTTGGTAGACTGCGGTACTGAGTTTATTGACAATGGGGTAGGGTCCTTCCCACTTATTGGAGAAGGAGTGTGTAGGGTGAGCAAATCTGAGTACCATTACCTGATTTCCAACTTACCAGTCCACTTCTTGTGTGTGTTGGACAAATTGGAGTTTGGATTGTTACTGGGTCTTGCCCATGTGATGTGCAGCATACAAGTGGGTTTTAATAATGTCATAGAAACATAGAAGTTGATGGCAGATAAGGACTGCAAGGCCCATCCAGTCTGCCCATCTCTAGTTTTGCAACATATTTGTCTTCAGACAAGCTGTCTGCAGTGAGTGTGTTCAGATCAAACAACAAGTGATCAGGTAGTCTCATGGTTCTACCAGTGATCACCTTGAAGGGTATCAACTGGGTGGTGGCTGAAGGAGTACCCCTAATTGCCATAATGTGTAAAGGCAAAAGGGAATCCCAATCTTTGGGATTGCCCTCTATGAATTGAATGCATTTGCTTAATCTGTATCATGGCCCTTTCTACCTGACCTGAAGATTGAGGGTGGTAGGGTATGTGGAACTTCTAGTGTACCCTAGAAGTTCAAGTGTTTCTTGCATCATACCCTCTGGTGGCATATCCCAAGAAGCTGCTGACTGGTTCTCCTGCTATCTCCATGGACGTACACAGCAAGTGAAGATACATAACACCCTATCATCAAATCTTCCTGTCCAATCAGGTGTCCTTCAAGGATCCATCCTTGGCCCACTCCTTTTCTCTCTGTACTTAAACTCCCTTCCTATGGCCTCCACTGGCCATGTCCTCCTCTATGCAGATGATGCAGTGATCTTTAGTCATCATCCAGACCCCACACAGCTTCAATTGTCCTTACAGGACTCGTTCGCTGAAATCAAATCGTGGTTTGTCTCCCACAAGCTAGTCCTTAACTATAAAAAAACAAAGGTTATGCTATTTGCCCACCCACAACATAAACATTACCGGACCACCCTGACTATACAGATTTCCCAGGGTTCCACTCTGGAACCAGTCACTTGCTTTAAATATCTGGGGGTCACCCCTGACTCGGCCCTTTCCTTCCGTGAACATATAGCATAGATGTGCTCCACAATAAATATCAGAATTGGCCTCCTGTATAAACTCAGACCCTACCTCCCTCCAGACGCTCTATGACTAGCTATCTCTAGCTCCATCCTTTCCCTGGTAGACTACAGAATAGTCATCTATGGTGCCACCTCAGACTCTGCCCTGTCCCCTATAAAACGTGCTCTGAATAAGGCCTGCTGGTTAGCCACAGGCAGAGACAGGGTCATGCACACTTGCGACCTCTACCAATGATCATCCTGGCTCAACTTTCAGGGGTGGCTATTCTACCAGACCTGCCTACTGGCCAAAAAAATCAAACTGGGGCTATCTCCCTGGGCTGTCTCTCACTTCTCCAACTGAGTCTACGCAAACAGACCACCAGACTCTCTGTCACTACTGCCTTTCACATTCCCTTTGTTAAAACCAATGCTGGTCAAAGGTCCTTCTGTTACAGGGCTCCACTCTGGATGAACCAAATCTCTGGGCCTACCCTATCAACACCAAGGCTGGGACTTTTAAAACTGAGTTACGAGACTGTCATGTCCAACTCCAAATGTGACCACTGAAACCCCCAGTTCATGTAACAATGAGTTCCTCTGCTGACTGGCCCTTGATCCTATTGTACAACTGTACAATACACACCTATGGTGATGCTCTAAGTGTTTGTTATGAAATATGCCTCTGTATTTTACTCTTTGTATCTGTTCCCATTATCTCCTGTATTTGACTTTGTTTCATTGTATGACATGGAGCCTTTGCAAATGAGTCCCTGACTCAAAGGGTTGTAATTCCTAGACTTTAATAAGTAAATAAATAAAAAACTCACCTGTAAAACTGGTTCCTTTGTTGGAGTCTACCTTGAGATGTAGGCACCACCTGGAGAACAATTGCTCTACTAGGACTTTAGCAGTTGACTTGTCTGTACAATTATTAGTGGGGAAAGCTTCAACCCACTTGGAGAATAGGTTGGTAACCACAAGTGCATACTTATTGTTCCTACTGGTATTGGTCAGTGGACAAATAAAATCTATTTGGATCACATGCCAAGGGCCAGATTATCTCTGAGGAGATAGTCTGGCATTTCTCTTGGTTGGTGCCGGTTGCTTTGAGCACAAATTAGGCAATTTTCTATATAGTGTCTGACATCCTTGGTGATGCCTGGCCTCCAACCTACAGTTTTCAGTCTCTGGAGTGTGTTTTTTCACTCCCTGATGTCCACCAGTTGTCATGAACCTCGTGAATGAATTCAGATCTCAAAGATTTGGGGACTACCCACAGCCTGTAGGTTGAATTGTCAGACTTGCACCAGATCAATTTATTGTCCTGGGGCCGATGCAGATGGATTGCATGTCTCTTGTAAAGGCTGTGAGTAGGCTATTCTTGTTCAGTTCATTTGTCAAGAAATCTGAACACTTCTCTCAGTTGAGAATCAGACTTTTGTGCTGTGGACAAGTCCAGTGGCACAAAAGGTTCAGGTTTCTTCTTAATAGCAGCTACTTGTACAGCTGCTAGAGCATCAGGGTGATCCATCGCCCATGACACCCCCTTGAGCACCCTGTTTTGCAACAGTATCTGCTCAATCATTGAAAGTATGGTATGGATCAGATTTGGAATGGGCCTTCACTTTGTGAATGAACAGTTTGTGTTTAAAGTGCTAGGAAAGCTCATGAATGTATACAAAGAGTGCTTTGTATTTCACTGGGGCACCATCAGAAGATGCAAAGGAGTTCTTATGCCAGAAGGGTAAAAATTCAGTCAGAGAGCAACAGACCCAATTGGAGTCTGTAAAGATGATGGTGTCCTCGGCGCTATGTTTGATCAATTCAAGGGCACAGGACACAGCTGCCAGTTTTTCATACTGAGATGATGTAACACTGTAGCACTTGGAGGTACAAACAGTGTTACCATTAGGATACAGAATGAGCACTCCAAATCCAGTTACCTGTTCTCCTTGGTAATATGAGGCAGAGCCATCAGTAAAGACATGACACAAAGAGGTATCAGCAAGGAGTTTTGGAGTAGAAAGAAGAAAAGGGACTGGATCAGGCAAGTCAGGGGGTTGGAGTCCACAATCATGGGGCTCCTTGGTATAAAAGACCATGGGTTAAAATAGAGAGCATCTTAGCAGGGTGGACCTGTATGTCATAGTCCTGGAAAAGAAGTGACCAGTGAATCAGTCTGGTGTTGGCTGCTGATCCATCTTTTACTCTATCTGATAGCAGAAAGATTGTGGGTGTGTGGTTTGTGTTCAGAATGATAGACGAGTACCCAATGATATACAGAAAATGCTTAACAGCTCAATAGATAGACAGAAGGTTCCTTTCACAAAGGCTGTACTTCTGTTCCACTGGGGACAGAATTTGAGGTGCATGTGCAATAGGTCTCAAGGTACCATTCACTTTCTGAGGAAGGACTGCAGACATGGTAATGTCTGAAGTGGCTGATTCCAGATGGAAATGTAAGGCTGGGTTGGGATTCACAAAGGCTGGAGCAGAGGCCAAAGCCTGTTTCAGAAGTGTCACAGCCTGAGTGTGGATGGAGCTCCCAAATCCAGGGAACATCCTTTTTCAGTAACTCATACAGAATGGCAGACTTCTGTGCAAAATCACAAATAAAGTCCCTGGAATCGTTGACCTTTCCCAGGAAGCGTCCAAGTGTTGCCACACTGGTGGGTAGTGATAAATCTTGTAGGCCTTGGATCTTCTTCCAGGCTGGGCTCCTGCCCTGTTCTGTTGTGCATAGGTCATGAAAGCTGATTTCTTTCTGGCAGAATTGTGCTTTTGCAGGATTGCACTTGAGGCCCGCCCTCTGCGGGAGGGTCAGTGGTTCATCAAGGAGATCAAAATGTTGCTTCTTGGTGGCAGTTGCCAACAGTAAATCATCTACATGCTGCAGAAGGCATTATGGGACAGAGAAACCCTGCAGGGTGTCCATCATGTGTAGATGGAAAAGGGAGGGGCTGTTGTGGAACCCCTGTGGTAAGTAGGTCCATGTGTACTGTTGACCCTCAAAGGTAAAGGCAAATTTGTATTGACTTTCCAGAGCTAGGGGCAGTGACCAAAAGCCATTAGAGATGTCAAGGGTGCTGAACCACTAATGATCTGGTGTCAGCAACTTGAGCACATCAGGTCCTGATGCTACTGCAGGTGAGCAGCTAGGAATAACTTGATTAAGGCTCCTATAATCAGTTGTGAGTCTCCCAAGATCCTGTGGGCTTTTTCACTGGCCAAATCAGTGAATTAGCAGTTGAGACTCAAGGCCTGATCACACTTTGCTTGAGGAGTGACCGAATGGTTTCTATGAGTGTTGGTAAGGCTTCAACAGGAAAAGGGTATTGCCTTTGCTAGTCATGTGCTGGGCCTGGAATTTCAATGACAGTCTGCATTCTCCCACAGTCATGCTTGCATGTGGCAAAAGCATCCAAATGCTTCTGCAGTATGGGTGGGAGTTTCTTGAAAAAACTTGTGTGTCTGGAATAGAGCTATGATGTTATACTCCTTGTCATTGATGGTAATAGCTGCAACCACATGCGAATCAGAAATCATGACCGTATGGTATTGGCCCCTGATTTGGATGAGGAGCATGCTAGCCAAATCCACCACACAGCCATGTAGTGCAAGAAAATCAATACCCAGTATACTGGGATGATCACGTAATACCATGAGGTCGAAGGTATGGGTCATCTTGAGATTGCCTATTACCACAGGAAGTATAATAGAGCGGTAGGTGAATAGCCTTGAGTCATCCACACCTGATGTGCTGGTCCTCCATCCGGTGGACCAGGAAGAGTTTGCTGGATCTTCATCATGTAGTACAGACACAGCTGTGCCTGTATCTCACAAAATAATCAGTTGGCTGACCCCAACCATGGCCTCTGTGCAAGGCCTTCCATTTGTGTCAAGGGTGAGCTTGTTCACAATATGGACTGGGGCCTGCAGTTGTCAATCTGAACTGCCATTACCAGGGAGTTCCTGGAGAAGTAGGTTGGTCTGCTCTTGTCTGGCCTCCTCCAGGTCCTGCGTAGCTGCAATGAAGGGTGTGGCCTCAGGGTTCAGGCCTGGTGTGGCCTGGTCTGAGAAGGCTCCCATATCACCTTGGCTTAGTGAGGCCTGCTGGGCTGCGACTATCACTGCACTGCAGCATACCAGGACTGAGTTCGGCACTGATTGGACATGATTCAGGAGGTTACAGAGGTTGTTGTTTTCCTCCACGATCTCCTGGTAGGAAGGGCCTGATCGATGACTCTGATTGCCCTGATTGGAATTAGTGCTGTTCCAGTTCTGTTTGTTATTCCTATTATGGTTTCAGTTTCTACCTCTAGACTGGGAGTGGTGCTGCTTGTTGTTTGAGGACACAGCCTTCTTCTCTAGGACCTTGCCCTCCACTGTGCAGTGGGTTGTGGACTCGCCAGTGGATTGCACTCTGGCCACCTTCTTCAAACTGGAATTCAGATCTTGGAGGTAGAGCTGGTAAACCAGCTTGGTCTTCTGCAGAATGTCATCAAAATCCATTCTGGGGAAAATTGTGGGCTCAACTTTTTCACAGACAGCTGGAATCATGTTCCAGAGGTACACGTTCTTGTACTCTTTTAGGTTAGTGTCCACAGCTTCACTTGAAGGATGTTTGCCAGTACGATAAGCCATCTATAGAAACATAGAAACATAGAATCTGTCAGCAGATAAGGACCATACAGCCTACTTAGTCTATCCATTTCCCTACTTGGTTGGGGAATCCCTACTCTTATCTGGACTGCCTTTCCTCCACTCTGCTGTATAGCAGGATGCCTTTATGCTTATCCCATTCACTCTTGAATCCCCGTACTGTTTTCGCTTTCATCACCTCAGCTGGTAGGCTGTTCCATGGATCCACCACCCTCTCTGTGAAAAAAATGCTTCTTAGCATGCCCCCTAATCCTCCCTTCCTCCAGCCTCATGTTATGTCCCCTGGTTCTTGTGCATTTTCTTCTCTGAAATATACTCCCCTCCTGTACCCTGTTAATTTCTCTAAGGTAATTGAAAGTCACTATCATATCCCCTCTCTCCCTTCTCTCTTCCAGTTAACGGATGTTTAGTTCCTTGAGTCTTTCTTCATAAGGCTTGTGGTGCAGTCCATGTATCATTTTTGTTGCTTTTCTCTGGACTGCTTCCATTCTGTCTATGTCCTTCCTGAGATGCAGTCTCCAGAACTGGACACAGTATTCCAGATGAGGCCTCACCAGTGATCTGTGCAGTGGCATCACCACTTCACTCCTATTGGTTAGGCCTCTTCCTATGCACTACAGCATTCTGTTTGCTTTCCTCACTGTTTTTTCACATTGTTTGGCTGACTTCAGGTCATTGGATATGATAACCCCCAGGTATCTCTCCTGACTTGTGGTGTCTAGAACCTACCCCCCATCCTGTATTCCTCTCTTAGGTTTATGTGTCCTAGGTGCATTATCTTGCACTTCTTAGCATTGAAACCCAACTGCCAAACCCTTGACCATTCCTCAAGTAGTCTTAGGTTGTTTCTCATTTTATCTAGCCCCTCCTGTGTGTCGACTCTGTTACAGATCTTGATGTCATCTGCAAACAGGCATACTTTCCCCTCCAGTCCCTCTGCAATGTTGCTTATGAAGACATTGAATAGAATTGGACCTAGCACCAATCCCTGTGGAACCGCCCTGGTCACCTCCCCCTCTTCTGATTTTATGCTATTTACTACCACCCTCTGGGTCCTGCTTTTTAGTCAGTCTCCAACCCATTTTACCACTTTTGAACCCACACCCAGATTCCCCAATTTGTTAAGCAACTGTCTATGCAGAACGGTGTTGAAGGTCTTACTGAGTCCAGGTAGGTCACATCCACTGACCCTCCCTGATCCATCACCCTGGTCACCCACAACCTTTGGTGATATGTCGCTGGACTTTCCTTGGCATTTTGTTTCATGGGGTAGGCCAACATCACACCAACCATGCCTGGGCTGTGTTTGGAAATGAGTTCCTCTGTGATCTAATCGAAGGTCACCTTCTTGTCTTGGCAGGCCACCTCTGGGAGTTTAGCCTAGAGGCCAGGGTCTATGGTCTACTGGAGGATCTCTATCTGGTAGTCTGCCAGCAGGCTGATCATCTCACATTTGGAATGTACTTTCTCCAAATGGCAACCAAGATTGTCACTGGGGCTCATGAGGCCTATGCTGTCAGTGTTCTGCTTTACAGAGAGGGCCAAACATAGAAACATAGAATTTGATGGCAGATAAGGACCGCTTGGCCCACCTAGTCTGCCCATTTCCCTACCTAACGGATAAGCTGCAGATCCTAGTTAACCAACAGCCTACTTCCTCCTAACCCCACTAGAACTGCCTTATGTCTGTCCCATGCATTCTTGAATTCCCCCACTGTTTTTGACTCTACAACCTCCTCAGGAAGGCTGTTCCATGTATCCATGACCCTCTCTGTGAAGAAATACTTCCTCACATTACCTCTGAGCCATCCCCCATCTTCAAATTGTGCCCCCTTATTCTTGCACATCTCTTTTTCTGAAAGATGCTACCCTATTGGACTTTGTTGATTCCCTTGAGGTATTTGAAAGTTTCTATCATGCCCCCCCCTTTCCTCAAGGCTATACATCTTGAGTTCCTTTAGTCTTTCTTCATATGTCTTCTGATGCAGACCCTGCATCATTTTGATTGTCCTCCTCTGGATAGCCTACACCCAGTCTATGTCTTTGCAGAGATGGGGTCTCCAGAACTGTACACAGTACTCCAGATGTGCTTGTACCAACTGTCTGTACAGAGGGCCAACAACTTCTTGTTTTCTACTGGTGATGCCTCTCCCTATGCATCCCAGCATCCCCCCAGCCCTCCTTACTGCCTTCTCACATTGCTGGCCCACCTTTAGGTAGTCTGATATGACTACCCCCAGGTCTCTTTCCATTTTTGTTGTTGTCAGTATCTCACCCCCCATTGTGTATTCTTCCCCTGGGTTTTTGTTTCCCAAGTGCATTACTTTGCACTTCTTTGCATTGAATATAAGCTGCTATATATTTGACCATTCCTCCAACCTTGCCAAGTCCCTTTTCGTCCTTTTCACCCCACCTTGTGTATCAAGCCTGTTGCAGATCTTTGTGGCATCTGCAAAGAGACATACTTTCTCTTATAGTCCCTCTGCAATGTCACTTATAAAGACATAAAAAAGGACTGGACCCAGTACTGAACCCTGCAGTACCCCACTAGTAAACATCCTTTCTTCCCTGTGGACTCCATTTACTATTACTTGCTGTGTCCTATTGTCCAACCAGTGTTTTACCCAGGCTACCACCCTGGGACCCACTCCCAGGCTGGCTAATTTGTTTATTAATCTTTTGTGCGGGACTGTGTCAAATGCCTAGTTAAAGTCTAGGTAGGCCATGTCCACAGCCCCTCCCTGGTCTACTGCTTTGGTCACCCAGTCAAAGAAATCAATTAGATTTGTCTGACATGACCTTCTCACTGTGAATCCATGCTGCCTTGGGTCCTGTGCACCACTGGTACTCAATAATTCTTTCCTTCAGAAGTGATTCCATCATTTTCCCAACCACTGAGGTCAAACTGACAGATCTGTTGTTTCCTGCCTCTGTCTTGCTCCCACTTTTGTGAAGGGGAATCACATCCACCCTCCTCCAGTCCTCAGGTACCACACCATCCTTCAATGATTTATTAAAAAGGGTAGTCAGTGGTGTTACTAGTTCTTCCCTTAGTTCTTTTAGAATTCTAGGGTGAATCCCATCAGGCCCCATTGCTTTATCCACCTTCAGTTTTAAGAGTTCATTCAGAACCTTTTCTTCTGTGAAAGGACTAATATCAACCGGCCTATCCAGAGTGCTTCTATTGCCTGGATTAGGTATTTCCCCTGCTTTTCCATTGTGAATACTGAGCAGAAGTACTTGTTCAGTATCCCTGCTTTTTCACTGTCATTCTCAGCCCAACCATCTTCCTCTTTGTTCAACCTCAGCATCCCTGCCTTAGTCTTTCTTTGCTCCCTAATGTACCTATAAAAGTTTTAAACCCCTTAACTGAGTTGACTATCTTTTCCTCAGTTTGGGCCTTTGCTGTTCTGACTGCCTTAACCGCTTCCTTCTGCTTTAACTGGTACAGTTCTCTGTCCTGCTCCTTCTTTGTTTCTTATACTTCCTGAATACTACATTTTTCTCCCTTACCTTCCCTGCCACTTCTTTTGAGAACCATAGTGGGTTTTGCTATCATTTTGATTTGTTTATCTGCTTCACACAAAGGCTTGTTGCCTTTGTGATGGCGGTTTTGATGTTTCCCCATTGTTGCTCCACCCCACCTTCTTGCCTGTTTGCTAGTGCTTTTCTGAGGCACTCTCCCATTTTGACAAAATCAGCCCTCCTGAAGTCCAGTACCTTCACTTTTGTGTGGCTTGACTCTACAGCTAAGTTTATCATGAACCACACTGTTTGGTTGTCGCTTGTTTCCAGATGGCTACCCACTTCAAGATCAGAGATCCTTTCTCCGTCCCCATTTGAGAGTACCAGCTCTAAGATGGCTCTCTCCTGAGTGGGTTCCAAAACTAACTGTCTGAGGCATGCCCTTGTAGGGCATTGAGAATGGTCCTGCTCTTGGATGTGGCTGCAGCAAAGGTGCTCCAGTCAACATCTGGCATAGTCAGGTCCCCCATCAGCAATATCTCCCCTTTCTCTGCCATCCCAAGGATGTCTTCTATCATTTCCTTGTCCATTTCCTCCCCCTGAAACGGGGGTCTGTATACAACCCCTGTGCAGATTGTGGAGCAATTTCCAGTCTCCAGGGTGACCCACAGTGCTTCCACTCCTCCCTGTTTACCCTTTAGTTTCTGTTGCAACTGAAGGGGGTTATTGTGTACACAGTTGGGGACAGGATTCAAGTCTTGTGCTCCATGAAGGGTGGCCTCCACTGTGGTGTATGCCACAGTGCAAACAACGGAAGTCTGGGCAGCAGCATCCTTCATCATCTTTTCCAGATACATTTTGAAGCCTTCCTTGACTTCCTCAGACAAACCTGTCTTAGCGAAGGTGGCCTTGATCATTTGATCAATCTCTTGCTTGTCCACCCTTGTCAGAGCAGCAATTGTAGGGGCCATTGCTAGGTCTCAACCTCCCCCCTATCATGGGGATCACCATCTTGGCAGCGCACATGATAGTCAGCATTCCACTGATGACATAGGGTAGGGCTGTCGTAGTATGGGGTACCACCATCTTGTGGGTGGTGGGGGATACTGGACCACAGTGAGGGTGTGGCTGGGTGCCATCTTGGCAGATATCACCAGAATTGTTATCAGCGGATGATGTGATGTTGATGGCTGTATAGTGAAACCCAGCCATAGCCTTGACATGACCAGCCAGCACTTCTCACTGATGGCACAGTTTTGCCATCTTTAATCTACAACCTTTGTGACCGACTTTTGCAATGTTCAGCTCAACACCTGTCACAACTTCTTTCTGTAACACTCTGTACATGGCGCTTAACTCGCAGGTGTCCCTAAGCTCCCAATCCAACTCATCACTAACCCGTTTCAAGTTCTCTCTCATCTCGTCCAACTCTTCACACAAACTGTCATTTGTATCACTCAATAAATTATTCATCTGCAACACCTGTCTCTTATCCTGTCTCAAACTTTCGCATTCATCTCTAAACATACTGAAATCTTGCTCATTACCCTGTACAGAACAGTGCAAAAGAGTCTCATTCTTAATGCACAACAACTGATGTTTTGCTTCAAGCCGTTGCTTGTTCTTCAAACTTTCAGATGCCTGCAATCCCATCTCTTTCTTAAGAGATGAGAGTTGCAGTTCAAAGAAATGAAACCTTGATCTGGAGCCTTCTAAAGCAGCATATAATGCTTTGACTAAAAGCCCTTTAGCATCATGCTTTTTGGCTGTTTGCCTTGCCTCGGAGTACTGGGTTGAAATCCCCAGCACAGAGTTCTTGGAGCAATTTGAGTCCAGCGCAAAATCATTCCAGCCTCCATGGGAGGTAAGCAAGTTAGAAATGTCAAGTCTCAAGTTTGCACAGATATTAAACGTAGACATTGGGGTACCAGTAAAGTTTTGGGAAACACAAAATGTTAACTCATCAGTGGGAGCCGAGCTATGTATTGATCCACAGTGGGCAGACCAGCAGACAGTAGTGCTACTGTACTCTTGCAATCCTGCAATTCAAAACTGCCATTGAGCAAGGTGAGTCGGCATTGAGCAAGCCCATTAAGCAGCCAGACTTTATAAGATGTTACAGAGTTAAAAGCATGGATGAGGTGGTACTGGTGTGTACACCTACTTACTATCCACAGGGAAGACTGAGCCAACAAGTCACATAACATTGCAAATCCAGACCTCCTGTACACGGTCAACAATATGTTAGGGTGGTTAGTCCTGATCAGATTCTTTGCAGTGTTAGAGATGCAAAAGAGACAAAGACTAGTGGCATATCAGATAACAAAACATGTTTATTGCACAAAAGGTAAACAGTTGCCCTAAGCAGTTCTTATCATAGACACTGGGAGCTGAAAGTTTCTCAGATACCCCAAGGAGTGAAGACAGACTCGAGGGAAATACGTAATACAGTACGTTATATACTTCTGATAATTACTATAGTTACCAAAAGACTGGATACATAAAATAAGCCCTAATGTCTAAAATTTAGGTGGCCTCACAGTGTTATCTATGCCTATACATTATTTGTAGTGTCAGCTATATTGTAAAATAAATAACTCATACAGAATACTGGATATAGTGTTGTTATACATAAATCCAAAAGATGGCAGTGCAGTCTGCATAATAATTTCTCAGAAGATAACTAAGACACAAGTGTCTTGGCATAATATGTGCTGTTTCTAAGCAAAGAGAAACGGAATAAAACCATGATTATGATGTTTCCCTGACACTTACACTTGTACGGTAAGTGCCCATGTCCTATAAGTTAGTAATCACAAATCATCATATATGTATCATAAGGTTTGTCTAAGGTGCAAAGTGGGAGGATAATTAGAGTGTGAGGACCTCGCATAACAGCAGTGTGAAAAACAGTCATCAACAAGTACATAAAATGACACATGGGGAAGAGTGATGACTCGAATTCATGCACACCTTCAGTCTGGGGTGCTTTATAAAATGGCACATGGGGAGGAGTAATGACTTGAATTTTTTGCACACCTTCAGTCTGGGGTGCTTTAATAAACCCCTGCAGCTTCACTCTTGGGGTTTATGTAGATCCTCACACCTCAAGTATGCATAAAATTCTTATAATTACTGGTGACCCCTTTTAATACACAGACTACAGCTGTGTTTCAAACATCGTAATAACTGAGTTACTTAGTTATTACCGTGTTTTCAGAACACTTTTTCTGTAGCCTTGTCCTTGAGTGGGAATGCCTGTCTCAAAACTGCTGGTGAAGCCAAACTCACTGTTAGCAGCTCATGGCAGTCTCCAGTGCTTCACACAAGCACTCCCTGTCATCTGGCTGAGTGTCAGTCGTGACTCGTGGAAAAACCTATAAAAAAAGTTAAACTTGTGCCACTGACTGCAGCTTCACTAGGTGTCTGTCACCAACTGGAACTGGCAAACTTGTGCCAATGGATGCTGCTGCTGCAATGGGGACTGACACACTCATCTCTCCTGCTGACCTGACTGCTCCTGCTACCAGAAAACTGTTTCTGACTCTCTTTTAATGTGCTGACAAATCAAAACTCCATGCACCAGTAATTATAAAAAAATAAAGCATAGACAACTCTTTTTATGGATTTTTTTACACACCTTCAGTGCGTGATGACCTGATAAACCTCTCAAGCTTTGCTCTCAAGGTTTATGGGCCATCACACACATCAGGTGTGTAAAAAAATCCATAACACACAATTACCTATACATTATTCTCTATATAATAACTGGTTTTCCTTTTTTCCCATGGGGAAATCATGGCATAATTTGCCATAATAAAGGAATGTTTATTACAGCAAACACGCGCACGGTTTCCCTTACTCTGTGCATGTGCCTGCCACAGTTCTTTGCTTAGTTGTTTACTAATGTATAAGGCCCTCCTTTGAAATGAGCTTTGCTCAATGGAGTATGAAACAGCTATCCCATTCATGCAAACTGAATAAAATTTTATACTACTGCTACTACTACCGACCACTCTCCTTCTCGTCGAAACGCAAACAGACAGTGAACCACCAGTCAGAGTTGGCAGTAATTTAAAAGAAAAATGTAGCACAAAGACTTGGTTTTACTTTTGGATGCCCACAAAATTAAAAAAACAACTTTTCAATACAGAAAGAAAGGTGACCGTGCCACACACTGTGACCTAACCAGACTGCGACCACACAGCAACTTCTTTTTATTTTCTATAATTGCTGAGGTGAAAAAAGTGAAACCCAGCAATTCTAAAAAATAAAATATGGGGTGGTGTGTGTAAACTCAAAGTTTACACACACCCTTGGGGTTAAATGCTTTCACAAACCTCTCGAGCTTTGCTCTTGGGGTTTATGTAGTATCTAACCCCTTGGGTGTGTGTGTGTGTAAACTTCTTGTTACACACATCACCCCATACTTTATTCTATATGTTATACCCCCCCATACATTATTCTGTATGTACTGATGTGAAATGCAAATAAGGTAGAACATTTGATTTTCTTTAAAAAATGCATGCCACACATGGTTTTTGTTGTCTTTTGCTGCAGTGTACTCAGGATCACAGTTGAATAATAATGAGTATTCTGACATTCACTGCCACATGGTCGGGATTGTAGTTGGTCTGTGATGTGATGGCATGCCGGCTGAAAGACTTGCGCATGGTAGCTCTGCTGCCTGTAAAGTTTACCTTTACTTCCTCTTCCATGGTACTTTTCAAACATCATTTGTAGTTTTAAAGCCATGGAAGCACTTGGTTTAGAGAATCGATTGGGGGGTCATTACTTGGGAAGTGAGTGGAAAAAATGGCAACCAATTTGTTTTGATTTGGGATGTGGGTACAAGGATATGGTTAGGTAAGTGGGTACTGCCAGCTGGCACTTGTATTTCACCAGGCATTGTTGAAAACCAGATGTATGCTTAGACAGGGCTCTCAGCCAATCAGAATACAGTAGTTTTTCAAACCCATTTTGTAATGTGATATAATCACACTTAGTGAGGGGGGTTGATCCCTGGATGCCACTACCCTGTCATAGGGTAAATACTTCTATCTGTTCAGAGGTGTCTCTTATAAAAACTTAAGGACAAAGCAGAAGGTGAGGGAACAGCTGCAGCACCCAAAAGCTCTGATATACACTGTCATGGAATTTCCAGCAATGGTATATAAAAGGGACCAGGGCAGTGATCAGCAAATCCATAACATCTCATAAGCAAGTGTACCCACTAGCAGCATCAACAGAGGAAACAAAAAATGATAACCACCGAGCCTTGATAAAGTGGACTAATATCCATGAAAAGGCATTGACTGATGTGTGTAATTGATGGCAGTGCTGCTTACTAAAAATATAAATTGGCGAACATAATCAGGAATAGCATTCTTTATTTTTCTGCTTTGTAATATACTTGCACTTATCAGCTGTATATAACATCACTCGGATGCACCTCAAGCCTAACAGTGTGCATGAGGTGTACCATTACATTACCATCATTCACCCCAATCATGTCTTACTGCTTACATAATGCATGACTAGCATGTTTTGGTTCAGTGGTTTCTGAAAGCTGTTCTTAACATATGTTAAGAACAACTTTTAGAGAACACTAAGAACAACTTCAAATGCTCACTGCAAGCTCAGCTGTGAGCTCAGTTGTGCTCATTAGCAGCATACAATCAGAGATCCAATGATTCAAACCATGTTGCAAACAGAGTTTCATTCTGACCTTTTTTTGCTTGTTGGACTGGATGATACAATGCTGACCAATTGAAGTTAAGTGCTTAAAACATGCTATCCAACATATTATAACAATTAAAAAAACAACAATGAACTGAAAAACTCACTGGTTCACACACCTTGTGGGTGTTGCAACTTCAGGGAGGCACTTGAGCTTTGCTGTCATGCTCAGTGATGTCACATCACCCACTAGGTGTGTGAACCAGGGTGTTCTTCACAGTTTGGTGTCATGTATTCTGTAGCTATACAACACACAAGTGCCTGGCAAAATGTGTTAGGCCATTTAAATTTTTTCTTTTTTTGTGTGGGGGTGAACCTGAATGTACTATATGTGGATTAGGGTTTTAGTGATTTCTTGTTTTTCCCAAGTTTCTAGATATGGACTATAATGGAATGACTGTGGTCTAAAGGCTAATCACAACTGTAACTAAGCAAACCACAAACCCATCCCTAATGTCTATAGAGACAGCCAACCACTCTTTGGTCACGCATGGTGGAATTTGTCATGACCAAAAACTTCAAGCAGCTGGGCCATAATTGACACAATTTCAGGAATAAAGTTATGAAAGGATCAACACTTTTTAATATAGTAGCATCAACAATGAAACCGATGAGACTTGGTTATGTAAATATGCTGATGACAGCAAGTTAGGAGCAATCATAAATATCCAAGCTGCAGCAAATAAACTACAAGATTTACTCCAACTAGAAAAATGGGCCAAAAACATAAGCTATGATTTAATGAAGACAAGTGTAAGGTCAAAAGGAATCAACTAAATCCATATTACAAGAATGGAACAGAGATTTCCACCTAGAAATAACTATGAAGGAGTGGAAGGGGTCAGCTGTATGCACAGTTAAGATCACTTCCTCCCCATTTTGGAGAGAATTTGCGCGGAAGTGTCATTTTCACTTTTTTAGAGCTCTGGCAGTCCTGCTTAAATTCATCCCAGAAGAATATGGAGTTTGCTGGCGAAAATGTGGGTGCCCAAGGGCGACACTGGGACACATTTTCTGGCAGTGTCCTTGTTTGATGCCCTTATGGATATCCCTAGAAACAGAATTAACTAGCTTATTACAACAAGAGGTAGAATTAACAGCTGAGCAGGTACTGTTGGAGATCTTTTCAGACCATTTCCTCCATGGGAACAAACTCTTTTACCTCCCAGTTTGTTGGCGGTTAAAAAGTCAGTAACTTGCAGGTGGATGACTAGCACCATTCCAACAGTATTAGAATGGAGATCTATCATGTCCGAAATGTATGTTACAGAATCCCTTAATGCAGAAATCCAGGGTAAAGCTCCAACATACATGATGAGATGGCAGAGATGGGTGCTCTACCAGGGGTGGCAGAATCACATTTTGACCCTAGTATTGGTAGAATTATTATGGGAGGTATCAGGAGGGAAAGACTGAATAATGATAGAAGAGTTGAGAGAAAAGAGAATTTAATTTAAGCGGGGGGGGGGTCTAATCAAGAGAGAGGAAATGCCTCACCCAAATATAAAGATAATAAGGAATAACTAAAACATATGGGATAAATAAGGTAAAATTTAGATGAAATGGAGCTGGAGCTTTACCCTTTGAACGATCTTTGACTAAAATGTTGTATACTTATCACACTAAACATTCAACCCTTTGGGTAAAATTATATAAACTGTCAATCATATAAACTGACTGGAGATTTATGGCAATATAAGAAAACGTCTGAAATGTACTCTTGACCGAGTGTAACAAAAACCTTTTAATAAAAAAGAAATTTGAAAAAAAAGACAAGTGTAAGGTCATGCACCTTGATCACAATAATCAGAAATAAAATTATATCTTAAGTAACACTGTTATACAAGAAACTACAAATGAAAGGGATCTGAGAGTCACTATTATGAATAACTTCTTCTTCAATACACACACAAGAACTAAATTGAAACGGGTCAATAAAATATTAGGATGTATCTTCAAGAATATTAAAAGTAGAGAGCCATCAGCATTTATACCATTGAACACATCATTGATCAGGTCCCATCTGGAGTACTGCTCTCCTTTATGTGCTCCACAGAACAAAGGAGAAAAATTAACTGAAAGAGTACAGAGGAAAGTGACCAAAATAATTGTTAGTGTACAGCATATGGAATATGGAGAGAAGTTGAGAGAGCTTGAAATGTATTTCATGGGGTATAGAAGGTTGAGAGGTGACCTACAGTATGCCTAGTCTACAGTGCAACTAAAAACAGCTACACATAGAACCACAGAAGTTGACGGCAGATAAGAACCGCAAGGCCCATCCAGTCTGCCCATTTTTATGTTTGCTTGCACGCATGTGCAAGAAACATAGTGCCATCATTTGAGTTTTTCAGAGGTGTGTCAGCATCTTCCAATTCAGTCAGTGTGTTTGCAGGCGTGGTCACAGTTCTCCAATCCCTGCTGGAGCTGTCTATGACAGCAGTTGAAAATGCAGTGGCATACAGTTGAAAGAGGGAGCTACGCTTCAGTGAGCAGCTCCTCCCCCACACACACAGATCAACTGTGTTGGTTACCTGATAGGATGGTGTAGTCTTGTCTAGCTTAGAGAGACAAGCCACACATCATTACTTTAATAAACTGTTCCCTGCCACAGCAGGACCACCAAAATGTCTGGGTGCCTAACAGTCCTTACTCACACCAGCTCTACAAAGCACACCTTCATGGACTCCATGGGTTCTAATCCTCCAGAAAAAATACCTCAGCATTTGATGTGAAAACTCAGACTTACGTTTATGTATAATTAAGCGTTTCTCTTACTAGACTCTGTCAATGTGAACTCCCGCTGCTAAAACCTATGCAAACGAACTTGAGCATACTGTACTACCTGCAGCTGAAGCAAAGAACAGCCAGAATGCACAAAGGAGAACATACTGCTATGCATTTCAGCAGCAGCCAGTGGGGGAGGTTTTCATGACTGAAGCACTTTAATGCTCCTTTTAGTACTGGCATATACACACTCCTGTGTGGTAATTCACTAAACTGCACACTTAGTCTGGGAATGCAGCTTCAAAATATTTTTTTTTCTCTGAATTGCCGTGAGCTGGCATTTAGATAGAATCACACAGCTCTTTCTCAAATCAGATGCTCAATGAAGTCACATCACCTTGTGACCCTAAACATCTTAGGGTTGGACATGTGCCCTAACAAAATAAGCGAAAACTAGGTATAGAAAGAAACACAAATTCAACCATAGCTCACAATCGAATCCACCCTTTTCTCTGGTGAATCTGAAGCCGCCTAACAGCCCACCCCTGGGTGCTCATGCACTCCCTCCACCCGCACAATATATGGCCGACGGGGGTGCTGTTGCATTTTATTTCATAATTTCCTGATCCCGTTGCTGCCACCATACTGATATAGTAATTCTTTTTATGGCTCGAAAACTGCTTGACATTAGCTGAATTATAAATGGCATCCCTGTTTGACGCTGTGGTGCGGAATATGGTGGTGCTCAAATTTTAAGCCAAGTATTACATGCAGATATGTTGTTATTGACTCATGTCACTCACCATTTTATACATCTATTGATTTTTTCAATTCACTTTTGCTGACAAATGTTGATTGCAGGGATTCTGGTGTCACAATTCAGTTCAGCGACGTGTAACATCTTAGTGCAGATGCTAAGTAACTGTTTTAAAATGCTGAAAAAGTTAACAGCCATGAAAATGCATGAACTTTTTTCTTCGGTGTCTGGAGCTGTAGTGGTGTTATTGGCAAGTGCATGTCCCTTTGCTCCAGATCTATCAGTGAGATGTCTATTCTGTGCAATGGACAGTGGCTGAATGTTATCAGCTGACAGTTTTCATTTCATTACCAACAGATAAATATTCAGGGCTTTGCAAATGCAACTTTGCTGGTAGCACAGTTTCATGCCCACAAGTGTCTGTCATCAGTTAGTGGTTATATCTTAACCAATGATCACAAAAAGTATGAAAATGATTTGCCGCTGAGTAATGTAAATGCCAATCCACCTAAGCACCTTTAGGCTACAAACAGAATTTGAACGTATAGGGATTCTGGACCGGTGTATCACTCCGCGGCACAGCAACAGTTAATAAGTTTAAGCACATTCTCAGGACATTGTTTCACTTGCCCCCTCTTCTCACTACGATCCTGGTCACCTGAAATAAACCTGACATTTTAGTATCTGTTTTACATCTTGGCTCAGTTAGGCAATCAGCGCTGTAAGAACATAAACAGACATATAAATGGGGACTATAAGAACATGCCATGGGTGCTTGTGCCTTAGTTCAGCTGTGCAACATCAGCCTGAAGCTCAGGTAGGGCTTACTGTCTACCACTTTGTTCACCCCCCCATGTACCTGTACCATTTCACATCCTCCCTTGCCTTAGTCCAGCTGTGCTGCATCAGCCTGAAGCTCTGGTAGGGCTTACTGTCTACCACTTTGTTCACCCCCCCCATGTACCTGCACCATTTCACATCTTCCCTTGATCTACAGTGAGTGGATCTCTCATTCATACGTCACATATGCACGCACAAAAAAAAAAAACCTGGTCTTCAAAAATTAAGATACATTTATTATGTTTGTTATGTTTGCTTGCACGCATGTGCAAGAAACATAGTGCCATCATCCAAGATTTCAGAGGTGTGTCACCCCATCTTCCAATTCAGTCAGTGTGTTGGCAGGCGCACCCCCTGTAAGCCAATGCATGCTGGAGCTGTCTATGACAAGCTCCAAAATGCAGTGGCATACAGTTCAAAGGGGGAGCTATGCTTCAGTGAGCAGCGATAAGATATTGCTTGCTCATGCATGGCTCCCCACACACACCTACGCACATGCAGGCGTCGTGCCCCCACCTTGCGCACACACTGTATAGCCTGCACCCCCTGCCCCCTAAAGTTTTCCAAATGCCACTCTGGGTGCCCACCCCAGTGTGGCAACTCATGATATAGCCGACGGGTGCCCAAATGTCCCGTCGGCTCCACTGTCCTCACCCCCGAGTATTGGGTGCTACGCTGGGAGCCCACCCCAGCGTGGCAATCGATAGCTTTGGCGATAGAGTGCCTAATCCCCGTCAGCTGAACGCCCCTCAACGCTCCCAGCCACGCTGGGAGCCCACCCAGCATGGCAAACATCCCTGGTCTATTGGAAACAAAAGAACACCTGTAAAGAAAAATGGTCCAGTGTAGTCTCCCTGCCCTCCCACAACCCGCACCCACCCACTGCGCACCCTGCCTCCCCACACCCCTCACTCCATACTTACTCTCCGGACCTTGCCGACGATTTTTAGTGGACAGGGAACACATCTGCACTCTTCAAAGCCGACTCGCGAACTGAGGAAATGCCGGTAAGCTGTATAATGGGCTAGATAGCGGTTTTCAACTTTGTTGCATATCTCAGGCATTTTTGGAATTTTGCACCAAATTTTCAACATGGGTTTTGGGACCCTTCTCATGAATGATGTCACTGTCATGGCATTATTCGACATCGGCGGTGATTTCGCATCACTGCGTGAAATCACCTTCGGACTGATTAACGAAATGACACTGCCAGTGTTCATAAGGGGGTCTCAAGAAGCCTATTTTTAAAATTTGGTGGAAAAATTTCAAAAATGACTGTTTTACGAGCGTGCGTTGCGCAGTTCCTATGCACGCTCGTAAGTTCGCAAATTTTCAATATTTTCACTCCAGATTTTCAACACTACCATTTTACCACACCTTCTTATAAGTACTACAGCTGTCATTTTTCACATCTCACCCAAAACGTGTTTCCGACCATGTGACGCACAATGGCGCAGTCGATGTGCGAAATCAATGTATGGGACACATTAAGAAAATCACAGTGACACTGTTCATGAGCAGAGGTCTTAAAATGGCTATGTTGAAAATTTGGTGAAAACATTCCTAAAAATGACTGTTTTACGAGTGTGTGTTGCGCAGTTCCTATGCATGCTCATAAGTTTGCAAATTTAATATTTTCACTCCAGATTTTCAACACTGCCATTTTATTACACTTCCTTATGAACAGTACAGCTGCCATTTTTCATATGCCACCCAAAATATGTTTTTGCACATGTAGCGCACAATGGTGCTGTTGGTGTGCGAAAGCAATGTTTGGGACAGATTAAGAAAATCACAGTTACACTGTTCATGAGCAGAGGTCTTAAAATGGCTATGTTGAAAATTTGGTGACAAAAGTCCATAAAATGACTGTGTTACGAGTGAGCATTGTGCAGTTTCCATGCACCCTCGTAAGTTCATGACTTTGTAATATTTTAAGTCCAGATTTTCACCAGTGGTATTTTTCCACACTGCCTTATTTACAGTACAGCTGTCATTTTTCACAACATGGCCGAAGTGTGTTTTCACACTTTCAGCGCAGAGATGCATGGTCGCTGTGGGAAATTATTGTTCGAGACAGATAAAAAAAATCACAGTGACACTGTTCATGATCGGAGGCACCAAAATGCCCGAGTTGTCTATCTGCTGTAAAAAAATTCCCAACCTAATTATATTACGGGTGTGCGTTGCACAGTTTCTATGTACACTCGTGACTTCACCATTTTTTAAATATTTTTACTGCAGATTTTCAACATTGCCATTTTTTACACCTCCCCATGAACAGTACAGCTGTCATTTTTTACATCCTGTTCAGAATGTTTTTGCACCTGTGGTGCTAAATGCCATAGTCGCTGTGCATAACCAGCTTCCGGTTAAGAAACTGATATTCCCCCTGTTCATGAGGTGGGGTCACAAAAAAACCATGTTGAACATTTGGAGTGAAAATACCAACGAATGCCTGAGGTATTAGGGTTTCCAACCATAACGCCCAACCCTGTAGAGAATGACAGGCATCAGGGGTGTGACTTGGGATTCTTGCCTGTAATGATCATACCATTCCACACCCTGCAGCCAGTGAGAGGCATCGAGGTACGCCTTGGACTCTTCGGCCCCAAAGTTCACCCCATTCTCCTATATCACACCCATCTCACTGTATTTCCTAATGGAATGGGGTGCGCATAAGGACCAAAGACCCCAAGGAACGCCGTGACACTTGCCAGTGTCTGCAGGGTGGGGTACTGAAATGGCGTAGCCGTTATGCCTGACGACCCAAAGGCACACCCCAATGCCTGTCACTCTCTGCAGGGTGGTGGTGGGGTTGGCTTCAGTTCAATACTTCACTGCCATTACTATTACGCAGCTCTGTAACTTCTACAGTACCACTGCCAATGCCAGCAAGCAAACATTCGGCATTGACAAATGCTTGTTTTTTCTACCTTATGAATGTGCCATAGGCCTTTGCTCTGTCAATGGCCTGACTATTCATACTCATCTGTATTGCACCCTTATGCCTATCCCACGCCTGTTTGAAGCCCTGCACTGTATTCATATCCACTACTTCCTGAGGTAGGCCGTTCCATGCATCTACCACCCTTTCTGTGAAAAAGAACTTCCTCACATTACCGCTTAATCGGCCTCCCTCTAATCTTATGCTGTGTCGTCTTGTTCTGCTATTTTTCTTATATTGAAACATTAGACTCTTTCACCTTGTTAATGCCCTTAAGGTATTTAAATGTTTCAATCATATCACATCTCTCCCTCCTTTGCTATAGGGTATATATATTGAGCTCAGTTAATCTGTCCTCATATGTTTTCTGATGCAGTCCCTGCACCTTTTTGGTTGCCCTTCTCTGGACTGCCTTAATTTGGTTAACGTCCTTGTGAAGGTGTGGCCTCCAGTACTGCACGCAGTACTCTAGATGGGGCCTAACCAGTGTCTTGTAAAGAAGGATTATTATCTCTCTCTCTTCTGACTTGTGATACCCCTACTAATACACCCCAACATCCATCTAGCCTTACCTACTGCTTTAGAGGTCTTCTTGTATGATTTCAGGTCATTGGTGATGATGATGCCCAAGTCTCTTTCTTCACTTGTAACTGCCAGCAACTCCCCTCACAGCCTATAGGTGGCTTCAGGGTTTCACTTCCCTATGTGCATGATCTTGCACTTCTTTGCATTAAACCCCAGTTATCACTCTTCCGACCATTTTGCTAGTTTATCCAGATCTCTTCTCATTCTGCCCACCCCATCTGGATCATCTACTCTGTTGCAGATCTTGGTGTCATCTGCAAACAGACAAACCTTATCTTCCAGTCCATCTGCAATATCACTGATGAAGATATTGAAGAGGATTGGCCCCAGGACTGATCCCTGAGGTACCCCACTTGTGACCTGCATCTCTTCTGACTATATACCATTTACCACCACTCTCTGTTTTCTGCCTGTCAACCAGTTTGCCACCCAGTTGACCAATGTCTGACCCACCCTGTGCCTACCCAGCTTATTAATCAATCTTCTATGTGGATCAGTATCAAAAGCTTTGCAGAAGTTAAGGTAGTCAACATCAACTGCTCCCCCTTGGTCCACCACACTGGTTGCTCAGTCAAAGAAATCTATGAGATTAGTTTGACAGGACCTTCCTTTTATAAACCCACGCTGTCTTGGATCCTGTGCTCCTATGGATTCCAGGTGTTGCACTATCTTTTCCTTAAGGAGTGTCTCCATAATCTTGCCCACTACTGAGGTAAGACTGACTGGTATATAGTTCCCTGCCTCCTCCCTGCTACCACTCTTATGCAGCAGGGTCACGTGAGCCCTTCTCCAGTCTTGTGGGACCTCTCTTGTGCTCAGAGACTCACTAAACAGTTCTGATAATGGCTCTGCTAATTCCACCCTTAGCTCCTTAAGTACCCTGGGATGTATGCCATCAGGTCCCATTGCCTTGTCCACCCTGAGCTTATCAAGCTGTTGTGGGACCCTTTCTTTTGTGAAGGGACTAGTGCACACCTCCCCCCTCCCCGTGTCCATGGTGCAGAGCTGTGGGCCATGATCTACCTTCTCTTCAGTAAATACTGAGCAGAAGTATCTATTTAGGATAGATGCTTTTACATGGTCGTCCTCCTCACACGCCCCCGTATCCGCTTTGATCTTAGCAAAACCCCCTCTGGATTTTCTCCTTTCACTAACGTATCTACAGAAAGTCTTGTCACCTTCTTTTACTGTTCGTGCTAGTGTTTCCTCGGTTTGGGCCTTTGCCTGCCTTACTGCCTCCCTGCTTCCCTTAGGGAAGTTTGGTATGCCTCCCTATCTTCTTTCTGCTGCGTTCCCTTTTATTTCCTGAAGGCCAGCCTTTGCTCTGACCTTTCTGTTACTGTGTTTGAGAACCAAAGTGGTTTCCTTCTTTCTTTTGCACTTCATTTTCTCACTAACACAATGGGATGTTGCTTCAAGTATTGCATCTTTAATGCTTGCCCACTTTGCCTGTACCCCCACAGCTGTATTTCTTTTTGCCAGGGCTAGCTTAACTCTGTTGGCCATCTTATCAAAGTCAGCTCCTCTGAAGTCCCATATTTTTGCCTTGGAATGGGATGATTTTGTTCTAGTGGCCAAATTGAACCATACCATGTAATGGTCACTGGCACCCAGGTGACCTTCTACCTGGAGATCTGTGATCCTTTCCCTGTTAGTCAGTACTAGATCTAGGATAGCCCTGTCTCTTGTGGGTTGTTATACCAGTTGTTTGAGGCCCTCCCTCTGCAGGGAATCCACCATGTGTCTAGTTCTGGCAGATGTCCCTGCTGGTATTGACAAATCTGTATCTGGCATGTTGAAGTCTCTCATTATCAGAACCTCCCCTTTAGCTGTCATGTTTTGTATATCTTCTAACAGTAATGTGTCTATGTCCTCCCCCTGGTCTGGAGGCCTGTACACAACCACAGCTCATATGGCTGTCCCATTTCCTGTTTCCAGGGTGACCCATAGTTCTTCTGGCTCCTTATGTGTATTCTGAATTTCTGTAGCTTTGATATTTTCATTGACATAAAGGGCCACTCCACCCCTTTTGCACCTCGGTCTCTTCTGAACAGTACATAGCCAGGTACTGAAGTCTCCCAAGTGTGGTTACTGGTAAACCATGTCTCACTAATGGCTACTATGTCCAGTTTAGCCTCTGTCATTATTGCCTGCAGGTCTGGGATCTTGTTTCCCAGACTGCGAGCATTTGTGTACATGATTTTCCATTGGTCAGATTTCAGTGTATTAGTTGTTGGGTGAGGTCCAGCGTTTCCCCTGTGCATCATATGGGGAGCCAGATCTTTTTCTTTACCTGGTGATGCAAATGAACTACAAACATGCTGAACTCCTGTTTGACCACTAGCTGAGGGGGGAGGGGTGTTCTTCCCATTCGACGAATCAGGTGCTGCACCCCTCTCCTCATTTGCTAGTTTAAATATTCTGCAAAGACATCAAACTTCTGCCCCAATGCACTGACTCCCTCCTTAATCAGATGCAGTCCATCAAATTTAAAGAACTTTCGCTCCCAAAACTGTTGCCAGTTCTCTACAAATGTGTGTCCTTTTTCCTGGCACCAGCCCTTAAGCCACAAGCTCCTCTATCTCCCCTTCTCTGACCTTCCATCCATCTTTCCCCCTCTCCCACACTGGCAGGATCTCAGAGAAGGAGATGCCAGACAAAATGGATGCTAGTTTGTCACCCAGCCTGGTCAGGTGTTCCTTGTGTCCACAACTGACCAGCTGGCGAGATCGTTAGTCCCTTTTTGTACCAGGACATCAATGTTTTCTCCTGCTTCCTGAACAGTTTTAGCAATGCAGTCAGTGTGTCTCCATGCTGATGTACCTGGGAGACATCTGACCATTACCCCTGGCTGGAGATACGTATCAACTCCCCGAATGATGGAGTCTCCTATGATCAGAAGTTTTTTGGATTTCCTTTTTACTTTTTTTGTTTTGGTTCCTGTTTTGGGTGAGTTTTGTTGTGCTAGCTCCTGTGCTGCAGTGTCCTGCTCTGCAGTGTCCTCTGCCCCTTTGTTTGATTTTGGAGATAGAGGCAGATACCTGTTTGTAGTTTTTATACAGTTTGTGGAGAAGATATGTTGGAGAGCACTGAGTGATGGGGCACCCAATTTGCCCCTCCTAACCACCTGCCAACCTCCTGGACCAATTACCCTCTGCAGTCGAGGTGCTTCTGTCGGATGCTGGGGAAATGGCGGGCAGTTCTTAGAATATATTTCCTCTTGAATATGCAATTTGAGGCACACTATCTCTGCCCATGCTGCCTGGAGCTGAGCCCTTAGGTCTCCAATGACCCAGCATGTAGGACAGTGTGCTAGATCCTGTAAAACTGCCCTTCTGAAAAGTGTTCCACGGTACCTTCAGTTAATGATATCCATTCCAGGTAAGTTGCTGGGTTTGTAACCTGGTCAGAGTAATTAGAAGGAAGAAAATGAAAGCAAAAGTTTGATTTTGTGTTTTGTTTGTTTGTTTTTGTATAACTTGTTATAACAAGTTAAATTACTAGTGCCCCAGTAAATAAGGTCACTGTGTGGATACCCCTCTGATCTGCCCCATCCTGCTTTGCTACAGGAAATGTCATGACTGTGCTACCCTATAAAAAGAGTGTAGTGTGGGGTGGCTGGGGAAGGGGGTGGGTGATTGGGCCCTTCCCCTGCCAAAAAAGAACCACGGATGAAAGAAACAAGGAGGTAAGAGCAGAAACAATCAGCCTGCAACAAATGCAGTAGCCCTAAAAGTTTATTCTAATGACAGATAAAACTGTGAAACCCGTAAAGCACCACCTGTAATAATTTCACAGAAGATATACCCTGTAAGAACACTTTGCAAAAGAGAAAAATAAAGCAGTAACAGAAGATATACCTTGCAAAAGATAATTTGAATCAGAAGATTACAGCTGTAATCTGTAAGCACACACCTGTAGGCACACCCTTTAATAATGCAGCCGAAGGTATACCCAGCAACAACAATTAGAATCAGAGAAAAATAAAGCAATAAGATGTTAGCAACAAACAGTAACAATCCCTGTGAGTACAAAATAAAAATAACAACACACAGTAAACCTGCCTAGCCAAAAGAAGCCTTAATCCTTATTGTTGGTCTGGTAAGGTTCTTTGCTCTATCCTTTCAAGCAACCTAGAAGAAAAGAGCTCAGGTGAAGCTAGGTGCCTTGGCCAGCAAACTTAGTCTTCCACATGGGAAACAATTGGGCTAACCAAACAGAATATAATCGCAAGCACTTGGTAATCGCGCAAAAGTTTCCTAGCAGCACGGTATACTGAGCACCTCGCAAGCACGGTACCACTGAATAACATGTATACGGCTACCGTGCAATGACGCACTGTACCTGGACACTTTTGCATGATTACCACTGTACGCATGAGCTTAAAATAAAAGGAGAGGTAAACAAAACAACCAAAAGAAATAAATGGTTCACCAGAGGGTGGTAGCCACTTGGAAAGCACTCCCTGAAAGTATAGTCATGGGCAAAACAATGGACACTTTTAAGAACTCACTAGATCAAGACATGGGCAGCAGGAAATATAAGTTTCACCACTGAAAGTGGTGGGTTAATGAAAGATCATGAGACCTCTGTACTCTTAATACACCTAGGAACCTAGGAACCTATAACCTAGGTTTCTACAGAATGCCTCAGCAACCAACAGGCTATGAAAAATGTTTTACATTTTAATGCCTCATATTGCCTTTTATTGGGGTGCGTTGATAGCATCGGCCCTGTCCTGGCAGAGATAGTCTGGTGCTCCTTACAGTTGGGTGAGTTCCCCAGCTCCCTGAAGTAGGCTGTGGTGACCCCACTTCTTAAGAAATCTTCTCTGGACCCAGACTGCCCTGCTAACAACAGGTCAATCTCTAACCTTCCCCTTGTTGGGAAGGTGATTGAGAAAGTAATTGTCCTGCAGCTGGAGAACCATTTGACCATCCGTGACATCTACGATCCCCTCCAATCCAGTTTTTGGAAGAAGCACAGTACTGAGACTGCTCTGGTTCAGGTGCTCAATGATCTGCTGATTGTGAGAGATCAGAAGTGCCACACCATCCTGGTCCTTCTACATCTCTCTTCAGCTTTCTACACCGTGGACCATGGGGATCTGCTTGAGTGCCTGAGAGACATCTATGGTCTGTCCGGTATGATCCTCAGATGGTTTTAGTCTTTCCTCACTGGCAGGTTTCAGAGGGTAAAGTCTGGAATTTATTCCATGGCTGCATTCTCCCTGCCATGTGGGGTTCCTCAGGGCTCAGTGCTGTCCCCAAAGTTGTCTGTGGTGTACCTGCTGCCATTATGAGATATTGTGAGATAGTATGGACTGAGGTTTCACTGCTATGCAGATGACACCCATTTCTACCTGTCTTTTGTGCCTGACCAGGAGAATGTGATCTCAGTCTTTAATAATTGCCTTGCAGAAATCTAGGACTGGATGCAGGCCAGCTGGTTAAAGTTGAACTCAGATAAGACTGAGGTGTTGGTTGTGGATCCAGGTCGCAGGATAGAGAGGGTGGGTTTAGGATCTGCCTCTGGGCTTCGGCTCTGAAGTAACCAGCTGTTGCTCTCTGAACAGGTGCAGAATCTGGGGGTGATTCTTGATGACGGGCTGACACTGTGTTCACAGGTGTCGGCAGTGGTTAAGTCCTCTTTTTACCATCGAGGAACATCACCCAGATTAAGCATCTCATCCTCTCCAGTGACCTTCCAATGTTGATCCACACCTTTGTGACCTCATGCCTTGACTACTGCAACTCTCTCTACCTAAGGCTTCCAGGGGTTGCTCTCCACCACTTGCAGCTGGTGCAGAATGCGGCAGCCAGGCTATTGACGGACATAATATACACTGACATGTTCCCTAATTGTAAGCATTTGTGGTTAGATCAGAACATGTATTTTGTGTTGTGTTGTGTGCAGATTAAGCAAATAATATACAGTATGTTTCTCATGCTACACAGATCAATAGCAGTGAAGTACTTAGGGCGGTATTGCTGGCCTTTTTTTAAATAGCCTACTGCCAATTAAAAATAGTTAAAATGTTATAATAGTTACCAGATTTGCCTTTCTTCATGCTTTTATAATGAGCATTGTCTCCTTTCTTTATTTTCTCAGCTCTGCTCCTTTACCCCTAGCCCACCATGGGGTTGTACATACCTAAGTTACTAAGATAGATGAGTAGCAAAGTTTCAACTTGCATGGAGCTGGACTGTGTGAAAAAAGAGAGATAAACAAGGCAGGTAAATGCCATCTTTTTTTTTCAGAAAACAAAAACACAATTAAAGTAGTTGTTCATGTTAGCCTCCCTCCCCACCCCACCCCTCAAAAAATACATGGACTGCTGCACTAACCAGAATCAAACTGGTAGTATCATTGGATGAACTTAGAAATAAAAAAAATATATAAATGTGTTTATTGTTTCCTATCTATTAATTACTGTGAATCTGAAATAAATGGAAGTCTTTATGAACCCTAGGCAAAACTAGCTGATGCTACATGACAGTGATACGTATACTTTTTTGATATCTATTAAGTGGTAGCAGGGAGGAGGCAGAGAATTACAGACCAGTCAGTCTTACCTCAGTAGTAGGCAAGATTATGGAGGTGCTCCTTAAGGAAAGGGTAGTGCAACTCCTGGAATCCATAGGGGCACAGGATCCACGTCAGCATGGGTTTACAAAAGGAAGGTCCTGTCAAACTAATCTCATAGATTTCTTTGACTGGGTAACCAGAGTGGTGGACCAAAGGGGAGCAGTTGATGTTGCCTACCTTGATTTCAGCAAAGCTTTCGATGCTGTTCCACATAGAAGATTGATAAATAAGCTGGGTAGGCTCGGGATGGGTCAGAAGTTGGTCAACTGGGTGGCAAACTGGTTGACGGGCAGAAAACAGAGAGCGGTGGTAAATGGTATATAGTCAGACGAGATGCAAGTCACAAGTGGGGTACCCCAGGGATCATTCCTGGGGCCAATCCTCTTCAATATCTTCATCAGTGACATTGCAGATGGACTAGAGGGTCAGGCTTGTCTGTTTGCAGATGACACCAAGATTTGCAACAGAGTCGATGATCCAGATGGGGTGGGCAGAATGAGAAGAGATCTTGATAAACTAGCAAAATGGTCAGAAGAGTGGCAACTGGGATTTAATGCAAAGAAGTGCAAGATCATGCACATAGGGAAGAGAAACCCTGAAGACACCTATAGGCTGGGAGGGGAGTTGCTGGCAGTCACAAAGGAAGAAAGAGACTTGGGAATCATCATCACCGATAACCTGAAATCATCCAAGCAGACCTCTAAAGCAGTAGGTAAGGCTAGGGGATGTTAAGGTGTATTAGTCGAGGTATCACAAGTCGCAAGAGGGAGGTAATAATCCCTCTTTACAAGACACTGGTTTGGCCCCATCTGGAGTACTGTGTGCAGTACTGGGGGCCACACCTTCACAAGGACATTAACCAAATTGAGGCAGTCCAGAGAAGGGCAACCAAAATGGTGCAGGGACTGCATCAGAAGACATATGAGGAAAGATTAATGGAGCTCAATATGTATACCCTAGACCAAAGGAGAGAGAGCCGTGATATGATCGAAACATTCAAACACCTTAAGGGCATTAACAAAGTGAAAGAGTCTAACATGTTTCAATATAAGAAAAATAGCAGGACAAGAGGACACAGCATGGGATTAGAGGAGGGCCAATTAAGGGGTAATGTGAGGAAGTTCTTTTTCACAGAAAGGGTGGTGGATGCATGGAATGGCCTACCTGAGGAAGTGGTGGCTATGAATACAATGCAGGGCTTCAAACAGGCATGGGATAGACATAAGGGAGCAATACAAATAGAAACATAGAAACATAGAAGTTGACGGCAGAAAAGGACCACAGGGCTTCCAGTCTCCCCATTACTTTTTCTACCTTATAAATGTGCCATCGGCCTTTACTCTGTCAGTGGCCTATCTATTCATACTCATCTGTATTGCTCCCTTATGCCTATCCCATGCCTGTTTGAAGCCCTGCACTGTATTCATAGCCACAACTTCCTGAGGTAGGCCGTTCCATGCATCCACCACCCTTTTTGTGAAAAATAATTTCCTCGGGAGATCACTTGATGCCTCTGTAGGAAGTGCAGCACTCTGATCGCGTTCCCGCTCCCGCTCCGTTAAACAATATTTAGATTACCTGCTCATCGCTGTTCCCTGGGTCAATCGTTGGTGGAAGTGATCACGAAGGTACCAGGTGTGACGGGTGAATTCTGCTTAACCGCGATCTCAGGCAAAGGTATAAAATGCACTGATTCTCGTATTGGGGCCTACTGAAAAATGGAAGCGGAGATGCACCAGGCATTGCCTAAGCATACTCCCCCACAAACCCCGGAGAAGGGCTCAAAGCGCTCGAAAGGCACAATGGGCGTCTCGTCTAAATCTACTACCTCCAGTACTACTGTGCTAGCACAGACACCTCTCTCCCAGCAAAAATTCATGGACAAGATACAGTCTTTTAAGGAGGGTCTAAAAGAAATTGCTAGTGAATTAAGGATAACCAGGGGTGAACTAACTGAAACTGATCGAGCCATCTCAGATGTAGTATCCCGCATTGTATCCCTTGAAAGTTGGAAGGAAAGGATGGAACCAGATATGACAGCTATTAGACAGCGACTACATAAAACTGAAGCAAAATTGGAAGATTTAGAGGGCCATAGCCGCAGGAACAATTTGATCATCTTTGGTCTTCCGGAGGATGCAGAGGGCTCTACACCCATTCTATTCCTTCAAAAGCTCCTTACAAAAATCGTTGGTCCCTCGCCTAACAATTCAACTTACATTATAGAAAGGGCACACCGTTCATTGCGCCCCAAGCCTACCACTGACAAGCCCCCAAGGTCATTAATTATTAAATTCCTGAACTTTCTGGACAAATTGTATATCCTCAGACAAGTCAGAAGCCTACAAAAAGTACTATGGGAGGACCATCCATTGAGATTTGCTCAAGATCTGCCGGCCATGGTAAGACAGAAGAGATCAGAATACCATCCCCTGGTATCAAAGTTAATAGCTGCAGGGATCAAGTTTAAAATGCAATACTCGGCGCTCCTATCTGTACAACATGAAGGAAAATGGATATCCTATGAGACTGCTCAACAGGCCAACACAGAAGTAAAATCTTTATTCCCCGATCTCTTTACCCTCCACTGAGGATGTTGGCTGAATGCCTTGATGCTACTCTATTTTTCTTTGGCTCTGCTCATCTTTTTTGCAAGGATGGGGTTCCTGTTGGTTAAAGGAGTTCATTCCTGCTATTTGGTCACAAGTGGGCTTTAAAGACTGTGTTTTCTGAAACGAAGAAATGAAGATTATTTCTCAAAGCAAGGACCAACCACCTGCTACCTGACTGAGGACAGATGCCTAGTTTCATCTTGTTCAGTGCAAAAATTAGACTTAAGACTGGAGGTTATATATCCCCTCTCCCCCCTTTTTTTCTCTCTCCCTATCCTCCGTTGTCTGCCTGGTCATTGGATTTTTGATGCAATCTCAACCTCCTCCTCCCATCTCCCCATGAAGAAGCCGTGTTATATCATCGTCCACTGTACTTCGTATACAGAAAGGAGATCGGCTCCATCTAACATCAGACTTGGTTCTAAACTGTGGAGGGTCCATGTTTTTTGAATCCATGTCCCTAAATACTTTAGTTTCTGATCTAAAGACTATCCCCTCCCTCCACCCCCCCATTTCCCTTCCTTTTTTTTTTTTTTTTTTTTCCTCCCTTCCTCATTTAATCTCTTCTCGCTGGTAGGCGAGTCTGATATTCCAGTGAGCTGATGCCTAAACTGAGTATTTAAGATAATGTAAACGTATAATTAGTATGTATTTTATAATAGGGGCTGGGGCAGGGGCAAAGTCAGGAGACCACTGCAATCCATTCAGTGCATCATGTTCTGGCACTGGTGGGGGGGGGTTACCATAGTGGGGGGTACAAGCTGGTGTCTTAGGGTTGCAAGTATTATGCTTTGGTGAAGATACAATTCCAAGGATCCGGTGTTTAAATGGGTCAATAAATACATTGGTTACCTTACTGTGGGACTAGGGATATGGTTAAGAGTAGAGGGGAAAAGATTTAATGGCTCCAATTGTTTACTCACAATATGTTGTGCCCCTTCAATGTTTGTATATGTTAGGGTATTTTTTATAGTACTAGGAGGGTTAACCAGATGGGTGAGGTGGGTAGAGGGAGTTACTGCCATCGGGAATTGGGAGCTTACACTAGGGGAAGGGTAAGGGAAAAGGGATAAATTCCACTTACCACAGGGTAAGGATGCTGTGGCTTGCAGAGCTAGAGATACTGAAAGATATGGGAAAGCTATTCTCAAAGGACACCTTATGAGCTTTTCTATTTACTCATGGCTATGCCTCTAAAGTTTTGTTCATGGAATGTCAAAGGTGCTCAGTCTCCCACAAAAAGAGCTAAAATTCTCCTGCACCTTTCGAAGATTAATATCGACGTAGCCTTCCTTCAAGAAACTCACCTACCCATAGCACAGATTGGTACTTTCAAACGTTCATGGGTAGGTACTGCCTTGGGGGCTGGATCTGATAGTCATAAATGGTGCTTAGTTATCTTGATTGCACGGCGGATACCCTTCAAATTATTAGATTCAATTATTGATCCCTATGGTAGATATATAGTAATTAGGTCGATTCTGTTTCATACAGAACTGATTATGGGCTCAATTTATGGACCAGTAGGAGATGAGCCACAATTTTTTACAAACTTAGCGATTAAACTAGCCCCCTGGTCTAAATCTCCTATGCTTATTGGAAGGGACTGGAACCTAGTCTTTAATAACCTGGTAGATAGATCTAATTCTAAAGGCTCCCCCCCTCACCCCCGCTCAACTGGCATTGAGGGAACTGATGGACTCACTTGGTCTTGTCGATCCATGGAGAACTCTCCACCCCTCAATAAAAGACTTTTCATTCCACTCCCTGCCGCACAACACATTTTCGAGAATTGATTACTTTTTGTTGGGGACTGAGCACTTATCAGGGGTTCAAGTTTGTGAATACTTAGCAAAAATGATCTCAGATCACCACCCAATTTTAATACAATGGACGTTACCTAACTCAACTATCCACGATAAAACCTAGAGGTTTAATTCCCAACTTCTAAAGTTGGACTACATAAGGGGGCAGCTTGGCAATTTTATAGACAAATTTTATGAGTTTAATTCCCCTACCATGCCAAGACTGGATATACTATGGGGAGCTTTGAAATGCTCATTAAGAGGAGAGGTTATTCGTATAGCTGCAATAAGAAAAAATAAAATCTCCTCTGAATCTTCCCTATTATTACAACAGATCAGAGCATTAGAGTGAGGCCTTACACCCCACCCTAAACCTGAGGATTTAGAAAAGCTAGAAACTCTTCGATTTCAATATAATATCCTTCTCAGTGATAGAGTCGAACATCTCCTTTTACGCTCTAAAATTACATACTTTGACCAAGAAGATAAGGCTGGGAAATTACTTGCCATGAGACTTAGAGCTCAGATGGCCGACAGGTTTATTGTAGCCGTATGAGATGCCTCCGGCACTCTATATATGTCCCCCAAGGATATTGCCTCTTCCTTCAAGGACTACTATCAGAAGCTCTACTCATGCTCCCTCACGGCCTTTAATTGCACCTCATTTGACTATTTTCTTCAAGACATAGTACTCCCACAACTGTCTCAGAATCAAATTTCAATTCTACAAGCCCCTCTACCCTTAAACGAGGTTCATCAAGCCATTGACGCTTTACCGGCAGATAAGGCCCCAGGCCCTGACGGCTACACATTCAATTTTTATAAAGCATTCAAAGCTCAAATAGGCCCTAAACTCCTTGAATTTTACAACTACATTTACAAAAATGGCCTTTCAGATCACAACTTCATCTCTGCTACCATTGTGGTTATATTAAAACCAGACAAGGATCCCATAATGATGTCTAGCTACCTCCCAATATCTCTTATAAATATAGATTTGAAGATCTTGGCAAAAATCCTAACTAGCCGCTTAGCCCAAGTATGGCAAACATTGCTTAGTCCCGAACAAGTGGGTTTCATGGCTGGATGCCTGTCGGCAGATCACATAAGGAAAATTTCCCATCTTATCGCTGCGTCCAGGGACTCTGTTATACCATCAGTCTTGATGTCCCTGGACGCTGAGAAAGCCTTTGATTGGGTGTCATGGGACTACTTATTTCATTTACTTCCGAAGTATCACATTCCGGTACAATTTATAAGATGGATTAAAGTCCTTTACTCCTCCCCATCAGCCCGTATTTTTGTAATGGTGTGTTCTCTTCCCCCTTTACATTACACCAGGGCACCCGCCAAGGTTGCCCGCTCTCTCCTTATCTGTTTAATTTATTTTTAGAACCCCTCATCAGAAAACTAAATACTTCTGCCTCGGTTACGGGAATTACTATTAACCATCTCCAGTATAAAATATCAGTATATGCTGATGACATTTTGCTTCACATAACATATCCATCGAAATCTATACTGGCTTCATTGGATATCATTCAGGAATTTGGTCGGTTATCCAATTATAAATTAAACTTGTCCAAGTCTGAGGTTATGCCTCTAAACAACTGGACCTTAAAGGCTGACATTCAACATCTTGGACTTACCTGGGTTAAAGATAAACTGAAATATTTGGGTATTTATCTATCACTATCTAATTCCAAAATGAAGCAGTATAATTTAGATCAATTAGTAGCTCATATTAAAATTGACTTGAACCGCTGGGCAATGCTTCCTATTTCCCTTTGGGGGTGAATCAACATTATTAAAATGAATATTTTGCCCCGGCTGTTATACCCAATTCAACTATGTCATCAATATTTACCTAAGACTTGGTTTACTCATGTCCACGGTATTATATCCAATTTTATCTGGAAGCATAAATCTCCACGTAGGGTGTTATCCAAGTTACAGAGACCAAAAGAACTAGGGGGCTTACAGATGCCTAACATATATCTTTACTACCTCGCTGCTAACTGTTTAGTTATTTCACAATGGCTGACCTCTGTTTCGACTCCTAGCTCGGAAACCTATGTCCCATTGTGGCTGCAGATAGAGAAATCGCTCTGTATCTCAGCTGGAATGGACATAAGGGCTTTACCATACCTTTAATTTAATAAGGTCCCAGGACAGCTTAAAAACACCCCCATTATGAGAACCCTTCACATCCACAAACAGATGAATTATACTATAAGGGATACCATGGAGAAAGATACTTCACAGTATATTCTGGGTAACCCTAACTTTAAAATTGGAGGGAAGATTATTACTTAAAGGTTTTGGGCGGAGGGAGCAGGGAAAAAGTTCACAGACCTAACAGAAAACCATAGATTATTAACCTTTTCAGAGATAATGGCTAAGTATAATGTGCCTGTATCTTTTTGTTTTAAGTACCTCCAAATTTCCCAGGTCCTTTTAAGGCATTTCGGTAGTGGGTTATGGGAACACCATCTGTCTGGGCCCATACTCAGTACGTTGCATATAAGGTCTAGTTCTCATTTAATTTCATTCTACTATAAAGAGTTGCAGAAAAAAGTTACAGACCTAGACGGCACTCCCCATTATGTATGGGACAGCTCACTCCCCCAACTACCGAGGGTCCCCATCAGTGGTCACAAATCTGGAAAAGGTTGTATAAGGATGTTAGGTGGGACCGTTATAGACTGCTACAATTTCAGATAATACAGGACTTATACTATACTCCTGCAAAACTTTGTAAAATGGGTAAGCTCCAAGTAGATCTGTGCACCAGATGTGGGAAGCAGCAGGGTACCTTATTCCACATTTTATGGGAATGTGACAAAACCTTCCCTCTCTGGGAAAATATTAGTTCTAGACTTAACCCACTGCTTGGCCTGCAAAATGCCTTCCAACCAGGAATTTGTATTTTGGGAGATTCGAGTAATATCCTTATTGGTAATCAAAGGAAACATATGATGTTAACATAGAAACATAGAAACATAGAAGTTGATGGCAGATAAGGACCGCAAGGCCCATCCAGTCTGCCCATTTCTTTTTCTACCTTATAAATGTGCCATTGGCCTTTGATCTGTCAGTGACCTATCTATTCATAGTCATTTGTATTGCTCCCTTAAGCCTATCCCATGCCTGTTTGAAGCCCTGCACTGTATTCATAGCCACCACTTCTTGTGGTAAGCCATTCCATGCATCCACCACCCTTTCTGTGAAAAAAGAATTTCCATTTCCCCTTAATCGGCCTCCCTCTAATCTCATGCTGTGTCCTCTTGTCCTGCTATTTTTCTTATATTTAAACATGTTAGACTCTTTCACCTTGTTTATGCCCTTAAGGTGTTTGAATGCCTCGATCATATCACCTCTCTCCCTCCTTTGCTCAAGGGTATACATATTGAGCTCCGTTAATCTGTCCTCATATGTCTTCTGATGCAGTCCCTGCACCATTTGGTTGCCCTTCTCTGGACTGCCTCAATTTGGTTAATATCCTTGTGAGGTGTGGCCTCCCAAAACTGCACGCAGTACTCCAGATGGGGCCTAACCAATGTCTTGTACAGAGGGGATTATTACTCCTCTTACGACTTGATACCCCTACTAATACACCCTAACATCCCCTAGCCTTACCTACTGCTTTAGAGGTCTGCTTGGATGATTTCATCAGTGATGATGATGCCCAAGTCTCTTTCTTCCTTTGTGACTGCTAGCAACTCCCCTCCCAGCCTATAAGTGGCTTCAGGGTTTCTCTTCCCTATGTGCATGATTTTGCACTTCTTTGCATTAAATCCAGTTGCCACTCTTTTGACCATTCTGCTAGTTTATCCAGATCTCTTCTCATTCTGCCCACCCCATATGGCTCATCTACTCTGTTGCAGATCTTGGTGTCATCTGCAAACAGACAAGCCTTACCCTCTAGTCCATCTGCAAGGTCACTAATGAAGATGTTGAATAGGACTGGCCCCAGGACTGATCCCTGAGGTACCCCACTTGTGACTTGCATCTCTTCTGACTGTATACCATTTACCACCACTCTCTGTTTTCTGCCAGTCAACCAGTTTGCCACCCAGTCGACCAACTTCTGACCCACCCCGAGCCTACCCAGCTTATTTATCAATCTTCTATGTGGAACAGTGTCAAAAGCTTTGCTGAAGTCAAGGTAGGTGACATCAACTGCTCACCCTTGGTCCACCACTCTGGTTACCCAGTCAAAGAAATCTATGAGATTAGTTTGACAGGACCTTCCTTTTGTAAACCCATGCTGTCTTGGATCCTGTGCCCCTATGGATTCCAGGTGTTGCACTATCCTTTCCTTAAGGAGTGCCCATAATCTTGCCCACTACTGAGGTAAGACTGACCGGTCTGTGTTCTCGCCCCTCCCTGCTACCACTCTTGTGGAGCGGGATCACATGAGCCCTTCTCCAGTCTTCTGGGACCTCTCCTGTGCTCAGAGACTCACTAAACAATTCTGCTAATGGCTCTGCTAGTTCCTCCTTTAGCTCCTTAAGTACCCTGGGATGTATGCCATCAGGTCCCATTGCCTTATCCACTCTGAGCTTAGCAAGCTCTTGTGGGACCCTTTCTTTTGTGAAGGGAGTAGTGCTCACCTCCCTCCCCCCTGTGTCCATGATGCTGAGCTGTAGGCCCCTGCCTACCTTCTCTTCAGTAAATACTGAGCAAAGTATCTATTTAGGATAGATGCCGTTACAGGGTCCCTCCCTCCTCACATGCTCCCTTTCTCCATTAAGCTTAGCAATACCCCTCTGGACTTTCTCTTCACTAATGTATCTATAGAAAGTCTTGTCACCATCTTTACTGTTCATGCTAGTGTTTCCTCAGTTTGGGACTTTGCCTGCCTTACTGCCTTCCCTGCTTCCCTTAGGGCAGTTTGGTATGCCTCCTATCTTCATCCCACTGTGTTCCCTTTATATTTCCTGAAGGCCAGCCTTTTGGCTCTGACCTTTCTGCTACTGTATTTGAGAACCAAAGTGGTTTCCTTCTTCTTTTGCACTTCCTTTTCTGTCTAACACAATGGGATGTTGCTTCAAGTATTGCATCCTTAATGCTTGCCCACTTTGCCTGTACCCCCTCACCTGTGTTTCTTTTTGCCATGTTTCTTAATTTCCTTATGTGCTAAGAAAGTGATATTGCGTCACTGATTAGATCAACAGACTCCCACATATGCAGAATGGCTTCAAGAAATTCTCTTTGCTCTGCAAGCAGAATATACTATAGCAAGCTACTCTAGAAATAGTAAAAAATATCAGAGGACCTGGGCCCCACTACATACCTTGTTATGTAATTAATATCCCCTGTACTGGCTCTGGGAGCTTACCTTGAAATACTGGGTAAAACTGGTAATAGGTGGCTGTCCTCATTGGACCCAGCTCCTCTCCCTTAGCTTATGTTTCCCTTTTTTCCTTCTCTCTTCTTTTTATCCCTTCTCCTGATGGCAAGGGTAAGGAGGGTGGGGAAGGGGGAGGTGCAGGGGGCGGGGAGGGAGGGTTGGTTTACATGTTTATTGTTTTTTTTCTACTTTTTCTTTTCTTTGATAGATTGTCTTATACACCATTAAGCTCTGACCAGCAACATAGCTTAAGTATTGCCGTGGTGTATTATGCCATGTTATGTAATGCAGTTACAGATTGTTTGTTGTTTGGTAAACTTAATAAAGCTTACTAAATATAAAAAAAAAAAGGAAAATAATTTCCTCACATTCCCCCTTAATCGTCCTCCCTCTAATCTCATACTGTGTCATCTTGTTCTGCTATTTTTCTTATATTTAAGCATGTTAGACTCATTTACCTTGTTAATGCCCTTAAGGTGTTTGAATGTCTCTATCATATCAGCTCTCTCCCTCCTTTGCTCAAGGGTATACATATTGAGCTCCATTAATCTGTCCTCATATGTCTTCTGATGCAGTCCCTGCACCATTTTGGTTGCCCTTCTCTGGACTGCCTCAATTTTGGTTAATGTCCTTGTGAAGGTGTGGCCTCCAGTACTGCATGCAGTACTCCAGATGGGGCCTAACCAGTGTCTTGTAAAGAGGGATTATTACCTCCCTCTTGCGACTTGCGACACCCCTATTAATACACCCTAACATTCCCCTAGCCTTACCTACTGCTTTAGAGGTCTGCTTGGATGATTTCAGGTCATCGGTGATGATGATGATGATGCCCAAGTCTCTTTCTTCCTTTGTGACTGCCAGCAACTCCCCTCCCAGCCTATAGGTGGCTTCAGGGTTTCACTTCCCTATGTGCATGATCTTGCACTTCTTAACATTAAATCCCAGTTGCCACTCTTCTGACCATTTTGCTAGTTTAGCCAGATCTCTTCTCATTCTGCCCACCCCATCTGGATCATCGACTCTGTTGCAGATCTTGGTGTCATCTGCAAATAGACAAGCCTTACCCTCTAGTCCATCTGCAATGTCACTAATGAAGATATTGAAGAGGATTGGCCCCAGGACTGATCCCTGAGGTACCCCACTTGTGACTTGCATCTCTTCTGACTGCATACCATTTACCACCGCTCTCTGTTTTCTGCCCGTCAACCAGTTTGCCACCCAGTTGACCAACTTCTGACCCATCCCGAGCCTACCCAGTTTATTTATCAATCTTCTATGTGGAACAGCGTCGAAAGCTTTGCTGAAATCAAGGTAGGTGACATCAACTGCTCCCTTTGGTCCACCACTCTGGTTACCCAGTCAAAGAAATCTATGAGATTAGTTTGACAGGACCTTCCTTTGTAAACCCTGCTGTCTTGGATCCTGTGCCCCTATGGACCAGGTGTTGCACTATCCTTTCCTTAAGGAGTGCCTCCATAATCTTGCCCACTACTGAGGTAAGACTGACTGGTCTGTAATTCCCTGCCTCCTCCCTGCTACCACTCTTGTGGACTGGGATCACATGAGCCCTTCTCCAGTCTTCTGGGATCTGTCCTATGCTTAGAGACTCACTAAACAGTTCTGCTAATGGGTCTGCTAGCTCCACCCATAGCTCCTTAAGTACCCTGGGATGTATGCCATCAGGTCCCATTGCCTTGACAACCCTGAGCTTAGCGAGCTCTTGTAGGACCCTTTCTTTTGTGAAGGGAGTAGTGCTCACCTCCCTCCCCCCTGTGTCCATGGTGCTGAGCTGTGGGCCCTGCCCTACCCTACCTTCTCTTCAGTAAATACTGAGCAAAAGTATCTATTTAGGATAGATGCTTTTACAGGGTCCTCCTCCGCACATGCCCCCTTTTCTCCTTTGAGCTTAGCAACCCCCTCTGGACTTTCTCCTTTCACTAATGTATCTATAGAAAGTCTTGTCACCTTCTTTTACTGTTTGTGCTGGTGTTCTCAGTTTGGGACTTTGCCTGCCTTACTGCCTTCCTGCTTCCCTTAGGGCAGTTTGGTATGCCTCCCTATCTTCATCCCGCTGTGTTCCTTATATTTCCTGAAGGCCAGCCTTTGGCTCTGACCTTTCTGCTGCTGTATTTGAGAACCAAAGTGGTTTCTTCTTCTTTGCACTTCCTTTTCTGTCCAACACAATGGGATGTTGCTTCAAGTATTGCATCCTTAATGCTTGCCCACTTTGCCTGTACCCCTCACCTGTGTTTCTTTTTGCCAGGGCTAGCTAACTCTGTTGGCCACCTTATCAAAGTCAGCTCCTCTGAAGTCCCATATTTTTGCCTTGGAATGGGATGATTTAGATGTAGGGGCCAAATTGAACCATACCATGTGATGGTCACTGGCCCCCAGGTGACCTTCTACCTGGAGATCTGTGATCCCTTCCCTGTTAGTCAGTACTAGATCTAGGATAGCCCTGTCTCTTGTGGGTTGTTGTACCAGTGAGTATGAGTATGAAAAGTTAGGCCACTGACAGAGCAAAGGCCAATGGTACATTATAAGATTGAAAAAGAAATGAGCAGACTGGATGGGCCTTGCAGTCCTTATCTGCCGTCAACTTCTATGTTTCTATGTTTCTATGACTGGTATAACATTGGCAGATAGGTCAAGGAACCAAAAATATATCTATTTGCTAAAGAGCCACAGTAATTATTTGAATAGTTTTTTTTTTTATAATCTTTTTCCTTTTTTCTCTCCTTGTTACTTCCATTCCTGCCCACAATGTTTGGGGCTGTCCCAGTTGCACTTTCCCTCTGGTTGGGAGGGTGAATGAGTGACTGGCCTTACTGATAGCTAACACCAATGCCACTCCATGGCCTGACAGCTGGGGTGGGGGGACATGAATGCTGGAAAGTGTAGCGGGTGAATTTGCAAATAATTTGTAAATACATTGGTAAGATGCAACTTTATTTAATAGTGTCTTTTATACAATCTGTATACAAGTTTATGCTCTGGGAGGTCTGTCAGGACGTGACAATGTAGCAGAGATAGAATGGCATGTGACACTGCCTAAACCCTTTTTATATGCTTTTGTAAGACAATGATAGAACTGTACATTAATAAATTGCTGACCTCAAAGTTTACAAAACAAAAAAAAAACATGCAAACAGCTTCCTTACATAAAGGGTTACTTAAGGACATCCTTGAGAGTTCTAAGGAAACTGGCTCTGGTTTCATCTGGTCCCAAAAAGGCAAGTTCTTCTTAAACTGAACTATTGCAACTTTCTCTGTGCATGTGAACAGTTTCATTTTGGACCCAAGGCTGAACAGGACATTATGTACCATATATGGCATATGTGGCTGCCGACACTGCAGTTGCTAAGGCTGTGTCCTTGCAAGTGCTTGTTTATAAATATGGAAGGAAACATTGTTAGCGAGAACAGCCGAGTAGAAGTCACCATGGTGATGGGTTCTGCTGCCTCCCAGATTAGCTAATACCTATCTGTATCTTTATTTTGTGTAACTTGGTAATAAATGTTTTTACTAGTGAAATCTTTGGTGTCCAATCTATTTGTCCAGGTCCCATTTCTGCAACAACTTTACCCTCCCTCCCTGGCAACTGATTGCCTCACCTGTATGATACAGCAGACCCCAAGACAGCACTCTTGTAGGATTCATAAGCAACAAGCCATGACAGGGTGTGCATTGAAGGATTATAATAACTGGGAAGCATTTTCTCCCATAGGGAAACCCAATTATAATTCACTGTTATAAGCAACTGGTTATAACGGTGAATATGCATCGGGTTTCGCTCATTCTATGTATGCCCACACTATGCTTCAGCCCAACCACACTACTGAACTAGTACCCGGAACCACTGACCAGACTGTTTTCAATAATTGTTGGGTAGTGTTTTCAAGGTGAGAAAACATTCAATAAAACTAAATATGGAAGGTGTGTAAAACTTGAATTTTATAATGCCCTCAGTGTGGGATGTTGTTATAAACCTTTCAAGCTTTGCTCTCTGGGTTTATGGAGCATCCCTCACCTTGGGTGTATCTAAAATTCTCATTATACACACCTCCCATGTATTATTCTTTGCTTAATGCTTGTCCCAGGGAGTGAGACCCAAGACCAAAGGTTGAGTGTCCTTATGCCCATGGGAAGTGCATTAAAATCCTTATAAAATGGCAAGAAAAAATCTAGAAATTTAATTGGCAGAGAGACATCACCTAACTAACTATAGATAATCTCTATAAATGCACAGTCTGGTGCCTCATCTCATTTTCCTCTTGAAAAATAATGACTTAGAGCCATTTTATAAGTGTAATAAGCCCCTCCAGGGTGGGCATCATAGGATTTTTATGCACTTCCAGGGGTGTAAGGACACTTGGCTTTCAGCCTCATGCCTTATTTCACTCCTGGGGCGTGCATTAAAATCACTTATAAAATGGGTGGAACATGTCCTTAATCCTGATTGGCTGATACTAGTTTCCAGATGTGTCCTTATCAAGACATAACTGTACAACTGGCACTATTTGTGCCAAGAAAAACACAGCACAAGCTGAATCAGTTCCTGCCACAGCCATCCCGCTGCAGCATTTCAGGCTACCCTGGAGTTATTGCACTTATAAAATGTCTTGCTGCTCTTATCTACTGCATGTAAAGAGAACATGTTAAGTGTAATTTATTTACATAAAATCATGTGTTTAAATACATTTTAAATGGCAAAATTATATACATAACATGGCCCCCAATTGTGTAGGTAATGAACCTTTTTTGGCTTGATAGATAATGAGCTCTACTACCTGACTGTGCATCACTAGTTTAATGATGCATGGCCAGGTGATGTCACTCAGACAATGAGGTTTTGTATTTTTCCTTGCCATGTTATAATAGAAACTACCACTTTATGATAGGAATTAATGGATGGTTGAAGTAAGATGCTTCCTGGAAGACATTCTGTTTAGATTGCACAATTCAAGTCGAATTTGGTTAGTGCAGCAGTCCATGCCATTTATTTCAGGATGGGAAGAGCTAACATGAACTGCTGCTTTTATAAATTATTAAAATGCTGGCAGATTTAGGATTCAAAAAAATAAATTACGTTAGAGTCTATTTTAAATCTTTTAAAGCAGTAAGGAAGGAAAGGATGGATATTTTTTCCAGCTTCATTGAATGTCTGCTTTAAGATATTACATGCCAGCATGGCTATAGCTTGCATTCCTGTACATAATTAAGTAAATATTTGGTTTAACATATGATCTATTCCCCTTTCTGCCTCTCCTTCTTCACTCCCAAGGAGCCTTGTATCCCCAAAATGCTGACTAGACACGTGTAAAATTAATAGCCTGCATCCATATGCATACAGAGCCAGTGACATGACATCCTTAAGTATTCTCACACAGACTCAGCGGGAGAAGGTGTTTGCATATAAATTGCTTCTCCTGTATCACTTACATTGCTAGCATGGTATTTTCTAAGCTTGATTGAATTAGAAGAACAGATGGATTCCCATCATAGCAAAGCCCCATAATGGCAGGTTTGCTTACCCTCTCCTTCTCCAGTTCTTACTATAAGAACTAAATAACTAACAGTAGTTGCATTACTTTAACTCCCCTCCCCACCCGAACTGGTGATGCAGTAGCAGTTTTATCACCCATTGTGGGAAATCCTTCCTTTCTGATTATGCAAATGTTTGGAAAAGGGAACAAAAGAATGAAAGACCTCTGTGCAAAAAACATATTGTGGTGTAAGCCTTCACATCTGATCTGATGCAGAACTTCAGCCGCCCTAGCTAAATGGTGCACTTCTTTTATTCAATCTGTCATGACAATATGGTGCACTGCAAATTTGTAATGCAACAATAGGTTGCTAATATGTTTTACTGTTATATCATGTGACTTATGTAGAAATGCTTAGGCAGGAATGCTTAGTGAATGTAACTCTAATGACTGGTAGGACTTAAAGGGGAACATTAACGAACTGTTTCCATCGTAGTTTTAAAGTAAATTAACATCTCTTTTCAAATCAGGTCACATGGGTGCCTAACCGAGATGGCCACCTAAGCCGTGCGCTCCCAGTTACCCTTAAGTAATTTTCTGACATCCTGCATATAGATTCACACTAGGAGTTGATCTTTGTGGCCAGAATGCAAGATCTCTAGTATGACAACAGGAATATCCTATTATTGGATAGATTGACACAGGCAAATGGAAAACAAACTAGAAATCTCTCCAACAGCTAGCAAGCCCCCTACCCCCTAGATATTCAATAAGCATGGCAGCCCAAAGGAGAAATCTGCTAGAGGCTAAAACCTAAAATTGGACCTAGTGAAGCAGATGGCTGCTAACATCAAGGTCATACAATCCACAGCGGACACCACTCAGTCCCTCTGTCCAGCAACTGATAGAGCAGGTAGTGAAAAATGAGGGCTGCATCACGTCCATAGAAAGCCAAACCACTGACCTCATCACCCAGCTGGAAGCGACAGAACAAACAGTGCACCAAGTATACCTCAAGCTGGACCATCAGGAATATAGAGCCAGGGGAATAATCTGAGGCTGGTGGGCCTGCCAGAAAAGTCATAAGGTACAGACGCAGTGTACAGTAGTACCTTATACAGAAACTAAAGGAGTGGCTAAGGCTCCGTGCTGACTTTATTTTCTAAATTGACAGGGTACAGGGAGCGGGCAAACCTAACAAAACCCAAAATGCAACATGTCAGAGGACTGTAATATTCCAGTTGCTCTATTATCAAGACAAAGAGATTATACTGTTAAAACAATTGAGAGGTGAGAGATGTCATGGTGCAGTGTCACAAAGTCTTCTTTCCTATTTGTGGCTGGTACTTGAAAAGTGGCAGGCCTTCGATCACATCAGAATTGGCATCTGTAATCAGAACTACAAGTATGCCCTCAGATACCCAACAACACATGAGACAGTGGTGAATAGCAGGCCACAGAACTCTACACCCTGCAAGAGGTTGACAATTTCTTTCAAAAACACCTGGGCAGCCCACTTCAGCTAAGAGAGATTTTGCTGTCGGCTTCAGAATAGTCAGGGACAGTAAACCAGGGCCACTGTAATAATAATGAGCAGACGCAACAGATCAATTGGCCTTCTCCTGCTGGCTCTTTTATATGTTCATAGAATTAGCAAAACAAGCAGAGAATGAATGCCCAGAGAACACCAGCAGCTCTGCATCACCCAAGGGGTGACGATGAAAAAGGCTATCTCACAGTTAAGTCTTTTTTCCAGATAGAGCAGTTAAACCAGAGCCTATCTATAAGCCCACTTTGCTGCCAGCTTGAGCTCTGAGGTGGGACACTCCAGTTTTCTTCTTTCTGGGGACCCGGTTCAGCATCACAGACCTAGTAGATCCCCTCTCCTGGTTGCATTAGTTCACTGTTGGAGCCATTTTGTGGGGAAGCCCAACCACATGAGTGATTCTCCCAGCATTGAGGAATCACTCTGACTGGCCTGGAATTGCTTCCAAGATCACTTAGACCTTAATAGAAAGCAGATCTGTTATTCCCATATCATTGCTTTACTCTTGTTGTGGGATCTAATGACTGCTAGTTTTCCTTTCTGTGTTATTGGCGTCATGTTACAACCCCAGGAGGTGGATTTGAGTGTGGTTACTGACCAATCCTAGGGTGTTTATTCTTCTGGGCCCCCCAGCCTTTTATTGCCAGTGAGAGCATTGTTGGACACAGAAGCAGGACTGAAAGGAGGCATATACCTCAGCTGGTAACAGTAAGATAGATTACTATGTACCCTGTCCTCTAATAATGTATTTTGCCTGTACTTTAATTGCTGTTTCTGTTGCTCTACTTAGAATGTGCACCCCATGTATTGGGGTTTATGCATGAATATGCAGGTTGTCTACATGCCATGGATCCACGGCGTGTAGGCAACCCCAAGACAGAATGCCATGAACTGGGGGTCCTGCGTACCCCTGTGCACATTCACAGAAGGGACAGATGTCCCTTCTGCACTAGATCACCTGGCTGGTTACGCAGCTACATGTGCAGTCATTTCAGAGGTGTGTATGGGGGTGTGCCTGCACTCCACATCATTCACAAACACATGGAGTACTGGGCAAGGGAGGCACAGTATATGGCAGTGGGGCCCCTCCTGTATCTTTTGCACACCCCCTCTAATGACATCTGCTGGCTGTGGTGGGACAGTGAATAGACTGACCATGTTGCCGCAGCCCACTGAGCTCACAGGGAGGGTTGGGGGCATCCATTCAGGCACTCATCCATACTTTTAAATAAAGGTGAACCCATGTCTACCCAGAATCCCCTGCTCATGCAGAGCAGGGGATCCAGGTCAGGACTAAGGATTGGATGCCCACCTGTGTCCCTGTATCTGCACCCTGCACAGCAGTGTACCATGGTCGCAGACAGGAACCCTGGGGAGATGCATGGTTGTGTATACAATGCACCCTCCACCTGTCCACAGGTGTGGAGCTATGTGGACCAGATATGCATGAATAATGCATACCCAACCCACAATAGTGCATAGCCCCTTTTGGGGGCCTCTGCAATTATCCTTTGAAAAAAAAAATAAATCCTGAAAACTAACATTGTAGGTGATGTTATTATTAAGAAGGCCTTGTTGTTATAAAGCTACCACCAGATGAGAGCAGAATATCCCCCCTCTGTAGTCTAAATGATAATGCAGGATGTTGTCACTGTACAGCTTCACAAATATGGGCCTGGAATATTAGTATCATACTACATCATTAGACTGAGGTTTACATGTCACACATAGTGCAGCTAAGTAATGGCTTGAAATGGAGACCCCATTATGGTGTCTATGACAATAAGTGTGAACACGTATGACATGGAGGATATGTTTAAGGTAGCTCTGATAAACACAAAAGTTTTGTTGCTTGTCACCCTGATGCACTGAGCACAACCATGGTAATGTACTGAGGCAAGGAGACAGTATTCGACCAGTAATAGGCCCAGACTAATCACCAACCCTCGAATAGAAGGCCTGCCAGCTTAACCAGCAGGGACAACCCACTTAAGAGGGTCCTACTATCTGACTCAGTGCACTAATAAATTTAAAATGACTGCCAACTGGGAATGGGTGCCATGGCAGGAACAAAACCCTAGGCAAGATATATAGCACAACCTCCTTGTTATTCTATTACCCACAACTTAACAGCACGTACAGTATGCACATTGCCATCCTTGATAATTACGATTTCCGGCAGACCCTCCCCACTAAATGGAATGGTACCATATGTGCTTTTGCTGGCTGCATGGAGGCAAAACAAAATGGTAATATTAAATGCTCATTGAAAATAGAGTTAGAATCAATGAAAAGCTAATATTCTTCAGGTGAAGCTACCTCTGGCTGAAAGCTGCAATACTGAACTTAGGATCTGCAAGAAAGCAAGTTGTGCTCACAGCAGAGGGAGGTGAACCTTACTTTACAATTTACAATTGTTCTTTGGTTTGTAGCAGATTCATCAGAAAAGCTAATATTCTTCAGGTGGAGGCTACTTCTTTTTTTTTTAATATACTTTATTATGTTTTGACAAACAAACATTATGACAGAGATCGAAATAGAACATAAATGAGGATTTTCAATTGAATACAGAATATACGTTACTAACAGAAAGAAAAGAATCCAATACATTGGTAAGTGAGCCAATTCTACCATAAAGAAGAATTAAGTAAATAGCAGTAACTGTTTATTTGTTTGTTTGCTCTTTTCTCCCCACACCCCACCCCCCTTCTAATCCCACCCACCTTAGTCTGCCGCCGGTTGTTATTTATTATGGTTATAGTTGCCACAAAACTGAAAAAGAAAAACCAAAATGGGGATAAGAGTAAAGTTTACTACAAAGCAAGGGTAAAAATGAAAATAAAAATAATAGGGGGCAAGATTACTGGGGCTTTCCTTAGGGCGAGTCCTGTCACATAAAAGCTGGATATGGATGACCAGAAGCTAACTAATTGAAAGAAGGGTGTAAAGTGGTTCCCATATTTTTTTATATTTGCCCATACAATTTGAAATTCTAGCTACAGTAGACTCAGCTTGTAGGGCAAACATAATTTCTTTGAACCATTCCAGGTAGTTAGGAGTGGTCAAGTCTAGCCAATGTCTCAGTATAACTTGTTTAGCACATGCTGAGATTAAAGCCATATGAGCTCTCTGATTGTTCCCTGATACTGATGTGTAATCGCCTATAATACAGGTTTCCAAGTTAAAACTATTTGTTAGTGCAAGTAATGGGTCCAACCTGATTGCAATGCTACGCCAAAAGGGAGTAATCTTTTCATAGGACCATAGCATATGGGTTAGATCTGCAGGGGCCTGATGACATTTAGAGCATTGATTTGAAGGTAGAATACCCATTTGGTGTAATTTAGAAGGGGTATAATATAGATTATGGTTAATGCAAAACTGCATATATCTATATCTATCCCATTTAATATATTTATATAAGTGGGCCCAAATTGAAGGCCAGTCTCTAGCAGTGGAGGATAAGGGGATAGTAATATCTCATCAGTAAAATCTCCAGCACTCTAAATTGGTCACTGTTGATAGAATAAAGTCAGAGGAGTAGGATATTAAATGGGAAGTTGGGATGGCATTAAGATATGGGAGTAAAGTAGTAGTGAAAGAACTGGACCAAGTCCCTGTTCCAAAGTAATGGTGAGCATGTGGGATAACTGGAGGTATTTGAAGATAGAGGTATTTTGCCAATTAAAAAGAGAGCAACCGTCCTTAAAGGAGAGCAATTTTTGTTCCTGTACTAGCTGCTCCACATGTTCTATAATTATTTGTGGCCAGAAGGACTGAACATTGATTGATTTACCCAAAATTAGCAAATTAGGATTATGGAACAGGGGCTGTATTATATCTCTATACATATCCAGTTTGAGAAGAGCACTTAGCTGCTGTTGCACTTGTATTAGAAAATTTAAGGGAGTAGTCTGCAGAGGTTTGGGGAGATTTGTTTGGGAAATAAAGGGAAGAGCTTTAGGATCTATGCCACGTGCTACACAGAGATCTTGCTCAATCCTGACCCAGGGAGGTAGGTAACCAGCACTTTGTAAAGGTTGTAACCAATGGTGAATTCTAACCAAATGAATTGCTAAGTAATATATATAGAAATTTGGGGCTTGGAGACCGCCATCTAGTTTCCATCTGGTAAGTTTAAGATAGCTCCTTCTGACTTTTTTTACCCTGCCATATGAATTTACTAAGGACATGAACCTGAGAAAACCATGAATGCAGGAGGACCTGATTGAGCATTTGTAAAGGGTATAGTAAACGTGGTAGAACATTCATTTTAATGATGCTCATTAACGTTAACGGCAATTTCAACTAGCATTCAAAATCTTCTGCTAAAGTGTTAATGAGATCATCTAAATTAAGTTTTTTTCATAATTTTTGAAGAGGGGTGGAGATAGATCCCGAGTTATTTCAGTTTAGCAGAGTTCCATTGTAAGCCCATAAGAGCCACATCAGCCTTCATGGTATATTTATTGAGGGGAAGAAGTTCTGTTTTCATCAGGTTCAATTTATAATTTGAAAAAGACTCAAATTGGATGATAATTTGGAATACAGCAAGGAGGGATTGGGCGGGATTGGAGATATGTAAAAGTAAATCGTCTGCATATGCTGAGATTTTATATTCCTAGTAACCTATTTCTATGCCCGTTACAAGTGAGGAAGAATTAATTTTCCTAATAATAGGTTCTAAGTAGAGATTAAAAAGATAAGGAGAAAGAGGGCAGCCCTGACGGGTACCCTCTGACAGGGCAAAGGGAGGAGAAAGAATGCTATTACATTGGATTTGAGCTGTCAGTGCTGTGTAAAGAATTTTAATCCACTGAATAAATTCCATAGGGATATGGTATTTAGGAAGCAACAGGAAAAGATACTCCCATGACACTCTATCAAAAGCTTTTTCTGCATCCAGGGAAACAAGAGCCGTCGGTATATCAGAATCCCTGGATGCAGAAAAAAGATAGGCTAATTTACTGAGATGGTCTGAGGAAAGTCTGTTCTTGATAAACCCGACTTGTTCCATGTTAATAAGATGTTCCCAAACCTGGCTGAGTCTAGAGGGGAGAATTTTAGCAAGGATATTAAGATCTACAAGGTGGAGGTTGCTTCTAACTGAAAGGTGAAATAAGGAACTTAGAATTATCAGGAAGACAGTCTTGCTCTCAGCAGAGGGAGGTGTACCTCACTTTACTTGTTGCAATTGTTATTATTGTTCTCAGTGCAGGGACTTGCAATACTGCTTTGCAGATTGGGAGTTTAAACCCAGAGGGACTGAAATACTGTTTACTGTGTCTGCCCTTGTGCACAGCTCACTTGTTTTGGGGCAGATTGCTTTTGGAGCACAAATTACCAGGCTGTATTGGGGCTGGAGAGGTTTACCTGTGTCTAACTCAGATGTTTGGATTTTTCTCTCTTTGATTAGCAGGGTATTTTCTCTGTCAAATTTTCATGTAGGGCATCTTACTGACAGGAAGGTCAACACTCATCGTAGCAGTGGGTCAGAGCTTTTAGCTGATTGTTTCGTGAGGACACAGTTTAGGCCCAAACCCCACACACCCATGAAAACAGTTCCTTTATACCTGGGGTTCTGACATAATTTCCTCAAGATGGTAAGGTGCATATCAATGTCGTATCCTTTCTAGCACACTGCACTGACAATATAAGCATACACATTGTATAATTTATATATATATCTATATATATATAGATATATATATATATATATTTATATATAGCAAAACAATCACACACACAAAAAAAAAAATTAAACAGGATAAACAAGAAGATAGACAGACATGTGGGGAGTAGTGCAATGTAATGACTGTGGGGCAGCAGTCTTCCAGGAGTCTTTCTGGAGGCTGAGATGCTGCCCTATTTGCAGACAACTCTCTGCCCTGAGGGAGGAGGTTGCCCATCTTCAGGCCACACTGGACAGTAGTAGGTGGGTCAATACCAGCAGGGACATCTGCCAGAACAAGGCACATGGTGGATTCCCTGCAGGGGGAGGGCCTCAAATAACTGGTACAACAACCCACAAGAGACAGGGCTATCCTAGATCTAATACTAACTAACAGGGAAAGGATCACAGATCTCCAGGTAGAAGGTCACCTGGGTGCCAGTGACCATCACATGGTATGGCTCAATTTGGCCACTAGGACAAAAGCATCCCATTCCAAGGCAAAAATATGGGACTTCAGAGGAGCTGACTTTGATAAGATGGCCAACAGAGTTAAGCTAGCCCTGGCAAAAAGAAATACAGCTGAGGGGGTACAGGCAAAGTGGGCAAGCATTAAAGATGCAATACTTGAAGCAACATCCCATTGTGTTAGTGAGAAAATGAAGTGCAAAAGAAGAAGGAAACCACTTTGGTTCTCAAACACAGTAGCAGAAAGGTCAGAGCCAAAAGGCTGGCCTTCAGGAAATATAAGGGAATGCAGCAGGATGAAGATAGGGAGGCATACCAAACTGCCCTGAGGGAAAGCAGCGAAGGCAGTAAGGCAGACAAAGGCCCAAACTGAGGAAACACTAGCACAAATAGTAAAAGAAGGTGACAAGACTTTCTATAGACACATTAGTGAAAGGAGAACGTCCAGAGGGGGTCTTGCTAAAATCAAAGGGGATAAGGGAGCGTGTGAAGAGGAGGACCATGTAAAGGCATCTATCCTAAATAGATACTTCTGCTCAGTATTTACTGAAGAGAAGGTAGGGCAGGGCTCACAGCTCTGCACCATGGACACGGGGGGGAGGGAGGTGTGCACTAGTCTCATCACAAAAGAAAGGGTCCTACAACAGCTTGATAAGCTCAGGGTGGACAAGGCAATGGAACCTGATGGCATACATCCCAGAGTACTAAAGGAGCTAAAGGTGGAACTAGCAGAGCCATTATCAGAACTGTTTAGTGAGTCCCTGAGCACAGGAGAGGTACCAGAAGACTGTAGAAGGGCTCATGTGATCCCGCTCCACAAGAGTGGTAGCAGGGAGGAGGCAGGGAACTACAGACCAGTCAGTCTTACCTCAGTAGTGGGCAAGATTATGGAGACATTCCTTAAGGAAAGGATAGTGCAACACCTGGAATCCACAGGAGCACAGGATCCAAGACAGCATGGGTTTACAAAAGGAAGGTCCTGTCAAACTAATCTCATAGATTTCTTTGACTGGGTAACCTGAGTGGTGGACCGAGGGGGAGCAGTTGATGTTGCCTACCTTGATTTCAGCAAAGCTTTCGACACTGTTCCACATAGAAGATTGATAAATAAGCTGGGTAGGCTCGGGTGGGTCAGAAGTTGGTCAACTGGGTGGCATACTGGTTGACGGGCAGAAAACAGAGAGTGGTGGTAAATGGTATACAGTCAGAAGAGAGGTTTGTTTGTTTGTAGATGACACCAAGATCTGCAACAGAGTAGCTGATTTAGTTGGTGTGGGCAGAATGAGAAGAGATCTGGATAAACTAGCAAAATGGTTGGAAGAGTGGCAACTGGGGTTTAATGCAAAGAAATGCAAGATCATGCACATAGGGAAGAGAAACCCTGAAGCAACCTATAGGCTGGGAGGGGAGTTGCTGGCAGTCACAAAGGAAGAAAGAGACTTGGGTGTCATCATCACCGATGACCTGAAATCATCTAAACAGACCTCTAAAGCAGTAGGTAAGGCTAGAGGGATGTTGGGGTGTATTAGTAGGGGTATCACAAGTAGGAAAAGGGAGGAAATAATCCCTTTTTACAAGACACTGGTAAGGCCCCATCTGGAGTACTGCGTACAGTACTGAAAGCCACACCTTCACAAGGACATTAACTAAATTGAAGCAGTCCAGAGAAGGGCAACCAAAATGGTGCAGAGACTGCATCAGAAAACATATGAGGGCAGATTAACTGAACTCAATATGTATACCCTAGAGCAAAGGATGGAGCAAGGTGATATGACTGAAACATTCAAACACCTTAAGGGCATTAACAAGGTGAAAGAGTCTAACATGTTTCAATATAAGAAAACTAGGAGGACAAGAGGACACACCATGAGATTAGAGGGAGGCAGATTAAGGGGTAATGTAAGGAAGTTCTTTTTCACAGAAAGGGTGGTAGATACATGGAACGGCCTACCTCAGGAAGTGGTGGATATGAATACAGTGCAGGGCTCCAAACAGGCATGGGATAGGCATAAGGGAGCAATACAGATGAGTATGAATAGATAGGCCATTGACAGAGCAAAGGCCTATGGCAGATTCATAAAATAGAAAAAGAAATGGGCAGATTGGATTGGCCTTGTGGTCCTTATCTGCTGTCAACTTCTATGTTTCTATGTTTCTATGCAGTAAGGGAACCTCCCCGATCCAGGGAGCACCAGAGCCACCACCACTACCTCAGGGGTTGTGAAGAAAGCACAGAAGTTGGACCACAGTGGGCTCAGGGAGGGTGAGGGTGGTGGAACAGAGGCATACCCAGTCAATTGTACCACTCCACAATCCATACACCATTCTGATGGAGCATAGTTCCCCTGTGGATGCATCCATGGAGGAGACTAAGGAGGTTGTGGACAACTGTTGCAAGGGAGCCCCACAGGAAGGAGGCAGAGGACACCACAGGGAAAGGAAGCAGCTCCTGGTGGGGGACTCAATCATTTGGGGGATAGAACTGGGGGGAGCAGGGAAAACTGAAGTAAGGTGCCTGCCTGGTGCCATGGCTTGGAGGGACAGGAAGTGCATCCTCAGGATCATGAGAACAGCTGCACAGGAGACTAATCTGGACATTGTTGTCCACCTAGGGACAAATGACTTGACTCAACATGAGATTAGGGCTGTGCAGGAGGAGTTTGTGGAGTTGGGGAGGGGCCTAAGGCAAGTAGCACACACAGTATCCTTCTCGGAGGTGCTGCCTGTCTATGGCAAAAGTGAGGCGAGGGTACTTCACACCATTCAATTCAATGGATGGTTAAAAAAATGGTGCAGAGCACAGGGATTTGGCTTCATTGGGGACTGGGGTTCCACCTGGAGGGATGCCAGCCTATACTGGCAGGATGGTCTGCATCTGTCCAGGAAGGGAACAAGTCTTCTGAGCAATCAGTTTAAATGCTTCATTGGCAAGCTTTTTAACTAGTCAAGGGGGGAGGCACTGATAAGCAGCAGGTAATTCCCAGCCTCCCCCTATGAAACAGGGTACTAAATAAGGGAAAGACCAAGGTACAAAGGTCAGTAGGGAGCAGGACAGGGATGAATGGAGAGAGCAAAGTCAATGAGGACAGGGATAGTGCTACAAGAGGTAAATTCATCAAAAAATGGAGAGCAATGAGTACTAACGCCTGTAGTCTGGGTAACAAGCTTCCTGAATTAGTGGCCTTGATGGAGGAGGAACATCTGGATATGGTGGCAGTCACAGAAACATGGTACACACAGAACCATGACTGAGATGTAAACATACCAGGATACACTGTCTACAGGAGGGTCAGGGAGGGTAAAAGAAGAGGAGGAGTAGCTCTCTAAATAAGGGAAGGAATCAAAGCTACTGAACAAAAGGGTAAACAGGGAGGAAAGGAAACACTGAGGGTCAATTTGGAGACAGACAATGGCACCACAATCCACACAGGGGTTGTATACAGACCCCCATCTCAGGGAGAGGACATGGACAAGGAAATGATAGGAAGTATCCTTAGAATGGCAGAAAAAGGGGAGATATTGCTGATGGGGGATCTGAATATGCCAGATGTTAATTGGAGTACATTTGCAGCAGCCACTTCTAAGAGTGGGGTCATTCTAGATGCCCTGCAGGGGGCATACCTTAGACAACTAGTATTGGAACCCACTCAAGAGGGAACAATCTTAGACCTCCTGGTACTCTCAAATGGAGATAGGGAGAGGATCACAGATTTAGAAATGGGTAGCCATCTGGGAACTAGTGACCATTGAACAGTATGTTCACAATAAACACAGCAGTAGAGTCAAGCCATACAAAGGCAAAGGTACTGAACTTCAGGAGAGCTGACTTTGCCAAAATGGGTGAGTGTCTAAGGAATGAACTAGCAAATGGGCAGGAAGGAGGGGTGGAAGAAAAATGGGGAATAATCAAAACTGCCATCACAGAGGCAATAAGCCTTTGTGTGAAGCAAATAAACAAAACAAAACTATGTAAGAAACCACTATGGTTCTGAAAGGAGGTGGCAGGGAAGGTTAGGGAGAAAAAGAAAGCATTCAGAAAGTACAAGGAATCACAGAAGAAGTAGTACAGAAAATGTTATCAATTAAAGCAAAAGGAAGCAGGGAAGGCAGTCAGAACAGCAAAGGCCCAAATCGAGGAAAAGATAGCCAACTCAGTTAAGAAGGTGGAAAAAACATTTTATATGTACACCAGGGAGCGAAGGAAGACCAAGGGAGGGATAGTGAGACATAATAATTGGGAGGGGGAGGTGGACAGACGGTGACTGTGAAAAGGCAGAGATACCTGTACTAAACAAATATTTTTGCTCAGTATTCACAAATGAAGAGGGGGAGGTACCTAAACCAAACAATAGAAACACTCACGGGGATTGATACCAGCCCATTCACAGAAGAAAGGGTTCTGAATGAACTCTTAAAACTGAAGGTGGACAAAGCAGTGGGGCCTTATGGGATTCATCCCAGAATTCTAAAAGAGCTAAGGGTAGAATTAGTGACACCACTGACTACTCTCTTTAATAAATCATGGAAGGATGAGGTGGTTCCTGAGGACTGGAGGAGGGCAAATGTTATTCCACTTCACAAAAGTGGGAGCAGGGCAGAAGCAGAAAACTACAGACCTGTTAGTTTAACCTCAGTGATTGGGAAAATGATGGAATCACTTCTGAAGGAAAGAACTATTGAGTACCTAAAGGCCAGAAGGGCACAGGACCCAAGACAGCATGGATTCACAGTGGGAAGGTCATGTCAGATGAATCTAATAGATTTCTTTGACTGGGTGACCAAAGTAGTAGATCAAGGAGGCTCTATAGACATGGTCTACCTAGACTTTAGCAAGGCATTTGACACAGTCCCGCACAAAAGATTAATATACAAGATGACCAGCCTGGGAGTGGGTCCCAAGTTGGTAGCATGGGTAAAAAATTGGCTGGAGAACAGGACATAGAGGGTAGTAGTAAATGGAGTCCACTCTGAAGAAAGGGGGGTTACTAGTGGGGTACCTCAGGGTTCATATGCTGGCAGTATAGCCTAGAGGTTAGAGAAATGAGGTGTGAACAATCTTGATACATCCAGCAGCCCAGACCAGTACTGGGACCAGTCCTCTTTAATGTCTTTATAAGTGAAATTGTAGAGGGACTGGAAGGAAAAGTATGTCTCTTTGCAGACGACACAAAGATCTGCAACAGAGTTGATACACAAGGAGGCATGGAAAGGATGCGATGGGACTTGGCAAGGTTGGAGGAATGGTCAGAAGTATGGCAGCTTGGATTCAATGCAAAGAAGTGCAAAATAATGCACCTGGGAAACAAAAACCCAGGGAAAGATTACGCAATGGCGGGCGAGATAGTAACAACAAATATGGAAAGGGACCTGGGGGTAATCATATCAGATGATCTTAAGGTTGTCAAGCAATGTGAGAAGGCGGTAGGGAGGGCTGGGGGGATACTGGGATGTATCGGGAGAGGCATCACCAGCAGAAAACAGGAAGTTGTTATCCCCTTGTACAGACAGTTAGTGAGACCCCAATCTGGAGAACTGCATCCAGTTCTGGAGACCCCATCTCCACAAGGACATAGACAGGATGGAGGCAGTTCAGAGGAGGGCAACTAAAATTGTGCAGTGTCTGCAAGAGAAGCCGTATGAGGAGAGACTAAAGGAGCTTAATATGTATACCCTTGAGGAAAGGAGGGAGAGGGGGGACATGATAGAAATGTTTAAGTATCTCAGTGGAATCAACAAAGTCCAAGAGGGTAGCATCTTTCAGAAAAAGAGATGTGCAAGAACAAGGAGACACAATTTGAAGCTAGAGGGGGGAATGGCTCAGAGGCAATGTGAGGAAGTATTTTTTCACTGAGAGGGTGGTGGATGCATGGAACAGTCTTCCTGAGGAGGTTGTAGGGTCTAAAACTGTGGGAGAATTCAAGAATGCATGGGACAGACATAAGGCAATTTTTGTGTGGGGTAGGAAGAAATAGGCAGTTGGTTAAATAGGATCTACAGCTTATCCTCTAGGTAGGGAAATGGGCAGACTAGGTGGGCCAAGCGGTCCTTATCTGCCATCAAAGTCTATGTTTCTATGTTTATGTTTCTATGTTTCATTCATGTTTTGTTCCCTATCTTTTAAGAAATAGCTAATGAAATACACATTAGACATCCTATTCCTGATTCCAGATTGTGTTACTTGCTCCCTCAAGACCCACTTTATTTCCTTCCCCCTTAACTTTTTTTGCCTATTCCTCCAGGTATTACTCTCTAGTAGACTAATACTGGATTGATCTGAAAGGCAATACTTCTTAATTTGCTTTTGTATATTTATTGGCAACTTGACCTTCAGACCTTTAATTTGACCTCCCACCATGTTCACCTTTGACGTATCTGCAGTGTCTTTTTTCATTATATTATGGCATGATATAGAATTCTGAGCACCTGCCAGAGATTCCTTTTGTTAAATAGTGAACAAATGTAAACGTCTAATGCCATTGTAAAGTTCATAAGCCAATTCTGAATTAATTACATTTGAAGTAGCATTATATTGCCTGAAATCCAATAAATTATTGGCTGCAAGAACTTGCTATAGAATGCTTAGAAGAATGTTTAAATTGTTTTCATAAATGTTTGTGTATTTTTTATATGTCACAAATGGTGCCTGTCACTTTAATCAATGGATATTTGTGTATCACTAGCCTGTTGCACTTCAGCTACACTCCGTAAGGAAGATCTGGATTAAGGATCAAAGTGCAGGAGCTATGGTATGCTGGGCTTCAATGCTTGAATAACCTCAGCACTTTGCTTCTGAAAATAACTCTCAAGTGTGAGTCCGTTTTTTCCTTAATTAGTGTTAGTATGGGGCCGATATAGTAGTCAATATCTCTGGACTACTGCCAGCTACAGTTGAGCCCAATGACTCATTTTTTTTTTTTACACAATCTTTTTATTGAGTAGTTTCAGACTTTTACAAACATATTAACTTAACACGGATATGGAACAGAACACCTTACATAGTATTACATGCAGTGGGTAGAAACAGATAAAATAAGCAGATGATACATAGTGGAACCAAAAACCTTGTATATAGGCTGCATTGTCAAGATGATCCTTTAAAATTGTCAGAGAAGCGTGATGGACTGTGGAAAAAGGTCTAGTGGGATATGGGTGCCCAGGATCAACTCATGCTGCCTGGTCACTGCTAACCAGAAGGGCTGGATGGGAGTACAGGTCCAGAGGATATGAGTCAAATCCGCTGCAGGTGAACTGCACCTCCAACAGTTGTCCATCTGTGTGTGACACCCATAGTTTTGAGCTGTGAAGGGGTTTGGTACCACCAGTGCATCATCTTGTTCTGAATGAGTAGACTCCTCTGATCTTTGCATGCTTGGTGGGCTCTAATCCACCCCTGGCGCCATTGTAGGTCTGTGATCGGAGTGCCTAGCCTGGCTTCCCATTTAACATTAGCAGGGGTGGAGGGGTCTGAGGCTCTGTCTCTCATGAAGGTTTGAATTTCCCCTGCTAGCCCTTTAGATTGCTTGGCCCATCTCCCTATAGGAATTGGCTCCAAATTGATGAGCTTATTGCTATTACACATTCTACACTCACACTTCTGTTTGCTCCATGTATTATAAAGGCTTCTAATCTGAAGGTATCTCCAAAAATCATGATGTGGTAGGTTGGTATCCTGTGATGTGGGCACATTGCAAGTGGGTGCCTACCGAAATGGTGACCCACTTGCAGCAAGTACCCACACAGCGAGGGAAAAGGGAGGGCGACTGAATGGGGAGGGTTCACAAATGGCGACAGGATGTCGCTATACCTATGCACGCGCGGGAGGTGAGCAAGCACATTGAGCAAGGGGAGGAGGGTTTGTGAGTGGTGGTGCCATGGACCGCTGCCAAGCTGGCTCCTTGGCATGGTGGGGTGGGCTCTGGCCTGTGGTGGATGCAGTACAGGGTCTGGGTCAGGGTGCAGGTATATTTTGTTGTAGCCAGCCCGAGTAGGGATTTTATTTTTTTTCCCCACTGTTGCACCCTCCCCGGAGTTGAGAATCTATAGTAGGGGGATGTGGGTGGCAAAGCCTCCTGAGGGGGGGTAGTAGTACGGGGGGCACAGCCCCCTTCATAAAAGTAAAAAATGTCTGCACCACTTTCACTGTGGCTGGAGTTGCACATCACCGAAACTGAATTTTGGTGATGTACACTTGCCATAAGGATGATCGCCGTTTGGCAATCACCCTTATGACACAGAACCTGGTAGGTTATATCTGGACTGAAGCTCCTGAAAGGAATCTAGACCGGAACCATCTGGGGATTGTAGGTCTCTCAGCAGTGCAATTGATCTATTGGCCCATCCTGACCACTGAACCATGGTGTAGTCAATACAGAGGGAGGGTTTTTTCCAAATGGGAGTGAAAGAGCTCATATTCAAGCATAGTTTAGCCCTTCTGCCTACTTTAAGCCAGGCCATATGAGAGTTGCTTATAGTGATCCAGGGCTGAAATTGCCTGGGGAAAGGAAGGCCTAGGTATGCAGACAAGGGTATACCCATCATAATGTCTCTCTTTATTGTTAGCCAGGCCGGAGGTGTGCTATAGGGCATTTGAAACCACTTGACCCTTTTTACCATAATAAAGGCTAGGGAATATTGAGTAAAGTCGAATAGGTTCCATCCACCCCGTACCCATGGGGTCCTTAGTTTGGCTCTACTGTAGTGAGGGGGAGAGTTCACCATAAGAATTTACTAATCATTCAGTTTAGTTTGTGGGCCCATTTCTTTGGAAGGATCATTGGAATGTGGGACAACAGGTAGTAGAACCTGGGGTCCACCATCAGCTTGACTGCCACTATTTTGCCTGCCATCAACAGCCTAAGATGTTCCCACCATGCTATATCAATTTGGAGTTTCTCCACCAGAGGTTTGAAATTAATATCATATAATGAGGTCAGGTCTGAGGATATCCTAACACCTAGGTATTTGATTTCCCTGGGAGACCACTTTTAGACCTGTGCTGCCCAGCCCGGTTCTGGTGAATAACTTGTTGAGGGGTAAAGTCTCAGATTTTAAAATACTAATCTTAAGCCAAGAGAACTCCCTGAATAACTGCAGTGTACTTATGAGGTGTGGTAAAGCTTGGGGTACATCATTTATCAAAATTAAGCAGTCACCTGCATAACGTTTTGTAATATATTGTTCATCTCCTGCTGGTATCCCTGTTATCTGGGGGTGGGCTCTGATAGCTGCTGCAGGAGGTTCCATAGCCAATACAAACAAAAGGGGAGACAGCGAGCACCCCTGTCTGGTGCCCCTGTGCATGGAGAAGGATTCAGATAACTTGCTGTTAATAAGTACCCTTGCCCTGGGGCTTTTATACATTGCTTGTATCCAAGTAGAAAAGTGGGGGCCAAAATTGTAGCTATCTAATACTGCATGCAGGTACTCCCACTCCACAAAGTCAGATGCCTTCTCAAAGTCTATTGTGACTGCTGCTGCAGGAGTTGGGAGTGCTGCAGTAGATTGCATTAAGGAGAGTAAAGTTTGTGTATGGTCGGATCTTATCCTACCTTTAACAAATCCCTTTTGGGAAGGGTGGATGATGTTGGGCAGGATGGTTTCCATGTGCATGGCCAGAACTTTGGCCAGGATCTTGGCATCAGCGTTTATCAATGAGATCAGCTTATAGTTAGCTGGCAGGGTGTGATTCTTCCCCTCTTTGGGGAGGACTGTAATTATGGCCTCATTTAAAGTGGAGGGGAGTTCACCTCTGGTATGGGCCTCTTGAAGCATGGAGAAAGAGGTGGGGGTGTAATCTGAGGTGGCGCTATTTTATAAAAAGCCACTGGGAAACTGTCACATCCTGGGGCTTTGTGTGGTGCCATAGTAGAGATGGCGTGTCTGATTTCTGACTCTCTCAGGGGGGCCTCCAGCATCTCCTTTTGTGTCATGGATAGGGCAGGGAGGGGTTGGGTGGCTGTAAAGCTTTTATATTTCTCCCCATCCCACTCTGATTGCGAGGAGTATAGTGTCATGTAAAAGTCTGCCATAATCTCATTAATCACTTTTTGATTCAAAGGTGGTTTCCCTGATTTACCCTTCAGGTGACAGATGATCCTCTCAGCCTGCCTCTGTTTTAATCTATATGCTAGGAGCTTACTAGTCTTTTCTCCCTCAACCCAATATTTATATTGAACTCGTTGGAGGTGTAATTCAGCTTTCCGAGTAGCCAGGTTATTGATTTTTAGTCTTAGATCTGTGAGCTCTGCTGTTACCTGAGGGTTATTTAGGGCCTTGCGACTTTTCTTATACTTATTCTCTAGGCCCTCGAGCCTGGTCTCTAGCTCTAGGTGCTCTTTCTCACTCGGCTTACATCTGTGGGATGCAAAACTAATTATTTTTCCCCTGATAGTGGCCTTGTATGCCTCCCAGATGCTAGCCGCTGCTGCAGATCCCACAAGATTGTCCCTAAAATACATTTTGGTTTCTGATACAAGCCATGGGGCAAACTCCTTATCTTGTAGGAGAAGTGGGTCCAGCTACCATAGCAGGGATCTGTTATGCTGTGGCATAGACTGGAGGTTTAGAACCACTGGGACATGGTCTGACATATGTAAGGGAGAAATGTCTATACCTATTGTTGCTGAAGTCAGGGTAGGGAAGTTGAACCAGTGGTCCAATATGCTAGCCATGGCCTTGGGGGCAGAGAAATAGGTATAGTCCCTATCAGTGGGGTGCAGAGCCACCATATGTCAGAGAGTTGGTGTAGGGTGGTCATCTCTTTCAGGGCATGGAGGGAAGGAGTGAGTATGGGGTTCAGGTCTGGCACTGAACCTGTCCAAAAGGTGGTCCACTGTCAAATTTAGGTTGCCCCCCCAGTAGAATGTCTAGGTTGTCACAGGAGACATCCTTCATTTTCTGGGAAATAGCATAAAAAAAATCTGGGGCATGCTCATTGGAAGCATAAAAGTTAACCAGCACCACCGATCCCGTGGGTGTAGACACCTTCAGGATTATCCACCTCCCTTCCTTCTCTGTATGCACCTCCCTTGGGTGCCATTGTAGTTTCTGGTGGAGTAAGATGGAGACACCCACTTGGCTGACCCAGAGACACTGTGTGCTTCCTTCCCCACCCATTCCCTAACTAATTTAACATTCTCTTTCGAGTTCAATTTTGTTTCTTGGAGAAAGGAAATTTGAGTTCCCAGTTTCTTTAGCCTAGCCAAGACCATTTTCCATTTAACTGGTGAATTAAGCCCCTTCACATTCCATGATGTTGCTCTTACATCCGGATGGCTAGCCATATTTAGGTTGTCTCCATCTTACTAACACATGAATGTGCAACATATCCTACAGTACCATGAAACTCCCCCTTCGTCCCGTATGTTGCCCTCTTGTATCAACATCTAAGTTCACACATCCTTTGGTTGCTCTTGAGGTTTCCCTCCTAGTACCTGCATAACTCCTCTGCTTTAGGTCAAAACATTCTACTCCTTTAATTATGGGACGTGATTGTACCATTGCGCTCTGTATAAAGTTCCCCCATACGAACCTTGTAACATCTTGTTGCTGAAGCTTGTGCCAAACAGGAGGTAGCTTCTTCAGCTGGTCGCTCCTCGAGTCGCTAGCTATCCCAGTGACTGGACGCTTTCATGTCATAGACTGGACAGTGCTAATACTTAAAGGCATTTCTGGCAGAAGAGAACTGGTTGCAGAGCAAGAGCTGGCTGTTTCTGGCAGAAGAGAACTGGCTGCAGAGCAAGAAACAGAAGTCCAGAACTACAGATTTTTTACTAATTAATCACTTCTGTCTCAGCAGGAATAGTAACTGTTTGGATTAAGCAAACAGATAATTTATTAAAGTAAAAAAAAAAATGTTTTTTCTGAGGAAGGGGCAGTATCACCTTAATTTACTGAGAGCAGAGAGTGAATCTAACTGGGGGTGTGGCTTAGCAGCTTAGGTGTACAAAAGCAGCTGTCTCCAATTACAGCTTCCAGCTGTTTCTGGCAGAAGAGAACTGGTTGCAGAGCAAGAAAAGAAGTCCAGAACTACAGATTTTTTACTAATTAATCACTTCTGTCTCAGCAGGAGTAGTACCTGTTTGGATTAAGCAAACAGATATTTTATTAGAATAAGGGGGTCTCATTTAAGTAAAAAAAAGTGTTTTTTCTGAGGAAGGGACAGTATCACCTTAATTTACTGAGAGCAGAGAGTGAATCTAATTGGGGGTGTGGTTTAGCAGCTTAGGTGTACAAAAGCAGCTGTCTCCAATTACAGCTTTCGGCTGTTTCTGGCAGAACAGAACTGGTTGCAGAGCAAGAAACAGAAGTCCAGAACTACAGATTTTTTACTAGTTTTCCTCCTTCCCACCCCTCCACCTTCTTGCCGAAAGCCAGTTCTAGTTTTATAGCCACTGAATTTGACTGACAACAGGAACTTCCTGTTTGGCAGTAGAAAGGGAAGGATCACTGAGACACATTAGTTTCAGCAACCTTGATGGAACCTAAAAAAAAGAAAAAAAAAAACTCTTTATCCTCCCCCCGGCTGCTGGAGGTCTGAATCCAAGCATGCATGAAGAAGACTACTGAAGACTACAGGAAGGGTGAGAGTTGTAAGGGCACATAAGCAGTAGGAAAGTAAGTGTAAAAATACATAGAGGGATGAGACAATAAGCATACAAAGCAACAGGAGAGGGGACACAAAATAAGTCAAGATGGGAGTGGTGCAGTGCAATGGCTGTGGAGCAGCAGTGCTCCGGGAGACATTCTGGAGGCTGTGATGCTGCCCTGTTTGCAGGCACCTCTCTGGTCTGAGGGAGGAGGTTGCCCGTCTCCAGGCTGACCTGGCTAGGATTCGTGAAACCTCTTCCCACCCAGGGACCACCAGGGCCACCATCCACTTACCTCAGAGGTTGCCAAGAAAGAGGCAGTGGACCAAGGTGGGCTCAGGAGGAGGGTGGTGGAACAGAGGTGCATCCTTCCAGCTGTAGCTCACAATTCATATGCTGTTCTGACAAAGAGTGGTTCCTCTATGGAGCCACCTGCAGTGGAGACCAAGGAGGATGCTGGAACTTCCACAAAGGAGACCGCAGAAGGGTGGCACGAGACCCACAGGTGAAGGAAACAACCCTGGTGGGGACGAATAATTAGGGGGAGACATGGGGAGGAAGGTATAGGGAGGCAGGTGCCTGCCTGGCGCCATGGCTTGAGGGACAGGAAGTGAATCCTCAGGATCACAGGAGCAGCTGCACAAGGGAGGGAGCTGGATGTCATTGTCCACCTAGGGACAAATGACCTGGCTGTAAATGGGATCAGAGCAGTACAAGAGGAGTTTGTGGAGTTGGGGAGGGTCCTTTGACAAGTAGTATGTACAGTAACCTTCTCGGAGGAGCTGCCTGTCTATGGCAAGGATGATGTTAGGGTATTCCGCACCAAGGGATTCAATGAATGGTTGAAAAACTGGTGCGGAGCTCAGGGTTTTGGCTTCATTGGGGACTGGGGAGTCACCTGGAGGGATGCAGGCTTATACTGGCGCAATGGTCTGCATCTGTCCAGGCCTCCGGGGGGATCCAGAATCCTAGGTGACAGGTTTAAATGCTTCACTGGCAAGCATTTAAACTAGCCAAGGGGGGGAGGCACTGAAAAGGAGCAGGGAAATCCCAGTCTCCACCCACAAAGCACATTAGTATGAAAGGTAAACACCAAGGCAGAGAAGTCAGTAGGGAGCAGGACAGGGATAAATGCAGAAAAAGGTGTTAAGGACAGGGATGGGGCTAAAAGGGGTAAGGTCATAAAAAATAAATGGAAGATGATGAGTACCAATGACCGTAGTCTGTGCAACAAGCTCCCTGAACTAGTGGCCTTAATGGAAGAGGGATGCCTGGATATTGTGACAGTCACTGAAACATGGTACACAGAGAACCATGAGTGGGAAGTCAACATACCAGGATACACAGTCTACAGGAGGGGTAGGGTGGGTAAAAGAGGAGGAGGAGTAGCTCTCTATATAAGGGAAGGGATTAAAGCAACAGAACTAAAGAGTAAACAGGAAGTTGATGAGTCACTATGGGTCACCCTGGAGGCAGGAATTGGCACTACAATCCACATGGGGGTTGTGTACAGACCCCCATCTCAGGGGGAGGAAATGGACAAGGAAATGATAGAAGGCATCCTTAAAATGGCAGAAAAAGGGGAGATATTGTTGATGGGGGACCTGAATATGCCAGATGTTAACTGGAGTACCTTTGCTGCAGGCACGTCCAAGAGCAGGGTAATTCTTGATGCCCTATAGGGGGCATGCCTCAGACAGCTAGTGTAGGAACCCACTTGGGAGGGAGCAATCTTAGACCTGGTACTCTCAAATGGGGAAGGAGAAAGGATCTCAGATTAAAAGTGGGTAGCCATCTGGGAACAAGTGACCACCACACAGTGTGGTTCACAATAAACACAGCCATAGAGTCAAGCCATACAAAAACAAGTGTATTGGACTTTAGGAAGGCTGACTTTGGGAAAATGAGAGAGTGCCTTAGAAAAGCACTAGCAAATGGGCAAGAAGGGGGGTGGAGGAACAATTGGGAATAATCAAAACAGCCATCGCAGAGGCAACAAGCCTTTGTGTGAAGCAAATCAATAAAACAAAACGAAGGAAAAAAACACTATGGTTCTCAAAAGAGGTGGCAGGGACAGTTAAGGACAAAAGGATAACATTCAGGAAATATAAAGAAACACAGAAGGAGCAGGACAGAGAACTTTATCAGTTAAAGCAGAAGGAGGCAGGGAAGGCAGTCAGAATAGCAAAGGCACAAACTGAGGAAAGGATAGCCAACTCTGTTAAGAAGGGGGATAAAACCTTGTATAGGTACATTAGAGAGTGAAGAAAGACCAAGAGAGGGATGCAGAAACTTAATAAAGGGAAGGGAATGTGAGCAGAGGGTGACAGTGAAAAAGCAGGGATACTGAACACATATTTCTGCTCAGTATTCACAAATGATGAGGAGGGGGAGGTGCCTAAATCAAACAAGGGAGAAACTCTAAATAGGGGGGTTGATACCAGTCCATTCACAGAAGAAAGGGTTTTGAAAGAACTCTTGAAACTGAGGGTGGACAAAGGGGGCTTGATGGGATTCACCCAAGAATACTAAAAGAACTAAGGGTAGAACTAGTAACACCACTGACTACTCTCTTTAACAAATCATGGGTAGATGTAGTGGTACCTGAGGACTGGAGGAGGGCAAATGTGATTCCACTGCACAAAAGTGGGAGCAGGGCAGAGGCAGGAAACTACAGACCAGTTTGTTTGACTTCAGTGGTAGGGAAAATGATGGAATCACGTCTGAAGGAAAGAACTGTTGAGTACCTAGAGGCCAGTGGCGCACAGGACCCAAGGCAGCATGGTTTCATGGCAGGAAGGTCATGTCAGACGAACCTAATAGATTTCTTTGACTGGGTGACCAAAGTAGTAGACCAGGGAAGGGCTGTGGATAAGGCCTACCTAGATTTTAGCAAGGCATTCGACACAGTCTCATGCAAAAGATTAATATACAAGTTAGCCAGCCTTGGAGTGGGTCCCAAGGTGGTAGCCTGGATAAAAAACTGGCTGGACAACAGGACGCAAAAGGTAGTAGTAAACGGAGTCCACAGTGAAGAAAGGAGGGTAACTAGCGGGGTACCGCAGGGTTTGGTACTGGGACTGGTCCTCTTTAATATCTTTATAAGTGACATTGGAGAGCACCTGGAAGGAAAGGTATGTCTCTTTGCAGATGACACAAACATCTGCAACAGGGTTGATACACAAGGTGGGGTGGAAACAATGAAAAGGGACTTGGCAAGGTTGGAGGAATGGTCAAATACTTGGCAGCTCAGAATCAATGCAAAGAATTGCAAAGTAATGCATCTGGGAAACAAAAACCCAGGGGAAGAGTACACAATGGGGGGTGAGTTAATAACAACAACAAAAATTGAAAGAGACCTAGGAGTAATTATAACAGATGACCTAAAGGTGTTCAAGCAATGTGAAAAGGCAGTAAGGAGAGCTGTGGGGATACTGGGATGCATAGGGAGAGGCATCAACAGTAGAAAACAGGAAGTTGTTATCCCTCTCTACAGACAGTTAGTGAGACCCCATCTGGAGTACTGCATGCAATTCTGGAGACCCCATCTTCGCAAAGACATAGACAGAGTGGAGGCTGTTTAGAAGAGGGCAACCAAAATGGTGCAAGGTCTGCACTAGAAGACATACGAGGAGAGACTAAAGCAGATTAATATGTATATCCTTGAGGAAAGGAGATAGAGGGGGGACATGATAAAAACTTTCAAGTATCTCAAGGGAATTAACAAGGTGCAACAGGGTAGTATCTTTCAGAAGAAGAGATGTGCAAGAACAAGGGGGCACAATTTAAAGTTAGAGGGGGGATGGCTCAGAGGTAATGTTAGAAAGTATTTTTTCACAAAGAGAGTTGTGGATGCATGAACAGCCTTCCTGAGGAGGTTGTGGACTCAGGAACAGTGGGAGAATTCAAGAATGCATGGGACAGGCATAAGGCAATTCTAGTGGTGGGCAGGAGGAAGTAAGCTGTTGATTAACTAGAATCTGCAGCTTATCCATCAGGTAGGGAAATGGGCAGACTGGGTGGTCCAAGCGGTCCTTATCTGCCATCAAATTCTATGTTTCTATTTTTCTATGTGAAGAAAGCTTGAGGTTCAGCCACCTGTCTTGACCAGGAGACAAGGCTGAATAATCAGCCCCCAGTGGTCAGGTGGGACTCGGGGGTTAATATGCAGTTGCTCTTACTGCAATAATACAGGTTATCCCTGTAATCCCATAACATTTAGGTATGTGTGTGGATATCACACAGCCTGGATCACCCTATTGGGTGTGTCATGGCTGTCCCTATCCCCACTGCACTGAGGGTTTGACTTGAGGTTTGTTTGTGGGTACCTTTCATCTAGGGTGGTCATGGCAGGGGTGCACAGTATAGTCATATTCTGTCTCATGTTCAAGCATTACCTAGTTGGAGTTCTGAGTGCTTTGAAATTCCCTGTGTAGTCTTACCATATCACCTGCTTCTCCTCACTAAAATTGTACCATCCTTCAGGGTTGAACCCAGTGACCTAAGTTGCTCATATTGCCTTTTATGGGGCTTAGTTCCATTTGGGATCTCCCTGATAACCCTCCCCTACTCACAAGCCCATTTTAAACTCAAATGTCCCACTACCGTGAGAGCTATCCATGCCTGGGAAAGAGTGCTGCCAGTACAAGGCAGCAGCCTATTTCCCTGGTGGCAGAGTGGCGGCATGCATTTCGCTCTCTATGGATGGATCTAGATCAGGCATACACCCATAAGCCTGTGAGAGCACAATTTACTTAAAAATATGTCCCTTTCAGCTGCTGATTGAGCATACATTCGGGGACCTTGACAGGATAAATTTTGAGTGTGTTGAGAGGTAAGGCTTCCCTCGCCATTCTCTTCAAGCGCTTACCACTCCCTTGGCACTTCCTAGATTGGAGACCACAGTTACCAATATAAACAAGAACAGTTAATTAAGCCTAAGGGGCAAATGGGCCAACATTAAAGATATTCAGAACCTTTTATCGTACCAGTGTCCCAGTATGAGCAGCCTCCCCTTGGGGAGTCAAATTAGGCTAAGTCCTATAGGAGCCAAGATGTTGCATGGCCACGAGGAGCATTCGCCAATGTCAGCTCCGGGCCTTGGGGTTTACTCAACCACCCCTTAACTTCCCAGGAAAATATCAACTCTTTGTTAAATTAACATGTAATTGATTGAAGAAAATAAAAACAAGGAAAGATCACAGTACAGTACCCCAATCCCCAGGGGAAGGCTGCTCCCTTTTTACCTTCTTCAAAAGCTATTTCAATCGCCAGCTAAGTCCTTCTGATCAGGGGGAGCAAGGGGCCCCTGGCTATCTTGCGGCTCTTCCATGCATGCCACCCAGTCCTGATAGATGGGGACCCAGTGCCTGGTAAGCTCTTCTGGAGTGGAAGCTGTATCAGCAGTCATCCCTGTGCCATTCATGTCTGGTAGAAGGAGCACTGCTGGATGAAGTTCTCCCAACACCTCCAACCGGTTGAATGTTTTAATCGGGGTGTTAAATGTCGAAGAACTGCTGTCATCTAAGAGGTGGATCTTGAATTGCCTGCTTCTGGACCGGGTACAGTGAGGTGCGGCTGGTCGGGTGTAAAGTTGCACCCTGGATGGTTGTCTCGCCTTCTTCTTTGATCTTCCTCTTGGTGCCTGCTGCCACGCAGTGTTATTCTTTGAAGCCATGTGGGTGTTCCTGGGCTGTACCTCTAAGGCATTGTGGGGCGCTGAAACCTCCATGTCCTGCTGGGCCTCACCATGAGGATAGACCTGGGTTTGATGTGAGGGATTTCTTTCACCGGAGATATCATCAAGAAAGTGTTCCACTTCAGAGGGGTTGTTAAACGTAATGACCTTTCCCCTGTAAGTCACTCTTAATAATGCTGGATACCTTAAAGAAGTGGGAATGTTTAATTTATAAAGTTGCTGTTTGACAGGTCCATAGGCCCTCCTACGTTTTGACAGCTCAAACGAGTAGTCCTGGTGCAGCTGGATTTAACTGCTGCCCCACACAATTTGTCTCTGTTCTCTGGCTGGCTGGAGGTACATTTCCTTTTCAGGGTAACATAGAAATTTTATCAGGATCGGCCTCGGACATTCCCCTTGTCTGGGACGTGGTGCCAGGCATTGATGGGCATGCTCCAGTTCAGAAGAGGATATGTTTTTAAGTTTAAGCATCTCCGGTAATGATTTCTGAAGGAAAATGTTCATGTCGTTTCCCTCAGTTCCCTCTGGTACCTCTAAGGCCTTACGTTTTTACATCTCCTCCAATTCTCCAAGTCGTTCACTTTAGCAAGGAGATATTGTTGCTGGCTATGGTAGTAACTTAATTGGCAATGGTGGTCATGAAGAATTCCGTCCTGCCGTTTGACAACCTTTTCAGTGCTAGCCACTCTAGTTGTCAGCTGCAACTGTTCTGCTTTTGTGCTGGCCATAGTATTTTTTTGTCCTGTTGTGTCCAGTAGGACCTTACTTAACATTGCTGTTACATTAGTAAGCTGTTGGTCTGTCGACAATGTACTTAGTTGGGCCATGGTGAAATATAGCTCATGCAGTTCCACCGTCAGGTGCTTGCCCTGGGTGCTCCATCACCTCAACCCTGGTGGTTGAACAGATTCCTACAGGCCAAGGATACAGTGGCAATGCCCGAAGTTTCAACATGGTGCCCTCTGGGTTTAAAAGACCAACTAATGGGCTAGAATAGTATCAAAATGACGGTCTCTGTTAGAGGTTGCTAAATCCACCATTGTAATCCGGAATAGGGACAGTAGTTTTGACGGATGGGTCCAGATGGGTGGTCCTGCTACTGTACCTAGTCAGTTACACTGCTTCCATTTTGGATGGCTAGCTCTGCCCCCTCAATGTCTCATTTAAAAGACCGTTTCATGAACTTTCAGACTATGATGGGTACACCTCAGGAATGCTCCCCTTTAAATGGAATGACTGGTAGGATGCTGGAATGATTGATAGATAGGATGTTCGGTACTGAGTACAATTGTACTGAAGTAGGTTAATGTAGGAGTATAGTAGGAGTATGGTGGTTGTACAGGATAGGTAAGATACATGAAGGAACAGGATCCCTCTTGAGAAGTGTTTCACCCCTAGAGGTGCTGCTGAATAAAGTCCCCATAGACCAAAGATACCTTACGGGAAGAAGCCCAAAAATTCAGACCTGGGCAATCGGGGCTATCCGGACATTTATCTGGGGGCACTTCTATCCAATAGGCCAGATAAAAGTAAGTAACTGCTCCAGAAATTAGTATTTGAGTTACCCTGTTTCAGAGCTCCCATTATTCATATTACCCACTCCAGCCAAAAACCATGAAATCAGGGAATATCCAGAAATGTCAATGGATTATCTGAGCAACCTCATTTGCAGCTTGTTACTCTAAACTCTAAGCTATACTGCCAGTTCTTTTTCTTTCATGTATTTCTTTCACAGAACCCACTACCATATTTGCAAGTGCTTGCTGTGTGACAACCATTTGTTGCAACACTAAACAGCACCTAATCTGCCATATAAAAAAATCTAAGAAAAGCAACACAATGAGTGTACTGTTGTTATATTTTCTGTACTAAAACACTGTGGAAAATCACCTGAAACCATATTACCATAGTATAATGTTGCCAATCCCTGTCCCCACCATTTTCAGGATATGTAGTCCTAGAATGCCTTGACGTAAATGAATTCTAAAAAAATAAGTGTGTCATTATATCATGCGGAGACAAGCAACCTTTTCTATCGTCTAGAGTAAGGGAGTTTCCCCGATGACATGGACAACTTTCACCCTCTCAATAAAACAGGTCCATATAACCAATACCTTCAGGATGCACCTTGAAACAAGATGTCGCTGCTTGGTGTATCTTTCCTGGTCAAAAATTACAAATATATAAATAAATAACTAAATAAATAAATGCTGTGTTAATACTCATTCAGGTTTGATTAGTTTGTGTGAAATATCCATGGATCTGGATCTGATAGTGCGCTATCCAAATCCATTTTCCGGACTATGCAGATCGCTTCATTTGGATAGTGCACTATTTGACAAATAATCCAGACAAATCTGACAATATGCACTCTGCACAACCCTAGTCATTACATGCTAGCAAAGTACCATAACTTTGGTCCATATTGCTTAATTTCCAGCAGCTGTTCATGTTAAAAAATGTATGTTTGTTTGTTTGGGGTCACCAAGATTATCCAGAGTCACCAAGGTGATCCATGGCCAACAAGGCAGATCCTTTGAGTCAGTTTCAGTGGCCCAGCACTTGTCTCTGAGGCTGAAAGATCAGAAGGTTGTGGGTTCTAGCACCACACAGGAAATTGGGGTAAAATCCCAATACTGACATTAGTGTAACATGAAGGGGGTGCTGCACTTTTGATGTATTATCTTTTGGAAGAGATGCTGAACCAATGTCTCATCTGCCTGCTCTGGTAAGTGTTCAAGTGGACGTTAAAGATCCCATGGTACTTCTCGAAAAATTGAGGTATATTTTATTAAAATGAATAAATCATACTTGTCAAAATCAGTCATATTCAAACAGTGCAATCTCAGTGACCTTGAATAATTTATATCCATTGGTGCCTACTGAGGAAAGAAAGGAGAAAACAAGCATTTGTCAATGCCAAGTGTTGCTTGCTGTCATTAGCAGTGGAAGTGCAGGAGTTAAACAGATGCAGGATAGGAATGGCAGTGAAGTATTGAACTGATGCCAACTCCACCCCTACCCTGCAGAGATGGACAGGCATTGGGGTGTGCCTTTGGGTCATCGCCCATAGCGGTCACGACATTTCACTTCACCCTACCCTGCAGACACTTACAAGTGTCGAGGTGTGCTTTGAAATGTTCAGGCTTTACACTCACCTCATTCCACAAGGATGCTATCTCCACCGAAAGGGTGTGGTTAGCCCTCAAGGCCCTAAAGAAAGATAAATCTTCTAGGCCGGATGGCATTCATCCGAGAGTACTATGGGAATTGGCGGACTTACTGGCTGCACACCTGGTGGAGCTCTTCAACAGGTCACTTGAGACAGGGAAGGTACCTAGGGATTGGCGAGAGGCACATGTGGTGCCAATCCGTAAAGGGGGGTTGAGGGAAGTACCAGGTAACTATGGACCTATCAGTTTGACCTCAGTGGATGGGAAAATGAATGGAGAGTATACTAAAGGAATGATTGGGGGTGGGAGGTCTGGATAGTCGGCAACATGGGCTTGTGCCATGTAGATCATGTCAAACCAATCTTGTGGAGTTCAACGAATGGGTAACATCAGAACTGGATGGGGAAAGCCTGTGGATGTATTATTCTTGGACTTCAGCAAGGCATTTGACTCTGTCCCCCACAATGGTCTGGTGGAGAAACTGACAGTGTTGGGAGTAGGCCCTTTGATGGTCAGATGGATTGAAAACTGGCTAGCTGGACGTGCCCAGAGAGTAGCGGTCAGTGGGGAGCTCTTGAACCCTAGAGAGGTCAGTAGTAGGGTACCACAGGGCTCAGTCCTGGGTCCGATCCTGTTTAATGCATACATATTGGACATCAGGAGGGGGTATAGGGTGAAATGAGTCTCTTCACTGATGACTCCAAGATGGGAGCAGTAGTTGAGGGAAGAGGGGAGGTTGGCTAAAGGACCTGGACACCCTGGAAAGCTGGGCTCACACATGGAATTAAATTTCAATCACCAAGTGCAAGGATGACACCTAAGGAAACCTAAACACAGTACACCCTGGGAGGGAAGCTGGAGGCCTCAACAGGGAAAAAGACATAGGGTCATGGTGAATGCAGGTATGAATAACTCTGAGCAGTGCAGGAGAGTGGCTAGCAAGGCAAACAGGATGTTGGGATGCATCGTGAGGGATCACCTCTAGGAGCAGGAAGTGATTCTGCCACTGTACAATGGACTGGTTAGACCACACCTTGAGTACTGTGTACAGTACTGGAGACTACACTTGAAGAAGGACATACAGCTCCTGGAGAGGGTACAGAGGAGGGCAACTAAGATGATATGAGGACTAGGGGATTTGACGTATGAGGACAGACTTGAGGAGCTCTGCCTGTTTTCATTGGAGGAGAGGAGAGACAGGGGGACATGATTGAGGTCTTCAAGTACCTCAAGGGAATAAATAGGGTAAACATGGAGGGGATCTTTAGACTAAAGCAGGGAGGTATCACCAGAGGGCATGGTTTGAAGTTGGAATGTGGAAGGGTGAGGGGGGAAAAGAGGAGAGTTTTTCACTGAGAGGGTGGTGGACCCTTGGAATGCACTGCCTGGTGAGCTGGTTCAGAGATCCACAGTGGAAGGCTTCAAAAGAGGGTGGGACAGACACAGAAAGCAGATGTATCAGATGATGGCCTGGCCCAGGGGGGTGGGGATGGATGATAGGGGTTTCTGGAACACAAGGAGGGGGAGGGCCTCGGAACCCAACTAGGGCTCTGAGGTTCAAGCAGACTCGACAGACCGTAAGACCTAATCTGCTGTCAATTAGTATGTTACTAAATACACTGAAATGGGTGCAGTATAGGAGAATGGGGTGAACTCTGGGGCCAAAGGGTCCAAGGCGCACCTCAATGCCTGCCACTGGCTGCAGGGTGGGGGTGGAATGGCATGAGCATTACTGTCAACAATCCCAAGTCACACCCCTGATGCCTGTGAGTCCCTAAAGGGTAGGGCGTTATGGTCAAAAACCCTAACACCCTGGGCATTTCTTGGTATTTTTACTCCAAGTTTTCAACATGGGCTTTTTGTGATCCCACTGCATAAACAGTGACTCTATCAGTTCATTAGCCGAATGGTAATTTTGCACAGCAACTGCGCGATTTGGCGCCACAGGTGTGAAAACACATTTCGAACAGTATGTGTAAAATGACAGCTGTACTGTTCATGAGGAGATGTGAAAAAATGGCAATGTTGAATATCTGGAGTAAAATATAAAAAAACTGGTGAAGTCATGAGTGTGCATAGAAACTGCGCAACACACACCCATAATGTAATTAGTTTTGGGATTTTGTACAGCAGATTTTCAACATAGGCATTTTGGGACATCCATTCGTGAACAGTGTCACTGTGATTTTCTTAATCTATCCCGAACACTGATTTCCCACAGTGACTGTGCTATTCTATGCCGGAAGTGCGGAAACACATTTTAGCCAGGGTGTGAAAATTGACAGCTGAATTGTTCATAGGGAGGTGTGGAAAAATGCCAATGTTGAAAATCTGGACTGAAAAGATTACGAATTCGTGAACTTACGAGGATGCGTAGAAATTGCACAATGCACGCTCACAACACAGTCATTTTATGGACGTTTGTCACCAAATTTTCAAAATAGCCAGTTTAAGACCTCTGCTCATTAACAGCATCACTGTGATTTTCTTAATTTGTCCTGAACATTGATTTCGCACACCGACCATGCCACTGTGTGCTAGATGTATGAAAACACATTTCGGGTAAGATGTGAAAAATGACAGTTATACTGTTCATAAGGAGGGGTGGTAAAATGGCAATGCTGAAAATCTGGAGTGAAAATATTAAAAATGCTTGAAGTTATGAGCATGCGTAGGAACTGCGCAACACACGCTCGTAAAACAGTCATTTTGGGGAATTCTTTCACCAGATTTTTAACATATGGTTTTTGGAGGCCTACCTCATCAATAGTGTCACTGTAATATTCTTAGTCTGTCCTGAACATTGATTTCGCACACTGATCGCGCCATTGTGCGCTACATGAACAAAAACACATTTCAGGCAAGATGTGAAAAATGACAGCTGTATTGTTCATAAGGTGTGGTAAAATGGCAATGAAAATCTAGAGTGAAAATATTAAAAATGTGCGAAGTTATGAGCGTGCGTAAGAACTATTCAACACATGCTCGTAAAACAGTCATTTCTGGGAATTTGTTCACCAGATTTTCAACATAGGGTTTTGGGGGGCTTACCTCATGAACTGTGACACTGTTGTTTTGTTAATCAGTCCTGAAAGGTGGTTCTCCACAGTGACCACGAAATCACCTTTCAGGATCAAAGAACAAAATGACAGTGACTTGAGTTCATAAGGTGGGGTCCCAAGTACCCTATGTTGAAAATTTGGTGAAAAATTCCCCAAAATGGCCAAGATATGCGCCAAGGTTGAAAAAAAAACATGTATGCCATTATACAGCTTACTGGCATTTCTTCAGTTTGCAGTTGGCTTTGAAGAGTGCAGACGTGTTCCTGGTCCACCCGAAGATCGTCACGCAGGGCTCCAGAGGTAAGTATGGGGTGAGGTGGGGGAGTGGGGAGGTGGGGTATGCAGATAGTGGGCGCGGGTTGGGGAGGGGGGCAAGAGAATCAACAAGGGACCTTTTTTTTCTTCTAGGTCTTTTTTTTTTTAAAGATGACAGGGGACTTTTGCCATGCTAGGATGGGCTCCCAGCATGGCACCAGGCAGTTTGTTTGGGGGGCAATGGAGCTGATGGGAGATTGGGCACCCACGTAGGCTAAGGAGACTTTTGTCACACTGGGGTGGGCTCCCAGCATGGCAGATGGAAGTTTGTTTGGGGGAGCAGTGGAGCTGATGGGGGATTGGGCACCCCTGTCACCCATTCACTGAGCTGGGGGGATGCATGAGCCATGGGGGGGTGCATTATGCCAATAGGGATTGGGCACCCCATCAGCTTTTTTTTCTTTATGTATTGAAATGTTTCACCAAGAAGGCACACTGAACGGCAGGCAGTGGCTTTCCGTTGGCTTCCTGGGGACTGTGAGAGGCCAACGGAGAAGCCGTCGCCATAGGGACACCATGCATTCAGCTGTTTTGGTAGCTTGTAATGCACCAGAACAGCTGATTGCGTGGTGACATGGACAAATTTCTTGACACATTGTGGCCTGCTCCCTAACTGGTAAAGCAATGTGTTTCTTGCTCATGTGTGCAGGCAACACAAAAAGAACAACAAAAAAGGCTTATGCTATAGTTATACATACTACTCACCCCAAAATACCCCCTTTTTTCAAATTCATTCCTTTGTTTAACAAAGCAATGACACTTGTTTTATACAGTATCTCATGTAGACAAACAAGCAGTGAAACAAATTTGCATGGTGTTTTTGTGAAACTTTTCCCATCCCTTATGATATATGCCAAGCACCACTGTTCTGAGGTCCTGTCTGTCTGTTCTGGTGGTTGTTCAAGTGGACGCTAAAGATCCTATGGCACTTCTCGGAAGTGAAGTGGAATTTTTATTTATAATCACAGAAACAAAATATGACAGTCAAAAAGAAGATATACAAAAGCTTACTCAGTTGAACTTGTAAACATACAGAATCTTATACATGCAACCAAATATAATGAGCGTTAATGCACTGTAATGCACTGTATGTAAAAGAAAGGGAAAGAAATCATAAAACACAACAAAAGGAACACAAAGGAGTTGATTGCTCAATATGCATAAGCCATATGTGAATCAAAAATCATTGATAAACAGAAAATAATGTATTTACATACTATACAGAGTAAGACTCATGGAGCAAATATGAAAACAAAACTATGAAAGAAAAAAAAATCCAGTGCCCATAGGTATACCGTACTCTAATTCTAATCCCTAAATTGTTAACCAAGGTAACAAGCTGTGGCAGAGCTACCATGACTGAATGCATTAACTAGATAAGGGTGTTTCATGGGCTTAATCATAAACATGAATTGCTGTTGCATACACTAAAATCAAAGTACGGTACATTGAAAAAGGGCAGAATTAAAAATAATGAAACCATCTGTATTACAGTTACCTATATGTTTTACATTTTATTCTATACACTGTTATAGCAATCAACTTAACAGAACCAGGCCATCGTATACATGAAGGTATTGTACCTTAACTGCAAAGACTGCTGAGACAACTATATGTTGTGACAAGGTAGAAGATAAACACAATGTTGAGACATGTTTTTGAAGACATTTGATGTGTTTAATTGATTTTTTTAGAGATTGCTATACAGTTCACACACATAATTCGTATAATATAAAAGTGCATATACCCAAATGTCAATGTAAATCTTACACATTTCATTACAAGTTGTTCTCTTGAAGGAAGATATTACTGTACAAGGCCTAAAAATGGGCATCAGGTAAAAGTAAACTGGGGTAGGTGTGTTATTGAGGGTATTCATAGATTATCTTTTATGGCTGCTCCACCCCAGGTGCATTCAGTATGAAAATCAACAACCCCTTGATATGAAGCAACAGGAATTAGTCAGTACAAGTACAGAAATAAGCAGAAGATGGAGTAAGTGGGTACACAAGCATGAGTATGGTAAGTCAAATAACATTTTAAAAAGTCTCACTATTACAGTTCATTTTTTTACAAATACGTCTGCACAGCTGACAATTTTTGTAAAACAATAATAACAATGGGAGTTATTCCACATGTGTCCAAAGGTGCAACGTGTACAGGTGGAGGGATTTGAGGCCAGGATGTACCAGTCTGCCCTGCTCCTGAGTCAGAAGATCATGGCAGAGAGCCAGTTCCATCAATAGCTGTTGAAGCAGAGGGAACCAAATCTAATGAGGCCAAAGAGGGGGTATTAGAATCATGTGAGCCCCTTCTGCCTGTAGCTTCAGGAGAATGCTCTGAAGCACTAGGAAGGGTGGAAAGGCATACAAGAAGCCCCTTGTCCAGCACAGAGACAGTGCATCTCTCCAGAAAACACTATGACCGGGAATGAGCCAGCAGCAATTGGGTAGTTTGGCATTGGATGGGGAGGTGAAGAGGTCTATCTCCGGCCAACCCCACAGGTCGAATAAGCTTTCAACCACCTCTTGATTTAGTTCCCACTCATGAGCCCTGACAGTGGTGTGGCTGAGACTGTCTGCCAGGTTGTTGCTGACAGCCGGCACATGGACAGCAGACAGACAGAGGTCATGCTGGGCTGCCCAATACCACACTGTCATCACCTCCCGGCATAGAGGGTACGAGCAAGTGCCTCCCTGTTTTTTCAGGTGCCAGACCACAGATATATTGTCGGCCTGAATCAGGAGTGTCCCCGGACATAGAAGAGGGTGGAAAGCCTGGAAGGCATACAGTACTGCCCTCATTTCTAACACATTGATGTGTAGAGATGCTTCCAGCTGAAAGCATGTTTTCTGAATCTGATTGTCTCCTAGGTGGGCTCCCTAGCCTTGACATGAAGCATCCATTGTAAGGGTCATGGTAGGAGCAGGGAGTTGAAATAGGAACCCCGGTGGAGAGATTGGACAACTTCTGCCACCAAAGAAGATTCTTCTTCATGTACCAGGACACTATGACTCTGTGGTCCAGGTTGTCCAGCTGCTGATCCCATTGGACACAAAGAGTCCATTGGGTCACCCTCATATGCAGTCCGGCTAGAGGAACTGTAGGGATCACAGCTGCCATCATCCTGAGAAGATGGAGGATCTACCAGGCTGTGGTCCAACTTGGGTTGCCCACTAATCTGGCCTGTTTCTGCAGGGTCTCCACTCTCTCCAATGGGAGGAAGGCCCTGCCCCTGGACCATATCCAGCACCACCCCAAATGAATTGTAGGCACTGGGAGAGGAGAGGAGAGGTGAGGTGAGGTGAGGTGAGGTGAGGTGAGGTGAGGCGGGACCTGGGATAGTTGACTGTTATTCCAATTCTGGAAAAAAGGTCCAGGGTGAAGAAGAGTGACTCCATCAGATTGTTCTGAGATGGGGCCAATAGAAGCCAATCATGCAGATACAGGCACAATTGGATCCCTCTGAGGCATAGGGCTGCAGCCACCACTGCTAGACACTTGGTAAAAACCCGAGGTGCTGAGGATAGTCCAAAAGAGAAAGCCTTGAACTAGTAATGTTCCCCCTGGAAAGCAAACTGCAGAAAGTGGCGGTGGGCCTGGAAGACAGGGATGTGCAGGTAAACATCCTGCATGTCCAGCATGCAAAGCCTATGGCTCTTGTGGAGCAGGGGTGGAAGTACCTGGATAGTGATCATGCAGAACCTCTTGTACTCAATGTACAGGTTGAGCATGCTGAGGTGCAAGATGGATCTTAGGTCACCTTTCTTTTTGGGCACTAGGCACTAGGAAGAAATGAAAGTAGTACCCTTCCTATTTGTTTCAGAGCCACAGACTCTATGGCTGACTTTTGCAGAACAGCCTGGATCTCATCCCCTATCAGAGACAGGTGCCTTGGAGAATAATGGGAGAGGCCAGGGAGGGAGTTTGTCTGGAGACCTGTCTAGGAACTCTATGGTGTGGCCTCTTGCTATTAACTGAAGAACTCAAGAGTCTGTGGTTATGTCCTGTGACCCTGGAAGGTGGAGGGCAAATCTTCTCCCCCCACTGGTTCCCCTAGAGGATCTGTAGGAAGTAGGAGAGTCCCCTATAAGTCAGGAGGCTGAGGCGAGGGAGTCAGCAGCTCCTCCAGGCTTCTGGGACTGGCAGGGGGAGTAGGGGTTCCTTATGCTGGCTACCAGCATTTGGCCTGGCCTTCAGCAGTGGCCTCTTTGGTCTGGCATCCCTGTTGCTAAAGAAAAGACTGTTTGCTTTTGTAACCGTCTCGGTACATGAAGTGGACATAGTGGATGGATTTACCTTGGTCCTACATTTCAGTGTTAATATCCTTCCTTAGCATCAACTCCGAGTAACACAGATCCCCGAAAGGGGCATCCATTATGGAGTTCTGGATGTCTTGTGCCGGGCTAGCAACCCTGAGCCACGAATGTAGGTTAATGCAGACAGTAATGGCTGTGGTACGAACAACTGAGCCTACTGTGTCATAAGTGGCCTGGAGGGCATGATGAGAGAGAATTTTAGCCATTTTCATGGTCATAGTAATCTCGGCCTTAAGCTCCTGGTCCTGGATAGCTTCCATCTTTGACTCAAGTGAGGCCAGGGAAGATTTCTGATAGGAAACCATATAAGCCACATAATTAAGGGACCTGAAGGCGCAAGTAGAGGAGAAATGGATCTTATGACTGAAATTGTACAGCCGCTTACATTCCTTATCAGGAGGAGACATGCTCAAATGTTAGGCTTAGAGGCAGTACCATAGGAAGGGTGGGGCGGGTGGTGCTCCCGCCCTAGGCACATGCCTCCGAGGGGGCGCAGTTTTTAAACCTGACTGATTCACTTGCACAGGCACCTAGAGCTGTGCTGTAGCTTTAATTTTTTTTATGTGTAAATACTAATGCCGACAGCAGGGGTGCATCCACGGAAGGACCAGCAAGTGGGGGGGGGGTGTCACATGGTCTGTGCTCTCTGAATCAAAGACATCATGTGATGAGGTTGAAGCCCCAGTATAAAAGATTCGGGCTTCGGGGTGGACTTGCGGAGCATGTGGGTGTAGTGAGAGAGCAAGGAGGTTAATTAGTTGGAGAGAAACAAAAAAGATAAGCAATTAGCAAAGGCAGCAATAGAGTAGAGATGAGATGAGCATGGAGCGGAGGAGGAGGAGGAGGATAGTTATAGAGTGAATGACTGAGGAGGTCAGGAGACTCTGAGAGTATTCATTATTGTGTAAGCAAAATGCAAAGCATTCATTATCACTGTCAATGATAAGCACGGGGGGAGTCCATCCAACCAGTCGTCACACATTGGAAAAAAAAATTACTAATGTTATGTTTATTTTCAGTCTGGTCAGTGTATGTTGCAGCATGGTGCAGGCAAGGCTGCTATTACTGTCTGGGGGCCACCCACCTGGCTGAAGTCAGTACCTGCAGATTTTGTGATCGTGATCGCCAGAGAAAAATACAGTACTACTTACTGTGATGCAGACTGCCTGTTTGTTCTCTCCTCTCCCATCTCTGTTGCAACTTGTAATGCACCACCCCTGCCCTCGACTACAAATTTTAGTGCTACTTCTTCTTTCCTTGCCTTGCTTGGACTTCTGTCCCTCCCTCACAAGCTCCTGGGCCACAAAACCGCGCTGCTTTCTTTTCCATGCGGGCGGCTGGTGCCAGGCCCAGGGGCCCTGCAGCATAACCCCGACCATAGCAACAGTCTTTAAAAGGCTGCTGGCCTGGCCTGCTGAATCACTTCGTGTCTAAGAGACTGAGATAATCCTGATGCTGATGTTGTGTTGTTGATGTTGATGATGACTGATTAGTGAAAAAGTTAAAGTGCCAGCCAAAAATAATTTGATTGAAGACTCAACTGCAAAGTGCAAGACAGCAACCCCTTTACCCAGGAAGCCAGGAATCAGGAATGATAGGTTATTCCTATTAGCCAGGGCTTGGGGCTAGCTAGCTAGGGCACAATATTAGCAAATAGCAAGCAAATAAATAAACATTATTATGGATGGTTATGGGCCATGGCAGAAGCACAGAACACCACTCACTGTAATTTCATTGTTGAGGTAATAAAAATGCCTTTCCCTTGAGTCTCTTGTTTAAATGCATTGTAGACATACATTTGAAGGCTTTGAATGTATGTCTACAATGGGACATTGCATTTTTATTACTTCAACAAATTACAGTGTCTGTGTGTCTGTCAAGTCAAGCATTGTTCTAGTCAACTGTCCTGTCATAAGGAATTTATTTGTTCACAGATTATTTTCCATGTTATGTGCCTTATGTCTTGTGGTACACTTACCAGGAGCAGCACTGTCTGCAAATTATACTGCATGCCTGACTGCATGCTTCCCAGCTGACTGGGGCTGGGACCCAATCTGCTGGCCTGGAAGGATGGCATGCAGTTGTCAGTCATGCAGTATAATTTGCAGACAGTGCTCATGGGGTCATGGGGAAAATGAGGACATGCCACGATGAAGTACTATGTTATTGTACTATGTACTGTATGGGGTGGCTTATTAAAGAACATTGTCTCTTTAAGAAATAGGAGCTTCTCTGGGAGCTGAGTGGACAGCAGAAAAATACTGTACACAATTGTCTGTCATTGGCGGGCCATCCGTCCCAGTCCCAGAGAGAGCCAGCCAGTCCAGTAGTCTAGTCACTTCAGTCTAGTGTGAAGACTGCGTCACCTGACTCCAATAATTAAGTTATCTGACTGGTGTTTATCACCAGGGTAGCAGTGCCAGCTGTAGTAGTGGTACTGTACTTCCCGGGTCGGGTGGGTCCCTCACGGTTTTGTTTGGGAGGGAGTGAGTCAGTAACTGGAGTCCATTTACTGACTCACTTACTGACTCTGTACCTCCCAAACAAAACCGGGAGGGACCCACCGGGAGGGACCCACCCGACTCGGGAAGTACAGTACAACTACTACCGCTGTCTGGTGCTACTGCCCTGCTAGCTTGATGACATGCCCTTGTATGGGTTATGGTGCAGACCCTCGTGCACCATTTAGTTGCCCTCCTTTGGACTGCCTCCATCCTGTCTATGTCCTTGTGGAGATGGGGTCCCAGAACTGCACACAATATTCCAGATGAGGTCTCACCAACTGTCTATGTGTAAAGAGGATCAGGGATAACAACCTCCTGTTTTCTACTAGTGATGCCTCTCCCTATGCATCTGACTCAAGAATCCCTCAGCTCTCCTTACTGCCTTCTCAAATTGCTTGCCTACTTTTAGGTCATCTGATATGATGACTACCCCCAGGTCCCTTTCCATTTTTTTTTTGTTATTAGTACCACTCCCGTTGTGTACTCCTCTCCTGGATTTTTGTTTCCCAGGTGCATTACTTTGCGCTTATTTGCACTGAATCTATGCTGCCTTTCTTTTGACCAGTCCTCCAACCTTGCCAAGCCCCTTTTCATCCTTTCCACCCAATCTTGTGTATCAACCCAGTTGCAGATCATTGTGTTGTCTGCAGAGAGGCATACTTTTTCTTCCAGTCCCTCTGCAACGTCACTTATAAAGACATTAAAGAGGACTGGTTCCAGTACTGAAACCTGCATGGTACCCCACTAGTAACCCATCTTTTTTGGAGTGGACACAGTTTATTATTACCCTCTGTGTCCTGTTGTCCAGCCATATAGGGTAGGTGGTTGATAGCATTGTTGGTCAGCCACTTGTCCACAACAAATGTGGCTGCACACTCTGATGCCAGCCAGCCAGATTCTCCCACATCTATATTCCATGGGAGCAATATTCCTTGAAATCAGGGGTAGGGAACATGTAACAAAAGTATGTTTTTTCTTCAAGAAAAGCCCCAAAACTCACCACAGAGCATGTAAACCCCTCAGAGCTTCTAGGGGCCTTGCGTCCCCCAGACCCCTGGCTCTTTTTTTGGGGGTGTGTGTGCAAAATTTGTCTCTTGCCCAGAGCAACAAAATGCCTTCCTATGGCATTGCTTAGAGGACCGGTCATGGGCAGGTGCAACAACAACCAAGTCTGCATTAGGATGACCAGTAATGTGTGTGACCCTATCTTGGGGGTTGTACATCCTGTCTGCATTTTTTGAGACAGCCAGAATGGAGGAAGGCTGTTGCCAGATAGTGGATGTCTGATCTTTATGGGGACCAGTCCAAGGCAGTATGGGCATAGAAGCTGTGTCAGTCATGTCTAGATGCTCTGCAAACCTTTTCCATTTTGGATCCTGTTCCTGGATAGCCCAGCCACAGGCATTTTGTATAGTTATGAGGAATTCTGCAAAGAAAGGGTCCTCTGGAGGGAACTTTGGGGAATCCTTAGGCTGAGGCTTTATAGGTGTATGCAGACCAGTGCTGGAGGACAAGTCAGAGTCCAAAGAGTGCCTGCTGGGAGTCTGAACCCTTTTTAAAGGAGTGTCCTGGGTTTTATCCCTGACCTGGTGTTTAGAGGAGCCTTCTCCAGAAAGGTGGGAATCCACAGGAGAGCCTTATCTTGGTGGTCGGAAAGGAGACAGGAGTAGATGCCAACACTGGTTTCTGATGGTCAATCATCAAGGTTCTTTGAGTTTTCTCCTCCTAAATTAGGGTCTGAAATATTGCCTGGATATCAGCCTGAGGCTGCTGTGGAGGCAAAGCCTAAGACTGAGGAGGAGGAGGAGGTGGAGGAGGAGGAGGCTAGTATATTGGATGGCTCAGCATCTGATATTGAGGGTATCTATGAGCCTGATAGGAATAGGGAAAGTCAGAAGGAGCATATCCTTGATTAGACATAGCCTGGCATCTGGTACCTTGGTACATAATAGGGTTGATGACCAGGTGTTGGATACCCTGGCAAAGGGTACTTTGGGTATTGTGGGGGCGGATAGCCTGGAACATTGCCCATAGGTCCAGCTGGAGGTGGAGCTGAAGGCCCAGCAGGAGGTGGGGCCGAAGGCCCAACAGGAGGTTCAGAAGGACCAGGCGTCAGCCCCTTAGGGACATTCAAAGAGGCTGACACTTGATCAGGCAAAGGCATGTCTGGCACAGGGAGATACTGTGCCTGGGGGCCTGATGGAAGGCTGTTCAGCAATTGAGTAATGGCTGGAGTGCCAGATATACCCTGATCGGGCAAATGGTCACATGGCAAAGGGTCACTTGGTGTTGGGGTGTGAGTAGAACCTGGCAGAAGACCCGCCATCATCTGGGGAGAAGGAGTCCAAGATGGTGGAACCTGGTTGTCTAAGAGGGCTTGGGCTGAGGAGGTCCTGATGGAAGGTCCCTGGAGGAATTAAGAACAGGCCCAATGGATGAATCAGGAAGAGATTGACCCTGGCAAAGGAGGAAGAACCTCCAGATTAGTGCCCACCTCAGGCAGGCATGCCCAGAGGGTCTGGTTGTGTCAGTGGGAGCGAGGAACCCGCAAAAAACTGTTGCATGTCCAGCAGCTGGCTCAACTCGATGTCAGTGGTATACTGTGACCCTGATGGGAGAGGACCAGCTGTGCAGTCCCCATAGGAACCAGGGAGCAGCTTATCAGCTGAGGCAGTGAAGAAGTCAGAAGAGCTAATGTCCGACATATCAGCCTGGGCCATGCAGACAACAGCAGAGTTGGAGTCCAGTTTACTGGCTGTGACTATGCACTCCTTGGTGGGGCTGGGGAGTGACTTATTGACCTGGCTGCTGGCAATAGACCCTGAAGAAGATATGGGCCTAAGGACACAATAGGGGTTCCATCATCCAAGAAGAGGCCCGACTGTACCGTGAGTAAAGCAGACAGGGAGGCCCTGGTCTGATCTGCCGAAGCTGTAGGAGACTGGCAATAGAGGTACCTACCGAAGTGGAGGCCACTCTTGTGTCAGTGGTGCCCGATGGTCACGCCAAGTGGATGGAGACTATGCTGGTGACGGTGCCCCTCCTTGTCCTTTTTTTTCCTTTTCGGTTCTGGCATTGGAGAAGAAGATTTTTCCCACAGATTCTGCAGCTTTTTTTCCAGCAAAGCTAGGTACTTCTCCAGCAAGTGGGCTTCATGCTTTTTCTGGTGCCTAATCCATGTGGCCCGGTTGAAGGATTGGCAAGGTGCACAACCCTTGGCTTGGTGTTTGGGACCATTGCAGATCACACGGCGGGAATGCTAGTCAGCATGCAGGAACTGGGTGCTGCAGGAATGGCACATCTTCTTTTCCACGCATCACCCACTTTTTGTGTTCCTGAACTGTACCTCCAACTATATCCCATGCTGTAAATTTGACACATAGAAACAGAAACACAGACTTTGACGGCAGATAAGGATCGCTTGGCCCACCTAGTCTACCCATTTCCCTACCTAGAGGATAAGCTGCAGATCCTATTTAACCAACAGCCTATTCCTTCCTACCCCCCACAAAAATTGCCTTATGTCTGTCCCATGCATTCTTGAATTCTCCCACAGTTTTAGACCCCACAAGCTCCTCAGGAAGGCTGTTCCATGCATCCACCACCCTCTATGTGAAAAAATACTTCATCACATTGCCCCTGAGCCGTCTGCCCTCTAACTTCAAATTGTGTCCCCTTGTTCTTGCACATCTCTTTTTCTGAAAGATGCTACCCTCTTGGACTTTGTTGATTCCACTGAGGTACTTAAAACGTTTCTATCATGTCCCCCCTCTCCCTCCTTTCCTCAAGGATATACATATTAAGCTCCTTTAGTCACTCCTTGTATGGCTTCTCTTGCAGACCCTGCACCATTTTAGTTGCCCTCCTCTGAACTGCCTCCATCCTGTCTATGTCCTTGCAGAGATGGGGTCTCCAGAACTGGACGCAGTACTCCAGATGGGGTCTCACCAACTGTCTGTACAGGGGATAACAACTTCCTGTTTTCTGCTGGTGATGCCTCTCCCTATACATCCCAGTATCCTCCCAGCCCATCCTATTGCCTTCTCACATTGCTTGCCAACCTTAAGGTCATCTGATATGATTACCCCAGGTCCCTTTCCATTTTTGTTGTTGTTAGTACCCCCATTGTGTAACCTTTCCTGGGTTTTTGTTTCCCAGGTGCATTATTTTGCACTTCTTTGCACTGAATCCAAGCTGTCATACTTGACCATTCCTCCAACCTTGCCAAGTCCCTTCTCATCCTTTCCACACCTCCTTGTGTATCAACTCTGTTGTAGATCTTTGTGTCATCTGCAAGAGGCATACTTTTCCTTCCAGTCCCTCTGCAATGTCACTTATAAAGACATTAAAAGGACTGGACCCAGTACTGAACCCTGCATTACCCACTAGTAACCCTCATTCTTCAAGTGGACTCCATTTACAATTACCTTCTGTGTCCTGTTGTCAGCCAATGTTTTACCAGGCTACCACCCTGGGACCCACTCCCAGGCTGGTTAATTTGACTATTAATCTTTTGTGGGACTGTGTCAAATGCCTTGCCAAAGTCTAGGTAGGCCATGTCCACAGCCCTTCCCTGGTCTACTACTTTGGTCACCCAGTCAAATAAATCAATTAGATTGTCTGACATGACCTTCCGCTGTGAACCCATGCTGCCTTGGGTCCTGTGCCCCACTCAGCCTCTAGGTACTCAACAATTCTTTCCTTCAGAGTGATTCCATCACTTTCCCTACCGAGGTCAAACTGACAAGTCTGTAGTTTCCTGCCTCTGTCTTGCTCCCACTTTTGTGAAGGAAATCACATCTGCCTTCCTCCAGTCCTCAGGTACCACACCATCCTCCCATGATTTGTTAAAAGGGTAGTCAGTGGTGTCACTAGTTCTCTGTTTAATTCTTTTAGAATTCTGGGTGAATTCATCTGGCCCCATTGTTTTGTCCACCTTCAGTTTTAGGAGTTCTTTCAGAACCCTTTCTTCTGTGAAAGGACTGGGATCGACCTCCCCCTCCAGAGTGCTTCTGTTAATTGGATTAGGCACCTCCCCACCTCCTCTTTTGTGAATACTGAACAAAGTATTCATTCAGTATCCTGCTTTGTCACTGTCCTCTCTGCCCACCCACCATCCATTCTATTCAGCTCATTATCCCTCCCTTTGTCTTTCTACACTCCCTGATATACCTATAAAAGGTTTTATCCCCCTTCTTAACTGAGTTGGCTATCTTTTCCTCAGTTTGGGCCTTTGCTATTCTGACTGCCCTTCCTGCTTCCTTTAAACTTAACTGGTACAGTTCTCTGTCCTGCTCCTTCTGTGTTTCCTTATACTTCCTAAATGCTATCTTTTTCTCCCTAACCTTCACCGCCACCTCTTTTGAGAACCATAGTGGCTTTTTCTTTCATTTTGATTTGTTTATTTGCTTCACAAAAAGGCTTGTTGCCTCTGTGATGGCAGTTTTGATATTTCCCCATTGTTGCTCTACCCCTCCTTCTAGCCTGTTTGCTAGTGCTTTTCTAAGTCACTCTCCCATGTTGCCAAAGTCAGCTCTCCTCAAGTCCAGAACCCTCACTTTTGTATGACTTGACTCTGAAGCTGAGTTTATCATGAACCACACTGTTTGGTGGTCACTTGTTCCCAAATGGCTACCCACTTCTACATCTGAGATCTCTCACTGTCCCCATTTGAGAGTACAAGGTCTAAGATTGCTCCCTCATGAGTAGGTTCCAAAACTAGCTGTCTGAGGCATGCCACCTGAAGGGCATCGAGAATGGCCCTGCTTTTGGATGTGGCTGCAGCAAAGGTGCTCCAGTTGGCATCTGGCATATTAAGGTCCACCATCAACAGTATCTCCCCTTTCTCTGCCATCCTAAGTATGCCTTCTATCATATCCTTGTCCATTCCCTCCCCTTGACATGGGGGTCTGTATACAACCCCTTTGCAGATTGTGGTGCCATTTCCCATCTCTAAGGCGACCCACAGTGCCTCCTCTCCTCCCTGTTAGTTATTTGCTTCCCCTTTCTTCTGTTTATCCCTCAAGATCTCTGTATAAGACCTGTTTATGTTAAACCTGTTTATACTGTATTTTACTATGTAATTGTTTGACCTGGTGTTCTGTTCTCTTTTTATGCTAAACTGGACATTTGTGCAAATGACCATGTTTGCTCACATGCCTTTCAGTATAAAATAAAGACTGACTGATTAAAAACTGGACTGACAGACCTGAACCACAGCAGTTCTGTAAAAATCCAAACTGGTTATACTGGGTTCAACTTGTACAAATACTACTGGTCCAGCAACTCTAGCTGCACTGTTCAGTCTGACTTTTATATATCTGATCCACTCCTGGAAGTCTATTTTTCAACCCTTCCTTGGCATGGTTAAAAATGGAACCATCAGGACCAGACCAGATAGATAAAAGCCAGACCAGATCATCTGGAGTGAGTGGATCAGCAATATTTGCACAAGCTATGCCCAGTCCAGATTTTACAGTTCTGGTGCAGGTCTGGTGATCTGGGTTTTACCCACACCCCTGCATGTGGCTTAGTGATATACTGTAGAAATGGATGTTGAGTCTAACCCATTGAAGGTTTGAAGTTTCAGAAAACCATTATGCTAAAAATACCAAGACTCATTCCCTCACCCCCAGTCACAATTAATCCACTACCAAAGTCATGATTAAATACTGATGCCTCTACATCCATACCAGTAAGCTTTTAATGCCAGCATGCCTCTTCTGCTGCAATAAGCTCTCCCATCCTTGAAGTCCTATTCTGCTTGTGGCAGCTCCCCCTCAACCAGGTAATTTTCCAGGGAGCAGCTCTTTACACCATATCAACTAAATTACTGCTAAACTTCTTATTTTTTTAAAAATTTTATTGAGAAATGTTTGTTTTAGTACATCCATCATCAGGAAAAATTAATTTGTAACAAAGAAACCAAAACCCCCATTTATCAGTTCATTGAATCACAATACAGAAATGAACTTATCAGATTCTATGTGTAACCTACAGTAAGTCAAATAAAAATTAGATACACAAATGCCTACCTATTTGCAAGTGAAGCAAATGTGGTTACTATCATTCGGTTGTAAACACCCATAATCACAAATTGCAGGTTAAGAGCATTTAGTAGAATATAAGCAGTAGCACAGAACTGCCTGCATGAGAATGAAGCTGGTGTATTATTTGGAAAAAGGCAACACTGGGGCTTTTGCTAGGCAATATCCTGCAAAGTATCACACTGACTTCTCTTAGGATGGTGGTGTCAAATGGCTTAATGAGGTGTGTTCATAGGGGCCTAGGGTACCAGCAGAGCTTATCTGTTATGCAGAAAGTTCCAGAAAGTGTTTAACCCATTCTACTTCCAATAGCTTTCTATGATGTCTGTACAATCCATTGGTAATCTGACACAGAATGACTGCCAGAAGGTAATAATAATAAAACTTTATCTTTATGCGCCTTTCAAAAAACCAAGGTGCCGTACAAATAGAACAATTAACATTTCACACATTACAGCAACTCAATAAATATAATCAAATTCCAGATGCATGCATCCACAAATACAATTTTAGGCCTTTTTTGAATCCCTCCATGGTAGCACACTCCCATAACTGGTGGACTAGAGAATTCCGAGGGTGGGGGCAGTATACATAAATGTACGAGCCCCAGAAGATTTCAAAGACACCCTCAGAATCTCTAGCAACCCCTCTCCAGCTGAACGGAGTGATAGATTAGGGCAGTAAGAGACCAGGAGCTATTTCATGAAGTCAGGGCCAAGTCCACATAGGGCTTTATAAGTCAGAAGACTGACTTTAAAATAGATCCGCCACTGCACTGGCAACCAGTGCAGTCCACGTAACACCAGCGAAATATGGCTGGACTGAGAGGTACCAGTCAAAAGCCAGGCTGCTGCATTCTGCATCAGCTGCAGGTGGCAGATTTCAACCCCAGAAAGCCCTAGATAAAGGGAATTGCAATAGCCCAGACGCAAGGACACAAAGGCGTGGACCAGTGTAGGAAGATCGCCGGACGGAACAAGGTGTCTAATCCTGCAGATATTCCTCAGATGGTAAAATGAGGACTTGATGATGACAGACACCTGCAAATGCAGGGTCAATCCCTCATCAAGGATTACCTCCAGGTTACATGCCCGATCAGAGGTTGGGAGTGAAACACCCCCGAGATAAAGTCCAGATGGTGAACCAACCCCCGTCCTCCCCAATCCGGCATACTGAATCCACTACTAACACCTCTGTCTTTTCTGAGTTCAACTTCAACCAACTCAAATCCATCCATTCCTGGATCTCGCTAAGGCAGTTATTAAAGACTGAGAAAGCTCCATCCTGATCGGGTACAAAAGAAAGGTAGAGCTGGGTATCATCAGTATAGCAGTGAAACCTCAGCCCATACCTTCTTACAATGTCTCCAAGGGGTAGCATGTACACTGCAAACAACATGGAGGACAACACCGAGCCCTGAGGGTCCCCAGAAGACAGAGAATATGGATCTGAGGAATAAATCCCAGAAACCTCTCCCTGCATTCTCCCACTGAGAAAAGATGTAAACCACCTGAGGACTACATCCGATAGTCCACAGATAGGTCTCAGACACTCAAGTAGAACCCCATGGTCCACAGTGTCAAAGGCTGATGAGAGATCTAGAAGAACCATGATGGAACTGTTCCTTCAATCTCTAGCCATCAGGAGATCATTGAGCACCTGAGCCAGCGCTGTCTCAGTACTATGTCTTTTTCCAAAAACAGACTGGAGGGGTTCATAGGTATCATGGATGGTCAAATGGTTCTCCAGCTGTACAGCAACTACCTTTTCAATCACCTTCCCTAAAAAGGGGAGGTTAGAGATTGGTCTGTAGTTTACATGGCAGTCAGGATCCAAAGAAGCTTTATTCAGGAGGGGTGTTACCACTGCCTCCTTCAGGGAGCTCAGAAACTCACCTGTTTCCAAGGAGCACCAGACTATCCATGCTAGGACCGGACCAATAGAATCAATACAACCCAAAATCAGGGAAGTTGGTCCTGGATCCAAACTACAGCACGTAGGGCATGCACCCTGGATAATCCGCATGATAGCTATGAATTCCAGTCGTTCAAAGGAACTCCAGGAAAACTGAGGGACAGCAGCCTCACACTGATCCAAAGCAATGCCCTTAAAGTGTGCCGGTAGAAGTGCCTTCCTAATGTCAGTCACCTTAGTAGCAAAGAATCGAGCAAGTTCATTGCACTCCCTTTGCGAAAAAGCCTTCTTGAACCTGCAGACAGGCTGGGCTGCACAGCTTGTCCACAGTACGAAAAAGCTGAACTGGTAAATTCTGAGCAGCCACAATCTCCCCGGACAGGAACTCTGCCTTCTTACGGGTGATTGCAGATTATAGGCTTGATAATGCTCTATCAATCTAAGGCAGTCGGCATCAAGGGGGAGGATCAATGCCAGCAACGCTCTAACCTTTGCCCTAGTCGCTGCATCTCCTTCAAAGTCCTATCAAACCAAGGGGACCGAGGGAGAAGGGAGAGAGAGCAGACATGTACAAGAGCAATGACATCCAGAGCCACCCAGATAGCCATATTATAAGCTACCATGAGGGCATCTGGGTCATTGTTTGCCACTGAAAAGGATGACAGGTCAAGCACTGCTGCCAGGCCTTCTGAACTAACATCTCGTAAAGGGCGATACCTGACCATTTCCACAGAGGCAGGCCTACAAAGGGGGGTGCTAAAACTAAACCCCATGGTGTAGTGATCGGACCACCCAACTGGTTCCACCCCCAAATCAGAGACCTTGATCCCCAGGAGAAAAAACCAAGTCAAGGGAGTGACCATGTTTATGGGTAGCAGTGGTAACTATCTGTATGAGGCCCAGAGATGACATCAACTGAAGGAAGTGCTGTCCAAACTGCGAGAGTTCGTCATTGACCCAGGCATTAAAATCACCCAGAACCATCAGTCTGGATGATTCAAATGGCATGTCAATGACAAAGTCCACCACTTCCTGAAGGAATTGCATCTCCTTTCTGGGTGGACGGTAGGTGAGGGCTATCCTACAGCCTACACCTGCTACCACGATACACTCGAATGACTTGGCTTCGTCAACTGATACATTTGTGAGGTTAAGTTCGGTCTTAAAACAGACCCCCCCCCCACGATCCAATCTCGGGCAGTGAATCACAGAGTACCCGGCCGGAATCGAAACCTCCAAAATTGGGCCAGAATTCTCATCCAGCCAGGTCTCGGTAATGCAAGCCAGATCCACCCTTTCTTCAAGACCTGCAATAATTGCAGTCTTGTTTTTGATGGATCTGGCATTGCATAACACAGCCTGAGTCAGAAGAACTGACAGGGCTGCCCGGACCACCTGCCCACCAATATTGGTGGTGCCCTTGGATATGGAAACCAGGCATGGTAAACCACGTTCTGGGTTCCATTTCACCCTATGGCATCTCCTGGATCTCACGACCCCAATGTGGTGGCCCTGCCCATTCACCCTCCGCTGTTCACCACTCCCCACCCTTCTCCTCCCCTGAGAGCAATACCCAGCGCCCAACAGTGCTGGTAAGTTGTAAACCGCAATTGGGGAGGAAAAAAAGGGTGGAGGGCATGAAGGGCAGAGGGTGACTAGCACATGACCGTGGGGGCAGGCTTCCAGCACATCGCAATACTTAGCTGACCTACAGTATAATACAACTAAAACAAAGTTACTTAAAATAATAAATCCCACAAAAGTTCAGTAAAAAGCAAATCCTCAGCTGCTAATAAATAGTAGGCTTTAGTCCAGATAATAGTCATGCAACATATAAAACACAGGTTCAGGAGGTCTCCAACACAGCAGCAAATTAAGGGCACAGACAGAGCCCAGGATAAAAACCTCCCCCCCCTTCCCCAATACTCCAGACACACAGACCCAATCAGTTTACAAATATACTTAAAATTTCCTGCCTCCTATGGCCCTCACACCACCACAGGAGACTGATAGATGAAAAGTCACAGTAATTTCCCCAACTCCCAAAGTACTCTCACTACTATGGGTGAGATTACTGAAAAAATGTCCAGACATTTCTGTTAACACGGCATTCTCTCACTGTTCCAGAAACAAAAGAGAAGGCACTCTCACTGCCTTCTAACCAGCTAATAAATGGAAAATAGAAAGGTCTGAACATATTTCCAGGAGACAGGTACAAGATAGTCAGCTACAGGTCTTAATTGCTCTGGAGCTGGAGCGGGCCCTGATAAATCCTGCTGGGAGGCCAAACTGAAAGCCTGCAGCCACTGCTACAGGCCCCTGCCAAGGTCCACTTATTAGTAGACCTCACAAGGAAAAACCTAAGGGGACACCGGTCTAAATTACCAGCTACCTGGCAAAATGGAACTGGGACCCCCACTCAGCCACACACCGCAGTCAGCCCACCCACAGGATCAGGACACCAGCTCCACTAAAAATCAAGCTGGTCTTCAAGGGCTCACTGATCCTGGTAATCTTGCAATAGGCTGCCAACAATTCCAGTATAATCTCCTGCCGGATAATCCAAGAGTCTTTTCTTGAAAACAAACTCCCTTTTCCACTATTTCTGTTCGTATTCCTAACAACAATGTAACTTCCCAGTATTTCCGTCAGCTATCTCAGCCACCCCGGAGATCACCAACAGTGATAAATCAGTAGCTGGAAGTTCAGTTTCACTGAATAATAAAACAGAGGCAGTGGACCAATACAATACATGTGTAGCAACAATAATGTAGCAATAACGGTAACGAGCTGGGGCAAAACAATCCAAAAAATGCCATGAGAATCACCCTGATACTGTTCTCGCACTTCGGGCCACTCCAGCTGCTGCGACATGTTCCAGCTTCAACTCAGGAGAAACAGACCACGTGATAGAGAGATTCGGAAATTTGAATGCAACAGCACAGAGCCAGGCAATCAGTAAAGATGCGTGTATTATAGATGCACAAAAAAATTAAAATGTAACTAAAAGTGATAAACACGGTTTAAAAACAATAAGCTAAAACACTAAACTATAGGGCAGCCGACGACGTGCCCAGCCCTGCAGCCATCATGAAAACCATTGACCACTAATGAGTTAACTTTCTGTGGGCTCAATTAACTCCTCAAGCCAGAAGAAAAACAGTGCTCTAAAGCTTCCTATACACACACAGGCAGTGTAGTAATGAGGCTTCAGTGGAGGAATATATTTTTAACCCTCTATCATATTGTTTGGTAGAAAAGATGACATCAGCCTTTTTCTGAATGCAATACTCCTGTTGGGCTATGCCCACAGTCATGAAAAAAGAAAATCACAACTATCACTTGAGAGCAATCCTGAACATATTCTGCCACCATTTGCTCCTCAGAACTCTTGGTTGGGATCCCTTCCTTGTTGAATATTCTTCTCACAGAATTTAGAACAAGACCTTGTAATTCCATTATTGAGGTAGAGTGTTGCTGAAGGCCTAATTGACAATGGATTTGCCATATAAAAAAAATCAAAGAAAACTAGACATAAATGGTATTTTTATTATGTTTGCTTGTGCATATACTGTGAAGTGAACATCTTGTTACGTGAACAACATTTCAGAGATGCATCACTTTCAGGTCCAGTACAGCTCAGGTTGCACTAGGCTTGGCAGTGACAGCCCATTGATCAGCCAGCCTGGTTGTGATGCAATTTTCTTTTTTGTGGGCTAAAACTTTGCGAAGTTGAAAGGAGCCAACCACTCCATTCATAGAGCTTCTGGCTCCTTTCATTTGATAAACCAGCCCCGCAGTCTTACAGTCACCGATACATCTCCTACCACACCCAGAATGGAGAGTGAGCACTCATCATTCCCATTTTTCCTGCTGCCAGCACCCCTCAAGTCCTCTCCCCAGCCCAATGCACATACAATGCTTCTTATTCTCCTTAGTCCTTAGTCTACCACATTGTGCAGTGAGGCAACAACAACAAAAAATCCTGCCCTTACCCAACTCATAGCAAGTAAGCAACAGACAGAATACATATTTAAAACCACCCCCATCTTACAGTCACTAATAAATTGCTAAATAATTCCTAAATTGTGGAATAGCATATCTGCTAACATAAGGCATTGTACAGTTACCATGTGCTTTCTGGAGCTAGTACCATTCACACTTGCTCCATTTGGCAGTATGCTGTTCCTAGTCCCAGTCTCTAATAATCTCTAGCCACTGGTACTTGAAAATCCCTGCACTTGTCACTTTATATACCTGCTAGTTTGTCCGTACCACAGATCTTTGCCAATGACCTCTCCCCTTTGTTTCCTATTTAATCTTGTACCACTCTGTCTACTCTGGTCACTCTGATGCTTAATTTATTGTCATGAACTGTGTCATTTTTCCAAGTTTATCACGTACTCTAATGCTGTAGGACTGTTCCCGCATCTGTACTGTTTTAATGGTTTGCACTCTCCCTGGTCATGCCTGAAAACAGGCAAATGTTTGTCTAGTTAACCTTAGCTGGTAAACAAAACTAACTAACTAAATAAATAAACCTCCCACTGCCTCCAGAACAGAAAGAAAGAGTGAGCCTCTTCCATTCCCATTTCCTTCCATGCTGCCAATTCTCCCAATCCTCATCCAGACCACCACATACGCAAAGCTTCTTATCCAGCCCTCACCTCAGTCTCCCTCATTGTGCAACACAACAACAGGAAAAAAAATTCCACACATAATCCACTCAAAGCAAATAAGCAACAGACAGAATACATAAATCAAAAAGCATTTATTTCACCAAATTTTACATGCTACCACTAGTGCTCTTTAAATACTAGCACCAGTGAACAGGTGCTTTCGCAGAGTTCTCTAAGGGTGTTCCCAGAGGGTGTCCATTTCCCAGACACTTTCTTCGAGAAGAAAAGTAACCTATGGAGTTCCACAGGGGTCCATACTGGGACCCCAGCTGTTTCTATTGTTCATCAGTGACCTTCCCCAGTTGGTGACATACTCTGCATTAAGGCTATATGCAGATGGCACAGCATTGATCACCACTGGGGGAAGCTTGCTTGACATGGGAAGCAAATTGCAGACAGATTTTGACAGCTTAAGAAAGTGGTTCACCAGGTAAAGGCTTAAGATGAACCCTAAGAAAACAAAGATGTTACATTTAAGAGCAAAAAATAAAACCAAATTGCATATTAATATAAATAATATGGAACAGATAGAACAGGTAAAGGAATATTGTTATCTGGGCATAACCTCTGTTGATGAACTAATTTTCTTAGAACACATTGCCACATTGATCAGTAAGAAACAGAGAAATAGGAGCCCTTAAACGTACTACGAAGTGTTTAAATAGACAGGCCCGAAAACAGTAATGGAACAGATGATTCTTCCATTATTAGAATATGGAAATTTAATTTATAGAGCTACAAATAAGAGGTTATTGGACAAGCAAAAGCTACAGTATAAAATGGCAAGGTTTGTATTGAGATGCAGTGTCAAAAAACATAATTGAGAACTACAGTACTATCAAGATTAGGATGGCAAACACACCATAAGAAATAATAAAACTGGGACAGAACTTTTGCACAAACTATTGATTCATAACTCTCCCTGAACACTAAGTTTCAATAGTTACATTTGGTAGAGAAGAGCACCAATCCCAGGTATTAACAAGATCTGTTCATATAAACAAAATTGGTACTGGTTTATGTAAGACTAAACATGGAAAAACAATATTGTGATCCCAGGCAGCAGAACCCAGGAACAATCTACCATTCATTATGCGTACAACCCTGTCTCATAATGCTTTTGTTACTGCCTTAGAAACTATTTTCCACTAGTTTGTAACTGTTATTCTGCCTAGTAGATTTATGTACTGTATACTTTTACAACTGTACGTAGTAGTGTGCATGTAGTGATGTATATTTTTGTAAGCACTGTATTTTATTCTTTTAGTAACTTACATGTAACTTCCCATAGGCCTGTCTTATAAACAAGAAAACATAGAAACTTAGAAACATAGAATTTAATGGCAGATAAGGACCTCTTGGCCCATGTAGTCTGCTCATTTCCCTACCTAACGGATAAGCTACAGATCTTAGTTAACCAACAGCCTACTTCCTCCTACCCCTCACTAGAATTGCCTTATGTCTGTCCCATGCATTCTTGAATCCCCCCACTGTTTTTGACTCTACAACCTCCTCAGGAAGGCTGTTTCATGCATCTACAACCCTCTCTGTGAAGAAATGCTTCTTCACATTACCTCTGAGCCATCCCCTCTGTCTTCAAATTGTGCCCCCTTATTCTTGCACATCTCTTTTTCTGAAAGATGCTACCCTCTTGGACTTTGTTGATTCCATTGAGGTATTTGAAAGTTTCTATCATGTCCCCCTCTCCTCCTTTCCTCGAGGCTATACATCTTAAGCTCCTTTAGTCTTTCTTCATATGTCTTCTGGTGCAGACCCTGCACCATTTTGGTGCCTTCCTCTGGACAGCCTCCACCCTGTGTATGTCTTCTTGAGATGGGTCTCCAGAACTGTGCACAGTACTCCAGATGTGGTCTTACCAACTGTCTGTACAGAGGGCCAACAACTTCTTGTTTTCTACTGGTGATGCCTCTCCCTATGCATCCCAGTATCCTCCCAGCCCTCCTTACTGCCTTCTCACATTGCTGGCCCACCTTTAGGTCATCTGATATGACTATCCCCAGGTCCCTTTCCATTTTTGTTGTTGTCAGTGTCTCACCCCCCCATTGAATACTCTTGCCCTGGATTTTTATTTCCCAGGTGCATTACTTTGCACTTCTTTGTGTTGAATCTAAGCTGCCATACATTTGACCATTCCTCTAACCTTGCTAAGTCCCCTTTCATCCTTTCCACCCCACCTTGTGTATAAATCCTGTTGCAGGTCTTTCTGCCATCTGCAAAGAGACATACTTTCCCTTCCAGTATCTCTGCAATGTCACTTATAAAGACATTAAAAAGGACCGGCCCCAGTACTGAACCCCGCGGTACCCCACTAGTAACCCCTTTCTTCACTGTAGTCTTCATTTACAATTATCCACTGTGTCCTGTTGTCCAGCCAGTGTTTTAACCAGGCTAACACCCTGGGGCCCACTCCCAGGCTGGCTAATTTGTTTACTAATCTTTTGTGCGAGACTGTGTCAAATGCCTTGCTAAAGTCTAGGTAGGCTATGTCCACAGCCCCGCCTTGGTCTACTACTTTGGTCACCCAGTCAAAGACATCAATTAGATTTGTCTGACATGGCCTTCCTGCTGAGAATCCATGCTGCCTTTCTTCCTGTGCTCCATTGGCCTCTAGGTACTCAACAATTCTTTCCTTCATAAGTGATTCCATAATTTTCCCTACCACCAAAGTTAAATTTGACAGGTCTGTAGTTTCCTGCCTCTGTCTTTCTCCCACTTTTGTCAAGGGGAATCACATCTGCCCTCCTCCAGTCCTCAGATACCACACCATCCTCTCATGATTTATTAAAAAGCGTAGCCAGTGGTTTTACTAGTTCTTCCCTTAGTTCTTTCAGAATTCTGGGGTGAATCCCACCAGGCCCCATTACTTTATCCACCTTCAGTTTTATGAGTTCTTTCATAACTCTTTCTTCCCTAATGACATGCTTTATCCTCTATAAAAAATAAAGTTATATCTATCTATCTATCTATCTATCTATCTATCTATCTATCTATCTATCTATCTATCTGTCTGTCTGTCTGTCTGTCTGTCTGTCTGTCTGTCTGTCTGTCTGTCTGTCTGTCTATCTATCTATCTATCTATCTATCTATCTATCTATCTATCTATCTATCTATCTATCTATCTGTCTTCTCTTCTTGATGTGAATCCCCAAAGACCTGAGGGAGGACAGTCACAGACAATTCAGCATGTGTGCATACAGTACTAAAGATGAAAGCAACCAGGAAACCAGGTTTGACTGGTTGTAAAAGCAGCTTGCAGAAACTCTGCACTTGTTCATGGGAGAGAACTTGCAGTTGCCCTTATGGTTCCAGGTGCTGTGTTTTCTATGTTGGCAGGGCTATTTGGGGCCTTTACCTCTTCCTTAGCTAAACTTGCTCTGGGGACAGACTTTGCCAGAGACACATGCACTGATGTAGTGCAGTAGTGGTCAGCAGATGAAGTGAGCATACAAATAAATGCCAAGTTGGGACTTTGCAGTTACATAGAAACATAGATTTTGACGGCAGATAAGGACCGCTTGGGCCACCCAGTTTGCCCATTTCCCTACCTTTTGGATAAGCTGCAGATCCTAGTTAACCAGCAGCCTACTTCTTCCTACCCCCCACCCCCTAGAATTGCCTTATGACTGTCCCATGCATGCTTGAATTCCACCACTGTTTTTGACTCCAGAACCTCCTCCAGAAGGCCGTTCCATGCATCCACAACCATCTCTGTGAAAAAATACTTCCTTAAATTACCTCTGAGCCGGCCCCTTCTATCTTCAAATTGTGCCCCCTTGTTCTTGCACACCTCTTTTTTTGAAAGATGCTACCCTCTTGGACTTTGTTGATTCCCTTGAGATACTTGAAAGTTTCTATCATGTCCCCCCTCTCCCTCCTTTCCTCGAGGCTATACATATTCAGCTCCTTAAGTCTCTCTCATATGTCTTCCGGTGCAGACCCTGCACCATTTTAGCTGCCCTCCTCTGGACAGCCTCCATCCTGTCTATGTCCTTGCGGAGATTGGGTCTACAGAACTGCACGCAGTACTCCAGATGGGGTCTCACCAACTGTCTGTACAGAGGGATAATAACTTCCTGTTTTCTACTGGTGATGCCTCTCACTATGCATCCCAGTATCCCCCAGCCCTCCTTGCTGCCCTCTCACATTGCTTGCCCACCTTTAGGTCATCTGATATGACTACCCCCTGGTCCCTTTCCATTTTTGTTGTTGTTAGTATCTCATCCCCTATTGTGTGCTCTTCCCCTGGGTTTTTGTTTCCCAGGTGCATTACCTTGCACTTCTTAGCATTGAATCTAAGCTGCCATACATTTGACCATTCCTCTAACCTTGCCAAGTCCCTTCTCTTCCTTTCCACCCCACCTTGTGCATCAACTCTGTTGCAGATCTTTGTGTCATCTGCAAAGAGACATACTTTCCTTCAGTCCCTCTGCAATGTCGGCAAAAGACATTGAAGAGGACCGATCTAATACTGAACCCTGATTCCCACTAGTAACCCCCTTTCTTGGAGTGGGCTCCATTTACTATTACTCTCTGTGTCCTATTCTCCAGCCAATTCTTTACCCAGGCTATTATCTTGGGACCCACTCCCAGGCTGGCTAACTTGTATATTAATCTTTTGTGTGGGACTGTGTCAAATGCCTTGCTAAAGTCTAGGTAGGCCATGTCCACAGCCCCTCCCTGATCTACTACTTTGGTCACCCAGTCAAAGAAATCTATCAGATTTGTCTGGCATGACCTTCCCGCTGCGAATCCATGCTGCCTTGGGTCCTGAGCCCATCTGGCCTCTAGATACTCAACGATTCTTTCCTTCAGAAGTGATTCCATCATTTTCCTACCACTGAGGTTAAACTAACAGGTCTGTAGTTTTCTGCTTCTGCCTTGCTCCCACTTTTGTGAAGGGGAATCACATCTGCCCTTCTCCAGTCCTCGTGTACCACCCCATCCTCCCATGATTTGTTAAAGAGGGTAGTCAGTGGTGTCACTAGTTCTACCCTTAGTTCTTTTAGAATTCTGGGATGAATCCCATCAGGCCCCATTGCTTTGTCCACCTTCAGTTTTAAGAGTTCTTTCAGAACCCTTTCTTCTGTAAATGGGCTGGTATCAACTTCTGCATCCAGAGTGTTTCTACTGTTTGTTTTAGGTACCTCCCCCACTTCCTTTGTAAATACTGAGCAAAAATATTTGTTTAGTATCTCTGCCTTTTCACAGTCACCCTTGCCCACCCTCCCTCCTCTTTATTAAGCCTCACTAGCCCTCCCTTGGTCTTCCTTCGCTCCCTGATGTACCTATAAAAGGTTTTATCCCCCTTCTTAACTGAGTTGGCTATCTTTTCCTCGGTTTGGGCCTTTGCTGTTCTGACTGCCTTCCCAGCTTCCTTTTGCTTTAACTGATACAGTTCCCTGTTCTGCTGCTTCTGTGATTCCTTGTACTTCCTGAATGCTTTCTTTTCTCTTGAACCTTCACTGCCACTTCCTTTGAGAACCATAGTGGTTTCTTACATCGTTCATTTTGTTAATTTGCTTCACACAAAGGCTTGTTACCTCTGTGATGGCAGTTTTATTATTCCCCATTGTTCTTCCACCCCTCCTTCCTGCCCATTTGCTGGTGCATTCCTTAGGCACTCACCCATTTTAGCAAAGTCAGCCCACCTAAAGTCCAGTACTTTTGCCTTTGTATAGCTTGACTCTATTGCTGTGTTTATTGTGAACCATACTGTTCGATGGTCGCTAGTTCCCAGATGGTTACCCACTTCTACATCTGTGATCCTCTCTTCATCTCTATTTGAGAAAACCAGGTCTAAGATTGCTCCCTCTCAAGTGGGCTCCAATACTAGTTGTCTAAGGCATGCCCCTTGTAGGGCATCTAGAATAACCCCACTCTTTGAAGTGGCTGCTGCAACTGCACTCCAGTTAACATCTGGCATATTCAGATCACCCATCAGCAATATCGCCCCTTTTTCTGCCATTCTAAGTATTCTTTCTATCATTTCCTTGTCCATTTCCTCCCCGAGAAGAGTCTGTATATAACCCAATGCGGATTGTGGTGCCATTGCCGGTCTCCAAATTTACCCACAGTGCTTCTTCTCCTCCCTGTTTTCCGTTTTGTTCTGTTGCTTTGATTCCTTCCCTTATGTAAAGAGCTACTCCTCCTCCTCTTTTACCCTCCCTGTCCCTCCTGTAGATAGTGTATCCTGGTATGTTTATGTCCCAGTCATGGTTTTGTGTGTACCATGTTTCTGTGACTGCCACGATATCCAGATGTTCCTTCTCCATCAAGGCCACTAATTCAGGAAGCTTGTTACTCAGACTACGGGCATTGGTACTCATTGCTTTCCATTTTTTGATGGCTTTACCTTCTTTTGCAGCATCCCCCACTGACCTGTCTACCTCGGTCTTTTTCTCATTTAGTACCCTGTTTTGTAGGGAGAGGATGGGATTTTCCTGCTGCTTATCAGTGCCTCCCCCCTTGACTAGTTTAAAAGCTTGCCAATGCAGCATTTAAACAGATTGCTCAAAAGACTCATTCCCTTCCTGGACAGATGCAGACCATCCTGCCAGTATAGGCTGGTGTCCTCAGGTGGAACCCCAGTCCCCAATGAAGCCAAACCCTGTGCTCCACACCATTTTTCAACCATTCATTAAACTGCATGGTGCAAAGTACCCACCTCACTCATGCCATTGACAGGCAGCACCTCAGAGAAGGATATTGTGTGCTACTTGTCTTAGGCCCCTCCCCAATTCTACAAAGTCCTTCTGCACTGCTCTAATCTCATGATTAGCCAAGTCATTTGTCCCTAGGTGGACAATGACGTCCAGCTCAGACTCCTGTGCAGCTGTTCTCGTGATCCTGAGGATGCGCTTCCTGTCTCTCCAAGCCATGGCACCAGGCAGGCACCTTACTTCAGTTTTCCCTGCTCCCCCTAGTTCTATCCCCCTAATAATTGAGTCCCCCACCAGGAGCTGCTTCCTTTCCTTGTGGTGTCCTCTGCCTCCTTCCTGTGGGCCTCCCTTGTGACAGTTGTCCTCAGCCTCCTTAGTCTCCTCTGTGGGTGCATCCATAGGGGAGCTATGATCCCCCAGAATGGTGTATGGATTGTGGTGTGGAACAACTGACTGGGTGTGCCTCTGTTCCACCATCCTCACCCTCCCTGAGCCCACTGTGGTCCAACTGCTGTGCTTTCTTCACAACCTCTGAGGTAGTGGTGGTGGCTCTGGTGCTCCCTGGATGGGGGAGGTTCCCTTCCTACCATCCAGTGTGGCCTGGGGAAGGTCCCCTTACTACTGTCCAGTGTGGCCTGAAGACGGGCAACTTCCTCCCTCAGGGCAGAGAGTTGTCTGCAAATAGGGCAGCATCTCAGCCTCCAGAAAGACTCCCGAAGACTGCTGCCCCACAGCCATTACATTGCACTACTCCCCACATTTTTGTGTGTGTGTGTGTGTGTGTGTGTGTGATTGGTTTGTAATATATATATATAGATATATATATATATATTATACAATGTGTATGCTTATATTGTCAGTGCAGTGTGCTAGAGATGATATGACAGTGATATACCTTGCACTCTTGAGAAAATGATGTCAGAACCCCAGGTATAAAGGAACTATTTCCAGGGGTGGGTGGGGTGAGGGTTGGGAAGGGTTGGGCCTAAACTGTGCCCTCACAAACAATCAGCTAAAAGCTCTGACCCACCACTGCCATGAGTGCCTTCCTGTCAGCAAGATGCCCTTCACAACAATTTGACAGAGAAAGTACCCTGCTAATCAAACAGAGAAAAATCCACACATCCAAGTCAGACACAGGTAAACCTCCCCAGCCCCAAAACAGGCCTGGTGGTTTGTGCTCTGAAAGCTGTCAGCCCCAAGATAAGTCAGCTGTGCTTTAAACTCTTCCTGCACTGAAAATGTTAAGAATTGTAAATAACAAGCGTAAACCTAGATCCACCTTCCTCTGTTGCTTGAAAGACTGTCTTTTCCTGTTTCACACTGCAGGTGTTGCTATGACCACTCATTAACCACAGTAACTTTTTTAAAAATAGTTTAACTATCACAAACTCCTACACACCAGTAAATTATTTAAAAATAGTTTCTGTCCCAAAATCCTAGTAGTCAATCCAGCTACCCCCAAGGGACAACCAAAATGCAGTATTCAAACACTTATGTAGTTACTTCCAAGATAAGCAGAGTTTGCAAGCTTCTTTTAAAACTCCTCAGCTACCTGTAATTTATTTAAAAATAGTTTAACTGTCAGAAAATCCTAGTAGACAATCTAGCTACCTCCAAGGATCTACCCAAATGCAGTATTTAAATCCTTCTGAAGTTACTAACAAGATAAACAGAGTTTGCAAGCCCCTTCTTGGTTAAATACTAAATAAATATGTGAATAAAAAGCACTTACCAAGGGTAGTTAGTTTCACCTTCCACAGAATTAAGCAAAATTGCACGTTTGTTGCAGATATCAAGTGCAATATAGAATTTCTCACACAGCTTGCAGTTGAATAAAGAAGTAGTGTCCTTCCAGGTCCAGAAAATGTGCCTTGTGTTTTTAAAAATTGCAACCTCCAGTAACTTATAATAATCTGATCTAGTCTGGATATCTCCACCCAGGGCAATTTGTTGACAATGGTTATGATGCAGCCCTTCCTGTTCCAATACAACCTGTTTGGTCTGAAAACAATGTCCTGCCCCTAAGGCTGTCTGTGTTTCAATTCACACTGCAGGTTTTGCTATGACCACTCATTAACCACAGTAACTTTTTTAAAAATAGTTTAACTATCACAAACTCCTACGCACCAGTAAATTATTTAAAAATAGTTTCTGTCCCAAAATCCTAGTAGTCAATCCAGCTACCCCCAAGGGACAACCAAAATGCAGTATTCAAACACTTATGAAGTTACTTCCAAGATAAGCAGAGTTTGCAAGCTTCTTTTAAAACTCCTCAGCTACCTGTAATTTATTTAATAGTTTAACTGTCAGAAAATCCTAGTAGACAATCTAGCTACCTCCAAGAATCTACCCAAATGCAGTATTTAAATCCTTCTGAAGTTACTAACAAGATAAACAGAGTTTGCAAGCCCCTTCTTGGTTAAACACTAACTAAATATGTGAATAAAAAGCAATTACCAAAGGTAGTTAGTTTCACCTTCCACAGAATTACGCAAAAGTGCATGTTTGTTGCAGATATCAAGTGCAATATAGAATTTCTCACACAGCTTGCAGTTGAATAAAGAAATAGTGTCCTTCCAGGTCCAGAAAATGTGCTTTGTGTCACCATCCAGTCCCAGTGTCAGCCCATGCAGTGGTTCCACCAAGTGAACCAGTGAGTCAGTTGGGTAAGGAAATTCACAGTGGAGCTGGCATTTTATAGTTCAAAGTTATATGACTAACACTTAGTAGGTGCAAACTGATTACTTCATCATATGACATCTTATAGTTGATCGTGTGCAGTTTCTAAATCTAAAAACTGGATTGCTGGTGCACTGCTTAGAATGAATGGCTGCTTTTTTAAATAGTATGGTACCTTTATAGAATTTGCAGATACTGCTTAATAATGTATACATAACAATATATAAAATAATGTATGGGCAACTATGCACAACAAAGCTACATTTCCATTGAGAAGTTGGACACAGTTGTCCATACTTTATTCAATACTAGCTTTGTATAGAGGTAGTACAGCAGCATTGAGTGAACTCAGCTTGTCTTCGTCTCCCCCTTACCTCCTGACAATTGCTTATACTTACACCTCCATGCTGCCTGTAACATTGTTGTGAATGACCTGAAGTGGTCGTGGAGTTGCTGTGGTGAGGTGACAGACTGACTGGCATCATTTTGTTACCCTGTGCTACTCCCCCCCATCTGCACACCACATTGTCCAGTACAACAGGACTCTTGTTCTTAGACATAGTCTAACACATTTGATGGGGGGAGTATGGTTACATACATATGGTTTAGATTTAGAAATGTGTCTCAGAGTTGTAATTGGGCCAAGTTCAATAACAGTTCCCATGCAGACCTAGTGACTCACCATCCAGTCCCAGTGTCAGCCCATGCAGTGGTTCCAGCAAGTGAACCAGTGAGCCAGGATGCACCACCTGCATCCTCCAAGTACCTGAGCAGGGTATGCTGGCAGGCAGGGAGGGGAAGGGGAGCCAACCAAGGTATACCGGGCTAGTACTGGGGCAGGATCAGAGCAACCAACATCAACAACAAGCAGAACAGCAGCATTACTGGGGCAGCAGGAGGGGCACAAGCAGCAAGCTGAGTAGCATAAGCAGTGCAAGGTAGGTAGCAAAACATTGCACATGCGGGGATATAGTTCAGTTCAAGTTTATTGATTGTCTACAAGCCATTACAAAAATATAATAATAAATTACAATAAATATATCATAAATATAGTGTTTCCAATGTATGAGACACTAGAATTAAACGAATAACAGTGTTAACGAATATCCTAGAGTCTCTAAAAGAAATAATTACAGTGTAACTTATACAGCTTATTCAAGTATAACATATACCTTGATAAAAAAGATTAGCTTAAACTGTAGCCTAAGACAAATAGCAACCGAGATGAATATTCATGTAACACTAAAGCGCGTATGGAGACAAATACAGATAATACAGATTGTTCCAATATAATGGTCACGCCTTCATAGTTATCCCAGAATAATACGCAGATTACAGGTGCAAAGTATTCAAAAAATGCAGATTTTAACTATAACAACAGAATCATGAGAATTAAACAAAAGAAAATAATTTGGTTGGGGGAATTTGAAATTACCCAGAATGGAGCAGAGCCATTCTTGTCTTCTTTTAGAATGGAGGAGGCAACAAAGTAATGCATGTTTTAAATCATCTTCACAATAGAGATTACATTTGTAGCATGGGCTAGAAATACCTAGTCTCTTTTGAGTTAAATGTATTTAATTAACATTACAGAGTTCCAATCTAAATCTTGTAAATATCCATCTTTTCTCTGGATTAGTTATATTTCTAAGATATGGTTCTGTTTGATGTTTGCTTTTAAGCAAAGTGTACCATCTAAAATGCTTCAGAGTCATGAGATGCTGAAAATCAAACAGTACTGTTGTGTCTCTAGCCCTTTTTTAAATTTGGAAGTTGATGTCTTCTTTAGGCCTTAAATAAATTTCAGTTACTAAGTGGCCAAGGCCCAAAGGAGATAGTTTATTTTTGATCAATTGAATGGATGGAAAGTGAAAACCAACTGTAGAATACATTAATTCCTCCTCTAAGCAATATATGGGTAAACAGAATTCTGGAAACTGAAATAAATAAAGAAGGAAAATTAGTTGTTGCTCAACAATCAGTGTCTGCAAAGAAAATTTACCAAGCTCAAGTCTTAATAATTCAGCAAGCACTGACTGTGGAATCATAAGAAGATGATGGTATAATTTGTTTATAACTGTTTTGAGCAGTTTAATCTCTGTAAATGCCCAAATCTTGGCTGCATAAAGGATGCTGGTTTTAAGTTTGGTGTTGATTACCTTTGCAGCACTGACCACCGAGCCCTTACCTAAACATGTGTTAAAGTATTTAAATGCATTAAATGCAATTTTTAGTTTAGATTGAAGGTATAGAACATGTCTTTTCCAAGAACAGTTTTCCATGTATCTAACCCTTAAATAATCAGAGAATTTATATGTTACTTTTTTCATTATCAATGAATAGAGTAGGTGATTTTCTTACTTTTATTGCCAAAAATGATCATTTGTCTTTTTTCCTTGTAGATGGTAAGTCTATTATATCAACATAGTTCTGTGAAATAGCTAGCCTTCCTCTGCAAGTCTAAGAAAGACACTGATAATAAAACAATATCATCCGCATATGCTAAACACGCTATCTTCCTATCCTTAATCCCAGGAGAATGGAAGTCTAAATTTTCCAGATTTTATTAAATGCCAGTGATATAAATATTAAAGAGGGTAGGAGATAGGAGACAGCCTGAACATACCCTACAATTAGTATTAATTGAGGATGTAGTTCCTCCCTATTGGTTATATAGTACAGTAATCCAAGTTTTGGAATGAAAGTGGATCAAAATATCTAACAATACTGAATCTATACCTAAAATTTCCAGTTTCTTCCATAATAAAGTATAGGTTATGTACTCAAAGGCTGCACTCAAATCCACAAAACAGCAGCACAGTTTAGCTTTCTTCGACTTTATATGTTTCCAAATTAACTATGACAGGACATAACAGTGTGGATAGCTGAATGTCCATATCTGAAGGAGTTTTGATATTTACTTAATATTTGTTTTTCTTCCAGCCAATCCTGAAGTCTTTGTAGAATAATTTTGGAGAACAATGTTTGTGAGGTGTCAATTAAACTTATTGGATGATATATTTGGAGGTCAGAAGGATATTAAATATAGAGAAAATTGTGCTGACTATCCAACTAGAAGGAAGTTGAATAATACATTTTGGATGGTGACCCACCAATCAGGAAAAGATTTGTATGCATCTATTAGAATTTGATCAGGGCCAGGGGCCTTATTTGAATGAGGCTTGAAAACTGCATATCTTATCTCAGTCTCCTCAATATATATAGGATAAGGAGCCATTGTTTTATTTGGTTGTTGTCTCTGTACAATATACCCACAAAAATCCTGATTCTCGACATCCAAATAATATACGTTTTGAAAATGTTCTTCCCAGATGTTCGGGGGAATGAATGCTTCAGTACCAACTGAATAACTACTATAACCCTGGCTTACCAGAGTCCAACATTTTTTTGTATCTTTAGTATAAATGACTTCTCTAAGTTTGTCCCACATTCTCTTATAACATTTACCCCACTCAACTTCAAGAAGTTTTTTGTAATTTTTCTGTGCTGTATTTAAACTTTTTACATTTTCTCTACTTCTTGATCTTTTAGAATATCTGGTTAATCTGTGTAAATTTCTTTTGGCATCCATAAAAGTTTTATTAAACCAAGCAGTATATTTTTTCTTAGGTAGATAGCTGGTTCTCAAAAAAGGTCTAATATGAGAGTTTAACATAAACCATTTTGCACGATCTTGCTATTATCATAGGATCTTTTATTTCAGTACAAATATTAATAATAAAAGGATCATTAAGAAGTTCCGCAATGAGTACCAAATTTTTGCCATCCCATCTAATTCTTTTATCATTAAGGATTTCAATATTACCTGTATTAATTTGAGGATCACAATCAGTTATAAAGAATCATTGTGAACTTAGGGGCACACGCACTGGTATATGAAAAGATTCAAGATGGTGTAATGCACCAAGTCAAGAATCATTTTTCATGCCTGGGTATTTGTCCAGGCAAGATCTAAAATGGAAGAGCCAGAATAGCCCATATAAGTGAACTCTCCTTCACAATCTCCAGGAAGACAACCATTAAGCAGATAGAAATTACTTTCTGACATAAGTCTGAAAAGATTTCTGCCACGCAGATTACATTGTTTGTCTTTGGAATTTCTGACCCAACTTACCCTGGAGTTAACTATCTGGAAACTCTGTGTCAAGTCTGAGTAAAGATTTTCATATTGCTTGTTTATATACTGTACATTCTTGCATTGAAATCATCAATTATTAAAATTGCTTCTTGTTTGTATCTATCCACTATTTCATTTAAAAAATTTTCAAACTGCGCCTATACAGTATACTTGTATAACATTTAAAAGTGGGGTGAGGGGGAGAATAAATGTTCATGAGAATCATCTTCAAATGTTCTTTAACTAACCTTACAGGGAGAATGAATTCAAAAGCATTCCATGTCATAACAGCGATTGCAGAAAGGCGATCGCTGTTAGGGCGAATGTACATCGCCGAAAATCAATTTTGGCGATATACACTCCTAGCTCACAGCAAAGGGCCCATGGGACTTAGGTTTTTTTTTATGTGGGAGCTGTGCACCCCACACCCCCCTGTTAAGGATTCTCAAATCCAGGGGGTGCATGTTAGGGGGGTGCAAAACAGGAAAAAAACAAATTTTGGGCTGGATGCAACAAAATGTGCATGTGCCCGGACCTGAACCCAGCACCCTTGCAACCCTAGCCTGCCATGCACCAACCACACCACGGGGCCAGCTCAGCAGCCCATCACCACACCACACCACACAAATCCTCCCTCCCCTTCTGCCCATCACTCAGCGTACTAACCCCCCACACATGTACATATAGTGACATCTTGTTGCAATATTCATGGACCCCCACATCTGGTCACCCTCCCTCCTTGATAGCCCTGACAGGTGCCATGATTGAGTCACCCCTTTTGAAAGCACCCAGTCACCAATGTCACTGGAAACCATTCACAAGATAATGGAAGTAAAGTACTTTTAAAGTTCAAGGCCATCTTGATATAAGTAGCTATACTGGCTTTGTTATGGCCAAACTTTTTATTTTTGTGAGCTGGGATGGCAAACGATGTGTAACCTGATATTGAAGGTACATTAGAGCTCCAAGTCTCTTGCAGACAAAGGATATCATAGCACATTAGAAAATCCTTTGTCTCATTGTCCGACAATTTATAAGAGAGACCTTCAATGTTCCAGAATATGATGGTTAAGTCCCTAGCTGCAATCAGAGGAGTGTGAATTACACCCATTCTATTATTTGGTCATAGAGAGGTATAGACTGTAATGGCGAAAAGTGGGGATATAAGGACTTTGATTGTCAAGATGACTGATCAGCTCCACTTGTACCTCACTGCTCTGCTGCAGCTGGGCAATAGGCATGCTGAGATCTTTCAGTGAAAGTCACCGGTTAGACCATGCTAAGGTACTCCACAGGAATTAAAACCAGGCTCAATTATCTGTTGCTTAAATAATTTATTTAAAAAATAATAAAAACACTCCACATTTCTGGCAGAATGTTTTTGAGCTAAGCAGGCTCTTTATCAAGGCGTACTACTGACTTGTACCAAAGGATCTTTATGTGTTACTGTAAACCCAGCACAAGAGAATTCCCGCATGCTGGTATGTTAATTTGATACAAGCCATTCATCACATCCACACTAAACATACTTAACATTTTAATTGCGAGATCAAACATGTATTAATTTGTCAATCCTTTCAGTAATTACTTTTAATTTGCGATACTTTTGGTATTTGCAATAATGTAAGGTAAGCCACGAGCAAACAGCAACTGAGCAACTAATTGCCCAAAGTGGACCCTCAATCCAATGAATCACACCACACAGATCTTTGGAATCAAAAAAAGGCCACAGCTCTTTTACTTAATAAAATCTTTAGCATTAAAGGTAATACTTCATACATTCCAATATTGATATAAATATGTACATCACATTCACTGCAGATATCTGTGCACATTACAATATATACATAATTCCATATACATAAAGTATCACCCTACAGTAAGACCCCTTGGGCAGCAAATTCATTTCTGTGCTGAACCCCGACTGCTTCATCCAATTTGTGCAAAGGAACCCTGGCCCATTCATCAAACAGACTTGTCTGGGGCCATGTCTTCCTGCAGGACAGTTTCCTTCCCCATCTTCACCAAATTTAGGACCTCCTAGACCCTTTGATTAGGAGCATGACCATCCGGAGCCACACTCCCCATCTTGCAGTCTTGGCTCCCAGTGTTTCTGTACATGCCTCACCTGAGTGACTGCCTTCCTGGGTCCCTGAAGCATACCCATCCCAGGGTCATGCCTCTACCCAGGTTCACCCAATCGTATATGGTGCCAACATGTAACACTAACCAATGCCCAAGGGATCTTACTTTTTCCAAATAGTACTGTCTCCAAAAAATCATTTAATGTGTTATTAAAAATATAATTTCTGATGTCAGACAGATGTACCCATCATGGTTACATAGGCTCTTATCCATCTTGGTGATAAGGAAATGCCTGATAACCTCCACCCAAAGCGAGGCTGCAAAATGGGACACCTCCCTAGTTACCGACCTGCATGCTTTGTCGATGGCTCCCACTTTCCGCTCACCACGCCACCACTGGCGTGGAATGATTCAAGTCCATGCCAGAATGATATGTGACAACAGCTCTTTTAGATGGGCCAGGCCCCTCTTTATTTCCCCAATAAGCCTAGGTGACCAAGTGACCAAGTCATTCCCTGCCAGATGGAGTACCAGTGCAATGGGATGTTGCCATTGTAACCCTAATCTGAATCTTGTTTAAAACAATGCCCCCCACTTCATACCCCCTTTTCTTGCCCATTGGATAAAAGCTTGACCTCTCAGGATGCCCAGCTGCCTCATGCATGGGTGTTTAGTCGCACTTGTGTAGGCCTCTCTCATGTGCAAGTGACCCACGATCCAGATCTGTGGTGCTGCAGTGGCCATGCCTGTAAAACAAACCAGAAAATGTGAGTATGATGCCATATTCATAGATAGTCACTGTAGGTGCTGGATCCTTCACACACCGCAATTATGTATGCTGAATTCTGATATAACCCTTATATGACCTTGATGCCCATCGGCAAACTTCCTTGATCTGATCCTCCTTCAACTCACACCTAGCTGCCTCAGTAGCCACTCCAATCCTGAATGAATGTGTATTATAAAACTCGGGTTTAAGCTAGCCATCCACAGACCTTTCCAAAGGATGGCTGTGAACTGTCACCTCGTGATTGGTTTCCCATCCCCGTGGATGAATAAATGACCAGGATCTATTGTCCACACATCCAGATATTCCTTCATCAATGCCCATGGGCAGATGTTCCCCATGGGAGCCCTAAAAACATGTTATGAGTGCAGGAGGTCCACATTGGTTTGTCTTTGACTTGTGCAACTGTAGGCATAATCTGTCTTGCCAAATGGCAAAATCATCGGACTGGAGATTTGTGTTCTGTCCTGTCAAGTTGGATTGCAGTACCATCTCAGACACCCGAAAGGCCCCAAAGAATGCACAAGCGAATAGGGCTCTGAATAGCTGGGTTTCATAACCCAAGTTGCATATGACTGCCAATGTGTTCAGGAGGCTGGACAGTTCAGTCAAGCCTATGAGCTTCCTTGTGTCAGTCTTTTGTCCTATTGATCTCGCCAGACCTTTTAACATTTTCTTCATAATGAAACTGTTAGTTGGGTTGGGGAAATCTTCCGTCTTGTGGAGGAATGTGATGCCCACCAGTTGCAGGTGTATTACAGCTGTAGATCTTCCCAGGTGTTCCAAATAGAGGATGTAGCTTTGGACTTGTCTTTTAGTGTCAGGCAATGTCATGCTTACCTTGTGACTGCAGAATTCTTGGAAAGTCACATAGCTACCCATGTATTTCCTCCATGTCGAGGGGGCCACAAAGAGCTGTACCAGTTGCTGTAGTCTTGGTTCCCCAGTTTCCAGACAGCTTCCAGTATCTGCATGGGGAGTGGGTCCACCCCTGGAGCCAGTCACCTGAACTACTCGAGCTGTAACCGAGATAGGGCATCAGCAATGACATTTTCTTTGCCTGGCAAATGCTGAGCCCTGAAAGAGATGTTGTTCTTGAGGTAACATAACATAAAGACATGCAGAACCTTCATTACCTCCTCAGAATGAGAAGTCTGCAAGTTCAATATGTCATCTACCGCCCTGTTGTCTGTGAGGAAAAGCACCTTCTTATTCTCAAGTTTGTGCCCCTACACCCTCACTGTCACCATGATGGGGAACAGTTCAAGCAGTGTAATGTTTTTTGTGAGACCACTTGTTACCCACTCCTGTGGCCAGCTCTCTGCAAACCATGCCTCCCACCAAAAGGCTCCAAAGCCAATACCACCCGATGCATCTGTGACCATATGAAGATCATACAGCTGGTCCTCTGGCATCTGCCAGATGGTAATACCATTAAAATCCTGCAAGAAAAGCTCCCAGACCCATAGGTCAGCTTTCATGCCTTGTGTCACTCTGATGTGGTGGTATGGTTTTAGAACCCCTGATGTGGCTGCGGTCATCCATCTCAGGAATGGCCTGCCCGGCTGGACTGCGTGGCATGCAAAGTTCAGGTGCCCTATGACAGATTGCAACTGCTGCAGGGTCACTTTCTTTGCTCTTCCCATCTCCCCTAACATCTTGCTCAACAGAGTTACTTTGTCTTGTGGCAGGTGGGAAACCATGGCCTCAGAATCTATTTATATGCCCCGGTATCAGAGGTGGGTAGTCGGACCCTCTGTTTTTTCTTGGGCTAATGGGACACCGAAATACTCCATTATTGTGCTAAAGCCCCCCAGTGTCTCTGCACATGCATGTGATCCACTGGGACCTGCAAACAGAATATCAACTAAGTAATGTACTACTGTATGTGTGGGTTCTGTGTGTGCCTTCTTGTAGCCCATTCCAGGAATGTTGCAAATGCTTCAAAAGCCACACAGCTTACTGAGCAACCCATGGGCATTGCTTTGTCCACATACCATTGGCCTTTGAATTTGAAAACCAGTAGTTCGTGGTCACCCAGATGCACTGGTAGAAGGTGGAAGGCTGACTTGATGTCACTCTTTGCCATCAGTGCCCCCTTACCCAGCTCTTGTATCTGGTGCAATACCACATCAAACAATGCGTACTGCACTGTGCAATCCTCAGGGTCGATAAAATCATTTACTGAGGTCCCCTTCAGGTAGGACAGGTGATGTATCAGCCTGTATTCCCCTTCAGTCTTTTTGGAGATAAGCCTCAGTGGTGATACCCTGAGGGTAGGAACCAGGTGGTGTCGAAGGGTCCACCACCCTGCCTGCCTCAACCTCACTGGTGATCTTTTTCTCAGCGATATTGGGAAGTAGGTTCACAGACATAAGGTTGCGAGCTGTGGTTGCCACCCGCGGTCCTTTGTATAGGATCTTAAAGCCATGTTTGAAACCATCATGTAAATACTGTGCTGCTTTGCGGTCGGGGTAACAAGAATGTCATACTTCCATTAGATCTATGTGGACTGGTGAACTAGCCTGACTTCCCAGGCCCCTGTTTTCCCTTTTTCACCCCAACTCCCTCATTACCCTGCCGTTTGGCGGACTGTCGGGTGCAATCTGCAATCCTGTGTTCCCCTCCACAATTTTTGCAGATGTGGCTGTATCTGCAAAAAGAAACAAAAACATTTCCCTTTGTTATAATCAAAACATGCCTTCTTACTTATTGACTTCTTCTGGTCTTTTTTATAGTCATCCCCTGCCTGTCTGACAATGACATGACCACTGTCTGTATATGTTACCACATTAGTTCTTCCCCAAGTCATATATTGAACCCACAAGTCTATGTGCATATTTTCCCATTTCAGATTGGGCTGCCGTGCCAATTTTAGATTAAATTGTTTGTCGTACTATAGCCATGCATATCCATCAAATGATAAGTGAGCAAATTTAATGGTATCTTGATACTTAAGCAGTGAAATCAGCTTGTCAGAGTGTTTCATCCTGTATACCAACATAAATATGTTGAAAGCAGCTACCCAATTCTCAAATGTAAATGGTCCTTTAGGCCTCCGCAGCCTCTCCTGTTTCTTCTTTTTATCGTCATTCTCCTTGAGGAGCTCCCTGTATAATAGGGAGAACATGTCTATAAATTTTCCTTTCCAAATTTTTTTCCCTGACCGTGTCAGATAGGTGATCACTCTGGGGGTCTTCTACCCTGGCATACACCCAATGATCCAGCTCTGAGTGTTGGTTGTTAGTTGAGGTGACACCAGATGGAGTTGTGGGGTTGGCTCCTGTCAATGTGGTAATGTTATTCCCACTCTCTGCTCCCGCTACTAGGTTGTCCTTGCTCCCCTGCTGAGACTGGGTCATGGGGCCTTGCACTTCAGTCCACACCAGTACTGCAGCTCCTTGTGCTCTCCTGTCCCCTTCAGCAGAGCAGTTTGAGACACCATGTGAGGATGGCTGGGTCGGTATTGCCTCGGCTGCTGGGGAATTCTGTTGACCATTGCCTAGCGTTGGGTGACTTAACATGTTTTGTGTTGCTCCACCATTGATGGGCTCCACCCCTCTTTGTGTCCCAAACCCTTGACAGCCTACAGAGCCCTGTGTGGTGTAGCCCTTTGGACCTTAGGAAGTGCCCTCGCCTAATTCATTGAATGAGAAGGCTTGTGCTCCTGCATTTACTGCTGCCACCCCACTCTGTGGGGGTGTCAGGAGAACAGGGCCATATGGTCCCCATGGATTCATTGCAGCCCAAGTGGCCGGCATGCCGCCCATGCTTCCATACATAAAGGGCCACATGAAGGGACTCTGTTGTCATACTGGTGGCCATGGCAGTGCAGGTGAGAAGTTATCTCCCTGAGCCCCAGGCCACCCTTCTTGGCTTTGCTTATTGTCCCCCCATCATGTTTCTTCCCGTCGATTGACTTGGGCTTTGCTTGGGTCTGGCTAGCGGTAGGGGTCCCCCATCTTGCCTCCCTTGCATAATGCCCTTTTTCTTTCCTGTTCCTTGGTGGCAGTGGCCTTAGCCATGTCTCTCAACCTTTGCCTCCATTTAAAGTATTTTGAGCCTGTGGCCCCCGAGTCTAGTGACACTTGCTCTGGGCCTTCACTTGATTGCCCCTCATCAGTATCAGAGTCCTACCACACCATCACTACAGAGGCATCACTCTCATGATAGCCATTGTATGCACCAATTTGTGGTTGGACCACAGACATCGCAGGGGGCTTTTCCACCTTGTTCTTTGGTGCACCTGGCTTTTGGACTCTGCTTGCTGTGCTCCCCTTCCCTCCCATCTGATCTGCTTGCTCTCAGTCTGCTTTCTGTTGGTCTCCACCAATGGTTAAGCCTTTCACTTTGCCTGCCTGCCTTGCCCATTTTTCTTACCAGATTTGGTTTGTGCTACAATTCTAGTAAGTGACCCAAAGGCTGGCTCTGCCTGGACTGTCGTCCCTCCACCTCCATTGTCACAGGAGGTATCTGTTCAATTAAGGTAGAAGGGACTGCCTCTGGCAGCTGTTGTCCAGCTGGAGGGGTGAACAGCAGGCCTAGTTCCAGCCTGGACATAGCCATGAGCCAATCTGGCCCCCCAATTTCTTTTAGGCATTGCAGGGCATCCCGCAGTGCCTGGTCCTGCCCTTGCATCGAGGCAGCCGGGAAAACAGGCAGCAGCTAGCCGTCCTGCCCTGCCTGATCTTGACCCAGATTCTGGGCTGGTGTGAAACACTGGAGCACCTGGCTTTCTTGCAAATAGGACACCTGGGGATTGGACATTTTCCAAATAGATAACTTGGGGGGTGGGGGGTTAAGCGGTTTTAAGCGCTGCAATACCTATATGAAAGACAAATCATATTCATCAGCCCCATGCCCTAGCCTCATATTCCAATGGCCCTCCAAAAGCAGTAGTAGCCCTCCAACAATATCAGTTCCCTAATATCTACATATATGAAAACCAGTTAGTCTCAAGCTCCAGTCTTCCTGTTTCTACGAAACCCCTATGTGAAATAACCACATCTGCTGCTGTTCTCACTAAACATAATATAAACAGCCCTACAAAAATTCTGAAAGCTCCTTTGTGTGCGTGTAATAGCTTATGCTAACCTTCTGCATGTTTAGTATGCACCAATGAATGTGGTTCTCATCAAGAAATTCTGAATCAACACAGCACAAACTGTAGCACTCAGTCCCAGTTTGGACACTGGACCGCAGAGCTCAAGTACAAAATATTTTATTAAATATTATCAAATTAAGTACAAAATATTCTAATAAATATTATCAAATTGCTACATCAGACAGCCTGAAACGTTTCTTTCAGACTGCACTTTAACTACCAACAACCTGTCACATGTCAGGCTACAGAGATACATAATTTAATAAGCCATGTGCATTACGTTTTCACATTACATTGCATTGCATTATTTTGATCTCCTGCCTGTCTACCGACAATCGGGCCCTACCTCCACAAAGAATGAATTATATTTTTAAAAGAATTACCCGCAGCCACTGAACAAGTCCTGTTTGGTACATTTGCCATATGCTCTATATTACTCAGCAAGAGTAGTACCTGTTTGGATTAAGCAAACAGATACTTTATTAGAAGAAGGGGTCTCATTTAAGTAAAAAAAAAAGTATTTTTTTCTGAGGAAGGGGGAAGTATCACCTTAATTTACTGAGAGCAGAGAGTGAATCTAATTCAGGGTGTGGCTCAGCAGCTTACGTGTACAAAAGCAGCTGTCTCCAATTACAGCTTCCAGCAGTTTCTGGCAGAAGAGAACTGGTTGCAGAGCAAGAAACAGAAGTCCAGAACTACAGATTTTTTACTAATTAATCACTTCTGTCTCAGCAGGAGTAGTACCTGTTTGGATTAAGCAAACAGATACTTTATTAGAAGAAGGTGATCTCATTTAAGTAAAAAAAAAGTGTTTTTTCTGAGGAAGGAGGCAGTATCACCTTAATTTACCGACAGCAGAGAGTGAATCTAATTGGGAGTGTGGCTTAGCAGCTTAGGTGTACAAAATCAGCTGTCTCCAATTACAACTTATGGCTGTTTCTGGCAGAAGAGAACTAGTTGCAGAGCAAGAAACAGAAGTCCAGAACTACAGATTTTTTACTAATTAATCACTTCTGCCTCTGCAGGAGTAGTACCTGTTTGGATTAAGCTAACAGATACTTTATTAGAAGAAGGGGGTCTCATTTAAGTAAAAAAAAGTGTTTTTTCTGAGGAAAGGGGCAGTATCACCTTAATTTACTGAGAGCAGAGAGTGAATCTAATTGGGGGTATGGCTTAGCAGCTTAGGTGTACAAAAGCAGCTGTCTCCAATTACAGCTTCCAGCTGTTTCTGGCAGAAGAGAACTGGTTGCAGAACAAGAAACTGAAGTCCAGAACTACAAATCTTTTACTAATTTCCCTCCTTCCCATCCCTCCACCCTCCCACCCAAAGCCAGTTCTAGTTTTATAGCCACTGAATTTGACTGACAACAGGAACTTCCTCTTTGGCAGTAGAAAGGGAAGGATCACTCAGACACATTAGTTTCAGCAACCTTGAAGGAACCTAAAAAAAAAAAACTCTTTCTCCCCCCCTGGCCTGCTGGAGGTCTGAATCCAAGCATGGAGGAAGGAGACTACTGAAGACTACAGGAAGTTCCTGTCCCAGAACAGGAAGGATGAGAGTTGTAAGGGCACATAGGCAGTAGGAAAGTAAGTGTAAAATACATAGACAGAGGAGACAAAGCATACAAAGCAACAGGAGGGGACACAAAATAAGTCAAGATGGAGTGGTGCAGTGCAATGGCTGTGGAGCAGCAGTGTTCTGGGAGACATTGTGGAGGCTGCGAAGCTGCCCTGTTTGCAGGCACCTCTCTGGTCTGAGGGAGGAGGTTGCCCGTCTCCAGGCTGACCTGGCTAGGATTCGTGAAACCTCTTTTCCCACCCAGGGACCACCAGGGCCACCACCGTTACCTCAGAGGTTGCCAAGAAAGAGGAGTGACTGGACCAAGGTGGGCTCAGGGAGGGAGCGGGTGGTGGAACAGAGGTGCATCCCTCCAGTTGTAGCTCTCCACAATTCATATGCTGTTCTGGAAAAGAGTGGTTCCTCTATGGAGGCACCTGCAGTGAAGACCAAGGAGGATGCTGGGAACCTCCACAAAGGAGACCCACAGGAGGGTGGCATGAGACCCCACAGTGGAAGGAAACAACTCCTGATGGGGGACTCAATTATTAGGGGGGTAGATATGGGGGAGGAAAGGGATAGGAAGGTAAGGTGCTTGCCTGGTGCCATGGCTTGGAGGGACAGGAAGCGAATCCTCAGGATTGTGGGAGCAGCTGCATGAGGGAGGGAGCTGGATGTCATTGTCCACCTAGGGACAAATGACCTGGCTGTAAATGGTATCAGAGTGGTGCAAGAGGAGTTTGTGGAGTTGGGGAGGGGCCTTAGGCAAGTAGCATGTAAGGTAACCTTCTTGGATGTGCTGCCTGTCTATGGCAAGGATGATGCTAGGGTATTTCACACCATGGGATTCAATGAATGATTGAAAAACTGGTGTGGAACCCAGGGTTTTGGCTTCATTGGGGACCGGGGAGACACCTGGAGGGATGCAGGCTTATACTGGCGCAATGGTAAGCATCTGTCCAGGGGGGGATGCAGGATCCTAGATGACAGGTTTAAATGCTTCATTGGCAAGCATTTAAACTAGCCAAGGGGGCAGGCACTGAAAAGGAGCAGGGAAATCCCAGCCTCCCCCCACAAAGCGCAGTAGATAGAGAGGTAAACACCAAGGCAGATAAGTCAGTAGGGAGCAGGACAGGGATAAATGCAGAAAAAGGTGTTAAGGACAGGGATGGGGCTAAAAGGGGTAAGGCCATAAAAAATTAATGGAAGGTAATGAGTACCAATGCCCGTAGTCTGTGCAACAAGCTCCCTGAACTGGTGGCCTTAATGGAAGAAGGATGCCTGGATATTGTGGCAGTCACTGAAACATGGTACACAGAGAACCATGAGTGGGAAGTCAACATACCAGGATACACAGTCTACAAGAGGGACAGGGTGGGTAAAAGAGGAGGAGGAGTAGCTCTATATATAAGGGAAGGGATTAAAGCAACAGAACTAAAGAGTAAACAGGAAGTTGATGAGTCACTATGGGTCACCCTGGAGACAGGAAATGTCACCACAATCTGCACTGGGGTTGTGTACAGACCCTGATCTCAGGGGGAGGAAATGGACAAGGAAATGATAGAGAGCATCCTTAAAATGGCAGAAAAAGGGGAGATATTGATGATGGGGGACCTGAATATGCCAGATGTTAACTGGAGTACCTTTGCAGCAGGCACATCCAAGAGCAGGGTCATTCTTGATTCCCTACAGGGGGCATGCCTCAGGCAGCTAGTGTTGGAACCCACTCAGGAGGGAGCAATCTTAGACCTGGTAGTCTCAAATGGGGAAGGAGAAAGGATCTCAGATTTAGAAGTAGGTAGCCATCTGGGAACAAGTGACCACCAAACAGTGTGGTTCGCAATAAACATGGCCATAGACTCAAGCCATACAAAAAAAAAGAGTATTGGACTTTAGGAAGGCTGACTTTGGGGAAAATGAGAGAGTGCCTTAGAAAAGCACTAGCAAATGGTCAAGAAGGAGGGGTGGAGGAACAATGGAGAATAATCAAAACAGCCATCACAGAGGCAACAAGCCTTTGTGTGAAGCAAATCAATAAAACAAAATGAAGGAAAAAACCACTATGGTTCTCAAAAGAGGTGACAGGGACAGTTAAGGAGAAAAGGATAGCATTCAGGAAATATAAGGAAACACAGAAGGAGCAGGACAGATAACTTTATCAGTTAGAGCAGAAGGAGGCAGGGAAGGCTGTCATAATAGCAAAATCACAAACTGAGGAAAAGATAGCCAACTCTGTTAATAAGGGAGATAAAGCCTTTTATAGGTACATTAGGGAGCAAAGAAAGACCAAAGGAGGGATACAGAGACTTAATAATGGGGAAGGAATGTGGGCAGAGGGTGACAGTGAAAAAGCAGGGATACCGAATGAATATTTCTGCTCAGTGTTCACAACATATGAGGAGGGGGAGGTGCCTAAATCAAATAAGGGAGAAACTCTGAATAGGTGGTTCGATACCACTCCATTCACAGAAGAAAGGATTTTGAAAGAACTCTTGAAACTGAGGGTGGAGAAAGCAATGGGGCCTGATGGGATTCACTCAAGAATACTAAAAGAACTAAGGGTAGAACTAGTAACACCACTGACTACTCTCTTTAACAAATCATGGGAGGATGGAGTGGTACCTGAGGACTGGAGGAGGGTAAATGTGATTCCACTTCACAAAAGTGGGAGCAAGGCAGAGGCAGGAAACTACAGAACAGCTAGTTTGACTTCAGTGGTAGGGAAAATGATGGAATCACTTCTGAAGGAAAGAATTGTTGAGTACCTAAAGGCCAGTAGGGCACAGGACCCAAGACAGCATGGTTTCACAGCAGGAAGGTCATGTCAGATGAACCTAATAGATTTCTTTGACTGGGTGACCAAAGTAGTAGACCAGGAAGGGGCTGTGGATATGGCCTACCTACATTTTAGCAAGGCATTTGACACAGTCTCACACAAAAGATTAATATACAAGTTAGCCAGCGTTGGAGTGGGTCCCAAGGTGGTAGCCTGGATAAAAAACTGGCTGGACAACAGGACATAAAAGGTAATAATGTGAGTCCACAGTAAAGAAAGGAGGTAACTAGCGAGGTACCGCAGGGTTGATACTGGGACCAGTCCTCTTTAATATCTTTATAAGTGACATTGGAGAGCACCTGGAAGGAAAGGTATGTCTCTTTGCAGATGACACAAAAATCTGCAACAGGGGTGATACACAAGGTGGGGTGGAAAGAATGAAAAGGGACTTGGCAAAGTTGGAGGAATGGTCAAATACATGGCAGCTCAGATTCAACGCAAAGAAGTACAAGGTAATGCATCTGGGAAACAAAAACCCAGGGGAAGAGTACACAATGGGGGGTGAGGTTAATAACAACAAAAATCGAAAGAGACCTAGGAGTAATTATTTCAGATGACCTAAAGGTAGGCAAGCAATGTGAGAAGGCAGTAAGGAGGACTGGGGGGATACTGGGATGCATAGGGAGAGGCATCAACAGTAGAAAACAGGAAGTTGTTATCCTTCTCTACAGCCAGTTAGTGAGGACCCCATCTGGAGTACTGCATGCAATTCTGGAGACCCCATCTCTGCAAAGACATAGACAGAGTGGAGGCTGTTCAGAGGAGGGCAACCAAAATGGTGCAAAGTCTGCACCAGAAGACATACGAGGAGAGACTAAAGCAGCTTAATACAGTATGTATACCCTTGAGGAAAGGAGGGAGAGGGGGGACATGATAGAAACTTTCAAGTATCTCAAGAGAATTAACAAGGTACAACAGGGTAGTATCTTTTAGAAGAAGAGATGAGCAAGAACAAGGGGGAACAATTTGAAGATAGAGGGGGTTCGGCTCAGAGGTAATGTTAGAAAGTATTTTTTCACAGAGAGAGTTGTGGATGCATGGAACAGCCTTCCTGAGGAGGTTGTGGAGTCAGGAACAGTGGGAGAATTCAAGAATGCATGGGACAGGCATAAGGCAATTCCAGTGGTGGGCAGGAGGAAGTAAGCTGTTTATTAACTAGAATCTGCAGCTTATCCACCAGGTAGGGAAATGGGCAGACTGGGTGGGCCAAGCGGTCCTTATCTGCCACCAAATTCTATGTTTCTATGTTTCTATATGTCAAACAAAAAAGGAATGTCTTGTTTCCAGCAACAACCGATCAGTGCAGAGAAAGTATCAACAGTGGTGTTTTAAAAAAAAAAAAAAGGGGATGGAAAGCCCCGAGAATGGGTGAGGAGCGGGTGGAAGAAGCCCGAACTGGAGCACTGGTGAGGAGAGATATTGGTGAAATGGAGAGGTGAACTCGGAAAATTTGCGACAAGCAGTCGAGGGCAAAAATGCCGTGTGAGCAGGCCACGAAGCCAACTGGTGGCACTGCCAAGGAAAGCCAAGCCAGGGCAGGCATGGAGTATAAGAGGAGGAGAGAGCAATAAGGCCCAGGCAAACATGGTTGCCTATATGCTATATAGTACTGGGACTGGTCCTCTTTAATGTCTTTATAAGTGATATTGGAGAGCACCTGGAAGGAAAAGTATGTCTCTTTGCAGACGACACAAAGATCTGCTACAGGGTTGATACACAAGGTGGGGTGGAAAGGATGAAAAGGGACTTGGCAAGATTGGAGGAATGGTCAAATGTATGGCAGCTCAGATTCAACACAAAAAAGTGCAGGTAATGCACCTGGGAAACTAAAACCCAGGGAAGAGTACACAAAGGGGGTGAGATACTAACAACAACAAAATTGAAAGTGTCCTGGGGTAATGATATCAGATGACTAAAGGTGGAGGCCAAGCAATGTATGAGAAAGGCAGTAAGGGGCTGGGGGATACTGGGATGCGTGGGAGAGGCATTAACAATAGAAAACAGGAAATTGTTATCCCTCTGTACAGACAGTTGGTGAGACCCCATCTGGAGTACTGCATGCAGTTCTGGAGACCCCATCTCCACAAAGACATAGACAGAGTGGAGGCTGTTCAGAGGAGGGCAACCAAAATGGTGCAGGGTCTGCACCAGAAGACATACAAAGAGAGACTAAAGCAGCTTAATATATATACCCTCAAGGAAAGGAGGGAAGGGGGGGACATGATAGAAACTTTCTAGTACCTCAAGGGAATTAACAAAGTCCAAGAGGGTGGCATCTTTCAGAAAAAGAGATGTGCAAGAACAAGGTGGCTCAATTTGAAGATAGAGGGACAACAGCTCAGAGGTAATGTGAGGAAGTATTTTTTCACGGAGAGGTTTGTGGATGCATGGAACAGCCTTCCTGAGGAGGTTGTGGAGTCAAGAACAGTAGGAGAATTCAAGAATGCATGGAACAGACAAGGCAATTCTAGTGGGGGATAGGAGGAAGTAAGCTGTTGGTTGGCTAGGACCTGCAGCTTATCCATCAGGTAGGGAAATGGGCAGACTAGATGGGCCAAGTGGTCCTTTTCTGCTGTTAAATCCTATGTTTCTATGGGAGGGACCAGGCCACATGGTGCAGGAGGCAAGGCGGGCAGGAGATGGGCCCAAGCAGCGGGCCATGGGGTACAAAAACAATGTGGACCTAGCGAGGCCTGGACAAACTGAACCAGGGGATGCACAAACGTGGGCTGCAAGACCGTCTGGAGGCGCTGCAGAGTGAAGTTGGAGGAAAAGAGGAAGAGGGGGCTAAAAGGAACAGGAAACATGGGAGGCCTAAGGGGGACCAGGCCGCATGGTGCAGAAGGCAAGGTGGGAAGAGGATGGCCTGAGGAGAGGGCCGCGGAGAACAAGAAACAAGGCAGAATTAGTATGGTCCAAACAAGCTGCTCCAGGAGGTGTGAGCTGTGGCTGCTAGGCCGTCTGGTGGCACTGGTGAGGAAAGCCGAGGAAGGGGCCAGTGAGGAGGATATGAGGAGGAGGGTGCAGGAAAGAAAAGGCAAACAAGAGAGCCCTAAAGGAGGGAAGAGCCGCATGATGCGGGAGGCAAGGTGAGCAGGAGCTGGGCCCAGTGAGTGGGCCATGGAGAACCAATCTGGGAGGAGAAATGCAAAAGAAAGAATGAGGGGGAAGGCAATGGCCATGGAAGCTGGTCTGGGATGTGAAGCCCAGAGGGTGGCGTGAAGAGCCATAAATGGCGAGGGCAGGAGGCGGAAATGGTGGGGGGATGGGCAGAGCGGAGAAAACAAGCGAGGCCTTGGAGAACCAGGCCGCCTGGTGCCACAGTGGGGTGGGCAGGGGCTGATCCTGAGGGGCTAACAATTTGGGGGGTGGAAGAAGGTAGGAGAGCAGCGGCCAGAAAAGCCACAAGTGCAGGAAGCCAAAAACTTGACTAGGCTGGAGTTGGGCAAGTAATGAAGGAAAAAGGCCAGGAAGGTTGAGGATTTACCAGGAAGATGCAAGCAGGACAATGGGGGGAAATCTGGTGAGCTATTCAAAGAGGGCGAAATCCTCCTGAACCACTCACTTAGAGCCCTGCCAGGCCCTTCCCTGCTGGAGCCGACAGGGCCAGCCTTATCTACGTGGTGTCCCACTGATAGGACTGGTCTCCAGGGGCCACCCCTTCTCCCCTGCGGGGAGGGCAGAGCTCCTATCCCCACCTCCTTGGGGACTGTTGGCAAATCAACCCTCCCGATGAGAAGCCAGGGGGGCCAATCTGGCTCAAGCAGTCTGTATTGAGTAAAATAAATTAAAACATTTGAATGAACTGTATCTGGGAACGACACTCAAACTGTGGAATGAGTGTCATTTTTATTTAGATCAGGTAATGATCAGTTACTGAAAGCTGCAATGTTATTGTCAGGATTTTGTCTTTCAGTTATAGAACCTAAATGGGAAGCCCCATTTCGGGGAAACAGTGCTGAATAAATATCTGTCGGGCATTTATGAGTCGAGAATTTCTACTAGACCTGTTAAAACGCATTACTAATAAGAATTCAAATGTCCCATTCATAAATAGGGTGATAGTTGGAAGCGGTCATTGAGACCTCAGCCATTCAGGGCCCCTAGCATAAATTGACAAAAACTTTACTGTAACAATACGCACTCATTGACAGCTCAGTTGGTGCCTGGCCATGGTGGAGGGTGGAGGGCTGTGTTGGTAAGCGGCTTGTAGTTGGGATGGAGGGAACGTGCTGGTGGGGCACTACCTGCTGGGGTTGGGGATCCTCAACACACCGGGGAATGGTATCAATTTATTGTATTGGGGAAAGAGATGGGGGGAGAACACTGGACACCAGGGAATGGTGTTATTTGATATTATGGGGATCAGGATGGGAGACCATGGGACACCATGCAATATCGATTACAGATCGGGCATGGTTGTGGGTTGGGACCACTAGAAACTGAGGAATATTGATTACAGATTAGTCATGGGTGTGGGTGGGGGAAGGGACTGATGAACAACAGGGAATATTAAATAAAGTTCAGGAATGGATGCATCTGGGGGGAGGGACCACTAGACACCAGGGAAATTGTTCATTATTATCAACCATTGGTGCAGGTGGGGAGAGCGATCACTGGATGCTAGGGAATGCTTTAAGGTCCACACTGAGCCAGCAATTGGTGGGCGGGGGGCACTAGCACCAGGGAAAATCTTCTTGTCATACTTCAGCAAGGGATCGGGTAGGAGAGGGACCACTAGACAGCATGGAAAATGTATATATATATATATATATATATATATATATATATATATATATTAGACTGGTCAGGCATTAGGTGGAGGAAGGACCACTGGACATCAGGGAATATTAAATAAAGATCAGGCATGGGTGCGGGTGGGGGGAAGCACCACTGGATGCCACAGACTGAGGGCTGCCGATCGGGCAGGAGTTGGGGATGTGCTAAGCTCTGGTGCAACCTACATAAATGGGCCAATAATGTGCATGCAAATGGCCACACAATGTCTTGCATGCCCAGTGGGCTCATTTACATGGCTGCTTTTGTGAATTGGAAATAGTGCACCTATGCTATTCATTGTGGAGCCATACCCCTGGCTTCATGTCAGGGTGGCACTGAAGGGGTTAGCTCTAGTGCTAGTGGGGTTAGCGCTGACTTGACCTGGCTCTATTCTTAGTCAGATAGTGCAGGTGCATTATCCTACTGAGAATTGTAACCGTAGACACCTGGGCAATTGCAAAGCACAATGCAAACTTTTGCACTGTACTTTGAGACTTTTTGTGAATAGGGCACCAGGTTTTCACTTGTAATACGTAGATACCTGACTCTCTGCTCTGTGCTTCCTGGCTCAACCACTGGGGCTCAGACACAAATATTCATGGCTGTGCCTTTCCCCTTGTTCTTGTTGCTTGTTCTAGTTTAGTCATTGCTCCGCTTGGGGTTAGTCTCCTATATTCACACTAGATGCACCCATTACGTGCTTTATTGAACTGTTTGGAACAAATTTCCTGTGTTTTCACTACAACCCGAGGCACCCACTAGTGCTTTATTGACTTATTTGGGAATAAATGTCCTCCCATATTCTAGTTTACTGCCCAGTTTGAGATTATTCTCCTGTGTTCACATGCAATGCAGCCACTAAGCAGTTTATTGCCCTGTTTAGGTATAAATGTCCATGTGTTTTAGCTACTTAACTTGATTTACCCATTAGTGCTTTATAGATATGCCTGGGAATAAATATCCCTGTGTTTTCACTACTTAACGTGATGCACCCACTAGTACTTTTTTGATGTGCTTGGCAATAAAATTTCCCTGTGTTCACAACTACTTAACTCAACACACCTATTAGTGGTTTATTGACCTGCTCAGGAATAAATTTCCCTATGGTTTCACTACTTAACGTGACATACCCACTAGTGCTTTATTGACCTGCTTGAGATTAAATTTCCCTGCATTTACAACTATGTAAATTGACACAGCCACTAATAGCTTTATTAATCTTACTGGGGATAAATTTCCTTGTGTTTTCACTACTTAACCCAACGCATCCACTAGAACTTTATTAACCTGTTTGGCAATACATTTCCCATATTCTAGCTTATTGGCCAGTTTGGGATTATTCTCCTGTGTTCACACTCATCACAACAATTAAGGGGTTTATTGACATTTTTGAGAATAAATTTGCCTGTGTTTTGACTGTTTAATGTCATCCACCCAATACTGCTGGTTCCATGTCAAAACAGCAAAGAAATAACAGTGAGTACAAAAATGGTGATGGTAAAATGACGAGAGTCAATAGGGCGACCGAAATGTATAGTGACCACAATTACGGTGACATTTTTGCTTTCTGTGGAGGGCTTTGCCCCCTGCACCCTCCTTACTTATATCAGAGGAGGCAGTATAATGTTTGTAGTGGTTAAGGGCACTAAGCTGCAAACTTGGAGACCTGGATTTTAAATCCCACAGCCCCTACTTGCATACTGTGTGATTCTAAGCAAGTCACTTAGCTTCCTTGTGAGCTTCGGCTTAGTGTGCCTTTCCTGGTTAAACAATTTCCCCCATAGAAACATAGACTTTGACGGCAGATAAGGACCACTTGGCCCACCCAGTCTGCCCATTTCCCTACCTATTGGATAAGCTGCAGATTCTAGTTAACCAACAGCCTACTTCCTGCAACCCCCCACTATAATTGCCTTATGTCTGTCCCATGCACATTTGAATTCCCCCACTGTTTTAGACCCCACAACCTCTCCAGGAAGGCAGTTCCATGCATCCACCACTCTCTCCGTTAAAAAGAATTTCCTCACATTACCCAAGAGCCATCCCCCCTCTAACTTTAAATTGTGCCCCCTTGTTCTTACACATCTCTTTTTTCTGAAAGATGCTACACTCCTGGACTTTGTTGATTCCCTTGATGTACTTAAAAGTTTCTATCATGTCCCCCCTGTCCCTCCTTTCATCAAGGGTATACATATTAAGCTCTCTCAGTCTCTCTTCATATGGTTTCTGATGTAGACCCTGCACCATTTTAGTTGCCCTCCTCTGGACTGCTTCCATGCTGTCTATGTCCTTGCGTAGATGAGGTCTCCAAAACTGCATGCAGTACTCCAGATGGGGTCTCACCAGCTGTCTGTATAGAGGGATAACCACTTCTTTTTTCTACTTGTGATGCCCCTCCCTATGCATCCCAGTATCCCCCGGCTCTCCTTACTGACTTCTCACATTGCTTACCCACCTTTAGGTCATCTGATATGACTACACCCAGATCCCTTTCCATTATTATTGTTGTTAGTATCTCCCCTGCTACTGTGTACTCTTCTCCTGGATTTTTATTTCCCAGGTGCATTACTTTATACTTCTTTGCATTGAATCTAAGTTGCCATATGTCTAACCATTCCTTCAACCTTGCCAAGTCCCTTCTCATGCTCTACCCCCTTGTGTATCAACTCTGTTACAGATCTTTGTGTCATCTGCAAAGAGGCATACCTTTCCTTCAGACCCTCTGCAATGTCACCTATAAAGGCGTTAAAGAGGACTGGACCCAGTACTGAGCCCTGAGGTACTCACTAGTAACCCCTTTCTTCAGAATGTGTTCCATTCACTATTACCTTTTGTGTCCAGTTGTGCAGCCAGTTTGCTACAGGCTACCACCCTGGGACCCTCCCAGGCTGGCTAACTTGATTATTAATCTTTTGTGTGGGACTGTGTCAAATGCCTGCTAAAGTCTAGGTAGGCCATATCCACAGCCCCTCCTGGTCAATTACTTGGTCACCCAGTCAAAGAAATCAATTAGATTCATCTGACATGACCTTCCTGCTGTGAATCCATGCTGCTTTGGGTCCTGTGCCCTGCTGGCCTCTAGGTACTTCTACAATTCTTTCTTTTCAGAAGTGATTCCATCATTTTCCCCACCACTGAGGTCAAACTAACAGGTCTGTAGTTTCCTGCTTCTGCCTTGCTCCCACTTTTGTGAAGAGGAATCACATCTGCCCTCCTCCAGTCCTCAGGTACCACCCCATCTTCCCATGATTTGTTAAAAGTGTGGTTAGTGGTGTCACCAGGTCTCCCTTTACTCTTTTTTAGGATTCTAGGTGAATCCCGCCAGGCCCCATTGCTTTGTCCACCTTGAGTTTTAGGAGTTCTTTCAGTACTCTTTCTTCTGTAAATGGACTGGCATCAACCCCACTATCCAGAGTGCTTCTACTGTTTGGTTTAGGTAACTCCTCCTCTTCTTCTTTTGTGAATACTGAGCAAAAGTATTCATTCAGTATCTCTGCCTTTCACTGTCTCCCTCTGCCCACCTCCCCTCTCCTTTATTAATCTTCACTATCCCTTCCTTAACCTTTCTATGCTCCCTAATGTACCTATAAAAGGTTTTATCCCCCTTCTTAACTGAGTTGACTATCTTTTCCTTGGTTTGGACCTTTGTTTTTCTGACTGCCTTCCCCACTTCTTTCTTCTTTAATTGATACAGTTCCCTGTCGTGCTCCGTCTGTGATTCCTTATACTTTTTGAATGCAGCCTTTTTCTCCTTAACCTTCCCTGACACCTCTTTTGAGAACCATAGTGGTTTTTTATTCCGCTTTGTTTTCTTTATTTGTTTCACACAAAGGATTGTTGCCTCCATGGTGGCAGTTTTGATTTTTCTCCATTGTTCTTCCACTCCTCCTTTCTGGCCATTTGCTAATGCATTCCTTAGGTATTGACCCATTATGCCAAAGTCAGCCCTTCTAAAGTCCAGTATCCTTGTCTTTGTATGGATTGTCTCCATGGTTGTGTTTATTGTGAAGCACACTGTGCAGTGGTCGCTTGTTCCCGGATGTCTACTGACTTCTAAATTTGTGATCCTCTCTCCATTTGAGAGTACCAGGTCTAATATTGCTCCCTCCTGAGTGGGTTCCACCACTAGCTGTCTAAGGCATACCCCTGTAGGGCATCGAGAATGACCCTGCTCTTGGATGTGGCTGCAGTCCATGTCGCCCAGTTAACATCTGGCATATTCAGGTCCCCCATCAACAGCATCTCCCCTTTTTCAGCCATTTTGAGAATGCCCTCTATCATTTTCTTGTCCATTTCTTCCCCTTGAGACGGGGGTCTGTATACAACCCCTGTGCAGATTGTGATGCCATTCCCTGTCTGCAAGGTGACCCAAACCCCCTTCCCACTTATATATCTAACTCCGAGGCCATAGTACCTTGAGGAGGAGGGGGAAAGCAATGTTGCTGTAACTGCAGTTGCCGTGAATTCCTGTTGTGCTATTAACTATCACTGTTTTGCCATCGCCATTATTGTACTCGCCATTATTTCATCGCCATTTTAATGTGCTACCCTAGTACTTTACTGAACTACTGAACTGCTTGGGAATAAATTTCCCCCTTGTTCACGACTACTTAACTCAACACAGCCACCAAATGCTTTATTGACTTAATTGGGAATAAACTTCCCTGTGTTAACAACTACTTAATGTACCCCTTAGGTGCTTTATTGACTTGATCGGGAATAAATGTCCCTGTGTTCACAACTGCTTAACCTAATGCACCCACTAGGTGCTTTATTGACCAGATTGGGAATATATTTCCCTGTGTTTGCACTCATAGCAGCCATGATGTTCTGTATTTATTGGCCCACTTGGGCTTATTCTCCTGATTCACAACACCCAATGCACCCACTACTAGGTGCTTTATTGACCCAACTGGGAATAAAGTTCCCTGTATTCACAACTACTTAACTCAACGTAGCCACTAAGTGCATTATTGACCTGTATGGGAATAAACTTCCTTATGTTTTCACATCTTAACTTGACACACCCACTAGTGCTTTGCTTTATTGACCTGTTTAGGAAAATATTTCCTGGTGTTTCCACCTCAATGCACCCATTATTTCAGGAGGAAAATATTTGGAGCCTTTAGGCAATACCACACATGCTAAAAAAAATCAGCACTTCAAAGGCAATCCATGGTACAGTAATAACAATGCAAAAAATTCATGACATTGCAGGAGTAACCTGTCATGGTATTCAGAAGATGAGCACAAGGGCCATTAGTATAGTGCAATAGCCAATTTTGGTAAGCAGAAAGATGGATGACGAGGAGTAGAAGGAGGAGGAGGAGACAGACATGGACAGTGATAATGAGAAGGATATCAGTGGTATAGATCCTGAGCTTGTAGTAAATAAAGCAGGAGTCAGTCTGTCAAGTAAAAGTAGTTCTAGGGAGTGTGTTGGAGAGGAGGATTCCAGTACCAGATAAAGAACAAAAAAGTCTAAAGAAAAGCATGTGGTGATACAAATAAAAAATAGTAGTACATAGGGAGACACCCATATATGCAGTGGAGAAACAAAGGATAGAAGGATAGGGTTTCAGATGAGTAGAAATAGAACTGCTTGAGACACTTAGGTTATGCATACAAAAGGGCATACGGATGGAAATAGAAAGACATCAAAAAGATACTAGCAGTGCTGGTGGCTGTGGTGGTGGTGGTGGTACACATCCCCTCCCCATAAGTAGCAGTGCAACAAAACCTGTGAAATCTGTGGTATAGCATTTTTTCACACAAGATAAATCATATTGAGGCCATGCAGGTTGCAAATTATGCAAAACAAGATTAAGTCACAATAAAGTAGGAACTCGAATGGGAGCATCAACAAAGATAAGACATATGAACAGGTCTCATGTATCATTGTCAAAAAGTACAAAAGGAACACACAGAACATGTTGCACTGCTGCACTCAGATGAGAAGGAAGAGGACATGTATGTTCACCAACATGAGGAAGTAATTGACCAGGGGGGAAGATGACAAAAGTCTGCCTTTCAATCAAAGCACAACATCTTCAATATCTCAGTTATGTACCCTTTTGAGTCCAACACTACAGCCTAAGAGGAGTCAGATAGCATTCATGACCATGCCATGCACCTCCATGGGGGTAAAGGTCAAGGGAAACACCCCTTAAAATTCAGTGATTTCATCTGGTATACTGACCATCACATTTCTCAGAAAGACTCTTTTGAGTGATTACAGAAATATAAGCCAAACAGGCCTGAGGCAAGGCAATTAACAAAGGCAATTGGAGAGATGATAACCACTGACTTGTGCCAATTTTCCTTTGTGGCTAACACAGGTCTTAAGGCACTTATTGAAATAATAGTGCCAAAGTACTAGGACCTCAGAAAGACCTACAGTATTTCTCAACTTTTGCTATCCCAGATTTATATGACGTTGTTCAGAAAAGCATGTCTACCCTCAAGTGTCATTTCCAAAATATATCAAGTCTTATTTCACTGGAGTTACAGGGGTTCCGATGGCCCCACCATGTTCTGGGCCTCCCTTTTCCCCCAATATACCCCCAATTGGCTGGCTCTATGGATGTTCTGTCACAAATATGTGTCTCAAGACAGATTATGGCTTATGCAATATCACATTTTACATAACATGTACTATACCCCAGTAAAATTGGTGAAATGGGGTCTTCTTGAATCAAAGTTGTGTACCAGATGTTTTCAGGAAGAAGGAACACTTCTCCATATATTCTGGTCATGTTCCAAGATAACTCCACTGTGGGATTCAATTCAAGCCAACCTTGAACCCATACTGGGTTTGCAGGATTGCTTTACTCCTGACATTTGCTTGCTGGGTGACCTGTCCTCTATTAAGGTTAAAGTTCAGAGATTTCACATCTCTATGATTGCATAATCTGTCAAAAAAATCATACTTAGGCATTGGAAGGATGTGATTAGCCCAACATATCAGGAATGGATTCATGAAATCCTTTCTAATCTTCGCACAGAGAAAGCTATAGCGAGTCTCCACAACAGGTTACAGAGTTATAAGTGTATCTGGGATCCCCTTCACACCTTAATCATGGTTGGTACGGATAAATGAGTTGTTGGCAATTCTTTATTTCAGCTTAGACAAGCTTATTGTAATATGATATTATACTACAACGCTGTAGTACACTGCTGTCCTGGGGGGGGGTGAGGAGGGGTGGGAAGGTGGGGGCAGATCATGTACTGTTTTATGAGCATGTTGTACATATTATAACTTCTGTCCCCTGTATTGTGGAAAATCTGTTAATAAAGTTTGAATTGAAAAAAAAAAAAGAAAAGCATGTCTGATGCCCTGAAAGGTTCAGTGGGCAAAAAGGTTCAGTCATCATGTGGACCAGTGGCCAAATGACTGACTCATATGGCTGTGACTGGCCATTGGGTAAACTTTCCTCCCAATGCACCCTCCTCATTCACATCATCTAGTCTAGTGGCACTGTCAGTTGCAGCAGCAGCAGCGAGATGCAAGAGAATTTCAGTTTGTAGGCAGGCAGCACTATGTATTTATGGATTTGAAAAAGACCATAAAGCAGAACATCTTCTAGAGGGCCTTCAAGAAATATTTCCTAAGTGACTGACTCCAAAGTCCTTGCAACCTGAATTTATAGTGTCTGACAATATTACAGATATCCTGAAGGCAGCACGGCTTGGTAACTTCACATGTTCCATGCTTTGCACACACTATAAACCTGGTGGTGAAAGACTTCACCAGGATACTGCTCCACCTTATATGCCTAGGGCTTGCTATTATATGGATGTGTATTATTTGTGTCATTGAGTTGTCCAGTGATACATACATGTAGTTTTTATTTCTACAATTTTCTTGAATAAAGTTGAGTTTCAAAAAAGCAGAAATACTTCAGTGATGGAGATAGAAATGTTCAGAACTTGATTGCAGCCACCCACGCTGTGTGCACACACTTTATCCATTCTGTGACAGCCCAAAAGTGGTTGAGGCAGACTGAGGTGGAAAATAGCCTCTGTCACCTCCAAATGATACAAGAAGTTCCAACCCAATGGAATTCCACTTACTGTATGATACAGAGAATGCCTGAACAACAGAAAGCTATCAATCAATATACAGTCAACATGGCACTGGGAAAGGAGACATGAATATCAGCCCCAGTGCATGGCATCTGATGGATAATGTGAGTTGTGTCCTTAAACCCTTTGAGGAGGATACCTGAGTGGTAAGTGATGATGATTCTGGGCTATGCCAGATAGTACCCTTAATTTCACCCATGCAGCTGGGACTTAAACATCTTGAGTCAATTTCTTGACAAAGATGAAGTCAATGCTGCATCACTTGCAGGAAAATGTTAAACACCTTCCTGCATGAGCACTGCATTATAAATATGTGCAAAGCTGAACATTACATTTTGGCCACACTTTTGGATTCTTGGTTTAAGGATACAAAGTATTTATTTATTTAATTTTGGTACCCGGGTGAGCCCATTGAGACCACGACAATCCCTTTTTCAGAGGTGAACCAAAGTTAATTATGCATACAGTGGCAGTTCATTTACAAGCAGTAATATAATATAGAGACATTTCTGTAAGTTTCCATCTCACTTTACAACATCTGCTAACAGTGATTATTTACAAACCAAAGAATACAGTCATCTTTTGACAATTGTTAATCCACATAAGACAGTTATGGAACAAATGAAACATAACACACATAATTTACATCAAGTGCTGCACGGTGACTAAGCGGTGGGGGGGGTATCAGCGATAGCAGGTGCACTGGTTGAGCTCTAAAAGGTGCACAGTGAGCCCCCTTTTAAATCCCCTGAGGGAGGAGCTATCCTGTAGGCTTTCTGGGAGTGTATTCCAAAGAGGTGTGATGCTAGCTGGATATGACCTTTGCCCAAGGGATGATCTAACTTTGGGCACATTGAGGAGGTTGGGGCTTGAGGATCTGAGGGACCTTCTAATCGGTTTATCAGATAGTAATCCGGCCACACTAGGGGGAGCATTTTCCTGCCTTAGCTTGAAGGCTAGACATAGCAATGGTTACTGTAATCTCCCTTCTAGTGATGGCCATGAGAGGGCATATAGCACCTAACAGTGATGCTCACGGGGCGGAGCTCCTGATGCGAATCTGCTAACCTGATGGTATAGGCTTCTGAGCTTTGCATTTCTGCCCTCTGACAGTTAGTAGGACTGGAGCACCATAAAATATGGTGGGTAGTATGGCATCTGTAACCACATTTAGCTGGGATTCATGTGTAAGGAGGGAGTTTAGGCGGTAAAGTAGGCCCAGTCTCTGGTTCACGGTCTTGGTTAGTTGGTCAATGTGTGCCTTGACATTCTTTCAACCACATGACCTTTTGGACCTGGAATAGTATTATGAGCTGTTTATTGAGAAGGCATGAGCACATGTAGTTGAGAAAAGTAATAAATTATTAGTGCCACTATGGTCATATTTGGAATCTGCACAAAATCTGCTGTAGTGGAAGGGAGCACAATCAGCCACCTCTGGTGCTGCTGGTAACACCACTGAAGTTTTTTGGCCAGCAAACACCTTCCAGAACTGCTGATACTACTGGGGTGACTGCTGCTACACCACAAGAAGGTGGGACGCTGTTGGACATACTTTCAGACTTTGGGCTGATAAAGACAACTGGAAAGGCTCACTCAGCTATTGTGGTGACAGAAGTCCCTGCTACAAAAATGGTAAAGGATTATATGGAGGAGATGCATCTCACTGCAGGTGATGAACCACTAACATACTGGCAACAGAAGAAATCAGTGTGGCCTTCTTTAACTGAGACTGAATTTGAATACCTGATTTGCTCACCCTCCAGCACATATTCAGAGAGAATTTTAAGTGCTGCTGCTGGAGCAACAGTGAATGACAAAAGAACATGGGCTCAATTCTCAAGGCCCTTAGATTGATGCAAGGTGCCTGCATCAAATATAAATGGTGTAAGTGGCACCTTGTGTGAAAAAAATTATGCCTGAGCTAGTCACAAAAGCAGCCTTTGTCAAATACAGGCTGCATGCACCACAGGGGACATGCGCCAGTGTTGCACCACAAACTGGGCTGCAGCATGGGAGCTATGGGGCTTGTGTCATATCCCCAAAAGTGGGATTCACAAAACTCTACCAGAGGGAGAATTTCTAAGTATGCTTAGACATATCCCTCTGGGACAGTGTTGCACCTTGTGGCAATGTGTCATGGTCTCCCCTCCCAAGCCCAGATCCCCGATGTCGCCCCTTGTAATAATATAGAATAATACCCCCTTTCTCTGGTGGTCTAGTGGCTCCCAAATCCCAGATGTCCCTGTTATAATAATATAGAATAATACCCCCTTCCCTGGTAGTCTAGTGGCCCCCCACCCCAGCAGGTAGTGCCCACCACCACCCCACTTCCCATCCTGAAACAGAGCTGGTGACTGGCACAGGCTTCCTCTCACCTCCATGGCCAGTCACTGACTCAGCTGTCACTGAGTGCATACTGTATAGTGTATGCACTCATTGATGTCAGTCAATTAGTATGTACACTATACAGTAAGTGCTCAGTGACAATTCAGTCAGTGGCTGGTCACGGAGGTGAGAGGAGGGCAGTGCCAGCCATCTGCTCTGTTTCAGGATGGGGATAGTGGGGTGGTTGGCACTACCTGCTGGGATGGGGGTAGGGGCCACTAGACCACCATGGAAGCTGTATTATTCTATATTATTATAACAGGGACATCAGGGATTGGGGAAGGGGCCACTAGACCACCAGGGAAGGGGATATTATTCTATATTATTACAACAGATGACATTGGTCGATAGGGGTGGGCCACTAGACCACCAGAAATGGGAACTAATCTAGTGTATCTGGGGATCAGGGATGGGGGGGACCTCTAGCGTTTGCCACAGGGAGCCTGCAGCAACCCCTCCTGTGCACCTTGTGTTTGTTGCATGGGAGAGGTTGTGGCAAGTGTGGAGACTTAGGCACCAGGAACCCTCCTGTACCAGAATCTAGTGCAGGGTCCCTGGTGCACTGGGCTTTGGCTCAAGCTGCCGTGTGCCTCAGCTTGCACTGATCTAAGCCCTCTTTGAGAATCGAACCCCATATCTTTCCACAAAAAATATGGAGGGGCTTACTTTTCTAAGAATGAACCTGCCCAAATTCAAAAACATATAGGCTGGGATATTCAAAAGGGTTGCACATGGCACAACACTGTTGCGCCATGCGCAACCCACTGATGTGACCCGGCATGATATTCAAAAGGGGACAGTGCGCGGCGCAAATCCTGATGCACCGGGGCATCAGTAATGTGTCTGGCGCTTAGAGTGGGGGGTGTGCCCATACATACTCTGCATCATCGCAATATTCAGCCCAGGATGTGCTGAGCCCATGCAGGCGCAACCCCTACTGGCGCCGCACACAGCAGAGCCAAAATAAAAAGAAAGCAACAGCTGGCCACCCACAGGTGAGCTGCTGTATTGCAGGTCACAACAAGGCAGCTGCCAGCTGTGGGTGGCCACCCCAGCTCCGGCGGCACTGTCTGTTGCTGTAGCGACCCCCCCCCCTTTCCCGGTCGCAGGCATAGGTATATAAATAAAACGTCCACTATCCCTGGTGGTCCAGTGGATCCTATCCTCATGCCCGATCATGGGCATTATGAATAATGAACATCCCTGGTGGCCCACTGGCCCATCCAGACTGATCTTAGGCACTATGTACGAACCCATAGCCTGGTGGTCTAGCAGTACCCCCCTCCCCACCTGCCCACTCAGTCTCACCACCCCATCCCCCCAGTCAGCGGTGGGCAGCATCTCCCCACCCGCAAGCAACTCGGCTGCCCACAGACTGACAGCATACAGAATGGCTGTATGCCCATTGGTCCACAGCGTGGGCCAGTGGGCATGCAGACCATACTGTACCACACAGTCCATGTTGTGAATGAATGGACTGTGTAGTACAGTATAGTCTACCGCCCATAGGCCCACACTGTGGACCAATAAACATACAACCATTCTATGCTATCAGTCGGCCGGGGAGGCCGGGCGACTTGCGGGTGGGGAGATGCTGACTGAGGGGCGGGGGTAGTGGGACTGAGTGGGCGGGTGGGGAGTGGGGTACTGCTAAACCACCAGGGTATGGGTTCGTACATAGTGTCCGAGATCAGGCTGGATGGGTCACTGGGCCACAAGGGATGTTCATTATTCATAACGCCCACGATCGGGCTGGGGACAGGTCCACTGGACCACCAGGGATATTTATTTATTGTTATAGCCCACGATCAGTTGAGGCACCTCAAGTGAGGAGCAGGGGGCATTGGTCCCCGACAGCTGCAGCCTGGTAGAGTGCCAGGGGCAAGTCACCGGGCATCGGCGCACCTGTATTCAAAAGGGGCCATAATGGTATGCTAATGGCCCCACGTGTGCCATGCATACCTGATGGCTCCATTTGCATATCCACCGCTGAATATCGCAGTTCCTGTGCCTTGCGCAAGTGCTCTTGCGCTGGCACATCCCCCTGTTCCTCACCTGCCACTTGTGCTGCTGCAGAGCCACTGCGCCATGCGCAATGCAGGTGGCCATGGTGCCATATTCAATGGTGCTGAGCCGTGGCACAGCACCATTGAATATCACCTGGTCCATGCTCTGGTGCAGCCCAGTTGTGCTGCACCCTTGCATGCACCGTAGTCGGGCGCAGTTTGAATATCCCAGCCATACTGTCCAAAATGTATACAGGCTGACCGCACCCAAATGGCATGTTACACAGATAATGACGATTCTCTTTATTTACTGGATTTTTTTTAACCAGTTAGGCTTATTGAGACATACGTGCCTTTTCAGGAATGACCTGAGATAGGTTACAATACAATGAATGGATGATGACGAGGGATTCTGTTGTTACTGGCCACTTTCCAACTGTCTTTCTTCCACTAGTAGATCCTCCAGTCTCCTCCTCTTCTTTAAGTTCCCATTAATTTCTCAAACAACCATCTGCTGCTGGTTCTCTCATGTGCCTCGGAGGCCCAACCCAGCACCAGCAGTTGAAGGGGCACTGCAAACTATTCAGCTAAAACAACTATAAAAATGAATACACATTAGTGTCACACAGTGTTTCAGCCTTTTGGTTTTATTGGTTTTCTGTTAACTATAGATTCAATATGTAATAGGCTGTTATGGTTTTTCTGCAGGTCCAGTTGGGTTTTTGTTTTACATTTTTGCTGCAATGTCCATATTCCCTTCTCTTTGTCAGTGCTGGACCCAATGACACATCCAAGGCTTTGATCCTGCCTGAACCATACTCCAAATATATATTGTTTTCTCTAACCTGGAAATGAAAATAAAAAATCAAGAATAAAAAAAAAAAATGATGTTCCCATGTACTGACTGACCATCATGAGAATAAAAATAATAAATGACTGATCTTACTTTAACCACCCAAGTCCAGATCCCGGCTCCCTCCCTCTTACAAATATAATCCACTATCCATTGTTCCCAATTTTAGATTATGCAGATATTGTGTACGGCCCACATATTCAAAGGAGATGTGTGGCCCAAAATGGAGATACACGGCGCATCCCAGAAAATGCATGAAAATGCAATATTCGAAAGGGAGAGCTGCGTTGTGCATTTCCCAATGCAAGATCATGCAGAAATAATAAATGTGGTGCAAAAAAAAGGGGATGGGCACCTGAATATGCTGCATAAGTGTATATTCAGCCAAAATGTGTGCCTCACGTGTCATGCATCACAAAACTGTACTGTGCAAAATTAGGTATATAAGGGGGATGGCCTAAATCAGCCAGCCACTCACAGGCAGGCTGCAGACCTGCAGATAGAGAGTGGGTGACATTACACATTATCCACTGAGACTGTTATGCAGAATTGTATGATAATATGTGATGCTAGGTACCAGCACACAGTAGCAACATTGGTGCACTCATATCCACAGTCTTCCGAGCTTGCACTGTCATGTTTGCTGCTGTGTCACACATTCTGACCAGTTGTCACACACCTTGGTATACATTTGGGTGCTGAGAGGTTGGGGGGTATGTAGCACTGTACTCAGGACAGTGAAGTCCACCCACACATAACCATGCAGTCTCACCTACCTGCTAGGCTGCAGTTCCACCTGATCACCTTTATGGAGTGGTGGAACTACCCTGTAATGCTGGAACTGTGTATGTCAATAGTATGCAAATGGCGGATTACGTTCCAGTAATGAGATGCAAATATGCTGTTTGGGCACTGACTGCAATGAGGCCATTTGCATATCCTAGCTGAATATTGCAAATCTGCATGTTGTGCAAGTGGCTTTGCATCATGCATTTCGGTATGCTCTACACTGGGCTCTGGGCACCTGCTGCCCCATGTATCTCCCCACTGCATGATCACACATGTTCAGAATATTCAGCAGCACATGTGCAATCGCATTTCATGACTCAGCTTCTGAATATACCATTCTTTTGAGCCAGTGAAGCTAATACGCATGGCACAAGCCCTTGCGCGATGCAGCCTGCCACTTTTGAATATGGGGCCCCCTGAGTATAGTACAAAGGATAAGTTTACAAAATTTAAAGGATGGCACAATTTGTGCTCAGTGTCCCCTATGACATTCATAGATGTATACTGTATAACCAATTAGGATGGACTTTATTACAAGAAAGGGCGATGGTTACATAAAATATTGTTTGCATTGAAAAGTATTCGAGGAGATGTCCCTGATTATTTGGTTGAAAGTCTAGAGTATGGAAAGGATCTTTAAGGAATTCAAATTTGGTGGCGTGGGTAATTCCTAGGTCTAATACACAGAGAGCTATCTATTTTTATAGCCATATGATTCTCTACGAATGGAATTCCCTGCCAGCTAGGTTTCATTTGAAGGGCACAAAATTTCCATCCCAAGCAGCTATAAAGGCCTGGTTTATGACTGTTACTTCTTATTGTGAGAGATCTAGTTATTCTAAAGAGGGAGTTACATAGGGATGCTGTGCAATGTATTATGTTATGTGTGCACTGCCAAGTCGGTACCTTGGTTTTCTTAGATTTTTTTATATTTATGTATTATTATGTGGTGTATTTTATTATATGCAACTTTTTTTTGTTTTGTTTTTTAACAACAGGGCATCAATGTAAGTGAGCTTGCTCAATGAAATTATCCCAAATAAACAAAACTAAAAAAAAAAACTAAACTAAAGTACTGTATTGTTAGATCCTTAACCCCACACTTGGTGCCATAAGGGAAAAATGCTGATGATAGACTGCTATAGTTCTTTTTTTATTATTTTGAGTAAAGATGAATACATCTAGGACCCACTTTTTCCCTTTCCAGCAAGTACCCTGTGTTGACTCCTATCATCTTTCAACCAGCCATCCAAGTATGCCAATACACCCCCTTCACCTGCCCTTACACATTTCTGCTGAAGCAATAGTGAAAGACAAAAGAACATGGGTCTGATTCTCAAAGCCCCAAGAGTGGCGCATGGTGCTGGCACCAAACAAATATGACACATGTGGCACCTTGCAACAGATATTACCCCAGAGCCATCCTCAAAGGCAGCCTGCAGCAATCGCAGGCTGCCTGCTGTGAACAGGGCTTGTAGTGCCCGTGTACCCATGACTGGGCTCTGACACGGCTCAAGGGGGCATGCTGCAGATGCAAGCTGCCACAGCCAGGAATCGGGATTCACAAATCCTCCCAACAGGAGAATTTCTAAGTACCCTTAGACCAGCCAGAACTGGCGTAAGGGTACTTAGACATGTCTCCCCAGGAGACCTACCCAAAGTGTGGCATTGTGACAATGCCCTGGTGCCCTAGTGGTCCCTCCCCGATGTCTCCATACCAGTGCCAGATGCCAACCTCTGTGTCTGGTGGTCTAGTGGTCCCTCCCCCACCTGCATAAGCCCATTGGTAACTGGTGTGCCTAGTGGTATGGCATTCCACCCCCCCAACCTGGCCAGCCATGCCAACTGCCTCGTACCCCCCCACACACACACCTGTGCCCCAGGCCGGGACCGGCACAACCCTCCACACACCATCTCAGCTGGCCCCGACTGCAATGTCACTGAGTGCATTTAACATTACAGTAGGTGCTCACTGAGCATCTACTGTAATGTATTATGCACTCAGTGACAGATCAGTCGAGCCAGACACAGTGGTGTGCAGAAGAATGTGCTGGTCCCAGCTCGGGGTACAGGTGGAGAGGTGTGAGTGGTCCACCGGACAACTGGGTGGGACACAAGCCACCGAGGGTACTGCTGGACCAGTGGATAAACACCTTATGGCTTGCGACAAGCCCTTCTGCTGCACTGTGCATTTGGCACCCATTCTGGCTTGGCACAAGTACAGGGACTTAGTCACTGGGACCCTGCCTGTTAGAGAATCTGGTGCAGGGTCCCTGGCATACAGGGCTTTGGTGCAGGCTGCTGTTTGCTGCAGCTCGCGCTGGTCCACACCTGCTTTGTGAATTGGGGCCCATGTCTTTCCACAAAAATCACAGCACAAAGACTGTACTAGTTAGTGTGCACAGTGACCTGCGCAAGGCAAGCGATAGAGGAGAATGATCAGTTCCTGTTCTCCTTGAACTTTTTTCAATGTTTGACACTGTGGACCATGAGTTGCTATTGGACCAGCTCAGGCAGTATGTGGAATTCACTGGCAAAGTCATCTCCTGGTTTGGATCCTATCTCAGTGACAGGACCTAGAAGATAATGTCAGGAAGGTTTTCCTTGCTCCCGAAGGTTCTGTTCTGTGGAATACCCCAGGGCTCCATTCTTTCTGCAATGCTGTTTGCAGTGTAAATGCTACCCTGGGTCAAATCATTAGGCAGTATGAGCAGAGGTTTCACTGCTATGCAGATAATACTAAGCTTTACAGGTCTTTTGTACCTGGTATACTGGGTGTGGTTGATGTGCGTAATAGGTGCCTGGTCAAGATTCAAGACACAATGTCATTCAGCTGGTTGAGATTTAACCCAGAGAAGACTGAAGCACTGGTAGTTGATCCAGATAGAAGGGTGGAGTGGCTGCTGCTAGGCTTCAGCTCAGTTCTTCTGGGCTCTTGGCTGCCATGAAAGTGAAAAATATGGGAGTCATTCTGGATGAGGAGCTGACATTTGAGGTTCAGGTATTGGCAGTAGACCAGATTGGCTTTTACCATCTGTGGAACATCAGTCAGACTAAATCCCTTATCCCCCTGACAATCTGGCCATGCTGGTACATGCATTTGTGACTTCTAGACTTGGCTACTGCAATGCTGTGTACCTTGGAGTCAATATAGGTACACTATGACACCTGCAGTTGGTGCAGAATGCAGCTGCTAGGTTGTTCTCCAGTCTTCCAAGGATGTGTCATGCCTCCCCTGCACTGCTAAACCTGCACTGGCTTCCAGTTAAGTGGCATAGTTCCTTCCAAGTTGGGCTTCTAACTTACAGGACCCTGAATTGGTGGGGCCCAGGCTACCTGTCTGAGCTTTTGCACCCTCACATACCCTCATACTCTTTCCGCTCCACTGAGGAGGGCCTTCTGGTACGTCCAAGGAGCAGCAAGATGGCTGTACTACTGCTCTGCTCCAGCTCCGCTCCATGCTGTATTTTTTTTTTATTAAATATGTTTTATTAAGTTTTTCTCAACAATGTTTACAGGCATCCGACATACATCATATTCTGTTTTCATTACAAGCATTTACACAGAAGACGGTTTTATCTCTTTTAAAATATAGCTAGCTGTATAAGGGACAACAAGATAAGCAGATGCCTGTATCCCACCCCCTCCCCAACCCACCCTGACTGTCAATAGGTAATATTGCCATTTATACATTGTATATTATACCTCAAGATCTTTTAAAATGTCACAGGATACAAAGGGGCTCTAATGTTAAATTTGCCCTATTCAGGCCGGATCAGCAGCAAGTTTTGTAGGGGATCCCAAATTTGTTTGAATTTTTCCAGATTGTTGGACTTCCCCGCTATAACTCGCTCTGCCTATATAACAAACATTATTTCTCTGTACCATTCGGCATAAGAAGGGGTAACTGCATCTTTCCAGTGCTGGAGTAATATGTTTTTGGCACATGCTGAGATTAGTGCCATATGTGATCGTTGAGATCGGCCCTGAAGAGTAGCATAATCTCCTAGAATACAAATCTCCAGAATAAACTTATCTGAAAGAGATAGTAATTGGTTCAAATGGGATTTGATGCTGTTCCAGAATGGAGAAACTCTCACATGACCACAGCATATGCAGCAAGTCACCCGGAAGCTTTAAGCACCTGGTACAGAGATCAGAAGTCAGGGCACCTATCCGGTGAAGTTTAACTGGGATATAGAATAGATTATGATTAATTTGAAACTGTATAAATCTGTATCTATCCCATTTAGTGTATCTATATAGATGTTTCCAGATTCTCGGCTAACATCTAGAATATGTAGATGTTGGCAATGATTTGTCTCACCAATAACATCTATGATTTTCTAACTGAGTCATTGTGGTCTGCAAAAAGGTATATGCATATGCTATTGAATGGGAGGTCGAGAGAGATTTAATGTATGGAACTAACATAGATGACAGGGTGTTAGACCAACGCCCGGTACCAAAGTGCTTCATTAGCATATGGGAGATTTGCAAGTATTTAAATACATATACTGGGGACCACTTATAAAGAGTGCTGGCTTCCTGGAACAGCATCAACTTATGACTGATAACCAAGTCCTCAATCTTCTCAACCCTCATGTCAGGCCAAAATGAAGTAGCTTTAAGAAGTTTACCCGAGATTAAAAAATTAGGGTTATTAAAAAGGGGTTGTGTTAAGTCCTTATGGCCAACTGTCTTAAGAAAAGTATTAAGTTGCCATTGTATTTCAAGCATGGAGCCCAGCGGGGAATCTTTTAGTTTAATTGGAAGGTTCTTCTTAGTGAGGAAAGGGAGGGCCCTGGGATTTACCTCTTGTTCTAAGCATAAGGAACGCTCTATATCTAATTAGAGGGGATGATAATGAAAGTTGGGAAAGGAGCTGGGGAAATTAACCAATACCTCATCCTTGTTAGATGTATCACTAAATAATATAGATAAAAATTTGGGGCCTGTAAGCCACCATCCATTTTTTGACATCTAAGCTTAATATAACTATGTCTAGACTTTTTACCTGCCCATAAAAAGGAGTTAACTATTTTCTGTAATTGCGAAAACCAAGAATTCAGCAAGGCCCAATTGTACATTTCTAATGGGTATAATATGCCGGATAGAATATTCATTTTTATTATACTCATTCTGCCCCACAGGGACAAGGGTAATCGGGACCAACATTTGATATCTTCCTTTAAAGTATTAACAAAGGTATCAAGATTGAGTTTTTTCATTACTTGGGGAGAAGAGTGGAGGTTAATTCCAAGTATTTAAGTTTATCCGTTCACCATTTTAAACCCAGGTTTACAACCTCTACCTTCTGTGAATATTTATTAGGGGGGAAGGCTTCTGTTTTCTCCAGATTCAGTTTATAATTAGAGAAAGAGCCGAACTGAGATTTTATTGTGAATGCAGCCGGGAGAGATTGGGAAGGAGATGAAATATGTAACAGGATATCATCCGCATATGCAGAGAGTTTGTATTCTGTGTCACCTATTTTAATGCCAGAAATGAATGGGGGAGAGTTCAGTTTCCGTATGAGAGGCTCTAGGAAGAGATTAAATAAGTAAGGTGAAAGGGGACAGCATACTATTACACTGGACTCTTGCAGAGGGAGAAGAATAGAGTATTTTAACCTAATTTATAAATTCCTGGGGGATACAGTATTTAGGGAGTAGAGAAAAGAGATAATCCCATGATACCCTATCAAAAGCTTTTTCTGCTTCCAAGGACACCAAAACAGCGGGGAGTAAGGGAGTCCTTGGTCACAGAAAAGAGGTAGGTCACTTTCCAAAAATGATCAGAGGAAAGACGACCTTTAACAAAGCCCACCTGTTCAGGACTAATCACTGAGTCCCCGACTTGGTTCAATCTTAACACCATAATCTTGGCAAGGATTTTTAGGTCGACATTAGTAAGAGAGATGGGTCTGTAATTAGAGATGAGCAGAGGGTCTTTACCAGGTTTAGGAAGGACTACTATAGTGGCCTGGGTAAGAGAGAAGTCAGATATTCCATTTACATGAAGGTATTGAAAGGTGTTCAGAAGAATAGGTTCTATTACGTTTTTAAATGTTTTATAAAAGTTTGAGGAGAAGCCATCTGAGCCAGGTGCCTTATCTAAAGGGAGTGAATCAATGGCATCAAATACTTCTTTAATGGATATGGGGGACTTTAAAGTGAGGAGTTGAGGTTCAGAGAGTGTTGGAAGATTAATATCTCTCACAAAGGAATCCAGCATTTGCTGAGAAAAGGAAGTGGTGGGCGGTGTATATAGACAGCTATAATAGTCTCAAAAAGCTTTACTAATGTCCATGGGAGAGGTGAGGATATTACCTGTTGGAAAATAAATGGAGGTAATGATTCTATCAGATGTTTAGGACCAAAGCCGGAAGGCCAGGAACTTCTCAGCTCTCTCTCCTTGGTCAAAGTAAGACATTTTAGACCTAAGCATGTAAAATTTGGCCTTTTTGGCTAACAATAAATTATATTGTGCCCACAAGGATACAGCTTTTTCCTAATCCTCTTCCGGGGATGAGGCTGATAAGTTGGCTTCAGCTATTATTGGAACATCAGTTTACAACCTTTGAGCCAGGGGCTCATTTACAGAGGTACCTCATCACAGAGAGGACAAAACAGTGCAAACATTTTTACAATAAAACACAGTACAAAAAATTTGTAGGAACATGAGGACATAGGACAGATACAATTTTAGTAATACAGGAATTGGCAAAGCACAAGTCGGTTCAGAGTAGTTTGAACAGTTACAGTATAGTATTACAGGATAGGTAGAGCACAAGTAGGTACAGAAAAATTTGTACAGTAAGCTAACAGTGGTGGAAACTAAGCAGAAGTAATCATTGTAGAGACGTGTAGAGAAGAGAATAGGATCATAGATAGTGATAAGTAATGGGTTAGTGCAGCCACTCAGGGAGCTTTGTCAGAGCAATTGACCCAGAGTAAACTTAGAGGCAGCAGCTGAGCATAGTAAGTAGGTGTTTTCAAAGGGTGGTTTTGAAACGAAAGCATCAGTGATACTGGTAGGGAGGGTGTTATACCAGGAAGGGGCTCTGTAGGAGTATGCCCTTTGTCCTTGCGAGGTTCTTGCCCTCTGTACTAACAGTGCAGTTTTGCAGGGGGTTCGGATATGCACTAGTGAGTTTGCTTGGTGGATAGAGGCAGTCAACTCTGGCGGGGATAGTCCAAGGAGAGTCTTTTTAGTTAGGATGTAGGTTTGGTATCTAAGACATTCATCTAGGTTGAGCAGATTAGCCAGGGTGTATAAATGGCAGGTATGTGTTAGTCTAGGTGCCCCGGTAATTAGCCTACATGCCTTATTTAAGGTGAGTTGGATCTTGTTTAAGGAGGTCTGGTCAGCAGCCCCATAAACTAGCAAGCATAATCTACTAGGGATAGTATAGAGGATGTGACTGCGAGTTGGAGGGCGTCGGGGGGAGACAGTTTTTATGGCGGTAAAGGATACCCAGCTGAATGCTGGAGGCTGAGGCAAGGGCAGAGATATGGGCATGAAATGAGAGAGCAGGGTCTAAGGATATCCCTAGGTACTTGTATGAGTAGACTTGCTCAAGTGGGAACTTGGAACTGGCAAAGACTTGAAGTGGAAAATTACTAGCTTTATTTTGGGGGTGGGCAAACAGCATTGTTTTATTTTTTTTAAGATTTATCATGAGTCTATGCTCTTTGAACCAGGCTTCAGCGTCATTGTAAGATAATTGCAAGGAGTCCTGAAGGATGATAGGGTTACGGTCGGAGGCAAAGATAACGGCATCATCAGCATAAAGTAAGAGGTTACCAGTACATTCACCTGGCAGGGAATTAAGATAAAGAGAAAAGAGCAAGGGCCCAAGAATGGAGCCCTGAAGTACACCAGAGCGGATAGGACAGGCGCTGGAGAGTGTCCCATTAATTTTAACACAATGTGAGCGGGCAGACAAGTAGCTGGAGCACCAGAAGACTGGCTCAGTGGCAAAGCCTGTGTGGCTGAGGGCATCCAGCAGGAGGGGGTGGGAGACAGTGTCAAAGGCTTTTGATAAATCAACAAACACTGAGCCCGCTAGAGAGCCAGAGTCCAGAGAGGAGTGAAGAAAATTAGAAAACCCAAGGAGGGCAGTGTTGGTGCTGTGGCCAGCACAGAAACCATGCTGTTCAGGACAGAGGATGCTGTATTTGGCTAGATACTCTAAGATTTGGGTGGACACAACTTTTTCTAAGGCCTTTGAGAGACGAGAGAGGATAGAGATTGGCCGATAATTACCAGAAAGAGACCTATCACCACCCTTGTGTATGCTGGTGACTGTGGCAATTTTCCAGGCAGAGGGAAATTGCCCCAGGCAGAGAGATTTGTCGAAGAGGCTGGTGATAGGGGAGATAACCAGATCCAGAACCTGATGGAGGAGATTGGGATTGAGGGAGTCACTGCCAATAGTATTGCTCTTTAAGGCCTTGATTAGGTAAGGTCTGACTTCACGGGCAGTAACCGGGTGTAGGTGGAACCAGGAGCATGTGAGAATAGGGTGAGGTGGGGGGGTCAAAGAAGTTGCTCGGGAGAACAGGGCTAAGGTCAGTGAAGGATTTGTTGAGGTAGTTGGCAATGTGGGTTGGGTCTGTGGAGAAAGAGCCATTAGTGTTGATTTGGGAGGGTGGGAAAGGACGTGTGCCCCCACTAAGTTGTTTGATATTCTCCCAGAAGGTCCTGGCATTCCCCCAGGATGAGGTGAGTGAGGCCTGATAGTGATCAGCCTTAGCCTTGTGGATGGCCCAGGTACATTTGTTCTGGGCAGTTGCATAAGCCTGCCTGTCAGCAGGGCGGCCAGTTTCCATGGCAATGTGCCATAGGTTATCCCTGTTCTTAAGAAGTTGGTGTGGGGGGGGGGTGTAACCCAGGGGGCATGCCGTACTTTGGACCAGAGTGCAGTTAGTTGTGCAAAAATGTTGCAGGCTTTGTTAAAGGTTTGGGTAAAAAAGGTTAGAGCCGTATCAATATCAGGGGCGTATTGTATGGGAGACCAGTCAGTTTGGGCTAGGAGTTGCTTAAGGTCTTTCAGCCCACCTTGTCTTAGCCACCACCGAAGGGTGGACTGCTCTGTGAATTTGGGTAAGGAGGTTGACCAACGGAAGAGAATAGGAGAGTGGTCACTAAGTTCGTCAGGAAGGACTTAGATATTGCAGATTTGGGTAGGACAGTTAGTGAGGACCACATCAAGAAGTGTGCATGTGCCCATTCTAGTATTCACTCTATTTGGTTGGATAATGAGTTGTGTTAGGTCAATAGATGCAAAGGTGTCACGGGTAGCAGAAGATGAGGGGCTAAGCCAGTTAATATTTAGATCACCCACAAGGATTTGATCACAGGAATGGGGTAGGGAGGTAAGATAATCAATTAGTGGGACCAAAGCCAGCGCTTGATTTTTTGGAGGTATGTAGGCAGTAGTCAGATAGAGGGGACCCCTTGAAGGTTCAAGGGTCAGTTTTAGGGTTAGGGCCTGAGCCCTGAAATCAAAGACAGGGGCTGGTAGGGCTAGTCCTATGAGTGAGTCTTTGATATAGATGGCACAGCCCCCACCCCATCTACCAACACGGTCCTCTCGATAAAGGGACTAGCCCAGGAGTGAGACCAGGGGGTCAGGGGTAGATTCTGACAGCCAGGTTTCCACTATAGAAATAACGTCAGGTTTATGGACTGTAACCCAACATTGGAGTGAGTCGAATTTTTTAAGGAGGCTACAGATGTTCATAGACACAACACAAAGCCCAGGAGATTCGACAGACGAGCTATTGTGGGCCGGGCCAGGGTTGGGATGTATATTTCCTGACAGGAGTAGAAGGATAAGTACAGCCCTCGACAGGGGGTGGTGGAAGGTGTGTTTGCACCGGGTATGATAGGAGGAGTAGGGGAGTTTCAGGACGCAGGGGGTAGGCAGGGGTGCACAAGCTGGGAAGGCTAGAACGATAAGTCACCAATAGGAGCATGGGGGGAAGCAGGGTAGTGTCTAGGTGGTGGGCTAGAGCACATAGAGAGAGTAGAGAAGGAAGGTGGCAGCGCAGAAACCCAGGAGGAGAGTAGAGCAAGAGGGCAAATGGGAACACTAGATTGGTGAAATTGTGGAGTTATAGGGACACCAGGGTCAGATGGTGGCCTCTGGAGGAGGAGGAGGAGGAGAGAGAGGCAAGTCAGTAGGAGGTAAGCAGGCATTTTCAGGGGAGGTTTGCAGGCAAGTAACAAGAAATGAGAGAAGAGGGTAAGCAGCCTACCGATAAGCATTAGTGCTATTTTGGTACAGTGGTAGTGACCCTGCCTCTGGTGTGCAAGGTGCCAGGTTCAAAACTCACCAGGGATAATAGGGGATAGCCCAGGGTAGGGCCGTTATCCACGGTCCAGGAGCAGCCCACCGGCAATGTGAAGGCCCAAAACTGGGGTGCTAAATAGCAACCTAGTGGCCAATATAGCTGTAGGCTAGTGTGGAGTAGGGGGTCACAGGTGCCCAGAGGCTACAGGGTAGGGGGAGAACAGTGGGTGCAGTATAGTGGGGGCCAGGTGGTAGGAGAGTAGAGAAAATGGGGTGGTTAGATAGGAGGAAAGGGTCTGATTTTGTTGTTTTTTACATTTCAATGCGATATGTATCAGTTCTCCTCTTAGAGCACATTTTAAAGTGCACCATAAAACATCCATTTTAAAATGTAGATGGGGTGCCTGTGCACTGGTGTGATGCATCTAATCCATGCCACATACCCACGCCTGTGTGTGTGGAAGTGTGTATGTGTGTGTATGTGTGTGTGTGTGGGGGGGGGCTGAGAGGGGTGCTGTGTGTGGTTGTGTGTGAGTGTGTGCCCCTGTCACCCGTACCCCTGCTTCCCACCTCAGTGTGTGCATGCCCAGTGCCATGCATGCCCCTGCATGTGTGCTGTACCTGTGTGTGTGGCCTATGCATGTGTTTTGTACCACCTACCTGTGTGCACCATAGTGCTCCCAAGCTATGGTGTCCCTGTGCCATCTTGCCTGCTGGATCAGCCGGGGATCCTCCACCCAGGGGGTGGCTGTCCACCTCCCTCCAGCCCATTGCCTCCATCGTCTCCACTACTGTCACCCTCATCAGCCTCAACAACTATCCCATGGTCAATGGCCATGTTGTGCAGTATGCAGCAGGCCAGCAATAGGCCACAGGCTTTCGAGAGGCTGTAGTGTAGGGCACCACCTGACCTGTCTTTGCAATGGAACTGTGCTTTCAGCATGCCAAAGACTTGCTCGATGATGTTGCACATGCTAGCGTGTGCCTCATTGTAGCATTCCTCTGCTGGGGGTGATAGGCACTGGTAGGGGTGAGCAGCCAGGGCCACAGTGGATAGGCGCTGTCTCCAGTGTGGATAATGACATGGTTAGCCCTCTGCTATGCTAGGCTGAGTCACTTGCCTGTCCCTGGCACCCACACCAACAAGCACACCCTGCCCTCCCCGATCCCAAGGTATGCTCTGCCCATCACCCCTTCCTGATGTCATACTCACCCACTAGGTGGTCGATGGGGATATCCCCACATTCAGACCTGTGGCACAGTACAGAGCTGTGCCACATGAATGCATCATGTGCACTCCCAGGGTGTGTTGTGCAGACATTGGTTATGTTCCCCGTGGCATCGCACACCACCTGGCAGTTGACACTTGGGCTCCCCTTCCTATTGATGTATGCCACACCCTCAGGGCCAGGTGGCATGCGGGTGCCCATGTGGGTTCAGTCAATGGCCCTAATCATGCTAGGCATATGTGCTACCCTGTGGAAGTCCTGCATGGTTGCTGTATGCTCAGCCTGTGTGCTGGGGAAATGGATGTATTCCGACACACGTGGCAGCAGAGTGTTGAGGAACTGTGTGAGGAGGCGGGATGTGGCTGAATAAGTTATGCCTGTGGTGTTCCTTGTTGATCTCTGGAAGGTGCCCGTGGTGAGCAGGCACATGACAGCTGCCACCTTTATCTCTACTGACATGGCGTGGCTCTGTCTGGTGGGTGTCTGCATCTCCACTGCCTCAGAATAGCCCTGTTCAGGCAGTACTGGCCCACGATCTCCATGTCACTGTACTGCTCGAAGGTGATGTGGGCATGGTACCACCTATGTCGGGCATACTGCTGATGGGCCCTTCCATGGCTACGTTGGTGTTCCTGCTGCCCCCTCACACCCCTCATTATGGCCTCCATCATGATGGGCACACTATCCATGGCCCTTGCTGTCCTATATCCCCCCGGGCAGTTGGCTGCTGTGGGCTGTGTGCCATCCTGGTGCATTGCCTGGAAGTGTGTCAGCCTGTCTGCCACACTCTCTCTGCCCCAGTCTCTCCACTGCTACATCTGTCCCTCTCCCTCTGTGTCTGCCTTGGTCTGTCTGTCTCTCTCTGTCTGTCTTTCTGTCTGTCTTTCTTTCTTTCATTTTCTCTCTCTCTCTCTCTCTCACACACACTCTCTCTCTCTCACTCCCTCTTGCCTGGAGCAAGTGCTTTCTGTGTGCTTGCACCCTGTACTTATAGGAACAAGTCTGCTTGGCGCATCTCTGATTTGTTCCACACTTGCGCCATGGTTTCACAGTTGAATATTGCACTGCGCTGGATATTCATGGGCATGTCTCCCGCACTTGCACCTCCATTCATTATGGTTGCGCGTTGGTGCAATGAGATTTGCACTGCTCTCTGGCTCCCACTGAATATCGCTCCTTGGCACAAGTCTGCACTTGTGCCAGCGCAACTGCTTTGAATATTTGGGCCAGAGTATATAACTACTGAATTTACATTTTTCACTTTTAATTTTTATTTGTTTCTGGTACACTTAGCATGTTAATCAGAGAGTGGTACGACTAAGGAGCTGTTACCTAAGACATTTCAAATTCTTTTTATATACGTTAAAATAAGGGTTTTTTGTACTACAGATTAAACCTAACAGATCTTATCTCAGTCAAATTACCACCTAATTATGTAACATAAACTGTTGCAAGGTTGCAAGGTTGATGTGGCTTCTACCTAGGAGCATCTTTTCCTGTTTTAGAGCCATTCATGAAGCTTTGTCGGAGATTGGGTGAGATGCTTTCTGCAAAGCACTGTAGGTGCCAGACACATATGTTTAGTATGGAAAGCATGGGGTGTGGGAATAACCAGCAGTTGTATTTGTTCAAGATGGGACAGGGCCATTTTTGGTATTCTCTATTTATGCCAATATTGGGGTGTGCTCAAGTTCTTATAAAACTGATAGCTATGAATCAAAATAGAAATAAAAATAGGCAGCTGTAGGTTGAACTTAGAGAACAACCTAATGGCTTATAGTAGGTATCAAAATCTGGTGGAGTTCTATTGAGACACAATAGCCTACTTGGTATTGTACTATACCACAAAAATCCAAACAGTTGTATTGTTTTTTGGTAATAGCAGTAAGTTTAGGAGATAGTATTTCTTCCTGACTTTTTGGTATCTTTTTGAGCTACCTTATTTACAGGTCAGACTGGCCTGGTTAGTTAGCATGGAATATAAGTAAAAGTTTATATATTGCCATAGAAAACGGATTAAAAAGCCACACCGTATAGATTGTGGATATTTTTAAGAGATTGCATCTTAAAACCTCAAAAACTTAAACTGAACTAGTTATATTTGCAAGAGGTAAACTGTTTTTATGCTATTTTGTTTTTATTAGGTTTGATAATATCTGCTTTAAAATGACGATATTAATAGATAATGTGTAATAATTAATGATGGATATATTGTCACAGCTGTATTGGCTGTTAGGTATTAAATTCATCATAAAAGCTCTTACCTTTTATTATAATCAGAAAAATCAAGTGTCCTGAGGTAATTAATCAATTGACAGAATTTATTTATTGCAGACCTTTATTTTTAATTTTTTGAATTTATTAATTTTCTTTTTGTGTATAGCTTATATGACAGGCTTATTGTAATGTTTGTTGAATGATGATGTTTGTAATGATTTAAACAAACCAAACAGATAAACTCAATTGAATTGAATTGGTAGTTCCAAGGGCAAGATTAAAAACCACTGGTTAATGAGCATTTGGAACTCCCTGCGAAGCACTTTGAGAGAGGCCCACTCTGTGGAGACCTTAAAGTGGTGTCTTAAAACTTTTCTGTTTATCCAGACATTTGGGGAGTAATTTCAACCCTCTATGGTTATGTCCCAGCTAATATTTGTAAATATTTATGAATTTAATTATTTCAGTGTTTTAATATTTGTCAATAACTATACATTCAATTATTACAATGTTTTAACTGTTAACTTATGCATGCTAATTACTTATTGTTCACACTATCATTTAACCAAGACACTATTACATTCTTCTGCTTCTGACTTTGTAGATGTTACCACTACTGCAAGCATCCCACTCCTGCTCCCCTTCCTGGTCTGATTCTTGGCTCTGTCTATGTATATATTATACCTCTCACTCTTCCAAGCCTCGAATACATTGTTTACCCTATATTCCCTGCCGCTGCTCAATTTACTAAATTATATGTATTGCAAATACCAGTTACCATGCCTTGTACTGTTAACATGCTACCTTGAAGTGTTCTCACTATGTACAGTTTGTCTTCTCACCATCTAGTGTCATCCAGTGTTGTATCCTTTTATGTAATTTCCTGCTTGTACTAAGTGTTCATATGAATACATGTTATACTATTGTTCTATCAAGTATTTTTATTTATGTATGTTCTTTATCAGTGTACATGTCTCAGGACCTCCTTGTGAATGAGCTTGCTCAATGGAGTCTTCCTGCAATAAGCTTGAACTTGAACTAATTATGTTAGTTAAGTCAGGACATATGATTTCTTTATTTATTGGGATTTTTATTTTTTTATTTTTGGGTCAGTTTCCTTGATTCCCCCTTTCAGGGGCTCAGCTCCCACCCATGCCACCTTCCCTATGCCCAGGCTTACCCCCTTGGGTGGGGCCACTGGGCAGGTGCCCCCTTCCCAAGGTCAGCGGTAACCTGCCCTGGCTTAACCCCAAGGGTGGGGCCATGGGAGTGGGGCCCCACCAGTGGACATGGTAGATAGTGGAGGTAGCGGAGCAGAGCTTCACACTTCAGGTGCTGGCATTTTGTAAGCTGTATTGGGGACATGCAGTGATGGCCAGCATCCACCCCACCCCTCACTAATAAGGTGCCAGCACTGCGGTTCCTCTCAGCCTCTGCCAGGGGTCCGTAGCATGCTGGACATACAACCCCCACCCCCCGGGGAAGGAGAGCAGTCCTTAGGATGCTCGATCCTTCTCTCCCAGCCATCCCTCCAATGTCCCAAGTCTGTTCCCAAACTCGGGTCATTGGCGTCACAGACAGACACCCTGCATCTGTGCTGGTGGGCCAGCTTATTGGGATTGATTTATTTACTTTATACTCTAGTAAGCTGTAATGGGAACCTGAGACTCTGGGGAAAGGCACCAGATATATTTCTGCTACTACATACCTCTAACACTCTTCTCCATAGCAATATCACATAGCTAGTTTTCTGCAAACACTTTGGCTTTTAGTACATTTCTGCCATTCTTCTTTGTCAGGAATGACTGCTGCCAAGGAAAGTGACAAATCAGTTAGCTCTCTTCAACCTGCATTCCTCCTTCCAGTTCACTGAACACTCTCTCACCTTCCTTGGTTACACTTGTACCTGACCAATCTTTCAGCAACAGCTTATTCTCTCTCTCATATATGGGAGTAGTACTTGCTAGCTGTGAGTGCCATATATGATAGATATATTATAGGGGTGCAGTCGCGCCTCTATAGTTAGTGTTCAGTGGTCACTTCTACGTTAAACCAAAAATTTTGCACTTTAATAACTTTGCTACCATCTAACCAATTCATAAAAATGTTTGCATGCACTGTTGGGGACTAAAGATCTCTTGATGTGACAAGTTTTGTTCCAGTTGGATGTGTGGGTGCAGAGATGGGGAGTGTCAAAAAATTGGAAAATTACAATTTTTGTGTAAATTCTTTGTCATGCCATTTCTCAGAAACAGCTTGGGGGGTCTGGTCTGAATTTTTTAGGGTTTATCAGGCATGGGTCACAGATGTGCCTTTTGAAGGTTTGTTGAAAAAAATATTAATCAGTTCAAAAGTTATTAAATATCAACGTTTCCCATCATTTCCTATGGGAAATGTTAGATGTCCCATGCAAAAATGATTGTGAAAGTGAATCCTCTTTCGTAAATGGGGAATGCTCTTTCATGCTGTCGCCATCTTGTTTTCAGTTAATGAGGCAAACAAAGTTAAATATTTTAAAAAAATGCTGGAAGTTGGTAAACACCAACAGTTGTGTTTACCTATTCGGGGATTGAGAAAATGGATTCTGAGGTCAGACTTTTATAATAATGTCCAGAAATGTGTTTATTTTTCCAGAGCAATTGCTTTGCCACAAATGGAAGCACTTGCTTTCATGAAACAACCACCTTCTTCTGCAAACTGTGAAAAAGCGTTCAGCTGTTTAGTGATTCAAGCTTTGCCTCAGTTGCATTACATTATGCTGCCTGCAGAACACGCAGGTTGTGACACAGTATACTACTGTTTTTAGATATATATTTTATGTAAAAAGGACAGTTTTTTCTTACAAGATGCCATTAGCCTATGTTCATGGTGTGGAGGGGTTGTGGGATAACAGATGGACCAGACACTGAACTTCAGGTTGAACACACAATCTCTGTGTGATGTTTATTCAAAATACAGGAAATAAGCTTCTGCGATACCATATTCCTTCTTCAGTACATCAGTTTGCAGCAACAGATTATGTATGTCCTTTCTCTGCACTTAGCAAGCATGTACTGACACTGATCTCTGACCTAAACATTTTTAGTGAGAACCCTTCATCCCTCTGTGGGCCTTGTTTGCTTGGGTAGTGGGGGCTCAATAAAAAAAAAAAAGCAAAATAAGCTATAGACAAAGAATCTCAATGCAGAATCACTGAAAAAAGGGTTACCCTAAAAAGCACTGGCAACAAGTAAAGTTTCAAAAAAATACAGCATCATACATACTTCCATAATGCAAAGCATCATGGGATATATGCAAATCACCATGCCATTTCAGACTTGTTCAGTTTACAGAACTTTACATGCTTTTTAAATAGCACAACTAACTTAATTTCTATACTAGTCACCTAGTACGAATTAGCATTATCAAAAACACCTAGTGCCATGGTATTTTCAACATTTATAGGTTTCATAGACATAAGGTATGTTATGACATAGTGCTATTCCATTCTAAATCCAACAATGATAAACACAACCTGTTTTACATACACTTGGAGGTCACCACAATAATCTCCCTGTATGAGGACCTGAGAGAGAAAAGGAAAATTAAAGAGGACACTATAGCATAGTCAAGAAAGGGGAAGGGTACCCATAGGTGGCCACCATTATGGACTAGATATTGTAAAGGATAGATTAGGCTAAGAAATAGAACAACTGTTGCAACAGATTTAAGAAAAGGTTGGCCCTCAAGAGTGGCAGGAGCTTCCTGTCACACCTGGTGTTCTAGTGGCCCTCTGTCCCCGATCCCCGATATTGTTATTTAAAACTTTTGTAATTATTAAAACATAAAATAAAAAAATTAAAAATTCCTGGTGTAGGGCCATCAATTCCCAATCCCCGATGCCCCATTTTTATTCTGTTGGTGGCTAGTGGCATCCCCCCACCCTCCCATATTGATTTTGTGCTGAAAATAAAAAAAAAGTCCCTCAATGTCTTTTTTATTTGTTTTGCCCTGATCCCTGATATTGTTATTTAAAAGTTTAATAATTAATAAAACATTTCCTAGTGGTCTAGTGGCTCTCCCTCCACTATCTCTGATGCTCATTTTTTATTACATTGGTGGCTAGTCGCTAGTGGCATCCCCCCACCCTCCCATATTGTCTTTATCCTGAAAATAAGAAAACCGTCCCTCGATGTCTTTTTTATTTGTTGTACCCTGTGAAAAAACCAAAATGCATCACTGATCACACCCACACCTCAACTGGACCTCTCACTGTGCTCCCACCTCCCCCACACACCCCTTGACACCCCCACACAGCCTCACTCACCAGAAGAGGTCCCAGGTTAGAGATCCACTCTCCCAATTGAAGACACATTTTTTTATCAATGTGAGAAACTGAGGTAAAAGCTTTAAAATGTATTTCAATGGAGGTTTCAACTTTTATGCATAATTGGCTATTTTGTGAGATTTTCACCTCAGATTTTCAACAAGACCTTTTCGGAACCCCACCTTATGAACCATATGACTGTCACTACATAACTCCTGCCTGAATGGTGATTTCACAGTTGCTTAGCAAATTCACCTTTCTGGTGGGATTTGCATAATGACAGTCATATTATTCATGATGTGGTGTCTCCAAAAGGTCAAGTTGGAAATCTTGGGTCAAAATGTCAAAAAATGGCTGCGTTTTGACTATTCTTTACAATTTTGCTATGGATGCTTGTAACTTTATAAATGTAACATATTTTGATGGCACATTTGCAACATAGAAACATAGAAACATAGAATTTGACAGCAGATAAGGACAGCTTGGCCCACCCAGTCTGCCCATTTCCCTACCTACTGGATAAGCTGCAGATCCTAGTTAACCAGCAGCCTACTTCTTCTTACCCCCACCCCCCAGAATTGCCTTATGACTGTCCCATGCATGCTTGAATTCCACCACTGAATTTGACTCCACAACCTCCTCCAGAAGGCTGTTCCATGCATCCACAACCCTCTCTGTGAAAAAATACTTCCTTAAATAACCTCTGAGCCGCCCCCCTCTATCTTCAAATTGTGCCCTCTTGTTCTTGCAAACCTCTTTTTTTGAAAGATGCTACCCTCTTGGACTTTGTTGATTCCCTTGAGGTACTTGAAAGTTTCTATCATGTCCCCCTCTCCCTCCTTTCCTCGAGGCTATACATATTAAGCTCCTTAAGTCTCTCTTCATATGTTTTCCGGTGCAGACCCTGCACCATTTTAGTTGCCCTCCTCTGGACAGCTTCCATCCTGTCTATGTCTTTGCAGAATTGGGTCTCACAGAACTGCACACAGTACTCCAGATTGGGTCTCACCAGCTGTCTGTACAGAGGGATAATAACTTCTTGTTTTCTACTGGTGATGCCTCTCCCTATGCATCCCAGTAACCCCCCAGCACTCCTTGCTGCCCTTTCACATTGCTTGCCCACCTTTAGGTCATCTGATATGACTACCCCCAGGTCCCTTTCCCTTTTTGTTGTTGTTAGTATCTCACCCCCCATTGTGTACTCTTCCCCTGGGTTTTTGTTTCCCAGGTGCATTACCTTGCACTTCTTAGCATTGAATCTAAGCTGCCATACATTTGACCATTCCTCTAACCTTGCCAAGTCCCTTCTCATCCTTTCCACCCCACCCTGTGCATCAACTCTGTTGCAGATCTTAGTGTCATCTGCAAAGAGACATACTTTCCTTCCAGTCCTTCCACAACATTGCTTATAAAGACATTGAAGAGGACCGGTCCTAATACTGAACCCTGCGGTACCCCACTAGTAACCCTCCTTTCTTCTGAGTGGACTCCATTTACTATTACTCTCTGTGTCCTATTCTCCAGCCAATTCTTTTACCCAGGCTGTCATCTTGGGACCCACTCCCAGGCTGGCTAACTTGTATATTAATCTTTTGTGGGACTGTGTCAAATACCTTGCTAAAGTCTAGGTAGGCCATGTCCACAGCCCCTCCCTGATCTACTACTTTGGTCACCCAGTCAAAGAAATCTATCAGATTTGTCTGGCATGACCTTCCACTGTGAATCCATGCTGCCTAGGGTCCTGTGCCCCTCTGGCCTCTAGATACTCGACAGTTCTTTCCTTCAGAAGTGATTCCATCATTTTCCTATCACTGAGGTTAAACTAACAGGTCTGTAGTTTCCTGCTTCTGCCTTGCTCCACCTTTGTGAAGGGGAATCACATCTGCCCTCCTCCAGTCCTCGGGTACCACCCCATCATCCCATGATTTGTTAAAAGGGTAGTCAGTGGTGTCACTAGTTCTACCCTTAGCTCTTTTAAATTCTGGGATGAATCCCATCAGGCCCCATTGCTTTGTCCACCTTCAGTTTTAAGAATTCTTTCAGAACCCTTTCTTCTGTAAATGGACTAGTATCAACTTCTGTATCCAGAGTGTTACTACTGTTTGTTTTAGGTACCTCCCCCTCTTCATTTGTAAATACTGAGCAAAAATATTTGTTTAGTATCTCTGCCTTTTCACAGTCTCTGCCCACCCTCTCTCCCCTTTATTAAGCCTCACTATCCCTCCCTTGGTCTTCCTTCACTCCCTGATGTACCTATAAAGGTTTTATCCCCTTCTTAACTGAGTTGACTATCTTTTCCTCGGTTTGGGCCTTTGCTGTTCTGACTGCCTTCCCAGCCTCCTTTTGCTTTAACTGATACAGTTCTCTGTCCTGCTCCTTCTGCGATTCCTTATACTTCCTGAATGCTTTCTTTTTCTCTTGAACCTTCACTGCCACTTCCTTTGAGAACCATAGTGGTTTCTTACATCGTCTTGTTTTGTTTATTTGCTTCACACAAAGGCTCGTTACCTCTGTGATGGCAGTTTTTATTATTCCCCATTGTTCTTTCACCCCTCCTATTACCCTATTCAAAGTATGTTGCAGCTGTCATTTACAAATCCTGGCAAAAATGTATTCTTGCACCTGTGGTGTGTGGAATGGTGTTGCAGTTGCACAGAATTATGTTTCAACTGGGATTTGAAAATTTCCTGTACAGAGTATATCAGATGAGGTAATAAGATGGCTATGCTGACAGTTTCATCAGTCTCACCCTACAAATGTAAGCACAGGGCCCCCACAGCTACATACATACATATACAGTATGCATACTATATTTATTTATTGAATATTTCAGGTTTACAACCTTTGAGTTAGAGACTCATTTCCAAAGGTACCACGTCAGTAGACAAGTATACAGCAGTTAGTTAGGTCAACATATACAGTTTGTGTACATAATGTTTTACAGTAGATAAGCACTGGAACAAGAAACAGTCACAGCCAGGACACAGGAATGACAGAGTCGAATACAACAGTTAGGTTAACATATACAGTGTGGGTACATAATGTTTTACAGTAGATAAGCATTGGAACAAGAGACAATTGTAGCCAGGACACAGGCCTGACAGAGTCGAGTACAATAGTTAGGTTAACATATACAGTTTGGGTACATAATGTTTAACAGTAGATAAGCATTGGAACAAGAGACAGTCACAGCCAGGACACAGGCCTGACAGAGTCAAGTACAGTAGTTAGGTTAACACATTCAGTTTGGGAACAAATGTATTACAGTAGATAAGCATTGTAAACAAGAGTCAGTCATAGCCAGGGCATAGGCCTGACAGTGTCAAGTACAACAGGAACTTTGAGAACAAGGGATTGCTCTTAATTAGAAAAATAGAGCTGAGGCTAGGGTGGGGAAGCAGGAGGACAGTCCATTGTCAAGGGTACAGGGGTTTTAAGGACAGTCGCAGTCATTGTTGGTCTGGAGGTGGCCTTTGAGGAGGATTTTGAAAAGGCCAAGTTTGGGCTTGGATGTAATGGGGTGAGGGGTGGAGCCCACATGAAAATATGGATACCATTAAGGAGTAATGAGAGTGCAGGGCCAGGAGGGCTCTGCATTCTTCCACAAGCAAATAAGACTATGATTATACTTTCTCAAAAAGTTGGGAAATTCTTGGCAAAAATCTTCATTAATGCATCAGTTAGGGTTCCACCATCAAAAGCAGGGAAGTGTGGTGTTAGGATTTCCAAACCTAACACCACACCCAACCCCACCCTCCATGCACCAACAGCCATGGGGGGTGTGCCTTGGGGTTGTCAGCCCTAACGCTCACCCCATTCACCTATGCTGATCTATCTCAGATTCCTTATACATGGAATGGGGTGAGTGTTAGGGCTGAGAACCCCAAGGCAACCCCTGCGATGGCTGTGGGTGCATGGAGGGTGTGGGTGGCAGGGAATGTTAGGGTAAGAAATGCTAACACCACAACCACGTTCTGATGGTGTATATATATATGTGTGTGTGTGTATATATATATATATATATATATATATATATATATACACACAATATATAGACATATATATACAGTTATACATATATATATGTGTGTATACATATATCTATATATATATATATATATATATATATATATATATATATATAGGGCAGTAAGAGGCTGGGGGATACTGGGATGCATAGGGAGAGGCATCACCAGTAGAAAACAGGAAGTTGTTATCCCTCTGTACAGACAGCTGGTTGAGACCCCATCTGGAGTACTGTGTGCAGTTCTGGAGACCCAGTCTCCTCAAGGACAGAGACGAGATGGAAGCTGTCCAGAGGAGGGCAACTAAAATGGTACAGGGTCTGCACCAGAAGACATATGAAGAGAGACTAAAGGAGCTTAATATGTATAGTCTCAAGGAAAGGAGGGAGAGAGGGGGGACATGATAAAAACTTTCCAGTACCTCAAGGGTATAAACAAAGTCCAAGAGGGTAGTATGTTTCAAAAAAAGAGGTGTGCAAGAACAAGGGGGCACAATTTGAAGATGGGGGCAGCTCAGAGGTAATGTAAGGAAGTATTTTTTCACAGAGAGGGTTGTGGATGCATGGAACTGCCTTCCGGAGGAGTTTGTGGAGTCAAAAACAGTGGCTGAATTCAAGCATGCATGGGACAGCCATAAGGCAATTCTAGGGGGTGGGGGTAGAAAGAAGTAGGCTGCTGGTTAACTAGGATATGCAGATTATCCATTAGGTAGGGAAATGGGCAGACTGGGTGGGCAAAGCGGTCCTTATATGCCATCAAATTCTATGTTTCTATGTTTATATATATATATATATGTATGTATATTCATTGAAAAAAACATTGCTAATGCATCAGTTAGGGTTAGTAGCACAGAGACAAAAGCATGGAAATTCCACGTTAGGGTTACCACCCCTAACACCCAACCCCCTCCACCCTCCACACAGCAACAGGCATCAGGGTGTGTCATGGTGTCCTCAGGCCCAACTGCTACCCAATTCCATGTGTCAACAAGCTAACATGCTACAGTATAGGAGAATAGGGTGAGAATTAGGCCTAATGACCCCATGGCACATCCTGACTCCTGTTATTGTGTAGATGGTGGAGAGGTTGGGAGGTGGTAGGGGAGATAACCCTAACATGGAATTACCACACTTTTGTCACTGTGCTATCAAACCTAACTGATGCATTAATTATGTTTTTTGCAATAAATGTCCCTTCTTTTTGAGAAAGTGGAATGTAACTGGTAACTGGTATGTGTTTGTGGGATCGTGTGCCCTCCGTGCCCTGCACTCCCCTGACACTGCTCAGTTTTTCCTAATGGTATGCATATGTGGGAGAGCATGCCCTCTGGGCCCCACGCTCCCACTTACACATAAATACGAAACCATACAGCAGTTCCATAGTACTAAAAATTAACCCTTGTAACACTTTTCTGGCAATATCTCTCAGTAACCGTAGCAATGATGAAAACATTCCACTGCTGTTGTAATCATGACTTCAAAACCTCCATGCAAAAAAGGTGGACTAAGCAGCGGGTAGCAAAAAATCTGTATCTCGAATCGTTTTTGAGATATGGGTGCCGAAAGGCACTGCAGGCGCAGCAATGTTATCCTATGGGAAATTTCTCAACTTCAGAATGCTGTAACTATGGGCCTTCTGAATGGTTTGGGACCAAACCACCAAAAGGCACATCTGTGGGACAAGGGCTTGCCACCCTGCAAATTTCAGTCCAAAAGCATAATCCACCTTGGTACAATGAAGTGACAAAGAAAACAACACATGGGACAATGTTGTAGAGAATTGTTTTTGTGACAACAAAAACATTTTCACAACAACAAAAAATGTTTTTGTGATATCCCTATATCATATAATGAAATATTGTCATGCATAAAAAAATGTTGCGCACAAAAATAATGTTTTCGCATATGTTTTTGGGAAAGTTTTCGCAGTGTACATATAAATTTTCCCTTAGACTAAAATGAGACATAAAAAAATTGCATAAACTTTTGAAGGGATTAGTATTTTTTCACTAAATCTTTAAAAGGCACCAATTTAACCCAGACCACATATATACATACAAATTTGACTCCACTCAAATGCATTCTTCAGTCCTTTAAGCCATACCGAAAAATGCACAAAAGTTGGGTATTTTTCACTTTTTTATGCTCTACAGTTCCACAACTGTACATTCGACTGGAACCAAACTTTCCAGATCCAGAGATCTATGATCGGATGCTATGCATGCTAAATTTCAGGCAAATCAGACAAACGGTTGCAAAGTTATTAAAGTGCAAACATTTGGGTTGAACATAGAAGTGGGCGTGCAACCCTAACTATACTGGACCTACTGGGCCAGTATAAGATGTGTATGTGTGTATATATATATATATTTTTTTTTTTCCCAGAGGAATAAATAGAGATATTCTCACTGCAGTGAGATAAATGCTGATGACATCAGTGGAGTGAGATATATTCCATTTATCCATACTCTGCTGATGTCACCACTCACTCACCCACTCAAGCTAGCATTCTAAATGAAAGTGCTTCAGAAATCAGTTTCTGTTTCTCTCCAAAGCCTGCAATTTACTCAGTTAGTATTGCAAAACACATTTACCTGTGTCCCATAGTTTCTAACACTCCTAGCCCATTACTGTGCTAATCTCACCTTCAAAACCATCTGAATTCTAAAGGAAACACCTTTACAAAGCAGTTTTTCTTTCTCAGTGCAAGTTGCAACTAACTCAATTAGCATTGCAAAATACAATCACCTGTTTCCCATTGTGTTTCTAACAATCCCAGCCTATTCAGAAACACTCCTACACCCTCAGATCGCATACAAATAGTGTTGTCAGTAGTTACCAAAGAATAAAAAAACACATAGAAACAGGGAAAAAAGACACAGAAAAACATAACACTTCTTAAACTCCTACCCCATTGTATAAATAGCATGCATGATATGCAATGGGAAATATTTTCACTCCTGCAGAGTGAGCTGTGCATTCTCTCTCGTGCCTTTGGCAAGCGTGAGAATACAGAGCTCACTCTACAGGAGTGAGAATATTTCCCATATCAACTCCTGCCCATCATGTATCCCAAATATATATATATATATATATATATATATATATATATATATAATAGTGGCACAGTTGTGTCACTATAGTTAGGGTTGCATGGCCATTTCTATGTTGAACCTCAAAGTTTGCACTTTAATAACTTTGGAACCGTTTCTCCGATTTGCCTGAAATTTGGAATGCAGACCCACCAACTATAGATCTCTGGATCTGGAAAATTTCAATAGATCTCTGGATCTGGAAATTTTTATTCTGGTTGGATGTACAGTTGCAGAAGTGTGGGGTGATCTAAAAGTGAAAAATCACATTTTATGCTCATTTTTCGGTAAGCCATATTGGACTGAAGAATGCGTTTGAGTGGCTTCAAATTTGTTTGTCTACATGTGGCCTGGGTTGAACTAGTGCCTTTTGAAGATTTGGGGAAAAAATATTGTGCCGTTCAAAAGTTCTTCAATTTTTTCATGTCCTGCTATAGCTTATGGAAAAATTTATGTGTGCACTGCAAAAACTTGAGCGATAACATTTTTGTTGTCAAGCTCCCCGAAATTATTTTCATGCTGCTGATATCTTGTTTTCAGTTAGCAACAGAGAAAAAATGTTGTAACTCAAAAAATAATGTTGTTTGGTAAACACCAGCAGTCGTGTTTATCTAATCATGCCCTGAGGAACATGACCCTGGCATTAGTTTTTTTACTAGGTGGTCCGCAAATATGTTTTTTAAGCTTTTGCCATTTTTTGATTGTTGCCACGAAAACAATCGCATTCAGGGAAAAAAGTAACTGTGGCAACATTTTTGTGTGCATGATACCATTCCCATTATAGAGATAGGGGTGTCACGATAACATTAAAGTAATCGCGGTAACACTGCACAAACACATTTTGCTATGTGTTGTTTTCTTTGTCATGTCATTGTGGCAAGGTGGATTGTGCTATTGGTCTAAAATTTTTAGGGTGGCAAGCCCCAGTCCCACAGATGTGCCTTTTCTTGGTTTGGTATGAAAACATTGAACAGGCCCATAGTTACAGCATTCTGAATTTTAAAAATTTTCCTATAGGATATCATTGCAGCACCCATGACACCTTTCGGTGCCCGTATGTTCAAAACATTTTAAGATATGGATTTTTCATTGCAAAATTCCTAGTCCCCCTGTAGGGAGGGACTAAGTACAGAAGTAGTATTGGAAAGCCATGAAAACCATGACATTTGAATTTTTTTCTACCTTGTATGGTTTCTGAGATATTTGGGAATTAGTATTCCAATTGCTCATTTACATGTCCATGGGCCACCATTATGCCCACAGAGTTAGCATTCACAGTGCTTTTTGGCGCCCATATCTTGTAAATGATATGAGATACAGATTTGTTTTTTGTAGTAAATAGGTTATTGTTTAGCCATACAAAGCCTTTACAACACAGTATAAAAACAGAATGTACAAATAGACACACATAATTCACATGCATACAGTTTAGAGTTCTCATGGAACACAGCCCATTTTATAAAATATGACACATACATAGTTCACAGGATTCCTCAAAGGATAAATAATACAATAAATATAAATACTCAATATATAGCTCAATATCTTACAGAACATTCAAAGGACAATATACTAATACACTAAAAAATTATTCCCTGCAGTGCAGCAATCAAAGGTCAGTAAGAGTATACAAGGGTAACAATTATCTTACCTCAACAAAGCATATCTAGATTATTCCATATACATAATAATCACTAGAGCTAATGGATCTATATTATGAGCCAAAATCTGAACAATAAATCATATCAGTTTATATCCAATGACACAACATTGTCAATATCATCTCTCTGTTGTTTCTTTCTAATTCTAGTAGCATACATAAAATAAGTTGCTAATCTTTTAATAGTATTTTCATCATTTGTATTCATAATGATAAGTGTGATTTTGTTTCTTGATATATCAGGACAGTTTATGAATGAACCCAACCAGTATTGTCATATTCTGTTATACCAGGGGCATTGCTATAAAACATGAAGAAGATCTCCTCTGATCCCATTTTTACAATCACAAATTTCATATATCTTAGAAAGATTTTGATATCTAGTTTTCATATTGTTATTCTCCATTAGCTCTAATTTAGCTTTGAACAAGGTGTTTCTAAGTATCCTATTCTCCAGTATATCCCAGTAGTCCCTATACTTAATGATATCATTATTTTCTGCATACCATCTAGAAAATCTAGATGGGCGAATTTTCTTTAAATCCTGGTTGATCCAGTATTAATTAACCTTTTTTTGAATATAAGCCTTATAATTAAGACTAATCTCAATATTCCTTTTAAAATAGGATTTTAATACTGTAAGGCCATTTTGATCCAATTTAATATGTTTATCTTGCATCCAGCATTTTTTCCCACATTAATTTTTTACCCAACAAAGCTGTTCCAAGAAACATTTATTTGGTAACTTATCTTTATCTAATCTAGTTAAATGTAACCAATATTTAAGTTTTCTTCGACAATAAGTGTGTTAGCTTTATTAGTCCAAGTCCAGCTCTCAGGTAAACTGATGGGCAAGATGGAGTAATGTGTAATTCAGCTTGCAATGTTTTATAGATTGGAGTCATATATACTTCAGAATTATCTATATTCGCATCCATCATCTGTGCCCAACTTTTAGCTTTGATTGCTATAAGCAATGGCTTTAAAGAAAAGCTCCCATAAGAGTAATTAAATGTCTTTAATCCATTCATTGTTTTTTTTTTTTATTTTCCCAGATACCATTTCTTGATGTTGTTTCCACTTATAATTATTTGTATACGTTAGTCCCAAAAATGTATACTGTTTAACAGCTTCTATTCTATGATTATCTAATCTAAAAAGGGATTCAAAAGAACTAGACCCAAAAGTTAAAAGTTTTTGTCTTGGATAAATTTATTTTTAACTGTAAAAAATTTGTACCTACTTTTAGAGTATCCAATTGCCTTTGCAGGCCACTTTTAGTTTGAGAAATCAAAACTAAGTCATCCACAAATGCTAAAATAGATGTCAGCCTTAAGTCAATCTTTGGTGCATAATTATCACTTTGTTTAAGTTCCCTAATAAGGGGATCCATATACTAATTGAACAATGCTGGGGCTAATATACAGCCTTGCCTTACACCCCGATTAATTCTAAATGGTTTGGTTGTCTCCCCAGCAACACCAAACCTAATCTTTGCCCAAGTATTATTATACAGAGCAGAGATAATCAAGACTGACATACAGATTTGGTCCATTTATGTTGCATGGATGTTTCACTGTCATGATTACAATGGCACTTGAATTTTTTTCCCTAGCTGCTACGGTTCCCGAGATATTTGCACATTTTGATACAAGGCTTCCGTGCTCAATAGGGCTGCTGTATGCCTCCATAGTTATGTGTAATTTGGAGCGCAGGACCCAGAGGGCCCACGCTCCCACAGACACATATTATTATGCAGAAATGGGCAGCTTGGTGAGGCCCCATGTTCCCACCAACACATATCATTTACTATTTGTATTACACTTTTTTTAAAAAGAAAGGAAATTCTTTGAAAAAAAAACTGTGTTAAGGCATCAGTTAATCAGTTAGGGTTGTTTCTACAGTGACAAAAGTGTGGAAATTCAACTTTAGGGTTACCACCCTGCAATCCAACCCCCACGCCCCCACCCTGTACACACCAACAGATGTCAAGGTGTGCAATGGGATCATCAGTCCTAACTCTCACCCCATTCTCCTATACTGTAGCATGTCAGCTTGCTTACACATGAAATGGGGTGAGAGTTGGGACTGACGATCCCATGGCACAACCAGATGTCTGTTGGTGTGTAGAGGATGGCGGCGTCGGGGTGGGGTGGGGCAGTAAGCCTAACTTTGAATTTCCACAGTTTTGTTGCTGTGGAAACAACCCTAACTGATGCATTAAAAGAGTTTTTGCAAAGAATATATATATATTTAGTGAAGCCCACCAGGATGGAGTGCAGTGTGATAGGTTTATTTCATGATTTCATGACAAAAGGGATTAACTCCCAATGAAATTGCATTGTTTACTGCAGTAACTCTACTGCAGAATTCTGCAGCACTGTGCTTCATCCTGGTGGTCTTCATTGTATATATAAGAACCCCAGAGCAAATGCCCTGAGGCATGGATTACCTCGGAGGGTATTGGCCATACAAGCCAAATTTTAAAGAAAACACAATTGCACATACCTCAATAATGCAAAGTATCATGGGAAACATATCCAACTTCCCATGAAAGAATTTGGACTGGCTCAACTTTAAGCAGAACTGCATAGAGCCAGAAGGCCTCACAGTGTCATCTGCAAAGGCTGAGAATAGCAGACACATACACGTGTTTTGTCCTCATTTGGACTCATTAGTGTGCCATATCTCTGTCTCAGCCCAGAGACAGTGGATCCAGCCACCCTTAAGGAGATCTTGTTTGTTTGGGTCATGGAGAAGTAGAGAAAGAAGAGAACTACAAAAGAACCCCAAAGCAAATGCCCCGAGGCATGGGTTACCCCAAGGGCTGTACAACCAAATGTTAAAGAAAACACAAATACATATACTCCAGTAGTGCAAAGCATCATGGGAAACATGCAAATTCCCATGAAAGAATTTGGATTGGCTCAACTTTAAGCAAAATTGCATGGTACCAGAAGGTTTGACAGTGGAATCAGCATAGGTTGAGAACAGCTGACGCATACATGTGTTTTGTCCTCATTTGGCCTCATCAGTGTGCCATTATCTGTGTCTCAGTCCAGGAAGAGGGGAGCAAGCCACCCTTAAGTGGATCTAATTTATTTGGGGCATGGAGAGCCCAAAGTAGAGAAAGAAGAGAACTACAAACGATCCCCAGAGCAAATGCCCTGAGGCATAGGTTATCCGGGAGGGTATTGGCCATACAGCCACATTTTAAAGAAAACACAATTGCACATACCCCAGTAATGTAAAGCATCATGGGAAACATATATAAACTCCCATGACTCATCATATAAGTTCTGTGGTTAGAGACATGTGGGGAAAGAGTGCCAGGGAGGGTGGGACAATTAGGGTACTATTGTCATAGTTTGGAAGGGTATGATGAAGAGAGTGCACTAGAGGGACATGGGAACAAGGGGTAATATTGATTTTTACACAGAATAACAGAAAACCCAAACTGTTTAGCAGATGCCAGCCATCCATGCCTCCCTTAAGATACCCATGTGATTTGCCGGGACTCACTATCCCGACACTAACCTGCCCATGCAGTACTGCCCAATAGATTCAGTACCTGGAGAGTGAGAATCCCAGCAGTAGGAAATCTGATGGATGTTTACAGGGATAAAGTAGCGGATATGATGGCTGGTTACCTTACTCCTGTTGATGGGCTTGAAATCCTGGAGAAATCGGGAAGCTGGCTGAGCTACCCTGGTGGTGTTGAGGGAAAAACTATTGTCAGCTCAGCCAGCATGCTCTGGGAGGCCTAGGTTCTATTCTGCACTGCGTTCAGTTACATTTTACACCCCCTTACCTAAATTTTTTAACTCCGAGATCCGCTCCCCCTTGGAGTTAGTTATTTTAGTTACGGGTGTGTGTGGTGGGTGGAGCTCCCCACGTGGGGGTTCCGGGGCAAAGCCTTCCAATTTGCCTTTTGTATTTTTCAATCAGATGCCAACATTGTATTGTTGGACATCCGATTGATTTGGGAGCATGTATTTCAGGCCAGTGAGGTCATTATCCAGAGACTCAGGATATTGAGTTTAGGGATACCATAGAATATCCTTTCTTAATGGCCCATGGCCACAGCCATGGGGGAGCTGTCTGCACTTGGGTCCAACAGTGGGGGAAGATTTTAAAATATTTTAACTAGGAGTAGTTCAGAGGGTTAACCCTTTGAACTGTAACTAGATTTAGAAAGTGTTGTAGAACCTAGGAATATCCAGTAGAACCTGGATATATTTGATAGAACCAAGTAGAATCTGCCTAGTAGAACTCTTTTAGGCTTTACTGTGAAAGTTGGTGGTGTAGAACTTTTAAAGGTTCACACAGTCCTGTTCCAAAGAACCCCAAGACACAGAGAGGAACAGAGGGGGAAAGTCCCTGTGAGAGCACTGCTTCTCCTCTCCCTCTGGGAAAGATCTATGTAACTTTGCCCTAATTGGGGAGCACACCATCCATCCCAACATGAGAGGAACCCAGGAGTATGAGAATGGAGAAAGAGCTACTCCTAGAGACCTGGTGCCACAGATAAATATTGTACAGGAGTCAATGGGAACAAGAACAAGCTAGGCACTCAGAATGCAGGACAAGAAATCATTCCAAACTATGGCCCCTATGCACAAACAGGTGGGCATTATGTGCCAGAGGCATGTATCCCACCTGTGTAGCTCCACAGCCCTAGCAGGTCCAGGGTGCATGATATTCACAACCGCAAACTCCTGCAGGGCACCTGTCTCCAAACCCCCCACCCCAGCATGCAGAACCATACAGAACAGCTGGAGGAGAAGTTGTAGACCCAGGCAGGCATCCAATGGGATTCCTGGCTTGGGTCCCAGAGTGAATAACTTGCACAGGTTGCTGCATTACCTGGTGAGTGCATCACACACAGGCACCTACGGAATGCACAGATAGTAGCCTTCAGCTGGAGAGCCCCCCTGTTCTGAGTTCTGCCCCTGTGGCACCCTCCACCACCTGCTGACCCTCCACATGGCACAGCACCCACCTCTGTCCTCCGTGCCTGCCCCCTACCCCCAAACACAGCAGGACCCTGGCCCCAGAAGTGCAGACCTCAACTACACACTGGGGCTCTGGCCCCATGAAGGCAGCCCCTTCAATACACTTAAACCCTGCACCCCTATCTGTGCACACTGCTGCACCCCTTCCCACCCAGTAGGGCACAATCGGTCCACCCCCCCACCTTGATCCTCACCCGTCCGGATGATCATTGGTGTTCAGTGGACCCCCATGGCACTGTCAAGCCCCCTGGTCCCCGTACCTTGCTGCCGGTGCTGCGGCATGGGAAACCCAGTGGAACAGCCCTCCTCACACCTACATGGCCAGCAGCCATCCAAGTGATGCTGGGAGCACAATGCCTATATATAGCGGTATGCCCCCAGCATCACTTGGACAGCCAGCAGCTGAGGAGGTGTGTGGAGGGCTGTGTCACTGGCGGTCAAGGACCATGGCACCAGCAGCAAGGTATGGGGGGCAGTGCCATGGGGGCAGGTGTCCACTACTGCACACCACTGATCAGCCGGACAGGCCAGGCACAGGAGCTATGGAGGGGGTTGACCAGTTGTGCTGTACTGTATGGGGGTCACAAACTGGCCCCCACTGTTCCAGCAGGGACACAGGATCAAGGTACTGGTACATGGGGCCAGATAGTGTGTGTGTGTGTGTGTATGTGTGTGTGTGTGTGTGTGTGTGTGTGTGTGTGTGTGTGTGTGTGTGTGTGTGGGGGGGAGGGGGAGGCTGCCAAACCATGGGGATGCGGCAGTCTTGTTGTTGGAGGGTGGGTATGATCGGCACTGGCGGGGATGGGTTGGATGTGTGTTGGGAGGGACACAGCCAAACATATGGGGATGGAGCTGGCACATGGTGGTGAGGGGGTGCTGGGTGCTATTAGGGCCCAGCCACCACTTGGATTGGCAGAGTGCTGGGCACAGTCCAAGGGAGGGTTATGCTGGGGCTCCTCTCTGGGTGCTGGGGGGTATTCTTGTGCAACACTATGGTGGGGGGGCCAGGCATACAGGACAGGGGTGGGGCTGCTGCTGTGCCAGTTGGTGTCCTGCAGGCTGCCAGGACCCAGCAGGGAACTGTTTGCTTACTGGTGCATTCTGGCGTTCTGGCAGGGTCCCTCCTGCCATAGCTTGCTCTGTCCTCCGCACCCCTGTGGACAGCACTATGCACTGTGGTGATTGCCACACAGTGCCGCCACATCCCCCACCCACCCCTGACATGTTGCTGTCAGTGTAGGTGAGGAATCAGGTGTGCAGAGACTGCACACATTCCATTCATCCCACACTGGGGATGCGGTCGGAGTGGAGTGGCGACGTATCGTGGCTCTACGGTGCCTAGGCACTCTGCATATTCGTGCATAGTGACCTATGATAATAGCACTCAAAGGCTTATTTTATTGTGAAGAAGAACCTTCACAGACAGTAGCAGTGAATTAGATTCCTTTTAGATTAGTTTTTATATTATCTTTTCCATTTGTTTTTGACAAGTCTAATTATGTGTTTTATTCAACTTGCCTATGGCACTTTTTCATTTGTGTTGTTTATGTGATTCACCCTTTGTCACTGTCACTTTAAAAAGTCCCAATAATTAATTCTGCTGTATAAATAGAGATAGAAACATAGAAACATAGAAATTCATGGCAGATAAGGTCACTAGGCTCATCCAGTCTGCCCATTTCTCTACCAACTGCAAAAACTGCAGATGCTCTTTGATCTCTGGCTTTACCTTCTTATTCCTATTGTTAGGGTTCTCCTATGCCTGCCCATGCATTTTTGAATTCCTCCACAGTTTTTGCCCCTACCACCTCTACTAGAAATCTATTTCATGCATCCACCATTCTTTCCATGAAGAGATACTTCCTCACGTTACCCCTTAGTCTACTTCCTTCCAACCTCATGTCATGACCCCTCTTTCCAGAGCATCTCCTTTCCTGAAAGATGCTACCCTCCGTTACCCTATTTATGGCCTTCAGATATTTGTAGGTTTCTATCATATCTCCCCTGTCTCTCTTCTCCTCCAGGGTATACATATTGAGGTCTCCCACTCTCTCCTCATATGACTTTTGGTGCAGGACCTGCACCATCTTTGTTGCCCTTGTTTGTACTGCCTCCACCCTATCTATGTCCTTACGGAGATGTAGCCTCCAAAACTAGACACAATACTGCAAATGAGGCCTCACAAATTATCTGTTTATTGGCATCACCACCTCTTTTCTTCTGTTGGTGATACCTCTCCTTATGCAACCCAGCATCCCACTGGCTCTCCCCACAGCACATTGTTTAGCCACCTTTAGGTCATCAGATATGTTCACTCCCAAATCCCTTTCCCATTTCTCACGTTGAATCTCAGCTACCACACTCTAGATCATGTCTCCTGTTTACCTCGGTCCCTCCTCATTTTTCCACTCCTCCTGGAGTGTCCACCCTGTTGCAGATCTTAGTGCCATCTGCAAAGAGGTACACCTTCCCCTCCAGCCATTCTGCAATGTCACTTATGAAGACATTGAACAGGACTTGCCCCAGAACTGATCCCTAAGGCACCCCATTGGTCACCCCCCTTTCCTCAGATTGAGCTCCATTTACCACCACCCTCTGTCTTCTATCACTCAGCCAGTTCCTAACCCACTTTACCACCTTGTGACTCACTCCCAGGCTGCCCAACTTGTTCACAAGTCTTCTATATGTAACACTATTTATTTATGTCTTTGGTAGCGGGGCAAGTGAGCTGATCTAAAGGACCGATTTCAGTCATAGCCCGGCTACACAGGTGGCAGCAAGCATTCTACAGAAGTAGTAAAATACAGAGAATACAAAGATATGATTACATCACAGATACAATGTAGTTAAGCTAATGAAGATACAAAGCAACTATCAAGCAGTACAAGGTGAACACGTGCTAAACAGGAGGATTCAAGTATCTAAGGCCTTACTGAAATCCAGGTAGGCCACACCCACTGCTCTACCCGATCCACTTCCCTAGTCACCCAGTCAAAGAAATCAATTAGATTTGTTTGATGTGACCTTCCTGCTGTGAATCCATGCTGTCTCTGATCCTGCACTTGGATGGATTCAAGGTGTTCCACAGTCCTATCTTTAAGCAGCGATTCCATAATTTTCCTCACTATTGAGGTGAGACTGACTGGTCTATAGTTTCAAGCCTTCTCCTTACTCCCACTTTTGTGAAGAGGAACTACATCTGCCCTCCTCCAGTCCTCTGGAACCACTCCCATATCGAGTGACTCATTGAACAGGGCTGCCAGTGGTGCTGCTAGTACCTCCTGTAGTTCCCTTAATATTGTAGGATGTATCCCATCCGGTCTTATTGCCTTGTTCACTTTCAGTTTTGTGAGTTCTTGTAGGACTCACTCTTCTGTAAATGGACTAGTGTCCACCTCACTCCCTTATTTGCTCATGTTGCCTAACTGTGGTTGTTCACCTTGTCCTTCTTATGTGAATACAGAACAAGAATATTTGTTCAGTATTGATGCTTCTTCCAGGTCCTCTTCCACACATTCCCCTTCTTCCCCTTTAAACCTTACAATCACACCTGTTTTTTCTTGTTTCACTAATGTACTTATAAAAAGTCGTGTCCCCTTTTTTTACCTCCTGTGCTATTTTTACCGTTTGTATCTTTGCACTCCTGACTGCTTTCCCTGCCTCCCTCTGTTTATCCAGGTACACTAACCAGTGCTCCCATTCTGTGTTTCTTTGTATTTTCTAAAAGCCATCTTTCTCACCCTTATCTTTCTGGCCACTTCCTTTGAGAACCACATAGTGGTTTTCTCTTTCTTTGCCCTTGCTTCCTTGCCTAATGCAAAGGTCTGTCGCAGCCACTGTGGTTCAGATGGATCCACTACTCCTCAACTTTCCCCCATGTGTCCCTCCTTGCCAGGGTATTCTAGAGATATGTCCCTATCTTAGTAAAGTCCACCCTCCTGAAATCCAGGACCCTTGTCTTTCTGTGACGTGACTCTGCCACTGTACCCATACATGTATACATATACATAGATGTTCACGGGGGTCACTAGTCCATTGAAAAAGCTCATCTGAGTGAAATGTTGGGCTACTGACAGTGGGCCTCTGCAGTTCACTACCACTGTCCATGAGGATGTTTCTCCACAATGAAGTAAGCTTTTAAATCCTACTATCATAGTTTGAAACTGTTTCCTATGCTGCATTCTGAATGCCTGGATGGTTCTAGTTCCTATTAACTGCTGTATTTATCTGTGGCACCTCACCTCTAAGATCAGCTCTTTCCTTACTCACATAGTTCAGCTTTTTGTTTTGAGCAATGCCCAGGACAGTTTTTAAGTCTTAACTAAATGGTATCTGCCTTTTTCTGCACTTGTAGAATGAGCAGCTAAATTTACAATGTGAATGCACAGGAGCAGCAATCAGACATAATAAGGAGAATTTTCTTGTACTATATAATGAAGTAGAAAATCCCTTCCCTGTAATGCAGACATTATAACCAGGAAGTAAAGCACAACTGAATATGGGAAGCATCAGTAAAGCATTTTAGGAATACAAGAAATCAGCCAGGATTGTTCTTGTTCCCAGGCATCCAGCAGTAATGATGGGTTTCCTCTCAAAGGAGGTTACCTGGGTCCATGCAGCTCCACTCCTAAGTAACGGAACATAAGGGTACAGAGCAAAATGAGAGTCCACCTCCATAAGAATCTCTAAGAGTAAACTTGCAACAGAGTAAGTAGTGTTCACCTCTTGTAGTAACGTCTCTGATGTACTGGGTACATCAGGGATATGTGCCTGGCAAGGGCTGGGGTCAGGTTAAAGTCCCTCTGAGGTTGAACTAGATGACAGAGCCTGTTGCAGAAAATGGTCACTATGACCTAGTAAGCAAGATGCAGGAGAGCGTATTTGGCTGAACTGAGTGGTATGAAAGATCAGAAGATTATAAGATGTTCCAGAAATTATCATAGTGCCAATATCTGGCATAGATGTTATACGCAATTATACAATGGCAAGAACGAAACCTGGACTGTGATTGGTCAGTGTATGCCTGAAACATAGAAACATAGAAACATAGAATTTGACAGCAGATAAGGACAGCTTGGCCCACCCAGTCTGTCCATTTCCCTTCCTAATGGATAAGCTGCAGATCCTAGTTAACCAGCAGCCTACTTCTTCCTACCCCCAACCCCTAGAATTGCCTTATGACTGTCCCATGCATGCTTGAATTCCACCACTGTTTTTGACTCCACAACCTCCTCCGGAAGGCCGTTCCATGCATCCACAACCCTCTCTGTGAAAATAATAGAGGTGCTCATCCATACAGTGATGTTATTGTGTCATAACATCACTGTCAGTGAGCACCTCTATTATTTTCTCTTCACTTAAGAAACAAAGATATACTGCCTCACTAAAAATCTACTAAAACATTTTTAAATTTTTTTTATTTTGTATAACATCGAGTCATTGTATAATTGCAATAAGGCACTTCAACGTGTGTGTTATTGTGTAATAACATCACTCCTGGGGTGGTGAAAGCACTCAGCTTCACCTCATGCTTCAACCTACCTGAGGAGTGATGTTATTACATGATAACACACACCTTATCATGCTTATTGCTTAGGCATACATAGCCCACCTTGTGTAGTGTCTCACCCTGCCTGGGGAGAGTGCCACTGTGCACCTGTTTTATGGAACGCAGCACCCATGAGACCCTATAATGGGAGGTGGGTCTGAATTAATTTAGACTATCTGTGATGCAGCAATGTCCAACCCAAGTGGAAGGTCTAAGAAACTAAGTGAAGCCCTCCCAAATAAAATTGAACAGGTGGGACTGGTAAGGGAATATTTCCTTTATACGGGCAATATATAACTGAATGGTTTGATAATTACTGACCTGCTTGATCCCTGTTTCCAGAATGGACTTTCCAGTTTATGAGTAATGTCCCATTATTGGTGGTGCCCCTGTAGTCATTGTTGTCCCTGGTGCCTGCTTCCTAGACATGGCATGGTGGTTATCTGAGGTGTGATTTCTGGTTTAAGCAGGTCTTCTCTGGACAAGAAGTACCATCCTATGCCCCTAGACACAGGGAAGGTCCATGCCATACACTAGTAGACAATGAGCTAGGTTTTCAGAGATTTATTTCTGGTGCCATTTGAAAGTGTGGATGTAAATGGCCAGTGTGATGCACTGCACCAAAAGAGCATTTTAAATCATTAGCAGCACTTTAAACTGTAATTCACATCTGTGTCACATTATGGGCACTGGCAGAAAAAGCATTCTGCCAAATGACTGTAAAATTGACTGAACTATCGCAAATGCAGTAATTGAAACAAAATTGCCTGCCTGTGTAAAATGACAATTCACAATCACAGCCTTGTGTGATTTTCATGGTGCAACCATAATGTGGCCCCAGGAAGTTGAAGAGAGTTTCAGGCTGCCCACCATACTCTTGGGGTATAATGACATCAGTCTTAGGGGGAAACACCATGACCATCATGAATATGGTGGTTAATGTGCATATGGTCCCATTAAATAGGACAGAATCACTGATGACTGTTATGACAACAACGTTGTCTGGACCCAACATGATGTCATATGCAGCCCAGAGTAGTAAAAACAGAACAGGATAGAATTTACTTCACAAAGTGTTTTCCATACCAGTGAAAGAGCTTGTGGTAGCAAAGGGACTACTGGGTATGCAAACATGATAGTGCTTTTTAAATGTGTCCAACATTCACACACAGCTGCAGACCTTCTAACACCTGTTTTCTATTCAGAGAGGGAGTACTGGCTAAAAGAAGTTGGTTATCCCCAACTCTTTTTGAAAAGTGCCCTGGGATCTTTAACTTCTACCACAAGAAGCACCAGAGAAGGACAGAAGGTACTTATATTAAACTTCTCATCATCTGGCACAGCAGTTGGGAATGGTCCAGGGTTAATGGAGGGCCAGCCAAAAGAAGAGGGCTTGAGAGCCCCAGTGGATGCTTGACCTCTCTGAGGGAGGGTGGCTACAAGTACTGCTGCATGAGCACCTCCTGCAGAAGCAGTGGATGTGCAGTTTCATGCAGTCACCAGAAGGTAGGGGGAATCCTTTGGCTTGCACATGTGCCCACATGTTGCATGCATGCACAGATTCATGCCACTAACTCCAGGAATGATCGGGAGAAAGAAATGTCCAGCAGAGATGTGGATGACTCTGTTGTCTCACAGACCCTGTACCCATCAACCAGGCTTTGCGCCAGTGTGGATTCAGTCACCGCTGGGGCCTGGTGCCATCCTGGCAACCTCACCTTGGGGGGATGCACCATCAGGCACTTGACCACATAAGTTCTGGAGATAGTGGGATGATGGAGCTGGGGAGTCCAGCAGATGGGGGCACTGGCAGATGGGAGACCCCCCCCCAAGCTCCTGGCATGGGATTTGAACTCAAGATCTTGTGGTCCATATTCAGCTGTAGTGTATGCCAAAAATCCAGAGCTGTTAAAAAAATGCAACCCTCTAAACATTCAGGGTTTCATTTATTTTCAAATGTTTAATTTTGTTTACAGTGTTAATATTTAAAGCATTATTCAAGTAGGGTAAACATCTTACAACTAAGTGCTCCCCCGGCCCGGGTGATGCTGGTAGATGGCAACTAGAGATGTGTTATGCTTTCTTGGTTCTAATTTGAAATCAACAATGGTCAAAAAAGTACTTATTTTATAATCAACCTCTTTCTCAAACCTTGTAACTTACATAGTAATTACATACTAACATACTAATTGCCTGCAGATTAGGCCTTATGGTCTATTGAGTCTGCTCGAACGTCAGATCCCTAGTTGGGTGCCGAACCCCCCCGTGTTCCAGAAACCCCTATCATCCATCCCCATCCCACTGGGCCAGGCCATCATCTGATACATCCGCTTTCTGTGCCTGCCCCACCCTCTCTTGAAGCCCTCCACTGTAGATCTCTGAACCAGCTTGCCAGGCAGTACATTCCTAGGGTCCACCACCCTCTCAGTGAAAAACCGCTTCCTCTTTTCCCCCCCTCACCCTTCCACTTTCCAACTTCAAACCATGTCCTCTGGTGATACCTCCCTGCTTTAGTCTAAAGATCCTCTCCACATTTACCATATTTATTCCCTTGAGGTACTTGAAGACCTCAATCATGTCCCCCCCTGTCTCTCTTCTCCTCCAATGAAAACAGGCAGAGCTCCTCAAGTCTGTCCTCATACATCACATCCCCTAGTCCTCGTATCATCTTAGTTGCCCTCCTCTGTACCCTCTCCAGGAACTGTATGTCCCTCTTCAAGTGTGGTCTCCAGTACTGTACACAGTACTCAAGGTGTGGTTTAACCAGTCCATTGTACAGCGGCAGAATCACTTCCCTGCTCCTAGAGGTGATCCCCCTTACGATGCATCCCAACATCCTGTTTGCCTTGCTAGCCGCTCTTCTGCACTGCTCAGAGTTATTCACACGTGCATCCACCATGACCCCTAGGTCTTTTTCCCCTGTTGAGGCCTCCAGCTGCTCCCCTCCCAGGTAATACCTGTGTTTAGGGTTTCCCTGCCCAAGATGTAACACCTTGCACTTGGTGATATTGAAATTTAATTTCCATGTGTGAGCCCAGCTTTCCAGGGTGTCCAAGTCGCAGGGTCAACCTCCCCTCTTGCCCCTCAACTACTGCTCCCATCTTGGAGTCATCAGCAAAGAGACTCATTTCACACCCTATACCCTCCCTGATGTCCGATATGTATGTATTAAACAGGATCTGACCCAGGACCGAGCCCTGTGGTACCCCACTACCGTCCTCTCTAGGGTTTGAGAGCTCCTCACCGACCACTACTCTCTGGTTATATCCAGCTTGCCAGTTTTCAATCCATCTGACCATCAAAGGACCTACTCCTAACTCCATCAGTCTATCTACCAGACCATTGTGGTGGACAGAGTCAAACGCCTTGCTGAAGTCCAAGAATAATACATCCACAGGCTTTCCCTTGTCCAATTCTGATGTTACCCATTCGTAAAACTACACAAGATTGGTTTGACATGATCTACCTGGCACAAACCCATGTTGCCGACTATCCAGACTACCCATCTCCTCCAAGTACAGCCCCAATCGTTCCTTTAGTATACTCTTCATTAATTTTTCTACCATTGAGGTCAAACTGATGGGGTCTATAGTTACCTAGTACTTCCCTCGAGCCCCCATTATGGATTGGCTCCACATGTGCCTCTCGCCAATCCCTAGGTACCCTCCCTGTCTCAAGCGACCTGTTGAAGAGCTCCACCAGGGGCGCAGCCAGTATGTCCGCCAATTCCCAGAGTACTTTCAGATGAATGCCATCCAGACCAGGAGATTTGCCTTTCTTTAGGGCCTTGAGGGCTAACCACACCCTTTCGGTGGAGATGGCATCATCTGTCCCCTCCACCTTTCTGGCCTTTTTATCCTTCTCCTGATGTGACACCCCTGGGGTACCTCTCCCTCCCTCTTGCTCCATTTCTGTTGCTTCCCTGATCCCACTCACTACCACTTCTATCCCCATCATGCCTTGCTTTGTAGATATCCCATCCCCCTCCCTAGTGAACACAGAGGTAAAGTACTCATTTAATACCCCTGCCTGGTCCCTCGCCTCTTCCACCCACCCTCCTTCTGATCTCAATCTGCCAAGATGGCCTTAGTTTTTCCCCGCTCCCAAATGTACTGGAAGAACCCCTTTTCCCCTCCATGTATCCCCTGTGCCAGCCACTGTTCTTTACTGGACTTTGCCCCCCTCACCATCCGGGTGACTTTTCTAGATGCAAGGTGGTACATTTCTTTTCCCTATCCCCTCTTGTTGTTTTATATTCTTTGTAGGCCATCTTCTTTTCTCGGACCGCTACCTGAACCTCACTGGACCACCAGCATGGTTTATGTGACCTTGCTCCCTTACGTTTCACCTTAGCGCAGGTCCTGACTGCCTCATGAAGTCCCCATTTTATGACCTCCCATCTCTTTTCCACATTTGTCATTGATGTAATCCCCTTCAAGTGATCCTTGAGAATATTTCCCATGCCCATAAAGTCTTCCCCATAAGTCCACTGCCAATGTCCTAGATCTCTCTCCCCCAAGCTTATTTGAAACCAGACAGTATTGTGGTCGCTCCCAGTCAGGGGATCCTCTACAACCAGGTCCCTTACCAGATCCCCATCTGCCAGAACCATGTCCAGGACATGCCCTCCCTTGTGGGCTCCATCACATGCTGTGTTAAGAACACATCCTGGAAGCCGGCCCAGCAGCCTCTGCTCCTTGGCCACCTTAGAGACATGGTTCCCCAGTTTGTTCCTGGCATATTAAGGTCCCCCATCAACACCACTCCTTCCCCTTTTGGTCCACACTGGGCAATGATGTTGTCCAGCAAACCATCCTCCAAAACATCACCCATCCCGGGTGGCCTATATACTACAACCAGCTTGACCTTACCTCCTGCTGGGGTTTGTAAGGTGACCCATAAGGCCTCCACGTTTCCCTCTGCCTCTTCTACCCTAGCAATTTCTATGTCATCTCTAATGAACATAGTCACTCCACCCCCTCTGCCCTCCTTTCTATCCTTCCTAAGCATAGTGTACCCCCACACGTTTAGGTCCCAGTCATGGTTTTTGTTGGCCCACTTTTCCGTGACCATCGCCACATCCACCCCCCATGAACAGCATGGCCTGGAACTCTGACAACTTGTTTCCCAAGCTCCTGGCATTTACTAACACCACCCCTCACACCTTATCCCTGATCCCCTCTGTCGAACCCCACCCAGGTTCCTTATACTTCCATCCTCCCTCTGCTCCTCCTGAAACCTCCTCCCCAGTCTTTTTCCCCTCCCCCCTTGGGTTTGAAGGCTACTCCCCTCATCTAGAGGAGAGGGCTTCTGGTCAGCCCCTTCCTTATCCCTTCCCCCTTCACAAGTTTAAATCCCACCTTTCTTAAATGTAGTCAGCCACCCCCTGTTTAAGGACTTCCTTCCCTAACGGGGCAAGATGAAGTCTGTCCATGGCAATTAGATACTAATTACATGCTAATTACTAATCTGTAGCACTTTGAACCTCTGCATATGTGTTTATTTGAAGGTTCTTCTTGGTTTTACATTTTAGAACCAAAAAGGGTCCTTTTTTTTAGAACAATTTATTTTTCTCCCTAAAGGCCACATCTTCACTATCTTATGGGGACATTGAAGAGGAGCTGGAAGGGGACTTATACTTTTTGCAGGTGATAACCAAAATCTGCAATAGGTTAGACACTCTGGAAAGGGTCTAAACAATGTCAAGCTATTTTGGGACACTCTATGTATGATTAAATATATGGCAGTTGGTGTTCAGTGCCAAAAGTGCTAAATATGTGCACCTAAGACATAGAAATCCTGGTGCTGAGTATATGATGAAGGAAGGGGTATTGACAGTCACTTGGCAGGAAATGGACCTCAGGGCTATCATGTATGAGGACCTCAAGGTGGCTGGGCAGTGTGACAAGGTAGTGGGTAAGGCTAGTGGAATGCTGGGTTGGATAGGGAAGAACATCTCCAGCAGGAGGAGGGAGGTGGTGTTACCAATGTATCACTTGCTGGTACAACCACACCTAGAGTACTGTATTCAGTTTTGGAGACCACGCCTCAGAAAGGACATGAACAGAGTAGAGGCAGTACAGAAGAGAGCAACGAAAATTGTACATAGTTTGCACGAGAAGCCCTATGAAGACAGACTGTGGGATCTCAACATGTACACCTTGCAGGAAAGGAGAGGGGCGGTATGTTAGAGATCTACAAGTACCACAAAAGGGTAAATAGTGTACTGGCGCAGAGTCTTTTTCAAATGAAACAAGCACCAGGAAGCATGCAATGCAGCATGAGGGTGAAATTCAAGCATGCTGTGAGGAAATATTTTTTTTCACTGAAAGGGTAGTGGGTGTCTGGAACAATGGGAGAGGCTTCACACATGCATAGGATATACATAAGGGTATATTAAATAGGAAGCTAGAGGTGGGAGAGTTGACAGAGACCTGACAGGGTCTGAGAAGACAAAATAGGTAGGAAACATTTGGGCATACTAGCTGGGCTAAGCATTCCTTTAAAGTAAATCTATGTGAGTGAATTTCAAAATGTTCATGTCACAGCTGGGAGGAAGTGGTCTGCCTCTTTAAACTGGATCATTTTTACATCAATTACTTATTCATTCACTTATAAATACATGCCTAATGGATAGAGGTCACTTGATAGCCGACTTTGAATCAATAAGTACTGGGTGTAACAGACAAGCAAATTACTTCAGAGAAGCAGAGCTCCAGTGGACAGAAAGCTCATTTTCAGTTCTGTGCACATAATTATGCAAATAGGCACCACTCAGACAGTCTGATTATTCGTCAGATCACCCTAGGTACATGAAAAGAGCACAATCTACATTCTGCATAACCCATCCCAATAACTAGAAAGCAAAATACTCTATTTTCTACTCCAACTTCTGCAACCCTGTTCGGCTCTTGCTATTAGACCTCGGGCATACTGAATAGCAAATATTAATTAGAGTAATAACTGAATTAGCATTTTACTATGACATGCTGTTCCAACATTATGAGCTTTTCTAAATGGTTTTTCTAAATAAGGGTATCTCAGCATAATATTCCATTTCACAGTGTGCTGTAATTCTGACTTCTGACCCAGGAAATAAATGAAAGGGAGTTAACTGTTTAAGAAATTACCAGCAGAAAGAGAGAGAGAGAGAGAGAGAGAGAGAGAGAGAATATGTGTGACTAGTGTAGGAACGTATATTCCAAGTAAGCCATATCTTACAAGTTTATTGCAGAGGAACATTCTGAGTCCTGTCCACCGATTTTAGTTATTCCTAATATCTAATAGCCACTCCAACTAGCTTTATGATTGTTGTGCTCTGTTTTCTTTCCCCCATACACATTTTTATTATGTTTTCAACCATATACAGTCAAATACAAATTTAAACAATTAAATTATTATTTTTTAACAATAAATGAAAACTGTACTACATACTATTCAATCATATTCAGTATATACACATTTTCTTCCTATTATAGTTAACAATTAAAAGTCCAATATTGTTGACATTTTCTTTCAGTATTTTTATTGGAAAAAGTGAAATAAGTTCCCCATATGCCAATATTTATAAGCTTTCTTATTTAACTAGTAGAAAAAATATTTACTTAATGGTTTCTGAGTAAGTATAAAATTAATATAAAAGATGGAGAATAGTATGGACAGAAAGGAGTTAAAGCTGAGGTTAATTCAGATTTATAGAGTTGAAATGATGGGTGACAAGAGTATATTTCTTTTCAAAAGCAATATTAACTACTGGAGGTACAGTAAGTCACTAGGTCTCCCCATTTCTTTCTCCAAACTTATTCTTTTCTCTTTCACTCCATTGGCTATCTTTTCAAGTCAGAGTGTTCCAAAGTCTCTTGTTTTCCAATCTGCTATGGAAGATGCTGTATTCTGTATCCATCTCCTTTGAATTATATTTTGGCTACTATAGCTATTATTGATATGATACTTTTGTTCTTCCATGTTAAATGCTTCTGCTGATCAAAATATCCTAATATGCAACAGTGAAAATTTAAGCTTCTCTGAATTATAGGGGGTCCATTTAAAAATGGTTTCATCTGAGATCATAGTTCTTTAATTCATTTGCAATCCCATACTAGATGTTTCAAATCTGCATCCAGGCTATCATATTCATAACATTCTGCATCTGTTTTGAGACCCATTTTTCGCATACTGTATGTGAGGGTGTATAATAAAAATTGTGTGGCAGTTTGTACTGTAACATTCTATAATTTGTAACTGAAAATGTTTTATGGAGTAATTCCTGTGTATCATCCCATGCCCAGCTTGTTGTATCAGTATGAGAAACCTTTGACCTAGAATACACTGTTTCGGTAGCTTTGCCTCTAGTTATTGGCATTGCCTTTATTGTTGCCAAGATGTTTCTGGTATTCTCATTAGATATGAATAATTCTTAATTTCTATGATATTCTGGCCACTTCTTCTTTTATTGTTTGAAGTATCATTTTATTTGATTTATTTATTTATTTTAGTCATAGAGGATTCAGAAAGTACCTTTGAGTCACAGACTCCTTTACAAAGCTTCCACATCACAGAAACTACATACAAAGGCATACAGTTGCACAATTGTTCAGCAGGACACAGTCAGGTTGTTACAAGTACAATTGTAAGGCTAACAGCCAGATACTAGGAATAATTAGCACAATCAATCAATACATATGTATACTCAGCTCTAGAGCTAGGCTTGAGGGATTTAGATTAGGGGCAGATAGTGGTAGAAGAAGCCGGCCAAAGGACTTAGTCAGGAAAGATGTGGGAGCTGGTTCAGTGGCAGTCACAGTGGTTTGAGGACTGGAGATGGTCTCTAAGAGAAGTTTTAGAGGGTCCAAGTCTGCTGTCATTGACAGGTGGGGTGTGTAGGCTGTTCACCCAAGAAGGGTCTCTGTAACTAAAGGACCTTTGGAGTTGGGAGGTTCAGCAGTGAGGGACAGAGAGGAGTTGCTTGCCAGAGCTACGAGTATGCTTCGGTATCAAGGCCAGGTGCATTAGGGGTGCAAGTCCAGGGGGGCAGAGGCCTAGGGCAATATTTTTTGCCATGAGGCAAGTGGAAAACATAATTCTATTGTTGAGGTTAAGCCAGTTGGTAGCATTATATAGAGAGCATGTATGAATTAGATGGTCACAGCCCAGGATGAGGTGACAGACTTTATTTAGGGAGAGGTGAAGTCTATGAAGGGCCAAGGTGTTTGCCGCACTACAGATAAGTAAGCCATAATCAAGCAGGGAGAGAACCGAGGAGGAGACAGCAAGCCTCATGGCATTTGGGGTAGGACAATGTTTGATGCGATACAGTAGCCTGAGCTGAACATTGAGGGTGGTAGATTGAAGGTGTATATGATGGTGGAAAGTAAGTGCTGGGTCTAGAGTAATGCCCAGGTATTTAAAGGAGTCCACTTGCTCAAGAGGGGTCAGGTTGGCAGTTCGTACTTGGGGGCAAAGTTCCTTCCTGGAGTTAAGGGTTTGTGAAAGAACATAACTTTGGTCTTGTTATAGTGCAGGATTAGGCTTTGTGTGGAGAACCATTTTTTAGCACCGCTAAAGAAAGATTGAAGGGAGAGGTGGAGTTGCATAGGGGCAGAGTTGGAGGAATATAGGACAGCATCATCCGTGTAGAGTAGCAGGTTGCCAGTGCAGGACCTGGGGAGGGAGTTAAGGAAGAGGCTGAACAGTAGTGGTCTGAGGACAGACCCCTGCAGGACACCAGAGAGGACAGGTAGCCTATTAGATAGGGTGTTACCAATTTTGACCTGTTGGAAATGGTTAGTCAGGTAGTCAGTGAACCAGCCAAGTGCATCCTGAGAGAAACTGATGTTGGAAAGTGTGGATAGTAGGAGGGAGTGGTTGATGGTGTCGAACACCTTAGTGAGATCAATGAAGACAGCCCCAGTGATATGACTCTGTCTAAGGCAGAGTGGATGCATGTGGTGAGTTCCAGGAGGGCAGTAGTAGTACTGTGCCCTTTTCAGAAGCTGTTTTGCAGCTTGCAGAGTAGGCTGTATTTGTTGAGATAGTCAGTGAGCCGATTAGAGCTGATCCTCTCTAGGGTCTTGGATAGGGGAAGGAGAATGGAGATAGAACGGTAGTTGTTAGTGAAGGTACGGTCCCCACTTTTAAATATGGGTGTAAAGGAAGCAGATTTCCACTGGGAGGGGAATTCCCCCCGGCATAGGAAGTGATTTAGTATATGGGTGAGGGGGTTGAGCACTTCAAGGAGGGTGAGCTGAAGGAGTTTCAGGTCTAAGGAGTCACTACTATGTCGGGAGTGGCTTAGAGCTATTCTGAGATATGGCTCAGTGTACTTGGGTATAATGCTGTGAAGTTGAAAGGGAAGGGCTACGGGGCGGAGGTGGGGAAGCTGGCTGGGGGCGGGTCAAAAAAGATAGGAAGGATGACTCCGGGTTAAATTTCATTTATGAGTAGTCAAATTCTGCCTGTCTTCCATCCTTACATAAATCTTGTATCCTTTGAATTCCTGCTGCTTCCCATTTATCATCCTGTAGTGTGATGTGCTCTGTCTGAATTTAACATAATGTTAAACACATAAAAACAAAGTAATTTGGGTGTAAAAGGGATGTGTTTAACAAATATAGGTATGACTACAATGGGGGGGGGGCGTGCAGCAAAGAGGCACCAAATGGCTCCATCTTTTTATTTTATTTTATTTTTATTTTCTCACACCACCACTGTGGTGTGTGTGTGGGGGAGGATAAAGCAAATGTATTTAACAGAACTTTGCAAGGATTAAAAACTTGGCGTTAAAGAATTAGTAGAGCCAAAACAGGCAAACAGGAAATAATAAAAATGTTAAGAGGTAGTCAGCTGTAACTTTTTATTTCAGAACTATTTTTTTCCTTTTTCTCATTAGAAAGTCTTTTGTGTGAAAATAATATGCTGGATGTATGGAGCGTCTTTTAGCCTGGCAACTGACATAACTTTCTCAATTCCCCTCCCCCCCCCACACACACTACATCATCAGCATTGTGATCTCGCAGACAGTAACATCACAGTTGACTGACTTGGCAGCCACTGAGCGGCTGTTCCTAAGCAGCAGTGATGTCACAGTCAGTGAAGTCACAATGCTGATGATGTAGTGGGAGGAATAGAGAAAGATGTGTCTGCTGTGAGGCAGAGTGCTGTCACACACATCACACCTACTAATAGCAGGTAAACAATCTTCTACTTGAACAAAAGGAAAAGAAAAAGTACCTCAGATATAAAATGTAATGGCTGACTGCTTTTAAAAACTAATATTAGTTTTAGGCAGTACACTAGCTCTTTAAGAGTAAAATATCCTCAATACACACTGCCAGAATAACGTCAGTGCAATATACAACCACTGGCATGCATACAGTTTGCTGCAAATGCAGTACAAAACAGAAGGAAGGTTAACATGTTGCACTACATAGAGGAAAATATATAACAAACAAGGAAGCTTGGGAAGATGAAGATTTTTAATAGGAAGTTTCAAAATCCAGACTTTGAAATGGCTATACACTTTTATTTCATGATTGTTTTATCCATGCCAGCTCCTTTTTATGGGTGCTTTTGTGCATGTGCAGCAAACATATTGGTAGTGGGCCAGGACTGTAGGGCCTTTGCAGGTGTGGCCCTGTTGTGGTCAATGCAATTCAGTGTTGGAGAAGCTGGGCTGAGTAGCTCTATTATAAGCGGGCTGGTGAGACACTAGTCAGTGTGCTGTTGGGCAGAAACTTTTTACATGTGAAAGGATGCAGCTGCTCCTATCATATGAAGTTGTCATACATTAGCATACTGAATGGGCATGATCACAAGCACCACAGCCACATGCTACTGCTGGTTCCGCCACAGTATCCCCCCCCTTCCACCTGATCTACCTTTTAATGTCTAACTGGTGGCAGGTGCTCATTCAACCCTGCCATTGGTATTCCTCTCCACCCAGTCACACTTTTAATATCACTGGCAGTGGGTGCCTAACTATGCTTCCTATATCCCCCTTCTTACTTGACTCCTGCAAGTGTTTATTTAGCTATCACAAGCAGCAAGTGCCCAACCCCACTGCCAGCATCCCCCATTGCCTGACCCAGCCTTTTTCTCCCCTCCCTTGCAGTCTGACAAACATCAAGGTGTCCACACCCTGGTGCTGGCTTACCCCCCCCAATTTGATTTGACACCAGGGTACTCACCACCCAGTGCCACCAATCAGCAAGTACAAGAGTCCTGAAAAGAAGAAAATGGTCCCTCTTTGACTTGTCCCTCATCATCTTCTGCTCTCCCTGACTCCCCTCTCAGCAAACTACAACCCTCCCAATACCCCTCACTTACCTATCTGGTCCTGCTCTGATGATGACTTGCAAGTCTTGCTGCTTTCAACACTGACCAGGAACTGAGGAAAACAGGGCAATTTTGCTTAATGGCTTTTTGATGTGTTTTGAAGTTTTCCTCATAACTTTATCATTTTTCTTTTATACAAGAAATCCAAGAATTGATGAATGGGAGTTGGCTGAGGTTAAATCCGGAGAAAACTGAGGTGTTGGATGTGGATTTAGGTCGCTGTGAGGCGGGTCTGCCAGAAGGATCACCCTCAGGCCTGTGGCTTGAGGTGTCCAGCTGACGACCTCAGACCAGGTGCGAAACCTTGGCATAATACTTGATGACTGTTTGACACTCAAATCCCAGGTGTCAGCGGTTGTGAAGACTTCCTTTTTTCATCTGAGGACTATTGCCAGGGTGAAGCACTTGGTTCCTCCAGAGGACCTTCCAACATTAATCCACGCCTTTGTTACCTCCAGGCTTGACTACTGTAACTCCCTATACCTAGGGCTATCGGGGGTTGAACTTTGCCGTCTGCAGCTGGTGCAGAATGCGGCAGCCAGGCTGTTGACTGGAGTCTCTAGATCCAGTCACATAACGCCTGTGCTCCACGGACTGCACTGGCTGCCAGTGTTTTATGATCACCTTCAAGGTCGGTTTGTTGACCTATAAAGCCCTACATGATCTGGGACCTACCTACCTGAAAGAGCTCCTGTGCCCTATAGTCCCTCTCACCCTCCGATCCACTGACGAGGATTGCTAGAGATTCCCAGGGTACGCTTTGAAAACATCTGGTGCTAGATCTTTAGTTTTATGGCACCTACCCTGTGGAATTCTCTACCTCGTCAGGTGCGAGACTGCCCGACCGTCCTTAGTTTTAAAAGGGAGTTGAAGACCCACCTTTTTAAGATAGCTTTTAAGGATTTCTGTTGATTTGATTTACTATATTTATTGTCATATTTATCTGTACAGGCGCTTTGATTTAAGAAAAGCGCCTTTTAAAAATAAAGTTGAAATTGAAAATTGAAATTATATTTTTGCACCAAATTTTCAACATAAACTTTTTGGGATCCCACCTCATGAACACTGTAGGCAATATTTTTCAAATTCCCCTGAAACATGTTTTTGTAGTCACTCTGCAAAATCACCTTACCGGCATGATTTAAAAAATGACACCTGTTTTGATAATAAGGTGGGGTCTTAAAAAGACAGTGTTGAAAATTTGGGGTTGAAATGTCATAAAACAACAAAGCTATGAGTGAAGATTGTGTTTTTTTTAATGTTTACTCATGACTTTCTGATTTTTGCATATTTCTGCCCCAAACATGCAACATAACCCCTTTGTTACCCCACCTAATGAACATAACATGTGTCATTTTAAAAAACACCTCTGAAATATGTTTTCACAGTCACTCTGCAAAATTGCCTTTCAGATGGGATTTAAAAATTCTACCTTTCTTGATAATAAGTGTGTGTGTGTGTGTGGGGGGGGGGTTATAAGAAGACTGTGTTGAAAATCTGGGGTCAAAATGTGAGTGAGCTGCTTCAGAGCAGGCACTGCCGAACTGATGAGATGCACTGTTTCGAATTATAAATGAGCTGTTCTGAAAATGAACAAAACCAAGAAAAAATGGAAGGAAAGAGGCTCTTCTTCATCTTTGGGGGAAGTGTCATTTATCAGATATGACCCAATGGATACATTTTTAAGAGTTGGGGCACTGAGCCTGGGAAAAGACGGGGCACAGGTAGGAATGGTGACCAAGCCTGCTTGCTTACCCCTGATGGCTGAAGCAACCAATTTAGAGCCGAGGCCACGGGCAGAAAATCTAAATGTAATCAACTCCCCAGCTCTAACAGTGACAAACAGCCTGGAACCATCTAATAAAAGCCAAGACTTATCTCGACACAGATCCTATCTTTTCTCTCAGACCCTATTTGAATACTCACCTGGAGAAATATCATGGACAGAAAATCCTGACAAGTACTCCAAGAAGCTGGATGAAACGGACAAGCCAGATGGGCAGGAAGATGCTGGGCTGATCCACGAGCAGCAAATGCTAGGCACTCAGGACAATCAAGCAACTGAAGCAACAAACAGCTCACCTGAGTAGCTGAGGAAGCCAAATCTCCAGCCTGATAACTTTCGAGGCAGCTCCCCCCCCAAGCTAGGCACTCAGGACAATCAAGCAACTGAAGCAACAAGCAGCTCACCTGAGTAGCTGAGGAAGCCAAATCTCCAGCCTGATAACTTTTGAGGCAGCTCCCCAAGCTAGGCACTTGGGACAATCAAGCAACTGAAGCAACAAGCAGCTCACCTGAGTAGCTGAGGAAGCCAAATCTCCAGCCTGATAACTTTTGAGGTAAAGAGAGCCTCTTCTCTTCATCTGAATGCCTGCAGAGGGGTGCTACCTGATGAACACTTCTATTTTATGAACTTTGTTCCTGTTCACCACTGGGCAGCTCCCCCCCCCCCCAAGCTAGGCACTCGGGACAATCAAGCAACTGAAGCAACAAGCAGCTCACCTGAGTAGCTGAGGAAGCCAAATCTCCAGCCTGATAACTTTCAAGACAGCTCCCCCAAGCTAGGCACTCGGGACAATCAAGCAACTGAAGCAACAAGCAGCTCATCTGAGTAGCTGAGGAAGCCAAATCTCCAGCCTGATAACTTTCGAGGTAAAGAGAGCCTCTTCTCTTCGTCTGGACGCCTGCAGAGGGGTGCTACCTGATGAACACTTATATTTTATGAACTTTGTTCCTGTTCACCACTGGGTGGGCTTGTTATTTGATTCTCTTTGTGCTACTAATGCTGAAGTGTAAAGCTAGGGACTCACTGGCTTTCTAGAGTTGCCTTGCTGATTTCATCTTAAAGCCAGATATACCAAGCAGCTAATATAGATCAGACTTGTTTAATATGGTGGTATTTGGAGTTAATTGCTGATTACATCTTAAAGCCAGATATACCACGCAGCTAATATAGATCAGACTTGTTTAATATGGTGGTATTGAGCTAATTGTGCTTGTCACTGAAGGCATTAGGTTAGCTGGGTCCTAGTGTGACCTCATTTTGAAATAGCCCTGTTTGCTTAGAGTGGAGCTCCTTTGTGTAAGTCACAACATATTCTCCCACTGCATAGTAATGAGAGGCTTTGTTTTCTCCACTACATAGGCAGCTCCCCAAGCTAGGCACTCGGGACAATCAAGCAACTGAAGCAACAAGCAGCTCACCTGAGTAGCTGAGGAAGCCAAATCTCCAGCCTGATAACTTTCGAGGTAAAGAGAGCCTCTTCTCTTCGTCTGGACGCCTGCAGAGGGGTGCTAGCCTGACAGCTTCACGCCATCTGCCCCGCCCACCCCAACCACCCTCCCACCCAGGGACGGCTGTCAATTTAAGGATCCACCCCGTGACATCACATCTGGTGACATCACGTCCTGTTGCCCAGAACCTATCTCCCCACTTTCCCATTTGCAGGTTATACCTGCTGGCCACTAGAGGGACCTATGCTCCCTCACTACTTCCTACTTCCTACTCCTATTCCTACCTGTACAGCACTACTTCCCTGGGATCTTGCTCACCACAATGTATTGGCCCTGCCTCATGCTCTGCCTGTGCCTATCCCCACTAGCAGTGCACTTACCCACTTACCCATCTGCTAGTCCACACTGTGCCCTGGCACCCCTGGCACCCCTCCCTCCCCTTGCTCCTGAACCTCCTCTCCTGCCCCTTGGAACCTCTGTGTGTCCCCATCCCCCCTGCCTCCCCTAGCTTTCTTCTTCACCTCAGGCACATCTGGGTGTCTTCTTATTCTTGCTTTCCCTCCTGTACCTCCCTGCCCACCCCTGCTCCCTTAGCCTCCCTCCCCTCTCATGTCAATCGTAGGAAAACCTTCACCATCTCCAAGCCAGGGTGTTAGTCATGCTACTACTCCTGTCAGGGAACATTCATCCAAACCCTGGACCGGTTCCCAGGAGCTCCCCAACTCGCACCACAGGCCTGTGCATGGTCTCCATGAACATCTGTAGCCTCCTAAAAAAGTTTGACTCACTACAATGCCTGGTCACATCAATTAACCCTGATGTCATCACCCTGGTTGAGACTTGGCTGTCAAAATCCTCCCTGACTCCTAGTCTCCCTTCCTGGTTTCACCCTTTCGGTCCGACCGTGTTGGGAGACGGGCGGCGGCTGCGCTATTTATGTCAAGGAATCTCTCCCGCATTTAGCCCTGCCTGCTCCATCCTTGACTCCAGGGCCCAAGCGCCACACTGAAACTATCCCCTGACCCTTTAAAGGGACCCCTTTATCTGACTACTGCATACGTGCCCCCCAGGGACCAAACGCAGGCCATTGCCTCTCTTACAGAATACCTTACCTCTCTACCTCCTTCCGCTGATCAAATTCTGGTGGGTGACTTAAATGTCAACTGGCTCAGCCCCTCCTCCTCCTCTACCCGAGACTCCTTTTCTGCAATAGACCTAACACAACTAGTTACCCACCCTACCAGGACTAACCCCAAGAGATGCTCCAGTACCCTGCTTGATGTGGTACTCACCAACCACCCTAATCGGATCCCCAATGTACAAGTCCTCCCAGACTCTCTCAGCGATCACTCCCCCATTCTATTCCACTGGTCAACCTCAGTCCCTAAACCCATAGCTACAGTCCACATGCCGTGACATCTAATACCTGGTGGACTGATAAAACTAAGGAACTTCTCTCCCAAATTGACTGGTCTCCTATACAGGCAACTCCTGACATCAACACAGCTCTCTCCTTCTTTACCCAAACTTTTAATAATGCCTGTGATATCTTTGCCCCAGTGTTGACCCGCCGTTCTAAAAGGAAGAATGCCCCCTGGGTTACCCCAGCTTTGATCCACCAGCTCAAACATAGGGACAACCTATGGCACCATGCCATTGAGACTGGTCGGCCCAATGACAGGCGGTTATATGCTGCCGCCCTAAACAAGTGCACTCGGGCCATCAGAAAGGCCAAGTCTGAGCACTATCGGTCCTCACTCACTGCCTCATGGGGGAATCCCAGAACCTTCTGGGATAACATTAAACAGTTAAACAGGGTGCACACTCCCCCACCCACCCAGATCAACATTAATGGTGTGATCTCCTCCAGACCCAGCCCTCATAGCCAACCACCTCACCACCTCATTCACTGACCTTAGCCCTATCCTCCCTACAAATTTTTTGACCTCCTCCCCAGCACCTGCCGTAAATCTTTCTCACCCTTATTTTCTCCTCCAGTGTTTCTGCCCAAGAACTTAGGGCGCACCTTGTCACTGCCTTCAAGAGTAATAGTACAGGCAGTGACACCTCTGATCTGTGTATCCTATGGCTGGTCTTAGACACAGTCCTTACCCCGATCACATGCCTCATCAACCACTCTTTTTGCTTGGGGAAGGTTCCAACTGCCTGGAAAGTCACCACTGTCACCCCTATCTTTAAAGGTGGTGATAGGACTGTGGCTGGAAACTATCGACCAATCTTCATTCTCTCTCCTCTCTCCAAGGCCTTGGAAAAAGTGGTGGCCTCTCAAATCTCTGACTACCTCTCCATCTACAATGTCCTTTGTCCTGAGCAGCATGGCTTCCGAGCGGGCCACAGTACCAACACAGCCCACCTAGAGTTCTCCAACTTTCTCCACTCCTCCTTAGACACAGGTTCTCTGGCTGGTACTGTCTTCATTGACCTCTCGAAAGCTTTTGACACTGTCTCCCACCCCCTCCTTCTTGATGCCCTTAGTCTCTCTGGTTTTGCTGCTGGGCCTATCTCCTGGTGCACCAGTTATCTGTCTGACCGCTCACAGCGTGTAAAAATTAATGGGACCTACTCAGACATCTGTCCCATCTTTTCTGGGGTTCCCCAGGGCTCCATTCTGGGCCCCTTACTATTCTCCCTTTACCTTAACACCCTTGCTTGGGGAACATTCTATTGTACGCTGATGATGCAGTCATCTTTGCCTCAAATTGTAACCCTATTGCCCTCCAGGACTCGCTGCAGAAGTCCTTCACTGAAGCCGAGGGCTGGTTCAAGGAACATAGATTGGTGATAAATCTTAAAAAAACCAAAACCAATGTTCTTCACTCATCCCCAAAACAAGTCCTGCAACTTCAAACTCCTCATTCACTCTGGGTCCTCATTCCCACTCGAACAAGTTTGCTCCTATAAATACCTAGGGATCCATTTTGACCCCTCCTCTCCTTCCATGGACACATCGCTGCCCTAGCCACTGCCACTAATATCCGATTGGGCATCTTACATCGGTATAAACACTGCCTCCCCGGAGGCTCTTTGACCTAGCAGTCCCTCCTCTATCCTGTCCCTAGTGGACTATGGACTGCCGTGTATGGTGCTGCTGATCAGACCGCACTCCATAAAATTCGCTTTTCTCTGAATAAGGCCTGCAGGTTAATTACTGGAGCACCTAGGATGACACACATCTGTCTACTGTATGCTAAAGCGCTGGTACTTGATCTCGATGGCGCCTCAAATATCTTACCTGTACCCTTACAAAAAGACCCTCCTTGGGCTTTCCCACCAGGATTGACCACCACCATCGCGCTCTGTCCCACTAGTTCATACTCGGACCTCTGGGAAAACCTCTCTTGTTATCCCTAGAGCTAGAACCTCTACAGCCAAAGAGCCTTCAGCTTTAGGCCCCTCCTGGTTCAACACACTGCCTCCCTCCATCTCGAGCTCAACTATATCGTGCTTCAAAACTTCCATACGAACCACCTTATTAACAACCGATGCTGTAACTGCTGCTAGTCAAAGCCATACTAATACTTATGACAAAGCTTATTACTAAGCTGCTAAGGACGACATAACTCTGGTATTGTTTGCATCCATCCTACCTGTACCAGCTTGTTTGTATCTATGTCTTAATTTACTGTTATACTTATGTGTTGTACTGCTATACTGTGTATTTTGGTTTGTCTTACTGTGACAAGGTACCTTTGTAAATGAGCCTATGGCTCAAAGGTTTTCTAAACTGCTGTTTAAATAAAATAAAAAAATAAAAATAAAAAAAAAAAGCTTTAAACAATATCAGGGTATGGATGGCAAAAATTGACTCCAGATTTGATTCCATTTAGGCTAGCCTGCAGTCTTTAAATATCAAAACATGTAATTTCGAAAGGGAGATAGTGCAAATAAAGGCTGACTATACTGATATAAACAAGCATTTGTCAATGCCGAATGTTATTACACTGGCATTGGTAGTGCCGTGCAGGAAAATATTTTGGGCAGGATGTGAAAAATGACAGCTGTACGGCTCATAAGGAGGTATAAAAAAAATCCAGTGTTGTGTGTGTGGCATATAAATATAGTCAATTTGCGAAGTTACAAGGGTGCATGAGAAATGTACAATGCACGCTTGGAACACAGTCATTTTATGGGCGTTCAGCACCAAATTTTCAACAAAGGCATTTTAGCACCTCTGCTCATGTACAGTATCACTGTTATTTCCTCAAAGTGTCCCAAAAAGTGATTTCGCATAGCGACCGCGCTATTCTGCCCTGGAAGTGCGAAAACACATTTTGGGCTGGATATGTGAAATGACAGCTGCACTGTTCATCAAGAGATGTGGAAAAATGACAATGGTGAAAATCCAAAGTGACAATATTACAAATGCACGACGTTACGAGAGTGCGTGCAATCTGCCAATGCACGCTCGTAACACAGTAGTTTTATGGAGTATCATCACCAAATTTTCAACATAGGCATTTTAGGACCTCTGCTCATGAACTGTGTCACTGTCATTTTCATAATCTGGCCTGAACACTGATTTCCCACAGTGACCGTGCTATTGTGCGCCAGAAGTGCGGAAACACATTTCAGGCAGGATGTGGAAAATGACAGCTGTACTGTTCACAAGGAGGTGTATAAAAATGACAATGTTGAAAATCTGGCAGGAAAATATTGTGAATTTGTGAAGTTATGAGCCTGCATAGCAACTGCACAATGCACTCTCGTAAAACAGTCCTTTTTTGGATTTGTTCCAACAAATTTGCAACATAGGTTTTTTGAGAGGCCACCTCATGAACACTGGCACTGTCGTTTCATTAATCGGTCCCGAAAGGTGATTCCATGCAGTGACTAAGAAATCACTTTTTGAGGCTGATTAATGCCATTACAGTGATAGAATTCATGAAGAGGGGTCCCAAAAACCCCATGTTGAAAATGTGGTGCCAAAATTCCAAAAAATGGCCAAGATATGCAGCAAAGTTGAAAAAAATCCTATTCATTCTATTATACAGCTTACCAGCATTTCCTCAGTTCGTGGTCGGATTTGAAGAGTGTAGACGTGTTCCCAGTCCACCGAAGATCATTGCACTGGACTCCGGAGGTAAGTATGGGTTGAGGGGGGTGTGGGGAGGCAGGGTGCACAGTGGGTGGGTACGGGTTGTGGGAGGGGGGCCTGGGAGAGCTCCGAGGGACCATTTCCTTCTTTACAGGGTGAAAAAAAATAAAAGACATCGGGGGACTGTTTTCCTGTTTAACAGGTGCTTTGGCATGCTGGGGTGGGCTCCCAGCATGCCACCTGTTTGTGTGTGTGGGTGGGTGGGTGCATTAGCCGACGGAGGATTGGGCACCCCCATCAGCAAACAATGAAAGGAGGGGAGGGGAGCTGCAGGAGCCGAGGGGGATTGGGCACCCCCTCGGCTATACAAACGGAAGGGGGATGACATTATGCTGATGGGGACTGGGCTCCCACATTGGCAACACTCAAGGGGAAGGAGGGAGGGATACATGCTGACAGGGATTGGGTACCCCGACGGCAAAGAGAAACTGTTGGTGGGGAGGTGCATGATGCTGAAGGGGATTGGGCACCTCGGCAATCAAAAAAGGGAGTGTGTTACATGATGCATATGAGGATTAGGCACCCCTGTCAGCACACAATAAAGGAAGGGGGGTTTGCATGCAACAGCGGCAGTCACTGCTGCCATGTTGCCTGCACTTAGGGAGAGGCATGTTGTGGTCACGCTGCATGAAAGCTTGCTCTCATTGCAGCGGACCTTTTGATTGATCTCTTTGCCTCATTAGCCAGGCAGGGTGTCGGCCCCTGCTGCTGGCTGATTGGGGAATGCAGGACGCACCTACTGGTGCGTGCCCTGCATTTGCCCAACAGCGACCGTGCCTCCAAAGGTGCACTGTCCTAAGATGTTGGACGCGCAAGCGCGCCAACATAAAAAACGTGTCAAGAAACAAGAAACAGAATCTAAAACAATGGAAGCTAGAGTGACAGCTGCTATTGTGGAACAGTCAGCTATCAGTCTAAAAATAGAGGCACTCGAGAATGCCAACCACTACAGAAATCTTAGATTTCTTGGCATTCCTAACACTTGGGACACTGAGTTTACTGAAATAAAAGAGTTAATTAAAGAAGCGCTGCTACATACCTTCCAACTACCTGAAGATAATCCTCCTATCATTACAAAGGCATACAGATTGGCAACAAAAAGGAACCCAAATGATACAAAATCACCCATACTAGTACAGTTTACATTTGACGTGGACTGTGATTCCATCCTAAAGTTGGCCCGTATACAAAAAACATTTGAGTATCTGGGCACCAGATGCTCTATCGTCCCCAACTTTGCTTATGAAATGCAAGAAAGGTGTCGTTTTCTCAACCTGAGGGTGGAAGTACTGGAGTTGGGTGCAACTTTTGTTCTCCAAGTACCTCCTAAAGTTAAAATTACTTATCTTGGCAACTCTTATGTGTTTTTTGACCCTGATCATGTTATGAGCTTCTTAAGATCCAGAAATAAGGGCAGTTATACCTAGATTCAGATTTAGAATCAGATTCGGACTTGGCAGCGGCAGCTGAAGAAGTTGAGAATACTTTGTTAGAGATATAAATAATATAAAGAAAAGGACAATGAAGGATGGAAAATGTTGGGTTAATTCTGGACTTCAATCTGGGTTGCTGGGAAATTGATAATGTCAGGAATATGTGGATTTCATTGGGTTGCTGGGCTGTTTCTTTAGTAAAAGATGAGTTGTTAATTAACTAATTAGTTGGGGATTACTTAAATACATCATCCTAGTATAAATAATAGTGAGAATTGGCTTAATTAGTTTAAACTATATATTGATTTCCAACATATGTGGAAGCAGTTATGAGATGTTGTAAGATTTCTTTATTGGTATTATTATACTCTTCCCCTTTCACTATTGTATTATGAATTTTCTTTGTTTTCTTTGTTTTTCTTGGTTAATACAAAATAAAATAAAAATATTTGATGATAAAAAAAAATGTGGAAAAAACAACCAAGTTGTAAAGGAACACTGACTTTTTCCAACATTTACTCAAAACTTTATTGTTGCAGATTTTGGACCCACACTTTTTACCGCATCCATTGTGTTACCCCCAACCCCCATAAACATGACAGGTGTCATTTGTCAAATCCCCATCAAACATATTTTTACAGTTCCTCTACAAATCATCTATTGGATGGGATTTAAAGAACCCACCTGTCTTGATCATAATATAAGGTCATAAAAATAAACATAGAAACATAGACTCTGTTGGCAGATAAGGACCATACAACCCACCTAGTCTGCCCATTTCCCTGTTTAGCTTGGCAATCCCTACTCTTATCTGGACTGCCTTTCCCCCACTTTGCTGCACAACAGGGTGCCTTTCTGCTTATCCCATTCACTGTTGAATCCCCATACTATTTTTGCTTCCACCACCTCCGCTGGTAGGCTGTTCCATGGATCCACCACCCTCTCTGTGAAGAAATACTTCCTAGCATTCCCCCTAAGCCTTCCTCCCTCCAGCATCATGTTATGTCCCCTTGTCCTTGTGCACTTTCTTCTCTGAAAAATGCTCCCCTCCTGAACCCTGTTTATTCCTCTAAGGTATGTGAAAGTCTCTATCATATCCCCTCTCTCCCTTTTCTCTTCCAATGAATAGATGTTTAGTTTCTTGAGTCTTTCCTCATAAGGCTTGTGGTGCAGTCCATGTATCATTTTTTGCTGCTCTTCTCTGGACTGCTTCCATTCTGTCTATGTCCTTCCTGAGATGCAGTCCCCAGAATTGGACACAGTATTCCAGATGAGGCCTCACCAGTGATCTATACAGTGGCATCACTACTTCACTCCTCCTACTGGTTATGCCCCTTCCTATGCACCCCAGAATTCTGTTTGCTTTCCCCAATGCTTTTTCGCATTGTTCGGCTGACTTCAGGTCATCAAATATGATAACCCCCAGGTCTGTCTCCTGATTTGTGGTGGCTAGAACCTGCCTCCCCCCATCAACTCGCACCCTCAGTTTTACTTCAGGAGATTCACTGTCAAAGAAGCACTGGGTTACGTTACAAAGGTCCTGGGGAAAACCAGAATGGGGTCTGACAACATTGACATGAAACTGTTGGTGCTGGCAATCAATGAAGTCATCGCTCCCATTATTACGATTTTCAATAAATCCCTCTAGCTCGCCAAATTCCCTTCTCCTTGGAAACAAGAGCAGGTGACCCCAGTGCATAAGGGAGGCAATAGGTCACTGACCGCAAACTACAGGCCCATTGCTATCCTCTCTCCTCTCTCTAAAGCACTGGAAAGGATTGTGGCAAACAAGTTTACTGACTATATTCACAAATACCAGCTACAATGTCCCCAGCAGCACAGCTTTAGGAAACTCCACAGCACAGACACTGCACTGGTGGATTTCACTGAGTATGTCCATAAGGCATTGGTTGAAGAGAAAACTGGTTGGTTCCATCTTCATTGACCTAAAAAAGGCATTCAACACAGTCTGCCATGCACTCCTCTTGTCTCAACTGCATGCCCTTGGTGTTTCCCCAAATGCCATTCTATGGTTCCAGGACTACCTAACCTTCCCGGTCTCAAAGGGTCAAGATCGGTCACTCCATATCTGCATAAAAGGAAGTCTCGCTAGGGGTGCTTCAAGGGTCCATCCTGGGTCCACTGCTCTTCAGCATGTTCCTGACCGACCTACCCAATGCCCACACTAGCAAAGTCATTCTATACGCTGATGATGTTGTCCTACTTAGCTGTCACTCTTGCATAGAGCACCTACAGGCTGTGTTACAAGCATCCTTCCAGCAACTGGAGACCTGGCTCTACTCCCAAAGGTTGCTACTAAACTACAAAAAAACCAAGACGATGCTCCTCTCTAGCCCCCAGCTAAAAAGGAAATGCCCAGAACTAACAATCACAAATCACCTGACTGCCCTACTGGAAGAGGTTCATTCCTTCAATTACCTGGGTGTCATTGTGGATGATACCCTCTTGTATGTTCAGCACATTGACATGGTGGTGAAAGCTGTGAACACTAAATTAGGGATCCTGTTTAGGCACAAGAAAAGCCTAACTGCTGAAGCCCTCCTGCTCTCAGTCTCCAGCTCTGTCCTCTCCCTGGTCAACTAGTCCCTTTATACGAGAAAGGGTCCTGAAGGAACTGGAAGTAATAAGAGTTGATAAAGCAATGGGGCCAGATGGGGTGCACCCCAGGGTCCTTAAAGAACTAAGAGAGGTGGTGGCTGAACCTCTGGCTATCCTGTTTAGCCGATCACTGGAAACAGGGGAGGTACCCAAAGACTGGAGGACAGCAGATGTAGTCCCCTTATACAAAAGTGGGAACAAAGAGGAAGCAGGGAACTACAGACTAGTCAGCTTCACCTCAGTAGTGGGGAAGATAATGGAAGCACTACTGAAGGAGAGATTGGTGGAACATCTGGTTGTCAATGGACTACAGGACCCAAGGCAGCATGGTTTCACCAGGGGGAGGTCATGTCAGACCAACCTCATTGAATTTTTTGACTGGGTGACAAGGGAGGTGGATCAGGGGAGGGCAGTGGACATGGCCTATCTGGACTTCAGCAAGGTCTTTGACACTGTGCCACATAGACTATTGCACACACTGGGGAATATGGGTGTGGGCAGGACAGTAGTGTGGTGGGTAGGTAACTGGCTGGGTGGCAGGACACAGAGGGTGGTGGTAAATGGCTATCACTCCACAGAGGGAAGAGTGACCAGTGGGGTACCACAGGGATCAGTGCTGGGACCGGTCCTATTCAACATCTTCATCAGTGACATTGCGCAGGACCTAGAAGGTAGAATTTCACTGTTCGCTGATGACACAAAGCTCTGTAACAGAGTAGACACACCAGAGGGTGTAGACAGAATGAGAAGGACCTGCAGAAACTTGAAGAATGGTCAGGGTTTGGCAGTTGAAATTCAATGCAAAAGTGCAAGATAATGTATATGGGGCACAAAACCCTGGCACAATATATCAGTTGGGGGTGAGGATATAGCATCACCAAGCAGGAAAGGGATCTTGGGGTTATCATCTCTGATGACCTCAAGGTAGGGAAACAGTGTGACAAGGCAGCAGGTAAAAGCAAATAGGATGCTGGGATGTATAGGCAGGGCATCACCAGCAGGAAAAGGGAGGTCATAATTCGCTATATAAGACACTAGTGAGGCCCCACCTGGAGTACAGTGTACAGTCCTGGAGACCATACCTACGTAAGGACATAGACAGGGTAGAAGGTTCAGAGGAGGGCAACAAAGATGGTGCATGGATTGCATCACAAGTCCTATGAAGACAGGTTGAAGGAACTGAACATGTACTCTCTGGAGGAGAGGAGGGAGAGAGGGGATATGATAGAGACATACAAGTATCTTACAGGGAGGAACAGGGTGCAGGAATACACTATTTTTAAGTGAAAAAGATGTTCCAGGACTAGAGGGCATGGGATGAAGTTGGACGGAGGACAAGGAAATATGAGGAAGAATTTCTTCACAGAGCGGGTGGTGGACAAGTGGAACACCCTGCCAGAGGAAGTGGTGGGGGCTGAAACAATCACGGGATTTAAGAATGCATGGGATAGACATAAAGGAATTCTGGAGGTCAGGGGTAAGGGGCAACAGACTTCTAGGAAAACATAAACTGAACTTACAAGCTCAAATGGGCAGACTGGGTGGACCATAGGCCCTTATCTGCTGACACTGTCTATGTATCGATGTAACTACAGACTGGTGGTTTATGGCACTGCCACTGATATGGCCCTCAAAAGGGTTGCCACTGCCCTTAACAAGGCTTGCAGACTATTGCTAAATGCTCACCGCTTCACGCACACTTGTACCCTGTATGGTCTGGCCCACATACTACTGCTTCTATCCAGAATCAGATACCAAACTTGCCTGCTGGGAAGAAAGGCCATGCTCTCCCTAACCCCTACCTGCATTGCAGACCTGGTAAAGGAAGCAAGCTCCAAATATAACACACGAAGAACAGTGACAACACAGCTTGATGTCCCATTTCGTAGAACTTCCCTGGGACAAAGATTCTTCGTGTACTGAGCTCCACTATGGCTAAATGAAATCCCTGCTGCAGCTCTTAATACAACAAATGTTCGGTCCTTTAAAAGAGAACTGAAGCAATACCTGCTGAACTCAAATGCCTGCGACTGCCTTATCTGAATCCATATCTTTAACCTGGATACCCGCTCTTAAACACCTCTGACTCCCTTACCTGAGTCCATATCCTCAACCAGGATACCCCCCTCTTCTGTCTGAGCTTTCCTACTGTTTTACCTAACCTGGACCCCCACCTGCCATCCCTTGCCATGCCCCCTCTCAAGCTCCCTCCAACTCCATCCCTCCGTGCCCCAACTCTCCCTTTCTACCTCTCCCTCTAAATATTCTCCTTCTCCCAATTCCTTTCTCTCTCTCTCTCTCTCTCTCTCTCTCTCTCTCTCTCTCTCTCTTTCTCTCTCTCTCTCTCTCTCTCTCTCTCTCTCTCTCTAATCTGTCCCTCATTTGTACTCTCCCCCCCTTTCTTTCTCCTACCCTTTCTGATACTCTACCTTGACAGGTCCCACCCCCCCCGGGGCAGGTATGCTGCACATTGCTAATTGGGAAACCTCATTTGCATTCTCACCCTTTCTTTCTCCTACCCTTTCTGATACTCTACCTTAACAGGCCCCCCTGGGGCAGCTATACCATATGTTGCTAACTGGGAATCTCCTCCCGCTGTTTAATTTCAGTTGTCTAGGTTACTCAAATGTATTATTTATCTATATTCTGTATTACATAGCAATCTTATGTTTCATGTTAACTGTCAAGTTTTTGTTATGTCTCTGCTGTTTCACATCCTGACGTGGAACCTTTGTAAAAGAGTGTTTACTCAAAGGTTGTCCGAATTACCAAATAAATAAAAAAAATTAAAAATATTCCTCTCTTGGACTTCTGTGTCCCAGGTGCATTATCTTGCACTTCTTAGCATTGAAACCCAACTGCCAAACCCTTGACCATTCCTCAAATAGTCTTAGTTTATTTCTCATTTTATCTAGCCCCTCCTGTGTGTCGACTCTGTTACAGATCTTGGTGTCATCTGCAAACAGGCATACTTTCCCCTTCAGTCTCTTTACAATGTCACTTATGAGATATTGAATAGAACTGGACCCAGCACCAATCCCTGTGGAACAGCACTGCTCACCTCCCCCTCTTCTGATTTTATGCCATTTACTACTACCCTCTGGGTCTTGCCTTTTAGCTAGTTTCCCACCCATTTTACCACTTTAGAGCCCACACCCAGATTCCCCAATTTGTTAAGCAGCCTTCTATGAGGAATGGTGTTGAAGGCCTTACTGAAATCCAGGTAGGCCACATTCACTGCCCAGCCCTGATCCACCACCCTGGTCACCCTGTCAAAGAAATCAATAAGATTAGTCTGATAGGACCTACCCTCAGTGAATCCATGCTGCCTTGGGTCTTTTGCACTGCTTGACTCCAGGAACTTCACTACCCTCTCCTTAAGCAGGGACTCCATCAGCTTCCCCACCACTGAGGTCAGGTTTACAGGTCTGTAATTGCCTGCCTCCTCCCTACTTCCAGTCTTGTGCAGGGGGACCACCTCTGCTCTCCTCCAGTCCTCAGGTACCTCCTTCATCTCTAGTTATTGGTTGAAGAGGGTTGTCAGCAGACCTGCTAGGACTTCCCTGAGTTCCTTCAACACGCTAGGATGAATCTCATCTGGCCCCATTGCCTTGTCTGTCTTTACTTTTCCTAGTTCTTCCAAGACTATCCACCATAAATGGGCTGGTGTCCACTTCTCCCCCTGTATATCTTTCCTCGAGAGTCTTGGCTCCTCCCCTGCCTCTTCCTTGGTAAATACTGAACAAAAATATTTGTTCAGTATCTCAGCTTTTTCAAGGTCGTCCTCCACCTAACCACCCACCCTCTCCCTTCTTTAGCCTAACAATACCATTTCTGGTCTTCTTCCTCTCACTAATATAACAGAAGAAGGTCTTGTCCCCCTTCTTAATAGCCTGTGCTATTCCTTCCTCTGTTCTTGCCTTAGCCCATCTGACAGCTTTCCCAGCTTTTTTCTGCTTCTCCAGATATTGCAGTCTGTTTTCTTTCTGTGTCTCTTTGTATTTCCTGAATGCCTTACTTTTTTCTCACACTTTCTCAGCTATTGACTTAGAGAACCACAGTGGCCGCTTCTTTCTTTTGCTTTGGAAGACTGTTGGAAATTTGAGGTCAAATTGCCGAAGCCCTCTGAAAATTGGATATTGCCTCTCAGCTGACCTATCCTGGGTTGATACATTGTAATCTACTGTTATCTCTGTATGTATTTGTACCTATGTGAAGATGCTGTTATCTCTGTATGTACTGCAAGGTATTGTTGACCTGTACTCTCCCGGGTCGTGTCTGAAAATAGTTTTGTCTAGTATGCTTACCCAGTTACCAAAAGCTAATAAATAAATAAACAAAAAAAAAACTGGATGACAGCTGGCCCCCCATTAAAAATGAGATATTGCATCTCTACTGTGCAATCCAGGGTAAATACAGTGTAAAAATGGGTACATGCAGGATACCATTGAAAATTAGATATTGCATCTTATCTGGCCTATCCTGGGCAAATAAATTTTAAAACTGGATAAAAGCAGGACCCCAAGCTGGCCTAGTAGCATAGAGGTAGTGTTACAACTTGCTATGCTGGCGACGTGTGTTCAGGAATGAGCACAGGCCATTGGGGGCTCACCAGGGAAGGAAGGACTGAGCATCCCAGAGACTGCTCTCCTTCCTTGGGGAGGGGTGGATGCTATTCCCACCACATGAGTGCTGACTGGTGGCAACCAATCAGCAGGCAAGAGAGCACCAGGAGGGGAATGGATGCCCTGGATGCCTGTCACACATGCTTTCCACTGCACATATGTGTGACTGCCTCATTGTATGCCCAACCCCAGGGGACAACATCAGGTGGTGGGAGAAAAATACTGACCTTCAAAGTCAGCACCCCCTGCAGGCTCCCACAACAGACATGGCTGGCCACCCACCACATTGTGGTAATGGCTAGGTGGAGGATAACCTGTAAGTTTGTGAGAAGGTCAGTGATGGGGCTAAGGGCTTGCCACCAGGCAGGGCTAGAATGAGAAACAGCTTTCTGGAAAATATAATAAAACAAAACAGCAGAACTCTACTTAAAGCAAATATTGCAAATTCATTTTGCTACCCTGGTTAAATAAAGTGTACAAATGTGCAAAAGCAGCACCCCACTGACAATGAGATTTTGCATGATGTAACTCAGGGGTGTAGCCAAGAATTTTAAATTTGTACTCAAGAGTTGATGGAACTATTGCCTCCTATGTAAATACAAACCAAAAGATGTGCTGCTCTACCACACAAATGCTGCCCTACCCCCCATTGCAGTCAGCAATATGTATTAAGCCAGTGATCCTAAAAGATTTGCAACATTTCATTTTATCTGACTCACACACTATCAGTCAGACAGAAGCTGACTGGATATTAGTTACAATGGTTAGGATACAGTTTGATAAGCCTCTGTACCACATCAAGGTAGCCAGCCTTACAGAGATCCAGTGGAACAAACCACATGGAGTCCAACTCATGGCCTATATCCCCGTCCACCTCTACTCAGTCTGATCACTCACAAATTCACTTGAGTATTTGCTAGCTGCTGTTTAATCCCATAGGCACAAAAATGGAAAAGACTCTGTTATTTTACTCTGGCTTAGTTTGTTTGTTGCCCCGGTCTGAAGCTCACGTTGCCCCTGGATTTTCCAGGTTTTACTGTACTCAACAAAATACACTGAGTATCCCTGCCAACGCCTATGCTCTAACTGCTACTGTGACAAGTTACCTTTGTAAATGAGCCTATGGCTCAAAGGTTTTCTGAACTGCTGTCTAAATAAATAAATAAACTTGTAACAGCATGCAAGCAAACATGTTTGTAATTGACCAATGCTTGTTCAGTTCCTGATACCCCACCATCTCCATTCCTGTAATGTTGAAGGTCAACTACAGAAATGTTGCAGGCATCCTGTTCACATATTGTTGGCTAGACCGTAAAAGCTGAGGATCAAGCTCCCTGCCACTACATAGAAACATAGAAACATAGAATTTGATGGCAGATAAGGACCGCTTGGCCCACCCAGTCTGCCCATTTCCCTGCCTACTGGATAAGCTGCAGATCCTAGTTAACCAGCAGCCTACTTCTTCCTACCCCCACCCCCTAGAATTGCCTTAAGACTGTCCCATGCATGCTTGAATTCCACCACTGTTTTTGACTCCACGACCTCCTCCAGAAGGCCGTTCCATGCATCCACAACCCTCTCTGTGAAAAAATACTTCCTTAAATTACCTCTGAGCCGCCCCCCCAAAGGATGTAGCTATGTGGTGAGGGGCAAGGAACCTACCCAATGTGTGCTGCAAGGTGGTGGCACCACTAACAGTTCAATCACCTTCTTGTTGACAGAGGAATGGGATGATAAAACATTTGAAGTGGAATGAGCACATTAGTATTGTGGAACTGAGCATGAGAAAACTCACACTGAACTCCAAGAGTAGAAGCACATCCTGAAAAAGCAAGGTAAGTTACTAGTGAAAAGAAACAGTGATATGTATGTAACAATATGAGAGAAGTACAACAAAAAAAATATACTCCTCAGACAGAAGCAGGTGCAAAAAGACAAAGTTTATTCCTTACTAAAACGCCATTATGGAAGCATCCTCATGATGTACTAGTGTGTACGAAACCGGCCGAGGTTATCAGCAGTTGCACTTTGCTCCCATAATGGCATTTTAGTAAGTAATAAACTTTGTCTTTTTGCACCTGCTTCTGGCTGAGGAGTGCGTTGTTTTATTGTACTTGTTTGTAGTTCAAAACACACACCCTCTTTGCTGCTGAAGCCTTAATTGCTTTAGTTTTTTAACAATGTGAGAGGCATTCCCAGATAAAACAGAACTCTTTGCAGAACTTTTTTAGAGTCTTTGTTAACTGGTTAAGCTCACTGGGCACAGGTCCATTTACAGGTGTGACCTGAGAGCACTGGGAGAGCTAAGTGACTTGCTGAGTCAGAAAGTATTTATTGGAGGTTGTGGGAATCAAAGTCAGGTCTTCTGGATGTGCAGTACAGTATCAAACTTGTTCACAGCTTGTTGCTTTGACCTCTGAGCTATACTGCCAGCCAATGCATAATGTTTGCAGACTTATTTGTAGCAACACAATTGGCAAACGTTCTGCAAATGGATTGCAAACTTTTAGATTTGGAGCAATTTTCACAAATCCTTTGCAAGATTGCACATACTGCTGTTTACAAATATTTGTAAAAAACTCACAGCAGCCTAAATAATTTGCACATAAACTGCAAATCTAGCAGCATATATTCTGCAAAATGCCTAAACAAACAGCCAGCAGTTTTCTTTGTAAAATGTTTACAAACTATGTGATGTAAATATCCTGCCATTTAGGCAACTTTTTTAATTATTTATTGAAATTATTTTACTAGGTTAACAATAAAGAGGACTGTACAAGTCTTATTTACAGATGCGACTGTTTTGCCTGCTCATAACCTTTAAAACCCTTCTTGGGTGCACAGTGCCAATCCAGATTTCTAGGGGTAGGGCATGGTCTATTACTGCAAATATCTTTGCAATTTATAGGTAAGCAATTTCCTTCCCCTCCCCCAAAATGTTTTTAAAATAAAGCATGCAGACATCAAAATGACAAAACAGAATCAATATAGATCAAACAAGGAAGGCTATCTGTGACACTATCACATACTGTACATCAAACATGCTCACTTGAAGAAAACAGCAGGACCTGGTATCAGTCAATTTATTGGGGGGTGCAGATCCAGCTTTATAATCAATAGCTCCTCAGTTTGGAAAACAGCTCCATTCACTATCATAAACACAATGTCTCAGCTATTTGATTTAGAATAGTAGATGGGGAGTAACATGTAATGAGGATTTTTTACAGACCTGAGTTATGTGATGCCACTTAAATTCGAGTAATTTAACAAGACATCATACACCATGGGTGTATAAAAAAATAGTTAGTTTACTTCTCACTTTTTTGTTGTTATAATTGTGTTTTATCTGGCAGCTTTCTCTGTTTTCTGGAGAAAGATAATTTCTTGTCAGTTAATAGACTGCAGCTGTTTGATGCTCCATTATACATAAGTGTGACATTTACACACAGAGGGCTCTCTGTACTATTGAAAACTGTCCCTATGTACCATAATACATGGTGCAATGGGTCAAGATACCTACATCATGGGTGTCCAAAGGACTCCCGTGGTTGCACTAAAAGCCTGCCTCCACCACATGGCCCTCCCAGGCTATGATCAGGCCTGTACTGGCATAGCTGCACAGATGGTTATTGCAGCAGCTGGGGAGTTGGTGTGCCAGAGAGATGGGCTGGAAGAGTATGGCATTCAGGATGCCTTTTCAGCTCTGCTAGCCCAGTGTTGGGGGCATTGTTACACCAGTCAGAGGGCTGTGTAACAGGTGTGCTCCCTGGATAACCCTATGGAGGACTCACCAATCCCCCACAGCCATGGACCTCAGTCTTCCTTCTTGCCACAAAAGGCTAGGGTGATGATGATGGCTTTTAGGCACATTTAGATAATAAACAATTAGGCATCATTGGCTGTGGGAGGTGGCAGTCCCTACATAGATTATTATATCCCATGATCAATTAGTTATAGTACCAGTACTGCCCAAAGCTGCTTGAAAGCCTGCAATCAATTCAATTTTCTTACTTCATTTTCATTCCATAATTTTAACATTTAAAGTGGTTCTTGGGCTCATCTTTTGCCTGAATCATGATCAGCCTGACCACTGATGGCAAGGTGACCCCATCATTGGTTTGGAATCTACACTTAAAATTTTAACATGTTAATATGAGCTGAGGTCCCACTGATTTGTGTCTTTCTTGTGTGTAATCCACTCTCTGGCTTCATCTTTTATTTTATGTGCTCTGGCCCATACACATACAGTATATGAGACCATGTGCTCATAGCGATTTGTAGTTGGTTCCAGTAAAATACAACAGGAAGCAGAAGCACCGAATACCCCACATGGCTGTGACAGGATTGGGTAAGACCACATTGCATTTGTTATGCAGAGTCAAAAGCAAGGATCTATTTTGTCCTCTTCTATGCTGCCTCTTGTCTGTCTCTAGCCCGTCTGATTGCACAATCAATTTTCCCTGTGGCACCCAGGAAGTGGCCACTCCAGTGATCCCACAATATGCCCCAGTCATCTCCCTTCCTCAACTTGCTGTTTCTATACTTTCTTTCTCTGTGGTTAAAAAATATGTGAATCTCGATGTGAAACTGGGATCCTCTAGTTTGCAAATGTATATGATTATACTGTTGAAATTAATACAAACAGCTACTTAGGTTTTGTAGGAAAAGTTAGCAATTTGGAACACAAAGGGTTGACTTGAGAAACCTTTTAACCTTCACAAATGTGTTGACAGTTGTCAGCAGGAAGCCAGCTCTAGACATAACATATTAATTGGTGACACCTGTTAAGAAGCCTAGATGTACTTTTCAGGCTGGTCACAGGAAGGACGATAACAAAGTTTTGTTACATTGTGTGAACACAGGAGATATAGCTTAATAAGAGCAGGATGCAGAATTTAGCTGCCTAGGGAAAATGACTTACGAAAAAAGAGCATTGTTTTGTTTGGGGAGTTAGAGAGAAAGGTTGAGATTTAAACTGAAAAGAGACTCAGATAAAGGGCATTGATTTTTTGTTTGCACAGCCTTTGTGAAGTACTCTCCTGTACAACTTTATTTTTTTTATTTTATTGTTATTAATGATAATAAAATTCTACTTGTGAATTTTATAACTTCTTCTGTTTTGTCTATGCTTCCTGACCTATGCCTTTATGTCAGTTGGTGTTAGTGGTGGGATTTATGCCACGCATACTCTATGCCAGGAATTTTGTGCTTGGGTACTTGACCTGCTACCGTGCAAGCATGGAAGAAAGGTATGGATCCTGAAACAGCAAGCCCAGGAGTGATTACTTGAAGAATGGCAGCCAAACTAGAAGCAGAAACAAATGTCCAAATTGATACTGTACAGCTGGCACTAGAGATGAAATAAGAAGAACAGTTAGGGACAGAACCTGAAAGCTTGTCTGCCTTCTTCAAATGGTGGGCTATACAACAAAGAGAAACTGAGAAGCAGAGAAGAGAAGAGATGCAGTGACAGGAGCAGTGATGGCTGGATACCTTGCAAGCTATCAAAGCAGGAGAATCTGGTGCAGGTCCAGCAGATCAATAAAACACAAACTGCTTAAAAGACATTGAATTTATGAAGTTGTGTCCCATGAATGATATTGAAGCATAATTGACAACTTTTGAATGGGTTGCTGGAGCCTGCCAATGGCCAAAACAGCAATGGACAATCATGCTGCTACCTTATCTGACAGATAAAGCCCAACTTGCCTACAGCAATATGGAGACTGCACAGTCAGAAAACTATGACCTTGTGAAAAGAGAAATCCTTAAAAGATACTGGGCCTGATTCCCAAAGCCCTTAGACTCATGCAAGTTGCCTGCATCAAACATAAATGATGCAAGTGGCACCTTGCATCAAAAAATATGCCCTGAGCTATTCCCAAAAGCAGTCTGCATCAAATGCAGGCTGCATGAACCAATGGGGGCTTGTGCCAGCCTTGCATCACAAGATGGGCTATGCATGGCATTAGGGGGCTTGCGGCAGATGCAGGCTGCCATATCCTCAGAGGGCAACAGTCTAAGTACTGTTAGACCAGCCAAGGGCTGATCTAATGGTACTTAGAAACCTTCTGGGAGGATTGTGAACCCTGTGCCAAATTGCCATGCCCCCCCAGCCCTGATCCCTGAGTGTAAAATGAAAAATTGTCCCTGGTAGTCTAGGGCACCCCCAACCCTGATCCCTGAGTGTAAAATGAAAAATTATCCCTGGTAATCTAGGGCAACCCCCAGCCCTGATTTCTGAGTCTAAAATGAAAAATTATCCCTGGTAGTCTAGTGCCCCTGACCCCCCAGTCCCAATCCCCGATTGCCATGTATAATATCAAATAATGTTCCTGGTATTCTAGCCCCACCAGCCCTGATCCCTGATCACCATGTACAATATTAAAGTAATGTCCCCAGTAGTCTAGTGCCTTCCTGCCTAGCCCCAATCCCCATTGTCCCCAAATCTATTACACAGACAGTCCTGGTGGTCTAATGGTCCCCCCGTCCCCCACTCCAGCAGGCAGTCCCCCAACAGCCTGCCTCACCATCTTTGAGCTGGTGACCAGCATAGTCATCTGCACACCTCCATGGCTGGCTGCCAACTGAGCTATCAATGAGCACCTACAAAGCATATGCATTCATTGCTAGTTCAGTCAGCAACCAGCCGTCTAGGTGTGCAGATGGCTGTGCTGCTCACCGCTTGGGATGGGGGGTGGGGTGTTGGCTGCCTGCTGATGTGGGAGGTGGGGACCACTAGACCACCAGGACTGTCTGTGTAATGGTTTTGGGGACAGTGGAGATAGGGGCTGAGGGAAGAGGTGCTACACTACTGGGGACATTATTTCATAATAGTTTACAAGTTGTTAGGGGATCAGGACTTGGGGGGCACTAGATTACCAGGGAAAAATGTTCATTTTACACTGAGGGATAAGGGCTGGGAGATGACCTAGACTACTAGGGATAATTTTCATTTCACACTCAGTGATGAGGGCTGGGGGTGGGGTGCACTAGCCACTATGGACTGCAGTACATGGTAATCTTGCCTCACGGCCACCCTGTGGCTTGCAGCACACCTTCATATGCACCATCTATTGGGCACAGAGCCAAGATTGCCACAAGCTGCAGGACATTGACACTGGGACCATACTCGATAGAGAATCAGGTGCATGGCCCCTGGCACACTGGTAATCAGCAAAAGTCACCTTTGGTGTGGTATGTACTGACCTTTGAGAATCAGGCCCACAGTATGATATCTCAGGAGAAACCTACAGGCAGAGATTTCAGTCCCTGAAGCACCACTCAGTTGCCGGTCCTTGAGAAGCCTTCACCCAGCTCAGAATACTCCTCATTATATGGCTCCAACTAGAAGGCAAGATAGTCCCACAGATCATCAATATACTTGCAATGGAGCAATTCATCAACATCCTTCCTACAGACATGCAGCTTTGTGTAAAAGAACACCAACCAGAAAGTGGGGACAGGCTGTTACTTTGGCTGAGGACTATCAGATGGTGAGACAGACACCACAGTGGCAAAGTAACAGCCAAGGAATGATAAGACCCTCTTTTTCCTGATTTAACTCCAGATCAGATAAAATCTCTGATGAGGGTAACAAATCTGCACTAAAGATTTTATTTGCTATAACTAATAAGCCAGGCCATATTGCAAGAAACTCCAATAAAAATAAGGAGGGTAACACTAGAGTAAATTTGTCCTTAGCAAACTGGGGTAAGTATTTAAATCATGTCAAGGTAGGGGATAAGACTGTGAAGGGACATATAGATTCAAGAAGCCTACAGACCCTGGTGCATACTGACATTCCAAGAAAAGACTTTGCAAAATGACCAATTTCTATGGTCATCTGCATCCATGGGGACACTCATTAATATCCCACTACCCAAGTGACTCTGAGCATTAATAGGGTGTCACACCAAATGCAAGTGGGGCAGTACTTGAATTACTTGCACCTGTGCTTATCAAAAATGACTTTCCTGGATTTGTGAAGTTAATCATAGACTTAGTAAATCCTGCAACGTTTGCAACTGTGATAACAAGAGTACTGGCAAAGAAAATTTCAGATGCTGGGGGCCGCTTTCCTTTTGGTGATTTGGATTAGGACTTCTTTGAACCCAGCAAGATGCCTGAAAAAAACAGTGGCAACAAAAGTCTGATGGACATAAAGGGTTGATATATGAAAATGCTGAAACTAAAGTGAAAACCGATTGTCATTTTGTTTCTCAGCAAACTAATGATCTAATGATGTCTCCCTCCAAGGCTATTTTAAGCAATTGGGAGTGAAACAAAAACAAGGAGAACCAACATTTAAAAAATGTAATGAGCTATTGTACAAAGTTTAGGTTACTCCTCAGATGCAGGAACCAATAGAACAATTGGTCATACCAAAGAAGTATAGAACTGAGTTGTTACAGATAGCACATGCTAGTTCTATGGCTGGTCACTTGGTTAGAGACCTCACCCTTCCCAGATTGTAGTACAGATTTTACTGGCCTGGGATTCATGAGGATGTTGCTACCAATTGCAGTTCTTCTGCTGAATGTCAGACAGTAGCCCCAGTAACTAAAAAAGACAAGGTACACTTGGTGCTCCTACCCTTGATAGATGTGCCTTTTGAGAGAGTTGTAATGGATGTCATTGGCCCCTTGTACAATAGTAAAGAGGGTATTCAATTCATTTTGGTATTATGTGACTATGTTACTCGATACCCAGAGGCAATTCCGATGTATACTGTCACAACCACAAAAGTGGCAGCAGAGCTTGCCAAAAGTTTCAGCAGGATACACAACTATACCTTAAGAGATTTTAAGTGATCAGGGTAGCAATTTTGGTGCTGCATTGCTGAAGGAGCTGTACCGACTACTAGGTATAACTGCCATAAGAAGCTCTCCTTATCACCCTCAGACAGATGATCTTGTTGAGCATTTTAATTAAACCCTAAAACACATGTTAAATAGGTCTGTGAAAGGTGAAGGGCAAGATTGGAACCAATACTTATCTTACCTGCTCTTTGTTTACAGAGAAGTGACACAAGCATCAATGGGGGGGGGGGTTCACCCTTTAAAATGCTGTATGGTAGATAACCTAGAGGGCAATTAGAGACAATAAAAGAAACATGGGAAGATAACCCCACTCAGAAAGAATCTATTACATCTTATATGCATGCACTGAGAAAGAAACTGGCAAAATATGTTGAAATTGCCTGCAGCTATCAGGAGGAAGCCTGAAAACAGCAGAAAGTGTATTATGAACATGAGATAAAAGGAAATTATTTTGAGCCAGGTGAAAAGGTCTTGTTGCTGTTGCTCGCTACAGAAAACAAACTGTTAATGAAGTGGTAAGGGCCTTATAACATGGTTAGCTGTACTGGAACAGTTAACTGAGAGACCGAGATCCCTGATAGGAAAAATCCTACTAAAATATACTATGCTAACCTCATGAAGAAATGAGTTGAAAAAAAACACCAAAGGTTGTTTTGATAGCAACACCAGAAAGTGCTAAAGAAGATATTGAGCTTATAACAGACTAGAACAAACTGCAACTTCTGATGCTGTAAAGGGGAATGGTAAACGGTGAATGTTTCTTTATCCACAGAACAAACCACAGAAATTCATAACTTGGAAAAAAATATTTAAAAGTACTTTTACCACAGTGCTTGGCTGAGCAAAAGGAGGCAAACACGTAATAGTGAGAAAGAATACATGACCTGTCAGACAAAAGACATACACATTACCAGAGCAGTAAAAAGCATATGTGGTTAAGGAAATACAAAAAAATGAAGAAGTTAGGTATCACAGAAGAATCAAGAAGTGCTTGGTCATCACCAGTGATGACTGTAAATAAAAAGAATGGGTTGTAAGAATCTGCCTTTATTTTATAAAACTTAATCAAGTGCCCCATGTTTTACAGTTATCCTAGGTACAGGGCAGATGATTTGGCAGACAGGCTGGTAAGTGTTAAGTACATTAGTGTAACCCCTAGGTGGCGCTATCCCAAGGGCTACTACCCCTGTCTGTGTGGCTAGTGACTGGGTGAGAGGCCTAGGTCCAGTGACAGGTGCCTCCACCCAGAGATCAGGGTCATTAGTGGTTAAACTAGCTTGGGCACAGCCCTCTGGGACACTGTAGCCCACCTTTATTCCCACTAGTGGCCCAAACAGTACACAGGAGTTACCTTCTCAATACCCCACAACTGCCCACTTATGACACATACAGTACCCACTTACCCTCAGGACTGATTCTGCAGCATGTCTCTGAGAACCCCCTGTAAAACAAGGTTAGGCAATATACACAAATACAATGCACAGCTGATTCTATATGTACTGACACGACAGACAGTATATAGTTCAATAACAACAAATCTGATTTATTCAGGGGACAGTAACACGGGAGGGGGCAATCAGGTTGATTCAGTTTGGCAATATTCAAATCACAGTACTGTGCATACACATAGGGTCTAAAATGTCACTTCTCTGGGTACCCAGGATGGGGGGGGGGCTAGCCAGGTCCATTGCCTGGGGTTGGCAGGCTGGTGCAGCTGGATGGAGCCCTGTAGAAAGGAAGTATATGCACAACACACAATTGTAATCTGGAGCCAAGGCTCATTTCAAGAAAGAAAAGCACAAACAAATCAGATGGTACACTTTTGATTCAACTGGTGTTGTAGGGGTTTGCCCTGAATTGTACTCACGATACCCAAGACAGTTACAGGATGGATGGTGTTGTTTCTGGGTTTCCAGCATTCAGCACACACTGCAGAGTGAGGGGAATTAAGATCGCGATCCCCCACAAGCACTAGACACATTTATATGTAAAGGAAATTGCTATACCAGGCAAGCTGCTCCTCGATCCAAATCGCAACTACTGCTAAATACCCCGGGAGCACACACACACTGCATCAGCAGTCCCTGACAGACCGATCGCATACAGCAACTTTCGTCATTCTTCAGGTTAAGCCTGGTCTCCTCATTTCTGACTTCCTTCTTCCTTCTCACAAACTTGGATTCAGTCCGATGAACACTCACTAATGGCTGCAGGCCAATTTCAGGGCCTCTCACATGCTTCCCATGCGAACTACTCGCCGCACTAGCACAGAGCTCCTTCTCCTGTCTCAGTCACCTCGCATCTGGCTTGCCAGCAACAGTTCAGGGCATTTCCTTTAGGCTCATACAAGTTTGGTTGGTTGGTTTGGCTGTCCATCACAACAGGGCTCCCTCTGTTGGAGCAAAAAGGAGCCAAGGTCCAAACTACCACTCCCCAGAGGCACCTGTCATGCAGCCCCTTTACAGAAAGCTCCAACTGAGAGTCCATGTTCTGATTCGCCCAAAGTAGGCTCCATTTTGAGACTCCCCCAACCCAATTGGTCCAATTCAGCAGTCCAGAACCAACATGGAAGGGCTAGATAAACAGAGTTTGAGCTGCAAGAAAGGCAGGTTAGGCAAACTACATCTTTACTAATACTCTAAATGTTTTCTGGCAAACAGTTACATCTTTCAATTAGGCTCCTTCTGCGCATATAGCAACTGCAGAACAGAGTGATTTGTCAGCAGCTTGAGCAGGACTCAAGCAGGGAAACACACAGTCCCCCCATACAAACTCATTATGTCTGCAAGCAGGCAGCTCTTAAAGAGACAGTATGCAGAGGCTCTAAAAACACTCACTGCAGTGCCGTTTAAATGGCTTAAATGCCCAACACCATCCAGACCTGGAGCACTTAGGCAAGCTCCTGGAAGACTTTTGGGAACCCTCATTTGCAGGGGGGGTTACACCAGTATCCTCAGTCTCACCAAGGGTTACTGGCAAATTCCCCTAGCTTAAGAATCCAGAGTCAAATCTGCATTTTCCAGTCTAATTGGATTTGGTCAGGTTACCACCATGCAATTTGGTTTACACAGCACATCTGCTACATTTCATTGGTACATGGATGTAATTATACCCCCATACAGTGGTTACTGTGCTGCTTAACTCTATGGCATTGTGGTGTACAGTCTAGAAGTATCAAAAATATAGGTCTGACCATTAATCCTACCAAGTGTGCATTCAGCATGCAGGAAACAAGATAGTTGGGATATATTTTGGAAACTGGAGAAGTAGTAAAGCCAGAGATTTCCAAGATAGAAGCTGTAGCTGGCAGTGCTGTCCCTAAAAAAAAAGAAATATGTTAGGTCATTTTTAGGTCCAGCTGGTTACTACCGGAAATGTGTTCTCAACTTTGCCCAGTTAGTTACTCCCCTCACTGAATTCATGAAAAAATGATGCCCGAATAATGTGAAATGATCCCTAGAGTGTGATGAGACTTTTTGGGCCATCAAGTCTGCACCATGCTCTGCCCCTGTTTAAGAAGTCCAGACTTTGAGAAACAATTTCTGTTATGGTCAGTTGCATCAGAGGTAGATCTATGTTCAGTCCTGAATCAGAACATGGCTGGGAAAGAACATCTCATGCTGTATATCAGTAGAAAACTGCATAACAGAGAGAAAAAGCACTCCACTATTGAAAATGAATACCTTGCTGCTAAATGGGCAATGGAGTCCCTTAAGTTTTATCTGCTAGGAGCTGACTTTGTACTTATAATAGGTTACAACCCTCTCTGTTGGCTTAAAAAAATGAAGGATAAGAAAAACCCCAGAATCACAAGGTGGTACCTGCCACTATAGCCACTTAATTTCAAAGTGATGCACAAATCTGGAAAAGAGAATGTCCAATGCTGATTCTGTCAAGCTATGGTTCAGAAATTGATAATTCAAAAGGCTGAAAAGAATGTGTGTGTTTAACTAAAATGGTTCCTGCAATAGATGTGACGAAAAGGGGGATACTGTGTATGCAAAGAACAGTAAATGTTAGAAGGTAATTTTAAAAGAATAAAAGAGAAGGTTTTGGAAACCTGTTTTTTAAAAAAATGGTTCCCTCTTATTTATTTATTTATTTATTAAATCATTCGTATTACAACCTTTGAGTCAGAGACTCATTTCCAAAGGCTCCATGTCAGAGATAAAACATAATAAGAGGAAGACATTGTACATTGTTAAATAAGGGTGGAGGCAGACAGAGACAACAGGGTATTAAAGAGAGGAGTGTGTGATAGGGCTGGATAAGACCCTGTCCCATTTGTTATGAAGAAAAAGTTAAAAGCAAGGATCTAATTTGTCCTGCTCTATACTACCTCTTGTCTGTCTCTCGCCTGCCCATTTGAGCAATCCATTTTCCTTGTAGTAGCTAGGAATTGGCTTCTCCAATGGTCCCATAATTCCCTGCTGTTATCTCCCTTATTTTGCTTGCTGTTTGTAAACTTTCTTTCTCCCCTCGCTTCTCTGTGGTTAAAAAATATATGTGAAACTGGGATCCCCTTGTTTGCAAATGTACTTGTTCATATTGTTGAAATGAATGCAGGCAGCTACTTGGGTTTGTTAGAAAAGTTAGCAGTTTGAAACACAAAGGGTTAACCTTGAGAAACTTTTGACCTTCAAAAACTTCTTGACTGAGTTGTCAGAAAGAAGCCAGCTCTGGACACAATGTATAATTGGTGGCACTTATTAAGAAGTCTAGATATGCTCTTCAGGTTGGTCACAGAAAGGGCAATGGAATGACAACATTTTGTTACATTGTGTGAAAACAGGAGATATAGCGTAATGAGAACAGGATGCAGAATTTTTTACTTGACAGACTCGATCAGTTAATCAGTGATATATATTAATGAAGTTAAATAGGCCATAAGAGCAGCATAAAAAAAAACAGTAGAGGAGATAGCAAATCTGTATTGGGAAGTTTACACATTGTTAGGAGTCCAGAAATACATTAAAAAGACCTTAGTATATATCAGTTCTCTATGCTGCTTAAAATAGCGCAATAAGAAAAAGTGTAGGTACACTGCAAAAAAGTATAAATGTCAGATTTCTGCAAGGCATTGAGAGTACTAACCCAAAGAAGCACTAGAAACAGGTGATTTACATTACATTGTAGAAATGTGAAATCAAACTGTAATCTAAAGCTGAGACACTGCTGTAAATCCCATAATATGTTAAAGAGACTATAATGATGCCCAGTGCAGCTAAAGGTCACACAAAAAGGGATAAAAAAGCAAATGCTCAGCATAAAGGAAGCATGAGTGTCAGGTTGCAGCATGTAATGAAAATAGCTGATGAAATAAAACTCTGTCAAAAAGGAGGTTTTTATGTTACATTGTGGCAGTGCCTGAAAAGGGGAATTACTAAAGGTCATGATAATAGTTCAGAAAAAATAGAAACAAGGAGAAGAGATGAAAATTAAATCAGAAAAACTCATTGTCGTGACCTAAATCCATATAGATACTGAAGTAAACAACATGAGTGAAAAAGAAGAAATGGGAAAGAAGGAGGGGAAGGGAGAGAAGGGGAATTTTTTTCTAAATAACAAAATTAAGATTAGAAAACCTAAATGCATAACAGATACATTGAACAAAAAACAAAACATATCATTTTAAACATATTGACGTAGACTTTATTCATTTAGTTTTTGTTAACGGGGTAAGCCACGATAAGCTGAGGGCTTGTTTTCAGGTGTGACCCGGGTACAGGAATACAATACAATAAAACATACAATAAACACTTCCCACTGCATATAAAAATTACATTAATTATATACAAAATGTACAAATGTTTACACATTAATATAATAACAGTAAAATAATGTAAACGTAAAATAATTAAAAAAAAGGAGAAATTTAATCAAAGCAGTTACAGCTAGACTGTTCAAATAGGTGTTCTTTTAACTTGGTTTTAAACTAAGCCTTTGTCTTTGACCTTCAGACATCTAAAGAAAAGCTATTCCAACTTTTTGGTCCCAAATAGGCAAATGATTTCTGCCCTAATTTAATCATAACAAATAGCAATGACAAACTCTCAAAATCAGCAGATCAAGAAGTCTATCAATAATCCAGAGAATCTAGAAAAAAGAAAATAAATGAATACACAAGAAGCCTAATGGTAGCTAATAGATTATGATGTGCTGAACATTACTGAATAAATAACAATGATCTATAGAAATGATAATCAATCGTGTCATTAAGCTCTTCAGACTTCATAGCCCACAAATTATAAATCCATCTAGATTCTTACCTTAGAAGATTTTTGACCCCCCACATTATGAAATGTGTTTAAGTCCCATAAAAGTAAGATGTCTTAGGTCTTTGTTATGATGGATTTAAAAATGTTCCCACATGGTGGTATTTGGCATTGCCTCTCGAACTGATCATACATGTTCTTGGTTGCACTTATGTAATGGGCAGGTAGTCCGCTCCATGTAAATCTTTGGGCAACTGTAAATGAGAACATAAATTACAAAATTCATTGAGCAGGAGATCAATTCTCTAATGCTGACATTTTTCTATAGGGATGGGTGTTCAGAATAATGGGTGTTCAAAAATCAAGCCTGTTTTCTTGTCTTTACAAATCCTGCAATGCCCACAGTGATGGGTGCCTTTGGGTAATATGGGTAGCCAATTAATTGGTCTTTGGAAGTTGTTTTTCTGCCTTTGGAAAAAAAAAACTGTGGATAACAAGGTCACCTATATTGGTACCTCTATAATAATTAGTTCTGAAAGTAGGGTCTAAGTTTTGTACAAAGTTTCATTCCCTGTAAGTACATGCCAGTATTTTTAAGAAATATTAGGTACTGTACAGTAGGTGTAATGTTATTATATGCGGTTACAAAATTGACATTGATCTTGGAGTTATTCCTATGCTGGATGGGTCTAAGAGGGTTACCCCTATCTAGGTTTCAAGCTTTGTTCTTGGCACATTCAACAGTAGTTGCCGAGTAGCCTCTTTCTAAGAAGCGATCACTCAATTCAGGGACTTGCTTGCTATATCCCTGTAGACTCGAGCAATTATACTGAAGCCTTACAAATTGCCCATATTGAAATGCCTCAATGATGTGCCTGGGAAGGGCACTCTGTTCTTGCAAGAGTTGCATGCCATTGTTTTCCTGAAGGTATCTGAGAGTATAAAGTTGTTGGAACCCTTAAAGTACTAATCCAGGAAAATTATACTGTCTGGATCAATGTATGCAGTGTATTTCAGACTAACTGTGTTGTCATTTTTTCTTAAAAAAGAACAAACTGTTTTGTAGATTCCTGGTTGCCTTCCCAGATGACAATGATGTCATCAATGTACCTGCTCCAGAATGTAATCTGGGGCAGGTATGAGTTTCTGCCATGGTCAAACACCACAGCCCCCTCCCACCTGACTAAAAAAATATTGGTGTAGGAGGGGGCCATGGTGTTGTCCATGACAATTGCACAGGTTTGGAGGTAAAAATCTAAATCAAAAATAAAATAGTTAGAAGTCAAAATAAGGGAAGTAGCACATAATATGAATTTGAAGAGAAACTCCACTGCCAAAGAGTTATTTAACAAATGATGTTCTGAAGTAGTGAGTCGTAAATTGTGTATTATTGAAGTGTACAGTGCCATAACATCAGTCGTTCTCCACATATGTTCCCAGGCCAGACAAATCCTGCCACTTTTGACAAAATGTCAGTAGAGTCACAGATGTGGCCCCGTAAGTGGGACACAAGCTACTGTAAAAAATAATCAATGAAAACTGGTATTTTTTTCTGTTAATGAACCTTGACTAGATATTATTGGGCTTCATCATTTAGCTGTAAATTTCAGCATGAAATATGAGCTGAGGTCCCACTGTTTTTTTCTCTTTTTTACATGAAAACCACTCTCTGGCTTCATTTTTTATATTGTGTGTACTGGCCCATAATAGTCTAAGAGGTGACCATTGGGGAGCTCACCAATTAGGAATAAGCCACACATCTCCTATTTGCAATGCAATGTTAAACATTTAAGAAGCTCAACACTGGCTAATGTGCAGAGATTTTATTACAAGTTTTTATACATATGGGACCTCAGTTCATATTGGCATGCTATAATTTAAAGTTAAAAAATGAAGCCAGAGATTGGTTTCCACCCAAGAAGGCAAGAAGGCAATGGAAATTCATCTTATAATAGCATGTTACAATTTAAAGTGTAGATTCCTGATTGATGAGGTGGAGCACCTTGCTGTCAGTGATCAGGCTGATTGTTACTCGGACAAATGATAAGACCAAGAACCCCTTTAAATGTTAATATGGAGGAATGAAAACTGAGTAAGAAAACTGAATCGACTTGAATGAACTGCAGGCTTTCAAGCAGCTTTGGAGAGGTGCACCCCTGTAAACATTTAAAAAAATTTTAGAACAGTGTATAAGCAATGTGATTAAAATCTCTATGTATTAGCCAAGGTTGAGAAACATAATTCTACAGCAGATAAGGACCGATTGGCCTATCCAGTCTACCCCTCATATACCTCAGTCCCTAGTTGAAATGTGGCTTATTAATTTTCCCACTATCTAGGATTTTCAATTCCTGTCCCATGCATTCTTAAATTTTTCCACCAGTTTTGGTTTCCACCACCTCCACAGGGAGGCCCTTCCATGCTTCCACCACCTTTCCATAAATAAATATTTCCTGACATTACCCTGGAGTCTACCTCCCTCAAGTGTCATATCATGACCCCTTCTTCTAGAACAATGTCTATTCTGAAAGATACTACCCTCCCTTACCTTATTATACCCTTGAGATATTTAAACATCTCTATCATATCCCCTCTCTCTCTTCTTTCTTCCAGTGAATACATATTGAGTTCCTTTCGTCTCTCTACATATGTTTTCTGATGCAACCCTTGCACAATTTTTGTTGCCCTTCTCTGAACTACCTCCACTCTGTCTATGTCCTTCCAGAAATGCATCCTCCAGAACTGTACACAATATTCCAGATGAGGTCTCACCAATGATCTATACAGTGGCATCACCACTTCTTTTTTTGTGCTGGTGATCCTTCTCCCTATGCACCCCAGCATTCCACTGGCTTCCTCCACAGCCTTCTCACATTGCTTGGTCACCATCAGGTTATCAGATATAGTAACCCCCAGGTCCATTTCCTATTTGGTGATTGCCAGACTCCTCTCTCCCCATCATGCACTCTGCCCCTGGATTTCTGTGCCCCAAATGCATGATCTTGCACTTCTTTGCATTGAATTTCAGCTACCACACTCTTGACCATTCCTCAAGTTTACCTAGGTCCCTTCTCATTTTCTCCACTCTCTTTGGAGTGGCAACCCTGTTGCAGATCTTAGTGTCATCTGCAAAAAGGCATACCTTCCCTTCCAGGCTCTTTAAAATGCTGCTTATGAAGACATTAAAGAGGACTGGCCCCAGCACCAATCCCTGTGGCACCCCGCTGGTTACCCCCCTCTCTCCAGATTGAACTTTATTCATCACCAACCTCTGTGTCCAACCACGTAGCACATTTCTGACCTAGTTTACCACCCTGGGACCCACTCCCAGGCTGCCCAGTTTGTTTCAGAGACTCCTATGTGGGACAGTGTTGAAGGCCTTGCTGAAATCCAGATATGCCACATCCACCACCCTTCCCTGATCTACCTCCTTGGTCACCTAGTCAAAGAAATCTAATAGATTTGTTTGGCATGACCTTCCTGCTGTGAATCCATGCTGCCTCGGACCCTGCACTCTGCTGGATTCAAGATATATCACAATCCTTTCTTTAGCAGTGATTCCATTAATTTCCCCACCACCAGGATCAGGCTGACTGGCCTGTAATTTCCAGCCTCCTCCCTGCTCCCACTTTTGTGGAGAGGTACTACATTCGTCCTTCTCCAGTCTTTTGGAACAGCACCTTTTTCTTGTGATTTGTTGAATAGGGCCATCAGTGTTGCTGCCAGCTCCTTTCTAAGTTCTTTTAATATTCTGTGATGAATCCCATCTGGCCCCATTGCTTTGTCCACTTTCAGATTTGTGAGTTCCTTCAGGACCCTCTCCTCTATAAAAGGGCTGGTGTTCAAGCCCCCCTTCCATTACTGCTTCTATTGACTAGCTGTGATCCCTCTCCTCCCCTCCCCTCCTCTCCCCTGCTCCTGCAGAGAAGGGGTTCTACTGTGGGGCTGACTGTACCTTCCAGTCAGAAGCCTATAGTATGGACCATGGTCCTCTCTACCAGCTAGTCCCTCTCCTTGTGAGGAGCTACACATCCATACTTTAGACCAGCTGTGGATAGTGAATCACAGACCCAAATGTCCAGCTGGGGCTGTGTGTGTGGCATGCAGTTGTGTGGTTTGGTATGTGCCTTTTCTGCCACAACCAAGCCTCTTTGTGCATAGGGTTCACTGAGTTCAGAATATAATCAAGTATAGTTCACCACACAGAATACATTTTCTGACTCTTAGTTTCCCTTTCCAGGGTTTATGACATGTCTTTGAAGCTCCTGTCTATGAAAAATGTATAACAAATATTTGACTGTCCATAAATGACCTGATGGTGCCTTTGTATATGGCATTGCAGTGCTTTTATCATGACAGCAGATTGTAATGTCACAAACAGCAATTGTGTGGTCTGTTGTGGACATAGTCTTTCTGAAAAACAATGAAATATGTACTACATTATCTGAAATATTTAGCACACCAATAACAGGAGAATGTAAAAAAAAATTAGAAAATACTGAAACATACTTGATTACAGTACAGTGCAAGTTTAGTCATTTAACGTAGTGTTCACTTGTTCTTTAAATTGTGACTTACACTTTGAATACTGCTCCTTTGTAATAAATTTTAAGTTTTGGGTGAACACAAAAAAGAAAGCTGTTCTAGATAGAATTGCTCTCATTAATTCATGATGACCATAAAAAGAATGCAATTATTCAATGACATGTGTTACACCATCTTATGTGCCACCTTCATCTGAAAGAACACATGAAAGACTAATTAATCACGATTTCCATCTGATGTAGCACTGAAGCTAGCAAACAGGAAGGATGCACTCCAGAGGTGAAGGAGGAGTTCAGTCATCTACTTACTGTACTAAAAGGAAACATGAATTTCATAGATTCAGCTAGCTTGGACAGTTAAAAGGCAAACCTTTTCCATTTCTAGTTAGATCCAGTTCTGATTAGAACCCAAAAAGGTTCTAAAGGGTTTTTGATTTCAACCTCTTTTCAAACCTAGAATTTTGTACATACTCTACAATATGTAAGTCATAAAACAAGACAGGATATGCAGTCATGTGGAATAAATGTACACCTTGAGAAGTCGTGTGACACAAGGTGCAGAAGTGAGAAGTTAATTTATTCTTCAACAACCACTCACCCTGGAGTGTGTTAGAGTGCCATATAAGATGGTGCAACTATTTTTAATAAGGTAATGAGGTTGTAGTTAACAGTAGTATGGTTTTGTAAACTAAAGCATGTGTCTTGGAATGTCAGATTTCTTGATTTTTCATAGCCGGTTTATAAATGCATTTCAGTTTTTACATGCTAATTACATGCTAATGATGCTTTGTATTTTGAAACTCTAGATCTGTTTTGTTCACAGGGAGGTTTATTTCTGGTTCTTCCTTTTAGAATTGGGCAAGTTCTAGGAGTTTCATGTTTTACAACTGCTTCTGATTCTGTTCATTACTATTATTTATTTACCATGTAGTTGCACTAGACCAGTGGTACTCAGTCATGTCTGGCTTGAGAGCCACATTAGTTTTAACACTTTTCCCAGGCAGCCACAACAGGAATACAAGTCATACATGTAATATGAAATGACGGAAGATATCAAAAGTATAATTTAAACCACATTTTATTTCAATGTATAACAATTTTTTAAGAAATACTGTAGGTCAATTTTAAAACCTCAACTGACACTTTTAAACAAACTGATTTAATATAATGGCAGTCAATTTGATATATGGCACTCCTTCTTTGAAACAAGTGTTGTGAAGTCTGACTGTATGGTGGCCACCATAATTCAAAGGCATTCTTTTTTGTGTTGGATACTGAATCCATTTTGCTTTGTGTTTTTAATCTGCCCTATCAGGAAATAGGGTGGAACAAGCTACTAAAATGCAGTCTTTAATCGTCTTACCATCTAAGTAGGGTTTCATCTTTTTCAGCATTTCATGGGTTATTTTGTAAGAAGCAAGTTTTGCTTACTGGCTTGTATTACATACCTTTCTGAACGTTGATTTTTGGTTCATTCTTTGTTGTTTGAGTCTGTGCAGTTTACACTCTATATTCACTTCCAGGTGGAAAGTCTCGATCAAAGGTACTGTGAGTTGTTGTGTGGTAATGTCTCTCAAGATCTGATCTCTTGAAATGAGCACAGGTAGCATCAAATAACAGGCAGAGACTCCTACCACCTCCACTCTACACAAAAAAAAATGTAGTCTCCCATTCCTTAGTGAAGCTTCTGTATTCAACTTCATATTTTCTATTCTTGCAGGTTTCCATTCTATTTTTGGGAGCCAGTTCACAGCACAGCCTGCAAAACATAAAACACAGTGGCCCAGATATTCAAAAGGGTTGCGCATGGCGCAACAGTGTTGCACCATGCACAACCCACTGATGCACCCCCGGTGCGATATTTAAAAGGAAAAGTGCACCTGCACAAATCTCCGCTGGGCGCATTAGTACGTATGCAGGTATAGGTGGGGGGCGCTCATGCATAAACCGCACAGCCCGATATTCAGCCGGGCCATGCAGAGTTATGCAGGTGCAACCCCTACCTGCGCCTGCACAACTTTACTCCAAAAAAAAAAGGATCAAGTTGAGGGCCACCCACAGGTGAGCTGCATCATTGCAGGGTGCAACACAGCAGCTGCCACCTGTAGGTGGCCCTCCACTTGTTCTCGGTGACCCCCATGCCCTGATTGCGGGCATAATATATTTCTCCCCCCCAGCAGCCTGATCGTGGGCATACTGTAAACGTCCCCCCCCCCCCCCAATAGCCCAATCGCAGGCTTCAACATAAAGGGTCCTCCTAGCAGCCTGATCGCAGGCATAACATAAAGGGTCCCGAGTAGCCCGGCATCATGGGCAGCATCCATCCCCATGTCCAGACTCCCTGGTGATCTAGTGGCCCCACCCTCCCGTCGAAGGGCCCCACCACCCCACTCCTCCCCATCAGCCGGCAGGTGGCAGCACTCCACCTGCCTGCCGCCCCGCCACCCACCGACTGACAGCTCGGTAGGGCTGCATGCCCATTGGTTCAGAGCAGGAGCCAATGGGTGTGCAGCCCATACCGTACAAGGCAGTCCAGATATGTGAATGAATTCAATAGTACTGTGCTAAACTGCATGGGCTGGATTTTCAAAACTCCGACACAAGCTGTGACAATGGCAGCTTGCACTGAATGCTGGTGCATCCAAGACCCTGCACCTGATTTTACAAGGGGCATGGTCCTGGCATCTACATCCCACTGCTTGCAGCAATGGAAGGAGTGTGCCAAACAGATAGCACACACAGAAGGAATGCTGCAAGCACCGCAGGACTATGTATGAAGCTGTGCCCTTGCATGGGCCATGCTGGTGCCCCCCCAATGCCATGCTTGATGTGCTCATTAGCACACTACAGTGACCCAACACCCTGTCCCTGCCCCGACTGTCCTTGGATGTGTCCTCCCTGGTGCTCTAGTGACAAATTCCCCTACCCGACACATAGTGCCCACAACTGCGCCCCCCCCAAACCATACCCCAGATTCGGTCACCTGCACAGCCCTCTGCACACCACCAAAGCCAACCTCTGAATGAACTGTCAGGGCACATACTACATGCACTGACAATTCATTCAGCAGCCTGCTGTGGTGGCATGCAGAGGCCTGTGCTGGTCGCTGAATCTGGGGTATGGATTGGGGGGTGCGGGGTTGTGGGCACTACATGCTGGGTGGGTGGGGGGCATGAGAGCACCATGGAGGATACATCCAAGGACAGTCAGCATGGTGAGAGGGGGGCCACTAGATCACCAGGGAGCAACTATTGGGGATGGATCGGGGCTGGCCACAAAGTGGCACATTCTGGATGACCCTCCCAGGAGATGTCTAAGTACTGTTAGGCTAGCGCTTTGCTTGTCTAACGTTACTTGGCACTTATTTCCTGGGGAGGTCTTTGAAAATTGGGAATTGAGGGCTGTGGCAGTCTGGGTGTGCCACAAGCCCCCTAATGCCATGCCACAGTCACTTTCATGGCACAAGGCAGGTGCTAGCACATTTTGGTACAGGCAGCCTGCTGAGTGCCACAGGCTGCCTTTGAAAATAGCTGTGGGTGCTGCCCTCGGCGTAAGGTGCCTCTTGCATCAGACTTGTTCGATGTTAGCACCTTGCGTCATTCTATGGCCTTTGAAAATCTGGCCCCATGTGTGCAGTGTAATGTCCTGTGTGTGCAGACACTGTTCAGCTTCTTGTAAACATATATATGCTGACTTGTTCCAGTGTTTATGGTATAAAGAATAAAGAGAAGAATATATAATGTATATTTTATTTCTACCATCATCAGCAGTGGACAAAGTCATATAATATGTCTTCAGAGGTCTCAGTGCAGTCAGTGGGCAGTGTGCACCTCAGTCACAGTACATACATGACTTTTAGGAGATCAATTCATGGCACTGCTCACTCCTGCCTTTCAACAAACTGTACCCAACAGACATGAAATATTGCTGAGGCACCCCAAATATGTTATGGTGTACAGGCATTATAAAGTCAGAATGTATAACAGGTCCAGTCCACATCCACCACACTGTGCTACTACTGGTGCCGTCATGGTGTACAGCAACTTGCTGCAAAACTGCCAGTGCCAGTCTAAACTAGAAAGACATCACTTAGTCCAGAACAAAAAATGCAAAGAAGAAATGTGGTAGCACAGTGCAGTGGCAGTGGACTGGACCTGTTATATATTTTCTGACTTTATAATGTCTGTACAATGTGAAATATTTTGGGTGCCTCAGCAATATTTCATGTCTGTTGGGTACGGTTTGTTGAAAAGCTGCAGTGAGCAGTGCTATGATCTTTTAAAAGTCATGTGTGCACTCTGACTGAGGTGCACACTGCCCACCTACTGCACCGCTGCTGCTGCTGATGGTACAAATAAAATATACATTATATATTCTTATCTTTATTCTTTATATCATAAACACTTGAACAAGTCATCATATATATGTTTGCAAGAAGTTGGACTGTGTTTGCTCACACAGGACATTACACTGCACACATGCAGTTTAGCACAGTATTATTGCACTGTTCAGTCCTGCTTTTTAACAAACACTTCATGATACCATGACAAAAAGTAAACATTACTGAGGCTCCAAAAATACTTATTTTTGGAAATAGACATTTTGAAGTTGGAATATAACTAGGAATGGAATTAATTAATGATGCAGGCAGTGTTTGGTGCAGTGTTCACACTCACACACAGTCGCCAGAATTTATGTGCATCTACAAAATGTTACTGTCTTGTGTCCAGAAAATTCCCCAGTCCAGACAAAGTGAAATGAGAGCATAACAAGAAATGCAGTCTCCCAGAATTAATGGCGTACTCATTCATGCGTGCAGTGTTCACACAGTCCCAAGAATGAATGTGCATCCACAGAACGCTACTGTCTTGTCTCGAGAAAATTCCCTAGTCCACACGAAGTGAAATGAAAGCATAACAACAAATGTAGTCACACAGAATTAATGGCGCACTCAGTCATGAATGCAGTGTTCACACATAGTCACCAGAATTAACGTGCATCCCAAAAATGCTACTGTCCTGTGCCCAGAAAATTCCTGACTCCAGATGAAGAGAAATGAGAGTATAAAATGGAGAGAAAAGTCTCCATTAATTCATGCCACACTCAGTCATGTGTGCACACACTCCAGTAAGAACTACAGCATGTCCCCTGCTGCTGTTGGAATTTCATGTAATGCTTCTTGACCTGACTGGGCTGATGCACAGTGTCTTGCCAAATGATGTGCTAGAAGGATGACCCGACCATTGAGTTAACCATCCATGATGATGTGATAATGCTGTTGGTTGCCCAATGTCTGGTGCACTGACCCCCAACAGGAAGGATGCCCTCTGTGTGTACACTAATACTACCCTTGGTAAGTTAATGTGCCTGGCACCATCATGGTTTTCCACAGAACCTGAGTTGACCTTAAATGTATATATATATATATATATATATATATAACATTTTTTTTCTATTTATACATGTAATCATTGCTTTTTATTTGTATCACAGGTCATATAGTCGAACTTAGGGTGTACATTTGTACATTTCTTGGCTTGATGAGGAATTTTGGAATTGGAATATGGTCAAGCCAGTGAAGGTAAGTATTTGGGGGGGGTATTATTTAAAAAAAGTTAAAAAGAGTCATCAATGTCTTGGTCATCTTTACAGATCTTCAGCGTATCATCAGAACTGAAAAAAAAATTAACTGCTGTGATTCGTGAAGAACGTGATTTGTCTCATGATAAGTGTCTTGTATAACATGGATTTGTCTCATGATAAGTGTCTGGTATGACATGACCAATGATAATAAACTGTACAGGAACACGAATACCTATGGCTGTACTTCTCTGACCTGGCTGTACCACGCAAAACTACCCAATTTGAAAACTCACATCAATGAGTACAATGGTGATTGTAGCAGAGACCTGAGATACTACAAAACAGGTTTACATGCAACTAACTACAAAAGAAAATTAGTTTTGTGATTCGTGACGTGATCGTGAATCATGACTGTGAAAATGAAGAATGTGATTGGTCTCAGAGTCGGAGTCGTGATGAGTGTCTGGTGTGACATGACCAATGACAATAAACTGTACAGAAACGCAAATACCTACGGCTGTACTTCCCTGACCTGTACCACACAAAACTGCTCAATTTGAAAACTCCTATCAATGAGTACAATGGTGATTGGCGCTGAGACCCGAGATACTATGAAACAGGCTTACATGGAACTAACTACAAAAAAAGTACAGTTTTGTTATCCGTGAATTGTGACCGTGAAGATGAAGAATGTGATTTGTATCGTGAGTGACTCATGATAATTGCCCTGACTTAAAAATGCACATCAATGAGCACAATGTTCACGCAGAGATATGCACCACACCAGTACTCTGAAGGGAAGCCAAACAAACAACTGTGACTTAAGTTACAGATGGAGATTAGGCCCTAAAGAGATGCAAATGCACAGACAGATTAAGATTGCGCTGCACACTCAAGAGATGCAGATGCAAAGGCACAGCAATACCTAACCAGTGCTCACAAGTCGCAAATCCAAATTTGGAAAAGAATACCTTTTGCTGGTTGGGGCAGGGAGGGGGGTAGTGCACTGCAGTAAATGTCCACTACCTGGAAAGATACCACAAAGCAGTACAAAGAAATCATGTAGGTGCAGTGGATAGCAGGTTCACACTGGTGCAATTACTGTGTGGCACAATAAAATGTGTCTGATTTGATGGCACACATCACTCACACACACACACACTCACACACACACACACACACTACAAGTAATGTGCAGCAAATTGAAAACTACATTAATATAACCAAATATTTTAAACACACCGAAATTATGCACTGCTGCACCACAACAATCAGCAAAAAAATGTAAAAAATTAAAATGTTACTGTGTGTACATTAACACAGTTAGACAAGAAAAATATAACCAAAACAGAAAGACTGCCTATTTCTCCCAAATTATCTACCTACACCAGAGATATGCCCCTCTCCAAAACACATTTGAAGTGTCTGTCAGTACACAGACTCAATGTTCTAAATTAACATTCAAAATCCACACACAAACAATAAACACTCGATGATATAAGCACAGGAGGGTTTCCTACAAGTGATGTACTAAATTTTGAGCAAATAAAAAAGACTCAAAAAGGCTTTTTTAACAGCTTTTAGAGCTCTGAGAGCAAACTGTCTCCTTTCCAGCTACAGTTACACAATACACTACCCAGAACTGAGGCTGTGCAGAACAATCTAGAGCCCATGTGACCTGCAATCCCATGAATCACTGTAAAATTCTCCTTGGAGCTCAGTTACAGTACAAGACAAAGTGATGCAAAGTACATTGATTTCTATGTATTTCACATTAAAATTGATGCAGAAGTGGTTAGGGGAAGGTGGAGTAACTTGAAGTCATTGGTTTCAATGGATTTCATGTTCCTCATTATGACGGAAAGTACTCCACTTGACATTGTGGATTACTTTGCGGATTCTACATCACTCCTCAAATAGTTTCGTAGACCAAATGTTGCCCACTTCATCCACCTTTACTGCCTAGCCCAGCAAATGCAAATATAAAATACAACATAGCAGCCCTGCCCCCTCAACCTCTACTACTGGATTATATAGCCACAGTCAGAGATCTTTTACACTATAATCCAGCAAACTAGTGTGGGCACAAGGACGTGGTGCTTCAATGCTAAAATATCTAGAATTAAAAACCAAAACAATCACAGCACTCACACCTCAAAAATTAGTAAAAGGGCACTGGTTTTCTAATAAAACATGTTTAGTTCTAATACATTGGCATAATAAAGAGCAACCTGATGCGTTTCGGATGACTACTCATCCTTTATCAAAGGTGAAAAATTCTTCTCACCACTGTGCAGTTAAATAACCCATGCATAGTGATGTCATTAATAGAATCCCAAATCTCATTGGTTAAAATCAATTGAAGCATAAATAAAACAAGTTTAACTACATTTGCAATTAACAAATACAGAAAAGAGGCAGCATTCCATACTAAGCAACATATTAATCCCAGTTATATAAAAGTGACATAATATTAAAGTGACAAAGTGCTGGCATAATGAAAGGAAGCTCTTCTAAATAACTACACAATAAATATAATAATAAGAAAAGAGGGAAAAGAAAAAATAAAAGGAAATGTGTAGAAAAAGGAAAATAGTTTATATATAGAGAGAGAACGGGGAGGGTGAAAAAAGGGGGACGGAAAGGAAAAGGAGATGGAAGAGAAAAGAAGAAAAAAGTAAAAAAGGGGAAGGGGAAAGAGGAAAGCGGGGGAACACAGAGAACAGCATAAAGCACCATCATTCATATATAGAAGGGGTAAGTAGTACAAAAACATATAGTTAACAACAGGTAGCACCAAGAAAAACAGCAAAAGCTACCTTACCATTTCTTTCTTTTCTTAAGAAAAGGCTTAACTTCAAAACCTGTATTCAAGCCCTTATGTTTAGTAGCACCCATGTTAATAATTCAAAAAGCCTCTCTTGTCAGCAGCAGATCATTAAAATTACCATCACGCAGTTTATGGCATACTTTATCTATGCCTACAAAACTAAACTGATGTTCACCACTATTCTGTGACGTGGCCACATGTGCTGCAGTGGCACAGGTCAAATCTGCCTTTTCAATTGCCCTAATGTGTTCAATTACACAAATTTTAAAAGCTCTTTTTGTTTTTCCAACATAAAAAGCACTGCAGCTACAGGTGGGCATGTAAATGATTCCTTCGGTGTCACATGTAATTAGCTGGTATATATTATATTTACAGCTAGTTACCTGGTTTATAAACTCCTTGCTCTGTTTACTGTATGTGCAAGCGCTGCATCTTTTACAGGGATAGCAGCCTATTGCTGCTTTGTTTAAACAGGTAACTTGGTCACATTCATGATCCATGAAATGACTATGCATAAGTTTATCACCTAAAGTTGGTGCTTTTTTATAAGCCATACGTGGAGGTACTGAAGCTATGTGTAACAACCCTGGACCACTTGTCAATACTTTCCAGTGTTCCTTTATGATTTTATTGATCTGGCTTGATTAAGCAGAGTATGTCATGACCATGTTAAATCTTTCCTGAACAACATCTTGTGTTTTATTTTATTTGTATGCAAGAAGTCCCCTTCTATCTTGATGGCTTGCAAATCTTCTCCCTTCCTTTATGTCCTGTTTTCTATAACCTCTGTCTTCCAACCAAAGGCTCAAATCTTCTGCACCTATTTCAAAATTCTCATTTTCACTGCAGTTATGGTGAATTCTTAAGAATTTGCCCTTAAATATATTTTTAGCGATATGTCTTGGGTGGCAGCTATCAGCTCGTAATAATGTGTTGCCATCAGTCGGTTTTCTGAAAATCTCTGTTTTAACAGCAGCCAAACCTTTTTTGCTAATCTTCAAATCTAAGAAATTTACGCCATCTTGGGAGGCCTGATATGATGATTTTAAATTACTGTTAGAGCTCTGCAAATAGATAACAAATTCTTTCAATTCTATCTCATTTCCATCCCAAAAAAAGAATAAATCATCAATATAACGCCTCCATATGTAAATTTTCTCAAAAAAAGATTCTTATTTACATTAAGAACTTATTTTTTTTAGTTAGTTGTTTAACCAGGTATAGCACACTAAGCCGAAAGCTTTTTTACAGGAGCGACCTAGGAGCACAAGGAGGTTAAGTGACTTGCTCAGGGTCACACAGTATGCAAGTGGAAGCTGTAGGATTCAAGTCCGGGTCTTGTCTGCTATTTGTCACCAGATTTGCAGCTCAGAGCGTTTGACCACTGTGCTATACTGCCTCCTCAAACTTATTCATTTTCCTAGACCTCCATATGTAAATTAGCAACTGAGGGGGCACACGTGGCCCCCATCACCGTCCCCTTGATTTGCAGATAAATATCTTTATTAAATAAAAACACATTGTCTTTCAAAGCAAATTCTAACAGTTTCAGCAAAAAAGCAGTACCAGGTGTTACCCCCTCCCCTCTGGAATTCAAAAATAGGGCAGCAGCATCTAATGCCCCGTCATGGGAAATGTTTGTATACAGTGCTTCAACGTCCATCGTTATCAAAAAACAGTTCTCTATCAAGTGTATATGTTCAAAAGTTTTTAAAATGTCCATTATATCCTGTAAATAAGAAAGCAAGCAACTCACAAAAGGGTATAAATAAAAGTCCACAAATTGCGACAGGCTTTCAGTCACTGAACCAATCCCACTAACAATGGGACAGCCTGGAGGGTTAGTTAATGAGTTGTGGACCTTAGGGAGAAGATAGAATGTGAGCCAAATAGGATTTTCAGTAATCAGGAATTCCATGTCTTTTTTGTGTATGTCCCCTCATCTATAGGCATTTTTAATGCAGTCATCTATGCAGCTTTTAAATTAATTTGTGGGATCCATATTCAATTTTTATAGAATTCCTAATTAGACAATTGTCATTCTGCTTCTTTAACATAGTCACTCTTATTCATAATAACAACACAGCCACCTTTATCCATATTTTTAATCTTAATTTTGGTGTTATTTTGCAAAAAAGAAAGTGCAGTTCTTTCAAATTTTGGCATGTGGTTAAAAGGAGAAACAAAGGGGGTTTCAAATAAAATGTCTAAATCGTTTTCAACCAGTTGTTTAAAGACTTTTACAGTAGGGCTCAACGGTGGGTTAAATGAAGATACAGCTCTAAAAGTGACTCAACAGCAGTGTTCAATGTTCTTTCTTCTTTTTTACTAGCAAAGAACAATTTAAGATTTAATGTCCTGCAAGCTACATTCAAATCCACCACAGTGTGGAATTTGTTCGCTGCAGTAGTAGGTGCATAATTAAGACCTTTGCTGAGTACCTTCAGCTCTGATGCAGTCAAATCATAATTAGAGAGGTTAATTACCTGTTTCTCTGTTGTTGCATTTACCACCGTTTGCCTCTGTAATATCTGTAGTTGCGGTTCTGGAAGTGTCCTCTCCCTTGACCTGTGTCTCTTCCCTCTATGTGTTCTTCTTGCTGTTCTGCCAATGTTTACTTGACTCCTGTCCCCTGGAATCTCAGGCTCCTCCATGATGCATAAGGCAGTGCTGCTTCCTGTCTCCTCTTCTGAAAATGGTGTGGAAAATTGTTCTCCTCAACCTCCAAATCACTAGCGTTGCTAAATTCTAAAGAGTCATGTCTCTTAGAGTTCTTCAAAATCCCCTGAGGGTTCTTTTTCCAATTGAAAACTCTGTCCCAGGTATAGTCATTTTTGTCCCGAGTGAACTTAATCTGTTTAACAGCCCATAGCTCATTATCTAAGCGTGTGATAGATTCTTTTAACTTTTGATTAAACGCATCAAAGTCCACATCATTTTGGTGTTTTAGTACTTCCTTTTCTTTGTTTTTTATTTCCATTTGCAAAGCTTCTTCTCTTTCTTTACTAAACTTAATAATTCAATTAATCAATTTAAAACTTGCATCTACCAGTATTGCTTCCCAAGCTTTCATAAATTCTTCATTTTCTTGTCCACATGCTGGATTTTTTAAAAGTCTTAAACCCCTGGGAATAAGTTTGACTGTCACATAAGCTTCCATGTTAGTTGTATTCCAAAATGCTCTTCTCCACTGGTGCATGACTTTTTCTAATTCACGAAAAGCTAATGTCAGTGAATTCTCTCCAGGTGTTTGACCCACATTCTCTTTGTTGTCTGCCAAAAATGGATTACTGCTGACTGCCACAGTGAGTAAATCTTGCATATACCCATCGGTCCCGTTTCATCAGTGAATACCAAATTTGGGGTTGCCTCAAGCAACATATTAATTCAGTCTTAATTTTATCAAAACAAAGAAAACAGAAAGGTGCTCCTAGAAATGAGGTTTTATGCTTGGAGGTTGTAACACCTTCCTACTGCAACCTGTGCTTCACAAAAACATCAAATCTGAAATCCAGCAAACTGGTGTGGGCAAAAGGACGTGGCGCTTCAATGCTAAAATATCTAGAATTATAAACAAAAACAAGCAGAGCACTCACACTTCAAAAATTAGTAAAAGGGCACTGGTTTTCTAATAAAACATGATTATTTCTAATACATTGGTATAATAAAGAGCAACCTGATGCATTTCGGATGACTACTCTACCTTTATTAAAGGTGAAAAATTCTTCTCACCACGTGGCAGTTAAATAACCCATTCATAGTGATGTAATTAATAGAATCCCAAATTTCATTGGTTAAAATCAATTGAAGCATACATTTAACAAGTATAAATACATTTGCAATTAACAAATACAGAAAAGAGGCAGCATTCCATATTAAGCAACATATTAATCCCAGTTATGTAAAAGTGACATAATATTAAAGTGACACAGTGCTGACATAATGAAAGAAAGCCCTTCTAAATAACTGCACAATAAATATAATAATACAAAATGAGGGAAAAGAAAAAAATAAAAGGAAATGTGAAGAAAAAGGAAAAAGGGAAAAGGTTTATATATAGAGAGAATGGGGGAAGGCTGAAAAGAGGGGAAGGAAAGAAAAAGGAGATGGAAGAGAAAAGAAGAAAAAAGTAAAAAGGGGGAAGGGAAAGAGGAAGGGGGGGAGGAAAATACAGAGAACAGCATAAAGCACCATCATTCATATAAAGAAGGGGTAAGGAGTACAACAACATACAGTTAACAAGATGTAGCAACAAGAAAAACAATAAAAGCTACCTCACAATTTCTTTCTTTTCTTAAGAAAGGGCTTAACTTCAGAACCTGTATTCAAGCCCTTATGTTTAGTAGCAACCCATGTTAATAATCCAAAAACCCTCTCTTGTCAGCAGCAGATCAGTAAAATTACCACCCCATGGTTTATGGCATACTTTATCTATGCCTACAAAACTAAACTGATGTTCACCACTATTCTGTGACATGGCCACATGTGCTGCACTGGCATAGGTCAACTCAGCCTTTTCAATTGCCCTAATGTGTTCCCTTACACAAGTTTTAAAAGCTCTTTTTGTTTTTCCAACATAAAAAGCACTGCAGCTACAGGTGGCCATGTAAATGATTCCCTCAGTGTAATATGTAATTAGCTGGCGTATATTATATTTACTGCTAGTTACCTAGCTTATAAACTCTTCGCTCTGTTTAATATATGTGCAAGTGCTGCGTCTCAGAGCACTCACACCACAAAAATTAATAAAAGGGCATCAGTTTTCTAATAAAAAATGTTTATTTCTAATACATTGGCATAATAAAGAGCAACCTGATGCGTTTCAGATGACTACTCATCCTTTATCAAAGGTAAAAAAATTCTTCTCACCACTGTGGCAGTTAAAGACCCATTCATAATGATGTCCACTGAGTCTGCTCATATAATACTGTCTCACCACTGGGCCTAGTTCCCCCCTTCCCAACCAACAACCCTCACCACTGGATCCCTCCAAGGAAGCTATGAGTCCTCTTGCTCTTCCCCAGCCATTTAGGGTCCCTGCCCCCACTGAGTTTGACAGCAATTCGGTCCATGGCTCCACCACCCTCTCAAGGAAGTACAACTTCCTCGCATCCCTCCTGAATTTACCCCAACTAACCTTCAATTCTGCCCTCTTGTGAGTACATTCCTGTTTCTAACAAACTGGTCTTCCTTTATCGTCTTGTTTGTACCCCTCAGAAATGTATATGTCTCTATCATGTCCACCTCTCATATCTGGTCCTCAGTTAGTACAGCACATGTTCAGGACCACCAGATATTCCCCATAGGATTGGCCTTGCTGGCCCTGGATCATTTTGGTGACCCTCTGGTTTGACTCCAAACTACAGGTGTGTCCTTTCTTTGGTAAGCACTCCAGAACTGTAAACAGTATTCCAGGTGAGGCCTCACCAGAGATCTGCTTGGGGCAGAGTCACTTCATTTCTCCTGCTATCAGCAGATAGCAGGATAGCAGATGTAGTCCCTGTATACAAAAGTGGGAACAAAGAGGAAGCGTGCAACTACAAACCAGTCAGCCTCACCTCGGTAGTGGGGAAGATCATGGAAGGACTACTGAAGGAGAGATTGGTGGAACATCTGGTTGTCAATGGACTACAGGACCCAAGGCAGCATGGTTTCACCAGGGGAAGGTCATGTCAGACCAACCTCATTGAATTTTTTTGACTGGGTGACTAAGGAGGTGGATCAGGGGAGGGCAGTGGACATGGCCTATCTGGACTTCAGCAAGGCCTTTGACACTGTGCCACATAGAAGACTATTGCACAAACTGGGGAATATGGGTGTGGGCAGGACAGTGGTGCAGTGGGTAGGTAACTGGCTGGGCAGCAGGACACAGAGGGTGGTGGTAAATGGCTGTCACTCCACAGAGGGAAGAGTGACCAGTGGGGTACCACAGGGATCAGTGCTGGGACCGGTACTATTCAATATCTTCATCAGTGACATTGCGCTAGGACCTAGAAGGCAGAATTTCACTGTTCGCTGATGACACAAAGCTCTGTAACAGAGTAGACACACAGAGGGTGTAGACAGAATGAGAAGGACCTGCAGAAACTTGAAGAATGGTCAGGGGTTTGGCAGTTGAAATTCAATGCAAGGAAGTGCAAGATAATGCATATGGGCACAAAAACCCTGGCACAATATATCAGTTGGGGGGTGAGGATATAGCATGCACCAAGCAGGAAAGGGATCTTGGAGTTATCATCTCTGTTGACCTCAAGGCAGGGAAACAGTGTGACAAGGCAGCGGGTAAAGCAAATAGGATGCTGGGATGCATAGGCAGGGGCATCACCAGCAGGAAAAGGGAGGTCATAATTCCACTATACAAGACACTAGTGAGGCCGCACCTGGAGTACACTGTGCAGTTCTGGAGACCTTACCTACGTAAGGACATAGACAGGGTAGAGAAGGTTCAGAGGAGGGCAACAAAGATGGTGCATGGATTGCATCACAAGTCCTATGAGGACAGGTTGAAGGCACTGAACATGTACTCCCTGGAGGAGAGGAGGGAGAGAGGGGATATGATAGAGACATACAAGTATCTTACAGGGAGGAACAGGGTGCAGGAATGCACTATTTTTAAGCGAAAAATATGTTCCAGGACTAGAGGGCATGGGATGAAGTTGGAGGGAGGACGATTCAGAGGAAGCGTGAGGAAGAATTTCTTCACAGAGCGGGTGGTGGACAAGTGGAACACCCTGCCAGAGGAAGTGGTGGGGCTGAAACAATCACGGGATTTAAGAATGCATGGGATAGACATAAAGGAATTCTGGAGGTCAAGGGTAAGGGGCAACAGACTTCCTGGAAAACATAAACTGAACTTACAAACTTAAATGGGCAGACTGGGTGGGCCATAGGCCCTTATCTGCCGACACTGTCTATGTATCTATGTATCTATGTATCAAATTCCTTCCTGATACACACTAGCATCCTCAATGCCTTACAATATGTCTTATTGCACTGGCTGTTTTGCTTGAGGAAGAGTCACTGATGATGATATCCAGATCTCTCTCCTTTGTTGTAGTTCCAACCTGATCCCTTCCAGCCAATACACCGTGTGTGGGCTCCTTTTCCTTAAGTGTATCACCTTGCATTTCTTGGCATTGAATCTCACCTGCCAGATCATTGACCACCTTTTCAGGCTTCTCTAGGTCCTTCTGATGTTCACTTATCCCTTCCTCACTGTTTACCCTGCCTCATACCTTCATGTTGTCAGCAAAGAGACACATCTTTTCCTGAATACTCTCCCCTATGTAACTAATGAACATATTGAATTGGACAGGTCACAGTACTGACCCATGCAGCAACCCACTTGTGACCCCCGATCTCTAGATTTGGCCCTGTTTACTATCATCTTCTGTTGCCTTCCCCTAGCCAGTTCCCCATCCACCTGACTAAATTCTTCTCTACTCCTGAATCTTCCAGCTTTTTCAACAGTCACCTGCGTGGCACTGAATTGAAGGCTTTGCTTAAATCAAAGTAGAACAAATCTACCTCCTGCTCCTTATCTACTGCCTCAGTAACCCATTAAGTATCAGGTTGGTCTGGAATGACCTGCCTGCCACAAACTCATGCTGCTTGTCATCCTACAATTCATTGTCATCTAAGTAGGTCCCCATACTTTCCTTAACTATGGGTTCCAATAGCTTACCTATAATGGAGGTATGGCAGACCAGTCTGTAGTTGCCTAGGTCCTCTCTGTCCCCATCTTTGTGTAGTGGAATTACATGCACAGATATTCAGTCCCCTGGCACCACTCCAGACTCTAGTGAATTATTAAAGAGCTGGGTGAATGATTCAGTAAGTTCTGAATCCAGTTCTCTGAGTACCCTCAGGTGCAGGGCATTACAGCTTGGCACATTATCCACCCTGAGGGCCTCCAGCCCTTTTTCAGCCATGATCACTACTCTATATTTCCTCCACCCTCGTGTCGCTGCCTTGACCCTCTCCTCCAATAAATGCTCATTATCTTCTTCCATGAAAACAGAACAGAAGTAATTATGACAATGGCCTTCTGCTCATCATCTTTTACTAACCTCCCACCATCCAAGTTAGACTGACAATCCCCCTCCAGCTTTCATTTTTTCAACTAAATATGCCTAAAGAGTCCCCTTCCCCTTTACAATCACTGCAATCAATGGTTCCATGTCTGCTTTTATCCTCCCCCCCCCATAGAAACAGAGAATCTGTCATCAGATAAGGATCTAGTGGCCCAACCAGTCTGCTCAATTTGTACCTGCCTATACTGTTGCCCATGTCTCTTTTAGCCTGGTGTGGTACTTATCTCATTTTTTTCTCCATCTTTTTTTGCCCTTACTGCCTCCTTTACTTTCTTTGAGAACCAGATCAGTCTTTTATGCCGTTTTCTTTTTGTGACCTTTTTTGCATGAGTGCGATGTTACCTGATTCATTTTCTAAGCTATAGGCCATTTATAAGCACAATAACCCATGACATGGTATGCGGTGGTCAGATTTAACTGTACTTCCTGGATAGTTGAAGACACACAGCTTTACTTAGTGCCTTCGGACAAGATGGAGGTACTGGTGATTGAGCTGGGTCACAGGTGTGATGAGAGTGCCTCTGGAGTGGGTACAGGATTATTTCTGGGATCCACAACATTGATGGCCTCCCCTAGGGTGCGGGATCTAGGCGCTGTTCTGTTAGCAGGTTGGAACTTGAAGCTCAGGTGTCATCTGTGGTCAAAAGTGTTTTTTACCACTTGAGGAACCTCACCAGGATTAAGCCCCTAGTTCTGCCAAAAGACATACTGTCACTGGTGCACGTCTTTGTGACTTCAAGGCTGGATCACTGCAATGATCTATACTCCAGAGTCACTGGAGGGATCCTCCACTGACTACAACTAGTGCAGAACGCAGTGACTAGGTTGCTGATGGGCCTGGCAAGATCCAGTTATGTGATTCCGGTCCTGCAGGCTCTGCTATGGCTACCCGTCAGATGGAGGATCCTCTCTGAGGTGGGCTTGCTCAAGTATAAGGCCCTATATGGGCTGGGCTGTGATTATCTGGTTGCTCTTCTAACACCTGTCTCCTCGGCCCATTCCTTCTGCTCCTTGACCCAGGGCCTCCTTGATATTCCCAGGGTCAGGTTAAAAACATCAGGTGACTGTGCTTTCAGTGTCTCTGGGCCAACCTTCTGGAACATTTTGCCAGCTGCTATCAAGGAGGCCCCAACTGCTGAGTTGTTTAAAAAGAGGCTAAAGGCCCACCTTTTCTGTTTGGCCTTCCCCAACAAAGGTGACAGAGCTGTATTAATTTTATGAAACTATTAGTTATGCTGAGATTTATTTATGTATATATTTTTTAAACGTTTACTGTGTGTAGTGTCAAATTGTTCCTACCTTTTATTGTAAGGCACCCAGAGCCTCAGGGATTGGATGCCGGATAAATAAGATTTGCCTTGCCTTGCCTCACAGTGCACCCAAAGCATGAAATAAGATCTTCCTGCCATAAAACAAGTCACGGGTTATTCTTAATTAGACAAGCAGGAGGACATATGCAGAATATGTACATGCAAAGACATGGTCCTAATTTACTACTTTTAGAATTTTTATATTTTCTCCCTGTTTTCTAACAGCTCATCTCCTGTTACTAAGCATTGTCCTGCCACCTGTCCTGCTCAGCCGGACTCTCTCAGGCTCAGTTAGACTGCTGTGTTGTCCGGGTAATCTGAGGGAATTATGAATGATTTTTTTCACATATGGATAGTGTTTTTTTTCATACAGAAACAGTGGAATTCAAATCCTGTAAAATCACTGTTGTGATGTCTTCTTTCTGATACAGTAATATTATTATAGTGTATGGGTGATGCTTATTGTTCACCCATTTCAATAGAAAGCTAGCTTTGTTGCACCATTGTTGTGACATCCATATGCTGTTGTACCATCCTGATGATGTCACAATGATAGTACAACAGTTTAGAATAACAGAGCGTGACACGTTGATCCAGTGCATCAGCGATCACTTGTTTTAGTCAGACCACATTTTGAAAGTCCTTGGCAGTTGTTGTTTTTTTTAAACCAGTGATCGCGGTGTCAGCTGCCATGTCAAATCTGCTTTTTTTGTCCCCATCTCCCAATAGGTACCTGTTTTTGCTATATCTCCACTGTGACCTTCCTCACAGTAGGACTACACATTATACCCACACGGCTGCAGCATCATTGTGACACTTTACCCTTCTGTGTCAGTTGACCTCATCAGATGACCTGACTCCAGCCATTGTTTTTCCTTGTTTATTGAATTGTGGCATTATTATTGACAGCATTTCTTGCTAATTTGCAATTGAATTTGCATAGTTTGTTAATAAAAAAAAAGCAATAAAACATTTACTGGAGTTGATGGAGCTTCTCGTCTGTTCTGTGTGATAGGTAAATGGTAAGATGGTCTGGGGGGGTGATGGTTCTGTCATGGACTGATTACCACAAACTGTGTTGGCATGTGTTTTCTATGGTGTATAGCCTGAATTTGTTTTTAAAAATGAAACCCAGTTGTGAAGCATACAGTACACAAGATAATGTATGACGTACAGTTAACAACCTCGATGTGTACACTTCTTGAGGTTGGCATGACAACTGAAGACCTCTCGAGCTGTGCTCTCAAGGTCTATCAGATTGTCATGCTAACCTCTCGAAGGATACACAGGGTGGTTGTTAACTGTAGGTCATACATTATCCTTTGTGTTGTGACGTTACAAGGATAGTATCCTGGGATTGAATGTTCAGAAACAACCCCATGCCAAGCCTGAATTGCTCCACATTCAGCTACGGGGAAAACAAATGGCAACTCTTGATGTACTCAACTATATAGACTATAATCAAGAAGGACTTTACTAACCGAGAGGTATGTATTTTAAAAAAAAAGAAGTGTTGGTATTTGCATGTCACACAAGCGGGAGTTGCAAGGGGGGGCTGTTGGACTGGTGGGATTTGATGCAAGTGCAGTTCCAAGGGAAATGGAATGTGGATACATACAGTATATTACAAAAAACACTACTGTCTGTTTTACCAGGTTAAAATACTAAACTGAGATTTTGGTAAGATGTTGAAACCTTTAAATTTTTGCATGCAGGGTTCTGGAGTCACCAGAATCTCTCAATGGTATTATAACCTCATAATGCTTAATTCCCTAGCTATAATTCTATTTGTAACCTCAGCACTATATGCAAATAATTGAAACAAGATACAAAAGCTTGACATGCATGTCATTGAATGCATTCAAAGGGAGATAAATTTGTAAAACAATATATTTGCAAAGACAGTCGGGGAATTTAAGCTGGCATGGGACAGGCAGTGTGGAAATCTCAAGGAAGCAACAAACTAGTTGGGGGGTACAAATAAATGGGCAGACTAGATGGATCATACGGTCCCCATATGCTGTCACACTCTATGTTTCTATGAAAAATAGAAGGCATTTTACATGTAACAAATAACCTATGGTTGGGTGTGCAGAAATAGTGCAATAACCGCATGCCCTGGGTAGGCTGTGAGGCACAAGGCCCTGCTGAGGGCCTTCCACCACCCAGGAAGTGGTTGAGTGCACACCCTGGAAGTGTGGTAATTGTAGCTTTGCCACATATCAGTAATGGATTATTCCACTTATAGAGTTCAGAAAAAGGTCAAAAGTGTTAAGAAAAGATAATATTTTTTTTTTTACTATACATGGGATTGCAGAGCTATGTTGCGCTACAGGAATGCAAACACTTTCTATTAGTGGGACATGCTAGACAGCAGTAAACAAGTAGTACAGTATGTCCTTCCACCCACAAACAAAGTAAGGTTTGAAAGGTGTAACTTTTAAAATGTTTCTGTGTAGAAAAGTTAAAAAACTGAGACGCATTTATTATGTGACTAGCTTTAGTCATGCTTCTTTGTAATATAGTATTGCTTTTATGGTTTGCAAATTATATCAGTAACATATAGAGATAGTTCACATTATGGTACAAAGTGGAAAACATAGTAATGATCCACCCAACAGGTACGTTAAATTTAGATTGAAGGGTTTATTTGGCCTGAAAGAGTAGCTATTGTAGCTAGGAAAATAAAAAGCTTAAAATGATTGTATGAACATACTGTACATATGAACAATCGATTGAGACAGCAGAAAAAGGCCTTGAGGTCTATCATGTCTGCTTGAGTTTGCAGACCCCTCAATGTCTACTAAGGGATCTCCTCCCCGAACTAGTCCTCCTTCCACACCGATGTCCTCCCTCCACCCCCACTCTCCCATCCTACCTGCAACTTTCCCTGTCCTAACCTTTCTTGAAGCTGTACACTGTTTTCAGGGCTAACAACAATGGAGGCTATGCACTAATGAGAGGAAAGTACATGCCAAAGGTGCATACCCTGCTCGCATAACTCCACACGAGTAGACAGGTGTGCACAGGCCAGTATTCACATACGGTCGCCACTTATTCATGAACCTGCCGCCCCGGCATGCAGGAACATGTAGGGTGACCGGGGCCGAGTAGCAGACCCAGGCAGGCATTCAATTGGATGCCCATCCTGGGCCCATAGTGAATCACTTGCACAGTGAGGCATGGGTCCGGGTGATGGAATACCAACCACAGGCAGGCAGACCTGCACAGACAGTCCCTGTCCTCCAGTCATCCCCCCGACCAAGCCCATGTCACTGAGCATCCTCCCAGTGCATGGATGGATCCCCAGCAGTAGGACCTGTGCCCCGTATGGCACCCCTCCACTTCACATGGCTGCCCCATCCCCATCCGTATGCAGCAATTCCCCCTCCTGCCACGCATCACCGACCAATCCCCTGCCATAGGTAGGCACCTGCCCACCACGCAGCTCTGCCTGGACCCCATCACTGTGCAGGACCCACTCTCCTCATTACTGTGTAGGAACTCCCTGAAACACATCTGTGCCCTGTCCTGATGTGGTAGTACCCCCCCGACACATTAGGGCCCCATCCCTGAGGTAGATGACCCCCCAAGAACCCAGATATGACTGGCCCAGCATGCGCATGCCATCCTGAAAATTCCCCCACACCACATTGGTGATCAGGGGTCCCCCACCACCACCCACGTCACCAACAAATCACCCCATCTCCTGTAGCTGTCACTCAGTTTGGCGGCTCAGGATGGCCAATGGCACAGCCCTCCTCAAACCTCATTGGCTGTCAGCCATCCAAGTGATGCTGGGAGCACACCCCTACATATATATCCTTAGATTTGTCTTGGGAGTTCCGTACTCTACCCATCATTGTGCACTATATGCCATGGTGGGCTGGTGCTCGTTTTAAATTTAGACACCACAGGAATGCAATTCTGTGGACTTATAGAGCTATTATTCATAAACTTCATCAGTATATCTCTGACTGTTTGCCTAGAGCAGCGGTTCTCAAATGAGGAGGCCAGCCTCCTGGGAGGCCCCAACCTGTTCCAGGGGAGGCTCAAGCGAGTCTGAAAAGACAGTATTTAAATTTTGAGTTTATGTATTTGTGTGAAGAGATGAAGCAAACTGAAAGAGGCTAATAGTATTTGAATTTATGTATTTATTTACTAATAGGTGACATGGAAGGTGAATGAGCCAAAGCTCATTTCGGTGTACCTGAGAAGGGTAGGTAGTGAATATATTTCAAAAAGGTAACTGCAAAACAATCAAGAAATACACAATGAACAATAGTGCAAACAAATATGAACAATAAATTGATAATGAGTGGTAGTCATTGATCAATTCGTAAACTGATGGCAGAACAGCCCAAATACAAGGGTTGAGCATAGAAGTGCTAAGAGCAACAGCAGGAAGGAGCAAAAGTAATCCAGAGAAGGTTGAGCAGCAGGAAGAAAGGGAGAGAGGCAAAGTATGTAATGAAGGTAATTTCACAGAGAAATAGAGAAAGTAGTCTGAACCATGAAGGTACTGCAACAGGGGTAACAATGGTTCAAGAATGAAAATAGTGGAGCAAGTAGGCTGGGGCAATAAACTGATTAATAATATTTGTTAATTTTATTTATTTGTTATTCAGATAACACCTTTGAGCACAGAACTTTTTTCAAAGGTTCCACATCAGTATAAGACAAAGAACTGAATGTGAACCAAGTACTCAAAGGGGTTTCAATTTATTCATGGTGTGCTGCGTAAAGTACAGCATGTTATTTTTCCTTGGGGAGGCCCAAGTTTATTTCAGTTTTTGGGGGAGGCTCAGAGTCTTTTCCATGGATTTGGGGAGGCTCACTGTGACAAAGTCTAAGAACCATTGGCCTAGAGCTACATCTGGAAACTACACACTCAGAAGTTAGTCATTCATTTCCCTTGTTGTTCCTAAGATCAGAACTCAGTATGGTGCGATAGCAATAGGCCACGCCCTACCTGTCTTATGGAACATCATGCAAAAGACCCTGAAACTTGTTACCCCAGTAAAACTGGCTTTTTTTAAGACCCTGTTCTTATGTCAGTTTAGGGAGACCTGTGACTGTTTTGCATAGTGACCTCCACCTACTGTATGCTGGCTGCTTTTCCATTGCTCGTAAATTGCTTCGCACCATTTGTTGGCCCCTCTGTTGTATTTATTTCCCTTCCTCCCCCTCTTGTACTCAGCTATCATCCCTTCCTTAATCCCTCCCTTTGCTCCTACCCCATTTCCTGATTGCATTGTCCTAGTCATGCAGTTATTCATTATATTGCATTGTACAACTTGTATATGCTATACTGTAAATATTGTAATAATTTTTTGTTCCTCGTTTTCCTGTTTATTTTACTGTATGTGAGCCTTCCATACTCCAGTGTTGTATGTTAGTTGGCAGTGTATTTGTTGTATACCCTTCTCTCCCCCTGAAAGTAGGATTGTTGTAAATTTGTACTTGGACCCCAGGTCCGCCTTGTAAATGAGTTTGTCTCAATGGTGCTCCGCATAGGTAAAATAAAGATAGATTGATTGATTGATTAATTGATATAAGGGTGTGCTTTCAGTAGCACTTGGATGGCCGGCAGGATGGTGGAGGGCTGTGCCACTGGCCATCCTGAATGTGGCACTGACAGACAGGTATGGGGGATAAGAAGGGGGTTTGTTGGTGCCACAGGGGATGGGGAGACCACTGGCCACCAATGATTGTGCTGTTGTACTGGGTTCAGGGGTCAGGTGTCTGTAGCCAGGGAACCGGCGGGTGTTTGGGGGGATGGTGGTATGCATATCGGCACCGGGGCATACAAGTGGGTGGGGGGTCTGTGGATACTTCACCAGGACTGGCCATACATGTGGGGGGGTGACTGTTGAACAAGAACGTGGACCAGGCATACATATGTTTGGGAGGGGATGCTACTGCTCATATGGGGGCTGAGCTCACATGTGATGGGTGGGGGATGCCATTGCTCAAATGGGGTCAGGGTGGGCATATGTTCGTGGGGATGCATATGTTCAATGGGGACAGGACCACAATGTGCATGTGGACAGTTTGCATACCAGCCAGCAGGGTATGGGTATACTGGTGTGGAGAGGGGGGTATGCATTTTCACTATGGGGCAGTCATGTGTTGGGGTGCAGGGTGCATTGCTGTAAAAGAGTCAGAGCTGGCTTGTGTTGGGGTGGGGTGACCTACTGTAACAGCATCGTGGCAGGCATGTGCGCTGGGCTGGGTGCATGCAGCAGGAATGGCAGGTTACCCACTGGCATAACTGGCACCCTCCTGTGCCCCCCAGTGCACAGCACTAAGCATCTTGGTGAATGTCACGTAGTGCTGGCATGCCCCCAGCATGCCCACTGCCCACATCCAGTACGTTGTTGTCCTCACAGCCAGGGGATCATGTGCATACGGGATGCATGCCTTCTTTGTGCATTCCACATGGGGGGGGCGCAATGGGTGTGGGGTGGTTATTCACCACAGATATGCGGTTTGTAGGCACTCCACACATTCATGATTAGGGCCCAATATGCATATTACATATGGAGAGAGAATAAAATGGAATGCTTATAGGGAAGCTGTTGTACAAGCTCTCTTGGGTTAAGAGTATATAAAAGAATTTCTCACTTTACCTGAACATACAGCTGTAGATTCTTAGTGTTCTATAGATTTAATCTCAGAGTATTCTAGGTTGATGCAGAAATGAGCAGATATGCTCTCTCCGGCCTACAGAAAACCGAACAAGCTACAGGTAGGCAAGCCTATTCCCTGGTTTGAACATGAATGTCAGCAGCTAAAGTTGCAAATTAACAAAGTGGGTAGACAGATAGCCAAAAGCCAAGACAGCAATATAAGAATTGCATTAAAACATTTTAAAAAGGAATATCGGAACATATTGCAGGTTAAGAAAAAGAGATATAAGGAACACCTTTGGGAAGAATTACAAAATGTGATCATAGTAAGGGCACACAGGCCTTTTGGCTACCAGTTGACCATGGATACACTTATTTATTTATTTATTACACACAAGATCCTTTAGGAAAGCCTATTTTCAGAGAGTCTAAGGTCACAAACAGTATAACAGAAAAGCATAGGTGCTGTAACAGTACATCATAAAAACAGTGGACAGAACATATTTACAGTGATAATTGAATTTGGCAAATTAATAACAACCGAGCAATTTCAGTCAGTACTTAGACAGTGATACAGATCTGAAAATCCAGATGAGGACAATTATCTAAAACAATTAAGGGAGTATTACCTAGCCAATGACAGCAGTTGCAGGGGTTATGAGGGGAGATTGAGACTAGTAGCTTGGATTTAAAATTGGCAATTGAGCCAAAGGTTTGAGAGATGGGGTGAGGGAGTTCCAGAGTTCAGGGAACCTAAAGGAGAAGCAGGACTGACCCATAGAGGTTTTTCTTCTAGGGAGCATCATGGAGTTGTCCTGCACACTCCTGGTTGAGTACTTGAAGGCCATGGGGCTAAGGAGAGACAGGACACCTGGGGGTAGTTGCACAAGCAAGGCTTTTTTGCCTGTGATGAGGGTAACATGGTGTAGCCATGAGTCAAGATTAAGCCACCCTAGGCTGTAGTACAGTGTGCATTTATGGGTGTTCCATTTTTGATTAAGAGCAAAACAGCGGGCCCTATTCATTTAGCCCCTGACTCTACTGAGCACACTGCTACAGGCAGCACCATAGAAAGCCAGATCATAGTCTACAGTACTAAGGATATGGCATCTGAATAGTAGCTGCTTGACTTCGGGAAGAAACACATTTTTGTGCCTATATAGCATGCCGAGTCTAGAGCTAGCATCCCTAATGAGCACCTCCACATGGTCTGAGTAGGTTAAGCCTGAGTCAAGGGTTAACCCAGGTATTTGAAAGTGGTTACTTGCTCAATTGCGGTCCCTAGGTCAGAGGTGATAACTACTGTAGGGTGGGTCGGGGTTTTGCATTTGGAGTGGAAAAGCATAGATTTGGTTTTCTTTGAGTTCAAGATAAGGAGGTTGTTAGCAAACCAGCTACAAATAGCTGAGCAGTATGTCTGGAGTCTATGTTGGAGGAGGGGTAGATTGCAGTGTGTGACCATAATAACTGTGTCATCAACATAGAGGAGTATTTTTTGTGGTAGAACAAGCAGTACGGATTACATTCACAAAGAGACTGAACAGAAGGGGACCAAGGATGGATCCTTGGGGAACACCTACTGTCACAGATCTATAATAAGAAAGGGTGGCTCTGCATTTGGCTGCTTGTGTTTGGTCTGTAAGATCATTTTTAGCCAGCTGGTGGCTTCAACTGAGAGGCCTAGTTTGAGGCAGAGCAGATCATGATTAACAAGGTCACAGGCCTTGGTGAGATCTATGAATATAGATCCAGCAAGCTCTCCTTTGTCTAGGACATGGCACAGATAGTCAGTGTAATCTATTAAAGCAGTTACAGCACTGTGGTTTTTGCATAAGCCATGCTGTTCAGGGGATAGAAGGTCATATTTTCCCAGGTACTGAGACAACTGATCATTTACTATTTTTTCCAAGTGTTTTTGACAGGGATAACAGGATTGAAATGAGACAATAGTTAGCAGGTTGTTCCGGGGCTTCCCCTTTGTTGGCAGGAGTTATAGGTTTCATAGGTAGTTCAGAGCAGAGAAGACTGGTTGTTCGTATTGCTCGTCATTTATTAGTATCCCATTATTTTTGTAATAATTAATGGGGCCTGATAGGATTCATCCCAGAATTCTAAAAGAACTAAGTGTAGATATAGTGACACCACTGACTACCCAATTTAACAAATCATGGGAGGATGGGGTGGTACCTGAGGACTGGAGGAGGGCAGATGTGATTCCCCTTCACAAAAGTGGGAGCAGGGCAGAAGCAGGAAACTACAGACCTGTTAGTTTAACCTCAGTGATAGGGAAAATGATGGAATCACTTCTGAAGGAAAGAATTATCGAGTACCTAGAGGCCAGAGGGGCACAGGACCCTAGGCAGCATGGATTCATAGCGGGAAGGTCATGCCAGATTAATCTAATAGATTTCTTTGACTGCATGACTAAAGTAGTAGATCAGGGAGGGGTTGTGGACATGGCTACCTAGACTTTAGAAGGCATTTGACACAGTCCCACACAAAAGATTAATATACAAGTTAGCCAGCCTGGGAGTGGGTCCCAAGATGATAGCCTGGGTAAAGAATTGGCTAGAGAATAGAACACGGAAAGTAATAGTAAATAGAGTCCACTCTGAAGAAAGGCGGGTTACTAGTGGGGTACCGCAGGGTTCAGCATTAGGATCGGTCCTCTTTGATGTCTTTATAAGCGAAATTGTAGAGGGACTGGAAGGAAAAGTATGTTTCTTTGCAGATGACACAAAGATCTGCAACAGAGTTGATGCACAAGGTGGGGTGGAAAGGATGAGAAAGGACTTGGCAAGGTTAGAGGAATGGTCAAATGTATGGCAGCTTAGATTCAATGCTAAGAAGTGCAAGGTAATGCACCTGGGAAACAAAAACCCAGGGGAAGAGTATACATTGGGGGGTGAGATACTAACAACAACAAAAATGGAAAGGGACCTGGGGTAGTCATATCAGATGACCTAAAGGTGAGCAGGCAATGTGAGATGGCAGTAAGAAGGACTGGGGGGATACTGGGTTGCATAGGGAGAGGCATCACCAGTAGAAAACAGGAAGTTGTTATCCCTCTGTACAGACAGCTGGTGAGACCCCATTTGGAGTACTGTGTGCAGTTCTGGAGACCCAGTCTCTGCAAAGACATAGACAGGATGGAAGCTGTCTAGAGGAGGGCAACTAAAATGGTGCAGGGTCTACACCGGAAGACATATGAAGAGAGACTTAAGGAGCTCAATATGTATAGCCTTGAGGAAAGGGGGGGGGGGACATGATAGAAACTTTCAAGTGCCTCAAGGGAAACAGCAAAGTCCAAGTGGGAAGCATTTTTCCAAAAAAAGGTGTGCAAGAACAAGAGGGCACAATTTGAAAATGGGGGAGTGGATCAGAGGTAATGTAAGGAAGTGTTTTTTCACAGAGAGGGTTGTGGATGCAATGAAGGCCTTCCAGAGGAGGTTGTGGAGTCAAAAACAGTGGTGGAATTCAAGCATGCATGGGACAGTCATAAGGCAATTCTAGGGGGTGGGGGTAGGAAGAAGTAGGCTGCTGATTAACTAGGATCTGCAGCTTATCCATTAGGTAGGGAAATTGGCAGACTGGGTGGGCCAAGCGGTCCTTATCTGCCATCAAATTCCATGTTTCTATGTATCTGTCCAACCTGTGCGTAAATTCCTCACTGGTTTTGCTGGCCACTACCTCTATAAGGAGGCTATTCCAAAATTTTTTTACCAATTATTTTACCAGGTGAGACACACTAAGCTGAAAGCTTGTTTGCAGGTGCAACCTGGGAGCATGAGGAAGTTAATTGACTTGCTCAGGGTCACACAGTATGCAAGTGGGGGCTGTGGGATTCAAACCCAGGTCTCCAGATTTGCAGCTCAGAGCCTTAAACCACTGCGCCATACTGCCTCCAAATTGTTGATATTCTTGCAGAGAACCAGTATTTCCTTTTGTTATTACAATATATTTTACCTTTAATCTGCAGGGGGTGTGCTCATGTGTAGTAGCTTTGTTCCCTAATGTCCAGATTCAACATGTCCCACAAGTCTGAGTTTTTAAAGGCTTTATGCATCATGTACATATCCTTTCTTAGCCTACGATACTCAAGACTATACATATCCAATTTCTGCAATCTTTCACTATATTCCAAATGTTGTAACCCTCTGATAAATTTGGTCGCCCTTCCCTGTACCCTCTCCAGTGCTCCAATTTCAGTTTTACCTACTGGTGCCCACAATTGTGCGCAATATTCCATATGTTGTCTGACCAGTGAGGTATACAGTAGAGTGGAATGAGGGCTTCTATGTATCTACTCTTAATATGCCACCTAATACAATTTAGAATACTGCTTGCCTTTTTAACTAACTGATTGCAGTGTGCCTTACTACCAAGGTCATTTGAAATTCTAACTCCCAGGTCCCTTTCATCCATAACTTCTCTTAATATGGATCCATTTAATCTATAGTTATGTTTAAGATTTTTGGAGCCCAGATGCATCACAGTGCATTTGTCAGCATTAAATGTAAGTTTGTACATTCTTGCCCATTCCTCCAGTTCTCCCAAGGTTTCTTATAATAGTTCTGCATCCTTCTGGTTATTTACTGGAAGGCCTAACCTTGTATCATCAGCAAATTTGGACATCCAAGTCTCTCCCTTAGTTTTCATAGATGTTAGGTAAACATTAATGAGGGCTGTCTCCAGGACAGAACCCTGGGGGAACCCACTAGTGACACTGGATCAGTCCGAATAGGTACCCCTTATGCAGACTTTTTGCTTCCTGTCATTTAGCCAGGAGGCAATCCATTTGGTAGTATTGCCTGGAATATTGTGTTCAATTAAGGAGTCAGTGGTACTTTGTCAAACGCTTTTAATAGGTTCAAAAAGATAATATTTGCTGAGTCTCCCTCATCCTATACTTGAATAACCTTTCCATAAAATTCCAGAAGGTTTGTCTGACAGGAACATCCCTTGACAAAGCTGTGTTGGGTATGGTCAATGTCTCCCCTTTCCTGCATATATTGTACCATAAAATCTTTAATAATCCCTTCCATGACCTTCCCCAAAACATCTGTCAGGTTTATAGGCCAATTGTTGCTTACTACATGTTTAGACTCCTTTTTTATGTATGGGAACCACGTCAGCCAGTCTCTACATATCTAACATCTCACCCAATGCCAAGGAAGTCTGGAATATAGTTGTAATAGGGCCAGTCAGTTCATTAATCATCTCCCTAATAAGTCTAGGGTGCAACCCATCTGGTCCCTGGACCTTTTTAGGATCCATTTTAGCAGTCTCTCTCTGACTTTGCTAAAGTCAATTACTAAACAAGGTTCACCCCTTCCTGGTAGATGATTTTTTGTATTGCATAATTTGTTATTGTAAACTGAAGAAAATAATTTGTTAAAACTAGTGGCTATTTGGCTATTGTCTGTAATAGTTGTACCATCATCTTCCTTTAATGGGCCAATGATTTTAACACCTCCCCTTTTATTATTTATATAAGAGTAAAAGGTGTTGTGGTTATCCTTTACTTTATTAGCTAAATGTAGCTTGTACTTCTTTCTGGCCTGTACAATCACTTTCTTTGTGTGTTTAAGTGATTTGTGATATAAATTCCAGCAGGATGCTTGACCGCTTTTTGTGGCTTTTATGTGTGCCTTTTTTTTTTTGTTTAATACACCTTTAAACTTTGGCTGTCATCCATACAGGCACTATTTGGTGCTACTATATTTTTTGTTTCGAAGAACATATTTGTTGACTAATAAGCTAATTTTGCTTTCTAGGGTATCCCACATCTGGTTCAAAGAGAAATCCTTGAACTCTTCTTTCCAGGTCTCTACACATACTGCTCCAATCAACTTTACTATAGTTACAAATAACAGTATCTCCCTTAATGTTACCTGTATCATTTAGAAAGGTGAAGTTAACCATATTATGATCACCTGAGCCTGGGGACTGTACAATTTTGTACAGTTTCAATCATGTTACAAAGAACTAGGTCCAAGGTGTGGTCTCCTTTGGTTCCTTCAGCCACAAATTGTTGAAGCCCTGCTAAGCTAAAGAGTTCCATGTATTGGTGCTCTATAACAGATCTAGCTGTAAGATTGGTCCAATCAATACCTGGCAAGTTCGGATCTCCCAAGAGTAAACAATCTGTTCCTGCTGTAAGGGTGTGTAGCTTTCCCAGGAGTATCATATCTTCAGGGAGTAGATATAAGGGGGGTCTATATACTACTCCTATGTCAACCTTAGGTCCTTTTGTGGGGGTGAGAGTAATCCAGATTAGTTCTAGGGGGTCCCAGTCATTGGTTTCTACTGGTTCTGATGACAAATAATCAGACACATATAATGCTACTCCTCCTCCCCTGGCATTGATCCTGTCCCTGGAATATAATACATAGACAGGGATCTGTTTATCCCAGACATCTTCCTTGTCCCACCATGTTACATATGCTGTTTTCCAGATTTTTGACACACGCCCAGTTGAGAGGACCAAGTTAAAGGTGAGCTGTAGGGGGTTGTGTGATCTTGCGCACAGCATACTTTAAAAATTTCAATTCAATGTTATCTTGCCCCAAACCAGTATTTATTTTTAAGCTGGCTAGATATTTGTAGGTTTCCACCTAGGTTAGTCTTCTAAGATAAAACTTAGGGAACAAAGTGTTCAAGGGGGTAGTTTGGCCTTCCTCTGGATGGCTGGGGTGTGCTGGGATGTAGGCAGTGAGGTAACTGAATGTACTATTAAAAGTATTTGTTATGATCATTTCACCCTCAATAAGAGACCCTTCAAAGAGGACAGAGTGAGGGAGCGGTTTATGGGAGTTGCTAGGATATCAATGAATTGAAGGATGAAAACATTGCTTTTGTGGTAGTTAGCCTTCATGGCTCTGACTTGTTTTTTTTGCCTTGTTTCTAAGTTCCTTATACTTTTGGAGGACAGTATTTAGTCCGAGCTCTCAGTACTGTGACCAGACTGTATTGCATTCTCTTATTAGAGACATGAGATCTGGTGTGAACCAAGATTGGGAGTTATCTTTTTTCATAAGGGTTTTTAATGGGGCAACTAGATCACAGATTCTGTTGAAGTGCATTATGAAGTAGTTCAATGCATCACCAACATCCTTTGTGTGCTGTGGGAAGGACCAGTCAGTCTGTTGGACCATAGCTCGCAATTACAGGGCCTTATGGGCATGAAAGACCCGAGCCCTGGAGTGGGAGGAAACAGCAGGGGTATCTTTGCAGACCAGCGGCATACAACTGGGGAGTGGTCACTCAGGAAGTCTGGAAGGACTAATGACAGCAGTAGATTTAATATTAATGCAATGATTTTGGGGGACAAGTGGGTTGACTATTTTAAGAACATGTATAACAATATTGATGAGTACAATATTGAAGGGGACCACTCTGTTATTGAGAATGCCCATTTGGTTTTGCTTCCCTATTAGGATCCTGTTAACCCCGCAGCAGTAAAAGCAGCCATTTCTGCTCAACACTGTAATAAAGTGGCTGGATATGACAACATCCCTGCAGAAATATTTCACTTTAACATGGAATTTTAGTCACAACTGCTAGCAAATATATTTACCTTAATAAATGAAGAACTCAAAATGCTGGAAGAATGGCAGTTGTCCATGTGGTATAATTGTGCCTTTATTTAAAAAAAGGAGATGAGAGCAATCCTAGTTGCCATAGATCTATAACTCTTTTACCTATCACCCAGAAAATTCATGCCAGGAAACTTCTGTCTTGTTTGGCATCTTGGGTAACAGATAATGATTTAATTTCTCAGTTCCAGTGTGGTTTTCATAAAAATCATAGTACCATGGATTTGGTGTTCACCCTGATCTAGATCCTAGAGAACTATGTGGTATGTAGAAAAAGGAAACCCTGTTACTTTTGTGGACATAAAAGCTGCCTTAGACTCTGACAATAGAAGTATATTGTTGAATAAGTTTGCCTCCTGCAATACTGACCTCACCTTTTGGAAATATTGAAAATGTTACATCTGAATAACAGTGCTAGAAGTACTAGAATTAAGGTTTCAAAGGATGGTGCACTTACTGCTTCTTTTAACATCAATAAAGGGATAAAGCTAGGCTGTGTGTTAGCCCCTCCTTTGTTTAATTTGTATATAGAAAGCTTGGTTGATTCTTTGCATAAAATAGACACTATTCCCCAGTAATAAATGGAGTAGGGATTAAAATAACACTATACATGGATGACACCATTATTCTATCTCAAACCCTCCAGGGCCTCAAAAGAGGCTTATGTGCTGTAATGGAGCACTTAGGTGAGTTAGATCTAGAATTAAACATAGAAAACAAAAATAATGCCTTTTTTTAAATAAATCAAGAAATAGTAAGCAATGGATAATCATTGGCCACACATTTGAAGAGGTGTCAGACTTTAAATATTTTGGAATCATGTTTGACAAAGACTTAAAATGGAAATCTCAAATAACCCTGATCAAAGATAATTCATAGAAAACAACACATGCTTTAATTAGACTTGCAAATCGTTTTGCAAGTAATTTACGTACAGCTTCAAAAATCTGCCTTCGAGGGAAAAACGTTAGGCCAGAGCTTTTATGGATCTGAGGTTTGGGGTGTAACAGTCAAACTAGTCAGTTTCAGTTTCAGTTTATTGTTTGGCTAAAAAGCTATCAACAAGTACACATTAAAATATCTTGAGTTACTGAGTTACAGAGTACATAAATAAAATCAAGGTACAGACAGAATACATCATCCATTATTTAGAAGAAATATATTAATACCAGTACCATTATAAATAGTTCCATAATTTTATACTATCCATCCGCTACCTCTCTAGACCTTGTTTAAAACAGACAGTCTATTACACATCTAATTGGATCTCAGGGTTACAAAAAGTACTCGAAAAATGTACTGTATAATTGTGCTACATCATTTATCAGTTTCCTAGAAAACTGTAATATTGATTCTTTTTTTACATTTATTAATTGCTTTAAAATAACCCGCCGCTCTTTGTATGGACCAGTTGTCTTCAATATGTAATATAATGGAGGTCAGTGTTTCTAGATCTAAACCATATTTAACATCCACAAATGGTCCTAGCCAATATTTGTGTTCATTAAGGTACCACGTACAATACCACAAAATGTGCATCAAATCCTCACATTCACTTACCGAACAGCTACATTTTTCGTCTGGTGATTTTTTATATCTAAATTTCAACATGTTACTATCAAATTGTTCAAACTTGTACTTTACAAATATTGTATGAGTTTATGGGTCACTAAGGATATCCAAATAACTCTTTTACCCAAACTTAAAGTTGTTCTTAACAAACCACCTTGAATAGTGGGATTTCTTTATTTCTTTTAAGTTCTGATTTTGCCATGAAGTTTGAATTTTTGAGAACAGATATTTATTATATTTGATACTTATCCATATGTTTCTTTCATTGTACTTTAAAAGTGCAGCACATTTGTATTTATTTATTATTGTAATTACTTTGGAATACCACAAGTTCTTAATATACCCCAGTTTATGCCAATTCAGTTTTTCTTTTAGGCACTGAGCAGTTGTTCGAGTTCGTGGGAGCCTCGTGAGTCTCAACCAAAAGCCAAGTTGTCTACATTCAAAAAGTACAATAATATTTGAAATACCTAGCTCTGCCCATATGTAAGGAGATAGAAACATAGAAACATAGACTTTGACAGCAGATTAGGACCACTTGGCCCACCTAGTCTGCCCATTTCCCTACCTACTGGATAAACTGTAAATTCTAGTTAACCAACAGCCTACTTCCTGCCACTCCCCCCCCCCACAATTGCCTTGTGTCTGTCCCATGCATGTTTGAATTCCCCCACTGTTTTAGCCCCAACAACCTCCCCAGGAAGGCAGTTCCAGGCATCCACCACTCTCTCTGTGAAAAAAGATTTCCTCACATTACCCCTGAGCCATTCCCCCTCTATCTTTAAATTGTGTCCCCTTGTTCTTACACATCTCTTTTTCTGAAAGATGCTACCCTCCTGGACTTTGTTGATTCCCTTGAAGTACTTAAATGTTTCTATCATGTCCCCCCCTCCCTCCTTTCATCAAGGGTATACAGTATATATTAAGCTCTCTCAGTCTCTCTTCATATGATTTCTGATGCAGACCCTGCACCATTTTAGTTGCCCTCCTCTGGACTGCTTCCATCCTATCTATGTCCTTGCATAGATGAGGTCTCCAAAAAGATGGGCAAGAGTACCCTACTCCCATTATTTTCCTTAACATTTTAAACAATGGGACAACTAATTTTTTTCTATATGTCCCATATTTCCACACCATATAAGACTTGTGATTCCACTTTCACTTTTATTATGTCAATTAGAGGTTTAATACTGGATGCACTATATCTGTGATTAAATCTCGATAGCACCAAAATTATTTTTTTTCACTTAATCAAGGGTTTTTTGGAACTGTGGATTCCATGATCTGTTCTCACTAAATTCAACTCCTAGATAAACATAGGATTTAACTCTTTCTACTTCCTCTCTATCTGTACTGCATTTCCCACTTTTGACACAACCCTTAGGCCCAAATACTATCACTTTAGTCTTAGTAAGGTTGATCTTTAACTTTAGTACTCTAGAGCAACTCCCCAACTGGCTGATCATATTCTGCAATCCTTTCATTGTAAAGGAAAATAAAACAAGAGTGTTGGCATAAGCCATCACAGCACATCTCTGCTCATTAACTTTTGGGGAGTCAGACTCAAGAGTGCTGAGTTCACTTAACAGCGCATCGATATGAAGAGAAAACAAGGTTGACGTAAGAATGCATCCCTGTCATACAACTCTGTTAACCTCAAATCTACTGGAGAGTTGACCTTCCCAGCCCATTCTAACCTTGGCCCAAGTATCTAAGTACAAGTTAGATATAATTCTTACTAGTGATGCATCTACTCCTTTTTTTAACAGAATTTCCTATCGTAACTTTCTTGAGATGGTATTGAATGTGGTAGAATAATGCACAAAAACTACATATATTCTTTTCCTTCTTATCAACACATATTTCTCACTTAAATGGTCTAATATTAACACATTGTCTAGGGTAAAATAATTACTTCTAAAACCCACCTGATATGGTGATAGACCGCCCAATTTTTCAATCTGCTCATTAAGCCTGTTTAACACCACCTTAGAGAAAATATTCAGGTTTATGTTCAATAGGCTAATGGGGCGGTACATAGTTGGATTTGCTAAATTACCTTTTTTATGAATTGATATTATGTATGCTCCTTTCCAAGTATTAGGATAATTATTTCCTTGTATGCATTTATTATATAATACTGTTAGTAATCTGGACCAGAAACCCGGCTGACATTTATACACCTCTGCTGAGAGATTATCTGGGCCAGGAGCTTTGTGTGTCTTTAATGAACTAATAGCCAGCAAAACTTGAAGATTATCTATAACTATGTTATTTCCTGCATTGTTACTAATTGTTTCTACCTAAGTTATATTATCTTCAAGAGGCTCACTGAAGATCTGGGAAAAGTAGTCGATCCACACCTGCTCAGAAATATAGGCACCTGAGTCTTCTTTATAAACACTCGTGCTCTTAGCCACTAACCTCCAGAACCCTTTCTGATCTCTGTTATTCACTACTTTACTCATTTCTTCCCATTGCCTTTCATAATATTGTTTTCATTTTTCATTCACAAGCATCTTGTATTCCCTCCTTTTCCTATTAACGTTTTTCAATAATTCTCTATTTTTTTTTGCATACTGTTTGTACATTTTCCTCAATAATTTTTTTTATTTATACATTCGCTGTCAAACCAGCCCCCTTTTCTACTTCCCCCTGACAATGTGTTCCGACCTAATGTATTTATAATTTGATGAAATATTGAATACAGTGTTTCAATCATTTGATCACTGTTCAACCTTACAAAAGATTCCTGTCTCTCCTTAGTGATTATGTTTGTTAAAACATCCATTAGACTACAGGTAGAGCCAGGCTGCCAAATAATCTTTTTATTTGATCTTATCTCCATCACTAAAGGTTGAGTTCACCTTGGCTTGTCTGTACCAGCTTTCATTACATGCATCAGCACTATGGGAAAATGATCATTCTCCAATTGAGGTTTTACTTCCATTTATTCCCATGCTTCTAGCAAACCAGACCACAGTGCCAAATCTATTACCGAGTATCCCTTTGTAGAGATATATGTACACTCCCCCAGTAAGTCACCTGTCAATTGCCCATTTAGTGCATATAGAGTACATTCTTTTAAGATCAAAATCAGTTGTAAGCCAGCTTTATTTTCTTTCACATCCTTAGTTTCTCTCTGTTTCCAAGCATATGGGCTGATGGTGCTAGTAAAAAAAGAATTGTCTCCTAGGCCATCAAATGTTCCAATACAGGCATTTAAGTCCCCAACAAGTAAAATATCCCACTCTGGGAACAGATACAAGATTTCAATAAGAAATTAATTTAACTGTTCCCACACAGTGTCCTTATAGAATCGTGAACTCACAGGGGGGATGTAGCCACATATCAAAATGAAACACTGACCATCATTTTTTAAAAGAGTGAGTATAAAATGTTCTGTTTCCTTGATACATTCTACATGTGCAAAACTGCCAACTCTAATAAATATTGCTAGACCACCCAATTTTCTACCCCTAAAATTATCCTTAATACCAGCCTGATGAAAACATTTATAGCTATTTATTTTAATAGGGTCTTCAGGACCATGCCACGTCTCCTGTAAACAGATGACATCAAAGTTTGTTATGTACATAACCCACTCTTTATCAGCTTGCTTATCTCTCAGACCTGAAATGTTCCAGGAAACAATTTGTAACCCCCTACTTAAAGTGCTTACTCTGTCTTGAATTTCATCTAGTAATGAATTACCACAGAGGCTCTCATTCAAGTTCTCTGGTTGTCAGTCAGAATAGCCAGCCAGTAATTGAAATTTGTTTTTTAATGGAATTTGGCTTTCCTCACAGTTTCCATCCCTAACCACATTAGGGCTACTTACAATTAACTCTAACTCAACCAGATTCAATCCCATAGCATCAAGGACTTTAATTTTTTTCCATTATTCGGTTTGCCACTAATTTATTTTTCACTACAATATTAATCTGTGTGTCCTGTTCTCTATCTATCCATTCCACTATTTCAGTTTCATTCCATCCCAATTGTATATGTAAAAAATGTATAAACAAATCATAGATTTCTGTTGTTAATTTTGCACCCGTTTCTCTGTATAGCTGTTTCATCCCAGAGCTAGCTGTACTTTTTTGTCCTCTGGGTCATTCTTCCCTCCATCCAGCTTAATAAATAGATGTCTATTTGGGAACATTATTATAACATCTTTGCTTTTAATTTGTATTACACTTAGCCAAACATAATTTGCAACTCTGGGGGAGTTTAAATAAATATCAGCTATAACTGTTATATTAACCTGCATGTTCCTAATTTCTGCAATGTCTTCTACATTGATCTCAATATCTAGTTCTAATTTCAGTCTATTACTGAATACTTTTAGTTTGCACTATCCCCAGGTATCCAATCCTGTAGACTCACAATCCTTATCAAAGGTACAACACTTTTTATCCCTATCACCACAGGAGGTCTCACCATGTGACTTAAAACACTCTTTAAGCTGTATTCTCTCATCAGGATAGGTATTCCCAACCATGCCTCTCACCTCATTTTGTTGATCAATTATCATACTTTTTTGTGTTGGAAATCCCCTGTGACTCACCTTGCTTTTAATTTGATTATTTAAACTCAATATCTTTCTCTCTCTAATTGACTCAATTGACTGTTCAGATTTATTTTCTCAGTAGGGGTAATAATTTATGTGCCTTCCAGTCTTCCTCCACTCTGTGTAATTTCCTGAATGTTCTTTTCCTTTCTATGACCATTTCCTGTGTTAACTTTAGCTTTTTTACTCTGCCCCTTTTCTTTCTGCTTTATTTTCCTCTTTTTAACATATTCTTTATCTTGCAGTTCTTCCCTTTTTTGCTTTTACTCTGTCTACCCAAGCTCTTTTCCACTTTCTTCTTCTTTTTCCCTCTTTTTTTTCTTGTTCTTCCGCTTCAATCCTCCTGCAACAACTATACTGCTAAAGTCTGGTCTGCTTTCTTCTTTCTGAATTTCTGCATCTAAGTCCTCGCTTACTGTTTTATTATCATGCACCAGAATCTTCTTGTTATTTACAAGTTCTGTCAATATTATACCCTGCCTATCTATATTGTGTCTAATAACATTCAACATATCGTTATTGCTAAGCAGTTGTTCCATGATTAAAATATTGGCAGTATGTTGTTTGGCAAGCAAATTTACTAGTTTTTCACTTAGGAAACTAATCTGATATTCCTTGTTACTTCCAGCTGTTGCATTTTGCTCCAAATCTTGACACTCTATAATGCAAGAGTTGCTCAATCTGGGAGTCATAGTTAGTTTGTTTAAGCCTTGTAATATTGCCTCTCAGATCATGTGATACCTCTTCTAGGGTCATTTTTCCTTTTATTAGGTATCTGGTGTCAGTCCAGATATCTGGAGATTTCTCATAATTTAAACTTGACTGTATCGAACCTTCATTCAGACTATCAAAGTAATTCATAGTTTCACCAGCATTTTCAATAATCAAGCAATCTGTATCAGACTCTGGTATTGCTTGGTTTGAAATTCCCCTCTTATCTTGATTTAATGGGCTGCTCTCTTTGCCTATAGATAACACCTCTAGGTTTATTGCAGGTGATTTGCTATGCCTACTAAGTGGAGTTGAAGTTTTATTTATACTTCTGTTCAACTTGTTTTTGCCCTCTCTATGTGATCCGTTATTTTAGATTGTTTATGACATCTCTGTTTTTTTGGGAGCTCAATAATCAATGGGGTAACATGTGGGGCAACTTGCAATTCCTGCATTTTTTGCTTTCTAGTCCTCACCATACATTTATACTGCTTGCCACCCAGCTATTGACTTAGATAAGGAAAAATTATTTTTAAAAACACCAGACTGTTTACTCAGTACTGTAAAAGAGAGAACACGAAAGTCCAGATATTAGCTTTAAAGTTCATTATGAGGGTAGTTTTAACCAAGATGTCTAGTTCCACTATTAAAACAGCTGCTCCAGCCTAAAGGGTAGAACTCTTAATGCTGTACCATATATCAAATCATTTCTCTTGTTAGTTCAGTGAATACAGTCCTCCTGCACCTCAGTAACAGGGCAGGCAGTGCAGAAAAAAAAGCCAGTATGCGGTATTTACGAGCTCTTCCTCCACTTCAGTCCACACAGGGTCCTTTTCAGTTAGGAAACAAAAGCAACCAGTAACTTCCAGCTTGCTTCTCTGTTTTTATTGTGCTTGTTTGTTGTGAATAGCTTTCACTGTCTCAGTACACTCTCGCACAGCACACAAATCACTGTTCCCTCTTAATCTGTCGGACTCTAGTCCTCCATTTAAAATAGGCCACAAAGTCACAATCTTTGTCTCCTCGAGTAATTCAGGGTAGTTTGAGTCAGCACCACTTGCAGTAGGTGGGAATCTTCAGGTAAAAGAAAAACAATAAAAAAGGTAAAATCGGGCACGTAAAAGAAACACAATGCAATCACTATGCAGATCTAAACAGAAAAAATAAAGTGTACTGACTGTCTGACCACCAAACTCCTGGCTCAAAACTGCTGGACTATTAACCTATCACTTGAGAGCTAAGCAGAGAAAGCAAAAGAATATGTAAGCTTACTTAAAGTGCATTGTGTCTTTCATAATTCTCTGGTTTCCCAGCTCTCTGCACCCCTCAAAAGACGTATTTCTTCCACAGACTTCTCCTGTGTTAACCTGGCCTGCTGCAGACAGCTGCTTTCTTAGATTAAAATTCAAACACCACACCCAGCTCACAGCAAGCTTTTAAAATTATTCTGTTGCACAGCTCACGAAGGGGCTATAGCTTCTGGGGAATGACAACTCTTCCTACAGAATGCCGCGCATGCATTATATGTGGTCTCCCCACCTGATCTAAGTGCGTGAAAAACTACAAGATTTAAAGAGCCCTGTATAGCTTAAGCTAACATTATACTCTCTTAGTTATCCCCTATTTTCTCTCAATATTCACAATTCTCACAGTTACAAATACATTGGCAAAGCAATAAGAAAAATATGATACGGGATGTAAAACTATAACTAAAAATCAAACACTTCCTTTAAAAATTGCTGAACACATTCCTCCAGTTATTTGGTTCAGTTTTGTTTCTCCTTCATTCTCCTCTATCCTCTGAAACCAATCAACACCCCATGGCGTTTTCATCTGCATCGCTCACTGCAAAGAGAAAGAGGAAACTGCAGTGAACAGAAAACCTGGGGATGACTGCACAATACCGCCCGGTAAGAGCTGTTTCCTCAGACAGGTAGAATAATTTGCTTAGGTGGCATACCTTTTCTGGTTATAATTTAACATAGAAACATAGAATTTGATGGCAGATAAGGACCGCTTGGCCCACCCAGTCTGCCCATTTCCCCTACTTAATGGATAAGCTGCAGATCCTAGTTAACCAGCAGCCTACTTCTTTCCACCCCCACCCCCTAGAATTGCCTTATGACTGTCCCATTCATGCTTGACTTCAACCACTGTTTTTGACTCCACAACCTCCTCTGGAAGGCCATTCCATGCATCCACAACCCTCTCTGTGAAAAAATACTTCCTTACATTACCTAAGAGCCACCCCCCCATATCTGCAAATTGTGGCCCCTTGTTCGTGCACACCTCTTTTTTTGAAAGATGATACCCTCTTGGACTTTGTTGATTCCCTTGAGGTTCTTGAAAGTTTCTATCATGCCCCACCTTTCCTCGATGCTATGCATAGTAAGCTCCTTTAGTCTCTCTTCATATGTCTTCCAGTGCAGACCCTGCACCATTTTAAGTTGCCCTCCTCTGGACAGCTTCCATTCTGTCTATGTCCTTGCAGAGACTGGGTCTCCAAAGCTGCATGCAGTACTCCAGATGGGGTCTCACCAGCTGTCTGTACAGAGGCATAACAACTTCCTGTTTTCTACTGGTGATGCCTCTCCCTATGCATCCCAGTATCCCCCCAGCTCTTCTTACTGTCCTCTCACATTGCTTGCCCACCTTTAAGTCATCTGATATAACTACCCCCAGGTCCCTTTTCATTTTTGTTGTTAATATCTCACCCCCCCCCCCATTTTGTACTCTTTCCCTGGGTTTTTTCCCCAGGTGCATTACCTTGCACTTCTTAGCATTGAATCTAAGCTGCCATACATTTGACCATTCCACTAACCTTGTCAAGTCCCTTCTCATCCTTTCCACCCTACCTTGTGCATCAGCTCTGTTGCAGATCTTTGCGTCATCTGCAAAGAGACATACTTTTCCTTCTAGTCCCTCTGCAATGTCGCTTACAAAGACATTGAAGAGGACTGGTCCTAATACTGAACCCTGCGGTACCCTACTAGTTACCCCCATTTCTTCAGAGTGGACTCCATTTACTATTACCCTCTGTGTTCTATTCTCCAGCCAATTCTTTACCCAGGCTTTCATCTTGGGACCCACTCCCAGGCTGGCTAACTTGTATATTAATCTTTTGTGTGGGACTGTGTCACATGCCTTGCTAAAGTCTAGGTAGGCCATGTCCTCAACCCCTCCCTGATCTACTACTTTGGTCACCCAGTCAAAGAAATCTATTAGATTCATCTGGCATGATCTTCCCGCTGTGAATCCATGCTGCCTTGTGTCCTGTGCCCTCTGGCCTCTAGGTACTTGACAGTTCTTTCCTTCAGAAGTGATTCCATCATTTTTCCTATCACTGAGGTTAAACTAACAGGTCTGTAGTTTCCTGCTTCTGCCCTGCTCCCACTTTAGTAAAGGGGAATCACATCTGCCCTCCTGCAGTCCTCAGGTACCACCCCATCCTCCCATGATTTGTTAAAGTGGGTAGTCAGTGGTGTCACTAGTTCTACCCTTAGTTCTTTTAAAATTCTGGAATGAATTCCATCAGGCCCCTTTGCTTTGTCCACCTTCAGTTTTAAGAGTTCTTTCAGAACCCTTTCTTCTGTAAATGGGCTTGTATCAACTTCTGTGTCCAGAGTGTTTCTATTGTTTGTTCATTTGTAAATACTGAGCAAAAATATTTGTTTAGTATCTCTGCCTTTTCACAGTCACCCTCTGACCACCCCCCTTCCCTTTATTAAGCCTCACTATCCCTCCCTTGGTCTTCCTTCACTCTCTGATGTACCTCAAAAAGGTTTTATCCCCCATCTTAATTGAGTTGGCTTTCTTTTCCTTGGTTCAGGCCTTTGCTGTTCTGAATGCCTTCCCAGCTTCCTTTTGCTTTAACTGATACAATTCTCTGTACTGTTCCTTCTGTGATTCCTTGTACTTCCTGAATGCTTTCTTTTTCTCTTGAACCTTCACTGCCACCTCCTTTGAGAACCATAGTGGTTTCTTACATCGTTTTGTTTATTTGCTTCACACAAAGGCTTGTTACCTCTGTGATGGCAGTTTTTATTATTCCCCATTGTTTTTCCAACCCTCCTTCTGCCCATTTGCTAGTGCATTCCTTAGGCACTCACCCATTTTGGCAAAGTCAGTCCTCCTGAAGTCCAGTACTTTTGCCTTTGTATGGCTTGACTCTATTGCTGTGTTTATTGTGAACCATACTGTTCGATGATCGCTAGTTCCCAGATGGCTACCCACTTCTACATCTGTGATCCTCTCTCCATCTCCATTTGAGAGAACCAGGTCTAAGATTGCTCCCTCTCGAGTGGGTTCCAGTACTAGTTGTTGAAGGCATGTCCCTGTAGGGCATCTAGAATAACCCCACTCTTTGAAGTGGCTGCTGCAACTGCACTCCAGCTAACATCTGGCATATTCATATTACCCATCAGCAATATCTCCCCTTTTTATGCCATTCTAAGTATACTTTCTATCATTTCCTCCCCCTGAGAGGGAGGTCTGTATACAACCCCTGTGCAGATTGTGGTGCCATTGCCGGTCTCCAAATTGACCCACAGTGCTTCTTTTCCTCCCTGTTTACTTTTTTGTTCTGTTGCTTTGATTCCTTCCCTTATGTAGAGAGCTACTACTCCTCCTCCTCCTCTTTTACCCTCACTGTCCCTCCTGTAGATAGTGTATACTGATATGTTTACGTCCCAGTCATGGTTCTGTGTGTACCATGTTTCTGTGACTGCCATGATATCCAGATGTTCCTTCTCCATCAAGGCTACTAATTCAGGAAGCTTGTTACCCAGACTACAGGCATTGGTCCTCATTGCTCTCCATTTAAGCATAAAAACAGCTCCCGCCCTTCAGGGTCCTCCACAGACTGCTAGTGTGCAGCAATCCATCCACCAGCCAGAAACCAGTGGCAATCGAATTATCGATCAATAGACAGTTGCCTCCCAGCAGGAAAAGAAGTTGCTAACCTGGGAAAGTGGAGTGACTGGAATTCAGGATCCACACTGCAGGAAGGCAGGATCAAACTAGTCGCTTTTGAAACTATCCAAAATAAGCTTTAAAAATTTTCTTTTGGCATACGTAGGGATACTCCATCTGCTTTTATGAGGCTAGAAGCTGGTATGTTGCCAGCTGAAGCAAAAGTCATTATTAGCTCCCTCAAACTTTTGCATAGAATACAACAGATGGATATGAATAGGTTGCTGTTGGAATGACATGTTGACCAAACTCTAGCTTAATGCAGAAATACAGAATAATTGGCTCACAAAACTAAATAAGATAATGAAAAACCTTGGGCTAGTCAATTCATGGTCAGATAGAGACTACCTACAGTCAAAAAGCTTTATATATGAATCAATACAAAGAGTTAAAGATGTTTACACTAAGAGGGACTTTGAAAGGGAACATGAACAAGATAAAATCTCTACAGGAATCCCTGCAGCACACATTCAACCAAGCCAAAAAATGGTTCCTTGACCACCGACTGGTCATTAACCTAAAAAAAAATCTATTTTTTTTCCCCATCACCAGAATAAGGCCAAAAATGCCCCCCTCTGCATTCTCCCCAGTAATGCTCTCCCTCTTGAGCAGGTGTCATCCTGCAAGTACCTGGGCATCACCTTTGACTCGGCTCTTACATTCCACACCCAAATCAATACTCTGTCCTCAGCCATAAACTCTCAGATTGGCCTTCTCTATCGCCACAGAGATTGCCTCCCCCCAAACCACCCCCCGACTGGCCATCAACTCCTCCAACCTGTCCCTATTGGACTACGGCCTACCTATCTATGCTGCAGTCAACAATATTGCCCTCGCCAGAATCCAGACCTCGATAAACAAGGCCTGCAGGCTCCTGACCAGTGCATCCCTCTGCACTCATACTTTTTCTGCTCTATTCCACTTCCAACCTGCTCACCTTGGAAGAGCGCCTGCACTACCAAACCTGCTTACTTGCCAAAAAATCCCTACTAGGACTCTACCCCCCAAGGGTCACCGTGTCCCTGTGGCTTGCATCCCTATCTGTTGCCACAAGTAGCTCAGTTAAGGCCACCTTTCTGGTGCCCCATACCAAGACTTCCCTAGCCCAAAGGTCCTTCCACTACCGTGCCCCCACTTGGTTCAACTGTCTCCCACCCTCTGTCACTAAGTCTAACAAAATTGGCCCATTTAAAGTTGCTCTCCGTAACCAGCTCTTTGGATTCTGAAGCTGCAGTTGCCCTTAATCAACCTAATGTTGGGGTCCCTTCCCATTTCTGGCCCATAGCCTTGACAATGTCCGTTTGACTGCTTCCCCCCTTTTCATTTTTTTTATTTTCCTCACCCCGTCCCCCCACCCTTCCACATAGGCATTTCCCCAGTATGATCAGGGTTATGACTTCTATTGTTGTTATACTTTATACAATTGCTATTTACTGCATGTAACTTTATTCCGTAAGCCACTGTTATATTGTGTTCTTTTGTTATCTGTATTGCACCTGTATGTTACCACTGCTGTACCTCACACTGTAACCATGTCTACCCTCCCTGCAACGAGGTGCTTTTGTAAATGAGTCCCTGACTCAAAGGTGTGTAAATTCAACTTTCAAAAATAAATAAAAATATATAAAAATAAAAATTTATAGTATGGTGGACTTTATTTCATGAACAAAACAATGCTTGTTATTTACTGAAAAGGAGTATCAAAGGGCACTTAGCACTTTTAGGTTAGGGGTCCTATGGGGTTATTTACCAAATATTACATATTATGTTATTTGTTTAAAATTTTGGTAACTGTGAAAAGCACACTGAGCCAAGGCTCATTTCTACTTGTGACCCAGGGAAAGGGGAACAAATACAAAAAAAGGAGATACATACAATCAATTTCAAACACCAAGGACAGTATAAAACAGGCTACAGTTCTTCTAAAGACAGATCCAAACTGTGTCTGTAATCAACATAGAAACATAGAATTTGACAGCAGATAAGGACCACTTGGCCCACCTAGTCTGCCCATTTTCCTACCTAACAGATAAGCTGCAGATCCTAGTTAACCAACAGCTTACTTTCTCCTACCCCCCACTAGGACTGCCTTATGTCTGTCTCATGCATTTTTGAATTCCCCCACTGCTCTTGACTCCACAACCTCCTCAGGAAGGCTGTTCCATGGATCCACAACCCTCTCCATGAAAAAATACTTCCTCACATTACCTCTGAGCCATCCCCCCTCTGTCTTCAAATTGTGCCCCCTTGTTCTTGCACATCTCTTTTTCTGAAAGATGCTACCCTCTTGGACTTTGTTGATTCCCTTGAGGTACTTGAAAGTTTCTATCATGTCCCCTCTCTCCCTTCTTTCCTCAAGGGTATACATAGTAAGCTCCTTTAGTCTTTCTTCGCTTGTCTTCTGGTGCAGACCCTGCACCATTTTGGTTGCCCGCCTCTGGACAGCCTTCACTCTGTCTATGTCTTTGTGGAAATGGGATCTCCAGAACTGCACATAGTACTCCAGGTGGGGTCTCACCAACTGTCTGTACAGAGGGATAACAACTTCTTGTTTTCTATTATTGATGCCTCTCCCTATGCATCCCAGTATCTCCCAGCCTTTCTTACTGGCTTCTCACATTGCTTGCCCACCTTTAGGTCATCTGATATAACTACCCCAAGAAAGCTTAATACCTATTCAGCATCTTTTGCTGGATTGTCAGACTTTTATAAAAGAGCGCAAGTTGTGGATTTAACCTATCTTGGTCAATAAGCACTTTAGATGTAAGCAAGAAAAATGTGCATGTTGCTGCATTCTCATGACAGGGAAACCATTTACAGTATAGCACAATTTGCAAACTAGGTATTATGTCGACTGTGTAACATTAAATAGTGGAAAGTTTTAAAACTATTTTGTTCTTTGATTTTAAAGTTTGTTGTTAGGTCACTTTTTAAATGCAATAATTACTGTGAATTTTTATGCATTTCAATAAAGAATCTGAACCTATCAAATCGATTGAAGCTGCTATATATGGTTTTGCAGAGCTATGTTGCAATACAGGAATTCAAACAATTTCTGTTAGTAGGACATGTTAAACAGCAGCAAGCAAGTAGTACAGTATGTCCTTCCACCCATGAACTAAAGCTTGAAAGGTGTAACTTTTAAAATATTTTTGTGTAGAAAAGTTAAGAAACTAAGATGCATTGTTATATGTATAGCTTTTGCTCTGCTTCATTGTAAAATAGTATTGCTTTTATGGTTTGCAAGTAATATCAGTAACACATATGCATATTTCACATTATAAAATGGGTAACACAAATCCTGAGTCCTGACTGGCTGAAAACTGTATTCGGTCAGCTGTGTATTTGTTCCCCTTTATCTTAGCCCCATAACAAAAAGGTATCACTGTGCCACCTTGACCAACCATCAGAAATTTACCACAGTGCGCAGTTTCACAGCAAAAAAATGGCTATGCTCTTCCAAGGCTTTCTAGAACTTGAACTACTGCCCGATGTAAAAAATATGCAGTTCACCCCAACACAGACACACACACACATACACACACACTCTGTCTTCCTCTAGCAACTTCATGGTATGATAGTATGTTGATAAAACATTTTAAAATGAAAGTGTGACCTGTACTGCTGCAGATAGAAAAGCAAGCTGCTATCAACGGAATGAAACTGTCACCTGTAGTATTTCATCTGAAAAAGGAAACTGCGACAAATGAATCATAACAGGTGCCACCACAAAACATTTAAAATTACAACAGAGCTTGCCTCCTCCATTATGTGTTTTAATGACTGCTAAAATACAGGAAAACATGAGCTGCTCACTGCAATGGCTCCTGAGGACACACTTGCTCCTGGAAACGAGGAGGCATGCAAATGAATTACATATGCTCTCACTGTTTGTTAAAGCAGAAAATACAACATCAGTTTAAAAAAAAAATAATAGTAAATAAAAGACCTATCTCTATGTTAGTCATGGTGCTGGGGGGGACTGAAACACTTACGAAAACAAGCAGTTGTCAATGCTGAATGTTGGCTTACTGGCATTGGCATTGGTAGTGCAGGAGTTAGAGAGATGTGTAATAGGAATGGCAATGAAGTACTGAACTGATGCCAACCCCACCCCCACCCTGCAGAGACTGACAGGCATTGGGGCTGTGCCTTTGGCTCATTGGCCATAATGCTCACACCATTTCACCTCACCCTACCCTGCAGACACTGACAGGTGTCGTGGTGTGCCTTGGAGTCTTCGAGCCTTATACTCACCCGATTCCATAAGGAAATATGCTGAGATGGGTGTGGTATTGGAGAATGGGTGAATGTTGGGGCTGAAGACCCTAAGGCACACCTCAATGCCTTTCACTGGCTGCAGAGTGGGGGTGGAATGGCATGAGCATTATGGCCGAAGATCTTAAGTCACACACCACCGACACCTGTCAGTCTCTACAGAGTAGGGTGTTATGGTTGGAAACCCTAACTCCCCAGCGACTGGTTCGTATTTTCACTCCAAATTTTCAAAATGGGCTTTTTGTGACCCTACCTCATGAACAGTGGCACTATCATTTCGTTACTCAATCCTGAAAGGGGGTTTTGCACAGCAACTGTGCCTTTTGGCACCACAGGTGTGAAAACACATTTCTGGCAGGATGTGAAAAATGACACCTATACTGTTCCAGAGGTGGCATGAAAAAATGGCAGTGTGGAAAATCTGGAGTGAAAACATGAAAAATCGGTGAAGTTACAAACATGCATAGAAACTGCACAACGTACATCTGTAATGCAATAATTTTTTGGAATTTATTCACCAAATTTTCAACATGGCCATTTTTGAACCTCTCCTCATGAACAATGGCACTGTGATTTTGTTAATCTGTCCCGGAAGTTGATTTCCCACAGCGACCATGCCATTCTGCACCACAGGCGTGAAAACACATTTGAGGAAGAATGTGAAAAATGACAGCTGTACCGTTCATAAGGAAGTGTGAAAATGGCAATGTTGAAAATCTGGAGAGAAAATATTCAAAACTGGCAAAATTATGAGCATACATAGAAACTGTGCAATGCACACTCATAACACAGTCATTTCTTGGAATTTTTTTACCAGATTTGCAAGATGGGCTTTTTGGGACCTTCTCTCATGAACATTGGTACTGTTATTTCATTAATCAGTCCTGAAAGGTGATTCCATGCAGTGACCACAAAATCACTTTTCAGGACAGAGAAACTAAATGACAGTGACATGTTCATGAGATGGGGTCCCAAGAACCACACGTTGAAAATTAGGGGCCAAAATTCCAAAAATTGGCTGAGATATCAACCTAAGCTGAAACCCTTCCATTGCCTCCCATTATAAAGCTTACCATCATTTCTTCAGTTCACAATTTGGCTTTAAAGAGTGCAGACATGTCCCAGTTCAGAGACGATCACAGCTGCCAACCTCCAGAGGGTAAGTATGGGTGAGGAGGGGTGTGGAGGTGGGAGCACAGAGGGAGGGTGGGGATGTGGGAGGGGGAAGAGGGAGACAACGGTGGGCCAGTTTCTTGTTTGCAGGGCAAAAAGAAAAAAGACGCAGGGGAATGTTTTCTTTATTTACAGGTTACACACAAAAAAAAAATAGGCACACTGGGGTGGTCTCTCAGTGTGCCACAACTCTAGGGGGGGTGCTGACATGGGTATTGGGTACCCCAAAGTCGGCAAGGCATATAGACGGATTGCAGGGGATGCTCATCTGACACTGGGAGTGGGCATCCCGGAGTCAGAAAGGAAAAGGGAAACTGTTTTACCAGGAAAGACACACTAAGAGGAGAGATGCCAACATGGGGATTGAGCACCCCGATATCGGCTTTCAGGAGTAGGTGTCGGGCGGCAGGAGCCACCATGTTACGGTGTGCTACATAATGTTTGGGGGGGGACATGCCGACAGGGGGATTGGGCACCCCGATGTCAGCTTTCTGGGGATTGTGTGGCAGATGGCAGGAGCCACCACATTTACTGAAAGATTTCACCAGGAAAGGTACATAACAGAGGCATGTCATCTACCCCTGCAATGACAAGCCTGCCTCTGATTGCAGAGGAAGATTTGTTTTAACTCTTTGGATCTCTCTGAAACTGCTGTCATTGGCAGCATGCTCACTAGTTGGCAGCTGAGAGACACACCCTCTAAAGCATCTCCTGCATTGGCCAACACTGACGCACCTCTGAAATGTGCTACTACCACAAGATGTCGCTTGCATGTGCACACAAGCCAACATAATAACTAATAGGGGAACATGCACAGAATAGCATCATAGGGTCTCAGTGTCTGTTAGAGCACAAAACAGAATATTAATTAAAAAATAACAACTAATACCAAATAAAATATCCTGTGTCCCTGTTGGTGGTGGTGGGGGAAGGGACTGGAACATTTATGAAAGTAAGAAAGTGCTTTAATAGGGGGACTGTTTTTTTTTTTTTGCTATTTCAGCTATTGAAACATTTTTCTTGTTGTATTTTTAAAACTTGTTTCTTCTTTTTTAAAATAATTCCTTGGGGGGCCCATTTCATATGAACAATAAGACACTCTGAAGTGTGGGTTATGGCCTGATGAGTGCACTACCTAGGTGCTAAAGGCACTCAGTGCAAGTGCCTTATGCTTCATTACCCACCTGGGATGTGCTCTTATCAGGCCATAACCCACACCTCATCATGTCTTATTGCTTGCTTATGGTACAGGGTGGAAAACATGGTCATGATCCACCCAATAGGTATGTTACATTTAATGTGATGGTATTTATTTGGCCTGAAAGAGCAGGTATTGTGGATAGGAAAATAAAAAAGTTTGAAATGATTGTGTGAACATACATTTGAACAATCAATTGAGCCAGCAGAAAAAGGCCTTGAGATTTATCATGTCTGCTTGAGTCTGCAAACCCCACAATGTCTACTGAGGGACCCCCCTCCCTTATCTAGTCCTCCCTCCACACTGATGTCCTCCCACACCCCTCCCCCTCCCTACCTGCAACTTTCCCTGTCCCATCTCTAAAAGCTGTCCACTATACTCCGGGAGACTACTTCGTCTGGCAAATCATTCCACTTAGCTACTACCTTCTGTATAAAAAGTGCCTCTTCATTTCTCTCCTGAATTCGCGCCCCACCCGCACTAAATTGAGGCTGTGCCTTCTAGTGGTCCTGTTCCCACTAAAGTTGAAGAGGCCTTCAGAGCTCACCCTGTTGACATTTTTAAGGAACTTGAAGTTTTCGATCATGTCACCCCTCTTTCTTCTATCCTAAAGGGAGTACATGTTGAGATCTCAGAGTCTGTCCTCATATGTTCTGCCTCTTGCTGTCCCGGGATCATTTTGATTGTGCTTCTCTGGATATTTCCAGCAGGTTGAGGTCCTTCTTTAGGTAAGGACACCAATACTGCACACTGTACTCAACACCTTTGGATGTATGACATCTGGTCCCGGGCATTTATCTACTGTCAGGACTTGTATGTCTTTTCTCACCATGTCAACTTCTACTGTATCTCTCCATCTGTGTCTCCACCCATCCAGTTGCCCTCCACCTCCCCTGAGGTACTGGACCATCTTTCTTCATAGTGATGACTGAACAGAAGTACTTGTTAAGCACCTCTGATTTCTATTCACTTCCTTCCACCCACTCCCCTCACTTCTCAACCTGACTATCCCATCCTTCATATCCCTCTTCTCTCTGATATACTGGAAGAAAGCCTTCTCCCTTATATTCACTCCCTCTGCCGGCTGCCACACTCTATCTTGGCCTTGGCCAACCGGACTACTCTGCCTGCCTCCCTCCCTTCCCTTGGTACAGTACTCTTCTCTGCCTCATCTTTCTGGGTGTACTTATACTTCATGAAGGCTGACTTCTGACTCTTTATTGCCTTGCTAGCTCCCTATCATATCAGCTGGGCTTTGTGGCCATCGATCTTTTGCTCTTGAGTTTGGCACACACATTAATGGCTGCCAAAAGCCCCTCCTTGATTATGGCCCATTTCTGGTCCACCTACATCTCCTTCCTGACCCCAGCAAGATGCCTCCCCAGAATCTCCCCATCCTGCTGTAGTCTGCCCTCTTGAAGTCTGAAACCCTGGTTGTCTCACAATAGTCTTTCTGCCCATGTCCGTGTGGAATCACACAGTGTGGTGGTCATTTCCTACAAGCAGTGCCTCCACTTTTACTTCTTGGACGTGCATGCCATTAAACAGAAGCTCCAGTATGTCCCTCTCCCTGGTGGACTCCAAGACACATTGTGTTAGGAATCCACTCTGGAATGCATCCAGCAGCACCTGACTCCTGGTACAGGTGGTAGCCCGGATCTTCCAATCTAGCCCAAGCAGATTGAAGTTACCCATTATCACCAGCTCCTCCTGCTGGCCATCTCCATAATTTTGGACCCCAGTTCCCTGTCTTATTCCTCATCCTGGTTTGGTGGCCTGTGCACTGCTCCTATTCTAAGCTTTCTACCTTTTGTGGATTGTACCTGTACCCACAACACCTCTGACCCACTATTCATCTTCTCCTCCCGAGTACAAGTTATCCTCATTGCAAGGGACATTCATTAAACAACTGGTCGTGGAACCCACATAGGAAAGGGTGCTATTGGACCTGGTGCTCATGAACAGGGACAGTGTAATGGGGATTACATTGCAGGAGTATCTGGGGAACAGTGATCACCGAATGGTGTGGTTTGAAATAACTGGGGGAGCAGAACCAAGTCACACAACGACACGAATCCTTGACTTTAGGAGGGCAGATTTCAGAAACATGGGAAAATGCCTAGAAAAAGCACTGATCAGAGTAGGGGAAAAGAAATGGGTAGAGGAACAGTGGTCGATAATCAAATCAGGGATTGCAATGGTGACACAACTCTGTGTCAAACGGGTAAGCAAGGGCAAGAGGAAGAAGAGACTATTATGATTTTCTAGGGAGGTAGCAGAAATGGTTCAAGCAAAAAAAAAAAGACATTTAGGCAATCCAAAAGAACACAGGACACAGGGGATAGGGAGTGGAATCAGGAAAAATAAAAGGAGCCAGAGAAGGCAGTTTGGGTAGCCAAAGCTCAAACAAAGGAAAACATAGCAAACTCACAAGTACATCCATGAAAAAAGGAAGGCAAGGGGAGGGATTGTGCAGCTGAAGGGGAAGGATGGGGCAGTATAGAGGATGGCCAACAGAGAGCAGATATACTGAACAAGTACTTCTGTTCAGTTTTTATGGAAGAGGGGGTAGGAAATGGGCCAACAGTTAGAGATAAAGGCATGAAGGGCACAAAGATGGACACTGTTCCCTTTTCAAGGGAAAGAGTGCTCGGGGAACTAGCAGCAATAAGAGATGATAAGGTGATGGGACCAGATGGAGTACACCCTAGGATAATGAAGAAGCTAAGAGACATGTCAGCAGAACCTCTGACTACTCGATTCAGCCTGTCATTGGAAACAGGGGAGGTACCCAAGGACTAGAAGAAGGCTGATGTAGTCCCTCTATACAAAAGTGGGAAAAAGGAGGAAGTAGGAAACTATAGACCAGTCAGCCTGACCTCAGTATTAGGAAAGGTTATGGAAACACTGCTAAAGCTCAAACAAGCTAAAGGAAAGAATAGTGGAACTTCTGATTGTCAATGGGCAACTGAACCCAAGGCAACATGGTTTTATGGGAAGAAGGTCATGCCAGATGAACCTCATTGAGCTCTTTGACTGGGTAACCAGGGAGGTTGATTGGGATGGGGAGCAGTGAATGTGGTCCATCTGGATTTCAGCAAGGTTTTTAATACCACACCACATAGAGGGCTGTTAAGCATGCTGGAGAACATGGGGGTGGGAAAGAGAGTAGTGAAGTGGGTGAGGAATTGTCTGAGTAATAGGACACAGAGGGTAGTGGTAAATGGCATGCAGTCTGCAGAGGGTAAAGTGACCAGTGGGGTGCCACAGGGTTCAGTTTTTGGTCTGGTCCTCTTCAACATCTTCATCAGTGACTGCAGAGGGCCTAGCAGGATGCTGGGATGCAAAGGCAGAGGTATCACCAGCAGAAAAAGGGAGACGATGATTCCACTAAATAGATCATTGGTGAGGCCACACCTTGAGTACTGTGTCCCGTTTTGGAGGCCTAATCTATGGGAGGACATTGATAGGTTAGAGGCAGTTGAGAGAAGGGCAACCAAAATGGTGCAGGGATTGCATCACAAACCCTACAGGGATTTATTTATTTATTTATTTAAGAGATTTACCAGATAAGCATACTGAGCGGGAGCCGCTCATTTCCAGATGCGACCTGGGGGTTACATACATACAATACAAATGGTGCTTACAACAGGTACAGAATGGGTACATATAGGGTGAAACATCAGGTTCAGAAATGTTACAGGCTGGACTATGCATTTGTTATTTATTACAAGTTTAGATCAGAGTGCATGAGTTGCTATATCATAGTTAAGGTCTATGACCACAGTGCATAACAGACAGTAGAAAATAGGTAAACACAATTATAGTCAGTTGTTGGACAAATGTACAGTTCATGGCATGTTACGATGCCTCGTGATATCAGATCTGGACTGCAGGTTGCAGTTACATATGTCTGAGAAGTGGCCTGGAGGAGAGTTTTCAAGGTCCTTGGGGTGGAGGACTGCCTAATTACTGCAGGGAGGTCATTCCAGAGTTTGGGCAGCCTACATTTGAAAGCTGATTGGCCCTTTGAGGTGTGAAAGGGATTTGTAGAAGTTTTGAGTCAGAGCATCTCAAGAAGTAGGCCGGGGATTGAGTTGGCAGGATGGAGCTGAGATGGGGGGAGTTGGACCAGTTCTTTACTAAGAGATTTGCGCAATGAAGCTGACGCCTGGAGTGCAGCGAGGGAGAGCTAGGGCACTATAGGCCAGTGGTGGGTGGTGGGGGGGCATTCTAGGATGAGCCGACAGAAAGAATGAAAAAGGGGGTCCAAGTTGGCCAGGGTGGATGGGGGGGCTGCGCTGTAGATCACGTCTCCGTAGTCGAAGATTGGGAGAATCGTTTTGTGCACTAGCTCCTTCCTGACTGAGGTAGGTAGGCAACCTTTATTGCAGTATAGTGCGCCTAGTTTTGGGTGTACTTTTTTCTGTAGGGAGTCAATGTGGCCAGAGAAATCTAAGTGGCGATCAAGCCATACTCCCAGGTACCTAAAGGAGGTGCAGGATTCCAAGGTGGTTCAGTCCAATGTGTGGAAAGTGGGGGGAGCAGCTAGCCGGGAGAGTCTAGGCTGCGTGCCGAAGGTTATGGAGACAGTTTTCTTTGTGTTTAGGACAAGTTGGTTTGAACTAAGCCAGGTTTGAACGGCATCAAAATCTTGCTGTAGGGCAGAGTTTAAGACCCCGCTGGAAGGGCCGGAGGCATACAGGACGGTATCGTCAGTGTACATTTGTATAGCTGAGTTGGGGCATGTCAGTGGTAGGTCATTTAGAAATATGGAGAAGAGAAGCGGGCCCAGGACAGAGCCCTGGGGAACCCCCTTGGTGACTGGGAGCGAGGGGGATATGTGTGGGCCAATTTTTACTGCTTGTTTCTTGCCAGATAGGTAGGCTTGGAACCAGCTGGTGGCTAGATCGGATAGGCCTGCATCATGCAGTTTTGTGATAAGTTTGGGGTGTGAGAGGGTATCAAATGCCTTTGCCAGGTCAATGAATATGGCCGAGGTGAGGAACCCTTTGTCCATACCAGAGGCAATATCGTCAGTGAGAGTTAGTAACGCAGTGATGGTGGAGTGTGATTTGAGAAAGCTTGACTGGTAGGGGGTGAAAAAGGAGGAGGTATCAAGGAATTGTGTGAGTAGGGAGAGGGCTAGGTGCTCCTGTAATTTGGCCAGAATTGGGAGAAGGGAGATAGGGAGGTAGTTTCTGGGCTCAGATGGGTTGCCACCCTTTGGCAGCGGGATGACTACTGCCTCCTTCCAAGCTGTTGGAATTTGTACTGAGGAGAAGGAAAGGTTTAGGAGGTTGGCTAGGGGGGGCTGCAATGGCAGGGGCAGATAGGTATAGGAGTTTGGCGTTCATTCCTAAAGGGCATTTGCCTTTATTGGGGTCAAGGGAATGTAGGGCGGCTAGGACTTCTGTTGTGGAGGCTGGACAGAAAGAGAACTTGGTGGCATGGGGGAGTGCTGGGCAGATGCAGGAGGGTTAGGTGGAGGTGCAGTGATTTGTAGGTTTGTTAGGAGAGAATTAGCACAGCTGGTAAAAGAGGTATTGAAAGTTGAGGCAACTTTGCTTGGATCAGATACATTTTTGCCCTGAATGGTTAGGGTAGGGGTGGGCGGCTGGACAGAGGGAGTGAGCAAGGTTTTAATAGATTTCCAAAATTTGGATGGGTGGCTAAGATTAGAGGAGAGGGCCGCTCGGAAGTAATTCTTTTTAGCCTGCCTTATGGCTTAGTGCAGTTGTTTCAGAGGGTACGGTAATGCTGCTGGGATTCAAGGGTGCCTGTTTGCCTTTGTTTTTTCCAGGCCTGGTCTCTTGCATGACATCTGGAAATGATGTCGGCAAAGACCCAAGGGAGATGGGTTTCCCTAACCCTTTTGCTTCTTAGAGGGGCGTGATAGTCCCAGACAGCAATAATTTTATTCCTGAATATGTTGAAAGCTTGGTCAATGGAAGATGCCAGTTGGATGAATGACCAGTCGGCAGAGGTGAGGTCATTTAGTAGGGAGTTGAGGCAGAGGGAATTGTATGCTCTCATGAGGAGGGTCCTTGGCGGGAGGTGGTTTGTAGGTCTGTGCACCTTTCTGATCACGTAGATCATGTGGTGGTCACTCATTGAATCAGGTAGGAGGCCAGCTTTAATAATCCTGTGAGGGTGTGTTGTAAGAGCCAGTCCAGGAGGGAGTGGTTCTGGTATTTTGGGTTGAGGTGGGTGGGTTGCTCAATCTGTTGGGAGAGGTTAAGGGCTTTAATCTTGCTACATAGTTTTGAGCAGTCTTTATCTAACCAGTTGTAATTAAAGTCCCAGAGGATGTAGAGCTCACCGGCTACAGCCATATCTTTAAGAGAAGCCAGGTGATCTATGATGATAGATGCTGGGGTAGCAGGGGCACAATATATCCCTGCCACATACACTGATGAGGTATGTGGCAGGACAAGTTTTATCATCTTGGTTTCAGTATGAGGAGTGTGACCAGGGAGCTGGACAGAGGTGTACTGGAAAGTGTTTGATATATACATGGCAATACCACCGCCTTTCTTGTTGCCTTGTCTGTCCTGCCTTATTACTGTGTAGCTGGGCATGGCTACTTCAGAGTCATCATGATGGGGTTTTAGCCATGTTTTGATATTACACAAATGTCCGGGTCGGAGGGTTTGGCAGCGATTTGCAACCTCGACTTTGTTCAATAGGCTGCGGATGTTGAGGTGAATTAGGCTAAGACCCTTTGGCAGGTTTTGGGGGTGGGGTGGATCAGGTCCAGGGTTAGATTCAACATCACCCACCAGTAGGAGCATCAGGGTGAAGTATCATAGGGCGGTGTGCCATTTGCTTCTAGTTTTAAACTTGGGGCTGGTGAAATTCAGGGTGTGGTTGGAGACCGACTTCGCTAGGCTGCTCAGGGCAGATAGGCGCAGGGTGAAGGGGGGGATGACGGAGGGGTATGAAATCCATACAAGAGTGGGCATGTGAGTCTGGCGCTCAGTGGGGTTATTAGGGGGCATGGGGGGTTGAGACAGAGCTAAAGAGTAGGAGATTTGGGTCATTTTGGGGCTGGGTGGATGGGGGTAGCGATACAAGAGGAGTGGCAATGGTTAACATAGTAATAATGTAAAGGAGCATGTTTGAGTGATTTGGCTCGCAGTAGCAAGCTGTAGTTTGTGATAGCGGCCTCTGCTGGTGAGATCTGATAACCTGCAAATCTGAAAGTGGGCTGATAGGTTTTGAGTGTCGCACAAGGGTGGTGGTGGGGAGGGGCTGGGGGTTCAAAGTAGATAGGCTGAGGGAATTAAATATGTATTCTCTGGAGGAGAGGAGAGGAGAGGAGAGGAGGGAGGGGGGATATTATTTAGACATTTAAATACCTCATAGGGATAAAGTGCAGGAAAATACAATTTTTCTAAGAAAAAGATGCTGAAGGACAAGGAGGCACAAGATGAAACTGGAAGGAGGGAGGTTCAGGGGGAAGGTGAGGAAGTACTTCTTCACAGAGAGGGTGGTGGACAAACGGAACAGCTTGCCAGCAGAGGTCGAGGAGGCAGAAATGATTACTGGTTTAAAAAAAGCTTGGAATAGGCTTAGCTTGCTGCTGGTAGGCTGGGGAGTGGGACAGCCTATTACCAGCAGAATCTGAAAAAGTAAATTTCTTAAGGATCATAGAGCAAACTCGGTGGGATGCAGACTCTTATCTGCTGACAACTTCTATGTTTCTGTCCCTTCCCTCACATGCAGAGTCACTCCCTCTCCTCATCCCCCCATCTCACCTACATAGCTTATAGCTGGGGACAGATAGGTCCCTGTCATGATTTGGCATGGCACATGTCTCTTTGATGGCTGCCATGTCCACATCTCCTTGGCCATCCATAACTGCAGCTCAGCCATTTTGTTCCCTAGGCTGCTTGCATTCAGAGATACTATTATCCACCATGATTTGAGTCCGCCACCCTCGTGATTTGCCTGTCCCCTTGCTCCCAATCCCACCCATCTACCTCCATCCCTATGCCTCTCATCTGAACCCCCTTCCTTGTACTCTGATTGGGGGGAGGCTGTTGGGTCTCTTTCACCAGATGACTAATGGTACTATGACCCCTGTTGCCCCCTATCAGTTTAAATTAAGATCTTTGCTCATATACTGTATTCCCCAAATCTGGATTTCAGTACCTAGTGCCCTCTTTACTTAGGTGCAGCCTAGCTGATGCATAAATGGCATTATTTTTCCAGTTATCCCCCAGGCTCAAACTAGCCCATAGACCTCTTCCCCACACCACCCCTGAACCAGACATTAAATTCCTTGAGCCTTTTCTTTCTTGCCGTGCTATATTTATAACATCTTTTTATAACAGTTATGTTTAACTTGAAAGGTTTTTATATTTTTTGTTTTGTAACTGGCAGGATGACATGCTTGTCCTCTCTGGACCCACTGCCCCCTCTGCCCCCCATGGCTCCACTGCTCCTCCTCCTGATCACCAAGACCTGTGTGATGGTTTGGCAGGGTACAAAGGTCACTGACACTGATGGGGGGCAGCTTGAAGAGAAAAAAATCTTGATAAAAAAATAGCTGGGATAGACAGATATGGTCTCACTCTGAAATTGAGCAAGGCATATCTCCTGCAGATATCATCCCCAGGAAAGCAAAGCAGGCCTGTAGTGCTGACAAAATGTACATCATTCTGGAAAACCAAGCCCAGTACATGTCTGCATTGAAAATTATATTCTGAAGTTTGCCTTGCTGTCTGGCAGTTTTTTTGTTATGATGTTTAGATCATTAATGAAGGCAATGTGGTATAGTGGCTAGGGACCTGAACTATCAAAGAGTAGATCCCAGGTCTGGATGCCACTGCAACTGCTTGTTCAGCTGGTGACCCTGAAGAAGTCACATGACCTCCCAGTGCTTTTGTCACTCCATATGATAGAACTCTGTAGCAGCTGGATCACAGTGCAAATAAGGTGCTGGATCTCAGCAGGGCTAACATGACTAAATATAGTGATAATTTTTATTTATTTATGTATGTAAACTTTTGGTGACTGGGAAAAGCACACTGAGCTAAAGCTCGTTTCCAGGTGTGGCCCGGGGGGTACTAAGCAGTTAAATAAAATACAGAATCAAGGAACAAGACGACAAGGGGGTAAAACAGATTACTAAAATACAGATACAAGAAACAAGGCAGATACAGAAATTAAAAAACAACATAGTCAAACAATTGATGGTAAAACTTTAGCAGCAATTCAAGTGGTAATATGTATGACAACATACAGATAAGTGCATAAAAGGGGTATATAATTGTGTTATTGAGGTACAAGCAACATCTTTTTAGCCTTACAGGATAGCAAGGAATGCATGTTGTCCACCTAGGTGGAGGGGAAATAGATGCAGGCAGGTGAGGGGAGGAGGTGCAAACATTTTTTTGAGAGAGAGGTAGACTGTGGAGTTACGAAGTTCGGTTGAGAGATTAGTCTATATGAGGGGTAGACAATAGAAGAAGGCACTCTGAAGCACCATAGTTCAGGGTGGGCGATAGAGAAGGAGTTGGGATCCCAGGAGTGAACAGAGTATAAACGTGGGGAAGCAGGGCTGAGGCAGGAGGAGAGGTTGGGGGGAAGGAGGTCGAACCAGAATTTGGCTATGAAGGTCATAGAGTGAATGTACCTCCTGAGTGACAATGTAGCAAAGGGGAGAGAGAGGAGTACAGGAAGCAATGGTGTATGCGAGGCGGAGACTTACAGGGAAATTTGTAGAAGGAATTTAGTGTGACATCTAGTTTCGATAGGGATGTGGCAGGGGCAGTGCTGTATACAATGTCTGCATAGTTGAGTGAAGGAAGAATCATCTTAGAGACAAGTTTGTGCTGGACAGGGAAAGGAAGTCCTTGTTTTGAAAGAGGAAACCCAGTTTGGGATGGAGTTTCTAGACTAGAGTATCAGTATGGGCAGAGAAGTTAAGGTGCTGATCCAGCCATACTCCCAGGTATTTGGAGGCCTGTACCATTTTTAGGCAGGAGTTGTCCTGGGAGTGAAATACTGGTAGAGACCGAAGCCTTGATAGCTTTTGAACCTTGACAAACATCAACTGAGGCTGTCTTCTTCTGGTTCACCTTGAGATCATTGGCTTGAAACCAAGCCAAGACATTGATGAAATCATGTTGGAGGAGTGGATGTAATTCCTTAGTGGAGGGCCCCAAGGTGAAGATGATGGTGTCATCTGCTTATATATGGATTTGGGGTTGTGAGCAGGTGGAGGGGAGATCATTAATAAAAATAGAGAATAGTTCTGAGCCAAGTATCGATCCCTGGGGGATGCCTGCCAAAATGGGTAGATGGGGGGAGGTTGAGGGGAGGTGGTCAGGTTTACAAGGTAATAACCAGAGCAGGGTAAGTAAACACTGAGGCTAACACCTGATCTGGTTATTGCCAAGTACAATCCTGGCCACAATAGCATTTAATTGTAGCTTTTGTACTGGGGGAAAAAACAGAAAGAGGTTTTAAAATGAAGCACCAAAATTGCTCTCTCACTATTGTTACTGCTCGTCTGAGAAAACCAAAACTGTTCAGAAGTTTTTCGATTATGTACTAAAACACTTTTCTTAGCCAATCAGAACATGCGGATTAGCATTCAGTCCCATTATTGAATCTACTGTCCAGTTACTGCAGAATAGTGGGACAGTAGTTCTCTGTTCTGATTGGCTGAGAGGTATCCTTTTTTTTCCATATAATTAAGCAATAATGGCATGATGAGCTGGGCTTATGAGTGAAAAGCTGTTCTGGGATGCCAATAAACACCAAAGCCACAGGGCAAGGTGTTTATTGGTATACCAATTCAGTTAACCCCCCTTAACTCAGCTCTCTATGCAATTATTGCTTTAATACTGCAGAAAATTCCATGGGAGAAAAATACACTACCAAAGCATTACTTTAAACACACACAGACTAATGAAAATGTTTTACTATGTGAATTTCATTCAATGATTGCAGTTATTATGTTGACTGGTCTAATAAAAGTGCAATTATCTTCTTCTGCAATGCTCTGGAACTGAAATGTTTCTCTTGCTATTTTTCCTCAATGAAGATGATGGTGTGTTGACAGTTAACTGCAGCTTTTTGAGTGGTAACCAGTCAGAAGGCTGGTATTAGCATACAGTCCCATTGTTCAGTTCACTGTCCAGTTGACGGATAGTAGCTCTGCACACTGATTGGCCACATTGTACTTTATTAATGCACCGGTTAGGGTTAAACCACCAAAAATAAGGAAATGTGGCATTAGGGTTCCCAACCCTAACACCCCACCCCTATCCTGCAGGTAGCATCAAGGAAAACTATTACAATTTCACCTTTCCTGTGTCTTTGCAAATCAGGTGTGGAGTGTGCATTAGGTTGTCAACTGTAACACTCACCTCATTCCATCAGTAAATATGCTGAGATGTGTACAATATATGAGAATGGGGTGAGCATTAGGGTTGACAACCCCAATGTAAACATAAACAACTTAAAATATGGGTAACATTTTTAAATGGGTCCATTTACACTCAAATAGTATTTTTGGTGTTTTATTGTTTCTTATCAGGATAAATGGCCATAGCTGGGGGATATAATGGAGACCTAAAATGAACATGTATATAATTTTGAGAAAACAAATTGCAAAATGATGAGCATAACAGATACTTGTTTCCCAATGGTTCACACATTTTCACATGAATCACACATATATATGTAGGAGGCAGTATAGCACAGTGGGTTAAGGCTCTGAGCTGCAGAAACCTTGGTTTGAATCCCACAGCTGCCTATGTGCATACTGTGTGATCCTGAGCAAGTCACTTAACTTCCTTGTGCTCCCAGGTTACATCTGGAAACAAGCTTTGGCTTAGTGTGCTACTCTTGGTTAAACAATGTTCACATATATTTAGTAATCATAGTCATCATCATAGGGGGTCATCTTCTGCATTTACCTGTGATTCACAGTCCTCATCACATGCCTGATTGGCACAGTCCCTCAGTCTGCACATGTCCATGCACTTCAGGCCATTCACTAAGTAAACGCAAGAGGGCAGCTTGCAGGAGTGGCTACATGTGCATGAAAGGAGAGCCAATACAGCATCTGGTGCTGGGGCACCATCCATCCAGTCAATGAGTAGATACCTTTGACCGTCATTGCCTTTCCAGTTCCCATCCTTTTCCCATTGGATCAAGAGTTCAAGGGTAGTTTTGAAGACTCGTTTTCCAGATCGCAGCTTGGTAATTTGCTCTGAGGGACTGCTTTTGGAGACAGATTTTGCATGGTGGTAACTGGTGTGATTCAAGTTCTCCTTTTCTAGAACAAAACAGATTGTATCTCATCTCATCAATTTCAGTTGTTCCGGGTTTGGCTGCATAGAAGTGGCAAACACATTTCTCCAACTTGGCATGAAGTTGTGGAGTTAGGTTCCAGTCTTCTTCAAGTTCTACTAAAGCTTCCCTGGCATTGTTATTTGTTTTGAGAATTTGAAGTGCATGCAGCTTGCCTTTCCCAGCAAAAGCACTTACTGCATTGCAGCCAGTGTATGTGTACATCCCTATAAGTGCCTTGCAAACATCGGATCCAATGTCCACGGCGACTTTAACAATATCAATCAAATGTGTGATGGTTTTAGTGCCACATTTCTGATATAGAGAAGCATTGATGTGATCATTAAATGCGAGGCATAGGATAAAAACATCCGTGTCCTCTGAGCTGATCACCACTGATGAATAGCATTCTTCTGCAGCATGAGCTGCATAGAGTAGATGTCCATCTGCCTCCTCATGTTGGCTCGATAGGGCAAGTACCTCTTCACTGCCCTTGTTAGTTATTTTCCAGCACTTTTCAAGATAAGTAACAAAAAAGATTCTTTCCCATCAGCTTATCTGTGCACTTTGTCTTCTGCCACTCACTTGCCAGAAACTTGAACAGACTGCTTTTATTGTTTATTTGTTTTAGGAATAGCCATCACTGTCTGACAATTTGTGTCTCTGTGATGTTCATCTTTTGTAACCATTGTTCTTCTCCTCATGTGTTCTTTCAATGTTCTTAATCAACATCTCTCAGTAGATATCAAACACAATGTCAGTTCTGGTACTCTGTGATTCTTCTTTAAGAGCTATAGAGTGACTAGAGGCTACAATATCTCCAAATGTAACCTGGTCATTTCTCACCTTCTGTATAAGGCTCATTCCATCAATCACCATTGCAGAATTGTCTTGTATTACTTCTGAGGGTGCTGCAGTTTTCTGAAGGCTTGTTGCCAGAACAGCTTTGGTGAAGACCTTCTGGTGTAGCCAGTGCCCAAGGTAGAGGTCCAAGAGTATGGGAAAATACCTGTCTCATCTGAAGGTTATGACTTTGGGTGATAACAATAAACCAACCAAAAAGTGATCTGTCTTATGAACATATGAATGTGCCAGCAGAAACAGACCACCTGGTTTATCTAAGTCTGCTTGAGTGTTCAGCCAACATCCCTAGTTTGCAGCTGCTCCACCCCCTCCTCTTTGTCATCCCACTGCCACCCCCATCTCCCTCACCCTCATTCTCCCCTGTTCCCTGTCCCATGCCCTTTTGAAGCTGTTCACAGATTTACATGATACCACCCATTCTGGTAGGGTGTTCCATTTAGCTACCACCCTCTCTGTGAAATAGTGTCTCCTCATTTCCTTCCTAAATCTTACCCCTCTATTCTTAGCCCATGCCCCCTGGTGACCCTCCCCTTCCTTAACTTAAAGACCCCATCTGCCCCATCCTTATTGATTCCCCTCAGATGCTTGAATGTCTTTATCATGCCCCCCATCCCTTCTATCCTCCAGGGGCTTCAGAATGATAGACTTCCTACTGCTCTGCACCTACTTCTTTTTACTTAAGCTCATGAAGGTTTTCAACATGTTCTTTTTCATTGGATCATGGAATTTTTTTTGTGGTGAATTTGATTCAAGCCTTTCTGTTTCGAAGGTCTGATGGGTCCACTCTCCTATGGCACGCACATGGATCAAGTCTTTCATAACATCTTTTGGGGCTGCTGTGGCTGTTGAGATGCCTTCAGGCTCTTGATTTTCTTCAAATGGATTGAGTCAGTTCTCGAGTACCTTAACAGCAGCAAATACAGCCTTCACATCCTTCTCAATCCGAGGTTTCTGTAACTCTGCATGATGAAAGTCAGATCTGTTCACCTGGGTCATATCTCTCAGCTGACTCAAAAAAGCACTAAGATATTCAGCTGTCAAGTAACATAGAAACATAGAAACATAGAAGTTGATGGCAGATAAGGACCGCAAGGCCCATCCAGTCTGCCCATTTCTTTTTCTACCTTATAAATGTGCCATCGGCCTTTGCTCTGTCAGTGACCTATCTATTCATAGTCATTTGTATTGCTCCCTTATGCCTATCCCATGCCTGTTTGAAGCCCTGCACTGTATTCATAGCCACCACTTCTTGTGGTAAGCTATTCCATGCATCTACCACCTTTCTGTGAAAAAGAATTTCCTCACATTCCCCTTAATCGGCCTCCTCTATTCTCATGCTGTGTCCTCTTGTCCTGCTATTTTTCTTATATTTAAACATGTTAGACTTTTCACCTTGTTTATGCCCTTAAGGTGTTTAAATGTCTCGATCATATCACCTCTCTCCTCCTTTGCTCAAGGGTATACATATTGAGCTCCATTAATCTGTCCTCATATGTCTTCTGATGCAGTCCCTGCACCATTTTGGCTGCCCTTCTCTGACTGCCTCAATTTGGTTAATGTCCTTGTGAAGGTGTGGCTCCAATACTGCACGCAGTACTCCAGATGGGGCCTAACCAATGTCTTGTACAGAGGAATTATTACCTCCTTACGACTTGTGATACTTCTACTAATACACCCTAACACCCCCTAGCCTTACCTACTGCTTTAGAGGTCTGCTTGATGATTTTAGGTCATCAGTGATGATGATGCCCAGTCTCTTTCTTCCTTTGTGACTGCTAGCAACTCCTCCCAGCCTATAAGTGGCTTCAGGGTTTCTCTTCCCTATGTGCATGATTTTGCACTTCTTTGCATTAAATCCCAGTTGCCACTCTTCTGACCATTTTGCTAGTTTATCCAGATCTCTTCTCATTCTGCCCACCCCATCTGGATCATCTACTCTGTTGCAGATCTTGTGTCATCTGCAAACAGACAAGCCTTACCCTCTAGTCCATCTGCGAGGTCACTAATGAAGATGTTGAATAGGACTGGCCCCAGGACTGATCCCTGAGGTACCCACTTGTGACTTGCATCTCTTCTGACTGTATACCATTTACCACCACTCTCTGTTTTCTGCCAGTCAACCAGTTTGCCACCCAGTTGACCAACTTCGACCCACCCTGAGCCTACCTAGCTTATTTATCAATCTTCTTGTGGAACAGTGTCAAAAGCTTTGCTGAAGTCAAGGTAGGCACATCAACTGCTCCCCTTGGTCCACCACTCTGTTACCCAGTCAAAGAAATCTATGAGATTAGTTTGACAGGACCTTCCTTTGTAAACCCATGCTGTCTTGGATCCTGTGCCCCTATGGATTCCAGGTGTTGCACTATCCTTTCCTTAAGAAGTGCCTCCATAATCTTGCCCACTACTGAGGTAAGACTGACCGTCTGTAGTTCCCCACCTCCTCCCTGCTACCACTCTTGTGGAGGGGATCACATGAGCCCTTCTCCAGTCTTCTGGGACCTCCTGTGCTCAGAGACTCACTAAACAATTCTGCTAATGGCTCTGCTAGTTCCTCCTTTAGCTCCTTAAGTACCCTGGGATGTATGCCATCAGGTCCTGTTGCCTTATCCACCCTGAGCTTAGCAAGCTCTTGTAGGACCCTTTCTTTGTGAAGGGAGTAGTGCTCACCTCCTCCCTGTGTCCATGATGCTGAGCTGTGGGCCCTGCCCTACCTTCTCTTCAGTAAATACTGAGCAAAAGTATCTATTTAGGATAGATGCCTTTACAGGGTCCTCCTCCTCACTTGCTCCTTTTCTCCATTAAGCTTAGCATACCCCTCTGGACTTTCTCCTTTCACTAATGTATCTATAGAAAGTCTTGTCACCTTTCTTTTACTGTTCGTGCTAGTGTTTCCTCAGTTTGGGACTTTGCCTGCCTTACTGCCTTACCTGCTTCCTTAGGGCAGTTTGGTATGCCTCCTATCTTCATCCCGCTGTGTTCCCTTATATTTCCTGAAGGCCAGCCTTTTGCTCTGACCTTTCTGCTACTATATTTGAGAACCAAAGTGGTTTCTTCTTCTTTGCACTTCCTTTTCTGCCTAACACAATGGGATGTTGCTTCAGTATTGTATCCTTAATGCTTGCCCACTTTGCCTGTCCTCCTCACCTGTGTTTCTTTTGCCAGGGCTAGCTTAACTCTGTTGGCCATCTTATCAAAGTCAGCTCTCTGAAGTCCCATATTTTTGCCTTGGAATGGGATGATTTAGATGTAGTAGCCAAATTGAACCATACCATGTGATGGTCACTGGCCCCCAGGTGACCTTCTACCTGGAGATCTGTGATCCCTTCTTTGTTAGTCAGTACTAGATCTAGGATAGCCCTGTCTCTTGTGGGTTGCTGTACCAGTTGTTTGAGGCCCTTCCCCTGCAGGGAATCCACTATGAGTCTAGTTCTGGCAGATGTTCCTGCTGGTATTGACCAATCTGTATCTGGCATGTTGAAGTCTCCCATTTTCAGAACCTCCCCTTTAGCTGTCATGTTTTGTATATCTTCTAACAGTAAGTAACAGTACAATCTGTTTACTGCTCCTGACTTTTGGCTGAGCTTTGTTGTTCTACCAGCTGTTTGAGTGTCTTTGTTAACAGTAACCTCTGTAGTCTGATCTACAGAGATGCGTTCAAATGGGTTGTCATCTGTGAGTTGTAGAGAAAAACCTCCACTGGTAAAGTGCTTGTAGACCTGGGGGTGCTCTGTTGGGAGGTTTGTCATTTGTGCATAGTATGCTGGTAGATACCTTGCATAGTTTACTTGATCATAGGCAAAACACCATTGAATCATTTCCCGAACAGCAACGAGATGCAAATGCCAATTGTCCTCTCTTGATGCTCTGAGCAATCTCAAAAGGATATCATCAACAATATTAATGTATAAGACCCAGAAGGCAGATAAGTTCCCATTGCTATGGTGCAGATATTCTAGATACTGTTTCCATAGTACCAGCAAATGTATCAGATCTTCATGTGTGAACAGTTCATCTAAGTTCTCTTGGCACAGATCTTAATGTAAATCATTCACTTGTTCCAGCAATGCATGGACTGAGTACATCTGGTTTGGGTACTTTGCTTCCATCCATGGAATAAATCCCTTCAAGGCCACATGGAGTACAGCTTCAGTGTCAGTGGCTCAGCAGATTGCACACTTGCCTCTGAGGCTGAAAAATCAGAAGGCTGTGGGTTCTATCCCCACTCCAGGTACTTGGGATAAATCTTAATACTTACACTGTAGTGCAGCATGGTGGGGGTGCTGCACTCCTGAGGTGCCGTCTTTTGGATGAAATGTTAAACTGAGGTCCCATCTGCCTGTTCTGGTGGTAGTTCAGGTGGATGTTAAAGACCCCATGACACTTCTTGAAAAGAGTAGGGGAAGTTTATTGAAAACAGAAATCAGTATATGTCTCAATACAAGACATTATAAGAGAAGCCCAAATAAGAAACCAATGAAAAAAAAGGAATAAGAGGAAAAGAAAAATTTTCACAAGAAAAAATACATTTTCATACTGAAACCCATGTCACAATCTGGGTCTTTCAAGTGGTTGCAAAATCAGAGTCAGTAATCCATGGTAATCCTTTCCATAATTCCAAGATCTCATGTCTTGCTTTCTGTTTACATTCAGATACATAAATGGCTTGTACATCCTTAACAATCTTCCCTACTAACTCAGGGTAAGTACTATTCTTCTGTTGCAAAGTGAATAAACATCTAGCCATCCATATGTTCCATTTGATAACTGAGAAGATAAGGTACAAAATATTTAAATTCCATTTTTTCCATTTTTGTGGAAAATGTCGATACATGATATCCTGATAAGTGATGGACTTACAGAGGGGTTCCTGCCAAATCGATGCCAGATACAGTCAAAAGCCTTTAATAAAGGAGCATTATAAAAACAGATGCTCTATTGTTTCTATAGTTTGGATGCATTGAGGATGACTGCATAATTTTTCTTGTAACTGTTTGTGATTGTGGTTGGATTTGATTTTCAATTTTTCATGACAGGATAGCCAATGCGCATTCCACGTATGTGCTGGTATTCTGTCATTCTGTATTAGCTGTTTCAAAGACTGTAGATATGGGGATGGACATTTTTCAAATGGTTCAGGTACTGCACATAGGGTACTAAGTAAGTGTTTGTATAGATGTTTGTGTGATAGAGTCATAATAATCTGCATGGTGACTTTCCATTGTTTCAGCCTTAAAAAGGAGTCTCTAATATACACAGGTGTTAGTACAGTGTGGTGTAATGTTTTTAGAGTGTTAGTTTCCCATTGGCCAAACCATGTCTTACAGCTGTTATACAGCCAGAGTTCCCACCCTATTTGTCTATGAACTAGAAAAGGTTTGAAATTACAGGGTAGTAGCAAAAAATATACTGTTAAAAAATAAGATAGGATTTATCATATGTAAACCACATTCCCTCACAGGCATGTACGTGACGTTTCTCTTGAGTGGGTTCACCTGACTACCCCATAATGCTTGAAAAAACATACTAAGTATCATAGTCTCTAGTTTTTTAGGCACTGGAAAGATGTAGTTAGTATATAAGAAAATTGGAATTAAAAATGTTTTATCAAATAAATGCATTTTTTCCCAATTTCCATATATTCCATGTGGCAGCTTTTTGTCTCTCTATTGCAACTTTCCTTTCCCAATGTACAATATCCATGTCTGGGGAGACATACTGGATCCCCAGAATAAATAGAGGGTCTTGTCATATTTTAATGGGCCCTATTGCACAATGTCTCTGTGTGGGGTGTCCAAGCTGATATCCAACACATTTCTCGAAGTTAAGCGTTGCACCGAATATGGAACTAAATTCCTTGCAGAGGCTAAGAAAGAGTGTAATATAGATGAATCATCTGCTATCAACAAGCACATGTCATCTACATATGCAATTGTTTTATACGGTGTCTTATTCTCACTGTTGTGTACAGGGATAATGGATTGAGTGCCATTAATTTTTCACAATAGGGGATCTATTAAAAACATGTAAAGGAGGGGCTAAGGGGGCAGCCTTGTCTGACTCAGCCTTTTAATGGGAACCAGGGGTCCCCTCCACCCATTAACAACAGGAATGACTGTGGCTGTTCTGTAGAGAGATTGTATCCAGGTAATCAGGGTATTAGTGACCTCATAGTAATTTAATGCAGCCCAGAGGTGAAGTCATGATTTATGGAATCGAAAGCCTTTCTTTGGTCTAGAGAAACTACATATCTTTGTAAGGAGTCAGCATGCCCCCATTCCACTATTTCTTGCAATAAAATTAAATGTTCTTAAATTCTTCTGTTCAGGATGGAACATAATTGTGCCCCAGATATCAATATTTCAGCAATTAGTAATAGTCTTTTAGTCAGAATCTTTATAAGAATTGTAAAGTCCTCATTCAGCATACATATAGGTCTCCAATTCTGTAAAGTACTTTTATCTCCTTTTTTATGTAAGTATATTAAAGTCCCCATGTTGAATTTTAAGGGGCCTTTACCACCCTGTAAAATAGCAGTCAGTTCTATAGCAAGATGTTCACTCAAAGTCTTATATAATTCATTTGGTAGTCCATCTGGGCCTGGTGCAGTATTCTTGTTTAAAGAAGAAATAGCCTCTGCTACTTCCAAGGATGATATAGGTCAACATGCACTGAAGGTAATATCTGAGGGTACATCAGAAAGGTGGATGTCTGAAAAGTACTTAATGACATTTTTGGGATCAGTCTGAAGGGAGGAAAATAAGTCAATAGAATAATCTGTAACTAACTGGGAAATGTCTTCTTGGGCCATATACTCAATACCTGTAGGACCAACCAGACTTGTGATCTCCTTCATCCCTAGTCTGTTATAGTTATGGTAAAAGGGACAGACAGAATCTGACGGTCCCTGGGTGCCAAATGTGTGCTGGTATACAGTTGTTTGGATTTTTGTCCGTGAAACTGCATCATGTCCTTCTTTGTCAGGCTGATTTGTTGTGTAAGGTCTTGTCCTGTCATTCATGCTATTGTCATTAAATTCTGTAAATGGTGACACTGTTGTAAATAAGTTAAGTATGTAGTGCAACTTTTAGTTTTACTATACTGTTTGAGGAATATTATCAGGTCCCGTTTAGTATCTTCCCACCATGTTAATGGGTCCTCAAAACAGATCAATACTGACTTCCTGGCCAAAATAAAATAATTCAGGGATGTAAGAAAATGTGTATCTTTCAACAAATTCATATTAAACTTCCAGAGTCCTGGTCCTTTAGATAGGGAAGGGTTGGTGCCCAGTGTTATCGAGACCATTTTGTGATCAGAAAATTCTAGGGGGCAAACAGTAGCTTTCTTAATAGAAAGTCCTTGAGAGATGAATATAAAATCAATTCTAGTCAATAGGGCTCCCTTTTGGGAGGCTGGGAAATGTGTGTTGGAATTTTTAAACAATGCCTCTCTAAGACATGAAGTATGAATGATTTTGAGTAGGGCGTGTGTGTTGCAGTATAGTCTTTGTGTTTTCGACTGCTTGCTCTTAGCATGCAAACTGAGGCCACAGTTGAATTCCCCTACAAAGATAATGTGTCTGGAAGTGTGGAGATAAGGCTGGATAAGCTTGAGAAGTTCAATCTGAGTAGTTTTCATCTGGAGGGCATATTGGTTAATAAGCCTATAAGGCTTGTTTTGAATCAAGACATCTAATATGAGGGCTCTGCCTGGTGCCAAATTGTGAAGTTTAATTAATTTAAATTCCAGCATCCTAATGAGAATACCAACTCTGGAGCAGGAGTCCTGGCCCACTGACCAGAAGGAGGGACTCAAAAGCCAGTCCCTCTGTGCTTGTAAAAGTTCATGTGTTGTATGAAATCTTACAACCTGTAAAAAATCCACCCCAGTTTCAGGTAGCATAGGAAAGAAAATACAGTGTGCCTTTTGTCAGATTGCTTAGTACTGTTCACATTGATAGTATAGCAAGAAAAAACTTCACACATCAGGAGGAGGAAAAGGAAACCACAATTCCCAATCAGATGCATTTCAGCCTACTTTTCCTTCTACCCAGCTTGATCCCTTTCATTCTTGTCCTGGCCTTTCATTTCTGAGGGCCCAAACCCACCATCTGTGTTTCTGTGAATGTGGCCCCCTCCGGGTGTGAGGAGGAAATTGAGGAGGAATCTGTGTCCCCACCAAAGTGTTCCAAAGGGTCCTGTAAAATTCCATGCTTGTTGGTGAGTGTAATAGCAGTGGTTTTGGTGGTTTTGGGGGTGGGGTGGTCTGATTTTTGTCAGTTCAGTACTGACCGTCTAAAAGTGCTTGGTGTGGGATTCTTAGGAGGGGGCTTGTCAGTCTTCCAAAGAGGACCACTAGTAGAAGGGTCAGTAGACTTGGGTGAGGGGGAGTGGGGGTTGTGCACCACTGGATCCAGAGGTCTGGTTGGGGAAGGGGGTTTGATCTCAGCTGGGGAGGCATCTACAGTAGGAGCCTCAGGTCTTTCAGCAGGCGTGGGTGTCATCTTTTGTGGTGGGGGAGGTCTCTTATGTATTTTAGCTTTTTGTGCTTGTGTAATCAAAAACATTTGTTCTACTCCCTCATCATAGTCAATCTCATTATGCGCCGCCAGTACACAATTTTGGAAAGTATGTCCCATTTCTTAGCACAAATTACATTTACATTCATTTAAACAGTCAGTACTTGCATGCCCCAGTTCCCCACAAATCGCACATTTTATCTTATCACAGGCACTACTGAGGTGCATTGGATCCCCACATCTGTAACAGGCCTTGGGCTGGCTGGGGTGGAATAAGACCCCTCTATCCCTCCCTAAAAAGAAAGAATTGTGGAGATGAATAATCCCAGAGTCATTACATTTAAGCATGACCTTTACTTTCCACCCCCAAGTCCATATATTCTCTGAGACCAGGATGGACTCTGGATCCCCCAGAACAGTGCAGCGAAGTTTCAACCAGTACACTACATCAGACATGTTAACACTTTCATTTCTGAATAAAATGGTTAAGGTTTTGTATGAAGGTTTAGTAAGAGGTACATCAAGAAAAGGAGTCCATAAAGCAGTTCTTTACAGAGTGTGATATTTTGCCCAGAACCTCTTTAGGCCTCGAGAGGTCTTAAAACTCACATCGAATGTGGTTTCTCCAGAAATGTGAATAAACTCACAAATTTTGTGCAAAAAAATTTCATCAAGTCCTTCAATAAAGTTCTTGCCATGAAAAACTGGTCTGGGGGGGATCAGGCATACCACCAACCTAAGACAGTCTGACAGCATTATGTCTTTTAGCTGGGAGGATAGGCGTCTTGAAAAGTGATGCAAAAGGATTCTTGGGTGCTTCATTTCTGAGATTTAGAGGGGCTGCTACAGGCTGAGTGGTAAAAGACAAGTGTCAAGTGGTGAGCAGAGGAGCAGAGGAGAGAGAGGCAGGCTGCTGCACGCTGGAGTGTGTGACATTCTTAGCAGGGGCTCAGAAGTGCTTAAAGCCAAGATTTGGAATAGGTATGCCACCGTTGCCTAGTTATTTGCCTTATCTTGTGTTCTGAACTCTTACCGGATGGTCTTGTGTTGCCTGGCTTCATTTTGTTGCTCCTGCTTTCTGCTTCTCTTCCCCCAGATTTGGAATCCTTGGTGGGAGAGCTGCCCTGGAGGAGTCACGGTGGAGGAGGTCCCACGGGGGACTGAGAGGGCAGGAGTGACTAGAGAAACAGCAGTACTGTTTTAACTGTTTAAACTGCTTAACTTTGTCTGAATCTAAAACAGAAGCCTTTAAAGCTGCTTTTCTGAAACTCTGACACTCTTTGGCGGCTTGCAGTGCTGTGCACTCTGAAAAGTTTAAATCCTGAAACGTCAATAAGAACTGATGGGTGCTACTGTCTTTTTACATTGATAGCTGGAAAAGCCACAAGAAAGAGACCTGAGAGTGTAACAGAAGCTAAAAGGGGCAGAAAATAACATTTTCTGTATTTTATAAAGACATTTGGACACTAAAATTATTTGTGATCCTTCCTTGTTTGCAAGGTTCTTATAGGAATTTTAATTGAGGTGGAAATTTTATTTATGTGCTTATGTGCCTGTTTTATGGCTGATAGATTATGTTGTTGATGATTGCAGTTTTGTTGTATTTTATTTACTTTTGATTTAAATTTGTTTTTAATTTTCATGTGGTTTGAGCTCTGTTCAATCAAGTGATTCAGCTGCCTTATATTGCACATGCCTTGGTGTTTCTTTGCTGATGGTATCATTTCCTTTCCATTTGAGTTAGTGTTTGGTCATCTGTGGAAATGCTATTACTTCAGTAAGGTATCTCTTTTTATCTAGATAATTTTCCTAGTTTTTATCAGATTTGCTGCTCAGATAAGTTATAGCCTGTTTTTGTTTGTACTTGTGTTGTTTCAAGATTTGTCCTCTGACCATGTGGATAGAAACTATATGCCTGAACCTTGGCCCTGAGAGTTCTGTTTGCTATCTTGGGCCTTATGATCCCTTGGTCTTTTGGTTTTCTGATTATTTGATTAAATGTAAGTTTTTGTGAATCTTTTTTTTGGGGGGGGGCTTTTATTGATTACAAGTGGATTTTTACAGTCTTTCATGTCTTCATTGTGTTTTAGTATTTACCCTTTGATGCCTGGCTTTGGATTATCCTGCTTGGTTATAGTTTTATTGGGGAAGTTGCTTATTTTGTTTGGAAGTCTTTGACCAGTTTGGACCTCCTGACCTAAATTGATAAGGCTATTATTTGAACTGAACTGAACTGAACTGAATAATATTGGAGAACGGTCTGGAAGCAATCTGGAAAACAATTTGTGATATTTATAATAAGAATCACCCAGAATCTTTGATTGTATTCTCTATTTTTCTCTGTTGGCTATATTATAGTTGCTTTTGTGTTTTGTGCTACTCTGATTTACCGATGTTTAATGGAACAATTAAAAGCTTATGATGCCATGAAGCTTAGAAATGAGAAAGTTGTCATGGCTGGGAAGCCAAAGAGAACTAAGGTTAAAAAAATCACTGATTTCTTTAATGTGTCAGTGACTATTCCTACAACCTCATCTCCTAAACAGAAAACAGCTGAGTTTAAAGAGGGTCATCCTGTAGATTACTAGATGGAAACTATTAGGGAATTAGAATCCCAGAAAGTTAGTTTAACTGAAAATCTGGCCTCTGTAAACTCCATAGGAGAAGTTTATATTGCTAATGCTAAGGGAGAAGATACAACTATTTCAAATACTATCAGGGATAATTATTTCACAGAGCATGAAAATTGTTTGACTCCATTCCAAAATAAAGGTGGAATGAGAAGGGGGGGATGCTCATTCTCAGCTTAATTCACATGCCAATATTCATACTACTGAGGGAAGTAGGGCCGGGAATGGTCATAATTGCTCCAGTGGTATATGTGACCCTCATGCAAATTGTAATGTACAGACTATTAGACTGCTAAGTAAACAGCTTTCAGAAATTAAAACTGTTCTGGTTTATACTAACCTAACTTTGGGTTCAGTAATGAAACAATATGAAGATCAAAAAGTGCAGTTAAAAGAATTTGAAGATACAATTGAAATTGTGGTTAGAAAGCTGGATGAGAGAAACCTAAATGGGGAAAACAAACAAAAAACAATAAAAGAAATTACAGAGGATATTGCAGAAACCACATATAGGGAGATCCATAAATTACAAGAGCAGAGACAAAAGAACAAGCATATTTTTAATGGAACTAGTAATAAACAAGGGAGGAGGAAAAGTCAGAAAAGAAAGTACAAAGAAAAGGGAGTTCAAACATTGGTGCAGAAGAGTGAGAGTGGGAGATTTGTTACAAGGATAGATAGTACAGAAGTTGTGATGAATTGTTTGAGTAAAGCACAGCATGATAAATTACCTATGATTTACGTTAAAGGGGTCCCAAAATCTAGGAGGGAAACTCCTTTTTCACTTAAGGTGGCAGTATATAATATTATTAAGAGTACTTTGAGGTCTAAATTCATCTGGGTAGATATTTCCTCTGTATACAGATATAAAGCACTACCTGATAAAGGCATAGTTTGTTTGGTACAAAGGAATTATGTAGTTAGAGAACAGGTGCTAAAGTTACAAAATGATAAACAGAAACTGAGTGTGGATATGGATATTACCTCTAGTAACCTGGCAAGGAATATGAATTTAAGACAAAATGATGACAGAGGCCATAAAGAGGAAAAAAGTGCAGTAAAAGAAAGAAGTATGTTTCAACAACCAATTATAATACAATATTTGGGGAAACCCCAGGTTGTGGAATATAATTTAAAGGCTTCACCAGGGTACAATACAATTATTAGATGGCGAAAATGAGGGCAAAGAATAAATATTAGTATTGTATTAGAGGATGCTACTATATATGAAGATGGGTTATCACTGGGAAATATGAACTACTGTATAATATTTCAATGAGCTGTAAAGAAGTGAACTATCTAACCTCAGTTTCGGATGATACAACATTAGCCCTATCAGATTGAGCTGAAGATACCATCAGGCCATCTAATGAAAGGTTTTTGCTATCTACCCCACCAATTAAATTCTTATCCTGGAATATTGCAGGTGTCAATGCAAAAACTGATGATGGGGCCTAGTTGGACAAAATCAGAAAGGATGATATTATATTGCTCCAGAAGACCTGGCTAGAAATTGATGAAGAAGTACAAATTGCAGGTTTTAATAAAATTTTGATTCCTGGAACTAGGAATAACAAAAAGGGTAGATGTAGAGGTGGCCTGATGGTTCTTATAAATACACAAAAGAAAATATGTATTGTGAAATGTGAACCCGCCCCCCATCATAATTGGATTGTATTGGAAATAATTGTTAGAGAATCTGAAACCTATGTACAAACAAATGTTTATCTCCCCCCTTCATTATCTAACCCTGGATACAGTACAAATGGCACTTGGATGCATTTTAGTATGCAAAATAAGCACTTTATTCTATTAGGAGATTGGAATGCACATATTGGATGCCCTATTGAACTAGATCTCTCTATGAATTTACAAGATATAGGTTACTATGGGGACCTACCAGTAAGGAACTCTAACATTAGGAAAGTGGATTATAGGGTAAACTATTATTGGAGTTTATTGTGGAAAATAATTTATGTATCTTAAATGGTCGATCAAAGACAGATCATTTGGGTGAAATCACTTTTCCAACTAAGACTGGTGGTTCTAGTCTGGATCTTGCACTGGTTGATGTCGCTTTTTATTTCTCTAACACCATTGATTTTGAGGTTTTAAATGAACATTTTTCCAACCATTTTCCCTTGCAAGTTATAATAGAATATGGGGATTTAAATGAAATAACTTATGACAAGTCAAATGAACTAGGATTAGATAATCATATGCAACTCACAAAAAAGAGAATGAAATGGGATCCTTTGATAAAGAATAACATTGATACTTTGCAAAAGGATATGCTAACTTTAAAAGTAAAAGAAGAAATCTTCTGTGATTCAGGGGATGAGATTTTTAAGTATTTTGAAAAACTAAGTGTACACTTTAATAATAAAATGAGAACCAAAAATTGGATTTATAGACCAGAAGATCGGGCTTTAAAACAAATCCCTGGTATAATTATGAATGTAGGAAATACAGAACATTACTGAATAAAGTGGCAAGGCTTTTTAGAAAAGATGCAGAGCTAGTTTATAATAAGGCTTTACTTTTTTTGAGAGGGGAGTATAGGACACTTATTAGACAAAGGAAAATGGATTATAATCCTAAATTATGGACTTTATTACAACTTGCAATTGATGGAAAAATTCACAAGATTTTTGGAAGATAATTACCTATGCTGAATGTGGTCCTTCTAGGAACATAGAGGCACTTATTCCTGAAGATGAGTGGGTTGTGCATTTTGCTACTTTATATAGTGGAAATATTACTGTTAATTACAATAAGGGATTTTCTAAGGGAAGGGTTGAAGAAAATGAAGGTAATGAGTTATATTGTTTTACTGTACTGGAAATAGAAAATGCTATCCTTGCACAAAATAGAAATAAGGCCCCAGGCTTGGATGCCATTCCAGCAGAGGAATAGCAGAATGATGTAATTTAGTGGTCAGATATCTTTAAACTCTTTGATTATGTAAAATATTAGGAAATTATTCCTAAATCTTGGAAAGAAGCAAAAATAGTTCCAATCCATAAAAAGATTGATAAGCGTTCTCCAAAAATTACCATCCTATTGGTCTTCAGAATATTTCAGCAAACATTTTTTGTTGAACTTTACTTTATGAGCTGAATCAATGGACAAAAGAAAATAATATTTTAAGTAACCAACAGTTTGGATTTAGAGAAGGTTCTTCTACTGTTGATTACATTTATATTTTGGACCATCTGATCAGGAAATTTAAGAAAAATAAACAACCTCTATGTTTGACCTTTCTTGATCTGACCTCTGCTATCGATAATGTAAACAGAGGAATTTTATGGGAGATTTTATCAAGTTTGTGCATGAATAAGAAATTGTTGGCTCTGATAAAGCAATTATATACAAACACATCTATACAGATTAGGTATTCTATATATGGTAGAGTATCAACTCCTATTCTTATAGATAGAGGTATAAAACAGAGGTGTTTATTGGCCCCTGTTTTATTTGATCTGTACATTGATCAGGTTGTGTAGGGTCTTGATAGGCAGGATATGGATCCTCCAAAAATTGTAAATTTTAAGGTAAATATTATTATGTATGCAGATGATATTCTTCTTCTCTCTAAATCCAATATAGGTTTGCAAAAAGCTCTATCCTGTTTGGCTACTTCTCTCAAAAAATTAGATTTAAGTAAAAATACAGGGAAATCAAAGATAATGGTTATGAATAGACCTAAGAAGTTGAATTATAAATGGTCTATAAACAACATGATGTTGGAAGAAGTAAATAGCTATTTGTATTTGGGTGTTTTATTGCATTCCTCTGATATCTGGAAATCGCATATTAAAGTAAATAAAAGACGAGGTAGACAGATTATTTGGTGTATTCATAAAGTTAGCAAGCAATATATTAATAATTCTGGTACTACACTGCTTAACATTTAAAGAACTAAAGTCAAATCATCTATTTGATATGGGTCGGAGGTCTGGGGGAAAGACAGTGGGGTTCTTAATCTAGAACCAAGACATAATTGATACGTTAGACTGATATTAAATCTACAGCAATTTGTTCCAGCTGACTACATAAGAGCTGAGACTGGTCTTATTTCTATGAAGTCAAAACTTTTAGTAAGACAGGTGAAATATCTTGCAAGGATAAATAATAATAGAAACTTAAATTTGCTCTTGAATTTATGTTGCATGGAGAGTGGTGTGTTAAGTGTGTGTATAGAAAGATGGACATGGATAGGTGAATTTGATAAGGAATTGAGAGAAATTGGTTTGGTCGGTTTGTCAAGTATGGATAAATATCAAGAGCTGAACTTAAATAGTGGCTTTAGTGAAGCTATAGAAATAATTTATGATATCCCTAGACAAAATGATTTGGGAAGAATTTCATTTTCTCAAAATTTTAAGAACTAGAAGATTTTGAAAGATATGCATAGAAGAGAAGATTATATTCATATTTGCCAAACAAACTGTGATTATAAAACCATTTCAAATTTGAGATTCAATATAAATGCTGGATATTCATCAGGTTTTGTTTACTGGGAAACTTACACAAATGGTTTAGAATGTAAGGGTAATTGCCCATGTAAATGGGATTTGGTATATATTTTATAGGAATGTCAAAATTTAGCATCTTTATGCAAAAATTGGTTAAATAAGTATCTTAAAGATCTATATAATGAAAGTAAAGAACAAAAATTAAAGTTCCTCTTAAATATGAATAATGCTGCTATTTTGTATAGTATTGCACAATTTAAAATAGCCTCCATTAGATTAAAAGTGAAGGATTTACATAATGGTTCAATATGAATATCTCGGATGTATTGTATTTGATAATTGATGTAATGTGATTTATTTATTGGAATTAATGATTGCTGAACTCCTGTGTATCTTTGTATTTTTGTTATATTGTCATTTATGATCTGTTTATCATATTTTGTGTGTTATACTTACTGTTATACACACTTTTAACAATAAACTGAAACTGTAGTAGAAGCAGATTGCAGGTTTTGGGCTGTAGTTTGTTTCTGCAGTGAAGTGCTGGGAAGGTTCAGAACAGGGTGTTGGGTAATGGGCCAAGTCATCTGGGAGCTGTAGGGCATCTTCGTTGTCAGGGCCAATGCCTTGTTTGTGGACCTGTGACAGGGGAAGCCTTCTTATAGGGGTTTGGGGAAAGTCTGATACAACAGGCACATGAATAGGGGATGCTCCTGATTGCCATTGTCCCATTTCTAAGTTGCATTCCCATCCAGCACCTTGTAAGGCTGTTCAACAGACAGTCCCCAACATTATCTACATTTTCCATTGCATCATTTTCCACACTTTCAGGAGTTAAAAGAGTACATACAGGAGTCACTGGCACATTGTGCTGTTATTGAGAGCGTTAGTCTGAGTCTAGTTGCACAGCTCTGGTTGCATCGGGTGGTGGTCCTTTTGATGTGCTGACATTGGCAACCAGCTGGGCAATTTTGACAGACCCAGCCACGCTGTCAGAATGAAGCTACTGAATTTTCTGTTGTAGGGTCCTTTTTCAGAAAAGTAACTTACACTCCTCAGTTTCCAAAAGCTTTTGAAGCTATAGCGACTCTGCTGTCTCTTGTCCTGAAAATGACTGTGGTCATCCAAATCCTCCAGTGAGTCTTCTTCATTTTCTGTGTCCATCGGGAGTGCAGGCCCATAATGGATTGGTCTACTTTCTGAAATGGCTCCAGGTTTAGCAGATGTCTCCAAAATTTCACATCTTTCTGCTCCATGTACAGAACCCTTAGCAGTCTCCATGTTGCTCAAGATGGGAGAGGAGACCTGCTCTCTTACCTCCATGTCCTCCAGCTGTTCCTCCATTCCACCATCCGCCAGCTTGGCAGACTGCCAATACAGCTGAGAGTCCCCCTACCATTAGAGATGGTGAATTTTTATTATTACTTGAAACAAACAATTAAGTACAAATAGTCTTAACTTCACACAAATTAAAATACAAATCATAAAAAAGAACAGAAATAAGTATATCATTTATACAGTAGCTTGATTAATTATAACAAAATAGTTAACTGAAAATTAAAGTCATAAAACCCTGTAATGAGCCCCTTCCATCCCTACTAAAGGGGTCAATAAATTTTATCATAATTTTAAAATTAACTATTTGCAAGTTGTGTTAATTCACACAAATAATATATAAATCATAAGATAAAGGAAATCAGGTAAGTATTATTTACATAGATTTTTAAATTCATATTCAAATAAACAGTAAATTCAAAATGAAATCATAAAAAAGAAAATCTACAAGATTTAGATTCAAGTTTATCAACCTGTATCTCCCTTTTATAAAAAAGTAGGGATTTATCTATTATGGTAAGTGAACTATGTGGGTAAATTTATCTACCACATCTTAACTAATTGCTCCGGGGTATTATTAACCTCTGCTTTATATTATGCAATACTTGACTAATCTGTTGAAAACGTTGATCTTGTGTTATCAAAAATTGTTGTAGAGACCATCGACATCATGAGTGCCATATATAATACTTAAAACAAGTTAGGATTAGTCTGACTGTGCTGTGGTGAAACGTTTTCCATTGTAGTGTTATTAGATCCAGTAATAAGGTATCTGGTGGAATATTATAAAAGGGACTCCAACTCCTTTGTTTTTGACCACCTGCCAAAAGGTGACAAGGTAAGGTAAGGACATTCATAAAAAAGATGCTGTACAATTTCTAATGTATCTGTGCATGTGGGTCTGGGACAATTGTGTTCAGTTCTGTCTTTGTGTTTTAGATTGTTTTTAACATTTAATTTCTGATGGGTGGTTAACCATACTATGTCCCACATGTGGGGGTCCTAGGATCCGTCAAAGTATTCTGGATGTCTATTGGTGAAAAACTAGGGTCTGAAAAGAAAGAAGGAACTTGCAGAAACCAAGTTTGTAAGGTGAACTCGTACAATGCCTTCCTGTCCATAAGGAGGATAGAGTTTTTTGTTGTTTTCCATTGCTTAAGTTTAGCTATGGAGGAAATAAAGTGTTGAGGTACATGTTGCATATGTTTTTGCTTAGGAATGGGCATATCATTACTCCAGTCCTGCAAAATTATGTGAATGTGATCTAATCTCCAAGTCATCCATAATGTTAGTTTGTGATTTATTGTGGGTTTAATATTTGTATAAGGAAAAATATTGGCAAAAAAAAAATATCGGGTTAATCATGTTAAGACCTACTTTTGCAATAGGTAAATATGTTAAAGCTCTTTTAACTGGATTTAGTCTGCTGCCACATAAACAGAGGAAAAAACAGGCACATAATTTCTTCTCCAACTGTTTGGAGAGAAAAGAAATATGGCCAAAATGTGAAAAAATAGGGATCAGAAATGTCTTAATAATATAGATGCATATATTTTTTTTTGCTCATGTTCCATCTATTCCGATTTTTTTTCCATAGCAGTATGAATAGCTTTTTCTCAGTTCAATGTAGCTAGGTCCCCCTGTCTAAAATAGATGCCTAGGATTTTTTGTGGTGTAGTAGCAATTAATATGCCCAATATCATATCTATGGGCTAGTGGTGGGTTCCTATAGGGAGGCATATGCTTTTATTGTAATTGAGGGAGGTGCCAGATACTAATTCTTATTTATTCAATGTATCTCTTGTTGGATTTATGAATTGCAAATCAGCTAACATCAGAATGAGATAATCAGCATACGCCAATGTTTTTATTTCAGGGTCTTGGCTAGATATCGATAAACCAGTGATTAATTTATTGTTTTGAATTACCCTCACCAGGGGATCTAAAGCTAAAATATATTGTGCCAGACTCATAGGGCACCCTTGTTATACTCCTTTTTTTATGCTGCAGGGTTGTCCTGTCCAACCATTAATGAATGGATATACTGAAGCATGCATGTAACATTTTTTTATCCAAGCAATGAACATGGGGGAAAACCATAATAAGACAAAACTGCCCATAAATAAGGATGTGTTACTGAGTTGAATGCTTTAGTTTGATCTAGACATAGCATGTGGCCCATAAGTTCTCCTTCTGCTTCTTTTGCCATAATGTCCCTGAGTAAAATTAAAATGTCTGTTATCTTCCTCCCTGGGACTGAACAAACCTGAATAGAATGTATGATATGGGGTAAAACCAGGGATATTCGATTACTAAGGAGCTTCATTAGAATTTTAAAATCACAATTTAATAATGAAATTGGCCTCCAATTATTTATCATAGCCTTAGCGCCTTTTTTGAACATAAAAATCAGTAACCCTTGGGATACAGTTTCTGGTATTGTACCTTCTATTAACATAAAATTAAATACAATTATCAGGTCATGCAGTAAATTTTGTGCAATTATTTTCCTACAAAAAAATTCTATTGGTAAGCTTTCTATACCTGGGGCTGAACCTGTCTTAAGCTGTCGTATAGTGTTATAAACTTCTTTTTCATTTATTGGTTGTTGTAGAATATCTGTAAAAACTTTTGTTATTTGAGGTAGATTCTGTTGGTGAAGCCAATCCATCAATTCTTTTTGCTTTGTGTTGTTTTGTTGTATATCAGGGGAACTAAAGGCTGTAGTTATAAATTGTTCATCAATTTTAGAATTTCTGAATAGTCTGTCGTTAGTGTGCTAAGTTTATTTTTTAAGAAGGGCATCATTCTTTGCTTTTTTCTGGCTTGACAACCATCAAAAGGATTAGTAAAGAAAGATTTGCTTGGCATCTCAAATTTTTGTTCTTGGTATAAGGAGGCTAGTCTATCATATTGTAATTGCATCATATTACATTTGAGTTGTGCTATTTGCTCAGAATAATCTTGATTTGTAGAATTTTGAAGGGAAATTAATTTATATAAATTATGATGCAAATTTATTATAGGACTGGCTTTTTGTGTCCCTTTCAGTTGTCCAGCTAGTTTTAGAAAATCTGATAAATCTATTTTGATGTCTAACCATCAATTCACAGGGGTGTCATAAAGAAAGTATACAGATTTTCTTGCCGCAATAGTGTGTTCTAGGCCCTGTAAAATTTATTTATTCTTCAATAGGGTAATATTAAGTTTCTAACACCCTTTCCCTGATGTTGTTTCTTTATAGTTTGCAATATTGATTTCTAAAATATCATGGTCCGATGTGGGGGTGGATTGGGTATGAACTGAAACTAAAAGTAATGTGGGAGAAATAAAAAAGTAGTCAATCTGTGATGATAATTTCCCTCTATGATATGTGTGAGAGGGTTTTGTTTGTAGTTTCAAAAAGCTGTCTATTAATCCTGTTTGTAATAATAGTTGGTTTAGAAAAAGGGTATCACAAAAATCGTTATTTGTCCAATGACCTGTATCAGATCTTAACCTCCTGCAATTAAAATCTCCTGCCCAAATTATTAGTTTTGACGTAAATAGGAAGGGTTGTATTGCTTTAAATAAATCAATTCTTCCTGCCTTTTTTTGTCCTGCATAAATATTCAATAATCTAAAATCAGTTTTGTTAAGAGTGACATCTAACAGTAAGGCACATCCTGGATGGATGTCCACTAGGTGTGTGATTTTTATATTTGAAGTATTTATGCAAATTCCTAAACCACTGCAGAGATCTTCACCTATGGACCACTCACTACACCCTCAAAACCCAGCTGCCTTGGCAAATGATATTTCTCTAGCAGTGTGAAGCCTTGTATCCTGCAAAAAGACACAGTCAAAATAATGGTCTTCAAAAAATGAAAAGGTTGCTCCTCTCTTTCTCTCAGATTTTATACTGTTAGTGTTTAAGGAAGCCAGTTTAATACTGTAGAAATTCATGAGAGAAACTAGGAGTTAGTCCATTTCTAAGGATCTTTTTTTTCTTCTTTTTTATGAGTCTGTTCTGGTTTTCCGCTTTTTCCCAGTGGTTTGTTTAGATTCTGATTTCTCAGGTTCATCAGGATCTGAGGGTACTTCAACCTGAGTGGAAGAAATTGAGATTGAGTCTGATTCTTCTTCCATCTCTGTTTCTCCCCATTGTAGAACTGAGTAAGAATTGGATGTCTGTATCGGATCAATATCTGCTGTTGGTGTAATCGGAGCTTTCCGTGTATTGCTGGAAACTGTTTGGAAATCTTCTTCTGCTGTAGTTTTTGAGATGTGGTGGTGGAGGAGGCATTGTTGCTTCAGGAGTGTCAGTCATCTCTGCTTCTTGAATGGGGGTTCCTGCTTGTTAAGTGATCACTGCCGGGTCAGTTTGGGGAAGGGGATCCCTATGCACAGCAGTCTGGATGTCAGAGTCTCTTCTATTGAGAGATGTCTTGTGTTGTGTGTGAGCTGCTATACTTATATAAAAGTCTTTGTCTGCAAAGTCAGCATCAGTATTGTTATGGGACAACCATGGACATGTTGTGAATAAGTGTCCTTCTGCATCACATAGGTTGCACTTTGGTGTGGCTGTGCAGTGAAAACCTGCATGACCCAAAGAGCCACATGCTGAACACTTTATGTTTTCTTAGTTAGTGCTGATGTGCCGTGAGGATCTGCTTTTAAAGCACACCTGAGGTTGGCCTTGATAGAAGAGGATCCCCCTTATCTCTCCCCAGGAAGAAACAAATAGGCAGATGTTCTGTGCTTTCCAGAGTGCTATACAATTTGATTTTAAATTTCCACCCCCCTATCCAGAACCCCTCAAGGTCTATCATAGGTTCTGGGGTACCCTGATTGTCACACCATTTTTCCAGCCAATACATTATGTCAGTTAGGTTCATCCCTTCATGTCTGAATAAAATGGTTATGATTTTCAGTGAGGGCTTGGTAAGAGGAATTGCTTGAAAGTGTGACCAGATTACATCTTTTTTTGTGCTGAGTGGATCACCCAAAATTAATTTAACAAGTCCTAGGTTAGAAAACTAATGTCATAGGTCATTTCACCTGTTGCGTGGATTAAAGCATATATTTCTGACATCAAAAAAATAATTTGTTGCTTTATAATTTCTTTACCAATGAAGTACCTGTCTGGTGGACATTGCATACCTCCTAAATATCTTAAACGCACTGTGTGCCTTCATTTTGCATTTTCCACTGGTTTTTGAAGCAAGCTTGCAAAGGTGAGTCTCTGTGGTACAGTTACAGTGTCATTAGCAAGCTGAGAAGGCTCTGTTGCTTCTAGACTTTGTATATTTTGCTCTATATCCATAGATTGTGAGTCATAAAAAATCTCCTCTCCGATATTCGAAGCTACCAGCAAAGGATTACCTGTGAGCTGTGTTGGTCCAAGATTATCATTCACCTGTGGGGCTTCAGAAGTCTGAGATTTCTGGTCTGGTAAAGTTGGGTGGCTAGTAGGCTGTGGGATGTCAATAGCAATTGCCTCCAAAGGTACTGGGGAAACAATCATAGGTATGGGTGGTCTCCATTCTGGCGTGCTAGGTAGAGGGATGTCGGGATCAGGGAGCCAAGTTCATGACATAGCTTTTTTCCAGTCTGCTGATTCCAATGCAGTTTCAGGTGACCATTTTGTGCTTGTAGATGCCACTTCACTATCGCGTGATTGGAGGTTCGATCCGGGATCTCAGATGAAGCGCCAAACCGAAAAATATTTTGTAACACAGTTTTTTTTTCCCTGGAAGTGCCAGTGAGCTATTTGGCAGCAATTTTCTTTTCTTCTCTACTTCTAGCTTCCTCCTCTCCAGATCATATTCCTTCTTGATATTAAGGAGCTGCTCCTGTAATCTCAGTTTTTTTTTCCTCCATGGATTTTTGTAACTGGTCTTCAGCTTTGGTGATAGCTTCTACCTCTGGTATATCCATATTGTCTAAAATTGATTTTTCTATCCTCTGTAATTACTGAGGTCTGGGCTTCAAAATCACCCTCTGCATGGAACACGAATCTTTCTCCACCTCCAGAGACCGACTGTCCTAGATCCATCATCCTCCCTTATGCAGAGACCCCTACAGTTCAGTAGGAGTATTTTGTTTATTAAAGTCATATTAACAATCACAAAGTAAAACCAAAAAGGATACAATCCAAATCACAAGTACAATTGAGGAAAAAGAAACTAAATCAAAAGAAAAACACATATACAACAATAATGGCATTCATGTAACAGGCACATCATTATCCACAATCCATAATAAATTTCTCCAAGCTCTACTTATAAATATTGCAGTCTGCATGGATTTTTCAGTATAGTAAATATTCCAGAGATCAGAATGTCTATTTCCAATTAATTCCTCATGTAAAATTAACTTTTGTTGCAGGGTAAACAAACACCCAATATTCCAAATGTGCCATTTTATAACAAAGAAAACAATATGTAAAGTAGCTGTGTTTCATTGTGCCCAATTATGATCATAAACCCCATAAATGAAGTCATCATAATATATAGTTTTCAAAACTGGCATATTCCATTTTTTTGCAATAGTTTCCCAAAACTGTGCAATATATGAACAAGAAAAAAACAGATGCTTTATATTCTCTATTTGAGCCATACAATTTGGTCTAGCACACAGCCTCTCTTCTTTCATTTTGTACTTCTGATTAGCCTTGATGTTTAATTTTTCATGACAACACAGCCATAATATATATCTTTAAATTTTAGTGGCACTCTGCAACAGGCATTCAGTTGAAGAACTGAAGCCCAGAATGCAGGTGGACATAAAGAACAAGTTACTTCTTCTCTAAAATGCATATCCCGAATTATGTGATAGATCTGTTTTTTTTTGATTTAGTGAGAACCATAAAAAATGTAACATTCCATTTATATAACTTTAGAAAAAATGTCTCTATAATAAGAAGGAGCAAAGGAAACAGTCCAAAAAGCCCTTTGATTGCCCTCAGTCCACCCTGGGAACCAAGCCTATAATTTCCAGGAAAATAATATAATTCATTCCAAAGTCAATTTTAGGCAAAGTGGTTTAAGATTAATAAATAAAAAATGAAGAAACAAAAAAAACACAGGGTTTACCATATTCAAACCACCCTGTTTCATATTTAAATATAATATATTTATTTTTAAGGGATTTAATCTGCTCCCCTAAACGGCAGTAAAAAAATACTTAATCAAGTAGTTTCTCTTTCTTTTGGGTCAGAAATATTGCACTAACATATAAAAGACAGGCAATAAATAAGTTTTTTTTTTTATCAAATAAATTATTTTCATTTTACCCATAGTAGGTTTATTCAAATTACATACCATCCCCCTACCACACTGTAGCTGCACATCCCAATTAAGTAAATATTGTCTTCCTAAATCAAAATCAATCCCTAACACTTAAATAGGACCTTCAACAACTGGTATACCCACAATTTCACTCACCAAAACCTGACTTAACCCAACCCATTTACATTTACTTTTCTGCCTATTCAGGCAAATCCCTGAAGCCTGCCCAAAAAGATCGCAAAATTCCACCACAGTTTGTATATATGTAGAAGTATTCAACAGAAGACATAAGTCATCCGCATAAGCAACGGCAGTGGTTAACAATTTCATTGAAGAAATAGATAATGGGGGAAAGAAAAGTTTATCATTTACAATCCGTAATAAATGGTCTATACAAAATATAAATAATAGAGGACTTAAGGGACAACCCTGATGAACCCCCTTCTCAACCGAAATCATAGGTCCCAAAAATCCATTTACTAAAGGTCAAACAACTGCAGGTCGATACACAAGTTGCAACCAAGAGATGAATACATCAGGCACTCCATATTTTCATAGCACAAACCATAGGAAGGCATGATCCACTGAATCAAATGCGTTTTTTTGATCCATAGATACAATCCATCCATTCAAAGATCCTAAAGTCACAGATTCAAAAAAACCCGCAACAGAAGTAGTATATCAGTCAATTGCCTACTAGGGATTGCACAAAATTGATGAACCGAAACAGAATACTGAGCCATACGAGACAATCTAATAGTCAAAATTTTAGTTAATATTTTGAAATCAACATTTAAGAGACAAATAGGTCTCCAATTTTCCAAACATCTCCTGTCTCCTTTTTTAAATAAAAAAAATAGTGATCTCGGTTGACATATCTAAAGGAAACCCAGATGTATGTAGAAAATAATTAAAGACATGGGCCAATTCTTCAGCAATAATAGGAATAATTAATTTGTAGATTTCTACTGGAATACCATCTGTACCCGGCACTTTACCCTTAGCAAAGGAATTAACAGTATCAATAATTTCTGTAGCAGAAATGACCCATACAAGAAGGTTCAATTCCTCCATAGAGCATTCCGGAATATTAAGAAGCTGAAAAAGTGGTAAAAATCCATCAAGATCGGTATGTTGTTTTGTACATTGTTGTTTCAGAAATCATGAAACTTCCACTAAAATATCTTGCTGTGAAGTAAAAGATTCTGCTACTCATCCCATGCTGCTTCCATTTTCTTATTCTGTACCCTAGACTTACAAATTAAAAAGAGACATACAGATTCTAAACAACCTTTTGTACCAAATCGTTGTTGCATAGTTAATGACTCCATTTGTTTTTCATGGAAAAGTCTCATCTCAGTTGGTATTTTTGCAATTTGATCATCAAAATTATGCCTGGTAGTCTGTGATAAACTCATCAAGTGTTGTAAATGTTTCCTACAACTCTGATATCTTAACCATTGTGCATCCCTATTCTGCCTACTTAAAGTACGTAAAAGTACTCCCAGTACTAGTTTAACATTATCCCACTAAAGCATAAGATTAATAAAGATAGAAAACAATGTTTTTTGTCCACAAAGCAAATACAAAATCTGATGGGTCACAGATGTCACATTCAATAAAGAAGTATTACATTTCCATAATCTTGAACCATTAGAAACCTCCAAAGCACCAAGGGATAACGAAAGTTCTTTGTGGTCAGAATATTCCACAGATTCAGTAGATATGCCTAATAATCATTTTTTTTTATTAATAAAGAAAAAATCTATACGGGTAGCATGAGAACCCCTTTGAAAAGTCGGATCTCTACGATTAGTATAAAAATAATAAGTATCCATAAGATTAGCTATTTGCAAAGTATTAATCAAAAATAAAGAATCGGAAAAAATTGTATTCTTGGTAGTATTCTTACCCCTATCCTGTTTAGCCAACCCACAATTAAAATTGCCACCCCAAATCCCATTCTGAGATGAAAATAAAAATGGTCTAATTAACTGAAAACCTCCACTCTAGCTGCCTTGGTTTGTGGTGCATAAACATTAATTATTCAATAGTAAACATTTTCAAAAAGAAAATCCAATAACAACACCCTACCAGGTAACAAATCCAGTAATTTAATACGCCAGATTGGAACAGAAAACAAAATTCCAAGCCCCGTACATGTACCCAAACCCAAAGACTAATAAGAAGGACCTACATACCATTCTGACTGAACCTGTGTAATTTCACTCATAGTATGTAGTCTAGTATCCAGTATCAAAAAAAATATCTGCCTTGGTTGAAAGGAGATGTGAGAAAACCCCACCCAGTTTCTTTTTTATTTTTATACTATTAACATTAATAGTAATAAGATTCAGTGAGTACACCAATGGTAAATGGCTCAAGGAGGTTTATGACCTGTTTTCCCAGAATCTGCACCCTTCTTTTTGATTTACTTTTTATTAAGACATCCTTTTTTTTATACTCATCTCCTTTTTCACTATAATCTGAGTCAGAACAGACCTCCATCTTACTAAAATCCTCTGAGGAGCATTCTGACTCAGGGCCTGAAACTGGTACAGGTTTAAACAAAGGTTGAAATCTATTAGAAGTGTTAGTTTCTGAGATCTTATGCACCTTCAGTGCTGGTTGCTGCCAAGTAAGCCTCCTAGTAACCCGCTTCTCTATGGCAATACTAGGAGCAGCTGAAGAGGCAGGAGAGGGGACAGAGGGGCATATTATTTTTTATTTATTTTTATTTATTTAGTTTTTGTTAACCGGGTAGGTGCACTAGCCATAAAATGACTATTTTCAGGCACGACCCGGGAGAGTACAACAAAAGGAGAACAGTTGAGCAACAGCAACATGAGTACAATAATACAAATAGAGGAACAGTACAGCAGTGCTACAAAAATACAATGGGTAGAAACAACAACAAATAATGTCAAGTATTATACAGATAATGGCAGTAAGATATATAATAAGTGCAGAAACCATGGACCCGACCTGTGGAGTGAAAGGGTTAATAAGAGAGTAAGGTTATCATGTTTTAGAACCACAGGAATCTCAACCAGAGTTTGTTTCTGGGTAATAGTAGAGGAAGAACCCTCAACAGTCCCGACCTCTGGAACTAAAGTCTCCTCCACCACCTCCATTAGAGGAACAGAATGTAGTTCTTCATTTAAATTCTCAAGAGTCATGTCCTGCTCTGGAAAAACTACAGTAGGTTCAGGTGCAGATGGAGCTTGGGACACAGAAGCAGCATGTTTCCTCTGCTCCAAAGCAACCAGTAACCTCTGTTCTTCACCATCCCCAGACCCATTTCGCCTATGAGCAGCTTTTTGACAAGTGTTATAAGATTGACCAGATTTTCCACAAAGATTACATAGCAATTAATTGACACATTGCCAGTTCAAATGACCCAATGCCCCACACAAAGAACATTTCATTTTACTGCACACATTACTAATATGCCCAGTATCCCCACATTTATAACAGCTCTTAGGTTGGCCTGAGTAGAAAAGAACTCCTCTGTCCCCCCCCCAAAAAAAAAGGAATTGGGTAAATGCAGTAACTCCCCATCAAGGACCTGTAAAATAATCTGTACCCTCCAACCACCCATCCAAATGTTCTCAGAATCAAAAATGGCCTCAAGATGGCCCAAGACTGTACATCGCTGTTTGAGCCAATACAGCAAATCTGTCACACTCACCCCCTCATTACGAAAAAGAACTGTTATCATTTTCTGTGCAAATTTAGATAATGGAATTACATCAAAAACTACCCATAATGGAGTGTTTTTTAATAGGTTATAGCGTGCCCAGAATTTATCCAACGCAGACTGTAATTTAAAGCTCACATCAAATGATTTTTCTCCAGAAACGTGAATAAGAGCATAAAGCTCAGTTGCAAAAAACTTCAGATTATCTTGTAATAAAGTTTTACCTACAAAAACTCTGTCTGGGAAAATGTCAAGACCACCCTTATAAATTAACCTAACAGCATTATGCTGTTTGGCAGGAAAGACTTTTTGTTGGAAAAAAGAAGCATATGAACTATCATTTTGATCAGTCCCCCCCCCCAGTCCCATTTTGTCCAGTATCATTATTTTCACCTTGACCAGAGTCCCTCCTAGGCACACTAGAATGATTCAAAGGTGCACTTCCATCTTTTAAAATGCCCATCAGAGTATTCCCATCCTGCTGGCTATGGTCCTGAGAAATAGTTTTAAAGTGCAAGCTTGGGTTCTGAGTCAATGCAAATTCAGATGGTACAGAGTCAGAAATAATAGAATTTTGTCCTGCACATGAAACCGAAGAGACTGCACTCAACACTGAACTTACTCCCGACCAAAGGCCCTCCTTAGGAAGATGAACCCCAGGAATCGACACAGGTGCAAAGCCTGAGGTCCATTGTCGAGAAGTAGGAGAATGGACCCAACCAGCAGCCTTTAAAGAACTCTCAACAGTCCATGACTCATTTAAATCAAAGTCTTAATCTGCCCAAGAGGTAGAGTCAGCAGAAGATTTTTTCTGAAGTCTATCAGAGGATGAGGCTGAAAAAGAAAATACCGTGGCATCAGTTTGTTTAGAAAGAGAGGACTGAAAAACAATTGGGCATTGCTGGTTCAGTACTGCCAAGTGGTTGTTAAGGACAGTCTCAGATGGAAGTTTTTGGGATGGCTCTTGACAGCTCCCACTGGTCGCCATTTGCTTGCCCAAATCAATAACCGGAAATTCAGAGTTTTCAGAACATTTGTCAATATCTTGATAATAGTAGAATTTTCCATTATTTGTCCAGAATAAAAAGGCATTAAAGATTGTAAGTGAGGTGGCTTTACCTTCGCAGAATGCTGCCGAGTATCTTTTTCAGAAAGCGTGTGTCCATCAGATAATTCCATAGAAGGATCTTTCTGTTCCTCAGCTTGAAATTCACAGGATTCAAAAAGGCTCTCTGCATCATAAAAGGTTTCCACTTCACAAGAATCAATCAGCACAGGATCATCCAGCTCTCCAGGCTCCTCCATGTCCTCCTCCTAGTAAACACAGGCACAGACTGACTCCAAGTCAGACAGCCAGTCCCCCTACCTGTGAGTAGGGGGAATTTCCCTGGTGCCCTCACTAAAAATACCACCAACAGCTTAAAATCTAGTTCAGTTTCAGTTGGCATCCATCTGTATTCCTCCTCCTCCTCCCCCCCGGACAAGGCTGAAAATAGGCAAAAAATTGTCTAGTTTTCCTTCCTGGTCAATAAAAACTAAATAAATATAAGTATTTGTGTACTCTGACTGCTCAATTGTTCATCTTGCCATCAAGCACGCCAGATACTGAACCTTCAGCAATTATTCTGAATTTAACACCGGGGTCACGCAGATCAGCATCCTGAAACAGTTTGCCAAGGATGGCAAGGAGGTTAAAGATGGTATGGAATGTGCCTAGTGGAAGTATGATGTTTGCATATCTGTGTCTGTGCTTCCATGTAATCTCAGTGGCTTTTGCGTATAGTACTTAATCCAAAACTACTGTACAATGATCTTTTCCAGATGAAGATCTTTCATCATCGGGTCAAACTGGTTTAGTATTTCAAATACTGTAGACATTTCAGTTGCAGGTGTATTAATTGTAGGCAGGTATCCTATCACATTTTGGGATATGGTGATCAGGTTGTGAGTGCTGATATTAAAACCTCTACAGCTTGGAATGATCTGACTCAAAGTGTCTGCCTGTCTTGTAAGTATCCAGATCAAGTCCTTGTCTTTGGCTGTTAGTGTCATCTCTTCTTGTTCCTGTCTGTCATCTTTGATAGTGTGTAAAGGCTATGGTCCCAGTTGATCCCCTGCTATGTAAGTTGGTAACTGTTTATTTTCAGTAGACACGGTACACTGCTTCAGCTTTTCAGCATCAAAAAAAACAATTTTCAGGGGATGAGATCCATAGACTGTAGACTGAACAGCAATGCTATTCGCTCAATGGATCATCCCAGTCCCTGTGATGGTTTCTTCAAGGTGATTGATATTGTCCCAGGCTAACTTTGTGAATATATATATGGCTGGGTACTTTTTGGAAGAACAACTCTTTGGTTCAAAGCTGCTGCTTGTTTCTGCAAACTTAGAGATGTGTTGTTTTCCTCTAGTTTAGAATAGGACATGCCATGTCCTAATCTGTTCAGAGTTTGAACAAACTCCACATTTCCAGTGAGAGTTTTCACCCCATATGACAGCAGTATATGTTTTGGTGGTTTGTGTTGTCCACCGATCACAGCATATATAATATCTTGACTAAAGGAGTCCATCAGGAAACTCACCCTTTGAGAAGGATATGTGTGCTCAGCTTTACCTGTGAGGAGGCCAATGAAAAAAATGCCTGGGTTACGGGAGAACAACTAGTGACTCCTTGATGAGATCTGAAGGATGATAAGGCCACCGGGTTTTTTTCTCCATGATTCTAATTGCTGTTCTTATATGTGATGATGCTTAGTCAATGGTTTTGCTGATATCTGATGATCTGGATTTCCATAACAGCAATTCCTGCCTTGCTGTTTGATACTTCCTTGCAAGGTCATAGAGATTCATACTATCAGGTAGCACCAACAGTTTCCCTTTCTCATCATGGAATATACACAGACTCCTTCCAGATTCATTCTCTAATTTTTGATGGATGTGCTTTCTTGTTGACTCTTTCATGGTAGATACACCTTTCGATTGCATAATATTGGCAAGTTTTGTTGGCAAATTGTTCAATTTTGTCACATCTGGGAAAGGTATCAACTCATCTCTAATATATTTGAACAGTTCAACATATGACTAATGTTCTATGCTTGAGTACTGTATATCACCATCTGTGTTATCTACTGCATTCAATATTTGGCTACCTGTTGAATTAAGGTGACTTAGATCTCTTGTATATGCTCTGTAGCAAGTCCAATGATAATGTGCCTCTACTGCTACTATCTCTCTACTTCTAATTGCTAAAATATTTTCATCCTGCTTTATAATTACAGTTTGGTGGAGTGTTTCATCGGCTCTGAGTCATGTAGCTTTTACCAAAGATTCTCTTGTGTGCGTTCCTTTTTGGTACTTTTCCTTTTTACAGAAGATGCACTCAGTCACATAGATCCTGGACTTGGAAGATGATCATTGTTTCTCAGCTTGGTTTGACAGCAGTTTCCTGCTGCTGCTTCTAGTGCACTACTTTCTGCTTTTTGTTTCTGTGACTCTAGGACCCTTTTCATTGTGAATACGCTTCAACAATGTCTGTGACAGAATAACTGGAGAATCCCCTCTTCACCTTGAAGTTTCTCTGCCAGTTGCAGAATAGGAATATGATTCCTCACTTTTGCAGCAGTTAATAATGTCAACCAGGAACCATGGTTTTGTGGAATAGTCAATTGCTCTTGTGGATTAAGCTTTAAAGTGTCATAGTGAATGCCACACCTCCTAGGTGTACCCCGCTAGCTTCACTGATTTTCTTCTTATTCCATTCTAGTACTCACTACTCCAACACCATCTGAAAACAAACAATAATGTTTAGTGATTAATCGATATACTGCAATAAAATATCTAAAACCATTATATGATGGTTTATGTTATTACCAGCTGCATATCGAAATATCACTAGAACTGTTGTGGCACAAGGCTTAGTGTACACAGTTTGGTATTTATTAGGATAGACCAGCAATACCAGCATGAAAGGGTCATTGGTACCACTCAGGAGGGCAAATGCTCATGTTGGTTTTTAGCAAGCGTTATATGCCTAGATAAATGTTTGTACAGAATATGGACACAAACAGACAGTTGGATGGCTAGAACACTAGTGGGTATACATTTGGTGTGAGAACACATATAAAGCTACTCGATCCACAATGCTATCACATATATTTGTTATCTAGGTATATAAAGCTTGCTAAAAAAAACAACATGAGCATTTGCCCCCCAAGTAGTACTGATAACCATCCCATGTCTCCCAAAACAGGAATGTCTTGACTTTGTTGTACACCTTGTTAAAGTTCCAGTGTTACCCTATGAGAATTTCATTTTTTTACTTTGTATGCTTTTTTGATATTGCCTCTAAATGTTAATGGGGGTAATATGCATTATTCTTGTAGTGATAATGAAGACCTTTGTGTTCATATATGGATTGTCTGTTAAGTCAAAATACTGACAGAGTTATGGGTTGTTGATGTTCCAGTGTTACCCTTTAGTTTTTTTTTACTTTTTATATGGCCCTTAAAGTTTTTTGGGGGAATATGTTTTATTATTACAATACTCATTAAGATCTGTGTTTTGATATATAGATTGTCCCTTAACTCCAAATATTGAGGGAGTTATGGTTTGTTGAAGTTCAAATGTGGGCAAAAAACTAAGTCCAAAATCTGTTTTCATATGAGGGCATTCTTTTTTTTGTATGAACAAAAAAAAAAGCCATATGAAAAAAGATGCCTTCATATGAGAAAAGAATGGGGAAAAAACGAAGTCAATTTTTTTCTTATGAAGGAAAAAGCATATAAAGAAGGATGCTTTCATATAAAAAAAGAATGGGAAAAAATGAAAGCTAAGTCCAAATTATTTTTTCCTATAAGGGTATCCTTTTTCATATGAACCAAAAAGGCATATGAAAACGGATGCTTTCATATGAAAAAAAGAATTAGGACTTAGTTTTTTTCCCCCATTCTTTTTCATATGAAGGCATTCTTTTTTGTATGCTTTTTTCATTCATATGAAAAAAGAATGCCTTCATACAAAAAATTAATCAGAAAAAAACTAAGTCCAAATTATTTTTTGTATGAAGCCATTTTTTTTTTGTATGTCTGAATTCTTTTCTCATATGGCTGATGAAATGAGAGCTAAGAGCTACAGTAAGTGCTCAGCCTCTAGCAGACAGACAGACAGTGTCATCCAGCAGCTGGTGCTCCACACCAATACGTGGTGCAATTTCAATTAAAAAAGAAAATCAGCACTCCAAGCATCAGTGTGAAAACTTTTTACTGTGTACGTAAATGAAGTTACAGGTTACAGTACCTAAAATGTGAACCGGCCCAGCTCTTCGAGGTGCTATACCGCTTTGTCAGAGGTGTGGCCAGCAATGCTTCCCTTAGTGATTGTATACATTATATACAGGTGCAGTGATTATAAATAGTTAATTAATTAACAAGCACCTTAAAAACAGCATCTGAATAAATGCAATTCATAGTAATTTACTTATTACAAATGCAGTATGATACCTGTTAGCACTTTAAATCCTGCCCTATGTTTTTATTTCTTGGAAAACTTTCCATTAAACATGACAGAATAGCCAGTAGTGATAATACAAAGATGCAAATGTTAAAATTATAAGTGCTAAAATTAGAACCACCTCAGTATTTGAAAATGTGCAAAACATGAAGGGGGGGATTTCTTTCCCATTTCTATTAGACATCAAATGATTTAATGCTTAATTATCATAGCGCCCAACCTAAACACACTGTTAAAAATCTCCCATATAGCCAGTTTATCCATTTAAAATGGAACAGTTCAAGTTTGGAGAATTTTGTGATTGCTAAGGGTACATTTTTTAACAGTCCATGGGCTAGAGGATATTCTGAATGCATTTTACAACACGCCCTTGACAGAGTGAACATTTTGGACAGGCAAGGCAAGGCAAATGTTCTTTGTAGGAGCTCAATCCCAGAGGCTCTGGGCATCATACATATAAAAAATACAAGTAGACAGGGAGGTAAAATCAGACACAGTAATAAATAAACACAGCAATATTAAATAAAAACAGGCCACAACAGAGTGAAACAAAATAGCCGGCAACAGAAAAAAACATTTCTAAACAGGGCTATCTCTAAAAATAATATCGAAAAGACAGTGTCTAGAAGACAGTGTCCAGGAATGCCTGATCAGGCTTCGAATACCTCAACTGAGGGAGCCTCTCTTACAGCTGGTGGAAGCGAGTTCCACATGATGGGGACTGCAACACTAAAAGCTCTGTTGCTGGCAGTTTTTAGCCTCGTCCTGGGAACCACAAGAAAGTATTTGTTAAAGTATAAGGAGCAGGGGGTGGCATTGGAACAAATAACGTTTGTTTCTGCATACAGCCCCATATCCATGTATTTGAGAGCGATCATTAAAAAACACAGGCATTTGCTAGGTCTAGATAATGATCTCAAACAATCACAGGAATTAGGTCCTCTTATCACTTTCTGTATGGGAAAACATCTTAAGGATGTTTTGGTTAATCATGAGTTTAAAAACACTGATTTATAGGAGGGATGGTTAGGCACTAAACTTGCCAGTTTCTATCCATGCAAGCGGTGCTTAACATGCAAGTATGCAATCCAGGGTAGGAACTTTATTAATCCAAGCTGATCATGGGTGTGGAAAGTTTGTATCAATCACTTCATATCTTGCAGCACCCGTTTTGTTGTTTACACCCTGTGGTGCTCTTGTGGCCGCATTTACACAGGTCGGACCACCAGATGCTTGAAAGAACGAATACAGGAGCACCTCAGGGCTATCAGAAGATTGGATGTAGCACATCCAATAGGTAAACATCTCAGTGAACAAAATATTCTGGGAGAACACAACATACACCACATGGGAATTGATGATGTTCATTTCCAACCATGAGGTGGTGACAGGAACCACCTATTGGACAAAAAGGAATCAATGTGGATTTTTGAGCTAAAAACTCTGAAACCCTCAGGATTTAATGATCATATGGAGAGGTAGCCTCTGCTTTGCTGACAGATTTAAATTGCTTTTCAGTTTGTATTCAAGCACTACTGCACATGATTGTCAAAGAACTGAACTACATCCATTATACAGTCTTGTGATTTCATTTAATTGAAATTGATAAATAAAAAAGAAATAGTGAGTGATATCCAGTATCTAATAGTAAATAACCTCATACATTAGACTAATTTTTAAAGATGAATGTATGAGTTAAGGAGGGTTCTCTATATAGTAAATTAAATCATTTGCTGTCTAATAGACATAGGAAAGAAATCCCTCTCCCTATTCATGTTTTGCACATTTTCAAATACTGAGGTGGTTCTAATTTCAGCAATTATCATTTTAATATTTGCATCTTTGTATCATCACTACTGGCTATTCTGTCTTGTTTAATGAAAGGTTTTCCTAGAAATAAAAAAGGCAGGATTTAAAGTGCTAACAGGTATGATACTACAGTTGTAATAAGTAAATGACTATGAATTGTATTTATTCAGATGGTGTCTTTAAGGTGATTGTTAATCAATCAAGAATACATGGGACGGCCATAAGGCAATTCTAGTGGGGGGTAGGAGGAGGTAGGCTGCTGGTTAACTAGGATCTGCAGCTTCTCCGTTAGGTAGGGAAATGGGCAGACTAGGTAAGCCAAGAGGTCCTTATCTGCCATCAAATTCTATGTTTCTATGTTATGTTTAATCAACTATTTATATTAATTGCACCTGTATGTAACATATAAAATCACTAAAGGAAGCATTTCTGGCCATGCCCCTAACAAAGAGGTATAGCACCTCGAAGCGCTGGGTTGGTTCTTTGGTCTGTGGACCTGTTTCACATTTCAGGTATTGTAACCCTTAACTTAATTTAAGGTCACAGTAAAAAGTGTCGACACTGATGCTTGGAGTGCTGGTTTTCCTTTTTAATTGTGGCTTACAATTTACCAGCACCCGGTCTTCACTGTGAGCACTGCCTTTCCTTGTTTGAATGATGTGGTGCAGTTTGCCTGCTCTACCTCCAAGTAAGCCATGGGATGCACTGAAGCAGCCAGCATGTACCGATGTATGTATGAGGTGAGCATCATGTTACAAGCCTGTACGACATCACAGCAGTCACTAAAAAATGTTGATTGATGATGCATTTGCATCAGTCATGTGCGGTGACATCATGGGTCTGTGTGTCTCTACTGTGATTTGTTACACATCCCTAATAAGCAGGGCCACTGGAAAATTGCGCCCACAATTTTTTTGAGGAATCCGCAATTTTCACTGTTCTCCACAAAAACTGACATGTTCTGCAATTTCTTACAGTTTTTTAGTTTTTATATTGAACTGTGTAAAAAGTATTAACATTTTAAATAAAATAGTCTCAAATATATTGACAATTTTGCATGCAGACTTGGGTTTGGCTGAAAGAATGCAGTGCAAGGTAGGTCAAAGATTTTATGTGGCACTGATTTCTTTTGAATCCTTGTCTTGTTTGGTTTCAAAATCCACTGGTCAAGCATAAGTACACTTAAACACTTAACATTTGTTTTGTGTTGAAGCAGTCTATCAGAAAATATTTTGTTGCCACACAGACTGAAACAAAAGATGGGAGAAAAGGTGCAACTTATCCCATTCACTTAAATGGGGTGCTAACAATGAAGCCTTTTTATGTTTGCTTGCACGCATGTGCAAGAAACATAGTGCCATCATCCGAGTTTTCCAGAGGTGTGTCAGCCTCTTCCAGTTCAGTCAGTGTGTTTGTAGGTGCGGTCACAGTGCACCAAATCACTGCTCCAGCTGTCTATGACAGCTGAAAATACAGTGGCATACAGTTGAAAGGGAGAGCTCTGCTTCAGTGAGCAGAGCTCCCCCCCAACACGTACGCATACATATTGGGTGCTGACGCACCCCCCACACACATACTGTATAGCCGACGGGGTGCCCAATGCCCCGCCGCTCCATGCCCCCAAAAGCTTTCCTGGTGCCATGCTGGTAGCCCACCCAGCCAAGACATGTCCTTATGGCTGACAGGGGTGCCCAATCTCCCATTGGCTCCAACCCCAAACAGCTTGACAGCTGCCACGCTGGGAGCCCACCCCAGCGTGGCACAAGCCCACAGAGGACATGGGGTGCCCAATCCACCCGCTGGCTCCAGCCCCCAAACAGTTTCCAGCTGCCACACTGGGAGCCCACCCCAGCGGTGGCAAACGCCCCGCCTGCCTTAGTAATAAAAACCTGTAAATTAAAAACAGTCCCTCGAGTCTCCCTGCTCCCACCCGCACCTCACCCACTGCACACCCTGCCTCCCCATACCCCCCTCACCCCATACTTCCCTCTGGAGTCTGGTGCGATGATCTTTGGTGGACCGGGAACACGTCTGCACTCTTTAAAGCCAGCCACGAACTGAGGAAATGCCGGTAAGCTGTATAATGTAATAGATAGGGTTTTTTCAACTTTGCTGCATATCTCAGGCATTTTTTGGAATTTTTGCACCAAATTTTCAACATGGGGTTTTTGGGACCCCTTTTCATGAATGCTGTCACTGTCATGGCGTTACTCGGGCCCAAAGGGTGATTTCAAAGCCACTGCATGAAATCATCTTTCGGGAACTATTAACAAAACGACACTGCCAGTGTTCATAAGGTGGGCTCTCAAAAAGCCTATTTTGAAAATTTGATGGAAAAATTCTTAAAAATGACTCTTTTATGAGAGTGCGTTGAGCAGTTCCTACGCATGCTCATAAGTTCATGAATTTTTAATATTTTCACTCCAGATTTTCAACATTGCCATTTTACCACACCTTCTTATGAGTAGTACAGCTGTCATTTTTCACATCTCACCCAAAATGTGTTTCCGCCATGTAGGCGACAATGGCACAGTTGGTGAAAAGAAATCAATGTATCGGACACATTAAGAAAATCACAGGACACTGTTCATGAGCAGAGGTCTTAAAATGGCTATGTTGAAAAGTTGGTGAAAAAATTCCTTAAAATGACTGTTTTACGAGCGTGCGTTGCAGAGTTCCTACGCACGCTCATAAGTTCGCAAATTTTCAATATTTTCACTCCAGATTTTCAACATTGCCATTTTACCACACCTTCTTATGAGCAGTACAGTTGCCATTTTTCACATCTCACCCACAATGTGTTTCTGCCCATGTAGCGCACAATGATGCAGTCGGTGTGCGAAATCAATGTATGGGACACGTTAAGAAAATCACAGTGACACTGGTCATGAGCAGAAGTGTTAAAATGGCTACGTTGAAAATTTGGTGAAAAAATTCCCCAAAATGACTGTTTTAAGAGTGCACGTTGCGCAGTTCCTACGCACGCTGGCAAGTTTGCAAATTTGTAATATTTGCACACCAGATTTTCAACAGTGCCATTTTATGGCACTTCCTTATGAGCAGTACAGCTACCATTTTTCACATCTTGCCTAAAATGTGTTTCTGCACAGGTAGCTCACAATGGTACAGTTGGTGTGTGAAAATAATGTTTAGGACAGATTAAGAAAATCACAGTGACACTGGTCATGAGCAGAGGTCTTAAAATGGCTATGTTGAAAATTTGGTGACAAAACTCCATAAAATGACTGTGCTATGAGTGAGCATTGCGCAGTTTCCATGCACCCTCGTAAGTTCATGAATTTGTAATATTTTCAGTCCAGATTTTCACCAGTAGCATTTTTCCACACCTCCTTATGAACAGTACATCTGTCATTTTCCACAACATGGCCGAAATGTGTTTTCACACTTTCAGCACAGAAATGTGTGGCCGCTGTGGGACATCATTGTTTGGGACAGATAAAGAAAATCACACTGACACTGTTCATGATTGGAGGTCCCAAAATGCCTGTGTTAACAATCTGCTGTAAAAAAATTCCCAAACTAGTTACATTATGGGTGTGCGTTGCACAGTTTCTATGCACGCTCGTGACTTCACCAGTTTTTTTAAGATTTTCACAGCAGATTTTCAACATTGCTATTTTTTACACTTCCCCATGAACAGTACCGCTGTCATTTTTCACATCCTGTTCGGAATGTGTTTTTGCACCTGTGGTGCCAAATGCCATAGTCGCTGTGCAAAAGCAGTTTTCAGCTAACAAACTGATATTGCCACTGTTCATGAGGTCGGGTCGCAAAAAGCATGTTGAAAATTTGGAGTGAAAATACTAATGAATGCCTGAGGTGTTAGGGGTTTCCACCATAATACCCCACTCCTTGTAGAGAATGACAGGCATCAGGGTGTGACTTGGGATTCTTGCCTGTCATGCTCATACCATTCCACCCCACCCACACCCTGCAGCCAGTGAGAGGCATCAAGGTGCCTTGAACTCTTCGGGCCCCAAACTTCACCCCCATTCTCCTATACTGCACCCATCTCACCGTATTTCCTGATGGAATGGGGTGATAAGGCCAAAGACCCTAAGGCACACTGTGACACTTGTCAGTGTCTGCAGGGTAGGTGTGGTGAAATGGTGTGGTCATTATGCCTGATGACCCAAAGGCACACCCCAATGCCTGTCACTCTCTGCAGGGTGGTGGTGGGGTTGGCTTCAGTTCAATACTTCACTGTCATTCCTATTATGCAGCTCTGTAACTTCTACACTACCAATGTCAATGCCAGCAAGCAAACATTCGTCATTGACAAATACTTGTTATAAGTGGCACGGCAAGTTTTTCTTTGTGAGTATACTTTCATTCAGACTAGTTTTGATTCAAACAGCTGAGGATTTTTGGATTGCCCGGCTGATTTTAAACTTGAATAAGCTAGTTGCTAACAGTGATCTCACTCTTTGCAATCTACCATCTAAATGCTCACATGCAAAGACTACAATAAAAACCTGACTAAAGTCTAAAAATAAGCTTATAAAACACAAAATGTATCTGAACATTTATCTTTAAACAAAATCACTGCAGCCAGAGTAAAACAAAGGTAAATTACAGGATACCCTGACTACTGTATGATGCAGTAAAAATATATATATATATATATATTTTTGTAGCTACGTAAGGCCCATTATGCACAAGTTCTTGTTTTCAGGTACAACCCAGCAGCACTGAGGAGGTTAAGTGACTTGTTCAGAATCACACAATATGCAAGTGGAGGTTGTGGGAATCAAACCCAGGTCTGCTAGATGTCGTCAACTCATTCACAGTTTGTTACTCTAACCTCTAGATTATACTGCCAGTCCCAATAACACCCAGATTTAAAGTTTAAATATGAGATTTCAAAAACAGTGTATGGTTCCTACAGTACAGAGTACAACCATTAAACTCTTTAACAACAGTGTACTAAAACTCAATTATTCAGCACTCTATCTTCTTATTTTTTTCTTGTACCAAAATGGGTGAATAGCTGGCAGAGCACTGTAAACCGCAGTTGATTAGGCTACATTATTCTACAGCCAGAAACAAAAAAAATATTTTTTCTGGCTTTATTTAATATTGATTTGCTCTGGCTCACTTTATAGAATCTATTTAGCACTGTATGAGGCAGATACTTTTAAATTTTGGAAGATAGGCAACGCTTACGATAGCTCATCAGTTTAGTATTCTTTTTAGGAACACAAACTTTTCTTTATGTTTTAAACATAGTCAGGTGTCTGTGTATTCATTTAGCAATTTATACTGGCTAATATATGCTACAGAAAACATTAAAAGATTTATTGTGAAACACTCAGGGTCTATTGTCGAACCCCCGCAATTTCCTGCAATTTTTGCAAAACGCTCAGCAGTTTTGGGTAACCTTTTTCGCAGTTTTCCAGTGGCCCTGCTGATAAGCAGGGTGAAGCATTAGGACATGACTAACAATAATCCAGTAACCCAGTTGTCAAAAAATGAGTGATAGGGCATCCCCAGTGCATGCACACTACAAGGACATTCCCATTACAATTAATTCATCCTTCATCACTTCAGTCATCATAGATTGTCATCACAAATAACATGATTACATCTTATTCTTTACTCACTAAAACCTTAAACTATGCTGCCTAAAATCATGTTTTGGTTACTCCTGTACACCTCTGGGCTGGTAGCACACCTGCTATGTTCGTAACCCCACAACAAGGCACACACTGCCAGGGTGCATTTCCTTGCTGATTGTCACTTCTCATGTGTGGACCAACAATATAGCCAGCAAATAAATAATCCTCTATCAAGTTATTGTGATAGATAGATAGATAGATAGATAGATAGATAGATAGATAGATAGATAGGCAGACAGACAGACAGACAGGGATAGAGTCATAGATACCATAAGACAAAAATAGTCAGAAAGAGTAATGAAAATCAATGGTAAAAATGCCTCATTCAAAAACAAACCATTTGGATTTTTAAATAAGTATTATACAATGGCAAGAAAGAATCTTGGACTGTGATTGGTCAGTTTGGGGCTGGACCCATGGCGTTATCCCAGCACGTCACCACAGGTCTAGTCTCAGTACTGTGAACCCATGTAGATGATGATGTATTCATGCTCTGCTTGATGATGTGCTTCATGCTCTGCTTGATGATGGACTTGATTGTTTCATCTTCTCTTAAAACACAAAAAATATTTTTCTACACAAAAACATATTTAAAATTATTTCTTTTGTTCTGTATAACAACAAGCCATTGTATAATAGGAATAATGCACTCCAGGGTGTGTGTCGTTTGGGATAATGCCACGCCTGGGGCATTGGATGCACTCGGCCTGCAGCCTCATGCCCAACCCCCCCCCAGGCATGGCGTTATCCCAGCACAACACACACCCTGTCGTGCATTATTCTTTTATTTTTTCAGCCACTTATTTTGGCACAACTAAGCCCCCCCCCCCTGCATGCACACATATACACACACTGTGTGGAGAATTAAGGGCACTGATGAATTTGACTGCAAAAATGTTGGATGGCTGCCTATAGAGTCTGCGTGATTTACTAAAAGCTGATAAAGTTCAATATGATCTAGTTCTGCACTTTTATCTAGTGTTTTATCACAGAATGAATCATGAGTTTTTAGGTTCAGATCCCACCACTGCAACATCATTGCACCATTGTAGTACCTGCAAGATCTCCTCTGTCCCTACTGCCTCTTCGTCCTCTCCGCTTCACCGATGAGGGATTGCTAGAAATTCCCAAGGTCCATTTGACAACTTCAGGAGCCAGATTATTTGCTTTTGTAGCAATGACCCTGTGGAATTCTTTACCTCACTGGGTTAGGGAGTGCCCATCCATTGAGACCTTCAAATCTGCCTTAAAAACTTATTTATTTGACTTAGCATTTTCTAATATTAACAATCCTGCTATTTTATGATCTATTTTTATGTGAATAATTCTGTTTAATTGATCAATAAAAGAACCCCAGAGCAAATGCATTGGGGCAAGGGTTATCCCAGAGGATATTGGCCATATAGCCAAATTTTAAAGAAAAGACAAATTGCACATACCCCAATGACGCGAAGCATCATGAGAAACATATGCAAATGCCCATGAATTAATTTGGACTGGCTCAACATTAAGCAAAATTGTGTGGTGCCAGAAGGCCTCACAATACAATCAGCAAAGGCTGAAAACAGCAGCTGTTGAACTGATGTTTTATGATTTTATATACAACACTATGATCTACTGGAATAGTGTTTTATAAAGAAAGATTGCTTGCTTCCACTTGATAGCTCAGTCATTTTTATTCTGTATGTATAATGAGGCAGAAACACCAGGCATGTCAGTGTAAGAAATCATCACTCTCAGGCAGACATGACAAGCAACACTTCAACCAGACTAAACCCAAAAAGCAATGGGATTATGCTAGATTTGACTATTGTAAGGGCTGGACCGTGAGCTGGAGCTGCATAAACCAAGTCAACTTTATTAAGGGGAGCTAAGATTCCCTGACATATGCAGTGATTTTCTGTCCCATCTTATGCCATTTTGTTCCTCATTTTGCTTTGCCTTTTTTTTTTGAGGTGGGAGGGGGGTTGGGATGAAAACCAACAACCCTGTATTTTATAAAAACTGGCATTGCTAATTTAATGTTAACTATAGAGTGATTTTTATGTTGCTTGCACGCATGTGCAAGAAACATAGTGCCATCATCGGAGATTTCGGAGGTGTTTCACCTCCTCCTCCAATTCAGTCAGTGAGCTGGCAGGCGCGGCCCCTGTAAGCCAATGCATTTTGGAGCTGTCTATGACACGCTCCAAAATGCAGTGGCATACAGTTGAAAGGGGGAGCTATGCTTCAGTGAGCAGAGATAAGCGTAGCTCCCCTCCCCAACACGCAGGTGTGCGCGCTCAAGACGTACTATGTAGCCAATGGGTGCCCAACCCCATCGGGTTGAGCCGCGCCCCCCAGTTGTAGGTGCCGCCAGAGCCCACCCCAGCGTGGCAATCAGTCCATAGGCCAACGGGATGCCCAATCCCTCGCCGGCTGAACCCCCCAACGCCCTTGTGCCATGCTGGGAGCCCACCTCAGCGTGGCAAACGGTCCCACGACGCTTTTTTATTTTTAACCTGAAAACGAAAATGGTCCGCAGAGCGCCTCACCACCCTCCCACAACCCACACCCACCCACTGCGCACTCCAGCCCCCACGCCCTCTCACCCCATACTTACCTCTGACTCGCGTGACAATCTTCAGTGGACCGGGACACGCCTGCACTCTTCAAAGCCGACTGCTAACTGAGGAAATGCCGGTAAGCTGTATAATGGCCTAGATAGGGGGGTTTCAACTTTGTTGCATATCTCAGGCATTTTTGGGAACTTTTGCACCAAATTATCAACATGGGGTTTTTGGGACCCCTTCTCATGAATGATGTCACTGTCATGGCTTTATTCGGGCCCGAAGGGTGATTTCGCGTAGTGACTGCGCTGTGACTGTGAAATCACCCTTCAGGCCTGAATACCATGTTGACAGTGACATCATTCATGAGAAGGGGTCCCAAAAATCCCATGTTGAAAATTTGGTGCAAAAATTCCAAAAAATGACTGTTTTACGAAACTAGCATTGCGCAGTTCCTATGCAGGCTCGTAAGTTCGCGAAATTTCAATATTTTCACTCCAGATTTTCAACATTGCCATTTTACCACACCCTCTTATGAGTAGTACAGCTGTAATTTTTCACATCTCACACAAAATGTGTTTCCGCCCATGTAGCGCAGAATGGCGTAGTCGGTGTGTGAAATCAATATATAGGACACATTAACAAAATCACAGTGACACTGTTCATGAGCAGAGGTCTTGAAATGACTATGTTGAAAATTTGGTGAAAAAATTCCTTAAAATGACTGTTTTACGAGCGTGCGTTGCGCAGTTCCTACGCAGGCTCGTAAGTTCGCATATTTTCAATATTTTCACTCCAGAGTTTCAACATTGCCATTTTACCACACCTTCTTATGAGCAGTATAGCTGTCATTTTTCACATCCTGCCCAAAACATGTTTCCGCCCATGTAGCGCACAATGGCGCAGTCAGTGTGCAAACTCAATGTATGGGACACATTAGCAAAATCACAGTGACACTGTTCATGAGCAGAGATCTTTATTTATTTATTTAGTTTTTGTTAACCGGGTAAGTGCACTAGCCAGCAAGTGACTGTTTTCAGGCACGACCCAGGAGGTAAAATTACAGAACATAACGATACAGTAAGGATAACGAAAATACATGATGCACAGAAATACAGGAAGATACATATGGCAAGATACAATGCATGACAAAGGAAAATACAAGGCAAAATACATTTCAAGGACATTTTCCATTGAGCGCATACATAAAGTGCATTGAAGGACCTAGGAAAGGGAGAGGATAGGTGTAGGGGTAGCCAGAAACAAGATGGAAAATGACAAAAGGGGAAGGTGAGGAGGTGAGGAAAGGATAGAGGGAAGGATAGAGGGCAGGCCAAAACGGGGGCTAAAGAAATGGCTAAGAATATAAGGACAGAGAGGCGGTGGCAGGAATAGGGAGGTAGGAAGGAGTAGAGGAGGGATGGCCGGGAGAGGGAGGGAGGGAGTGAGGGTTAAAAGAAAGCGGCAAACATCAGGCAGCTATGACAAGGTTCCAACTCATGCTCTAGTCATGGGAGTCAAAAGACGGCAAGCGGAGAAAGGGTGACAGGTGGTGGTTACGGTAAAAGGCAGCAACAGCGCAAAAGGTAGCAGAATGCGGCTGGCTGGTGGAACCGATAGACTGCAGGGCAAGGGTGATGATGCCGGTAAGAGGAGGAGAGAAGCGAAAGAGTTACGGCAGTAGCGGAAAAGGTAACAATGCCAGGCCGAGCCAGTGGAACCGAGAGACGGCAGGGCAGGGAAGAAGAGGTCTTAAAATGGCTATGCTGAAAATTTGGTGAAAAAATTCCTAAAAATGACTGTTTTACGAGCGTGCGTTGAGCAGTTCCTAGGCACGCTCGTAAGTTCGCAAATTTTCAATATTTGCACTCCAATGACTTCCAAATACCTAAACAGCACATAGAAGCAAGCAACATTTGGCATTGACAAATGCTTGTTTTGGATGGTGTATTATATACTGGAATAAGAAGACGAGTGCAAGCAGCTCCACCATAGGATACAAATTGAATGACGTCACAGTGTATCCTCTGAGTACTGAAGGAGGATGGATGGGGGCTAGAGGGTGGGTTGAGTGTATGGTCCTTAATTGAACTGAGGTGGGCTTCTGTCTTGTGTGAGGGTGGGGGCAGCGTGATTGGGATCTCAGAGAAGACAGAAAAGTCATGTCTTGCAAAGAGGTTACTGAACTGTAATCCAGAGTAAGACTAGTGCTACCAGCACAGCTCTGAATTCTCAAGTGGATATTTTATTAAAAAATAAATTTGTGTGTAGAAGTGGCTTGTCCCCCACTTCAAACAAAAGATTTGTGGTCCTGGCAGTACTTACACTGTGCAACCCCCAAAAAAAAATTTGGCATTGAAATATTAATAAGCTTGGGGAAGAATGTCTATGGGTCACATCTCAAAACTACTGAATAAGAGAGTCAGCTATAAGAAACAAGTTCATATTTTAAGTAAAGACATTTTTCCAAAATGTAATACACCAGTCGCAGACTTGGGCTGCAATCTCCTTAAATAGTAAATATGGTATTTTACCAACATGATTGTAATACTTTTTCTTTTACCACCCCCCCACTCAATCACAGCTGAGACTGCTTACCCAATTGGTGTGACACACAGAAGTACAGGTGGCTTGTTTGTTTGTGCTTTGTTAATTGCTATGTTTGGTACAGTATCCACTGGTGAAGGAGTTTTCTAATCCCTGAATGGAGTGAAAGTTTTGCCATCATTCATTGAGGACAGAAAAGGTATCATCCATTTTAAATGTATTTGTAGTGCAGTGATAGCACGTGCCATGCCATGATGGAGTTCACCCAAGAACCCCCCAGCCCCCATCTGTGATCTCAACACCCCCAGCTGTTTGATTACAGCAGAGAACTACAGGGTAAACACAAAAGTTTCAGCTGTGAAGGCAGCCCAGCACTGGAAAGGATGGCAGTTTGTTTATTTTATCCATCTTGACTCTGCATCGTTCAACCTGGCTGCCAAGATGTTGTCGGAATTGGGCAAGCCGGCTACTAGTGTGAGAAAGTGTTGGATTTGGTCGGGTCAGGTCGAGTTGGGGGAGCACAGGACTCATGGATGGAAAGAACGTTGGGGATTCAGCTGATCACCCTGCCTGCACAATAATAACTGTTATGTTACTCTTGTGATCTCTTCCCTCCCCTATCGCTGTGGCAGGTCGCTCACCTGGTGTCTGCAGGATAAATCCATTCTCTCCACTTCTGGCTGGAGTGGGTCTGAGGAGAGAGACAGGCCACTCACATCCCTGCATAATGATAACAATAATTTAAATCATTCCACTGCATTTGTTCCCCCAGCCAAGGACTCCCCACACAAATTTCTAAAAATGCTGCATCCCCATGAACATGAGCACATGGTGGACGGCATGTGCTCCAGTTAATTAAGCTTTGGCAAAAAAAGTATAAAAATGTGTTATAACATGACTGTCAAATTGAGAGTGTCAATAGGATAGTTGTTTAGAGTTAAATAGAAACATAGACCTTGACGGCAGATGAGGCCCACCAAGTCTGCTCACTTCCCCTGCCTATTGATATGCTGCAGATCCTAGTTTTACCAATAGCCCACTTCCTCCTACCTCCCACTAGAATTGCCTTATGTCTGTCCCATGCATTCTTAAATTTCCCTACTGTTATTGACCCCACAACCTCCTCAAGAAGGCTGTTCCATGCATCTACCACCCTCTCCATGAAAAAAACTTCCTCATGTTGCCCCTGAATTGTCCCCCTCTACCTTCAGATTGTGTCATCTTGTTCTTGCATATCTCTTTTTCTGAAAGATGCAACCCTCTTGGACTTTGTTGATTCCCTTGAGGTACTTTAAAGTTTCTATCATGTCCCCACTCTCCCTCCTTTCCTCGAGGGTATACATATTAAGCTCTTTAGTCTCTCTTCATATGGCTTCTGGTGGAGACCCCCGCACCATTTTAATTGCCCTTCTATGGACTGCCTCTATCCTGTCTATGTCCTTGTGGAGATGGGGTCTCCAGAACTGCAAGTAGTACACCAGTTAGGGTCTCACCAACTGTCTGTACAAAGGGATACCAACACCTGTTTTCTACTGGTGATGCCTCTCCCTATGCATCCCAATATCCCACCAGTCCACCTTACTGCATTCTCACATTGCTTGCCTATCTTTAGGTAATCTGAGATGACTACCCCCAGGTCCCTTTTCAATTTTGTTGTTGTTAATAACCTCCCCCCTGCACTCTTCCCTTGGGTTTTTGTTTCCCAGGTTCATTACTTTGCACTTCTTTGCATTGAATCTAAGCTGCCATACTTCTGGCCATTCCTCCAAACTTGCCAAGTCCCTTCTCATCCTTTCCACCTCCCTTTGTGTATCAACCCTGTTGCAGATCTTTGTGCCATCTGCAAAGAGGCACACTTTTCCTTTCAGCCCCTCCACAATGTCACTTCCTTTGTCCCACTCCAATCTACTCTCCTTTCTTGCCACCTCTGCAAATGCACTTGCTTCCATTGTTGACTTTTCATCTCTGAGACTGCAGGTTGTTGACTGTTCACTCCTGAGATTGCAGGTTGAACATGTCTTAGAGCCTCGGATAGCCATGTACCCCTTCTTTTCTTTTCTCATTCCCCTAGTCCCTCTCATTTTCCTCTTGCTCTGCCTAAGCTTCTGTACCTGTTATCTGACTCCCCCCTTAACCAACATACCTGTTTGCTTGCAATGTTTGTTGATGGTGCCTTCACTTGTGCACAGTTATGCATTTCATGTTTTCTAATGTGTAAATAATTATTTTTCTTTTGCCTAATGTTATGTACATAGCATACATTACCTGTAATCTGTCTCTTCCTAAATTTGCTGTAATTGCTTTGTACCTGTGTTGTTGTCTTTCCAGGGTAGACACTGAAAAAGGGACTGTAATTGTCTCAGTGGTCTCACCCAGTTATCAAAATTCAAATAAATAAATAAATAATAAAATATCACCTATAAAAACATTAAAGAGGACTGATTCCAATACTGAACCCTGTGGTACCCTACTAGTAACCCCCCTTTCCTCAGAGTGGACTCTGTTTACTATTACCCTCTGTGTCCTATTGTCCAGCCAATTTTTTACAGAGGTTACCACCTTGGGACCTACTCCCAGGCTGGCTAACTTGTTTATTAATCTTTTGTGTGGGACCTTGTCAGATGCCTTGCTAAAGTCTAGGTAGGAAATGTCCACAGCCCCTCCCTGGTCTACTACTTTGGTCACCCAATCAAAGAAATCTATTAGATTCATCTGACATGACCTACCTGCTGTGAATCCATGCTGCCTTGGGTCCTTTGCCTCACTGGCCTCTAGATACTCAACAATTCTTACTTTCAGAAGTGATTCCATCATTTTCCCTACTACTGAGGTCAAAGTAACAGGTCTGTAGCGTCATGCCTCTGTCTTGCTCCCACTTTTGAGAAGGGGAATCACACCCACCCTCCTCCAGTCCTAAGGTACCACACCATCCTCCCATGATTTGTTAAAAAGGGTAGTCAGTGGTGCCACTAGTTCTCCCTTTTGTTCTTTTAGAATTCTGGGGTGAATCCCATCAGGCCCCGTTGCTTTGTCCACCTTCAGTTTTAGGAGTTCTTTCAGGACCTTTTTTTCTGTGAATGGACTGGTATTACCCCCATCTAGTGTGCTTCTATTATTTGGTTTAGGAGTTGCTGCCAAACAGAAAGTGTCAATCCATCTCAAGTCAAAATCAACTCTTCAAGCCAGGAGTGTCACAGCCAGCAGCCAGGTTAGGGCCTTCAAAATGTGGGTTCTTGATCTGAGGGCCTTGGAGTTCCTTTAGAAGGTAATGCCCCTTCAGTCCCATTGTCCAGAGCTGCAGATGTATTGTTTTGGGATGATTACACTTTTGAGAATGGGAGGTAATTTTCCAGGGTGTTTGGCCAGGTGGCATGTCGAGCATCGGGTTTGGTGGAATATACTATTCGTCAGAGGGGGGCAGTGTTTTTATAAGAGTAACTTTGCATTAGCCAGGGTTTGAAAACATTGGGAAAGAAATAGTAGACAGATGGATAGACAGACAGATAGATACAGTAGATAGATAGATAGATAGATAGATAGATAGATAGATAGATAGATAGATAGACAGACAGACAACAGACAGACAGGCAGATAACTAGATAGACAGATAGACAGACAGAAAGACAGACAGTCAGACAGAGAGAAAGATAGGCAGACAGAACAGGGGATTGGAGGGGGGCACCAGAGAGCCATCTTCCAGGTTGGAAGCATTCTTCTCACTCTCTCCTCCACGTGGCAGAAAAATAAGTAAAAGTTATAATTTTAAATTATTTTTTTGAGAATCCAGCAGCCTACTTTTATTGAGCAAGCTTTTCTGAATCGATTAACACCACAATTGAGATGGGCAGAACAAAAACGCAGCAACCAGGTCACCATAAAGATCCCCCACCGACCAACAGCAAGGCCAGAGAAGCCTCAGGTGGCAGTATCGCTGGTAAAGAAGATCATGCATCGGATCCTCCATGGCACACTCTACTAGAATCCATGCGGGCCATGGATTGTAAAATTGAAAAAACATTAACAAAGCTAGAAAAACATGATGTTGCAATTGTAAAACTTTCAGGCTCCTTAGAAGATGCAGATAAGAGGGTGGTTATGACCCTGGCTACAGTGGAGACTATTATAAAGGAAAATGGACAGCTTCGAGGATGCCTTGAGTCACTGGAAAATGAAATCCTAGCAGGCAATATTTGTATTGTGGGGCTTCCTGAAGGTGTGGAGGGGCCGAACCTGCTGCAATATTTATTGGACTGGCTGAAGGGAAATCTTAACCTGCCTGAGGAATTTCCATGGGCTGCACTTACTGAGGCATATAGAGTTAATCTGAGGGTCCGTCCGTCAGCCCCTAATCAACCACATACTATCCTGCTGAGATTTACAGCCTCAGAGATCCAAGATTGGGTCCTACTTGAAGCGAGAGCAGAGTATCCCTTGGAAGTCAGTGGAATGGACATCAAATTGTACCCCAATCTCTCCTTCCAGACCCGAGCTAGGAGTAAGGCCTTCAACGCTGTAAGGCACAAGCTGCACACACTCAGAATCATCCACTCATTCCTACTTCCAGCACGATTGCGGGTGATTTATGGAGGGAAGACATGGCATTTTCATACCCCCCAGGATGCCGGCAGATGGATGGAGAAGGTGGAAACTGAATTTGCAGCAAGGAAGGATCCTGTTGATTTGCAGAGCTCTGATGCAAAGGAAGATTGAAGGGAGATTTGGGGTTTACATCTGTAACAGGTTGGGACTTTCCTTATTGTATCTCTGAAGTCAGGACATTTGTGAGCTCCATTGGACTCTATAGGGTACTGTGGGTTTCAATGAGTCTTACATAAAAGTTTGTTTAAATGAGGGGATTACGTAGGGGCCTTTTGATGTTTGTTTCACTAGCTACTTGATGCATGCGGGATTCCCCACCATTACGATGGCTCCTTGTAGTTTTCCCTATCAGTTGGGATATAGGAAGGGACGAGCCGAGTCTATACTATCATATTCTTTAAAAATAATTTTGAAGTTGAAAATGTTCGGGTTGTGTGCTATTAAAATCATTACTGCCTACTGTTTAAAATAGTTAAATTCAAAATGCATCAACTGAATGCTGGAGTATGTTGATATTTCTGCAGGGGAGGAGGGAATTCAGGTGAATCAAATTGTTTAATTTACAAGTTTTACCGAACTGTACTAGGTTGAAATAGCAATCTTTTTAGACTGTGTTTTGTTCTTCCTTTCTGAGTCTACCTAGAGGATTTACCTTTGCCATTGAAGAGGCTGGCAACTTTCAACACACTCATGGATTTATATAGGGGGACTTATTGTCTGGAACTTACCCGCCCCCATCCTTCTGTACCAGACTACAAGGGGGCCTTTTATGTGATTATCAAATATGTGATACAATCTTTACCTATACCTTGTACGAGGAAATGTAAAATGTCTGTTAAAACAGAAAATTAATAAACATAGAGTTTAAAAAAAAAAGAACAGGGGACTGGAAACTATTGTCTACTTTATGCTGATTGAGGTTCAGGTAGTGACCCTATCAGGGTTTAATAGATGCACTGTGTGGAGTCGGTTTGAATAAAATCATATCAGCATAGCATTAGTCCAGGTCCTGTATGAAGAAGTACAATAATATTTCTGAAGTTTCCAGCTCTGACAAAAAGAATGGTCCTCATCATGTTTCACCTCTGATTGCAGTTCCTAATATAAACATCAGGTATTACCAGCACTCCATTTAATGTTTTTTTTTTCTGTTGGTAAATGAAAGTCTTAGTTATCTCCTGAATTATATACTCTGCTGATGCCTGCTTGTATTCAGTCTGCTTCAGGCACTCACATCAGCCTCTGTCTTATCTGAAGTATTAAATGTCATAGCAGGACTGATTGCTCCTGGTTCAGATTGTCTCCCACAGCCCATGTATTTTACCATATAACTGGATATATCATCCTAATAATAATATATTTCCTCTGGTCTATGTAAAATGAACATGTCTTCTTTTATAGCAATTGGCATGCCAGTCAGTTTGCACTTGATGTAAGAATATTATGTGTTATATGATAAAATACATGGGCTGTGGGAGACAGTCTGAACCAGCAGCACTCAGTCTTGATATGACATTTAGTACGTCAAATAAGACAGAGGCTGATGTGAGTGCCTGAAGCAGACCAAATACAAGCAGGTATTAGCAGAGTATATCATTCATGAAATAAATAAGACTTTCATTCAGCAATAGGAAAAACATTTTTTAAATAAATCAATGGAGTCCTTGTGCATCCTGACTTTTATCTTGAAAACTGTTTTCAGAGGTGAACATTGTGGGCGCTGGCAAGCTTGAGAAATGCTATGAGTTGATTCAGACTCACATTGTCAGTACGTGTTATTGTTCTTTCAACTACTGTACATCCCAACACATTATCCAGATCTAATGTTATACTGATATGAGGTTCAGGTTGTGACCGTATGATGGTTTTATAGATGTCCTGTGTGCAGCTGGTTTGGAAAAAAAAGTTTCACCCAGCAAATAATTTTTTCGCATCAGCTAGGAACAGAACTGATGGCAGACTGCTGTGTGCAGTAACATTTTTTCCTTTTTTTTATGTTGTATTTTATCAATCTTTTCAATACTGCTGCATTGAATTAATCGAGTTCTATCACCAGCCATGGCTGGCCTTAGGGCATCAGGTGCCCCTAGGTGAACTTGAAAATTGCACCACCACTCAATTTCACCATTTGCTGCCCTCACATGACTAATTATTTTACTTTTTTTTCATTTCTGCAGAATAATAGAAACATAGAAGCATAACACAGAAATTTGTCAGCAGAAAGAGACCCCATGGCCCATCTAGTCTGCTAGATTCCTTCCCTCTAGGAAGACCTCTGCCCCCATTCTATGTCTGCCCCCTGTTGGTTAGGCCCATGTATGTATCCCAAGCTCTTTTAAATTTGTCCACTGAATCAACCTCCACTACCCATCCCAGCAGTCTGCTCCATGGCCCCACCACCTGCTCAGTAAAGAATTTCCCCCTGATGCCACCTCTAAATCTCCCCCCCCCCAGTTTGAATGCATGTCCCCTAGTGGATTTGTTCTCACCAATCTGAAGATGCTGTCAATCTTCACCCTATTTATGCTTTTCAAGTACTTAAATGTTTCAACCATATCCCCCCATCTTTTCAATAACTTTACTATAACTGTGAGTATGCTGTAGTATGGCTGGATTTAAAATCGCTGTTATTCAAACAGCAAGCAGCATGTGTCATAAATAATAAATATAACCATGTTCCAAAATTAATATTTTTAAGAACATTTAAATTATCTTGTTCCATTGGCATGTTGGTTTTACAGAATGAGTGGAGTAAGAGCTGAGGTGAGTCATAGAGCTTAGGGTCAAACACTTGACTCCAGCAGTAGGGGATCACCAGCCAGCAATCAGCCTAAACAGGTCCTTCACTCTCTCTCCGATTCTTCATGCTGTCCATCACTCACCAATATGACTCATCCCATCTGGAAGGCTGTTCCAAGCATCCACCACCCTCTTCATGAAAAAGTACTTCCTCAAGTTACCCCTGAGCCCCCCCCCCAGCTTCATATTGCATCCCCTTGTCCTTGAGCATCTTTTCCTTTGGAAATGCTCCCTTCCTGTACCTTGTTTATCCCTGTTAGGTACTTGAAAATCTCTATCATATCCTCCCGTTCTCTTCTGTCTTCCAGGGAGTACATATTTAAATCACTGAGTCTCTCTTTGTAGGGCTTCTGATGTAGGCCTTACACCATTTTGGTTGCCCTCCGTTGTACCACCTCCACCCTAAGTCTTTTCAGTAATGGGCCTCCAGAACTGAACAGAGTACTTTTTGTTTAACCAGGAGTAGCACACTAAGCTGAAAGCTTTTACAGGTGTGACCCGGGAGCACAGGGAAGTCAAGTGACTTGCTCAGGGTCACACAGTATGTAAATGAAAGCTGTGGGATTCAAACCCAGGTCTGATTTGCTGGATGTCACCAGATTTGCATCTCAGAGCCTTAATCCACTGTGCTATACTGCCTCCCTAATTGTACTTGAGTACTTGAGGGGAGGTCTCACCAGTGATCTATACAGGGGCAATATTACCTTCCTCCTTCTGCTGGTGATGCCCCTTCCTATGCATCCAAGCATTCCACTAGCTTTTCCCACTGCCATGTCGCACTGTCTAGCTACCTTTAGGCCATCATAAATGATCACCCCCAGGTCTCTTTCCTGCTTTGTGACTGTTAGTACCTCTCCTTCCATTTGGTATGTTGCCACTGGGTCATGGGCCCCATATACCCAGGTTTCTATGTCCCATATCCCTGGGTTCTAGTGCCCCAATATTTTATTATCATTTTGGTACCCCCTTATAATTGGTGTCCTAGGCAACCACCTAGTTTGCATATCCTTAAGGCCAGCCCTGCACCAGCTCACTGCTTCAAGTGAAGCTGGCAGCAGGACTTCAGCTGAGGCTTCAGCATTCAAGAAAGTCCCACTGTTCTCATCCCAAGAATGCAGGTGAACAGCTCCTTTCCCTAAGCTGGGCACCCTGGATTTTGGATTCCCAGAAAATGTATTTCTAGCAACCTTTTAAAAGAAACACACAACATAATCTAGCTAAATGGGTTCTGTTTAGCTAGGTTCAGGTGTTTGCTTTTTTAAAAAAACATTGGTTGGACTCTCAAAATGTGGCGCTGGGCTTGCATCAAGCCTGCACTACGATACATAGATTTTGGCAGTGCGCCAAACCCCTTCAATGCAACTGCACCCAATTTTACAATCTCTGGTGCAGTTGCGACAGTTTCCACCATTTATGGTAGCTAGTTTGCAGATGACACCAAGATCTGCAACAGAGTAGATGATCCAGATGGGGGTGGGCAGAATGAGAAGAGATCTGGATAACCTGGCAAAATGATCAGAAGAGTGACAAATGGGGTTTAACGCAAAGAAGTGCAAGATCATGCACATAGGGAAGAGAAACCCTGAAGCCACCTATAGGTTGGGAGGGGAGTTGCTGGCAATCACAAGGGAAGAAAGAGACTTGGGTATCATCATCATCACGGATGACCTGAAATCATTCAAGCAGACCACTAAAGCAGTAGGTAAGGCTAGAGGGATTTTGGGGTGCATTAGTAGGGGTATCATAAGTCGTAAGAGGGAGGTAATAATCCCTCTTTACAAGACACTGGTTAGGCCCCATCTGGAGTACTGCATGCAGTACTGGAGGCCACACCTTCACAAGGACATTAACCAAATTGAGACAGTCCAGAGAAGGGCAACCAAAATGGTAAAGGGACTGCATCAGAAAACATATGAGGATAGATTATCAGAGCTCAATATGTATACCCTAGAGCAAAGGAGGGAGAGAGAGATGATATGATCAAAACATTCAAACACCTTAAAGGCATTAACAAGGTGAAAGAGTCTAACATGTTTCAATATAAGAAAAATGGCAAGACAAGAGGACACAGCATGAGATTAGAGGGAGGCCGATTAAGGGGTAATGTGAGGAAGTTCTTTTTCACAGAAAGGGTGGTGGATGCATGGAATGGCCTACCTCAGGAAGTGGTGGATATGAATACAGTGCAGGGCTTCAACAGGCATGGGATAGGCATAAGGGAGCAGTACAGATGAGAATGAATAGATAGGCCATTGACAGAGTACAGGCCTAGGGCACATTCATGAGGTAGAAAAAATGGGCAGACTGGATGGGCCTTGCAGTCCTTATCTGCCATCAACTTCTATGTTTCAATTGCTCCAAATATCTGGCACAAGCTCCATAAAAACAGTCCTCAGGATTGTAACAGGCTAGGCCACAAAAAGGTGGTCTAACTTGTGGCAATTTGGCACATGAGATAGAAAATCCTGATCCCCACCAGGTGAATGCTACAAGCCCCATGCACCATATGTTCGGCACACCAGGGGTTTGTAGCATTCTTGGACTTTTGAAAATCCTGCCCATTATTTTTATGTACTTCAAATGTTTGTACGTTAAAATGGTAAAAAGAAAATAGCAGCCATACAGAAAAGGATTTTTTCCACATGAAAAATGATTGGCCCCATATGAAAAAGGATCAGTTTTTGCATGGGTCAAATTCTTTTTACATTCCAAGTAGATATTCAAAAGACTGTACTGAGCATGCTCAGAACCAAAATTTAACAATTTAATAACTTTGGGACAGATTAATATTTTTTCATCAAACCAGTGAAAGACACACCTGTGGGCCAATCCCTTTCTACACTAAAAATTACAGACCAAAATTCTAAACCATCTTGGTGCAAGGCGATAACAAAATAAAAAAAATAAAAATTATATTTTTACATTTTTGCACTATCCACATCTTGGAATCCGCACATTGGCCCCTGTGCACATAGGGGCAGAAATTACATGCCAGAGGCATGTATCCCACCCGTGGAGCCCCGCGCCTGTGGACAAGTGCACACCGGCAACATTCACGACCAACGGCCACCTATCCGTGGGCCTGCCCAATGGCAAGCAGGTGCACATGGGGCAGATGGGGGCAGATTTGTGGTCCTAGGTGGCTGGCCAACCGAGTGGCCAGCCTGGGACCCAGAGTCGATCTCCCACACATGACGGCATGGGAATGGGTTTGTGCATTGGCACTTGTGCACTGTGTGGGTGCCCACCATCAGCAGAATCACCCCTTCCCCAGAACACAGGGGGTCACTGGCCCCTGGACTGTGGTACAACCACAGGTACACAGACAGAACACCCCCCTGTTTCACCATCTACACCACCCCCTGACCCTAGGACCTGGCTGGAGTTGCCGCGGCCATGGGGTGCTGGCAGCAATGCCCACAGCACACCTCCACCTGCAGCGGGGATTGGGTATATGTGTGCAGGGGGGCCCGAGCTGCAGGGACTGTGAGGGGGACTCTGACTGTTGAAGGGATGGAGCTCGGGAGTGGTTGTGCCGGAGGGGCATGTGGGTGTAAGGCCATGGCTGCGTATGGCCTTTATGGCAGGGTCTCCCCTGCAGTATCCTGAACTGTCCTCCACACCCCTGCAGACAGCACTGCACATGGTAGTGCCTGGTGTGTAGTGCCACCATGACTCCCACCTGCCCATGGCAGGTTGCTGTCTGTGTGCGGCCGGAGGACCAGGTGCATAGGGCATGCATACCCCCAGTAGTGCATCCCATGTGGGGGGCCCAATGGGTGTGGAGTGGCTCCCGCCACAGATACTGAGCACATAGTCACTCTGCCCCTTCATGCATAGGGTCCAATGACTGTAACAAAACTTGCTATGTCAAGAGATCTATCCCCTGAGACCATACATGCAAGCTTTTGTGCAAATCCAGTGAATGATTGCAAAGACATTAAAGTGCAAAATTTGAGGTTTAACATAGAAACCCCTGCTCAGCTCTAACTTTAATGGTGCTACCGCACCAATATCATATCTATTTTTCAAACAATTACTTTCAGATTAGTGATGAGAGCACCTCAAAAGGTTCTGAGGTTCTAAAAGGTTTTGACACGAAAAAAAGATTTGGATACACTTTATCCGAACCTTTTAGAAGCTTTATCTTTTATGGTAACTGTATGTTAAAACATCATGTTTTTTCAACTCATCTTTATTCAAAAGACTGGAATAGGACAAAGATTCCATATGTAAAGAAGCACAGTTTCTACACCAATCTGTACAAAATTAGTGTTTCACTTACAACTTAAGATGTTTAACAGTTCAGTTAATTGTGAATCTCTTGGACAACTTTAACAAACTTAATAGTTTGTCTCTCACTTGGAATACTTTTCCTATTCAGATTCTCTTAGTCCACTTGAAATCAGACTCACTGTGATAATAACAACAATTAATACAAACTTTTAACATTTCAAACTCCAACATAAAGATCCATAGTTAATTGTATGTACAATGCCTGGAAAAGAAAAAAATATTGGTTATGGTTATATATTCCTTTTTTATTGTAAATAAATCTTGGAGGTGTTCCCTTCGGGTGGGGGGGCATCACTCCATCTCCCCGCACCACCAGTGGTACAAACAAATTTTATGACATCCATAACTCCAAAAGATATACTTCTAGGTGTATGGGGGGTGGTAAGTTTTTATTCTTTTTGTTTACTTTAAAGTGTTGGCTACTTGTTTTGGATAAACACCTGGGGGACCCTTTAATTGGAGTCTCCCTGGGCCTTGCTAACTGACCATCTGAACCAGGGGTCCCATAGGTCCCTAAATTTCTCTTCCCTAAGGTGTAACCTTAACCCTGTTTTGCCATTCTGTATGGGTGGGGGGGCTCTGCTTTCAACCAGCGTTATGTGCCGCAGCGGCTCTAGCCACAAATGGTTACCAGGGCACAGCCGGGGCACAACAGATGGTTGCCAGGGCACTTATATATTGTTACTATGGGGGAATCTCTGCAACATATGGGGCACGAACTGGAGCACAGCATTTTTTTACCAGGGCACATGCTCTGGTGGGCCCTGGTGTAGAGTTGCCATGAGACATTTAAGGGCTGCAATCATGAAAGTTTGTTAAAATATTATTTTAAACAGCTTTTAATCAACATATATGTAGAAAAAGCAATTAGAGCACTGTTCACTAGTAATAAACAGTGACTGGTGAAATTGGGTGAGAAGGAGTGAATGATGTGACTGTAGCTGTGCACACTGGAAGTGCCAGGGCTATAATATGTACATGCTGAATCTCACAACCGGCACCCACCTCCAGGATGAAGATGATGATGATGACTTTGTCCAAAGGCAGGCAAGTCCCAGGACTCTGACCAGCCCTTATAGCTTAGCAGTTACAGCACCAGTGTAAACCAGAAAAATAGCAGTTAGCAGACCTGTGTGTGTATTAAACTCTTAACAGCCACCCACCACATGCATACTGTCTGTGTGATTCTGTCAAAAGGCAGGCAACTCCCAGAATGCTCTCTAACCACTCTTCTGTTTCTGACATTTAAGAAAGTAATACTGTGTATAATAGTTAATGACAGTATTGACTTCTATTTCTCAACAGGCACCACTGTGAATGTCTCTCAGTTAAGAATATTGAACAAGGAGGAACTCACCACCATAATGGAGAATCAGAAACAACATCAGCCAGTCAGCCAGTCAGTCAGAGAGCCAGTCAATCAGCTACCACTTCATGGCTGCTACTACCCCTGCCTACTACAATCAGGGGGGAAAAACAGGCCTGCTGTGCCAGCACTGAGATCAATATGGTTAATTTACATTTACCAAAAAAGACTGCTTAGGAAAGAATGAGAAAGTGATTGTGATGACAAACAAGTCCCAGATCTCTAGTTTGTTGTAGAAGGGGATAGTGCATTTGTTTGTGCAGCAGTGTCAGTGGCTCAGTAGGTAGCACACTCGCCTCTAAGGCCGGGAGATCAGAGGGCTGTGGGTTCAGTTCCCACATCTGGCACTTGGGTTAATATCCCAATAGTGACACTGTAGTGCAGCATGAGAGGGGTGCTGCACTTCTGAAGTGCCATCTTTTGGATGAGACATTAAACCGAGGTCCCATCTGCCTGGATTGGTGGTAGTTCAGGTGGATGTTAAAGATCCCATGGCACTTATCGAAAAGAGTAAGGGAATTTCCCCAGTGTCCTGGCCAAATTTCCCCTCATTCACTAAAAATACCACCAACAGCTTAATCTGGTTCAAGGTCAGTTGGCATTCATCTGTATCCCCCTCGGTCGTGCCTGAAAATAGGCAGGATTTGTCTAGTATACTTACCCGGTCAACAAAAACTATAAAAGTATAGCTAGTTTTATTTCTCAGTCACAGGCACCACTTTGTTTAACAATGGCTCTTGATATGAAAGGCAAAGCAACAGAATGTGAGAAAAGAGCACCAAGCAGTCTAAAAGTCATCACTTCACCACTGCTACCAGCACTACTATCAGGGGGCAACAACTGAGCTAGTGGCATTTAAATCAATCCAGTTAAGGTGCATTTAGCTAAATAATCTCCTTAGAATGAGAAAGTGACTGTGTCAGAATAGAGACATGTCTGCCACAGTTATTACCAGTAAAATTTCATGTACTGGCTGCATCTCTCACCCACTCGCAAGGACGACGACGATTTGGTCCAAAGGCAGGCAAGTCCCAGAACTCTAATTTTTTTAACCCGTCTCCTGAGTCTGATTTTTGTAGAGGGGAATAATGTGCTTGTTTTTGTATAGCTAATTTTATTTCTCAGTCAGATACCACTTTGTTTAGCAACAGCTCTCTGTATGGAACGCAATGCACCACTATTAGGAAGCATCAGAATATGAGAGATGAACACCAGGCAGTCTGAACGTCAGCACTTCACCACTGCTACTACCACTACTACTGGGGAAAAACAGCTAGCAGTATTTTAAATCAATCTGGTTAAGCCACATTTAGCATCTCCTCAGAATGAGAAAGCAACTGTGTGAGAACAGGGGCTTGTCTGCCACAGTTGCTGCCAGTACAATGTCAAGTACTGGTTGCATAGGCGGATTTAGGGGGGGGCTAAGGGTGCTATAGCTCCCCCATCATGGAGCTCCTGTATTAGTAACACACTGTGCTGCATTCTTTATCAGTACGCACTAATGCCTCCATGAAAGCTGCCTGAGCCACACAGGTCTCATCTATCCTGCAGCAGAGCTGGCCTTAGCTAGGTGCAAACTGTCCCCCTGCACCTTGGGGGCCCATGCTTTTTTCTTGAGGAAAAAAAAAATAATTTAAAACATTTAAAAATGCCTAAATGTTGTTAGAGATTAAAATGTTTACCAGCAAATGAAAGTGGAAGACAACTGGCTCCGTCACTGTTACAAAAGGTGGGGGCAGCTTTGCTGCAGTGGAAACCTCCCAGGTTGACTACTTTCACAAACAAAGGGCTATATTGACAAGATAACTTGTTTGTAACCTGGATATGTAAGTGAAACAATGAATGATATGACAAAATATGTTTCAAAAGTATTTGAGCACTCAAAATGGCTCAAAAACCTGATCAGCACAGAGCAAAAACAGATATCCTGATAGGGACCTGAAAACCTCATCACCAGGTAAAAAAACTGACAGGCGGCAACCTTTCTGGTGTCCCATGATAATCCTCTCTATCCACTCTCACTCACACCTCCAGAAGAGTTAAGTTGTTTAACTTGTTTGCAGATTGGAGTATCTGAGGAGTGAGTGTCCAGTGATGATGTCCTTGTCCTTACGGAAATGAATATGGTAGTAGTACCATACTTACTTAAGTTCTTGCTCCAGGCTCAGTCAGATTCATTTCCAATGGTGAAGTCAAATAATTCAGTGCAGTCAATGGCACTAATTAAAGATACTGGTTAAACTAGTAGACCTGGTACTGCTGTAGTAATTCAGGACAGGAGGGTTAGTGAGGTGTAAATGTTGGATGTAGGGGGCCCACAGGGAATGGAGTGGTGGGGCCCAGCAGGGGGCTGCACAGGGGACCAGAATGGTTAAGGCCGGCCCTGTCCTCCAGTGTCCTGGTAGTACAGTAAACAACCACCCCACCTGCATTACATAGTTGATCCCTCCCCCCCAAAAAGCCGGTCTCCAGCATGAATTTCTTACTAACGCTCATCCTACTTCATGTGGTCCAGTCCCAGCACTGTGGCGGCAGTTGATATTGCCTTGGTGAGCCTGAATATTCATTCTCTACTTTTGCAGGCTTGGTGCAGCTCCTTTGTTCATGCGCAGGGGGGGTTCATGCATGGGGGTACAGCTGCAGCAAAGCGGAGTGGACCTTAACAATATAGATCTCAGCCAGGTCGCCAGGTGCTCACTGCTCCTGATTTGCTGTTACATCCAGTAGTGGATGTGGTTAGCAAGGGGTGCCCTCTTTAAATGTCTGGGTTGCTGAAACAAGAGTGAACTTTAATTCATTAACTTGGAAGATTAATGTTGGAGCAAGAGAGGAGTGAGTGTATTACTGAGGAGGAGACAGAGAGAGAGAGAGAGAGAGAGAGAGTGGAGCCCACAAGTGAAGAGCAAAGCCCAAGGTTTCAGGCAGCAGCAGTCCAGTAATGCAGGGTCAGTGTGGCCTTGATAAATCAGCACAAGGAGTTGGAGTGAGGTTCAGATCATCTTCTGGTAGCTGAAGCTAGCTGTAGCTAAGAGCTCTGCTCATTAGGAGTCATGGGGTCAGTGTGTGCTGTCTAGAGAGAGAGTTTGGTGGACAGGTGACCAGAGACAGTACTCAACTAGGGGCACATAGACTTCAGCCTTCTGAAAATTGATCAAGTCTTCATTTAATCAGGAACTTCTTGCTTTAAAAACAAAAGACTTTCACAGTCACAAACTATGGTGGGTGGGGGCAGCTGCTGGGATGGGACAGGACATTAGTGTTCCATCAAACTGGGTGTGTAATAAGTGTAGTACTAGTGTTATTAATTTCTAGTATGGGGAGCTTAAATTCATGACATTAAAATTGTTTAAGATCACTGCTAGTTTTGTCCTATATGGCAATTTGATTTTGATGCAGATTTGCAGGAGAGGGAGTTGGAGAGTAGTGCCCTCCTGCAGCATGCTAGGAATGGTACAAAACTAATGCTGGGACAGGTCTGGTCTCAGCGACAGCCTGAACCAGGAGAGGCAGAAACTGGTACATGAGACCTTTGAACTCAGGTAAAAACTTCAGCATGTACTGTATGTCTAATCTGTGTGGTCTTTTCAGTCGTGGTTGACAGTGTGAATGAGCACGAGGGAATTAATAGACATGGGGACTTTGAAGGTGTTCTGCTGTATGTTGTGGCATGTGCAGGAGTTTCTGCATGCTTGGAGAGCAAAATTGGCAGCAAAAGTCATAAGACCTTGTTTGGCTCATTGACACAGGCAGTTATAAAACCGGAAAAAAAGTGATAGAATCAGATATTTAGTTTATGTAGTTCTGTGTGTTGAATTGGGGGGGGGGTGCAAGTTGTGATGTACCCAAGCAAGTGCTGTTTGTTGCTAATAAAAAAATGCATTTTTGTATTTTTTTTATCATAGAATAATTTTTATAGTTTGTAAAAGCATCACATCCAAAGCAGGAAAACTCCAGATAATTTACTCACGCCAATATTCATCACACATAGAAATATGTTTAAAGTTCAGAACTAGTCCATATGGAGGATCACGTGATGCAGGGTAGAAGCTCCTCTGCATAGCTCCAACCTCCCAACCACAAATAATTGCTATTTTGGTCGTTATTTCTCCCTAAAAACCAGAAAGATTATAGACTATCGCCTTCTTAATATCCTGGGCTCCTGTTTGCTTGTTTCCAGTGATTATGGAGGTCTATATGAAGAAGCCTCAGCAGAAGCATACACCGCCGGTCACTCCCGAGTAGGCCCCGAAAAAATCAAGGGCCTCAAGTGCTGTGGATAAGCCAGAGCTTCAAAGCCTGATCTCTGAGCAAGAGCCTCTAACTCTGAACAGATTTTTGGAAGAATTCAAACCCTTCCGGGAAGAAATTAAAGAAATCTCAGCTGAAATTAAATCCCTTTCTAAAAAACTTGAGGAGGTCATGATGAAAACTTCAGATAATACAGCCCGAATCTTATCTCTTGAGAAGCAAGTGGAAAAAATCGATCCCAGTCTCGTAGTCATGCTGCAAAAGATTTCTAGCTTGGAAGCTAAGTTGGAAGATCTGGAGGGCCGCAGCCAAAGAAATAATGTTGTTATCCTGGGCCTTTCAGAAGGAGAAGAAGGCCTGAATATGCTGATGATTATGCAGAAGCTAACTGAAAAGGTCGCTGGCCCCTCTCCCTTTGGGGCTAACTATATCATTGAAAGGACACATAGGTCCTTGCCACCCAAGCCATATCCGGGAGCAACGCCACGTCCCATTATTTGCCATTTTTTTGAATTACCTAGAGCGACAGACTTTCTGGCAAAAGTGAGAGAGTTACAAGAAGTGAAATGGAAAAATACCAGGCTTAGAATTGCCCAAGATCTACCGGGGTCAGTCAGGGCAAAGCGTACTGCTTTTCATCCTATTGTATCAAAAATGATAGCGGCAGGCCTTCGCTTTAAAATGGGGTATCCAGCTAGGCTACAAGTATTAGTGGATGGTATCTGGTCAACATATGAGAATCCTGAAGCTGCTCTCTCGGGACTGAAGGCCACTCTGCCTGATTTGTTTCGAGACACCTGATCTGGTTGGACGGTCTTACCCCACCCTGTTTTGGAAAGGAGAAGAACTCTTTCATGTTGCTGTACTAAAAGAGGAATGAATAGTTGTTTGGTTTTGTGAACTTTCGAATTTTGCAATGGAGGGGACTATCTTCAGCGGAGTCTTGACCTTTTGCATTTTTCATCTCAGTGCTCAGTGTTTTGGAGCAACTTCACATCTTGGGACTTTCTCTCTGGGGGGGTTGTGTTTTGTCTGGGAGGAGTTCCCTTTCTTCTCATATGGATCACATTTTCTGGTTTCTGTTTTCCAGGGTCACTTAATTATCTTGTATGATATAGTTAATATGATGAAAACCCTCAAGTTTGATGTTCCTGATTACTGGGGCACGGCTCGAGAGAGCGTCCTTTTGGTTTCAATGTTTTTTGGGATATTATCACTAGAGGCCGTGTTTGCTCTAATTTTGGTGGTTCAACCCCCCTTTACCTACTTGTTTCTGGAATTTATCTTTATCGGGTATAGATAGTAGTGGGGGCTTGGACACAGATGGAGATCCAGTACTTGCGAGCATTTAGTTTACTAGCGAATATATGTTTCTGGGAAAGTTTTCAATTTTACTAATCGCAGCACTTATGAGAGTATATTCAGCTAGTGTGTCTTACATTGAGTATTTTCTGCATTTTCTCAGGAATCGGGTTTTCTGGATTGCTATCAAGTAGGGGTTGCTCTCTTCTCTATTTCTAGTTCTTGCTATTTCTGTTCTGGATTTCAGGAGTCCAGTACTTACCTATCATTACTTACATTACTTTTATCTTTGATGTGATGTTACTGACTACTGATTCTATAAGAAAGTTTATATTCTAAGGCCGGGATTTTGGGGTACATGTGTGGAAGGTTGGAAGGGGAGGAAGGAAAGCGGTATTGTGCTGAACGTTGCTCAGGACAGTTGGGGGGAGGGTGATATTGTGTTGAGGATTGTCATATTACTTGTTAGTTGGAAAGGGATGGAATATTTTGGAGGGCGGGGGGGCAGGTGGGAGGGAAGTGGATATTCGGGTGGGTAGGATATACAACAGCAAACAGGGGTTTGGGTTATTTAAGTCTGATTGTTGTGATTTCTAGATTTTATATAATGTCCTCTTTCTTTTTCTGTTTAGATGGCCAGTAGTATGAACATTGCTATATGGAATGTGAAGGGGATAAGGAAAAGAGTTAAACAATACCAAGTGTTAAAACACTTGAGTTTATTATCTTCTCAGATTATATTCCATCAAGAATCTCATTTACTGGAAAGTGAATCCCTGCAACTTAGGAGGCAACAAATTGGGCAGGTGTTTAACGCCTTGGGGTCCACTAATAGCTGTGGGGTTATGATTCTAATTAATAGAAACATTCCCTTTATTTCCAAACAAGTTTTTAGGGACCCAGATGGTAGATATGTCCTAGTTCAGGGGAGTCTCTGGTCTACGTCTATTTTACTTGGTAGCATTTATGGGCCTAACACAGATGATCCGGGCTTTTACATGAAGTTTATCTCCATACTCCTTCCCATACTTCCCATTGGTATAATAATAGGTGGGGACTTCAATCTGGTTCTTGATCCTGAAGCAGACAGGTCTGGTACTGGCTTGAGGGGTTTAACACCCGGACAGAGGGCCCTTAGGGACTTTCTGGACCAGTGCGGACTGTGTGATGTGTGGCGTGTATTACATCCTAAGGATAGGGAGTATACCTTTAATTCACCAGTACACAGAACCCAGTCTCGCATTGACTATCTTTTCCTCTCTCAGGCTCTTTTGCCAGGGATCTTAAATACCTCAATCCAGCCAGGTCCAGTGTCTGATCATTCTCTGGTAACTTCCAAACTGGCCTTCCTTAACATTCCCCATAAAGAAACCCGATGGAAATTAAATGGTCAATTGCTCAAAGACACTAAATACTGTGACCTAATAAAGGAGCAGATTGATTTCGGTTTCTCCACTAATTCCTCTGAGGATACGTCACCTGATATTTTGAGGGGTGCTTTCAAATCATACATGAGAGGGATCATTATCAGCTTAGCCACAAAAAGGAAAAAGACTCGAGAGGAGGAATTAGTAGCTTCATTATCTCTAATTAGGTCTTTAGAAACCAGGTTATCCTCTAATGCCTCAGAAGAGGATATGAGGAGGCTCTCAGTAGCTAAAGATAAATACTTAGATCTATTGAGGGAAAAAGCAGAATTATCTATTATTTGTACCAAAGCAAACTACACTGATCAGGGGGAAAAGGCGGGTCACCTGCTAGCCTTAAGGTTAAAGCAGCAAGAATCAGCTAGATATATACCTCCAATCATGGCCCAGGCAGATGGATCCTTGAAGGTATCCCCTTCTGAGGTCGTGCAGGAGTTTGCCTCTTACTATGAGGACTTATATAGGGACATGGACAACCCTCTATCCTTAGAAGAGCTTGAGGCCTACCTGAGGGATTCCTCTCTACCCTTTCTATCAGAATCGCAGAGGAATTTTCTGTCCTCACCAATATCTCTAGAGGAAATATCAGAGGTCATTGGGGCTTTGCCCTCAGATAAGGTCCCAGGACCAGACGTTTTTTCTGCTTTATTTTATAAAACTTTTCGATCACAATTATTGCCAGTTCTCCACCAGTTGTGCTGTCACATTCTTTCTGGTGCAAAAATAGATACACATTTGTTTGAAGCCCTGATTGTTCTTCTCCCTAAGCCCAATAAAGATCTGGAATTAGTGCAAAGCTACAGACCAATTTCCTTATTAAATCAAGATGTTAAAATTCTCTCCAAGATATTGGCTGATAGAATAACACGAGTTCTTCCTGACCTGATTAATATGTCTCAGGTAGGGTTTATGAGGGACTTTCATCAGCTGACAATCTACGTAACTTGTCACACGTAATCTCGGTGTCCAGGGATGCTGCCTTTCCCACGGGATTGGTCTCCTTGGAGGCCAAGAAGGCGTTTGATAGTGTCAATTGGAACTTCCTATTTCCGGCCCTTAAAGTATTTGGTTTTCCGGCTAAGTTTATAGAGTGGATTCAGGCCTTATATCAAACTCCATCTGCCAGAGTCTCTGGCAAGGGAGCACTCTCCAGACCCTTTCCTTTGTCTTCCAGTACCCGGCAGGGTTGCCCTCTCTCCCCCCTTTTATTTAATTTATACTTAGAGCCCCTTATCCAAAATATTCTCAACAATCCAGATATAAGCGGTATCCCAATTGGCAATCAGGTGGTGAAGATTACGGCTGATGATCTCCTCCTTCATTTATCTCATCCAAAAACTTCAATTCCCGTTATGTTGAGGGAAATTGCCAAGTTCAGTGCTTTTTCAAATTATAAGCTGAATATAAACAAATCCTCCATTTTCCCCCTTAATCATAAGGTTTTTAAAAATGATTTGTCGTTTTTTGGTCTCAGTTGGTCTCCACGTGTTCTCAGATACCTTGGTATTAATTTGACGCATAACCCCTCCTCCTGGTTTAAAGAAAATTTGGAGCTTCTCTCCCAAGTGATAGTTCAGGACTTCAACAGATGGTCCAAACTCCCTCTCTTTCTTTGGGGTCACGTTAATATCATTAAAATGAATGTTTTTCCTCATTTATTTTATCCCTTCTCACTTCTTAACTCCTTTACACCATTATCATGGTTCCAGAAAATGCATGGAATTTTCACAAATTTCATCTGGTCTAATAAACAAGCCAGGTTAGCATATTACAAACTAGCTGCTCAGAAACTAGATGGAGGACTGCGGATCTCCCATCTAGCAATTTATTACTGGGCTAGTCATATTGCAAAATATTTGCGGTGAGTGAATCCTGGTCCAGAACATTTAAGACCGGTCTGGCTCAAAATTGAGTTAGACTTTATCCAATCCGAGAACATTGACCCCCAGACAATGTGCTATCTTAAAATAGCCTCCCTTCCGGACACTGTTAGTTGTCCCATTATCTGAACGTCCCTCAGAGTTCACATGCAGCTTTGTTCATTTCTACGGTATTCCCCAGAACTGGATCTGTCCCAGTCCATTTGGAATTCCCCGTCTTTCTCAATAAACAAAAAGATGATATCTCGTAAATGGTTGCCCCAGATTGGGGATGGGATAATCTCTACTTTTCTGGATGACGCAAGGGAATGGCTTTCTGTTTCTAATATAATTCGCAAGTTTGATATCCCGTTAACCTTTTACTTCAGGGTGGCCCAATTGAAATATCTACTCTCTGCAATATTTGGTAATATCCCTCCTCGTCTGCCTGCTTTTCTGTTTGTATCGGATCTCTCCCCTTTATTTGGGTCACCAGGTGCTATCTCCAACATATATTGTGTCCTATATCATTGGAAATATGGGAGACCTGAATGCCCCACTAGGCTCTGGGTTTCTTTTTTTCCCCTCAATACACTCCTAACTGGTCAGCTTTATGGAAGTTCTGCCATAAATATGTCTCTCAGGATAGACTCCGCCTTATGCAATACTATATATTACATAACATGTATTATACCCCTGTGAAGCTAAGTAAATGGGGTCTTATAAGTTCCGAGGCCTGTACCAGAGGATGTCAAGAGGAAGGCACACTTCTTCACGTCTTTTGGTCATGCCCTAAGATAAAGCCATTATGGATGGCCATACAGAATAACCTAGACCCCATACTGGGTTTGCAGGAATACTTCACCCCAGATGTATGTTTGTTGGGGGATTTATCCTCTATCAAGGTGAGAAATCAGAAGGTTTCATATTTCCATGATTGCATTATCTGTTAAAAAAATTGTGTTTCAGCATTGGAGAGATACAATAAGCCCAACATATCAGGAATGGGTTAATGAAATTTTGGCTAACCTACATACTGAGAAAGCGATAGCAAGCCTCCCAAATAAGTTGCAGTGGTATAAGAATACTTGGGATCCCCTTCACATGTTAATTATGGCCAGAGCTGCTAAATGAGTTAGTACATCCAGTGCTTTTTGATTCATGATACTATATTGTATTCTTTTATTTTTGTATGTACCTTGCTGCTGTATGGGGTGGGGGGCATGGGGCAGCTCATGCATCATTGTGAGTATAAGCATTGTATGTGGTAATCCTCTGTCCCCTGTATTAGTAAAACATTTACTAATAAAATATGAATTATAAAAAAAAAAAACTTCAAAAAAAAAAAAGAACTACTCCATATAACTAATAACAACATCCCCTCCTGTATATCTTAATGTACCATATCTCATCCATAGCTCATAATCATGCCTAGGTCACATAGGTGCTGCCGCCTCATCATTGAATATTCGGGTTACATACACAGGCCAACTATATAGTTAACATCTGGCCCATTTAAAAAAGAGTATAGTAAAAAAAAAGGACAAGTCAAACCTCAGCGTAGCAGCAGACATTACCAACACTGAGAATATGCATAGGGATCATCTCCCTGTATTAATATTACAAGTTACTTGGGCAGGGGCTGTCCTTCTAACAGTGGTCTGGGGAGATGGTTACCGTAACGGGGGGAAGGGGAACCCGACACAATGCCGAGTTAAGATAGGCCTCCCATTTGGAGAAGTACATGGACAACTGCCCTCTGGCAGCATAAGTTAACTTTTCGAAGGTAGCTAATCTGGCTATAGCTGAATGCCATAATGAAATGGGGGGGTAGGGGTTGCCACCAATAACTTAAGAGAAGCTGCTTAGCCTCCAACAGAACAACCAAAACCCAGTTCAGATGCTGTATTCTTAAATGCCTAAGGGTCTGATCTCCCAACAGCGGTATAGGATGTGAGAGGTCTATGGGCTGCCCCAACACCCCAAAGCAGTCCATTGCTACCACTGACCAGAAAGGGACCAGAGCTTGGCACTTCCATAAGGGATGCAGGGTGTCTGCAGGACAGTGTTCGCATCTCCAGCATCGTGCATGTGGAAAAGCCCCCCACCTGAATAGGATAGCGGGTGTTCTGTACCATCTAAGGAGTATCTTAAGCTGAATTAACTGGCTTCTAGTGTCTTTGTATGTGGAGTGCGCTTCATGGAGGCAACAGGATCAGGTCTCTGGACTGATGTGACTTCCTATTTCCATGCCCCATGCCAGTCTACATGTCTCCGTGTGGTCTGATTGCTCCTTGCACCATGTACTGTAGAACCTACCCGCTAGCCCATGAAAGGAAGGCTTTAAATGTACTGAGGACAACCATTGCCATCTCGGTTCTTCTTTGGTCGTCCAGTCAATGGCCTGCACTTTGCTGCGCAGTTGCAAGAATGCATTTTTATATTTATTTAAAAACTGTTTTTCTGTCTGCTAACTGACTTCTTGGCCCTATCATAAAACTGAGATGCCTCATACCATGGGGTTATCCCAGTAAAGGACATTTTAAAACAATAAAATATATTTTGTTTATTTAAAAATGTATTTTCTTTGGAATAAATTGTTCTATAGAATAAAATGTTTTGCAAAAATAGCAAGCAGACTTGAAATTATATTTTCAGAAACTAGATAGCAAAGTAACTTTGTTCCCATATTTCTATAGTTATTGTATTTATTTATGAGGTTAATCTGTACTGCAGGACAAACTGTGATGGGTTGGCTTTATGGTAATGTCATAATGTGCTTGAGTGACTGACATTTGTGAACTTTTCTACTTGGATTGTCATTTAATTTGTCTGTAGTTTGTCTTTATCACCAAGTCTCTTTCAACTTGTCTCATGTCTATGTGTTTCGGATGTGCTGCTGCCCAGCTGCAGTCTTTTGGTATATTGTGTTTTTTTTTTTTTTTGGTGGGAGGGTATTTTGGGCAACATACTGTCATGTGGACTGTGGGGACTCTGGGGATAGTGCTAGGGTGCAACTAACAAAGCATGGGGAGGGAGGAAATGAGTAGAAATTGCATTGGAAATGCCCTCCAAAATGCACCAGAATGCACCAAAATGTTAAAACAATGTATGGGGGCATAGGCGGCCCACCAAACCCCAAGGCCTATTATTTTTATTTTTTCTCTGACTTGAGCTTCCCCATCTATACAATTCCTGGATCCGCCCCTGCTGTTTGCACCTCCCACCCACACCCAGGACAATGATAATTTGGTCAAATAAAGCAGACAATTCCCAGATCTTTAGTTTTAACCAGAGCAGTCTGAAAACTGAAAGCTGATGTTATTGTCACACAATCCACAGATACAGCACAGGTACTGCTGTCAGTGTCATCTTCTTCAAGTATAAACAAAGGAAGACAGAGAACACTGGGAGCTGGGTGATGCTTCAAAAATGCAGGCAAACTTCAGAAAAACAAGAGCACCCACCAAAATTAGTCATACAGCAAATGGAATATATAAGTTACCTTTTTTTCATTTTAAGCCATCCATTTATATGGCCACTTCACCAAAAATCCTAATAGCGGTTCAACAACATGTTCAGTGTGGCAGATGCCACTAGTGTTAGGTTTCGCTCAGGAAACTCTGAGCTTCATCAGGCAAAGTGCTTTAAATATACCAGTGAGAGAAATCCCATAATGCACCAAATCAACTTGCATAACAATTAACACTGATTGTTACTAGATTAAAAACACATGGGTAATATTGTGAACTGCTAATTGATCAATATTCATTAATTATAAGCATTTCTACAAATAACCCAAGCACTAAGCTTAATAAAATTCATTCAGAGTGTTTTCTTATAATCAAAGCAGGAAATTATGCTCCCCAGGATTTAATATGTCCAAAAACGATTACATAATGTTATATCAGTCTAAATTATGTACCTAGTATCCAAGCATGCATCTTCTCCTTTTTGGAATTTCAATGCCCTGCAGCTTGCACCAAATGTCATCCTCCTCATTGTCTGCTTCTCTAATGTTTTTTTGAGCAGTCTGTTGAATGTGAGGAGGCGTCATTGTAGTACTTCTTGTAGTACTTCTTCCTAATGAAACTTCATCTACAGCATTAATCAAAAGTTGCCTGTAGTTCAACTCCTCCATATCCTCAGAAACAACATCAGGAAGGTGTCTTTCCAGAAACGTGGATATACTAATGTTGCTATGATATACTATTTGCTCCTTGTCATGGCTGATAATTTGTCATCATTGCTAAGTCTGGTAAGCATGTTATTTGACTAGAGATCGGTTTATATCTAAGTTGTTCCTCATTTTCTCCAAACTTTTTTTGAGAAGTAGAATGAGCGGAATATGTACATGATATACTCAATGATAGCCACCTTTTGTTCAAAGATGAATTCAATCATAAAGTAAGTTGAATTCCACCTTGTTACATCTTGAACAAGCTGGTGGTGAGGACAATCTTTGTTCTTCTGGATATCAGCAGGGATGTCATTGGGCTTTTACTGAATGGTTGAAGTGGCCACACACTTTGTGCACTGTTCCCACAGTGGTTGATACTTGTCAGTCATTATCCAGGAAGCACTGAATAATTAGGTTACGACAATGTACAAAACAGCATACATATACATAGTTGCTATCAGGAGGTGCTTTTTATGTTGTCTTGCACATGCTCAAGCAACATTTTGTGGTAGTAGGAGAAATGCAGAGATGTGTCAGTGTTGGTGAATGCAGGGCACTCTTTAGAAGGTGCATCCCTCATTCTCCGATGAGCCAGCATGCTAGCACTGACACAAGTTTATGCAAAGTGCCACCAATGTGAAAGAAATGTGCCACTGCAGCCAGAGACAAGCTCATCATGCAGTGGCACAGATGACACACCTCTTCTACATGCATTGCCTGGTGAAACATTTCAAATAAACATGGTGATGGCTCCTGCCATCCACCACACAATGCCAAAAGAAAGTTGACTTCGGGGGTATCCAATCTCCCTGTCGGCATATCCGCCACCCCCCCACACACACATATTATATGGCACACTGGGAGCCCACCCCAGTGTGCCTCTGTTTAACAGAAAGCTCACTGTGTCTGCATGTTCTTGCCCCCCCAATGTGTGGCACACTGGGAGCCCACCCCAGTGAGCCCATTTGTTTTATTTATGTAAAAAAAGAAAACTGTTCCACAGTACAGTGTAATTTTTGTTTTTTTTTTCCCTGAAAAAAAAATGGTCCATTGTCTGCGGCTTCCTCAACCTGCACCCACCCTCTGTGCACCCCACCTCCCCACACCCCCAACCTCATACTCACCTCCAGATGTTGGCGCTGTGATCTTCGGTGGAGCGGGAACACATCTGCACTCTTCAAAGCTGACCACAAACTGAAGAAATGCCGGTAAGCCATACAGTATAATGGCATAAATGGGGGGGGTCAACTTAGATGGATATCTCAGCTATTGTTTTGTATTTTGGCTCCAAATTTTCAACATGGGGTTCTTGGGACCCCACCTCATTAACACATGCACTGTCATCTCGTTATTCTGTTCGGAAAGGTAATTTTTCAGTCACTACACAGAATCACCTTTTGGGACAGATTAATGAAATTACAGTGCCACTGTTCATGAGGTGGGGTCCCAGAAATCCTATGTTGCAAATTTGGTGAAAAAATTACAATAAATGACTGTGTTACGAACATACGAAATTTGCCAGCACATAAAGGCCTAGAGGTCTATCAAGTCTGCTCGAATGTGCAGCTAGCACCCCTTATTCTGCAGCTGCCCCTCCCTTCCACCCTTCCCCTTCATTAACCCTGCCCCTTGTCCTGTCCCATCCTCATTTGAAGCAGTCCACTGTTCTACTGTATACCACTTCTGCAGGTAACGCATTCCACCCAGCCACCACCCTCTCTGTAAAAAGTGTCTCCTCATCTCCTCTTGAACCTTCCTCGCTCCAGTCTCATATCATGGCCCTGTGGCCCTCCTCCCTTACTTTGAACAGCCCTCTGTACCCGTCTTGTTTATTCCTTTCATGTATTTAAAGGTTTCAATCATGTCACCCTGTCTCCTCTCCTCCAGTTAGTACATGTTCAACTCCTTCAACCTCCTCTCGTATGATAAGTCCCCAGCCCCTTGATCATCTTTGTCACCCGCGCTGCACCCTCCAGTAACTTAATGTCCTCTTCAGATATGGTCACCAGTACTGCACGCAGTACTCCAGGTGTGGTCTAACTAATGACCTGTACAGTGGCAGAATCACCTCCTCCTCCTCGAGGATATACCCCTTGCAATACAACCCAGCATTTTGCTGGCCTTTGCAGCTGCCTTCCCACACTGTGCCGAGTTGTTCATTGACCCTGTAATGAGCACACCCAGATCCTTCTCCTCCTCTGTCTGGGCTAGCTGCACTCCCCTAGCTGGTAAGTCCTCCTTGGTTCTTCATCCCAAAATGCAGTACCTTGCACTTTTTGACATTAAAGCCCAGTTGCCAGGTGTCTGACCAGGTTTCAAGCTTTGCCAGATCATCCTGCAACCCCTGCCATCCCCCTAGGTCATCCACCACCGCGCCAACCTTGGTATCATCAGCAAACAGACTGATCTTGCTCTTGATGTCCCATGATATGTCTGCAATGAATATCCCAAACAACACTGGTCCCAGCACTGAGCCCTGTGGGACACCGCTCATCACTGCCCTTGGGTGAGAGCTCCCCACCCACCACCACCCTCTGTTGTCTTCCCTGCAGCCAGTTTCCTACCCATCTCACCAGCTTTGCACCTGCCCCTGTGCCTACTAACTTCCTTCCCAGCCTTCCATGAGGCACTGAGTCGAATGCCTTACTGAAGTCCAGATACAAAACATCCACTGCATGGCCCCTGTCCAGTTGCCTAGTTACCCAGTCATAGAACTCAACCAGATTGGTTTGGCAGGTTCTGCCACGTATGAGGCCATGCTGTCTGCTGTCCTGTAGTCCTTTGGCCTCTAGGAGGGCCACCAGCCTCTCCTTCAGGATAGTCTCCATTAGCTTACCCACGATGGATGTGAGGCTCACTGGTCTGTAGTTTCCCGGTTCATCCTTGGGGCCACTCTTGTGGAGGTGCACCACATGAGCCATCCTCCAGTCTGAGGTACACACCCGAATGTAGTGAGGCATTAAATAGATCTCAAAGGTCCTGCAAGGACCTCTGCCAGCTCCTTCAGTAACCTAGGTGGATGCCATCTGGGCCTGGTGCCTTGTCCACCCTCAGTGCCTTCAAACCCTCTCGAACTCTGCCCTCCATGATTTCCCATCTGTCACCACTTCCCCAGTCTGCCATTTCTCCCACCTTGGGTCACCCCTCTTCTCTTTAGTAAATACTGAGCAGAAGTACTCATTTAGTGCTTCCACCTTATCGTACCCTGCTTCACCCAACCCCTCCTTCCTAATCCTTACTATGTGGTCCTTACAGCTCCTTTTCTCCCTGATGTACTTAAAGAAGTCCTTCTCCCCCTTCTTAATGCCTTGTGCCAGCCTAAGTTCCGTAGATGCTTTGGCTCCCCTTACTGCCCTTGTCACCTCCTTCGATTCTGTCAAGTACTCCTCTCTGTCCCCCTCCCTATTTTCTTGTACTTCCTAAAGGCAGCTCTTTTCTCATTACCTTTCCATGACCTTCCTTGCTCAACCAGCTCGGTTTCTTAGCCTTGGAGCTTTCTTGCTCTGGGCTTTGCAGCAGATTTTTGTTGCCTCCACTATCCCCAGCTTGATGAGCTCCCATCTCTGGTTAGTATCCATACTTGATTGAATTCTGGCCAGGTACCCTTTTACCACTTCCCCCATCCTCCCAAAGTCAGCCCTCCTGAAGTCCAGCACTCTTGTGCCAGATTCCACTCCTTCCTTGCCCATATCTAATGTGAGCCATACTGAGTGGTGGTCACTCCTGACAGCGGTTCCTCCACTGTAAGTTCTCTCACAAAGTCCCCATTTGCCAGCACAAGGTCAAGGGTATTCCTAACCTGGTTGGTTCACTGACCATTTGCAGCAGGAAGCTGTCCTGGAAGGCATCCAGCAGTACCTGCTCCCTTCTGTTACTGGTTGTTGAGGTGCTCCAGTCCACTCCTGGCATGTTGAAGTCCCCCACAATCACCACGCTACCCTTCTCGCAGGTCCTCCTGATCTGTCCCGCTAGTTCCCTGTCTAACTCCTCCATCTGAGATGGTGGTCTGTACACCACTCCCATTCTAAGAATCCTATTCTTGGAATCCTGGATTTGCACCCAAAGTGACTCTGTACTACCCTCCTCCCCTTCCTCCCTTACACACTTCAGTCCTTCCTTCACATGTAGTGCCACCCCCCCTCCTTTCCCAGTCACCCTGTCCCTACAAAATAACCTGTATCCTGGTATAGACAGGCCCCAGTCATTATATTGGGTGGCCCATGTTTCCATGATGGCTGCAATGTCCACCTCTCCCTCTGCCATGAGAGCCTGTAACTCTGCAGTTTTCCTCCCAAGGCTTCTAGCATTAAGGGTAACCATCTTCCACCCTTCCCCCCCCAATCCTGCCCTCCTTTCCTAGCATCATCAATAGTACTTGCCATTTGTCCTTTGTCACTGTTATGGGGGGTAAGCTCATATGATTTCCCAACCTGTGGTCTCTGCATATCTCTTCCCCAACTGCCACCCCCCACTCCTTGTTTAAATTCCCAACTTCCTCTATATATTCTTCCATCCTCTGTTTCAACACTTTCTTTCCCTCCTCACTCAGGTATAGTCTGTCCTTGGCATAGAGACTACTGTCCTCCCAGGTCCCTCCCCACCCCCACAACAGCCCATACCCTTTAGCACAACACCAGGTTCTTAGCCATCCATTAAATTCCTCTATTCTCAGCTTCCTTGTTGTGCTTGCCTTTGGCACCAGAAGTATCTCTGAAAAAGTTACTGATCTTCCTGTCCCTCACATAATTGTCCTAGTTCCTCAAACCTCCTCTGGACTATATCTACTGTCTTGTCAGCCAGGTCATTTGTCCCAAGATGTATAATTAAATGAGGCTTGTCCCTACCCCTTTTAGCATATTTCAAAACAGATTGTCCCACCCTTTCCGCTGTCATTCCTGGCATGGTCTCCACCCAAATGCGACTATGCCTCTCCCCCTTGCTACCCCACCTAACTCCTCTTAGTATCGAGTCCCCCAGCACTAAGATTCCACCCTCTTACTCCCTGCTTGCTTCCATTCATCTCCCTCCCTCATTTCCAGCTCCTCTTCTTCATCCTGCACATTATTTCCCCCTTTTACCCTTGTTGCAGTTCTCCCAGCAGAACTTCCCGCTCCAGTTTGGTCCAGGCATTTATCAATTACTCCTCTAATTTCATCATTTCCCTCCTCCACCTTCTTCCTCTCTAGCAGTGCAGAGCTGTTTTCTGAAGACCCTTCACAAATGCCCACTCCCTCTCTCTTCATAGTAACCTGTTCTCTCCTTTCCACTCCACGACTTTTGCCACTTCTTCGCCTCCCCTCACAAATCCCTGTCGCCTCCTTCCATTTGACTTTTGTCTCCTGACCTGGTTTCCCTGGCAATCGTTCTTCCTGGCCTGGGCCCCTTTGTCTCTGCTTCCCTTCTTCTGACCCTCTCCTCACCACTGTTGGCTTAAATCACCCCCTCATCTCCCCTTCTTCCTCCCCGCTCCAGTATTGGTCTAAACCCACCCCCAATCTGCCTTGCCTGTCTTAGTTTCTCCTGCAGACCCTCAATCTCCTTTCTAAGTTTTTCTATGTGGTTGCACACTAAACATCCTCCCACATTCCAGGCAATGTTTAGAAAGATTGGTGCACCGCAGTTGTTGCAGCCTACCACCCTACCCATTGCTGTCGTTGCCCACCAGCGACCCCCCACCCTTCCAGATGCAGGATGCCAAACACTCCCCCAAGTCTCCCCTCTCCCCCCTCTATCAGTGCAAAACATTTCTTTATTTTCCTTACCTCCTTTGTTGCACACGCCCAAGTCTTCTGGAAACAATCAGGTAGCTGAGGCCTCTAGTCAGACCATTAGCACCCTTCCCCCCCTGTGCACTCAAACTTTGCAGCTAGTGAAGCCAGCAACAATGAATTAATTCTACTCAAGCCCCCAAAATAGGTTTGCTACCCAAAGAAACAAGACACCAATTCAAACAGCTTCACCAACAATACATCAAAATAGGCTTGGAATTAGAAGATATAGGTCTCCAATTCAAAGAAACAGACCAGTTAAATTACACCAATTATGTTTAAAACAGAAGCAATAGGCCTCTACAAATGCAGCCTGCCACACAGTGAACCAAACAAATGAGCATGTGTTGTGCAGTTTCTATGCAAGCTCGTAACTTCGACAATTTTTTAATATTTTCACTCAAGATTTTCAACATTGCCATTTTTTCACACCTTCTTATGAACAGTACAGCAGTCATTTTTTACATCCTGCCCAAAATGTGTTTTCGCACATGTGGCGTACAATGGCGTGGTCGCTGTGGAAATCAATGTTTGAGACATATTAACAAAATCACAGTGATACTGTTCATTATTGGATGTCCCAAAATGCCTATGTTAAAAATTTGGTTAACAAAATTCCCAAAATAATTGCATTACGGGTGTGCGTTGCGTTGTTTCTGCGCACACTTGTGACTTCACTAATTTTTCATATTTTCACTCTAGATTTTCAGCATTTCCATTTTTTTTTACAACTACTCATGAAGAGTACAGCTGTCATTTTTCACATCCTGCCCAAAATGTGTTTTTGCACCTGTGGCACCAAATGCACAGTCGCTATGCAAAATCACCTTTCCATTAGCAAACTAATAATGCCACTGTTCATGAGGTGGGGTCACAAAAAGCCCATGTTGAAAATTTAGAGTGAAAATACCAACAAACACCTGGGGCATTAGGGTTTCCAACTGTAATGCCCCACCCTGTAGGAGACTGACAGGCATCAATGGTGTGACTTGGGATTGTCGGCTGTAATGCTCACGCCATTCCACCCCCACCCTGAAGCCAGTGACAGGTATCGAGGTGTGCCTTGGAGTCTTTGGCCCCAAAGCTCACCCCATTCTGCTATACTACACTCATCTCAGTGTATTTCCTTATGAAATGGGATGAGTGCAAGGCCCAAAGACCCCAAGGTACACCACAACACTTGTCAGTGTCTGCAGGGTAGGGTGAGGTGAAATGGCATGAGCGTTACGGCTGAAGACCCAAAGGCACACCCCAATGCCTGTCAGTCTCTGCAGGGGAGATGGAGTTGGTGTCAGTTCACTACTTCACTGCCATTCCTATTATGCATCTCTCTAACTCTTGCACTACCAATGCCAATGCCAGCAAGCCAACATTCAGCATTGACAAATGCTTATTAAATATTTGAACCATTGTCAACAACAAAAAAACAACTTCCAAAGCCTGTGAGGTGACCCAAGCACTAACTAGTCTTTCCAGTTATTGCTAAATGTACTGTGCTTTGTGTGTGATTCTTGAAAGTGAGATACATGGAGAACTGCCATTTTGTGAAATATGAGGATTTTTTGGAGCTGTGAGATATAGTAGTGGTAGTAGTAGTAGTGGTGGTTGAAGTGGTAGGGGTAGCAGGCAGAGTGGTATGTGAGGATGATGAATTAGCCACAAAACCGACCCAGTGAGCAGAAGGGAAAGACAGGCAATGATTTGGGTACTGGTCCACATGTCAGTAGTGAAGTGAACTACCTAGTCCACAGCATCTCGGAGAGCATGCCTTACTTGAAGTATTAAACTGTCATACATCCTGGGCACACCAGTTACTGAAAAGTATTTTCTACTTGGCACTAAATATCATGGGTCTAAGTATTCTATAAGCCTCCAGAATCCCATGTCTTACACAATAAAATATGGCTACAAATCAAGTACAGTCATTTCTGTTATTTTACGATTTATTGCCACTGTTATTGGATGATTTAATATTTAGATTTTCTTTCAAAAACCTCTTGTAACTTCAATTGTCTCTTATCAAGGGTAAAGTCAGATTTGGCTGGGGGTGTTGTACTACTTGCAGGAGTCCCAACTAGTGCCATGAGCTGTGGGTGGGGGGTGCATTAACAAAGAGGTAGCCAACTTCTGTGATGTCCGTAAAGAAAAAGTTGTACACACTCCAAAGATAAAGTCCACACACTGACTTGAAATAATCCCAAAGACTTATTTTAAATTATATTGGTATAAAATCCCTGCCAGTGATAGGACATACTCACTGGCCACTCTAGCCCCAATAGAGTGACCAGTGAGTATGTTCTATCACTAGCAGGCTACAGTTCCAGGCACCAGTGTTAGACTGTTTGTTTGAACCATATATAACGATAGGGTGAATTTTCATAAGATGTTGCATTATTGTTGTGTTTCCAAGATGACCTTTGTTTTCCCCCTACTAACACAAGCATTGCAGTGCACACATTTAGCTTGGCAAGCATCCTTGGGGTTTATGTAAAAATGACCCCAGAAAGTAGAGGTGGACTGTCTATGTCTAGTAATGAGCTCAGTGGGGGTCAAGTTGCTAGGTTAAACTGGGGAAGACATATCGGTGGAGGATGCAGGGTCATCAGGTGAGACAATCATATAATCCTCTGCTTCAGCACCATTGCCATCACTACTGCCAGACTTTGTTTTACTCTGTTTGGCTTGTGCCTTTAAAATTTTCTTTTTTCCCTTTTGACACAGTATTAGCACTCTCTTCATCCACATTGTCACTGTCAGAATGAGAAATAGGTAAAGTCAGACTCACAAGCTCATCCATGTTATCAGTATCACCTTGACCATGGTCATCATCATATCAGATTCAGTAGAGCTAGCACTGTTACTTGGAGATTGAGTGATTCGATATGCACATTTTGCAGATCAAGCAGCTCCACTGTGAGTTGTACCTGTAGGTGCTTCAACTTTATAGTAAGGGATCCAGAGCCACAAAATCCCTCAAAATTGTTTGGACCTGACACCTCTTGCAATACTTTGCAGGCCACAATTTTTGGAAAGAAGATACTCACCCAGTATCACAAGCAAGAGGCCTTCTGTGTCATAACTCTTGTTCAAGTTGTGAAGTACACTGAAATAAGTACGACATGACCAAAAAATATGAGAAAAATCTAGAAAAGTGGAAATTTTACCAAATATGATCTTGAACCTTCAATATTGCTCAGATCAGTCTAAAATTTGTACCAGTTATGCACATTGAGGATATTCACATAAAACAAGTCTCATTATCATCATGCCTTTACAGTATGGACCAGTTTATGCAATTATTGTAGAAAACATTTTCCAAAATTCTGATTTTTCGGCCAAATTTATGAATAGACTTTATCGCGTTTCCTCTGACAAAGTAATCATTGCATTTACAGTATATTACATTATATCATATTTCAATCTTCTACAATGTTTCCACTTTCATTTAAAAGAAACCTGACTCAAATAGCATGATTTATGACTCACATATTCCATTTTATGTACCCATACCCCCCAAATGGACGTGGTCACCATCCTACCCAGCATTTGCCAGTTTTGGCCATACATGCTTTTCTAGTTTGATTTTGGTATGGTTTGAAATACTTTATAGGAGTTTTATGATATTAGTAAGCTGCCTATTGAAGGAATGCTCATAAAGTAATCAATTTGATGCTTTGCGCAAAGTATTTATAATGTGTATGTTTGTATTTTGTATAGGGGTTTTATGATATTAGTAACCTGCCTATATGGGGAATGCTTTTAATGTAATCAATATGATGCTTTGTGCCAAGTATTAATAATGTGTATTTCTGTATTTAAGATTTATGACTGATAAACCATGCAGCTAGCATTCCAAGTCAGCACTAAAGAGCAACAACCAAGCATAAATTATTCCCACTGTCTCATTTGTCAGCAAGATGCACATCATGGCTCTTTACAAAGACTAACAGAACTTGGATATCCCACCTTCTTGTATGCAATTCAGAACTGTGATGATGATGTCACTTTCTGACTGGAAAAGGACGTATTATGCAAAGATGAATTCCTAGCAAAGACCCCAGTAATGAGTGCAAGTTGCCACAACGCATGCACCAACAAAAAACTGTTGAACAAAAACAACACCATTTCAGAACAGGACAGTGAGCAGCCAGGTCCATCTCATGTGGTCAGGTGATCTTTAATCAACAGCCTATTTAATTGCAAGAGTAAATGTTTTGTGTGTGAAGAGGTGTGGGATAATGGGGGAACAGGAAACTGTTGATGATTGCAACTGTTGATCATCAAAAAAGTGTGGCAAAATGTCAAAGGATTAATGACAGTACCATGTTATATAAGTTGCAAGGGTTTTGGAATGAATGCTTAGATCTGATAGATCATGATTTTCGATACCATAGGCCATGTCTTCATAATTATATAAATATTATAACAGTCGTGGGAAGGTGATGACATCTATGATGTAGGGAACTGTTGGCCAATTTCTCAAATTGAAAGACCAATGTTTGACAATGGAAGTGTCTTCTATATCCCTAAACTTCATGACAGATATTGCCAGTGGTTAGAAGAACATGGTGTAGATCATGCAGCATCCTACAGGTCAAGTCTGAAAAGATGCCTACTGACATACTATACTAATCTCAGTGGCTGTAAAGTATTTATTTATTGAAAAGTTTCACCAGGAAGGGATGCTGAACAACAAGTTGCTTTTCTCACGGTGCATCCCGGGGGAAGGGTAAACAGGAGGAAGAGCATACATAAGATACAAATTCAAACAGTTAAAATGACAAGTGAAGAGTGATACGAATAAGCGGCAATACAAACAGGTTACAATAATGGACAGTATGTGACCATTGAACAATAATACAAGTATCTTAAAACCAATAAAACATGACACAGAATATACATAGGATCAGGACATAGTGCCCTGGTTACAGGTTTGAATAAGTACTGAGTGTATTATAGGTAACAATAAGTGCTAGTGTAAGTACATCCGTTGGCACTTTGGAGAGCAGCTAGGGCAATTATATAAAATTAAGCTTATTTAGTGAACTAAGGTAGATGAAAGGAGGGAAGAAGAGGGCGGCAAAGTTGAGCAGAGAACAGAGACAGTCAGAGCAGAGAACGGAGAGAGTAGCATTGTGTTACCAGCAGGTACAGTTTATTGAGAGGTAATTGTTTAGTGCTAAAGATAAGGAATAGGGTGAGGAAGATAGTCAGATTTTGGGGGACAGTGCATTCCAAAGTTGTGGAATAATGATGTGTGAAGGCTGCTTGACCTACTGTAGTCGAGCGACAAGGAATTACCAGTAGACGAGAGTCATAAGATCTTAGGCAATGTTCTGAAGGAGGATATTGTGGATATTAGGGAAGAGAGATAAGGGGGGAGGGATCCAAACCAGAATTTTGACATAAGTTTGAAACAGTGGAGAAGTTGGCAATTTTTTAGTGGAATAAGGGAAAGAGAGTGGTAGAGGTTGCAGTGATAGGTGGGGGGGGGAGTTGAGAGCAAAATGACAGGAGTTGTAGAGGGTGTCCAATCTGGCTAGGGAGGACTTAGGAGTGGCACCATAGACTGCATCACAGTAGTCAAAAATAGGCAATATCATCTTCTGGACAAGCTCATGCCTTGCCGATAGAGGGAGGCAACTATGGTTGCTGTATAATGCTCCAAGCTTGGGGTGCAGTTTTTTCAGGATGGTATCCACATGTCCAGAGAAGCTGAGGTGTTGGTCTGGCCAAACCCCCTAAGTACTTAAAGGATGAGGTATCCTCAATGTCAGTCTCATCAAGGGTGTGGGAGGAGGGCAGTGAGGGAATCCCTGAGAGTCTCTGCCTGGTGCCAAAGGTCATAGAGACAGTCTTCTTGGCACTGAGGGAGAGTTGATCGGAGCTGAACCAGCACTGAACATTATTGAAGTCAAGCTGCAGTCTGGATTTCACATCCACAGGGGACTGGCCTGATGTGAAGATGACAGTATCATTGGCATACATATGGATAGATGAGGATGATCAGGCTGAGGGTAGGTCATTTAGGAATATAGAAAATAGGATTATGCCTAGTACAGACCCCTGGGGGTACACCAGTGGTGATGGGCAGCAGGGGGGAGGAATAGAGTCAGCAATTTTGACTGACTGGGTCTGGCCTAGCAGGTAAGCTTTGAACCAGTTTTTGGCAGATTCGGTTAGGCCAGCCAAGGAGAGGGCATCAAGGAGGAGGAGATGGGAGACTATTGAAGGCCTTTGCTAGGTGGACAAAAATAGCTGATGTGATTTGGTCACTGTCCATCCCTGAGAAGATGAAGTCAGTGAACCTAATCAGGGAGGTGGTGGTGGAGTGGTTCTTCCAGAAGCCAGATTGGAAAGGAATGAAACAGTTGGAGTCACAGAGGTTAGAAGAGAGTTGAGATCAGACCAGGTGTTCCTGCAGCTTAGCAAGGGTTGGAAGGAGAGAAATTGGGTGACAGTTTGAAGGAATAGAGGGGTCATCACCCTTGGGCAGCAGGAGTACAGAGGCATGTTTCCACACAGAAGGGATAGTACCAGTAGCGAAGGAACGGTTGAGGAGGAGAGTTAGTGGAGTTGCGACAGCTGGGGCTGATAGGTACAGTAACTTAGGATCCAGACCATCAGGTGAGCTGCCTTTAGTGGGGTTAATAGCAAGAAGTGAGTACAAGGTGTCAGAGGGTGAGATATTAGCGAAGGAGAAGGAGTGCGGTGTGGCAGGATGCCTGGGGTAGGGGTAGGTAACCATAATTCCTCAGAAAGGTACATCAAGTCACTTGTGTTCAGCACAGTTAAATGCTGGACAGTTGCTTTCTGAAGTCAGCAAGTTAAAACAAACTATGGAAGAATCAGAATATACAGAAGAATGTGAAGATGAACCCGATGATACTCAGACTCAAATGGATGCAAATATTTTCAGTTACAATGCAGCAAAATTAATAAGGTCTGAAATGAAACAGTTTGGCAGAGAAGAATATCAAAGGATTTCACCTTCTAAAGAGTGCACATTACAAGACCAAGACCCGTGTGAAACAAACCTGGATGTGTCTTATGTGTCTTATATGTCTTATGCGTAATGCAGGGTTCAAAATGGACTCAACAGATTGGTATTCAAAATAACTGACATGTCTCCTGATGGTTTCCAGATCTGTTCAATTCCAGACCAACATGCCAGACCCAAACAACCCTGAAATAGTCCCCACCATTCCATTCAGACTGCAGCCATCTGGAATGGAAGTTCTCCCTCCATCAGGCAGTTTCTTGTCCAGCTATGGGATCTTGGGCCTTTGCTTGATGAGTGGCAACCACATCTAAAAGCAAAGAAGCATAAAACAGTGATATATTTATTCAACACAAGGCCCACATTACAGCATGTCTCAATGTAAAACATTAAAAACAACATGTGTATGCATAAACTGTACATTATTTATCAATGTACTCAGGATAGAAGTAGAAGTAAGTCTACTAGTTGGTCCTGATCCAACCATAGAACAATGTTCAGTCTACAAAAGTCTCTGATGCAAATGAGTGCATAATGTTGGGAGCCATTAGTGGCAGTCTAAGAACCCTCAATATGATATGTATCACCGCCCAAGGGAATGATTCTGAATCATGTGCTTGCTTAACAGTCAGTTGATAGATGACTATATTGGATTGGTGCACTAGATTGATCAACAGTGATGCATTATTTTCATACAGATGTATGTGCCCTTGGTAGTGTGGCCCAATGGAGGTGGTGTTGAACTGAAACTTGGTGTCTCGTGATTGTTTGACACCTGCTACCAACATATTAAGTGTGTTGGAATGTAAGTTGAAGGTAGCAGAACAGAATCTCCTTCATATGCTGACACCACTCGCCGGTGCACTGTCACCTGTAGACTTGTGGCTACAAGGCACATAGTGCTCAATTTCTGAAAGACAAAACAAAGAGGACGGCTTCAGCCCTCTCCTTCACTGGTAGGTTAGTTCCGTCCTTTAAACAGTGTTTACCTATTTGAATGAAAGCACTTGTCAGTGGCTTTCTTGCCAGTAGTCATTCTGACCTTGTACATGGAGGAGCTACTATGAATGGTCTTGTCTGCCCCCTGATGGCCTCCCATGGGCATAGCAGGTACTGAGGAGATCAATTCCGGTCTAAGGTGCTGTGGGATCACCAAGACCATCTGTGTCCCTCCGACTCATAGAAACATAGAAACATAGAATTTGACGGCAGATAAGGACCGCTTGGCCCACCCAGTCTGCCATTTCTCTACCTACTGGATAAGCTGCAGATCCTAGTTAACCAGCAGCCTACTTCTTCTTACCCCCACCCCCCAGAATTGCCTTATGACTGTCCCATGCATGCTTGAATTCCACCACTGATTTTGACTCCACAACCTCCTCCGGAAGGCCGTTCCATGCATCCACAACCCTCTCTGTGAAAAATACTTCCTTAAATTACCTCTGAGCCGCCACCCCTCTATCTTCAAATTGTGCCCTCTTGTTCTTGCACACCTCTTTTTTTGAAAGATGCTACCCTCTTGGACTTTGTTGATTCCCTTGAGGTACTTGAAAGTTTCTATCATGTCCCCCCTCTCCCTCCTTTCCTCAAGGCTATACATATTAAGCTCCTTAAGTGTCTCTTCATATGTCTTCTGGTGCAGACCCTGCACCATTTTAGTTGCCCTCCTCTGGACAGCTTCCATCCTGTCTATGTCTTTGCGGAGATTGGGTCTCCAGAACTGCACACAGTACTCCAGATGGGGTCTCACCAGCTGTCTGTACAGAGGGATAATAACTTCCTGTTTTCTACTGGTGATGCCTCTCCCTATGCATCCCAGTATCCCCCCAGCCCTCCTTGCTGCCCTCTCACATTGCTTGCCCACCTTTAGGTCATCTGATACGACTACTCCCAGGTCCCTTTCCATTTTTGTTGTTCTTAGTATCTCACCCCCATTGTGTACTCTTCCCCTGGGTTTTTGTTTCCCAGGTGCATTACCTTGCACTTCTTAGCATTGAATCTAAGCTGCCATACATTTGACCATTCCTCTAACCTTGCCAAGTCCCTTCTCATCCTTTCCACCCCACCCTGTGCATCAACTCTGTTGCAGATCTTAGTGTCATCTGCAAAGAGACATACTTTTCATTCCAGTCCTTCCACTAATGTCCTTATAAAGACATTGAAGAGGACCGGTCCTAATCACTGAACCCTACGGTACCCACTAGTAACCCTCCTTTCTTCTGAGTGGACTCCATTTACTATTACTCTCTGTGTCCTATTCTCCAGCCAATTCTTTACCCAGGCTGTCATCTTGGGACCCACTCCCAGGCTGGCTAACTTGTATATTAATCTTTGTGGGACTGTGTCAAATGCCTTGCTAAGTTCAGGTAGGCCATGTCCACAGCCCTCCTGATCTACTACTTTGGTCACCCAGTCAAAGAAATCTATCAGATTTGTCTGGCATGACCTTCCGCTGTGAATCCATGCTGCCTAGGGTCCTGTGCCCCTCTGGCCTCTAGATACTCGACAATTCTTTCCTTCATAAGTGATTCCATCATTTTCCCAATCACTGAGGTTAAACTAACAGGTCTGTAGTTTCCTGCTTCTGCCTTGCTCCCACTTTTGTGAAGGAAATCACATCTGCCCTCCTCCAGTCCTCGGGTACCACCCATCATCCCATGATTTGTTAAAAGGGTAGTCAGTGGTGTCACTAGTTCTACCCTTAGCTCTTTAGAATTCTGGGATGAATCCCATCAGGCCCCATTGCTTTGTCCACCTTCAGTTTTAAGAGTTCTTTCAGAACCCTTTCTTCTGTAAATGGGCTGGTATCAACTTCTGTATCCAGAGTGTTACTACTGTTTGTTTTATGTACCTCCCCTGTTCATTTGTAAATACTGAGCAAAAATATTTATTTAGTATCTCTTCCTTTTCACAGTCTCCTCTGCCCACCCTCCTCCCTTTATTAAGCCTCACTATCCCTCCTTGGTCTTCCTTTGCTCCTGATGTACCTATAAAAGGTTTTATCCCCTTCTTAACTGAGTTGTCTATCTTTTCCTCGGTTTGGGCCTTTGCTGTTCTGACTGCCTTCCCAGCCTCCTTTTGCTTTAACTGATACAGTTCTCTGTCCTGCTTCTTCTACGATTCCTTGTACTGCCTGAATGCTTTCTTTTTCTCTTGAACCTTCACTGCCACTTCCTTTGAGAACCATAGTGGTTTCTTACATCGTCTTGTTTTGTTTATTTGCTTCACACAAAGGCTCGTTACCTCTGTGATGGCAGTTTTTATTATTCCCCATTGTTCTTCCACCCCTCCTTCCTGCCCATTTGCTAGTGCATTCCTTAGGCACTCACCCATTTTGGCAAAGTCAGCCCTCCTAAAGTCCAGTACTTTTGTCTTTGTATGGCTTGACTCTATTGCTGTGTTTATTGTGAACCATACTGTTCGATGGTCGCTAGTTCCCAGATGACTACCACTTCTACATCTGTGATCTCTCTCCATCTCCATTTGAGAGAATCAAGTCTAATATTGCTCCCTCTCGAGTGGGCTCCAGTACTAGTTGTCTAAGGCATGCCCCCTGTAGGGCATCTAGAATAACTGCACTCTTCGAAGTGGCAGCTGCAACTGCACTCCAGTTAACATCTGGCATATTCAGATCACCCATCAGCAATATCTCCCCTTTTTCTGCCATTCTAAGTATACTTTCTATCATTTCCCTGTCCATTTCCTTCCCCTGAGAAGGGGGTCTGTATACAACCCATGTGCGTATTGTGGTGCCATTGCCTGTCTCCAAATTTACCCACAGTGCTTCTTCTCCTCCATGTTTACCCTTTTGTTCTGTTGCTTTTATTCCTTCCCTTATGTAAAGAACTACTCCTCCTCCTCTTTTACCCTCCCTGTCCCTCCTGTAGACAGTGTATCCTGGTATGTTTATGTCCCAGTCATGGTTTTGTGTGTACCATGTTTCTGTGACTGCCACAATATCCAGATGTTCCTCCTCCATCAAGGCCACTAATTCAGGAAGCTTATTACCCAGACTCATCCTGCATACAGCAGAATTTGGTCTCTGGTAATAATTGCAGCTCTTTTTATTTATGCTTTTTAAAAAGTCAGCCTACAGGAATCAGCCATTACCTTACCCAATTCCTTATCTTGCTTCTCTAAGCTGCTGAGGTAAATGGGCATGGTTTGTTTTTCTGTGAAGGAGTTGCTGCAGCAGTGGAACTTAGCCTCAGCCCCTTCCTGGCAAAGAGCACCACCCCAGACCCCTTGACAACCAAAGCCAGCTCCCATGTCCACTACCAAAACCAGGTCACCAGCATGGCAGTGTGATGTACAACACACTGGTCCACTGGACATCCACAGTGGAGTAATTTTAAGCAGTCTATCTGGGATATCCCAGCTGAGATGTAAGATCTTGTTTTCAGTGGTGTCCAGCTTCTTATTTATTTTTTGAAAACTGGAATCCAGAAAAATGCCCACTGAGCCAAGGCTCATTTCCAGTTAGGACCCAGGAAGGGGTACTGGGAGACGAATATGTATAATTGTAAACTTCCATCAGTGCAAACAAAACAGTATACAAGCAAATATGAGCTTCGGAGGCAAAATGAACAGTAGGGAACAAACAGGTAATTCATAGCGATATATACAGTACAGTAAATAATGTCCCAAAAAGGAATGCAAGTAAGAAGCACTGAAAGTATCCCAGTATTACAGCAGTGAGAAACTGAGGCACAGGGAGGTCAGGTGACATGCTAAGAGTCACACAGCAAGGCTGTGGTGGGATTCAGAAGCACTTAAATGCCAGCTCACTGAGTGATAGTGCAATCACAGGAAATTGTTTAAGTCAAGTAGCATGAGCCATAATGATTTGTTAACATTTTCATACTTGTCTCATTCTCCCCCAGTTTTCCATAATGTTGTCTAATTCTCTCTTGAGTTGGGGCAGTTCTTGGAAATGTGTTCCATTCTACTACCACTCTCTGGTTGTACCAGTGACCTCTTGCATTTTTCTATTAATTTTCCCCTTTTAGTTGTAAATCGTGTACCCTTGTGTCACTACCTTTATTCTTCACCATCAGTTCCAAGCAGTCTCTCAGATTCTGGGTTTTCTGAGCCCTATAAACTAGTAAAAGATCCCCTCTTAATCTCCTATAATGAAGTGAATAATTCCCAACTCCCTCAGTCTATCTTCATGAGACAAGTTTCTCACTTTGTTTACAAATTTGGTCACCTTCTTTGCACTCCCTCCAACCTTGTGATATCACCTCTTCCTTGTGGTGCCCAAAACTGGGTGCAGTACTCCATGTGGGTCTCACCAGTGCTGTATACAGAGGCATCAAGACCTCCTGCTCTCTACTCATTATATTTCTGTGTTTGTAGCCCAGTATTCTATTCCCTTTCCTAACTATTTCTTTACAGTAGCTATGAAATGTCAGTTTGTTGTTAACTGTTATTCCAAGGACTTTTTCTATTTCTGAGGATTGAATTTCTCTGCCATTCAGGAAATACTTGGCTGTAATGTTTCTTGGGCCAAAATGCATGACCTTGCATTTTTCAACATTTAATCTAAGTTTTTTACTTGATTCCCAACTAGATATTTTAGGGTAGGGAATCATTCTTGCATGCTGATGACAGTTTTGCAGTCCAAGCCCAGGGCATGAGGAGTGAGAAGCCAACAATGAGGGTTTACAGCATCCTTTGAATGGAGTGGGAAGCCACCAATGAGAGTTTAAAGCATCTGTTGGATGCTCTCTTACCATGGGGAGGGAATTTGATGCACAACTCTGGAGCAGCTCCTGGTGGTGTTGTGGTGACCACCTGCCATCAGGCAACCCCTTTTGGCCACCAAATGAGTGCATGAGCAGATGGGAGGGTAGAGAAGAAAAGGGCAGAAATACTGTACTGGTATGACAGAAGACAGCCTCTCAAGTCCTTCCCACACATTGCTCCTCCCCCACAGTGCACCAGTCTTGCAGCCCTTCACCCTGTGTCATTAGTGTGTCTCCTCTAGGGGTGTGTCGATACTTATTCCGAATATTTGGCCAACTATTCATATTTTGGTCACCAGATATTCAGCATTCAGTATTCTGCCCCTAAATAATTGTTGTAATGCTGTTAAAGTCCAGTATTTGCTTCCCTTTTGAAGTACAGCAGTCCATTCTACTCTGAGCATCTTATAACAGTCTTTCAGTAGCCCAAAAAGAAAATGAGCTACTGCTTTGGTCAGTGATCAAGTGACAGATGGTCATCATAGACTGACCAAAGGCTATAGCTGAGGTGACATTTTGTGTCTTGTTGAGGGCAACTATACAGTTAGGTCTGCCGTGAATACCCACTAACAGCCTTTCAGTAGCCCAAAAAGGAAACTAACTACTGCTCTGGTCAGTGGCCAGGTGACAAACGGTCATCATAGATCGACCAAAGGCTGTAGGTGAGGTGATATCTTGTGCCTTGCTGAGGGCAACTAAAATGGCACTGGCATTGCATGAGATGCCTTAAGAGGAGAGATTGAGGGATCTCATTATGTACACTCTGGAAGAGATGAGAGCAGGATGTGACATGATAGAGACCTACGAGTACCACACAGGGGTGAATAGGGTGCATAAGGGGAGTCTCTTTCAAGTGAGAAAGAACAAAAGTGCCATGAAGAAATGGGGGCATGCAATGAAGCTGAAGGAGGGAGTTCAGGAGAAATGTTAGAAACTATTAATTCACTGAAAGGGTTGTAGATGCCTGGAACAGACTGCCAGCATAAGTGATGGAGGTGAAAACAGTGTGGGCCTTCAAGCATTTGTGGGATAGACACAGGGGTGTATTTGAAAACAGGCAGGGAGGCAGGGGGGTGGCTGGAGACCAGTAAGTATCTGTGGAGACTGATAAGGCAGGGATGGACAATACGGACAGACTGTGTGAATCAAGCAGTCATTTTCTACCAACAAATTCTGTTTCTATGATTATTATTCTTCAGTTTCTGTCCTCTATCAGTTCTCATGACATAATATATTTAATATATGCACATCATTACCTGCAGCAAGCATGTGTCATCCTGATTCAGGCTGGAATCAAGCAGCAACAGTATCCATTACCCATGTAATACACGTCTACAAAACAAGAGAAGAAAAAAAATGTTCAAGAGGCTATTAAGTTAAACTTTTCCCAACTATAAGTAACAACAACTCCTATCCTCCACCTCCAAAGAAAAAAAATTCCCTTTCAATTCTTACCTTTGCCAGTAGGACACAACATGTTGCTCAAAGACCATCGTCAGCCTCATCTGGTATGGACATCAGGAGTATACTTTAGCAGAATCAGCAGTTATCATCACCTTCCACTGGCTACAGGCACAGTGTGTCTGTCATGCCTCTTTAACAAAATGAACACTCCGAGGCTGCTGGACAGCTGAGAATAAGATGTAACAGGTGGCTAAATACTCCAAAACAGAGGGCCTGATTCAGGTAGGATGACACAGGGCTTGTTCAAAGCCCTGCATCATCTACAGAGTTTTGCACAGCTGCACCAATGCCCTTTGGTGCAATGCAGCCCGATTCTCAAAAGGTTGGTGCAATTGCGAAGGTTTCCTCATATTATGGCACCTCGCATCACTGCCTTGGTACAAGCCCCGTAATGAGGGTCCACCAATGATGCAAAGGCAGACCGGGGGGCTGGTTTAATCAGTTGCATTTGGCACAGAGCACATGCAGCTGAGGGTCTGCAGCAAGCATCAATAAGGAATTGCACTTACCTCATTGTTTGACTCAAGTCACCCCTTGTGTCAACCCCTCTGCTGCAAGTCCTCTGCGCCAATCCAGATCTCTTCCTGAATTGGGCCCAGAGACTGGCTTCAGGCACAGTGAGCTTTGCTTCTTTCAAGAGAATGAATACTCAGAGGAGACTGCTGCAGGGTTGAGAATAAGATGTGACAGGTGGCTGACCACTCAGACACAGAGACTGGCTTCAGGCATGGTGTGACATGCTGCTTTCAAGAGAATGAACACTTGGAGACTGCTGGAGGACTGAGAAGAATAAGATGTGACAGGTGGCTAAACAGAGGGCTAAGAATAAGATGTGACAGGTGGATGAACACTTGGAGGCCTCAGGCATGGTGTGCCATGCCTCCTTCAAGAGAATGAACACTCAGAGACTGCTGGAGGGCTGATAATAAAATGTGGCAGGTGACTGAACACTTGAAGACAGAGACTGGCTTCAGGCACAGTGTGCCATGCTTCTTGCAAGACGATGAACACTTTGAGACTACTGGATGGCTGAGAAGAAGATATGACAGGTGGCTCAACACTCAGAGTCAGAAACTAGTTTCAGGCAAGGCATGCCATGCTTCTTTCAAGAGAATGAAAACTAGGAGAGTGCTGGAGGGCTGAGAATAAAATGTGACAGGTGGCTAAATGCTTGAAAACAGAGACTGGCTTCAGGCACGGTGTTTCATGCTTCTTTCAAGAGAATGAACACTCAGAGACTGCTGGAAGGTGGAGAATATGATGTGGCAGGTAGCTTAACACTCAGAGACAGAGACTGATTTCAGGCACAGTGTGCCATGCTTCTTTCCAGAGAATGAACACTCAGAGACTGCTGAAAGGCTGAGAAGAAGATATGACAGGTGGCTGAACACTTGGAGACAGAGACTGGTTTCAGGCATGGTGCGCCATGCTTTTTTCAAGAGAATAAACACTCAGAGACTACTGGAGTACTGACAAGAAGAATGTCCAATGTATGGGATGATAAGCCCTGTGTACCAAATGTCATGCTTGAAAAGCAGAATGACATATCTTGCTTTGGTGTAATATGTTCAATTGTACAGATGTTTTGTGCTTGTGAAAACAATGTGAATTGCTTATGCACTGTCAAGTGGACAGGAGGGAAAAGAGAACATTGCATGCATTTATTCACAAGTTGTAGGAGAATGCACAGTGAAGTTCTCAAACACAGTGTTGAATGCATTCATGCAAGAAGTCTTATTCTCAACCCTGATGTTATAGCATCATCCTAGGGTGGGATATTCAGAACTGCGCCAGGCAGGGGCGCAAGCCAGGCACAGTGCAACTGGGATGCACCAGGGCATGGTCTGGGCAATATTCAACGGTGCTGTCCCATGGCTCCACACCGCTGAATAGCGGCAACTGCGGGCTGTTCGCGAGGCGATGCAGTGGCACTGAGCCAGCACAAGTGGCCAGAGAGGAGCAGGGGGATGTGCTAGTGCAAGTGCCATTGCGCTAGGCACAGTAACTGCGATATTCAGCAGTGGACTTGCAAATGGAGCCATAATGTATGCAAGGCACAAATGGGTCCATTTGCATGCCATTATGGCCCCATTTGCATACAGGTGTGCCGATCTCCTGCGACTTGCACCTGGCACCCTGCCAGGCTGCAGCTGTCGGGGACTGACACTCCCTGCCCCTCACTGGCAATGTGCCCCATTGACTGATCATGGGCTGTAATATTCAGTGTACTCCCTGGTGGTCCAGTGGACTGAACTCCGTGATCGATCGCAGACTGTAATATTTATTTACTTCCTGGTGGTCCAGTGGACTGAACTCCATGCCCAATCGTGGGCTGTATAATTTAATTTACTTCCTGGTGGTCCAGTGGTACCTGTACCCCTCTCCCAACCTGCCCACTCACACCCGCCACCCCGCTCCTCCTGGTCAGCGGCTGGTGACTGGTGGCAGCACTCCACCCGCAAGCAGCCTGGCCATCTGCCAACTGACAGCATGCAGTATGGCTATATTCCCATTGGTCCACAGCGTGGGCCAATCGGCATGCAGACCATACTGTACTACACAGTCCTGAAATGTGAATGGATCCATTCATGTTTTGGGCCTATGTGAGTACAGTATAATCTCCATACCAATGACCATGCTGTGGACCAATGGAAGCTTGCTCTAACCGTACTGTATGTATCGGTTGGCGGTAACAGGCTGCTTGCGGGTGAATTACTGCCACCGCTGCTGACCGGGGAGTGTGGTGGTGAGTGTGAATGGAGTGGGTTGGGAAGGGGCACGGGTACCACTGGACCACCAGGAGTAAATTAAATTTTACAGCCCGCGATGAGGGCATGGAGTTCGGTCCACTGGACCACCAGGGAGCAAATATATATTACAGCCCGCAATCGGGCATGGGGTTCAGTCCACTGGACCACCAGGGAGTTTGATTTATGTTACATCCCACGATCGGGCATGGAGGTAGGTCCACTGGACCACCAGGGAGTTAAATACATATTACAGTTCGCGATCAGGCATTGGAGGGGTGCTACACCACCAGACGGTGCCGCCAGGGCTCGAGTGGCCACCCACAGCTGGCAGCTGCTGTGTTGCACCCAGAAATATGGCAGCCAGCCTATGGGTGGCCAGTCCTAGCTCCTGTATTTTTCGGGAACATCTTTGCGCCCTCCTGTGCGGCGCAAGGCGGGTGTGTGCCTGCATATGCGCCGCACATCCCAGGCTGAATATCGGGATGTGCCACATATACATGGGCACGCCACCTGCACTTGCGCCGCATACATTACTGGTGCAACCCGGTGCATCGGGATTTGTGCGGAGCAAATTCCCCTTTTGAATATCATGCCGGGGAGCATCAGTGCCATGCACAACACCTTTGAATATCCCACCACTAGTGTATAAAACAAAACAAATGTATGAACTGCACAGGTGTGCTACAGTACAGAAGGAAAGGTAAACTGCTGGCCTAGTGGTGCTGAGGGTTAAGGCGCTGGACACCACACCTTGCACCATGCTGACAGCCTAGGGTCAGGAGTGACCTCGGGAGTCGATGGGTTGGCCAGGGGGAGGAGGACTGAGCATCCCAGGGACTGCTCTCCTCCTCTAGGGAGGGACAACCGGAGTTGTGCTGGCTCCTGGCAGTGGCTTGGGGTCATTACATGCCATGGTATAGCTGAGGGACTGGCATGGCGATCGTCGGATGTGCAGTGTGTGGAAGCACACACTGCAGTGTCATTGACATTACTGCACACCCTCACTAGGGAAGAAGGATCCAGAACAAAGGAAAAAAGCAGCCTAACCCTCCGGTGCTCAAGATGGCCAGCCCCTGGTGATGCACCAGTCATTCCCAGGGTGCTTCCTTCAAGCCCGACTTCCCGAGGGTCTTCAGCAATGGGGTGAGCGATGTGGCCAGAAGGATGAGAGGGCGAGGTGGTGAGCTCGGGCATGGTGCCTGGTGCAGTGTCACTGAGATCGACCGGATATTAAGGGAAACCATAGGACAATCCCAGCTGAGGAGGTAAGGCAGCAGATAAATATGCAACAAAAACAAAAAAGAAGGAAAGGTAAACTCATGTTCACTATACACTCCTGTACATAAATACTACAGGACCATGCGGTCCTCATCAAAATGCAATTCAGTATAATTGTTTAGTGCAATTACTTATGTATAGTTTTTTTCTGGTTGATTCTGCCCCACCCCACCCTCCCATATATATGTTAGCTCAAGTTCCCAGTGTTTCCCACTGCCAGCACTCTTATAACATGACCAACTGGTGATGTTTACATGCTTGAAATACTGGTGATGTTTATGTGCTTGAAATCCTGTTAAATATTTAATATTCTAATAGAGTGCATGGCCATGCTTATTATACCAGTACCAATCATGATGCCATAAGATAGGATAAGTAAAGGTACAATCACCAAGAGTGGTCATGCGCTCTATTGAACTAGTACACAGTATGATTTCAGGCACATATACAGTACATCCCCAGATGCTTACAGACTGGCCCATCATTTGCGTCATCTGAGGGCTTGCTGCATGGGATACTGGGAACTTGAGTTTATGGGAATGGTTGTGGGGGGTCACAGGATCAACCAGATAATTAATAACATAAAGTATACAATAGTAAGTGCACTAAAATATTATACAGTAATTAATTGTGTTTAGCTTAATAGGTGCCTCACGGTTCTGCAGTATATATGCAGGGGAGCAGAGAGTTACCCTTTAAATTAAATATTTAATGTGATAGAAAAAAGAAAGGATGTTTCCAAAAGTATAACTTTTAACAAACACTTCTCGGACCTGTCTGCCTTCACCTCCCTCTTCTCCTGTGGAGGTGATAGCTGTGGCCAGGACACTGCCTCACAACCGGCCCCTCCCTCTCTCCCTCCCATCATTCTATTTCAAGGCAGTGACAGCACATGAGATGCAGAGATTGCTCTCTAGTCTCTCCCCTTTCTCCAGTGCTGGCCATGATGGCATGGAACCTAGGCTTCTCCACCTTGGGGCTTCACACATTGCCTCCTCGGTGGCTCATATCGTCAACTTATCCCTTGCCTCTGGGGTCATCCCTGATATCTGGAAGCTGGCCAGGGTTGTTCCCATTCTCAAACAGGGCAACCATAAGCTTCTGGACAACTACCGTCCAATAGCCATACTGTCTGCAATCAGTAAACTCCTGGAGAAAGTTGTGGCATGGCAATTCACAGAGTATATCCAGGCTCAAGAACTTCATTGCCTGAGCAGCATGGCTTTCACAAAGGGCGTAGTACATCCTTGGCCCTTGTCATCGTTGCATCTGGGATCAGAACTGCTATAGACCAGGGTAAACTCTCTGGTGCCATTTTCATCGACCTGTCCAAAGCCTTCGATCTAGTTGACCATGCTCTGCTCAGCTCTCAACTTAGGTCACTTGGATTGTCACCCCTCTGTACTCTGCTGGTTCTCCAATTACTTGCAGGCAGACAACAGCTGATCAAATACAGAAAGGTCCTCTCGGACACCACAGCTGTGTCCTCAGGTGTCCCCCAAGGCTCAGTCTGGGGGGCCCTGCTTTTTTCCATCTTTGTGAACAGCCTACCTGCTACCTCTTCCTACTCCAGGTCCATACTATATGCAGATGACCTGGTCATCATGACCCACTCCCGGGACATAGGAGTTATAAACCACCAGTTGAGCGAGGACTTTAGGAGTATCCAATCTTGGATAACGTCACACAAGCTGGTCCTCAACCTCAATAAAACACAGGCTATGCATTTTGGGTCCCTGGCCAAGATTAAGGCCTCCCCTGCCCCCCCTGTATATCACTGGTCTTGAAGGAGCACAGGTCCACATCACCAGCTCCATCAAATATCTTGGAGTTACACTTGACCCTCAGCTCGACCTAGGAACACATATCCTCAGTGTCTGCAGAACCGATAACTGTAAGTGGGTCTGGCCTATCATGCAAAGAGCAATCTTACACAGCCACTGGCCTTGCATTAGCTAGAGGTGTGTTTCTCCCCTCCCTCTGCTATGGGCTTCTCCTGTTCTCCCGTACGTCCAAAGTCCACCTTGCCAGATGGACCGTTTCATACAACAATATTTGCCGTTTTGCGCTTGCTGCACCTAGACTCAACCACCACTGTGACCTGTATAGTAGGCTTAACTGGCTCTCCCCATCCAACTACTTAAAGTTTGTCCTGGGCTGCTTCACAGGCAAGATCCTTGGTACCAGCACCCCATCTGGGTTAGTGGAGCTCCTCTTTCCAGCGGTCTCCCCCTCGTACTCCCTCAGATCCCTGGGCACTGCAGCTCTAAGGATCCCGGTGACATGCACTTAAATGGGTGACAGAGAATTTGCCTCATGTGTTCCCAGACTATGGAACTCCCTTCCTGCCCAGGTTCACTCTGCCCCCTCCCATGCTGGCCTCCGAACCTCCCTGTGGAGACACTAAAAGCTCTTGCCAGTCTGTGGATGTTCCAAGCCTCCATAATCTCACCTGGTCCCCTGCATTGAATATTTCCTCCTTATGTTCTGCCTGTCTGCATGGATTCTGTCCTGCACTCAATTTATTAATCATTGGGTATTGCCCTGGCTGTGTCTTCCCATGTTGGGGAAGTATACTGTATATATTTTGTATATAAATGGACTCATATTGTATAATGACTTGTATATAATGCGCTGCTCGCAGCTTGTGTTCAGTTGTATTTTTGTTATGACCATTGTTCCTGCTGACTAGGTGTTGTTTCTGTTTCCCCTGACACTGTGTAATAGCCTATCTTGTTGTACCATGTCTAAAGTGTATTTTGTTGTATCATGTCATATTTCCTGTACTGTCCCAGGTCGTACCTGTAAATAGGCAATTTGTCCTGTCTAGTGTACCTACCTGGTTAACAAAAGTTAAATAAATAAATAATGTAACACTCATAACATTACAGAAATTGACAGTAGTGCTGTACCACCAGTTTTATGTGGCATATCATGCAATATTTTTAGTCAACTACTAGTAAGTTCAGTTTAATGAACACTAGCTGTTCAACGTGTTGAGCTCTGGCCTGTAATTATGTGGCTCAACAACATCACCAGCAGTGCTAAATATCTTCTCAAATGGTAGACTGTTTGGGAGGCAGCTTATGTATTTTATAGTGAGTTGCAACAAGTGAAAAGGGGATTGCTTTTTCCAAGTCCATTAGCCCAGAGGATCAACTTCAAATGGCTCAATTGATCCTGCAAAGTAGCTAGCAAGTACATTTTCTCAAAGAAAGGCTGAGACTGTGAGTGTTTATGTTGCTCTTGATGCAATGATATGCTGAGTAATGCCCAGTCACTCTCCCCAGCACTGCCACTATTCTGTCTTTCCCCAACCTCACCGGTACCTCCCGAACAACCAGGTGGCTGTTCCTCCCCCTCAGGAACATCAATTGGACCACCTTCCTCTCCCTCTGGAAGTTCACTGTCTGCATGGCACTATTTAACTCTGCACTCAGCAGTGCCTAAAATAAGTCACCCTGTCGCTGTCTATGACTATATGAAGGATCTCACATTTGAAACTAGGGACCATCATGGTAGCAAATATATGGTTGTTGTTATCCATGACTGCGGCAAATCCTGCATCAAGTTCTGCATCAAGATGATTAACAAGCACAGTGACCTCTTGTGTAATCCTTGTATTGTTAGCCAAAAACCATTGATCCTTTGAGAATGTGCACAATCAGGATAACCTGACTAAGTAAGACCATAGTAGTGCTTGGACCCCCGCATGTCTGCTTCCATAGACATTTCGTGTAGTGTCCGCTTTTGCAGCAGCAGTCATGAGAGCATCGGGTATGAAGAATTCTACTGAGTGCTAACATCTTGTCTTACATGGTGTTGGGACAGATGAAGGCGTTCCTGAATGTCTCTTAGTTTGTTTGGTAAGGGAAACTGGAGGGCATAAGGCAGGAGATGGATGCAGAGCAGAAATGGGATATTATTAAATGGGGGATTACAGAGATAACAGAAGCCTGCACCAAGACACAGAGTAAGAGGGGCAGAGCAAGAAAACAATGCTGGTTGAACAGCAAGGTAGTGGAGGTGGTGAGAGCAAAACGAGAGGTGCACCAGAGATATAGGAGGACAGGGAAAGAAGTGGACAGGGAGGAGCATGCAATGTGGTCGAGGGAAATGACTAGAAAAGTGAGATAAGCCAAGGCCCAGAGGGAGCTGAGATTAGCACAGGGATTAACTGAGGGGAGAAATACTTTTTCAGATACATTAGGGAGAAAAGGAAGTGCAAGGAGACAACAGTGAGGATAAAGAGGTGGGGAGTGGATGGAAAATGGGGAGGAGCAGGCAGAAGCACTGAATGAATACTTTTGCTCAGTGTTCATGGAAGAAAAGGGAGGACCACAACCACCATGGGCTGGGAGGGTGGGGACAGGGGAGAGGAGGTGACAGATGGAAGAATTGAGGCAAGTACAGTCCTAGGGGGACTGAGGGCATTGACGGTAGACAAGGCACCAGGGCCAGATGGTATCCACCCCAGGGTGCTGAGGGAGATGGCAGAAGTGTTGGCAGAGCCGCTGGCAGATCTGTACAAGACTGGAGGATGGCACGTGTAGTACCTTTACACAAGAGCGGACCAAGGGATGAACTGGGTAATTATCATCTGGTAAGTCTCACCTCCATAGTGTGCAAACTCATGGAAACGATTCTAAAGAAAAGACTGGTATTGTACCTAGAGGACAATGGCCTCCATGATGTGAGGCAGCATGGTTCATTTCAGGGAAGTCTTGTCAAACCCTCCTGATACAATATTATGACTGGGTGACAGGTGAGCTGGATAAGGGTCACGCTGTGGATGTTCTTTGCTTGGACTTCAGCAAGGCCTTTGATTCTGTGCCTCATGGGCGGCTTGGGGGGAAGCTAACTGTTGTAGGGGTAGGGGCCAAAATGATGAACTGGATTACAAGCTGGCTGAGTGGGAGGCTGCAACAGGTGATGGTGAGAGGGGAGCTCTCAACTCCAAGACTGGTGACAAGTGGGGTGCCACAGGGCTCTGTGTTGGGGCTAGTATTATTTGGGCTCTTCATATCAGACATTGCACACAGGGTGGTGAGCAAGGTAAGTCTGTTTTCTGATGACACCAAAATTGGAGCAGTGGTGGATGGAGGGCAGGGATGAAAGCAGCTGCATGGGGACCTAAGCAAGCTAGAGGAGTGTTCAGAGAGGTGGCAGCTGGGGTTCAATGCAAAGAAGTGTAAGGTTATGCACTTTAGGGTGAAGAACCCAAGGAGAGAATACTGACTGGGAGGGGTTAAGCTGGGGATCACTGAAGAGGAGAAGGACCTAGGGGTAATGATAAAAGACCATGAGCAACACTGCCTAGTACAGGAGAGCGGCTGCAAAAGTGAACAAAATGCTAGGGTGCATAGTGAGGGGATTTTCGTCCAGGTGAAGAGAGGTGATCTTGCCCCTCTACAGATCGCTGGTAAGGCTGCACTTAGAGTATGGTGTGCAGTTTTGAAGGCCATACCTAAAGCGTAATATCAGGCTACTGGAGGGGGTGCAGAAGAGGACAACAAAGATGACATGCGGAATGGAGGGGAGTGACTATGACATCAGGCTGGGAGACCTGAATATGTACACCCTGGAGGATAGAAGGGACAGGGGACATGATAGAGACATTCAAGTATCTAAGGGGAATCAATAAGGATGGGGCCTTTAAGTTAAGGAGGGGGAGGGTCACCAAGGGGCATGGGCTAAGAATGGGGGGGGAGATTTAGGAAGGACATGAGGAGACACTATTTCACAGAGAGGGTGGTAGCAAAATGGAATGCACTACCAGAATGGGTGCTATCATGTAAATCTGTGAGCAGCTTCAAAAGAACATGGGACAGGGAATGGGAGGAAAGTGAGGGTGGGGAGGGGTGTATGGCAGCAGTAGGATGACAAAGGGGAGGGGGTGGGGCAGCTGCAAACTAGGGGTGCTAGCTGCACACTCGTGCATACTTAAATAGACTGGGTGTTCTGTTTCTGCTGGCATGTTCGTATGTTCATATAACCTTTACAAAGAGGTGGAAATGGCTGCAGATGGAATGGGCTCTGGATAATATGTTGCTGGTCTCATTCTGTATAAGTCACCACTAAATTCAGTGTTTGTGCAAAGCAGCAAATACTCACAAAATGTTAATCATTGAACCTCATTGAATTTTTTGACTGGGTGACTAGGGAGGTGGATCAGAGGAGGGCAGTGGACATGGCCTATATGGACTTCAGCAAGGCCTTTGACACTGTGCCACATAGAATACTATTGCACAAACTGGGGAATATGGGTGTGGGCAGGACAGTAGTGTGGTGGGTAGGTAACTGGCTGGGTGGCAGGACACAGAGGGTGGTGGTAAATGGCTGTCACTCCACAGAGGGAAGAGTGACCAGTGGGGTACCACAGGGATCAGTGCTGGGACCGGTCCTATTCAATATCTTCATCAGTGACATTGAGCAGGACCTAGAAGGCAGAATTTCACTGTTCGCTGATGACACAAAGCTCTGTAACAGAGTAGACACACCAGAGGGCGCAGACAGAATGAGAAGGGACCTGCAGAAACCTGAAGAATGGTCAGGGATTTGGCAGTTGAACTTCAATGCAAGGAAGTGCAAGATAATGCATATGGGGCACAAAAACCCTGGCACAATATATCAGTTGGGGGGCGAGGATATAGCATGCACCAAGCAGGAAAGGATCTTGGGGTTATCATCTCTGATGACCTCAAGGCAGAAAACAGTGTGACAAGGCAGCAGGTAAAGCAAATAGGATGCTGGGATGCATAGGCAGGGGCATCACCAGCAGGAAAAGGAGGTCATAATTCCGCTATACAAGACACTAGTGAGGCCCCACCTGGAGTACACTGTACAGTTCTGGAGACCTTACCTACGTAAGGACATAGACAGGGTAGAGAAGGTTCAGAGGAGGGCAACAAAGATGGGGCATGGATTGCATCACAAGTCCTATGAGGACAGGTTGAAGGAACTGAACATGTACTCTCTGGAGGAGAGGAGGGAGAGAGGATATGATAGAGACATGCAAGTATCTTACAGGGAGGAACAGGGTGCAGGAATACACTATTTTAAGTGAAAAGATGTTCCAGGACTAGAGGCATGGGATGAAGTTGGAGGAGGACGAATTCAGAGGAAGCGTGAGGAAGAATTTCTTCACAGAACGGGTGGTGGACAAGTGGAACACCCTGCCAGAGGAAGTGGTGGGGGCTGAAACAATCACGGGATTTATGAATGCATGGGATAGACATGAAGGAATTCTGGAGGTCAGGGGTAAGGGGCAACAGACTTCTTGGAAAACATAAACTGAACTTACAAGCTCAAATGGGCAGACTGGGTGAGCCATAGGCCCTTATCTGCTGACACTGTCTATGTATCTATGATAGTTTTCACCATGTTTGCAACATTGTCAGTAACAAAAAAAAGATGCAGCTTTCAAATTGGAGTTGACACCAGTCTAGGACCACATGTCCTGCAGGTATGCAATAACTTTATGTGCTTTATGGTCTTTCTCCATCAGTTCAACATTCATTAAAGCAGATTTAATGTGACTACCAGGTTGTGGGATGGCTAACGGTGAACCACAGGGTGATGCTTCGGCAACAGCAGCAGGTTGTTGCACACAGTAGTGTGCAGTTAAGGAGAGATAGACATGCAGGGAGTATCACTAGTCCAGATATCTGACATGCTATGAAAACACCACCAACAGCCTCTGAAAGTAGAGCAGCAAAAGCAGATCACACACAATCATACATTCATTGCAGTACAATCCTTGAAAATGTGGTCTGAGATGGTATCTGATACCATGGATGAAATTACTGAAGAAGCAATCAGAAGCCAGTATCTTCCACAATAGAGATAGGCTGGAAATACAGTGCTATCATCTCAGCAATCAACTGTGTGATATGCTGTGCTGTTGGATGTGAAACATGATACTTTATTCATGTATGCAGAGCATCCATTATGGGAACTGACTTGGGAAACGTTGATGTGAACCGCTTCACTGGTTGTATGCAAACTGCTGATGACTGTTTCTGCCTTGTAATATCACTGGAGATACTAGAAGTGACCAGAGTAGCGGGATTCTGTGTTGCCAAGGGGGAAGAAGTACCATGACTGCTAGGTTACTCAGAATCAGATCTGTTGGTACCACCACCACTGTCGGGAGTACCTGCTTGTCCACAGGAGGGGTTTGTTCATGGTGAAATCAAGGGTGCAGACTCAGATGAACCTCAATACAGTTGTTTGTTGTTTGTTTGTTTAAAAGTTTATTTTTATACAGGTTAGTTTGTTGGAGAATTAAATCCCCATTTACCACAAATTCCTGTAAAGCATAATTACATCAACAAATCAAAATAATAAATAAATACACACAATACAAAGTCACATTCAACCTAAAACAGTTGTGGGTGCTTCAGCTTGAAATGGTTCTGTAATGACAGTGTGGTTGTAGACAGTGATTTCCCTCTGCTTATAATGCTGTTGCAAAATAAACAGACTGCCTTGCTTGCATTCTCATTTAACACAGTAAAATGCAGCCATGCTGCACTCTTACCACTGCAACTACCAGTGATTCTGGCAGTCCCACATCGCCCAGTTCTTTTTGCAGCAGACGTGCCTGTCCTATCCTGATGTTGTTGCCATGTGATCACTGGTACTGAGGGTGTCACACCTGTACCTCCATCACTTGACTGTTCTTCCAGCTGTGATGAAGCCTGATGATAGCATTGCTTGTTTGGTTTTCTTACAGTAAGGGAGACATTTATGCATATTGCTGCTAATTTTACTACCCTTACTGCTTGTTATAATGTAGTTTCACATTTATTCATCTTTGTTTCTCTGCTTCAGTTTGGATTTGGAGCCTGAAGGAGGATAAACTTCAGGACAGGGCTTGTTCCAGCTGTTTGAGGGAGGAGAAACTAGAAAGGGAAGTATTTGTTTCTGCTGTTTTGATTTTATTGTCTTAGCTTGTACTGGGAGGGGGTATGTGTCTGGTGGGGTTAATTAGTGCTGTTCGGGATTTGAACTATTTCTGACTGCAATTCTGTTAATCTCACTGCATTTGTGTTTGATTTCAGTAGCTTCAGCCTGCTGGACTGACTAGGGCGGTCCTCTGTTTGTTTCTGCTGCAGTTGTGAAAGCATCTAGTGGTTTCTAAGTGGGTGTGGCTGGACAAGCCACTGCCTGGGAACTCCTTGGCTGATTGTTTTTGGACACAGCCTGTGGGGTTGATCCCAGCTATCCATCTCATGACCCACCCACCCCAAGGCTCAGCCTTCATTTATAGGGCAGGTCCCATAGTGCCTTGCAACATCCTGCAACCACACAGGATGTTACAAGCAAAACAAAACAGAAAGCAGATAGGAGATAGCAGATAGCAATTAGGAGGCATAAGCAGGTAGAAGAATGAGGTGGGTACTGTGATTTATTCTTTTTTTTTTCAGCACACAGCCTAAGGGGAAAATGGCTTTTATATTTATGATTGAGGGGGAGTCCTTCTTGCTTTAGGACTTAGGGAGAAGACTGCATTTATTTGGGGAGCAATCTTTGCTGGTTGGCTATCTTTTACATGAGGGTAAGGTGTCGGGAAGCTGAGGGAATCATGGGTGCTACTGGAAAAGGTGGATGGAAGACATCACAGGGGTGGCATGGGCATCCTTCTTCCAAAAATGATGGGTGATGCTGGTGAGCAAACAATGGTATGGGAAGGGTGGTAGGCTGCAACAACTGTGGAGTTGCAATCTTTCTGAATATTGTGTGGAAAGTGGGAGGGTGTTTGGTGTGTAGGCAAATAAAGCAGCTTAGGAATGAGATCAGCTGTTTACAAATGGAGCTTAGGAGGGGACTGAGGGCTGTGATGGTGGACAGCTCAGCAGCTGGGGAGGGAAGGAGGGTAACTGTGGGGGGAGGACAGATCAAAGAGTGAGGGGGAGGAGCGGGAATACAGGGGCAGATGGGGAAAGGAGACAGAGGGTCCCAGTTCAGAGGACTAACGAGGGCAGGAAAGAGGAGAAAATGAGGACAGGAGGGAAGGAGGAATCTAACAGTTGCAGAGTGAGCAGTGGTAGGGAGGTGAGCAGGAGATGGAGAAAACAGGTGGTAGTGAAGAGACATCGAAAAATCAGTTCAAAGTACTGGCAGGATTGGGGGATGTGATGGGGGAGTGCAGGGTGGAGGAGCTGATGACAGATAAGGAGAGAACAGAATGGGAGGGGTGTCAAGGGGTTGAGGAGGTATAGGATAGGGGACTGGTCGAGTAAGGAGGGTGGTGGGAAATGGGTGAGGGGATGCATCGGGGGAGGAGGCAGGTGGAGCCCAGTGGAGAGGGGAAGGGAGGTAAAATCAGAGGAAAACAGTGAGAAGGAGAGCAGGGTAGAAGCAGGGGACATTTCAACAGGAGTGGAAGGAGGAACAACTGCACTGGATGAGGAGGAGGAATGGTGAGGAAGGGGAAGGGATAAAGGAAGGACAGGGCAAGCAGAATATGAAAATAAAGGTGGGATCCAAAGAACAAATCCATAGAACAAATGACCCAGCGGGAAATATGGTAAATGTAGTCCAAAGGAGGTCTGAGGAGCTGGGACTGATTTGTGATGAGGCAGGAAGATCAGTAACTTTCTCTGAGGTGTTTCCAGTACCCATGGTGAGCAGGGCAAGTAAGCTGAAGATAGAATAATTTATCATGTGGCTAGGAGAATGGTGTCAGTCCAAAGGGTATAGGCTGGTGGGGGGGGTCAGGAAGGACCTGGGAGGGCAAGGATATCTACGCTAAGGACAGGCAACACTTGAGTGAGGAGGGAAGGAGGATATTGAAACAAAAACTGGGGAATACTTAGCAAACAATGAGAATTTAAACTAGAAGAGGGGGTGTCAGGTGGGCAGGAGTTAGGCGGGATCCACAGGAAGGGAAGCCATATGAGCTTAACCCCCCTCCATACTAGCAGCAAGGGACTCAGGGAGTGGTCAGGAGGGGATGCTAGAAAGGTAGAGCAAGTAGGGAGAGAGGGGAAGGAAGCTGGGTGGAGGGTGGTAACCTTGAATGCTAGGAGTCTAGGGAACAAAACAGCAGAGTTATAGGCTCTCACGGCAGATGGGGAGGTGGACATAGCGGTCATCACCGAGACATGGCTCACCCATTACCATGACTGGGGCCTGGCAGTACCGGGTACAGGTTATTTTGGAGGGACAGGGTAAAAGGGAAAGGAGGGGGTGGCGCTGTATGTGAGGGAAGGACTGAAGTGTGTTAGGGAGAAAGGAGTGGAGGGCAGCATGGGCTCATTATGGGTGCAGCTCCAGGACTCCAAAGATAGGACCCTCAGGATGGGAGTGGTGTACAGACCACCCTCTCAGACTGAGGAGTTAGACAGGGAACTAGCGGGATAGATCAGAAGAACCTGTGGGAGGGGCTGCAAGGTGATTGTGGGAGACTTCAACCTGTTAAGAGTGGATTGGAATACCCCAGCCACCACAAATTGGAGGGAGCAGGTACTTCTGCATGCCTTCCAGGACAGCTTCCTATTGCAGATGGTCAATGAGCCAACCAGGTTAGGGAACACCCCAGACCTCGTGCTGGTGAATGGTGAGTTTGTGAGGGAGCTGGGGTGGAAGAACTGCTGGCAGGAAGTGTCAACCACTCACTGTGGTTCACAATAAACATGGGGAAAGGGGGAGTAGAAACAGGCACAATGGTGTTAGATTTCAGGAGGGATGACTTCAGGAGGATGAGGGGAAATAGTACAGAGGTATCTGGCCAGGATCCATCCAAATATGGACGCTAACCAGAAGTGATAGGTCACTAAATTTGGAATTGTGGAGGCAACTGCAACATATACAAGGGTCCAGAATAAGAAGACTAGGGCCAAGAAGCCTAGCTGGGTGAGCAGGGGAGTCAAGGAAAAAGTAAGGAAGAAAATAGTTGCCTTTAGAAGGTACAAAACAACAGGGAGAAGGGAGGACAGGGAGGCATCCAGGGAACTCAGGCTAGCACAGGGCATCAAAGAGGGGGAGAAGAACTTCTTCGGGTACATCAGGGAGAAAAGGAGTTGTAAAGACAAGATAGTAAGGATCAAGAGGGATGGGGGGTGGGTGGAAATGGGCAGAATAGGCAGAAGCATTAAATGAGTACTTCTGCTCAGTATTTACTAAAGAGAAAGGGAAGCTATACCCAAAGGGGTGTGGGAGAGTGGGCACGGGGGGGAGGTGAGAGATGGGGAAATCCCAGTGGGCAGGGTACTGGAGGGCTTGAGGGCACTGAGGGTGGACAAGGCACCTGGGCCGGATGGTATACACCCCAAGGTGCTAAAGGAGCTGGCAGAAGTCCTGGCAGAACCCTTGGCAGACCTGTTCAATGTCTCCCTGGACTCAGGGAGTGTACCTCAGGACTAGAGGATGGCATACGTGGTATCCCTCCACAAAAGCAGCACCAAGGATGAGCCAGGAAACTACAGACTGGTAAGCCTCACATCTATTGTGGGAAAGCTGATGGAGACAATCTTGAAGGAGAGGCTGGTTTCCCTCCTAGAGGCTAATGGGCGACAGGACAGCAGACAGCATGAGTTTGTCTCAGGCAGATCCTGTCAGACCAACCTGGTAGAATACTATGAATGGGTAACCAGGCAATTAGACAAGGGCCATGCAATGGATGTCCTGTACTTGGACTTCAGTAAGGCCTTTGATTAGGTGCTGCATAGGAGGCTAGGAAATAAGCTGGAAGGCACAGGTGCAGGGGTGAAGATGGTGGGATGGGTAGTGAACTGGCTGCAAGGGAGAAAGCAGAGGGTGGTGTTCGTTCTGAGAGGAGCTCTCATCTCCTAGGGCGGTGACAAGCGGGATGCCACAGGGCTCTGTACTGGGACCGGTGTTGTTTGGGATCTTCATAGCAGACATCTCAATAAGCATCAAGAGCAAGATCAGTCTTTTTGCAGATGACACCAAGATGGGAGCAGTAGTGGATGCCTTAGGAAAATTGCAGGGGTTGTAAGATGATCTGGCAAAATTGGAGGCCTGATCGGACACTTGGGAGCTGGGGTTCAATGCCAGGAAATGTAAGATGCTACATTTTTGTGCAAAACACCCAAGGAGGAGCTACCAGTTAGGGGCTGATTCAACTAGCCAAGACAGAGGAGGAGAAGGATCTGGGGGTGATCATAACTGGAGCAATGAACAACTCAGCCACAGTGTAGAAAGGCAGCTGCAAAGGCCAACAGGGTGCTGTGTTGTATTGCCAGAGGCATATCATCCAGGATGGGGGAGGTTATCCTGTTGCTTTATAGGTCACTGGTTAAACCACACTTAGAGTACTATGTACAGTTCAGCGACAGTACCTCAAGAAGGACATTAGGCTACTGGAGGCGGTGTAGCACAGGGCAACAAAAATGATTCTGGGTCTAGGGAACTAACCTTACGAGATCAGGTTGAGGGAGTTGAACATGTACTCCCTGGAGGAAAGGAGGGATAGAGGGGACATGATTGAAACAAAGTACATGAAAGGAATAAATAAGACTGGCATGGAAGGGCTTTTCAAATTAAAGAGGGGGAGAGACACTAGTGGGCATGATCTGAGATTGAAAGGGGGAAGGTTCAGGAGGGAAATGAATAGGCACTTTTTTATGGAGAGGGTGGTGTCTGGGTGGAATGCATTGCCAAAGGAAGTGGTATCCTGCAGAACTTTGGGCTGCTTCAAAAGGGGATGGGGCAGGGTAAGGGGGAGGGTAACTGAAGGGGGGAGGGAGGGGCAGCTGCAGTATAAGGGCTGCTAGCTGCACAATCAAGCAGACTTGATAGACTACAAGTCCTTTATCTTCTGGCAGTTTTGTATGTCGGTAGCTTCATAACGTGTATGTATATGTTTTTGTTCTCCCCCTTTCATTTTCTTTCTGCAGATTATTCATTTAATAATATATCCTCTTAGGACCGTTTTTGTCGCCTCCCATATATTATTTATAGATGTTTCTAATGTTCCATTAAGTTCCTCAAAAAGCTCCAAATCTTTTTAAATATATTGTATAAGTTCTGTCAGTCTTAAATCCATAATCCAATTTCTTATTGTTTTATTGTTTTTTTCTAATCTTTATCTGGCATTTTACAGGTGCATGGTCTATTATACTGATGCATTCAAGTGATATGTATTCTATATTATTCATTAACCTAAATCTTTGTCTTACATTTTAAAGGTACATTGACTGTTATATTGATACCTTCACATGCTAGGTATTCTATATTATGTATTAACCTACGTGTATAATATAAACTTAGCAGATTTTGATAGTGTTGAATGGGAGCCTGTCCTGTCCAGTCTAGGATTCAGTATAGTAATGTAGTCCTCACCCATTATATAGGGTTCTAAGAATTCTGCCAAGTTTTTAGAACAATTACTAAAAAATTGATAATCATCTTCATTTGGGCCACATATATTTGCTATTGTGTATCTAGAACCCTCTATTATTAATATGTTACATGTAACATATCTATCCTGCTCATCTATTACATATTGTTCAATGTTGACTTTCTTATCCTTAAATATTTTTGCTGTGCCTTTAGACTTCCCATTAGATTCTGATTGCACCCATTTCCCTTCCCAATATTTACAGAATTTCTCACACCCCACTTATGTCAAATGTGTTTCTTGTAATAACAGGCAGTCTACTTTATGTTTTTAATTGTGTTTTCCTCTTAATAGGGTTATTTACATCATTCAAGTTCCAGAACATTATTTTTAGGCTTATTTTAATGTTTTTAATATTCATCCTCCTTTTTGTTCTCCCATTTTCATTCATGTCTCAGCTTCTCCTAATCTTACTAAATTGGACAGCTTTACTATTTTTAACATCATAAGAGCTTCTAAATACTTAATTTCCCTTTCTAAATCTACCATTCTATCCCCTTGTACTATTCTCTTATCATATTCCTCCCCCGTCCCCTCCCTTTATCTTTCATCGGTTCTACAACCATGGAGGCCCTATGTCCCTTCACAATACTCAAGATGAAACCTTTTCTTCTCTGGCTGCAGCAAAGCTCCTCTACATAACCCTTGTACTTTTAATTTGGTTTTCATACCTTCTCTCCCACTTCCTGTCCCCCCCCCCACATTTATTTTTTTTTGTTTTGATTGTCTTCTTTTATAGAAGATTCTCATATCAGTCCTGTGAGTCAGATCTCAGTTCCAGAGTCTCATATACATAATTTTCTGCTTCTTTTGGAGAGTTCACAATATGTACATTACCTCTCTCTCTCTATTTTTTTTTTAATGTTGTAGGCATAGGATGGGAAAATGGAATTCATTTATCCCATAAAAAAATGTTTTATATCTTTGTATGCATTTCTCTTTTTCTTCATTTCTGGGCCAAGATTTGGAAAAATGAGTATTTCTTTGTTATCTATCATGACAGTCTTTTTCTTCTTGCTGCCATTAGTACCAGTTCTCTAGCTTGGTATTTGAGAAATTTTACATATGTAATTCTTGGGTGTTTAAAATTAAAATTTGGTCTTGCTGGTGCATGGTGGGCTCTGTGTAATTTTATTTTCTCTTGTGGGTATTTTCTCTCTGTTAATTTCATTAACCATTTCTCACAGAATGTCCATCTTTCCAGTACCTTCCAGAATTCCTACGATTTTTAGATTATCTCTTCTCGATCTCCATACAAGATCAATATTTTTTTCTCTCATTTCCTGTAATTCCATTTTTTTGGGCTATCCACCACCATTTTTACTGTTGGTACTGTATCTTCCTCATTTGACAGTCTTTCTTGTAGCTGTGTTACTCTACTGTTTCTCTCTTATAGCTTCCCTTTTAAACCTTTCACGTCATCATAAACACCTTCTAGTTATAAGTCCACTCTTTAGAAGCCTGTTGTAATCTCCTTCAACAGGTTATTCCACCAGTCACCCTTCTTTCCCTCTGTTCATCCATGTCCATCCTTGGGAACATTATCACATAGCCTTCCATTTTCCTTGGTTTCTTCTTCCTCTAACTCTTTTGACTCCTTTACATATCTGTTATCTGATCTTCCTTATCAGAGACTCTCTCTTTTTGTATTCTCATATTTTCCTATTTTTCTTTTTCTTATTTAAGGTATTTTAACTTTTGTTATTATTTCCATGACCATGATTTTTAGACCATTTTATTTTTAGTGTCTTTTCCTGTTAATTTGTCTATAGCGGAGGTATTTATGCCATCTTCAGACTGCTTCCCATTCATTTCCGCTCTTTTTTCTTTTCCCTTATTCGTGGTATTTCCCCTCCCTGCTTTGTCCTGGTCCATGCCAGATCCTTGTGGGTTTTCATGTATCTCAGTTCAGTCTATATTTTGCTCTATATCCTTATTGTGATTAAAACTGATTGGGTGAGCATCTTGGCCCATCTCCTTGTCTAGCTGTGTTTTTTGTCTGTCTGTCTGTCTTCTCCATTCTGTGTATGGAGTCTGTATTTTTTCCTGCTGTTAACATTTGCTCAAGCTTGAATATTGTTAGATGCTGCTTCAAGAGCCTTATTGTTAAAAACTGAGAGGTACTTTCCCTCACTGATTATTGCCAATCTTTCACTCCCACTTCCTCTCCCTCCAATTCTGTCAGTATGTCTTAGGGGTCGCCATCTGATTTGTTATCTTGCATTTGCTGTAATATGTTCACAGGCTTTAATTCACCCTTCTTTATATTTTTCTGTTTATTATTCATTTTAGACATATTCTTATTTTCCACTCGTGGAGATATATTTATATCATGTGGCTTTTCAAGTGAGTTAGGTGCACATCTTGCTTTTCTTCCTAAGAAATCTGCAGTGTGCTTTTTTAAATTTTTACCTTCCCTCCTACTCAGTGTTTGGTCTGGTTTTACTAACAATAATCTAATTTATTTCACATTCTTGGGTTTAGTAGGCATAATTTGTCCTGTTTTGTAAGTGACATATCTTTAAATATTTAACACAGCTTCAGTACTGTAGTCAAATTTCTCAACAGAGCCAGCCAATGTCACTGCCATTTATTTTTTCAGAGAATTCACCCTGCTCAAGCTTTTACCCCAGTTAGATAAGTCTCAGCAAATTATAAAATAATGTATAATAAACTATGTCATTGTTTTTGAAAGAATAATTCTTTTCCTCAAAAGCATCAGAGAAATGTATACACTCCCACTACTGAATCACACTGTCAACCACAAATCTAAAACTTGATTTTAGTGTTTCCAGAGAGGGGAGATGAAATATACCCAAATATACCCAAACACCACAAGCTCCACCTTATGTAGCAATATTAAATGAATGAATGAATACTTTACTTTTTAAAAGCGCCTTTCCAAAACCAAGGCATTTTTACAACAAATCAATACATAAAATTAAAACAACATCCTAAAATCAATCAACAAATATATTTAAAAATCTGAATATGCCAGACTAAACAAATACATCTTTAGGGCTAACTTAAAACTTTGGATGGTCAGGCAATCTCTCACCCAATGAGGTAGAAAATTCAACAGGGCTGGGGCCATAAAACTAAATGATCTTGTCCCAGATGTCTTTAAATGAACCCTGGGAATCTCTAGCAATCCCTCATCAGTGGATCAGAGTCGACGGGAAGGACAGTAGGGACGAAGAAGATCTTGCAGGTAACTAGGTCTCTGATCATGTAGGGCCTTATAGGTCAGAAGACCGACCTTGAAGGTAATCTGTCACTGTATTGGCAGCCAGTGCTGTCCGTGGAGGACAGGCGTTATATGACTGGTCCTTGATGTACCTGTCAAAAGCCTGGCTGCCACATTCTGCACTAACTGCAAGCGGCGGATATCCACCCCCAGTAGCCCTAGGTACAGGGCATTGCAGTAGTCCAAGCAGAAGGTAACAAAGGCGTGGACCAACGTCAGAAGGTCATCAGCAGGAACCAGATGCTTCACTAGGGCAATATTCCTCAGATGGTAAAAGGAAGTTTTGACAATGGCTGACACCTGATGTTTAAGGGTCAGACAGTCATCAAATATAACACCCAAGTTCCGCACCTGGTCTGAGGTCACCAACTGGTTCCGCCCAAGCCAAAGACCTGAAGGTGACCCAGTCAGCAAACCCTCCCCCCAATGACCTGGGTCCACAACTAACACCTCAGTTTTTTGGGGGTTTAACCACAACCAGCTCACAGTCATCCAGTCCTGAATCTCAGTGAGACAGTTGCTAAAGACTAAGACAACATCACCCTGGTCGGGCACGAAGGACATGTACAGCCGAGTATCATCTGCATAGCAGTGAAAACTCAAGCTATACTGCCTAATAATCACTCCCAATGGCAGCATATATACAGCAAATAACATGGGTGCCAAAATAGAGCCCTGTGGCACCACAGAGGATAGGGGGAGTGATGTGGGGGAAAAAATCCCAGACACCAGCCTCTGAGTCCTACCCTTGAGGAATGATCGAAACCAACTGAGGACCGAGCCCAATAATCCACAGATAAACTGCAGGTGCTCCAAATGCACTCCATGGTCAACGGTATCAAATGCCGCAGAGAGATCAAGAAGGACCAAGATGGAACAAGTCTTTCGATCTCTCGCTATTAGGAGGTCATTTAGTACCAGAACAAGGGCCGTCTTGGTACTATGTCTCTTCCTAAATCCGGGCTGGAGGGAATCATTGACATTGTGGCTGGTCAAATGATCATCGAGCTGCAATGCGACTGCCTTCTCAATAACCTTACCCACAAAAGAGAGGTTAGAGACAGGCCTGTAGTTAGCCAGACAGTCCGGGTCCAAGGAAGGCTTTTTAAGAAGGGCCCTAGTCACGGCTTCCTTCAAGGGATCAGGAAAGATCCCCTTCTCCAATGACAACCAGACTATCTCGGCAAGGATTGGGCCAATTTTATCCACACATCCTACTAAGAGGCGGGTGGGGCCTGGGTCCAAACTACAGTTGGTCGGTCGCAGCGATTGGACGATCATCACTATGTCATTGATTGTGGGCCAATCAAAGTCAGACCACACAAACTGGGTGTCCAACATCTCCTGCCAACCACCACAACTCCTGTTTGAAAGAGTTAGAAGGAGATCAGACCTGATTGTGCCAACCTTATCTGCAAAGAATCGAGCAAACTCCTTACACCGTTTCTGTGAAAACGCTCTCTCAGGTTGAAGACAGAGTGGATTGCACAGTCTGTCCACAGTCCAAAAGAGCTGGGCTGGTCAATTCTGTGCAGCAGCAATTTTCCTGGACAGGAATTCTGCCTTCTTATGGGTAATTGCTGATTGATAGACACGATAATGGTCCATCAACATAAGTCTGTCACACTCCAGACCCGACTTCTGCCAACATCTCTCAAGCCTTCTTCCCACTCTCCTCAACTCCCTCAAAGTCTCATCAAACCAAGGAGACTTGGGGCAAAGGGTGAGGGGTCAAACATGAACAGGAGCAATGGAATCCAGGGCCCCTACTACTGCCTTATTATAGGCAAGAACCAGGTCCCCAGGATCCATGCATTCACTTGGCAAACTTGATAGATCCAGCACCACCATCAGGCCCTCTGGGGTAACACCCCTCAAAGGGTGATACCAGACCATTTCCATAGGGGCTGACCTACCGGGGGGGGGCTAAGAAACTGAACCCAGTGGTGGGATGGTCAGACCATCCTACTGTCTCCACCACCAAGTCGGATATCTCCATCCCCAGGAGGAATGCCAAGTCCAATGAATGACCATCTATATGGGTCGAGGAGGAAATAACCTGTGTGAAGCCCAGCGAATTCATCAGCTGGAGGAAGTCTTGACCAAACTGCGAGAGTTCATCGTCGACCTAGGCATTGAAATCCCCCAGGGTCAGCCATCTGGAGGATCCCAATGTCATATCAACAATGAAGTCTGCAACTTCCCGCAGGAAAACATTCCCATTACCTGGTGGATGGTAAATGAGAAGCATCCTGTATCCCACAACCTCACCAAAGATACATTCAAAGGAATTGGTAATTCCTACTGGTACCTCCATTAGGTTCAGTTCCGTTCTAAAACAGATTGCCACCCCCTGCCCCTACATTCCAATCTCAGACGGTGTATCACCAAGTACCCGACTGGTACAGCTGAAGCCAGAACAGGGCCAGCATTATCATCCAGCCAGGTCTTGGTGATGCATGCCAGGTCCAATGATCCTACAAGATCAGCTATTATAGCAGTCTTGTTTTTAATGGACCTGGCATTAAAATACACTACCTGTACAAAAAAAAAAATAGGGGTTACCACATTTATTGCATACAAATAAGTAGTCCTCCTGTTTGCAGGGTGATTTACTCCCCAGCCACCAGCTCTCCTCTTTCCTTTGGGTAGGACACTTCCTTTTTCAGCACCATATTCGTAAAGTTAACATGAGGTTGCATAGTTGTAAATCCACCCTGAACTTCTGCATTTATATAAAAACAAGACAAAAAAAACAGGAAAGAAGCTAACCTTAGGGGTTTCTGGTACACTGAGGGCTTTCTCATAAGTGTAGTGCATTTAACTCCCTAGTACCCAGCTCTAGGCTGTTTCCCAGGCAGGGTGCAGTATACGGCACTTGTCTACCTCGTTGTTTCACTCCAGTTATGAAACAGAGTCAATCAGAATATCAAAATGAAGGTAAAGGAAAGAAAATGAGCACTTATATCTTCATATTGCAGGTTTCAGCTTCAGTGTGTCCTGTAGAAGAGGAGCTCTGCGTCTTGCAGCTTAGCTCTCAGGTGCCATCTTGGAACCACCCCGGCCCATATATGGCATATTCTTGATGTAGGATAGATCAAAGGTCATAAAAAGTTGGCGTAGTATCATTCTGATATCACAACAATGCTACAGCTTTTTGTGACCTTTGAACGACCCTCATTACTCATTAGCACTTTGAAAAGCTGAAGGATGACATCGGTAGGAGCGGATTACAAGGGAGCGCATTCTGAGGTGCTAAAGGCTAGGAAAAGAGTGCCTTCCTCTGTCACTCTAGCTCATAAATTCCCCAAGAGGTAGTTATACTTTTGAATTTTTTTTAGCAACTCAAGCATGTCTAAGCAGAGTGGGCTGGCAGTGATGTGGGCACATTATTACAGAGTCACCTAGGAAAGCCACATCACAGCTAATGGAAAATAAACATTGCCTTGAACAATAAGTGTCTGTTTAATGAAAAAAAACATTATATAAGTTCTCAATATATAAAGCACATCAGCTTGAATCAGGTGGGGTGGGTTTGAGGAGAGAAGCACACAAATCTGTATTTGTTATTTTTTGCAACCATATGCAGTACTATATAAAACAGTGCATGTTCAATGATTCACAGCAAGGCATGTATTTCCATCTGTGGGCTGAGATGAATCAGGGACCTCTTAAGCTTTGATCTTGATGTCCAATGATGTCAACTCAACCCCTTGAGAAAACATAGTCTTGATGTATGTGGTTGCCCATACATTATTCTATATGTTGTGGTCCTAAATTGTCATTGCAGTACCCATCCACCTATTTGCAAAATGACCAGCAACTTGTCAAGAAAACAAAACTAGCATGCAATGCCAAATGAGTTTTCACTTGCATCATAATCCATCATCATAAATGAACAAAAGAGGACTTATCATACCTAGGACCTTCAAAAAAGAGCAGAGGATTGGAGTGCTTCATGTGTACAAATGATTATGCAATGAAATGTCTGGGTGCTATGGTTGCGGTACCAAGACTGATCAAGGTGACTTGCAGTTCCTTTATTAATTTGCTGGGGCTACAGTGGATTATCAAATCCATTCATCCAGAAGTGCCCATCTTTCACCAGAAATGCACCCTGAAGTGCAGGTGGATACTTTATAAACCTCACTGTACAGTTTAAGTGGCAGCTTTCTGCCATATATTTTTTTAATCTGCCTCATGTTTAGAGGCAAAAGAGAACTGGTTCGCCCCCCTTGGCCTCCTGATCAGTGAATGGAGAGGGACCGGGGGGGGGGCTCACAGAGGGACAAGCCCTCATTCATGCTCCTTGTCAGGGTACCATCAAAGCCATTAGAGTTTGCACTGCAGTTGAGAGTAGCAGAAGAAGTGACGAGCAACAGGTTACACTTCCACCAGACTATGGCAGTTTCTCCCCAACCCCTCTCACATTAGGTCATTGGGTAGTTACGGTAGTTTAAGGCCCCATGTTCACAGGTGCAGCCTAATAAAAAATGACCCTCACAATTTCCCTCCATTCCCCTGGCTCTCCCTGTTTTGGATGTGTCCAGAAATTTCTGGCATTGCAGACGATCATCATGCCCACCTGCCTGCATGGACCTCTAGCACCAGCAGCTTACCCAGTCTTCTCTGCACCCATGCTGTTCGTGACGGGGTAGGTGAAGGTGCGAGGATGTCCCGGGATTGCAGGTTTCACCTCAGGATGCTGTGCTCTGTCTCTCTCTCTCTCTCTCTCTTTCCTCACCAGTTGTCTTTGGAGGTCAATCTGTCATGTACAATCACTTTCCCTGTGGTCTCCCTCACACACTTACCCACCATTCCTCTCACAGGCTCCAACCAGTGGTAGTAGCTCTGTGACTCAAGGGTAGGCACTGAGGTTGGGAGCTGATGGAATTGGGGGAGTAAAAACTGGGTGAGGCAGGAGGAGGTGATAAGGGTGGTGGTGTGGGGGCTGCTGCTTCATTGACTGATGGTTGGTGATATGAAAGAATGCAGCTGCACTGTTACCCATTTACATGCAGGGTGAAAACTGATTACAGACTAATCAGTTACTTTGTAATCAGATATTACCTTGCATGTAAACACTGACATTGAGGACTTTGTGATTGATCTATGTGCACTGAATAAGGTTACTGATTACCTGAGCATATATGATCTTTCTGCATGTAAACAGAATCATGCTTGAACCAATCTCTTGCACATGCCAAGCTGTTCAAGTTTTCAGTGTCATCTACATTGTCTCCAATATTCAAGTCAGCGGGACTCAAAGTATGCAAACCCATTCACATCTCAGTGGAATGATTGATGTCCTGCACATCAATGGGAACAAAGTGTGATTGAGTACCTCAAATTGAAGACAAGGTAATTGATAATCAATTCATGTAAACATAGGTGTGACTGTATTCTTTCATGTGTGAGAAGTTTTTTACACCCATCAGCCAATTCACCCAGTATTAGTAGCAGTCTGACACACCTCCTGCAAGCTATCCATATTGACTGCCTACAGCACACACTGCTGAATCATCCAAATATGTTTACTTTGCACATGCACACAAGCAAACATAAAAAGTTGTTCTTTTATGAAAAGCACACTGTTTAAATTTGGTTTAGTCTGAATGAAGCTAGAATAATCCAGACGTTGGGCTCTCTAGACTAACAATAGGACTACTGTACCCACTAATGTACAGCTAAAAAGATTTTAGTTGACTCTGTTTTTCTAACCAATGGGCCATCGGCATGGGGTCATAATGTCGTGGATGAAACCATGCAACACAACAATGCCGCAGACATTACAGCATGTGGCACAACAAGTTAGGAACAAAATGTTAATCACTAGAGAACAGCGCACACCACTGCAACACTTAGGGAAATCTTTCTTTTTGCCAGGGGCTTTGCCCCCCCCCAACAAAAATATTTAACTCAGAGTGGGGTGTGGACCAAGGTGAAAAGGGGAAACACTCAGCGGGGGAACTTAGTTTTTTTTTTTTTGCAAAATAAAAAAAACCACCTTGGGATATGGGGATTCAAGACCTGATTCCCGGGCTTCCACTGCGCCAGGTGCATGTGTTTTAGCCACTCCACCACAGGAGCAGCTTGACCAAGCACAGCACCTGTGGCACCTTTAGTCCTTCCTCCACTGCAGAGTGAGTGAAAGGGGTAGTGGTAGTGTTCTGTTGCTATCATACCCCTGTCACTGTATTTCACTACGTGCTTTAGATGGCATGGTTTTCCTTGCATGGTTTTGGCTACGAAATATTGACCTGGTACCTGGGCCATCAAGCTAAATAGCCAAAAAACAAAGTCAGCACTTGTGAATTACCACAGTCTGTTTGAATGCTCAACTTTAGAAATTTATGATGAGTTTTATGTGCCCATCCCCCTGGGAAAAGCATTTCTGACTGTGTCACAGCCTTCTGCACCACTGAATACAATTACTTAGTGCATTAGTAATATTATCAATGTTGCATTCTCCTGGTTACACAAATGAGTTTCTCGGTTTTAATAATCATATAGTCCCCTCCCATGACTTTCCCTGGTAGTCAAGGGAACAGCAAATGTGCCAGCTTTAGAGAATTTTAATTAATGAGATCTGGAAACTTGTTTTTTAAATATTCAGTCAAAATGGAGTATGAAAATCTTTACAAGCAAGCATAGACAGGACTTTAACTGGAACCTTTTGGAAGAGGCCACATCAGATGTGCCCCATCTGGAGGCAGTGTATCATAGTGGTTAAGAGCACTGAACTACAAACCTGGAGACCTGGGTTTGAATTCCATCAGCTCCCACTTGCATACTGTGTGACCCTGAGCTAGTCACTTAACTTTCTTCTGCTCCCAGATCACACCTGGAAACAAGCTTGGGCTTAGTGTGTCTTTCCTGGTTAAACAATTTCTCCTTTCCCATCTATGTGTAGTTGCCGGCCATAGATAGAGCAGTTTGGTCTAAATTTAAAAATCCCTGGATCAGACATACTCTGTGGGTTTTAACTAAGATCAAGAACTTTACTGATCCACCAAATGAGCTACATTCACTTTCCCTCATTTGACATCATAGAGGATTTATCCCACCAAGCATGGATCATGAATTTTATAATTGGGAACAAGTTGGATTAATTAGATTTGCCTAGTGCATTGGGGGGGGTGATTGTGTAACATTTGCAATGCTAAAAGAAACGTTTGTGCTAAGGAATGCTGAAAATGTTAGGTATAATCAGGTCACAAATGTTATAGACACAACAATAGACAATGGCAAAATCACCAGGTCTTTCACTTCTGGTGAGGGGAAGATTACCTCAATTGGTTAACAGTATTGGCAAACAGAGATACATATCAGGAATGTACAATCATTTGCAAGGTGCCTTGAGGGCAAATCTAGACTGTATAAAGAGTAAATGGGAAGAGGACAGTGGGCAATCTTGTTTCATTCTTGACTGGGACAAGAGGCTTAACAGACGGTGGAATGTTTCTGCATTCCCAAACTGAAGGAAATATTATTGGAAATTATACAATGGCAAGGACTTTTCCTTAACTCTGATTGGTCAGTGAGTACCTGGAACAGTGATGTTATTACACAGTAACATCACTGTATTGATTTGGACCTCCTTTCTTTGCTCTTCTGTTAAGAAACAAAGATACATTGGCTAACTAAAAATCTACAAAAAACCTTTTAATTTTTTATTTTATTTTGTATAACAATGAGCCATTGTATAATAGCAATAAGGCACTCCAGTGTGTATGTTATTGTGTAATAACATCACTCCTAGGGTGGTGGAAGCACTCAGCTTTGCCTCTTGCTTCAATCCACCCCAGAAGTGACATTATTACACAATAACGCACACCCTGTCATGCCTTATTGCTTAAATATTAGTGAGGTACTTATGGATGCCCAGCATCACTCACTATTATAGGAATATGTATTCTGATAGATGTTGAGGCATTGAAGGGGTGCTGCACATATATTCTGGGCCTGTCTTACACTGCAAACATTCTGAGGAGGAATACAAATCTTGGTGGAAAACAAAGTTTAAGATACCCATAGTCAGAACCTTTTTGAACTGAGTATTAGGATTTCTACAGCTAGTAAGACTCCTTAAACAAAAGCAGATGGATATAGCCTTGAAGTGCATAACACTCAAATGGCTGCAGGATCTCACCCTAACCCATACAGAATGGGTCAGAAGGGTTCAGGAATCCCAAGCAATGGAACACCTCATGGTCACTTTACACCTAACACTAGAAATGTTTAATAAAACCAGGTGGCCCTGGGACAATCACATTTTAGCCACGGAGAGGCACTGACACAACAATTAATAGGTAAGGTAAAATGTGTAGACTTCCTTAAGGCATTTAAATTAGACTATGATCAAGGGAGACACTGAATGAGGGTCATTGGGCCTTATTCAACACATATCTATTGTAGATGGTTCTAGAATGGTAAAAAATAGATTTTTCATTCTCTTTCCCTTTCCTAGCTCATATTTTTGTCTCTCTTTTAAAATATTTCCCTTCACAAGAAGTGAGCACTTCCACATCACCAAATAATGATAACTGGGTACATGGTCACCAATATGTATTTATTTCATGCTCAAAATGTTACTCTATATATTTAGTTACTGGTCCCAGAAGTATAGTTGTAAACTTTTGGGACATGTGTGTTTATTCACTTTTGAATTATCAAACATGTTACGGTTTTCAATTAAAGTGGAGTATAAAAAATAAATATTTATGTAACTAGCCTCTCTCGTAACTGAACTTGAAGCATGTTCAAAAAGAAAACATCTTAAATAAACAGGATAAACAGGAAAGAAGACAGACATGTGGGGAATAGTGCAATGCACTGGCTGTGGAGTAGATGTCTCCTGGGACACTTTCTGGAGGCTGTGATGCTGCACTAGTTGCAGGCAACTCTCTGCTCTGAGGGGGGAGGAGTTGCCCATCTCCAGATGAAACTGGACAGGAGTGGGGGAACCTCCGCCACCTAGGGAACACCAGGGCTGCCACCACTTCTGCAGAGGTTGCCAAGAAAGAGGAGCTGTTGACCATGGTGGGCTCAGGGAGGGTGAGGGTGGTGGAACAGAGGTGCATCCCTCCAACTGTACCTTTCCACAATCCATATGCCATTCTGGCGGAGCATAGTTCCCCTATGGAAGCTCCCACAGTGGAGACTGAAGAGGTTTCTGAGGAACTGCCACAAGGGAGGCCCATAGAAGGGTGGCATGGGACACCACAGGGAAGGAAGCAGCTCCTGGTGACTCAATTAGTAGAGGGGTAGAACTGGGGAAGGCATAGGAAAGTGAAGTAAGGTGCCTGCCCAGTGCCATGACTTGGAGGGACAGGAAGTGAATCTTCAGGATCACAAGAGCAGCTGCACAGGAACAGGAGAGGGAGCTGGACATCATTGTCCACCTAGGGACAAATGACTTGGCTTGGCAAGGGATCAGAGCATTGTAGGATGAGTTTGTGGAGTTGGGAAGAGGACTTAGACAAGTAGCACACACAGTATCCTTCTCGGAGGTGCTGCCTGTCTATGGCATGGGTGAGGCGAAGGTACTCAGTACTTTGGAAGCCTGCCTTGCACTGCTTTCAACAGCAGCATTTAGAATATACTGTTTTACTGTTTGAACTGTGTTTTACTGTGTATTTAGAGCTCTGTAAGCTCTGCTTTTGTATTTTAAAACTTGGAGCCCTGATTCCTGTTTACAGAGGAAGTAGGAAGAGGAGTGTGCAGTTTGTTACTCTATTGAGAAAACTATCACTCGGTGAATCCAATAGTTCTTTTTACTTTAAAGTATATTGCAGGCTACTAACTGTGCTTTAAAGCTTTTGGGGACTATAATTTTGAAGTTTAAACACTCGGGAACAGTGCTTTAGTTCGTGATCTATGGGAGCTACTTCCGGGTCATGAGAGCACTATATCTGAGTGTTTGTTTCAGGGGGTCTCACTTTGAAAGCCTGCCTTGTGCTGCTTTCAACAGCAGCATTTACAATATACTATTTTACTGTTTGAACTGTGTTTTACTGTGTATTTATAGCTCTGTAAGCTCTGCTTTTGTATTTTAAAACTTGGAGCCCTGATTCCTGTTTACACAGGAAGTAGGAAGAGGAGTTTGTAGTTTGTTACTCTATTAAGAAAACTACCACTCAGTGAATCCAACAGTTCTTTTTACTTTAAAGTATATTGCAGGCTACAAACTGCACTTTAAAGTTTTTGGGGACTATAATTTTGAAGTTTAAACACTCGGGAACAGTGCTTTAGTTCATGACCCCTGGGAGCTACTTCTGGGTCATGAGAATACTATATTTTACAGCCCTTAGTGAGCAGGGTGAGCCAGAACAGGTTGAGCATGCGGCGACATGCGCGAAGATGAGCGCTAAGACACACACATCTCTGTACTTGTTTTGTGTGTTTAGCGGGTCACACAGTGTCAGAACTAGGTACCAGTGGGCCTAGGCAATTGGTACAAGTAAGATTTATACTCATCTAAGAACTTTATTTGTACAACTGCTCTATTATTGAACCCAGTAACCTGTACAGTAGAACTGTGTGGTTTATTACCTGTAAAGTTTACAGCAAGTACTCCAGATACATCAGTCCTACCATAACATATTTAGAAAATGAATGAAATACTAACAACAAATGATGGCAGAGTAGGGATTCAATGCAATTCCTGTACTGTGTTCTGCTTTCAAACAGTAATACCTAGCAACATAACATTCATATGCAGTAAATGTAACCATAACAAAGATATGATGCAGAAAATAAGTTTATTTAATGCAAGGCTTATACATTTAGAAGGAAGTCAGAAACAGATGGCAACTCAAATGAATAACTCATATCAAAGGGAAAGAAATAACCCCACTGATGCAACTAATAGCATGAACCACAGATCTTTTTTGGAATTAAGTCCAGAATATCATGAGAACTTTATACCACTCTTTAACTCTGCAAATCAACTGGGTCTGAGAGAAGTACTGATCAATAATAACGTCATAAACAGTGCACATACTAATAGGAAAAGGGCAAGAGATGAAGTTTACTCTAACCAGAATAATGATGAATGGTACCAAACAAGGAGTTCAAATATACCAAAAAAGGAGAGAAGGGCTGAAGGTTTTGCCATCTCTGCCCACAACTGTTTTGACTTATTGAGTGATTAAGCAGAAAACTTAATATCCTCTCCCTCATCTCCTGGCACTGGCTACAATGCCCTACCTGATAATAGTATCACTGCACAACCACTTGAATCATCTAAAGAAAGGAATATAAATCTTATGGACATAGAACCGGAAACAACCCCAGAACCCGACAAGTTTACCTACTAGGAGAGTTTATAGTAAAACACCTAGACAGGAAGATATGTGACCAAGATAAAGCCAACAGGACAATGTCATGCTTTCAAGGGGAATAGTTTAGAGACATTACAAGAATGTCCAAACAGATACTTCAGAATGGGGGACAGAAACCTTTAGTCATCATTCACGTTGGTATTAACAACATCATGCAACAAACTGCCCAACAAGTAAAAGGGGAATTTGTAGGACTAGCCAATGCCTTAATGGACAGGAATTGTGAGTTTGTCTTTTCTGAAATATTCCCTGTTACTGGTACATACGGTTACTTAAACTATAAAATAAAAAAATGTAAATAACTGGCTAAGAAGGTGGAGCCTCAAACAAAATTTTGAAAGCATCAAGCACTGGGAAGAATTTTCAGATTATAAAAAGGTAACTTGCTGGAATAGAGTACACCCAACAAAAAAAGGAACATCGCTCTTAGGGGAACATTTTAACTCATACATAGACCAGTGTTTAAACTAGTTCCGGGGTAGATACAGGACTAGCACCTGACTTAAATAACTATACTAATTTCAAGATTAATATAACTAACATGCTACTTCCCAACTACAGATAAAACCAGTGATAACACTGACAACACTAAAATCAAAATATTATTACTTAATGCAAGAAGTCTTAGTAATAAATTAGGAGAAGTACAATACATACTAAATAAGGACAATATTGATATCTGTGGGGTCACTGAAACCTGGTTCTCAGATGGAGACTGGGCCACTGAGACATCAGGTTACTCTTTAGTCAGTAAAAACCGTCAGAATAAAAAAAGTGGTGGTATTGCATTGTATATAAGCAATAACTTAAAATATTGTTTATTAGACAATGGACAATCAAACAGCGAACTAATCTGAGTTAAAATTTGTTCTCTGTTAAAACCTTTAACAGTTGGTTTAGGATACTGTGCCCCAACTCTAGAGACTGCAGCCAATGATGATTTCTTTCTGACATTAGATTATATGATGATAAAGGATGATTATGTCCTGTTGGGGGATTTTAACTTACCCAACATTTGCTGGCCATCATTAACTGGAAAAGGAAACTGGGACAACAGACTGATCCAATATGCCATTCAAAATGACTTAGAGCAATTAGTTAATAAACCTACTAAAAATAACAACATACTGGATCTAATATTAACTAACATCTCTGATTATGACTCTAGTCCTATAATTCTGGAACCACTTGGCAACAGCAATCATTTTATGGTCTCATGGAGCTTTGTTAACTCAAAAAAATTTATTCTGTTACCACATTAATTAAAAACTTCAACAAAGCAAATCATAAAATGATTAAAAGATTTCTCAAAGCTTGGGACTGGGAACAAGAGTTAAATGGACTCAACATCAATACGATGTGAAAGTCCCAGTATGCATAAAATACAACAATAAGAAACAGGGAGTACCTCTGTGGTGGAACATTAAGAGAAACATCAGAAGGAAAAAGAAAATGTGTTTCGTTATTATAAAAAATACCCTTCTAATGAAGCATGACAAAAATGTAAACTTATCTCAAACAAAACAAAAAAACTGATAAGACAAGCAAAAAAAGATTTAGAACCAGAGTTAGTGAATGACATAACAAATAATAAAAAAAAGTTCTGTAATTACATTGGGTCTCTAAAAGGAAGCAGTGTTGGGGTTGGTCCACTTGTTATACAGGATACCCTAATTTCTGTTGAAAATACCATGGCGAGTGAATTCAATAAATATGTCACCGGTATATTTAAAATAAAAGAACATTTAAGTATAAACAACTTAAATATTTCAGATTCACCAATTTCCTTCACTACAAATGAGATATAAACAGCTATTAACAAATCACATTCAAGTACAACTTCTGGAGTCTCCTTGCTGACGATTCCAAGATGGGAACAGTAGTTGAGGGGGAAAGGGGAAGTTGGCCCTGCAATGGGATCTGGACACCATGGAAAGGTGGGCTCATACATGGAAATTAAATTTCAATATCACCAAGTGCAAGGTGTTACATCTTGGATGGAGAAACCCTAAACACAGGTACACCCTGGGAGGGGAGGTGCTGGAGGCATCAACAGGGGAAAAAGACCTAGGGGTCATGGTGGATGCATGTATGAATATCTCCAAGCAGTGCAGGAGAGTGGCTAGCAAACCAAACAGGATGTTGGGATGCATCGTAAGGGGGATCACCTCTAGGAGCAGGAAAGTGATTCTGCCGCTGTACAATGGATTGGTTAGACCACACCTTGAGTACTGTGTACAGTACTGGAGACCACACTTGAAGAGAAACATACAGCTCCTGGAAAGGGTACAGAGGAGGGCAATTAAGATGGTACAAGGACTAGGGGATTTGACATACGAGGACAGACTTGAGGAGCTATGCCTGTTTTCATTGGAGGATAGGAGAGACAGGGGGACATGACTGAGGTCTTCAACTACCTCAAGGGAATAAATAGGGTAAACACAGAGGGGATCTTTAGACTAAAGCCGACAAGTATCACCAGTGGGCATGGTTTGAAGTTGGAAAGTGGAAGGTGGGGGGGAGAGGAGGAGGTTTTTCATTGAGAGGGTGGTGGATCCTTGGAACGTGCTGCCTAGTGAGCTGGTTCAGAGATCCACAGAGGAGGGCTTCAAGAGAGGGTGGGACAGACACAGAAAGTGGATGTATCAGATGATGGCCTGGCCCGGGGGGGTGGGGATGGATGATAGGGGTTTCTGGAACACAATGGGGGGAAGGCCTTGGTACCTAACTAGGGATCTGAGGTTTGAGCAGACTCGATAGACCATAAGGCCTAATCTGCCGGCAATTAGTATGTTAGTATGTAACTGATGGAATCCCTTCTAGATTCATTAAAAACCTTTCAAAAGAATTATCAGTTATCCTTACTTTGTTATTTACTACTTCCATTAACGAAGGAGTTGTTATAGATGAATGGAGGCCAGAGCTAATGTCACATCCATTTATAAAAAGGGATCAAAACATAATGTCTCCAATTACAGACTTATAAGTTTGACATCATGCATAGGAAAATAATGGAGAGAGCACTACAGCATCAAATAACCAACCATTTGGAATTTACAGGGAACCATGATATGTCTCAACATGGGTTCACTCAAGGGAAATCTTGTACGAGTAATCTGATTAGTTTTTTCAAACCAGTCAGCAAAGCACTAGACTTCAGACTTACTGTAGATGTAATATACCTTGACTGAGAAAGCATTTGACACCGTATCACACAGAATCCTAATAGAACATCTTATAAAAACTTAACTTGTACCCCCAAATTATAAAGTGGATTGCCTCTTGGCTGGATGGCAGAAACCAGAGAGTTGTACTAAAAGGTATAAATCCGAGTGGGGTAAGGTGGCTAGTGGAGTGCTGCAAGGATTGGTGTTGGGTCCTACTTTATTCAACATAATGATCTCTAACATGCAGACAGACAATGGTGTATGGCTACAAAAGTATGCAGACAATAGTAAGTTAGGATGCATAATAGATAGTAATGTAGCTGTAGAATCTCTTCAGAACAATTTGAACAATTTTTACATATGGGCCTGTGAGAACAAAATGGTATTTAATATCGCAAAGTGCAAAGTAATGCACTTTGGGAAGAACAATAGACAAGCTAACTATACCATTAATAACAACAGTCTTGAAATTACTACATCCAAAAGAGATCTTGGTGTTAACATTACTAACAACCTAAAATGTAGTACTCATATAAACAAAACAACTAAGAAATGTCATGGTATATTACGATGTATTCTTAAACATATAAAAAGTCGTGAGCCAGAGGTCAAAATTCCATTGTACAACAGTTTGACTAGATCCAAACTGGAATATTGTGCCCCCTTCTGCTCCCCAACACTAATTAGAGATAAGGTAACACATGAGTCTATACAACGTAAATTAACAAAACATGTCAAGAATCAAGAATTATTAAACTATGAGAAAAGACTTAGAAATTTAGGTCTTTTTTCCCTAAAAAATAGAATAACTAGAGGTGAACTATGTTGGGCCTACAAGGCATCTATGAACGAGTTATTCCTTGAATTAAACTGTTTGACAAAACAAATCCCAATTAGTTGTACAAGATCACACAAATTAAGACTGCATTCAGAGATATGTAAAACAGATCGAAGAAAAAATTTTGCAACTCAGAGAGTACCTCATGTATGGAATACACTACCAGTGGCGGTAGTAACCAGTGAAAACCTCGAACAGTTCAAAAGAAACCTAGATCAGTACATGAGAGATTAAAAAATGTATCTACCGTCGTTAGGTTAAAATGACAGTGAGTTCAATATGAGCATGTCCCTCGAACTCGTAAAATCTATGAATCTATGAACCTATGAACCATGTGATTCAATGAATGGTTGAAAACCTAGTGTGGAGCACAGGGTTTTGGATTCATTGGAGACTGGGTTCCACCTGGAGGGTTACCAGCCTATACTGGCACATTGGTCTGCATCTGTTCGGGAGGAGAACCAGGCTCCTAGGTGATAGGTTTAAATGCTTCATTGGCATGCTTTTAAACTAGCCAAGGGTGGAGGCACTGATAAGAAGCAGGGAATTCCCAGCCTTCCCCCACAAAACAGGGTAGTTAGTGAGATAAACACCAAGGTAGAAAGGTCAATAAGGAGCAGGCCAGGGGTACATGGAGAAGACAAAGTCAGTAAGGGCAGGGATGAGGCTAAAAGAGGTAAAGCCATCACAAAATGGAGAGTAATGAGTACCAACAATGCCCACAGTCTGGGTAACAAGCTTCCTGAACTAGTGACTTTGATAGAATAGAGACACCTGGATATTGTGGCAGTCACAGAAATATGGTACACACAGAACCATGACTGGGATGTAAACATACCAGGGTACACAATCTACAGGAGGGACAGGGATGGTAAAAGGGGAGGAAAAGTAACTCTCTACATAAGGGAAGGGATCAAAGCAACAGAACTAAAGGGTAAATGGGGAGGAGAGGAGGCACTGTGAATCAATTTGGAGACAGGCAATGGCAACACAATCTGCATGGGGGTTGTATACAGATCCCCATCTCAGGGGGAAGGAATGGACAAGGAAATGAGAGAAGGTATCCTTAGAATGGAAGAAAAGGGTAGATATTGTTGATGGGGGACCTGAATATGCCAGATGTTAACTGGAGCACATTTGCTGTGGCTCCATCAATGAGCAGAGTCCTTCTTGATGCCCTGCAGGGGGCATGCCTCAGACAGCTAATATTGGAACCCACTCAGGAGGGAGCAATCTTAGGCCTGGTACTCTCAAATGGAGATGGAGAGAGGATCACAGATTTAAAAGAGGGTAGCCATCTGGGAACTAGCGACCACCGAACAGTATGGTTCACGATAGACACAGCAGTAGAGTCAAATCATACAAAGGCACAGGTACTGGACTTTAGGAGGGCTGACATTGCCAGCAGCTCAGCAGATAGCACACTCACCTCTGAGGCTGAGAGATCAGAAGATTGTGGGTTCTATCCCCATACCAAGGACTTGGGTTAAATCCCAATACTGATGCTGTAGTGCAGCATGAGGGGGTGAGGCACTCCAGAGGTGCCGTCTTTCAGATGAGACATTAAATCGAGGTCCCATCTGCCTGTTCTGGTGTTAGTTCAGCTGGATGTTAAAGATCCCATGGCAACAGAAGAGGGATGTCTGGATATCTTGGCAATCACAGAAACATGGTACCCTGAGAACCATGACTGGGATGTCAACATACCAGGATACACAATGTACAGGAGTGACAGGGAGGGCAAAAGAGGAGGAGGAGGAGTAGCTGTCTATGTAAGGGAAGGGATCAAAGCAACAGAACTAAAGGATAAACAGGGAGTAGAGGAGGCACTGTGGGTTACCCTGGAAACAGGATATGGCAGCACAAGTCGCACAGGGGTGGTATACAGATCCTTATCTCAGGAGGAGGCAGTGGACAAGGAAATGATAGAAGGCTCCTTAGAATGGCAGAAAGGGGGGAGTTATTATTGATGGGGGACCTGAACATGTCAGACGTTAGCTGGAGCACCCTGGCTGCAGCCACATCAAAAAGCAGGTTTATTCTTGATGCCCTGCAGGGGGCATGCCTCAGACAGCTAGTGGTGGAACCCACTCAGGAGGGAGCAATCTTAGACCTGGTACTGTCAAATGGGGATGGAGAAAGGATCTCAGACCTAGAAGTGGGTAGCCATCTGTGAACAAGTGACCACAAAACAGTGTGGTTCACAATAAACACAGCCATAGAGTCAAGCCATACAAAAGCAAGAGTGTTGGACTTTAGGAGGGCTGACTTTGGGAAAATGAGAGAGTGCCTCAGAAAAGCGCTAGCAAACTGGCAAGAAGGAGGGTTGGAGGAACAATGGGGAAAAATCAAAACAGCCATCACAGAGGCAACAAGCCTTTGTGTGAAGCAAATCAACAAAGCAAAATGAAGGAAAAAAAAAAACAATATGGTTCTCAAAAGAGGTGGTGGGGAAGGCTAAGGAGAAAAAGGTAGCATTCAGGAAGTATAAGAAAACACAGAAGGAACAGGACAGAGAACTGTACCAGTTAAAGCAGAAGGAAGTGGAGAAGGCAGTCAGAATAGCAAAAGCCCAAACTGAGGAAAATATAAGAAGGGGGATAAAACCTTTTATAGGTACATTAGGGAGTGGAGAAAGATGAATAAAGGGATAGTGAGGCTTACTAAAGGGAAGGGAGGGTGGGCAGAGGATGGCAGTGAAAAAGCAGGGATACTGAATAAACACTTCTGCTTAGTCTTCACAAAAGAAGAGGAGGGGAGGTACATAAATCAAAGAATAGAAGCACTCTGGATAGAAAGGTCAATACCAGTCCATTCACAGAAGAAAGGGTCCTGAAAGAACTCTTAAAACTGAAGGTTGACAAAGCAATGGGGCCTGATGGGATTCACCCAAGATTCTAAAAGAACTAAGGGTAGAATTAGTGACACCACTGACCTCCCTTTTTAACAAATCATGGGAGGAAGGTGTAGTACCGGAGGACTGGAGGAGGGAAGATGTGATTCCCCTTCACGAAAGTGGGAGCAAGACAGATGCAGGAAACTACAGACCTGTTAGTTTGACCTCATTGGTAGGGAAAATGATGAAATCAATTCTAAAGGAAAGAATTGTTGAGTTCCTAGAGGCCAGTGGGGCACAGGACCCAAGGCAGCATGGATTCACAGTGGGAAGGTCATGTCAGACAAATCTAACAGATTTCTTTGACTGGGTGACAAATGTGGTAGACCAGGGAGGGGCAGTGGACATGGCCTACCTAGACTTTAGCAAGGCATTTGACACAGTCCCATACAAAAGATTAATAAACAAGTTAGCCAGCCTTGGAGTGGGTCCCAAGGTGGTAGCCTGGGTTATAAATTTGCTGGACAACAGGATACAGAGGGTAATAGTAAACGGAGTTTACTCTGAAGAAAGGGGGGTTACTAGTGGGGTACTGCAGGGTTCAGTACTGGGACTGGTCCTCTTTAATGTCTTTATAAGCTACATTGCAGAGGGACTGGAAGGAAAAGTATGTCTGTTTGCAGATGACATAAAGATCAGCAACAGGGTTGATACAGAAGGTGGAGTGGAGTAGAGAGGATGCAAAGGGACTTGGCAAGGTTGGAGGAATGGTCAAATATATGGCAGCTTAGATTCAATGCAAAGAAGTGCAAAGTAATGCACCTTGGGAACAAAAATCCAGGGGAAGAGTACACAATGGGGGGGTGAGATAATAACAACTACAGACATGGAAAGGGACCTAGGGGTAGTCATATCAGATGACCTTAAGGTGGGCAAGCAATGTGAGAATGCAGTAAGAAGAGCTGGAGGGATACTGGGATGCATAGGGAGAGGCATCACCAGTAGAAAACAGGAATTTGTTATCCCTTTGTACAGACAGTTGGTGAGACCCCATCTGAAGTTCTGTGTCCAGTTCTGGAGACCTCATCTCCGCAAGGACATAGACAGTATGGAGGCTGTACAGGGCAGGGCAACTAAAATGGTGCAGGGTCTGCACCAGAAGACATACAAAGAGAGATTAAAGAAGCTTAATATGTATACACTTGAGGAGAGGAGGGAGAGGGGGAACATGATAAAAACTTTCAAGTACATCAAGGGAATCAACAGAGTCCAAGATGGTAGCTTCTTTCAGAAAAAGAGATGTGCAAGAACAAGGGGGTGCAATTGGAAGATAGAGGGGGGATGGCTCAAAGGTAATGTGAGGAAGTATTTTTCATGGAGAGGACTGTGGATACATGGAACGGCCTTCCAGAGGAGGTTGTGGAGTCAAAAACAGTGGTTGAATTCAAGCATGCATGGGACAATCATAAGGCAATTCTAGGGGATGGGGGTAGGAAGAAGTAGGCTGTTGGTTAACTAGGATCTGCAGCCTATGCATTAGGTAAGGAAATGGGCAGACTAGGTGGGCCAAATGGTCCTTATCTGCCATCAAATTCCATGTTTCTATGTTTCTATGTTCTATGTTACTTCTCGAAAAGTGTAGGGGAAGTTTCCCTTGTGTCCTGGCCAAATTTCTCCCATTCACTTAAAATACCACCAACAGCGTAACATGGTTCAAGGTCAGTTGTCACTCATCTGTATTCCCCCTTCCCTGGGGCATGCCTGAAAATAGGCAGAATTTGACTAACCAGTCAAAAAAAACTAAATAAATAAAAAAAAATTAAAAATATGTGTGAGTGCCTAAGAAAGGAGGGGTGCAAGAACAATGGGGAAAAATCAAAACTGCCATCACAGAGGCAACAAGCTTTTGTTTAAAGCAAATAAACAAAACAAAACAAAGTAAAAAACCACTATGGTTCTCAAAGGAGGTAGCAGGGAAGGTTAGGGAGAAAAATATAGTATTCAGGAGGTACAAGGAATTACAGAAGCAGCAAGACAAAAAAGTGTATCAGTTAAAGCAGAAGGAAGCAGGGAAGGCAGTCAGAATACTGAAAGTCCAAACCAAAGAAAATATAACCAATTCAGTTAAGAAGGGGGATAAAACCTTTTATAGGTACATCAGGGAGTGAAGGAAGACCAAAGGAGGGACAGTGAGGCTTAATAAAGGGAGGGAGGGAGGGAGGTGGAAAGAGGTTGACTGTGAAAGGCAGAGATACTGAGCAACACTTTTGCTCAGTATTCACAAAGGAGAAAAGGGAGGTACCTAAAGCAAACAATAGAAGCACTCTGATGGGGGGCAGTGATACCAGTCCACTCACAGAAGAAAAGGTCCGGAAATATAACTCATAAAACTCAAAGTGGACAAAGCAATGGGACATGATGGGATTCACCCTAGAATTCTAAAAGAACTAAGGTGAGACCTAGTGACACCAATGACTAACCTTTTAAACAAATCATGGGAGGATGGTGTGGTACCTGAGGACTGGAGAAGGGCAGATGTGATTCCTCTTCACAAAAGTGGGAGCAAGACAGAGGCTGGAAACTACAGACCTGTTAGCTTGACCTCAATGGAAGGGAAAATGATGGAATCACTTCTGAAAGAAAGAAAGAACTGTTGAGTACCTAGAGGCCAGCGGGACACAGGACCCAAGGCAGCATGGATTCACAGTGGGAAGGTCATGTCAGATGAATCTAATAGATTTCTTTGACTGGGTAACCAAAGTAGTAGACCAGGGAGGAGCTGTGGATATGGCCTACCTAGACTTTAGCTAGGCATTTGACACAGTTCCACACAAAAGATTAAGAAACAAGTTAGCCAGCCTTGGAGTGGGTTCCAGGGTGGTAGCCTGGGTAATAAACTGGCTGGACAACAGGACACAGAGGGTAATAGTAAATGGAGTACACTCTGAAAAAAGGGGGGTTACTAGTGTGGTACCACAAGGTTCAGTACTGGGACTGGTCCTCTTTAATGTCTTTATAGGAGATGTTGCAAAGGGGTTGGAAGGAAAAGTATGCCTCCTTGCAGATGACACAAAGATCTGCAAAAGGGTTGATACACAAGGGGGGATGCAAAGGATGAGAAGGGACTTAGCAAGATTGGAGGAATGGTCAAAAATATGGCAGCTTAGATTCAATGGAAAAAAGTGCAAAGTAATCCACCTGGGAAAAAAACCCAGGGGCAGAGTACACAGTGGGGGGTGAGGTACTAACAACAACAAAAATGGAAAGGGACCTGGGGTTAGTCATATCAGATGACCTTAAAGTGGGTAAGCAATGCAAGAAGGCAGTAAGGAGGGCTGGGGGGATACTAGGATGTATATGGAGAGGCATCACCAGCAGAAAACAGGAAGTTGTTATCCCTCTGTACAGACAGTTAGTGAGAATACATCTGAAGTACTGCGTATAATTCTGGAGACCCATCTTTGCAGGAACATAGACAGGATGAAGGCAGTCCAAAGGAGGGCAACTAAAATGGTGCAGGGTCTGCAAAAGAAGCCATATGAAAAGAGATAAAAAGTGCTTAATATGTGTACCCTTGAGGAAAGGAGACAGAAGGGGAACCTGATAGAAACTTTCAAGTACCTCAAGGGAATCAACAAAGTCCAAGATGGGAGCATCTTTCAGGAAAAGAGATGTACAAGAACAAGGGGCAGAATTTGAAGATAGAGGGGGAATGGCTCAGGGGCAACGTGAGGAAGTATTTTTTCATGGAGAGGGTGGTGGACGCATGGAACCACCTTTCAGAGGAGGTCATGGGGTCAAAAATAGTGGGGGAATTCTAGAATGCATGGGACAGACGTAAGGCAATTATAGTGAGAGGTAGGAGGAAGTAGGCTGTTGGATAACTAGAATGTGCAGCTTATCCAGTAGGTAGGGAAAAGAGCAGACTAGATAGACCAAGCGATCCTTATCTGCCATCAAAGTCTATGTTTCTATGTTACTAGAGGGCTCTGCAAGGGTTAAGCCTGACCTGTAGAGTTGCCCTCTGGGGTATTCTGCATGGAGACAGGATGACTCTGTGTTTGTGTTGTGAGTGACTCAGCTGGAAGCTGAAAAAGCCAGAATCAATATTCATGGTCTTGCCCTTCCCCTGAAAGACTATAAGAGGGGAAGACAATCTGTAACCAAGGAGTCAGGATGAAAAGAGGAACCATCAGCAGAGTTCAGCTGCTCTGACCACAACTGATCCAAGGGAGCCTGTGAGCCCAGGGATAATGGCAGGGTCCCTGGATGCAGGTGGCACTGGTCCCATCTGGTAAGGTCTGCATTGTCCTGGAACCCAGTCTGCTTTGCAGAGTGAAGGACACTCTCATGTCTCCAGCTGGGAGGAAGCATAGGACAGCAGCCTGTCCTTGAGAAGCCTGGAGATCGTGACCAGCATATCAGCTTTGGGAGTTGTGGTGAGCCACACTTCCAAGGAAGGTCGCTGGGATCCATAAAGATCTGCTGCCACCATGAAGATGTTTGTTAGATAGAGCACAGTTGTGAATCAGCCTTGCATTAAAGATGCTCTACGGTACAGTATGAGTAGAAAACCTAAGTAAAATGTGCAACCCCCGGCAGGCAAGTGAATGAATGGCTCATCAGCTGGAGGGGCTGTGGTAAAAGTTTGTGACAGTAAATCCTCAGAACTGGGCCAGGCAAGGGAGCCTGTCCCTTGTACCACTAGGGTCATTAGGGACATAGCCATAGGGAGGCATGCACTGCCAGACCAAGCAGTTCAAAATAAAAGCATGAATCATAATCTGACTTACAGTCCAAATTGATGCCACTTATTGGTACAGTATCAAACACTGGCATGGTCACACCAGGGTAATGCTCACCCACTGCACACTGGTGTGGGAGAACCAAGGCTCACAATTTCTTAAATCGTATGCATAACATAATAGCAACAGAAATCCCTTCATAGTAGGGGGAGGTAATCAGTGATTCTACCTATGGGTACAGTAGCATTATACTAAGTCTGAGAAATTGTTGACAAGGAGAATGCCCCTCATTTGCTGTGTAACATCAAGGAACAGCACAATAAAATGATCCCAGTTTGATTCTTTTTTCATTTTATTGGAAGACAAGATTGAAAGTATAACTCTCTTTTTCAACTGCATCCAGTACATAAACAACATGACACAATTTCCAGCTCCAGTTTGGGTGCCCAATGTGTGCATAGGTGCTGCAGCACCATCCTCCAGACCCAATGTTGCAGAAAGGCAATGGTGCAGCTACTGGTTTTCATGAGATAAGGTAGGTGTTCCTCTGATGAGAGATGCCACCTAATACCCCTAGACTCAGGGAGGCTCTCAGCCCTTACATTTACTTTAGATGGAGGTAAAAACAGCTGAAAAGAAAAGACCACATCTGGCACAGTGGTGCAAGCAGTAGTGTGTCGCAGTTGCACTGCCATGTAGTGGGCCAAGATTTGCATCACATTGTGCGTTTAACCACTGTCCTTGGGTTGGTGGAGTCTAGGACACATTACGGAGCCAGATTCCAAGGGAAGGAGCAGAGATGAGCCTCCTATGGCATTCTGGTGCGACAGCACTGGTTTTGTTGTGGACTTTGTGCCATTGGCTGTATTCCCATCTATAGGAGGTACACTGGAAATATTTCTTTGATGCAGGGGAGGTGTATGCAAAAGCATGGAGTAAACAGGAAGTTGCTGCTTGGCACATCAGACAATGGCTGCCAGTCCCCTCCACCCACCCAAGCCAATGGGCTTCTTTTCCTGGCCTCCCCATCACAGTTAAGCCAAATATTCTGCCCCCCCCCACTTCAAGCCAGGAAAAAGCATAGGTCTCTAATTGTGGTTGTCTTGTAGGTATCTAGAGGAGGTTCACAGCAAGGGAAGGTGCTCACTCACTCACTCACTCACTCACTCACATGCCAGGTCACTCACAATGATTCAACCAACCCAAAAGACCAGCACTGACACCAAGCAGTTATTCACCAATGCATTTATTCCAAAGTGCAGTGTAGTAAAATTACAGCAAATACTCATGGATCCAGTATCACAAGCAGGAATTTGGAGCTCACACCCAAAAAAATACCCCGTCCTGTTTCACAGATGTATGCTTCCTCAGGGAGGCCAGTTAAGCATTTACAGTGTGCTTTTATAGTACCTTACATTTAAAGAGACTACTTCATATACAATTCACACCAAGTGTAAAACTGTGAAACAAACAAAAAAAAAACATTTCTTAAACAGCTCATATGTCATCGGTAGCTCATATAAATGCAACATGGGAATATTAGACACATGAATATAATCTGGTCCTGTAGCATCCAGGGATGAGCAGTATCATCTACGTGATATCAATAGATAGGCACACAATGGCATATGACTTTGTCATATAGCTATGCCCAGCCAACAATTAATAGTACCCATTATATTGCTGGGACAACACTTATATGTGTCAAGCAAAGTGAGCACTGCAAACTGCAGCTGAATGTCTGTACACTAAATATAAAACTACTATAATATTAGTAACAAGGTGATGGGGAGGTTCACTGCAGGTCCTCAATGCTGACATAGCAAGGTCTACATTTATTTATTTTATTTATTTATTCTAGGATTACAAGTACCTTTGAGCCAAGGCTGTTTTACAAAGGTTCCACGTCAGAAATAACAAACAACAAGGAAGCAACAGTGAAATAACAGTAAACAATTCATGTACAACAGTGCTATTGAAAGGGGTCAATTATAAGAAGAGTAAGGTGTAGAGGAGGAAGAGAAGTATAGGTAGTTAATAGTGGCAGCTATAGTAAAATGGTGACCACAGCTAGGACGTATGTGCCCACAAGGAATGGGTAAGATCAGGTGCCCTGGGGTGGCAGAAAAACAGGGATGGGGGGGAGGATGAAGATGCAGCTGGAGGCATTTGTCAAAAAATAAATGGGAAGGAGTGATAGAAGAGAAAAAGGGGTCAGGTGAGGGGGGGAATAAGTGCTATAATGGGGCAAGGAGAGACTAATGAGGTGGTATGAAGACCTGAGATTTGAAGTGGCGCCTCAGGAGCTGGGGGGAAGGGGGCTGGGGGGCCTGGGTTTAAGCAGTATATTGGTTAGGATTAAAGCTGTGCAGGTCATCATCTAGGAGAGGCAGTCACAGGAGCTAGAGGCAATGAGATGGGCCTGGAGCCTGGTTTTGAACAGACCTAGTGTTGAGGCAGAGGAGATGGTGTGGCTGAGACCATTCATCCACAGAGGAGCCCTATAGGCAAAGGAGCATTGGCCCTGCGTAGTTCGACAGCAAGAAACTTGTAGAATGTGGGTTGTCGAGCTCCTAGTGTTCTGTTGGTTGGTGTTTTGATGTAGCAAGGCAGTAACACCGGGGACTGTGAGGCCAAGGTTGATTTTTCCTGCCATAGCACATGTGGGATACTTTATACGGTTGGAGAAATGGAGCCATCTGGATTGTTTATAAAGGGTACAGGTGTGGGTGAGGCAGTGGGCACCAGTTGTGAGTCGGCATGCTTTGTTAAATGCAGTTGTTATACGTTGGAGGGCGGACGTCATGGCAGAGCAATAGATAATGATGCCATAATCAATAATTGACACCACAGAGCTCTGGGTGGCAATCTTCAGCGCCTCTGGGGTGAGGTGCTGCCTTTGCTTGTAGAGTAATCCAAGGTGTGTGCTGGCAGCTTTAACCACGCTGTCAATGTGAGCCGCATAGGAGAGATTGGGGTCAAGCAGAATCCCTAGGTATTTGAAAGAGTAAACTTGTTTGAGGACAGTCCCCTGCTTGGTGGAGATGGCAAGGGAGTGTTGCTTGTAACGGTTATGTGAACTGCAGAATAGCAATGACTTGGTTTTCTTGTGATTGAGGACTAGTTTATGATTGGAGAACCATGTTTCAATGGCACTGAATCTGAGTTGGAGGCTGTGTTGCAGTGGTAAAAGGTCCTTGTGCATAGAAAAGACAACAGCATCATCCACATACAGGATGATTTGTTCCAAGCAGGATCATGATAGGGAGTTTAAAAAAAGGCTGAAAAGGAGAGGGCCCAATATGGACCCCTGAGGTACTCCGGAGCAGACAGGCAAGGTGTCCGATATAGCACTGGCAATTTTTACTCTTTGAGAGCGGTTGTCAAGGTAGCTTCTGAACCAGTGGGCTGAGTCTGGTGCGAGGCCAGCAAGGAGTAGTTGGTCATAGAGCAGCCGATGATGGACCGTGTCAAATACCTTAGAGCGGTCGATGAAGACAGCCCCAGTAAGAAGCCCTTTATCAAGGGAACTATGCACTGCACCGGTAAATTCAAGCAGGGCAGTGGTGGTACTATGCCCTTTTCTAAAACCGTGCTGTTGTGTGCACAGAATATTATATTTGTCCAAATAATCAGTGAGCTGGTCCACAACAATACGCTCTAGGGCCTTGGATAGTGGTGGCAATATGGAGATCAGGCGATAGTTAGAGTGGCAGATCTTATCCCCAGTTTTGAGGACCGGGGTCACAGTGGTAGTTTTCCATATTTCAGGGAATGTACTGATGTAGAGAGACAGGTTAAGAATTTTAGTTAGGGGACTGAGGACCTCGTTAAGTGTAAGTGATAGCAGCTTAAGGTCCAGGGTGTCACTACTGATTCTGGAAGTGGAGATGGCTGAGGCGATGTGGCAGTGAGCTTCATTCATCTTAATCTCCGTGAAGTAAAAATGAGGGTGGTTTGATAGAGTGCAGGGTGTGTTAAAGGGGGTGTGACTGACTGTGAATAAATCAGGTGGTAGAACAGCAATGAGGTCAGTAAAAGCCGTGTTAAAGGTATTTGCAATGACCATGGGATCAAGGGTAGTGGACCCTTCAACAATTAACATGGAGAGAGGGGACTTTGATTGTTTCCCAGTAATGTCCTTGATATTGTCCAAGAAAGCACGACCATTTCCCCAGGTGTTGGTGAGGATGTCCTTATAATATGAGCTTTTCGTGAGACAAATGGATTTTGTGCTGGCATTACGGGCATGTTTGTATATTTGGATGTCAGATTGTTTGCCTGTGGCTTTAGCCACTGCCCACAGGTGGTCCCTAGATTTCAGCTGGGAAAGGAGCTCCGCAGTTATCCAAGGATTACAGAGGGCTTTTGTTTTCCATTTTTCTGAAGGAGCAAAGAGGTTACAGGCCTTATTGAAAACAGTGATGAAGTAGCTGAGGGCTAGGTTAACATCCGTCACCTTGTAGATGGGCAGCCAGTCTTGCAAGGACAGGTACTGTTTGAGATGGGTAAGTTGACCACGGGGAGGACTCTGCTGGTAATGATTATAGGGGGTGGCTTTAGAAATTCATTAGACCATTCACATATAACCGGGGAGTGGTCACTGAGAGAGTCTGAGAGAATGGAGGTACGAGAGAACACAGATCATTGCCCCAGTGTTAATTTTAGTTATTTATTTACTGAAATTTTGAAGAATACCTTTAAGAACAAGTGCTCATTTACATTCGACATCGGCAACAGAGATTACAGGGTAAAATACAACAGAAAAAGAAAATTCCAGTAGAATATAGTCAAACAAGTACAAAATGATCAAAACAGTAAACAATAAACATGTTAGGTCAGTTGTATATAATTTTACAATATGGCAGGCAAATAGAAACAGTGTAAAACAAGCATAGTAATGGTACATGGCCTCAGAGCCAGAGTCTGGCACAGTTCTAAGTGTACACTGGGAGGGATGTGGTTAGGATGATCAATATTTACAGTTGCATTGAACTGTTAGGGTTGCCCGCAGTGCTCTCTTGAACTGGTCAAACTTAAATAAATTTAGCATGGTTTCAGGCAGCTCATTTAACCAGCCAATGGCTCTAGCACTAAATGAACACTTGTGCAGCAGAGCATGATAAAAAGGCAGTTCAAGGGCATTCCGAGCCACGCTCCTGGTGTTGAAATGATTGGTGACAGGGTAGAAGCAGTGAGTTAAAGCTAGAGGGTTAGACCCACTAGTTCCTTCTTGGCTAGTAGGCATGTTCTGAATTTAATTTTTCTAGGTGAGGGTAACCATTTAGTTTGGGTGTAGAGGGTGCAACTATAGGTGCACTTGTCTGCCCTAAGCATATACTGTAGCAACAAGCCGTATTATAGATTAGATTTATTCTGCTGAGAACTGAGTCACAGACAGTTGTGTAGACAGGGAGGCTATAGTCAAAGAGCACAGTACTGACCTTGCCACTATGATGCGTTCAGGTGTGAAGTACACTGCATTGCCATGGAGGGGCACCGAGAGCAGGGCTGTGCAAGGCGTGTTGTCTGGTTAGAGCAGGTATGAAGTGGGATATATATATATATATATATATATATATATATATATTATACAATAGGGGTGAGGTGATATGCTATGAAGTAAATGGTGTTATTTTTACAGCCATTGTATAACTACTGTGATGACATCACCACTGTGGATTTATTTCCTGATAAACCCACAGTGTCTACATCACCAGCAAATATACAGCTATGGTGATGTCACCAGAGTGAGACCATCTACATTGCAGCCTGCATTTAATAGCTTCACAGTTTCTCTTTCTCACTGAATCCTGCAACTAACTCAATTAGCATTGTAAAAGACAAGGACCTGTGTCCCATAGTTATTCTGACAATCCTAGCACATTACTGTGCTGCTCGAATCTTCAAATCAGTCTCCTTCATAAACCCGTTTCTCTGTCTCAGTGAAGCCTGCAACTTACTGAATAAATAGTCGGTTTCTCACTCCTAGCTGCAGGTAACACAATTATTACTGCAAATCACATGCACCTGTTTCTCATAGCAGTCTCAGCCCATTCAGAAACACTTACTCAAACTCAGACCACACACAAACAGTGCTGTCAGTATAGCCTAGAGTTTAGGGTAACAAACAATGAACAAACTGCCTACATCCAGCAGCCTAGACCCGTGTTTGATTCTCACAACTTCCATTTCAATACTGTGTGACTCTGAACAAATCACTTAACTGCCCAGTGCTCCCAGGTTACCCCTAAAAACTTACCCAGTTACCAAAATAAAAAAAAACAGAGTGAACAGGGAGAAAACACAGAAAAAAATGTTCCCAAAGGATACTAGCCCTATTGTATAAATTGCACACATAATGTGCAACTTGTGGAATATGGCAAACATTTTCACTCGTGCAGAGTGAACTGCAATAATATCACTCGTGCCTTCGGCACTCATGATATTATCACAGTTCGCTCTGCACTCATGCAAATGTTTTCCATAATCCACAGTCGCCCATCATGTATCTCCTATAAATGTATGCATGTATATATATATATATATATATATATATATATATATATATATATATATTTATACCACTGGGGTGAGTACTTTCTCAGTAGGATATCCTGTGTTATTTCCACTGCAGTGAGGATAAATCCTGATGACATCAGCAGAGTGAGGATATCAACATTTATCCATACTCTGCTGATGTCACCAGAGTGAGGATAAATGCACTGCAGCTTGCATTCTAAAGGAAACTGCTTCAGAAAAAGTTTCTTTCTCACTAAAGCTGCAACTTACTCAATTAGCTTTGCAAAAGACTCTCACCTATGTCCCATTGTGTTTCTAACATGCCTAGCACATTACTGTGCTGATCTCAGCTTCAAAACTACATGAATTCTAAATGAAACTCTTTTACAAAGCAATATGTTTCTCAGTGCTACCTGCAGCAGTTTGTCTTTCTCACTGAGCCTCTGACTCACTCAATTAGCTTTGAAAAACACACTCACCTGTGTTTCTGACTCCCAGTCCATTCAGAACACACACACACACACACACACACACACTGACAGCACACACAGAATGAGCAGGAATCACACAGAATCTGAAAAAATGTTCCTAAAGCTCTCACCCCTGTGGTATAAATTGCACACATGATGGGCTGATCATGGGCTATGGAAAATATTATCACTCCTGCAGAGTGAGCTGTGCATTTTCACTCGTGCCTTTGGCACTCATGAGAATACACAGCTCACTCTGCAGGAGTGGAGAATATTTTTTATCCCACCATGCCCATCATGTATCCCCCATTTATATATATTATATATATATATATATATATATATATATATATATATATATATATATATATATATATAAAACCTTCTATTGTTTCTGATCACTGCACATCCTTTACAGTTTTATTTGTTTCACATATGGATTTGTCCCACTACTCTGTTGTTTTTCTGCTGAAGCTCCCTGTAGGGAGTCTGTGGTGGCAAGGAGCCCCCGGGGAGAGGCACCAGAGATAAGTCCTGCAGAGGATGAATACTGATAGTATAGTGGCATGAGTCAGGAAGGACAGTGCAATTTGAAAAAGAGTGAAATGGAGTGTCCCAATGGCTCTTTGAGAGGGAGGGACGGGAGGGAGGGAAGGAAGGGAGGGAGGGGAGAGAGGAGAGGATAAGAGAGAACTACATAGTAGGAGAGACAAGGAGATGGAAATAGAGTCGAAATAACAACTGTGGAATACTACGCTTCTTTTACTTTATTCTACTCTACTAACTATCCTTCTACTATATTGTCTTTTTACTCTCCTGTTAAAAATTCCCAACCAGCTGCCTTGCTACATTATTTTTTTGTGTCATTGAGACACTAGGAAGTTAGAGCACTCAGCACCTTAGTAAGGGGGAAAAAAGTATTTTTTATTGTAAAGCTTTACATAATGTATGCTTATAGATGTAGAAAATATCTTGGTGGCAGGTTTTGTCTTTAAAGCAATGATATTGCCTACATATATAGAAGGCTGTTAATAGTTAATAGAAATATACCTTTAAATTTTGATCCACCACACTGAAGGTCACTGACCACCTCGGAATATTTGTACTGTGCATGTACGGGCATTGTTTGTGAGATCAGTGCCATTTTTGGATCCGGCAAGTAGAAGCAAGCAGTGGCGTGTAGTTGGAGTCTGAGAGTCTTTCCTGGCGAAACATTTTCAATAAATAAATAAATAAATATTACACATTTTTTTATAAAATTTTAAACTATAAATTAAACTCTGTTAACTCTGTTAACATAAGTTAACAGAATTTAAGTATTTTTTTTCCAGCTGGCTAAATTGATTGGTCTAGTAGCCAGTTTGTATAGATAATGCACTGTTAATGCATTGATAAGAGACAACTTGAGTTTGTTTATTTATTCATTTATTGAGGTTGGCTTGCTTAAGTGGGGGGTATTTTGCTGGTTAACCTGATTTGGCTTGATTTAGTTGTAGCGGGTTTAACCAGCTTAATTTTTTTTCAGTTAGTTGCAGCACTTCATATTCCTTTTTTGATATGTACTTTCAGGTTCTTTACCTCTGTGGTAGGGGAAAGTCAAGGATGAAGATTAAAAGTAAGGACTATAGGAGCCTTGCTGGACATATTATAATGAAGCAGGAATGAGAGCATTTTTGTCCTGAAGGGAAACTTAAATAAAGATACATACATGTACTATTTAAGTGATCTACACCTGAAATAATCTATATAAGGACTGATTGTACCGGGTATTTAAGGAAAAAAAGGACTTGATGGACTCTTGGAGGTTTCTCTTTTGCACAACTTGATTGTTATTGTTATGAGGGGTCTTTTATAGCAAACTGTTTTTCTTTTTACTCCTTACTGGGAGAATATTTAATTGACATTTCCCAGTGTGCTTATAAGCACATTTATTTATTCTTATGTAATTTAAATTGTTATAAGGCAGCAGCACTTTGTTTATACACACAGTATAGTGATTGCATTTGTTCTTAGCCTCTAAGGAGTGTTAAGAGGATAGCTCAGGTTTTTCATTCTAGGAGCGCAAACGTTTACAGTCTCTTTAAGTAAGACATAATGTGCTCATGAAGTGGGAAAAATAGCTTCATGCTGGAGGAAATACAGCAGATTGGGAGAGGAAAAAAGAAAATGATAAAAAAGTAATTTTATAACATGAACTATGGAGAATAAGGAAAAAAATGGAAAACAAGGAAAAGGGCCCCCTTAAACAATCAAAAATTACACATTTGGGGGGGATCTCCCCTGAAAGGAAAGAGCCCCACATTTCTTTATCAACCTCTACTCCTGTGTTAGTAACCGACTCAAATAAGGGGAAGGTGGAGAATGGTAAACAAAATCCTGGGAATCCTGATGATGAGCCCAATGTAAAGCTTTTAAACTACTGTATACACATTTGGAGACTACACCTAATTTGGAAGCATTTTTTTGAAAATAAGACAAAACAGGCAGGAGATGGCCTATCTTTATTTGCACAAGACTGGGAGTCATACAACCATTCAACTTCTATGTTGCATAATTCAAGATTTGTACAAAATCTGGAATACAGACTCACAATCATTTTCTTTGGCATTATCACAATCTAGTTGCACAAGTTACCAATTAGCTTCTTCAATATTGTATAAGAGAAACACTTGTGGAAATCAAAGGGTTCACAATTTTAAAAAATATTATGAATCCTGATATCCCAGATAACCTTGCATCTGTTATACAAGATCTCAGCCAGGTAATTATTGGCCTCAAAAGATTAGTCATACATGACTTAGAGAACAGAATGATGGATAGAGCAACCCCAAAAGGATCTTTTTCCTCCAAAGGGCTCGTAGAGGCAAAATTGGCTAAAGATATTAGGTCAAATCCTTCAAACATAGATTCATACTAGGAAAGAATAGATGTACGGAAGGAATTAGCCCATTTATGTACATCTCCCACATGCAGGATTAAGCCTATCCTATTTGATGATGCAAGTACCTGTCTAAATTTATTTTAAACACGGTTTCAGAGTCTGCTTCCACCACTTCTCTGGGCAGGGAATTCCATAATGGCACAGTTCTCTGGGCAAAATAACTTCTTCTAGAATTCCTTTTAGGATTTTATTTATTTATTTATTTATATGAAGTCTCAGATTACAAGTACCTATGAGTCAGAAGACTCTTTTGCGTAGGTCCCACATCATAAAACAACAAATAATACAGACAAACAAAGTCAGCTAAGAACAGCAACATATGGATAAATACAGTTTCAGGAGGCAGTTAGTGGAACATAGTCATACAATGAAAAGACTAATTGAGCAGCAGAAGCATATACTGCATATAATAATTAAATTTTGCCCCAGACAAGGACAACAAGCAGGAGGAGGCAGTCAGAAATGGCTTTAATGATATGAGCTAGTTCACCTAATGTAGGCTTCATCCACGAGGTGTGGAGGGGGTACACATTTCCATAATTGGGGCTGGGTGGAGAGTTGGAGGATAAAAGGGGGCTGGGGGGGCAGTCACAGAGGCTGTGGGAGATGAGATTTGTTAACATAAGTTGATAATTATGGCTTCTAAGTGAAATCACCCTTCTGTTGAATTTTAAATATAGAATCTGATGGCAGATAAAGACTACTTGGCCCACTTAGTCTGCCCATTTCCCTACCTAATGGATAAGATGCAGATTCTAGTTAACCAACAGCCTACTTCCTCTTACTCCCCCACCAGAACTGCCTTATGTCTGTCCCATGCATTCTTGAATTCCCCCACTATTTTTGAATCCACAACCTCCTCAGGAAGGCCATCCCATGCATCCACAACCCTCTCCATGAAAAAATACTTCCTCACATTACCTCTGAGTCATCCTCCCTCTATCTTCACATTGTGCCCCCTTGTTCTTGCACATCTCTTGTTCTGAAAGATGCTACCCTCTTGGACTTTGTTGATTCCCTTGAGGTACTTGAAAGTTTCTGTCATGTCCCTCCTCTCCTCTAGGGTATACAGATTAAGCTCCTTCAGTCTCTCTTCATATGTCTTCTGGTGCAGACCCTGCACCATTTTAGTTGCCCACCTCTGGACAGCCTCCATCCTGTCTATATCCTTATGGAGTTGGGTTCTCCAGAACTGCATGCAGTACTCCAGATGGGGTCTCACCAACTGTCTGTACAGAGGAATAACAACTTCTTGTTTTCTACTTAATGATGCCTCTCCCTATTCATCCCAGTATCCCCACAGCCCTCCTTACTGCCTCCTCATATTGCTTGCCCACATTTAGGTCCTCTGATATGACTACCTCCAGGTCCCTTTCCATTTTTGTTGCTGTTAGTATCTCACCCTCATTGTGTACTCTTCCCCTGGGTTTTTGTTTCCCAGGTGCATCACTTTGCACTTCTTTGCATTGAATCTAAGCTGCCATACATTTGACCATTCCTCCAACCTTGCCAAGTCCCTTCTCATCCTTTCCACCCCACCTTGTGTAGCAACACCATTGCATATCTTTGTGTCATCTGCAAAGAGACATACTTTTCCTTCCAGTCCCTTAGCAATGTCACTTATAAAGGTATTAAAGAGGACTGGTCCCAGTACTGAACCCTGCGGTACCCCTCTAGTAACCCCCTTTTCTTCAGAGTGGACTCTGTTTACTATTGCCCTCTGCGTCCTGTTGTCTAGCCAATTTTTTATCCAGGCTGTCACCTTGGGACCCACTCCAAGGCTGGTTAACTTGTATATTGATCTTTTGTGTGGGACTATGTCAGATGCCTTGCTAAATTCTAGGTAGGCCATGTCCACAGCCCCTTCCTGGTCTACTACTTTGGTCACCCAGTCAAAGAAATCTATTAGATTAATCTGACATGACCTTCCCACTGTGAATCCATAATACCTTGGGTCCTGTGCCCCACTGGCCTCTAGGTACTCAACAGTTCTTTCCTTCAGAAGTGATTCCATCATTTCCCTACCACTGATGTCAAACTAACAGGTAAACATCAGCAACAGGTCACCTCTAGTTCTTCTTAGTTCTAATGGATAGAAGTTTAGTTCCCTCATTCTATTGTCATAATGCATATGTTGTAGGCCATTAATCATTCTTGTAATTCTCCTCTGTACCCCTTCCAGTTTATTAATGTGTTTACGTAAGGGTGGATTCCATAGAGAAGAGCAATAGTCCAGCTGTGGTTGGACATAAGCTCTGTAAAGTGGCATAATACAGGCCTTGTTTCTGGTGGTAATAGACCTCTTTATACAACCAATAATCTTGTTGGTTTTAATTGACACCTCTATGCAATGTTTACTAAACTTTAGGTCTTTTGTAATTAGTATACCCAGGTCTTTTTCGCTATCAGCCAACTTTAAAACTTTGCCAGCTAGTGAATATGTGCTGCAAAGATTAATTTCCCCTAAGTGCATTACAACACATTTATCAGCTTTGAATACCATAATATTTTTGTCTGCCAGGTGTTCTAGTTCTGCGATGTCATTCCTAAGGCTAATAATCCCCATGTCAGTGCTGACACCCTCAACAAGTTTTGTATAGTCAGCGAATTTGATGGCAAAACTATTTAAGTTATTATTAAGATCTGAAATGAATATTGAAAATAAGGCGGGACCCAAAACAGACCACTGTGGTACCCCGCTTTTTTCATGGCCTTTATCAGAGGTGTAACCTCTAATTCTTACAACTTGAGCTCCTTCTCTTAGCCAACAGTCCACCCAATTGATAAGCGTATTATTAGTATAAGAAAAAACATTTTACTAATGAAGGAAATCTTGTCTCCTCCTCTACTCTTTCCAACCAAATGCTGGAAATAATTTAAAAATCCATATTTCACCTATGTAGTAATTTTGGAACATCTGGGAGCACTTAAGTAGGAAATTTCAAATTTGAGGGCTGATGTATTTTTTTATCAGGCCACCCTAAAGGAGAAGAGGCAAAGATCAGCCAAATTCTGACTCATCTTGTTATATTTTTGAAGGAGAGGAGCCTAAAGAATATGCTAATAAAGCAATTCAAGTATCCTTACTACCCCCTTTTAGTAAAGAACAGCAAGAAATATCAGTATACAAGAAAGGGAATAAGAGGACCTTAACAAATGACAAGAAAAATCAGAAAGCTCAAAAAATCAAACATACAATAATAATACTAAGGGAGAAATTAAAAAAACAAACAGGTAGGAGAAAAGAATTAAAATCAAAACAAACACAATTAGATACTTTGAACCAAGCAAATAAAAGGAGTACTGTTAAAAGCATAGGAGGAGCAGATGTTGGAACAGATGTTGGAAACTATCAGAAGGAGCAAAATCATATACAAAATGATATTCAGTTAAATGGACAGCAGGAGTAAAAGGAACAAGGGGTCCTTGACAATGGGAAAGACCTGGTCAGGGGGAAATCAAAGAAGGTCCAGAGAGACAAGAAAAGAGAACTGATATAAAAGAGAGACCAGATGATGCTGCACCACCTGATTCCTATATTTCATTTGATGCCTATGTTGGGAGGCAGGGCAGTCCACTCATAGGCTATGAATTCCTGCTAGACATTTATGGACTGGGTCCATTAGAAAATGAAACCCCAGAAAAACTGCTAAAATTGGTCAAGTTCATATTACACATCCCTGTAGAGGGATATATTTGTGGCACATCCACCAAATTTAGCATACCATGACTGTGTTTCATTATATCTAGGAAGTGAGCATTTGGCATATGGGATAGGGGAGCAAGTAACTTTCTTTCAGTCATTAAGAATTAGCTGTTCATGTCCTGTAAAGGTCCTAAGGCCTAATGGGAATAACTCAGAAAATGTTGGAGCCTCTGTTCAAAATATTACTAGAAGGGAGGATTTAAACAGAATTAATAAGGTCCAAGATACAATTGTCAAATATAAAACTAGAAACAAGCTTTCCTGGGAAAATAGAACTCTCAAATTTTGGATGGAAAATAGATGAGGGCGAGTCAGCAAGAAGGGTGAAGCAGGAACTGGCAGCCTTTCTTTCTCAATCACTTGAGGTGAGTGTTGCACCCGGCTCCAGTGCTTGGATTAAGATCATTAAGGCCATTTCAGGTACCCCACAATTAGATATTATGTCTAAAAGCTCAAGACTTGCTGACCTGGTCTTAAAATCCTCATACATACTAGATGTACTTGGAATACTTATAACAAATCTTGAAATGTTTACCTTGGATTCTGATTCTGACTCTATGCACATGCTGAAAAATCTCCCATAAATAGGGAAAGGCCGTTCACTGAGAAAGTAATAGATTCTCAGTTCTGCAGGCAATACCATCCCAATGACATAGGGAAAAGTCACTAGCAGCATGTACTCCAGAAAGGTTAGAGGGAAAAATGGAGCTTATACCATGGAATATTGAGGGCCTTTCTTTTAAACTGGCAGATGATGAAACTAAAGAATCTATTGAAAAGCACAATATATTATGTGTGCAAGAGACTTGGTCCTCGAATATTCCATTAATATCAGGTTATATATCTTATGCGATTCCAGCTGTGAGGGAGAAACAATATGGGAGTAATAAAGCAGGAATAGTCACATATGTTTAAACATCTATCAGTCTGAAGGGTACAGTCATTCCTTCTTTGACAGATTATGTATTAATCCTAAAATTAACCAGAGAGACTCTAAAATGTATAATTATAAATATTCATTTTCCCCCTAATAAAGAAAAAATTGTGGATATTTGAACACAGTATGAATTAGTAGTAAAAATGTAAGGGATACCTATGAAAATGAGAAAATTATTATAGTTGGTGATCGTAATGCTAGGGTTAATATAAATAAATCACAATAAAATCTCTATTATGAACTAATGCAAAGCTTTCAAATAATTAAGAATAAACTGGATTAGAAGATCTAAGGATCAAAAATGCAATGTGCATGGTAAAAATATTTTTGGATTAATGTCAGATGGACGTTTTGCTTACTTAATGGTTGTTTGCCTGGGGATCAAAAAGGAGAATTTACCTATGTGGACCCTTTGGGTTCCTCCATTATAAATCTGTCCTGGGCTAATTTGCAAGCATTAAAAAATATCCATGATTTAAAAGTAATAGAATGCTCAGACTCTTCACATGTGCCAGTAGTGATAACTGGAAGGCTGGGCCTGTAGTTCAGTGGACAAGCAGCCAGTCACTCCCACTTCCTGACCTATATAAGCAGTTCCTCTCAGCATTTTTTCTTTGTTGGCCGGATGCTCTGTCGGTCTGTCCTCTGCAGCTGGCTGGGGCCTACTCCCCCCCCCCCCGCCTTGCTGCTTCGGCTTTTGCTTGTCTCTGCTGGTCTTCTGTGCTTGTTCTCCAGTATCTGATTTGGTATTTTGCCTCTAGCTGTGTACTTCTTTCTGTTGTTTGTTCCCTGTTTCTCTGTGTTTGTGTGTCTTTGGTTTTACCTTTTGGGGGCTTTGTTTCTAAGCTCCTAGTACATTGCTAATCCACAGCTCATGCTCCTTGCTCTCAATTACTCACAATGCAACTGCAAACATTATCTGTATGTTTCAACTCAAACCACATAACTGATCTCCATGCTATACACTTAATTGTTTTTACCTGATTCAGGCTCACTCTGAACCCTAGCTATGCAGCTCAATCATGCTTTCTCAACTCATTCTACCTATCTCATTGCTGCAGTCTCATTGCACTGCCTGGCAATAGCTGCTTTCAGAGCATCATACCTCTCTTCATTCTATGTTTATTGAAATTCTACAGCTCATAGTTATTCAATATAGATGCTGCTCTCTATATTTGTACACTGCTATTATACTCTGATGTCAGCTAAGCTACTGCTGATGCTGTAAACTAGTTTCAATATCTGCATGTGTGTCTCAGCACCTTCCAATACTTTGTGTTTCCTACAGTGGGGACTTGGAGGTGTTTGGGGAGTCGTGGCCCTATATGACTACTAACTTATGTTCTAAATCCTGCCTCCACCTACAAAAATCCTTGGAGTATTTGTCACCTTCATTGGCTTTCTTGAATGACTGGCTGACTTGCCCCACTATTCATAGTGCTGCTCCTTTGACTTATGTGCAGGTCCCACTATTGCTACTCTGTTTTGCAGACCTACGTGCACATCTGATTATTGCTACTCTGCTTACTGACCTACGTGCAGGTTCGACTATTTTTTTTTTTATGATATCTTGGAGAACACCTGTGAGTGGATGCTCATTTGTAGGTTCCATGTCAGTAAGAAGAAGAAAGTGAACAGGGGCATAGCATTACATACGAGACATTATGTTGCAAACAAGTACAAAATTGCATTGGTACAAAACAATACATTACAAGCTAGGTAGACAATAAATTGGTGTGGATTACAAGATTGGGATAGCATTTAGCTTAAGGTATAACATTTAGACATTGCTTCAGCATTGGTGAGAAGATGCCTGTGTCAGATAGTTAAACCTACTTGTGGGGGGAGAAACAGAGTGGAGAACAGGCACAGCTGCAGCATAGTGAAGTGTATGCCTGCGTATGGGGTTAAGAACAGATTTAAAGAAGGTTAAAGACAGTGGGGCTAGGAGAGCAGCAGACAGGGGGCATAAAGGTGGGGACAGAGAGGAGAATGGGTGCCCAGTGGGGAAGGGAAGGGGGAGATGGGGGGTAGGACAATGAAATGCTGTAATGGTAGGTGCCCCTAGGATTAGGTGGAACGCCAAGTGCTGCTTATTTATGGTGGTCCAAATGTAAGAGAATTCTTTTGGTCATCATGAATGGCCAACAGAGCCACAATTGTCATCTGTGGCAAGGTGCTGCCTGAACTTTTGCTTGAAAGCACCGATGGTTGTGGTATCAGAGATGTCTGAAGGAAGTACATTGGTCCAGTGTGATGCACGGTAGTGGAATATATGTTGACCCTGTGCAGTGCGGCATCTAGGTTCACTGAAAATTTGGCTGTGGGTGCTTCTGATCAGCCTGGCACTTACATGGTGCATGAGCAGATTCTGGACTCCTGGTGGCATCAGATTTAGTGTGATTGTTCTGGTCAGTAGACAGGTATGGTACTTAACTCTGCTCTTTAGCTGGAGCCACCCTGCCTGTGAATAGAGCTCACAGGTGTGAGTAAGCCTTGCAGCACTTGTGAGGAGTTGGCAGACCTTACTAAGGGCCAGAGAGATGTAATGGAGGACTGAGTCTGGTGCAGAACCATAAACTGCTAGTCCATATTCAACAAGGGTAACAACTGAGCTGGTGATGGCCATGTTAAGTGCTACATATGTAAGGCTGTGCTTGTGGCGGTGGAGTATCCTGATTCTGGAACTGATGGCCTTTGCTGTGTTGTCTATATGCTGTGCATAGTACAGGGTGGCATCAAGGGTGATACCCAGGTACTTAAAGTACTGCATGTGGTCCAGCACATCACCACTGTTGTTCAGGATGGATAGTGGGAAGGTCTTGTGTTTGCTGTGGGTGCACCAGTAGATCATAGTCTTAGTTTTCTTGTAGTTAAGGATTAGTCCATGCTCCTTAAACTATGTTTCAGCAGCAGTAAATCCTAGCTGGAGGTCATGTTGAAGTAGTTCGGGGTTGGAGTTGCAGGTGAAAATGACAGCATCATCAGCATACAATAGCATGTGACTGGTGCAAGAGCCTGGAAGTTCATTTAAGAAGATACTGAAGAGAAGGGGCCCCAGTATTAATCCCTTGGGGACCCCTGAGCAAACAGGTTTGCTATCTGAGACAATGTCCCCAATCTTGAACCACTGTGAGTGATTGCTGAGATAGCTTTTAAACCATGGAACTGTATCAGACGAGAGGCCAGTGTCAGCCAGCTGTTCAAGGAGGAGTGTGTGGTGAACCATATCAAAAGCTTTCGATAGTTCGATGAAGGTAGCCGGCACTAGCTGCCCTTGATCCAGGGGTTGATGGATATAACCAGTGAATTCCAACAGGGCTGTGATAGTGCTGTGTCCTGCTCAGAACCCATGTTGTTCTGGACATATGAGTTGGTGCACGTTTAGGAATTCCACAAGTTGATCCACCACTATCCGTTCAAGTGCTTTGTAGAGTGGTGTGAGTATGGAGATCACTCTGTAGTTGTTCTGTAGTGCCTGGTCTCCACTTTTGTAAACTGGTGTTTAATGAAGCCATCTTCCAGAGCTGAGGGAACTGAGAGTGGTGGTGGAATAGACTGATGATGGTGGTCAGGGGTCTTAGCACTTCCGTAAGTGCCATAGTGATGAACTTAAGGTCCAGGGTGTCTCCACTGTGCCTCGACTTGCTCAGCACCTTCTCAAGGTACTTTCTATCCTCAGTAGTGCTGACTTCTTTAAAGTAAAAAAGTGGATGGTTCCCCATAGGGGATTGATCACCCTCTGGGTGCTTCTTGACTGGAGGGTCAAAGTAGTCTGCTGGGAGCACTCCACTTAGATCCGTGAAGGCAGTATTTAGGGCATTTGCTATTTGGAGTGGATCCACTGTTGGTACATCGTTGACCAGGAGCATGGAGGGAACTGTTTTGGGATCCTTGCCAGTAAAATTGCTAAGGTTGGCCCAGAAGGATTTGCTGCAATTCCAGGAGTAAAGAGAGAGCTTCCTTATAGTAGGAGCATTTTGCTAAGTGGATAGCTTTTGTGCACTTGTTTCTAGCTTTTTTATATAGTTGGATATTGGCAGCTGTACCATGTGCATGTGCCTTTATCCAGAGCTGGTCCCAAGCATTCAGTTGTAGCAGGAGTTCAGGCATTATCCAGAGGTTGCAGGGAGCTTTAGATTTTCTTGTTTTCAGGGGGCTTGTTTATCGCAAGTGGCATTAAATTTTGTGATAAAGCATTCAAGTGTGATGTCTACATCATTTGTTTCATGTAGGTCAGACCAGTCTAGGCATTGAAGGTCTGTCTTGAGTTGTGATAAGTGCCCTTTGAGAAGTACACGGCTGCTTATGGTTCTGGGCAGGGGCTTGCTGAAGTTGTTTTGCCAGGTGCAGGTAACAGGTGAATGATCACTCAGTGAATCAGGGTGGACAGTGGTGTTGGTGATGTAGGCTGGTCAGTTTGAGAGGATCCAGTCCAGCAGTGTGCTAGTACCAGTTTTGTACTTGACCCTAGTTGGGGTTGCCACCATCTGGGAAAAGTGGATAGTCGCTAGGGAGTCTCTCACTGTGGCAGCTGCTGGGGAGGCCCAATTGATGTTGCAATCCCAGAGAGGAATGATCTCAGAGTTAAAATGCAGGGTGGCTATACTGCCTTACTGACCTACATGCAGGTCCACTCTTTGCTTATGCAATCATTGCTTAATGCTCACTTACTGCCATCTGACCTTTGCAAGGTCTCAGCACTCAATGCTCATTCAGCTCCTCATCAGTTTCTGGGGCATGCCAGCCATACCATTCTGGTGCAGGGCTTCCCTGCAGCTGACAATCTCGCGCTGCACCCAGAGTCTGCAGTTTGAGCATGCAAAGCTTGGGCAGGGGTCCTTCTCACCTGGCCCATAGCTGGGAAGGTCCTCACCCTGGGTGGACCTTCAGTCATCAATCGTACTGATGGCACCTCAAGTTGTAGAATTTATGACTCAGCGGTGAAGGGGTGGAGCTCTTTCAGGGCCCCTTTAGCTGCCCAAGTGGGTTCGGAGGCACCCTTCAAAGCTATTTTTCCCAATGACTGCCTCAGGTTCACCTTGTTTGTTTTTAGGGCGAGTAGGTCAGGTGAGTGCCTCAGCAGTCATTGCTCTCCTCCTCCCACCTTGGTTGCCCCTGATGTTGCATAGTACTCTTGCAACCTTCCACAGCATTCCTGTTAGAGGGATTGAGCGAGAGCTTTCCTCTAAATTCAAATATTTTCCACCTCCCTTTTTATTGAGTTTCTAAATTACAGCAGCAGAGCCATCACAAAATAAACATCCCAAGGCTGGAGGGAAGGTGACCTAGGCCTTGAATCCCCAGAGATTTCCTCCTCAAAGGGTTTTTTTTCTCTCCTCCATGCCTCAGGTCATAACTGTTAGTTAGCCATAGTTAGTGTTCCCTAGATCCTTTAGGTAGGTTCTGCTGTTGAATGGAGGTGGATGGTGTCCCTACTTGTCATTCCCTGTCTCCTTAGGAGGTCCCCTCAATCTCTAGCGCAACCCATCAAACTCATGCCATTGCTAACCTGCACATCTCATTATATTATCATGCTGCCTGATGCCTTATCTACTACTATGCCTCACAGCTACTGATTGCTAACATGCTTCATACTACTACAGTTCTTTTGGGGGTTCCTTCCTAAGGTACCTTTAGCCTAGGGAATCGTCCCGCAGCACCTCAAGGGATGGAACCCTTTTTGAGGGTTCCTTGCCTTTGGTACCCCTACAGGGTGGTAATTCCTCTAGAACAGAGACTGCGAATGGCCAAAACCAAAGTAACACAGTTGCATAAGCATAACACTATACTGGCTGCATAGACCATTGAATTGGAAGGCTGGTCCTGTAGTTCAATGAACAAGCAGCCAGCCACTGCCACTTCCTGACCTATATAAGCAGTTTCTCTCAGCCTTCTTCTGAAGCATTTTTACTTTGCCCCACCATCCTCCCCATCTCCTCCAGTGGCAGCACCTCTCTCCTTGGGGTTCCTTTCTAAGGAAACTTTAGCCAAGGAAATCACCCCATGGCATCTCTAGGGGTGGAACCCTCTTCGAGGGTTCCTTGCCTTTGGCCCCCCTACAGGGTGGTAATTCCTCTGGAAAACAGTGCGAATGGCCAAAACCAAAGTAACACAATTGCACAAACATAACACTATGCTGGCTGCGTAGGCCATTGAACATTGGTTATACAATATTGTAACATGGATTCCTAAAATACTGTCTTCTGATTCGTCCAAACAGGTCACCTGACCGTGGATTAATGTCTGATATACCCACAGTTGCATGGTCACATGGCTTTATTTCACTGTTTTTTTTAGGTAAAACTCTAACAAAACATTGCCCATGTTACAAGAGAATTAACGCACTCCAGGGTATGGGTTTACTGAACATTGATCCACGCCTGGGTGGTTGAAATTGCTCGGCTTCACCTTGTGATTCCAACCCCCCCCCAGGCATGGATTAATGCTCAGTAAACCCATAACCTGTCGTGAGTTAGTCCCTCCTTCTTCAGAGAGGCTTGAAGACTTAAATAGGAATTTGGAAGGCACTGGAGTGATTAATGAAAAAAGAATTACGTGAAACAATCACAATGTGACACTTTTTTCAGAAATACTTAATAGTGCAAAGGTAGCAAATAGTACTGTCGACATTTTAAATCCTGAAGAGATGAGACAGAAAAAAATGGGCCTCATTAAATTCATTATTAGACCATGTATGAGAACTGCAACTTCACTAAAGAAAAAACAATTCACAAGGTTTAATAAAACGTAAAAACGCAAAAAAAAAAAACTTACAGAAGCAGGTGAGATTATGTAAAAATTCAAGGACAAAGGAGAACATACTGATCTAAAATAGATCAAGGAAAAATATGAACAGTTACTGGAGGATGAAAGAGATAAATACTACAAGAAAACGTGGGAGAATCCAAGAGAAACTATTTACAAAAGAGACACAAAGAAATTCTGGACATTAGTCAGCAAAGATTATGGTGGCTATTCAACAGCTATTGAGGCATGCAGTGTAAACCCCCCAATAATTGGGAGGAACATATCCAAAATTTGTATTATACAGAAATAGAAGATCACAATTTTAAGAATAGTTATCTTTCAAAATATTACTTGTATTTCTGTGTGGGGTGGATGTCTTTTCAGCAACACACCGTGTAGTACTTTACAGCAACCATTATCTGCAAAGATTTAAATAGAGTGACACCCCCTATAATTCATCTTATGTATTGTTTAAATGTTGAGCCACATAATATTACTGTAGATCTTCAAGGAAATCTGGTCTGGCCTGCCCTGGGGGCAGAGATGGGGGGAGAGATTGAGGAGAGTGGACAGGGAGGTGGGTGAAGGATGGCAGACAGTGGGGGCTACTGGCAGATGGGCAAAAGGGTCTCCAAGGACCATGGCAAGGAAGCCCATCTCACAGGAGGGGATCACTGGTAAGCAACCTACTGGGGGGGATCCTGGTCTCAAATAGGTATTTGCCACTGGTGGACACCATGACAGGAGGGACCTCAGAGGACATGGGGGCACTGTAAGCAGAGGACAGAAGGATAAGGAGGATTAAAGTGGGGGGGTTGTGGCAGGGCACCAGGACTAATAAAGGAACCAGGGATAGCATGGGAAGGAGGGACAAGAGTTAGGAATGCCTGGGGAGGGAGGATGAGGGGACAGCGGAGAGGGAGCACGGATCCCAGGGGGAAAGGGACCAGCAGGGAGTAAGTGTGGGGGACAGCAGAAAAAAGGATGATGGGGGAGCAGAAGCAAGAGCCCCTGGAAGTCAAGAGGGGCCACAGGCTAACAGGAGTGCTGCTGGGATAGACCAGAGTGGTGAGACGGCGGGGAGCTAGGACAGGAATGATCAAACAAGGGAAATAGTTATAACAGAGGGGTAAAGGCAGCTGTTGGCAGTCAAATTGTTGGTGCGGTCAGAGAAAACAGAGAGATAGGGGTAGTGAGGGGTGGTGTGGTAGAGGAGGGAGTTAGGCTCAGAGGGAAGAAGGAAGTCAAAGTGATCCTGCTGGGGAGACTCCTTTAAGTGGGAAGGGGGAGTGAGGGGAAAAGTGGTGCTGTCAAGGTCAAGAGTATATCTAGCTTGACTGTGCACAAGGCCAAGCACTTGGTCTATGCTCTGGAGAAGGAATGTGTGGGATCCCCTAACATATTACTGCACCTAGGCACTAATGACAGAGGGAAATAGTATACAGGCACAGTTCTAGGAGCTAGCCCGGGTGTGTCATGTGGTGGGGTGCACGGTCTCTTTCTTGGAGAACCTCCCAGTGCCTAGAGCTAGCATGGGAAACAAGCAAAATATCAGGAAGGTTTTTGAATGGCCAAAGCATGATGTGTGGCTACAGGGGTATGGGTTGGTGGGGGACTGGGGTACAACTTTGGAGGACAAGGCGCTGTATTCTAGGGGATAGGCTCCACCTAAACTTGGGGGGAGGGGAGAAGATTTTGAAACTAAAACTGAGTTCAATGAAGTTAGGTGGGGCTTAAACTTGTGAAGGAGGGAGGGCTGGGGCTAGGGGCACTGCTGGCAGGCACATCAATGGAGGACTTGGCCATCTCCCCCCAGTAGGGGGGAAGGGGTGCTTAATGGGGGCACCCATCAGTGAGCGGGGGCTTGCAGTTAGCTGGTGGAACTTGGGTTGGGGGAGACAGGTGAGGGCAAGGGGCAGGGATGGAGGGCAGTCCTGATTAATACTAGGAGCATGGGAAATAAGATGCCTGAACTTCAGGCAATGCTAACTGAGGGGGATGTGGATGTGGCAGCAGTCACTGAAAGTTGAGTCACTCCTCAGCACAATTGCGACCTACACCTGATGGGGTACACTGTGTTCAAGAAGGACAGGGCTGTGGGGTGGCACTCATCATTGGGAATGGCATCGATATATGCAGGGTAGAGGCGGCCGCAGGAAATATAGAGTCATTATGGGTTACCTTGCAGGCACCTGGGGGTAAGAGGGTCAACCGGGGGGCAGTTTATAGGCCACCCATGCAGGCAGAGGAAGTCGAAGAGGGCCTGATGGCCAATCTAAAGGATCATTGTGGTCAGAGGGAGGGTAATACTGTGGTGCTGAGTGACCTTAACATGCCATGGGTTGATTGGGGCACTATGACATCTTCATTGGCAAGTGAGAAGTGCTTGATGGATGTCTTCCAGAATGCATTCCTATCCTAAGTGGTGACTTACCCGACGAGGGATGGTAGCATCCTGGATGTGATCCTGTCGGATTTTGATCTGGTTAGGAACCTAGTTGTAGGGGACTCACTTGCGGGGAGTGATCATGCCATGATTTGGTTTTCCCTGGATCTGGGGGGAGGGAAAAATAACACTAAAATGGTGGTGGTTGACTTTAGGGGAGCGGACTTCAAGGGTATGGAGAAGATCCTCAGGGGGCATGTGGAAGGGATCAAACTGGATATGAATACAGAGAGTAGGTAGGGAATTTTTAAAAGATACGTCCTGGAAGCTACCAAGGCCTGCATGAAGGTCCAATACAAGTTCGGTAGGACGAGAAAGCTGAGCTGGTGTACCAGGGAGGTCCAGGAGGTGGTGAGAGAGAAAGAGCTGCATATAGAAGATACAAGCGCTCACAAGGAGAAGTGGACAACATATGAAATTGCCAGCAGATACAGGCCATTCGGTCTATCTAGTCTACTCTAGTGTGCAGCACTTCAGTCCATTAGACTGCAGCTGCTTCCCCCCTATGTCCTCCATCCCATCTCCTTCCCCCTTCCGATTTGTGCCCTCCCTCTGAATTTATCCCACCCCCTCTTGAAGCCTCCAACACTCTGCAGTGATATGACTTCCTCTGGCAGAGCGTTCCACACTGCCACCGCCCTTTCTGTGAAATAGTGCCTCCTCAATTCCCTCTTGAACCTGCCCCCTTCCAACTTCATAGAGTATCCCCTGGTTTCCCTTCTACCCTTCAGACTGAGCATACACCTGGTGTCTACTCTGTTCTAACCCTTCAGGTACTTGAAGGTCTCAATCATATCCCCTCTCCCTTCTTTTCTTCAGGGTATACATATTCAGCTAACTCAATCTCTCCTCATATGGTCTGTCCTCCAACCTCAGGATCATTTTTGTTGCTTTGTGCTGTACCCCTTCCAGTAGTTTGATGTCCCTTTTCAAGTAGGGGTGCCAGAACTGCATGCAGTACTCTAGGTGCAGTCTCACCATGGACCTGACAGGGGCAAGATGACCTCCCCACTCCTAGAAGTAATCCCCCTTGCTATGCACCCTAGCATCCTGTTCGCCTTCACTGCTGCCTTCCTGCATTGAGCAAAGTGTTTCATTTCCCCAGTTACCAGCACTCCCAGATCCTTCTCCTCCTCCTTGGATTTTGTTAACAGGACACCCTCCAACCAGTAATTGTGTCCTGGGTTCTTGCCTCCTAAATGCATCACTTTGCACTTCTTTTTTTTTTCATTTAGTAATCTTTATTAGTTTGAAATTTTTTACAACAACCATCAATACAGACAACGCGTTAATGCATTAAACAGAAAAATAATCATTAATGTATACAGATACATATACATGATATGTAGTACATAGATAAAGATTATAGTATAATAAGTCCTAAGACATGTTATCGTTGTCTGTATCCCACCCACCTCCCCTCCCTCACATCCCACCCCAGTCTGCCACTTACTATTAACTGAGGATGGTTATCAAGAAATAAACAAATTAAAAGACCATGTTAAATGTAATTGTCAGTAAGAGGGAAAATAAAGGTGACTGAGATCTACCAAATCAATAAAAGGGTATACAGTGATTCCCATCTTAGTTTATAATTATCCATTCTGTTATTAGCTCCAGCAATGATGAGCCCTGCTTTCAAGGCAATCATGATCTCCTTATACCATTCCATATAGGCGGGAGTATTCGGTTCCTGCCAATGCCTCAAAATAACTTTCTGGGCACAGCTTGATATTAAAGCCATGTGCGCTCTCTGTTGACTCCCTTGTAAGCATGCATAATCACCCAAGATACTA